>CM042042.1:25745701-30913201 GCA_023525975.1 Smallanthus sonchifolius
TTCTGCGTGTGGCTGTGTCTCAGGCGGCGTGTACGGCCGTAGCTTTGCCAATGTTTGGCAAAGAATTCAGGTCTTGTGCGCGCGCGCCTGGGTCTCCGGCGGCGTGTAATGCCGTAGCTTTGCCAAAGTTTGGCAAAGACTTCAGGTCTTGTGTGGGCGCCTGTGTCTCAGGCGGCTGGTAATGCCGTAGCTTTGCCAATGTTTGGCAAAGACTTCAGGTCTTGTGCGGACGCATGTGTCTCATGTAGCGTCTAACGCCATAGCTTGTCCAATGTTTAGCAACGACTTCAGGTCTTGTGTGCGTGCCTGTGTCTCAGGCGGCGTGTAATGCCGTGGCTTTTCCAATGTTTGGCAAAGATTTCAGGTCTTTTGCGCGTGTATGTGTCTCAGGCGACGTGTAATGCCTTAGCTTTGCTAACGTTTGGTAAAGAGTTCAGGTCTTGTGCGCGCGCCTGTGTCTCTGGCGGCGTCCAATGCCTTAGCTTTGCCGATGTTTGGCAAAGACTTCAGGTCTTGTAAGCGCACCTATGTCTCAGGCAGCGTCTAATGCCGTAGCTTTGCCAATGTTTGGCAAAGTCTTCAGGTCCTGTGATTGGCAAAGTCTTCAGGTCTTGTTCGCGCGCCTGTGTCTCAGGCGGCATGTAATGCCGTAGCTTTGCTAATGTTTACCAAAGTCTTCAGGCCTTGTGCGCGCGCCTGTGTCTCAGGCGGCGTGTAATGCCGTAGCTTTGCCAATGTTTGGCAACGACTTCAAGTCTTGTGCGCGCGTCTGTGTCTCAGGCGGCGTGTAATGCCGTAGCTTTTCCAATGTTTGGCAAAGATTTCAGGTCTTGTGAGCGCGCCCGTGTCTCAGGCGGCTGGTAATGCCGTTGCTTTGCCAATGTTTGGCAAAGACTTCAGGTCTTGTGCGGACGCCTGTGTCTCAAGCAGCGTCTAACGCCGTAGCTTGTCCAATGTTTTTACAACGAGTTCAGGTGTTGTACGCGCGCCTGTGTCTCCGGCGGCATGTAATGCCGTGGCTTTCCAATGTTTCGCAAAGATTTCAGGTCTTGTGCGCGCGAATGTGTCTCAGGCGGGGTGTAATGTCGTAGCTTTGCCAATGTTTGGCAAAGACTTCAGGTCTTCTGCGTGTGCCTGTGTCTCAGGCGGCGTGTAAGGCCGTAGCTTTGCCAATGTTTGGCAAAGAGTTCAGGTCTTGTGCGCGCGCCTGTGTCTCAGGCGGCATGTAAGGACGTAGCTTTGCCAATGTTTGGCAAAGGCTTCAGGTCTTGTGCGAGCGCCTGTGTCTCAGGCGGCGTGTAATGTCATAGCTTTGCCAATGTTTGGCAAATACTTCAGGTCTTCTGCGTGCGCCTGTGTCTCAGGCGGCGTGTAATGCCGTAGCTTTGCCAATGTTTGGCAAAGACTTCAGGTCTTGTGTGCGCGCCTGTGTCTCAGGTGGCTAGTAATGCCGTAGCTTTGCCAATGTTTGGTAAAGACTTCAGGTCTTGTGCGGACGCTTGTGTCTGAAGCAGCGTCTCACGCCGTAGCTTGTCCAATGTTTGGCAACGACCTCATGTCTTGTGCGCGCGTCTGTGTCTCAGGCGGCGTGTAATGCCGTGGCTTTTCCAATGTTTGGCAAAGATTTCAGGTCTTTTGCGCGCGCACGTGTCTCAGACGTCGTGTAATGCCGTAGCTTTGCCAATGTTTGGCAAAGATTTCAGGTCTTGTGTGGGCGCCTGTGTCTCAGGCGGCGTCTAACGCCGTAGCTTTGCCAATGTTTGGCAACGACTTCAGGTCTTGTGTGCGCGCCTGTGTCTCAGGCGGCGTGTAATGTCTTGGCTTTTCGAATGTTTGGCAAAGATTTCAGGCCTTTTGCGGGCGCATGTGTCTCAGGCGTCGTGTAATTTCGTAGCTTTGCCAATGTTTGGCAAAGACTTCAATTCTTTTTCGCGCGCATGTGTTTCAGGCGGCGTGTAATGCCGTAGCTTTGCCAATGTTTGGCAAAGACTTCAGGTCTTGTGCGCGCGCCTGTGTCTCAGGTGGCGTGTAATGTCGTAGCTTTGCCAATGTTTGGCAAATACTTCAGGTCTTCTGCGTGCACCTGTGTCTCAGGCGGCGTGTAATGCCGTAGCTTTGCCAATGTTTGGCAAAGACTTCAGGTCTTGTGTGCGCGCCTGTGTCTCAAGCGGCGGGTAATGCCGTAGCTTTGACAATGTTTGGCAAAGATTTCTGGTCTTGTGCGCGCTTGTGTTTCAGGCAACGTCTATTGCCGTAGCTTTGCCAATGTTTGGCAAAGACTTCAGGTCTTGTGTGCGCGCTGCGTCTCAGGCGTCGTGTAATGCCGTAGCATTGCCAATGTTTGGCAAAGACTTCAGGTCTTGTGCGCGCGCCTGTGTCTCAGGCGGCATCCAATGCCGTAGCTTTGCCAGTGATTAGCAAAGACTTCAGATCTTGTGCACGTGCATGTGTCTCACGCGTGGTGTAATGCCGTAGCTTTACTAATGTTTGGCAAAGACTTCAGGTCTTCTACGTGCGTCGTAGCTTTGCCAATGTTTGGCAAAGAATTCAGGTCTTGTACGCGCGCCTATGTCTCAGGCGGCGTCTAATGCCATAGCTTTGCTAATGTTTGCCAAAGTCTTCAGGCCTTGTGTGCGCGCCTGTGTCTCAGGCGGCGTGTAATGCCGTAGTTTTGCCAATGTTTGGCAAAGACTTCAGGTCTTGTGCGCGCGCCTGTGTCTGAGGAGGTGTGTAATGCCGTAGCTTTGCCAACGTTTGGCAAAGACTTCAGGTCTTGTGAGCGCGCCCGTGTCTCATGCGGCTGGTAATGCCGTTGCTTTGCCAATGTTTGGCAAAGACTTCAGGTCTTGGGCGGACGCCTGTGTCTCAAGCAGCGTCTAACGCCGTAGCTTTTCCAATGTTTTTACAACGAGTTCAGGTCTTGTACGCGCGCCTGTGTCTCAGGCGGCATGTAATGCCGTGGCTTTCCAATGTTTCGCAAAGATTTCAGGTCTTGTGCGCGCGAATGTGTCTCAGGCGGGGTGTAATGTCGTAGCTTTGGCAATGTTTGGCAAAGACTTTAGGTCTTTTGAGCGCGCATGTGTCTCAGGCGGCGTGTAATGCCGTAGCTTTGCCAACGTTTGGCAAAGACATCAGGTCTTGTGCGCGTGCCTGTGTATCATGCGGCGGGTAATGCCGTAGCTTTGACAATGTTTGGCAAAGATTTTAGTTCTTGTGCGCGATTGTGTTTCAGGCAACGTCTAATGTCGTAGCTTTGCCAATGTTTGGCAAATATTCAAGTCTTGTGTGAGCGCTGTGTCTCAGGCGTCGTGTAATGCCGCAGCATTGCCAATGTTTGGCAAATACTTCAGGTCTGGTGCTCGCGCATGTGTCTCAGGCGGGGTATAATTCCATACCTTTTCCAATGTTTGGCAAAGACTTCAGGTGTTTTGCGCGCGCATGTGTCTTAGGCAGCGTGTAATGCCATAGCTTTGCCAACGTTTGGCAAAAACTTCAGGTCTTGAGCGCGCGCCTGTGTCTTAAGCGGCGGGTAATGCCATAGCTTTGACAATGTTTGGAAAAGATTTCAGGTGTTGTGCGCGCTTGAGTTTCAGGCAACGCCTAACACCGTAGCTTTGCCAATGTTTGGCAAAGACTTCAGGTCTTGTGTTTGCCCTTTGTCTCAGGCGTCGTGTAATGCCGTAGCATTGCCAATGTTTGGCAAAGACTTCAGGTCTTGTGCGAGCGCCTATGTCTCAAGCGGCATGTAATGTCGTAGCTTTGCCAATGTTTGGAAAAGACTTCAGGTCTTCTGCGTGTGGCTGTGTCTCAGGCGGCGTGTACGGCCGTACCTTTGCCAATGTTTGGCAAAGAATTCAGGTCTTGTGCGCGCGCGCCTGTGTCTCAGGCGGCATGTAATGCCATAGCTTTGCCAAAGTTTGGCAAAGACTTCAGGTCTTGTGTGGGCGCCTGTGTCTCAGGCGGCTGGTAATGCCGTAGCTTTGCCAATGTTTGGCAAAGACTTCAGGTCTTGTGCGGACGCATGTGTCTCATGTAGCGTCTAACGCCATAGCTTGTCCAATATTTAGCAACGACTTCAGGTCTTGTGTGCGTGCCTGTGTCTCAGGCGGCGTGTAATGCCGTGGCTTTTCCAATGTTTGGCAAAGATTTCAGGTCTTTTGCGCGCGCATGTGTCTCAGGCGACGTGTAATGCCTTAGCTTTGCTAACGTTTGGTAAAGAGTTCAGGTCTTGGGCGCGTGCCTGTGTCTCTGGCGGCGTCCAATGCCTTAGCTTTGCCGATGTTTTGCAAAGACTTCAGCTCTTGTAAGCGCGCCTATGTCTCAGGCAGCGTCTAATGCCGTAGCTTTGCCAATGTTTGGCAAAGTCTTCAGGTCTTGTGATTGGCAAAGTCTTCAGGTCTTGTTCGCGCGCCTGTGTCTCAGGCGGCATGTAATGCCGTAGCTTTTCTAATGTTTACCAAAGTCTTCAGGCCTTGTGCGTGCGCCTGTGTCTCAGGCGGCGTGTAATGCCGTAGCTTTGCCAATGTTTGGCAAAGACTTCAGGTCTTGTGCGCGCGCCTGTGTATGAGGAGGCGTGTAATGCCGTAGCTTTGCCAACGTTTGGCAAAAACTTCAGGTCTTGTGAGCGCGCCCGTGTCTCAGGCGGCTGGTAATGCCGTTGCTTTGCCAATGTTTGGCAAAGACTTCAGGTCTTGGGCGGACGCCTGTGTCTCAAGCAGCGTCTAACGCCGTAGCTTGTCCAATGTTTTTACAACGAGTTCAGGTCTTGTACGCGCGCCTGTGTCTCAGGCGGCATGTAATGACGTGGCTTTCCAATGTTTCGCAAAGATTTCAGCTCCTGTGCGCGCGAATGTGTCTCAGGCGGGGTGTAATGTCGTAGCTTTGCCAATGTTTGGCAAAGACTTCAGGTCTTGTGCGCGCGCCCTGTGTCTCAGGCGGCGTGTAATGCCGTAGCTTTGCCAACGTTTGGCAAAGACTTCAGGTCTTGTGTGCGCGCATGTGTCTCAGGCGGCTAGTAATGCCGTAGCTTTGCCAATATTTGGCAAAGACTTCAGGTCTTGTGCGGACGCTTGTGTCTGAAGCAGCGTCTCACGCCGTAGCTTGTACAATGTTTGGCAACGACTTCATGTCTTGTGCGCGCGTCTGTGTCTCAGGCGGCGTGTAATGCCGTGGCTTTTCCAATGTTTGGCAAAGATTTCAGGTCTTTTGCGCGCACACGTGTCTCAGACGTCGTGTAATGCCGTAGCTTTGCCAATGTTTGGCAAAGATTTCAGGTCTTGTGTGGGCGCCTGTGTCTCAGGCGGCGTCTAACGCCGTAGCTTTGCCAATGTTTGGCAACGACTTCAGGTCTTGTGTGCGCGCCTGTGTCTCAGGCGGCGTGTAATGTCTTGGCTTTTCGAATGTTTGGCAAAGATTTCAGGCCTTTTGCGGGCGCATGTGTCTCAGGCGTCGTGTAATTTCGTAGCTTTGCCAATGTTTGGCAAAGACTTCAAGTCTTTTTCGCGCGCATGTGTTTCAGGCGGCGTGTAATGCCGTAGCTTTGCCAATGTTTCGCAAAGACTTCAGGTCTTGTGCGCGCGCCTGTGTCTGAAGCTGCATGTAAGGACGTAGCTTTGCCAATGTTTGGCAAAGACTTCAGGTCTTGTGCGAGCGCCTGTGTCTCAGGCGGCGTGTAATGTCGTAGCTTTGCCAATGTTTGGCAAATACTTCAGGTCTTCTGCGTGCGCCTGTGTCTCAGGCGGCGTGTAATGCCGTAGCTTTGCCAATGTTTGGCAAAGACTTCAGGTCTTGTGTGCGCGCCTGTGTCTCAAGCGACGGGTAATGCCGTAGCTTTGACAATGTTTGGCAAAGATTTCTGGTCTTGTGCGCGCTTGTGTTTCAGGCAACGTCTATTGCCGTAGCTTTGCCAATGTTTGGCAAAGACTTCAGGTCTTGTGTGCGCGCTGCGTCTCAGGCGTCGTGTAATGCCGTAGCATTGCCAATGTTTGGCAAAGACTTCAGGTCTTGTGCGCGCGCCTGTGTCTCAGGCGGCATCCAATTCCGTAGCTTTGCCAGTGATTAGCAAAGACTTCAGATCTTGTGCACGTGCATGTGTCTCAGGCGTGGTGTAATGCCGTAGCTTTACCAATGTTTGGCAAAGATTTCAGGTCTTCTACGTACGTCGTAGCTTTGCCAATGTTTGGCAAAGAAATCAGGTCTTGTACGCGCGCCTATGTCTCAGGCGGCATCTAATGCCGTAGCTTTGCTAATGTTTGGTAAAGTCTTCAGGCCTTGTGCGCGCGCCTGTGTCTCAGGCGGCATGTAATGCCGTAGCTTTGCCAATGTTTGGCAAAGACTTCAGGTCTTGTACACGCGCGTGTGTCTGAGGAGGCGTGTAAGGCCATAGCTTTGCCAACGTTTGGCAAAGACTTCAGGTCTTGTGAGCGCGCCCATGTCTCAGGCGGCTGGTAATGCCGTTGCTTTGCCAATGTTTGGCAAAGGCTTCAGGTCTTGTGCGGACGCCTGTGTCTCAAGCAGCGTCTAACGCCGTAGCTTGTCCAATGTTTTTACAACGAGTTCAGGTGTTGTACGCGCGCCTGTGTCTCAGGCGGCATGTAATGCCGTGGCTTTCCAATGTTTCGCAAAGATTTCAGGTCTTGTGCGCGCGAATGTGTCTCAGGCGGGGTGTAATGTCGTAGGTTAGCCAATGTTTGGCAAAGACTTCATGTCTTCTGCGTGTGCCTGTGTTTTAGGCGGCGTGTAAGGCCGTAGCTTTGCCAATGTTTGGCAAAGAGTTCAGGTCTTGTGCGCGCGCCTGTGTCTCAGGCGGCATCCAATGCCGTAGCTTTGCCAGTGATTAGCAATGACTTCAGGTCTTGTGCACGTGCATGTGTCTCAGGCGTGGTGTAATGCCGTAGCTTTACCAATGTTTGGCAAAGACTTCAGGTCTTCTACGTGCGTCGTAGCTTTGCCAATGTTTGGCAAAGAATTCAGGTCTTGTACGCGCGCCTATGTCTCAGGCGGCGTCTAATGCCGTAGCTTTGCTAATGTTTGCCAAAGTCTTTTGGCCTTGTGTACGCGCCTGTGTCTCAGGCGGCGTGTAATGCCGTAGCTTTGCCAATGTTTGGCAAAGACTTCAGGTCTTGTGCGCGCGCTGTGTCTGAGGAGGCGTGTAATGCCGTAGCTTTGCCAACGTTTGGCAAAGACTTCAGGTCTTGTGAGCGCGCTCGTGTCTCAGGCGGCTGGTAATGCCGTTGCTTTGCCAATGTTTGGCAAAGACTTCAGGTCTTGGGCGGACGCCTGTGTCTCAAGCAGCGTCTAACGCCGTAGCTTGTCCAATGTTTTTACAACGAGTTCAGGTCTTGTACGCGCGCCTGTGTCTCAGGCGGCATGTAATGCCGTGGCTTTCCAATGTTTCGAAATGATTTCAGGTCTTGTGCGCGCGAATGTGTCTCATGCGGGGTGTAATGTCGTAGCTTTGCCAATGTTTGGCAAAGACTTTAGGTCTTTTGCGCGCGCATGTGTCTCAGGCGACGTGTAATGCCGTAGCTTTGCCAACGTTTGGCAAAGACTTCAGGTCTTGTGCGCGCGCCTGTGTCTCATGCGGCGGGTAATGCCATAGCTTTCACAATGTTTGGCAAAGACTTCAGGTCTTGTACACGCGCGTGTGTCTGAGGAGGCGTGTAAGGCCATAGCTTTGCCAACGTTTGGCAAAGACTTCAGGTCTTGTGAGCGCGCCCGTGTCTCAGGCGGCTGGTAATGCCGTTGCTTTGCCAATGTTTGGCAAAGGCTTCAGGTCTTGTGCGGACGCCTGTGTCTCAAGCAGCGTCTAACGCCGTAGCTTGTCCAATGTTTTTACAACGAGTTCAGGTGTTTTACGCGCGCCTGTGTCTCAGGCGGCATGTAATGCCGTGGCTTTCCAATGTTTCGCAAAGATTTCAGGTCTTGTGCGCGCGAATGTGTCTCAGGCGGGGTGTAATGTCGTAGCTTAGCCAATGTTTGGCAAAGACTTCATGTCTTCTGCGTGTGCCTGTGTTTCAGGCGGCGTGTAAGGCCGTAGCTTTGCCAATGTTTGGCAAAGAGTTCAGGTCTTGTGCGCGCGCCTGTGTCTCAGGCGGCATCCAATGCCGTAGCTTTGCCAGTGATTAGCAATGACTTCAGGTCTTGTGCACGTGCATGTGTCTCAGGCGTGGTGTAATGCCGTAGCTTTACCAATGTTTGGCAAAGACTTCAGGTCTTCTACGTGCGTCGTAGCTTTGCCAATGTTTGGCAAAGAATTCAGGTCTTGTACGCGCGCCTATGTCTCAGGCGGCGTCTAATGCCGTAGCTTTGCTAATGTTTGCCAAAGTCTTCTGGCCTTGTGTACGCGCCTGTGTCTCAGGCGGCGTGTAATGCCGTAGCTTTGCCAATGTTTGGCAAAGACTTCAGGTCTTGTGCGCGCGCTGTGTCTGAGGAGGCGTGTAATGCCGTATCTTTGCCAACGTTTGGCAAAGACTTCAGGTCTTGTGAGCGCGCTCGTGTCTCAGGCGGCTGGTAATGCCGTTGCTTTGCCAATGTTTGGCAAAGACTTCAGGTCTTGGGCGGACGCCTGTGTCTCAAGCAGCGTCTAACGCCGTAGCTTGTCCAATGTTTTTACAACGAGTTCAGGTCTTGTACGCGCGCCTGTGTCTCAGGCGGCATGTAATGCCGTGGCTTTCCAATGTTTCGAAATGATTTCAGGTCTTGTGCGCGCGAATGTGTCTCACGCGGGGTGTAATGTCGTAGCTTTGCCAATGTTTGGCAAAGACTTTAGGTCTTTTGCGCGCGCATGTGTCTCAGGCGACGTGTAATGCCGTAGCTTTGCCAACGTTTGGCAAAGACTTCAGGTCTTGTGCGCGCGCCTGTGTCTCATGCGGCGGGTAATGCCATAGCTTTCACAATGTTTGGCAAAGACTTCAGGTCTTGTGCGCACGCTTGTGTCTGAGGAGGCGTGTAATGCCGTAGCTTTGCCAACGTTTGGCAAAGACTTCAGGCCTTGTGCGCGCGCCTGTGCCTCAGGCGGCGTGTAATGCCGTAGCTTTGCCAATGTTTGGCAAAGACTTCAGGTCTTGTGCGCGCGCCTATGTCTGAGGAGGCGTGTAATGCCGTAGCTTTGCCAACGTTTGGCAAAGACTTCAGGTCTTGTGAGCGCGCCCGTGTCTCAGGCGGCTGGTAATCCCGTTGCTTTGCCAATGTTTGGCAAAGACTTCAGGTCTTGGGCGGACGCCTGTGTCTCAGGCGGGGTGTAATGTCGTAGCTTAGCCAATGTTTGGCAAAGACTTCATGTCTTCTGCGTGTGCCTGTGTTTCAGGCGGCGTGTAAGGCCGTAGCTTTGCCAATGTTTGGCAAAGAGTTCAGGTCTTGTGCGCGCGCCTGTGTCTCAGGCGGCATCCAATGCCGTAGCTTTGCCAGTGATTAGCAATGACTTCAGGTCTTGTGCACGTGCATGTGTCTCAGGCGTGGTGTAATGCCGTAGCTTTACCAATGTTTGGCAAAGACTTCAGGTCTTCTACGTGCGTCGTAGCTTTGCCAATGTTTGGCAAAGAATTCAGGTCTTGTACGCGCGCCTATGTCTCAGGCGGCGTCTAATGCCGTAGCTTTGCTAATGTTTGCCAAAGTCTTCTGGCCTTGTGTACGCGCCTGTGTCTCAGGCGGCGTGTAATGCCGTAGCTTTGCCAATGTTTGGCAAAGACTTCAGGTCTTGTGCGCGCGCTGTGTCTGAGGAGGCGTGTAATGCCGTAGCTTTGCCAACGTTTGGCAAAGACTTCAGGTCTTGTGAGCGCGCTCGTGTCTCAGGCGGCTGGTAATGCCGTTGCTTTGCCAATGTTTGGCAAAGACTTCAGGTCTTGGGCGGACGCCTGTGTCTCAAGCAGCGTCTAACGCCGTAGCTTGTCCAATGTTTTTACAACGAGTTCAGGTCTTGTACGCGCGCCTGTGTCTCAGGCGGCATGTAATGCCGTGGCTTTCCAATGTTTCGAAATGATTTCAGGTCTTGTGCGCGCGAATGTGTCTCACGCGGGGTGTAATGCCGTAGCTTTACCAATGTTTGGCAAAGACTTCAGGTCTTCTACGTGCGTCGTAGCTTTGCCAATGTTTGGCAAAGAATTCAGGTCTTGTACGCGCGCCTATGTCTCAGGCGGCGTCTAATGCCGTAGCTTTGCTAATGTTTGCCAAAGTCTTCTGGCCTTGTGTACGCGCCTGTGTCTCAGGCGGCGTGTAATGCCGTAGCTTTGCCAATGTTTGGCAAAGACTTCAGGTCTTGTGCGCGCGCTGTGTCTGAGGAGGCGTGTAATGCCGTATCTTTGCCAACGTTTGGCAAAGACTTCAGGTCTTGTGAGCGCGCTCGTGTCTCAGGCGGCTGGTAATGCCGTTGCATTGCCAATGTTTGGCAAAGACTTCAGGTCTTGGGCGGACGCCTGTGTCTCAAGCAGCGTCTAACGCCGTAGCTTGTCCAATGTTTTTACAACGAGTTCAGGTCTTGTACGCGCGCCTGTGTCTCAGGCGGCATGTAATGCCGTGGCTTTCCAATGTTTCGAAATGATTTCAGGTCTTGTGCGCGCGAATGTGTCTCACGCGGGGTGTAATGTCGTAGCTTTGCCAATGTTTGGCAAAGACTTTAGGTCTTTTGCGCGCGCATGTGTCTCAGGCGACGTGTAATGCCGTAGCTTTGCCAACGTTTGGCAAAGACTTCAGGTCTTGTGCGCGCGCCTGTGTCTCATGCGGCGGGTAATGCCATAGCTTTCACAATGTTTGGCAAAGACTTCAGGTCTTGTGCGCACGCTTGTGTCTGAGGAGGCGTGTAATGCCGTAGCTTTGCCAACGTTTGGCAAAGACTTCAGGCCTTGTGCGCGCGCCTGTGCCTCAGGCGGCGTGTAATGCCGTAGCTTTGCCAATGTTTGGCAAAGACTTCAGGTCTTGTGCGCGCGCCTATGTCTGAGGAGGCGTGTAATGCCGTAGCTTTGCCAACGTTTGGCAAAGACTTCAGGTCTTGTGAGCGCGCCCGTGTCTCAGGCGGCTGGTAATCCCGTTGCTTTGCCAATGTTTGGCAAAGACTTCAGGTCTTGGGCGGACGCCTGTGTCTCAAGCAGCGTCTAACGCCGTAGCTTGTCCAATGTTTTTACAACGAGTTCAGGTCTTGTACGCGCGCCTGTGTCTTAGGCGGCATGTAATGCCGTAGCTTTGCCAATGTTTGGCAAAGACTTCAGGTCTTGTGCGCGCGCCTGTGTCTGAGGCAGCATGTAAGGACGTAGCTTTGCCAAGGTTTGGCAAAGACTTCAGGTCTTGTGCGAGCGCCTGTGTCTCAGGCGGCGTGTAATGTCGTAGCTTTTCCAATGTTTGGCAAATACTTCAGGTCTTGTGTGCGCGGCTGTGTCTCAAGCGGCGGGTAATGCCGTAGCTTTGACAATGTTTGGCAAAGATTTCTGGTCTTGTGCGCGCTTGTGTTTCAGGCAATGTCTATTGCCGTAGCTTTGCCAATGTTTGGCAAAGACTTCAGGACTTGTGTGCGCGGCTGTGTCTCAAGCGGCGGGTAATGCCGTAGCTTTGACAATGTTTGGCAAAGATTTCTGGTCTTGTGCGCGCTTGTGTTTCAGGCAACGTCTATTGCCGTAGCTTTGCCAATGTTTGGCAAAGACTTCAGGTCTTGTACGAGCGCCAATGTCTCAGCCGGCGTCTAATGCCGTAGCTTTGCTAATGTTTGGTAAAGTCTTCAGTCCATGTGCGCGCGCCTGTGTCTCAGGCGGCGTGTAATGCCGTAGCTTTGCCAATGTTTGGCAAAGACTTCAGGTCTTGTGCGCGCGCGTGTGTCTGAGGAGGCGTGTAATGCCATAGCTTTGCCAACGTTTGGCAAAGACTTCAGGTCTTGTGAGCGCACCCGTGTCTCAGGCGGCTGGTAAAGCCGTTGCTTTGCCAGTTTTTGGCAAAGACTTCAGGTCTTGTGCGGACGCCTGTGTCTCAAGCAGCGTCTAACGCCGTAGCTTTTCCAATGTTTTTACAACGAGTTCAGGTGTTGTACGCGCGCCTGTGTCTCAGGCGGCATGTAATGCCGTGGCTTTTCAATGTTTCGCAAAGATTTCAGGTCTTGTGCGCGCTAATGTGTCTCAGGCGGGGTGTAATGTCGTAGCTTTGCCAATGTTTGGCAAAGACTTCAGGTCTTCTGCGTGTGCCTGTGTCTCAGGCGGCGTGTAAGGCCGTAGCTTTGCCAATGTTTGGCAAAGAGTTCAGGTCTTGTGCGCGCGCCTGTGTCTCATGCGGCATCCAATGCCGTAGCTTTGCCAGTGATTAGCAATGACTTCAGGTCTTGTGCACGTGCATGTGTCTCAGGCGTGGTGTAATGCCGTAGCTTTACCAATGTTTGGCAAAGACTTCAGGTCTTCTACGTGCGTCGTAGCTTTGCCAATGTTTGGCAAAGAATTCAGGTCTTGTACGCGCGCCTATGTCTCAGGCGGCGTCTAATGCCGTAGCTTTGCTAATGTTTGCCAAAGTCTTCTGGCCTTGTGTACGCGCCTGTGTCTCAGGCGGCGTGTAATGCCGTAGCTTTGCCAATGTTTGGCAAAGACTTCAGGTCTTGTGCGCGCGCCTGTGTCTCAAGCGGCGGGTAATGCCGTAACTTTGACAATGTTTGGCAAATATTTCTGCTCTTGTGCGCGCTTGTGTTTCAGGCAACGTCTATTGCCGTAGCTATGCCAATGTTTGGCAAAGACTTCAGGTCTTGTGTGCGCGCTGTGTCTCAGGCGTCGTGTAATGCCGTAGCATTGCCAATGTTTGGCAAGGACTTCAGGTCTTGTGCGCGCGCCTGTGTCTCAGGCGGCATCCAATGTAGTAGCTTTGCCAGTGATTAGCAAAGACTTCAGGTCTTGTGCACGTGCATGTGTCTCAGGCGTGGTGTAATGTCGTAGCTTTACCAATGTTTGGCAAAGACTTCAGGTCTTCTACGTGCGTCGTAGCTTTGCCAATGTTTGACAAAGAATTCAGGTCTCGTACGTGCGCCAATGTCTCAGGCGGCGTCTAATGCCGTAGCTTTGCTAATGTTTGGTAAAGTCTTAAGGCCTTGTGCGCGCGCCTGTGTCTCAGGCGGCGTGTAATGCCGTAGCTTTGCCAATGTTTGGCAAAGACTTCAGGTCTTGTGCGCGCAACTGTGTCTGAGGAGGCGTGTAATGCCGTAGCTTTGCCAACGTTTGCCAAAGACTTCAGGTCTTGTGAGCGCGCCCGTGTCTCAGGCGGCTGGTAATGCCGTTGCTTTGCCAATGTTTGGCAAAGACTTCAGGTCTTGTGCGGACGCCTGTGTCTCAAGCAACGTCTAACGCCGTAGCTTGTCCAATGTTTTTTCAACGAGTTCAGGTCTTGTGCGCGCACCTGTGTCTCAGGCGGCATGTAATGCTGTGGCTTTCCAATGTTTCGTAAAGATTTCAGGTCTTGTGCGCGCGAATGTGTCTCAGGCGGGGTGTAATGTCGTAGCTTTGCCAATGTTTGGCAAAGACTTTAGGTCTTTTGCGCGTGCATGTGTCTTAGGCGGCGTGTAATGCCGTAGGTTTGCCAACGTTTGGCAAAGACTTCAGGTCTTGTGCGCGCGCCTGTGTCTCATGCGGCGGGTAATGCCGTAGCTTTGACAATGTTTGGCAAAGATTTTAGTTCTTGTGCGCGCTTGTGTTTCAGGCAACATCTAATGTCGTAGCTTTGCCATTGTTTGGCAAAGATTCTGGTCTTGTGTGAGCGCTGTGTCTCAGGTGTCGTGTAATGCCGCAGCATTGCCAATGTTTGGCAAATACTTCAGGTCTTGTGCTCGCGCATGTGTCTCAGGCGGGGTATAATTCGATACTTTGCCAATGTTTGGCAAGGACTTCAGGTCTTTTGCGCGCGCATGTGTCTTAGGCAGCGTGTAATGCCGTAGCTTTGCCAACGTTTGGCAAAACCTTCAGGTCTTATGCGCGCGCCTGTGTCTTAAGCGGCGGGTAATGCCATAGCTTTGACAATGTTTGGCAAAGATTTCAGGTGTTGTGTGCGCTTGTGTTTCAAGCAACGCCTAATGCCGTAGCTTTGCCAATGTTTGGCAAAGACTTCAGGTCTTGTGTGTGCCCTTTGTCTCAGGCGTCGTGTAATGCCGTAGCATTGCCAATGTTTGGCAAAGACTTCAGGTTTTGTGCGAGCGCCTATGTCTCAAGCGGCATGTAGTGTCGTAGCTTTGCCAAAGTTTGGCATAGACTTCATGTCTTCTGCGTGTGGCTGTGTCTCAGGCGGCGTGTACGGTCGTAGCTTTGCCAACGTTTGGCAAAGACTTCAGGTCTTGTGAGCGCGCCCGTGTCTCAGGCGGCTGGTAATGCCGTTGCTTTGCCAATGTTTGGCAAAGACTTCAGGTCTTGTGCGGACGCCTGTGTTTCAAGCAGCGTCTAACGCCGTAGCTTGTCCAATGTTTTTACAACGAGTTCAGGTCTTGTACGCGCGCCTGTGTCTCAGGCGGCATGTAATGCCGTGGCTTTCCAATGTTTCGCAAAGATTTCAGGTCTTGTGCACGCGAATGTGTCTCAGGCGGGGTGTAATGTCGTAGCTTTGCCAATGTTTGGCAAACACTTCAGGTCTTTTGCGCGCGCATGTGTCTCAGGCGGCGTGTAATGCCGTAGCTTTGCCAACGTTTGGCAAAGACTTCAGGTCTTGTGCGCGCGCCTGTGTCTCATGCGGCGGGTAATGCCGTAGCTTTGACAATGTTTGGCAAAGATTTTAGTTCTTGTGCGCGCTTGTGTTTCAGGCAACGTCTAATGTCGTAGCTTTGCCAATGTTTGGCAAAGATTCAGGTCTTCTGTGAGCGCTGTGTCTCAGGCGTCGTGTAATGCCGCAGCATTGCCAATGTTTGGCAAATACTTCAGGTCTTGTGCTCGCGCATGTGTCTCAGGCGGGGTATAATTTCACACCTTTGCCAATTTTTGGCAAAGACTTTAGGTCTTTTGCGCGCGCATGTGTCTTAGGCAGCGTGTAATGTCGTAGCTTTGCCAACGTTTGGTAAAAACTTCTGGTCTTGTGCGCGCCTATGTCTCAGGCAGCGTCTAATGCCGTAGCTTTGCCAATGTTTGGCAAAGTCTTCAGGTCTTGTGATTGGCAAAGTCTTCAGGTCTTGTGCGCGCGCCTGTGTCTCAGGCGGCATGTAATGCCGTAGCTTTGCCAATGTTTGGCAAAGACTTCAGGTCTTGTGCGCGCGCCTGTGTCTCATGCGGCGGGTAATGCCATAGCTTTGTCAATGTTTGGCAAAGACTTCAGGTCTTGTGCGCGCGCTTGTGTCTGAGGAGGCGTGTAATGCCGTAGCTTTGCCAACGTTTGGCAAAGACTTCAGGCCTTGTGCGCGCGCCTGTGTCTCAGGCGGCGTGTAATGCCGTAGCTTTGCCAATGTTTGGCAAAGACTTCAGGTCTTGTGCGCGCGCCTGTGTCTGAGGAGGCGTGTAATGCCGTAGCTTTGCCAACGTTTGGCAAAGACTTCAGGTCTTGTGAGCGCGCCCGTGTCTCAGGCTGCTGGTAATGCCGTTGCTTTGCCAATGTTTGGCAAAAACTTCAGGTCTTGGGCGGACGCCTGTGTCTCAAGCAGCGTGTAACGCCGTAGCTTGTCCAATGTTTTTACAACGAGTTCAGGTCTTGTACGCGCGCCTGTGTCTCAGGCGGCATGTAATGCCGTAGCTTTGCCAATGTTTGGCAAAGACTTCAGGTCTTGTGCGCGCGCCTGTGTCTGAGGCAGCATGTAAGGACGTAGCTTTGCCAATGTTTGACAAAGACTTCAGGTCTTGTGCGAGCGCCTGTGTCTCAGGCGGCGTGTAATGTCGTAGCTTTGCCAATGTTTGGCAAATACTTCAGGTCTTCTGCGTGCGCCTGTGTCTCAGGCGGCGTGTAATGCCGTAGCTTTGCCAATGTTTGGCAAAGACTTCAGGTCTTGTGTGCGCGGCTGTGTCTCAAGCGACGGGTAATGCCGTAGCTTTGACAATGTTTGGCAAAGATTTCTGGTCTTGTGCGCGCTTGTGTTTCAGGCAACGTCTATTGTCGTAGCTTTGCCAATGTTTGGCAAACACCTCAGGTCTTGTGTGCGCGCTGCGTCTCAGGCGTCGTGTAATGCCGTAGCATTGCCAATGTTTGGCAAAGACTTCACGTCTTGTGCGCGCGCCTGTGGCTCAGGCGGCATCCAATGCCGTAGCTTTGCCAGTGATTAGCAAAGACTTCAGATCTTGTGCACGTGCATGTGTCTCAGGCGTGGTGTAATGCCGTAGCTTTACCAATGTTTGGCAAAGATTTCAGGTCTTCTACGTGCGTCGTAGCTTTGCCAATGTTTGGCAAAGAATTCAGGTCTTGTACGAGCGCCAATGTCTCAGCCGGCGTCTAATGCCGTAGCTTTGCTAATGTTTGGTAAAGTCTTCAGTCCATGTGCGCGCGCCTGTGTCTCAGGCGGCGTGTAATGCCGTAGCTTTGCCAATGTTTGGCAAAGACTTCAGGTCTTGTGCGCGCGCGTGTGTCTGAGGAGGCGTGTAATGCCATAGCTTTGCCAACGTTTGGCAAAGACTTCAGGTCTTGTGAGCGCGCCCGTGTCTCAGGCGGCTGGTAAAGCCGTTGCTTTGCCAATTTTTGGCAAAGACTTCAGGTCTTGTGCGGACGCCTGTGTCTCAAGCAGCGTCTAACGCCGTAGCTTTTCCAATGTTTTTACAATGAGTTCAGGTGTTGTACGCGCGCCTGTGTCTCAGGCGGCATGTAATGCCGTGGCTTTTCAATGTTTCGCAAAGATTTCAGGTCTTGTGCGCGCTAATGTGTCTCAGGCGGGGTGTAATGTCGTAGCTTTGCCAATGTTTGGCAAAGACTTCAGGTCTTCTGCGTGTGCCTGTGTCTCAGGCGGCGTGTAAGGCCGTAGCTTTGCCAATGTTTGGCAAAGAGTTCAGGTCTTGTGCGCGCGCCTGTGTCTCAGGCGGCATCCAATGCCGTAGCTTTGCCAGTGATTAGCAAAGACTTCAGGTCTTGTGCACGTGCATGTGTCTCAGGCGTGGTGTAATGCCCTAGCTTTACCAATGTTTGGCAAAGACTTCAGGTCTTCTACGTGCGTCGTAGCTTTGCCAATGTTTGGCAAAGAATTCAGGTAATGTACGCGCGCCTATGTCTCAGGCGGCGTCTAATGCCGTAGCATTGCTAATGTTTGCCAAAGTCTTCAGGCCTTGTGTGCGCGCCTGTGTCTCAGGCGGCGTGTAATGCCGTAGCTTTGCCAACGTTTGGCAAAGACTTCAGGTCTTGTGCGCGCGCCTGTGTCTCATGCGGCGGGTAGTGCCATAGCTTTGACAATGTTTGGCAAAGACTTCAGGTCTTGTGCGCACGCTTGTGTCTGAGCAGGCGTGTAATGCCGTAGCTTTGCCAACGTTTGGCAAAGACTTCAGGCCTTGTGCGCGCGCCTGTGTCTCAGGCGGCGTGTAATGCCGTAGCTTTGCCAATGTTTGGCAAAGACTTCAGGTCTTGTGCGCGCGCCTGTGTCTGAGGAGGCGTGTAATGCCGTAGCTTTGCCAACGTTTGGCAAAGACTTCAGGTCTTGTGAGCGCGCCCGTGTCTCAGGCGGCTGGTAATCTCGTTGCGTTGCCAATGTTTGGCAAAGACTTCAGGTCTTGGGCGGACGCCTGTGTCTCAAGCAGCGTCTAACGCCGTAGCTTGTCCAATGTTTTTACAACGAGTTCAGGTCTTGTACGCGCGCCTGTGTCTCAGGCGGCATGTAATGCCGTAGCTTTGCCAATGTTTTGCAAAGACTTCAGGTCTTGTGCGCGCGCCTGTGTCTGGGGCAGCATGTAAGGACGTAGCTTTGCCAATGTTTGGCAAAGACTTCAGGTCTTATGCGAGCGCCTGTGTCTCAGGCGGCGTGTAATGTCGTAGCTTTGCCAATGTTTGGCAAATACTTCAGGTCATCTGCGTGCGCCTGTGTCTCAGGCGGCGTGTAATGCCGTAGCTTTGCCAATGTTTGGCAAAGACTTCAGGTCTTGTGTGCGCGCCTGTGTCTCAAGCGGCGGGTAATGCCGTAGCTTTGACAATGTTTGGCAAAGATTTCTGGTCTTGTGCGCGCTTGTGTTTCAGGCAACGTCTATTGCCGTAGCTTTGCCAATGTTTGGCAAAGACTTCAGGTCTTGTGTGCGCGCTGCGTCTCAGGCGTCGTGTAATGCCGTAGCATTGCCAATGTTTGGCAAAGACTTCAGGTCTTGTGCGCGCGCCTGTGTCTCAGGCGGCATCCAATGCCGTAGCTTTGCCAGTGATTAGCAAAGACTTCAGATCTTGTGCACGTGTATGTGTCTCAGGCGTGGTGTAATGCCGTAGCTTTACCAATGTTTGGCAAAGATTTCAGGTCTTCTACGTGCGTCGTAGCTTTGCCAATGTTTGGCAAAGAATTCAGGTCTTGTACGCGCGCCAATGTCTCAGGCGGCGTCTAATGCCGTAGCTTTGCTAATGTTTGGTAAAGTCTTCTGTCCTTGTGCGCGCGCCTGTGTCTTAGGCGGCGTGTAATGCCGTAGATTTGCCAATGTTTGGCAAAGACTTCAGGTCTTGTGCGCGCGCGTGTGTCTGAGGAGGCGTGTAATGCCATAGCTTTGCCAACGTTTGGCAAAGACTTCAGGTCTTGTGAGCGCGCCCGTGTCTCAGGCGGCTGGTAATGCCGTTGCTTTGCCAATGTTTGGCAAAGACTTCAGGTCTTGTGCGGACGCCTGTGTCTCAAGCTGCGTCTAACGCCGTAGCTTGTCCAATGTTTTTAGAACGAGTTCAGGTGTTGTACGCGCGCCTGTGTCTCAGGCGGCATGTAATGCCGTGGCTTTCCATTGTTTCGCAAAGATTTCAGGTCTTGTGCGCGCGAATGTGTCTCAGGCGGGGTGTAATGTCGTAGCTTTGCCAATGTTTGGAAAAGACTTCAGGTCTTCTGCGTGTGCCTGTGTCTCAGGCGGCGTGTAAGGCCGTAGCTTTGCCAATGTTTAGCAAAGAGTTCAGGTCTTGTGCGCGCGCCTGTGTCTCAGGCGGCATCCAATGCCGTAACTTTGTTAGTGATTAGCAAAGACTTCAGGTCTTGTGCACGTGCATGTGTCTCAGGAGTGGTGTAATGCCGTAGCTTTACCAATGTTTGGCAAAGACTTCAGGTCTTCTACGTGCGTCGTAGCTTTGCCAATGTTTGGCAAAGAATTCAGGTCTTCTACGTGCGTCGTAGCTTTGCCAATGTTTGGCAAAGAATTCAGGTCTTGTACGCGCGCCTATGTCTCAGGCGGCGTCTAATGCCGTAGCTTTGCTAATGTTTGCCAAAGTCTTCAGGCCTTGTGTGCGCGCCTATGTCTCAGGCGGCGTGTAATGCCGTAGCTTTGCCAATGTTTGGCAAAGACTTCATGTCTTGTGCGCGCGCCTGTGTCTGAGGAGGCGTGTAATGCCGTAGCTTTGCCAACGTTTGGCAAAGAATTCAGGTCTTGTGAGCGCGCCCGTGTCTCAGGCGGCTGGTAATGCCGTTGCTTTGCCAATGTTTGGCAAAGACTTCAGGTCTTGGGCGGACGCCTGTGTCTCAAGCAGCGTCTAACGTCGTAGCTTGTCCAATGTTTTTACAACGAGTTCAGGTCTTGTACGCGCGCCTGTGTCTCAGGCGGCATGTAATGCCGTGGCTTTCTAATGTTTCGCAAAGATTTCAGGTCTTGTGCGCGCGAATGTGTCTCAGCCGGGGTGTAATGTCGTAGCTTTGCCAATGTTTGGCAAAGACTTTAGGTCTTTTGCGCGCGCATGTGTCTCAGGCGGCGTGTAATGCCGTAGCTTTGCCAACGTTTGGCAAAGACTTCAGGTCTTGTGCGCGCGCCTGTGTCTCATGCGGCGGGTAATCCCGTAACTTTGACAATGTTTGGCAAAGATTTTAGTTCTTGTGCGCCCTTGTGTTTCAGGCAACGTCTAATGTCGTAGCTTTGCCAATGTTTGGCAAAGATTCAGGTCTTGTGTGAGCGCTGTGTCTCAGGCGTCGTGTAATGCCGCAGCATTGCCAATGTTTGGCAAATACTTCAGGTCTGGTGCTCGCGCATGTGTCTCAGGCGGGGTATAATTCCATACCTTTTCCAATGTTTGGCAAAGACTTCAGGTGTTTTGCGCGCGCATGTGTCTTAGGCAGCGTGTAATGCCGTAGCTTTGCCAACGTTTGGCAAAAACTTCAGGTCTTGAGCGCGCGCCTGTGTCTTAAGCGGCGGGTAATGCCATAGCTTTGACAATGTTTGGCAAAGATTCAGGTCTTGTGTGAGCGGTGTGTCTCAGGCGTCGTGTAATGCCGCAGCATTGCCAATGTTTGGCAAATACTTCAGGTCTGGTGCTCGCGCATGTGTCTCAGGCGGGGTATAATTCCATACCTTTTCCAATGTTTGGCAAAGACTTCAGGTGTTTTGCGCGCGCATGTGTCTTAGGCAGCGTGTAATGCCGTAGCTTTGTCAACGTTTGGCAAAAACTTCAGGTCTTGAGCGCGCGCCTGTGTCTTAAGCGGCGGGTAATGCCATAGCTTTGACAATGTTTGGCAAAGATTTCAGGAGTTGTGCGCGCTTGTGTTTCAAGCAACGCCTAACGCCGTAGCTTTGCCAATGTTTGGCAAAGACTTCAGGTCTTGTGTGTGCCCTTTGTCTCAGGCGTCGTGTAATGCCGTAGCATTGCCAATGTTTGAGGAGGCGTGTAATGCCGTAGCTTTGCCAACGTTTAGCAAAGACTTCAGGTCTTGTGAGCGCGCCCGTGTCTCAGGCGGCTGGTAATGCCGTTGCTTTGCAAATGTTTGGCAAAGACTTCAGGTCTTGTGCGGACGCCTTTGTCTCAAGCAGCGTCTAACGCCGTAGCTTGTCCAATGTTTTTACAACGAGTTCAAGTCTTGTACGCGCGCCTGTGTCTCAGGCGGCATGTAATGCCGTGGCTTTCCAATGTTTCGCAAATATTTCAGGTCTTGTGCGCGCGAATGTGTCTCAGGCGGGGTGTAATGTCGTAGCTTTGCCAATGTTTGGCAAAGACTTCAGGTCTTTTGCGCGCGCCTATGTCTCAGGCGGCGTGTAATGCCGTAGCTTTGCCAGCGTTTGGCAAAGACTTCAGGTCTTGTGTGCGCGCCTGTGTCTCATGCGGCGGGTAATCCCGTAACTTTGACAATGTTTGGCAAAGATTTTAGTTCTTGTGCGCGCTTGTGTTTCAGGCAACGTCTAATGTCGTAGCTTTGCCAATGTTTGGCAAAGATTCAGGTCTTGTGTGAGCGCTGTGTCTCAGGCGTCGTGTAATGCCGCAGCATTGCCAATGTTTGGCAAATACTTCAGGTCTGGTGCTCGCGCATGTGTCTCAGGCGGGGTATAATTCCATACCTTTTCCAATGTTTGGCAAAGACTTCAGGTGTTTTGCGCGCGCATGTGTCTTAGGCAGCGTGTAATGCCGTAGCTTTGCCAACGTTTGGCAAAAACTTCAGGTCTTGAGCGCGCGCCTGTGTCTTAAGCGGCGGGTAATGCCATAGCTTTGACAATGTTTGGCAAAGATTCAGGTCTTGTGTGAGCGGTGTGTCTCAGGCGTCGTGTAATGCCGCAGCATTGCCAATGTTTGGCAAATACTTCAGGTCTGGTGCTCGCGCATGTGTCTCAGGCGGGGTATAATTCCATACCTTTTCCAATGTTTGGCAAAGACTTCAGGTGTTTTGCGCGCGCATGTGTCTTAGGCAGCGTGTAATGCCGTAGCTTTGTCAACGTTTGGCAAAAACTTCAGGTCTTGAGCGCGCGCCTGTGTCTTAAGCGGCGGGTAATGCCATAGCTTTGACAATGTTTGGCAAAGATTTCAGGAGTTGTGCGCGCTTGTGTTTCAAGCAACGCCTAACGCCGTAGCTTTGCCAATGTTTGGCAAAGACTTCAGGTCTTGTGTGTGCCCTTTGTCTCAGGCGTCGTGTAATGCCGTAGCATTGCCAATGTTTGAGGAGGCGTGTAATGCCGTAGCTTTGCCAACGTTTAGCAAAGACTTCAGGTCTTGTGAGCGCGCCCGTGTCTCAGGCGGCTGGTAATGCCGTTGCTTTGCAAATGTTTGGCAAAGACTTCAGGTCTTGTGCGGACGCCTTTGTCTCAAGCAGCGTCTAACGCCGTAGCTTGTCCAATGTTTTTACAACGAGTTCAAGTCTTGTACGCGCGCCTGTGTCTCAGGCGGCATGTAATGCCGTGGCTTTCCAATGTTTCGCAAATATTTCAGGTCTTGTGCGCGCGAATGTGTCTCAGGCGGGGTGTAATGTCGTAGCTTTGCCAATGTTTGGCAAAGACTTCAGGTCTTTTGCGCGCGCCTATGTCTCAGGCGGCGTGTAATGCCGTAGCTTTGCCAGCGTTTGGCAAAGACTTCAGGTCTTGTGTGCGCGCCTGTGTCTCAGGCGGCTAGTAATTCCGTTGCATTGCCAATGTTTGGCAAAGACTTCAGGTCTTGTGCGGACGCTTGGGTCTCAAGCAGCGTCTCACGCCGTAGCTTGTCCAATGTTTGGCAACGACTTCATGTCTTGTGCGCGCGCCTGTGTCTCAGGCAGCGTGTAATGCAGTGGCTTTTCCAATGTTTGGCAAAGATTTCAGGTCTTTTGCGCGCGCACATGTCTCAGACGTCGTGTAATGCCGTAGCTTTGCCAATGTTTGGCAAAGATTTCAGGTCTTGTGTGGGCGCCTGTGTTTGAGGCAGCATGAAAGGACATAGCTTTGCCAATGTTTGGCAAAGACTTCAGGTCTTGTGCGAGCACCTGTGTCTCAGGCGGCGTGTAATGTCGTAGCTTTGCCAATGTTTGGAAAATACTTCGGGTCTTCTGCGTGCGCCTGTGTCTCAGGCGGCGTGTAATGCCGTAGCTTTGCCAATGTTTGGCAAAGACTTCAGGTCTTGTGCGCGCGCCTGTGTCTCAAGCGGCGGGTAATGCCGTAACTTTGACAATGTTTGGCAAATATTTCTGCTCTTGTGCGCGCTTGTGTTTCAGGCAACGTCTATTGCCGTAGCTATGCCAATGTTTGGCAAAGACTTCAGGTCTTGTGTGCGCGCTGTGTCTCAGGCGTCGTGTAATGCCGTAGCATTGCCAATGTTTGGCAAGGACTTCAGGTCTTGTGCGCGCGCCTGTGTCTCAGGCGGCATCCAATGTAGTAGCTTTGCCAGTGATTAGCAAAGACTTCAGGTCTTGTGCACGTGCATGTGTCTCAGGCGTGGTGTAATGCCGTAGCTTTACCAATGTTTGGCAAAGACTTCAGGTCTTCTACGTGCGTCGTAGCTTTGCCAATGTTTGACAAAGAATTCAGGTCTCGTACGTGCGCCAATGTCTCAGGCGGCGTCTAATGCCGTAGCTTTGCTAATGTTTGGTAAAGTCTTAAGGCCTTGTGCGCGCGCCTGTGTCTCAGGCGGCGTGTAATGCCGTAGCTTTGCCAATGTTTGGCAAAGACTACAGGTCTTGTGCGCGCAACTGTGTCTGAGGAGGCGTGTAATGCCGTAGCTTTGCCAACGTTTGCCAAAGACTTCAGGTCTTGTGAGCGCGCCCGTGTCTCAGGCGGCTGGTAATGCCGTTGCTTTGCCAATGTTTGGCAAAGACTTCAGGTCTTGTGCGGACGCCTGTGTCTCAAGCAACGTCTAACGCCGTAGCTTGTCCAATGTTTTTTCAACGAGTTCAGGTCTTGTGCGCGCACCTGTGTCTCAGGCGGCATGTAATGCTGTGGCTTTCCAATGTTTCGTAAAGATTTCAGGTCTTGTGCGCGCGAATGTGTCTCAGGCGGGGTGTAATGTCGTAGCTTTGCCAATGTTTGGCAAAGACTTTAGGTCTTTTGCGCGCGCATGTGTCTTAGGCGACGTGTAATGCCGTAGGTTTGCCAACGTTTGGCAAAGACTTCAGGTCTTGTGCGCGCGCCTGTGTCTCATGCGGCGGGTAATGCCGTAGCTTTGACAATGTTTGGCAAAGATTTTAGTTCTTGTGCGCGCTTGTGTTTCAGGCAACATCTAATGTCGTAGCTTTGCCATTGTTTGGCAAAGATTCTGGTCTTGTGTGAGCGCTGTGTCTCAGGTGTCGTGTAATGCCGCAGCATTGCCAATGTTTGGCAAATACTTCAGGTCTTGTGCTCGCGCATGTGTCTCAGGCGGGGTATAATTCCATACTTTGCCAATGTTTGGCAAGGACTTCAGGTCTTTTGCGCGCGCATGTGTCTTAGGCAGCGTGTAATGCCGTAGCTTTGCCAACGTTTGGCAAAACCTTCAGGTCTTATGCGCGCGCCTGTGTCTTAAGCGGCGGGTAATGCCATAGCTTTGACAATGTTTGGCAAAGATTTCAGGTGTTGTGTGCGCTTGTGTTTCAAGCAACGCCTAATGCCGTAGCTTTGCTAATGTTTGGCAAAGACTTCAGGTCTTGTGTGTGCCCTTTGTCTCAGGCGTCGTGTAATGCCGTAGCATTGCCAATGTTTGGCAAAGACTTCAGGTTTTGTGCGAGCGCCTATGTCTCAAGCGGCATGTAGTGTCGTAGCTTTGCCAAAGTTTGGCATAGACTTCATGTCTTCTGCGTGTGGCTGTGTCTCAGGCGGCGTGTACGGTCGTAGCTTTGCCAACGTTTGGCAAAGACTTCAGGTCTTGTGAGCGCGCCCGTGTCTCAGGCGGCTGGTAATGCCGTTGCTTTGCCAATGTTTGGCAAAGACTTCAGGTCTTGTGCGGACGCCTGTGTTTCAAGCAGCGTCTAACGCCGTAGCTTGTCCAATGTTTTTACAACGAGTTCAGGTCTTGTACGCGCGCCTGTGTCTCAGGCGGCATGTAATGCCGTGGCTTTCCAATGTTTCGCAAAGATTTCAGGTCTTGTGCACGCGAATGTGTCTCAGGCGGGGTGTAATGTCGTAGCTTTGCCAATGTTTGGCAAACACTTCAGGTCTTTTGCGCGCGCATGTGTCTCAGGCGGCGTGTAATGCCGTAGCTTTGCCAACGTTTGGCAAAGACTTCAGGTCTTGTGCGCGCGCCTGTGTCTCATGCGGCGGGTAATGCCGTAGCTTTGACAATGTTTGGCAAAGATTTTAGTTCTTGTGCGCGCTTGTGTTTCAGGCAACGTCTAATGTCGTAGCTTTGCCAATGTTTGGCAAAGATTCAGGTCTTCTGTGAGCGCTGTGTCTCAGGCGTCGTGTAATGCCGCAGCATTGCCAATGTTTGGCAAATACTTCAGGTCTTGTGCTCGCGCATGTGTCTCAGGCGGGGTATAATTTCACACCTTTGCCAATTTTTGGCAAAGACTTTAGGTCTTTTGCGCGCGCAAGTGTCTTAGGCAGCGTGTAATGCCGTAGCTTTGCCAACGTTTGGTAAAAACTTCTGGTCTTGTGCGCGCCTATGTCTCAGGCAGCGTCTAATGCCATAGCTTTGCCAATGTTTGGCAAAGTCTTCAGGTCTTGTGATTGGCAAAGTCTTCAGGTCTTGTGCGCGCGCCTGTGTCTCAGGCGGCATGTAATGCCGTAGCTTTGCCAATGTTTGGCAAAGACTTCAGGTCTTGTGCGCGCGCCTGTGTCTCATGCGGCGGGTAATGCCATAGCTTTGTCAATGTTTGGCAAAGACTTCAGGTCTTGTGCGCGCGCTTGTGTCTGAGGAGGCGTGTAATGCCGTAGCTTTGCCAACGTTTGGCAAAGACTTCAGGCCTTGTGCGCGCGCCTGTGTCTCAGGCGGCGTGTAATGCCGTAGCTTTGCCGATGTTTGGCAAAGACTTCAGGTCTTGTGCGCGCGCCTGTGTCTGAGGAGGCGTGTAATGCCGTAGCTTTGCCAACGTTTGGTAAAGACTTCAGGTCTTGTGAGCGCGCCCGTGTCTCAGGCGGCTGGTAATGCCGTTGCTTTGCCAATGTTTGGCAAAAACTTCAGGTCTTGGGCGGACGCCTGTGTCTCAAGCAGCGTGTAACGCCGTAGCTTGTCCAATGTTTTTACAACGAGTTCAGGTCTTGTACGCGCGCCTGTGTCTCAGGCGGCATGTAATGCCGTAGCTTTGCCAATGTTTGGCAAAGACTTCAGGTCTTGTGCGCGCGCCTGTGTCTGAGGCAGCATGTAAGGACGTAGCTTTGCCAATGTTTGACAAAGACTTCAGGTCTTGTGCGAGCGCCTGTGTCTCAGGCGGCGTGTAATGTCGTAGCTTTGCCAATGTTTGGCAAATACTTCAGGTCTTCTGCGTGCGCCTGTGTCTCAGGCGGCGTGTAATGCCGTAGCTTTGCCAATGTTTGGCAAAGACTTCAGGTCTTGTGTGCGCGGCTGTGTCTCAAGCGACGGGTAATGCCGTAGCTTTGACAATGTTTGGCAAAGATTTCTGGTCTTGTGCGCGCTTGTGTTTCAGGCAACGTCTATTGTCGTAGCTTTGCCAATGTTTGGCAAACACCTCAGGTCTTGTGTGCGCGCTGCGTCTCAGGCGTCGTGTAATGCCGTAGCATTGCCAATGTTTGACAAAGACTTCAGGTCTTGTGCGCGCGCCTGTGGTTCAGGCGGCATCCAATGCCGTAGCTTTGCCAGTGATTAGCAAAGACTTCAGATCTTGTTCACGTGCATGTGTCTCAGGCGTGGTGTAATGGCGTAGCTTTACCAATGTTTGGCAAAGATTTCAGGTCTTCTACGTGCGTCGTAGCTTTGCCAATGTTTGGCAAAGAAATCAGGTCTTGTACGCGCGCCTATGTCTCAGGCGGCGTCTAATGCCGTAGCTTTGCTAATGTTTGGTAAAGTCTTCAGGCCTTGTGCGCGTGCCTGTGTCTCAGGCGGCGTGTAATGCCGTAGCTTTGCCAATGTTTGGCAAAGACTTCAGGTCTTGTGCGCGCGCGTGTGTTTGAGGAGGCGTGTAATGCCATAGCTTTGCCAACGTTTGGCAAAGACTTCAGGTCTTGTGAGCGCGCCCGTGTCTCAGGCGGCTGGTAACGCCGTTGCTTTGCCAATGTTTGGCAAAGACTTCAGGTCTTGTGCGGACGCCTGTGTCTCAAGCAGCGTCTAACGCCGTGGCTTGTCCAATGTTTTTACAACGAGTTCAGGTGTTGTACGCGCGCCTGTGTCTCAGGCGGCATGTAATGCCGTGGCTTTCCAATGTTTCGCAAAGATTTCAGGTCTTGTGCGCGCGAATGTGTCTCAGGCGGGGTGTAATGTCGTAGCTTTGCCAATGTTTGGCAAAGACTTCAGGTCTTCTGCGTGTGCCTGTGTTTCAGGCGGCGTGTAAGGCCGTAGCTTTGCCAATGTTTGGCAAAGAGTTCAGGTCTTGTGCGCGCGCCTGTGTCTCAGGCGGCATCCAATGCCGTAGCTTTGCCAGTGATTAGCAATGACTTCAGGTCTTGTGCACGTGCATGTGTCTCAGGCGTGGTGTAATGCCGTAGCTTTACCAATGTTTGGCAAAGACTTCAGGTCTTCTACGTGCGTCGTAGCTTTGCCAATGTTTGGCAAAGAATTCAGGTCTTGTACGCGCGCCTATGTCTCAGGCGGCGTCTAATGCCGTAGCTTTGCTAATGTTTGCCAAAGTCTTCAGGCCTTGTGTGCGCGCCTGTGTCTCAGGCGGCGTGTAATGCCGTAGCTTTGCCAATGTTTGGCAAAGACTTCAGGTCTTGTGCGCGCGCCTGTGTCTGAGGAGGCGTGTAATGCCGTAGCTTTGCCAACGTTTGGCAAAGACTTCAGGTCTTGTGAGCGCGCCCGTGTCTCAGGCGGCTGGTAATGCTGTTGCTTTGCCAATGTTTGGCAAAGACTTCAGGTCTTGTGCGGACGCCTGTGTTTCAAGCAGCGTCTAACGCCGGAGCTTGTCCAATGTTTTTACAACGAGTTCAGGTCTTGTACGCGCGCCTGTGTCTCAGGCGGCATGTAATGCCGTGGCTTTCCAATGTTTCGCAAAGATTTCAGGTCTTGTGCACGCGAATGTGTCTCAGGCGGGGTGTAATGTCGTAGCTTTGCCAATGTTTGGCAAACACTTCAGGTCTTTTGCGCGCGAATGTGTCTCAAGCGGCGTGTAATGCCGTAGCTTTGCCAAAGTTTGGCAAAGACTTCAGGTCTTGTGCGCGCGCCTGTGTCTCATGCGGCGGGTAATGCCGTAGCTTTGACAATGTTTGGCAAAGATTTTAGTTCTTGTGCGCGCTTGTGTTTCAGGCAACGTCTAATGTCGTAGCTTTGCCAATGTTTGGCAAAGATTCAGGTCTTGTGTGAGCGCTGTGTCTCAGGCGTCGTGTAATGCCGCAGCATTGCCAATGTTTGGCAAATACTTCAGGTCTTGTGCTCGCGCATGTGTCTCAGGCGGGGTATAATTTCACACCTTTGCCAATTTTTGGCAAAGACTTCAGGTCTTTTGCGCGCGCATGTGTCTTAGGCAGCGTGTAATGCCGTAGCTTTGCCAACGTTTGGTAAAAACTTCTGGTCTTGTGCGCGCCTATGTCTCAGGCAGCGTCTAATGCCGTAGCTTTGCCAATGTTTGGCAAAGTCTTCAGGTCTTGTGATTGGCAAAGTCTTCAGGTCTTGTGCGCGCGCCTGTGTCTCAGGCGGCATGTAATGCCGTAGCTTTGCCAATGTTTGGAAAAGACTTCAGGTCTTGTGCGCGCGCCTGTGTCTCATGCGGCGGGTAATGCCATAGCTTTGACAATGTTTGGCAAAGACTTCAGGTCTTGTGCGCGCGCTTGTGTCTGAGGAGGCGTGTAATGCCGTAGCTTTGCCAACGTTTGGCAAAGACTTCAGGCCTTGTGCGCGCGCCTGTGTCTCAGGCGGCGTGTAATGCCGTAGCTTTGCCAATGTTTGGCAAAGACTTCAGGTCTTGTGCGCGCGCCTGTGTCTGAGGAGGCGTGTAATGCCGTAGCTTTGCCAACGTTTGGCAAAGACTTCAGGTCTTGTGAGCGCGCCCGTGTCTCAGGCGGCTGGTAATGCCGTTGCTTTGCCAATGTTTGGCAAAAACTTCAGGTCTTGGGCGGACGCCTGTGTCTCAAGCAGCGTGTAACGCCGTAGCTTGTCCAATGTTTTTACAACGAGTTCAGGTCTTGTACGCGCGCCTGTGTCTCAGGCGGCATGTAATGCCGTAGCTTTGCCAATGTTTGGCAAAGACTTCAGGTCTTGTGCGCGCGCCTGTGTCTGAGGCAGCATGTAAGGACGTAGCTTTGCCAATGTTTGGCAAAGACTTCAGGTCTTGTGCGAGCGCCTGTGTCTCAGGCGGCGTGTAATGTCGTAGCTTTGCCAATGTTTGGCAAATACTTCAGGTCTTCTGCGTGCGCCTGTGTCTCAGGCGGCGTGTAATGCCGTAGCTTTGCCAATGTTTGGCAAAGACTTCAGGTCTTGTGTGCACGGCTGTGTCTCAAGCGACGGGTAATGCCGTAGCTTTGACAATGTTTGGCAAAGATTTCTGGTCTTGTGCGCGCTTGTGTTTCAGGCAACGTCTATTGCCGTAGCTTTGCCAATGTTTGGCAAAGACTTCAGGTCTTGTGTGCGCGCTGCGTCTCAGGCGTCGTGTAATGCCGTAGCAATGCCAATGTTTGGCAAAGACTTCAGGTCTTGTGCGCGCGCCTGTGGCTCAGGCGGCATCCAATGCCGTAGCTTTGCCAGTGATTAGCAAAGACTTCATATCTTGTGCACGTGCATGTGTCTCGGGCGTGGTGTAATGCCGTAGCTTTACCAATGTTTGGCAAAGATTTCAGGTCTTCTACGTGCGTCGTAGCTTTGCCAATGTTTGGCAAAGAAATCAGGTCTTGTACGCGCGCCTATGTCTCAGGCGGCGTCTAATGCCGTAGCTTTGCTAATGTTTGGTAAAGTCTTCAGGCCTTGTGCGCGTGCCTGTGTCTCAGGCGGCGTGTAATGCCGTAGCTTTGCCAATGTTTGGCAAAGACTTCAGGTCTTGTGCGCGCGCGTGTGTCTGAGGAGGCGTGTAATGCCATAGCTTTGCCAACGTTTGGCAAAGACTTCAGGTCTTGTGAGCGCGCCCGTGTCTCAGGCGGCTGGTAATGCCGTTTCTTTGCCAATGTTTGGCAAAGACTTCAGGTCTTGTGCGGACGCCTGTGTCTCAAGCAGCGTCTAACGCCGTGGCTTGTCCAATGTTTTTACAACGAGTTCAGGTGTTGTACGCGCGCCTGTGTCTCAGGCGGCATGTAATGCCGTGGCTTTCCAATGTTTCGCAAAGATTTCAGGTCTTGTGCGCGCGAATGTGTCTCAGGCGGGGTGTAATGTCGTAGCTTTGCCAATGTTTGGCAAAGACTTCAGGTCTTCTGCGTGCGCCTGTGTCTCAGGCGGCGTGTAATGCCGTAGCTTTGCCAATGTTTGGCAAAGACTTCAGGTCTTGTGTGCGCGGCTGTGTCTCAAGCGACGGGTAATGCCGTAGCTTTGACAATGTTTGGCAAAGATTTCTGGTCTTGTGCGCGCTTGTGTTTCAGGCAACGTCTATTGCCGTAGCTTTGCCAATGTTTGGCAAAGACTTCAGGTCTTGTGTGCGCGCTGCGTCTCAGGCGTCGTGTAAGGCCGTAGCTTTGCCAATGTTTGGCAAAGAGTTCAGGTCTTGTGCGCGCGCCTGTGTCTCAGGCGGCATCCAATGCCGTAGCTTTGCCAGTGATTAGCAATGACTTCAGGTCTTGTGCACGTGCATGTGTCTCAGGCGTGGTGTAATGTCGTAGCTTTACCAATGTTTGGCAAAGACTTCAGGTCTTCTACGTGCGTCGTAGCTTTGCCAATGTTTGGCAAAGAATTCAGGTCTTGTACGCGCGCCTATGTCTCAGGCGGCGTCTAATGCCGTAGCTTTGCTAATGTTTGCCAAAGTCTTCAGGCCTTGTGTGCGCGCCTGTGTCTCAGGCGGCGTGTAATGCCGTAGCTTTGCCAATGTTTGGCAAAGACTTCAGGTCTTGTGCGCGCGCCTGTGTCTGAGGAGGCGTGTAATGCCGTAGCTTTGCCAACGTTTGGCAAAGACTTCAGGTCTTGTGAGCGCGCCCGTGTCTCAGGCGGCTGGTAATGCCGTTGCTTTGCCAATATTTGGCAAAGACTTCAGGTCTTGGGCGGACGCCTGTGTCTCAAGCAGCGTCTAACGCCGTAGCTTGTCCAATGTTTTTACAACGAGTTCAGGTCTTGTACGCGCGCCTGTGTCTCAGGCGGCATGTAATGCCGTGGCTTTCCAATGTTTCGAAAAGATTTCAGGTCTTGTGCGTGCGAATGTGTCTCACGCGGGGTGTAATGTCGTAGCTTTGCCAATGTTTGGCAAAGACTTTAGGTCTTTTGCGCGCGCATGTGTCTCAGGCGGCGTGTAATGCCGTAGCTTTGCCAACGTTTGGCAAAGACTTCAGGTCTTGTGTGCGCGCCTGTGTCTCATGCGGCGGGTAATGCCATAGCTTTGACAATGTTTGGCAAAGACTTCAGGTCTTGTGCGCACGCTTGTGTCTAAGGAGGCGTGTAATGCCGTAGTTTGCCAACGTTTGGCAAAGACTTCAGGCCTTGTGCGCGCGCCTGTGTCTCAGGCGGCGTGTAATGCCGTAGCTTTGCCAACGTTTGGCAAAGACTTCAGGTCTTGTGAGCGCGCCCGTGTCTCAGGCGGCTGGTAATCCCGTTGCTTTGCCAATGTTTGGAAAAGACTTCAGGTCTTGGGTGGACGCCTGTGTCTCAAGCAGCGTCTAACGCCGTAGCTTGTCCAATGTTTTTACAACGAGTTCAGGTCTTGTACGCGCGCCTGTGTCTAAGGCGGCATGTAATGCCGTAGCTTTGCCAATGTTTGGCAAAGACTTCAGGTCTTGTGCGCGCGCCTGTGTCTGAGGCAGCATGTAAGGACGTAGCTTTGCCAATGTTTGGCAAAGACTTCAGGTATTGTGCGAGCGCCTGTGTCTTAGGCGGCGTGTAATGTCGTAGCTTTGCCAATGTTTGGCAAATACTTCAGGTCTTCTGCGTGCGCCTGTGTCTCAGGCGGCGTGTAATGCCGTAGCTTTGCCAATGTTTGGCAAAGACTTCAGGTCTTGTGTGCGCGGCTGTGTCTCAAGCGGCGGGTAATGCCATAGCTTTGACAATGTTTGGCAAAGATTTCTGGTCTTGTGCGCGCTTGTGTTTCAGGCAACGTCTATTGCCGTAGCTTTGCCAATGTTTGGCAAAGACTTCAGGTCTTGTGTGCGCACTGCGTCTCAGGCGTCGTGTAATACCGTAGCATTGCCAATGTTTGGCAAAGACTTCACGTATTGTGCGCGCGCCTGTGGCTCAGGCGGCATCCAATGCCATAGCTTTGCCAGTGATTAGCAAAGACTTCAGATCTTGTGCACGTGCATGTGTGTCAGGCGTGGTGTAATGCCGTAGCTTTACCAATGTTTGGCAAAGATTTCAGGTCTTCTACGTGCGTCGTAGCTTTGCCAATGTTTGGCAAAGAATTCAGGTCCTGTACGAGCGCCAATGTCTCAGCCGGCGTCTAATGCCGTAGCTTTGCTAATGTTTGGTAAAGTCTTCAGTCCATGTGCGCGCGCCTGTGTCTCAGGCGGCGTGTAATGCCGTAGCTTTGCCAATGTTTGGCAAAGACTTCAGGTCTTGTGCGCGCGCGTGTGTCTGAGGAGGCGTGTAATCCCATAGCTTTGCCAACGTTTGGCAAAGACTTCAGGTCTTGTGAGCGCGCCCGTGTCTCAGGCGGCTGGTAAAGCCGTTGCTTTGCCAATTTTTGGTAAAGACTTCAGGTCTTGTGCGGACGCCTGTGTCTCAAGCAGCGTCTAACGCCGTAGCTTTTCCAATGTTTTTACAACGAGTTCAGGTGTTGTACGCGCGCCTGTGTCTCAGGCGGCATGTAATGCCGTGGCTTTCCAATGTTTCGCAAATATTTTAGGTCTTGTGCGCGCTAATGTGTCTCAGGCGGGGTGTAATGTCGTAGCTTTGCCAATGTTTGGCAAAGACTTCAGGTCTTCTGCGTGTGCCTGTGTCTCAGGCGGCGTGTAAGGCCGTAGCGTTGCCAATGTTTGGCAAAGTGTTCAGGTCTTGTGCGCGCGCCTATGTCTCAGGCGGCATCCAATGCCGTAGCTTTGCCAGTGATTAGCAAAGACTTCAGGTCTTGTGCACGTGCATGTGTCTCAGGCGTGGTGTAATGCCCTAGCTTTACCAATGTTTGGCAAAGACTTCAGGTCTTGTGTGCGCGCTGCGTCTCAGGCGTCGTGTAAGGCCGTAGCTTTGCCAATGTTTGGCAAAGAGTTCAGGTCTTGTGCGCGCGCCTGTGTCTCAGGCGGCATCCAATGCCGTAGCTTTGCCAGTGATTAGCAATGACTTCAGGTCTTGTGCACGTGCATGTGTCTCAGGCGTGGTGTAATGTCGTAGCTTTACCAATGTTTGGCAAAGACTTCAGGTCTTCTACGTGCGTCGTAGCTTTGCCAATGTTTGGCAAAGAATTCAGGTCTTGTACGCGCGCCTATGTCTCAGGCGGCGTATAATGCCGTAGCTTTGCTAATGTTTGCCAAAGTCTTCAGGCCTTGTGTGCGCGCCTGTGTCTCAGGCGGCGTGTAATGCCGTAGCTTTGCCAATGTTTGGCAAAGACTTCAGGTCTTGTGCGCGCGCCTGTGTCTGAGGAGGCGTGTAATGCCGTAGCTTTGCCAACGTTTGGCAAAGACTTCAGGTCTTGTGAGCGCACCCGTGTCTCAGGCGGCTGGTAATGCCGTTGCTTTGCCAATGTTTGGCAAAGACTTCAGGTCTTGGGCGGACGCCTGTGTCTCAAGCAGCGTCTAACGCCGTAGCTTGTCCAATGTTTTTACAACGAGTTCAGGTCTTGTACGCGCGACTGTGTCTCAGGCGGCATGTAATGCCGTGGCTTTCCAATGTTTCGAAAAGATTTCATGTCTTGTGCGTGCGAATGTGTCTCACGCGGGGTGTAATGTCGTAGCTTTGCCAATGTTTGGCAAAGACTTTAGGTCTTTTGCGCGCGCATGTGTCTCAGGCGGCGTGTAATGCCGTAGCTTTGCCAACGTTTGGCAAAGACTTCAGGTCTTGTGTGCGCGCCTGTGTCTCATGCGGCGGGTAATGCCATAGCTTTGACAATGTTTGGCAAAGACTTCAGGTCTTGTGCGCACGCTTGTGTCTAAGGAGGCGTGTAATGCCGTAGCTTTGCCAACGTTTGGCAAAGACTTCAGGCCTTGTGCGCGCGCCTGTGTCTCAGGCGGCGTGTAATGCCGTAGCTTTGCCAACGTTTGGCAAAGACTTCAGGTCTTGTGAGCGCGCCCGTGTCTCAGGCGGCTGGTAATCCCGTTGCTTTGCCAATGTTTGGAAAAGACTTCAGGTCTTGGGTGGACGCCTGTGTCTCAAGCAGCGTCTAACGCCGTAGCTTGTCCAATGTTTTTACAACGAGTTCAGGTCTTGTACGCGCGCCTGTGTCTAAGGCGGCATGTAATGCCGTAGCTTTGCCAATGTTTGGCAAAGACTTCAGGTCTTGTGCGCGCGCCTGTGTCTGAGGCAGCATGTAAGGACGTAGCTTTGCCAATGTTTGGCAAAGACTTCAGGTCTTGTGCGAGCGCCTGTGTCTTAGGCGGCGTGTAATGTCGTAGCTTTGCCAATGTTTGGCAAATACTTCAGGTCTTCTGCGTGCGCCTGTGTCTCAGGCGGCGTGTAATGCCGTAGCTTTGCCAATGTTTGGCAAAGACTTCAGGTCTTGTGTGCGCGGCTGTGTCTCAAGCGGCGGGTAATGCCATAGCTTTGACAATGTTTGGCAAAGATTTCTGGTCTTGTGCGCGCTTGTGTTTCAGGCAACGTCTATTGCCGTAGCTTTGCCAATGTTTGGCAAAGACTTCAGGTCTTGTGTGCGCGCTGCGTCTCAGGCGTCGTGTAATACCGTAGCATTGCCAATGTTTGGCAAAGACTTCACGTATTGTGCGCGCGCCTGTGGCTCAGGCGGCATCCAATGCCGTAGCTTTGCCAGTGATTAGCAAAGACTTCAGATCTTGTGCACGTGCATGTGTGTCAGGCGTGGTGTAATGCCGTAGCTTTACCAATGTTTGGCAAAGATTTCAGGTCTTCTACGTGCGTCGTAGCTTTGCCAATGTTTGGCAAAGAATTCAGGTCCTGTAGGAGCGCCAATGTCTCAGTCGGCGTCTAATGCCGTAGCTTTGCTAATGTTTGGTAAAGTCTTCAGTCCATGTGCGCGCGCCTGTGTCTCAGGCGGCGTGTAATGCCGTAGCTTTGCCAATGTTTGGCAAAGACTTCAGGTCTTGTGCGCGCGCGTGTGTCTGCGGAGGCGTGTAATGCCATAGCTTTGCCAACGTTTGGCAAAGACTTCAGGTCTTGTGAGCGCGCCCGTGTCTCAGGCGGCTGGTAAAGCCGTTGCTTTGCCAATTTTTGGTAAAGACTTCAGGTCTTGTGCGGACGCCTGTGTCTCAAGCAGCGTCTAACGCCGTAGCTTTTCCAATGTTTTTACAACGAGTTCAGGTGTTGTACGCGCGCCTGTGTCTCAGGCGGCATGTAATGCCGTGGCTTTCCAATGTTTCGCAAATATTTTAGGTCTTGTGCGCGCTAATGTGTCTCAGGCGGGGTGTAATGTCGTAGCTTTGCCAATGTTTGGCAAAGACTTCAGGTCTTCTGCGTGTGCCTGTGTCTCAGGCGGCGTGTAAGGCCGTAGCGTTGCCAATGTTTGGCAAAGTGTTCAGGTCTTGTGCGCGCGCCTATGTCTCAGGCGGCATCCAATGCCGTAGCTTTGCCAGTGATTAGCAAAGACTTCAGGTCTTGTGCACGTGCATGTGTCTCAGGCGTGGTGTAATGCCCTAGCTTTACCAATGTTTGGCAAAGACTTCAGGTCTTCTACGTGCGTCGTAGCTTTGCCAATGTTTGGCAAAGAATTCAGGTAATGTACGCGCGCCTATGTCTCAGGCGGCGTCTAATGCCATAGCTTTGCTAATGTTTGCCAAAGTCTTCAGGCCTTGTGTGCGCGCCTGTGTCTCAGGCGGCGTGTAATGCCGTAGCTTTGCCAACGTTTGGCAAAGACTTCAGGTCTTGTGCGCGCGCCTGTGTCACATGCAGCGGGTAATGCCATAGCTTTGCCAATGTTTGGCAAAGAATTCAGGTCTTGTACGCGCGCCTATGTCTCAGGCGGCGTCTAATGCCGTAGCTTTGCTAATGTTTGCCAAAGTCTTCAGGCCTTGTGTGCGCGCCTGTGTCTCAGGCGGCGTGTAATGCCGTAGCTTTGCCAATGTTTGGCAAAGACTTCAGGTCTTGTGCGCGCGCCTGTGTCTGAGGAGGCGTGTAATGCCGTAGCTTTGCCAACGTTTGGCAAAGACTTCAGGTCTTGTGAGCGCGCCCGTGTCTCAGGCGGCTGGTAATGCCGTTGCTTTGCCAATGTATGGCAAAGACTTCAGGTCTTGTGCGGACGCCTGTGTTTCAAGCAGCGTCTAACGCCGTAGCTTGTCCAATGTTTTTACAACGAGTTCAGGTCTTGTACGCGCGCCTGTGTCTCAGGCGGCATGTAATGCCGTGGCTTTCCAATGTTTCGCAAAGATTTCAGGTCTTGTGCACGCGAATGTGTCTCAGGCGGGGTGTAATGTCGTAGCTTTGCCAATGTTTGGCAAACACTTCAGGTCTTTTGCGCGCGAATGTGTCTCAGGCGGCGTGTAATGCCGTAGCTTTGCCAAAGTTTGGCAAAGACTTCAGGTCTTGTGCGCGCGCCTGTGTCTCATGCGGCGGGTAATGCCGTAGCTTTGACAATGTTTGGCAAAGATTTTAGTTCTTGTGCGCGCTTGTGTTTCAGGCAACGTCTAATGTCGTAGCTTTGCCAATGTTTGGCAAAGATTCAGGTCTTGTGTGAGCGCTGTGTCTCAGGCGTCGTGTAATGCCGCAGCATTGCCAATGTTTGGAAAATACTTCAGGTCTTGTGCTCGCGCATGTGTCTCAGGCGGGGTATAATTTCACACCTTTGCCAATTTTTGGCAAAGACTTCAGGTCTTTTGCGCGCGCATGTGTCTTAGGCAGCGTGTAATGCCGTAGCTTTGCCAACGTTTGGTAAAAACTTCTGGTCTTGTGCGCGCCTATGTCTCAGGCAGCGTCTAATGCCGTAGCTTTGCCAATGTTTGGCAAAGTCTTCAGGTCTTGTGATTGGCAAAGTCTTCAGGTCTTGTGCGCGCGCCTGTGTCTCAGGCGGCATGTAATGCCGTAGCTTTGCCAATGTTTGGCAAAGACTTCAGGTCTTGTGCGCGCGCCTGTGTCTCATGCGGCGGGTAATGCCATAGCTTTGACAATGTTTGGCAAAGACTTCAGGTCTTGTGCGCGCGCTTGTGTCTGAGGAGGCGTGTAATGCCGTAGCTTTGCCAACGTTTGGCAAAGACTTCAGGCCTTGTGCGCGCGCCTGTGTCTCAGGCGGCGTGTAATGCCGTAGCTTTGCCAATGTTTGGCAAAGACTTCAGGTCTTGTGCGCGCGCCTGTGTCTGAGGAGGCGTGTAATGCCGTAGCTTTGCCAACGTTTGGCAAAGACTTCAGGTCTTGTGAGCGCGCCCGTGTCTCAGGCGGCTGGTAATGCCGTTGCTTTGCCAATGTTTGGCAAAAACTTCAGGTCTTGGGCGGACGCCTGTGTCTCAAGCAGCGTGTAACGCCGTAGCTTGTCCAATGTTTTTACAACGAGTTCAGGTCTTGTACGCGCGCCTGTGTCTCAGGCGGCATGTAATGCCGTAGCTTTGCCAATGTTTGGCAAAGACTTCAGGTCTTGTGCGCGCGCCTGTGTCTGAGGCAGCATGTAAGGACGTAGCTTTGCCAATGTTTGGCAAAGACTTCAGGTCTTGTGCGAGCGCCTGTGTCTCAGGCGGCGTGTAATGTCGTAGCTTTGCCAATGTTTGGCAAATACTTCAGGTCTTCTGCGTGCGCCTGTGTCTCAGGCGGCGTGTAATGCCGTAGCTTTGCCAATGTTTGGCAAAGACTTCAGGTCTTGTGTGCACGGCTGTGTCTCAAGCGACGGGTAATGCCGTAGCTTTGACAATGTTTGGCAAAGATTTCTGATCTTGTGCGCGCTTGTGTTTCAGGCAACGTCTATTGCCGTAGCTTTGCCAATGTTTGGCAAAGACTTCAGGTCTTGTGTGCGCGCTGCGTCTCAGGCGTCGTGTAATGCCGTAGCAATGCCAATGTTTGGCAAAGACTTCAGGTCTTGTGCGCGCGCCTGTGGCTCAGGCGGCATCCAATGCCGTAGCTTTGCCAGTGATTAGCAAAGACTTCAGATCTTGTGCACGTGCATGTGTCTCAGGCGTGGTGTAATGCCGTAGCTTTACCAATGTTTGGCAAAGATTTCAGGTCTTCTACGTGCGTCGTAGCTTTGCCAATGTTTGGCAAAGAAATCAGGTCTTGTACGCGCGCCTATGTCTCAGGCGGCGTCTAATGCCGTAGCTTTGCTAATGTTTGGTAAAGTCTTCAGGCCTTGTGCGCGTGCCTGTGTCTCAGGCGGCGTGTAATGCCGTAGCTTTGCCAATGTTTGGCAAAGACTTCAGGTCTTGTGCGCGCGCGTGTGTCTGAGGAGGCGTGTAATGCCATAGCTTTGCCAACGTTTGGCAAAGACTTCAGGTCTTGTGAGCGCGCCCGTGTCTCAGGCGGCTGGTAATGCCGTTTCTTTGCCAATGTTTGGCAAAGACTTCAGGTCTTGTGCGGACGCCTGTGTCTCAAGCAGCGTCTAACGCCGTGGCTTGTCCAATGTTTTTACAACGAGTTCAGGTGTTGTACGCGCGCCTGTGTCTCAGGCGGCATGTAATGCCGTGGCTTTCCAATGTTTCGCAAAGATTTCAGGTCTTGTGCGCGCGAATGTGTCTCAGGCGGGGTGTAATGTCGTAGCTTTGCCAATGTTTGGCAAAGACTTCAGGTCTTCTGCGTGCGCCTGTGTCTCAGGCGGCGTGTAATGCCGTAGCTTTGCCAATGTTTGGCAAAGACTTCAGGTCTTGTGTGCGCGGCTGTGTCTCAAGCGACGGGTAATGCCGTAGCTTTGACAATGTTTGGCAAAGATTTCTGGTCTTGTGCGCGCTTGTGTTTCAGGCAACGTCTATTGCCGTAGCTTTGCCAATGTTTGGCAAAGACTTCAGGTCTTGTGTGCGCGCTGCGTCTCAGGCGTCGTGTAAGGCCGTAGCTTTGCCAATGTTTGGCAAAGAGTTCAGGTCTTGTGCGCGCGCCTGTGTCTCAGGCGGCATCCAATGCCGTAGCTTTGCCAGTGATTAGCAATGACTTCAGGTCTTGTGCACGTGCATGTGTCTCAGGCGTGGTGTAATGTCGTAGCTTTACCATTGTTTGGCAAAGACTTCAGGTCTTCTACGTGCGTCGTAGCTTTGCCAATGTTTGGCAAAGAATTCAGGTCTTGTACGCGCGCCTATGTCTCAGGCGGCGTCTAATGCCGTAGCTTTGCTAATGTTTGCCAAAGTCTTCAGGCCTTGTGTGCGCGCCTGTGTCTCAGGCGGCGTGTAATGCCGTAGCTTTGCCAATGTTTGGCAAAGACTTCAGGTCTTGTGCGCGCGCCTGTGTCTGAGGAGGCGTGTAATGCCGTAGCTTTGCCAACGTTTGGCAAAGACTTCAGGTCTTGTGAGCGCGCCCGTGTCTCAGGCGGCTGGTAATGCCGTTGCTTTGCCAATGTTTGGCAAAGACTTCAGGTCTTGGGCGGACGCCTGTGTCTCAAGCAGCGTCTAACGCCGTAGCTTGTCCAATGTTTTTACAACGAGTTCAGGTCTTGTACGCGCGCCTGTGTCTCAGGCGGCATGTAATGCCGTGGCTTTCCAATGTTTCGAAAAGATTTCATGTCTTGTGCGCGCGAATGTGTCTCACGCGGGGTGTAATGTCGTAGCTTTGCCAATGTTTGGCAAAGACTTTAGGTCTTTTGCGCGCGCATGTGTCTCAGGCGGCGTGTAATGCCGTAGCTTTGCCAACGTTTGGCAAAGACTTCAGGTCTTGTGCGCGCGCCTGTGTCTCATGCGGCGGGTAATGCCATAGCTTTGACAATGTTTGGCAAAGACTTCAGGTCTTGTGCGCACGCTTGTGTCTAAGGAGGCGTGTAATGCCGTAGCTTTGCCAACGTTTGGCAAAGACTTCAGGCCTTGTGCGCGCGCCTGTGTCTCAGGCGGCGTGTAATGCCGTAGCTTTGCCAACGTTTGGCAAAGACTTCAGGTCTTGTGAGCGCGCCCGTGTCTCAGGCGGCTGGTAATCCCGTTGCTTTGCCAATGTTTGGCAAAGACTTCAGGTCTTGGGTGGACGCCTGTGTCTCAAGCAGCGTCTAACGCCGTAGCTTGTCCAATGTTTTTACAACGAGTTCAGGTCTTGTACGCGCGCCTGTGTCTCAGGCGGCATGTAATGCCGTAGCTTTGCCAATGTTTGGCAAAGACTTCAGGTCTTGTGCGCGCGCCTGTGTCTGAGGCAGCATGTAAGGACGTAGCTTTGCCAATATTTGGCAAAGACTTTAGGTCTTGTGCGAGCGCCTGTGTCTTAGGCGGCGTGTAATGTCGTAGCTTTGCCAATGTTTGGCAAATACTTCAGGTCTTCTGCGTGCGCCTGTGTCTCAGGCGGCGTGTAATGCCGTAGCTTTGCCAATGTTTGGCAAAGACTTCAGGTCTTGTGTGCACGGCTGTGTCTCAAGCGGCGGGTAATGCCATAGCTTTGACAATGTTTGGCAAAGATTTCTGGTCTTGTGCGCGCTTGTGTTTCAGGCAACGTCTATTGCCATAGCTTTGCCAATGTTTGGCAAAAGACTTCAGGTCTTGTGTGCGCGCTGCGTCTCAGGCGTCGTGTAATACCGTAGCATTGCCAATGTTTGGCAAAGACTTCACGTATTGTGCGCGCGCCTGTGGCTCAGGCGGCATCCAATGCCGTAGCTTTGCCAGTGATTAGCAAAGACTTCAGATCTTGTGCACGTGCATGTGTGTCAGGCGTGGTGTAATGCCGTAGCTTTACCAATGTTTTGCAAAGATTTCAGGTCTTCTACGTGCGTCGTAGCTTTGCCAATGTTTGGCAAAGAATTCAGGTCTTGTACGAGCGCCAATGTCTCAGCCGGCGTCTAATGCCGTAGCTTTGCTAATGTTTGGTAAAGTCTTCAGTCCATGTGCGCGCGCCTGTGTCTCAGGCGGCGTGTAATGCCGTAGCTTTGCCAATGTTTGGCAAAGACTTCAGGTCTTGTGCGCGCGCGTGTGTCTGAGGAGGCGTGTAATGCCATAGCTTTGCCAACGTTTGGCAAAGACTTCAGGTCTTGTGAGCGCGCCCGTGTCTCAGGCGGCTGGTAATGCCGTTGCTTTGCCAATGTTTGGAAAAGACTTCAGGTCTTGTGCGGACGCCTGTGTCTCAAGCTGCGTCTAACGCCGTAGCTTGTCCAATGTTTTTACAACGAGTTCAGGTGTTGTACGCGCGCCTGTGTCTCAGGCGGCATGTAATGCCGTGGCTTTCCATTGTTTCGCAAAGATTTCAGGTCTTGTGCGCTCGAATGTGTCTCAGGCGGGGTGTAATGTCGTAGCTTTGCCAATGTTTGGAAAAGACTTCAGGTCTTCTGCGTGTGCCTGAGTCTCAGGCGGCGTGTAAGGCCGTAGCTTTGCCAATGTTTAGCAAAGAGTTCAGGTCTTGTGCGCGCGCCTGTGTCTCAGGCGGCATCCAATGTCGTAGCTTTGCCAGTGATTAGCAAAGACTTCAGGTCTTGTGCACGTGCATATGTCTCAGGCGTGGTGTAATGTCGTAGCTTTACCAATGTTTGGCAAAGACTTCAGGTCTTCTACGTGCGTCGTAGCTTTGCCAATGTTTGGCAAAGAATTCAGGTCTTGTACGCGCGCCTATGTCTCAGGCGGCGTCTAATGCCGTAGCTTTGCTAATGTTTGCCAAAGTCTTCAGGCCTTGTGTGCGCGCATGTGTCTCAGGCGGCGTGTAATGCCGTAGCTTTGCCAATGTTTGGCAAAGACTTCAGGTCTTGTGCGCGCGCCTGTGTCTGAGGAGGCGTGTAATGTCGTAGCTTTGCCAACGTTTGGCAAAGAATTCAGGTCTTGTGAGCGCGCCCGTGTCTCAGGCGGCTGGTAATGCCGTTGCTTTGCAAATGTTTGGTAAAGACTTCAGGTCTTGGGCGGACGCCTGCGTCTCAAGCAGCGTCTAACGCCGTAGCTTGTCCAATGTTTTTACAACGAGTTCAGGTCTTGTACGCGCGCCTGTGTCTCAGGCGGCATGTAATGCCGTGGCTTTCTAATGTTTCGCAAAGATTTCAGGTCGTGTGCGCGCGAATGTGTCTCAGGCGGGGTGTAATGTCGTAGCTTTGCCAATGTTTGGCAAAGACTTTAGGTCTTTTGCGCGCGCATGTGTCTCAGGCGGCGTGTGATGCCATAGCCTTGCCAACGTTTGGCAAAGACTTCAGGTCTTGTGCGCGCGCCTGTGTCTCATTCGGCGGGTAATGCCGTAGCTTTGACAATGTTTGGCAAAGATTTTAGTTCTTGTGCGCGCTTGTGTTTCAGGCAACGTCTAATGTCGTAGCTTTGCCAATGTTTGGCAAAGATTCAGGTCTTGTGTGAGCGCTGTGTCTCAGGCGTCGTGTAATGCCGCAGCATTGCCAATGTTTGGCAAATACTTCAGGGCTGGTGCTCGCGCATGTGTCTCAGGCGGGGTATAATTCCATACCTTTTCCAATGTTTGGCAAAGACTTCAGGTGTTTTGCGCGCGCATGTGTCTTAGGCAGCGTGTAATGCCGTAGCTTTGCCAACGTTTGGCAAAAACTTCAGGTCTTGAGCGCGCGCCTGTGTCTTAAGCGGCGGGTAATGCCATAGCTTTGACAATGTTTGGCAAAGATTCAGGTCTTGTGTGAGCGGTGTGTCTCAGGCGTCGTGTAATGCCGCAGCATTGCCAATGTTTGGCAAATACTTCAGGTCTGGTGCTCGCGCATGTGTCTCAGGCGGGGTATAATTCCATACCTTTTCCAATGTTTGGCAAAGACTTCAGGTGTTTTGCGCTCGCATGTGTCTTAGGCAGCGTGTAATGACGTAGCTTTGCCAACGTTTGGCAAAAACTTCAGGCCTTGAGCGCGCGCCTGTGTCTTAAGCGGCGGGTAATGCCATAGCTTTGACAATGTTTGGCAAAGATTTCAGGTGTTGTGCGCGCTTGTGTTTCAAGCAACGCCTAACGCCGTAGCTTTGCCAATGTTTGGCAAAGACTTCAGGTCTTGTGTGTGCCCTTTGTCTCAGGCGTCGTGTAATGCCGTAGCATTCCCAATGTTTGAGGAGGCGTGTAATGCCGTAGCTTTGCCAACGTTTAGCAAAGACTTCAGGTCTTGTGAGCGCGCCCGTGTCTCAGGCGGCTGGTAATGCCGTTGCTTTGCACATGTTTGGCAAAGACTTCAGGTCTTGTGCGGACGCCTGTGTCTCAAGCAGCGTCTAACGCCGTAGCTTGTCCAATGTTTTTACAACGAGTTCAGGTCTTGTACGCGCGCCTGTGTCTCAGGCGGCATGTAATGCCGTGGCTTTCCAATGTTTCGCAAATATTTCAGGTCTTGTGCGCGCGAATGTGTCTCAGGCGGGGTGTAATATCGTAGCTTTGCCAATGTTTGGCAAAGACTTCAGGTCTTTTGCGCGCGCCTGTGTCTCAGGCGGCGTGTAATGCCGTAGCTTTACCAGCGTTTGGCAAAGACTTCAGGTCTTGTGTGCGCGCCTGTGTCTCAGGCGGCTAGTAATTCCGTAGCATTGCCAATGTTTGGCAAAGACTTCAGGTCTTGTGCGGACGCTTGTGTCTCAAGCAGCGTCTCACGCCGTAGCTTGTCCAATGTTTGGCAACGACATCATGTCTTGTGCGCGCGCCTGTGTCTCAGGCGGCGTGTAATGCCGTGGCTTTTCCAATGTTTGGCAAAGATTTAAGGTCTTTTGCGCGCGCACATGTCTCAGACGTCGTGTAATGCCGTAGCTTTGCCAATGTTTGGCAAAGATTTCAGGTCTTGTGTGGGCGCCTGTGTTTGAGGCAGCATGTAAGGACGTAGCTTTGCCAATGTTTGGCAAAGACTTCAGGTCTTGTGCGAGCACCTGTGTCTCAGGCGGCGTGTAATGTCGTAGCTTTGCCAATGTTTGGCAAATACTTCGGGTCTTCTGCGTGCGCCTGTGTCTCAGGCGGCGTGTAATGCCGTAGCTTTGCCAATGTTTGGCAAAGACTTCAGGTCTTGTGCGCGCGCCTGTGTCTCAAGCGGCGGGTAATGCCGTAGCTTTGACAATGTTTGGCAAATATTTCTGGTCTTGTGCGTGCTTGTGTTTCAGGCAACGTCTATTGCCGTAGCTATGCCAATGTTTGGCAAAGCCTTCAGGTCTTGTGTGCGCGCTGTGTCTCAGGCGTCGTGTAATGCCGTAGCATTGCCAATGTTTGGCAAAGACTTCAGGTCTTGTGCGCGCGCCTTTATCTCAGGCGGCATCCAATGTCGTAGCTTTGCTAGTGATTAGCAAAGACTTCAGGACTTGTGCACGTGCATGTGTCTCAGGCGTGGTGTAATGCCGTAGCTTTACCAATGTTTGGCAAAGACTTCAGGTCTTCTACGTGCGTTGTAGCTTTGCCAATGTTTGGCAAAGAATTCAGGTCTCGTACGCGCGCCAATGTCTCAGGCGGCGTCTAATGCCGTAGCTTTGCTAATGTTTGGTAAAGTCTTCAGGCCTTGTGCGCGCGCCTGTGTCTCAGGCGGCGTGTAATGCCGTAGCTTTGCCAATGTTTGGCAAAGACTTCAGGTCTTGGGAGCGCGCCCGTGTCTCAGGCGGCTGGTAATGCCGTTGCTTTGCCAATGTTTGGCAAAGACTTCAGGTCTTGTGCGGACGCCTGTGTCTCAAGCAGCGTCTAACGCCGTACCTTGTCCAATGTTTTTACAACGAGTTCAGGTCTTGTGCGCGCACCTGTGTCTCAGGCGGCATGTAATGCTGTGGCTTTCCAATGTTTCGCAAAGATTTCAGGTCTTGTGCGCGCGAATGTGTCTCAGGCGGGGTGTAATGTCGTAGCTTTGCCAATGTTTGGCAAAGACTTCAGGTCTTTTGCGCGCGCATGTGTCTTAGACGGCGTGTAATGCCGTAGGTTTGCCAACGTTTGGCAAAGACTTCAGGTCTTGTGCGCGCGCTTGTGTCTTATGCGGCGGGTAATGCCGTAGCTTTGACAATGTTTGGCAAAGATTTTAGTTCTTGTGCGCGCTTGTGTTTCAGGCAACATCTAATGTCGTAGCTTTGCCATTGTTTGGCAAAGATTCTGGTCTTGTGTGAGCGCTGTGTCTCAGGTGTCGTGTAATGCCGCAGCATTGCCAATGTTTGGCAAATACTTCAGGTCTTGTGCTCGCGCATGTGTCTCAGGCGGGGTATAATTCCATACTTTGCCAATGTTTGGCAAGGACTTCAGGTCTTTTGCGCGCGCATGTGTCTTAGGCAGCGTGTAATGCCGTAGCTTTGGCAACGTTTGGCAAAAACTTCAGGTCTTATGCGCGCGCCTGTGTCTTAAGCGGCGGGTAATGCCATAGCTTTGACAATGTTTGGCAAAGATTTCAGGTGTTGTGTGCGCTTATGTTTCAAGCAACGCCTAATGCGGTAGCTTTGCCAATGTTTGGCAAAGACTTCAGGTCTTGTGTGTGCCCTTTGTCTCAGGCGTCGTGTAATGCCGTAGCATTGCCAATGTTTGGCAAAGACTTCAGGTTTTGTGCGAGCGCCTATGTCTCAAGCGGCATGTAGTGTCGTAGCTTTGCCAAAGTTTGGCATAGACTTCATGTCTTCTGCGTGTGGCTGGTCTCAGGCGGCGTGTACGGCCGTAGCTTTGCCAATGTTTGGCAAAGACTTCAGGACATGTGCGCGCCCGCCTGTGTCTCAGGCGGCGTGTAATGCCGTAGCTTTGCCAAAGTTTGGCAAAGACTTCAGGTCTTGTGTGGGTGCCTGTGTCTCAGGCGGCTGGTAATGCCGTAGCTTTGCCAATGTTTGGCAAAGACTTCAGGTCTTGTGCGGACGCCTGTGTGTCAAGTAGCGTCTAACGCCGTAGCTTGTCCAATGTTTAGCAATGACTTCAGGTCTTGTGTGCGTGCCTGTGTCTCAGGCGGCGTGTATTGCCGTGGCTTTTCCAATGTTTGGCAAAGATTTCAGGACTTTTGCGCGCGCATGTGTCTCAGGCAACGTATAATGCCTTAGCTTTGCCAACGTTTGGTAAAGAGTTCAGGTCTTGTGCGAGCGCCTATGTCTCAGGCGGCGTCTAATGCCTTAGCTTTGCCGATGTTTGGCACAGACTTCAGGTCTTGTAAGCGCGCCTATGTCTCAGGCAGCGTCTAATGCCGTAGCTTTGCCAATGTTTGGCAAAGTCTTCAGGTCTTGTGATTGGCAAAGTCTTCAGGTCTTGTGCGCGCGCCTGTGTCTCAGGCAGCATGTAATACCGTAGCTTTGCCAATGTTTGGCAAAGACTTCAGGTCCTGTGCGCGCGCGCCTGTGTCTCAAGCGGCGTGTAATGCCGTAGCTTTGCCAACGTTTGGCAAAGACTTCAGGTCTTGTGCGGACACTTGTGTCTCAAGCAGCGTCTCACGCCGTAGCTTGTCCAATGTTTGGCAACGACTTCATGTCTTGTGCGCGCGCCTGTGTCTCAAGCGGCGTGTAATGCAGTGGCTTTTCCAATGTTTGGCAAAGATTTCAGGTATTTTGCGCGCGCACGTGTCTCAGACGTCGTGTAATGCCGTAGCTTTGCCAGTGTTTGGCAAATATTTCAGGTCTTGTGTGGGCGCCTGTGTCTCAGCGGCCTCTAACGCCGTAGCTTTGCCAATGTTTGGCAACGACTTCAGGTATTGTTTGCGCGCCTGTGTCTCAGGCGGCGTGTAATGTCGTGGCTTTTCCAATGTTTGGCAAAGATTTCAGGCCTTTTGCGGGCGCATGTGTCTCAGGCGTCATGTAATTTCGTAGCTTTGCCAATGTTTGGCAAAGACTTCAAGTCTTTTGCGCGCGCATGTGTTTCAGGCGGCGTGTAATGCCGTAGCTTTGCCAATGTTTGGCAAAGACTTCATGTCTTGTGCGCGCGCCTGTGTCTGAGGCAGCATGTAAGGACGTAGCTTTGCCAATGTTTGGCAAATACTTCAGGTCTTCTGCGTGCGCCTGTGTCTCAGGCGGTGTGTAATTCTGTAGCTTTGCCAATGTTTGGCAAAGACTTCAGGTCTTGTGCGCGCGCCTGTGTCTCAAGCGGCGGGTAATGCCGTAGCTTTGACAATGTTTGGCAAAGATTTCTGCTCTTTTGCGCGCTTGTGTTTCAGGCAACGTCTATTGCCGTAGCTTTGCCAATGTTTGGCAAAGACTTCAGGTCTTGTGTGCGCGCTGTGTCTCAGGCGTCGTGTAATGCCGTAGCATTGCCAATGTTTGGCAAAGACTTCAGGTCTTGTGCGCGCGCCTGTGTCTCAGGCGGCATCCAATGCCGTAGCTTTGCTAGTGATTAGCAAAGACTTCAGGTCTTGTGCACGTGCATGTGTCTCAGGCGTGGTGTAATGTCGTAGCTTTACCAATGTTTGGCAAAGACTTCAGGTCTTCTACGTGCGTCATAGCTTTGCCAATGTTTGGCAAAGAATTTAGGTCTTGTACGCGCGCCTATGTCTCAGGCGGCGTCTAATGCCGTAGCTTTGCTAATGTTTGGTAAAGTCTTCAGTCCTTGTGCGCGCGCCTGTGTCTCAGGCGGCGTGTAATGCCTTAGCTTTGCCAATGTTTGGCAAAGACTTCAGGTCTTGTGCGCGCGCCTGTGTCTGAGGAGGCGTGTAATGCCGTAGCTTTGCCAACGTTTGGCAAAGACTTCAGGTCTTGTGAGCGCGCCCGTGTCTCAGGCGGCTTGTAATGCCGTTGCTTTGCCAATGTTTGGCAAAGACTTCAGGTCTTGTGCGGACGCCTGTGTTTCAGGCAGCGCCTAACGCCGTAGCTTGTCCAATGTTTTTACAACGAGTTCAGGTCTTGTACGCGCGCCTGTGTCTCAGGCGGCATGTAATGCCGTGGCTTTCCAATGTTTCGCAAAGATTTCAGGTCTTGTGCACGCGAATGTGTCTCAGGCGGGGTGTAATGTCGTAGCTTTGCCAATGTTTGGTAAACACTTCAGGTCTTTTGCTCGTGCATGAGTCTCAGGCGGCGTGTAATGCCGTAGCTTTGCCAACGTTTGGCAAAGACTTCAGGTCTTGTGCGCGCGCCTGTGTCTCATGCGGCGGGTAATGCCGTAGCTTTGACAATGTTTGGCAAAGATTTTAGTTCTTGTGCGCGCATGTGTTTCAGGCAACGTCTAATGTCGTAGTTTTGCCAATGTTTGGCAAAGATTCAGGTCTTGTGTGAGCGCTGTGTCTCAGGCGTCGTGTAATGCCGCAGCATTGCCAATGTTTGGCAAATACTTCAGGTCTTGTGCTCGCGCATGTGTCTCAGGCGGGGTATAATTTCACACCTTTGCCAATTTTTGGCAAAGACTTCAGGTCTTTTGCGCGCGCATGTGTCTTAGGCAGCGTGTAATGCCGTAGCTTTGCCAACGTTTGGTAAAAACTTCTGGTCTTGTGCGCGCCTATGTCTCAGGCAGCGTCTAATGCCGTAGCTTTGCCAATGTTTGGCAAAGTCTTCAGGTCTTGTGATTGGCAAAGTCTTCAGGTCTTGTGCGCGCGCCTGTGTCTCAGGCGGCATGTAATGCCGTAGCTTTGCCAATGTTTGGCAAAGACTTCAGGTCTTGTGCGCGCGCCTGTGTCTCATGCGGCGGGTAATGCCATAGCTTTGACAATGTTTGGCAAAGACTTCAGGTCTTGTGCGCGCGCTTGTGTCTGAGGAGGCGTGTAATGCCGTAGCTTTGCCAACGTTTGGCAAAGACTTCAGGCCTTGTGCGCGCGCCTGTTTCTCAGGCGGCGTGTAATTCTGTAGCTTTGCCAATGTTTGGCAAAGACTTCAGGTCTTGTGCGCGCGCCTGTGTCTGAGGAGGCGTGTAATGCCGTAGCTTTGCCAACGTTTGGCAAAGACTTCAGGTCTTGTGAGCGCGCCCGTGTCTCAGGCGGCTGGTAATGCCGTTGCTTTGCCAATGTTTGGCAAAAACTTCAGGTCTTGGGCGGATGCCTGTGTCTCAAGCAGCGTCTAACGCCGTAGCTTGTCCAATGTTTTTACAACGAGTTCAGGTCTTGTACGCGCGCCTGTGTCTCAGGCGGCATGTAATGCCGCCGCTTTGCCAATGTTTGGCAAATACTTCAGGTCTTGTGCGCGCGCCTGTGTCTGAGGCAGCATGTAAGGACGTAGCTTTGCCAATGTTTGGCAAAGAATTCAGGTCTTGTGCGAGCGCCTGTGTCTCAGGCGGCGTGTAATGTCGTAGCTTTGCCAATGTTTGGCAAATACTTCAGGTCTTCTGCGTGCGCCTGTGTCTCAGGCGGCGTGTAATGCCGTAGCTTTGCCAATGTTTGGCAAAGACTTCAGGTCTTGTGTGCGCGGCTGTGTCTCAAGCGGCGGGTAATGCCGTAGCTTTGACAATGTTTGGCAAAGATTTCTGGTCTTGTGCGCGCTTGTGTTTCAGGCAACGTCTATTGCCGTAGCTTTGCCAATGTTTGGCAAAGACTTCAGGTCTTGTGTGCGCGCTGCGTCTCAGGCATCGTGTAATGCCGTAGCATTGCCAATGTTTGGCAAAGACTTCAGGTCTTGTGCGCGCGCCTGTGGCTCAGGCGGCATCCAATGCCGTAGCTTTGCAAGTGATTAGCAAAGACTTCAGATCTTGTGCACGTGCATGTGTCTCAGGCGTGGTGTAATGCCGTAGCTTTACCAATGTTTGGCAAAGATTTCAGGTCTTCTACGTGCGTCGTAGCTTTGCCAATGTTTGGCAAAGAATTCAGGTCTTGTACGCGCGCCAATGTCTCAGCCGGCGTCTAATGCCGTAGCTTTGCTAATGTTTGGTAAAGTCTTCAGTCCATGTGCGCTTGCCTGTGTCTCAGGCGGCGTGTAATGCCGTAGCTTTGCCAATGTTTGGCAAAGACTTCAGGTCTTGTGCGCGCGCGTGTGTCTGAGGAGGCGTGTAATGCCATAGCTTTGCCAACGTTTGGCAAAGACTTCAGGTCTTGTGAGCGGGCTCGTGTCTCAGGCGGCTGGTAAAGCCGTTGCTTTGCCAATTTTTGGCAAAGACTTCAGATCTTGTGCGGACGCCTGTGTCTCAAGCAGCGTCTAACGCCGTAGCTTTTCCAATGTTTTTTCAACGAGTTCAAGTGTTGTACGCGCGCCTGTGTCTCAGGCGGCAAGTAATGCCGTGGCTTTCCAATGTTTCGCAAAGATTTCAGGTCTTGTGCGCGCGAATGTGTCTCAGGAGGGGTGTAATGTCGTAGCTTTGCCAATGTTTGGCAAAGACTTCAGGTCTTCTGCGTGTACCTGTGTCTCAGGCGGCGTGTAATGCCGTAGCTTTGCCAACGTTTGGCAAAGACTTCATGTCTTGTGCGCGCGCCTGTGTCTCATGCGGCGGGTAATGCCGTAGCTTTGACAATGTTTGGCAAAGATTTTAGTTCTTGTGCGCGCTTGTGTTTCAGGCAACGTCTAATGTCGTAGCTTTGCCAATGTTTGGCAAAGATTCAGGTCTTGTGTGAGCGGTGTGTCTCAGGCGTCGTGTAATGCCGCAGCATTGCCAATGTTTGGCAAATACTTCAGGTCTGGTGCTCGCGCATGTGTCTCAGGCGGGGTATAATTCCATACCTTTTCCAATGTTTGGCAAAGACTTCAGGTGTTTTGCGCGCGCATGTGTCTTAGGCAGCGTGTAATGCCGTAGCTTTGCCAACGTTTGGCAAAAACTTCAGGTCTTGAGCGCGCGCCTGTGTCTTAAGCGGCGGGTAATGCCATAGCTTTGACAATGTTTGGCAAAGATTTCAGGTGTTGTGCGCGCTTGTGTTTCAGGCAACGCCTAACGCCGTAGCTTTGCCAATGTTTGCCAAAGACTTCAGGTCTTGTGTGTGCCCTTTGACTCAGGCGTCGTGTAATGCCGTAGCATTGCCAATGTTTGAGGAGGCGTGTAATGCCGTAGCTTTGCCAACGTTTAGCAAAGACTTCAGGTCTTGTGAGCGCGCCCGTGTCTCAGGCTGCGGGTAATGCCGTTGCTTTGCAAATGTTTGGCAAAGACTTCAGGTCTTGTGCGGACGCCTGTGTCTCAAGCAGCGTCTAACGCCGTAGCTTGTCCAATGTTTTTACAACGAGTTCAGGTCTTGTACGCGCGCCTGTGTCTCAGGCGGCATGTAATGCCGTGGCTTTCCAATGTTTCGCAAATATTTCAGGTCTTGTGCGCGCGAATGTGTCTCAGGCGGGGTGTAATGTCGTAGCCTTGCCAATGTTTGGCAAAGACTTCAGGTCTTTTGCGCGCGCCTGTGTCTCAGGCGGCGGGTAATGCCGTAGCTTTGCCAGCGTTTGGCAAAGACTTCAGGTCTTGTGTGCGCGCCTGTGTCTCAGGCGGCTAGTAATTCCGTAGCATTGCCAATGTTTGGCAAAGACTTCAGGTCTTGTGCGGACGCTTGTGTCTCAAGCAGTGTCTCACGCCGTAGCTTGTCCAATGTTTGGCAACGACTTCATGTCTTGTGCGCGCGCCTGTGTCTCAGGCAGCGTGTAATGCAGTGGCTTTTCCAATGTTTGGCAAAGATTTCAGGTCTTTTGCGCGCGCACGTGTCTCAGACGTCGTGTAATGCCGTAGCTTTGCCAATGTTTGGCAAAGATTTCAGGTCTTGTGTAGGCGCCTGTGTTTGAGGCAGCATGTAAGGACGTAGCTTTGTCAATGTTTGGCAAAGACTTCAGGTCTTGTGCGAGCACCTGTGTCTCAGGCGGCGTGTAATGTCGTAGCTTTGCCAATGTTTGGCAAATACTTCGGGTCTTCTGCGTGCGCCTGTGTCTCAGGCGGCGTGTAATGCCGTAGCTTTGCCAATGTTTGGCAAAGCCTTCAGGTGTTGTGCGCGCGCCTGTGTCTCACACGGTGGGTAATGCCGTAGCTTTGACAATGTTTGGCAAATATTTCTGGTCTTGTGCGCGCTTGTGTTTCAGGCAACGTCTATTGCCGTAGCTATGCCAATGTTTGGCAAAGACTTCAGGTCTTGTGTGCGCGCTGTGTCTCAGGCGTCGTGTAATGCCGTAGCATTGCCAATGTTTGGCAAAGACTTCAGGTCTTGTGCGCGCGCCTGTGTCTCAGGCGGCATCCAATGCCGTAGATTTGCCAGTGATTAGCAAAGACTTCAGGTCTTGTGCACGTGCATGTGTCTCAGGCGTGGTGTAATGCCGTAGCTTTACCAATGTTTGGCAAAGACTTCAGGTCTTCTACGTGCGTCGTAGCTTTGCTAATGTTTGGTAAAGTCTTCAGGCCTTGTGCGCGCGCCTGTGTCTCAGGTGGCGTGTAATGCCGTAGCTTTTCCAATGTTTGGCAAAGACTTCAGGTCTTGTGCGCGCGCCTGTGTCTGAGGAGGCGTGTAATGCCGTAGCTTTGCCAACGTTTGGCAAAGACTTCAGGTCTTGTGAGCGCGCCCGTGTCTCAGGCGGCTGGTAATGCCGTTGCTTTGCCAATGTTTGGCAAAGACTTCAGGTCTTGTGCGGACGCCTGTGTCTCAAGCAGCGTCTAACGCCGTAGCTTGTCCAATGTTTTTTCAACGAGTTCAGGTCTTGTGCGCGCACCTGTGTCTCAGGCGGCATGTAATGCTGTGGCTTTCCAATGTTTCGCAAAGATTTCATGTCTTGTGCGCGCGAATGTGTCTCAGGCGGGGTGTAATGTCGTAGCTTTGCCAATGTTTGGCAAAGACTTCAGGTCTTTTGCGCGCGCTTGTGTCTCAGGCGGCGTGTAATGCCGTAGGTTTGCCACCGTTTGGCAAAGACTTCAGGTCTTGTGCGCGCGCCTGTGTCTCATGCGGCGGGTAATGCCGTAGCTTTGATAATGTTTGGCAAAGATTTTAGTTCTTGTGCGCGCTTGTGTTTCAGGCAACATCTAATGTCATAGCTTTGCCATTGTTTGGCAAAGATTCTGGTATTGTGTGAGCGCTGTGTCTCAGGTGTCGTGTAATGCCACAGCGTTGCCAATGTTTGGCAAATACTTCAGGTCTTGTGCTCGCGCATGTGTCTCAGGCAGGGTATAATTCCATACTTTGCCAATGTTTGGCAAGGACTTCAGGTCTTTTGCGCGCGCATGTGTCTTAGGCAGCGTGTAATGCCGTAGCTTTGCCAACGTTTGGCAAAAACTTCAGGTCTTATGCGCGCGCCTGTGTCTTAAGCGGCAGGTAATGCCATAGCTTTGACAATGTTTGGCAAAGATTTCAGGTGTTGTGTGCGCTTGTGTTTCAAGCAACGCCTAATGCCGTAGCTTTGCCAATGTTTGGCAAAGAATTCAGGTCTTGTGTGTGCCCTTTGTCTCAGGCGTCGTGTAATGCCGTAGCATTGCCAATGTTTGGCAAAGACTTCAGGTTTTGTGCGAGCGCCTATGTCTCAAGCGGCATGTAGTGTCGTAGCTTTGCCAAAGTTTGGCATAGACTTCATGTCTTCTGCGTGTGGCTGTGTCTCAGGCGGCGTGTACGGCCGTAGCTTTGCCAATGTTTGGCAAAGACTTCAGGTCTTGTGCGCGCCCGCCTGTGTCTCAGGCGGCGGGTAATGCCGTAGCTTTGCCAAAGTTTGGCAAAGACTTCAGGTCTTGTGTGGGTGCCTGTGTCTCAGGCGGCTGGTAATGCCGTACAATGTTTGGCAAAGACTTCAGGTCTTGTGCGGACGCCTGTGTGTCAAGTAGCGTCTAACGCCGTAGCTTGTCCAATGTTTAGCAATGACTTCAGGTCTTGTGTGCGTGCCTGTGTCTCAGGCGGCGTGTATTGCCGTGGCTTTTCCAATGTTTGGCAAAGATTTCAAGACTTTTGCGCGCGCATGTGTCTCAGGCAACGTGTAATGCCTTAGCTTTGCCAACGTTTGGTAAAGAGTTCAGGTCTTGTGCGCGCGCCTGTGTCTCAGGCGGCGTCTAATGCCTTAGCTTTGCCGATGTTAGGCACTTACTTCAGGTCTTGTAAGCGCGCCTATGTCTCAGGCAGCGTCTAATGCCGTAGCTTTTGCCAATGTTTGGCAAAGTCTTCAGGTCTTGTGATTGGCAAAGTCTTCAGGTCTTGTGCGCGCGCCTGTGTCTCAGGCGGCATGTAATACCGTAGCTTTGCCAATGTTTGGCAAAGACTTCAGGTCCTGTGCGCGCGCGCCTGTGTCTCAAGCGGCGTGTAATGCCGTAGCTTTGCCAACGTTTGGCAAAGACTTCAGGTCTCGTGCGGACGCTTGTGTCTCAAGCAGCGTTTCACGCCGCAGCTTGTCCAATGTTTGGCAACGACTTCATGTCTTGTACGCGCGCCTGTGTCTCAGGCGGCATGTAATGCTGTGGCTTTCCAATGTTTCGCAAAGATTTCATGTCTTGTGCGCGCGAACGTGTCTCAGACGTCGTGTAATGCCGTAGCTTTGCCAATGTTTGGCAAAGATTTCAGGTCTTGTGTGGGCGCCTGTGTCTCAGCGGCCTCTAACGCCGTAGCTTTGCCAATGTTTGGCAACGACTTCAGGTCTTGTTTGCGCGCCTGTGTCTCAGGCGGCGTGTAATGTCGTGGCTTTTCCAATGTTTGGCAAAGATTTCAGGCCTTTTGCGGGCGCATGTGTCTCAGGCGTCATGTAATTTGGTAGCTTTGCCAATGTTTGGCAAAGACTTCAAGTCTTTTGAGCGCGCATGTGTTTCAGGCTGTGTGTAATGCCGTAGCTTTGCCAATGTTTGGCAAAGACTTCAGGTCTTGTGCGCGCGCCTGTGTCTGAGGCAGCATGTAAGGACGTAGCTTTGCCAATGTTTGGCAAATACTTCAGGTCTTCTGCGTGCGCCTGTGTATCAGGCGGCGTGTAATTCTGTAGCTTTGCCAATGTTTGGCTAAGACTTCAGGTCTTGTGCGCGCGCCTGTGTCTCAAGCGGCGGGTAATGCCGTAGCTTTGACAATGTTTGGCAAAGATTTCTGCTCTTGTGCGCGCTTGTGTTTCAGGCAACGTCTATTGCCGTAGCTTTGCCAATGTTTGGCAAAGACTTCAGGTCTTGTGTGCGCGCTGTGTCTCAGGTGTCGTGTAATGCCGCAGCATTGCCAATGTTTGGCAAATACTTCAGGTCTTGTGCTCGCGCATGTGTCTCAGGCGGGGTATAATTCCATACTTTGCCAATGTTTGGCAAGGACTTCAGGTCTTTTGCGCGCGCATGTGTCTTAGGCAGCGTGTAATGCCGTAGCTTTGCCAACGTTTGGCAAAAACTTCAGGTCTTATGCGCGTGCCTGTGTCTTAAGCGGCGGGTAATGCCATAGCTTTGACAATGTTTGGCAAAGATTTCAGGTGTTGTGTGCGCTTGTGTTTCAAGCAACGCCTAATCCCGTAGCTTTGCCAATGTTTGGCAAAGAATTCAGGTCTTGTGTGTGCCCTTTGTCTCAGGCGTCGTGTAATGCCGTAGCATTGCCAATGTTTGGCAAAGACTTCAGGTTTTGTGCGAGCGCCTATGTCTCAAGCGGCATGTAGTGTCGTAGCTTTGCCAAAGTTTGGCATAGACTTCATGTCTTCTGCGTGTGGCTGTGTCTCAGGCGGCGTGTACGGCCGTAGCTTTGCCAATGTTTGGCAAAGACTTCAGGTCTTGTGCGCGCCCGCCTGTGTCTCAGGCGGCGTGTAATGCCGTAGCTTTGCCAAAGTTTGGCAAAGACTTCAGGTCTTGTGTGGGTGCCTGTGTCTCAGGCGGCTGGTAATGCCGTACAATGTTTGGCAAAGACTTCAGGTCTTGTGCGGACGCCTGTGTGTCAAGTAGCGTCTAACGCCGTAGCTTGTCCAATGTTTAGCAATGACTTCAGGTCTTGTGTGCGTGCCTGTGTCTCAGGCGGCGTGTATTGCCGTGGCTTTTCCAATGTTTGACAAAGATTTTAGGACTTTTGCGCGCGCATGTGTCTCAGGCAACGTGTAATGCCTTAGCTTTGCCAACGTTTGGTAAAGAGTTCAGGTCTTGTGCGCGCGCCTGTGTCTCAGGCGGCGTCTAATGCCTTAGCTTTGCCGATGTTAGGCACAGACTTCAGGTCTTGTAAGCGCGCCTATGTCTCAGGCAGCGTCTAATGCCGTAGCTTTTGCCAATGTTTGGCAAAGTCTTCAGGTCTTGTGATTGGCAAAGTCTTCAGGTCTTGTGCGCGCGCCTGTGTCTCAGGCGGCATGTAATACCGTAGCTTTGCCAATGTTTGGCAAAGACTTCAGGTCCTGTGCGCGCGCGCCTGTGTCTCAAGCGGCGTGTAATGCCGTAGCTTTGCCAACGTTTGGCAAAGACTTCAGGTCTCGTGCGGACGCTTGTGTCTCAAGCAGCGTTTCACGCCGCAGCTTGTCCAATGTTTGGCAACGACTTCATGTCTTGTGCGCGCGCCTGTGTCTCAAGCGGCGTGTAATGCAGTGGCGTTTCCATTGTTTGGCAAAGATTTCATGTATTTTGCGCGCGCACGTGTCTCAGACGTCGTGTAATGCCGTAGCTTTGCCAATGTTTGGCAAAGATTTCAGGTCTTGTGTGGGCGCCTGTGTCTCAGCGGCCTCTAACGCCGTAGCTTTGCCAATGTTTGGCAACGACTTCAGGTCTTGTTTGCGCGCCTGTGTCTCAGGCGGCGTGTAATGTCGTGGCTTTTCCAATGTTTGGCAAAGATTTCAGGCCTTTTGCGGGCGCATGTGTCTCAGGCGTCATGTAATTTGGTAGCTTTGCCAATGTTTGGCAAAGACTTCAAGTCTTTTGAGCGCGCATGTGTTTCAGGCGGCGTGTAATGCCGTAGCTTTGCCAATGTTTGGCAAAGACTTCAGGTCTTGTGCGCGCGCCTGTGTCTGAGGCAGCATGTAAGGACGTAGCTTTGCCAATGTTTGGCAAATACTTCAGGTCTTCTGCGTGCGCCTGTGTATCAGGCGGCGTGTAATTCTGTAGCTTTGCCAATGTTTGGCTAAGACTTCAGGTCTTGTGCGCGCGCCTGTGTCTCAAGCGGCGGGTAATGCCGTAGCTTTGACAATGTTTGGCAAAGATTTCTGCTCTTGTGCGCGCTTGTGTTTCAGGCAACGTCTATTGCCGTAGCTTTGCCAATGTTTGGCAAAGACTTCAGGTCTTGTGTGCGCGCTGTCTCAGGTGTCGTGTAATGCCGCAGCATTGCCAATGTTTGGCAAATACTTCAGGTCTTGTGCTCGCGCATGTGTCTCAGGCGGGGTATAATTCCATACTTTGCCAATGTTTGGCAAGGACTTCAGGTCTTTTGCGCGCGCATGTGTCTTAGGCAGCGTGTAATGCCGTAGCTTTGCCAACGTTTGGCAAAAACTTCAGGTCTTATGCGCGTGCCTGTGTCTTAAGCGGCGGGTAATGCCATAGCTTTGACAATGTTTGGCAAAGATTTCAGGTGTTGTGTGCGCTTGTGTTTCAAGCAACGCCTAATCCCGTAGCTTTGCCAATGTTTGGCAAAGACTTCAGGTCTTGTGTGTGCCCTTTGTCTCAGGCGTCGTGTAATGCCGTAGCATTGCCAATGTTTGGCAAAGACTTCAGGTTTTGTGCGAGCGCCTATGTCTCAAGCGGCATGTAGTGTCGTAGCTTTGCCAAAGTTTGGCATAGACTTCATGTCTTCTGCGTGTGGCTGTGTCTCAGGCGGCGTGTACGGCCGTAGCTTTGCCAATGTTTGGCAAAGACTTCAGGTCTTGTGCGCGCCCGCCTGTGTCTCAGGCGGCGTGTAATGCCGTAGCTTTGCCAAAGTTTGGCAAAGACTTCAGGTCTTGTGTGGGTGCCTGTGTCTCAGGCGGCAGGTAATGCCGTAGCTTTGCCAATGTTTGGCAAAGACTTCAGGTCTTGTGCGGACGCCTGTGTGTCAAGTAGCGTCTAACGCCGTAGCTTGTCCAATGTTTAGCAATGACTTCAGGTCTTGTGTGCGTGCCTGTGTCTCAGGCGGCGTGTATTGCCGTGGCTTTTCCAATGTTTGGCAAAGATTTTAGGACTTTTGCGCGCGCATGTGTCTCAGGCAACGTGTAATGCCTTAGCTTTGCCAACGTTTGGAAAAGAGTTCAGGTCTTGTGCGCGCGCCTGTGTCTCAGGCGGCGTCTAATGCCTTAGCTTTGCCGATGTTAGGCACAGACTTTAGGTCTTGTAAGCGCGCCTATGTCTCAGGCAGCGTCTAATGCCGTAGCTTTTGCCAATGTTTGGCAAAGTCTTCAGGTCTTGTGATTGGCAAAGTCTTCAGGTCTTGTGCGCGCGCCTGTGTCTCAGGCGGCATGTAATACCGTAGCTTTGCCAATGTTTGGCAAAGACTTCAGGTCCTGTGCGCGCGCGCCTGTGTCTCAAGCGGCGTGTAATGCCGTAGCTTTGCCAACGTTTGGCAAAGACTTCAGGTCTCGTGCGGACGCTTGTGTCTCAAGCAGCGTTTCACGCCGCAGCTTGTCCAATGTTTGGCAACGACTTCATGTCTTGTGCGCGCGCCTGTGTCTCAAGCGGCGTGTAATGCAGTGGCGTTTCCATTGTTTGGCAAAGATTTCATGTATTTTGCGCGCGCACGTGTCTCAGACGTCGTGTAATGTCGTAGCTTTGCCAATGTTTGGCAAAGATTTCAGGTCTTGTGTGGGCGCCTGTGTCTCAGCGGCCTCTAACGCCGTAGCTTTGCCAATGTTTGGCAACGACTTCAGGTCTTGTTTGCGCGCCTGTGTCTCAGGCGGCGTGTAATGTCGTGGCTTTTCCAATGTTTGGCAAAGATTTCAGGCCTTTTGCGGGCGCATGTGTCTCAGGCGTCATGTAATTTGGTAGCTTTGCCAATGTTTGGCAAAGACTTCAAGTCTTTTGAGCGCGCATGTGTTTCAGGCGGCGTGTAATGCCGTAGCTTTGCCAATGTTTGGCAAAGACTTCAGGTCTTGTGCGCGCGCCTGTGTCTGAGGCAGCATGTAAGGACGTAGCTTTGCCAATGTTTGGCAAATACTTCAGGTCTTCTGCGTGCGCCTGTGTATCAGGCGGCGTGTAATTCTGTAGCTTTGCCAATGTTTGGCTAAGACTTCAGGTCTTGTGCGCGCGCCTGTGTCTCAAGCGGCGGGTAATGCCGTAGCTTTGACAATGTTTGGCAAAGATTTCTGCTCTTGTGCGCGCTTGTGTTTCAGGCAACGTCTATTGCCGTAGCTTTGCCAATGTTTGGCAAAGACTTCAGGTCTTGTGTGCGCGCTGTGTCTCAGGTGTCGTGTAATGCCGCAGCATTGCCAATGTTTGGCAAATACTTCAGGTCTTGTGCTCGCGCATGTGTCTCAGGCGGGGTATAATTCCATACTTTGCCAATGTTTGGCAAGGACTTCAGGTCTTTTGCGCGCGCATGTGTCTTAGGCAGCGTGTAATGCCGTAGCTTTGCCAACGTTTGGCAAAAACTTCAGGTCTTATGCGCGTGCCTGTGTCTTAAGCGGCGGGTAATGCCATAGCTTTGACAATGTTTGGCAAAGATTTCAGGTGTTGTGTGCGCTTGTGTTTCAAGCAACGCCTAATCCCGTAGCTTTGCCAATGTTTGGCAAAGACTTCAGGTCTTGTGTGTGCCCTTTGTCTCAGGCGTCGTGTAATGCCGTAGCATTGCCAATGTTTGGCAAAGACTTCAGGTTTTGTGCGAGCGCCTATGTCTCAAGCGGCATGTAGTGTCGTAGCTTTGCCAAAGTTTGGCATAGACTTCATGTCTTCTGCGTGTGGCTGTGTCTCAGGCGGCGTGTACGGCCGTAGCTTTGCCAATGTTTGGCAAAGACTTCAGGTCTTGTGCGCGCCCGCCTGTGTCTCAGGCGGCGTGTAATGCCGTAGCTTTGCCAAAGTTTGGCAAAGACCTCAGGTCTTGTGTGGGTGCCTGTGTCTCAGGCGGCAGGTAATGCCGTAGCTTTGCCAATGTTTGGCAAAGACTTCAGGTCTTGTGCGGACGCCTGTGTGTCAAGTAGCGTCTAACGCCGTAGCTTGTCCAATGTTTAGCAACGACTTCAGGTCTTGTGTGCGTGCTTGTGTCTCAGGCGGCGTGTATTGCCGTGGCTTTTCCAATGTTTGGCAAAGATTTCAGGACTTTTGCGCGCGCATGTGTCTCAGGAAACGTGTAATGCCTTAGCTTTGCCAACGTTTGGTAAAGAGTTCAGGTCTTGTGCGCGCGCCTGTGTCTCAGGCGGCGTCTAATGCCTTAGCTTTGCCGATGTTAGGCACAGACTTCAGGTCTTGTAAGCGCGCCTATGTCTCAGGCAGCGTCTAATGCCGTAGCTTTGCCAATGTTTGGCAAAGTCTTCAGGTCTTGTGATTGGCAAAGTCTTCAGGTCTTGTGCGCGCGCCTGTGTCTCAGATGGCATGTAATATCGTAGCTTTGCCAATGTTTGGCAAAGACTTCAGGTCCTGTGCGCGCGCGCCTGTGTCTCAAGCGGCGTGTAATGCCGTAGCTTTGCCAACGTTTGGCAAAGACTTCAGGTCTTGTGCGGACGCTTGTGTCTCAAGCAGGGTCTCACGCCGTAGCTTGTCCAATGTTTGGCAACGACTTCATGTCTTGTGCGCGCGCCTGTGTCTCAAGCGGCGTGTAATGCAGTGGCTTTTCCATTGTTTGGCAAAGATTTCATGTATTTTACACGCGCACGTGTCTCAGACGTCGTGTAATGCCGTAGCTTTGCCAATGTTTGGCAAAGATATCAGGTCTTGTGTGGGCGCCTGTGTCTCAGCGGCCTCTAACGCCGTAGCTTTGCCAATGTTTGGCAACGACTTCAGGTCTTGTTTGCGCGCCTGTGTCTCAGGCGGCGTGTAATGTCGTGGCTTTTCCAATGTTTGGCAAAGATTTCAGGCCTTTTGCGGGCGCATGTGTCTCAGGCGTCATGTAATTTGGTAGCTTTGCCAATGTTTGGCAAAGACTTCAAGTCTTTTGCGCGCGCATGTGTTTCAGGCGGCGTGTAATGCCGTAGCTTTGCCAATGTTTGGCAAATACTTCAGGTCTTCTGCGTGCGCCTGTGTCTCAGGCGGCGTGTAATTCTGTAGCTTTGCCAATGTTTGGCTAAGACTTCAGGTCTTGTGCGCGCGCCTGTGTCTCAAGCGGCGGGTAATGCCGTAGCTTTGACAATGTTTGGCAAAGATTTCTGCTCTTGTGCGCGCTTGTGTTTCAGGCAACGTCTATTGCCGTACCTTTGCCAATGTTTGGCAAAGACTTCAGGTCTTGTGTGCGCGATGTGTCTCAGGCGTCGTGTAATGCCGTAGCATTGCCAATGTTTGGCAAAGACTTCAGGACTTGTGCGCGCGCCTGTGTCTCAGGCGGCATCCAATGCCGTAGCTTTGCTAGTGATTAGCAAAGACTTCAGGTCTTGTGCACGTGCATGTGGCTCAGGCGTGGTGTAATGTCGTAGCTTTACCAATGTTTGGCAAAGACTTCAGGTCTTCTACGTGCGTCGTAGCTTTGCCAATGTTTGGCAAAGAATTCAGGTCTTGTACGCGCGCCTATGTTTCAGGCGGCGTCTAATGCCGTAGCTTTGCTAATGTTTGGTAAAGTCTTCAGGCCTTGTGCTCGCGCCTGTGTCTCAGGCGGCGTGTAATGCCGTAGCTTTGCCAATGTTTGGCAAAGACTTCAGGTCTTGTGCGCGCGCTTGTGTCTGAGGAGGCGTGTAATGCCGTAGCTTTGCCAACGTTTGGCAAAGACTTCAGGTCTTGTGAGCGCGCCTGTGTCTCAGGCGGCTGGTAATGCCGTTGCTTTGCCAATGTTTGGAAAAGACTTCAGGTCTTGTGCGGACGCCTGTGTCTCAAGCAGCGTCTAACGCCGTAGCTTGTCCAATGTTTTTACAATGAATTCAGGTCTTGTACGCGCGCCTGTGTCTCAGGCGGCATGTAATGCCGTGGCTTTCCAATGTTTCGCAAAGATTTCAGGTCTTGTGCGCGCGAATGTGTCTCAGGCGGGGTGTAATGTCGTAGCTTTGCCAATGTTTGGCAAACACTTCAGGTCTTTTGCGCGCGCATGTGTCTCAGGCGGCGTGTAATGCCGTAGCTTTGCCAACGTTTGGCAAAGACTTAAGGTCTTGTGCGCGCGCCTGTGTCTCATGCGGCGGGTAATGACGTAGCTTTGACAATGTTTGGCAAAGATTTTAGTTCTTGTGCGCGCTTGTGTTTCAGGCAACGTCTAATGTCGTAGCTTTGCCAATGTTTGGCAAAGATTCAGGTCTTGTGTGAGCGCTGTGTCTCAGGCGTCATGTAATGCAGCAGCATTGCAAATGTTTGGCAAATACTTCAGGTCTTGTGCTCGCGCATGTGTCTCAGGCGGGGTATAATTTCACACCTTTGCCAATTTTTGGCAAAGACTTCAGGTCTTTTGCGCGCGCATGTGTCTTAGGCAGCGTGTAATGCCGTAGCTTTGCCAACGTTTGGTAAAAACTTCAGGTCTTGTGCGCGCCTATGTCTCAGGCAGCGTCTAATGCCGTAGCTTTGCCAATGTTTGGCAAAGTCTTCAGGTCTTGTGATTGGCAAAGTCTTCAGGTCTTGTGCGCGCGCCTGTGTCTCAGGCGGCATGTAATGCCGTAGCTTTGCCAATGTTTGGCGAAGACTTTAGGTCTTGTGCGCGTGCCTGTGCCTCAGGCGGCGTGTAATGCCGTAGCTTTGCCAACGTTTGGAAAACACTTCAGGTCTTGTGTGCGCGCCTGTGTCTCAGGTGGCTGGTAATTCCTTAGCTTTGACAATGTTTGGCAAAGACTTCAGGTCTTGTGCGGACGCTTGTGTCTCAAGCAGCGTCTCACGCCGTAGCTTGTCTAATGTTTGGCAACTACTTCATGTCTTGTGCGCGCGCCTGTGTCTCAGGCGGTGTGTAATGCCGTGGCTTTTCCAATGTTTGGTAAAGATTTCAGGTCTTTTGCGCGCGCACGCGTCTCAGACGTCGTGTAATGCCGTAGCTCTGCCAATGTTTGGCAAATATTTCAGGTCTTGTGTGGGCGCCTGTGTCTCAGGCGACGTGTAATGTCGTGGCTTTTCCAATGTTTGGCAAATATTTCAGGCCTTTTGCGGCCGCATGTGTCTTAGGCGTCGTGTAATTTCGTAGCTTTGCCAATGTTTGGCAAGACTTCAAGTCTTTTGCGCGCGCATGTGTTTCAGGCAGCGTGTAATGCCGTAGCTTTGCCAATGTTTGGCAAAGACTAAAGGTCTTGTGCGCGCGCCTGTGTCTGAGGCAGCGTGTAAGGACGTAGCTTTGCCAATGTTTGGCAAAGACTTCAGGTCTTGTGCGAGCGCCTGTGTCTAAGGCGGCGTGTAATGTCTTAGCTTTGCAAATGTTTGGCAAATACTTCAGGTCTTCTGCATGCGCCTGTGTCTCAGGCGGCGTGTAATGCCGTAGCTTTGCCAATGTTTGGCAAAGACTTCAGGTCTTGTGCGCGCGCCTGTGTCTCAAGCGGCGGGTAATGCCGTAGCTTTGACAATGTTTGGCAAAGATTTCTGGTCTTGTGCGCGCTTGTGTTACAGGCAACGTCTATTGCCGTAGCTTTGCCAATGTTGGCAAAGACTTCAGGTCTTGTGTGCGAGCTGTGTCTCAGGCGTCGTGTAATGCCGTAGCATTGCCAATGTTTGGCAAAGACTTCAGGTCTTGTGCGCGCGCCTATGTCTCAGGCGGCATCCAATGTCGTAGCTTTGCCAGTGATTAGCAAAGACTTCAGGTCTTGTGCACGTGCATGTGTCTCAGGAGTGGTGTAATGCCGTAGCTTTACCAATGTTTGGCAAAGACTTCAGGTCTTCTACGTGCGTCGTAGCTTTGCCAATGGTTGGCAAAGAATTCAGGTCTTGTACGCGCGCCACTTCTCAGGCGGCGTCTAATGCCGTAGCTTTGCTAATGTCTGGCAAAGTCTTCAGGCCCTTTGCGCGCGCCTGTGTCTCAGGCGGCGTGTAATGCCGTAGCTTTGCCAATGTTTGGCAACGACTTCAGGACTTGTGCGCGCGCCTGTGTCTGAGGAGGCGTGTAATGCCGTAGCTTTTCCAACGTCTGGTAAAGACTTCAGGTCTTGTGAGCGCGCCCGTGTGTCAGGCGACTGGTAATGCCGTTGCTTTGCCAATGTTTGGCAAAGACTTCAGGTCTTGTGCGGACGCCTGTGTCTCAAGCAGCGTCTAACGCCGTAGCATGTCCAATGTTTTTACAACGAGTTAAGGGTCTTGTACGCGCGCCTGTGTCTCAGGCGGCATGTAATGCCGTGGCTTTCCAATGTTTCGCAAAGATTTCAGGTCTTGTGCGCGCGAATGTGTCTCAGGCGGGGTGTAATGTCATAGCTTTGCCAATGTTTGACAAATACTTCAGGTCTTTTGCGCGCGCATGTGTCTCAGGCGACGTGTAATGCCGTAGCTTTGCCAACGTTTGGCAAAGACTTCAGGTCTTGTGCGCGCGCCTGTGTCTCATGCGGCGGGTAATGCCGTAGCTTTGACAATGTTTGGCAAAGATTTTACTTCTTGTGCGCGCTTGTGTTTCAGGCAACGTCTAATGTCGTAGCTTTTCCAATGTTTGGCAAAGATTCAGGTCTTGTGTGAGCGCTGTGTCTCAGGCGTCGTGTAATGCCGCAGCATTGCCAATGTTTGGCAAATACTTCAGGTCTTGTGCTCGCGCATGTGTCTCAGGCGAGGTATAATTCCATACCTTTGCCATTGTTTGGCAAAGACTTCAGGTCTTTTGCGCGCGCATGTGTCTCAGGCGGCGTGTAATGCCATAGCTTTGCCAACGTTTGGCAAAGACTTCAGGTCTTGTGCGCGCGCCTGTGTCTCATGCGGCGGGTAATGCCATAGCTTTGACAATGTTTGGCAAAGATTTCAGGTGCTTTGCGCGCTTGTGTTTCAGGCAACGCCTAATGCCGTAGCTTTGCCAATGCTTGGCAAAGACTTCAGGACTTGTGCGCGCGCCTGTGTCTCAGGCGGCATCCAATGCCGTAGCTTTGCTGTGATTAGCAAAGACTTCAGGTCTTGTGCACGCGCATGTGTCTCAGGCGTGGTGTAATGCCGTAACATTACCAATGTTTGGCAAAGACTTCAGGTCTTCTACGTGCGTCGTAGCTTTGCCAATGTTTGGCAAAGAATTCGGGTCTTGTACGCGCGCCTATGTCTCAGGCGGCGTCTAATGCCGTAGCTTTGCAAATGTTTGGCAAAGTCTTCAGGCCTTGTGCGCGCGCCTGTGTCTCAGGCGGCGTGTAATGCCGTAGCTTTGCCAATGTTTGGCAAAGACTTCAGGTCTTGTGCGCGAGCTTGTGTCTGAGGAGGCGTGTAATGCCGTAGCTTTGCCAACGTTTGGCAAAGAATTGAGGCTTTGTGAGCGCGCCCGTGTCTCAGGCGGATGGTAATGCCGTTTCTTTGCCAATGTTTGGCAAAGACTTCAGGTCTTGTGCGGACGATTGTGTCTCAAGCAGCGTCTAACGCCATACCTTGTCCAATGTTTTTACAACGAGTTCAGGTCTTTTACGCGCGCCTGTGTCTCAGGCGGCATGTAATGCCGTGGCTTTCCAATGTTTCGCAAAGATTTCCGGTCCTGTGCGCGCGAATGTGTCTTAGGCGGGGTGTAATGTCGTAGCGTTGCCAATGTTTGGCAAAGACTTCAGGTCTTTTGCGTGCGCATGTGTCTCAGGCGGCGTGTAATGCCGTAGCTTTGCCAACGTTTGGTAAAGACTTCAGGTCTTGTGCGCGCGCCTGTGTCTGAGGCAGCATGTAAGGACGTAGCTTTGCCAATGTTTGGCAAAGACTTCAGGTCTTGTGCGAGCGCCTGTGTCTCGGGCGGCGTGTAATGTCGAAGCTTTGCCAATGTTTGGCAAAGACTTCAGGTCTTCTGCGTGCGGCTGTGTCTCAGGCGGCGTGTAATGCCATAGCTTTGCCAATGTTTGGCAAAGACTTCAGGTCTTGTGCGCGCACCTGTGTCTCAAGCGGCGGGTAATGCCGTAGCTTCGCCAATGTTTGCAAAGATTTCATGTCTTGTGCGCACTTGTGTTTCAGGCAACGTCTAATGCCGTAGCTTTTCCAATGTTTGGCAAAGATTCAGGTCTTGTGTGAGCGCTGTGTCTCAGGCGTCGTGTAATGCCGCCGCATTGCCAATCTTTGCCAAATACTTCAGGTCTTGTGCGCGCGCATGTGTCTCAGGCGGGGTATAATTCCATACCTTTGCCAATGCTTGGCAAAGACTTCAGGTCTTGTGTGGACGCCTGTGTCTCAAGTAGCGTCTAACACCGTAGCTTGTCCAATGTTTAGCAACGACTTCAGGTCTTGTGTGCGCGCCTGTGTCTCAGGCGGCGTGTAATGCCGTGGCTTTTCCAATGTTTGTCAAAGATTTCAGGTCTTTTGCGCGCGCATGTGTCTCAGGCGACGTGTAATGCCGTAGCTTTGCCAACGTTTGGTAAAGAGTTAAGGTCTTGTGCGCGCGCCTGTGTCTCAGGCGGCGTGTAATGTCGTGGCTTTTCCAATGTTTGGCAAAGATTTCAAGTCTTTTGCGCGCGCATGTGTTTCATGCGGCGTGTAATGCCGTAGCTTTGCCAATGTTTGGCAAAGACTTCAGGTCTTGTGCGCGCGCCTGTGTCTGAGGCAGCATGTAAGGACGTAGCTTTGCCAATGTTTGGCAAAGACTTCAGGTCTTGTGCGAGCGCCTGTGTCTCGGGCGGCGTGTAATGTCGAAGCTTTGCCAATATTTGGCAAAGAGTTCAGGTCTTCTGCGTGCGGCTGTGTCTCAGGCGGCGTGTAATGCCATAGCTTTGCCAATGTTTGGCAAAGACTTCAGGTCTTGTGCGCGCACCTGTGTCTCAAGCGGCGGGTAATGCCGTAGCTTCCCCAATGTTTGCAAAGATTTCATGTCTTGTGCGCACTTGTGTTTCAGGCAACGTCTAATGCCGTAGCTTTGCCAATGTTTGGCAAAGATTCAGGTCTTGTGTGAGCGCTGTGTCTCAGGCGTCGTGTAATGCCGCCGCATTGCCAATCTTTGCCAAATACTTCAAGTCTTGTGCGCGCGCATGTGTCTCAGGCGGGGTATAATTCCATACCTTTGCCAATGTTTGGAAAAGACTTCAGGTCTTTTGCGCGTGCATGTGTCTTAGGCAGCGTGTAATGCCGTAGCTTTGCCAACGTTTGGCAAAAACTTTAGGTCTTGTGCGCGCGCCTATGTCTTAAGCGACGGGTAATGCCATAGCTTTGACAATGTTTGGCAAAGATTTCAGGTGTTGTGCGCGCTTGTGTTTCAGGCAACGCCTAATGCCGTAGCTTTGCCAATGTTTGGCAAAGTCTTCAGGTCTTGTGTGCGCCCTTTGTCTCAGGCGTCGTGTAATGCCGTAGCATTGCCAATGTTTGGCAAAGACTTCAGGTCTTGTACGAGCGCCTATGTCTAAAGTGGCATGAAATGTCGTAGCTTTGCCAATGTTTGGCAAAGACTTCAGGTCTTCTGCGTGTGCCTGTGTCTCAGGCGGCGTGTACGGCCGTAGCTTTGCCAATGTTTGGCAAAGACTTCACGTATTGTGCGCGCGCCTGTGTCTTAGGCGGCGTCCAATGCCGTAGCTTTGCCAATGATTAGCAAAGACTTCGGTCTTTTGCGCAAGCTTGTGTCTCAGGCGTGGTGTGGTGCCGTAGCTTTACCAATGTTTGGTAAAGACTTCAGGTCTTCTACGTGCGTCGTAGCTTTGCCAATGTTTGGCAAAGACTTCAGGACTTGTACGCGCGCCTATGTCTCAGGCGGCGTCTAATGCCGTAGCTTTGCCAATGTTTGGCAAAGTCTTCAGGCCTTGTGTGCGCGCCTGTGTCTCAGGCGGCGTGTAATGCCGTAGCTTTGCCAATGTTTGGCAAAGACTTCAGGTCTTGTCCGCGCGCGCCTGTGTCTCAGGCGGCTTGTAATGCCGTAGCTTTGCCAACGTTTGGCAAAGACTTCAGGTCTTGTGTGCGCGCCTCTGTCTCTGGCGGCTGGTAATGCCGTAGCTTTGCCAATGTTTGCAAAGACTTCAGGTCTTGTGCGGACGCCTGTGTCTGAAGTAGCGTCTAACGCCGTAGCTTGTCCAGTGTTTAGCAACGACTTCAGGTCTTGTGTGCGCGTCTGTGTCTCAGGCGGCGTGTAATGCCGTGGCTTTTCCAATGTTTGTCAAAGATTTCAGGTCTTTTGCGCGCGCATGTGTCTCAGGCGACGTGTAATGCCGTAGCTTTGCCAACGTTTGGTAAAGAGTTAAGGTCTTGTGCGCGCGCCTGTGTCTCAGGCGGCGTGTAATGTCGTGGCTTTTCCAATGTTTGGCAAAGATTTCAAGTCTTTTGCGCGCGCATGTGTTTCATGTGGCGTGTAATGCCGTAACTTTGCCAATGTTTGGCAAAGACTTCAGGTCTTGTGCGCGCGCCTGTGTCTGAGGCAGCATGTAAGGACGTAGCTTTGCCAATGTTTGGCAAAGACTTCAGGTCTTGTGCGAGCGCCTGTGTCTCGGGCGGCGTGTAATGTCGAAGCTTTGCCAATGTTTGGCAAAGACTTCAGGTCTTCTGCGTGCGGCTGTGTCTCAGGCGGCGTGTAATGCCATAGCTTTGCCAATGTTTGGCAAAGACTTCAGGTCTTGTGCGCGCACCTGTGTCTCAAGCGACGGGTAATGCCGTAGCTTCGCCAATGTTTGCAAAGATTTCATGTCTTGTGCGCACTTGTGTTTCAGGCAACGTCTAATGCCGTAGCTTTGCCAATGTTTGGCAAAGATTCAGGTCTTGTGTGAGCGCTGTGTCTCAGGCGTCGTGTAATGCCGCCGCATTGCCAATCTTTGCCAAATACTTCAAGTCTTGTGCGCGCGCATGTGTCTCAGGCGGGGTATAATTCCATACCTTTGCCAATGTTTGGCAAAGACTTCAGGTCTTTTGCGCGTGCATGTGTCTTAGGCAGCGTGTAATGCCGTAGCTTTGCCAACGTTTGGCAAAAACTTCAGGTCTTGTGCGCGCGCCTATGTCTTAAGCGACGGGTAATGCCATAGCTTTGACAATGTTTGGCAAAGATTTCAGGTGTTGTGCGCGCTTGTGTTTCAGGCAACGCCTAATGCCGTAGCTTTGCCAATGTTTGGCAAAGTCTTCAGGTCTTGTGTGCGCCCTTTGTCTCAGGCGTCGTGTAATGCCGTAGCATTGCCAATGTTTGGCAAAGACTTCAGGTCTTGTACGAGCGCCTATGTCTAAAGTGGCATGAAATGTCGTAGCTTTGCCAATGTTTGGCAAAGACTTCAGGTCTTCTGCGTGTGCCTGTGTCTCAGGCGGCGTGTACGGCCGTAGCTTTGCCAATGTTTGGCAAAGACTTCACGTATTGTGCGCGCGCCTGTGTCTTAGGCGGCGTCCAATGCCGTAGCTTTGCCAATGATTAGCAAAGACTTCGGTCTTTTGCGCGCGCTTGTGTCTCAGGCGTGGTGTAGTGCCGTAGCTTTACCAATGTTTGGTAAAGACTTCAGGTCTTCTACGTGCGTCGTAGCTTTGCCAATGTTTGGCAAAGACTTCAGGACTTGTACGCGCACCTATGTCTCAGGCGGCGTCTAATGCCGTAGCTTTACCAATGTTTGGCAAAGTCTTCAGGCCTTGTGTGCGCGCCTGTGTCTCAGGCGGCGTGTAATGCCGTAGCTTTGCCAATGTTTGGCAAAGACTTCAGGTCTTGTCCGCGCGCGCCTGTGTCTCAGGCGGCTTGTAATGCCGTAGCTTTGCCAACGTTTGGCAAAGACTTCAGGTCTTGTGTGCGCGCCTCTGTCTCTGGCGGCAGGTAATGCCGTAGCTTTGCCAATGTTTGCAAAGACTTCAGGTCTTGTGCGGACGCCTGTGTCTGAAGTAGCGTCTAACGCCGTAGCTTGTCCAGTGTTTAGCAACGACGTCAGGTCTTGTGTGCGCGTCTGTGTCTCAGGCGGCGTGTAATGCCGTGGCTTTTCCAATGTTTGTCAAAGATTTCAGGTCTTTTGCGCGCGCATGTGTCTCAGGCGACGTGTAATGCCGTAGCTTTGCCAACGTTTGGTAAAGAGTTAAGGTCTTGTGCGCGCGCCTGTGTCTCAGGCGGCGTGTAATGTCGTGGCTTTTCCAATGTTTGGCAAAGATTTCAAGTCCTTTGCGCGCGCATGTGTTTCATGTGGCGTGTAATGCCGTAGCTTTGCCAATGTTTGGCAAAGACTTCAGGTCTTGTGCGCGCGCCTGTGTCTGAGGCAGCATGTAAGGACGTAGCTTTGCCAATGTTTGGCAAAGACTTCAGGTCTTGTGCGAGCGCCTGTGTCTCGGGCGGCGTGTAATGTCGAAGCTTTGCCAATGTTTGGCAAAGACTTCAGGTCTTCTGCGTGCGGCTGTGTCTCAGGCGGCGTGTAATGCCATAGCTTTGCCAATGTTTGGCAAAGACTTCAGGTCTTGTGCGCGCACCTGTGTCTCAAGCGACGGGTAATGCCGTAGCTTCGCCAATGTTTGCAAAGATTTCATGTCTTGTGCGCACTTGTGTTTCAGGCAACGTCTAATGCCGTAGCTTTGCCAATGTTTGGCAAAGATTCAGGTCTTGTGTGAGCGCTGTGTCTCAGGCGTCGTGTAATGCCGCCGCATTGCCAATCTTTGCCAAATAGTTCAAGTCTTGTGCGCGCGCATGTGTCTCAGGCGGGGTATAATTCCATACCTTTGCCAATGTTTGGCAAAGACTTCAGGTCTTTTGCGCGTGCATGTGTCTTAGGCAGCGTGTAATGCCGTAGCTTTGCCAACGTTTGGCAAAAACTTCAGGTCTTGTGCGCGCGCCTATGTCTTAAGCGACGGGTAATGCCATAGCTTTGACAATGTTTGGCAAAGATTTCAGGTGTTGTGCGCGCTTGTGTTTCAGGCAACGCCTAATGCCGTAGCTTTGCCAATGTTTGGCAAAGTCTTCAGGTCTTGTGTGCGCCCTTTGTCTCAGGCGTCGTGTAATGCCGTAGCATTGCCAATGTTTGGCAAAGACTTCAGGTCTTGTACGAGCGCCTATGTCTAAAGTGGCATGAAATGTCGTAGCTTTGCCAATGTTTGGCAAAGACTTCAGGTCTTCTGCGTGTGCCTGTGTCTCAGGCGGCGTGTACGGCCGTAGCTTTGCCAATGTTTGGCAAAGACTTCACGTATTGTGCGCGCGCCTGTGTCTTAGGCGGCGTCCAATGCCGTAGCTTTGCCAATGATTAGCAAAGACTTCGGTCTTTTGCGCGCGCTTGTGTCTCAGGCGTGGTGTAGTGCCGTAGCTTTACCAATGTTTGGTAAAGACTTCAGGTCTTCTACGTGCGTCGTAGCTTTGCCAATGTTTGGCAAAGACTTCAGGACTTGTACGCGCGCCTATGTCTCAGGCGGCGTCTAATGCCGTAGCTTTGCCAATGTTTGGCAAAGTCTTCAGTCCTTGTGTGCGCGCCTGTGTCTCAGGCGGCGTGTAATGCCGTAGCTTTGCCAATGTTTGGCAAAGACTTCAGGTCTTGTCCGCGCGCGCCTGTGTCTCAGGCGGCTTGTAATGCCGTAGCTTTGCCAACGTTTGGCAAAGACTTTAGGTCTTGTGTGCGCGCCTCTGTCTCTGGCGGCTGGTAATGCCGTAGCTTTGCCAATGTTTGCAAAGACTTCAGGTCTTGTGCGGACGCCTGTGTCTGAAGTAGCGTCTAACGCCGTAGCTTGTCCAGTGTTTAGCAACGACTTCAGGTCTTGTGTGCGCGTCTGTGTCTCAGGCGGCGTGTAATGCCGTGGCTTTTCCAATGTTTGGCAAAGATTTCAGGTCTTTTGCGCGCGCATGTGTCTCAGGCGACGTGTAATGCCGTAGCTTTGCCAACGTTTGGTAAAGAGTTCAGGTCTTGTGCGCGCGCCTGTGTCTTAGGCGGCGTGTAATGTCGTGGCTTTTCCAATGTTTGGCAAAGATTTCAGGCCTTTTACGCGCGCATGTGTCTCAGGCGTCGTGTAATTTTGTAGCTTTGCCAATGTTTGGCAAAGACTTCAAGTCTTTTACGCGCGCATGTGTTTCAGGCGGCGTGTAATGCCGTAGCTTTGCCAATGTTTGGCAAAGACTTCAGGTCTTGTGCGCACGCCTGTGTCTGAGGCAGCATGTAAGGACGTAGCTTTGCCAATGTTTGGCAAAGATTCAGGTCTTGTGTGTGCGCTGTGTCTCAGGCGGCGTGTAATGCCGCAGCATTGCCAATGTTTGGCAAATACTTCAGGTCTTATGCGCGCGCATGTGTCTCAGGCGGGGTATAATTCCATACCTTGGCCAATGTTTGGAAAAGACTTCAGGTCTTTTGCGCGCGCATGTGTCTTAGGCAGCGTGTAATGCCATAGCTTTTCCAACGTTTGGCAAAAAATTCATGACTTGTGCGTGCGCCTGTATCTTAAGCGGCGGGTAAGGGCATAGCTTTGACAATGTTTGCCAAAGATTTCAGGTGTTGTGCGCGCTTGTGTTTCAGGAAACGCCTAATGCCGTAGCTTTGCCAATGTTTGGCAAAGTCTTCAGGTCTTGTGTGGGCCCTTTGTCTCAGGCGTCGTGTAATGCCGTAGCATTGCCAATGTTTGGCAAAGACTTCAGGTCTTGTGCGAGCGCCTATGTCTAAAGTGGCATGAAATGTCGTAGCTTTGCCAATGTTTGGCAAAAACTTCAGGTCTTCTGCGTGTGCCTGTGTCTCAGGCGGCGTGTACAGCCGTGGCTTTGCCAATGTTTGGCAAAGACTTCACGTCTTGTGCGCGCGCGTGTGTCTTAGGCGGCTTCCAATGCCGTAGCTTTGCCAATGATTAGCAAAGACTTCGGTCTTTTGCGCGCGCTTGTGTCTCAGGCGTGGTGTAGTGCCGTAGCTTTACCAATGTTTGGTAAACACTTCAGGTCTTCTACGTGCGTCGTAGCTTTGCCAATGTTTGGCAAAGACTTCAGGTCTTGTACGCGCGCCTATGTCTCAGGCGGCGTCTAATGCCGTAGCTTTGCCAATGTTTGGCAAAGTCTTCAGGCCTTGTGTGCGCGCCTGTGTCTCAGGCGACGTGTAATGCCGTAGCTTTGCCAACGTTTGGCAAAGACTTCAGGTCTTGTGTGCGCTCCTGTGTCTCTGGCGGCTGGTAATGCCGTAGCTTTGCCAAAGTTTGGCAAAGACTTCAGGTCTTGTGCGGACGCCTGTGTCTGAAGTAGCGTCTAACGCCGTAGCTTGTCCAGTGTTTAGCAACGACTTCAGGTCTTGTGTGCGCGCCTGTGTCTCAGGCGGCGTGTAATGCCGTGGCTTTTCCAATGTTTGGCAAAGATTTCAGGTCTTTTGCGCGCGCATGTGTCTCAGGCGACGTGTAATGCCGTAGCTTTGCCAACGTTTGGTAAAGAGTTCAGGTCTTGTGCGCGCGCCTGTGTCTCAGGCGGCGTGTAATGTCGTGGCTTTTCCAATGTTTGGCAAAGATTTCAGGACCTTTACGCGCGCATGTGTCTCAGGTGTCGTGTAATTTTGTAGCTTTGGCAATGTTTGGCAAAGACTTCAAGCCTTTTACGCGCGCATGTGTTTCAGGCGGCGTGTAATGCCGTAGCTTTGCCAATGTTTGGCAAAGACTTCAGGTCTTGTGCGCGCGCCTGTGTCTGAGGCAGCATGTAAGGACGTAGCTTTGCCAATGTTTGGCAAAGACTTCAGGTCTTGTGCGAGCGCCTGTGTCTTAGGCGGCGTGTAATGTCGTAGCTTTGCCAATGTTTGGCAAAGACTTCTGGTCTTCTGCGTGCGCCTGTGTCTCAGGCGACGTGTAATGCCATAGCTTTGCCAATGTTTGGCAAAGACTTCAGGTCTTGTGCGCGCGCCTGTGTCTCAAGCGGCGGGTAATGCTGTAGCTTTGACAATGTTTGGCAAAGATTTCAGGTCTTGTGTGCGCTTGTGTTTCAAGCAACGTCTAATGTCGTAGCTTTGCCAATGTTTGGCAAAGATTCAGGTCTTGTGTGAACGCTGTGTCTCAGGCGTCGTGTAATGCCGCCGCATTGCCAATCTTTGCCAAATACTTCAGGTCTTGTGCGCGCGCATGTGTCTCAGGCGGGGTATAATCCCATTCCTTTGCCAATGTTTGGCAAAGACTTCAGGTCTTGTGCGCGCGCATGTGTCTTAGGCAGCGTGTAATGCCGTAGCTTTGCCAACGTTTGGCAAAAACTTCAGGTCTTGTGCGCGCGCCTATGTCTTAAGCGGCGGGTAATGCCATAGCTTTGACAATGTTTGGCAAAGATTTCAGGTCTTTTGCGCGCGCATGTGTCTCAGGCGACGTGTAATGCCGTAGCTTTGCCAACGTTTGGTAAAGAGTTAAGGTCTTGTGCGCGCGCCTGTGTCTCAGGCGGAGTGTAATGTCGTGGCTTTTCCAATGTTTGGAAAAGATTTCAAGTCTTTTGCCCGCGCATGTGTTTCATGCGGCGTGTAATGCCGTAGCTTTGCCAATGTTTGGCAAAGACTTCAGGTCTTGTGCGCGCGCCTGTGTCTGAGGCAGCATGTAAGGACGTAGCTTTGCCAATGTTTGGCAAAGACTTCAGGTCTTGTGCGAGCGCCTGTGTCTCGGGCGGCATGTAATGTCGAAGCTTTGCCAATGTTTGGCAAAGACTTCAGGTCTTCTGCGTGCGGCTGTGTCTCAGGCGGCGTGTAATGCCATAGCTTTGCCAATGTTTGGCAAAGACTTCAGGTCTTGTGCGCGCACCTGTGTCTCAAGCGGCGGGTAATGCCGTAGCTTCGCCAATGTTTGCAAAGATTTCATGTCTTGTGCGCACTTGTGTTTCAGGCAACGTCTAATGCCGTAGCTTTGCCAATGTTTGGCAAAGATTCAGGTCTTGTGTGAGCGCTGTGTCTCAGGCGTCGTGTAATGCCGCCGCATTGCCAATCTTTGCCAAATACTTCAGGTCTTGTGCGCGCGCATGTGTCCCAGGCGGGGTATAATTCCAGACCTTTGCCAATGTTTGGCAAAGACTTCAGGTCTTTTGCGCGCGCATGTGTCTTAGGCAGCGTGTAATGCCGTAGCTTTGCCAACGTTTGGCAAAAACTTCAGGTCTTGTGCGCGCGCCTATGTCTTAAGCGGCGGGTAATGCCATAGCTTTGACAATGTTTGGCAAAGATTTCAGGTCTTGTGCGCGCTTGTGTTTCAGGCAACGCCTAATGCCGTAGCTTTGCCAATGTTTGGCAAAGTCTTCAGGTCTTGTGTGCGCCCTTTGTCTCAGGCGTCGTGTAATGCCGTAGCATTGCCAATGTTTGGCAAAGACTTCATGTCTTGTGCGAGCGCCTATGTCTAAAGTGGCATGAAATGTCGTAGCTTTGCCAATGTTTGGCAAAGACTTCAGGTCTTCTGCGTGTGCCTGTGTCTCAGGCGGCGTGTACGGCCGTAGCTTTGCCAATGTTTGGCAAAGACTTCACGTCTTGTGCGCGCGCCTGTGTCTTAGGCGGCGTCCAATGCCGTAGCTTTGCCAATGATTAGCAAAGACTTCGGTCTTTTGCGCGCGCTTGTGTCTCAGGCATGGTGTAGTGCCGTAGCTTTACCAATGTTTGGTAAAGACTTCAGGTCTTCTACGTGCGTCGTAGCTTTGACAATGTTTGGCAAAGACTTCAGGACTTGTACGCGCGCCTATGTCTCAGGCGGCGTCTAATGCCGTAGCTTTGCCAATGTTTGGCAAAGTCTTCAGGCCTTGTGTGCGCGCCTGTGTCTCAGGCGGCGTGTAATGCCGTAGCTTTGCCAATGTTTGGCAAAGACTTTAGGTCTTGTGCACGCGCGCCTGTGTCTCAGGCGGCTTGTAATGCCGTAGCTTTGCCAACGTTTGGCAAAGACTTCAGGTCTTGTGTGCGCGCCTGTGTCTCTGGCGGCTGGTAATGCCGTAGCTTTGCCAATGTTTGGCAAAGACTTCAGGTCTTGTGCGGACGCCTGTGTCGGAAGTAGCGTCTAACGCCGTTGCTTGTCCAGTGTTTAGCAACGACTTCAGGTCTTGTGTGCGCGTCTGTGTCTCAGGCGGCGTGTAATGCCGTGGCTTTTCCAATGTTTGGCAAAGATTTCAGGTCTTTTGCGCGCGCATGTGTCTCAGGCGACGTGTAATGCCGTAGCTTTGCCAACGTTTGGTAAAGAGTTCAGGTCTTGTGCGCGCGCCTGTGTCTCAGGCGGCGTGTAACGTCGTGGCTTTTCCAATGTTTGGCAAAGATTTCAGGCCTTTTACGCGCGCATGTGTCTCAGGCGTCGTGTAATTTTGTAGCTTTGCCAATGTTTGGCAAAGACTTCAAGTCTTTTACGCGCGCATGTGTTTCAGGCGGCGTGTAATGCCGTAGCTTTGCCAATGTTTGGCAAAGACTTCAGGTCTTGTGCGCACGCCTGTGTCTGAGGCAGCATGTAAGGACGTAGCTTTGCCAATTTTTGGCAAAGATTTCAGGTCTTGTGCGAGCGCCTGTGTCTTAGGCGGCGTGTAATGTCGTAGCTTTGCCAATGTTTGGCAAAGACTTCTGGTCTTCTGCGTACGCCTGTGTCTCAGGCGACGAGTAATGCCATAGCTTTGCCAATGTTTGGCAAAGACTTCAGGTCTTGTGCGCGCGCCTGTGTCTCAAGCGGCGGGTAATGCCGTAGCTTTGACAATGTTTGGCAAAGATTTCAGGTCTTGTGCGCGCTTGTGTTTCAAGCAACGTCTAATGTCGTAGCTTTGCCAATGTTTGGCAAAGATTCAGGTCTTGTGTGTGCGCTGTGTCTCAGGCGTCGTGTAATGCCGCAGCATTGCCAATGTTTGGCAAATACTTCAGGTCTTATGCGCGCGCATGTGTCTCAGGCGGGGTATAATTCCATACCTTTGCCAATGTTTGGAAAAGACTTCAGGTCTTTTGCGTGCGCATGTGTCTTAGGCAGCGTGTAATGCCGTAGCTTTGCCAACGTTTGGCAAAAAATTCATGTCTTGTGCGTGCGCCTGTATCTTAAGCTGCGGGTAAGGCCATAGCTTTGACAATGTTTGCCAAAGATTTCAGGTGTTGTGTGCGCTTGTGTTTCAGGCAACGCCTAATGCCGTAGCTTTGCCAATGTTTGGCAAAGACTTCAGGTCTTGTGTGCGCCCTTTGTCTCAGGCGTCGTGTAATGCCGTAGCATTGCCAATGTTTGGCAAAGACTTCAGGTCTTGTGCGAGCGCCTATGTCTAAAGTGGCATGAATTGTCGTAGCTTTGCCAATGTTTGGCAAAGACTTCAGGTCTTCTGCGTGTGCCTGTGTCTCAGGCGGCGTGTACGGCCGTAGCTTTGCCAATGTTTGGCAAAGACTTCACGTCTTGTGCGCGCGCCTGTGTCTTAGGCGGCGTCCAATGCCGTAGCTTTGACAATGATTAGCAAAGACTTCGGTCTTTTGCGCGCGCTTGTGTCTCAGGCGTGGTGTAGTGTCGTAGCTTTACCAATGTTTGGTAAAGACTTCAGGTCTTCTACGTGCGTCGTAGCTTTGCCAATGTTTGGCAAAGACTTCAGGACTTGTACGCGCGCCTATGTCTCAGGCGGCGTCTAATGCCGTAGCTTTGCCAATGTTTGGCAAAGTCTTCAGGCCTTGTGTGCGTGCCTGTGTCTCAGGCGGCGTGTAATGCCGTAGCTTTGCCAATGTTTGGCAAAGACTTCAGGTGTTGTGCGCGCGCGCCTGTGTCTCAGGCGGCTTGTAATGCCGTAGCTTTGCCAACGTTTGGCAAAGACTTCAGGTCTTGTGTGCGCGCCTCTGTCTCTGGCGGCTGGTAATGCCGTAGCTTTGCCAATGTTTGGCAAAGACTTCAGGTCTTGTGCGGACGCCTGTGTCTGAAGTAGCGTCTAACGCCGTAGCTTGTCCAGTGTTTAGCAACGACTTCAGGTCTTGTGTGCGCGTCTGTGTCTCAGGCGGCGTGTAATGCCGTGGCTTTTCCAATGTTTGGCAAAGATTTCAGGTCTTTTGCGCGCGCATGTGTCTCAGGCGACGTGTAATGCCGTAGCTTTGCCAACGTTTGGTAAAGAGTTCAGGTCTTGTGCGCGCGCCTGTGTCTCAGACGGCGTGTAATGTCGTGGCTTTTCCAATGTTTGGCAAAGATTTCAGGCCTTTTACGCGCGCATGTGTCTCAGGCGTCGTGTAATTTTCTAGCTTTGCCAATGTTTGGCAAAGACTTCAAGTCTTTTACGCGCGCATGTGTCTCAGGCGACGTGTAATGCCGTAGCTTTGCCAACGTTTGGTAAAGAGTTCAGGTCTTGTGCGCGCACCTGTGTCTCAGACGGCGTGTAATGTCGTGGCTTTTCCAATGTTTGGCAAAGATTTCAGGCCTTTTACGCGCGCACGTGTCTCAGGCGTCGTGTAATTTTCTAGCTTTGCCAATGTTTGGCAAAGACTTCAAGTCTTTTACGCGCGCATGTGTTTCAGGCGGCGTGTAATGCCGTAGCTTTGCCAATGTTTGGCAAAGACTTCAGGTCTTGTGCGCACGCCTGTGTCTGAGGCAGCATGTAAGGACGTAGCTTTGCCAATGTTTGGCAAAGACTTCAGGTCTTGTGCGAGCGCCTGTGTCTTAGGCGGCTTGTAATGTCGTAGCTTTGCCAATGTTTGGCAAAGACTTCTGGTCTTCTGCGTGCGCCTGTGTCTCAGGCGACGTGTAATGCCATAGCTTTGCCAATGTTTGGCAAAGACTTCAGGTCTTGTGCGCGCGCCTGTGTCTCAAGCGGCGGGTAATGCCGTAGCATTGACAATGTTTGGCAAAGATTTCAGGTCTTGTGCGCGCTTGTGTTTCAAGCAACGTCTAATGTCGTAGCTTTGCCAATGTTTGGCAAAGATTCAGGTCTTGTGTGTGCGCTGTGTCTCAGGCGTCGTGTAATGCCGCAGCATTGCCAAAGTTTGGCAAATACTTCAGGTCTTATGCGCGCGCATGTGTCTCAGGCGGGGTATAATTCCATACCTTTGCCAATGTTTGGAAAAGACTTCAGGTCTTTTGCGCGCGCATGTGTCTTAGGCAGCGTGTAATGCCGTAGCTTTGCCAACGTTTGGCAAAAAATTCATGTCTTGTGCGTGCGCCTGTATCTTAAGCGGCGGGTAAGGCCATAGCTTTGACAATGTTTGCCAAAGATTTCAGGTGTTGTGCGCGCTTGTGTTTCAGGCAACGCCTAATGCCGTAGCTTTGCCAATGTTTGGCAAAGTCTTCAGGTCTTGTGTGCGCCCTTTGTCTCAGGCGTCGTGTAATGCCGTAGCATTGCCAATGTTTGGCAAAGACTTCAGGTCTTGTGCGAGCGCCTATGTCTAAAGTGGCATGAAATGTCGTAGCTTTGCCAATGTTTGGCAAAGACTTCAGGTCTTCTGCGTGTGCCTGTGTCTCAGGCGGCGTGTACAGCCGTAGCTTTGCCAATGTTTGGCAAAGACTTCACGTCTTGTGCGCGCGCCTGTGTCTTAGGCGACGTGTAATGCCGTAGGTTTGCCAATGTTTGGCAAAGACGTCAGGTCTTGTGCGCGCGCGCCTGTGTCTCAGGCGGCGTGTAATGCCGTAGCTTTGCCAACGTTTGGCAAAGACTTCAGGTCTTGTGTGCGCGCCTGTGTCTCTGGCGGCTGGTAATGCCGTAGCTTTGCCAATGTTTGGCAAAGACTTCAGGTCTTATGCGGACGCCTGTGTCTGAAGTAGCGTCTAACGCCGTAGCTTGTCCAGTGTTTAGCAACGACTTCAGGTCTTGTGTGCGCGCCTGTGTCTCAGGCGGCGTGTAATGCCGTGGCTTTTCCAATGTTTGGCAAAGATTTCAGGTCTTTTGCGCGCGCATGTGTCTCAGGCGACGTGTATTGCCGTAGCTTTGCCAACGTTTGGTAAAGAGTTCAGGTCTTGTGCGCGCGCCTGTGTCTCAGGCGGCGTGTAATGTCGTGGCTTTTCCAATGTTTGGCAAAGATTTCAGGCCATTTACGCGCGCATGTGTCTCATGCGTCGTGTAATTTTCTAGCTTTGCCAATGTTTGGCAAAGACTTCAAGTCTTTTACGCGCGCATGTGTTTCAGGCGGCGTGTAATGCCGTAGCTTTGCCAATGTTTGGCAAAGACTTCAGGTCTTGTGCGCACGCCTGTGTCTGAGGCAGCATGTAAGGACGTAGCTTTGCCAATGTTTGGCAAAGACTTCAGGTCTTGTGCGAGCGCCTGTGTCTTAGGCGGCGTGTAATGTCGTAGCTTTGCCAATGTTTGGCAAAGACTTCTGGTCTTCTGCGTGCGCCTGTGTCTCAGGCGACGTGTTATGCCATAGCTTTGCCAATGTTTGGCAAAGACTTCAGGTCATGTGCGCGCGCCTGTGTCTCAAACGGCGGGTAATGCCGTAGCTTTGACAATGTTTGGCAAAGATTTCAGGTCTTGTGCGCGCTTGTGTTTCAAGCAACGTCTAATGTCGTAGCTTTGCCAATGTTTGGCAAAGATTCAGGTCTTGTGTGTGCGCTGTGTCTCAGGCGTCGTGTAATGCCGCAGCATTGCCAATGTTTGGCAAATACTTCAGGTCTTATGCGCGCGCATGTGTCTCAGGCGGGGTATAATTCCATACCTTTGCCAATGTTTGGAAAAGACTTCAGGTCTTTTGCGCGTGCATGTGTCTTAGGCAGCGTGTAATGCCGTAGCTTTGCCAACGTTTGGCAAAAAATTCATGTCTTGTGCGTGTGCCTGTATCTTAAGCGGCGGGTAAGGCCATAGCTTTGACAATGTTTGCCAAAGATTTCAGGTGTTGTGCGCGCTTGTGTTTCAGGCAACGCCTAATGCCGTAGCTTTGCCAATGTTTGGCAAAGTCTTCAGGTCTTGTGTGCGCCCTTTGTCTCAGGCGTCGTGTAATGCCGTAGCAATGCCAATGTTTGGCAAAGGCTTCAGGTCTTGTGCGAGCGCCTATGTCTAAAGTGGCATGAAATGTCGTAGCTTTGCCAATGTTTGGCAAAGACTTCAGGTCTTCTGCGTGTGCCTGTGTCTCAGGCGGCGTGTACAGCCGTAGCTTTGCCAATGTTTGGCAAAGACTTCACGTCTTGTGCGCGCGCCTGTGTCTTAGGCGGCGTCCAATGCCGTAGCTTTGCCAATGATTAGCAAAGACTTCGGTCTTTTGCGCGCACTTGTGTCTCAGGCGTGGTGTAGTGCCGTAGCTTTACCAATGTTTGGTAAAGACTTCAGGTCTTCTACGTGCGTCGTAGCTTTGCCAATGTTTGGCAAAGACTTCAGGTCTTGTACGCGCGCCTATGTCTCAGGCGGCGTCTAATGCCGTAGCTTTGCCAATGTTTGGCAAAGTCTTCAGGCCTTGTGTGCGCGCCTGTGTCTCAGGCGACGTGTAATGCCGTAGGTTTGCCAATGTTTGACAAAGACGTCAGGTCTTGTGCGTGCGCGCCTGTGTCTCAGGCGGCGTGTAATGCCGTAGCTTTGCCAACGTTTGGCAAAGACTTCAGGTCTTGTGTGCGCGCCTGTGTCTCTGGCGGCTGGTAATGCCGTAGCTTTGCCAATGTTTGGCAAAGACTTCAGGTCTTGTGCGGACGCCTGTGTCTGAAGTAGCGTCTAACGCCGTAGCTTGTCCAGTGTTTAGCAACGACTTCAGGTCTTGTGTGCGCGCCTGTGTCTCAGGCGGCGTGTAATGCCGTGGCTTTTCCAATGTTTGGCAAAGATTTCAGGTCTTTTGCGCGCGCATGTGTCTCAGGCGACGTGTAATGCCGTAGCTTTGCCAACGTTTGGTAAAGAGTTCAGGTCTTGTGCGCGCGCCTGTGTCTAATGCGGCGTGTAATGTCGTGGCTTTTCCAATGTTTGGCAAAGATTTCAGGCCTTTTACGCGCGCATGTGTCTCAGGTGTCGTGTAATTTTGTAGCTTTGGCAATGTTTGGCAAAGACTTCAAGTCTTTTACGCGCGCATGTGTTTCAGGCGGCGTGTAATGCCGTAGCTTTGCCAATGTTTGGCAAAGACTTCAGGTCTTGTGCGCGCGCGTGTCTGAGGCAGCATGTAAGGACGTAGCTTTGCCAATGTTTGGCAAAGACTTCAGGTCTTGTGCGAGTGCCTGTGTCTTAGGCGGCGTGTAATGTCGTAGCTTTGCCAATGTTTGGCAAAGACTTCAGGTCTTCTGCGTGCGCCTGTGTCTCAGGCGACGTGTAATGCCATAGCTTTGTCAATGTTTGGCAAAGACTTCAGGTCTTGTGCGCGCGCCTGTGTCTCAAGCGGCGGGTAATGCCGTAGCTTTGACAATGTTTGGCAAAGATTTCAGGTCTTGTGCGCGCTTGTGTTTCAAGCAACGTCTAATGTCGTAGCTTTGCCAACGTTTGGCAAAGATTCAGGTGTTGTGTGTGCGCTGTGTCTCAGGCGTCGTTTAATGCCGCAGAATTGCCATTGTTTGGCAAATACTTCAGGTCTTATGCGCGCGCATGTGTCTCAGGCGGGGTATAATTCCATACCTTTGCCAATGTTTGGAAAAGACTTCAGGTCTTTTGCGCGCGCAAGTGTCTTAGGCAGCGTGTAATGCCGTAGCTTTGCCAACGTTTGGCAAAAAATTCATGTCTTGTGCGTGCGCCTGTATCTTAAGCGGCGGGTAAGGCCATAGCTTTGACAATGTTTGCCAAAGATTTCAGGTGTTGTGCGCGCTTGTGTTTCAGGCAACGCCTAATGCCGTAGCTTTGCCAATGTTTGGCAAAGTCTTCAGGTCTTGTGTGCGCCCGTTGTCTCAGGCGTCGTGTAATGCCGTAGCATTGCCAATGTTTGGCAAAGACTTCAGGTCTTGTGCGAGCGCCTATGTCTAAAGTGGCATGAAATGTCGTAGCTTTGCCAATGTTTGGCAAAGACTTCAGGTCTTCTGCGTGTGACTGTGTCTCAGGCGGCGTGTACAGCCGTAGCTTTGCCAATGTTTGGCAAAGAATTCACGTCTTGTGCGCGCGCCTGTGTCTTAGGCGGCGTCCAATGCCGTAGCTTTGCCAATGATTAGCAAAGACTTCGGTCTTTTGCGCGCGCTTGTGTCTCAGGCGTGGTGTACTGCCGTAGCTTTACCAATGTTTGGTAAAGACTTCAGGTCTTCTACGTGCGTCGTAGCTTTGCCAATGTTTGGCAAAGACTTCAGGTCTTGTACGCGCGCCTATGTCTCAGGCGGCGTCTAATGCCGTAGCTTTGCCAATGTTTGGCAAAGTCTTCAGGCCTTGTGTGCGCGCCTGTGTCTCAGGCGACGTGTAATGCCGTAGGTTTGCCAATGTTTGGCAAAGACGTCAGGTCTTGTGCGCGCGCGCCTGTGTCTCAGGCGGCGTGTAATGCCGTAGCTTTGCCAACGTTTGGCAAAGACTTCAGGTCTTGTGTGCGCGCCTGTGTCTCTGGCGGCTGGTAATGCCGTAGCTTTGCCAATGTTTGGCAAAGACTTCAGGTCTTATGCGGACGCCTGTGTCTGAAGTAGCGTCTAACGCCGTAGCTTGTCCAGTGTTTAGCAACGACTTCAGGTCTTGTGTGCGCGCCTGTGTCTCAGGCGGCGTGTAATGCCGTGGCTTTTCCAATGTTTGGCAAAGATTTCAGGTCTTTTGCGCGCGCATGTGTCTCAGGCGACGTGTATTGCCGTAGCTTTGCCAACGTTTGGTAAAGAGTTCAGGTCTTGTGCGCGCGCCTGTGTCTCAGGCGGCGTGTAATGTCGTGGCTTTTCCAATGTTTGGCAAAGATTTCAGGCCTTTTACGCGCGCATGTGTCTCAGGCGTCGTGTAATTTTCTAGCTTTGCCATTGTTTGGCAAAGACTTCAAGTCTTTTACGCGCGCATGTGTTTCAGGCGGCGTGTAATGCCGTAGCTTTGCCAATGTTTGGCAAAGACTTCAGGTCTTGTGCGCACGCCTGTGTCTGAGGCAGCATGTAAGGACGTAGCTTTGCCAATGTTTGGCAAAGACTTCAGGTCTTGTGCGAGCGCCTGTGTCTTAGGCGGCGTGTAATGTCGTAGCTTTGCCAATGTTTGGCAAAGACTTCTGGTCTTCTGCGTGCGCCTGTGTCTCAGGCGACGTGTAATGCCATAGCTTTGCCAATGTTTGGCAAAGACTTCAGGTCTTGTGCGCGCGCCTGTGTCTCAAACGGCGGGTAATGCCGTAGCTTTGACAATGTTTGGCAAAGATTTCAGGTCTTGTGCGCGCTTGTGTTTCAAGCAACGTCTAATGTCGTAGCTTTGCCAATGTTTGGCAAAGATTCAGGTCTTGTGTGTGCGCTGTGTCTCAGGCGTCGTGTAATGCCGCAACATTGCCAATGTTTGGCAAATACTTCAGGTCTTATGCGCGCGCATGTGTCTCAGGCGGGGTATAATTCCATACCTTTGCCAATGTTTGGAAAAGACTTCAGGTCTTTTGCGCGTGCATGTGTCTTAGGCAGCGTGTAATGCCGTAGCTTTGCCAACGTTTGGCAAAAAATTCATGTCTTGTGCGTGTGCCTGTATCTTAAGCGGCGGGTAAGGCCATAGCTTTGACAATGTTTGGCAAAGATTTCAGGTGTTGTGCGCGCTTGTGTTTCAGGCAACGCCTAATGCCGTAGCTTTGCCAATGTTTGGCAAAGTCTTCAGGTCTTGTGTGCGCCCTTTGTCTCAGGCGTCGTGTAATGCCGTAGCATTGCCAATGTTTGGCAAAGACTTCAGGTCTTGTGCGAGCGCCTATGTCTAAAGTGGCATGAAATGTCGTAGCTTTGCCAATGTTTGGCAAAGACTTCAGGTCTTCTGCGTGTGCTTGTGTCTCAGGCGGCGTGTACAGCCGTAGCTTTGCCAATGTTTGGCAAAGACTTCACGTCTTGTGCGCGCGCCTGTGTCTTAGGCGGCGTCCAATGCCGTAGCTTTGCCAATGATTAGCAAAGACTTTGGTCTTTTGCGCGCGCTTGTGTCTCAGGCGTGGTGTAGTGCCGTAGCTTTACCAATGTTTGGTAAAGACTTCAGGTCTTCTACGTGCGTCGTAGCTTTGCCAATGTTTGGCAAAGACTTCAGGTCTTGTACGCGCGCCTATGTCTCAGGCGGCGTCTAATGCCGTAGCTTTGCCAATGTTTGGCAAAGTCTTCAGGCCTTGTGTGCGCGCCTGTGTCTCAGGCGACGTGTAATGCCGTAGGTTTGCCAATGTTTGGCAAAGACGTCAGGTCTTGTGCGCGCGCGCCTGTGTCTTAGGCGGCGTGTAATGCCGTAGCTTTGCCAACGTTTGGCAAAGACTTCAGGTCTTGTGTGCGCGCCTGTGTCTCTGGCGGCTAGTAATGCCGTAGCTTTGCCAATGTTTGGCAAAGACTTCAGGTCTTATGCGGACGCCTGTGTCTGAAGTAGCGTCTAACGTCGTAGCTTGTCCAGTGTTTAGCAACGACTTCAAGTCTTGTGTGCGCGCCTGTGTCTCAGGCGGCGTGTAATGCCGTGGCTTTTCCAATGTTTGGCAAAGATTTCAGGTCTTTTGCGCGCGCATGTGTCTCAGGCGACGTGTATTGCCGTAGCTTTGCCAACGTTTGGTAAAGAGTTCAGGTCTTGTGCGCGCGCCTGTGTCTCAGGCGGCGTGTAATGTCGTGGCTTTTCCAATGTTTGGCAAAGATTTCAGGCCTTTTACGCGCGCATGTGTCTCAGGCGTCGTGTAATTTTCTAGCTTTGCCAATGTTTGGCAAAGACTTCAAGTCTTTTACGCACGCATGTGTTTCAGGCGGCGTGTAATGCCGTAGCTTTGCCAATGTTTGGCAAAGACTTCAGGTCTTGTGCGCACGCCTGTGTCTGAGGCAGCATGTAAGGACGTAGCTTTGCCAATGTTTGGCAAAGACTTCAGGTCTTGTGCGAGCGCCTGTGTCTTAGGCGGCGTGTAATGTCGTAGCTTTGCCAATGTTTGGCAAAGACTTCTGGTCTTCTGCGTGCGCCTGTGTCTCAGGCGACGTGTAATGCCATAGCTTTGCCAATGTTTGGCAAAGACTTCAGGTCTTGTGCGCGCGCCTGTGTCTGAGGCAGCATGTAAGGACGTAGCTTTGCCAATGTTTGGCAAAGACTTCAGGTCTTGTGCGAGTGCATGTGTCTTAGGAAGCGTGTAATGTCGTAGCTTTGCCAATGTTTGGCAAAGACTTCAGGTCTTGTGCGCGCGCCTGTGTCTGAGGCAGCATGTAAGGACGTAGCTTTGCCAATGTTTGGCAAAGACTTCAGGTCTTGTGCGAGTGCCTGTGTCTTAGGCGGCGTGTAATGTCGTAGCTTTGCCAATGTTTGGCAAAGACTTCAGGTCTTCTGCGTGCGCCTGTGTCTCAGGCGACGTGTAATGCCATAGCTTTGTCAATGTTTGGCAAAGACTTCAGGTCTTGTGCGCGCGCCTGTGTCTCAAGCGGCGGGTAATGCCGTAGCTTTGACAATGTTTGGCAAAGATTTCAGGTCTTGTGCGAGTGCCTGTGTCTTAGGCGGCGTGTAATGTCGTAGCTTTGCCAATGTTTGGCAAAGACTTCAGGTCTTCTGCGTGCGCCTGTGTCTCAGGCGACGTGTAATGCCATAGCTTTGTCAATGTTTGGCAAAGACTTCAGGTCTTGTGCGCGCGCCTGTGTCTCAAGCGGCGGGTAATGCCGTAGCTTTGACAATGTTTGGCAAAGATTTCAGGTCTTGTGCGCGCTTGTGTTTCAAGCAACGTCTAATGTCGTAGCTTTGCCAACGTTTGGCAAAGATTCAGGTGTTGTGTGTGCGCTGTGTCTCAGACGTCGTGTAATGCCGCAGAATTGCCAATGTTTGGCAAATACTTCAGGTCTTATGCGCGCGCATGTGTCTCAGGCGGGGTATAATTCCATACCTTTGCCAATGTTTGGAAAAGACTTCAGGTCTTTTGCGCGCGCATGTGTCTTAGGCAGCGTGTAATGCCGTAGCTTTGCCAACGTTTGGCAAAAAATTCATGTCTTGTGCGTGCGCCTGTATCTTAAGCGGCGGGTAAGGCCATAGCTTTGACAATGTTTGCCAAAGATTTCAGGTGTTGTGCGCGCTTGTGTTTCAGGCAACGCCTAATGCCGTAGCTTTGCCAATGTTTGGCAAAGTCTTCAGGTCTTGTGTGCGCCCTTTGTCTCAGGCGTCGTGTAATGTCGTAGCATTGCCAATGTTTGGCAAAGACTTCAGGTCTTGTGCGAGCGCCTATGTCTAAAGTGGCATGAAATGTCGTAGCTTTGCCAATGTTTGGCAAAGACTTCAGGTCTTCTGCGTGTGCCTGTGTCTCAGGCGGCGTGTACAACCGTAGCTTTGCCAATGTTTGGCAAAGACTTCACGTCTTGTGCGCGCGCCTGTGTCTTAGGCGGCGTCCAATGCCGTAGCTTTGCCAATGATTAGCAAAGACTTCGGTCTTTTGCGCGCGCTTGTGTCTCAGGCGTGGTGTAGTAGCTTTACCAATGTTTGGTAAAGACTTCAGGTCTTCTACGTGCGTCGTAGCTTTGCCAATGTTTGGCAAAGACTTCAGGTCTTGTACGCGCGCCTATGTCTCAGGCGGCGTCTAATGCCGTAGCTTTGCCAATGTTTGGCAAAGTCTTCAGGCCTTGTGTGCGCGCCTGTGTCTTAGGCGACGTGTAATGCCGTAGCTTTGCCAATGTTTGGCAAAGACGTCAGGTCTTGTGCGCGCGCGCCTGTGTCTCAGGCGGCGTGTAATTCCGTGGCTTTGCCAACGTTTGGCAAAGACTTCAGGTCTTGTGTGCGCGCCTGTGTCTCTGGCGGCTGGTAATGCCGTAGCTTTGCCAATGTTTGGCAAAGACTTCAGGTCTTGTGCGGACGCCTGTGTCTGAAGTAGCGTCTAACGCCGTAGCTTGTCCAGTGTTTAGCAACGACTTCAGGTCTTGTGTGCGCGCCTGTGTCTCAGGCGGCGTGTAATGCCGTGGCTTTTCCAATGTTTGGCAAAGATTTCAGGTCTTTTGTGCGCGCATGTGTCTCAGGCGACGTGTAATGCCGTAGCTTTGCCAACGTTTGGTAAAGAGTTCAGGTCTTGTGCGCGCGCCTATGTCTCAGGCGGCGTGTAATGTCATGGCTTTTCCAATGTTTGGCAAAGATTTCAGGCCTTTTACGCGCGCATGTTTCTCAGGCGTCGTGTAATTTTGTAGCTTTGCCAATGTTTGGCAAAGACTTCAAGTCTTTTACGCGCGCATGTGTTTCAGGCGGCGTGTAATGCCGTAGCTTTGCCAATGTTTGGCAAAGACTTCAGGTCTTGTGCGCGCGCCTGTGTCTGAGGCAGCATGTAAGGACGTAGCTTTGCCAATGTTTGGCAAAGACTTCAGGTCTTGTGTGAGCGCCTATGTCTTAGGCGGCGTGTAATGTCGTGGCTTTGCCAATGTTTGGCAAAGACTTCAGGTGTTCTGCGTGCGCCTGTGTCTCAGGCGACGTGTAATGCCATACCTTTGCCAATGTTTGCAAAAGACTTCAGGTCTTGTGCGCGCGCCTGTGTCTCAAGCGGCGGGTAATGCCGTAGCTTTGACAATGTTTGGCAAAGATTTCAGGTCTTGTGCGCGCTTGTGTTTCAAGCAACGTCTAATGTCGTAGCTTTGCCAATGTTTGGCAAAGATTCACGTCTTGTGTGTGCGTTGTGTCTCAGGCGTCGTGTAATGCCGCAGCATTGCCAATGTTTGGCAAATACTTCAGGTCTTGTGCGCGCGCATGTGTCTCAGGCGGGGTATAATTCCATACCTTTGCCAATGTTTGGAAAAGACTTCAGGTCTTTTGCGCGCGCATGTGTCTTAGGCAGCGTGTAATGCCGTAGCTTTGCCAACGTTTGGCAAAAAATTCATGTCTTGTGCGTGCGCCTGTGTCTTAAGCGGCGGGTAAGGCCATAGCTTTGACAATGTTTGCCAAAGATTTCAGGTGTTGTGCGCGCTTGTGTTTCAGGCAACGCCTAATGCCGTAGCTTTGCCAATGTTTGGCAAAGACTTCAGGTCTTGTGTGCGCCCTTTGTCTCAGGCGTCGTGTAATGCCGTAGCATTGCCAATGTTTGGCAAAGACTTCAGGTCTTGTGCGAGCGCCTATGTCTAAAGTGGCATGAAATGTCGTAGCTTTGCCAATGTTTGGTTAAGAGTTCAGGTCTTCTGCGTGTGCCTGTGTCTCAGGCGGCGTGTACGGCCGTAGCTTTGCCAATGTTTGGCAAAGACTTCACGTCTTGTGCGGGCGCCTGTGTCTTAGGCGGCGTCCAATGCCGTAGCTTTGCCAATGATTAGCAAAGACTTCGGTCTTTTGCGCGCGCTTGTGTCTCAGGCGTGGTGTAATGCCGTAGCTTTTCCAATGTTTGGTAAAGACTTCAGGTCTTCTACGTGCGTCGTAGCTTTGCCATTGTTTGGCAAAGACTTCATGTCTTTTACGCGCGCCTATGTCTCAGGCGGCGTCTAATGCCGTAGCTTTGCCAATGTTTGGAAAAGACTTCAGGTCTTGTGCGCGCGCGCCTGTGTCTCAGGCGGCGTGTAATGCCGTAGCTTTGCCAACGTTTGGCAAAGACTTCAGGTCTTGTGTGCGCGCATGTGTCACAGGCGGCTGGTAATGCCGTAGCTTTGCCAATGTTTGGCAAAGACTTCAGGTCTTGTGCGGCCGCCTGTGTCTCAAGTAGCGTCTAACGTCGTAGCTTGTCCAGTGTTTAGCAACGACTTCAGGTCTTGTGTGCGCCCTTTGTCTCAGGTGACGTGAAATGCCGTGGCTTTTCCAATGTTTGGCAAAGATTTCAGGCCTTTTGCGTGCGCATGTGTTTCAGGCGGCGTGTAATGCCGTAGCTTTGCCAATGTTTGGCAAAGACTTCAGGTCTTGTGCGCGCTCCTGTGTCTCAGGCGGCTGGTAATGCCGTTGCTTTGCCAATGTTTGGCAAAGACTTCAGGTCTTGTGCGGACGCCTGTGTCTCAAGTAGCGTCTAACGCCGTAGCTTGTCTAGTGTTTAGCAACGACTTCAGGTCTTGTGTGCGCGCCTGTGTCTCAGGCGGTGTGTAATGTCGTGGCTTTTCCATTGTTTGGCAAAGATTTCAGGTCTTGTGCGTGCGCCTGTGTCTCAAGCGGCGGGTAATGCCGTAGCTTTGACAATGTTTGGCAAAGATTTCAGGTCTTGTGCGCGCTTGTGTTTCAGGCAACGTCTAATGTCGTAGCTTTACCAATGTTTGGAAAAGATTCAGGTCTTGTGTGAGCGCTGTGTCTCAGGCGTCGTGTAATGTCGCAACATTGCCAATGTTTAGCAAATACTTCAGGTCTTAATCGCATGCATGTGTCTCAGGCGGGGTATAATTCCATATATTTGCCAATGTTTGGCAAAGACTTCAGGTCTTTTGCGCGCGCATGTGTCTTAGGCAGCGTGTAATGCCGTAGCTTTGCCAACGTTTGGCAAAACCTTCAGGTCTTGTGCGAGCGCCTGTGTCTTAAGCGGCGGGTAATGCCATAGCTTTGACAATGTTTGGCAAAGATTTCAGGTGTTGTGCGCGCTTGTGTTTCAGGCAACGCCTAATGCCGTAGCTATACCAATGTTTGGCAAAGACTTCAGGTCTTGTGTACGCCCTTTGTCTCAGGCGTCGTGTAATGTCGTAGCATTGCCAATGTTTGGCAAAGACTTCAGGTCTTGTGCATGTCTCAAGCGGCATGTAATGTCGTAGCTTTGCCAATGTTTGGCAAAGACTTCAGGTCTTCTGCGTGTGCCTGTGTCTCAGGCGGCGTGTACGGCCGTAGCTTTGTGAATGTTTGGCAAAGACTTCACGTCTTGTGCGCGCGCCTGTGTCTTAGGCGGCGTCCAATTCCGTAGCTTTGCCAATGATTAGCAAAGACTTCGGTCATGTGCGCGCGCTTGTGTCTCAGGCGTGGTGTAATTCCGTAGCTTTGCCAATGTTTGGTAAAGACATCAGGACTTCTACGTGCGTCGTAGCTTTGCCAATGTTTGGCAAAGACTTCGGGTCTTGTATGCTCGCCTATGTCTCAGGCGGCGTCTAACCCCGTAGCTTTTCCAATGTTTGGCAAAGTCTTCAGGCCTTGTGTGCACGCCTGTGTCTCAGGCGGCGTGTAATGTCCTATCTTTGCCAATGTTTTGCAAACACTTCAGGTCTTGTGCGCGCGCGCCTATGTCTCAAACGGCGTGTAATGCCGTAGCTTTGCCAACGTTTGGCAAAGACTTCAGGTCTTGTGTGCGCTCCTGTGTCTCAGGCGGCTGGTAATGCCGTAGCTTTGCCAATGTTTGGCAAAGACTTCAGGTCTTGTGCGGACGCCTGTGTCTCAAGTAGCATCTAACGCCGTAGCTTGTCCAATGTTTAGCAACGACTTCAGGTCTTGTGTGCGCGCCTGTGTCTTAGGCGGCGTGTAATGACGTGGCTTTTCCATTGTTTTGCAAAGATTTCAAGTCTTTTGCGTGCGCATGTGTCTCAGGAGACGTGTAATGCCGTAGCTTTGCACACGTTTGGTAAAGAGTTCAGGTCTTGTGCGCGCGCCTGTGTCTCAGGCGGCGTGTAATATCGTGGCTTTTCCAAAGTTTGGCAAAGATTTCAGGCCTTTTGCGCGCGCTTGTGTCTCAGGCGTCGTGTAATTTTGTAGCTTTGCCAATGTTTGGCAAAGACTTCGTCTTTTGCGCGCGCATGTGTTTCAGGCGTCGTGTAATGCCGTAGCTTTGCCAATGTTTGGCAAAAACTTCAGGTCTTGTGTGCGCGCCTGTGTCTGAGGCAGTATGTAAGGACGTAGTTTTGTGAATGTTTGGCAAAGACTTCAAGTCTTGTGCGAGCGCCTGTGTCTCAGGCGGCGTGTAATGTCGTAGCTTTGCCAATGTTTGGCAAAGACTTCAGGTCTTCTGCGTGCGCCTGTGTCTCAGGCGGCGTGTAATGCCATAGCTTTGCCAATGTTTGGCAAAGACTTCAGGTCTTGTACGCGCGCCGGTGTCTCAAGCGGCGGGTAATGCCGTAGCTTTGACAATGTTTGGCAAAGATTTCAGGTCTTGTGCGCTCTTGTGTTTCACGCAACGTCTAATGCCGTAGCTTTGCCAATGTTTGGCAAAGACTTCAGGTCTTGTATGCGCGCTGTGTCTCAGGCGTCGTGTAATGCCGTAGCATTGCCAATGTTTGGCAAAGACTTCAGGTCTTGTGCGAGCGCCTATGTCTCAAGCGGCATGTAATGTCGTAGCTTTGCCAATGTTTGGCAAAGACTTCAGGTCTTCTGCGAGTGCCTGTGTCTCAGGCAGCGTGTAAGGCCGTAGCTTTGCCAATGTTTGGCAAAGACTTCTGGTCTTGTGCGCGCGCCTGTGTCTCAGGCGACATCCAATGCCGTAGCTTTGCCAGTGATTAGCGAAGACTTCAGGTCTTGTGCAAGCGCATGTGTCTCAGGCGTGGTATAACGCCGTAGCTTTACCAATGTTTGGCAAAGACTTCAGGTCTTGTGCGCGCGCCTGTGTCTCAGGCGGCGTGTATTGTCGTGGCTTTTCCAATGTTTGGCAAAGATTTCAGGCCTTTTGCGCGCGCATGTGTCTCAGGCGTCGTGTAATTTCGTAGCTTTGCCAATGTTTGGCAAAGACTTCAAGTCGCGCGCATGTGTTTCAGGCGGCGTGTAATGCCGTAGCTTTGCCAATGTTTGGCAAAGACTTCAGGTCTTGTGCGCGCTCCTGTGTCTCAGGCGGCTGGTAATGCCGTAGCTTTGCCAATGTTTGGCAAAGACTTCAGGTCTTGTGCGGACGCCTGTGTCTCAAGTAGCGTCTAACGCCGTAGCTTGTACAATGTTTAGCAACGACTTCAGGTCTTGTGCGCGCGCGCCTGTGTCTCAGGCGGCGTGTAATGCCGTGGCTTTTCCATTATTTTGCAAAGATTTCAAGTCTTTTGCGCGCGCATGTGTTTCAGGCGACGTGTAATGCCGTAGCTTTGCACACGTTTGGTAAAGAGTTCAAGTCTTGTGCGCGCGCCTGTGTCTCAGGCGGCGTGTAATGTCGTTGCTTTTCCAAAGTCTGGCAAAGATTTCAGGCCTTTTGCGCGAGCTTGTGTCTCAGGCGTCGTGTAATTTCGTAGCTTTGCCAATGTGTTTCAGGCGTCGTACAATGCTGTAGCTTTGCCAATGTTTGGCAAAAACTTCATGTCTTGTGCGCGCGCCTGTGTCTGAGGCAGCATGTAAGGACGTAGCTTTGTGAATGTTTGACAAAGACTTCAAGTCTTGTGCGAGCGCCTGTGTCTCAGGCGGCGTGTAATGTCGTAGCTTTGCCAATGTTTGGCAAAGACTTCAGGTCTTCTGCATGCGTCTGTGTCTCAGGCGGCGTGTAATGCCATAGCTTTGCCAATGTTTGGCAAAGACTTCAGGTCTTGTACGCGCGCCTGTGTCTCAGGCGGCGTGTAAGGCCGTAGCTTTGCCAATGTTTGGCAAAGTCTTCAGGCATTGTGTGCGCGCCTATGTCTCAGGCGGCGTGTAATGCCGTAGCTTTGCCAATGTTTGGCAAAGACTTCTTGTCTTGTGCGAGCGCCTATGTCTCAAGCGGCATGTAATGTCGTAGCTTTGCCAATGTATGGCAAAGACTTCAGGTCTTCTGCGTGTGCCTGTGTCTCAGGCGGCGTGTAAGGCCGTAGCTTTGCCAATGTTTGGCAAAGACTTCAGGTCTTGTGCGCGCGCCTGTGTCTCAGGCGGTATCCAATGCCGTAGCTTTACCGGTGACTAGCAAAGACTTCAGGTCTTGTGCACGCGCATGTGTCTCAGGCGTGGTGTAATGCCGTAGCTTTACCAATGTTTGGCAAAGACTTCAGGTCTTGTGCGCGCGCCTGTGTCTCAGGCGGTGTGTAATGTCGTGGCTTTTCCTATGTTTGGCAAAGATTTAAGGCCTTTTGCGAGCGCATGTCTCTTAGGCGACGTGTAATTTCGTAGCCTTGCCAATGTTTGGCAAAGACTTCAAGTCTTTTGCGCGCGCATGTGTTTCAGGCGGCGTGTAATGTCGTAGCTTTGCCAATGTTTGGCAAAGACTTCAGGTCTTGTGCGCGCGCCTCTGTCGGAGGCAGCATGTAAGGACGTAGCTTTGCCAATGTTTGGTAAAGACTTCAGGTCTTTTGCGAGCGCCTGTGTCTCAGGAGGCGTGTAATGTTGTAGCTTTGCCAATGTTTGGCAAAGACTTCAGGTCTTCTGCGTGCGCCTGTGTCTCAGGCGGCGTGTAATGCCATAGCTTTGCCAATGTTTGGCAAAGACTTCAGGTCTTACGCGCGCGCCTGTGTCTCAAGCGGCGGGTAATGCCGTAGCTTTGACAATGTTTGGCGAAGATTTCAGGTCTTGTGCGAGCTTGTGTTTCAGGTAACGTCTAATGCCGTAGCTTTGCCAATGTTTGGCAAAGACTTTAGGTCTTGTGTGCGCTCTGTGTCTCAGGCGTCGTGTAATGCAGTAGCTTTGCCAATGTTTTGCAAAGACTTCGTGTCTTGTGCGAGCGCCTATGTCTCAAGCGGCATGTAATGTCGTAGCTTTGCCAATGTTTGGAAAAGACTTTTGGTCTTCTGCGTGTGCCTGTGTCTCAGGCGGCGTGTACGGCCGTAGCTTTGCTAATGTTTGGCGAAGACTTCACGTCTTGTGCGCGCGCCTGTGTCTTAGGCAGCGTCCAATGCCGTAGCTTTGCCAAGACTTCAGGTCTTGTGTGCGCCCTTTGTCTCAGGCGTCGTGTAATGCCGTAGCATTGCCAATGTTTGGCAAAGACTTCAGGACTTGTGCGAGCGCCTATGTCTCAAGCGGCATGTAATGTCGTAGCTTTGCCAATGTTTGGCAAAGACTTCACGTCTTGTTCGCGCGCCTGTGTCTTAGGCGGCGTCCAATGCCATAGCTTTGCCAATGATTAGCAAAGACTTCGGTCTTATGCGCGCGCTTGTGTCTTAGGCGTGATGTAATGCCGTAGCTTTGCCAATGTTTGGTAAAGACTTCAGGTCTTCTACGTGCGTCATAGCTTTGCCAATGTTTGGCAAAGACTTCAGGTCTTGTACGCGCACCTATGTCTCAGGCGCCGTCTAATGCCGTAGCTTTGCCAATGTTTGGCAAAGTCTTCAGGCCTTGTGTGCGCGCCAGTGTCTCAGGCGGCGTGTAATGCCGTAGCTTTGCCAATGTTTGGCAAAGACTTCAGGTCTTGTGCGCGCGCGCCTGTGTCTCAGGCGGCGTGTAATGCCGTAGCTTTACCAACGTTTGGCAAAGACTTCAGGTCTTGTGTGCGCGCCTGTGTCTCAGGCGGCTGGTAATGCCGTAGCTTTGCCAATGTTTGGGAAACACTTCAGGTCTTGTGCGGACGCCTGTGTCTCAAGTAGCGTCTAACGCCGTAGCTTGTCCAGTGTTTAGCAACGACTTCAGGTCCTGTGTGCGCGCCTGTGTCTCAGGCGGCGTGTAATGTCGTGGCTTTTCCAATCTTTGGCAAAGATTTCAGGTCTTTTGCGCGCGCATGTGTCTCAGGTGACGTGTAATGCTGTAGCTTTGCCAACGTCTGGTAAAGAGTTCAGGTCTTGTGCGCGCGCCTGTGTCTCAGGCGGCATGTAATGTTGTGGCTTTTCCAATGTTTGGCAAAGATTTCAGGCCTTTTGCGTGCGCATGTGTCTTAGGCGTCGTGTAATTTCATAGCTTTGCCAATGTTTGGCAAAGACTTCAAGTCTTTTGCTCGCGCATGTGTTTCAGGCGGCGTGTAATGCCGTAGCTTTGCCAACGTTTGGAAAAGAATTCAGGTCTTGTGTGCGCGCCTGTGTCTCAGGCGACTGGTAATGCCGTAGCTTTGCCAATGTTTGGCAAATACTTCAGGTCTTGTGCGGACGCCTGTGTCTCAAGTAGCGTCTAACGCCGTAGCTTGTCCTGTGTTTAGCAACGACTTTAGGTCTTGTGTGCGCGCCTGTGTCTCAGGCGGTGTGTAATGCCATGGCTTTTCCAATGTTTGGTAAAGACTTAAGATCTTGTGCGCGCGCCTGTGTCTCTGGCGGCGAGTAATGCCGTAAGTTTTCCAATGTTTGGCAGAGAGTTCAGGTCTTGTGCGCGCGCCTGTGTCTCAGGCGGCGTGTTATGCCGTAACTTTGCCAATGTTTGACAAAGACATCAGGTCTTGTGCGCGCGCATGTGTCTCAGGTGGCGTGTAATGTGGTAGCTTTGCCAATGTTTGGAAAAGACATCAGGTCTTGTGCGCGCGCCTGTGTCTCAGGCGACGTCTAATGTCGTAGTTTTGCCAATGTTTGGTAACGACATCAGGTCTTATGCACGCGCATGTGTCTCAGGCGGCGTGTAATGCTGTAGCTTTGCCAATGTTTGGCAAAGACTTCAGTTCTTGTGCGTGCACCTGTGTCTGAGGCGGCGTGTAATGTCGTAGCTTTTCCAACGTTTGGCAAACACTTCAGGTCTTGTGCGCACGCATGTGTCTCAGGAGGCGTGTAATGTCGTAGCTTTGCCAATGATTGACAAAGACTTCAGGTCTTGTGCGCGCGCATGTGTCTCCTGCGGGTTGTAATGCCAAAGCTTTACCAATGTTTGGCAAAGACTTCTGGTCTTTTGCGCGCACATGTGTCTCAGGCGGCGTGTAATGTCGTAGCTTTTCCAATGTTTGGAAAAGAGATCAGGTCTTGTGTGCGCGCCTGTGTCTCAGGCGACGTCAAATGTCATAGCTTTGCCAATGTTTGGTAACGAAATCAGGTCTTGTGCATGCTCATGTGTCTCAGGCGGCGTGTAATGCCGTAGCTTTGCCCAATTTTTGGCAAAGACTTCTGGTCTTGTGCGTGCGCCTGTGTCCGAGGCGGCGTGAAATGCCGTAGTGTGACACCCGACATTTCAGATTAATATCCGTACACGATATAAACGAGTTTATATTATATTTATGTTCGTGATTTACCTAATTGCATAAATTAGGGCATTAAAGTCTAAGAAAAGCCGTACATTGTTTCATTTCATATTTTGGTAATTCTAGGAGTTACCGGTTCACATAGCCGTATAACCCGACTAAATACGAACGTTAGTGATTAAATTAAATACCCAGAAAAATATATATACATATATTACATAACCTTTACGTGGAACAATAAATTATTTTTAGAATAAAATTATAATACCGTGGGGAATCTAAACCGAATTAAGTTACCCTTTTTAAAACTATAATTGATATTAATACCATTAATAAACTAATACTTAAAACTAATTATTAACCCTCAAACCACTTTTTGACTTTCTCGACCAAAATCCCAGGGAATACTCCATTCCCACTCCCTGCGACCCATATCCCATACCATATCTGTGAGAAAACTCAGATATAACCCATACCCCCTTTCAATCAAAAGTCTCACTAAACCCTTTTATCACTCATTTTCTTACGGCAAACATCCCATTTCTCTCCAATTCGAAGTCCAGTTTTAAGGCAAAATCCATCACGAATTCGGTGTTTTAAGAAGAATTTCAAGTGTTTCTGGAAAGAATCAAGCTAAGGAACTCAAAATCATTCTTCTGTTTTTCTCTCATCATCTTCATCTCTGTTTTAAGGTAAAAACTCAGTACTATCTAGATTACTTTCTTTAAACCGAAACTAAACATACAACTTATTTGAATCGCAAGTAAGATAACAAGAAAAGTGTGTCGAATTCAAGTTTAAAACATAAAAATATGCAGGACTGATTCTGTCAATCAGAATTGCAGTAATCGAAACTATAGTTTCGATACCTGTTTCTCAATCGAAACTAGGAGTTTCGATACCAGATTGATCGAAACTAGGAGTTTCGATACCTATTTGATCGAAACTAGGAGTTTCGATACATGTTTACTCAATCGAAACTAGGTAGTTTCGATAGCTATTATTCAATCGAAACTAGGAGTTTCGACACCTAGGACTCAATCGAAACTAGATAGTTTCGATACCCAATTTGCTTAATCGAAACAAGGTAGTTTCGACATCTGTTCTGTTCTGTCCTGTTCAATCGAAACTAGGTAGTTTCGATACCTGGTCATCAGTCCCATTTAGCAGTAACGTAGAACTGTTTTTACAACAAATCAAGTGTTGAACAACTAAGAAGATATTTTAAACAACACAACCAGATTTACAAAGTCGGTGGACAATTTGCAATATGAGACATTCGGTCTTAACACAATTTACCCTTTCGTATCTAGGGTACAAATAGTCAAGCTGACTAGAACAAATATCGTTACAAGCATACACAAACTCAAGGTGAGTTTCACGGCCCCTTTTTACTGTTTTGTACTATTTGGGGGAAGAACATACTTATAACTATTTTTATATGATAACAAGAAAACAAGACCCGACCTTTATGTATGCATGAGTTGACACATTTGGAGCTCGTAAAGTCCCCTGATCATCATATTTATAACCATTAGCTATTGATTAGCCTGAGATTCTATGGATAGTACTATTGGGTCTGACACCCCCGGTCATGGTTAGTCGCGCTAACCATGGGTCCCTCTGGCCAAATGACTGCATAGTGTTCTAATATTGCTCGTGAGGTACGAGTGAGGGGCAAAACACCTGGTCTTGGTTTGGTTATGCCTCATGTATGTACATATTATTTGTATTCCTAGCTAGTTTACAAATGGGTCAAACATTACTTGTTTTGCTTATCATATACGTAAAATCATTTTCATGCAATTGGTTTGCTTATTGTATTCATATATGAAACCTGTGAACTCACCAACCTAGTGTTGACATTTTCAAGTATGTTTTTCAGGAAACTAAACGTGATAGCAAGGGTAATACTACGTAGGGTTCATGCATACACGGTGGATACAACTTTTGAAGATTTTTCTTGTATAACCCATAATGTTCGGGTCATATTTGCAAAATCTTAATATTTTGTAACTTCAACTACTATTTTGGACTGTAAAACCTTAAATTTAATTTATGTATCCAGTTGTATGTATGCGTTTGCAATAATTATATGCTTTGAAAAACCATGAACGTCGCGCCTCACGTTTCCGCCTTGGTGTGACAGATTGGTATCAGAGCCATTGATTATAGCGAACTAGGAGTCTAAAAATCGAACCTAGTCTATAATCTAAATGACTCACTAAGACGTTTTTTTTCATTGCATATGCATTTCATAACTTATCATCCTATTGTATGGATATCGTAGACACTGAATATCGTCACACGCTAACCCCATTTCGACTTCAGACCCATGGCACCCAAAAGAAGGACACCGCGTGACACTATTGGTGAAAACAACACGACGATTTCTGCAGAAGTTGAGCAACTCATATCACAACGTGTAGCCACCGCCTTGGAGCAGTACGAAGCCAATCGGAATAACGTCGGAGGAAATGGTAGTGGTAGCGGAGGAGGTGCAGGAGGCAGTGGCACTGCTGGAGGTTCTGGAGATACTTCGAGCAAGAAGTGCACTTATAAGGCTTTTCTATCCTGCAACCCTCGCAACTTCAATGGCACAGAGGGTGCAGTAGGCCTGATGAGGTGGATTGAAAAGATGGAATCTGTGATTGATATTAGTGAATGCACAGCCGACTGTATGGTGAAATATGCCACTTGCACACTTGCTGACAAAGCATTAACCTGGTGGAATTCTCAGATGAAAACATTGGGAAGACAGACTGCCTACCAGCTATCTTGGGATGATCTAAAGACCATGATGATCGAGGAGTACTGTCCTCGAAATGAAATGCAGAAAATCGAAACTGAAATGTGGAACCTTCAAATGATAGGAGATGATGTGGCTGGTTACACTGACAAGTTCAATGAACTAGCAATCTTGGTGCCACACATGGTCACACCAGAGTACAAAAAGGTTGAAAGGTACTTGTGGGGTCTCGCACCTCAAATTCGTAGTATGGTGACTTCGTCGAACCCCATGGATACCAAGAGTGCCATAGTCTTAGCCTACAAACTAAGGGATGATGTTGTTCGTAATGGTTTGTTCGAGAAAAAGGAAACTGAGGAAAGAAAGTTAGGAGAAAAGAGGAAATGGGTGGGAAAACCAAATAACCAATTTAGGAATCAAGCCTATAAGAGACAAGAGACTATGAAAGCTTTTGCTACTAACGCTGTGGAGAAAAGGGGTTATGTTGGCCCCCAACCGAGGTGTGATAAGTGCGGGTATCACCATGTGGGGAAATGCACTCAATGTGAAAGGTGTAGAAAGTTTGGGCATCGAGCGTAGACATGTTGACTCAATGCCAACCCCACCGATAAGATTAAGCAAGGATGCTACGAATGTGGAGATCTGAAGCACTACAGGAAAGATTGCCCCAAGTTGAATAATCAGAATAACAATCAGGCTCGAGGAAGAGCGTTCGTGATGGGAGCTGGGGACGCACGCCAGGACCCTGACATTGTCACCGGTACATTCCTGGTAAACAATCATTATGCTTCTATACTTTTCAATACGGGTGCTGATATGAGTTTTGTGTCAAATGACTTTAAGTCCCTACTCGGTATTAAGTCCAGCAAACTAGACCAAAATTATACAATTGAATTAGCAAACGGGAAATTAATTAAAACCGAAAAAGTCATTCAGGGTTATACTCTATGTTTGAAAGACCACACCTTTAGTATAGACCTGTTACCTATTGACTTGGGATGCTTTGACGTTGTTATTGGTATGGATTGGTTGTCGAAGAATCACGCCGAGATTGTTTGTTTTGAGAAGATTGTTCATATTCCTCTCCCAAATGGAGAAATTCTTTCGGTACAAGGTGAGAAAAGTGGAGTGACATTGAAGATGATAAACTGTATGAAAGCTCGTGGGTACCTACGTAAAGGCTATTGCGTATTCCTGGCTCACGTCATCGAGAAGAAACCCGAGAAACGTCGACTTGAAGACATACCAATCGTTAAGGATTACCCTGAAGTTTTTCCTGAAGACTTACCTGGATTACCACCACCTAGGCAAGTCGAATTCCGAATCGACTTAGTGCCAGGAGCCGCCCCGGTTGCATGGTCACCGTATCGACTAGCACCTTTCGAGATGCAGGAATTATCTAATCAACTGCAAGAATTGCTTGATAAAGGTTTCATAAGACCGAGTTTCTCACCCTGGGGAGCTTCGGTCTTGTTCGTAAAGAAAAAGGATGGAACCTTTAGGATGTGTATTGATTACCGAGAGTTAAACAAGCTTACAATCAAAAATCGATATCCACTTCGTCGAATAGACGATTTGTTCGATCAACTACAAGGTTCTAGCTTCTATTCTAAAATTGATCTACGATCAGGGTATCATCAACTGAAAATTCAGGAAGAAGATATACCAAAAACGGCTTTTAGGACTCGTTACGGTCACTACAAGTTCCTAGTTATGCCATATGGTTTGACGAACGCACCAGCTGTTTTCATGGATCTCATGAACCGCGTGTGCAAGCCATACTTGGATAAATTCGTGATAGTATTTATTGATGACATATTAATATATTCGCAAACCAAGGAGCAACATGAACATCATTTGAGATTAATTTTGGAACTACTCAGAAAGGAGAAACTTTATGCTAAATTCTCAAAGTGTGAGTTTTGGATCCGAGAGGTTCACTTTCTCGGACACGTCATCAATAAGAATGGTATTCACGTAGACCCATCCAAGATTGAAGCTATCAAAAACTGGGAAGCACCAAGAACTCCGACTGAAGTGTGTCAATTTCTGGGTTTGGCAGGCTATTACAGGCGATTCATCGAGAATTTTTCAAAGATAGCCCTGCCTTTAACCACACTAACTCAGAAAGAAAAGAAATTTGATTGGAATGACAAGCAAGAGTCAGCTTTTCAATTACTGAAGCAGAAGCTGTGTAGTGCACCGATCTTATCCCTTCCTGAGGGAATCGACAACTTTGTCGTATACTGCGATGCATCACACCAAGGACTTGGTTGTGTGTTAATGAAAAGAGACAAGGTCATCGCTTATGCCTCACGACAACTAAAAGTGCACGAAAAGAATTATACGACCCATGACTTGGAGTTGGGCGCTGTTGTGCTTGCACTCAAGATTTGGAGACATTATCTTTACGGTACAAGATGCACTATTTTTACTGATCACAAGAGTCTTCAACATATCTTCGATCAAAAGGAACTCAACATGAGACAACGTCGTTGGGTAGAGCTACTGAATGATTACGACTGTGATATCAAGTATCACCCTGGTAAAGCCAATGTCGTAGCAGACGCCTTAAGTCGCAAGGAACGAGTTAAAACTCTTCGTGTTCGTGCCCTAGGATTAACAATTCATACGAGTCTTACTACTCAAATCCGAATGGCACAACAAGAAGCAATTAAGGAAAAGAACATCCAAAATGAAGCACTACGTGGAATGATCAAACAATTGGAGACGAAATCAGATGACACTCTATACTTCATGAATAGAACTTGGGTGCCATGTTTTGGTAACTTACGGAAGTTGGTTATGGACGAAGCCCACAAGTCCAGATACTCCATTCACCCAGGTTCAGATAAGATGTATAAGGATCTAAAAGAATTATATTGGTGGCCCAATATGAAAGGAGATATTGCCACATATGTCAGTAAATGCTTAACGTGTTCAAAAGTAAAAGCCGAACATCAGAAACCGTCTGGCTTGTTACAACAGCCTGAAATTCCCCAATGGAAATGGGAACAGATTTCTATGGATTTCATCACGAAATTACCCAAGACGTCCAGTGGTTATGATACCATATGGGTAATTGTCGACCGTTTAACGAAATCTGCTCACTTTCTGCCAATTAAAGAAACCGACAAAACAGAGAAACTTACAAGACTCTACATTAAAGAAATTGTGGCAAGACACGGAGTGCCAGTTTCTATTATCTCTGATAGGGATAGTCGTTTTGTGTCAAGAATTTGGAGGTCGTTACAAGAAGCCCTAGGCACGCGCCTAGACATGAGCACAGCCTACCATCCACAAACGGACGGTCAAAATGAAAGGACTATCCAAACATTAGAAGATATGCTCCGTGCGTGTGTAATTGATTTCGGAGGTAATTGGGATACTCATTTACCGTTGGCGGAATTTTCCTATAATAACAGCTACCACACGAGCATTAATGCATCTCCGTATGAAGCTTTATATGGTCGTAAGTGCCGCTCACCGCTATGTTGGGCGGAAGTTGGTGAAAAACATTTGACAGGCCCTGAGATTGTCCAGGAAACCACTGATAAGATCTTCAAAATTAAGGACCGTCTGAAAGCGGCCCGAGACAGACAGAGGAGCTATGCTGATAACAGACGGAAACCATTAGAATTTCAAATTTGTGACCGAGTAATGTTAAAAGTCTCACCATGGAAAGGCGCTGCAAGGTTTGGTAACCATGGTAAGCTCAATCCTAGATACGTTGGACCTTTTGAAATACTGGCTAGGGTTGGCCCTGTAGCTTACAAGCTCAAGTTGCCACAAGAACTAAGCAATGTACATGATACGTTTCATGTATCAAACCTCAAGAAGTGTTTATCAGACGAGACGTTAATTATACCGCCTGACGAGATTCACATAGACGACAGGTTGCATTTCATCGAGAAACCGATTGAGATTACAGATTGGAAAGTTCAAAGACTGAGACGCAGTCGAATCAAAGTGGTTAAAGTGCGTTGGAACTCAAAATGTGGTCCCGAGTATACATGGGAACGAGAGGATCAAATGAAGACGAAATACCCCTCCTTGTTTAAGGATGCATCAGTTCAAGATGGCACGAATTGAATTTCGGGACGAAATTCTTTTAACATAGGGAGAATGTGACACCCGACATTTCAGATTAATATCCGTACACGATATAAACGAGTTTATATTATATTTATGTTCGTGATTTACCTAATTGCATAAATTAGGGCATTAAAGTCTAAGAAAAGCCGTACATTGTTTCATTTCATATTTTGGTAATTCTAGGAGTTACCGATTCACATACCCGTATAACCCGACTAAATACGAACGTTAGTGATTAAATTAAATACCCAGAAAAATATATATACATATATTACATAACCTTTACGTGGAACAATAAATTATTTTTAGAATAAAATTATAATACCGTGGGGAATCTAAACCGAATTAAGTTACCCTTTTTAAAACTATAATTGATATTAATACCATTAATAAACTAATACTTAAAACTAATTATTAACCCTCAAACCACTTTTTGACTTTCTCGACCAAAATCCCAGGGAATACTCCATTCCCACTCCCTGCGACCCATATCCCATACCATATCTGTGAGAAAACTCAGATATAACCCATACCCCCTTTCAATCAAAAGTCTCACTAAACCCTTTTATCACTCATTTTCTTACGGCAAACATCCCATTTCTCTCCAATTCGAAGTCCAGTTTTAAGGCAAAATCCATCACGAATTCGGTGGTTTAAGAAGAATTTCCAGTGTTTCTGGAAAGAATCAAGCTAAGGAACTCAAAATCATTCTTCTGTTTTTCTCTCATCATCTTCATCTCTGTTTTAAGGTAAAAACTCAATACTATCTAGATTACTTTCTTTAAACCGAAACTAAACATACAACTTATTTGAATCGCAAGTAAGATAACAAGAAAAGTGTGTCGAATTCAAGTTTAAAACATAAAAATATGCAGGACTGATTCTGTCAATCAGAATTGCAGTAATCGAAACTATAGTTTCGATACCTGTTTCTCAATCGAAACTAGGAGTTTCGATACTAGATTGATCGAAACTAGGAGTTTCGATACCTATTTGATCGAAACTAGGAGTTTCGATACCTGTTTACTCAATCGAAACTAGGTAGTTTCGATAGCTATTATTTAATCGAAACTAGGAGTTTCGACACCTAGGACTCAATCGAAACTAGATAGTTTCGATACCCAATTTGCTTAATCGAAACAAGGTAGTTTCGACATCTGTTCTGTTCTGTCCTGTTCAATCGAAACTAGGTAGTTTCGATACCTGGTCATCAGTCCCATTTAGCAGTAACGTAGAACTGTTTTTACAACAAATCAAGTGTTGAACAACTAAGAAGATATTTTAAACAACACAACCAGATTTACAAAGTCGGTGGACAATTTGCAATATGAGACATTTGGTCTTAACACAATTTACCCTTTCGTATCTAGGGTACAAATAGTCAAGCTGACTAGAACAAATATCGTTACAAGCATACACAAACTCAAGGTGAGTTTCACGGCCCCTTTTTACTGTTTTGTACTATTTGGGGGAAGAACATACTTATAACTATTTTTATATGATAACAAGTAAACAAGACCCGACCTTTATGTATGCATGAGTTGACAAATTTGGAGCTCGTAAAGTCCCCTGATCATCATATTTATAACCATTAGCTATAGATTAGCCTGAGATTCTATGGATAGTACTATTGGGTCTGACACCCCCGGTCATGGTTAGTCGCGCTAACCATGGGTCCCTCTGGCCAAATGACTGCATAGTGTTCTAATATTGCTCGTGAGGTACGAGTGAGGGGCAAAACACCTGGTCTTGGTTTGGTTATGCCTCATGTATGTACATATTATTTGTATTCCTAGCTAGTTTACAAATGGGTCAAACATTACTTGTTTTGCTTATCATATACGTAAAATCATTTTCATGCAATTGGTTTACTCATTGTATTCATATATGAAACCTGTGAACTCACCAACCTAGTGTTGACATTTTCAAGTATGTTTTTCAGGAAACTGAACGTGATAGCAAGGGTAATACTACGTAGGGTTCATGCATACACGGTGGATACAACTTTTGAAGATTTTTCTTGTATAACCCATAATGTTCGGGTCATATTTGCAAAATCTTAATATTTTGTAACTTCAACTACTATTTTGGACTGTAAAACCTTAAATTTAATTTATGTATCCAGTTGTATGTATGCGTTTGCAATAATTATATGCTTTGAAAAACCATGAACGTCGCGCCTCGCGTTTCCGCCTTGGCGGGGTGTGACACGAAGCTTTGCCAATGTTTGGCAAAGAATTCAGGTCTTGTGCGCGGGCCTGTGTCTCAGTGTTTGGCTGAGACTTCAGGTGTTGTGCGCGCACCAGTGTATCTGGCGACGTGCAATGTCGTAGCTTTGCCAATGTTTGGCAAAGACTTCAAGTCTTGTGCACGCGCATGTGTCTCAGGCGGCGAGTAATGTCGTAGCTTTGCCAATGATTCACAAAGAGGTCAGGTCTTGTGCGCACGCATGTGTCACAGGCAAGGTGTAATGCCGTAGCTTTGCCAATGTTTGGCAAAGACTTCTGGTCTTTTGCGCACGCATGTGTCTCAGGTGGCGTGTAATGTCGTTGCTTTGCCAATGTTTGGCAACGACATCAGTTCTTGTGCGCGTGCATGTGTCTCTGACGGCGTGTAACGCCGTAGCTTTGCCGATGTTTGGAAAAGACTTCAGGTCTTGTGCGCGCGCCTGTGTCTCAGGCGACGTGTAATGCCGTTGCTTTGCCAATGTTTGGCAAAGACTTCAGGTCTTGTGTGCGCCCCTGTGACTCAGGCGTGTAATGTCGTAGCTTAGCCAATGTTTGGCTGAGACTTCAGGTGTTGTGCGCGCACCTGTGTCTCAGGCGGCGTGTAATGTCGTAGCTTTGCCGATGTTTGGCAAAGACTTCAGGTCTTGTGCGTGAGCCTGTGTCTCAGGCAGCGTGTAATGCCGTAGCTTTGCCAATGTTTGGCAAAGACTTCAAGTCTTGGGCGCGCGCATGTGTCTCATGTGGAGTGTAATGTCGTAGCTTTGCCAATGATTCGCAAAGACTTCAGGTCTTGTGCGCGCGCGTGTGTCTCAGGCGGCGTGTAATGTCTTAGCTTTGCCAATGTTTGGAGAAGACATCAGGTCTTGTGCAGGCGCATGTGTCTCAGGCGGCGTGTAATGCCGTAGCTTTGTTAATGTTTGGCAAAGATTTCAGGACTTGTGCGCGCGCATGTGTTTGAGGCGCCGTGTAATGCCGTAGCTTTGCCAACGCTTGGCTGAGACTTCAGGTCTTGTGCGCGCGCCTGTGTCTCAGGCAGCGTGTAATGCCGTAGCTTTGCAATGTTTGGCAAAGAATTCAGGTCTTGTGTGCGCCCCTGTGACTCAGGCGGCGTGTAATGCCATAGCTTAGCCAATGTTTGGCGAAGATTTTAGGTCTTGTGCGACGCTTGTTTCTCAGGCGGCGTGTAATGCCGTAGGTTTGCCAATGTTTGGCGAAGACTTTAGATCTTGTGCGCGCGCCTGTGTCTTAGGCGGCGAGTAATGTCGTAGGTTTGCCAATGTTGCAATCAGTTTCGCTACAGCACCCGCTGCTCTAGCTAATTGTCCACCCTTTCCAAGTGTGATTTCTATGTTATGTATGGCCATGCCTAAGGGCATATCGGTTGAAGTAGATTCTTCTTTTTTATCAATCAAACCCCCTTCCCAAACTGTACAAGCTTCTTCCAAAGCATACGGCTTTCTGGATGTAGATGGTGATATCTGTACAGATGGATCTTATATATGTGTATAATGAAGTACCACATGGGTGGATATATAGGTATCAAAATCTCCCGAATCACTCATTTTATGATCATCTACATCCTAGGTCTTCCCGTTCCATCATCTGGCTTATGTTCTTCATGTAGCATTCAGACCGAATGACTCTATGAAATTACGTTGATACTTCCACATATTATGGGTAACGTAGGAGACATCTCTATTTTTTCCCCCGGGAATCTTTAGAATTACCACTGCTTAGCTTTCAATTCGCCTCTGACCATTAAATGAAATGTGAATAATCCGTCCTCTTCTCTTTGAAAGAAGGGGCGCTTCCGGTTATGCCGGTGCTTGAAACAATTTTCTCTTCTCCATTTTACTATATCTCTAGAGTTAATAATTTTATATGAGGAACTACTGAACTCAATCACTTGCGGCGGAGAGATCAGGTCTTGTGCGCGCGCCTGTGTCTCAGGCGGCGTGTTATGCAGTAGCTTTGCCAAAGATTTCAGGTGTTGTGCACGCTTGTGTTTCAGGCAACGCCTAATGCCGTAGCTTTGCCAATGTTTGGCAAAGACTTCAGGTCTTGTGTGCGCCCTTTGTCTCAAGCGTCGTGTAATGCCGTAGCATTGCCAATGTTTGGAAAAGACTTCAGGTCTTGTGCGAGCGCCTATGTCTCAAGCGACATGTAATGTCGTAGCTTTGCCAATGTTTGGCAAAGACTTCAGGTCTTCTGCGTGTGCCTGTGTCTCAGGCGGCGTGTACGGTCGTAGCTTTGCCAATGTTTGGAAAAGACTTCACGTCTTGTGCGCGCGCCTGTGTCTTAGGCGGCGTCCAATGCCGTAGCTTTGCCAATGATCAGCAAAGACTTCGGTCTTGTGCGCGCGCTTGTGTCTCAGGCGTGGTGTAATGCCGTAGCTTTGCCAATGTTTGGTAAAGACTTCAGGTCTTCTACGTGCGTCGTAGCTTTGCCAATGTTTGGCAAAGACTTCAAGTCTTGTACGCGCGCCTATGCCTCAGGCGGCGTCTAATGCCGTAGCTTTGCCAATGTTTGACAAAGTCTTCAGGCCTTGTGTGCGCGCCTGTGTCTCAGGCGGCGTGTAATGCCGTAGCTTTGCTAATGTTTGGCAAAGACTCCAGGTCTTGTGCGTGCGTGCCTGTGTCTCAGGCGGCGTGTAATGCCGTAGCTTTGCCAACGTTTGGCAAAGACTTCAGGTCTTGTGTGCGCGCATGTGTCACATGCGGCTGGTAATGCCGTAGCTTTGCCAATGTTTGGCAAAGACTTCAGGTCTTGTGTGGCCGCCTGTGTCTCAAGTAGCGTCTAACGCCGTAGCTTGTCCAATGTTTAGCAACGACTTCAGGTCTTGTGTGCGCGCCTGTGTCTCAGGCGGCGTGTAATGCCGTGGCTTTTCCAATGTTTGGCAAAGATTTCAGGTCTTTTGCGCGCGCAAGTGTCTCAGGCGACGTGTAATGCCGTAGCTTTGCCAACGTTTGGTAAAGAGTTCAGGTTTTGTTCGCGCGCCTTTGTCTCAGGCGGCGTGTAATGTCGTGGCTTTTCCAATGTTTGGTAAAGATTTCACTCCTTTTGCGCGCGCATGTGTCTCAGGCGTCGTGTAATTTCGTAGCTTTGCCAATGTTTGGCAAAGACTTCAAGTCTTTTGCGCGCGCATGTGTATCAGGCGGCGTGTAATGCCGTAGCTTTGCCAATGTTTGGCAAAGACTTCAGGTCTTGTGCGCGCGCCTGTGTCTCAGGCGGCTGGTAATGCCGTAGCTTTGCCAATGTTTGGCAAAGACTTCAGGTCTTGTGCGGACGCCTGTGTCTCAAGTAGCGTCTAACGCCGTAGCTTGTTCAGTGTTTAGCAACGACTTCAGGTCTTGTGTGCGCGCCTGTGTCTCAGGCGGTGTGTAATGCCGTGGCTTTTCCAATGTTTGGCAAATATTTCAGGTCTTGTGCGCGCGCCTGTGTCTCAAGGAGCGGGTAATGCCGTAGCTTTGACAATGTTTGGCAAAGATTTCAGGTCTTGTGTGCGCTTGTGTTTCAGGCAACGTCTAATGCCGTAGCTTTACCAATGTTTGGCAAAGATTCAGGTCTTGTGTGAGCGCTGTGTCTCAGGCGTCATGTAATGCCGCAGCATTGCTAATGTTTGGCAAATACTTCAGGTCTTAAGCGCGTGAATGTGTCTCAGGCGGGGTATAATTCCATACCTTTGCCAATGTTTGGCAAAGACTTCAGGTCTTTTGCGCGCACATGTGTCTTAGGCAGCGTGTAATGCCGTAGCTTTGCCAACGTTTGGAAAAACTTCAGGTCTTGTGCGCGCGCCTGTGTCTTAAGCGGCGGTTAATGCCATAGCCTTGACAATGTTTGGCAAATATTTCAGGTGTTGTGCGCGCTTGTGTTTCAGGCAACGCCTAATGCCGTAGCTTTGCCAATGTTTGGCAAAGACTTCAGGTCTTGTGTGCGCCCTTTGTCTCAGGCGTCGTGTAATGCCGTAGCATTGCCAATGTTTGGCAAAGACTTCAGGTCTTGTAAATGTCTCAAGCAGCATGTAATGTCGTAGCTTTACCAATGTTTGGCAAAGACTTCAGGTCTTCTGCGTGTGCCTGTGTCTCAGGCGGCGTGTACGGCCGTAGCTTTGCGAATGTTTGGCAAAGACTTCACGTCTTGTGTGTGCGCCTGTGTCTTAGGCGGCGTCCAATGCCGTAGGTTTGCCAATGATTAACAAAGACTTCGGGTCTTGTACGCGCGCCTATGTCTCTGGCGTTATCTTCTGCCGTAGATTTGCCAATGTTTGGCTTAGTCTTCAGGCCTTGTGTGCGCGCCTGTGTCTTAGGCGGCGTGTAATGTCCTAGCTTTGCCAATGTTTTGCAAAGACTTCAGGTCTTGTGCGCGCGCGCCTGTGTCTCAAACGGCGTGTAATGCCATAGCTTTGCCAACGTTTGGCAAAGACTTCAGGTCTTGTGTGCGCTCCTATGTCTCAGGCGGCTAGTAATGCTGTAGCTTTGCCAATGTTTGGCAAAGACTTCAGGTCTTGTGCGGACGCCTGTGTCACAAGTAGCGTCTAACGCCGTAGCTTGTCCAATGTTTAGCAACGACTTCAGGTCTTGTGTGCGCGCCTGTGTCTCAGGCGGGGTGTAATGCCGTGGCTTTTCCAATGTTTTGCAAAGATTTCAAGTCTTTTACGCGCGCATCTGTCTCAGGCGACGTGTAATGCCGTAGCTTTGCACACGTTTGGTAAAGAGTTCGGGTCTTGTGCGCGCGCCTGTGTCTCAGGCGGCGTGTAATGTCGTGGCTTTTCCAAAGTTTGGCAAAGATTTTAGGCCTTTTGCGCGCGCTTGTGTCTCAGGCGTCGTGTAATTTCGTAGCTTTGCCAATGTTTGGCAAAGACTTTGTCTTTTGCGCGCGCATGTGTTTCAGGCGTCGTGTAATGCCGTAGCTTTGCCAATGTTTGGCAAAAACTTCAGGTCTTGTGCACGCCTCTGTGTCTGAGGCAGCATGTAAGGACGTAGCTTTGTTAATGTTTGGCAAAGACTTCAGGTCTTGTGCGAGCGCCTGTGTCTCAGGCGGCGTGTAATGTCGTAGCTTTGCCAATGTTTGGCAAAGACTTCAGGTCTTCTGCATGCGCCTGTGTCTCAGGCGGCGTGTAATGTCATAGCTTTGCCAATGTTTGGCAAAGACTTCAGGTCTTGTGCGCGCGCCTGTGTCTCAAGCGGCGGGTAATGCCGTAGCTTTGACAATGTTTGGCAAAGATTTCAGGTCTTGTGCGCGCTTGTGTTTCAGGCAACGTCTAATGCCGTAGCTTTGCCAATGTTTGGCAAAGACTTCAGGTCTTGTGTGCGCGCTGTGTCTCAGGCGTCGTGTAATGCCGTAGCATTGCCAATGTTTGGCAAAGACTTCAGGTCTTGTGCGAGCGCCTATGTCTCAAGCGGCATGTAATGTCGTAGCTTTGCCAATGTTTGAAAAAGACTTCAGGTCTTCTGCGAGTGCCTGTGTCTCAGGCGGCGTGTAAGGCCATAGCTTTGCCAATGTTTGGCAAAGACTTCAGGTCTTGTGCGCGCGCCTGTGTCTCAGGCGGCATCCAATGCCGTAGCTTTGCCAGTGATTAGCGAAGACTTCAGGTCTTGTGTACACGCATGTGTCTCAGGCGTGGTGTAATGCCGTAGCTTTACCAATGTTTGGCAAAGACTTTAGTTCTTGTGCGCGCGCCTGTGTCTCAGGCGGTGTGTAATGTCGTGGCTTTTCTTATGTTTGGCAAAGATTTAAGGCCTTTTGCGCCAGCATGTGTCTCAGGCGTCGTGTAATTTCGTAGCCTTGCCAATGTTTGGCAAAGACTTCAAGTCTTTTGCGCGCGCATGTGTTTCAGGTGGCGTGTAATGCCGTAGCTTTGCCAATGTTTGGCAAGGACTTCAGGTCTTGTGCGCGCGTCTCTGTCTGAGGCAGCATGTAAGGACGTAGCTTTGCCAATGTTTGGCAAAGACTTCAGGTCTTGTGCGAGCGCCTGTGTCTCAGGCGCCGTGTAATGTTTTAGCTTTGCCAATGTTTGGCAAAGACTTCAGGTCTTCTTCGTGCGCCTGTGTCTCAGGCGGCGTGTAATGCCGTAGCTTTGCCAACGTTTGGCATAAACTTCAGGTCTTGTGCGCGCGCCTGTGTCTTAAGCGGCGGTAATGCCATAGCTTTGACAATGTTTGGCAAAGATTTCAGGTGTTGTGCGCGCTTGTGTTTCAGGCAACGCCTAATGCCGTAGCTTTACCAATGTTTGGCAAAGATTCACGTCTTGTGTGAGCGCTGTGTCTCAGGCGTCGTGTAATGCCGCAGCATTGCTAATGTTTGGCAAATACTTCTGGTCTTAAGCGCGTGCATGTGTCTCAGGCGGGGTATAATTCCATACCTTTGCCAATGTTTGGCAAAGACATCAGGTCTTTTGCGCGCGCATGTGTCTTAGGCAGCGTGTAATGCCGTAGCTTTGCCAACATTTGGCAAAAACTTCAGGTCTTGTGCGCGCGCCTGTGTCTTAAGCGGCGGTTAAGGCCATAGCTTTGACAGTGTTTGGCAAAGATTTCAGGTGTTGTGCGCGCTTGTGTTTTAGGCAACGCCTAATGCCGTAGCTTTGCCAATGTTTGGCAAAGACTTCAGGTCTTGTGTGCGCCCTTTGTCTCAGGCGTCGTGTAATGCCGTAGCATTGTCAATGTTTAGCAAAGACTTCAGGTCTTGTGCATGTCTCAAGCAGCATGTAATGTCGTAGCTTTACCAATGTTTGGCAAAGACTTCAGGTCTTCTGCGTGTGCCTGTGTCTCAGGCGGCGTGTACGGCCGTAGCTTTGCAAATGTTTGGCAAAGACTTCACTTCTTGTGCGCGCGCCTGTGTCTTAGGCGCCGTCCAATGCCGTAGCTTTGCCAAAGATTAGCAAAGACTTCGGGTCTTGTACGCGCGCCTATGTCTCAGGCGACGTCTAATGCCGTAGCTTTGCCAATGTTTGGCAAAGTCTTCAGGCCTTGTGTGCGCGCCTGTGTCTCAGGCGGCGTGTAATGTCCTAGCTTTGCCAATGTTTTGCAAAGACTTCAGGTCTTGTGCGCGCGCGCCTGTGTCTCAAACGGCGTGTAATGCCGTAGCTTTGCCAACGTTTGGCAAAGACTTCAGGTCTTGTGTGCGCTCCTGTGTCTCAGGCGGCTGGTAATGCCGTAGCTTTGCCAATGTTTGGCAAAGACTTCAGGTCTTGTGCGGACGCCTGTGTCTCTAGTAGCGTCTAACGCCGTAGCTTGTCCAATGTTTAGCAACGACTTCAGGTCTTGTGTGCGCGCCTGTGTCTCAGGCGGGGTGTAATGCCGTGACTTTTCCAATGTTTTGCAAAGATTTCAAGTCTTTTGCGCGCGCATCTGTCTCAGGCGACGTGTGATGCCGTAGCTTTGCACACGTTTGGTAAAGAGTTCAGGTCTTGTGTGCGCGCCTGTGTCTCAGGCGGCGTGTAGTGTCGTGGCTTTTCCAAAGTTTGGCAAAGATTTTAGGCCTTTTGCGCACGCTTGTGTCACAGGCGTCGTGTAATTTCGTAGCTTTGCCAATGTTTGGCAATGACTTCGTCTTTTGCGCGCGCATGTGTTTCAGGCGTCGTGTAATGCCGTAGCTTTGCCAATGTTTGGCAAAAACTTCAGGTCTTGTGCACGCCTCTGTGTCTGAGGCAGCATGTAAGGACGTAGCTTTGTGAATGTTTGGCAAAGACTTCAGGTCTTGTGCAAGCGCCTATGTCTCAGGCGGCGTGTAATGTCGTAGCTTTGCCAATGTTTGGCAAAGACTTCAGGTCTTCTGCATGCGCCTGTGTCTCAGGCGGCGTGTAATGTCTTAGCTTTGCCAATGTTTGGCAAAGACTTCAGGTCTTGTGCGCGCGCCTGTGTCTCAAGCGGCGGGTAATGCCGTAGCTTTGACAATGTTTGGCAAAGATTTCAGGTCTTGTGCGCGCTTATGTTTCAGGCAACGTCTAATGCCGTAGCTTTGCCAATGTTTGGCAAAGACTTCAGGTCTTGTGTGCGCGCTGTGTCTCAGGCGTCGTGTAATGCCGTAGCATTGCCAATGTTTGGCAAAGACTTCAGGTCTTGTGCGAGCGCCTATGTCTCAAGCGGCATGTAATGTCGTAGCTTTGCCAATGTTTGAAAAAGACTTCAGGTATTCTGCGAGTGCCTGTGTCTCAGGCGGCGTGTAAGGCCGTAGCTTTGCCAATGTTTGGCAAAGACTTCAGGTCTTGTGCGCGCGCCTGTGTCTCAGGCGGCATCCAATGCCGTAGCTTTGCCAGTGATTAGCGAAGACTTCAGGTCTTGTGTACACGCATGTGTCTCAGGCGTGGTGTAATGCCGTAGCTTTACCAATGTTTGGCAAAGACTTCAGGTCTTGTGCGCGCGCCTGTGTCTCAGGCGGTGTGTAATGTCGTGGCTTTTCCTATGTTTGGCAAAGATTTAAGGCCTTTTGCGCGCGCATGTGTCTCAGGCGTCGTGTAATTTCGTAGCCTTGCCAATGTTTGGCAAAGACTTCAAGTCTTTTGCGCGCGCATGTGTTTCAGGTGGCGTGTAATGCCGTAGCTTTGCCAATGTTTGGCAAAGACTTCAGGTCTTGTGCGCGCGCCTCTGTCTGAGGCAGCATGTAAGGACGTAGCTTTGCCATTGTTTGGCAAAGACTTCAGGTCTTGTGCGAGCGCCTGTGTCTCAGGCGGCGTGTAATGTTTTAGCTTTGCCAATGTTTGGCAAAGACTTCAGGTCTTCTGCGTGCGCCTGTGTCTCAGGCGGCGTGTAATGCCGTAGCTTTGCCAACGTTTGGCATAAACTTCAGGTCTTGTGCGCGCGCCTGTGTCTTAAGCGGCGGGTAATGCCATAGCTTTGACAATGTTTGGCAAAGATTTCAGGTGTTGTGCGCGCTTGTGTTTCAGGCAACGCCTAATGCCGTAGCTTTACCAATGTTTGGCAAAGATTCACGTCTTGTGTGAGCGCTGTGTCTCAGGCGTCGTGTAATGCCGCAGCATTGCTAATGTTTGGCAAATACTTCTGGTCTTAAGCGCGTGCATGTGTCTCAGGCGGGGTATAATTCCATACCTTTGCCAATGTTTGGCAAAGACTTCAGGTCTTTTGCGCGCGCATGTGTCTTAGGCAGCGTGTAATGCCGTAGCTTTGCCAACGTTTGGCAAAAACTTCAGGTCTTGTGCGCGCGCCTGTGTCTTAAGCGGCGGTTAAGGCCATAGCTTTGACAGTGTTTGGCAAAGATTTCAGGTGTTGTTCGCGCTTGTGTTTCAGGCAACGCCTAATGCCGTAGCTTTGCCAATGTTTGGCAAAGACTTCAGGTCTTGTGTGCGCCCTTTGTCTCAGGCGTCGTGTAATGCCGTAGCATTGTCAATGTTTAGCAAAGACTTCAGGTCTTGTGCATGTCTCAAGCAGCATGTAATGTCGTAGCTTTACCAATGTTTGGCAAAGACTTCAGGTCTTCTACGTGTGCCTGTGTCTCAGGCGGCGTGTACGGCCGTAGCCTTGCAAATGTTTGGCAAAGACTTCACTTCTTGTGCGCGCGCCTGTGTCTTAGGCGTCGTCCAATGCCGTAGCTTTGCCAATGATTAGCAAAGACTTCGGGTCTTGTACGCGCGCCTATGTCTCAGGCGACGTCTAATGCCGTAGCTTTGCCAATGTTTGGCAAAGTCTTCAGGCCTTGTGTGCGCGCCTGTGTCTCAGGCGGAGTGTAATGTCCTAGCTTTGCCAATGTTTTGCAAAGACTTCAGGTCTTGTGCGCGCGCGCCTGTGTCTCAAACGGCGTGTAATGCCGTAGCTTTGCCAACGTTTGGCAAAGACTTCAGGTCTTGTGTGCGCTCCTGTGTCTCAGGCGGCTGGTAATGCCGTAGCTTTGCCAATGTTTGGCAAAGACTTCAGGTCTTGTGCGGACGCCTGTGTCTCTAGTAGCGTCTAACGCCGTAGCTTGTCCAATGTTTAGCAACGACTTCAGGTCTTGTGTGCGCGCCTGTGTCTCAGGCGGGGTGTAATGCCGTGCCTTTTCCAATGTTTTGCAAAGATTTCAAGTCTTTTGCGCGCGCATCTGTCTCAGGCGACGTGTGATGCCGTAGCTTTGCACACGTTTGGTAAAGAGTTCAGGTCTTGTGTGCGCGCCTGTGTCTCAGGCGGCGTGTAATGTCGTGGCTTTTCCAAAGTTTGGCAAAGATTTTAGGCCTTTTGCGCGCGCTTGTGTCACAGGCGTCGTGTAATTTCGTAGCTTTGCCAATGTTTGGCAATGACTTCGTCTTTTGCGCGCGCATGTGTTTCAGGCGTCGTGTAATGCCGTAGCTTTGCCAATGTTTGGCAAAAACTTCAGGTCTTGTGCACGCCTCTGTGTGTCTGAGGCAGCATGTAAGGACGTAGCTTTGTGAATGTTTGGCAAAGACTTCAGGTCTTGTGCAAGCGCCTATGTCTCAGGCGGCGTGTAATGTCGTAGCTTTGCCAATGTTTGGCAAAGACTTCAGGTCTTCTGCATGCGCCTGTGTCTCAGGCGGCGTGTAATGTCATAGCTTTGCCAATGTTTGGCAAAAACTTCAGGTCTTGTGCGCGCGCCTGTGTCTCAAGCGGCGGGTAATGCCGTAGCTTTGACAATGTTTGGCAAAGATTTCAGGTCTTGTGCGCGCTTGTGTTTCAGGCAACGTCTCATGCCGTAGCTTTGCCAATGTTTGGCAAAGACTTCAGGTCTTGTGTGCGCGCTGTGTCTCAGGCGTCGTGTAATGCCGTAGCATTGCCAATGTTTGACAAAGACTTCAGGTCTTGTGCGAGCGCCTATGTCTCAAGCGGCATGTAATGTCGTAGCTTTGCCAATGTTTGAAAAAGACTTCAGGTCTTCTGCGAGTGCCTGTGTCTCAGGCGGCGTGTAAGGCCGTAGCTTTGCCAATGTTTGGCAAAGACTTCAAGTCTTGTGCGCGCGCCTGTGTCTCAGGCGGCATCCAATGCCGTAGCTTTGCCAGTGATTAGCGAAGACTTTAGGTCTTGTGTACACGCATGTGTCTCAGGCGTGGTGTAATGCCGTAGCTTTACCAATGTTTGGCAAAGACTTCAGGTCTTGTGCGCGCGCCTGTGTCTCAGGCGGTGTGTAATGTCGTCGCTTTTCCTATGTTTGGCAAAGATTTAAGGCCTTTTGCGCGCGCATGTGTCTCAGGCGTCGTGTAATTTCGTAGCCTTGCCAATGTTTGACAAAGACTTCAAGTATTTTGCGCGCGCATGTGTTTCAGGTGGCGTATAATGCCGTAGCTTTGCCAATGTTTGGCAAAGTCTTCATGTTTTGTGCGCGCGCCTCTGTCTGAGGCAGCATGTAAGGACGTAGCTTTGCCAATGTTTGGCAAAGACTTCAGGACTTGTGCCAGCGCCTGTGTCTCAGGCGGCGTGTAATGTTTTAGCTTTGCCAATGTTTGGCAAAGACTTCAGGTCTTCTGCGTGCGCCTGTGTCTCAGGCGGCGTGTAATGCCGTAGCTTTGCCAACGTTTGGCAAAAACTTCAGGTCTTGTGCGCGCGCCTGTGTCTTAAGCGGCGGGTAATGCCATAGCTTTGACAATGTTTGGCAAAGATTTCAGGTGTTGTGCGCGCTTGTGTTTCAGGCAACGCCTAATGCCGTAGCTTTGCCAATGTTTGGCAAAGACTTCAGGTCTTGTGTGCGCCCTTTGTCTCAGGCGTCGTGTAATGCCGTAGCATTGCCAATGTTTGGCAAAGACTTCAGGTCTTGTGCATGTCTCAAGCGGCATGTAATGTCGTAGCTTTGCCAATGTTTGGCAAAGACTTCAGGCCTTCTGCGTGTGCCTGTGTCTTAGGCGGCGTGTACGGCCGTAGCTTTGCGAATGTTTGGCAAAGACTTCACGTCTTGTGCGCGCGCCTGTGTCTTAGGCGGCGTCCAATGCCGTAGCTTTGCCAATAATTAGCAAAGACTTCGGTCTTGTGCGCGCGCTTGTGTCTCAGGCGTGGTGTAATGCCGTAGCTTTGCCAATGTTTGGTAAAGACATCAGGTCTTCTACGTGCGTCGTAGCTTTGCCAATGTTTGTCACACCCCAACCGGCGGCGGAAACGTCGGGCGTGAAGCGTGCAGACTGTTCATAATCTCATGGTTGACTAAAGTTGTAATATATTAAATAACCAATTCCATTTCATAGTTCAAGTAATCAAGTAGAATGTTTACAAGAGTCAAAATACAAAATTTCTTTATCAATTTAGATACTAGGTCCAGTTCCTATGTGTAGCATCTTGGATATGAGCTCAAAGCTTAGTACCTGAAACATGTTTAAAACGAGAGTGTCAACTATAAATAGTTGGTGAGCATACATAGGTTTTGACACCACAAGTAAAGTTCAAATGTTTTGTGTACAATTCGTATGATACATGGTTTAAGAAGCATTTATGGAGAATCTAAGTTAAGCTAGTTGCACAGATGTGACCTTGTAATTGAATAACATACCAATGTTAACCAAATGAAGGGCACAACATACCAATGTTGGCCCAATGGAGGGCATAACATACCAATGTTAGCCCAATGAAGGGCATAGCAACACATGCTATCCCGTTGTATGTGTAGTATAATTGCACGAGTATGTCATGTGTATGTATTGTATAATTGCACGAGTATGTCCTGTGTATGTGTTGTATAATTGCACGAGTATGTCATGTGTATGTATTGTATAATTGCACGAGTATGTCCTGTGTATGTAGCCTTAACAGTTAGTATTCAGGCACAAAGCATAAATAAACACATATGACCATATGGTAGAATTGTACGCACGTAGTTGTAAATAGCGAGTTGTTGAAGGAACATGTTTCACCCCAAAAGTTTGTAAATAGAGTAAAAGAGGGGCTATGTAACTCACTTGTGTTGGGTAGTGTAGTTTGCACAGATCAACAGAAATACCAAGCGTGTTGTAGGTCGCTACGTTTGACCTATTGGATAAATGTGTATAACGCGTGTCATTGTTTGTGTTATTTTTATGTCGAAAAATGGATTTGTATGTTTAGGGTTTGTTTGAAATAAATAAATAAATAATTTTATTTATCTATTTAGTACATTTTAAATAGTAGTGATATATATTTTCTTTAAAATGTAAATTTAAATAACTGATATATATTTATATTTATTTAAATATAAATTTAAATAAATAATATTTGTTTAAGTCAAAATATATATTTGTATAAATGGTTTTATAAAAATGATTATATAAACTCACGATTTCATCGGTTTCGAACTATCGGGAATTAATCGTTTTAAATCTCTAAATCAAGGATTTGGTTTATAAATGATTCCCGGGTCTTGGGATTTTATAAAATAATTTTTATAATTACATTTTGAAATTTTTTAGCTAAAATATGTTAAATAGACTTTAAAACAGAAAAATAATTGATTCTGGTCAAGGAGCACGACCATGCTCAAGTAGGGCACGACCGTGCTCGTATCTGACACGACCGCGTCTAGTGTTTGTTTTTGGTCAAGACTTGTTTGCTCGGTAAGCACAACCGGGCCACACCTGGGGCACGATTGTGCTTGGTCAGGCACGACCGCGCTCAGGGATGAGCGCGACCGTGTCGGGTCTTTTCCACACCCAAATCCGTCGATTCTTATATTAAATGTTTCTGTATTCTTAAGGCTTTCACTTAGTGGATGATTGCGAAGCTATCTATGTGTTTTAATTGGATTTATTTCGTGTTTAAAAGGTAGTTCGACTAAAAGTTTAGTTTCGGCTTTTCGTTCAAAAATCGGACAGACTTGAGTGTTTCTACTACGAATTGGCATAGGGCTTTCGTAGTAGAGGATGATACGAAACTATTGGTGTATTACTTACTTGAGATTATTGGGCAATTGAATGCGGTCGGCTACGGGTCGCGTTTTCGGGCGTCTTGGCGATCGATCGGGCTCCAGAAGTTGTATGAGTGTCGAGTGAATGCTCCGAGAGGTCGAGAGGGTGCATGTGAAGGTGTAGGAGGCATTGGATTCTCCTTATAACGTGAAATCTCACGAATTCGTGAGTGGGGTAGGTGTGGATTTGAAATGGGTCGATTGGAGTACGAAATTGGAGACGTGTTTCAGATGGTGTACAGTTGGGTATGGTCGGACGCGTGAAATCCGGCCTTAATGCGATTTGACTCAACGAGTATGGACCACTAACTGACTCTGCGGAGTCACGTGGTTTCAGCAGCGCGACCGTGCTTGTTTCTAGGCACGATCGTGTTTCGTCCCTTAAGGCGCGACCGTGCCTGTATCGAGGCACGATCGTGTCTGACACTTTTTATCGTTTTTGAGATTTTGTCAGATTTGGTCCTCGAGGTTTGTGAGATCATGATGTTTTGTTTAAGTTGTTATTGTAACAGAATGGTTTGTATATGTAACTGCATCGTAGTTTGTTTGTACACGAATCGAAACTGAAATGTGTTTGTTTATTGAAATCAAACGATTACATGATGAAAATCAGAAATGTTACAGTCTCCCCTTGTTGAGGGGATTTCGTCCCGAAATTCAACTAGTTGAGGCTGCAGAATTGGTGAATAGGTGAGGATACTTGAGTTCCATTTGGTCTTTATGTTCCCATGTAAACTCGGGACCGCGTCTGGAATTTCCGATGGATTTAAGGTAGGGGATTTGACTGGGGGGGGGGGGGTATAGTAATTAACAACCAGCTTAGGTCTGTTACCCGAGGTCAGGTATGAGTAGTATTAATGAGTTAGGTTAAGAGGATTAAGGAGAAACTGTTGGTAGGATACGTTGGGCTCCAAAGGTGAGATGCATTACTGGGAACAGTGTTGATGGGAATTTGATGATTAGAATTTGTTCAAGAAGTAACCTACTATGCTTAAGTATTGTCAGTGGTTAAGTGGTTTCACAAACATTGGCCCGTTAAACAACATGAAACTTTACGTGATACGAATAACGCTACTGCTGATAATATGATAGGAACACTTATATATAGGAAGTACCAGCGGCGTATCCACTATGCCCTTGTCGTATTTCATCAGTTTCGTTATTGTATATCATGCTAGGTTTCACGTCATAGCACACTATAGAATTTGCTATGCTTTCCATGCGCTGATTTGTATAATTTCGTGTGCACCCGTAATTATCCAAATCGTCGTATGGTCCGTATAGTTGGTCCCATTGTGTGTGGGACCAGGGGGTAACACAAAATCACATAATTTGTAACTACTGTTTTCATGTATGCGTTGCAAATAATTGTATACCTAGATAGCAAGGTCAATTGCAACAATTGTAAGCAATTTAGTTCCGTGTAATATGTAAGCACTCACTATATGTATGATCTAGTGTTATGTATATTGTAAGCATGTATAGTGTGAATAGTTTAGTACCATGTATGTAGCAACAAATGAGTTTCATGTATAATGGAAACAAATAAGTTTTTCATGTATGATGTAAACATATTGAGTATCGTGGGCAACCAAGCTTTATGTATTATGTGGTTAATCTAGTACTGTGTATATTGCACCCAACTTAGCTTCATGTATCATGTAATCGATCTTGTATCGTGTATGTTGTAAACAACTAAGGTTCATGTAGCGTGTAATCAATCATGTATATGGTAAACGACTACGTTGCATGTATCATGTATGTTTGTGAACAACTGCGTCTCATGTGATTTGTGGATGTTCGTGTGTAAGCTATTGAATCTCATGAGTGACGCACATTAATGAATTTGTTTGCATAGGTGGTCGAGTGTCGAGGACAAGTGTGTTGTTTGATATTCATGAAAGAAAAAAATGCGGGTAGACGAGTTTTAAGGTGTCGGTGTTTGTATGTATGGTAAATGCTCATGCGGAAAGACTCATCTTCTTGAAATTGGCTAGCAAGCTTAACCCCTTTTTTTTCTTTTTTTTTTTTAAATAATAGTGGCAAACAGCGGTAGGTGTAAATAGTTCGAACAACGACAAGATAACGTAAATGATTATAGTGCGAAATTTTATTCTAGATTGGGTCTTCATCATTTGACTCCATCTTGCACTAGCTTCAATTGGTCTCATTCACTGTCTCGGTGTTGACTTGATTTTCGTTGGTGTTTATGTTGAAAGTACGTCCACAAGCACCACCTTGGATAACGTTGACAATCCAGGGACATCGGTGACGGAAATGGTTTGGGTCGCCACATTCAAAGCAAGCTCGTCCATCAGTAATAGCCGGAACCACTGGGTTTATCCCTTGCTGCACGGTCCTGTTCCCTTGGTTGGTTTGAGTAATGGGCGGTCCAGATCGGCAAACATTGGTAGTATGGCCATATCTCCCACAGTTGGTACATAGACGGCATGGCATTTTTAGGAAGTGATGATAATTGCATGTGTTGCACAAAGGGTTGTTGCCCATATATGGTTTCTTATTCTGGTTCAAATGGTTTAGTGGAGCAGCTTGGTTGATTGGTACCGCAGGGATAGCGATCGCGAAATTTCGTTTCTTATTGTATTGGGGAAGTTTGGGTTTGTCTTTTCTAGAGGGTTCAAAAGGGGCTGCTGGGTCAGTGACTTTCATTGCACCCTTCCTTGTTAATGTACCCGTCTTCACGTGGTTATCATTTAATGTGGCAGCTAGGCGAATAGCGTCTTCAAGAGTTGCTGGGTTTCTTCCTAGGACAATATCCTGAATCTGCCTAGGTAAACCACCAATGTATTTGTCAATGCATCGGGCTAATGGTGTGACCATGTGGGGCACAAGAAGACTTAACTCGTGGAAACGAGTTGTGTAGGCCATACTTTCACCGCTGTCTTGGGTAAGATCCCAAAACTCAGCTTCCAACTTCTTCATTTCATTTCGAGGACAGAACTCCTCGGTCATGACCCTTTTCAATTCTTCCCACGGTAGGGCCATTGCCACATCCAGGCCCCTAGTTCTTTTCTCACCATTCCACCAGGTGAGCGCCCGTTTCTGGAAGACGCTGGTGGCATGACGAACACGGAGGTTGTCGGGACAGTCACTATTGAGAAAAGTGTTCTCAATACTCTCAAACCATTGAAGAAGTCCCGTGGCTCCTTCGATGCCATAAAATGTGAGGGGATTACACGAGTTGAAGTGTTTGAAGGTACATTGTGGTGGGTCAGCACCGCTGCCACCACCAGTATTAGCACTACCACTGGCGTTTCCATTATTGTTGTTGTTGGCTTGAGTTAGTTGAGTTACTTGCTGAGTGAGGAGAGTGGCAAGGTTGGTGTTATTGTTGTTGTTGGCATTGTCGGTATTAGTGTCGGTGCTATTGCTGTTACGACGAGGAGGCATTCTATACAAAAAGAGAATGATATAAAAGAGTTGTGAGGATTTATAAAAATTTGTTGAAATTTAGGATAGGAGGAATAATAACACATTTATTTCATAGTTCGGATGGTATTTAAGTAATCACATTACTGCTTGAACACTATGACATATTAAGGTTAATTAGACTTATAAAATTTTCAAGGAGACGTGCTTTAGCCTATAGGTAAACACTCATCCCGGGAATTCCCAGGAAAGCACACGGATCCCTCGGTTGATTGGGATTTATATGAAATGCTTTCCTAGACAGAAAACCCAGGGTACAGGTGTTACCCTTCCAGATTGCACGTGTCCTTTAATAATTATCCAAGTCTAAAATCCTTAACGAGGTGCAAAAGAAAATTTAATAGACTAGCGTCCATGAGTATGATGTCCCACAAGCGATGATGATGACAACATAGAAGCAGGCAAGAGGGATATGTGGTTTAGGCTATGGGTGTGAATATTGTTTGATCAGTTTACTGCCTAGGTACACCTAATATGTCATGAATTCTAATAAACATTTTAGGTAGCAAGTAAACCAACACATGAGTTAATGAACATGTAACACATAGCATGTAGATAGTAATGAATGTAAGCACAAAAGTTATCAGGCAGTGTGACACATAAGTCATCATGTATCGCATCATGTAGTGTAATTACTTATGATAGTATATAGAAATATTTCTACAAGAAGTAATCATGTAACACGTAGTAGCATGGCATTGTATGTGTGTCCTAAGGTTATAGTCTAGGTCAAGAGTGTCTAATAACCTAATTCCCTATAACCAAGGCTCTGATACCAATCTGTCACACCCCAACCGGCGGCGGAAACGTCGGGGCGTGAAGCGTGCAGACTGTTCATAAGCTCATGGTTGACTAAAGTTGTAATATATTAAATAACCAATTCCATTTCATAGTTCAAGTAATCAAGTAGAATGTTTACAAGAGTCAAAATACAAAATTTCTTTATCAATTTATATACTAGGTCCAGTTCCTATGTGTAGCATCTTGGATATGAGCTCAAAGCTTAGTACCTGAAACATGTTTAAAACGAGAGTGTCAACTATAAATAGTTGGTGAGCATACATAGGTTTTGACACCACAAGTAAAGTTCAAATGTTTTGTGTACAATTCGTATGATACATGGTTTAAGAAGCATTTATGGAGAATCTAAGTTAAGCTAGTTGCACAGATGTAACCATGTAATTGAATAACATACAAATGTTAACCAAATGAAGGGCACAACATACCAATGTTGGCCTAATGGAGGGCATAACATACCAATGTTAGCCCAATGAAGGGCATAGCAACACATGCTATCCCGTTGTATGTGTAGTATAATTGCACGAGTATGTCATGTGTATGTATTGTATAATTGCACGAGTATGTCCTGTGTATGTGTTGTATAATTGCACGAGTATGTCATGTGTATGTATTGTATAATTGCACGAGTATGTCCTGTGTATGTAGCCTTAACAGTTAGTATTCAGGCACAAAGCATAAATAAACACATATGACCATATGGTAGAATTGTACGCACGTAGTTGTAAATAGCGAGTTGTTGAAGGAACATGTTTCACCCCAAAAGTTTGTAAATAGAGTAAAAGAGGGGCTATGTAACTCACTTGTGTTGGGTAGTGTAGTTTGCACAGATCAACAGAAATACCAAGCGTGTTGTAGGTCGCTACGTTTGACCTATTGGATAAATGTGTATAACGCGTGTCATTGTTTGTGTTATTTTTATGTCGAAAAATGGATTTGTATGTTTAGGGTTTGTTTGAAATAAATAAATAAATAATTTTATTTATCTATTTAGTACATTTTAAATAGTAGTGATATATATATTTTTTAAAATGTAAATTTAAATAACTGATATATATTTATATTTATTTAAATATAAATTTAAATAAATAATATTTGTTTAAGTCAAAATATATATTTGTATAAATGGTTTTATAAAAATGATTATATAAACTCACGATTTCATCGGTTTCGAACTATCAGGAATTAATCGTTTTAAATCTCAAAATCAAGGATTTGGTTTATAAATGATTCCCGGGTCTTGGGATTTTATAAAATAATTTTTATAATTACATTTTGAAATTCTTTAGCTAAAATATGTTAAATAGACTTTAAAACAGAAAAATAATTGATTCTGGTCAAGGAGCACGACCGTGCTCATATAGGGCACGACCGCGCTCGTTGCCGGGCGTGACCGTGGTGGTCAGAGCGCGCCCGTGGTCGAGTCAGAAGGCACTACAAAGGTTCTAGACATGGAGCACGATCATGCTCGTATCTGACACGACCGCGTCTAGTGTTTGTTTTTGGTCAAGACTTGTTTGCTCGGTAAGCACGATCGGGCCACACCTGGGGCACGATTGTGCTTGGTCAGGCACGACCGCGCTCAGGGATGAGCGCGACCGTGTCGGGTCTTTTCCAGACCCAAATCCGTCGATTCTTATATTAAATGTTTCTGTATTCTTAAGGCTTTCACTTAGTGGATGATTGCGAAGCTATCTATGTGTTTTAATTGGATTTATTTCGTGTTTAAAAGGTAGTTCGACTAAAAGTTTAGTTTCGGCTTTTCGTTCAAAAATCGGACAGACTTGAGTGTTTCTACTACGAATTGGCATAGGGCTTTCGTAGTAGAGGATGATACGAAACTATTGGTGTATTACTTACTTGAGATTATTGGGCAATTGAATGCGGTCGGCTACGGGTCACGTTTTCGGGCGTCTTGGCGATCGATCGGGCTCCAGAAGTTGTATGAGTGTCGAGTGAATGCTCCGAGAGGTCGAGAGGGTGCATGTGAAGGTGTAGGAGGCATTGGATTCTCCTTATAACGTGAAATCTCACGAATTCGTGAGTGGGGTAGGTGTGGATTTGAAATGGGTCGATTGGAGTACGAAATTGGAGACGTGTTTCAGATGGTGTACAGTTGGGTATGGTCGGACGCGTGAAATCCGGCCTTAATGCGATTTGACTCAACGAGTATGGACCACTGACTGACTCTGCGGAGTCACGTGGTTTCAGCAGCGCGACCGTGCTTGTTTCTAGGCACGATCGTGTTTCGTCCCTTTAGGCGCGACCGTGCCTGTATCGAGCCACGATCGTGTCTGACACTTTTTATCGTTTTTGAGATTTTGTCAGATTTGGTCCTCGAGGTTTGTGAGATCATGATGTTTTGTTTAAGTTGTTATTGTAACAGAATGGTTTGTATATGTAACTGCATCGTAGTTTGTTTGTACACGAATCGAAACTGAAATGTGTTTGTTTATTGAAATCAAACGATTACATGATGAAAATCAGAAATGTTACAGTAGCTTTGCCAACGTTTGGCAAAGACTTCAGGTCTTGTGTGCGCTTCTGTGTCTCAGGCGGCTGGTAATGCCGTAGCTTTGCCAATGTTTGGCAAAGACTTCAGGTCTTGTGCGGACGCCTGTGACCCAAGTAGCGTCTAACGCCGTAGCTTGTCCAATGTTTAGCAACGACTTCAGGTCTTGTGTGCGCGCCTGTGTCTCAGGCGGCGTGTAATGCCGTGGCTTTTCCAATGTTTTGCAAAGATTTCAAGTCTTTTGCGCGCGCATGTGTCTCAGGCGACGTGTAATGCCGTAGCTTTGCACACGTTTGGAAAAGAGTTCAGGTCTTGTGCGCGCGCCTGTGTCTCAGGCGGCGTGTAATGTCATGGCTTTTCCAAAGTTTGGCAAAGCTTTTATGCCTTTTGCGCGCGCTTGCGTCTCAGGCGTTGTGTAATTTCGTAGATTTGCCAATGTTTGGCAAAGACTTCGCCTTTTGCACGCGCATGTGTTTCAGGCGTCGTGTAAAGCCGTAGCTTTGCCAATGTTTGGCAAAAACTTCAAGTCTTGTGCGCGCGCCTGTGTCTGAGGCAACATGTAAGGACGTAGCTTTGTGAATGTTTGGCAAAGACTTCAGGTCTTGTGCGAGCGCCTGTGTCTCAGGCGGCGTGTAATGTCGTAGCTTTGCCAATGTTTGGCAAAGACTTCAGGTCTTCTGCGTGCACCTGTGTCTCAGGCGGCGTGTAATGCCATAGCTTTGCCAATGTTTGGCAAAGACTTCAGGTCTTGTGTGCGCGCCTGTGTCTCAAGCGGTGGGTAATGCCGTAGCTTTGACAATGTTTGGCAAAGATTTCAGGTCTTGTGCGCGCTTGTGTTTCAGGCAACGTCTAATGCCGTAGCTTTGCCAATGTTTGGCAAAGACTTCAGGTCTTGTGTGTGCGCTGTGTCTCAAGCGTCGTGTAATGTCGTAGCATTGCCAATGTTTGGCAAAGACTTCAGGTCTTGTGCGAGCGCCTATGTCTCAAGCGGCATGTAATGTCGTAGCTTTGCCAATGTTTGGCAAAGACTTCAGGTCTTCTGCGAGTGCCTGTGTCTCAGGCGGCGTGTAAGGCCGTAGCTTTGCCAATGTTTGGCAAAGAATTCAGGTCTTGTGCGCGCGCCTGTGTCTCAGGCGACATCCAATGCCGTAGCTTTGCCAGTGATTAGGGAAGACTACAGGTCTTGTGCACGCGCATGTGTCTCAGGCGTGGTGTAATGCCGTAGCTTTACCAATGTTTGGCAAAGACCTCAGGTCTTGTGCGCGCGCCTGTGTCTCAGGCGGTGTGTAATGTCGTGGCTTTTCCTATGTTTGGCAAAGATTTAAGACCTTTTGCGCGGGCATGTGTCTCAGGCGTCGTGTAATTTCATAGCCTTGCCAATGTTTGGAAAAGACTTGAAGTCTTTTGCGCGCGCATGTGTTTCAGGTGGCGTGTAATGCCGTAGCTTTGCCAATGTTTGGCAAAGACTTCAGGTCTTGCGCGCGCGCCTCTGTCTGAGGCAGCATGTAAGGATGTAGCTTTGCCAATGTTTGGCAAAGACTTCAGGTCTTGTGCGAGCGCCTGTGTCTCAGGCGGCGTGTAATGTTGTAGCTTTGCCAATGTTTGGCAAAGACTTCAGGTCTTCTGCGTGCGCCTGTGTCTCAGGCGGCGTGTAATGCCATAACTTTGCCAATGTTTGGCAAAGACTTCAGGTCTTGTGCGCGCGCCTGTGTCTCAAGCGGCGGGTAATGCCGTAGCTTTGACAATGTTTGGCAAAGATTTCAGGTCTTGTGCGCGCTTGTGTTTCGGGCAACGTCTAATGCCGTAGCTTTGCCAATGTTTGGCAAAGACTTCAGCTCTTGTGTGCGAGCTGTGTCTCAGGCATCGTGTAATGCCGTAGCATTGCCAATGTTTGGCAAAGACTTCGAGTCTTGTGCGAGCGCCTATGTCTGAAGCAGCCTGTAATGTCGTAGCTTTGCCAATGTTTGTAAAAGACTTCAGGTCTTCTGCGTGTGCATGTGTCTCAGGCGGCGTGTACGGCCGTAGCTTTGCCAATGTTTGGCAAAGACTTCACGTCTTGTGCTCGTGCCTGTGTCTTAGGAGGCATCCAATGCCGTAGCTTTGCCAATAATTAGCAAAGACTTCGGTCTTGTGCGCGCGCTTGTGTGTTAGGCGTGGTGTAATGCCATAGCTTTGCCAATGTTTGGTAAAGACTTCAGGTCTTCTACGTGCGTCGTAGCTTTGCCAATGTTTGGCAAAGACTTGAGGTCTTGTATGCGCGCCTATGTCTCAGGCAGCGTCTAATGCCGTAGCTTTGCCAATGTTTGGCAAAGTCTTCAGGCCTTGTGTGCGCGCCTGTGTCTCAGGCGGCGTGTAATGCTGTAGCTTTGCCAATGTTTGGCAAAGACTTCAGGTCTTGTGCGAGCGCCTATGTCTCAAGCGGCATGTAATGTCGTAGCTTTGCCAATGTTTGGCAAAGACTTCAGGTCTTGTGCGAGCTCCTATGTCTCAAGCGGCATGTAATGTCGTAGCTTTGCCAATGTTTGGCAAAGACTTCAGGTCTTCTGCGTGTGCCTGTGTCTCAGGCGGTGTGTACGGTCATAGCTTTGCCAATGTTTGGCAAAGACATCACGTCTTGTGCGCGCGCCTGTGTCTTAGGCGGCGTCCAATGCCGTAGCTTTGCCAATGATTAGCAAAGACTTCGGTCTTGTGCGCGCGCTTGTGTCTCAGGTGTGGTGTAATGCCGTAGCTTTGCCAATGTTTGATAAAGACTTCAGGTCTTCTACGTGCGTCGTAGCTTTTCCAGTGTTTGGCAAAGACTTCAGGTCTTGTACGCGCGCCTATGTCTTAGGCGGCTTCTAATGCCGTAGCTTTGCCAATGTTTGGCAAAGTCTTCAGGCCTTGTGTGCGCGCCTGTGTCTCAGGCGGCGTGTAATGCTGTAGCTTTGCCAACGTTTGGCAAAGACTTCAGGTCTTGTGTGCGTGCATGTGTCACATGCGGCTGGTAATGCCGTAGCTTTGCCAATGTTTGGCAAAGACTTCAGGTCTTGTGCGGCCGCCTGTGTCTCATGTAGCGTCTAACGCCGTAGCTTGTCCAGTGTTTAGCAACGACTTCAGGTCTTGTGTACGCGCCTGTGTCTCAGGCGGCATGTAATGCCGTGGCTTTTCCAATGTTTGGCAAAGATTTCAGGTCTTTTGCGCGCGCATGTGTCTCAGGCGATGTGTAATGCCATAGCTTTGCCAACGTTTGGTAAAGAGTTCAGGTTTTGTGCGCGCGCCTGTGTCTCAGGCGGCGTGTAATGTCATGGCTTTTCCAATGTTTGGCAAAGATTTCAGGCCTTTTGCGCGCGCATGTGTCTTAGGCGTCGTGTAATTTCGTAGCTTTGACAATGTTTGGCAAAGACTTCAAGTCTTTTTCGCGCGCCTGTGTCTCAGGCGGCTGGTAATGCCGTAGCTTTGCCAATGTTTGCCAAAGACTTCAGGTCTTATGCGGACGCCTGTGTCTCAAGTAGCGTCTAACGCCATAGCTTGTCCCGTGTTTAGCAACGACTTCAGGTCTTGTGTGCGCGCCTGTGTCTCAGGCGGTGTGTAATGCCGTGGCTTTTCCAATGTTTGCAAAGATTTCAGGTCTTGTGCGCGCGCCTGTGTCTCAAGCGGCGGGTAATGCCGTAGCTTTGACAATGTTTGGCAAAGATTTCAGGTCTTGTGCGTGCTTGTGTTTCAGGCCACGTTTAATGTCGTAGCTTTACCAATGTTTGGCAAAGATTCAGGTCTTGTGTGAGCGCTGTGTCTCAGGCGTCGTGTAATGCCGCAGCAATGCCAATGTTTGGCAAATACTTCAGGTCTTAAGCGCGTGCATGTGTCTCAGGCGGGGTATAATTCCATACCTTTGCCAATGTTTGGCAAAGACTTCAGGTCTTGTACGCACGCATGTGTCTTAGGCAGCGTGTAATGCCGTAGCTTTGCCAACGTTTGGCAAAAACTTCAGGTCTTGTGCGCGCGCCTGTGTCTAAAGCGGCGGGTAATGCCATAGCTTTGACAATGTTTGGCAAAGATTTCAGGTGTTGTGCGCTCTTGTGTTTCAGGCAACGCCTAATGCCGTAGCTTTGCCAATGTTTGGCAAAGACTTTAGGTCTTGTGTGCGCCCTTTGTCTCGGGCGTCGTGTAATGCCGTAGCATTGCCAATGTTTGGCAAAGACTTCAGGTCTTGTGCATGTCTCAAGCGGCATGTAATGTCGTAGCTTTGCGAATGTTTGGCAAAGACTTCACGTCTTGTGCGCGCGCCTGTGTCTTAGGCGGCGTCCAATGCCGTAGCTTTGCCAATGATTAGCAAAGACTTCGGTCTTGTGCGCGCGCTTGTGTCTCGGGCGTGGTGTAATGCCGTAGCTTTGCCAGTGTTTGGTAAAGACATCAGGTCTTCTACGTGCGTCGTAGCTTTGCCAATGTTTGGCAAACACTTCGGGTCTTGTACGCGCGCCTATGTCTCAGGCGACGTCTAATGCCGTAGCTTTGCCAATGTTTGGCAAAGTCTTCAGGCCTTGTGTGCGCGCCTGTGTCTCAGGCGGCGTGTAATGTCCTAGCTTTGCCAATGTTTTGCAAAGACTTCAGGTCTTGTGCGCGCGCGCCTGTGTCTCAAACGGCGTGTAATGCCGTAGCTTTGCCAACGTTTGGCAAAGACTTCAGGTCTTGTGTGCGCTCCTGTGTCTCATGCGGCTGGTAATGCCGTAGCTTTGCCAATGTTTGGCAAAGACTTTAGGTCTTGTGCGGACGCCTGTGTCTCAAGTAGCGTCTAACGCCGTAGATTGTCCAATGTTTAGCAACGACTTCAGGTCTTGTGTGCGCGCCTGTGTCTCAGGCGGCGTGTAATGCCGTGGCTTTTCAAATGTTTTGCAAAGATTTCAATTCTTTTGCGCGCGCATGTGTCTCCGGCGACGTGTAATGCCGTATCTTTGCACACGTTTGGTAAAGAGTTCAGGTCTTGTGCGCGCGCCTGTGTCTCAGGCGGCGTGTAATGTCGTGGCTTTTCCAAAGTTTGGCAAAGATTTTAGGCCTTTTGCGCGCGCTTGTGTCTCAGGCGTCGTAAAATTTCGTAGCTTTGCCAATGTTTGGCAAAGACTTCGTCTTTTGCGCGCGCATGTGTTTCAGGCGTCGTGTAATGCCGTAGCTTTACCAATGTTTGGCAAAAACTTCAAGTCTTGTGCGCGCGCCTGTGTCTGATGCAGCATGTAAGGACGTAGCTTTGTGAATGTTTGGCAAAGACTTCAGGTCTTGTGCGAGCGCCTGTGTGTAACATTTCTGATTTTCATCATGTAATCGTTTGATTTCAATAAACAAACACATTTCAGTTTCGATTCGTGTACAAACAAACTACGATGCAGTTACATATACAAACTATTCTATTACAATAACAAATTAAACAAAAACACCATTATCTCACAAGCCCCGAGGACCAAAAACTGACAAAACTCAAAAAAAAAAAAACTACAAAACTAGTCAAGCACGGTCACGCCTAGGACTAGGCACGGTCGCGCCTGCAGACCTAAGCACGGTCGCGCCTAAAGTAGGCACGGTCGCGCTGATGAACCCACTTGACTCTGCAGAAGTCAAATCATACCATACCCGCTGAATTCGCGAAATTTAAAATGGAGAAAAGCCGGTCTTCGCGCGTCAGACCATACTCGACTGAATTCCGTCTGAAACACGCATCAATTACACTCCAATTTACAGATTTGTTTAATCCCATACCCACTACAATCATGACTCGCAAATTCGTCGATATAGAGCCAGTTGCACGTTTCCTACACCCTCATATGCACCCACTCGAACTTCCAAAAACTCTCGTTCGACGCTCAAACACCCTCTGGAGTCCAATCGATCGTCGAGAAGCTCGACTCTTTGACCCGTAGCCGACTGCATTCAATTGCCCAATAATCTCAAGTAAGTAATACACCAATAGCTTCGTATCATCCTCTACTACGAAAGCCCTATGCCAATTCGTAGTAAAAACACTCAAGTCTGTCCGATTTTTGAACGAAAAGCCGAAACTAAACTTTTAGTCGAACTACCTTTTAAACACGAAATAAATCCAATTAAAACTCATAGATAGCTTCGCAATCATCCTCTAAGTGAAAGCCCTAAGAATACAGAAGCATTTAATATAAGAATCGACGGATTTGGGTCTGGAGAAGACCCGACACGGTCGCGCTCATCACTGAGCGCGGTCGTGCCTGACCAAGCACAATCGTGCCCCAGGTGTGGCCCGGTCGTTCTTACCGAGCAAACAAGTCTTGATCAAAAACAAACACTAGACGCGGTCGTGCCAGATACGAGCACGGTCGTGCTCCATGTCCAGAACCTCTGTAGTGCCTTCTGACTCGACCACGGGCGCGCTCTGACCACAACGGTCACGCCCGGCAATGAGCGCGGTCGTGCCCTACTTGAGCACGGTCGTGCTCCTTGACATGAATCAATTATTTTTCTGTTTTAAAGTCTATTTAACATATTTTAGCTAAAAAAATTTCAAAATGTAATTATAAAAATTATTTTATAAAATCCCAAGACCCGGGAATCATTTATAAACCAAATCCTTGATTTAGAGATTTAAAACGATTAATTCCCGATAGTTCGAAACCGATGAAATCGTGAGTTTATATAATCATTTTTATAAAACCATTTATACAAATGTATATTTTGACTTAAACAAATATTATTTATTTAAATTTATATTTAAATAAATATAAATATATATCAGATATTTAAATTTACATTTTAAAGAATATATATATCACTACTATTTAAAATGTACTAAATAGATAAATAAAATTATTTATTTATTTATTTCAAACAAACCCTAAACATACAAATCCATTTTTCGACATAAAAATAACACAAACAATGACACGCGTTATACATTTATCCAATAGGTCAAACGTAGCGACCTACAACACGCTTGGTATTTTTGTTGATCTGTGCAAACTACACTACCCTACACAAGTGAGTTTTACATAGCCCCTTTTCCTTTTTACACATATTTTGGGGTGAAACATGTTCCTTCAACAACTCGCTATTTACAACTACGTGCGTACAATTCTACCATATGGTCATATGTGTTTATTTATGCTTTGTGCCTGAATACTAACTGTTAAGGCTACATACACATGACATACTCGTGCAATTATACAACACATACACAGGACATACTCGTGCAATTATACAATACATACACATGACATACTCGTGCAATTATACTACACATACAACGGGATAGCATGTGTTGCTATGCCCTTCATTGGGCTAACATTGGTATGTTATGCCCTCCATTGGGCCAACATTGGTATGTTGTGCCCTTCATTTGGTTAACATTGGTATGTTATTCAATTACAAGGTTACATCTGTGCAACTAGCTTAACTTAGATTCTCCATAAATGCTTCTTAAACCATGTATCATACGAATTGTACACAAAACATTTGAACTTTACTTGTGGTGTCAAAACCTATGTATGCTCACCAACTATTTATAGTTGACACTCTCGTTTTAAACATGTTTCAGGTACTAAGCTTTGAGCTCATATCCAAGATGCTACACATAGGAACTGGACCTAGTATCTAAATTGATAAAGAAATTTTGTATTTTGACTCTTGAAAACATTCTACTTGATTACTTGAACTATGAAATGGAATTGGTTATTTAATATATTACAACTTTAGTCAACCATGAGCTTATGAAAAGTCTGCACGCTTCACGCCCCGACGTTTCCGCCGCCGGTTGGGGTGTGACAGATTGGTATCAGAGCCTTGGTTATAGTGAATTAGGTTATTAGACACTCTTGACCTAGACTATAACCTTAGGACACCCATACAATGCCATGCTACTACGTGTTACATGATTACTTCTTGTAGAAATATTTCTATATACTATCATAAGTAATTACACTACATGATGCGATACATGATGACTTATGTGTCACACTACCTGATAACTTTTGTGCTTACATTCATTACTATCTACATGCTATGTGTTACATGTTCATTAACTTAGGTGTTGGTTAACTTGCTACCTAAAATGTTTATTAGAATTCATGACATATTAGGTGTACCTAGGCAATAAACTGATCAAACAATATTCACACCCATAGCCTAAACCACATATCCCTCTTGCCTGCTTCTATGTCGTCATCATCATCGCTTGTGGAACATCATACTCATGGACGCTAGTCTATTAAATTTTCTTTTGCAACTCGTTAAGGATTTTAGACTTGGATAATTATTAAAGGACACGTGCAATCTGGAAGGGTAACACCTGTACCCTGGGTTTTCTGTCTAGGAAAGCATTTCATATAAATCCCAATCAACCGAGGGATCCGTGTGCTTTCCTGGGAATTCCCGGGATGAGTGTTTACCTATAGGCTAAAGCACGTCTCCTTGAAAATTTTATAAGTCTAATTAACCTTAATATGTCATAGTGTTCAAGAAGTAATATGATTACTTGAATACCATCCGAACTATGAAATAAATGTGTTATTATTCCTCCTATCCTAAATTTCAACAAATTTTTATAAATCCTCACAACTCTTTTATATCATTCTCTTTTTGTATAGAATGCCTCCTCGTCGTAACAGCAACCGCCGCAACACCGACAACGCCAACAATAGCACCGACACCAATACCGACAATGCCAACAACAACAATAACACCAACCTTGCCAGTCTCCTCACTCAGCTAGTAACTCAACTAACTTAAGCCAACAACAACAATAATGGAAACGCCAGTGGTAGTGCTAATACTGGTGGTGGCAGCGGTGCCGACCCACCACAATGTATCTTCAAACACTTCAACTCGTGTAATCCCCTCACATTTTATGGCACCGAAGGAGCCACGGGACTCCTTCAATGGTTTGAGAGTATTGAGAACACTTTTCTCAATAGTGACTGTCCCGACAACCTCCGTGTTCGTCATGCCACCAGCATCTTCCAGAAACGGGCGCTCACCTGGTGGAATGGTGAGAAAAGAATTAGGGGCCTGGATGTGGCAATGGCTCTACCGTGGGAAGAATTAAAAAGGGTCATGACCGAGGAGTTCTGTCCTCGAAATGAAATGAAGAAGTTGGAAGCTGAGTTTTGGGATCTTACCCAAGACAGCGGTGAAAGTATGGCCTACACAACTCGTTTCCACGAGTTAAGTCTTCTTGTGCCCCACATGGTCACACCATTAGCCCGATGCATTGACAAATACATAGGTGGTTTACCTAGGCAGATTCAGGATACTGTCCTAGGAAGAAACCCAGCAACTCTTGAAGACGCTATTCGCCTAGCTGCCACATTAACTGATAACCACGTGAAGACGGGTACATTAACAAGGAAGGGTGCAATGAAAGTCACTGACCCAGCAGCCCCTTTTGAACCCCCTAGAGAAGACAAACCCAAACTTCCCTAATACAATAAGAAATGAAATTTCGCGTTCGCGATCGCTATCCCTGCGGTACCAATCAACCAAGCTGCTCCACTAAACCATTTGAACCAGAATAAGAAACCATATATGGGCAACAACCCTTTGTGCAACACATGCAATTATCATCACTTCCTAAAAATGCCATGCCGTCTATGTGCCAACTATGGGAGATATGGCCATACTACCAATGTTTGCCGATCTGGACCGCCCATTACTCAAACCAACCAAGGAAACAGGACCGTGCAGCAAGGGATAAACCCAGTGGTTCCGGCTATTACTGATGGACGAGCTTGCTTTGAATGTGGCAACCCAAACCATTTCCGTCACCGATGTCCCCGGATTGTCAACGTTGTCCAAGGTGGTGCTCGTGGACGTACTTTCAACATAAACACCAACGAAAATCAAGTCAACACCGAGACAGTGAATGAGTCCAATTGAAGCTAGTGCAAGATGGAGTCAAATGATGAAGACCCAATCTAGAATAAAATTTCGCACTATAATCAATTACGTTATCTTGTCATTGTTCGAACTATTTACACCTACCGCTGTTTGCCACTATTAATTAAAAAAAAAAAAAGGGGGTTGAGCTTGCTAGCCAATTTCAAGAAGATGAGTCTTTCCGCATGAGCATTTACCATACATACAAACACCGACACCTTAAAACTCGTCTACCCGCATTTTTTTTCTTTCATGAATATCAAACAACACGCTTGTCCTCGACACTCGACCACCTATGCAAACAAATTCATTAATGTACGTCACTCATGAGATTCAATAGCTTACACACGAACATCCACAAATCACATGAGACGCAGTTATTCACAAACATACATGATACATGCAACGTAGTCGTTTACCATATACATGATTGATTACACGCTACATGAACCTTAGTTGTTTACAACATACACGATACAAGATCGATTACATGATACATGAAGCTAAGTTGGGTGCAATATATACAGTACTAGATTAACCACATAATACATAAAGCTTGGTTGCCCACGATACTCAATATGTTTACATCATACATGAAAAACTTATTTGTTTCCATTATACATGAAACTCATTTGTTGCTACATACATGGTACTAAACTATTCACACTATACATGCTTACAATATACATAACACTAGATCATACATATAGTGAGTGCTTACATATTACACGGAACTAAATTGCTTACAATTGTTGCAATTGACCTTGCTATCTAGGTATACAATTATTTGCAACGCATACGTGAAAACGGTAGTTACAAATTATGTGATTTTGTGTTACCCCCTGGTCCCACACACAATGGGATGAACTATACGGACCATACGACGATTTGGATAATTACGGGTGCACACGAAATTATACAAATCAGCGCATGGAAAGCATAGAAAATTCTATAGTGTGCTATGACGTGAAACCTAGCATGATATACAATAACGAAACTGATGAAATACGACAAGGGCATGGTGGATACGCCGCTGGTACTTCCTATATATAAGTGTTCTTATCATATTATCAGCAGTAGCGTTATTCGTATCACGTAAAGTTTCATGTTGTTTAACGGGCCAATGTTTGTGAAACCACTTAACCACTGACAATACTTAAGCATAGTAGGTTACTTCTTGAACAAATTCTAATCATCAAATTCCCATCAACACTGTTCCCAGTAATGCATCTCACCTTTGGAGCCCAACGTATCCTTCCAACAGTTTCTCCTTAATCCTCTTAACCTAACTCATTAATACTACTCATACCTGACCTCGGGTAATAGACCTAAGCTGGTTGTTAATTACTATACCCCCCCCCCCCAGTCAAATCCCCTACCTTAAATCCATCGGATATTCCAGACGCGGTCCCGAGTTTACATGGGAACGCGAAGACCAAATGAAACTCAAGTATCCTCACCTATTCACCAATTCTGCAACCTCAACTAGTTGAATTTCGGGACGAAATCCCCTCAACAAGGGGAGACTGTAACATTTCTGATTTTCATCATGTAATCGTTTGATTTCAATAAACAAACACATTTCAGTTTCGATTCGTGTACAAACAAACTACGATGCAGTTACATATACAAACTATTCTATTACAATAACAAATTAAACAAAAACACCATTATCTCACAAGCCCCGAGGACCAAAAACTGACAAAACTCAAAAAAAAAAAAACTACAAAACTAGTCAAGCACGGTCGCGCCTAGGACTAGGCACGGTCGCGCCTGCAGACCTAAGCACGGTCGCGCCTAAAGTAGGCACGGTCGCGCTGATGAACCCACTTGACTCTGCAGAAGTCAAATCATACCATACCCGCTGAATTCGTGAAATTTAAAATGGAGAAAAGCCGGTCTTCGCGCGTCAGACCATACTCGACTGAATTCCGTCTGAAACACGCATCAATTACACTCCAATTTACAGATTTGTTTAATCCCATACCCACTACAATCATGACTCGCAAATTCGTCGATATAGAGCCAGTTGCACGTTTCCTACACCCTCATATGCACCCACTCGAACTTCCAAAAACTCTCGTTCGACGCTCAAACAGCCTCTGGAGTCCAATCGATCGCCGAGAAGCTCGACTCTTTGACCCGTTGCCGACTGCATTCAATTGCCCAATAATCTCAAGTAAGTAATACACCAATAGCTTCGTATCATCCTCTACTACGAAAGCCCTATGCCAATCCGTAGTAAAAACACTCAAGTCTGTCCGATTTTTGAACGAAAAGCCGAAACTAAACTTTTAGTCGAACTACCTTTTAAACACGAAATAAATCCAATTAAAACTCATAGATAGCTTCGCAATCATCCTCTAAGTGAAAGCCCTAAGAATACAGAAGCATTTAATATAAGAATCGACGGATTTGGGTCTGGAGAAGACCCGACACGGTCGCGCTCATCACTGAGCGCGGTCGTGCCTGACCAAGCACAATCGTGCCCCAGGTGTGGCCCGGTCGTGCTTACCGAGCAAACAAGTCTTGATAAAAAACAAACACTAGACGCGGTCGTGCCAGATACGAGCACGGTCGTGCTCCATGTCCAGAACCTCTGTAGTGCCTTCTGACTCGACCACGGGCGCGCTCTGACCACCACGGTCACGCCCGGCAACGAGCGCGGTCGTGCCCTACTTGAGCACGGTCGTGCTCCTTGACCTGAATCAATTTTTTTTCTGTTTTAAAGTCTATTTAACTTATTTTAGCTAAAAAAATTTCAAAATGTAATTATAAAGATTATTTTATAAAATCCCAAGACCCGGGAATCATTTATAAACCAAATCCTTGATTTAGAGATTTAAAACGATTAATTCCCGATAGTTCGAAACCGATGAAATCGTGAGTTTATATAATCATTTTTATAAAACCATTTATACAAATGTATATTTTGACTTAAACAAATATTATTTATTTAAATTTATATTTAAATAAATATAAATATATATCAGTTATTTAAATTTACATTTTAAAGAATATATATATCACTACTATTTAAAATGTACTAAATAGATAAATAAAATTATTTATTTATTTATTTCAAACAAACCCTAAACATACAAATCCATTTTTCGACATAAAAATAACACAAACAATGACACGCGTTATACATTTATCCAATAGGTCAAACGTAGCGACCTATAACACGCTTGGTATTTTTGTTGATCTGTGCAAACTACACTACCCAACACAAGTGAGTTTTACATAGCCCCTTTTCCTTTTTACACATATTTTGGGGTGAAACATGTTCCTTCAACAACTCGCTATTTACAACTACGTGCGTACAATTCTACCATATGGTCATATGTGTTTATTTATGCTTTGTGCCTGAATACTAACTGTTAAGGCTACATACACATGACATACTCGTGCAATTATACAACACATACACAGGACATACTCGTGCAATTATACAATACATACACATGACATACTCGTGCAATTATACTACACATACAACGGGATAGCATGTGTTGCTATGCCCTTCATTGGGCTAACATTGGTATGTTATGCCCTCCATTGGGCCAACATTGGTATGTTGTGCCCTTCATTTGGTTAACATTGGTATGTTATTCAATTACAAGGTTACATCTGTGCAACTAGCTTAACTTAGATTCTCCATAAATGCTTCTTAAACCATGTATCATACGAATTATACACAAAACATTTGAACTTTACTTGTGGTGTCAAAACCTATGTATGCTCACCAACTATTTATAGTTGACACTCTCGTTTTAAACATGTTTCAGGTACTAAGCTTTGAGCTCATATCCAAGATGCTACACATAGGAACTGGACCTAGTATCTAAATTGATAAAGAAATTTTGTATTTTGACTCTTGAAAACATTCTACTTGATTACTTGAACTATGAAATGGAATTGGTTATTTAATATATTACAACTTTAGTCAACCACGAGCTTATGAACAGTCTGCACGCTTCACGCCCCGACGTTTCCGCCGCCGGTTGGGGTGTGACACTGTGTCTCAGGCGGCGTGTAATGCCATAGCTTTGCCAATGTTTGGCAAATACTTCAGGTCTTGTGCGCGCGCCTGTGTCTCAAGCGACGGGTAATGTCGTAGCTTTGACAATGTTTGGCAAAGATTTCTGGTCTTGTGCGCGCTTGTGTTTCAGGCAACGTCTAATGCCGTAGCTTTGCCAATGTTTGGCAAAGACTTCAGGTCTTGTGTGCGCACTGTGTCTCAGGCATCGTGTAATGCCGTAGCATTGCCAATGTTTGACAAAGACTTCAGGTCTTGTGCGAGCGCCTATGTCTCAAGCGGCATGTAATGTCGTAGCTTTGCCAATGTTTGGCAAAGACTTCAGGTCTTCTGCGAGTGCCTATGTCTCAGGCGGCGTGTAAGGCCATAGCTTTGCCAATGTTTGGCAAAGACTTCAGGTCTTGTGCGCGCGCCTGTGTCTCAGGCGGCATCCAATGCCGTAGCTTTGCCAGTGATTAGCGAAGACTTCAGGTCTTGTGCACGCGCATGTGTCTCAGGCGTGGTGTAATGCCGTAGCTTTACCAATGTTTTGGCAAAGACTTCAGGTCTTGTGCACGCGCATGTGTCTCCGGCGGTGTGTAATGTCATGGCTTTTCCTATGTTTGGCAAAGATTTAAGGCCTTTTGCGCGCGCATGTGTCTCAGGCGTCGTGTAATTTCGTAGCCTTGCCAATGTTTGGCAAAGACTTCATGTCTTTTGCCCGCGCATGTGTCTCAGGCATCGTGTAATGCCGTAGCATTGCCAATGTTTGGCAAAGACCTCAGGTCTTGTGCGCGCGCCTCTATCTGAGGCAGCATGTAAGGACGTAGCTTTGCCAATGTTTGGCAAAGACTTCAGGTCTTGTGCGAGCGCCTGTGTCTCAGGCGGCGTGTAATGTTGTAGCTTTGCCAATGTTTGGCAAAGACTTCAGGCCTTCTGCGTGCGCCTGTGTCTCAGGCGGCATGTAATGCCATAGCTTTGCCAATGTTTGGCAAAGACTTCAGGTCTTGTGCGCGCTCCAGTGTCTCAAGCGGCGGGTAATGCCGTAGCTTTGACAATGTTTGGTAAAGACATCAGGTCTTCTACGTGTGTCGTAGCTTTGCCAATGTTTGGCAAAGACTTCGGGTCTTGTACGCGCGCCTATGTCTCAGACGACGTCTAATGCCGTAGCTTTGCCAATGTTTGGCAAAGTCTTCAGGCCTTGTGTGCGCGCTTGTGTCTCAGGCGGCGTGTAATGTCCTAGCTTTGCCAATGTTTTGCAAAGACTTCAGGTCTTGTGCGCGCGCGCCTATGTCTCAAACGGCGTGTAATGCCGTAGCTTTGCCAACGTTTGGCAAAGACTTCAGGTCTTGTGTGCGCTCCTGTGTCTCAGGCGGCTGGTAATGCCGTAGCTTTGCCAATGTTTGGCAAAGACTTCAGGTCTTGTGCGGACACCTGTGTCTCAAGTAGCGTCTAACGCCGTAGATTGTCCAATGTTTAGCAACGACTTCAGGTCTTGTGGTGTCTCAGGCGGCGTGTAATGCCGTGGCTTTTCCAATGTTTTGCAAAGATTTCAAGTCTTTTGCGCGCGCATGTGTCTCAGGCGACGTGTAATGTCGTAGCTTTGCACACGTTTGGTAAAGAGTTCAGGTCTTGTGCGCGCGCCTGTGTCTCAGGCGGCGTGTATTGTCGTGGCTTTTCCAAAGTTTGGCAAAGATTTTAGGCCTTTGCGCGCGCTTGTGTCTCAGGCGTCGTGTAATTTCGTAGCTTTGCCAATGTTTGGCAAAAACTTCAGGTCTTGTGCGCGCGCCTGTGTCTGAGGCAGCATGTAAGGACGTAGCTTTGTGAATGTTTGGCAAAGACTTCAGGTCTTGTGCGAGCGCCTGTGTCTCAGGCGGCGTGTAATGTCGTAGCTTTGCCAATGTTTGGCAAAGACTTCAGGTCTTCTGCGTGCGCCTGTGTCTCAGGCGGCGTGTAATGCATAGCTTTGCCAATGTTTGGCAAAGACTTCAGGTCTTGTGCGCGCGCCTGTGTCTCAAGCGGCGGGTAATGCCGTAGCTTTGACAATGTTTGGCAAAGATTTCAGGTCTTGTGCGCGCTTGTGTTTCAGGCAACGTCTAATGCCGTAGCTTTGCCAATGTTTGGCAAAGACTTCAGGTCTTGTGTGCGCGCTGTGTCTCAGGCGTCGCGTAATGCCGTAGCATTGCCAATGTTTGGCAAAGACTTCAGGTCTTGTGCGAGCGCCTATGTCTCAAGCGGCATGTAATGTCGTAGCTTTGCCAATGTTTGGCAAAGACTTCAGGTCTTCTGTGAGTGCCTATGTGTCAGGCGGCGTGTAAGGCCGTAGCTTTGCCAATGTTTGGCAAAGACTTCAGGTCTTGTGCGCGCGCCTGTGTCTCAGGCGGCATCCAATGCCGTAGCTTTGCCAGTGATTAGCGAAGACTTCAGGTCTTGTGCACACGCATGTGTCTCAGGCGTGGTGTAATGCCGTAGCTTTACCAATGTTTGGCAAAGACTTCAGGTCTTGTGCGCGCGCCTGTGTCTCAGGCGGTGTGTAATGTCGTGGCTTTTCCTATGTTTGGCAAAGATTTAAGGCCTTTTGCGCGCGCATGTGTCTCAGGCGTCGTGTAATTTCATAGCCTTGCCAATGATTGGCAAAGACTTCAAGTATTTTGCCCGCGCATGTGTCTCAGGCATCGTGTAATGCCGTAGCATTGCCAATGTTTGGCAAAGACTTCAGGTCTTGTGCGCGCGCCTCTATCTGAGGCAGCATGTAAGGACGTAGCTTTGCCAATGTTTGGCAAAGACTTCAGGTCTTGTGCGAGCGCCTGTGTCTCAGGCGGCGTGTAATGTTGTAGCTTTGCCAATGTTTGGCAAAGACTTCAGGTCTTCTGTGTGCGCCTGTGTCTCAGGCGGCGTGTAATGCCATAGCTTTGCCAATGTTTGGAAAAGATTTCAGGTCTTGTGCGCGCTCCTGTGTCTCAAGCGGCGGGTAATGCCGTAGCTTTGACAATGTTTGGCAAAGATTTCAGGTCTTGTGCGCGCGTCTGTTTCGGGCAACGTCTAATGCCGTTGCTTTGCCAATGTTTGGCAAAGACTTCAGGTCTTGTGTGTGCGCTGTGTCTCAGTCATCGTGTAATGCCGTAGCATTGCCAATGTTTGGCAAAGACTTCGGGTCTTGTGCGAGCGCCTATGTCTGAAGCGGCATGTATTGTCATAGCTTTGCCAATGTTTGGAAAAGACTTCAGGTCTTCTGCGTGTGCCTGTGTCTCAGGCGGCGTGTATGGTCGTAGCTTTGCCAATGTTTGGCAAAGACTTCACGTCTTGTGCGCGCGCCTCCGTCTTAGGCGGCGTCCAATGCCGTAGCTTTGCCAATGATTAGTAAAGACTTCGGTCTTGTGCGCGCGCTTGTGTGTCAGGCGTGGTGTAATGCCATAGCTTTGCCAATGTTTGGTAAAGACTTCATGTCTTCTACGTGCGTCGTAGCTTTGCCAATGTTTGGCAAAGACTTCAGGTCTTCTGCGTGTGCCTATGTCTCAGGCAACGTCTAATGCCGTAGCTTTGCCAATGTTTGGCAAAGTCTTCAGGCCTTGTGTGCGCGCCTGTGTCTCAGGCGGCGTGTAATGCCGTAGCTTTGCCAATGTTTGGCAAAGACTTCAGGTCTTGTGCGAGCACCTATGTCTCAAACGGCATGTAATGTCGTAGCTTTGCCAATGTTTGGCAAAGACTTCAGGTCTTCTGCGTGTGCCTGTGTCTCAGGCGCGTGTAAGGCCGTAGCTTTGCCAATGTTTGGCAAAGACTTCAGGTCTTCTGCGTGCGCCTGTGTCTCATGCGACGTGTAATGCCATAGCTTTGCCAATGTTTGGCAAAGACTTCAGGTCTTGTGCGCGCGCCTGTGTCTCAAGCGGCGGGTAATGCCGTAGTTTTGACAATGTTTGGCAAAGATTTCAGGTCTTGTGCGTGCTTGTGTTTCAGGCAACGTCTAATGCCGTAGCTTTGCCAATGTTTGGCAAAGACTTCAGGTCTTGTGTGCGCGCTGTGTCTTAGGCATCGTGTAATGCCGTAGCATTGCCAATGTTTGGCAAAGACTTCGGGTCTTGTGCGAGCGCCTATGTCTGAAGCGGTATGTAATGTCGTAGCTTTGCCAATGTTTGGAAAAGACTTCAGGTCTTCTGCGTGTGCCTGTGACTCAGGCGGCGTGTACGGCCGTAGCTTTGCCAATGTTTGGCAAAGACTTCACGTCTTGTGCGCGCGCCTGTGTCTTAGGCGGCGTCCAATGCCGTAGCTTTGCCAATGATTAGCAAAGACTTCGGTCTTGTGCGCGCGCTTGTGTGTCAGGCGTGGTGTAATGCCATAGCTTTGCCAATGTTTCGTAAAGACTTCAGGTCTTCTACGTGCGTCGTAGCTTTGCCAATGTTTGGCAAATACTTGAGGTCTTGTATGCGCGCCTATGTCTCAGGCAGCGTCTAATGCCGTAGCTTTTCCAATGTTTGGCAAAGTCTTCAGGCCTTGTGTGCGCGCCTGTGTCTCAGGCGGCGTGTAATGCCGTAGCTTTGCCAATGTTTGGCAAAGACTTCACGTCTTAGGCGGCGTCCAATGCCGTAGCTTTGCCAATGATTAGCAAAGACTTCGGTCTTGTGCGCGCGCTTGTGTCTCAGGCGTGGTGTAATGCCGTAGCTTTGCCAATGTTTGGAAAAGACTTCAGGTCTTGTGCGGACGCCTGTGTCTCAAGTAGCGTCTAACGCCGTAGATTGTCCAATGTTTAGCAACGACTTCAGGTCTTGTGTGCGCACCTGTGTCTCAGGCGGCGTGTAATGCCGTGGCTTTTCCAATGTTTTGCAAAGATTTCAAGTCTTTTGCTCGCGCATGTGTCTCAGGCGACGTGTAATGCCGTAGCTTTGCACACGTTTGGTAAAGAATTCAGGTCTTCTGCGCGCGCCTGTGTCTCAGGCGGCGTGTAATGTCGTGGCTTTTCCAAAGTTTGGCAAATATTTTAGGCCTTTTATGCACGATTGTGTCTCAGGCGTCGTGTAATTTCGTAGCTTTGCCAATGTTTGCAAAGACTTCGTCTTTTGCGCGCGCATGTGTTTCAGGCGTCGTGTAATGCCGTAGCTTTGCCAATGTTTGGCAAAAACTTCAGGTCTTGTGCGCGCGCCTGTGTCTGAGGCAGCATGTAAGGACGTAGCTTTGTGAATGTTTGGCAAAGACTTCAGGTCTTGTGCGAGCGCCTGTGTCTCAGGCGGCGTGTAATGTCGTAGCTTTGCCAATGTTTGGCAAAGACTTCAGGTTTTCTGCGTGCGCATGTGTCTCAGGCGGCGTGTAATGCCATAGCTTTGACAATGTTTGGCAAAGACTTCAGGTCTTGTGCGCGTGCCGGTGTCTCAAGCGGCGGGTAATGCCGTAGCTTTGACAATGTTTGGCAAAGATTTCAGGTCTTGTGCGCGCTTGTGTTTCAGGCAACGTCTAATGCCGTAGCTTTGCCAATGTTTGGCAAAGACTTCAGGTCTTGTGTGCGCGCTGTGTCTCAGGCGTCGTGTAATGCCGTAGCATTGCCAATGTTTGACAAAGACTTCAGGTCTTGTACGAGCGCCTATGTCTCAAGCGGCATGTAATGTCGTAGCTTTGCCAATGTTTGGCAAAGACTTCAGGTCTTCTGCGAGTGCCTGTGCCTCAGGCGGCGTATAAGGCCGTAGCTTTGCCAATGTTTGGCAAAGACTTCAGGTCTTGTGCGCGCGCCTGTGTCTCAGGCGGCATCCAATGCCGTAGCTTTGCCAGTGATTAGCGAAGACTTCAGGTCTTGTGCACGCGCATGTGTCTCAGGCGTGGTGTAATGCCGTAGCTTTACCAATGTTTGGCAAAGACTTTAGGTCTTGTGCGCGCGCCTGTGTCTCAGGCGGTGTGTAATGTCGTGGCTTTTCCTATGTTTGGCAATGATTTAAGGCCTTTTGCGCGCTCATGTGTCTCAGGCGTCGTGTAATTTCGTAGCCTTGCCAATGTTTGGCAAAGACTTCAAGTCTTTTGCCCGCGCATGTGTTTCAGGTGGCGTGTAATGCCGTAGCTTTGCCAATGTTTCGCAAAGACTTCAGGTCTTGTGCGCGCGCCTCTATCTGAGGCAGCATGTTAGGACGTAGCTTTGCCAATGTTTGGCAAAGACTTCAGGTCTTGTGCGAGCGCCTGTGTCTCAGGCGGCGTGTAATGTTGTAGCTTTGCCAATGTTTGGCAAAGACTTCAGGTCTTCTGTGTGCGTCTGTGTCTCAGGCGTGTAATGCCATAGCTTTGCAAATGTTTGGCAAAGACTTCAGGTCTTGTGCGCGCGCCTGTGTCTCAAGCGGCGGGTAATGCCATAGCTTTGACAATGTTTGGCAAAGATTTCAGGTCTTGTGCGCACTTGTGTTTCAGGCAACGTCTAATGCCGTAGCTTTGCCAATGTTTGGCAAAGACTTCAGGTCTTGTGTGCGCGGTGTGTCTCAGGCATCGTGTAATGCCGTAGCATTGCCAATGTTTGGCAAAGACTTCGGGTCTTGTTCGAGCGCCTATGTCTGAAGCGGCATGTATTGTCGTAGCTTTGCCAATGTTTGGAAAAGACTTCAGGTCTTCTGCGTGTGCCTGTGTCTCAGGCCGCGTGTACGGCCGTAGCTTTGCCAATGTTTGGCAAAGACTTCACGTCTTCTGCGTGCGCCTGTGTCTCAGGCGGCGTGTAATGCCACAGCTTTGCCAATGATTAGCAAAGACTTCGGTCTTGTGCGCGCGCTTGTTTGTCAGGCGTGGTGTAATGCCATAGCTTTGCCAATGTTTGGTAAAGACTTCAGGTCTTCTACGTGCGTCGTAGCTTTGCCAATGTTTGGCAAAGACTTCAGGTCTTGTATGCGCGCCTATGTCTCAGGCAGCGTCTAATGCCGTAGCTTTCCCAGTGTTTGGCAAAGTCTTCAGGCCTTGTGTGCGCGCCTGTGTCTTAGTGTAATGCCGTAGCTTTGCCAATGTTTGGCAAAGACTTCAGGTCTTCTGCATGTGCCTGTGTCTCAGGCGGCGTGTAAGGCTGTAGCTTTGCCAATGTTTGGCAAAGACTTCAGGTCTTCTGCGTGCGCCTGTGTCTCAGGCGGCATGTAATGCCACAGCTTTGCCAATGTTTGGCAAAGACTTCAGGTCTTGTGCGCGCGCCTGTGTCTCAAGCGGCGGGTAATGCCGTAGCTTTGACATTGTTTGACAAAGATTTCAAGTCTTGTCCGTGCTTGTGTTTCAGGCAACGTCTAATGTCGTAGCTTTGCCAATGTTTGGCAAAGACTTCAGGTCTTGTGTGCGCGCTGTGTCTCAGGCATCGTGTAATGCCGTAGCATTGCCAATGTTTTGCAAAGACTTAGGGTCTTGTGCGAGCGCCTATGTCTGAAGCGGCGTGTAATGTCGTAGCTTTGCCAATGTTTGGAAAAGACTTCAGGTCTTCGGCGTGTGCTTGTGTCTCAGGCGGCGTGTACGGCCGTAGCTTTGCCAATGTTTGGCAAAGACTTCACGTCTTGTGCGCGCGCCTGTGTCTTAGGCGGCGTCCAATGCCGTAGCATTGCCAATGACTAGCAAAGATTTCGGTCTTGTGCGCGCGCTTGTGTGTCAGGCGTGGTGTAGTGCCAAAGCTTTGCCAATGTTTGGTAAAGACTTCAGGTCTTCTACGTGCGTCGTAGCTTTGCCAATGTTTGGCAAAGACTTCAGGTCTTGTATGCGCGCCTATGTCTCAGGCAGCGTCTAATGTTGTAGCTTTGCCAATGTTTGGCAAAGTCTTCAGGCCTTGTGTGCGCGCCTGTGTCTCAGGCGGCGTGTAATGCCGTAGCTTTGCCAATGTTTGGCAAAGACTTCAGGTCTTGTGCGATCGCCTATGTCTCAAGCGGCATGTATTGTCGTAGCTTTGCCAATGTTTGGCAAAGACTTCAGGTCTTCTGCGTGTGCCTGTGTCTCAGGCGGCGAGTAACGCCGTAGCTTTGCCAATGTTTGGCAAAGACTTCCGGTCTTGTGCGCGCGCCTGTGTCTCAGGCGGTATCCAATGCCGTAGCTTTGCCAGTGATTAGCAAAGACTTCAGGTCTTGTGCACGCGCATGTGTCTCAGGCGTGGTGTAATGCCGTAGCTTTACCAATGTTTGGCAAAGACTTCAGGTCTTGTGCGCGCGCCTGTGTCTCATGCGGTGTGTAATGTTGTGGCTTTTCCTATGTTTGGCAAATATTTAAGGCCTTTTGCGAGCGCATGTGTCTCAGGCGTCGTGTAATTTCGTAGCCTTGCCAATGTTTGGCAAAGACTTCAAGTCTTTTGCGCGCGCATGTGTTTCGGGCGGCGTGTAATGTCGTAGCTATGCCAATGTTTGGCAAAGACTTCAGGTCTTATGCGCGCGCCTCTGTCTGAGGCAGCATGTAAGGACGTAGCTTTGCCAATGTTTGGCAAAGACTTCAGGTCTTATGCGAGCGCCTCTGTCTTAGGCGGCGTGTAATGTTGTAGCTTTGCCAATGTTTTTCAAAGACTTCAGGTCTTCTGCGTGCGCCTGTGTCTCAGGCGGCGTGTAATGCCATAACTTTGCCAATGTTTGGCAAAGACTTCAGGTCTTGTGCGCGCGCCTGTGTCTCAAGCGGCGGGTAATGCCGTAGCTTTGACAATGTTTGGCAAAGATTTCAGGTCTTGTGCGCGCTTGTGTTTCGGGCAACGTCTAATGCCGTAGCTTTGCCAATGTTTGGCAAAGACTTCAGGTCTTGTGTGCGCGCTGTGTCTCAGGCATCGTGTAATGCCGTAGCATTGCCAATGTTTGGCAAAGACTTCGGGTCTTGTGCGAGCACCTATGTCTGAAGCGGCATGTATTGTCGTAGCTTTGCCAATGTTTGGAAAAGACTTCAGGTCTTCTGCGTGTGCCTGTGTCTGTGTCTCAGGCGGCGTGTACGGCCGTAGCTTTGCCAATGTTTGGCAAAGACTTCACGTCTTGTGCGCGCGCCTATGTCTTAGGCAGCGTCCAATGCCGTAGCTTTGCCAATGATTAGCAAAGACTTCGGTCTTGTGCGCGCGCTTGTGTGTCAGGCGTGGTGTAATGCCATAGCTTTGCCAATGTTTGGTAAAGACTTCAGGTCTTCTACGTGCGTCGTAGCTTTGCCAATGTTTGGCAAAGACTTCAGGTCTTGTATTCGCGCCTATGTCTCAGGCAGCGTCTAATGCCGTAGCTTTGCCAATATTTGGCAAAGTCTTCAGGCCTTGTGTGCGCGCCTGTGTCTCAGGCGGCGTGTAATGCCGTAGCTTTGCCAATGTTTGGCAAAGACTTCAGGTCCTGTGCGAGCGCCTATGTCTCAAGCGTCATGTAATGTCGTAACTTTGCCAATGTTTGGCAAAGACTTCAGGTCTTCTGCCTGTGCCTGTGTCTCAGGCGGCGTGTAAGGCCATAGCTTTTCTAATGTTTGGCAAAGACTTCTGGTCTTGTGCGCGCGCCTGTGTCTCAGGCGGTATCCAATGCCGTAGCTTTGCCAGTGATTAGCAAAGACTTCAGGTTTTGTGCAAGCGCATGTGTCTCAGGTGTGGTGTAATGCCGTAGCTTTACCAATGTTTGGCAAAGACTTCAGGTCTTGTGCGCGCGCTTGTGTCTCAGGCGTGGTGTAATGCCGTAGCTTTGCCAATGTTTGATAAAGACTTCAGGTCTTCTACGTGCGTCGCAGCTTTGCCAGTGTTTGGCAAAGACTTCAGGTCTTGTACGCGCGCCTATCTCTCAGGCGGCGTGTAATGCCGTACCTTTGCCAATGTTTGGCAAAGACTTCAGGTCTTGTGCGCGCGCGCCTGTGTCTCAGGCGGCGTGTAATGCTGTAGCTTTGCCAACGTTTGGCAAAGACTTCAGGTCTTGTGTGCGTGCATGTGTCACATGCGGCTGGTAATGCCGTAGCTTTGCCAATGTTTGGCAAAGACTTCAGGTCTTGTGCGGCCGCCTGTGTCTCAAGTAGCGTCTAACGCCATAGCTTGTCCAGTGTTTAGCAACGACTTCAGGTCTTGTGTGCGCGCCTGTGTCTCAGGCGGCGTGTAATGCCATGGCTTTTCCAATGTTTGGCAAAGATTTCAGGTCTTTTGCGCGCACATGTGTCTCAGGCGACGTGTAATGCCGTAGCTTTGCCAACGTTTGGTAAAGAGTTCAGGTTTTGTGCGCGCGCCTGTGTCTCAGGCGGCGTGTAATGTCGTGGCTTTTCCAATGTTTGGCAAAGATTTCAAGCCTTTGCGCGCACATGTGTCTCAGGCGTCGTGTAATTTCGTAGCTTTGCCAATGTTTGGCAAAGACTTCAAGTCTTTTTCGCGCGCATGTGTTTCAGGCGGCGTGTAATGCCGTAGCTTGCCAATGTTTGTCAAAGACTTTACGTCTTGTGCGCGCCTGTGTCTCAAGCGACGGGTAATGCCGTAGCTTTGACATTGTTTGGCAAAGATTTCTGGTCTTGTGCGCGCTTGGGTTTCAGGCAACGTCTAATGCCGCAGCTTTGCCAATGTTTGGCAAAGACTTCAGGTCTTGTGTGCGCGCTGTGTCTCAGGCGTCGTGTAATGCCGTAGCATTGCCAATGTTTGACAAAGACTTCAGGTCTTGTGCGAGCGCCTATGTCTCAAGCGGCATGTAATGTCGTAGCTTTGCCAATGTTTGGCAAAGACTTCAGGTCTTCTGCGAGTGCCTATGTCTCAGGCGGCGTGTAAGGCCGTAGCTTTGCCAATGTTTGGCAAAGACTTCAGGTCTTGTGCGCGCGCCTGTGTCTCAGGCGGCATCCAATGCCGTAGCTTTGCCAGTGATTAGCGATGACTTCAGGTCTTGTGCACGCGCATGTGTCTCAGGCGTGGTGTAATGCCGTAGCTTTACCAATGTTTGGCAAAGACTTCAGGTCTTGTGCGCTCGCCTGTGTCTCCGGCGGTGTGTAATGTCGTGGCTTTTCCTATGTTTGGCAAAGATTTAAGGCCTTTTGCGCGCGCATGTGTCTCAGGCGTCGTGTAATTTCGTAGCCTTGCCAATGTTTGGCAAAGACTTCAAGTCTTTTGCCCGCGCATGTGTCTCAGGCATCGTGTAATGCCGTAGCATTGCCAATGTTTGGCAAAGACCTCAGGTCTTGTGCGCGCGCCTCTATCTGAGGCAGCATGTAAGGACGTAGCTTTGCCAATGTTTGGCAAAGACTTCAGGTCTTGTGCGAGCGCCTGTGTCTCAGGCGGCGTGTAATGTTGTAGCTTTGCCAATGTTTGGCAAAGACTTCAGGCCTTCTGCGTGCGCCTGTGTCTCAGGCGGCATGTAATGCCATAGCTTTGCCAATGTTTGGCAAAGACTTCAGGTCTTGTGCGCGCTCCAGTGTCTCAAGCGGCGGGTAATGCCGTAGCTTTGACAATGTTTGGTAAAGACATCAGGTCTTCTACGTGTGTCGTAGCTTTGCCAATGTTTGGCAAAGACTTCGGGTCTTGTACGCGCGCCTATGTCTCAGACGACGTCTAATGCCGTAGCTTTGCCAATGTTTGGCAAAGTCTTCAGGCCTTGTGTGCGCGCTTGTGTCTCAGGCGGCGTGTAATGTCCTAGCTTTGCCAATGTTTTGCAAAGACTTCAGGTCTTGTGCGCGCGTGCCTATGTCTCAAACGGCGTGTAATGCCGTAGCTTTGCCAACGTTTGGCAAAGACTTCAGGTCTTGTGTGCGCTCCTGTGTCTCAGGCGGCTGGTAATGCCGTAGCTTTGCCAATGTTTGGCAAAGACTTCAGGTCTTGTGCGGACACCTGTGTCTCAAGTAGCGTCTAACGCCGTAGATTGTCCAATGTTTAGCAACGACTTCAGGTCTTGTGGTGTCTCAGGCGGCGTGTAATGCCGTGGCTTTTCCAATGTTTTGCAAAGATTTCAAGTCTTTTGCGCGCGCATGTGTCTCAGGCGACGTGTAATGCCGTAGCTTTGCACACGTTTGGTAAAGAGTTCAGGTCTTGTGCGCGCGCCTGTGTCTCAGGCGGCGTGTAATGTCGTGGCTTTTCCAAAGTTTGGCAAAGATTTTAGGCCTTTGCGCGCGCTTGTGTCTCAGGCGTCGTGTAATTTCGTAGCTTTGCCAATGTTTGGCAAAGACTTCGTCCTTTGCGCGCGCATGTGTTTCAGGCGTCGTGTAATGCCGTAGCTTTGCCAATGTTTGGCAAAAACTTCAGGTCTTGTGCGCGCGCCTGTGTCTGAGGCAGCATGTAAGGACGTAGCTTTGTGAATGTTTGGCAAAGACTTCAGGTCTTGTGCGAGCGCCTGTGTCTCAGGCGGCGTGTAATGTCGTAGCTTTGCCAATGTTTGGCAAAGACTTCAGGTCTTCTGCGTGCGCCTGTGTCTCAGGCGGCGTGTAATGCCATAGCTTTGCCACCGTTTGGCAAAGACTTCAGGTCTTGTGCGCGCGCCTGTGTCTCAAGCGGCGGGTAATGCCGTAGCTTTGACAATGTTTGGCAAAGATTTCAGGTCTTGTGCGCGCTTGTGTTTCAGGCAACGTCTAATGCCGTAGCTTTGCCAATGTTTGGCAAAGACTTCAGGTCTTGTGTGCGCGTTGTGTCTCAGGCGTCGTGTAATGCCGTAGCATTGCCAATGTTTGGCAAAGACTTCAGGTCTTGTGCGAGCGCCTATGTCTCAAGCGGCATGTAATGTCGTAGCTTTGCCAATGTTTGGCAAAGACTTCAGGTCTTCTGTGAGTGCCTATGTGTCAGGCGGCGTGTAAGGCCGTAGCTTTGCCAATGTTTGGCAAAGACTTCAGGTCTTGTGCGCGCGCCTGTGTCTCAGGCGGCATCCAATGCCGTAGCTTTGCCAGTGATTAGCGAAGACTTCCGGTCTTGTGCACGCGCATGTGTCTCAGGCGTGGTGTAATGCCGTAGCTTTACCAATGTTTGGCAAAGACTTCAGGTCTTGTGCGCGCGCCTGTGTCTCAGGCGGTGTGTAATGTCGTGGCTTTTCCTATGTTTGGCAAAGATTTAAGGCCTTTTGCGCGCGCATGTGTCTCAGGCGTCGTGTAATTTCGTAGCCTTGCCAATGATTGGCAAAGACTTCAAGTATTTTGCCCGCGCATGTGTCTCAGGCATCGTGTAATGCCGTAGCATTGCCAATGTTTGGCAAAGACTTCAGGTCTTGTGCGCGCGCCTCTATCTGAGGCAGCATGTAAGGACGTAGCTTTGCCAATGTTTGGCAAAGACTTCAGGTCTTGTGCGAGCGCCTGTGTCTCAGGCGGCGTGTAATGTTGTAGCTTTGCCAACGTTTGGCAAAGACTTCAGGTCTTCTGTGTGCGCCTGTGTCTCAGGCGGCGTGTAATGCCATAGCTTTGCCAATGTTTGGAAAAGATTTCAGGTCTTGTGCGCGCTCCTGTGTCTCAAGCGGCGGGTAATGCCGTAGCTTTGACAATGTTTGGCAAAGATTTCAGGTCTTGTGCGCGCGTCTGTTTCGGGCAACGTCTAATGCCGTTGCTTTGCCAATGTTTGGCAAAGACTTCAGGTCTTGTGTGTGCGCTGTGTCTCAGTCATCGTGTAATGCCGTAGCATTGCCAATGTTTGGCAAAGACTTCGGGTCTTGTGCGAGCGCCTATGTCTGAAGCGGCATGTATTGTCATAGCTTTGCCAATGTTTGGAAAAGACTTCAGGTCTTCTGCGTGTGCCTGTGTCTCAGGCGGCGTGTATGGTCGTAGCTTTGCCAATGTTTGGCAAAGACTTCACGTCTTGTGCGCGCGCCTCCGTCTTAGGTGGCGTCCAATGCCGTAGCTTTGCCAATGATTAGTAAAGACTTCGGTCTTGTGCGCGCGCTTGTGTGTCAGGCGTGGTGTAATGCCATAGCTTTGCCAATGTTTGGTAAAGACTTCATGTCTTCTACGTGCGTCGTAGCTTTGCCAATGTTTGGCAAAGACTTCAGGTCTTCTGCGTGTGCCTATGTCTCAGGCAACGTCTAATGTCGTAGCTTTGCCAATGTTTGGCAAAGTCTTCAGGCCTTGTGTGCGCGCCTGTGTCTCAGGCGGCGTGTAATGCCGTAGCTTTGCCAATGTTTGGCAAAGACTTCAGGTCTTGTGCGAGCACCTATGTCTCAAACGGCATGTAATGTCGTAGCTTTGCCAATGTTTGGCAAAGACTTCAAGTCTTCTGCGTGTGCCTGTGTCTCAGGCGCGTGTAAGGCCGTAGCTTTGCCAATGTTTGGCAAAGACTTCAGGTCTTCTGCGTGCGCCTGTGTCTCATGCGACGTGTAATGCCATAGCTTTGCCAATGTTTGGCAAAGACTTCAGGTCTTGTGCGCGCGCCTGTGTCTCAAGCGGCGGGTAATGCCGTAGTTTTGACAATGTTTGGCAAAGATTTCAGGTCTTGTGCGTGCTTGTGTTTCAGGCAACGTCTAATGCCGTAGCTTTGCCAATGTTTGGCAAAGACTTCAGGTCTTGTGTGCGCGCTGTGTCTCAGGCATCGTGTAATGCCGTAGCATTGCCAATGTTTGGCAAAGACTTCGGGTCTTGTGCGAGCGCCTATGTCTGAAGCGGTATGTAATGTCGTAGCTTTGCCAATGTTTGGAAAAGACTTCAGGTCTTCTGCGTGTGCCTGTGACTCAGGCGGCGTGTACGGCCGTAGCTTTGCCAATGTTTGGCAAAGACTTCACGTCTTGTGCGCGCGCCTGTGTCTTAGGCGGCGTCCAATGCCGTAGCTTTGCCAATGATTAGCAAAGACTTCGGTCTTGTGCGCGCGCTTGTGTGTCAGGCGTGGTGTAATGCCATAGCTTTGCCAATGTTTCGTAAAGACTTCAGGTCTTCTACGTGCGTCGTAGCTTTGCCAATGTTTGGCAAATACTTGAGGTCTTGTATGCGCGCCTATGTCTCAGGCAGCGTCTAATGCCGTAGCTTTTCCAATGTTTGGCAAAGTCTTCAGGCCTTGTGTGCGCGCCTGTGTCTCAGGCGGCGTGTAATGCCGTAGCTTTGCCAATGTTTGGCAAAGACTTCACGTCTTAGGCGGCGTCCAATGCCGTAGCTTTGCCAATGATTAGCAAAGACTTCGGTCTTGTGCGCGCGCTTGTGTCTCAGGCGTGGTGTAATGCCGTAGCTTTGCCAATGTTTGGAAAAGACTTCAGGTCTTGTGCGGACGCCTGTGTCTCAAGTAGCGTCTAACGCCGTAGATTGTCCAATGTTTAGCAACGACTTCAGGTCTTGTGTGCGCGCCTGTGTCTCAGGCGGCGTGTAATGCCGTGGCTTTTCCAATGTTTTGCAAAGATTTCAAGTCTTTTGCTCGCGCATGTGTCTCAGGCGACGTGTAATGCCGTAGCTTTGCACACGTTTGGTAAAGAATTCAGGTCTTGTGCGCGCGCCTGTGTCTCAGGCGGCGTGTAATGTCGTGGCTTTTCCAAAGTTTGGCAAATATTTTAGGCCTTTTATGCACGATTGTGTCTCAGGCGTCGTGTAATTTCGTAGCTTTGCCAATGTTTGCAAAGACTTCGTCTTTTGCGCGCGCATGTGTTTCAGGCGTCGTGTAATGCCGTAGCTTTGCCAATGTTTGGCAAAAACTTCAGGTCTTGTGCGCGCGCCTGTGTCTGAGGCAGCATGTAAGGACGTAGCTTTCTGAATGTTTGGCAAAGACTTCAGGTCTTGTGCGAGCGCCTGTGTCTCAGGCGGCGTGTAATGTCGTAGCTTTGCCAATGTTTGGCAAAGACTTCAGGTCTTCTGCGTGCGCCTGTGTCTCAGGCGGCGTGTAATGCCATAGCTTTGCCACCGTTTGGCAAAGACTTCAGGTCTTGTGCGCGCGCCTGTGTCTCAAGCGGCGGGTAATGCCGTAGCTTTGACAATGTTTGGCAAAGATTTCAGGTCTTGTGCGCGCTTGTGTTTCAGGCAACGTCTAATGCCGTAGCTTTGCCAATGTTTGGCAAAGACTTCAGGTCTTGTGTGCGCGTTGTGTCTCAGGCGTCGTGTAATGCCGTAGCATTGCCAATGTTTGGCAAAGACTTCAGGTCTTGTGCGAGCGCCTATGTCTCAAGCGGCATGTAATGTCGTAGCTTTGCCAATGTTTGGCAAAGACTTCAGGTCTTCTGTGAGTGCCTATGTGTCAGGCGGCGTGTAAGGCCGTAGCTTTGCCAATGTTTGGCAAAGACTTCAGGTCTTGTGCGCGCGCCTGTGTCTCAGGCGGCATCCAATGCCGTAGCTTTGCCAGTGATTAGCGAAGACTTCCGGTCTTGTGCACGCGCATGTGTCTCAGGCGTGGTGTAATGCCGTAGCTTTACCAATGTTTGGCAAAGACTTCAGGTCTTGTGCGCGCGCCTGTGTCTCAGGCGGTGTGTAATGTCGTGGCTTTTCCTATGTTTGGCAAAGATTTAAGGCCTTTTGCGCGCGCATGTGTCTCAGGCGTCGTGTAATTTCGTAGCCTTGCCAATGATTGGCAAAGACTTCAAGTATTTTGCCCGCGCATGTGTCTCAGGCATCGTGTAATGCCGTAGCATTGCCAATGTTTGGCAAAGACTTCAGGTCTTGTGCGCGCGCCTCTATCTGAGGCAGCATGTAAGGACGTAGCTTTGCCAATGTTTGGCAAAGACTTCAGGTCTTGTGCGAGCGCCTGTGTCTCAGGCGGCGTGTAATGTTGTAGCTTTGCCAACGTTTGGCAAAGACTTCAGGTCTTCTGTGTGCGCCTGTGTCTCAGGCGGCGTGTAATGCCATAGCTTTGCCAATGTTTGGAAAAGATTTCAGGTCTTGTGCGCGCTCCTGTGTCTCAAGCGGCGGGTAATGCCGTAGCTTTGACAATGTTTGGCAAAGATTTCAGGTCTTGTGCGCGCGTCTGTTTCGGGCAACGTCTAATGCCGTTGCTTTGCCAATGTTTGGCAAAGACTTCAGGTCTTGTGTGTGCGCTGTGTCTCAGTCATCGTGTAATGCCGTAGCATTGCCAATGTTTGGCAAAGACTTCGGGTCTTGTGCGAGCGCCTATGTCTGAAGCGGCATGTATTGTCATAGCTTTGCCAATGTTTGGAAAAGACTTCAGGTCTTCTGCGTGTGCCTGTGTCTCAGGCGGCGTGTATGGTCGTAGCTTTGCCAATGTTTGGCAAAGACTTCACGTCTTGTGCGCGCGCCTCCGTCTTAGGTGGCGTCCAATGCCGTAGCTTTGCCAATGATTAGTAAAGACTTCGGTCTTGTGCGCGCGCTTGTGTGTCAGGCGTGGTGTAATGCCATAGCTTTGCCAATGTTTGGTAAAGACTTCATGTCTTCTACGTGCGTCGTAGCTTTGCCAATGTTTGGCAAAGACTTCAGGTCTTCTGCGTGTGCCTATGTCTCAGGCAACGTCTAATGTCGTAGCTTTGCCAATGTTTGGCAAAGTCTTCAGGCCTTGTGTGCGCGCCTGTGTCTCAGGCGGCGTGTAATGCCGTAGCTTTGCCAATGTTTGGCAAAGACTTCAGGTCTTGTGCGAGCACCTATGTCTCAAACGGCATGTAATGTCGTAGCTTTGCCAATGTTTGGCAAAGACTTCAAGTCTTCTGCGTGTGCCTGTGTCTCAGGCGCGTGTAAGGCCGTAGCTTTGCCAATGTTTGGCAAAGACTTCAGGTCTTCTGCGTGCGCCTGTGTCTCATGCGACGTGTAATGCCATAGCTTTGCCAATGTTTGGCAAAGACTTCAGGTCTTGTGCGCGCGCCTGTGTCTCAAGCGGCGGGTAATGCCGTAGTTTTGACAATGTTTGGCAAAGATTTCAGGTCTTGTGCGTGCTTGTGTTTCAGGCAACGTCTAATGCCGTAGCTTTGCCAATGTTTGGCAAAGACTTCAGGTCTTGTGTGCGCGCTGTGTCTCAGGCATCGTGTAATGCCGTAGCATTGCCAATGTTTGGCAAAGACTTCGGGTCTTGTGCGAGCGCCTATGTCTGAAGCGGTATGTAATGTCGTAGCTTTGCCAATGTTTGGAAAAGACTTCAGGTCTTCTGCGTGTGCCTGTGACTCAGGCGGCGTGTACGGCCGTAGCTTTGCCAATGTTTGGCAAAGACTTCACGTCTTGTGCGCGCGCCTGTGTCTTAGGCGGCGTCCAATGCCGTAGCTTTGCCAATGATTAGCAAAGACTTCGGTCTTGTGCGCGCGCTTGTGTGTCAGGCGTGGTGTAATGCCATAGCTTTGCCAATGTTTCGTAAAGACTTCAGGTCTTCTACGTGCGTCGTAGCTTTGCCAATGTTTGGCAAATACTTGAGGTCTTGTATGCGCGCCTATGTCTCAGGCAGCGTCTAATGCCGTAGCTTTTCCAATGTTTGGCAAAGTCTTCAGGCCTTGTGTGCGCGCCTGTGTCTCAGGCGGCGTGTAATGCCGTAGCTTTGCCAATGTTTGGCAAAGACTTCACGTCTTAGGCGGCGTCCAATGCCGTAGCTTTGCCAATGATTAGCAAAGACTTCGGTCTTGTGCGCGCGCTTGTGTCTCAGGCGTGGTGTAATGCCGTAGCTTTGCCAATGTTTGGAAAAGACTTCAGGTCTTGTGCGGACGCCTGTGTCTCAAGTAGCGTCTAACGCCGTAGATTGTCCAATGTTTAGCAACGACTTCAGGTCTTGTGTGCGCGCCTGTGTCTCAGGCGGCGTGTAATGCCGTGGCTTTTCCAATGTTTTGCAAAGATTTCAAGTCTTTTGCTCGCGCATGTGTCTCAGGCGACGTGTAATGTCGTAGCTTTGCACACGTTTGGTAAAGAATTCAGGTCTTGTGCGCGCGCCTGTGTCTCAGGCGGCGTGTAATGTCGTGGCTTTTCCAAAGTTTGGCAAATATTTTAGGCCTTTTATGCACGATTGTGTCTCAGGCGTCGTGTAATTTCGTAGCTTTGCCAATGTTTGCAAAGACTTCGTCTTTTGCGCGCGCATGTGTTTCAGGCGTCGTGTAATGCCGTAGCTTTGCCAATGTTTGGCAAAAACTTCAGGTCTTGTGCGCGCGCCTGTGTCTGAGGCAGCATGTAAGGACGTAGCTTTCTGAATGTTTGGCAAAGACTTCAGGTCTTGTGCGAGCGCCTGTGTCTCAGGCGGCGTGTAATGTCGTAGCTTTGCCAATGTTTGGCAAAGACTTCAGGTTTTCTGCGTGCGCCTGTGTCTCAGGCGGCGTGTAATGCCATAGCTTTGACAATGTTTGGCAAAGACTTCAGGTCTTGTGCGCGCGCCGGTGTCTCAAGCGGCGGGTAATGCCGTAGCTTTGACAATGTTTGGCAAAGATTTCAGGTCTTGTGCGCGCTTGTGTTTCAGGCAACGTCTAATGCCGTAGCTTTGCCAATGTTTGGCAAAGACTTCAGGTCTTGTGTGCGCGCTGTGTCTCAGGCGTCGTGTAATGCCGTAGCATTGCCAATGTTTGACAAAGACTTCAGGTCTTGTGCGAGCGCCTATGTCTCAAGCGGCATGTAATGTCGTAGCTTTGCCAATGTTTGGCAAAGACTTCAGGTCTTCTGCGAGTGCCTGTGCCTCAGGCGGCGTGTAAGGCCGTAGCTTTGCCAATGTTTGGCAAAGACTTCAGGTCTTGTGCGCGCGCCTGTGTCTCAGGCGGCATCCAATGCCGTAGCTTTGCCAGTGATTAGCGAAGACTTCAGGTCTTGTGCACGCGCATGTGTCTCAGGCGTGGTGTAATGCCGTAGCTTTACCAATGTTTGGCAAAGACTTTAGGTCTTGTGCGCGCGCCTGTGTCTCAGGCGGTGTGTAATGTCGTGGCTTTTCCTATGTTTGGCAATGATTTAAGGCCTTTTGCGCGCTCATGTGTCTCAGGCGTCGTGTAATTTCGTAGCCTTGCCAATGTTTGGCAAAGACTTCAAGTCTTTTGCCCGCGCATGTGTTTCAGGTGGCGTGTAATGCCGTAGCTTTGCCAATGTTTCGCAAAGACTTCAGGTCTTGTGCGCGCGCCTCTATCTGAGGCAGCATGTAAGGACGTAGCTTTGCCAATGTTTGGCAAAGACTTCAGGTCTTGTGCGAGCGCCTGTGTCTCAGGCGGCGTGTAATGTTGTAGCTTTGCCAATGTTTGGCAAAGACTTCAGGTCTTCTGTGTGCGTCTGTGTCTCAGGCGTGTAATGCCATAGCTTTGCAAATGTTTGGCAAAGACTTCAGGTCTTGTGCGCGCGCCTGTGTCTCAAGCGGCGGGTAATGCCATAGCTTTGACAATGTTTGGCAAAGATTTCAGGTCTTGTGCGCACTTGTGTTTCAGGCAACGTCTAATGCCGTAGCTTTGCCAATGTTTGGCAAAGACTTCAGGTCTTGTGTGCGCGGTGTGTCTCAGGCATCGTGTAATGCCGTAGCATTGCCAATGTTTGGCAAAGACTTCGGGTCTTGTTCGAGCGCCTATGTCTGAAGCGGCATGTATTGTCGTAGCTTTGCCAATGTTTGGAAAAGACTTCAGGTCTTCTGCGTGTGCCTGTGTCTCAGGCCGCGTGTACGGCCGTAGCTTTGCCAATGTTTGGCAAAGACTTCACGTCTTCTGCGTGCGCCTGTGTCTCAGGCGGCGTGTAATGCCACAGCTTTGCCAATGATTAGCAAAGACTTCGGTCTTGTGCGCGCGCTTGTTTGTCAGGCGTGGTGTAATGCCATAGCTTTGCCAATGTTTGGTAAAGACTTCAGGTCTTCTACGTGCGTCGTAGCTTTGCCAATGTTTGGCAAAGACTTCAGGTCTTGTATGCGCGCCTATGTCTCAGGCAGCGTCTAATGCCGTAGCTTTCCCAGTGTTTGGCAAAGTCTTCAGGCCTTGTGTGCGCGCCTGTGTCTCAGTGTAATGCCGTAGCTTTGCCAATGTTTGGCAAAGACTTCAGGTCTTCTGCGTGTGCCTGTGTCTCAGGCGGCGTGTAAGGCTGTAGCTTTGCCAATGTTTGGCAAAGACTTCAGGTCTTCTGCGTGCGCCTGTGTCTCAGGCGGCATGTAATGCCACAGCTTTGCCAATGTTTGGCAAAGACTTCAGGTCTTGTGCGCGCGCCTGTGTCTCAAGCGGCGGGTAATGCCGTAGCTTTGACATTGTTTGACAAAGATTTCAAGTCTTGTCCGTGCTTGTGTTTCAGGCAACGTCTAATGCCGTAGCTTTGCCAATGTTTGGCAAAGACTTCAGGTCTTGTGTGCGCGCTGTGTCTCAGGCATCGTGTAATGCCGTAGCATTGCCAATGTTTTGCAAAGACTTCGGGTCTTGTGCGAGCGCCTATGTCTGAAGCGGCATGTAATGTCGTAGCTTTGCCAATGTTTGGAAAAGACTTCAGGTCTTCTGCGTGTGCCTGTGTCTCAGGCGGCGTGTACGGCCGTAGCTTTGCCAATGTTTGGCAAAGACTTCACGTCTTGTGCGCGCGCCTGTGTCTTAGGCGGCGTCCAATGCCGTAGCATTGCCAATGACTAGCAAAGATTTCGGTCTTGTGCGCGCGCTTGTGTGTCAGGCGTGGTGTAATGCCAAAGCTTTGCCAATGTTTGGTAAAGACTTCAGGTCTTCTACGTGCGTCGTAGCTTTGCCAATGTTTGGCAAAGACTTCAGGTCTTGTATGCGCGCCTATGTCTCAGGCAGAGTCTAATGTTGTAGCTTTGCCAATGTTTGGCAAAGTCTTCAGGCCTTGTGTGCGCGCCTGTGTCTCAGGCGGCGTGTAATGCCGTAGCTTTGCCAATGTTTGGCAAAGACTTCAGGTCTTGTGCGATCGCCTATGTCTCAAGCGGCATGTATTGTCGTAGCTTTGCCAATGTTTGGCAAAGACTTCAGGTCTTCTGCGTGTGCCTGTGTCTCAGGCGGCGAGTAACGCCGTAGCTTTGCCAATGTTTGGCAAAGACTTCCGGTCTTGTGCGCGCGCCTGTGTCTCAGGCGGTATCCAATGCCGTAGCTTTGCCAGTGATTAGCAAAGACTTCAGGTCTTGTGCACGCGCATGTGTCTCAGGCGTGGTGTAATGCCGTAGCTTTACCAATGTTTGGCAAAGACTTCAGGTCTTGTGCGCGCGCCTGTGTCTCATGCGGTGTGTAATGTCGTGGCTTTTCCTATGTTTGGCAAATATTTAAGGCCTTTTGCGAGCGCATGTGTCTCAGGCGTCGTGTAATTTCGTAGCCTTGCCAATGTTTGGCAAAGACTTCAAGTCTTTTGCGCGCGCATGTGTTTCGGGCGGCGTGTAATGTCGTAGCTTTGCCAATGTTTGGCAAAGACTTCAGGTCTTATGCGCGCGCCTCTGTCTGAGGCAGCATGTAAGGACGTAGCTTTGCCAATGTTTGGCAAAGACTTCAGGTCTTATGCGAGCGCCTCTGTCTTAGGCGCGTGTAATGTTGTAGCTTTGCCAATGTTTTTCAAAGACTTCAGGTCTTCTGCGTGCGCCTGTGTCTCAGGCGGCGTGTAATGCCATAGCTTTGCCAATGTTTGGCAAAGACTTCAGGTCTTGTGCGCGCGCCTGTGTCTCAAGCGGCGGGTAATGCCGTAGCTTTGACAATGTTTGGCAAAGATTTCAGGTCTTGTGCGCGCTTGTGTTTCGGGCAACGTCTAATGCCGTAGCTTTGCCAATGTTTGGCAAAGACTTCAGGTCTTGTGTGCGCGCTGTGTCTCAGGCATCGTGTAATGCCGTAGCATTGCCAATGTTTGGCAAAGACTTTGGGTCTTGTGCGAGCGCCTATGTCTGAAGCGGCATGTATTGTCGTAGCTTTGCCAATGTTTGGAAAAGACTTCAGGTCTTCTGCGTGTGCCTGTGTCTCAGCCGGCGTGTACGGCCGTAGCTTTGCCAATGTTTGGCAAAGACTTCACGTCTTGTGCGCGCGCCTATGTCTTAGGCAGCGTCCAATGCCGTAGCTTTGCCAATGATTAGCAAAGACTTCGGTCTTGTGCGCGCGCTTGTGTGTCAGGCGTGGTGTAATGCCATAGCTTTGCCAATGTTTGGTAAAGACTTCAGGTCTTCTACGTGCGTCGTAGCTTTGCCAATGTTTGGCAAAGACTTCAGGTCTTGTATTCGCGCCTATGTCTCAGGCAGCGTCTAATGCCGTAGCTTTGCCAATATTTGGCAAAGTCTTCAGGCCTTGTGTGCGCGCCTGTGTCTCAGGCGGCGTGTAATGCCGTAGCTTTGCCAATGTTTGGCAAAGACTTCAGGTCCTGTGCGAGCGCCTATGTCTCAAGCGTCATGTAATGTCGTAACTTTGCCAATGTTTGGCAAAGACTTCAGGTCTTCTGCCTGTGCCTGTGTCTCAGGCGGCGTGTAAGGCCATAGCTTTTCTAATGTTTGGCAAAGACTTCTGGTCTTGTGCGCGCGCCTGTGTCTCAGGCGGTATCCAATGCCGTAGCTTTGCCAGTGATTAGCAAAGACTTCAGTATTTGTGCAAGCGCATGTGTCTCAGGTGTGGTGTAATGCCGTAGCTTTACCAATGTTTGGCAAAGACTTCAGGTCTTGTGCGCGCGCCTGTGTCTCATGCAGTGTGTAATGTCGTGGCTTTTCCTATGTTTGGCAAAGATTTAAGGCCTTTTGCGAGCGCATGTGTCTCAGGCTTCGTGTAATTTCGTAGCCTTGCCAATGTTTGGCAAAGACTTCAAGTCTTTTGCGCACGCATGTGTTTCAGGCGGCGTGTAATGTCGTAGCTTTGCCAATGTTTGGCAAAGACTTCAGGTCTTATGCGCGCGCCTCTGTCTGAGGCAGCATGTAAGGACGTAGCTTTGCCAATGTTTGGCAAAGACTTCAGGTCTTATGCGAGCGCCTCTGTCTCATGCGGCGTGTAATGTTGTAGCTTTGCCAATGTTTTTCAAAGACTTCAGGTCTTCTGCGTGTGCCTGTGTCTCAGGCGGCATGTAATGCCATAGCTTTGCCAATGTTTGGCAAAGACTTCAGGTCTTGTGCGCGCGCCTGTGTCTCAAGCGGCTGGTAATGCCGTAGCTTTGACAATGTTTGGCAAAGATTTCAGGTCTTGTGCGCGCTTATGTTTCAGGCAACGTCTAAGGCCGTAGCTTTGCCAATGTTTGGCAAAGACTTCAGGTCTTGTGTACGTGCTGTGTCTCAGGCATCGTGTATTGCCGTAGCATTGCCAATGTTTGGCAAAGACTTCGGGTCTTGTGCGAGCGCCTATGTCTGAAGCGTCATGTAATGTCATAGCTTTGCCAATGTTTGGCAAAGACTTCAGGTCTTCTGCGTGTGCCTGTGTCTCAGGCGTGGTGTAATGCCGTAGCTTTACCAATGTTTGGCAAAGACTTCAGGTCTTGTGCACGCGCCTGTGTCTCAAGCGGCGGGTAATGCCGTAGCTTTGACAATGTTTGGCAAAGATTTCAGGTCTTGTGCGTGCTTGTGTTTCAGGCAACGTCTAATGCCGTAGCTTTGCCAATGTTTGGCAAAGACTTCAGGTCTTGTGTGCGCGCTGTGTCTCAGGCATCGTGTAATGCCGTAGCATTGCCAATGTTTGGCAAAGACTTCGGGTCTTGTGCGAGCGCCTATGTCTCAAGCGGCATGTAAGGTCGTAGCTTTGCCAATGTTTGGAAAAGACTTCAGGTCTTCTGCGTGTGCCTGTGTCTCAGGCGACGTGTACGGCCGTAGCTTTTCCAATGCTTGGCAAAGACTTCACGTCTTGTGCGCGCGCCTGTGTCCTAGGCGGCGTCCAATGCCGTAGCTTTGCCAATGATTAGCAAAGACTTCGGTCTTGTGCGCGCGCTTGTGTGTCAGGCGTGGTGTAATGCCACAGCTTTGCCAATGTTTGGTAAAGACTTCAGGTCTTCTACGTGCGTCGTAGCTTTGCCAATGTTTGGCAAAGACTTCAGGTCTTGTATGCGCGCCTATGTCTCAGGCAGCGTCTAATGCCGTAGCTTTGCCAATGTTTGGCAAAGTCTTCAGGCCTTGTGTGCGCGCCTGTGTCTCAGGCGGCGTGTAATGCCGTAGCTTTGCCAATGTTTGGCAAAGACTTCAGGTCTTGTGCGAGCGCCTATGTCTCAAGCGGCATGTAATGTCGTAGCTTTGCCAATATTTGGCAAAGACTTCAGGTCTTCTGCGTGTGCCTGTGTCTCAGGCGGCGTGTAAGGCCGTAGCTTTGCCAATGTTTGGCAAGGACTTCAGGTCTTGTGCGCGCGCCTGTGTCTCAGGCGGTATCCAATGCCGTAGCTTTGCCAGTGATTAGCAAAGACTTTAGGTCTTGTGCACGCGCATGTGTCTCAGGCGTGGTGTAATGCCGTAGCTTTACCAATGTTTGGCAAAGACTTCAGGTCTTGTGTGCGCGTCTGTGTCTCTGGCGGTGTGTAATGTCGTGGCTTTTCCTATGTTTGGCAAAGATTTAAGGCCTTTTGCGAGCGCATGTGTCTCAGGCGTCGTGTAATTTCATAGCCTTGCCAATGTTTGGCAAAGACTTCAAGTCTTGTGCGCGCGCCTCTATCTGAGGCAGCATGTAAGGACGTAGCTTTGCCAATGTTTGGCAAAGACTTCAGGTCTTATGCGAGCGCCTCTGTGTCAGGCGGTGTGTAATGTTGTAGCTTTACCAATGTTTGGCAAAGACTTCAGGTCTTCTGCGTGCGCCTGTGTCTCAGGCGGCGTGTAATGCCATAGCTTTGCCAATGTTTGGCAAAGACTTCAGGTCTTGTGCGCGCGCCTGTGTCTCAAGCGGCGGGTAATGCCGTAGCTTTGACAATGTTTGGCAAAGATTTCAGGTCTTGTGCGCGCTTGTGTTTCAGGCACCGTCTAATGTCGTAGCTTTGCCAATGTTTGGCAAAGACTTCAGGTCTTGTGTGCGCGCTGTGTCTCAGGCATCGTGTAATGCCGTAGCATTGCCAATGTTTGGCAAAGACTTCGGGTCTTGTGCGAGCGCCTATGTCTGAAGCGGCATGTAATGTCGTAGCTTTGCCAATGTTTGGAAAAGACTTCAGGTCTTCTGCGTGTGCCTGTGTCTCAGGCGGCGGGTACGGCCATAGCTTTGCCAATGTTTGGCAAAGACTTCACGTCTTGTGCGCGCGCCTGTGTCTTAGGCGGCGTCCAATGCCGTAGCTTTGCCAGTGATTAGCAAAGACTTTAGGTCTTGTGCACGCGCATGTGTCTCAGGCGTGGTGTAATGCCGTAGCTTTACCAATGTTTGGCAAAGACTTCAGGTCTTGTGTGCGCGTCTGTGTCTCTGGCGGTGTGTAATGTCGTGGCTTTTCCTATGTTTGGCAAAGATTTAAGGCCTTTTGCGAGCGCATGTGTCTCAGGCGTCGTGTAATTTCATAGCCTTGCCAATGTTTGGCAAAGACTTCAAGTCTTTTACGCGCGCATGTGTTTCAGGCGGCGTGTAATGTCGTAGCTTTGCCAATGTTTGGCAAAGACCTCAGGTCTTGTGCGCGCGCCTCTATCTGAGGCAGCATGTAAGGACGTAGCTTTGCCAATGTTTGGCAAAGACTTCAGGTCTTATGCGAGCGCCTCTGTGCCAGGCGGCGTGTAATGTTGTAGCTTTACCAATGTTTGGCAAAGACTTCAGGTCTTCTGCGTGCGCCTGTGTCTCAGGCGGCGTGTAATGCCATAGCTTTGCCAATGTTTGGCAAAGACTTCAGGTCTTGTGCGCGCGCCTATGTCTCAAGCGGCGGGTAATGCCGTAGCTTTGACAATGTTTGGCAAAGATTTCAGGTCTTGTGCGCGCTTGTGTTTCAGGCACCGTCTAATGCCGTAGCTTTGCCAATGTTTGGCAAAGACTTCAGGTCTTGTGTGCGCGCTGTGTCTCAGGCATCGTGTAATGCCGTAGCATTGCCAATGTTTGGCAAAGACTTCGGGTCTTGTGCGAGCGCCTATGTCTGAAGCGGCATGTAATGTCGTAGCTTTGCCAATGTTTGGAAAAGACTTCAGGTCTTCTGCGTGTGCCTGTGTCTCAGGCGGCGGGTACGGCCATAGCTTTGCCAATGTTTGGCAAAGACTTCACGTCTTGTGCGCGCGCCTGTGTCTTAGGCGGCGTCCAATGCCGTAGCTTTGCCAAGGATTAGCAAAGACTTCGGTCTTGTGCGCGCGCTTGTGTGTCAGGCGTGGTGTAATGCCATAGCTTTGCCAATGTTTGGTAAAGACTTCAGGTCTTCTACGTGCGTCGTAGCTTTGCCCATGTTTGGCAAAGACTTCAGGTCTTGTATGCGCGCCTATGTCTCAGGCAACGTCTAATGCCGTAGCTTTGCCAATGTTTGGCAAAGTCTTCAGGCCTTGTGTGCGCGCCTGTGTCTCAGGCGGCGTGTAATGCCGTAGCTTTGCCAATGTTTGGCAAAGACTTCAGGTCTTGTGCGAGCACCTATGTCTCAAACGGCATGTAATGTCGTAGCTTTGCCAATGTTTGGCAAAGACTTCAGGTCTTCTGCGTGTGCCTGTGTCTCAGGCGCGTGTAAGGCCGTAGCTTTGCCAATGTTTGGCAAAGACTTCAGGTCTTCTGCGTGCGCCTGTGTCTCAGGCGACGTGTAATGCCATAGCTTTGCCAATGTTTGGCAAAGACTTCAGGTCTTGTGCGAGCGCCTGTGTCTCAAGCGGCGGGTAATGCCGTAGCTTTGACAATGTTTGGCAAAGATTTCAGGTCTTGTGCGTGCTTGTGTTTCAGGCAACGTCTAATGCCGTAGCTTTGCCAATGTTTGGCAAAGACTTCAGGTCTTGTGTGCGCGCTGTGTCTCAGGCATCGTGTAATGTCGTAGCATTGCCAATGTTTGGCAAAGACTTCGGGACTTGTGCGAGCGCCTATGTCTCAAGCGGCATGTAATGTCGTAGCATTGCCAATGTTTGGAAAAGACTTCAGGTCTTCTGCGTGTGCCTGTGTCTCAGGCGGCGTGTACGGCCGTAGCTTTGCCAATGTTTGGCAAAGACTTCACGTCTTGTGCGCGCGCCTGTGTCCTAGGCGGCGTCCAATGTCGTAGCTTTGCCAATGATTAGCAAAGACTTCGGTCTTGTGCGCGCGCTTGTGTGTCAGGCGTGGTGTAATGCCATAGCTTTGCCAATGTTTGGTAAAGACTTCAGGTCTTCTACGTGCGTCGTAGCTTTGCCAATGTTTGGCAAAGACTTCAGGTCTTGTATGCGCGCCTATGTCTCAGGCAGCGTCTAATGCCGTAGCTTTGCCAATGTTTGGCAAAGTCTTCAGGCCTTGTGTGCGCGCCTGTGTCTCAGGCGGCGTGTAATGCCGTAGCTTTGCCAATGTTTGGCAAAGACTTCAGGTCTTGTGCGAGCGCCTATGTCTCAAGCGGCATGTAATGTCGTAGCTTTGCCAATATTTGGCAAAGACTTCAGGTCTTCTGCGTGTGCCTGTGTCTCAGGCGGCGTGTAAGGCCGTAGCTTTGCCAATGTTTGGCAAGGACTTCAGGTCTTGTGCGCGCGCCTGTGTCTCAGGCGGTATCCAATGCCGTAGCTTTGCCAGTGATTAGCAAAGACTTTAGGTCTTGTGCACGCGCATGTGTCTCAGGCGTGGTGTAATGCCGTAGCTTTACCAATGTTTGGCAAAGACTTCAGGTCTTGTGTGCGCGTCTGTGTCTCTGGCGGTGTGTAATGTCGTGGCTTTTCCTATGTTTGGCAAAGATTTAAGGCCTTTTGCGAGCGCATGTGTCTCAGGCGTCGTGTAATTTCATAGCCTTGCCAATGTTTGGCAAAGACTTCAAGTCTTGCATGTGTTTCAGGCGGCGTGTAATGTCGTAGCTTTGCCAATGTTTGGCAAAGACCTCAGGTCTTGTGCGCGCGCCTCTATCTGAGGCAGCATGTAAGGACGTAGCTTTGCCAATGTTTGGCAAAGACTTCAGGTCTTATGCGAGCGCCTCTGTGTCAGGCGGCGTGTAATGTTGTAGCTTTACCAATGTTTGGCAAAGACTTCAGGTCTTCTGCGTGCGCCTGTGTCTCAGGCGGCGTGTAATGCCATAGCTTTGCCAATGTTTGGCAAAGACTTCAGGTCTTGTGCGCGCGCCTGTGTCTCAAGCGGCGGGTAATGCCGTAGCTTTGACAATGTTTGGCAAAGATTTCAGGTCTTGTGCGCGCTTGTGTTTCAGGCACCGTCTAATGCCGTAGCTTTGCCAATGTTTGGCAAAGACTTCAGGTCTTGTGTGCGCGCTGTGTCTCAGGCATCGTGTAATGCCGTAGCATTGCCAATGTTTGGCAAAGACTTCGGGTCTTGTGCGAGCGCCTATGTCTGAAGCGGCATGTAATGTCGTAGCTTTGCCAATGTTTGGAAAAGACTTCAGGTCTTCTGCGTGTGCCTGTGTCTCAGGCGGCGGGTACGGCCATAGCTTTGCCAATGTTTGGCAAAGACTTCACGTCTTGTGCGCGCGCCTGTGTCTTAGGCGGCGTCCAATGCCGTAGCTTTGCCAGTGATTAGCAAAGACTTTAGGTCTTGTGCACGCCATGTGTCTCAGGCGTGGTGTAATGCCGTAGCTTTACCAATGTTTGGCAAAGACTTCAGGTCTTGTGTGCGCGTCTGTGTCTCTGGTGGTGTGTAATGTCGTGGCTTTTCCTATGTTTGGCAAAGATTTAAGGCCTTTTGCGAGCGCATGTGTCTCAGGCGTCGTGTAATTTCATAGCCTTGCCAATGTTTGGCAAAGACTTCAAGTCTTTTACGCGCGCATGTGTTTCAGGCGGCGTGTAATGTCGTAGCTTTGCCAATGTTTGGCAAAGACCTCAGGTCTTGTGCGCGCGCCTCTATCTGAGGCAGCATGTAAGGACGTAGCTTTGCCAATGTTTGGCAAAGACTTCAGGTCTTATGCGAGCGCCTCTGTGTCAGGCGGCGTGTAATGTTGTAGCTTTACCAATGTTTGGCAAAGACTTCAGGTCTTCTGCGTGCGCCTGTGTCTCAGGCGGCGTGTAATGCCATAGCTTAGCCAATGTTTGGCAAAGACTTCAGGTCTTGTGCGCGCGCCTGTGTCTCAAGCGGCGGGTAATGCCGTAGCTTTGACAATGTTTGGCAAAGATTTCAGGTCTTGTGCGCGCTTGTGTTTCAGGCACCGTCTAATGCCGTAGCTTTGCCAATGTTTGGCAAAGACTTCAGGTCTTGTGTGCGCGCTGTGTCTCAGGCATCGTGTAATGCCGTAGCATTGCCAATGTTTGGCAAAGACTTCGGGTCTTGTGCGAGCGCCTATGTCTGAAGCGGCATGTAATGTCGTAGCTTTGCCAATGTTTGGAAAAGACTTCAGGTCTTCTGCGTGTGCCTGTGTCTCAGGCGGCGGGTACGGCCATAGCTTTGCCAATGTTTGGCAAAGACTTCACGTCTTGTGCGCGCGCCTGTGTCTTAGGCGGCGTCCAATGCCGTAGCTTTGCCAAGGATTAGCAAAGACCTCGGTCTTGTGCGCGCGCTTGTGTGTCAGGCGTGGTGTAATGCCATAGCTTTGCCAATGTTTGGTAAAGACTTCAGGTCTTCTACGTGCGTCGTAGCTTTGCCAATGTTTGGCAAAGACTTCAGGTCTTGTATGCGCGCCTATGTCTCAGGCAGCGTCTAATGCCGTAGCTTTGCCAATGTTTGGCAAAGATTTAAGGCCTTTTGCGAGCGCATGTGTCTCAGGCGTCGTGTAATTTCGTAGCCTTGCCAATGTTTGGCAAAGACTTCAAGTCTTTTGCGCGCGCATGTGTTTCAGGTGGCGTGTAATGTCGTAGCTTTGCCAATGTTTGGCAAAGACCTCAGGTCTTGTGCGCGCGCCTCTATCTGAGGCAGCATGTAAGGACGTAGCTTTGCCAATGTTTGGCAAAGACTTCAGGTCTTATGCGAGCGCCTCTGTGTCAGGCGGCGTGTAATGTTGTAGCTGTACCAATGTTTGGCAAAGACTTCAGGTCTTCTGCGTGCGCCTGTGTCTCAGGCGGCGTGTAATGCCATAGCTTTGCCAATGTTTGGCAAAGACTTCAGGTCTTGTGCGCGCGCCTGTGTCTCAAGCGGCGGGTAATGCCGTAGCTTTGACAATGTTTGGCAAAGATTTCAGGTCTTGTGCGCGCTTGTGTTTCAGGCACCGTCTAATGCCGTAGCTTTGCCAATGTTTGGCAAAGACTTCAGGTCTTGTGTGCGCGCTGTGTCTCAGGCATCGTGTAATGCCGTAGCATTGCCAGTGTTTGGCAAAGACTTCGGGTCTTGTGCGAGCGCCTATGTCTGAAGCGGCATGTAATGTCGTAGCTTTGCCATTGTTTGGAAAAGACTTCAGGTCTTCTACGTGTGCCTGTGTCTCAGGCGACGTGTACGGCCGTAGCTTTGCCAATGTTTGGCAAAGACTTCACGTCTTGTGCGCGCGCCTGTGTCTTAGGCGGCGTCCAATGCCGTAGCTTTGCCAAGGATTAGCAAAGACCTCGGTCTTGTGCGCGCGCTTGTGTGTCAGGCGTGGTGTAATGCCATAGCTTTGCCAATGTTTGGTAAAGACTTCAGGTCTTCTACGTGCGTCGTAGCTTTGCCAATGTTTGGCAAAGACTTCAGGTCTTGTATGCGCGCCTATGTCTCAGGCAACGTCTAATTCCGTAGCTTTGCCAATGTTTGGCAAAGTCTTCAGGCCTTGTGTGCGCGCCTGTGTCTCAGGCGGCGTGTAATGCCGTTGCTTTGCCAATGTTTGGCAAAGACTTCAGGTCTTGTGCGGGCACCTATGTCTCAAACGGCATGTAATGTCGTAGCTTTGCCAATGTTTGGCAAAGACTTCAGGTCTTCTGCGTGTGCCTGTGTCTCAGGCGCGTGTAAGGCCGTAGCTTTGCCAATGTTTGGCAAAGACTTCAGGTCTTCTGCGTGCGCCTGTGTCTCAGGCGACGTGTAATGCCATAGCTTTGCCAATGTTTGGCAAAGACTTCAGGTCTTGTGCGCGCGCCTGTGTCTCAAGCGGCGGGTAATGCCGTAGCTTTGACAATGTTTGGCAAAGATTTCAGGTCTTGTGCGTGCTTGTGTTTCAGGCAACGTCTAATGCCGTAGCTTTGCCAATGTTTGGCAAAGACTTCAGGTCTTGTGTGCGCGCTGTGTCTCAGGCATCGTGTAATGCCGTAGCATTGCCAATGTTTGGCAAAGACTTCGGGTCTTGTGCGAGCGCCTATGTCTGAAGCGGCATGTAATGTCGTAGCTTTGCCAATGTTTGGAAAAGACTTCAGGTCTTCTGCGTGTGCCTGTGTCTCAGGCGGCGGGTACGGCCATAGCTTTGCCAATGTTTGGCAAAGACTTCACGTCTTGTGCGCGCGCCTGTGTCTTAGGCGGCGTCCAATGCCGTAGCTTTGCCAAGGATTAGCAAAGACTTCGGTCTTGTGCGCGCGCTTGTGTGTCAGGCGTGGTGTAATGCCATAGCTTTGCCAATGTTTGGTAAAGACTTCAGGTCTTCTACGTGCGTCGTAGCTTTGCCCATGTTTGGCAAAGACTTCAGGTCTTGTATGCGCGCCTATGTCTCAGGCAACGTCTAATGCCGTAGCTTTGCCAATGTTTGGCAAAGTCTTCAGGCCTTGTGTGCGCGCCTGTGTCTCAGGCGGCGTGTAATGCCGTAGCTTTGCCAATGTTTGGCAAAGACTTCAGGTCTTGTGCGAGCACCTATGTCTCAAACGGCATGTAATGTCGTAGCTTTGCCAATGTTTGGCAAAGACTTCAGGTCTTCTGCGTGTGCCTGTGTCTCAGGCGCGTGTAAGGCCGTAGCTTTGCCAATGTTTGGCAAAGACTTCAGGTCTTCTGCGTGCGCCTGTGTCTCAGGCGACGTGTAATGCCATAGCTTTGCCAATGTTTGGCAAAGACTTCAGGTCTTGTGCGAGCGCCTGTGTCTCAAGCGGCGGGTAATGCCGTAGCTTTGACAATGTTTGGCAAAGATTTCAGGTCTTGTGCGTGCTTGTGTTTCAGGCAACGTCTAATGCCGTAGCTTTGCCAATGTTTGGCAAAGACTTCAGGTCTTGTGTGCGCGCTGTGTCTCAGGCATCGTGTAATGTCGTAGCATTGCCAATGTTTGGCAAAGACTTCGGGACTTGTGCGAGCGCCTATGTCTCAAGCGGCATGTAATGTCGTAGCATTGCCAATGTTTGGAAAAGACTTCAGGTCTTCTGCGTGTGCCTGTGTCTCAGGCGGCGTGTACGGCCGTAGCTTTGCCAATGTTTGGCAAAGACTTCACGTCTTGTGCGCGCGCCTGTGTCCTAGGCGGCGTCCAATGTCGTAGCTTTGCCAATGATTAGCAAAGACTTCGGTCTTGTGCGCGCGCTTGTGTGTCAGGCGTGGTGTAATGCCATAGCTTTGCCAATGTTTGGTAAAGACTTCAGGTCTTCTACGTGCGTCGTAGCTTTGCCAATGTTTGGCAAAGACTTCAGGTCTTGTATGCGCGCCTATGTCTCAGGCAGCGTCTAATGCCGTAGCTTTGCCAATGTTTGGCAAAGTCTTCAGGCCTTGTGTGCGCGCCTGTGTCTCAGGCGGCGTGTAATGCCGTAGCTTTGCCAATGTTTGGCAAAGACTTCAGGTCTTGTGCGAGCGCCTATGTCTCAAGCGGCATGTAATGTCGTAGCTTTGCCAATATTTGGCAAAGACTTCAGGTCTTCTGCGTGTGCCTGTGTCTCAGGCGGCGTGTAAGGCCGTAGCTTTGCCAATGTTTGGCAAGGACTTCAGGTCTTGTGCGCGCGCCTGTGTCTCAGGCGGTATCCAATGCCGTAGCTTTGCCAGTGATTAGCAAAGACTTTAGGTCTTGTGCACGCGCATGTGTCTCAGGCGTGGTGTAATGCCGTAGCTTTACCAATGTTTGGCAAAGACTTCAGGTCTTGTGTGCGCGTCTGTGTCTCTGGCGGTGTGTAATGTCGTGGCTTTTCCTATGTTTGGCAAAGATTTAAGGCCTTTTGCGAGCGCATGTGTCTCAGGCGTCGTGTAATTTCATAGCCTTGCCAATGTTTGGCAAAGACTTCAAGTCTTGCATGTGTTTCAGGCGGCGTGTAATGTCGTAGCTTTGCCAATGTTTGGCAAAGACCTCAGGTCTTGTGCGCGCGCCTCTATCTGAGGCAGCATGTAAGGACGTAGCTTTGCCAATGTTTGGCAAAGACTTCAGGTCTTATGCGAGCGCCTCTGTGTCAGGCGGCGTGTAATGTTGTAGCTTTACCAATGTTTGGCAAAGACTTCAGGTCTTCTGCGTGCGCCTGTGTCTCAGGCGGCGTGTAATGCCATAGCTTTGCCAATGTTTGGCAAAGACTTCAGGTCTTGTGCGCGCGCCTGTGTCTCAAGCGGCGGGTAATGCCGTAGCTTTGACAATGTTTGGCAAAGATTTCAGGTCTTGTGCGCGCTTGTGTTTCAGGCACCGTCTAATGCCGTAGCTTTGCCAATGTTTGGCAAAGACTTCAGGTCTTGTGTGCGCGCTGTGTCTCAGGCATCGTGTAATGCCGTAGCATTGCCAATGTTTGGCAAAGACTTCGGGTCTTGTGCGAGCGCCTATGTCTGAAGCGGCATGTAATGTCGTAGCTTTGCCAATGTTTGGAAAAGACTTCAGGTCTTCTGCGTGTGCCTGTGTCTCAGGCGGCGGGTACGGCCATAGCTTTGCCAATGTTTGGCAAAGACTTCACGTCTTGTGCGCGCGCCTGTGTCTTAGGCGGCGTCCAATGCCGTAGCTTTGCCAGTGATTAGCAAAGACTTTAGGTCTTGTGCACGCCATGTGTCTCAGGCGTGGTGTAATGCCGTAGCTTTACCAATGTTTGGCAAAGACTTCAGGTCTTGTGTGCGCGTCTGTGTCTCTGGTGGTGTGTAATGTCGTGGCTTTTCCTATGTTTGGCAAAGATTTAAGGCCTTTTGCGAGCGCATGTGTCTCAGGCGTCGTGTAATTTCATAGCCTTGCCAATGTTTGGCAAAGACTTCAAGTCTTTTACGCGCGCATGTGTTTCAGGCGGCGTGTAATGTCGTAGCTTTGCCAATGTTTGGCAAAGACCTCAGGTCTTGTGCGCGCGCCTCTATCTGAGGCAGCATGTAAGGACGTAGCTTTGCCAATGTTTGGCAAAGACTTCAGGTCTTATGCGAGCGCCTCTGTGTCAGGCGGCGTGTAATGTTGTAGCTTTACCAATGTTTGGCAAAGACTTCAGGTCTTCTGCGTGCGCCTGTGTCTCAGGCGGCGTGTAATGCCATAGCTTAGCCAATGTTTGGCAAAGACTTCAGGTCTTGTGCGCGCGCCTGTGTCTCAAGCGGCGGGTAATGCCGTAGCTTTGACAATGTTTGGCAAAGATTTCAGGTCTTGTGCGCGCTTGTGTTTCAGGCACCGTCTAATGCCGTAGCTTTGCCAATGTTTGGCAAAGACTTCAGGTCTTGTGTGCGCGCTGTGTCTCAGGCATCGTGTAATGCCGTAGCATTGCCAATGTTTGGCAAAGACTTCGGGTCTTGTGCGAGCGCCTATGTCTGAAGCGGCATGTAATGTCGTAGCTTTGCCAATGTTTGGAAAAGACTTCAGGTCTTCTGCGTGTGCCTGTGTCTCAGGCGGCGGGTACGGCCATAGCTTTGCCAATGTTTGGCAAAGACTTCACGTCTTGTGCGCGCGCCTGTGTCTTAGGCGGCGTCCAATGCCGTAGCTTTGCCAAGGATTAGCAAAGACCTCGGTCTTGTGCGCGCGCTTGTGTGTCAGGCGTGGTGTAATGCCATAGCTTTGCCAATGTTTGGTAAAGACTTCAGGTCTTCTACGTGCGTCGTAGCTTTGCCAATGTTTGGCAAAGACTTCAGGTCTTGTATGCGCGCCTATGTCTCAGGCAGCGTCTAATGCCGTAGCTTTGCCAATGTTTGGCAAAGATTTAAGGCCTTTTGCGAGCGCATGTGTCTCAGGCGTCGTGTAATTTCGTAGCCTTGCCAATGTTTGGCAAAGACTTCAAGTCTTTTGCGCGCGCATGTGTTTCAGGTGGCGTGTAATGTCGTAGCTTTGCCAATGTTTGGCAAAGACCTCAGGTCTTGTGCGCGCGCCTCTATCTGAGGCAGCATGTAAGGACGTAGCTTTGCCAATGTTTGGCAAAGACTTCAGGTCTTATGCGAGCGCCTCTGTGTCAGGCGGCGTGTAATGTTGTAGCTGTACCAATGTTTGGCAAAGACTTCAGGTCTTCTGCGTGCGCCTGTGTCTCAGGCGGCGTGTAATGCCATAGCTTTGCCAATGTTTGGCAAAGACTTCAGGTCTTGTGCGCGCGCCTGTGTCTCAAGCGGCGGGTAATGCCGTAGCTTTGACAATGTTTGGCAAAGATTTCAGGTCTTGTGCGCGCTTGTGTTTCAGGCACCGTCTAATGCCGTAGCTTTGCCAATGTTTGGCAAAGACTTCAGGTCTTGTGTGCGCGCTGTGTCTCAGGCATCGTGTAATGCCGTAGCATTGCCAGTGTTTGGCAAAGACTTCGGGTCTTGTGCGAGCGCCTATGTCTGAAGCGGCATGTAATGTCGTAGCTTTGCCATTGTTTGGAAAAGACTTCAGGTCTTCTACGTGTGCCTGTGTCTCAGGCGACGTGTACGGCCGTAGCTTTGCCAATGTTTGGCAAAGACTTCACGTCTTGTGCGCGCGCCTGTGTCTTAGGCGGCGTCCAATGCCGTAGCTTTGCCAAGGATTAGCAAAGACCTCGGTCTTGTGCGCGCGCTTGTGTGTCAGGCGTGGTGTAATGCCATAGCTTTGCCAATGTTTGGTAAAGACTTCAGGTCTTCTACGTGCGTCGTAGCTTTGCCAATGTTTGGCAAAGACTTCAGGTCTTGTATGCGCGCCTATGTCTCAGGCAACGTCTAATTCCGTAGCTTTGCCAATGTTTGGCAAAGTCTTCAGGCCTTGTGTGCGCGCCTGTGTCTCAGGCGGCGTGTAATGCCGTTGCTTTGCCAATGTTTGGCAAAGACTTCAGGTCTTGTGCGGGCACCTATGTCTCAAACGGCATGTAATGTCGTAGCTTTGCCAATGTTTGGCAAAGACTTCAGGTCTTCTGCGTGTGCCTGTGTCTCAGGCGCGTGTAAGGCCGTAGCTTTGCCAATGTTTGGCAAAGACTTCAGGTCTTCTGCGTGCGCCTGTGTCTCAGGCGACGTGTAATGCCATAGCTTTGCCAATGTTTGGCAAAGACTTCAGGTCTTGTGCGCGCGCCTGTGTCTCAAGCGGCGGGTAATGCCGTAGCTTTGACAATGTTTGGCAAAGATTTCAGGTCTTGTGCGTGCTTGTGTTTCAGGCAACGTCTAATGCCGTAGCTTTGCCAATGTTTGGCAAAGACTTCAGGTCTTGTGTGCGCGCTGTGTCTCAGGCATCGTGTAATGCCGTAGCATTGCCAATGTTTGGCAAAGACTTCGGGTCTTGTGCGAGCGCCTATGTCTCAAGCGGCATGTAATGTCGTAGCTTTGCCAATGTTTGGAAAAGACTTCAGGTCTTCTGCGTGTGCCTGTGTCTCAGGCGGCGTGTACGGCCGTAGCTTTGCCAATGTTTGGCAAAGACTTCACGTCTTGTGCGCGCGCCTGTGTCCTAGGCGGCGTCCAATGCCGTAGCTTTGCCAAGGATTAGCAAAGACTTCGGTCTTGTGTGCGCGCTTGTGTGTCAGGCGTGGTGTAATGCCATAGCTTTGCCAATGTTTGGTAAAGACTTCAGGTCTTCTACGTGCGTCGTAGCTTTGCCAATGTTTGGCAAAGACTTCAGGTCTTGTATGCGCGCCTATGTCTCAGGCAGCGTCTAATGCCGTAGCTTTGCCAATGTTTGGCAAAGTCTTCAGGCCCTGTGTGCGCGCCTGTGTCTCAGGCGGCGTGTAATGCCGTAGCTTTGCCAATTTTTGGCAAAGACTTCAGGTCTTGTGCGAGCGCCTATGTCTCAAGCGGCATGTAATGTCGTAGCTTTGCCAATGTTTGGCAAAGACTTCAGGTCTTCTGCGTGTGCCTGTGTCTCAGGCGGCGTGTAAGGCCGTAGCTTTGCCAATGTTTGGCAAGGACTTCAGGTCTTGTGCGCGCGCCTGTGTCTCAGGCGGTATCCATTGCCGTAGCTTTGCCGGTGATTAGCAAAGACTTTAGGTCTTGTGCACGCGCATGTGTCTCAGGCGTGGTGTAATGCCGTAGCTTTACCAATGTTTGGCAAAGACTTCAGGTCTTGTGTGCGCGCCTGTGTCTCTGGCGATGTGTAATGTCGTGGCTTTTCCTATGTTTGGCAAAGATTTAAGGCCTTTTGCGAGCTCATGTGTCTCAGGCGTCGTGTAATTTCGTAGCCTTGCCAAAGTTTGGCAAAGACTTCAAGTCTTTTGCGCGCGCATGTGTTTCAGGCGGCGTGTAATGTCGTAGCTTTGCCAATGTTTGGCAAAAACTTCAGGTCTTGTGCGCGCGCCTCTGTCTGAGGCAGCATCCAAGGACGTAGATTTGCCAATGTTTGGCAAAGACTTCAGGTCTTATGCGAGCGCCTCTGTGTCAGGCGGCGTGTAATGTTGTAGCTTTACCAATGTTTGGCAAAGACTTCAGGTCTTCTGCGTGCGCCTGTGTCTCAGGCGGCGTGTAATGCCATAGCTTTGCCAATGTTTGGCAAAGACTTCAGGTCTTGTGCGCGCGCCTGTGTCTCAAGCGGCGGGTAATGCCGTAGCTTTGACAATGTTTGGCAAAGATTTCAGGTCTTGTGCGCGCTTGTGTTTCAGGCACCGTCTAATGCCGTAGCTTTGCCAATGTTTGGCAAAGACTTCAGGTCTTGTGTGCGCGCTGTGTCTCAGGAATCGTGTAATGCCGTAGCATTGCCAATGTTTGGCAAAGACTTAGGGTCTTGTGCGAGCGCCTATGTCTGAAGCGGCATGTAATGTCGTAGCTTTGCCAATGTTTGGAAAAGACTTCAGGTCTTCTGCGTGTGCCTGTGTCTCTGGCGGCGTGTACGGCCGTAGCTTTGCCAATGTTTGGCAAAGACTTCACGTCTTTTGCGCGCGCCTGTGTCTTAGGCGGCGTCCAATGCCGTAGCTTTGCCAAGGATTAGCAAAGACTTCGGTCTTGTGCGCGCGCTTGTGTGTCAGGCGTGGTGTAATGCCATAGCTTTGCCAATGTTTGGTAAAGACTTCAGGTCTTCTACGTGCGTCTTAGCTTTGTCAATGTTTGGCAAAGACTTCAGGTCTTGTATGCGCGCCTATGTCTCAGGCAGCGTCTAATGCCGTAGCTTTGCCAATGTTTGGCAAAGTCTTCAGGCCTTGTGTGCGCGCCTGTGTCTCAGGCAGCGTGTAATGCCGTAGCTTTGCCAATGTTTGGCAAAGACTTCAGGTCTTGTGCGAGCGCCTATGTCTCAAGCGGCATGTAATGTCGTAGCTTTGCCAATGTTTGGCAAAGACTTCAGGTCTTCTGCGTGTGCCTGTGTCTCAGGCGGCGTGTAAGGCCGTAGCTATGCCAATGTTTGGCAAAGACTTCAGGTCTTGTGCGCGCACCTGTGTCTCAGGCGGTATCCAATGCCATAGCTTTGCCGGTGATTAGCAAAGACTTCAGGTCTTGTGCACGCGCATGTGTCTCAGGCGTGGTGTAATGTCACACCCCGAAAACGACGATTCGCAGCGGAAACGAGATGTAAGCATGGTGGTCACATAAGTTGGAGCCCAATGATAATAAGCAAACACATTTAATTTAAAACATCGGAAATGTTCAACGAGATAAAAGATAAGTCTTACAATTATCCAAACTTGAAAGCATTAAAATTTAAAACACGAGTTTTAATGATCCAACACACGAGGATCCAAAATATAGTTTAAAATGTCCCAACAGAAATCCGATGCAAGCGTTTGCCCAAAAGCCCGTTTTCATAACCGCGCGAGAGCATCTAAGTACCTGAAAAACATGCTTAAAAACATCAACATAAAGTTGAGCGAGTTTCACGGGTTTAACGATAACATAAACGAATTTAACGAACTATCAAGTAACTTGGACAAACATGTGATATGTCATAAGCTTGCAAGGAATACAACATGATGACAGTACCAAGAGCTTATAATCAAACCGAGACACGAATACAACATATCCCCACGAATCCTTTCAAAATATATTCTCTCGTACGAACGACCGATCAGCGCTACTGATCACGAGAGTGGGCAGTCAGTCCCAAATAGATCTATCAACACACCTTGCGGCCTACACGAGGCTAATGATTATAACGGCGGGGCTATTCATGAACGACATACATGAACACATAACGAAAGCCCTTACTCGAGACCATCAAACGAACACATAACGTAAGTCCAGTATCATGATAAACGAACGAAAGCATGTTCTTCCCCCATAGTTTATAAAGCAACAAAATAGTTTAAAAAGGGGCCGTGAAAACTCACCTTGATAACGAACGACGAAAAAATGAGTGCTAGCAAAAATACGCCCACGAACGCTAACGGTGCCCTAAACATGAGGGGTACATTACTAATTGAAACTCACGTCTTACTAGCAAGTTGTTCACCCAACCTACTTAGACTTGTAATATTTTTAAGAAAATATTTATTTGAACGACCCGTTGGTGACTTCGACACGCGGTTATGTTTTTAACGAAAAATGGTGTATCATACACACATACGAAGACTTCAAGTGTTATTACCTAACAACGATCAACATGAAAGTATGAAACTAGTAACATATATATATCTACTCATACATATGCTTATGAGTTCTAAATCACATGTGAAAACACTAAAATCACAATATTTGCACATAAGCACTTTTCAAGCAAAACGACTAACTTTTAAGGAACAAACTTCCAAATTTCTAACGCATGAGTTCATATAACATCATATATCATCAAAATATACTTAATAAAATATATTTCATCAAACAAAACAATCTTTCATTATTTTGACATAAAGTACCTATACATGGCAATTTCTAGCACATATGCGATAACCGAAACATCATACCACATAAGTAAACACATGGGTCATAACACTAACTCATCATATACATTATTAGCTGAAAATATGTCATAAAATAAGTTTAATTTGCTGTTTGAAATCAGACCTAACTAGCATTCATTTTTCAAGGCGAAAAACACCGATTTTACGACTAGTCATGCCTAAAATGTTATCCAAAAGCATCAAAACACCAAGGATCATATTATTTATTAAAAATATGGATTTTTAACATAAAATATAATCTTTTTACAGCCATATAATCAGACCTAACTTATCCATCATTTTACATGTAATAATCCATCATTTAAGCACCCTTTTTGTAACAAATCATGGTCAAAACTCTAGCTAATCATCACAACATAAAATACCCTTTTAGAGCTGATCATTATACATAAAATACATCATATTTATCACCTTATTTCCAGATTTCAAATAATCCTAACAATTCATGTACAAACCTAGCTTTTATCATGCTTTTTAAACCACAATCTTTAGTAACAAGCATCCAAACGTAGGGGTTTAAGATCCATACATAAAATAACAAGTTTTTATGTAATAATACACTTTATTTTTCTGTTTTAACTTGGTCATAACAAAATATTTGTTTGCATGCAAGAATCTAACATTATTCATCATCATTTTGCAAGATATGAACACATAAACACACATTCATTCACATGACTACATGCATGCATATATAAATACTAAAACCCTTTTATAAAAACCCTTATTTGCTGAATTTTAATGGTTCATAAAAAGTCTTTTAGTTGGTGATGAACAACTCTTGCAAGGATCACTATTTTTATCAAAGAAAAAGAAAGAAGCAAAGAAATATGAGGTTCATACCTCTTGAACTAAATCAAGGGAGATACTAGTGAAATGCAAGTTGATGGATGGTTTTGTTGAGTATTTGGCTCCACACTCTTGAATCTTCAAGAAAATGCTCCAAGAACACCAAAAACTCAAGAACACTTGAAAGAACACTTAGAGAAAAGATGATAGAAAGGTGTGGGATTGAAGTGAAGATTGAAGGGGTATTTATAGGTGGGGTGAGGGATGAATTCAGCCAAGAGAGGAGAGAGGAGAGAGGATTTGACATCTTCCATTCAAATTTCATGCAAGTTGAATGATCAAATTTGGTGGAGTGTAGTTTTGTACAAAGTGTGTAAGGAATCAAATGAGTGTGTTTAACACTTGATTAGGGTGTGGGACCCACTTTTTATGGCTGATTTTTGGGAGAGAGAAAAGATGCCATCTTTTATTTTATAAACCTCTATACACATGTAGGTGATCTTTTATAAAAACTACAACACTTTTATAAAATGTTACCACTTTAAACATGGTTTTTCGTCAAAATAAAAATATATAAAATACCCACTAATTATTTGCTATCATAATTAGTGAAAATAATAATTTTTGCTAACAGTTCATTTTAACTCATCCGGTACGCGATTGTACCGGGTAAAACGTAACGAAAATCGTCGAAAGCGGTATTTAACACATTGCACATAAATTTCACACATAATCCACTAATATAAACCAGTTTATATAATTTTCATCAAAACTGATATTTTTATGGTTAACCGGGTCGTCACCAACGTTAAATACGGGCATTTTACCGATACGCGGTATCGAAATTTCTGAAATTTCACGAAATGCAAACCTATGCATACGAAGGGCTTTGCTAGACTTTATAATAACCTAATTAACTGAAATTAAGTCTAAGACACACACAATTAAATTGCAAACGCGTTCTAAGGTTTAACGGTAAATAACCTGAAAATTGCCGGATGTCACAGCCTCCCCTCCTTAAAGAAATTTCGTCCCGAAATTTTACGCTACAAAGCCTGGTTATGTGCAGACTTAAACAATTGAGGGTACTTCTGTTTCATCTCATCTTCACGTTCCCACGTGAACTCGGGACCACGCTTTGAATTCCATCTGACCTTGACCAACTTAATACGGTTTCGCCTGGTCTTGTGAATCTTCCAATCCGAAACCTCTACGGGCTCTTCACGAAAATGGAGCTTGTCATCAACACATACCTCACCTGGAGGTATCATGAGTGTCTCATCAGACAGACACTTTTTTAGATTGGACACATGGAATACGTTATGAACTCCACTCAGTTCTCGCGGTAACTGCAGTCGGTAAGCAACTGGCCCTACACGAGCAATAATCTTGTAAGGTCCAATGTAGCGGGGGCTAAGCTTATCATGCTTGCCAAACCTAGCTACCCCCTTCCAAGGAGAGACCCTCAGCATAACTCTGTCTCCCACTTGGAATGCTAATGGTTTCCTTCTTCTATCAGCGTATTTCTTCTGACGGTCCTGGGCAACCTTCAAACGATCACGGATCTTGAAAACCTTATCGGTAGTTTCCTGGATAAGCTCTGGTCCAGTTATATGCTTGTCACCAACTTCTGCCCAACAAAGCGGTGAGCGACATTTTCTCCCATACAGGGCTTCAAACGGAGCGGCTTTCAATCCAGTTTGGTAACTGTTATTATAAGAGAACTCAGCCAACGGTAGGTGAGTATCCCAACTTCCACCAAAGTCAATTACGCAGGCACGGAGCATGTCTTCTAAAATCTGGATGGTCCTCTCACTTTGACCATCACTCTGTGGATGATACGCAGTGCTTAAATCCAAACGAGTACCCAAGGCTTTTTGTAGTGACCGCCAAAACTTCGATGTGAAACGACTATCTCTATCGGAGATGATCGAAGTCGGAACACCATGTCGGGATACTACTTCCTTAAGGTATATGCTGTCCAATTTCTTCATTCGGTAAGATTCTTTCACGGGTAGGAAATGTGCCGATTTCGTCAAACGATCCACAATTACCCAGATGGAATCATAGCCACTAGACGTTCGGGGTAATTTGGTGATGACATCCATGGCAATACAGTCCCATTTCCACTGCGGAATCTCCGGTTGTTGCAGAAGTCCAGAAGGCTTTTGGTATTCGGTCTTGACTTTTGCGCAAGTCAAACATTTACCAACGTATGAAGCAATATCACCCTTCATGTTCGGCCACCAGTAGTGCTCCTTGATATCCTTATACATTTATGTCGATCCTGGGTGAATCGAATATCTTGATTTATGGGCCTCATCCAAAACCATTTCTCGTAAATTGCCTGCCAGAGGCACCCATATTCTATCCATGAAGTACAAGGCATCGTCAGACTTGGGTATAAGTTCTCTAACCATACCACGAAGATTTTCATCCTTTAAATTCTCTTCCTTTAGAGCTTCTTGTTGTGCATCACGAATCTGAGCTGTGAGGTTTGTGTGAATGGTCAATCCTAACGCACGCACGCGTAAGGGCTTGACTCGCTCCTTCCTACTCAAGGCATCGGCCACGACATTAGCCTTGCCTGGGTGATAACGAATATCACAATCGTAGTCATTGAGCAATTCCATCCAACGTCTCTGCCTCATATTCAGCTCTTTCTGGTCAAAAATGTGCTGGAGACTCTTATGATCTGTAAAAATTGTGCACTTAGTACCGTAAAGGTAGTGCCTCCAAATTTTGAGTGCAAAAACCACCGCACCCAGTTCCAAATCATGTGTCGCATAATTCTGTTCATCCACCTTGAGTTGACGAGACGCATAAGCTATGACCTTTCCATTCTGCATTAGGACACAACCAAGACCTTGGCGAGAGGCATCACAGTACACCACGAATCCATCTGTCCCCTCAGGAAGAGACAAGATAGGGGCACTGTACAGCTTCTTTTTCAACAATTGAAACGCTGCCTCTTGCTTTTCTCCCCAGATATACTCCTTGTCCTTCTGGGTCAATAGCGTTAGGGATTGCGCTATCTTGGAGAAATTCTCAATAAACCTTCGATAGTAACCCGCCAAACCTAGGAATTGTCGTACCTCGGTCGGACTCTTCGGCGCTTCCCAATTTTTAATTGCCTCAATCTTTGCTGGGTCCACGTGTATACCCTTCTCATTGATAACGTGTCCAAGAAAATGAACTTCTCGGATCCAGAACTCGCATTTGGAAAGTTTAGCATATAGCTTCTCATTCCTCAACATCTCCAAAATCAGCTTCAGATGGTGCTCGTGCTCTTCCTTGGTCCGTGAATAGATGAGTATATCATCGATAAACACTATCACGAACTTGTCCAAGTATGGTCTGCACACTCTATTCATGAGATCCATGAATACCGCAGGAGCGTTTGTCAAACCAAAAGGCATGACCAAAAACTCGTAATGACCATACCGGGTTCGGAATGCAGTCTTCGGAATATCTTCTTCAACAATCCTCAATTGATGGTAGCCTGAACGTAAATCGATCTTCGAATAATAACTCGATCCTTGCAGCTGATCGAACAAGTCGTCGATTCTCGGTAATGGATACCGATTCTTGATGGTAAGCTTGTTCAATTCTCGATAATCGATACACATCCGCATAGAACCATCTTTCTTTTTCACGAATAAAACCGGCGCTCCCCAGGGCGAGAAACTCGGTCTTATAAAATCTTTATCCAACAATTCTTGCAATTGCTTGGATAGCTCTTGCATTTCAGATGGTGCCAAACGATAAGGAGATCGAGCTATCGGCGCTGCTCCGGACACTAGGTCAATCCTGAACTCGACTTGCCTTTGCGGTGGCAATCCAGGTAACTCTTCAGGAAATACCTCCGGATAATCACGAACTACAGGGATCTCTTCAAGCTTCTGCTCCTCAACCCTAGTGTCAACCACGTGGGCTAAGTATGCTGGGTATCCTTTTTGCAAATACTTCTGAGCTTTCATCATATTAACGATTCTCAAAGGGGCACTCTCATCACCTTGAATTTCCAACGGTTCACCAGTCGGAGGTAGAAGACGAACTATCTTCTTATCGCACACAATCTCTGCATGATTCTTTGATAACCAATCCATGCCAATAACGACATCGAAACTTCCAAGTTCTACTGGTAAAAGGTCAATACTATACATACGATCTCCCAAACGCAAGGTACACTCACGAAAAACTTCGTCGGCTTCTATTAATTTTCTGTTAGCTAACTCTATAGAATACTTAACATCTAATTTACTTGATTTTGAGCTAAGAAAAGGCTCAAAGTTTTTGGAAACAAAACTTTTATCGGCTCCGGTATCAAATAAAATGTAAGCATAACGGTCATTTACGAGAAACGTACCGGTAACAACCGATGGATCCTTTCGTGCTTTCTTGGCCTCCATCACGAATGCTCTGCCACGATTTCCCTGGTTCTTCAGTTTTGGGCAATCCTTCCTAACCTACAGTTCCACATTCAAAACATCCATGGTTCGATTCTTCTTTCTTCACACCCAATTTCACACGGCAGGTTTGGGCTTGATGTCCAAATTTGCCACAACGTTCACAGACGTTGCACTGACCAGTGTGAAAATAACCACATTTGTTGCACTTTGGGTTAGGACCCTGATACCTTCTTGTTTCCATGGTGTTGGCTGCATACATCCTTCCCTGATTCCTCCTTTTGTTCTGAGAGTTACTAGCATGACTCCCAGATCCTTCAGACCACTTACGCTTTCCTTCAGTTGGCAGTTTTCCTTTCTCAGTCGTTTTATCAACAACTTCCACTGGCTTCTTCCCTGAACCACTCTTCTTCAATGTCCCCATACGAACAGCATCGTCAGTCAGGGAGTGTGCTAATTGCACAGCACTCTGAATAGTCGTAGGGTTTGCTGACGTCACCATACTACGGATCTGAGGTGCCAAGCCCCAGATATAACGCTCAATTCTTTTGTGCTCCGGTGTTACGAGATGGGGTACAAGTCGTGCCAATTGATGAAACTTGGACGTGTATTCCCTTACCTCAGCATCTACCATGGTCAAATTCCAGAATTCCGCTTCTAATTTTTTAATTTCGTTGCGTGGACAATACTCACGCAGCAACATTTCCTTCAACTGATCCCAAGTGAGACCATAGGCATTAGCCTCACCGAGACCCTGAATTTGAGTATTCCACCAGGTTAGAGCTTCATCCTGAAATGAACTTGTTGCATACTTCACGCGTTGAGCTGCAGTACAGTTACTTATGATCATCACAGACTCCATTTTCTCAATCCAGCGGACAATGCCGATTGGTCCTTCAGTTCCAGAAAAGAGTCGGGGCTGACATGCTTGAAAGGTCTTGTAAGAGCACCCTTCAATATGGTTCGCCTGGTTCATGTTCCGGTTGGCCGCTTCGTTAGCAAGGGCGGTGTTGACATGTTGCGAAATCAACTGGGCCAATTCCTCGGCCGTAGTGGGGAGTGGGTTAGCATTTTGGTTTTCTCTCCGCGGTGGCATGTTCCTTTTCCCAATACAAATAATACAACGAGTGAGACAATATATATCACGCAATATCCATGCCATTCATGTATGTACGAAAATAACTTAACAAACACCACGATAAACCAAAATCAACCACTTCATGTCATTTTTGTTAAAAATTAGAGTTCAAACTTAGATACATCATTAAACCAAATGATTACAAAAATGGGCATGGTATACGACCAAACCCTAACAAGTTTCTCTAATATAACAAAATGAAAAGACATGAAATCAAAAGAAACAACATCCCCAAAGACATGAACTAACGGGTGTGGCGCGGGAAAACACCGATGCGAGCAACAGTGGCGGCGATCAGAACACACGTAACTGCAAGGGCTAGAGAGTCCTCGAGGCGTTCCTCAAGTGCATCCACACGCTGTAAGGCCTCAACCTCTCTGACTTCCGCTTCCATGGCTCTCGTGGTAGCCTCCTCGGCCATCTTTATTGCTTCTTCGGCCTTCTTCTCGCTCCCTTCCAACCTTCTCCTCAATTCAGCCATATCTTCTCGGGCCTGAACTTGATCTTTCTTCATAAGTTTCACATAGCCATCCACACGCTTAAACCTACGAGTAATCCTATCCATGCTAACTCCAATGGAATCTATCCTCGACTCCTCACGGGCACATCGAGCAGCTAGCAAGGGCACTGTGCGCTCGATGGGCTGACCAGTGAGGGGTAGCACCCTCTGAGAAGAAGAGGACTCACCAATATGGCGAATAATCGGTACGCCCTCTTCATTCGTCCATTCACGCACTTGCTCGGACAGCCAATCCCATTTTCTGGCGACAAAAGGTCTTGTCCTCTTAGGAGGACGCTCAACGATATAACCAACGGTTGCCGAATCATCATCATCTCTTTCGGCTAGCTTTCTCTTCTTAGCCGGTGACACTGATTTCCTAGCAGTAAACTTCAGAAGTGGACCTTCAGGATGTTCACGATAAGATCGATGAGATGGAAAACGTAATTCTACCGTTGTTGGCCTAACAGGCTCAATGGCAGTCATAGCGTCATCGTTCTCATGGACAGGGCTAATAGTCTCGGGGATCACTGGAATAGGCACAACACTAGCTGGAGTCTCCTCCATAGGTTTCTTAACCAACGGACTTGTCTCAACTGGCTCTTCCTCACTAGACTCCTTTTCATCATCAGATTCCTCTTCGCTAGGCTCTTCTTCATTAGATGGTACCTCTTCATCTTCAGATTCTCCTATCCACCCATTCCCATAATACGGGTGATTAGCAAAATCCGGCATGTTCGGGTCAAATCCGAAATCAAATACCGAATTTGGAGACATCGGTGAAACTGGTGTGAACTCTGGCTCACTATCAGACGAGATCGAGATGACGGAAGGTGAAAGAGACATCTGTGACATGAAATATATACATGGTGTGAATAATTTTGCCAATAAATGTAAGCACGTACGTATGCAACACATTTAAGGCACGTAAGGGGTAAAGAGGATATCTTATACGTAAGCACATACGCATGCATACAACTAATGCACATGAGGAACAAAGGAATATTCTATTATATCTAATTAATAATAACACTTACTCCTAATATAAGATGCATGCGGTATGAAAACGTCTTTAACCCAAAAACCCAATTTTAAAAGTTATAGTCTAGATTTTTAAGAAAAACATTTTCTAGTTCGCTATAACCATGGGCTATGATACCAACTTCTGTCACACCCCGAAAACGACGATTCGCAGCGGAAACGAGACGTAAGCATGGTGGTCACATAAGTTGGAGCCCAATGATAATAAGCAAACACATTTAATTTAAAACATCGGAAATGTTCAACGAGATAAAAGATAAGTCTTACAATTATCCAAACTTGAAAGCATTAAAATTTAAAACACGAGTTTTAATGATCCAACACACGAGGATCCAAAATAAAGTTTAAAATGTCCCAACAGAAATCCGATGCAAGCGTTTGCCCAAAAGCCCGTTTTCATAACCGCGCGAGAGCATCTAAGTACCTGAAAAACATGCTTAAAAACATCAACATAAAGTTGAGCGAGTTTCACGGGTTTAACGATAACATAAACGAATTTAACGAACTATCAAGTAACTTGGACAAACATGTGATATGTCATAAGCTTGCAAGGAATACAACATGATGACAGTACCTAGAGCTTATAATCAAACCGAGACACGAATACAACATATCCCCACGAATCCTTTCAAAATATATTCTCTCGTACGAACGACCGATCAGCGCTACTGATCACGAGAGTGGGCAGTCAGTCCCAAATAGATCTATCAACACACCTTGCGGCCTACACGAGGCTAATGATTATAACGACGGGGCTATTCATGAACGACATACATGAACACATAACGAAAGCCCTTACTCGAGACCATCAAACGAACACATAACGTAAGTCCAGTATCATGATAAATGAACGAAAGCATGTTCTTCCCCCATAGTTTATAAAGCAACAAAATAGTTTAAAAAGGGGCCGTGAAAACTCACCTTGATAACGAACGACGAAAAAATGAGTGCTAGCAAAAATACGCCCACGAACGCTAACGGTGCCCTAAACATGAGGGGTACATTACTAATTGAAACTCACGTCTTACTAGCAAGTTGTTCACCCAACCTACTTAGACTTGTAATATTTTTAAGAAAATATTTATTTGAACGACCCGTTGGTGACTTCGACACGCGGTTATGTTTTTAACGAAAAATGGTGTATCATACACACATACGAAGACTTCAAGTGTTATTACCTAACAACGATCAACATGAAAGTATGAAACTAGTAACATATATATATCTACTCATACATATGCTTATGAGTTCTAAATCACATGTGAAAACACTAAAATCACAATATTTGCACATAAGCACTTTTCAAGCAAAACGACTAACTTTTAAGGAACAAACTTCCAAATTTCTAACGCATGAGTTCATATAACATCATATATCATCAAAATATACTTAATAAAATATATTTCATCAAACAAAACAATCTTTCATTATTTTGACATAAAGTACCTATACATGGCAATTTCTAGCACATATGCGATAACCGAAACATCATACCACATAAGTAAACACATGGGTCATAACACTAACTCATCATATACATTATTAGCTGAAAATATGTCATAAAATAAGTTTAATTTGCTGTTTGAAATCAGACCTAACTAGCATTCATTTTTCAAGGCGAAAAACACCGATTTTACGACTAGTCATGCCTAAAATGTTATCCAAAAGCATCAAAACACCAAGGATCATATTATTTATTAAAAATATGGATTTTTAACATAAAATATAATCTTTTTACAGCCATATAATCAGACCTAACTTATCCATCATCTTACATGTAATAATCCATCATTTAAGCACCCTTTTTGTAACAAATCATGGTCAAAACTCTAGCTAATCATCACAACATAAAATACCCTTTTAGAGCTGATCATTATACATAAAATACATCATATTTATCACCTTATTTCCAGATTTCAAATAATCCTAACAATTCATGTACAAACCTAGCTTTTATCATGCTTTTTAAACCACAATCTTTAGTAACAAGCATCCAAACGTAGGGGTTTAAGATCCATACATAAAATAACAAGTTTTTATGTAATAATACACTTTATTTTTCAGTTTTAACTTGGTCATAACAAAATATTTGTTTGCATGCAAGAATCTAACATTATTCATCATCATTTTGCAAGATATGAACATATAAACACACATTCATTCACATGACTACATGCATGCATATATAAATACTAAAACCCTTTTATAAAAACCCTTATTTTCTGAATTTTAATGGTTCATAAAAAGTCTTTTAGTTGGTGATGAACAACTCTTGCAAGGATCACTATTTTTATCAAAGAAAAAGAAAGAAGCAAAGAAATATGAGGTTCATACCTCTTGAACTAAATCAAGGGAGATACTAGTGAAATGCAAGTTGATGGATGGTTTTGTTGAGTATTTGGCTCCACACTCTTGAATCTTCAAGAAAATGCTCCAAATGCTCCAAATGATCAAATTTGGTGGAGTGTAGTTTTGTACAAAGTGTGTAAGGAATCAAATGAGTGTGTTTAACACTTGATTAGGGTGTGGGACCCACTTTTTATGGCTGATTTTTGGGAGAGAGAAAAGATGCCATCTTTTATTTTATAAACCTCTACACACATGTAGGTGATCTTTTATAAAAACTACAACACTTTTATAAAATGTTACCACTTTAAACATGGTTTTTCGTCAAAATAAAAATATATAAAATACCCACTAATTATTTGCTATCATAATTAGTGAAAATAATAATTTTTGCTAACAGTTCATTTTAACTCATCCGGTACGCGATTGTACCGGGTAAAACGCAACGAAAATCGTCGAAAGCGGTATTTAACACATTGCACATAAATTTCACACATAATCCACTAATATAAACCAGTTTATATAATTTTCATCAAAACTGATATTTTTATGGTTAACCGGGTCGTCACCAACGTTAAATACGGGCATTTTACCGATACGCGGTATCGAAATTTCTGAAATTTCACGAAATGCAAACCTATGCATACGAAGGGCTTTGCTAGACTTTATAATAACCTAATTAACTGAAATTAAGTCTAAGACACACACAATTAAATTGCAAACGCGTTCTAAGGTTTAACGGTAAATAACCTGAAAATTGTCGGATGTCACATGTAATGCCGTAGCTTTACCAATGTTTGGCAAAGACTTCAGGTCTTGTGTGCGCGCCTGTGTCTCAGGCGGTGTGTAATGTCATGGCTTTTCCTATGTTTGGCAAAGATTTAAGGCCTTTGCGAGCGCATGTGTCTCAGGCGTCGTGTAATTTCGTAGCCTTGCCAATGTTTGGCAAAGACTTCAAGTCTTTTGCGCGCGCATGTGTTTCAGGCGGCGTGTAATGTCGTAGCTTTGCCAATGTTTGGCAAAGACTTCAGGTCTTGTGCGCGCGCCTCTGTCTGAGGCAGCATGTAAGGACGTAGCTTTGCCAATGTTTGGCAAAGACTTCAGGTCTTGTGCGAGCGCCTGTGTCTCAAGCGGCGTGTAATGTTGTAGCTTTGCCAAAGTTTAGCAAAGACTTCAGGTCTTCTGCGTGCGCCTGTGTCTCAGGCGGCGTGTAATGCCATAGCTTTGCCAATGTTTGGCAAAGACTTCAGGTCTTGTGCGCGCGCCTGTGTCTCAAGCGGCGGGTAATGCCGTAGCTTTAAACAATGTTTGGTAAAGACATCAGGTCTTCTACGTGCGTCATAGCTTTGCCAATGTTTGGCAAAGACTTCGGGTCTTGTACGCGCGCCTATGTCTCAGGCGACGTCTAATGCCGTAGCTCTGCCAATGTTTGGCAAAGTATTCAGGCCTTGTGTGCGCGCCAGTGTCTCAGGCGGCGTGTAATGTCCTAGCTTTGCCAATGTTTTGCAAAGACTTCAGGTCTTGTGCGCGCGCGCCTGTGTCTCAAACTGCGTGTAATGCCGTAGCTTTGCCAACGTTTGGCAAAGACTTCAGGTCTTGTGTGCGCTCCTGTGTCTCAGGCGGCTGGTAATGCCGTAGCTTTGCCAATGTTTCGCAAAGACTTCAGGTCTTGTGCGGACGCCTATGTCTCAAGTAGCGTCTAACGCCGTAGCTTGTCCAATGTTTAGCAACGACTTCAGGGCTTATATGCGCGCCTGTGTCTCAGGCGGCGTGTAATGCCGTGGCTTTTTCAATGTTTTGCAAAGATTTCAAGTCTTTTGCGCGCGCATGTGTCTCAGGCGACGTGTAATGTCGTAGCTTTGCACACGTTTGGTAAAGAGTTCAGGTCTTGTGCGCGCGCCTGTGTCTCAGGCGGCGTGTAATGTCGTGGCTTTTCCAAAGTTTGGCAAAGATTTTAGGCCTTTTGCGCGCGCTTGTGTCTCAGGCGTCGTGTAATTTCGTAGCTTTGCCAATGTTTGGCAAAGACTTCGTATTTTGCGCGCGCTTGTGTTTCAGGCGTCGTGTAATGCCGTAGCTTTGCCAATGTTTGGCAAAAACTTCAAGTCTTGTGCGCGCGCCTGTGTCTGAGGCAGCATGTAAGGACGTAGCTTTGTGAATGTTTGGCAAAGACTTCATGTCTTGTGCGAGCGCCTGTGTCTCAGGCGGCGTGTAATGTCGTAGCTTTGCCAATGTTTGGCAAAGACTTCAGGTCTTCTGCGTGCGCCTGTGTCTCAGGCGGCGTGTAATGCCATAGCTTTGCCAATGTTTGGCAAAGACTTCAGTTCTTGTGCGCGCGCCTGTGTCTCAAGCGACGGGTAATGCCTTAGCTTTGACAATGTTTGGCAAAGATTTCAGGTCTTGTGTGTCACACCCCGACCGATGGCGGAATCATTGGGGCGGGACATGTAAGACTGTTCATAGCACATGGTTGACTAAATTGCAATATATTAAAGTCAAATTTGCATTACAAGAAATCCAAGTAAAAGATCAAATTCAAACAAGAAACATAACAACTCATAAAATTCTTGATTTATTTTGCTAAGTCCAAATCCTATGTTGAACACGTCTTGAATCAATCTCACATATTGGGGCCTGAAACATGAATAAAATAAAGTCAACTAAAAAGTTGGTGAGTATAACACAGTTGTATATAGATAGCATATAGATGAAAACAAATCCTTTACATGACATGATAAATAAGGCGTTTATGGGGAGTAACTATTGTGTAACCAAATGTACAATCAAACCTTGTAACTAGCATGCAAAACAAATGTGTTGTCGGTTTCAATCACCGCGTACCATGGGTGGGTTTGTCAGACTCAATAGATCCATCATTGAAAACCGTTGGCTTGTATAGTTAATGATTGCACATAAGAGCATACAAAGGTTAACACACCTAGCACTCGGGCACAAAGCTCAAATTTTTGCACACATGTATGTATATAGGATTTTTGCACTTGTGTTGTTTGTGTAAATGTAAATGTGTAATGTGTAATGAGTATAGAGTTCATGTTCCACCCCAAAAGTGTAAAAGAGAAAAAGGGGTTGTGAATACTCACTTGGTATGGAAGTGAAGCTAACAAGGAATATAGATAGCAATTAAGATCCTTGAAATGCACACTTTAACCTAAAGAGTAATATGTATTGAATCACATAGATGCATAAAGTTTAAGTCTAAAATGAAAGTTGGATTTGTATATAAAACCATTGGTTTGTATTTAAAAAGTGTTGGATAAGAAAAACGTATAAAGTTTGAGGTAAAATATGTTTGAAACAATTTAATTAGGTTTGAATTAAATAAGTAAGTGTATAACTATAGTTTATGAAATAATGTAAATATTAATTGTATTTAAGTATAAATAAATAAATGATTTTTGATTTAAAATGTAAATTAAATAACTAATCATTATTTATAAATTTTGTAACTTAAAATATCATTTAAGTAAAGATAATAAATATTAATTTTTTTTTATTTTTTATTTTTATAAACTTTTCAATAAATTATTTTTGTGCCAAGATTAAACTTTTAATCTATTTTTAAATACAGAAAACATATTTTTGTAATGTTACTGATTAAAATATATAAAATTGAAATTCTGTTAAAATTTCTGAGTCTAGCACGACCGTGCCTCGGAAGGGCACGATCGTGCTCAAGCCACGGGCGCGACCGGGTTGATCAACAGGAGCACAATCTAGACAAGTTTGACAGGCACGACCGTGCCTTGGCCCGGCACGGTCGTGTCTATGATCTTTGGACACAACAGGGACTAGCCCAGAGGGCATGACAAGGTCTGGACAAGAGAACACGACCGTGCTGATAAACGGCACGACCGCACTAAAAGAGGCACGGCCGCGCTAGATGATTAGCGCGACCGTGTCTATTCCAATTCAGACACGAATCGAGAATTTCTTGTATTTTAATTGGTGAAATTGTTAGGGCTTTTCATTTATGGGTTATTACGAGTGTTCTGAGATATTTTAATTGTATTAATAACATGATTAGGAGTGATTCCGATTAAACCATTTTTCTTATAAAAAGGATTCTGGTTCTGAATGATTCCTGTAATGAAAACCCGAATTGACGGAGGGCTTTTGATACATGGACCGAAACGAAAGAGAAGGATGATTTAATTACCTCAAAAAGAAGGGAATTGATAGCGATCAGAAGAAGGGAGTTCCGGCGACGGCAAGATTGGCTTCCGGCGGCTTCTGCTGCGATTCCGGCTGATCCAACCCTTTAGAAACCTTAGAAATGATCGGAGGATCGAGTTCCTTGAATAATTGGTAGAATTTTGATCGAAAACAGAGATTCGAGGCTTGGGAGATAATTTGGACGTTTTTCTTGAGAGGATATGCAATCGAATGGTAATGATTGTAAACGGAAAAATTATTTTCTTTGTCAATGAAAATGAAACGTATCGGTTTTGAATTTCGAACAATCGGGCGTTTTGAAACTGCATTTACGTTTCGACTGTTACGCAGGCGCGACCGTGCCAAGATAGGCGCGACCGTGCCAAAGCACTTGGCGCGACCGTGCTAGTATGAAGCACGACCGTGCTAACTAGGGTTTTCTTGATATTTTTCAACTTTAGTCCGTGACTTTTCAGGTTTGATAAGTTTGTATCAAATAGTTTCTTGTATAGCGTTTAAATGTAAATAATCGAGTAAAACTTGCGAATTTGTATAGAATCATTGCATTAAATTTACGGCGAGAAAATTATGAGACATTGCACGAGTATAGAACTTGAAATTGCATTATATTGAATTGAAATAGGAATACTAAAAATCCGAGATGTTACAGTCTCCCCATGTTGAGAGAATTTCGTCCCGAAATTTAGTTAGAGGGAACAACATTATTAGTAAAAAGATGGGGGTACTTGAGCTTCATTTGGTCTTCTCGTTCCCAAGTGAACTCAGGACCACGCTTAGATTCCCAACGAACTTTGACTATAGGAATACGACTTCGCTTGAGTTGCTTGACTTCACGATCCATAATTTCCATCGGCTTCTCAACGAAGTGCATCGTTTCATCAATGCGCACGTCGTCAAGCGGTATATGGAGATTTTCATTAGCGAGACACTTCTTTAGATTAGATATATGAAATGTAGGATGCACATTGCCAAGAGATGGAGGTAACTCGAGCTTGTAAGCCACTTTCCCAATCCTTTCAAGGATCTTGAATGGACCAACATAACGAGGTGCTAACTTGCCTTTCTTTCCAAAACGGATCACACCCTTCCATGGAGACACCTTTAGAAGAACAAGGTCACCGACTTGGAATTCCAAGGGTTTTCGTCGCTTGTCGGCATAACTCTTTTGCCGACTCCTTGCTGCTCGAATATTGTCACGGATTTGAATAATCTTGTCGGAAGTTTCTTGAATTAACTCAGGACCGGTGATTTGTGCTTCACCAATCTCGTTCCAACAGATTGGAGAACGACACTTGCGACCATAGAGAGCTTCGAATGGAGCCATGTTGATACTTGTGTGGTAGCTATTGTTGTAGGAAAACTCAATGAGGGATAAGTGTGAATCCCAATTGCCACCAAAATCGATTACACAAGCTCTAAGCATGTCTTCAAGAGTTTGGATTGTTCGCTCGGTTTGTCCATCAGTTTGGGGGTGGTAAGCCGTGCTCAAATCCAAACGAGTACCAAGAGCAGATTGGAGAGATTGCCAAAATTGAGAAGTGAACCGAGCGTCTCTATCGGATATTATGTTCAAGGGAACACCATGACGGCTCACAATTTCATCAATGTAAATTCGGGCTAATTTCTCCACCTTAAAGTCTTCACGAATAGGCAAGAAGTGGGCAGATTTGGTGAGTCGATCAATGATCACCCAAATACTATCATAACCACTCGAGGTGCGAGGGAGCTTGGTAATGAAATCCATAGCTAAATTCTCCCATTTCCACATGGGAATTTCCGGTTGTTCGAGTAAACCAGAAGGACGTTGATGTTCGGCTTTGACTTTGGAGCAAGTTAAGCATTTGGCAACATAAAGAGCAATGTCCCTCTTCATACCGGGCCACCAATAAAGTTGGCGAAGATCTTGGTACATTTTATCCGCACCAGGATGAATAGAATAACGAGTCTTATGAGCCTCGTTCATGAGAATTGCACGGAGATCATCGCGATCGGGAATCCAAATACGGTTCAAGTAATATAGTAAGCCATTGGGTTTTGATTCAAGAAGAAGTTCAACACCACACGACATTTCTTCATACATATTACCCTCGGTTACCGAGACGTGTTGAGCTTCCAAGATACGGGTTTGAATATCGGATTGAATACGGGCACAATGAAGCATAACATGGTCCTTTCGACTCAAAGCATCGGCTACAACATTCGCTTTGCCGGGATGTTAACGAATCTCGCAGTCGTAGTCACTAAGGAGTTCGACCCAACGTCGTTGCCTCATATTGAGTTCTTTTTGGTTGAACATATGTTGAAGACTTTTGTGGTCGGTGAACACCACACATTTCGTGCCATATAGGTAATGTCTCCAAATCTTTGACGCGAATACGACCGCACCCAACTCGAGATCGTGCGTCGTATAATTCTTTTCATGAATTTTGAGTTGCCTTGATGCATAAGCGATTACTTTTCCTCGTTGCATGAGGACACAACCAAGACCTTGGTTAGAAGCATCACAATAGACAACTAGGTCATCATTTCCATCGGGAAGAGTTAAAATGGGAGCATTGCACAACTTATGCTTAAGAGTTTGGAAAGCTTCTTCTTGTTTCGGTCCCCATTCATAAGCTTTACCCTTATGGGTCAAGGCGGTAAGAGGGAAAGCAATCTTTGAGAAGTTTGAGATGAAACGACGATAATAACCCGCAAGACCAAGAAATGAACGAACTTCGGTAGGAGTCTTCGGGGCATTCCAATTCTTCACCGTTTCGATCATAGCAGGATCAACATGAATACCCTTGTCGTTGACGATGTGACCAAGAAATTGAACTTCTTTTAACCAAAATTCACATTTGGAGAACTTGGCATATAGCTGTTCTTTCTTTAAAAGGTCCAAAACCAATCTAAGGTGTTCTTCATGGTCGGTTTTAGTCTTGGAATAGATTAAGATATCGTCAATGAAAACGATCACGAATTTATCAAGGTACGGTTTGCACACACGATTCATGAGGTCCATGAAAACTGCAGGTGCATTGGTTAACCCGAAAGGCATAACCATGAACTCGTAATGACCATACCTTGTTCGAAAAGCAGTCTTAGGAATGTCATCTTCTTGAACACGGAGCTGATGATAACCGGATCGAAGATCAATCTTCGAGAAGCAAGTAGAACCTTGAAGTTGATCAAAGAGATCATCGATTCTAGGCAAAGGATAACGGTTCTTGATAGTAAGCTTATTGAGTTCGCGATAGTCAATACACATGCGAAATGATCCATCCTTCTTCTTTACAAATAAGACGGGTGCACCCCACGGTGAATGACTCGGGCGAATGAACCCTTTATCGGATAGTTCTTGAAGTTGACTTGCGAGCTCTTGCATTTCGGAAGGTGCAAGACGATAAGGAGCTCTAGCAACGGGGTTAGCTCCGGGCATGAGATCAATACGGAACTCGACTTGACGAACGGGAGGAAGACCAGATAAATCTTTAGGAAAAACTTCGGGGAAATCCCGAATGATCGGAATGTCTTGAATACTCTTCTCCTTGACATCCTTTTGAACAATATGAGCTAAGAAAGCAATGTACTTCTTTCGTAAGTACTTTTGAGCGGTAGTACAAGACATCAATTTAAGACCCTTGTAAGGCTTTTCACCAAAAACCCTTAATGTTTCTCCCGATGGTAGCGGAATTCGGATACACTTTTCAAAGCAAATGACTTCGGCATGATGATTTGATAGCCAATCCATACCTATGATAATATCAAAGCTTCCTAGTGGCATTGGAACAAGGTTGATTGGGAATGCATGATCATTAAGTTCTAAAGAGCAATCATAGATAATAGACTCAATTGTAAGGGAGTCACCATTTGCTATTTCAACGGTGAAGGTTTTCTCTAATTGGGATCGTGTCTTTGCAAGTAAAGGCTCAAAATTAAGTGACACAAACTTTTATCGGCACCGGAATCGAACAAAATGAAGGCATATTGACTCTTAACAAGGAACGTACCATTAACCACGTCATTGTTGGCTTGAGCTTCGTTGGCGTTTATGTTGAACGCACGTCCACGAGCTCCACCTTGTCTAGCATTTGCATGTCTTGGACATTGATTACGAAAATGGTTCGGGTCACCACACTCATAACAAGCACGCCCATTAGCAATGGCGGGAGCACCTTGGTTAGCCACTTGAGGTACGGTTTGGTTTGGAGGGTTGACTTGGCCCGCAAGGGCTTTGGTCTTACAAACATTAACCGTCTGACCATATCTCCCACAATAAGTACAAAGGCGACATGGGATGTTTTTGGGATGTTTTGGGGATGATGGTAGTTGCAGGTGGCACAAAGTGGGTAAATTCCACCATATGGCTTTTTGACCGGTGCTTGAACCATAGGTGCAGCTTGGTTGACGGGAACAGCAGGAGTAACCACAGCAAAATTTCTAACCTTCCTCTTTTTGTTATTGCGAGGGGGTTCAGTTGTGGTTTCTTTGTTATGGGTAGGAGGGGTTACGGTTTCAGCAGTTTTCTTAGAACCCTTTTTAGTAAGAGTTCCAGCTTTCACATGATTATCAGTTAGGGTAGCAGACAGGCGGATGGCATCTTCCAAGGTAGCAGGATTTCTACCTAAGACAGTATCTTGGATTTGTCTTGGTAGCCCACCAATATATTTCTCAATACAACGGGACAAAGGAGTGACCATGTGGGGCACTAGAAGACTCAACTCATGGAACCGATTTGTATATGCTAAGCTTTCCCCACTATCTTGGGCAAGATCCCAAAATTCGGCCTCTAACTTCTTCACTTCATTTCGAGGACAGAATACCTCGGTCATAAGCCTTTTGACCTCATCCCAAGGTAAGGCCATAGCTACATCAACACCCCTATTCCTTTTCTCCCCATTCCACCAAGTAAGTGCCCGCTTTTGGAGGACACTTGTGGCATGACGAACGCGGAGGTTGTCGGGACAGTCACTATTGAGAAAGGTATTCTCAATACTTTCAAACCATTGAAGGAGTCCAGTAGCTCCTTCGGTTCCATAAAACTTTAGAGGATTGCACGAATTGAAGTGCTTGAAGGTGCATTGAGATGGATTATTTCCACCATTTCCACCATTACCACCATTATTACCACTATTGCTTCCATTTCCACCATTGCCATTAGTGGCACCATTGGCTTGGGTGAGTTGTGTCACCAATTGGGTAAGAATAGCAGCATTGTCGGAGTTGGCGTTGGCGGCGGGAGCATGACGAGGAGGCATTCTACAGATTTTCACAAAACAAGAAAAAGATTGTAAGAACTTATGAGAATTGCTAGGATTTTAATAGAATGAGATAATCAAATAAAAAGATAGATATTCATAGTTTGGATTGTACTCAAAAAGTGATAAAATCACTTGAATACTATGGCACATTAAGGTTAATTTAAACTCATATAATTTTCAAGGAGACATGCTTTAGCCTATAGGTAAACACTCATCTCGGGAATTCCCAGGAAAGCATACGGGTCCCTCGGTTGATTGGGATTTATGCGAAATGCTTTCCTAGACAGAAAACCCAAAATACAGGTGTCACCCTTCCAGATTGCACGTGTCCTCAAATAATTAAACAAGTTTAAAAACCTTAACGAAGAAAATAAAAATTTAAAGATCTTTGCTTCAAGAATTTTCCACATGCTTAGAAAGAATAAAGATAGAAAAGAAGATAGAAATATTATAAGGTTTTAGGATATAGGAAAGGATATTATTTATTAAATTATTATTTAAGAAGATCCTAATAAGTCATGCATTTCTATCAAGTAAAGCATCAAATATAATAATAATTTATCATGATAAGCATGTAGCACATAACATGTAACACATATCACAAAAATCATGGAATATAGCATAAGTGAGTGTCCTAAAGTTATAGTCTAGGTCAAGATGTCTAATAACCTAAATCCCTATAACCAAGGCTCTGATACCAATCTGTCACACCCCGACCGATGGCGGAATCATCGGGGCGGGACATGTAAGACTGTTCATAGCACATGGTTGACTAAATTGCAATATATTAAAGTCAAATTTGCATTACAAGAAATCCAAGTACAAGATCAAATTCAAACAAGAAACATAACAACTCATAAAATTCTTGATTTATTTTGCTAAGTCCAAATCCTATGTTGAACACGTCTTGAATCAATCTCACATATTGGGGCCTGAAACATGAATAAAATAAAGTCAACTAAAAAGTTGGTGAGTATAACACAGTTGTATATAGATAGCATATAGATGAAAACAAATCCTTTACATGACATGATAAATAAGGCGTTTATGGGGAGTAACTATTGTGTAACCAAATGTACAATCAAACCTTGTAACTAGCATGCAAAACAAATGTGTTGTCGGTTTCAATCACCGCGTACCATGGGTGGGTTTGTCAGACTCAATAGATCCATCATTGAAAACCGTCGGCTTGTATAGTTAATGATTTCACATAAGAGCATACAAAGGTTAACACACCTAGCACTCGGGCACAAAGCTCAAATTTTTGCACAAATGTATGTATATAGGATTTTTGCACTTGTGTTGTTTGTGTAAATGTAAATGTGTAATGTGTAATGAGTATAGAGTTCATGTTCCACCCCAAAAGTGTAAAAGAGAAAAAGGGGTTGTGAATACTCACTTAGTATGGAAGTGAAGCTAACAAGGAATATAGATAGCAATTAAGATCCTTGAAATGCACACTTTAACCTAAAGAATAATATGTATTGAATCACATAGATGCATAAAGTTTAAGTCTAAAATGAAAGTTGGATTTGTATATAAAACCATTGGTTTGTATTTAAAAAGTGTTGGATAAGAAAAACGTATAAAGTTTGAGGTAAAATATGTTTGAAACAATTTAATTAGGTTTGAATTAAATAAGGAGTAACTGCCATTTTCGTCCCTGTGGTTTGGTCAAAATTGCCACTTTCATCCAATAGTTTGTTTTTTTGTATCTGGGTCCTCATGGTTTTAAAATATTGCCATTTTCATCCTCGTGGTTTTAAAATATTGCCACTTTCATCCAGTCAGCTAACACCGTCCGTTTTTCTCAGTTAAATGAGGGGTATTTCAGTCCTTTTACTTATTTGTTTTATTTCTTCATTTTTTTTACTCTCACTTTTTAATCATAGAAACAAGCGACGGAGGTGTTCCAGTGGTGCTAGTCGGAAACTGGTCAGGAAAAGAGGAAGAAGGCCAGCAGGTGGATGATTAAATTAGAGGTTAAATTGGGGATGATTAAAAAGTGAGAGTAAAAAAGATGAAAAAATAAAACAAATAAGTAAAAGGACTGAAATACCCTTCATTTAACTGAGAAAAACGGACGGTGTTAGCTGACTGGATGAAAGTGGCAATATTTTAAAACCACGAGGATGAAAATGGCAATATTTTAAAACCATGAGGACCCAGATACAAAAAAACAAACTATTGGATGAAAGTGGCAATTTTGACCAAACCACAGGGACGAAAATGGCAGTTTACTCTTAAATAAGTAAGTGTATAACTATAGTTTATGAAATAATATAAATATTAATTGTAATTAAGTATAAATAAATAAATGATTTTTGATTTAAAATGTAAATTAAATAACTAATCATTATTTATAAATTTTGTAAGTTAAAATATCATTTAAGTAAAGATAATAAATATTAATTTTTTTTTTTTTATAAACTTTTCAATAAATTATTTTTGTGCCAAGATTAAACTTTTAATCTATTTTTAAATACAGAAAACATATTTTTGTAATGTTTACTGATTAAAGTATATAAAATTGAAATTCTGTTAAAATTTCTGAGTCTAGCACGACCGTGCCTCGGAAGGGCACGATCGTGCTCAAGCCACGGGCGCGACCGCGCTAGTCGGGGCGCGACCGGGTTGATCAACAGGAGCACAATCTAGACAAGTTTGACAGGCACAACCGTGCCTTGGCCCGGCACGATCGTGTCTATGATCTTTGGACACAACAGGGACTAGCCCAGAGGGCATGACAAGGTCTGGACAGGAGAACACGACCGTGCTGATAAACGACACGACCGCACTAAAAGAGGCACGGCCGCGCTAGATGATTAGCGCAACCGTGTCTATTCCAATTCAGACACGAATCGAGAATTTCTTGTATTTTAATTGGTGAAATTGTTAGGGCTTTTCATTTATGGGTTATTACGAGTGTTCTGAGATATTTTAATTGTATTAATAACATGATTAGGAGTGATTCCGATTAAACCATTTTTCTTATAAAAAGGATTCTGGTTCTGAATGATTCCTGTAATGAAAACCCGAATTGAAGGAGGGCTTTTGATACATGGACCGAAACGAAAGAGAGGGATGATTTAATTACCTCAAAAAGAAGGGAATTGATAGCGATCAGAAGAAGGGAGTTCCGGCGACGGCAAGATTGGCTTCCGGCGGCTTCTGCTACGATTCCGGCTGATCCAACCCTTTAGAAACCTTAGAAATGATCGGAGGATCGAGTTCCTTGAATAATTGGAAGAATTTTGATCGAAAACAGAGATTCGAGGTTTGGGAGATAATTTGGACGTTTTTCTTGAGAGGATATGCAATCGAATGGTAATGATCGTAAACGGCAAAATTATTTTCTTTGTCAATGAAAATGAAACGTATCGGTTTTGAATTTCGAACAATCGGGCGTTTTGAAACTGCATTTACGTTTCGACTGTTACGCAGGCGCGACCGTGCCAAAGCACTTGGCGCGACCGTGCTAGTATGAAGCACGACCGTGCTAACTAGGGTTTTCTTGATATTTTTCAACTTTAGTCCGTGACTTTTCAGGTTTGTTAAGTTTGTACCAAATAGTTTCTTGTATAGCGTTTAAATGTAAATAATCGAGTAAAACTTGCGAATTTGTATAGAATCATTGCATTAAATTTACGGCGAGAAAATAATGAGACATTGCACGAGTATAGAACTTGAAATTGCATTATATTGAATTGAAATAGGAATACTAAAAATCTGAGATGTTACATTGTGCGCGCATGTGTTTCAGGCAACTTCTAATGTCGTAGCTTTGCCAATGTTTGGCAAAGACTTCGGGTCTTGTGTGCGCGCTGTGTCTCAGGCGTCGTGTAATGCCATAGCATTGCCAATGTTTGACAAAGACTTCAGGTCTTGTGCGAGCGCCTATGTCTCAAGCGGCATGTAATGTCGTAGCTTTGCTAATGTTGGGCAAAGACTTCAGGTCTTCTGCGAGTGCCTGTGTCTCAGGCGGCGTGTAACGCCGTAGCTTTGCCAATGTTTGGCAAACACTTCAGGTCTTGTGCGCGCGCCTGTGCCTCAGGCGGCATCCAATGTCGTAGCTTTTCCAGTGATTAGCGAAGACTTCATGTCTTTTGCACGCGCATGTGCCTCAGGCGTGGTGTAATGCCGCAGCTTTACCAATGTTTGGCAAAGACTTCAGGTCTTGTGCGCGCGCCTGTGTCTCAGGCGGTGTGTAATGTCGTGGCTTTTCCTATGCTTGGCAAAGATTTAAGGCCTTTTGCGCGCGCATGTGTCTCAGGCGTCGTGTAATTTCGTAGCCTTGCCAATGTTTGGCAAAGACTTCAAGTCTTTTGCCCGCGCATGTGTTTCAGGTGGCGTGTAATGCCGTAGCTTTGCCAATGTTTGGCAAAGACTTCAGGTCTTGAGCGCGCGCCACTATCTGAGGCAGCATGTAAGGACGTAGCTTTGCCAATGTTTGGCAAAGACTTCAGGTCTTGTGCGCGCGTGCCTGTGTCTCAAACGGCGTGTAATGCCGTAGCTTTGCCAACGTTTGGCAAAGACTTTAGGTCTTGTGTGCGCTCCTGTGTCTCAGGCGGCTGGTAATGCCATAGCTTTGCCAATGTTTGGCAAAGACTTCAGATCTTGTGCGGACGCCTGTGTCTCAAGTAGCGTCTAACGCCGTAGCTTGTCCAATGTTTAGCAACGACTTCAGGTCTTGTGTGCGCGCCTATGTCACAGGCGGCGTGTAATGCCGTGGCTTTTCCAATGTTTTGCAAAGATTTCAAGTCTTTTGCGCGCGCATGTGTCTCAGGCGACGTCTAATGTCGTAGCTTTGCACACGTTTGGTAAAGAGTTCAGGTCTTGTGTGCGCGCCTGTGTCTCAGGCGGCGTGTAATGTCGTGGCTTTTCCAAAGTTTGGCAAAGATTTTAGGCCTTTTGGGCGCGCTTGTGTGTTAGGCGTCGTGTAATTTCGCAGCTTTGCCAATGTTTGGCAAAGACTTCGTCTTTTGCGCGCGCATGTGTTTCAGGCGTCGTGTAATGCCGTAGCTTTGCCAATGTTTGGCAAAAACTTCAGGTCTTGTGCGCGCACCTGTGTCTGAGGCAGCATGTAAGGACGTAGCTTTGTGAATGTTTGGCAAAGACTTCAGGTCTTGTGCGAGCGCCTGTGTCTCAGGCGACGTGTAATGTCGTAGCTTTGCCAATGTTTGGCAAAGACTTCAGGTCTTCTGCGTGCGCCTGTGTCTCAGGCGGCGTGTAATGCCATAGCTTTGCCAATGTTTGGCAAAGACTTCAGGTCTTGTGCGCGCGCCTGTGTCTCAAGCGGCGGGTAATGCCGTAGCTTTGACAATGTTTGGCAAAGATTTCAGGTCTTGTGCGCGCTTGTGTTTCAGGCAACGTCTAATGCCGTAGCTTTGCCAATGTTTGGCAAAGACTTCAGGTCTTGTGTGGGCGCTGTGTCTCAGGCGTCGTGTAATGTCGTAGCATTGCCAGTGTTTGACAAAGACTTCAGGTCTTGTGCGAGCGCCTATGTCTCAAGATGCATGTAATGTCGTAGCTTTGCCAATGTTTGGCAAAGACTTCAGGTCTTCTGCGAGTGCCTGTGTCTCAGGCGGCGTGTAAGGCCGTAGCTTTGCCAATGTTTGGCAAAGACTTCAGGTCTTGTCCGCGCGCCTGTGTCTCAGGCGGCATCCAATGCCGTAGCTTTGCCAGTGATTAGCGAAGACTTCATGTCTTGTTCACGCGCATGTGTCTCAGGCGTGGTGTAATGCCGTAGCTTTACCAATGTTTGGCAAAGAATTCAGGTCTTGTGCGCGCGCCTGTGTCTCAGGCGGTGTGTAATGTCGTGGCTTTTCCTATGTTTGGCAAAGATTTAAGGCCTTTTGCGCGCGCATGTGTGTCAGGCGTCGTGTAATTTCGTAGCCATGCCATTGTTTGGCAAAGACTTCAAGTCTTTTGCCCGCGCATGTATTTCAGGTGGCGTGTAATGCCGTAGCTTTGCCAATGTTTGGCAAAGACTTCAGGTCTTGTGGGCGCGCCTCTATCTGAGGCAGCATGTAAGGACGTAGCTTTGCCAATGTTTGGCAAAGACTTCAGGTCTTGTGCGAGCGCCTGTGTCTCAGGCGGCGTGTAATGTTGTAGCTTTGCCAATGTTTGGCAAAGACCTCAAGTCTTCTGCGTGCGCCTGTGTCTCAGGCGTCGTGTAATTTCGTAGCTTTGCCAATGTTTGGCAAAGACTTCGTCTTTTGCGCGCGCATGTGTTTCAGGCGTCGTGTAATGCCGTAGCTTTGCCAATGTTTGGCAAAAACTTCAGGTCTTGTGCGCGCGCCTGTGTCTGAGGCAGCATGTAAGGACGTAGCTTTGTGAATGTTTGGCAAAGACTTCAGGTCTTGTGCGAGCGCCTGTGTCTCAGGCGGCGTGTAATGTCGTAGCTTTGCCAATGTTTGGCAAAGACTTCAGGTCTTCTGCGTGCGCCTGTGTCTCAGGCGGCGTGTAATGCCATAGCTTTGCCAATGTTTGGCAAAGACTTCAGGTCTTGTGCGCGCGCCTGTGTCTCAAGCGGCGGGTAATGCCGTAGCTTTGACAATGTTTGGCAAAGATTTCAGGTCTTGTGCGCGCTTGTGTTTCAGGCAACGTCTAATGCCGTTGCTTTGCCAATGTTTGGCAAAGACTTCAGGTCTTGTGTGCACGCTGTGTCTCAGGCGTCGTGTAATGCCGTAGCATTGCCAGTGTTTGACAAAGACTTCAGGTCTTGTGCGAGCGCCTATGTCTCAAGCGGCATGTAATGTCGTAGCTTTGCCAATGTTTGGCAAAGACTTCAGGCCTTCTGCGAGTGCCTGTGTCTCAGGCGGCGTGTAAGGTCGTAGCTTTGCCACTGTTTGGCAAAGACTTCAGGTCTTGTGCGCGCGCCTGTGTCTCAGGCGGCATCCAATGCCGTAGCTTTGCTAGTGATTAGCGAAGACTTCAGGTCTTGTTCACGCGCATGTGTCTCAGGCGTGGTGTAATGCCGTAGCTTTACCAATGTTTGGCAAAGACTTCAGGTCTTGTGCGCGCGCCTGTGTCTCAGGCGGTGTGTAATGTCGTGGCTTTTCCTATGTTTGGCAAAGATTTAAGGCTTTTTGCGCGCGCATGTGTGTCAGGTGTCGTGTAATTTCGTAGCCTTGCCAATGTTTGGCAAAGACTTCAAGTCTTTTGCCCGCGCATGTATTTCAGGTGGCGTGTAATGCCGTAGCTTTGCCAATGTTTGGCAAAGACTTCTGGTCTTGTGGGCGCGCCTCTATCTGAGGCAGCATGTAAGGACGTAGCTTTGCCAATGTTTGGCAAAGACTTCAGGTCTTGTGCGAGCGCCTGTGTCTCAGGCGGCGTGTAATGTTGTAGCTTTGCCAATGTTTGGCAAAGACCTCAGGTCTTCTCCGTGCGCCTGTGTCTCAGGCGGCATGTAATGCCATAGCTTTGCCAATGTTTGGCAAAGAGTTCAGGTCTTGTGCGCGCGCCTGTGTCTCTAGCGGCGGGTAATGCCGTAGCTTTGACAATGTTTGACAAAGATTTCAGGCCTTGTGCGCGCTTGTGTTTCGGGCAACGTCTAATGCCGTAGCTTTGCCAATGTTTGGCAAAGACTTCAGGTCTTGTGTGCGTGCTGCGTCTCAGGCATCGTGTAATGCCGTAGCATTGCCAATGTTTGGCAAAGACTTCCGGTCTTGTGCGAGCGCCAATGTCTGAAGCGGCATGTAATGTCGTAGCTTTGCCAATGTTTGGAAAAGACTTCAGGTCTTCTGTGTGTGCCTGTGTCTCAGGCGGCGTGTACGGCCGTAGCTTTACCAATGTTTGGCAAAGACTTCACGTCTTGTGCGCGCGCCTGTGTCTTAGGCGGCGTCCAATGCCGTAGCTTTGCCAATGAATAGCAAAGACTTCGGTCTTGTGCGCGCGCTTGTGTGTCAGGCGTGGTGTAATGCTATAGCTTTGCCAATGTTTGGTAAAGACTTCAGGTCTTCTACGTGCGTCGTAGCTTTGCCAATGTTTGGCAAAGACTTCAGGTCTTGTATGTGCGCCTATGTCTCAGGCAGCGTCTAATGCCGTAGCTTTGCCAATGTTTGGCAAAGTCTTCAGGCCTTGTGTGCGCGCCTGTGTCTCAGGCGGCGTGTAATGCCGTAGCTTTGCCAATGTTTGGCAAACACTACAGGTCTTGTGCGAGCGCCTATGTCTCAAGCGGCATGTAATGTCGTAGCTTTGCCAATGTTTGGCAAAGACTTCAGGTATTCTGCGTGTGCCTGTGTCTCAGGCGGCGTGTAAGGCCGTAGCTTTGCCAATGTTTGGCAAAGACTTCAGGTCTTCTACGTGCGCCTGTGTCTCAGGCGGCGTGTAATGCCATAGCTTTGCCAATGTTTGGCAAAGACTTCAGGTCTTGTGCGCGCGCCTGTGTCTCAAGCGGCGGGTAATGCCGTAGCTTTGACAATGTTTGGCAAAGATTTCAGGTCTTGTGCGTGCTTGTGTTTCAGGCAACGTCTAATGTCGTCGCTTTGCCAATGTTTGGCAAAGACTTCAGGTCTTGTGTGCGCGCTGTGTCTCAGGCATCGTGTAATGCCGTAGCATTGCCAATGTTTGGCAAAAACTTCGGGTCTTGTGCGAGCGGCTATGTCTGAAGCGGCATGTAATGTCGTACCTTTGCCAATGTTTGGAAAAGACTTCAGGTCTTCTGCGTGTGCCTGTGTCTCAGGCGGCGTGTACGGCCGTAGCTTTGCCAATGTTTGGCAAAGACTTCATGTCTTGTGCGCGCGCCTGTGTCTTAGGCGGCGTCCAATGTCGTAGCTTTGCCAATGATTAGCAAAGACTTCGGTCTTGTGCGCGCGCTTGTGTGTCAGGCGTGGTGTAATGCCATAGCTTTGCCAATGTTTAGTAAAGACTTTAGGTCTTCTACGTGCGTCGTAGCTTTGCCAATGTTTGGCAGAGACTTCAGGTCTTGTATGCGCGCCTATGTCTCAGGCATCGTCTAATGCCGTAGCTTTGCCAATGTTTGGCAAAGTCTTCAGGCCTTGTGTGCGCGCCTGTGTCTCAGGCGGCGTGTAATTCCGTAGCTTTGCCAATGTTTGGCAAATACTTCAGGTCTTGTACGCGCGCCTATGTCTCAGGCGGCGTCTAATGCCGTAGCTTTGGCAATGTTTGGCAATGTTTGGCAAAGTCTTCAGGCCTTGTGTGCGCGCCTGTGTCTTAGGCGGCGTGTAATGCCATAGCTTTGCCAATGTTTGGCAAAGACTTCAGGTCTTCTGCGTGTGCCTGTGTCTCAGGCGGCGTGTAAGGCCGTAGCTTTGCCAATGTTTGGCAAAGACTTCAGGTCTTGTGCGCGCGCCTGTGTCTCAGGCGGTATCCAATGTCGTAGCTTTGCCGGTGATTAGCAAAGACTTCAGGTCTTGTGCACGCGCATGTGTCTCAGGTGTGGAGTAATTCCGTAGCTTTACCAATGTTTGGCAAAGACTTCAGGTCTTGTGCGCGCGCCTGTGTCTCAGGCGGTGTGTAATGTCGTGGCTTTTCCTATGTTTGGCAAAGATTTAAGGCCTTTTGCGAGCGCATGTTTCTCAGGCGTCGTGTAATTTCGTAGCCTTGCCAATGTTTGGCAAAGACTTCAAGTCTTTTGCGCGCGCATGTGTTTCAGGCGGCGTGTAATGTCGTAGCTTTGCCAATGTTTGGCAAAGACATTAGGTCTTGTGCGCGCGCCTCTGTCTGAGGCAGCATGTAAGGACGTAGCTTTGCAAATGTTTGGCAAAGACTTCAGCTCTTGTGCGAGCGCCTGTGTCTCAGGCGGCGTGTAATGTTGTAGCTTTGCCAAAGTTTGGCAAAGACTTCAGGTCTTCTGCGTGCGCCTGTGTCTCAGGCGGCATGTAATGCCATAGCTTTGCCAATGTTTGGCAAAGACTTCAGGTCTTATGCGCGCGCCTGTGTCTCAAGCGGCGGGTAATGCCGTAGCTTTGACAATGTTTGGCAAAGATTTCAGGTCTTGTGCGCGCTTGTGTTTCAGGCAACGTCTAATGTCGTAGCTTTGCCAATGTTTGGCAAAGGCTTCAGGTCTTGTGTGCGCGCCTATGTCTCAAGCGGCATGTAATGTCGTAGCTTTGCCAATGTTTGGAAAAGACTTCAGGTCTTCTGCGTGTGCCTGTGTCTCAGGCGGCGTGTACGGCCGTAGCTTTGCCAATTTTTGGCTAAGACTTCTCGTCTTGTGCGCGCGCCTGTGTCTTAGGCGGCGTCCAATGCCGTAGCTTTGCCAATGATTAGCAAAGACTTCGGTCTTGTGCGCGCGCTTGTGTCTCAGGCGTGGTGTAATGCCGTAGCTTTGCCAATGTTTGGTAAAGACATCAGGTCTTCTACGTGCGTCGTAGCTTTGCCAATGTTTGGCAAAGACTTCAGGTCTTGTACGCGCGCCTATGTCTCAGGCGGCGTCTAATGCCGTAACTTTGGCGATGTTTGGCAATGTTTGGCAAAGTCTTCAGGCCTTGTGTGCGCGCCTGTGTCTTAGGCGGCATGTAATGCCATAGCTTTGCCAATGTTTGGCAAAGACTTCAGGTCTTGTGCGCGCGCGCCTGTGTCTCAGGCGGCGTGTAATGCCGTAACATTAAACGTTTGGAAAAGAATTCAGGTCTTGTGTGCGCGCCTGTGTCTCAGGCGACTAGTAATGCCGTAGCTTTGCCAATGTTTGGCAAAGACTTCAGGTCTTGTGCGGACGCCTGTGTCTCAAGTAGCGTCTAACGCCGTAGCTTGTCCAGTGTTTAGCAACGACTTCAGGTCTTGTGTGCGCGCCTGTGTCTCAGGCGGTGTGTAATGCCGTGGCTTTTCCAATGTTTGGCAAAGATTTCATGTCTTGTGCGCGAGCCTGTGTCTCAAGCGGCGGGTAATGCCGTAGCTTTGACAATGTTTGGCAAAGATTTCAGGTCTTGTGCGCGCTTGTGTTTCAGGCAACGTCTAATGTCGTAGCTTTGCCAATGTTTGGCAAAGATTAAGGTCTTGTGTGAGCGCTGTGTCTCAGGCGTCATGTAATGCCGCAGCATTGCCAATGTTTGGCAAATACTTCAGGTCTTGTGCGTGCGCATGTGTCTCAGGCGGGGTATAATTCCATACCTTTGCCAATGTTTGGCAAAGACTTCAGGTCTTTTGCGCGCGCATGTGTCTTAGGCAGCGTGTAATGCCGTAGCTTTGCCAATGTTTGGCAAAAACTTCAGGTCTTGTGCGCGCACCTGTGTCTTAAGCGGCGGGTAATGCCATAGCTTTGACAATGTTTGCCAAAGATTTCAGGTGTTGTGCGCGCTTGTGTTTCAAGCAACGCCTAATGCCATAGCTTTGCCAATGTTTGGCAAAGACTTCAGGTCTTGTGTGCGCGCTGTGTCTCAGGCATCGTGTAATGCCGTAGCATTGCCAATGTTTGGCAAAGACTTCGGGTCTTGTGCGAGCGCCTATGTCTGAAGCGGCATGTAATGTCGTAGCTTTGCCAATGTTTGGAAAAGACTTCAGGTCTTCTGCGTGTGCCTGTGTCTCAGGCGGCATGTACGGCCGTAGCTTTGCCAATGTTTGGCAAATACTTCACGTCTTGTGTGCGCGCAAGTGTCTCTTGCAGGTTGTAATGCCAGAGCTTTACCAATGTTTGGCAAAGACTTCTGGTCTTTTGCGCGCGCATGTGTCTCAGGCGGCGTGTAATGTCGTAGCTTTGCCAATGTTTGGAAAAGAGATCAGGTCTTGTGTGCGCGCATGTGTCTCAAGCGACGTCAAATGTCATAGCTTTGCCAATGTTTGGTAACGACATCAGGTCTTGTGCATGCTCATGTGTCTCAGGCGGTGTGTAATGCCGTAGCTTTGCCCAATTTTTGGCAAAGACTTCTGGTCTTGTGCGTGCGCCTGTGTCCGAGGCGACGTGTAATGCCGTAGCTTTGCCAATGTTTGGCAAAGAATTCAGGTCTTGTGCGCGGGCCTGTGTCTCAGTGTTTGGCTGAGACTTCAGGTGTTGTGCGTGCACCAGTGTATCTGGCGGCGTGTAATGTCGTAGCTTTGCCAATGTTTGGCAAAGACTTCAAGTCTTGTGCGCGTGCCTGTGTCTCAGGCAGCGTGTAATGCCGTAGCTTTGCCAATGTTTGGCAAAGACTTCAGGTCTTGGGCACGCGCATGTGTCTCAGGCGGCGTGTAATGTCGTAACTTTGCCAATGATTCGCAAAGAGGTCAAGTCTTGTGCGCACGCATGTGTCACAGGCAAGGTGTAATGCCGTAGCTTTGCCAATGTTTGGCAAAGACATCTAGTCTTTTGCGCGCGCATGTGTCTCAGGCGGCGTGTAATGTCGTTGCTTTGCCAATGTTTGGCAACGACATCAGTTCTTGTGCGCGTGCATGTGTCTCAGACGGCGTGTAACGCCGTAGCTTTGCCGATGTTTGGAAAAGACTTCAGGTCTTGTGCGCGCGCCTGTGTCTCAGGCGACGTGTAGTGCCGTTGCTTTGCCAATGTTTGGCAAAGACTTCAGGTCTTGTGAGCGCCCCTGTGACTCAGGCGGCGTGTAATGTCGTAGCTTAGCCAATGTTTGGCTGAGACTTCAGGTGTTGTGCGCGCACCTGTGTCTCAGGCGGCGTGTAATGTCGTAGCTTTGGCAAAGACTTCAGGTCTTGTGCGTGAGCCTGTGTCTCAGGCAGCGTGTAATGCCGTAGCTTTGCCAATGTTTGGCAAAGACTTCAAGTCTTGGGCGCGCGAATGTGTCTCAGGTGGAGTGTAATGTCGTAGCTTTGCCAATGATTCGCAAAGACTTCAGGTCTTGTGCGCGCGCGTGTGTCTTAGGCAGCGTGTAATGTCTTAGCTTTGCCAATGTTTGGAGAAGACATCAGGTCTTGTGCGCGCGCCTGTGTCTCAGGCGACGTCTAATGTCGTAGCTTTGCCAGTGTTTGGTAACGACATCAGGTCTTGTGCAGGTGCATGTGTCTCAGGCGGCGTGTAATGCCGTAGCTTTGCCAATGTTTGGCAAAGACTTCAGGACTTGTGCGCGCGCATGTGTCTGAGGCGCCGTGTAATGCAGTAGCTTTGCCAACGCTTGGCTGAGACTTCAGGTCTTGTGCGCACGCCTGTGTCTCAGGCAGCGTGTAATGCCTTAGTTTTGCAATGTTTGGCAAAGAATTCAGGTCTTGTGTGCACCCCTGTGACTCAGGTGGCGTGTAATGCCATAGCTTAGCCAATGTTTGGCGAAGATTTTAGGTCTTGTGCGACGCTTGTTTCTCAGGCGGCGTGTAATGCCGTAGGTTTGCCAATGTTTGGCGAAGACTTTAGATCTTGTGCGCGCGCCTGTGTCTAAGGCGGCGAGTAATGCCGTAGGTTTGCCAATGTTGCAATCAGTTTCGCTACAGCACCCGCTGCTCTAGCTAATTGTCCACCCTTTCCAAGTGTGATTTCTATGTTATGTATGGCCGTGCCTAAGGGCATATCGGTTGAAGTAGATTCTTCTTTTTTATCAATCAAAACCCCTTCCCAAACTGTACAAGCTTCTTCCAAAGCATACGGCTTTCTGGATGTAGATGGTGATATCTGTACAGATGGATCTTATATATGTGGTATAATGAAGTACCACATGGGTGGATATATAGGAATCAAAATCTGCCGAATCACTCATGTTATGATCTTCTACATCCTAGGTCTTCCCGTTCCATCATCTGGCTTATGTTCTTCATGTAGCATTCAGACCGAATGACTCTATGAAATTACGTTGATACTTCCACATATTATGGATAACGTAGGAGACATCTCTAATTTTTCCCTGGGAATATTTAGAATTACCACTGCTTAGCTTTCAATTCGCCTCTGACCATCAAATGAAATGTGAATAATCCGTCCTCTTCTCTTTGAAAGAAGGGGCGCTTCCGGTTCAGCCGGTGCTTGAAACAATTTTCTCTTCTCCATATTACTATATCTCTAGAGTTAATAATTTTATATGAGGAACTACTGAACTCAATCACTTGCGGCGGAGAGTTCAGGTCTTGTGCGCGCGCCTGTGTCTCAGGCGGCGTGTTATGCCGTAGCTTTGCCAATGTTTGACAAAGACTTCAGGTCTTGTGCGCGCGCGTGTGTCTCAGGATGTCACACCCCAAGACAACGAATTGCAGCGGAAATGTTTATGAAAGCATGGTGGTAACATAAGTTGGAGCCCATAATATAATAGCAAACACTTTTATTTATAAATTAGGGAAAATAAGTCTTACATAAGATAAAATTAAGTTTGAACATAAGTTTAATGATCCGATACAAGGCGGATCATATTACAAAAGATAGTCCCAAATGAATTTCCCATGTGAAGCGTTTGCCAAAAGCCCATTTTTCATGACCGCGCGTTCTTGCACCTATTTTCCTGAAAAACACGCTTAAAAACATCAACAAAAAGTTGAGCGAGTTTCACAGGTTTAAATAATTACTAACCGAACCATCATGCAACTTTTGACTAACATGTGATAAGTTGTAAGCTTGCAAGGGATACAACAAGATGATAGTACCTAGAGCTTATAATCAAACCGAGACACGAAATATACAATATGTCCCCACAAAACCTTTCAAAATATATTCTCTCGTACAAACGACCGATTAGCGCTACTAATCACGAGAGTGGGTGGTCATACCCAAATAGATCTATCAATATACCCTGTGGCCCATAAGAGGCTAATGATTATAACGGCGAGGCTATTCATGAACGATTTACACGAATATATATATATACACATATATAAATGCCCTTACTCGAGACAATCACACAAACACATAAGTAAGTAAAGTATTATGATAAACGAACGAAAGCATGTTCTTCCCCCATATTTTATAAACGATTAAGATAATTCAAAAAGGGGCCGTGAAAACTCACCTTGAGCAAGGAACAATTGAAATTGACAAGTATTAGCAACTACGCCCACGAGCGCCGGTCGGACCTAATAGTGCCCTAAATAAGATAGTCATTTTAATAATTGAACTCAAGTCTTACAAGTAAGTTGTTCATACAACCTACTAGACTTATAATATTTTTAAGAAAATATTTATTTACGATAACCGTTGGTGACTTCGACACTCGGTTAAGACTTTATGAAAATGATGGATTACGCACCCTTAGATAAAATGCTAATCAACCATCAAAATGTGAAATTATAACCAAATAGCACATAAAAACATTCATACTTATGTACATAAGTCCTAGATCATATGTGGACATACCCAAATCATACTATTTGCATATGTACATTATTTAAGTGAAACGGTCAATTTTTATTAGTCAAATTTTCAATTTACCAATACTAGTGACCACATATCATCTCGTAACATGAAGTCATAATTGACAAACCATGTTTCATGAATCAAAACAATCTTTCATCACATTAGCATAAATGTACCTAAAACATGGCAATTTCTACGCATACGAGGTAATCGAATAGTCAAATAATGCATATAGAAACATGTTAATGACGTTAATCAATTTATAACATAAATGTTGTAAATAATCCATAAAATATGACCAAACTTTCTGCTCAAAATTATATTGATAGAACACTTATTTTTCATACCAAAATAGTCGATTTTTACGACTAGTTTACCGTAAAACCTAACGAAATGCATCCAAACACCAAGATTCATACATATAACTAAAAATCTAAGTTTTAAACATGAAATATCATCAAGTTACTGCCATAGCTCCAGATTTTTTTAACAATTTCCTTTTTATGGTATAAATTCACCGTTTTAGCGTACTTTTAAGCATCATAAGCTAGTCCACTATTTGGCCAATCATCCCAATACATGATATACTTTTAGAACAGATTATTATAGCAAAAATACATCACATTTATCACATTATTTTCAGATTTCAATAATCCTTTTAATCCTTGCTCAAAACCCAAATTTAAAAATGCATTTTAATGACAATTTTAAGCAATAAACACCTAAATCAACAAATCAATGATCCGTCCATAATCTATCATGCTTTTATACAATAATATATCCTAATTTACTATTTGAAACTAACCATAATAAACATTTGTTTTGCATGCCAAGATCAAGTCATAAATCATAACATTTTGCAATATATGAACAAATACATATATACATATATACACGACACACATACACACCCATAAACATTTCAAAACCTTCAATAATAAGCCATAATTTACTGATTTAAAACTTTATAAAAAGTTCCTCTTAGTTGGTGGTGAACAATCACTTGTAAGTGTCAAATTCGGTAAAAATAAGTAAAGGAATGGATGGGGTTCTCTTACCACTTAAGTAAATCAAGGGAAGCACTATAAATGTAGGTGAAAAGAGAGTATTTTTTACTGGAAATTCAGCTCCAAGAGACTCCAAGACTCAAAACACCATAAAAACTTCAAGAATACTTAAGAACTTTGGGAGAAAATGCTTGGAGATGGTGTGGAGATTTGTTGCAAGATTTGAAGGGTATAAATAGTTGGAGGGGGGGTGGTTTTCGAACTCAAGAGGGAGGGAGAGAGGGGAGTTGGTCCAATGAGTATTCATGCAAAGAAATGATGAGGATTTGGTGTGTAAGATTGGTTTTAAGCAAATGTGTAATCTTGGGTAAAATAATTAGATTAGATTTGATTATTTGTGGTAGGTGGGACCCACATTTTTCAGCAGATTTTTAAAGGGGAAGGGCTTCTAGAAGACCATTTTTATAAAAATCCCCATAAGTAGGTAATTCTTTGTATAAAAACCAACCTTTTATAAAAATAAACCATTTTAAGCATGGTTTCTCACCAAATAAAAATTATATAAATTAACTACTAATTTTTCTCTATCATAATTGATAAAGATCATAATTTTTACTAAAAGTGAATTTTTAACACTTCCGGTGCGCCAAACGGTTAAAATATCCGTAAAACGCGATAAAAATTACCAAATGCAACAATTAATAAGTAGCACATAATTTTCACATATAATCCACCAATTTAATTTTTATTCAACTAATTTTTGACACAAACGGATATTTTTATCTTACCGGCTCGTATTACGGGCATTTTACCGATACGCGGTACCGAAATTTCCGAAATTTCACGAAATGCCAATTATTGTAAACGAAGGGCTTTGCTAGACTTTATAATATCCTAATTAACTAAAATTAAGTCTAAGATGCGTATAATTAATTTATGATGCGTATCAGGGCTTAACGGTAATTAACCTGAAAATCGTCGAATGTCACAGCCTTCCCTCCTTTAAGAAATTTCGTCCTGAAATTTTCAACTATACAGTTTGGTTACGAACAGACTTGAACAAATGCGGTTACTTCTGCCTCATCTCATTTTCACGTTCCCACGTAAACTCGGGACCACGCTTCGAATTCCACCGTACTTTTACCAACTTGATGCAACTACGTTTCAACTTGTGAACAATCCAATCCGTGATTTCCACGGGTTCATCATGAATATGAAGTTTGTCATCGACACGAACTTCATTAGGAGGTATCATGAGTATCTCGTCGGCTAGACACTTTTTCAGATTGGAAACATGAAACACGTTGTGCACTCCGCTTAATTCTTGCGGCAACTCGAGTCGGTAAGCCACTGGGCCAATGCGAGCAATAATCTTATAAGGACCGATATAGCGGGGGCTAAGCTTATCATGCTTACCAAACCTAACAGCCCCCTTCCAAGGAGAGACTTTCAACATAACTTTATCTCCTATCCGGAATTCTAACGGCTTTCTTCTTCTATCGGCATACTTCTTTTGCCTATCCAAAGCGACTTTCAACCGATCTCGGATCTTAAAAACCTTATCAATAGTCTCTTGGATAAGTGCAGGTCCAGTTAATTGCTTATCTCCAACTTCTGCCCAACAAAGTGGCGAACAACATTTTCTACCATACAAAGCTTCAAACGGAGCGGCCTTCAAGCTGGTTTGGTAGCTGTTATTGTAGGAAAACTCAGCCAACGGTAGATGAGTATCCCAACTTCCACCAAAATCAATTACACAGGCTCAAAGCATGTCTTCTAAAATTTGGATGATCCTTTCACTTTGGCCATCACTTTGCGGATGATAAGCTGTGCTCATATCCAGGCGAGTACCTAAGGCTTCTTGTAGGGCTTTCCAAAACCTTGACGTAAATCGGCTATCTCTATCCGAAATGATCGATAATGGCACACCATGCCTAGCCACTACTTCTTTAATATAAATGTTTGATAATTTCTTCATACGATAGGATCCTTTAATGGGTAGGAAATGCGCTGATTTCGTCAAACGATCCACAATTACCCAAATGGCATCATAGCCACTACGAGTGCGGGGTAACTTGGTGATGAAATCCATGGAAATACGATCCCATTTCCACTGCAGAATCACAGGTTGTTGAAGAAGTCCAGATGGTTTTTGGTGCTCAGCTTTGACTTTCGCGCAAGTCAAACATTTACCAACATATGTAGCAATGTCACCCTTCTTGTTTGGCCACTAATAGTGCTCTTTGAGATCCTTATACATCTTATCCGATCCTGGATGAATCGAATACCTGGATTTATGTGCTTCGTCCATAACCAATTTACGTAGGTTCCCAATAAGGGGTACCCATACTCTATTCATAAAGTACAAGGTATCATCAGACTTGGGCACTAATTCTCTAGCCATACCACGGAGATTCTCATTCTTCAAATTTTCTTCCTTCAAAGCTTCATGTTGTACATCACAAATTTATGCTGCGAGGTTTGAATGAATGGTCAGCCCCAGTGCACGCACCCGTAAAGGCTTAACTCGCTCTTTCCTACTCAAAGCATCGGCCATGACATTAGCCTTGCCTGGGTGATAACGGATATCACAATCATAGTCATTGAGCAATTCCACCCAACGTCTCTGCCTCATATTCAACTCCTTTTGATCAAAGATGTGCTGGAGACTTTTGTGATCGGTAAATATTGTGCATTTAGTACCATAAAGGTAATGCCTCCAAATCTTAAGTGCGAACACTACGGCACCTAATTCCAAATCATGAGTTACGTAATTCTGTTCGTGCACTTTTAGTTGGCGCGAAGCATAAGCTATAACTTTTCCATTCTGCATCAGAACACATCCGAGTCCTTGTCGTGAGGCATCACAGTATACTACAAAACCATCCGTCCCTTCAGGGAGAGACAAGATAGGGGCACTGCATAACTTTTGTTTCAGCAACTGAAAGGCTGTTTCTTGTTTTTCACTCCAAACGAATTCCTTTTCCTTTTGCGTCAATAGCTTCATAGGCTGTGCTATTTTGGAAAAATTCTCAATGAACTTTCGGTAATAACCTGCCAAACCTAGGAATTGTCGAACCTCGGTTGGACTTTTAGGCGCTTCCCAATTCTTAATTGCCTCAATCTTTGCTGGATCCACGTGAATGCCCTTCTCATTGATCACGTGCCCAAGAAAATAAACTTCTCGGACCCAGAACTCACACTTTGAGAACTTTGCATAGAGCTTCTCATTCCTTAGCAACTCCAAAATCAACTTTAAATGTTGCTCATGCTCCTATTTTGTTTGCGAATAGATGAGTATGTCATCAATGAATACTATAACGAATTTGTCTAAGTACGGGCGACACACCCTATTCATGAGATCCATGAATACAGCAGGGGCATTGGTCAACCCAAAGGGCATGACCAAAAATTCATAGTGACCATACCGTGTTCGGAACGCAGTCTTCGGAACATCTTCATCAATGATTCTCAATTGATGGTAACCAGAATGCAAATCAATCTTCGAGTAATAACTCGAACCTTGTAGTTGGTCGAACAAGTCATCAATCCTTGGCAAAGGATACCGATTTTTGTTAGTAAGTTTATTCAACTCTCTATAGTCGATACACATCCTCATTAATCCGTCCTTCTTTTTCACAAATAAAACCGGTGCTCCCCAGGGCGAGAAACTGGGTCTTATGAAGCCTTTGTCCAACAATTCTTGCAATTGCTTAGAAAACTCTTGCATTTCGGACGACGCCAAACGATAAGGAGATCGAGCAATTGGGGCGGCTCCTGGCACTAGATCTATTTTAAACTCAACTTGTCTTTGCGGGGACAAACCAGGCAATTCCTCGGGGAATACTTCCGGATAATCACGGACTATCGGGATTTCTTCAAGCTTCTTTTCTTCCATTCTAGTGTCAACCACGTGAGCTAAGAATGCCGGATATCCCTTTCGCAAATACTTGTGCGCCTTCATCATAGTGACAATTTTCAATGGGGCACTCTCATCACCTTGAATCTTCAGCACCTTGCCGCTTGGGAGTGCTAATTGGACTATCTTTTCAGAGCACACAATCTCCGCATGATTCTTTGATAACCAATCCATGCCAATAACAACATCGAAACTTCCAAGTTCTACTGGCAGAAGGTCAATACTAAACGTATGATCTCCTAAACGTAAATTGCACCCACGAAACACTTCATTTGTTTCTATTAATTTACCGTTAGCTAACTCTATAGAATATTTAACATTTAATTTACTTGACTGCAAGCTCAGGAGAGGTTCAAAGTTTTTAGAAACAAAACTTCTATCAGCTCCAGTATCAAATAAAATGCAAGCATAATGGTTATTAACGAGAAACGTACCACTAATAACTGACGGGTCCTTCTTCGCCTTCTTTCCATCCATCACAAAGGCTCTGCCACGGGCTTCATTATTCTTCAGTTTTGGGCAGTCTTTCTTAAAATGCCCAACAACACCACATTCGAAACAACCAGAGTTTGGTTCTTCCATCTTCACAGTTAACTTCACACGGCAGGTTGGGGCTTGGTGCCCAAACTTGTTGCAACGAGCGCAGACATTGCATGTGCCGTTGTGAAAGTAACCACACTTGTTGCATTTAGGGCTTGGACCCCTATTCCTTCTTGGTTCAGTAATATTTGCTGCAAACATCCTTCCCGGATTCTTCTTCTTGTTCTGGAAGTTATTAACACGACTCTCAGAAGCTTCAGTCCACTTACGCTTCCCTTCATTAGACCACTTTCCTTTCTCCTCACAAGCTTCCATTGGCGTTTTCCCAGTACTACCCTTCTTCAATAGTCCAGTACGAACCGCATCATCAGCTAGAGTGTGTGCCAGTTGCACAGCATCCTGAATGGTTGTGGGGTTTGCTGATGTCACCATACCACGAATTTGAGGTGCAACCCCCAAATATAACGCTCAATCCTTTTCGGCTCAGGGGTGACAAGATGGGGTACAAGCCTTGCCATCTGATGAAACTGGGTAGTGTACTCTCTAACTTCAGCATCAATCACAGTCAAGTTCCAAAATTCAGCTTCAATCTTCTGGATCTCATTGCGCGGGCAGTATTCACGCATCAACATTTCCCTCAGTTGATTCCAATTGAGACCATAAGCATTCGCTTCACCGAGCCCCTGTACTTGGGTGTTCCACCAGGTTAATGCTTCGTCTTGAAAGCAACTTGATGCATACTTTACACGTTGAGCAGGAGTGCAGTTGCTTATGACCATTACGGACTCCATCTTCTCGATCCAACGAACGATTCCCACGGGTCCTTCTGTTCTAGAGAAAGATCGTGGTTGGCACGCTTGAAAAGTCTTGTACGAACAGCCCTCGTTCGGGTTCCCTGTTTTCACAAGTACAAACCATTTCTCAATAAGTGGTTATACAAGAACAGTTACTTGGAACCCTAAAAAAACATCATCCATTGGTGCTATAAAGCATCATTAGGAGAGTTTGGCATACCTTGGTTCGCTTGAACACCATGAGTAGCAGCAAATTGGGCAAGAGCAGCATTCACATGTTGAGTAATCACTTGATTCAACTCTTCAGCAGTGGCTGGAAGCATCGTTCTACTAGTTTCACGTCTTGGTGCCATTTTCACTCTAATACATACGATACAAGATAATTACGACAATATCATACGCAATTTTTGATTAAATCATGCCCGTAAGTAAGGAAAATAAATAAGCACAACGCATAAAACCAAAAGATAATTCATGTCATTTCCATAATAGATAATGTTTGACTTGACAACATCATTTTAAACTAGAATGACAACAAAAAATGGGTATGGCATACAACCAACCCTCAAGTTCACCAATACAGTACATGAAATGACATAAATAATCCCAAAAGGAACAACCACCAATAACTAACGAGTACGACGGGTGACAACACCGACATGAGCAATAGTAGCAGCAAGGAAAACACATGCTACAGCTAGGGCTAGTGTAGCCTCGAGGAGCTCTTCGAGTGCGTCCATACGCTGCAGAGCCTCGGCTTCCCTAACTTCCGCTGCTGCGGCTCTAAGTGCGGCATTTTCAGCCACTAACCTAGCCTGCTCAGTCACTCTCTCGCACTCATCCATCCTCTTCTTTAACTCAGTAATCTCATCACGCGTCTTCACCTGATCGCTACTCACTGCCTTAACATGATCACTAATCCTCTCAGACCTACGGTCAACACGATCAACTTTGGCTCCCATAGCATCCATCCTAGTCTCCTCACGGGCACACCTAGCGGCTAATAATGGAACTGTCCGCTCAATGGGCTGGCGTGTGAGGGGTAATACCCTCGAGGAGGAGGACTCTCCAACACAACGAATATTGGGGACACCCTCTTCATTGGTCCATTCTTGCACACGCTCAGATAGCCAACCCCAACGCCTTGCAACAAAGGCCCTCATCTTTTGTGGAGGACGCTCCACTATGTAACCAACCGTAGCCGATTCATTTTCCCTTTCATTCATCTTTCTTTTCTTAACCGGTGATACAGATTTTCTAGTAGTCATTTTAAACAGCGCACCCTTAGGAGACTCACGAAAAGAATGGGGAGATAGAAGACGTAATGCCCCTGTCATTGGCCAAGGTTGCTCAACGGCAATAGCAACGTCCTCGCCCTCGTATACAGGGCTGTCAGCAGTAGGGGTCACAGGTGTAAGTTCCAAAGGGGCCTCTTCTTCTTCTTCTTCTTTTTCTTCTTCTGATTCTTCTATCCACCCATTTCGATTATCTGGATGATCAGCATCCTCGGCCATGTGGATTGTGAAGCAATCGAGGACCGAGTCTGGTGACATGGGTGAAACTGGTGAGAACTTCGGCTCGTCGTCTGATGAGATTGGAATAATCGGAGAAGAAGAAGTCATCTGTGACACGAAAATATTTACACGGTGTAAATAACTAGCCCATAATATAAGCACATACGTATGCAACATATTAAGGCACGAAACAAATAGAGAGGAAAATTTGGAAGCACATACGCATGCAAACTATTAAGAAATAAACGAATAACTTGTAAGCACATACGCATGCAAACAATTAAGTATTTAGATATAAGGAAAAAAAATATACTCATCCCTAACTAAGATGCTCGAGGTTTGAAAAACGCTTCTTAACCCAAAAACTCTTTTACCCCTTTTTTTTATTAGTTATAGACTAGATTTTTAAGAAAAATATTTTCTAGTTCGCTATAACCATGGGCTCTGATACCAACTTAACTGTCACACCCCAAGACAACGAATTGCAGCGGAAATGTTTATGAAAGCATGGTGGTAACATAAGTTGGAGCCCATAATATAATAGCAAACACTTTTATTTATAAATTAGGGAAAATAAGTCTTACATATGATAAAATTAAGTTTGAACATAAGTTTAATGATCCGATACAAGGCGGATCATATTACAAAAGATAGTCCCAAATGAATTTCCCATGTGAAGCGTTTTCCAAAAGCCCATTTTTCATGACCGCGCGTTCTTGCACCTATTTTCCTGAAAAACACGCTTAAAAACATCAACAAAAAGTTGAGCGAGTTTCACAAGTTTAAATAATTACTAACCGAACCATCATGCAACTTTTGACTAACATGTGATAAGTTGTAAGCTTGCAAGGGATACAACAAGATGATAGTACCTAGAGCTTATAATCAAACCGAGACACGAAATATACAATATGTCCCCACAAAACCTTTCAAAATATACTCTCTCGTACAAACGACCGATTAGCGCTACTAATCACGAGAGTGGGTGGTCATACCCAAATAGATCTATCAATATACCCTGTGGCCCATAAGAGGCTAATGATTATAACGGCGAGGCTATTCATGAACGATTTACACGAATATATATATATACACATATATAAATGCCCTTACTCGAGACAATCACACAAACACATAAGTATGTCAAGTATTATGATAAACGAACGAAAGCATGTTCTTCCCCCATATTTTATAAACGATTAAGATAATTCAAAAAGTGGCCGTGAAAACTCACATTGAGCAAGGAACAATTGAAATTGACAAGTACTAGCAACTACGCCCACGAGCGCCGGTCGGACCTAATAGTGCCCTAAATAAGATAGACATTTTAATAATTGAACTCAAGTCTTACAAGTAAGTTGTTCATACAACCTACTAGACTTATAATATTTTTAAGAAAATATTTATTTACGAGAACCGTTGGTGACTTCGACACTCGGTTAAGACTTTATGAAAATGATGGATTACGCACCCTTAGATAAAATGCTAATCAACCATCAAAATGTGAAATTATAACCAAATAGCACATAAAAACATTCATACTTATGTACATAAGTCCTATATCATATGTGGACATACCCAAATCATACTACTTGCATATGTACATTATTTAAGTGAAACAGTCAATTTTTATTAGTCAAATTTTCAATTTTTACGACTAGTTTACCGTAAAACCTAACGAAATGCATCCAAACACCAAGATTCATACATATAACTAAAAATATAAGTTTTAAACATGAAATATCATCAAGTTACTGCCATAGCTCCAGATTTTTTTAACAATTTCCTTTTTATGGCATAAATTCACCGTTTTAGCGTACTTTTAAGCATCATAAGCTAGTCCACTATTTAGCCAATCATCCCAATACATGATATACTTTTAGAACAGATTATTATAGCCAAAATACATCACATTTATCACATTATTTTCAGATTTCAATAATCCTTTTAATCCTTGCTCAAAACCCAAATTTAAACATGCATTTTAATGACAATTTTAAGCAATAAACACCTAAATCAACAAATCAATGATCCGTCCATAATCTATCATGCATTTATACAATAATATATCCTAATTTACTATTTGAAACTAACCATAATAAACATTTGTTTTGCATGCCAAGATCAAGTCATAAATCATAACATTTTACAAGATATGAACAAATACATATATACATATATACACGACACACATACACACCCATAAACATTTCAAAACCTTCAATAATAAGACATAATTTACTGATTTAAAACTTTATAAAAAGTTCCTCTTAGTTGGTGGTGAACAATCACTTGTAAGTGTCAAATTCGGTAAAAATAAGTAAAGGAATGGATGGGGTTCTCTTACAACTTAAGTATATCAAGGGAAGCACTATAAATGTAGGTGAAAAGAGAGTATTTTTTGCTGGAAATTCAGCTCCAAGAGACTCCAAGACTCAAAACACCATAAAAACTTCAAGAATACTTAAGAACTTTGGGAGAAAATGCTTGGAAATGGTGTGGAGATTTGTTGCAAGAGTTGAAGGGTATAAATAGGGGGAGGGGGTGGTTTTTGAACTCAACAGGGAGGGAGAGAGGGGAGTTGGTCCAATGGGTGTTCATGCAAATAAATGATGAGGATTTGGTGTGTAAGATTGGTTTTAAGCAAATGTGTAATCTTGGGTAAAATAATTAGATTAGATTTGATTATTTGTGGTAGGTGGGACCCACATTTTTCAGCAGATTTTTAAAGGGGAAGGGCTTCTAGAAGACCATTTTTATAAAAATCCCCATAAGTAGGTAATTCTTTGTATAAAAACAAACCTTTTATAAAAATAAACCATTTTAAGCATGGTTTCTCACCAAATAAAAATTATATAAATTAAGTACTAATTTTTCTCTATCATAATTGATAAAGATCATAATTTTTACTAAAAGTGAATTTTTAACACTTTCGGTGCGCCAAACGGTTAAAATACCGGTAAAACGCGATAAAAATTACCAAATGCAACAATTAATAAGTAGCACATAATTTTCACATATAATCCACCAATTTAATTTTTATTCAAGTAATTTTTGACACAAGCGGATATTTTTATCTTATCGGGTCGTTACCGGCTCGTATTACGGGCATTTTACCGATACGCGGTACCGAAATTTCCAATATTTCACGAAATGCAAATTCTTGTAAACGAAGGGCTTTGCTAGACTTTATAATATCCTAACTAACTAAAATTAAGTCTAAGATGCGTATAATTAATTTATGATGCGTATCAGGGCTTAACGGTAATTAACCTGAAAATCGTCGAATGTCACACAGGAGGCGTGTAATGTCTTAGCTTTGCCAATGTTTGGAGAAGACATCAGGTCTTGTGCGCGCGCCTGTGTCTCAGGCGACGTCTAATGTCGTATCTTTGCCGGTGTTTGGTAACGACATCATGTCTTGTGCACGTGCATGTGTCTCAGGTGGCGTGTAATGTTGTAGCTTTGCCAATGTTTGGAAAAGACTTCAGGTCTTGTGCGCGCGAATGTGTCTGAGGCGGTGTGTAATTCCGTAGCTTTGCCAACGTTTGGTTGAGACTTCAGGCCTTGTGCGCGCGCCTATATCTCAGGCAGCTTGTAATGTCGTAGCTTTGCAATGTTTGGCAAAGAATTCAGGTCTTGTGTGCGTGCCTGCGTCTCAGGCGGCGTGTAATGTCGTAGCTTTGCCAATGTTTGGCAAAGACTTCAGGTCTTGTGCGCACGAATGTGTCTCAGGCGGCGTGTAATGTCGTAGCTTTGCCAATGATTGGTAAAGACTTCAGGTCTTGTGCGCACACATGTTTCTCTTGCGGGGTGTAATGCCATAGCTTTACCAATGTTTGGCAAAGACTTCTGGTCTATTGCTCGCGCATGTGTCTCAGGCGACGTGTAATGTCGTAGCTTTGCCAACGTTTGGAAAAGTCAGCAGGTCTTGTGTGCTCGCCTGTGTCTCAGGCGACGTCCAATGTCGTAGCTTTGCCAATGTTTGGTAACGACATCAGGTCATGTGCACGCGCATGTGTCTCAGGTGGCGTGTAATTCCGTAGCTTTGCCCATGTTTGTCAAAGAATTCAGGTCTTGTGCGTGCGCCTGTGTCCGAGGCAGCGTGTAATGCCGTAGCTTTGCCAATGTTTGGCAAAGAGTTCAGGTCTTGTGCGCGCGCCTGTGTCTCAGTGTTTGGCTGAGATTTTAGGTGTTGTGCGCGCACCTGTGTCTCAGGCGGCGTGTAATGTCGTAGCTTTGCCGATGGTTGGCAAAGACTTCAGGTCTTGTGCGTGAGCCTGTGTCTCAGGCGGCGTGTAATGCCGTAGCTTTGCCAATGTTTGGCAAAGACTTCAAGTCTTGGGCGCGCGCATGTGTCTCAGGCGGAGTGTAAAGTCGTAGCTTTGCCAATGATTCGCAAAGACTTCAGGTCTTGTGCGTGCGCACATGTCTCTTGCGGGATGTAATGCCATAGCTTTGCCATTGTTTGGCAAAGACTTCTGGTCTTTTGCGCGCGCATGTGTCTTAGGCGGCGTGTAATGTCGTAGCTTTGCCAATGTTTGGAAAAGACATCAGGTCTTGTGTGTGCGCCTGTGTCTCAGGCGACGTCTAATATCGTAGCTTTTCCAATGTTTGGTAACGACATCAGGTCTTGTGTGCGCGCCTGTGTCTCAGGCGACGTCTAATATCGTAGCTTTTCCAATGTTTGGTAACGACATCAGGTCTAGTGCACGCACATGTGTCTCAGGCGGTGTGTAATTTCGTAGCTTTGCCCATGTTTGGCAAAGACTTCAGGTCTTGTGCGTACGCCTGTGTCCGAGGCGACGTATAATGCCATAGCTTTGCCAATGTTTGGCAAAGAGTTCAGGTCTTGTGCGCGCGCCTGTGTCTCAGTGTTTGGCTGAGACTTCAGGTGTTGTGCGCGCACCTGTGTCTCAGGCGGCGTGTAATGTCGTAGCTTTGCCAATGTTTGGCAAAGACTTCAGGTCTTGTGCGCGAGCATGTGTCTCTGGCAGCGTGTAGTGCCGTAGCTTTGCCAATGTTTTGCAAAGACTTCAGGTCTTGGGTGCGCGCATGTGTCTCAGGCGGCGTGTAATGTCATAGCTTTGCCAATGATTCGCAAAGACTTCAAGTCTTGTGCGCACGCATGTGTCTCAGGCGGGGTGTAATGCCGTAGCTTTGCCAATGTTTGGTAACGACATCAGGTCTTGTGCACGCGCATGTGTCTCAGGCGGAGTGTAAATCAGTGGCTTTGCCAATGTTTGACAAAGACTTCAGGTCTTGTGCGTGCGCCTGTTTCCGAGGCGGCGTGTAATGTCGTAGCTTTGCCAATGTTTGGCAAAGAGTTCAGGTCTTGTGCGCGCGCGCCTGTGTCTCAGTGTTTGGCTGAGACTTCAGGTGTTGTGCACGCACCTGTGTCTCAGGCGCCGTGTAATGTCATAGCTTTGCCGATGTTTGGCAAAGACTTCAGGTCTTGTGCGTGAGCCTGTGTCTCAGGCGGCGTGTAATGCCGTAGCTTTGCCAATGTTTGGCAAAGACTTCAAGTCTTGGGCGCGCGCATGTGTCTCAAGCGGAGTGTAATGTCGTAGCTTTGCCAATGATTCGCAAAGACTTCAGGTCTTGTGCGTGCGCATGTGTCTCTTGCTGGGTGTAATGCCATTGCTTTGCCATTGTTTGGCAAAGACTTCTGGTCTTTTGTGCGCGGATGTGTCTCAAGCGGCGTGTAGTGTCGTAGCTTTGCCAATGTTTGGAAAAGACATCAGGTCTTGTGTGCGCGCCTGTGTCTCAGGCGACGTCTAATATCGTCTCTTTTCCAATGTTTGGTAACGACATCAGGTCTTTTACACGCGCATGTGTCTCAGGCGGCGTGTAATTCCGTAGCTTTGCCCATGCTTGGCAAAGACTTCAGGTCTTGTGCGTACGCCTGTGTCCGAGGCGACGTATAATGCCGTAGCTTTGCCAATGTTTGGCAAAGAGTTCAGGTCTTGTGCGCGCGCCTATGTCTCAGTGTTTGGCTGAGACTTCAGGTGTTGTGCGCGCACCTGTGTCTCAGGCGGCGTGTAATGTCGTAGCTTTGCCAATGTTTGGCAAAGACTTCAGGTCTTGTGCGTGAGCATGTGTCTCAGGCAGCGTGTAATGCCGTAGCTTTACCAATGTTTGGCAAAGACTTCAGGTCTTGAGTGCGCGCATGTGTCAGGCGGCGTGTAATGTCATAGCTTTGCCAATGATTCGCAAAGACTTCATGTCTTGTGCGCACGCATGTGTCTCAGGCGGGGTGTAATGCCGTAGCTTTGCCAATGTTTGGCAAAGACTTCCGGTCTTTTGCGCGCGCATGTGTCTCAGGCGCCGTGTAATTTCGTAGCTTTGCCAATGTTTGGAAAAGACAACTGGTCTTGTGCGCGCGCCTGTGTCTCAGGCGACGTCTAATGTCGTAGCTTTGCCAATGTTTGGTAACGACATCAGGTCTTGTGCACCCGCATGTGTCTCAGGCGGCGTGTAATGCCGTAGCTTTGCCAATGTTTGGCAAAGACTTCAGGTCTAGTGCGCGCGCCTGTATCTCAGGTCACGCGTAATGCCGTAGCTTTGCTAATGTCTGGCAAAGAGTTCAGGTCTTGTGCACACGCATGTGACTCAGGCGATGTGTAATGTCTTAGTTGTGCTAATGTTTCGCAAAGAGTTCTGGTCTTGTGCGCGCGCCTGTGTCTTAGGCGGCGTGTCATACCGTAGCTTTGCCATTGTTTAGCAAAGTCTTTAGGTCTTCTGCGCGCGCCTGTGTCACAGGCGGCGTGTAATGTCGTAGCTTTGCCAATGTTTGGCAAAGAATTCAGGTCTTGTGTGCATGCATGTGTCTCAGGCGGTGTGTAATGTCGTAGCTTTGCCAATGATTCGCAAAGACTTCAAGTCTTGTGCGCACGCATGTGTCTCAGGCGGGGTGTAATGCCGTAGCTTTGCTAATGTTTGGCAAAGACTTCTGGTGCGCATGTGTCTCAGGCGGCGTGTAATGTCGTAGCTTTGCTAATGTTTGGAAAAGACATCAGGTCTTGTGTGCGTGCCTGTGTCTCAGGCGACGTCTAATGTCGTAGCATTGCCAATGTTTGGTAACGACATCAGGTCTTGTGCACGCGCATGTGTCTTAGGCGGCGTTTCATTCCGTAGGTTTGCCAATGATTGGCAAAGACTTCAGGTCTTGTGCGTGCGCCTGTGTCCGAGGCGGCGTGTAATGCCGCAGCTTTGCCAATGTTTGGCAAAGACTTCAGTTCTTGTGCGCGCGCCTGTGTCTCAGTGTTTGGTTGAGACTTCAGGTCTAGTGCACGCGCATGTGTCTCAGGCGGCGTGTAATTCCGTAGCTTTGCCCATGTTTGGCAAAGACTTCAGGTCTTGTGCGCGAGCCTGTGTCTCAGGCGGCGTGTAATGTCGTAGCTTTGCCAATGTTTGGAAAAGACTTCTGGTCTTTTGCGCGCGCATGTGTCTCATGCGGCGTGTAATGTCGTAGCTTTGCCAATGTTTGGAAAAGACAACAGGTCTTGTGCGCGCGCCTGTGTCTCAGGCGACGTCTAATGTCGTAGCTTTGCTAATGTTTGGTAACGACATTAGGTCTTGTGCACGCGCATGTGTCTCAGGCGGCGTGTAATGCCGTAGCTTTGCCAATGTTTGGCAAAGACTTCAGGTCTTGTGCGCATGTGTCTGAGGCAGCGTGTAATGTCGTAGCTTTGCCAACGTTTGGTAGAGACTTCAGATCTTGTGCGCGCGCTTGTGTCTCAGGCAGCTTGAAATGTCATAGCTTTGCAATGTTTGGCAAAGAATTTAGGTCTTGTGCGCGCACCTGTGTCTCAGGCGGCGTGAAATATCATAGCTATGCCAATGTTTTGCAAAGAGTTCTGGTCTTGTACGCGCGCCTGTATTTCAGGTGGCGCGTAATGCCGTAGCTTTGCTAATGTTTGGCAAAGAGTTCAGGTCTTGTGCGCACGCATGTGACTCAGGCGACGTGTAATGTCTTAGCTGTGCTAATGTTACGCAAAGAGTTCTGGTCTTGTGCGTGCGCCTGTGTCTAAGGCGGCGAGTAATGCCGTAGCTTTGCCAATGTTGGGCAAAGACTTCAAGTCTTGGGTGCGCGCATGTGTCTCAGGCAGAGTGTAATGTCGTAGCTTTGCCAATGATTCGCAAAGACTTCAGGTCTTGTGCGTGCGCATGTGTCTCTTGCGGGGTGTAATGCCATAGCTTTGCCATTGTTTGGCAAAGACTTCTGGTCTTTTGCGCGTGCATGTGTCTCAGGCGGCGTGTAATGTCGTAGCTTTGCCAATGTTTGGAAAAGACATCAGGTCTTGTGTGCGCACCTGTGTCTCAGGCGACATCTAATATCGTAGCTTTTCCAATCTTTGGTAACGACATCAGGTCTAGTGCACGAGCATGTGTCTCAGGCGCGCGTGTAATTCCGTAGCTTTGCCCATGTTTGGCAAAGACTTCAGGTCTTGTGCGTACGCCTGTGTCCGAGGCGACGTATAATGCCGTAGCTTTGCCAATGTTTGGCAAAGAGTTCAGGTCTTGTGCGCGCGCCTGTGTCTCAGTGTTTGGCTGAGACTTCAGGTGTTGTGCGCGCACCTGTGTCTCAGGCGGCGTGTAATGTCGTAGCTTTGCCAAAGTTTGGCAAAGACTTCAGGTCTTGTGCGCGAGCATGTGTCTCAGGCAGCGTGTAATGCCGTAGCTTTGCCAATGTTTGGCAAAGACTTCAGGTCTTGGGTACGCGCATGTGTCTCAGGCGGCGTGTAATGTCGTAGCTTTGCCAATGATTCGCAAAGACTTCAAGTCTTGTGCGCACGCATGTGTCTCAGGCGGGGTGTAATGCCGTAGCTTTGCTAATGTTTGGCAAAGACTTCTGGTGCGCATGTGTCTCAGGCGGCGTGTAATGTCGTAGCTTTGCCAATGTTTGAAAAAGACATCTGGTCTTGTGCGCGCGCCTGTGTCTCAGGCGACGTCTAATGTCGTAGCTTTGCCAATGTTTGGTAACGACATCAGGTCTTGTGCACGCGCATGTGTCTCAGGTGGCGTGTAAATCCGTAGCTTTGCCAGTGTTTGGCAAAGACTTCAGGTTTTGTGCGTGCGCCTGTGTCCTAGGCGGCGTGTAATGCCGTAGCTTTGCCAATGTTTGGCAAAGAGTTCAGGTCTTGTGCGCACGTCTGTGTCTCAGTGTTTGGCTGAGACTTCAGGTGTTGTGCGCGCACCTGTGTCTCAGGCGGCGTGTAATGTCGTAGCTTTGCCGATGTTTGGCAAAGACTTCAGGTCTTGTGCGTGAGCCTGTGTCTCAGGCGGCGTGTAATGTCGTAGCTTTGCCGATGTTTGGCAAAGACTTCAAGTCTTGGGCGCGCGCATGTGTCTCAGGCGGAGTGTAATGTCGTAGCTTTGCCAATGTTTGGAAAAGACATCAGGTCTTGTGTGCGCGCCTGTGTGTCAGGCGACGTCTAATATCGTAGCTTTTCCAATGTTTGGTAACGACATCAGGTCTTGTGTGCGCGCCTGTGTCTCAGGCGACGTCTAATATCGTAGCTTTTCCAATGTTTGGTAACGACATCAGGTCTAGTGCACGCGCATGTGTCTCAGGCGGCGTGTTATTCCGTAGCTTTGCCCATGTTTGGCAAAGACTTCAGGTCTTGGCGGTACTATAACATTTCTGATTTTCAGTATTCATATTTCAATTCAATGTGATACAATTTTGAACTCGATACTCGTGCACTGCCTTATTATTTTGCTTACCGTAAACTAAATGCAATGATTCAATACAAATTTACATGTTTTGCTCGATTATATACACTTAAACACTATACAAGTAACTATTTATTTCAGACTAATCAAACCTGAAAGGTCAAGGACTAAAGTTGAAAAACAACAAGAAACCCTAGGTAAGCACGGTCGTGCTTCGTCCTGGCACGGTCGCGCCAAGTGCCTCGGCACGATCGCGCGACTGGTCCTGGAACGATCGCGCCCGGTGCCTAAGCACGGTCGCGCCTCTCTTGGGCACGGTCGCGCCTGCGTAACAGTCGAAACGTAAATGCAGTTTCAAAACGCTCGATCGTTCGAATTCAAATCCGATTTACGTTTTACTTTTGTTATCAAGGAAAATATCTCCGTCAATTACCATTATCATTTCCAAAATACAAATTACTCTCAAAAGAAACCGTCCAAATTATCTCCCAAGCCTCAAATCTCTATTTTCGATCCAATTGCTACCAAATAGTCAAGGAACTCGATCCTCCGATCATCTCTAAGGTTTCTGAAGGGGTTGAATCAGCCGGAATCGCAACAGAAGTCGCCGGAAGCCAATCTTGACGTCGCCGGAACTCCCTTCTACCGATCGCTATCAATTCCTTTCTGTTTTAGGTAATTGAATCATCTCTCTCATTCGTTTCGATCCATATATCAAAAGCCCCCTATTAATCAGAATTTTCATTACAGAAATCTTCCAGAACCGAAACTATTGTTTTAATAAAAATGATTTAATCGATTCAACTCTCAAACACGATTTACATACAATTAATTTATGTGAATAGACCCGTAACAACTCAGTAATCAAAAGCCCTCACAATTCCAACGCTATAAATACAAGATTTGTTCAAATCGTGTCTGATTTGGAAGAGACACGGTCGCGCTAATCATCTAGCACGGGCGTGCCTCATGAAACGAGGTCGTGCCGAGTAGCAGCGCGGTCGTGTCCTTCTGTCCAGACCTAGTCATGCCCTTTGGGCTAGCCTCTGTTGTGTCAAAAAAAAATCATAGACGCGACTGTGCCAGGCCAAGGCACGGTCGTGCCTGTTGACTGGTCTAGTTGCTCCCTCTGTTGATCAACCCGGTCGCGCCCCGACTAGCGCGGTCGCGCCCGTGGCTTGAGAACGATCGTGCCCTTCCGAGGCACGGTCGTGTGCGACTCAGAAATTTTAACAGAATTATAATTTTATATTTTTCAATCAATAAATGTTTCAAATTTTATAAAAATATGTTTTTTGTATTTGAAGAGATTTAAAGTTTAATCTGGAGATAAATATTATTTATTTAAAAGTTTATTTAAAAATTTATAAAATTAAATTTATATTTATCTTACACTTAAATGATGTTTTAAATGATTAAGTTACAAAGTTTATAAATAAATAAGATAATAATTATTTATTTAATATTTAAACAAAAATCATTTATTTATTTATACTTAATTACAATCAATATTTACATTATTTCATAAACTATAATCATTTATTTATTTATTAATTTACATTTAACACATGCATTATTTTCATAATCAACAATTTTATAAAAATTCTATTTTATTATTCAAACTCCAAACTTTAATCAAATGTTCAAAAAATGGTTACTACAATTTTATATATTTCATTTAATACTTTTTATACACAAATTCAACCTTCAATGTTAGAATTAAACTTTGTACACCGATTTGATTCAATATACATTACTATCTAGGTTAACCCGTGCGTATCAAGAACCCTTATTTTATCTATACTCTTTGTTAGCTACATCTTCATACCAAGTGATTATTCACAACCCCTTTTACTCTTTTACACTTTTGGGGTGAAACATGAACATTATTCAAATTACACATTACATTTACACAAGCAACACAAAGTACAAATCCTATTTACTTTCATGTGTGCAATTTGAGCTTTATGCCCGAGTGCTAGGTGTGCTAACCTTTGTATGCGATTATGTGCAATCATTAACTATACAAGCCGACGGTTTTCAATGATAGATCTATTTAGTCCGACAAACCCACCCAGGTGCGCGGTGATTGAAACCGACAACACAATTTTTGCATGCTAGTTACAAGGTTTGGTTGTACATGGTTACACAATAGCTGCTCCCCATAAATGCCTTATTTATCATGATATGTAAAGGATTTGTTTTCAACTATATGCTATCTATATACAACTGTGTTATACTCACCAACTTTTTAGTTGACTTTATTTTATTCATGTTTCAGGCCCTAATATGTGAGAATGATTCAAGACGTGCTCAATATAGGATTTGGACTTAGCAATTTGAATCAAGAATTCTATGAGTTGTTTTATGTTTCTTTGTTTGAATTTGGTTTGTACTTGGATTATTTGTAATTGAAATTTGAATTTTATATAAAGAGCGCGGTCGTGTCCTTCCCAGGCACGGTCGTGTCTAGGTCAGAATCTTCGATCAGAATTATTGTTGTTTTATTTTAATCTGTAAAAATTCCAGATTAAGTTTTTAAATAAAAATAGTTAGTTTTATAAAAAGGTATTTGAAAAGATCAAATAATTAATCTTGGAATAAATGGAAAATCATTTAATTAAAAGTTTATAAAATTAAATTTGTTATTAAACTTTTCATTTAAAACATTTTATTTGTAAGTTACATACTTTATAAATAAATAAATAAAGATTATTTATTTATTCTTCATTTTAAATAAAAACATTTATTTATTTATTAAATTACATTTAACACATACTTTATTTTCATAATCAATGATTTTATAAATATTCTATTTTACTATTCAATTCTCAACCTTAATCAAAATGTTTCAAAAATATTTACTTCAAACTTTATATATGTTAATCAATACTTTTAAATACAAATCAATAGTTTTATACACAAATTCAACCTTCATTTTTAGACTAAACTTTGTGCACATATTTGATTCAATATACATTATTATCTAGGATAACTCGTGCGTATCAAGGATTCTTATTTTATCTATTGTAACATTCCTGATTTTTATTATTTATATTTCAATCCAATGTAATGCAAATTCGAATTCAATACTCGTGCACTGTCTCATTTATTTTCTCGCCGTAAATTAAATGCAATGATTCTATACAAATTCGCAAATTTTACTCGGTTATACACATTTAAACACTATACAAGAAACTATTTTATTCAAACTTATCAAATCTGAAAAGTCAAGGACTAAAGTTGAAAAATGTCAAGAAACCCTAGTCTAGCACGGTCGTGCTTCGTCCTAGCACGGTCGCGCCAAGTGCTTTGGCACGGTCAAGCGACCTGCTTTGGAACGATCGCGCCCGGTGCCTAGGCACGGTCGCGCCTATATTGGCATGGTCGCGCCTATATTGGCACGGTCGCGCCTGCGTAACAGTTGAATCGTAATTGTGACTTTAATCATCCGATCGTTCAAATTCGTAACATCAACACACTTTATTCACATTAACAAACACAATAAACATTTCCATTACTCGAAATCACTTCGGTTTTATCCTACCAAATTCCAAACGCTTGGACATTTCAAGGAGAACCCAAATTCTCTCAATTTTCTCAAAGCAATCCAGTCAAGCATTTCCAGACCATCTCTGAATCATCCGAAGCCGCTGAAGCATTCGGAATCGCAGCATAGGTCGCCGGAAACCAAGCTTGCCGCCGACAGAATTCCTTCCTACCACTCTCTAACGATTCGCTTCTATTCCGGGTAATTGAATCTTCTATTTCATTATATTCTGTATCAGTATCGAAAGCCCCTATTCAATTTGGGCTTCCATTATAGAAATCGATCCGAATTAGAACTCATATTTTATTGAAAATGATTTAATCGAATTCCTACTTAAACGCGATGTTCATACAATTAAGTTATATGAAAAGACTTGTAATAACCCATTAATCAAAAGCCCTAACAAATCCAGCGTTTAAAATACAAGATTTTGTCAATTCGTGTCTGATTTGGAATAGACACGGTCGCGCTAGTCATCTAGCGCGGCCGTGCCTCATAGAGCGCGGTCGTGTCGACTAACGACGCGGTCGTGGCCTCCTGTCCAGACCTGTCATGCCCTCTGCGCTAGACTCTGTTGTGTCTAAAGATCATAGACACGACCGTGCCGGGCCAAGGCACGGTCGTGCCTGTTGACTTGTCTAGATTGTGCCTCTATTGATCAACCCGGTCGCGCCCCGACTAGCGCGGTCGCGCCCGTGGCTCGAGCACGATCGTGCCCTTCCGAGGCACGGTCGTGTGTGTGACTCAGAAACTTTAACAAAATTATAATTTTATATTTTTCAATCAATAAATGTCTCAAATTTTATAAAAATATATTTTATGTATTTGAAGAGATAAATATTATTTAAAAGTTTATTTAAAAAAATTTTATGAAAATTAAGTTCATATTTACTATCTTACACTTAAATGATATTTTAAATAATTAAGTTACAAAATTTATAAATAAATAAGATAATGATTATTTATTTAATTTACATTTTAAATCAAAATCATTTATTCATTTATACTTAATTACAATTAATATTTACATTATTTCATAAACTATAATTATATATTTATTCAATTCAAACCTAATTAAATAGTTTCAAAAATATTTTACTTCAAACTCTATATATTTTATTCAATACTTTTTAAATACAAATCAATAGTTTTATATACAAATTTAACTTTCATTTTAGACTTAAACCTTATGCACTATTTGATACAACATACATTACTCTTTAGGTTGATTTGTGCACTCGAGGATCTTTATTTTCCTATCTATTATCCTTGTTCGCTACACTTCCATACCAAGTGAGTATTCACAACCACTTTTTACTCTTTTACACTTTTGGGGTGGAACACGAACTCTATACACATTACACATTACACATTTACATTTACACAAACAACACAAGTGCAAAAATCCTATTTACATACATGTGTGCAAAATTTGAGCTTTGTGCCCGAGTGCTAGGTGCGCTAACCTTTGTATGCTCTTATGTGCAATCATTAACTATACAAGCCGACGGTTTTCAATGCTAGAGCTCCTTATCGTCTTGCACCATCCGAAATGCAAGAGCTTGCAAGTCAACTTCAAGAGTTCTCCGACAAAGGTTTCATTCGCCCAAGTCATTCACCGTGGGGTGCACCCGTCTTATTTGTGAAAAAGAAGGATGGATCATTCCGTATGTGTATTGACTACCGCGAACTCAACAAGCTTACTATCAAGAACCGTTATCCTTTGCCTAGAATCGATGCCCTCTTTGATCAACTTCAAGGTTCCACTTGTTTCTCAAAGATTGATCTTCGATCCGGTTATCATCAGCTTCGTGTTCAAGAAAATGACATTCCTAAGACTGCTTTTCTAACAAGGTATGGTCATTACGAGTTCATGGTTATGCCTTTCGTGTTAACCAATGCACCCGCAGTTTTCATGGATCTCATGAATCGTGTGTGCAAACCGTACCTTGATAAATTTGTGATCGTTTTCATTGACGATATCTTAATATATTCCAAGACTAAATCCGACCATGAAGAACACCTTAGATTGGTTTTGGACCTCTTGAGAAAAGAACAACTATATGCCAACTTCTCCAAATGCGAATTTTGGCTAAAAGAAGTTCAATTTCTTGGTCACATCGTCAACGACAAGGGTATTCATGTTGATCCTGCTAAGATTGAAACAGTTAAGAATTGGAATGCCCTGAAGACTCCTACCGAAGTTCGTTCATTTCTTGGTCTTGCGGGTTATTATCGTCGTTTCATCTCAAACTTCTCGAAGGTTGCTGTCCCTCTTACCGCTTTGACCCACAAGGGTAAGACTTATGAATGGGGACCGAAACAAGAAGAAGCTTTTCAAACCCTCAAGCAAAATTTGTGCAATGCTCCCATATTGACTCTCCCTGATGGAAATGATGATTTAGTTGTCTATTGTGATGCTTCTAACCAAGGTCTTGGTTGTGTTCTCGTGCAACGAGGCAAAGTAATCGCTTATGCATCAAGGCAACTCAAAGTTCATGAAAAGAATTATATGACACACGATCTCGAGTTGGGTGCGGTCGTATTCGCGTTAAAGATTTGGAGACATTACCTATATGGCACGAAATGTGTGGTGTTCACCGACCACAAAAGTCTTCAACATATCTTCAACCAAAAACAACTCAATATGAGGCAACGACGTTGGGTCGAACTCCTTAACGACTATGACTGCGAAATTCGTTACCATCCCGGCAAAGCGAATGTGGTAGCCGATGCTTTGAGTCGAAAGGACCATGTTATGCTTCATTGTGCCCGTATTCAAACCGATATTCAAACCCGTATCTTAGAAGCTCAACACGTCTCGGTAACCGAGGGTAACATGTATGAAGAAATGTCGTGTGGTGTTGAACTTCTTCTTGAATCAAAACCCAATGGCTTACTATATTACTTGAACCGTATTTGGGTTCCCGATCACGATGATCTCCGTACATTTCTCATGAACGAGGCTCATAAGACCCGTTATTCTATTCATCCTGGTGCGGATAAAATGTACCAAGATCTTCGCCAACTTTATTGGTGGCCCGGTATGAAGAAAGACATTGCTCTTTATGTGGCCAAATGCTTAACTTGTTCTAAAGTCAAAGCCGAACATCAACGTCCTTCTGGTTTGCTCGAACAACCAGAAATTCCCGTGTGGAAATGGGAGAATCTAGCTATGGATTTCATTACCAAGCTCCCTCGCACCTCGAGTGGATATGATAGTATTTGGGTGATCATTGATCGTCTCACTAAATCCGCTCACTTCTTGCCTATTCGTGAAGACTTCAAAGTGGAGAAATTAGCCCGAATTTACATTGATGAAATTGTGAGCCGTCATGGTGTTCCCTTGAACATAATATCCGATAGAGACGCTCGGTTCACTTCTCGATTTTGGCAATCTCTCCAAAAGGCTCTTGGTACTCGATTAGATTTGAGCACGGCTTACCATCCCCAAACTGATGGTCAAACCGAGCGGACAATCCAAACTCTTGAAGACATGCTTAGAGCTTGTGTAATCGATTTTGGTGGCAATTGGGATTCACATCTATCCCTCATTGAGTTCTCTTACAACAATAGCTACCACACAAGTATCAACATGGCTCCATTCGAAGCTCTCTATGGTCGCAAGTGTCGTTCTCCTATCTGTTGGAACGAGATTAGTGAAGCACAAATCACCGGTCCCGAGTTAATTCAAGAAACATCCGACAAGATTATTCAAATCCGTGACAATATTCGAGTAGCGAGGAGTCGGCAAAAGTGTTATGCCGACAAACGTCGAAAACCCTTGGAATTCCATGTCGGTGATCTTATTCTTCTTAAGGTATCTCCATGGAAGGGTGTGGTCTGTTTTGGAAAGAAAAGCAAATTAGCACCTCGTTATGAGGGTCCATTCAAGATCCTTGAAAGGATTGGGAAAGTGGCTTACAAACTCGAGTTACCTCCATCTCTTGGCAATGTGCATCCTACATTCCATGTATCTAATCTAAAGAAGTGTCTCGCCGATGAAAATCTCCATATACCGCTTGACGACGTGCGCATTGATGAAACGATGCACTTCGTTGAGAAGCCGGAGGAAATTATGGATCGTGAAGTCAAGCAGCTCAAGCGAAGTCGCATTCCTATCGTTAAAGTTCGTTGGGAATCAAGCGTGGTCCTGAGTTCACTTGGGAACGAGAAGACCAAATGAAGCTCAAGTACCCTTATCTTTTTACTAATAACGTTGTTTCCTCTAGCTAAATTTTGGGACGAAATTCTCTCAACATGGGGAGACTGTAACATTCCTGATTTTTATTATTCATATTTCAATCCAATGTAATGCAAATTCGAATTCAATACTCGTGCACTGTCTCATTTATTTTCTCGCCGTAAATTAAATGCAATGATTCTATACAAATTCGCAAATTTTACTCGGTTATACACATTTAAACACTTTGCAAGAAACTATTTTATTTAAACTTATCAAATCTGAAAAGTCAAGGACTAAAGTTGAAAAATGTCAAGAAACCCTAGTCTAGCACGGTCGTGCTTCGTCCTAGCACGGTCGCGCCAAGTGCTCTGGCACGGTCGCGCGACCTGCTTTGGAACGATCGCGCCCGGTGACTAGGCACGGTCGCGCCTATATTGGCACGGTCGCGCCTGCGTAACAGTTGAATCGTAATTGTGACTTTAATCATCCGATCGTTCAAATTCGTAACATCAACACACTTTATTCACATTAACAAACACAATAAACATTTCCATTACTCGAAATCACTTCGATTTTATCCTACCAAATTCCAAACGCTTGGACATTTCAAGGAGAACCCAAATTCTCTCAATTTTCTCAAAGCAATCCAGTCAAGCATTTCCAGACCATCTCTGAATCATCCGAAGCCGCTGAAGCATTCGGAATCGCAGCATAGGTCGCCGGAAACCAAGCTTGCCGCCGACAGAATTCCTTCCTACCACTCTCTAACGATTCGCTTCTATTCCGGGTAATTGAATCTTCTATTTCATTATATTCTGTATCAGTATCGAAAGCCCCTATTCAATTTGGGCTTCCATTATAGAAATCGATCCGAATCAGAACTCATATTTTTTTGAAAATGATTTAATCGAATCCCTACTTAAACGCGATGTTCATACAATTAAGTTATATGAAAAGACTCGTAATAACCCATTAATCAAAAGCCCTAACAAATCCAGCATTTAAAATACAAGATTTTGTCAATTCGTGTCTGATTTGGAATAGACAAGGTCGCGCTAATCATCAAGCGCGGCCGTGCCTCATAGAGCGCGGTCGTGTCGACTAGCGACGCGGTCGTGGCCTCTTGTCCAGACCTTGTCATGCCCTCTGGGCTAGACACTGTTGTGTCTAAAGATCATAGACACGACCGTGATGGGCCAAGGCACGATCGTGCCCGTTAACTTGTCTAGATTGTGCCTCTATTGATCAACCCGGTCGCGCCCCGACTAGCGCGGTCACGCTCGTGGCTCGAGCACGATCGTGCCCTTCCGAGGCACGGTCGTGTGTGTGACTCAGAAACTTTAACAAAATTATAATTTTATATTTTTCAATCAATAAATGTCTCAAATTTTATAAAAATATGTTTTCTGTATTTGAAGAGATAAATATTATTTAAAAGTTTATTTAAAAAAAATTTATGAAAATTAAGTTCATATTTACTATCTTACACTTAAATGATATTTTAAATAATTAAGTTACAAAATTTATAAATAAATAAGATAATGATTATTTATTTAATTTACATTTTAAATCAAAATCATTTATTCATTTATACTTAATTACAATTAATATTTACATTATTTCATAAACTATAATTATATATTTATTCAATTCAAACCTAATTAAATAGTTTCAAAAATATTTTACTTCAAACTCTATATATTTTATTCAATACTTTTTAAATACAAATCAATAGTTTTATATACAAATTTAACTTTCATTTTAGACTTAAACCTTATGCACTATTTGATACAACATACATTACTCTTTAGGTTGATTTGTGCACTCGAGGATCTTTATTTTCCTATCTATATCCTTGTTCGCTACACTTCCATACCAAGTGAGTATTCACAACCCCTTTTTACTCTTTTACACTTTTGGGGTGGAACATGAACTCTATACACATTACACATTACACATTTACATTTACACAAACAACACAAGTGCAAAGATCCTATTTACATACATGTGTGCAAAATTTGAGCTTTGTGCCCGAGTGCTAGGTGTGCTAACCTTTGTATGCTCTTATGTGCAATCATTAACTATACAAGCCGACGGTTTTCAATGATAGATCTATTGAGTCTGACAAACTCACCCATGGTACGCGGTGATTGAAACCGACAACACAATTTTTGCATGCTAGTTACAAGGTTTGATTGTACATTTGGTTACACAATAGTTGCTCCCCATAAATGCCTTATTTTATCATGTTTTGTAAAGGATTTGTTTTCAACTATATGCTATCTACATACAACTGTGCTATACTCACTAACTTTTTAGTTGACTTTATTTTATTCATGTTTCAGGCCCCAATATGTGAGATTGATTCAAGACGTGTTCAACATAGGATTTGGACTTAGCAATTTAAATCAAGAATTTTATGAGTTATTTTATGTATCTTGTTTGAATTTGGTTTTGTACTTGGATTATTTGAAATGCAAATTTGACTTTAATATATTTCAATTTAGTTAACCATGTGCTATGAACAGTCTTACATGTCCCACCCCGATGATTCCGCCATCGGTCGGGGTGTGACATCTATACTCTTTGTTAGCTACACTTCCATACCAAGTGAGTATTCACAACCCCTTTTTACTCTTTTACACTTTTGGGGTGGAACATGAACTTTATACACATTACACATTTACATTTACACAAACAACACAAGTGCAAAATCCTATTTACATACATGTGTGCAAAATTTGAGCTTTGTGACCGAGTGCTAGTTGTGCTAATCTTTGTGAAAACTTATGTGCAATCATTAACTATACAAGCCGACGGTTTTCAATGATAGATCTATTGAGTCTGACAAACCCACCCAAGTGGAGGTGATTGATACCGACAACACAATTTGCATACTAGTTACAAAGGTTTGGTTGTACTTGATTACACATTAGCTGCTCCCCATAAATGCCTTATTTTATCATGTTTTGTAAAGGATTTGTTTTCAACTATATGCTATCTATATACAACTGTGTTATACTCACCAACTTTTTAGTTAACTTTATTTTATTCATGTTTCAGGCCCTAATATGTGAGAATGATTCAAGACGTGCTCAATATAGGATTTGGACTTAGCAATTTAAATCAAGAATTCTATGAGTTGTTCTATGTTTCTTTGTTTGAATTTGGTTTGTACTTGGATTATTTGAAATGGAAATTTGACTTTAATATATTTCAATTTAGTCAACCATGTGCTATGAACAGTCTACATGTCCCGTCCCGATGATTCCGCCATCGGTCGGGGTGTGACAGATTGGTATCAGAGCCTTGGTTATAGGGAATTAGGTTATTAGACACCTTGACCTAGACTATAACTTTAGGACAACCACTTATGCTATGCTTCATGATTATGTGCTATGTGCTACATGTTATATGTTACATGCTTAGTATGATTACTTATTATTTCATTTTGATGACTTATGTGTTTTAAATCCATGACTTCTTAGGATATTCTTAATAATTAAATAAATAATATCCTTTCCTATATTCTAAAACCACATAATATTTCTATCTTCTTTTCTATCTTTATCCTTCTTAGCATGTGGAAAAATTCTTGAAGCAAAAATCTCTAAAATTTTTATTTCTTCGTTAAGGTTTTTAAACTTGTTAAATTATTTGAGGACACGTGCAATCTGGAAGGGTGACACCTGTATTTTGAGTTTTCTGTCTAGGAAAGCATTTCGCATAAATCCCAATCAACCGAGGGACCCGTATGCTTTCCTGGGAATTCCCGAGATGAGTGTTTACTTATAGGCTAAAGCATGTCTCCTTGAAAATTATATAAGTTTAATTAACCTTAATGTGTCATAGTATTCGAGTGTTTTATCACTATTTGAGTACAATCCAAACTATGATTATCTATTTATTTTGTTACCTTATTCTATTAAATCCAAACAATTCTCATAAGTTCTTATAATCTTTCTTGTCTTGTGAAAAATCTGTAGAATGCCTCCTCGTCGTGCTCCCGCAACCAACGCCAACACCGACATTGCTGCTATTCTTACCCAATTGGTGACACAACTCACCCAAGCCAATGGTGCCACCAATGGCAACAATGGTGGAAATGGAAGCAATAGTGGTAATAATGGTGGAAATGGTGGAAATGGTGGTAACAATCCATCTCAATGCACCTTCAAGCACTTCAACTCGTGCAATCCCTTCAATTTCTTTGGTACCGAAGGAGCTACTGGACTCCTTCAATGGTTTGAAAGCATTGAGAATACCTTTCTCAATAGTGACTGTCCCGACAACCTCCGTGTTCGTCATGCTACAAGTGTCCTACAAAAACGGGCACTTACATGGTGGAATGGGGAGAAAAGGAATAGGGGTGTTGATGTAGCTATGGCCTTACCTTGGGATGAGGTCAAAAGGCTTATGACCGACGAGTTCTGCCCTCGAAATGAAGTGAAAAAGTTAGAATCTGAATTTTGGGATCTTGCCTAAGATAGTAGGGAAAGCTTAGCATATACAACTCGGTTCCATGAGTTGAGTCTTCTCGTGCCCCACATGGTCACTCCTCTATCCCGTTGTATCGAAAAGTATTTTGGTGGGCTACCAAGACAAATCCAAGATACTGTCTTAGTTAGAAATCCTGCTACTCTGGAGGATGCTATTCGTCTATCCGCTACCTTAACTGATAATCATGTGAAAACTGGAACTCTTACCAAAAAGGGTTCTAAGAAAGTTTCTGAAACCGTAACCCCTCCTACTCACAACAAAGATGCCACAACCGAGCCCTCTCGCAACAATAGAAAGAGGAAGGTTAGAAATTTTGCTGTGGTTACTCCTGCTGTTTCCGTCAACCAAGCTGCACCTATGGTTCAAGCGTCGGCTAAAAAGCCATATGTTGGGATCTACCCTCTTTGTGCCACCTGCAATTATCATCATCCTCAAACTATCCCATGTCGCCTTTGTACTCATTGTGGGAGATATGGTCATACTATCAATGTTTGTAGGGCCAAAGCTCTTGCGGGCCAAGTCCACCCTCCAAAACGAACCGTACCTCAAGTGGCTAATCAAGGTGCTCCCGCCATTGCTAATGGGCGTGCTTGCTATGAGTGTGGTGACCCGAACCATTTTCGTGATCAATGTCCAAGACTTGCAAATGCTAGACAAGGTGGAGCTCGTGGGCATGCGTTCAACATAAACGCCAACGAAGCTCAAGCCAACAACGACGTGGTTAATGGTACGTTCCTTGTTAATAGTCAATATGCCTCCAATTTGTTCGATACCGGTGCCGATAAAAGTTTTGTGTCACTTAATTTTGAGCCTTTACTTGCAAAGACACGATCCCAATTTGAGAAAACCTTCACCGTTGAAATAGCGAATGGTGACTCCCTTACAATTGACTCCATTATTTATGATTGCTCCTTAGAACTAAATGACCATTCATTCCCAATCAACCTTGTTCCAATGCCACTAGGAAGCTTTGATATTATCATAGGTATGGATTGGCTATCAAATTATCATGCCGAAGTCATTTTCTTTGAAAAGTGTATCCAAATTCCGCTACCATCGGGAGAAACCTTAAGGGTTTTTGGTGAAAAGCCTTGCAAGGGACTTAAGTTGATGTCGTGTACTACCACTCAAAAGTACTTACGAAAGAAGTACATTGCTTTTGATTTTCCCGAAGTCAAGGAGAAGAGTATCCAAGACATTCCCATTATTCGAGATTTTCCCGAAGTTTTTCCTAAGGATTTATCCGGTCTTCCTCCCGTTCGTCAAGTAGAGTTCCGTATTGATCTTATACCTGGAGCTAACCCCGTTGCTAGAGCTCCTTATCGTCTTGAACCTTCCGAAATGCAAGAGCTTGCAAGTCAACTTCAAGAGCTCTCCGACAAAGGTTTCATTCGCCCAAGTCATTCACCGTGGGGTGCACCCGTCTTATTTGTTAAGAAGAAGGATGGATCATTTCGCATGTGTATTGACTACCGCGAACTCAACAAGCTTACTATCAAGAACCGTTATCCTTTACCTAGAATCGATGATCTCTTTGATCAACTTCACGGTTCTACTTGTTTCTCAAAGATTGATCTTCGATTCGGTTATCATCAGCTTCGTGTTCAAGAAGATGACATTCCTAAGACTGCCTTCCGAACAAGGTATGGTCATTACGAGTTCAGGTTATGCCTTTCGGGCTAACCAATGCACCCGCAGTTTTCATGGATCTCATGAATCGTGTGTGCAAACCATACCTTGATAAATTCGTGATCGTCTTCATTGACGATATCTTAATCTATTCCAAGACTAAAGCCGATCACGAACAACACCTTAGATTGGTTTTGGACCTCTTGAGAAAAGAACAACTATATGCCAAATTCTTCAAATGCGAATTTTGGCTAAGAGAAGTTCAATTTCTTGGTCACATCGTCAATGACAAGGGTATTCATGTTGATCCTGCTAAGATTGAAACGGTTAAGAATTGGAATGCTCCGAAGACTCCTACCGAAGTTCGTTCATTTCTTGGTCTTGCGGGTTATTATCTTCGCTTCATCTCAAACTTCTCAAAGATTGCTGTCCCTCTTACCGCCTTGACCCACAAGGGTAAGACTTATGAATGGGGACCGAAACAAGAAGAAGCTTTCCAAACCCTCAAGCAAAAGTTATGCATTGATCCTATATTGACTCTCCTCGATGGAATCGACGATTTAGTTGTCTATTGTGATGCTTCTAACCAAGGTCTTGGTTGTGTTCTCATGCAACGAGGAAAAGTAATCGCTTATGCATCAAGGCAACTCAAAGTTCATGAGAAGAATTATACGACGCACGATCTCGAGTTGGGTGCGGTCGTATTCGCGTTAAAGATTTGGAGACATTACCTATATGGCACGAAATGTGTGGTGTTCACCGACCACAAAAGTCTTCAACATATGTTCAACCAAAAAGAACTCAATATGAGGCAACGACGTTGGGTCGAACTCCTTAGTGACTACGACTGCGAGATTCGTTAACATCCCGGCAAAGCGAATGTTGTAGCCGATGCTTTGAGTCGAAAGGACCATGTTATGCTTCATTGTGCCCGTATTCAAACCGATATTCAAACCCGTATCTTAGAAGCTCAACACGCCTCGGTAACCGAGGGTAACATGTACGAAGAAATGTCATGTGGTGTTGAACTCCTTCTTGAATCAAAACCCAATGGCTTACTCTATTACTTGAACCGTATTTGGGTTCCCGATCGCGACGATCTCCGTGCATTTCTCATGAACGAGGCTCATAAGACTCGTTATTCTATTCATCCTGGTGCGGATAAAATGTACCAAGATCTTCGCCAACTTTATTGGTGGCCCGGTATAAAGAAAGACATAGCTCTTTATGTGGCCAAATGCTTAACCTGTTCCAAAGTCAAAGCCGAACATCAACGTCCATCTGGTTTACTCGAACAACCAGAAATTCCCGTGTGGAAATGGGAGAATATAGCTATGGATTTCATTACCAAGCTCCCTCGCACCTTGAGTGGATATAATAGTATTTGGGTGATCATTGATCGTCTCACTAAATCCGCTCATTTCTTGCCTATCCGCGAAGACTTCAAAGTGGAGAAACTAGCCCGAATTTACATTGATGAAATTGTGAGCCGTCATGGTGTTCCCATGAACATAATATCCGATAGAGACGCTCGGTTCACCTTTAGATTTTGGCAATCTCTCCAAAAGGCTCTTGGTACTCGATTGGATTTGAGCACGGCTTACCATCCGCAAACTGATGGTCAAACCGAGCGAACAATCCCAACTCTTGAAGACATGCTTAGAGCTTGTGTAATTGATTTTGGTGGCAATTGGGATTCACATCTATCCCTTTTTGAGTTTTCTTACAACAATAGCTACCACACAAGTATCAACATGGCTCCATTCGAAGATCTCTATGGTCGCAAGTGTCGTTCTCCTATACGTTGGAACGAGATTGGTGAAGCACAAATCACTGGTCTCGAGTTTATTCAAGAAACATCCGACAAGATTATTCAAATCCGTGATAATATTCGAGTAGCGAGGAGTCGGCAAAAGAGTTATGCCGACAAACGTCGAAAACCCTTGGAATTCCAAGTCGGTGACCTTGTTCTTCTAAAGGTGTCTCCATGGAAGGGCGTGATCCGTTTTGGAAAGAAAGGCAAGTTAGCACCTCGTTATGTTGGTCCATTCAAAATCCTTGAAAGGATTGGGAAAGTGGCTTACAAGCTCGAGTTACCTCCATCTCTTGGAAATGTGCATCCTACATTTCATGTATCTAATCTGAAGAAGTGTCTCGCTGATGAAAATCTCCATATACCGCTTGACGACGTGCGCATTGATGAAACGATGCACTTCGTTGAGAAGCCGGTGGAAATTATGGATCGTGAAGTCAAACAACTCAAGCGAAGTCGCATTCCTGTTGTCAAAGTTCGTTGGGAATCTAAGCGTGGTCCTGAGTTCACTTGGGAACGAGAAGACCAAATGAAGCTCAAGTACTCTCAACTTTTTATTGATACTGTTGTTTCCTCTAGCTAAATTTCGGGACGAAATTCTCTCAACATGGGGAGACTGTAACATTTCTGATTTTTAGTATTCATATTTCAATTCAATGTAATGCAATTTCGAATTCATTACTCGTGCACTGTCTTATTATTTTTCTTACCGTAAACTAAACGCAATGATTCGATACAAATTCGCAAGTTTTACGCAATTATATACATTTAAACACTATGCAAGAAACTATTTAATTCAAACTTATCAAACCTGAAAAGTCAAGGACTAAAGTTGAAAATTTATCAAGAAACCCTAATTAGCACGGTCGTGCTTCGTCCTGGCACGGTCGCGCCAAGTGCCTTGGCACGATCGCGCGACTGGTCCTGGAACGATCGCGCCCGGTGCCTAAACAGGGTCGCGCCTGCGTAACAGTCGAAACGTAAATGCAGTTTCAAAACGCTCGATCGTTTGAAATTCGAAACCGATTACGTTTTATTTTCTTTGACAAAGAAAATATCTCAGTCCATTACAATTTTTATCAATCCAATTTCGTTTTCCTCTCAAGAAACCGTCCAATATTTCTCCCAAGCCTCGAATCATTCTTTTCGATCCTGTTGCTATCAATTAATCAAGGAACTCAATCCTCCGAGCATCTCTAAGTTTTCTGAAGAGGTTGGACCAGACGGAAATCGCAGCAGAAGACGCCGGGAAGAAATCTTGCCGTCACCGGAACCTCCTTCTACCGTCCTATATCGATTCTCGGTTATTCAAGGTAATTGAAGCCATTTATTTCATTTAATTAGTCTCTATATCGAAAGCCCCTTACCAATTTGGGCTTACAATATGTAAATCATCCCGAATCAGAACTATTATTTTAATAAAAATGATTTAATCGATTCCACTCTTAAACACGAGTTACATACAATTAATTTATATGAATAGACTCGTAGCGACTCAGTAATCAAAAGCCCTATCATCTCCAACGCTATAAATACAAGAATTGTTCAATTCGTGTCTGATTTGGAAGAGACACGGTCGCGCTAATCATCTAGGGCGGCCGTGCCTCATGTAGCACGGTCGTGTCGACTTGCAGCGCGGTCGTGTCCTCCTGTCCAGACCTAGTCATGCCCTCTGGGCTAATCTCTGTTGTGTCTAAGAATCATAGACACGACCGTGCCGAGCTAAGGCACGGTCGTGCCTCGTGAATTATCCAAGTTGGCCTATGTTTGATCAAACCCGGTGGCGTCCCGACTAGCGCCGTCGCGCCCGTGGTTCGAGCGCGGTCGTGTCCTTCCCAGGCACGGTCGTGTCTAGGTCAGATTCTTCGATCAGAATTATTGTTGTTTTATTTTAATCTGTAAAAATTCCAGATTAAGTTTTTAAATAAAAATAGTTAGTTTTATAAAAAGGTATTTGAAAAGATCAAATAATTAATCTTGGAATAAATGGAAAATCATTTAATTAAAAGTTTATAAAATTAAATTTGTTATTAAACTTTTCATTTAAAACATTTTATTTGTAAGTTACATACTTTATAAATAAATAAATAAAGATTATTTATTTATTCTTTATTTTAAATAAAAACATTTATTTATTTATTAAATCACATTTAACACATACTTTATTTTCATAATCAATGATTTTATAAATATTCTATTTTACTATTCAATTCCCAACCTTAATAAAAATGTTTCAAAAATATTTACTTCAAACTTTATATATGTTAATCAATACTTTTAAATACAAATCAATAGTTTTATACACAAATTCAACCTTCATTTTTAGACTAAACTTTGTGGACATATTTGATTCAATATACATTATTATCTAGGATAACTCGTGCGTATCAAGGATTCTTATTTTATCTATACTCTTTGTTAGCTACACTTCCATACCAAGTGAGTATTCACAACCCCTTTTTACTCTTTTACACTTTTGGGGTGGAACATGAACTTTATACACATTACACATTTACATTTACACAAACAACACAAGTGCAAAATCCTATTTACGTACATGTGTGCAAAGTTTGAGCTTTGTGCCCGAGTGCTAGTTGTGCTAATCTTTGTGAAAACTTATGTGCAATCATTAACTATACAAGCCGACGGTTTTCAATGATTGATCTATTGAGTCTGACAAACCCACCCAAGTGGAGGTGATTGATACCGACAACACAATTTGCATACTAGTTACAAAGGTTTGGTTGTACTTGATTACACATTAGCTGCTCCCCATAAATGCCTTATTTTATCATGTTTTGTAAAGGATTTGTTTTCAACTATATGCTATCTATATACAACTGTGTTATACTCACCAACTTTTTAGTTGACTTTATTTTATTCATGTTTCAGGCCTTAATATGTGAGAATGATTCAAGACGTGCTCAATATAGGATTTGGACTTAGCAATTTAAATCAAGAATTCTATGAGTTGTTCTATGTTTCTTTGTTTGAATTTGGTTTGTACTTGGATTATTTGAAATGGAAATTTGACTTTAATATATTTCAATTTAGTCAACCATGTGCTATGAACAGTCTACATGTCCCGCCCCGATGATTCCGCCATCGGTTGGGGTGTGACAGAAATAAAAAGCGGCATTAATGGACGGTCGATGCAAATGCCAAATCATATGTAGAACGGTTGCAAACATGGTAGCACGTGGGAAACGGATACCTTCGGGTAGACGGGCGAAAAGGACGGACTACGACGATAGGACGGTTTACGACGGACTGCCGAAGGTTGGCCGGACGGTTTTAAGGCGGACGGTTTCTAGGACCGGACGAGTCAAAGGGCTACGACGGTAGCTTCATGGCGTATGTATTTGTGACATACGTAGTAAAAGACAGGTTGATCACCCTTATGTGTATTACCAAATGAATGTTAAGGAAAAACTAAAGGTGAATGCATATCAATGTAGTCACTCAAGAATGATGAAAGAAAAGTAAAAGTTAAGAATACATATTTATGTTCTTTATATATAAACTTATGTATACTTTTGAAGAAATAATGTTTATATCTAATCTTTTTAAACTATAACTCACCAGCGTTAGTTGACTTTTTGTATACATTTCAGGTAACAAAGAAAAGGGTCGTGCGGAGGCGTGAAGGCTGCCGGCTAGAGACTGACATTCCGATTTATGTTTTCTTTTGTTAAACAATGATGTATGTTTTAAATGTTGAGACTTACGCTGTAATATACTCAAACGTGAATGTTTTTTTGTTGTTAATTGAACGTGTTAAATTTAAAGTTCAGTTTTAATGACTTTGTTTATGAGTAAATCCAACAAGTGAGGTTACCCGGGATAAGGGGGCCTTTCAAGTTGGTATCAGAGCAATAGTTTGAGAGATTCAGACATCCCTAAATGTCTGGACTCAAGCTGATTATGGGACCAACGCACGGATGTCAGTCTGGGGAGCCAACGCCAACTCCAGCAAGGTAAGTAAGTACTAAGGTTAATACACTTGGATAAGAATAGATACTCTAACCTAGAACCAATAGATGTCAATGTCACGACCAATTTGAAGAGTTTGGATCCCGAAAAGCAATGTAAATTTCTAATTACAAACCGGTCACTGTAATTAAAAATTTACCTTGTTCGTACTGTTCTAAGACTATGATGTGAGAGAATGACATTGATGTATACCCTTTATGACTATCAGGAAATCTAAAGACAATGGCAGGTGGAGGGAGAACAGGACGCCGAGTCGGTAGGCCACCACTGAATCCAAGACATCAAGAAGAAGAGGATGTGTACACGGAAAGCACAGAGAGCGTGCACCAAACTAATGTCACCCCAACCGGGGGAGACCATCAAGGGTCTCTACAGTTGGAACCCGAGGTCAGAGATGCTATTTCTCGTGAGGTTGTGCTCACTTTGAAGAATGTATTGCCTGACCTACTAACGGAGGCATTAAAGAAAATCAAGGAAGATGATGAAGGGACCAATGAGGAAAAGGTATATGACAGCGATGGGGATGAAATAAAGGTGGGATCAAGTAACCAGGGGTGTACTTATTAAGGTTTCAAGGACGGAGGCCCACCCAAATTTGACGGGAATAAGGACTCGGTGGCCACCCTCAAGTGGATCGAGAGGATGAACGCTATGATCAACATCAGCAAGTGTCGACCCGACCAAGCTGTTAAGTACGTTGCTCATTCTTTCACCAACGAAGCACTAAGTTGGTGGAGGAATGTTCAAAGAACTTAGTCACCCAATGCTATCAACAGAATGACATGGGAAGACTTGAAGAAGCTGATAATCCAAAAGTTCTGCCCACAGAACGAGATTGATCGTGTGGAGAACGAGTTCCTGAACTTCAAGGCTGGCAACAAGACTCATCGCCAGTATACTTCAAGATTCAATGAGCTGGCCCAACTGGTACCACACTTAGTGGAGACTGAAGACCGTCTGATTAAGTACTATGTCCAGGGTTTGCCGCAAAGGGTCCGTGTCCATGTCAAAACTAACCTACCCTCGACTTTCGAGTCGGTAGTGAATCTGAGCGGAATCGTCTACGACGACTACGCCAATGAGGACCCGGCACCTGAGACACAAAAGAGAAAGTGGGAGAACCCGTCTAGGTGCACTGGGAAAGGGAATGCAACAGCTGAAATTAAGAAACCAAGGTCAGATGAATATGAAACTTGCAAGAAGTGTGGAAAGAGCCATCTTGGCGAGTGCCGAATCGGCACCACCATGTGTTATAAGTGCGGGAAGCCGGGGCACTTCTCCCGAGAGTGTTTAAAGGATGTCAAGTGCCAGAGTTGTGGAAAATATGGACACCTGACTAGAGATTGCTGGAAAACTGGACAATCCAGTTCAGGAAAGGAAAAGGAAGCTGCAAGGGAACAACCGAAGGCGAGGACTCGAGCCTATGCCCTGATTGAGGAGGAAGCAAGGGGAAACCCTGATGTTGTATCAGGTACGTTTCTAGTAAATGATGAACATGCTGCTATCTTATTTGACTCTGGTGCTAGTAAAAGTTTTATATCAAATGCCTTTATCCAAAAATTAAATTGCACTGTCAACACCATAGTAAAAGCCTTTAGCGTACAAACTGTTGTTGGTAAAAATTCGGTAGTATTCCAAGTAACCGATGATTTTATCATAGAAATAGAGGGCCATAAGTTCCCCTCTAGATTATTCCTTCTCACCTTAGGAGGATTCGATGTAGTACTGGGTATGGATTGGTTAGCTGCCAACGAAGCTCAAATCATATGTAAACGTCAGAGGATACACTTCAAAGCTCCTAGCGGAAGTCCAATTACGGTTTATGGGGATTGGAATTGCACAATGCCAAACGTCATTTCGATGATCAAGGCCGAAAGTTACATGAGGCGCGGTTGCGAAGCTTATCTGGCCTATGTTATTGACGATAGAATGAAAACGAAAACACTCAAGAATGTACCCGTGGTGTGCAATTTTCTAGAAGTATTCCCAGAGGAGCTACCTGGGTTGCCACCTGATCGGGAAATAGAATTTCAGATTGACTTACTGCCAGGAGCTGAGCCCGTTGCCAAAGCCCCCTACCGATTGGCTCCGTCAGAAATGAAAGAATTGATGTCTCAACTACAGGAATTAATAGAAAAAGGATTTATTAGACCGAGCATTTCACCATGGGGTGCTCCGGTACTATTAGTAAAGAAGAAAGACGGTAGCATGCGCATGTGCATTGACTACCGTGAACTGAACAAGAGGACAGTAAAGAACAAATACCCACTGCCTAGAATAGATGATCTTTTTGATCAACTGCAAGGTGCGAGTTGGTTCTCAAAGATTGATCTTAGGTCGGGTTACCATCAGTTGAAAGTAAGAGATGAAGACGTACCAAAAACAGCGTTTCGCACGCGTGTAGGATCGTGAAATTACAAAATGGTTCTGTTCTTAGTTGAGATTGGCGGAAACAATATCAACTGCACAATTATAATCGAGTAAACAGAAAGAATACTGATAAGAACACTGTTGTATTAAGCTTAGTGAATAAACGATTACAAATGAAAACTCAGTTAAGAAGCACACTTACAATGAAGTGTTTACACAGTATTTATACTAACTTAGAATCAAGACAGACCCTTGATTCTAAGGATCAGATCGAACACAGACCGTTGATCTTTTATACAAAAGCTAATAATACACGTTAAAGCTAAACTAGCTAACTTTATTGAAGCGTTTACTTTATTCATCATTGTTTGCATGCTCGGGGAAGAGCATTGTCGTCTGTCATTGGTTGCACCATTGAGGTTCCTTCTGCTTTGAGTGTGTCAGTTGCTTTTGCAGAAAGTTATCAGTGATGCTTGGCATGGATAGTCAGCTGCAACGATTTGTCTTCAAGGAACATAGCTATCAGCAGCAAGAATGAGAATAATGCTGTTGATAAGCCTATCAGCAGCAACTTGTGTTGAACGCCGCTGATAAGCCTATCAGCAGCAACAAGTGTTGAATGCTGCTGATAAGCCTATCAGCAGCAACATGTGTTGAATGCTGCTGATAAGCCTATCAGCAGCAACAAGTGTTGAATGTTGCTGATAAGCCTATCAGCAGCAACATGTGTTGAATGCTGCTGATAAGCCTATCAGCAGCATTTTTACTTAGAATAATTTGGTAGCAATCAGTCTTTGGTTCTACAAACTCTCCCTAGACTGATGCAACCAAAATTCTTCTAATCACTTTGCTGCTGAAGCTTTTGCATGTGACTGACTATCCTTTCAACCTCATAGCCTCTTGGATCCTTGCTGGGATTGTTCAGTGGAAGTGCAGACAGAGTCTTGATGCCTTTATTTGGCATTTTGTAGATTGTTTTGCTTGAACATCTCATCTTCTGCTTCCTTACATCAGTTAAGGTGAACTCGTCCAAATCAGCATTATAGGACCAACTTACAAATGGAGAGTGGGACTTGAGTGGTTTGATGTCAATGATCACATCTTTGCTAGGGTTGAAGTAGTGTTTGATTGCTAGCACAAGAAGTTTCCCACTCTCATTTGCAGGCTCATGAGCTTCACCTAGCTCCAGAATTCTGCCAAGATCTGAATCTTGCAATTGCAGAATTTCATCAACAGATCTGTAGATAAATCTTCTTCTTTCAGTTCTCCCCCTGAAGATCTCAAACCTTTGATCCTGTGGATTATAGACCCAATCAACTATGTCTCTTGAGTCTTCTGGTTTAGGTGTGGGTTTGGATTTCTTCAAGGGAGGCTGTTGATGAGTGGGAGCTGGGTGAGATGGTTTGGACTTTTTGGGTGGAGGAGTGGAAGGTTTGGGGAGGAGAGTGGAAGGTTGTTGGACTGAGGAAGAGGTAGGTGAGGGAGAAGGCTTGGGTTTCTTTGCTTTTGTTTCTCCATCTTCCTGAATAGGTACCCTTTTCTTGGAGCCCTTCTTGCCCACCCTTTCTTCCTCATCCTTATTGACTTTGAAGTAGAGGGCTTGCAGGTTCATGAAGTTCATAGGACCTAGCCTCTTTCCATTCTCTCATCTAGCCTTAATAATTCAATCATGACCTTCCTTTCTTCATGAGTCCGTTTATTAAAGGCAATGGTCTTTTTGGACTGTTGTTTGGCTTTTTCTTCTTCTTCAGCCTGTTTCTTCTTTGCCAATTGACTTTGCTGACCCATGTAGGCTCTGTAGACTTCTTTATTTGATAGTTTCTCAAGGTAGTCTGCATCCTCACCTTAAGAGACTAGAGTCTTTACCCACTCCTCCCTCATTTCTTTAGCTAGTTCAGAATCGGTTATTCTGAACTTAGCTTATTCTTCCTTCTTCTTCTCCAGTTCTTCCTTTTCTCTGTTGAATTGTTCTTGCAGTTGAAGAGCAAGAGCTGCATCTTCTTCAATCTGGTCAACTGCAGGAATCATTCTTTTCAGTTCATCCAGCTGTCTAGCATACAGCTGGATGGTTTGTTCTCTTAGGTGAATGGCTGTTTTTCTTTCTTGAGCCTTTTTAATGTCAGCCATCTCCTCTTCTTCTCTTCTTCTTCTTTTCTCTTCCCTCTCTCTTTTCTCTTTTAGCAACCTCCTTCATCTTCATCTGTCATGATTCCCTTTCCTTTGTTTACATTGGATGCCTCTGCTTCAACTTCACTGACCACAACAGCAGATGATGGTGCTGCTATTGGGATCTCTGCCTCAGCTTCATTGGCAATTTGGGATGTGAACATGGGAAGGTCATTGGCCTCATTCGATTTGCACTCAGGACTTGTGACTTCTTTCAGCATTTCTTTGATAGTTGATCTTGACTCATATGCTGCAGTACAGATGTCTACTCGAGGGGAAGCTGAGTCAGTATCAGTGTCAGAGTTTGACACATATACTGCCTCAGTAATTCTTCCTACTTGTTCAAGTTTGGCTCTGACAGTAGCTATCATTGCCTGGCTTTCAAGTGAGTTGACATTGCAGATATTTGCCCTGAGCTGAAAGATCTTGTAGAGAAAGTCTGTACGAAGTGACAAGATGTTCCTGGTGTTGATGGTGAGAGAGGAGCCGTTGCTTAGTAAGAAGGTGTGGTCAAGAGACTTAGTGCTTGTCCATCCCAGCACATCTAAGTCTTTGACAATGAAGGAGTACAGAAACCTTCTTAAGCAGCAAATTTCTTCGTTAGTGAGAAGACTGCTCCTTATAATGTCAAGTCTTCTAAGAGTCAGTCTTCTTTCTGCTGCTGCCGAAGATTCAGGATAAGCTACCCGTTTTGCTGTTTGTATTAGTCTTTCGAAGTGGGGTAGATTATCCTCCATCAAGTCATGGAACCTGCCAATGGCAAGTTCTGCTGAGAGATCTGATGAAGTGTTGATGCAGTTAGTTAAATGCAGTTGTAGGACTTGGAGGGCATTGAGAGAGTTCCAGTTTAGCTCTTCTACAACACTAAACTCCCATCCAATCCAAAATCTCTCAGCTAATCCATCATACCCCCAAGCTAGAATGGAGTCAAATTCTAGCTTCTGTGTAGTTTGAAAGAGTTGGGGGGTAATGGATTGTGACACCCGACATTTCAGGTCAACATCCATACACGATATGAACGAATTTATATTATATTTGTTTTCGTGATTTACCTAATTGCATAAATTAGGACATTAAAGCCTAAGAAAAGCCGTACATTGTTTCATTTTATATTTTGGTAATTCTAGGAGTTACCGGTTCACATACCCGTATAACTCGTCTAATACGAACGTTAGTAATTAAATTAAATAACCAGCAAAATATCTAGACATATATATTACACGAACTTTACGTTGGACAATAATTCATTTTTAGACTAAAATATATATAAAATACGTAAAAGTAAACTAACGAACTCTTTCGAAGATATTACCTGGTAGCGTCAACTTTAGGTATCTATACCTACAAATAATCACCTCAACGAATTATACAATCCAAGATTTCAATATCTTTCGTTAACAAGCCATAAACTTAATAAATTTATAATACCGTGGAAAACCTAAACCAAATTAAATTACCATTTGAAACTCATATTAATATTAATACACCAAATGAATTAAATAATTTACACTTAAATCTAATTATTTGATTAATTAACCCAACCCACTCCCTTGACTTTCTTGACCAAAAATCCCAGGGAATGCCCCATTCCCATTTCCTACGACCCATACCTCATGTCTTCAAGATTTAGATAAAAACCATACCACCTCAATCAAAAATCTCACGAACCCTTTTATCTCTCTCATTTCATACGAAAAACTCCCCAATATTCTTCAAGATTGAATTCGAGTTTTAAGGCAAAATCCACCATATTTCGGTGATTATAAGAAGAGTTCCAAGTGTTTTTCTCAAGAATCAAGCTAAGGAGCTCAAGATCATTCTCTGTTTCTCTCAAAATCGTCATCTTTGTCTAGAGGTAAAAACTCGATACCATCCATATTATTTTCTTTAAAACCGTAGCTAAACATACAGTTTACTCGAACGTAAGAAAAATAACCAGAAAAGTGTGTCGAATTCAAGTTTGAAACATAAAAATATGCAGGACTGATTCTGTCAATCAGAATTGCAGTAAACGAAACTATAGTTTCGATACCTGTTTACTCAATCGAAACTAGGAGTTTCGATACCTATTACTCAATCGAAACTAGATAGTTTCGATACCTGTTTACTCAATCGAAACTAGGAAGTTTTGATACCTATTGCCCAATCGAAACTAGGAAGTTCGATACCCAGCTTGCTCAATCGAAACTAGGAAGTTTCGACATCTGTTCTGTTAAATCGAAACTAAGTAGTTTCGATACATGTTTCAGGCCCATTGGGCAGTAACTTAGAAATATTTTATAACGAAACATGTGTTGAAAAACTAAAAAGATATTTAAACAAAAGCAATCAGATTTGCTAAGTCGGTGAACAATTTGCATATAAGGCATTCGGTCATAACACGAATTACCTTTTTTTTTGTAATTAGGGTACGAATAGTCAAGTTTGACTAGAACAATTATCATCGCAAGCATACACAAACTCAAGGTGAGTTTCACGGCCCCTTTTTACTATTTTGTATAATTTGGGGGAAGAACATACTTATAACATTTTTATATGATAACAAGAAAACAAGACCCGACCTTTATGTTTGCATGAGTGAACACATTTGGAGCTCGTATAGTCCCCTGATCATCATATTTATAACCATTAGCTATAGATTAGCCTGAGATTCTATGGATAGTACTATTGGGTCTGACACCCCCGGTCATGGTTAGTCGCGCTAACCATGGGTCCCTCTGGCCAAATGACTGCATAGTGTTCTAATATTGCTCGTGAGGTACGAGTGAGGGGCAAAACACCTGGTCTTGGTTTGGTTATGCCTCATATATGTACATATTATTTGTATTCCTAGCTAGTTTACAAATGGGTCAAACATTACTTGTTTTATTTATCATATACGTAAAAATCATTTTCACGCAATTGGTTTGCTCATTGTATTCATATATAAAACCTGTGAACTCACCAACCTAGTGTTGACATTTTCAAGTATGTTTTTCAGGAAATTAATCACGGCAACAAGAGTAACACTACGTAGGGTTCATGCATACATGGTGGATACTACTTTTGAAGTTTTTTCTTGTATAACCCATAATGTTTGGGTCATATTTGCAAAATCTTAATATTTTGTAACTTCAACTACTATTTTGGGCTGTAAAACCTTAAACTTAATTTATGTATCCAGTTGTATGTATGCGTTTGCAATAATTATATGCTTTGAAAAACCATGAATGTTACGCCTCGCGTTTCCGCCTTGGCGGGGTGTGACAGATTGGTATTAGATCCATTGATTATAGCGAACTAGGAGTCTAAAAACCGAACCTAGTCTATAATTTAAATGACTCACTGAGACGTTTTTCATTTCATATGCATTTCATAACTTATAATCATAATGTACGGATATCGTAGACACTGAATATCATCACACACTAACCCCATTTCGACTTCAGACCCGTGGCACCCAAAAGAAGGGCACCGCGTGACACTACTGGTGAAAACAACACGACGATTTCTGCAGAAGTTGAGCAACTCATATCACAATGTGTAGCCGCCTCCTTGGAGCAGTACGAAGCCAATCAGAATAACGTCGGAGGAAATGGTAGTGGTAGCGGAGGAGGTGCAGGAGGCAGTGGCACTGCTGGAGGTTCTGGAGGTAACAGAATGTGTAAACACCTCTGTAACATAGTCACGATCTAAGTTAATAACATTATTAAAATATTGACTTGTGACCCTACAGATACTTCGTACAAGAAGTGCACTTATAAGGCCTTTCTATCCTGCAACCCTCGCAACTTCAATGGCACCGAGGGTGCAGTAGGCCTGATGAGGTGGATTGAGAAGATGGAATCTGTGATTGATATTAGAGAATGCACAGCTGACTATATGGTGAAATATGCCACTTGCACACTTGCTGACAAAGCATTAACCTGGTGGAATTCTCAGATGAAAACATTGGGAAGACAGACTACCTACCAGCTATCTTGGGATGATCTAAAGGCCATGATGATAGAGGAGTACTGTCCTCGAAATGAATTGCATAAAATCGAAACTGAAATGTGGAACCTTCAAATGATAGGAGGTGATGTGGCTGGTTACACTGACAGGTTCAATGAGCTGGCAATCTTGGTGCCACACATGGTCACGCCAGAGTACAAAAAGGTTGAAAGGTACTTGTGGGGTCTTGCACCCCAAATTCGTAGTATAGTGACTTCGTCGAACCCCATGGATACCAAGAGTGCCATAGTCTTAGCCTACAAACTAAGGGATGATGTTGTTCGTAATGGTTTGTTCGAGAAAAAGGAAACTGAGGAAAGAAAGTTAGGAGAAAAGAGGAAATGGGTGGGAAAACCAAACAACCAATTTAGGAATCAAGCCTATAAGAGGCAGGAGACTATGAAAGTATTTGCTGCTAACACTGTGGAGAGAAGGGGTTATGCTGGTCCCCAACCGAGGTGTGATAAGTGCGGGTATCACCATGTGGGGAAATGCACTCAATGTGAAAGGTGTAGAAAGTTTGGACATCGAGCACAGACATGCCGACTCAATGCCAACCCCACCGATAAGATTAAGCAAGGATGCTATGAATGTGGAGACCTGAAGCACTACAGGAAAGATTGCCCCAAGTTGAATAATCAGAATAACAACCAGGCCCGAGGAAGACCGTTCGTGATGGGAGCTGGGGACGCACGCCAGGACCCTAACATTATCACTGGTACGTTCCTGATAAACAATCATTATGCTTCTATACTTTTCGATACGGGTGCTGATATGAGTTTTGTGTCAAATGACTTTAAGTCCCTACTCGGTATTAAGGCCAGTAAACTAGACCAAAATTATACAATTGAATTAGCAAACGGGAAATTAATTAAAACCGAAGAAGTCATCCAAGGTTGTACTCGATGTTTGAAAAACCACACATTTAGTATGAACCTGTTACCCGTTGACCTGGGAAGTTTTGACGTTGTTATTGGCATGCATTGGTTATCGAAGAATCACGCTGAGATTGTCTGTTTTGAGAAGATTGTTCATATTCCTCTCCCAAACGGAGAAGTTCTTTCGGTACAAGGTGAGAAAAGTAGAGTGACATTGAAGATGATAAACTGCATGAAAGCTCGTAAGTATCTACGTAAAGGCTATTGCGTATTCCTGGCTCCCGTCGTCGAGAAGAAACCCGAGAAACGTCGACTTGAAGACCTACCAATCGTTAAGGATTACCCTGAAGTTTTTCCTGAAGACTTACCTGGATTACCACCACCGAGGCAAGTCGAATTCCGAATCGACTTAGTACCAGGATCTGCACCAGTTGCGCGGTCACCGTATCGACTAGCACCTTCCGAGATGCAGGAATTATCTAATCAACTGCAAGAATTGCTTGATAAAGGTTTCATAAGACCGAGTTTCTCACCCTGGGAAGCTCCGGTCTTGTTCGTAAAGAAAAAGGATGGAACCTTTAGGATGTGTATTGATTACCGGGAATTAAACAAGCTTACAATCAAAAACCGATATCCACTTCCTCGAATAGACGATTTGTTTGATCAACTACAAGGTTCTAGCTTCTACTCTAAGATCGATCTACGTTCGGGGTATCATCAACTAAGAATCCAAGAAGAAGATGTACCAAAGACGGCATTTAGGACTCGTTACGGCCACTACGAATTCCTAGTTATGTCGTTTGGTTTGACGAACGCACCAGCTATTTTCATGGATCTCATGAAACGCGTGTGCAAGCCATACTTGGATAAATTCGTGATAGTATTTATTGATGATATATTAATATATTCACGAACCAAGGAGGATCATGAACATCATCTGAAATTAATCTTAGAACTACTCAGGAATGAGAAGCTTTATGCTAAATTCTCTAAGTGTGAGTTTTGGATCCGAGAGGTCACTTCCTCGGACACGTCATCAATAAGAATGGTATTCACATAGACCCATCCAAGATTGAAGCTATCAAAAACTGGGAAGCACCAAGAACTCCGACTGAGGTGTGTCAATTTCTGGGTTTGGCAGGATACTACAGACGATTCATTGAGAATTTTTCAAAAATAGCTCTGCCTTTAACCACATTAACCCAGAAAGAAAAGAAGTTTGATTGGAGTGACAAGCAAGAGTCAGCTTTTCAATTACTGAAGCATAAGCTGTGTAGTACACCGATCTTATCCCTTCCTGAAGGAATCGAAAACTTTGTCGTATACTGCGATGCATCACACCAAGGACTTGGTTGTGTGTTAATGCAAAGAGACAAAGTCATCGCATATGCCTCACGACAACTAAAAGTGAACGAAAAGAATTATACGACCCACGAGTTGGAGTTGGGCGCAGTTGTGTTTGCACTAAAGATTTGGAGACATTATCTTTACGGTATAAGATGCACTATCTTTACTGATCACAAGAGTCTTCAACATATCTTCGATCAAAAGGAACTCAACATGAGACAACGTCGTTGGGTAGAGCTACTGAATGATTACGACTGTGATATCAAGTATCACCCTGGTAAGGCAAACGTCGTAGCAGATGCCTTGAGTCGAAAGGAACGGGTTAAAACTCTTAGTGTTCGTGCCCTAGGATTGAGAATTCATACGAGTCTCACGACTCAAATCCGGATGGCACAACAAGAGGCAATCAAAGAAGAAAACATTCAGAATGAAGCTTTACGAGGAATGATCAGACAGTTGGAACCAAAGTCAGATGACACTTTATACTTCATGAATAGAATTTGGGTGCCATGTATTGGTAACTTACGGGAGTTGGTTATGGATGAAGCCCATAAGTCCCGGTACTCCATTCACCCAGGTTCAGATAAGATGTATAAGGATCTAAAAGAATTATATTGGTGGCCCAATATGAAAGGAGAAATTGCTATTTATGTCGGTAAATGCCTGACGTGTTCAAAGGTAAAGGCAGAACATCAGAAACCGTCGGGATTGTTACAACAACCCGAGATACCCCAATGGAAATGGGAACAGATTTCTATGGATTTCATCATGAAATTACCCAAGACGTCCAGTGGTTATGATACCATATGGGTAATTGTCGACCGTTTAATGAAATCTGCTCACTTTCTGCCAATTAAAGAAACCGATAAGACAGAGAAACTTACAAGACTCTACATTAAAGAAATTGTGGCAAGACACGGAGTGCCAGTTTCTATTATCTCTGATAGGGATAGCCGTTTCGTGTCAAAGATTTGGAGGTCGTTACAAGAAGCCCTAGGCACGCGCCTAGACATGAGCACAGCCTACCATCCACAAACGGACGGTCAAAGTGAAAGGACTATCCAAACATTAGAAGATATGCTCCGTGCGTGTGTAATTGATTTCAGAGGAAATTGGGATACTCATTTACCGTTGGCGGAGTTTTCCTATAATAACAGCTACCACACGAGCATTAAGGCAGCTCCGTTTGAAGCTTTATATGGTCGTAAATGTCGTTCACCGCTATGTTGGGCGGAAGTTGGTGAAAAACATTTGACAGGCCCTGAAATTGTCCAGGAAACCACTGATAAGATCTTCAAAATTAAGGACCGTCTGAAAGCGGCCCGAGACAGACAAAAGAGCTATGCTGATAACAGACGGAAACCATTAGAATTTCAAATTGGTGACCGAGTAATGTTAAAAGTCTCACCATGGAAAGGCGTTGCAAGGTTTGGTAACCGTGGTAAGCTCAACCCTAGATACGTTGGACCTTTTGAAATACTGGCTAGGGTTGGCCCTGTAGCTTACAAGCTCAAGTTGCCACAAGAACTAAGCAATGTACATGATACGTTTCATGTATCAAATCTCAAGAAGTGTTTATCAGACGAGACGTTAATTATACCGCCTGATGAGATTCACATAGACGACAAGTTGCATTTCATCGAGGAACCGATTGAGATTTCAGATTGGAAAGTTCAAAAGTTGAGACGTAGTCGAATCAAACTGGTTAAAGTACGTTGGAACTCAAAACGTGGTCCTGAGTATACATGGGAACGAGAAGATCAAATGAAGACGAAATACCCCTCCTTGTTTAAGGATACACCAATTCAAGAAGACACGAATTGAATTTCGGGACGAAATTCTTTTAACATGGGGAGAATGTGACACCCGACATTTCAGGTCAACATCCGTACACGATATGAACGAGTTTATATTATATTTGTTTTCGTGATTTACCTAATTGCATAAATTAGGACATTAAAGCCTAAGAAAAGCCGTACATTGTTTCATTTTATATTTTGGTAATTCTAGGAGTTACCGGTTCACATACCCGTATAACTCGTCTAATACGAACGTTAGTAATTAAATTAAATAACCAGCAAAATATCTAGACATATATATTACACGAACTTTACGTTGGACAATAATTCATTTTTAGACTAAAATATATATAAAATACGTAAAAGTAAACTAACGAACTCTTTCGAAGATATTACCTGGTAGCGTCAACTTTAGGTATCTATACCTACAAATAATCACCTCAACGAATTATACAATCCAAGATTTCAATATCTTTCGTTAACAAGCCATAAATTTAATAAATTTATAATACCGTGGAAAACCTAAACCAAATTAAATTACCATTTGAAACTCTAATTAATATTAATACACCTAATGAATTAAATAATTTACAATTAAATCTAATTATTTGATTAATTAACCCAACCCACTCCCTTGACTTTCTTGACCAAAAATCCCAGGGAATGCCCCATTCCCATTTCCTACGACCCATACCTCATGTCTTCAAGATTTAGATAAAAACCATACCACCTCAATCAAAAATCTCACGAACCCTTTTATCTCTCTCATTTCATACGGAAAACTCCCCAATATTCTTCAAGATTGAATTCGAGTTTTAAGGTAAAATCCACCATATGTCGGTGATTATAAGAAGAGTTCCAAGTGTTTTTCTCAAGAATCAAGCTAAGGAGCTCAAGATCATTCTCTGTTTCTCTCAAAATCATCATCTCTGTCTAGAGGTAAAAACTCGATACCATCCATATTATTTTCTTTAAAACCGTAGCTAAACATACAGTTTACTCGAACGTAAGAAAAGTAACCAGAAAAGTGTGTCGAATTCAAGTTTGAAACATAAAAATATGCAGGACTGATTCTGTCAATCAGAATTGCAGTAATCGAAACTATAGTTTCAATACATGTTTACTCAATCGAAACTAGGAGTTTCGATACCTATTACTCAATCGAAACTAGATAGTTTCGATACCTGTTTACTCAATCGAAACTAGGAAGTTTCGATACCTATTTCCCAATCGAAACTAGGAAGTTCAATACCCAGCTTGCTCAATCGAAACTAGGAAGTTTCGACATCTGTTCTGTTCAATCGAAACTAAGTAGTTTCGATACCTGTTTCAGGCCCATTGGGCAGTAACTTAGAAATATTTTATAACGAAACAAGTGTTGAAAAACTAAAAAGATATTTAAACAAAAGCAATCAGATTTGCTAAGTCGGTGAACAATTTGCATATAAGGCATTCGGTCATAACACGAATTACTTTTTTTTTGTAATTAGGGTACGAATAGTCAAGTTTGACTAGAACAATTATCATCGCAAGCATACACAAACTCAAGGTGAGTTTCACGGCCCCTTTTTACTGTTTTGTATAATTTGGGGGAAGAACATACTTATAACTATTTTTATATGATAACAAGAAAACAAGACCCGACCTTTATGTTTGCATGAGTGAACACATTTGGAGCTCGTAAAGTCCCCTGATCATCATATTTATAACCATTAGCTATAGATTAGCCTGAGATTCTTTGGATAGTACTATTGGGTCTGACACCCCCGGTCATGGTTAGTCGCGCTAACCATGGGTCCCTCTGGCCAAATGACTGCATAGTGTTCTAATATTGCTCGTGAGGTACGAGTGAGGGGCAAAACACCTGGTCTTGGTTTGGTTATGCCTCATGTATGTACATATTATTTGTATTCCTAGCTAGTTTACAAATGGGTCAAACATTACTTGTTTTGTTTATCATATACGTAAAAATCATTTTCCGCAATTGGTTTGCTCATTGTATTCATATATAAAACCTGTGAACTCACCAACCTAGTGTTGACATTTTCAAGTATGTTTTTCAGGAAATTAATCGCGGCAACAAGAGTAACACTACGTAGGGTTCATGCATACATGGTGGATACTACTTTTGAAGATTTTTCTTGTATAACCCATAATGTTTGGGTCATATTTGCAAAATCTTAATATTTTGTAACTTCAACTACTATTTTGGGCTGTAAAACCTTAAACTTAATTTATGTATCCAGTTGTATGTATGCGTTTGCAATAATTATATGCTTTGAAAAACCATGAACGTTACGCCTCGCGTTTCTGCCTTGGCGGGGTGTGACATGGATTGACTTATGATGGCTGCTGCTTCAGGAAGGATGCTGAATGATGTATTTGTTTGTTCTGTGTCTTCAGCGTCATTCAACATTTCATCAACAGCCCTGACGACCAACTTCCAGTCTTCAGATATCTCTTCTTCTTCGTTATCTGAGACTTGCAAGTCATGAACTTGTACTAAAGCCGGCTTGAATAGTGAGCTTTGAATTACAACCTGCTCTTGAATCCAGTCGTCAAGACTGTTTATGTCTTCTTCCATAGAGACCATGTTCCTGACTATCCATGCAGCTGACTATCCATGCCAAGCGTCACTGACTATCCATGCCAAGCTATGTTCCTTGAAGACAAATCGTTGCAGCTGACTATCCATGCCAAGCGTCACTGACAACTTTCTGCAAAAAAGCAACTGACACACTCAAAGCAGAAGGAACCTCAATGGTGCAACCAATGACGGACGACAATGCTCTTCCCCGAGCATGCAAACAATGATGAATAAAGTAAACTCTTCAATAAAGTTTGCTAGTTTAGCTTTAACGTGTATTATTAGCTTTTGTATAAAAGATCAACGGTCTGTGTTCGATCTGATCCTTAGAATCAAGGGTCTGTCTTGATTCTAAGTTAGTATAAATACTGTGTAAACACTTCATTGTAAGTGTGCTTCTTAACTGAGTTTTCATTTGTAATCGTTTATTCACTAAGCTTAATACAACAGTGTTCTTATCAGTATTCTTTCTGTTTACTCGATTGTAGTTGTGCAGTTGATATTGTTTCCGCCAATCTCAACTAAGAACAGAACCATCTTGTAATTTCACGATCCTACAAGTGGTATCAGAGCTTTGGCTCAGATTAAACAAACTCACACTTGTTTAATCACTTCTGGTTCTATTCTAAACTCTCTCTTTGATCAAGTCACCCAAAATCACAAAACAAAAATGGCACAAAGCAATGGTTTTGAAGACATCGGCAGCATCAACCGACCACCAAGGTTGGTATCTGGAGAAGACTACGACATGTGGAAAAATCGCATGGAAAGCTTCTTCTGCTATCAGGAGTACGGAATGTTGAAATCCATCAGGGATGGACCATACACTCCCATGGTGGCATCGGCTGACTCTGAGAACCAACAGTTCCAAAGGATCCCTCCAAGTACTCAGAAGAGGATATCAAGAAAATGGAGGTAGACTTCAAGGCACTAGGAGCTATCCAAATGTGCCTTCCAAATGAAGTCTTTCATAACTTCAGAAGTTACAAAACAGCTAAGGAGCTGTGGGAGGCCCTCGAGAAGATGTTTGCTGGATCTGAGGAAATTAAGGAAAACAGAAGAGACATCCTCAAGCAGCTGTACGAAAACTTCATCTAGAAGGAAGGTGAGAATCTAACTGTTTTATATAACAGATATACTTATCTTGTAGGTGAGTTGCAGTGCTCAAAAGTGAAGTTGCAGAATGAAGACATTCTTAAAAAATTCATCAGATCTCTACCTAGTTGCTGGACACTCTACACAGTGTCCATCAGAAGAACTGAGAATCTGAAGACACTTCAGATGACTGAGCTATTTGGTATGCTCAAAACCTATGAATTAGAAATGATTCAGGCCAAGGAAAGGAGCTCAAGCTACCAAACAGCCTCCACATCCAACACCACCTCATCTGCTTTTCACTCTGAGCACTTAGGCCCCAGTACTAGCAATTACTATCCTCCCATAGTCACACATCCTCAAACTCCCACCTCTAAAACAAACACATCACCATTTCTCCTTGAAGCTCCTTCTCAAGCCTCAACCACTGCTGCTTTTGTTTCTGAAAACTAAAGCAACATGTACTTTATCAAGGAGGATCTTGAGTGCTTCCATCCAGATGATCTAGAAGAAATGGATATACAGCACTCGTATGCCATGCTCTCCGTAAGAGCAAAAAGGTTCTACTCTAGAACCGGAAGACCCATTCCAAGCAACAGCTCAAACACCAGAGTTGGCTTGGATAAAAGCAAATTAAAATGTTACAATTGTAACCAACTGGGTCTTTTTGCTAGAGAATGCAAGGCACCTAGGGCAAACCCAGCAGCTCACCAAACCCAACCAAGACATCAACAGCAACAGGCTACTCCTCCAGCTCAAACTGTAGCTTGTGCAGCTGTTGGATCATCTGACTTTGACTGGAGCTTCCAGTATGAAGACCTGCCTACTAACAACCAAGCTCTTATGGCAGACACAACTGAGATACCGCCCCAGGTATATGAACATCTATGTTCCCAAGCCTGTATTGATAAGGTTTTAGGCTACAGAAAGCACAATCAAAACCTAATAGATCAAAATGAAGAGTTTCACCAAATGAAATATGAATTCAAAAAGGTCGAAGAAAGTTACAAAGAAAAAATTAACTGCCTAAAGAAAGAGATTTCATCATTAAAACATGAACAAACCAATCTTGAAACTCAGATTGATGATCTACTGGCCAGATTAAAAGCTACCAGAGCAGAATTGGCAGAACAAAAGGTTCATGTCGACAAATATGAATTTGCATCCAAAAAGCTGCAAAGACTTTTGGATACTCAAATTCATGAAAAGGTAAAAACTGGTGTGGGGTATCATGCTGAACAATATCAAGCTGTTGCACCTCCTGCTGACTACGTGACCATTCATGCACCAAGCTTCAATCTGGCAAATCTTGATATGGCCAACAGAAATCTTGATCCTTCTAAGGATGAATCTTTGGCACAAGAATACACTACCTCATCAGAGTCTGATTCAACTTATTCAGACTCCACTGAAGCAAGTAAAGCTTCATCTCCTCCTACTCCTCCAGCCACTCTGACTAAAAATGTAGTCCATTCAGCACAAGTACCAGCCATGTCAGTACGAGTACCTACACCTGTCAAACAAATCAAAATTAGCTATCCTCCAGAAGGAAGGAAGCTAAATACTGAAAAGGGCCAGTCCTCAACTTTAGTCCAACCAAGGAAGGTGTTCGACATATGTCATGCGCCTGGAGATAGGGTTCCATATGTTCAAAAGACATTGGAAGAAGCTACATTTGAGCACAACAAAGCTCACCCTTGGAACTTCAAAGACCTTTTCAAAAGAAAGGATTATGTGTATCTTTCAAGGGATAAACTGGCAAAATCATGTTTTGTCTGTGGAAAATATAACCACACTGCCAGCGCTTGCTTCTACTACGTACAGCAGTAAAGAAACCTCAAGCAACATGCTTTTGAGAAGACAAAGAAGAACAAACAGGTAAGAAGTTTTGAAGCTAAGACAACTCAATTTAGAAAATCTCTTTCTCCACCAAGGGAGCAGTTGTCAAAACCTCAACAATCTTGCATCATTTGTGGAGAATCAAACCACTTTGCTGCAAACTGTAAGTTTAACCCTTTCAACCAGATTCTTCATCAAGCCCCTCAAAGACAAAGGGTAAAGAAGGATCAACATACATCGGTTGTTAGTCCAGTTAAGCCCAAGAAAAAGAAGCAGAAGCTTTCAGCAGCAACCAAATCTACTGCTGATAAGCTAACAAAGTCCGCAGCAAAATCTGCTGCTGATAAGGCAAAACTATCAGCAGCAAAAGTGTCCACTGCTGATCAGGCAAGATCCAAGGCAAAGCCTTCAACAGCAACAAAGTCTGCAGCTGCTCAAGAAAAATCATCAGATACAACGTCTGTAGCTGAAAAGACAAAGAAAGCTGGAAAACCACCAACTCAACAATGGAAGGTAAAGAAAACACCAAGCATCATCATCGGTTAAGCTGAATGCATCTATCTTCTGTTGTAAATATGTCTGTCTAATGTTGTAAATAAAAGTTATAAGTCAGCAGCATCCTTTTTGGCTGCTGACAGGTCTGATCCTCTGTAGCAAAGGATTTGCCTCTGACTGCCTTAAGTTATCAGCAGGAACAAGTTTCCTGCAGATAGCTTTAAGGCCATCAGCAGCAACATCCGTGCTACAGATCATTGCATCTATCAGTAGCAATTAAGTTTACTGCTAACAGACTTAACCTTCCGCAGCAACCAAAGTTGCAGCGGACAGGCTTATTCATCCACAGCAACCAAGTTTGCTGCTGATGGGTAAACTTAAGTCCAAATTAACATTTACCCGCTGTAAAAGAAATTAACGTCAGTCTTTACCATGACTGTCTCGGTGTATTACAGCTGTAACAATGAAAAGTAAATAAGGTTGTACTGTACAAGTCATTCTGCTTTTTCTCTCATCTGCCGCTATAAGAACAAATCAAATTTTCCTTACCACCTCTTCACATTCAATTTAACCCTAACCAACTATCACTTTAACCCTAAGTCCCCACCACATTCAAAGCTCTCCATATTCTTCATACTCTAAAGTCTCCACCATATTCAAATCATCCCTCCAAAATCAAACGGCTATGGCAGATATCAAAAACCCAGATGATAAGTTCTCCATATACCATAACCTAACAGCATACCTTACCAAAGGAAATAAATCTGATGGTTTTGACGATATGATCGATTTCTTATGTCGATCAAAGATCTACTTTGCCCTCACCACCAACCCTACCATATATATCCCTCAGATGGAGGATTTCTGGGGTACCGCCGTCTACTCAATCGAACAGGGGTTTCCCCAAATCAAAGCCAAAGTTGACGGCAAGAATATCACCATCTTGGAAGCTACACTCAGAAAACATCTTAAGCTTCAAGATGAGGGAGCAGCCATCTCATACTCGAAGGACGAATACATGAGGACCTTTGTCTCCATTGGATACACTGGAAATCAAACCGAGTATACGATCGAGAAGGCGCTGATGGGCCCTCAATGGAAGTATCTCTGCCACACTCTTCTCCAATGCATATCTCAGAAGAGGAGTGGATGGTATCAGGTGAGCTCTGCACTGGCCTCCGCCTTACATGGTATGGTCACTAACCAAGGCTTCAACTTTGCACATCTCATTTTTTAGGGTTTGCGATATAACCTTCAAGAGGGTGCAAAGCAGCAATTTTTCATGTACCCAAGATTCCCGCAGGAAGTTTTCAATCAAGAACTAAAAGATCTTTCAAAACCTGCAAGAATCTACATCAAGTTGGGTCATAAAAATAACATTTTCAAAGCACGAGGACTGTTTCCAAAAAGTTCTCAGGGGTCAACGTTCCATTGTTATCTACAATGCTGAACGTCCAAAGTACCCCGGGTAACAGTTCAGCAATCCCGGTTGATACTGATCCCAAACCCTCCACCTCACATCCTGAACAACAATCTACATCCACCGTTCAAACCCCTGTGCATACTACTAAGGATGCACATGCACAAAAATTACTTACACCTCTTTTGGATGTTATTGTTCAACCGCAACACAGGGCCCCGGTTGCAACAACATATACTAGAAAAAGGGGCAAGAGAACTCCTTCTTCTCTTGCCTCCAAGGCCCAAACCCAACCTAACAGCCCTCACTCAGAATCACAACATTCTGGTGAGAATATCATAAGGGAAAGCCACATTATTAGGGAGACTCCGTCGGATGTCTCTCTATTAGGATCAGGATCACTTCCCGGATCCGTAGAACAGCCCCCTGAGCACTTCCTTTCTCTTCGGAACTTAAGTGTTGAGGAACCTGATCAAGATGATGTACCTTCTCCAACTACCACTATCTCGGAGGTACTGATTGATCTTGCTTCCAACACACCCAACCCAAGTTCATCTACCCTGAAGGTGCACTCTCGGAGTTATGAAAGAGTGGATGTGGAAGAGGCTGTCACTACTGCTGGCCCGTCAAATGACTAGGAGGACAGTGACAACAGTATTAAGACCTCAACCACGGCAACTCACAGTGAGGATGTTTCCTTGGAAACTCCCCTCACTGAGAGGAATCCCAGGCGCCAAGAAACCATGGGTGATGGGGATGAAGAGGCTAGGCCTAAGGCCCCATCTGGGTCCAAGGATTCCACAACTGTGGATGAGGACAGACTGAAACTTCATACTTGGAATTGACGGCCAGGGTGGCTATGCTAGAGGCTGAAGTGTCCAAACTAAGACACCAAGTCTCTATACATGAAGCCCATCAATGCCCAACTTTAGCCACTCCCTCTCTTGTATCAGTAGGCACCCAAACTGATGCTTACCTGTCTACTGATGCAACCAAAAAGGGGGAGATGGTCTCTATGGAAGAAGACACAGACAGTCTTGACGACGGGATTCAAGAGCAGGTTGTAATTCAAAGCTCACTATTCAAGCCGGCTTTTGTACAAGTTCATGACTTGCCAGTCTCAGATAACGAAAAAGAAGAGACATCTGAAGACTGGAAGTTGGTCGTCAGGGCTGTTGATGAAATGCTGAATGATGCTGAAGACACAGAACAAACAAATACATCATTCAGCATCCTTCCTGAAGCAGCAGCCATCATAAGTCAATCCATTACCCCCAACTCTTTCAAACTACACAGAAGCTAGAATTTTACTCCATTCTAGCTTGGGGTATGATGGATCAGCTAAGAGATTTTGGATTGGATGGGAGTTTAGTGGTGTAGAAGAGCAAAACTGGAACTCTCTCAATGCCCTCCAAGTCCTACAACTGCATTTAACTAACTGCATCAACACTTCATCAGATCTCTCAGTAGAACTTGCCATTGGCAGGTTCCATGACTTGATGGAGGATAATCTACCCCACTTCGAAAGACTAATACAAACAGCAAAACTGGTAGCTTATCCTGAATCTTCGGCAGCAGCAGAAAGAACACTGACTCTTAGAAGACTTGACATTATAAGGAGCAGTCTTCTCACTAACGAAGAAATTTGCTGCTTAAGAACATTTCTGTACTCCTTCATTGTCAAAGACTTAGATGTGTTGTGATGGACAAGCACTAAGTCTCTTGACCACACCTTCTTACTAAGCAACGGCTCCTCTCTCACCATCAACACCAGGAACATCTTGTCACTTCCTACAGACTTTCTCTACAAGATCTTTCAACTCAGGGCAAATATCTGCAATGTCAACTCACTTGAAAGCCAGGAAATGATAGCTACTGTCAGAGCCAAACTTGAACAAGTAGGAAGAATTACTGAGGCAGTATATGTGTCAAACTCTGACACTGATACTGACTCAGCTTCCCCTCGAGTAGACATCTGTACTGCAGCATATGAGTCAAGATCAACTATCAAAGTAATGCTGAACGAAGTCACAAGTGCTGAGTGCAAATCGAATGAGGCTAATGACCTTCCCATGTTCACATCCCAAATTACCAATGAAGCTGAGGTAGAGATCCCAATAGCAGCACCATCATCTGCTGTTGTGGTTAGTGAAGTTGAAGCAGTGGCATCCAATGTAAACAAAGGAAAGGGAATCGTGACAGATGAAGATGAAGAGAGGTTGCTAAAAGAGAAAAGAGAAAGGGAAGAGAAAAGAAGAAGAAGAAGAGAAGAAGCGGAGATGGCTGACATTAAAAAGGCTCAAGAAAGAAAAATAGCCATTCACCTATGAGAACAAACCATGCAGCTGTATGCTAGACAGCTGGATAAAATGAAAAGAAAGATTCCTGCAGTTGATCAGATTGAAGAAGATGCAGCTCTTGCTCTTCAACTGCAAGAACAATTCAACAGAGAAAAGGAAGAATTGGAGAAGAAGAAAGAAGAAGCTAAGTTCAGAATAACCGATTCTGAACTAGCTAAAGAAATGAGGGAGGAGTGGGTAAAGACTCTAGTCTCTCAAGGTGAGGATGCAGACTACCTTTAGAAACTATCAAATAAAGAAGTCTACAGAGCCTACATGGGTCAGCAAGGTCAATTGGCAAAGAAGAAACAGGCTGAAGAAGAAGAAAAAGCCAAACAACAGTCCAAAAAGACCATTTCCTTTAATAAACAGACCCATGAAGAAAGGAAGGTCATGATTGACTTCCTTAAGGCTAGAGGAGAGAATGGAAAGAGGCTAGGTCCTATGAAAAATCAAGAACGTTACGCCTCGCGTTTCCGCCTTGGCGGGGTGTGACATGGATTGACTTATGATGGCTGCTGCTTCAGGAAGGATGCTGAATGATGTATTTGTTTGTTCTGTGTCTTCAGCATCATTCAGTATTTAATCAACAGCCCTGACGACCAACTTCCAGTCTTCAGATGTCTCCTCTTCTTCGTTATCTGAGACTTGCAAGTCATGAACTTGTACAAAAGCCGGCTTGAATAGTGAGCTTTGAATTACAACCTGCTCTTGAATCCAGTCGTCAAGACTGTCTGTGTCTTCTTCCATAGATACCATGTTCCTGACTATCCATGCAGCTGACTATCCATGCCAAGCATCACTGACTATCCATGCCAATCTATGTTCCTTGAATACAAATCGTTGCAGCTGACTATCCATGCCAAGCGTCACTGACAACTTTCTGCAAAAGCAACTGATACACTCAAAGCAGAAGGAACCTCAATGGTGCAACCAATGACGGACGACAATGCTCTTCCCCGAGCATGCAAACAATGATGAATAAAGTAAACGCTTCAATAAAGTTAGCTAGTTTAGCTTTAACGTGTATTATTAGCTTTTGTATAAAAGATCAACGGTCTGTGTTCGATCTGATCCTTAGAATCAAGGGTCTGTCTTGATTCTAAGTTAGTATAAATACTGTGTAAACACTTCATTGTAAGTGTGCTTCTTAACTGAGTTTTCATTTGTAATCGTTTATTCAATTCTTTCTGTTTACTCGATTGTAATTGTGCAGTTGATATTGTTTCCGCCAATCTCAACTAAGAACAGAACCATCTTGTAATTTCACGATCCTACAAGTGGTATCAGAGCTTTGGCTCAGATTAAACAAACTCACACTTGTTTAATCACTTCTGGTTCTATTCTAAACTCTCTCTTTGATCAAGTCACCCAAAATCACAAAACAAAAATGTCACAAAGCAATGGTTTTGAAGACATCGGCAGCATCAACCGACCACCAAGGTTGGTATCTGGAGAAGACTACGACATGTGGAAAAATCGCATGGAAAGCTTCTTCTGCTATCAGGAGTACGGAATGTGGAAATCAATCAGGGATGGACAATACACTCCCATGGTGGCATCGGCTGACTCTGGAGAACCAACAGTTCCAAAGGATCCCTCCAAGTACTCAGAAGAGGATATCAAGAAAATGGAGGTAGACTTCAAGGCACTAGGAGCTATCCAAATGTGCCTTCCAAATGAAGTCTTTCATAACTTCAGAAGTTACAAAACAGCTAAGGAGCTGTGGGAGGCCCTCGAGAAGATGTTTGCTGGATCTGAGGAAATTAAGGAAAACAGAAGAGACATCCTCAAGCAGCAGTACGAAAACTTCATCTTGAAGGAAGGTGAGTCTCTAACTGTTTTATATAACAGATATACTTATCTTGTAGGTGAGTTGTAGTGCTCAAAAGTGAAGTTGCAGAATGAAGACATTCTTAAAAAATTCATCAGATCTCTACCTAGTTGCTGGACACTCTACACAGTGTCCATCAGAAGAACTGAGAATCTGAAGACTCTTCAGATGACTGAGCTATTTGGTATGCTCAAAACCTATGAATTAGAAATGATTCAGGCCAGTCTCCACATCCAACACCACCTCATCTGCTTTTCACTCTGAGCACTCAGGCCCCAGTACTAGAAATTACTATCCTCCCATAGTCACACATCCTCAAACTCCCACCTCTAAAACAAACACATCACCATTTCTCCTTGAAGCTCCTTCTCAAGCCTCAACCACTGCTGCTTTTGTTTCTGAAAACTAAAGCAACATGTACTTTATCAAGGAGGATCTTGATTGCTTCCATCCAGATGATCTAGAAGAAATGGATATACAGCACTCGTATGCCATGCTCTCCATAAGAGCAAAAAGGTTCTACTCTAGAACCGGAAGACCCATTCTAAGCAACAGCTCAAACACCAGAGTTGGCTTGGATAAAAGCAAATTAAAATGTTACAACTGTAACCAACTGGGTCATTTTGCTAGAGAATGCAACGCACCTAGGGCAAACCCAGCAGCTCACCAAACCCAACCAAGACATCAACAGCAACAAGCTACTCCTCCAGCTCAAACTGTAGCTTGTGCAGCTGCTGGAACATCTGACTTTGTCTAGAGCTTCCAGTATGAAGACATGCCTACTAACAACCAAGCTCTTATGGCAGACACAACTGAGATACCGCCCCAGGTATATGAACATCTATGTTCCCAAGCCTGTATTGATAAGGTTTTAGGCTACATAAAGCACAATCAAAACCTAATAGATCAAAATGAAGAGTTTCACCAAATGAAATCTGAATTCAAAAAGGTCGAAGACGGTTACAAAGAAAAAATTAACTGCCTAAAGAAAGAGATTTCATCATTAAAACATGAACAAACCAATCTTGAAACTCAGATTGATGATCTACTGGCCAGATTAAAAGCTACCAGAGCAGAATTGGCAGAACAAAAGGTTCATGTCGACAAATATGAATTTGCATCCAAAAAGTTGCAAAGACTTTTGGATGCTCAAATTCTTGAAAAGGTAAAAACTGGTGTGGGGTATCATGATGAACAATATCAAGCTGTTGCACCTCCTGCTGACTACGTGACCATTCATGCACCAAGCTTCAATCTGGCAAATCTTGATATGGCCAACAGAAATCTTGATCCTTCTAAGGATGAATCTTTGGCACAAGAATACACTACCTCATCAGAGTATGATTCAACTTATTCAGACTCCACTGAAGCAAGTAAAGCTTCATCTCCTCCTACTCCTCTAGCCACTCTGACTAAAAATGAAGTCCATTTAGCACAAGTACCAGCCATGTCAGTACGAGTACCTACACCTTTCAAACAAATCAAAATTAGCTATCCTCCAGAAGGAAGGAAGCTAAATACTGAAAAGGGCCAGTCCTCAACTTCAGTCCAACCAAGGAAGGTGTTCGACATATGTCATGCGCCTGGAGAGAGGGTTCCATATGTTCAAAAGACATTGGAAGAAGCTACATTTGAGCACAACAAAGCTCACCCTTGGAACTTCAAAGACCTTTTCAAAAGAAAGGATTATGTGTATCTTTCAAGGGATAAACTGGCAAAATCATGTTTTGTCTGTGGAAAATATAACCACACTGCCAGCGCCTGCTTCTACTACATACAGCAGCAAAGAAACCTCAAGCAACATGCTTTTGAGAAGACAAAGAAGAACAAACAGGTAAGAAGTTTTGAAGCTAAGATAACTCAATTCAGAAAATCTCTTTCTCCACCAAGGGAGCAGTTGTCAAAACCTCAACAATCTTGCATCATCTGTGGAGAATCAAACCACTTTGCTGCAAACTGTAAGTTTAACCCTTTCAACCAGATTCTTCATCAAGCCCCTCAAAGACAAAGGGTAAAGAAGGATCAACATACATCGGTTGTTAGTCCAGTTAAGCCCAAGAAAATGAAGTAAAAGCTTTCAGCAGCAACCAAATCTGCTACTGATAAGCTAACAAAGACCGCAGCAAAATCTGCTGCTGATAAGGCAAAGCTATCAGCAGCAAAAGTGTCCACTGCTGATCAGGCAAGATCCAAGGCAAAGCCTTCAACAGCAACAAAGTCTGCAGCTGCTCAAGTAAAATTATCTGATATAACGTCTGCTGCTGAAAAGACAAAGAAAGCTGGAAAACCACCAACTCAACAATGGAAGGTAAAGAAAACACCAAGCATCATCATCGTTTAAGCTAAATGCATCTATCTTCTGTTGTAAATATGTCTGTCTAATGTTGTAAATAAAAGTTATAAGTCAGCAGCATCCTTTTTGGCTGCTGACAGGTCTGATCCTCTGCAGCAAAGGATTTGCCTCTGACTGCCTTAGGTTATCAGCAGGAACAAGTTTCCTGCAGATAGCTTTAAGGCCATCAGCACCAACATCCCTGCTACAGATCATTGCATCTATCAGTAGCAATTAAGTTTGCTGCTAACAGACTTAACCTTCCGCAGCAACCAAAGTTGCAGCGGACAGGCTTATTCATCCACAGCAACCAAGTTTGCTGCTGATGGGTAAACTCAAGTCCAAATTAACATTTACCCTCTGTAAAAGAAATTAATGTAAGTCTTTACCATGACTGTCTCGGTGTATTACAGCTGTAACAATGAAAAGTAAATAAGGTTGTACTGTACAAGTCATTCTGCTTTTTCTCTCATCTGCCGCTATAAGAACAAATCAAATTTTCCTTACCACCTCTTCACATTCAATTTAACCCTAACCAACTATCACTTTCACCCTAAGTCCCCACCACATTCAAAGCTCTCCATATTCTTCATACTCTAAAGTCTCCACCATATTCAAATCATCCCTCCAAAATCAAACAGCTATGGCAGATATCAACAACTCAGATGATAAGTTCTCCACATACCATAACCTAACAGCATACCTTACCAAAGGAAAGAAATCGGATGGTTTTGACGATATGATCGATTTCTTATGTCGATCAAAGATCAACTTTGCCCTCACCACCCACCCTACCATATATATCCCTCATATGGAGGATTTCTGGAGTACCGCTGTCTACTCAACCGAACAGGGGTTTCCCCAAATCAAAGCCAAAGTAGACGGCAAGAATATCACCATCTTGGAAGCTACACTCAGAAAACATCTTAAGCTTCAAGATGAGGGAGCAGCCATCTCATACTCGAAGGACGAATACATGAGGACCTTTGTCTCCATTGGATACACTGGAAATCAAACCGAGTATACGATCGAGAAGGCGCTGATGGGCCCTCCATGGAAGTATCTCTGCCACACTCTTCTCCAATGCATATCTCAGAAGTGGAGTGGATGGCATCAGGTGAGCTCTGCACTGGCCTCCGCCTTCCATGGTATGGTCACTAACCAAGGCTTCAACTTTGCACATCTCATTTTTTAGGGTTTGCGATATAACCTTCAAGAGGGTGCAAAGCAGCAATTTTTCATGTACCCATGATTCCTGCAGGAAGTTTTCAATCAAGAACTAAAAGATCTTTCAAAACCTGCAAGAATCTACATCATGTTGGGTCATAAAAATAACATTTTTCAAAGCATGAGGACTGTTTCCAAAAAGTTCTCAGGGGTCAACGTTCCATTGTTATCTACAATGCTGAACGTCCAAAGTACACCGGTTGACAGTTCAGCAATCCCGGCTGATACTGATCCCACACCCTCCACCTCACATCCTGAACAACAATCTGCATCCACCGTTCGAACCCCTGTGCATACTACTAAGGATGCACAGGCACAAAAATTACTTACACCTCTTTTGGATGTTATTGTTCAACCGGAACACAGGGCCCCGGTTGCAACAACATATACTAGAAAAAGGGGCAAGAGAACTCCTTCTTTTCTTGCCTCCAAGGCCCAAACCCAACCTAACAGCCCTCACTCAGAATCACAACATTCTGGTGAGAATATCATAAGGGAAAGCCACATTATTAGGGAGACTCCTTCGGATGTCTCTCTATTAGGATCAGGATCACTTCCCGGATCCGTAGAACATCCCCCTGAGCACTTCCTTTCTCTTCTGAACTTAAGTGTTGAGGAACCTGATCAAGATGATGTACCTTCTCCAACTACCACTATCTCGGAGGTACTGATTGATCTTGCTTCCAACACACCCAACCCAAGTTCATCTACCCTGAAGGTGCACTCTCGGAGTTATGAAAGAGTGGATGTGGAAGAGGCTGTCACTACTGCTGGCCCGTCAAATGACTAGGAGGACAGTGACAACAGTATTAAGACCTCAACCACGGCAACTCACAGTGAGGATGTTTCCTTGGAAACTCCCCTCACTGAGAGGAATCCCAGGCGCCAAGAAACCATGGGTGATGGGGATGAAGAGGCTAGGCCTAAGGCCCCATCTGGGTCCAAGGATTCCACAACTGTGGATGAGGACAGACTGAAACTTCATAACTTGGAATTGACGGCCAGGGTGGCTATGCTAGAGGCTGAAGTGTCCAAACTAAGACACCAAGTCTCTATACATGAAGACCATCAATGCCCAACTTTAGCCACTCCCTCTCTTGTATCAGTAGGCACCCAAACTGATGCTTACCTGTCTACTGATGCAACCAAAAAGGGGGAGATGGTCTCTATGGAAGAAGACACAGACAGTCTTGACGACTGGATTCAAGAGCAGGTTGTAATTCAAAGCTCACTATTTAAGCCGGCTTTTGTACAAGTTCATGACTTGCCAGTCTCAGATAACGAAAAAGAAGAGACATCTGAAGACTGGAAGTTGGTCGTCAGGGCTGTTGATGAAATGCTGAATGATGCTGAAGACACAGAACAAACAAATACATCATTCAGCATCCTTCCTGAAGCAGCAGCCATCATAAGTCAATCCATTACCCCCAACTCTTTCAAACTACACAGAAGCTAGAATTTTACTCCATTCTAGCTTGGGGTATGATGGATCAGCTAAGAGATTTTGGATTGGATGGGAGTTTAGTGGTGTAGAAGAGCAAAACTGGAACTCTCTCAATGCCCTCCAAGTCCTACAACTGCATTTAACTAACTGCATCAACACTTCATCAGATCTCTCAGCAGAACTTGCAATTGGCAGGTTCCATGACTTGATGGAGGATAATCTACCCCACTTCGAAAGACTAATACAAACAGCAAAACTGGTAGCTTATCCTGAATCTTCGGCAGCAGCAGAAAGAAGACTGACTCTTAGAAGACTTGACATTATAAGGAGCAGTCTTCTCACTAACGAAGAAATTTGTTGTTTAAGAAGATTTTAGTACTCCTTCATTGTCAAAGACTTAGATGTGCTGGGATGGACAAGCACTAAGTCTCTTGACCACACCTTCTTACTAAGCAACGGCTCCTCACTCACCATCAACACCAGGAACATCTTGTCACTTCCTACAGACTTTCTCTACAAGATCTTTCAACTCAGGGCAAATATCTGCAATGTCAACTCACTTGAAAGCCCGGCAATGATAGCTACTGTCAGAGCCAAACTTGAACAAGTAGGAAGAATTACTGAGGCAGTATATGTGTCAAACTCTGACACTGATACTGACTCAGCTTCCCCTCGAGTAGACATTTGTACTGCAGCATATGAGTCAAGATCAACTATCAAAGAAATGCTGAAAGAAGTCACAAGTGCTGAGTGCAAATCGAATGAGGCCAATGACCTTCCCATGTTCACATCCCAAATTGCCAATGAAGCTGAGGCAGAGATCCCAATAGCAGCACCATCATCTGCTGTTGTGGTCAGTGAAGTTGAAGCACAGGCATCCAATGTAAACAAAGGAAAGGGAATCATGACAGATGAAGATGAAGAGAGGTTGCTAAAAGAGAAAAGAGAAAGGGAAGAGAAAAGAAGAAGAAGAGAAGAAGAGGAGATGGCTGACATTAAAAAGGCTCAAGAAAGAAAAACAGCCATTCACCTAAGAGAACAAACCATCCAGCTGTATGCTAGACAGCTGGATGAACTGAAAAGAAAGATTCCGGCACTTGACTAGATTGAAGAAGATGCAGCTCTTGCTCTTCAACTGCAAGAACAATTCAACGGAGAAAAGGAAGAATTGGAGAAGAAGAAAGAAGAAGCTAAGTTCAGAATAACCGATTCTGAACTAGCTAAGGAAATGAGGGAGGAGTGGGTAAAGACTCTAGTCTCTCAAGGTGAGGATGTAGACTACCTTGAGAAACTATCAAATAAAGAAGTCTATAGAGCCTACATGGGTCAGCAAGGTCAATTGGCAAAGAAGAAACAGGCTGAAGAAGAAGAAAAAGCCAAACAACAGTCCAAAAAGACCATTGCCTTTAATAAACGGACCCATGAAGAAAGGAAGGTCATGATTGACTTCCTTAAGGCTAGAGGAGAAAATGGAAAGAGGCTAGGTCCTATGAACTTCATGAAACTGCAAGCCCTCTACTTCAAAGTCAAGAAGGATGAGGAAGAAAGAGTGGGCAAGAAGGGCTCCAAGAAAAGGGTACCTATTCAGGAAGAAGGAGAAACAAAAGCAAAGAAACCCAAGTCTTCTCCCTCACCTACCTCTTCCACAGTCCAACAACCTTCCACTCTCCTCCCCAAACCTTCCACTCCTCCACCCAAAAAGTCCAAACCATCTCACCCAGCCCCCACTCATCAACAGCCTCCCTTGAAGAAATCCAAACCCACACCTAAACCAGAAGACTCAAGAGACATAGTTGATTGGGTCTATAATCCACAGGATCAAAGGTTTGAGATCTTCAGGGGGAGAACTGAAAGAAGAAGATTTATCTACAGATCTGTTGATGAAATTCTGCAATTGCCAGATTCAGATCTTGGCAGAATTCTGGAGCTAGGTGAAGCTCATGAGCCTGAAAATGAGAGTGGGAAACTTCTTGTGCTAGCAATCAAACACTACTTCAACACTAGCAAAGATGTGATCATTGACATCAAACCACTCAAGTCCCACTCTCCGTTTGTAAGTTGGTCCTATAATGCTGATTTGGACGAGTTCACCTTAACTGGTGTAAGGAAGCAGAAGATGAGATGTTCAAGCAAAACAATCTACAAAATGCCAAATAAAGACATCAAGACTCTGTCTGCACTTCCACTGAACTATCCCAGCAAGGATCCAAGAGGCCATGAGGTTGAAAGGATAGTCAGCCAAATGCAAAAGCTTCAGCAGCAAAGTGATTAGAAGAATTTTAGTTGCATCAGTCTAGGGAGAGTTTGTAGAACCAAAGACTGATTGCTACCAAATTATTCTAAGTACAAATGCCGCTGATAGGCTTATCAGCAACATTCAACACATGTTGCTGCTGATAGGATTATCAGCAGCATTCAACACTTGTTGCTGCTGATAGGCTTATCAGCAGCATTCAACACTTGTTGCTGCTGATAGGCTTATCAGCAGCGTTCAACACAAGTTGCTGTTGATAGGCTTATCAGCAGCATTATTCTCATTCTTGCTGCTGATAGCTATGTTCTTTGAAGACAAATCGTTGCAGCTGACTATCCATGTCAAGCGTCACTGACAACTTTCTGCAAAAGCAACTGACACACTCAAAGCAGAAGGAACCTCAATGGTGCAACCAATGACGGACGACAATGCTCTTCCCCGAGCATGCAAACAATGATGAATAAAGTAAACGCTTCAATAAAGTTAGCTAGTTTAGCTTTAACGTGTATTATTAGATTTTGTATAAAAGATCAACGGTCTGTGTTCGATCTGATCCTTAGAATCAAGGGTCTGTCTTGATTCTAAGTTAGTATAAATACTGTGTAAACACTTCATTGTAAGTGTGCTTCTTAACTGAGTTTTCATTTGTAATCGTTTATTCACTAAGCTTAATACAACAGTGTTCTTATCAGTATTCTTTATGTTTACTCGATTGTAATTGTGCAGTTGATATTGTTTCCGCCAATCTCAACTAAGAACAGAACCATCTTGTAATTTCACGATCCTACAACACGTTATGGGCATTATGAGTTTCTCGTGATGTCCTTCGGATTGACTAACGCGCTAGCAGCGTTCATGGATTTGATGAATAGAGTATGTCGTCCAATGTTGGATCGATCAGTGATAGTTTTTATAGACGACATACTAATATATTCGAAAAGCGAGGGTGATCACCACTGTCACGTAAGATAAGTTTTGGAGGTGCTAAAACAGGAAAAGTTGTACGCAAAATTCTCCAAATACGCGTTTTGGCTTTGGGAAGTCCAATTCCTAGGTCATGTGATACACCCAAACGGCATCATGGTAGATCCTACAAAGATCGAAACAGTAAAGGAATGGAACGTCCCAAGGACACCAACAGAGATACGAAGTTTTCTGGGGTTGGCAGGCTACTATCGGAGGTTCATTCAAGATTTCTCGAAGATAGCCTTGCCACTAACTAAATTGACACAGAAAGAAGTGAAATGTGATTGGGGTCCAACCCAAAACAACGCGTCTGAGGAACTTAAAACACGATTAACCCAAGCTCCAGTCTTGACACTACCTGATGGAAATGAAGACTTGGTAGTCTACTCTGACGCTTCGGGTCAAGGTTTAGGCTGTGTAATTATGCAACGAGGAAAGGTGATTGCTTACGCTTCGCCACAACTAAAGGTTCATGAGGTTAACTACCCAACTCACGATCTGGAGTTAGCGGCAATAGTTTTCGCATTAAAAATATGAAGGCACTATCTGTATGGAGTTAAATGCACCATCTACTTCGATCATAAAAGCTTGAAGTACTTTTTCGAGCAAAAGGAATTAAATATGAGGCAAAGGAGGTGGTTAGAATTATTAAAGGACTACGATTGTGAGATACTGTACCATCCAGGCAAGGAAAACGTAGTAGCCGATGCCTTAAGCAGAAAGGAGCAATCTGATCCTATCCGGATCAAGGCGTGTCAGCTGATTATAACGCCAGATTTGATGAATGAAATATCAAAAGCACAAGATGAAGCACTATTAGAAAGAAATATTAAACGGGAAAGAATAGTAGGACAACAAGGGAATTTGGATGCAAATGTATACGGTGTACGAACTAGGTTTGGCCGGATGTCGATACCTAAGGTTGGTGAGCTTAGAGCCAAAATACTCGATGAGGCCCATAAGTCTCGCTATTCTATCCACCCAGGGATAAACAAAATGTATCAAGACTTGAAGAAGGAGTACTGGTGGCCTGGCATGAAGAATGGAGTAACCGAGTACGTGAATAAGTGCCTAACATGTTCACTAGTTAAGGCCGAGCACCAGAAACCATGCGCTAAAATGCAACCTCTACCGATACGTGAATGGAAGTGGGAGGAGATCACGATGGACTTCATTACCAAGTTACCGCGAACAGCTAATGGCAATGATACCATTTGGGTGATCGTCGACCGCTTGACGAAAAGTGCTCACTTCTTACCAATACGTGAGACTGCTTCGTCTGAAAAACTAGCAGAAGTTTTTATCAAAGAAATTGTGAGTAGGCATGGCATGCCGGTGTCGATTGTGTCCGACCGGGATAATAGATTCACGTCAAGGTTTTGGAAGAAATTTAGCGAGGCAATGGGCACTAGATTGAACATCAGCACAACTTACCACCCTCAAACCGATGGTCAGTCTGAAAGGACAATCCAGACCTTAGAAGACATTCTCCGAGCCTGTATCATTGACTTCGGTGGGAGCTGGGACAGCCATCTACCATTGGCAGAATTCTCATATAACAACAGCTATCACTCAATGATTAGCATGCCGCCATTTGAGATGTTGTATTGAAGGAGATGTAGGACCCCGGTTTGTTGGGAGGAAATTGGACAGAAGGATTTTGCAAGCCTCGAAGTGGTCAAGGGTACTTCTGAGAAATTTGATCAAATCAAGGCTCGAATGAAAGCCGCAAAAGACAGGCAGAAATCATATGCAGATAAGAGAAGAAGGGAGTTAGAGTTTCAAGTCGGGGACATGATACTGTTAAAGGTATCACCATGAAAACGAATCATCCGATTCAGAAAACGTGGCAAATTAAGTCCAAGGTTTGTCGGACCTTTTAAGATCTTAGCGAGAGTGGGTCAAGTTGCTTACAGACTCGACCTACCCGATGCGCTTAGCGAAATACACCCTACGTTCCACGTGTCGCACTTACGCAAGTGTCTAGCTGACAACACGGCTAACATACCTTACGATGAGATCGAGGTGGATAACAGTCTAAATTATGTAGAGGAACCAATAGCCATTCTTGACCGATTTGAGAAGAGACTACGCAATAAGTCAATCTCATTGGTCAAAGTTCAATGGAAGCACAGAAGGGGATCGGAAGCTACATGGGAGAAAGAAGATGAGATGCGGGAAATATACCCTCAGTTGTTTAACGTATAACTGGTTTCGAGGACGAAACCTTTCTAAGGGGGGTAGACTTGTAACATTCCAAAAAAAAATAAATAGTAAATAAATAAATAATAACACGATCGAGATTATATTTGTCAAAGAAACGAAAGAAAAATGGATGGGCTTGGGTTCGGCTCGAACGGGCCAAAGGAAGCTCAGGTATATAAAGGACAAGGGCTGCCACAATTCATTTCTTTTCACCACTTGCAATTCTAGAGAGAGAAAGGGGAGCTCGGTTCTAGAGAGAGAAAGTGACGGATCGACTCGGGAATTCAGGAGAACGTTGCTACTGTGCTCGTGATCATCTTCTCTGAATCATAACTCCAATCCAGGTAAGCGTTCGATCATAATCTGAGTTTTTATGATTATTTTAGGATTTTCGGTTTTAGCTAAATAGGTGAAGTTTTTATGGATGAAACATGAAAATGAACAAAGATCTAGCATCTAGAATAAAAACCGAACGTTCTGATCAAAGAAAATTTAGATATTGACATGATCAGACCCGCATGCAAAAAGTTACGGTTCTTACGCCTGAATCAGATCCTGCGTACTTATCAAGTACGCAGGAAGAAGGGTTCTGCGTACTTACCAAGTGCGCATGAAGTAAAATCTACGTACTTGTCAAGTACGCATGACCAAGGCCATGCGCACTTGCTAAGTGCGCAGGCATCAAAATGGTTAAGTAAATTCAGTATGTTTAGAAGGATTAAACCGTTAGAGTCGAGATTAGGTCTGATGTGTATTTAACTACTCAATTCAGATCAGAAGTGACGTTGTTGGACTTTGTTTAGGACAACCCAGACTAGCTCATCAGGTGAGTTCTATGTGCCCCTTTCTATGTTATGTGCAAACCTTATTAAATGTTTTGGGGCAGAAGTGTATACACTAAATGAATAAATACTATGAATGCCATACGTGATATATAAATATATATATTTATGAAAATGAATTATGAACAAAAAATGAAACGTATGTTTACAAAGTATGAATGAAAGAATGACAAAATATGAATGAATGAAATCTTGCTTTATATAATATATACTGCATGTTATGAATATACGTGAATGTTATGGACGCTTCGATGCTAACGGCTACTACGGTAGACGGACGACCACGTGACTATCTTGCAACCGGGACTAAAATATTCCTTCATCAGCTAGGAAATAAAAAGGGGCATTAATGGACGGTCGAAGCAAATGCCAAATCATATGTCGAACGGTTGCAAACATGGTAGCACGTGGGAAACGGATACCTTCGGGTAGACGGACGAAAAGGACGGACTACGACGGTAGGACGGTTTACGATGGTAGGACGGTTTACGACGGACAGCCGAAGGTTGGCCGGACGGTTTTAAGGCGGACGGTTTCTAGGACCGGACGAGTCAAAGGGCTACGACGGTAGCTTCATGGCGTATGTCTTTGTGACATACGTAGTAAAAGACGGGTTGATCACCCTTATGTGTATGACCAAATGAATGTTAAGGAAAAACTAAAGGTGAATGCATATCAATGTAGTCACTCAAGAATGATGAAAGAAAAGTAAAAGTTAAGAATACGTATTTATGTTCTTTATATATAAAATTATGTATACTTTTGAAGAAATAATGTTTATATCTAATCTTTTTAAACTAGAACTCACCAGCGTTAGCTGACTTTTAGTATACATTTCAGGTAACAAAGAAAAGGGTCGTGCGAAGGCGTGAAGGCTGCCCGGCTAGAGACTGACATTCCGATTTATGATTTCTTTTGTTAAACAATGATGTATGTTTTAAATGTTGAGACTTCCACTGTAATATACTCAAACATGAATGTTTTTTGTTGTTAATTGAACGTGTTAAATTTAAAGTTCAGTATTAATAAATTTGTTTATGAGTAAATCCAACAAGTGAGGTTACCCGGGATAAGGGGGCCTTTCAAAAACATATACATGACTTAACCGTCATCAAATAAGTAGTTTTTCTTTGAAAACATGCCCATGACTTTACCGTTATAAAATAAGTAGTTTTACCCGAAAACATTGCCCATGACATTACCGTCATAAATAAGTACAAATAATTCTAAACGCATATGATAAACGAAACAAGTGTTATTGATCCATTCATAAGCTAGCTAGCCTTACAAATACCTATGTCCATACATGAAACCGTAACCAAACCCCAACAATTTATTGCCCCTCCTTGCCTTTCTGCGAGTAAGATAATATGCGGTCATTCAGCCATTTGGACCCCTGGTTAGCGCGACTAACCATGACCGGGAGCGTCACCCCCAATAGTACTATCCATAGAATCCCCGGCTAAGTCCATAGTTAATGGTTACTAAGTTTTTATTCCGGGAACTTTAATCGCTATATTGTTCACCATGTATGACATAGTGTTAGTGTCTTGTTTTCTTGTTATCATATAAAAATGTTTGCAATGCTTTCCCAATTGTATAACAATGTTTCGACGTATATTAAACAATATTGTAATACTTAATGTAAGTATGTTTCTCCCCCGCAGTTTACAAGACTTTAAAAAACGAAAGGAGGCCGTGAACCCACCTTGTGTCGGATGAAATCCTAGCAAATAACAGTGCGCTAAGAGTTCATGTCTATCCGTACCCTAATCACACAAGGGTACTAATGTGTTAAGACTACCGGTCTTATACGTAAGTTGTTCATCCGACTTAACGAATCCCGTTAAGTACGCCTTTGTTTAGTAAAAATAGGGTTTTCATTTACGACTCATTGGTGATTATTATTCCAGTCTAGACGCTTACATATTTTCCAAGAAAATAATATGTTTCCCTATTGGTGACTTATTAAGTGTACCAAAAATAAATATTATTTTTGTAACAACTTAAAATATATTCACATATGTTCCACGATGTCATGTGATTATTTATTTTTAACCGAATCTCTTCATATGTTCCATGTACATATATCAAATGTTCATATTGGGATACTAATCTTTAATTCCAAGAACATTTCTATGATTTAACCAAAACCGTACACCAACACATATATATCACAAATTTTATCCATAAACCTATATTTTTAGTAACACCTTTCACGTTCATATGTTGATGATAATCGTTCGTATGTCTTCTTGAATCATAGGACACTACCTCGGGTCTTGCCAGGTAAGTCACACATGATCATATAACTTCACGAACATGTATCCTTCAACATAACACATGAATGGAATGAAGGGTTTATCAAGAACACCATCATCCAAGTGTTATTTTATGTGATAGTATATTTATATGTAGTTTATATTTGATGTGTCCTTCTCTTGTCCATGGTCCTTCTAGTTTGGTATTTTATGTATGAACATGTACGTGTATAAATATATGTATTCAAACATGACTCATAAAGAAATAAAGGCAAAACTTATCAAGACTTTTATGTTTTATTTTGTTCTTGAAAACTCAGATTTTTAGGCGTACTTCGAATAGACTTTTAGATAGTTTTAGAAAACCAAATGACTTGGGGTTTTCTTCTAAAATCAAGTTTATTAAAACCAGAGGAGATGTGAAAAAGAATTACTAGATTTGGAGTTGTGTAGATACCTCAAAACAGGAAAATGAAAAGAGGTATCCAGATTCGACCTGCACTGAGCGGCCTTCTTGCGCCGGTTGTGTGGAGGTCGAATACTCCATGGATTCGAGTGATTCCACTTGGGTTCTTCCTTCTTAATATGGGGCTTCATTCTAGAAGAAGAATGGACCGCTTTGGCCAAGTAACGAAGGAGATATGGTCTTGCAAAGTTGACCGAAAATCTGGCATGAAGCTGAGTTATGGGAATTGTTTGCATTTTCGGTTTTGGAGAGGGGGATTGAGGGTGATTTCTTCTTGAAGTACTAGGGCTTGGCACTTGAATTTTTGGGTATGTGTGTGTGTTATTTGAGCTAAGATAGGGAAGGAGCAAGAGAAAATTCTTGCTTTGTTTCCATACACTCCTATATATACCAAGTAGATGGAGTGTAAGATTGTCCAAGATCGTCATCATGAGATGGATTGAGTGGAGTATTGGAGAAACAAGTATGGTGACTTGATGGTGGTTTGGTGTTGTCGTGACCCACAAGAGAAAGAGGGAGGTGGAGTGTTGGACTCAATCTAATTTGTAACATTTCTGATTTTTAGTATCCGTATTTCAATTCAATGTAATGCATTCCAAGTCCAATTCTAGTACACTGTTTTGTTTCTTTTCGTACCATCAATTTAATACTATATTTCAATGCAAATCCGCAAATTTTACTCTGTTATATCCTATTAAAACAATACATAAGTATCTAATTATACAAATATGGCAAAAGACTAAAGTTACAAGGTCTGATGTTGAAAAATAGCAAGAAACCCTAATAGGCACGGTCGCGCCTCGTTTTGGCACGGTCGCGCCAAGTGCTTTGGCACGGTCGCGCCTCGTTTGGGCACGGTCGCACCTAGTACCAGTCGAAACGTAAATACAGTTTTAATCACCCGATCGTTGAGTTCCGTAACCGATTTACACTTCATTACCATTAACGAAAGAATGACATTTTCAATTACAACAAACGTCTCAGTCTAATTCCATCAGACTCAAAATTCTCTCAAGCATTTCAAAGAAAACGCAAAACCTCCTTGCGATCCGAATTCTCTCAATCAAGCAGCAGAGTCACGCTACTCGATTCTCCCTAAAGCTCCTGGACTCTCTGGTTTAGCCGGAATCGCAGCAGAAGACGCCGGAAGCCACTCTCGCGTCGCCGGAACTCATTTCTATCGAACGCTATCCATCCGTCGTCCCTCCGGGTAATTGAAATCTTGTTCTCAATATATTTAGTCGCTATATCAAAAGCCCCATATCAATTTGGGCTTACAATATAGAAATCATCCTGAACCCGAAACCATATTTTATAAAATGGTTTAACCGATTTCGACCCAGAACATGTTGTTAATACAATTAAAACATCCCAACTTACTCGTAACATCACTATGAATAAAAGCCCTATGATTTCAAACACTAACAATGTAAGAATCAGTTAATTCATGTCTGTTTTGGAAGAGACACGCTCGCACTATTCATCTAGCGCGGTCGTGCCTCATAAGACGCGGTCGTGCCGACTATCAGCGCGGTCGTGTCCTCCTGTCCAAACCCAATCATGCCCTTTGGCTAATCTCAGTCGTGTCTTAGAATCATAGTGCCTAAAGATTTAGTTAGTTAAGCCTCTGTTTGATCAACACGGTCGCGCCCTGACTAGCATGGTCGCGCCCGTGTTTGAGCACGATCGTGCCCTTCCCAGGCACGGTCGTGTGTGAGTTAAATTTTTGGCAGAATTATAATTTTATATATTTTTCAAACAATAAATATTTCTTATTAAATTATAAAATAAAAATAGTTGATTTTTATAAAGATGCATTTAATTCTATTTAGAAAGATCAAATATTTAATCTTGGAATAAATAGGAAAATTGTTTATTTAAAGTTTATAAAAAAAATTTATATTTACAATTATTGCTAGACCTTTCATATAAAAAGTATTTAAATGGTTAAGTTATATTTTATAAATAAATAAATAAAATAATGATTATTTATTTACTTTATGTTTAAACAAAGACATTTATTTATTTACACTTAATTTCATTTAACACTTATAATATTTTCATAAACAATAATTATTTACATTACTTATCTAATTATTCAAACTCAAACCTTAATCAAAAGGTTCTAAAAATATTCTTTCAAACTTTATATATTTTATTCAATACCTCCAATTACAAATCAATGACCTTTTTACACAAGTCCAAATGCAACTTTAGACTTAAACTTTGGTGCACACTATTAATACCAAATACATTACACTTTAGGTTAACTTGTGCATTTCAAGGATCTTTATTCTATCTAGTATCCTTGTTAGCTACGCCTTCAAACCAAGTGAGTATTTCATAGCCCCTTTTACTCTTTTACACTTTTGGGGTGAAACATGAACTATATACAAAGTACATGTTTACATTTACACAAACAACACAAGTACAAATCCTATTTACATTCATGTGTACAAATTTGAGCTTTATGCCCGAGTGCTATGTGTGCTAATTTTTGTATGCTATTATGTGCAATCATTAACTATTCAAGCCGACGGTTTTCAATGATAGATCTATTGAGTCTGACAAACCCACCCAGATTGGGGTGATTGATATCGACAACACAATTTTGCATGCTAGTTACAAAGGTTTGATTGTACTTGGTTACACAATAGTTGCTCCCCATAAATGCCTTATTTATCATGTTATGTAAGGATTTGTTTTACAACTATATGCTATCTATATACAAACCTATGTTATACTCACCAACTTTTTAGTTAACTTTATTTTATTCATGTTTCAGGTTCTAATGTGTGAGGTTGATCAAGATGTGCTACACATAGGCTTGGACTTAGATAATTTAAATAAAAAAACTCTATGTATTTCAATTTTGTTCTATTTTGGATTTGGTTGTGTTTGGACTACTTGTTATGAAATTTGATGTTTAATATATTCAATCTAGTAAACCATGTGCTTATGAACAGTCTACATGTCCTGCCCCGATGATTCCGCCATCGGTCGGGGTGTGACAGATTGGTATCAGAGCCATGGTTATACGGAATTAGGTTATTAGACACCTTGACCAAGACTATAACTTTATGACACCTACTTATGCTATGTTTCATGATTTCATGTTATATGCTACATGCTATATGTTATATGTTATGTGTTACATGCTAGGTGCTACATGTTTGCTATGATTAGTTATTATTTTATTTGATAACTTAATTGTTAAAAAATCCATGACTTATTAATATATACTTAAATGCTAAATTAAATAAACAATATCCTCTCCTATATCCTAGAACCCCATAATACTCTTATCTCCTTCTCTATCTTTATCTTTCTAAGCATGTGGAAACTTCATGAAACTAGATCCATAAAATTTCTTTATTTCCTCGTTAAGGTTTTTAAGCTTTGTTAATTATTTGAGGACACATGCAATCTGGAAGAGTGAGACCTGTATTTTGGGTTTTCTGTCTAGGAAAGAATTTCGCATAAATCCCAATCAACCAAGGGACCCGTATGCTTTCCTGGGAATTTCGCATGCCTCCTTGAAAATTATATAAGTTTAATTAACCTTAATGTGTCTTAGTATTCGAGTGATTATATCACTATTTGAGTACAATCCAAACTATGATTATCTATTTATTTTGTTATCTTATTCTATTAAATCCAAACAATTCTCATAAGTTCTTACATCGTTTCTTGCCTCGTGAAAATCTGTAGAATGCCTCCTCGTCGTGCTCCCGCGGCCAACACCAATACCGACATTGCGGCTATTCTTGCACAACTCGTGACACAACTCACTCAAGCAAATAGTGCCACCAATGGCAACAATGGTAATGGTAGTAATAGTGGTAATGGTGGTAATGGTGGAAATGGTGGTAACAACCCATCTCAATGCACTTTCAAGCATTTCAACTCGTGTAATCCTCTCAAGTTCTATGGTACCGAAGGAGCTACTGGACTCCTTCAATGGTTCGAAAGCATTGAGAATACCTTTCTCAATAGTGACTGCCCTGACAACCTTCGTGTTCGTCATGCCACAAGTGTCCTACAAAAACGGGCACTCACGTGGTGGAATGGGGAGAAGAGAAATCGAGGTGTGGATGTAGCAATGGCCTTACCTTGGGATGAGGTTAAAAGGCTAATGACCGAGGAATTCTGTCCTCGAAATGAAGTGAAGAAACTTGAAGCTGAGTTTTGGGATCTTGCCCAAGATAGTGGTGAAAACTTGGCGTACACAACTCGGTTCCATGAGTTGAGTCTTCTTGTCCCCCACATGGTCACTCCTTTGTCCTGCTGCATTGAAAAGTATATTAGGGGACTACCTAGACAAATTCAAGATACTGTCCTAGGAAGGAATCCCGCAACACTTGAAGATGCCATCCGTTTGTCCGCTACCTTAACCGATAAACATGTGAAGGCGGGGACTCTTGCTAAAAAGGGCGCCAAGAAAGTCACCGACACTGCAACTCCTTCCACCCACAACAAAGAAGCCATAACTTAGCCCTCCCGGCACAATAAGAAGAGAAAGGCTAGAAATTTTGTTGTGGTCACTCCTGCTATTTCTGTTAACCAAGATGCACCTATGGTTCAAGCACCGGCCAAAAAGCCATATGTTGGAATCTACCCGCTTTGTGCCACCTACAACTATCATCACCCCCAAAGCATCCCATGTCGCCTTTGTACTCATTGTGGGAGATATGGCCATACGGTCAATGTTTGTAGGGCCAAAGCTCTTGCGGGCCAAGTCAACCCACCAAACCAAACCAACACCCTAGTGACTAATCAAGGTACTCCCGCTATTGTAAATGGGCGTGCATGTTATGAATGTGGCAACCCGAACCATTTTCGCGATCAATGCCCAAGATTTGCCAATGCTAGACAAGGTGGAGCTCGTGGGCGTGCTTTCAACATAAACACCAACGAAGCTCAAGCCAACAATGATGTGGTCAATGGTACGTTCCTTGTAAATACTCAATATGCCTCCGTTTTATTTGATACCAGTGCTGATAAAAGTTTTGTGTCGCTTAACTTTGAACCTTTACTTGCAAAGACACGATCCCTTTTAGAGAAAACATTCACCGTTGAAGTAGCAAATGGTGACTCTCTTACAATTGAATCCATTATCTATGATTGCTCTTTAGAACTTAATAATCATACATTCCCAATCAACCTTGTTCCAATGCTACTAGGAAGCTTTGATATCATCATAGGCATGGATTGGTTGTCAAGTCACCATGCCGAAGTAATTTGTTTTGAGAAGTGCATCCGAATACCCCTTCCGTCAGGGGAAACGTTAAGAGTCTTTGGTGAAAAGCCTTGCAAAGGACTTAAGTTAATGTCGTGCACTACTGCTCAAAAGTACTTACGAAAGAAGTACATCGCTTTCTTAGCTCATATTGTTCAAACGGATGTCAAAGAGAAGACTATACAGGACATTCCTATCATTCGAGATTTTCTGGAAGTATTTCCCGAAGATCTATCCGGTCTTCCACCCGTTCGACAAGTAGAATTTCGCATTGATCTTGTGCCCGGAGCTAACCCCATGGCTAGAGCTCCATATCGTCTTGCACCTTCTGAAATGCAAGAACTTGCAAGTCAACTTCAAGAGCTCTCCGACAAGGGATTTATTCGTCCAAGTCATTCACCGTGCGGTGCACCCGTCTTGTTCATCAAAAAGAAAGATGGATCATTCCGCATGTGTATTGACTATCGCGAACTCAACAAGCTTACTATCAAAAACCGTTATCCTTTGCCTAGAATTGATGATCTCTTCGATCAACTTCAAGGCTCTACTTGCTTCTCGAAGATTGACCTTCGATCCGGTTATCACCAACTCCGTGTGCAAGAAGACGATATTTCAAAGACTGCCTTCCGAACAAGGTATGGTCACTACGAGTTCATAGTTATGCCTTTTGGACTAACCAATGCACCCGCAGTTTTCATGGACCTCATGAATCGCGTGTGCAAACCGTACCTTGATAAGTTTGTGATCGTTTTCATCGATGATATCTTAATCTATTCCAAGACTAAAGCCGATCATGAGCAACATCTTAGATTGGTTTTGGATCTCTTGAAGAAAGAACAACTATATGCCAAATTCTCCAAATGTGAATTTTGGTTGAAAGAAGTTCAATTTCTTGGTCATATTGTCAACGACAAGGGTATTCATGTTGACCCTGCTAATATCGAAACGGTTAAGAATTGGAATACTCCGAATACTCCCACTGAAGTTCGTTCATTTCTTGGTCTTGCGGGATATTACCGTCGTTTCATCTCAAACTTCTCTAAGATTGTTGTCCCCCTTACCGCTTTGACCCACAAGGGTAAGACTTATGAATGGGGACCAAAACAAGAAGAAGCTTTCCAAACCCTTAAGCAAAAGTTGTGCAATGCTCCTATTTTGACTCTCCCTGATGGGAATGATGATTTAGTTGTCTACTGTGATGCTTCTAACCAAGGTCTCGGTTGTGTCCTCATGCAACGAGGCAAAGTCATCGCTTATGCATCAAGGCAACTTAAGATTCATGAGAAGAATTATACAACGCACGATCTCGAGTTGGGTGCGGTCGTATTCGCATTGAAGATTTGGAGACATTACCTCAATGTGTGACACCCGACATTTCAGGTCAATATTGTGACACCCGACATTTCAGGTCAATATCCGTACATGTATTAAACAAGTTTAAATTATAATTATTTTTGTGATTTATTTAATTTCACAAACAAGGACATTAAGGTCTAACAAAAACCGAACATTGTCTAATTTCATATCTTGGTAATCCGATGATTCCGCCATCGGTCGGGTGTGACATAATTAACATAAGACATGGTGTGAGGATATGGATTTAATCTTGCTTGACATCTTGGGCAAAAGAGTATGGAGGTTATGACAACCATTATGAGAAATGTGGTGAAGTAAGCAAAGTGGGTGGCCCCCACCTAGTTTCGGCCGAGATTGGACTTGGGGTGGGGGCTGGGTCTTGTCAAATCTTGTAGTCACATTCTAAGCATTAGTTGGGTGGCTTTTAGGTGGTGTAAACCCGATAGGTGATCCCGGGATATAACACCCGGCGTAGGAATTTTTATGATTTAAACTTTATATATCTATATACCTAAATATTTATATATATATATATATACATATATATATATATGTATATATATAAATATTAGATGAAACGGGGGTTGAGTGTAGATCTCAACAAGTCATCATCATTACGATTTGATGCTAGAGTGGAGTACAAGCAACGATATAATTATAGTGATGTGATCTTTAAGTTGCTTGCATTTTTGGTCATAATCATGATGATTATGACGCTTGAGTGGTGTGTAAGCAAAGCAATCATGATGATGATGTGATTGATTTAGATGCGGTATATTACCCGAAATTAATACCCGCTTTAATATCTTTGATTATTAAGACGTTCTACATTTTGTGTAGTTTGACTAGCTTTAATAAACTGCTAGTGAATTCCCGACATAGTTATTACTTTAACTATAGTATACATGTATACACATAAAATAACTCGAGGTCATCCAACCAACATTTTTATGTCCATGTTTTAAGGTTTAGTCACCAATATATACGTTTTTGTATTAAAACATGTCCCTAGACTTTTACCGGAATAAAATCTCGTTAATCACCAACGAACGTTCAATGCGGGTTATTATCGTTTATTTCCTAGTAATTCTTAAAATTTACTAAATATGACATTTGTCCCTTTGCTAGACTCCTGACAATATTATGTCAAAGATAATATTCCAAGAAATATAAAATAGGAATGTGCAAATATGACTATGGGTATTGACCTGGACTACTGGGTGTCACACTTGTGCGCGCGCATGTGTCTCAGGCGGCGTGTAATGTCGTAGCTTTGCCAATGTTTGGAAAAGACATCAGGTCTTGTGCGCACGCCCGTGTCTCAGGCGACGTCTAATGTCGTAGCTTTGCCAGTGTTTGGTAACGACATCAGGTCTTGTGCACGCGCATGTGTCTCAGGCGGCGTGTAATGCCGTAGCTTTACCAGTGTTTGGCAAAGACTTCAGGTCTTGTGCGCGTGCCTGTGTCTGAGGCGGCGTGTAATGCCGTAGCTTTGCCAATGTTTGGTTGAGACTTCAAGTCTTGTGCGCACGCCTGTGTCTCAGGCGGCGTGTAATGCCGTAGCTTTGCCAATGTTTGGCAAAGAGTTCTAGTCCTGTGCGCGCGCCTGTGTCTCAGGCGGCGTGTAATGTCGTAGCTTTGCCAATGTTTGGCAAAGAGTTCAGGTCTTGTGTGCGCGCGCCTGTGTCTTAGTGTTTGGCTGAGACTTCAGGTCTAGTCCGCGCACCTGTGTCTCAGGCGGCGTGTAATGTCGTAGCTTTGCCAATGTTTGAAAAAGACTTCAGGTCTTGTGCGCAAGCCTGTGTCTCAGGCGGCGTGTAATGCCGTAGCTTTGCCAATGTTTGGCAAAAAGTTTTGGTCTTGTGCGCGCGCCTGTGTCTTAGGCGGCGTGTAATGTCGTAGCTTTGCCAATGTTTGGCAAAGAGTTTTGGTCTTGTGCGCGCGCCTGTGACTCAGTTGGCGTGTAATTCCTTAGCTTAGCCAATGTTTGGCAAATACTTCAGGTCTTGTGCGCGCGCCTGTGTCTGAGGCGGCGTGTAATATCATTGCTTTGCCAATGTTTGGCAAAGACTTAAGGTCTTGTTCGCGCGCCTGTGTTTTAGGCGGAGTGTATTGTCGTAGTTTTGCCAATGTTTGGCAAAGAGTTCAGTTCCTGTGCGCGTGCCTGTGTCTCAGGCGGCGTGTAATGCCATAGCTTTGCCAATGTATGACAAAGACTTCAGGTCTTGTGCGCGCGCATGTGTCTCAGGCGGCGTGTAATGTCGTAGCTTTGCCAATGTTTGGTAAAAACTTCAGGTCTTCTGTGCGCGCTTGTGTCTCAGGCGGCGTGTAATTCCGTAGCTTTGACAATATGTTTGGCAAACACTTCAGGTATTCTGTGCGCGCCTGTGTCTCAGGCGGCGTGTAATGTCGTAGATTTGCCAATGATATGCAAAGACTTCAGGTCTTGTGCGCTCGCATGTGTCTCAGGCGGGGTGTAATGCCGTAACTTTGCCAATGTTTGGCAAAGACTTCAAGTCTTTTGCGCGCACATGTGTCTCAGGCGGCGTGTATTGTCGTAGCTTTGCAAATGTTTGGAAAAGTCTTCCGGTCTTATGCGCGTGCCCGTGTCTTAGGCGACGTCTAATGTCGTAGCTTTATCAATGTTTGGAAATGACATCAGGTCTTGTGCGCGTGCATGTGTCTCAGGCGGCGTGTAATGCCGTAACTTTGCCAATGTTTGGCAATGACATCAAGTCTTGTGCGCGCGCATGTGTTGCAGGAGGTGTGTAATGTCGTAGCTTTGCCAATGTTTGGCAAAGACTTCAGGTTTTGTGCGTGCGCCTGTGTCTGAGGCAGCGTGTAATGTCGTAGCTTTGCCCAATGTTTGGCAAGGACTTCATGTCTTGTGCGTGCGCCTATGTCTCAGGCGGCGTGTAATGTCGTAGCTTTGCCAATGTTTGGCAAAAACTTCAGGTCTTCTGTGCGTGCCTGTGTCTCAGGTGGCGTGTAATGCCGTAGCTTTGACAATATGTTTGTCATATACTTCAGGTATTCTGTGCGCGCCTGTGTCTTAGGCGGCGTATAATGTCGTAGATTTGCCAATGATATGCAAAGACTTCAGGCCTTGTGCGCTCGCATGTGTCTCAGGCGGGGTGTAATGCCGTAACTTTGCCAATGTTTGGCAAAGACTTCAGGTCTTTTGCGCGCGCATGTTCTCAGGCGGCGTCTAATGTCGTAGCTTTGCCAATGTTTGGAAAAGTCTTCCCATCTTGTGCGCGCGCCTGTGTCTTAGGCGACATCTAATGTCGTAGCTTTACAAATGTTGGAAACGACATCAGGTCTTGTGCGCGCGCATGTGGCTCAGGCGGCGTGAAATGCCGTAACTTTTGCCAATGTTTGGAAATGACATCAGGTCTTGTGCGCGCGCATGTGTCGCAGGCGGCGTGTAATGCCGTAGCTTTGCCAATGTTTGGCAAAGACTTCAGGTCTTGGGCGCGCGCCTGTGTCTGAGGCGGCGTGTAATGCCGTAGCTTTGCCAATGTTTGGCAAGGACTTCAGGACTTGTGCGCCCGCCTATGTCTCAGGCGGCGTGTAATGCCGTAGCTTTGCCAATGTTTGGCAAAGACTACAGGTCTTGTGCGCGCACCTATGTCTCAGGCGGCGTGTAATGCCGTAGCTTTTCCAATGTTTGGCAAACACTTCAGGTCTTGTGGGCGCGCATGTGTCTCAGGCGGTGTGTAATGTCGCAGCTTTGCCAATGATTCGCAAAGACTTCAGGTCTTATACGCACGCATGTGTCTCAGGCGTGGTGTAATGCCGTAGCTTTGCCAATGTTTGGCAAAGACTTCTGGTCTTTTGCGCGCGCATGTGTCTTAGGCGGCGTGTAATGTCGTAGCTTTGCCAATGTTTGGAAAAGACATCAGGTCTTGTGCGCGGGCCTGTGTCTCGGGCGACGTCTAATGACGTAGCTTTGCCAATGTTTGGCAACGACATTAGTTCTTGTGCGCGCGCATGTGTCTTAGGCGGCGTGTAACGCCGTAGCTTTGCCAACGTTTGGCAAAGACTTCAGGTCATGTGTGCGCGCCTGTGAGTCAGGCGGTGTGTAATGTCGTAGCTTAGCCAATGTTTGGCAAAGATTTCAGGTCTTGTGCGTGCGCTTGTGTCTCATGCGGCGTGTAATGTCGTAGCTTTGCCAATGTTTGGCAAAGACTTTAGATCTTGTGCGCACGCCTGTGTCTCAGGTGGCGAGTAATGTCGTAGCTTTGCCAATGTTTCGCAGAGAGTTCAGGTCTTGTGCGCGCGCCTGTGTAACATCCCAAAAATATTAAATAAGTAATTAATAACGCGATAGAGATTTAATAATTAAAAATGAAATAAAAAAATGGATGGGCTTTGGCTTGGCTCCAACGGGCCGAGGGAAGCCCAGGTATATAAGGGCTAAGACAGCCTTGAATCTCTCATCTCTTCCACAATTTACAATCTAGAGAGAGAAAGGAGAGCTCGGGCCTAGAGAGGGAAAGTTGACGGATCGACCCGAAATTCAAGGAGCACGTTACTACTGAGATCGTGAGCAAAACCTCTGAATCAGAATCACAATCCAGGTAACGATTCGACCTTAAACTGTGTTTTTCTTCGTTTTGGGGTTTTTCGGGTTTTAGCTAAATTTGAGACTTTTTATGGATGAAACTTGAAAATAAGCTTAGAACTAGCATCTAGAATGAAAATCGCACATTTTTATCAAAGAAAATTGTAAGATTGGCATGATCAGGTTAGCATGCAAGAATTTCGGACTTGTTCAGGAATCAGGTCTTGCGTACTTATCAAGTACGCAAGAAGGATGTCATGCGTACTTATCAAGTACGCATGACGAAGATCCTGCGTACTTATCAAGTACGCAAGAAGAATGTTCTGCGCAGTTGTCAAGTACGCGTGAACCAGGCCCTGCGCACTTGCTAAGTGCGCAGGCATCAGGATAGATAGTGAAGTCAATATGTTCGCCTAATTCAGTATGATTAAACCGTTAGAGTCCGGATTGGGTCTGATGTGTATTTAACTACCTAATTCAGATCATACGTGACGTTTTTAGGCCTTTGTTTAGGACAACCAAGACTAGCCTATCAGGTGAGTTCTATGTGCCCCCTTCTATGTTATGTGCAAATCATTTAAAATGTTTTGGGGCTGAAGTGTATACACTAAATGAATAAATGATATGAATGTCAATGTGATCATACGTGATATACTAAGGTAAATTTATATATATATATGAAAATGAATTATGAACAAAGAATGAAACGTATGTTTACAAAGAATGAATGAAAGAATGGCATATCGTAAATAAATGAAATCTTGCTTTATAATTACATATATTGCATGTTATGAATGCATGTATACGTTATGGTCGGAAACAAAGCTAACGGCTACTACGGTAGACGGACAACCACTTGACTATTAGGCAGCCAGAAAAGAGAGTCTAAAAAGGAAGACTAAATAATGGCCACTACGGTGGAGTAAGTCCCTAAATCGATGCGCGGTTGTATAATTAGTTCAAGTGGGAAACGGATGCCTTAGGGCAGACGGGCGTGTAGGATCGTGAAATTACAAGATGGTTCTGTTCTTAGTTGAGATTGGCGGAAACAATAACAACTACACAATTACAATCGAGTAGACAGAAAGAATACTGATAAGAACACTGTTGTATTAAGCGTAGTGAATAAACGATTACAAGTGAAAACTCTAATTCGAAAGCACACTTACAATGAAGTGTTTACTCGGTATTTATACTAACTTAGAATCAAGACAGACCCTTAATTCTTAGGATCAGATCGAACACTGACCGTTGATTTCTTATACAAAAACTAACAATACACGTTAAAGCTAAACTAGCTAACTTTATTGAAGCGTCTTCTTTATGCATCATTGCTTGCATGTCTGGAGAAGAGCATTGCTTAGTTTCATTGGTTGTGCCATTGAGGTTCCTTCTGCTTTGAGTGTGTCAGTTGCTTTTGCAGAAAGTTGTCAGTGACGCTTGGCATGGATGGTCAGCTGCGACGATTTGTCTTCAAGGAACATAGCTATCAGCAGCAAGAATGAGAATGATGCTGCTGATAAGTCTATCAGCAGCAACATTGGTCTTCAGCAGATAAAGCTATCCGCAGCAGATTTGTTCTTCAGCAGGAGAACAAGTATCCGCAGCAGATAAGCTTGTCCGCAGCAGTTTGTTGATCAGCAGCAAACTGTGAGATCAGCTGTATTTGTACTTAGAATTTTGTAGCCATCAGTCTTTGTTTCTACAAACTCCCCCTAGACTGATGCTACCGAAATTCTCTTACTGTCTTTGTTGCTGAAACTTTTGCATGTTTCTGACTATCCTTTCAACCTTATATCCTCCATTGGGACCATCTCCCCCTTTTTGGGTGCATCAGTGGACGAATAAGCGTCAGTTTGGGTGCCCACTGATACAAGGGAGAGAGTGGGAAAAGTTTGGAATTTATGAGCTTCATGCATAGAGACTTGGTGTCTTAGTTTGGACACTTCAGCCTCTAGCATGACCATCCTGGCCGTCAATTTCAAGATATGAAGCTACAGTCTGTCCTCATCCACAGCTGTGGAAACCTTGGATCCAGATGGGGCTTTAGGCCTGGCCTCTTCATCCCCATCACCCATGGTTTCTTGGCACCTGGGATTCCTCTCAGTGAAGGGAGTTTCTAAGGAAACATCCTCACTGTGGGTTGCCGTGGTTGAGGTCTTAGCAATGTTGTCACTGCCCTCCTGGTCATTTGATGGACCAGCAGTAGTGACAGCCTCTTCCACATCCACTCTTTCATAACTCCTAGAGTGGACCTTCAGGGTAGACGAACTTGGGTTTGGGTGTGTTGGAAGCAAGGTCAATCAGTACCTCCGAGGTAGTAGTAGTTGGAGAAGGAACATCATTTTGATCAGGTTCCTCAACACTTAAGTTCACAAGAAAAAGGAAAGGCTCAGGGGGCTGTTCTATGGATCCGGGAAGTGATCCTGATCCTAATAGACAGACATCCAAAGAAGTCTCCCTAATAATGTGGTTGTCCCTTATGAAATTCTCACCAGAATGTTGTGATTCTGAGTGAGGGCTGTTAGGTTGGGTTTAGGCCTTGGAGGCAAAAGAAGAAGGAGTTCTCTTACCCCTTTTTCTAGTCGTTTCAACCGGGACCCTGTATTCCGGTTGATCGATAACATCCAAAAGAGGTGAAGTGATGTTTTTTGTACCTGTGCATCCTTAGTGGTATGCACAGGGGTTCGAATAGTAGAAGCAGACTGTTATTCAAGTTGTGAGGTGGAGGGTGTGGGATCAGTATCAGCTGGGATTGCTGAACTGTCACCCGGGGTACTTTGTATGTTCGGCATTGTAGATAACATTGGAACATTGACCCCTGAGTACCTTTTTGGAAACAGCTTCATCTTATCACTCCAAATCGGTAAAAATGCAGATCTTCGTGAAAACCCTAACTGGTAAGACGATCACGTTTGAGGTCGAGTCCTTTGACACAATCGACAACGTGAAAGCAAAGATCCAGGACAAGGAAGGCATCCCGTCAGACCAGCAGCGTCTAATCTTCGCCGAAAAACAGCTCGAGGACGGCAGAGCCTTAGCCGATTACAACATCCAGAAGGAGTCAACTCTCCACCTTGTCCTTCTTCTTTGTGGTGGCAAGAGCGGAGTTTACTTGATGCCATTTGCTTATCTTCTGAGATATGCATTGGAGAAGAGTGTGACAGAGATACTTCCATGGAGGGCCCATCAGCGTTTTCTCTACTGTATACCCATTTTGATTTCCAGTGTACCTGATTGATTTCCAGATATCCTTCCATGGATGGAAGGTTTGAAGGTTGGTGGATGAGGGTTGGTAGGGACTTGTGAGAAAGTGATGCTGAAGGTGAAGGGTTGGTAAGGAAATTTGATTTTGTTTTTATAACGGTAGAGGTGAGAAAAAGCAAAATGACTTGTACCGTACAACCTTATTTACCTTTTATTGTTACAGTTGTAATGCACCGAGGCAGTCATGGAAAAGACTGACGTTGGTTTCTTTTACTGCGGGTAAAAGTTAATTTTGATTTAAATTTACCCATCAGCAGCAAACTTGGTTGCTGTGGATGGATAAGCCTGTCTGCTGCAAGCTTGGTTGCTGCGGAAGGTTAAGTCTGTCAGCAGCAAACTTAATTGCTACTGATAGATGCAATGATCTGCAGCAGGGGTGTTGCTGCTGATGGCCTTAAAGCTATCCGCAGGAAAACTTGCTGATAACTTAAGGCAGTCAGTGGCAAATCCCTTGCGGCTGAATATTAAACCTGTCAGCAGCTGAAAAGCAAAAGTGCTGCTGACTGATAACTTTTATTTACAACATAAGACAAAACACATTTTAAAATAGAAATTTTTAGAGAAAGATTTTAATCAAAGTTCATCATACCAATGGATTCAACTAAATATTTAAATCTAGCTTCATCAAAAGGTTTTGTAAACAAATCAGCATATTGCTCATTTGTATGAACTTTGGTTAGAATAATCCTCTTTTTCTCAGCTTGATCTCTTATGAAATGATACCTGATATCAATGTGCTTTGTCTTTGAGTGCTTCACCGGATTGTTTGTGATTGAGATAGCACTCATGTTGTCAATGTGAATTGGAGTTGCCATAAAATTCATCCCATAGTCTAACATTTGATTTTGTATCCAAATGACTTGTGCACAGCAACTTGAAGCTGCATTGTATTCTGCTTCAGCTGTAGAAGTTGAAACACATGTTTGCTTCTTGCACTGCCATGAAATTAACCTTCCTCCCAGAAACTGACATCCTCCTGAAGTGGACTTTTTGTCTAAGTTGCATCCCCCATAGTCACTGTCAGTGTATGCATATAGATTAAACATGTCATTTTTTGAGTACCATAGTCCAAGTCTTGAGGCACCCTTTAGGTATCTAAAGATTCTCTTGACAGCCTGAAGATGTGAAGCTTTTGGAGCTGCTTGAAATCGTGCACAGAGACATACTGCAAACATGATATCTGGCCTTGAGGCAGTGAGATACATGAGAGACCCTATCATTGCACGGTACTGATGTTGATAAGTATCTTGACCATCTTTGTTTGGAGTCAGTTGATGATGAACTTGCATAGGGGTTCTTGCAGCAGAGCAGTCAGCCATTTTGAATCTTTCCAAAATGCTTTTTACATATTTGGATTGGCTGATGAAGATTCCATTTGGGACCTATTTGACTTGTAGACCCAAAAAGAAATTTAGTTCACCCATTGAACTCATTTCAAACTTTGAGTGCATCAGAATCTCAAAGTCTTTGCACAGTTGTTTCCTTGTTGATCCAAAGATGATATCATCAACATAAATTTGAACTAGTAAGATTTCTCCCCCTTCATCTTTGATAAACAAGGTCTGGTCAATGGCACCTCTTCTGAAATTGTTGCTTAGTAGATATCCTGATAAGGTTTCATACCAGGCTCTTGGTGCCTGATGTAGGCCATATAGAGCTTTGTCTAGTTTGAATACTTGAGTAGGATGTGCGGGATCTATAAAGCCTGGAGGCTGTTTGACGTATACAGAAAGGCACTTTTTACATCCATTTGATAGACAGTGAAGTTCTTGGATGCAGCATATGCCAGGAAGATTCTGATGGCCTCCAGTCTGGCAACGGGAGCAAAGACTTCATCATAGTCAATTCCTTCTTCCTGAGTGTAGCCCTGAGCTACAAGTCTGGCTTTGTTTTTTACTACAATGCCTCTCTCGTCTTGCTTGTTCCTGAAGACCCATCGTGTGCCGATGGCATATTTGCCTGGTGGAAGATCAACAAGTTTCCAGACATCCTGCCTCTTGAATTGCAGCAATTCTTCCTGCATTGCTTCAATCCAGCTGCTGTGTTTGAGTGCTTCATCTATCTTCTTGGGTTCCACCTGGGATAGGAAACATGAAAACAAGCATATATTAGCCTCATGAGATTTGCTTCTTGTGAGAACTCCTTGGTGTATTTAGCCAATAATATTCTCTTGAGGATGTTCTTTGTGGATCCTCTGTGCTGGTACTACCTCCAGCTGTATCCCTTCTTCCAGATTGCTTTGATTTTGATCAGGGGACTTTTCATTCAAGGTGGAAGAGTCTTCAACAACATTGTCCTGTTCAATATTTTCAGCAATAGCATTATCTGCATTTACAGCATGTACCGAAGAGTCTTCATTTAGATTGTCAGTATCAGATAGGCTGCTGCTGGTTACGTCAGACAGTCTTGTTCCTGCTTCACTTGCTTCAATTGCTTCCACAACTGCTGGAGGATCAGCTAATGGTTTTCTCAGACTGAGAGAAGATTTGGGAAAATCTATTCTGTAGTCAGTGGATGAAGTGGAGGCAGGAGATTGTGTAGACGTAGACTCCATGTTTGAGAAGGTGAGAGGCTCAAATATCTGGGAGAAAGAATCTATGTCAAAGAGCCAGTTTGGTCCTTTTCCCTGCTCACAGACAATGTGTTCTCTGCATTCCACATTTGCAGATTCTTCTACAATTCTTGTTCTTGAGTTGAATACTCTATAGGCCTTTGATTGAGAGGAATAGCCTACGAAATATCCTTCATCAGATTTTGCACCAAACTTAGGAAGAATCCCATGTGTGATGAGAATTGTGCATGGACACCCAAAAGGTTTTAGAAACCCAATGTAGGGAATTCTTTGGAACCATAGTTCATAGGGTGTCTTGTTGAAGGGTTTGACAATTAGAACTCGGTTTTGCACATAGCAGGCTGTGCTAACTGCTTCTGCCCAGAATGTGAGTGGCAGTTTAGAGTCGGCCAGCATAGATCGTGCTGACTCAATAAGAGTTCTGTTTCTTCTTTCAGCAACTCCATTTTGTCGAGGAGTTCTAGGAGCACTGTATTGTCTTTCTATCCCCTTGCTTTCACAGAAACAATTCAAGGTGTGGTTTTTGAATTCTGTGCCCTGGTCACACCTTATGATCTTCACCTTTTGATTGCTTTGATTCTCTACCCTAAGAATGTAGGTTTTGAGAATTTCAGCAGTTTCATCTTTAGTTCTCAAGAAGAATACCCATGAGAATCTGGTGTAGTCATCTGTTATTACCAGACAGTATGACTTTTTGCCCAGAGACATGACATTTGTAGGACCGAAAAGATCCATATGCAGCAGTTGCAGTGGAGTGTCATTTTAGTTCAAGGTCTTGGGCTTAGGAGAACTCTTGTGTTGCTTCCCCTTTAGACATGCTATGCAGTGATCTTCCAGCTGAAATTCTTTGTCAGGAATCCCTCTGACAAGATTATTCTTCACAAATTTGTTAATGGTTTTGATATTTATATGGCTTAATCTCCTGTGCCAGAGAGCTGATTTATCAACTGTGGCTTTTGATAAAAAGCAGGAGACGCTCCCAGATGGAGTGACCTCATTCATGTCCAGTACATAGAGATTTTCTTTTCTCAGGGCCGTCAGTAGAATGCTTTCCGGAGGAGGTGTGGATAAGCCTGGAGATAGTACAAAGCATTCTTTATCTGTGAAGAGCATCCAATGCTTTTGATCACAGACCTGGCAAACACTCATGAGATTGAAGTCCAATTCTTTGACATAGTTGACCTTATCAATGCTCATTCTTTCGTCGGACACAGTTCCTTGTTCAGTAATGGATCCTCCTTTTGAATCACTTCCGAAGGCAACATATCCTCCATTGAAGTGTCTGAAATTTGAGAGGATGGATCTGTTGCCTGTCATGTGCCTGGAACAACCACTATCTACCACCCAAGTGTTATTCTTGTGACCTGGCTGTCCCTGTACATGATAGATTTCTAATTAGTAGGAGGAACCCAAGAGTCTGTAGACTTGAAAAAGATGGTTGTTAGTTTATCCTTTTCAGTATGTTTGCAGTCAATGGAACCAGTGACAGTGCTTGAAGATGATTTGGCTTTCCATTGCCGTATTGGTGTTTTTCTAGTTTTCCTCACACTATCAGCAGCAGATTTTGCTACTGATGTTTCTGGCTTATTGACAGTAGATCCTGCTGCTGATAGCTTTGTTGAAGTGTCAGCATTTTTGCTACTGTAGGCTTTACCTTGGATTTTGCCTTATCAACAGTGGGCACTTTTGCTGCTGATGTTTTTGCCTTATCAGCAGTGGGCACTTTTGCTACTGATGTTTTTGCCTTATCAGCAGCAGATTTTGCAGCGTAGGATTTTAGCTTATCAGTAGCAGACTTGGTTGCTGCTGAAAGCTTCTGCTTTGTTTTCTTGGGTTGAACTGGACTAACAACCGATGTATGCTGATCTTTCTTTACCCTTTGTCTTTGAGGAGCTTGATGAAGGATCTGGTTGAATGGGTTAAACTTACAGTTTGCAGCAAAGTGGTCTGATTCACCACAAATGATTCAAGTTTGTTAAGATCTAGGCAGCTTCACTCTTGAGGGAGATAGAGACCTTTTGAACTTTGTTGCTTTGTCTTTGTAGCTTCTTACCTTCTTATTTTTGTTAGTCTTTTCAAAGGCATGCTGCTTAGAATGTCTTTGATATTCCCGGTAATGAAAGCAGGTGCTGGCAGTGTGGTTATATCTGCCACACACAAAGCATGATTTTGCTAGTTTGTCTTTTGAAAGGTAGACATAGTCCTTTCTTTGGAACAGATCCTTGAAGTTCCATTGTTGAGCTTTGTTATGTTCAAAGGTGGCTTCTTCTAGGGTCCTATGAACATATGGAACTTTTTCTTCAGGCTTACAACATACATCAGATACCTTTCTCTTTGTGATTGGCATGAACTGAGGCTTGGGGTTTGTGGGTTCTGATGTCTGTCCCTTTTCTAGCTTTCTTCCATCTGGAGGATAGCTGATCTTGATCTGTTTGAATGGTACAGGGGCTATAACAGCTGGAAGAACAGCAGGAACTGCAACTCTATTCAGAACAACTTCAGATGGGACTGCACTGGTTTCACCATGGTCTGAGTGAGTTGACTCAGATTCCGATGAGGTAGTGCAGTCTTCGATGAGAGGTTCATCCGTTGAAGGATCATGGTTTCGGTTTGCAGTGTCAAGATTTTCAACATTGAAGCTTGGTTCGTATATGGCAATATAGTCAGTAGGAGGAGGAACAGATTTGTACTGATCAGTGTTATACCCAAGTCCAGTTTTTACTTTCTCATGGACTTGAATATCTAAAAGTCTTTGTAGCTTTTTGGAGGAAAATTCATATTTTTCAACATGAACTTTCTGTTCTGCCAGTTCAGCTCTGGTAGCTTTTAGTTTGACCAGTAGATCATCAATCTGAGTTTCCAGATTAGTTTGTTCGTGTTTTAGTGATGAAATCTCTTTCTTAAGGCAGTTAATTTTTTCTTTATAAGTGTTTTCAACCTTTTTGAACTCAGATTTCATCTGATGAAACTCTTCATTTTGATCTATCAGATTTTGGTTATGCTTTCTATAACCCAGAACTTTATCAATACAGGCTTGAGAGCAGAGATGTTCAAATACCTGAGGTGGTATCTCTGTAGTGTCAGCCATAAGAGCTTGATTGTTGACAGGCAGTTCTTCATATTGGAAGCTCGAGTCGAACTCAGAAGTTCCAACAGCTGCACAAGCTGCAGTTTGAACTGGAGGAGTAGCTTGGTGTTGTTGCTGTCTGGGTTGGGCTTGGTGAGCTTGTCTTGACTGAGTGGTAGCTGAATTTGCTCTTGGTGCCTTGCATTCTCTAGCAAAGTGACCCAGTAGGTTACAGTTGTAGCATCTTATTTTGATTTTATCCAAGCCAACTCTGGTGTTGGAGTTGTTACTTGGAATGGGTCTTCCGGTTCTATAGTAGAACCTTTTTGCTCTTATAGAGAGCATGGCATATGAGTGCTGTATGTTCATTTCTTCTAAATCATCTGGATGAATGCATTCCAGATCCTCCTTGATAAAGAACATGTTGCTTGAGTTTCCAGAGACAAAAGCAGCAGAGGTTGATGTTTGAGGAGGAGCTTCTAGGAGAAATGGTGAGCTGTTTGTTTGAGAGGTGGTAGTTTGTGGATGGGTGACAATGGGAGGATAGTAGTTGCTGGAACTGAGACTTGAGTGGTCAGAGTGGAGGGCAGAGGTGGTGGTGGATGTTGAGGCATTTTGATAGCTTGAGCTTCGTTCTTTTTCCTGAATCATCTCTAGCTCATAGGTTTTGAGCATTCCAAAGAGCTCAGTCATTTGGAGAGTCTTCAGATTCTCTGTTCTTCTGATTGACACTGTGTAAAGTGTCCAGCAGCTTGGTAGAGACCTGATGAACTTTTTGAGAATATCTTCATTCTCTAGCTTAACATTTTAGCACTGCAGCTCACCTACAAGATAGGTAAATCTGTTGTATAGAATAGTTAGAGACTCACCTTCCTTCCAGACGAAATTTTCATACTGCTGCTTCAGTATGTCTCTTCTGTTTTCCTTGACTTCTTCATAGCCAGCAAACATCTTTTCAGGAGCCAACCAGAGCTCTTTAGCAGTTTTGTGACTTCTGAAGTTGTGAAAAACTTCATTTGGAAGGCACATTTGGATAGCTCCTAGTGCCTTGAAGTCCACCTCCATCCTTTTTATATCCTCTTCTGAGTATTTGGAGGGATCCTTTAGAACTGATGGTCCTCCAGAGTCAGCAGATGCCACCATGGGAGTGTAGGGTCCATCCCTGATGGATTTCCACATTCCGTACTCCTGATAGCAGAAGAAGCTTTCCATTCGATTTTTCCACATTTCGTAGTCTTCCCCAGATACCAACCTTGGTGGTCGGTTAATGCTGCCAATGTCTTCAAACGCATTGCTTTGTGCCATTTTTGTTTTTGGTGACTTAATGAAAGAGAGGGTTTAGAATAGACCCAGAAGTGAATAAACAAGTGTGATTTTGTTTAATCTGAGCCAAAGCTCTGATACCACTTGTAGGATCGTGAAATTACAAGATGGTTCTGTTCTTAGTTGAGATTGGCGGAAACAATAACAACTACACAATTACAATCGAGTAGACAGAAAGAATACTGATAAGAACACTGTTGTATTAAGCTTAGTGAATAAACAATTACAAGTGAAAAATCTAATTCGAAAGCACACTTACAATGAAGTGTTTACTCGGTATTTATACTAACTTAGAATCAAGACAGACCCTTGATTCTTAGGATCAGATCGAACACAGACCGTTGATTTCTTATACAAAAACTAACAATACACGTTAAAGCTAAACTAGCTAACTTTATTGAAGCGTCTTCTTTATGCATCATTGCTTTCATGTCTGGAGAAGAGCATTGCTTAGTTTCATTGGTTGTGCCATTGAGGTTCCTTCTACTTTGAGTGTGTCAGTTGCTTTTGCAGAAAGTTGTCAGTGACGCTTGGCATGGATAGTCAGCTGCGATGATTTGTCTTCAAGGAACATAGCTATCAGCAACAAGAATGAGAATGATGCTGCTGATAAGCCTATCAGCAGCAACATTGGTCTTCAGCAGATAAAGCTATCCGCAGCAGATTTGTTCTTCCGCAGGAGAACAAGTATCCGCAGCAGATAAGCTTGTCCGCAGCAATTTGTTGATCAGCAGCAAACTGTGAGATCAGCTGTATTTGTACTTAGAATTTTGTAGCCATCAGTCTTTGTTTCTACAGGGCAAATATGACGGACTACGACGGTAGGAAGGTTAAGACGGACGGCCGAAGGTTGGCCGGATGGAAGTTAAGGCGAACGGTTTCTAGGACCGAACGAGTAAAAGGGCTACGACGGTAGCTTAAGGGCGTATGTCTTTGTGATATACGCAGTAAAAGATGGGTTGATCACCCTTATGTGTATGACCAATGAATGTTAAGGAAAGTAAAGGTGAATGCATATCTATGTAATCACATAAGGATGATGAAAGAAAAGCAAAAGCTATGAATACGTATTTATATAAATGTATATATAATTATGCATACTTATAAAGAAAAGAATGTTCATACTTAATCGTTTTAAACTAGAACTCACCAGCGTTAGCTGACTTTTACAATACATTTCAGGTAAAGAAAGTGATGGTTACCCGGCAAGCGACTGACATCCCACTCTTAATTGTTAAGAAAATGTTGTCTTTTTAATTGTTAAGACTTCCGCTGTTATGTTATGTATTTGAATGATGTGTGTTTTCACTACTCTCGAATGTTTTTAATTTAAGTTCATTATTTAGGACTATGTTTATGAGTAAATCCAACAAGTGAGGTTACCCGGTAAAGGGGCCTTACAAGTTGGTATCAGAGCAATAGTTTGAGAGATTCAGACATCCCTAAATGTCTGGACTCAAACTGATTATGGGACCAACGCATGGATGTCAGTATGGGTAACCAACGCCAACGCCAGCATGGTAAGTAAGTACTAAAGTTAATACACTTGGATAAGAATAGGTACCTTAACTTAGAACAAATAGATGTCAATGTCACAACCGATTTGAAGAGTTTTGAACCCGAAAAGCAATGTAAATTAGTAATCACAAACCGGTTACTGTAATTAAAAATTTACCTTGCTCGTACTGTCTAAAACTATGATCTGAAGGAAAGGCATTGATGTATTCCCTATATAACTATCAGGAAACTAGGAACTATGGCTGGAGGAGGAAGAACAGGACGCCGAGGCGGACGCACTGGCCGAGTAGGTAGACCTCCATTGAATCAAAGACATGAAGAAGAAGAAGAAGAGAGTGTACACGCAGAACACACTGAGAGTGTGCATGAAACAGATGTGACCGTAATTGGGAACGACAATCAAGGGCCTCTACAGTTGGAACCCGAGGTCAGGGATGCTATTGCCCGCGAAGTTGTACTCACTCTGAAGAAAGTATTGCCTGGTCTACTATCCGAGGCACTAAAGAAAAGTAGAGAGGAGGATGAAGGAGACCATGAAGAGAAAGTGTATGACAGTGATGGGGATGAAGTGAATGTGAGATCAAACAATCGTGGGTGTACTTACAAAGGTTTCAAGGATGGAGACCCACCCAAGTTTGATGGTAACAAGGATTCGGTGGCTAAGTTCGAATGGATTGAGAGGATGAACGTTGTAATCAACATCATCGAGTGTCGACCGGACCAAGCGGTTAAATATGTTGCTCATTCTTTCACCAATGAAGCACTAGGTTGGTGGAGAAACATTCAGAGAACAAAGTCGCCTAACGCTATTGCTAGAATGACATGGGAAGACCTGAAGAAACTCATAATCCAAAGGTTCTGCCCACAGAACGAGATTGATCGTGTGGAGAACGAGTTCCTAAAATTCAACGCGCTGGCCCAACTGGTACCACACTTGGTGGAAACTGAAGACCGTCTGATCAAATACTATGTCAAGGGTCTGCCGCAAAGGGTCCGGGTCCATGTGAAAGCTAACCTACCCTCGACCTTTGAGTCGGTAGTGAATCTCAACGGAATCGTCTACGACGATTATGCAAATGAGGACCCGGCACCTGAGACACAAAAGAAGAAGTGGAGAACCCGTCTAGAGACACCGGAAAAGGGAATGCAGCAACTGAAATTAAGAAACCAAGGTCGGATGAATATGAAACCTGCAAGAAATATGTAAGGCAACATCTTGGCGAGTGCCGTATCGGCACCACTACATGCTATAAGTGCGGGAAATCGGGGCACTTCTCCCGAGAATGCGTAAAAAACGTTAAGTGTCAAGTATGTGGATTTTTTGGACATCTGGCAAAGAACTGCATGAAGGCCGGCCAATCTGGTTCGGGAAAAGAGAGGGAACAGAAACAACAAAAGGCAAGGACTCGGGGTTATGCCTTAACTAAGGAAGAAGCAAGAGGAAACGCTGATGTCGTGTCAGGTACGTTTGTAGTAAATGATGAACATGCTGCTATTTTATTTTATTATGGTGCTAGTAAAAGTTTTATATCAAATGCATTTAGTCGTAAACTGGATTGCACTATCAACACCATAGTAAAGGCCTTTAGCGTACAAACTGTCGTTGGTAAAAATTCGGCAGTATTCCAAGTAACAGAGGATTGCATCATAGAAATAGAGGGCCATAAGTTTCCCTCTAGATTATTCCTTCTCACTTTAAGGGGATTCGATATAGTATTGGGTATGGATTGGCTAGCTGCTAACGAAGCTCAAATCATATGTAAACGTAAGAGGATACACCTCAAAGCTCCTAGCGGCAGTCCAATTACGGTTTATGGGGATTGGAATTGCACGATGCTGAACGTCATCTCGATGATCAAGGTCGAAAGTTACATGAGGTGCGGTTGCGAAGCTTATCTGGCGTATGTTGTTGACGATAGAATGAAAACGAAAGAACTCAAGAATGTACCCGTGGTGTGCAACTTTCCGGAAGTATTCCCCGAGGATCTACCTGGGTTGCCACCCGACCGGGAAATAGAATTTCAGATTGACTTACTGCCAGGAGCTGAGCCCGTTGCCAAAGCCCCCTACCGATTGGCTCCGTCAGAAATGAAAGAATTGATATCTAAACTAGAGGAATTAACAGAAAAAGGATTTATCAGACAGAGCATTTCACCATGGGGAGCTCCGGTACTATTTGTAAAGAAGAAGGACGGCAGCATGCGCATGTGCATTGACTACCACGAATTGAACAAGAGGACAGTAAAGAACAAATACCCACTGCCTAGAATTGACGACCTTTTTGATCAACTGCAAGGTGTGAGTTGTTTCTAAAAGATCGATCTTAGGTCGGTTTACCATCAGTTGAAAGTAAGAAAAGAGGACGTACCAAAGACCGCATTTCGCACGCGTTATGGCCATTATAAGTTTCTCGTGATGTCCTTCGGATTGACCAACGCACCAGCAGCATTCATGGACTTGATGAATAGAGTATGTCGACCCATGTTGGATCGATCGGTGTTAGTTTTTATAGAAGACATACTGGTATATTCGAAAAGCGAGGGTGATCACCACTGCCACCTAAGGGAGTTTCTAGAGGTGATAAAGCAGGAAAAGTTGTACGCAAAATTCTCCAAATGCGCGTTCTGGCTTAGGGAAGTCCAATTTCTAGGTCATGTCATAAACCCAAACGGCATCATGGTAGATCCTGCAAAGATCGAGACAGTAAAGGAATGGAACGTCCCAAGGACACCGACAGAGATACGAAGTTTTCTGTGATTGGCAGGCTACTATAGAAGGTTCATTCAAGACTTCTCAAGAATAGCCTCGCCACTAACTAATCTGACACGGAAGGACATAAAATATGAATGGTCAAACCCAAAACAACGCGTTTGATGAACTTAAGACACGATTAACCCAAGCTCCGGTCTTAACACTACCCGAGCCTGAAGTAGTTTTTCGAATAAAAGGAATTAAACATAAGGCAAATGAGGTGGTTAGAGCTACTGAAAGACTATGACTGTGAGATATTGTACAATCCAGGCAAGGCAAACATAGTGGCTGACGCTTTAAGCAAAAAGGAAGAATCGGAACCTTTACGGATAAAAGCGTGTCAGCTGATTATAACGCCAGATTTGATGAGTGAAATATCAGAGGCACAAGATGAAGCACTATTAGAAAGAAATATAAAACGGGAAAGAATAGTAGGACAACAAGGGAATTTAGATGCAAATGCATACGGTGTACGAACTAGGTTTGGCCGGATGTGGATACCTAAGATTGGCGAGCTTAGAGCCAAAATACTCGACGAGGCCCATAAGGCTCGCTATCCACCCCGGGACGAACAAAATGTATCAAGACTTGAAGAAAGAGTACTTGTGGCCCGGCATGAAGAACGATGTGACCGAGTACGTGAACAAGTGCCTAACGTGTTTCTCTACTTAAGGCCGAGCACCAGAAACCATGCGGTAAAATGCAACCTTTACCAATACCAGAATGGAAGTGGGAGGAGATCACGATGGACTTCATTACCAAGCTACCGCGAACAGCTAATGGCAATGATACCATTTGGGTGATTGTCGACCGCTTGACGAAAAGTGCTCACTTCTTGCCAATACGTGAGACTTATTCGTCAGAAAGACTAGCAGAAATATTTATCAAGGAAGTTGTGAGCAGACAAGGTATGCCGCTGTCGATTGTGTCCGACAGGGATACTAGATTCACGTCAAGGTTTTGGAAGAAATTCAACGAAGCAATGGGCACTAGACTGAACATCAGCACCGCTTACCACCCCCAAACCGATGGACAATCGGAAAGGACCATTCAGACCTTGGAGGACATGCTCTGGGCCTGTATAATTGACTTCGGTGGGAGCTGGGACAGCCATCTAGCATTGGCAGAATTTTCATATAACAACAGCTATCACTCAACTATTGGCATGCCGCCATTTGAAATGTTGTATGGGAGGAGATGTAGGACCCAGGTTTGTTGGGGGGAAATTGGACAAAAGGATTTTGCAAGTCTCGAAGTGGTCAAAGCTACTTCCGAGAAATTTGATCAAATCAAGGCTCAAATGAAAGCCACAAAAGACAAACGGAAATCATGCGCGGATAAGAGAAGAAGGGATTTAGAGTTTCAAGTTGGGGACATGGTACTGTTAAAGGTGTCACCATGGTAAGGAATCATCCGATTCAGAAAACGTGGCAAACTAAGTCCAAAATTTGTCGGACCTTTCAAGATTTTAGCGAGAGTGGGTCAAGTTGCTTACAGACTCGACCTACCCGTTGAGCTTAGTGGAATACACCCTACGTTCCACGTGTCACACATACGCAAGAGCCTAGCTGATGACACAGCTCACATAACTTACGACGAGATCGAACTGGATAACAGCCTAAATTATGTAGACGAACCGATAGCCATCCTTGACCGAGCTGAGAAACGACTACGCAATAAGTCGATTCCTTTAGTCAAAGTACAATGAAAGCACAGAAAAGGGTCAGAAGCTACATGGAAAAAGGAAGACGAGACCTCTTTAAGGAGGGTAGACTTGTAACATCCCAAAAATAGTAAATAAGTAATTAATAACGCGATAGAGATTTAATCGTCAAAAATGAAAGAAAAAAATGGATGGGCTTGGACTCGGCTCCAACGGGCCAAGGGAAGCCCAGGTATATAAGGGCTAAGACAGCTTTGAATCTCTCATCTCTTCCACAATTTACAATCTAGAGAGAGAAAGGAGAGCTCAGTCCTAGAGAGAGAAAGTTGACGGATCGACCCGAAATTGAAGGAGCACGTTACTACTGAGCTCGTGAGCAAAACCTCCAAATCAGAATCACAATCCAGGTAAGAATTCGACCTTAAACTGAGTTTTTTTTTGTTTTGGGGTTTTTCGGGTTTTAGCTAAATAGGAGACTTTTTATGGATGAAACTTGAAAATAAGCTTAGAACTAGCATCTAGAATGAAAACCACACATTTTGATCAAAGAAAATTGTAAGATTGGCATGATCAGGTTAGCATGCAAGAATTTCGAACTTGTTCAGGAAACAGGTCTTGCGTACTTATCAAATACGCAAGAAGGATGTCCTGCGTACTTATCAAGTACGCATAAGGAAGATCCTGCGTACTTATAAAGTACGCAGGAGGAAGATCTTGCGTGCTTATCAAGTACGCAAGAAGAATGTTCTGCGCACTTGTCAAGTACGCATGAATCAGGCCCTGCGCACTTGCTAAGTGCGCAGGCATCGGGCTAGATAGTGAAGTCAGTATGTTCGTCTAATTCGGTATGATTAAACCGTTAGAGTCGGGATTGGGTTTGATGTGTATTTAACTACCTAATTCAAATCATACATGATGTTGTTGGGCCTTTGTTTAGGACAACCAAGACTAGCTTATCAGGTGATTTCTATGTGCCCCTTTCAATGTTATGTGCAAATGATTTTAAATGTTTTGGGGCTAAAGTGTATACACTAAATGAATAAAATGATATGAATGTCAATGTGATCATACGTGATATACTAAGGTATATTTATATATATATGAAAATGAATTATGAACAAAGAATGAAACGTATGTTTACAAAGAATGAATGAAAGAATGGCGTAACGTAAATAAATGAAATCTTGCTTTATAATTATATATATTGCATGTTATGAATGTATGTATACGTTATGGTCGGAAACGAAGCTAACGGCTACTACGGTAGACGGACGACCACTTGACTATTATGTAGCCAGAAAAGAGAGTCTAGAAAGGTAGACTAAATAATGGCCACTGCGGTGGAGTAAGTCCCTAAATCGATGCACGGTTGTATAATTAGTTCAAGTGGGAAACTGATGCCTTAGGGCAGACGGGCGAATATACGCAGTAAAAGATGGGTTGATCACCCTTATGTGTATGACCAATGAATGTTAAGGAAAGTAAAGGTGAATGCATATCTATGTAATCACATAAGAATGATGAAAGAAAAGCAAAAGCTATGAATACGTATTTGTATAAATGTATATATAATTATGCATACTTATAAATAAAAGAATGTTCATACTTAATCGTTTTAAACTAGAACTCACCAGCGTTAGCTGACTTTTAGTATACATTTCAGGTAAAGAAAGGAAGGGTCGTGCGAAGGCGTGATGGTTACCCGGCAAGCGACTGACATCCCACTCTTAATTGTTAAGAAAATGTTGTCTTTTTAATTGTTAAGACTTCCGCTGTTATATTATGTATTTGAATGATGTTTGTTTTCACTACTCTCGAATGATTTTAATTTAAGTTCAGTATTTAGGACTATGTTTATGAGTAAATCCAACAAGTGAGGTTACCCGGGAAAGGGGCCTTACAGCCTGTGTCTCAGGCGACGTGTTATGCCGTAGCTTTGCCAATGTTTGACAAAGACTTCAGGTCTTGTGGGCGCGCATGTGTCTCAGACAGCGTGTAATGTCGTAGCTTTTCCAATGTTTGGAAAAGACATCAGGTCTTGTTCGCGCGCCTGTGTCTTAGGCGACGTCTAATATCGTAGTTTTGCCAGCGTTTGGTAACGACATCAGGTCTTGTGCACGCGCATGTGTCTCAGGCGGCGTGTAATGCCGTAGCTTTGCCAATGTTTCGCAAAGGCTTCAGGTCTTGTGCGCGCACCTGTGTCTGAGGCGGTGTGTAATGCCGTAGCTTTGCCAACGTTTGGCAGAGACTTCAGGTCTTGTGCACGCGCCTGTGTCTTGGGTGGCGTGTAATGTCGTAGCTTTGCAATGTTTGGCAAAGAATTCAGTTCTTGGGCATGCGCCTATGTCTCAGGCGGCGTGTAATGTCACACCCCGACCGATGGCGGAATCATCGAGGCGGACAATGGAATGATTGTTCAAAAGCACATGATAGCTAAGAGGTTGCATAATTCATTAATTAAATTTAAAGACAACAAGATCCAAATACAATACATTCCATATAACCTAGTCTAGTTCAAAACATTGATTTATTTAACTAGGTCCATAGTTCTTAAGTGGAGAAATCTTCGGCAAGTAGTCACATATCCAAACCTGAAACATTATTTAAATCAAGTGTCAACTAAAAAGTTGATGAGTACATAGGTTTAGTAAATCCGATAAATAGTAGTTGTAAATCGTTTTGCAACTCATTGTTTATCTTGTTAGACATAGTATGTATGATGTAACAATTATTTAATCACAACAAACCGAATTTGACGCGCTTGAATAGAGTACAACAGCTAAGTCCGGTATGTTTGAATATAGTTACCCACTATATCCGATATGATTGAATATAACATGCGGTTATATTCGAGTATGCAGTAATAAACACCCTAACCGGGTGGGCTGGTCAGACACAATAGATCTATCAATATTACAGTTGGTTGTCTTGTGTTTAAATGTATGTACATCCAAAGAATAAGCATATAGTCTCATGTATAACACGTATAAACAGTTTGATTGAGTAGCATGAAATAATGTTTCACCCCAAAGTATGTAAAATGTAAAATAGGGGCTATGTAACTCACCTTGCAAGCGGGTATTTTTCCACGCGTGTAGGTGATAAAGATGTTGAAGTCTAAGCACGTTGAAACCCTATGTAGATAAATGGGTATCATTGTATGTTTACATGTGCGTATTAGTATTCAATTGTGTATAAGTTTATGATAGCATTCCTCAGTGGTATTAGCATAGAAGCTGGTCCAGATTTACTTGAAATTACTGATTTGATCGAAACTGTTTTATAGATGTGAAAGGTATCGAAACTATGTTCAATCGAAACTATGTTCAAGTATCGAAACTATGTTCAAGTATCGAAACTATGTTCAAGTATCGAAACTATGTTCAATCGAAACTATGTTCAAGTATCGAAACTATGTTCAAGTTTCGAAACTATGTTCAATCGAAACTATTAGTTTCGATTGACCACAGAACTGTCAAAACTACCATCTATCGAAACTATTAGTTTCGATTGACCATTTACTCAATCGAAACTAAGTAGTTTCGATGGCCCAGACTTTAGCAAATAAAAACAGTAACATTAATTTGTCTGGAAATCGATGGTTTGGAGTTGTGACTTCGATTGGTTCAGTTTGTCTTATGATAACAGAAGGTAAAGAAACGAAGTTGAGGATTCTTACGTGGTCGTGAAGGGTCTGGTTGGCAAGGCTTTTAGTTCGAAAATACCAAGACTTGAATTCCAGAATTCGAGTTGAATTGAGCCTTATAATCTGGTCACGGCTTCACATAGGTATGGTGATTGTAATGGTGCCTTCAATTTGGAGTGAGATTGGGTGAAGGAGGGGTCGCGAGCTCGAGCAGGTCCGACTATGGCTATTTATAGCTGAGCTTGATTTCTTTGTTAAAACGTGCAATTGGGCACGTTCCGACACTAGTCTGGACGAGACGAAACTATCCAGACATTCAACATGCGTGGAGGTGGTATGTCGGGTGTGAATTTGAAAGTGGGTTTCTCGGCCACCAACAGGATCAGACGATCCTTATGTTGGGGAGACCAATTGGTCGGGGGGTCTTGTTCGCGTGGGAGATATGAAGCTAGGGATGCCTGTAGCGGCTGTCGAGGTGCAGGGGACAGCCCTGTCGGGAGTTCGCCGGAAAATGGCTTTACCCGCCGGACCAACGAAGGGGGTGACCGGAAAAACGATTTAGGAATTGACAGTTTTAGTCCCTGGAGTTTGGGTTGACTTAAATTAGCCCTTGAAATAAATACGGATGGGTCCTTGTAGTTTAAATTGTCCAGAAACAGCCCCTCGACCGATTTCAGTTTTAAAACTTTCTAGTTTGATTAATTACAAAACAACCCCTGAACTTTTATTTAAATAAATTAATTTAAATTTAAATCAAATAAATTTAAAAATGTTTTTATAAACTTATTTTATTCTTTATTATTATAAATAATTTTTATAAAAGTCATTTATCTTATTTAAATAGGTTATTTTATTAAATAAACAACTTTTCAACCTTAGGTTTTTATATAAAACTTTATATTAATTTTAAAATTTATAAAACTCTAATTAGTTTAAATCCGTAAAATAAAATACCTATTTGTATAAAACCAAATAAAACTCTTACGCTTTATTAAAATAGAGAATGATTACACGATTATAATACAAGTGCGAGAACGAAAAATCCGAAACGTCACATGTAATGCCGTAGCTTTGCCAGTGTTTGGCAAAGAGTTCAGGTCTTGTGCGCGCGCATGTGACTCATGAGGCGTGTAATGTCGTAGCTTTGCTAATGTTTCGCAAATACTTCTGGTCTTGTGCGCGCGCCTGTGTCTTAGGCGGCGTGTAATGTCGTAGCTTTGCCAATGTTTGGCAAAGACTTTAGGTCTTCTACGGCGTGTAATGTCGTAGCTTTGCCAATGTTTAGCAAAGACTTCAGGTCTTGTGCCCACGCATGTGTCTCAGGCGGCGTGTAATGTCATAGCTTTGCCAATGATTGGCACAGACTTCAGGCCTTGTGCGTGCGCATGTGTCTCTTGCGGGGTGTAATGCCATACCTTTGCCAATATTTAGCAAAGACTTCTGGTCTTTTGCGCGCGCATGTGTCTCAGGCGGCGTGTAATGCCGTAGCTTTGCCAATGTTTGGCAAACACTTCATGTGACAATCCGGACTTTTCCAGTTAACTCAATTAGCAAAACCAGTTAAATCCTAACCTATTTAACCAATCTCAAACTTCAATGATTGTTTCTGTCAATATTCCAAATTTAAACTCCATGGACTAGTTATGTAATATCTCTAAATAATCCCATTGACCTTACAAAGTCAAAATTGAAATCTTATTGACATTTGATAGTCAAACTAACCCATTCTTAACTCAAACTCTAACCCTAGGGACTGATTCTATCAACTTTGAAACTCCAATTCACATGAAACTTTAGGGGTTGAATCTGCCAAGTCTCAAAACCCAATCAGTTGACTCCTCAAAGTCAAAATCATATGAACCCCGTTTTGTTGACTTTTACAAGTCAAACTGGGTACAATCCTCATTCAAATTCGATTCCAAACGTCGAATTCGTTCGAATTGTAAATGTCGTGCACTATCACTGTTATTAACGGTCATAACCAACTAGTTAATCGTTTTCAATTGCAAATTAAATCAGATTAATAGTCATTTAAAGCATAACCGTCGACCATGATCGTAATTAGCATCGAATTCGTTAAAATCCTATGATAATCTCGCAAACGAACTATCTACACACCTCAAACGAATACTACTGTAGCCATTGCATGCACTAATTCCACCGGAGAGGCAGTCCAGGTCGCCGGAAATCAAACCAGTCGTGGTCGGCTGCTGATCTAGTCGATCTCAAACAATTCAACACCTGTTCTGGTAATTATCTTTACCTATAGCTTCGTTTTTACCTCTAGATTGAAAACCCTATACCAATTTGGGCTTATAACATCAAACCGATCGAAATCCAGATTCTAGGGTTTATGTAAAACCTGTTTAATCGAACTCTGCCTCCAACTCTGATTAAATCTAATTAATCCACACCATTAGAATCGCAATCCCCTACTCGACGAAAGCCCTATGCTTAATTAGTCTGTTAACATCGAATTGATATTGATCCAATAACTAGGGATTGTTCTTGAAACATTTTGGGGTTTTTGATCTTAAACACAATTTTAATACAATTAAACCATATCAACAGAATTGCAAGGTTTTAATTAGAAAAAACCCTATGATTCTAACAAGTTTTATTATCAGAATCCTTCGAATCAATTATGTGTTCATATTCTAGGTTTCGGGTTTTCCAACTGGTAATTACCTAATCTAAACTCAACGTTTTCTTAATTAAACCTACCCACTGATTCGCAAGCCCTCAATTAACAAACCCCTATACACTTGATTCCAGTCGTAGTCGATTTCTTAGATAATTGATCGGGTTTTGGTTCGGCTTGTGTAGGGGAGGAAAACCACAGGAACATATATGTTAAAAACATTCCAATCCGATTTCTGTTGCGATGACCCTAGCTGGCGGACCGGTTAAATTGTTAGTGTGTGGGGGAGGAGACCCGGGTTCGAGTCCCTCCACCCCCTTTTCTTTTTAAACGAATTTTTATACATTATTTTTAATATAAAACCCACCCCTATATTATTATATTAATATATTAACGTGTTTTAACCCATCAAAACACCCGTAGGCTCCGGTTTGAAATGATAACTATTATTTAATGTATTTTCACTTTTAAAATAATATGTTTATATTATTTTCGACCCACCATTTTAGATAAAATAATATATTATTATTATTTTCAACCCGTGACTCCAATTATAAATAATATTTATATATTATTTTTGCCAAGTTCATAAACTCTACGAAACGTTTCAAATTAATTAAATAATATAAATATTTATATTATTTACTCACGTTTATTATCTCGAATAAAAATAATACATTTATTATTTTCGTCACGAAATGATTATCATATATTTTTTTACGAGTTCAAAAATAATATATTATTATATTATTTTACTAGCCATTATATTACTGGAACAAAGCGCACATATATTTATTAAATAATATTATTATATCCGTTTCGTCGTCACAAATCCCAATGTATCTCTAATTGTTATATTTATAATTCTAGGGTTTTAATATTATACTTGCATGATACTACATACTACGCAACGCAAGTGAGTTTTCACGGCCCCTTTTACTGTTTTAAACTGGGAGAAAACAAGATGCAACCTCTTTTTGATTTTTGTACTTCATATTATATCACTTGTTATGACTATGCGTAAACTATATCATGAAAGTCCTCACATCGAACCGTTTAAATATGAGAATAGCGAGGTATGTTGGGTAGTACTACTGGGTATGACAAACCTCTCCCGCGTTAGTCGCGCTAACTCGATTGGATATCGAACGGGTGCAATATTGACCTAAACGTGCTCCATGGTTGATAGGCCTGGTGGGAGACATTCAAACAGTCAGTTTACGGTTTCGAGCGTAATAGCAAACATGAACATGGGTTAACTACCTGTTGATATATATGTTGATTGTACAATGAATCTGGTAAACGTTTATTTACATACTGAAACATGTGAACTCACCAACCTAGTGTTGACATCTTTTCTTATATGGTTTCTCAGGTCGCTAAGATAAGGCACAGGTGCATATATAGGACATGCATGGTATTCTCCTATTGATTAATGTTTTATTAAATTGTTTGGACTTTGTTTTTAATTATGTTTTGTTTGGACTTTTGGACTATTTGGGCGCGTGTGTTTTGCGCATTTACTTATCTTTACGCTTCCGCATTGAACTTTGATTGATATGATATTTTCATTTGAGTCCCATGTAGAGTCGTTCAATGTAACTAATGTCTAAGATCCTGTTTTGTCACTTCCCAAAATGGCAAAACTCCGTTAGTTGAAATTGGGGGTGTGACACTTAAGGTCTTGTGTGCGCGCCTGTGTCTCAGGCGACGTGTAATGCCGTAGCTTTGCCAATGTTTGGCAAAGAGTTCAGGTGTTGTGGGCGCGCCTGTGTCTCAGGCGGCGTGTATTGTCATAGCTTTGCCAATGTTTGACAAAGACTTCAGGTCTTGTGCGCGCGCATGTGTTTCAGGCGGCATGTAATGCCGTAGCTTTGCCAATGTTAGGCAAAGACTTCAGGTCTTGTGCGCGCGCCTGTGTCTCAGGCGGCGTGTAATGTCTTAGGTACGCCAACGTTTGGCAAAGGCTTAAGGTCTTCTGCGCGCGCCTGTGTCTCAGGCGGCGTGTAATGCCGTAGCTTTGCCAATGTTATGCAAAGACTTCAGGTCTTGTGCGCGCGCCTATGTCTCAGGCGACGTCTAATGTCGTAGCTTTGCCAATGTTTGGCAACGACATCAGGTCTTGTGCGCGCGCATGTGTCTCAGGCGAAGTGTAAAGCGGTAGCTTTGCCAATGTTTGGCAAAGACTTCAGTTCTTGTGCGCGCGCCTATGTCTTAAGCGGCGTGTAATGCCGTAGCTTTGCCAATGTTTCGTAAAGAGTTCAAGTACTTATACACGCGCATGTGACTCAGGCGGCATGTAATGCCACAGCTTTGCCAATGTTTGGCAAAGACTTCAGGTCTTCTGCGCATGCGTGTGTCTTAGGAGGCGTGTAATTCCGTAGCTTTGCCGATGTTTGGCAAAGACGTCAGGTCTTGTGCGTGTGCATGTGTCTTAGGCGGCGTGTAATGTCGTAGCTTTGCCAATAATTGGCAAAGACTTCAGGTATTGTACGCGCATGTGTCTCAGGCGGGGTGTAATCCCGTAACTTTGCCAATGTTTGGTAAAGTCTTCAGGTCTTTTGCGCGCGCATGTGTCTTAGGCGGCGTGTAATGTCGTCGCTTTGCCATTGTTTGGAAAAGACTTCAGGTCTTGTGCGCGCGACTGTGTCTCTCGCAACGTCTAATGCCGTAGCTTTGCCAATGTTTGGCAACGACATCATGTCTTGTGCGCGCGAATGTGTCTCAGGTGGCGTGTAATGTAGTAGCTTTGCCAATGTTTGGCAAAGACTTCAGGTCTTGTGTGTGCGCCTGTGTCTGAGGCGACGTGTAATGCTGTAGCTTTGCCAATGTTTGGTTGAGACTTCAGGTCTTGTGCGCGCGCCTGTGTCTCAGGCGGCATGTAATGCCGTAGGTTTGCTAATGTTTGGCAAAGAGTTCAGGTCTTGTGTACGTGCTGTGTCTCAGGCGGCGTGTAATGCCGTAGCTTTACCAATGTTTGGCAAAGACTTCGTATCTTATGCGCGCGCCTGTGTCTCAAGCGGCGTGTAATGTCGTAGCTTTGTGTCTCAGCCGGCGTGTAATGTCGTAGCTTTGCCAATGTTTGGCAACGAATTCAGGTCTTGTGCGTGCGCCTGTGTCTCAGGTGGCATACAATGCCGTAGCTTTGCCCATGTTTGACAAAGGCTTCAGGTCTTGTGCTCGCGCCTGTGTCTCAGGCGGCGTGTAATGCCGTAGCTTTGCCAATGTTTGGCAAAGACGTCAAGTCTGGTGCGCGCGCTGTGTCTCAGGCGTCGTGTAATTCCGTAGCATTGCCAATGTTTGGCAAAGACTTTACGTCTTCTGCGCGCGCCTGTGTCTCAGGCGGCGTGTAATGCCGTAGCATTGCCAATGTTATGCAAAGACTTCAAGTCTTGTGCGCGCGCCTATGTCTCAGGCGACCTCTAATGTCGTAGCTTTGCCAATGTCTGGCAACGACATCAGGTCTTGTGCGCGCGCATGTGTCTCAGGCGGCGTGTAATGCCATAGCTTTGCCAATGTTTGCAAAGAGTTCAGTTCTTGCGCGCGCACCTGTGTCTCAGGCGGCATGTAGTGCCATACCTTTGCCAACGTTTCGCAAAGAGTTCAGGTCTTATACACGCGCATGTGACTCAGGCGGGATGTAATGTCGCAGCTTTGCCAATGTTTGGCAAAGACTTCAGGTCTTCTGCGCGTGCGTGTGTCTTAGGAGGCGTGTAATTCGGTAGCTTTGCCAATGTTTGGCAAAGACGTCAGGTCTTGTGCGCGCGCATGTGTCTTAGGCGGCGTGTAATGTCGTAGCTTTGCCAAAGATTGGCAAAGAATTCAGGTCTTGTGCGCGAATGTGTCTCGGGCAGGGTGTAATCCTGTAGCTTTGCCAATGTTTGCAAAGAGTTCAGTTCTTGCGCGCGCGCCTGTGTCTCAGGCGGCATGTAGTGCCATACCTTTGCCAATGTTTGGCAAAGAGTTCGGGTCTTGTACGCGCGCATGTGTCTCAGGCGGCATGTAATGCCGTAGGTTTGCCAATGTTTGTCAAAGAGTTCAGGTCTTGTGTACGCGCATGTGACTCAGGCGGCGTGTAATGCCGTAGCTTTGCCAATGTTTGTCAAACACATCAGGTCTTGTGCGCGCGGCTGTGTCTCAGGCGGCGTGTAATGCCGTAGCTTTACCAATGTTTGGCAAAGACTTTGTATCTTATGCGCGCGCCTGTGTCTCAAGCGGTGTGTAATGCCATAGCTTTGTGTCTCAGCGGCGTGTAATGCCGTAGCTTTGCCAATGTTTGGCAATTCCTTCAGGTCTTGTGCATGCGCCTGTGTCTCTAGCGGCATGCAATGCCGTAGCTTTGCCCATGTTTGACAAAGGCTTCAGGTCTTGTGCTCGCGCCTGTGTCTCAGGCGGCGTGTAATGCTGTAGCTTTGCTAATGTTTGGCAAAGACTTCAAGTCTTGTGCGCGCGCTGTGTCTCAAGCGTCGTGTAATGTCATTGCATTGCCAATGTTTGACAAAGACTTCAGGTCTTGTGCGCGTGCCTGTATCTTAGGAGGCGTGCAATGTCGTAGGTACGCCAATGTTTGGCTAAGACTTAAGGTCTTCTGCGCGCACCTGTGTCTCAGGCGGCGTGTAATGCCGTAGCTTTGCCAATGTTATGCAAAGACTTCACGTCTTATGCGCGCGCCTATGTTTCAGGCGACGTCTAATGTCGTAGCTTTGCCAACGTTTGGCAACGACATCAGGTCTTGTGCGCGCGCATGTGTCTCAGGCGGCATGTAATTCCGTAGCTTTTCCAATGTTTGGCAAAGACTTCAGGTCTTGTGCGCGCGCCTGTGTCTCAGGCAGCGTGTAATGCCGTATCTTTGCCAATGTTTGGCAAAGAGTTCAGGTCTTGTGCGCGCGCATGTGTCTCAGGCGGCATGTAATGCCATAGGTTTGCCTATGTTTGGCAAAGAGTTCAGGTCTTGTGTGCGCGCATGTGACTCAGGCAGCGTGTAATGCCGTAGGTTTACCAATGTTTGGCAAAGACATCAGATCTTGTGTGCTGTGTCTCAGGCGTCGTGTAATGCCGTAGCTTTGCCAATGTTTGGCAAAGACTTCAGGTCTTATGCACGTGCCTTTGTCTCTGGCAGCATGTAATGCCGTAGCTTTGCCAATGTTTGGCAACGACTCCAGGTCTTGTGCGCGCGTCTGTGTCTCAGGCGGCGTGTAATGCCGTAGCTTTACCAATGTTTGGCAAAGTCTTCGTATCTTATGCGCGCGCCTGTGTCTCAAGCGGCGTGTAATGCCATAGCTTTGTGTCTCAGCCGATGTGTAATGTCGTAGCTTTGCCAATGTTTGGCAATCCCTTCAGGTCTTGTGCGTGCACCTGTGTCTCAGGCGGCATGCAATGCCGTAGCTTTGCCCATGTTTGACAAAGGCTCCAGGTCCTGTGCTCGCGCCTGTGTCTCAAGCGGCGTGTAATGATGTAGCTTTGCCAATGTTTGGCAAAGACTTCAAGTCTTGTGCGCGCGCTGTGTCTCAGGCGTCGTGTAATGTCGTATGTACGCCAATGTTTAGCAAAGACTTAAGGTCTTCTGCGCGCCTGTGTCTCAGGTGGCATGTAATGCCGTAGCTTTGCCAATGTTATGCAAAGACTTCATGTCTTGTGCGCGCGCCTATGTCTTTGGCGACGTCTAATGTCGTAGCTTTGCCAATGTTTGGCAACAACATCAGGTCTTGTGCACGCGCATGTGTCTCAGGCGTCGTGTATTGCCGTAGCCTTGCCAATGTTTGACAAAGACTTCAGGACTTGTGCGCGCGCCTATGTCTCAGGCGGCGTGTAATGTCGTAGGTACGCCAATGTTTGGCAAAGACGTAAGGTCTTCTGCGCGCGTGTGTGTCTCAGGCGGCATGTAATGCCGTAGCTTTGCCAATATTATGCAAAGACTTCAGGTCTTATGCACGTGCCTTTGTCTCATACAGCGTGTAATGCCGTAGCTTTGCAAATGTTTGGCAAAGAGGTCAGGTCTTGTGCGCGCGCATGTGTCTCAGGCGGCATGTAATGCCATAGGTTTGCCTATGTTTGGCAAAGAGTTCATGTCTTGTGTTAGCGCATGTGACTCAGGCAGCGTGTAATGCCGTAGGTTTGCCAATGTTTGGCAAAGACATCAGATCTTGTGTGCTGTGTCTCAGGCGTCGTGTAATGCCGTAGCTTTGCCAATGTTTGGCAAAGACTTCAGGTCTTATGTACGTGCCTTTGTCTCAGGCAGCATGTAATGCCGTAGCTTTGCCAATGTTTGGCAACGACTCCAGGTCTTGTGCGCGCGTCTGTGTCTCAAGCAGCGTGTAATGCCGTAGCTTTACCAATGTTTGGCAAAGTCTTCGTATCTTATGCGCGCGCCTGTGTCTCAGGCGGCGTGTAATGCCGTAGCTTTGTGTCTCAGCCGACGTGTAATGTCGTAGCTTTGCCAATGTTTGGCAATGCCTTCAGGTCTTGTGCGTGCACTTGTGTCTCAGGCGGCATGCAATGTCATAGTTTTGCCCATGTTTGACAAAGGCTTCAGGTCTTGTGCTCGCGCCTGTGTCTCAGGCGGCGTGTAATGCTGTAGCTTTGCCAATGTTTGGCAAAGACTTCAAGTCTTGTGCGCGCGCTGTGTCTCAGGCGTCGTGTAATGCTGTATCATTGCCAATGTTTGACAAAGACTTCAGGTCTTGTGCGTGCACCTGTGTCTCAGGCGGCATGCAATGCCGTAGCTTTGCCCATGTTTGACAAAGGCTTCAGGTCTTGTGCTCGCGCCTGTGTCTCAGGCGGCGTGTAATGCTGTAGCTTTGCCAATGTTTGGCAAAGACTTCAAGTCTTGTGCGCGCGCTGTGTCTCAGGCGTCGTGTAATGCCGTATCATTGCCAATGTTTGACAAAGACTTCAGGTCTTGTGCGCGCGCCTGTGTCTCAGGCGGCGTGTAATGTCGTATGTACGCCAATGTTTAGCAAAGACTTAAGGTCTTCTGCGCGCCTGTGTCTCAGGCGGCGTGTAATGCCGTAGCTTTGCCAATGTTATGCAAAGACTTCAGGTCTTGTGCGCGCGCCTATGTCTTTGGCGACGTCTAATGTCATAGCTTTGCCAATGTTTGGCAACGACATCAGGTCTTGTGCGCGCGCATGTTTCTCAGGCGTCGTGTATTGCCGTAGCCTTGCCAATGTTTGACAAAGACTTCAGGACTTGTGCGCGCGCCTATGTCTCAGGCGGCGTGTAATGTCGTAGGTACGCCAATGTTTGGCAAAGACGTAAGGTCTTTTGCGCGCGTGTGTGTCTCAGGCGGCATGTAATGCCGTGGCTTTGCCAATATTATGCAAAGACTTCAGCTCTTGTGCGCGCGCCTATGTCTCAGGCGACGTCTAATGTCGTAGCTTTGCCAATGTATGGCAACGACATCAGGTCTTGTGCGCGCCCATGTTTCTCAGGCGGCGTGTAATGCCTTAGCTTTGCCAATGTTTGGCAAAGACTTCAGGGATTGTACGCGCGCCTGTGTCTCAGGCGGCGTGTAATGCCGTATCTTTGCCAATATTTGGCAATGCCTTCAGGTCTTGTGCGTGCGCCTGTGTCTCAGGCGGCATGTAATGCCGTAGCTTTGCCCATGTTTGACAAAGGCTTCAGGTCTTGTGCTCGCGCCTGTGTCTCAGGCAGCGTGTAACGTCGTAGCTTTGCCAATGTGTGGATGAGACTTCAGGTCTTGTGCGCGCGCATGTGTCTCAGGCGGCGTGTAATATCATAGCTTTGCCAATGTTTGGCAAAGAGTTCAGGTCTTGTGAGCGTGCCTGTGTCTCAGGCGGAATGCAATGCCGTACCTTTGCCCATGTTTGACATAGGCTTCAGGTCTTGTGCTCGCGCCTGTGTCTCAGGCGGCTTGTAATGCCGTAGCTTTGCCAATGTTTGGCAAAGACTTCAAGTCTTGTGCGCGCGTTGTGTCTCAGGCGTCGTGTAATTCCGTAGCATTGCCAATGTTTGGCAAAGACTTCAGGTCTTGTGCGCGCGCCTGTGTCTCAGGCGGCGTGTAATGTCGTAGGTACGCCAATGTTTGGCAAAGGCTTAAGGTCTTCTGCGCGCGCCTGTGTCTCAGGCGGCGTGTAATGCCGTAGCTTTGCCAATGTTATACAAAGACTTCAGATCTTGTGCGCGCGCCTATGTCTCAGGCGACGTCTAATGTCGTAGCTTTGCCAATGTTTGGCAACGACATAAGGTCTTGTGCGCGCGCATGTGTCTCAGGCGGCGTGTAATGCCATAGCTTTGCCAATGTTTGGCAAAGAGTCCAGTTCTTGCGCGCGCGCCTGTGTCTCAGGCGGCATGTAGTGCCATACCATTGCCAATGTTTCGCAAAGAGTTCAGGTCTTATACACGCGCATGTGACTCAGGCGGCATGTAATGCCAGAGCTTTGCCAATGTTTGGCAAAGACTCCAGGTCTTCTGCGCATGCGTGTGTCTTAGGAGGCGTGTAATTCCGTAGCTTTGCCAATGTTTGGCAAAGACGTCAGGTCTTGTGCGCGCGCATGTGTCTTAGGCGGCGTGTAATGTCGTAGCTTTGCCAATAATTGGCAAAGACTTCAGGTATTGTGCGCCCATGTGTCTCAGGCAGGGTCTAATCCTGTAGCTTTGCCAATGTTTGGTAAAGATTTCAGGTCTTTTGCGCGCGCATGTGTCTCAGGCGGCGTGTAATGTCGTCGCTTTGCCATTGTTTGGAAAAGACTTCAGGTCTTGTGCGCGCGACTGTGTCTCTCGCGACGTCTAATGCCGTAGCTTTGCCAATTTTTGGCAACGACTTCATGTCTTGTGCGCGCGAATGTGTCTCAGGTGGCGTGTAATGTAGTAACTTTGCCAATGTTTGGCAAAGACTTCAGGACTTGTGTGTGCGCCTGTGTCTGAGGCGGCATGTAATGCTGTTGCTTTGCCAATGTTTGGTAGAGACTTCAGGTCTTGTACGCGCGCCTGTGTCTCAGGCGGTGTGTAATGTCGTAGCTTTGCCATTGTTTGGCAAAGACTTCAGGTCTTGTCCACGCACCTGTGTCTCAGGCACCGTGTAATGTCATAGCTTTGCCAATGTTTGGCAAAGAGTTCTGGTCTTATGCGCGTGCCTGTGTCTCAGGGGTGTGTAATGTCGTAACTTTGCCAATGTTTGGCAAAGAGTTCAGGTATTGTGCGCGCGCAAGTGACTCAGGCGGCGTTTAATGCCATAGCTTTGCCAATGTTTAGCAAACACTTCAGGTCTTGTGCGCGCGCCTGTGTCTCAGGCGGCGTGTAATATCGTTGCTTTGCCAATGTTTGGCAAAGAGTTCAGGTCTTGTGCGCGCGCCTGTGTCTCAGGCGGAATGCAATGTTGTACCTTTGCCCTTGTTTGACATTGGCTTCAGGTCTTGTGCTCGCGCCTGTGTCTCAGGCGGCGTGTAATGCCGTAGCTTTGCCAATGTTTGGCAAAGACTTCAAGTCCTGTGCGCGCGCTGTGTCTCAGGCGTCGTGTAATTCCGTAGCATTGCCAATGTTTGACAAAGACTTTAGGTCTTGTGTGCGCGCCTGTGTCTCAGGCGGCGTGTAATGTCGTAGGTACGCCAATGTTTGGCAAAGGCTTAAGGTCTTCTGCGCGCGCCTGTGTCTCAGGCGGCGTGTAATGCCGTTGCTTTGCCAATGTTATGCAAAGACTTCAGGTCTTGTGCGCGCGCCTATGTCTCAGGCGACGTCTAATGTCGTAGCTTTGCCAATGTTTGGCAACGACATCAGGTCTTGTGCGCGCGCATGTGTCTCAGGCGGCGTGTAATGCCATAGCTTTACCAATGTTTGGCAAAGAGTTCAGTTCTTGCGCGGGCGCCTGTCTCTCAGGCGGCATGTAGTGCCATACCATTGCCAATGTTTCGCAAAGAGTTCAGGTCTTATACACGCGCATGTGACTCAGGCGGCATGTAATGCCATAGCTTTGCCAATGTTTGGCAAAGACTTCAGGTCTTCTACGCATGCGTGTGTCTTAGGAGGCGTGTATTTCCGTAGCTTTGCCAATGTTTGGCAAAGACGTCAGGTCTTGTGCGCGCGCATGTGTCTTAGGCGGCGTGTAATGTCGTAGCTTTGCCAATAATTGGCAAAGACTTCAGGTATTGTGCGCGCATGTGTCTCAGGCGGGGTGTAATCCTGTAGCTTTGCCAATGTTTGGTAAAGATTTCAGGTCTTTTGCGCGCGCATGTGTCAGGCGGCGTGTAATGTCGTCGCTTTGCCATTGTTTGGAAAAGACTTCAGGTCTTGTGCGCGCGACTGTGTCTCTCGCCACGTCTAATGCCATAGCTTTGCCAGTTTTTGGCAACGACATCATGTCTTGTGCGCGCGAATGTGTCTCAGGTGGCGTGTAATGTAGTAGCTTTGCCAATGTTTGGCAAAGACTTCAGGTCATGTGTGTGCGCCTGTGTCTGAGGCGACGTGTAATGTTGTAGCTTTGCCAATGTTTGGTTGGGACTTCAGGTCTTGTGCGCGCGCCTGTGTCTCAGGCGGTGTGTAATGTCGTAGCTTTGCCATTGTTTGGCAAAGACTTCAGGTCTTCTTCGCGCACCTGTGTCTCAGGCAGCGTGTAATGTCATAGCTTTGCCAATGTTTGGCAAAGAGTTCTGGTCTTATGCGCGTGCCTGTGTCTCAGGGGGTGTGTAATGTCGTAACTTTGCCAATGTTTGGCAAAGAGTTCAGGTTTAGTGCGCGCGCAAGTGACTCAGGGGGTGTGTAATGCCATAGCTTTGCCAATGTTTGGCAAACATTTCAGGTCTTGTGCGCGCGCCTGTGTCTCAGGCGGCGTGTAATATCGTAGCTTTGCCAATGTTTCGCAAAGAGTTCAGGTCTTGTGTGCGCGCCTGTGTCTCAGGCGGCATGTAATGCCGTAGGTTTGCTAATGTTTGGCAAAGAGTTCAGGTCTTGTGTACGTGCATGTGACTCAGGCGGCGTGTAATGTCGTAGCTTTGCCAATGTTTGGCAAAGACATCGGGTCTTGTGCGCGCGGCTGTGTCTCAGGCGACGTGTAATGCCGTAGCTTTACCAATGTTTGGCAAAGACTTCGTATCTTATGCGCGCGGCTGTGTCTCAAGCGGCTTGTAATGCCGTAGCTTTGTGTCTCAGCCGGCGTGTAATGTCATAGCTTTGCCAATGTTTGGCAACGAATTCAGGTCTTGTGCGTGCGCCTGTGTCTCAGGCGGCATACAATGCCGTAGCTTTGCCCATGTTTGACAAAGGCTTCAGGTCTTTTGCTCGCGCCTGTGTCTCAGGCGGCGTGTAATGCCGTAGCTTTGCCAATGTTTGGCAAAGACTTAATGTCTTGTGCGCGCGCTGTGTCTCAGGCGTCGTGTAATTCCGTAGCATTGCCAATGTTTGACAAAGACTTCAGGTCTTGTGCGCCCGCCTGTGTCTCAGGCGGCGTGTAATGTCGTAGGTACGCCAATGTTTGGCAAAGACTTTATGTCTTCTGCGCGCGCCTGTGTCTCAGGCGGCGTGTAATGCCGTAGCTTTGCCAATGTTTTGCAAAGACTTCAAGTCTTGTGCGCGCGCCTATGTCTCAGGCGACGTCTAATGTCGTAGCTTTGCCAATGTTTGGTAACGACATCAGGTCTTGTGCGCGCACATGTGTCTCAGGCGGCGTGTAATGCCATAGCTTTGCCAATGTTTGCAAAGAGTTCAGTTCTTGCGCGCGCGCCTGTGTCTCAGGCGGCATGTAGTGCCATACCTTTGCCAATGTTTCGCAAAGAGTTCAGGTCTTATACACGCGCATGTAACTCAGGCGGGATGTAATGCCGCAGCTTTGCCAATGTTTGGCAAAGACTTCAGGTCTTCTGCGCATGCGTGTGTCTTAGGAGGCGTGTAATTCTGTAGCTTTGCCAATGTTTGGCAAAGACGTCAGGTCTTGTTCGCGCGCATGTGTCTTAGGCGGCGTGTAATGTCGTAGCTTTGCCAAAGATTGGCAAAGACTTCAGGTCTTGTGCGCGAATGTGTCTCAGGCAGGGTCTAATCCTGTAGCTTTGCCAATGTTTGGAAAGGACTTCAGGTCTTTTGCGCGCGCATGTGTCTCAGGCGGCGTGTAATGTCGTCGCTTTGCCATTGTTTGGAAAAGACTTCAGGTCTTGTGCGCGCGACTGTGTCTCTCGCGACGTCTAATGCCGGAGCTTTGCCAATTTTTGGCAACGACTTCATGTCTTGTGCGCGCGAATGTGTCTCAGGTGGCGTGTAATGTAGTAGTTTTGCTAATGTTTGGCAAAGACTTCAGGTCTTGTGTGTGCGCCTGTGTCTGAGGCGGCGTGTAATGCTGTAGCTTTGCCAAGGTTTGGTTGAGACTTCAGGGATTGTGCGCGCGCCTGTGTCTCAGGCGGCGTGTAATGCCGTATCTTTGCCAATGTTTGGCAAAGAGTTCAGGTCTTGTGCGCTCGCATGTGTCTCAAGCGGCATGTAATGCCGTAGGTTTGCCATTGTTTGGCAAAGTGTTCAGGTCTTGTGTGTGCGCATGTGACTCAGGCGGTGTGTAATGTCGTAGCTTTGCTAATGTTTGGCAAAGACATCAGGTCTTGTGCGATGTGTCTCAGGCGTCGTGTAATGCCGTAGCTTTGGCAATGTTTGGCAAAGACTTCAGGTCTTATGCACGTGCCTTTGTCTCAGACAGCGTGTAATGCCATAGCTTTGCCAATGTTTGGCAACGGCTCCAGGTCTTGTGCGCGCGCCTGTGTCTCAGGCAGCGTGTAATGCCGTAGCTTTACCAATGTTTGGCAAAGTCTTCATATCTTATGCGCGCGCCTGTGTCTCAGGCGGCGTGTAATGTCGTAGCTTTGTGTCTCAGCCGGCGTGTAATGTCGTAGCTTAGCCAATGTTTGGCAACGACTTCAGGTCTTGTGCGTGCGCCTGTGTCTCAGGCGGCAAGCAATGCCGTAGCTTTGCCCATGTTTGACAAAGGCTTCAAGTCTTGTGCTCGCGCCTCTGTCTCAGGCGGCGTGTAATGCCGTAGGTTTGCCAATGTTTGGCAAAGACTTCAAGTCTTGTGCGCGCGCTGTCTCTCAGGCGTCATGTAATGCCGTAGCATTGCCAATGTTTGACAAAGACTTCAGGCCTTGTGCGCGCGCCTGTGTCTCAGGCGGCATGTAATGTCGTCGCTTTGCCAATGTTATGCAAAGACTTCAGGTCTTGTGCGCGCGCCTATGTCTCAGGCGACGTCTAATGTCGTAGCTTTGCCAATGTTTGGCAACGACATCAGGTCTTGTGCGCGCGCATGTGTCTTAGGCGGCGTGTAATCCCGTAGCTTTTCCAATGTTTGGCAAAGACTTCAGGTCTTGTGCGCGCGCCTGTGTCTCAAGCGGCGTGTAATGCCGTATCTTTGCCATTGTTTGGCAAATAAATCAGGTCTTGTGCGCGCGGTTGTGTCTTAGGCGGCGTGTAATGCCGTAGCTTTACCAATGTTTGGCAAAGACTTCGTATCTTATGCGCGCGGCTGTGTCTCAAGCGGCGTGTAATGCCATAGCATTGTGTCTCAGCGGCGTGTAATGCCGTAGCTTTGCCAATGTTTGGCAAGCCTTCAGGTCTTGTGTATGCGCCTGTGTCTCTGGCGGCATGCAATGCCGTAGCATTGCCCATGTTTGACAAAGGCTTCAGGTCTTGTGCTCGCGCCTGTGACTCAGGCGGCGTGTAATGCCGTAGCTTTGCCAATGATTGGCAAAGACTTCTAGTCTTGTCCGCGCGCTGTGTCTCAAGCGTCGTGTAATGCCGTAGCATTGCCAATGTTTGACAAAGACTTCAGGCCTTGTGCGCGCGCCTGTGTCTCAGGCGACGTGTAATGTCGTAGGTACACCAATGTTTGGCAAAGATTTAAGGTCTTCTGCGCGCGCCTGTGTCTCAGGCGGCGTGTAATGTCGTCGCTTTGCCAATGTTATGCAAAGACTTCAGGTCTTGTGCGCGCGCCTATGTCTCATGCGACGTCTAATGTCGTAGCTTTGCCAATGTTTGGCAAAGATTTAAGGTCTTCTGCGTGCGCCTGTGTCTCAGGCGGCGAGTAATGTCGTCGCTTTGCCAATGTTATGCAAAGACTTCAGGTCTTGTGCGCGCGCCTATGTCTCAGGCGACGTCTAATGTCGTAGTTTTGCCAATGTTTGGCAACGGCATCAGGTCTTGTGCGCGCGCATGTGTCTCAGGCGGCGTGTAATGCCGTAGCTTTGCCAATGTTTGGCAAAGACTTCAGGTCTTGTGCGCGCGCCTGTGTCTCAAGCGGCGTGTAATGCCGTATCTGTGCCATTGTTTGGCAAAAAGTTCAGGCCTTGTGCGCGCCCATGTGTCTCATACGGCATGTAATGCCGTAGGTTTGCCAATGTTTGGCAAAGAGTTCAGGTCTTGTGTGCACGCATGTGACTCAGGCGGTGTGTAATGCCGTAGCTTTGCCAATGTTTGGCAAAGATATCAGGTCTTGTGCGTTGTGTCTCAGGCGTCATGTAATGCCGTAGCTTTGCCAATGTTTGGCAAAGACTTCAGGTCTTATGCACGTGCCTTTGTCTCAGGCAGTGTGTAATGCCGTAGCTTTGCCAATGTTTGGCAACGACTCCTGGTCTTGTGCGCGCGCCTATGTCTCAGGCGGCGTGTAATGCCGTAGCTTTGCCAATGTTTGGCAAAGACATCAGGCCTTGTGCGCTGTGTCTCAGGCGTCGTGTAATGCCGTAGCTTTGCTAATGTTTGGCAAAGACTTCAGGTCTTATGCACGTGCCTTTGTCTCAGGCTGCGTGTAATGCCGTAGCTTTGCCAATGTTTGGCAACGACTCCAGGTCTTGTGCGCGCGCCTATGTCTCAGGCGGCGTGTAATGCCGTAGCTTTACCAATGTTTGGCAAAGTCTTCGTATCTTATGCGCGCGCCTGTGTCTCAGGCAGCGTGTAATGCCGTAGCTTTGTGTCTCAGCCGCGTGTAATGTCGTAGCTTTGCCAATGTTAGGTAACGACTTCAGGTCTTGTGCGTGCGCCTGAGTCTCAGGCGGCATGCAATGCCGTAGCTTTGCCCATGTTTGACAAAGGCTTCAGGTCTTGTGCTCGCGCCTGTGTCTCAGGCGGCGTGTAATGCTGTAGCTTTACCAATGTTTGGCAAAGACTTCAAGTCTTGTGCGCGCGCTGTGTCTCAGGCGTCGTGTAATGCCGTATCATTGCCAATGTTTGACAAAGACTTCAGGTCTTGTGCGCGCGCCTGTGTCTCAGGCGGCGTGTAATGCCGTAGCTTTGCCAATGTTATGCAAAGAATTCAGGTCTTGTGCGCGCGCTTATGTCTCTGGCGACGTCTAATGTCGTAGCTTTGCCAATGTTTGGCAACGACATCAGGTCTTGTGCGCGCGCATGTGTCTCATGCGTCGTTTAATGCCGTAGCCTTGCCAATGTTTGACAAGACTTCAGGACTTGTGCGCACGCCTATGTCTCTGGCGGCGTGTAATGTCGTAGGTACGCCAATGTTTGGCACAGACGTAAGGTCTTCTGCGCGCGTGTGTTTCTTAGGCGGTGTCTAATGCCGTAGCTTTGCCAATGTTATGCAAAGACTTCAGGTCTTCTGCGCGCGCCTATGTCTCAGGCGACGTCTAATGTCGTAGCTTTGCCAATGTATGGAAACGACATCAGGTCTTGTGTGCGCCCATGTTTCTCAGGCGGCGTGTAATGCCGTAGCTTTGCCAATGTTTGGCAAAGACTTCAGGGATTGTGCGCGCGCCTGTGTCTCAGGCGGCGTGTAATGCCGTATCTTTGCCAATGTTTGGCAAAGAGTTCAGGTCTTGTGCGCTCGCATGTGTCTCAAGCGGCATGTAATGCCGTAGGTTTGCCGTTGTTTGGCAAAGTGTTCAGGTCTTGTGTGTGCGCATGTGACTCAGGCGGTGTGTAATGTCGTAGCTTTGCTAATGTTTGGCAAAGACATCAGGTCTTGTGCGATGTGTCTCAGGCGTCGTGTAATGCCGTAGCTTTGGCAATGTTTGGCAAAGACTTCAGGTCTTATGCACGTGCCTTTGTCTCAGACAGCGTGTAATGCCGTAGCTTTGCCAATGTTTGGCAACGGCTCCAGGTCTTGTGCACGCGCCTGTGTCTCAGGCAGCGTGTAATGCCGTAGCTTTACCAATGTTTGGCAAAGTCTTCATATCTTATGCGCGCGCCTGTGTCTCAGGCGGCGTGTAATGTCGTAGCTTTGTGTCTCAGCCGGCGTGTAATGTCGTAGCTTTGCCAATGTTTGGCAACGACTTCAGGTCTTGTGCGTGCGCCTGTGTCTCAGGCGGCAAGCAATGCCGTAGCTTTGCCCATGTTTGACAAAGGCTTCAAGTCTTGTGCTCGCGCCTCTGTCTCAGGCGGCGTGTAATGCCGTAGGTTTGCCAATTTTGGCAAAGACTTCAAGTCTTGTGCGCGCGCTGTCTCTCAGGCGTCGTGTAATGCCGTAGCATTGCCAATGTTTGACAAAGACTTCAGGCCTTGTGCGCGCGCCTGTGTCTCAGGCGGCATGTAATGTCGTCGCTTTGCCAATGTTATGCAAAGACTTCAGGTCTTGTGCGCGCGCCTATGTCTCAGGCGACGTCTAATGTCGTAGCTTTGCCAATGTTTGGCAACGACAACAGGTCTTGTGCGCGCGCATGTGTCTTAGGCGGCGTGTAACGCCGTAGCTTTTCCAATGTTTGGCAAAGACTTCAGGTCTTGTGCGCGCGCCTGTGTCTCAAGCGGCGTGTAATGCCGTATCTTTGCCATTGTTTGGCAAAGAGTTCAGGTCTTGTGCGCGCGCATGTGTCTCAGGCGGCATGTAATGCCGTAGGTTTGCCAATGTTTGGCAAAGAGTTCAGGTCTTGTGTGCGCACATGTGACTCAGGTGGTGTGTAATGCCGTAGCTTTGCCAATGTTTGGCAAAGACATCAGGTCTTGTGCGTTGTGTCTCAGGCGTCGTGTAATGCCGTAGCTTTGCCAATGTTTGGCAAAGACTTCAGGTCTTATGCACGTGCCTTTGTCTCAGGCAGCGTGTAATGCCGTAGCTTTGCCAATGTTTGGCAACGACTCCAGGTCTTGTGCGCGCGCATATGTCTCAGGCGGCGTGTAATGCCGTAGCTTTGCCAATGTTTGGCAAAGACATCAGGTCTTGTGCGCTGTGTCTCAGGCGTCGTGTAATGCTGTAGCTTTGCAATGTTTGGCAAAGACTTCAGGTCTTATGCACGTGCCTTTGTCTCAGGTTGCGTGTAATGTCGTAGCTTTGCCAATGTTTTGCAACGACTCCAGGTCTTGTGTGCGCGCCTATGTCTCAGGCGGCGTGTAATGCCGTAGCTTTACCAATGTTTGGCAAAGTCTTCGTATCTTATGTGCGCGCCTGTGTCTCAGGCGGCGTGTAATGCCGTAGCTTTGTGTCTCAGCCGCGTGTAATGTCGTAGCTTTGCCAATGTTAGGCAACGACTTCAGGTCTTGTGCATGCGCCTGTGTCTCAGGCGGCATGCAATGCCGTAACTTTGTCAATGTTAGACAAAGGCTTCCGGTCTTGTGCTTGCGCCTGTGTCTCAAGCGGCGTGTAATGCCGTAGCTTTGCCAATGTTTGGCAAAGACATCAAGTCTTAGGCGCGCGTTGTGTCTCAGGCGTCGTGTAATGCCGTAGCATTGCCAATGTTTGACAAAGACTACAGGTCTTGTGCGCGCGCCTGTGTCTCAGGCGGCGTGTAATGCCGTAGGTACGCCAATGTTTGGCAAAGACTTAAGGTCTTCTGCTCGCGCCTGTGTCTCAGGAGCCGTGTAATGTCGTTGCTTTGCCAATGTTTTGCAAACACTTCAGGTCTGGTGCGCGCGCCTATGTCTCAGGCGACGTCTAATGTCGTAGCTTTGCCAATGTTTGGCAACGACATCAGGTCTTGTGCGCGCGCATGTGTCTCAGGCGAAGTGTAAAGTGGTAGCTTTGCCAATGTTTGGCAAAGACTTCAGGTCTTGTGCGCGCGCCTATGTCTTAAGCGGCGTGTAATGCCGTAGCTTTGCCAATATTTGGCTTAGACTATAGGTCTTGTGCGTGCGCCTGTGTCTCAGGTGGCGTGTAATGCCGTAGCTTTGCCAATGTTTAGCAAAGACTTCAGGTCTTGTGCGCGCGCATGTGTCTCAGGCGGCGTGTAATGTCGTAGGTTTGCCAATGTTTGGTAAAGAGTTCTGGTCTTATGCCAGCGCCTGTGTCTCAGGCGGCGTGTAATTCCGTATCTTTGCCAATGTTTGGCAACGAATTCAAGTCTTGTGCGCGCGCATGTGACTCAAGCGCGTGTAATGTCGTAGCTTTGCCAATGTTTGGCAAAGACTTCAGATCTTTTGCGCGCGCCTTTGTCTCATGCGGCATGTAGTGTCGTAGGTTTGCCAATGTTTGGCAAAGACTTTAGGTCTTGTGCGCGCTACTGTGTCTCAGGCGGCGTGTAATGTCGTAGCTTTGCCAATGTTTGTGTGACAATCCGACTTTTCATGATTAACTCCGTTAACAATACCGTTAAGTATAACGTTAAATCCTAACCCAGTTAATCCAATCTTAAACAACAGGGATAAGTCCTGCCAAGTCCCAATACTTGATTTGTTGACTCCCAAAGTAAAAATCAACTCAAATTTGTCATGTTGACTTTCTGAAAGTCAAACTCGCAACTAACATTCCAAATTCAAATTCTATAACTGAAATCGTTTGAAATTATAACGGAAAATGCACTTTCATTCTATTATCGTCCATAATGAAATCATAATTAAGTAGTAATTGAGCGAATTAAACCCAATAATGGGTCTTCAAGTCGAAACCATCGCCCCCTTTATCAAAATCGACGAGTTCTTGTATTGTTTTCACAAATTGAGCATACACACACGTAAACCGCATCAAACTAAAGCCGTTACGTACACCAATTCATTCGGAGACAAAGCCGTGATCGCCGGAGACTAACCCGCATGTCATCGGACTCTGTTTTTGTCGAGCACTATCAACCCGACATTCAACCTGGTAATTGAAACTGTAGGTCCTCATGTCAGTTCTATAGATCGTTCTCGTGATAAGATATGTCGTTAACTCGGAGTGCGGAATCCAACGAATCAACGATTGCATACACAAAAGACAATAGAGACAATCAAGTAAATAAACTTCACTCTTGTATTCCAATTCTCAATAGAGTTTACAGACTCAGTTGTTCAACTCTGTTATAGTTCTGATCGATTCTGTTCTTTTTTCAAACCGACTCTGTAAACATCTATATATAGACAACTGACCTGCATTAGGCGAACTTAACAAGTTCGCCTCTAGCAGACTAAGCGAACTTAACAAGTTAACAAGTTCGCCTCTGTTAGACTAGGCGAACTTAACAAGTTCGCCTCTAGCATAACTTGCATAAAACACTTAGAACATTATTACATTACAAAAACATAAAGACATTAGTTCTAAACTATTACAAAGCTTTTGTCATTACAAACTATGTCTTAACAGACTCCCCCTTGACAATAGCTTGATCTTCAGTCTTCTGTCTTCATGATGAGCTCTTCCAATTATCCGGTAATCTGCTGCCTGCATGCACTCCATATCTTCTACATATCTCCAACACTCGCTTATACTGCAATCCTTGTTCTTTCCATTCACTAGTGAACATGATTTCATTCTTTCTCAGCGTTCTCTAATCTTTCTTTAAAAAATTGATAAGATTCATTGCATCATAGAAATATACAACGACCTTATTATCTTTTTCTTCAATCCTTGCTTCACCAGTATTAACATCGACATACCACCATTTCATATTCCCAAGGAAATCTTGAGGAATCTTCTTCAATGGTATCCTGTGTACAGCACGTACTGGTTTGAATTTGTACTTCCAGGTCACTTTCCCAGTCTTTTGATCTATGTTCTTCACTCTCTTTCCTTTTTGAGGTTTTAGCCTTTCATACTTCCCTGAACCACCTTCTCTCTTGATCATATTTGCTATCACATCAGCTAATCCAAACTTAGCTCTATTAATAAGTGGTTTTGAAGCTAGACCATTCATTTCACACCTTGGCAAGGTATTGAAATACTTGATCCTCGGCTTTAAGTACTGAACACCGTCAGATCTTGTAATAGCAAATAATTTTGTGTTATTATCATAAAACCAACTTATGATTCTTCCTACACACCTCTCTTTATTCACATAGTTTTCTTTCTGAGCAGGTTGTGCTTGAGACTTGGGTAACACCTTCATCCAGCTATTTACAACTTCTCTCCACTGTTCTCTGGTCATACCTGTATTTCTGTACATCACAGGTTCTTCATTCACCTTTAGAGACTCAGTGTGAGTAGTATCAGTTTCAGCATCTTTATTGGATTGAATGTTTTCATCATCAGTATCAATCTTAGAATCAGCAGTATCTTCAGGCAGTGTGATGTCTTCAACGGAGTCCATAGAATCTGTTACTCCTTCATAAGTAAACTCAGGAATAACATCATCTTGGATGAAGTTATAAGGGACATTAAGACCATCACAGCCTTCATAAATCACTTTATCTTGACTTTTCTCTATTTCTATCTCCACTATCTCTCCTTCTTCTATTTCATTTTCCGATACATCATCTTCTATGTCATTGAATAATTCATCAATGCATTTCAAGACATGCTATCTTTTTAGCTTCTTCCTCCTCAGACTCTGCAAAGACATGCTATCTTTTTAGCTTCTTCCTCCTCAGACTCTGCAAAATATTTGGACAACAAACACATATTAGACAAATAACAAAACACAAACAATATGAAAAACAAATTTGAAACAAAAAAAAAATTCAAACACACAAAAAAATTTTACAAGTCCAAAAACTCTTCTGACCCCTAAGTTCGCTTAGTGTTTCAAGAGGCGAACTTATTAAGTTCGCCTAGACAAGTTCGCTTGAACAAGTTCGCCTGAACTGTCTGTCATTTCAAATTCAAACTTAGAAATCAAAAAGCTTTCAATCTGTGCTGAAATCATGAAATAACCATTGTAAGCCATTCGACTAAAGTTGTGTTTGTTTTCCAATCTGTTTGCGAATAACAGGGTTCGAGTGGTTCGGGACTTGTTTGCGAATTGCAGTAGGGTGGGACTGGTTAAGTGTGTATTCTCATGGGGAGGAGACCCGGGTTCGAATCCTCCTCCCCTATTTTATTTTTAAAGGTGCATTTTTATTTAGATTTTAATTATAAAATAAATTCCTAATTCATTATAATATTATATTAATATGTTTAAACCGAAAAAACTACCCGTGGACTCGGGATTTATTTTATAAACCATCCTTGATTTGTATTTCATAATTTTATAGTAATATATATATATTATTATTTATCCTTAAATGCTGAATAAAATAATATATATTAAATTATTTTTAACCGTGACTGTTGTTAAAATAATGTATTTTGATATATTATTTTCTTCACGTTTCTAAATTTTGTGAAACGTTTCAAAACTAATAAACAACATAATTATTTATGTTAATTACTCACGTTTATATTCTTGAATAAAAATATTAAATTTATTATTTTTGTCATGCAATTTAATTATTTTTATTAATTCTCTAAACTTAAAAATAATATAATAAATTATATTATTTTCCTAGACTTCTAGTTAATGACAAAACGCTCGAATATATTTATTATATATTATTTGTCATTCATCGCGAAACGCATTCATCCTAATTTACAAATCCGTATTCCCGTAAAATCGTTCGTTTACCCGTTAATCCTTAGAATGTTTAAAGACGCTCTAATGTTCCGTATGTTGCCACAAATCCCAAATGAGTCCCTAATTGTTGTTTGTAATTATAAGGCATACGTAAGCCGTTGCAGGCTAACACTTGTGTACCAAGTCTATTACTTGTGTGATTACTTCCTACACAACTCAGGTGAGTTTTCACGGCCCCTTTTACTGTTTTATCTTGGGGGAGAAAACATGTCGCAAACTATTTTTGGAATATTGTATTCATATGTTATCAATGTTAAAGCTAAGTGTAACACGCTATCACTGAAAGTCCTCAACAAACATCGGACCGTTAATAAGGATCTTAGCGAGGTAATGTTTAGTAGTACTACTGGTTTTGACAAGCCCCACCCGTGTTATTCGCGCTAACTCGATTGGAGGTCGAACGGGTGAAATGTTAGCCTACTCACAACATCTAGGTTGATAAACCTGGTAGGTGGCAAATAAACAAACAGTCAGCTTTGGTTGCGAGCGCTTAAGTTAAACATGAACATAGGTTAGCTACCTATAGATACATATTGAATGGTCGATAATCTTGTAAACGTTTATTTATATACTGAAACTTGTGAACTCACCAACCTCGTGTTGACATCTTTTCTTACATGTTTTCTCATGTCGCTAGGATAAGGCACAGGTGCACATCTAGGACATGCATGGGATTCTCCAATTGATTGATGTTTTATTAAATTGTTTGGACTTTGTTTTGATTTATGTTTGGTTTGAACTTTTGGACTTTCTAGGCGCGTGTGTTTTACACATTTACTTTTCTTTATGCTTCTGCATTAAACTCTGATTAATATGGTATTTTCATTTGAGTCCCATGTAGAGTCGTTCGATGAACTAATGACTGAGATCCTGGTTTGTCACTTCCCAAAACGGTAAAACTCCGTTAGTTTAAATTGGGGGTGTGACAAATTGGTATCAGAGCTATTGGTTATAGAGAACTAGGATTGCATACTAGACTATAACCTCATACATTAGTTACATGTCATAAACATTTGGATGTTTGGCACTTATATGTTATATTACAGGAACATGTCGTCAACCCCACCACCATCACCTAAGGCACCTACCGTATAGTCCCCGGGGCCCAAAAGGCGTCGGACTAGTTCTAGTGACAACTCGATGGAACAGGGTGAACGAAGTAATGCACGAGCAAGGAACACGACACTTAATTGGGGTGCATATCCGAAGATGATCCAAAGGTGGATAGAGATGGGAAATGTTCCATCGCCCTATTTTGGTTCCACTTCCTCATCCGCTACTTTACCTAGCTTGCCATGCACCATGGAACAAGTTTTTGCAGCTTTTGTGTTTATCATAACTAAGGAATTAAAAGAGATGAAGGATTCCACTGATGAGATACTGGGCATTCTAGAGCGAGGGCCATAAGTGCAAGAAACCAAGGTAGGAATTGAGCTTTCGACTGCTGAGCTAGCAGTGACAGACCAAGTCCATAACCATTTGGTGGATCGGGTTACACATTTGGAGACGAGGGTGGACACCTCGGACCATGATGTAGGAGGAATTGTGGAGAGAGTGGCTAATCTGGAAGCCCAGCTGCAAGTAGCAGATCATGCTGCTGAGGGACTTCGGGAGAGAGTGACTCACTTAGAAGCCTAACTACAAGCAGCCCTATTTCGAGAGAACATTCCACTTTCGGACGACGAGGAGGAGCCCTTCGAGGAGGAGCCCTTCGAGGATGAGCCCTTAGAGGAGGAGCCACCCGAGGAGGAACCGATGGAGATCGACGATGCACAATCATACGTTTCCTCCGATGACGAGGATGCTTGATGATCTTTCTATCCTATCTTTCCTTTTTTTTTCATTCATGCTTCGTTTATGTTATTTCTCTTTTCAAACCTAGATGGGTAAGGTTGTTCCCATTCAATAAAAGCACGAGAAGTTTAATGTTGGAGTTATTTATTTTGTAGCCTTATAATTTATTTAATTTTGAAAATGTTAGATGTTATATTTCCTTACTTGTACATAAATAATGTTTAATATGCGATATATTTCTCATTGTTTTGTATTTGTGAATGTGAAGAATCATGTCGGGAAGAGGACGTGGAGGTCGTGCTGGTGGCCGAGGTACCATCAACATGACAACAGCTGGCGGCACTAATCAATGATAGTGTGGCAGAGGCTTTCGCAGCACAGAATGCTGCAGGTAAATGCTTTAGCTATTGACTAATGAGGTCAATTCATATCTTAAAGCGCCTTTCCTAAGCTCTATAATCCCAATCCTATATTATGCTTCTAAATCCAGGTCAATAGAATCAGCAGCCAGCCTGCACCTTCAAAACATTTATGGACTGTAAGCCCCGCACCTTTAGTGGAGCCGAAGGAGCTGTCGGACTACTCCATTGGTTCAAAAAAGTAGAATCGGTGATTGCCATGTGAAACTTCCGGTGTCCAATCAGGTCAAGTTCGCCACTGGAACTTTGGAGGGCCTGGCTCTCACGTGGTGGAACGCCCAGTTCTAGATGTTGGGTTTGGCCATGGCAAATGGACTCCCGTGGGAGGAGTTTAACACGATGATGAAGGAGGAGTACTGTCCTAGGGATGAAATTCAGAAGTTGGAAGGAGAATTTTGGAACCTGAAAATGGAAGGTTCTGTAATTGAGCTTTATACAACTCGCTGCTATGAGCTTGCTACCATGTGCCCACACATGGTGACTCCAGACTACAAGAGGATAGAACTGTACATTGGAGGCTTAGTGCCTCTGATTCAGAGTATGGTCACCTCATCCAACCCTACTACCATCCAGCAGACGATCAGGCTAGCCCACGAGTTAACTGACCAAGCAGTAACTCAAGGAACTCTACCTCCGAGGGGTTCAGTCTCTAAATCCACCGACAATCATAATCGCAAGTTTGATCACAACTCCAACACTCACTCCAACTCCAAGGGATTCCAGGTTAATCAACCTCAGCAACAGCAGCAGCAGCGTAGGTTTGAGCCTACTAAGAACTTCAACCAGACGACCTATTCAAGTCAAAATCAGGGTGGTTATGAGGGAAAATCTCCTAAGTGTAACAAGTGCAACTTTCATCACTTCGGGTTTTGCAACCGTTGTCAGTGGTGTGGCAAAATAGGTCATGCTGCCAAAGATTGTGGGGGTGAGTTACAAGCTAAGCACCCTTTTCAACAGCCTGGGTCTACAAAGGGTTGTTTCGAGTATGGGAAGGAGGGACATTTTCGGAAGAATTGTCCTCAGTTAAAGAAGGGAGGTAATGGAAACTGTAGAACCAAAGACTGATGGCTACAAAATTCTCTAAGTACAAATGCTACTGATCTCAGAGTTTGTTGCTGACCAACAAACTGCTGCGGACAAGCTTATATGATGCGGATACTTGTTCTCCTGCTGAAGAACAAATCTACTGCGGATAGCCTTATCTGCTGAAGACCAAAGTTGCTGCGGATAAGCTTCTCAGCAGCATCAACATTTGATATTGCTGACAGGCAAATCATCAGCAGCTCTGGATGGTTACATCTTGCTGCTGATCAACATCTTTGTTGCTGATAGCCTTGTGCCTTGAAGACAAATCATTGCAGCTGACTATCCATACCAAGCGTCACTGACAACTTTCTGCAAAAGCAACTGACACACTCAAAGCAGAAGGAACCTCAATGGCACAACTAATGACGGACAACAATGCTCTTCTCCAAGCATGCAATTAATGATGCATAAAGAAGACGCTTCAATAAAGTTAACTAGATATAGACAAAACGTGTAATAGTTAGCTAGATACAGCAGATCAACGGTCTGTGTTAGATCTGATCCGTAGAATCAAGGGGTTGTCTTGATTCTATGTGAGTATAAATAATCTGTAAACACTTCATTGTAAGTGTGCTTTTTGTGCTTTCTGATTGAGTTTCAATTGTAATCATTTATCTGCAAAAGCTTAATACAACGATGTTCTTAAAAGTATTCTTTCTGCCTGTTCGATTACATTTGTGTAGTTGTTATTGTTTCCGCCAATTTCAACTAAGAACGGAACCATCTTGTAATTTCACGATCCTACAAGTGGTATCAGAGCTTTGGCTCAGATTAAACAAACTCACACTTGTTTAATCACTTCTGGTTCTATTCTAAACTCTCTATCTTTCATCAGGTCACCAAGAACAAAAATGGCACAAAGCAACGGGTTTGAAGACATCAGCAGCATCAACTGACCACCAAGATTGGTGTCTGCATGGAAAGTTTTTTCTGCTATCAGGAGTACGGAATGTGGAAATCCATCAGGGATGGACCCTACATTCCCATGGTGGCATCTGCTGACTCTGGAGGACCATTAGTTCCAAAGGAGCCCTCCAAGTACTCAGAAGAGGATATAAAAAGATGGAGGTGGACTTCAAGGCACTAGGAGTTATCCAAATGTGCCTTCCAAATGAAGTTTTTCATAACTTCAGAAGCTACAAAACTGCCAAAGAGCTCTGGGAAGCTCTTGAGAAAATGTTTGCTGGCTCGGAGGAAGTCAAAGAGAACAGAAGAAACATCCTGAAGCAGCAGTATGAAAACTTCGTCTGGAAGGAAGGTGAGTCTCTAACTGTTTTATACAATAGATTTACCTATCTTGTAGGAAAGCTGCAGTACTCAAAGGTGAAGCTAGAGAATGAAGATATTCTCAAGAAGTTCATCATGTCTCTACCAAGCTGCTGGACACTTTACACAGTGTCAATCAGAAGAACGGAGAATCTGAAAACTCTCCAGATGACTGAGCTCTTTGGAATGCTAAAAACCTATGAGCTAGAGATGATTCAGGCAAAAGAAAGAAGCTCAAGCTACCAAACAGCCTCAACATCCACCACCACCTCCTCTGACCTCCATTCTGAGCACTCGGGTCCTAGTTCAAGTAATTACTATCCTCCCATCATCACTCATCCTCAAACTCCAATCTCTCAAACAAACAGCTCACCATTTCTCCTAGAAGCTCCTCCTCAAACATCAACCTCTGCTGCTTTTGTTTCTAAAAACTCAAACAATATGTCCTTTATCAAGGAGGATCTGGAATGCTTTCATCCAGATGATTTAGAAGAAATGGACATACAACACTCATATGCCATGCTCTCTATAAGAGCAAAGTGGTTCTACTCTAGAACCGGAAGACCCATTCCATGTAACAACTCCAACACCAGAGTTGGCTTGGATAAAAGCAAACTAAGATGTTACAACTGTAACCTACTGGGTCACTTTGCTAGAGAATGCAAGGCACCAAGAGCAAATCCAGTCACTTCTCAGTCAAGACAAACTCACTAAGCCCAACCCAGACAACAACATCAAGCTACTCCTCCAGTTCAAACTGTAGTCTATGCAACTGTTGGAACTTCTGAGTTCGACTGGAGCTTTCAATATGAAGAACTGCCCGTCAACAATCAAGCTCTAATGGCAGACACTACAGAGATACCACCTCAGGTATTTGAACATCTTTGCTCTCAAGCTTGTATTGATAAAGTTTTGGGTTATAGAAAGGACAACCAAAACCTTGTAGATCAAAATGAAGAGTTTCATCAGATGAAATCTGAGTTCAAAAAGGTTGAAAATACTTATAAAGAAAAGATTAATTGCCTTAAGAAAGAGATTTCATCGCTAAAACACGAACAAACTAATCTTGAAACTCAGATTGATGATCTACTGGTCAAACTAAAAGCTACCAGAGCTGAACTGGCAGAATAGAAAGTTCATGTTGAAAAATATGAAGTTTCCTCCAAAAAGTTACAAAGACTTTAAGATATTCAAGTCCATAAGAAGGTAAAAACTGGACTTGGGTATAACAATGATCAGTACAATGTTGTTCCTCCTCCTGCTGACTATATTGCCATATACGAACCAAACTTCAATGTTTTTAAAAATCTTGACACTGCAAACCGAAACCTTGATCCTTCAACGGATGAACCTTTCATCGAAAACTGCACTACCTCATCAGAATCTGAGTCAACTCACTCAGACCATGATGAAACCAGTGCAGTCACATCTGAAGCTGTTCTGAATAGAGTTGCAGTTCCTGCTGTTCTTCCAGCTGTTCCAGCCCCTGTACCATTCAAACAGATCAAGATCAGCTATCCTCCATATGAAAAAAAGCTAAACATTGAAAAGGGACAGACAGCATAACCCACAAACCCCAAGCCTCAGTTCAAGCCAATCACAAAGAGAAAGGTATTTGATATATGTCGTAAGTTTGAAGAAAAAGTTCCATATGTTCAAAGGACCCTAGAAGAAGCCACCTTTGAACATAACAAAGCTCATCCATGGAACTTCAAGGATCTGTTCCAAAGAAAGGACTATGTCTACCTTTTAAGAGACAAACTGGCAAAGTCATGCTTTGTGTGTGGCAGATATAACCACACTGCCAGCACCTGCTTTCATTACCTGGAATACCAAAGAAATTCAAAGCAGCATGCCTTTGAAAAGACTAACAAAAATAAGAAGGTAAAAAGCTATGAAGACAAAGCAACTAAGTTCAGAGAGTCTCTATCTCCCTCAAGAGTGAAGCTACCTAAATCTCAACAAACTTGCATCATTTGTGGTGAATCAGACCACTTTGCTGCAAACTGTAAGTTTAACCCTTTCAACCAGATCCTTCATCAAGCCCCTCAAAGACAAAGGGTAAAGAAGGATCAGCATACATCGGTTGTTAGTCCAGTTAAGCCCAAGAAAACAAAGTACAAGCTTTCAGCAGCAACCAAGTCTGATGCTGATAAGCTAAAATCCTTCGCAGCAAAATCTGCTGCTGATAAGGCAAAGACATCAGCAGCAAGAGTGTCCACTACTGATAAGGCAAAATCCAAGGCAAAGCCTACAGTAGCAAAGAATGATGACACTTCAACAAAGCTGTCAGCAGCAGGATCTATTGTCAACAAGCCAGAAACATCAGTAGCAAAATCTGCTGCTGACAGTGTGTGGAAAACTAGAAAATCACCAACAAGGCAATGGAAAGCCAAACCATCTTCAAGCACTGTCATTGGTTCCATTAACTGCAAACATACGGAAAAGGATAAACTAACAACCATCTTTTTCAAGTCTACAGACTCTTGGGTTCCTTCTACTAATTAGAAATATATCATGTGCAGGGACAGCCAAGTCACAAAAATAACACTTGGGTGGTAGACAGTGGGTGTTCCTGGCACATGACAGGCAACAGATCCATCCTCTCAAACTTCAGACATTTCAATGGAGGATATGTTGCCTTTGGAAGGACTCAAAGGGAGGATCCATTACTGGACAAGGAACTGTGTCCAACGAAAGAATGAGCATTGATAAGGTCAACTATGTTAAAGAATTGGACTTCAATCTCATGAGTGTTTCCCAGGTCTGCGACCAAAAGCGTTGGATGCTCTTCACAGATAAAGAATGTTTTGTACTGACTCCAGGCTTATCGACACCTCCTCCAGAAAGCATTCTATTAACTGCTCAGAGAAAAGAAAATCTCTATGTACTGGACATGAATGAAGTCACTCCATCTGGGAGTGTTTCCTGCTTTTTATCAAAGGCCTCAGTTGATGAATCAGCTCTCTGGCATAGGAGATTAAGCCATGTTAATATCAAAACTATCAACAAATTGGTGAAGAATAATCTTTTCAGAGGGATTCCTGACAAAGAATTTCAGCTGGAAGACCACTGCATTGCATGCTTAAAGGGGAAGCAACACAAAAGCTCTCATAAGCCCAAGACCTTGAATACAAATGACACTCCACTGCAACTACTGCATATGGATCTCTTTGGTCCTACAAATGTCATGTCAATGGGCAAGAAGTCGTACTGTCTGGTGATAACTGATGACTACACCAGATTCTCATGGGTATACTTCTTGAGAACTAAAGATGAAACTGCTGAAATTCTCAAATCCTACATTCTCAGGGTAGAGAATCAAAGCAATCAAAAGGTGAAGATCATTCAGGGCGAAAAGGTTGGTGCAGTCATGGGCATCATTTCCTTTATGAAAGCACAGAAATGCCTTCGAAAAGGGCATACTGCTATTTTGGCTCTCGTTGCCGATCAGCCATCAGAAGAGAAGAAGATTGATGATATTCCTATCGTTCGTGAATTTATGGAAGTATTTCCCGAGGATTTGCCTGGTCTGCCACCACACCATCAAGTTGAATTTCAAATCGATCTAGCACCCGGAGCGGCACCGATCCCTCGGGCACCTTATAGACGAAAACCTAGTGAATTACGAGAGTTGTCGACTCAGTTACAGGAATTGTTGGATAAAGGTTTCATCCGACCTAGCTCATCGAGAAGTTGTATGCTATGTTCCTCCTTTTCGAGAAGTTCAATTCTTAGGACATGTGGTTAACGAGAACGGAATACATGTCGATCCATCAAAGATTGAAGCCATCAAGAATTGGGCAGCACTGACTACTCCGACTGATGTGCGACAATTTCTGGGATTGGCTGGATATTACCGTAGATTCATCGAGGGATTCTCTAAGATTGCACAACCTCTCATTACCTTAACTAAAAAGGGTAAAGCCTACAACTATGGCAATAACCAGGAGTCAGTGTTCCATCTTCTTAAACAGAAACATTGCAGTGCACCCATTCTAGCTTTTCCAGAAGGAACGGATGATTTTGTGGTGTATTGTGACGCATCCATTCAGGGTCTAGGTTGTGTTCTAATGCAACGAGAAAAAGTAATCGCATATGCTTCGCGTCAACTAAAGATTCATGAGAAAAACTACAACACTCATGATCTAGAGTTAGGAGCTGTAGTTTTCGCACTTAAGATATGGAGACACTACTTGTACGGTACCAAGTGCACTATCTACACCGATCACAAGAGTCTTCAGTATATATTCGAGCAAAAAGAACTAAATATGAGACAGCGTCGTTGGGTCGAGCTCTTGACTGATTATGACTGTGCGATCCGGTATCATCCGAGTAAGGCTAATGTTGTAGCTGATGCCCTAAGTCGAAAGGAAACCATGCCCAAATGAGTTCGAGCACTACAACTTACTATTCACCCCGGACTACCTGACAAAATTCACAGTGCTCAACTTGAAGCCCTGAAAGAGAAAAACCTACCGCTGGAAGGCACACGCGGTATGGAAGCATAACTCGAGGTCAAATCTGACGGTATTCGCTACTTCATCGAGAGAATATGGGTTCCAGTATTCGGGAACTTAAGAGAACTAGTCATGGACGAAGCTCATAAATCTCGTTACTCTATTCATCCAGGTTCCAACAAGAAGTACCATGATCTAAAGGTGCTATATTGGTGGCCAAAGATGAAGGCCGATATAGCCACCTATGTGAGCAAGTGCCTGACCTGCGCGATGGTCAAAGTCGAATATCAAAAGCCTTCTGGTCTTCTCTAACAACCAGAGATTCCCATGTGGAAATGGGAGCAGGGACTTTATCACGAAATTGCCACGAACTCCTACAGGATGTGATACCATTTGGGTAATCATCGATCGTTTAACAAAGTCAGCTCACTTCTTAGCAATCAAGGAAACCGACAAAATGGATAAGCTTACTCGTATTTACTTGAAAGAAGTAGTCTCTACGGGGTGCCAATCTCTTTCATTTCGGATCGTGATGCACGATTCACCTCTTGTTTCTAGCAATCATTACATAAAGCTTTAGGCACGCATCTAGATATGAGCACAGCATACCATCCTCAAACTGATGGCCAGACAGAGCGTACTTGTGACACCCGGCAAATTCAGGTTAATATCCATACCCGACTATTACTTGAATTCACGTGATTTCACTTGCATCATACTTAATTATAGAGTAATTAAGTACATATTTCGTTTAATAAGTCTATTCGTTTCATTTCATGCATCGGTAATCGGGCGGATTATCGGGTCACACACGCGTCCTGTCACACGAACGTTAACGAATATTAGAAATAATATTTAGACATATATTTGGTGTGTAAAAATTATATGTAATACTGTGATTTAATATTTCATGCTTATGTGAATTTTTCCGGAATTTTTAGAGCAACTTTTAAATTAACGCTTTTTAAGCGGATACGCGATATGTGCCAACAACACTACTTTAGATTTTATAAAAATGATGGATTTATTATTTGGACTAAATAATTCAGCAAATTAAAATGGGTAATCCATATTAGAAGCCCATATTAGTTAAAAAGCCTTAAAGACTCAAAAGGCCCAACACTTTTTACTAAAACTCCCTTACACTCACTAATCCCTCATTTCCACCTAAACCCTAAACCTAATCTCTCCCCTCTCCTCTCATTTTCGGCCGCCACCACCACCTCCTAGCCACCACCCCTCTCAAAATTGTTCATCCATTTCAAGCTCCATTCAAGGTGTTTCAAGGTGATACAAGGAGGATTCAAGCTAGTGCAAGACCATATCTACACCATACCTTGGTTTTGTAAGCATCCCATTCATACTTTTTTTCTTATTATTTTCGGCCAAAATGGGAAACACCTCTATCCAAATGATTTTTGTTGATTCAAGTGTTATAATGCATGTTTCTAACTAAAAGTTTTCATAAAATAAGGTTGTTGACACATATATGCACATTTTATGGTTTGAAATACTTGTTTAGATGGTTATTTGCTCGTTTCTATTTATAGAAACTTTGTTGGATGCATTTTTGCAAAACTTGATGTGTGATATGTTTGTTAGTTTAAATGGTACTCATAATAGTAGAATAAGTAGGAAATATAATCTTTTTGGTTGAAATGTCGTTTTTCACTAGGTTATGGTGACTTACTATTTAAGGAAACTTTAATTTTGCATATTTTGTGTTATGAGTTTATATTGGATAAAAACTTGATATTATGGTTCTATAATATATATTAAAGTAGTAAAAAGAGTTATTTGAGGTTACACATGTGCAATAGGGTCGTTTGGACCACTTTCCTAAAAAGGAAACTTTAATTGTTCATAATTTGTATGTGTAGGTTATAAATGTTTAAAATGGATTATATAGCTTCATTATCATATGAATAGATGACTTATGCAAGAATATGTAATTTGAAGTTGTGTTATGACATGTTTTGGTGAACCTTGCTAAATAAGGAAACTTTATTTGTTGAGAAAACTTCATAATTGCTTGAAATAGAAAGTAAATGCATAGAATCATGTTACTAATATGTTACTATTATAATTTCATGTATAACTTGTTTGTTTGGGCTATGGCACCTCAAGTGCACTAAAACCCTAATTGTCAAAAATGGAAACCTTGTTATGTTAGGAGTTATGGAATTTTGCAATGACATATTATGCTACTGGTTTGAAAGTGTTGAAATGATACTAATAGGTTATTAATATGATGACATGAATTATGTGTGTGAAATGTGCCATAAGGATGTGCAAATGCTATGTCACTTATCACATGTTAGTTTCTTATACAACTAGTTGAAGCTTGTATGTTATGTCACAAGGGGTTACTTATACATTACTTAGGTACAACTTATATGTTCTTTATGTGTCACACATGTACAACTTATATGCTACTTGAGTGCTACACATGTATAACTTGTATGATGCTTATGTGTTACATGTTTACAACTTATATGTTACTTGTGTGTTGTTTATACATGACTTCAATATGAGTCAACATTGGTCAACATTAGTCAACATTGGTCAAACTTGGTCAATATTGGTCAACATTGGTCAACACTAGTCAACATTGGTCAACATTGGTCAACACTAGTCAACATTGGTCAACATTAGTCAACATTAGTCAAACTTGGTCAAAGTTGGTCAAACCTTGGTCAAAGTTGGTCAAACCTCGGTCAAACCTCGGTCAACTTTGGTCAAACCTTTTCAAAACGTCAATGTAACCTTTCAACGTTGAGTCGTTTGGATGAATGTGGTTACATAAACCATGTTTACTTTCATAGACCTTATAGCCTTATTAATTCTTAGGGCTCGGTTAGGTCGGTTACCCGGAGTTACTCGATTCCTCTCGTTACTCCCATTTCTCATTCACCGCATTTCCAGGTTAGTTTTCACGGCCCCATTTTACTTACTTTTCTATTTGGGGGAGATACATGCTAAACCATTTTCTTACTTGGTCGTATGACAATTACTTTGATTTCGCTTTAATTTATATAAGTGGGTGCATTTCCGCACATAAAGTCCTCTCATATTCGAACCGTTAATTATTACACAAAGCGAGGTGATTCATGAATAGTACTATTGGGTTTAACAACCCCCACCCGGGTTAGTCGCGCTAACTCTGACTGGGAGTCAAACGGGTGCATAATTGACCTAATCCATTGCGTGCTGGGCACGTAAGAGGCAAAATGCTTGTTTCTGCATTCCTTCGTTGAGCTTCGGTTTCGGTGTTGCTTATATAGTTAATGTTTATTGTCTGATCAACAATCGAATCAATAGTATACATGCGTACTGTTACACTGTTTTCATTTCTGTTTCTGTTACTTAAACCTGTGAACTCACCAACCCTGTGTTGACACTTTAAGCATGTTTATCTCAGGTCGCTAAGCATTCATGCACGGTCTAGGATTGCACTCCAAGAGTCCCACAGCATGTTTTCATTTAGAAGCTTAGGTTTATGGGAACCTAATTTGTCATGCTTCTGTATTTTGCAACATTACTTTTGCTTCCGCACTTTACATTCCGCATTTTCAAACTCTGTATTACTATTTAATTTTGTGTGATGTTCAAACGGAATGTCTTTTCGAAAACAAGTTAGAGGTCGTTCGAAATGACCGGGACTGATGATCCTTGACAGTCACAACCCGCGGGTAACCCGCTGTGGAATTTCAGGGTGTGACAGATTGGTATCAGAGCCTTGGTTATAGAGAACTAAGTTGCATTTAGTATACTTAGACTATAACTGTAGGCTCACATAGTTCACATCACATCATACATGCATTTTCATACATGAATACAATGGATTACTGGATAACAGGATGTCGACCTCATCGGACCCCATTGTGATCTCGGACTCTGAGGAGTACACACCAGCTACCCCATCATCATCAGTGGAGCCACTCACCCCACCTTCATCACCCCACTCATCCACGGATGAGGAGCAGACACATGACACAGTGGATTTTGTAGAGTTGGATTCTGAAGAGGATCCTGAGGAGGATCCTGAGGAGGACCCGGAGGAGGATCCTGAGGAGGATCTAGAGGAGGAGGAAGAAGACGACGCACCAGCCCCCGGAGGTGACGGAGACGCCGGCGAGGGGAGCGACTCGGGCGAGACGGTGCCCTACCCCGTACTACACGGGGACTCATCGTCCGACGACGGCTCCATACTACCTTCACCACCTCGTCTGGCGGACCCGACGCCGCCATCACCATTACTTGCACCGGTGGGCGCGAAGACCAAACTCACAGCTCGGAAGAAGAACATTCGCAGAGGAAAGCGACCAGCCCACTCCCCTGACATTGCTGGACCATCGGCCAAAAGGGCCCGGATTGCATCATTGGACACTTCATCTACGGGAGAGTCAACTGGACCATCCTATCCACCACCCTATTGGCTCCGGCCTACCCGGGAGGTACTACCGATACTGGCGACGCGCAGCAGGTTACATGACGCTGACACATCATCCCTCCAGGATGAGTTGGCACTGACAGACCAGGCACTACTGATAGTACGAGACCGGATCGAGGCCGCGGAGGAAAAGGCCGCGGAGGACACCCGAAAACCCAGGAGAAGGCACCAGTTCCATGACAACTGCCCAAATTGAAGCCCTTATCGCCCAACGCGTGGCAGATGCACTCGCTAACCACGAAGCCAATCGATCCAGTGGAGGGTCGGGAGGCCACGGCGAGAGCAGAGGAACTGGGCATGGAACAAAGGCTTGCACCTACAAATCCTTTATGGATTGCAAGCCGCGTACATTTACCGGGATGGAAGGAGCAGTGGGACTGCTACGATGGATAGAAAAGATCGAATCGGTCTTCAGTATGAGCCAATGCACAATGGAGAACAGAGTCATGTACGGAGCTGGGACTCTCGAGGGCCAAGCCCTCTCCTGGTGGAACTCTTATATCCAGACTCTGGGCCTGGATAATTCGAACGCCATTCCTTGGGAGGAATTCAAGGAAATGTTGAAAGAGGAGTACTGTCCTCGTAACGAACTCCAAAAGTTGGAACAGGAGTTTTGAAACCTAAGGATGGAGGGTGCTGACATCGCGGGATATATACCGCAAGATTCCACGATTTAGCAAGACTACTACCGCACATGGTTACACCGGAGTACAAACGAATTGAGCGGTACATTTGGGGTTTGGCACCTCAAATACAATGCATGGTTACTTCTGCAGAACCCACAATTATCCACAGCACACTGAGACTGGCTCATAATCTCACGGATCAGGCAGTCCGTCAGGGACTGTTCAACAAGAAAGAAAGTTTTGTGAAAACCTTTGACAACAAGAGAAAGTGGGAAAATGCTCCTACCAAATCCTATGTGCCTAGTAACCAGAAGAAGCAGGAACCGGCCCGGGTGTTTGTGGCTAACCAACCGGATAAAAGGCCAAGAGGGACATACACTGGAACCCTACCTAAGTGCAACAAGTGCCAGTTTCACCACAATGGTACTTGTGAAGATTCTCGGTGCCAGAAGTGTAAACGTTTTGGACACACTGCCCAGAGCTGCGGATCAGTTGAACAAGCCCCGGCTGGCGGGGGAAACCGCGGATGTTTCGGGTGCGGTGATCCCTGACATTTCCGCAAGGACTGCCCAAAGAACCGGAAACCTGGAAATACAAACACTCGGGGCAGAGCATTTGTCATTGGAGCCGGCGAGGCTAGGCAGGATCCCAACATTGTTACTGGTACGTTTCTCGTAAACAACTGCTATGCTTCTATCTTATTTGACACGGGTGCCGATAAGAGTTTTGTATCCACTGAGTTTAGCTCATTACTTGGGATTACTCCCATCGCCTTAGATTACTTATACACGGTAGAGCTAGCAGATGGTAAGCTAATAGAGACAGAACAAGTAATTCCAGGTTGTGTCTTAACACTAGCCGATCATCCTTTCACTATAGACCTATTGCCAGTGACGTTGGGAAGCTTCGACATAGTAGTCGGTATGGACTGGTTGTCCAAGAACCGAGCCGAAATCGTCTGTCACGAGAAGATAGTCTGCATTCCATTGTCGGATGGAGAAACACTAACCATTCAAGGAGAACAGAGTGGTGCTACGTTAAGAATCATTACCTGCATGAAAGCCCGAAAGTACTTGCGGAAGGGTTATCACGCGATCCTAGCACACGTGACGGAAAAGAAAGAAGAAGAAAAATAAGATTAAAGACATACCGATCGTCCGAGACTATCCGGAAGTATTTCCCGACGACTTGCCCGGACTTCCACCGCAGCGACAAGTCGAGTTCCGGATTGATCTCACACCCGGAGCGGCTCCGATAGCAAGGTCACCTTACCGACTGGCGCCATCAGAAATGCATGAATTGTCTAACCAATTACAGGAACTGTTAGACAAAGGCTTCATCAGACCAAGCTTCTCGCCTTGGGGAGCACCAGTCTTGTTCGTTAAGAAGAAAGACGGATCGTTCCGTATGTGTATCGACTACAGAGAACTGAACAAGGTAACTATCAAGAACCGATATCCACTACCAAGGATCGATGACCTGTTCGACCAATTGTAAGGGTCGAGCTATTACTCAAAGATCGATCTACGGTCGGGATACCACCAGCTAAGGATTCAGGAAGACGATATTCCAAAGACCGCCTTCCGAACTCGTTACGGTCACTACGAGTTCATGGTCATGCCATTTGGGTTAACCAATGCACCGGCGGTATTCATGGACCTCATGAACCGAGTGTGCAAGCCCTACTTGGACAAGTTTGTGATTGTGTTCATAGACGATATCCTGATATACTCACAGAACAAAGAGGAACATGCCGAGCATTTGAAGTTAATTATGGAGTTGCTGAAAGCCGAGAAATTGTACGCCAAGTTCTCGAAATGCGACTTCTGGATTCGCGAAGTACAATTCCTTGGACACGTGGTCAACGAGAAAGGCATACATGTTGACCCATCCAAAATCGAGGCGATTAAGAATTAGGAAGCACCTAAGACTCCGACTGAGGTACGACAGTTCTTAGGCCTTGCGGGCTACTATCGACGATTCATCAAAAATTTCTCTAAGATAGCCCAACCTCTCACCACACTGACACACAAGGATAAGAAATACGAATGGAATGACAAGGCAGAAACCGCTTTTCAATTACTCAAACAGAAACTTTGCAGCGCGCCGATCCTATCGTTACCAGAAGGAACAGACGATTTCGTGGTGTACTGCGATGCGTCACATCAAGGGCTCGGGTGCGTGTTAATGCAAAGGGAGAAGGTCATAGCCTATGCTTCTCGACAACTGAAAGTGCACGAGAAAAACTACACTACCCACGATTTGGAGCTGGGAGCGGTAGTATTTGCACTCAAGATCTGGAGGCACTACTTGTATGGCACGAAGTGCACAATTTTCACCGATCACAAAAGCCTTCAACACATCTTCGATCAGTAGGAACTTAACATGAGGCAACGTCGATGGGTCGAATTGCTAAACGACTACGACTGCGCTATCCGTTACCATCCTGGAAAGGCAAACGTCGTGGCTGATGCCTTGAGCAGGAAGGATCAACCCAAACCGCGACGAGTGCGGGCGTTACAGTTGACCATCCACACGAACTTACCCATGCAAATCCGCGACGCCCAACTCGAAGCAATCAAGGAAGTAAACCTTTGCCATGAGTCCTTACGTGGTATGGACAAGCAGTTTGAGGTCAAATCCGATGACATCCGTTATTTCATGGATCGGATTTGGGTACCAAGCTTTGGGGATCTAAGGGATCTGGTGATGGACGAGGCACACAAGTCCAGGTACTCGATCCACCCTATGCTGACAAGACGTACCATGACCTCAAGGAACATTATTGGTGGCCTAACATGAAAGCCGAAATTGCTACCTACGTCAGTAAATGCTTGACCTGTGCTAAGGTCAAGGTAGAGTATCAGAAACCATCAGGGTTACTCCAACAACCAGAGATCCCACAGTGGAAGTGGGGACAGATTTCAATGGACTTCATCACGAAATTGCCCAGGGCCTCTAATGGCTGTGACACAATCTGGGTAATTGTCGACAGACTAACCAAATCTGCGCACTTCCTTCCCATTAAAGAAACGGACAAGATGGAGAAACTAACCAGAACTTACTTAAAGGAAGTAGTCACAAGACATGGAGTGCCAATCTCCATCATTTCAGATAGGGATAGTCGATTCACATCCCGATTCTGGCAATCCTTACAGAAAGCCTTGGGTACTCGGCTAGATATGAGTACTGCATACCACCCCCAGACGGACGGTCAAAGTGAAAGGACCATCCAAACCCTGGAGGACATGCTCAGAGCTTGTGTGGTTGACTTCGGGAACGGATGTGATGCCCATCTACCGTTGGTCGAATTTTCATACAACAACAGCTACCACACTAGCATTAAGGCCGCACCATTCGAAGCACTTTACGGACGAAAGTGTAGATCGCCGATTTGCTGGACAGAAGTGGGAGATAGCCAACTCACTGGTCCAGAAGTTATTCATGAAACTACAGAGAAGATTGTATAGATACACGAACGCATCAAGGCCGCGCGTGATCGTCAAAAGAGTTACGCTGACGTGAGACGCAAACCATTAGAATTTCAAGTGGGAGACAAGGTACTACTGAAAGTCTCGCCATGGAAAGGAGTGATACGTTTCGGCAAGCGTGGAAAGCTTAATCCTCGTTACATTGGACCTTTCGAGATTCTGAAAAGGATTGGCCCTGTTGCTTACAAACTCAACCTACCAGAAACCCTCAGTGGCGTTCATGACGTGTTTCACGTGTCAAATCTGAAGAAGTGCTTGTCAGACGAGACACTAGTCATACCATTGGAGGAAATTCAAATAGACGATCAGCTTCACTTCGTCGAAGAACCAGTCGAGATCATGGACCGCGAGGTCAAACAGTTAAAACAAAGCCGCATTCCCATAGTTAAGGTTCGTTGGAATTCTAGACGTGGACCAGATTTCACTTGGGAGCGCGAGGATCAATTCAAGCGTAAATACCCTCACTTGTTCAAAACTACACCGTCTATCAGTGACGCGAACTGAATTTCGGGACGAAATTCCTTTTAACAGGGGGAGTATGTGACACCCGGCAAATTCAGGTTAATATCCATACCCGACTATTACTTGAATTCACGTGATTTCACTTGCATCATACTTAATTATAGAGTAATTAAGTACATATTTCGTTTAATAAGTCCATTCATTTCATTTCTATTCATGCATCGGTAATCGGGCGGATTATCGGGTCACACACGCGTCCTGTCACACGAACGTTAACGAATATTAGAAATAATATTTAGACATATATTTGGTGTGTAAAAATTATATGTAATACTGTGATTTAATATTTCATGCTTATGTGAATTTTTCCGGAAATTTTAGAGCAACTTTTAAATTAACGCTTTTTAAGCGGATACGCGATATGTGCCAACAACACTACTTTAGATTTTATAAAAATGATGGATTTATTATTTGGACTAAATAATTCAGCAAATTAAAATGGGTAATCCATATTAGAAGCCCATATTAGTTAAAAAGCCTTAAAGACTCAAAAGGCCCAACACTTTTTACAAAAACTCCCTTACACTCACTAATCCCTCATTTCCACCTACACCCTAAACCTAATCTCTCCCCTCTCCTCTCATTTTCGGCCGCCACCACCACCTCCTAGCCACCACCCCTCTCAAAATTGTTCATCCATTTCAAGATCCATTCAAGGTGTTTCAAGGTGATACAAGGAGGATTCAAGCTAGTGCAAGACCATATCTACACCATACCTTGGTTTTGTAAGCATCCTATTCATACTTTTTTTCTTATTATTTTCGGTCAAAATGGGAAACACCTCTATCCAAACGATTTTTGTTGATTCAAGTGTTATAATGCATGTTTCTAACTAAAAGTTTTCATAAAATAAGGTTGTTGACACATATATGCACATTTTATGGTTTGAAATACTTGTTTAGATGGTTATTTGCTCGTTTCTATTTATAGAAACTTTGTTGGATGCATTTTTGCAAAACTTGATGTGTGATATGTTTGTTAGTTTAAATGGTACTCATAATAGTAGAATAAGTAGGAAATATAATCTTTTTGGTTGAAATGTCGTTTTTCACTAGGTTATGGTGACTTACTATTTAAGGAAACTTTAATTTTGCATATTTTGTGTTATGAGTTTATATTGGATAAAAACTTGATATTATGGTTCTATAATATATATTAAAGTAGTAAAAAGAGTTATTTGAGGTTACACATGTGCAATAGGGTCGTTTGGACCACTTTCCTAAAAAGGAAACTTTAATTGTTCATAATTTGTATGTGTAGGTTATAAATGTTTAAAATGGATTATATAGCTTCATTATCATATGAATAGATGACTTATGCAAGAATATGTAATTTGAAGTTGTGTTATGACATGTTTTGGTGAACCTTGCTAAATAAGGAAACTTTATTTGTTGAGAAAACTTCATAATTGCTTGAAATAGAAAGTAAATGCATAGAATCATGTTACTAATATGTTACTATTATAATTTCATGTATAACTTGTTTGTTTGGGCAATGGCACCTCAAGTGCACTAAAACCCTAATTGTCAAAAATGGAAACCTTGTTATGTTAGGAGTTATGGAATTTTGCAATGACATATTATGCTACTGGTTTGAAAGTGTTGAAATGATACTAATAGGTTATTAATATGATGACATGAATTATGTGTGTGAAATGTGCCATAAGGATGTGCAAATGCTATGTCACTTATCACATGTTAGTTTCTTATACAACTAGTTGAAGCTTGTATGTTATGTCACAAGGGGTTACTTATACATTACTTAGGTACAACTTATATGTTCTTTATGTGTCACACATGTACAACTTATATGCTACTTGAGTGCTACACATGTATAACTTGTATGATGCTTATGTGTTACATGTTTACAACTTATATGTTACTTGTGTGTTGTTTATACATGACTTCAATATGAGTCAACATTGGTCAACATTAGTCAACATTGGTCAAACTTGGTCAATATTGGTCAACATTGGTCAACACTAGTCAACATTGGTCAACATTGGTCAACACTAGTCAACATTGGTCAACATTAGTCAACATTAGTCAAACTTGGTCAAACTTGGTCAAAGTTGGTCAAACCTCGGTCAAACCTCGGTCAACTTTGGTCAAACCTTTTCAAAACGTCAATGTAACCTTTCAACGTTGAGTCGTTTGGATGAATGTGGTTACATAAACCATGTTTACTTTCATAGACCTTATAGCCTTATTAATTCTTAGGGCTCGGTTAGGTCGGTTACCCGGAGTTACTCGATTCCTCTCGTTACTCCAATTTCTCATTCACCGCATTTCCAGGTGAGTTTTCACGGCCCTATTTTACTTACTTTTCTATTTGAGGGAGATACATGCTAAACCATTTTCTTACTTGGTCGTATGACAATTACTTTGATTTCGCTTTAATTTATATAAGTGGGTGCATTTCCGCACATAAAGTCCTCTCATATTCGAACCGTTAATTATTACACAAAGCGAGGTGATTCATGAATAGTACTATTGGGTTTAACAACCCCCACCCGGGTTAGTCGCGCTAACTCTGACTGGGAGTCAAACGGGTGCATAATTGACCTAATTCATTACGTGCTGGGCACGTAAGAGGCAAAATGCTAGTTTCTGCATTCCTTCGTTGAGCTTCGGTTTCGGTGTTGCTTATATAGTTAATGTTTATTGTCTGATCAATAATCGAATCAATAGTATACATGCGTACTGTTACACTGTTTTCATTTCTGTTTCTGTTACTTAAACCTGTGAACTCACCAACCCTGTGTTGACACTTTAAGCATGTTTATCTCAGGTCGCTAAGCATTCATGCACGGTCTAGGATTGCACTCCAAGAGTCCCACAACATGTTTTCATTTAGAAGCTTAGGTTTATGGGAACCTAATTTGTCATGCTTCTGTATTTTGCAACATTACTTTTGCTTCCGCACTTTACATTCCGCATTTTCAAACTCTGTATTACTATTTAATTTTGTGTGATGTTCAAACGGAATGTCTTTTCAAAAACCAGTTAGAGGTCGTTCGAAATGACCGGGACTGATGATCCTTGACAGTCACAACCCGCGGGTAACCCGCTGTGGAATTTCAGGGTGTGACAGTACTATTCAAACTTTAGAGGACATGCTACGAGTTTATGGATTGGATTTTGGTAACACTTGGGATTCTCACCGATCGTTGGTGCACACTAGCATCAAGGCAGCTTCATTTGAAGCACTATATGGACGGAAATGTCGTTCTTCTATTTGTTAGGTCGAGGTTGGGGATAGTCAACTTACAGGTCCTGAACTCGTACTTAGAACTTCTGAGAAAATCGTTTAAATTAGAAACCGTATGGCAGCAGCTCGTGATTGTCAAAAGAGCTATGCCGATAAGCGTCGTAAACCGTTAGAATTTCAAGTAGGAGATATGGTTTTGTTAAAAGTCTCACCTTGGAAAGGTGTCATTCGTTTTGGAAAACGAGGCAAGCTAAATCCTCGTTATGTTAGACCATTAAAGATAGTGAAGAGAATTGGTTCAGTAGCGTATCAACTGGACCTACCTGAAGGACTTAGTGGTGTACACAACGTCTTTCACGTCTCAAAATTGAAGAAATGTCTGGCTGACGGGTCACTTGCGATTCCTCTTGCGGAACTACACATTGATGAACAGTTGCGTTTCATCGAAGAACCTGTCGAAATTATGGATAGGGAAGTAAAAGCGTTAAAATGTAGTAAAATTCCTATTGTTAGAATCCGTTGGAAATCGAAACGCGGACCGGAATTCACGTGGGAGCGCGAGGATCAGATGATGCGCAAATATCCTAATCTGTTCAAGCACTCCACGTCAAACTCTTAAGGTACTATTTAATTTTCGTGACGAAAATTCTTTCAACTAAGGGATAATGTGACATCCGAAAAAAAAATTTGTTTTCGGGACAAAATTTCTTTCAACTAGGGGATGATGTGACAATCCGACTTTTCTTGATTAACTCCGTTAACAAACCCGTTAAGTATTCCGTTAAATCCTAACCCAGTTAGTCCAATCTTAAACAACAGGGACTAGTCCGGCCAAGTCCCAATACTTGAATTGTTGACTCCCAAAGTCAAAATCAACTCAAATTGGTCATGTTGACTTTCTGAAAGTCAAACTCGCAACTAACATTCCAAATTCAAATTCTATAACCTAAATCGTTTGAAATTATAATGGAAAATGCACTTTAATTCTATTATCGTCCATAATGAAATCATAATTAAGTAGTAATTGAGCGAATTAAACCCAATAATGGGTGTTCAAGTCGAAACGGTTGAAACCATCGCCCCCTTTATCAAAATCGACGAGTTCTTGTATTGTTTTCACAAATTGAGCATACACACATGTAAATCGCATCAAGCTAAAGCTGTTACGTACAACAATTCATTCAGAGACAGAGCCGTGATCGCCGGAGACTAACCCGCACGTCGTCAGACTCAGTTTTGGTCGAGCACTATTAACCCGACATCCAACCTGGTAATTGAAACCCTCCTCTGATTCATTTTAGTCTATAGAATGAAAGCCCTAACTAATTAGGGCTTACATTGTCGAATTAATCATTATATTGATTCTAGGGTTCATCCCAAATTCGATTTGATCGAACTCCACCCTTGACCCGATTTCAACCAAATTAAATCATACCAACAGTTTCGTAAACCCTCCTTTGTTGAAAACCCCATATCAATTTATCAAGAAACATCGAATTGATACGGTCCCGTAATCTAGGGTTCGTTCATATTGTAAATTCGGTGTTTTCATCTTAACAACGTCCAAAACCAAATTAAACCACACCAGTAGTTTTGTAATGTTCCAAACTGTAATAGCCCTATGAATCCCACAATTTTTACTATCGAAATTAACAGGATTGATCCCACGTTCAAAAGCTAAGCTTTCAGTTTCTAAATCTTCAATTAAGAGAACCAAATCCGATTGTTTTTGCCATTAACATTCACCTCAGACTCGTAATGGCTCGATTTACAAAACCCCGGTGTCAATCTGTTTGTTCGCGATCAAAATTGATGAGGGTGAGACTGGGATTCGATCGTCGTTTGCGTGGGACGGAAATCACAGGGACTGGAATGTCCAAACCCTTTTGGTTAGGGACTTGCTTGCGAATTGCGGCAGGGTGGGACTGGTTAAGTGTGTATTCTCATGGGGAGGAGGCACGGGTTCGATTCCTCCTCCGCTGTTTTATTTTTAAAGGTGCGTTTTATTTATATTTTAATTATAAAATGAAATCCTAAATTATTATAATAATATATTAATATGTTTAAACCGGAAAAACTACCCATGGACTCGGGATTTATTTTATAAACCATCCTTGATTCGTATTTCATAATTTTATAGTAATATGAATATATTATTATTGATCCTTCAACTCCGAATAAAATAATATATATATTATATTATTTTTAACCGTGACTCTTGTTAAAATAATATATTTTGATATATTATTTTCGTCACATTTCAAAATTTTGTGAAACGTTTCAAAACTAATAAATAACCTAATTATTTATGTTAATTACTCACATTTATATTCTCAAATAAAAATAATAAATTTATTATTTTTGTCACACAATTTAATTATTTTTATTAATTCGCTAAACTTAAAAATAATATAATAAATTATATTATTTTCCTAGACATCTAGTTAATGACAAAAGGGTAGAATATATTTATTATATATTATTTGTCATTCATCGCGAAACGCATTCATCCTAATTTAGAAATTCGTCTTCCCGTAAAATCCTTAGAATGTTTAAAGACGCTCTAATCTTTCGTATGTTGCCACAAATCCCAAATGAGTCCCTAATTGTTGTTTGTAATTCTAGGGCATACGTAAGTCGTTGCAGGCTAACACTTGTGTACCAAGTCTATTACTTGTGATTACTTCCTACATAACTCAGGTGAGTTTTCACGACCCCTTTTACTGTTTTATCTTTGGGGAGAAAACATGTCGCAAACTATTTTGGGAATATTGTATTCATATGTTATCAATGTTAAAGCTAAGCGTAACACGCTATCACTGAAAGTCCTCAACACATATCGGACCGTTAATATGGATCTTCTCGAGGTAATGTTTAGTAGTACTACTGGGTTTGACAAGCCCCACCCGCGTTTGTCGCGCTAACTCGATTGGAGGTCGAACGGGTGAAATGTTAGCCTACTCACATTGTCTAGGTTGATAAACCTGGCAGGTGGCAAATAAACAAACAGTCAGCTTTGGTTGCGAGCGCTTAAGTTAAACATGAACATAGGTTAGCTACCTATAGATACATATTGAATGGTCGATAATCTTGTAAACGTTTATTTATATAGTGAAACCTGTGAACTCACCAACCTCGTGTTGACATCTTTTCTTACATGTTTTCTCAGGTCGCCTGGATAAGGCACAGGTGCACATATAGGACATGCATGGGATTCTCCAATTGATTGATGTTTTATTAAATTGTTTGGACTTTGTTTTGAATTATGTTTGGTTTGGACTTTTGGACTTTTTGGGCGCGTGTGTTTTACGCATTTACTTTTTATTACGCTTTCGCATTAAACTCTGATTAATATGGTATTTTCGTTTGAGTCCAATGTAGAGTCGTTCGATGAACTAATGACTGAGATCCTAGTTTGTCACTTCCCAAAACGGTAAAACTCCGTTAGTTGAAATTGGGGGTGTGACAGTTTGGCAAAGTGTTCAGGTCTTGTGCACGCGCATGTGTCATAGGTGGCGTGTAATGCCGTAGTTTTGCTAATGTTTGACAAAGACCTCAGGTCTTGTGCGCGTGTATGTGTCTCAGGCGGCGTGTAATGCCGTAGCTTTGACAGTGTTTGGCAAAGAGTTCAGGTCTTCTGCGCGCGCCTATGTCTCAGGCAGCGTGTAATGCCGTAGCTTTGCTAATGTTTGGCAAAGACAATAGATCTTGTGCCCGCGCATGTGTCTCAGGCAGCGTGTAATGTCGTAGCTTTACCAATGATTGGCAATCACTTTAGGTCTTGTGCGCGCGCACGTGTTTCAGGAGGGGTGTAATGTCGTAGCTTTGCCAATGTTTTGCCAAGACTTCTGGTCTTTTGCACGCGCATGTGTCTCAGGCGGCGTGTAATGTCGTAGCTTTACCAATGATTGGCAAAGACTTCAGGTCTTGTGCGCGCGCATGTGTCTCAGACGATGTGTAATGTCGTAGCTTTGCCAATGTTTGGAAAAGACATTTGGTCTTGTGCGCGCCTGTGTCTCAAGCGACGTCTAATGCCGTAGCTTTGCCAATTTTTGGCCACGACATCACGTCTTGTGCGCGCGTATTTGTCTTAGGGGACGTGTAATGTCGTAGCTTTGCTAATTTTTGGCAAAGACTTTAGGTCTTGTGCGCGCGCCTGTATCTGAGGCAGCGTGTAATGCCGTAGCTTTGCCAATGTTTGGCTGAGACTTCAGGTCTTGTGCGCGCGCCTGTGTCTCAGGCGTCGTGTAATGCCGTAGCTTTGCCAATGTTTGGCAAAGACTTCATGTCTTGTGCCCGCGCCTATGTATTAGATGGCGTGTTGTCACACCCCAACCGGCGGCGGAAACGTCGGGGCGTGAAGCGTGCAGACTGTTCATAAGCTCATGGTTGACTAAAGTTGTAATATATTAAATAACCAATTCCATTTCATAGTTCAAGTAATCAAGTAGAATGTTTACAAGAGTCAAAATACAAAATTTCTTTATCAATTTAGATACTAGGTCCAGTTCCTATGTGTAGCATCTTGGATATGAGCTCAAAGCTTAGTACCTGAAACATGTTTAAAATGAGAGTGTCAACTATAAATAGTTGGTGAGCATACATAGGTTTTGACACCACAAGTAAAGTTCAAATGTTTTGTGTACAATTCGTATGATACATGGTTTAAGAAGCATTTATGGAGAATCTAAGTTAAGCTAGTTGCACAGATGTAACCTTGTAATTGAATAACATACCAATGTTAACCAAATGAAGGGCACAACATACCAATGTTGGCCCAATGGAGGGCATAACATACCAATTTTAGCCCAATGAAGGGCATAGCAACACATGCTATCCCGTTGTATGTGTAGTATAATTGCACGAGTATGTCATGTGTTTGTATTGTATAATTGCACGAGTATGTCCTATGTATGTGTTGTATAATTGCACGAGTATGTCATGTGTATGTATTGTATAATTGCACGAGTATGTCCTGTGTATGTAGCCTTAACAGTTAGTATTCAGGCACAAAGCATAAATAAACACATATGACCATATGGTAGAATTGTACGCACGTAGTTGTAAATAGCGAGTTGTTGAAGGAACATGTTTCACCCCAAAAGTTTGTAAATAGAGTAAAAGAGGGGCTATGTAACTCACTTGTGTTGGGTAGTGTAGTTTGCACAGATCAACAGAAATACCAAGCGTGTTGTAGGTCGCTACGTTTGACCTATTGGATAAATGTGTATAACACGTGTCATTGTTTGTGTTATTTTTATGTCGAAAAATTTATTTTTATGTTTATGTTTTGTTTGAAATAAATAAATAAATAATTTTATTTATCTATTTAGTATATTTTAAATAATAGTGATATATATATTCTTTAAAATGTAAATTTAAATAACTGATATATATTTATATTTATTTAAATATAAATTTAAATAAATAATATTTGTTTAAGTCAAAATATATATTTGTATAAATGGTTTTATAAAAATGATTATATAAACTCACGATTTCATCGGTTTCGAACTATCGGGAATTAATCGTTTTAATTCTCTAAATCAAGGATTTGGTTTATAAATGATTCCCGGGTCTTGGGATTTTATAAAATAATTTTTATAATTACATTTTGAAAATTTTTAGCTAAAATATGTTAAATAGACTTTAAAACAGAAAAATAATTGATTCTGGTCAAGGAGCACGACCGTGCTCAAGTAGGGCACGACCGCGCTCGTTGCCGGGCGTGACCGTGGTGGTCAGAGCGCGCCCGTGGTCGAGTCAGAAGGCACTACAGAGGTTCTGGACATGGAGCACGACCGTGCTCGTATCTGACATGACCGCGTCTAGTGTTTGTTTTTGGTCAAGACTTGTTTGCTCGGTAAGCACGACCGGGCCACACCTGGGGCACGATTGTGCTTGGTCAGGCACGACCGCGCTCAGGGATGAGCGCGACCGTGTCGGGTCTTTTCCAGACCCAAATCCGTCGATTCTTATATTAAATGTTTCTGTATTCTTAAGGCTTTCACTTAGTGGATGATTGCGAAGCTATCTATGTGTTTTAATTGGATTTATTTCGTGTTTAAAAGGTAGTTCGACTAAAAGTTTAGTTTCGGCTTTTCGTTCAAAAATCGGACAGACTTGAGTGTTTCTACTACGAATTGGCATAGGGCTTTCGTAGTAGAGGATGATACGAAACTATTGGTGTATTACTTACTTGAGATTATTGGGCAATTGAATGCGGTCGGCTACGGGTCGCGTTTTCGGGCGTCTTGGCGATCGATCGGGCTCCAGAAGTTGTATGAGTGTCGAGTGAATGCTCCGAGAGGTCGAGAGGGTGCATGTGAAGGTGTAGGAGGCATTGGATTCTCCTTATAACGTGAAATCTCACGAATTCGTGAGTGGGGTAGGTGTGGATATGAAATGGGTCGATTGGAGTACGAAATTGGAGACGTGTTTCAGATGGTGTACAGTTGGGTATGGTGGGACGCGTGAAATCCGGCCTTAATGCGATTTGACTCAACGAGTATGGACCACTGACTGACTCTGCGGAGTCACGTGGTTTCAGCAGCGCGACTGTGCTTGTTTCTAGGCACGATCGTGTTTCGTCCCTTTAGGCGCGACCGTGCCTGTATCGAGGCACGATCGTGTCTGACACTTTTTATCGTTTTTGAGATTTTGTTCGATTTGGTCCTCGAGGTTTGTGAGATCATGATGTTTTGTTTAAGTTGTTATTGTAACAGAATGGTTTGTATATGTAACTGCATCGTAGTTTGTTTGTACACGAATCGAAACTGAAATGTGTTTGTTTATTGAAATCAAACGATTACATGATGAAAATCAGAAATGTTACACGTGTATTGCCGTAGCTTTGCCAATGTTTGGCAAAAGAGATCTGGTCTTGTGCATGCGTCTGTGTCTCAGGCGGCGTGTAATGTCGAAGCTTTGCCAATGTTTGGCAGAGAGTTCAGGTCTTGTGCGCGCGTAGGTGACTCAGGCGACGTTTAATGCCGTAGCTTTGCCAATGTTTAGCAAAGACTTCAGGTCTTGTGCGCGCCCCTGCGTCCCAGGCCAAGTAATGCCGTAGCTTTGCCAAAGTTTGGCAAAGACTTCCGGTCTTGTGCGCGCGTCTATGTCTCAAGCGGCGTGTAATGTCGTAGCTTTACCAATATTTGGCAAAGATTTCATGTCTTGTGCGCGCGCATGTGTCTTAGGCGGGGTGTAATGTCGTAGCTTTACCAATGTTTGGCGAAGAGTTCAGGTCTTGTTCGCGCGCATGTGACTCAGGAGGCGTGTAATGCCGTAGCTTTGCCAATTTTTTGCATAGACTTCAGGTCTTGTGCGCACGCCAGTGTCTCAGGCGGCGTGTAATATCGTAGCTTTGCCATTGTTTGGTATAGAATTCAGGTCTTATGCGCGCCTGTGTCTCAGGCGGCGTGTAATGCCATAGCTTTGCCAATGTTTGGCAAAGACCTTAGGTCTTATGCACGCGCCTGTGTCCCAGGCAGCGTGTAATGACATGGCTTTGGTAACGACTTCAGGTCTTGTGCACGCGCCTGTGTCTCTGGCGGCGTGTAATGTCGTAGTTTTGCCAATGTTTGGCAAAGACTTCGTATCTTATGCGCGCGCTTGTGTCTTAGGCGGCGTGTAAAGTTATAGATTTTCCAATGTTTGGAAGACACTTCAGGTCTTATGCGCACGCCTGTGTCTCAGGCGGCGTGTAATGCCGTAGCTTTGCCAATGATTGGCACAGACTTCAGGTCTTATACGCGCGCCTCTATCTATGTCAGCGTGTAATGCCGTAGCTTTGCTAATGTTTGGCAAAGAGTTTAGGTTTTATGCGCGCCTGTGTCTCAGGCGGCGTGTAAAGCCGTAGCTTTGCAAATGTTTGGAAAATACTTCAGGTCTTGTGCGCGCTCCTGTGTCTCAGGCGGCGTGTAATGTCGTAGCTTTGCCAATGTTTATGTTGGTCCAGATTTCACTAAGAAATCTCACAGATGATCGATTATCCACACACCAAGGCGGAAACACTGTATATGGTGGTAAAACAGAGGATAGAAACAGATTTGGTGAAGATAACAGACTAAACATACTCAGAATGAACACAAATTTGATTTGAAAATGTAAGAACAATGCAAAATACTCAAAATGCAAATTGTATTGATTAAAGAACAATGAAAGAGAAGGTTCAGGTTACAACTGCTACTCACACACTAAACATTCTCTAACTAGGCTATTTATAGTAGTTAACAGGTATCAAAAATATGTCAACCGAAACTAGTAGTTTCGGTTGAACATTTACAAGTGATAGACAAACCTGTCGATACTAGTATCTATCGAAACTACTAGTTTTGATTGAACAAATCTCAATTGAAACTAAGTAGTTTCGATGGCGCAGACTTAGACTATTTAAAACAGTAAATTACATCAAATGAACTTACAATACTTAAATGACAAATTAGTAAAACTAAGTTAACATTGTTCAAAATACATTGATGTTATTAGCTTAAATAATTCTATATCTACAATCTCCCTCTAAGTTGTTGCATCAACGTCTTCAATTCTCCACTAAGCAGTTGGTCCTTCAGTTGGCTTCTGGATGTAAGGCTTTACATGTAGGGTCATAACCCGTTGATAGGATCCACCTCATCTTCATCACTGTAGGCTTCGATGTGGTTCTTGAACAACACCTCCAGATCATCTGGTTGAAATTTTAGCAGCTCCATCGGCTCAAAGATCACCACGTCTTCCTTTCCTTCACACTCAATCACGACACTTCCAATGTTTGGATTGTAGTACCATTTTCTGAAGTTTTGGAGTTGAACCGGCACAGACTTGGGAAGGGTGATGGTCTTGTGAGTATGAGTAGGCTTGTATCTCAAGAAGACATACGGCTTCTTGGTTTTGGGATGAAACCTAGTCTTTGAGATTTTCTTCTTAGTCTTTCTATGCTTCATCCCCTTGAAGTCACAGTTGACCTGGTTATTTAGGAAATGTTCAAAATCAGAAGCCATCATTAGTTTCCCTGGATTTTGAAGGGGAAGCTTGGCTAGATCTCTCAGATCATAGAAGGGAAGAGTTTGGAAATCTGTTATGTTCTTGAAGTGTTAACTTCTCCCTTGTATCTTCTGATGATGAACAACTTCCTCTCAGCATCGTATTTCCATCCAACCGGAGGCCTCTTCAGCTCTTGATGTTAAGCTATCCATTCATAACTCTAAGGGCTCTCCTCCTCTACAATCCTTCTCAACCAGGGTATCTTCGGGTTTGGGTAGTTGGGATCAGAGGTTGGTTGAGTTGGAGCTTGAGTGGTTTCAGGTTCTGTTGGAGTGGGTTCTTCAGTGACTATAGGCTTTACTATGTTGACTTGGACATCTTCTTCAGTTTGATTCTCATCAGATAGAGCTTGGATTTCATCTCCTTCTTCAATAAAGTATCTGACTCTTTCAGTCTCTAGCTCCTTAGTAGGTAGAATTTCTGGGTACAGATCATTGTAGCCAAAGTTGTCAATCTCATCTAAGAGGGCATTGAGGTCATCGTCAAATGCCATGTCTTCTTCATCTAGAACCACCATTTCAACATCTGTTTCAGTTCCCTTCCCTCACTTCCTAGCTGCTCTTCTTTCATTGGCAGAGGGAGTTTTTACTTCTACAGTTTCCTTTGTCTTTGTAGCAGGTTTAGTGAAGATGGTCATTGCTGAATTAGGGTTGGAGACAAAGGCAGGGGAAGAGGGTTCAACACCCGAGGTGGTCTCCCCCTAAACTACAGAAGTGGTTGCTTGTTGTTGAACAGGCTTGACTAAAGAAGCCTTGAGTTGTTCAACAAGTTCATCCAAGGCTTTGAATTCCTCCTGTTGTTTTGAGATGAGCTTCTGTTGGGTTTCAAGTTGAGTTTGTTTTACATCAAGTTGGGTATGTAAACCCCCAACCTCTAGTTTAAGATCATTGACCTCTTCTTTACATTCACTTAGCTCGGTCCTCAAACTTTCAATCACTGTTTCTTTCTCTTTAAAATGATCCTGTAGATTCTTCACTTCAAGGCTTAAGGTCTTTACTCTTGGTACTGAGGATGTTGGTTCATGAGATGGAGATGTAGGTGGAGTAGGGATGTGTATATGATGAGGTAATGGTGGTGGTGTAGGGATGGGTACATGTGGAGTTGATGGTGGTGGTGTAGGCTGTGGTGTTGGTTGAGGTGAGATATGTTCTGGAATGTCAAACAGAGACTCAGAAGATGATGATAATTCTTCAAGACCGGTTTTTATCTTCCTAGCTCTTGGCGCTTCCAGCTCATAGTCTGAGCAAGAGTCGGCTTGTCTCTTAGATGAGGATGCAAGATGTCCTTTCATCAGAATCGGACTCGTAATAGTCAGAGCCATATATCCCTGCATCTAGAGTCCCACTTGACTCTCCGACTTCCTCCTCAACACCTTGTGCACCAGCTTCAATATCAATTACTCGTTCGATAGGAATTTGTACTTGTTCTAACTTTGGATTAATGAAAGGAGCATCAATAACGGGTTCAACAAATGGTTATTCTTCATCTTGGTCATGAGGAATTTCCATTTCAACCTCGGGTTCAACATTATGTTCTTCTTCATTCCCTTGATCCTGTTCCACCTCCTCTTCTTCTTCCTCAGATAAGTCATTAGCTTCTTCAACTGGTAAATCCGGATCAATGTGTGGTACTAACTCTTCCTCCTCACCAATCACATGACCAAACAAAGGGATATCAGCTATTTTTGCTTTTCATGTAGCTTAGAGTCTTTGCTCCCATATGATTAAACACCAAGATATTTCCTCCCTGTTGAAGATTTGGATGGAGATGATTTATGATGATTTGAAGAAATCTGGGATAGACTAAAAACTTCTTTTTCACAGCCCCAGATAGATTCCCTTTAAGTTGTGTGAATACCAACCCTGAAAAGTTGTAGTTCCTACCTTTGATCAAGCCCAATACAGTAGATGCCACCATTGCATTTGCAGAGTCAAAACCTCCTTTTCTAATTGACTGGCAATGGATGAAAACATGCTCAAAGTATCTCCAGTGAGGGGGAAGTGAGTTCTTAATGATTTGGCCACTCTTGAATTCATCTGAATGGCCCATTTTCTAAAGCATTCCATTATGTAAAATCTTGGAAACTCAATTGGTGCTTCTGGATTATCATTAAACAACAACACTTGTCTTATTGTAGCTTCAGAAAATAGAACCTCTTGATCATGAATTGTGGCCCTTATTTGGTCCACATTATCAATAGTAACTAACTCAGCAGTTTCCCAGAACTCTCTAATAGATGCTTCAAAGACAGGAAGGTTGTGACTTATGGCAAAGTTGATGTTTGAATTAGCCAGAAAAGTCAGGACTGGGACAAACTCTGCACTTTTAGGATCATTTGCATCAAGAACTGCACAGACATTATGCCTCTTAACAAATAGTAGATCCATATATGCAAACACACACTTAATCAAGTTTGATACTTAGAGAAATTTCAAAATAAATCGGTGAGCTATCAACAATGGCAAGATAATAGACTGAAATTAAGCACAAAACAACTGAAATTATGACGATTCAGTCGTAAAACTTTCAGACTTCAAACCCTAGGTCTGCCTTATTGAAAATTCACACATTTTTGAGCAAAAATTAGTACCTGCTGATGAAGACGATGGAGACGAAGGAGGAATCAGATTGAAATTACTGATTTCGCAACTTAGACCGAGGGCTTTAAGAGCTTTTGTATGTGAGAATGAAGGTGTAAAAGATTCGGAAAGTTCAAGTGAGGCTTGACGACGACGAAATCTTATTATGAAAACATTTAATTTTCTCATGTGGCAAAAGACAAAAATGCCCGATAGGTCAAGGTAGTTTCGGGTGATCAGGATGTTTCGGGCGAGGAGTAGTTTCGGGTGACTAAAGAAGTTTCGGGCGAGGAGTAGTTTCAGGTGACTGAAGAAGTTTCAGATGAATGAGGTAGTTTTGATAAACATAAAAAGCTAATGAAACAAGACTACTCAAATATTTACACATTTATACAGACTTAAAATAAACTATTCACAGGTTATTTACACTTATCTTCTTGGAAAAGATCCAACATGAGATCAGATCTGGTCAGTCTTTTGAAACACTTTCTTTTGCAATCAACTACTGTGAGTCCCTGAAGATAGCTGATATTTGTGCAAAGTAAACCCGAACATTTGTTTGTACATAGTTTTTCATGTGATTAAATGGTAACGTTTAAACAAGATACAAGGTGTATCCCACATATTGAAATAAAATGGTTTAGAAAACATATCAATCCTCAACAAATTCCCGTATTCATCCTATCATCTCTTTTTTATTGGCCAAGATACCATCTTCGTAAGTCAAAGATACCACCAAAATAAAATAATAAATCCAAGTGGATTAGAAGATGTAAAATGAAAGATATCCAAGTAGATATTAAACGATACGAACATTCTAGATCTTTGAGTAAGCAAAACATAAGAAGTCGTAAAATTATCCAAGAAGATAGGAAAAGGTTAAACACCCGAGATCTTTGTGTAAGCAAAACAGACGGGGTCAAATCATCCAAGCAGATGGGAAAAAGATGAACACCCAAGATATTTGCGTAAGCAAAACATACGGAGTCATCAGCGGTAAATATCGTTACTTTGACGGTGACCTGGCGTATGAATAGGAATCCAACACGTAGGACTGTATCTTATTGAATTAGTTTTCTTAATAGACAAAATGGGTTAGCTGTTTCAATAATTGGTTCAAACACATAAGTATGAGATAATATTTAGGTTTTCACACTACTTACAAGTTTTAACCGTATTCCGGGCCTACCAGCTATACCTCAGTAAACACCATCGCTTTTGGTCCATTCCATGTTCAAGAGATATAATCAGACACTATCATTTCTCAAAGGTTAGATTGAATTTTCCTGAAACACAGAATTTTGATACCACTTGAAAGGTTAGAATGTACAGAACTATGTTGAAAGCAAAAAGTCACAAAATGAAGCAATTCTTTTTCTATATGACTTAATGATTTCAATTTCTCCCCCAAAAGATTTGCTTGTAAAATAAGAATGAACTGTACAAAAAATAAAATCTTTTTGGTAATTTTCTTGACTTTTAAGCATAAACGTAAAACAAACTAATATACACAAGGATTACTGAAAATGAATCATGCCAAGCATCTCCACAGTTGGGCAAATCTGGCAGAGTCAAAGGCTTTTGATAAGATGTCTGCGGTTTGTTGTCAGTTTTGACCTTTCAACACAATCACGGATAAAATGATGTTTGATCTCGATGTGTTTGGTTTTGGAATGCTGAACTGGGTTTTTGGTGATATGTGGAACGGTAGTGTTATCACAAAGAACGGGTGTTTAATGGAATGTGATCCCATAGTCAAGCATCTGATGGTGTATCCATCTGACTTGGGAACAACAAAGGGCGGCGGCAATGTATTCGGCTTCGGCGGTGGATTGGGAAACGGTGGATTGTTTCTTACATTGCCATGAGACAAGGTGGTTGCCAAGGAACTGAAAACCTCCAGAAGTGGATTTGCGGTCTAAGTTGCATCCCCCGTAGTCTGAATCTGAATGAGCCACAAGATCAAACAAATCATTTTTAGGATACCAAAGACCCAGTTTTGGCTTATACTTTAAATATCGCAAAATACGTTTGACAGCAGATAAATGAGAGAGTTTAGGATTAGCCTGCAAACGTGCACACAAGCACACTGCAAACATGATGTGGGTCTGCTGGCAGTGAGATACATGAGAGATCCTATCATAGAGCGATAGAGGTGCTGATCAACGCTTTCACCATCCAAATCGGGAGACAGACAATGTCGAACTTCCACGGGAGTTTTGACTGGATGGGACTTAACCATTTTGAACTTGGTCATGATTTCTTTGACATATTTCTCTTGATGAATAACATTCCTGACTCGGACTGATCAACTTGTAGTCCCAAAAAGAACTTCATTTCTCCCATAGAGCTCATTTCAAACTTAGAACGCATCACTTCTTCGAATTCTTTGCACAGGCAAGGATTTGTGGATCCAAAGATGATATCATCAACATAGATTTGCACCAATATTGTATCCTCTCCATCCTTCCGTTTAAACAATGTTTGGTCAATTGCTCCTCATGTGAAACCATTATCAAGCAGATGCTTAGATAACGTTTCATACCACGCACAAGGTGCTTGATGAAGACCGTACAATGCTTTGTCTTATTTATAGACACGGTCTAGAAAGTTAGGATCAATGAAACCCTGTGGCTGCTTGACATAAACCTCTTCTTGAATCTTTCCATACAGAAATGCGCTTTTGACATTCATTTGATGAACAGTGAAGTCCACATAGGCTGCATAGGCGAGAAACATTCTGATGGCTTCCAATCGAGCCACTAGTTCAAAAACTTCCTTAAAGTCAATTCCTTCTTCTTGATAGAATCCTTGAACAACCAAACGGGCTTTATTTTGAACCACAATTCCTTCTTCATCCTTTTTGTTGTGAAATACCCAACGAGTGCCGATTGGTACTTTGTGTGACACCCGACATTTCAGGTCAATATCCGTACATATTATAAACAAGTTTACATTATAATTATTTTTGTGATTTATTTAATTTCACAAACAAGGACGTTAAGGTCTAACAAAAAACTATACATGGTCTCGTTTTATATTTTGGTAATTCTGGGAGTTACCGGTACGCATACCAGTATAACCCGGCTGAATACGAACTTCACTTTTAGGTATTTATACCTACAAATAATCACCTCAACGGATATACAATCCAAGATTTCAATGTTTTTCTTTAACAAGTCATAAACGTGTTAAATTTATAATACCGTGAGAAACCTAAACCGAATTAAATTACCCCTTTAAAACTCTAATTGATATTAATACCATAAATAAAGTAGTGGTAAAATCTAATTATTACTCAAAAATTAACCCAATCCAACCCACTTACCCTTGACTTTCTCGGCCGAAGCCAGAGAAAAGCCATCCCACTCTCACGTCCCCATTTACCTCACATTCAAATTCTTTATTCCAAAACCCATATCTCCTACTTGCGAGAATTCAGATATAACCCATACCCCTTTCAATCAAAACTCTCACAAACCATTTTATCACTCATTTTCTTACGGCAATTTCCCCATTTTTCTTCAAAATTGAAGTCAAGTTTAAGGAAAAACCTACCACAATTCGGTGTTTTAAGAAGATTTCAAGTGTTTTAAAGAAAATTCTGCAAAAGAGTCAAGACCATTCTCTGTTTTCTGTCATCATCATCGTCACTGGTTTAAGGTAAAAACTCCAAACTATCCACTCTATTTTCTTTAAAAACCGTATTTAAGCATACAAAATGTTCAATCGCAAGTAAGATAACAATAAAAGTGTGTCAAATTCAAGTTTTAAAACATAAATATGCAGGACTGATTCTGTCAAACAAAAGTCCAGTAATCGAAACTATGAAGTTTCGATACTTATACTCAATCGAAACAAGTAGTTTTGATACCTGTTACTTGATCGAAACTAGGAGTTTCGATACTAGCTGTTCAATCGAAACTAGGTAGTTTCGATACATATTGCTCAATCGAAACTAGGTAGTTTCGATACCCTTCTTGTCAATCGAAACTAGGAAGTTTCGACACCAAACTACACAACCGAAACTAGGTAGTTTCGACACCAGTTAACTCAACCGAAACTAGGTAGTTTCGATACCTAATACTCCTTCGAAACTAGGAAGTTTCGACACTCAATTGCCCAATCGAAACTATGAAGTTTCGATACCTGTGTCAGTCCCTTTTGGGCAGTAGCTAAGATCAATTTTTATAACAAAACAAGTGTTGAAAATCTAAGAAGACATTTAAACAAAAGCAACCAGATTTACAAGGACGGTGAACAATTTACAATATAAGACGTTTGGTCTTAACACAATTTACCCTTTGGCATCTAGGGTAAAAATAGTCAAGGTTGACTACAACAAGTATCATACAAGTATACACAAACTCAAGGTGAGTTTCACGGCCCTTTTGTACTGTTTTCAATATTTGGGCGAAAAACATACTTACAACTATTTTATGGGATAACAAGAGAATAAGGCACGACTTTTATGTTTGCATGAGATGAGAACAACAAGTGAGGCCGCGAAAGTCCCCTGGAACAATGTAGTAACCATTAACTGTAGCCTAGGGTCCTATGAATAGTACTATGGAGAGTGACGTCTCCCGGTCATGGTTAGTCGCGCTAACCACAATCTGGAGGATTTATGGCCGCATAGAACCGGATAACGAAATTAGGGGCATGTACAATTGTCATGGTTTGGTTACGCCTCATGTATGAACATATTATTTGTATTCCTAGCTAGTTTACAAATGGGTCAACAATTCTTATTCTGTTTATCACATACACCTGAAACTATTTAAGATCAATTGATTTTTTGTAAAGAACTATTTGATTAAACCTGTGAACTCACCAACCTCGTGTTGACAATTTTAAGTATGTTTTTCAGGAAATTGAACGTGATCGCAAGGTTAACAATGTAGGATACATGCATGCATGATGGATACAACTTTTGGGGGATTTCTCTTGTATAACTCATTGTAATGGAGTCATATTTGCGAAATCTTCACCTTTTGTAAACTCATTTTACATTTTGGAATGTAAAACTTTAAACTTGTTTATGTATCCATTTATCATGTATGTGTTTGCGGTAATCATATGCTTTGGAAACCATGTCACGTCACGCCTCGCGTTTCCGCCTTGGCGAGGATGTGACAGATTGGTATCAGAGCCATTGATTATAGTGAACTAGGAATCTAAATTGGAACCTAGTCTATAATCTAAATGACTCACTAAAACGTTTTCATTGCATAAGCATGGTATAACCAGTCATTTTGTCATATGGATATTGTAGTCACAAGCATGTCGTCACATTCACATTCTGATCCCGTCTCTGACACTGAATCAAACGAGGAACTTTCCGCCTCACGTCCCAAAAATCGAGTACAAACCCGTAGCTCCACACCACCTAATGTCGCCTTGGGAGAACCGCCTATTGTCTACCGAAAGAAAAGCGGAGGACCAGTTAAGGTGCAAAGTGCTAGAAAGAAGGTTCGACTTCCACGCAAAAGGACTCTAGCAGCCCGTGACCCGGAAGACTTGGAGACCGGTGAGGAACCATCTAGGAAACGACCCTGTTACCACCCTACTGTGGGAACTATCCGTTGGATGCCCAGTACCTTGGCAAGATGGAGGGAGATGGAGAGCATCCCATCTACCTTTGAGCTCGGAGAGTCTTCTAACTCCCCAACACCCCTACCCCACATTGGGGAAGCCATAGAGCTCACTGTGCCTACCTTGGTAGCTCGTGTTCGTACGCACGAAGAGTGTCTTGATGATCTCCTAGACGATATTCGGGCACATGGGGATGCAGCCACGCGACTTCGTCAAGGGCTCGGATCTCGAGTTCAGACTCTGGAAGACCACACCCAAGACATACAGGGTGCCACAAACTATCTAGAGTTGATAGCTGACATGGACTGGCAGTTCACTGTTACGGTCCGAGACATGGTGGAGGCGCTAGAAGAAAGGACGTTGGCTGCAGAATTTGTGGCGAGAGCTAGCTTTGTCATGGCGGGACTTGCCATGATGATTGGATTGTACTCCCACTTCTTCTTTTAAACCTAGAACGGGCGGGTTGTGCCTGTAGTACATTATGTAGTTTAAAAACTTTAGTATTGATGTGGTCATGTGAACCCATCCCTTTTTGTATCCTTATCTTTTGGGAACAATGTACTATATATGTTTTAACTATGTATGTAATGGTTTATGTCGTAATGATGGTTGTTTACGTTGATGTTGTTGTATCCTTATGTCATGATCTATCATTATTTCATATAATGTTGTTTCTTTTTAATTGATATGTTAGAAAGAACGTCATGGAACCCAAGCGTAGGACAACCCGTAACATTACTGGTGACAACAATGAGACAGTTTCTCCAAACGTGGAACAACTCATAGCACAGCGAGTAGCTGCTGCTATGGAGCAGTATGAAGCAAACCGAAATAGTGGAGGAGGAAACGGCAGCGGTACTGGCGGAGGAGGTGCAGGAGGTAGCGGTACAGCCGGAGGTTCTGGAGGGTCCGGAGGTAATAGAATAAAAAAGCCGTAACACATAGTCATGATCCGAATTAATGACGTTATGACTTGTAATTCTACAGATGCTCCAAATAGGAAGTGCTCCTACAAGGTCTTTCTATCTTGCAAACCCCGTAACTTCAATGGCACCGAGGGTGCAGTTGGACTAATGAGATGGATAGAGAAAATGGAATCGGTGATTGATATTAGTGAATGCACCGCTGACTGCATGGTGAAGTATTCTACATGCTCACTCACTGATAAAGCATTAACCTGGTGGAATTCACAAGTAAAGACTTTGGGAAGGCAAACAGCATATGAGTTGTCATGGGAAGATCTAAAATCCATGATGATCGAGGAGTATTGTCCTCGAAATGAGTTGCAAAAGATCGAATCTGAAATGTGGAATTTACAAATGATAGGAGATGATGTTGCTGGCTACACTGACCGATTCAATGAGTTAGCAATCTTGGTTCCACACATGGTCACCCTAGAATACAATAAGGTTGAAAGATATTTGTGGGGTCTCGCACCTCAAATCCGAAGTCTAGTGACTTCATCGAACCCTATGGATGCCAAGAGCGCTATAACTCTAGCATTCAAGCTAAGGGATAATGTTGTGCGTGATGGTTTGTTTGGAAAGAAGGAGACCGAAGAAGGAAAATTTGGAGAAAAGAGGAAATGGTTTGGAAAACCAAGTAATCAAAACAAGAATCAGGCTTACAAGAGACCTGAAACTATGAAGGCCTATGCTGCCAACCTTGAAGGACAAAGTGGATATCTTGGAACACGACCAAAGTGTGACAAGTGTGGATATCATCACAGTGAAAGGTGTATTCAATGTGGAAAATGTAAAAAGTATGGGCATATGACCCATAACTGTTGGAGCAATGCAAATCCTAATAAGACTAATCAAGTAGCAGGACAGGTCAAACCAGGAACAGGAAGGATGAATCAGGGATGCTTTGAGTGTGGAGATCCAAAGCACATCAGAAAAGACTGTCCAAAGTTGAAGAACCGAAACGACAATCAGGCCCGTGGAAGAGCATTTGTGATGGGGGCTGGTGACGCGCGACAAGATCCAAACATTGTCACTGGTACGTTCCCGATAAATAATCACTATGCCTATATACTTTTCGATACGGGTGCTGATATGAGTTTTGTGTCAAATGACTTTAAGTCCCTACTCGGTATTAAGCCCAGCAAACTAGAACAAAAGTATACAATTGAATTAGCGAATGGAAAATTAATTAATACTGGAGAGGTCATACAAGGTTGTACCTTATGTCTTAAAAACCACACATTTAGTATAGATCTGTTACCTGTTGACTTAGGAAGCTTTGACGTTGTTATTGGCATGGATTGGTTGTCAAAGAATCATGCCGAGATTGTTTGTTTTGAGAAGATTGTCCAAATCCCACTCTCAAACGGAGAAATTCTTTCGATTCAAGGTGAGAAGAGTGGAGTAACGTTAAGGATGATAAACTGCATGAAAGCTCGTAAGTATTTACGTAAAGGCTATTGCGTATTCCTGGCTCACGTCGTCGAGAAGAAACCCGAGAGACGTCGACTTGAAGACATACCAATCGTTAAGAATTATCCTGAAGTTTTTCCTGAAGACTTACCTGGTTTACCACCACCGAGGAAAGTCGAATTCCGAATTGATTTAGTACCAGGAGCCGCCCCGGTTGCGTGATCACCATATCGATTAGCACCTTCTGAAATGCAGGAATTATCAAATCAACTTCAAGAGTTGCTTGATAAAGGTTTCATAAGACCGAGTTTCTCACCTTGGGGAGCTCCGGTCCTATTCGTAAAGAAAAAGGATGGAACCTTTAGGATGTGTATAGATTACCGAGAATTAAACAAGCTTACAATCAAAAACCGATACCCACTTCCTCGAATAGATGATTTGTTCGATCAACTACAAGGTTCTAGCTTCTATTCAAAAATTGATCTACGGTCAGGGTATCATCAATTAAGAATCCAAGAAGAAGATGTACCAAAGACAGCATTTAGGACTCGTTATGGCCACTACGAATTCCTAGTTAAGCCGTTTGGTTTGACGAACGCACCAGCTGTTTTCAAGGATCTCATGAACCGCGTGTGCAAGCCATACTTGGATAAATTTGTGATAGTATTTATTGATGACATATTAATATATTCGCAAACCAAGGAGCAACATGATGTCACACCCCGCCAGGGCGGAAACGCGAGGCGCAACGTTCACTTGTTTTCAAAAGCATATGATTATCGCAAACACATACATGTAATTGGATACATAATCGAGTTTAAAATATTTACATCACAAAGTATAAACTTGAGTTTACAAAAGTTTAAGATTTCGCAAATATGACTCAAGACCATGAGTTATACAAGAGAAATCCTCCCAAAAAGCCGTATCCACGTGCATGCATGTATCCTACATTGCTAACCTGATGGCCACGTTCAATTTCCTGAAAACATACTTAAAACTGTCAACACAAGGTTGGTGAGTTCACAAGTTATTATAAAGAGTTATCATAAACCCAATGTTTAAATCTGATCATTTTCCGATCAAAATTCCTTGTTAAACCTGATCACTTTAACCAGATCAGAACTCTTTTGTTTAAAACCTGATCACTTTAACCTGATCAGAACTCTTTTCTTTAAAACCTGATCACTTTATCCTGATCAGAACTCTTTTCTTTAAAACCTGATCACTTTAACCTGATCAGAACTCTTTTGTGTAAAACCTGATCACTTTAGCCTGATCAGAACTCTCTTCTTTGAAACCTGATCACTTTAACTTGATCAGAACTCTTTTCTTTAAAACCTGATCAGAACTCTTTTGTGTAAAACCTGATCACTTTAGCCTGATCAGAACTCTTTTCTTTAAAACCTGATCACTTTAACTTGATCAGAACTCTTTTCTTTAAAACCTGATCACTTTAACCTGATCAGAACTCTTTTCTTTAAAACCTGATCACTTTAACCTGATCAGAACTCTTTTGTATGTATTACCAATGAATATGATTACTAATCCGATCTATTGACCCCATTTGTAAGCTTGCAAGGAATACAAAATAGTATGTAATGTACGAGACCGTAACCAAACCCCAACTTTCTGTGCCTCCCCTCGCCTTTCTGCGAGTAAGATTATATGCGGTCATTCGGTCATTTGGACCCCTGGTTAGCGCGACTAACCATGACCGGGAGCGTCACCCCCAATAGTACTATTCATAAAATCCCGGGCTAAATCCATAGCTAATGGTTACTAATTTATTTTGAGGACTTTAAGCGCTTTATTGTTCCCTCAATACATACATACGGTCAGATCATTAGTTCCATTCATTTATACACAAAAGTCTTTTACAAGTATGTTTTCACCCCAAATCATTTCAAAACTTAGAAAAAGGGGGATTAGTGAAACTCACCTCGACAATATGAATGCTAGCAATTATTTGAATGACGGCAGATTCGTCTATCCGTATCCTATTTACACAAGGATAACGTACACGTTAAGACTACCCGTCTTAAACGCAATTTGTTCACCCGACTTAGCAGTTCTGAGTGCTTTTGTTTTAATTATCTTTTTAGTTTTCCCCAACACTGGGTTCGTTATGAAAATAGTTCTGAGTTACTGCCTAATGGGGCTGATGAACAGGTATCGAAACTTTCTTAGTTTCGATTGAACAGAACAGATGTCGAAACTTCCTAGTTTCGACAGGGCAAAACAGGTATCGAAACTCCTAGTTTTGATTATGTAATAGGCATCGAAACTACCTAGTTTCGATTAAGCAATATGTATCGAAACTACCTAGTTTCGATTGAACAAACAGATATCGAAATTCCTAGTTTCGATAGAACAACCGGTATCGAAACTTCTAGTTTCGATTGAATAACCGGTATCGAAACTTCTAGTTTTGATTGAATAACTGGTATCGAAACTCCTAGTTTCGATTGACCAATAGGTATCGAAACTATAGTTTCGATACCTGCACTTTGATTTACAGAATTCACTCTGTATATTTTTATGTTCAAATCTTGAGTTTGACACAGTTTTCTTGTTATCTTACTTGCGTTTGAACGATTTGTATGTTTAGTTACGGTTTTTAGAGCAAATAAAAGCGATAATAGTGAGTTTTTACCTCAAACAGGGAATGGTTTCTGAGAGAAACAGAGAAGATAGTCTTGAATTCTTTTGTTAAGCTTTCTTCAAGAACACTTGAAATTCTCCTTATGACACCGAATTATGGTGATTTTTACTTTAAAACTGGACTTCGAGATGAAAGAGAATTGTGAAATTTCCGTAAGAGAAATGAGAAAGATTGGAAGTGAAGGTGAGGTTTCGACTGAAGAGGTATGGTTTTCCTCTGAATTTGAGTGAAATAGGCAAGTGGGAGAATGGCTCCCTGACTCTCGGCCAAGAAAGTCAAGAAATAGCTTGGGGTTAATGATAACAAATTTTTAAGTATTAATTTATTATGGTATTAGTATCAATTAGAGTTTTTAAAGGGGTAATTTAATTCGGTTTCGATTCTTCACGGTATTATGATTTTAATCAGTTTATGGCTCGTTGAAGAAATATTGAAACCTTGATTTGTATAATTCGTTGAGGTGATTATTTGTAGTTATAAGTACTTAAAAGTGGCGCTACATAGTAACGTCTTCGAGAAATCCATTATTTTACTTTTTCGTATAATATATGTTTTAGTCTTAACCATAAATTATGGTTCAACGTAAATTTTGTGTAACATATATATGTATATATATATTTTTCTGGTTATTTTATTTAACCATTTACGTTCGTATTAAGTCGGGTTATCCTGCTTACTTTTTCTAGTAACTCTTTACGGTTTACTAGACTTGGAATAAACTCCTTTGCTAGACTTCTTGACTTTACTTAGTCAAAATAATTATCAGTAAATAATAATTACGAACGTGCGTTTATGAAATGTGGATATTGACCTGAAATGCTGGGTGTCACATTCTCCCCATGTTACAGAGAATTTCGTCCCGAAATTCAGTTCTTGTCACTCTGACTTGGAGTGTTTGTAAACAAAGACGGGTACTTGGATTTCATTTTATCTTCCCGCTCCCACGTATACTCGGGGCCGCGCTTTGAATTCCAACGTACCTTGACCAGCTTAACACGGCTGCGCCTTGTTCTCTGAACCTTCCAATCTGTGACTTCCATAGGTTCCTCAATGAAGTGCAACTTGTCGTCTATGTGAATCTCATCAGGCGGTATAATTAATGTGTTGTCTGATAAGCACTTCTTGAGATTTGACACATGAAACGTATCATGTATATTGCTTAGTTCTTGTGGCAACTTGAGCTTGTAAGCTACAGGGCTAACCCTAGCCAAAATTTCAAACGGTCCAACGTACCTAGGGTTAAGTTTGCCACGGTTGCCAAATCTTGCAACTCCTTTCCAAGGTGAGACCTTTAACATTACTTTGTCTCCCACTTGGAATTCTAAAGGTCTTCGTCTGTTATCCGCGTAACTCTTTTGTCTGTCACGGGCGGCCTTCAGACGATCCTTGATTTTGAAAATCTTATCTGTGGTCTCTTGAATAACTTCAGGACCGGTTAAATGCTTGTCACCAACTTCTGCGCAACAAAGCGGTGAACGACATTTTCGACCATACAAAGCCTCAAACGGAGCGGCTTTGATGCTAGTGTGGTAACTGTTATTGTATGAAAACTCGGCTAGCGGCAAATGAGTATCCCAATTTCCACTGAAGTCAATCGCACACGCACGGAGCATATCCTCTAAAGTTTGAATGGTTCTTTCACTTTGACCATCTGTTTGTGGGTGATATGCCGTGCTCATGTCAAGACGTGTGCCCATGGATTCTTGTAATGATTTCCAGATTCTAGACACGAATCTGCTGTCTCTATCAGAGATAATAGAAATTGGTACCCCATGCCTAGCCACAATTTCCTTAATATAAAGTCTTGCAAGTTTCTCGGTTTTATCCGTCTCTTTGATGGGTAGAAAGTGAGCTGATTTCGTCAGACGATCGACGATTACCCATATAGTGTCATACCCGCTCGACGTCTTGGGTAACTTTGTAATGAAATCCATGGAAATCTGTTCCCATTTCCATTGAGGTATCTCGGGTTGTGGTAACAATCCTGATGGTTTCTGATGTTCTGCCTTTACTTTTGTACATGTCAAGCATTTACTGACATAAATTGTAATTTCTCCTTTCATGTTCGGCCACCAGTAGAGTTCTTTCAGATCCTTATACATTTTATCCGAACCTGGGTGAATGGAGTACCTGGACTTGTGGGCTTCGTCCATAACCAACTCCCGTAAGTTACCAAAACATGGCACCCAAATTCTATTCATGATGTATAAAGTGTCATCTGATTTTGGCTCTAACTGCTTTATCAATCCTCGTAAAGCTTCATTCTTAATGTTTTCTTCTTTAATTGCCTCTTGTTGTGCCATCCGAATTTGAGTCGTGAGACTCGTATGAATTGTCAATTCTAGGGCACGAACACGGAGTGTTTTAACTCGTTCCTTATGACTCAAGGCATCTGCTACGACGTTTGCTTTGCCAGGGTGATACTTGATATCACAGTCGTAATCATTCAGTAGTTCTACCCAACGACGTTGCCTCATGTTGAGTTCTTTCTGATTAAAGATGTGCTGGGAGACTCTTGTAGTCTGTAAAGATAGTACATTTTGTACCGTATAAGTAATGCCTCCAAATCTTGAGTGCAAACACGACAGCACCCAATTCTAGATCGTGTTTCGTATAATTTTTCTCATGTACTTTTAGCTGTCGGGATGCATATGCTACGACTTTTTCTCTTTGCATCAATACACATCCCAAACCTTGGTGTGATGCGTCACAGTACACAATGAAATTGTCAGTCCCTTCGGGAAGGGATAGGATTGGTGCACTGCAAAGTTTTTGCTTCAGCAATTGAAAAGCTGATTCTTGTTTATCCGTCCAATCAAACTTTTTGTCCTTCTGAGTTAACGTGGTCAAAGGCAAGGCTATCTTTGAAAAATTCTCGATAAATCGCCTGTAATATCCTGCCAAACCCAGAAATTGACGCACCTCAGTCGGAGTTCTTGGTGCTTCCCAGTTTTTGATAGCTTCAATCTTAGATGGATCCACATGGATACCATTCTTATTGATGACGTGTCCGAGAAAATGAACCTCTTGGATCCAAAACTCACACTTAGAGAATTTAGCATAAAGCTTCTCATTCCTGAGTAGTTCCAAGATTAATTTCAAGTGATGTTCATGTTCATCCTTGGTTCGTGAATATATCAATATGTCATCGATAAACACAATCACGAATTTATCCAAGTACGGCTTGCACACACGGTTCATGAGATCCATGAAGACGGCTGGTGCATTTGTCAAGCCAAATGGCATAACTAGGAACTCGTAGTGACCGTAACGAGTCCTAAAAGCCGTTTTTGGTATATCTTCTTCCTGAATTTTTAGTTGATGATACCCTGATCGTAGATCAATTTTAGAATAGAAACTGGAACCTTGAAGTTGATCAAACAAATCGTCTATTCGAGGAAGAGGATACCGATTTTTGATTGTCAGTTTGTTCAACTCTCGATAATCAATGCACATTCTAAAGGTTCCATCCTTTTTCTTTACAAATAGGACCGGAGCTCCCCATGGTGAGAAACTCGGTCTTATGAAACCTTTGTCAAGTAACTCTTGTAGTTGGCTCGACAGTTCCTGCATCTCGGAAAGGGCTAGACGATACGGTGATCGTGCAACTGGTGCGGCTCCTGGTACTAGGTCGATCCGAAACTCGACTTGTCTTGATGGTGGTATTCCTGGTAAGTCCTCGGGAAATACCTCCGAGTAATCTCTAACGATTGGTATGTCTTCAAGTCGACGTTCTTCGGGTTTCTTCTCGACGATGTGAGCCAGGAATGCACAATAACCCTTGCGTAGATACTTATGAGCTTTCATGCAGTTTATCGTTTTTAACATCGTTCTACACTTTTCGCCTTGAATTGACAGAATTTCTCCACTTGGTAGTGGGATACGTACAATCTTCTCGAAGCATACTATCTCGGCACGATTCTTGGTTAACCAATCCATGCCAATAACAATATCAAAACTCCCTAGTTCGACGGGTAGAAGGTCTATATTGAGTGTATGGTTTTCTAAACATAAGGTACAACCCCTAAAGACCTCTCCGGTTTCTATTAATTTCCCATTTTCTAATTCAATTGTATAACTTTGATCTAGTTTGCTGGCCTTAATACCGAGTAAGGATCTAAAATCATTCGACACAAAGCTCATATCCGCACCCGAATCAAAGAGTACAGAGGCATAGTGATTATTTATTGGGAACGTACCAGTGACGATGTTCGGGTCCTGGCGTGCGTCCCTTGCACCCATCACAAATGCCCTCCCTGGTGCCTGAGCGTTGTTCTGATTCTTCCACTTGGGACAATCCTTCTTGAAGTGTTTTAGATCACCACATACAAAACATCCTGGTTTGATTCTCCCCATTCGGTTGTTAGTTCGACAAGCTTGAGTGGTGTGACCAAACTTGTCGCATTTTCCACACTTGATGCAAACACCGGCATGATGATTTCCACACCTCTTACATCTCGGTAGGCCCCTATCATACTCCTTTCTTTCCACTGTGTTGGATGCAAAAGCCTTCACAGTTCCTTGTTTCTTAAACTCTTGTTTTCCAGATTTGTTACTTGAATTTCCCATCCATTTCCTTTTCTCCCCAGATCTACCTTCCTCATTCTCCTTCCTCACAAACAATTCATTACGTACCGCGTCATCCCTTAGCTTGAATGCGAAAGTTATAGCACTCTTGGCATCTATTGGATTAGAGGATGTTACCATGCTACGAATTTGAGGCGCAAGGCCCCACAGATACCTTTCAACACGCTTATGTTCTGGTGTGACCATATGCGGTACCAGAAGTGCCAATTCATTGAAACGGTTGGTGTATCCCGCTACATCATCCCCTATCATCTGTAGGTTCCACATCTCAGTTTCAATCTTTTACAATTCGTTCCGAGGACAGTATTCCTCAATCATCATGTTTTTCAAATCTTCCCAAGACAATTGATACGCTGTCTCTCTCCCCAAAGTCTTCATTTGAGTATTCCACCAAGTTAAAGCTTTATCAATGAGCGAGCATGTAGAATACTTCACTATGCAATCAGCGGTGCATTCATTTATATCAATCACCGACTCCATATGTTCTATCCATCTCATTAGTCCTACTGCACCCTCGGTGCCATTAAAACTGCGGGGTTTGCAGGATAGGAAGGCCTTGTAGGTGCACTTCCTATTTGGAGCATCTGTAGAATCACAAGTCATAACGTCATTAATTCGGATCATGACTATGTGTTATTGCTTAATTATTTTTATTACCTCCGGAACCTCCTGCTGTACCGCTACCCCCTGCGGTACCGCTACCTCCTGCACCTCCTCCGCTATTTCGGTTTGCTTCATACTGCTCTATGGCGGCAGCTACTCGTTGTGCTATTAGTTGTTCCATGTTTGGGGAAATTGTCTCGTTGTTGTCACCAGTAGTGTTACGGGGTGTCCCACTCTTAGGTGCCATGACGTTCTTTCTAATATATCAATTAAAAAGAAACAACATCATATATCAATAATGATAGATCATGACATAAGGATACCACAACATCAAACATGAACAACTATCATTACAACATAAACCATTACATACATAGTCAAAACATACATAGTACATTGTTCCCAAAAGACAAGGATACAAAAGAGATGGGTTCACATGACCTCATCAGTACTAAAGTTTTAAACTACATAATGTACTACGGGCACAACCCGCCCGTAGTAGGTTTAAAAGAAGAAGTGAGAGTACAACCCAATCATCGTGGCAAGTCCTGCCATGACAAAGCTAGCCCTAGCCACAAACTCTGCAGCTAAAGTCCTTTCTTCCAGCGCCTCCACCATGTCTCGGACTGTGAGAGTGAACTGCCAGTCCATGTCGGCTCTCAACTCTAGATAGTCAGTGGCACCCTGTATGTCTCGGGTGCTATCCTCCAAAGTCTGTACTCGAGATCCGAGCCTTTGACGTAAGCGCATGGCTGCATCCCCATGTGCCAGAATATCATCTAGGAGATCATCAAGACGTTCTTCGTGCGTATGAACGCGAGCTACCAAGGTAGGCACGGTGAGCTCCATGGCTTCCCCAGTGTGGGGTAGGGGTGTTGGAGGACTCTCCGAGCTCAAAGGTAGATGGAATGCTCTCCATCTCCCTCCATCGTGCCAGGGTACGAGGCATCCAACGGATAGTTCCCACAGTATAATGGCAACAGGGTCGTTTTCTAGATGGTTCCTCATCGGTCTCCAAGTCTTTCGGGTCACGGGCTGCTAGAGTTCTCTTGCGCGGAAGTCGAACCTTCCTCCTAGCACTTTGTACTTTAATCGGTCCTCCGCTTTTCTTTCGGTAGATTATAGGCGGTTCTCCCAGGGCGATATTAGGTGGTGTCGAGCTACGAACTTGTACTCGATTTTTGGGGCGTGTGGCGGGAAGTTCCTCGTTAGATTCAGAGTCAGAGACGGGGTCAGAGTGTGAATGTGACGACATACTTGTGACTACAATATCCACATGACATGATGACTGGTTATGCAATGCTTATGCAATGAAAACATTTTAGTGAGTCATTCTAATTATAGACTAGGTTCCGTTTTAGACACCTAGTTCGCTATAATCAATGGCTCTGATAACAAGTTCTGTCACACCCCGCCAGGGCGGAAACGCGAGGCGCAACGTTCACTTGTTTTCAAAAGCATATGATTATCGCAAACACATACATGTAATTGGATACATAATCGAGTTTAAAATATTTACATCACAAAGTATCAACTTGAGTTTACAAAAGTTTAAGATTTCGCAAATATGACTCAAGACCATGAGTTATACAAGAGAAATCCTCCTAAAAAGCCGTATCCACGTGCATGCATGTATCCTACATTGCTAACCTGATGGCCACGTTCAATTTCCTGAAAACATACTTAAAACTGTCAACACAAGGTTGGTGAGTTCACAAGTTATTATAAAGAGTTATCATAAACCCAATGTTTAAATCTGATCATTTTCCGATCAAAATTCCTTGTTAAACCTGATCACTTTAACCTGATCAGAACTCTTTTGTTTAAAACCTGATCACTTTAACCTGATCAGAACTCTTTTCTTTAAAACCTGATCACTTTAGCCTGACCAGAACTCTTTTCTTTAAAACCTGATCACTTTAACCTGATCAGAACTCTTTTGTGTAAAACCTGATCACTTTAGCCTGATCAGAACTCTTTTCTTTAAAACCTGATCACTTTAACTTGATCAGAACTCTTTTCTTTAAAACCTGATCACTTTAACCTGATCAGAACGCTTTTCTTTAAAACCTGATCACTTTAACCTGATCAGAACTCTTTTGTATGTATTACCAATGAATATGATTACTAATCCGATCTATTGACCCCATTTGTAAGCTTGCAAGGAATACAAAATAGTATGTAATGTACGAGACCGTAACCAAACCCCAACTTTCTGTGCCTCCCCTCGCCTTTCTGCGAGTAAGATTATATGCGGTCATTCGGTCATTTGGACCCCTGGTTAGCGCGACTAACCATGACCGGGAGCGTCACCCCCAATAGTACTATTCATAAAATCCCGGGCTAAATCCATAGCTAATGGTTACTAATTTATTTTGAGGACTTTAAGCGCTTTATTGTTCCCTCAATACATACATACGGTCAGATCATTAGTTCCATTCATTTATACACAAAAGTCTTTTACAAGTATGTTTTCACCCCAAATCATTTCAAAACTTAGAAAAAGGGGGATTAGTGAAACTCACCTCGACAATATGAATGCTAGCAATTATTTGAATGACGGCAGATTCGTCTATCCGTATCCTATTTACACAAGGATAACGTACACGTCAAGACTACCCGTCTTAAACGCAATTTGTTCACCCGACTTAGCAGTTCTGATTGCTTTTGTTTTAATTATCTTTTTAGTTTTCCCCAACACTGGGTTCGTTATGAAAATAGTTCTGAGTTACTGCCTAATGGGGCTGATGAACAGGTATCGAAACTTTCTTAGTTTCGATTGAACAGAACAGATGTCGAAACTTCCTAGTTTCGACAGGGCAAAACAGGTATCGAAACTCCTAGTTTCGATTATGTAATAGGCATCGAAACTACCTAGTTTTGATTAAGCAATATGTATCGAAACTACCTAGTTTCGATTGAACAAACAGATATCGAAATTCCTAGTTTCGATAGAACAACCGGTATCGAAACTTCTAGTTTCGATTGAATAACCGGTACTGGTATCGAAACTCCTAGTTTCGATTGACCAACAGGTATCGAAACTATAGTTTTGATACCTGCACTTTGATTTACATAATTCACTCTGTATATTTTTATGTTCAACTCTTGAGTTTGACACAGTTTTCTTGTTATCTTACTTGCGTTTGATTGATTTGTATGTTTAGTTACGGTTTTTAGAGCAAATAAAAGCGATAATAGTGAGTTTTTACCTCAAACAGGGAATGGTTTCTGAGAGAAACAGAGAAGATAGTCTTGAATTCTTTTGTTAAGCTTTCTTCAAGAACACTTGAAATTCTCCTTATGACACCGAATTATGGTGATTTTTACTTTAAAACTGGACTTCGAGATGAAAGAGAATTGTGAAATTTCCGTAAGAGAAATGAGAAAGATTGGAAGTGAAGGTGAGGTTTCGACTGAAGAGGTATGGTTTTCCTCTGAATTTGAGTGAAATAGGCAAGTGGGAGAATGGCTCCCTGACTCTCGGCCAAGAAAGTCAAGAAATAGCTTGGGGTTAATGATAACAAATTTTTAAGTATTAATTTATTATGGTATTAGTATCAATTAGAGTTTTTAAAGGGGTAATTTAATTCGGTTTCGATTCTTCACGTTATTATGATTTTAATCAGTTTATGGCTCGTTGAAGAAAATATTGAAACCTTGATTTGTATAATTCGTTAAGGTGATTATTTGTAGTTATAAGTACTTAAAAGTGGCGCTACATAGTAACGTCTTCGAGAAATCCATTATTTTACTTTTTCGTATAATATATGTTTTAGTCTTAACCATAAATTATGGTTCAACGTAAATTTTGTGTAACATATATATGTATATATATATTTTTCTGGTTATTTTATTTAACCATTTACGTTCGTATTAATTCGGGTTATCCTGCTTACTTTTTCTAGTAACTCTTTACGGTTTACTAGACATGGAATAAACTCCTTTGCTAGACTTCTTGACTTTACTTAGTCAAAATAGTTATCAAGAAATAATAATTACGAACGTGCGTTTATGAAATGTGGATATTGACCTGAAATACTGGGTGTCACACATGAACATCATCTGAAATTAATCTTAGAACTACTCAGGAATGAGAAGCTTTATGCTAAGTTCTCTAAGTGTGAGTTTTGGATCCGAGAGGTTCACTTTCTCGGACACGTCATCAATAAGAATGGTATTCACGTATACCCATCCAAGATTGAAGCTATCAAAAACTGGGAAGCACCAAGAACTCCGACTGAAGTGCGTCAATTTCTGGGTTTGGCAGGCTATTACAGGCGATTCATCGAGAATTTTTCAAAGATAGCCCTGCCTTTAACCACATTAACCCAGAAAGAAAAGAAGTTTGATTGGAGTGACAAGCAAGAGTCAGCTTTTCAATTGCTGAAGCAGAAGCTGTGTAGTGCCCCGATCTTATCCCTTCCTGAGGGAATTGACAACTTTGTCGTATACTGCGATGCATCACACCAAGGACTTGGTTGTGTGTTAATGCAAAGAGACAAAGTCATCGCTTATGCCTCACGACAACTAAAAGTGCACGAAAAGAATTATACGACCCATGACTTGGAGTTGGGTGCAGTGGTGTTTGCACTCAAGATTTGGAGACATTATCTTTATAGTACAAGATGCACTATCTTTACTGATCACAAGAGTCTCCAACATATCTTCGATCAAAAGGAACTCAACATGAGACAACGTCATTGGGTAGAGTTACTGAATGATTACGACTGTGAAATCAAGTATCACCCGGGTAAGGCAAACGTCGTAGCAGATGCCTTAAGTCGTAAGGAACGAGTTAAAACTCTTCGTGTTCGTGCCCTAGGATTGACAATTCATACGAGTCTCACGACTCAAATCCGGATGGCACAACAAGAGGCAAGCAAAGAAGAAAACATTCATAATGAAGCTTTACGAGGAATGATAAGACAGTTGGAACCAAAGTCAGATGACACTTTATACTTCATGAATAGAATCTGGGTGCCATGTTTTGGTAATTTACGGGAGTTGGTTATGGACGAAGCCCACAAGTCCAGGTACTCTATTCACCCAGGTTCAGATAAGATGTATAAGGATCTGAAAGAACACTATTGGTGGCCGAACATGAAAGGAGAAATTGCTATTTATGACGGTAAATGCCTGACATGTTCAAAAGTAAAGGCAGAACATCAGAAACCGTCGGGATTGTTACAACAACCCGAGATACCTCAATGGAAATGGGAATAAATTTCTATGGATTTCATCACGAAGTTACCCAGGACGTCCAGCGGTTATGACACCATATGGGTAATTGTCGATCGACTGACAAAATCGGCTCATTTTCTACCTAGCAAAGAGACGGATAAAACCGAGAAACTTGCAAAGCTTTATATCAAGGAAATTGTGGCTAGGCATGGAGTGCCAATTTCTATTATCTCGGATAGAGACAGCAGATTCGTGTCTAGAATCTGGAAATCATTACAAGAAGCCATGGGCACACGTCTTGACATGAGCACGGCATATCACCCACAAACAGATGGTCAAAGTGAACGGACTATCCAAACATTAGAAGATATGCTCCATGCGTGTGTAATTGATTTCGGAGGAAATTGGGATACTCATTTACCGTTAGCAGAGTTTTCCTACAATAACAGTTACCACACAAGCATTAAAGCAGCTCCGTTTGAAGCTTTATATGGTCGTAAATGCCGCTCACCGCTATGTTGGGCGGAAGTTGGTGAAAAACATTTGACAGGCCCTGAGATTGTCCAGGAAACCACTGATAAGATCTTCAAAATTAAGGACCGTCTGAAAGCTGCCCGAGACAGACAGAAGTGCTATGCTGATAACAGACGGAAACCATTAGAATTTCAAATTGGTGACCGAGTAATGTTAAAAGTCTCACCATGGAAAGGCGTTGCAAGGTTTGGTAACCGTGGTAAGCTCAACCCTAGATACGTTGAACCGTTCGAAATACTGGCTAGGGTTGGCCCTGTAGCCTACAAACTCAAGCTACCACAGGAACTAAGCAACGTACACGATACATTTCATGTGTCGAATCTCAAAAAGTGTCTATCAGACGAGACTTTGATCATACCGCCTGATGAAATTCACATTGATGATAAACTTCATTTCATCGAGGAACCAATTGAGATTTCAGATTGGAAAGTTCAAAGGTTGAGACGTAGTCGAATCAAACTGGTTAAAGTACGTTGGAACTCAAAGCGTGGTCCTGAGTATACATGGGAACGAGAGGACCAAATGAAAACGAAATACCCCTCCTTGTTTAAGGATACACCAGTTCAAGATGACACGAATTGAATTTCGGGACGAAATTCCGTTAACATGGGGAGAATGTGACACCCGACATTTCAGGTCAATATCCGTACATATTATAAACAAGTTTACATTATAACTATTTTTGTGATTTATTTAATTTCACAAACAAGGACATTAAGGTCTAACAAAAAACTGTACATGGTCTCGTTTTATATTTTGGTAATTCTGGGAGTTACCGGTACGCATACCAGTATAACCCGGCTGAATACGAACTTCACTTTTAGGTATTTATACCTACAAATAATCACCTCAACGGATATACAATCCAAGATTTCAATGTTTTTCTTTAACAAGTCATAAACGTGTTAAATTTATAATACCGTGAGAAACCTAAACCGAATTAAATTACCCCTTTAAAACTCTAATTGATATTAATACCATAAATAAAGTAGTGGTAAAATCTAATTATTACTCAAAAATTAACCCAATCCAACCCACTTACCCTTGACTTTCTCGGCCGAAGCCAGAGAAAAGCCATCCCACTCTCACGTCCCCATTTACCTCACATTCAAATTCTTTATTCCAAAACCCATATCTCCTACTTGCGAGAATTCAGATATAACCCATACCCCTCTCAATCAAAACTCTCACAAACCATTTTATCACTCATTTTCTTACGGCAATTTCCCCATTTCTCTTCAAAATTGAAGTCAAGTTTTAAGGAAAAACCTACCACAATTCGGTGTTTTAAGAAGATTTCAAGTGTTTTAAAGAAAATTCTGCAAAAGAGTCGAGACCATTCTCTGTTTTCTCTCATCATCGTCACTGTTTTAAGGTAAAAACTCCAAACTATCCACTCTATTTTCTTTAAAAACCGTATTTAAGCATACAAAATGTTCAATCGCAAGTAAGATAACAATAAAAGTGTGTCAAATTCAAGTTTTAAAACATAAATATGCAGGACTGATTCTGTCAAACAAAAGTCCAGTAATCGAAACTATGAAGTTTCGATACTTATACTCAATCGAAACAAGTAGTTTCGATACCTGTTACTCGATCGAAACTAGGAGTTTCGATACTAGCTGTTCAATCGAAACTAGGTAGTTTCGATACATATTGCTCAATCGAAACTAGGTAGTTTCGATACCCTTCTTGTCAATCGAAACTAGGAAGTTTCGACACCAAACTACACAACCGAAACTAGGTAGTTTCGACACCAGTTAACTCAACCGAAACTAGGTAGTTTCGATACCTAATACTCCATCGAAACTAGGAAGTTTCGACACTCAATTGCCCAATCGAAACTTCATTGTGTCAGTCCCTTTTGGGCCGTAGCTAAGATCAATTTTTATAACAAAACAAGTGTTGAAAATCTAAGAAGACATTTAAACAAAAGCAACCAGATTTACAAGGATGGTAAACAATTTACAATATAAGACGTTTGGTCTTAACACAATTTACCTTTTGGCATCTAGGGTACAAATAGTCAAGGTTGACTACAACAAGTATCATACAAGTATACACAAACTCAAGGTGAGTTTCACGGCCCCTTTTTACTGTTTTCAATATTTGGGGGAAAAACATACTTATAACTATTTTATGGGATAACAAGAGAATAAGGCACGACTTATATGTTTGCATGAGATGAGAACAACAAGTGAGGCCGCGAAAGTCCCCTGGAACAATGTAGTAACCATTAACTGTAGCCTAGGGTCCTATAAATAGTACTATGGAGAGTGACGTCTCCCGGTCATGGTTAGTCGCGCTAACCACAATCTGGAGGATTTATGGCCGCATAGAACCGGATAACGAAATTAGGGGCATGTACAATTGTCATGGTTTGGTTACGCCTCATGTATGAACATATTATTTGTATTCCTAGCTAGTTTACAAATGAGTCAACAATTCTTATTCTGTTTATCATATACACCTGAAACTATTTAAGATCAATTGAATTTTTGTAAAGAACTATTTGATTAAACCTGTGAACTCACCAACCTCGTGTTGACAATTTTAAGTATGTTTTTCAGGAAATTGAACGTGATCGCAAGGTTAACAATGTAGGATACATGCATGCATGATGGATACAACTTTTGGGGGATTTCTCTTGTATAACTCATTGTAATGGAGTCATATTTGCAAAATCTTCACCTTTTGTAAACTCATTTTACATTTTGGAATGTAAATCTTTAAACTTATTTATGTATCCATTTATCATGTATGTGTTTGCGGTAATCATATGCTTTGGAAACCATGTCACGTCACGCCTCGCGTTTCCGCCTTGGCGAGGGTGTGACACTTTGTTCTTGGGAAGATCCACCAGATTCCACACATTCAGCTTTGAGAATTGCTGTAACTCTTCTTGCATAGCTTCCACCCAGCTATTATCAAGCAAGGGTGCTTTGATGTTCTTAGGTTCAACTTCAGATATAAAACACGAGAACATGTTGTTGTATAGTGCATCACATGCACTCCGGGTACGAACACCCACATTGAGTGGACCAATGATGTTGTCGGTGGGATGATTCTTGTGAATTCTCAACTGAGGAATCTCATCTTCTTCCAAGAGTTCATCCAGATTTGTGATATTGTCAGCAGGAGGATCATCTTCATTAACAGTAGGATCTTCAGCAGTTGATTGTGGGGCAACATCTACTATTGGAATGGCGTTGTCTTCAACAGTTTCTCTTGTTGCACCAGAACCGGAAGAGTCCATATTGGATTCAGCATCAGCAGGTGCAGTAATTTCATTTTGAGTGGATGAGGAAGAACTTTGATCATTTATGTTCCCTAGATTGTTCACAGAAAAGTAAGGATTAGCAGGAGTTAATTCATTTGAAAACACAGGAAGATTAAATGACATAAACAAGGATTCGACATTAAAAAGCCAATCAGGATAGTCCCCAACATCCGTATGATTGCTTTCATGCCAATTGATATCAATGGATTCTAGCACCATCCTTCTTTGCTTGTTGTAAACACGGACGCCCGTTAATTAGATGAATAGCCCACAAAATAGCATTCATCGGCTTTGGCTTCAAACTTGTTTAGCTTAGCTGAAGTATTCAGAATCGCGCACACACACCCGAACTTTCTGAAGAAATCAATAACTAGCTTTTGCTTGTACATGATCTCATAGGGTGTCTTGTTGCAGCTTTTGGTGATGAGAACCCGATTTTGCACAAAACATGCAGTGTTGACCGCCTCAGCCTAAAAGGTCACGGGAAGCTTGGAATCAACAATCATAGTTCTAGCAGCTTCAATCAACGTGTTGTTTTTCCTTTCAGCTACACCATTTTGTTTAGGAGTACTCGATGCACTAAATTGCCTAGAAATTCCTTTTCTTTCATAGAAGGAATCAAGAGTGGCATTCTTGAATTCTATTCCTTGATCCCTACGGATAGTTTTCACACTCAAATTGAAGAGGTTCTAAATTTGAAGCAGATAAGTCTTTAGAATCTCTGGCGTCTCATCTTTCTTAGCCAGGAAGAACACCCAAGTAAATCGAGAGAAGTCATCGGTTACTACCAAACAGTAGGATCTTCGTCCAAGACTCATGACACTCACAGGACCAAAGAGATCCATGTGAAGTAATTGGAGAGGGGAGTCAATGGAAACTGTGGTTTTGGGCTTATAAGAAGATTTGTGTTGTTTTCTCTTAGCACAAGAGATTCAGTGTTCCATAGGAGAAAAATCTTTGAGAGGCAATCCGATGACCAGGTTTCCTCGAACCAGGCGGTTCATGGTTTTGAAATTTACGTGCCCTAACCTATTATGCCACAGAAATGATTCATCTTCAGAGTCCTTTGAAAGGAAGCACGATTCAATTCCTGATGGGTTGTTTATATCCAATCTATAAGTGTTGTATCTTCTGGGAGAACGCATGAGAATTAGTTCTTCTGGAATCACCACTCCAGGCTTCAGAATTAGACATTCACTTGAATTGAACAAGGCACAAAAGTCTTTATCACAGATCTAAGAAACGCTCATCAGATTGTACTTCAATTGGGGAACGAAGTTGACATGTTCCAAACTATTTACACCCTTCGATACTATTCCTTAACCTTCAATATTTCCTCCCCTTGGATTGCCAGCAAAGGCTACAAAATCTCCATTCATTGGATGATAATCTTGCAGCAAGTTAAATTAACCGGTCATATGTCTTGAACATCTACTATTTACAGGCCAGATGTTATCTCCAGTTCTTCTTGGTTGACCCTATATACAACGAATTGTTTAGACAATTTTACCAAATCTATTGCTGTCAAGAGGTTTCTTATGAAGATAAGTCATTTCATGGAAGTCATAATCAGAATCCACCTTTGATGAAGCATGATCATCATATAGAACATTATTTTTAACTTTCCAGGTTCTTTTCAAACTATTTTTAGCATTTTTAATTCTGTTACGCCTAGATTTTCTACAATGAGGAGACTTAGATGACACATTTGAATTCAATAAAATTTTGGCAGATGATTCTTCATTACAATCGATTGTTGTCAATTTACAACTTTTTGAGACATGATTTGAAGCACCACAACTAAAAAAAACTTTTACACAAGACTTCTTAGCCTGATAATTGTCATCACAGAATGAAGATGATTGTGAAGTTGAGGCATCTGAATATGATATGATTCTTTCTTCAATAACTTTGTCTTGAAGACTTTGTTCTTCCTTTAATATGAAAAATTCCGTGTTGCTCATGGTTTGTCGTGGTACATCATTCACAATAATTCCTACACTTTTAAACTTGGTAACACATGACACAACATTCAAAGATTTAGGAATAAAAGGTAAAGCATTTTTAAACTTAGAAATATCACTTCCCAATCCCATATGTTCAGAAGGCATAAAATCAAAATACAAATTTTCAACGTGTTCACAAATATATGGTTTTGACATAGACATATTATTACATTCATCCGACACAAGTTCATTTAAAATATTTCTAGGACCAGAACTCTCATCACAATCATCCTCTGAAGTTACACAATTTGACTCTACACATGAAACAAAATTGTAAGAATCTGAGGACGTAATATAATTATCAGCAGATAAAGTACACAAGAACGGAGTAGGAACATGAGCAACAGGCATATTAGAAAATCTACCTAACTTAGAATAAGGTTGTGGATGAGAATTATATCCAACACCCCCGTTCCTTTTCTATTAAATTGCTTATCAATTATCCCAAACAAAATTTTCTAATCCATGTCCATATGGTCAACTTTCAATTTAACCTTTTCAGCCTCTTGGACTCTTTCAGTCAAATATTTATTATTAATGGATTGAGTATTATGTTGCACAATTAAAGAACAGTTTTCTCAAGAAATATCATGAATTTTTTTAAGTACAATTTCTCATTTTTTTGCCATAGAGTTATACATCACCTTAATGTGATATCGTTCGTCAATCAAATCTTGATTGATGAATCTATATTTTTGAATTTCATTTAAACATGATCTAGCATTATATAGTTTAGAAATAACCTCAGCTGGAACAGCAGTAAGATTCTCAGCTGGCTCGATCATGACACACTTTCCTTTCTCCTCCACATCTTCCATCAAGGCTTTGTCAGCAGCCTCCTTGGTTTGTTCTACCCAGTGATAGTGTCTATCAACTTGAAAAACAAGAGCTGTGGATCTTGAAGATGTGTTGGACTGGCAGCTTGCTTTCCAAAAGAAGTCTTCTTCTCATGCTGATCTTTGGAGGAAGCCTTCTTGTAGTTTCTTGCAAAATGACCCAGCTGGTCACAGTTGTAGCACCTCACCATCTTGATGTCAAAACCAAGATTCTTTCCCTACTTGAATGTATCCAAACCCGTCCTTTTCTTGAATCTCTTGGCTCTTAAAGTCAGCATGGCCATGCACCAATCAATGTCCATTTTCTCCAAATCATTATGATTGATCTGCTCCAAGTCATCAGGTTGAAAACTGACCGGTGTCAAGTTTCTAGAAATCTGTGCATCATAGCATGACATGAAGGTAGTCATGATTGGGACATATTCATCAGGAATCATAGTAATAGTCTTTGGAGGAACAGAGGAACCTGTAGATTGAATAGCAGCAGTAGTAGAAGGAGGAACATCAGTCTGGAAGTATGAACTACTGGAAGAGCTTGATCCAGCAATGAGGGCGGTGTTTCTAGACTGGTTGGTGGGAGTGACTGCTCCTTTCTTGATCTCAATCTCATAAGATTCAAGAATGTTGTAGACTTCTTGTTGAGACAGGACGCTCGGGTTCTTGGTCTTTTTGATCATGATACAGTACATGTTCCATTCCTCAGGAAGAGCATCCAGATGTTTCTTGTTCAATTCTATAGTTGGGTACTCAACACCCATTACTTTCAGCCTAGACACAATACTTGAGAACCGGTTGATTAGATCAGACATTGATTCTCCTCTAACACTACTGAACATCTCATATTGCTTCTTAATCAAATATGACTTACACTCCCTAACTTCAGCACTACCTTCAAATCTAGTACACAAAGCTACCCATAGATCTTTGGCTGTGGTGTACTCGGCAAAATTGTTGATGATATCCATAGGAAGAGCCATAGCAATAGTCCCATAGGCCTTGTAGTCTCGGGCAATCAAAGCAATGTCCTTTTCATCATATTCAGCCACAGTCTTAGGACGTTGAACATTAGTAGTAGTGATAATGGGTTTATGGGGACCATCTTTGATAGAGTTCAATAAGTTATGATCATGAAATTCAAAGAAAGTCTTCATTTTCTTTGTCCAGTCATCAAATTCCCTCGTGGCACAAGAACATGTGGTTTGTTCCCTCCAGAAAACTCATTGGAGCTTGAAGTTGCCATAATCTCAGAAGTTGAAACTAAAATAGTATCTAGTTTTGGGTGGACAAATGTGATCGAAACTACTAGTTTCGATAGAGAAACACTGACCGAAACTCCTAGTTTCAATTGAGAAATAGTTACCTGAAACTCCTAGTTTTGATAGTGAACACTTGGTAGAAGAACAGCACCTCAGTAGAAACTAATAGTTTCGATTCAAACTAGTTTCGATACCCAAAGTTTCGGGATCAAAAGGGGAACTGGTTCACCAAAGTCCATTTCTAAGCCTTTTCTTTCACTCGTATAATGAACAAGCTGCACAGATTAGTTTCGATGTAATAAGACAAGAAACATGTTTCGATTGTACCTTCACCAGACAAGGTATAGACAGGAAGTTTCGATGTCCAACTAATTGCAGAGAATGTTTCCCCAAGTAGTTTCGATGCCTTCTTCCCCAAGTCAGAAAACCTCCATTGATTAACAACCTCAGAAATCAATATCATCGAAAAAGCAATCCAATCCAGCGAAAAGTTTGGTCTAATACTCATGATTAATAAACCAGTCTCCAATCTTGAAACCACTAACAAAATAAGCCAGCAATCGATGAAACAGTATACCTTTTTCAATGAAACAGTGCTCGTAGAAACAAGATACAGAAAACTTCAATAGAACACAGAAAAACACCTAGAATCGATCACAAACACCTGATAATACTCAGAAATAAGAGCATAAAGCTATGATACCAATTGTAGGTCCAGATTTCACTAAGATATCTCACAGATGATCGATTATCCACACACAAAGGCGAAAACAGTTTGTATGGGGTTGAAACAGATGATAGAAACAGATTTGGTGAAGATAACAGGCTAAACACACTCACAATCAACACAAATTTGATATGAAAATGTAAGAACAGAGCAAAATACTCAAAATGCAAATTGTACTGATTGAAGACCAATGAAAGAGAAGGTTCAGGGTTACAGACGCTACTCACACCCTAAACATTCTCTAACTAGGCTATTTATAGTAGTTAACATGTATCGAAACTATGTCAACTGGAAGTAGTAGTTTTGGTTGAACATTTACAAGTGATAGACAAACCTGTCGAAACTACTATCTATCGAAACTACTAGTTTCGATTGAACAAATCTCAATCGAAACTAAGTAGTTTCAATGGCCCAGACGTAGACTATTTAAAATAGTAAAATACATCAAATGAAATTTCAATAGTTAAATGACAAATAAGTAAAACTAAGTTAACAATGTTCAAAGTACATTGATGTTATCATCTTAAATAATTCTATCTCTATAGTTTGGCAAAGACTTCAGGTCTTGTGCGCACGCCTGTGTCTCAGGCGGCGTGTAATGCCATAGCTTTGCCAATGTTTGGCAAAGACTTCAGGTCTTGTGCGCGCTCCTGTGTCTCTGGCGGTGTGTAATGTCGTAGCTTTGCCAATGTTTGGAATATACTTTAGGTCTTGTGCGCATGCTGTGTCTCAGGCGGCGTGTAATGTCGTAGCTTTGCCAATGATTGGAAAAGACTTCAGGTCTTGTGCACGCGCCTGTGTCTCAAGCGGCGTGTAATTTCGTAGCTTTGCCAATGTTTGGAATATACTTCATGTCTTATGCGCGCCTGTGTCTCTGGCGGCGTGTAATGCCGTAGCTTTGCCAATATTTGGCAAACACTTCAGTTCTTATGCGCGCACCTGTGTCTCGGGTGGCTGGTAATGCCGTAGCTTAGCCAATGTCTGGCAAATCCTTCAGGCCTTATGCGTGCCTATGTCTCAGGCGGCGTGTAATGTCGTAGCTTTGCCAATTTTTGGCAAAGACTTTAGGTCTTATGCGCATGCCTGTGTCTCAGGCGGCGTGTAATGTTGTTGCTTTGCCAATGTTTGGCGAAGACTTTAGGTCTTATGCGTGCGCGTGTGTCTCAGGTGGCGTGTAACGCTGTAGCTTTGCCAATGTTTGGCAAAGAGTTCTGGTCTTATACGCGTGCCTGTGTCTCAGGCGGCGTGTAATGTCGTAGCTTTGGCAAACACTTTAGGTCTTAGACGTGCGCGCGTGTCTCAGGAGGCATGTAACGCCGTAGCTTTGCCAATGTTTGGCAAAGAGTTTATGTCTTACGCGAGCGCCTGTGTCTCAGGCGGCGTGTAATGCCGTAGCTTTGCCAATGTTTGGCAAAGACTTTAGGTCTTATGCGCGCGCCTATGTCTCAGGCAGCGTGTAATGTGTAGAAATGTCTTGTAACGAATTTGTGCTGACTAATAAATGCTACTTTCATTGAAAACATAGACCTACTATTACAATTGGGTTTTTCATAATGATTTATTGCCTACATATATCACTTTCTTAACTGTGCATCGTTCCATGTTCTTGGTACCTCCTTTTCATCCAGCTGTTTGAGCTTATAGGCACCTTTTCCCAGTAATTCACGGATTACATAGGGCCCCTCCCATGTTGGGCCCAGTTACCCTGTGTTCTCCGCGCGGCTTGCTTGATTTCTTCTTTAAACGTATTTGCCCTCCTTAAAGGTGTATTCGCATACTGTTTTGTTGTAGGCTTTTCCATCTTGCGTGTATACCTTTCCCCGTTGGTAGCTGCCGATTCTTGCCTTATTTCTAAGACGTCTAAATTTAGTCTCAGCTCCACTTCATTCTTTTCCTCACTTATGCCCCCCTTTCGCGTAGTAGGAATAGATAATTCCACTGGTATCATGGCCTCTGTACCATATGCCAGGCTAATAAGGGTCTCCCATTGCTTCTTTTTGGCATAGTCCGGTGTGCCCATAACACGTGCGGGAGCTCCTCTATCCACAATGTGCCTTCTTCTTCTAATCGGGTTTTGATCCCTACAACTATGCTTCTGTTAACCCGCTGTACCTATCCGTTCCCCTGTGGACGCGCCACAGAGGTGAAGACTTGTACTATCCGCAACTTTGCGCACCATATCTACAAATTTTTGTCTTCAAATTGTCTTCGGTTATCACTAACAATGTAGAGTGGAAGACAAAATGACAGATTATGTGCTCCCAAATGAACTTTTTTATTTTGGTCACGGTGATGGTGGCTAAAGGCTTCGCTTCCACCCACTTAGGAAAGTAATCAATTGCTACCACCACGAATATTATATTTCCCGCCGCCTCTGAGAAGGGACCCACTATATCAACCCCCCATTTCTGAAATGGCCAAGTTGTTGATACTTGGATAAGGTTATTTTTGGTTATGTATCATTGGGGCATGTTTTTGGAAGCTTTGACATTTCCTTAGCTCTTCGACGGTGTCAACATGCATTCCTGGCTAGTAATACACTGCATTCATTAACTTGGCCACCACTGCGTGTGGACCTGCGTGGATTCCGCAGATGCCAAAGTGGATTTCCCAGATTAGGTAGCTAGCCTCCTCCCGATTCACGCAGTGCAACAATGGTCCTAGGAAAGGTCTTTGATACAATATTCCATCCCGTAACTGGTATTGCGCCGCTTTAGCCTAGAGTTTATGTGCCTTTGCCCTTTCTTCCGGTAAATTCCCTTCCCAAATACTCCTGGATAGGTGTCATCCATGATTCTTCTTGCTGTGTGACATTCACCTCCAACACCTCGGTTGAGGGATTCTTGATTACTTCCAAGTGAATAGACTTCGTTGGATCGCTGAAATTGGAGGCTATTTTGCTCAACGCATCTGCCTTCTTGTTCTGACTTTGGGGTTGTTGAATCACTTCCCATGAAGTAAAGCTTTTTAACAGGTTTCTACAAATGCTGAGGTACCTGATCATGATTGGGCCTTTGTCTTCGTATATTTCATTGATTTGGTTTGCTACTAGAAGGAAATCCACATGCGCTCGAATCCCTCTTACTTCCTTCTCCATTACCCAGCGTATACCCGCAATTAATCCCTCGTATTCTGTCTTATTGTTTGATGTTTGGAACAACAGCTTTATGGCCTGCGTATACTCTATCCCCATTGGTTTGATTAGGAGTAACCCCACCACTAATCCTTCGATGCACGCTGCCCAATCGCTGAATTGTTCCCACGAGGGTGTCGCGTCCGCGAGCTATATACTTATCATCTGCTGCGCTTCGGGTATAGTTCCTTCGGGAACTTCTGTTATAAAGTTGGAAATGACTTGGCCTTTAATTGCCCACCTAGTCATCCGACCTAATATTTCAGGTCTGCGCAAGATTTGCTGCAACGGGAAGTTTGTCAAAACCACTACATCATGTCCTTGAAAGTATCTGCGCAACCGCCTGGAAGCGTGGACTAGGGCTAAAACCAATTTTTCTGTCATCGAATAATTCACTTCCGATGTGGTCAGGACCTTGCTAATATTGTAAATAGGTGTCTGTACATCCGTACGCTTGACCATGAGAACCGCGCTAACTGCTTGATGTGCCACGGATAGGTAAATTTGTAGTCGCTCACCCTTGGTAGGTATGGCTAATGTGGGTAAAGTGGTTAAATAGTTCTTCAATTCTTGGAGCGCCTTTTCTGCATCATTCGACCACCTGAAGTCAGATTTTTTTATTCAATTCTTTAATCTAGCTATGAAGTGTAGAGATCTTTCCGCGTGTTTGGTGAGGAATCTGTTCATGGCCACCAGCTGACCATTCAAAGTCTGAACTTCATTCAGCGACGTTGGCGATGCCATATTCGTTATTGCGGTAACCTTTTATGGGTTTACCCTTATGCCCTCTCGAGTTACCACCACTCCCAAAAACTTTCCTTCTTCCATTCCAAAAGAACATTTCACCGGATTCAGCTTGATACCCGCTTTTTTCAAACATATGACAGTTTCCGAAATATCCGCAAGTATGTTCTTCTCCTCCTTACTTTTAATTACCGAATCATCCACGTACACTTCCAAGTTTTTTTCCAATTTGATCCTTTAACACTTTGTCCATCAAGCGCTGGTATGTGGTGCTCGCGTTCTTCAACCCAAATGGCATCTTTGTATAACATAATAAGCCAATGTCTGTATGGAATGTTGTCTTGTCTTCATTTTCTAGGGCCATTTGGACCCGGTGATATCTCTTATAGGCATAAAGGAAGCATTTGTAAGAAAAAGATGCCAAGGAATCAACTTTTGACTCAATCTCTGGGAGGGGGTATGCATCCTTCGGGCATGCTTTGTTTAAATCTTTGAAGTCTACGCACATTCTCCATGAACCATCTGACTTTTTTACCATGACTGGATTGGCGATCCATGTATGGTATCTCACCTCCCTTAGGATCCTTGCTGGCATTAATTTACGTACTTCCTTGACCACTGCTCCGCGCCTCTCTGGTGCCATACTTTTTTTTTGCGTGACTGGCTCAACTGATCGGTATGTTCTCAAGGCGTGTTCTGCGGTTTCTCGCGGAACTCCTATCATGTCCGACGGTTGGAAAGCGAACACGTCTAAATTTGCTTGCATCAACTATTTCAGGTGTTACCTTACGCCTGCTGATATGGTATGACCAATAGTAATCATCTGCTCAGGGAAAGCCGGATTAATTATCCACTTCTCCGGTTTGGTGAGAGGGGGTGGCGATATTGGTGCGGGTTCTGCCACTGCGCATTCTAGGTGTGCTAAGACCCTAGCCACACCCTTAGGGGTAGGAAACATTATTAAACCCAAAGATGTTGACACTGCCACTGCTAATACTCCTAGGGAAGTTCTTCCAAGGATAACGTTATGCTGAGAGTGCGCTGGTACGACCAAGAAATGGAGCAGAACCGTGTGCACCCTATCCCTATCTCCTAACGTTACCGGGAAGGTTATCTGTCCAAACGGCTTGATGGTTTCTCCCGAGAATCCCATAATAGGTGCGTGTACTTCTTCCAACCTCTCTTGATCTTCCCTATCCATACGTCTGAAGCACTTCTCATACAAAATATTGGAGGAACTTCCCGTATCAATGAAAACACAACGCATTTTGTAAGAGGCAACCAGGGCTGTGATTGTTAAGGGCCAACATGATAGTCTCCCACCTGTGATGGAAAGTTCAATGGCTTCCATCCATGCCAGTGATGGTTCTGTTATACACGTCGCGCACATCAGAATTAGATTCGGGCTCCTTTTCCTTTCGCTATGATGGGCCAGATTGTTTTCCTCCTTGTAATATGTCACACCCCGCCAAGGCGGAAACGCGAGGCGCGACGTTCATGATTTCCAAAGCATATGATTACCGCAAACACATACATGATAAATGGATACATAAACAAGTTTAAAGTTTTACATTTCAAAAATATAAATGGAGTTTACAAAAAAAGTGAAGATTTCGCAAATATGACTCTATTACAATGAGTTATACAAGAGAAATCCCCCAAAAGTTGTATCCATTGTGCATGCATGTAATCTACATTGCTAACCTTGCGATCACGTCAATTTCCTGAAAAACATACTTAAAATTGTCAACACGAGGTTGGTGAGTTCACATGTTTAAATCAAATAGATCTTTGTAAAATTCAATTGTTCGTAAATAGTTCCAGTTGTATGTGATAAGCAGAATAAGAATTGTTGACCCATTTGTAAACTAGCTAGGAATACAAATAATATGTTCCTACATGAGCCGTAACCAAACCATGACAATTGTACACGCCCCTAATTTCGTTATCCGGTTCTATGCGGCCATAAATCCTCCAGATTGTGGTTAGCGCGACTAACCATGACCGGCAGACGTCACTCTCCATAGTACTATTCATAGGACCCTAGGCTACAGTTAATGGTTACTAAATTGTTCCAGGGGACTTTAGCGGCCTCAAATCGTTTAACTCATGTAAACATAAAAGTCAAGTCTTATTCTCTTGTTATCGCATAAAAATAGTTGTAACCCCAAATATTGAAAACAGTAAAAATGGGCCGTGAAACTCACCTTGAGTTTGTGTATGCTTGTAACGATATTTGTCCTAGTCAACTTGACTATTTGTACCCTACATACCAAAGGGTAAATTGTGTTAAGACCGAACGTCTCATATTGCAAATTGTTCACCGACTTTGTAAATCTGGTTGCTTTTGTTTAAAATATCCTCTTAGTTGTTCAACACTTGTTTCGTTATAAAACAGATCTTAGTTACTGCCCAAAAGGGGACTGACACCGGTATCGAAACTACCTAGTTTCGATTGAACATGACAGTTGTCGAAACTTCCTAGTTTCGATTGTGCAGATTAGATATCGAAACTTCCTAGTTTCGATTGAGCAAAAACTGATATCGAAACTACCTAGTTTCGATTGGCAAGAAGGGTATCGAAACTACCTAGTTTCGATTAAGCAATATGTATCGAAACTACCTAGTTTCGATTGAACAACTAGTATCGAAACTCCCAATTTCGATTGAGTAAACATGTATCAAAACTCCCAGTTTCGATTAAGTAAACTGGTATCGAAACTATAGTTTCGATTACTGGACTTCTGTTTGACAGAATCAGTCCTGCATATTTTTAGGTTTTAAATCTTGAATTCGACACACTTTTCTTGTTATCTTTCTTGCGTTCAAATAAGTTGTATGTTTAGCTACGGTTTAAAGAAATAATGTAGATAGTATTGAGTTTTTACCTCCAAACGGTGATGACGATTTTGAGAGAAACAGAGAAGTGGTCTTGAATCTTTTGCTAAACTCTCTTTAGAAACACTTGAAATTCTTCTTAAAACACCGAATTATGGTGGATTTTGCCTTAAAACTTGACTTCGAATTTAAGAGAATTGGGAAAATTGCCGTATGAAAATGAGAGGTAAAAAGGAATTGTGATAAAAATGATTGAGGTGGTATGGTTTTACTTGAATTTCGAAGGCATGAGGTATGGTCATTCTCTGAAGTTTGGTCGAGAAAGTCAAGGAATTGAGGGGGGGGGGGGAAGACCCATTGTCTCGGTCGATTAAAATATTTGGGTTGGGGTTTGGGTTAAATAAATCAAACCATTTGATTTAAGTGTAATTAAATATTGTTTAGAGTTTTTAAATGGTAATTTAATTCGGTTTAGTTTTCTCACGGTATTATAAGTTTTGTAAGTTTATGGCTCGTTAAAAGAAAAATATTGAAATCTTGGATTGTATAATCCGTTAAGGTGATTATTTGTAGGTATGTGTACCTAAAGGTGACGTACGTGGTAACGTCTTCGAAAGGGTTCGTTATTTTACTTTTACGTATACCGTATGTTTTAGTCTAAAAATAAGTTATTGACCAATGTAAAGTTTATGTAATATATATGTATATATATTTTTCTGGTTATTTAATTTAACCACTAACGTTCGTATTTAGTCGGTTTATATGACACGTGAACCGGTAACTCCTAGAATTACCAAAATATGAAATGAGACAATGTTCGGTTTTTGTTAGACCTTAATGTCCTTGTTTGTGAAATTAAATAAATCACAAAAACAATTAAAATGTAAACTTGTTTATAGTATGTACGGATATTGACCTGAAAAGTCGGGTGTCACATTCTCCCCATGTTAAAAGAATTTCATCCCGAAATTCAATTTGTGTCTTCTTGAACTGGTGTATCCTTAAACAAGGATGGGTATTTGGTTTTCATTTGATCCTCTCGTTCCCATGTATACTCAGGACCACGTTTTGAGTTCCAACGTACTTTAACCAGTTTGATTCGACTACGTCTCAACCTTTGAACTTTCCAATCTGAAATCTCAATCGGTTCCTCGATGAAATGAAGTTTATCATCAATGTGAATTTCATTAGGCGGTATGATCAAAGTCTCGTCGGACAAACAATTTTTGAGATTCGACACATGAAATGTATCGTGTACTTTGCTTAGTTCTTGCGGTAGCTTGAGCTTGTAGGCTACAGGGCCAACCCTAGCCAGTATTTTAAACGGTCCAACGTATCTAGGGTTGAGTTTACCACGGTTTCCAAACCTTGCAACGCCTTTCCATGGTGAGACTTTTAACATTACTCGGTCACCAATTTGAAATTCTAATGGTTTTCGTCTGTTATCAGCATAGCTCTTCTGTCTGTATCGGGCCGCTTTTAGATGGTCCTTAATTTTGAAGATCTTATCAGTGGTTTCCTGGACAATCTCAGGACCTGTCAAATGTTTTTCACCAACTTCCGCCCAACATAATGGTGAGCTTCATTTACGCCCATATAAAGCTTCAAACGGAGCTGCTTTAATGCTCGTATGGTAGCTGTTATTATAGGAAAACTCTGCCAACGGTAAATGAGTATCCCAATTTCCTCCGAAATCAATTACACACGCACGGAGCATATCCTCTAAAGTTTGAATGGTCCTTTCGCTTTGACCATCCGTTTGGGGGTGATATGCCGTGCTCATGTCAAGACGTGTGCCCATGGCTTCTTGTAATGATTTCCAGATTCTAGACACGAATCTGTTGTCTCTATCAGAGATAATAGAAATTGGCACTCCATGCCTAGCCACAATTTCCTTGATATAAAGCTTTGCAAGTTTCTCAGTTTTATCCGTCTCTTTGATAGGTAGAAAATGAGTTGATTTCGTTAAACGGTCGACAATTACCCATATGGTATCATAACCACTGGACGTCTTGGGTAATTTCGTGATGAAATCCATGGAAATCTGTTCCCATTTCCATTAGGGAATTTCAGGTTGTTGTAATAAGCCAGACGGTTTCTGATGTTCGGCTTTTACTTTTGAACACGTTAAGCATTTACTGACGTACGTGGCAATATCTCCCTTCATATTGGGCCACCAATATAATTCTTTTAGGTCCTTATACATCTTATCTGAACCTGGGTGAATGGAGTATCTGGACTTGTGGGCTTCGTCTATAACCAACTCCCGTAAGTTACCAAAACATGGCACCCAAATTCTGTTCATGAAGTATAAAGTGTCATCTGACTTAGTCTCCAATTGTTTGATCATTCCACGTAGTGCTTCATTTTGGATGTTCTTTTCTTTAAGTGCCTCTTGTTGTGCTATTCGGATTTGAGTAGTAAGACTCGTATGAATTGTTAATCCGAGGGCACGAACACGAAGAGTTTTAACTCGTTCTTTGCGACTTAAGGCGTCTGCTACGACATTGGCTTTTCTGGGATGGTACTTGATATCACAATCATAGTCGTTTAGTAGTTCTACCCAACGACGTTGTCTCATGTTAAGTTCCTTTTGATCGAAGATATGTTGAAGACTCTTGTGATTAGTAAAGATAGTGCATCTTGTACCGTAAAGATAATGTCTCCAAATCTTGAGTGCAAACACAACTGCACCCAACTCCAAGTCGTGTGTCGTATAATTCTTTTCATGCACTTTTAGTTGTCGTGAGGCATATGCGATGACTTTGTCTCTTTGCATTAACACACAACCAAGTCCTTGGTGTGATGCATCGCAGTATACGACAAAATTGTCGATTCCCTCCGGAAGAGATAAGATCGGTGCACTACACAGCTTCTGCTTCAGTAATTGAAAAGCTGACTCTTGCTTGTCACTCCAATCATACTTCTTTTCTTTCTGGGTTAATGTGGTTAAGGGCAGGGCTATTTTTGAAAAATTCTCAATGAATCGTCTGTAGTAGCCTGCCAAGCCCAAAAATTGACGTACTTCTGTCGGAGTCTTTGGTGCTTCCCAGTTTTTGATTGCTTCTATTTTAGATGGATCAACGTGAATTCCTTCCTTGTTGATGACATGTCCAAGAAAATGCACTTCTCGGATCCAAAACTCACACTTAGAGAATTTAGCGTAAAGTTTCTCGTTCCTGAGTAGTTCTAAGATTAATTTCAGATGATGTTCATGATCCTCCTTGGTTCGTGAATATATTAATATATCATCAATAAATACTATCACGAATTTATCCAAGTATGGCTTGCACACTCGGTTCATGAGATCCATAAAAACAGCTGGTGCGTTCGTCAAACCAAACGGCATAACTAGGAATTCGTAGTGGCCATATCTAGTCCTAAATGCCGTCTTTGGTACATCTTCTTCTTGGATTCTTAGTTGATGATACCCGAACGTAGATCGATCTTAGAGTAGAAGCTAGAACCTTGTAGTTGATCGAACAAATCGTCTATTCGAGGAAGTGGGTATCAGTTTTTGATTGTAAGCTTGTTTAATTCTCGGTAATCAATACACATCCTAAAGGTTCCATCCTTTTTCTTTACGAATAGGACCGGAGCTCCCCAATGTGAGAAACTCGGTCTTATGAAACCTTTATCAAGCAACTCCTGGAGTTGATTTGATAATTCCTGCATTTCAGAAGGTGCTAATCGATACGGTGATCGCGCAACCGGTGCAACTCCGGGTACTAAGTCGATTCGGAATTCGACTTGCCTCGGTGGTGGTAACCCAGGTAAGTCTTCAGGAAAAACTTCGGGGTAATCCTTAACAATTGGTATATCCTCAAGTTGACGTTCCTCGGGTTTCTTCTCGACGACGTGAGCCAGGAATACGCAATAGCCTTTACGTAGGTACTTACGAGCTTTCATGCAGTTTATTATCCTTAATGTTACTCCACTCTTCTCACCTTGAACCGAAAGAACTTCTCCGTTCGGGAGTGGAATTTGGACAATCTTCTCAAAACAAACAATCTCGGCGTGATTCTTCGACAACCAATCCATACCAATAACAACGTCAAAACTTCCCAAGTCAACAGGTAACATGTCTATACTAAATGTGTGGTCTTTTAAACATAGAGTACAATTCTGAATGACTTCTTCGGTTTTAATTAATTTCCCGTTTGCTAATTCAATTGTATAATTTTGGTCTAGTTTGCTGGGCTTAATACCAAGTAGGGACTTAAAGTCATTTGACACAAAACTCATATCAGCACCCGTATCGAAAAGTATAGAGGCATAGTGATTATTTATCGGGAACGTACCAATGACAATGTTCGGATCTTGTCGCGCGTCACCAGCCCCCATGCTCTTCCTTGGGCCTGATTGTCGTTTCGGTTCTTCAGCTTTGGACAGTCTTTTCTAAAGTGCTTTGGATCTCCACAATCAAAGCATCCCTGATTCATCCTTCCTGTTCCTGGTTTGACCTTTCCGGCTACCTGATTGTTCTTATTAGGGTTCGCATTGCTCCAACAGTTATGGGCTAGATGCCCATACTTTTTACACTTTCCACATTGAGTACACTTTCCACTATGATGATATCCACACTTGTCACACTTCGGTAGTGTTCCAAGATATCCATTTTGTCCTTCAATGTTGGCAGCATAGGCTTTCATAGTTTCGGGTCACTTGTAAGCTTGATTCTTGTTTTGATTACTGGGTTTTCCAAACCATTTCCTCTTTTCCCCAGACCTTCCTTCCTCGGTCTCCTTCTTCTCAAACAAACCATCACGCACAGCATTATCCCTTAGCTTGAATGCTAGAGTTATAGCGCTCTTGGCATCCATGGGGTTCGATGAAGTCACCAGGCTTCGGATTTGAGGTGCGAGACCCCACAAATATCTTTCAACCTTCTTGTATTCTGGGGTAACCATGTGAGGAACCAAGATTGCTAACTCATTGAATCGGTCAGTGTAGCCAGCAACATCATCTCCTATCATTTGTAAGTTCCACATTTCAGATTCGATCTTTTGCAACTCATTTCGAGGACAGTGCTCCTTGATCATCATGGCTTTTAGGTCTTCCCATGACAACTCATATGCTGTTTGCCTTCCCAAAGTCTTTACCTGTGAATTCCACCAGGTTAAAGCTTTATCAGTGAGTGAGCATGTAGAATACTTCACCATGCAGTCAGCGGTGCATTCACTAATATCGATTACCGATTCCATCTTCTCTATCCACCTCATTAGACCTACTGCACCCTCGGTGCCATTGAAGTTGCGGGGTTTGCAAGATAGAAAGGCCTTGTAGGTGCACTTCCTATTTGGAGCATCTGTAGAATTACAAGTCATAACATCATTAATTCAGATCATGACCATGTGTTATGGCTTATTTATTCTATTACCTCAGGAACCTCCGGCTGTACCGCTACCTCCTGCACCTCCTCCGCCGGTACCGTTGTCGTTTCCTCCTCCACTATTTCGATTTGCCTCATACTGCTCCATGGCAGCAGCTACTCGCTGTGCTATGAGTTGTTCCACGTTTGGGGAAATCGCCTCGTTGTTGTCACCAGTAGTGTTACGGGTTGTCCTACGCTTAGGTGCCATTACGTTCTTTCTAAAATATCAATTAAAAAGAAACAACATTATATAAAAATAATGATAGATCATGACATAAGGATACAACAACATCAACGTAATCAACCATCATTACAACATAAACCATTACATACATAGTTAAAACATACATAGTACATTGTTCCAAAAGACAAGGATACAAAAGGGATGGGTTCACATGACCACATCAGTACCAAAGTTTTAAACTACATAATGTACTACGGGCACAACCCGCCCGTACTAGGTTTAAAAGAAGAAGTGGGAGTACAACCCAATCATCATGGCAAGTCCCTCAATGACAAAGCTAGCTCTCGCCACAAATTCTGCAGCCAAAGTCCTTTCTTCCAGCGCCTCCACCATGTCTCGGACCGTAACAGTGAACTGCCAGTCCATGTCAGCTCTCAACTCGAGGTAGTCAGTGGCACCCTGTATGTCTCGAGTGCTGTCTTCTAGAGTCTGTACTCGAGATCCGAGCCCTTGACGTAAGCGCGTGGCTGCATCCCCATGTGCCCGAATATCATCTAGGAGATCATCAAGACGCTCCTCATGCGTATGAACGCGTGCTACTAATGTAGGCACTGTGAGCTCCATGGCTTCCCCAGTGTGGGTTAGGGGTGTTGGGGAGTTGGAGGACTCTCCGAGCTCAAAAGTAGAGGGAATGCTCTCCATTTCCCTCCATCGTGCCAGAGTACGTGGCATCCAACGGATAGTCCCCACAGTAGGGTGGTAACAGGGTCGTTGCCTAGGTGGTTCCTCATCGGTCTCTAAGTCTTTCGGGTCACGGGCTGCCAGGTTTCTCTTGCGCGGAAGTCGAACCTTCTTCCTAGCACTTTGTACTTTAATTGGTCCTCCGCTTTTCTTTCGGTAGATTATAGGCGGTTCTCCCAGAGCAACATTGGGTGGTGTGGAGCTGCGAACTTGTACTCGATTTTTGGGACGTGAGGCGGAAAGTTCCTCGTTTGCTTCAGGGTCAGAGACGGGGTCAGAGTGTGAATGTGACGACATGCTTGTGACTACAATATCCACATGACATGATGACTGGTTATGCAATGCTTATGCAATGAAAATATTTTGTGAGTCATTTAAATTATAGACTAGGTTCCATTTTAGACTCATAGTTCGCTATAATCAATGGCTCTTATACCAATCTGTCACACCCCGCCAAGGCGGAAACGCGAGGCGCGACGTTCATGATTTCCAAAGCATATGATTATCGCAAACACATACATGATAAATGGATACATAAACAAGTTTAAAGTTTTACATTTCAAAAATATAAATGGAGTTTACAAAAAAAAGTGAAGATTTCACAAATATGACTCTATTACAATGAGTTATACGAGAGAAATCCCCCAAAAGTTGTATCCATTGTGCATGCATGTAATCTACATTGCTAACCTTGCTATCACGTCAATTTCCTAAAAAACATACTTAAAATTGTCAACACAAGGTTGGTGAGTTCACAGGTTTAAATCAAAAAGATCTTTGTAAAATTCAATTGTTCATAAATAGTACTAGTTGTATGTGATAAGCAGAATAAGAATTGTTGACCCATTTGTAAACTAGCTAGGAATACAAATAATATGTTCCTACATGAGCCGTAACCAAACCATGACAATTGTACACGCTCCTAATTTCGTTATCCAGTTCTATGCGGCCATAAATCCTCCAGATTGTGGTTAGCGCGACTAACCATGACCGGGAGACGTCACTCTCCATAGTACTATTCATAGGACCCTAGGCTATAGTTAATGGTTACTAAATTGTTCCAGGGGACTTTAGCGGCCTCAAATCGTTTAACTCGTGTAAACATAAAAGTCGAGTCTTATTCTCTTGTTATCGCATAAAAATAGTTGTAAGTATGTTTTTCCCCCAAATATTGAAAACAGTAAAAAGGGGCCATGAAACTCACCTTGAGTTTGTGTATGCTTGTAACGATATTTGTCCTAGTCAACTTGATTATTTGTACCCTAGATAGCAAAGGGTAAATTGTGTTAAGACCGAACGTCTCATATTGCAAATTGTTCACCGGCTTTGTAAATCTGGTTGCTTTTGTTTAAAATATCCTCTTAGTTGTTCAACACTTGTTTCGTTATAAAACAGATCTTAGTTACTGCCCAAAAGGGGACTGACACCGGTATCGAAACTACCTAGTTTCGATTGAACATGACAGTTGTCGAAACTTCCTAGTTTCGATTGTGCAGATTAGATATCGAAACTTCCTAGTTTCGATTGAGCAAAAACTGATATCGAAACTACCTAGTTTCGATTGGCAAGAAGGGTATCGAAACTACCTAGTTTCGATTGAGCAATATGTATCGAAACTACCTAGTTTCGATTGAACAACTAGTATCGAAACTCCCAGTTTCGATTGAGTAAACAGGTATCAAAACTCCTAGTTTCGATTGAGTAAACTGGTATCGAAACTATAGTTTCGATTACTGGACTTCTGTTTGACAGAATCAGTCCTGCATATTTTGAGGTTTTAAATCTTGAATTCGACACACTTTTCTTGTTATCTTTCTTGCGTTCAAATAAGTTGTATGTTTAGCTACGGTTTAAAGAAATAATGTAGATAGTATTGAGTTTTTACCTCCAAACGGTGATGACGATTTTGAGAGAAACAGAGAAGTGGTCTTGAATCTTTTGCTAAACTCACTTTAGAAACACTTGAAATTCTTCTTAAAACACCGAATTATGGTGGATTTTGCCTTAAAACTTGACTTTGAATTTAAGAGAATTGGGAAAATTGTCGTATGAAAATGAGAGGTAAAAAGGAATTGTGATAAAATTGATTGAGGTGGTATGGTTTTACTTGAATTTCGAAGGCATGAGGTATGGTCATTCTCTGAAGTTTGGTCGAGAAAGTCAAGGAATTGAGGGGGAGGGGGGGAAAGACCCATTGTCTCGGTCGATTAAAATATTTGGGTTGGGGTTTGGGTTAAATAAATCAAACCATTTGATTTAAGTGTAATTTAATATTGTTTAGAGTTTTTAAATGGTAATTTAATTCGGTTTAGTTTTCTCACGGTATTATAAATTTTGTAAGTTTATGGCTCGTTAAAAGAAAAATATTGAAATCTTGGATTGTATAATCCGTTGAGGTGATTATTTGTAGGTATGAGTACCTAAAGGTGACGTACGTGGTAACGTCTTCGAAAGGGTTCGTTATTTTACTTTTACGTATACCGTATGTTTTAGTCTAAAAATAAGTTATTGACCAATATAAAGTTTATTTAATATATATGTATATATATTTTTTTCTGGTTATTTAATTTAACCACTAACGTTCGTATTTAGTCGGTTTATATGACACGTGAACCGGTAACTCCTAGAATTACCAAAATATGAAATGAGACAATGTTCGGTTTTTGTTAGACCTTAATGTCCTTGTTTGTGAAATTAAATAAATCACAAAAACAATTAAAATGTAAACTTGTTTATAGTATGTACGTATATTGACCTGAAATGCCGGGTGTCACATAATAAGTGTGTTAACTTCCCCGCCTTAACCTGCATCTCAATTTTTTTCTTTAAGTGGAAACATGCATCTGTATCGTGCCCTGCGGCTTTGTGATAGGCACAATAGGTTTTGCAATCTCGCTATGGATTTTCTCGGATGGGACGTGGTTCTTCTAGCTTCAGATTCTCTGTCGCCAGGATTTCACTTGGGGTTTTACTCAGAGCCGGGTAAGATGCACTTGGGTAATGTTTATGAGATACATTGGATGTCTCTTGTCTGAGCGGATATAGAGCGCATGACGTGTATGAGTCCTGCGGCCTGTCCGATCTTGAGTGTGCATTAGGTGCAGAAAACCTTGGACCATACCCCATGCCTTGCCCGTGCTGGTATGGTTTATCTGTATCTCTTTTAGGGAATGAGTCTGAACTCTTCTTGTTTCTTTTAATTTTTCTCGCGCCCTGTTCTCTGCCACTGACTTCTCCGCTTTAATATATATATTTGCCACTGTCATCAATGATTCCATGGTCTGGGGCATCCCTTCAGGACCATGGAGGTGTCGTATCAAGTGATCATCACGCACTCCATTAATAAACCCTGCTATCATTATATCCTTCATGGCTCCTCCTATCTGTAGGTTTTCCAAATTGTACCTAACCAAGAATTGTTCCACCGTCTCGTTGTCCCGACGCCGTATGTGGAGGATTTATGTCTTCTCCTTCATATTCCTTTTTTATTGACTGAATTGCTGCATGAAATGCTTGACTAAGTCCTCGAAGTTGTCTATCCCCCAAGTAGGTAAACTGTCAAACCATAAGCGCGTCGCGCCAACCAAGGTTTGAACAAACATATGACACCATACTGGAACCGACCACTGTTCCACCCCACCCGTGCTAACAAAGACGCTTATGTGATCATCCGGATCCCTCATTCAATCATACTTACCTACCACCGATGGCATTCGTAACTTACACGGGAATTATGCCTGCGCTATTCGCATAGTAAATCACGGATGGCGCCAATGTAAATCCAGGCACCTACTAGCTAGGATTTAGTCCGGTGTATATATCACACGAGCTCCAATGCATAGCCTAATGGAGGTTACTTCTCTGAACAACAAGTTTGTTGGTTATGACCTAGATGTTCCTATGTTATAACAGGAAAACTTCATAAGGTGGTCTACGTGCATGCATGCCTCTGATGCGTGTAAACTATATATATATATATATTTTTATAACTATTTTACACAATTAGTTTTAAAAAGGGTTTTCACCAAATACTAATCACACACACCGGGCAGTGTACCCGTCGGATAGCAATATAGTAAAGCTAAGAACCGGGTATCAATCCGTGGACACGGTGGAATGCGATAATAAACCGAGACTAAAATTCAATCAAGTATGGATTAAAGATGTTTAAGTTGATTTTTAATTAGACTAGTATGTAAGAATATAAAACTAAACTAAAATCACAAATCAAACAATCAAGGAGAAAATATCACTTCGGTGTCGAATCCATTTAGAATACATTCAATACATTCATAGAAACATGGCAAATACACGATACATAAATTGCCTAAATTCTCGTCAAAGATATCTAATCAAATGACTATTCGGAAAGCTAGCATGAATTACACAAACCAACCACCTAAAGTCATACAATGAGGCTCACGTGTCTAATAATCATGTCAATGTTTATAAAGATTGAACTAGCTTCTGATTAAGGTACACTAATCCAACAACTAGTTGGAAAGATAATATGAACAACACACTATCCACCTCAAGTTGATTAATTTAGACAACAATATGCATTTCTTCAACATACAATGTTCATATAAAGGTTATATAAATTAGGAGGATGTGTCAACAATTCCTAGATAAACATAATACTAAATATGACACATCATAACAAATACTGTCTTTCCAAACATAAGCATAAGGTTATACATACAAATATAATGATTCATAAACAAGACTTCATTCACCATTCCTAGTCAAATGCCATAAACTAGTATAATTACATACACCAATCCATGAATATAAGCATAAATCATAAGTTTTCCAACATAATATGACATACACAAAAACAAGTCTTGTAAACAACTCAAAATACTTGAATACATAATTTCATCAAAGAATAATCATACGGTTGTCATAACATTAACACAATAATTGCCAATAATCCATGAATGTTGTCAAATGTATCTAAACTTCATCTAAACCAAAGTGAACAGGAGTTTTAGCTCATCATGAGCATCAAAATTACAAATAAGCAGGGAAAAATAGTGAGAAACATGATATGAAAACAAGAATCAAACCACTCCTCCAAGCCTAGATTTTGTTGTTGATGTATGGTGATCCTGTTGATGTTGTATCCTCTCCAAGAATCTTGAAATATGGCTGGAACAAAGAAAACTCGAGCTGGAACAATAGGTTTTTCCCCTGGGTTGCTGAATGTCTGAATGAGAAATAAGTTCTGTTTAAATAGAAAAGGGGAGGCACGACCGTGCCAGGAGAGAAGGCACGACCGTGCCTAGCACAAGGACGCGATCGTGTCTAGGTCTTCGCACGACCGTATGACAGTGGTTTGACCGATCCGTAGCTTCCATTGGGTACCACTGATCGAGGACGTACGGCTGTTCAGACTCACGAGATGACACGCGACAGTGGGCGGCCAAGGCACGGTTGTGCCTTAGAATTTGGCTTGGCACGGTCGTGCCAGATGTGGGCGCTACCGTGCCTAGGGTTTGGGATTTTGGCATGACCGTGCCAAATAGGGGCACGACCATGCCTCCATCACAGAAACCCTAAAACTTCACTTGTTTATCCTGGAATCTTCTTGTTTATTCACCAAGCTTCACAAAAACCTACAAAACAGGAAATGAAGCAAATAAGTGTCTAAACGTTGAATATAACCAAGAATTGATCATTAAATGAGCGAAGTTTTGTGCCAAAAAGATGCGTAAATACTAACACATCAAACAACCCCACACTTGAACATTGCTTGTCCTCAATCAAGAAATCAAAATGAAACAAAACTTCCAATGACACTATAGATCAAATCGGGAAAACCGTAAGCATTAATAAACTTATAAAGGTTTGAAAGATTTTCAAGAAATGCAAAATTAACTAAATGAAACCCAATGAGCCCAATGACGTGATAACCTTATGAGCAAATGAATATGCCTATGAAATCATTATCATGCAAATTTATGCTTCTCACAATGTTCACACACACTCGGGAATATATATGATCATACAAGTAAATGAGTATGTATAGAACACTCAAATGCCAAGACAATGAATCATGCATAAATCATAAGCTTGCTAAAAGTTCAAATCTCTACCAACTAACATGAAACAAAGCACAAATCAAGAGGGCTTTAAATGGGTTGTAATTTGGTAATGGCTAAGGGTAAGGAAGTGGAATTTGAAAGTGGCTAAATGGCTAAAAACCCGGCGGCTATGCTAACTCAAAAACTAAAATAACAACTAATAAGAAAAATAAACTAGCTAATGCTTCTGTATAGATAAGAGCTAACAACCGAATTATTTCCATCTTTGCTCACAAAAATGCTCTAATCGGCTATAATTCACTTAATTTTGGTGACTTTTTTTTTCAACTATTTCTTTTCTTTCTTTTGAAGGGAACTAAGTCAATATGCATCTTTCCTTAGCTAAAAACTTCTCAAGAGTTTAAAAATTACAACAAAATAAAAGCTATAAAATTAACATTAGCCGACCGGATTTCTAACACGGGCGAAAAATAAATGAATAGGCTAATTAAGGTTTAATGGCGGTGTAATGTGGGTAATTAAAGAAAAGAACATGATAGGCTCAACATGGCTAACTAGTGGATGTGTTCGGGTTAGAGAAAATAAAAATAAAAGGCTAACAAAGTGGTTTATCCTAATGCCTCAATCATTTTTATGCAATATTTATGTTCATGATTTCGAAATGTATACTAGAAGCAAGTTCTAATAAGCAAGAAACATCCGACACACTCAAATCCGCAAAAACGAGAGCAAACAATGTCTAAATCTATCAAGGCTCAAAAATAAACTCACGGAAACGGAAAGGAATGGGTGTAAGCAAAAGGTTACATGCAATTCATTCGTTCAGCCCACTAAAACTCATGGTTATCACAAAAAATTGGGTTTAACTCGATGGAATTTCTATTTCAATTTCTTTCAAAAAATCAAACCTCTATTATTTACTAAAAATTGTGAATGCTAAATGGTTAACTTTTATTATATTTTGGTGTTTTTCAATTTTATAAAACTGATTTAGTGTCAATAAAAATTATGAAGGAAGATTTTGCAAAAAATTGAAGTGATAAAATGCTAAAAAAGGACAAACATCGCGCGAATAAATTCTCATCCTACACTTAGAATTCTACATTACCCTCAATGTAGAACAAAAATAATGTAAAGCAAAGAATAAACACCCAACCCCACACTTAGAAATATACATTGCCCTCAATGTATACAAAAACATGCAAAGCAAAATGAAATGCAATGAAATGAAGCGTGAAGGGAGAACTGAAACTTCCTCGCGTCGATCATGGCACACGCAAAAAGCCAACCCACAAAAATGACGTTCCACGAAGTTCCACAATTCCAAGATCTAATCAAGACTAACAACATCAAACACAGATCAGTAACATCAAGCCAAAATATCAGCGGAAATGTAAAGACAAATATATATAACAATACATGGAAATAAAAGTACAACAAAAGAACAACATATAACGTCGAAGCGTGATGCAAGAGTTTGTACAATATACAAGAAAGTACAACTCACAAAAATGATACCAAAAGGCAATGGGAGGTACTACTCCCACTACATGCCCTCGAGGTCAATGCCGGCAGCCCCGCCCTCGTCGCCCTCTGCTGCTGGTGGTGATGGTGTTGGTGACTGATGGTGCGGTGGAGAAGGTGGTGGCTAATGCTGCGGTGATGGTGGCGGTTGATGCGGCTGCTGCTCCGGCTGCATAAAAAAATAGGAGGGGAACCACGTATGGCGCCCCGCCAGCAGCAGCAGCGGCGCACTGGACCTCATACTGCCAGGTCCAGTAACGCAAGAAAAGGTCCTGAGGAATAACAACTGCATGCGGTGATGGCGGAGGAGGCGGCTGGTCATGCTGCTGATGCTCCTGCTCCTGCTGAGCGGTGTGTGCCTGATGGGTGGCGGCGACGGCCTCGGCCTCGGCCTGCACAAGATCTGGATCAGGACCCAGACGGTCTGGATCCCACGTTCGTTCCCATCTATCTACCAATCGGATCCCTCCTGCGCCACGGAGAGCTACATGCATGTTCCGTAGTGTCTACACGGACATCACGGCGGTCTCTGCCACAGGGGTCAGGTCCCTATCAAATCATCGGTCAATGGCTGGAAGTGCCTAGCCAGCTTGGTCACGAAGTGACCTCCACAGATCGTGCTGGTGACGTCATGCCCTGAGCTGTTTACCAAGTACCCCGCGATAAAATGCGTAAGATTGCAGGTGCGCTGGCGTACAAGGCAATACAAGTAAAATAGCTCCATGAGGTTCACTACCGTCTCTCCCTGTCCTCTCCTAGAAATCGAATAGACAATACAGCGATGAAGAACACGGTGCAAGGGTTCCTGAAGGCTCGAAACCTTGGTCAAACTCGGATCGTACATCCCGAAACAAAACTCATGCCAGAACTGATCCTTGTCCTCCTCAGTCGGGAACTCGGTGATACCATTGGTGAATATCTCAGTCTGAAGCTCCTGCCTCGTATACAGGCCCAATAATCTCCCAAACCTGGTGACGGACATCACTCGCCACTCCCCGCCTAACCTAAACCTAACCGTCTTCGGCTGCTCTAAGTCTGCGCAAGGATAATCGAACTCATAAATGGAGAAAAACTCCATTACAAGCTCGACATACTGAATCGCATTAAGTCTAAACAAGCAGCGCCATGGGGCGGTGACGAGGTCGTTCCACCGGTCGTGCTGATCGATGGCGTCTATGGCGGCAGGCTCTAAACGACGAGCGGCTAAAATCCGGCCTCTGTGTGGCCTCAAAACATCCAGACGAGCCTCGTACTCATGCTCGTTCAAGTCAAACTCAAGGTATGGGTGGTCCCTTGTTAGGACATAGATTTGTAATGACAAAAGCTTGTAATAGTTAGATTTTATGTCTTTATGTTTTTGTTATGTAAATGTCTAAAGTTACTAAGTGTTTTACAAGTGAGCCTAGAGGCGAACTTGTTAAGTTCGCCTGCTCTATCAGAGGCGAACTTAATAAGTTCGCTTAGGTCTAACTGAGGCGAACTTGTTAAGTTCGCTTAGTCTGTTTCAGGCGAACTTAATAAGTTCGCTTATATCAGAACTTGTGTTTATAAATATAGAGTTTACAGTCTGTTCATAATAGAACATAGTAGAGATAGCAGAACAGAGAAGTGTTTATCTTGTAAACTCTATGAAGTTAGTTTATTTACGCGTGTTGTTTCAATTGTCGGTTAGTATACAAATGTTAACATGAAGGTTTCCGCACTTCGTGTTATAGCAACGTCATATTACGAGTTCGATCAGTAGTTGAGTTACCTGGACCTACAACGTCATATTGAAGTTCTTGCTTCGTGTTTGGGTAAAGATTCCTCTGAGTTTGTTACAGCAGTTTAAGCGAACTTGCTAGTTCCTGTGCAAGCGAACTTATAAGTTCGCTTCTCACATTTTAAGCGAACTTAATTAGTAAGCGAACTTACCGGATTTCCTCCTTAAGCAAACTTGTCTTGTTCGCTTGATCTCAAGTTCGCTTAGTACTCACTAAAGCGAACTTATTAAGTTCGCCTGAGGGTAAGACTGCTCAATACTTGGAAATTTTTTAGAAATTTAAAAAAAAAAAAAAAACATGGCAAGTATGGTTCAAGTCACAAACATGTTCAATTATGACAATGAGATCAGTACATCTCAAAAACCTCCGAAGTTGTTGAATCTAGCTGATTATTCAAATTGGAAAGATCGGTTTGACCAGTTTGTATCTTTTACCGATACTAGTTTGTGGATTCCGATTTTGGAAGGATATACACATCCTACTTATTCATGGATGGGAAAGGATGATGTTCCGAAGCCAGTTTCAGCATTAACTACTGAAGAGAAATTGTTATTTGATCGAGAACAGAAAGCAATGGCTAGCATTTCGATGTCTCTACCAAAGGAAATTTATCACAGTTTTAAACAGTTCAAGTCTTCTCAACAACTGTGGAAAGCATTAAAGAAAAGGTGTGAAGGGAGTTTGGATGTGAAGAAGAGTAGAAAGGAGTTACTAAAGAAGCAGTTCCTAGTCTTTAAACATTTTCAAAATGAATCTTTGGATGATCTTGCTACAAGATTCTATCATCTTCTTAGTGAACTGGCTAGTGCATATGTGGTATATGAGACTGAGGAAATCAATGATAAATTCTTGGAGGCTTTACCATCAAAGTTTGATGTGTATACGGTTTTGATCAAAGAATATGTTAAGTACAAAACCATGTCTCTTGAAGAAGTTCTAGGGAAAATTCAGTCACATGACATGAATATGAAAAAGAAAGAAACTAATATGGAGCATATCCAGGATCCCTCAATGTATTTTGCCAAATCTGCTGGTAAATCTGGTACTGGAGTTCTGGTGATGCTCAAGAGTCTTCAAATGATCAGTGTTCTGGAATTCCAATTTATTCTGGTCATTCAAGCCATTCTGGATTTTCTGCTACTACAGCTTCAACATCATCTGGATCTCATGTGAATCAGAAAGTTGCTGATGATTATCTTGCTATGTTTTCTTCATTCATGGCATCATATTAAAATTTCATTGGAGGTAAAATTCATGATCCTGAGGTAATAGAAGAAGATTTCAGACAGATTGACCCTGTTGATCTGGAAGAAATGAATATCCAATGGAATATGGCCATGTTAATGTGACAAGCTAAAGATTTCTTGAAGAGAACTGGCAGAAAATATATTGGTTCAAATAGTCGATCGCGTATGGGTTTTGATAAGAGCAAAGTTAGGTGTTACAACTGCCAAGAGTATGGTCACTTTGCTAAGGAGTGTGTGAAGCCAAAGGTAGAATTTGATTCTCAAAAGAAGCAATCTAACTTTCAGCATAATAAGAATCAGTCACATGGTTCATCTGGTAATCAAAATCATGGTCCTTCTGGTAATACAAATCATGTATCTGCATCATCAGCTTTGGTTGCTCAAAACGACGAAAACTATGATTGGGGCATTCATCTGGAAGATTTGGTGGGTGCTGTGAGTCAGGCTTTTGTTGCAGAAATTCATTCAGAAAAACCAGAAGAGTCTACTGATGATGAAAGTTCTAGTGATGATTCGTGTGATGGTGATAGGGTTCCAAGCGTTGATGATGAGGAAGAACAAGGGCAAAATATTGATTCTGATGCTGTGTCAGGGGTTGCTGAGGAAGAAATTGTTCTTACAGAAAATGCTTCAGTTGGTGATGATTCTGCGAATATTCCAATTGCTAAAGTATTCATGGCAGACATGTCTGATCCGACTAAGGTAAAAGACTCTGTTTGTCATATATACTGTTCTAATTGCATTTCTGTTAAAGATAAACTGCAAAAAGTCATGGATAATAACACAAACATGATTTGTGACATGAAATCAATGCATTCAGTTAATCAGAAACTGAAAGATAATGATAAGCTGTGCATTGATAGAATTGAGTCTTTGAAAAGAGACTTAAATTCTCTTGGGTTAAAATACAAAGAGCAGGGTTATCATCTAGATATGGCTTATGCTGAAATCGAAAAACGAAATGAAGTTGTTGCCCAAAAGAACAAGGAAATTTCTGAAAAAGAATCTGAGGTGATAAAATTACATAGAAAGCTGGAACAGTTTGAGAATTCATCTGTAGTTTTGGATTATTTCAATGCTAATGCTGATCTCACAAAAAGGGTTGCTGGTATTGGGTTTGTTCCTCCACCGTTCAATGCAAATTATGTGGTTGAGCCTGAAACCATTCATGAAGAGGAAATTGATCCCAATACAGTATTAAAGGTGAATCCAGTGACGGGTGAAGACATGGTGTATGATTCTGATACAGAAGATGAGGTGTTTGATGATTCAAAGGATGAAGGCATTCCGAAAGAAGTGAAAATTGATGAACCAAAGGTTGTGAAGAATGTTACTCGGGATAGATGCATTTTGACAGAACCTGAAGAGGTGAAAGTGGTTTCAACTAAACTTTCTCCAATCTTACAGTCAAGTGGGTTTGTTGCGGCTGGTTATCAAAAAGTGAATTCTTCAAAGGGGCCAAAACAGACTTATGTTCCAAAGAAGCCGATAAATTGTTCTGGGCATTCCTCCGAAGCTTATTCTTCTGATGGTTCTTCAAATTCAAAGAAAACATCTTATTTCAGAAGTTTTCAAGAAAGAAGAGTGTGTTTTCATTTCAATGAGGCTGGTCATATTTTAATTAATTGTCCATACAAGAACCAGGGTAAAATGAAGATTGTTCCTTCACAACCAAAAGTGGTGAAGATTCTGAAAAGAAAAGATGAGGGAAAGTCGTTTTCTAGTTTGGAGAAAAATATGCCTGGTCGATCTTTTGTTAAATCCCCTAGATTTAAACAACAGAATACATTAAATGCTAAATCCTTTGTATGCAAAGAGAAACTTGAGATTCCAAAAGTTGGGATTTCAAAAGATTCTTTTCAGGAGGTTAAATTGTCTAGACCTCAAAGAAGAAGAAGAAACAGAAAATTAAAGAAAATTTTGGAAACATCTGAATCTGATAATAATATATCAAATAATGTTTTTCAAAATAATAAAAATGGTTCTTCTTTGAAAAGGTCTGATTGTCAAACTTCTGTTCCAAAAGTGAATGATAACATTGATTGTAAATTACAAGAAGTTGTTTATTTTGATCAATCTGGACGACCCAAGACCACGATGGCTTGGGTTCCACTTTCTAACTAATTCTCGTTGTTTATGTAGCGACAACCAAGGAGGACTATCAACAATACATGGTATGTGGATAGTGGTTGCTCTCGACATATGACAGGGAATGTTAGATTGCTTGAGGATGTAAAACAAATTGATGGAGGTTATGTCGCTTTTGCGGGTAATAAAGGCGGGTACATAACTGGCCAGGGAACGTTAAAGAATGACAAAGTCAAATTTGAAAAGGTGAATTATGTTGAGCAGCTGGAACACAATCTTTTAAGCGTATCACAAGTCTGTGACAAGAAGTTTTCGTTTCATTTCAACGATCATGAATGCTATATTCTGAAACCGGGTTTTGTGATTCCTGGTGAATGGATTCTCATGAAGGCTCCAAGGAGAAATGACACGTATGTCCTTGACATGAGTGTCGCCACTACAACGGATTCAATTCCAACATGTTTACTCTCCAAGGCGTCGGAATCTGATTCAATATTGTGGCACAGGAAGCTAGCTCACATTAACTATAGGAAGATGAACTACATTGTTAGGAATGATCTTGTGCTTGGTATTCTGAAAATGAAATTCTCAGTTCCTGATGATTGTATTCCGTGCAAGAAGGGGAAGCAAAGAAAGAAATCTCACAAATTGAAATCGACGAATTCGATCGTAACTCCTTTGGAGTTGCTGCATATGGATTTGTTCGGTCCTATCAGTATTAGGAGCATTGGTGGGAAATCATATTGCTTGGTCGTAACTGATGATTACTCCAGATTTTCATGGGTTAAGTTTCTTTCATCTAAAGCTGAAACCACTAAGTTAGTACAACACTTAATCCTGGGTTTGGAGACTTTATTCAATCTGAAAGTCAGAAGAATCAGGAGTGACAATGGCAGCGAATTTAAGAATAGCAAAATGGGCTTATTCTGTCTACAAAAAGGAATTCATCATGAATTCAGTGCGCCATATGTTCCTCAACAAAACGGTGTCGCTGAACGAAAGAACAGGACGTTGGTCGAAACAGCTCGAACGATGCTTGCAGATTCTAAGCTTCCAGTCACCTTTTGGGCTGAAGCTGTGAATACTGCGTGTCATGTTTTGAACAGGGTCTTGACCGTCATGCGACATAACAAGACTTGCTATGAATTTCTAAATAATCGAAAGCCGAATCTGGAATATTTACTACCTTTTGGTAATCCGTGTACCCTACTGAAGGTTCGAGATGTCCCAACAAAATTCAGTGCAAAGGCTATTGAAGGGATTTTTCTGGGGTATGTGGCTAATTCAACAACCAAGAGGGTTTATAACAAAGAGACGCGCCAAGTTGAAGAATGGTTTCATATTGACTTTTCAAATCGGTCTTTACCACAAATGGCGATTGGTCCGGATTGGGCATTTGATTATGAAAACTTATTCAAGTCTTTTCATTTACCTTCTGACATTTCTGAGGAAGATGCTGCTGTTCTTGATGATTCTTGTCAGGATACACAGCACAATGGATTTCTACCAAATGCAGTTCCAAATTCATCGATTCCATCTACTTCTGCTCCCGATCCAAATGTTGCTTCTTGTTCAGGTCCACAAGATTCAGAGAGTGAGGAGGATAATGCTATTTTTCAAGATTTTTCTACTGATCCGTTGTTGAGTGATGATCCATTACCTTCAACACAGGCTCAGGGGTAGATTCCTACAAATTTAGACTCGGAAATTCCAATTACTCAAGTTTATTCTTATCAATCTGAATCTACTCAAGTTGAAGTGTTGCCAGTTCCTGAGGTCGCATCCATCAAGGAACACAAAGATCATCCAGTGAAAAATATAATTGGAAATTTACAGGATGGAGTGAAAACACGTTCTCTTGTTGACAATACTTGTTTGTATACTTGCATTAAAGATTCTGGTGTTCTTGATGATTGCTCACATTCATGCTTTATTTCGCAGGTTGAACCCAAGAATGTTGAGATGGCTTTAAATGACAATTACTGGATAGAAGCTATGCAGGAAGAACTTGCTCAATTTGACAAACTTAAGGTTTGGAATCTTGTTGATCTACCAAAAGGTGCGTATCCGATAGGAACAAAATGGGTGTTTAAATGTAAGAAAGACGATCGAGGTGTCGTGGTACGCAATAAGGCAAGATTAGTTGTCCAGGGCTTCAATCAACAAGATGGAATTGATTACACCGAGGTTTATGCGCCGGTTGCGCGGCTTGAAGCTATAAGGCTGTTTCTAGATTTTGCTTCTTTTAAAGGTTTTAAGGTGTTTCAATTACACGTCAAGAGTGCATTTTTATATGGAAAGGTCAAGGAGGAAGTCTATTTGTGTTAGCCACCGGGGTTTGAAGATCCAATGAATCCAAATATGGTTTTCAAGCTTGATAAGGCTCTCTATGGTCTTCATCAGGCTCCTCGTGCGTGGTATGAAACATTATCCACACATCTTTTGGCGAATGACTTTGTTCGTGGAAAGATAGACTCGACCTTATTCATAAAGAAATCAGGGGGAGATTACCTACTGGTACAGATTTAAGTGGATGATATTATTTTTGGCTCGACAAATGAAGGGTTGTGCAAAGACTTTGAGGGTGTTATGAAGTCGAAATTTGAAATGTCTGCTATGGGAGAGTTATCGTTTTTCTTAGGTTTACAAGTAAATCAAAAGGAAGATGGTTTCTTTATTCATCAGTCCAAGTATGTCAAATACATCTTGAGCCGGTTCAAGATGGAGGACTGTACCCCATACGATACTCCAATTCCGGTCAATCATAAGTTAAATTCTGACCCGGAAGGAAAAGATGTGGATTGTCGACTTTACAGAGCTATGATTGGATCCCTCATGTACTTAACCGCTTCAAGGCCGGATATAATGTTCGCCGTGTGTATCTGTTCCAGATTTCAGGCAAAGCCAAAAGAATCTCACTTAATTGCTGTGAAAAGAATCTTTCGGTATTTAAAAGGAAAACAACGTTTAGGGCTATGGTATCCTCATGGTTCTAACTTTGATTTCAATGCTTATACTGATTCTGATTTTGGTGGTTGTTGTCTGGACAGGAAATCTACAACAGGTGGTTGCCAGTTCTTAGGAAATCGACTTGTATCTTGGCAATGGAAAAAGCAAACCACAGTCTCGATTTCTACATGCGAAGCAGAATACATCGCTGCTGCAAGTTGTTGTTCACAGATCCTGTGGATACAACAACAATTGAGAGATTACGGTTTGAATTTCACAGGAACCCCCAAGCTTATTGATAACAATGTTACTATGTCCATAACGAATAATCCTGTTAAACATAGTAAAACTAAGCACATCGAAATTCGATATCATTTTATACGTGATTGTGTAGAGAAAAGGTTGATTGAGCTGGTCAAGGTACACACTGAAGATAATTTTGCTGATTTGTTTACCAAAGCGTTTGATCGTACCAGGTTTGAATTCCTAATTAAAATGATTGGAATGATCAATCCCGAATAAAAGTTTTTCAAAATCAGAATTTCATGAAAAAAAATTTTTTTTGTTCTTTTATTGTTTTATTACATTTCTGCATTTACATTTTCAGTCAAAATTTTAATTTATAAAAAGTTAAAACAAATTGAAAAATATAAAACTTGACATAATTTGAGGTTAGAGAAGAAATGATAGTACATCAGTGATTAGTTCATTTCACACGACCTTAGTAGAATTTGATATATGATTGATTAAGATAAGTTGATTTGATCTAAATTTCAAAGTCTGCATAAATAAGAAATGATAGTGTTGTGAATGCTCTATTCTTGATAATTTGTTTTTAAAATTTGTGTATAAAATTTGAAACTTGAATTGTCAATAGGCTAAAAACGTTTTGAAACTAATAGTAGTGTGAAAATTAAATATAATATGATTACATCTGTGATATAAATCCATTATATGCCTGGGTGTATGTGTAAAAGATCATTATCAGATACAGAATATTAGCTTTTAATAAAGATTTTCCTATGAGATCAGTTTCGGGTTATGTCCTTAGCACTATTCATTCGATTTGCTTCAGTGCCCATGTCCCGAAAAGCATGCAATTTGAAGTATAATCAAGATATGTACTTGACAACATCTGTCAAACATATACTAGCCCTTGGATCATATTGATAAATCATCTTTACTGATTCCATTGAATTCATAATCCAGATAACAGTTGGATCCACGTACCTGAATCTTATGATTCCACAAATATAAGCCAAAACATTGAATCATTTGATTCTGAATCTCATTGATTCCTATACAATCCAATTTGGATTCTGTTATTCATGTGCTAAGTGATGTCTCCTCATTCTGAATATTCAGATAATCTTTAGTAAAATCTTATATATGTCTTGAAGATAGTGCATTTATTTTCTATTTGGCATATATGTGGGGTACACAATGTTTTTCATCTAAATGGTACTAAATCACATGAATTTGGAGAATAAACGCTTATAGTTTCAAATAATATAATATTGACAAATTTAAGAATCCAGGATTTATATTTCAAATTTGGTATAAATAAAAGAGCATTTTATAACCTAATCTTATTTACTTTGAAATTTATCGCGTATCATTTCAAATATTATTCAAATTGAAGGAGTGTCAAAATGAAAAAGATGCAAAATGCATAAAATTGAGTTGAATAGGTCTCATACTATAGGTTACCCTTTGTTATTGATAATATGTGTGATGAATTAATTGAATACTGATATGATCTTCTTGCTCATAATGTTAAAACCAAAAATATGTGATTTCAGTTTGTACAGATAAAAATAAAAAATATGTGATTTCAGTTTGTATAGATAAAATCCAAAAATATGTGATTTCAGTTGGTAAAGATAAAAATACAAAAATATGTGTTTCCGTCTGTATAGATAAAACTCAAAAAGATTTTGATTTTTATTTTCCATGAAAATTCTAAACTTTTATTAAAATTGTTCGGGATTGGATCGATTACAAGGTGCTGACGAAAATTCAATACTTGAAAGGTTGAATTTAGAAAATTTTGTTCAAGGCAAAAGTAATTGGATATTATGTTCGCCTGTACAGTGAAGCGAACTTAACATGTTCGCCCGAGAATAGTGAAGCGAACTTAATCTGATTGTGGTGAAGCGAACTTGTCTGTGGTGAAGCGAACTTATCTTGTTCGTCGAAGGCTTGTTAAGCGAAGTTAACAAGTTCGCCTAATCAAGCGAACTTAATCTGAATAAGGGTTTAATCAGGCGAACTTGTCATTTTTATCGTCTTCCTCAGATTAGGCGAACTTGCCCAAAATTTTCAAAAATTTCAAACTGTGTTGTGGGAGTTGTTTGCTGGTTGTATCTCACTCCATATTGAATTCCGAACTCAACCGAAGTATTTTCGTTGAATTTCATCCGGTAAATTGTGAGTATTTGAGGTTTTTCTTCTCGGTTTTTCGTCGAACGTTTCAAAGGACGATTTTAGACCGAAATATAAAATTGATCATCATATTTGGTTGTAAATTGGTATTCGACTGATGTTCAATGCTTATTTCATAATTTCTATCGATTTGCCGAATTTTGAATCGACTGATGTTTGAATTTGAAACGTCACAGGTTCAGGCGAACTTGTTCCAAGCGAACTTGTTCGAAGCGAACTTGTCAGGCGAACTTAATAAGTTATCCTATTGCACTACTAAGCGAACTTATTAAGTTCTCCTTGGGGTCAGAAGTGAATTTGGACTTGAAAATTTTTTTGTTTGAAAATTTTTAAATTTTTTTTTTGTTTGTGTATTATTTAATGTGTGTTTCATATATGTGTAAGTGTACTAATGTTTGTTGTGTTGTCCAATACTTTCACAGATGGCTCGTCGTGTCGAATATAAACATAATCAAGTGGCATTGTTAGATCCTAACATGCCAGAAGCAGTTCATTTTCAAGGCATCATAAATTTTCTGAATCGATCACGACTGCATGTTGCCTTATCTGCAGATCCCTATATCAGCTTGGTGTATATATAACAATTCTGGGATACGGTACATCAAGATACTGACGTAGAACCGCATGTACTCCGTGCAACAGTAAACAATACCGAGATTGCAATTTCTGAAGAGACGATTCGTGCTGCTCTTGATTTGGGTGGAAATGCTGACGATCCAATATCTTATCCTAGCACTCTTATTATGCGTTGTTTTCAACGGATGGGTTATCGTGGGAAACAAAATGATACCCAAGCTCGAAAAGGTGGATTAGTTGGTGAATGGAGGTATTTTATGCATGTGATTATTCAATGCATTTCTCCTCGAAAAGCTGGTACTGATGGATTGAATATGGCTCTTCAAACTGCTATGGTAGCCTTGACATTGAATAAACGATTCAATTTTCCTCTTTATTTCTATCGGGAGATGGTAATGCAGATCAATCCAGCTGAAGGTCAAGGTTTCTTGATGTATCCTCGATTTATTCAAATGATACTCAATCATCTTATTCCTGATCTTCCACAACATCCAATAAGATTAACGTTGACTCCGATGTCAAAACGTATCTTTACCGACTGTACGAAGGTGAAACAGCAGATTGCTGCATTGATTCCAGTCAATACTCCACTGTTTGGGCACTTAATCAATCCTGATTATGTTGCACCACCTAATGACAACTGGTTTCATCCTAATGAAATTGTTCAACCTCAAGGCTTAAATGTTCAACAACCACAACAGCAACAACCACAGCAACAACAACAAGTTCAACAACAACAGATACCAGTTCCACAAATACAAGTTCCTGTACAACCTCAAATTCCTTGTCCTGAACAAGTTCCTAATCCACAAGCTGCAGTTGATATACCTATTCAGGAACCAGTTTACGAAGAGGTCGTTCATGATCCTAATCAAGATCTAGGAATGAACATGGATGATTTCGTTGATGATGTTGTGAACTCGCCAATTCCAGAAACATAAGGGAATGTGGTGATAGAAGCTGATTCTAGTTCCAGCTCAAGTGATACGATATCATCTGATGAAGACAGCACTGGTTCTGATGAATCTAGGGATTTTTTCCCCAGGTCATTATGAACGGTTGGCTGCTATTCCACTGGCTAATGCTGGAAAACGCATTAAATCTCAAGCCAGACGACCAAGAAGAAAGTCTGTTCGGGATCCTCCTTCCGGATCAGTACTTGGAAAACGATCTTTGGTCGATGAGAGTTCTGACACTGATAGTGACTTTACTCCAGATCCTACATGTCAAAAGTTAATGTCTGCATCGATTGCTACTGCAAAATCTTCTCAAGGAGTCGAGGATGCTAATTTTTGTTGCTTCCTTGATAATTACTCCTCCAAGATCTAAGGATCCATCTCCAGTTCAAACTCATGTTCCTCCAGTCATTCCTACTACTTCAAGTCCTTCTATTCCACAATCAACAGCTGGTCCATCAAAGCCTTCTGATTCTGACAGGATTACTTTTCTTGAATATCAAGTGCTTTCTCTACAAACACAGGTAAACACTCTTGTGTCTACTGATTCACAATGGTAGCTGGTGATTCAGACTCAAGCTCAACAGATTGCTGATATGCAAGCATTAGTTTCCAAACTCGTTCAGCGTCTTGAAGCTCAGGGGGAGTAGAGGATACCTGATACTTGTCACACAGAGTCAATTCAAAGACGTGATGATGAAGACAATGATCCTGCTGGAAATATTGAGGGTGATCGTCAATACACTGACGCTAATCCTATATCTAGAGTTCAGGGGGAGTCAACATCACAATCACTTGAAGGAAACAAAGACAAAGATACTTCTGGTAATAATGAAGAAGAAATTTTATTATTAGAGTTCTTTCAAGATTCAGAAGAAGAGGAAGCTGAAAAGATTGCTTGTCTTGATGATATTGATGATTTATTCAATGACATGGAAGATGATATGTCGGATAATGAGATAGAAGAAGGAGAAATAGTAGAGATTGAAATAGAGAAAGATAAAGATAGTGTCACCTATGAAGGATGTGATGGTCTTAAGGTGCCGTATAACTTCATCCAGGATGATGTTATTCCTGAATTCACTTATGAAGGAGTAACAGATTCTGACGTCACAATGCCTGATGATACAGCTAATTCAAAGATGGATACTGATGATGAGTCAAGTCAATCCAATAAAGGTGCTGAAACTGAAACTACTCACACTGAGTCTCCGAAGATTAATGAAGAACCTGTGATGTACAAAGATACAGGGATGACACGAGAACAGTGGAGAGAAGTTGTAAACAGTTGGATGAAGGTGCTACCCAAGTCTCCAGCACAACCTGCTCAGAAAGAGAAATATGTGAATAAAGAGCAGTGTGTAGGAAGGATCATAAGTTGGTTCTATGATGGTGAATCAAAATTATTTGCAATCAAACGAGCTGATGGTGTTCAATACTTAAAGCCGAGAATCAAATATTTTAATACCTTGCCGAGGTGTGAAATAAATGGTCTAGCTTCAAAGCCACTCATAAATAGATCGTAGAATGGTTTGGCTGATGTGATAGCAAACCTGATAAAGAAAGAAGGTAGTTCGAGTAAATATGAACGGCTGAAACCACAGAAGGGAAAGGGAGTGAAGAACACAGATCCAAAGACTGGGAAAGTAACCTGGAGATACAAGTATAGACCAGTGCGTGCTATTCACAAGATACCATTAAAGAATATTCCTCAAGAATTTCTTGGGAATATAAAATGGTGGTATGTTGATGTTAATACTGGGGAAGCAAGGATTGAAGATAAAGATAATAAGGTCATTGTGTGTTTCTATGACGCAATGAATCTTATTAATTTTTCAAAGAAAGATCAGAGGACACTGAGAAAGAATGAGATCATGTATACTGATGAATGGAGAGAACAAGGTCTACAGTACAAAAGAGTTTTGGAGATATGCAGAAGATATGGAGTGCATGCTGGCAGCAGACTACCGGATAACTGGAAGAGTTCAAGATAACGACTGAAGACAGAAGATCAAGCTATTGTCAAGGGGGAGTCTGTTAGGACATAGATTTGTAATGACAAAAGCTTGTAATAGTTAGATTTTATGTCTTTATGTTTTTGTTATGTAAATGTCTAAAGTTACTAAGTGTTTTACAAGTGAGCCTAGAGGCGAACTTGTTAAGTTCGCCTGCTCTATCAGAGGCGAACTTAATAAGTTCGCTTAGCTCTAACTAAGGCGAACTTGTTAAGTTCGCTTAGTCTGTTTCAGGCGAACTTAATAAGTTCGCTTATATCAGAACTTGTGTTTATAAATATAGAGTTTACAGTCTGTTCATAATAGAACATAGCAGAGATAGCAGAACAGAGAAGTGTTTATCTTGTAAACTCTATGAAGTTTGGAATATAACGAAAAGTTTATTTACGCGTGTTGTTTCAATTGTCGGTTAGTATACAAATGTTAACATGAAGGATTCCGCACTTCGTGTTATAGCAACGTCATATTACGAGTTCGATCCATAGTTGAGTTACCTGGACCTACATCCCTGTTGCCTGCCAGCTGCACGACAACAAAATTAAAATCAAAACAGTTATGAAGACGCTAAACTGAAGTTATGAAGTTTCTGACCTAATTATGAAGGGGCACGGTCACGCCTAGGAAGGGGCACGACCGCGCCAAGGCCAAAATCCAAGCCCACGGTCGCGCTGTGGCCGACCACGGGCACAATTTCTCGTCAACACGACTGCGCCAAGTGCGAAGCACGACCGCGCGAAGGCCAAATTCAAGAGGCACGACCGCGCTCGACAGAGGCACGGCCGCGCCTGACCAAACCAAGTCCACCTGAGATTGAAAATCCGAGCACGACCGCGCCTGGTCTGGAGTGCGACCGTGCTCAACCCATTTTAGGGTTTCCAGAATTCAAATTTTGCCATTTTAATCACGTTTTATAAGAGGGTTTCGTGGCATAGAATCCCAGGTGACATGTGTTACCCAAACTAACTACACATAATAAATAAACGGAAAAAAAAATTACAAAACCTAACCAGCTAAATTTTCGATTTCTAGATTACAATCCTAGGGCTAATTACAAACGCAAAAGAAAAAAGGGGTCGGACACGTACCTTAGATTGCGGAGAAGGAAGTAACACGGGTGAAGTTAGGGAGAATCACACGTAGGGGGGCTCGGTGGGTGAAAATGAAACGTTTCTGTTTTGAAACCAATTTGAATTGCCCCAATCTCTTAAGCACGACCGCGCCTAGTGCTTAGGCACGACCGCGCCTAGTGCTTAGGCACGACCGCGCCTAGGGTTAGAGGCACGACCGCGCCAAGTGCTTAGGCACGACCGTGTCTCTAACCCAACAGACAGAAAAACCTGAGTTTATTGCTGCTTGAACCCCACCCGACTGCGATTCTTCCAAACTAAAATGTCTAAAAATTCAGAGAACATACCTGAGACATCTCAATCACTAAGCAAAGTCCGCTTGATCCAAAACACGTTCCGATCACCCAAACTCAAAAACAAATGGTAAAATCCTAAAAAATAAAGAAAATAAAAATAAGAAGATAAACATAGAAACAAAATCTAAGAATTGTTACCAAAGATGTTATCGGAACAGGCTAAGTTTATTAACGAGTCGTTAGCTAGACTCAAGTCCCCAAATTCATTTGTCCTTGGGGTGGAGGTCAACCACCTCCAATGCCGGGTCAACCAGTCCGTCAATGTATGGCTTAAGACGATGACCGTTGACCTTGAAGATCCTCCCATCTTCGTGCTCAATCTCGACGGTCCCATAAGGAAACACCTCCTTAACCGTGTAGGGACCCGTCCATCGGGACTTCAACTTCCCGGGAAACAATCGCAACCTAGAGTTGTAAAGCAAAACACGACCACCCACTCGGAATTCCTTCTTGTCCTTCAAGTGTCGGTCATGTAAACACTTAGTACGCTCCTTGTAGATCATGGAGTTTGCATAGGCTTGATTCCTCAACTCATCAAGCTCATGAATCTGAGTGAACTGGTTGTCTCCCGCGCTCACCAAGTCAAGATTCACCGCCTTCAATGCCCAATAGGACTTATGCTCCAACTCCACCGAAAGATGGCACGCCTTCCCATAGATCAACCTAAATGGTGTGGTACCAATAGGCGTCTTATAGGCAGTCCGGAAGGCCCAAAGTGCATCATCTAACCTATCCGACAAATCCTTACGGTTCTGACCAACCGTCTTCTCAAGAATCCGCTTTATGCCCCGGTTCGTGACCTCTACCTGTCCACTGGTCTGTGGGTGGTAGGCTGTGGAGAATCTATGGTTCACACCATATCATGATATAGCCTTCTCCAACTGGGAGTTGCAGAAGTGGGTCCCACGGTCACTGATAAGGGCCTTGGGGGCACCAAAGCGAGAGAACAACTTCTTCAGAAATTGAACAACCACCCTACTATCATTAGTGGGCAAGGCTTGAGCCTCGACCCACTTAGAAACGTAGTCAACAGCGACTAGGATATACCGGTTGCCACGAGAAGCTGGGAAAGGTCCCATAAAGTCAATACCGCAGACATCAAAAATCTCACAAATCTGGATGCTGTTCTGGGCATCTCATTCCTCGACGAAATGTTGCTCGCCCTCTGGCAAGCGTCACAAGCTCGGATCATCTCATGAGCATCCCGGAAGATGGTAGGCTAGATGAAACCGGCATCAAAGACCTTCTTCGCGGTCAAGGTCGCTCCATGATGTCCATCTGTCGGGCCCTCGTGGCAGTGTCTAAGCACCTGACGTGCCTCATCTCCAAATACACACCTGCGCATGATCTGATCAGCACCGACTTGTAACAAATAGGGATCCTCCCAAATATAGTGCTTCACATCCGCAAAGAACTTTCGCTTCTGCTGATGCGTTAAGCCCTTAATTACAATCCCACTAGCAAGAAAGTTTGCAAAATCAGCAAACCATGGACACTCCTCATCCTGTGTCTGTATGTGCATGAGAAACTCGTGGGGAAAATTGCCATTTATGGATGACCCCACAAGTTCAGATGAAGCTGAGCACTCAAGACGAGACAAGTGGTCCGCTGTGACATTCTCCGCGCCCTTCTTATCGCGGATCTCAATGTCGAACTCCTGAAGCAGCAAAACCCACCGGATTAGCCGGGGTTTGGCATCCTGTTTGTTGAACAGGTGCCGAAGGGCTGCGTGATCGGTGAATACAATGGTCTTTGATAGGACGAGATAAGACCGGAATTTATCGAAAGCGAAGACAACGGCTAGGAGCTCCTTCTCTGTCGTGGTGTAATGCTCCTGTGCGACATTGAGCGTCTTGCTCCCATAATAAATCGGGTAAAACTGCTTCTCTCTCCTCTGTCCTAAGACCGCCCCAACAGTGAAGTCACTCGCGTCACACATGATCTCAAATGGCAGCTTCCAATCAGGAGCCACCATGATAGGGGCATTCACCAACTTCTCCTTCAACAAATCGAATGCACTGAGGCACTCGTCGGAGAACACGAACTGGGCTTCCTTCTCAAGAAGTTGGGTCATCGGTCTGGCAATCTTAGAAAAATCTTTGATAAAACGCCTGTAAAAGCCCGCTTGACCAAGGAAGCTCCGAATAGATTTCACAGAAGTCGGCGGGGGCAGCTTAGATATGGTGTCAATCTTAGATCTATCAACCTCAATCCCCACGCGTGAAACCTTGTGTCCAAGCACAATGCCCTCCTTTACCATGAAGTGGCATTTCTCCCAGTTCAACACCAGATTGGCTTCTTTACACCTAGCCAACATCCTCTCCAGATTCTCGAGGCAATGATTAAAAGAACTCCCAAACACAGAAAAGTTATCCATGAAAACCTCCATGGAGTCCTCAATCATATCATGGAAAATGGCCACCATGCAATGCTGGAAAGTGGCCGGAGCATTACATAATCCAAAGGGCATCCGCCGATAAGCAAATGTGCCATAGGGACATGTGAATGTCGTGTTCTCCTGGTCCTCAGGAGCAATTGGGATCTAGAAGTTGCTAGACAAGCCATCCAGGAAACAATAGAACATCTTTCCCACTAATCTCTCCAACATCTGATCAATAAACGGGAGGGGAAAATGATCTTTCCGAGTAGCATCATTGAGTTTGCGGTAATCGATGCAAACTCTCCAACCGGTGACTATACGAGTAGGAATCAGCTCATTCCTCTCGTTGGTGATGACAGTCATACCTCCCTTCTTAGGGACAACCTGAACCGGGCTAACCCAAGGTGAATCGGAGATGGGATAGATCAAACCAGCATCCAGTAACTTAATCACCTCCTTCTTCACTACCTCCTGCATTTCGGGTTCAACCTCCTCTAGTGCTGCACAGCGGGCTTTGTAGTCATCCTCCATAAGGATCTTATGGGTACAGAAAGAGGGATTAATACCCTTAATGTCCATAATCCTCCATGCAATAGCCTGCTTGTGCTGCTTCAGCACCTCCAGTAGCCTCTCCTTCTCATCACTCGTCAAATCAGAGGCGATAATGACGGGTAATCGAGACTCACCATCTAAAAAGGCATAATCCAAATGGCTCGGGAGCTCTGTAACCTTTCTGATTTTCATATTTTTCTTATTTATTTTATGCCGTGCAATAAAAGACGATTCCGATTCCAACCTTACATGCATTGTTCATGTGCAATAACAAATATACACGCGTTTATTATATTACAATATTAACTAAAACCATCTTGCAAACCTCGAGGACCAAACTTGACCAAAACTCAAAACAACATCAAGACTACAAAACTACAGGGACCATTCTTGTAAATATCAAAAAGTGCACAAGCACGGTCGTGCTTAGTCCTAAGCACGGTCGCGCTTAAGCCACGAACACGGTCGTGCTTAACTTTAAGCACGGTCGCGCCTGAGATACAGTTTGACTCCGTAAAAGTCAAACCGACACAAATCTTTTCCAAAAATAAACTTCAAATCTGTTTTAGAAATCGCGGGACTTGTAGAAGAAGTTATTCGACCAATTAAGCCTAAAACCCAACCAAATACACGTCTGATCGACCGAATTCCCGCGACTTCGACTGAACCTTCCTTTTTAAATCAAATCTCGTAATTAAGACCAAATCAAGACAAATCAAACCACGATACGGACTTCGTACAACTCCTATAAGATTCTACAACCCCTAATTCGTCTAAACAACCTCTCTAATTCTCTGTCGATCAAGAAAGAGCCGCGATTCCTTTACCGTAGCCGTCTGCACTTGTTGCCAATCAAACCAAGGTAAGTAATAGTCCAATAGATTCGTTTCTTCATTCCAGACGAAAACCCTAATCTAATCAATAATACACGATATTACCAATTTGAATCTAAGTTTTGATAAAAAAATGGTTTTAAACGATCGACACGTTAAACAGGAGATAAATCTAATTAAATGGTGTCACTCGATTCGCAAACACTCTCTAAATGAAAACCCTAAGTTTCTAATCAGTTTTAATACAAGAATCAGGCGAATTGTGTCTGAAAAGGACCAGACACGGTCGCGCTCATCAAAAAGCGCGGTCGTGCCTAACCAAGCACAGTCGTGCCCGAGTGTGGCGCGGTCATTCTTACCGACCAAACAAAATCCTGACCTAGACGCGGTCTTGCCGGGTACGAGCACGGTCGTGTCTTATGAACAGACTCTTGTTATGACTTCTGACCAACCACGGGCGCGTTACCGACCAAGCGCGGTCGCGTACGAGCTGAGCACGATCGTGCCGGATACGAGCACGGTCGTGTTCCCCTTAACAGAATCTTTATTTTTATTCTTTTAATTGGATAAAATATATTACAGTTTATATAATTATTTTTATAAACTAATTACTGGAATACCTATATTCCTTACACTTGTTTTCCAAACCAACATTAATTATTTAAAACTTATACAAATAAATATATATAATATTCTAAATAAATAAATAGTATTTTAAAACAAACCCTACACGTTTAAACTTAAACAAATCCGCTTCCGACATCGAATAACGCAACTCAATAATACGTAATCATATATTTTTTATTAGGTCGAATCTAGCAATCCACAACACACCGCTGTTTTCCATTTGCTTGTGCAACCTACACTCTGCATAACACGTGAGTTACATAGCCCCTCTTTTACTCTATTTTACAAACTTTTGGGGTGGAACATGCGTTCTATTTACATGTTTTCAATTATACACATATACATTTCCATCCTATGCATATACAATTTTGCGCTTTGTGCTTGAGTACTAGGTGTGTAGACCAATTATTATGCTCTTCATGTACAATCATTAACTATCAGCCGACAGTAAACAGTGGTAGATCTATTGAGTCTGACAAACCCACCCAGGTAGGGTGACTGTTACTGACAACACAAATTTTGAGTGCAAGTTACAAAGGTTTGATTGTATAGGTCACCCGATAGTTTTTCTCCATAATTGCCTTAATTGACATGTTGTATTGAACTGTATGCACACAACACGTATTTTGCTATCACACAATAAAACCTATGTATTCTCACCAACTTTTTAGTTGACTCTGTTTTAACCATGTTTCAGGTACCAATGTTTGAAGTAATCAAGATATGCTACACATAGGATTTTTGGACCTAGAATTCAATCAAACCAGTTTATTCTATGTAATTTACATTTTTGTTTTGTGGATTGGTTGTGTTTTGATTAAACTTGTTGAATGCAATGAAAACAATTATTTAATATTCAAACTTTAGCAAACCATGAGCAATGAACAGTCTGCACGCTTCACGCCCCGACGTTTCCGCCGTCGGTTGGGGTGTGACAGATTGGTATCAGAGCCAGGTTATAGGGAATTAGGTTATTAGACACCTTTGACCTAGACTATAACTTTAGGATACCCACTTATGCCATGCTTCATGATTTACATGCTATGTGCTACATGCTATATGATATATGCTACATGTTTTATATGTATAAATAAATAACAACTTAAATAAACAATATCCCTACCCATATCCTAAACCACATATCCTTCATGCCTGCTTCCATGTCATCATCAACATAACTTGAATCATATTCTTAGACTTTGGTCTATAAAATTTTCTTTTACACCCGTTAAGGTTTTTAGACTTTGTTTAATTGTTAAAGGACACGTGCAATCTGGAAGAGTGACACCTGTATTGTGGGCTTTCTGTCTAGGAAAGTATTTCATATAAATCCCAATCAACCGAGGGATCCGTATGCTTTCCTGGGAATTCCCGGAATGAGTGTTTACTTATAGGCTAAAGCACGTCTTCTTGATAATTATATAAGTTTAAATTAACCTTAATATGTCATAGTACTTGAGTGATTATGTCACTATTTGAGTACAATCCAAACTATGAACTACTTATATCTATTTATCCTTCTATTTAATCCAAGATATTCTCACAACTCTTATTGTGTCTAAATCTGTAGAATGCCTCCCCGTCGTGACAACAGCAACAACAGCAATAACACTGACCTGGCTGCTCTACTCACACAGCTGGTGAATCAAATTACCCAAGCCAACAACAACACTAATGGTCATGCCAGTGGGAGTGCTAACACTGGAGGTAGTGGTGGTGCCAACCCGCCACAATGCACCTTCAAACACTTCAACTCCTGTAATCCCCTCAAATTCTATGGCAACGAAGAAGCCACGGGACTCCTTCAATGGTTTAAAAGCATTGAGAGCACTTTCCTCAATAGCGACTGTCCCGACAACCTCCGTGTTCGTCATGCTACTATTGTCTTTCAAAAAACGGCGCTTACTTGGTGGAATGGTGAGAAAAGGACTAGGGGAATGGATGTAGCAATGGCACTGCCGTGGGATGAGTTGAAGAGGATCATGACTGAGGAATTCTGTCCTCGAAATGAGATGAAGAAGCTGGAAGCGGAATTTTGGGATCTTGCTCAAGATAGTGGTGAAAGCTTAGCATACACCACTCGTTTCCACGAGCTGAGTCTACTTGTGCCACACATGGTTACACCTCTGTCTAGGTGTATTGAAAAGTACATTGGTGGTCTACCTAGACAAATTCAAGATACTGTGGTAGGAGGAAATCCTGCTACTCTGGAGGATGCTATCCGCTTGTCAGCCACACTTACTGACAACCATGTTAAAGCGGGTACACTTACAAGAAAGGGTGTCAAGAAAGTTTCTGACACAACAACACCTCCCGCTCATGTCAAAGAAGTCCAAACTGAACCATACCGCAACACTAGGAAGAGAAAGGTCAAGAACTGTGCTGTAATCACTCCGGCTGCTCCAGTAAATCAAGTTGCACACATTGCTCAAAACCCAGCAAAGAAACCCTATGGGGGCAGCCACCCACTTTGCAACACCTGCAACTATCATCACCCTCCAGGCATACCTTGTCGTCTTTGCAACCACTGCGGGAAACATGACCACACAGCTAATATTTGTCGAGCCAAGGCACTTGCCAACCAAACCAACCCAGCAAATTAAGCCAATAATCAAGCAACTAACCAAGCCATCCCAGCCATTGTAAATGGACGTGCTTGCTTCGAATGTGGCGACCCGAACCACTTCCGTAACCAGTGCCCAAGACTGGTCAATGTTAACCAAGGCGGAGCTCGTGGGCGTGCTTCCAACATCAACGCCAATGAGGCTCAGGCCAACACTGATGTGGTTAACGGTACGTTCCTTATGAATAATCGTTATGCTTCTATACTATTTGATACCGGGGCCGATAAAAGTTTTGTGTCACTAGACTTCGAACCGTTACTTGCAAAAACCCGGTCTAAACTAGAGAAAACCTTTACCGTTGAGGTAGCCGATGGTAACACCGTTACAATTGACACCATCATTCATGATTGCTCCCTAGAACTAAATAAACACACTTTTCCAATCAACCTCGTACCAATGCCACTAGGGAGTTTTGACGTCATCATAGGTATGGATTGGTTGTCAAAGCACCATGCCGAAGTCATGTGCTTTGAAAAATGCATCCGTATACCACTCCCATCCGGTGAAACGTTGACGGTCTTTCGTGAGAAACCTTGCAAAGGACTCAAACTAATGTCATGCATTACCGTCCAAAAATATATACGAAAGAAGTGCATGGTTTTCCTAGCCCATGTTATCCAAAAAGAAAACAAAAAGAGGAGTGTACAAGACATCCCCATCGTTCGGGATTTTCCCGAAGTCTTTCCTGATGACTTGCCCGGTCTTCCACCTGTTCGGTAAGTGGAATTTCGCATCGATCTTGTACCTGGGGCAAACCCGGTGGCTAAAGCTCCATACCGGCTTGCACCTTCCGAGATGCAAGAACTTGCAAGCCAACTTCAAGAACTCGCCGACAAAGGGTTCATACGCCCGAGTCATTCACCGTGGGGTGCGCCGGTCTTATTTGTTAAAAAGAAGGATGGTTCATTCCGCATGTGTATTGACTATCGAGAACTCAACAAGCTTACAATAAAAAATCGCTACCCTTTACCTAGGATTGACGATCTCTTCGATCAACTCCAAGGTTCTACCTACTTCTCGAAGATTGATCTTAGATCTGGTTATCATCAACTCCGTGTGCAAGAGGAGGATATTCCCAAGACCGCCTTCCGAACGAGATATGGTCACTACGAGTTCATGGTTATGCCTTTTGGGCTAACCAATGCACCTGCTGTCTTCATGGACCTCATGAATCGCATGTGCAAACCATACCTTGATAAATTTGTTATCGTGTTCATTGATGACATCTTGATCTATTCAAGGACTAAGGAAGATCATGAACAACACCTTAGGTTGATTTTGGATCTCTTGAAAACCGAACAGCTATACGCCAAGTTCTCCAAGTGTGATTTTTGGCTAAAAGAAGTGCAATTTTTGGGTCACGTTGTCAATGAAAAGGGAATTCATGTTGACCCCGCCAAAATTGAAGCTGTTAAGAATTGGAAAGCTCCTAAAACCCCTACCGAAGTTCGTTCGTTTCTTGGCTTAGCAGGTTACTATCGAAGATTCATCTCTAATTTCTCCAAGATCGATGTTCCCCTCACTGCCTTAACCCAAAAAGGTAAACCGTATGAGTGGGGACCGAAACAAGAAGAAGCCTTTCAAATTCTCAAGCAAAAGTTGTGCAATGCTCCTATTCTCACCCTTCCTGAAGGTGAAGATGATCTAGTTGTTTACTGTGATGCTTTAAACCAAGGTCTTGGGTGCGTTCTCATGCAACGAGGCAAGGTGATCGCTTATGCATCAAGACAACTCAAAATCCATGAGAAGAATTATACGACGCATGATCTGGAGTTGGGTGCTGTCATATTTGCGTTGAAGATTTGGAGACATTATCTCTATGACACGAAATGTGTGGTGTTCACCGACCACAAAAGCCTCCAACACATCTTCAACCAAAAGGAACTCAACATGAGACAACGACGTTGAGTTGAACTCCTCAACGATTACGATTGCGAGATTCGTTATCATCCCGGCAAGGCTAATGTTGTAGCCGATGCTCTAAGCCGCAAGGAACATGTCATGCTTCAAAGTGTCAAGATCCATTCCGATATTCAAGTTCGTATTCTAGAAGCTCAACATGTCTCGGTTACCGAGGGCAATATGTATATGGAAATGTCTTGTGGTGCTGAATTCCAATTAGAGACTAATACCAATGGCTTGCTTTATTTTCTAAATCGTCTTTGGGTTCCCGATCGTGACGATCTCCGAGCATTCATCATGACCGAAGCACACAAGTCTCGATATTCTATCCATCCTGGTGCGGATAAAATGTACCAAAATCTTCGTCCACAATATTGGTGGCCTGGTATGAAGAAAGACATTGCTTTGTTCGTAGCAAAATGTCTCACATGTTCTAAAGTCAAAGCTGAGCATCAACATCCTTCTGGTTTACTTGAACAACCAGAAATCCCCGTGTAGAAATGGGAGAATCTAGCTATGGATTTCATCACTAAACTCCCTCGCACTTCGAGCGGTTATGACAGCATCTGGGTGATCATTGACCGTCTCACTAAGTCCGCACACTTCTTGCCTATCCGTGAAGACTATAAGGTTGAGAAATTTACCCGAATTTACATTGACGAGATCGTGAGTCGTCACGGTGTTCCTTTGAACATAATCTCTGATAGAGATGCTCATTTCACTTCTCGGTTTTGGCAATCTCTTCAAAAGGCACTTGGTACACGACTGGATTTGAGCACGGCCTACCATCCCCAGACTGATGGTCAGACCGAGCGAACAATCCAAACCCTGGAAGATATGCTGAGAGCCTGTGTCATCGACTTTGGTGGCAATTATGATTCACATTTGACACTTATTGAATTTTCCTACAACAATAGTTACCACACCAGCATCGACATGGCTCCGTTTGAAGCTCTCTACGGTCGTAAGTGTCGTTCTCCCATCTGTTGGAACGAGATTGGTGAAGCACAAATCACCGGTCCCGAGTTAATTCAAGAAACCTCCGACAAGATTATTCAAATCCGTGACAACATTCGAGTTGCGAGAAGTCGGCAAAAGAGCTATGCCGACAAACGACGCAAACCCTTGGAATTCCAAATCGGTGATCTTGTACTTCTAAAGGTGTCTCCTTGGAAGGGGGTGATCCGTTTTGGGAAGAAAGGCAAGCTAGCACCTCGCTATGTGGGTCCATTCAAGATCCTTGAAAGGATTGGGAAAGTGGCTTACAAGCTCGAGTTACCCCCATCACTTGGCAACGTACATCCTACATTTCATGTATCCAACCTCGAGAAGTGTCTTGCTGATGAGAACCTTCATATACCTCTTGACGATGTGCGCATTGATGAAACGATGCACTTCGTTGAAAAACCAGTCGAGATTATGGATCGTGAGATAAAACAACTCAAGCGCAGCCGTATTCCTATTGTCAAGGTTCGTTGGGAATCTAAACGAGGACCCGAGTTTACTTGGGAACGAGAAGACCAAATGAAGCTCAAGTACCCACATCTTTTTGCTGAAGCAGTAGCCTCAACCAGTTGAATTTCGGGACGAAATTCCCTCAACATGGGGATACTGTAACCTTTCTGATTTTCATATTTTTCTTATTTATTTTATGCCGTGCAATAAAAGACGATTCCGATTCCAACCTTACATGCATTGTTCATGTGCAATAACAAATATACACGCGTTTATTATATTACAATATTAACTAAAACCATCTTGCAAACCTCGAGGACCAAACTTAACCAAAACTCAAAACAACATCAAGACTACAAAACTACAGGGACCATTCTTGTAAATATCAAAAAGTGCACAAGCACGGTCGTGCTTAGTCCTAAGCACGGTCGCGCTTAAGCCACGAACACGGTCGTGCTTAACTTTAAGCACGGTCGCGCCTGAGATACAGTTTGACTCCGTAAAAGTCAAACCGACACAAATCTTTTCCAAAAATAAACTTCAAATCTGTTTTAGAAATCGCGGGACTTGTAGAAGAAGTTATTCGACCAATTAAGCCTAAAACCCAACCAAATACACGTCTGATCGACCGAATTCCCGCGACTTCGACCGAACCTTCCTTTTTAAATCAAATCTCGTAATTAAGACCAAATCAAGACAAATCAAACCACGATACGGACTTCGTACAACTCCTATAAGATTCTACAACCCCTAATTCGTCTAAACAACCTCTCTAATTCTCTGTCGATCAAGAAAGAGCCGCGATTCCTTTACCGTAGCCGTCTGCACTTGTTGCCAATCAAACCAAGGTAAGTAATAGTCCAATAGATTCGTTTCTTCATTCCAGACGAAAACCCTAATCTAATCAATAATACACGATATTACCAATTTGAATCTAAGTTTTGATAAAAAAAATGGTTTTAAACGATCGACACGTTAAACAGGAGATAAATCTAATTAAATGGTGTCACTCGATTCGCAAACACTCTCTAAATGAAAACCCTAAGTTTCTAATCAGTTTTAATACAAGAATCAGGCGAATTGTGTCTGAAAAGGACCAGACACGGTCGCGCTCATCAAAAAGCGCGGTCGTGCCTAACCAAGCACAGTCGTGCCCGAGTGTGGCGCGGTCATTCTTACCGACCAAACAAAATCCTGACCTAGACGCGGTCGTGCCGGGTACGAGCACGGTCGTGTCTTATGAACAGACTCTTGTTGTGACTTCTGATCAACCACGGGCGCGTTACCGACCAAGCGCGGTCGCGTACGAGCTGAGCACGGTCGTGCCGGATACGAGCACGGTCGTGCCGGATACGAGCACGGTCGGGTTCCCCTTAACAGAATCTTTATTTTTATTCTTTTAATTGGATAAAATATATTACAGTTTATATAATTATTTTTTTAATCTAATTACTGGAATACCTATATTCCTTACACTTGTTTTCCAAACCAACATTAATTATTTAAAACTTATACAAATAAATATATATAATATTCTAAATAAATAAATAGTATTTTGAAACAAACCCTACACGTTTAAACTTAAACAAATCCGCTTCCGACATCGAATAACGCAACTCAATAATACGTAATCATATATTTTTCATTAGGTCGAATCTAGCAATCCACAACACACCGCTGTTTTCCATTTGTTTGTGCAACCTACACTCTGCATAACACGTGAGTTACATAGCCCCTCTTTTACTCTATTTTACAAACTTTTGGGGTGGAACATGCGTTCTATTTACATGTTTTCAATTATACACATATACAGTTCCATCCTATGCATATACAATTTTGCGCTTTGTGCTTGAGTACTAGGTGTGTAGACCAATTATTATGCTCTTCATGTACAATCATTAACTATCAGCCGACAGTAAACAGTGGTAGATCTATTGAGTCTGACAAACCCACCCAGGTAGGGTGACTGTTACTGACAACACAAATTTTGAGTGCAAGTTACAAAGGTTTGATTGTATAGGTCACCCGATAGTTTCTCTCCATAATTGCCTTAATTGCCTTAATTGACATGTTGTATTGAACTGTATGCACACAACACGTATTTTGCTATCACACAATAAAACCTATGTATTCTCACCAACTTTTTAGTTGACTCTGTTTTAACCATGTTTCAGGTACCAATGTTTGAAGTAATCAAGATATGCTACACATAGGATTTTTGGACCTAGAATTCAATCAAACCAGTTTATTCTATGTAATTTACATTTTTGTTTTGTGGATTGGTTGTGTTTTGATTAAACTTGTTGAATGCAATGAAAACAATTATTTAATATTCAAACTTTAGCAAACCATGAGCAATGAACAATCTGCACGCTTCACGCCCCGACGTTTCCGCCGTCGGTTGGGGTGTGACAAGCTCCTTAAGCTCAACAGGTGGTGGGTCCTCAATAGAAGGCCGCTCAATCGGCTCAGACTCTCTATCAACCATAGCAAAAACCGCTGAACACTGGGGAAACTCATAGCTCTCCTGGCTATGAAACTGCTCATCAAACTGATCCTCACCAACCGGATCAAATGTCTCTCCCCCTACAATCTGGGTATCCAGGGACTCCTCCTCAGCTGTGTCCTGGAGATGATCACTCACACAAGAATAAACAGTCTTAACAAAGTAAAGTGAATCATCCTGATTCTGGGTATGCTGCATGGATCTCCCTACATCAAAGGTCACTTCCTCTTCATCCACCCTCAATGTAAGCCTCCCCGAATACACATCAATCAGATCCTTGGCAGTGGCCAGGAACGGTCGACCTAGGATAATAGGGACATTCTTGTCCTCATCCATGTCCAGAATCACAAAGTCTACAGGAAACACAAAACGATCAACCTTAACCAACATATTCTCCACTATCCCTCGCGGATACTTGACCGAGCGATCGGCCAGCTGGATACTCATGCGTGTCGGTGTAGGTTCTCCCAACTCAAGCTTAGCAAAGACCTCATATGGCATGAGGTTAATGCTAGCACCAAGGTCAGCTAAGGCGTTGCTAACTGATAAGCTACCTATCAAGCAGGGGATGGTAAAACTCCCCGGATCTCGTCTCTTCTCCGGTAGCTTGTTCTGAATCACCGCCGAACACTCTTCATTCAGCGTCACCTGAGACAACTCCTCCAATTTCCTCTTATTTGTGAGGATATCCTTCAAGAATCTCGCATACTTAGGCATCTGAGCTAGAGCCTCCACAAATGGTAAGTTGATAGGCAACTGCTTAAACAACCCTAGAAACTTACCATACTACTCCTCCATCTTCTGCTTCTTCAATCTGCCTGGGTATGGAACGGCGGGAGTGTAATCTCTCACAGGCTCACGAGGACGCGATGTGCTCGCCGGTTTACCCCTCGGCGGTGTCTCATCAGGAATCTCAATCACAACCTCCTCCTCAGATGACTCATGCACAGGAACCTGTGGGTCCGGTCCTGTCCTGTGTCTTTACCACTCCTCAAAGTGATGGCCTTCACATCAGCCTTGGGATTGGGCTCAGTGTTGCTAGGCAGGCCAACTGGCGGTCTCTCAGAAAGAAGCTTCGCGATCTGTCGGACCTGGTTCTCTATGGTCTGGATCGAAGCTTTCTGATTCCTCAACTCAGTCTCATGCGTGTGGAAACGCTCCTCCATGTACCGGTTCTGCTTCTCTGCCAACTGATTCTGACTCTCTGAGTTGGCAAGTAGCCGTGCAACCATTTCCTCTAAACTGGATTTACCCTCAGGTGCGGGTGGTGGACCGCTGCTAGAACCTTGGCCTTGAAACTTGGCCCTGCTGAGGTCGAAACTGGGAACTCTGTCCCTGAGACTGGTGGGACTGATGCTGGAATGGGGGGCGCTGAGTGAATCCGGGTGGTTGCTGGCTATTGTTGCCAGACTTCCAACTGAAATTCGGGTGATTCCTCCAGCCCGGATTATATGTGTTGCTGTAGGGATTATTCTGGGGACGATTCTGGTTGGACATGAAATCAACCTGCTCGTGGGCCCCCTGATCCCCAACCTGACAAACACTCGTGGGATGCGCCCCACCACAAAACTCACACAAGGACTGGGCCTTGTGGACGTGCATCTGATCAATCTTGGTGGAAAGTGCTTCCACCTGGGCAGCTAAAGAGGTAATTCCATCCACGTGATGGACACCCTGCCTCTGGGTTCTCGCTCGGGAAGTATGATGAGTGTAGCTCTTCGATGCCACCTTCTCTAGCAAGTCATACGCCTCATGGGGTGTCTTTGTTCCAATGTCTCCACCCGCGTATGCGTCAATCAGCTGCTTCCCAGTCATCTCTAGACCATTGTAGAAGGTCTCACACTGCTGCCACTTCAACAATCCATGGTGGGGAACCTTCCTCATCAGTTCCTTGAATCTCTCCCACGCCTCATAGATCGTCTCCCCGTCGTCCTGCTGGAAAGTAAGAATCCTAGCCCTCAACTTTGATATTTTCTCCGGAGGGAAGTACTTTTCTAAGAATTTAGTAGCCATCTGGTCCCAAGTACTAATGGACCTAGGGGGAAGTGACAGTAACCAAGCCTTGGCTCGATCCCGTAAGGAAAACAGGAACAACCGAAGCCGAATAGCATCGTCGGTAGCGTCACGAATTTTGAAAGTGGCGCAAATCTCTAAGAAACCGGCCAAATGAGTACTAGGATCCTCGTGATCCTTGCCATCGAACTGACACATGTTCTGCACCATCTGTATAATGCTGGATTTGATCTCGAACTGATGTGCTCCAACCTTCGGCCTATTGATGCTCGACTCCAAACCCTCAAGTGTCGGTTTGCCAAAATCCGAAAGCGTCCGACCCGCATCCTCGTTCGCCATCACCTCTACCTCGTCAACAACAACTTCGTCAAATTCGAGTAACCGGGCCACAAATCAGGAACGGGCTCGCAATCTCCGATGAAGATCACGCTCCGACTCGGAAGACGGCTCAGGAACCTCCTCGACGGGAGTTGAGAACATACACGATCTGCACGACAAGTTAGATTTAAATACGCGAACCTAGGACAAAGAAAACAAAAGTTAGACAAAAACAAAAATAAAATAAAATAAAATAAATAAAAAAAAATTGAAAATAAAAAAAAAAAATAAAATGGGATAAAAACCAAGACATGTATATATACAAATGAAGCTAAAAATAACAAGTGAAATGCGAAAAATATCTATACACACAAAATTGCAAATAACAACAAGAAAACACGATATTCACAAAAATATATATACTAAATGACTAAAAATTAATTCCAATCGTTCTCGCAAAACCGTGTCCCCGGCAACGGCGCCAAAAACTTGATGCATGTAAACTATATATATATTTTTATAAGTATTTTACACAATTAGTTTTAAAAAGGGTTTTCACCAAATACTAATCACACACACCGGGCAGTGTACCCGTCGGATAGCAATATAGTAAAGGTAAGAACCGGGTATCAATCTATGGACACGGTGGAATGCAATAATAAACCGGGACTAAAATTCAATCAAGTATGGATTAAAGATGTTTAAGTTGATTTTTAATTAGACTAATATGTAAGAATATAAAACTAAACAAAAATCACAAATCAAACAATCAAGGAGAAAATATCACTTCGGTGTCGAATCCATTTAGAATACATTCAATACATTCATAGAAACATGGCAAATACACGATACATAAATTGACTAAATTCTCGTCAAAGATATCTAATCAAATGACTATTCGGAAAGCTAGCATGAATTACACAAACCAACCACCTAAAGTCATACAATGAGGCTCACGTGTTTAATAATCATGTCAATGTTTATACAGATTGAACTAGCTTCCGATTAAGGTACACTACTCCAACAACTAGTTGGAAAGATAATATGAACAACACACTATCCACCTCAAGTTGATTAATTTAGACAACAATATGCATTTCTTCAACATACAATGTTTATATAAAGGTTATATAAATTAGGAGGATGTGTCAACAATTCCTAGATAAACATAATACTAAATATGACACATCATAACAAATACTTTGTCTTTCAAAACATAAGCATAAGGTTATACATACAAATATAATGATTCATAAACAAGACTTCATTCACCATTCCTAGTCAAATGCCATAAACTAGTATAATTACATACACCAATCCATGAATATAAGCATAAATCATAAGTTTTCCAACATAATATGACATACACAAATACAAGTCTTGTAAACAACTCAAAATACTTGAATACATAATTTCATCAAAGAATAATCATACGGTTGTCATAACATTAACACAATAATTGCCAATAATCCATGAATGTTGTCAAATGTATCTAAACTTCATCTAAACCAAAGTGAACATGAGTTTTAGCTCATCATGAGCATCAAAATTACAAATAAGCAGGGAAAAATAGTGAGAAACATGATATGAAAGCAAGAATCAAACCACTCCTCCAAGCCTAGATGTTGTTGTTGATGTATGGTGATCCTCTTGATGTTGTATCCTCTCCAAGAATATTGAAATATGGCTGGAACAAAGAAAACTCGAGCTGGAACAGTAGGTTTTTCCCCTGGGTTGCTGAATGTCTGAATGAGAATTAAGTTCTGTTTAAATAGAAAAGGGGTGGCACGACCGTGCCAGGAGAGAAGGCACGACCGTGCCTAGAACAAGGACGCGATCATGTCTAGGTCTTGGCACGACCGTGTGACAGAGGTTTGACCGATCCATAGCTTCCATTGGGTACCACTGATCAAGGACGTACGGCTGTTCAGACTCACGAGATGACACGCGAACGTGGGCGGCCAAGGCACGGTTGTGCCTTGGAATTTGGCTTGGCGCGGTCGTGCCAGATGTGGGCACGACCGTGCCTATGGTTTGGGATTTTGGCACGACCGTGCCTCCATCACAGAAACCCTAAAACTTCACTTGTTTATCCTGGAATCTTCTTGTTTATTCACCAAGCTTCACAAAAACCTACAAAACAGGAAATGAAGCAAATAAGTGTCTAAACGTTGAATATAACCAAGAATTGATCATTAAATGAGCGAAGTTTTATGCCAAAAAGATGTGTAAATACTAACACGTCACCCTCTATTCCATGTTTCTAGTTACCTGAGAAAACAAGATTAAAAAGTCAACCTAAAGTTGGTGAGTTCATAGGTTTAGTTGAATAGTTTTCTGTTGGACCACAAGATTTCAAGTAGTGTATTGTTCACCCGAACACTGTCTATTTTACTATCATTAATTAAAACAATAGTATAAGTCTATTATCAAGGTTAAAGCGATTAACCACCGGGGGTGTCAACCCAAATAGATCTATTCACAATATCCGCGTTTGTATCATAACTAACGGTTACAGAATAAGAGGGGACATTGAGCGTTCAACAAGTTTTCTCATGTAACAATAGGTACTTGTGTCCAGATTCAAGTTTAGCAAGTTTCTCCCCTGTATGTTTAAATGTAGGTACTTATGTCTAGATTCAAGTTTAGCAAGTTTCTCCCCCGTATGTTTAAAAATCATTTAAATCATAGTAAAAGTGGGGTCGTGAAGACTCACCGTAGCTAACAAGGCAGTGGTGATGTAAGTAGAAGTCCAAATAAGTTCCGACTTACCCGTGCCCTAAAATAGTTAAGACACCTTAAGGTGTACGTAGTTATTAATGTGTGGGTTGGTCACAAGACCAATATCCCGAAGTCTTGACCCTTGCTTTGCAACAGTCTACAAGGGTCCGAAATTATTTTTATCTAATTTCTCGTTTTCGTTTTCGGTCTAATTTCTCGTTTTCATATATTTATTAAAAATAAAGTGTAATTAATAGTGTCATAAAATAATAAGCGTATTATTTTATTATCCAAAATTATTTTTATTGTCTCAAAAATATATATACATACAATATACATGTATATGGTTTATTACTTTTACAAAACCACTATTAGCATATATATACGTTTTATAAAAATAATTTATAAAAATCCTTTTTGAATGTTATCTAATGTTTTATGACAAACTCTTTTTACATTTAATAATAATTATAATAAAATTATAATTAATATTTATACTATTAACAACTAAAAAAAGTTATACTAATATATTAAAAATAATGATTGATATTTAATCATTATAACCATAATAACATTTAGAGTTCTATATCCTATGGTTTCTAACCGTCACTTTTTTATGTTAAAACCCCTCTTTTCTATATTACTTAAAATACGAACCGAGTACAACCGTATCATAAAAATATCACCAACTAGGTTAACAATAATCAAATAGGTCGATCATGCTCACGTAAAAGTCGAGAGGAAGGTGGCGGAGTTAACGTGAGACCAAATTGCACCGTTTGACGTCCCACAACACTTGGTTAGCTCCCGAGATTGCTTGCACACTACGTATAATCGATACCGTGAGTCCACAAGGTAAAATAGAGAACATGCACAAGGTGGTGGTGCTTGGCTTTGTTCCGCAACCGAAGAGGAGGGGGCTTGGGGCTACCATGAACAGTAGGGAGGAGGGGAGGTGGTGTGCGGTGGTGGATGGTGGTGTGGGGTGGTGGTGTGGCCGCAGTCGGGAACCGCCAAATAGGGAGGGGAGGGTGGTTTGGTGTTGGAACCGTGAAGTGATGAGGGTGGATGCTTGTTGCTTATTGTCGTGAACTCAAGGGTAGTGATGGAGGGTGGTACACGATAGATGATGATGGTGGTGTTTCCGCTGTTTGCCGAGAGCCAAAGGGAGAGGGGGTGGTTGGGTGAGTGTAGTCGAGAGGGAGAGAGCAAGAGTGTGTTGGGTTGGTGTGGTTTTGATAAGGTATGAAACAGATGATTCAAGCAATTTAGACTAAGAAGAAGAATAAGAACAATAGTAGGGCTATATTGATGGCATTCAAACAGGAAATAAAAAAGGATGATTCAGGGCTATATTGATGGTATCATTTTTCGTTTATCTTTAACATGGAGAGGTGAATCTCTATCATTACTTCACTCTTCCAAAAAAGTCTTGACCTCAAGACTTGTAGCTGCAGAGCAGCGGCCAATGACGCAGGCTGCAGAAGTTCACTTTGCATAGCAGCCCGAGAAGACAAGTCAGCAGAGATCCCCTGTAACTGGACTGTAATGCCATTATAGGCAAATTGCTTCAAGGAATTAGGCCAATCATGGACCGCCGCACCCAAGGAGTGTAACCATTCCATTCCTAAAATTAAATCCAAGCTACCCACATCAAGTACCAAGGCATCCAACTTAAAAGTGTTGGGACCAAGCTGAACAGGAAGATTAAGGCAACGGTCAGTGACAACAACCCGTTGCTCAGCACCCCAAGTGATAGGAATTCCAGGGAGAGTGGTTATGGAAAGACCCAACTCAGAAGCCAAGCGGTGAGAAACAAAGTTATGTGTCGCCCCACTATCCACCAATACACAAACCGGATGTCCAAATAAGCTCCCTACGATTCTCAAAGTGGGAGCACCACCCTGTCCAGCCATGAGACCACGAGATGCCAAAGCTAGAACTGAACCCGTAGGAGAATCACCTGTCGAAGGAGTGACAGGAGAACCCTGAACAGCCAATGCGCAATTTTCCCCCTCCAACGACTCATACTCATCCTCTCCTAACAGTAAGACCCGAAGTGAGCCCTCCGGACATTTGTGAGCCGGCCCATATTGTTAACCACACCGAAAACACAGACCCTTCTTCCCACGATCTTCCCACTCATTGCGAGAGAGAGAGACTGAACCTGTTGAAGCACTTTCCTGTGACAAACACTCTGGATAGATTATGGATAGTTAGAGTCTTAGTTTAGTACTTTCATGTATGTATTTGTCTTTGTTTGTAAGTGTCTGTATGTATTAGTTATCGAGTTGTATTTACTTTTACATATTGACTGTTGCTGTTTTCTCTAAGTGTTTTGCGCACTTGTATGCGCGCAGGAAGTAGTTCCTGCGTACTTAGCAAGTACGCAGGAATACCTATGCATACTTGCTAAGTACACATGAGCAAATTGTCCTGCGCACATGCTAAGTGCGCAGGCATCATGTCATGTATAAATAGGAATGGTTGACAGTAGATAAGTACGCATTCAGAATAGCAAATACGCAGAACTTTGTAATCTCATAACTTCTCTCTGTAACCTTCAAGTGTTTATAATAGATGAACGTTTATAGTGATTATCTTGTCGGTTTACTTTGTTTCGTAAGACTCTCCACCTAGTCACGGGTATTCCGCACCCGGTCCGACTAGTAGACCCACTTGCATGTGACGATCCGCCACACCCGAGTGACCTACAAATGGTATCAGAGCATTGCTCTTGATTTCGAGTGTTGTGAGTGAGTTTGGAGAGTTGTCTACAGAGTTTTACAAGCAAAAGTAGGTGTTTTTGTTGATTTTTGTGATAAAATAGGGGTAGCTCTTGAGCACTATTTTAGAAGCAAAAATCACTCAAAAATCAATTTTTGTTGTGTATTTTGAGTGTTTTGAGCATCAAAGGTTGGTTAAAAATCTTAATCAAGTAAAGAAATAGGATTTTTCAGCTCACTATGGGCTTGGTTACAAAGAAAATTTACAAAAATACTATACTCCCAAGAACCAATCTATGTCGGGTTAAACTCCTGTTCACAAACCAACTCCTCCTGCTCATAATCCTGAGTCATCTAATGCTAGATCTAATGAGCCTTACAGGAGAACTTACACAGACAAGAGGACTTGCTTTCACTGTGGCTTGGTTGGTCACATTTTTGTGAAGTGTCCTTCAAAGAACCAAGGGAAACGACCTATTGTTTCACAACCGGCTGTCATCCCTAAGTCGCCATCAGTGAAACCTCCCAAATGTCCAAAACAAAATGTGGTGAAACCACCAGTTAAACCGATGGAAAAGCCAAAGATCAAATCTGAGGCCAAACCATCTGTTTCAAAAAAGGTAAAGCAACCTGCTGTACCTTGTGTATCTACCTCTGGTAGTACACGTACTGGTGAGAAACCTGTGGTGAAACTCTCTAAGCCACAGAGGAGGAGAAGGAATAAGAGGTTGAGAAAGCTAGAGCAGCTGACTTCAGTTCAAACAGGTGAAGCTTTCACAAGTTCACATGTTGTTGTTGAAACAAAGTCTACTGTTCCGGATAAGAAAAAGAAGAGGTCCTGGACTGCCAAATCTAAAAATTCTCAATCTCCTAGTCCTAACTCTTTTAAAGATTCATCCATTTCGAACAGTCATCACAACTGTGAGTTAAAAGAGGTAGTTTATTTTGAAAAGGATGGACGACCCAAGACCACTATGGCTTGGGTCTCCAAATCTAACTAATTCTTTTTGTGACTTGTGCAGGGACGTCCGAAGGGTACTATCTTTAACCGCTGGTATGTTGATAGTGGATGCTCCCGGCACATGACAGGAAACATGGCCTTGCATCAAGATGTGAAACCATTCAGAGGCGGCTATGTGGCCTTTGCTGGAGAGAAAGGCGGCATTATCACATGTCAAGGCATGGTATCAAATGGTTGTGTCAGTTTTGACAATGTCAACTTTTGCGAGCAGCTGAAGCATAACCTGCTGAGTGTCTCCCAAATGTGCGACAAGGAGTACTCGGTGATGTTTGATAAGAATGAATGATTGATTCTCAAGCCTGGTTTTGAAGTTCCTAATGATTGGATCCTGATGAGAGCGCCAAGGACAAACGACACTTATTAGATTGACATGAGCGTGGCAACAACCACCTCATCAGTTGCTACTTGTTTGCTTACCAAAGCGACATAGCTTGACTCTATCTTGTGGCTTAGGAAACTCGGACATATTTCGTATCGTAAAATGAACAATCTTGTCCGAAACGGTTTAGTAACCAGATTTCCTAAACTGAGATTTACCATTGCAGATGACTGTATGCCTTGTAAAAAGGGCAAACAGCAGCGGAAGTCTCACAAGCCCAAGCTCCAAAACTCCATTGATACCCCTTTGGAGCTATTACACATCGATCTGTTTGGCCCCATAAGTATCAGGAGTATTAGAGGTAAGTCGTTCTGTCTGGTTGTAACTGATGATTTCTCACGCTTTTCTTGGGTGCATTTTTTAGGTACTAAGGACGAGACTGCTGATATTCTTCAATACCTGATCGTGAGCTTGGAATCTCTTTGCAAGCTGAAGGCTAGAAGAATAAGGAGTGACAACGGAACTGAGTTCAAGAATAATTTGATGGAACTTTTCTGTCTCAAGAAGGGGATCCGTCACGAATTCAGCGCCCCGTATACACCTCAGCAGAATGGAGTTGCAGAACGGAAGAACAGAACACTCATTGAGACTGCAAGGACTATGCTGTCGGATTCAAAGCTTCCTGTCAAATTCTGGGCAGAAGCAGTTAATACAGCTTGTCACGTCTTAAACAGAGTTCTGGTTGTGAAGAGGCACAACAAGACTTGTTACGAGTTGATCAACAATCGACTTCCCAATCTTGATTACCTAGTTCCTTGGTAGTCCCTGTTCCTTGTTGCTACAATACAAAGACCGCCAGTCTAAGTTTCATGCAAAAGCGGTGGAAGGCATCTTCTTAGGATACGTTGCCAACTCGCCTTGCAAGAGAGTGTACAATATAGGAACTCGTACTGTCGAGGAATGGTTTGAAGTGGATTGAAGTAAACACAACATTCCACCAGAACCAACAGGTCCAGCTTGGGGTTTTGATTATGATGTGCTATTCAAGTCATTCAATCTTCCTGATCTATCTGCAGTTGACGTCGCAAATGTTTATGAATTGTTGGGTGGTGGCGATGACTCCAGTTTCTCTACTCATGCTACTGTACCGATTGTAACTCCTGATTCCAATGTTGCATCTGCATCTGGAACTCATGACAGTGATAACAATGAAGATGTGCATATTGATGGAGATGACGCTCAAGCTAATCCTAACATAATTGTAGGAAATGAAGCTCCAGCTGATCTAATTAACATTGAATCTTCTTCTTCTGGAACATAGGAAATGGGGGAGTTAAGCACGAATCTCGATTCATAAATTCAGAAACCGAATATACCAGAGATAAGAGTGCATAAGAATCATCCAATCGACAACATTATTGGTGATCCTCATGTCGGTGTTCAGACTCGTCATCGAACCATTGCAGAGAACACTAGTCTTTACTCGAAGATACTTGACACTGGTGTCATGGAAACATGTCTGCATGTTGCATTCAGTTAGAGCCGAAGAATGTGAAGGAGGCTCTCACGGAAAACTGCTGGATTGAGGCGATGCAAGATGAATTGTCTCAATTCCAAAAGTTGCACGTGTGGGATTTGGTTGACTTGCCAAAAGGCTTTCAGCCAATTGGAACCAGATGGGTGTTCAAATGCAAGACGGATGATCGTCATGTGGTTGTGAAGAGCAGAGCAAGATTGGTTGTTCAGGGTTTTTATCAACAGGAGGGCTTGGATTACATGGAAGTATATGCCCCAGTTGCTAGAATTGAGGCCATTCGACTATTCTTGGCTTATGCCACATATGTTGGCTTCAAGGTCTATCAACTTGATGTGAAGAGTGCTTTCCGATATGGAAAATTTCATGAAGAGGTCTATGTCACTCAACCTCCCGGCTTTGAAGATCTGCCTAATATCCATAAAGTGTATAAGCTCGACAAAGCACTTTATGGTCTTCATCAAGCACCGCGGGCATGGTATGAGACATTATCTAAACATCTATTGTCCAATGGTTTTGACCGTGGACAGATTGACTCGACCCTCTTCATTAGGAAAGCAGGAGGTGACATTCTTCTTGTACAAGTCTACGTCGACGACATTATTTTTGGATCTACCAATGAAGGGATGTGTAGGGAATTCGAGCTGGTGATGAATTCCAAGTTTGAAATGAGTAACATGGGTGAATTGTCATTCTTCCTAGGTCTGCAAGTCAGTCAAAGAGAGGATGGCATTTATCTACATCAAACTAAGTATGTGCAGGACATCTTGTCAAAATACAAGATGAATGATAGCAGTACTTATGGCACACATATCCTAGTCAATCATGGTCTGCATCCTGACAAAGATGGAAAGGATGTGGATTGCAGATTGTACCATGGGATGATCGGATCACTTATGTATCTCACAGCTTCAAGACCCGATATAATGTTTGTTGTATGCTTGTGCTCAAGGTTTCAGTCACAACCGAAGAAGTCACACATGATAGCCGTGAAGAGAATTTTCAGATACCTGAAAGGGAAACCCCTATTGGGTCTTTGGTACTCTGAGCAGCAGTCATTTGACTTCAAAGCCTATACTGATTCAGACTATGGTGGTTGTAACCTTGACAGAAAGTCAACTTCTGGTGGATGTCAATTCTTAGGAGACAGACTGGTTTCATAGCAGTGTAAGAAGCAGTCAACGGTTTCTGTCTCAACTTGTGAAGCAGAATACATTGCTGCGGCGAGCGGTTGTTCTCAGATATTGTGGATTCAGCAGCAATTGAGAGACTACGGCTTAAACTTCACTGGAACTCCTTTATTCATTGACAACAATGCCACCATGTCCATCACAAATAACCCGGTGAAACATTCCAAAACTAAACATATAGAAATTCGCCATCATTTCATCCGTGATTGTGCTGAAAAGCATTTAATTGAACTTGTAAAAGTTCACACGGATGACAATCTTGCTGACCTTTCGCAAAGGCTTTTGATCGATCCCATTTTGAGCATCTTGTCAACTTGATAGGATTGTTCAATCCTTAGTGAAAAACTTGTTTTTCCTAAATCAATTCAATTCATGAAAGATAAACTTTTATTTTCTTTTAAGTTTTCTATATAGTCCTTTTAATTTTCAAAATATTTTACAAAATCAAAAACAAAATAGAAAATGGAGAAAATTTCAAAGTTAACTTGAGAAAAGAGGAAATGATAGTACATCAGAAATGATCTAAACGTCACAGACTGCTCATATGGGAAATGATTGCGTCATGCTTACTTAAGTGTTTAAATTATTATGTTTTTAATTTGCTTATTTACAAGTAATTTGAATTGTCAGTAGGCTGTATGCGTCTTTGAATCACTAGTAGTATGGAAACTAAAGTCTAAATTACAAGTGGGATGTTTGCCAGTGTGTGTGCGTAAAAGATTAGAAAAGATCATTATCAGATAAAGGATGTTAGATTTTGGCAATAATTTTCTTTTGAGGTCAGTTTCAGGTTATGTCGTTAGCACAATTAATGCGGTTCATCTCACTGCCCATACTCACAAGTATGCAATGAGAGATTGAATCAAGACATGTCTCTACATCAACCGTTGAGCATGTATTCACCCTTGAATCACTCCTGATTCATTGAAATCAAATTCAGATAAAAGTTGGATTCCCTTACCTTATTCAAACACCATACTCATTATCCTGAATCATCATACAGATATTCAATGAAGAAAATCAAATGAAACCAAGACAAATGAATCACTCGACTCTGAATCTTATGATTCCTGATAATCCTTATGGATTCTGCTTGTTTTTTCTTGTGCTAATAGATGTAACTTCATTCTGAAAATTTAGAAAATCATTGGGAAAATCTTAGATGCCTTGAGATAGTGCAATTTACATTATTGTAGCATATCAGTGGGGTACACGTTGTGTATCTTATAATTAATACCCTAATACACAAGAACATGATACAAAGATGCTTATAGTTTCAAATCTTATAATATTGTCAACTTGAATTACTTGTTTATGTGCTTATTATGTATGAATAAATAGTAAATCCATGACATGATCCCATATTCTTTGATGTTTATATTCTATCGTTTTTGCTATAAGTTAGCCTGATATGATCCTTTGCTGGTGTCTTTGATCAAAAATAGTTTGTGTAAATACGTGTATATTTCTATCTAGAAACGATAAAAAAGATTTTAAGTTTATGAACAGTTCAATCTTAATCAGAAAAACCAAAAATATTTGTGTTTAACCTTCCTGAATTGATTTTGAATCCTCTTGATTGAATATGTTTTATCTTGTTCGTTATTTGACTTGAAATCTTCATAATTTGAGTTGAAAGTTTGCGCACTTAAGGGTTACTGAGTACTTGACAAGTGCGCATGAAGTAAGCCATGCGTACTTAACAAGTACGCACGAGTTAAGCCTTTCACACTTGTAAGTACACATGAGTTAAATCTTGTGCACTTAGCAAGTACGCACGATCGTTTGGTGTTGGTTATATAAGCAGGACTTAGAAAAATTTCAGATGTTATCTCATTCAAACTTAAGAACGCCTGCTCATTTTCCCTCTCCAAATCATACTAAAAAATTCAAGTGTCCCTAACCGATTTCTCGTCCCATCTCTAGTATCATCATAGTGTAACAATCAATCGGTGAGAATCTAGACTCAATCCATCCGCAATAGTCGCGATTTTGGACCGATTCTGAGACTGAAAAAACTTAGGGTTCAAATCAAGAGTTTTAGTCAAATTTTGGGTTATTTGGGTAAATCCTTATAGTTAAAACTTGATTAGAACATGTAATAGACCCTTAATCTGTTCTTAATCGTCCGCTTAATCCGTTACTTTTGACCTTGGGCTTGGATTGACCGTCGGTTCATCTTCGGTCGTCATTTATGTCAAAATTTGACGAGTGTAGAAAGTGTTTGGTATAGATGTTGGTCCCATAGGCTAGAATCATAGATTCCGACCTTGTGGTGACCTAATCTAACCATTATTTGAACATCAGTTGAATTTTTAAAACTTCTTGAATTTTGAACAAATGTAGTTCTTGCGCACTTAGCAAGTACGCAAGAAGTAATTCATGCGTACTTGTTAAGTACGCAAGAGGAAATTCTTGTTTACTTGCTAAGTACGCAGGACCAACACTTGGGAAATTTTCTAAGTCTGAAATCTCACTTCAAAGAGTAACTGCTATACTGCGTCATGTTTGTTCATTTCCAATGAAACTTGTTGTTCTGATTATGTTTTATGTGTGTCTTTGCAGATTATGGCTCGGGCGTTTACTAACGAATTCAATCTGTTAGCTAATACTCAACCGGAATGGAAGGGTGCTGCTCTACAGTACCGCGAGATAGTTGATTTCTTGAACCGTTCAAGAATTAGCTACGCTATTTCTGCAGACCCGATCATTTCAAGACCCTATCTGGAGCAATTTTGGGAAACGGCGAAGCATGATTGCATGGTAACCCCCAATGTTATAAGGGCTACCATGGCTGGTCATGACATCGCCTTCTTTGAAGATACATTTAGAAGGTCCTGCAATTCCTAGATCTCTCGACCGACCCGACAGCCTATCCAGACTACTTTGTGGATGGCTGTTGGAGGCAAAGAATGGGATATGTCAGGGCGAGAGACTATGCTTCGTATAAGAAAATGTGGGTGCTTGACCACTGGAGATATTTTGCCCACATCATGATCATGTGCATCTCCTCAAGAAAAGCTGGAAAGGATACCATGGGTCATGACCTTGCTGCAGCCATGGTTGGCTTATCTCTCAATAAGGGCTACAACTTCTCATGCTACATCTTTAAAGCCATCAATGACCAGATCAACATAGCTGAGAGGTTCAGGTTCTTATTATACCCTAGGTTTCTGCAACTTCTGATAAACGATGCGTTGCCAAACCTAACTGCTACAGGGGAGAGATTGCAAGTAAAAAGGGTGGACAAGAGGGTGTTTGCATAGTTTTTAAAGCCAGGTAGTGTAGATCATATCCCTGAGCACACAACACTCTTTGGCCACCTCATAAACGAAGCATACGTGGCACCAGGTGACTGGAGATGGTATAGTCATGATTCGGAGCCAGAGTTGAGCGAACATTTAGATGAACAACAACAACAAGAAGAGGAAAATGAAAGTGAAGATGGATCGTCTAATAATGGAGATGAAGAAGGAGGAAATGTTGGTGCTGAGGGATCTAACTCCGAAGAGACAGAGTCTGATTCTTCTGATTCCGATGATGCACCATCTCAGGTACACCCAAGGAGAATGATGAAGGTAACCCTACCTGAGTCGTCCTCAAAGAGAAAGTGACAAGCTTCAAGCAGCGAATATGAGCCAGATTCTGACTCTGACGCTGCTATACAGAGACAACGATATGAAAGTGTTCATAAGAACAAGGGCGATAGGCAGCAACAACCTATTCCTAGTGAGGTGGTGGTGAGTCCTCAGCAGCAAGTACAAGTTTCAGCTGCTAGTTCTGACTCGGCTTCCACCCCACCTTCACAGCAGTTATACCGAAGACGGAGGAGGCCATAGGTACAACCTGACGTGGCAGTCACTTCAGTCATAGAGGAAGTTCCTGTGATAGTGACCCTCCCTATCACATCTGCCCAGGTGGCGGTGACTACTCTAATTATCACGGAGTCAGTCACCATCACCCCTTCCATAACACCTACAACCATCATCACATCCACAATCCCAACAACCACCATTGAACCTTTAAGTCAACCCTTCAACTATGGGGAATTTACTCAAGGGTTTGACTTCGACACCATCTTCTCCTCCCCAATTCACAATGCCGAAGCGTCATCATCCAAACATCCTGATCCTAATGATGCAAGGATAGATGTTCTGGAAACCCAAGTTGCTAGATTATTGGAAACTATTCGGAAGTCAAAGGAGGAATCTGATTCTCAACAAGCACAGATTAATTCGTTGGTGGATGAAGTTAGGATTCTAAGAAGCTAGAGAACGGGGACCGACGAGAGACTGAAGAACGTCATGGCCCAGAACGAGCTTCTAATCAGGACAAATGAAATGATTTTGGGTCACAGGTCATCTCTAGAGCTGAGGTTAGATACTCAACAGAAAGAGCATGCGCTGATGGTCTAACTAATTGCTGATTTGACCAAGAAGCTTGATGCTCAGGGGGAGAAAGATAAAGAGAAAGAGAAGGAGAAAACTACTAGTGATGAGGCCTGTCATCCTGTTGACTTGACTAAGGATGACGACAAAGACAAGGATCCCGAAGCCGGTCCTAGTGGAGGTGAGCACCAAGCTTTAGCAATTATGCCCATCTCTGCTATTCCAATGGCTCAGGGGGAGTCTACTTATCAAGAGGGTGGTGATACCTCTGGTGGTGGTGGTGACAAAGGAAAGTCAGCGGCTGAGGTGCTTAAAGATCTATCTGATGATGAGAGATGAGATCTTATACTTAGAGCCTGACTATTCCAAGGAAGCACAGATCGATGCTCTCTTTAACCAAGAAGAAGGAGAGATCGACTCTGGTGATGACTGGAATGAAGATGATGAGGATGTAGTGATAGAAGTTCCCAAGGGTGACGGGAAGAAGAGTACGAGTTAGAAGATGGAAAGATCTTTGAATTTCCAACCTTCGAAGCACAGCTCGACACAGGTTCAGTCGATCATGCTAGTAATGTGGAAGCCTCGACTGAAGCCTCCCCAGTTGACCCTACACCTGTGGATCCGGAGGCACCAAAAGAAAAAGATATGCCTCCTACTTCATCTAAGGATCCAGCTCCTTAGATGAAGGGGCAACAGGGATGATCTTGGCTGTAAGGTTCGAGGAGGATAAGCAGTTGTTCGCAATCAAAAGATCTGGGGGGGTTCAATACTTGAAACCAACCAGGGAAGCGTTCAACTCCTTACCCAAATACGACCTTGTGAACCTAGCAAACCGAGAGATGCTGGGTCATTCTAATCATGCAGTGGCGATGGGTTTGTGGGTGGTTCTACAGCGGGAAGCAAGATCTGGGAAGTTCGAAGTGTTCAAGCCTCAAGTGCCCAAGAGAATCAAGGATAAGACAGCAAGACATCATGTAACTAAGAAATTCCTAAAGAAATTGGTATACAAGCTAGTGCTATGTGAAACTAAGATTCCCCTGAGCAAGTTATCTCAGCATATCCTCGGTGACATGTGGTACTGGTACGTAGATCCAAATACGGGCGAGACTGTGGTGATTGGAAAGTTGAGGTCAGAAAGTGGATGCTTAATGCCGAGGGAACTAATCAGAGTATTTGATGAAGTCTGCTTCATTAACTTCTCTGTGAAAGATCTGGAGGCACTAGCAGACAGGTATTGCATGCATACTGACGAGTGGATGAAATTCCTTGCTTCTAAATATGACAAGGTGATCAAGTTCTGCCTTGACTATAAGAAGAAGATGGAAGCTAAAGATGCATAGCTGCGAAGACCAAAGACCGAAGACTGAAGACTGAAGATCAAAGATGATCCAGAGCTGTTGTCAAGGGGGAGTTTGTTGAAGCACTTTCTTGTGACAAACACTCTGGATAGATTATGGATAATTAGAGTCTTAGTTTAGTATTTTCATGTATGTATTTGTCTTGGTTTGTAAGTGTCTGTATGTATTAGTTATCGAGTTGTATTTACTTTTTCATATTGTATGTGCGCAGGAAGTAGTTCCTGCGTACTTAGAAAGTACGCAAGAATACCTATGCGTACTTGCTAAGTACGCATGAGCAAATTGTCCTTCGCACTTGCTAAGTGCGCATGCATCAGGTCATGTATAAATAGGAATGGTTGACAGTAGATAAGTATGCATTCAGATTAGCAAATACGCAGAACTTTGTAATCTCAGAACTTCTCTCTGTAACCTTTATGTGTTTATAATAGACAAACGTTTATAGTGATTATCTTGTCGGTTTACTTTGTTTCGTAAGACTCTCCATGTCACACCCCGCCAAGGCGGAAACGTGAGGCGCGACGTTCATGGTTTTTCAAACCATATAATTATTGCAAACGCATACATACAACTGGATACATAAATTAAGTTTAAGGTTTTACAGCCCAAAATAGTAGTTGAAGTTACAAAATATTAAGATTTTGCAAATATGACCCGAACATTATGGGTTATACAAGAAAAATCTTCAAAAGTAGTATCCACCATGTATGCATGAACCCAACATAGTATTACTCTTTTTGCCGCGATTAATTTCCTGAAAAACATACTTGAAAATGTCAACACTAGGTTGGTGAGTTCACAGGTTTTATATATGAATACAATGAGCAAACCAATTGCATGAAAATGATTTTACGTATATGATAAGCAAAACAAGTAATGTTTGACCCATTTGTAAACTAGCTAGGAATACAAATAATATGTACATACATGAGGCATAACCAAACCAAGACCAGGTGTTTTGCCCCTCACTCGTACCTCACGAGTAATATTAGAACACTATGCAGTCATTTGGCCAGAGGGACCCATGGTTAGCGCGACTAACCATGACTGGGGGTGTCAGACCCAATAGTACTATCCATAGAATCTCAGGCTAATCTATAGCTAATAGTTATAAATATGATGATCAGGGGACTTTACGAGCTCCAAATGTGTTCACTCATGCAAACATAAAGGTCGGGTCTTGTTTTCTTGTTATCATATAAAAATAGTTATAAGTATGTTTTTCCCCCAAATTATACAAAACAGTAAAAAAAAGGGGCCGTGAAACTCACCTTGAGTTTGTGTATGCTTGCAACGATATTTGTTCTAGTCAAACTTGACTATTCGTACCCTAATTACAAAAGGGTAATTCGTGTTATGACCGAATGCCTTATATGCAAATTGTTCACTGACTTAGCAAATCTGATTGCTTTTGTTTAAATATCTTTTTAGTTTTTCAACACTTGTTTCGTTATAAAATATTTCTAAGTTACTGCTAAATGGGACTGATGACCAGGTATCGAAACTACCTAGTTTCGATTGAACAGGACAGAACAGAACAGAGGTCGAAACTACCTAGTTTCGATTAAGCAAACTGGGTATCGAAACTACCTAGTTTCGATTGAACAATAGGTATCAAAACTATCTAGTTTCGATTGAGTACTAGGTATCGAAACTCCTAGTTTTGATTGAATAAAAGCTATCGAAACTACATAGTTTCGATTGAGTAAACAGGTATCGAAACTCCTAGTTTCGATCAAATAGGTATCGAAACTCCTGGTTTCGATTGAGAAACAGGCATCGAAACTATAGTTTCGATACTGTCATTTCGTTTTGACAGAATCGGTCCTGCATATTTTTATGTTTTAAACTTGAATTCGACACACTTTTCTGGTTATTTTTCTTACATTCGAGTAAACTGTATGTTTAGCTACGGTTTTAAAGAAAATAATATGAATGATATCGAGTTTTTACCTCTGGACAGAGATGACGACTTTGAGAGAAACATAGAATGGTCTTGAACTCCTTCGCTTGATTCTTGAGAAAAACACTTGGAACTCTTCTTATAACACCGAGATATGGTGGATTTTGCCCTAAAACTTGGATTCAACTTGAAGGAAAATGGGGAAATTGCCGTAAGAAAATGAGAAAGAGAGAGTGTGCTTGTGTGAGTGGTGAATGACAAGAGATGGTAAGTATATGGAAATCTTGGGAATAGATGGGGGGGGAATGGGCTTCTCTGATTTTCGGCTGAGAAGTCAAGGGAGTGGTTTGGGTTAATTTATCTAATATTTAATATTTAGATTTAAGTGTTAATTAATCAATTCATTAAGGGTATTAATATTAATTAGAGTTTCAAAGGGGTAATTTAATTTGGTTTAGGTTCTCCATGGTATTATAAATTTATTAAGTTTATGGCTCGTTAACGAAAGATATTGAAATCTTGGATTGTATAATTCGTTGAAGTGATTATTTGTAGGTATAAATACCTAAAGGTGACGCTACCCTGTAATATCTTCGAAAGATTTTTGTTAGTTTACTTTTACGTATCTTATATGTTTTAGTCTAAAAATGAATTGTTGTCCGACGTAAAGTTCGTGTAATATATATGTCTAGATATTTTTCTTGGTTATTTAATTTAATCACTAACGTTCGTATTTAGTCGGGTTATATGGGTATGTGAACCGGTAACTCCTAGAGTTACCAAAATATGAAATGAAACAACGTACGGCTTTTCTTAGACTTTAATGTCCTAATTTATGCAATTAAGGAAATCACGAAAACAAATATAATATAAACTCGTTCATATCGTGTACGGATGTTGACCTGAAATGTCGGGTGTCACATTCTCCCCATGTTAAAAGAATTTCGTCCCGAAATTCAATTCGTGCCATCTTGAACTGGTGCATCCTTAAACAAGGAGGGGTATTTCGTCTTCATTTGATCTTCTCGTTCCCATGTATACTCAGGACCACGTTTTGAGTTCCAACGTACCTTAACCAGTTTGATTCGACTGCGTCTCAGCCTATGAACTTTCCAATCTGATATCTCAATCGGTTCCTCGATGAAATGAAGTTTATCATCAATGTGAATTTCATTAGACGGTATGATCAAAGTCTCGTCGGACAAACACTTTTTGAGATTTGACCCATGAAATGTATCGTGTACGTTGCTTAGTTCTTGCGGTAGCTTGAGCTTGTAGGCTACAGGGCCAACCCTAGCCAGTATTTCAAACGGTCCAACATATCTAGGGTTGAGCTTACTACGGATACCAAACCTTGCAACACCTTTCCATGGTGAGACTTTTAACATTACTCGGTCACTAATTTTAAATTCCAACGGTTTCCGTCTGTTATCAGCATAGCTCTTCTGTCTGTCTCGGGCCGCTTTTAGACGGTCCTTAATTTTGAAGATCTTATCAGTGGTTTCCTGGACAATCTCAGGGCCTGTCAAATATTTTTCACCAACTTCCGCCCAACATAACGGTGAGCGGCATTTACGACCATATAAAGCTTCAAACGGAGTTGCCTTAATGCTCGTATGGTAGCTGTTATTATAGGAAAACTCTGCCAACGGTAGATAAGTATCCCAATTTCCTCCGAAATCAATTACACACGCACGGAGCATATCCTCTAAAGTTTGAATGGTCCTTTCGCTTTGCCCATCTGTTTGTGGGTGATATGCCGTCCTCATGTTAAGACGTGTGCCCATGGCTTCTTGTAATTATTTCCAGATTCTAGACATGAATCTGTTGTCTCTATCAGAGATAATAGAAATTGGCACTCCATGCCTAGCCATAATTTCCTTGATATAAAGCTTTGCAAGTTTCTCGGTTTTATCCGTCTCTTTGATAGGTTGAAAATGAGCTGATTTTGTTAAACGGTCGACAATTACCCATATGGTATCATAACCACTGGACGTCTTGGGTAATTTCGTGATGAAATCCATGGAAATCTGTTCCCATTTCCATTGGGGAATTTCAGGTTGTTGTAACAAACCAGACGGTTTTTGATGTTCGGCTTTTACTTTTGAACACGTTAAGCATTTACTAACATACGTGGCAATATCTCCTTTCATATTGGGCCACCAATATAATTCTTTTAGGTCCTTATACATCTTATCTGAACCTGGGTGAATGGAGTGCCTGGACTTGTGGGCTTCATCCATAATCAACCCACGTAAGTTACCGTTACTCGGCACCCAAATTCTGTCCATGAAGTAAACCGTATCATCTGACTTAGACTCCAATTGTTTGATCATTCCACGTAGTGCTTCATTTTGGATGTTCTTTTCCTTAAGTGCTTCTTGTTGTGCCATTCGGATTTGAGTAGTAAGACTCGTATGAATTGTTAATCCTAGGGAACGAACACGAAGAGTTTTAACTCGTTCCTTGCGACTTAAGGCGTCTGCTACGACATTGGCTTTCCCGGGATGGTACTTGATATCACAATCATAGTCGTTTAGTAGTTCTACCCAACGACGTTGTCTCATGTTAAGTTCTTTTTGATCAAAGATATGTTGAAGACTCTTGTGATCAGTAAAGATAGTGCATCTTGCACCGTAAAGATAATGTCTCCAAATCTTGAGTGCAAACACAACTGCGCCCAACTCCAAGTCGTGGGTCGTATAATTCTTTTCGTGCACTTTTAGTTGTCGTGAGGCATAAGCGATGACTTTGTCTCTTTGCATTAACACACAACCAAGTCCTTGGTGTGATGCATCGCAGTATACGACAAAGTTGTCGATTCCCTCAGGAAGGGATAAGATTGATGCACTACACAGCTTCTGCTTCAGTAATTGAAAAGTTGATTCTTGTTTATCAATCCAATCAAACTTTTTGTCCTTCTGAGTTAACGTGGTCAAAGGCAAAGCTATCTTTGAAAAATTCTCGATGAATCGCCTGTAATAGCCTGCCAAACCCAGAAATTGACGCACCTCAGTAGGAGTTCTTGGTGCTTCCCAGTTTTTGATCGCTTCTATCTTGGATGGGTCTACGTGAATACCATTCTTATTGATGACGTGTCCGAGAAAGTGAACCTCTCGTATCCAAAACTCACACTTAGAGAATTTAGCATAAAGCTTCTCATTCTTGAGTAGTTCTAAGATTAATTTCAGATGATGTTCATGATCCTCCTTGGTTCGTGAATATATTAATATATCATCAATAAATACTATCACGAATTTATCTAAATATGGCTTGCACACTCGGTTCATGAGATCCATAAAAACAGCTGGTGCGTTCGTCAAACCAAATGGCATAACTAGGAATTCGTAGTGGCCATAACGAGTCCTAAATGCCGTCTTTGGTACATCTTCTTCTTGGATTCTTAGTTGATGATACCCCGAACGTAGATCGATTTTAGAGTAGAAGCTAGAACCTTGTAGTTGATCGAACAGATCGTCTATTCGAGGAAGTGGATATCGGTTTTTGATTGTAAGCTTGTTTAATTCTCGGTAATCAATACACATCCTAAAGGTTCCATCCTTCTTCTTTACGAATAGGACCGGAGCTCCCCAAGGTGAGAAACTCGGTCTTATGAAACCTTTATCAAGCAACTCCTGGAGTTGATTTAATAATTCCTGCATTTCAGAAGGTGCTAATCGATACGGTGATCGCGCAACCAAGGCGGCTCCTGGTACTAATTCGATTCGGAATTCGACTTGCCTTGGTGGTGGTAATCCAGGTAAATCTTCAGGAAAAACTTCGGGGTAATCCTTAACGATTGGTAGGTCTTCAAGTCGACGTTTCTCGGGTTTCTTCTCGACGACGTGAGCCAGGAATACGCTATAGCCTTTACGTAGATACTTACGAGCTTTCATGCAGTTTATCATCTTCAATGTCACTCTACTTTTCTCACCTTGTACCGAAAAAACTTCTCCGTTTGGGAGAGGAATATGAACAATCTTCTCAAAACAAACGATCTCGGCGTGATTCTTCGACAACCAATCCATACCAATAATAACGTCAAAACTTCCCAAGTCAATAGGTAACAGGTCTATACTATAGGTGTGGTCTTTCAAACATAGAGTACAACCCTGAATGACTTCTTCGGTTTTAATTAATTTCCCGTTTGCTAATTCAATTGTATAATTTTGGTCTAGTTTGCTGGACTTAATACCGAGTAGGGACTTAAAGTCATTTGACACAAAACTCATATCAGCACCCATATCGAAAAGTATAGAAGCATAATGATTGTTTATCAGGAACGTACCAGTGACAATGTTAGGGTCCTGGCATGCGTCCCCAGCTCCCATCACGAACGCTCTTCCTCGGGCCTGATTGTTATTCTGATTATTCAACTTGGGGCAATCTTTCCTGTAGTGCTTCAGATCTCCACATTCGTAGCATCCTTGCTTAATCTTATCGGTGGGGTTGGCATTGAGTCGACATGTCTGTGCTCGATGCCCAAACATTCTACACCTTTCACATTGAGTGCATTTCCCCACATGGTGATACGCGCACTTATCACACCTCGGTTGGGGGCCAGCATAACCCCTTTTCTCCACAGCGTTAGCAGCAAAAGCTTTCACAGTCTCTTGTCTCTTATAGGCTTGATTCCTAAATTGGTTATTTGGTTTTCCCACCCATTTCCTCTTTTCTCCTAACTTTCTTTCCTCAGTTTCCTTTTTCTCGAATAAACCATTACGAACAACATCATCGCTTAGTTTGTAGGCCAAGACTATGGCACTCTTGGCATCCATGGGGTTCGACGAAGTCACCATACTACGAATTTCAGGTGCAAGACCCCACAAGTACCTTTCAACCTTTTTGTACTCTGGCGTGACTATGTGTGGCACCAAGATTGCTAGTTCATTGAACCTGTCAGTGTAACCAGCCACATCATCTCCTATCATTTGAAGGTTCAACATTTCAGTTTCGATTTTCTGTAATTCATTTCGAGGACAGTACTCCTCGATCATCATGGCCTTTAGATCATCCCAAGATAGCTGGTAGGCAGTCTGTCTTCCCAATGTTTTCGTCTGAGAATTCCACCAGGTTAATGCTTTGTCAGCAAGTGTACAAGTGGCATATTTCACCATACAGTCAGCTGTGCATTCACTAATATCAATCATAGATTCCATCTTCTCAATCCACCTCATCAAGCCTACTGCACCCTCGGTGCCATTGAAGTTGCGGGGGTTGCAGGATAGAAAGGCCTTATAAGTGCACTTCTTGTTCAAAGCATCTGTAGGGTCACAAGTCAATATTTTTAATAATGTTGTTAACTTAGATCGTGACTGTGTTACAGAGGTGATTACACATTTTGTTACCTCCAGAACCTCCAGCAGTGCCACTGCCTCCTGCACCTCCTCCGCTACCACTACCATTTCCTCCGACGTTATTCCGATTGGCTTCGTACTGCTCCAAGGCGGCGGCTACACGTTGTGATATGAGTTGCTCAACTTCTGCGGAAATCGTCGTGTTGTTTTCACCAGTAGTGTCACGCGGTGTCCTTCTTTTGGGTGCCATGGGTCTGAAGTCGAAATGGGGTTAGTGTGTGACGATATTCGGTGTCTACAATATCCGTACTATATGATGATAAGTTGTGAAATGCATATGCAATGAAAAACGTCTCAGTGAGTCATTTAAATTATAGACTAGGTTCGGTTTTTAGACTCCTAGTTTGCTATAATTAATGGCTCTGATACCAATCTGTCACACCCCGCCAAGGCAGAAACGTGAGGTGCGACATTCATGGTTTTTCAAAGCATATAATTATTGCAAACGCATACATACAACTGGATACATAAATTAAGTTTAAGGTTTTACATCCCAAAATAGTAGTTGAAGTTACAAAATATTAAGATTTTGTAAATATGACCCGAACATTATGGGTTATACAAGAAAAATCTTCAAAAGTAGTATCCACCATGTATGCATGAACCCTACGTAGTATTACTCTTGTTGCATCGATTAATTTGCTGAAAAACATACTTGAAAATGTCAACACTAGGTTGGTGAGTTCACAGGTTTTATATATGAATACAATGAGCAAACCAATTGCATGAAAATGATTTTACGTATATGATAAGCAAAACAAGTAATGTTTGACCCATTTGTAAACTAGCTAGGAATACAAATAATATGTACATACATGAGGCATAACCAAACCAAGACCAGGTGTTTTGCCCCTCACGAGTAATATTAGAACACTATGCAGTCATTTGGCAAGAGGGACCCATGGTTAGCGCGACTAACCATGACCGGGGGTGTCAGACCCAATAGTACTATCCATAGAATCTCAGGCTAATCTATAGCTAATGGTTATAAATATGATGATCAGGGGACTTTACGAGCTCCAAATGTGTTCACTCATGCAAACATAAAGGTCGGGTCTTGTTTTTTTGTTATCATATAAAAATAGTTATAAGTATGTTTTTCCCCCAAATTATACAAAACAGTAAAAAAAAGGGGCCTTGAAACTCACCTTGAGTTTGTGTATGCTTGCAACGATATTTGTTCTAGTCAAACTTGACTATTCGTACCCTAATTACAAAAGGGTAATTCGTGTTATGACCGAATGCCTTATATGCAAATTGTTCACTGACTTAGCAAATCTGATTGCTTTTGTTTAAATATCTTTTTAGTTTTTCAACACTTGTTTCGTTATAAAATATTTCTAAGTTACTGCTAAATGGGACTGATGACCAGGTATCGAAACTACCTAGTTTCGATTGGACAGGACAGAACAGAACAGAGGTCGAAACTACCTAGTTTCGATTAAGCAAACTGGGTATCGAAACTACCTAGTTTCGATTGAACAATAGGTATCGAAACTATCTAGTTTCGATTGAGTAATAGGTATCGAAACTCCTAGTTTCGATTGAATAAAAGCTATCGAAACTACATAGTTTCGATTGAGTAAACAGGTATCGAAACTCCTAGTTTCGATCAAATAGGTATTGAAACTCCTGGTTTCGACTGAGAAACAGGCATCGAAACTATAGTTTCGATACTGTCATTTCGTTTTGACAGAATCAGTCCTGCATATTTTTATGTTTTAAACTTGAATTCGACACACTTTTCTGGTTATTTTTCTTACGTTCGAGTAAGCTGTATGTTTAGCTACGGTTTTAAAGAAAATAATATGAATGATATCGAGTTTTTACCTCTGGACAGAGATGACGACTTTGAGAGAAACAGAGAATGGTCTAGAACTCCTTCGCTTGATTCTTGAGAAAAACACTTGGAACTCTTCTTATAACACCGAGATATGGTGGATTTTGCCCTAAAACTTGGATTCAACTTGAAGGAAATGGGGAAATTGCCGTAAGAAAATGAGAAAGAGAGAGTGTGCTTGAGTGAGTGGTGAATGACAAGAGATGGTAAGTATATGGAAATCTTGGGAATAGATGGGGTGGAATGGGCTTCTCTGATTTTCGGCTGAGAAGTCAAGGGAGTGGTTTGGGTTAATTTATCTAATATTTAATATTTAGATTTAAGTGTTAATTAATCAATTCATTAAGGGTATTAATATTAATTAGAGTTTCAAAGGGGTAATTTAATTTGGTTTAGGTTCTCCACGATATTATAAATTTATTAAGTTTATGGCTCGTTAACGAAAGATATTGAAATCTTGGATTGTATAATTCGTTGAAGTGATTATTTGTAGGTATAAATACCTAAAGGTGACGCTACCCGGTAATATCTTCGAATGATTTTTGTTAGTTTACTTTTACGTATCTTATATGTTTTAGTCTAAAAATGAATTGTTGTCCGACGTAAAGTTCGTGTAATATATATGTCTAGATATTTTTCTTGGTTATTTAATTTAATCATTAACGTTCGTATTTAGTCGGGTTATACGGGTATGTGAACCGGTAACTCCTAGAATTACCAAAATATGAAATGAAACAACGTACGGCTTTTCTTAGACTTTAATGTCCTAATTTATGCAATTAGGGAAATCATGAAAACAAATATAATATAAACTTGTTCATATCGTGTACGGATGTTGACCTGAAATATCGGGTGTCACACTCCACCTAGTCACGGGTATTCCGCATCCGGTACGAGTAGTGTACCCACTTGCATGTGACGATCCGCCACACCCGAGGGACCTACAGAACCCCTCTATCCCGCTGAGGCAAAGTCCGAACATCTGTGGAGGAAGGAGATGTGGAATGCAGCAAAGAACGAGAAGGGTCAAATGAAGAGGAAGAACCCTTAGCCACAGAATCCAAACTAACAGGGCTTTTAACCTTAGAATGGATGCCCATAGGATGAAGGTAACGAAATCGATTGCGGGAAGAGTTACCAGAACCAGGTCGTAACATCGCGTCAACATCTTTGGCTAAGTACATGGCATCTAAACAAGAGTGAGGGCGATGGAGACACACCCACTCTTTCACATCATCCTTCAAACCCGCCACAAAATACCCAAGTCCCTGAGATTGCAGCTAATGGGGAAACAACGACAGTAGATACTCAAAATAGTCAATTTAATCGTAAATAGAATCCGATTGTTGGATATTGGCGAGTTGCTCATAGGGATTCTGGATTTCTAGACCGCTAAAACGTTGTAGCAGCTTGGATTGAAAATCCGTCCAGGAAAGGGAGGGACGAACCTGAGTGATGATCGTAAACCAGTGCTGAGCCACCCCGGACATGCTCAATTGAGCGAGTTGCAAGCGGGTGGCATCGGGAGTGGAGTTTATATCAAAATATAGCGTCGCCTTCTTAATCCATCCCTGAGGGTCAAAGCCAGAAAACTCAGGAAGTTTAATTTTCTTCACAGCCCAAGGTATATTGGTCGAGGAAACAGGACTGGGAGGAGGCGTCGAGAAATCCACCACCGATGGCCCAGAACCCGACGAACCATCAATGGGACGCTTCTCCTGTGATTTCATCCAGGCTAACACCACTCGACGGAATTCAACAGATTCCTCAGCGCCGATTTGATATCCGTAACATCCGATTGGAGCTGCTATATGTGTTGTTCATGAGTATCCAAACAAGCTTGATGATTGACCGTGATCGCGGTAAGGCAGAAACGAAGGAATCGAAAATTAGAAATTGGAGCAGAAACTGAATCGAGAGCAGAGGGAGGGTAGGTCAGACTAATGATAAGGTATGAAACAGATGATTCAAGCAACTTAGACTTAGAAGAAGAATAAGAACAATAGTAGGGCTATATTGATGGTATTCAAACAGGAAATACAAAAGGATGATCCATGGCTAACCCTCTCTCACTACAACAAGTAGGAGCCTAACAAACTCATAACAAACTCTCAAATACCTCACCAGCCTTATTCCCCCTACATATACTATATCTCCTCTAACCAACTCCTAGCCACTATTAGAAAAGTCCCCTTTACCTCTTCTAGAATACACTTGTATCATTTTTGGTTTATCTTTAACATGGAGAGGTGAATCTCTATCAGGATTTGATTGTGTCGATGCATGGAATTATTTATACTAGTTCCAAGGTTATTACACATTAGTCCTTGTGTCTTCAAGGTGACAACCATGTCTCCTAAGACACATATGTTGGGAAGGCATCGAACAAGAGGGAACACAAAGGAGGGAGGACCCCTTAAGGGGTGTTCTCGGCCGAGAGAAAGAGGAGGCGCACTGGTGGGGGGGTAGGGGCAGGGCCGGTCCTGAGGATTTAAGGTATTCAAACCAATAGTCCAAGCCCCTTCATCCCTTCAAAAACAGTACCAATATCTCAACTCACCAAACAAATCAAAATCAGCTATCCTCCAGAAGGAAGAAAGCTAACTGTTGAAAAGGGACAGTCTTCAACCTCCACCAACCCAAATCCTCAATCCAAATCAACCCAACCAAGGAAGGTGTTTGACATATGTCATGCGCCTGGACGGAGAGCTCCATATGTTCAAAAGACATTGGAGGAAGCCACTTTTGAGAACAACAAAACTCAGCCCTGGAATTTCAAAGACTTGTTCAAAAGAAAAGATTATGTATACTTTGAAAGGGACAAACTGGCTAAATCATGCTTTGTCTGTGGCAAATACAATCACACTGTTAGCACATGCTTCTACTACATTCAGCAACAAAGAAACCTCAAGCAACATGCTTTCGATAAGACAAAAAAGAACAAAAAGGTAAGAAGCTTTTAAGCCAAGGCAACTCATTTCAGAAACTCTCACTCCCCACCAAGGAAGCAGCTGTCAACACCTCAACAATCTTGCATCATCTCTGGGGAATCAGACCACTTTGCAGCAAATTGTGAATTTAATCCCTTCAACCAGATTCTTCATCAAGCCCCTTCTAACCAAAAGCCTATCAACAAAAGAACTTCTACAGAGAAACCATCTGGTAACAAGGAAAAGAAGGATAAGCATACATCTGTTGTTAAACCATCAGCAGCCAGCAAAAATGTTGTTGATCAAGTGAAGCCCAAGAAACCAAAGGACAAGCCTTCAGCAGTAACCAAGTCTGCTGCTGCTCAAGTAAAATCATCAGCAGCAGCAACAAAATCTGCTGCTTATAAGCCAAAGTCTTCAGTAGCAAAATCTGCTACTGATCAAGCAAACCTGTCAACAGCCAAATCAACATCAGCTGCTGATAGAGCAAAGAAATCCGGAAAACCACTTCCTCAGCAATGAAAAGCCAAGATACCAGCCTCTATCCCTCAAAGCATCATCATTGGCTCCATTGAATGCAAACATACTGATGTTGTTGATCCAACGACACACTTACCCAAGTTTGCAAGTTCTTGGGTTCTTCCCTGTAACTAGATCTCTCTCATGTGCAGGGACAACCAGGTCACAAGAATAACACCTGGGTTGTAGACAGTGGTTATTCCTGGCCCATGACCAGCAACAGATCCATCCTCTCCAACTTCAGACACTTTAATGGAGGATATGTTGCCTTTGGGAGTGATCAAAAGGAGGATCAATTACTGGACAAGGAACTGTCTCCAATGAAAGGATGAGTATTGAAAGAGTAAACTATGTCAAAGAATTAGACTTCAATCTCATGAGTGTGTCCCAGGTCAGTGATCAAAAGCATCGGATGCTTTTCACATATAAAGAATGTTTTATACTATCCCCTAGCTTAAACAAACCTCCTCCAGAGAAGATCCTATTGACTGCTCAGAGAAAAGATAACCTATATGTGCTTGACATTAATGAGGTCACTCCATCTGGTAGTGTATCTTGTTTTCTATCAAAGGCATCAGTTGATGAATCAACTCTTGGCACAGGAGATTAAGCCATGTCAATGTAAAAACCATTAACAATTTGGTAAAGGAAAATCTTGTCAGAGGGCTTCCTGACAAAGAATTCCAACTTGAAAATCATTGCATTGCATGTTTGAAGGGAAGGCAACACAAGAGTTCTCACAAGCCCAAGACATTGAATTCAAATGACACTCCATTACATCTGCTACATATGGAACTCTTTGGTCCTACAAATGTCATGTCAATGGGTAAGAAGTCATACTTTCTGGTGATCACTGATAACTATACCAGATTTTCATGGGTATACTTCTTGAGAACAAAAGATGAAACTGCTGAGATTCTTAAATCTTACATTCTTCGAATTGAGAATCAAATCAATCAAAAGGTGAAAGTCATAAGGTGTGATCATGGTACAGAGTTCAAGAACTACATTCTGAACTGTTTATATGAAAGAAAGGGAATAGAAAGACAATACATTGCTCCAAGAACTCCTCAACAAAATGGGGTTGCTGAAAAGAGAAACAGAACTCTAATTGAATCAGCAAGATCAATGTTGGCTGATTCAGAACTGCCTCTCACATTCTGGGCAGAAGCAGTCACTACAGCGTGCTATGTGCATAATAGAGTTCTCATTGTCAAACCTCTCAACAAGACACCTTATGAACTCTGGTTCAAAAGAGTTCCCTACATTGGATTTCTAAAACATTTTGGATGTCCATGCACCAATTTGATCACACATGGGGTTCTTCCTAAGTTTGGTGCCAAATCTGATGAAGGATACTTTGTGGGATATTCCTCTCAATCCAAGACCTACAGAGTATTCAACTCAAGAACAAGAATCGTGGAAGAATCAGCCAATGTGGAATGTAGGGAACACATTGCATGTGAATAGGGAAAAGGCCCAAACTGGCTCTTTGATATAGACTCCTTCACAAAAATATTTGAGCCTCTCATCTTCTCAAATATGGAGTCTACCTTTTCCAAAGCACCAGCTTCCACATCTTCCACTGACTACATATTGGAGTTCACTAGTCCCTCTATCAGACTGAAAAGGCCATCTATTGATCCTCCATATGTTGTGGAAGCTATTGAAGCCATTGAAACCAGAACCAGACTCTCAAATGTCACCAGCAGTAGCCTCTCTAGGAATGAAAATCTGAATGAACTTCAAGACACATATGTAAATGTTGTAGAGGCATCTGCTGTAGTTGCTGCTGATAATGCTGATGTTGTTGTTGATATTGAAGACTCTTCCATCATGAATGAAGAGTTTCCTGATCAGAATCAGGGCAATCTTGAGCAAGGAATACAATTGGATGTTGTACCAGCACAGAGAATCAACAAGGAACATCCCCTGGAAAATATCATTCGCCAAGTTCACCAAGGAGTTCAAACAAGAAGCAAAACTCATGAGACCAATATATGTCTGTATTCCTGCTTTATATCTCAAGTAGAACCAAAGAAGAAAGATGAAGCTCTAAAACACAGCTGTTGGATTGAGGTAATGCAGGAAGAGTTGCTGCAATTCTAGAGACAGGATGTCTGGAAACTTGTTGATCTTCCACCTGGTCAAATTGCTATTGGCACAAGATGGGTATTCAGGAACAAGCAAGATGAGAGAGGCATTGTAGTCAAGAACAAAGCCAGACTTGTAGTTCAAGGCTACACTCAGGAAGAGGGAATTAACTATGATGAAGTCTTTGCCCCTGTTGCCAGGCTGGAGGCCATCAGAATCTTTCTAGCATATGCCGCATCCAAGAATTTCATTGTTTATCAAATGGATGTCAAGAGTGCCTTTCTGTATGGGAAGATTGGTGAAGAATTATATGTCAAACGGCCTCCAGGGCTGGAGGCCATCAGAATCTTCCTAGCATATGTTGCATCCAAGAATTTCATTGTTTATCAAATGGATGTCAAGAGTGCCTTTCTGTATGGGAAGATTGGTGAAGAAGTATATGTCAAACAGCCTCCAGGCTTTGTAGATCCTGCACATCCTAACAAAGTGTTCAAACTAGACAAAGCTCTCTATGGCTTACATCAAGTTCTAAGAGCCTGGTATGAAACTCTGTCTGGATATCTACTAAGCAACAATTTCAGAAGAGGTGCCATTGACCAGACCTTTTTATCAAAGATGAAAGGAGAGAAATCTTACTAGTACAAATCTATGTTGATGACATCATCTTTGGATCTACAAGGAAGAAGTTGTGTAAAGACTTTGAGATCCTGATGCACTCAAAGTTTGAAATGAGTTCAATGGGTGAACTAAATTTCTTTCTGGGTCTTCAAGTCAAACAAAATCCAAATGGAATCTTTATCAGCCAATCCAAATATGTCAAGAGCATTTTGGAAAGATTCAAGATGGCTGATTGCTCTGCTGCAAGAACTCATATGCAAGTGCACCATCAACTGACTCCAGACAAAGATGGTCAAGACACTGATCAACATCAATACCGTGCAATGATAGGATCACTCATGTATCTCACTGCCTCAATGCCAGATGTCATGTTTGCAGTATGCCTTTGTGCAAGATTCCAAGCAGCTCCAAAGAATACACATCTTCAAGCTGTTAAAAGAATTTTTAGATACCTAAAGGGAGCCCCGAGGCTTGGGCTATGGTATTCTTAAAATGATAAGTTCAACTTGTATGCATACATTTACAGTGACTATGGAGGATGCAACTTGGACAAAAAATCCACATCAGGGGGTGTTAGTTTCTGGGAGGAAGACTGTTTTCATGGCAGTGCAAGAAGCAAACATGTGTATCAACTTCTACATCAGAAGCAGAATACATTGCAGCTTCAAGTTGTTGTGCACAAGTCATCTGGATACAAAACCAAATGCTGGATTATGGGATGACTTTCATGGCCACTCCCATTCACATTGACAACATGAGTGCTATATCAATCACAAACAATCCGGTGCAGCACTCCAAGACAAAGCACATTGACATCAGGTATCACTTCATACGAGATCAAGCTGAGAAAAAGAGAATTGTTTTAACCAAAGTTCATACCAATGAGCAAAATGCTGACTTGTTTACAAAACCTTTTGATGAAGCTAGATTTAGATACTTAGTTGAATGCATTGGTATGATGAACTTTGACTAAAATCTGTCTCTAAATGTTTTTTACTGTGTTTGTCTTTTGTTGTAAATAAAAGTTATAAGTCAGCAGCAACCATTTTTGCCGCTGACAGGTCTAATCATCAGTAGCAAAAAATTTGCCACTGACTGCTCTAAGTTATCAGCAGGAACAAGTTTCCTGCGGATAGCCCTAAGGCAATCACCAGCAATATCTTTGCTGCGGACCATTACATCCATCAGCAGCAATTGAGTTTGCTGCTGACAGACAACCATCCGCAGCAACCAAGTTTGCAGCGGATAGGCTTAACTATCCGCAGCAACCAAGTTTGCTGCTGATGGGTAAAAATAAGTCCAAATTAACTTTTACCCGCTGTAAAAAGTACTTTCAGCCTTTACCATGACTGCTATAGTGTATTACAGTTGTAACAGTGAAAAGTGAATGGTTTGTACTGTACAAGTAACTTTAGCTTTTCCCTCCTCTGCCATTATAACACAAATCAAATTTCTCTTTCACCTCTTCATATTCAATTCCAACCTGACTCTCACCATTTTCTCTCAAGCATTCAAAGCACTCAAAGCTTTCCATTCTTCACCACCTTTCAAAAACTTCCTCCTTCCCTCCAAACCCAATGACAATGGCAGAGGTCGACATAAACCAACCGATTACAAGTTCTCACCCTACCACAATCTCACTGCATACCTAGTTAAAGGAAAGAAGTCCGAAGGGTTCAATGATGTTATCGATTTTCTCTGTCGATCAAAGATATACTTTGCACTAACCGTCAACCCTAACATATACATCCCTTAGATGAAGGACTTTTGGAACACCGCCTTCTACGCTACCAAACAGGGGATTCCCCAAATCCAAGCTACGGTAGACGGCAAAGACATCATCGTCACTAAATCCACTCTTAGAAAACACCTCAAGCTTCAGGACGAGGGGGCCGCTGTTTCATATAATAGGGAAGAATATATGAGGACCTTTGTATCCATAGGGTACACTTGAAATCAGAACGAATATACCATTGAAAAGGCGCTGATGGGCCCTCCATGGAAGTTTCTATGCCACACTCTTCTACAATGCATATCCCAGAAGAGAAGTGGATGGCATCAAGTGAGTTATGCTCTCGCCTCTGCTGTTCACGGTATGGTCACTGGCCAAGGCTTCAACTTTACACATCTCATTTTTGAAGGTTTGAGATATAACCTTCAAGAAGGTGCAAAGCAGGCATTCTATATGTACCCAAGGTTCTTGTATGAAGTTTTCAACAATGAGCTAAAAGATATTTCCAAACCTGCAAGAATCTACCTTATGCTTGGAAATAAAAATAATATTTTTCAAAGCATGAGAACTGTTTTCAAAAAGTTCTCAGGGGTCAATGTTCCATTGTTATTTACAATGATGAACATACAAAGTACCAGTGTGACAGTTCAACAATCCCAGCTGATGCTGAGCCCACACCCTCCACTTCAAAGCCTGAACATCAATCTACTTCCAGTGTTCGAACCCCTGTGCATCCTATTGAGGGTGCACAGGCACAACAACTACTTACACCTGTTTTGGATGTTATCACTGCCCAACTGGAACACAGTGCCCCGGTTGAGGCAAAATATACCAGAAAAAGAAAAAAGGAGCAAGAAGACTCCTTCTATTCTTGTCTCAAAGGCCTAATCCCAACCTAAAGGCCCTCATTCAGAATCCCAATATTCTGATGAGAATATCGAAAGGAATATATTCTGATGAGAATATCGAAAGGAATAGCCAAATTATTAGAGAGACTTCCTTGAAAGTTCCTCTATTAGGATCAGGATCACATCCCAGATCCATAGAACAATCTTTTGAGCCATTTCATTATTTTTCTTCTCTGAACTTAAGTGGAGAGGCACCTAGTTAAGATGATATACCTTCTCCAACTACCACTATCTCAGAGGTATTGATTGACTTGGCTGCTAATGTACCCAGCCTAAGTTCATCACCTAAGAAGGTTCACTCTGGGAGTGATGATAGAGTGAATGTGGAAAAGGCTATCACTACTATTGGTTCATCCATTGACCAGGAGGACAGTGATAACATCATTAAGTCCCCAACCACGGCAACTCACAGTGAGGATGTTTCTTTTGAAACACTCTTCACTGATAGGAATCCCAGGTGCCAAGAAAACCAGGGTGATGGGGATGCAGAGGCTAGGCCTAAGGCCCCATCTAGTACCAAGGATTCCACAACTGTGGATGAGGACAGACTGAAACTTAAAAACATGGAATTGACGGCCAGGGTGGCAATGATAGAGGCTGAAGTGTCCAAACTACAGCACCAAGTCTCTATGTATGAAGCCCATCAATACCCTCCAGTGACTACTCCTTCCCTTGTATCAGTGGGCACTCAAACAGATGAAAATCTATGCACTGATGCAACCAAAAAGGGGGAGATAGTTACTGCTGAAGATGATGTTGACAGCCTTGATGAATGGATACAATAGCATGCTGCCTTTCAAAGTACTATCTTCAAACCTGCTTTTGTTCAAATCCATGACTTGCCAGACTTAGTAGATGAAGAGGAAGATATCTCTAAGGATTGGAAGTTAGTTGTCAGAGCTGTTGATGAGGTGTTGGAGAATGAAAGTCAAGATGAAGACATACCTTTATCACTCAGCATACTTCCAGCAGCTGCAAATATATCAAGACAGACCATCGCCCCTCAATTCACACTGACTGCACATAAGCTAGAGTTTGACTCTATTCTAGCTTGGGGGTATGATGGTCTATCTGAGAGATTCTGGATTGGATGGGAATTTGGTGGAATAGAAGAGCTTAATTGGGATACACTGAATCCATTTTAGGTTCTTGAACTGTACTTATCAAGTTGCATCAACACTTCCACACATCTCTCAGCGGAACTTGCAATTAATAGGTTCTATGTCTTGATGGAGGATAATCTGCCCTGGTTTGAAAGGTTTCTAGAAGAAGCAAACAAGGTGGCCTATCCTAAACACATTGCATAGTTTTCAAGAACATCAGAACAAAGACTGGCTCCAAGACTTGATTTGATAAGGAGCAGTGCTTTAACAGAAGAACAAGTTCTATGTTGGAGAAGATTCTTCTACAATTAAATGGTCAGGGGCCTAGAAGTGCAAGGATGGTCAAGCACTGGGTCCTCTGTCTTTCAGTTCTTCTTGTGTGATGGATCATCTTTCACAATCAACAACATTCAAGAAATCCTGCTCCTCAATCCAGATTTCCTGCATAAGGTCTTTGAGCTCATGACACACATCTATAACATTAACTCCTTAGAAAGTCAAGCAATGATCAAGATTATCAAAGCTTTTCTTGAAAAGAAGGGATGGCTTACAATGGATGACTCTGACTCAGATATATCCCTTCCCTCCTCACCATCTGTCACACTGAGTGCAGCAGTAGAGTTAAGAAAAGTGGCTGCTTAGAATGTCAAAGAGGCCTTTAAAGCTATACATGGGAATGAATGGGAAAAGGAAGAGAGTGAAGCAGTCCCTTCCTCTGTGTCTCTTCCTCAGCTTGCCAATGAAGCTGAAGCTGAGATCCCAACAGCATCTCTTACATCTGTTGTTGTGATCCATGAAGCTGAAGCACAGGCATCCAACAAAGACAAGGGGAAGGGCATCATGACAGAAGAAGATGAAGAAAGAATTGACAAAGAGAAGAGATAAAAAGAAAAGAGAAGAAGAGGAGATGGCTGAGATTAGAAAGATTGAAGAAAGAAAAATTGTCATTCTCCTTAGGAAACAACATATCCAGTTGTATGCTAGGCAACTAGATACTTTGAAAGTTAAAGTTCCTGCAGCTACACAATTACAAGAAGATAAAGCTCTAGCTCCTCATCTGCTGAAGCAACTCAATAAAGAAGAAGAAGAAGAAGAAGAAAGAGGAAAGAGAAAAGAGAAGAAGAGAAGAGGCTAAGTTAAGGATAACTGACACTGAACTAGCCAAAGAAATGAGAGATGAGTGGACAGAAGCTCTGATTTCTCAAGGTGAGGATGCAGACTACCTTGAGAAATTGTCAAATAAAGAAATCTATAGAGCTTTCATGGGTCAGCAAGGTCAATTGGCAAACAAGAAAAGAGCTGAAGAAGAAGAAAAAGCCAAACAAAAGTCCAAAAAGACCATTCCATTTAACAGAAGGACCCATGAAGAAAGGAAGGTCATGATAGACTTACTGTAGGCTAGAGGAGAGAGTGGAAATAGGCTACGTCCAATTAGCTTTATGAACCTACAAGCCTTGTATTTCAAAGTAAAGAAGGAAGAGGAAGAAAGATTGAGGAAGACAGGCTCAAAGAAAAGGGTAAATACTCAGGCTGATGACAGAAAACAAAAGAAACCCAAGCCTGCTCCCTCATCCACTACTTTCTCTATCCAACAACCTTTCACTCTCCATCCTAGACCTCCCTCCTTTCCACCCAAAGAGTCCAAATCCTCCCACCCAGCTCCTCCTCATCAACAGCCCCCCAAGAAGAAAACCAAACCTACTACCAAACCAGAAGACTCAAGAGAAATTGTTGATTGGTTCTACAATAATCAGGATCAATGGTTTGAAGTCTTCAGGGGGAGGGCAGAAGTAAAAAAGATCAATCTATAAAACTGTTGATGGGGTGATATAGCTCCATGATTCTGATCTTAGAAGAATGATAGAGCTGGGTGAAGCTCATAAGTCTGAGAATGAAAGTGGAAGACATCTGTTGCTAGTGATCAAACATCACTTCAACCCTAGCAAAGATGTAGTAATTGATGCCAAACCTCTCCAATCCCACTTTCCATTCACTAGCTGGTCTTACAATGCTGAGAAAGATGAATTCACCATAACAACTGTCAGAGGTGAGCAGATGAGATGTTCTAGCAAGGCCATTTTTAAGATGCCAAGCAAGGACATCAAATCTCTGTCTGAGCTTCCTCTTAACAATCCCAACAAGGACCTAGAGGCTATGAGGTAGCAAGGATAGTTGCAAACATGCAAAAGCTTCAGCAACAACAACAGTAAGAAAGTTTTGGTAGCATCAGTCTAGGAGGAGTTTGTAGACGTAAAGACTGATGGCTACAAAATTCTCTAAGTACAACTGCTGCGGACTCTACAGTTTTGCTGCTAACCAACAAGCTGCTACGGATAAGCTTGTTTGCTGCTGATAGTTGTATTCCTGCTGATGAACAACTCTGCTGCGGACAGCCTTATCTGCTAAAGTCCAGAGATGCTGCTGATAGGAAAATCATCAGCAGCTTTGGATAGTTGAGTCTTGCTGCGGATCATCAACTATGCTGTTGATAGCCATATCTGCTGAAGATCAATCGTTGCTGCTGATTGGCACATCAAAAGCATCACCTTTACTACTGACAACTTTCTGCTACAACTCTGACACATCACATGCAGAAAGAATGTTACTGGTGCAGACAATAAAAGACAACAACGCTCTCCTTCCAAGTATCCAAACAATGATGCCTAAGAAGACGTTTGATTAAAGTTAACTTTTCTAGTATTTGTTGTCTTAACTTGTAGTATAGCTTCTAGTATACAAGATCAACGGCTTGTGTTTGATCTGATCCTTAGAATCAAGGGTCTGTCTTGATTCTAAGTTACTATATAAGTAGTGTGTCTGTTCATTGTACAAGTGTGTTTTCTTAGAGTTTTCTCTGTAATCTTGTAACCATTGAAGCTTAATACAAATTGCATTTATCAGTATTCTTTGTGTTTACTTGTTTACATTGCTTAGTTGTGATTGTTTCCGCCAATCTCAACTAGAATAGAACCAACTTGTATTCACCGATCCTACAAAGAATTAAAAAAAAGTAATTTAATAGAATAAAAGTCAAAAGAAAAAAAATGGGTAGGGGAAGGGGATGGAAATAGTGACCTCCAACTTCAATACTATAGCACTTTCCAACTCCTCTAACATAATCCTTTGTTTTAATATGAGAATAAAAATATTTAAACACTAATGCTTTCCAGAAAAAGAAAAAAAAATTGACCGGAACAATAGTAATGAGCCACGTGGCCTGCGATGGGAGGCTCACCGACCATGCAAAATGTGGTTTAGTAAAGAGGTTCAACCATTATAAAGATTAAAAGTGCTCGACCATTGATATTGGGTTTTAAGTTTAAATAGGCCCAACCCAACCATTATAAAGATTAAAAGTGCACAAACATTATAAAAATTAAAAGGGCCTAACCATTATAAAAATGACACAATATATTTTTAAGTTTTTATAAAAAGGACAAAATAAATAAAACCAATATTTAAAATTTTATAAAAAACATATATATACTCAGGTCCCGTAAAAATTTTAGGCCCCCGAAAAAAGGGCCTGGCCGGCGGCCCGGCTTGGCCTACCCTAGGGCCGGCCCTGGGTAGGGGGTAGGGTAAAGTAGATAGTGTGGAGTGTTACCCGATAGTTCCAAGTTCGTTATAATACCCATGTGTTATCGTTTTTTCTTTTGTCGTTGCGTGTCGGGTATTATATAAAAAAATGTATAAGTTTAGCGGTTCAGTCATAATACGTGATCGCGTGATGTGTTTAGAGCTATTTTAGGTATTCTCTAATATTAAAAATAAAGAGAGTGTTAATATTAAAAATAAAGAGAGTGTTCTCGAGGGGTTCATTTTATTTAATGTTTATCACCAACGCGTACGAGATTCGATGTGTCTCTAAAGTTTCTAACATTCCCTTCATAAGTTATATAGTGGGTGGACTCTACTAGACTCGGTTATACCGTTATATTTAATTTAATATTTTAAATAAGTAAAAGACTTAAAAACACTCTCAGTTGTCTAGAACATTTACCTAAAATCAAATAAGAAAAAAAAGTATTAAATAAAACTTAGAGTTCATTACATGAATGGCCCTTGTGTTTTGGTTAAATTACAGATATAGTCCATAAATTTGAAAAATTATGGGTTTGGTCCATCATATACTTTGATTTCAATTCACCGACGGTCCCTGAAGTTAATGGGATTAAATTTTTTGTTAATTTTTTTTTAAAATGATTAAAATATCATTATCTTAAAAATACAAAAAATAAATATGTGGGGGCCACCAATTTGCAATTAAAAATAGAGTAAACTGTCATTTTCATTCATGCGGCTTACTTATTTTTATCAATTTCATCCAAAAAAATTTTTCTCCTGTGTGTTCTCTTGGTTTACAAAAGTTGTCATTTTCATTGAGTCAATTAACTTAATCCATATTTTAACGTTAAATGAGGAGTAATTATGCCTTTTTACATATTTATTTTATTTTATTAATATTTTAAACTCAAATCATAACCCTAATTCCTCTTGTTGTCAATTGTCCATGTGGATTACATGGTCATAGTTACGATCGTTGTTGTGGATTACCCTAATTCGTAATTTCTCAATTACGAACCTCAGTTACGATCGTCCCTTTGAATTTAGTTAAAAGTCATTTGAATTTGGTTTACGATTATCCCTTTGAACCTCAGTTACAACTTTCCCTTTTAATTTAGTTAAAAAGATTCTGTAAGTAAAAGTCAATTTGGTTATTTCTTTAAAAGTCATTTGTTCGTTTTCATAAACATACATCCAATTTAGCTCATATTGGTGCCGATTGCATTGGCAAATCGGTTCAAATTGCTTTTAATCAAAATGGTTCAGCTTGCAATTCAGTCAGACTTCATTTGCATTTTTCTGATTATGGTTCAGATTGCATTTGACTTCATACCGCATTTGCATTTTTCTAATTATGGTTCAGATTGTATTTTGCTGACTGTATTTTTCTGTCAGATTTGTTTGACTTTTAAAAGTCCAAATGAAATTTGCATTTGAATTTTTCTAATTATGCAATATAATTAATCTTCTGTTTTTAAGTTTTAAAGATAATTAAAAGATTACCATATTATTTAGGATAATATGTGGCAGTGTGCAACATTCTTTTATGAAAATTGACCTTCTGGTCTAATAACCGGAAATGCTAACATTAGCATCAACAGCTATGGTTCAGAGGTAAACTTTTAAAAAACTAGGATATTTAACACGTAATCTATGGTCTACTAACCAATCACTAACCACTAACCACTAACCACCTCTATATATATGTTTAGTAAAAGTTGATTATTAACCATAGCCCTAAGAATTATGGCGTTATGGTTAGCATGTCTGCATTATTGTAAAAATATAGAAAACAACTGTCAAACTGCATTATATCTAAAAACGCGTAGGTTTATAAACCACCAAAAAGGAAAATGAAGAATAAGCTTATGTATTAAACAAATAAGCTTATGAATTAAACAAACAAATTCCATTTGACACTCAAAAGTCAAAATATCTCAAATAACATCAAAATATAGTATCCAAAAGTTACAAAGACCAAAAACATACCATATTTCAAAACATTGCCATGTCAAAAAATTTAATAAGTACCATGACCAAACAGATTACTAAAACACCATAACCAAACAAATTACCAAAAGACCTACACCCAAATAACTGTCATTTCATGTTCTCTGATGTTCCATTCCCTTGGCTCTTGCAAGTTCTCTTGTTGTGTCTTTTCTGTTTGCATTTATCACAAGTAACACCGTTACCCTTCCTTGACATTTTCCCGGTGCTAGAAATTGTTTGGCTTAACTCCTCGGCGGATTTCTTCCTCTTTTTCTTTGGTCTACCAATCTGCTTGTGATGCTTTGGAACAATTAATGTAGTTGGGCATTCCGATTGTTGCCACAAGTCTATGCCGTTGATTGGGTCTATGGTATTTGCATAGACCTTTTTCTATGTGTCTAACCGGTAAGCTTGATCAACCCACTTCTCTGGTATACCATCATCTCTTCCATGCATTGCCATATTCCAAATACATACCATTACATGCTTACATAGTTATGTCTCATATTTTACATGAGCAAGTAATTTGGTCAACAATAACGGATATCTGTTCTTGGTTAGGACCACTAACCTGATACTTAGTAGCACCATTCCAAATGATAATGTATTGTGAGGCATCAGTCTTGATTTGTTCAAATATCGTAGTAGCAGTAGGTGTTAAAGGTCCTTGACACTTAGTGAAACATCTCGGGTTTTATCTAATAAACGGGATTAGTGTATATATATATATATGTATACATATAATTGTATATTATGGACGTGAGTTCAATGGGAACTTAACGAGCCATACCCGAGGGCGTGGAAACGGGATTCGTTTTGTGTAAATAAAAATGAGGGATTAACAAGCAATTAATGAGACGTAGTCGGGTTTATTAAAAACTACGAGACGGGCAGAGTCCGAGGGGAAAGCCGGTGGCGCGCAAGGGCCAAAGCCCGATCCAAGGACCACACCCTTTAGGGTGTTACACATGGGGGGATTCCCCATTCCTTGTTTCGGCTGCCTATTAGAGCATGATATTGTAACTGTAGAAAACATTCTGTATAAGCTCATAAAGAGGCGAACTTAACAAGTTCGCCTAAGCATCTTTAGTAGTGAACTTGTTAAGTTCGCCTATAATGTTGTGCGGTTTTGTATTTTACTATAAATAGGTGTTTGCAAGTCTTAGAGTAAAGACTTGAAGACCTGAGAGACTTTAGAGAGAGTCCTTAGAATGCTTTTGAATGTTCAAGTCTCAGTTCTGTAAACTCTGTGATTAGTTGAAATACAAGAAGAAGATTATTTACATTGCTGTGATTGTTACTGTTTCTATCATCTCGTATACACAATCAGTGATACGGTTGGATTCCGCACTCCGTGTTATTGATACGTCACGTCTCGAGTACGATCTATAGGAGAATCATGTGGACCTACAAGTGGTATCAGAGCCAATGCTTGTGATTTGTGATTGATTTGTGACAAACAAATTCCATTTGACACTCAAAAGTCAAAATATCTCAAATAACATCAAAATATAGTAAAAAAAGTTACAAAGACCAAAAACATACCATATTTCAAAACATTGGCATGTCAAAAAATTTAATAAGTACCACCAAACAGATTACTAAAACACCATGACCAAACAAATTACCAAAAGACATACACCCAAATAACTGTCATTTCAAGTTCTCTGATGTTCCATTCCCTTGGTCCATGCAAGTTCTCTTGTTGTGTTATTTATGTTTGCATTTATCACAAGTAACATTGTTACCCTTCCTTGACATTTTCCCGGTGCTAGAAATTGTTTGACTTAATTCCTCGGCAGATTTCTTCCTCTTTTTCTTTGGTCTACCAATTTACTTGTGATGCTTTGGAACAATTAATGTAGTTGGGCATTCCGATTGTTGCCATAAATCTATGCCGTTGATTGGGTCTATGGTATTTGCATAAACCTTTTTCTATGTGTCTAACCAGTAAGCTTGATCAAACCACTTCTCTAGTATACCATCATCTCTTCTATGCATTGCCATATTCCAAATACATACCATTACATGCTTACATAGTTAAGTCTCATATTTTACATGAGCAAGTAATTTGGTCAACAATAACGGATATCTGTTCTTGGTTAGGACCACTAACCTGATACTTAGTAGCACCATTCCAAATGATAATGTATTGTGAGGCATCAGTCTTGATATGTTCAAATATCGTAGTAGCAGTAGGTGTTAAAGGTCCTTGACACTTAGTGAAACATCCCGGGTTTTATCTAATAAACGGGATTAGTGTATATATATATATATTTATATATGTATATATATAATTGTATATTATGGATGTGAGTTCAACGGGAACTTAACGAGGCATACCCGAGGGCGTGGAAACGGGATTCGTTTTGTGTAAATAAAAATGAGGGATTAAAAACCAATTAATGAGACGTAGTGGGGTATATTAAAAACTACGAGACGGGCCGAGACCGGAGAGAGAGCCGGTGGCGCGCAAGGGCGAAAGCCCGGTCCAAGGACCACACCCTTTAGGGTGTTACGCTTGGGGGATTCCTCATTCCTTGTTACGGCTGCCTATTAGAGCATGAATTTGTAACTGTAGCAAATATTCTGTATAAGTTTATAGAGAGGCGAACTTAACAAGTTCACCTAAGCATCTTTAGGAGCGAACTTGTTAAGTTCGCCTATAGTGCTGTGTGGTTTTGTGTTTTACTATAAATAGGTGTTTGCAAGTCTTAGGGTAAAGACTTGAAGACCTGAGAGACTTTAGAGAGAGTCCTTAGAATGCTTTTGAATGTTCAAGTCTCAGTTCTGTAAACTCTTTGATTTGTTGAAATACAAGAAGAAGATTATTTACATTGCTGTGATTGTTACTGTTTCTGTCATCTCGTATACACAATCAGTGATACGGTTGGATTCCGCACTCTGTGTTATTGATATGTCACGTCTCGAGTACGATCTATAGGAGAGTCATGTGGACCTACAAGTGGTATCAGAGTCAATGCTCGTGATTTGTGATTGATTTGTGACGATTCGTGTATTATTTGACAAGAAATTGGTTGACTTTTGAAAATATTCATATCCATGGAGTTTTCAAGTTCTTGAGAGAATTTTGGGGCTTAATTCATCAATTTAGAGGTGTTTTTGTTGAAATTGATCCATTAGAAGTGTTCTATATCATATTATACTCAATCCTACAGTTCAACTTCATCAAATTCCATCAATTCTGCGAGTTATGATGATTTTTAGAATTTTTCGTTCGTGTTTTGTTGAAGAGTTCATCTTCCTGAGTTCTTGCTACTGAACCAGGCGAACTTGCTGATTCCGTTACAGGCGAACTTACCAACTTCGCTCAACTCAGTTCAGGCGAACTTACTAAGTTCGCTCAGACAGTTTTAAGCGATCTAGTTTCAGGCGAACTTATTAAGTTCGCTAGTGTTCATATAAAAAAAACAAAAGCGTATTTTGGCGGGAAAAATTTTCTTGTTCAAATTTTTTAGAGAAAGTTTATAAGCTTGTTTTGAATCATTTTTTAAATCTTTTATTTTTGAAATTCTTAAAAAAGAGTATTTTGGCGGGAAAATTTTTCGGATATTTTCGTAAAAATTTCAAAATATCAATTTCTTGTGATGATAATGAGATTGGAACTATGTCACCGAGGCTTTTGTGCATATCAGATTACCGTAGCTGGAAAGTCCGGTTCGAACAGTTCGTATCAGAAACTGATGAAAATTTTTGGACATCCATATTTGAAGGATATGTGCATCCTAGACCAGTGTCAGCTCTTACTAAAGAAGAAAAGCAGCAGTTTGATCAAGAGATGAAGATGCATGCAACTTTAAAAATGTCTTTACCAAAAAAAATCATTCATAGTCTCGAGAAGTGTCCAACTTCAAGAGATCTATGGGAAGCATTGAAGAAGAAGGGTGAAGTTAATACTCAAGCATTTGTGGTCTTGATCAAAGAAGTATTAAGGAAGCAGAGTGATTCTAAAAGTAATTTTTCTGCAAATTTAAGTGATAGTGAGAGTATTCATTATGGTGAAAGTACTCAGTCTACCAAGAGTGATATGCTGACTGAAGTAAGCTTCTAGACAGTTGAAGATGATCTGAGTGAATCAGAAATTGATGCAGATCATGTCATTGTTGACCAAAAGAGTGAAGCTGATGATGACGTATTCATGGCTCCTGGGCATCTTCTTCAGAAGAAAAGACTGAGATAGTTTCTAATTCGGAAAATTTTTGTTCTAACTATTCTTCAGTGAAAGATAAAATGATGAAGGTTATGGATGACAACGTAAACCTCATTTGTGATATGAAATTGATGCACACATTAAATCAGAAATTAAAAGATAATGAGAATGTGTGTATTGAGAGAATTGAATCACTGAAGAGGGATATAACTTCTATGACTTTGAAGATCAAAGAGCAGGCATATCACCAGGATATGGCCTTTGTAGAAATTGAAAAGAGAAATACTGATCTTGCTGAGAAAGATAAGAAACTTGCTAAATCTAAAGCTGAGGTGATTATGTGACAACCCGACTTTTTCATGATTAACCTCGTTAACAATTTCGTTAAATTTCCTCTTAAAACTTAACCCTGTTAAGTAAATCTGGTTAAGTCTTAACTTAATTAACGAAATTAAATCCCAAGGACTATTTCTGATTATTATTCAAACTGTAATACATGAAAATCAGGGACAAAAATTGTGTTAACCGAAACAATCGCAAATTTGAACCCCAAATTCAACCGAAACAGAAAATCGATTCAACGCTGTAACGGATTCAATCCTTAATGTGTTAACCGACTCTCATCAAACCTCTAATTACCGTCATTGATACTCAATCAATCCAGTTATGGGTATTAACTTCGTGACCGTCGACATCCTCGCCTATTACTATCAAATTCGCATCATTCGTACATTACAGTCGCAAATTTATCACTGGAATAGCCCTTACGAACTCACTTGAAGCTACTGCACTCGTCAATTCCATCGGAGAAGTGAATCGTAGTCGTCGGGGAACAAACTCACGCAAGTCGGAGCCGATTTACTCAATCTCTACCAACTCAGGCTTCATTCTGGTAATTGGTTACAGTCTTAGTTTCGTTTAAATTCATAGATCAAAAGCCCTATGCTTTTAGAGGCTTACATTATCTAATTTAACAATCTAGATTCTAGGGTTCATCCCCTATTCGGCTTAATCGAACCCCAGTCTAGACCCAATCTCAATGCAATTAAACTACATGGTTAGAATCGCCATCCTTTGCTTAGTAAAAGCCCTATGTTAATTCGGGCTTTCACTATCGAATTTAACACAATCCGTAAACTAGGGTTCATCATAAATTCGATTTGAGGATTTCAATCCTAGTCTCAACCAAAATGAAATTAACTTATATGGACAGATTCGAAATCTTTCACTGATCAGTAGCCCCATGAATCCAACCTCAAACATCATAAGATTTATTCAATTTGATTCTTAATCAAACCTAGGGTTACTGGTTTCTAAATCGGAAATTAAACAATGCTAAACTTAATGGTTTTGAAATTAAATCCACCCACAGGTTCGAAATCCCCTAATGATCAAAACCCCTGCATAATCGGATCGAGCCAGAGTCGAAATCGATGGGATTTGAGTTGAGAATCGATCGCGGCTTGTATGGGAGGGATATCACAGAAATCGTATTGTTAAAACCATTTCGTTTCGGGTTTATTTGCAAAACCCTAGCGGGCTGTGATGGTTAAAACTTTGGACTGAGAGTGAGGAGACCCGGGTTCGAGTCTTCCCCCCCTATTTTGGTTTTAATTGTTTTAAAGCAATTTTTAATATAAAAACCACCCCCAATACTATTATATTAATATATAATTATGTTTTGAACCCGGAAACCCCCGTAGGCTCGGATTTGATTTTATAACCCATCTTTATATTAATTATCCACTTTTAAAATAATTTATTTATATTATTTTCAAACCATAACTTCGTATAAAATAATATATTTATATTATTTTCAACCCGTGATTCGTGTTATAAAATAATATGTAGTTTATATTATTTCGTATCGTTTTATACCTCGTGTGAAGTTTCAAACCAATTAATAATATAATTGTTATATTAGTTACCCACGTTTATATACTCGATTAAAAATAATATATTTATTATTTTTTCACAAAAATGACTATTTTAGTTAATCCTTCGAACCTAAAAATAATATATTAAATTATATTATTTTCCGAACTTTTGTAAACGACTTTAACATACGAATGCATTTATTTATTTATTATTCGTTATTAACGTACGACACGTAATACTTTTTCCTTACTGATTATATTAAGAAATTATATAATCCCGTAGACACGTTGGTCTACTCTTAAATCCTTAGAAAGCGTTAAGGTGTTCTAACTTCCGTGTCGTTGTCACAAATCACATATGTCCCTAACTTATGTGTTATAATTATAGGGCATACGTAAGCCGTGCAGGCTAACACTTGAGATTCTAAATCTCATACTTGTGTGATACTACCTACTACGCAACGCAGGTGAGTTTCACGTCCCTTTTTACTTGTTTTACTATTGGGGGAGAAACATGCTTACACATAAACATTATTTTACTTGTTTTACTGTTGAGGAGAAACATGCATACTCACAAACAGTATTTTACTTGTTTTCCCATTAGGGAGAAACATGCATACACACAAACAGTATTTTACTTGTTTTCCCGTTGGGGAGAAACATGCATACGAACAGGCATCCGTTACTTGTCTCCCAGCCAGGGAGAGACATACACACGGACATGGATCACATAGTATTTCATTACCACTTGTGTACCTAAGTGCAAACATAACATGCAAAGTCCTTACACACTCGGACCGTTAATATATGGAGTATAGCGAGGAAATTTGAGTAGTACTACTGGGTTTGACAAACCCCACCCGGGTTAGTCGCGCTAACTTGATTGGAGGTCTAACGGGTGTAAATTGTCCTGAACACTTGCCATTGTTGATGTTAGCAATGGCGGAAGGCACCCAAACACAAACAGTCAGCTTCGGTTGCGAACGCTTAGAGTAACTTGTACATTGTCTAGCTAGCAATAGGTGTGACTTACGTATGTGGATCCAGCAACACTCAAACAGTTTATTTACATACAAACCTGTGAACTCACCAACCTTGTGTTGACACTTTTTCTTACATGTTTCTCAGGTCGCTTTGACACAGGTTGCGCACTTAGGACATACATGGAGTCCTACTGTCATATCATTCATTTCAAATATTTTAAACAGTTTATTTAATTACATTAATTGACGCTTGTTGCGTGTAATTATGTTTGACTTCATTGTAACGTTTACGCTTCCGCATTAACTCTGAACTTTTATGTTATGACATTTCAAGTCCCATATAGTGTCGTTTGATGTAACTAATGACTGAGATCCTGGTGTGTCACCTTCCAAACGGTAAAACTCCGTTAGTGGAATTTGGGGGTGTGACAGATTGGTATCAAAGCCATTAGTTATAGAGAACTAGGATTGCATACTAGACTATAACCGTACACATGCATTAGTTACATGGCACAGACACTCATACCTGATACATATAGCACCTATACATAACTTGTAGTGCAGGCATGTAACACCATCCGTATCACCCTCAGTTGGCGAGGGACACATCATTTGCATTGCATCATCATTCCCAGTGGCGACACTCGGGGAATCACCAGAACATCATCCACGCCCGTCCGAGGGCAGCGCGACGGAGCCTTCAGAGGAGTCACTTATATCACCATCACCCATTGGGTATGGTGGGCTTTCTCAGGTCCATGTTATGGACGACACTCAGCACTAACGCATATCTCTTTGGGAATTGGGATCGTCGGAGACGAGTCCCTACGTAACCACTAGCAACAATACGCCGAATGAAGGCAGACCGTTACACGCATTATTGCAGAATCTATTAACACGTAGATGTCATCACTTTCTCGAGCCATGGGCTCGTGTCTTTGGTCGATATTCTGTTGAGAATAGATTGACCACAAATTTGAGAACGCATTGCTCAATGCATACTCAAACCCTATTCTGACTCAATGGGAAGAACAACTACTTTCCTTCTTCCAGTAACACATATCCATGAAATAGTTACACTTCTTGAAGTCGCATTTCATGTACATGTTTGCTTCATGTGCATGATTCCATCTGCAATCCGCTGGATTGAACTCTCGTATTGTGTTTCAACTCGAGTGAATACTCGGATCGAACGATTCCTGACTACTCATCCTGATATGAGTCCTAGTTGGTCAACTTGTGGTTGATGACTAAGCCTCACGATGACTTATCATATCTGACAACACTTTGTACTCGGGAATGCAAATTGAGGGACATTTTGACACAGGGTGGGGAGAAGCTAGGGTGAGCATGCAAAGCAAATTATCATTATGGGTGAACACGTAATAGTAATTTGAGATGCATGTACGTCCTGGTGAAACCTAGTGTGTGGATGAATGGTCCTAATCAGTGATTTACAGACTTAGGTTTCCACTATCTGTAGAGACTCACATAACCCACTCAACGATTAGTTGGTATCGTTAAACCTGTTCAACAATTGATAAACGCGACTATCAGGTTGAAAGTATTTACGGATACACTGAATTATCATCAATGGGATCTATCAATGTTATTTTCACCCATGTAAGAGTCTTAGTGATCTTACAACTCTCATTCAAACTTAATCAATAGAACCACCTAGAGGGAAACTCTAGTAGAACCTCAGAGTAAAACCACCGACTCCAACTATTTACACAGAATTTGAGGAATTCTTTCAATGCTAACGCGTTATTCCTTACACTCCTACAATAGATCCCACTTGAACTTGTTACCTCATCCTGTGACTAATCCTTAGTCTAACTTCAAATTTTACTCCAGCATATTCAATCCTGTAAACGGATTTCTTCTTCACGAAATGATCCCGTTGATCCAATGACATTAGGAAACGAAGATTTAACCTAACCAACCATCAGTTGAACGCAACTACTTAAACATACATCCTATCCTTTATGTTACTAGAATCTATAGCTCATTAAACTTCTTCTCCCTTGGTCTTTGCATTGACCGACGCTTATCTTTTAAGCGCGAGCCTCATTAGAAGTCTCAGCATGACTTCACATACTTCATGTTGGTGCGGTCATACTCCAACTCTATTGGAAGCCAAGTATACTATTGAGATAGCAGCCAGTTAGAAAATCGAATAAACTCACATTCTTAGGTGTAAACTACGATTGGTTAGTCATAAACTTAACATTAACCCCATGCAAGTTACACTTGGCAGCTTTGACTTAATCGCTGGCATAGATTGGTTATCTAAGTACCAAGCCGAAATCATTTGTCGTGACAAAATCGTTCGCCTTCCTCTCCCGGGTGGAGAAAACCTTTCTGTCCAAGGAGAAAGGAGTGGAGCAGTCGTTGGCATCATATCATACAATAAAAGCACAAAAGTGTCTTCGAAAAGGTCATACTGATATTTGGCTCTCGTCGCCGAGCAGCCATCTGAGGAGAAGAAGATTGACGAAATCCCAATTGTACGTGACTAACCGGAAGTATTTCCCGAAGACCTTCCTGGACTACAACCTCATCGTCAATTCAAATTTCGAATTGATCTAGCACCCGGAGCAACACCTATTGCTCGGGCACCGTACAGACTTGCACTTAGTGAGTTACAACAGTTATCTACACAACTGCCAGAGTTGTTGGATAAAGGTTTCATCCGACCTAGCTCATCGCCGTGGGGAGCTCCAGTCCTATTGGTCAAGAAGAAGGACAGGACTTTCCGCATGTGCATCGACTATCGTGAGTTAAGCAAAGTGATGACCAAGAATCGTTATCCGCTACCCCACATAGATGATCTCTTTGATCAACTCCAACGATCAAGTTTCTATTCCAAAATAGATCTTAGGTCCAGCTACCATCGGTTAAGAGTCCGAGAAGAGGATATCTCTAAAACTGCTTTCAGGACAAGGTACGGCCATTATGAGTTTATGGTTATGCCTTTCGGGTTAACCAACGCACCCGCGGTATTCATGGATCTCATGAACCATGTATGTAAGCCTTACCTTGACCAGTTCTTTATCGTTTTCATCGAGGACATCCTCATTTATTCCAAGAACAAGGAGGAACATGAGGAACATCTACGCCTAATTTTGGAACTACTTAAGCGAGAACAACTGTATGCCAAGTTTTCCAAGTGTGGATTTTGGATCCGGGAAGTACAGTTTCTAGGGCATGTGGTTAATGAGAAAGGGATACATGTCGACCCATCCAAAATAGAAGCCATCAAGAATTGGGCAGCACCGATGTGACATTTCGGATTTTCGATCGCGCACTTGTAAAATGTTTATTGTGTAATCATTCTCAAATTAAATAAAATACAAGTGTTTTTATTTAATAAGTATTCTATTTTTATTTTTATTTTTACGGATTTGAATTAATTAAAATTTTACAAGCTTTAAAACTAATATAAAATATTATATAAAAATCAAAAATTAAAAGTTGCACATTCAATAAAGTAACCTATTTAAATAAGATAAATAACTTTTATAAAAAAAATTATTTATAATAATAATAATAAAATAAGTTTATAAAAACATTTTTGAATTAATTTGATTTAAAAGAAATTAAATTAATTTATTAAATAAAAGTTCAGGGGTTGTTTTGTAATTAATCAAACTAGAAGGTTTTAAAACTGAAATCGGCTGAGGGGTTGTTTCTGGACAATTTAAACTACAAGGACCCATCCATATTTATCTCAAGGGCTAATTTAAGTCAAACCAAACTCCAGGGACTAAAACTGCCAATTCCTAAAACGTTTATCCGGTCACCCCCTTCGTTGGTCCGGCAGGTAAAGCCATTTTCCGGCGAACCCCCGATAGGGCTGTCCCCTGCACCTCGACAGCTGCTACAGGCATCCCTGAGCTCGTCTCTCCCACGCGAACAAGACCCCCCGACCAATTGGTCTCCCCAACATAAGGATCGTCTGATCCTGTTGGTGGCCGAGAAACCCACTTTCAAATTCACACCCGACAGACCACCTCCACGCATGTTGAATGTCTGGATAGCTTCGTCTCGTCCAGACTAGTGTTGTGCCCAATTGCACGTTTTAACAAAGAAATCAAGCTCGGCTATAAATAGCCATAGTCGGACCTGCTCGAGCTCGCGACCCCTCCTTCACCCAATCTCACTCCAAATTGAAGGCACCATTACAATTGCCATCCCTGTGTGAAGCCGTGACCAGATTATAAGGCTCAATTCAACTCGAATTCTGGAATTCAAGTTCTTGGTATTTTCGAACTAAAAGCCTTGCCAACCAGACCCTTCACGACCACGTAAGAATCCTCAACTTCGTTTCTTTACCTTCTGTTATCATAAGACAAACTGAACCACTCGAAGTCACAACTCCAAACCATCGATTTCCAGACAAATTAATGTTACTGTTTTATTTGCTAAAGTCTGGGCCATCGAAACTACTTAGTTTCGATTGAGTAAATGGTCAATCGAAACTAATAGTTTCGATAGATGGTAGTTTCGACAGTTCTGTGGTCAATCGAAACTAGTAGTTTCGATTGAACATAGTTTCGATACTTGAACATAGTTTCGATACCTGTCACATCTATAAAATAGTTTCGATCAAATCAGTAATTTCAAGTAAATCTGGACCAGCTTCTATGCTAATACCACTGAGGAATGCTATCATAAACTTATACACAATTGAATACTAATACGCACATGTAAACATACAATGATACCCATTTATCTAAATAGGGTTTCAACGTGCTTAGACTTCAACATCTTTATCACCTACACGCGTGGAAAAATACCCGCTTGCAAGGTGAGTTACATAGCCCCTATTTTACATTTTTACATACTTTGGGGTGAAACATTATTTCATGCTACTCAATCAAATTGTTTATACGTGTTATACATGAGACTATATGCTTATTCTTTGGACGTACATACATTTAAACACAAGACAACCATCTGTAATATTGATAGATCTATTGTGCCTGACCAGCCCACCCGGTTAGGGTGTTTATTACTGCATACTTGGATATAACCGCGTGTTATATTCAATCATATCAGATATAGTGGGTAACTATATTCAAACATACCAGACTTAGCTGTTATGCTCTGTTCAAGCGCGTCAAACTCGGTTTGAATTGTGATTAAATAATTGTTACATCCTACATACTATGTTTAACAAGATAAACAATGAGTTGCAAAACAAATTACAACTACTATTTACCGAAATTATTAAACCTATGTACTCACCAACTTTTTAGTTGACACTTGATTTAAATAATGTTTCAGGTTTGGATATGTGACTACTTTGCGAAGATTTCTCCACTTAAGAACTATGGATCTAGTTAAATAAATCAATGTTTTGAACTAGACTAGGTTATTTGGAACGTATTGTATTTGGATCTTGTTGTCTTTAAGTTTAATTAATGAATTATGCAACCTTTTAGCTATCATGTGCTTTTGAACAATCATTCCATTGTCCGCTTCGATGATTCCGCCATCGGTCGGGGTGTGACAGATTGGTATCAGAGCCATGGTTATAGGGAATTAGGTTATTAGACACGATGACCTAGACTATAACCCTAGGACTCCTTTTATGTGTTATGTGCTAAATGATTAATTGCTACGTGAATTATTTGTAGTTAGGTATTATTTGAATTTTCCCGAGTTTGGTACATGAGACTTATACACATACATACAAGACTTTGATACATGATACATACTTTACATACATATTTGACAAACAAATGTATGCAAACAAATACACTACCCGTCTTTATCCATACTCTTTCCTAATCCGTATTAATTGCAACATTCCTACACATTTTATACACATAAACTCTCAATTCTATTAAAATCTTGAAAATCTCGTCAACGACTTAATTTATTGAAACCAGTAAAGGACACGTGCAATCTGGACGGGTGACACCTGTACATTGGGTTTTCTGTCTAGGAAAGCATTTCGTATAAATCCAAATAAACGGACTAGTATGCTTTCCTGGGAATTCCTGAAGTGAGTGTTTACCTATAGGCTAAAGCATGTCTCTTTGAAAGTTTTGAGGAATTATTTAACGTTGATACGTCGATGTATTCGCAAGGATACGATCCGAACTTAAACTCAAAATTTGGGGACATTATAGCAAAATAGGAAGAACTAGACGAACATGCAAAGCAAATCATTATTACGGGTGCACACGTAATAACGATTTGTAGTGCATGCAAGTCCCGGCAATTCCTATTACGCGAATAATGATCTATAACATCATGTTCTATCCGGAATAGATGGCTTAGTTTCCCCCATCAACTTTGAATAAATACACATGCACTGGCACGCGTCATGATGAATCCCGTTTTTCTGCTTACATTATTTCCCGCTATAACTCATATATCCATCTTATCTAAAATATCATTGTCTTTTGGTGTTAGAATGCCTCCTCGACGTGCAAACTCTAGCACTTCCAACCCGGATCTTGCTACTCTCCTTGCCCAACTGGTGGGACAAATGACCCAAGCCAATAACAACAGTGTTGGGTCTCACAACATCCAAGGAAACGGTGGTACCAACCCGCCTCACTGCACGTTTAAGCACTTTAACTCGTGCAATCCTACAAAATTCTTCGGGACTGAAGGTGCTACCGGCCTACTTCAATGGTATGAAAGCATGGAAAGCACATTCCTAAACATCGACTGTCCCGATAATCTTCGGGTTCGTTATGCTACAAGTGTACTCCAAAAGAGAGCCCTCACCTGGTGGAACGGTGAGAAACGCACTCGTGGTGCTGAGGTTGCTACATCCTTATCATGGGATGACCTGAAGAAGGCCATGACTGATGAATTCTGTCCTCGGAATGAAATGAGGAAGCTCGAGGCTGAGTTTTGGGATCTTGCCCAGGACAGCGGGGATAATCTGGCCTACACCACTCGGTTTCAAGAACTAAGTCTGCGGGTGCCTCATATGATCACTCCCCTTGCTCGGGGGATTGAAAAATACATAGGCGGCCTGCCTATGCAAATTCAAGATGTTGTGCAAGGAAGCAACCCTCCTACACTTGAAGCTGCTATCCGTCTAGCTGCAACACTATCCGACAACCATGTCAAAGCCGGAACCTTAACAAAAAAGGGTTCCAAGAAGGTTGTTTCTACTCTTGCGGCCGTCAAAGATGAAAAACCCGAGTCTTCTAACCGCAACAAGAAACGAAAGGGTCGAAACTTCGCAGCCGTAACTCCCGCTGTGCCTGCTATCCAAACGGCCCCTTTGGGTCAAAACCCGAAAACTTATCAGGGCCAGAATCCCCAATGCCAGACCTGCAAGTACCATCATCCTGCCAACCTACCATGCCGATTGTGTTCAAGCTGTGGACGATATGGACACGTGGTCACTACTTGCCGTACCTGTCCTCCCGTCCATCAAGCTGCTCCAACCAACCATCCAAACTATCCGGCACTTCTCAATGGTCGGGCATGTTACGAATGTGGAAACCCAAACCATTTCCGTGACCGATGTCCAAAACTTCATCATCAAGGTGGTCCTCAAGGACGAGCATTTAACATAAACGCTAATGAGGCTCAAGCAAACAACGACGTGATAAACGGTACGTTTCTCGTGAACAATCATTATGCATCCATTTTATTTGATACTGGTGCCGATAGGAGTTTTGTGTCTCTTGCCTTTGAATCTCGACTTACTAAACAAAGAACGAAACTTGACAATTCTTATTCCGTGGAGATAGCAAACGGAAAATCTATTACCATAAATTCTGTTATCCGCAACTGCATTCTCGAGCTTAATAGTCATGAATTCTCCGTTGATCTCCTTCCAATGCAATTGGGAAGTTTCGACATTATAATTGGCATGGACTGGTTATCCAAACACCATGCCGAGGTTATTTGCTACGAAAAGTGCATTCGTATACCTCTCCCTTCGGGTGACACGTTAGTTATTTTCGGTGAAAATCCGTGTAGTGGTCTTCAACTCATGTCTTGCACATTAGCACAAAAGTACTTGCGGAAGAAGTACGTTGCTTTCTTGGCCCACGTGGTTGACACGAAAGACAAGGGTAAGAACATGCAAGATATTCCGATCATTCGAGACTTTCCCGAGGTATTCCCCGAGGATTTACCCGGTCTTCCTCCTCCTAGACAAGTGGAGTTTCGTATTGACCTTGTGCCTGGAGCAACTCCCGTGGCAAAAGCTCCCTATCATCTTGCACCTTCCGAGATGCAAGAGCTTGCAAGTCAATTACAAGAACTCTCATCCAAAGGATTCATCCGCCCGAGCCATTCACCTTGGGGTGCTCCCGTGCTGTTCGTAAAGAAGAAGGATGGATCATTTCGAATGTGCATCGATTATCGTGAACTCAACAAGCTTACAATTAAGAACCGTTATCCTTTACCCCGTATCGACGATCTTTTCGATCAGCATCATGGTTCAACATGTTTCTTCAAGATTGACCTTCGTTCCGGGTACCATCAACTTCGTGTTCTCGATGAAGACATTCCGAAGACTGCCTTTCGAACTAGGTACGGTCACTACGAGTTCATGGTCATGCCATTCGGTTTGACTAATGCACCTGCGGTCTTCATGGACCTCATGAACCGTGTATGCAAACCTTATTTGGACAAGTTCGTGATCATTTTCATTGACGACATCCTCATCTATTCTAAAATGAAAGCGAAACATGAACAACATCTTCGTTTGATCTTAGAACTCTTAAAGAAAGAACAACTATACGCCAAGCTCTCCAAGTGTGAATTCTGGCTAAAAGAGGTTCAATTTTTGGGATACATAGTCAACGATAAAGGGATTCATGTGGACCCGACAAAAATCGAAGCGGTAAAGAATTGGAGTGCACCTAAGACTCCTACCAAGATTCGTTCATTCCTTGGACTAGCAGGTTACTATCGTCGTTTCATCTCAAATTTCTCTAAGATTGCGGTCCCGCTCACTGCCTTGACTCACAAAAAGGTAAGCACTACGAGTGGGGACCCAAGCAAGAGGAAGCTTTCCAAACTCTAAAGCACAAGCTCTGCAATGCTCCTATTCTAACTCTTCCTAGTGGTAATGACGACTTTGTCGTTTATTGTGATGCATCCAACCAAGGTCTTGGTTGTGTTCTTATGCAACGAGGTCAAGTAATTGCATACGCATCACGTCAACTCAAAGTCCATGAGAAGAACTATACGACCCATGATCTCGAGCTTGGTGCTGTCTTTTCGCCTTGAAAATTTGGAGACACTATCTATATGGCACCAAATGCGTGGTTTTCACCGACCACAAAAGTCTCCAACATATTTTCAATCAAAAAAAGCTTAATATGAGGCAACGACGATGGGTTGAACTTCTAAACGACTACGACTGCGAGATCCGCTACCACCCCGGCAAAGCAAACGTTGTAGCCGACGCCTTGAGTCGTAAAGAACGTATCATGCTTCATAGTGTACATATTCATAACGATATCCAAGCCCGTATTCTCAAAGCACAACACACCTCGATTACCGAGGAAAACATGTATCAAGAGATGGCGTGTGGCATAGAACTCTTGCTAGAAACCAAAGCCAACGGTCTATTGTATTACTTGGACCGTATCTGGGTTCCCGATCGCGACGATCTCCGTATATTTTTGATGAACGAGTCCCACAAAAATCGATATTCGATACATCCCGGAGCTGATAAGATGTACGTGGGTCTCCGTCAGCAATATTGGTGGCCCGGCATGAAAAAGGATATTGCCATCTTTGTGGCAAAATGCCTAACTTGTTCTAAAGTGAAGGCCGAACACCAGAAGCCTTCCGGACTCCTCGAACAACCTGAAATTCCCATGTGGAAGTGGGAAAACCTTGCTATGGACTTCATCACCAAACTCCCACGCACTTCTAGTGGGCACGATAGTATCTGGGTTATTATCGACCGACTTACAAAGTCTGCTCATTTCTTTCCTATTCGTGAGGACTATCGAGTCGATAAATTGGCTCGGATCTACATTGATGAGATCGTAAGTCGTCACGGAATCCCTTTAAACATCATCTCCGATCGTGATTCGCGTTTTACTTCCCGATTTTGGCAATCATTGCAATCAGCACTTGGTACTCGTTTGGGTTTAAGTACGGCTTACCATCCTCAAACTGATGGACAAACCGAGCGAACAATCCAAACTCTCGAGGATATGCTTAGAGCTTGTGTCATTGACTTTGGTGGCAATTGGAATTTTCACCTACCAATGATCGAATTTTCCTACAACAACAGCTACCACACAAGTATTAACATGGCGCCGTTTGAAGCTCTTTATGGACGAAAATGTCGTTCACCGATTTGTTGGAACGAAATTGGTGAAGCACAAATCACCGGTCCCGAGCTTATCCAAGTGACCACCGATAAAATCTTTCTTATTCGTGACAACATTCGAGTAGCAAGGAGTCGGCAAAAGAGCTATGCCGATAAAAGACGAAAACCCTTGGAATTTCAAGTTGGGGATATGGTCCTCCTAAAGGTATCACCTTGGAAGGGCTTAGTCCGATTTGGAAAGAAAGGAAAACTTGCACCTCGATATGTGGGTCCATTCAATATACTCGAAAGGGTAGGAAAAGTGGCCTACAAACTCGATCTTCCTTCAGAACTCATCAACGTTCATTCGACTTTTCATGTATCTAATTTGAAAAAGTGTCTAGCCAACGAGAATCTCCACATCCCGCTTGATGAAGTGCGCATTGACGAGAAAATGCACTTTGTTGAGAAACCCGTGGAAATCATGGACCGAGAAGTCAAGAAACTCAAGCGTAGCCGCATCCCCATTGTCAAGGTCCGTTGGGAGTCTAAACGTGGACCCGAGTTCACTTGGGAACGTGAAGACCAAATGAAGACCAAGTATCCGCATCTCTTTTCATAGCCTCCATTAGTTGAATTTCGGGGCGAAATTCCTCTAACATGGGGAGACTGTGACATTTCGTATTTTCGATCGCGCACTTGTAAAATGTTTATTGTCTAATCATTCTCAAATTAAATAAAATACAAGTGTTTTTATTTAATAAGTATTCTATTTTTATTTTTATTTTTGCGGATTTGAATTAATTAAAATTTTACAAGCTTTAAAACTTATATAAAATATTATATAAAAATAAAAAATTAAAAGTTGCACATTCAATAAAGTAACCTATTTAAATAAGATAAATAACTTGTATAAAAAAATTTATTTATAATAATAATAATAAAATAAGTTTATAAAAACATTTTTGAATTAATTTGATTTAAAAAAAATTAAATTAATTTATTAAATAAAAGTTCAGGGGTTGTTTTGTAATTAATCAAACTAGAAGGTTTTAAAACTGAAATCGGTTGAGGGGCTGTTTCGGGACAATTTAAACTACAAGGACCCATCCGTATTTATTTCAAGGGCTAATTTAAGTCAAACCAAACTCCAGGGACTAAAACTGCCAATTCCCAAATCGTTTATCCGGTCACCCCCTTCGTCGGTACGGCAGGTAAAGCCATTTTCCGACGAACCCCCGATAGGGCTGTCCCCTGCACCTCGACAGCTGCTACAGGCATCCCTGAGCTCGTCTCTCCCACACGAACAAGACCCCCCGACCAATTGGTCTCCCCAACATAAGGATCGTCTGATCCTGTTGGTGGCCGAGAAACCCACTTTCAAATTCACACCCGACAGACCACCTCCACGCATGTTGAATGTTTGGATAGCTTCGTCTCGTCCAGACTAGTTTCAGAACGTGCCCAATTGCACGTTTTAACAAAGAAATCAAGCTCGGCTATAAATAGCCATAGTCGGACCTGCTCGAGCTCGCGACCCCTCCTTCATCCAATCTCACTCCAAATTGAAGGCACCATTACAATCGCCATCCCTGTGTGAAGCCGTGACCAGATTATAAGGCTCAATTCAACTCGAATTCTGGAATTCAAGTTCCTGGTATTTTCGAACTAAAAGCCTTGCCAACCAGACACATCACGACCACGTAAGAATCCTCAACTTCGTTTCTTTACCTTCTGTTATCATAAGACAAACTGAACCACTCGAAGTCACAACTCCAAACCATCAATTTCTGGACAAATTAATGTTACTGTTTTATTTGCTAAAGTCTGGGCCATCGAAACTACTTAGTTTCGATTGAGTAAATGGTCAATCAAAACTAATAGTTTCGATAGATGGTAGTTTCGACAGTTCTGTGGTCAATCGAAACTAGTAGTTTCGATTGAACATAGTTTCGATACTTGAACATAGTTTCGATACTTGAACATAGTTTCGATACTTGAACATAGTTTCGATTGAACATAGTTTCGATACCTGTCACATCTATAAAACAGTTTCGATCAAATCAGTAATTTCAAGTAAATCTGGACCAGCTTCTATGCTAATACCACTGAGGAATGCTATCATAAACTTATACACAATTGAATACTAATACGCACATGTAAACATACAATGATACCCATTTATCTACATAGGGTTTCAACGTGCTTAGACTTCAACATCTTTATCACCTACACGCGTGGAAAAATACCCGCTTGCAAGGTGAGTTACATAGCCCCTATTTTACATTTTTACATACTTTGGGGTGAAACATTATTTCATGCTACTCAATCAAATTGTTTATACGTGTTATACATGAGACTATATGCTTATTCTTTGGACGTACATACATTTAAACACAAGACAACCAACTGTAATATTGATAGATCTATTGTGCCTGACCAGCCCACCCGGTTAGGGTGTTTATTACTGCATACTCGGATATAACCGCGTGTTATATTCAATTATATCGGATATAGTGGGTAACTATATTCAAACATACCGGACTTAGCTGTTGTGCTTTGTTCAAGCGCGTTAAACTCGGTTTGAATTGTGATTAGATAATTGTTACATCCTACATACTATGTTTAACAAGATAAACAATGAGTTGCAAAACAAATTACAACTACTATTTACCGAAATTATTACACCTATGTACTCACCAACTTTTTAGTTGACACTTGATTTAAATAATGTTTCAGGTTTGGATATGTGACTACTTGCCGAAGATTTCTCCACTTAAGAACTATGGACCTAGTTAAATAAATCAATGTTTTGAACTAGACTAGGTTATTTGGAACGTATTGTATTTGGATCTTGTTGTCTTTAAGTTTAATTAATGAATTATGCAACCTTTTAGCTATCATGTGCTTTTGAACAATCATTCCATTGTCCGCTTTGATGATTCCGCCATCGGTCGGGGTGTGACAACCGACAACTCCGACTGAGGTGAGACAATTTCTTGGATTGGCTGGATATTACGGTCGATTCATCGAAGGATTTTCCAAAATTGCTCAACCCCTCACCGCCCTAACTCAAAAAGGAAAAGCCTATAATTGGGGCGATAACCAAGAGTCAGCTTTCCAGCACCTCAAACAGAAACTTTGCAGTACATCTATTTTAGCTCTTCTAGAAGGAACCGATGATTTTGTTGTGTATTGTGATGCATCCATTCAAGGCCTGGGTTGTGTCTTAATGCAACGCGAAAAGGTAATCGCATACGCGTCACGTCAGTTAAAGGTTCACGAGAAAAACTACACCACTCAAGATCTAGAGTTGGGAGCAGTAGTCTTTGCACTTAAGATATGGAGACATTACTTGTACGGTACCAAATGCACCATCTACACCGATCACAAGAGCCACCAGCATATCTTCAAGCAGAAGGAGTTGAACATGCGACAACGTCGTTGGCTTGAACTTTTAAATGATTACGACTGTGCGATCCGGTATCATCCGGGTAAAGCTAACGTTGTGGCTGACGCACTAAGCCGAAAGGAAACGAAACCCAAACGAGTTCGAGCATTACAACTTACTATTCACCCTGGATTGCCTGACCGAATCCGTAGTGCTCAACTTGGAGCCTTGAAAGAAGATAACCTACCGTTAGAAGGTACACGCGGCATGGAAGCACAACTTGAAGTAAAATCTGACGAAATTCGTTACTTCGCTGAACGAATATGGATTCCAGTATTCGGAAACCTAAGGGAACTAGTCATGAATGAGTCTCATAAGTCTCGTTACTCTATTCATCCAGGCTTGGACAAGATGTACTGGTGGCCAAAGATGAAGGCCGATATAGCCACCTATGTGAGCAAGTGCCTAACATGCTCAAAGGTTAAAGTGGAGTACCAGAAGCCTTCTGGTCTACTTCAACAACTAGAAATCCCAATGTGGAAATGGGAACAAATTTCTATGGACTTCATAACTAAACTACCCAGGACCCCTAGCGGATGCGACACCATCTGGGTGATCGTAGATCGCTTAACAAAATCTGCACACTTCCTAGCAATCAAAGAAACCGACAAGATGGAAAAAAAAACTCACTCGTATTTACCTGAAGGAAGTAGTCTCTCGGCACGGTGTGCCAATTTCAATAATTTCAGATCGTGACGCTCGATTCACCTCTCGTTTTTGGCAATCATTGCAAAAAGCCCTAGGCACACGTCTAGACATGAGTAGAGCATATCACCCACAAACTGATGGTCAAACGGAACGTACCATCCAAACCTTAGAGGACATGCTACGAACTTGTGTGATCAATTTCAGTATTACTTGGGAGTCTCACTTACCTTTAGTGGAGTTCTCCTACAACAATAGTTATCACACTAGCATCAAGGCAGCACCATTCGAGGCATTGTATTCGAAACCTATGAAGATCAACTTACAGGTCCCGAACTTGTATTCGAAACCTCTGAAGATCGTTCAAATCCAAAACCGTATGGCGGCAGCTCGTGATCGTCAAAAGAACTACGCCGATAAGCGTCGTAAACCGTTAGAGTTTCAAGTAGGCGGCATGGTTATACTCAAAGTCTCACCTTGGAAAGGTGTAATTCGCTTCGGGAAGCGAGGCAAACTAAATCCTCGTTATGTTGGACCATTCAAGATTATAAAGAGAATTGGCCCAGTAGCGTATCAACTAGACCAACCTGAAGGACTTAGTGGTGTACACGATGTCTTTCATGTCTCGAACTTGAAGAAATGTCTAGCAGACGAATCGCTCATAGTTCCTCTTGAGGAACTACACATTGATGAACAATTGCGTTTCATCGAAGAACCTGTCGAAATTATGGATTGGGAAGTCAAAACAATAAAGCGCAGCAAAATTCCTATTGTTAGAGTCCGTTGAAACTCGAAACGCGGACCGGAATTCACGTGGGAGCGCGAGGATCAGATGATGCGTAAATATCCTAATCTGTTCAAGCACTCCACGTCAAACTCTTAAGGTACTATTCTAAATTTTCGGGACGAAAATTCTTTTAACTAGGGGATGATGTGACATCCAGAAATTTTTTATTTATTTATTTAATTTTCGCGACGAAAATTCTTTTAACTAGGGGATGATGTGACAACCCGACTTTTTCATGATTAACCTCGTTAACAATTTCGTTAAATTTCCTCTTAAAACTTAACCCCGTTAAGTAAATCCGGTTAAGTCTTAACTTAATTAATGAAATTAAATCCCAAGGACTATCTCTGATCATTATTCAAACTGTAATACATGAAAATCAGGGACTAAAATTGCCATTAAGTCAAAATCGATCTAGTTGACTTTTAGAAGTCAACAATCGCAAATTTGAATCCCAAATTCAACCGAAACAGAAAATTGATTCAACGCTGTAACGGATTCAATCCTTAATGTGTTAACCGACTCTCATCAAACCTCTAATTACCGTCATTGATACTCAATCAATCCAATTATGGGTATTAACTTCGTGACCGTCGACATCCTCGCCTATTACTATCAAATTCGCATCATTCGTACATTACAGTCGTAAATTTATCACTGGAATAGCCCTTACGAACTCACTTGAAGCTACTGCACTCGTCAATTCCATCGGAGAAGTGAATCGTAGTCGTCGGGGAACAAACTCACGCAAGTCGGAGCCGATTTACTCAATCTCTACCAATTCAGGCTTCATTCTGGTAATTGGTTACAGTCTTAGTTTCGTTTAAATTCATAGATCAAAAGCCCTATGCTTTTAGAGGCTTACATTATCTAATTTAACAATCTAGATTCTAGGGTTCATCCCCTATTCGGCTTAATCGAACCCCAGTCTAGACCCAATCTCAATGCAATTAAACTACATGGTTAGAATCGCCATCCTTTGCTTAGTAAAAGCCCTATGTTAATCCGGGCTTTCACTATCGAATTTAACACAATCCGTAAACTAGGGTTCATCATAAATTCGATTTGGAATTTCAATCCTAGTCTCAACCAAAATGAAATTAACTTATATGGACAGATTCAAAATCTTTCACTGATCAATAGCCCCATGAATCCAACCCCAAACATTATAAGATTTATTCAATTTGATTCTTAATCAAACCTAGGGTTACCGTTTTCTAAATCGGAAATTAAACAATGCTAAACTTAATGGTTTTGAAATTAAATCCACCCACAGGTTCGAAATCCCCTAATGATCAAAACCCCTGCATAATCGGATCGAGCCAGAGTCGAAATCGATGGGATTTGAGTTGAGAATCGATCGCGGCTTGTATGGGAGGGATATCACAGAAATCGTATTGTTAAAACCATTTCGTTTCGGGTTTGTTTGCGAAACCCTAGCGGGATGTGATGGTTAAAACTTTAGGCTGAGAGGGAGGAGACCTGGGTTCGAGTCTTCCCCCCCATTTTGGTTTTAATTGTTTTAAAGCAATTTTTAATATAAAAACCATCCCCTATACTATTATATTAATATATAATTATGTTTTGAACCCAGAAACCCCCGTAGGCTCGGGTTTGATTTTATAACCCATCTTTATAATAATTATCCACTTTTAAAATAATATATTTATATTATTTTCAAACCATAACTTCGTATAAAATAATATATTTATATTATTTTCAACCCGTGATTCGTGTTATAAAATAATATATAGTTTATATTATTTCGTATCGTTTTATACCTCGTGTGAAGTTTCAAACCAATTAATAATATAATTGTTATATTATTTATCCACGTTTATATACTCGATTAAAAATAATATATTTATTATTTTTCCACAAAAATGACTATTTTAGTTAATCCTTCGAACCTAAAAATAATATATTAAATTATATTATTTTCCTAACTTTTGTAAACGACTTTAACCTACGAATGCATTTATTTATTTATTATTCGTTATTAACGTACGACACGTAACGCTTTTTCCTTACTGATTATATTAAGAAATTATATAATCCCGTAGACACGTTGGTCTACTCTTAAATCCTTAGAAACCGTTAAGGTGTTCTAACTTCCGTGTCGTCGTCACAAATCCCATATGTCCCTAACTTATGTGTTATAATTATAGGGCATACGTAAGCCGTGCAGGCTAACACTTGAGATTCTAAATCTCATACTTGTGTAATACTACCTACTACGCAACGCAGGTGAGTTTCACGGCCCCTTTTTACTTGTTTTACTATTGGGGGAGAAACATGCTTACACACAAACATTATTTTACTTGTTTTCCTGTTGAGGAGAAACATGCATACTCACAAACAGTATTTTACTTGTTTTCCCGTTGGGGAGAAACATGCATACACACAAACAGTATTTTACTTGTTTTCCCGTTGGGGAAAAACATGCATACGAACAGGCATCCGTTACTTGTCTCACAGCCAGGGAGAGACATACACACGGACATGGATCACATAGTATTTCATTACCACTTGTGTACCTAAGTGCAAACATAACATGCAAAGTCCTTACACACTCGGACCGTTAATATATGGAGTATAGCGAGGAAATTTGAGTAGTACTACTGGGTTTGACAAACCCCACCCGGGTTAGTCGCGCTAACTTGATTGGAGGTCTGACGGGTGTAAATTGTCCTTAACACTTGCCATTGTTGATGTTAGCAATGGCGGAAGGCACCCAAACACAAACAGTCGGCTTCGGTTGCGAACGCTTAGAGTAACTTGTACATTATCTAGCTAGCAATAGGTGTGACTTACGTATGTGGATCCAGCAACACTCAAACAGTTTATTTACATACAAACCTGTGAACTCACCAACCTTGTGTTGACACTTTTTCTTACATGTTTCTCGGGTCGCTTTGGCACAGGTTGCGCACTTAGGACATACATGGAGTCCTACTGTCATATCATTCATTTCAAATATTTTAAACAGTTTATTTAATTACATTAATTGACGCTTGTTGCGTGTAATTACGTTTGACTTCATTGTAACGTTTACGGTTTCGCATTAACTCTGAACTTTTACGTTATGGCATTTCAAGTCCCATATAGTGTCATTTGATGTTACTAATGACTGAGATCCTGGTGTGTTACCTTCCAAATGGTAAAACTCCGTTAGTTGAATTTGGGGGTGTGACAGATTGGTATCAGAGCCATTAGTTATAGAGAACTAGGATTGCATACTAGACTATAACCGTACACATGCATTAGTTACATGGCACAGACACTCATACCTGATACATATAGCACCTATACATAACTTGTAGTGCAGGCATGTAACACCATCCGTATCACCCTCAGTTGGCGAGGGACACATCATTTGCATTGCATCATCATTCCCAGTGGCGACACTCGGGGAATCACCAGAACATCATCCACGCCCGTCCGAGGGCAGCCCGTCACAGGTGAAGATATGGTGTGTTCTGATCAGAGTGATGATGAATATTTTGATGAAGCTAAGGTAGAGGGGATACCGAAAGAAACTAAAGTTGAGGAACCAAAGGTTGATTCTAATTCATCAAGAAATTATACATTTGGAAGTTCTTCAAATTCACAGAGAGTTCCATATGTCAGAGATTTTAAAGACAGACGTACATGCTTTCATTGTAATCAGATAGGACACATTGTGGTGAATTGTCCTTAAAAAAATAAAGGAAAGAAGCATGTGGTTCCTGAAAAGATGAAGCCTGAATAAAAAATGTTGAGAAAAAGTTTATTCATTCTCAAATTCCAAAAAAGGTGCATGTAGGCGAATCTTCTTCAAGTGCATCTTATCGTGTGAAGATTCCTTTTATGAGAGAATATCATGAGAAGAGATATTGCTTTTACTGTGGTCTTGTGGATCGCATTCGGTTTGCTTGTCCTCACAATGCCAAAGGTAACTGATTTGTTAATCCAGAAAAGGTAAGAACTCCTGGTAAGCCTTATGTTAACCCAAATGTGGTTAAACCTCGTGATAAACCAAAGGGTAATTCAAAATCTGAGGTTAGGCTTTCTAGACCTCAAAGACGGAGGAGAAACAGAAGATTAGAAAACTTTTAGAACAAGAGCTTTCCCAATCTAAACATTTTTCAAATAAACAAGTTTGTTCAATCACTTCACATTTTATGCAAAAAGAACTTAATGCACAGAAGTATGTTTGAAAATCTAAAGTTTCTATTTCTGATTTGTCGGATCAATCACCAGAAGTCGATGAGAGATTCGATTGTGAATACAGTGAAGTCTTTTATTATAATACAGATGGACGACCCATGACTACCATGGCTTGGGTCCCAATTTCAAAGTAATGTTTCTTATTAGTTGCGCATGATTAACCAAGAGGGACTATTAATAACATTTGGTTCGTTAATAGTGGTTGGTCATAGCAATGACTGGGAATGACATCTGCACGAGTAAAGAGTTGTTGATAACTGAGAAATCTATTTGATTCAACAACTTGATGCTCAAGGGGGAGACAATGGTAAGCATAAAGTCGTTGATGCAACCATTTGACTAGTTGAGGGGGATTCTACATGACAGGGGGAGTACAGAAATGTGTTGGTGACAAAGGCAAAGGCATTCAATTACATCGGTTTAACTTTTATTGATTGAATTGCTTAATCCCAAGTAACTAAGTAAAATGTTTTTCTTAAAATGTTTTCATGGAAGATTTTATTTTCTTTTGTTTTACATTCTTTCATAAAGATTTTGAAAAAGCCAAACAAATTGAAAAAGATAAAATCGGCATTACTTGAAGTTAAAGAAGAGATGATAGTACATCACTAGATGTTCTTTCACACATGACCTTAGATTGACTGGTTGGTGCTTTATGTTAATATATCTGAATTATATGTTTTGATCTATACTTCAGAGACTACACAAATAGGAAATGATAGTGTTGTGTATGCATATAATTTGAATTGTCAGTAGATTAAAAGCGTCACTGAACCATTAGTAGTGTGAAAACATAATTGCATATGTTACAACTGTGATTTAAACCCATTTTATGCCTGGGTGTGTGTGTTAAAAGATCACTATTAGATAAAGAATATTAGATTTTAATAAAAATTTTCCTATGAGATCAGTTTCGGGTTATGTCCTTAGCACTATTCATTCGGTTTGCTTCAGTACCCATGTCCCGAAAAGCATGCAATTTGAAGTATAATCAAGATATGTACTTGACGACATATGTCAAACATATAATAGCCCTTGGATCATATTGATACATCATCTTTACTGATTCCATTGAATTCATAATCCAGATAACAATTGGATCCACGTACCTGAATCTTATGATTCCACATATATAAGCGAAGACATTGAATCATTCGATTCTGAATCTCATTGATTCCTATACAATCCAATTTGGATTCTGCTATTCATATGCTAAGTGATGTCTCCTCATTCTCTAAATTCGGATAATATTTAGTAAAATCTCATATGTCTTGAAGATAGTCCATTTTCCATTATGTTGGCATACTAGTGGGGTACATGTTGTATTTCATACTTAAATGGTACCTTAACTCACAAGAAAGTGGGAATATTGACAATTTGAATTTGTGTGTCATAGCCTGATCCTATTTTCTTTGAATGTTTATCGCGTATCATAACATGCAATATGAAAGTCTTGAAAAAGATAGAGTGTGATAATCTTGAAAGATATTGGTTTGATTGGTCAAGGCTTGAAAGAATGACATAGGATACCATTTGATATTATACGGATTTTATATCCAAGATGTGTGATTGATATATCATATATACTGATATGATCTTCTTACTCGTGATGTTCGACCAAAAAGATGTGATTTTGTAGTTTACATTTTAGTCTGTACAAAGAAAAACCAAAAAGATTTTGTGTTTATTATGCTTGAAAAATAAAAAAGATTTAATTTTCCAGCTTCCATGGAAATCTTAATTGTTGGTTATTCTTGGTTGTTCTCTTTTGCAAAAACTGAATATTGCAGACAGAAGTTGGCAAGGGGTCTCTCTTCTAGAAAGAAAGAGAGAGTGTCCAGATGAACAAGACGAAGACTACAATGTGTTTGATGATATTTGAAGACGGATGACAATCTTCTGAAGCTGTTGTCAAGGGGGAGTCTGTTGGAACATATTCTGGTGACAACGAGCTTGAAGATATTATGTCTTAGTCTTAGAGTCTTTGACTTGTAATTGATAGAATTATTAGCAACAGTTAAAGGGGAGTCTGTTAGGACATGTTTTGTAATTATTGATAACAATATTGTTTAAGTTCATATAGAGGCGAACTTAACAAGTTCGCCTAAGCATCTTCAGGAGCGAACTTGTTAAGTTCGCCTATAGTGCTGTGTGGTTTTGTGTATTACTATAAATAGGTGTTTGCAACTCTTAGAGTAAAGACTTGAAGACCTGAGAGAATTTAGAGAGAGTCCTTAGAATGCTTTTGAATGTTCAAGTCTCAGTTCTGTAAACTCTGTGATTAGTTGAAATACAAGAAGAAGATTATTTACATTGTGTGATTGTTACTATTTTTGTTATCTCGTATACACAACCAGTGATACGGTTGTATTCCGCACTCCGTGTTATTCATACGTCACATCTTGAGTACGATCTATATATCTATAGGAGATTCATGTGGACCTACACTGCCGAGATCAAAGAGAGAGGGTGGAGACGAGGGTTTCAAGCTTCGAAACGATTTTCAAGTAAAAATCCACAATCCTTCATCCCTTGTTTCGTTTATTCTATCATTAAATCATTATAACATGTTGTGGTTTTAGGGTTTGGGCAAGGGGAGAGCTCGAGAAGGACAAGTTCAATCGGAGTTTCGATTAGCACAAATCGTCCGGTTCAAAGGTATAAACTCATAAACTAACTCGTTTGTTTCGTGGTCATTTTAGAATATGGTGTTTACGGGAGGGGAGGGGTTCGGCCAAACCTTATGGGTGGCCAATGGTATGGTGTAGTCAGGTAGTAGGGTCAACCAAGGTTGGGCATTGAAACCAATAAGTCGGAAGGCTGGGAACTGGCCCGGGGGCTGAGGTGGTGTCGGGGGAAGCACAACAATGGCTGGAGGCCATAGGTTGTCGCGCAAGGCCGTTCATGGCTGTATAGGGCGGCGGGGGGCTGCTCGAAGCCGAAGGGAATCCGGGGAAGGATTGGCTTGGTTCCTCAGTGCATGGTGAGAGTCAAGAAGGATAAACGAGGTGCAAGGATCGATGATTTATGAATTCTATCAATTACAAGTCAAAGACTCTAAGACTAAGACATAGAATCTTCAAGCTCGTTGTCACCAGAATATGCTCCAACAGACTCCCCCTTGACAACAGCTTCAGAAGATTGTCATCCGTCTTCAATACCAGCATTAAACATATTGTAGTCTTCATATTGTTCATCTACACACTTTCTCTTTCTATCTAGAAGAAAACTTGGGAGAAGGACCCCTTGTCAACTTCTGTCTGTAATTTTTTGTTTTTACAAAGGAGAACAACCAAGTATAACCAACAATTAAGATTTCCATGGAAGCTAGAAAAATAAAAACTTTTTGGTTTTTCAAACATAAGAAACACAAAATCTTTTTGGTTTTTCTCTGTACAAACTGAAATTTAAAATACAAAATCGCATCTTTTTGGTCGAACATCACGAGTAAGAAGATCATATCAGTATATATGATGAATCAATCACACATCTTGGATATAAAATTTGTATAACATCAAATGGTATCATATGTCATTGTTTCAAGCCTTGACCAATCAAATCAATATTTTTCAAGATTATCACACTCTATCTTTTTCAAGACTTTCATATTGCATGTTATGATATGCGATAAACATTCAAACAAAATAGGATCAGGCTATGACACACAAATTCAAATTGTCAATATTATAATATTTGAAACTAAAGCATCTCATTCCCACTTTCTTGTAATTTCTGATTTACCGTGTGCATCGATTTCATATCACAAATGAGGTTTACGTTGTCATCCATAACCCTCATCAGTTTATCCTTCACTGAAGCACAATTAGAACAAAAAGTTTCCAAATTAGAAACTATCACAGCCTTTTCTTTTAAAGAAGATGCACCAGGAGCCATGAATACGTCATCATCAGCTTCACTCTTTTGGTCAACAATGACATGCTCTGCATCAATTTCTGATTCACTCAGATCATCTTCAATTGTCTGGAAGCTTTCTTCAGTCATCACATCACTTTCAGTAGACTGAGTACTTTCACCAGAAAATTTTTCCCGCCAAAATACACTTTTTTTATTTTTATTAACACTAGCGAACTTAGTAAGTTCGCCTGAAACTAGATCGCTTGAAACTACCTGAGCGAACTTAGTAAGTTTGCCTGAACTGAGTTGAGCAAACTTGGTAAGTTCGCCTGATTAAGTTCGCCTTTAATGAATCAACAAGTTCGCCTGGTTCAGCATCAAGAACTCAGGAAGATGACTTCAACCAAAATACGAACGAAAAATTCCAAAAATCATCATAACTCGCTGAATTTATGGAATTTGATGAAGTTGAACCATAGGATTGAGTATAATATGATATAGAACACTTCTAATGGATCAATTTCTCCAAAAACACCTCCAATTTGATGAATTAAGACCCAAACTTCCCTCAAGAACTTGAAAACTCCATGAACATAAAAATTTGCAAAAGTCAACCAATTTCTTGTCAATTCATACACAAATCGTCACAAATCAATCACAAATCACGAGCATAGGCTCTGATACCACTTTTAGGTCCACATGACTCTCCTATTGATCATACTCGAGACGTGACGTATCAATAACACGGAGTGCGGAATCCAATTGTATCACTGATTGTGTATACGAGATGACAAAAACAGTAACAATCAAAGCAATGTAAATAATCTTCTTCTTGTATTTCAACTAATCACAGATTTTACAGAACTGAGACTTGAACATTCAAAAAGCACTACAAAAACTGAACATGTAAACTCTATATATAGACTCTGTTATTCTATAGGCGAACTTAGTAAGTTCGCCTCTACTAAGGCTAGGCGAACTTGTTAAGTTCGCCTCTAGCAGAACTTACAACACTTAGAACAAAACTAAACATTACAAAACATAAAGACGTACAGATCTAAACTATTATGAGCTTTTGTCATACATCTATATCCTAACATCTAGTTCAGAGAATACATGTTCGTTTTCAATTAAACCAATCTAGTTACCCATAGGATTGATGAAATAATAAATATATATATATATATATATATACATATATATTATTTCACATATATATAATATATGTATGATAATCGTTAATAGCAAATATAGGTAATATAGACTAGTTCAAATGAAAGTTCATTTAAATTCTAACAAAATCTTCAATGTATATATTTATATACATGTAAATATAAATTCATACATAAATACATACAAGTATAATAAATATGTGACCTTAAGTAATTGTTACAAATGACAATTACTAAAATATATCTTGACCGGGTTAAGACGTTTAAATACGTTTAAACATATCCTTGATAATTGCTTATTGTGTGACCCTTTGAGATCACATATCGTTAGCAATTCTATTGAATGCTATTCCTGTGGCTTATAGATCCAACAATCTCCCACTTGCACAAGGTCTAACATGCAATAGTATAAAGAGGGTAGTACGTCTAGCAACGCCCCACTGCTCCTAATGATATATGACTTCAGTCATCCACTAAAACCAAGTGTTTAGGAAACATACACTACAAAGGTAATAGTATATTGACAATTATCCTTTCTGTTTTAGACATCTAGTTGAACATGAAACATAGATCTAGGTCAATCTCACATAGTGTTCAACAACTTTATATCTCGATTCCGATTCAAAGTGATGTAACAAACTAAGTTTGAGCACGACCATGCATTTAGATCAGTTTGAATCATCGAGGGGATGTCAACCACTTATTAAAATAATGAAACAGATCCCATATTGACTACATACGGCTCTCACTATACTTTACATTGTACCCAATCGTAGCCCTTATAACTACCTGGTTAAAGAGCAGCGTTAAACGACGTCAAAGCATAACCTTGGTATAATCGAGTCCCTAATATGCATCTCATGTTAGAGGATATTGTGACAATACCATTAATCTCAAAACTTACTCATGACAAGGATCCATGGATTAATTTTGAAGCGGGTCACGTCCAATATTTATTCCCAAATAAATATCTGTGAATTTAGTCATAATTCCTTATACATTCAATTTCATGAATGTTAACCAACCAAATTCACAATAGTCTTAATTCAAGATTATTCCCATAATTTGATCGACTACGGACAATTTAGAATAACTTAGTTATTCATGGAATTAAACATGCTAATATAGAACATACCATATATTACTGAATATGGTTATTCCTAATAGACCATACGAGATAGAATATTGTTACTTGTGTTCCAAATACCCAAATGCTAATTCACTTATCATATCTTGCATGCATCATGTATGATAATCACCTCATTGCTACTTTCACTTTGAGGCAAATCTTAGAATTAGTTTTAGACTTTCATGTGGTTATACAACCACTTAATGTGCTTTATCTTTAGAACACTTTCTAACACAAAGCACTATCATTCTCTAATGAATATACGTTAATCAATCGATCATTTGTAACACTTTTGAAGTCTAGGAATTTCGTTTACAAATGATTGTGAAATCAAATACAATCTTCAATATTTATTTCAGAAGTTATATTATGTGTTTTACCTTTGGAACAATGTCCAACCCAAAACACACTCATTCATGAATGATCGTTATTTAGTTGCCACATTTTAAAATCTTTTAAAGTTGAGCAACTTCTTTACAACTGGGTTGTAAAACCAAATGCGATTCTCAGTAACTATTCCAACATATCATATGTGTGTAAAATCTTCCACATATATCTTTGCAATTCAATTACTATTTGTGAATAGTATTTTTAAAATTGCTATATTGGAATTCTTACATGACAAACCCTTGCACTTACATCTTTCTAAAACATTACAGTCACTGAGAAGTATTCCTTATTACCTCAGTAATATTTCTACTAAGGTTTTATGGTATTCTGCTTGTCATGTTCTCCAACATACAAGTCTATCAATTCAATGTCCCCTTTTTGACATTATGATGATCCCATTTGTTAATCCAAGTGGAAATGGATTATATAATCCAACAATTAGATTGAGTATAACTTATTTATTGGCATATACAAGCTTTTTCCCATAATGACTGTATCTTGAACTCTTTCTAGATCATGTCAATGTGCCTTTTGGAGAACATAAGTATTTAGGCATATAAATCTATATAATAGATCATTGTTCCAAGAATGAATGAACTTTTGATCATTATCAAATAATATATTCCGAACTAGAACTTATAGACCTTCTAGTTTAGAATTAAGTTTAAAATGATCATAAGTTCCTTTTGTAAGCAAGATTATATATATACTTCATATCATACATCCACTAGTTTTACCGAAACATCTTACATCGTCTCTCGTTTGACATGTCATACAATATTTTGAATATGTCAAAACTGAGATGGTTGTCGTTAATAGATTAACTTGCTTAAATCATACTTAGATTTATGAACTTGCACTTATATGTGAATATTACAAGGTTACACCATGTAAATGTCCTCGTTAGGGAATAGGGACCTTATTCACATTCACTATGATGATTATTCAAAATAATGTCATAACAAACGTTTTTGTATGTCTCTACAATAGAATAACTTAATGGAATACACCATAAAAATTATTCTAAGTTACCTGTACAAACGAGTGCCTTTCAAAATCTTATTTCAATCTTTACTTCTAAAGTCCAGTTCCTCATAATTGAATCTAATCATAAGGATTGATGTTCAATTAAGCCTTATACTTAGATTATCATCTGAAGTAGTGAATCTCAACTTGTTCATAGAAATATGCACAAAAAAATCAACAATTTGGTATTGCATAATGGTATTGGTTAGGTCATTGTAGACCACCAAGTCTATTAAATTGTATACCACAAGTGGTGGACCGTTTAATTTACCGTACTTATGAACATTATATGTTTCATTTATTATCTTAACAACTCTTTGTTAGGATAAAACAACTATTTGTTTTGGTATAACAACTCTTGTTAAAAAAAACTTTTACTAAAGTATAACAACTCTTTGTTATTTATTAATGTTAACCAAATGCTTAATGTTTATAAATCTTATTGGAGTTCTACACAGCTCCCACTTGCTTCAACAAGCTTATGAATATAACTCAAGGGAGTGTAGAAATAACATTTTGGATACACTTTCCAAAAGTCAACTAATGTTATTGCATTTCAATATCTTCGATTCTTATTCGAGATTTACAAGGCTCCCACTAAAACCAACAATTTCTGAGATTGTAAAATTAATCTTTTGAATAGACTTTCTAGATTTGCATTTTAATCTAGTTTCAAAGTTACATAAACTCAAACATCTTGTGTTGGCTTTATAATACTAAATCACTTGATGAAATGACTCTCATAACAATATATGATATCATATTCTTACTTTTGGTAGTTGCATGGTGTTTACTAAATTTTACATTACAAATTTAGATGATGAAAAATATTCCCTAGGATGTTTGTATCTTCGAGAAATCGAATTTCTTTCATTAACACCTATGGTTACAAGAAGGAAGCTTCTTTCTAAAAATCTTTAACTTCTTCAAGTACTTTATTCATACCTATTTAATAAGGGTTGAATACTTTCTAATGATTACATTAGTTTTAGGCAATGAATTATAACTTCTTCTATAACTCAATATAATCCTACATATGTACTACTGCTTGTATTATATCGTGCGATCTTTTACCTTAATAGATAATACATGTTATGTTATTTTATGATTCAAATGAGATACGCCATATATATGTAATTGGCAAAAAGTCAATTCCAAATCCGGTCCACTTCGAATTTGGTAAAGCGTTTCTTATTTAATCATTATAACAATAACAGATAGTAGTCTAATCCAAGTCATACTTATATTATTATGATATCTATATAACTATTTAAATAATGGGTATTAAGAATGGGAATTTTGTTATAAATGTAATTCTCAAAACATAACATTCATATTCAAATATCCAATTCATAAAAACGAAACTAAAATAAACAATTTTGTTCATGTTGTTACAAAACACATTTGACTAAAATCAGCAACTCTTTGCTTCTGTTGCAAATGCATAAGTCCAATACTTGAAATCAGTTTCGTACTTATTATCGGATCTTGCACATTTCAATAAATGTTGATCGTTATATGAGGCATCACATACTTTTGTCAGAGGAATAAAAAATAGTTCATAGTATAGATACCTGAAGCATTGATCACACCACTTTTCTTCCTTCGTTATAGTTCATTCAAATAAAATGAGAAATCTCATCTCTAATGACTAACTTTACCATAATGGTTCTAGATGTAATTTTTGGCTTTCCATTCTTGAGATTCGAACGATCTCTGACGATTCAGTCATGTCCTTGCCTTGGTAATTTCTTATCTTGATTTTCTCCATTTAATAGTCTCTTGAGGTCTGATCTGAAGAACTCTTCTCAAAATTCACTAGGGAATTATATTGATCAGACTTTGACATGTCCGTTTCATCCTTATCATAGTTCGATACAAACTATTCAAAGGGTTTAGGTAATGATTTTAGAATGACACATTCATCTAAGTCAATATTATTGGTATGTTCAGACTATCAAGTCTATGTAATAGACTTTCCATCTTCTTAAGACGAAGTTTAATGGATGACCCTTCATTCATTTTGCATATATAGTATAACCGTTTGGTTTCAAGACTTTCTTGATGAACGAAGTGACAAAATCTCCATTTTAATGAAAATGATATGTCATAGGCTTCTAAGAAAGGAAGTTTCTCTCGTAGATGTGATTCCATAGAATCCAACATGAAAAACTGATACTTCAATATAATCATTAAGATTCACTAGAAGATTATCATTGTTAATTGAAGCTATACAATATAACTTTGAATGAACGAGACCATCAAGAATATATAGTTTCTCTCTCATGTTCAAGAACTATTCTTAGATTATGATACCAAATTCGTAAATTTCTAACGTTATATTTATCCGTATAAGGATAGGTCGTAATGGATGATTTACGTTTAATGTAAAATTAGACATCTACAAAATGTAAATAAAGTCTAAATATTAGTACTTTCGGTATTTAATCCTTTAATAAATTAATTACCCTTTGGTTTAATTATAAAAAACTTAATTTCGTTAAAGACTAAGATCCACATCACCCTTAACCTCTCGCAAGTGGTTGATCGTTGCTTACAAAAAATAAAGTTGATTGGTAGGTTACGTTAACCAATTACATCTCCATGCAACTCTTAGATATTATGGGATCATTTAGACAAACTATTTTCATATGTGCATGTTTAATCCCATCTATGCCAACTATTCCTCGGAATTGGTTGATCGCTGACTCCGAGTTCAAGTTTTAAGTCGTCCCATTCTCAGACTGTAACGGTCGGCCTAAGACTGTTTTAGGAATCGTTAGACGTCACCTTACCTCGTTATATGTCATCTAAGTGGTTGGTTGATCACAGACCACAGGGACATCCACATAATGTGCAAGTGTCCCTAAACAGGATGGCATGGACTTAAGTTTTAAGGGTACGTGTGTATTTTGAAAAGTCAAATTTATTTGAAATGATCAAAACATTTTATACAACAAATTCCTCATGCATGAAACTTTTTGTATTCCAATAAACGATTTTTCATTGGTTTTAGTTTTATTTAAATCCCCATTTTAATGATTGGTGACGCGTCCCGTTTAATATCCTAGATATTTATCGTACGTCGGTTTATTTTGACAATCCTCCTAACACCAATTTTAGCCTTTAATAAAATCCTTTTATTTTTAGCCGCTTCAAATCGAGTTTGGACAAATAATTTTTAAACGTCATGTTTAATTATTTAAAACTCGAAAACGACATTTATACTAAAAATTAATTTTAGCATCATTTACGAATTACCAAAAAATCTCTCTTTTCACCTTGTAAATATTATCCATATTTTAAGTTATAAAATCTTCATTTTATTAACTTATCTAATTCTTTGGTTTTGAGATTTATAAAATCTCTATTTTAACAAAACTCATATTGTCTCGTTATTTTATAAAACCATTTGGTGTTGATATAAGATATAAAACAACCAAACATATTATAAAATTAAACAGCCATTCCTTCAGATCATAGTTTTAGAACAGTACGAGCAAGGTAAATTTTTAATTACAGTGACTGGTTTGTGATTACTAATTTAGATTGTTTTTCGGGTTCAAAACTCTTCAAATCGGTTGTGACATGGACATCTATTGGTTTTAAGTTAAGGTATAGACCATCTAGTTTAGAATTAAGTTTAAAATGATCATAAGTTCCTTTTGTAAGCAAGATTATATATATACTTCATATCACGCACCCACTAGTTTTACCGAAACATCTTACATCATCTCTCGTTTGATATGTCATAAAATATTTTGATTATGTCAAAACTGAGATGGTTGTCGTTAATAGATTAACTTGCTTCAATCATAATTAGATTTATGAACTTGCACTTATATGTGAATATTACAAGGTTACACCATGTAAATGTCCTCGTTATGGAAGAGGGACCTTATTCACATTCACTATGATGATTGTTCAAAATAATGTCTTAACAAACGTTTTTGTATGTCTCTATAATGGAATAACTTAATGGAATACACCATAAAAATTATTCTAAGTTACGTGTAGAAACGAGTGCCTTTCAAAATCTTATTTCAGTCTTTACTTCTAAAGTCTAGTTTCTCATAATTGAATCTAATCATAAGGATTGATGTTCAATTAAGCCTTGTACTTAGATTAGCATCTGAAGTAGTGAATTTCAACTTGTTTATAGAAATATGCACAAAAAAAACAACAATTTGGTATTGCATAATGGTAGTTGGTTAGGTCATTGTAGACCACCAAGTCTATTAAACTGTATACGACAAGTGGTGGACCATTAAATTTACCATACTTATGAACATTATATGTTTCATTTATTATCTTAACAACTCTTTGTTAGGATAAAACAACTATTTGTTTTGGTATAACAACTCTTGTTAAAAAAAAACTTTTACTAAAGTATAACAACTCTTTGTTATTTATTAATGTTAACAAAAAGCTTTGTACCTTAATGTTCATAAATCTTATTGGAGTTCTACAGAGCTCCCACTTGCTTCAACAAGCTTATGAATATAACTCATGGGATTGTAGAAATAACATTTTGGATACACTTTCCAAAAGTCAACTAATGTTATTGCATTTCAATAACTTCGAATCTTATTCGAGATTTACAAGGCTCCCACTAAAACAAACAATTTCTGGGATTATAAAATTAATCTTTTGAATAGACTTTCTAGATATGCATTTTAATCAAGTTTCAAAGTTACATAAAGTCTAACATCTTATGTTGGTTTTATAATACTATATCACGTGATGAAATGACTCTCATAACAATATATGATATCATATTCTTACTTTTGGTAGTTGCATGGTGTATACTAAATTTTACATTACAAATTTAGATGATGAAAAATATTCTTAGGATGATTTACGTTTAATGTAGAATTAGACATCTACAAAATGTAAATAAAGTCTAAATATTAGTACTTTTGGTATTTAATCCTTTAATAAATTAATTACCCTTTGGTTTAATTATAAAACCTTAATTTCATTAAAGACTAAGATCCACATCACCCTTAACCTCTCGCAAGTGGTTGATCGTTGTTTACAAAAAAATAAGTTGATTGGTAGGTTACGTTAACTAATTACATCTCCACGCAACTCTTAGATATTATGGGATCATTTAGACAAACTATTTTCAAATGTGCATGTTTAATCCCATCTATGCCAACTATTCATCGGAATTGGTTGATCGCTGACTCCGAGTTCAAGTTTTAAGTCGTCCCATTCTCAGACTGTAACGGTCGGCCTAAGACTGTTTTAGGAATCGTTGGACGTCACTTTACCTCATTATATGTCATCCAAGTGGTTGGTTGATCACAGACCACAGGGACATCCACATAACGTGCATGTGTCCTTAAACAGGATGGCATGGACTTAAGTTTTAAGGGTACGTGTGTATTTTGAAACGTCAAATTTATTTGAAATGATCAAAACATTTTATACAATAAATTCCTCATGCATGAAACTTGTTGTATTCCAATAAACGATTTTTCATTGGTTTTAGTTTTATTTAAATCCCCATTTTAATGATTGGTGACGCGTCCGGTTTTAATATCCTAGATATTTATCGTACGTCGGCTGATTTTGACGAGCTTCCTAAAACCAATTTTAGCCTTTAATAAAACCTCTTATTTTTAGCCGCTTCTAATAGAGTTTGGACAAATAATTTTTAAACGTCTTGTTTAATTATTTAAAACTCGAAACCGATATTTATACTAAAAATTAATTTTAGCATCATTTACAAATTACCAAAAAATCTCTCTTTTCACCTTGTAAATATTATCCATATTTTAAGTTATAAAATCTTCATTTTATTAACTTATCTAATTGTGTGGTTTTGAGTTTTATAAAATCTCTATTTTAACAAAACTCATATTGTCTCATTATTTTATAAAACCATTTGGTGTTGATATAAGATATAAAACAACGAAACATATTATAAAATTAAACAGCCATTCCTTCAGATCATAGTTTCAGAACAGTACGAACAAGGTAAATTTTTAATTACAGTAACCGGTTTGTGATTACTAATTTACATTGTTTTTCGGGTTCAAAACTCTTCAAACCGGGTATGACATTGACATCTGTTGGTTCTAAGTTAATGTATAGACCTTCTAGTTTAGAATTAAGTGTAAAATGATCATAAGTTCCTTTTGTAAGTAAGATTATATATATACTTCATATTATACACCCACTAGTTTTACCAAAACATCTTACATCATCTCTCGTATGACATGTCATAAAATATTTTGATTATGTTAAAACTGAGATGGTTGTCGTTACTAGATTAACTTGCTTCAATCATAATTAAATTTATGAACTTGCACTTATATGTGAATATTACAAGGTTACACCATGTAAATGTCCTCGTTATGGAAGAGGGACCTTATTCACATTCACTATGATGATTATTCAAAATAATGTCATAACAAATGTTTTTGTATGTCTATATAATGGAATAACTTAATGGAATACACCATAAAAATTATTCTAATTTACGTGTACAAACGAGTGCCTTTCAAAATCTTATTTCAGTCTTTACTTCTAAAGTCCAGTTCCTCATAATTGAATCTAATCATAAGGATTGATGTTCAATTAAGCCTTGTACTTAGATTATCATCTGAAGTTGTTGTAAGGCCCCTTTCCCGGGTGACCTCACTTGTTGGATTTACTCATAAACATAGCCATAAATACTGAACTTAAATTTAAAACATTCATCATTCAATTACATTACATAACAGCGGAAGTCTTAACAATTAAAAACACAACATTGTCTTAACAAACAAAAGTGGGATGTCAGTCTTATGCCGGGTAACCTTCACGCCATCGCACGACCTTTTCTTCCTTTACCTGAAATGCATACTAAAAGTCAGCTAACGCTGGTGAGTTCTAGTTTAATGCAATTTGATATAAACATTCTATTCTTTACTTTATAAGTATGCATTACTGTATAGTCTTTCATATAAATACGTATTCGTAACTTTTGTCTTTCTTTTCATCTTTCTTTTCTGTATTTTTGTGATTTCATATATATATATATGCATTCACCCTTTTCTTTCTTTTCTTTCTTTCTTTAATTTCATGGGTCATACTATATAAGGGTGATCAACCCGTCATTTGCTTACGAATGTCACAAAGACAATCGCCGTGGTCCATCGTCATGGCCCACCTATACTTACAACCGTCCGGCAACTAGTGCCGTCCGTCATTTTATTCTTACAACCGTCCGGCAATCTTTGTCCGTCCGTCATGACTTACAACCGTCCTACCGTCGTAGTCCGTCATATTCGCCCGTCTACCCGAAGGTATCCGTTTCCCATGCGACTATTATTTATACAACCGTTCTACTATAATATGCCAATTGCTTCGACCGTCCATTAATGGCATTCGTACGTCCTAGCCGATGAAGGAGCGCACTTGTCCCGGTTATAAAATAGTCACATGGTCGTCCGTCTACCGAAGTAGCCGTTATCATCGAAGCGTCCATAACATTTTCTGTACTTGGCAAGCAATATATACATGGATATAAAGCAAGATTTCATTCTTATATGTTATGACATTCATTCATTTCATTCTTTGCAAGCAATATATACATGGATATAAAGCAGGATTTCATTCTTTCATATGGTGTTATACTTTCGTTCATTCTTTATAATCATGCTTTTCATTCTTTATTCATAATTTCTCTTTCGTGTATAGGTATATATATATACTTGTATAACACATATGATCACATTAATATTCATAACCTTTATTCACTTAGTGTATACATTTCAGCCCCAAAACATTTGAAAACATTTGCACATAACATAGAAGGGGGCACATAGAACTCACCTGATGAGTAGTTTCTGTAATACACTAAGCTGGCTACTGGGCTTCACTAATGTCACTCACGATCTGTATAATAAAGTCATACACATAAGATGGTGCTCCTAGATGACACTAGACATTACTATGCTTGAACTCAGTAGTTTCGGGAGGTGGGTCGCATCAAAACTATGGTAGTTTCGAGCTATGGTCTTACACTCGAAACTAGGTAGTTTCGAGTCATAATCCTATCGAAACTATGGTAGTTTCGAGTCATTAACTTATGAAAAATCTTAGTTTAGGTTCAAGGTGACACTCGAAACTAGGTAGTTTCGAGTCCTGAGTTCCTATCGAAACTATGGTAGTTTCGAGTCCTGAGTTCCTATCGAAACTATGGTAGTTTCGAGTCATTGGCTGCTATCGAAACTAGATAGTTTCGAGTCAAACATGACTATCGAAACTAGAGTAGTTTCGACGGGTCTGTATGTATCGAAACTATAGTTTCGAGTCATGGGTCTGCATCTTCCCTGACCAGAACCTTGCTCCAGCCAACTTATTTCCAATCGATTAAACCTTGAGCATTTTACGTTAAACACCTTCCTTTATCGTTCTTGAGTTCAAATACGTGATTTGTTTCAAGTTTCGTATGCAAAAATCGTATCTTTATTTGATTTAAACCCGAGACATGCAAAGACTCATAATCAGAGGCGATGCTTACCTCAACAGGCCCGATTTCTGTTGCTATGCGTTGAAATGGTGGAGTCGGATGATTCCCGAGCCCTTGAGTCTTCTCCTTGCGGTTTTCTTCACAAGCCGATCGCTCTCTCTCTCTCTCTCTAGTATTCTTGCGCAGGAAGATGAAATGAGAGGGGTTTGGGTTGAAGCTGCTGTTTTGTAATGGGGTTTCCCCCTTTTCTTTTCGGCCCATGGGCCGAAATTTTGGCCAAGCCCACTTTATTTCCCTTTTCTATTTGTCTTGTCATTATTTGGGATGTTACAAGTCTACCCTCCTTAATGAGGTTTCGTCCTCGAAACCTGTTACACGTTAAACAACTGGGGATACAGTTTCTTCATCTCGTCTTCTTTCTCCCAAGTAGCCTCGGACCCCTTTCTGTGTTTCCATTGTATTTTGACTAAAGGAATCGACTTATTGCGTAATCGTTTCTCAGCTCGGTCAAGAATGGCTATTGGTTCCTCTACATAATTTAGACTGTTATCCACTTCGATCTCGTCGTAAGGTATGTGAGCTGTGTCGTCAGCTAGGCACTTGCGTAAGTGCGACACGTGGAACGTAGGGTGTATTCCACTAAGCTCGACGGGTAGGTCGAGTCTGTAAGCAACTTGACCCACTCTTGCTACAATCTTGAAAGGTCCGACAAACCTTGGACTTAGTTTGCCACGCTTTCTGAACCGAATGATTCCTTTCCACGGTGATACTTTCAACAGTACCATGTCCCCTACTTGAAACTCTAAATCCCTCCTTCTCTTATCCGCGTATGATTTCTGTCTGTCTTTTGCGGCTTTCATACGAGCCTTGATTTGATCAAATTTCTCAGAAGTAGCTTTGACCACTTCGAGACTTGCAAAATCCTTCTGTCCAATTTCCCCCCAACAAACCGGGGTCCTACATTTCCTCCCATACAACATTTCAAATGGCGGCATGCCAATAGTCGAGTGATAGCTGTTGTTATATGAAAATTCTGCCAATGGTAGATGGCTGTCCCAACTCCCACCGAAGTCAATGATACAGGCCCGGAGCATGTCCTCCAAGGTCTGAATGGTCCTTTCCGATTGTCCATCGGTTTGGGGGTGGTAAGCGGTGCTGATGTTCAGTCTAGTGCCCATTGCTTCATTGAATTTCTTCCAAAACCTTGACGTGAATCTAGTATCCCTGTCAGACACAATCGACAGCGGCATACCATGTCTGCTCACAATTTCCTTGATAAATACTTCTGCTAGCTTTTCAGAAGAAGAAGTTTCTCGTATTGGCAAGAAGTGAGCACTCTTTGTCAAGCGGTCGACGATCACCTAAATGGTATCATTGCCTTTAGCTGTTCGCGGTAGCTTGGTAATGAAGTCCATTGTGATCTCTTCCCACTTCCATTCCGGTATTGGTAAAGGTTGCATTTTACCGCATGGTTTCTGGTGCTCGGCCTTAACTAGAGAACACGTTAGGCACTTGCTCACGTATTCTGTCACATCATTCTTCATGCCAGGCCACCAGTATTCTTTCTTCAAGTCTTGATACATTTTGTTTGTCCCGGGGTGGATAGAATAGCGAGACTTATGGGTCTCATCGAGTATTTTGGCTCTAAGCTCACCAATCTTAGGTATCCACATCCGGCCAAACCTAGTTCGTACTCCGTATGCATTCGCATCTAAGTTCCCTTGTTGTCCTACTATTCTTTCCCGTTTCACATTTCTTTCTAACAATGCTTCATCTTGTGCCTTTGATATTTCACCCATTAAGTCTGGCGTCATAATTAACTGACACGCTTTGATCCGGATAGGTGCCGATTCTTCCTTTCTACTTAAAGCGTCAGCCACTACGTTTGCCTTGCCTGGATGGTACAATATCTCACAGTCATAGTCTTTCAGTAGCTCTAACCATCTTCTTTGCCTCATGTTTAGTTCCTTTTGTTCGAAAAAGTATTTCAAGCTTTTGTGATCGGAGTAGATGGTGCATTTAACTCCATACAAGTAGTGTCTCCATATTTTCAACGCGAAAACTACTGCTGCTAATTCTAGATCATGTGTTGGGTAGTTAACTTCATGAACCTTTAGTTGCTGCGATGCATAAGCAATTACCTTTCCTCGTTGCATGAGTACGCACCCTAAACCTTGCCCTGAAGCGTCAGAGTAGACTACTAAGTCTTCATTTCCCTCAGGTAGTGTTAATACTGGAGCTTGAGTTAATCGTGTCTTAAGTTCCTCAAACGCGTTGTTTTGGGTTGGACCCCATTCATACTTTACTTCCTTCCGTGTCAGTTTGGTTAGTGGCGAGGCAATTCTTGAGAAATCTTGAATGAACCTTCGATAGTAGCCTGCCAATCCTAGAAAACTTCGTATCTCTGTTGGTGTCTTTGGGATGTTCCATTCCTTTACTGCCTCGATCTTTGCAGGATCCACCATGATGCCGTTTGGGTTTATTACATGACCTAGGAATTGGACTTCCCTAAGCCAGAACGCGCATTTGGAGAATTTTGCGTACAACTTTTCCTGCTTTAACACCTCCAGAACCTCTCTTAGGTGACAGTGGTGATTACCCTCGCTTTTTGAATACACCAGTATGTCATTTATAAAAACTATCACCGATCGATCCAACATTGGTCGACATACTCTATTCATCAAATCCATGAACGTTGCTGGTGCGTTGGTCAATCCGAAGGACATCACAAGAAATTCATAATGCCCGTAACGTGTACAAAACGCAGTTTTAGGTACATCCTTCTCTCTTACTTTCAATTGATGGTAACCCGACCTGAGATCAATCTTTGAGAACCAACTCGCGCCTTGTAATTGATCAAAGAGGTCGTCTATTCTAGGCAGTGGGTATTTGTTCTTTACTGTTCTCTTGTTCAATTCACGGTAGTCGATGCACATGCGCATACTGCCGTCCTTCTTCTTTACAAATAGTACCGGAGCGCCCCATGGTGAGATGCTCGGCCTAATAAATCCTTTCTCGGTTAGTTCCTCTAGTTGGGACATCAATTCCTTCATTTCTGACGGAGGCAATCGGTAGGGGGCTTTGGCAACGGGCTCAGCTCCTGGCAGTAAATCAATCTGAAATTCTATTTCCCGATCGGGTGGCAACCCAGGTAGATTCTCAGGGAATACTTCCGGAAAATTGCACACCACGGGTACATTCTTGAGTTCTTTCGTTTTCATTCTATCATCTATAACATATGCCAGATAAGCTTCGCAGCCGCGCCTCATGTAACTTTCGGCCTTAATCATCGAGATGACGTTCGGCATTGTGCAATTCCAATCCCCATAAACCGTAATTGGACTGCCGCTAGGACCTTTGAGGTGTATCCTCTTACGTTTACATATGATTTGAGCTTCGTTGGCAGCTAGCCAATCCATACCCAATACTATATCGAATCCTCCTAAGGTGAGAAGGAATAATCTAGAAGGAAATTTATGACCCTCTATTTCTATTACGCAATCCTCTGTTACTTGGAATACTGCCGAATTTTTACCAACGGCAGTTTGTACACTAAAGGCCTTTACTACTGTGTTGATAGTGCAATTCAGTTTTCGACTAAAGGCATTTGATATAAAGCTTTTACTAGCACCCGAGTCAAATAAAATAGCAGCATGTTCGTTATTAACTAGGGATGTACCTGACACAACATCAGGGTTTCCCCTTGCTTCCTCTTCAGTCAGGGCGTAGCCTCTAGTCCTCGCCTTCTGTTGTTCCTTTTCTTTTCCCAAACCAGATTGTCTAGTTCTCTTGCAATTCTTGGTTAGGTGTCCAAATAGTCCACAACCTTGGCATTTAGTGTCTCTTAAACATTCGCGAGAATAGTGCCCCGCCTTCCCACACCTATAACAGACGGTGGAATCAACTAGGCACACGCCTTGGTGTTTCCTCAAACATTTCTTACAAGCTTCGTATTTTTCAGTTCTTGGCTTCTTAGCCTCAGCTATATAGTTCCCCTTTCCAGTTCCTTTAGATGCGTTTTCCCTTTTCCTTTTATGTGTCTCAGGTAATAGACCAGGCAATATGCTCTTTAGTGTCAGTACAACCTCACAGGCAATAGCATCCCTAAGTTCGGGTTCCAATCGTAGTGCCCCTTCATTGTCACCTCCCGGTGGGGTCACATTAGTGTCATGCACTCTCTCGGTGTATTTCACGTGCATGCTTTCTTCTTTCTCTTGTCTTTGGTTCATTGGCGGTCTACCTACTCGGCCCGTATGGCCACCTTGGCGTGCAGTTCTTCCTCTACTTGCCATAGTTTTCTAGAAATTTCTGATATGAAAAGGGAATACATCAATGTCATTTCTTCAGATCATAGTTTGGAACAGTACGAGCAAGGTAAATTTTTAATTACAGTGACCGGTTTGTGATTACTAATTTACATTGCTTTTCGGGTTCAAAACTCTTCAAATCGGTTGTGACATTGACATCTATTTGTTCTAAGTTAAGGTATCTATCCTTATTTAGAGCATTAGCTTTAGTACTTACTTACCGTGCTGCGTTGGCGTTGGTTACCCATACTGACATCCGTGCGTTGGTCCCATAATCAGTTTGAGTCCAGACATTTAGGGATGTCTGAATCTCTCAAACTATTGCTCTGATACCAACTTGTAAGGCCCCTTTCCCGGGTGACCTCACTTGTTGGATTTACTCATAAACATAGCCATAAATACTGAACTTAAATTTAAAACATTCATCATTCAATTACATTACATAACAGCGGAAGTCTTAACAATTAAAAACACAACATTGTCTTAACAAACAAAAGTGGGATGTCAGTCTTATGCCGGGTAACCTTCACGCCATCGCACGACCTTTTCTTCCTTTACCTGAAATGCATACTAAAAGTCAGCTAACGCTGGTGAGTTCTAGTTTAATGCAATTTGATATAAACATTCTATTCTTTACTTTATAAGTATGCATTACTGTATAGTCTTTCATATAAATACGTATTCGTAACTTTTGTCTTTCTTTTCATCTTTCTTTTCTGTATTTTTGTGATTTCATATATATATATATGCATTCACCCTTTTCTTTCTTTTCTTTCTTTCTTTAATTTCATGGGTCATACTATATAAGGGTGATCAACCCGTCATTTGCTTACGAATGTCACAAAGACAATCGCCGTGGTCCATCGTCATGGCCCACCTATACTTACAACCGTCCGGCAACTAGTGCCGTCCGTCATTTTATTCTTACAACCGTCCGGCAATCTTTGTCCGTCCGTCATGACTTACAACCGTCCTACCGTCGTAGTCCGTCATATTCGCCCGTCTACCCGAAGGTATCCGTTTCCCATGCGACTATTATTTATACAACCGTTCTACTATAATATGCCAATTGCTTCGACCGTCCATTAATGGCATTCGTACGTCCTAGCCGATGAAGGAGCGCACTTGTCCCGGTTATAAAATAGTCACATGGTCGTCCGTCTACCGAAGTAGCCGTTATCATCGAAGCGTCCATAACATTTTCTGTACTTGGCAAGCAATATATACATGGATATAAAGCAAGATTTCATTCTTATATGTTATGACATTCATTCATTTCATTCTTTGCAAGCAATATATACATGGATATAAAGCAGGATTTCATTCTTTCATATGGTGTTATACTTTCGTTCATTCTTTATAATCATGCTTTTCATTCTTTATTCATAATTTCTCTTTCGTGTATAGGTATATATATATACTTGTATAACACATATGATCACATTAACATTCATAACCTTTATTCACTTAGTGTATACATTTCAGCCCCAAAACATTTGAAAACATTTGCACATAACATAGAAGGGGGCACATAGAACTCACCTGATGAGTAGTTTCTGTAATACACTAAGCTGGCTACTGGGCTTCACTAATGTCACTCACGATCTGTATAATAAAGTCATACACATAAGATGGTGCTCCTAGATGACACTAGACATTACTATGCTTGAACTCAGTAGTTTCGGGAGGTGGGTCGCATCAAAACTATGGTAGTTTCGAGCTATGGTCTTACACTCGAAACTAGGTAGTTTCGAGTCGTAATCCTATCGAAACTATGGTAGTTTCGAGTCATTAACTTATGAAAAATCTTAGTTTAGGTTCAAGGTGACACTCGAAACTAGGTAGTTTCGAGTCCTGAGTTCCTATCGAAACTATGGTAGTTTCGAGTCCTGAGTTCCTATCGAAACTATGGTAGTTTCGAGTCATTGGCTGCTATCGAAACTAGATAGTTTCGAGTCAAACATGACTATCGAAACTAGAGTAGTTTCGACGGGTCTGTATGTATCGAAACTATAGTTTCGAGTCATGGGTCTGCATCTTCCCTGACCAGAACCTTGCTCCAGCCAACTTATTTCCAATCGATTAAACCTTGAGCATTTTACGTTAAACACCTTCCTTTATCGTTCTTGAGTTCAAATACGTGATTTGTTTCAAGTTTCGTATGCAAAAATCGTATCTTTATTTGATTTAAACCCGAGACATGCAAAGACTCATAATCAGAGGCGATGCTTACCTCAACAGGCCCGATTTCTGTTGCTATGCGTTGAAATGGTGGAGTCGGATGATTCCCGAGCCCTTGAGTCTTCTCCTTGCGGTTTTCTTCACAAGCCGATCGCTCTCTCTCTCTCTCTCTAGTATTCTTGCGCAGGAAGATGAAATGAGAGGGGTTTGGGTTGAAGCTGCTGTTTTGTAATGGGGTTTCCCCCTTTTCTTTTCGGCCCATGGGCCGAAATTTTGGCCAAGCCCACTTTATTTCCCTTTTCTATTTGTCTTGTCATTATTTGGGATGTTACAGTTGTGAATCTCAACTTGTTCATAGAAATATGCAAAAAAAAAGAACAATTTGGTATTGCATAATGGTAGTTGGTTAGGTCATTGTAGACCACCAAGTCTATTAAACTGTATACCACAAGTGGTGGACCGTTTAATTTACCGTACTTATGAACATTATATGTTTCATTTATTATCTTAACAACTCTTTGTTAGGATAAAATAACTATTTGTTTTTGTATAACAACTCTTGTTAAAAAAAAACTTTTACTAAAGTATAATAACTCTTTGTTATTTATTAATGTTAACCAAAAGCTTTGTACCTTAATGTTCATAAATCTTATTGGAGTTCTACATAGCTCCCACTTGCTTCAACAAGCTTAAGAATATAACTCATGGGATTGTAGAAATAACATTTTGGATACACTTTCCAAAAGTCAACTAATGTTATTGCATTTCAATAAATTCGATTCTTATTCGATATTTACAAGGCCCCCACTAAAACCAACAATTTATGGGATTGTAAAATTAAACTTTTGAATAGACTTTCTAGATATGCATTTTAATCAAGTTTCAAAGTTACATAAAGTCTAACATCTTATGTTGGCTTTATAATACTAAATCACTTGATGAAATAACTCTCATAACAATATATGATATCATATTCTAACTTTTGGTAATTGCATGGTGTATACTAAATTTTACATTACAAATTTTGATGATGAAAAAATATTCCCTAGGATGTTTGTATCTTCGAGAAATCGAATTTCTTTCATTAACACCTATGGTTACAAGAAGGAAGCTTCTTTCTAAAAACCTTTAACTTCTTTAATTACTTTATTCATACCTATTTAATAAGGGTTGAATCCTTTCTAATGATTACATTAGTTTTAGGCAATGAATTATAACTTCTTCTATAACTCGATATAATCTTACATAAGTACTACTGCTTGTATTATATCGTGCGATCTTTTACCTTAATAGATAATACATGTTATGTAATTTTATGATTCAAATGAGATACGCCATATATATGTAATTGGCTAAAAGTCAATTCCAAATCCGGTCCACTTCGAATTTGGTAAAGCGTTTCTTATTTAATCATTATAACAATAACAGATATTAGTCTAATCCAAGTCATACTTATATTATTATGATATCTATATAACTATTTAAATAATGGGTATTCAGAATGGGAATTTTGTTATAAATGTAATTCTCAAAACATAACATTCATATTCAAATATCCAATTCATATAAACGAAACTAAAATAAACAATTTTGTTCATGTTGTTACAAAACACATTTGACTAAAATCAGTAACTCTTTGCTTCTGTTGCAAATGCATAAGTCCAATACTTGAAATCAATTTCGTACTTATTCTCGGATCTTGCATATTTCAATAAATGTTGATTTTGTCAGAGGAATAATAAATAGGTCTATAGTATAGACACCTGAAGCATTGATCACACCACTTTTCTTCCTTCGTTATAGTTCATTTAAATAATATGAGCAATCTCATCTCCAATGACTAACTTTAGCATAATGGTTCTAGATGTAATTTTTGGCTTTCTTTGCTTGGGATTCGGACGATCTCTGACGATTCAGTCATGTCATTGCCTTGGTAATTTCTTATCTTGATTTTCTCCATTTAATAGTCTCTTGAGGTCTGATCTAAAGAACTCTTCTCAAAATTCACTAGGGAATTATATAGATCAGACTTTGACATGTCCGTTTCATCCCTATCATAGTTCGAGACAAACTATTCAAAGGGTTTAGGTAATGAGTTTAGAATGACACATTCATCTAAGTCATTATTATTGGTATGTTCAGACTATCAAGTCTATGTAATAGACTTTCCATCTTCTTAAGACGAAGTTTAATGGATGACCCATCATTCATTTTGCATATATAGTATAACCGTTTGGTTTCAAGACTTTCTTGATGAACGAAGTGACGAAATCTCCAATTTTAATGAAAATGATATGTCATAGGCTTCTAAGAAAGGAAGTTTCTCTCGTAGATGTGATTCCATAGAATCCAACATCAAAAACTAATACTTCAATATAATCATTAAGATTCTCTAGAAGATTATCATTGTTAATTGAAGCTATGCAATATAACTTTGAATGAACGGGACCATCAAGAATATATAGTTTCTCTCTCATGTTCAAGAACTATTCTTAGATTATGATACCAAATTCGGAAATTTCTAACGTTAAATTTATCCGTATAAGGATAGATCGTAATGGATGATTTACGTTTAATGAAGAATTAGACATCTACAAAATGTAAATAAAGTCTAAATATTAGTACTTTTGGTATTTAATCCTTTAATAAATTAATTACCCTTTGGTTTAATTATAAAACCTTAATTTCATTAAAGACTAATATCCACATCACCCTTAACCTCTCGCAAGTGGTTGATCGTTGCTTACAAAAAATTAAGTTGATTGGTAGGTTACGTTAACCAATCACATCTCCACGCAACTCTTAGATATTTTGGGATCATTTAGACAAACTATTTTCAAATGTGCATGTTTAATCCCATCTATGCCAACTATTCATCGGAATTGGTTGATCGCTGACTCCGAGTTCAAGTTTTAAGTCGTCCCATTCTCAGACTGTAACGGTCGGCCTAAGACTGTTTTAGGAATCGTTGGACGTCACCTTACCTCATTATATGTCATCCAAGTGGTTGGTAGATCACAGACCACAGGGGCATCCACATAATGTGCAAGTGTCCTTAAACAGGATGACATTGACTTAAGTTTTAAAGGTACGTGTGTATTTTGAAACGTCAAATTTATTTGAAATGATCAAAACATTTTATACAATAAATTCCTCATGCATGAAACTTGTTGTATTCCAATAAACGATTTTTCATTGGTTTTAGTTTTATTTAAATCCCCATTTTAATGATTGGTGACGCGTCCGGTTTTAATATCCTAGATATTTATCGTACGTCGGCTGATTTTGACGAGCTTCCTAAAACCAATTTTAGCCTTTAATAAAACCTCTTATTTTTAGCCGCTTCTAATAGAGTTTGGACAAATAATTTTTAAACGTCTTGTTTAATTATTTAAAACTCGAAACCGATATTTATACTAAAAATTAATTGTAGCATCATTTACAAATTACCAAAAAATCTCTCTTTTCACCTTGTAAATATTATCCATATTTTAAGTTATAAAATCTTCATTTTATTAACTTATCTAATTGTGTGGTTTTGAGTTTTATAAAATCTCTATTTTAACAAAACTCATATTGTCTCATTATTTTATAAAACCATTTGGTGTTGATATAAGATATAAAACAACGAAACATATTATAAATCTAAACAGCCATTCCTTCAGATCATAGTTTTAGAACAATACGAACAAGGTAAATTTTTAATTACAGTAACCGGTTTGTGATTACTAATTTACATTGCTTTTCGGGTTCAAAACTCTTCAAACCGGGTGTGACATTGATATCTGTTGGTTCTAAGTTAAGGTATAGACCTTCTAGTTTAGAATTAAGTGTAAAATGATCATAAGTTTCTTTTGTAAGCAAGATTATATATATACTTCATATCATGCACCCACTAGTTTTACCGAAACATCTTACATCATCTCTCGTTTGACATGTCATAAAATATTTTGATTATGTTAAAACTGAGATGGTTGTCGTTACTAGATTAACGTGCTTCAATCATAATTAGATTTATGAACTAGCACTTATATGTGAATATTACAAGGTTACACCATGTAAATGTCCTCGTTATGGAAGAGGGGCCTTATTCACATTCACTATGATGATTATTCAAAATAATGTCATAACAAATGTTTTTGTATGTCTCTATAATGGAATACACCACAAAATTTTTTCTAAGTTACGTGTACAAACGAGTGCCTTTCAAAATCTTATTTCAGTCTTTACTTCTAAAGTCCAGTTCCTCATAATTGAATCTAATCATAAGGATTGATGTTCAATGAAGCCTTGTACTTAGATTATCATCTGAAGTAGTGAATCTCAACTTGTTTATAGAAATATGCACAAAAAAAACAACAATTTGGTATTGCATAATGGTAGTTGGTTAGGTCATTGTAGACCACCAAGTCTATTAAACTGTATACCACAAGTGGTGGACCGTTAAATTTACCATACTTATGAACATTATATGTTTCATTTATTATTTTAACAACTCTTTGTTAGGATAAAACAACTATTTGTTTTGGTATAACAACTCTTGTTAAAAAAAAAACTTTTACTAAAGTATAACAACTCTTTGTTATTTATTAATGTTAACCAAAAGCTTTGTACCTTAATGTTCATAAATCTTATTGGAGTTCTACAGAGCTCCCACTTGCTTCAACAAGCTTATGAATATAACTCATGGGATTGTAGAAATAACATTTTGGATACACTTTCCAAAAGTCAACTAATGTTATTGCATTTCAATAACTTCGAATCTTATTCGAGATTTACAAGGCTCCCACTAAAACAAACAATTTCTGGGATTATAAAATTAATCTTTTGAATAGACTTTCTAGATATGCATTTTAATCGAGTTTCAAAGTTACATAAAGTCTAACATCTTATGTTGGTTTTATAATACTATATCATGTGATGAAATGACTCTCAAAACAATATATGATATCATATTCTTACTTTTGGTAGTTGCATGGTGTATACTAAATTTTACATTACAAATTTAGATGATGAAAAATATTCTTAGGATGATTTACGTTTAATGTAGAATTAGACATCTACAAAATGTAAATAAAGTCTAAATATTAGTACTTTTGGTATTTAATCCTTTAATAAATTAATTACCCTTTGGTTTAATTATAAAACCTTAATTTCATTAAAGACTAAGATCCACATCACCCTTAACCTCTCGCAAGTGGTTGATCGTTGTTTACAAAAAAATAAGTTGATTGGTAGGTTACGTTAACTAATTACATCTCCACGCAACTCTTAGATATTATGGGATCATTTAGACAAACTATTTTCAAATGTGCATGTTTAATCCCATCTATGCCAACTATTCATCGGAATTGGTTGATCGCTGACTCCGAGTTCAAGTTTTAAGTCGTCCCATTCTCAGACTGTAACGGTCGGCCTAAGACTGTTTTAGGAATCGTTGGACGTCACTTTACCTCATTATATGTCATCCAAGTGGTTGGTTGATCACAGACCACGGGGACATCCACATAATGTGCATGTGCCCTTAAACAGGATGGCATGGACTTAAGTTTTAAGGGTACGTGTGTATTTTGAAACGTCAAATTTATTTGAAATGATCAAAACATTTTATACAACAAATTCCTCATGCATGAAACTTGTTGTATTCCAATAAATGATTTTTCATTGGTTTTAGTTTTATTTAAATCCCCATTTTAATGATTGGTGACGCGTCCGGTTTTAATATCCTAGATATTTATCGTACGTCGGCTGATTTTGACGAGCTTCCTAAAACCAATTTTAGCCTTTAATAAAACCTCTTATTTTTAGCCGCTTCTAATAGAGTTTGGACAAATAATTTTTAAACGTCTTGTTTAATTATTTAAAACTCGAAACCGACATTTATACTAAAAATTAATTTTAGCATCATTTACAAATTACCAAAAAATCTCTCTTTTCACCTTGTAAATATTATCCATATTTTAAGTTATAAAATCTTCATTTTATTAACTTATCTAATTGTGTGGTTTTGAGTTTTATAAAATCTCTATTTTAACAAAACTCATATTGTCTCATTATTTTATAAAACCATTTGGTGTTGATATAAGATATAAAACAACGAAACATATTATAAAATTAAACAGCCATTCCTTCAGATCATAGTTTCAGAACAGTACGAACAAGGTAAATTTTTAATTACAGTAACCGGTTTGTGATTACTAATTTACATTGTTTTTCGGGTTCAAAACTCTTCAAACCGGGTGTGACATTGACATCTGTTGGTTCTAAGTTAATGTATAGACCTTCTAGTTTAGAATTAAGTGTAAAATGATCATAAGTTCCTTTTGTAAGTAAGATTATATATATACTTCATATTATACACCCACTAGTTTTACCAAAACATCTTACATCATCTCTCGTATGACATGTCATAAAATATTTTGATTATGTTAAAACTGAGATGGTTGTCGTTACTAGATTAACTTGCTTCAATCATAATTAAATTTATGAACTTGCACTTATATGTGAATATTACAAAGTTACACCATGTAAATGTCCTCGTTATGGAAGAGGGACCTTATTCACATTCACTATGATGATTATTCAAAATAATGTCATAACAAATGTTTTTGTATGTCTATATAATGGAATAACTTAATGGAATACACCATAAAAATTATTCTAATTTACGTGTACAAACGAGTGCCTTTCAAAATCTTATTTCAGTCTTTACTTCTAAAGTCCAGTTCCTCATAATTGAATCTAATCATAAGGATTGATGTTCAATTAAGCCTTGTACTTAGATTATCATCTGAAGTTGTGAATCTCAACTTGTTCATAGAAATATGCACAAAAAAAAGAACAATTTGGTATTGCATAATGGTAGTTGGTTAGGTCATTGTAGACCACCAAGTCTATTAAACTGTATACCACAAGTGGTGGACCGTTTAATTTACCGTACTTATGAACATTATATGTTTCATTTATTATCTTAACAACTCTTTGTTAGGATAAAATAACTATTTGTTTTTGTATAACAACTCTTGTTAAAAAAAAACTTTTACTAAAGTATAATAACTCTTTGTTATTTATTAATGTTAACCAATTTTAACGAAGTGACGAAATCTCCAATTTTAATGAAAATGATATGTCATAGGCTTCTAAGAAAGGAAGTTTCTCTCGTAGATGTGATTCCATAGAATCCAACATCAAAAACTAATACTTCAATATAATCATTAAGATTCTCTAGAAGATTATCATTGTTAATTGAAGCTATGCAATATAACTTTGAATGAACGGGACCATCAAGAATATATAGTTTCTCTCTCATGTTCAAGAACTATTCTTAGATTATGATACCAAATTCGGAAATTTCTAACGTTAAATTTATCCGTATAAGGATAGATCGTAATGGATGATTTACGTTTAATGAAGAATTAGACATCTACAAAATGTAAATAAAGTCTAAATATTAGTACTTTTGGTATTTAATCCTTTAATAAATTAATTACCCTTTGGTTTAATTATAAAACCTTAATTTCATTAAAGACTAATATCCACATCACCCTTAACCTCTCGCAAGTGGTTGATCGTTGCTTACAAAAAATTAAGTTGATTGGTAGGTTACGTTAACCAATCACATCTCCACGCAACTCTTAGATATTTTGGGATCATTTAGACAAACTATTTTCAAATGTGCATGTTTAATCCCATCTATGCCAACTATTCATCGGAATTGGTTGATCGCTGACTCCGAGTTCAAGTTTTAAGTCGTCCCATTCTCAGACTGTAACGGTCGGCCTAAGACTGTTTTAGGAATCGTTGGACGTCACCTTACCTCATTATATGTCATCCAAGTGGTTGGTAGATCACAGACCACAGGGGCATCCACATAATGTGCAAGTGTCCTTAAACAGGATGACATTGACTTAAGTTTTAAAGGTACGTGTGTATTTTGAAACGTCAAATTTATTTGAAATGATCAAAACATTTTATACAATAAATTCCTCATGCATGAAACTTGTTGTATTCCAATAAACGATTTTTCATTGGTTTTAGTTTTATTTAAATCCCCATTTTAATGATTGGTGACGCGTCCGGTTTTAATATCCTAGATATTTATCGTACGTCGGCTGATTTTGACGAGCTTCCTAAAACCAATTTTAGCCTTTAATAAAACCTCTTATTTTTAGCCGCTTCTAATAGAGTTTGGACAAATAATTTTTAAACGTCTTGTTTAATTATTTAAAACTCGAAACCGATATTTATACTAAAAATTAATTTTAGCATCATTTACAAATTACCAAAAAATCTCTCTTTTCACCTTGTAAATATTATCCATATTTTAAGTTATAAAATCTTCATTTTATTAACTTATCTAATTGTGTGGTTTTGAGTTTTATAAAATCTCTATTTTAACAAAACTCATATTGTCTCATTATTTTATAAAACCATTTGGTGTTGATATAAGATATAAAACAACGAAACATATTATAAATCTAAACAGCCATTCCTTCAGATCATAGTTTTAGAACAATACGAACAAGGTAAATTTTTAATTACAGTAACCGGTTTGTGATTACTAATTTACATTGCTTTTCGGGTTCAAAACTCTTCAAACCGGGTGTGACATTGATATCTGTTGGTTCTAAGTTAAGGTATAGACCTTCTAGTTTAGAATTAAGTGTAAAATGATCATAAGTTTCTTTTGTAAGCAAGATTATATATATACTTCATATCATGCACCCACTAGTTTTACCGAAACATCTTACATCATCTCTCGTTTGACATGTCATAAAATATTTTGATTATGTTAAAACTGAGATGGTTGTCGTTACTAGATTAACGTGCTTCAATCATAATTAGATTTATGAACTAGCACTTATATGTGAATATTACAAGGTTACACCATGTAAATGTCCTCGTTATGGAAGAGGGGCCTTATTCACATTCACTATGATGATTATTCAAAATAATGTCATAACAAATGTTTTTGTATGTCTCTATAATGGAATACACCACAAAATTTTTTCTAAGTTACGTGTACAAACGAGTGCCTTTCAAAATCTTATTTCAGTCTTTACTTCTAAAGTCCAGTTCCTCATAATTGAATCTAATCATAAGGATTGATGTTCAATGAAGCCTTGTACTTAGATTATCATCTGAAGTAGTGAATCTCAACTTGTTTATAGAAATATGCACAAAAAAAACAACAATTTGGTATTGCATAATGGTAGTTGGTTAGGTCATTGTAGACCACCAAGTCTATTAAACTGTATACCACAAGTGGTGGACCGTTAAATTTACCATACTTATGAACATTATATGTTTCATTTATTATTTTAACAACTCTTTGTTAGGATAAAACAACTATTTGTTTTGGTATAACAACTCTTGTTAAAAAAAAAACTTTTACTAAAGTATAACAACTCTTTGTTATTTATTAATGTTAACCAAAAGCTTTGTACCTTAATGTTCATAAATCTTATTGGAGTTCTACAGAGCTCCCACTTGCTTCAACAAGCTTATGAATATAACTCATGGGATTGTAGAAATAACATTTTGGATACACTTTCCAAAAGTCAACTAATGTTATTGCATTTCAATAACTTCGAATCTTATTCGAGATTTACAAGGCTCCCACTAAAACAAACAATTTCTGGGATTATAAAATTAATCTTTTGAATAGACTTTCTAGATATGCATTTTAATCGAGTTTCAAAGTTACATAAAGTCTAACATCTTATGTTGGTTTTATAATACTATATCATGTGATGAAATGACTCTCAAAACAATATATGATATCATATTCTTACTTTTGGTAGTTGCATGGTGTATACTAAATTTTACATTACAAATTTAGATGATGAAAAATATTCTTAGGATGATTTACGTTTAATGTAGAATTAGACATCTACAAAATGTAAATAAAGTCTAAATATTAGTACTTTTGGTATTTAATCCTTTAATAAATTAATTACCCTTTGGTTTAATTATAAAACCTTAATTTCATTAAAGACTAAGATCCACATCACCCTTAACCTCTCGCAAGTGGTTGATCGTTGTTTACAAAAAAATAAGTTGATTGGTAGGTTACGTTAACTAATTACATCTCCACGCAACTCTTAGATATTATGGGATCATTTAGACAAACTATTTTCAAATGTGCATGTTTAATCCCATCTATGCCAACTATTCATCGGAATTGGTTGATCGCTGACTCCGAGTTCAAGTTTTAAGTCGTCCCATTCTCAGACTGTAACGGTCGGCCTAAGACTGTTTTAGGAATCGTTGGACGTCACTTTACCTCATTATATGTCATCCAAGTGGTTGGTTGATCACAGACCACGGGGACATCCACATAATGTGCATGTGCCCTTAAACAGGATGGCACGGACTTAAGTTTTAAGGGTACGTGTGTATTTTGAAACGTCAAATTTATTTGAAATGATCAAAACATTTTATACAACAAATTCCTCATGCATGAAACTTGTTGTATTCCAATAAATGATTTTTCATTGGTTTTAGTTTTATTTAAATCCCCATTTTAATGATTGGTGACGCGTCCGGTTTTAATATCCTAGATATTTATCGTACGTCGGCTGATTTTGACGAGCTTCCTAAAACCAATTTTAGCCTTTAATAAAACCTCTTATTTTTAGCCGCTTCTAATAGAGTTTGGACAAATAATTTTTAAACGTCTTGTTTAATTATTTAAAACTCGAAACCGACATTTATACTAAAAATTAATTTTAGCATCATTTACAAATTACCAAAAAATCTCTCTTTTCACCTTGTAAATATTATCCATATTTTAAGTTATAAAATCTTCATTTTATTAACTTATCTAATTGTGTGGTTTTGAGTTTTATAAAATCTCTATTTTAACAAAACTCATATTGTCTCATTATTTTATAAAACCATTTGGTGTTGATATAAGATATAAAACAACGAAACATATTATAAAATTAAACAGCCATTCCTTCAGATCATAGTTTCAGAACAGTACGAACAAGGTAAATTTTTAATTACAGTAACCGGTTTGTGATTACTAATTTACATTGTTTTTCGGGTTCAAAACTCTTCAAACCGGGTGTGACATTGACATCTGTTGGTTCTAAGTTAATGTATAGACCTTCTAGTTTAGAATTAAGTGTAAAATGATCATAAGTTCCTTTTGTAAGTAAGATTATATATATACTTCATATTATACACCCACTAGTTTTACCAAAACATCTTACATCATCTCTCGTATGACATGTCATAAAATATTTTGATTATGTTAAAACTGAGATGGTTGTCGTTACTAGATTAACTTGCTTCAATCATAATTAAATTTATGAACTTGCACTTATATGTGAATATTACAAAGTTACACCATGTAAATGTCCTCGTTATGGAAGAGGGACCTTATTCACATTCACTATGATGATTATTCAAAATAATGTCATAACAAATGTTTTTGTATGTCTATATAATGGAATAACTTAATGGAATACACCATAAAAATTATTCTAATTTACGTGTACAAACGAGTGCCTTTCAAAATCTTATTTCAGTCTTTACTTCTAAAGTCCAGTTCCTCATAATTGAATCTAATCATAAGGATTGATGTTCAATTAAGCCTTGTACTTAGATTATCATCTGAAGTTGTGAATCTCAACTTGTTCATAGAAATATGCACAAAAAAAAGAACAATTTGGTATTGCATAATGGTAGTTGGTTAGGTCATTGTAGACCACCAAGTCTATTAAACTGTATACCACAAGTGGTGGACCGTTTAATTTACCGTACTTATGAACATTATATGTTTCATTTATTATCTTAACAACTCTTTGTTAGGATAAAATAACTATTTGTTTTTGTATAACAACTCTTGTTAAAAAAAAACTTTTACTAAAGTATAATAACTCTTTGTTATTTATTAATGTTAACCAAAAGCTTTGTACCTTAATGTTCATAAATCTTATTGGAGTTCTACATAGCTCCCACTTGCTTCAACAAGCTTAAGAATATAACTCATGGGATTGTAGAAATAACATTTTGGATACACTTTCCAAAAGTCAACTAATGTTATTGCATTTCAATAAATTCGATTCTTATTCGATATTTACAAGGCTCCCACTAAAACCAACAATTTATGGGATTGTAAAATTAAACTTTTGAATAGACTTTCTAGATATGCATTTTAATCAAGTTTCAAAGTTACATAAAGTCTAACATCTTATGTTGGCTTTATAATACTAAATCACTTGATGAAATAACTCTCATAACAATATATGATATCATATTCTAACTTTTGGTAATTGCATGGTGTATACTAAATTTTACATTACAAATTTTGATGATGAAAAAATATTCCCTAGGATGTTTGTATCTTCGAGAAATCGAATTTCTTTCATTAACACCTATGGTTACAAGAAGGAAGCTTCTTTCTAAAAACCTTTAACTTCTTTAATTACTTTATTCATACCTATTTAATAAGGGTTGAATCCTTTCTAATGATTACATTAGTTTTAGGCAATGAATTATAACTTCTTCTATAACTCGATATAATCTTACATAAGTACTACTGCTTGTATTATATCGTGCGATCTTTTACCTTAATAGATAATACATGTTATGTTATTTTATGATTCAAATGAGATACGCCATATATATGTAATTGGCTAAAAGTCAATTCCAAATCCGGTCCACTTCGAATTTGGTAAAGCGTTTCTTATTTAATCATTATAACAATAACAGATATTAGTCTAATCCAAGTCATACTTATATTATTATGATATCTATATAACTATTTAAATAATGGGAATTCAGAATGGGAATTTTGTTATAAATGTAATTCTCAAAACATAACATTCATATTCAAATATCCAATTCATATAAACGAAACTAAAATAAACAATTTTGTTCATGTTGTTACAAAACACATTTGACTAAAATCAGCAACTCTTTGCTTCTGTTGCAAATGCATAAGTCCAATACTTGAAATCAATTTCGTACTTATTCTCGGATCTTGCATATTTCAATAAATGTTGATTTTGTCAGAGGAATAATAAAAAGGTCTATAGTATAGACACCTGAAGCATTGATCACACCACTTTTCTTCCTTCGTTATAGTTCATTTAAATAATATGAGCAATCTCATCTCCAATGACTAACTTTAGCATAATGGTTCTAGATGTAATTTTTGGCTTTCTTTGCTTGGGATTCAGACGATCTCTGACGATTCAGTCATGTCATTGCCTTGGTAATTTCTTATCTTGATTTTCTCCATTTAATAGTCTCTTGAGGTCTGATCTAAAGAACTCTTCTCAAAATTCACTAGGGAATTATATAGATCAGACTTTGACATGTCCGTTTCATCCCTATCATAGTTTGAGACAAACTATTCAAAGGGTTTAGGTAATGAGTTTAGAATGACACATTCATCTAAGTCATTATTATTGGTATGTTCAGACTATCAAGTCTATGTAATAGACTTTCCATCTTCTTAAGACGAAGTTTAATGGATGACCCATCATTCATTTTGCATATATAGTATAACCGTTTGGTTTCAAGACTTTCTTGATGAACGAAGTGACGAAATCTCCAATTTTAATGAAAATGATATGTCATAGGCTTCTAAGAAAGGAAGTTTCTCTCGTAGATGTGATTCCATAGAATCCAACATCAAAAACTAATACTTCAATATAATCATTAAGATTCTCTAGAAGATTATCATTGTTAATTGAAGCTATGCAATATAACTTTGAATGAACGGGACCATCAAGAATATATAGTTTCTCTCTCATGTTCAAGAACTATTCTTAGATTATGATACCAAATTCGGAAATTTCTAACGTTAAATTTATCCGTATAAGGATAGATCGTAATGGATGATTTACGTTTAATGAAGAATTAGACATCTACAAAATGTAAATAAAGTCTAAATATTAGTACTTTTGGTATTTAATCCTTTAATAAATTAATTACCCTTTGGTTTAATTATAAAACCTTAATTTCATTAAAGACTAATATCCACATCACCCTTAACCTCTCGCAAGTGGTTGATCGTTGCTTACAAAAAATTAAGTTGATTGGTAGGTTACGTTAACCAATTACATCTCCACGCAACTCTTAGATATTTTGGGATCATTTAGACAAACTATTTTCAAATGTGCATGTTTAATCCCATCTATGCCAACTATTCATCGGAATTGGTTGATCGCTGACTCCGAGTTCAAGTTTTAAGTCGTCCCATTCTCAGACTGTAACGGTCGGCCTAAGACTGTTTTAGGAATCGTTGGACGTCACCTTACCTCATTATATGTCATCCAAGTGGTTGGTAGATCACAGACCACAGGGGCATCCACATAATGTGCAAGTGTCCTTAAACAGGATGACATTGACTTAAGTTTTAAGGGTAAGTGTGTATTTTGAAAAGTCAAATTTATTTGAAATGATCAAAACATTTTATACAACAAATTCCTCATGCATGAAACTTGTTGTATTCCAATAAATGATTTTTCATTGGTTTTAGTTTTATTTAAATCCCCATTTTAATGATTGGAGACGCGTCCGGTTTTAATATCCTAGATATTTATCGTATGTCGGTTGATTTTGACGAGCTTCCTAAAACCAGTTTAACCTTTAATAAAACCTTTTATTTTTAGCCGGTTCTAATAGAGTTTGGACAAATAATTTTTTAACGTCTTGTTTAATTATTTAAAACTCGAAACCGACATTTATACGAAAAATTAATTTTAGCATCATTTACAAATTACCAAAAAATCTCTCTTTTCACCTTGTAAATATTATGCATATTTTAAGTTATAAAATCTTCATTTTATTAACTTATCTAATTGTGTGGTTTTGAGTTTTATAAAATCTCAATTTTAACAAAACTCATATTGTCTCATTATTTTATAAAACCATTTGGTGTTGATATAAGATATAAAAAAACAAAACATATTATAAATCTAAACAGCCATTCCTTCAGATCATAGTTTTAGAACAATACGAACAAGGTAAATTTTTAATTACAGTAACCGGTTTGTGATTACTAATTTACATTGCTTTTCGGGTTCAAAACTCTTCAAACCGGGTGTGACATTGATATCTGTTGGTTCTAAGTTAAGGTATAGACCTTCTAGTTTAGAATTAAGTGTAAAATGATCATAAGTTTCTTTTGTAAGCAAGATTATATATATACTTCATATCATGCACCCACTAGTTTTACCGAAACATCTTACATCATCTCTCGTTTGACATGTCATAAAATATTTTGATTATGTTAAAACTGAGATGGTTGTCGTTACTAGATTAACTTGCTTCAATCATAATTAGATTTATGAACTAGCACTTATATGTGAATATTACAAGGTTACACCATGTAAATGTCCTCGTTATGGAAGAGGGGCCTTATTCACATTCACTATGATGATTATTCAAAATAATGTCATAACAAATGTTTTTGTATGTCTCTATAATGGAATACACCATAAAATTTTTTCTAAGTTACGTGTACAAACGAGTGCCTTTCAAAATCTTATTTCAGTCTTTACTTCTAAAGTCCAGTTCCTCATAATTGAATCTAATCATAAGGATTGATGTTCAATGAAGCCTTGTACTTAGATTATCATCTGAAGTAGTGAATCTCAACTTGTTCATAGAAATATGCACAAAAAAAAGAACAATTTGGTATTGCATAATGGTAGTTGGTTAGGTCATTGTAGACCACCAAGTGTATTAAACTGTATACCACAAGTGGTGGACCGTTTAATTTACCATACTTATGAACATTATATGTTTCATTTATTATCTTAACAACTCTTTGTTAGGATAAAACAACTATTTGTTTTGGTATAACAACTCTTGTTAAAAAAAACTTTTACTAAAGTATAACAACTCTTTGTTATTTATTAATGTTAACCAAAAGCTTTGTACCTTAATGTTCATAAATCTTATTGGAGTTCTACATAGCTCCGACTTGCTTAAACAAGCTTATGAATATAAATCATGGGATTGTAGAAATAACATTTTGGATACACTTTCCAAAAGTCAACTAATGTTATTGCATTTCAATAACTTCGATTCTTATTCGAGATTTACAAGGCTCCCACTAAAACCAACAATTTCTGGGATTATAAAATTAATCTTTTGAATAGACTTTCAAGATATGCATTTTAATCAAGTTTCAAAGTTACATAAAGTCTAACATCTTATGTTGGTTTTATAATACTATATCACGTGATGAAATGACTCTCATAACAATATATGATATCATATTTTTACTTTTGGTAGTTGCATGGTGTATACTAAATTTTACATTACAAATTTAGATGATGAAAAATATTCCCTAGGATGTTTGTATCTTCGAGAAATCGAATTTCTTTCATTAACACCTATGGTTACAAGAAGGAAGCTTCTTTCTAAAAACCTTTAACTTCTTCAAGTACTTTATTCATACCTATTTAATAAGGGTTGAATCCTTTCTATTGATTACATTAGTTTTAGGCAATGAATTATAACTTCTTCTATAACTCGATATAATCCTACATAAGTACTACTGCTTGTATTATATCGTGCGATCTTTTACCTTAATAGATAATACATGTTATGTTATTTTATGATTCAAATGATATACGCCATATATATGTAATTGGCTAAAAGTCAATTCCAAATCCGGTCCACTTCGAATTTGGTAAAGCGTTTCTTATTTAATCATTATAACAATAACAGATATTAGTCTAATCCAAGTCATACTTATATTATTATGATATCGATATAACTATATAACTAATGGGTATTCATATTGGGAATTTGGTTATAATTGTAATTCTCAAAACATAACATTCATATTCAAATATCCAATTCATATAAACGAAACTAAAATAAACAATTTTGTTCATGTTATTACAAAACACATTTGACTAAAATCAGCAACTCTTTGCTTCTGTTGCAAATGCATAAGTCCAATACTTGAAATCAGTTTCGTACTTATTCTCGGATCTTGCTGTCACACCCCGCCAAGGCGGAAACGCTAGGCGTAACGTTCACTGGTTTTCAAAGCATATGATTACCGCAAACACATACATGATATTGGATACATAATCAAAGTTTAAATGTTTGCATCCCAAAACATTACTTAGTTTTTATACAAAGTTTAAGATTTCTCAAATATGACTCAAAACCATGAGTTATACAAGTGAAATCCTTCCAAAAGATGTATCCTCATGTATGTAAGTAACCTACATTGCTAGCCTGGAGACCACGTTCATTTTCCTGAAAACATACTTAAAAATGTCAACACGAGGTTGGTGAGTTCAGAAATTATTATAAAGAGTTATCATAAACCCAATGATTAAACCTGATCATTTTCACCTGATCAAAACCCTTTATTTAAACCTGATCACTTAAACCTGATCAAAACTCTTTTTCTTAAATCTGATCACTTTAATCTGATCAGACCTGTTTTGTTTAAACTTGATCATTTTAACCTGATCAAAACCCTTTTGTTAAACCTGATCACTTTAACCTGGTCAGAACTCTTTTGTTTAAACCTGATCACTTTAACCTGATCAGAACTCTTTTGTTTAAACCTGATCACTTTAACCTGATCAAAACTCTTTTGCATGTATTACCAATGAATCTGAATACTAATCCGATCTATTGACCCCATTTGTAAGCTTGTAAGGAAAACAAAATAGTATGTAATGTACGAGACCGTAACCAAACCCCAACATTCTGTGCCTCCCCCCGCCTTTCTGCGAGTAAGACAATATGCGGTCATTCGGCCATTTGGACCCCTGGTTAGCGCGACTAACCATGATCCGAGGCGTCACCCCCAATAGTACTATCCATATAATCCCAGGCTAAAATAGCTAATGGTTACTAACTTATTCAGAGGACTTTAAGCGCTTTACTTTTCCTTCAATACACACATACGGTCAGATCATTAGTTCATTCATTTACATACAAAAGTCTTTTACAAGTATGTTTCCACCCCAAATCATTTCAAAAACTTTAGAAAAAGGGGGATTAGTGAAACTCACCTTGATGCTAGCAAATCTTTAAATAACAGCAGACCCGCTTATCCGTATCCTAATTACACAAGGATACTATACCCGTTAAGACTACCCGTCTTAAACGCAAGTTGTTCACCCGACTTAACTATTCCTGTTAAGTTCGAATTTGTTTATTTAAAACATTGTTTTATCATGACGACTCGTTGGTGATTATTATTCAAGTCTAGACGCTTTATTTATTTTCTGGAAAAACTATTATATTTCCATATTGGTGACTCATTATGTTTGTCAAAAATAAATATTATTTTTGCAATCGTCTTATAATATATTTATATTATAGTCCATGTATAAACACATATAATTATTTCTTTCCAATAATTATACAAGTATCGTTCATGTATTTCGTATGTATGTCTATCTCTATATGTACATACAATAACATGTTCCGAACGATATTTATTAACTTGTTTATGTTTATCATGCATTTGTTCGTACTAATCTATGCACACAATTATAAATATAGTCCAACGATCCAACATATATTTAAGTATGCTCCATGATAACATAAGAACTTTTATCCTTATGTATGCACATATATTTTTAGACTAACTTGACAGTGTGCTTTCAAGATTTACATGCATACACATACATATACTTTATGTATAATATTAGGGTTTTTAACATGATCTTCTTAGTATACATTTCCAGAACTTGATAAGTTATCAATATGTATATATATATATATATATGTATTGTCATGTTTTTAACCAATATCATAAACTATTTTTATGAACATACTCCATAATCATGCATACATATGATTCAATAATTCTCATTTTAACAAGTTTAACACTTTATGAACATACATTTATCAAGTTTTCCAAAACACACCTACATATATATCTATATATCATGATTCCTTCATGTATGTATCCTTGTTCAAACCTTTTTATCTAATGTTAATCATGCTTTTAATATCTACAACTATTATTATGGTATCAAAACAACAACATATACACTTATACCTACAATTTTCGGCTACACACATATATACACATTTACACACATCTTTTTAGTTTATCAATTCTTAATTTAGCATCATGAATTCAAATCAACACATATTTCATAAATATGTTAAGATAATAACTTATGTATAAAAACTTATCATTTTCGAATTTCATACATCTTTTTATATAAAATCTAGCTTTTAAATCATAAAAATGTTAAACTTTATAAACTCTTTAGCTTTTTAAACCTCCTTTAATTTTGGATGAACAACATGCTTACTTTAAGGAAGTAAAGAAAACATAAAAGATGGCTGATGGTTTGGTACCACTAGACAAGCTAGGTGAAGAAAAACATATGGAAGACACTAGGTGCTCGTGTTGTTATCAAGTCCCGACTCCTAGACTCCAAACCTTCCTTGAATCTTCAACTCTAACTCAAACTTCTCTAGGGTTTTTGCTCTTGAAATTGAAAGATACAAAGTGTTTGTGTGTGTGCATGTGTGAGCCGTGAGTGTGTATATATATGAGAGTGTGAGAGGTTGAGTGTGTAAGTGGGTGCATTTAATGTGATGGAAGATGTTGGTGTGGTCTACACTCAAAGAGGCATGGCCTCTCATGACACAAGTATGGAAGTGGTGAGGTGGTGTGAGGTGGGTGGGGCCCTCCTTGACTTCGGCCGAATAGAGGGAGAAGGGTGGAGGGTTGGGTGTTGTAATCAACCAAGTCACATCAAGGATGATTGACTTGACGAATTGACTCTTGCTTGCACCTTTGGTTGATTGGGTATGGCCCCTCATGACACATGCTCATGGTCATGATGGCGGAGTGGGTGTGTGGGTGGCCCCACATAAGTATGGCCGAAATGGGGTAGTAGGGTGGGGGTTGGGTCTTGTCACATCTCATAATTACAATCCAAGCGTTATTTAGATAGGTTCTTTGGTGGTGTCAACCTTCTAGGTTATCGCGTGATCTAATACCCGGTGTAGGACTTTTTATGATCAAATATCCTTATGTATTTTTGTGTATTTTGACTTGTTTATTAGTTTACTAGTTGATCCCGACCTAGTCATTACTTTAACTAAATCACACGTGTTTTACACATAAAATAACATAATGACATGTAACAATTATTTATATGTCAACTTTCAATAGTTTAGTACCAATATTTGTGTTTTTTAAGTTAAAGCATCTCCCTAGACTTTTACTAGAATAACATCCTTGTTAATCACCAACGATCGTACTTTGCGGGTTATTACTGCTTATTTCCCTAGTAATTCATAAAGATTACTATTTTGATATAACTTTCTTTGCTAGACTCCTTGACTTTACTTAGTCAAAATAATACTTCAGGAAATATATGATTTGAACGTGCATTTATGTAATATGGATATTCACCTGAATTACTTGGTGTCACATTCTTCCCATGTTAAAGAGAATTTCGTCTCGAAATTCAGTTCTTGTCATCTTGACTTAGAGTGCTCGTGAACAAGGACGGGTACTTGGCTTTCATTTTATCTTCCCGCTTTCACGTATACTCGGGGCCGCGCTTTGAGTTTCAACGTACCTTAACCAATTTAATCTGGCTACGCCTTGTTCTCTGAACCTTCCAATCTGTGACTTCAATGGGTTCCTCAACGAAGTGCAGCTTGTTATCTATGTGAATCTCATCAGGCGGTATAATTAACGTGTCGTCTGATAAGCACTTCTTGAGATTTGATACATGAAACGTATCATGTACATTGCTTAGTTCTTGTGGCAACTTGAGCTTGTATGCTACAGGGCCAACCCTAGCCAATATTTCAAATGGTCCAACGTACCTAGGGTTAAGCTTGCCACGGTTGCCAAATCTTGCAACTCCTTTCCAAGGTGAGACCTTCAACATGACGTGGTCCCCGACTTGGAATTCTAATGGTTTTCGTCTGTTATCCACGTAACTCTTTTGTCTGTCACGGGCGGCCTTCAAACGATCTTTGATCTTGAAGATCTTGTCAGTAGTCTCCTGAATAATCTCAGGACCGGTTAAATGTTTGTCGCCAACCTTCGCCCAACATAGCGGTGAACGACATTTTTGACCATACAAAGCCTCAAACGGAGCGGCTTTGATGCTGGTGTGGTAACTGTTATTGTATGAAAACTCAGCTAGCGGCAAATGAGTATCCCAATTTCCACCGAAGTTAATTGCTCACGCACGGAGCATATCCTCTAAGGTTTGAATGGTCCTTTCACTTTGACCATCTGTTTGTGGGTGATATGCCATGCTCATGTCAAAACGTGTGCCCATGGCTTCTTGTAATGATTTCCAGATTCTAGACACGAATCTGCTGTCTCTATCAGAGATAATAGAAATTGGCACTCCATGCCTAGCCACAATTTCCTTAATATAAAGCTTCGCAAGTTTCTCAGTTTTATCCGTCTCTTTGATGGGTAGAAAATGAGCTGATTTTGTCAAACGATCGACAATTACCCATATCGTGTCATACCCGCTCGACGTCCTGGGTAACTTTGTAATGAAATCCATTGAAATCTGTTCCCATTTCCATTGAGGTATCTCGGGTTGTTGTAATAATCCCGATGGTTTCTGATGTTCTGCCTTTACCTTTGAACATGTCAGGCATTTACCGACATAAATAGCAATTTCTCCTTTCATGTTCGGCCACCAATAGTGTTCTTTCAGATCCTTATACATCTTATCCGAACCTGGGTGAATGGAGTACCTAGACTTGTGGGCTTTGTCCATAACCAACTCCTGTAAGTTACCAAAACATGGCACCCAAATTCTATTCATGAAGTATAAAGTGTCATCTGACTTTGGTTCCAACTGTCTGATCATTCCTCGTAAAGCTTCATTCTGAATGTTTTCTTCTTTGATTGCCTCTTGTTGTGCCATCCGGATTTGAGTCGTGAGACTCGTATGAATTGTCAATCCTAGGGCACGAACACGAAGAGTTTTAACACGTTCCTTACGACTCAAGGCATCTGCTACGACGTTTGCCTTACCAGGGTGATACTTGATATCACAGTCTTAATCATTCAGTAGCTCTACCCAATGACGTTGCCTCATGTTGAGTTCTTTCTGATTAAAGATGTGCTGGAGACTCTTGTGGTCTATAAAGATAATACATTTTGTACCGTATAAGTAATGTCTCCAAATTTTTAGTGCAAACAAGACAGCACCCAATTCCAGATCGTGAGTCGTATAATTTTTCTCATGGACTTTCAGCTGTCTGGATCAATATGCTATGACTTTTTCTCTCTGCATCAACACACATCCCAGACCTTGGTGTGATGCGTCACAGTACACAATGAAATTGTCAGTCCCTTCGGGAAGGGATAGGATTGGTGCACTGCAAAGTTTTTGCTTCAGCAATTGAAAAGCTGATTCTTGTTTATCAGTCTAATCAAACTTTTTGTCCTTCTGAGTTAACGTGGTCAAAGGCAAGGCTATCTTTGAAAAATTCTCGATGAATCGCCTGTAATAGCCTGCCAAACCCAGAAATTGACGCACCTCAGTCGGAGTTCTTGGTGCTTCCCAGTTTTTGATAGCTTCAATCTTGGATGGATCTACGTGAATACCATTCTTATTGATCACGTGTCCCAGAAAGTGAACCTCTCGGATCCAAAACTCACACTTAGAGAATTTAGCATAAAGCTTCTCATTCCTGAGTACTTCCAAGATTAATTTCAAATGATGTTCATGTTCCTCCTTGGTTCGTGAATATATCAATATGTCATCGATAAACACAATCACGAATTTATCCAAGTACGGCTTGCACACGCGGTTCATGAGATCCATGAAAACAGCCGGTGCATTAGTCAAGCCAAATGGCATAACTAGGAACTCGTAGTGACCGTAACGAGTCCTAAAGGCCGTTTTTGGTATATCTTCTTCTTGAATTTTCAGTTGATGATACCCTGATCGTAGATCAATTTTAGAATAGAAACTGGAACCTTGAAGTTGATCAAACAAATCGTCTATTCGAGGAAGAGGATACCGGTTTTTGATTGTCAGCTTGTTCAATTCCTGGTAATCAATGCATATTCTAAAGGTTCCATCCTTTTTCTTTACAAATAGGACCGGAGCTCCCCATGGTGAGAAACTCGGTCTTATGAAACCTTTGTCAAGTAATTCTTGTAATTGGCTCGACAGTTCCTGCATCTCGGAAGGGGCTAGACGATACGGAGATCGTGCAACTGGTGCGGTTCCTGGTACTAGGTCGATCCGGAACTCGACTTGCCTTGATGGTGGTAATCCAGGTAAGTCCTCGGGAAATACTTCGGGGTAATACCTAACGATTGGTATGTCCTCGAGTCGACGTTCCTCGGGTTTCTTCTCAACGATGTGAGCCAGGAAGGCATAATAACCCTTGCGTAGATACTTATGAGCTTTCATGCGGTTTATCATCTTCAACATCGTTCTACACTTTTCGCCTTGAATTGAAAGAATTTCTCTGCTTGGTAGTGGGATACGTACGATCTTCTCGAAGCATACGATCTCGGCACGATTCTTTGATAACCAATCCATGCCAATAACAATATCAAAACTCCCTAGTTCAACGGGTAGAAGGTCTATACTGAATGTATGGTTTTCTAAACATAAAGTACAACCCTTAATGACCTCTCCGGCTTCAATTAATTTCCCATTTGCTAATTCAATTGTATAACTTTGATCTAGTTTGCTGGCCTTAATACCGAGTAAGGATTTAAAATCATTCGACACAAAGCTCATATCCGCACCCGAATCAAAAAGTGCAGAGGCATAGTGATTATTTATCGGGAACGTACCAGTGACGATGTTCGGGTCCTGGCGTGCGTCCCTTGCACCCATCACAAATGCTCTCCCATGTGCCTGAGCGTTCGTCTGATTCTTCCACTTGGGACAATCCTTTTTGAAGTGTTTTAGGTCACCACATATGAAACATCCCGGTTTAAATTTCCCTGTTCGGTCGTCAATTCGACAAGCTTGTGTGGTGTGACCAAACCTGTCACACTTTCCACATTTGATACATTCACCGGTGTGCTGATTTCCGCACTTCTTACACCTCGGCAGGCCTCTATCATACTCCTTCCTTTCCATTGTGTTGGCTGCAAAAGCCTTCACAGTTCCTTGTTTCTTAAACCCTTGTTTTCCAGATTTGTTACTTGAATTTCCCATCCATTTCCTTTTCTCCCCAGATCTACCTTCCTCATTCTCCTTCCTTCTAAACACTCCATTACGCACTGCGTCATCCCTCAGTTTGAATGCTAAAGTTATAGCATTCTTGGCATCCATTGGATTAGATGATGTTACCATACTACGAATTTGAGGCGCAAGGCCCCACAGATACCTTTCCACACGCTTATGTTCTGGTGTGACCATATGAGGTACCAGAATTGCCAATTCATTAAAGCGGTCGGTGTACCCCGCCACATCATCTCCGATCATTTGTAAGTTCCACATCTCAGTTTCAATCTTTTGTAATTCATTTCGAGGACAATATTCCTCGATCATCATATTTTTCAAGTCTTCCCAAGATAATTGATACGCTGTCTCTCTCCCCAAAGTCTTGACTTGTGAATTCCACCAGGTTAAAGCTTTATCAATGAGTGTGCATGTAGAATACTTCACCATGCAGTCAGCGGTGCATTCACTTATATCAATCACCGACTCCATCTTTTCTATCCATCTCATTAGTCCTACTGCACCCTCGGTGCGATTAAAACTGCGGGGGTTGCAGGATAGGAAGGCCTTGTAGGTGCACTTCCTATTTGGAGCATCTGTAGAATCACAAGTCATAACGTCATTAATTCGGATCATGACTATGTGTTATGGCTTATTTATTTTTATTACCTCCGAAACCTCCGTAACCTCCTGCTGTACCGCTACCTCCTGCACCTCCTCCACCGGTACCGCTGCCGTTTCCTCCGCCACTATTTCGATTTGCTTCATACTGCTCCATGGCGGCAGCTACTCGCTGTGCTATGAGTTGTTCCACGTTTGAGGAAATCGTCTCGTTGTTGCCACTAGTAGTGTTACGGGGCGTCCTTCGCTTAGGTGCCATGACGTTCTTTCTAACATAACATTTAAAAAGAAACAACATTATATAATAATAATGATAGATCATGACATAAGGATACAACAACGTCAAACGTAAACAACCATCATCACAACATAAACCATCACATACATAGTACATTGTTCCAAAAGACAAGGATACAAAAGGGATGGGTTCACATGACCACATCAGTACTAAAGTTTTAAACTACATAATGTGCTACGGGCACAACCCGCCCGTAATAGGTCTAGAAATAGGCAAGCGTTCCTGTCGGAACGGTAGCTGAAGTTAGCATCTGCTCCACGCATGCCTCAGCTAGAGTAGCTTGAAGTTCAGCATCTATCGCCCTCTGCTCTGCTACTTCTGCCCTCCCTTCGGCTGCGGCGGTCCTCCTCTCCATTTCCGCCAATCTCTTCTCAAACTCCATCATGTGGCTAGATGCATGCTGAAGGGACTGGTCGATTAATTTCTAATCCTCCGCCATCCCATTAACATTTTCCACTAAAGTTGGAAGAGTTGCCAAGTCCCTTTGGATGGACTTCACATTCATCTCCAAGAGATCAATCTCTATCCCTTTCTTACTGGTTCGGGACACAAGTAAAGGGATGGTGCATTCTGCGCACTCCCCGGTGAGCGGCACTGGTTGTGATTCGCATGTCAGTCCGACAGAGTCGCAGGGAGATCCTCCTCCACCCTCCACATTTGAACTACTTGGCAAAGCCATTCCCAGGATGATGCGTCGATCCTTGGTCCTTTGGGCATGGTCTCTCCGGTGGATTCATCCATTGTTGTGTAAGACGTTTCCTAACTATCGAGTTTAAGTGGGGTTAGTGTGTGACATGGCGTGACTACAATATCCATATTACATGATGACGGGTTATGCAATGCTTATGCAATGAAAACGTTTTAGTGAGTCATTCAAATTATAGACTAGGTTCCATTTTAGACTCCTAGTTCGCTATAATCAATGGCTCTGATACCAAGTTCTGTCACACCCCGCCAAGGCGGAAACGCGAGGCGTAACGTTCACTGGTTTTCAAAGCATGTGATTACCGCAAACACATACATGATATTGGATACATAATCAAAGTTTAATACAAAGTTTAAGATTTCTCAAATATGACTCAAAACCATGAGTTATACAAGTGAAATCCTTCCAAAAGCTGTATCCTCATGTATGTAAGTAACCTACATTGCTAGCCTGGAGACCACGTTCATTTTCCTGAAAACATACTTAAAAATGTCAACACGAGGTTGGTGAGTTCACAAATTATTATAAAGAGTTATCATAAACCCAATGATTAATCCTGATCATTTTCACCTGATCAAAACCCTTTATTTAAAACTGATCACTTAAACCTGATCAAAACTCTTTTGCTTAAATCTGATCACTTTAATCTGACCAGACCTCTTTTGTTTAAACTTAATCATTTTAACCTGATCAAAACCCTTTTGTTAAACCTGATCACTTTAACCTGATCAGAACTCTATTGTTTAAACCTGATCACTTTAACCTGATCAGAACTCTTTTGTTTAAACCTGATCACTTTAACCTGATCAAAACTCTTTTGCATGTATTACCAATGAATCTGAATACTAATCCGATATATTGACCCCATTTGTAAGCTTGCAAGGAATACAAAATAGTATGTAATGTACGAGACCGTAACCAAACCCCAACATTCTGTGCCTCCCCCCGCCTTTCTGCGAGTAAGACAATATGCGGTCATTCGGCCATTTGGACCCCTGGTTAGCGCGACTAATATAATCCCGGGCTAAAATAGCTAATGGTTACTAACTTATTCAGAGGACTTTAAGCGCTTTACTTTTCCCTCAATACACACATACGGTCAGATCATTAGTTCATTCATTTACATACAAAAGTCTTTTACAAGTATGTTTCCACCCCAAATCATTTCAAAAACTTTAGAAAAAGGGGGATTAGTGAAACTCACCTTGATGCTAGCAAATATTTAAATAACAGCAGACCCGCTTATCCGTATCCTAATTACACAAGGATACTATACCCTTTAAGACTACCCGTTTTAAACGCAAGTTGTTCACCCGACTTAACTATTCCTGTTAAGTTCGACTTTGTTTATTTAAAACATTGTTTTATCATGACGACTCGTTGGTGATTATTATTCAAGTCTAGACGCTTTATTTATTTTTTGGAAAAACTATTATATTTCCATATTGGTGACTCACTATGTTTGTCAAAAATAAATATTATTTTTGCAATCATCTTATAATATATTTATATTATAGTCCATGTATAAACACATATAATTATTTCTTTCCAATAATTATACAAGTATCGTTCATGTATTTCCTATGTATGTCTATCTCTATATGTACATACAATTACATGTTTCGAACGATATTTATTAACTTGTTTATGTTTATCATGCATTTATTCGTACTAATCTATGCACACAATTATAAATATAGTCCAACGATCCAACATATATTTAAGTATGCTCCATGATAACATAAGAACTTTTATCCTTATGTATGCACATATATTTTTAGACTAACTTGACATTGCGCTTTCAAGATTTACATGCATACACATACATATACTTTATGTATAATATTAGGGTTTTTAACATGATCTTCTTTGTATACATTTCCAGAACTTGATAAGTTATCAATATGTATATATATATATATATATATATGTATTGTCATGTTTTTAACCAATATCATAAACTATTTTTATGAACATACTCCATAATCATGCATACATATGATTCAATAATTCTCATTTTAACAAGTTTAACACTTTATGAACATACATTTATCAAGTTTTCCAAAACACACCTACATATATATATATATATATATATATCTATATATCATGATTCCTTCATGTATGTATCCATGTTCAAACCTTTTTATCTAATGTTAATCATGCTTTTAATATCTACAACTATCAATATGGTATCAAAACAACAACATATACACTTATACCTACAATTTTCGGCTACACACATATATACACATTTTCACACATCTTTTTAGTTTATCAATTCTTAATTTAGCATCATGAATTCAAATCAACACATATTTCATAAATATGTTAAGATAATAACTTATGTATAAAAACTTATCATTTTCGAATTTCATACATCTTTTTATATAAAATCTAGCTTTTAAATCATAAAAATGTTAAACTTTATAAACTCTTTAGCTTTTTAAACCTCCTTTAATTTTGGATGAACAACATGCTTACTTTAAGGAAGTAAAGAAAACATAAAAGATGGATGATGGTTTGGTACCACTAGACAAGCTAGGTGAAGAAAAACGTATGGAAGACACTAGGTGCTCGTGTTGTTATCAAGTCCCGACTCCTAGACTCCAAACCTTCCTTGAATCTTCAACTCTAACTCAAACTTCTCTAGGGTTTTTGCTCTTGAAATTGAAAGATACAAAGTGTTTGTGTGTGTGCATGTGTGAGCCGTGAGTGTGTATATATATGAGAGAGTGAGAGGTTGAGTGTGTAAGTGGGTGCATTTAATGTGATGGAAGATGTTGGTGTGGTCTACACTCAAAGAGGCATGGCCTCTCATGACACAAGTATGGAAGTGGTGAGGTGGTGTGAGGTGGGTGGGGCCCTCCTTGACTTCGGCCGAATAGAGGGAGAAGGGTGGAGGGTTGGGTGTTGTAATCAACCAAGTCACATCAAGGATGATTGACTTGACGAATTGACTCTTGCTTGCACCTTTGGTTGATTGGGTATGGCCCCTCATGACACATGCTCATGGTCATGATGGCGGAGTGGGTGTGTGGGTGGCCCCACATAAGTATGGCCGAAATGGGGTAGTAGGGTGGGGGTTGGGTCTTGTCACATCTCATAATTACAATCCAAGCGTTATTTAGATAGGTTCTTTGGTGGTGTCAACCTTCTAGGTTATCGCGTGATCTAATACCCGGTGTAGGACTTTTTATGATCAAATATCCTTATGTATTTTTGTGTATTTTGACTTGTTTATTAGTTTACTAGTTGATCCCGACCTAGTCATTACTTTAACTAAATCACACGTGTTTTACACATAAAATAACATAGCGTCATGTAACATTATTTATATGTCAACTTTCAAAAGTTTAGTCACCAATATTTGTGTTTTTTAAGTTAAAGCATCTCCCTAGGCTTTTACTAGAATAACATCCTTGTTAATCACCAACAATCGTACTTTGCGGGTTATTACTGCTTATTTCCCTAGTAATTCATAAAGATTACTATTTTGATATAAGTTTCTTTGCTAGACTCCTTGACTTTACTTAGTCAAAATAATACTTCAGGAAATATATGATTTGAACGTGCATTTATGTAATATGGATATTCACCTGAATTACTGGGTGTCACACTTGCACATTTCAATAAATGTTGATCGTTATATGTAGCATCACATACTTTTGTCAGAGGAATAATAAATAGGTCTATTGTATAGACACCTGAAGCATTGATCACACCACTTTTCTTCCTTCGTTATAGTTCATTTAAATAATATGAGCAATCTCATCTCCAATGACTAACTTTACCATAATGGTTCTAGATGTAATTTTTGGCTTTCTTTGCTTGGGATTCGGACGATCTCTGACGATTCAGTCATGTCCTTGCCTTGGTTGTTTCTTATCTTGATTTTCTCCATTTAATAGTCTCTTGAGGTCTGATCTAAAGAACTCTTCTCAAAATTCACTAGGGAATTATATAGATCAGACTTTGACATGTCCGTTTCATCCTTATCATAGTTCGAGACAAACTATTCAAAGGGTTTAGGTAATGAGTTTAGAATGACACATTCATCTAAGTCATTATTATTGGTATGTTCAGACTATCAAGTCTATGTAATAGACTTTCCATCTTCTTAAGACGAAGTTTAATGGATGACCCTTCATTCATTTTGCATATATAGTATAACCGTTTGGTTTCAAGACTTTCTTGATGAACGAAGTGACGAAATCTCCATTTTAATGAAAATGATATGTCATAGGCTTCTAAGAACGGAAGTTTCTCTCGTAGATGTGATTCCATAGAATCCAACATCAAAAACTGATACTTCAATATAATCATTAAGATTCTCTAGAAGATTATCATTGTTAATTGAAGCTATGCAATATAACTTTGAATGAACGGGACCGTCAAGAATATATAGTTTCTCTCTCATGTTCAAGAACTATTCTTAGATTATGATACCAAATTCGGAAATTTCTAACGTTAACTTTATCCGTATAAGGATAGATCGTAATGGATGATTTACGTTTAATGTAGAATTAGACATCTACAAAATGTAAATAAAGTCTAAATATTAGTACTTTTGGTATTTAATCCTTTAATAAATTAATTACCCTTTGGTTTAATTATAAAACCTTAATTTCATTAAAGACTAATATCCACATCACCCTTAACCTCTCGCAAGTGGTTGATCGTTGCTTACAAAAAATTAAGTTGATTGGTAGGTTACGTTAACCAATTACATCTCCATGCAACTCTTAGATATTATGAGATCATTTAGACAAACTATTTTCAAATGTGCATGTTTAATCCCATCTATGCCAACTATTCCTCGGAATTGGTTGATCGCTGACTCCGAGTTCAAGTTTTAAGTCGTCCCATTCTCAGACTGTAACGGTCGACCTAAGACTGTTTTAGGAATCGTTAGACGTCACCTTACCTTATTATATGTCATCCAATTGGTTGGTTGATCACAGACCACAGGGACATCCACATAATGTGCAAGTGTCCTTAAACAGGATGGCATGGACTTAAGTTTTAAGGGTACGTGTGTATTTTGAAAAGTCAAATTTATTTGAAATGATCAAAACATTTTATACAACAAATTCCTCATGCATGAAACTTGTTGTATTCCAATAAACGATTTTTCATTGGTTTTAGTTTTATTTAAATCCCCATTTTAATGATTGGTGACGCGTCCGGTTTTAATATCCTAGATATTTATCGTACGTCGGTTTATTTTGAAGAGCTTCCTAAAACCAATTTTAGCCTTTAATAAAACCCTTTTATTTTTAGCCGCTTCAAATCGAGTTTGGACAAATAATTTTTAAACGTCTTGTTTAATTATTTAAAACTCGAAAACGACATTTATACTAAAAATTAATTTTAGCATCATTTACAAAATACCAAAAAATCTCTCTTTTCACCTTGTAAATATTATGCATATTTTAAGTTATAAAATCTTCATTTTATTAACTTATCTAATTGTGTGGTTTTGAGTTTTATAAAATCTCTATTTTAACAAAACTCATATTGTCTCGTTATTTTATAAAACCATTTGGTGTTGATATAAGATATAAAACAACCAAACATATTATAAAATTAAACAACCACACAAGTATGACTAACCCAAAGTATTAGGTGAATTTTGTAAGCCAAACACAAAATATCACCAAGTCTTTTAGGGACCATAAAACCTAATTTAGCTCCCCCTTAATCAAGAACTCTTTCTTGATCTCCAAATCTCCAAGTTTGTTGTCTTCATTTTGGGTACCATCCTTGACTTGGTAGATTAAATAAACGTACAAAGATCATGACTAACATATGTCCTATTACATGCCAAATTTAACAAATGACTACATATGTCCTATTGCATGCCCAAAATTAAAAAAATTAAGTAAACATAATTATGTACCGCAAAGCAATACACGGTCTTGGCTTGGTCATATAGTAATACATAAAACATATAAATATATCTTGACAATTTTGCAACAATCCATTCACTACCACACATGCATGTGTATGGTGGTGAATACGTGTATAAACATAGTTGCAAAAATAACTTGTATCTATTTTTTAAGTGAAAAATCCATACAAGTAGTAGATCGGTTTCTAAAACGATGCAAACCGATTTTGTCAAAAGGTAATAGTTTCAAACTTGCAAAAGTGGCTCTGATACCACTGAAGGGAATCATGCACGTGTAGGGTTTAAAACTTTTAGCCACGGAAGAACTATTACACGTGTTCTTTTGAAACATTTTATAGATTCCCACCACGGATCCAATTGCATGTTAATGAAACTAAAACAAACAAACAAAGTAGGTTTAGAATTACAAACTTTGTAGAGAAGTGGTTGCCTAAACATATGAAGATGGTGAATGAAAAGATCAAAGTAGAAGCTCCTCCAAAAGTATCCACACAAAGCAATGAACCTCCAAGGATGGTGCTAGCCAACTAAACCCGTAAAGCTTGTCAAGATGCATGTTAGAAACTTGCAAGAACTCCTTCTTGTGTATATAGTGAGAAAATGGACACTCATAACCTTTAATAACAACGCATGAACTAATCCAACACTTAGGTTAGGTTATAAGTTGTTCAATTTCACACTTTGAGTCCTTCTAAGTTTCGAAACTTTGCTGTCCAGAAAACAGCAGAATTTTTGCTTAGAACCTCATTAGAAAAGTCCTTGAAAAAGGTTCTTGTTTCACCCTTTTAAAAACCCACAAGTATGGATCTAAAGGTGCATCATTGAAGGGACCATACCATGTAGTCATCCTCATGTATGGTGTGTGATAGAGGTCAAAAGGAACACTCGTTTTTTCTGCCAAAAGTTACGGCCAACATATGGAACACCATAAGTTGGCATGGTCTTGGTAATGATGACTTTAACCAACCCATATTTGTGTTTAGTTAGGAGAATACATGTTTGTTTTCAATTAAACCAATCTAGTTACCCATAGGATTGATGAAATAATAAATACATATATATATTATTTCACATATATATAATATATGTATGATGATCGTTAATAGCAAATATAGGTAATATAGACTAGTTTAAATGAAAGTTCATGTAAATTCATATATAAATACATACACGTATAATAAATATGTGACCTTAAGTAATTGTTACAAATGACAATTACTAAAATATATCTTGATCGGGTTAAGACGTTTAAATACGTTTAAACGTATCCTTGATAATTGTTTAGTGTGTGACCCTTTGAGATCATATATCATTATCAATGCTATTGAATGCTATTCCTTGGGCATATAGATCCAACAACACGTAGAAGTTCTAGTTGAGTGAGTGGGGTGTAAGTATTGAGTCGCATATTGACTCGTGATTTGTGTGTATTATAGGTGTAAGGTCGAAAGGCGAGCAAGAGAAGTTAGGAAGTTATAGTGATCAAAGTGTGTCGAGTAAAGGTGAGTTTCTATCGCCCACTTTTAAATATTTTATTGTTTTTGGGCATGAATACATTTGTATCGAGTTTTAGTAAATCCATGCATAGACGATGTCTTGTGATGAATTATTTATTTTAAATAATTGTTATGTTTGCATGTGTGAATGAGAGTGTGTCATGTACTTAACGATCGTGATAGGTGGTCATGCATAAGCTTGGCATTTTGTTGACATTAGTCAACGGGTTATTGTGTCTGACGGAAGTCAGGCGGTAGACTGTGTTTGCTTGTGTCCTATAAGACCCCAACCTATCCTACAGTTGGTCCTCATAACAGGTCATTCTCATTTAAAACACATTTATTGTTAAACAAACTACAAAGGAAGTCTTTTTAAAATCATTTATTTCTATTTAATGTTATTAAGTTTACCTCACGAACGCCTTAACACCAATCCGAGTAGCACCGCTCCCAAGCCAAGATACATCAACGCAACCCTTACCTGCAAACAATCTATCGCACACACAAGGTTAGCTACGCTAAGTGAGTTCTAATAGTTTATTTTAATTAAAAGCCAACTCTTCATACCATTATTTAAAGTTTACTCAGGACCCACGGTCCTTATAGAGTAATTTACCAATTCGTTAACAATTAGATAACCCATATATTATAGTGTATCCCATACCTGATCATTACCCAAGACTCATCCCATAATAACAATAATTATAATAATAATCCCCCAGTCCCGTAGACATAGGTCGGACTTACTACACTAATAACTCATACTCTAGAACCCGTAATAACTCGACTCTTAGGTAATCTAACAAAACCCTAGACATCAACTTACTCGACCTTAATCAAGGCTCTTACATTCCAACTAACACGACAATTGTACACATCACATCACAATCCTGACATTACGGTCGATCTAACTCTGTACACCACAACAATAACATTTACACATCACGTTAGCATTACCACCTTAATATCCTATACACGTCACATTAACATTACTACATTAATATCACCCCATGCACAATAAACATAACTCAACGTTTGCATGTAAATATATAAGCACATAAACACATACCTCATCACTGCACACTCGTTAGGGCATTCAACACACATCGAGCTCATCATTAACCTGTTAAATAAATGTCACCATTGGTGACTTCCCGAAGGACCTCGTCCTTCACAAATCCCGTTTTGCCATGTCATAAAGATGACAACGCAACACATCACCCGCCGTGCCACAAAGACAACAACACAGAACACATAACATAAATATAAACACCATATAAATCTACGTTTACATGACTCACAAACTACACCTGACCCTCACATATAACCTTGGAACATTATATCTCACATACATTCATAAGCAATTAGCTTAAAAGCCGACAATCCCTTAACACGTCACATATTATTGACTCGTACCTCTAGCTCACATATTCCTATGGACATGCCATCGACCCTATGACCCTTAAATAAACATTTTATATCAAAACCCACCGGGTTAAAACCCGGAACCCTTAACATGATTAAATATATTAATATCTCCTGAAAGTATGTATGATAACCCCAAAACAGTAAAACTTTAAAAGTAGGGGATTAGAAACTCACCGGATTCTGAGTCCAAATCCTTGCTCTGCAAACCTGCTCATCTACCCTTGAACCCAACATGTCAAATGTTCGGTCACGGGATCAGATACGTTCTAACCAAGCGTTGCATACTCATGAATAATTATAAATAAATCCTGACATCCGTCTTGTAACCCCGAACCGGGTTCTTTGCATGCCTGCATTCACGTGGCACACTATTGGAACCCTAATCGCCAGAGAGCATATCTGATGTCGTCCAGACGGTCTATAAAATTAAATACTAAACCTAACCCTCCTAAGTAATAAATGGAAAACATATGAACTAAAACGCACTCACATATAACCTTGGAACATTATATCTCACATGCATTCATAAGCAATTAGCTTAAAACCCGACAATCCCTTAACACGTCACACGTTATTGACTCGTACCTCTAGCTCACATAATCCTATGGACATGCCATCGACCCTACGACCCTTAAATAAACATTTTATATCAAAACCCACTGGGTTAAAACCCGAAAGCCTTACCATGATTAAATATATTAACATCTCTTGAAAGTATGTACGATAGCCCCAAAACAGTAAAACTTTAAAAGTAGGGGATTAGAAACTCACTGGATATTGAGTCCGAATCCTTGCTCTGCAAACCTGCTTATCTACCCTTGAACCCAACCTGTCAAACGTTCGGTCACGAGATCAGATACGTTCTAAGCATGCATTGCATACTCATGAATAATTATAAATAAATCCTGACATCTATCTTGTAACCCCAAACTGGGTTCTATGCTTACCACGTGGCACACTATTCGAACCCTAATCGCCAGAGACCATATGTGATGTTGTCCAGACGGTCTATAAAAATAACTACTAAACCTAACCAAGACTCCTAAGTAATAAATGGAAAATGTATGAACTCAACCGCACTGACAGGCAAGTGGACCTATCGAGTGTAGCACAGCTTAACGGTAAACCGAGTTATCAAACCCTAGAGACACTGAATACTAATACTAGACTCTGACTCGAACTAAAGATTTGATTGGTTTGGGGGATTTACTACACTATTGACTATAACTATGAATGTAATAAACTACAGTCGACTCAACTATCAAGAAACAGGACAAAGGTGAAATCAAGAGATGGGAAGAATACTACCTAGGTCGGAATCCTACTTGCAAAAGCACAACCTCTACCGGTTCTGGAAACTATGATGGATCTGGGTTTCTAAGGAAATAACTCTACACAACCTAGTGGATCCCTAATCACTCTCAGGGTGTCACCAACTAAGATACCAAAAGGTGTAATAACTCACCAGATTATCGAATCACTTCTCAAGTATTTTCAACTATGATAATGTACCCTAATGAACAGATTACCTCTCAGTCTCACCGTCCACAATACATTCAAGGAATGCTCGGGGTAATCCTAAGATAACTACTATGATTCAGGATAGCAACAAACACTAGACACCTAGACCAACTTTCTCTCAGACAGTTGACACTCGGATTCCTAATGAAGAAAACTAAACGACTAATTCTCACCTCTCGAGTATTGAACTAGGACACACACTTAATTCAAATAAGCAATCAACCACAATACCTATGATTACTACGTCTAGCAAATCACCGAAATCACAAACCCTAAGATCTATGACCAAGATACTCTAATTGAACTGGCAGACAACCATAATCAATGCATGGAATTATAATCAATCACAAGACAGGAATTAGAGCATGCATATTCATCATAATTAATCAAACTAATATCGTTACAAAATCATCAACCATCATTCAACATCCAAAAATCGATAAAAATCAATACTTTAACAAATATTCATCATGACCTAGGCAGTATCAATGAGTTTAGCCTACGATCATACTCAAAACAACCATAACAATAGTAATTAAGCAAAACATATGTTCAATCACAGAAAACTATGACAAAGATCGAATCTTGAAAACCTAGAATGTTAAATTAACAAACCCGGAATCCAAAAGCTCAAAACTTTCACTTGATTTCCTTTCCAAGCTCCCGAAAATCGCCTCTGGATTAGACGGCTGGAAATCGAACTCTCTTGATTATGGAATTACAATTTGATTTAAAAGTCGTTTAGGGCTTTTTTCTGATTCTACAGGCCCCTCGCGTACTGTGAAAGGTTTGGCTAGTCGCGGTCAGTTTCTTACTTCTTCGTTTAGCCCGAAAGATTGTTCTCTTGTCTTCGCGTACCGCGAAGGACCCTTTTTCAACATTTTTGACTTTTGATCTTCGGGCTTCATTCTTGTGCTCGGTTTCTTCGGGTTTTCACTCATGATTATCTCGAGCACCTGTAAACATAACAAAGACTTAATATGCACCAAAACGACTCAAAATGAATAGAAATCTAATTAAAAAGACACGAGAACTATGGAATAAAGATGTGTGCTTTGCACTACACCAAACATCCCCATACTTAACATTTTTTCGTCCTCGAAGAAGTCTACAATGGAATCATAACTGAGATCTAACTTTTATAATCAATTACCAATTAGCACAAATATACTCAAGCGTTAAAAATCAATAATTAGTGTTTCTGTCCGATTAAACCCAACCACCAATATCTAGCCCCCTTAATGTGTTCTAATTCCATTTTATACAACAATCAATCTATCTACGTGACTCACACTGAGAAGCTATAGCTCTACCTAATCCCGTCTCAAAGTCGTGTCTAGGCACGGGTTAAACCATATAGATTTGCCACCACGTTAAATTAAGATTTACAGATTTTTAGAAATCAATGGATTATGGGTTGAATGGAATGAATGAGCATTAATTAAAGCATAAGAACTTTCTTCTAGAGGTGTCTCAACCAAGTCACTATCCCGGAAGCTAACACATAGACTAGGTTCAACACATTTAAGCACATAAATCTCACTTAGGGGTGTATCCTCCAAGTCGCCATCCTAGAGGGTAACACATAAGCAAGACTCATAATTCTATGGAAATTTGGCACCAAAACTCGGATTTATTCTCATAAAAAGAGAGTGGTGTGCCATGAAAATTTTTAAAAACCTCTAAATATTTACTTAACGTTGTACCTATCACCCTATATTGACAGTTTCAGTATTACTATTACCCTAAGATGAGTACCCATAGGATTTCATGAATTTATTACGTGATTAGTCCTAGATAACACACAGGCTATTTAAGCTATTCAAGCTGACGTGTTCTACCAAAACATCACTAATTAGATGCATTTTCTATTATTTTATTCATTTAAACCAAACAAGTAGATCTAGTTGTACTATCATTTTCCATTTTGTTATTCAAAACTCATGATTTCAAAGGACATTTTTCATAAAAATTTCAATTTTTTTTGTATTTTTGTATTTTTATAATGACACAACCTAGAACTAGACTAGACATTCACACCCCACACTTGAAAGACGCATTGTTCTAAATGATAAGCAAAGACAAAACTAAAGATAAAATTGCAAAAATAAATAGGAAGTGACTTAACTGGTTAATGTAGATGCAAATCAATGTATCCAACTTCGTTCTTCCTCGTGTGCACCGTATAGTATTTCGGTCGCGGTTGCAAACACTGCTGGGTTTCCTTTACATAGTGATAAAAGCATTCGTCCCGTCCGAATGGATATTGAGTACGGAGAGGATGAACAATACCTGCAAAATAAACCTCACAACAAACCCGCAACATTAAACTGACACAAATAAAAGATTAAAGAATCAAACTGACTCTGGATAGAATGCAAGGATACGTACATGATGGGTGGCAAACACATGGACATGAATGCCATGGTGTCACACCCCAACCGATGGCGGAATCATCGGGGCGGGACATGTAAGACTGTTCATAGCACAAGGTTGACTAAATTGAAATATATTAAAGTCAAATTTCCATTACAAATATTCCAAGTACAAACCAAATTCAAACAAAGAAACATAAAACAACTCATAAAATTCTTGATTTAATTTGCTAAGTCCAAATCCTATATTGAGCACGTCTTGAGTCATTCTCACATAATAGGGCCTGAAACATGAATAAATTAAGGTCAACTAAAAGTTGGTGAGTATAACACAGTTGTATATAGATAGCATATAGTTGAAAACAAATCCTTCACATATCATGATAAATAAGGCATTTATGGGGAGCAGCTATTGTGTAACCATGTACAACCAAACCTTGTAACTAGCATGCAAAAATTGTGTTGTCGGTTTCAATCACAGCGCACCTGGGTGGGTTTGTCAAACTCAATAGATCTATCATTGAAAACCGTCGGCTTGTATAGTTAATGATTACACATAATCGCATACAAAGGTTAGCACAACTAGCACTCGGGCACAAAGCTCAAATTTTGCACACATGTATGTGAATAGGATTTTGCACTTGTGTTGTTTGCGTAAATGTAAATGTGTAATGTGTATAGAGTTCATGTTCCACCCCCAAAGTGTAAAAGAGTAAAAAGGGGTTGTGAATACTCACCTGATGAGCAAACAATGAAGCAAAGCAAAATAAGTAGCAACTAGCAAAGTCCGTGAATACGTGAGCCGACCTAACCGTTCCCTATGGTAAAATAAGATACTTTACGGTCTAAACAATGTTCGAATGTGTAAGTTGATCGTGTATATGATTCACCCAATTAGACTCGACATGAATACTAGTTTATATTTCCGACAGTTTTGACATGACGACCGTTAGCGACGAGTTGTGACAATCATATACATTTATATATACTTATATAAATAAGTTATGTATCTCAAGACCTGTCTTTACGTTTACACAACCACCCCATGGTTGGGGTTGAAAACAAATATATATTATGGAAGGTAAAACTTTTACATCAAGATAGCCTTTAGTAATGTATTCGGGTTTTTAAGTCAACTTGTGTCGTGTTTTTAGTCATTTTATCGAACTCAATAATTTATGAAACTTTTATCACACTCAACTAAGTGTATTGACTCTATATAAATGTATGGGTCATAATTTATCAAGGGGTTTAAGGGTTTCAAACAAAAATCATAAAACAAAGATGTTAACAGCTTCGGTTTTGTCGGATAGGTCTCGGAAAACTTGATGGTTGGGGGTCAAAATATTAGTTTTATGATAATAGGACATATGGGTTGTAATGCCAACACAAAATACTAGTTTTAGAAAAAAGAATCAAGTCATTTGAACCATTTTTGAGTGAGTTATGACCCCATGAAGTCGTCCTTAGAATTCTGTCCAAAAACTCAGATTGTACCCATTTTCTTGTATTGACCTTTTAGGGTATCAAAACTCTTCCAAAAATCACGAAATCACTTGGGATGGATAGAGGATTCTTTAAACTTAATTTTTGATTCAAGAAACGTCCATTTTGGTTTAGTTTTGACTAGTATATGACCGTCCAAAGTGGACTGAAAATTCTGCCAGCACGTTCTCTTTTGAAATAAACACTACTTGGGTGAACTTACACACAAAACAACTTGTGTACTTAATAAAATCAAAAATTAGGATATGAACACTCACTTAAAGCAAGCAAGGAGAAGGACGGAATGGTGTAGGAAGCTCGAACTCTTGAAATCACCCTTGAAACACCTTGAAACACCTTGAAACTTCAAGGCTCTAGCTAAACTTTTTAGAGGATTGTTCTTGATTTTTGAAAGAGTGAAATTGTGTGTGCATGTGTATATGTCGTATATATGTAGATAAAAAGGGGTGGGATTGAGTGTTAGACTTCTTCTAATCATCACAAGTCATGGTAGATGAGATGGATTTGACACCTTGCTTGTAATCAACTTGAAAGGGTATGGTTTGACATGACAACACACATGGGGAAAAGATGGAGTAGGCAAGGTGGGTGACCCCACCTTATTTCGGCCGAGAGAGGGTTAAGGGGTGGGGGGTTGGGTGTTGTCCAATAACTAGTTATTTCTCAATCGTTAGTTAGATCGGTTCTAGTTAGAATACACTCGGTAGGTGATACCGTGATATAATACTCGGTGTAGGAACTTTTAGTGATTAAAACTTTATATCTATATACCTAGATGTATATATATATATATACATACATATATAATTATTAGATGAAACGGGGTTTGAGTGTAGATCTCATAAGTCATCATCATTACTAATTGATGTTGGAGTGGAGTATAAGCAAGGATATAATGATGGTGATGTGATCTTTATGTTGCTTGCATCTTTGGTCATAATCATGATGATTATGACGCCTGAGTGTTGTGTAAACAAAGCAATCATGATGATGTGATTGATTTAGATGTGGTATAATACCTGAAATTTATACCCGCTTTAATATCTTTATTTATTAAAACGTCTCACTAGACTTTTACTATCAAGTTCTTGTTAATCACCAACGATCGTACTTTGTGGGTTATCACTGCTTATTTTCTTAGTAATTCTTAAAAATTACTATTTTGATATAATTTCCTTTGTTAGATTCCTTGATTTTACTTAGTCAAAATAAAACTTCCGGAAATATATGTTGTGAATGTGCATTTATGAAATATGGATATTGACCTGAAATACTGGGTGTCACAGTATATAACCGAGTAAAACTTGAGTATTTGTATTGAATCACTGTATTTAATTTATGGCGAAGAATATAATAAGACAGTGCACGAGAATTTGGTTTGAAATGCGATACATTGAGTTGAAATATGGATACTAAAAATCGGAAATGTTACAGTCTCCCCATGTTGAGAGAATTTCGTCCCGAAATTTAGCTAGAGGAGACAATAGTATCGGTAAAAAGGTGAGGGTACTTGAGCTTCATTTGGTCTTCTCGTTCCCAAGTGAACTCAGGATCACGCTTAGATTCCCAATGAACTTTGACAATAGGAATGCGACTTGTCTTGAGTTGTTTGACTTCGCGATCCATAATTTCCACCGGCTTCTCAACGAAGTGCATTGTTTCATCAATGTGCACGTCGTCAAGCGGTATATGGAGATTTTTATCAGCGAGACACTTCTTCAGATTAGATATATGAAATGTAGGATGCACATTGCCAAGAGATGGAGGTAACTCGAGCTTGTAAGCCACTTTCCCAATCCTTTCAAGGATTTTGAATGGACCAACATAACGAGGTGCTAACTTGCCTTTCTTTCCGAAGCGGATCACGCCCTTCCACGGGGACACCTTTAGAAGAACAAGGTCACCGACTTGGAATTCCAAGGGTTTTCGACGTTTGTTGGCATAACTCTTTTGCCGACTCCTCGCTACTCGAATATTGTCACGGATTTGAATAATCTTGTCGGATGTTTCTTGAATTAACTCGGGACCGGTGATTTGTGCTTCACCAATCTCATTCCAACAGATAGGAGAACGACACTTGCGACCATAGAGAGCTTCGAATGGAGCCATGTTGATACTTGTGTGGTAGCTATTATTGTAAGAGAACTCAATGAGGGATAAATGTGAATCCCAATTGCCACCAAAATCGATTACGCAAGCTCTAAGCATGTCTTCAAGTGTTTGGACTGTTCGCTCGGTTTGACCATCAGTTTGGGGATGGTAAGCCGTGCTCAAATCCAATCGTGTGCCAAGAGCAGTTTGGAGAGATTTCCAAAATCGAGAGGTGAACCGAGCGTCTCGATCAGATATTATGTTCAAAGGAACACCATGACGGCTCAAAATTTCATCAATGTAAATTCGGGCTAGTTTCTCGACCCGATAGTCTTCACGGATAGGCAAGAAATGAGCAGATTTGGTGAGACGATCAATGATCACCCAAATACTATCATAACCACTCGAGGTGCGAGGGAGTTTGGTAATAAAATCCATGGCTAAGTTCTCCCATTTCCACACGGGGATTTCCGGTTGTTCAAGCAAACCAGAAGGACGTTGATGTTCGGCTTTGACTTTGGAGCAGGTTAAACATTTGGCAACATAAAGAGCAATGTCCTTTTTCATACCGGGCCACCAATATTGTTGGCGAAGATCTTGGTACATTTTATCCGCACCAGGATGAATAGAATAACGAGTCTTGTGGGCCTCGTTCATGAGAAATGTACGGAGATCATCGCGATCGGGAACCCAAATATGGTTTAAGTAATATAGTAAGCCATTGGGTTTTGATTCAAGAAGAAGTTCAACACCACACGACATTTCTTCATACATGTTACCCTCGGTTACCGAGACGTGTTGAGCTTCTAAGATACGGGTTTGAATATCGGTTTGAATACGGGCACAGTGAAGCATAACATGGTCCTTTCGACTCAAAGCATCGGCTACAACATTCGCTTTGCCGGGATGGTAACGAATCTCACAGTCATAGTCGTTAAGGAGTTCGACCCAACGTCGTTGCCTCATATTGAGTTCTTTTTGGTTAAAAATATGTTGAAGACTTTTGTCATCGGTGAATACCACACATTTCGTGCCATATAGGTAATGTCTCCAAATCTTTAACGCGAATACGACCGCACCCAGCTCGAGATCGTGCGTCGTATAATTCTTCTCATGAACTTTGAGTTGCCTTGATGAATAAGCGATTACTTTGCCTCGTTGCATGAGAACACAACCAAGACCTTGGTTAGAAGCATCACAATAGACAACTAAATCATCATTTCCATCGGGGAGAGTCAATATGGGAGCATTGCACAGCTTTTGCTTGAGGGTTTGAAAAGCTTCTTCTTGTTTCGGTCCCCATTCATAAGTCTTACCCTTGTGAGTCAAAGCGGTGAGAGGGACAACAATCTTTGAGAAGTTTGAGATGAAACGACGATAATAACCCGCAAGACCAAGAAATGAACGAACTTCGGTAGGAGTCTTCGGGGCATTCCAATCCTTAACCGTTTCAATCTTAGCAAGATCAACATGAATACCCTTGTCATTGACAATAGACCAAGAAATTGAACTTCCTTTAGCCGAAATTCACATTTGGAGAATTTGGCATATAGTTGTTCTTTTCTCAAGAGTTCCAAAACCAATCTAAGGTGTTCTTCATGGTCGGCTTTAGTCTTGGAATAGATTAAGATATCGTCGATGAAAACGATCACGAATTTATCAAGGTACGGTTTGCACACACGATTCATGAGGTCCATGAAAACTGCGGGTGCATTGGTTAACCCGAAAGGCATAACGATGAACTCGTAATGACCATACCTTGTTCGAAAAGCAGTCTTGGGAATGTCATCTTCTTGAACACGGAGCTGATGATAGCCGGATCGAAGATCAATCTTCGAGAAGCAAGTAGAACCTTGAAGTTGATCAAAGAGATCATCGATTCCAGGCAAAAGATAACGGTTCTTGATAGTAAGTTTGTTGAGTTCGCGGTAATCAATACACATACGAAATGATCCATCCTTCTTTTTGACGAATAAGACGGGAACAACCCACGGTGAATGACTCGGACGGATGAATCCCTTGTCGGAGAGCTCTTGAAGTTGACTTGCAAGTTCTTGCATTTCAGAAGGTGCAAGACGATAAGGGTCTCTAGCCACGAGGTTAGCTCCGGGTACAAGATCAATACGAAATTCTACTTGATGAACGGGTGGAAGACCGGATAAGTCTTCGGGGAATACTTCAGGAAAATCTCGGATAATGGGGATATCTTGAATACTCTTCTTCTTGACATCCTTTTGAACAATATGAGCTAAGAAAGCAATGTACTTCTTTCGTAAGTACTTTTGAGCGGTAGTACACGACATCAACTTAAGTCCCTTGCAAGGCTTTTCACCAAAAACCCTTAAGGTTTCTCCCGATGGTAGCGGAATTCGGATACACTTTTCAAAGAAAATGACTTCGGCATGATGATTTGATAGCCAATCCATACCTATGATAATATCAAAGCTTCTTAGTGGCATTGGAACAAGGTTGATTGGGAATGAATGGTCATTTAGTTCTAGGGAGCAATCATAAATAATGGACTCAATGGTAAGGGAGTCACCATTTGCTATTTCAACGGTGAAGGCTTTCTCTAATTGGGATCGTGTCTTTGCAAGTAAAGGCTCAAAATTTAGTGACACAAAACTTTTATCGGCACCGGTATCGAACAAAATGGAGGCATATTGACTATTAACAAGGAAAGTACCATTAACCACGTCGTTGTTGGCTTGAGCTTCGTTGGCGTTTATGTTGAACGTACGCCCACGAGCTCCACCTTGTCTAGCATTTGCAAGTCTTGGACATTGATCACGAAAATGGTTCGGGTCACCACACTCATAGCAAGCACGCCCATTAGCAATGGCGGGAGCACCTTGATTAGCCACTTGAGGTACGGTTCGGTTTGGAGGGTTGACTTGACTCGCAAGAGCTTTGGTCCTACAAACACTAACTGTATGACCATATCTCCCACAATAAGTACAAAGGCGACATGAGATGTTTTGCGGATGATGGTAGTTGCAGGTGGCACAAAGAGGGTAGATCCCAACATATGGTTTTTTAGCCGGCGCTTGAACCATAGGTGCAGCTTGGTTGATGGGAACAGCAGGAGTAACCACAGCAAAATTTCTAACCTTCCTCTTTCTATTATTGCGAGAGGGCTCGGTTGTGGCTTCTTTGTTGTGAGTAGGAGGGGTTACGGTTTCAGAAACTTTCTTAGAACCCTTTTTGGTCAGAGTTCCATCTTTCACATGATTATCAGTTAAGGTAGAGAATAGACGAATAGCATCCTCCAGAGTAGCAGGGTTTCTACCTAAGACAGTATCTTGGATTTGTCTTGGTAGCCCACCAATATACTTTTCGATACAACGGGTCAAAGGAGTGACCATGTGGGGCACTAGAAGACTCAACTCATGGAACCGAGTTGTATATGCTAAGCTTTCCCCACTATCTTGGGCAAGATCCCAAAATTCAGCTTCTAACTTTTTCACTTCATTTCGAGGACAGAACTCCTCGGTCATAAGCCTTTTGACCTCATCCCAAGGTAAGGCCATAGCTACATCAACACCCCTATTCCTTTTCTCCCCATTCCACCATGTAAGTGCCCGTTTTTGTAGGACACTTGTAGCATGACGAACACGGAGGTTGTCGGGACAGTCACTATTGAGAAAGGTATTCTCAATGCTTTCGAACCATTGAAGGAGTCCAGTAGCTCCTTCGGTACCATAGAACTTTAGGGGATTGCACGAGTTGAAGTGCTTGAAGGTGCATTGAGATGGATTGTTACCACCATTTCCACCATTTCCACCATTATTACCACTATTGCTTCCATTTCCACCATTGTTGCCATTGGTGGCACCATTGGCTTGGGTGAGTTGTGTCACCAATTGGGTAAGAATAGCAGCAATGTCGGTGTTGGCGTTGGTTGCGGGAGCATGACGAGGAGGCATTCTACAGATTTTTTTTTCAGAAGAAAAGAAAGATTGCAAGAACTTATGAGATTTGATAGGGTTTAATAGAATGAGATAACAAAAATAAAAATAGATATTCTTAGTTTGGATTGTACTCAAAAGTTATAAAATCACTTGAATACTATGGCACATTAAGGTTAATTAAACTTATATAATTTTCAAGAAGACATGCTTTAGCCTATAAGTAAACACTCATCTCGGGAATTCCCAGGAAAGCATACGGGTCCCTCGGTTGATTGGGATTTATGCGAAATGCTTTCCTAGACAGAAAACCCGAAATACAGGTGTCACCCTTCCAGATTGCACGTGTCCTCAAATAATTTAACAAGTTTAAAAACCTTAACGAAGAAAATAAAAATTTTAGAGATTTTTGCTTCAAGAATTTTTTCACATGCTAAGAAGGATAAAGATAGAAAAGAAGATAGAAATATTATGAGGTTTTAGAATATAGGAAATGATATTATTTATTTAATTATTATTAAGGAAGATCCTAATGAGTCATGAATTTCTAACAAGTAAGGTATCAAATATAATAATAATTAATCATGGTGAGCATGTAGCACATAGCATGTAACACATAGCACAAAATCATTAAATATAGCATAAGTGGGTGTCCTAAAGTTATAGTCTAGGTCAAGGTGTCTAATAACCTAATTCCCTATAACCAAGGCTCTAATACCAATCTGTCACACCCCAACCGATGGCGGAATCATCGGGGCGGGACATGTAAGACTGTTCATAGCACAAGGTTGACTAAATTGAAATATATTAAAGTCAAATTTCCATTACAAATATTCCAAGTACAAACCAAATTCAAACAAAGAAACATAAAACAACTCATAAAATTCTTGATTTAATTTGCTAAGTCCAAATCCTATATTGAGCACGTCTTGAGTCATTCTCACATAATAGGGCCTGAAACATGAATAAAATAAGGTTAACTAAAAGTTGGTGAGTATAACACAGTTGTATATAGATAGCATAAAGTTGAAAACAAATCCTTCACATATCATGATAAATAAGGCATTTATGGGGAGCAGCTATTGTGTAACCAGGTACAACCAAACCTTGTAACTAGCATGCAAAAATTGTGTTGTCGGTTTCAATCACAGCGCACCAGGGTGGGTTTGTCAGACTCAATAGATCTATCATTGAAAACCGTCGGCTTGTATAGTTAATGATTGCACATAATCGCATACAAAGGTTAGCACAACTAGCACTCGGGCACAAAGCTCAAATTTTGCACACATGTATGTGAATAGGATTTTGCACTTGTGTTGTTTGCGTAAATGTAAATGTGTAATGTGTATAGAGTTCATGTTCCACCCCCAAAGTGTAAAAGAGTAAAAAGGGGTTGTGAATACTCACCTGATGAGCAAACAATGAAGCAAAGCAAAATAAGTAGCAACTAGCAAAGTCCGTGAATACGTGAGCCGACCTAACCGTTCCCTATGGTAAAATAAGATACTTTACGATCTAAACAATGTTCGAATGTGTAAGTTGATCGTGTATATGATTCACCCAATTAGACTCGACATGAATACTAGTTTATATTTCCGACAGTTTTGACATGACGACCGTTAGCGACGAGTTGTGACAATCATATACATTTATATATACTTATATAAATAAGTTATATATCTCAAGACGTGTCTTTACGTTTACACAACCACCCCATGGTTGGGGTTGAAAACAAATATATAGTATGGAAGGTAAAACTTTTACATCAAGATAGCCTTTAGTAATGTATTCGGGTTTTTAAGTCAACTTGTGTTGTGTTTTTAGTCATTTTATCGAACTCAATAATTTATGAAACTTTTATCACACTCAACTAAGTGTATTGACTCTATATAAATGTATGGGTCATAATTTATCAAGGGGTTTAAGGGTTTCAAACAAAAATCATAACACAAAGATGTTAACAGCTTCGGTTTTGTCAGATAGGTCTCGGAAATCTTGATGGTTGGGGGTCAAAATATTAGTTTTATGATAATAGGACATATGGGTTGTAATACCAACACAAAATACTAGTTTAAGAAAAAAGAATCAAGTCATTTGAACCATTTTTGAGTGAGTTATGACCCCATGAAGTCGTCCTTAGAATTCTGTCCAAAAACTCAGATTGTACCCATTTTCTTGTATTGACCTTTTAGGGTATCAAAACTCTACCAAAAATCACGAAATCACTTGGGATGGATAGAGGATTCTTTAAACTTAATTTTTGACTCAAGAAACGTCCATTTTGGTTTAGTTTTGACTAGTATATGACCGTCCAAAGTGGACTGAAAATTCTGCCAGCACGTTCTCGTTTTGAATGGTTACTTTTCTTTTGAAATAAACACTACTTGGGTTAACTTACACACAAAACAACTTGTGTACTTAATAAAATCAAAACTTAGGATATGAACACTCACTTAAAGCAAGCAAGGAGAAGGACGGAATGGTGTAGGAAGCTCGAACTCTTGAAATCACCCTTGAAACACCTTGAAACTTCAAGGCTCTAGCTAAACTTTTTAGAGGATTGTTCTTGATTTTTGAAAGAGTGAAATTGTGTGTGCATGTGTATATGTCGTATATATATAGATAAAAAGGGGTGGGATTGAGTGTTAGACTTCTTCTAATCATCACAAGTCATGGTAGATGAGATGGATTTGACACCTTGCTTGTAATCAACTTGAAAGGGTATGGTTTGACATGACAACACACATGGGGAAAAGATGGAGTAGGCAAGGTGGGTGACCCCACCTTATTTCGGCCGAGAGAGGGTTAAGGGGTGGGGGGTTGGGTGTTGTCCAATAACTAGTTATCTCTCAATCGTTAGTTAGATCGGTTCTAGTTAGAATACACTCGGTAGGTGATACCGTGATATAATACTCGGTGTAGGAACTTTTAGTGATTAAAACTTTATATCTATATACCTAGATGTATATATATATATACATACATATATAATTATTAGATGAAACGGGGTTTGAGTGTAGATCTCATAAGTCATCATCATTACTAATTGATGTTGGAGTGGAGTATAAGCAAGGATATAATGATGGTGATGTGATCTTTATGTTGCTTGCATCTTTGGTCATAATCACGCCTGAGTGTTGTGTAAACAAAGCAATCATGATGATGTGATTGATTTAGATGTGGCATAATACCTGAAATTTATACCCGCTTTAATATCTTTATTTATTAAAACGTCTCACTAGACTTTTACTGTCAAGTTCTTGTTAATCACCAACGACCGTACTTTGTGGGTTATCACTGCTTATTTTCCTAGTAATTCTTAAAAATTACTATTTTGATATAATTTCCTTTGTTAGATTCCTTGATTTTACTTAGCCAAAATAAAACTTCAGGAAATATATGTTATGAATGTGCATTTATGAAATATGGATTTTGACCTGAAATACTGGGTGTCACAGTATATAACCGAGTAAAACTTGAGTATTTGTATTGAATCACTGTATTTAATTTATGGCGAAGAATATAATAAGACAGTGCACGAGAATTTGGTTTGAAATGCGATACATTGAGTTGAAATATGGATACTAAAAATCGGAAATGTTACACATGGCAAGGTGAATCATCGGTTACAAACTGGTTCTAATTTCCCATGGTCATGGTTAGTGAATGAAGGATATGATATGATTGATGGTAATGGTGAATGGTTTGATGATATGGAGATGATATAGATGGTGGATGAATGGTGTTAGGCATGGGCAATGAGTGGTGTGAAAGACCATTGGAAAACAAAGGAAAAAGGGTTGGTCCAGGAAGCCTCGTGTACCGCGAAAAAAAAAATGGGACACTACTCTCGTACGGCGAGGAGTCAAAATGTACCCGGCCTTTAGTTTTTGTCCCTCGCGTACCGCGAGGGATGGCCTTCTCTTTCTCGCGTATCACGAGGGGACCTCATTAATAGAAAGTTAAGAAATTTTTTTCAATTTATACTTAGAAAATTTTTGACATTAAAATTTTTTTTTTCATCCAAATCCTTTAAAACTCTGTCCCAAGTGTAAAAACATATGCAAACATACCTAGAACTTCGTTCCTGATGATTTTCCTTACCAAATCTAGGGCAAATCCTTGCAAAACATGACACAAACATAACACACATACCAAAAAACATAGAAATTGACACGGACTAAGAGCAAGTAATGCATACAAACTCTACATCCCGGGCACTTGCCCGAGAATCAAACAAGCCTACCGGGAGGCTTATCCTTGATCATATCCGGCACCGCCTTCATCCTACGTGGTCTAACGATCCTCCACAACTTCAGCAAACTTCTATTCCTCACAACTATTGAACTCATATCACATTTTGCACTCAAATCCTTCCACCACAACTTAAATCTACCCGGTCCGAATGTGAGACGATTTAAATATCCCAACAAACTGTTATCCCTAAACATCCCCACACTTGGGGTTTCCACTATCCTCACATTATTAGATTCACATAACGTTGGGGTCCTCTTACGGGGTGGCCTAGACCTTGGGGCACTAGAGCTAGGGGCCGGATCAACAACTCTCTCCTCAGAACAAAGAATAGGTAGAGGTTCAGGAATTGGATTTTCTATGGGAATGACCGCTAAAACTTCACTATGATCATCAATATTCTCACCACTCTCCACAATGGGTGCTTCACAAACCATCTGCTCCACTTGTGCTAATATTTCACTCAAACTGTAAGCATCACCGTCAGCACGTTAGGAACGAGGACCCTACCAATTTCTTCTCAAACTCCTCCAACCAATCTGGAGGCTCCTCTTTCATCCTTCCTACATTTCCATCTACAACATCCGCTATTGGATTAGAGTCCAAATAGTCATCCGTGGAGGCATCAAGCATGCACACGGAGTGGCTATGCTCGCCAACATCCTTCACGGACTTAGTCGCATCGAAAATGATCGACTCGTCCCCAACACGAAGTGTGAGTTTCCCGTCAAAGACATCAATCAATGCCTTGGCGGTGCGCAAGAATGGGCGCCCTAAGATGAGTGGGTCTCTGTCATCCACCTCCATATCTAGAATCACAAAGTCCACAGGGAAAACAAACTTACCTACTTTCACTAACAGATTTTCCACAATTCCCCGTGGATACTTGACTGAATGGTCTGCCAGTGAAATGCTCATGTGCGTAGGCTTCGGTTCACCTAGGTCTAGTTGTTTATATAGAGAATAGGGCATCAGGTTGATGCTAGCACCTACGTTGGCCAACGCGTGGTGCAAGGCAAACTGCCTAGGAGACACGAGATCGTGAAATAACACGAATCTCCCAGCTTCTCTAGCAGTTTGTTCTACACCACCATAGAGAGTTGCTCACTGAGTGAGACTTTAGAGACCTCCTTGAGCTTCTTCTTGTTGGAAAGAAGATCTTTTAGGAACTTGCCATACTTTGGCTTGCGCTGGAGGGACTCGATGAGCGGGAGATTGACCTTGAGTTGTTTAAAAGTATCAAGGAAGTGACTTTATTCCCTAGCTTGTTTATGTGGCATCAAGCGCTTTGGGTAGCGGATACGACTCAAGTCAATCTCGGGGGCTCTGCATCTCTGTCCCTTCTTCTTCTCCCCAGCCTTCTTGGCAGTAAACTCTATTAATCTCTCCTCGTCTACCTGTTCCTCAGCCAAATTAGCATCGATTTCAGCGAATCGACTTCTCCAGTCAATCTTCTTGACCTCCTTAGGTGACAGAATATTATACCTACAGGAGTGGGGGTCATCCTCTACAACCACTTTCTCCTCCACACTCCTTACTGACACGGCCATCACTGAAGCGTTGGAGCTTGAAGATGGACCTCCTCGTCGATCTTTCAAGCTCTTAGCGATGTCCTCAACCGTGCATTGCAAATCATGGAATGCCGACTGTTGATTCTTTAATAGAGCGTCGTGGTTATCCAATCTATGCCTAGCATCCCTGTCCTGCTCGAATAAGTGAGCAAGCAGCAGTGTCTGAGTGTTAAGCATCTCTTTTATCGTAGTCGTGTCGAAACTTCTTCCAGTGCTAGGTCCCGTATCTCCTCCTCCTCCAAGCTGCTGCTGCTAACGACCGTTAAACCCAGGTGGGTTGTTTCCAGATCTCCATCCCGAGCCAAAAGAATTAAAGTTGTTATACCTTCGGTTCTGGTATTGGTTGCCAAAAAAACACACATGCTCTTGATTATTTACCGGGAAATCACGGGTGTCGTGGCCTCCATTGACACTTGACACCTCTGAGCACTGAGTTTCAGCTCTTTGATTTCATTAGCCATTGAGGCAAGGGCAACAGCCATGCTAGAATCATAAGTGACCTGATGCGCACCTCTAGGAAATGTGGTGGATGATCTAGTTATAGGAATAGAAGTCCTAGAAGATGGGTACTGCTGTTCGGCTTGAGCGAAGCTCTCGAACATCTCCTCGCACTCAGCAGGCTCAAATCTTTCCATGATGTGGCTTCCTGCAGCTGTATTAAACATTTGGTGATTCTCGAAGGTGAGGCCATTATAGAACTTCTCAATTATCGCCCAGTCAGAAAGACCGTACTGGGTACATCGGTTCAACAACGCGTTGAACCACTCCCAGGCCACGTGATAGGGCTCGTTAGGATCCATACGAAAGGAATGGATTTGATCCCTAAGGCAAGCGGCCCTAGAAGGTGGATAATATTTCTTGAAGAACTTGGCTTCGAGATCCTCCAAAGTGGTGATCAAGTTGTCCTGGAGATTGTCGAGCCAAGTAGAAGCACGCCCAAAGAGTGAGAATGGGAAGAGACGCAAGTAAAATGCGTCCTTAGATACACCCGTGATATTGAAGGTATCACATATGCGCGCGAAGCGGGACACTTGTCCCGGTGCATCCTCATCCTTAAGGCCATGGAACCGAGTAGCATGAGTGATCGTACTCATGACATGTGATGGGATCTGCTAGGAATTGACATTTGCAATGGCGAGGGCGGGTGATCGAAGATCTCGCCCCAGTGACCCCATCACTGGCCCTCTGGTGCACGGTACGTCTCGCTGGTGGATCAGCGTCGCCCATGGTAGGAAATGGATGTAGAACGTACCTGGTTTTCACACAATGCTTTCAAACACCCCCGAAAGTCATGTGTGCGCTCTTGTAGTTCTCGTTCAGGCTCTAGCAAAGCTGAATAAGGTGGTGACCCCTGTGAACGAGTATTATGCATAAATAGAAAGACTCTAAGATGGAAAGAAATAAAAACTCAAAAACAAAAGGACTTGATCCTATATTAGACACACAGATATGACACACAAGTAGCACGTAGGATAAGCACACGAAACAAACTCAAAGAAAACAAATAAACCAAAAATCAAACAAAGAACTAATCAGAGTTAATTTTGCTATTGCCAAGTGTCCCCGGCAATGGCGGCAAAAACTTGATGTCATCCAGACGGTCTATAAAAATAACTACTAAAACTAACCTAGACTCCTAAGTAATAAATGGAAAACCTATGAACTAAACCGCACTACAGGCAAGTGGACCTATCGAGTGTAGTACAGCCTAACGGTAAACCGAGTTATCGAACCCTAGAGACACTGAATACTAATACTAGACTCTGACTCGGACTAAAGATTTGATTGGTGTAGGGGGTTTACTACACTATTGATTATAAGTACGAATGTAATAAACTAAGATCGACTCATCTATCAAGAGACAGGACAAAGATGAAATCAAGAGATGGGAAGAATACTACCTAGGTCGGAATCCTACTTGCAAAAGCACAACTTCTACCGATTCTGGAAACTATGATGGATTTAGGTTTCTATGGACACACACTTAATTCAAATCAAGAGACGAATACTAATCAAGAGACAAAGATTTAATGACTAATTCTCACATATTGGTTATTAAACTAGGACACACACTTAATTCAAATCAACAATCAACCACAATTCCAATGATTACTACGTCTAGCAAATCACCGAAATCACAAACCCTAAGATCTATGACCTAAATACGCTAATTGAACTGGCAGACAACCACAATCAACGCATAGAATTATAATCAATCGCAAGACTTGAATTAGAGAACGCATATTCATCATAATTAATCAAACTAATATCGTTACAAAATCATCAAACATCATTCAACATCCAAAAATCGATAAAAATCAATACTTTAACAAATATTCATCATGACCTAGGTAGTATCAATGAGTTTAGCCTACGATCATACTCAAAACAACCATAACAGCAGTAATTAAGCAAAACATAGGTTCAATCACAAAAAACAATGACAAAGATCGAATCTTGAAAACCTAGAATGTTAAATTAACAAACCTGAAATCCAAAAGCGCAAAACTTTCACTTGATTTCCTTTCCAAGCTCCCAGAAATCGCCTCTGGACTCCCCTTAGACGGTTGAAAATCGAACTCTCTTGATTATGGAATTACAATTTGATTTAAAAGTCGATTAGGGCTTTTTTCGGATTCTACAGGCCCCTCGCGTGCCACGAAAGGTGTTGGTCAGTCCCTCGCGTACCGTGAGGGACAAAATAGTCATGGTCAGTTTCTTACATCTTCGCGTACCATGAAAGATTGTTCTCTAGTCTTCGCGTACCGCGAAGGACCCTTTTTCAACATTTTTTACTTTTGATCTTCGGGCTTCATTCTTGTGCTCGGTTTCTTCAGGTTTTCACTCATTATTATCTCGAGCACCTATAAACATAACAAAGACACAATATATACCAAAACGACTCAAAACGAATAGAAAACTAATTAAAACGACACAAAAACTATGGAATAAAGATGTGTGCTTTGCACTACATCAAACAACCGCACACTTAACCTTTTTTCGTCCTCAAAAAAGTCTACAATGGAATCATAACTGAGATCTAACTTTTATAATGAATTACCGATTAGCACAAATATACTCACCGCCAATATCTAGCCGATTAAACCCAACCGCCAATATCTAGCCCCCGTAATGTGTTCTAATTCCATTTTATACGACAATCAATCTATCTACGTGACTCACACTGAGAAGCTATAGCTCTACCAAATCTCATCTCACGGTCATGTCTAGGCACGGGTTAAACCATATAGATTTGCCCACCACGTTAAACTAAGATTTATAGAATTTTTGAAATAAATGGATTATGAATTGAATGGAATGAATGAGCATTAATTAAAGCATAAGAGCTTTCGTCTAGAGGTGTCTCAACCAAGTCATTATCCCGAAAGCTAACACATATACTAGGTTCTACACATTTAAGCACATAAATCTCACTTAGGGGTGTATCCTCTAAGTCGCCATCCCAGAGGGTAACACATAAGCATGACTCATAATTCAAATTTATTAGTCTCATAGTTATGGAAATATGGCACCGAAACTCGGATTTGTTCTCATAAAAAGAGAGTGGTGTGCCGGAAAATTTTTAAAAACCTCTAAATATTAACTTAATGTGATACCTATCATCCTGTATTGACAGTTTCAGTATTACCATTACCCTAAGATGAGTACCCACAGGGTTTCATTTATTTATTATGTGATTAGTTCTAGATAACACTCACAGGCTATTTAAGTTATTCAAGCTGACTGGGTCTACCAAAACATCACTAATTAGACGCGTTTTCTATTATTTAATTCGTTTAAACCAAACAAGTAGATACAGTTGTACTATCATTTTCCATTTTGTTATACAAAACTCATGATTTCAAAGGAAATTTTAAAAAAAATTCAATTTTTTTGTATTTTTTTATTTTCATAACGACACAACCTAGAACTAGACTAGACACTCACATCCCCACACTTGAAATACAAATTGTCCTCAATGTGAAGCAAAGACAAAACTAAAGATAAAAATTTAAAAATAAATAGGAAGTGACTTAGCTGGTTAATGTAGATGCAAATCAATGTATCCAACTTCGTTCTTCCTCGTGTGCATCATATAGCATTTCTATCGCGGTTGCAAACACTGCTGGGTTGCCTTTAAATATTTATAAAAGCATTCGTCATGTCCGAATGGATATTGAGTATGGACAGGACGAACAATACCTACAAAATAAACCTCACAACAAAACTGCAACATTAAACTGACACAAATAAAAGATTAAAGACTCAAACTGACTCTGGATAGAATGCAAGGATACGTACCTGATGGGTGGCAAACACATCGACATGACTGCCACTACAAGGTGAATCATCGGTTACAAACTGGTTCTAATTTCCCAAGGTCATGGTCAGTGAATGAAGGATATGATATGATGGATGCTAATGGTGAATGGTTTGATGATGATTAATGATAAATGAGAATGGTGATGATATGGCGGTGATATAGATGGTGGATGAATGGTGTTGGGTATGGGCAATGAGTGGTGTTAAAGACCATGGGAAAACAAAGGAAAAAGGGTTGGTCCAGGATGCCTCGCGTACGGCGAAAAAAAATGGGACACGCGAGGAGTCAAAATGTACCCGGCCTTTAGTTTTTGTCTTGTCTTTCTCGCGTATCGCTAGGGGACCTCATTAATTCTTCTCCTAGGATTTCCTTAGGAGCTTCTAGACTTAGAGTGTGGACATGTGAGCTTCACCATGTGAGGGCTTGTCCCTCGAATATGCAGGTTGCGAATCAGACTCTTTAATCCATGATACAATTCTTCATGCTGAGAATAGATTTCGTCGTACCAATCCATTTGGCAATACCCTTGACTCCTCTGTTACCTTCAAAACTTCGGGGTTTGTATGCAAGCACAACCTTATATGAAATGCCCTTCTAGAGGTTCTTCGCTTCAGGCTAAGTTTGATTCAAATACGTAGATGAGAAAGGATGATTAATAATTCTATGCCATCGAAGGTAGCGTGTGGTGGTACTATGTGACTCGATCCATTCGCATAATTCTACACGATTGGAAATTGGGCAACTAAGATTTGGAAAATAGAAGTACGGTTCATACAGGAAAGTCAATTCAGATTGTAGGATGCTAATTAGGTTGTGCCATCGGGTACGGATTATTAAACGCATGTAAGGACTTAGTAGAATTTAGCCATGTACTAAGGTCGAGGGTTTTAGAGTCATACCGAATAGATTTGAAAGTAGAAATTTCAGTTACGGAATTTTTTTGAGTTGGGACATATGCATAGTGTTCAGTTCGCAACCCGAAGTAACAGTCCATGGTCTCTCTGAGTCCTTCCAGTCACCATCGGATAGACCCTGTTCCACTACGTGAATCTCCACCTCGAACTCCTTGTGGTCTAGGTGATGTGTTAGTGTGGGTGATGTTGGAGCATGACGAGGCAGTGTAACCCTCTTCCTCGGGGTTTGACAAAGTAGTGCGTCAGTTGAGTGCGGTAGGTACGGGGATGGGATGGGTTGAGGTACCACCGCGGGGTCTCCTCTCCAGCACTTGTGTCCATGAGAGCCTCAAGCTCTTTGCCGAATACAGTCTCTGGAACCTCTCTAGCTCCTCCTCATCATCCTTGTAGTTTCCGGCCATGTGTTGCCCTGAATACTCACTCGGGTTCTCGTCGTCGTCAGTCATTACGATACTATCGTCATTGGATGCGCGCGGAATTAGTGGTGCGGACGGTGCAGGAATTAACGATTCAACTAATGACGATGCCGACGGTGTGTACTCGTACTTCTCCTCAGAGTCGAAGATGATAATCGGGTGAGATGCAGAAGACATAGTCGTGACAGTAACACTTTAAGTACTAGGAGATATGGATCATGTGAATGTATATGCAATGTGAATGACGTGATGTAAACTATGTGAGCCTATAGTTATAGTCTAAGCACACTAAATGTAACTTAGTTCTCTATAACCAGGGCTCTGATACCAATCTGTCACACCCTGAAATTCCACAGCGGGTTAACCGTGGGTTGTGACAGTCAAGGATCATGAGTCCCGGTCATTTCAGACGACCTCTAAATGGTTTTTGAAAAGATTTCCCGTTTGAACATCATACAAAAATAAATAAGTAATATAGAGTTTGAAAATGCGGAAAGTGAAGTGCGGAAGCAAAAGTAAGTTATATCAACATATAAAAGCCAAAATAAACAGGTTCCCATAAATCTATGCTTCTAGTGAAAGTATGCAAGGCGAATCCAGATATGCAAATCCTAGCCTTTGTGCAAATGCTTAGCGACCTGAGATAAACATGCTTGTCGACACATGGTTGGTGAGTTCACAGGTTTAAGTAACAGAAACAGTAAAGAAAACCGTGTAACAGTACATATGTATACTATTGAATTCGATTGTTGATCAGACAAATAACATTAAAATATACAAGCAACACCGAAACCGAAGTAGCATTTTGCCTCTTACGTGCCCAGCACGCAATTGATCAGGTCAATTTATGCACCCGTTTGACTCCCAATCAGAGTTAGCGCGACTAACCCGGGTGGAGGTTGTTACCCCCCAATAGTACTTTTCATGAATCACCTCGCTTGGGAATGAATTAACGGTCCGAATATAAGAGGACTTTGTGTGCGGGAAATGCACCCACTTATATATAATAAAGCGAAAACAAAGTAATGTAATACGACTAATGAAAGGAAAATATTTTAGCATGTATATCCCCCAAAAAGAAAAGTAATTAAAATGGGGCCGTGAAAACTCACCTAGGAATTAGGTGATGTGATATGAAAGTAATACGAGAAATCAAGCAAGTCTTGACTACCGACCTAACCGAGCCCTAGGATTAGTAAGGCTATAAGGTCTATGAAAGTAAACATGGTTTATGTAACCACATTAATCCAAATGACTCAACGTTAAAAGGTTACATTGACGTTTTGAAAAGTTTGACCAAAGTTGACCGAGTTTGACTAAAGTTGACCAATTTTGACTAAAGTTGACCAATTTTGACTAAAGTTGACCAAGTTTGACTAATGTTGACCCAGTTTGACTAATGTTGACCAAGTTTGACTAATGTTGACCAATGTTGACTAATGTGACACTTAGTGAATACATGTACAAGTAGCACATAAGTAACATATAAGTAACACACGAATAACACATAAGTAACATGTAAGTGACATATAATTAACACATAAGTAACATATAGGTAATACCTAAGTGACGCACAAGTAATACTTAAGTAGCATATGAGTAATACCTTATGACACACTATACATACTTCAACTACTTTGCATAAGTAGGTAACATGTCACAAGTAACCTAGTTTGAAATGTTCATGTCATAAATAGTAACATATAACTTCATGTAATTGCATAGGTAACTTGTAACAAGTAGCATGGCATTTGTGCATACTTATGGTATATTTCATACATGTTAACCAATCATCCACATAGGTTATGTCATTACTCTAATAACCTATTAAAATTATTTCAACTCATTTGAACAAGTAACATAACATGTCATTTCTAAACCCTAGTTCTTATCATAACAAAGTTTCCCTTTTTTGGACACTTAGGGTTTTAATATGCTCTAGGTGTCATAGCTCATATAAACAAACTACACATAGAATCATTCTAGTAATATGATATAAAGATGGTTCTACACATACATTTTCCATTAAAAGCAAAAATGAAGGTTTCAAACTAATAAAGTTTCCTTTATTAGTAAGGTCTCCCAAAATATAACATAGCACAACTTTAAACCATGAAATCTTGCATAAGTCATCTATACATATAGTAATGAAGCCATTAAACACACTTTAGACATTTCTAGATTACACATACACATTTGTCCAAATATTAAAGTTTTCTTTTTAGGAAAGTGGTCTATATGACCTCCTACACATGCGTAACTTTTAATAACTCTTTTTAATACTTTAATAGATGTTATAGAACCATTTTAGCATGCTATCATTCATTGTAACTCAATATCTCAAAATTCCAAACAATAAACTTTCTATTTATAGAAATGACCTGAAATGATGCAAACCAACCATTTCAACAAAAATCTCATATTTCCTACACAATCTAACAATATATGTAACATTTAATCCAACAAATACATCATATCCACATTTCTACAAATTCATATACAATAAAGTTTCTATATAGAGAAACAAGCAAGTAACTACATAAACAAACATTTCAAACCATAAAAAGTGCCAATATGTGTCAAAAACTTTTTTATTGCGAAAACCTTTGTTAAAGACTTGGATTATAACACTTGTAACAATGAAAATAGTTTGGATATGGGTGTACCACCATATGGCAAAAATAATGAAGAAAAGATGGTATAGATGCTTACAAAACCAATATATGATGTCGATGCAGTCTTAAACAAGATTGAATCCTCCTTGTATCACCTTGAAAGGAGCTTGAAATGGATGAAACGAATTTGAGAAAGGGTGGAGGTGGGAGGGAAGGTGGCGGCCGAATAAGAGAGGGGGGGCTAGGGTTCTTGCAAAATGAGTTAGGGCAAAAGTGAGGGATTAAGGGGTTTAGGGAAGTTTTAGTGAAAAGGAGTTTGGCTTGCTTGAGTCTTTAAGGCTTTTTAACACAATTTGGGCTCCCTAATGGACTAATTAAAGTTAAATATCTGAAATATATGAGCCCAAGTGTAAGACCATTATTTTTATAAAAATCTAGTTTACTGTTGTTGGCACATATCGCGTATCCGCTTAAAAGCGTAAAAATAAAAGTTGCTCAATAAATTCCAGAAAAATTAATCTAAACATGAAATAATAAATCACAGTATTACATGTAATTTATTCACACCAAATATATGTCTAAATATTATTTATAATATTCATCAACGATCGTGTGACAGGACGCGTGTGTGACCCGGTAATCCTCCAAATTACCGATGCATGAATCGAATGAAACGAATGGACTTGCTATATGAAATATGTACTTAATTACTAACTAATTAAGTATGATGCACGTGAAATCATATGAATTTAAGTAATGGTCGGGTATGGATATTAACCTGAAATTGCCGGGTGTCACATTTTTGACTTTTGATCTTCGGGCTTCATTCTTGTGCTCGGTTTCTTCGGGTTTTCACTCATTATTATCTCGAGCACCTGTAAACATAACAAATACTCAATATATACCAAAGAGACTCAAAACGAATAGAAAACTAATTAAAACGACACGGAAACTATGGAATAAAGATGTGTGCTTTGCACTAAATCAATATGTACTCAAGCAAAGCTTCTCATGCACGTTCATCCCACTCCATGCAAGCCCTTGGCTCTCCCAACTCAATCGGGTGTGACCCGACTCCATCCTTTTATTCGTTCATCATCGTGAACCACCGTCGTGCATCACCAACTGGTTCCACCGCCTTTCTAGTCGGGGAATACCTCTGCAGAGCATCACCACTAACGTCCTTCGCCATCGTGTCTCCACACCATGGCCATGCTACTCCCACTATCACCGTCGAGCCTCCATCACCATGACCTAACACCCAAGTCCTCCCAGCCTCACGCCGCCGCAGCCCACCTCCTGTCACATCAGCCTTCATCCCCGTCCTCGTCAGCCATCATCAACCTTGCCGAGCACCTCCGAAGTCCGGCCCACTTCTCCTTCTCTCCTTCACAGCCGTCCACACTCCAACTGGGTCACCACTATCACCCCGTGTGCCGCCTTCATACCCACCACCTTGGGCCGTCGCTGCCTCCATGGGTCTCCACTGTGCTTCCCTTCCATGTGCGAACCCTAGTGGGTGCACACAACCCCACTGCGCCAATACCAGACCTCCACCGCCACCGGGTCGGCCACCGACCATCCGCTATCGGCTACCCTCTTCACCACCTCCGTTCCACACCGCCTTGTCGCACCCCCGATGTCATCACAGCTCGCCGTTTTTCCTAAACCCGCATTTTGGGATCACCCCTACCACCGGTCGTCCTCGTCTCGTCGGCTCCATCGCTGGCCGAAACCAACCACTCCAAAACCCTAGTCGGGTATTACATGAAACAGAAATATAATGCAAAAGAATGGTAATAATGATTTACCTAGCGCGAGTTGTAGTTCCCTCTGCTTGATACCACCGTAAACCACCCCGAAACAACCCTGCTCGGTGTCCCGCTCCCTTGTGCTTCATCCTGCTACCGTCGAGCACAACCGAGCCGAGAATGTCTTAGGGTTTTTCATTAGGTGGTATATAAACTACCAAAAGTTTTATCCGGGTCCCTCTAGTCCTAATTTGGTCATAACGAATCCAACCCGTTCGTATTTTGGCTAACCGAGTCCGTTAAATGTCGTTAAAAATTCCATGCATGACAAACCCTGCTCCGCATTTAGTTTAATATAGACCCGGGTCGCCCACTAACTTCAACCCTTAACCTTTTCGATTTTCGGGAGGTTACAAGTCTGTAACACCCGAAAATTTAAAACATATTTTAAATATCTTGTGGAAAATAGGCCCATATTTTTTCAAAAGTATACTCATAAAAAGGTATTACCTCCATATATTTTGACACCAAAATACAACTCGACATGCACACTTGATGCACACAAGTTTTCTTTCAAAAATTTCGACATGACCTGTTTGTAAAATAAACACCCTTTACGAAACAAAACCTGTTTAAACAACCACGTACTAAAATGAACTTGAATCTAAATATCTATCGACATCCGATCATTTGAAAAAAACAAAAGGAGTTAAACTCCAAACACCCACATATAAAAGACTACATATTTAGGGTAACTATGCGAATAAAGAACTCGATCACCCCAATTCTCCTCCCGTTGACGTGCTCGCAAGCCTTGATCACCCATGCCTTTCACTATATTAATCTGTCATAAGACATCACTAGACCATTAGTCACAATCATAAGTTTATACATTTCTATGGATACTACTCAATCGGATTAAATTAGAATGACTTATAATTTCACTTATCTTTTTAGGTCACAGGTTTAAGCCACCCTTTTTATTTCACTGGTTCCCCTCAAATAATTTACTCAAGTCGTTCTCCTAGTATGATGTACAATCCAAGACTGTCCGCTTAATCCACATGTCATGGCCATTATAATGAATCATCAACTCGTCATACCTACACATTACCAACATAATGGATTAGCCAAAGCTAAGTGAGGATTCAAGTTTCGTTTACTTGGTTCTTCAATAATAATTCAGAATATATATATATTAATATATTAATCAAAGTATATCACACTCTATCCTCGAAATGCAACTCCCTTAGCGGGCTAAGGCACAACTTTACACATCTTTGTTTCCGCCATTATCCGACCTCGACACTAGGTCATTTTACCTCCGAGTAGTCCTGTTAATTTGGAATAGCAAAACACTACAAAGCACACCGTTAATAGGTTAATTTACACCATAATAATAAATCACCATTTCACCCCGTTCATGTCGTGATACACACAACCATATACACGTTTCTTACTTTAATGTAATCCCACCACATATCGACAAATGCTTATGCTAACATATTAATAAAAAATGTTATTTATTCACAAGCACCACACAGTGAAACACGCGTATTTGCACATACGGTTAGCAATATCTATGACTCAACTTAGTATACACACCCCAAATCAAGATATCTCTCATTTCAACTCATGTAACTAATAAACACACCTTGAGAGTTACAACGATATAAAATAATCACATCCAACGGGTACTTGATTAATTTCGAATAATTATGTAAATACTACAAGTTTCTGTTTCAAACAGATTTAATCAGTTGTATTCACTCGGTATCCCCCCCACTTACATTGATATTTCATTTCAAACTAAAAATTTAATTAAAGTAGACTCATAAGGCTTTCCGTTGATATAAAATACGCCCCAAACGGATACTCGGTTAATTTACTATGAATATTTGAAAACCGGTAAAAATCTGGAAATGTGCTGAATTTTCAGCACTTGGGTCACACGACCCATTATCATTTTGCACTCTATTTTTATAGGTTTAAACCCCCAAAACACCGTCAAAAAAATACATTATTTTTATGTCAAACCATATTCAATAATTTCTACTAAACCACCTTAACCCTAAGAATTTAAAGTCAACAATTTACATAGTATAAAACTAGTTACAACCCACTAGTTCCACCAAACACAATTCGAGTCACTCACCTTTGCCCGTAGGAGTGTTGTTGTTCTTTCCATCTGGTTGACCTGTTGTCTTCCAAGCCATGCCATTCCTACTTTGACAAAAAGTCTAACTTTCAAATCATTAGAACACATAAAGGAGATATTCATTTCCCCAATTACATAAGTATTTATTACCCATCTCATTATATGTGTTCTTGGTCATTATTATCACTCATTCTAATAATTGGGTTATTGTAAGTCCCAGTGGGTCTAATGATCGATCTCAGCTGTAAAACACGTGATACAAATACGTAGTGCGGAATCCTAACGCATACGTATGTCTCGAATACACACATACCCTATAGAATATCACACAAGACACGATTTCATAAAAAGCTTCTTGTATTACTCTGTAAACAGTACACTCATAGAAGTTCTGTAAAATCTGAATATTACAAATTAGAACAACTACTGCACTATTTATAGGCAACACAAACTAGAGCAGGCGAACTTAATATGTTCGCCACTTTTAGTTCGCCTCAACTATATCAGGCGAACATATTAAGTTCGCCTGTGCAAACTTAAGTAAATACAATACAAAAGAAACAAAACATTAAACATAAAGACTAATCTATTACAAGGCTTGTTGTCATAACACATGCTCCAACAGACTCCCCCTTGACAACAGCTTGGTCTTTATCTTCAAGTCTCGTTCTTCCAATTCTTTGGCAATGAGCTCCCTACACAAATCCTATGCTTCAAACACACATATAATACCTTCTTGTATTGTAGTGCCTGCTCTCTACTCTCATCAGTATACATAATTTTTCTACTTTTCAGCATCTCCTGATCAGATCTTGAGAAGTTAACAAGATTCATAGCATCAAAGAATTTTACTATAACCTTGCCACTCAAGTCTTCTAACACAGCTTCACCTGTATATAGCCATCCACATACCACCATTTAAGATCATGCAAGCAATCATAAGCAATTTTCTTCAACAGAATCTTCGATACTGATCACACAAGTTTGAACTTGTATCTCCAAGTTACCTTTTGAGTAACTGGATCAACTTCCTTCAATCTTTTACCCTCTTGAGGTTTCAGCTTTTCATATTTTCCCGATCCACCCTCTATCCTTATCAACTTGGCAATTGAGTCAGCTATTCCATTATTCGATCTGTTAATCAAGGGCTTATTCGATCTATTAATCAAGGGCTTAGTTGATAACCCATTGACTTCACATCTCGGTAAAGAGTTAAAGTATTTAAGCCGTGGCTTCAAATACTGAACTCCATCAGATCTTTTCAAAGTGAATAACTTGAACTCAGCCTCATAAAACTAGCTTATTATCCTACCTGAGCATTTCTCTTTGTTCACATATCTCTGCTTTTGAACTGGTGTAATTGGAGAAACTCGTAACTTATCCCTCCAACTCTTCATCATTTCCACCCATTGTGCCTTTGTCATTCATGTATTCTTATACATCTCAGTATCTTTAGGCAGGCTTTTAGCAGAATCAGGATTTTGTTTATCTTGGTTAGGATCAGACTCTTCAGATTCTATAACTCCTTCTGACAACTCTTCAGGAATCACATCATCATCAAAGACGTCTGTATCAATTTTTCCGTTACACCCTTCATAGACTATATTTTGCTTATCATTCTCAAACTCCACTTCAACAATCTCCCCTCCTCTAACTCTTCATCTCCCATATCTTCATCATCTAACAAGTCATCCAAATATATCAAACATTCAATTTTGTCAGCTTCATCCATATAAGAATCTTCAAAAAACAAAGAATTATCTAACATGTCAGCATCATTAGCTTCATTGTCACCACTAGTCATCATATTGGCTTCCACAATAACCTCCGACTCCCCCTGAGTTAATGAAGGATTAGATGCAGCGTGTTGACGCTCACCCAAACCATCACCAGCACTTGGTTTATCATCATCATCTAGATTCTTCTGAATACCAATACTGTGATAAGTAGTTTTATCTTTCTGAGCCTTCTCCCCCTGAGCGTCAAGACACTCAACCAATTGATTAACAAGGATTTACATTTCAGCAAGGACCCTTCTTTGCTCATTTAATGTTTGAACATGTTGTGCTTCTCTACCCAGCAGCTCATCCACCTGAGATTGTAATCCTGTAACCTGAGTTTCCAAGGATTGAATTCTTGCATCTCTATTATCTCTAGGAGATGGACCAGCTTCTTCATTAGCTTTGGACACTGTGGGAGTTATCTGAGGAGAAGTAGTTTGTGAAGGAATAGGAGTTACAATCAAAGAATCAACAAACTCTCTATGTTCTCTTTCCTGTGCGGCATGCATAGCCAAAGCCATCAATTTTGGTCCTTTAGCTGCAGTAGCTTCATCGTCTTCAGAACTAGATGTTTCATCTTGTAATTTCCTTTTTCCAAGTACTGCATTGGGAGGAGGACCCCTTACAGACTTGGGTCTTGGAAGTTTTACCTTCTTCTTCCTTAGAGACTTTTGACGTCTATCATACACCTTTGTAGGAACTCTAGGCACTTTAGCCAACTGAGCATAGTGCTCGGGACTAAAGTCCTTGGAACTTTCGTCATCAGTACTAGCATCATCAGATTCAGAAGAACTGGTACTCATCTCAGCAATTTCCACTTGTTCAACATGAGGTTCATTGATTTCAACATTTATATTACCTCCATCATTACCATCATCATCATTATCATTATCACTATCATCATCACCATTATCATTCTCATCACCATCATCATTATCATTCTCATCACCATCAGCATCACTTTCAGTATCTTCATTACTAGAATCATCACCTTCCTCTTCCTCTTGATTATCACCTGGAGGTAATTCCAAAGCAGGATCATCATGTATCCAATTATTGTTTGGCGGTGCAACATAAGAAGGATTGATTATGTGCCCAAACAGTGGTGTAGCAACTGGAATTAAAGCAGGATTCTGCTGTTTGATATTCATACAGTCTTTAAAGATCCTCTTTGTCATTGGAGTTAAATTCAATCTTGGATTCACCGGTGGCAAATTAGGAATCGAATGATTCAAGATAACCTGTAAGAATCGAGGGTACATTAAGAAACCCTGACCCTCAGGTGGTCTAATTTGCATCACCAACTCCCTGTAAATATATAGAGCAAAGTTGAATGGTCTATTCAACGTCAAAGCCACCATAGCAGCTTGTAAAGATGTCTTCAACCCATCCGTTCTAGCTTTCCTAGGAGATAGACACTGAATTATTGTTAGGACATGTTTTGTAACTGTTGATAAAATTTTGTGTAAGTTCTGCTAGAGGCGAACTTAACAAGTTCTCCTAGCCCATCAGAGGTGAAATTATTAAGTTTGCCTAGTATATCAGAGGCGAACTTATTAAGTTCGCTTAGCCTATTAGAGGCGAACTTAATAAGTTCGCCTAAGCATCTATGAGGCGAACTTATTAAGTTCGCCTACTTCAGAACTGGTGCTTATATAGATAGTTACAGAGTCTGTTAAACAGGGTGTGAGACAGAGACGATATCAGAGTCTACTTGATTAGAGACAGAATCTTGTAACCTGATATTGTGGTGGAAATACAAAGAGTTTATTTACACCGTTGTTGTTGATTGAGTTACACGAGCACGTTGATCATGGATTCCGCACGTTATCACCGTGTCGTACCGCGAGTCTAGAGATCCGTCACGCACCGAATTAGGGATCTACAAGTGGTATCAGAGCTTTTGCTCTTGATTAGCAGAAGATTCGTGGTGTTTTCGTGTCCAGTCAACATCAAATTTCAGAGATTTTGAAGATTTTTCATCTTTTTTGTGTTCTTGATAAAAATGAAGAATTTTTGATCATTTTGGTTTGATTTTGGATTCATTTGATGAAATTGATCCGATAGAAGTGTTCCTAATCAGTTCCTACACATTCCTACGGTTCAATTTAATCAAATTCCATCAATTCAACAAGATATGGTGATTTTCGGAATTTTTGGTTCGTGTTTGGGTTGAACAGCTGAACCAGGTGAACTTAACATTCTGTTACAGGCGAACTTAGTAGGCGAACTTAATAAGTTCGCTTCACTCAGTATTAGGCGAACTTAATAAGTTCGCTTGGTGAAGATCAGGCGAACTTAACAAGTTCGCTCGGGTCAAGTTCGCTCAGTCATGTGAACTTATTAAGTTCGCTTAGGTAGGCGAACTTAGCTAGTATTCTTAAAAAAAAAAAAAAGTAAAAAATTCTTCTTGTCCAAATTTTTTATGGAAAGTTTATATGTTCATTTTGAATCATTTTTGAAATTTTGAATTTTCAAAATTTTTTAAAAAGAGTATTTTGGCGGGAAATTTTTTCCGGGTATTTTCGTAAAAATTTCAAAATGGCAGTTTCATGTGATGATAATGAGATTGAAACTATGCCACCGAGACTTTTGTGCATATCAGATTTTCATAGCTGGAAAGTCCGGTTCGAACAGTTCGTATCGGAAACTGATGAAAACTTTTGGACATCCATATTTGAAGGATATGTGCATCCTACTTATGACTATATGGGATATTATGATGTTCCTAAACCAGTGACAGCTCTTACTAAAGTAGAAAAGCAGAAGTTTGATCGAGAGATGAAACGTGTGAAACTTTAAAGATGTCTTTACCAAAAGAAATCATTCATAGTCTCGGGAAGTGTCCAACTTCAAGAGAACTATGGGAAGCTTTGAAGAAAAAGGGTGAAGGAACTTCTCAAGCGTTTGTGGTCTTGATCAAAGAAGTATTGGAGAAGCCGAGTTATTCTCAAAGTGATCCTTTTGTAGATTTAACTGATAGTGAGAGTATTCGTTCTGGTGAAAGTACTCAATCTACTGAGACTGATGTGATGAGTGAAGAAAGTTTTCAGACAGATGAAGATGATCTGAGTGAATTAGAAACTGATGCAGAGCCTGTCATTGTTGAACAAAAGAGTGAAGCTGATGATGATGTTTTTTTGGCTCCTTGTGCATCTTCTTCAGAAGTAAAAGCTGAGGTATTTTCTAACTCTGAAACGTTTTGTTCTAACCGTGTTTCAGTTAAGGATAAAATGATGAGGGTTATGGATAACAACGTCAACCTCATTTGTGATATGAAATCGATGCACACAATAAACCAAAAATTAAAGGATAATGAGAATGTGTGTATTGAGAGAATAGAATCACTGAAGAGGGATATAAGTTCTCTTACTTTGAAGATCAAAGAGCAGGCATATCACCTAGATATGTCCTTTGCAGAAATTAAGAAAAGAAATAATGATCTTTTTGAAAAAGATAAGGAACTAGTTGAATCTAAAGCAGAGGTTATCAAATTACATAGAAAGTTAGAAAGCTTTGTAAATTCATCATTCTTATTAGGATATTATCATATTAATACTGAAGAGGGGAAGGGAACTAGTGGTATTGGCTATGTTCCTCCACCATTCAATGACAATTATTCTGTTACACCTGAGATTATAAATGATGAGGATTTAGATCCTAAGACTGTGTTGAAAGTGAATCCAGTCACAGGTGAAGATATGGTGTATTCTGATGAGAGTGATGATGAATACTTTGATGAAGCTAAGGTAGAGGGGATACCGAAAGAGATTAAGAAAGAAGACTCAAAGGTTGATTCTAATTCATCTGAAAATTCTACATTTGGAAGTTCTTCAAATTTAAGGAGTGTTCCATATGTCAGAGATTATAAAGACAGGCGTACATGCTTTCATTGTAATGAGATAGGACACATTGTTGTGACCTGTCCTTACAAAAATAAAGGGAAGAAGGATGTAGTTCCTGAGAAGGTGAAGCCTGAATCAAAACCTGTTGAGAAAAAGTTTGTTCCGTCTCAAACTCCAAAAGAAGTTCATGTAGGAGAATATTCTTCAAGTGCATCTTATCGTGTGAAGATTCCTTATATGAGAGATTATCGTGAGACGAGATCTTGCTTTTCTTGTGGTCTTGTGGGTCATATTCAGATTGCTTGTCCTCACAAATCCAAAGGTAACCGACATGTTACTCTAGAAACGGTAAGAACTCATGGTAAGCCTTATGTTAACCCAAATGTGGTTAAACCCCATGCCATTCCTACTTTGACAAAAAGTCTAACTTTCAAACCATTAGAACACATAAAGGAGATATTGATTTCCCCAATTACATAAGTATTTATCACCCATCTCATTATATGTGTTCTTGGTCATTATTATCACTCATTCTAATAATTGGGTTATTGTAAGTCCCAGTGGGTCTAATGATCGATCTCAGCTGTAAAACACGTGATACAAATACGTAGTGCGGAATCCTAACGTATACGTATGTCGCGAATACACACATACCCTATAGAATATCACACAAGACACGATTTCATAAAAAGCTTCTTGTATTACTCTGTAAACAGTACACACATAGAAGTTCTGTAAAATCTGAATATTACAAATTAGAACAACTACTGCACTATTTATAGGCAACACAAACTAGAGCAGGCGAACTTAATATGTTCGCCACTTTTAGTTCGCCTCAACTATATCAGGCGACCATATTAAGTTCGCCTGTGCAAACTTAAGTAAATACAATACAAAAGAAACAAAACATTAAACATAAAGACTAAACTATTACAAGGCTTGTTGTCACAACACATGCTCCAACAGACTCCCCCTTGACAACAGCTTGGTCTTTATCTTCAAGTCTCGTTCTTCAAATTCTTTGGCAATGAGCTCCCTACACAAATCCTATGCTTCAAACACACATATAATACCTTCTTGTATTGTAGTGCCTGCTCTCTACTCTCATCAGTATACATAATTTTTCTACTTTTCAGCATCTCCTGATCAGATCTTGAGAAGTTAACAAGATTCATAGCATCAAAGAATTTTACTATAACCTTGCCACTCAAGTCTTCTAACACTGCTTCACCTGTATATAGCCATCCACATACCACCATTTAAGATCATGCAAGTAATCATAAGCAATTTTCTTCAACGGAATCTTCGATACTGATCACACAGGTTTGAACTTGTATCTCCAAGTTACCTTTTGAGTAACTGGATCAACTTCCTTCAATCTTTTACCTTCTTGAGGTTTCAGCTTTTCATATTTTCCCGATCCACCCTCTACCCTTATCAACTTGGCAATTTAGTCAGCTATTCCATTATTCGATCTGTTAATCAAGGGCTTATTCGATCTGTTAATCAAGGGCTTAGTTAATAAACCATTGACTTCACATCTCGGTAAAGAGTTAAAGTATTTAAGCCGTGGCTTCAAATACTGAACTCCATCAGATCTTTTCAAAGCGAATAACTTGAACTCAGCCTCATAAAACTAGCTTATTATCCTACCTGAGCATTTCTCTTTGTTCACATATCTCTGCTTTTGAACTGGTGTAATTGGAGAAACTCGTAACTTATCCCTCCAACTCTTCATCATTTCCACCCATTGTGCCTTTGTCATTCATGTATTCTTATACATCTCAGTATCTTTAGGCAGGCTTTCAGCAGAATCAGAATTTTGTTTATCTTGGTTAGGATCAGACTCTTCAGATTCTATAACTCCTTCTGACAACCCTTCAGGAATCACATCATCATCAAAGACGTCTGTATCAATTTTTCCGTTACACCCTTCATATACTATATTTTTCTTATCATTCTCCAACTCCACTTCAACAATCTCCCCTCCTCTAACTCTTTATCTCCCATATCTTCATCATCTAACAAGTCATCCAAATATATCAAACATTCAATTTTGTCAGCTTCATCCATATAAGAATCTTCAAAAAACAAAGAATTATCTAACATGTCAGCATCATTAGCTTCATTGTCACCACTAGTCATCATATTGGCTTCCACAATAACCTCCGACTCCCCCTGAGTTAATGAAGGATTAGATGCAGCGTGTTGACGCTCACCCAAACCATCACCAGCACTTGGTTTATCATCATCATCTGGATTCTTTTGAATACCAATACTGTGATAAGTTGTTTTATTTTTCTGAGCCTTCTCCCCATGAGCGTCAAGACACTCAACCAATTGATTAACAAGGATTTACATTTTAGCAAGGACCCTTCTTTGCTCATTTAATGTTTGAACATGTTGTGCTTCTCTACCCAGCAGCTCATCCACCTGAGATTGTAATCCTGTAACCTGAGTTTCCAAGGATTGAATTCTTGCATCTCTATTATCTCTAGGAGATGGACCAGCTTCTTCATTAGCTTTGGACACTGTGGGAGTTATCTGAGGAGAAGTAGTTTGTGAAGGAATAGGAGTTACAATCAAAGAATCAGCAAACTCTCTATGTTCTCTTTCCTGTGCGGCATGCATAGCCAAAGCCATCAATTTTGGTCCTTTAGCTGAAGTAGCTTCATCGTCTTCAGAACTAGATGTTTCATCTTGTAATTTCCTTTTTCCAAGTACTGCATTGGGAGGAGGACCCCTTACAGACTTGGGTCTTGGAAGTTCCACCTTCTTCTTCCTTAGAGACTTTTGACGTCTATCATACACCTTTGTAGGAACTCTAGGCACTTTAGCCAACTGAGCATAGTGTTCAGGACTAAAGTCCTTGGAACTTTCGTCATCAGTACTAGCATCATCAGATTCAGAAGAACTGGTACTCATCTCAGCAATTTCCACTTGTTCAACATGAGGTTCATTGATTTCAACATTTATATTACCTCCATCATTACCATCATCATCATTATCATTATCACTATCATCATCACCATTATCATTCTCATCACCATCATCATTATCATTCTCATCACCATCAGAATAACTTTCAGTATCTTCATTACCAGAATCATCACCTTCCTCTTCCTCTTGATTATCACCTGGAGGTACCAAAGCAGGATCATCATGTATCCAATTATTGTTTGGCGGTGCAACATAAGAAGGATTGATTATGTGCCCAAACAGTGGTGTAGCAACTGGAATTAAAGCAGGATTCTGCTGTTTGATATTCATACAGTCTGTAAAGATCCTCTTTGTCATTGGAGTTAAATTCAATCTTGGATTCACCGGTGGCAAATTAGGAATCGAATGATTCAAGATAACCTGTAAGAATCGAGGGTACATTAAGAAACCCTGACCCTCAGGTGGTCTAATTTGCATCACCAACTCCCTGTAAATATATAGAGCAAAGTTGAATGGTCTATTCAACGTCAAAGCCACCATAGCAGCTTGTAAAGATGTCTTCAACCCATCTGTTCTAGCTTTTCTAGGAGATAGACACTTAATTATTGTTAGGACATGTTTTGTAACTGTTGATAAAATTCTGTGTAAGTTCTGCTAGAGGCGAACTTAACAAGTTCTCCTAGCCTATCAGAGGCGAACTTATTAAGTTCGCCTAGTATATCAGAGATGCGAACTTGTTAAGTTCGCTTAGCCTATTAGAGGCGAACTTAATAAGTTCGCCTAAGCATCTATGAGGCGAACTTATTAAGTTCGCCTACTTCAGAACTGGTGCTTATATATATAGTTACAGAGTCTGTGAAATAGGGTGTGAGACAGAGACGATATCAGAGTAGACTTGATTAGAGACAGAATCTTGTAACCTGATATTGTGGTGGAAATACAAAGAGTTTATTTACACCGTTGTTGTTGATTGAGTTACACGAGCACGTTGATCATGGATTCCGCACGTTATCACTGTGTCGTACCGCGAGTCTAGATATCCGTCACGCACCGAATTAGGGACCTACAAGTGGTATCAGAGCTTTTGCTCTTGATTAGCAGAAGATTCGTGGTGTTTTCGTGTCCAGTAAACATCAAATTTCAGAGATTTTGAAGATTTTTCATCTTTTTTGTGTTCTTGATAAAAATGAAGAATTTTTGATCATTTTGGTTTGATTTTGGATTCATTTGATGAAATTGATCCGATAGAAGTGTTCCTAATCAGTTCCTACGGTTCAAGTTAATCAAATTCCATCAATTCAACAAGATATGATGATTTTCGGAATTTTTGGTTCGTGTTTGGGTTGAACAGCTGAACTAGGCGAACTTAACATTCTGTTACATGAGAACTTAGTAGGCGAACTTAATAAGTTCGCTTCCCTCAGTATTAGGCGAACTTAATAAGTTCGCTTGGTGAAGATCAGGCGAACTTAACAAGTTCGCTCGGGTCAAGTTCACTCAGTCATGTGAACTTATTAAGTTCGCTTAGGTAGGTGAACTTATTAAGTTCGCTTAGGTAGGCGAACTTAGCTAGTATTCTTAAAAAAAAAAAACAAATTCTTCTTGTCCAAATTTTTTATGGAAAGTTTATATGGTCATTTTGAATCATTTTTGAAATTTTGAATTTTCAAAATTTTTTAAAGAGTATTTTGGCGGGAAATTTTTTCCGGGTATTTTCGTAAAAATTTCAAAATGGCAATTTAATGTGATGATAATGAGATTGAAACTATGCCACCGAGACTTTTGTGCATATCAGATTTTCGTAGATGGAAAGTCCGGTTCGAACAGTTCGTATCAGAAACTGATGAAAACTTTTGGACATCCATATTTGAAGGATATGTGCATCCTACTTATGACTATATGGGATATTATGATGTTCCTAAACCAGTGACAGCTCTTACTAAAGTAGAAAAGCAGAAGTTTGATCGAGAGATGAAAACGTGTGAAACTTTAAAGATGTCTTTACCAAAAGAAATCATTCATAGTCTCGGGAAGTGTCCAACTTCAAGAGAACTATGGGAAGCTTTGAAGAAAAAGGGTGAAGGAACTTCTCAAGCGTTTGTGGTCTTGATCAAAGAAGTATTGGAGAAGCCGAGTTATTCTCAAAGTGATCCTTCTGTAGATTTAACTGATAGTGAGAGTATTCGTTCTGGTGAAAGTACTCAATCTACTGAGACTGATGTGATGAGTGAAGAAAGTTTTCAGACAGATGAAGATGATCTGAGTGAATTAAAAACTGATGCAGAGCCTATCATTGTTGAACAAAAGAGTGAAGCTGATGATGATGTTTTTATGGCTCCTGGTGCATCTTCTTCAGAAGTAAAAGCTAAGGTATTTTCTAACTCTGAAACGTTTTGTTCTATCCGTGTTTCAGTTAAGGATAAAATGATGAGGGTTATGGATAACAACGTCAACCTCATTTGTGATATGAAATCGATGCACACGGTAAACCAAAAATTAAAGGATAATGAGAATGTGTGTATTGAGAGAATAGAATCACTGAAGAGGGATATAAGTTCTCTTACTTTGAAGATCAAAGAGCAGGCATTTCACCTGGATATATCCTTTGCAGAAATTGAGAAAAGAAATAACGATCTTGTTGAAAAAGATAAGGAACTAGTTGAATCTAAAGCAGAGGTTATCAAATTACATAGAAAGTTAGAAAGCTTTGGAAATTCATCATTCTTATTAGGATATTATCATATTAATACTGAAGAGGGGAAGGGAACTAGTGGTATTGGCTATGTTCCTCCACCATTCAATGACAATTATTCTGTTACATCTGAGATTTAAAATGATGAGGATTTAGATCCTAAGACTGTATTGAAAGTGAATCCAGTCACAGGTAAAGATATGGTGTATTCTGATGAGAGTGATGATGAATACTTTGATGAAGCTAAGGTAGAGGGGATACCGAAAGAGATTAAGAAAGAAGACTCAAAGGTTGATTCTAATTCATCTGAAAATTCTACATTTGGAAGTTCTTCAAATTTAAGGAGTGTTCCATATGTCAGAGATTATAAAGACAGGCGTACATGCTTTCATTGTAATGAGATAGGACACATTGTTGTGACCTGTCCTTACAAAAATAAAGGGAAGAAGGATGTAGTTCCTGAGAAGGTGAAGCCTGAATCAAAACCTGTTGAGAAAAAGTTTGTTCCGTATCAAACTCCAAAAGAAGTTCATGTAGGAGAATATTCTTCAAGTGCATCTTATCGTGTGAAGATTCCTTATATGAGAGATTATCTTTAGACGAGATCTTGCTTTTCTTGTGGTCTTGTGGGTCATATTCAGATTGCTTGTCCTCACAAATCCAAAGGTAACCGACATGTTACTCTAGAAAAGGTAAGAACTCATGGTAAGCCTTATGTTAACCCAAATGTGGTTAAACCTCATGTTACACCAAAGGGTAATTCAAAATCTGAGGTTCGGCTTTTTAGACCTCAATGACGGAGGAGAAACAGAAGATTGAGAAAACTTTTAGAACAACAAGAGCTTTCACAATCTAAACATTTTTCAACTGAACAAGATTGTTCAAACACTTCACATTTTAAGCAAAAAGAACTTAATGAAAAGAAGTATGTTTGGAAATCTAAAGTTTCTGATTCTGACTCGTCGGAGCAATCTCCTAAAATTGATGAGAGATTTGATTGTGAATGGAGTGAGGTTTTTTATTTTGATACAGATGGGCGACCCATGACTTAGACCTCAATGACGGAGGAGAAACAGAAGATTGAGAAAACTTTTAGAACAACAAGAGCTTTCACAATCTAAACATTTTTCAACTGAACAAGATTGTTCAAACACTTCACATTTTAAGCAAAAAGAACTTAATGAAAAGAAGTATGTTTGGAAATCTAAAGTTTCTGATTCTGACTCGTCGGAGCAATCTCCTAAAATTGATGAGAGATTTGATTGTGAATGGAGTGAGGTTTTTTATTTTGATACAGATGGGCGACCCATGACTACCATGGTTTGGGTCCTAATTTCAAATTAATGTTTCTTGTTAGATGTGCAGGATTTACCAAGAGGGACTGTTAATACCATTTTGGTTGTTGATAGTGGTGGTTCTTAGCACATAACAGGGAATGACATCTGCATGAGTAACGAGTTGTTGATAACTGAGAATCTATTTGTTTTAACGACTTGATGCTCAAGGGGGAGAATATGTCACACACAATGTTTTGGAAACAGTTTTACAAAGTCTAAATGATAACCTGAAACTTAGGATGACAATGGTGAGCATAAAGTCGTTGATGCAACCATTTGACTAGTTGAGGGGGAGTCTACAGGACAGGGGGAGTACAGAACTGTGTTGGTGACAAAGGCAATGACATTCAATTACAGGATTACATCGGTTTGAGTTTTTAATTGATTGACTTTCTTAATCCTGAGTAACCAAGTAAAATATTTTTCATAAAATGTTTTCATGGAAGGATTATTTTCGTTTGTTTTTCTTTCATTGAAAAAGATTTTGAAAAAGCCAAACAAATTGAAAAAGATAAAATCGACATTACTTGAAGTTAAAGAAGAGATGATAGTACATCAGTAGATGTTCTTTCACACATGACCTTAGATTGACTGGTTGGTGCTTTATGTTAATGTATCTGAATTATATGGTTTGATCTAAACTTCAGAGACTGCACAAATAGGAAATGATAGTGTTGTGTATGCATATAATTTGAATTGTCAGTAGACTAAAAGCGTCACTGAACCATTAGTAGTGTGAAAACATAATTGCATATGTTACAACTGTGATTTGAACCCATTTTATGCCTGGGTGTGTGCGTTAAAATATCACTATCAGATAAAGAATATTAGCTTTTAATAAAGATTTTCCTATGAGATCAGTTTCGGGTTATGTCCTTAGCACTGTTCATTCGATTTGCTTCAGTGCCCATGTCCCGAAAAGCATGCAATTTGAAGTATAATCAAGATATGTACTTGACAACATCTGTCAAACATATAATAGCCCTTGGATCATATTGATAAATCATCTTTACTGATTCCATTGAATTCATAATCCAGATAACAGTTGGATCCACGTACCTGCATCTTATGATTCCACATATAAAAGCCAAAACATTGAATCATTCGATTCTGAATCTCATTGATTCCTATACAATCCAATTTGGATTATGCTATTCTTGTGCTAAGTGATGTCTCCTCATTCTGGAAATTCGGATAATCTTTAGTAAAATCTTATATGTCTTGAAGATAGTGCATTTACTTTCTGTTGGCATACTAGTGGGGTACACGTTGTATTTCATACTTAAATGGTACCTTAACTCACAAGAAAGTGGGAATGAGATGCTTTAGTTTCAAATCTTATAATATTGACAATTTGAATTTGTGTGTCATAGCCTGATCCTATTTTCTTTGAATGTTTATCGCGTATCATAACATGCAATATAAAAGTCTTGAAAAGATAGAGTGTGATAATCTTGAAAGATATTGGTTTGATTGGTCAAGGCTTGAAAGAATGACATAGGATACCATTTGATATTATATGGATTTTATATCCAAGATGTGGATTGATATCTCATATACTGATATGATCTTCTTACTCGTGATGTTCGACCAAAAAGATGTGATTTTGTATTTTACATTTCAGTTTATATAGAGAAAAACCAAATAGATTTTGTCTTTCTTATGTTTGAAAAACCAAAAAGATTTTATTTTTCCAGCTTCCATGGAAATCTTAATTGTTGGTTATTCTTGGTTGTTCTCCATTGCAAAAACTGAATATTGCAGACAGATATTGACAAGGGGTCCTTCTCCCAAGTTTTCTTCTAGATAGAAAGAAAGAGTGTGCAGATGAACAAGACGAAGACTACAACTTGTTTGATGATATTTGAAGACGGATGACAATCTTCTGAAGCTGTTGTCAAGGGGGAGTCTGTTGGAGCATATTCTGGTGACAACGAGCTTGAAGATATTATGTCTTAGTCTTAAATTCTTTGACTTGTAATTGATATAATTGTTAGCAACAGTTAAAGGGGAGTCTGTTAGGACATGTTTTGTAACTGTTGATAAAATTCTGTGTAAGTTCTGCTAGAGGCGAACTTAACAAGTTCGCCTAGCCTATCAGAGGCGAACTTATTAAGTTCGCTTAGCCTATTAGAGGCGAACTTAATAAGTTCGCCTAAGCATCTATGAGGCGAACTTCAGAACTGGTGCTTATATATGTAGTTACAGAGTCTGTGAAACATGGTGTGAGACAGAGACGATATCAGAGTAGACTTGATTAGAGACAGAATCTTGTAACCTGATATTGTGGTGGAAATACAAAGAGTTTATTTACACCGTTGTTGTTGATTGAGTTACACGAGCACGTTGATCATGGATTCCGCACGTTATCACCATGTCGTACCGCGAGTCTAGAGATCCGTCACGCACCGAATTAGGGACCTACAATTATGACATGCATGAACCCTTTATGAGCTTGTGAATCATTTGGCCATCCTCTATACCCCATTCTTTGAAAACAACCCATGATCAAAGTATTTGGTAGATTGATTGGGTCGTCATTCACTCCTCCTAAGGTCAAAGCTGCATGAATGTCTTGTACTGAAATTGCAATCTCCTGATTATTCACTTTGGCCCGAATCACTTGTGGATCAACATCGGTATCCTAATGAGCTATCTCCCAAATTTTTTTAATATACACCAGGCTAATATGCGGATTAGCAGAAAGAGCAACATATTCTTGATCGATTTAAAAAGTTAACGATCTCCTGATAATGTGCTGCTTCAGCCAGTTCCTGATCAAGTAACGCCACCTGCTTCAGCTAGTTCCTGATCAAGCAGAATATGATTAGACAATGACAATTTTTCAAAAGAAAACAAAAATAAAAAAAAAATAAAAGAAAAGAAAACAAATTAACTTTGAAAAATTGCTAAGTCTTTTCACCTCTGTTCCCCTAGGCGAACTTAACAAGTTCACTTAGAGCTGAAAGACGCGAACTTATTAAGTTTGCCTGAGCAAGTTCGCGCAATACTTCGAACAGTTACAAAAATTCCAACTAAACCAAATCGATGTTGTAAACACAAATTAACCATACACATAACTTCTCCAACACTCGATTAATGATTACCAACAATTCAATTTCATTTTTATGCAGTTAATGATGAAGAACAATGAAGGTGACGGATGATGAGTAAAACCGAATGTTAAAATCGTGATTCCGAATGAATCAATTGATGAATTGTAATGAAATTACCTTTGATGGATTCGCAATTGAATTCCAATCTGAACACAAGAACAAATTTCCACCTTTACGTAAAAGAGATCAGAAATAGAAACTAAGCAAACAATACTGAAAAATTCGCTCACTAAGTTCGCACAAGTCAAGTGAGAAGTAAACTGGTCATGTTCGCCAAATCCTATAAATACTCCTCAGGTTAAATTCGCTAGATGTAAGCAAACTTAACACCCCCCAGGCGAACATGCCAAGCGAACATGTCAAGTTCGCCTATTCAACACTTAGCCAAAAACTTTGAGATGTAGCATTTTTCACTTCTTTCAAACAAACGGATCATCTTGCAACCTGTATACAACTTGATCCAAATTAATTAAGAATTTTTCATGGAAGATAGAAACAAAATATTTTTGGATTTTTCTTCTAAAACTAAAAGAACAAGTAAAATCTTTTTGTACTTTTTCTAAATGAATTAAAGCAGTAAATCTAGAATCAACTAAAAAATAAAATCTTTTTGGTTTTTATCTATACATACTGAATCACATATTTTTGGTTGAACACTGCGAGTAAGAAGATCATATCAGTATCTTTGATGTATCACATACCCATTCTAAATATAAAATCCCTAGCAGATCTAATGGTTGACCTATGGCATTCTGGATACACACAACTATTTGTTTCAGCAAACAAGCACTTTATACTGCAATCTATGATATCTCAGCAGATGATCTATCAGAACTGACACTTCATGTGTTCATAAAATATCAATTCTTTTGAAATTTCTATTTAGCTTCTATCTCACAGATATCACCACTATCTTTTCCAAATTTCTTTTTCAATACTCAGAAATTTATGAAATGATAAGCGATAAACTTCAAAGTAAACAAGATCAGATCATGACATGCTAACTTATTCAAACCGAATTTGCAATATACTACATGTCAATTCAAGTTGTCAGCATTATAAGATTTGAAACTACAAGCGTTTTAATTCCACGTTCTTGTGAGTTAGTACCATTTATATGAACCATGTGTACCTCACAAATATGCCAACAGAAATTTAAACTGCACTATCTTCAAGACATATTGAGACTTATGGCAAGTTTAGATCAATTTCCAGGATGAGACTATCTTAACTAGCACATGAAAAGAAACAGATCCCGAAGGATATATAGAATCAGAATGATTCATGTTGCTTGGCTTTGGATGTAATATCATGATTCATAGTAAAAGAAGAATGATCAAGGAATCGATTGATTCAATGATACAAGGTAATGTGATCCAACTGTTATCTGGATATGTTCATTGGAATCAAGATAATTGATCTAAGGGAGATTCTATTTTTCAACAGATGTTGTCAGAAACATATCTTAGTCCAACTTCACATTGCATGTTTTTTGGGGCATGGGCAGTAAAGTGAATTGTAGAATTGTGCTAATCAATATAGTCCGATACTGGTCTCATGAAATACTTGAAGCCTCACATTCTTTATCTGATAATGATCTTTCAACACACACACTCGGTATACCATGGGTTCAAATCACAATAGAGATATAGACCATTATGTTTTCACACTATAAATGGACTAAAAACGCTTCTAGCCTATTGCCAATTCAAGTTACATGTAAATATCCAAATTAAATGTTATATATAGCAATGTCAGACAGTCATGAAGCTATCATTTCCTGTTTATGCAGACTACGAAGTTTAGATCAAATCATATAAGCACAAACATAAATACAGACACCAGGTAGTCAATCTATGGTCATGTGTATGTGATCACCTACCGATGTACTATCATTTCTTCTCTAACTTCAAGCAGTGCCAATTTTTTCTTTTTCATATTTGTTTGGGTTTTTCAGAAAGTAAGTAAACTAGTAAAAACAAAGCATAAAACTATTAACTTTAAATAATCTAGAACACTAAAAGAAAAACATTCATGAAAAACCTTTTTGAAACCTTTTGTCACGTTGGATTAAGCATGCGAATCATTTGAGTAAGAAATTCAAACCGTGTATGATTGAATGCTTTGGTAAACAAATCAGCAAAATTGTCATCCATGTGAACTTTCACCAATTCAATCAGCCGTTTCTGTACACAGTCACGAATGAAATGATGTCGAATCTCAACGTGCTTCGTCTTTGAATGTTTCACAGGATTTGTTGTGATTGACATGGTGGCTATGTTATCAATCATTATTGGTGTCCCTATGAAGTTCAAACCATAATCCCTCAACTGCTGTTGAATTCATAGGATTTGGGAACAACAACTGGCTGCCGCAATATATTCTGCCTCACAAGTTGAAATTGCAACCGAGATTTGCTTTTTGCATTGTCAGGACACAATACTATTCCCTAAGAATTGACAATCACCAGACATTGATTTTCTATCCAGACCGCAACCTCCATAATCTGAATATGTAAAAGCTTTAAATCAAAGCCAGAATTAATTGGATACCATAATCCCAACATTGGTTTACCCTTTAAGTATCGAAAGATCCGCTTTACAGAAATTAAATGAGATTCCTTCGGCTTAGACTGAAATCTTGAGCACAAGCAAACTGCAAACATAATATCTGGACGTGACGCTGTCAAATAAATCAAAGACCCGATCATTCCTCTGTATAATCGACAATCCACCTCTTTCCCTTTCAGGTCAATCTAGTTTGTGATTAACTGGAATTGGAGTGTTGAAAGCTGAAGCATTTTCCATATCAAACTTCTTCAAAATATCAGCAACATACTTTGTCTGATGAATATAAAAACCATCTTCCTTTTGATCAACTTGAAGACCCAAAAAGAACGATAAATCTCTCATGCTGCTCATCTCGAATTTCAACTTCATCACTCTTTCAAAGTCTTTACACATATCGACATTCGTCGATCCAAAGATTATGCCATCAACATAGATTTGAACAAGTAATAAATCTCCCCCTGCTTTTCTGATGAAAAGGGTAGAATCAATTTGACCACGCTCAAATCCATTCTCTACTAAATGCACCGACAAAGTTTCGTACCATGCCCGAGGAGCCTGGTGAAGACCATACAACGCTTTATCCAGTTTAAACACCCTGTTAGGAAACTTGGGATATTCAAAACCAGGCGGGTGTTTCACACACACCTCTTCCTTTACATTTCCATACAGAAAAGCACTTTTGACGTCCAATTGAAAAACTTTGAAACCCTTGAAAGAAGCATATGCAAGAAACAAACGTATTGCCTCAATCCTCGCAACTGGAGCATAAACTTTAGTGTAATCAACTCCCTCTTGCTGATTAAATCCCTGGACAACAAGTCTTGCCTTATTACGTACCACAACACCACGATCATCACGTTTGCATTTGAATACCCACTTTGTGCCAATAGATCTTGAGCCTTTGGGTAAGTCAACCAAATCCCAAACCTGTAATTTATCAAATTGAGCCAATTCTTCCTGCATGGCCTCAATCCAACAATCACCATCTAATGCCTCAACCACATTTTGAGGTTCTATTTGATAAATAAAGAAAGCATGTAAACATGTCTCCAAGATACATGTACCCACAATCTGAGCATATAAACATGAATTTTCTTCAAGTGTACGATGCCTCGTTTGAACACCCGCATGCAAATCACCAATAATATTGTCAGTGGGATGATTCTTATGCACTCGAGATTGAGGAATATCTGAAGCTTGAATAACAGCATCAAGATTACAAGGCAACTCCCCCTCAACAGATGCCGATGCTGATGAATCATCAACTATGTTCTGGATATCATTAGAAGATTCCTGAAACACAACCTCATCTTCATAAGTGTCATCATGTTGTATTGTACCCGAAGTTGAAGCTACATTCGGGTCAACTGAAGGAGTATCCACAATCGGAATAACCGAACGAGGATCAACAGTTGAATCGTCATTGAAGTAAGACTAATACAGTATTGTAGCTTCATCTAGAGAAATTGCAGGAGTAATATTGAAAGATCTGAATAATGCATCATAATCAAAAAGCCTAAGAGGGACCTTTCGCATCTTGAGGAACAGAACGATTATCACAGTCAATATGAAACCATTCTTCAATTTGACGTGATTCTTTGTTAAAAACTCTCTTGTTGTGAGAATTTGCAACGTATCCCAAGAAAATTCCGTCAATTGCCTTCGAGCTGAATTTAGAAGGAACGTCGCGAGTCTTTAACAAGGTACAAGGATTTCCAAAGGGCAAAAGATACGCCAGATTATGTTTTCGGTTGTTAAGCAATTCATAACATGTCTTGTTGTGTTTCTTCACGGTCAAAACCCTATTGAGAACAAGACAAGCTATATTTACCGCCTCAGCCCAAAACGTAGCAGGCAGTTTTGAATCAGATAACATAGTACGAGCCATCTCAATAAGAGTTCGATTCTTCCGTTCAGCAACACCATTCTGTTGACGAACATACGGAGCATTGAATTCATGATGGATGCCCTTCTGAAACAGAATAAACCCATATTTCCATTCTTGAACTCTGTGCCATTATCCCTACGAATCCTCCTGACTTGCAATTTGAATAATTTCTTAAGCCCCTCAATTAGGAACTTAAGGATTTCATCTGTTTCATCCTTAGAAGCTTGAAACTTGACCTAAGAGAACCTTGAGTAATCATCAGCCACTACCAAACAATACGATTTGTTGCCTTCACTCTTGACACTAATAGGTCCGAAAAAATCCATATGTAACAACTCTGAAGGAGTCACAATAGAATTAGTCAAATTTGAAGGATGAGATTTCATGTGCTGTTTCTCCTTCTTGCATGGAATACAGTATTCTTTCAAATGAAACCTCATGGCAGGGACACCAGAAACCAAACCTCATGGAATACAGTCTTCATTCTGAAATGTATATGAGCCATTTTCTAGTGCCACAAAGTTGAATCGGACTCAGAAGCATTCGAAAGAAGACACGTTGGAACAGACGAAGTTGTCGTCGCAGTTGTGACAATCCGACTTTTTAGGTTAACCCCGGTTAACTATTCCGTTAAGTTCCTTATTAAAAACTTAACCCCGTTAGTCAAATCTAACCCCAAGGACTATTTCTGTCATAAATGCAACTCAGAAATGCAGGGACTAGTCCTGCCAAGTCCCAATACATGAATTATTGACTCCTCAAAGTCAAAATTGTCAAAAAATAAGTTCTATTGACTTTTAGAAGTCAACATTGAGACTTTTGATTTCCAATTCGTGAATGTTAACTGAATTGAATCAAATTCTATAATTGATTAACATCTAAATGCCTTAATCGATCATAATTGAGCCTTAATCACCTGCATTACATGCGAATTAATCAAAATGTGGCTATTCGTTATGTAACCGTCGACCATCAACCTAATCCCATCAAATTCATCATAATCTGGTGTTACTCCCGCGAATTGAAGCATCCCTCTCACTCGTCGAATCCTCCTGAAGTGCTTACGCAACCTGCATTGATCGGAGAAACAGTAGAACTCGCCGGAAAGCAATCTGTGCAGCCGACACCTGCATCTACTCGAACTCCATTAATCCGACACGCATTCTGGTAAATTCTTGACCCAATTGCTTCGTTTTCTTTCTGTAAAGGTAAGCCCCATGTTAATTCGGGCTTACATCATCAATTCGATCGAGTTCTTAATCCTAGGGTTCATCATCTGACTGATTTAGTCGAGCCTTAATCTAGACCCAATGAAAATGAAATTAACCTATGCAGAAAGATTCGCAACACTGTTTTTATTGAAAGCCCTTTTCCAATTTCAAGTTTTAATATAAGAATCTCTGTAACCCGTAATTAGGGTTCATGTGAACTCTATCTGTCGAATTCAATTATAAACCGTTTTTTTAAATCAAATTAACCTACTCCAATAGATTCGCAATCGTCTGTAGAGTGAAAGCCCTATGAAACAACGGGCTTCCACTATCGAATTGATCATGAACCCGTAATTAGGGTTCATATGCGTTCTGATTTGGGGTTTTCGATCTTAGACTGAAAAGAAATGAAATTAATCTACGTAATCAGTTTCGAAATGTCCCGATTATCAAAAGCCCTATGGTTTTAATCAATTTCATTATCAAAATCTATCTGATCGATTCAAAGTTTTCCTCTTTACGTATTCGATCTGTTTTCAAGATTTGGACATCAAAAACCCGTTTGTTTTCGAAATTAAGAGTATGCCAAGGTTCGTAATCCTCTGAGCATCAAAACTTGTTTCTGTTTCACTCAAACCATCATCCAAATCAAGGGATATCGACCAGTTTCGATCGCGGGTCTTTAAGGGAGGAAAACCACATAGAGCCTGATGTTAAAACCATTCCAACCCGGTATCCTTCACGATACCCTAGCGGGCGGAGATGGTTAAGGCTGTGTGCGTATGTGGGAGAGACCCGGGTTCGAGACCGGGCTCCCACATCCATTTTTAAAACATTTTTCTTGATTATTAAATTAATAAAAATCAAACCTTTTTAATATTGTATTATTATATAAATGGGTTTTAACCCGGAAAACAACCCGTAGGCTCGGGTTTGAAATATTAGTTTGTTTTTATAAATTATACCCACTTTTATAATTTATACATTGTTATTATTAATAAGTAAAAATAATATATTTATATTATTCTTAAGCCGTAAATTCGTGTAAAATAATATGTTTATATTATTCTCAAATTGTGACCCGCATTATTAAACAATATATATTTATATTATTTCAAATCATTTTATAACGCCGTGAATCAATTGAGACTAAATAATAATATAACTAATTATATTATCCACTCGTATATATATATTACTATTTATGTCGTTCATCGCGTAAAGTAATTCCTAAACCCGTGGACACGTTCGTCCACTCTCGTTTATTAGAGCGGTTCTTTAAGACGTTCCTTTCGTGTCACAGTCACATTTCCCATTTTTCTTTCATCCCTAATTTATGTGTTTATAATTTTAGGGCATTCGTAAGTCTTTTGAGACTTACACACGTGGTTCCAACTTACCCTTTGTGTGATACTACCTTCAACGCCAAGCAGGTGAGTTTCACGGCCCCTTTTTACTGCTTTTAACTGTTAGGACATGTTTTGTAACTGTTGATAAAATTCTGTGTAAGTTCTGCTAGAGGCGAACTTGTTAAGTTCGCCTAGGCTATCAGAGGCGAACTTAACAAGTTCGCTTAGTCTATCAGAGGCGAACTTGTTAAGTTCGTTTAGCCTATTAGAGGCGAACTTAACAAGTTCGCCTAATACTGTTCAGTGTCTATAAATAGCAGTTATCAGCAGAAAACAAAAATAGACTTGGACGATATCAGGAGGGACTGAGAATTCTGTAAATTGTGTAAACTGATATTGTAGTGGAATAAAAAGAGCGTTTATTTACACCGTTGTTGATTGAGTCACACGAGCACGTTGATCATGGATTCCGCACTTTATCACCGTGTCTAACCGCGAGTCTAGATATCCGTCACGCACCGAATTAGGGACCTACATTAACTTGGGGGAGAAAACATGCTTAAACTGATTTTAGATTTTGTACTTCATATGCTATCAATGTTAAAGCTAAGTGTAACATGCTATCACAGAAAGTCCTCATCTTATTTCGAACCGTTAATATGGATCTTAGCGATGTAATGTTTAGTAGTACTACTGGGTTTGACAAATCTCACCCGCGTTAGTCGCGCTAACTCGATCGGATATCGAACGGGTGAAATGTTAGCCTATTCACATGGCCAGTATTGATAGAACCTGGCAGGAGGCAATAAACAAACAGTCAGTTTCGGTTGCGAGCACTTGAGCTAAAACATGAACATAGGTTAGCTACCTATAGATACATATTGAATGATCATAAACCTGGTAATACCTATTTATTTATTTGAAACCTGTGAACTCACCAACCTCGTGTTGACACTTTTTCTTACATGTTTTTCTCAGGACGCTAAGCTAAGACACAGGTGCACATTAGGGCATGCATGGGATTCAACTGCTTTGCTTTGTGTCTATTTATGTTGATTGAATTATTTTAATGTACTTTGTTTGGTTGGACGTTTGGACTTTTGGACTTTGGTTTTGGGCGCGTGTATTTTGCGCATTTACTTTCTTTACACTTCCGCATTGATACTCTGATTTAAAAGATATTTTCATTTGAGTCCCATGTAGAGTCGTTCAATGTAACTAATGTCTGAGATCCTGGTTTGTCACTTCCCAAACGGTAATACTCCGTTAGTGGAATTTGGGGGTGTGACAGATTGGTATCAGAGCCATTGGTTATAGAGAACTAGGATTGCATACTAGACTATAGCCTCACACATTAGTTACATGTCATTTGGATGTTTGGAACTTATACAAGTTGTTGCAGGATCATGTCGTCAACACCACCTCCATCACCTAACGCATCAGGGCATAAGGCACCTGTACCCTCATCCCCGGAGCCTAAAAGGCGCCGGACTACCTCAATTGAGCAAGGCGAACCGAGCAACGCACGAGCATTGGAGTATGCTCTCAATTGGGATATGTATCCACATATGATCCAAAGGTGGATCGAAATGGGAGATGTTCCATCACCGTACTTTGCATCCACATCTTCATCGTCTACACTGCCTAGCTTACCATGTACCATGGAACAAGCCTTCGCAGCATTTGTGTCCTATATGTTAAAGGAATTAAGTTTTGTACAAGATGCTACCGAGGAGATACCTAAACTCCTGGAGAATGGAACACAAGTGGAAAAGAATAGGGTAGGAATAGAAGATTTGACTACCGAACTAGCTGCAACGGACCATGTCCATAACCTTTTAGTGAATCGTGTAGCACACCTAGAGACGAGGGCTGACATTATGGATGATGATATGCAAGGAGTTCTGGAGAGATTAGCTGCTATGGAAGCTCAGCTACATGTGGCTAACCACACTGCTGAAGGCCTTCAAGAGAGGGTGGCTCACTTGGAAGCCCAACTGCAAGCGGCCTAACACCCGGAAGATATTCCAGTATCTGACGATGAGGAGGAACCCTTTGAGGAGGAACTCTTTGAAGAAGAGCCCTTCGAGGAGGAACCCTTAGAGGGGGAACCAGCTGAGGAAGAGCCAGTGGAGATTGATGATGCACAGTCATATGTCTGTTCTGATGACGAGGATGTTTGAGGATCTTCCTAATCTATCTTTCTTTTCATGTTTGTTTTTGCTTATGTTATTTCCCTTTTCAAACCTAGATGGGTAAGGTTGTTCCCATCCAATAAAAGCATGAGAAGTTTAATATTTGAGTTATTTATTTTGTAGCCTAACAATTTATTTAATTTTCATAATATTAGATGTTGTATTTCCTTACCCGTACCTGAATAATGTTTAATATACGATATATTTCTCATCGTGTTCATTTGTGATTGTGAAGAAATATGTCTGGGAGAGGACGAGGAGGGCGTACCGGTGGTCGTGGTACTATCAACATGACGGCAGCAGAACTAGCAGCTTTGATAAACAATAGTGTGGCAGAGGCCCTAGCAGCACATAATGCTGCAGGTAAATGCTTTCAACTATTGACTAGTAGTGTCAATCCCTTTTCCTAAGAGTATCTTTCTAAACTCTATAATTCCAATCCAATTCGTATTTCTAAATCCAGGCCAGCAAAATCAGCAAAATCAACAGCCAGCCTGCACTTTCAAGGCATTCATGGACTGCAAGCCCCACACCTTTAGTGGAGCTGAAGGAGCAGTTGGATTACTTCGCTGGTTTGAGAAGGTTGAATCAGTAATAGCTATGTGCAACTGCCCCGTGGCTAACCAAGTGAAATTTGCTGCTAGAACTTTAGAAGGCCCGGCCCTAACATGGTGGAATGCCTAAGTGCAAATGTTGGGACTAGCAATGGCAAATGGACTCCCGTGGGAGGAATTTAAAACAATGATGAAAGAAGAATACTGCCCACGAGATGAAATTCAAAAGCTAGAAGGACAGTTCTGGAACCTTAAGATGGAGGGTTCGGAAATCGAACTCTACACCACCCGTTCGCACGAACTTGCTTCCATGTGCCCACACATGGTGACTCCGGATTACAAACGGATTGAACTATACATTGGAGGTTTGGTACCTCAGATTCAAAGCATGGTGACCTCATCCAACCCTACCACCATCCAACAGACCATCAGACTTGCCCACAAATTGACTGATCAGGCAGTGGCACAAGGAACTTTACCCCCAAGAGGTTCAATTGCTAAACCAACCGACAGCCACAAACGCAAGTTCGATCACCATTCCAACACCCACAACCACTCTAACTCCCACTCCAAAGGACCCCAACCCAACCAGCAACAGTCTAACCAACAGCAACAACAACAACAATGTAGGTTCGAGCCTACCAAGAACTTCAATCAGTCGACCTCTTCTGGCCAAAACCAGGGTGGTTATGCGGGAAAGTCCCTGAAGTGTAACAAGTGTAACTTACACCACTTTGGGTTCTGCAATCGTTGCCAGAGGTGCGGTAAAATAGGCCATGCTGCTAAGGGCTGCAGGGGTGAATTACAAACTAAACAACCCTTTCAACAACCGGGGTCTACTAGGGCTTGCTTTGAGTGTGGAAAGGAAGGGCATATTCAGAAAAACTGTCCTCAGTTGAAGAAAGGGGGTAATGGAAATCACAACCCTAACCACAATAACAATGGGAATGGTGGTAATAATGGCAATGGGGGAGGAAATGGTGCGAAGGGACGAGCCTTCGTACTAGGATCTGGAGAAGCCCGTTATGACCATAATGTGGTTACCGGTAAGTTCCTCGTAAATAATTTCTTTGCTTCTGTCCTTTTTGACACCGGTGCTGATAGAAGTTTTATATCTAAGAAATTTAGTAATATGATAAAAGGAACTTCATCTCTATTAGAAGATAAGTATACAATAGAGATAGCTGACGGGCAAATAATTGAGGCAACTCACATACTTAAAGGATGTAAACATGAGCTAGCTACACATACATTTGATATCGACCTTATGCCGGTCATACTTGGTAGTTTTGATATAATTTTTGGTATGGATTGGCTATCTAAAAACCAAGCCGAAATTATCTGTCGTGAGAAGATTGTACGTGTACCCCTCTCAAATGGAGAAACCCTTTCCATCCAAGGCGAAAGAGTTGGTGCAGTTATGGGCATTATATCCTTCATGAGAGCACAAAAATGTCTTCGAAAGGGACATACGGCTATTTTGGCCCTTGTTGCTGAGCAGCCGTCAGAAGGGAAGAGGATCGAAGATATTCCCATTGTGCGTGAATTTTTGGAAGTATTTCCCGAGGATCTGCCCGGTTTGCCAACGCACCGTCAAGTAGAATTTTAAATCGATTTAGCACCTGGAGCAGCGCCGATCGCTCGGGCACCTTATCGATTAGCACCCAGTGAATTGCAGGAACTGTCCACTCAGTTGCAAGACTTATTGGATAAAGGTTTTATTCGACCTAGTTCATCACCGTGGGGAGCTCCGGTATTATTTGTCAAGAAGAAGGACGGTACGTTTCGTATGTGTATTGATTACCGGGAGCTGAATAAAGTTACAATCAAGAACCACTACCCTTTACCTCGTATCGATGACCTTTTTGATCAACTCCAAGGATCAAGTTTCTATTCCAAAATAGACCTTAGGTCCGGCTATCATCAGTTAAGAGTCCGAGAAGAAGATATCTCTAAAACTACATTCAGGACAAGGTACGGCCATTACGAATTTATGGTCATGCCTTTCGGTTTAACCAACGCACCTGCGGTATTCATGGACCTCATGAACCGTGTGTGTAAGCCTTACCTTGACCAGTTTGTTATCGTTTTCATCGATGACATCCTTATTTATTCCAAGAACGAGGAAGAACATGAGGAACATCTGCATCTAATTTTGGAACTACTTAAGCAAGAGCAACGTTATGCTAAGTTTTCCAAATGTGAATTTTGGATTCGAGAGGTTCAGTTTCTAGGTCATGTGGTAAATGAAAAAGGAATACATGTCGACCCGTCCAAAATAGAAGCCATCAAGAATTGGGCAGCACCGACGACTCCGACTGAGGTGCGACAATTTCTGGGATTGGCTGGATATTACCATCGCTTTATCGAAGGATTTTCAAGGATTGCACAACCTCTCACCGCCCTGACTCAAAAGGGGAAGGCCTATAATTGGGGCGATAACCAAGAGTCAGCCTTCCAGCACCTCAAGCAGAAACTTTGCAGTGCACCTATTTTAGCTCTTCCGGAAGGAACCGATGATTTTGTGGTGTATTGTGATGCATCCATCCAAGCCTTGGGTTGTGTCTTAATGCAACGCCAAAAGGTAATCGCATACGCTTCACGTCAGTTAAAGGTTCATGAGAAAAACTACACCACTCATGACCTAGAGTTGGGAGCAGTAGTTTTTGCACTTAAGATATGGAGACATTACTTGTACGGTACCAAATGCACCATCTACACCAACCATAAGAGCCTCCAGCATATCTTCGAGCAGAAGGAGTTGAACATGCGACAACGTCGCTGGGTTGAACTTTTAAATGATTACGACTGTGCGATCCGGTATCATCCGGGTAAAGCTAACGTTGTGGCTGATGCACTAAGCCGAAAGGAAACAAAACCCAAACGAGTTCGAGCATTACAACTTACTATTCACCCTGGATTGCCTGACAGAATCCGTAGTGCTCAACTTGAAGCCTTGAAAGAAGATAACCTACCGTTAGAAGGTACACGTGGCATGGAAGCACAACTTGAAGTAAAATCTGACGGAATTCGTTACTTTGTCGAACGAATATGGGTTCCGGTGTTCGGAAATTTAAGGGAACTAATCATGGATGAAGCTCATAAATGTCGTTACTCCATTCATCCGGGTTCCGATAAAATGTACCATGATCTAAAAATACTATATTGGTGGCCAAAAATGAAGGCCGATATAGCCACTTATGTTAGTAAGTGTCTGACCTGCGCGAAGGTCAAAGTTGAATACCAAAAACCGTCCGGTCTCCTACAACAACCTGAAATTCCCATGTGGAAATGGGAACAAATATCCATGGACTTCATTACCAAATTACCCCGAACCCCTACCGGATGTGACACTATATGGATAATTGTGGATCGCCTAACAAAATCTGCTCACTTCCTGGCAATCAAAGAAACAGACAAAATGGATAAACTCACTCGAATATACTTTAAAGAAGTAGTCTCTCGGCACGGGGTGCCTATCTCTATCATTTCGGATCGTGATGCACGATTCACTTCCCGTTTCTGGCAATCATTGCATAAAGCATTAGGCACGCGTCTAGATATGAGCACAGCTTACCATCCTCAAACCGATGGTCAAACAGAACGTACTATCCAAACTCTGGAGGACATGCTACGAGCTTGTGTGATCGATTTCGGTAACACTTGGGAGTCTCACCTACCTTTGGTGGAGTTCTCCTACAACAACAGCTATCACACTAGCATCAAGGCAGCTCCATTTGAAGCACTTTATGGACGGAAATGCCGTTCTCCCATTTGTTGGACCGAGGTTGGGGATAGCCAACTCACAGGTCCTGAACTTGTATTTGAAACTTCCGAAAAGATCGTTCAAATTAGAAACCGTATGGCGGCAGCTCGGGATCGTCAAAAGAGCTACGCCGACAAACGCCGTAAACCTTTGGAATTTCAATTAGGTGACATGGTTTTGCTCAAAGTCTCACCTTGGAAAGGTGTCATTCGTTTCGGAAAATGAGGTAAACTGAATCCTCGTTATGTTGGACCTTTCAAAATATTAAAGAGAATCGGACCAGTCGCGTATCAACTGGACCTACCTGAAAGAATTAGTGGTGTACACAACGTTTTTCACGTCTCAAATTTGAAGAAATGTCTAGCTGACGAATCTCTCGCGGTTCCTCTTGAGGAACTACACATTGACGAACAAATGCGTTTCATCGAAGAACCCGTGGAAATCATGGATAGAGAAGTCAAATCGTTAAAGCACAGTAAAATCCCTATTGTTAGAGTCCGTTGAAACTCGAAACGCGGACCGGAATTCACTTGGGAGTGAGAAGATCAGATGATGCACAAATATCCTAATCTGTTCAAGCACTCCGCGTCAACCTCTTAAGGTACTATTTAATTTTCGGGACGAAAATTCTTTCAACTAGGGAATGATGTGAAACCTCAGAAAATTTTTTTTTATTTTTAATTTTCGGGACGAAAATTCTTTCAACTAGGGAATGATGTGACAATCCAACTTTTTAGGTTAACCCCGGTTAACTATTCCGTTAAGTTCCTTATTAAAAACTTAACCCCGTTAGTCAAATCTAACCCCAAGGACTATTTCTGTCATAAATCCAACTCAGAAATGCAGGGACTAGTCCTGCCAAGTCCCAATACATGAATTATTGACTCCTCAAAGTCAAAATTGTCAAAAATAAGTTCTGTTGACTTTTAGAAGTCAACATTGGGACTTTTGATTTCCAATTCGCGAATGTTAACTGAATTGAATCAAATTCTATAATTGATTAACATCTAAATGCCTTAATCACCTGCGTTACATGCGAATTAATCAAAATGTGGCTATTCGTTATGTAACCGTCGACCATCAACCTAATCCCATCAAATTCATCATAATCTGGTGTTACTCCCGCGAATTGAAGCATCCCTCTCACTCGTCGAATCCTCCTGAAGTGCTTACGCAACCTGCATTGATCGGAGAAACAGTAGAACTCGCCGGAAAGCAATCTATGCAGCCGACACCTGCATCTACTCGAACTCCATCAATCCGACACGCATTCTGGTAAATTCTTGACCCAATTGCTTCGTTTTCTTTCCGTAAAGGTAAGCCCCATGTTAATTCGGGCTTACATCATCAATTCGATTGAGTTCTTAATCCTAGGGTTCATCATCTGACTGATTTAGTCGAGCCTTAATCTAGACCCAATGAAAATGAAATTAACCTATGCAGAAAGATTCGCAACACTGTTTTTATTGAAAGCCCTTTTCCAATTTCAAGTTTTAATATAAGAATCTCTGTAACCTGTAATTAGGGTTCATGTGAACTCTATCTGTCGAATTCAATTATAAACCGTTTTTTTAAAATCAAATTAACCTACTCCATTAGATTCGCAATCGTCTGTAGAGTGAAAGCCCTATGAAACAACGGGCTTCCACTATCGAATTGATCATGAACCCGTAATTAGGGTTCATATGCGTTCTGATTTGGGGTTTTCGATCTTAGACTGAAAAGAAATGAAATTAATCTACGTAATCAGTTTCGAAATGTCCCGATTATCAAAAGCCCTATGGTTTTAATCAATTTCATTATCAAAATCTATCTGATCGATTCAAAGTTTTCCTCTTTACGTATTCGATCTGTTTTCAAGATTTGGACATCCAAAACCCGTTTGTTTTTGAAATTAAGAGTATGCCAAGGTTCGTAATCCTCTGAGCATCAAAACTTGTTTCTGTTTCACTCAAACCATCATCCAAATCGAGGGATATCGACCGGTTTCGATCGCGGGTCTTTAAGGGAGGAAAACCATAAAGAGCCTGATGTTAAAACCATTCTAACCCGGTATCCTTCGCGATAGCCTAGCGGGCGGAGATGGTTAAGGCTGTGTGCGTATGTGGGAGAGACCCGGGTTCGAGACCGGGCTCCCACATCCATTTTTAAAACATTTTTCTGGATTATTAAATTAATAAAAATCAAACCTTTTTAATATTGTATTATTATATAAATAGGTTTTAACCCGGAAAACAACCCGTAGGCTCGGGTTTGAAATATTAGTTTGTTTTTATAAATTATACCCACTTTTATAATTTATACATTGTTATTATTATTAAGTAAAAACAATATATTTATATTATTCTTAAGCCGTAAATTCGTGTAAAATAATATGTTTATATTATTCTCAAATTGTGACCCGCATTATTAAACAATATATATTTATATTATTTCAAATCATTTTATAACGCCGTGAATCAATCGAGACTAAATAATAATATAACTAATTATATTATCCACTCGTATATATATATTACTATTTATGTCGTTCATCGCGTAAAGTAATTCCTAAACCCGTGGACACGTTCGTCCACTCTCGTTTATTAGAGCGGTTCTTTAAGACGTTCCTTTCGTGTCACAGTCACATTTCCCATTTTTCTTTCATCCCTAATTTATGTGTTTATAATTTTAGGGCATTCGTAAGTCTTTTGAGACTTACACACGTGGTTCCAACTTACCCTTTGTGTGATACTACCTTCAACGCCAAGCAGGTGAGTTTCACGGCCCCTTTTTACTGCTTTTAACTTGGGGGAGAAAACATGCTTAAACTGATTTTAGATTTTGTACTTCACATGCTATCAATGTTAAAGCTAAGTGTAACATGCTATCACAGAAAGTCCTCATCTTATTTCGAACCGTTAATATGGATCTTAGCGTGGTAATGTTTAGTAGTACTACTCGGTTTGACAAATCACACCCGCGTTAGTCGCGCTAACTCGATCGGATATCGAACGGCAGGAGGCAATAAACAAATAGTCAGTTTCGGTTGCGAGCACTTGAGCTAAAACATGAACATAGGTTAGCTACCTATAGATACATATTGAATGATCATAAACCTAGTAATACCTATTTATTTATTTGAAACCTGTGAACTCACCAACCTCGTGTTGACACTTTTTCTTACATGTTTTTCTCAGGACGCTAAGCTAAGACACAGGTGCACATTAGGGCATGCATGGGATTCAACTGCTTTGCTTTGTGTCTATTTATGTTGATTGAATTATTTTAATGTACTTTGTTTGGTTGGACGTTTGGACTTTTGGACTTTGGTTTTGGGCGCGTGTATTTTGCGCATTTACTTTCTTTACGCTTCCGCATTGATACTCTGATTTAAAAGATATTTTCATTTGAGTCCCATGTAGAGTCGTTCAATGTAACTAATGTCTGAGATCCTGGTTTGTCACTTCCTAAACGGTAATACTCCGTTAGTGGAATTTGGGGGTGTGACAGCAGTGCTCATATCGAGCATATATGTATCATTCTTTCGAGGAGCTCGCATAAGTATCCAATCTTCAGGTATCTCAAAACCCGGCTTCAAAACTAAACACTCTTACTTATTAAAGTGAAATGAGAAATCTTTATCATAGACTTGAGAAATAGTTAATAGATTATGTTCCAGTTGCTCCACATAGTTGACTTTCTCAAAGCTCAATTTCCCATTTGACACTGTGCCTTGGCCTAAAATATTTCCTCCTTTCTTGCTTGCAAAAGCAACATACCCTCCTTGGATTTCTTTCACATTCTCCAATAAGTTAAGATTTCCCGCCATGTGCCGAGAACATCCACTATCAACATACCAATGGTTGCCAACAATCCTCCTTGGAGTTCCCTGCACACAAACATAAATGATTAGTTAGTAATAGAGACCCAAGCCATTGTGGTCGTGGTTCGGCCTGATTCATCAAAATAAACTATTTCCTTCAACACACAATCAAATTTCTTCTGAATTTTAGGAGATGGTTTCTCAGAAACTGTAACAGTGGATTTAGGTTTCCACGTTGATTTAACCTGAACCTTGTCAGTCTCTCTTGACACCTCAACCTTGCCATTTACCACTGGTTGGTCGAGAAGTTTTCTCAACTGTTTATTTCTTCGACATCTTTGTGGTCTTGACAATTTTTCTTTTGGTTGTGTAGGTTCACCAGCAAACACAATCTTCTCTACTCTCTTCACTGAACTAGAAGCAATCTGGACATTTGACTTCTTATTACACTTATCCACATTCTTCTTCACATCACCAATTGTTATGGCTGATTTTTCTGGTGGATTCACAAACGGTCGTGCCAACTTTGGATTCTCCAGACACTTTCCCAAATTATTTGTAGGTCCCTCGGGTGTGGCGGATCGTCACATGCAAGTGGGTCTACTAGTCGGACCGAGTGCGGAATGTCCGTGACTAGGTGGAGAGTCTAGCTAAACAAAGTAAACCGACAAGAGAAAACACTTTAAACGTTCATTGTGTTATAAACACTTGAAGGTTACAGAGAAAAGCACTTAGGTTACAATCTGCGTATTTGCACTAAAGCCTGCGTACTTAACTTCTGTCAACTTATCCTATTTATACTGGACCTGATGCCTGCGCATTTAGCAAGTGCGTAGGGCAAAATGCTCTTGCGTACTTAACAAGTACGCAAAGGTATTCTTGCGTACTTGCTAAGTACACATGAGCTTTCTCCTGCGCACATGTAAGTGCGCAAAACACTTAGAAAGAAATGCAACATTCAATATGTAAAAGTAAATACAACTCGATAAACTAATACATAAAGACTCTTACATACAAAGACAATTACAAACAAGACAAAACAACCTAAGACTAAGACTCTATCTATCCAGAGTGTTTGTCACAGGAAAGTGCTTCAACAAACTCCCCCTTGACAACAGCTCTGGATAATCTTCAGTCTTCAGGCTTCACAGCTTCAGTCTTCAGCTTCCATCTTCTTCTTGTAATCAAGGCATAACTTAATCACCTTGTCATATTTAGAAGCAAGGAGCTTTGTCCACTCATCCGTGTAGACGCAGTAGTGTTCTGCTAGTACCTCCAGATCTTTCACAGAAAAGTTGATGAAGCAGACTTCATCAAATATTCTAATCAGCTCCTTTGGCACTCGGTTCCCACTCTCTGAACGTCCTTTACCCATGATCATAGCCTCGCCCGTCTTTAGATCTACGTACCAGTACCACATGTCACCAAGAATATCCTGAGATAACTTGCTCAGGGGAATCTTAGTTTCACATCGCACTGGCTTGTATACCAATTTCTTTAAGTGCTTCTTAGTCACAGGATGTACAGCGTGCTTATCCTTGACTCTCTTGGGCACTTGAAGCTTGAACATCTCGAACTTCCCTGATCTTGCTTCTCGCTGCAGAACCACCCACAAACCCATTGCCACTGCGTGATTGGAATGACCAAGCAACTCTCGGTTTGCTAGGTTCACCAGGTCGTATTTGGGCAAGGAGCTGAACGCTTCACTGGTGGGTTTCAAGTATTGAACCCCGCCAAATATTTTGATAGCGAACAGCTGCTTGTCCTCCTCGAACCTTACAGCCAAGAACATCCCTGTTACTCCGTGTTTGTCTATTATAGACGTCTTTTGCCACACGGGAGCTGGACCCTTTGAGGAAGTAGAAGGCATGTCTGTTTCTTTCGGTGCCTCTGGGTCCACAGGTTCAGGGTCAATTGGGGAGGCTTCAGTCGAGGCCTCTACATTACCAGCCTGCTCGACTGAACCTGTGTCGAGCGGAGCGTCGAAGGATGGAAATTCAAAGATCTCTCCATCTTCTAGCTCGTACTCTCCTTCCCCGTCACCCTTGGGAATTTCGATCACAACATCTTCATCATCATCATCCCAATCATCACCAGAGTCGATCTCTCCTTCTTCTAGATTGAAGAGAGCATCGATTTGTGCTTCTTTTGAATAGTCAGGATCTAAATATAAGATCTCATCATCAGATAAGTCCTTAAGTACTTCAGCCACTGACTTTCCTTTCTCACCGCCACTACCACCAGAGGTATCACCACCCTCTTGCTGAGTAAACTCCCCCTCAGCCATTAGAATAGCAGAGATGGGCACAATTTCCAAAGCTTGGTGCTCACCTCCACTAGGACCGACTTCAGGATCCTTGTCTTTATCGTCATCCTTAGTCAAGTCGACTGGATGTGGATTTCTTTTCTTTCTTTTTCTCTTTCTCTTTCTCATACTCCTTCTCCTTCTCCTTCTCCTTCTCCCCCTGAGCATCAAGCTTCTTGGTCAGTTCTGCAACTAATTTGACCATCGCTTTGTGCTCTTTTCTTTGTAAATCCAGCCTTAGCACAAGTGAAGTTCTGTGGCCTAGAATCATTTCATTTGTCTTCATTAACAGCTCGTTCTGTGCCATTATGTTCTTCAGTCGCTCATTAGTCCCCGTTCTCGGGCTATGTAGAATCCTAACTTCATCGGCCAGTGAATTTATCTGTGCTTGTTGAGCATCAGATTCATCCTTTGACTTCTGAATAGTATTCAGCAGTCCAGCAACTTGGGTTTCTAGCACATCGATCCTTGCATCATTCGGATCAGGATGCCTAGACGATGACGCTTCGGCATTATGGATAGGGGAGGTGAAGATCGTGTCGAAGTCAAACCCTTGTGTGAAGTCACCATAATTAAAGGGTTGACTTGACGGCTCAATGGTGGGTGTTGGGATTGTGGATGAGATGATGGGAGTGGGTGTTGTGGTAGGGGTGATGGTGACAGACTCCGTGACAATTGGAGTAGTCACCGCCACTTGGACTGATGTTGTAGGGAGGGTCACCATCACAGGAACCTCCTCTGTGACTGCTGTGACTACCACGTCAGCTTGAACTTGTGGTCTTCTCCTCCTACGGTACAATTGCTGTGCTGGTGGGGTAGAGGCTGAATCTGGACTGGCAGCTGGAACTTGTACTTGCTGCATAGTCGGGACCTCTACTACCCTGGAAATAGCAACCTCTTGCCCATCTCCCATGTTCTTATGAACACTCTCTCGTCTTTGTCTTTGTATAGCAGCGTCAGAGTCAGAGGATGGCTCATATTCGCTGCTCGAGCTCTGTCGCTTTCTTTTGGAGGACGACTCAGGTAGGGTTACCTGTGTTGATCTCCTGGGGTGTGCCTGCGATGGTGCGTCATCGGAATCAGAAGAATCTAATTCTGTTGCTTCTGAATCGGATTCCTCAGCACCACCATCACCGCCTTCGTCGTCTCCATCCTCAGACGAACCATCATCACTCTCCATTTCCTCCTGTTGTTGCTCATCAGAGTTTTCACTCATTTCTGGTGCCGAATTGGGACTATACCAATTCCAATCTTCAGGTGCGACATATGCTTCATTGAGTTGGTGGCCAAAGAGTTCTGTATGCACAGGGGTAGGTTCTACACTACCTGGCTTTAAGAATCGAGCAAATACTCTTTTGTCCACCCGCTTGACTTGCAGTCTCTCCCCTATAGCAGGAAGGTTTGGCAACGCGTCATCAATCAAGAGTTGCACAAACCTAGGGTACAATAAGAATCTAAACTTCTCCGCTGTGTTGATCTGGTCATTGATTGCTTTGAAGATGTAGCGCGAGAAGTTGTAGCCCCTATTAAGAGACAAGCCCACCATGGCTGCTGCAAGGTCATGACCCATGGCATCTTTACCAGCTTTCCTTGACGAGATGCACATGATCATGACGTGGACGAAATACCGCCATTGGTCTAATACCCACATCTTTTTGTATGAGGCATAGTCCCTCGCTCCGACGTATCCCATTCTTTGCCTCCAACACCCATCCACATAGTAGTCTGGATAGGCTGTCGGGTCGGTAGCAAGGTCTCTAAACTGCAGGACCCTTCTTATGGTGTCTTCAGAAAAAGCGATAGCCTGACCAGCAACGGTAGCCCTTATGACATTGGGAGATACCGTGCAGTCGTGTTTCGCTGTCTCCCAGAATTGCTCCAAATAAGGTCTTGACACGGTCGGGTTAGCCGAGATAGCAAAACTGATTCTGGAGCGGTTCAAGAAATCAACTATCTCCCTATATTGCAATGCTGCACCTTTCCATTCGGGTTGAGTGTTTGCTAACAGGTTGAATTCGTTAGTAAACGCCGAGCCATAATCTGCAAAAACACACAGAAAACACAATCAGAACAACACGTATAATTGGAAATGAACAAACATGACACGGTACAGTAGTTACTCTTTGAACAGAATTTTTCAGACTTAGAATTTTTCCCAAGTGTTGGTCCTGCGCACTTGCCAAGTGTGCAGTCTTTTCCTCTTGTGTATTTAACAAGTACGCAAGAATTACTTCTTGCGTACTTGCTAAGTGCGCAAGAACACCACTTAACAAAAATTCTAGATTGTTGAAAAATACACTGATCGTTCAAAACACGGGTCGATTAGGTCGCCACTAGGTCAGAATCGATGATTCTAACCTATGGGACCAATATCAACACCACAAACTACTTAACCAGGACCAATTTTGACCTAAAAAGTCACCCGACCCACTGTCGATTAAAATTCAACCGACGGCTCAAAATCGAGGACCATAAGGATGATTAAGAGTTAATTAAGGTTCCTATTCGCATGTTACAGACAATAAGTTACCCAAACAACCTATAATTTCCCCAAAAATTCACGGATTTAACCTAAATTTTTCTAAGTCAATAATCGGTCCAAATGTTACGATTTCACGGAGGGATTTAGCCTAGATTCTCACCAAATCGATGAAATGAGATGATGAAACTATAGACGGGACGAAAAGATGGTTTAGGAACACTCGGTTTTGAGTAAAAATTTGCAGAGGGAAAAGTTTTCGTTTGAAAGCATGAAACTGAGAAAATTTTCTAAGTGTCACTTTTATACCCTTCACTAATCAGTCGTGCGTACTTGTTAAGTGCGCACGAGTTAACTCTTGCGTATTTACAAGTGCGCAAGCTTTAACTCTTGCGCATTTACAAGTGCGCAAGCTTTAACTCTTGCGTACTTGTTAAGTACGCAAGGCTTACTTCGTGCGAACTTGACAAGTACGCACAACCCTTAAGTGCGCAAATTTTAAACTCAGAATTTATGAAGTATTTCAAGTCAAATAACGAACAAGATAAAAATATTCAATCAGGAGGATTCAAATACAATTCAGGAAGGTTAAACACAAATATTTTTGGCTTTTATGAATAAAATTGAACTATGCATAAACTTAAAATCTTTTTGATCTTTTCTAATAAAATATACAAGAATTAACACAAACTATTTTTGATCAAAGACACGAGCAGAGGATCATATCATGCTATCTTTTAGCAAAAATGATACAATATAAACATCAAAGAATATGGGATCATGTCATGGATTACTATTTATTCATACGTAATAAGCACATAAACAAGTAATTCAAGTTGACAATATTATAAGATTTGAAACTATAAGCATCTTTGTATCACATTCTTGTGTATTAAGGTATTATTTATATGATATACAACGTGTACCCCACTGATATGCTATACTAATGTAAATTGCATTATCTGAAGGCATCTATGATTTTCCCAATGATTTTCTAAATTTTCAGAATGAAGTTACATCTAGTAGCACAGGAAAAATCAAGCATAATCCATAAGGATTATCAGGAATCATAAGATTCAGAATCGAGTGATTCATTTGTCTTGGTTTCATTTGATTTTCTTTATTGAATATCGGTATGATGATTCAGGATAATATATATGGTGTTTGAGTTTTAAGGTAAGGGGATCCAACTTTTATCTGGATTTGATTTCAATGAATCAGGAGTGATTCAAGGGTGAATACATGCTCAACGGTTAATGTAGAGACATGTCTTGATTCAATCTCTCCTTGCATACTTGTGAGTATGGGCAGTGAGATGAACCGCATAAACTGTGCTAACGACATAACCCGAAACTGACCTCAAAAGAAAATTATTGCCAAAATCTAACATCCTATATCTGATAATGATCTTTTCTATTCTTTTACGCACACACTCTTGCAAACATGGGTTCAAATCACAGTTGTAATTTAGATTTAGTTTCCACACTACTAGTGATTCAAAGACGCATACAGCCTACTGACAATTTAAATTACTTGTAAATAAGCAGATTAAAAACATAATAAGTTAAACAGTTAAGTAAGCATGACGCAATCATTTCCCATATGAGCAGTCTGTGATGTTTAGATAATTTCTAATGTACTATCATTTCCTCTTTTCTCAAGTTAACTTTGAAATTTTCTCCATTTTCTATTTTTGTTTTTGTAAAATATTTTGAAACTTAAAAGAACTATACAGAAAATTTAAAAGAAATAAAGTTTAACTTTCATGAATTGAATTCATTTAAGAAAAATTAATTTTCACTCAGGATTGAACATTTCTATCAAGTTGACAAGATGCTCAAAACGGGATCGATCAAATGCCTTTGTGAAAAGATCAGCAAGATTGTCATCCGTGTGAACTTTTACAAGTTCAATTAAATGCTTTTCAGCACAATCACGGATGAAATGATGGCGAATCTCTATATGTTTAGTTTTGGAATGTTTCACCGGGTTATTTGTGATGGACATGGTGGCATTGTTGTCAATGAATAGAGTAGTTCCAGTGAAGTTTAAGCCGTAGTCTCTCAACTGCTGCTGAATCCAAAGTATCTGAGAACAACCGCTCGCTACAGCAATGTATTCTGCTTCATAAGTTGAGACAGAAACCGTTGACTGCTTCTTACACTGCCAGGAGACCAGTCTGTCTCCTAAGAATTGACATCCACCAGAAGTTGACTTTCTGTCAAGGTTACAACTGCCATAATCTGAATCAGTGTAGGCTTTGAAGTCGAATGACTGCTGCTTAGAGTACCAAAGACCTAATCGGGGTTTCCCTTTCAGGTATCTGAAAATTCTCTTCATGGCTATCATATGTGACTCCTTCGGTTGAGACTGAAACCTTGAGCACAAGCACACAACAAACATTATATCGGGTCTTGAAGTAGTGAGATACATAAGTGATCCGATCATCCCTGGTACAATCTGCTATCTACATCCTTTCCATCTTTGTCAGGATGCAGACCATGATTGACTGGGATAGGTGTGCCATAAGTACTGCTATCATTCATCTTGTATTTTGACAAGATGTCCTACACATACTTAGTTTGATGTAGATAAATGCCATCCTCTCTTTGACTGACTTGCAGACCCAGGAAGAATGACAATTCACCCATATTACTCATTTCAAACTTGGACTTCATCACCTGCTCGAATTCCCTACACGTCCCTTCATTGGTAGATCCAAAGATAATGACGTCGACGTATACTTGTACAAGAAGAATGTCACCTCCTGCTTTCCTAATGAAGAGGGTCGAGTCAATCTGTCCACGGTCGAAACCATTAGACAGTAAATGCTTAGATAATGTCTCATACCATGCCCCCGGTGCTTGATGAAGCCCATAAAGTGCTTTGTCGAGCTTATACACTTTATTAATATTATGCGGATCTTCAAAACTGGGAGGTTGAGTGACATAGACCTCTTCATGAACTTTACCATAAAGGAAAGCACTCTTCACATCAAGTTGATAGACCTTGAAGCCGAAATATGTGGCATAAGCCAAGAACAGTCGAATGGCCTTAATTCTTGCAACTGGGGCATATACTTCCGTGTAATCCAAGCCCTCTTGCTGATAAAAACCCTGAACAACCAATCTTGCTTTGTTCTTCACAACAACATGACGATCATCTGTCTTGCATTTGAACACCCATCTAGTTCCAATTGGTTGAAAGCCCTTTGGAAAGTCAACCAAATCCCACACGTGAAACTTTTGGAATTGACACAGTTCATCTTGCATCGCCTCAATCCAGTAGTTGTCAGTGAGAGCCTCCTTCACATTCTTCGGCTCTAACTGGGACACGAATGCAGCATGCAGACATGTTTCCATGACACCAGTGTCAAGTATCTCTCTGTAAAGACTAGTGTTCTCAGTAATGGTTTGATGACGAGTCTGAACACCGGCATAAGGATCACCAATAATGTTGTCGATTGGATGATTCCTATGCACTCTCGTCTCTGGTACAATCGGTTCCTGAATTTCTGGATCTAGATTCGTGCTTAACTCCCCTATTTCCTGTGTTACAGAGGAAGAAGATTCAATGTTAATTGGATCAGCTGGAGCTTCATTTCCTACAGTTGTGTTAGGATTGGCTTGAGCGTCATCTCCAACAACAAGAACATCTTCACTGTCATCACTGTCATGAGTTCCAGATGCAGATGCAGCATTGGAATCAGGAGTTATAATTGGTACAGTAGCACGAGTAGAGAAGCTGGAGTCATCACCGCCACCCAATAATTCATAAACATTTGCGGCATCAACTGCAGATAGATCAGGAAGATTGAATGACTTGAATAGCACATCATAATCAAAACCCCAAGCTGGACCTGTTGGTTCGGGTGGAATGTTGTGTTTACTACAATCCACTTCAAACCATTCCTCGACAGTACAAGTTCCTATGTTGTACACTCTATTGTAAGGCGAGTTGGCAACGTATCCTAAGAAGATGCCTTCCACCGCTTTTGCATGAAACTTAGACTGGCGGTCTTTGTACTGTAGCAACAAGGAACAAGGACTACCAAAAGGAACTAGGTAATCAAGATTGGGAAGTCGATTGTTGATCAACTCATAACAAGTCTTGTTGTGCCTCTTCACAACCAGAACTCTGTTTAAGACGTGACAAGTTTTATTAACGGCTTCTGCCCAGAAAGTGACAGGAAGCTTTGCATCCGACAGCATTGTCCTTGCAGTCTCAATCAGTGTTCTGTTCTTCCGTTCAGCAACTCCATTCTGTTGAGGCGTGTACGGTGCGTTGAATTCGTGACAGATCCCTTTCTTGAGACAGAAAAACTCCATCAAATTATTCTTGAACTCAGTTCCGTTGTCACTCCTTATTCTTCTAACTTTCAGCTTGCAAAGAGATTCCAAGCTCAGGATCAAATATTGAAGAATATCAGCAGTCTCGTCTTTAGTACCTAAAAAATGCACCCAAGAAAAACGTGAGAAATCATCAGTTACTACTAGACAGAATGACTTACCTCCAATACTCCTGATACTTATGGGGCCAAACAGATCCATGTGTAATAGCTCCAAAGGGGTATCAATAGAGTTTTGGAGTTTGGGCTTGCGAGACTTCCGTTGCTGTTTGCCCTTTTTACAAGGCATACAGTCATCTGCAACGGTAAATCTCAGCTTAGGAACCCCGGTTACCAAACCGTTTTGGACAAGATGATTCATTTTACGATACGAAATATGTCCGAGTTTCCTATGCCACAAGATGGAGTCGAGCTCTGTCGCTTTAGTAAGCAAACAGGTAGGAACTGATGAGGTGGTTGTTGCCACGCTCATATCGATCTGATAGGTGTTGTTTGTTCTTGGCGCTCTCATCAGGATCCAATCTTCCGGAACTTCAAAACCGGGTTTGAGAATCAGGCATTCTGACTTATCAAACATCACCGAGTACTCCTTATCACACATTTGGGAGACACTCAACAGGTTATGCTTCAGCTGCTCGCAGAAGTTGACATTGTCAAAGCTGACACAACCGTTCGAAACCACTCCTTGACAGGTGATGCTGCCGCCTTTTTCTCCGGCAAAGGCCACATAGCCGCCTCTGAATGGTTTAACATCTTGAAGCAGGGCCATGTTTCCTATCATGTGCCTGGAACATCCACTATCTACATACCAGCGGTTAGAGATAGTACCCTTCGGACGTCCCTGCACGAGTCACAAAAGAATTAGTTAGTTTTGGAGACCTAAGCCATTGTGGTCTTGGGTCGTCCAACCTTTTCAAAATAAACTACTTCCTTTAAATCACAGTCATGATCAAAATTGATGAATCTTTAGAAGAAATAGAACTAGGAGATTGAGAAGTTTTGGATCGGGCAGTCCAGGATCTCTTTTGTTTCTTAACCGGAACAGGAGACTTTGGTTCAACTACAGCAGGTGAACTTGTGGAAGCTTCACCTGGTAGAACTGAAGTCAGCTGTTCAAGCTTTCTCAACCTCTTGTTCTGTCTCCTCCTCTGTGGCTTAGAAAGTCTTGCCAGAGGTTTCTCACCAGTACGTGTACTACCAGAGGTAGATACACGAGGTACAGCAGGTTGCGTTACCTTTCTAGAAACAGATGGTTTAGCTTCAGATTTAATCTTAGGCTTTACCATCGGTTTGACTGGTGGTTTCACCACATTTTGTTTTGGATTTTTAGGAGATGGTTTCACTGGTGGCGACCTGGGGATAACAGCTGGTTGTGAAACAACAGACCGTTTCCCTTCGTTCTTCGAAGGATAGTTCACAAAAATGTGACCAACCAAGCCACAGTGAAAACAGTTCCTCTTGTCTACATAAGTTCTCTTGTAAGGCTCATTAGATCTGGCCTTAGATAACTCAGCATTATGAGAAGGAGGAGTTGGTTTATGAACATTATTCTAAACCTTAACAGTTTGGTTTTTGGGAGTATAATATTTTTCAAAATTTTCTTTATACCTAAGCCCATAATGAGCTGAAAAAGCCTCTTTCTTTGCTTGGTTAAGACTTTTATAACCCCCATAAAGCATTACCTTTAGATTTTCATTTGTTTCAATCATATCGGGTTCAGATAAAATGCAATTATCACCATTAGTGATAACTTTTTTCTTTACCTTTGGTTCAGTCAACAACTCCTCAGATACTACTCCTTCAGGGCAAGAGTTAACCGACCCATCTTCAGAAGCAGTAACAAGCTCCTCACTAGATGTGGAGTTAGCCTTACATAAGGATTCATCCTTTTTAGGGGAATCATCCTGATCAGAGGACTCATCTAGACAAGTGAGATCAATGTCTATTAAGCTATTGACAAACTTCCCGCTCACTGGTGGAGGAATGGCATTAGTACCCAAACCTAACCCATTCAGTTGTCTCACCACAGACTCGTAGTGTTCCACCACAAAGCGAGAGTTTTTCAACTTCTCATTAGTGCATTTTAACTGCAAGATCTCATTTTGCAGTTTGTTGATTTCATTGTTCCGTTTTTCTAACCCCCTGTATGCAACATCTAAGTGAAGCTGTTGATCACTTATTTTTAAGGAATATTAACATTTTTCTTTTTTCAACGTTTCAATAGAATCTTTAAAACGTTTTTCATTTTCTTTATAGTTTAGAGCTGCCATACTTAGGGGTTCGATTTTGTCTTGGAGCCTAGAATTTTCAAGTTTTAGCCCTAGAAATTTAGAACATGAAATAACAAAGAAAGGGTTAGAATCTACCTCAGACGATGAACTTGTTGCTTCTCCAATGGCCATGAGAGCAACAGCAGTGGTTGATTCCTCTTCATCAGCTACAGAAGCTTCCTTTTCTTCAGCTTCCTTCACCTTCCCTGTAGCAGCAGTTGTAGATTCTTCTAAGTCAGCCATAGAAGCTTCCCTTTTCTCTGCTTCCATCATCTCCATGATCTCAGCCATGAGACCAACCTGGGTTTTTGCGATGATGGCATCCTCAAGATGAACACCCCAGTCAAATCTGTCGTCCTGTTGGGCTATCAGTGCATTGGACGTTCCACCTTGGCTTTGATTGTGGTGGTTAGATTGTTGTGGCCATGGCTGTTTCCCTGGCTGGGTCGGGTAAAACCAGAGGCAGGTGCTCTGTCTTTCTGACACTCACGAGCAAAGTGTCCATAGTTCAGATACTTGTAGCATTTGGCCTTAGATTTGTCAAACCCGACCTTGGCATTAGGATGCCCGCCAATAAACTTTCTTCCTGTTCTGTTCAGGAAATGCTTGGCTCTCCTCAATAGCATGGCCATATTCCATTGAATATCCATGTCATCAGGATCCACTTGATTAAAATCTTCTTCAATCGTCTCTGGATCAGTAAGCTTGCCACCTATGAAATTTTCATATGCAAGCATACAAGAATTCTACATGATCTTCAGCTATTCTGGCTATAGCTGAGTTGTTAGCTGAAGACGTAGCAGGAGGATTTCTTGAGGCATTTTGATGATGAGACCCCAACCCTGATCCTGAAGCATAGCAAGCATGACCACCACACCCAGTTGAGTGGTCTTCTTTAGTAGGATTTCCAGTGAAGAGGGCAATTCCAGAGCCCGATGACTTGGATGTAGAAGTCCTCCCATGATACATAGAAGGGTCTTGTATCTGGGGTTTTCCTGAGCTCTCCTTTCTTCTTAGGTTCATGTCATGAGCTTGAACATTTCCTATTGCCTCCTCAATAGTCAACTCATAGAATTTAGGATTTTCCCTCATCAGGGTTGTGTACATCTCAAATTTGGGTGGTAAAGCATCCAAAAACTTTTCCACCATCTCTTCATCTGGATACATGAGTTCAAAAGCCTTCAACTCAGTCTGTAAATTATAGAACCTAGAGATGACATCATCTAGAGATTCGTTCTCAAAAAATATGAAGCACTCATACTGCTTCCTAAGAAGATCCCGCTTACTCTTCTTGATGTCACTATTTCCTTCGAATCTCTTCTGTAAAGCTTTCCAGAGATCCTTAGAATTGTCATACCCTCGAAAACTGTGGAACAATTCCCGAGTTAATGCCATAGTGATCGAACCAAGTGACTTCTTTTCTCGGTCATAAGCTTTCTTTTCTTCGTCAGAAAGCTTAGATATAGGTTTGGGCATGGTTTCATCAAGATAGAAGTGTGTGGGATTTATATCCCTCAAGGATTGGTATCCATAGTGATGAGTCGGTATACGAAATGTAGTGCTCAAAACGTGCTTTCCAATTAGAATAATCGTTCACGTTCAGCAACTTTGGTGGTTTCTGTGGTGTACCGATCTCATTATCATAATTCAACAGGTTTCCAAGATTCTGAAGATTCGACATAGTGAACACTTAGTCAAATTTCAGAAAAGTCAGACACAGTTGCGCACTTGGTTTTGGCCTTGCGCACTTGAGAAATAGTCTTGCGTATTTAGATTTCCTCTTGCGTACTTGTAAGTACGCAGGAGTAAATGTAAGTACGCAGGATATAACTTAAGTTCGCACAAATTCAGTCTTGCGCACTAATAAGTACGCAGGAGATAAGTCTTGCGTATTTAGTAAGTACGCACAAAACTGTACTTTTTGCCAGAAATGGTAAGTACGCACAACACCTTTTCAACAACTTTCACCTAACTATTTCGGTCACCTGAAACTCGCCGGAGATGGTAAAAATTCATCTGATGATCAATGCAAATGAGCCAAAGGGTCAGAAAATTGCTTCTAACCAACCTTTGATGCTCAAAACACTCAAATACACAACAAAAATCAGTTTTTTTTTGTGATTTTTGTTTCTAAAATAGTGCTCAAGAGCTACCCCTATTTTATAACAAAAATACCACTTTTTGCTTGTAAAAACTCGACAAACTCACTCACAACACTCGAAATCAGGAGCAAAAGCTCTGATACCACTTGTATGTCCCTCAGGTGTGGCGGATCGTCACATGCAAGTGTGTCTACTAGTCGGACCGGGTGCGAAATGCCCGTGACTAGGTGGAGAGTCTAGCTAAACAAAGTAAACCGACAAGAGAAAACACTTTAAATGTTCTTTGTATTATAAAACACTTGAAGGTTACAGAGAAAAGCACTTAGGTTACAATCTGCGTATTTGCACTAAAGCATGCGTACTTAACTTCTGTCAACCTATCCTATTTATACAGGACCTGATGCCTGCACTTAGCAAGTGCGCAGGGCAAAATGCTCTTGCGTACTTAACAAGTACGCAAAGGTATTCTTGCGTACTTGCTAAGTACGCAGGAGCTTTCTCCTGCGCACATGTAAGTGCGCAAAACACTTAGAAAGAAATGCAAAATTCAATATGTAAAAGTAAATACAACTCGATAAACTAATACATAAAGACTCTTACATACAAAGACAATTACAAACAAGACAAAACAACCAAAGACTAAGACTCTATCTATCCAGAGTGTTTGTCACAGGAAAGTGCTTCAACATTATTATTTGGACAGTTTTTCAAGATATGACCAATTGTACCACAATGAATACAAGCCCGTTTTTCTTTGTATACATGAACATACTTTTCCTTCTGAACCTTGAGTGATATAGAAGATGAACACTGAGAAGTAGTGTTTGAAGATTGAACAACCTATTGATTTTTTTCTTCAATTTTCTTTTTACAAAAATCAAGAGTTGAGAGTTTCTCAATCTTGTTTGTTTCTTGTGAATCAAAACCACCACTTACAAAAGGTTTAACTGGTTTATAAGTAGATTTTGGTTTTGGTTGTTCAATCAAATCATCCGGTTCAGTTAGAATGCAATTGTCTCTGGTCACCTTCTTCATCACAACTGGTTCCACATACTTACATTCTTTCACTATACCTTCAACTTTCTTTGAGTCAAAAACTTCATAATCAGTTGAATCATCATATATCATATCCTCACCAGTAACAAGATTGATATTCAACACAATTTTTGGTTCCAAATCTTCAACCAAGACTTCCTCAGTCAGACATGGAGTATAACTCTCATTAAAAGGTGGACAATACCCAACACCTCCCCCAATATCAGTATCATCAAAAGAAGGACAAGAACAAACCCCTCAAATAACCTTTGTCCCCGAAGCTTTTTCATTATAATATTCCAACAAAAAATTGGAATTCTTATAACCCTCAAGCTTGTGTAATAGTTTTGTTACCTCTGTCTGTGACACATCAAGTTCGTTAATTTTCTTTTCATTCTCAGAGTATGATACATCGAGATGAAATGCTTGTTCATTCACTTTGATTTGTAAAACTTTAATGTCATCTTTTAAGGATTCAATTTTAGTTTTCAAAATGATTTCGTTTTCATTCAAAGTCTTATTCGATGTGTACATTGCTTTCATGTCACAGATGAGATTCGTGTTATCATCACACAATCTCGTAATTTTGAATTCAGAATCAATACATTTCAAACAAGAATCAACCTGTTTTACCTGCTTAGTATCTGCCACGAATGCATTCCCCTCAGCTAACATCTTTACAATCTTTTCTATAACCTTTCCAGCAGCTCCATCATTGAGTAAATCTTCATTTGAAAACTTAGGTTCACTCTTCTGAGGCACTGACTCTTCACTTTCATGTAAACTCTCAGAATCTATAGAGTCATTTCCAGAAGAACCACTTTCACTTCCATCTTCATGATGAACTTCACCCAGAAAATCTTGACTAAGATGAGCCCCAATAACTTCCAAATGAATACCCCACACATAATTTTCATCTTGTTGAGAAATCAAAGCTGTGGACGTATTCTGCTTGTTTTGATTGCCTTGAGAGTTTGAAGATCCTTGATTCTGATTTCTTGGTTTTGTACATTCCCGAGCAAAATGACCAAACTCTTGACAATTGTAACATTTGACTTTAGATTTATCCATCCCCATCCTAGTCTTGCTTGATGCTCCAATGAACTTCTTTCCAGTTCTCTTCAAGTGATCTTTACCTTGTCTCATCTACAAAGCCATATTCCACTGAATATTCATTTCTTCCAAAGCATCTTTATCCAACTGCTTAAAATCTTCCTCAATCATATCTGGATCAGCGATCTTCCCACCAATAAAGTTTTTATATGAGGTTAAGAATGATGCAATCATAGCCATCATATCATCAACTGCTGAAGAAGACACCTTAGTAGAACAAGAATGACTTTCATTCTTACTATGCTTTGAACATCCAGAACTAGAAGCAACAAAGCATACACCATCTTGACAAGAACTTTCTTTTGGACTTTCAGAAGACTCTCTCTAGAAAATAATGCAACTCCACCAGATTTCTGTGACGATGTACCTTTCCCAAAATAAATGCTTGGATCCTGATATACTGTGTCTTTCTTTTGTTTATGTAAATCATATGATTGAATCTTTCCCATCAAATCTTGAAGACTCAGATCATCAAATCCAGATTTTTCTTTTATCACAATGGTGTACATCTCAAAATGAGCTAGTAAAGCATCCAAAAACTTTTCAAGAATCTTTTTGTTTTTGTAAGTGATTTCATTCTTGACCATTTCACTTAGAAGATGATAATACCTTGACATGAGTTCATCCACCGATTCACCATCAAAATGTTTAAACACAGTGAATTGTTTCTTTAACATTTCCTTTCTGCTCTTTTTAATGTCAGTGCTACCCTCACATATTTTAGCTAAACCTTCCTAAAGTTCATGAGAAGTCTTAAAATTCTTGAAAGTATGGTAGATGTCCAAAGGTAAACACATGGATAAAGCTGCAAGAGCTTTCTTTTCACAATCATACAGTTTCTTTTCATTATCATTATGAGCTGAAATTGGTTTCGGTGTATCTGACACACCCATATGACGATGAACAGGATGCTCATATCCTTCACTAATAGGAATCCATAAACTTGTGTCCTTGATATTCACATAATTCTCTAACCGACTTTTCCAATTAGAATAATCTTTGAGTTTCATAAGTCTCGGTGGTTTGGTTGGAGTACCAATCTCATTGTCATGATTCAACAAATGAGTCATATTGTTCTTTTGATTTGAAGTAGACGACATCCTTGAACACACTTCTATACTTAGAAAATTTTACAACTTTCTGTATTAAGTGAACTTAACAACTTCGCCCAAACTGGATGAGGCGAACTTAATATTTTCACCACTTTTAGTTCAGGCAAACTTGTTAAGTTCGCCTCAACTATATCAGGCGAAATTATTAAGTTCGCCTGTGCAAACTAAAGTAATTACAATACAAAACATTAAACATAAAGACTAATCTATTACAAAGCTTGTTGTCACAACACATCCTCCAACAGTTATCGCCACCCATTTGACCCATTAACGCCCAACTTAGTTTAACCGTAAGCTCTGGGTCGTTGTTATCATTACAACATATGACGCCTTACTTTAAACGAACAATTAACAACATTGTGATGGTTATATTTGTTATCCAAACCATGCTAAACCATACACCAAATGACCTGAATAGGTGATCAACTCAAAAAGGCCTTTTGATTTCATATATATATCATTCCAATTCACCATTAACATTTACCATAAACTTATGTCCGCTAATAACTCTTATTAATAGCAAACCATGTAAATCAAGTAAACATTGTAAAACATACAATTTTCTTCCATTTATTTGGTTTAAGCGTTTTATCAAACACCTTGTGGGCATACCTATAATTCACCATATATAACATCCATATGAACTGTCATACTCCCTTTTATCATCAAAGATGAATAATTTATTTACAATCCCCCAAGTGTATCATCTTTTAAGTTATTTGAGCAGTAAAATCATACTAGTTTTAAATTCACAATTTCTATTTAGATTGTACTCAGATTTACTCAGCAACCACACTTGATTTCCAACCCACCCTACTAATTCACCAAACTTAGTATTCTAACCATACATGGAACATGAATCTAAAACTTAATAACTTCAATCAATCATTTTAACACATCAATTAGGTGTTCTACACACAAAATAATCCACCATTACCCCAAATTTTGAAAGTTTTGAACAATGAATCATGTTAAAAACCTATTTCTTGAATTTAACCATCAAACATAGAAAAATCACATACCATGGCTTAGAAACCAAGGAGAGATGATAGAATTGAGCTTTACTCTTCCCAATTCGTGATTTGCATGGGTGAATTCGCCCCCTCCCCCTTCGTTTCTTCTGCTTGACGTCGCCACCCCAAATCACGTTATGTTCTTTTTTTTCTTTTAATTTGCCATTTCCCCTTATTACCACTACTTTTGGTTTAATCAAGTTTAGTCCTTGAAGTTGTAGTATAAATAAGATCACCCACAACTCTCATGTTTTAAATAACAAACCCCTAACTTTTAAGTTGGGGGGAAACCTTGATAACTAAATGATCAAATATCATTTCCCGACCTTTAACATCTTTATAAATGTCACTTTTTATAGTATTTACTTAAAACTATTTTTATCAAAATAATTTCACATTGATAATAGATATTTATTAAAAATATCCCTTAATTAATATGAAACCGGGATGTTACAAATCTACCCCTCTTAAAATGGTTTCGTCCCCAAAACCAAATTATCTTCTACAATATGGCATAACCTCATTTATTTATTTACCTATCCCGATTTATTTACTTACCATACTTATCCAAAGAGTTAAATTTAACCCTTTTTATCACCCAGCCCCAAAGGAGTATTAACAATATGGATTTCATAATTAGAACCACTTACATGCATTACCGTGTAGAACTCCATCCAAGGTCGTTTCATCTTTTGTTGCACAACACTCGTGCAATCATCATGTCTCAACTTTTTGCTTCATCAATTTCTTTAGCACCCATATGTATATATAAAAGTTGTTACCACAACACCGCATAGGATTAATTACTTTTTACCTTTGTCCCCATACATTGAAATATATGTAATTCACACCATAGTGTCAATTTAAGGCTTTTTTTTCCCTCCCCATATCAATCACCTTTATTGGGATTCAATGATCTCATAGTGAATACAAATCTCATCTGCTCATTCTTTATTACTATCCACATAAGCATGGCTACATCAAGATCACATTAGGTCTATGTGTCTACTATTTCACTCGCGATATGGAATAGTCAACACTTAGCACTAATGATTCCTCATCGTTACCATGTGATGTTTCAAGTCAATATATATATATATAGACAGAGAGAGAGAGAGAGAGAGCAATTACTTACATTTTTGAAAAACTTTGTTTATAATTCCCAAACATACCCACCCGAATTCTACGTCAAGTTGAGAATCCGTAAAAGTCATATACACAATATGTAGTTACCTCCCCATCAAGAATTTCTCAATATTTATGTACTTACAAATAGTTTCCTTGAAGTTCAAGACTTCATATCCTCATTATTGAAGTACTAGGATTTTAGCCTCAATACACCCTTCGAGACTCAAGGTACCAAGTTAATTACATCCTTTTTGATTTTGTGATCTCATTGCATTTACCAAACCCCCCTTAAGGTTCAAAGCCTTAATCAGCCAATTAACATAAACCATGGTAATCTATGAGATTCAAGATCTCAACCATCCCAATATTTATTTAAAGTTCAAAACACCCATGGAATATTTAACTCCTAGTCCTACCATCCCCTTTGTACTTATGTACGACGACTGACATTTAGACAAATATATACTCTATACAAGTTCTATTAATTTACCAACAATCAATCAATCATTTTGACACGTCTAATGCGAGAACCACATCTCGCTTTTCTACATGGAGCAGTTGACTCCATGTCCACTCATGAAGTATTTGACTTCATGTCAATTATGAAGTTTTTGACTTCATTTATTCCCCGTGAAGTGTTTTAACTTCAAGTATTCGTCTTGTAAGACCGCAACCCGAGCATCCTACTGTTGGTTCTCATAACGGGTCATTTTCATTAAAAACGCATTTATTGTAATTCAAACTACAACGGAGTTCTTTTAAACTCATTTATTACCATTTAACGTTATTATGCTTACCTTACGAATGCCTGCACACCGATCCCAGTAACAACGCTTCCAAGCCAAGATACGTCAACCTACGCTTACCTGCAAAACAATCTAACATACACACAAAGTCAGCTACGCTAATTGAGTTCTAATAGTTTAGTTTGAACTAAAACCATCACGTTACATTCATTAGCTTAATTCACTCCAGACTCGGTCCTTACAAAATAGTTTTATGATTTATTAACTAATAGTTAACCCCCTAACATCCCACGGCATCCCTTAACCGTTCATCACCCGGGACTCATCCCGTACAACCAATAATAATAATAATAACCTTACAGTCACATCGACATAGACTCAACATACTATGCTAACAACTCATAACCAAGAATACGCATTAACTCGACTATGGGTTAACACCACCTACCCTAGAAATTAACACATCTGGCAATAACCAAGGCTCCCATAATTAACTGACATGACTCTTATACACGTCACGTCACAAGTCCTGACTCAAAGGTCAGTCTAACTTCACATAGTACATTACTATCATCAACATAACACATTAATGCTATCTTACACACAATAAATATAACTCATCACTAGCATGCAACTTAACACATATATACCCATGCAAACACATACCTTGTCACTGCACCCTCGTCAGGGCATACGACGCACCCCATTAACTACACCTGCACTTTACACACGACCCTAACACGACATATACCACACACAAACATGACCATTTAACTTTAAGCCTGACTCTCCCGGTCTAACCCTTAACATGGCGCACATTAATATCTCGTCTCTATGACTCACATGTTTCTAGGAAAACGCCATAAACCCTACGACTCTCAATTTAAGCAATTTATACTCAAAGCATATTGGTTTAGAACCTGTGACCCTTAACATGATTAATTACATTAATACCACATGAATGTGTGTACGATAGCCCCAAAACAGTAAAACATTTAAAAGGGGGGGATTAGAATCTCACAGGTTATGCTGAACCTCAGTCCTTGCTTTGTAACTCGCTCATCCACGTTCGAATCCTATCCTGAAAAACGTATGATCACATGATCAGGTGACGTTTAACACATACATTGGATAACGCACTACAAAATAATACAATCCCCGAGTTCCATCTGCTTGTCAGTCCAACCCCATGAAACCCTAGTTTCATGCCACCTTTGTACTGGATCGTTCGTGACCCGTTTAGAAATCCTAAACTCAAGCCGGGTTCTCATACATGCATGTATGAGTACCCTAACCTACGATAATACTTGTACTCGAACCGATTTCTTCCCATGTATGCACATAAGGCATGTCATGTAAAAACCCCTATCGGGTAGAGTTCTAACCGGTTCCTGTCACCGTCTCCTGCCTCCTCCACCGCACGCGTCGTCTTCATTTCCTCCATCGTGCCAATCCTAACCAGCTAACACCATAGAATTCCGCCCGCCGTTCACCACGTCGGGAACACCACCCTCAGCACCTTCCACTGCTCGTCGTCGCCGTGCACACAACCACAGCTGCCACTGTGACAGCCGTCGCATTCCCTGCCGTACAACCGTAGATCACCCTCTCCCCCTTCTCTTCTCTCTCGGCCATCGACTCCAACCTTCACAGGTTACCGTCGAGTCCTTCACCCGTCGGCTGTCTCCTCATGCACCAGCACCACACCGTCATCGTCCCCTACCGTTGTCATTGGGTATCAACACCTCCGCCACCGCCGGCCATGTCTACTTCTCCGATCAACTTGTAAACAACCATAAAACCCTAATCGGGTCTTCCATTCACAGCCGTAACAAAAAGGAAAATATTAGAACGAGCGTTACTTTATGTTTTCGGGAGTGTCTCATGCCGAACCACCCTTTCTGTCGCCGTGCAGCACCATGAACCACCACTCCTTCCTCTCCGACTTCCTCTCTTTCTCCTGATGCCGTCACACGTAACCTATCCAAAAATGGCCTAGGGTTTGCGGCTTAGGTGGTTTAAATATAACTTTCAAGTTACGTTATGGGTCCTTGAATACATGTCTAAGGCTTTCCTTGTCAGAACTTTTAAGAAAAATGACTAATCGGGTCCCCAAACTTTGATAATCCGAGCTTTACGTGACAACCTCATAACCCATGTTATTTGAAAGGAGCTCGGTTTACTAATAACCCGATTCATTTAGTTCACGAATTTTTTCCAAGATGTTACACGTCTAATTAACCAATTTACTATCATTCCACAATGGTTTAACTTTATGCCATTTTAAGTCAATTTACACCGATTTACCACATTCTATATTTTAGTTTGACTATTAACCACATAAGTTAAATACACCAATTTACCACATACCACATTTAGTTTGAATATTAACCACATAAGTTAACTACACCAATTTAGGAGACAACAAAATACCTGAACACATAACACACATACCATTTATATGTAAGAAACAAACAACTATAAGTATAGGAACACTTTACCCCTTTTAATAGTCATCTTTTTTTTATTAAAACAAACCCTGATTATATCATGTATTCGTGTTTATATCCCCTAAACATACACACATTCATTATAAATGATTATAGCACTCCCTTTTATTTTATATATTATGACTTTAGCATTTCATTTCACACCATATTGGTCAATGGACCACCACACCACTTTTATTTAGGCCATTAAGACCATATCATCCCATTGTTTAACTTAACAATCTACACCTTTGTTAAGTTTTACCACTTTGAAATCCCTAATCCATTTTGTACTACAAATTCAATACAAAACTGAATGTATAATAGTAATAAAGTAAGATTAACTTACATGCAATTCCACCCTTATGTTTGGAGATCACCGACTCTAATTCCCTAGGGTTGCCGTCTCAACACCTCTACTTAGGTCACAATACACCCATGTGACTCATAAGTAGCCATGTAACTCCCATATTTACCACCACACCCATGTCACAAAACACCCATGTGACTCCCATATTTACCACCCCTACTTAGGTCACCATACACCCATGTGACTCATAAGTAGCCCTCTACAGGTGATCAGCCTGTAGTATCGCCCACGGATGATCAGTCCGCGTAATCCGGATGGTCACCACCGTGACTCTTACAACCGGTCACCCCAAATATCACCATATCAGCAGCCAAATGTCCCACACCAGTGACAATCTCATTCAATGGCCGCTTATCCGCATCTTATTGTTTCATCTTTTCCTATCACAATAAAATTTAACACCATTAGTAGGATATGTCCACTTACTTTTCAGTACTTTCAACGCAATCATGACAATACTAAGAACATTCTAGTTCGTGTTGATTAATACACCGGTCATGCATACCAATCAACACAATATAAATAGGTGTTCTCATTATCACCACAACGTGTCGAAGGCAACGAATTTCAGGTTTCATATTCGTCAATGTTCATAACATTAAGCTTCCCCTCTAATATATCAACTTCACCTGCAAGGGACATTAAAATCCCATTTCATCCCCTATACACCACCCATTGGCCATAAGACTCTAACCAAAAGTTGATATATATATATATATATATATATATATATACATTAAAATATATATATACATTTGGTTTGGTTTGGTTATATATATATATATAAATTAAAATAATTAATCGACAACCATAGAAATTTTACTAAGCTCGTGTCTTTGGCTGCATGATCAAGTCTCGGGTCAACGTTTCACCCCATCAAGAGCACTAAGGTTGAGTTTGAATACCACCATTTATTCAAATCCCTCAACCTATGGCTCTGATACCAAGTTGTAACACCCGAAAATTTAAAACATTATTTTAAATATCTTGAGGAAAATAGGCCCATATTTTTTCAAAAGTATACTCATAAAAAGGTATTACCTCCATATATTTTTACACCAAAATACAACTCGACATGCATACTTGACGTAGACGAGTTTTCTTACAAAATTTCGACATGACCCGCTCGTAAAATAAACACCCTTTACGAAACAAAACCTATTTAAACAACCACGTACTAAAATGAACTTGAATCTAAATATATATCGACATCCGATCATTTGAATAAAACAAAAGGAGTTAAACTCCAAACATCCACATATAAAAGACTACATAGTTAGGGTAACTATGCGAATAAAGAACTCGATTACCCCAATTCTCCTCCCGTTGACCCGCTCGCAAGACTTGATCACCCATGCCTTTCACCATATTAATCTGTCATAAGACATCACTAGACCATTAGTCACAATCATAAGTTTATACATTTCTATGGTAATACATCCATGACCACCTTTATACTTATATATATATATATATATATATATATATATATATATATATATATATATATATATATATATATATATATATATATATGGATACTACTCAACCGGATTAAATATGAACGACTTATAATTTCACTTATCTTTTTAGGTCACAGGTCTAAGCCACCCTTTTTATTTCAACGGTTCCCCTCGAATAATTTACTCGAGTCGTTCTCCTAGTATGATATACAATCCAAGACTGTCCGCTTAATCCACATGTCTTGGCCATTATAATGAATCATCAACTCGTCATACCTACACATTACCAACATAATGGATTAGCCGAAGTTAAGTGAAGACTCAAGTTTTGTTTACTTGGTTCTTCAATTCAGAATATATATATTAATATATATTAATCAAAGTTTATCACACTCTATCCTCGAAATGCAACTCCCTTAGCGGGCTAAGGCACAACTTTACACATCTCTGTTTCCGCCATCATCCGACCTCGACACTAGGTCATTTTACCTCCAAGTAGTCCTGTTAATTTGGAATAGCAAAACACTACAAAGCACACTGTTAATAGGTTAATTTTCACCATAATAATAAATTACCGTTTCACCCCGTTCATATGTCGTGATACACACAACCATATACACATTTCTTACTTTACTGTAATCCCACCACATATCGACAAATACTTACGCTAACATATTAATAAAAAAAGTTATTTATTCACAAGCACCACATAGTGAAACACGCGTATTTGCACATGCGGTTAAAAACATCTATGACTCCTTAACTTAGTATACACACCGCAAATCAAGATATCTCTCATTTCAACTCATGTAACTAATAAAGACACCTTGAGACTTATAACGATATAAAATAATCACATCCAACGGGTTCTTTATTAATTTTGAATAATTATGTAAATACTACAAGTTTCTGTTTCAAACAGATTTAATCAGCTGTATTCACTCAGTATCACCCCCCCCCCCCACACTTACATTGATATTTCATTTCAAACTAAAAATTTAAGTAAAGTAGACTCATAAGGCTTTCCGTCGATATAAAATAAGCCCTAAACGGGTACTCGGTTAATTTACTATGAATATTTGAAAGCCGGTAAAAAACTGGAAATGTGTTGAATTTTCAGCACTTCGGTCACACGACCCATTATCATTTTGCACTCTATCTTTATAGGTTTAAACCCCCAAAACACCGTCAAACCAATACATTATTGTTATGTCAAACCATATTCAATAATTTGTATTAAACCACCTTAACCCTGAGAATTTAAAGTCAATAATTTATATAGTATAAAACTAGTTACAACCCACTGGTTCCCCTCAAATAATTTACTAAAGTCGTTCTACTAGTATGATGTACAATCCAAGACTGTCCGCTTAATCCACATGTCTTGGCCAATATAATGAATCATCAACTAGTCATACCTACACATTACCAACATAATGGATTAGCCGAAGCTAAGTGAGGACTCAAGTTTCGTTTACTTGGTTCTTCAATAAGAATTCAGAATTTATATATATTAATATATATTAATCAAAGTATATCACACTCTATCCTCGAAATGCAACTCCCTTAGTGGGCTAAGGCACAACTTTACACATCTCTGTTTCCGCCATCATCCGACCTCGACACTAGGTCATTTTACCTCTAAGTAGTCCTGTTAATTTGGAATAGCAAAACACTACAAATCACACCATTAATAGGTTAATTTACACCATAATAATATATCGCCACTTCACCCCGTTCATGTCGTGATACACACAACCATATACACGTTTCTTACTTTAATGTAATCCCACCACATATCGACAAATACTTATGCTAACATATTAATAAAAAAATGTTATTTATTCACAAGCACCACACAGTGAAACACGCGTATTTGCACATACGGTTAACAAAATCTATGACTCCTTAACTTAGTATACACACCCCAAATCAAGATATCTCTCATTTCAACTCATGTAACTAATAAAGACACCTTGAGAGTTATAACGATATAAAATAATCACATCCAATGGGTTCTTGATTAATTTCAAATAATTATGTAAATACTACAAGTTTCTGTTTCAAACAGATTTAAATAATTGTATTCACTCGGTATCCCCCCCCCCACTTACATTGATATTTCATTTCAAACTAAAAATTTAAGTAAAGTAGACTCATAAGGCTTTCCGTCGATATAAAATACGCCCTAAACGGGTACTTGGTTAATTTACTATGAATATTTGAAAACCGGTAAAAATCTGGAAATGTAACATAAAAAAAAACGATAGTTAAAATGACGAAATAAATGAACGAGGCAGGTCGGGTCGGGCCGGATGGTCCGGCGGGCTGGAAGGGGAGCCTCCCCTATAAATAGCTTAGACCTCCATCATTTCTCTCATTTGCAAGTTCTAGAGAGAGAAACCGTAGAGAGAGAAAGTTGGTGGATCGACCCGAGATTTCAGCAAAGTGTTGCTCCATAGCTCGTGAGAAGAACCTCCGGATCAGAAACTAGATTCAGGTAACGATCGGGCCTAAATCTGAGTTTTTGTTCGTTTTTAGGTTTTTCGGGTTTTGGGTGAAAAGGTAACGTTTTCACGGAAAAAACTGAAAGATAAACATAGATTTGAGTTCCTTAATGGAAAACAAACGTTTTGTATGTAAGCAGGTTCGGGATCTTGACGTGATCAGACCTGAATGCGAAAGTTAGGGTTTTGTGAAGAAACAGATCGTACGTAGTTATCAAGTACGCACGGAGCAGGTCCTGCGTACTTATCAATTACGCAAGAAGAGAGCACTGCATACTTATCAAGTATGCAGGAAGCAGGGTCTGCGCACTTGCTTAGTGCATAGGCATCAGGTTGTTTAAGTAAAGTTAATATGTTTAGAATGGTTAAACTGTTAGAGTCAGGATTGGGTTTGATGTATATTTAACTATCAAATTCAGATCGTACGTGACGTTGTTGGGCCCTTGTTTAGGACAACCAAGACTAGCTTATCAGGTGAGTTCTGGAAGCCCTCTTTTAAATGTTATCTATAATGTTTTCGGGCTAGTGTGCATACATATGAAATGATGTTTCTACGAAACGATGTTTATGAAACTATGTTTATAAAATGATGCTTATGAAACTATGTTTACGAAATGAAATGATTTGGAATGAACAATTTATGGAAAGAAAGTTTTCTGAATGGAATGTTTATGAACGAAATGTGTAGAACCAAAGACTGATGGCTACAAAATTCTCTAAGTACAAATGCTACTGATCTCAGAGTTTGTTGCTGACCAACAAACTGCTGCGGACAAGCTTATCTGCTGCGGATACTTGTTCTCCTACCGAAGAACAAATCTGCTGCGGATAGCCTTATCTGCTGAAGACCAAAGTTGCTGCTGATAAGCTTCTCAGCAGCATCAACACTTGATGCTGCTGATAGGCAAATCATCAGCAGCTCTGGATGGTTACATCTTGCTGCTGATCAACATCTTTGTTGCTGACAGCCTTGTGCCTTGAAGACAAATCGTTGCAGCTGACTATCCATACCAAGCGTCACTGACAACTTTCTGCAAAAGCAACTGACACACTCAAAGCAAAAGGAACCTCAATGGCACAACCAATGACGGACAACAATGCTCTTCTCCAAGCATGCAAGTAATGATGCATAAAGAAGACGCTTCAATAAAGTTAACTAGATATAGATAAAACGTGTAATAGTTAGCTAGATACAGTAGATCAACCGTCTGTGTTAGATCTGATCCTTAGAATCAAGGGGCTGTCTTGATTCTAAGTGAGTATAAATAATCTATAAACACTTCATTGTAAGAGTGCGTTGTATGTCTTTTGATTGAATTTTTAAATTGTAATCGTTTATCTGCAAAAGCTTAATACAACAGTGTTCCTAAAAGTATTCTTTCTGCTTGCTCGATTACATTTGTGTAGTTGTTATTGTTTCTGCCAATTTCAACTAAGAACATAACCATCTTGTAATTTCACGATCCTACAAGTGGTATCAGAGCTTTGGCTCAGATTAAAGAAACTCACACTTGTTTAATCACTTCTGGTTCTATTCTAAACTCTCTCTCTTTCATCAAGTCACTAAGAACAAAAATGGCACAAAGCAATGGGTTTGAAGACATCGACGGCATCAACCGACCACCAAGATTGGTGTCTGGTGAAGACTACGACATGTGGAAAAAACCGCATGGAAAGTTTTTTCTGCTATCAGGAGTATGAAATGTGGAAATCCATCAAGGATGGACCCTACATTCCCATGGTGGTATCTGCTGACTCTGGAGGACCATCAGTTCCAAAGGAGCCCTCCAAGTACTCAGAAGAGGATATAAAAAGGATGGAGGTGGACTTCAAGGCACTAGGAGCTATCCAAATGTGCCTTCCAAATGAAGTTTTTCATAACTTCAGAAGTTACAAAATTGCCAAAGAGCTCTGGGAAGCTCTTGAGAAAATGTTTGCTGGCTCGAAGGAAGTCAAAGAGAACAGAAGAGACATCCTGAAGCAGCAGTATGAAAACTTCGTCTGGAAAGAAGGTGAGTCTCTAACTGTTTTATACAACAGATTTACCTATCTTGTAGGAGAGCTGCAGTGCTCAAAGGTGAAGCTAGAGAATGAAGATATTCTCAAGAAGTTCATCAGGTCTCTACCAAGCTGCTGGACACTTTACACAGTGTCAATCAGAAGAACGGAGAATCTGGAGACTCTCCAGATGACTGAGCTCTGTGCAATGCTAAAAACCTATGAGCTAGAGATGATTCAGGCAAAAGAAAGAAGCTCAAGCTACCAAACAGCCTCAACATCCACCACCACCTCCTCTGCCCTCCATTCTGAGCACTCGGGTCCTAGTTCAAGTAACTACTATCCTCCCATCATCACTCTTCCTCAAACTCGAATATCTCAAACAAACAGCTCACCATTTCTCCTAGAAGCTCCTCCTCAAACATCAACCTCTGCTGCTTTTGTTTCTGAAAACTCAAACAATATATCCTTTATCAAGGAGGATCTGGAATTCTTTCATCCAGATGATTTAGAAGAAATGGACATACAGCACTCATATGCCATGCTCTTTATAAGAGCAAAGAGGTTCTACTCTAGAACCGAAAGACCCATTCCAAGTAACAACTCCAACACCAGAGTTGGCTTGGATAAAAGCACACTAAGATGTTATAACTGTAACCTACTGGGTCACTTTTCTAGAGAATGCAAGGCACCAAGATCAAATCCAGTCACTTCTCAGTCAAGACAAGCTCACCAAGCCCAACCCAGACAACAACATCAAGTTACTCCTCCAGTTCAAACTGCAGCCTGTGCAACTGTTGGAACTTTTGTGTTCGACTGGAGCTTTCAATACGAAGAACTGCCTCTCAGCAATCAAGCTCTAATGGCAGACACTACAGAGATACCACCTCAGGTATTTGAACATCTTTGCTCTCAAGCCTGTATTGATAAAGTTTTGGGTTATAGAAAGCACAACCAAAACCTTATAGATCAAAATGAAGAGTTTCATCAGATGAAATCTGAGTTCAAAAAGGTTGAAAATATTTATAAAGAAAAGATTAACTGCCTTAAGAAAGAGATTTCATTGCTAAAACACGAACAAACTAATCTTGAAACTCAGATTGATGATCTACTGGTCAAACTAAAAGCTACCAGAGCTGAACTGGCAGAACAGAAAGTTCATGTTGAAAAATATGAATTTTCCTCCAAAATGTTACAAAGACTTTTAGATATTCAAGTCCATGAGAATGTAAAAACTGGACTTGGGTATAACAATGATCAGTATAATGCTGTTCCTCCTCCTGCTGACTATATTGCCATATACGAACCAAACTTCAATGTTGAAAATCTTGACACTGCAAACTGAAACCTTGATCCTTCAACGGATGAACCTTTCATCGAAGACTGCACTACCTCATCGGAATCTGAGTCAACTCACTTAGACCATGATGAAACCAGTGCAGTCCCATCTGAAGCTGTTCTGAATAGAGTTGCAGTTCCTGCTGTTCCAGCCCCTGTACCATTCAAACAGATCAAGATCAGCTATCCTCCAGATGGAAGAAAGCTAAACATTGAAAAAGGATAGACAGTAGAACCCACAAACCCCAAGCCTCGGTTCAAGCCAATCACAAAGAGAAATGTATTTGATATATGTCGTAAGCCTGAAGAAAAAGTTCCATATGTTCAAAGGACCCTAGAAGAAGCCACCTTTGAACATAACAAAGCTCATCCATGGAACTTCAAGGATCTGTTCCAAAGAAAGGACTATGTCTACCTTTCAAGAGACAAACTGGCAAAATCATGCTTTGTGTGTGGCAGATATAACCACACTGCCAGCACCTGCTTTCATTACCTGGAATACCAAAGAAATTCAAAGCAGCATGCCTTTGAAAAGACTAACAAAAATAAGAAGGTAAGAAGCTACGAAGACAAAGCAACTAAGTTCAGAGAGTCTCTATCTCCTTCAAGAGTGAAGCTGCCTAAATCTCAACAAACTTGCATCATTTGTGGTGAATCAGACCACTTTGCTGCAAACTGTAAGTTTAACCCTTTCAACCAGATCCTTCATCAAGCCTCTCAAAGACAAAGAAAGAAGGATCAGCATACATCGGTTGTTAGTCCAGTTAAGCCCAAGAAAACAAAGCAGAAGCTTTCAGCAGCAACCAAGTCTGCTACTGATAAGCTAAAATCCTCCGCAACAAAATCTGCTGCTGATAAGGCAAAGACATCAGCAGCAAGAGTGTCCACTGCTGATAAGGCAAAATCCAAGGCAAAGCCTACAGTAGCAAAGAATGCTGACACTTCAACAAAGCTGTCAGCAGCAGGATCTATTGTCAACAAGCCAGAAACATCAGTAGCAAAATCTGCTGCTGACAGTGTGAGGAATACTAGAAAATCACCAACAGGGGCAGTATCTTGGTGGCCTGCCAATGGTTTTGATGTTGTACAACTGGTAGGGAGTAACGACGGTTACTCATGGGTTAACGTAACCCTGTGTAAGATTAAATTATGATCCGACGGTGTTATGGCCGTGAGCCATAGCCGTCGATGGAGGTTGTCGGTCTATGGACATGAGAGCCATAGGGGCAACTGAATGGGTATTGTCGGTCCTCGTGCAGTTAGCCTTGGGGGCAATACAAAAGGGAATTGACGGAATGAATGGGTATTGTCGGTCCTCGTGCAGTTAGCCTTGGGGGCAATACAAAAGGGAATTGACGGAATGTATGGTATTGTCGGTCTTCGTTCAGTTAAGCCTTAGAAGCAATACCATACTAAATGACGGTACGAATGGTAACACAGATTTAGATAGTAATGTATGACTTAAATGAATGTTAAATGATTTAAACAAATGATCCGTTCAATGTGTTTATGATGAGGAAAGATGTTTGAAGGGTTTCAATGATGAACGAAAGGCCCTGTTTTCTTATACGTGATGTTAAACCCTAATGAATGTTTTGAATGATGAACCATTTCTTAAATCGAATGAAAACTAGAACTCACCAGCGTAGCTGACTTTTTTTAGTATGCACATTCAGGTTAAGGTAGGTATGGATGATGGACGGTGATGCTTGGCAAGCGAGAAGAGTTACCCGGTTGATCATGAAGACTGGCATCCCGTTAGGATTAGATTAAAATATGTTTATGTAATAGACTATGTTACGCTTCCGTTGTTTAACAATGTAATGGTTATGTTTTATTGAAGTATTTTTCGCTGCGTTATTTGATAATCTAGTTTAAGAACCGTTTGTGAATGAGTAAATCCAATAAGTGAGGCCTCCCGGATTTGGGGCCTTACAAGTTGGTATCAGAGCAATAGTTTGAGAGATTTGGACACTCCCAATGTCTGAACTTAAACTGTGAATGGGACTGAAAGCGGATGCCAGTACGGGTAACTCGAGCCACAACATCAGGTATGAAGGTAGTATATATTTACATATATAGTATGCCTTAGAACGGGTTAGGTAAGGACTTGTGTTCTGATGGAATCACAAAGGTGGTCAAATAGAAATCGAAAGGTAGTGTAATGGTTAATCACAGATGGCGAGTGTATATTAACATCTTACAGTATTTATTGAATTTTATTTGTTAACTAGAGTGATAACATTGGATTCCTTGTCTTATAGAACGAAATGGCAAGGAGAGGAAACGAAAGACGTGGTGGGGGCCGTACCGGTGGTCGTACCGGCGGTCAAAATGGTGGGCGTGGCAGGACCCCTACGCGCCAAGAGTATAGTGAAGAAGGAAGTGTTCACACTGAACCAGCGGTTAGTGTGCATGGAACTGAGCAGACACTGGTTGAAGAACAACCTTTCACTTTTGAACCAGAAGTGAGAGCAGCTATAGCTCGAGAGTTCACCGAGCTGATGAAGACTTCTCTGCCAGGTTTGTTAGCTAAAGCATTGAAGAAGGTTAATGGGGAAGGTGGGTCTAACAAGGCGGTTGACACCTCGAACACTGAGGCAATCAACGCACCGCTTAACCGTGGTTGCGACTATAAGTCCTTTAAGGCATGTGACCCACCAGTCCTGACTGGGAAGAAGGATGCGGTGGCTACTTTTGTTTGGGACTCGTGATAACAGGGCTCGGGTGAATGAGCCTACTGTTTGTAAGAAGTGTGGAAGGGAGCATGCAGGTGAATGTAGACTGGTATCTAACTTGTGCTTTAAGTGTGGCAAGACCAGGCACTACTCCCGTGACTGCCCATAACACTTCAAGTGTTATAACTGTGGGGATACCGGTCATCTGAGTAGGGAATGCCCAAAACGGAGAATGAGTGAAGCCGGGAAAGGGAAAGGCCCGGAAAGGAAAGAAGAGAGGCCCCGAGCAAAGACTCGTGCGTACGCACTGACGCAAGACCAAGCCAGGGTAGACCCCGACGTGGCGTCAGGTACGTTCATCCTTGACAACACTTTTGTTTCTGTGTTATTTGATTCGGGTGCCAGTAAGAGTTTTATATCTGTGACTTTCTGTAAACGAGTGAAGTACACTATCAGTAAGCTAGAAAGGGCCTTTAGTGTAGAAACCGCTGAGGGAAGAACTGCGAGAGTGAACGATGTAGTTGACAACTCCACGATAAAAGTAGAAGGTCATAGGTTCCCTGTCAGGTTGTTTGTTATGGTTTTGGGTGGGTTCGATGTCGTGTTAGGTATGGATTGGCTAACTGCCAATGAAGAACAAATTATATGTAAACGAAAGATAATCCGACTCAAGGCTCAGGACGGTAGCAAAGTCGAGGTTCTTGGGGATCGTGACGCCCCGATGCCAAACGTCATCTCGATGATTAAGGCAGCAGATTACTTGAGGCGCGGATGCGAGGCTTATCTGGTGTACGTAATTGACGAGTGTAAGGAAGTGAAGGAGCTAGATGATGTACCAGTGGTACACGAATACCCGGAGGTGTTTCCAGAGGATTTGCCTAGGATACCACCCGACAGAGAGATCGAATTTCGAATCGACTTAGTACCAGATGCCCAGCCCGTGGCTAAGGCTCCATATCGACTAGCACCAGTGGAGATGAAAGAATTAATGGCACAACTAGACGAGTTACTTGAGAAAGGATTTATCCAACCGAGCATCTCGCTGTGGGGTGCTCCGGTGTTGTTTGTGAAGAAGAAAGACGGTTCGATGAGAATGTGTATTGATTATCACGAGTTGAATAAACGTACGGTGAAGAACAAGTACCCTTTACCAAGGATCGACGACCTGTTCGATCAATTATATGGCGCAAGTTGGTTCTCAAAAATCGACCTTCGATCCGGGTACCATCAGTTGAAGGTGCGGGAAGAAGACAAATCGAAAACTGCATTTCGCACGCGTTATGGACATTTCGAGTTCCGCGTAATGTCTTTCGGATTAACGAACGCCCCTGCAGCGTTCATGGATTTAATGAATAGGGTGTGTCGACCGATGTTGGACCGTTCGGTAATTGTGTTCATCGATGATTTCCTCATCTACTCCAAGAATGAAGGTGATCACGCATGTCACTTAAGGAAGGTGTTGGAGGCTCTGAAGAAGGAAAAGTTGTATGCTAAGTTCTCTAAATGTGTGTTCTGGCTTAGGGAAGTCCAATTCCTAGGTCACGTCATCAACCCGAACGACATTATGGTTGACCCAGGGAAGATAATGACGGTAAGGAAATGGAATATTCCTAAGACGCCAACTGAAATCCGTAGTTTCTTGGGATTGGCAGGCTATTATCGAAGATTCATCCAGGATTTCTCGAAAATAGCTTCGCCATTGACAAAGTTGACTCGGAAGGAGGTAAAGTACGAATGGGGTTCGACCCAGGATGAGGCGTTTAAGGAATTGAAGGAAAATCTAACCAAAGCCCCAGTCTTGGCCCTTCCCGAGGCAACGAAGACTTAGTAGTATACTCTGACGCTTCGGGTCAGGGATTGGGATGCGTGTTGATGCAACGCGGAAGAGTAATCGTGTATGCGTCACGACAGTTGAAGATTCACGAAGCTAATTATCCAACCCACGATTTGGAACTTGCTACTGTCGTATTCGCATTAAAAATCTGGAGGCACTACCTATACGGGGTGAAGTTTACTATATACTCTGACCACAAAAGTTTGAAGTACTTCTTCAAACAAAGAGAGCTTAATATGAGGCAGAGATGATGGTTGGAACTCCTGAAGGATTATGACTGTGAGATCATGTACCATCCTAGAAAGGCAAACGTGGTGACTGACGCTCTAAGCCGAAAGGATGTGCCTGCTCCTATTAGAGGGAAAGCTTGCCAGTTGGTGATAACATCGGATGTGATGAGAGAAATTGAAAAGGCTCAAGATGAGGGTCTTAAAGAAGAAAATATAAAGAAGGAAAGAATGATTGGCCAACAGGACAAGTTGGAATATAACACCCTTGGTGTTAGGACACGTTTCAGACGGGTATGGATATCCATGGGTGGCGAGCTAAGAAGCAAAATCTTGGATGAGACTCATAAGTCTCGGTACTCTATCCATCCTGGTACCAATAAAATGTACCAAGATCTAAGGAAGGAATACTGGTGGCCTGGAATGAAGCATGAAGTGACAAAGTACGTAAGCAAGTGCTTGACTTGCTCGCAAGTAAAGGCCGAACACCAGAAACCGTATGGAAAGATTCAACCACTTGATATACTATAATGGAAGTGGGAACACATTACCATGGACTTCATAACCAAGCTACCTCGCACAGCTAAAGGTCATGATACCATTTGGGTAATTGTGGACCGTTTAACGAAGAGTGCTCATTTCCTACCTATTCGCGAGACGTTCTCGTCAGAAAGGTTAGCGGAAGTATTTATTAAAGTAGTAGCACGACATGGGATACCTTTGACGATCGTATCTGACCGGGACACACGATTCACATCGAGGTTCTGGAAAAGATTTCACGAGGCGATGGGCACGAGGCTCAATGTTAGCACGACATACCACCCACAAACGGATGGTCAGTCCGAAAGGACCATTCAGACATTGGAGGATATGCTTCGTGCTTGTATTATCGATTTCGGCGGCAGTTGGGATAGTCATCTGCCGTTAGCCGAATTCTCCTACAACAATAGTTATCACATGACGATAGGCATGCTGCCTTACGAAATGTTGTATGGGAGGAGATGTAGGACCCCGATTTGTTGGGATGAGATTGGACAAAAGGAATTAGGGAGTCTTGAAGTAGTAAGAGAAATGTCAGAAAGGTTTGATCAAATCAAAGCACGAATGAAGGCCGCACAAGATCGTCAGAAATCCTATGCGGATAAACGACGAAGGCCTATTGAGTTCGATGTTGGGGACAGAGTAATGTTGAAAGTGTCACCCTGGAAGGGAATAATACGATTCAGGAAGAGAGGGAAGTTAAGTCCGAGGTTCGTCGGACCATTCAGGATAATGGCACGGGTGGGTGAAGTCGCTTATTGGCTAGAGTTACCTGATGAGTTGAGTGGGATTCATCTTACCTTCAATGTATCACACTTGCGAAAATGTTTGGCGAATGAATTATCTCACGTACCACTTACTGACATCGAGGTCGACAACAGCCTTAATTACATCGAAGAACCCGTGGCCATCTTAGACATGAAGGAGAAGCGTTTATGTAATAAGATTATCCAATTGGTTAAAGTGCAATGGAAACATCGAAAGGGATCGGAAGCCACTTTGGAAACGGAGAAGGAGATGAGGGAGTCGTACCCTCATCTATTTGACTTATGATAGGTTTCGGGGACGAAACCTATTATAAGGGGGGAGACTTGTAACATCCCAAAAATAAAACGACAGTTAAAATGACGAAATAAATGAACGAGGCATGTCAGGTCGGGCCGGATGGGCCGGCGGGCTGGAAGGGGAGCCTCCCCTATAAATAGCTTAGATCTCCATCATTTCTCTCATTTGCAAGTTCTATAGAGAGAAACCGTAGAGAGAAAAAGTTGGCGGATCGACCTGAGATTTCAGCAAAGTGTTGCTCCATAGCTCATGAGAAGAACCTCCGGATCAGAAACTAGATTCCGGTAACAATCGGGCCTAAATCTGATTTTTTGTTCGTTTTTGGGTTTTTCGGGTTTTGGGTGAAAAGGTAACGTTTTCACTGATAAAACTGAAAGATAAACATAGATTTGAGTTCCTTAATGGAAAACAAACGTTTTGAATGTAAGGAGGTTCGAGATCTTGACGTGATCAGACCTGAATGCGAAAGTTAGGGTTTTGCGAAGAAACAGATCGTGCTTACTTATCAAGTACGCAGGAAGAGAGCACTGCGTACTTATCAAGTACGCAGGAAGCAGGGTCTGCGCACTTGCTAAGTGCGCAGGCATCAGGTTGTTTAAGTAAAGTTAGTATGTTTAGAATGGTTAAACCGTTAGAGTCAGGATTGGGTTTGATGTGTATTTAACTATCAAATTCAGATCGTACGTGACGTTGTTGGGCCCTTGTTTAGGACAACCAAGACTAGCTTATCAGGTGAGTTCTAGAAGCCCTCTTTTAAATGTTTTATATAATGTTTTCGGGCTGGTGTGCATACATATGAAATGATGTTTTTACGAAACGATGTTTATGAAACTGTGTTTATAAAATGATGCTTATGAAACTATGTTTACGAAATGAAATGATTTGGAATGAACGGTTTATTGAAAGAAAGTTTTATGAATGGAATGTTTACGAACGAAATGTTTATAAAGAAATGGTTTAAACTAAAGGTAAAGGATATCGCAAATGAATGAAAGGTTTTATGAAAATAAAAGAAAACGGGCAAAGGTTTTAAAGAATTCATTACAAATCTAATCTGTCGAATGAATGGAATTGACGAATGAAGTCTGGGAATGTAATTCCCAACCTTGTGGTAGATTATGGACAGCGAGCCATAGTTTCCATAAGAGCAACAGGGGCAGTGTCTTGGTGGCCTGCCAATTGTTTTGATGTTGTACAACTGGTAGGGAGTAACGACGGTTACTCAGGGTTAACGTGACCCTATGTAAGGTTAAATTATGATCCGACGGTGTTATGGCCGTGAGCCATAGCCGTCGATGGAGGTTGTCGGTCTATGGACTTGAGAGCCATAGGGGCAACTGAATTGGTATTGTCGGTCCTCGTGCAGTTAGCCTTGGTGGCAATACAAAAGGGAATTGACGGAATGAATGGGTATTGTCGGTCCTCGTGCAGTTAGCCTTGGAGGCAATACAAAAGGGAATTGACGGAATGTATGGTATTGTCGGTCTTCGTGCAGTTAAGCCTTAGGGGTGATACCATACTAAATGACGGTACGAATGGTAACACAGATTTAGATAGTAATGTATGACTTAAATGAATGTTAAATGATTTAAACAAATGATCCGTTCAATGTGTTTATGATGAGGAAAAATGTTTGAAGGTTTTCAATGATGAACGAAAGGCCCTATTTTCTTATACGTGATGTTAAACCCTAATAAATGTTTTGAATGATGAACCATTTCTTAAATCGAATGAAAACTAGAACTCACCAGCGTAGCTGACTTTTTTTAGTATGCACATTCAGGTTAAGGCAGGTATGGATGATGGACGGTGATGCTTGGCAAGCGAGAAGAGTTACCCGGTTGATCATGAAGACTGGCATCCCGTTATGATTAGATTAAGATATGTTTATGTAATAGACTATGTTACGCTTCCGTTGTTAAACAATGTAATGGTTATGTTTTATTGAAGTATTTTCCGATGCGTTATTTCATAATCTAGTTTAAGAACCGTTTGTGAATGAGTAAATCAAACAAGTGAGGCCTCCCGGATTTGGGGCCTTACAGGAAATGTGTTGAATTTTCAGCACTTTGGTCACCCGACCCATTATCATTTTGCACTCTATCTTTATAGGTTTAAACCCCCAAAACACCGTCAAAATAATACATTATTGTTATGTCAAACCATATTCAATAATTTGTATTAAACCACCTTAACCCTGAGAATTTAAAGTCAATAATTTACATAGTATAAAACTAGTTACAACCCACTGGTTCCCTCAAATAATTTACTCAAGTCGTTCTACTTGTATGATGTACAATCCAAGACTGTCCGCTTAATCCACATGTCTTGGCCATTATAATGAATCATCAACTCGTCATACCTACACATTACTAACATAATGGATTAGCCGAAGCTAAGTGAGGACTCGAGTTTCGTTTACTTGGTTCTTCAATAATAATTCAGAATATATATATTAATATATATTAATCAAAGTATATCACACTCTATCCTCGAAATGCAACTCCCTTAGCGGGATAAAGCACAACTTTAAACATCTATGTTTCCGCCATCATCCGACCTCGACACTAGGTCATTTTACCTCCAAGTAGTCCTGTTAATTTGGAATAGCAAAACACTACAAATCACACCATTAATAAGTTAATTTACACCATAATAATATATCGCCATTTCACCCCGTTCATGTCGTGATACACACAACCATATACACGTTTCTTACTTTAATGTAATCCCACCACATATCGACAAATACTTATGCTAACGTATTAATAAAAAAATATTATTTATTCACAAGCACCACACAGTGAAACACGCGTATTTGCACATACGGTTAACAACATCTATGACTCCTTAACTTAGTATACACACCCCAAATCAATATATCTCTCATTTAAACTCATGTAACTAATAAAGACACCTTGAGAGTTACAACGATATAAAATAATCACATCCAACAGGTTCTTGATTAATTTGGAATAATTTTGAAAATACTACAAGTTTCTGTTTCAAACCGATTTAATCAGCTGTATTCACTCGGTATCCCCCCCTACACTTACACTGATATTTCATTTCAAACTAAAAATTTAATTAAAGTAGACTCATAAGGTTTTTCGTTGATATAAAATACGCCCCGAACGGATACTCGGTTAATTTACTATGAATATTTGAAAACCGGTAAAAATCTGGAAATGTGCTGAATTTTCAGCACTTGGGTCACACAACCCATTATCATTTTGCACTCTATTTGTAAGTCCCCAAAACCGGGTGACCTCACTTGTTGGATTTACTCATAAACATAGTCTTAAATACTGAACTTAAATTAAAACATTCATCCATTTATTCACATAATCATAACAGCGGAAGTCTTTACAAATAAAACATAACATATTCTTTACAAAAAAGTGGGATGTCAGTCTTGTGCCGGGTAACCTTCACGCCATCGCACGACCTTTTCTTCCCTTACCTGAAATGTATACTAAAAGTCAGCTAACGCTGGTGAGTTCTAGATTAAAGACATTCACACATAACATTTATCGTATCATAAATATAATAAATGAATGTGTATTCGTACTTTTATATATTCTTTACTTTATTGTTCTCACATAACATTCATTGAGGGTACATACATATGTACATACATACTTTCATTGAGAGAACACATATTGGCCATAATCTTAAGGGAGATCAACCCATCATACTTGTCGCGAATGTCACAAAGACATCGCAGTCAGAACTACCGTCGTAGCCCATTTCATTACCGTCCGGCTCTAGAAAACCGTCCGTCATATCGTTAATTTCGTCCGGCAACCTTTGTCCGTCCGCTCTTTACCGTCCTACCGTCGTAGTCCGTCATTTTTATCCGTCTGCCCTAAGGCATCCGTTTCCCACGTGACCATTATGTATGCAACCGTTCTACATTATTTAAGGCTTGCTTCGACCGTCCATTTATACCTTTTCATACGTCCTAGCTTGCGAAGGAACGTTTTTGTCCCGGTTGCAAAATAATCACGTGGTCGTCCGTCTACCGAAGTAGCCGTTGTCATAGAAGGGTTCATAACGTTTACATTCATTCATAACATGCAATATATATAATATAAAGCAAGATTTCATTCATTCTTTGTGTCATACGATTCATTCTTTATTCATAATTCATTTTCACATATATAAGTAATTATATATATATATACGTATGATCACATTGACACTTATAATATTTATTCATTTAGTGTATACACTTCAGCCCCAAAACATTTATAAATCATTTGCACATAACATAGAAGGGGGCACATAGAACTCACCTGATGAGCTACTCTAGCTTGTCCTAAACAAAGGCCCAACAGCGTCACTTCCGATCTGGATTAGGTAGTTAAATACACATTAGACCCAACCCTGACTCTAATGGTTTGATCATTCTAAACTTACTGACTTTACTTAACCAACCTGTGGCCTGCTGTCTGCTGCCTGCGCACTTAGTAAGTGCGCAGGGACTTGCTCATGCGCACTTGGTAAGTGCGCAGGAGTCTTCCTCCTGCGTACTTGGTAAGTACGCAGGGACTGCTGCCTGCGCACTTAGTAAGTACGCAGGGATTCCTTCCTGCGCACTTGGTAAGTACGCAGTACCTGGTTCTTGGACCAAAATTTCGGAATTCTTGCATGTTAATCCGATCATGCTAATCTTACAATTTTCTTTGATCAAAACGTGCGGTTTTCATTCTAGATTCTATTTCTAAGCTTATTATCAAGTTTCATCCGTAAAAACATCACCTATTTAGCTAAAACTCGAGAAACCCCAAAAATGAACAAGAACTCATATTATGATCGAATCATTACCTGGATTGGAATTCTGATCCGGAGGTTTTGCTCACGATCTTAGTAGTAACGTGCTCCTTAAATCTCATGATGATCCGTCGACTTTCTCTCTCTAGACCCGGGCTCCCTTTCTCTCTCTAAGATGGTGCAAGTGAGGGTGAAATGAGTTAGTGGGCTGCCTTGCCCCTTTTATACCTGGGCTTCCCTCGGCCCGTTGGAGCCGAGCCCAAGCCCATCCGTTCTTATTTTGCTTTAGGACGTTTAAATCTCCATCGTATTTTATTTACTTATTTTACTATTTTCGGAATGTTACAAGTCTACCCTCCTTAAAGAGGTTTCGTCCTCGAAACTATTTATACGTCAAACAATTGAGGGTATAGTCCCCTCATCTCGTCTTCTTTTTCACATGTAGCTTCTGACCCTTTTCTGTGCTTCCATTGTACTTTGATTAAAGGGATCGATTTATTGCGTAGTCGTTTTTCAGCTCGGTCAAGAATAGCTATTGGTTCCTCTACATAATTCAGACTGTTATCCCCTTCGATATCGTTGTAGGGTATGTGAGCTGTGTCGTCGGCTAGGCATTTGCGTAAGTGCGACACGTGGAACGTAGGGTGTATTCCACTAAGCTCAACAGGTAGGTCGAGTCTGTAAGCAACTTGACCCACTCTCGCTAAGATCTTGAAAGGTCCGACGAACCTTGGACTCAGTTTGCCACGCTTTCTGAATCGGATGATTCCTTTCCATGGTGATACTTTCAATAGTACCATGTCCCCCACTTGAAACTCTAAGTCCCTTCTTCTCTTGTCCGCGTATGATTTTTGTCTGTCCTTTGCGGCTTTCATTCGAGCCTTGATTTGATCAAATTTTTCAGAAGTTGCTTTGACCACTTCGAGACTTGCAAAATGCTTCTGCCCAATTTCCCCCCAACAAACTGGGGTTCTGCATTTTCTCCCATATAACATTTCAAATGGCGGCATGCCAATAGTCGTGTGATAGCTGTTGTTATATGAAAATTCTGCCAATGGTAGATGGCTGTCCCAACTCCCACCGAAGTCAATGATACAGGCCCGGAGCATGTCCTCCAAGGTCTGAATGGTCCTTTCAGATTGGCCATCGGTTTGAGGGTGGTAAGCAGTGCTGATGTTCAGTCTAGTGCCCATTGCTTCGTTGAATTTCTTCCAAAACCTTGACGTGAATCTAGTATCCCTGTCGGACACAATCGACAGCGGCATACCATGTCTGCTCACAATCTCCTTGATAAATACTTCTGCTAGTCTTTCTGACGAAGAAGACTCACGTATGGGCAGGAAGTGAGCACTTTTCGTCAAACGGTCGACGATCACCCAAATGGTATCATTGCCTTTAGCTGTTCGCGGTAGCTTGGTAATGAAGTCCATTGCGATCTCTTCCCACTTCCATTCTGGTATAGGTAAAGGTTGCATTTTACCGCATGGTTTCTGGTGCTCGGCTTTAACTAGTGAACACGTTAAGCACTTGCTCACGTATTCAGTCACATCATTCTTCATGCCAGGCCACCAGTACTCTTTCTTCAAGTCTTGATACATTTTGTTTGTCCCGGGGTGGATAGAATAACGAGACTTATGGGCCTCATCGAGTATTTTGGCTCTAAGCTCGCCAATCTTAGGTATCCACATCCGGCCAAACCTAGTTCGTACACCGTATGTATTTGCACTTAAGTTCCCTTGTTGTCCTACTATTCTTTCCCGTTTCACATTTCTTTCTAACATTGCTTCATCTTGTGCCTTTGTTATTTCGCCCATCAAATCTGGTGTTATAATCAGCTGACACGCTTTGATCCGGATAGGTGCCGATTCTTCCTTTCTACTTAAAGCGTCAGCCACAACATTTGCCTTGCCTGGATGGTACAATATTTCACAGTCATAGTCTTTCAGTAGCTCTAACCACCTCCTTTGCCTCATGTTTAATTCTTTTTGCTCGAAAAAGTACTTCAAGCTTTTATGATCGGAGTAGATGGTGCATTTAACTCCATACAAATTGTGCCTCCATATTTTCAATGCGAAAACTACTGCTGCTAACTCGAGATCGTGCGTTGGGTAGTTAACCTCGTGAATCTTTAGTTGTCGTGAGGCATAAGCAATTACCTTTCCTCGTTGCATAAGTACGCAACCTAAACCCTGCCCCGAAGCGTCAGAGTAGACTACCAAGTCTTCATTTCCCTCAGGTAGAGTCAAGACTGGAGCTTGGGTTAATCGTGTCTTAAGTTCCTCAAACACGTTATTTTGGGTTTGACTCCATTCATATTTCACTTCTTTCCGTGTCAGTTTAGTTAGTGGCGAGGCTATCCTTGAGAAATCTTGAATGAACCTTCGATAGTAGCCTGCCAATCCAAGAAAACTTCGTATCTCTGTTGGTGTCTTTGGGATGTTCCATTCCTTTACTGTTTCTATCTTTGCAGGATCTACCATGATGCCGTTTGGGTTTATCACATGACCTAGGAATTGGACTTCCCTAAGCCAGAACGCGCATTTGGAGAATTTCGCGTACAACTTCTCCTGCTTTAACACTTCCAGAACTTCTCTTAGGTGACAGTGGTGATCACCCTCGTTTTTCGAATATATCAGTATGTCGTCTATGAAAACTATCACTGATCGATCCAACATTGGTCGACATACTCTATTCATCAAATTCATGAATGCTGCTGGAGCGTTAGTCAATCCGAAGGACATCACGAGGAATTCATAATGTCCATAACGCGTGCGAAACGCGGTCTTTGGTACGTCTTCTTCTCTTACTTTCAACTGATGGTAACCCGACCTAAGATCGATCTTTGAGAACCAACTCGCACCTTGCAGTTGATCAAAAAGATCGTCTATTCTAGGTAGCGGGTATTTGTTCTTTACTGTTCTCTTGTTCAATTCGCGGTAATCAATGCACATGCGCATGCTGCCGTCCTTTTTCTTTACAAATAATACCGGAGCGCCCCATGGTGAGATGCTCGGTCTAACAAATCCTTTTTCTGTTAGTTCCTCTAGTTGAGACATCAATTCTTTCATTTCTGACGGAGCCAATCGGTAAGGGGCTTTGGCAACGGGCTCAGCTCCTGGCAGTAAATCAATCTGAAATTCTATTTCCCGATCGGGTGGCAACCCAGGTAGATCCTCAGGGAATACTTCCGGAAAGTTGCACACCACGGGTACATTCTTGAGTTCTTTAGTTTTCATTCTATCATCAATAACATATGCCAGATAAGCTTCGCAACCGCGCCTCATGTAACTTTCGGCCTTGATCATCGAAATGACGTTTGGCATTGTGCAATTCCAATCCCCATAAACCGTAATTGGACATCCGCTAGGAGCTTTGAGGTGTATTCTCTTACGTTTACATATGATTTGAGCTTCGTTGGCAGCTAACCAATCCATACCCAATACTATATCGAATCCTCCTAAGGTGAGAAGGAATAATCTAGAAGGAAACCTATGTCCCTCTATTTCTATGATGCAATCCTCCGTGACTTGGAATACTGCCGAATTTTTACCAACGACAGTTTGTACGCTAAAGGCCTTTACTATGGTGTTGATAGTGCAATCTAGTTTACGACTAAATGCATTTGATATAAAGCTTTTACTAGCACCAGAATCAAATAAAATCGCAGCACGTCCATCATTAACTAGAAACGTACCTGACACGACATCAGGGTTTCCCCTTGCTTCTTCCTCAGTTAAGGCATAGGCCCGAGTCCTTGCCTTTTGTTGTTCCTGTTCCTTCTCCTTTCCCGAACCAGATTGGCCGGCCTTCCTGCAATTCTTTGTCAGATGTCCAAACAATCCACATACTTGACATTTGACATCCTTCAAACAATCTCGAGAGTAGTGCCCCGGCCTTCCGCACTTATAACACACGGTGGTGCCGATTCGACACTCGCCAAGATGTTGTTTTCCACATCTCTTGCACGTTTCATATCCGACCAACCTCGGTTTCTTAATTTCAATTGTTTCATTCCCTTTTCCGGTGCCTCTAGACGAGTTCTCCCATTTCCTCTTTTGTGTCACAGGTGCCGGGTCCTCGTTGGCATAATCGTCGTAAACGATTCCAGACAGGTTGACTACCGACTCGAAGGTCGAGGGTAGGTTGGCTTTTACGTGGACACGGACCCTTTGTGGCAGACCCTTGACATAGTATTTGATCATACGTTCTTCGGTTTCCACCAAGTGTGGTACCAGTTGGGCCAGCTCGTTGAACCTTGAAGTATATTGGCGATGAGTCTTGTCGCCAGCTGTAACATCCCAAAATAAATGAGGATTTTAAATAACGGGTTGAACCGGGACGAACGGGATAAAAGAACGAGGCGTAACGGGCCGGGCCGGTTGGGCCGGCAAACTTGAAGGAAGGGGGGGTTTCCTCCCTTTAAATAGCCAACACACACACCATTTCTCTCATTTGCAAGAATCTAGAGAGAGAAACCGTAGAGAGAGAAAGTTGGCGGATCGACCCGAGATTGAAGGAGCTTGTTGCTACTGAACTCGTGAGCAAAACCTCCGGATCAGAATCTCGAAATCAGGTAACACCCGAACCAAATCTGAGTTTTTGTTCGTTTTTGGGTTTTCGGGTATTTTCAGGAAAATGACGGGTTTTTATAAACCAAATGAGGAAAGGGGTTATAAATCTGGAATCACGAAGGGAAAATACACGTTTTGAATGTAAAAAGTCCGGATCTTGACAAGATCGGACCTGCATGCGAAAGTTAGGGTTTTTGGGGAAGATAGCTGAGTTCTGCAGGTATCGAAACTAGAGTTTCGAGTGGCCTGCAGGTGTCGAAACTAGAAGTTTCGAGTGACCTGCAGTTGTCGAAACTAGAAGTTTCGAGTGACCTGCAGTTGTCGAAACTAGAAGTTTCGAGTGACCTGCAGTTGTCGAAACTAGAAGTTTCGAGTGACCTGCAGTTGTCGAAACTAGAAGTTTCGAGGGGCCTGCACCTGTCGAAACTAAGTAGTTTCGATAGGTCTGCATCAGTAAGTGAAGTCAGTGTATTCACCTGTAACAGAACGAGTAAACCGTTAGAGTCGGGATTTAGGTCTGATGTGTATTTAACTAATCAATTCAGATCGGAAGTGACGTTGTCGGACCTTCGTTTAGGACAACCCATATTAGCGTATCAGGTGAGTTCTAGAGCCCTCTTTTAAATGTTTTGTTAATGTTTTTGGGCTGGTGTGCATACTTACGAAATGATGTTTAACGAAATGATGTTTTAACGAAATGATGTTTAACGAAAGGAAAGGTTTTGAAATGTTGAAACGATGTTTACGAAAGGAAAGGTTTTGAAATGTTTTTGCCAAAAAGGGTTACGAATGCTTTATGAACGGTTTAAATGAGGAAATGTTTAATGAGAAGAGAAAGAGGTAAAGGTTTTAAAGAAGTCATTACAAATCTAATCTGTCGAATGAATGGAATTGACGAATGAAGTCTGGGAATGAGATTCCCAGCCTTGTGGTAGATTATGGACAGCGAGCCATAGTTGCTACAAGAACAACAGGGGCATGTCTTTGTGGCATGCCAATGGTTATGATGTTGTACAACTGGTAAAAGGGAGTAACGACGGTTACTCAGGGGTTAACGTGACCCCATGTAAGGTTAAATTATGATCCGACGATGTTATGGCTGAGAGTCATAACCGTCGATGGAAGTTGTCGGTTTATGGACATGAGAGCCATAAGGGCAACTGAATGGGTATTGTCGGTCCTCGCGCAGTTAGCCTTGGGGGCAATACCAAAAGGGAATTGACGGAATGTATGGTATTGTCGGTCTTCGTGCAGTTAAGCCTTAGGGGCAATACCATACTAAATGACGGAACGAAGGGTAACACAGATTTAGATAATAATGTATGACTTAAATGAATGTTAAAAGTTTTAATGAACGATCCGTTTAACGGTGTTTATGATTATGATGTTGATGATGATATGGGTACGAAACCTTTTTTTTAAAGATGTTAAATTATTACATGCTTTTGTGAAAGGTTTTTACTAAATGAGTGATACGTTTTTGGCAAATGTTGATGTTAAAGTTTTTATGAAATGCTAGAACTCACCAGCGTAGCTGACCTTTTTAGTATGCACATTCAGGTTAAGGAAGTTATGATGATGGACGGTGATGCTGGGCGGCTTGAGGAGTTACCCGGATGATATGAAGACTGGCATCCCGTTACGAGTTGTTTTTGTTATGTACATGTATTTGAAAATGTTACGCTTCCGCATGTTAAACGATGTAATGTTATGTTTGAAATGAAATTTTCCGCTGCGTTATTTGATATTCTAGTTTGAGAACTGTTTGTGAATGAGTAAATCCAACGCGTGGGGCCTCCCGGGTTTGGGGCCTCACAAGTTGGTATCAGAGCAATAGTTTGAGAGATTTGGACACTCCCTGTGTCTGAACTTAAACTGAGAATGGGACCGAAAGCGGATGCCAGTACGGGTAACTCGAGCCACAGCATCAGGTATGAAGGTAGTGTATATATATTTACATATATAGTATGCCTTAGGAAGTGTTAAGGTTAGGACTTGGGTTCTGATGGAAATCACAAAGGTGGTCAAATCGAAATCAAGAGGTAGTGTAATGGTTAATTGCAGATGGCCAGTGTATATTAACATCTTACAGTGCTTATTGAATTTTATTTGTTAACTAGCGTGATGACATTGGATTTCTTGTCTTATAGAACGAAATGGCGAGGAGAGGGAACGGAAGGCGTGGTGGCCGTACCGGTGGTCGTACCGGCGGTCGAAATGGTGGGCGTGGCAGGATTCCTGCGCGCCAAGAACACAGTGAAGAAGGAAGTGTTCACACTGAACCGGCGGTTAGTGTGCATGAAGCCGAGCAGACACAGGTTGAAGAGCAACCTTTCACTTTTGAACCAGAAGTGAGAGCAGCTATAGCTCGAGAATTCACAGAATTGATGAAGAATTCTCTGCCAGGTCTGTTGGCTGAAGCGTTGAAGCAGGTCAATGGGGCGGGCGGGTCTAGCGCGGCAATTGGTGCTCAGAACAATGAGACCGACAATGCACCGCCTGCTCGCGGATGTGATTATAAGTCCTTTAAGGCATGTGACCCGCCAGTTCTGACTGGAAAGAAGGACGCGGTGGCTACTTTTGACTGGGTAATTCGTATGGAAGCCGCCATTCGTCTGAGTGAATGTCGACCGAATCAGGTCGTGAAGTTTGCTGCTAACTCCTTGAGGGAGGAAGCATCTCACTGGTGGGAAGGTGTACGCCAGGCTAAAGGGAGCGAGATTGTGGATGCAATGATGTGGGATGATTTGAAAACTTTGGTGATCAAGAATTTCTGTCCAAGGAATGAGATCGAAAAGGTAGAAAGGGAATTTCTGGGTTTGAAGGCCGGGAGCATGACGCACCGGCAGTATACGACACGGTTCAATGAACTGGCACGTCTGGTGCCACACCTTGTCACTACTGAAGAGAGAAAGATTGCCTGCTATATTCATGGGTTGCCGGACCAGGTCCGCACCTATGTTAAGGCAAACGCCCCTACTACCTATGATTCGGTAGTAGAACTGAGCGGCGTAGTATTTGATGATCTGGCACTGAATGTCGCCGCCATCGAGGAACCAAAGAAGAGACCGAGCTTCTCAAACAAGCGAACTGGTGGAAAGATGTTTGGGGCTCGCGATAAAAGGGCTCGGGTGGATGAGCCGACTATTTGTAAGAAGTGTGGAAAGGAGCATGTAGGTGAATGTAGACTGGGATCTAACCTGTGCTTTAAGTGTGGCAAGACCGGACACTACGCCCGTGAGTGCACACAACACTACAAGTGCTACAACTGTGGGGATTTCGGTCATCTGAGTAGGGACTGCCCGAAGCCAAGGATGGGGGAAACCGGGAAGGGAAAGGGCCCGGAAAAGAAGGGAGAGGGATCTCGTGCAAAGACTCGTGCGTACGCACTGACGCAAGACCAGGCCAGAATGGACCCCGACGTGGCGTCAGGTACGTTCGTCCTTGACAACACTCTTGTTTCTGTGTTATTTGATTCGGGTGCCAGTAAGAGTTTTATATCTACGACTTTTTGTAAGAGAGTGAAGTACGCTGTAAGTATACTAGAAAGGGCCTTTAGCGTAGAAACCGCTGAGGGTAGAACTGCGAGAGTGACCGAGGTAGTTGACAACTCTACGATAAAAATAGAAGGTCATAGATTCCCTGCCAGATTGTTTGTTATGGTTTTGGGAGGGTTTGATGTCGTGCTGGGTATGGATTGGCTAACTGCCAACGAAGCACAAATCATATGTAAACGAAAGATAATCCGACTCAAGGCTCCGGATGGTAGCAAAGTCGAGGTTTTTGGAGATCGTGACGTCCCGATGCCAAACGTCATCTCGATGATTAAGGCAACAGATTACTTGAGGCGCGGATGCGAGGCTTATCTGGTGTACGTGATTGACAAGTGTAAGGAAGTGAAGGAACTAGACGATGTACCCGTGGTACGCGAGTACCCGGAGGTGTTTCCAGAGGATTTGCCTGGGATACCACGCGATAGAGAAATTGAGTTCCGAATTGACTTAGTACCAGATGCCCAGCCCGTGGCTAAGGCTCCATATCGACTAGCACCAGTGGAAATGAAGGAACTTATGGTCCAACTAGACGAGTTGCTTGAGAAAGGATTTATCCAACCGAGCATCTCGCCGTGGGGTGCTCCGGTGTTGTTTGTAAAGAAGAAAGATGGTTCGATGAGAATGTGTATCGATTACCGCGAGTTGAACAAACGTACGGTAAAGAACAAGTACCCTTTACCAAGGATCGATGACCTGTTTGATCAATTGCAAGGCGCAAGTTGGTTCTCGAAAATCGACCTTCGGTCCGGGTACCATCAGTTGAAGGTGAGGGAAGAAGACATACCGAAAACTGCATTTCGCACGCGTTATGGACATTTCGAGTTCCGCGTAATGTCTTTCGGATTGACGAACGCCCCCGCAGCGTTCATGGATTTGATGAATAGGGTGTGTCGACCGATGCTGGACCGATCGGTAATTGTGTTCATTGATGATATCCTCGTCTACTCCAAGAATGAGGGTGATCACGCTTGTCATTTGAAGGAAGTGTTGGAAGCTCTAAAGAAGGAGAAGTTGTATGCTAAGTTCTCCAAATGCGCGTTCTGGCTTAGGGAAGTCCAATTCCTAGGTCACGTCATTAACCCGAACGGCATTATGGTTGACCCAGCAAAGATAGTAACGGTAAGAGAATGGAATGTTCCTAAGACGCCAACTGAAATCCGTAGTTTCTTGGGATTGGCGGGCTACTATCGGAGATTCATCCAGGATTTCTCGAAAATAGCTTCGCCGTTGACGAAGTTGACTCGGAAGGAAGTAAAGTACGAATGGGGTTCGACCCAAGATGAGGCGTTTAATAAATTAAAAGAGAAGCTAACACAGGCTCCAGTCTTGGCCCTTCCCGAGGGCAGTGAAGACCTGGTGGTATACTCTGACGCGTCGGGTCAGGGATTAGGGTGTGTGTTGATGCAACGCGGTAGAGTGATTGCATATGCGTCGCGGCAGTTGAAAGTTCACGAAGTCAACTATCCGACTCACGATTTGGAACTTGCTGCTGTCGTATTTGCATTGAAAATATGGAGGCACTACCTGTACGGGGTAAGGTTTACTATTTACTCCGACCACAAAAGTTTGAAGTACTTCTTCGAACAAAAGGAGCTTAATATGAGGCAGAGGAGATGGTTGGAACTCTTGAAAGACTATGACTGTGAAATCATGTACCATCCTGGAAAAGCAAACGTGGTGGCTGACGCTCTAAGCCGAAAGGACTTGCCAGCTCCTATTAGAGTGAAAGCTTGCCAGTTGGTGGTAACATCGGATGTGATGAGGGAAATCGAAAAGGCTCAAGATGAGGCGCTTAAAGAGGAAAACATAAAGAAGGAAAGGATGGTTGGCCAACAAGACAAGTTAGAATATAACACCCTTGGTGTTAGGACACGTTATGGTCGGGTATGGATACCTATGGGTGGCGAGCTTAGAACCAAAATCTTGGATGAGGCTCATAAGTCTCGTTACTCTATCCATCCCGGTACCAATAAAATGTACCAAGATCTGAGGAGGGAATACTGGTGGCCTGGAATGAAATGTGACGTGACGAAGTATGTAAGCAAGTGCTTGACTTGCTCGCAAGTAAAGGCCGAGCACCAGAAACCGTATGGAAAGATTCAACCACTTGATATACCGGAATGGAAGTGGGAACACATTACCATGGACTTCATAACTAAGCTACCTCGCACAGCTAAAGGTCATGACACCATTTGGGTAATTGTGGACCGTTTAACGAAGAGTGCTCATTTTCTACCTATTCGCGAGACGTTCTCGTCGGAAAGATTAGCAGAAGTATTTATTAATGAAGTAGTAGCACGGCACGGGATGCCTTTAACGATTGTATCCGACCGGGACACACGATTCACATCGAGGTTCTGGAAAAGATTTCACGAGGCGATGGGTACGAGACTTAATATCAGCACGGCATACCACCCGCAAACGGATGGTCAGACCGAAAGGACCATTCAGACGTTGGAGGACATGCTTCGTGCTTGTATTATCGACTTTGGTGGCAGTTGGGACAGTCATCTGCCATTAGCCGAATTCTCCTACAACAACAGTTATCACACGACGATAGGCATGCCGCCTTATGAAATGTTGTATGGGAGAAGATGCAGGACCCCGGTTTGTTGGGGTGAGATTGGACAGAAGGAATTGGGAAGTCTCGAAGTCGTTAAAGAAACATCGGAAAGGTTTGATCAGATCAAAGCACGAATGAAGGCCGCCCAAGATCGTCAGAAATCCTACGCGGATAGACGACGAAGGCCTATTGAATTTAATGTTGGGGACAGAGTAATGTTGAAAGTGTCGCCCTGGAAGGGAATCATACGATTCAGGAAGAGAGGAAAGTTAAGTCCGAGGTTTATCGGACCATTCAGGATTATGGCACGGGTTGGTGAAGTCGCTTATCGGTTGGAATTGCCTGATGAGTTAAGTGGGATTCATCCTACCTTCCATGTATCACACTTGCGAAAGTGTTTGGCGGATGAAACGGCTCACGTACCACTTACGGACATCGAGGTCGACAACAACCTTAACTACATCGAAGAACCTGTGGCCATCCTAGACAGGAAAGAGAAACGTTTACGTAACAAAGTTATCCAGTTGGTTAAAGTCCAGTGGAAGCACCGGAAGGGATCGGAAGCTACATGGGAAACGGAGACGGAAATGAAGGAGTCGTACCCTCAACTGTTTGACTTATGATAGGTTTCGGGGACGAAACCTATTGTAAGGGGGGTAGACTTGTAACATCCCAAAATAAATGAGGATTTTAAATAACGGGTTGAACCGGGACGAACGGGATAAAAGAACGAGGCGTAACGGGCCGGGCCGGTTGGGCCGGCAAACTTGAAGGAAGGGGGGGTTTCCTCCCTTTAAATAGCCAACACACACACCATTTCTCTCATTTGCAAGAATCTAGAGAGAGAAACCGTAGAGAGAGAAAGTTGGCGGATCGACCCGAGATTGAAGGAGCTTGTTGCTACTGAACTCGTGAGCAAAACCTCCGGATCAGAATCTCGAAATCAGGTAACACCCGAACCAAATCTGAGTTTTTGTTCGTTTTTGGGTTTTCGGGTATTTTCGGGAAAATGACGGGTTTTTATAAACCAAATGAGGAAAGGGGTTATAAATCTGGAATCACGAAGGGAAAATACACGTTTTGAATGTAAAAAGTCCGGATCTTGACAAGATCGGACCTGCATGCGAAAGTTAGGGTTTTTGGGGAAGATAGCTGAGTTCTGCAGGTATCGAAACTAGAGTTTCGAGTGGCCTGCAGGTGTCGAAACTAGAAGTTTCGAGTGACCTGCAGTTGTCGAAACTAGAAGTTTCGAGTGACCTGCAGTTGTCGAAACTAGAAGTTTCGAGTGACCTGCAGTTGTCGAAACTAGAAGTTTCGAGTGACCTGCAGTTGTCGAAACTAGAAGTTTCGAGGGGCCTGCACCTGTCGAAACTAAGTAGTTTCGATAGGTCTGCATCAGTAAGTGAAGTCAGTGTATTCACCTGTAACAGAACGAGTAAACCGTTAGAGTCGGGATTTAGGTCTGATGTGTATTTAACTAATCAATTCAGATCGGAAGTGACGTTGTCGGACCTTCGTTTAGGACAACCCATATTAGCGTATCAGGTGAGTTCTAGAGCCCTCTTTTAAATGTTTTGTTAATGTTTTTGGGCTGGTGTGCATACTTACGAAATGATGTTTAACGAAATGATGTTTTAACGAAATGATGTTTAACGAAAGGAAAGGTTTTGAAATGTTGAAACGATGTTTACGAAAGGAAAGGTTTTGAAATGTTTTTGCCAAAAAGGGTTACGAATGCTTTATGAACGGTTTAAATGAGGAAATGTTTAATGAGAAGAGAAAGAGGTAAAGGTTTTAAAGAAGTCATTACAAATCTAATCTGTCGAATGAATGGAATTGACGAATGAAGTCTGGGAATGAGATTCCCAGCCTTGTGGTAGATTATGGACAGCGAGCCATAGTTGCTACAAGAACAACAGGGGCATGTCTTTGTGGCATGCCAATGGTTATGATGTTGTACAACTGGTAAAAGGGAGTAACGACGGTTACTCAGGGGTTAACGTGACCCCATGTAAGGTTAAATTATGATCCGACGATGTTATGGCTGAGAGTCATAACCGTCGATGGAAGTTGTCGGTTTATGGACATGAGAGCCATAAGGGCAACTGAATGGGTATTGTCGGTCCTCGCGCAGTTAGCCTTGGGGGCAATACCAAAAGGGAATTGACGGAATGTATGGTATTGTCGGTCTTCGTGCAGTTAAGCCTTAGGGGCAATACCATACTAAATGACGGAACGAAGGGTAACACAGATTTAGATAATAATGTATGACTTAAATGAATGTTAAAAGTTTTAATGAACGATCCGTTTAACGGTGTTTATGATTATGATGTTGATGATGATATGGGTACGAAACCTTTTTTTTAAAGATGTTAAATTATTACATGCTTTTGTGAAAGGTTTTTACTAAATGAGTGATACGTTTTTGGCAAATGTTGATGTTAAAGTTTTTATGAAATGCTAGAACTCACCAGCGTAGCTGACCTTTTTAGTATGCACATTCAGGTTAAGGAAGTTATGATGATGGACGGTGATGCTGGGCGGCTTGAGGAGTTACCCGGATGATATGAAGACTGGCATCCCGTTACGAGTTGTTTTTGTTATGTACATGTATTTGAAAATGTTACGCTTCCGCATGTTAAACGATGTAATGTTATGTTTGAAATGAAATTTTCCGCTGCGTTATTTGATATTCTAGTTTGAGAACTGTTTGTGAATGAGTAAATCCAACGCGTGGGGCCTCCCGGGTTTGGGGCCTCACACCAGCTTTGAAGTTTAGGAACTCGTTCTCCACACGATCAATCTCATTCTGTGGGCAGAACTTTTGGATTACGAGCCTTTTCAAGTCCTCCCATGTCATTCGGGCAAGAGCATGTGGCGACTTTGTTCTTTGAATATTTCTCCACCAACCTAGTGCTTCATTGGTGAAAGAATGAGCAACATATTTAACCGCCTGGTCTGGTCGGCACTTGCTGATGTTGATTACAACGTTCATTCTCTCAATCCATTCCAAAGTAGCCACCGAATCCTTGCTACCATCAAACTTGGGTGGGTCTCCATCTTTGAAACCTTTATAAGTGCACCCTTTAGTGCTTGGCCCCACTTTTATCTCATCCCCGTCGCTGTCATATAATGTCTCTTCGTGGTTTCCTTCATCCCCCTCTCTACTTTTCTTTATTGCCTCGGATAGTAGATCAGGCAATACCTTCTGCAAAGTGAGCACAACTTCACGGGCAATAGCATCCCTGACTTCAGGTTCCAACTGTATAGGCCCTGGACTGTTGTCCCTAATTGGGGTCACTTCTGTTTCGTGCACACTTTCGGTGTGCTCTGCGTGCACACTCTCTTCTTCTTCAAATCTTGGGTTCAACGGAGGTCTACCTCGTCGGCCAGTGCGACCGCCTCGAGGTCCTGTCCTTCCTCCACCAGCCATAGTTCTTAATTTCCTGGATTGTTAAAAAGGGAATACATCAATGTCCTTTCTTCAGATCATAGTTTGGAACAGTACGAGCAAGGTAAATTCTTAATTACAGTGACCGGTTTGCGATTACTAATTTACATTGCTTTTCGGGTTCGAAACTCTTCAAATCAGTCGTGGCATTAACATCTATTTATTCTAAGTTAAGGTATCTATTCCTATGCAAGAGCATTAACTTTACGACTTACTTACCGTGCTAGTGTTGGCGTTGGTTACCCATACTGACATCCGTGCGTTGGTCCCATAATCAGTTTGAGTCTAGACATTTAGGGATGCCTAAATCTCTCAAACTATTGCTCTGATACAAACTTGTAAGTCCCCAAAACCGGGTGACCTCACTTGTTGGATTTACTCATAAACATAGTCTTAAATACTGAACTTAAATTAAAACATTCATCCATTTATTCACATAATCATAACAGCGGAAGTCTTTACAAATAAAACATAACATATTCTTTACAAAAAGTGGGATGTCAGTCTTGTGCCGGGTAACCTTCACGCCATCACACGACCTTTTCTTCCCTTACCTGAAATGTATACTAAAAGTCAGCTAACGCTGGTGAGTTCTAGATTAAAGACATTCACACATAACATTTATCGTATCATAAATATAATAAATGAATGTGTATTCGTACTTTTATATATTCTTTACTTTATTGTTCTCACATAACATTCATTGAGGGTACATACATATGTACATACATACTTTCATTGAGAGAACACATATTGGCCATAATCTTAAGGGAGATCAACCCATCATACTTGTCGCGAATGTCACAAAGACATCGCAGTCAGAACTACCGTCGTAGCCCATTTCATTACCGTCCGGCTCTAGAAAACCGTCCGTCATATCGTTAATTTCGTCCGGCAACCTTTGTCCGTCCGCTCTTTACCGTCCTACCGTCGTAGTCCGTCATTTTTATCCGTGTGCCCTAGGGCATCCGTTTCCCACGTGACCATTATGTATGCAACCGTTCTACATTAGTTAAGGCTTGCTTCGACCGTCCATTTATACCTTTTCATACGTCCTAGCTTGCGAAGGAACGTTTTTGTCCCGGTTGCAAAATAATCACGTGGTCGTCCGTCTACCGAAGTAGCCGTTGTCATAGAAGGGTTCATAACGTTTACATTCATTCATAACATGCAATATATATAATATAAAGCAAGATTTCATTCATTTACGTTATGTCCTTCTTTCGTTCATTCTTTGTATCATACGATTCATTCTTTATTCATAATTCATTTTCACATATATAAGTAATTATATATATATATATATACGTATGATCACATTGACACTTATAACATTTATTCATTTAGTGTATACACTTCAGCCCCAAAACATTTATAAATCATTTGCACATAACATAGAAGGGGGCACATAGAACTCACCTGATGAGCTACTCTAGGTTGTCCTAAACAAAGGCCCAACAGCGTCACTTCCGATCTGGATTAGGTAGTTAAATACACATTAGACCCAACCCTGACTCTAATGGTTTGATCATTCTAAACTTACTGACTTTACTTAACCAACCTGTGGCCTGCTGTCTGCTGCCTGCGCACTTAGTAAGTGCGCAGGGACTTGCTCATGCGCACTTGGTAAGTGCGTAGGAGTCTTCCTCCTGCGTACTTGGTAAGTACGCAGGGACTGCTGCCTGCGCACTTAGTAAGTACGCAGGGATTCCTTCCTGCGCACTTGGTAAGTACGCAGTACCTGGTTCTTGGACCAAAATTTCGGAATTCTTGCATGTTAATCCGATCATGCTAATCTTACAATTTTCTTTGATCAAAACGTGCGGTTTTCATTCTAGATTCTATTTCTAAGCTTATTATCAAGTTTCATCCGTAAAAACATCACCTATTTAGCTAAAACTCGAGAAACCCCAAAAATGAACAAGAACTCATATTATGATCGAATCATTACCTGGATTGGAATTCTGATCCGGAGGTTTTGCTCACGGTCTTAGTAGTAACGTGCTCCTTAAATCTCGTGACGATCCGTCAACTTTCTCTCTCTAGACCCGGGCTCCCTTTCTCTCTCTAAGATGGTGCAAGTGAGGGTGAAATGAGTTAGTGGGCTGCCTTGCCCCTTTTATACCTGGGCTTCCCTCGGCCCGTTGGAGCCGAGCCCAAGCCCATCCGTTCTTATTTCGCTTTAGGACGTTTAAATCTCCATCGTATTTTATTTACTTATTTTACTATTTTCGGAATGTTACACTATTTTTATAGGTTTAAACCCCCAAAACACCGTCAAAACAATACATTATTTTTATGTCAAACCATATTCAATAATTTGTCCTAAACCACCTTAACCCTAAGAATTTAAAGTCAATAATTTACATAGTATAAAACTAGTTACAACCCACTAGTTCCACCAAACACAATTCGAGTCACTCACCTTTGCCCGTAGGAGTGTTGTTGTTCTTTCCATCTGGTTGACCCGTTGTCTTCCAAGCCATGCCATTCCTACTTTGACAAAAAGTCTAACTTGCAAACCATTAGAACACATAAAGGGGCTATTCATTTCCCCAATTACATAAGTATTTATCACCCATCTCATTATATGTGTTCTTGGTCATTATTATCACTCATTCTAATAATTGGGTTATCCCCACCCATTTGACCCATTAACGCCCAACTTAGTTTAACCGTAAGCTACGGGTCATTATTATCATTACCACATATGACGCCTTACTTTAAACAAATAATTAACAACATTGTGATGGGTATAGTTGTTATCCAAACCATGTAAAACCATACACCCAAATGACCTGAATAGGTGATCAACTCAAAAAGGCCTTTTGATTTCATATATATCATTCCAATTCACCATTAACATTTACCATAAACTTATGTCCGCTAATAAATCTTATTAATAGCAAACCATGTAAATCAAGTAAACATTATAAAACATACAATTTTCTTCCATTTATTTGGTTTAAGCATTTCATTAAACACCTTGTGGGCATAACTATAATTCACCATATATGACATCTATATGAACTCTCATACTCCCTTTTATCATCAAAGATGACTAATTTATTTAAAATCCTACAAGTTTATCATCTTTTAAGTTATTTGAACAATAAAATCATACTAGTTTTAAATTCACAATTTCTATTCAAATTCTACACAGATTTACTCAGCAACCACACTTGATTTTCAACCCACCCTACTAATTCACCAAACTTAGTAGTCTAACCATACATGCAACATTAATCTAAAATTTAATAACTTCAATCAATCATTTTAACACATCAATTAGGTGTTCTACACATAAAATCATCCACCATTACCCCAAATTTCGAAAGTTTTGAACCATGAATCATGTTAAAAACCTATTTCATGAATTTCACCATCAAACATAGAAAAATCACATACCATGGCCTTATAAATCAAGGAGAGATGATAGAATTGAGTTTTACTCTTACCAATTCATGATTTGCATGGGTGAAATCTGTCACACCCCAACCGATGACGGAAACGTCGGGGCGGGACATGTATACTGTCCATGAGCTCAAGGTCGACTAAATTGTAATATATTAAATCCATTTACATTCAAACAAACATGAATCAATTCCAAAGTAAATAAATAAATTACAAATTGTTTTTGAATTAAAATTAACAAAGTCCAAAGCCTATGTGTATCATGTCTTGATCAAACTCATATGATAGCACCTGAAATATGAATAAAATAATGTCAACTAAAAAGTTGGTGAGCATACACAGGTTTGTACATAGATAGCGTATAGATTGTAAATAAACAAATCCTTACATAACATGATAAAATAAGGCATTTATGGAGAGTAGCCATTGTGTAACCAAAGTACAATCAAACCTTTGTAACTAGCATGCAAAATTGTGTTGTCGGTAACAATCACCCCAATTTGGCCGGGTTTGTCAGACTCAATAGATCTATCATTGTTTACCGTCGGCTTGAATAGTTAATGATTGCACATAAATTGTTCACAAAAGTTAGCACACCTAGCACTCAAGCATAAAGATCAAATTTGCACACATGAATGTAAAGAGGATTTGTACTTGTGTAGTCTATGTAAATGTAAGCAATAGTTTGTATAGAGTTCATGTTTCACCCCAAATGTGTAAAAGAGTAAAAGGGGCTATGTAATACTCACATGATTCAAAGGCGTAACTAACACGAGAGACTAGGTAATATCGTGATCCTTGTAACGCACAACGTTAACCTAAAGTGTATTGCATGTGAACATGAATTAATAAAATGTCTAACTCAAAGTCTAGGGTTTCAATGGATATGAGTATAAGGAATTATATAATGAGTTCGTGACGAATTATGAAAAAAAAAGGTTGTGTAGGTGTTGAATAAAATGAAAACAATTTGAAACGAAAAGTTTAAAATGTTTTTAAATTAGGGTTTGGATTTAAATAATTAAATCAAATAATTATTATTTAATTATTCTAGTTACAAAATAATGTAATTATTTGGTTTATTTAAGTGTGGCCTAAATAACCAATTTTGTTTAAATATAAATTAAATAAATAATTATTACTTTATTTATTTATTTATAAAGGTATGTAACTTATTCATTTAGTTATAAAAATATAGTGGGTGTATTATATTAAATAAAAATTTAATAAATAATCTTTACGCTATTTTTATAAAGATGAGTAAATAAGTTGTGTAACTAATATTTATTTGTAGAGTTTAATGATAAATATTAACTTAATTTTGTAGGCTATAATAAATAACTTCTATTTATTTAGAACTAAGAATTTGGTCTTTTTATATAATGTTAATATAAATTTTTATAAAATCAATTGTTTTTATTCGAGAATTAATTAAAATACTTATTGTTTTGAAAATATAAAATCAAACATTCTGACAAGGGTTTTCTCACACACGACCATTGGCGCGACCGCGCTGGTCAAGGACGCGACTGTGTTGATCAAACAGAAGACACAACAAGGTTGTTCACTAGGCACGACCGTGTCTATGGTTCTGAGGCACGACCAAGTCTAGCCAAGTGTTAGGACATAGATTGTAATGACAAAAGCTTGTAATACTTAGATTTTATGTCTTTATGTTTTTGTTATGTAAATGTCAAAAGTCTCTAAGTGTTTTACAAGTATAGCCTAGAGGCGAACTTGTTAAGTTCGCCTGGTCTATTAGAGGCGAACTTAATAAGTTCGCTTAGGTATAACTGACGCGAACTTGTTAAGTTCGCTTAAGCTGATAGAGGCGAACTTAATAAGTTCGCTTATATCAGGTCAGTTGGTTATATATATGTGTGTTTACAGAGTCAGTCAAATAGAACTAGAACGAATCAGAGAGAAGTCCGATTGAGTCTGTAAACTCACATATATATAACCAACTGACCTGATATAAGCGAACTTATTAAGTTCGCCTCTAACAGCTTAAGCGAACTTAACAAGTTCGCCTCAGTTATACCTAAGCGAACTTATTAAGTTCGCCTCTGATAGACCAGGAGAACTTAACAAGTTCACCTCTAGGCTATACTTGTAAAACACTTAGAGACTTTTGACATTTACATAACAAAAACATAAAGACAAAAAATCTAACTATTACAAGCTTTTGCCATTACAATCTATGTCCTAACAGATGGTATCAGAAACTGATGAAAACTTTTGGACATCCATATTTGAAGGATATGTGCATCCTACTTATGACTACATGGGATATTATGATGTTCCTAAACCAGTGACAGCTTTTAGTAGAATAGAAAAAGCAGAAGTTTGATCGAGAGATGAAGACACGTGAAACTTTAACGTTGTCTTTACCAAAAGAAATCATTCATAGTCTCGGGAAGTATCCAACTTCAAGAGAACTATGGGAAGCTTTGAAGAAAAAGGGTGAAGCTACTACTCAAGCGTTTGTGGTCTTGATCAAAGAAGAAGTAGTAAAGAAGAGTGTTTCTGAAAGTGATTATTCTACTGAGTTAAGTGATAGTGAGAGTATTAAATCTGGTGAAAGTACTCAGTCTACCGAGAGTGATGTAGAGACTGAAGTAAGCTTCCAGACAGTTGAAGATGATCTGAGTGTATCAGACACTGATGCAGAGCCTGTCATTGTTGATCAAAAGAGTGAAGCTGATGATGATGTATTCATGGCTCCTGGTGCATCTTCTTCAGAAGTAAAACCTGAGGTATTTTCTAACTTTGAAACGTTTTGTTCTAACTGTATTTCAGTGAAGGATAAAATGATGAGGGTTATGGATGACAACGTAAACCTCATTTGTGATATGAAATCGATGCACACAGTAAATCAGAAATTAAAAGATAATGAGAATGTGATGATGAATATTTTGATGAAGCTAAGGTAGAGGGGTTACCGAAAGAGGTTAAGAAAGAAGACTCAAAGGTTGATTCTAATTCATCTGGTAAAAATACATTTGGAAGTTCTTCAAACTCAAGGAGAGTTCCATATGTCAGAGATTATAAAGATGGGCGTACATGTTTTCATTGTAATGAGATGGGACACATTGTGGTGAACTGTCCTTACAAAAATAAAGGGAAGAAGCATGTAGTTCCTGAGAAGATGAAGGTTGAATCAAACCCTGTTGAGAAAAAGTTTGTCCAGTCTCAAACTCCAAAAGAAGTTCATGTAGGAGAATCTTCTTCATGTGCATCTTATCGTGTGAAGATTCCTTATATGAGAGATTATCGTAAGACGAGATCTTGCTTTTCTTGTGGTCTTGTGGGTCATATTCGGATTGCTTGTCCTTACAACACCAAAGGTAACCGACATGTTACTCAAGGAAAGGTAAGAACTCATAGTAAGCCTTATGTTAACCCAAATGTGGTTAAACCTCATGTTACACCAAAGAGTAATTCAAAATCTGAGGTTAGGCTTTCTAGACCTCAAAGACGGAGGAGAAACAGAAGATTGAGAAAACTTTTAGAACAACAAGAGTTTTCACAATCAAATCAATTTTTAAATGAAAGAAATTGTTCAAACACTTCACATTTTAAGCAAAAAGAACTTAATGAACAGAAGTATGTTTGGAAATCTAAAGTTTTTGTTTCTGACTCGTCGGATCAATCTCCAAAAATAGATGAGAGATTTGATTGTGAATGGAGTGAGGTTTATTATTTTGATACAGATGGACGACCCATGACTACCATGGCTTGGGTCCCAATTTCAAATTAATGTTTCTTGTTAGTTGTGCAGGATTTACCAAGAGAGACTATTAATACCATTTTGGTTGTTGATAGTGTTTCTTCTTAGCACATGACAGAGAATGACATCTGCAAGAGTAAAGAGTTTTTGATAAATGAGAATCTATTTGATTCAACGACTTGATACTCAATTTCAAATTAATGTTTGGGTCCCAATTTCAAATTAATGTTTCTTGTTAGTTGTGCAGGATTTACCAAGAGAGACTATTAATACCATTTTGGTTGTTGATAGTGTTTCTTCTTAGCACATGACAGAGAATGACATCTGCAAGAGTAAAGAGTTTTTGATAAATGAGAATCTATTTGATTCAACGACTTGATACTCAAGGGGGAGAATATGTCACACATAATGTTTTGCAAAGAGTTTTACAAAGTCCAAAAGACAACCTGAAATTTAGGATGACAATGGTGAGCATAAAGTCGTTGATGCAACCATTTGACTAGTTGAGGGGGAGTCTATAGGACAGGGGGAGTACAGAACTGTGTTTGTGACAAAGGCATAGGCATTCAATTACAGGATTACATCGGTTTGAGTTTTTAATTGATTGACTTGCTTAATCCTGAGTAACCAAGTAAAATGTTTTTTATAAAATGTTTTTCATGGAAGGTTTATTTTTGTTTGTTTTACTTTCTTTGAAAAAGATTTTGAAAAATCCAAACAAATTGAAAAAGATAAAATCGACATTACTTGAAGTTAAAGAAGAGATGATAGTACCTCAGTAGATGTTCTTTCACACATGACCTTAGATTGACTGGTTGGTGCTTTATGTTAATATATCTGAATTATATGTTTTGATCTAAACTTCAAAGACTTCACAAATAGGAAATGATAGTGTTGTGTATGCATATAATTTGAATTGTCAGTAGACTAAAAGCGTCACTGAACCATTAGTAGTGTGAAAACAAAATTGCATATGTTACAACTGTGATTTGAACCCATTTTATGCCTGGGTGTGTGTGTTAAAAGATCACTATCGGATAAAGAATATTAGCTTTTAATAAAGATTTTCCTATGAGATCAGTTTCGGGTTATGTCCTTAGCACTATTCATTCGATTTGCTTCAGTGCCCATGTCCCGAAAAGCATGCAATTTGAAGTATAATCAAGATATGTACTTGACAACATCTGTCAAACATATACTAGCCCTTGGATCATGTTGATAAATCATCTTTACTGATTCCATTGATTTCATAATCCAGATAACAGTTGGATCCACGTACCTGAATCGTATGATTCCACATATATAAGCGAAGACATTGAATCATTCGATTATGAATCTCATTGATTCCTATACAATCCAATTTGGATTCTTCTATTCATGTGCTAAGTGATGTCTCCTCATTCTGGAAATTCGAATAATCTTTAGTAAAATCTCATATGTCTTGAAGATAATGCATTTAATTTCTTTTGGCATACTAGTGGGGTACACGTTGTATTTCATACTTTAAATGGTACCTTAACTCACAAGAAAGTGGGAATGAGATGCTTTAGTTTCAAATCTTATAATATTGACAATTTGAATTTGTGTGTCATAGCCTGATCCTATTTTCTTTGAATGTTTATCGCGTATCATAACATGCAATATAAAAGTCTTGAAAAGATAGAGTGTGATAATCTTGAAAGATATTCGTTTGAATGCTCAAGGCTTGAAAAAATGACATAGGATACCATTTGATATTATATGGATTTTATATCCAAGATGTGTGATTGATATATCATATATACTGATATGATCTTCTTAGTCGTGATGTTTGAACAAAAAGATGTGATTTTGTATTTTACATTTCATTTTATATAGAGAAAAACCAAAAAGATTTTGTCTTTCTTATGTTTGAAAAACCAAAAAGATTTTATTTTTCCAGCTTCCATGGAAATCTTAATTGTTGGTTATTCTTGGTTGTTCTCCTTTGCATAAACTGAATATTGCAGACAGAAGTTGACAAGGGGTCCTTCTCCCAAGTTTTCTTCTAGATAGAAAGAGAAAGTGAAGATGAACAAGACGAAGACTACAACTTGTTTGATGATATTTGAAGACGGATGACAATCTTCTGAAGCTGTTGTCAAGGGGGAGTATGTTGGAGCATATTCTGGTGACAACGAGCTTGAAGATATTATGTCTTAGTCTTAGTGTCTTTGACTTGTAATTGATAGAATTGTTAGCAACAGTTAAAGGGGAGTATGTTAGGACATGTTTTGTAACTGTTGATAAAATTCTGTGTAAGTTCTGCTAAAGGCGAACTTAACAAGTTCGCCTAGCCTATCAGAGGCGAACTTAATAAGTTCGCCTAGCCTATCAGAGGCGAACTTAATAAGTTCGCCTAAGCATCTTTTAGTTAAGTTCGCCTGGTGCAGAACTGGTGCTTATAAATAGACAGAACAGAGTCTGTTAATCTGTGAGATAGACGATATCAGAGTAGACTTGATTAGTGACAGAATCTTGTAACCTGATATTGTGGTGGAAATACAAAGCGTTTATTTACACCGTTGTTGTTTATTAAGTTACACGAGCACGTTGATCATGGATTCCGCACGTTATCACCGTGTCGTACCACGAGTTTAGAGATCCTTCACGCACCGAATTAGGGACCTACACCAAGGGGTACGAACGGGTCAGAGTGTGAGGCACGACCGCGCTTGGATTGGCACGACCGTGTCCCAATGAGGCACGACCGCGCTAGGAGATTAGCACCACCGTGTCTGTTCCAAAACAGAAACAAATTGCTTAAATCTTATGATGTTAATGTTGGAAATCATAGGGCTTTCATCCATTAGGTGATTACTTGTCTATTGGTATAGTTTAATTGCCTTTAAAACATGTCCAAAGTAGGATTCAATTAAACCATTTTAGAATGAACCCCAGATTCGGGGTCGTGTTAAATTAGCTATTGTAAGCCCAAATTAGGTTGGTGCTTTTGATCAATAGACTAAAACGAAAATGTAAGAGGTTTCAATTACCTGGAAGGATGATGTATTGATAGAGTACGGTAGGAACTTGTTCCGGCGACGACGGATTTGATCTCCGGTGCCCTTTGCTGCAACTCCGGCTAAATCAATGTTTTCGGGAGCTTCAGAGAGGATCGATAATGCGTTTGCTTGGGAGGATTGAAATCAGAATGGTGGATTCGATGGTCTCATGAAAGAATTTGACGGTTATGAGATGAATCGAAACAATTGAGTTTATTTGCTGTAAATACGATGATTAAAAGACTTAATTGTGTTTGTTAATAGTAGGGACGAGTGGAACGGTTAGGAATTCGAACGTCACTATGATTAAAGACTGTATTTACGTTTTAACTGACAACAGGCACGACTGTGCCCATAAGAGGCGCGACCATGCCAAGGCACTTGGCACGACCGTGCCAAAACAAGGCGAGACCGTGCCTATTAGGGTTTTTGGTTATTTACAAAATCAGCCCTTGCAACTTCAACTTTGACAGAATTAGCTTGGTTAGGATTTAACAGAACACCTAACGGGATTACTAACTGAGTTAACTCTAGGAGGTGTTACCACGTGATTATGAGTTCTAAAACTTTGAATTAAAATACGTTTAGTTAATAATTAATGAGGCATAGGTTTGAATAAGTATAGGATTTAATGTAGTGTTGTTATTTTATTAAGTAAAATAAATTAAAATAAGGTCGAAAAATTCAGAGATGTTACAGTCTCCCCATGTTAAGGGAATTTCGTCCCAAAATTTAACTAATGGAGGCTATTAAATCAGGCAAGAAGTGAGAGTTTTGGATTCTCGGTGTGTTTTGACTGTTAGATCTTGGGAAGTGTAACCGTTGACATAGCTTAGGCCTGATACTCAAGGTCGGATATGAATGATGATAATGAATTTAGTTTTGAAATGAACTTAAGGAGGAGATCGTCAAATAATAATTTGGGTTCTAAAGGTGGAATGCATTACTTGGAATGAATTTGATGGGTTCTTGATAATCAGGGTTTGTGTAAGATGTAGTCTAATATACTTAAATTTGGCAGCGGGTAAAAGATTTCACAAACATTAGTCTGGGTCAAAACTTCACGTGACATGAGCAACGCTACTTCTGATAATATTATAGGACACTTATATATAGGAAGTACCATCGGCGTATCCACCATGCCCTTGTCATATCACATTAGTTTCGTTGTTACATATCATGATAAGTTTTAGGTCACAACACACGACAAAATTTCACTATGCTTTCCATGCGCTGATTTTCATAATTCCGTGTGAACCCGTAATTACTCAAATCATCGCATGGTCCGTATAGATCTTTCCGTTGTGTGCGGGTCAAGGGGGCATAACTTTCACTCCGTTCATGTCCATTGTTTTCACATAAAATTCGCTAGCAAGTAACTATGTCCTTAATCAGGTTAGTTCGCAATAAAGAGTAGTATAACTTAAATTTTCTTAGTTTGCTCGTGTTTGAACAAGAATACGTCAAACCCCGAGTCTTTTCAGTGTATTATGGTCTTCAACTTTGGTGAACAAAAGTGCATGACCATGTCTTGTGTATAATGAAATCAATCAATTGCAATAATTGTAAGCAAATTTTGTTTCATGTATAAAGTAAACACACAAGTCTCATGTATGATCTAGTGTCACGTAGCTCGTAATCAAATAGGTCTCATGTGTAGCGTGAACAATTTAGCGTCATATATTTTGTAAATCATTAAGCTCCCATGTGGAAATGTAAACAACATAGTATCATGTGTATTGTAGAAAATGAAGTTCATGTATGGTGTCGATAACTTAGTGTCATTTATTTTGTAAATCAATAAGCTCTCATGTGGTATGTAAACAGCATAGTATCATGTGTATTGTAGGAAATGAAGTTCATGTATGGTGTCGATAACTTACTGTCATGTATTTTGTAAATCAATAAGGTCTCATGTGGTATGTAAACAACGTAGTATCATGTGTATTGTAGGAAATGAAGTTCATGTATGGTGTTGGCAACATAGCATCATGTATTTTGTAAATAAATATCTTTCATGTGTAATATAAACAATTTAGTATCATTTATATTGCATAATGTGCATAATTTAGTATAATGTACCTTATAACCAAATGGGTTTCATGTTTAATGTGGTCAATCTATAATTATGTACCAATCAAACTATTGTTATGCATCATGTATATTGCAAACAACTAAGTTTCGTGTATTATGTGCTCAATCCAGTAGCATGTGTATTGCAAATAAACATGTTCCGTGTGTTATGTGATCAATCCAGTAAATTGTGATTTGTAGACAAACTAGTTTCATGTATTATGCAATTTGTTTAGCATTGGATATATTGAGAATAATTGAGTTTTATGTAACATGTGGTTGCGTTGGGTTTATTGTGAACGTGCATACATAAGTTATTGAACTTCGTGTGTGATGTATACTAACGGGTGTTGTATGTGATTGAGTGTTGCGGACAAGCGTGTTGTTTGGCGTTCCTGTATAATGTGGTAGTTAGGTTCTAGCTCTTAAATCTCATTGAGTTTGATGGGGAAGGTTAACGTCTACGCGGTATGGATCGTCTCTTGAAGCGACAAGCGAAAGGTAGCGACGAGGTTCTGGAAACATTCGGAGAAATGTGTTTACAAATACTGATCTTTGTTTGAAAATAGAAAGTGGTAAATTGTTCTTGGTTGTAGATATATAAAGTAGTGAATCCATTGATTAACATAATTTAAATAAATAGACAATTTATGGGAAAAATCTTTTAATTTAAATTCTCATCTATTAATAAGAGAATATATTTTTTTTAAAGCGGCATTATTGGCTAAACAAGTAGTCGTATACTAATTTAGCCAGGGTTTAGAATTATTTACTTTAATGAGGAAAATCATAATTATTTATCAATTCAAAATAATATTTTTATAAAATAGATTGTATTAAGTTTCCTTATCAGGTGAAAAGTTTTTTTGGAAAATTTATGTTTTTGATACTATCTAAAAGTTTGATAAACATTTTGTTTGAACAAGATAACGAGGTTTGTTTAAATCAAACAATAGGATGATTTGTTTACGAAGGAGATTGCTGGTAGCGTACAAAATCGTATTGAATGAAGAAGGTGATACTTGGAACATTTTGATGAAAATATGATGGGTGTGATTCACACTCAACGGGTCGAACCCATAAATAATAACTTTAGAGTTGAAATATATAAAATTGATTAAATGCTGAAATGTTAAACATTACTCAAAACATAGGGAAATGGTTCTCAAATCAAAAATTTTAAGACAAAAATTAGAAATTTCTCCTAACGTCTCTGGTAGCTTTCCACAAGGACGAAGATAATCACCAAGATGAGCACTGCTATGGTCACTCGGGTAGCCGACCTGGCTTCAGCTCTAGCTGTCTCCGTGTGATGCTCCAGTATTTCTTTTTCGAGGATGGAGATTAACTCCTTTTGGTACACTAATTGGTTTGCTAGGCTATCCATTCTTTGTCCTTGTAAGTCGTGCATTACCCCCTGCTCTATCCTTCTAAGGTTCTTACATATTGGTGAAAGTCATTGGTTGGAATTCCCATAACACCAGTGGGTGCCATGGTATGCCTTACCCAAGGGTTGGAAGGTACGGGTCGGGCATTAGATATGGGTCTCTTAGTGGGGGTGGTAACTTATTGTGGAGATGGGGTGTCTGATACGGGTTTTTGGGAGCGGGTGATACAGGTGTTCGAAGTCTTGGGCTGGTGTTCCTAATCCAATCTGCCCTTACATCAAACCTTGGTCTAGCAGCTAGGGGTGTTGGTGACCGATACACGGGTGTCCCGATGTCTTCTTCCCAATCAGACTCTTCTCCAGGATGGTATACCGGGGAGGAAGGAAAGTAGAAGTTCTGTCTAGCACAGAAACAATGAAAAGGTTGTAAGTGATAATGAAATATTGAGTGTTAAATATAGGAGTTCTCATAGGTTTAGAGTTTGACTAGTCATAATACCGAGTCTTCACAATAGTATTTTAGAAATACAATTGACCTATAGGCAATGCATCCCTGTGGAGAATTCCCAGGAAAGAGGGGTGGGTCAATAAGACACACTTAAGTACCGTGTCTTTCCTTAGCCAGAATCCCTCATGGGCCTACACACTCTTCCAGCCATCATGTATTAATAACACTATTGTTGGGCTCATGGTCATGATGGGAATTGTTGTGGACTGGGCTTTGAGGCCCGACAGTGAGGCTTGTATGTTGTAGTAGGCTTCTTCTTCTTGGAGGGTAAGTGGGCTTCTTGTTAATTGTTAATGGGCGTTAGGCCCAATAGTTTAGATTTAGATCACAAGAGGTGGTGACATTATATGTGTGAGTTTAAGGGTGCATGAAAAGCTAAGTGTGTATAAGTGTGCGTTAAAACTTAGGATAGCACTTAAATGAATCAAATAGGTAGCGTGTAGATAGCAATGAACATAAGCACAAAAGTTAGTAAGTAGTGTGACACATAGACTATTTAAGTATTGTATCATGTAGTGTGATTACTTAGTATAACATGTAAAATATTCACATAAGAAGTAATCATGTAACATGTAATAACATGGCATAGTATGGGTGTCCTAAGGTTATAGTCTAGGTCAAGCGTGTCTAATAACTTAATTCCCTATAACCAAGGCTCTGATACCAATCTGTCACACCCCAACCGACGGCGGAAACGTCGGGGCGGGATATGTAGACTGTCCATGAGTTCAAGGTCGACTAAATTGTAATATATTAAATCCATTTACATTCAAACAAACATGAATCAATTCCAAAGTAAATAAATGAAATACAAATTGTTTTTGAATTAAAATTAACTAAGTCCAAAGCCTATGTGTATCTTGTCTTGATCAAACTCATATGATAGCACCTGAAACATGAATAAAATAAGGTCAACTAAAAAGTTGGTGAGCATACACAGGTTTATACATAGATAGCGTATAGATTGTAAATAAACAAATCCTTACATAACATGATAAAATAAGGCATTTATGGAAAGTAGTCATTGTGTAACCAAAGTACAATCAAACCTTTGTAACTAGCATACAATCAATGGATATGAGTATAAGGAATTATATAATGAGTTCGTGACGAATTATGAAAAAAAAAGGTTGGGTAGGTGTTGAATAAAATGAAAACAATTTGAAATGAAAAGTTTAAAATGTTTTTTAAATTAGGGTTTGGATTTGAATAATTAAATCAAATAATTATTATTTAATTATTCTAGTTACAAAATAATGTAATTATTCGATTTATTTAAGTGTGGCCTAAATAACCAATTTTGTTTAAATATAAATTAAATAAATAATTATTACTTTATTTATTTATTTATAAAGGTATGTAACTTATTCATTTAGTTATAAAAATATAGTGGGTGTATTATATTAAATATAAATTTAATAAATAATCTTTACGCTATTTTTATAAAGATGAGTAATAAGTTGTGTAACTAATATTTATGTGTAGAGTTTAATGATAAATATAAACTTAATTTTGTAAGTTATAATAAATAACTTCTATTTATTTAGAACTAAGAATTTGGTCTTTTTAAATAAAGTTAATATAAATTTTTATAAAATCAATTGTTTTTATTCGAGAATTAATTTAAATACTTATTGTTTTGAAAATATAAAATCAAACATTCTGACAAGGGTTTTCTCACACACGACCGTTGGCGCGACCGTGCCTGGTCAAGGGCGCGACTGTGTTGATCAAACAGAACACAAAACAAGGCTGTTCACTAGGCACGACCGTGTCTATGGTTCTGAGGCACGACCAAGTCTAGCCAAGGGGTATCACCGGGTCTGAGTGAGGCACGACCGCGCTTGGATTAGCACGACGGTGTCTCCATGAGGCACGACCGCGCTAGGAGATTAGCGCGACCGTGTCTGTTCCAAAACATAAACGAATTGCTTAAATCTTATGATGTTAATGTTGGAATCATAGGGCTTTCATCCATTAGGTGATTACTTGTCTATTGGTATAGGTTAATTGCATTTAAAACATGCCCAAAGTAGGATTCGATTAAACCATTTTAGAATGAACCCTAGATTCGGGTTCGTGTTAAATTAGCTATTGTAAGCCCAAATTAGGTTGGGGCTTTTGATCTATAAACTAAAACGAAAGTGTATGAGGTTTCAATTACCTGGAAGGATGATGTATTGATACAGTACGGTAGGAACTTGTTCCGGCGACGACGGATTTGTTCTCCGATGCCCTTTGCTGCAACTCCGGCTAAATCAATGTTTTCGGGAGCTTCAGAGAGGATCGATAATGCGTTTGCTTGGGAGGATTGAAATCAGAATGGTGGATTCGATGGTCTCATGAAAGAATTTGACGGTTATGAGATGAATCGACACAATTGAGTTTATTTGTTGTAAATACGATGATTAAAAGACTTAATTGTGTTTGTTAATAGTAGGGATGAGTGAAACGGTTACGAATTTGAACGTCACTGTGATTAAAGACTGTATTTACGTTTTAACTGACGAGAGGCGCGACCGTGCCCATAAGAGGAGCGACCGTGCCAAAACAAGGCGCGACCGTGCCTATTAGGGTTTTTGGTTATTTACAAAATCAGCCCTTGCAACTTCAGCTTTGACATAATTAGCTTGGTTAGGATTTAACAAAACACCTAACGGGATTACTAACTGAGTTAACTCTATGAGGTGTTACCACATGATTATGAGTTCTAAAACTTTGAATTAAAATACGTTCAGTTAATAATTAATGTGGCATAAGTTTGAATAAGTATAGGATTTAATGTAGTGTTGTTATTTTATTAAGTAAAATAAATTAAAATAAGGTCAAAAAATTCAGAGATGTTACAAAATCGCCCCTCCCCTTTCGTTTCATCTGCCCGAGGTCGCCACCCCCAAATCACGTTTTGTTCTTTTTTTTTTTTTAATTTGCCATTTCCCCTTATTACCACTACTTTTGGTTTAATCAAATTTAGTCCTTGAAGTTGTAGTATAAATAAGATCACCCATAACTCTCATGTTTTAAATAACAAACCCCTAACTTTTAAGTTGGGTGAAAACCTTGATAATTAAATGATCAAATATCATTTCCCGACCTTTAACATCTTTATAAATATCACTTTTTGTAGTATTTACTTAAAACTATTTTTATCAAAATAATTTCACCTTGATAATAGATATTTATTAAAAATATCCCTTAATTAATATGAAACCGGGATGTTACAAAGTCTATCCCGGTTAAAAGAGGATTTGTCCCCGAATCCTACGTCGGCACAAACCAATCCGACTTATCCTTTTCGTTCTCACTTGTACATTACATATCCTTTGGTGCCATTGATGTGTTGCAAAGCACACTTGTATTTCCGCCATGTTTCGAGTTGTTTTACTTAGTTTTATATTCGCTTTGAGTCGTTTTTGTTACGTATTGAGTCGTTGTTTTGTTATCAGGTTCTCGTGATGATTACAAGTGAAAACCCGAAGAAACCAAGCACGAGAATGAAGTTCCAAGAATCAAAAGTTAAAAATGGGAAAATTCCATTCTTTGCGGTACGCGAAGACCATATGACCATCTTTCGCGGTACGCGAAGGAAGAAGAAAACCAACCCGACTATATTGGCCCTCACGGTACGCGAGGGGGTGGCCTATCTCTCTCGCGGTACGCGAGAGAGTCGTATTTCGGTAATTTTTTTAAAAACCTAATTTAATAGAATTTGAGTCCCATTATCAAAGGGTTCAGTATCTTAGTAGTCCAAAGCATTACCAGAGGCGATTTTGGGAGCAAGAAGTTGAATTGAATTGCAAGATTGAAGCTTTTGATTCCGGGTTTGTCTATTTTAGCTTGTTCGGTATTAAAGTTCGAATCTTTGTGTTTGTTTTCTGTGTTTGAAACCATGGTGATTGTTATTTACTTCTGTTTTGGTTGTTTAAGCATTATCCTAGGCTAAAACATTAATATTGCCTAGGTCAAATGATGAATTCTTGTTAATGTTTCAGTTTTTACTGGTTTTGATTTCGTTTGATGAATTTATGATTGTGTAACGATCCTAGTATGATAATTATGATGAATATGCATGTTTGAATCTGATTGTGTGACTGATTATTAATTCCTTACGTTGACTGTGGTTGTCTGTCGGTTTGATTAGCGTATCTAGGTCATAGATCTTAGGGTTTGTGATTTTGGTGGTTTGCTAGATGTAGTAAACATAGGAGTTGTGTTTGATTACTAATTAGAATTGAGTGTGTGTCCTAGTTCAATACCCGAGAGGTGAGAATTAGTCGGTTAGTCTTCGTCAATAGGAATCCGAGTGTCAACTTTCTGAGAGGAAGTTGGTATTAGGTGTCTAGTGATTGTTGCTAGTCTGAATCATAGTTGTTATCCTAGGATTACCCCGTGCATTCCTTGAATGTATGGTGGGCGGTGAGACTGAGAGGTAATCCGTTCATTAGGGTACTTGATCATAGTTGGAAATACCCGAGAGGTGATTCAATCATCTGGTGAGTTTAGTACACTTTAGGTAGCTTAGTTGGTGACACCCTGAGAGTGATTAGGGATCCACTAGGTTGTCTTTAGCCGTTATCCTTAGAAACTCAGATCCATCATAGTTCCAGAACCGGTAGAAGTTGTTCTTTGCGAGTAGGATTCCGACCTAGGTAGTGTTCTTCTATATCCTGATTTCACCTTTGTTCTTGTCTTGGTAGCTTGATTCGTTCTTAGTTTATTGCATCCTTAGTTATAATCCAGTAGTGTAGTAAACCCCCCCCCCAACCAATCATCTTTAGTCTGAGTCAGAGTCTAGTATTAGTATTCAGTGTTGCTAGGGTTCGATAACTCGGTTTACCATTAAGCTGTGCTACACTCGATAGGTACAGTAGCCTGTCAGTGCGGTTTAGTTAGAGGGTATTTCATTTATTACTTAGAAGTCTAGTTTAGGTTTTGTCAGTTATTTTATATAGATCGTCTGGACGACATCAGCCATTCAATCATAGCACACTTCAATGCGGTCACTTTACCCTACCACACAGTCACCATCCTTCGTGTTCAAGGAAATTGTAGAACCAAAGACTGATTGCTACCAAATTATTCTAAGTACAAATGCTGTTGATAGGCTTATCAGCAGCATTCAACACATATGGCTGCTGATAGGCTTATCAGCAGCATTCAACACATGTTGCTGCTGATAGGCTTATCAGCAGCATTCAACACTTGTTGCTGCTGATAGGCTTATCAGCAGCGTTCAACACAAGTTGCTGCTGATAGGCTTATCAGCAGCATTATTCTCATTCTTGCTGCTGATAGCTATGTTCCTTGAAGACAAATCGTTGCAGCTGATTATCCATGCCAAGCGTCACTGACAACTTTCTGCAAAAGCAACTGACACACTCAAAGCAGAAGGAACCTCAATTGTGCAACCAATGACGGACGACAATGCTCTTCCCCGAGCATGCAAACAATGATGAATAAAGTAAATGCTTCAATAAAGTTAGCTAGTTTAGCTTTAACGTGTATTATTAGCTTTTGTACAAAAGATCAACGGTCTGTGTTCGATCTGATCCTTAGAATCAAGGGTCTGTCTTGATTCTATGTTAGTATAAATACTGTGTAAACACTTCATTGTAAGTGTGCTTCTTCACTGAGTTTTCATTTGTAATCAGTATTCTTTCTGTGTACTCGATTGTAATTGTGTAGTTGTTATTGTTTCCGCCAATCTCAACTAAGAACAGAACCATCTTGTAATTTCATGATCCTACAAGTGGTATCAGAGCTTTGGCTCAGATTAAACAAATTCACACTTGTTTAATCACTTCTGGTTCTATTCTAAACTCTGTAGAACCAAAAACTGATTGTTACAAAATTATTCTAAGTACAAATGCTGCTGATAGGCTTATCAGCAGCATTCAGCACAAGTTGCTGCTGATAGGCTTATCAGCAGCATTCAGCACAAGTTGCTGCTGATAGGCTTATCAGCAGCGGTCATCCATGTTTGCTGCTGATAGGCTTACCAGCAGCAACCTTCACTCTTTGCAGCTGATAGCTCTATTCACTGAAAACCAAACGCTGCAGCTGACTATCCAGGCCAAGCGTCTCTGACACCTTTCTGCAAAAGCAACTGACAGACTCAAAGCAGAAGGAACCGCTATGGTCAACCAATGACGGACAACAATACACTTCTCCAAGCATGCAAACAATCATGAATAAAGAAAACGTTTCAGTAAAGTTAACTAGATTAGCCTTTACGTGTAATGTAAATTAATAAACAAGATCAACGGCTTGTGTTCGATCTGATCCTTAGAATCAAGGGTCTGTCTTGATTCTAAGTTACTATAAATACTGAGTTGCCACTTCATTGTAAGTGTGCTTGTAGTGCTTGTAGTGCTTGTCATACTTATTCATTGAGTTTCTCACTTGTAATCTTTGCATTGACAAAAGCTTAATACAACAGTGTTTATCAGTATTCTTTGTGTTTACTTGATTATAAATTGTGTAGTTGATTTTGTTTCCGCCAACCTCAACTAAGAACAGAACCATCTTGTATTCTCACGATCCTACAAGTGGCATCAGAGCTTTGGCTCAGATTAAACAAACTAACATTTGTCTAATCATCTCTGGTTCTATTCCAAACTCTCTCTTTGATCAAGTCACCCAAAATCAAAACAAAAGTGGCACAGAGCAATGGCTTTGAAGATATTGGCAGCATCAACCGACCACCAAGGTTGGTATCTGGAGAAGACTATGACATGTGGAAAAATCGCATGGAAAGCTTCTTCTGTTACCAGGAATACGGAATGTGGAGATCCATCAAGGAGGGTCCATATATTCCCATGGTGGCCTCTGCTGATGGTGGAGGGCTACAAGTCCCGAAGGAAACCTCCAAGTACTCTTAAGAGGACATCAAGAAAATGGAGGTGGACTTCAAGGCACTAGGAGCCATCCAAATGTGCCTTCCAAATGAAGTTTTTCACAACTTCAGAAGTTACAAAACTGCCAAGGAGCTCTGGGAGGCGCTGGAGAAGATGTTTGCTGGCTCTGAAGAAGTCAAAGAGAACATAAGGGACATACTGAAGCAGCAGTATGAAAACTTTGTCTGCAATGAAGGTGAGTCACTAACCAGTGTGTATAACAAGTACACTTACTTGGTAGGAGAGCTGCAGTGCTCTAAGGTGAAACTGGAGAATGAAGACATTCTCAAAAGGTTCATCAGATCTCTTCCTAGTTGCTGGACACTTTACACAGTGTCAATAAGAAGAACTGAGAATCTGAAGACTCTGTAGATGACCGAGCTCTTTTGTATGCTAAAAGCCTATGAATTAGAAATAATTCAAGCCAAAGAAAGAAGCTCAAGCCATCAATCAGCCTCTTCCAGCGACTACTATCCTACCAGACAAGCACACCAAGCTCAGCCAAGACACCAACAACAACAACATGTCAATCCTCCAGCACAAACTGAAGCCTGTGCAAATGTTGGAACTACTGACTTTGACTGGAGCTTCCAGCCTGAGGATCTTTCTGCCAACAATCAAGCTCTCATGGCAGACACATTAGAGGTATCCTCTCTAACTTCAGACACATCAAAGGTACCACCAAAGGTATATGAAAATCTATGTACTCAAGAGTGCATTGATAAGGTCCTTGGATATAGGAAACATAACCAGAAGCTCATAGATCAAAATGAAGAATTTCACCAAATGAAATCTGAACTTAAAAAGGTTGAAAACAGTTATAAGGAAAAGAATGATTGTTTAAAGAAAGAAATTTCATCATTAAAACATGAACAAACAAACCTTGAAACTCAAATTGATGATATTCTGGTTAAGTTGAAAGCTGCAAGGGCTGAATTGGCAGACCAAAAGGTCCATGTGGAAAAATATGAATTTGCATCCAAAAAGCTGCAAAGACTTTTGGATGTTCAAATCCATGAAAATGTAAAAACTGGGTTGGGATATCATGCTGACCAGTACAAAACCGTCGCACCTCCTGCTTATTACGTTGCCATCCATGAACCAAGCTTCAATCTAGCAAATCTTGACATGGCCAACCGAAATCTTGACCCTGCTATCAAAGAAACCCCTGTGCAAGAATGCACTACTTCATCAGAGACTGAGTCAACTTGCTCAGACTCCACTGAAACAAGTAATGCCTCTTCTCCTCCTGCCCCTCAAGTGATAGTCACTAAAGATGAAGTCCCTTTAATCCCTTCAATACCAGTTCCCAAACCCTTCAAACAAATCAGAATTAGCTATCCTCCAGAAGGAAGAAAGCTAACTATTGAAAAGGGACAGTCTTCCACCTCCACCAACTCAAAGCCTCCTTCCAATTCAGTCCAGCCAAGGAAGGTGTTTGACACATATCATGCGCCTGAAGAAAGGGTTCCATATGTTCAAAAAACATTGGAAGAAGCTACTTTTGAGCACAACAAAGCTCACCCTTGGAATTTCAAAGACCTTTTCAAAAGAAAGGATTATGTGCATCTGTCAAAGGATAAACTGGCAAAATCATGTTTTGTCTGTGGGAAATATAACCACACTGCCAGCACCTGCTTTTACTACCTACAGCAGCAAAGAAACCTCAAGCAACATGCTTTTGAGAAGACAAAGAAGAACAAACAGGTAAGAAGCTTTGAAGCTAAGACAACTCAATTCAGAAAATCTCTTTCTCCACCAAGGGAGCCGTTGTCAAAGCCTCAAAAATCTTGCATCATCTGTGGAGAATCAGACCACTTTGCTGCAAACTGTAAGTTTAACCCTTTCAACCAGATTCTTCATCAAGCCCCTCAAAGACAAAGGGTAAAGAAGGATCAACATACATCGGTTGTTAGTGCAGTTAAGCCCAAGAAAACGAAGCAGAAGATTTCAGCAGCAACCAAATCTGCTGCTGATAAGCTAACAAAGTCCGCAGCAAAATCTACTGCTGATAAGGCAAAGCTATCAGCAGCAAAAGGGTCTACTGCTAATAAGGCAAGATCCAAGGCAAAGCCTTCAACAGCATCTGCAGCTGCTCAAGTAAAATCATCACATACAACGTCTGCTGCTGAAAAGACAAAGAAAGCTGGAAAACCACCAACTCAACAATGGAAGGCAAAGAAACCATCAAGCATCATCATCGGTTCAGTTGAGTGCATCTATCCTTTGATGTAAATATGTCTGTCTTATGTTGTAAATAAAAGTGATAAGTCAGCAGCAGCTTTGTCTCTCAGCTGCTGACAGATTTACTCTTCAGCAGCAAAGCCTTTGCCACTGATCGCTTTAAGTTATCAGCAGGAACAAGTTTCCTGCGGACAGCTTTAAGGCGGTCAGCAGCAACCTTTTTGCTGCGGAATGAATACAACAGTCAGCAGCAACCAAATCTGCTGCTGAAAGACTTAACTATCCGCAGCAACCAAGTTTGCAGCGGATAGCTCACCATCAGCAGCAACCAAGTTTGCTGCTGATGGGTAAAACAAGTCTACATTAACTTTTACCTGCGGTAAAAACTACTCTCAGTCCCTTCCATGACTGCCTTGGTGTATTACAGCTGTAACAACGAAAAGTGAAACAGGTTGTACTATACAAGTAAGGTTGCTTTTTCTTCGTCTGCCGTTATATCACAATCACAAACGTTCCCTCAACCTCTTCACATTCTATTTCAAACCTATCTCCTATCTCTTTCACTCCCGTCCCCACAGCATTCAAAACCCTCCATAACTACCATTCAAACACCCTTCTTTCTTCCCTCCAAATCCATAACAATGGCAGTCGCCGACATAAACATCCCCAACGACAAGTTTGCTCCATACCACAACCTCACTGCCTACCTAATAAAAGGCAAGAAGTCCGAAGGTTTCGACGGTATGATCGACTTCCTCTGTCGGTCCAAAATTTACCATGCCCTAACCGTCAACCCAACCATATATACTTCATACATGGAAGATTTTTGGAGCTCAGCCGTGTATTCTACTGAACAGGGCACTCCTCAAATCAGATGCACAGTAGACGGTAAGGAAATGATCATCACTGAAGCAAAGCTCCGCCAACACCTCAAGCTTCAGGATGAAGGGGACGCCCTCTCTTACCCAAGAGACGTATACATGAGGACCTTTGTATCCATAGGGTACACTGGGAATCAAACAGAGTATACGATAGAGAAGGCACTCATGGGTCCCAAATGGAAGTATCTCTGCCACACTCTTCTCCAATGCATATCTCAAAAGAGGAGTGGCTGGAACCAACTAAGCTCCGGACTTGCGTCGGCAATTCACGGTATGATAACTGGAGCAGGTTTCAATTTTTCCCACCTCATTCTTGAAGGTTTGAGATACAACCTTCAAGAAGGGGTGAAATCACAGTTCTTCATGTACCCCAGATTCTTGCAGGAAGTGTTCAACATTGAGCACCAAGATCTTTCAAAAATTGCAAGAATCTACTCAATTTTCGGGACATAAGAACAATATTTTTCAAAGCATGAGAACAGTTTCATCAAAGTTCTCAGGGACCGATGTTCCGTTGTTGTCTACAATGTTGAACACGCACAGTGCCCAGGGTGACAGTTCAGCAAACCCAGCTGATACTGATCCCACACCCTCCACCTCACTGCCACAAACTCAAACTACTGTTTCCCTTGATCGAACCCCTGTGCATTCTACTGAGGATGCACAGGCACATACACTACTCACCCACAGTTTGATTGCTCAATCGGAACACAGGGCCCCGGTTGCAGCCAAGTATACAAGAAAAAGGGGCAAGAGAACTCCTTCTTCTCTTGCCTCTAAGGCCCAAACCCAAGCCAACATCCCTCACTCAGAATCACAACATTCTAGTGAGAATATCATAAGGGAAAGCCACACTGTTAGGGAGACTCCTTCGGAAGTCTCTCTATTAGGATTAGGATCACTTCCCGGATCCGTAGAACAGCCCCCTGAGCACTTCCTTTCACTTCTGAACTTAAGTGTTGAGGAACCTGATCAAGATGATGTACCTTCTCCAACTACCACTATCTCGGAGGTACTGATTGATCTTGCTTCCAACACACCCAACCCAAGTTCATCTACCCTGAAGGTCCACTCTGGGAGTTATGATGGAGTGGATGTGGAAGAGGCTGTCACTACTGCTGGTCCATCATCTGACCAGGAGGACAGTGACAACATCTTTAAGACCTCAACCACGGCAACTCATGGTGAGGGTGTTTCCTTGGAAACTCCCCTCACTGAGAGGAATCCCAAGCGCCAAGAAACCACGGGTGATGGGGATGCTGAGGCTCGGCCTACTGCCCCATCTGGGTCCAAGGATTCCACAACTGTGGATGAGGACATTCTGAAAATACACAACTTGGAATTGACGGCCAGGGTGGCTATGGTTGAGGCCGAAGTGTCCAAACTACGACACCAAGTCTTGATGCATGAAGCCCATCAATGTCCCTCCACGGCTTCTCCCTCTCTTGTCTCAGTGGGCACTAAAACAGATGCCTATATGTCCACTGATGCAACCAAAAAGTGGGAGATAGTCTCCATGGAAGAAGACGAAGACAGCCTTGAAGACTGGATACAGGAGCAGGCTGCCTTCCAAAGCTCACTTTACAGGCCAGCTTTTGTACTGGTCTAAGACTTGCCAGTATCAGAAGATGAAGAAGAAGATATCTCTGAAGACTGGAAGTTGGTTGTCAGGACTGTGGATGAAGTGCTGACTGATGTTGAAGGCAAAGATCAAACATCTGCATTGGTCAGCATCATCCCTAAAGCAGCAGCCATCATAGGTCAATCCACTACCCCCCAAATCTTCAAATCTTCAAAGAAGCTAGAGTTTGACTCTATTCTAGCTTGGGGGTATGATGGATCAGCTGAGAGGTTCTGGATTGGACGGGAGTTCAGCAAGTAGAAGAGCTGAACTGGAACTCACTCAATGCCCTCCAAGTCCTCCAACTATATCTATCTAATTGCATCAACTCTTCAACGGATCTCTCAGCAGAACTTGCCATTGGCAGGTTCTATGACCTGATGGAGGATAATCTACCCAAGTTCAGAAGACTCCTACAAACAGCAAGACGGGTAGCTTATCCTGAATCTTCGTCGGCCGCAGAAAGAAGACTGTCTCCCAACAATCTTGCAATAACAAGGAGCAGTCTTCTCACTGAAGAAGGAGTTCTGGGCCTTCAAAGATTTTTGTATGCCTTCCTGGTCAAGGACTCGGACGTGCTAGGATGGGTAAGCACTAGGCTCCTTGACCACGCTTTCTTCCTAAGCAACGGTTCTGCTATCATCATCAACACCGGGAACATCCTTCAGCTACCAACAAATTTCCTCCACAAGATCTATCTACTAAAAGCCAACATCTGCAATGTCAACTCCCTTGAAAGCCAGGCGATGATAGCAATTATCAAAGCTCACCTTGAGAAGGAAGGAAGGATTGATGAGGAAGAAGATGTGTCATCCTCTGACACTGACTCCAACTCAGATTCCCCTCCAGTCAACATATGCGCTACAGCTTATGAAGTAAGATCCTCTGTGAGAGAAAGGCTGCTAGAACTTACAGATCCTGAGTGCCAAACTGAAGACCTTCCCTTATCTACCTCTCAACATGCCAATGAAGCCGAGGCAGAGATCCCAACAGCACAACAATCAGCTGTTTCTGTGATCAGTGAAGCCAGAGCAGAGGCATCTAATGTTAATAAAGGGAAGGGCATCATGACAAAAGAGGATGAAGAGAGGTTGCAAAAGGAAAAGAAAGAGAAAGAAGAGAGAAGAAGGAAAAGAGAAGAAGAAGAGTTGGCTGAAGAGATGGCTCAAAAACAAAGGCATGAAGATAGAAAGGCAGCCATACTTCTCAGACAACAGACAATCCAGCTGTATGCCAAACAGCTGGATGAAATGAAGGTAAAAGTCCATGCAGGGTCTCAAGTTGAGGAAGATGAACAACTTGCTAGACAGCTGCAGGAATAGTTTGCAAAAGAAGAAGAAGAAGAAGCTAAAAAGAAAAGGAAGGAAGATGCTAAGTTTAGAATCACTGATTCTAAATTAGCAAAAGAATTAAGGGAGGAGTGGACTGAAGCTCTGATCTCTCAAGGTGAGGATGCAGACTACCTTAAAAAACTGTCAAACAAAGAGATCTATAGAGCCTTCATGGGTCAGCAGGGGGAATTGGCAAGGAAAAAGAAAGATGAAGAGAAAGAAAAAGCTCAACAGAAGTCAAAGAAAGCCATTGCCCTTAATCTAAGGACCCATGAAGAAAGGAAGAAGATGACTGACTTCCTTAAGGCTAGGGGAGAAAGTGGAAAAAGGTTAGGTCCCATGTCCTTCATGAACCTACAAGCCCTGTATACAACAGTGAAAAAGGAAGAGGAAGAAAGACTGGAAAAGAGACCAGTCAAGAAACAAAGAACCTCTGCACCAGAAACTACTTCCTCTCTCCAAACACCATCCACAAACATCCCCAAGCCTTCCACTCCTCCACCCAAAAAGTCCAAGTCATCCCACCCAGCTCCCACTCATCAACAGCCTCCCTTGAAGATACCCAAACCCACTCCTAAGCCAGAAGACTCAAGAAATATAGTTAACTGGTTCTACAATTCACAAGATCAAGTGTTTGAGATCTTCAGGGGGAGAACTGAGAGAAGAAGATCCACTTACAGGTCTGTTGATGAGGTTCTGCAATTACCTGATTCCGATCTTCAAAGAATTTTAGAGCTGGGTGAAGCTCATAAGCCTACAAATGAGAGTGGGAAACATCTTATGCTAGCTATCAGACACTACCTCAATCCTAGCAAAGATGTGGTCATGAATATCAAGCCACTCAAGTCTCACTCTCCATTTGTATCTTGGTCCTATAATGCTGATTTGGATGAATTCACTTTGATTGATGTAAAGAAGCAGCAGATGAGATGTTCAAGCAAAGCTATCTACAAAATGCCACACAAAGACATCAAGACTCTGTCTGAACTTCCATTGAATAATCCCAGCAAGGATCAAAGAGGCTATGAGGTGGAAAGAATAGTCAGCCATATGCAAAAGCTTCAGCAACAAAGGGACTAGAAGAATTTTGGTAGCATCAGTCTAGGGGGAGTTTGTAGAACCAAAGACTGATTGTTACAAAATTATTCTAAGTACAAATGCTGCTGATAGGCTTATCAGCAGCATTCAGCACAAGTTGCTGCTGATAGGCTTATCAGCAGCGGTCATCCATGTTTGCTGCTGATAGGCTTACCAGCAGCAACCTTCACTCTTTGCAGCTGATAGCTCTATTCACTGAAAACCAAACGCTGCAGCTGACTATCCAGGCCAAGCGTCTCTAACACCTTTCTGCAAAAGCAACTGACAGACTCAAAGCAGAAGGAACCGCTATGGTCAACCAATGACGGACAATAATACACTTCTCCAAGCATGCAAACAATCATGAATAAAGAAAACGTTTCAGTAAAGTTAACTAGATTAGCCTTTACGTGTAATGTAAATTAATAAACAAGATCAACGGCTTGTGTTCGATCTGATCCTTAGAATCAAGGGTCTGTCTTGATTCTAAGTTACTATAAATACTGAGTTGCCACTTCATTGTAAGTGTGCTTGTAGTGCTTGTCATACTTATTCATTGAGTTTCTCACTTGTAATCTTTGCATTCACAAAAGCTTAATACAACAGTGTTTATCAGTATTCTTTGTGTTTAGTTGATTATAAATTGTGTAGTTGATTTTGTTTCCGCCAACCTCAACTAAGAACAGAACCATCTTGTATTCTCATGATCCTACAAACTCTCTGATCAAGTCACCCAAAATCTCAAAACAAAAATGGCACAAAGCAACGGTTTTCAAGACATCGGCAGCATCAACCGACCACCAAGGTTGGTATCTGGAGAAGACTACGACATGTGGAAAAATCGCATGGAAAGCTTCTTCTGTTATCAGGAGTACGAAATGTGGAAATCCATCAGGGATGGACCATACACTCCCATGGTGGCATCTGCTGACTCTGGAGGACCAACAGTTCCAAAGGATCCCTCCAAATATTCAGAAGAGGATATCAAGAAGATGGAGGTGGACTTCAAGGCACTAGGAGCCATCCAAATGTGCCTTCCAAATGAAGTTTTTCATAACTTCAGAAGTTACAAAGTTGTAAAGGAGCTGTGGGAGGCCCTCGAAAAGATGTTTTCTCGATCTGAGGAAATCAAGGAAAACAGAAGAGACATCCTCAAGCAGCAGTACGAAAACTTCATCTGGAAGGAACGTGAGTCTCTAACTGTCATATATAACAGATATACTTATCTTGTAGGTGAGTTGTAGTGCTCAAAAGTGAAGCTGGAGAATGAAGACATTCTTAAAAAATTCATCAGATCTCTACATAGTTGCTGGACACTCTACACAGTGTCCATCAGAAGAACTGAGAATCTGAATACTCTTTAGATGACTGAGCTATTTGGTATGCTCAAAACCTATGAATTAGAAATGATTCAGGCCAAAGAAAGGAGCTCAAGCTACCAAACAGCCTCCACATCCAACACTACCTCATCTGCTTTTCACTCTGAGCACTCAGGCCCCAGTACTAGCAACTACTATCCTCCCATAGTCACACATCCTCAAACACCTACCACTAAAACAAACACATCACCATTTCTTCTTGAAGCTCCTTCTCAAGCCTCAACCACTGCTGCTTTTGTTTCTGAAAACTCAAGCAACATGTACTTTATCAAGGAGGATCTTGAGTGCTTCCATCCAGATGATCTGGAAGAAATGGATATACAGCACTCGTTTGCAATGCTCTCCATAAGAGCAAAAAGGTTTTACTCCAGAACCGGAAGACCCTTTCCAAGCAACAGCTCAAACAAGAGAGTTGGCTTGGATAAAAGCAAGTTGAAGTGTTACAACTGTAACCAGCTGGGTCACTTTGCTAGAGAATGCAAGGCACCTAGTGCAAACCTAGCAGCTCTCCAAGCCCAACTAAGACACCAACAGCAACAAGCTACTCCTCCAGCTCAAACTGCAGCTTGTGCAGCTGTTGGAACATCTGACTTTGACTGGAGCTTTCAGTATGAAGATCTACCTACTAACAACCAAGCTCTTATGGCAGACACAACTGAGATACCGCCACAGGTATATGAACATCTATGTTCCCAAGCCTGCATTGATAAGGTTTTAGGCTACAGAAAGCATAATCAAAACCTAATAGATCAAAATGAAGAGTTTCATCAAATGAAATCTGAATTCAAAAAGGTCGAAGACAGTTACAAAGAAAAAATTAACTGTCTAAAGAAAGAGATTTCATCATTAAAACATGAATAAACCAATCTTGAAACTCAGATTGATGATCTACTGGCCAGATTAAAAGCTACCAGAGCAGAATTGGCAGAGCAAAAGGTTCATGTCGACAAATATGAATTTGCATCCAAAAAGCTGCAAAGACTTTTGGACGCTCAAATTCATGATAAGGTAAAAACTGGTGTGGGGTATCATGCTGAACAATATCAAGCCGTTGCACCTCCTGCTGACTACGTGACCATTCATGAACCAAGCTTCAATCTGGCAAATCTTGATATGGCCAACAGAAATCTTGATCCTTCTAAGGATGAACCATTGGTACAAGAATGCACTACCTCATCAGAGTCTGATTCAACTTACTCAGACTCCACTAAAACAAGTGAAGCTTCATCTCCTCCTGCCCCTCAAGTCACTCTGACTAAAGATGAAGTCCATTCAGCACAAGTACCAGCCATTTCAGTACCAGTTCCTACACCATTCAAACAAATCAAAATTAGCTATCCTCCAGAAGGTAGGAAGCTAAATACTGAAAAGGGCCAGCCTCATCTTCAGTCCAGCCAAGGAAGGTGTTTGACATATGTCATGCGCCTGGAGAAATGGTTCCATATGTTCAAAAAACATTGGAAGAAGCTACTTTTGAGCACAACAAAGCTCACCCTTGGAATTTCAAAGACCTTTTCAAAAGAAAGGATTATGTGCATCTTTCAAGGGATAAACTGGCAAAATCATGTTTTGTCTGTGGAAAATATAACCACACTGCCAGCACCTGCTTCTACTACCTTCAGCAGCAAAGAAACCTCAAGCAACATGCTTTTGAGAAGACAGAGAAGAACAAACAGGTAAGAAGATTTGAAGCTAAGACAACTCAATTCAGAAAATCTCTTTCTCCATCAAGGGAGCAGTTGTCAAAACCTAAACAATCTTGCATCATCTGTGGAGAATCAGACCACTTTGCTGCAAATTGTAAGTTTAATCCTTTCAATCAGATTCTTCTTCCAACACCAGTTATACAAAAGCCTATCAGTGAGGGGAAGAAGGATAGGCATACGTCTGTTCCTAAGCCATCAGCAGTCAAAATAACTACTGATGATCGAGTAAAGCCCAAGGAACCAACAGGAAAGCCTTCAGCAGCAAAGGAACCAACAAAATCTGCAGCTGCTAAAGTAAAACGGTCAGCAGCAACAAAATCTGCTGCTGATAAGCCAAATACAAAGTCTGCTGCTGAAAAGGCAAAGAGAGCTGGAAAACCACCAACTCAACAATGGAAGGCAAAGAAACCACGAAGCATCATCATCGGTTCAGTTGAGTGCATCTATCCTTTGATGTAAATATGTCTGTCTTATGTTGTAAATAAAAGTTATTAGTCAGCAGCATTTTTGCCCTTCAGCTGCTGACAGGTTTAAATTTTCATCAGCAAAGGATTTGCCACTGACTGCCTTAAGTTATCAGCAGGAACAAGTTTCCTGCGGATAGCTTTATGGCCATCAGCAGTAACATCCCTGCTGCAGATCATTGCATCTATCAGTAGCAATTAAGTTTGCTGCTGACAGACTTAACCTTCCGCAGCAACCAAAGTTGTTGTGGGCAGGCTTACTCATCCACAACAACCAAAATTAAGTTTTACCCGCTGTAAAAGAAAATAACGTCAGTCTTTACCATGACTGCCTCGGTGTATTACAGCTGTAACAAAGAAAAGTAAATAAGGTTGTACTGTACAAGTCATTCTGCTTTTTCTCTCATCTGCCGCTATAAGAACAAATCAAATTTTCTTTACCACCTCTTCACATTCAATTCAACCCTAACCAACTATCACTTTCACCCAAAGTCCCCACCACATTCAAAGCTCTCCATATTCTTCATACTCTCAAGTCTCCACCATATTCAAATCATCCCTCCAAAATCAAACGGCTATGGCAGATATCGACAACCCAGATGACAAGTTTTCCACATACCATAACCTAACAGCATACCTTACCAAAGGAAAGAAATCTTATGGTTTTGACGATATGATCGATTTCTTATGTCGATCAAAGATCTACTTTGCCCTCACCACCAACCCTACCATATATATCCCTCATATGGAGGATTTCTGGAGGACCGCCGTCTGCTCAATCGAACAGGGGATTCCCCAAATCAAAGCCAAAGTAGACGACAAGAATATCACGATCTCGGAAGCTACACTCAGAAAACATCTTAAGTTTCAAGATGAGGAAGCAGCCATCTCATACTCGAAGGACGAATACATGAGGACCTTTGTCTCCATTGGATACACTGGAAATCAAACCGAGTATACGATCGAGAAGGCGCTGATGGGCCCTCCATGGAAGTATCTCTGCCACACTCTTCTCCAATGCATATCTCAGAAGAGGAGTGGATGGCATCAGGTGAGCTCTGCACTGGCCTCCGCCTTCCATGGTATGGTCACTAACCAAGGCTTCAACTTTTCACATATCATTTTTTAGGGTTTGCGATATAACCTTCAAGACGGTGCAAAGCAGCAATTTTTCATGTACCCAAGATTCCTGCAGGAAGTTTTCAATCAAGAACTAAAAGATCTTTCAAAACCTTCAAGAATCTACATCATGCTGGGTCATAAAAATAACATTTTTCAAAGCATGAGGACTGTTTCCAAAAAGTTCTCAGGGGTCAACGTTCCATTGTTATCTACAATGTTTAACGTCCAAAGTACCCCGGGTGACAGTTCAGCAATCCCGGCAGATACTGATCCCACACCCTCCACCTCACATCCTGAACAACAATCTGCATCCATCGTTCGAACCCCTGTGCATACTACTAAGGATGCACAGGCACAAAAATTACTTACACCTCTTTTGGATGTTATTGTTCAACCGAAACACAGGGCCCCGGTTGCAACAACATATACTAGAAAAGGGGGCAAGAGAACTCCTTCTTCTCTTGCCTCCAAGGCACAAACCCAACCTAATAGCCCTCACTCAGAATCACAACATTCTGGTGACAATATCATAAGGGAAAGCCACATTATTAGGGAGACTCCTTCGGATGTCTCTCTATTAGGATCAGGATCACTTCCCGGATCCATAGAACAGCCCCCTGAGCCTTTCCTTTTTCTTGTGAACTTAAGTGTTGAGGAACCTGATCAAAATGATGTTCCTTCTCCAACTACCACTATCTCGGAGGTACTGATTGATCTTGCTTCCAACACACCCAACCCAAGTTCATCTACCCTGAAGGTCCACTCTCGGAGTTATGAAAGAGTGGATGTGGAAGAGGCTGTCACTACTGCTGGCCCGTCAAATGACCAGGAGGACAGTGACAACAGTATTAAGACCTTAACCATGGCAACTCACAGTGATGATGTTTTCTTGGAAACTCCCCTCACTGAGAGGAATCCTAGGCGCCAAGAAACCATGGGTGATGGGGATGAAGAGGCTAGGCCTAAGGCCCCATCTGGGTCCAAGGATTCCACAACTGTGGATGAGGACAGACTGAAACTTCATAACTTGGAATTGACGGCCAGGGTGGCTATACTAGAGGCTGAAGTGTCCAAACTAAGACACCAAGTCTCTATGCATGAAGCCCATCAATGCCCAACTTTAGCCACTCCCTCTCTTGTATCAGTAGGCACCCAAACTGATGCTTCCCTGTCTACTGATGCAACCAAAAAGGGGGAGATGGTCTCTATGGAAGAAGACACAGACAGTCTTGACGACTGGATTCAAAAGCAGGTTGTAATTCAAAGCTCACTATTCAAGCCGGCTTTTGTACAAGTTCATGACTTGCCAGTCTCAGATAACGAAGAAGAAGAGACATCTGAAGACTGGAAGTTGGTCGTCAGGGCTGTTGATGAAATGCTGAATGATGCTGAAGACACAGAACAAACAAATACATCATTCAGCATCCTTCCTGAAGCAGCAGCCATCATAAGTCAATCCATTACCCCCCCAACTCTTTCAAACTACACAGAAGCTAGAATTTGACTCCATTCTAGCTTGGGGGTATGATGGATCAGCTGAGAGATTATGGATTGGATGGGAGTTAGTGGTGTAGAAGAGCTAAACTGGAACTCTCTCAATACCCTCCAAGTCCTACAACTGCATTTAACTAACTGCATCAACACTTCATCAGATCTCTCAGCAGAACTTGCCATTGGCAGGTTCCATGACTTGATGGAGGATAATCTACCCCACTTCGAAAGACTAATACAAACAGCAAATCGGGTAGCTTATCCTGAATCTTCGGCAGCAGCAGAAAGAAGACTGACTCTTAGAAAACTTGACATTATAAGGAGCAGTCTTCTCACTAACGAAGAAATTTGCTGCTTAAGAAGATTTCTGTACTCCTTCATTGTCAAAGACTTAGATGTGCTGGGATGGACAAGCACTAAGTCTCTTGACCACACTTTCTTACTAAGCAACGGCTCCTCTCTCACCATCAACACCAGGAACATCTTGTCACTTCCTACAGACTTTCTCTACAAGATCTTTCAACTCAGGGCAAATATCTGCAATGTCAACTCACTTGAAAGCCAGGCAATGATAGCTACTGTCAGAGCCAAATTTGAACAAGTAGGAAGAATTACTGAGGCAGTATATGTGTCAAACTCTGACACTGATACTGACTCAGCTTCCCCTCGAGTTGACATCTGTACTGCAGCATATGAGTCAAGATCAACTATCAAAGAAATGCTGAAAGAAGTCACAAGTCCTGAGTGCAAATCGAATGAGGCCAATGACCTTCCCATGTTCACATCCCAAATTGCCAATGAAGCTGAGGCAGAGATCCCAATAGCAACACCATCATCTGCTGTTGTGGTCAATGAAGTTGAAGCAGAGGCATCCATTGTAAACAAAGGAAAGGGAATCATGACAGATGAAGATGAAGAGAGGTTGCTAAAAGAGAAAAGAGAGAGGGAAGAGAAAAGAAGAAGAAGAGAAGAAGAGGAGATGACTGACTTTAAAAAGGCTCAAGAAAGAAAAACAGCCATTCTCCTAAGAGAACAAACCATCTAGCTGTATGCTAGACAGCTGGATGAACTGAAAAGAAAGATTCCTACAGTTGACCAGATTGAAGAAGATGCAGCTCTTGCTCTTCAACTGCAGGAACAATTCAACAGAAAAAAGGAAGAATTAGAGAAGAAGAAGAAAGAAGAAGCTAAGTTCAGAATAACCGATTCTGAACTAGCTAAAGAAATGAGGGAGGAGTGGGTAAAGACTCTAGTCTCTCAAGGTGAGGATGCAGACTACCTTGAGAAACTATCAAATAAAGAAGTCTACAGAGCCTACATGGGTCAGCAAGGTCAATTGGCAAAGAAGAAACAGGCTGAAGAAGAAGAAAAAGCCAAACAATAGTCCAAAAAGACCATTGCCTTTAATAAACGGACCCATAAAGAAAGGAAGGTCATGATTGACTTCCTTAAGGCTAGAGGAGAAAATGGAAAGAGGCTAGGTCCTATGAACTTCATGAACCTAAAGCCCTCTACTTCAAAGTCAAAAAGGATGAGGAAGAAAGAGTGGGCAAGAAGGGCTCCAAGAAAAGGGTACCTATTCAGGAAGAAGGAGAAACAAAAGCAAAGAAACCCAAGCCTTCTCCCTCACCTACCTCTTCCTCAGTCCAACAACCTTCCACTCTCCTCCCCAAACCTTCCACTCCTCCACCCAAAAAGTCCAAACCATCTCACACAGCCCCCACTCATCAACAACCTCCATTGAAGAAATCCAAACCCACACCTAAACCAGAAGACTCAAGAGACATAGTTGATTGGGTCTATAATCCACAGGATCAAAGGTTTGAGATCTTCAGGGGGAGAACTGAAAGAAGAAGATCTATCTACAGATCTGTTGATGAAATTCTGCAATTGCCAGATTCAGATCTTGGCAGAATTCTAGAGCTAGGTGAAGCTCATGAGCCTGCAAATGAGAGTGGGAAACTTCTTGTGCTAGCAATCAAACACTACTTCAACCCTAGCAAAGATGTGATCATTAACATCAAACCACTCAAGTCCCACTCTCCATTTGTAAGTTGGTCCTATAATGCTGATTTGGACGAGTTCACCTTAACTGATGTAAGGAAGCAGAAGATGAGATGTTCAAGCAAACAATCTACAAAATGCTAAACAAAGACATCAAGACTCTGTCTGCACTCCCACTGAACAATCCCAGCAAGGATCCAAGAGGCTATGAGGTTGAAAGGATAATCAGCCACATGCAAAAGCTTCAGCAGCAAAGTGATTAGAAGAATTTTGGTTGCATCAGTCTAGGGGGAGTTTGTAGAACCAAAGACTGATTGCTACCAAATTATTCTAAGTACAAACGCTGCTGATAGGCTTATCAGCAGCATTCAACACATATGGCTGCTGATAGGCTTATCAACAGCATTCAACACATGTTGCTGCTGATAGGCTTATCAGCAGCATTCAACACTTGTTGCTGCTGATAGGCTTATCAGCAGCGTTCAACACAAGTTGCTGCTGATAGGCTTATCAGCAGCATTATTCTCATTCTTGCTGCTGATAGCTATGTTCCTTGAAGACAAATCGTTGCAGCTGACTATCCATGCCAAGCGTCACTGACAACTTTCTGCAAAAGCAACTGACACACTCAAAGCAGAAGGAACCTCAATGGTGCAACCAATGACGGACGACAATACTCTTCCCCGAGCATGCAAACAATGATGAATAAAGTAAACGCTTCAATAAAGTTAGCTAGTTTAGCTTTAACGTGTATTATTAGCTTTTGTACAAAAGATCAACGGTCTGTGTTCGATCTGATCCTTAGAATCAAGGGTCTGTCTTGATTCTAAGTTAGTATAAATACTGTGTAAACACTTCATTGTAAGTGTGCTTCTTCACTGAGTTTTCATTTGTAATCGTTTATTCACTAAGCTTAATACAACAGTGTTCTTATCAGTATTCTTTCTGTGTACTCGATTGAAATTGTGTAGTTGTTATTGTTTCCGCCAATCTCAACTAAGAACAGAACCATTTTGTAATTTCACGATCCTACAGAAATCCTACAGAACCATTGTCCGCCAACCGGTAGGTTTCACCTACTGATGCCGTCCAGACGGTCTATAAAAATAAATACTACACGTAACCTAGACTCCTAAGTAATAAATTGAAAACCTATGAACTAAATCGCACTGACAGGCAAGTGGACCTTTCGAGTGTAGCACAGCATAATGGTAAACCGGATTATCGAACCCTAGAGACACTACGAATAACAAAACTGACTCTGACTCGGACTAAAGACTAATAATTGGGGGGTTTACTACACTAAAGATTATCACTAATAATGCAATAAACAAGGTCGACTTAACTATCAAGAGATAGGACAGAGATGAAATCACGATATAGGAAGAATACTACCTAGGTCGGAATCCTATTTGCAAAGCACAACTTCTTCCGGTTCTAGAAACTAAGATGGATCTGGGTTTCTAAGGATGACAACTATATATTACGTAGTGGATCCCAAATTACTCGCAGGGTGTCACCAAATAAGGAACCTAAAGTGTACTAACTCACCAAATGATCGGATCACTTCTTAGGTATTTCCAACTATGATAATGTACCCTAATGAACAGATTACCTCTCAGTCTCACCGTCCACAATACATTCAAGGAATGCACGAGGTAATCCTAGGATAATAACTATGATTCCGGATAGCAACAATCAGTAGACACCTAGACCAACTTCCTCTCAGACAATTGACACTCAGATTCCTAATGACGAAGACTAAACGACTAATTCTCACCTCTCGGGTAGTGAACTAGGACCCACACTCAACTCAAATCAGCAATCAATAACAACTACTATGGCTACTAAGTCTAGCAAACCACCGCAATCACAAACCCTAAGATCTATGATCAAGATACGCTAATTGAACTGGCAGATAACCACAATCAACGCAAGGAATTAATAATCAATCACACAATGAGAATTAAAGCATGGATATACACAATAATTATTAACTAGGATTGTTTACAAAATCATAAAACCATCATTCAAATCCAAAACCGATAAAAACTGAAACTTTAACAAGCATTCATCATGTGACCTAGGCAATATTAAGGTTTTAGCCTAGTATCTTGCTCAAAACAACTAGAACAGAGGTATCAAACACAAACATAGTCTCAAACACAGAAACAAACAACAAAGATTGAATCTTGAAACCCTAGATTGCTAAATTAACAAACCCGAAATCCAAAGGCTTCAACTTTATACTTAATTCCTCTTCCTTGCTCCCAAAATTGGCCTTTAATTCTCTCTGTGTAACACCCTAATTTTCAAAGGAATGTAGGTATAAGGGTTATAGTTGTTATTTGATAAAACCTAGGGGGTTTAAATGACATTATGTTAAAGTATAAGGGGTTAGGTTGCAATTAGATTAAAATTCAGGGACTAAAAATGAAAATTTTAGAGAACTACAGATGTCAGACCGACATCATAAGGATAACGGTCCACTACGTAGGGGACAAGGGATCACTCAACAGTTGACACGTGTCGGATGACTAATCGCTGAAATCTGACACATGGACGACTGATGGTGGACCGACATAGAATTTGTTGCGGTCCGCTAGCCACAATTCATTCATAGCGGACTGACATGGAAATGGATAACGGTCCTTTATGTGCCCACCGCCTCCCTAAATAGCTGACCCGACATGTCTAGGGATAACGGTCCGCTATGGACCCGTCAGGTAGCCTATAAATAGATGGACCATGAGCAAGGGTTTAGACCATCATTTCATTCTTCTTTAACCAGATTCACTCTTTTCTTTTTCATTCTTCTCTTTCAAGCAGATTCACAGGTACTTCTAGCTTGTCAGCAATTTACAGCATTTCATTCTTCTTTAACCCTGGTTCTTAATTTGAAATAACTCCTGCAAATTCTCAGAAGTTTTGTTAACAGACATTTATATGCAACAGGGAATCCAATATTCACACTAATACCTAGTACATCCATGTACTATCAAACTTTTGGAATTTCAACTCTTTTGATGACAAGTCTTTAAATTCAAGAGTGGTCAATTTTTGTAAAGATAAACTGAAAATAAATAAAATTAAATAGAAAAGCTAAAAACTAAACTAAAACTGAAGTAAAATTAAAGATAAAATTTGAAATAAAATCTTTTTGGAATTTTCTTCACGAATTGCAATCTTTTCATATCCGACACATTTACAAAGATCTCATTACACATACTTACAACTGAGAGCCTTTAGGAAGTTTGCAGTGGGATCATATCATTCTACAGGCAGACCAAGGAACATTTTTCAGCATGTACTTTTACTCAGACAGGTCAAGTAGATTGCTAATATTTAGATCCTTCTTAACTCATACTTTAGCTTCAAACCAAAGTTTTTTTACTATGATTTCGGTTATCATGTTTTGGGTAAAATTAATTATGACTTTAATGGGTCCTATGCTCATATCTCAGAAACTTGTAATTAAGTAAATATGAATTAAGTGAATTCTTGATGAACTTTAATGGACCCCACAGCTTATCAGGTAAACCTTCCCTTCCTCATGATCTTTTGAGCACCTAAATAATAGCTAAATGAGCATAACTAGCACATGTTTATGTAACCTTTCAGGAAATCTCTGACGAAATTTGATCAAAAACATAGCACTACGGGCTTACATGTTTAGAATCAGCAAAAGTTCAGGGTCATAGCACTACGGACTTACATGCCTTGATAGGAGATCCCTTCGCAGTCACATATTCCCAAAAATAAAAAATATTTATAACTATATTTATATGTACATCTTTAGACATATCTTTTTGAGTTTTTCCTATAGCACGACATTGACATTGCGTGTGTTTTTTCTCAAATGAAGATTAGCTTTGCACTTTCATTGAGTGTATTTTCACCAATGCATGTCGATGCATGTCTTTTAACTATATAAATATATAATATTTACAGACTTGTATTAAGTCAAGCTCGCAACCCCTTTGTGAAGAGTCCCGATTAGTGCAATCCCAATAGAACAAGTGTTATCCACATTTTATCAACCTTTATGTTTAAGTTCTCGATTATTAACAGGAATGGCAAATTATACATTGATCTATGAGATGTTCCCCACTAAGGCCATAAGATTATTTTGTTCAAGTTTATCACATGCAGAGCTTATGAACATATCCAACATTAATCCTAGCCTTTTCAGTTTAATGCCTTACATGTGTTGATCCTAGCCTTAAGAAATGAACATTCATATCACTTCCCAGTTAATTGCAAAACTTTCGACTCAGATACAAACAATATTTTTGTATTTTTCTGTTAAATAACCTTAAAAGCAAACTCTTTTTGTATTTTTCTTGACTCTAAGGAAATCAAAATAAAACAGACTCTTTTTTGTATTTTTCTCATATCTCTCCCTAAATCTGTGCATAATAAAAAATATATGTACAAATTTAAACTATAAAGAAAAATCTTTTTGTGACCATTCTCAAATTTCAAAACTCATTATTTTCAAAGCATAATGTACCAAAGTAAACTGTACCTTTATTGCTGATCTTACCTCTCTTATCTCCTATAAAGGAAACATACGCTCCGTATGCAGCAGAGAGATGTCACTCGTCATGTGCCTGGAACAGCCCTTATCAACACACCACTCTGGTTGTTGACAGTCCTCCTTGGTTGTCCCTGCACGAAAGAGAAGATTAGTTAGACATAGGTACCCAAGCCATAGTTGACCTGGCGTTCCTGAAGCATCAATGTAAGATACTTCCCGCAAACACATATCATTTTTAGAATCAAGGACAGGTGTTGATACAAAATTTTCCTTAGCCTTCCAGACATGATTTGATTGAACAGAAAATTTTGTTTCTTTTGAAACTGAGACTTTAGGTTTCACCATTTTATTATTTTGTTTAACTTTTTGTCTTTCAAAATAAGCATGTCTGTTTCTTCGAATAAACACACAGAAAACGAACATGATATCAAGTCTCACAATCACTAGGCGGAAACTAATGATTGTGGTGATTCAAGAACACAAAACTCTTCTAAAACTCGTATATTACCTTACAGAATTACAAAGAAAAACAATAATCAAAACCGCTGACACACTAGACGGTTTTTCCCACTTGTCTAACACTTATAGAAACGTTTTTCTAGCTGCTAACCTAATTTAGGTTACATAAACATGCATTTATACTAAGCCTAAACAAACTAAGCCCTTAATACATATTCTCGGCCCATGGCAAGCCCAAGACCCAACTCGTGAACCTATAGTTCACAGTTCTAACACCAAATACATTTCTATTCAGTTACACCAACACTTGTATTTATTTGATGAGCGTCAGACTCACATATATAGACCCAACAGAATGGGAAGAGACGCAAGTAAATTGCGTCCTTAGACACACCTGTGATATTGAAAGTATCACATATGCGTGCAAAGCAGGACACGTGTCCGGGCCATGGAACTGAGTAGCATGAGTGATCGTACTTATGACATGTGATGGGATCTGCTAGGAATTGACATTTAGAATGGCGGGGCGGGTGATCGAAGATCTCGCCCCAGTGACCCATCACTGCCCCTCTGGTGTACAGTACACCTCGCTGGCGGAACAATGTCGCCATAGTAGGAAATGAGGTAGGGCTAATAGGACGTACCTGGTTGTTTCACAACTGCTTCAAACGCTCCCGGAAGTCGTGGGTATGCTCGTGTAGCTCTCGCTCATGCTCTAAGAAATCTTAATAAGGTGGTGATCCCTGCAAGCGAGTTTGGTGCATAAACAGAAAGACACTATGGATAGAAAGACAGAAAGACGCTATCCTAATTTAGACACACAAGTAAACAAAGAAGACAAGCACATAGAACAGACTCAAAGAAGACAAATAAACCAAAAATTAAACAAAGAACTAGTGAAAGTCAATATTGCTATTGCCAAGAGTACCCGGCAACGGCGCCAAATACTTGATATCAACTAGACGGTCTATAAAAATAACTACTAAACCTAAACTAGACTCCTATGTAATAAATGGAAAAACTATGAACTAATCCGCATTGACAGGCAAGTGGATCTAACGAGTGTAGCACAGCTTAGTGGTGAACCGGATTATCGAACCCTAGAAACACTACGAATAACAAAATTGACTCTGACTTGGACTAAAGATTGATGATTGGGGGGTTTACTACACTAAAGATTATCACTAATAATGCAATAAACAAGGTTGACTTAACTATCAAGAGACAAGACAGAGATGAAATCAGGATATGGGAAGAGTACTACCTAGGTCTGAATACTACTTGCAAAGCACAACTTCTACCGGTTCTGGAAACTAAGATGGATCTGGGTTTCTAAGGATGACAGCAATAGATTACCTAGTGGATCCCTAAAAACTCTCAAGGTGTCACCAACGAAGGAACCTAAAGTGACTAACTCACCAGATGGTCGGATCACTTCTCAGGTATTTCCAACTTTGATAATGTACCCTAATGAACAGATTACCTCTCTGTCTCACCATCAACAATACATTCAAGGAATGCACGGGGTAATCCTAGGCTAATAACTATGATTCCGGATAGCAACAATCACTAGATACCTAGACCAACTTCCTCTCATACAGTTGACACTCGGATTCATAATGACGAAGACTAAACGACTAATTCTCACCTCTCAGGTATTGACCAAGGACACACACTTAACTCAAATCAGCAATCAATAACAACTCCTATGGCTACTACATCTAGCAAACCACCGCAATCACAAACCCTAAGATATAAGATCAAGATACGCTAATTAAACAAGCAGACAACCAAAATCAATGCAAGGAATTAATAATCAATCACATAATCAGAATTAAAGCATGCATATACACCATGATTATTAACTAGGATTGTTTACAAAATCATAAAACCATCATTCAAATCCAAAACCGATAAAAACTGAAACTTTAACAACCATTCATCATGTGACCTAGGCAATATTAAGGTTTTAGCCTACTATCATGCTCAAAACAACTAGAACAGAGGTATCAAACACAAACGTAGTCTCAAACACAGAAACAAACAACAAAGATTGAATCTAGAAACCCTAGAATGCTAAATTAAAAAATTCGGAATCCAAAGGCTTCATCTTTATACTTAATTCCTCTTCCTTGCTCCCAAAATCGCTCTCAAACTCTCTCTGGATGGCTAATGATCGAATTCTTGACCTAATGGCATTCAAATTCTATTTAATTTGAATTTTACAACTTTTCACGGAATACGACTCTCTCGCGTACCGCAAGAGATATGCTATGGTCCTTCGCGTACCGCGAAGGACAATATAGTCGTACCCGGATTTTGGTTTTCTCGCGTACCGGGACACGTGGGACCTTCTCTTGAGCACACCGCGAGGGAAGTGATTTCCACATTTTTCTCTTTTATTTCTTAGACTTCATTCTCGTGCTCGGTTTCTTTGGGTTTTCACTCATTATTACCTCGGGCACCTGTAAACACATAGTAGACTCAATACATAACAAAAACGACACAAAAAGATAATAAAACTAATTAAAACGACACTACAACCTATGAATAAAGATGTGTGCTTTGCACTACATCACCTACACATTTTCTCATTACTTCGAATTTCCAAATATTTACTCACACGGCATGACACCGTTGTTTCTTTACTATTGTGTGCATCACATTCTTCTCTCGCTTGCTCCGATCGCTGTTTCGGCCAAAAATTACCAAATATAATCAAGTAGCCAAACTTTGTAAGTGAGGTAGTGTGCTTGTATGATTATGTAAGAAATGCAATGTTAATAAGAAAATCGACACAGGGATATACGAGGAAAGCCCTTGATCCTTTGGGGATCTCCGGCATAAAACCTCGAGAGCCGACTAAAGTCGGGCTGCATTGTTTGTTCTTATAAAAATGATCTATTTATACAATGAAAGAGGGCAATGATGATCGTGACTAAGTGTTACAAAGAGTTTCAAGAGTGTGTGTTTGTGTGTTGCCAATCTCCCTAATGATCATCTTATGCCTTGTTTATATAAATTACATTACATTAAATGAAAGGCTAATATCCCAGAATTATCATAATTGGACCGTTACAAGCCTCCTCTTCACGCATATATCCGTTTTCTTTAATGAAATCTCGTGTCTGCAGCTAATAGTAATGAGAAATAGTCATTACCTGCATGACCAAGTCAAAACAAACGTGTAACATTAATTGTTACAACGGTCAGTTAATCAGGATACTGAAACATAGTAAGGATCAGGGATACCGATACTTATCTGGGGATCCGGGATACCAGAGGTAAAACTGAGCCCTAAAAATTGTCCCCAAGTTTTTGACAGTTGTGAAGGTCATTCGAACAGTTGTAAAAACTTTAAAATTCAAAATTCAAAAAGTTTTAACCGATGTGGCTTGATGGGCACGTAGATCTAGGTAAAACAGCTCCCATATTTGATGGTTTTCCCTTTTCCTTTATTGATGCCTTGGCATGAAACCTGTTTCTTATTTGTGATGGTTGTAGTGGTTGGTAATCAAAACAATTTACTTTCATGTTTGGGAATCCCTGCATGGGATAGACAACTTAATTTTCTGACTAATGGTTAAGGATTCGGGTGGATGGGTCCAATTTTTTTATGAAGCCCGAATTCTTGATCTTCCTGCTCTTTTAATATTAATAAACAACTTATGACTATGTGCCATGATTGTTATGTGTTTGATATGTTTTGACATATTTTTGGAAAATAAGAATCCTTAGGCAATTAAGCCTTATAATACACGAAAAAAATAGGTTTAGCTATCTTTTTAGGATACCAGATCCTTTTTGGACATTTGAAAATAATATTTTAGGTTTAAACTTTGGTTTAAGAAAACATACATTGTTTCTGATAAATATTTTGGAAAAATACCAGTTACAAATATACCATAACTTAGTTATCAAATATTTCGATCTACCCAAAATTGAAAATTAATAATCAATTTTAAGTAAATACCTTTCATCGAGAATCAGGATGGGTGGATAAATGATGTGCTCTAAATTATACATATATTTCACATCATTTGCATCCCATTTATTAGCAATTTCATTGTACATTGTGTTAATTTGTCGCTCATCAGGGAAATCCAAGTCCAAAATGAAGAAACAAACGAAAAGACGACGAGAATACGAGAAATTGGCCAAGACAGAAGACCAAGCACGGGTCGTGCCCCACCAGGCACGCCCCCGTGCTCACACCCAGCAGATAAGACAAAGTCTCCAGCAGAAAAGACAGAGTTTCCCAGCCAAGCACGGGCCGTGCCCCACCAGGCACACCCCCGTGGTCAATTTTCTATCGTACCAACATACTGTTGTCGCCCAGTCAGATGAAGCACGGGGTCATGCCCCACCAGGCACGCCCCCGTGTCCAGTACATGCAGAGTATGTACGCGACCAGGACAAAAAGCAGCTTGTCAGATGTTTCAGCACGGGGCCGTGACCCACCAGGCACAGGCCGTGCCTCACCTTTCTGACCCAATAAATAGAGCCATTTGGCTCTTGATTGAGGGTTGGCCTTGGGAGAGAAAGTTCCACTTACACCAAAATCGTTGTAGCAGCTGTTGGAGGTCACTTAGAGGCCCAAGAGGAAGTATTCCACCCTCATCATCCCACTTGGAAGACAACATTTGCATACTTGAAACTTTGGTTACATCTAAACTATGTCTTGTATGAATCTCTTTTGTGTTATGTTTGTGTGTATGCTCATCATGAGCTAAACATCTTTTCAACCATCTTAGAGTGATGAAACTCTATTAATTATGTTGACCTCATGAATATGGCTAAATTATTATGTTAATGTAATGACGATTTTGTGTTAACCTTTTGGTGGCCTTGCATGTCCAAATGTTTATGGAGCAAATTAAGGTTTATAAATGGTAAATCATATCGAGTTGGAAAACCTATGAGACTAACATTTATTTATAACCTTAACATCTTTTGCTAAAATGTTATACCTAAGAATTAGGAATAATCTTTGAAATCTTATTTGTGAAGTAAACATGAAGATATGCAACCCTTTGGTCAAGATTTGGAAAAACGACGAACAATGTTGTGTTATGTCTATTATAAAAGTTATACTAATCGAAAGTTGACGATGACTCGCTCTTAAAATTTATATAACGTTGTTTTAGAATATCATAAGTCAAAAAGTTACACTCTTTTATCTAACTAAGCTAACCTTAAATGGATGACATGTAAATTACTCATGGAACCCCGTCTTAATAGTTAGGGAATTATAATCTTTAATTGGATTTGGGTTCTATCACTTCAAATAACATTAACATAATAGCAAACTTTAGCCATATGAAAAGAGGTCAACATACATTAATGAGTGGATTCTAAACTAAGATAGTTGTCTTTTAAAATTATTGCTTTTACTCAAATTACATCTTTTTCAGGAAATACAAAAGATAATCCTCATTTTACCAAGAAAACAATCTAATCACTTGTCCAGTAGTCACTTGAACTAATTAAAAATCTGGGTTAAGAAATTAACTGTGTCCATGGATTGACATCCGGTTCTTATCAAAACTATATTACCACTCGACAGGTGCACTTCCCTTTGTGTGTGTATTGTAGTCTAGGTGAAAACCATCTTTTAAAACCGACATGTGTGTGAAAAATCATTATTAAATATATATACACTTCACGCACATCAGTAAACATACCAGATAACGATATGGAGTCCAAACAGACTCAAGGTATGATAATTTTTAGTTGTCCCCTGTGTTAGTTGTCAAACAAATTGTACCTCAGAATTCTCAGGGGTGTTCCCAATCTGCTTGAGTGTCAGGATCTTGATTTATTAACTTGGGACATGCCAAAGTAGTGGGTTGTACCCGTAGTGACATGTAAATGCCAATAACCTAGACTACAATACACATAAAAAGTTAACGGCTTGTATGTTAATTTTCTATTTCAATGAAATGATCGTGCGTTAGATTTCCGCTTATCTTAATCATGAATGACTTGACTAATCTTGTTGTGTTGGATTTGAGACTTTGGTGACCATACCCAAATATAAAAAAATTAAAAACGTACACAGTGCATCGGGGCACGGCCCCGTGCTTGACAGTTGCAGCAGCTCCCAACTTTTTAACCCATTTACCCCAATCTTTTCAAACGAAAACCTCCGGTTCTTGGCCACCTAACACCCGATTTTCACCAATATCTTCACCAAATCTCTCAATCCTTCCATCAAGGTATGTTTATCTTTTTGTAAGTAATTAGAGTTTTAATCTCGATTTTGGGCATCATTCTTGTTCCTAACCGGATTTTGCCCCTTTGTAGACTAAAGTTCTAATTTCTAGGGTTTTTCTTTCAACTCTTCAACCAATCTTGCAATTTTTGGGTTTAAATTAGGTTCCCACCCGGATTGACCCGTTTGTTCATAAAATTAGTTTGTTAGGTTTGATTCTTAGTGACCATTGTTTGAAAATCTGTTACACCCGTAAAAACAAGAGTTCAAGGTTTCACAAAACCGGGCTAGTGCACGAGTTCGAGTCTCAGATTCTGCACTCTCAGGGAGGCACGCCCCATGCCCCACCTAAGCATGGCCCGTTCTTTGACCACATTACGGGTCTGTAATGGTTTGGAACTGCACAATCAGGTCTGATGACCAAGCACGGCCCGTGCTCAACCTTTTGTCCATATTAGGAAGTTCGTTTAATTGATGTGTTTTGATTAAGCTCACTCGTGTATTAACATCTCAGGAATCATGGTTCATCCATACTTGGTTTTTGATGGTGACAACGAAGGATGGTGCCGTACCCGTATGCGCAAGCTTAGGCGGCGCGAGGATGAGTCTTATCTTATGGTTTATTATGACACTTTAGACGCTGTCGGTCAGCGAGCACGTTTTAAGAGTATAGTTACTCCTCCTTGGCATCGTGTATTCGGAAATGCTCAGGAAGCCATTCAAGAATACACTTTGGAATTCATGGCGTCATTCAACTTCCAATCAACGAATCTTGATTTTGGGATGAAAGTTGTAACATCTCTGAATTTTTCGACCCTATTTTAATTTATTTTACTTAATAAAATAACAAAACTACATTAAAATCCTATACTTATTCAAACATATGCCTCATTAACTATTAACTGAACGTATTTTAATTCAAAGTTTTAGAACTCATAATCATGTGGTAACACCTCTTAGAGTTAACTCAGTTAGTAATCCCGTTAGGTGTTCTATTAAATCCTAACCAAGCTAATTCTGTCAAAGCTGAAGTTGCAAGGGCTAATTTTGTAAATAACCAAAAACCCTAATAGGAACGGTCGCGCCTTGTTTTGGCACGGTCGCGCCTCGCGTCAGTTAAAACGTAAATACAGTAGTTAATCACAGTGACGTTCGAATTCGTAATCGTTCCACTCGTCCCTACAATTAGCAAACACAATTAAGTCTTTTAATCATCGTATTTACAACAAATAAACTCAATTGTGTCGATTCATCTCATAACCGTCAAATTCTTTCATGAGACCATCGAATCCACCATTCAGATTGCAAATCCTCCCAAGCAAACACTCCATCGAACCCCTCTGAAACTCCCGAAAACATTGAAGCTGCCGGAAGTGCAGCAGAAGATGGCGGAAACCAAACCCGTCGCCGCCGGAACTCGTTCCTACCGTACGCTATGGATTCATCGTCTTCCGGGTAATTTAAATCTCATACTCAATCGACTTAGTCTAAAGATCAAAAGCCCCAACATAATTTGGGCATACAATATGGAAATTAACACAAACCCGAATCTATGTTTCGTTCAAAAATGGTTTAATCGAATCCGGTTCTGGACATATTTTAAATACAATTAATCTATACAAAAAGACTCGTAATAACCTAATGGGTGAAAGCCCTATGATTTCTAACACTGTTATCATAAGAAATAGTCAATTCGTTCCTGTTTTGGAACAGACACGGTCGCGCTAACCATTTAGCGCGGTCGTGCCTCACGCAATCAGACCCGGTCGTGCCCCTTGGCTAGACTAGGTCGTGTCTCAGAACCCTAGATACAGTCGTGCCTAGTGAACAGCTTAGTTATGTCTTCTGTTTGATCAACACGGTCACGCCCTGACTAGCACGGTCACGCCCGTGGTCCTAGCACGATCGTGCCTTGTCCCAAGCACGGTCGTGTGTGTGAGAAAATCTTGGCATAATACTAAATTTTATATTTTAAAAACAATAAGCATTTCAAATGAATTTTCAAATAAAAATAATTGATTTAAAAAGATCAAATTCATATTCTAAAATAAATAGAAGTTATTTATTTAAACCTACAAAATTAAATTTATACTTATTATTAAACCCTACACTTAGATATTATTTATACAACCCATTTACACATATTTATAAAAATAGATTAACAAAAGTTATTTACTAAATTTATATTTAATATAAAACGCTCGATACATTTTTATCACTAAATGACTAAGTACATATTTTTTTTTATAAATAATAAAGTATCAATTATTTATTTAATCTATATTTAAACAAAGATTGTTTATTTAGGTTATACTTAAACTTAACGCCTACAAACTCCAACTCTTTGAACACACATCCAATTCAACCCTAGACTTAGACATAGACTATTGTGCACACTATTAATTCAATACATATTACATTGTAGGTTAACGTTGTGCATTACAAGGATCTCATTACTATCTAGTCTCTCATGTTAGCTACGCCTTTTGAATCAAGTGAGTATTACATAGCCCCTTTTACTCTTTTACACTTTTTGGGGTTGAACATGAACACTGTACAAACTATTGCTTACATTTACACAAACTACACAAATACAAATCCTCTTTACATTCATGTGTGCAATTTGAGTCTTATGCCTGAGTGCTAGTTGTGCTAACTTTTGTGTGCAATTTATGTGAAATCATTAACTATTCAAGCCGACGGTAAACAATGATAGATCTATTGATTCTGACAAACCCACCCAGATTGGGGTGATTGTTATCGACAACACAATTTTGCATACTAGTTACAAAGGTTTGATTGTACTTTGGTTACACAATGGCTACTCTCCATAAATGCCTTACTTTATCATGTTATGTAAGGATTTGTTTATTCACAATCTATACGCTATCTATGTACAAACCTGTGTATGCTCACCAACTTGTTAGTTGACCTTATTTTATTCATGTTTCAGGTGCTATTATATGAGTTTGATCAAGACATGATACACATAGTCTTTGGACTTAGTTAATTCTAATTCAAAAACAATTTGTATTTCATTTATTTACTTTGGAATTGATTCATGTTTGTTTGAATGGAAATGGATTTAATACATTACAATTTAGTCGACCTTGAGCTCATGAACAGTCTACATGTCCCGCCCCGACGTTTCCGCCATCGGTTGGGGTGTGACAGATTGGTATCAGAGACTTGGTTATAGAGAATTAGGTTATTAGACACTCTTGACCTACACTATAACCTTACGACACCCAGACTATGCCGTGTTATTACATGTTACATGATTACTTCTTATGTGAATATTTTACATGTTATACTAAGTAATCACACTACATGATACAATACTTAAATAGTCTATGTGTCACACTACTTACTAACTTTTGTGCTTGTGTTCATTGCTGTCTACACGCTACCTATTTGATTCATTTAAGTGCTATCCTAAGTTTTAACACACACTTATACACACTTAGCTTTTCATGCACCCTTAAACTCACACATATAATGCCACCACCTCCTGTGATCTAAATCTAAACTATTGGGCCTAACGCCCATTAACAATTAACTAGAAGCCCACTTACCCTCCAAGAAGAAGAAGCCTACTATAACATATAAGCCTCACTTTCGGGCCTCAAAGCCCAGTCCACAACAATTCTCATCATGACCATGAACCAAACAATAGTGTTATTAATACATGATGGCTGGAAGTGTGTGTAGGCCCATGAGGAATTCTGGCTAAGGAAAGATAGGGTACTTAAGTGTGTCCTAGTGACCCACCCCTCTTTCCTGGGAATCCTCCTCAGGGATGCATTGCTTATAGGTCAGTTGTATTTCAAAAATACTGTTGTGAAGGCTCGGTGTTATGACTAGTCAAACTCTAAACCTATGAGAACTCCTATATTTCACACTCAATATTTTATTATCACTTACAACCTTTTCATTGTTTCCTACTAGACATGGACTCCTACTCTCCTTCCTCCCCGGTATACCATCCCGGAGAAGAGTCTGATTGGGAAGAAGACATCGGGACACCCGTGCATCGGTCACCAACACCCCAAGCTGCTAGACCAAGGTTCGATGTAAGGGCAGATTTGATTAGGAACACCGGCCCAAGACTTCGAACATCTAGATCACCCGCACCCAGAAACCCGTATCAGACACCCCGTCTCCACAATCAGTTACCACCCCCATTAAGAGACACATAACTAATGCCCGACCCGTATCATCCTAACCCTTGGGTAAGGCATACCACGGCACCCACTAGTGTTATGAGAATTCCAACCAATGACATTCACCCATATGTAAGTACCTCAGAATTTGAGAGGCAAAGGATGGAGCAGGTGGTAATGCACGATTTACAAGGACAAAGAATGGATAGCCTAGAACAAAATTATGGTACCAAAAGGAGTTAATTTCCCTCCTTAAAAAATAAATACTGGAGCATCGCACGGAGACAGCGAAAGCTAAAGCCAGATCGCCTACCCGAGTGACCATAGCGGTGCTCGTCTTGGGAATTATTCTCCTCCTAGTGGAAAGCTACAAGAGACGTTAACAAAATTATTTTTTTTCCTTATTTATTGTCTTAAATTTTTCAGTTTGAGAACCATTTCCCTATGTTTTGAGTAATGTTTAACATTTCAGCATTTAGTCAATTTTATATATTTCAACTCTAAATTTATTATTCATTGATTTGACCCGTTGAGTGTAAATCACACCCATCATATTTTCATCAAAATGTTCCAAGTATCACCTTCTTCATTCAATACGATTTAGTACTCTACCAGCAATCTCCTTCGTAAACAAATCACCCTATTGTTTGATTTAAACAAACCTCGTTATCTTGTTCAAACAAAATGTTTATCAAACTTTTAGATAGTATCAAAAACATAAATTTTCCATAAAACTTTTCACCTGATAAGGAAACTTAATACAATCTATTTTATACAAATATTATTTCGAATTGATAAATAATTATGGTTTTCCTCATTAAAGTAAATATTTCTAAACCCTGGCTAAATAAGTATACGACTACTTGTTTAGCTAATAATCCCGCTTAAAAAAAAATATTCTCTTATTAATAGCTGAGAATTTAAATTAAAAGATTTTTCCTATAAATTGTCTACCTATTTAAAATTATGTGACTCAATGGATTCACTACTTTATATATCTACCACCAAGAACAATTTACCACTTTCTATTTTCAAACAAAGATCAGGATTTTTAAACACATTTCCCCGAATGTTTTCAGAACCTCCTCGCTACCTTTCGTTTGTCGCTTCAAGAGACGATCCATACCGCATAGACGTTAACCCTCCCCGTCAACCTCAATGAGATTTAAGAGCTAGAACCTAACTACCACATTATACAGGAACGCCAAACAACACGCTTGTCCACAACACTCGATCACATACAACACCCGTTAGTATACATCACACACGAAGTTCAATAACTTACGTATGCACGTTCACAATAAACCCAACGCAACCACATGGTACATAAAACTCAATATTCTCAATATATTCAATGCTACACAAATTACATAATACATGAAACTAGTTTGTCTACAAATCACAATTTACTGGATTGATCACATAACACACGGAACATGTTTATTTGCAATACACATGCTACTGGATTGAGCACATAAACTTAGTTGTTTGCAATATACATGATGCATAACAATTGTTTGATTGGTACATAATTCTAGATTGACCACATTAAACATGAAACCCATTTGGTTACAAGGTACATTATACTAAACTATGCACATTATGCAATATACATGATACTAAATTATTTATATTACACATGAAAGATATTTATTTACAAAATACATGATACTATGTTGCCAACACCATACATGAACTTCATTTCCTACAATATACATGATACTACGTTGTTTACATACCACATGAGAGCTTATTGATTTACAAAATACATGACACTAAGTTGTCGACACCATACATGAACTTCATTTCCTACAATACACATGATACTATGTTGTTTACATACCACATGAGAGCTTATTGATTTACAAAATACATGACACTAAGTTGTCGACACCATACATGAACTTCATTTTCTACAATACACATGATACTATGTTGTTTACATTCCACATGGGAGCTTAATGATTTACAAAATATATGACGCTAAATTGTTCACGCTACACATGAGACCTATTTGATTACGAGCTATATACATGAGACTTGTGTGTTTACTTTATACACGAAACAAAATTTGCTTACAATTATTGCAATTGATTGATTTCATTATACACAAGACATGGTCATGCACTTTTGTTCACCAAAGTTGAAGACCATAATACACTGAAACGACTCGGGGTTTGACGTATTCTTGTTCAAACACGAGCAAACTAAGAAACTTTAAGTTATACTACTCTTTAGTTGCGAACTAACCTGATTAAGGACATAGTTACTTGCTAGTGACTTTTATGTGAAAACAATGGACATGAACGGAGTGAAAGTTATGCCCCTCTTCACCCGCACACAACGGAAAGATCTATACGGACCATGCGATAATTTGAGTAATTACGGGTGCACACGGAATTATGAAAATCAGAGAATGGAGAGCATAGTGAAATTTTGTCGTGTGTTGTGACCTAAAACTTATCATGATATGTAACAACGAAACTAATGTGATATGACAAGGGCATGGTGGATACGCCGATGGTACTTCCTATATATAAGTGTCCTATATTATTATCAGACGTAGCTTTGCTCATGTCACGTGAAGTTTTGACCCAGACTAATGTTTGTGAAATCTTTTACCCGCTGCCAAATTTAAGTATATTAGACTACATCTTACACAAACCCTAATTATCAAGAATCCATCAAATTCATTCCAAGTAATGCATTCCACCTTTAGAATCCAAATTATTATTTGACGATCTCCTCCTTAAGTTCATTTCAAAACTAAATTCATTATCATCATTCATATCCGACCTTGAGTATCAGGCCTAAGCTATGTCAATGGTTACACTTCCCAATATCTAACAGTCAAAACTTACCGAGAATCCAAAACTCCATTAGTTAAATTTCGGGACGAAATTCCCTTAACATGGGGAGACTGTGACATCTCTGAATTTTTTGACCCTATTTTAATTTATTTTACTTAATAAAATAACAACACTACATTAAAATCCTATACTTATTCAAACCTATGCCTCATTAATTATTAACTGAACGTATTTTGATTCAAAGTTTTAGAACTCATAATCACGTGGTAACACCTCCTAGAGTTAACTCAGTTAGTAATCCCGTTAGGTGTTCTGTTAAATCCTAACCAAGCTAATTCTGTCAAAGCTGAAGTTGCAAGGGCTGATTTTATAAATAACCAAAAACCCTAATAGGCACGGTCGCGCCTTGTTTTGGCACGGTCGCGCTTCTTATGATCAACAGCTTAGTTATGTCTTCTATTTGATCAACACGGTCGCGCCCTGACTAGCACGGTCGCGCCCGTGGTCCTAGCACGATCGTGCCTTGTCCCAAGCACGGTCGTGTGTGTGAGAAAATCTTGGCAGAATACTAAATTTTATATTTTAAAAACAATAAGCATTTCAAATGAATTTTCAAATAAAAATAATTGATTTAAAAAATCAAATTCATATTCTAAAATAAATAGAAGTTATTTATTTAAAACTACAAAATTAAATTTATACTTATTATTAAACCCTACACTTAGATATTATTTATACAACCCATTTACACATATTTATAAAAATAGATTAACAAAAGTCATTTACTAAATTTATATTTAATATAAAACGCTCGACACATTTTTATCACTAAATGACTAAGTACATATTTTTTTTTATAAATATTAAAGTATCAATTATTTATTTAATCTATATTTAAACAAAGATTGTTTATTTAGGTTATACTTAAACTTAACGCCTACAAACTCCAACTCTTTGAACACACATCCAATTCAACCCTAGACTTAGACATAGACTATTGTGCACACTATTAATTCAATACATATTACACTGTAGGTTAACGTTGTGCATTACAAGGATCTCGTTACTATCTAGTCTCTCGTGTTAGCTACGCCTTTTGAGTCAAGTGAGTATTACATAGCCCCTTTTACTCTTTTACACTTTTTAGGGTGGAACATGAACACTATACAAACTATTGCTTACATTTACACAAACTACACAAATACAAATCCTCTTTACATTCATGTGTGCAATTTGAGCCTTATACCTGAGTGCTAGTTGTGCTAACTTTTGTGTGCAATTTATGTGCAATTTATGTGCAATCATTAACTATTCAAGCCGACGGTAAACAATGATAGATCTATTGAGTCTGACAAACCCACGCAGATTGGGGTGATTGTTACCGACAACACAATTTTGCGTACTAGTTACAAAGGTTTGATTGTACTTTGGTTACACAATGGCTACTCTCCATAAATGCCTTATTTTATCATGTTACGTAAGGATTTGTTTATTCACAATCTATACGCTATCTATGTACAAACCTTTGTATGCTCACCAACTTTTTAGTTGACATTATTTTATTCATGTTTCAGGTGCTATCATATGAGTTTGATCAAGACATGATACATATAGGCTTTGGACTTAGTTAATTCTAATTCAAAAACAATTTGTATTTCATTTATTTACTTTGGAATTGATTCATGTTTGTTTGAATGGAAATGGATATAATATATTACAATTTAGTCGACCTTGAGCTCATGAACAGTCTACATGTCCCGCCCCGACGTTTCCGCCATCGGTTGGGGTGTGACAAAAGTGTCATGTCATTTCGTATTGGTGGCACCTGGCATACCACGTCAAATGCTCGGTATAGAATTGCACTCAGAGTTTATACTGAGGATGAGATCTATGAGTCCGATTTTTATGGGTAGGCACACATTTTTCCAGAGGAGGACGATAGAAGCAGCCCCGACTGGGGGCATGTTAGAACATCATTCTGGAATGAAGTAGGCACCGGAGAATACAATGCCAGCCGTACTAAAAGCAGCAAACTGAAAGATTCACTACTCCATTACATTCACTGTCTGCTTAGCCACTTAGTAACACAATGTGGTCAGAGTGGCGGTGTAGTCAATCTCAGGGACTTCTAGATACTATACTGCTTAGTTAAGAAGCAGCCTTGCAGCATCTCTTACCTTTTCTGTTGTCTCTTTGCGTCAAACGCAACAGCAGTGGAAAGCACCTCGTTATTTGGATGAAGTTGGATAGCAAAACTCTATGAGTACCACAATGAGCCACTAGATGGAACCTTAGGGCCACCCCCAGTTTATTGGATTTGAGCATTTGTGCTAGCATGGGCATGGTCACCCACTTACCTGATGGCCAACCAAGGTATCACCACTCGAAAAGGCAAGTTTGGGATCCCGAAGACCCAGATCATGTCATCATGGATTTAGATATTCAAAATTCACCACAAAGGTAACACAGTTCGCGCTTCAAAGTAGGAACTTCATCATCACCGCAGCCTAGATTTCCATCTATGATGGATCTCTATGAATCCATCCAAACCGTCAGCACATATGACTGTCACTCTTTTGAAATCTGCGAGTCAAATTCCGGGCGCATCACTAATCTGTCCGATAGGGTTGATCTGCTTGGAGAGGACGTTGCCTACGTGAGGCGGCGAATGAACCAGAATTAGGGGGAAGAGAACCTCGATTAGGTCGAGGTGATGGGTGGATGTCCCATCAGGACACCATTTTTAACACAAAAGTAGCTGTGTTTATTTGGATTTATATGTTTGTTTTTGTTTGTTTGTTTGTCTTGAACACATTCGGGCACTTACTGATCCGTGTCCCCTTTCTTTTTAAAACTATTTAATTATTTTTGAAGTTTTTAGGTAATTTTTGTGATAATATGTTTGTTTGAACAAATTTGATTCATGATTTTAGGATACTTTGGGTACCAACTACAAGCTTCGAAGGCAATATCTTTCAGGGGAGTTCTTTTTAACCCTTACCTCTCATTTCCATTTTACACCTTGCTTAGAACTTTGATCATTGAGGACAATGTTAATTTCAAGTGTAGGGAGGGGGGTTACACCAATTGTAGCACTTGAACTTTGGTAATTAAAAGCTTAAAAATGAACTCCAACATTTTTCATTTGGTACAAAAATTATTTTTACAATTTTGAAAAAGCCGACGGAGGGAAGTTGATATTTTTCTAACACAAGCTTAACAAGCCAATTAAGTAAAATGACATAAACAATTCCCTAAGCATGGCAAGTTACATATAAATAATAGACATGCATGATCTTTACACTTTTTACCCATTCCATCCGTTTCCATGAGCATAACTTGAGCTTTTGAAAATTTTGTATCATTCTTGTTTATGTGTTCACCGAATCATTGAGGGTATCACATGTTTTGTGCAACGTTAGAATTTGTTTTGGGTATACAAGACGAGACCACCATTAGAGATTTTTGCATGAAAATGATTTAGGCAGCAAGGATTCCCTCCATACCAACCATCCAACCAAACACACCTAGCTAGCCTCACCACTTTCACCTGAACCACCAACCTTTATCAAGGACCTTGTTTTGAAAAAAAATGCATCCTTTTGATCTCAACCTTGTCTCATGCCTTCATTTCGCAAAACCGGAAATACCCCCGGAAATTAGAGAACATATTTTTGTTCTAATGTCTGTGTAACATCCGGCCTCTTGTACCAACAATATTGTCCGCTTTGCTCCCTAAGAGCTCACTGATTTGTTTTTGGTTGCTCAGGTGAAAACTTCCCAGGGGTCACCCATCCCTGGATTACTCCCATCCGAGCACGCTTAACTGTGGAGTTCTCCTCTCATCCACTATATTATGCCCTAAAACGCGTTGTTGATTTAAGAGGCAGGACATTTCTTATGAACCAAGGATCTCTCTTGTGCACGGCCGATGTGGGATTCACCTAGGGTGTTACAATCACCCCCCTTTTGGACTCATCGTCCTCGATGAGGTTTGCCCCACCATCCAATTCAGAGATGTGGGATTCGCCTAAGGTGTCCTTCTGAACACCCCCGGGGACTCAACTGTGATCGCTGAGGTTTGCCCCACCATCCCGAACGACACAAGAGTGGCTCTGATACCAACTTGTAAGGCCCCAAACCCGGGAGGCCTCACTTGCTGGATTTACTCATTCACAAACAGTTCTTAAACATGAATATCAAATAACGCAGCGAAAAATTTCATTCAAACTTAACGTCATCATTGTTCATACATGCAGAAACGTAAACATTGTTTAAAACATAAATACATCATAACTAAACATAACGGGATGCCAGTCTTCATAGTCAGTCGGGTAACTCCTCTCACTAGCCAAGCATCACCGTCCATCCTCATAACCTGCCTTAACCTGAATGTGCATACTAAAAAGTCAGCTACGCTGGTGAGTTCTAGTTTTAACATAAAACTTTAACTTCAAATAATTTGCCAAAAACGTAACTTCATAACTTCATACTTCATTTAATAAAAAGCGTACGTAAAATAACGCAATAACAAAACATAACACTTTAAAAACATAAGTCAACGAACATATCGAATCTGCGCCTTCTCGTAACCGTCAAATCCAAACGTCACATACTGGCTGAATAACCTAAAGATCACCACCACTAGGCCCATCAATCACCGTACTGTCCTTCGGGTGACGAACTCCTAGGGCCCGATACTTAGGTTATTCAACAATACTTCAAGCACGGCATCACAAGGATGACACGTACCAAACTTCATGCATTGCAACCCGTAAGGCGCAAGTACTAAACTTCAAGCACGACTACCCCGTAAGGTAAATCGTACCAAACTTCAAGGATCATGACAATCCCCTTGAAGACCGTCATCGCCCCAGTTGTACAACAGTTGGCCAGCCACAGAGGCCCATAAAAGGTAAAGGCCCATAACATACTTCCCATACCCTTAACCTTCATTCCCTAAGGAATATTGGCAGATTCGTTCGTTTGTGACTTTCGTAAACCTTCGCTTCTTTTACTTCAAAACTTCAGTTTAAGCATTCGTATGTGTTATTAAAAACATTCATTCATTCATAAACACTTCATAAACTTCATAAACTTCTTTTGGCAAAAATATTTCATAAATACTTCTTTCATAACCCTTCCTTCCAAAACATCGTTCATAAACATCATTTTATAAAACCTCATATTCAACATTCATAAACATCGTTTTATAAAATAGTCACATCGTTACATATGCACACCAACCCAAAAACATTATTAAAACATTTAAAAGAGGGCTTCTAGAACTCACCTTATAAGCTAGTCTCGGTTGTCCTAAACAAAGGCCCAACAACGTCACTTCCAATCTGAATTGATTAGTTAAATACACATCAGACCAATACCGACTCTAACGGTTTAACCCTCTGCCTGCGCACTTCGCAAGTGCGCAGACCCTGCTGCCTGCGCACTTAGCAAGTGCGCAGACCCTGCTGCCTGCGTACTTGATAAGTACGCAGTGACCCTCTTCCTGCGTACTTGATAAGTACGCAGGACCTGCTCCGTGCGCAATTGGTAAGTACGCATGATCTGTTTCTTCGCAAAACCCTAACTTTCGCATTCAGGTCTGATCACGTCAAGATCTCGAACCTGTTTGCATCCAAAACGTTCGTTTTCCATTAAGGAACTCAAATCTATGTTTATCTCTTAGTTTCATCCGTAAAAACGTTGTCTTTTCACCCAAAACCCGAAAAACCCAAGAACGAACTAAAAACTCAGATTTAGGTCGGATCATTACCTGAATCGAGCTTCTGATCCGGAGGTTCTTCTCACGAGTTATGGAGTAACACACTTCTCAAATCTTGGGTCGATCCGCCAACTTTCTCTCTCTATGGTTTCTCTCTCTAGAAGGTGCAAATGAGAGAAATGGGTGATGACCTTGGCTATTTATAGGGGAGACTCCCCTTCCAGCCCGCCGGCCCATCCGACCCGACCTGACATGCCTCGTTCGTTTATTTCGTCATTTTAACTGTCGTTTTATTTTTGGGATGTTACAAGTCTACCCCCCTTACAATAGGTTTCGTCCCCGAAACCTATCATAAGTCAAATAGATGAGGGTACGACTCCCTCATTTCCTTCTCCGTTTCCCAAGTGGCTTCCGATCCCTTTCGATGTTTTCATTGGACTTTAACCAATTGGATAACCTTATTACGCAAACGCTTCTCCTTCTTATCTAAGATAGCCACGGGTTCTTCGATGTAACTAAGGCTGTTGTCGACCTCGATGTCAGTAAGTGGTACGTGAGCTGATTCATCCGCCAAACACTTTCGCAAGTGTAATACATGGAAGGTAGGATGAATCCCACTTAACTCATCAGGCAACTCTAACCGATAAGCGACTTCACCAACCCGTGCCGTTATCCTAAATGGTCCGACAAACCTCGGACTTAACTTTCCTCTCTTCCTGAATCGTATGATTCCCTTCCAAGGTGACACTTTCAACATTACTCTATCCCCAACATCAAACCTAATAGGCCATCGTCGTTTATCCGCATAGGACTTCTGACGATCTTGTGCGGCCTTCATTCGTGCTTTGATTTGATCAAACCTTTCCGATGTTTCTCTTACGACTTCAAGACTTCATAATTCCTTCTGTCCAATCTCACCCCAACAAACCGGTGTCCTACATCTTCTCCCATACAACATTTCATAAGGCGGCATGCCTATCGTCGTGTGATGACTATTGTTGTAGGAGAATTCGGCCAACGGCAGATGACTGTCCCAACTGCCGCCAAAATCGATAATATAAGCGCGAAGCATATCGTCCAAGGTTTGAATGGTCCTTTTGGACTGACCATCCGTTTGTAGATGGTATGCCGTGCTAACATTGAGACTCGTTCCCATCGCCTCATGAAACCTTTTCCAGAACCTTGATGTGAATCGTGTGTCCCGGTCAGACACGATCGTCAAAGGTATCCCATGCCGTACTACTACTTCGTTAATAAATACTTCCGCTAACCTCTCCGACGAGAACGTCTCGCGAATAGGTAGGAAATGAGCACTCTTCGTTAAACGGTCCACAATTACCCAAATGGCGTCATGACCTTTAGCTGTGCGTGGTAGCTTAGTTATGAAGTCCATGGTAATGTGTTCCCACTTCCATTCCGGTATATCAAGTGGTTGAATCTTTCCATACGGTTTCTGGTATTCGACCTTTACTTGCGAGCAAGTCAAGCACTTACTTACGTACTTTGTCACTTCATGCTTCATTCCCGGCCACCAGTATTCCTTCCTTAGGTCTTGGTACATTTTATTGGTACCAGGATGGATAGAGTACCAAGACTTATGAGCCTCATCCAAGATTTTGGTTCTAAGCTCGCCACCCATAGGTATCCATACCCATCCAAAACGTGTCCTAACACCAAGGGTGTTATATTCCAACTTATCATGTTGGCCAACCATCCTTTTCTTCTTTATGTTTTCTTCTTTAAGTGCCTCATCTTGAGCCTTTTCAATTTCTCTCATCACATCCGATGTTACCACCAACTGGCAAGCTTTAACCCTAATAGGAGTAGGCACATCCTTTCGGCTTAGAGCGTCAGCCACTACGTTTGCCTTTCCAGGATGGTATACGATTTAACAGTCATAATCTTTCAGGAGTTCCAACCATCGTCTCTGCCTCATATTAAGCTTTCTTTGTTCGAAGAGGTATTTCAAACTTTTGTGGTCGGAGTAAATAGTAAACTTCACCCCATAGAGGTAGTGCCTCCATATTTTCAATGCAAATACGACAGCAGCAAGTTCCAAATCATGAGTCGGATAGTTGACTTCGTGAACTTTCAACTGCCGCAGCGCATATGCAATCTCTCCCGTTGATAGATTCTTGTGTAGTCTTGACTATACCTCTCTCGTTCTTGATAGACGTTATCTTTTTCAGCATCGTACATCCCTAGTCGGTCTTTCACATCTAACCGTTAGGGTACTTATATCGTCATTCTATGTGAAATGTCTTATCAAACTCAGAGTCGTCCACAGAAGACTCCATGGCCATAATTTCAACTCCTCGTTAAGGTTATCCACCTTGCCATCTGGACGGTTACTATCGATCGTCTCTCGACTATTTGGATCATTGTGTATACCTCAAAAGTTGTCCATGGTGCATTCGTCCTTGAAGGACCATACCATGCCGTTCTCGAATGAATCATAATATCCCGTTCCCGAATGATTCCTACTATCAAGTTTCCGAAGGTACCGTACCATCTCATTCCCGAAGGAACCACATCGTCTCTTTTCCTAAGGAACCATATCGCTTCATTCCCGAAGGAACCACATCGTCTCGTTCCCTAAGGAACCATATCGCTTCATTCCAGAAGGAACCGTATCGCTTCGTTCCCGTAGGAACCGTATCGCTTCGTTCCCGTAGGAACCGTATCGCTTCGTTCCCGTAGGAACCGTATCGCTTTGTTCCCGTAGGAATCGTATCAGGTATCCCCCAAAACATATGAGGTATCCCTTTTCACACTCAACTTGTCGGGAAGGTATTCATTCAGATGGCACACTAGTCACTCGAATTTTTCATTCATATTTTCACACACAATCTCCTTCTAGTCTTTCTTTCAAACGTACTTGTCAGGTTTTACATTTCACATCATTGGTTCATTAAACACCATTCTTCCTACATATCACTGGATGGTCTTAGGGATTGGCATCCCATCTGACCGACAATATATGTTCTCTAGCTACTCGTTTCCGTTAGCCTTTTCTGCATGCATTTCTTCTAAAGTCACATTCGTTGGTCTTACTATGGATAAGTGACACGTACGGTGACACTTGTACTTTCATTTCCTTTCTAGTTTCAGTGGGTCCCTCAACGGCTTTCCAATTCTAACAACACTCGCAGATATTGATTAGACTTAGACATAGTAGAGCGTTCTCTGAGTCGCCTTGAATTTCTTCTTAGTGCACATGCCTTACTTCACATTGTTGGTCAAAACTTGTCCTTCACATTCATTCTAGACAAACAATCCTTGGGTCGGATCTGGTTTGATTTGGTTTAGTCTGCATGCCCTAATTAACATCGCGGTTCCCGTCTCTCGTTGTTGTTGGTATATCTATTTTCTTGTTTCAGGAGATACTCTTATTAGTTGTCTAGGACGGTCTTCTACATGGAAAGATGCCATTTGTGCATTCGTGCACTCAAATATTCTTTGGACATACACTTGTGGTAGACCGATTCTTATTCGTCATAGCGCGTTTGTACTAAGCGTAGTCCACACTAGCTCCTTGGAATCCTTCATACGTATGCTCGTCTGACTTAGGTAAACCGAAGTTTCATTCCTCCTCATCTTGCTCGTGGCTCGTACTTTCTGACATCATTCACCGTTGTAAGGTACACCATCTTTGACATCGTTACCATTACTAATGATGTTCATCAATCTCCTTAATCGTTACACGGGTGACTAACATCTCGTAGTCGTGGTTGAGTAATTAGATCAACTCTGATACGTAAGCATTAATCAATACCATAAGATTCACCATCATGCACGTGCACCTGTAAATTCCCAATTTCGCGGATCAAAACGAAATTACCAATTTACCTTACTCCAGCATTCTAGTTCCTCTTATAACACTTCCTAATACTCGCGTCTCTTCAAAGTTGAGATTTTTTCCCGGTATTCTCCTCGACACCTCTTACCACTTTCGCGCTAAGTCAACACAACGGAGGACATCTCGCATCACACTCGTACGGTCTCATACACACTACCTTCCGGTTCCGCAAGAACTCTTGCCTTTTTACTATAAACTTGGTGGGCGGGAATCCTACCGTGTCATCTGGTACGACCCCCACCACGCATTCCGCCTATTCTACCCTCCATTTCATTCTAAAAGACAAGGAATCCAATGTTATCACGCTAGTTAACAAGTAGAATCCAACAAGTACTGTAAGATTTTAATATACACTGGCAAACCTCATCGAGGACGATGCGTCCAAAAGGGGGGGTGATTGTAACACCCTAGGCGAATCCCACATCGGCCGTGCACAAGAGAGATCCTTGGTTCATAAGAAATGTCCTGCCTCTTAAATCAACAACGCGTTTTAGGGCTTAATGTAGTGGATGAGAGGAGAACTCCACAGTTAAGCGTGCTCGGGTGGGAGTAATCCAGGGATGGGTGACCCCCTGGGAAGTTTTCACCTCGGCAACCAAAAACAAATCCGTGAGCTCTTAGTGGGCAAAGCGGACAATATTGTTGGTACGAGGGGCCGGATGTTACAGTTTGAGTCAAGGAAAAGTTGGAGAAAAATGGAACAAAATCCACCATTTTGTGGAACATCAAAAAGTGCCATGAAAAGAAGGGCAAAAAGATATGAGAGATGTTACAAGTGTGGAAATTGGTCTCATGAGGGAAAATGTAGTAAAAACCAAACAACCTCCCAATTTGAATATACGAAGTTGATCAAATTGGGTGCTATTAGGCTCAAAGCCTAGGGAACCCTTAGGAAAGATAGCTATGTATATCTCAAGGTCAAGGAGGAAGTTAGGTTTCTAAAGATGAGATTTGGTCTTGACAATCTGACCATAAACAAGTCCTCGAGTTAGTGTTACCCCTATTAACCCGAGTATTGTAGAGGGATTTCTTTTAGTTTTTACCTTAGTTTTCTTTTCAACCAAATAAACCAAAGCAAGTCCCAAATTCCCTAGCCAACCCACAAACCATAAGTCCTTTTGATTCATGCGAAGTTTCTAATTAATTTTGGTGAAGTTTTGATCCCATCACAAGCATATGACAAAGCATATTTCATGTTGATGATTGAGTGTTCTAAATACATTCAACATTACACGTATGATCACAAATATCAACCGAGTGTGTGAGAACATTGTGAGCAAGTGTTAAAGTTGTGCTTGTATGTAACTTCATAAAACTAACCATTGTCTTTTGGGAATAACTTCATAAGTTCATTCTTTTCTTGTTTGGAAATTGTTATCTTGTGTTCCTTCTTCAAAGAAGGACAAATTACTTCTCCACTTAGGTTTAATCAAAGTTGAAATGTTTTTATCTTGCCATTGGAGTAATTTATTTCGCCATTGGAGTAATTTATTTCAAGATTTGCTTGAGTACAAGCAAAGTTCAAGTGTGGGAGGTTTGATGTGCTCAAAATTATACATATATTTCACATCATTTGCATCCCATTTACTGGCAATTTCATTGTACATTGTGTTAATTTGTCGCTCATTTAGCTTATATTCATGTTTCAGGGAAATCCAAGTACAAAATGAAGAAACAAGCAAATAGACGACGAGAATACGAGAAATTGGCCAAGACAGAAGACCAAACACGGGCCATGACCCACTAGGCACGCCCCCATGCTCACACCCAGCAGACAAGACAAAGTCTCCAGCAGAAAAGACAGAGTTTCCTAGCCAAGCACGGGACGTGCCCCAAGTGGTCAACTTTCTGTCGTACCAACGTACTGTTGTCGCCCAGTCAGATGAAGCATGGGGCCGTGCCCCACCACACACGCCGTGTCCAGTACATGCAGATTACGTACGCAAACAAGACAAAAAGCAGCTCGTCAGATGTCTCAACACCGGGCCGTGCCCCACCAGGCACGGGTTGTGCCTCATCTTTCTGACCCTACAAATAGAGCCATTGGCTCTTGATTGAGGGTTGGCCTTGGGAGAGAAAGTTCCACTTACACCAAAATCGTTGTAGCAGCTGTTTGAGGTCACTTGGAGGCCTAAGAAGAAGCATTCCACCCTCATCATCCCACTTGGAAGACACCATTTGTATACTTGAAGCTTTGGTTACATCTAAACTATGTCTTGCATGAATCTCTTTTGTGTTATGTTTGTGTGTATGCTCATCATGAGGTAAACATCTTTTCAACCATCTTAGTGTGATGAAACTCTATTAATTATGTTGAACTCATGAATATGGCTAAATTATTATGTTAATGTAATGATGATTTTGTGTGAACCTTTTGGTGGCCTTGCATGTCCAAATGTTTATGGAGCAAATTAAGGTTTATAAATGGTAAATCATATCGAGTTGTGTTGGTGCATGTTTTGTGACAACTAGCTTTGTATAGATTAGTCTTTATGTTTATAGTTTTGTATGTTTTGTGTTGTAATAGTTTAAGTTTGCATATGCGAACTTGTCTGATCAGTTACGGGCGAACTTATTAAATTCGCTGGATTCCATTTAGGCGAACTTAGTAGGCGAATTTGTTAAGTTCGCTTCATTCAGAAACTTATAAAATTTTCTAAGTATAGAAGTGTGTTCAAGTATGTCTACTTCAAATCAAGTGAACAATATGACTCATTTGTTGAATCATGACAATGAGATTGGTACTCCAACCAAGCCACCGAGGCTTATGAATCTCAAAGATTATTCTAATTGGAAAAGTCGATTTGAGAATTATGTTAATATCAATGACACAAGTTTGTGGATTCCTATTAGTGAGGGATATGAGCATCATGTTCATAGTCATATGGGTGTTTCAGATACACCAAAACCAATTTCAACTCTTAGTGATGAGGAAAAGAAGTTATATGATCGTGAAAAGAAAGCTCTTGCAGCTTTATCCATGTGTTTACCTTAGATATCTACCATACTTTCAAGAAGTTTAAGACTTCTCGTCAACTTTGGGAAGGTTTAGCAAAAAGGTGTGAGGGTAGCACTGACATCAAGAAGAGCAGAAAAGAACTGTTAAAGAAACAGTTCATTGTTTTTAAACACTTTGATGGTGAATCTGTGGATGAACTTATGTCAAGATATTATCATCTTCTAAGTGAAATGGTCAACAATGACATTACTTACAAAAACAAGAAGATTCTTGAGAAGTTTCTATATGCACTACCTGCACATTTTGAGATGTACACCATTATGATAAAAGAACAATCTGGATTTGATGATCTGAGTCTTGAAGACTTGATGGGAAAGATTCAATCATATGATTTACACAAACAAAAGAAAGACACCGTCTATCAAGATCCAAGCATTTATTTTGAAAAAGGTACATCGGCACAGAAATCTGGTGGAGTTGCATTGTTTTCTGGAGAGTCTTCTGAAAGTCTAAAAGAAAGTTCTTGTCAAGATGGTAGATGCTTTGTTGCTTCCAGTTCTGGATGTTCAAAACATAGTAAGAATGACAGTCATTCTTGTTCTACTAAGGTGTCTTCTTTAGCAGCTGATGATATGATGGCTATGATTGCATCATTCTTAACCTCATATGAAAACTTTATTGGAGGCAAGATTACTGATCCAAATATGATTGAGGAAGATTTTAAGCAGTTGGATAAAGATGCTTTGGAAGAAATGAATATTCAGTGGAATATGGCTTTATGGATGAGACAAGGTAAAGATCACTTGAAGCAAACTAGAAAGAAGTTTATTGGAGCATCAAGCAAGACTAGGATGGGGTGGATAAATCTAAAGTCAACTGTTACAATTGTCAAGAGTTTGGTCTTTTTGCTCGAGAATACACAAAACCAAGAAATCAGAATCAAGGTTCCTCAAACTCTCAAGGCAATCAAAACAAGCAGAATACTTCCACAGCTTTGATTTCTCAACAAGATGAAAATTATGTCTGGGGTATTCATTTGGAAGATATTGTGGCTCATGTTAGTCAAGCTTTTCTGGCTGAAGTACATCATGAAGATGGAAATGAAAGCGATTCTTCTGATAGTGAGTCTACAGATTCTGGGAGTTTACATGAAAGTGTAGAGTCAGTGCCTTAGAAGAGTGAACCAACGTTTTCAAATAAAGATTTACTCAATGATGCTGCTGCTTGAAAGGTTACAGAAAAGATTGCAGAGATGTTAGCTGAGGGGAATGCATTCATGGCAGATTCTAAGCAGGTAAAACAGGTTGACTCTTTTTTAAAATGCATTGATTTTGAATTCAAAATTACGAGATTGTGTGATGATAACACGAATCTCATATGTGACATGAAAGAAATGTACACATCGAACCAAACTTTGAAGGAAAATGAAACAGTTTTGAAAGCTAAAATTGAATCTCTAAAAGATGATATTAAAGTTTTGCAAACCAAAGTTAATGAACAAGCGTTTCACCTCGATGTGTCATACTTTGAGTATGAAAAGAAAATTAATGAACTTGTTGTGTCACAAACAGAGGTAATCAAATTGTTATGCAATGTCACACCCCAACCGACGGCGGAATACGTCAGGGCGGGACATGTAGACTGTTCATGAGCACAAGGTTGACTAGATGGAAATATATTAATCATCAAATTCCATTTCAAACAAAACAAACACAAACCAAATTCAACAAGTACATAAAATGAAATACATAGAGTTCAATGTTTAAAATTATCTAAGTCCGAACTTAAGTGTAGAATGCCTTGATCAAACTCACACATTAGCACCTGAAACATGAATAAAATAAAGTTAACTAAAAAGTTGGTGAGCATACATAGGTTTGTACATAGATAGTATATAGATGTGAGTAAACAAATCCTTACAAATCATTATAAATAAGGCAATTATGGAGAGTTACTATCATGTAACGAAGTAGTACAATCAAACCTTTGTAACTAGTATGCAAAACAAAGTGTGTTGTTGGTAACAATCACCCTAATTGGGTGGGTTTGTCAGACTCAATAGATCTATCATTGTTAACCGTCGGCTTGATTAGTTAATGATTGTACATGTAATCGCACACAAACTGTTAACACACCTAGCACTCAAACATAAAGCTCAAATTTGCACACATGAATGTAAAATGGATTTGTGTTTGTGTAGTTTGTGTAAATGTAAGTCATTGTATGTATAGTGTTCATGTTTCACCCCAAAATGTGTAAAAGTGTGAAAAGGGGCTATGTAATACTCACTTGTATGAATAGCTTGTAGATAACACGAGCAATAGGTGCCGCAACTGATTAGTTTAAATCACACTATTAACCTATAATGGAATTATATGTATATATTAATGATATGCACAAAAGTCTAAAGCAAAGTCAAAGGTTTCGAAGGAATTGGGCAAGTGTTTAATTGAACGAATGTGGGGACTCGTTTATGTAAAAGGATGTGCGCAAAAAAATATATATGATGGTATTTGTATATGGTTAAAAATAACAAGTTGTGAAATCAAAGTGGGTATGAATTTAAAGGTATGACAATTGTTTTAGGGTTTATAAAATAAGTATGTGACTTGGATAAATAAAATCTTTTCATCTACTTAATTATGTTCATAAAAAAATGTGTTTTACAAAAGGAGAGTATGAATGTATTTAGGAAGTTACATGAATTTAAACCCTAAATAGTTTTTATTGTAAAATGATTTAGTTATAAATTAAAATGTTTGGTGTAATTCTTTGACAAAAAGATAGGAGATTTATGGAAATCCAATAACCATTTATAAATTAGATAGGAAATTTTTAAATGTTCAGTTTTATTTAAATTAGATTTAAAAAAATGATCCTTATGATTCATTAAAGTTTAAAAAAAGTTAGATAATAAAATAATTGTTTCTTATTAAAAACTTATCAATTTATAAGTTAAAACTGTTTTGAGTTTTATATGTTTATAAAAATAAGTTTTATACAATGATTTAATAGTTGATAATCGGGTTTTTAAAAAAATAAAGGAAGTTCACAGGACTCGAACCCGGGTTGAATCTGAGGAGCACGAGTGTACGAACCACTGGAAAAATGGTCCGGTTGTGACAATGGGTCGGGTCTCTTGGATGATAGCGCAGACTGAAAGGGTGTCGAGTTCAGGCATCGACAGAAGCAAAAACAAATATAATGGGGCGGGTGTGGGTTTAGAACCTGCGACCCCACGTGTACGGATCTTGCTTATTAACCGGTTGAACTGGCCGGAAACCTTGGTTAGTATCTGTTCGAACAATCCCTTAATAAACAATCCCTGAACCCTTTCTTCCCCAATTCGTGACTGCAAACCCTATCCCTTAGATCGATTCGATTAAGCCCCTGATTGAACCCAGAATCATGGGGCTTATGTTCCTGCACTCAAGCCGAAACTAAAGGTATAAGAATTACCTGTAATGGTGGAGCAAGAAGTGAGAACGGCTGGGATGTTTGTTTCGGAATTCTTCGAGCTTGACCGGGTTTCAGAGGGAAATGCCGAATGATTTTTGAGTTTGGGATGATTACTAAAGGTGTCGCAAAGGTGTGTGTGTAGGTTATAGGTTCCATTTTTATTCCAAATGCCCGATTGATTCATGATTATGGCGAAACGGCTACGAGGTTGATTTACTCTATCAAATTCGTTTAATTCCCAATGAATTGAGTCGGTATTCGGGTTTGAATACATGCGATTAACGTCTGAGCGTGATTTGCGATCCATAGGCGCATTGATTTCCTTGATTTGATTTGGTTTCGTTTGACTCTGAGTAGTCAAACACGTGTGTAAATGGTTACAGATGTGAAATCTGTTAAATCTATCCGATGATTGAACCGAGAATTGATCGAGGATCAATTAGTATTACAAGGCATGTCCTTGATTTCGAGTTTTAGCCGATTTTGAGTTTGGGATTGTAACATTTTGCATTGTTTGACTTTTAAAGTCCAAATGGGTTTAAAACAAATTTTTTATGTGTAGATAATTGTATAACATTATGTTTATAAAAATTATAAAATCTTAAACACCATTTGTTTTATTTTGCTTACTTAAAAGTTCCATTTAAAAAAAAATAAAAATCAAATATACATATTTACATTTATATTTGTAAATAAATATGTGTATATCTTTAAAAGATGTGAAAGTATGGTTTTAAAACTCGTACGTTTTACTTTGGTTATAACAAAAATGTTTGCTTATATCTATCTATATATATGTATATATATATATATATATATATATTTAAATATAGATACATATGTTATATATAATAAAGAAATAATATGTAAATGTAAGGTTCAAAAATTTGAATTTATGTATGCTAAGGTAATAATTACAGTGACATATTATGTTTGAACAAGTACGAGACTTCAAGTGCTTATATAATAAAATGGATAAAGAAAATTTATGGCCCGAAGATCATGGATGTTACACACAAGCTTGAGGGTTATAAGAATTCCAGTTTTTTGTTGGAATATTATAATGAAAAAGCTTCGGGGGCAAAGGTTATTGGAGGGGTTGGTTCTTGTCCCTCTTTTAATGATACAAATATTAGGGGAGGTGTTGGGTTTTGTCCACCTTTTAATGAAAATTATACCCCATGCTTGACTGAGGAAGTTTTGGTTGAAGATTTGGAACCAAAAACTGTGTTGAATATCAATCATGTTACTAGTAAGGATATGATATATGAAGATTCATCTGATGATGAAGTTTTTGACTCAAAGAAAGTTGAAGGTATAGTGAAGGATTGCATGTATGTGGAACCAGTTGTGATAAAGAAGGTGACCAGAGACATTTGCATTCTAACTAACCTGATGATTTGATTGAACAACAAAAACCTAAATCTACTTATAAACCAGTTAAACCTTTTGTAAGTGGTGGTTTTGATTCACAAGAAATAAACAAGATTGAGAAAGTCTCAACTCTTGTTTTTTTAAAAAAGAAACCTGAAGAAGGAAATCAACAGGGTGTTCAATCTTCAAACACTCATTCTCAGTGTTCATCATCCACATCACTCAAGGTTCAAAAGGAAAAGTATGTTCGAGTATACAAAGAAAAACGTACTTGTTTTCATTGTGGTATGATTGGTCATATCTTGAAAGACTGTCCAAACAAGAATTTGGGAAACGTATGGAGAATCAAAAATTGGCAAGACCGTTTGTAAATCCACCGGTGAAATCAGTGGTAAAGTCTGTTGATGTGAATCCTACTGAGGATAAAAGTGGTAAGAAGCAATTTGTTTAGGATGCTTCTGGGCTTGTCACAATCAAGGTTAAATTACGCAACCAAAGATGAAATTGTCAAGACCACAACGTCGACGACGAAATAGACAGTTGAGAAAGCTTGTGGAACAACCTGTGGTGAACAAAAATGTTGAATGTGAGAAGTCATCAAAGGAACATGAGATGGTTAATTGTCAATCAAAATGGATTCCAGAGTCTTCAGTTTCTATTTCTGAGAAACCATCTCCTAAAGTCGTGAAGAAATATGATTGTGTTTTGAAAGAAATTATTTATTTTGATGAATCGGGCCGACCCAAGACCACAATGGCTTGGGTCTCTATTACTAACTAATCATTTCTGTTTGTGTGCAGGGAACTCCAAGGAGGACTGTCGGCAACCATTGGTATGTTGATAGTAGATGCTCTCGGCACATGACAGGAAATCTTAACTTATTGGAGAATGTTAAAGAAATCCAAGGAGGATATGTTGCGTTTAAGGGTAAGAGAGGAAATATTTCTGGCCAAGGCACAGTGTCAAATGGAAGATTGATTTTTGAGAAAGTCAACTATGTGGAGCAGTTGGAACACAATCTGTTATCTATTTCACAAGTCTGTGATAAAGATTTCTCATTTCACTTTAATAAGTCAGTGTGTTTGGTGTTGAAGACGGGATTTGAGATACCTGAAGATTGGATACTTATGAGAGCTCCTTGAAAGAATGATAAATATATGCTCGACATGAGCACTGCGACGACTACTTCGTCTGTTCCAACATGTCTTCTTTCGAAAGCTTCGGAATCCGGATCAACTTTGTGGCACAGGAAAATGGCTCATATACATTTTAGAAAAATGAATTATCTTGTCAAGAATGGGTTGGTTTCTGGTATCCCTGCTATGAGGTTTCATGTGAATGGAGACTGTATTCCCTGCAAGAAAGGGAAGCAGGCCAAGAAATCTCATCCATCAAAGTTGATCAATTCTATTGTGACTCATTTAGATTTGTTATATATGGATTTGTTCGGACCTATTAGTGTCAAAAGTGAAGGCGGCAAATCTTATTGTCTAGTTGTGACAGATGATTACTCAAGGTTTTCTTGGGTCAAGTTTCTTGCTTCTAAGGATGAAACAGCTGATATTCTTAAGTTCCTGATTGTGGGGCTTGAGACTTTATTCAAATTGCAAGTCAGGAGGATTAGGAGTGATATTGGCACTGAGTTTAAGAATGGAACTATGGGTTTATTCTGTTTACAGAAGGGCATCCATCATGATTTCAGTGCTCCTTATGTTCCTCAACAAAATGGTGTTGCTGAACGGAAGAATCGAACTCTTATTGAGACGGCTCGTACTATGTTATCTGATTCAAAGTTGTCTATTACCTTTTGGGCTGAGGTGGTGAATACAACTTGTCATGTTATCAAAAGAGTTATGACCGTGAAGAAACAAAACAAGACACGTTATGAATTGATGAACAATAGAAAACCTAACTTGGCGTATCTTTTGCCTTTTGGAAATCCATGTACCTTGTTGAAGACTCACGATGTTCCTACTAAATTCAGCTCTAAAGCAATTGAGGGAATTTTCTTGGGATATGTTGCAAATTCTCATAACAAGAGAGTCTTTAACAAAGAATCACGTCAAATTGAAGAATGGTTTCAAATTGATTGTGATAATCGTTCTGTTCCTCAAGATGCAAAAGGTCCCTCTTGGGCTTTTGATTATGATGCGTTATTCAGATCTTTCAATGTTCCTCCTGCAGTTTCTCCAGCCGAAGCAGAAATGTTTTATCAGTCTTACTGCAATAATGATTCAATTGTAGATCCGCGTTTGGTTATTCCAATTGTGGGTACTTCTCCAGTTGATCTGAATGTAGCTTCAACTTTAGGTTTAACACAAGAAGGTGACAGTGAAGATGATGAAACTGTGTTCCAAGGCTCGTCTAACGACATTCAGGACATAGTTTATGAGTCATCTCCGTCGGCATCACTTGAGTTGCCTTCTAATCTTGATGCAGTTATTCAAACTTCGGATATTCCCCAATCTCCTATGCATAAGTATCTGACAATATTATTGGTCATTTGAATGCAGGTGTTCAAACGAGACATCGTACACTTGCTGAAAATTCATGTTTGTATGCTCAAATTGTTGATACAGGTATCTTGGAGATGTGTTTACATGCTTGCTTCATTTCTCAAACAGAACCTAAAAATGTGGTTGAGGCTCTAGATGATGATTGTTGGATTGAGGCCATGCATGAGCAATTGGCTAAATTTGATAAGTTGCATGTTTGGGACTTGGTTGACTTACCCAAAGGATCAAGATCTATTGGCACAAAGTGGGTTTTCAAATGTAAGCGTGATGATCGTGGTGTTGTAGTACGTAATAAGGCAAGACTTGTTGTTCAAGGATTTAACTAGCATGAGGGAATTGATTACACCGAAGTTTATGCTCCAGTTGCGAGGATTGAGGCGATCAGATTGTTTCTTGCATATGCTTCTTTCAAAGGTTTCAAGGTTTTTTAGTTGTATGTCAAGAGTGATTTTATGTATGCAAAGATAAAGGAAGAGGTTTATGTGAAACAGCCGCCTGGTTTTGAAGATCCCAAGTTTCCTGATAAAGTCTTTAAATTAGATAAAGCATTATATGGTCTTCATCAAGCTCCTCGTGCTTGGTACGAAACGTTTTCGGTGCATCTACTTGATAATGGATTTGAACGTGGTCAAATTGATTCTACCCTTTTCATCAGAAAAGCTGGGGGAGATTTATTACTTGTTCAGATCTATGTGGATGACATAGTTTTTGGATCAACGAATGTCGATATGTGTAAAGACTTTGAGAGAGTGATGAAGTTGAAATTCGAGATGAGCAGCATGGGAGAACTATCGTTCTTTTTGGGTCTTCAAGTTGATCAAAAGGAAGATGGTTTTTTATATTCATCAAACAAAATATGTTGCTGATATTCTCAAGAAGTTTGATATGGCAAATGCTTCAACTTTTAATACTCCAATTCCTTTTAATCACAAACTAGATTCTAACCTGAAAGGGAAAGAGGTGGATTGTCGGTTATACAGAGGCATGATTGAGTCTTTAATGTATCTGACAGCGTCACGTCCGGATATTATGTTTGTTGTTTGCTTGTGTTCAAGGTTTCAGTCTAAACCTAAAGAATCTCATCTGATTGCTGTTAAGTGAATCTTTCGATACTTAAAGAGTACACCAAAGTTAGGATTGTGGTATCCCATCAATTCTGATTTTGATTTCAAAGCTTATACAGATTCAGATTATGGAGGTTATGGTTTGGATAGAAAATCGACGTCTGGTGGTTGTCAATTTCTAGGGAATAGACTTGTGTCCTGGCAATGCAAAAAGCAAACCTCGGTTGCAATTTCAACATGTGAGGCAGAATACATTGCAGCAGCCACTTGTTGTTCCCAAATTCTATCTATTCAACAGCAGTTGAGGGATTATGGTTTGAACTTCACAGGGACACCAATGATGATTGACAACACAACCACCATGTCGATCACAACAAATCATGTGAAACATTCAAAGACAAAGCACATAGAGATTCGACATCATTTCATTCGTGATTGTGCAGAGAAGAAGTTAATTGAGCTGGTGAAAATTCATACGAACGACAATTTTGCTGATTTGTTTACCAAATCATTCGATCGTACACGGTTTGAATTTCTTAGTCAAATGATTGGTATGCTTAATCCATCGTGACAAAGGTTTTCAAAAAGGTTTTTCATGGAAGTTTTTCTTTTGGTTTTCTAGATTATTTAAAAGTAAATAGTTTTGTTCTTTATTTTTCTCTAGTTTACTTGCTTTCTGAAAAACCCAAACAAATTTGAAAAAGATAAAATTGGCACTGCTTGAAGTTAGAGAAGAAATGATAGTACATCAGTAGGTGTAACATTCCCGATTTTTCCGCCCCTGTTTTAATTTTATTTATATATCGTCTCATACAATAATACCATTTCACATAAAACCTATACCTGTCCATATCTATATATTATGCCACATTAACTGCTATTCTCTTTACATATGTCAATTCAAAACCCTTTTAACCTTGTATTACGTATTACCTCTTTAATTATCGTATAAAATGTAAAGGTATATTTACCTATGTTTATCAGTAAACAATTTATTACTATAAATGTACGTAAATGCAACCCATGAATTTTAATTCATATAACTTCACTCATATATACATATATATATATATATCTATACATATTTATATATATATATATATATAAGTGAACACCTACAAACTTATATGCTTACAACTATTAACTATATCCTATTAAAAATAGTTGTTTATTTTTGAAACAAAGTCACGTTTTTGAACATGTTTAAATAAAACCTTATGAACTGGGTTAGATTAAATCTAATAAGTTTATTTTCTTTTGTAAAGTTTATAAAATCAAATGAGTTTTGCATCCGCAAATGAATTTTAAACAACCAAATAGTTTGAATCACTCCCCTTGTCCGTCAGTTGACTTTCAGAGTCAACGATCACCATATCAGTTTCACAATCAGACTGATTCCTTGATGTCAATGCTTATCAGCCCTGCCCAAACTCTCGCGACCAAATCCGTATGCGTTTAACAGACCATTTGGGCACAGGACAGCGCCAAAAAAAAAAAACTCAAGACCAAACCCCTCATGAGACAGTTGACTTTTTCAAGTCAAAGACTCATCGAATTCAATCCAAACGTTGAGGTTCGAAGGCGTTAATGATCTGGTCTCGTGCATGGACGTTATACAATCAAAACCAAGTGTCATTGATGAATCCATTTAAACGAATTAACTCGAAACTTAAACCCGTAACCGTTCTAATCGAACACGAATCGATTTACGCATTTCGAATGAAATTGAGGCGTATAACCCAGTTACACACCTTCGCGACTTCACTAGCAAACTCTCTGGACACAAAATCCCTCTCTCAAATACTTCTGAGTCGCGAGTCCTCACGAAGAACTCGAGCAAGCAATTCTCATCCGATCACACTCGTTTCTTGATCATTGCAGGTAATATTTACATCCTAAGACTCGTTTTTACTTCGGGAACGAAAGCCCTATAATGCTAAGATCAATCGGTGGCCTTTTGGGTGGATTTAGGTAACTAGGGTTTATACATTCATACGGGATCGATGGTGGGTTGGGCATAACCGATAAGGCTAAACGATTAGGTATATTGTCAAGGCATCATGCCCAGATCGTCTGGTTAATCCCTTGGCCCTCCCCATCCAAGGTCGCGAGTTCGAATCTGCAACCCACACTCAACGCCTTTTTGCGTGTGCAGCAGAAACCAGACCGGCCGCTTCCCAGTTACACGTTAAAACCATTAAGGGCCAGTCACATAACAATAGTTAGCCCCTGGTCCAGTGGTTAGTCCGGAAGCTGTTACCGGGCAGACCCGGGTTCGACCCGGGCAAGCCACTTTTATTTTTAAAACAGTTTTTACAACTCCAAACTATTTTATAAAAATTATTTTATAAAAACTAATACCATTTTTAATATACTGGGATAATAATTTACGATTTTTAATCATAAAATGATTATTTTTCCAACTTAAATGATTTTAAACCACTATTTATTTTTATTCTATGTAAAAGAAATCAGTTAATATTTATTTTACAAACGGAACACCTAAAATACTTATTCTTATAAATTGTGGAAAGGTTTATAAACCACTTTATTATGAAACGAAATATTATAAAAACGTTGTTATTTGTTAAATTGTTAAACGTTATTTAAACAAATAAAAACATTGTTTATCTAAAATATATACTAAAACATATTTACCATATATATTTCGGAATTATATTTCTGTATATCTGGCTTTTATTTAAATACAAAAACTAGCTTACACACATCCCTTGCATGAATTAATAAAAACCCTCTTGTACAGATCCCTACACTCAATCCCGTTAAACCCTAAATATAACTTTAGACCGCGTGCATATTCTGATTCAAGCTCATACACTCCACTCTAGGTTAACTTGGTGACGTACAAGAATCATCCTGATACCTATTTACTTGTGCTACCCACACCATCAATACATGTGAGTATTCACAACCCCTTTTACTCTTTTACACTTTTGGGGTGGAACATGAACTCTATACGCATTACACATTACACATTTACATTTACACAAACAACACAAGTGCAAAAATCCTATTTACATACATGTGTGCAAAATTTGAGCTTTGTGCCCGAGTGTTAGGTGTGCTAACCTTTGTATGCTCTTATGTGCAATCATTAACTATACAAGCCGACGGTTTTCAATGATAGATCTATTGAGTCTGACAAACCCACCCATGGTACGCGGTGATTGAAACCGACAACACACTTTGTTTTGCATGCTAGTTACAAAGGTTTGATTGTACTTGGTTACACAATAGCGGCTCCCCATAAATGCCTTATTTATCATGTTATGTAAAGGATCTGGTTTACAAACTATATGCTATCTATGTACAAACTTGGGTTATACTCACCAACTTTTTAGTTGACCTTATTTTATTCATGTTTCAGGTGTTTTCATTTGAGTTTGATCAAGACATGCTACACATAGGCTTTGGACCTAGTTAATATTAAATCAAAGACAAATTGTATTTCATTATGTACTTTGAACTTGTTTCGTGTTTGTTTGAATGGGAATGGATTTAATATATTACAATCTAGTCAACCTTGTGCTCACGAACAGTCTTACATGTCCCGCCCCGATGATTCCGCCATCGGTCGGGGTGTGACAGATTGGTATCAGAGCCTTGGTTATAGGGAACTAGGTTATTAGACACTCTTGACCTAGACTATAACTTTAGGACACCCATACAATGCCATGCTACTACATGTTACATTTTTCAATTCCTGTGTGATTATTTTTACATGATATCATAAGTATTTACACCATTTGATGCAATACATGATGACTTATGTGTCACACTACTTGATAACTCCCATGTTTACACTCATTACTACCTACATACTATATGATTATTTCCTATGTGAATATCTTTATATGTTATACTATATGATTACATCACATGACACAATACTCAATAGTTTATGTGTCACATTTCCTGTCAACTTTTCCTCCTATTCTTAGCTACCTACTTAAATTATTTAAAACACTATCCTAAGTTTAACACACACATATACACACCAAAAATTATTCATACACATTTGGACTCCCATACATGATACCATCACCTTTATGAACAAAGACTTAAATTACTGGGCCTAAGGTCCACCAATAATAAACCAAGAAGCCCATCTATCATTCAAGAAGAAGAAGCCCACTTAAATGCATAAACCTTACTTTTGGGCCTCAAAGCCCAGTCCACAACAATTCTCATCTTAACCATGAGCCCAACAATAGTATTATTAATACATGATGACTGGAAGAGTGTGTAAACCCACGAGGAATTCTGGCTAAGGAAAGATAGGGTACTTAAGTGTGTCTTAGTGACCCACCCCTCTTTCCTGGGAATTCTCCTTAGGGATACATTACTTATAGGTCAAGTGTATTTCTAAAATATTATCGTGAAGGTTCGGCGTTATGACTAGTCAAACTCTAAAACCCATAAGAACTCCTATATTTGACACTTCATATTTCATAATCACTTACAACTTTTTCATTGTTTACTGCTAGACATAGACTCCTACCGTCCTCCCTCCCCGGTTTACCGTCCTGGATCAGAATCTGATTGGGAAGAAGACACTGAGACACCCGTATATCGATCACCAACACCCCCAACTGCTAGGCCAAGGTTCGATGTAAGGGCGTACGGGATTAGGAACACCGACCCGAGACTTCGAACACCTGGATCACCCGTACCCATAAACCCGTATCATACACCTCACCCGCATAATCAATTGCCACCCCCACTAAGCGACCCATGCCTAATGCCCGACCCGTACCTTCCTAACCCTTGGGTAAGACACAACATGGCACCTCCTGGTGTTATGGGAATTCCAACCAATGACTTCCATCAATATGTAAGAAATTCAGAATTCGAGAGACAAAGGATAGAGCAGGGAATGACACACGACTTGCAAAGACAAAGAATGGATAGCCTAGCAAACCAACTAGGGTACCAAAAGGAGTTAATCTCCATCCTCGAAAAGGAAGTTCAAGAACACCGCATGGAGACCGCCAGGGCTGAAGCTAGATCTACTACACGAGTGACCATAGCGGTGCTCATCCTGGCGATTATCTTCTTCCTAGTGGAAAGCTATCTGAGACGTTAGAAGAAGCTTCTACTATTTCCTTTAAATTTTCAATTTGAGAACCATTTCCCTATGTTTTGAATAATGTTTAACATTTCAGCATTTAATCAATTCCATATATTTCAACTCTACAGTTATTGTTCATTGATTTGACCCGTAGGGCGTAAATTACACCTGTTATATTCCCATCAAATTTTCTCAAATATCACTTCTTTCATTCAACATGGTTTAATACGTTACCAACAATCTTTTTCGTTAAATAAATCATCCTATTTTGTGATTTAAACAAAACCTCGTTATCTTGTTTAAACAAAATGTTTATCAAATTTTTAGATAATATCAAAAACATAAATTTTCCATAAAACTTTTTCACCTAATAGGGAAGGTTAATGCAACCATTTTCATAAAAATATTAATTTCTTTCTACTGATAAATAATTATGATTTTTATTCATTAAAGTAAATAATTTCAAATTTTGGCTAAATTAATATGCTACTACTTGTTTAGTTAAAAGTTGAAATTTTAAATTAAAAATATTTTCTCATAAATTGTATATTCATTTAAAATATACGATTTAAGGATTTCACTACTTTATATGTCTACAACCAAAAACAATTTCCCAACTTTCTATGTTCAAACAAAGACCCGTATTTGTAAACACAATTCCCGAATATTTTCAAAACCTCCTCGTTACCTTTCACTTGGCACTTCAAGAGACGAACCATACCACGCAGACGTTAACCCTTTTCACCAACATCATTGAGATTTGAGGACTTGAACCTAACTACCACATGATGCAAGAACGCCAAACAACATGTTTGACCGCAGCACTCGATCACATGCAAAACCCGTTAGTACACATCGCACGCGAAGTTCAATACTCACGTATACACGTTTACAATATATCCAACGCAACCACATGATACATGAAACTCAAAAAAAAAAAAAAAAAAAAACCCTCAATATACCCAATGCTGCACAAATTGCATAATACATGAAACTAGTTTGCCTACAAATTACAATTTGCTCGATTGATCACGTAATGCACGAAACATGTTTATTTGCAATACATATGCTATTGGATTGAGTACATGATACACGAAACTTAGATTGTTTGCAATATACGTGATACATAAGAATTGCTTCATTGATACATAATTCTAGATTGACCACACTGTACATGAAACCCATTTGATTACAAAGTACTTTATACTAAACGGTGTACACTATACAAAATACATGATGCTACGTTGCTAACACTATACATGAGATCCATTCCCTGCAATACACATAACACTATGTTGTTTACATTACACGTTAGAGTTTATCGGCTTACAAAATACAAGAGGCTAAATTACTTACACTATATATGAGACCTACTTGATTACGAGCTACGTGACATTAAATCATACATGAGACTTGTGTGCTTACTATATACTCGAAACAAAATTTACTTACAATTATTGCAGTGGATTGAGTTCATTTTACACAAGACATGGTCATACACTTTGTACACCAAAGTTGAAGACCATAATACATTGAAACGCCTCGGGGTTTGACGTATTCTTGTTCAAACACGAGCAAACTAAGAAACTTTAAGTGTTACTACTTTACTACTCTTTAGTTGCAAACTGACCTGATTAGGGACATAATTACTTGTTAAGCGACTTTTATGTGTAAACAGTAGACGTGATTATAGCGAAATTGTGCCCCCTTACCCGCACACAACGAAACAATCTATATGGACCATACGATGATTTGAATAATTACGGGTGCACACGGAATTATAGAAAAATCAGCGCATGGAAACTATAGTGAAATTTTGTCGTGTGTTGTGAACTAAAACTTATCATGATATGTAGCGATGGAACTGATGTGATATGACAAGGGAATGGTGGATACGCCGATGGTACTTCCTATACATAAGTGTCCTATCATATTATCATGAGTAGCGTTGCTAGTGTCACGTGAAGTTTTCACCCAGACCAATGTTTATGAAATCTCTCACCTCTTTCTTGAATTTTAGTAGCATCCATTAGTTAAATTTCGGGACGAAATTCCCTTAACATAGGGAGACTGTAACATTCCCGATTTTTCCGCCCCTGTTTTAATTTTATTTATATATCGTCTCATACAATAATACCATTTCACATAAAACCTATACCTATCCATATCTATATATTATGCCACATTAACTGCTATTCTCTTTACATATGTCAATTCAAAACCCTTTTAACCTTGTATTACGTATTACCTCTTTAATTATCGTATAAAATGTAAAGGTATATTTACCTATGTTTATCAGTAAACAATTTATTACTATAAATGTACGTAAATGCAACCCATGAATTTTAATTCATATAACTTCACTCATATATACATATATATATATATATATATATATAAGTGAACACCTACAAACTTATATGCTTACAACTATTAACTATATCCTATTAAAAATAGTTGTTTATTTTTGAAACAAAGTCACGTTTTTGAACATGTTTAAATAAAACCTTATGAACTGGGTTAGATTAAATCTAATAAGTTTATTTTCTTTTGTAAAGTTTATAAAATCAAATGAGTTTTGCATCCGCAAATGAATTTTAAACAACCAAATAGTTTGAATCACTCCCCTTGTCCGTCAGTTGACTTTCAGAGTCAACGATCACCATATCAGTTTCACAATCCGACTGATTCCTTGATGTCAATGCTTATCAGCCCTGCCCAAACTCTCGCGACCAAATCCGTATGCGTTTAACAGACCATTTGGGCACAGGACAGCGCCAAAAAAAAAAAACTCAAGACCAAACCCCTCATGAGACAGTTGACTTTTTCAAGTCAAAGACTCATCGAATTCAATCCAAACGTTGAGGTTCGAAGGCGTTAATGATCTGGTCTCGTGCATGGACGTTATACAATCAAAACCAAGTGTCATTGATGAATCCATTTAAACGAATTTAAACGAATTAACTCGAAACTTAAACCCGTAACCGTTCTAATCGAACACGAATCGATTTACGCATTTCGAATGAAATTGAGGCGTATAACCCAGTTACACACCTTCGCGACTTCACTAGCAAACTCTCTGGACACAAAATCCCTCTCTCAAATACTTCTGAGTCGCGAGTCCTCACGAAGAACTCGAGCAAGCAATTCTCATCCGATCACACTCGTTTCTTGATCATTGCAGGTAATATATACATCCTAAGACTCATTTTTACTTCGGGAACGAAAGCCCTATGATGCTAAGATCAATCGGTGGCCTTTTGGGTGGATTTAGGTAACTAGGGTTTATACGTTCATACGGGATCGATGGTGGGTTGGGCATAAACGATAAGGCTAAACGATTAGGTATACTGTCAAGGCATCATGCCCAGATCATCTGGTTAATCCCTTGGCCCTCCCCATCCAAGGTCGCGAGTTCGAATCTGCAACCCACACTCAACGCCTTTTTGCGTGTGCAGCAGAAACCAGACCGGCCGCTTCCCAGTTACACGTTAAAACCATTAAGGGCCAGTCACATAACAATAGTTAGCCCCTGGTCCAGTGGTTAGTCCGGAAGCTGTTACCGGGCAGACCCGGGTTCGACCCGGGCAAGCCACTTTTATTTTTAAAACAGTTTTTACAACTCCAAACTATTTTATAAAAACTAATACCATTTATAATAGACTGGGACAATAATTTATGATTTTTAATCATAAAATGATTATTTTTCCAACTTAAATGATTTTAAACCACTATTTATTTTTATTCTATGTAAAAGAAATCAGTTAATATTTATTTTACAAACGGAACACCTAAAATACTTATTCTTATAAATTGTGGAAAGGTTTATAAACCACTTTATTATGAAACGAAATATTATAAAAACGTTGTTATTTGTTAAATTGTTAAACGTTATTTAAACAAATAAAAACATTATTTTCTAAAATATATACTAAAACATATTTACAATATATATTTCGGAATTATATTTCTGTATATCTAGCTTTTATTTAAATACAAAAACCAGCTTACACACATCCCTTGCATGAATTAATAAAAACCCTCTTGTACAGATCCCTACACTCAATCCCGTTAAACCCTAAATAAAACTTTAGACCGCGTGCATATTCTGATTCAAGCTCATACACTCCACTCTAGGTTAACTTGGTGACGTACAAGAATCATCCTGATACCTATTTACTTGTGCTACCCACACCATCAATACATGTGAGTATTCACAACCCCTTTTACTCTTTTACACTTTTGGGGTGGAACATGAACTCTATACGCATTACACATTACACATTTACATTTACACAAACAACACAAGTGCAAAAATCCTATTTACATACATGTGTGCAAAATTTGAGCTTTGTGCCCGAGTGCTAGGTGTGCTAACCTTTGTATCCTCTTATGTGCAATCATTAACTATACAAGCCGACGGTTTTCAATGATAGATCTATTGAGTGTGACAAACCCACCCATGGTACGCGGTGATTGAAACCGACAACACACTTTGTTTTGCATGCTAGTTACAAAGGTTTGATTGTACTTGGTTACACAATAGCGGCTCCCCATAAATGCGTTATTTATCATGTTATGTAAAGGATTTGGTTTACAAACTATATGCTATCTATGTACAAACTTGTGTTATACTCACCAACTTTTTAGTTGACCTTATTTTATTCATGTTTCAGGTGTTTTCATTTGAGTTTGATCAAGACATGCAACACATAGGCTTTGGACCTAGTTAATATTAAATCAAAGACCAATTGTATTTGATTATGTACTTTGAACTTGTTTCGTGTTTGTTTGAATGGGAATGGATTTAATATATTACAATCTAGTCAACCTTGTGCTCACGAACAGTCTTACATGTCCCGCCCCGATGATTCCGCCATCGGTCGGGGTGTGACAGTAGGTGATCACATACACATGACCATAGATTGACTACCTGGTGTCTGTATTTATGTTTGTGCTTATATGATTTGATCTAAACTTCTTAGTCTGCATAAACAGGAAATGATTGCTTCATGACTGTCAGACATTGTTGTATATAATCTTTAATTTGGATATTTGCATGTAATTTGAATTGCCAGTAGGCTAGAAGCGTTTTTAGTCCATTAGTAGTGTGAAAACATAATGGTCTATGTTACAATTGTGATTTGAACCCATGGTATGCTGGGAGTGTGTGTTAAAAGATCATTATCAGATAAAGAATATGAGACTTTAAGTATTTCATGTGATCAGTATCAGATTATATTGATTACCACAATTGTTCAGTTCATTTCACTGTCCATGTCCCGAAAAACATGCAATGTGATGTTGGACTAAGATATGTTTTTGACAACATTTGTTGGAACATATACTCACCCTTGGATCAATTATCTTGATTCCATTGAATATATCCAGATAATAGTTAGATCACATTACCTTATGTCATTGAATCAATCGATTCCTTGATCAATCTTATTGTTGATGAATTCCATTGGTACAATTTCACTGTTATTACTGAATCATGGTACTTCATCCAAAACCAAGCTATATGAATCATTTGATTCTGAATCATTCTGATTCAATATATCCTTTGGGATCTGTTTCTTTTTCTGTGCTAATTAAGATAGTCTCATCCTGGAAATTAATCTAAACTTTGCATAAGTCTCAATATGTCTTGAAGATAGTGTAATTTATATTTCTATTGGCATATTTGTGGGGTACACATTGTTTTCATATAAATGGTACTAACTCATAAGAACGTGGGATAAAAATGCTTGTAGTTTCAAATCTTATAATGCTGACAACTTGAATTGACATATAGTATATTGCAAATTCGGTATGAATAAGTTAACATGTCATGATCTGATCTTGTTTACTTTGAAGTTTATCGCGTATCATTTCATGAATTTCTTAATATTTGAAAAAGATATGGAAGAGAAATTGGTATAAAAGGTTAATATTCAAAGAATATAAAAAAGAAAGACGTGATATCTGTGAGCAGTTAGTGTTTGAATAAAAATTTCAAAAGATTTGATAGTTTTTGAAAATATGATGTGTTAGGTCTGAGAAATTGTTTGCTGATATATCATAGAATGTTGCACAAATTGCTTGTGTGTTGAGCCAAGTATTTGTGAATATGTAGAATGTTATAGATCAACCCTTAGATCTGCTAGGGATTTGATATTCAGAATGGGTATGTGATACATCAAAGATACTGACATGATCTTCTTACTCGCAGTGTTCGACCAAAAATATGTGATTTTGTATGTACAGTGAAAAACCAAAAAGATTTTATTTTTTAGATGTTTCTAGATTTACTGCTTTAATTCTATAAGAAAAAGTACAAAAAGATTTTAGTGTGTTTTAGCATAAATTTTGAAAAATCCAAAAATATGTACTTTACTTGTTCATTTAGCTTTATAAAAAAAATTCAAAAATTCTTACTTATTTTGGATAAAGTTGTATACAGGTTGCAAGATGATCTGTTTGACGGACATAAGTGAAAATGGATAAATCTCATTTTTTTGCTAAGTGTTGAATAAGGCGAACTTGATATGTTCGCTTGGTATGATCGCATGACATGTTCGCCTTAGGGGTGAACTTGTTAAGTGCGCTTGAATCTAGCGGACTTAACCTGAGGGGTATATATAGGATCGGCGAACATGACCAGTTTACTTGTTGTTTTGACTTGTGCGAACTTAGTGAGCGAGGTTATCTTCTGTGTTCATTTATCTTCTGATTTTGAGTTTGTGAATGTGAAAGTGGTTATTTGTTCCAGATTAATACTCAAAATCAATTTCCAAATCCAATAAAGGTATAATCATTTCATTTCATCCATTAAACTATTTGGAATTGTTGGATGTTGTTCTCGGTTATCATCGATCATATCACCCTATATGTTCATCATCATTTTGTTGTTAAACACTGAAATTGTTCATTTCTATATCTTAATTGAGTGTTGGCGAGTTGAGTGGTGTGATTGATTGTGGTTTATAACATCAAATTGTTGGATGTTGAATTCTGTGACTGTTCAAGTTTTTGAGCGAACTTGCTCAAGTTCGCCTCTTGTAACTCTAAGCGAACTTGTTAAGTTCGCCTAAGGGACCAGTGTTAAACAGACTTAGCAATTTTTTTTCAAAATTGTGATTTTTTTAAATTTTTTTACTTTGTTATTTTATCATTTTGTGTTTGTTTTGTTTGAAAAATTGTCGATGTCTAATCATTTCTCTTGAGCAGATCATGGATCGTCATGTGGAATATAAACATAATCAGGTGGCACTACTTGATCCGGAGTTAGCAGAGGCCGCAAATTATCAAGAAATAATCAACTTCCTGAATATGTAAAGATTGAGTGTTACACTCTCGGCTAATCAACATATTAGCTTGCAATATATTCAACAATTCTGGGAGACGGCACAACAAGACATGTATGTTGATCCACATGTAATCAGGGCTACAGTGAATAATCAAGAAATTGTTGTTTCTACTCAAGTTATCAGAACAGCTCTTGCTTTGGGTGGTGAGAATAACGAGCCTATTGGATTGCCAAATACTCTAATCATGGGATGTTTTCAAAGAATGAGGTTGTAACATTTCTGATTGTAGTATTCATATTTTCAATTCAATGTAATGCATTTCGAACTCAATACTCGTGCACTGTCTTGTTCTATTTTTCCGCCTCAAATTAAATGCAATGATTCAATACAAATTCACAAGTTTTGCTCGATTATATACACTTAAACATTATACAAGTAACTATTTAGTTCAAACTTATAGAACCTGAAAAGTCAAGAATTAAAGTTGAACAAAATACCAAGAAACCCTAATTAGCACGGTCGTGCTTCGTCCTGGCACGGTCGCGCCAAGTGCCTCGGCACGATCGCGAGAGTGGTTCTGGAACGATCGCGCCCGGTGCCTAAGCACGGTCGCGCCTATCTTGGCACGGTCGCGCCTGCGTAACAGTCAAAACGTAAAGGCAGTTTCAAAACGCCCAATCGTTCGAATTCAAAACCATTATACGTTTTATTTTCATTAACCAAGAAAATAATACTATCAATCATTCCCTTTACTACCAATTAATCCTGAATCATTCAGCCTCAAAGAATTATCTCCCAAGACCACAAATCCTCTCTACAATCCGAATACTCCCGAACAATCCATCTCTATACGATATACAATCCTCTCTGGAACACCCGAAGCCATTGAAGCAGTCGGAATCGCAGCAGAAGTTGCCGGAAGTCAAGCTTGTCGACGCCGGAACTTCCTTCTACCGATCTCTATCAATTCTCTACGGTTTTGGGTAATTGAAACATTCCTCTCATTCGTTTCAGTCGATATATCAAAAGCCCCATGTTAATCTGGGCTTCCATTAAAGAAATCATCCTGAACCGAAATTCTTATTTTAATAAAAATGATTTAATCGAATCCATTCTTAAACACGATTTACATACAATTAACTTATATGAAAAGACTCGAAACAACTCAATAATCAAAAGCCCTAACAATTTCAGCATTTAAAATACAAGAATTTGTCAATTCGTGTCTGATTTGGAAGAGACACGGTCGCGCTAATCATCTAGCGCGGCCGTGCCTCATGAAACGCGGTCGTGCCGACTAGCAGCGCGGTCGTGTCCTCCTGTCCAGACCTAGTCATGCCCTTTGGGCTAGCCTCTGTTGTGTCTAAAAATCATAGACACGACCGTGCCGAGCCAAGGCATGGTCGTGCCTGTTGACTTGTCTAGTTTGTGCCCTCTGTTGATCAACCCGGTCGCGCCCGTGGCTTGAGCACGATCGTGCCCTTCCGAGGCACGGTCGTGTGTGACTCAGAACTTTTAACAGAATTATAATTTTATATTTTTCAATCAGTAAATGTTTTAAATTTTATAAAAAAATATGTTTTCTGTACTTGAAAAGATTTAAAGTTTAATCTGGACATAAATATTATTTATTTGAAAGTTTATTTAAAAATTTATAAAAATTAAATTTATATTTATCTTACACTAAAATGATGTTTTAAATGATTAAGTTACAAAGTTTATAAATAAATAAGATAATAATTATTTATTTAATTCACATTTAAACAAAAATCATTTATTTATTTTTACTTAATTACAATCAATATTTACATTATTTCATAAACTATAATCATTTATTTACTTATTAAATTACATTTATCACATGCATTATTTTCATAATCAACAATTTTATAAAATTCTATCTTTCAATTCCAAACTTTAATCAAATGTTCCAAAAATCACAAATTCAACCTTCAATGTTAGACTTAAACCTTGTGCACCTATTTGATTCAATATACATTACTATCTAGGTTAACCCGTGCGTATCAAGGACCCTTATTTTATCTATACTCTTGTTAGCTACACCTGCATACCAAGTGAGTATTCACAACCCCTTTTTACTCTTTTACACTTTTGGGGTGGAACATGAACTTTATACACATTACACATTTACATTTACACAAACAACACAAGTGCAAAATCCTATTTACATACATGTGTGCAAAATTTGAGCTTTGTGCCCGAGTGCTAGTTGTGCTAATCTTTGTGAAAACTTATGTGCAATCATTAACTATACAAGCCGACGGTTTTCAATGATAGATCTATTGAGTCTGACAAACCCACCCAAGTGGAGGTGATTGATACCGACAACACAATTTGCATACTAGTTACAAAGGTTTGGTTGTACTTGATTACACAATAGCTGCTCCCCATAAATGCCTTATTTTATCATGTTTTGTAAAGGATTTGTTTTCAACTATATGCTATCTATATACAACTGTGTTATACTCACCAACTTTTTAGTTGACTTTATTTTATTCATGTTTCAGGCCCTAATATGTGAGAATGATTCATGACGTGCTCAATATAGGATTTGGACTTAGCAATTTAAATCAAGAATTCTATGAGTTGTTTTATGTTTCTTTGTTTGAATTTGGTTTGTACTTGGATTATTTGTGATGGAAATTTGACTTTAATATATTTCAATTTAGTCAACCATGTGCTATGAACAGTCTACATGTCCCGCCCCGATGATTCCGTCATCGGTCGGGGTGTGACAGATTGGTATCAGAGCCTTGGTTATAGGGAATTAGGTTATTAGACACCTTGACCTAGACTATAATTTAGGACAACCACTTATGCTATGCTTCATGATTATGTGCTATGTGCTACATGTTATATGTTACATGCTTAGTATGATTACTTATTATTTCATTTTGATGACTTATGTGTTTTAAATCCATGACTTATTAGGATATTCTTAATAATTAAATAAATAATATCCTTTCCCATATTCTAAAACCTCATAATATTTCTATCTTCTTTCTATCTTTATCCTTTCTAAGCATTTGGAAAATTCTTGAAGCAAAAATCTTTAAAAAAATTTATTTCTTCGTTAAGGTTTTTAAACTTGTTAAATTATTTGAGGACACGTGCAATCTGGAAGAGTGGCACCTGTATTTTGGGTTTTCTGTCTAGGAAAGCATTTCGCATAAATCACAATCAACCGAGGGACCCGTATGCTTTCCTGGGAATTCCCGAGATGAGTGTTTACTTATAGGCTGAAGCACGTCTTCTTGAAAATTATATAAGTCTAAATAACCTTAATGTGCCATGGTATTCAAGTGATTTTGTCACTTTTGAGTACAATCCAAACTATGAATATCTATTTTTTTTATTTATTTTTTATCTCATTCTATTAAACCCTATCAAATCTCATAAGTTCTTACAATCTTTCTTGTCTTGTGAAAAATCTGTAGAATGCCTCCTCGTCGTGCTCCCGCAACCAACGACAACACCGACATTGCTGCCATTCTTACCCAATTGGTGACACAACTCACCCAAGCCAATGGTGCCACCAATGGCAACAATGGTGGAAATGGAAGCAATAGTGGTAATAATGGTGGAAATGGTGGTAACAATCATCTCAATGCACCTTCAAGCACTTCAACTCGTGCAATCCCCTCAAGTTCTTTGGTACCGAAGGAGCTACTGGACTCCTTCAATGGTTTGAAAGCATTGAGAATACCTTTCTCAATAGTGACTGTCCCGATAACCTCCGTGTCCGTCATGCTACAAGTGTCCTACAAAAACGGGCACTTACATGGTGGAATGGAGAGAAAAGGAATAGGGGTGTTGATGTAGCTATGGCCTTACCTTGGGCTGAAGTCAAAAGGCTTATGACCGAGGAGTTCTGTCCTCGAAATGAAGTGAAAAAGTTAGAAGCTGAATTTAGGGATCTTGCCCAAGATAGTGGGGAAAGCTTAGCATATACAACTCGGTTCCATGAGTTGAGTCTTCTCGTGCCCCACATGGTCACTCCTTTGTCCCGTTGTGTTGAAAAGTATATTGGTGGGCTACCAAGACAAATCCAAGATACTGTCTTAGGTAGAAATCATGATACTCTGGAGGATGCTATTCGTCTATCCGCAACCTTAACTGATAATCATGTGAAAGCTGGAACTCTTACCAAAAAGGGTTCTAAGAAAGTTTCTGAAACCGTAACCCCTCCTACTCACAACAAAGAAGCCACAACCGAGCCCTCTCGCAACAATAGAAAGAGGAAGGTTAGAAACTATGCTGTGGTTGCTCCTGCTGTCCCCGTCAACCAAGCTGTACCTATGGTTCAAGCGCCGGCTAAAAAGCCATATGTTGGGATCTACCCTCTTTGTGCCACCTGCAATTATCATCATCCTCAAACTATCCCATGTCGCATTTGTACTCATTGTGGGAGATATGGTCATACTATCAATGTTTGTAGGGCCAAAGCTCTTGCGGGCCAAGTCCACCCTCCAAACCGAACCGTACCTCAAGTGACTAATCAAGGTGCTCCCGCCATTGCTAATGGGCGTGCTTGCTATGAGTGTGGTGACCCGAACCATTTTCGTGATCAATGTCCAAGACTTGCAAATGCTAGACAAGGTGGAGCTCGTGGGAGTGCGTTCAACATAAACACCAACGAAGCTCAAGCCAACAACGACGTGGTTAATGGTACGTTCCTTGTAAATAGTCAATATGCCTCCATTTTGTTCGATACCGGTGCCGATAAAAGTTTTGTGTCACTTAATTTTGAGCCTTTACTTGCAAAGACACGATCCCAATTAGAGAAAACTTTCACCGTTGAAATAGCGAATGGTGACTCCCTTACAATTGACTCCATTATTTATGATTGCTCCTTAGAACTAAATGACCATTCATTCCCAATCAACATTGTTCCAAGGCCACTAGGAAGCTTTGATATTATCATAGGTATGGATTGGCTATCAAATCATCATGCCGAAGTCATTTGCTTTGAAAAGTGTATCCAAATTTCGCTACCATCGGGAGAAACCTTAAGGGTTTTTGGTGAAAAGCCTTGCAAAGAACTTAAGTTGATGTCGTGTACTACCGCTCAAAAAGTACTTACGAAAGAAGTACATTGCTTTCTTAGCCCATATTGTTCAAAAGGATGTCAAGGAGAAGAGTATTCAAGACATTCCGATCATTCGGGATTTCCCCGAAGTTTTTCCTAAGGATTTATCCGGTCTTCATCCCGTCCATCAAGTAGAGTTCCGTATTGATCTTATACCTGGAGCTAACCCTGTTGCTAGAGCTCCTTATCGTCTTGCACCTTCTGAAATGCAAGAGCTTGCAAGTCAACTCCAAGAGCTCTCCGACAAAGGTTTCATTCGCCCGAGTCATTCACCGTGGGGTGCACCCGTCTTATTTGTTAAGAAGAACAATGGATCATTTCGCATGTGTATTGACTACCGCGAACTCAACAAGCTTACTATCAAGAACCGTTATCCTTTGCCTAGAATCGATGATCTCTTTGATCAACTTCAAGGTTCTACTTGCTTCTCGAAGATTGATCTTCGATCCGGTTATCATCAGCTTCGTGTTCAAGAATATGACATTCCTAAGACTGCCTTCCGAACAAGGTATGGTCATTACGAGTTCATGGTTATGCCTTTCGGGTTAACCAATGCACCCGCAGTTTTCATGGATCTCATGAATCGTGTGTGCAAACCATACCTCGATAAATTTGTGATCGTTTTCATTGATGATATCTTAATCTATTCCAAGACTAAAGCCGACCATGAAGAACATCTTAGACTGGTTTTGGATCTCTTGAGAAAAGAACAACTATATGCCAAATTCTCCAAATGCGAATTTTGGCTAAAAGAGGTTCAATTTCTTGGCCACATCGTCAACGACAAGGGTATTCATGTTGATCCTGCTAAGATTGAAACGGTTAAGAATTGGAATGCCCCGAAGACTCCTACCGAAGTTCGTTCATTTCTTGGTCTTGCGGGTTATTATCGTCGTTTCATCTCAAACTTCTCAAAGATTGTTGTCCCTCTTACCGCCTTGACCCACAAGGGTAAGACTTATGAATGGGGACCGAAACAAGAAGAAGCTTTCCAAACCCTCAAGCAAAAGTTGTGCAATGCTCCTATATTGACTCTCCCCGATGGAATCGATGATTTAGTTGTCTATTGTGATGCTTCTAACCAAGGTCTTGGTTGTGTTCTCATGCAACGAGGCAAAGTAATCGTTTATGCATCAAGGCAACTCAAAGTTCATGAGAAGAATTATACGACGCACGATCTCGAGCTGGGTGCGGTCGTATTCGCGTTAAAGATTTGGAGACATTACCTATATGGCACGAAATGTGTGGTATTCACCAACCACAAAAGTCTTCAACATATTTTCAACCAAAAAGAACTCAATATGAGGCAACGACGTTGGGTCGAACTCCTTAACGACTACGACTGCGAGATTCGTTACCATCCCGGCAAAGCGAATGTTGTAGCCGATGCTTTGAGTCGAAAGGACCATGTTATGCTTCATTGTGCCCGTATTCAAACCGATATTCAAACCCGTATCTTAGAAGCTCAACACGTCTCGGTAACCTAGGGTAACATGTACGAAGAAATGTCATGTGGTGTTGAACTCCTTCTTGAATCAAAACCCAATGGCTTACTCTATTACTTGAACCATATTTGGGTTCCCGATCGCGACGATCTCCGTGCATTTCTCATGAACGAGGCTCATAAGACTCGTTATTCTATTCATCCTGGTGCGGATAAAATGTACCAAGATCTTCGCCAACTTTATTGGTGGCCCGGTATAAAGAAAGACATAGCTCTTTATGTGGCCAAATGCTTAACCTGTTCCAAAGTCAAAGCCGAACATCAACGTCCATCTGGTTTACTCGAACAACCAGAAATTCCCGTGTGGAAATGGGAGAATATAACTATGGATTTCATTACCACGCTCCCTCGCACCTCGAGTGGTTATGATAGTATTTGGGTAATCATTGATCGTCTCACCAAATCTGCTCATTTCTTACCTATCCGCGAAGACTTCAAGGTGGAGAAACTAGCCCGAATTTACATTGATGAAATTGTCAGCCGTCATGGTGTTCCCGTGAACATAATATCCGATAGAGACGCTCGGTTCACCTCTCGATTTTGGAAATCTCACCAAAAGGCTCTTGGTACTCGATTGGATTTGAGCACGGCTTACCATCCGCAAACTGATGGTCAAACCGAGCGAACAATCCAAACTCTTGAAGATATGCTTAGAGCTTGTGTAATCGATTTTGGTGGCAATTGGGATTCACATTTATCCCTCATTGAGTTTTCTTACAACAATATCTACCACATAAGTATCAACATGGCTCCATTCGAAGCTCTCTATGGTCGCAAGTGTCGTTCTCCTATCTGTTGGAACGAGATTGGTGAAGCACAAATCACTGGTCCCGAGTTAATTCAAGAAACATCCGACAAGATTATTCAAATCCGTGACAATATTCGAGTAGCGAGGAGTCGGCAAAAGAGTTATGCCGACAAACGTCGAAAACCCTTGGAATTCCAAGTCGGTGACCTTGTTCTTCTAAAGGTGTCTCCATGGAAGGGCGTGATCCGTTTTGGAAAGAAAGGCAAGTTAGCACCTCGTTATGTTGGTCCATTCAAAATCCTTGAAAGGATTGGGAAAGTGGCTTACAAGCTCGAGTTACCTCAATCTCTTGGCAATGTACATCCTACATTTCATATATCTAATCTGAAGAAGTGTCTCGCTGATGAAAATCTCCACATACCGCTTGACGATGTGCGCATTGATGAAACGATGCACTTCGTTGAGAAGCCGGTGGAAATTATGGATCGTGAAGTCAAACAGCTCAAGCGAAGTCGCATTCCTATCGTCAAAGTTCGTTGGGAATCTAAGCGTGGTCCTGAGTTCACTTGGGAATGAGAAGACCAAATGAAGCTCAAGTACCCTCATCTTTTTACTGATACCGTTGTTTCCTCAAACTAAATTTCGAGACGAAATTCTCTCAACATGGGAAGACTGTAACATTTTTGATTTTAGTATTCGTATTTTCAATTCAATGTAATGCATTTCGAACTCAATACTCGTGCACTGTCTTGTTCTATTTTTCCGCCTCAAATTAAATGCAATGATTCAATACAAATTCACAAGTTTTGCTCGATTATATACACTTAAACATTATACAAGTAACTATTTAGTTCAAACTTATAGAACCTGAAAAGTCAAGAATTAAAGTTGAACAAAATACCAAGAAACCCTAATTAGCACGGTCGTGCTTCGTCCTGGCACGGTCGCGCCAAGTGCCTCGGCACGATCGCGAGAGTGGTTCTGGAACGATCGCGCCCGGTGCCTAAGCACGGTCGCGCCTATCTTGGCACGGTCGCGCCTGCGTAACAGTCAAAACGTAAAGGCAGTTTCAAAACGCCCAATCGTTCGAATTCAAAACCATTATACGTTTTATTTTCATTAACCAAGAAAATAATACTATCAATCATTCCCTTTACTACCAATTAATCCTGAATCATTCAGTCGAAAAAGTGAAGCTTTCCGGCCAAAACGACCAAATCCGGCCACTGCCCGGTTTTCCGGCAGCGGCGACGGCGGCGGCCGACGGCGGAGACCGGCGGCGCTGGTGGGGCTTGGCGAGACGAGTTCATGGCCGCTTGAATCAGCTCAATCGGAGTTCGTATGATCAAGTTATGAGCGAAACAAGTTTCTTCTCGCGTCGTGCTCAGCTTTTCGTACTAAACCGCTTAGAACGGCTTGTAGGCTAAGGTATGACCCGAAACACTTATATATCTATTGTCAGGTAGTAGCACGGGACCTATAAATTTTGTCGGGGACGTCTTTTGAGAACGTTTTTCGGGCACGTTAAATTGTATTATAATTATATAGTTTTTATATATTTATCAAATAATTGTCGAATTGAAGTATGACTTTAGTATTAGGATCTAAAGTGTGGTTTATTGGATTATTGGCGTAAGTTAATGTTGTAATTGGACAATTGGATATTGTCGGGTTTAGCCAAAAACAAACGGGACTCTGCCCAATTTTCGTTAAAAATAAAGAATTTGGTTTCTACAACTTAGATGTCCTCAACATGGGTTGGGTTTAGATTTGAAACCGTAATGTTAGGGCACGATCCTAGTTATATTGTTGTTGATATTGACAACACTTATTTGAACAATATGAAACGTTTAGGATCGTTGCGCTCACTTGTTGTCAGTTGAGCTTGTGATCGCATTTGCTGGACTTGAGGTGAGTTCACTGTCCCCTTTTAACTTTTAATGTTTTAGAAACATCGGGGGAGAAACATATTTCCATAACACGTTTGAAAACACGAAACATCATTACTTGATACATCTTAGAAAACATGGAACGCATACTTATAAACATTTTCATATGGTAACAAGAAAACAAGACCCGACCTTTATGTTTGCATGAGTGAACACGTTTGGAGCTCGTAAAGCCCCCTGACCATCATATTTTATAACCATTAGCTAAGGATAGCCTGGGATTCTATGGATAGTACTATTGGGATTGACACCCCCGGTCATGGTTAGTCGCGCTAACCATGGGTCCCTCTGGCCAAATGACCGCATAGTGTTCAAACATTGCTCGTGAGGTATGAGCGAGGGGCAAAACACCTGTGTCATGGTTTGGTTATGCCTCATGTATGTACATATTATTTGTATTCCTAGCTAGTCTACAAATGGGTCAACATTACTTGTTTTGTTTATCATATTCATTGAAACGTTTTCGTGCAGATGGATCTGCCAATCACTTATACACCAATGGTTTTACCATTCGTTTACGTGAAAATGTTTTTATCAATGTTTTCAAGGAAAACAGTTTCATATTATGGCCATGTACACATTATCAATGTTTTAAGGAAAAACGACTTATTTTATGACTATGAAGTCATCACATGTTTTCATTGGGAAAACTACTCGTTTTATGACTATGAAGTCATCACATGTTTTCATTGGGAAAACTACTCGTTTTATGACTATGAAGTCATCACATGTTTTCATTGGGAAAACTACTCGTTTTATGACTATGAAGTCATCACATGTTTTCATTGGAAAAACTACTCGTTTTATGACTATGAAGTCATCACATGTTTTCATTGGGAAAACTACTCGTTTTATGACTATGGAGTCATCACATGTTTTCGAGGAAAACAACCTTACATTAAACCCGTGTACATATTTTAAATGTTTTCAAGGAAAACAGTTTCGTATCATGGCCATGTACACAATATCAATGTTTTCAAGGAAAATCACTTTACATTGCAACAATCAAACCCGTGAACTCACCAACCTTTGTGTTGACATTTTTAAGTATGTTTTTCAGGTAATTCATAGCCATGGCACGGTTGGAATAGGTTAGCCTTTTGGATTAAACCCTAGAAGCCGAAGGAGTATGATCGTCAAACCTCAAGATGACTTTCAACTATACATGGTTCTAGGACAATGTACAAGTTTATTATAGTATTTGTAATGGTGTTCAATATTCAGAAGTCTTTACTTTAACTTCCGCTGTTGTGTAATGTTACCAATCGTTGCAACCTTAATTTATTTATTTATTCATTAAGTAAATAAATTTGGGGGTATGATATGTATACCCTCCACTTGGTGTGATATGTATACCCTCCTTCATGATCTGCTGGGTTGGATGATTAAAACTTTCGCCATGAGATATGGCAAACGGGACTACCCAATCGGAAGAGAACCCGAGGTGGATATGTAGGACTAAACGGGAGAGAACTCCACGGGTCAGGAGACCCATAGACTCATCGGGATCATGTTGAGCCACACGTACATACAAACTTGGAGCCTGATTTGCTCGACACGGATTTGAGGATCTCTGCCCTATCATAGTGCCTGACTTCCACCGCACACGTCCTGTTATTAAAAGACACAGGTTGTGTCTCTCTACCATTAACTCCATCCAGCAACTGCCTTAGTCAGCAGATTCACGGGTATCGGTGCGCATGACTGAGAGTAATCCGATTGAACATATACACTCTTACGCTAGAGTGTAACACGATGATACGATCTAATGAACATTTCAGATCCCTTTTAACTGAGTGCTTGGGACAGAAGAAACACTATAGGGATCATGTAAAGTAAATTATCATTGCGGGTGCACACGTAATCTTAGTTTGCAGTGCATGAGAACTCTAGTGAGTCTTTCTGTCCGAGCAAATGTTCATGAGTAATCTGTATTCCTAATCCCAATTCCCAGTCACTCGATTAATGATGGAAATTACCATAACCAAAGGGTTGAGCCAAAAGGCACCAAGTGATGCGATGAGCTATCATAAGTGACGTGGATTTGTACATCATTTCCTTCATCTTCGAATTCTAATAAATCCAAAACCCTTATCGAGACTTCATTGGTATGACAATTTCAACCTAAACGCTAAGTATGTCTTTTCTTAGTTGATTTGACCTCATGACTTGGACCGAATATGGAAATTCCTTGTAAAGAATTGTTTCACCTTTTGAGGTTCAGCTATAAAAATTTTCTCTTTTCGATCTCATTACTTATCTACCAACGCTTGTGGCTGATCTTCGGTCTAGCTTGAGTCAGACCTTAACATTTTTGAGTTCCCTATTGAATTTTCATGTAACATTCTCGCAGATCTGGAAGAACGGGAGAAATTCAATTGGATCTAATCAACTCTTAGTGGATCTTGAGCGACGAAGATTTTCACTTATCCATTTTTACTTGCTAATTCATGTCCTTTGAGATCTTACTTGCCACGAAAACCCCATGTTGACCCGTACAACGATCAACACTTGCAGTAATTGCACAACTATTATCGGAAAACACGGCATAATCTCAGGGTCTGTCTTACAATTAAGTATCACACTTACTGAAATTTACATCGGAAGTGCTATGCACTAACTCCTGTAATGGGATGGAAATTTATTCTAACTCTCTTACGCGTGACACCTATAGGGTATTGTGGAAACCCGACTTGAGACTAATGGATAATCTTACAAACTTTTGTGCTTGTATTTTTCCAGGAATCATTTTGTTGGTTGAATCTCTGACTTCATACCGCAAGAGAGACGTATCCACATCTCTTACTCTCAGCCTTCTATAGTTAGAGAGCTCTAGAGCGCCTACTCTTAGGAAACGACTTCTTAACACATACTGAGGGAAAATACAAAGCTTTGACATTTAACACTCATTACCTCAATTTTATAGCTTAAACCCTTGGACTAGGGACTTAAAGGCTATAACCGATATGAGTGAAATACGTACTGGTAAGTCGTGACAATACCATTCGAATGCCAGGGAAGTTGCAGACAAACTGTAGTATCAGTTGTTAGCAAATTCTAAAACTCCGTGATCCATTCCGACCAACTTTGATAGGAAATAAAGAACCTAAGTCAAAATCCGAGGATTTAATTCTGTGTACGCTACCAGGAAGATGAACAAAAGACGAATCAATTCCGGAAGTTTTACTTGACTGTCGTCTATTTCCTGACATCCGCTTAATGAGAAGTCAAACATTTGATTAAACAAACCATGATTTCACATCGCAGTCTACCAATTTAGTGGGTTAGCAAGCGCTGAATCAGTTTCGGGGAAACACCATTCTTATGAGGCTACTTCCACGATGCGACTGTTTACCTTCTCATCTAGACGAACCGCGACTTTTCCAAGCAAACATAGGACTTCTTAAGACTTATCTATTTCGTGGACATGATAGTCAGGTCATGAGTTCACAAATCAAGATATTACAGCCTAAATACCAGACTACAGTAGAAGTGCAGTGCAAACGATGGTAATGAGGTATTAAACTAAAACTTCGCCAGTGAAACCATACGAGAAATCTTGAAACCTTTAATCCGTTGTGACCAATGTTGATGGAAAAATCTCATATGGCACAGAACCTAATATGAGAGTATAACTTTAAGTCCCAGAAAATGCCTTCGTGGAGTATAAGGGAACAATCATAACGTTTCGTTTATGAATTCTGTCACTACTATCCGAGTACAAGAAGGTGATGAATATGCAGTTAGAAAACGAATAAGTGAAACTATGTCACTAACACTTAGCAACTGTTTGAGAGCCATTCTCACTTCTCCTTGAACCCCATGAAGATTATTAATCTTTAGTATCTGTTGAGCCTAGCCAACTAAAATATTCTCAAATACTTTGATATTCTCTTTCTTCTTCATCTAGATTCACCTTCATCTTTAGATGAACCTTAAAAAAAAAAAAAAAATCTAGATGATTCAATGAGACTACGAGAATTTATTGTGGCGAGTTTGTTAATCGATATCCGTTTTGTTTAGATTTCAATCTAAATCAAATTACGGATAACATACATGATGATGTTATCAGTAATGGAATTTGATAAAAACTATGATCAATCTCAGGAGATCATGTCTCCGTAAAATTTTATCCCATATCATAGTTGTTTAATTCGTTAACTAGACAACTACTCCATTAAACCATTCCAGCTCCTTTGTGAGAAATTGTATACACTGACATTATTGTCTTGAACTCGATTGAATCAGTTTAACCTACATACTGATTTGACGGACAAAATGTTAAAATTAAAATCTTTCATTCTAGAAGATTGAATGCACCAAGATGTTGACCCGTCGCGATGAACGGTCGATTACATGATTTGGACTAACACATGAACATCTCATTAAAGAATCTGACCAATCTTTACCAAATGCGTGATAATTTTCTTTTAGATCCTAGCACGATTTGGTTTTCTGGAGAGAAAACCCGAATATGAATAATGATGTATGTACCTATATATACTTTCGGAAATCCGTGTGCATGAACGCACTTTTGTCTTTCATTATGAATGATAATGATCATACAGTTCCACTCTGATGAGAATGATCACATAATGAAATGCTTCGTCATTTGATCCTTGATTGTTTATTTTGGTGTGTGAGTTGTTCACTTGGTTAGTGAAAACTCATTATTATAATTCACATCGACCAGGCAATTCTCTTGATGACTTACTCATTACATGAAAGTGACCCCACTGATTGTAATCCCGTTGTTCATGGGACTCTAGTAATGAGTTTATCACTTCAGGGTATAGCCAACGCCGTTCCCTTGACGATATATTCAAAGAAAATTCCTAAATCTACTCATTCGAATTTAAGGTATACTCAACAGTAACGTTATACTGTTACATGATAAGAGAATATCTCAAATCCGTACACATCCAATATCGTTAATTGGTGAGATATCCACCTTATCTTTGTATACCAACTGCTATTTGGAATGAGTCGACATTCTTCGTAAGAATTCAAAAATGGAAAAGGATACGAAATCCTAATCCATGTGTTAATATCAAATTTCGAGGACGAAATTTCTTTATGGATGGGAGAATGTGACACCTGCAAAATTTCAGAATCGAAAACCCAGTTGTTGGGCTAAAACCCAACTAGGCCCAATAAGGCCCAATAGGAAGTCAAGTCCATTTGAGGCCCGGTAAGGATCCAAGCCCGTTAGAAATCCAAATTTACACAATCCGAATATCATATTAGTCACACGATTTCATTTAATGACTCGTTACGCGATTCTGAGAATTTAAGAAAAGATATAAGAACGTACGCGGTTTAGAAATTCTAAACGTTAAACGTGTTAAACAACGGTTTTTACCGGGTATTCGACAGAACGATTAAATGAATTAATGAATTATTAATATTAAGTATTAATATTCATTTGAAAAGACTGTTCGGATAAATACACGTGTAGTACGTGTATACGAATGTTAAACCACGTTAGATCCTCGTAAAACTAACGATAGCGGTACGGTTATTACCGATACGACAAATATTATAAATATTTGTTTATAATAAAAATGTTATTAATAACCGGAGAGTGAAACGATAAATCCGACGAACAGACTCACACACGCGTTGTCAGCTCATACCGACTCGAATATTCTCCGGTAATAAGCTAACAAAATAAATTATTTAAATATTTATTTTAGTATTAATATTTATATTATGAACGACAAATATTAATCGGGAACTAAATGCATGACGATATTTTGGGTTTGACACGCGTTACTGGTAGGTAGCCTACCCACTTAAAACGCTAGATATATATATAAAATCTTCTCATCTTTTTCCTCATTTGCACAACAATCACACACACTTGTGTGTGTTTCTAGAGAGAGAACCGAGAGGAAGAAAGAGAAAGGAGGGGCCGGCCACCCTTCCGGCGGCCTCCTCCGGCGGACGAAGACGACAACACAGCGGCGAGCATGACGAGGCGGAGTCCGGCCGAGCAGCCGGCGGCGCACAGCGGCGGATCACAGCGGACCGGCGAGTGGCGGCAAGTGCACCACCTCATCTGATAGATCTCGACGTCCTGAGTCCGATGGTGGTGGTGGTTTGCACTAGATCGCGACGGTGGTGGAGATTCCGGCCAAAAACACTTTTCCGGCGACCTCGACAAATGGGGCTTTTGCTAGAAAAGGGTTCCTAAAGGTCCGATCTACGCATACGAAGAAGTTTGGGTCGAAAAAGTGAAGCTTTCCGGCCAAAACCACCAAATCCGGCCACTGCCCGGTTTTCCGGCAGCGGCGGCCGGCGGCGGAGACCGGCGGCGCTGGTGGGGCTTGGCGAGACGAGTTCATGGCCGCTTGAATCAGCTCAATCGGAGTTCGTATGATCAAGTTATGAGCGAAACAAGTTTCTTCTCGCGTCGTGCTCAGCTTTTCGTACAAAACCGCTTAGAACGGCTTGTAGGCTAAGGTATGACCCGAAACACTTATATATCTATTGTCAGGTAGTAGCACGGGACCTATAAATTTTGTCGGGGACGTCTTTTGAGAACGTTTTTCGGGCACGTTAAATTGTATTATAATTATATAGTTTTTATATATTTATCAAATAATTGTCGAATTGAAGTATGACTTTAGTATTAGGATCTAAAGTGCGGTTTATTGGATTATTGGCGTAAGTTAATGTTGTAATTGGACAATTGGATATTGTCGGGTTTAGCCAAAAACAAACGGGACTCTGCCCAATTTTCGTTAAAAATAAAGAATTTGGTTTCTACAACTTAGATGTCCTCAACATGGGTTGGGTTTAGATTTGAAACCGTAATGTTAGGGCACGATCCTAGTTATATTGTTGTTGATATTGACAACACTTATTTGAACAATATGAACCGTTTAGGATCGTTGCGCTCACTTGTTGTCAGTTGAGCTTGTGATCGCATTTGCTGGACTTGAGGTGAGTTCACTGTCCCCTTTTAACTTTTAATGTTTTAGAAACATCGGGGGAGAAACATACTTCCATAACACGTTTGAAAACACGAAACATCATTACTTGATACATCTTAGAAAACATGGAACGCATACTTATAAACATTTTCATATGGTAACAAGAAAACAAGACCCGACCTTTATGTTTGCATGAGTGAACACGTTTGGAGCTCGTAAAGCCCCCTGACCATCATATTTTATAACCATTAGCTAAGGATAGCCTGGGATTCTATGGATAGTACTATTGGGATTGACACCCCCGGTCATGGTTAGTCGCGCTAACCATGGGTCCCTCTGGCCAAATGACCGCATAGTGTTCAAACATTGCTCGTGAGGTATGAGCGAGGGGCAAAACACCTGTGTCATGGTTTGGTTATGCCTCATGTATGTACATATTATTTGTATTCCTAGCTAGTCTACAAATGGGTCAACATTACTTGTTTTGTTTATCATATTCATTGAAACGTTTTCGTGCAGATGGATCTGCCAATCACTTATACACCAATGGTTTTACCATTCGTTTACGTGGAAATGTTTTTATCAATGTTTTCAAGGAAAACAGTTTCATATTATGGCCATGTACACATTATCAATGTTTTAAGGAAAAATGACTTATTTTATGACTATGAAGTCATCACATGTTTTCATTGGGAAAACTACTCGTTTTATGACTATGAAGTCATCACATGTTTTCATTGGGAAAACTACTCGTTTTATGACTATGAAGTCATCACATGTTTTCATTGGGAAAACTACTCGTTTTATGACTATGAAGTCATCACATGTTTTCATTGGAAAAACTACTCGTTTTATGACTATGAAGTCATCACATGTTTTCATTGGGAAAACTACTCGTTTTATGACTATGGAGTCATCACATGTTTTCGAGGAAAACAACCTTACATTAAACCCGTGTACATATTTTAAATGTTTTCAAGGAAAACAGTTTCGTATCATGGCCATGTACACAATATCAATGTTTTCAAGGAAAATCACTTTACATTGCAACAATCAAACCCGTGAACTCACCAACCTTTGTGTTGACATTTTTAAGTATGTTTTTCAGGTAATTCATAGCCATGGCACGGTTGGAATAGGTTAGCCTTTTGGATTAAACCCTAGAAGCCGAAGGAGTATGATCGTCAAACCTCAAGATGACTTTCACCTATACACGGTTCTAGGACAATGTACAAGTTTATTATAGTATTTGTAATGGTGTTCAATATTCAGAAGTCTTTACTTTAACTTCCGCTGTTGTGTAATGTTACCAATCGTTGCAACCTTAATTTATTTATTTATTCATTAAGTAAATAAATTTGGGGGTGTGACAGCTACACCTTTGTTTGGGCACATAATCAATCCTGCTTATATTGCACCGCCAAATAATAATTGGATACATGATGATCCTGCTTTGGAATTACCTCCAAATGATAATCAAGATGAGGAAGAGGAGGAAGAGGATGCAGAGACTAAAAGTGATGATAATGGTGATGATGGTGATAATGGTAATGATGGTGATGAGAATGCTGATGATGATAGTGATAATGATGATGATGATGGTGGTAAGGATGGAGGTGATGTGAATGTTGAAATTAATGCACCTCAGGTTGAACAAGTGGAAATTGCAGAGACGAGTACCAGTTCTTCTGAAGCTGGTACGAATGACATGAGTTCCAAGGACTTTAGTCCTGAGCATTATGCGCGTTTGGCTAAAGTACCTAGGTTTCCTTCAAATATGTATGATAAACTTCAAAAGTCTCTAGGGAAGAAGAAGAAGACACTTCCAAGACGCAAGTCTGTACGGGGTCCTCCTCTCAATACAGTTCATGGAAAACGGGAATTACAAGATGAAACGTCTAGTTCTGAGGACGATGAAGCTCCTGCAGCCAAAGGACCTAAGTTGATGGCTTCGGCTATTAATGCTGCTCAATCTGCAATTGATAGAGAGTTTGTTGATTCTTTGATTGTAACTCCTATTCCTTCACAGTCTCCTAGTCCTCAGGTGACCTCTACTGCATCTAAAGCACATGATAAGGCTGGTCCTTCTACAAGAGATGTTAGTGATGAACGAATACAAGCCTTGGAAACACAGGTTTCAGGCTTACAATCTCAGGTAGATGATTTGCTTGCTAGAGAAGCCCAGCATGCTCAGACTATTAATGATCAAAACAAGGTACTTGCAGAGATGCAGATCCTTGTTAATCAATTGGTTGAGCGTCTTGACGCTCAGGGGGAGAAGGCTAAGAATGATAAAACTACTTGTCATAGTATTGGTATTCATAAGAATCCAGATGATAATGATGATCCAAGTGCTGGTCATGGTTTGGGTGAGCATCAACACGCTGCATCTAATCCTTCATTAACTCAAGGGGAGTCGGAGGTTATTGTGGAAGCCAATATGATGACTAGTGGTGACAATGAAGCTGTTGATGCGGACATGTTAGATAATTCTTTATTCTTTGAAGATTCTGATATGGATGAAGCTGATAAAATTGAATGTTTGATAGATTTTGATGATCTTTCTAATGATGATGATACAGAAGAAAAGGGTTAGATGAAGGAGAGATTGTTGAGGTTGAGGTAGAGTGTGATAATCATAAAGTAGTTTACGAATGGTGTGAAGGTTTAATTGATACGGATGTTTTTGATGATGATGTAATTCCTGAAGAGTTATCAGAAGGAGTTGCAAAATCTGACGAATCTGATCCTACTCAGGATAAACAAAACCCTGACTCTGCTGAAAGACTGCCTAAAGATTCTGAGATGTATAAGAATACAGGAATGACAAAGGCACAATGGGAGGAGATGGTGAAGAGCTGGAGAGATAAGTTACCAGTTTCTCCAGTGGCACCAGTCCAAAAGCAGAGATATGTGAACAAAGAGAAATGCTCGGGCAGGATAATAAGCTGGTTTTATGAGGCTGAGTTCAAGTTATTCACATTGAAAAGATCAGATGGAGTTAGTATTGAAGCCAAGGTTTAAATACTTTAACTCTTTACCGAGATGTGAAGTCAATGGGTTATCAACAAAGCCTTTGATTAACAGATCGAATAATGGAATAGCTAACTCGATTGCTAATTTGATAAGAATGGAAGGAGGTTCTGGAAAGTATGAGAAACTGAAACCTCCACAAGGAAAGAGAATAAAAGAAGTGGATCCTTTTACATAAAAGGTGACTTGGAGATACAAATTTAAACCTGTGAGATCAGTACCAAAGATTCCATTGAAACTGATTGCCTATGATTGTTTGCATGATCTTAAATGGTTGTATGTGGATGTGTATACGGGCGAAGCAGTGATAAAAGACATGAGTGGCAAGGTTATAGTAATATTCTTTGATGCTATGAACCTTGTTAACTTCTCAAGGTCTGATCAAAAGATGCTGAAATGTAGAGAGATCATGTACACAGATGAAAGCAGAGAGCAGGCGTTACAGTATAAGAAGGTGTTGTATGTGTGTTTGAAACACAAGATTTATGCAGGGAGCTCGTTGCCGAAGACATGGAAGAACAATACTTGAAGATAAAGACCAAGTTGTTGTCAAGGAGGAGTCTGTTGGTGCATGTTTTGTGACAACTAGCTTTGTATAGATTAGTCTTTATGTTTATAGTTTTGTATGTTTTGTATTATAATAGTTTAAGTTTGCACAGGCGAATAGTTGAGGCGAACTTAACAAGTTCGCCTGAACTAAAGGTGGCGAACTTCAGTTTGTTTTGTCTATAAATAGTTCAAGTTGTTCTCATTTGTATCTTCTGTATCTTTCTAGAACGACCCTGTGTTTACTGTTTACTGATGAATACAAGGAGCTTTTAATGATATCTTGTCTTGTGTGATTGTATTACGTGCGTGAGTATTCGAGACATACGTATACGTAAGGATTCCGCACTTCGTGTACGTGTCATGTGTTTTACAGCAGAGATCGATTGTTAGACCCACTGGGACTTACAAGTTGGAAAACCTATGAGACTAACATTTATTTATAACCTTAACATCTTTTGTTAAAATGTTATAGCTAAGAATTAGGAATAATCTTTGAAATCTTTTTTGTGAAGTAAACATGAAGATATGCAACCCTTTGGTCAAGATTTGGAAAAACGACGAACAATGTTGTGTTATGTCTATTATAAAAGTTATACTAATCGAAAGTTGACAATGACTCGCTTTTAAAATTTATATAACCTTGTTTCAGAATATCATAAGTTAAAAAGTTACACTCTTTTATCTAACTAAGCTAACCTTAAATGGATGACATGTAAATTACTCATGGAACCCCATCTTAATGGTTAGGGAATTATAATCTTTAATTGGATTTGGGTTCTATCACTTCAAATAACATTAACATAATAGCAAACTTTAGCCATATGAAAAGAGGTCAACATACATTAATGTGGATTCTAAACTAAGATGGTTGTCTTTTAAAATTATTTCTTTTACTCAAATTACATCTTTTTCAGGAAATACAAAAGATAATCCTCATTTTACCAAGAAAACAATCTAATCACTTGTTCACTAGTCACTTGAACTAATTAAAAATCTGGGTTGAGAAATTAACTATGTCCATGGATTGACATCCGGTTCTTTTCAAAACTATATTACCACTCGACATGTGCACTTGCCTTTGTGTGTGTATTGTAGTCTAGGTGAAAACCATCTTTTAAAACCAAGATTTGTGTAAAAATCTTTATTAAATATATATACACTTCATGCACATCAATAAACATACGAGATAATGATATGGAGTCCAAACAGACTCAAAGTATGATAATTTTTAGTTGTCCCCTGTGTATAATTGTCAACCAAATTGTACCTAAGGATTCTCAAGGCTGTCCGCAATCCGCTTGAGTGTTAGGATCTTGATTTATTAACTTGGGACATGCCAAAGTAGTGGGTTGTACCCGTAGTGACATGTAAATGCCAATAACCTTTGGTTAACATGTCAATATTAAACTGCGTGGGTCATGCCCGACGGTATAACACGTCAGTGATACTTCATTGATAATATTCGTAAGGTCCAACATATAGCCAACAATGATGAAATTATCAGCCACTGTTTCATGGACTAGTCGCACCACCTCGAACTACACATGGATATCGTGCGCATCCAGCGGAGTGTCAAAACCCAATCTCGTTAGAAAGGTGAAAGCCTTTAAACCTTTGAAGGGATTTTAGAATACCTTAAACTTGGAAGAGATGGTCAATCTCTATCTTCTGTCAGAATCCTTGAGGATCCTTCCTGCAAAACATGAAACTTTGGTGAGGGTGGGTATTAGCATGGCTAACACCCCTCCGACACTCAAGTCGGTACCTTTATAAAGGAGTAATAAAAAATGAAAATAATTAAGAACATAAGTCATACCAGTTTAAGTTAGAATTCAAGTTCTAACTTACATAAAATAGGCTTTGAGATGGATAACATTCCAGGATCTTACACATAATATCACGCTTTATGAAGGAGATAACTTCTTTTTCCCTGACTTAGACAAATGCTCCAGCTTCTATCCATTTGGAGAAGTAATCCGTCATTACCTGCATTGATACATTTCCTCCTGGTGCTTTTTGGGCAGTAGTATCCTGTCCTCAAGATCCTCGAGAATAATGCTCTGTCCCAAGTGTGATTACCACAATCTCCTTCATGTATGTCTTTCTAGACTTCTTGTGCTTAAGGATCCTCTAAACATCTCAAGTATGGACCTGCAATAGATTTTCTATACAAAACATTGTGCAAAGTTTATAAAATGAGATACTTTCATGTGAAAATCCTTGTGATTCCTTTCGTCACTCAGGATCCCACCATCCTTTCCTCCATCTATCAGGACCCTTTGTATGAAATGATTGGCCATATATAGAGTAATTTCCAATCTGTCATGATGAGGATCCTTGGCATCCTTAGGTGGGATGCCACTCATCTTAGGGTAGCATCAAGATTCTGATTCTTTTCTTTCTTTCTTGCCAAGAGTTCCTTCAGGTGGCCCTTGCTAAGAAGATATCTTATCTCCTTCCCAAGGACAATGCAATCCTCAGTCTTGTGCCTGAAGTCTTCATGATAGGCACACCATTTGGATTTGTCCTTCCATTCGGATCCCTTTTTAGTTTTCCTCAGCCATCTAGCCTTGTTCCCAAGATCCTGCATAACATACATGAGTCCTGAAACAGAAAAACAATAACCGGTTAGTTTAGGATAATTTTCTTCTTCCTCGTCTCCCTTCATAAAGTTGAGGACCTTATTCACTTATGGTGCATCAAATGTAAGAGGATCAGGTTTAGGCATCATACTGAAATCGCCACAAGTGGACATAATACCCCAATCCATAAGTTGTGAGTTCCAAGCAACGACTAATGAAGCAGAATATGAGGCGCTGATAGCAGGATTACAACTAGCTATGGATATGAAAATCAAGTATCTCCAGGTATATGTAGATTCATTGTTAATTTCTAACCATTTCAATGGCTCATATGAAGTAAAAGGTGAGAAGTTAGCTAAATATCTCGTAATAGTTAAAAAATTATCCATAGAATTCAAAATATTCAACATTTCACAGGTACCTAGAGAAAACAATGTTGAGGGAGATGTCTTAGCAAATCTTGCTTCGGGCATTAAAATACTTATCATACATATTTTTAGCCCAACAATCGAGAAAACAAACGAAGTATCCAACCCAGAAGAAGAAGCAGATGTTCGGGATCTTGAACCTAGTCAAGGATCCTGGATTTCACCCATTAACAAATATTTGTAGGATGGTGAGATCCCGAATGATGAAAAGAATCACAGAGCTTTTCGCATGAGAGTACCTCGTTTTATAATGTTGCACAATGTTTTGTATAGAAATCTATTGCAGGTCCATACTTAAGATGTTTAGAGGATCCTGAAAGACATACATGAAGGTGACTGTGGTAATCACACTGGAGCAGGGCATTATACTCAAGGATCATGAGGACAGGATACTACTAGCCTACCATGAGGAACGATGCTATGACTTATTCCAAAAAATGTGATGCTTTCCAAAGACAAAACAATATACTCCATCAATCGGCCGAACCTTTATATACAATCATCTCTCCATGGCCATTCATGAAATGGGGAATGGATATAGTCGGCAAACTTCCCAAAGCACCAGGAGGAAAGGTATTCATGCTGGTAATGACAGATTACTTCTCCAAATGGATTGAAGATGAAGCATTTGTCCAAGTCAGATAAAAAGAAGTCATCTCATTCATCAAGCGCAACATCCTGACAAGATTTGGGATCCCGACAGAGATAGTATGTGATAATGGATGTCAGTTCATTGGCAAGAGAACAACTAACTTCTATGCTAGTTGGGGGATCAAAATGATAACCTCCACCCCTGTACATACTCAAGCCAATGGACAGGCGAAATCCAACAACAAGATTATCATAAACAACCTCAAGAAGAGATTGGGAGAAAAGAAAGGAAGATGGGCTGAAGAGTTACCATTTGCACTTTGGGCAGATTGAACAACCATAAAGAATGCAACATGATAAACTCCATTCTCATTGGTGTTTCGTACTGAAACCATGATCCCTACAGAGATGGTTATCCCTACTGCCAAAACCTATCTCCAAACTCCAGAGACCAACGGCGAAGCTCTTGCTCATGATCTTGGCACTGTGGATGAACTCAGGGATCTTGACAAAGTTCGTATTATAGCTTATCAACAAAGGATAGCAAATTCATATAACAAGAACATAAGAATTTGAAGGTTCCAAGTAGGTGACTTGGTATTGAGAAAGGCATTTCAAAATACTACCAATCCCAGTGATGGAAAATTTGCACCAAAATGGGAAGGCCCATACTTGATTAACTCAGAAGCAGGCAAGGGTGCCTATTGGTTGGCTAATATGGAAGGAGATATCCTTCCAAGATCCTAGAATGCTATCCATCTCAAAGCCTACTTTATGCAAGTTAGAAGTTAAATTCTATCTAAAAATGGTATGTCTTCTATCCCTGATAATTTTTATACTTATTACTCTTTATCAAGGTATCGACTTGAGCGTCGGAGGGGTGTTAGCCAGGCTAACACCCACCTTCACCAAGGTTTCATTTTTTGCAGGAAGAATCGTCAAGGATCCTGATAGAGATTGACTATCTCCCCTAAGTTTAAGGTATCCTGCATACCTTATAAGGTTTAAATGTTTTCACCTTTCTAAGAATTGAGTTTGAACACTCTGCCTATAGCGCACGATATTCAAGTATAGTTCAAGGTGGTGTGACAAGTCCATGTAACAGTTGCCGGTAATTTCATCACTGTTGGCTATATCTTGGATTCTGAGATAGTTACAGACGTGTTACTCCTAAGGTTTTTAGCATTTTCCCGCTAACTCAAGTCTGGCTTGGCCCACGTTTACCGGCTTGTCCCACGTTTTCTGGCTTGGCCCACGCTTACTGGCTTGGACCACATTTTTAACTTATCACATATATTTAACACTTATGTGTTAACCCAAGTATTTAGCATTAATATGCTGACTCAAGATCCTTAAACGGACTATAGACTTATGAACATTCTGAGGTGCAATTACTAGTCATACGGTATGTTTGACGGCTATACAACAGGGACAACTAAAAGTTGTCATATTTTGAACTTCGTGTTAACATTTGGTATGTGTATCGATCCAATCTAGTTTTCAATAAAGGTATGTATTTGAGATTACTCATTAATTTTCAATTAAGGGTAGATTCAAAATTTGAATGACTAAGTCATGATATGTTTGTAACTGGTGTTCTTCCATACCATTTATCAAAATCAAACTATATTTTCTAAGTCAAAGTTTGATAAGAACGCAAGGTGTTATTCATGAATACCTATTAAGGATCCGGAATCCTGAAAATACCTAAACCTATTTTTCTAAATATCACAAGGCTTAATTGCCTAAGGATCCTGATCTTCTAGAACATTTCAAAGCAAACCAAACGTATAACAATCATGGTAAATAGTTATAAGCTACTAATTAATATTGAAGTGCAGGAGGAATAACAATTTGGGTTCATCCAAAAGTTGGACCCATCCACGTAAATCCTTAACCATTAGTCAAAAAATTAAAATTGGTTGTCCCATCTAGGGATCATAAGGAGCAAGAAAAGTAAATTGTTCAACAAAGTCACAAGGATTGACGTTAAAAATATGAACCACAAATACCACATATGCAGGACTCAGGCCTTCTCTTTTTGCCATCATAGTCCTGACCGATCACCTCTGCAGTCGCCTTCACCGAGCCCTCTGCCTCACCTTCAGCCACCAACTTGCCCTCAACCACATTCTACATCGGCTCTCCACCCAACTCAGCAACCAACTTCTTCCAGCCCAGCACATCCCAGTTCGCCGGATCAAAATCCTTGTCAGCGGCTTCTTCAGCCATCTTGATTGCAGCTGACGTTGTGGCCTGCTCATGAGATTCTTCAAGATCATGGCCACCCTATTGAGCTATCGGTTACATGGGCTAACTTTTCATTCTTGACTGCCCCTATCCTTTGTAGGTCACTGATTATCTGTTTGCCCTCCTCGACCTCTTTCGCTAATAACTCGTGGAACCTGGTCATTTTCTCAATAGCCTGTTATAAAAAAGATATATGTTAGGTTAAATTAGAATCAGGATCCAGGATGCCAAGTATTTCTTACTAGGCGACCAAGGGTATGAAGCTTTTTGTGAGCATCAGCATAGTCAGAGCATTTAGAAATAGCGACCTCAGCGGGATCAACAACTTTTCGCTTCTTTTTAGATGTGGGCTTAGTGCGAGCAATCAAAGATTCTAGTTTGGAAGCTTCTGGCTTGGGTGCTGGAATGGAAGTTTGGCTTGCTTCCCTCTAGATGTTTTTTTCCCTTGGAAATCATGCTGTCAATATCACCGAGAGCGAATTTGGAGCTGGACTTATGGATACCTATTTCAAAATAACAGGTTAGAATATTATGTATGTAACTAACTAACAAAATAGTTTGATTCTTCATATCTTACTGTTAGAGCATAAATTTGTATCTGTAGCAAAAATTCTAAGTGTATATGTAGCGAACAGGTTAAGTTCGCCTAAGGGAATGTTTAGGCGAACTTAACAAGCGAACTTACTAAGTTCGCCTATAGAGTTATGAGCGAACTTGTTAAGTTCACCTGCAGACTCAGTTTACCTATAAATAGGACATTAAGTTGTTCGTTTGTAGCAAGCAATGCTAGAGATAGCATACACAGAGAGGGAGTGATTCTCTGTGTGAAGTGAGTCACAATTCCTAGGTAGAGCTCACCTAGGGATTGCAATTGGAGCTTAAACGTAGAGATGTACACTTCTTCGGTATTGTAATCTGTGATGACGAGTTCGTTATCGATTATATATACAAATTGATTCTGTTTCATCTCTGTTCTGTATTCGGTTTTATGTTTGATTCACTTCGTGCTTCCGTCTCAATGCGAATCATCGAGTAAATCATTGTGATCGTGATCGTCTTGCTCGTTAGAAGACGTCACATGGACTTTCAATTGGTATCAGAGCTATGGCTCAAAACCGAGGGACTAATCGCCTGTCGGTTCACAATTACTCGTGATTTGATGTTTAATTCCGCATATTCATCATCGAGACGTTAAAAGAATGAGTTTTTACGGTGAAATTTGTCAAATTTGAAGTATTTTATGAGTTTGATGATTCCAGAGGTGTTAGAGCTTGAAGAGATTAAGGTTTTACCGCTAAAACAAGAAGATTCGGCAATTTTTGCTGTAACAGCGCGTCAGGCGAACTTGTTGTCTGCTGAACGGTTACGGGCGAACTTATTATGTTCACTGGAAGATTCCCAAGAGAACTTGTTAAGTTCGGTAGAGGTTGTTCGAAGACGAAGTTGGTATGTTCGTTGTACTGTTCAGGAGAACTTGTTATGTTCGCTGACATTGTTATAAGCGAACTTGTTGGATGAGTGATATTAAAAAAAAGAGTTTTTTGGCGGGAAAACTTTTCTTGTTCAAAATTTTGAGGGATCATTTGTATGCTTATTTCGGGCCATATTTGAGAAGATAGTGATTTTGGTTAGTTTTGGGACCAGAATTCAAATTTTATGTGTAGCCTGGTGAAACAAGGGTGAGATTTGTGAGTTGGATGATGACTTTTGACTGAAAAATCTGATTGTCTAGGTTTTCAAACCTGAAAATATGGGCTACGAGTATATGGGATACTTCTTTAATAGGGAATGAATGCTGAAGCAGTTTGAATATGGGTTATCATTGACTTAAGATCTCAGATTGTTCGTGATGAAGTACTGTTTGGGTATTTGCAAAGAAAAGAGGGAGATAAAAATTTTCAGATGTTTTGTTTCTTTGCAAAAACGGTTCAAGTGATCAAGATCGTCAAAATGATTCGACATGATTTGATTATGGTTTGCTTTCTCATTTGGGATCTGGGCGGAATCTAGATAGACAACTTATTGTAGGAGGTGTTAACCAGGAATGAAAATCAGATTGAAGATTGTTGGATTCACGATGATTACTACCGAATGTTTGTGTGAGACTTAGTCAAGTATGTTTGAAATGAAGCTGGTTATCTGTTGTTAACTAGTTGAAGATGGAACCTTTATTATATGCCGGTTAAATAAGAAACGTCCTTCTGTTTCTGGTTTAATGCGGAGATGCTTGTGTCATGAAGGGGAGATCGGATATGAAAGACTTCGGGTAATTGGTTAAGTGGAAAAGGTACGAGACAAAGTCAAACACTTCTGGTGAAGATGAAGATTAATGAAAAGATTGGTTTTTGCACATTATCTTGGAGTTTCAGTTTGTTTCAAACTGGGATTCTTGTCTTTGTGAAAGTTGATTAGTTTGATGCTGATTTTTGGAAATTTGGAATCTCTATCTTATGTCGCTTGGTTTATTGAGGTCTAAGCAATGTGGGTTAGATTCTTGAATCAATACGGAGGTGGTTAACGTTGAGAGGATGGACTACAATGAAAGGTGTTGGATTCGTCAGTTTTCATGAAGAGGCTAAACAAAATTGTTCTAAACCGGATGCATTAGTTTAGAGCGAGCTTGTTTTATCAAACAAATTGAACTCAAGATTGAAGCATTGCAGGTTGAAGATCAAAGTGCAATTCCGAAGATCAAGTCTTACCAGGTAAAGTGAAGACCCAGGATCATCAGTCAAGGGGGAGTCTGTTGAGACACGTTTTTATAACTGATGATTTATCAGTATTTTGTATAGAATTGTTTGCAACAGCTAAGAGGGAGTCTGTTAGAGCATAAATTTGTATCTGTAGGAAAAATTCTAAGTGTACATGTAGCGAACATGTTAAGTTCGCCTAAGGGAATGTTTAGGCGAACTTAACAAGCGAACTTACTAAGTTCGCCTATAGAGTTATGGGCGAACTTGTTAAGTTCGCCTACAGACTCAGTTTGCCTATAAATAGGACATTAAGTTGTTCGTTTGTAACGATCAATGCTAGAGATAGCATACACAGAGAGGGAGTGATTCTCTGTGTGAAGTGAGTCACAATTCCTAGGTAGAGCTCACCTAGGGATTGCAATTGGAGCTTAAACATAGAGATGTACACTTCTTCGGTATTGTAATCTGTGATGACGAGTTCGTTATTGATTATATATACGAATTGATTCTGTTTCATCTCTGTTTTGTATTCGGTTTTATGTTTGATTCATTTCGTGATTCCGTCTCAATGCGAATCATCGAGTAATTCGTTGTGATCGTGATCGTGATCGTCTTGCTCGTTAGAAGACGTCACAGGGACTTTCACTTACCATACATTTCCAAGCAGCAAGGATAAGTCTCAGAACTTGCTTCTACTGAGGGGATACTGAACATAAAAGTTCTCTCGATGGGCTCCAAGCTGTAGAAAAAACCAACCCTCCTAGTAGTGTCAGGTGTGAGTGGAGCAAGCTCTGGAATGGCGCGATAAATAAGAAAAAAATAAGAGTCAATATCCCGGATGTCAAACTACTAAGGATCATACAGGCAGAATCCTACCCTTCACAATCCATTTCACAGGCAATCTATCCCCGTTAGGAATCGAGTCCCTCCTCACGAAGAAGAAATGGTTTTTCCAATTAGAACCGTTCTGGGTTGTTTTCAGAATCAAGTAACTCTGGCCAGATTTGATTTGGAATAGAATGCAAGAGGAGCCATGGCTTCTCAAGTTATAAACATAAGCCAATTCTTTGACACTAAAGTCAAGAGCATGGTGACTGATCAAGATCTCCAAAGTGTGTAAGGTTCTCCAAATCATTGGCATCGTTTGAGCATAGCTCAAGCTGGTTTTCTAAAAAAATCAGTAGTTAAAGCAGGTAAAGGATATGAAAAGCCTATGGTAAAGGGGAAAGACGGAAAGCAAACCCAGCTCTAATAAGTAAAATCAGCCCTAGTTTTGGGGTCGAAAGCTCTAAAGACGGTGCTTTTAGGTAAGGATCCTCCGGATTCGAGGAGTTTGATATCACGGTCGAAAAAGTACTATTTTCTGAATCGGGGTTAGAAAGAAGGTGTTGGCGGTACAGATCGTCTGAAGAAGAGGAGGATCGAGTTGTCTTTTTTGTTACCATTTTTGACATAAAAATCGAGAAAGTTAAGGAAGAAAAAAAGAATTTTTACCTGAAATCCCAGAGAAAGAGGAAGAAGATGAACTCTTAGAATAAATAGAAAAGGATAAATATAGGTGGTAATTATGAAACCGCCTCGAACGACAACGTATCATGACCTCGTTTACCGCACCACTTCCTATCACATTGCCATTTGAATTTTGAAATTCGAATTTTGAAAAATTAACAGATGTAACTTCTATGGACAACTGTCAATTTTTGGGGACAATTGTTAGGGATTGATTTTCATGCAGGATCCTGAGTCTAGCATAATCCGGAATCCAAGATCCAGATAACTTCAGTACCCTGAATATTAATACTACTAACGGTTACTTGTCCTATACTTCGATTATTATTTGCAAGTAACACTTGTAATATCATTCATACATGAAGACTCGCTCACTGCGACGTGGACCATGTGGGAAATACGCGTGAGGAAGTGATTAACGGTCACATAAAGAAGACCTAGTCTAGCCATTATTTTCGGATAGTTAGTTGTATTATTTTTTGTATTTATTGAGCAACAGATCGATTAGAAAACACATTCACACACTCGTAATCATCTATAACACAAAGCATTCGATCTCTCTCTGCTCATATTGTACTCATACTTCAGTTCTAATAGAAGTTCACTAGGCAGCCCGACGTTTAGTCGGCTCCTAAGGTTTTATGCGTGAGATCCTGAAGGATGAAGGGCTTAATCCTTGAGGAAAACCCTTAATCCTTGAGGATGGTGTATTTAATATATTTAATAAATGTGAAGGTCAACACAATGATGTACGAGGAAAGCCTTTAGTCCTTGACAATCTCTGGCATAAAACCTCGGGAAGTGACTAATCGTCATTTGCCTCCTGAACTTTTATTAAAACTTGAAAAACGAGTACAATGAAAGTAGTATACGATCGATTTCTAAGTGTTACAGATGATTGCGAGTGTGTTGTGTTGCCAAGTGCGAGTTGTTGTGTGTTCTAATCGATCTTACTGTTGATTAAATACAAAAAATGAATCAACAAACTATTCGAGAATCCCGGAGTCTACTAAGTCTTCAATATGACCGTTTGAATCTTATCCACGCATGTGCCACACGTTTTCTCTAACTTCTTGACCGATTCTTCAGGGATGAGTGGATAAACACGTTTTACCTGTGAACATAAATCCAGATATGGAACATATAGCCATTAGTAACATTAATAGTCAGGATACCGAAGTCACCAGGGATCTTGGATTCCGGATCTCATTATGCTCAGGATCCTGCATAAAAACTAACCCCTAACAATTATAAAGACTAATTTTGTAACCAAACTAAGAATGTGAGGTAGTGTGCTTCAATGATTTCTGCAATGAATGATATACAAAAAGCTATAAAATGACATAAGTGTTTACGAGAAAAGCCCTTAATCCTTGAGGATATCCGACATAAAAGCTCGGGAAGAGACAAATCGTCACTTGCCTCCTAATCTTTTTATTAAAACTTGAGAAGGATTACAATGAGAGCAGTAGACGATCGAATTCTAAGTGTTACAATCAATTGCAAGAGTGTTGAGTGTTGTGAATGTGTGTATTGTTGTGTTTCCTAATCGATCTTACTGCTAATTAAATACAAAAAAGAAATTAACAAACTCTCCAAGAATCCTGGATCTCATCTAGTATTCTAATATGACCGTTATTAGCCATTATGCGCATATTCCATACGTTTTCTTCAACTACCTTGACCGATTCTCCAGGAGTAGTGGATCAACACGTTTTACATGCGAATAAATCAAGATAGGGAACAAATAACCGTTAGTAACATTAATACTCAGGATACCGAGGTCATCAAAGATCCTGGATTCTGGATCAGAGCATACTCATGATCTTGCATCATAAAATTAACCCCTAACATGTATCTTTGGTGTATATCTAATTAAACTTGCATATATTGCTATTCATATGCAAAAATACACACACATATGTGTATGTGTGTGCATACAATAAAGGCTAATATAATAAAACAACTTATATTCTTCTTTGGTTTATTTAGGTGATTATAATTTTCTTTTACTTAGTTGGCTTATTTGGTAATTTATGGACAATGTAATCGGTACGTTAGAAAGGAAGATATATCATATTTTTAAAAAGCTAATCTCACAAAATTGGAAAAAAAAAGTTTTATAATATAATCAATAGATTATCAAATTAATCCATCGAATACAAATATAAAAACATTAGAGGTTTTATTGAAAACTTACAAAAGTTGAGGGGTATTTGTTTAGGGGGACGTCTTTGAGATGTCGGAGACACCTGGTTACATGGACACCCAAAAATGTTATCCGAATACTTAACACAATACGACCGGTATAAGGTTTATATGAGACATAATAAGGTCCTTATTTGGCTGTTTTGAACACAATTCGACCATATTGGTTAGTTAGATGTTGTCGGTTTGACTTTTTGGGCTCTATACCATTCGTATGGGGTCCAGATGGGTGTAATAATATTAGGACCAGTTTGACTTTAATCTAATTTTTTAGCTTTTTGTTTCTGATTTTTCACAATCTAGCATTTTTCATTTACCTAACTAACTACGTCTACATTTTAACGTTAAATAATAGGTCGGTCGAAATTCATAGTTTAATGTCTAACCAAATTGCCTCTGATTTAGTGTTAAAATGTTGACGAAGTTAGTAAGGCAGATGAAAATGACTAGATTGTGTGTGTTCCCGAGTCTTATTTAAAGAGAGAAAAGAAGGGAAAAGAAAGGAAGTGGGAGGAATCCCTTGTTCTATGGTTTTTTTTAAGGGGGAAAGAAAGAAAATAGAAGTAAACATGTTCCAGAGATTATTTTAAAAAGAAAAATAAAGAGAAAACTAAGATTATCTTCATCCTTTTAAAATGAAAAGATTTAGAGAGAAATAAAAGAAAAAGAAAAGAATGAAAAAGAAAACATGAAAGAAAATGAAAGGAATTTTTTTTTCTCTCGTTTAGTAAACGTAAACTCCAGAACAAATAAGAGATGAAAAGGCTAAAAAAAATGGTTTTCTGGGAGAAGTCACTTTTATATTTTGGCACTTGGAGTGGGTAGGGGAATCGGAAACATGAGAGAGGCGGCGAAGAACGGATTGAGGTCTGGGTTGGTGGTGATCGGTGCGCTAGCATTCGGCTATCTCAGCCTACAGCTTGGATTTAAGCCTTATCTAGAGAAAGCGCAGCTATACAACTCCGATGACAATCTGAATCCCCAATCGGACCACCAGGATCAGGTTACCGTAACTGATATCGTTTTAGACGACGCTTCTCCATCTCAAAATTGACTTTTTCGACGTTTTTTTTTCATTAACTGTGGGGATGATTTGTGTTAATCTTCAACGACTATTCTGTTTACTATAAAGTTGAACCTTGATTTTTAAGAAGAATAACGACGAATGTCCATCTCTATTTTTAGGTTTTAGTTTTGAATCTTGATAGTAGTTTATTTTTTCATGTGTTTTAAGTTTATTGTAATACTAAAATTTATATATTTTTCCTTTAAGGTATAATAATGATACGATGCACCGTAAGGATTTATATCAAAAGCTTTTTGTTTATGAGTTTTATCGCAATGTCAAAAATCAGGGACTACTGTAATTTTATGTTTCACGAGATCAAGATGGGCATTTAACGGAAACGCGTTGTGTGATCCACAGCTAGCCAAAGCCGGATCATTTAAGCTTTGAATCCGGATGGATTCACTGATCCCTGTGTGATTGGAAATTAATCCATGGTCGTTTCTAAGCATGGCAAAACGGGTGGGTTAGGTAACGGGTTAGAATGGGTTTGGGTCTGGATGAGTTATGACCAAAATGAGTTCGGGTCAAAACGAGTTGTTTTAAAAAAAAGTATCAGTTTGTTTCGGATCAGAATGGGTTGTAACCGAAAAATGGCTCGGGTTGAAATACGATGTCTTAAGAAAAGAAAAGTACCAAAATCTGGTACCCGTTTGAACCCATTCTAAATTTACATATTTTTTAGGCGACTCATCTTGACTCAAATTGTTTAAAAGTGTTACCCAATTCAACCCAAAATAACAATTTTTTTTACCCAAACCAACCCTTTCCCCGACTTGGGTCAAGTTTTCCGGGTCTTGGTCGTTTCTCTGCACACTATAATGACATCTGATTGATTTATAACCTCAGTTAATGACATCTGATTGATTTATGGTCTTTGTTAACAAGACATGGAATTAAATATGTTTGTGTTTGATCTTAACAAGTTTCTGTGTGATAAACAAGTCCACATGTTTAAGACAAGATTAATATTTGAAGGTAATCACATTGTCTTCAGAAATGGTGATTTTTCTTAATAAGTAGAAGATTATATATTCAAAATCATGTATTTTACTGCTTTTGTTTATAATTGACTTCAATTGCCACTATGGTTATTTTTGTTCTAAACATGCCTGGATGTTATGCTTAGTAAGTAGTTAGATTAACCCTATCTTGTTGTTTGTTATGTGAGAGCACAAAATTTTGATGGTTGTGAATCCAATGATTATACTTGCTACATAGAGGATAGTATCTAAAATGCTATACCTGAGTGATACCAAACCCATGCTACTGTAGTAAGTAATATATAACAAATAAACATAGTAATATCTCACCTATTATATAATAGGGTACATGAAAGGTGAGATAAAAAGCCTTACCTCAATGCTAAAGAATAAATAGTTGCTTCCTATGAGAAATCGAATCCACAAAAAGTCTTATTTTTCAAAAAAAAAAAAAACTAGTACCATAAAACATATATTAATAGTAAAAGAGAAAGGGACATAGAAGAGAAGAAAAGATTACATAGACAAAATACCCATTTCAAATGCATATCCCATTTTTGCAGGCATGATTATGAAAATTCACGAGAAGCGACTAGGCGTGAAAGCAATTTATGTGTTTCTATATTTAGCACATAATACAGAGTTTAAATAAGAACTACTAAATATTTAGGAATCACTAATCACTGGCATTCACTATGTACATGACTTGTAGAACTGTTAAAGTATTGTAGTCGCGGTAAATACCCCGTAAATTAAATGGTTCCTAAATTTTATCAGTTCTTATTTGAACCCAACACACACACACACACATTGTGTCACACCAAGTATGGTTCTATACATAATCAATTTTAGCTAGAGATATGCAAGAACCGCATGAACACGTGTATATATTACTTTAATTGTTATATATAACACAATCACATAAGGCTAAGGGGAGTGATTTCACATTTCCACACCCCTCCACGTCAGCGCCACATCAATTCCACACGGTATTCATATATGGGGGGCGTGGTGTTCCACTTTTTACTCACCTGAAAAATACACATGTCTACATATTATTGGTCTTGACCCCACCTCCTTGGCCTGTAATACCCCGAATATTTTTATAACACTTAAACTCGTAATCATAAACGAGTAAAATAACTACTCGAAATTTGAGGTTTATACGAGCTTTTAGTCATAAGAGACCGTTTAATAATAATAATAATAATAATAATAATAATAATAATAATAATATAATATTATTATTTTTGAAACATGCTCCGTTTTTAACAAAACTTAGGTCGACTTGTAGAGGAAAATAAGCGCATCCCAACGGCGTACTTGTAATTTTATAAAACACCATACTTTAAAAATTATTTGAGAAAAATAAGTTAAGCAGCTGAATTAATTAAAATATTATAATATTAATAAATATAAACACAATCTTTTAGAACATATATGTATGCGTGTGTTGTACGTCATATTGTTACACGAGCTTTGGTCTCCTTTAAATAGGACTATATAGGTTCTATTTAGATTATTAGTTTTTGAGAACTCTCTATTATAAGAGAATTTAAATTTTTTAATACCCTTTTTAGTGTAATAATTATTTTGGAGCACGAGTAGGAAAACTCTACATCAAATTTTCGTAAAGAGTTTTCAGGACATTCTCGTTTAAGTTTATGTCTAGTTAATTATTAATTATTTTTATTATTGTTAGGTTTTAGGATTATTATTAGGGTAGATATTGGGTAACCTAACTTTAGCTAGACATTCATCCATGCTTAAGCAAAGCAACATTAGCCTATCAACCAGGATAATAATAGCCCTTAGGATTTATTATTAGGGTGGGTATTGGGTAACCTAGCCTTAGCTAGGCATGAACTTGATCACTCATGCCTAACCAATGCAGCGTTAGCCAATATCAACCAAAATAATAATAATTAGTTAGGTGTACCCTAACCTAACATAGGGTTACTGTATCAGGACCCAGAAATTTTCGAGATAAGAGACAAAGCGCTGCTTTCAGTTAAGAACTCAAATTTAAGGTGAATGCCTTCATAGTCTTTTTAAAAGCATATAAAGTTTTCATACTTTCAAAATGGCATGAACCCGGTTAAATATATTTAATACATACAGGTAACTTACGGGAAGCATCTTGCCATTTATTGTATGTATGGTTTGATCAAATTTATATACATACCATGGTGCGGCTGTGGTTGCTAGCTTCATTCTTATGGGGGATATAGCGCAGCCGGAGGTACCAGAAGTTATATCCACTTGAATTTCAGTTGCTAGTATATGATCATGGTGCGGCTATGGTATGGCTAGCTTCATTCTTGTGGGGGAATATAGCATAGCCGGAGGTACCAGAAGTTATATCCACTTGAATTTCAGTTGCTAGTGTTGGTAGTGAATGTGTATGTTACCATGCAAATTATGATTAAATAGATTTAACTGTTTCATGTGGCAAAATATTGTGTCTTGTAAATGTTATTCACCAACTTTTGTTGACGTATATTTTCAAAATGTTTTTCAGGTAGTTATAAATAGCCTTGATAATAAGGTAGTGGTTTAGGGAGGATATACCCTATCCTCCAGAATACATTTCTCAGTTTTGAACCAGATGGTGGTTACTACAGTACATAGCTCCCGTGGCTCGGGACATTATTAAATAGTATTGTAATCCGAAGTCTAAAACTTTGAATTTTCAGAATAATGATTGTAAATTATGAGGGGTGTTTAATTCCTCATGTTTTATGAAAATGACAGTTACTCGACTACAAAAGTCGAGAATTTTCATTAAACTCAGAACCATGTAATTTCCGCTGTGCAAATAAAATGATTATTCAAAACAAGTACCAATCTGAGTCACACGCCCGGGGTGTTATTTCTCGGGGTTTGACATGGCCCCACCTCGTTCACAACTTCACTTTTCATACCATAGAAATCTACACAATCCTCCACGCTAGTGGACCACGCCAAGTGGGCGTGGTGCAGGGGCAGCCCTTAGGTGGGGTGGGGAGGGCGACTGTCCGGGACCCGGTCTCCTAAGGGCCCGTAGTTTTTAAATTTTTATATATATATTTTATATATTTATAAAAAGCTCAAGTTGTATTATTTATTTATCGTATCAACCCACTTAAAATTAAAAAAGACCCACTTAGAAATGTGTTTTTTTAATCTATATATATATAAGCCCAATTGTTTATAAATGTGAACTGAAAACCAATAAATACACAAAATATGTATATATAAATCTAATTTTTTAATAAAAAAATCTATATATATAAGCCCGTATTATGTTTTTTTTTAAATATATGATTATTGAGTTTATATCATAGTGCCTGTTTTTTTTACATGTCCCGGGCCTAAAACGTTTTAAGGATTCTAGGGACCGGCCCTGGCGTGGTGTTCCACATTTTTCACACTTGCCACCTCACTTCCACGCTGGTTTCACAGGGTACTCCCCTTGGCCTTATAACCGCCCCTTTCTCTCCCCCTCTCTCTCTCCCATTACGCGATTCTCATTGTTGCCCTCTTAAAATTGGCTATACATACGAAAAACAGAACTAGGCAATTGAAAATGTCAGAGACGCTTGAATGCAAAAAGTGGAACTTTTATACAACAGAACTTCCACAACCAATTGACATAGCAAAAAGAATTGTTATGGTTTCTATATACAGGACTAGACACAAAAACAATAGTAAAAACAGAGACCTGTACCTTAATCTGCAAAACAGTCGTTCCTGTAACCTTGGTTTGTCGTTATTCCGTCTGCTAATTCCTAACTACAAAGCAGTTGAAGAAATGGTTAGATATCCTGAAATCTGCTCAAACAATCTATGGTGATTATAGGCTAGGATGCAGACCAAGATCCTTGGGTCTGTCGAGTGGGAGTTTGTCCAGCTGTATATTCCCGTAGAACACATTTACATTTACGCTCTTCTCTTCAGTTTCAAGCTTTTTTAAAGTTTTCTTACTGTAAAATGTAAAACATACTGTCATAACAGCTGCAACAACGAAGGAGATCGCGTTGTATATAATTTCCAATGGACTCATTTGATGATCTCCATATTGCATATTTGCAAATGTCCTTAACAACCTCCCACTGCATCAGTAAACAATAAGGTAACAAAGAGATGTTCAATTATATGTTTGATAACAATAAATGGAGGCGATGCGCGTATAATAAAATCCCAAAAAAAAAATTAAAGAAACTTATCTATATGATTTCTAGTGTTTTTATTACGTGATGTTAGGAACCAAAACTGATTTTTTGATCCTAAATTCATAGATGCTTGGAATAACGATCTAATCAGAAGTATAATTTGCAGTAAACAGATAAATCGATTTCACAACATAAATACAGACACCCCTTTAGTGTGAAAGAAGCATGAACTTGAAGATTGAGTTACCTGTAGATGTAAATGAAGGCTTCAGGTATCATTCCTGCAATGGATCCCCATAAATACGGCCAGAACATGATACTCGTGACTACTATTGCATAGTTGAAAATGGTGTACGGAAATGGTGAGATCCTAAAGAGTGCAACCATTCTAAACTGGTGGAAACAGCCCCCCTCCCCAGCCATTCTAACCATTGCACCCGTCTGTGGCCATTTCTTCAACCATTGCTGCAAATTTTATAAATGGGGGATAAGATGGAGAACTATATTATTATTATAATAATCTATTCATTTAATAAAACAATTTAGCAGATTATATGCAGCAAAATGCATTTTCGACAACTTTTCAAGCTTGTCCTCATCCCGCCCTCCCCAAACCCTACTGTTGAGTGGGAGTTTGGCTAGGTATATTTATTTGTTCTTTCTTATTCTACATGTTAATGCAATGCTATGGTTGGTAACTCACATGGATACGATCACGAAAGAATAGACCAATGACATATGGCAAAACCATTCCAATAGTGGTTCCAACCATGATTATTACAAATCCAAGACCATAACCAAACATCATCCCTGCAAGCCACATGGAGGGACCAGATGGGAGGAACACCACCGGGAAAATTGCCAGAGAGACTACAAGTATGACAGCAAGAACTGGACGACCAAATGTTTCCGCTTCCCATTGCATCATTGGAAGTAGAATCTACAACAAGATCACAAAAAATAAACAACGCGTGCATATTACAAGATAACTGATATCACTAGATTCAGAAATTAATTGTATGCAACCTCTTCACTTAGTATATATTCTTTCCAACAATAACCATCATAAGAAAATGCAAAGTTCATTGCATATCTAGTTTAATAGAAGCATTGGACTAATGATATAATACCTAAAATACCCTCAACAAAACAAACTTGTGAACCAGAATGAATCTATAAGCAGCAGATGAAAGAAGCACAAGTAACAATTATGCATTATATCGTATTGAGTGTATATATATGAATGTACGTATGTATATGTGTACAAAGATATATCGATATGGTGCATGTTTACATAAATACACTGTTCAAGCTCGGTTTCAAGATAAGCCTTACCTTCTCAAAAACAAACGGAATTCCCCACTTCAATATCAAGAGTAAAACCAGAATAGTAATAACAGACAATGTTACAGCCTTGATCCACCATTTCCAGGACCTTTCTATTTGAGGTTGTAAGGAATCATCTTCAACCTTGCCTTCATCAGATATAACCAGTCTCTCATATTCACCGTCTTCTCCAGCAAAATGCGCAGTCTCATTATTTGCAACCCTCTTTGCAAATTCTCCTGAGGCTGGCATCTTTGCTAACACACCTGAAATGAAATTTATCACATTTCCTCATAAACCATTTTTGAAAGTACACCACCTTCATTCAATGGTTAGATAGTGGGTGTTGAAATTAAAATACAAAGATAATTTAAACTAGCTATAACAATCTACGCTAGAGATGTGTAGTTCCATTCTCAACCAAAACATTACAAGACAATACATGACTCTTGACCAAAAGGGCTTTGTCGTGGCGGTACCCCGGTGATATTCTTACCTACTTAACTATATATAAATAAAGGGTTTATTCAAACCGTGTACTTTATTCAATATCATGATCCTTGATATTCTTAACACTAGGGTTTGGATGTGTGCATCAAAACTGAAAAAATATTATGTTAATGTGCATTTGATTTTGATCCCTAAATTGCAATATTATATAATCAGAAGCGGCAAATTGTTTGTTTATTCCAAGTGATGATTACAAGCTCAAGTCATAGTAATACAACCTGTTAACCATGAATATGGGGCATAATATCAAACAGCTGGAAGACATGAATTAGCACCAATGAATGTAATCAAATTGCAAATCAACAGAAAAAAAAATAGAAATTCATTTCAAATAATTCTTCCCCTTCCAACGAAGCTTTTAATTGCTCCAATATTGAAACTCAATTATGAAAAAGTTATGTAAATGAATAGATTCATGGATGAGATGATTAGGGTTTTGAGAATGCATACAGTAGTCAGTCAGGAGACGCGGTAACGTCGCCTGAAGAGAAGACCGGCAACGTTTATCTGTTTGATTCCTGTCTAGTTTTGTTTGAAGGAATCGGTAATGGTTGACGATGGTGGTGGTAGAAAAACACGAACATCAAAATGCATTTTCCATGTCAATAATTCGTTGTTGGTTATGGGTGATGCCTACCCATGAATCCCGTCCCATCTGATTTAAGTCAAGTATACACAAAATTATTATCCATAATTACATTACATCAAATTGAATTGTTTGTTATAAGATCTGGGTAAATTATTATTGTTATTATTATCATCCATACTAATACTAGTTTTAAACATCCTGTAACACGTTACAATAAAACGTTAAGATTAGAATGATAAATATTTTAACACATTTTTTATACAAATTTGATATCAAACTTAATTAAAAAACTAATAGTTAAATTTTAACACTTTATTCTAACACATATTTATTTAAAATAAAAAAATAGTATTTTTAAATTTTATATGTTAAATTAAAATTTTGGTTATTTATTAATAAAATTTTAAAAACTTGTTTTTAGATAATAAACTTTAAAAACTCATTTTTTTAAATATTCTATTTTTTATTATTATTTTTTTTTAATATTCACTTTTGATGATAGATATAAAAAAATGAGTCAATAGTTATAATGATTAAATTGATTTGGTGAAATGCTTATTTATGTAATCTATTTAAAAAATATGAAAATTGTGTTGACAAGTGACACAAAAATTTAGTTTTTTTTATTATAATAGGGATGAATATCTCCTATGACATGTGTCAGCTTTATACTTATGCTTTAACTTATTTTTCTACCTAAATTCATTCCATTATTTTGGGATTTATTTTATGTATTTTATTTAATCAAACTCCACCATTTATCAAAAGTCTTGATTTTCTCTTAATCTACAATTCGATTCCTTCATTTTACCTAATTTTATGCTTAGTTTAGGAAATAAGTGTCTCCATTAACATCTGGTTTCGATTTCCACTCAATCACCTTCCGTCACCTTTGTTCATGGGTTGTAAGATGGAGAAATCACACGGATTTTTAATAGGTCCCATCTACTGTGACACCCTCAATATCTATTTAGACACTCGATACGCTTCATATTGGTCACTATGGAGCGTATTGGTACAACGTTAAACAAACAAAACTGGAAGCTGTCAGTTCCGTCTGGCGGCTTATCCTATACACTCTATATTGGCCAATATGAAGCGTATAGGAGTATTGTAATTTTTTGGGTTCGTATTGGAGAAGAAGCAGATGGATATCAACCTTATATGGACCATGATATGCCGCCTATCGGACAATATGATGCTTATAGGTATTTTTTTTAACAAATATTATTTTAGTCAATATATTAGACATTGAGGTCTGGATTAGGATTCATTATCTGCCTAAACAATTGTATTTGGTCCCCTTATTCATCGTACCAACATGTTGCGGTGTCGCTTCGGTTCGCCATCCACAGCAGGCTCGGTAATGGAATCGGATACTCTTCGTTTAATTTTATATGGATGAAATGGTTTTCGTTGACAAGTGAGGGTAAAGCTAAAGACAAATATAAACAACAAGGGAGAGATGTTGCGAGAAACAATTCATTTGAATAGAATAGTATAGTATAATATAGTATAGTATCGTATAGTATCGTATAGTATAGTATAGTAAAGTATAGTATAGTATAGCATTTGTATAGTATAGGTGTAGTATAGGTCCTGTATAGGCCTCGCATAGGCCTACAGATATCGTATAGTACAATACAATATTGTATCATATAGTATCGTACAATATGGTATAGGTCCCGTATAGGCCTACAAGTGTAGTATACGTATCGTATAGTATATTATGGTATCGTATCATATCGTATAGTATAGTACCGTATACTATGATATAGGTCACGTATAGGCCTACATGTGTAGTATGCGTATCGTATAGTATAGTATAGTATCATATCGTATAGTATAGTATACAACATTATCATATACTATGGTATAGGTCCCATATAGGCTTCGTATAGGTCTACAGGTGTATATACGTATCGTATATTATAGTATCGTATCATATCGTACTGTATAGTAATGTATTGTCTAGAATAGTATAGTATACATATAGTATAGGTCTCATATAGGCCTCGGGTATGCCTATACGTATAATATAGGTATCGTATCGTATCATATGGTACAGTATCGTATCGTATCATATCGTATAGTATATTATCGTAAAGTTCAGTATACTATCGTATACTATAGTATAGGTCTCGTATAGGTTTCGTATACTATACGATATGACACGATACTATACTATAATATATGTATACTACACCTATAGGCATTTACGAAGCCTATATGAGACCTATATTATAGTATAGGCCTACAGAAGCCTATACGGGACCTATACCGTAGTATATAATACTATACTATACTATCTGATACAATATTATACGATATGATACTGTACTGTACTATATGATACATATAGACCTATACGAGGCCTATACGAGACCTATACAATACTATACTATACAATATTATACTATACTATACCACACTATACCACACCGCACCGCACCACACTGCACCACTCCACTCCACTCCACTCCACTACACTACACTCTACTCTACTCTACTCTACTATACTATACTATATGTCACACCCCGCCTAAGGCGGAAACACGGGGTGTAGTGGAATAGGTGATTAATTATAGCCTTTGATTACAACAAACGACATCTAAATGCATTTATCATCGAAGGTTTAAGTCATTACACAAAATGATAAACGGTTTCAAGACAATACATGCCAAAATGCCGTACTTAACCAAGTAGATGTCTTAAATAACAAGTTTGTTAGCTATGACCTAGATGCCCTAGGTTATAATTAGAAAACTTCAAAAGTGATCCTACGTGCATGCATGCTTTTCCTTCCATAATTAGTTACCTGAGAAATACATTGTCACACCCCGACCGATGGCGGAATCATCGAGGCCGACAATGGAATGATTGTTCAAAAGCACATGATAACAAAAATGTTGCATAATTCATTAATTAAATTTAAAGACAACAAAGATCCAAATACAATACATTTCAAATAACCTAATCTAGTTCAAAACATTGATTTATTTAACTAGGTCCATAGTTCTTAAGTGGAGGAATCTTCGGCAAGCAATCACATATCCAAACCTGAAACATTATTTAAATCAAGTGTCAACTAAAAAGTTGGTGAGTACATAGGTTTGTAGTTCCGATAAGTAGTAGATAAAAACGTTTTGCAACTCATTGTTTATCTTGTTAAACATAGCATATATATGGTGTATCATTTGTCTAATCACAATTTAAACCTTGTTTGACGCGCTTGAACAGAGCACAACAGCTAAGTCCGGTAATGTTTGAATATAGTTACCCACTATATCCGGTATGTTTGAATATAACACGCGCTATATCCGAGTATGCAGTAATAAACACCCTAACGGGGTGGGCTGGTCAGACACAATAGATCTATTAATATTACTGTTGGTTTTCTCGTGTTTAAATGTATGTACATCCAAGATAATAAGCATATAATCCACATGTATAACACGTATAAACAATGTGAGTAGCATGTATAATGTTTCACCCCAAAATGTGTAAAAATATAAAATAGGGGCTATGTAACTCACCTTGCAAGCTGGTGTTTTTCCACGCGTGTAGGTGATAAAGATGTTGAAGTCTAAGCACGTTGAAACCCTATGTAGATAAATGGGTATTATTGTTTGTTTACATGTGCGTATTAGTATTTAATTGTGTATAGGTTTATAATAACATTTCTTAGTGTTATTTGCATAAAAGTTGGTCCAGATTTACTTGAAAGTACTGATTTGATCGAAACTGTTTATAGTTGTGACAGGTATCGAAACTGTGTTCAATCGAAACTACTAGTTTCGATTGACCATTTACAAGTGATACATAGAACTGTCGAAACTACTATCTATCGAAACTACTAGTTTCGATTGATCATTTATAAGTGATACACAGGCTGTCGAAACTACCATCTATCGAAACTACTAGTTTCGATTGATCATTTATAAGTGATACACAGGCTGTCGAAACTACCATCTATCGAAACTACTAGTTTCGATTGACCATTTACTCAACCGAAACTAAGTAGTTTCGATGGCCCAGACTTTAGAAAATAAAACAGTAATTTTTCAGAACAATGGTTTATCCGGTAATCGATGGTTTGGAGTCGTGACTTCGATTGGTTCAGCTTGCCTTATGATAACAGAAGGTAAAGAAACGAAGTTGAGGATTCTTACGTGGTCGCAAAGGGGTTGGACGGCAGAGTCTTAAATCCGAGAATGTCCAGAATGAGAATCGAGCTTCTGGATGGGATTAGCCTCTACAACCTTGGTCACAGCTTCACGCAGAGATGGCGATTGTAATGGTGCCTTCAATTTGGAGTGAGATTGGGTGGAAGAGGGGTAGCGAGCTCGAGCAGGTCCGACTATGGCTATTTATAGTCGAGTTCGTTTCTTATGACAAAGCGTGCAATTGAGCAAGTCCCGACACTCGTCTGGACGAGACGAAGCTAACGAGCTATTAAATACGCGTGGAGGTTGGCTGTCGGGCTCGAATTCGAGGTGTGGGTTCTCGGCCACCAACAAGATCAAGCGATTCGTATGTTGGGGAGACCAATTGGTCGGGGCCTTTTGTTCGCATGGGGAAGACGAGTTCAGGGATGCCTGTAGCGACTGTCGAGGTGCAGGGAACAGCCCTGTCGGGGTGTTCGCCGGAAACTATCTCGGACCGCCGGACAATGTAGGGGATAACCGGATTTGCGAAAAAGGTTTTGGCAGATTTAGTCCCTGAAGTTTGGCTTTGATTTAATTTAGCCCCTGAGATAATTACGGATGAGTCCTTATAGTTTGGTTTGTCCATGTTTAGTCCCTTAACCGGTTTTTAACTTAAAACCTTCTAGTTTAAAAAGTTTCACAACAACCCCTTAACTTTTATAAAAATAATTAGTTTAATTTCTTTAAATTTTCAAATATATTTTATAAACTTATATTATTATTATTGTTATAAACAATTTTTATAAGAGTTAGTTATCTTATTATAGGTTATTTTATTAAATCTGAAACTTTTTAAATTTAGATTTTTATATAATATTTTATATAAGTTCAAAACGTATTTATTTTTAATTATTTTAAATCCATAAAATAAAAATAAATATATATTTTGTACAAAATTAAATAAAACACTTGCATTTCATTTAGTTGAAAATGATTACATGATATATATTACAAATGCGTGAATAAAAATCCGGAATGTCACAGTCTCCCCATGTTAAAGGAATTTCGCCCCGAAATTCAACTAATGGAGGCTATGAAAAGAGATGCGGATATTTGGTCTTCACGTTCCCAAGTGAACTCGGGTCCACGTTTAGACTCCCAACGGATTTTGACAATGGGGATGCGACTACGTTTGAGTTTCTTGACTTCACGGTCCACTATTTCCACGGGTTTTTCAACAAAGTGCATTTTCTCGTCAATACGCACTTCGTCAAGAGGGATGTGGAGATTCTCGTCGGCTAGACACTTTTTCAAATTAGAAACATGAAAGGTCGGATGAACGTTGTTGAGTTCTGAAGGAAGATCGAATTTGTACGCCACTTTTCCTATCCTTTCGAGTATCTTGAATGGACCCACATATCGAGGTGCAAGTTTTCCTTTCCTTCCAAATCGGACTACGCCTTTCCAAGGTGATACTTTTAGGAGAACCATATCCCCAACTTGAAATTCCAAGGGTTTTCGTCTTTTATCGGCATAGCTCTTTTGCCGACACCTTGCTACTCGAATGTTGTCCCGGATAAAAGAGATTTTATCGGTGGTCTCTTGGATAAGCTCGGGACCGGTGATTTGTGCTTCACCAATTTCGTTCCAACAAATCGGTGAACGACATTTCCGTCCATAAAGAGCTTCAAACGGTGCCATGTTAATACTTGTGTGGTAGCTGTTGTTGTAGGAAATTCGATCAGTGGTAGGTGAGAATCCCAATTGCCGCGAAAGTCGATGACACAAGCTCTAAGCATATCCTCGAGAGTTTGGATTGTTCGCTCGGTTTGTCCATCAGTTTGAGGATGGTAAGCCGTACTTAAATCCAAACGAGTACCAAGCGCAGATTGTAATGATTGCCAAAATCGGGAAGTAACACGCGAATCACGATCGGAGATGATGTTCAAAAGGATTCCGTGACGACTTACGATCTCATCAATGTAGATCCGAGCCAATTTCTCGACTCGATAGTCCTCACGAATAGGCAATAAATGAGCAGACTTCGTAAGTCGGTCGACAATAACCCAGATACTATCGTGCCCACTAGAAGTGCGTGGGAGTTTGGTGATGAAGTCCATAGCAAGGTTCTCCCACTTCCACATGGGAATTTCAGGTTGTTCGAGGAGTCCGGAAGGCTTCTGGTGTTCGGCCTTCACTTTAGAACAAGTTAAGCATTTTACCACAAAGAGGGCAATATCCTTTTTCATGCCGGGCCACCAATATTGCTGACGAAGACTGTGACAATCCGGACTTTTCCAGTTAATTCTGTTAACAAAATCCCGTTAAAGTTAACTTAATTAACTTAACTCAAACCTCAGGGACTAATCCTGGCAATAATCCAAACCTAAACTCCAGGGACTAGTATTGTAATACCCCTAAACTTGATAGTTGACTTTTCAGAAAGTCAAAATCCCAATCCTATTGACTTTTGATAAGTCGAATTAACATTCTTAGCCTAGTTCAAACCACAAGGGTCAATTATGCCAATTCCTAAACTTATGAACCTGAAACAGAGGGACCAAACCGGTAATTAGACTATTCTTGATTCTGTTGACTTTTAGAAAGTCAAACGCGCGATTTTTATCAAATTCAAATCCCACAATTGTTTTTCTGTTTGATTTTGTAACCGATACACACGTTTCTGCCATAAACGATCATGAATGAACACTTAACATAATCATTATACGCGAATTAAACTCTAATTATGTGTAATTAACTCGTAACCGCCGACCCTCTTCATGAACACATCAAATTCGAATAATTCACCTGTTAATTTCACATTTGAACACTCTTCACATGACAAATGAATTCCTCTGAAGCTTATACGCGCATCAATTTGTCCGGAGCAAGAACCAGTGACACCAGAGACCAACCCATACTCGATCGGCACTTGTTTTACTCGATCACCATCAATCCGGCACCAATTCAGGTAACCAAATACACCCTCACCTTCGTTTTCATCTTTTTAGTGAAAGCCCTATCAATCCCAGGGCTTAAAATATCGAATTAAACCAATCCCGTATCTAGGGTTTATATCATAAATCGATTTGGGGGTTTTGATCCTAGACCTAGCCTCAATAAAATTAAATCACATAGTCAGATTAAAAATCTTTTCTTTATTAAAAGCCCTATACTAATTTGAACTCGTAACATCGAATTTTTAAAGATCCAGAACCTAGGGTTCATCACAAATCGATTTAATCGAACCCTACTCTAAACCCTGTTTTAATACAATTAAAGCATACCATTCTACTCGAAATCATATGTATAATGAAAGCCCTCTATCAATTTAATCTGATATCATCGAATTGTTCGTAATCCGGAATCTAGGGTTTATACATAATCTGTTTTGGGGCTTTTGATATTAAACGCATCCTTAATGAAATTAAACCACACCCACAGATTCGCAATTCCTCGTTTAGTAAAAGCCCTATGTTTTAACCCAAATAAATATCGAATTCGATCAATTTGATTCTGAGTTCTTGTTCTAGGGTTTGATTTAAAAAAAAACGTAATTGAACGATTTGAAACTTGTAAATTTTTGTAATTAATCATACACTCCGAATCGCAATGACTCAATAATCAAAACCCCTAAGCTTCATTGTTAAATCGCGATCAAATTCACGGGTATCGAACTGGAACCAGTCGCGACTGGGTAAGGGGAAGTACTCTCGGGAATTGCTGATCAAAAGGGTTTCGATCTGAGTTTTGTTGCGATAGCCTAGCGGCCGGACTGGTTAAAGCGATGTGTCTGTGTGGGAGAGACCCGGGTTCGAGGCCGGGCTCCCACATTCTTTTTTTAAACAATTTTCTGGAATATTAAATTAATAAAAATCAAATCTTTTAATATTATATCATTATATAAATGGGTTTTAAACCGGAAAACAACCCATAGGCTCGGGATTTAAATATTTTGTTTGTTTTTATAAATTATAACTATTTTTATAAGTTGTGCACTTTTATTATTAATAAGTAAAAAAAATATATATTTATATTATTTTTAAACCGTAAACGCGTGTAAAATAATATGTTTATATTATTTTCGAATTGTGACTCGTATTATTAAATAATATATGTTTATATTATTTCAAATCATTTTTATATAACACCGTGAACCAATCAAGACTAAATAATAATTAGTTATGTTAACCACTCGTATATATATATATATATATATATATATATATATATATATATATATATATATATATATATATATATATATATTATTTACGTCGTTCGTCGCGTAAAGTAATTCCTAAACCCGTGGACACGTTCGTCCACTCTCGTTTGTTAGAGCGGTTCTTTAAGACGTTCTTTCCTTGTCATGGTCACAATTCCCTTTATCGTTCCTAATTTATATATTTATAATTCTAGGACATTCGTAGGTCTTTTGAGACTTACACTCGTGGTTCCAAACTTACTTCTAGTGTGAACTACCATCAACGCCAAGCAGGTGAGTTTCACGGCCCCTTTTTACTGCTTTTAACTTGGGGGAGAAAACATGCTTAAACTGATTTTTAGATTTTGTATTTCATATGCTATCAATGTTAAAGCTAAGTGTAACATGCTATCATAGAAAGTCCTCATCTTATTTCGAACCGTTAATATGGATCTTAGCGAGGTAATGTTTAGTAGTACTACTGGGTTTGACAAATCCCACCCGCGTTAGTCGCGCTAACTCGATTGGATATCGAACGGGTGAAATGTTAGCCTATTCACATGGCCAGTATTGATAGACCTGGCAGGAGGCAATAAAAAAACAGTTAGTTTCGGTTGCGAGCACTTGAGCTATAACATGAACATAGGTTAGCTACCTATAGATACATATTGAATGATCGTAAATCTGGTAACGTCTACTTATTTATTTGAAACCTGTGAACTCACCAACCTTGTGTTGACACTTTTTCTTACATGTTTTCTCAGGACGCTAAGCTAAGACACAGGTGCACGTTAGGGCATGCATGGGATTCAACTGCTTTGCTTTGTGTCTATTTATGTTTGGTTGAATTATTATATTGTACTTTGTTTTGTTGTTTGGTTTGGACTTTTGAGACTTTTGGACTTTGGTTTTGGGCGCGTGTATTTTGCGCATTTACTTTCTTTACGCTTCCGCGTTGATACTCTGATTTAAAAAATATTTTCATTTTGAGTCCCATGTAGAGTCGTTCAATGTAACTAGTGTCTGAGATCCTGGTTTGTCACTTCCCAAAACGGTAATACTCCGTTAGTTGAAATTAGGGGTGTGACAGATTGGTATCAGAGCCAGGTTTATAGAGAACTAGGATTGCATACTAGACTATAGCCTCACACATTAGTTACAATTCATTTGGATGTTTGGTACTTATACATAATGTTGCAGGATCATGTCGTCAACCCCACCTCCATCACCTAACGCATCAGGGCATAAGGCACCTGTACCCTCATCCCCGGAACCCAAAAGGCGCCGGACTACCTCAATTGATCAAGGCGAACCGAGCAACGCACGAGCATTGGATTATGCTCTCAATTGGGATATGTACCCACATATGATCCAAAGGTGGATCGAAATGGGAGATGTTCCATCACCGTACTTTAGATCCACATCTTCATCATCTACGCTGCCTAGCTTACCATGCACCATAGAACAAGCCTTCGCAGCATTCGTATCTTATATGTTGAAGGAGTTAAGTTTTGTACAAGATGCCACCGAGGAGATACCTAAACTTATGGAGAATGGACCCCAAGTGGAGAAGAATAGGGTAGGAGTAGAACACTTGACTACCGAACTAGCTGCAACGGACCATGTCCACAATCTTTTGGTGGATCGTGTGGCACACCTAGAGACGAGGGCTGACACTATGGATGATGATATGCAAGGAGTTCTGGAGAGATTAGCTACTATGGAAGCTCAGTTACATGTGGCAAACCACACGGCTGAAGGCCTTCAAGAGAGGGTGACTCACTTGGAAGCCCAACTGCAAGCGGCCCTACACCCGGAAGACATTCCAGTATCTGACGATGAGGAAGAACCCTTTGAGGTGGAGCCCTTTGAAGAGGAGCCCTTCGAGGAGGAGCCCTTAGAGGGGGAACCAGCTGAGGAAGAGCCAGTGGAGATTGATGATGCACAGTCATACGTCTCTTCTGATGACGAGGATGTTTGAGGATCTTCCTAATCTACCTCCCTTTTCATGTTTGTTTTTGCTTATGTTATTTCCCTTTTCAAACCTAGATGGGTAAGGTTGTTCCCATCCAATAAAAGCATGAGAAGTTTAATATTTGAGTTATTTATTTTGTAGCCTTACAATTTATTTAATTTTCAAAATATTAGATGTTGTATCTCCTTACTCGTACCTGAATAATGTTTAATATGCGATATATTCCTCATTGTTTTTCATTTGTGATTGTGAAGAATCATGTCTGGGAGAGGACGAGGAGGCCGTGCCGGTGGTCGTGGTACCATCAACATGACGGCAGCAGAGCTAGCAGCTTTGATAAACAATAGTGTGGCAGAGGCCCTAGCAGCACAGAATGCTGCAGGTAAATACTTTAACTATTGACTAGTAGTGTCAATCCTTCTCCTAAGAACATCTTTCTAAACTCTATAATTCCAATTCAATTTGTATTTCTAAATCCAGGCTAGCAAAATCAACAGCCAGCTTGCACTTTCAAGGCATTCATGGACTGTAAGCCCCACACCTTTAGTGGAGCTGAAGGAGCCATTGAATTACTTCGCTGGTTTGAGAAGGTTGAATCAGTAATAGCCATGTGCAACTGCCCCGTGGCTAACCAAGTGAAATTTGCTGTTGGAACTTTAGAAGGCCCGGCCCTAACATGGTGGAATGCCCAAGTTCAAATGTTAGGACTGGCAATGGCAAATGGACTTCCGTGGGAGGAATTTAAAACAATGATGAAGGAAGAATACTGCCCACGAGATGAAATACAAAAGCTAGAGGGAGAGTTCCGGAACCTTAAGTTGGAGGGTTCGGAAATTGAACTCTACACCACCCGTTCGCACGAACTTGCTACCATGTGCCCACACATGGTGACTTCGGATTACAAACGGATTGAACTATACATTGGAGGTTTGGTACCTCAGATTCAAAGCATGGTGACCTCATCCAACCCTACCACCATTCAACAGACCATCAGACTTGCTCACAGATTGACCGATCAGGCGGTGACGCAAGGAACTTTACCTCCAAGAGGTTCAGTTTCTAAACCCACCGACAGCCACAAACGCAAATTCGATCACCATTCCAACACCCACAGCCACTCTAACTCCCACACTAAAGGACCCCAACCCAACCAGCAACAGTTTAACCAACAGCAACAACAACAACAACAGCGTAGGTTCGAGCCTACCAAGAACTTCAATCAGTCGACCTCTTCTGGCCAAAACCAGGGTGGTTATGCGGGAAAGTACCCGAAGTGTAACAAGTGTAACTTACACCACTTTGGGTTCTGCAATCGTTGCCAGAGGTGCGGTAAAATAGGCCATGCTACGAAGGACTGCAGCGGTGAATTACAAACTAAACAACCCTTTCAACAACCGGGGTCTACTAGGGCTTGCTTTGAGTGTGGAAAGGAAGGGCATATTCGGAAGAACTGTCCCCAGTTGAAGAAAGGGGGTAATGGAAATCACAACCCTAATCACAATAACAATGGTAATGGTGGTAATAATGGCAATGGGGGAGGAAATGGTGCGAATGGACGAGCCTTCGTACTAGGATCTGGAGAAGCTCGTTACGACCATAATGTGGTTACCGGTAAGTTCCTCGTAAATAATTTCTTTGCTTCTGTCCTTTTTGACACCGGTGCTGATAGAAGTTTTATATCTAAGAAATTTAGTAATATGATAAAAGGAACTTCATCGCTATTAGAAGATAAGTATACAATAGAGATAGCTGACGGTCAAATAATTAAGGCAACTCACATACTTAAAGGATGTAAACTTGAGCTAGCTACACATATATTTGATATCGACCTTATGCCGGTCATACTTGGTAGTTTTGATATAATTGTTGGCATGGATTGGCTATCTAAAAACCAAGCTTAAATTATCTGTCGTGAGAAGATTGTACGTATACCTCTATCGAATGGAGAAACCCTTTCCATCCAAGGCGAAAGAGTTGCTGCAGTCATGGGATTATATCCTTCATGAAAGCACAAAAATGTCTTCGAAAGGGGAATACGACTATTTTGGCCCTTGTTGCTGAACAGCCGTCAGAAGAGAAGAAGATCGAAGATATTCCCGTTGTGCGTGAATATTTGGAAGTATTTCCCGAGGATCTGCCCGGTCTGCCAACACACCGTCAGGTTGAATTCCAAATTGACCTAGCACCCGGAGCAGCACTGATTGCTCGGGCACCTTACAGACTGGCACCTAGTGAATTGCAGGAACTGTCCACTCAATTGCAAGACTTATTGGATAAAGGTTTCATCCGACCTAGTTCATCACCATGGGGAGCTCCGGTATTATTTGTCAAGAAGAAGGACGGTACGTTCCGTATGTGTATTGATTACCGGGAGCTGAATAAAGTCACAATCAAGAACCGCTACCCTTTACCTCGTATTGATGACCTTTTTGATCAACTCCAAGGATCAAGTTTCTATTCCAAAATAGACCTTAGGTTCGGCTATCATCAGTTAAGAGTCCGAGAAGAAGATATCTCTAAGACTGCATTCAGAACGAGGTACGACCATTACGAATTTATGGTCATGCCCTTCGGGTTAACCAACGCACCTGCGGTATTCATGGACCTCATGAACCGTGTGTGTAAGCCTTACCTTGACCAGTTCGTTATCGTTTTCATCGACGACATCCTCATCTTTTCCAAGAACAAGGAGGAACATGAGGAACATCTACGCCTAATTTTAGAACTACTTAAGCGAGAACAACTGTATGCTAAGTTTTCCAAGTGTGAATTTTGGATTCGAGAAGTTCAGTTTCTAGGGCATGTGGTAAATGAAAAAGGGATACATGTCGACCCATCCAAAATAGAAGCCATCAAGAATTGGGCAACACCGACGACTCCGACTGAGGTGCGACAATTTCTGGGATTGGCTGGATATTACCGTCGATTCATCGAAGGATTTTCCAAAATTGCACAACCTCTCACCGCCCTAACTCAAAAAGGAAAAGCCTATAATTGGGGCGATAACCAAGAGTCAGCTTTCTAACACCTCAAACAGAAAACTTTGCAGTGCACCTATTTTAGCTCTTCCGGAAGGAACCGATGATTTTGTGGTGTATTGTGATGCATCAATCCAAGGCCTGGGTTGTGTCTTAATGCAACGCGAAAAGGTAATCGCATACGCGTCACGTCAATTAAAGGTTCACGAGAAAAACTACACTACTCATGACTTAGAGTTGGGAGCCGTCGTCTTCGCACTTAAGATATGGAGACATTACTTGTAGGGTACCAAATGCACCATTTATACCGATCACAAGAGTCTTCAGCATATTTTCGAGCAGAAGGAGTTGAACATGCGACAACGTCGTTGGGTTGAACTTTTAAATGATTACGACTGTGCGATCCGACATCATCCGGGTAAAGCTAACGTTGTGGCAGATGCACTAAGCCGAAAGGAAATGAAACCCAAACGAGTTCGAGCATTACAACTTACTATTCACCCTGGATTGCCTGACAGAATCCGTAGTTCTCAACTTGAAGCCTTGAAAGAAGATAATCTACCGTTAGAAGGTACTCGCGGCATGGAAGCACAACTTGAAGTAAAATCTGACGGAATTCGTTACTTTGTCGAACGAATATAGATTCCAGTGTTCGGAAATTTAAGGGAACTAATCATGGATGAAGCTCATAAATCTCGTTACTCCATTCATCCGGGTTCCGATAAAATGTACCATGATCTAAAAGTACTATATTGGTGGCCGAAGATGAAGGCCGATATAGCCACCTATGTTAGTAAGTGTCTGACCTGCGCGAAGGTCAAAGTTGAATATCAAAAACCATCCGGTCTCCTGCAGCAACCAGAAATTCCCATGTGGAAATGGGAATAAATATCCATGGATTTCATCACCAAATTACCCCGAACCCCTACTGGATGCGATACCATTTGGGTAATCGTTGATCGTTTAACAAAATCCGCCCATTTCTTAGCCATCAAGGAAACCGATAAGATGGAAAAGCTTACTCGGATTTACCTAAAAGAAGTAGTATCTCGGCATGGAGTGCCAGTCTCCATTATTTCTGATCGTGATGCACGATTCACTTCTCGTTTCTGGCAGTCGTTACATAAGGCCTTAGGCACACGTCTAGATATGAGCACAGCTTACCATCCTCAAACCGATGGTCAAACAGAACGTACTATCCAAACTCTGGAGGACAAACTACGAGCTTGTGTGATCGATTTCGGTAACACTTGGGAGTCTCACCTACCGTTGGTGGAGTTCCCCTACAACAACAGTTATCACACTAGCATCAAGGCAGCTCCATTTGAAGCACTTTATGGATGGAAATGCCGTTCTCCCATTTGTTGGACCGAGGTTGGAGATAGCCAACTCACAGGTCCTGAACTTGTATTTGAAACTTCCGAAAAGATCGTTCAAATTAGAAACCGTATGGCGGCAGCTCGTGATCGTCAAAAGAGCTACGCCGACAAACGCCGTAAACCTTTAGAGTTTCAAGTAGGTGACATGGTCTTACTCAAAGTCTCACCTTGGAAAGGTGTCATTCGTTTCGGGAAACGGGGTAAACTGAATCCTCGTTACGTTGGACCTTTCAAAATATTAAAGAGAATCGGACCAGTCGCGTACCAACTGGACCTACCTGAAAGACTTAGTGGTGTGCCCAACGTCTTTCACGTCTGGAATGTAAAGAAATGCCTGGCAGACGAATCACTCGCAGTTCCTCTGGAGGAACTACATGTTGATGAACAGTTACGTTTCATCGAAGAACCTGTGGAAATTATGGATAGGGAAGTCAAATCGTTAAAGCACAGTAAAATCCCTATTGTTCGAGTCCGTTGGAACTCGAAACGCGGACCAGAATTCACTTGGGAGCGCGAGGATCAGATGATGCGCAAATATCCTAATCTGTTCAAGCACTCCGCGTCAAATGCCTAAGGTACTATTTAATTTTCGGGACGAAAATTCTTTCAACTAGGGAATGATGTGAAACCCCAGAATTTTTTTTTATTTTAGTTATTTTAATTTTCGGGATGAAAATTCTTTCAACTAGGGAATGATGTGACAATCCAGACTTTTCCAGTTAACTCTGTTAACAAAATCCCGTTAAAGTTAACTTAATTAACTTAACTCAAACCTCAGGGACTAATCCTGGCAATAATCCAAACCTAAACTCCAGGGACTAGTATTGTAATACCCCCAAAGTTGATTGTTGACTTTTCAGAAAGTCAAAATCCCAATCCTATTGACTTTTGATAAGTCGAATTAACATTCTTAGCCTAGTTCAAACCACAAAGGTCAATTATGCCAATTCCTAAACTTATGAACCTGAAACAGAGAGACCAAACCGGTAATTAGACTATTCTTGATTCTGTTGACTTTTAGAAAGTCAAACGCGCGATTTTTATCAAATTCAAATCCCACAATTATTTTTCTGTTTGATTTTGTAACCGATACACACGTTTCTGCCATAAACGATCATGAATGAACACTTAACATAATCATTATACGCGAATTAAACTCTAATTATGTGTAATTAACTCGTAACCGCCGACCCTCTTCATGAACACATCAAATTCGAATAATTCACCTGTTAATTTCACAATTGAACACTCTTCACACGACAATCGAATTCCTCTGAAGCTTATACGCGCATCAATTTGTCCGGAGCAAGAACCAGTGACACCAGAGACCAAACCATACTCGATCGGCACTTGTTTTACTCGATCACCATCAATCCGGCACCAATTCAGGTAACCAAATACACCCTCACCTTCGTTTTCATCTTTTTAGTGAAAGCCCTATCAATCCCAGGGCTTAAAATATCGAATTAAACCAATCCCGTATCTAGGGTTTATATCATAAATCGATTTGGGGGTTTTGATCCTAGACCTAGCCTCAATAAAATTAAATCACATAGTCAGATTAAAAATCTTTTCTTTATTAAAAGCCCTATACTAATTTGAACTCGTAACATCGAATTTTTAAAGATCCAGAACCTAGGGTTCATCACAAATCGATTTAATCGAACCCTACTCTAAACCCTGTTTTAATACAATTAAAGCATACCATTCTACTCGAAATCATCTGTATAATGAAAGCCCTCTATCAATTTAATCTGATATCATCGAATTGTTCGTAATCCGGAATCTAGGGTTTATACATAATCTGTTTTGGGGCTTTTGATATTAAACGCATCCTTAATGAAATTAAACCACACCCACAGATTCGCAATTCCTCGTTTAGTAAAAGCCCTATGTTTTTAACCCAAATAAATATCTAATTCGATCAATTTGATTCTGAGTTCTTGTTCTAGGGTTTGATTTAAAAAAAAACGTAATTGAACGATTTGAAACTTGTAAATTTTTGCAATTAATCATACACTCCGAATCGCAATGACTCAATAATCAAAACCCCTAAGCTTCATTGTTAAATCGCGATCAAATTCACGGGTATCGAACTGGAACCAGTCGCGACTGGGTAGGGGGAAGTACTCTCGGGAATTGCTGATCAAAAGGGTTTCGATCTGAGTTTTGTTGCGATAGCCTAGCGCCCGGACTGGTTAAAGCGATGTGTCTGTGTGGGAGAGACCCGGGTTCGAGGCCGGGCTCCCACATTCTTTTTTTAAACAATTTTCTGGATTATTAAATTAATAAAAATCAAATCTTTTAATATTATATCATTATATAAATGGGTTTTAAACCGGAAAACAACCCATAGGCTCGGGATTTAAATATTTTGTTTATTTTTATAAATTATAACTATTTTTATAAGTTGTGCACTTTTATTATTAATAAGTAAAAAGAAAAATAATATATTTATATTATTTTTAAACCTTAAACGCGTGTAAAATAATATGTTTATATTATTTTCGAATTATGACTCGTATTATTAAATAATATATATTTATATTATTTCAAATCATTTTTATATAACACCATGAACCAATCAAGACTAAATAATAATTAGTTATGTTAACCACTCGTATATATATATATATATATATATATATATGTATATTATTATTATTATTATTTACGTCGTTCGTCGCGTAAAGTAATTCCTAAACCCGTGGACACGTTCGTCCACTCTCGTTTGTTAGAGCGGTTCTTTAAGACGTTCTTTCCTTGTCACGGTCACAATTCCCTTTATCGTTCCTAATTTATATATTAATAATTCTAGGACATTCTTAGGTCTTTTGAGACTTACACTCGTGGTTCCAAACTTACTTCTAGTGTGAACTACCATCAACGCCAAGCAGGTGAGTTTCACGGCCCCTTTTTACTGCTTTTAACTTGGGGGAGAAAACATGCTTAAACTGATTTTTAGATTTTGTATTTCATATGCTATCAATGTTAAAGCTAAGTATAACATGCTATCACAGAAAGTCCTCATCTTATTTCGAACCGTTAATATGGATCTTAGCGAGGTAATGTTTAGTAGTACTACTGGGTTTGACAAATCCCACCCGCGTTAGTCGCGCTAACTCGATTGGATATAGAACGGGTGAAATGTTAGCCTATTCACATGGCCAGTATTGATAGACCTGGCAGGAGGCAATAAACAAACAGTCAGTTTCGGTTGCGAGCACTTGAGCTAAAACATGAACATAGGTTAGCTACCTATAGATACATATTGAATGATCATAAATCTGGTAACGCCTACTTATTTATTTGAAACCTGTGAACTCACCAACCTTGTGTTGACACTTTTTCTTACATGTTTTCTCAGGACGCTAAGCTAAGACACATGTGCACGTTAGGGCATGCATGGGATTCAACTGCTTTGCTTTGTGTTTATTTATGTTTGGTTGAATTATTATATTGTACTTTGTTTGGTTGTTTGGTTTGGACTTTTGAGACTTTTGGACTTTGGTTTTGGGCGCGTGTATTTTGCGCATTTACTTTCTTTATGCTTCCGCATTGATACTCTTATTTAAAAAATATTTTCATTTTGAGTCCCATGTAGAGTCGTTCAATGTAACTAGTGTCTGAGATCCTGGTTTGTCACTTCCCAAAACGGTAATACTCCGTTAGTTGAAATTGGGGGTGTGACAAAGACCCATGTACATCTTATCAGCTCCGGGATGTACCGAATATCGAGTTTTGTGGGACTCGTTCATCAAAAATATACGAAGGTCGTCGCGATCGGGAACCCAGATACGGTCCAAGTAATACAATAAGCCGTTGGCTTTGGTTTGTAGTAAGAGTTCTACACCTCATGCCATCTCTTGATACATGTTTCTCTCGGTAACCGAGGAGTGTTGTGCTTGAAGAATACGGGCTTGGATATCGTTATGAATACAAACACTATGAAGCATGATACGTTCTTTACGACTCAAGGCGTCGGCTACAACATTTGCCTTGCCAGGGTGGTAGCGAATCTCGCAGTCGTAGTCGTTAGGAAGTTCAACCCATCATCGTTGCCTCATATTAAGCTCTTTTTGATTAAAAATATGTTGGAGACTTTTGTGGTCGGTGAAAACCATGCATTTGGTGCCATAAAGATAATGTCTCCAAATTTTCAAGGTGAAAACGACAGCACCAAGCTCGAGATCATGGGGCGTGTAGTTCTTCTCGTGGATTTTGAGCTGACGTGATGCGTATGCAATTACTCGGCCACGTTGCATTAGAACACAACCAAGACCTTGGTTGGATGCATCACAATAAACGACGAAGTCGTCATTACCACTAGGAAGAGTTAAAATAGGAGCATTGCAGAGCTTGTGCTTGAGAGTTTGAAAAGCTTCCTCTTACTTGGGTCCCCACTCGTAAGGTTTACCTTTGTGAGTCAAGGCAGTGAGTGGAACCGCAATCTTGGAGAAATTTGAGATGAAGCGACGATAGTAACCCGCTAGTCCAAGGAATGAACGAACCTCGGTAGGAGTCTTGGGAGTACTCCAATTCTTTACCGCTTCGATTTTTGCCGGGTCCACATGAATCCCTTTATCGTTGACTATGTGTCCCAAAAATTGAACCTCCTTTAGCCAGAATTCACACTTGGAGAACTTGGCGTATAGTTGTTCCTTCTTCAAGAGCTCCAAAATCAAACGAAGATGTCGTTCATGCTCCGCTTTCGTTTTAGAATAGATGAGAATGTCGTCAATGAAAACAATCACGAACTTGTCCAAATAAGGTTTGCATACACGGTTCATGAGATCCATGAAAACCGCAGACGCATTAGTCAAGCCAAATGGCATGACCATGAACTCGTAGTGACCATATCTAGTTCGAAAGGCAGTCTTTGGAATGTCTTCATCGAGAACACGAAGTTGATGGTATCCGGAACGAAGGTCAATCTTGGAGAAACATGTTGAACCTTGAAGTTGATCGAAAAGATCGTCGATACGGGGTAAAGGATAACGGTTCTTGATTGTAAGCTTGTTGAGTTCACGATAATCAATGCACATTCGAAACGATCCATCCTTTTTCTTTACGAACAGCACGGGAGCACCCCAAGGTGAATGGCTTGGTCGGATGAATCCTTTGGATGAGAGTTCTTGTAATTGACTTGCGAGCTCTTGCATCTCGGAAGGTGTAAGACGATAGGGAGATTTTGCCACGGGAGTTGCTCCGGGCACAAGGTCAATACGAAACTCTACTTGTGTAGGAGGAGGGAGGCCGGGTAAATCCTCGGGGAATACTTCGGGAAAGTCTCGAATGATCGGAATATCTTGTAATTTCTTACCCTTGTCTTTCGTGTCAACTATGTGGGCCAAGAAGGCAACGTACTTTTTCCGTAGGTACTTTTGTGCCAATGTGCAAGACATGAGTTGAAGACCACGACATGGCTTCTCACCGAAAATAACTAACGTGTCGCCCGAAGGGAGAGGTATACGAATGCACTTTTCGTAGCAAATAACCTCGGCATGGTGCTTGGATAACCAGTCCATGCCAATTATAATATCGAAGCTTCCCAATTGCATTGGAAGGAGATCAACAAAGAACACATGATCATTAAGCTCGAGATTGTAGTCGCGATAACAAAATTTATAGTAATAGATTTTCCGTTTGCTATCTCCACGGAATAAGAATTGTCAATTTTCGTTCTTTGTTTAGCAAGTCGAGATTCAAAGGTAAGAGACACAAAACTCCTATCGGCACCGGTATCAAATAAAATGGATGCATAATGATTGTTTACGAGAAACGTACCGTTTATCACGTCGTTGTTTGCTTGAGCCTCATTAGCGTTTATATTAAACGCTCGTCCTTGAGGACCACCTTGATGATGAAGTTTTGGGCATCGGTCACGGAAATGGTTTGGGTCTCCACATTCGTAACATGCCCGACCATTGAGAGGTGCCGGATAGATTGGACGGTTGGCTGGAGCAGCTTGATGGACGGGAGGACGGGTACGGCAAGTAGTGACCACGTGTCCATATCGTCCGCAGCTTGAACACAATCGGCATGGTAAGTTGGCAGGATGATGGTACTTGCAGGTCTGGCATTAGGGATTCGCGCCCAGATAAGGTTTCGGGTTTTGACCCAAAGGGGCTACTTGAATAGCAGGTACAGCAGGAGTCACGGCTGTGAAGTTTCGACCTTTTCGTTTTTTGTTGCGGTTAGAAGACTCGGGTTTTACATCTTTGACGGCCGCGAGAGTGGAGACAACCTTCTTGGAACCTTTTCTTGTTAAGGTTCCGGCCTTGACATGGTTGTCGGATAGTGTAGCGGATAGACGGATAGCAGCTTCAAGTGTAGGAGGATTGCTTCCTAACACAGCATCTTGAATTTGCATAGGCAGCCCGCCTATGTACTTTTCAATTTCACGAACAAGGGGAGTGATCATATGAGGCACCAATAGGCTCAGCTCTTGAAATCGGGTGGTGTAAGCCAGATTATCCCCGCTGTCTTGGGCAAGATCCCAAAACTCAGTCTCGAGCTTCCTCATCTCATTTCGAGGACAGAATTCATCAGTCATGGCTTTCTTCAGATCATCCCATGATAAAGATGTAGCAACCTCAACACCACGAGTGCGTTTCTCACCGTTCCACCAGGTGAGGGCTCTCTTTTGAAGTACACTTGTGGCATAGCAAACCCGAAGATTATCGGGACAGTCACTGTTTAGGAATGTGCTTTCCATGCTTTCAAACCATTACAGTAGGCCGGTAGCACCTTCAGTCCCGAAAAATTTTGTAGGATTGCACGAGTTAAAGTGCTTAAACGTGCATTGGGGCGGGTTGGTACCACCCTTTCCTTGGATGTTGTGAGACCCATCACTGTTGTTATTGGCTTGGGTCATTTGCCCCACCAGCTGGGCAAGGAGAGTAGCAAGATCCGGGTTGGAAGTGCTAGAGTTTGCACGTCGAGGAGGCATTCTAACATCATAAGAAAAGACAATGATATTTTAGATAAGATGGATATATATGAGTTATAGTGGGAAATAATGTAAGCAGAAAAGCGGGATTCATCATGACGCGTGCCAGTGCATGTGTATTTATTCAAAGTTGATGGGGGGAAACTAAGCCATCTATTCCGGATTTAACATGATGTTATAGATCCTTATTCGCGTAATAGGAATTGCCGGGACTTGCATGCACTACAAATCGTTATTACGTGTGCACCCGTAATAATGATTTGCTTTGCATGTTCGTCTAGTTCTTCCATCTTGCTATAATGTCACCAAATTTTGAGTTTAAGTTCGGATCGTATCCTTGCGAATACATTGACTTATCAACGTTAAATAATTCCTCAAAACTTTCAAGGAGACATACTTTAGCCTATAGGTAAACACTCACTTCAGGAATTCCCAGGAAAGCATACGGGTCCGTTTATTTGGATTTATACGAAATGCTTTCCTAAACAGAAAACCCAATGTACAGGTGTCACCCTTCCAGATTGCACGTGTCCTTTACTGGTTTCAAGAAATTAAGTCGTTGACGAGATTTTCAAGATTTTAATAGACTTGAGAGTCTATGAGTATAAAATGTGTAGGAATGTTGCAATTAATGTGGATTAGGAAAGAGTATGGATAAGGATGAGTAGTGTATTTGTTTGCATAAGTTTGTTTGTCAAATGTGTATGTAAAGTATGTATCATGTATTCAAGCCTTGTATGTATGTGTATAAGTCTCATGTACCAAACTTGGGAAAATTCAAATAATACCTAACTACAAATAATTCACATAATAATTAATCATTTAGCACATAATACATAAAAAGGGAGTCCTAGGGTTATAGTCTAGGTCATTGTGTCTAATAACCTAATTCCCTATAAACCTGGCTCTGATACCAATCTGTCACACCCCGACCGATGGCGGAATCATCGAGGCCGACAATGGAATGATTGTTCAAAAGCACATGATAACTAAAATGTTGCATAATTCATTAATTAAATTTAAAGACAACAATGATCCAAATACAATACATTTCAAATAACCTAATCTAGTTCAAAACATTGATTTATTTAACTAGGTCCATAGTTCTTAAGTGGAGGAATCTTCGGCAAGTAATCACATATCCAAACCTGAAACATTATTTAAATCAAGTGTCAACTAAAAAGTTGGTGAGTACATAGGTTTGTAGTTCCGATAAGTAGTAGATAAAAACGTTTTGCAACTCATTGTTTATCTTGTTAAACATAGCATATATATGGTGTATCATTTGTCTAATCACAATTCAAACCTTGTTTGACGCGCTTGAACAGAGCACAACAGCTAAGTCCAGTAATGTTTGAATATAGTTACCCACTATATCCTGTATGTTTGAATATAACACGCGGCTATATCCGAGTTTGCAGTAATAAACACCCTAACCGGGTGGGCTGGTCAGGCACAATAGATCTATTAATATTACTGTTGGTTTTCTTGTGTTTAAATGTATGTACATCCAAGATAATAAGCATATAGTTCACATGTATAACACGTATAAACAATGTGAGTAGCATGTATAATGTTTCACCCCAAAATGTGCAAAAATGTAAAATAGAGGCTATGTTACTCACCTTGCAAGCGGGTATTTTTCCACGCGTGTAGGTGATAAAGATGTTGAAGTCTAAGCACGTTGAAACCCTATGTAGATAAATGGGTATTATTGTATGTTTACATGTGCGTATTAGTATTTAATTGTGTATAGGTTTATAATAACATTTCTTAGTGTTATTTGCATAAAAGTTGGTCCAGATTTACTTGAAAGTACTGATTTGATCGAAACTGTTTATAGTTGTAACAGGTATCGAAACTTTGTTCAATCGAAACTACTAGTTTCCATTGACCATTTACAAGTGATACACAGAACTGTCGAAACTACTATCTATCGAACCTACTAGTTTTGATTGATCATTTATAAGTGATACACAGGCTGTCGAAACTACCATCTATCGAAACTACTAGTTTCGATTGATCATTTATAAGTGATACACAGGCTGTCGAAACTACCATCTATCGAAACTACTAGTTTCGATTGACCATTTACTTAACCTAAAATAAGTAGTTTCGATGGCCCAGACTTTTGAAAATAAAACAGTAATTTTTCAGAACAATGGTTTGTCCGGTAATCGATGTTTTGGAGTCGTGACTTCGATTGGTTCAGCTTGCCTTATGATAACAGAAGGTAAAGAAACGAAGTTGAGGATTCTTACGTGGTGGCAAAGGGGTTGGACAGCAGAGTCTTAAATCCGAGAATGTCCAGAATGAGAATCGAGCTTCTGGATGGGATTAGCCTCTACAACCTTGGTCACAGCTTCACGCAGAGATGGCGATTGTAATGGTGCCTTCAATTTGGAGTGAGATTGGGTGGAAGAGGGGTAGCGAGCTCGAGCAGGTCCGACTATGGCTATTTATAGTCGAGTTCGTTTCTTATGACAAAGCGTGCAATTGGGCAAGTCCCGACACTCGTCTGGACGAGACGAAGCTAACGAGCTATTAAATACGCATGGAGGTTGGCTGTCGGGCTCGAATTCGAGGTGTGGGTTCTCGGCCACCAACAAGATCAGGCGATTCGTATGTTGGGGAGACCAATTGGTCGAGGCCTTTTGTTCGCATGGGGAAGACGAGTTCAGGGATGCCTGTAGCGGCTGTCGAGGTGCAGGGAACAGCCCTGTCAGGGTGTTCGCCGGAAACTATCTTGGACCGCCGGACAATGTAGGGGATAACCGGATTTGCGAAAAGGGTTTTGGCAGATTTTGTCCCTGAAGTTTGGCTTTGATTTAATTTAGCCCCTGAGATAATTACGGATGAGTCCTTATAGTTTGGTTTGTCCATGTTTAGTCCCTTAACCGGTTTTTAACTTAAAACCTTTTAGTTTAAAAAGTTTCAAAACAACCCCTTAACTTTTATAAAAATAATTAGTTTAATTTCTTTAAATTTCAAATATATTTTATAAACTTATATTATTATTATTGTTATAAACAATTTTTATAAGAGTTAGTTATCTTATTATAGGTTATTTTATTAAATCTGAAACTTTTTAAATTTAGATTTTTATATAATATTTTATATAAGTTCAAAACGTATTTATTTTTAATTATTTTAAATCCATAAAATAAAAATAAATTTATATTTTGTACAAAATTAAATAAAACACTTGCATTTCATTTAGTTGAAAATGATTACATGATATATATTACAAATGCGTGAATAAAAATCCGGAATGTCACATACATGCTAAAATGTCAATATAAAATTGGTGAGTTCACAAGTTTAAGTAAGAAGTAAAAATATGTTTCAGCTGGACTACGAGATTTCCTAGTGTGTAAAGCATTGTTGATCAAACAATACTTATGTATGTGCATTGTTAACATAAGCTACCATAACCGATACTTGACGTTTACGTGTTAGAGTTCTGTCATGAAACATTGTATGTGTGTGTATGGACAATATGCACCCGCTTTGATCTCCAGTCAAGGTTAGCGCGGCTAACCACAGGTGGGGGTGTCAATCCAAATAGATCTATTCATGCGTTTCATGTCTGAATCAGCTAACGGTTATAGTATTCCCGGGGACATAGTATGACAGTTGTGTACTCATGTAACAATCAGTTTGTGTACTTGTATCAAAATATGAGCTATGTATTCTCCCCCGTATGTTTAAAATCATTTAAATCATAGTAAAATGCGCTTTGAAGACTCACATTATTTATCGAGGTGATGAGTTATACAGTAAGCCCAACAAATGTCTGACCTCTCCGTGCCCTAAGTTATTTAAGACACCTTAGGTCCAATAAGATGGTTTAATTGTGGTTTGGTCACCTGACCAATACCCTGAGGTCTCGACCCTTATCTTGTAATAACCTACAAGGGTCTGTCCCGATCGCCGTTGGTGATACTACTCGTTGTTCAAGTTTATTATATTTATTAATTTTTTTAATAAATATCGTGACTCAGTCTTTGTTTAACCAAAACTTTGTTTAAATTGATTCTTATGATAAATATAAGTAATATATTTATTTATTAAAAATAAATCCTCAATTAATATGTTGTCATAAAATAATACTAGTTAGTTCTTGTAATTATATGTTATATATATACATTTATGAAATTGGTTAATATGTCTAAAAATATTATATTATTTTATATTTCTTTTCATCTCAATAATCCACACACACATATATATATATATATATATTTATGTATGAAAAATATATATAACTATTTTTATAATTTTATAAAAATATCTTTTTTTCATGTAAAATTATTTATAGTCATAACTACCATTAATAATTAAAATAAAAATGTGTTTTTATAAAATAAATTAATCATTTATATTATTATGATAAAAATTAGTGTTTTTAAGCTATAATTTTCGGTCGTTATTTATTATTTTAAAAACCTGTCTTTTATATATTTAAAACATTATCCGTCTCCGATATGTTTCAAACTCGTTGTTTAAATTCAAATCCCGGTTATGGCCTAACATATCACCAACTATAATTATGTTGAAATAAACGAATCGAAATCTCACGTAAATAGTCAGGAGAAGGTGACGGTGAATACGCGAGGTCTGAGTCCTTCCTGTAACGTCCCGTGTAACATCCATAAGCTTCGTGTGAACGTAATGTGGTGACCGTAGGTGAGAAACGTTGACCCGAAAGAGTCGGTTTTCGTCCCGAAACGAACCCGTAAAAGGTTACGGTGATTATGACGAGTTAGGTGGTGCGCTACGGTGGTTGCGTGGACTGAGGTGAGGCTTTCGGGGCTGGAACGGGGCTGAAGAGGGCTGTGGTGATTGAACCGGGTGTTGAGTTGGTGATGGTGATGGTTATGGTAGAGGGTGATTAGAGGTGGTGGTTTGTGGGTTGTGTGAGCTGCCGAGAGGGAAGCAAAGGAGAGTGGTTGATGCTTGTATGGTGTTGTGACTGTTGTATGTGAGATCGAGATGGTGGTGGAATGGTTCTCGGGTGGAGGGGGTTAAGCCGATGAGAAGAGAGGGTAATGAGAGTGTTGTGAAGTGTGTTTGATGCCTTGCTATTCAACCCCTTTTATAGTCTCACCCACGGGTTGTATGCCTTTAGGGGACAATTGGGTGGCTTATATGGGGGGACAAGGCAAGGAGGCATGGTGGTGAAGGTGGCGCCAAAATGGAAGGGAATGGGGTGGGGATTATGAGGTCACTTCTTGTTCCATTTCAACATATGGGTTGTTATGGGTTAAATTTCAATGCAGGATCCTGAATGATGCGTGATCCGGAATCTCGTATCCCAGTAACTGTAGGATCGATGATTACAAGATGGTTCTGTTCTAGTTGAGATTGGCGAAAACAATTAGAACTATGCAATGTATACAAGTAAACAAAGATAATACTGATAAATGCAAAGTGTATTAATCTTCAATGTTTACAAGAGTACAGAGAGAACTCTAAGGAAGCACACTTGTACTAATGAAAGATATAATACATATAAAAAGAATCAAGACAGACCATTGATTTTAAGGATCAGATCAAACACAAGCCATTGATCTTTGACAGTTACAAGTTACACTACTATTGGTAGATAACTAAAAGACAAGCTGCGACAAACAGTTCTGTTCAGGTCAAAAGTCTTCTTAGGAATCTTTGCAAGAGACCTCAGAAGTGGTAGCTTTGTCTTTAATCATCTGCACCAATAACATTCCTTCTGCTGATAGGTGTGTCAGTGTTGCAGCAGAGGTGTCAGTAGCAAAGTCAAAGCTGCTGATGATTTGCCTATCAGCAGCAACAAGTGTTTGATGCTGCTGAGAAGCCTATCAGCAGCAACTCTGAACTTCAGCAGATAAGGCTATCCGCAGTGATGTATTGCAAAATACACCCATTTATCATGTTCAGTTTGAGTGGTTTTGTTTAGTTTTCTTTTAGTTTTTAGTTAGAATATGTTACTTCTGATCCATTTGTGTTTACCAGGTCTCGAGTGATAGTTGTTGCTGAAATGGGCAGAAAACGAGTCAAAAATATGCAAAACCAAGTACCGGAAGAGATCGGGAGGTCAAGAGTCAATTAAAAGCATGAAATTCGAGAAGAAACACCTTCTCACCACCCGCGAGAAGGTCAGGAGTTGTCCCTCGCGGGCCGCGAGGGAGTTGTATCACTACACACAGTTTTTTCCTCCTCGCCACCCGCGAGAAGGGAAGCCAATGGGCTCCGCGGGTGGCGAGGGCCTATTTTCCGCAGAACGGTTCGACTTTCAGGTGGGTTGATGCTGGATTGGGGTATAAATACATCTCAATCATATACTTGTGGAACCCTAGCCAATTTTGAAGAATCTAGGACGAATTTTGGAGAGATTTTGGAGCAATTTCAAGCAAGAAGGAGAAACGGTTGAAGGTTGGAGTCCTAGGATCGATCAAGCTCGTGGTTTGGCTATCCGGGTTTATCAATTCTTTGTTTTCTTAATTTTTACCATATTTTTCCACTTTGTTGAAATTGCGTCTTTGATTTGGATAATGATGAGTAGCTAAATTAGATAAACTACCTAGATTATGATGAATGGGATGCTAAAGTTGTGATTTTTATATTGGATGCTTGTTAATTTTGGATTTCATGATAAAGTAGCAAACTTGATTATTGATTCGTTGTATATGCATGCTTAGAATTATTCTAATTGTTATATATTGCTTCGTATGATCTTTGGTGAATGTCTTTTGCGTAATAGGGTTATGCTAGATCATTAACTTGCTTTGTGATTTGTTAGGTTAATTGGCCAAAATACCTAAGAAGAAATATTTGATAATTGAATAGGTCTAGGTGTTATACTAATCTTAATAGCCGAGAGGTGCGAGATTATTGATAGGTCTAAATTGGTAAATTGCTAGGGTGGTCTTTGAGAGAAGTCTGTCGTAGTTGCCTTGCTAATATTTTTCTATCGAGTCGAATCAAGAACCCAAGTCATCCTAGGTTTACAACCCGAGAGGGAGTAGGTCATATTAGGGTACTTTACATTTAGATAACCGAGAGGAAGTCTAGATCAACCGGTGTTTTCAGCAGCCTTCAGAGTTCCTTAGGTGTCTTCCCGAAAAGGGTCGGGAGTCCTGTTCGGTGTCTCAAGAGGTTAGAAATTTATGATCCCGGTTCCTTATTAACTTGCATCCGTTTAAAGTATAGCTCGAAGTATCCCAGGATTGCAGTCTAGGTAGTTACCCATCGTCATCTGAAGTAAAACCCAAAATCACCTTCGTGTCTTAGGTAATTTAGTTAATTGATAGTAAGTTACTCTCTTTTCTTTTAGGATTTTAGACAACCCCCCCCTCCCAAAATATAAAAAACAACTAGTCGTGTCAGTCAGTCTGTTTAAGTGAGTCTAATTTACGTAATAAATAGAGTTTCGTGGGTTCGATTTCCGAACTTATTTAGCTGTACTAGAGTCGATCGGTTCACTTGACGGTTAGTAGTTTAGTCGAGTTTTAGAGAGTCTAGAGTATAACTTAGTTTCTAGAATTGGTTAATTTAGTTAATAATTTAATAACCATACGTTTAGAACATCAAGTTTTTGGCGCCGTTGCCGGGGACTCTTGGCGATTGCGTTCATTAGCTTTGATCAGACTGCATAATAAATATGTACTACTTGTGTAATATTTTGAGTCGTAGGTATCTAATTAGTTATCTTTCGTAAAAAAAATTTTTTAGTATAATAATAGAGTCTTCTCACCTGTTTCCTTGTGTTAGTTTTGCAGTTTATGCATACGCGCTCAAAGGGGCCGCTACCTAAGCCAGAGAAGGAGAACAACTTCCCGCTAACGGATTTCGCGCCGAAGGTTAGTACTTTTTCTTCACCACCATCCAGCCCACCACCTTTCCGAGTCGACCAAATGGCCGACCGTCAGACCGTTCACCAACAATCCACCCTAGGATTCGCTGGTGTAAACTCACCCATCACTATTCCACCCATCGCTAATGAAAATTCGTTGCAAATCCCCTCGTACATCATGACCGCCATCTCTAACACGTGTCAATTTCACAGTCGTGATGATGAGGACGCACCTGCACATATCGCCCGCCTCACTCGCATTTTAGGTACGTTCCAGCTACAAGGAGCCACCAATGATGCCATCTTTCTCCAACTTTTCCCGTTCACTCTACCCGATCGAGCTGCCACTTCGCTCGATTCTCAACCCGCAGGCACATACACTTCTTGGGCCACCCTTAGGGATGGATTTCTCAAGAAGTATTTCCCACCCGCTAAGGCATCTCGCCTCCGTGATCAGATTCACTCGTTCCACATGGAACCCGATGAGTCCTATTACCTTGCTTGGGAGCGTTTCCAAAACCTACTCGCTTGATGCTCCCAGCATGGTCTCTCTGATTGGGCCCTTGTAGAGAGATTCTATAATGGTCTCAATTATGACACGAAAGCTCGTTTCGATACTTCAGCGGGAGGACACCTCATGGGTAAGAAATCAGTAACCGAATGCCTAGATATGTTTGAGAGTTTTGCCCAATCTGAGTCTGAGCAGCGGTCAGCAAATAGGAATACCACTCCTATCACTAGTGCAACCTCATCTTTACGAGGTGTTCACCAGGTCACACTGGATACTAGTGTTGCTGCTGCTCTAGAGAACTTGCAACGTGAGATGAAAGAGATAAAAGCCAAGGTAGACAAATGTGAGTTCTGTAGGGGAGGTCATAACACTTTACATTGCCCGTTGATGAGTGAGGAACAAGTCGATTTCGTAGCCGGTCAGTCGAGAGGTCCATTAAATGTTTTTACTAATAATAACTTTAATTCGAACTGGCGTAATAATAATAATAATTCAAATTGGCGTTCTTCCGGTAACCCCCCTGGTTTCCAATCTAATTTTAATCGGGGTCAAGGTTAGTTCAGTTCTGGGAGTTTAGGTGGACATGGTCAGTTTGGAAATCAGTTTAACAACCAGGGACAGGGTAATGGTAATGGAGGTTCAGTTGGTCAGGGATCATCTAGTGGGCAGGGTTCAAACAAGGGTTTAGATAGAATTAAGGAACTCCTATCACAGTTAGTTGTTAAGGATCAGGTCACCCAGAAAACTCTTTCTGAACACGATATTCTTCTTAAGAATCAGCAGTCCGCTTTCCTTGACCTTCAAAGGTCCGTTGGTGACATGGCTAGAAAACTTGAGGAGAGGTTACCCGGTCAATTTCCGGGTGGCACTCAACTCAATCCTAATGCTCATACGAAAGCCATCACCACTCGTAGCGAAAGAATTTTAGGTGAACCAAAAGTGAGAGAAGGGGTAGAGGTAGAGGAGGAGGAGCCAGTTGATAAAGAAATTGAGCTGAAGGCTCCCGATAAAGTGCAATCTAGGCTAGACCCAGCAATTACCGCACACACCGTCGAGCCCCAAGTGGAGAGGAGTGTTGAGAAGAGACCGATAGAGTCTAGGCCTTCACCAGTTATAGATCTTTCACGAGTCCCGTATTTTGCCCGCCTTAAGCAACAGAAATATGCCAAGGAATACAGGCATTTTCTCGACATGTTCAAACAACTAAAAATTAATCTCCCGTTCATTGAGGCTCTCCAATGCATGCCCAAATATGCCAAGTTTTTGAAGGACCTTCTTAAAAGAAAGGATCGATTGGGGGAGCTCTCAAACATTCCATTGACCGGAGGTTGTTCCGCGGTTGTTTTGAACAAATTACCAGAAAAACTGACGGATCCAGCTATCTTCACCATTCCATGCCTATTCGGTAGTGATACCCAATGTAGAGCTTTAGCCGACCTAGGTGCTAGCATCAACTTGATGCCGTTTTCCCTTTATGAGAAGCTAGACCTAGGCGAACTTTCACCCACTCGCATGACTTTATCCTTAGCCGATCGTTCCGTCAAATACCCTCGTGGTATCATTGAAAATCTACTTGTTAAGGTCGATAAGTTTGTCCTCCCGGTCGATTTTGTCATTCTTGATATGGAAGCTGATGAGGGAGTTCCTATCATTCTAGGCCGTCCATTCTTGCGCACCGCAAAGGCACTCATCGATGTTTATGACGGAAAAATTTCACTCTGCGTTGGTGACGAGAAGGTCAAATTTGAGGTAGCTAGATCCATGCAACACCCAAACGATTCTAGTGATTTTAGCGGCCCATGCCACTCCGTCTATTTCTTGAATTCATTCATGTCGGGCGTGGACCAATGTCTCGAGTATATAAGTGGAGTCAATTTGTTGGGAGGGGGAGTGCTTGATGAATTGGAGGAGAGTGAAGAAGAAGAAGAGGAGGAAACCCTGTGGTTTCCCGAGGTGATGGAGCTTAGTGAGGTTAGGAATGAGAGTGAGAGAGCTCCCTTAGAGATACCAACCCCTTTAGAACTAAAGGTTTTGCCTTCACACCTAGAGTATGCTTATTTAGGAGAGGGTTCGAGTCTTCCCATTATTATCTCCTCTAAGTTGATGGAGGAGGAGAAGTTGAGGTTGTTAGAGGTGTTGAAGTTGCACAAAGAGGCAATTGCATGGAGCCTTTCGGATATTAAGGGCATAAGCCCCGCCTATTGTACTCACCGGATTCTTATGGAGGATGAATATAAGCCGGTGGTGCAACCTCAAAGGCGTCTCAATCCAAATATGCAAGAGGTAGTGAAGAAGGAGGTTTTGAAGTTGCTAGATGTCGGGGTGATTTACCTAATTTCTGATTCCCCATGGGTGAGCCCGACCAAAGTTGTCCCGAAGAAAGGGGGGATGACAGTGGTCATGAATGAGAAGAATGAGCTAATCCCTTCGCGTACGGTCACCAGTTGGCGTGTGTGCATTGATTACCAAAAATTAAACGACGCCACCCGGAAAGACCATTTCCCTCTACCGTTCATCGATCAGATGTTGGAGCGTTTGGCGGGTCAACAGTTTTACTGTTTTCTCGACGGATTTTCGGGTTACTTCCAGATTCCCATCGCACCGGAGGATCAGGATAAGACGACATTTACATGCCCTTATGGCACATATGCGTACCGCCGCATGCCATTCGGGTTATGTAACGCTCCGACTACCTTCCAGCGTTGTATGGTCGCTATATTCCAGGATATGATTGAGACTTCCATGGAAGTTTTCATGGATGACTTCTCGGTTTATGGACGCTCGTTTGATCAGTGTTTGATTAATTTGGGGAAGATGTTGAAGCGGTGTACGGAGACGAAGTTGATGTTGAATTGGGAGAAATGTCACTTCATGGTGACGGAAGGGATAGTGTTAGGCCATAAGATCTCACGAGATGGCATAGAGGTGGATAGAGCCAAAATAGATACAATCACCAGGTTACCCCCACCGACGAGTGTTAGGTCGATCCGTAGTTTTCTCGGTCATGCGGGCTTTTATAGGCGTTTTATCAAGGATTTTTCCAAAATTACTCGGCCCATCACCCGACTCCTCGAGAAGGATGTCCCGTTTGTCTTTGATGAGGAGTGTCTCAAAGCCTTTGATTTTTTGAAAGAAAAGTTAATCAGTGCCCCCATTCTTATATCACCCGACTAGAGCTTGCCTTTTGAGCTCATGGGTGATGCGAGTGACTACGCAGTTGGTGCAGTTTTGGGGCAAAGACGGGATAAGCACTTCCACCCCATCTACTACGCGAGCAAAACTCTAAATGATGCTCAAGAAAACTATACCACCACAGAGAAAGAGCTCCTAGCCGTAGTATTCGCATTCGATAAATTCCGTTCATACCTCGTGCTTTCGAAAACCACCATTTTCACTAATCATTCTGCTTTACGTTTTCTCTTCCAAAAGAAAGATGCTAAGCCACATCTCATACGGTGGATCCTATTGCTCTCCGAGTTCGATATTGAAATTAAGGATAAGAGAGGAGCGGAGAATGTTGCGGCCGACCATTTGTCACGGTTGGAGGACTCGAAGAGAGAGGAGATTCGTGAGGAGGCGATAGGTGATAAATTCCCTCACGAGTCGGATGAGTTTGTGGCAGCGGAGAAGGAAGGTATGCCATGGTTCTCCGATTTGGCAAATTACCCAGCGAATGGAGTTGTGTTGAAGGGTATGACAACCCAACAGAGGAAGAAATTTTTTAGGGATGCTAGGAGGTACATTTGGGATGACCCTTTTCTTTTTAGGGTAGGAGGAGATAGGATTCTTAGGAGGTGTGTGACGAAGGAGGAAGGTAATGAGATCCTTAGGCATGTTCATGAGGGTTTAACGGGAGGTCACCATGGTCCTCACACCACCGCCCAAAAGGTGTTTGATTGTGGGTTTTATTGGCCTTCGGTAGTTAAGGATGCCTTAGAGTTTGTTAGGAGATGTGATGCGTGCCAACGTACCGGCAATATCTCATCCAAGAACGAGATGCCTCAAAATCCAATCCAGATCCTTGAAATATTCGACGTTTGGGGCATTGACTTCATGGGACCATTCCCCATCTCTAGTGGAATCGGTACATCCTCGTGGCGATTGACTATGTTTCAAAGTGGGTAGAGGCTCAAGCTCTTCCCACAAATGATGGCCGAGTGGTGGTGAGATTCCTAAAGAAGTTATTCACTCGTGTTGGTACACCTAGAGCTCTCATAAGTGACCGTGGCACTCATTTTTGCAACGCCGTGATGGAAAAAGCGTTAGCATGCTACGGGGTTACTCATCATTTGTCCATCACATATCACCCCCAAACAAGCGGTCAAGTTGAGAATGCCAATCGAGGAGTGAAGCGAATCCTAGAGAAAACCGTAGGGAAAAATAGGAAAGATTGGTCCGAGAAGCTAGATGATGCTTTATGGGCGTTCCGAACCGCATACAAAACACCCTTAGGAACCACCCCGTTTATGGTCGTTTATGGAAAAGCATGTCACCTACCCGTAGAATTAGAACATCGTGCGCTTTGGGCTCTCAAAACCGTGAACCTAGACTTAACCGAAGCCGCTCGAAAACGATTTTTCCAAATTCACGAGTTAGAGGAGCTTAGGGATGCGGCATATGCACGTTCATGGAATATTAAGGAGAAAACTAAGGCATTGCACGATAGGAGGCTTAGGAGAGTGAGGGAGTTTAGAAAGGGGGAAAAGGTACTTGTTTATAACTCCCGGTTGAAGTTGTTTGGGGGGAAGTTGAAGTCCAAGTGGTCGGGACCATATGTGGTCAAGGAGGTTTTTCCATACGGGACGATTGAGTTGTTAGATGAAGCCGATGGGAATACATGGAAAGTAAATAGCCACCGTTTGAAACACTATGTAGGGGGACCCATAGATCTTACCGAATTGGAGGGAAATCCTCTCGAAATACCTCCTAACAACGCCCAAGTATAGAGTATTGAGTGAAAGCTCAAGTGTAAAGTTTGTATTTTTTCATAGTTTTTGTTTTTGTGTCTTGTGCAGGAAAAATCACCGTTGGGGAGCAACGATCGACAGGAAAACAAATTTCCAGGTAAGTCTCAGTGTTAGATTTTATTTGGAATGGGTTTTTGGGAGGTTTGGAAAACTTATAATTTTTTCTAAGGCATGGGAGCTGGCAACATCACGAAACTTTCTGTGGAAATAGGCCCCTCGCCACCCGCGAGGGGTATACATGTTAAAGCCTCGCGTGCCGCGAGGCCCTTAATCCTATTCGCCAGTCCACCGAGTCCCTCGCCACCCGTGAGGGATTGAAGATATAAGTCGCGGGCCGCGAGGCTCCTCGCCACCCGCGAGACACATTCCTATACTCGCCGCGGGCCGCGAGCCCCCTTTTCGCTTCCAGAACAAAACCTCTCATCCCCAAACCTGCAGTCACTTTTCTCCTTACAAACCCTAAAATACCTTACGGCCTCCACCACCAACCCACCACAAATCCACCATTTTTACACCCCATTCACCATTTTTGACCCTCTTACACCTATCATCTCATCCTACACCTGAAACCCACCAGAAACTACTCATTTGTTCACTCACCAGCATATATTTTCACGGGGTTCTGGGTGTACCTCTTGTTTCTTGGTTTTCTTACTGATTAACTCGCTCTCCAGGTATGTTTTCTTGTATTTTGTAATTTTGTAATCTTTTAGTCTTCGAGTTTTGATCGGTAGTGGGTAGTTTTGCATGTTTAGGTGTCGGTTCTTCATCGTGTCGTTTAGTTAGATTGTTCTTTGATGATAATTGCAGTGAGGTTGGGTTAGTTTATGTCTTTGATGATAAATGCAGTGCGGATGGGTAAGTTCGGGGCTGTTTTGGTTGTGTCTGTGCCGGTGGCTTGGTTTGGGAACATTCGGAAACTGAGATGGTTTGGTTCGGGATAACTTAAGCTGTGTACTCAATGTCGGTTTGTTTTGGCACTTAGGTTTAATTGGGGACAATTAAAGTGCCGAGGGAGGTAATGTACATTGAGTCTAGTTAGTGATTCGTTTTTTTTTGTTTCGGGTTAGTTTTTGGGTAATTTTATGTTTTGACAAGTTAAAGGCTACTCGCCCGTACTCAATCTCCATTCGGGCGAGTTTGGTCTAAACACTTATCTTCTTGTAAATTGTCGCCCAAAGTGTTTGTAGCTTCAGGCTTTCTGGTGCAACCGCGAATGAAATGCTATACGGTTGATTATTTATTATTAAATAAAAAATTAAAAAAAATTAAAAATAAAAAAATAGTTTGTGAATACTGACTTTCTGCTTTTCTTTTCTTTATTTGATTATTCATGTGCAGATATGTCAGGTGAAGGTTCGTCAAGTAGATCAGGAAGGAAGCGAAAAGGCCCACTACCGCGCCCGTGAGGGGACGCGGCTGAGCAGGACTATAATCCAAATCTGGGTCAAAGGAGGATCAAGTATCATACCAGAGAACGTATCCCTAACTGTAGAGTCACGAGGCTTCGAGAACACCCGCTTCTGCAATTTGTGTTGGGAACTCAGGAATCGTAGAAATTGGATACCTTGATTGATACAAATCTACTACAATTTAGGACGATCGATTGGACGCTTCTAGATCACATTGGCCAAAGAGATAGGATCGAGGCGTTGCTAGGTGATAAGTTCAGGGCTGCATTGTGTTGTATGGCTCCACAATATGAGGAGTTGACTTTAGAGTTCCATGCTACTTTCAGGTACAAGCAGGGAAATTTTGAGCAACATGATGCGGTCTCGTTTTCTCTGGGTAGACAGGTGTACGAGATGACCATGCCCCAATTTGCAGTGGCTACTCAGTTATATACACAGGCAGAGGTTCAAAACCAGAGTTTATCACTAGTGTGAGGGGTGTCTTTACGAGGCAGTATGATTACAGCTTGGTGAGGAATGATCTGGTTAGGTTTTGGGGTACTATCTCAAATGCTCCCTTCTCAGGGAGTATGTTGAATTCAGAAATTATCGATCTGGTCTACAGGTATATTCATAAGATCTTGACAGCGACACTTGTTGGCAGAGGCTCGGGGGAGAATAAGATCAACCAGGTTGATCTGTTTTGTTTGCTGTGTATGGTGGTGCAGAGGCCTACAAATGTGGCCAGTATTATCGCATGGTCCCTGAAAAGGACCTGGAGGGGTGGTCCGGATGCTGGTGTCTACATGGGGCCATATGTGACTAGAATTGCTGAAAGTCTTGGGGTGTTTGACAAATATGAGGCGAGGTATTTGAAAGATGGGCCGGTTACAGTTATGATGGGGGTTAGAAAATTACAGTTTGCAGGGATTCTCAGTATGCATGAACCGCCTAGTTGGGAACCGATTCGAGCAGGGCCACAGGGTCAACCACCAGCAGGATCTGAGGCTGCATCAGCTATGCAGTCCGGGATACCGACCCGTTATCAAAGACCATTGCATCGGTCTGAGAGGCCAGCACCACAGTATCCTCTCCAACAGCCACGACCGGACCCCTTCACATTGGATTCGATGTATGATAGGATGGGGCATGGGTTTAGTGAGTTACATGGGTTGGTGACCACTGGCCATAATGAGATCAGGACGCTGCTTTCTACTGGGCAGCAACGTTAGGAGGAGGCATTGAGGTATATGATGGGAAACATGAATATGAATGTCCCGAGTTTTTTCGCGCCTTAGGGGTCGAGTGGTTAGCAGTACAGTGGTTATGGTCAGTATGGTTCTTATAGAAAACCGGGCAGCTCAGGTCAGTATGGTGCCGACCACTGTTCACCAGAGTTTCCGATTTTTGAGGCTAAGAGTGAAGAGGACGAAGAATAGTGTGGGGATGATGCAGCTGTTATCGTGTCCTTTCTATTTATTTTTCATTTATGATGTTTTCAGTTTCTATGGTTTGTGATGTTTTAATACATTGATACATTGGGTGGGTTGGTTTGGTTGGTTTGTGTTTGGCTTGAACAAACTGAATGGTTTTCTCTGCGAGTATTTTGATTATGTTTAGGTTGTTGTGATGTTGCCGCTTCCGTTCGTGTGTGATAAATGAGGATTGTTGGCTGGGCACGTTCGGTATGGAGGGCACTAGTGGAAATTGACTGGCACGTTGACAGTCTTGCTTTATTACCAGCTAAGTCTTTTCCAGTTGTATATCTTGTATTTTCATTTCTTTCCGTTCCTGCATTAGGGACAATGCAACATTTAAGTGTGGGGATGGGACATTTAATTTTTCATGATAAAAAAAAAAATTTATAACATTGGAAAATGTCTCTGTTTTAGAAGTTTGCAATTAAAAGCACGGAAAATGATAGTAAAGTCGGGTTTTTACTTGATTTTTGAATATGAGATTATAAATAAGTTGAAAGCGTGTCTAGTTTGGGATATGTGGATAGGCCCGACCGGTTGAGAAGTTTCCTTTGAGCTTAAATATATCTAATGTTGGGATATTTGTGGGTTATCATCTAGGAGAAGTAGGGAAGTCGATACCGCCACAAATAGTATAAGGAATGCTGTTATAAGTTTTAAAATCTTAGAATTTTTATCAAAAAAAAAAATAGAATAAAAGAGCATATAAAATAACGATGCCTACGGAATCGCCTTTGGGGATGGTGACTCTGATTGAAATTCCCGCTAGGATAAGTTAAAATAAAATGATATGATTACCGACGCTCACGTTGTCGCTCTTGGGGATGGGGACTCTGATTGAAACAACCTCTGGCTTAGGTATGAATATTGTGTGCTCGTGATTTCTATGAAAAAAAAGAGAAAATTTTGATGTTAATTCTTTTGATTTTTAAAGCATAAGACGGTTAGGAAATAATCAATTGGTTGTTCCTTTTGTTCCATAAACTTGAGGTGGGATTAGATGAAACTATAGCTTCCGATGCGTGAGACCCTAGATAATCTGATTGAACTTAAATTAAATAAACATGATAAGGAACTTGGATACCGGATTTGGGTTTAAGAGGATAATATATTTGCAATCGCAGCTAACACGTCACTAAGATTTAATTAAAATAACTGAGTTTTTGAGAACCAAGTTTCTACCTGACTATGATTTCGTATACATAATTCTTTTTCAGGGACGAAAAAAAGAGTAAGTGTGGGGATATTTGATGTATTGCAAAATACACCCATTTATCGTATTCAGTTTGAGTGGTTTTGTTTAGTTTTCTTTTAGTTTTTAGTTAGAATATGTTACTGCTGATCCATTTATGTTTACCAGGTCTCGAGTGATAGTTGTTGCTGAAATGGGCAGAAAACGAGTCAAAAATATGCAAAACGGAGTACCAGAAGAGATCGGGAGGTAAGAGTCAATTAAAAGCATGAAATTCGAGAAGAAACACCTTCTCGCCACCCGCGAGAAGGTCAGGAGTTGTCCCTCGCGGGCTGCGAGGGAGTTGTATCACAACACACAGTTTTTACATCCTCGCCACCCGCGAGAAGGGAAGCCAATGGGCTCCGCGGGTGGCGAGGGCCTATTTTCCGCAGAACGGTTCGACTTTCAGGTGGGTTGATGCTGGATTGGGGTATAAATACATCTCAATCATATACTTGTGGAACCCTAGCCAATTTTGAAGAATCTAGGACGAATTTTGGAGAGATTTTGGAGCAATTTCAAGCAAGAAGGAGAAACGGTTGAAGGTTGGAGTCCTAGGATCGATCAAGCTCGTGGTTTGGCTATCCGGGTTTATCAATTCTTTGTTTTCTTAATTTTTACCATGTTTTTCCACTTTGTTGAAATTGCGTCTTTGATTTGGATGATGATGATGAGTAGCTAAATTAGATAAACTACCTAGATTATGATTAATGGGATGCTAAAGTTGTGATTTTTATATTGGATGCTTGTTAATTTTGGATTTCATGATAAAGTAGCAAACTTGATTATTGATTCGTTGTATATGCATGCTTAGAATTATTCTAATTGTTATATATTGCTTCATATGATCATTGGTGAATGTATTTTGCGTAATAGGGTCATGCTAGATCATTAACTTGCGTTGTGATTTGTTGGGTTAATTGGCCAAAATACCTTAGAAGCAATATTTGATAATTGAATAGGTCTAGGTGTTATATTAATCTTAATAGCCGTGAGGTGCGAGATTATTGATAGGTCTAAATTGGTAAATTGCTAGGGTGGTCTTTGAGAGAAGTCTGTCGTAGTTGCCTTGCTAATATTTGTCTATCGAGTCGAATCAAGAACCCAAGTCATCCTAGGTTTACAACCCGAGAGGGAGTAGGTCATATTAGGGTACTTTACATAAACATTTAGATAACCGAGAGGAAGTCTAGATCAACCGGTGTTTTCAGCAGCCTTCAGAGTTCCTTAGGTGTCTTCCCGAAAAGGGTCGGGAGTCCTGTTCGGTGTCTCAAGAGGTTAGAAATTTATGATCTCGGTTCCTTATTAACTTGCATCCGTTTAAAGTATAGCTCGAAGTATCCCAGGATTCCAGTCTAGGTAGTTACCCATCTACATCTGAAGTAAAACCCAAAATCACCTTCGTGTCTTAGGTAATTTAGTTAATTGATAGTAAGTTAATCGCTTTTCTTTTAGGATTTTAGACAAACCCCCCCCAAATATAAAAACAATTAGTCGTGTCAGTCAGTCTGTTTAAGTGAGGCTAATTTACGTAATAAATAGAGTTTCGTGGGTTCGATTTCTGGACTTATTTAGCTGTACTAGAGTCGATCGGTTCACTTGCCGGTTAGTAGTTTAGTCGAGTTTTAGAGAGTATAGAGTATAACTTAGTTTCTAGAATAGGTTAATTTAGTTAATAATTTAATAACTATTAATCTTCAATGTTTACAAGATTACAGAGAGAACTCTAAGGAAGGACACTTGTACTAATGAAAGATATAATACATATAAAGGAACTTAGAATCAAGACAGACCCTTGATTTTAAGGATCAGATCAAACACAAGCCATTGATCTTTGACAGTTACAAGTTACACTACTATTGGTAGATAACTAAAAGACAAGCTGCTACAAACAGTTCTGTTCAGGTCAAAAGTCTTCTTAGGAATCTTTGCAGGAGACCTCAGAAGTGGTAGCTTTGTCTTTAATCATTTGCACCAATAATATTCCTTCTGTTGATAGGTGTGTTAGTGTTGCAGCAGAGGTGTCAGTAGCAAAGTCAAAGCTACTGATGATTTGCCTATCAGCAGCAACAAGTGTTTGATGCTGCTGAGAAGCCTATCAGCAGCAACTCTGAACTTCAGCAGATAAGGCTATCCGCAGCATAGTTGTTCATCAGCAGGAGAACATACTATCCGCACCAATTAGCCTTATCTGCAGCAACTTGTAAGTCAACAGCAAAATATGGAGTCCGCAGCAAAATGTGGAGTCCGCAGCAATTGTACTTAGAGAATTTTGTAGCTATCAGTCTTTATCTCTATAAACTCCCCCTCGACTGATGCTACCAAAACTCTCTTATTGCTATTGTTGATGAAGCTTATGCATGTGAGCAACGATCCTTACTGTCTCATAGCCACTTGGTCCTTGCTTGGATTGTCAAGAGGAAGTTCAGATAGAGACTTGATGTCCTTGCTTGGCATACTGAAGATGGCCTTGCTAGAACATCTCATCTTCTGTCCTCTGACATCTATCAAAGTGTACTCATCCTGAGCAGCATTGTAGGACCAACTGATGAATGGAAAGTGGGATTGGAGAGGTTTAGCATCAACCATTACATCTTTGCTAGGATTGAAGTGATAATTGATCAATAGAAACAGATACCTCCCACTTTCATTCTCAGGCTCATGAGCTTCACCCAGCTCCATCATTCTTTGGAGATCAGAATCTGGAAGCTGCATCACCTCATCAACATATGTATAGATTGATCTTTTTTACTTCTGCCCTTCCCCTGAAGACTTCAAAACATTGGTCTTGATTGTTGTAAAACCTGTTGGGTTTATCTCCAGTTGTGATCAGTTATATTAGTTATCAAAACAGTTGATAAGTAATTTTAAATTAATAATAACTATTTTGTAATTATTAAAACGCAGCGGAATGAAATCGATCCAACACAAAATAAAACCCGACAGGATCTGGGTTACGAAACATACGAATACGGAATAAATTAAATCTAACTACCAATGAGATAGATATACCTCGGATAATGATTAACCGGTTGAGACACCTAGGTACAACGAACCGATGCTAGATCACGAACCGACAACGCGAGAACGGGCGGCGCCGGTCGGCGGCGGCTTGAAGCTGCTGGAATTGCAAAGGCTCCTGCCTTTGCTCCTTAATCACAAGCAGCTTCGGAAATCGGCAAAGAAGTCAATCACTTCTTTGTTTTTGCGGCTTGAATTGGTATTGACCGGAAAAGGTAGCCATGAAGTAAACGCTTCTTGTTTTTTTTTTTGCTTTTTATTTTTCGGCTAGCTTCTCTCTATTAGAAACTATTATGAGATTATAATTATATAATAATTATAAACCCTAGTAATTGTTTCCGGGCCCAAAGTCCAATACGAGATGCAAAAGCCTATACCCATTTAATTGTTTTAATGAAAGATTAAAACAATATATAATTATTATTAATAAACATGTATAAATAATAAATCCCATGAAACAAATATATATATAAAATATATCGTCCCGTCTACAGTTCGTAATTACTAGTTAAGCGGGTTAAGTGGATTTAATGTTCGTTGCCCAAGGTGTAACTCTTACGGGTCACAACTCAGTTATTAGCGTTAAATAATCGTGACCGAACATATAATTCCAACAGTCTCCCACTTGGACGGTCTTCGATTAAGTTCCTTAACGCAGACAGCTAGCGGTGTTCTAGCTACACATGGTTGCCCCTAACAAGGTATGACACTTTAAAGTCATTAACCAAAACATCTTGTTATTGCAAGACAATAGACTTATGGTAATAATCGTCATTTATCCTTTCTGTAAAAGACATCAATTGAATCAATGAGACATGGATTAGATTCATTCTCATATAGCGTTCAATCATTACTGTTCTCGTTCAAGATTCATAGTGGTCCAATCAAACACACAGTCAGTTTGGGTAAGGCCTTACACTTCACCAGTTTGAATCACGAGGGCGCCACGATGTCTTACTGTTACATATCATGTAAGAGTACAGAATCCCTTATCGACTACATACAACTCCCACTGAACTTCAGATCTGTTCCTAACCAATGCCTTTATGACTGGCAGTTACGCGACAGCGGTTGACAGTGATTAAAGAACAGCCCTTGGTAAACTAAAGTTCTAGTATGCATACTAAATGAGTATACCAATATCAAAACATCTTATGATTAAAATCCATGAAGATGATTTGAAGCGAGTTACATCCAACGTCATCCAAGATGAGGTCTGTGAAATTGGAAGTCAACTACTTGAGTCCAAGTTCAGAATAGTCTTAATTCAGAGTCGTTCCCACGATTCTGATCGACTACGGATAATTAAGAATACAAGATTCATGGATTAAACGTATTAAAATCAAACACAATTATAAGATTCAAAGTTGCATTTAACTAGTAAATCAAACTGAATTCAAAAAGTATAACTGTTTAATGTTTGTACATCCAAATACTAAATCAAAACATATCGCTAGCAAAACTAAGACCGATAGCATTTTTGTGCTGATCATGCTTCTCCTGAGCCATCAGCTTAGTGAACGGGTCCGCTAGGTTTTGATATGTGTCTACTTTGCTTATCACGATGTCACCACGTTCCACAATTTCCCGTATATAGTGGAACTTTCTGAGAATGTGCTTGGCTTTGTGATGAGATCTGGGCTCTTTGGCTTGAGCAATAGCGCCTGTGTTATCACAAAATATCTCGATTGGTTTCCGAATACTTGGAACCACATCGAGGTCGGTTATGAATTTCTTCATCCAAGCAGCTTCCTTTGCAGCATCTGATGCAACTATATACTCAGATTCGGTGGTTGAATCCGCCACCACACTCTGCTTGGAGCTCTTCCAGGAGATAGCTCCTCCGTTTAGAGTGAATATGAATCCTGATTGTGAGAGAGAGTCATCTCGGTCAGTTTGGAAGCTGGCGTCAGTGTAACATCTTATAGTGAGCTCTTCTTCCACTCCTCCAAATATTAAGAAAATGTCTTTAGTCCTTCTCAAGTACTTCAGGATGTTCTTGACTGTAGTCCAATGGGCAATGCCAGGACTTTGCTGAAAACGACTGGTCATGCTTAAAGCATACGAGACGTCAGGCCTGGTACATAACATAGCATACATGATAGAACCAATCGCCGAAGCATATGGAATTCCTTCCATACGCTTGGTTTCAATGTCCGTTGAAGGAGATTGCGATTTGTTCAGCACGGTGCCTTTAGTCATAGGAACACCTCCTTTCTTGGAGTTTTCCATATGAAAGCGTGCCATGACTTTGTCTATGTATGTGCCTTGACTAAGCCTTAGAAGCCACTTAGATCTATCTCTATAGATCTTGATTCCTAGAATGTAAGCTGCTTCTCCAAGATCTTTCTTTGCAAAACAAGTTCCCAACCGGTGTTTAACATCGTTAAGCATAGGGATGTTGTTTCCAGTGATAAGTATATCATCCACATACAAGATGAGGAATGATATAGTGCTCCCACTAGCCTTTCTGTAAACACAAGCTCATCTTCATTTTTGACAAAACCAAACTCTTTGATCTTTTGGTCAAAACGAAGATTCCAGCTTCGAGATGCTTGTTTGAGTCCATAAATAGACTTATTCAGTTTACATACCCTATTAGGATATTTTGGATCAACAAAACCATCAGGTTGTACCATATAGACATCTTCAGAGAGATGCCCATTAAGGAAAGCGGTTTTGACATCCATTTGCCATATCTCGTAGTCATAGTACGCGGCTATGGCAAACAATATCCTGATCGATTTGATCATAGCAATGGGTGAAAAGGTTTCATCATAGTCAATGCCATGAGTCTGAGTAAAACCTTTCGCAACTAGCCGTGCTTTATAGGTGTGTATATTTCCATGCATGTCGGTTTTTCTCTTGAAAATCCATTTGCTCCCTACTGCCCGAGATTCGGGGGGTAGCTCAACCAAGTCACAGACTTGATTATCACGCATAGATTGCATCTCGGCGTTCATGGCTTCTAGCCAATTTGCAGATTCTGGATATGAAATAGCAGATTTGTAGTTAGTAGGTTCGTCATTAGACTCGGCTACTAATAGGATCTCGGTACTATCAAGATGCCATAGGTATCTGTCAGGTTCTTTGCGAGTCCTTACACTTCTGCGAATGCTTGTGTTTATGTCTGATTCACCAGCAACAACTTCTTGTTATTCAGACGCTCCGACTTCATCAGCGGTTGTTTGTGGTTCTCGAATTTCTTCAAGATCCACTATATTATCTCCAGTTCCTCATTCAAGAATTTCTTTCTCGAGGAAGTGTGCCTTCCTTTTGATGGAAATAATATTTGCATCAGGATGGTAGAAATAATATCCGCTTCTGTTATAGTATCCAAAGAAAACGACCTTTTCGCCTCTAGGATCGAGCTTGTCATCAGAATCGCTGGTGACATATGCATCACATCCCCATACTCTAAGGTAAGACATATTGGGTTTAGACCCATGCCATATCACATATGGAGTCTTGTTTACCTTCTTAGTCGGTGCCAGATTGACAATGCGGGCGACGGTCATAAGAGCATAACTCTAGAAGGAGTGAGGCAAGTTTGTTCTACACATCATCGATCGAACCATATTAAGTAGGGTTCGATTTCTCCTCTCTCTCACGCCATTAAGTTGGGGTGTGCCATGTGGAGTATGTTGCGAAACTATTCCACGCTCCTTGAGATGATTTATGAACTCTGTGCTGAGATAATCACCACCTCGATCTGATCGAAGTGTCTTTATCGTTTTACCGAGTTGGTTTTTCACTTCGTTTTGAAACTCTTTGAACTTTTCAAAAGTTTCATGCTTGTGTTTCATAAGATAGACATAAGCATATCGACTATAATCGTCGATGAATGTAACGAAGTATCTTTCATGATTTCTAGACATGGTTCTGAAAGGGCCACATACATCAGTGTGTATGAGTCCTAGCAGATCCTTGGCTCGTTCACCAATGCCGGTGAAGGATCCTTTAGTGAGTTTGCCAGCTAAGCAAGACTTGCAGTCTTCAAAGGATTCTTGTCCGGTGGATTCAAGGATCCCTTCGGATTGGAGCCTTTTCATGCGGGCCTTGCTTATGTGACCAAGTCTATAATGCCATAGAAATGTATCATTAATGCTAGATTTGATACGTTTAGAAAGATTGTATATGTTATTATTAGTTTGAACATCAACCTCATAAATTCCATTTCGAGGTTTAGCCTCAAAATAGAAAATATCATTTAAGTAAGTAGAAATATTAATTCCATTAAAAACGTACTTAAAACCTTGTTCAAATAATAAGGAAACTGAAATAATGTTTCTGGTTAAACCAGGTGCAAACAAACAGTTATTTAAGATAACTACAAGGCCAGAAGTACATGAAAGGTGAAATGTTCCAGTTGCAAGAACTGGTACTCTCTTCCCATCACCAACGATGAGTTCCATGTCGCCTTGTTTCAGCTTCTTCCACTTTTCAGGCTCGTGCAATACATTAACGATGTGATAAGCACATCCGGTATCAAATACCCATGTGTCGCTAGAGATAGTGAAAAGTTCAATAACATAGATAGAAATACCAGAAGAGATGCCTTCATCATTTGCTCTCTTCGATCTCAGCTTAGCTAGATATTCAGGGCAGTTACGTTTCCAGTGCCCCATATTGTTGCATTCAAAACACTGACGCTCCTTGGGAGGGGGTGCTTTTGCAACTTTCTTGTTTTTGTTGGTGGCATTCTTGGCAGCAACAATAACTTGCTTCTTACCTTTGCTGTTATAACCCCTTTTCTTGGTTTTGGGCTTGTTAACACCAGCAGATTTGACCATCAACTCTTGATTAGTCTCACTTGATATTCTCATCTCGGTCGTTTCCTTCATGCCGTGCAGTTCGGGCATAGTCTTCTCCCATGTGTTCATATTTAAGTTCATTACAAAGTTGTCATAAGAACTAGGGAGAGAGTTCAAGATGAGGTTGGTGTTATTCGGTTTTTCATTCTCAAGCAAAGACTTGAGAGAGAAGGAGAAGTGGGATTCTTTTTCAGTAGACATCTGTTAAATAAGCAAATTAAATTTTAATTAGTATTTTGGATGTAATAAATTCTTATATTAATGACCCATGGCGAGAATAGAATAAGAATAGAGAATCTGGTTATGTCAATTAGTAATGACGGCTGTGGCACGCAACATTAGTAAGTGATTTAGGCAGACTGACAACAATTGCCAATTGTGAAAAAAAAAATGCACAATTCTCGAGTATGAGGCCGCTAAGACAACTCTTGTCTATGCATTGATATGTTTAGCCTCATCTATGCCCACTTTTGGTCTCCATACAGCTGGGGCATGTAATAGAGAGAAAAGTAATAGTCGCCCTAGTACAGGTACATGTGGAAGGGCCGGATGTGTCAACGAAACCCTTGCACCTTGGAGGGATAGGCTACGCACCAAGTGCGGTGCTGTGGCTCCAAACATTGGTGTTTCACGTTATGCCTCAAGTGTTCCTTATATTAGGATGGCATAGACTAAAGATTTTAAATATTGGATTTAATTTTAGTGTTTACCGAATAGGGTCAAACACAACGAATGATAAATCATACGTGTGTTGTAAAAGCCAGTTTTACTATATATTAGATCGTGACAACGTGATGAACCCTTTCATCTCTCAGGACACTTAATTTTAAATAACCTATTAAAACTAAGTTTGTCGCGATGTAATTAACCAATAAAAAGTTAATAGTTTAAATGAACTATTAAGTTATTCGTTTTGAAAATTTAAAATTAGTTTAAATTGCAAAATTTATTGGTTATCATTTATTTTAAAAACAAACCCTTTGTTTTAATATAAATATCCACAAGTTGTAAAAAAAAAAAATTAGAACTTGTTGTTAATTTGATTTTGAAAATTTTGGTATTTGGTTGGTATGTTATAACATTTATAAGATAAAAGCAACCACAATAGCAAACACAAAATATGTAAATCATATGGCCAAGGAAAAAGTGTTTGATCTTGCTAGAGCCTAATAGCAAGACCAAACTAGGTCACGGGGTCACAACACACAAACAACCACAAGGATGAATTTCGTGCATGCATCTAGCTGTCCCGTGTGACTCCCACTAAATCCAAGATCCTGTCTCCGTCTTCTGTTTTCTTTACAATATTTATACAGAATACAAAAAAATAAAACCCTAAGCTATTACAACTTTGAGCCATCAAAGTGGGCCAAAACATAAAAGCTAATCTATTACAATTTGAGCCATCAAATGGGCCAAACCATAAAACCAAAAACAGAAAACAAACACAAGACAGGGTCGGGCCAGATTTACATATTTAATACAATCAAATAACTGGACAATTCTTTTGGTCAAATAAAATAAATAAAACTTTGACCAAAACAAATAAATAAAAATTACCCTAAAAAGATCTAGATCAGAAACTTTAAACAAGTTAAAGTTTGTGATCTATAACCGGTTAAAAGACTGGATCCGATTGGTATGTCGTAACCAAGGCTCTGATACCACTGTTGGGTTTATCTCCAGTGGTGATCAGTTATATTAGTTATCAAAACAGTTTATAAGTAATTTTAGATTAATAATAACTATTTAGTAATTATTAAAACGCAGCGAAACGAAACCGATCAAACACAAAATAAAACCCGACAGGATCTGGGTTACGAAACATACGAATACGAAATAAATTAAATCTAACTACCAATGAGATAGATATACCTCGGTTAATGATTAACCGGTTGAGACACCTAGGTACAACGAACCGATGCTAGATCACGAACCGACAACGCGAGAATAGGCGGCGCCGGTTGGCGGCGGCTTGAAGCTGCTGGAATTGCAAAGGCTCCTGCTTTTGCTCCTTAATCACAAGCAGCTTCGGAAATCGGCAAAGAAGTCAATCACTTCTTTGTTTTTGCGGCTTGAATTGGTATTGACCGGAAAATGTAGCCAAGAAGTAAACGCTTCTTTTTTTTTGCTTCTTATTTTTCGGCTAGCTCCTCTCTATTAGAAACTATTATGAGATTATAATTATAAACCCTAGTAATTGTTTCCGGGCCCAAAGTCCAATACGAGATGCAAAAGCCTATACCCATTTAATTGTTTTAATGAAAGATTAAAACAATATATAATTATTATTTATAAACATGTATAAATAATAAATCCCGTGTAACAAATATATATATATAAAATATATCATCCCGTCTACAGTTCGTAATTACCAGTTAAGCGGGTTAAGTGGATTTAATGTTCGTTGCCCAAGGTGTAACTCTTACGGGTCACAACTCAGTTAGTAGCGTTAAATAATCGTGACCGAACATATAATTCCAACAAAACCATACTACAATATCTCTTGAGTCTTCTGGTGTGGTAGTAGGTTTGATTTTCTTTTTGGGAGGCTGTTGATGAGGAGGAGCTGGGTGAGAGGATTTGGACTCTTTGGGTGGAGAGGAGGGAGGTATAGGAGGGAGAGTGGAAGATTGTTGGACAGAGGAAGGAGCGGATGAGAGAGTAGGCTTAAGTTTCTTTGGTTTTCTCTCTGTTGTCTAAGTGTCTACCCTTTTCTTTGAGCCTATCTTCCCTAGTCTCTCTTCCTCTTCCTTCTTAACTTTGACATAGAGGGCTTGCAGGTTCATGAAACTCATGGGACCCAGTCTCTTTCCACTCTCACCTCTAGCCTTTAGGAAGTCCATCATGACCTTCCTTTCTTCATAGGATCTTACATTGAAGGCAATGGCTTTTCTGGCCTTTTGTTTAGCCTTTTCTTCTTCTTATTCCCTATACTTGTTTGCCAATTTACCTTGTTATCCCATGAAAACTCTGTATATTTTTTTATTGGATAATTTCTCAAGGTAGTCTTTATGTCGTCCAGACGGTCTATAAAATAACTAACAAAACCTAACCTAGACTCCTAAGTAATAAATGGAAAACCTATGAACTAAACCGCACTGACATGCAAGTGGACCTATCAAGTGTAGCACAACTTAATGGTAAACCGAGTTATCGAACCCCAGAGACACTACGATAACAAACTAGACTCTGACTCGGACTAAAGAATGATTTGGTTTAGGGGTTTACTACACTACTTATTATGACTAAAGAATGCATAAACTAAGGTCGACACAAGCTATCAAGAGACAAAGACAAAGGTGAAATCAAGAATGGGAAGAACACTACCTAGGTCGGAATCCTACTTGCAAAGAACAACTTCTACCGGTTCTAGAACTGTGATGGATCTGGGTTTCAAAGAATAACTACTAAAGACAACCTAGTGGATCCCTAATCATTCTCAGGGTGTCACCAACTAAACTACCTAAAGTGTACTAAACTTACCAGATTGTCGGATCACTTCTCAGTTCTTTCCAACTATGATCAAGTACCCTAATAAACGGATTACCTCTCAGTCTAACCACCCACAATACACTTAAAGAATGCACGGGGTAATCCTAGAATAACAACTATGATTTAGAATAGCAACGATCACTAGACACCTAAACCAACTTCCTCTCAGATAGTTGACACTCGGATTCCTAATGACGAAGACTAAACAACTACTTCTCACCTCTCGGGTATTAAACTAGGACACACACTCAATTCTAATCAGCAATCAACCATAATTCCTATGGTAACTACGTCTAGCAAACCACCGAAATCACAAACCCTAAGATCTATGACCTATATACGCTAATTAAACTGGTAGACAACCACAATCAACGCAAGGAATCAAAATCAATCACAAAATCAGAATTAGAGCATGCATATACATCATAATTATTATACTAAGATCGTTACAAAATTCATAAAACCATCATACGAAACCAAAACCGATAAATTTCATAAGATCGTTACGATGATCCTAGGCAGTATATAGGTTTTATCCTAGGATCATGTTTAAAACATCACACAGAAGTAAAAACAGAATCATGGGTTCAAACTCAGAAAACAAACACAAAGATTCAATCTTGGAAAATCGAACAAGTTAATCTAACAAACCCGGAGTCGAACCCCCTTGATAATTGCATTAAAATTCTTCTTCCAACTCCCAAAATTGCCTCTCCTAATGCTCCAGACGGTAAGAAATCGAACCCCCTTGATAATTGCATTACAATTCTATTAAAATTGATTTTAGGGTTTTTTTATCGGATTTAGAGGCCCTCGCGTACCGTGAGAAAACCTGGCCAGTCCCTCGCGTACCGCGAGGGACAAATTAGTCGCGCCCGTATTTGAAGATCCTCGCGTACCGCGAGGGAATTGCTTCAGGTCTCCGCGTACCGCGAAGAGTGGACTTTTCAGATTTTTGACTTTTATTTATTCGGGCTTCATTCTCATGCTCGGTTTCTTCGGATTTTCACTTGTAATCATCATGAGCACCTGAGCTATTCAAGTTGGCTGGGTCTACCAAAACATCACTAAATAGACGCGTTTTCTATTATTTATATCATTTAAACAAACAAGCAGATCCAGTTGTACTATCATTTTCCATTTATTATGCAAAAACTTTTGATTTCAAAGGATATTTTTTTCAAAATCTTATAATTTTTTTTTGTATTTTTGGATTTTTATAAAAGACACAAACTTGACAAACTAAACACTCACATCCCCACACTTGAAAGACACATTGTCCTCAATGTGAAGCAAGACACAACGAAAATAAAAATGCAAAAATAAAAACAGGAAGCGACTTAGCTGGTAATATAGATGCAAACAAATGTATCCAACTTCGTTCTTCCTCGTGTGGACCGTATAGCATTTTTGTCGCGGTTGCACACACTGCTAGGTTGCGTTTACAAAGTAATAGAAGCATTCGTTCTGCCCGAATGGAGATTAAGTACGGACAGGACGAACAATACCTGCAAAATAAACCTCACAACAAACCCGCAACATTAAACTGACACACATAAAAGACTCAAACGGACTCACTAAGACTCTGGATAGATTGCAAGGACACATACCCGATGGGTGACAAACACATAGACATGAACGCCACAGCAAGAAAAATCATCGGTTATGAACGGTTTCCCGTTTCCCATGGTTATGGTGATGATCGGTAAATGATATGATGGGTGATGGATGGATGGATGAGATATGATGATGCAGAGGGTGGTGAGGTGGTAGTTTATGATAGGAAATATGATGGTGAATGATAGTGAGTGGTGGTGGGAACGGGTGCGAAAAGGGGTGTGGGAAACCATGGGAAACAAAGGAGGTAGGGCAAAATTTGGGTGTCCCGCGTACCGCGAAGATCTAGGGGCACTCCTCGCGTACCGCGAGGAGTTGGAAATCATGCCGGCCGAGACTTGGGCTCAATCACGCACCTGCCTACCATAGTCGAGTATCTCAGAAGCTATTTCACTCGTCAATTTCATCGGAATCGAAGTTGTGGTTGCCGGAGATCAACACAGTTGCAGTCGGCCGTCGTTCTAGTCGATCCCCATCAATTCAACATTCGTTTTGGTAAATTCTTACATCCTCAGTTTCGTTTTAATCTTCTGATGGAAAGCCCTATCATAATTGGGGCTTATAACATCCAATTCGATCAATCCAGATTCTAGGGTTCATCTTAAATTGGTTTAATCAAACTCTATCCTAGACCCGATTACAATTGAATTAAACTACACCTTTAGACTCGTAATCATCTGTATAATGAAAGCCCCATGTTTATTTGATCAATTACCATCGAATCTGTCAAGATCCTAAACTATGTTTTCTTCATAAAATCAATTTGGGGGTTTTGGTCTTAGACGATGTTTAAATCAAATTAAATCACCCCATTAGAATCACAACACTTCGTTTATGGATAACCCTATGATAATTCAGTCAAACAACATCGAATTGATCGTGACCCCGTAATTAGGGTTCATGCATATTTCTGGTTAATCGAACTCTTACCTACACCCGTTTGAAATAAAATTAAACTACATCATCAGTTTCGCAATTACAGTTTTAATAAAAACCCTATAATCCTAACAAGTTTTATTATCAGAATCAACGTATTTAAATTGTGTTCTTAAAACTAGGGTTTCGACTGATAGTCCAAGAATTTATAGTTTAAAACTCGATGATATTGCAATTAAACCTCACCACACACTCGCCTATACCCGATTTACAAACCCCTAACCTAATTTGTTCAATCGAAGTCCATATGATTAGAATCGGGACTGGATTGGGCTCAGTTTCAAAAGGCGAGTAGATCACAGAGACCTTAACTGTTAAAACAAACCGATCCGGGTATTTGTTGCGAAACCCTAGCGGGCGAGACTGGTTAAGTGTGTGTGCTTGTGTGGGAGAGACCCGGGTTCGAGTCTCTCCACACTGTTTGTTTTTAAACATTTTTTAGTATTATTTTAATATAAAAATCAAACCCTATAATATTATATTATTATATAAATGTGTTTTAGCCAGAGAAACAACTCGTAGGCTCGGGTTTGAATTATTAACCTATTTTTATATTATTTCCCCACTTTTAAAAATAATATAATTACCATAAAGTTGTATAAAATAATATGTTTATATTATTTTCAACCCGTGACTCGTATTATTAAATAATATATAGATTTATATTATTTCGTATCGTTTTGTAACCTCGTATAACATTTGAAACCAAATAATAATATAATTAATTATATTATTTACTCGCATTTATCGCGTTCATAAAAATAATATATTTATTATTTTGTACCACGAATGAGTAATTAGAATATCCTTTCGAACCTAAAAATAATATATTAAATTATATTATTTTCCTAATTTTTGTAAATGACAAAACGCTCGAATATATTTATTATTATTGTTGTCATTCGTCGCGCAACGTATATATAATCTAATTACTAATTAAAGAATACCTATTCCCGTGGACACGTTCGTTTACTCTCGGTTACTAGAACGTTTCTTTATGACGTTTCTCATTCTGGGTCATTGTCACAATTCCCATTTTTATCCCTAATTTATGTGTTTATAATTTTAGTGCATTCGTAAGTCGTTTGGAACTTAAACTCGTGGTTCCAACTTCTCCATTGTGTGATACTACCTACAACGCAACACATGTGAGTTTTCACGGCCCCTTTTACTGTTTTAACTTGGGGGAGAAAACATGACTAAATAATTTTGGATTTTGTAATTCGTATGATATCAATGTTAAATGCTAAGCGTAACACGCTATCACAGAAGGTCCTCAACTAATATCGGACCATTAATATGGATCTTCGCGATGTAATATTTAGTAGTACTACTAGGTTTGACAAATCCCACCCGCGTTAGTCGCGCTAACTCGATTAGATATCGAACAGGTGAAATGTTAGCCTACTCACACCGCCAGTGTTGATAGACCTGGCAGGAGGTAATAAACAAACAGTCAGCTTCGGTTGCGAGCGTTTGAGCTGAACATGAACATAGGTTAGCTACCTATAGATACTTACTGAATGAACACAAATCCGGTAAATGCTTATCTACTTATATTGAAACCTGTGGACTCGCCAACCTCGTGTTGACATATTTTCTTACATGTTTTCTCAGGTCGCTAAGATAAGACACAGGTGCACGTTAGGGCATGCATGGGATTCAACTGCTTTGATTATAACTATTTATGTTTGTTTGAACTATTCTATTGTACTTGTTTTTTATTGGACGTTTGGACTTTTTGGACTTTTGAACTTTGGTTTTGGGCGCGTGTATTTTGCGCATTTACTTTCTTTACGCTTCTGCATTGAATGATATTTTCATTTTGAGTCCCATGTAGAGTCGTTCAAAGTAACTAATGTCTGAGATCCTGGTTCGTCACTTCCCAAACGGTAAAACTCCGTTAGTTGAAATTGGGGGTGTGACACAACTGTTTCAAACGCTCCCGAAAGTCACGGGGCTCGAGTAGCTCTCGCTCGGGCTCTAAGAAAGCAGAACAAGATGGTGATCCCTGCGAGCGAGTATTGTGCATAAACAGAAAGACTCAATTGGATGGAAAGGAACAAAGATTCAAGAACAAAAGGACTCGATCCTATATTAGACACACAGATATGACACACAAGTAGCACGTAGGACAAGCCATGAAATAGACTTAAAGAAAACAAATAAACCAAAAATCAAACAAAGAACTAGTCAAAGTTAATATTGCTATTACCAAGTGTCCCCGACAACGGTGCCAAAAACTTGATGTCGTCCGGACGGTCTATAAAATAACTAACAAAACCTAACCTAGACTCCTAAGTAATAAATGGAAAATCTATGAACTAAACCGCACTGACATGCAAGTGGACCTATCGAGTGTAGCACAACTTAATGGTAAACCGAGTTATCGAACCCTAGAGACACTACGATAACAAACTAGACTCTGACTCGGACTAAAGAATGATTTGGTTTGGGGGTTTACTACACTACTTATTATCACTAAAGAATGCAGAAACTAAGGTTGACTCAAACTATCAAGAAACAAAGACAAAGGTGAAATCAAGAATAGGAAGAACACTACCTAGGTCGGAATCCTACTTGCAAAGAACAACTTCTACCGGTTCTGGAACTATGATGGATCTGGGTTTCAAAGAATAACTACTAAAGAAGCTGATTGAGTTGGTGAAAGTTCATACGGATGACAATTATGCTGATTTGTTTACCAAAGCATTCGATCGTACACGGTTTGAATTTCTTACTCAAATGTTTGGTATGCTTAATCCAACGTGACAAAGGTTTTTCATGGAAGTTTTTTTTCTTTTAGTTTTATAGATTGTTTAAAAGTAAATAGTTTTATGCTTTATTTTTAGCTAGTTTACTTGCTTTCTGAAAAACTCAAACAAATTTGAAAAAGATAAAATCAGCACTGCTTGAAGTTAGAGAAGAAATGATAGTACATCAGTCGGTGATCACATACTCATGACCATAGATTGACTACCTTGTGTCTAAATTTATGGTTGTGTTTACTTGATTTGATCTAAACTTCCAAAGTCTGCATAAACAGAAAATGATAGCTTCATAACTGCATCACATTTTATATATAATCTTTTAATTTGGATATTTGCATGTGATTTGAATTGTCAGTAGGCTAGAAGCGTTTTTAGTCCATTAGTAATGTGAAAACATAATGATCTATGTTACAATTGTGATTTGAACCCATGGTATGCCGGGTGTGTGTGTTAAAAGATTATTATCAGATAAAGAATATGAGACTTTAAGTATTTCATGAGAACAATATCGGACTATATTGATTAGCACAATGTTTCAGTTCACTTTACTACCCATGTCCCGAAAAACATGCAATGAGAAGTTGGACTAAGATATGTTTCTGACAACTTGTTGGAACATATACTCACCCTTGGATCAATTATCTTGATTCCATTGAATATATCTAGATAACAGTTGGATCACATTACCCTGTATCATTGAGTCAATCGATTCTTTGATCTTTCTTCTGTTACTACGAATCATGATATTTCATCCAAAACCAAGCTATATGAATCATTCGATTCTGAATCATTTTGATTCAATATATCCTTCGGGATCTGGTTTCTTTTATGTGCTAATTGAGATAGTCTCATCCTGGAGATTGATCTAAACTTTGCATAAGTCTCAATGTCTTGAAGATAGTGCAATTTTACATTTCTGTTGGCATATTTGTGGGGTACACATTGTTTTCATATAAATGGTACTAACTCACAAGAACGTGGGATAAAAACGCTTATAGTTTCAAATCTTATAATGCTGACAACTTGAATTTACATGTAGTATATTGCAAATTCAGTATGAATAAGTTAACATATTATGATCTGATCCTGTTTATTTTGAAATTTATCGCGTATCATTTCATGAATTTCTGAAAATTTTGAAAAGAAATTTCAAATGATTTAATAGTGTCTGAAAATATGATATCATAGAATGTTGAAAATATTGCTTGTTTGCTGAGTCAAGTATCTGTAAATATGCAGAATGCCATAGGTCAAACCTTAGATTTGCTAGGGTTTGGATGTTTAGAATGGGTATGTGCTACATCAAAGATACTGATATGATCTTCTCACTCGCAGTGTTTGACCAAAATATGTGATTCAGTATGTATAGATAAAAACCAAAAAGATTTTATTTTGTAGTTGTTTCTAGATTTACTGCTTTACTTCATTTAGAAAATGTACAAAAAGATTTTCGTACGTTTTAGCATAAATTTTAAAAAATTCAAAAAGATTTTGTTTCTATCTTCCATGAAAAAGTTCTACTTATTTTTGGATTAAGTTGTGCACAGGTTGCAAGATGGTTGGTTTGTCGAAAAGAGAATGAAAAATTAAGAATTTCAAATTTTATTGCTAAGTGTGAAATAGGCGAACTTGATAAGTTCGTTGGATATGTTCGCTGGATATGTTCGCTGGATAGGCGAACTTGTTAAGTTTGCTTAATCTAGCGAACTTAACCTGATGGGTATATATATAACCATGCGAACTTGGTCAGTCTTCGGTTTCTTTGACTCTTGCGAACTTGTTAGGCGAGTTTATCAGTTTGTTGATTTGTACTTCGGATTTCGATTGATAAAGTGAGACAGTAGTATTTTGAGGTTGATTCGTGATTGAATTTGGATTACGCTTCTAACCAAGGTACTCTTACAGGATTTCATCCATTGATTCGTTCCAATTTTGAGATTTCATCATCGCGTTTAACTGCCTTTGTCACCTTCATTGATTCGAAATCGATTTGAACTTAATCACTGAAATTAAATGTTGTTATACATTAAATAAGTGTTGGCGATCTTGTGTGTATGGTTGATTTGGGTTAATAACATCAAAGTGTTGGATTTCAAATTCTGTGGCTGTTCGTCTTTTGAGCGAACTTGCTCAGGCGAACTTAACAAGTTCACCTCTTGTAACTCTAAGCGAACTTATTAAGTTCGCCTATGGATTCAGTAGTGTTTAGACTTGGAAATTTTTCAAAATTTTCAAGTTAAATTGTTTTTGTTTTTGTTTTTATTTTGTTTCTTTTATATCTTTGTTATTTTGAAAAATTGTCAATGTCTAATCATATCTTTTAAGCAGGTCATGGATCGTCGTGTGGATTATAAACACAATCAGGTGGCATTACTTGATCCCGAGTTGGCTGAGGCGGCAAATTATCAAGAGATTATTACTTTTCTCAATCGATCAAGGATTCATGTCGCTCTTTCAGCTAATCCTCATATTAGCCTATTATACATTCAACAATTCTGGGAGACGGCACACCAAGATACATATGTTGATCCACATGTGATTCGAGCTACAGTGAATAACCAAGAAATTGCTATTTCTGCCCAGGATATCAGGACAACTTTCACTTTGGGTGGTAGAAATGATGACCCGATTAGTTTATCGAATACTCTAATTATGGGTTGCTTTCAAAGAATGGGTTATCGAGGTCGCCAGAATGATACACAAGCACGCAAGGGTGGTCTTGTAGGGCAATGGAGATATTTTATTTATGTGATTATTCAATGCTTATCACCAAGGAAAGCTGGGTTAAAGTCTTCTTTGCAAGCTGCAATGGTAGCTTTGACATTGAATCGACCTTTCAACTTTGCTCTTTACTTCTACAGGGAGTTGGTGATGCAGATTACACCACCCGAGGGTCAGGGTTTCTTAATGTACCCTCGATTCTTGCAGGTTATCCTGAATCATTCGATCCCTAATTTGCCATCGGTAAATCCATGATTGAATTTAACTCCAATGACAAACAAGATCTTTACTGATTGTATGAATATTAAACAGCGGAATCCTGGTTTAGTTCCAGTTGCTACACCATTGTTTGGGCACATAATTAATCCTGCTTATGTTGCACCACCAAATATAAACTAGATCCATGATGATCATGCTTTGGAATTACCTCCAGTTGACAATCAAGATGAGGAGGAAAAGAATGAGGAAGGTGGTGATGAAAATGACGGTACTGACAGTGATGATGGTGATGATGCTCATGCTGATGATGTAACTGTCCATGTTGATAATGAACCTCATGTTGCTAATGTTGAGGTTGAAGAGACTAGCACCAGTTCATCTAGATCTGGTAGCTCTGATGACAATGATTAGAGTTTTCAGGATTTTGGCCCTGAGCATTATGATCAGTTAGCTAAACTTCCTCGAGTTACTAGAAATATCTATGATAGCCGTCAGAAGTCTCTAGGTAATAAGAAAGTGTCTTTACCAAGACGCAAGTCTGTACGGGGTCCTCCTCCCAATACAGTACTTGGTAAAAGGAAATTACAAGATGAAACATCTAGTACTGAGGATGATGAAGCTCCTGTCGCCAAAGGACCTAAGTTGATGGCTTCAGCTATTAATGCTGCTCAATCTACAATGGATAAAGAGTTTGTTGATTCTTTTTATCGTAACTCCTAATCCTTAACAATCTCCTAGTCCTCAGGTGATTCCTAATGTATCTAAAGCACATGATGAGGCTGGTCCGTCTACAAGAGATCTTAGTGATGAACGACTACAAGCCTTGGAAACACAGGTTTCAGGCTTACAATCCCAGGTAGATGATTTGCTTGTAAGAGATGCCCAGCATGCTCAGATTATTAATGATCAAAACAAGGTGCTTGCAGAGATGCAGATCCTTGTTAATCAATTGGTTAAGCGTGTTGACGCTCAGGGGGAGAAGGCTCAAAATGATAAAACTACTTGTCACAGTATTGGTATTCAGAAGAATCCAGATGATAATGATGAACCATGTGCTGGTGATGGTTTAGGTGAGCGTCAACACGCTGCATTTAATCCTTCATTAACTCTGGGGGAGTCGGAGGTTATTGTGGAAGCCAATATGATGACTAGTGGTGACAATGAAGCTAATGATGCTGACAAGTTAGATAATTCTTTGTTCTTTAAAGATTCTGATATGGATGAAGCTGACAAAATTGAATGCTTGATAGATTTGGATGATCTTTCTAATGATTATGATACAGAAGAGGAAGGATTAGAGGAAGGAGAGATTGTTGAAGTAGAGCTGGAGTGTGATAATAAGAAAGTTGTTTACAAAGGATGTGAAGGTTTAATTGATACAGATGTGTTTGGAGATGATGTAATTCCTGAAAGGTTTTCAGAAGGAGTTGTAGAATCTGATGCATCTGATCCTGATCTAGTAAAATAAAATTCTGACTCTGCTGAAAGTTTGCCTAAAGATACAGAAATGTATAAGAATACTGGAATGACAAAGGCACAATGGATGGAGATGGTGAAGAGCTGGAGAGATAACTTACCAGTTGCTCCAGTGGCACTAGTGCAAAAGCAGAGATATGTAAATAAAGATAAATGCTCTAGAAGAATAATAAGTTGGTTTTATGAAGCTGAGTTCAAGTTATTTGCTTTGAAGAGAACATATGGAGTTCAGTATTTGAAGCCAAGGCTTAAATACTTTAACTCTTTACCGAGATGTAAAGTTAATGGGTTATCAACAAAGCCCTTGATTAATAGATTGAATAATGGAATAGCTGACTCGATTGCCAACTTGATAAGAATGGAAGGAGGTTCTGGAAAGTATGAGAGACTGAAACCTCAACAGGGAAGAAGAATAAAAGAAGTAGATCATGTTACTGAAAAGGTGACATGGAGATACATGTTCAAACCTGTGAGATCAGTACCAAAGATTCCACTGAAACTGATTCCTTATGATTGTCTACATGATCTTAAATGGTGGTATGTGATGGATGTACGGGAGAAGCTGTGATAGAAGACTTGAATGGCAAGGTTATAGTGAGATTCTTTGATGCTATGAACCTTGTTAACTTTTCAAGGTCTGATCAGAAGATGCTAAAGCGTAGAGAGATCATGTATACTGATGAAAGCAGAGAGCAGGCATTATAGTATAAGAAGGTGTTGTATGTGTGTCTGAAACACAGGATATGTGCAGCGAGCTCGTTGCCAAAGAATTGGAAGAACAAGACTTGAAGATAAAGACCAAGCTGTTGTCAAGGAGGAGTATGTTGGAGCATGTTTTGTGACAACAAGCCTTGTAATAGATTAGTCTTTATGTTTAAAGTTTTGTACGTTTTGTAATTGTAATTAGTTAAGTTTGCACATGCGAACTTAATATGTTCGCCTGGTATAGCTGTGGCGAGCTTAACAAGTTCGCCTGAACTAAAGGTGGCGAACTTATTAAGTTCCCCTGTTTCAGTTTGTGTTGTCTATAAATAGTTCAAGAGTTGTTCTCATTTGTAACTTCTTCATTTTAACTAGAACTACTCTATTTTTAATGTTTGATTGATAATACAAGAAGCTTTTTATGAAATCGTGTCTTGTGTGATTGTATTGCGTTCGTGACTATTCGAGACATACGTATACATAAGGATTCCGCACTTCGTGTACGTATTATGTGTTTTACAACAGAGATCGATCAGTAGACCCGCTGGGACTTACAAAGACAACCTAGTGGATCCCTAATCACTCTCAGGGTGTCACCAACTAAGCTACCAAAAGTGTACTAAACTTACCAGATTGTTGGATCACTTCTCAGGTCTTTCCAACTATGATCAAGTACCCTAATGAACGGATTACCTCTCAGTCTCACCGCCCACAATACACTCAAAGAATGCACGGGGTAATCCTAGAATAACAACTATGATTCAGAATAGCAACAATCACTAGACACCTATTCCAACTTCCTCTCAGACAGTTGACACTCGGATTCCTAATGACGAAGACTAAACGACTACTTCTCACCTCTCGGGCATTGAACTAGGACACACACTCAATTCTAATCAGCAATCAACCATAATTCTATGACCTAGATACGTTAATCAAACCGGTAGAAAACCACAATCAACGCAAGGAATCGAAATCAATCAAAAAATCAGAATTAGAGCATGCATATACATCATAATTATTATACTAAGATCGTTACAAAATTCATAAAACCATCATACGAAACCAAAGCCGATAAAAATTGAAACTTTAACTAGAATTCATCATATGACCTAGGCAGTATATAGGTTTTAGCCTAGGATCATATTCAAAACATTCAAACACAGAAGTAAAAACAGAATCATGGGTTCAAACTCAGAAAACAAACACAAAGATTCAATCTTGGAAAACTAAACAAGTTAATCTAACAAACCCGATGTCCAAATCTTTAATCTTTAGCTTCAATTCTTCTTTCAACTCCCAAAATCTCCTCTCCTAATTCTCAAGACGGCAAGAAATCGAACCCCCTTGATAATTGCATTACAATTCTATTAAAACTGATTTTAGGGTTTTTTATCGGATTTAGAGGTCCTCGCGTAGCGCGAGAAAACCTGGTTAGTCCTTTACGTACCGCGAGGGACAAATTAGTTGCGTCCGTATTTGAAGATCCTCGCATACCGCGAGGGAATTGCTTCTGGTCTTCGTGTACCGCGAAGAGTGGAATTTTCAGATCTTTGACTTTTATTTCTTCGGGCTTCATTCTCATGCTCAGTTTCTTTGGATTTTCACTTGTAATCATCATGAGCACCTAAGAATATAACAAAGACTCAATATGTAACAAAAACGACACAAAATGAATACAAAACTAATTAAAACGACTCGAAAACGATGGAATAAAGATGTGTGCTTTGCACTACATCAAGTCTACATCCTCACCTTGAGAAATTAGAGCTTCAATCCACTACTCTCTCATTTCTTTTGCTAGTTCAGAATCAGTGTTTCTGAACTTAACATCTTCTCTTCTCTTCTTCTCTCTTTCTTCTTCTTCTTTATTCAATTGTTGCTGCAGCTGAATTGCTAAAGCTTCATCTTCTTTTATTTGAGAGGCTGCAGAAACTTTAACTTTTAATTTATCCAGTTGCCTAGCATGCAACTGGATTTGCTATTCCCGGAGGAGTATGACAGCTTTTCTCTCTTGAGCCTTTTTGAGCTCATCCGTCTCCTCCTATTCTCTTTCTCTTCTTCTTCTTTTCTCTTTCTCTTTCTTCTCTTTCTTTTTCTTTTCTTCCTCTTCTTCAGTCACTATTCCCATCCCTTTGTGTTTATTAGATGCCTCAGCTTCAGCTTCATTGATCGCAACAGCAGATGTAGTGGATATTGTTGAGACCTCAACTGCTGCTTCATTAACAATTTGATGAACAGACAAAGGAAGAGGGACTTCTTCATTTTCACCTAAATCCCACTCATCTCTAGTCACTTACTTCCAATCTGCAGTTACCTTATGTTCTTCCCTTCTTCTTGATTCTTCCTCGGTGTTTAGGATGATAGTTGGAGAAGAGGGAAGGAACAACTCCTCCGAGTTAGAATCATCTATTGCAGTTATTCCTTTATTCTCCAGTCAGTCTTTGACAAGTTTGATCATTTCTTGACTCATTACTGAGTTGATATTGCATATATTGGACCTTTGTTCAAAAACTTTGTGAAGGAAGTCTGAGTTTAGAAGAAGGATCTCTTGAATGGTGTTGATGATGAAGGATGATCCAGCACATAAGAAGAATTGGAACCCTGAAGGCTCAATGCTGGACCATCCATGAGCTTCCAATCCCCTGAAAACTTCATTGTACAAAAATCTTCTTAGACATAAAATTTGTTCTTCAGTCAACGCCCTACTTATCAAATCAAATCTTTGAGCTTGTCTTTGTTCAACTGCTCTTGAAGACTTTGCAATGTTTAGAGGCATGTCATCTTTAATAAGGGCCTGAAGTGCAGAAAGATCTTTGGCTATTTGTTTTTGGTTCTTATGTTTAGGATATGCCACCCTGTTTGCTTCTTCAAGAAACAACTCAAACCAGGGCATGTTGTCTTCCATCAGGTCATAAAATCTTTCAATGGCAAGTTCAACAGGGAGATCTGTTGAAGTGTTGACACATTTTGTAAGATATAGATCCAAGGTATGAAAGGATTTAGATTAATCCAGTTGAGCTCTTTAATTTTACCAGATTCCCATCTAATCCAAAACCTTTCTGATAGACCATCATATCCCCAAGACAGAATGGAGTTAAATTCCAGATTGTGTGCAATTAATGGGAAATGATATGACTTGTCGTGAGATGCTGGCTGCAGCTGGAAGTATAGTGACTGAGTGAGGCACATCTTCGTTTTCATTGTTTATCTTCATCTCCTCAGGGAACACTTCATCTACAACCCGGGCAACTAACTTTCAATCCTCATAGATCTCTTCCTCTTCATCTTCTGAGTTTGGAAAGTCATGAACTTGAACAAAAGCAGGCTTGAAAAGTGTGCTTTGAAAGGCAGCCTGTTCTTGTATCCATTCATCAAGACTGTCTTTGTCATCTTCAACAGTAACTATCTCCCCATTTTTGGTTGCATCAGTGCATAGGGTTTGGTCTGTTTGGGTTCCCACTGATACTAGGGAAGGAGAAGTCACAGGTGGGCATTGATGGGCCTCGTGCATAGAGTGGTGCCTTAGTTTGGACACTTCAGCTTCTAGCATGGCTACCCTGGCCGTCAATTCCAGATTGTCTAGTTTCAGTCTGTCCTCATCCACAGTTATGGAATCCTTGGAACTAGTGGGGCCTTAGGTCTAGCCTCTGTATCCCCATCACCTTGATTTTCTTGGTTCATGGGATTCCTCTCGGTGAAGAATGTTTCAAAAGAAACATTCTCACTGTGAGTTGCCGTAGTTGGGGACTTAGTGTTGTTATCACTGTCCTCCTGGTCAATTGATTGACTAGTAGTAGTGATAGCCCCTTCTACATTCACTCTATCATCACTCCCAGAGTGAACCTTCTCAGGTGATGAACTTGGTCTGGGTACTTTGGCAGCCAAGTCAATCAGTACCTTCGAGATAGTGGCAGTTAGATAAGGTACATCATCTTGACTAGGTGCCTCTGCACTTAAGTTCAGTGAAGAAACATAGAGAAAGGGGTTAGAGGGTTATTCTATGGATCCGAGATGTGATCCTGATCCTAATAGAGGAACTTCCAAGGAAGTTTCTCTAATAACATGGCTATCCCTTATGATATTCTCACCAGAATGTTGGGATTCTGGATGTGGGCTTTCAGGTTGGGATTGGACCTAGGAGACAAGAATAGGAGTCTTCTTGCTCCATTTTCTTTTGCGGCTATAGCTTGCCTCAACTAGGGCCCGAACTTGTGTCAACTAAAAGTTGGTGAGTTCACAGGTTTAACTGAAGAGTAAAATTTAATTCCAAATTTTCTTTTAACTGAAAAGCTAATTCAAACACGAATTCCGGCATTTAGCCGATATGAATAAGTAAGATATAACCTGAGGACGTCATAGAATTGTAAGGCCCTAAACCCGGGAGGCCTCACTTATTGGATTTACTAATTCACAAACAGTTCTTAAACTTGAATATCAAATAACGCAGCGAAAAGTACTTCATTAAAACATAACCATTACATTGTTCAACATACGGAAGTGTAAACATTGTCTAAACATAACATAACGAAATCCAAAGTGTAACATGATGCCAGTCTTCATAAGCAACCGGGTAACTCTTCATCGCTAGCCAAGCATCACCGCCCCACCTCATAACCTGCCTTAACCTGAATGTGCATACTTAAAAGTCAGCTACGCTGGTGAGTTCTAGCTTTACATAAAACTTTCACAAAACCATTTGCCAAAAACATTACATTCATTTATTTAATAAAAGCGTACATAAAGCATGCAATAACATAACATTAACCATAAATCAGCAAAAAACCGAATCAGTTCCTTTTCGTAACCGTCAATTCCTCATTACAGCACGGTCCTCATAGGGTACACGCACCGACCTTGAGTAAGGTGCTCCATAGAACACACGCACCCACATTAACCATTTCAAGTACGGCGTCCCAAAGGATAGCTCGTACTACCTTAAATACTATTCCCTCACGGAGAATGGTATCTCATTAGGAATCCCGGTAATCCCCCATTGGTGACCGTCATCACCCCTTTTCACCCAGTTGTACAACCGTTGGCCAGCCACAAAGGCCCCTATAAAGGTAAGGCCCATTCATGCATACATTCCATTGCCCCCGAAGGAACTCGTGGCAGATTAATTTATTTCATGACTTCCATAAAACCTTTACTTCTTTTCAGTTAAAGCATTCGCACATTTTATTAAATAGCATTTCATTTCTAAACATTTCATAAACCATATTTGGCAACACGTTTCATAAATACATTTCAACTATTGTGTAAGTATGCACACCAGCCCAAAACATAGTTCAAAACATATAAAAGTAGGGCTATAGAACTCACCTGATAAGCTAGTCTCAGTTCTGTCCTAACCGCAGTCCAACGAGCGCCACACACGATCTGAATTGGTTAATTACACATACATCAGACCTAATCTAACTTACACACTTTTACGCAGTCTGATCTAGGCGAACTTAAGGCTATGTTCGCTGCCATAGTCTAGGCGAACTTGTCCTAAGTTCGCTTGTCTTGTCTAGGCGAACATAACCAGGCGAACATAACCAAGTTCGCCCCCCATGACTTAAGCAAACTTGCCAAGCGAACTTGATAAGTTCGCCTCCTTGATGACTTAAGAGAACTTGTCAAGCGAACTTGATAAGTTCGCCTCCTTGATGACTTAAGCGAACTTGATAAGTTCGCCCCAACCTTGCCAGGCGAACTTGATAAGTTCGCCTGTCGGGCAGTCATCTTCCCAAAAAAAAACCCGAAGTTCTTGCATGCGAATCTGATCATGCCAATCCTTCTAGATGCTAGACCTAAGCTTATTTTCAAGTTTCATCCGTAAAAACATTACCTTTTTACCCGAAACCTGAAAAACCCAACATAACCAAAAATCTCAAATCTAGCTCGAGTTGTTACCTGAATCGAGATTCTGATTAGGAGGTCCTGCTCACGAGTTCCGTAGTAACGTTTTCCTTCAATCTCGGGTCGATCCGTCAACTTTCTCTCTCTACGGTTTCTCTCTCTAAAGATGCAAAATGAGAGAAGTGTGTGCAAGTGTGGGGTATTTATGGGAGGGGCCTCCCCTTCCCGAGCCCACCTCGCGACCAAATCGGCCCAACCCCGGCCTGCGCACCTTTGTCCGCTCGTACCGTTCATCCCGCTTGCACCCGTTATCTTTATTTCTCATTTTTATTTTTAGGATGTTACAAGAATAGCTAGTTCTAATGACATGATTCAACCAAGAGCCTGTAATCGAGCCAAAATGGCAAATTCCTTCTGTTCCTTTTAAAATATATTGCCCCTGTCCATGTAAACTAGGGCGACCGGTCACGGGGGTGAGTTGTTAAACCCGGTAGATCTACTAATATACTCTCTAGCCAAGTTCCTAGGTTAATGATTACAATATGAGGGCCATCGTATGAAACCAAAATACTCAAGGCCATCATAGTGTCACTATAAGTTAATATCTCTTTAGTCACATCAAATAAAAATGTATGACAAGTTTCTCCCCCAAAATATAGAAAATAGTAAAAAGGGGACGTGAAAACTTACCTTAGCGTGTGTTAAGGAAGCTAGCAAGGTATTCCCAAAAGTACACCGACCTAAAGATTCCCTACACATAAAAGGGACATTTTTAATGGTCGAACTGGTAAGTCTACGTACTAGTTGTTCACCCAATCTACTAGACTTAAGAAAGTATTTTATTAACTTGAAAATTGTTAATTTTGACGACCCGTTGGTGACTGTGACTTCGGTTAAATGTATATTTTAAAAGCATAAATATTATCTTAAATACTTAATCCAACATGCATACGAAAATGAATATAAGTAATATATGATTATCATATATACACATAAGCATCATATTTAATGTTACTAACATGCAAGATAGTAAAATAACCCTTGCATATAATATTTTCCATATTACTCATATAAACATGTTCATGCAATTTATGTCATAAGTTACTTAAATATAACGAGTTCTTGTATTTTCGACGTCTTATGCATCAAGAATTGATATTTAAATACACAGATATCTTCATGATTATTTTATAAACTTTAACATAAGTATTTTATGTTAAAAATATGACTAAATATTCTGCCCAAATTTAATTTTTAAAGTAGAGTCCTTTATAAGCCGAAATTCGTCGATTTGTGCTTTTCGGGTCCAAAATACAACCATGATTGAACCATTTCTTTATTAATTAATTTTTATACTTAAACTATAAGTTTGCCTTCAAAACATACTGTTCAAAACTGATCCAAATCGGATTTAGACGAAACTCAAATTTTAAAGAGAAAATACGTCGTTTCGGACTCCATTTTGCGCGTAAAACTGGTTTATAAATTTGTCCAATGGTCAAGTTTATCATTTCATATAAAAATGACTATTTTTACAGTAAAATATAGTTATAAAAACTATTTTTTGTCCAGATCTTAACATAACTTAATTAATCACGTTTTTATTTACCCGAAATCAACGTTTTCAAGCAAAACCGACATTTTAATATAACTAGAGTTTGTCATTTTTATATAATAAATATTATGAGTTTATTTACTTATCATTGAACCTTTTTAGTGCAGATCATAAAGTTTCATTTTGTATTTAATGAAGTTAGAACATTTACTTTAATCATTACTACTTTATACACATAATAAATGCACATATGCACATTCAAATGAACTCACACATGCATGCATACATATATTCGATATACACGTATATGCATATTTACATATGAGTTTTAAATGTTTTAAATGTATCCTTATATTTTATGATCATTCATTTAATGATTTATACATGCACATGAAATATTTAACAAAATCAAATGTTTACTACATATATTCATACATATATACGGTTCACACACACACACACATATATATATATATATATATATTCATGAGTTTTTAAATATCTGTTGAATATTTTTACATTTCATGTTCATCCATTTAAAGGTTTATACATGCATGTAAAGATCTAATAAAAACAAGCATTTTTAGAACTCCTTGAATATATACATACACAATAACTCATATGACATATTCACACCACATACTCCAACATAAAACCCATTTATCTTTCATGTTTTTAGAAAGATTACATTATTTATTTAAAAAAAATAAAACAAAAAAAACCATTCTGTTTTGATTAGATGAATAACTTATGAAATCAAGCTTAGATCATACATGCAACAGTAAAAGTGTAGTGTTCATACCCTAGATGAAAACTTAAGAAGATGAAGATCTTGATGGGTTTTTCTTGGGTAAAACCCCCAAGAGCAAGATAAGAACTTCAAATCTAGGCTTTGATTTCACTAAACATTCACCAAGAAGGTTGGATGAGACTTGATTTCTTGAATAACGAAGAGAAAAATGGAGAGAGTAGGGGGTGAGGGGGTTTACGTCTCAAGATGGGGGGGGGGGGAGAGGAGAAGGAGGGTGGAGTGTTTGTAGGAAAATGGAAGGGTTTAGGGAAATGAAGTGTGTTGGGGGGTTATTAATAGGTATTAAATGAGTTTTTTAAAGATTTTGCAATAATTGATGGGTCCCACAAGCCCATAAACAAAAATTAAAAGGTGGGGGGAGTTACCCATTTATTTTTATAAAATACCTCATTATTTGATGAGTCTTGCACCCGTTCCGGTTTAAATTGCGTTTTATTTAGACGTTTAACACCGTTTAATTTTATAAATAATTATTTATTCACTTATGTATTATAATGTTCAGCTAATAATAATATTATTGGGTGTTTTACAAAGTCTTATGTTTTAGGACGGTGTGGCGTCTAAAACGAATGAAAGTCCCGGATGTCTTTCGACAAAAACCACAAATTTTGGTTTTTAATGAATTAATATTATTTTCACTTATAATATATTAATTTATGCTAAACCAAGTATACTAACAAATTTTTGGATTTTTTTTAAAATTAACCGGGTTGTCACCAATGCTCGTTCTGAAAATTTTAACGCAACGCGACACGTTAAATCTAAGATGAACTAAATGCAATCCTATGCATTAACCGGGCTTGCTAGACTTTTCAAGTGACTTAATTAAGTAGTAATTAAGCCTAATGACTTATAAAATAATAAAATCAAGTGTAATTATAGTACGGATTATGACCTGGAAAAGTCGGGTGTCACATGTGGGATCAGTATCAGCTGGGGATACTGAACTGTCACCCTGGGTACTTTGTATGTTTAGCATTGAAGATAATAATAAAACATTGACCCCTGGAAACATTTTGGAAACTGTTCTCATACTTTGAAAATATTATTTTTATAACCCAAAATCAAGTAGATTCTTGCAGGTTTTGAAAGATCTTTTATTTCATGATTAAAAACTTCCTACAAGAACCTTAGGTACATAAAGAATGCTTTACTTGCTCCTTCCTAAAGGTTATATCTCAAACCATCAAATATCAAATGGGAAAATTTGAAACCCTGTCAAGTTACCATACCATGAAACGCAGAGGCAAGGGTAGAGCTCACTTGATGCCATCCACTTCTCTCTGAGATATGCATTGAAGAAGAGTGTGGCATAAGAACTTCCAAGGAGGACCCAATAGTGCCTTATCAATGGTGTGTTCATCTTGATTTCCAGTGTACCCTATAGATACAAAGGTCCTCATGTATTCCTTTTTGGTGTATGAGAAGGCTATCCCCTCGTCCTGAAGCTTGAGGTGTTTTCTGAGTGTGGCTTCCGTGATGGTGATGTCTTTGCCGTCTACCATGGCTTTGATTTGGGGAGTCCCCTGTTTGGTAGAGTAGACGGCAGAGTTCCAGAAATCCTCCATGTGAGGTATATAGATTGTGTGGTTGATAGTGACTGCAAAGTGGATTTTCAATCGACATAGGAAGTCAATCATTTCGTCGAACGCTTCGGATTTCTTCCCTTTGACAAGATATGCTGTCAGATTATGGTATGTTGAGAACTTGTCATCAGGATTGTTTATGTCGACTTCTGCCATTATGGTTAGATTTGGAGGGAAGGAGGAAGCTTTTGAAAGGTGGTTAAGTATGGGAAAGCTTTGAATGCTTGAGAGAAAATGGTGAGGGTTAGGTCGGAATTGAATGTGAAGTGGTGAAGGAAGAATTTTGATTTGTGTTATAACGGCAAAGGAGGGAAAAAGCAAAATTACTTGTACAATACAACCTATTTACTTTTCACTGTTTTACTGCTGTAATACACTGTAGCAGTCATGGTAAAGACTGAAGGTAGTTTTTACAGCGGGTAAAAGTTAATTTGGACTTATTTTACCCATCATTAGCAAACTTGGTTGCTGCGGATGGTTAAACCTATCAGCAGCAAACTTGGTTGCTGCTGATGGCTAAGTCTATCGGCAACAAACTTAGTTGTTCCTGATGGATGTAATGGTCCGCATCAAAAATGTTGCTGCTGATTGCCTTAAAGCTATCCCCTGGAAACTTGTTCCCGCTGATAACTTAAGGCAGTCAGTGGCAAATTCTTTGTTGCTGATGATTAAACTTGTCAGCAGCAAAAATGTTTGCTGTTGACTGTTAACTTTTTATTTACAACAAAAGACAGACACATTTTATTCAAAAATTTTAGAGACAAATTTTAATCAAAGTTCATCATGCCAATGGATTCAACTAAATATCTAAATCTAGACTCATCAAATGGTTTTGTAAACAAGCCAGCATATTGCTCATTGGTATGAACTTTGGTTAAAATGATTCTATTTTTCTCAGCTTGTTCTCTTATGAAGTGATACCTGATGTCAATGTGCTTTGTCTTGGAGTGCTGCACAGGATGTTTGTAATTGATATAGCACTCGTTTTATCAATGTGAATGGGAGTTGCCATAAAAGTCATCCCATAATACAGCATTTGATTTTGTATCCAGATGACTTGTGCACAACAACTTGAAGCTGAAATGTATTCTGCTTTTGCTGTAGAAGTTGATACACAAGTTTGCTTTTTTGCATTGCCATGAAAACAGTGTTCCTCCCAGAAACTGACATCCCCTGATGTGGACTTCTTGTCTAAATTGCATCCTCCATAGTCACTATCAGTGTATGTATACATGTAGAACTTTTCATTTTTAGAATACCATAGCCCAAGTCTTGGGGCTCCCTTTAGGTATCTAAAAATTCTCTTGACAGCTTGAAGATGTGTATTCTTTAGAGCTGCTTAGAATATTGCACAAAGGCATACTGCAAACATGATATCTGGCCTTGAGGCAGTTAGATACATGAATGATCCTATCATTGCACGGTACTGATGTTGATTAGTGCCTTGACCATCTTTGTCTGGAGTTAGTTGATGGTGCACTTGCATATGAGTTCTTGCAGTAGAGCAGTCAGCCAACTTGAATCTTTCCAAAATGCTCTTGAAATATTTGGATTGGCTGATGAAGATTCTATTTGGAACTTGTTTGACTTGTAGACGCAAGAAGAAATTTAGTTCACCCATTGAACTCATTTCAAAATTTGAGTGCATCAGGTTCTCAAAGTCTTTACACAGTTTCTTCCTTGTTGATCCAAAGATGATGTCATCAACATATATTTGTACAAGTAGGATTTTTCCCCGTCATCTTTGATTAACAAGGTCTGATCAATGGCACCTCTTCTGAAGTTGTTGCTAAGTAGATATCTTGATAAGGTTTCATACCAGGATCTTAGAGCTTGATGTAAGCCATAGAGAGCTTCGTCTAGTTTGAACACTTTGTTGGGATGTGCAGGATCTACAAAGCTTGGAGGCTGTCTGACATAGACTTCCTCACCAATCTTCCCATACAGAAAGACACTCTTGACATCCATTTGATAAACATTAAAGCTCTTGGATGCAACACAAGCTAAGAAGATTCGGATGGCCTCCAGTCTGGCAACAAGAGCAAAGACTTCATCAAAGTCGACTCCCTCTTCCTGAGTATAGCCTTGAGCTACAAGTCTGGCTTTGTTCTTGACTACAATTCCTCTCTCATCTTGCTTGTTCCTGGATACCCATCTTGTGCCAATAGAAGTTTGACCAGGTGGAAGATCAACCAGGGTCCACACTTCTTGTCTCTTGAATTGCAGCAACTCTTCGTGCATTGCTTCAATCCAACTGTTGTGTTTTAAAGCTTCATCTATCTTCTTTTGTTCTACTTGAGATAGAAAGCAGGAATACAGACATATATTGGCCTCATGAGTTTTGTTTCTTGTTTGAACCCCTTGTTAAACTTGGCCAATTATATTCTCCAATGGATGTTCCTTGTCGATTCTTTATGCTGGAACAACATCCAACTGTATTCCTTGTTCATGATTGCTTTGATTTTCATCGGGAAACTCTTCATTCATGGTATAAGAGTCGTCAATATCAGCAACAGCATCAACATCATCAGCAGTAGCATCAACAGCATATGCCTCTACACCATCTGCAAAGATGTCATGAATTGCATTCTGATTTTCATTCTCAGAGAGACTACTGCTGGTGATATTAGAGAGACTTGTTCTTGCCTCACTGGCTTCAATAGCTTCCACAACATATGGAGGATCAATAGATGGTCTTTTGATTCTTATAGAAGGACTATTGAATTCCAATCTGTAGTCAGTTGATGATGTGGAAGCTGGTTCTTTGAAAGAGGTAGACCCCATATTTGAGAAGATGAGAGGCTCAAATACTTAGGAGAAGGAGTCTATATCAAAAATCTAGTCTGGCCCTTTACCATTTTCACATGCAATGTGTTCCCTAAATTCCACATTTGCTGATTCTTCCACAATTCTTATTCTTGAGTTGAATACTCTATAGGCCTTGGATTGAGAGGAATAGCCCACAAAGTATCCTTCATCTGATTTGGCACCAAACTTAGGAAGAACCCTATGTGCGATGAGAAAGGTACATAAACATCCAAAGGGTTTTAGAAATCCAATATAGGGAACTCTTTTGAAACATAGTTCATAAGGTGTTTTGTTTAGAGGTTTGACAATGAGAACTCTAATTTGCACATAACAAGCTGTGCTTACTGCTTCTTGCCAGAATGTAAGAGCAGTTTTGAATCAGCTAACATTGATCTTGCTAATTCAATTAGAGTTCTGTTTCTCCTTTCAGCAACCCATTTTGTTGAGGAGTTCTTGGAGTACAGTATTCTCTTTCTATGCCCATGCTCTCACAAAAATAGTTCAAGGTGTGGTTCTTGAACTCTGTACCTTGATCACACCTTATGACTTTGACTTTTTGATTGCTTTCATTTTCTACCCTAAGAATGTAGGATTTGAGAATCTCAGCAGTTTCATCTTTTGTTCTCAAGAAGTATACCCATGAGAATCTGGTATAGTCATCAGTTATCACCAGACAGTATGACTTATTGCCCATTGACATGACATTTGTAGGACCAAAAAGATCCATATGCAGCAGTTGTAGTGGAGTGTCATTTGTATTCAATGTCTTAGGCTTGTGAGAACTCTTGTGTTGTTTCCCCTTCAGCCATGCTTTGCTGTAATCTTCAAGTTGGAATTCCTTGTCAGGAAGACCTGTCACACCCCCAAATTCCACTAACGGAGTTTTGCCGTTTTGGAAGGTGACAAACCAGGATCTCAGACATCAGTTACTTCAAACGACACTATATGGGACTTGAAATGTAATAATATAAAAGGTCAAGGTTCAGAGCGTATATGCGGAAGCGTTAAATGAAAGTAAATGCGCAAAACAACGCGCCCAAGTCCAATTACAAACAAAACATAAATATTACTCGGTAGATAATTATTTCAATTGGAGTCCAAGACACATGCATGACTTAACGTGATCTTGAGTTCCAACCTGAGAAAACATGTAAGAAAACGAGTCAACACTAGGTTGGTGAGGTCACAGGTTTCAATCATTTAAAGTAAAGCGTTTACGGATTATGTACATTCAATATGCATATCAATAGGTTGCATGCCTATATTCATGTTTTGCTAAAGCGCTCGCAACCGAAACTGACAGTGTGTTTGTTTGTTTGCCTCCAGCCAGGTCTATCAACTCTGACTAATGTGTTAAGGTCAATATAACACCCGTTCGACCTCCAATCGAGTTAGCGTGACTAACACGGGTGGGGTTTGTCAAACCCAGTAGTACTACCAAAATTACCTCGTTCATACCATATTAACGGTCCGATGTGTGTGAGGACTTTTCATGATAGTGTGTTACGCTTAGCCTCAACAGTGATATCATATGAATTACAATAAACCAAAAAGGTTGTGACATGTTTTCTCCCCCAAATAAAAAACAGTAAAAGGGGCCGTGAAACTCACCTGCGTTGCGTAGTAGGTAGTATCACACAAAGGTATGAGATTTGGCACCTCAAATGTTAGCCTGCATGGCTTACGTATGCCCTAGAATTATAAACACACAAATCAGGGATAAAAATATGGGATTTATTGGGATACGTGACGACAACACGAAAGTTTGAACGTCCTAAGATATTCATAGGATTACTAATTAGACGAACGTGTCCACGAAAGTAAGGATTTCTATAAGAATCAGAATAACTAAGTTTCATGTTGAACGTTACGAATAATAATATTATATATATATATATATATATATATATATATATATTCGTGTGTTGGTGACATCCAGCACGGTACAGGAAAATAATATATATAACATCATATATTATCTTTAAGTTCGTAGAGTTAATAAAATAAACGTTTGCGTGGGAAAATAATAAATATATTATCTTTATTCAAGATTATAACGTGGGTAAATAATATAAATAATCATATTGTTTAGTTAGTTTGAAAAGTTACACGAGATTAATAAACGAGGCGAAGTAATATAAAATATATATTATTTTATACTAGGAGTCACGAGTTGAAAATAATATAAACAATTTATTTTATTCGAAGTCGTAGTTTGAAAATAATATAAACATATTATTTTAAAAGTGAGTATTTTTAATGAAGAAAAAGTTACAACCCAAACCCGAGCCTACGGGTGGTTTCCCGGGCTAAAACACATTAATATATTAATATAATAATATAGGGTTTGATTTAATATTAAAATAATAGTTGGGAAAGGTTTTAAAAAAAACAAAACAGTGGGGAGGGTTTCAAACCCGGGTCCCTCCCCTACGAGCACAAGTTCTTAACCGTCTCAGCCGCTAGGCCATCGCGTTCTAAACCCATAATGAAACAGTTTTAGCAAGATGGTTTCTTGTGTTTTTCCCCTTAGATAACTCGAAACAAAACTAGTCCCAAGACCCCTGAATTCGATCACGATTTAGCCAAAAGACAGAGGGGTTTTGTTACTTAGGGTATTGCGAACCGGTGGTGAGATTTAATTGCAAAAACTTCGGATTAAAAGCTTTTAATTTCGGATTCAAGAACCGAAAACCCTAGTTCTTAACTCTGAATCAAATCGATCAGATCCGATAATGTTTTCAGTTGGAATCATGGGGCTTTCAACAAATGAGTCATCGCGAGTCTAGCCCTATGATTTAATTTGATTAAGGTGGTGATTTGATTGGGTTTCGATCAACCCAAAAGTGTAAAGAACCCTAGAATTCGTTCATCATAAATTCGATATTGAAAGATCGAATTAGCACAGGGCTTTTGATCAGTAAGAGATTACGAAACTATTCACATGTTTTAATTGGATTTAAAAGGAGTCTAAGATCGAAAACCCCAAATCCGTATATGAACGAACCCTAAATATCGGATCAAGATCAATTCGATGTTATAAGGTTAAATTGATATGGGGCTTTCATTACAAAGATCATTACGAGTCTAAAGGTATAAGTTAATTGCATTAAAACACGTTTTAAGGTAGGGTTCGATTAAATCGGTTAATCGTGAACCCTAGAACCTGAATTTTGATTGAACTGATGATATAACCCCAAATAATCATGGGGCTTTGATTCTAGGAGTGAAAACGTAACTGAGGAAGTGATTAGTTACCTTGCACGCTATCGGATTGATGGTGATCGATAAAAGTCAGTCGCGGCTAGTGTGGCTTTATCTCCGGCGACACAGGCTTCGTTTTCGATCGGATTGGATGGTGTAACAGGTTTTGAAGAGTGTGGGTGAGATTCGCAGGCGTTCAATTTCAGAGTGAATGATCGAAACTAACGAATTTGATGGTTTCATGCTTAGAAGTCGATGGTTACGGGTTTGAGGGAGTTAATAGGATTAATTCGCATGTAATAGTGATGTTAAATGCTCCAATGATGATCGAACTCATCATTTACATGCATTACAGTTACTAATTTGGGCAATTATTCGGTTATGAATTTGAATTTGGGGCTAGATCATCACAAGTTTGACTTCAAAAAGTCAACGGAAGCAAAATCATTTGACTTTGACTTTTCAGAGTCAACATGCTTCACTTTAGGCTAATTTCAGATCTGGTCCCCGTAGTTTAACATTAAATATTGACAGAACTGGTCCCTTGGGTTTAAGATTGAGTTAATTGGGTTATGATTTAACTGGATATTGCTAACAGTGTTATTCTTGAAAAGTCGAATTGTCACATCATTCCCTAGTTGAAAGAATTTTCGTACCGGAAATTAAATAATAAAAAAATTTTTCTAGGGTGTCACATCATCCCCTAGTTGAAAGAATTTTCGTCCCAAAAATTAGAATAGTACCTTAAGAGTTTGACGTGGAGTGCTTGAACAGATGAGGATACTTGCGCATTATCTGATCCTCGCGCTCCCAAGTGAATTTAAGTCCGCGTTTCGAGTTCCAACGAACTCTGACAATAGGGATTTTACTGTGTTTTAACGTTTTGATTTCCCTATCCATGATTGTTATCGGTTCTTCAACGAACCGCAGTTATTCATCGGTTTGTAGTTCCTTAAGAGGAACTACGTGTGTTTCGTCTGCTAGACATTTCTTCAAGTTCGAGACATGAAAGACATCGTGTACACCACTAAGTCCCTCAGGTAGGTCCAGTTGATACGCTACTGGGCCAATTTTCTTCACTATCTTGAATGGTCCAACATAACGGGCATTCAGTTTGCCTCGTTTCCCGAAGCGAATTACACCTTTTCAAGGTGAGACTTTGAATAGAAACATGTTGCCTATTTGAAATTCTAACGGTTTACGACGCTTATCGGTGTAGCTCTTCTAACGATCACGAGTTGCCGCCATACGGTTTCGGATTTGAACGATCTTTTCAGAGGTTTCGAATACAAGTTCGGGACTTGTAAGTTGGCTATCCCCAACTCCAGTCCAACAGATAGAGGATCGGCATTTATGTCCGTACAATGCTTCGAATGGTGCCGCCTTGATAATAGTGTGATAACCATTAATGTAGGAGGACTCCACTAGAGGTAAGTGAGACTATTATTTGTGCCTTCATGAAGGATATGATGCCCATAACAGCACCACTCCTTTCGCCGTGGACGGAGAGGGTTTCTCCATTAGGAAGAGGAAGGCGAACGATTTTCTCGCGACAGATAATCTCAGCTTGGTTTTTAGATAATCAGTCCATTCCGACAATCACGTCAAAACTACCGAGTGTGACCGGTATGAGATCAAAGTCAAATTTATGACTAGTCAGTTCGAGTTTACAACCCTTAAGATCATGGGTTGCTTCTATTATTTGTCCGTTGGTTATTTCTATGGTGTATCTGTCTTCTAACAGGCTTGGGGTTTTTCTTAGTAGGTTGCTAAGTTTACTAGTCATAAAAATTCCTATCAACAATAGTGTCAAATAGTACAGAAGCAAAATAGTTGTTTAATAAGGAATTTATCGGTAACCACGTTGTGATCATAATGAGCTTTTCCGGATCCTAGCACAAAGGCTCGCCCCTTTGCACCATTCCCTACATTATTGCCCTGGTTGTTATTATTGCTTTGGTGGTTGTTGTTGTTGTCGATGTCACCCTTCTTTAATTGTGGACAATCCTTCCGGAAGTGTCACTCTTTTCCACATTCAAAACAACCTTTGGTAAAACCCGGTTGTTGGAAGGGCTGCTTGGCTTGTAATTCCCCTCTGCAGTCTTTGGCAGCATGGCCCACCTTGCCACACCGCTGGCAACGGTTTTTGTCACAAGAACCGAGGTGGTGGTAATTACATTTGTTACACCTGGGGTGTCTCCCAATATAACCACTTTGATGCTGACTCGAAGAGGTCGACTGGTTGAAGTTGTTCGTAGGTTCAAACCTACGAAGTTGTTGTTGCTGTGGCTGATTTGACTGAAATCCCATGTTGTTATTGATACTGTCAAACTTCCTCTTGTTGTTGTCAGTAGACTTGGATGCTGACTTCTTGGGAAGTAGTGTCCCTTGGGTAACGGCTTGGTCCGTCAGTTTGTGAGCAAGACGGATGGTTTGTTGAATGGTAGTGGGGTTGGATGAAGTAACCATGCTCTGGATTTGTGGTACTAATCCACTGATGAACATTTCAATTCTCTTGTAGGGTGGTGTGACCATGTGAGGACACATCCCCGCTAGTTCATGCGAGCGAGTGGTGTAGAGTTCTATTTCAGAACCCTCCATTTTCAGATTCCAGAATTCTCCCTCGAGTTTCTTAATTTCATCCCTGGGACAGTACTCTTTCTTTATCAGGATCTTGAAGTCTTCCCATGGTGATGCATTGGCCATGTCCAGACCTAGCATCTGGACCTGTGCATTCCACCATGTGAGGGCAGGACCCTCTAGAGTTCCCGATGCAAATTTGACTCGGTCGGCCACAGGGCAGTTACACATGGAGAACACAGATTTAATCTTTTCAAACCATCGGAGTAATCCGACAGTTCCCTCAGCTCCACTGAATGTGTGGGGCTTGCAGTCCATAAATGTCTTGAAGGTACAGACATGCTGATTGTCTTGTGGATTGCTCGCTTGCCCTGGATTAGAAAGAGTGTGTTGGGTTTAGGAAAAAGTGGAATAAATGCGTACCATTGGTTGTCTAGAGTTAACGGTTAACAGGTTTACCTACAATGTGTGCTGCTAAGGCTTCAGCAACACTGTCATTAATTAACGCAGCCAGTTCGGCTGGTGTCAGGTTTATATTTCCACGACCACCGTTGCGACCGCCACGTCCACGTCCGGCCATGATTCTTTATATTCACAAACACAAGAAATTAGTAACTATGTCGCATATTAACATCATTCAAGTGTAAGCAAACAGAAGGAGAGGTGTAAAGACATGCAGGTTTATGATTTTAGTACAAGGCTAACTTAAATCATAATGCCATAGAATAAACAGTTCAACTCAAACATTTCACTAAGATTTTATTGGAATGGGAACATCCTTACCCATTTAGGTTTTTATTTGAAACATAAGGAAATGACAAAATAAGATAAGATAGAATAGAATGGAATATCAAGCTCCACTGCCGGCGGATGAGATGACTGATTCAGCATCATCCTCCTCTACTTCCTCGGGCTCATCCTCAGGCTCAAAATCGAGTACTTCAGCTGGCTCTAGAGCTGCTGCAAGTTGTATCTCTAACTCTCTAATTCTTTCCTGAGATTCTACTTCAGCTTCCTCGAGTGCATTCACTCTAGCCTGCAACGCCCTTTCCTCGTCCACTAATGCATTATGCAAGCGGTCAGTGCCTGCCAGTTCTGCTACTAGCAGGTCTATCCTATGATCCATTTGTTTCCCTCCTCTTAACAGACCTGTGATCGCTCCTGCTGCGTCTCTCATATTCTGGATCTCTCGATCCATAGTTGCTACAAATGCTGCAAGGGCTTGCTCCAACTGACAAGGTAGTAATGGAAAACGTGGTCCTGATGATGATGAAGCTCCAAAGTACGGTGATGGAACTCGTTCCTGTCTAACCCATTTGCTCAGTAAACCGGGGTACCAATCCCAGTCACTCCCATTTCGGATATGCATGGGCTCTTCATACACAATAGAGTTATCAATGGGCTCAAGCCTACGCCTCTTGGGCTCCGGTGATGCAATGGCAGGAATGTCATGTTCCTGATTGGTAGGTGGTGAAGATGGTGGTGTAGACATAATTCCAGAAACATAAGGAGTAAGTGTCTATGCCAAGTAACTAATGTGTGTGGCTATAGTCTTGAATGCAGTCCTAGTTCTCTATAACCAATGTCTCTGATACCAATCTGTCACACCCCCAAATTCCACTAACGGAGTTTTACCGTTTTGGAAGGTGACAAACCAGGATCTCAGACATCAGTTACTTCAAACGACACTATATGGGACTTGAAATGTAATAATATAAAAGATCAAGGTTCAGAGCGTATATGCGGAAGCGTTAAATGAAAGTAAATGAGCAAAACAACGCGCCCAAGTCCAATTACAAACAAAACATAAATATTACTCGGTAGATAATTATTTCAATTGGAGTCCAAGACACATGCATGACTTAACGTGATCCTGAGTGCCAACCTGAGAAAACATGTAAGAAAACGAGTCAACACTAGGTTGGTGAGCTCACAGGTTTCAATCATTTAAAGTAAAGCGTTTACGGATTATGTACATTCAATATGCATATCAATAGGTTTTATGCCTATATTCATGTTTTGCTAAAGCGCTCACAACCGAAACTGACAGTGTGTTTGTTTGTTTGCCTCCAGCCAGGTCTATCTACTCTGACTAATGTGTTAAGGTCAATATAACACCCGTTCGACCTCCAATCGAGTTAGCGCGACTAACACGGGTGGTGTCACACCCCGACCGGCGGCGGATTATACGCCGGGGCTGACGCGGTTGTTCATAAGCACATGATCATCTATTTAATGTGATAGTATTTATTATTCGAATTAAATACATCCGTTACAACTGGAAACAAACAGACAAAGTGTTCAAACGTAACATTATTCAATTTAACTAGGTCTGGTCCTATGTGATCAAGTTGAGTCCTCAAACTGGTACACCTGAAACATGTGAGTAAATGTCAACTACGAGTAGTTGGTGAGTAACATAGGTTTTGACACCAAACAAAAGTTAAGTAAAAAAAAAGTATTTGGAATTCAATATGTTCAAAGCATAACTAAGGCATAAATGTGAAAACATACAAGGTTCCAAGTGTACAATCAAGCTGTAGTAAATGGAAAATTGGTAAGCATAATCCAACTGATTGAGTTTTGGAAAAATAGTAATATGGTACACACAAAACCCGCCAAGGTCTGTGTTAACCGGAATCGGATTCCCCTATAAATGATCATGTTAGGTACTACCTTAGGCCTGGGTAGCAGGTTAATGAATGTACTAGTATGAATACATGTAATGGTCACCAAGTAGTTTAAGACATAAAGCACATAGTAAATAGCATGAGAACAAATGGTATTGAATTCTGGTAAGTAGTATGTAAACATGTTCTACTCCGAGTATTTGTAAATAAAGTAAAGTAAAAGGGGCTATGAAACTCACTTGTAATGACGCTAGTAATGATATGAATTGATAAGGATGGATATGCTTCGTGAGGATTTCTCACAATAACCTACATGGGTAATTGTATTCTAACTTCAATGTATGGAAATAAGAAAATCCTGAGATTTTAGGGTTTTCTAAGGGTTTGGGATTGGTTTTATTTAATAGGAAAATATACGTGTTTATAGTGGTGAGTTAATACTACTTAGAATTTAATTATAAACTCTAATTACTATATAGTATTTACAAAAAGGTAGTCTGAATTTATTTATATAACTATTCTAAAATAATTAAGTAAATAATGTATGAAATAGGAAAAGTGGTTTAAATAATAGTTTATATATAATTATTCTGAGGGTAATTAATGGATACATTATGAGATGGAAAAAGGTTTAAATAATTTAAAATAATTATTTAAACTATTTAAATAGTCTCTTTAATTTAGATGTTTTATGAAAGAGATTTCAAAATGAAATGAAATAAATTGAACTCGAATGGTAATTTAAAGAAAATGATTATTTAAATATTTCCACTGGTTTTAAATAATTATTCTTTGCCAAAACGATTATTTAGAAGTTTAAAATGAGGGTTAATAATGTTTAAACAGATAAAATTAAAATTCGTTTGATAAACATTTCCGTTTTTTTTAAACAAAATAAAATGATATAATTAGGTTTATTTATGTAATTCATTTATATTATTTGTTTGAAAATGATAATACTTATAATGCATTTTTAAGGAATTAAAATGATTAAACATTATTCTTGTATTTTTATGTTTTTACAAAAGTTGTAGAATGCTTTTATAAAATTTATAAGGTTTATCTCAGAAATTAGAAATTTCGAATTATATGTGTAAGGTGGAAAAAAAAAACTCAAGATCCAAAACTGGATCTAACCAGTTTCGAACCCGGGTGGGTTCCGTGTGAGTCCAGTGAACAAACCAAATGATCTGGGCTATATGCCATGTTAGGGAAAACTCCGATAATCTAATAACCCACACCCAAATGTCTCCTCCCTCCCCAAACACTCAAACCGCGAACCCTAGCCCTCAAATCGGACCGGATCGATCACAGGTTCACGCCCGAATTCATAGGGCTCTTGATCTAGGTAGCAAAACGTATAGAATGACATGAACCATACCTGATACGGTTAAGGGATGAGCGAGGACGATCGGGCAGACAGGTTCGACCCTACTCGGCTAAAATTCGTGTTCCAGAGGTGTTTCGGAGTGTGTTTGGTGGTTTAGAGAGTAGTAAAGGAATGTTGCGAAGGTTATGGTGTAATAATGTTGATCGATTTCAACAGAAACGTAAAGCTTCGGATTTGAAAGGCTTGGGACGGTTACGAACCGATTTGTGATTAATTCACTTGATTAGGGTTGAATTGGCTCATAATTTCCATTAGGTTTTGGTCGATTGGTGGTCTCACACGATCAGCAAGCATTAATGGCCTTAAATTTGACGGATTCACGTTTGAATTTGGTTGGGTTCACCACTGTTGACTTTTCTGAGTCAACATACGGGGAAAAGATTCATATTCAAGGGATGGGGTTCAAATGCAAGTTCAATGATCATAAGGAGGGTCCATGTGTTATCCAAAAGGGGGGGTTTCAAGGCCTTCCTTAACTAATTTACAAATCATTTGAAAACTTAAACATTATATAATTTATAAATCTTATAAAAGAATTTTTTTTTTTATAAGTTATAACTTCAATTTGTATATATTTGCGTTTATGTGTATTCGTGAACAAGTACATACATATTTTATGTATATAACAGAAAATAATATGCAAATGAGATGCTGAAACTTTAAATTATACACTTTTAAGACAGTAGTTAATGGGTCGTGTAAAATGAATGGGTAGTATGTAGTGCAAGGCTGGAACTTTGAATTGATATATGTAAAATAAAGAATATGATAATAATAATTTCTGCGACCTAATGAGTTTGGACAAGCACAGGATTTTAAATGTTGTGTTATTATAAATAAGTAATAAATAAATAAAAGAAATACGGCCGGAAAATCATGGATGTTACAGGTGGGTTTGTCAAACCCAGTAGTACTACCAAAATTACCTCGTTCATACCATATTAACGGTCCGATGTGTGTGAGGACTTTTCATGATAGTGTGTTACGCTTAGCCTCAAAAGTGATATCATATGAATTACAATAAACCAAAAAGGTTGTGACATGTTTTCTCCCCCAAATAAAAAATAGTAAAAGGGGCCGTGAAACTCACCTGCGTTGCGTAGTAGGTAGTATCACACAAAGGTATGAGATTTGGCACCTCAAATGTTAGCCTGCACGGCTTACGTATGCCCTAGAATTATAAACACATAAATCAGGGATAAAAATATGGGATATGTGACGACAACACGGAAGTTTGAACGTCCTAAGATATTCATAGGATTACTAAGTAGACGAACGTGTCCACGAAAGTAAGGATTTCTATAAGAATCAGAATAACTAAGTTTCATGTTGAACGTTACGAATAATATATATATATATATATATATATATATATATATATATATATATATATATATATATTCGTGTGTTGGTGACATCCAGGACGGTGCAGGAAAATAATATATATAACATCATATATTATCTTTAAGTTCGTAGAGTTAATAAAATAAACGTTTGCGTGGGAAAATAATAAATATATTATCTTTATTCAAGATTATAACGTGGGTAAATAATATAAATAATCATATTGTTTAGTTAGTTTGAAAAGTTACACGAGATTAATAAACGAGGCGAAGTAATATAAAATATATATTATTTTATACTAGGAGTCACGAGTTGAAAATAATATAAACAATTTATTTTATTCGAAGTCGTAGTTTGAAAATAATATAAACATATTATTTTAAAAGTGAGTATTTTTAATGAAGAAAAAGTTACAACCCAAACCCGAGCCTACGGGTGGTTTCTCGGGCTAAAACACACTAATATATTAATATAATAATATAGGGTTTGATTTATAATTTAAATAATAGTTGGGGAAAGGTTTTAAAAAAAACAAAACAGTGGGGAGGGTTTCGAACCCGGGTCCCTCCCCTACGAGCACAAGGTCTTAACCGTCTCAGCCGCTAGGCCATCGCGTTCTAAACCCATAATGAAACAGTTTTAGCAAGATGGTTTCTTGTGTTCTTCCCCTTAGATAACTCAAAACAAAACTAGTCCCAAGACCCCTGAATTTGATCACGATTTAGCCAAAAGACAGAGGGGTTTTGTTACTTCGGATTAAAAGCTTTTAATTTCGGATTCAAGAACCGAAAACCCTAGTTCTTAACTCTGAATCAAATCGATCAGATCCGATAATGTTTTCAGTTGGAATCATGGGGCTTTCAACAAATGAGTCATCGCGAGTCTAGCCCTATGATTTAATTTGATTAAGGTGGTGATTTGATTGGGTTTCGATCAACCCAAAAATGTAAAGAACCCTAGAATTCGTTCATCATAAATTCGATATTGAAAGATCGAATTAGCACAGGGCTTTTGATCAGTAAGAGATTACGAAACTATTCACATGTTTTAATTGGATTTAAAATGAGTCTAAGATCGAAAACCCCAAATCCGTATATGAACGAACCCTAAATATCGGATCAAGATCAATTCGATGTTATAAGGTTAAATTGATATGGGGCTTTCATTACAAAGATCATTACGAGTCTAAAGGTATAAGTTAATTGCATTAAAACATGTTTTAAGGTAGGGTTCGATTAAATCGGTTAATCGTGAACCCTAGAACCTGAATTTTGATTGAACTGATGATATAACCCCGAATAATCATGGGGCTTTGATTCTAGGAGTGAAAACGTAACTGAGGAAGTGATTAGTTACCTTGCACGCTATCGGATTGATGGTGAACGATAAAAGTCAGTCGCGGCTAGTGTGGTTTTATCTCCAGCGACATAGGCTTCATTTTCGATCGGATTGGGTGGTGTAACAGGTTTTGAAGAGTGTGGGTGAGATTCGCAGGCGTTCAATTTCAGAGTGAATGATCGAAACTAACGAATTTGATGGTTTCATGCTTAGAAGTCGACGGTTACGGGTTTGAGGGAGTTAATAGGATTAATTCGCATGTAATAGTGATGTTAAATGCTACAATGATGATCGAACTCATCATTTACATGCATTACAGTTACTAATTTGGGCAATTATTCGGTTATGGATTTGAATTTGGGGCTAGATCGTCACAAGTTTGACTTCAAAAAGTCAACGGAAGCAAAATCATTTGACTTTGACTTTTCAGAGTCAACATGCTTCACTTTAGGCTAATTTCAGATCTGGTCCCCGTAGTTTAACATTAAACATTGATAGAACTGGTCCCTTGTGTTTAAGATTGAGTTAATTGGGTTATGATTTAACTGGATATTGCTAACGGTGTTAATCTTGAAAAGTCGGATTGTCACAAGACCTCTGCCAAGATTTCCCTTCACCAACTTGTTGATGGTTTTTACATTAACATGGCTTAATCTCCTATGCCAAAGAGATGATTCACCAACTGATGCCTTTGACAGAAAACAAGATACACTTCCAAATGGAGTGACCTCATTCATGTCAAGCACATATAAGTTATCTTTTCTTTGAGCAGTTAATAGAATCTTCTCTGGAGGGGGTTCGCTTAAACCAGGGGAGAGCACAAAGCATTTTTTGTCTGTGAAAAGCATGCAATGCTTTTGATCACATATCCGAGACACACTCATGAGATTGAAGTCCAATTCTTTGATAAAGTTTACCCTTTCAATACTCATTCTTTCATTGGACACAGTTCCTTGTCCAGTTATAGATCCTCCCTTTGAATCACACCCAAAGGCAACATATCCTCCATTGAAATGTCTGAAATTGGAGAGGATGGACCTGTTGCCGGTCATGTGCCTGGAACAACCACAATCTACAACCCATGTGTTATCCTTGTGACCTGGTTGTCCCTGAAGTGGTATCTCTATAGTGTTTACCATAAGTGCTTGGTTGTTGGTAGGAAGATCCTCATACTGAAAGCTCCAGTCAAACTCAGCTGTTCCAATAGCTACACAGGCTGCAGTCTGAGCAGGAAGGGTGTTGCCTTGATTTTCTTTACCTTGATGAGCTTGTCTTGGCTGAGCAACAACTAGATTTTCCTTTGGTGCCTTGCATTCTCTGGAAAAGTGACCAAGTTGGTTGCAGTTGTAACATCTAAGCTTGCTCTAGTCCAACCCTACTCTAGTGTTAGAGTTGTTGCTTAGAATGGGTCTTCCAGTTCTAGAGTAGAACCGTTTAGCTCTGAGAGACAACATGACATAAGAGTGTTGTATGTCCATTTCTTCTAAATCATCTGGATGAAAACACTCCATATCTTCCTTTGTAAATGACATGTTGCTTGGGTTTTCAGAGACAAAAGCAGCTAAGGTTATTTGAGGTGGGGCTTCAAGAAGAAATGGTGAGTTATTTGATTGTGAGTTTGGAGTCTGAGGATGGGTAACAATGGGAGGATAGCAGTTGCTAGAACTAGTAACTGAATGGTCAGAGTGTAGTGCAGAAGAAGTGGTGGTGGATGTTGAGGCTGTTGAATAACCTGAGCTTCTTTCTTTGGCTTGAATCATTCCTAATTCATAAGTTTTAAGCAAGCCAAACAGCTCAGTCATCTGCAGAGTCTTCAGATTTTCAGTTCTTCTGATTGACATTGTGTATAGTGTGTCCAGCAACTTGGCAAAGAAGTGATAAACTTTTTGAGAATGTCTTCATTCTCCAGCTTCACTTTAGAGCATTGGAGCTCTCCCACAAGATAGGTGTACCTGTTGTAGAGAACAGTAAGAGACTCACCTTCCTACCAAACAAAATTTTCATATTGTTTCTTCAAGATATCCCTTCTATTTTCTATCACTTCTTTGACCCAGCAAACATCTTCTCAAGAGCTTCCCATCACTCCTTAGCAGTCTTGTATTCTCTGAAGTTGTGAAAAACTTCGTTTGGCAAGCACATCGGAATGGCTCCCAAAGCTTTAAAATCTACATCCATCTTCTTGATGTCTTCCTCTAAGTACTTTGAAGCTTCTTTAGGAACTGATGGACCTCCGGAATCAGCAGAGGCCACCATGGGTACATACGGACCATCTTTTATGGATCTCCACATTCTATACTCTTGATAGCATACGAAACTTTCCATCCTGTTTTTCCACATATCATAGTCTTCTACAAACACCAGTCTTGGTGGTCTGTTGAGGCTTCCAGTATCATCAAAACCACTGTTTTGTGCCATTTCTGAATAAATGGTGTTTAGCAAAGAGATAGTAATGAACAAAACCAGAGAGTGTTAAACAAGTGTGAGTTTGTTTAATCTGAGAGCTAAAGCTCTGATACCACTTGTAGGATCGGTGATTACAAGATGATTCTGTTCTAGTTGAGATTGGCGAAAACAATCACAACTATGCAATGTATACAAGCAAACAAAGATAATACTGATAAATGCAAAGTGTGTCACACCCCAACCGATGGCGGAATACGTCGGAGCGGGACATGTAGACTGTTCATGAGCACAAGGTTGACTAGATTGTAATATATTAATCATCAAATTTCATTTCAAACGAAACAAACACAAACCAAGCATAAACGGAATACACATTGTTCATTGTTTAAAATTAACTAAGTCCAAACTTAAGTGTAGCATGTCTTGATCAACTCACACATTAGCACCTGAAACATGAATAAAATAAGGTCAACTAAAAAGTTGGTGAGCATACATAGGTTTGTACACAGATAGTGTATAGATGTGATTAAAAGAATCCTTACATAACATGATAAAATAAGGCATTTATGGGGAGCAACTATTGTGTAACCAAAGTACAATCAAGCCTTTGTAACTAGCATGCAAATTGTGTTGTCGGTAACAATCACCCCAATCTGGGTGGGTTTGTCAGACTCAATAGATCTATCATTGTTAACCGTCGGCTTGAAATAGTTAATGATTGCACATAAATTGCACACAAACAGTTAACACACCTAGCACTCAAACATAAAGCTCAAATTTGCACACATGAATGTAAAGAGGATTTATGTTTGTGTAGTTTGTGTAAATGTAAGCAATTGTTTGTATAGAGTTCATGATTCACCCCAAAAAGTGTAAAAGAGTAAAAAGGGGCTATGTAATACTCACTTGTATCAAAGATGTTACTAGCACAAGAGTCTAGGTAGCAAAGTGTTCCTTGTAACTTACAACGTTAACCTAGAGTGTAATATATATGAATTTAGATTAATAACATGCACAATAGTCTAAGGCCAAGTCTAGGGTTGCAATGGAAGTGTGTACAAAGGGTTTCTGTTGTATTATGTAAAGGAATGTGTAGGTGATTGTGGTTTATACTTGAATGAGTGTTTTATAAAATGAAAACTTGAAATGAATGGTTTTAAAATAAATAATTTAGGGTTTGGGTTTGAATAATTAAATAAATCAAATATTTGATATTTATTTATTTAGCTAGAAAATAGTGTGGGAATTATATTTATTTAAATATAATTAAAATAAGTAAATTTACTTTATTTCTTGTTTATGAAAATGTGTCAAAGTACTGGTGTAAATATATATGAGCATATATAATTATGAAATATTATGATTTAACTTTAAACGGATTGTACGTGTAAAAGAAAAATAAATAACTTTATTTATTCATTTATCATAAAAAAATAGAATATCCTTTTAAGAAAATGTGAAAAATGTAAATACGTGTTTATTTAGAAGGTTTTATTTTAAATAGGGTCTTAAACCCTAATAGGTAATTAAAAGGAAATGATTTATAAAATTTGTTTTATGAAACGGAAATGCATTTATATATATATATATATATATATATAAAACTTAAATAACATAAAAGCTTTTGATTAAAACTAATGACTTTAATTACATACTTTATTTATATTGTAAATGTGGTTTCCAAATCGTTTAAATTGTAAAAGAATTAGTTCTTGAGGAAAACTTGCGTATTAATGTACAAGTCAAATCTAATTAGTACTAGGTTTCATAGAATAATTTTTATACAATAAAAATGGTACTAAAAACGATTTTAAAAATTAGTGGGCTCGCCCGGAATCGAACCCGGGTCTGCCCGGTGCAAGCATCATGCGTTAACCGCTGGATCAGAGGCACAAACCTGGTTGAACACTTGTTTAAATTTTACTTAACACTTAATCGTAAAGGGCCGGACTGGGTTTAAAGGGAACACGCAAAAATAAGCTGGAGATGTGGGTTTCGAACCCACGCCACTTGATCCGATGGGGCAATGACTTAACCAGTCGGACCATGTGGTTTCGCTGGTTATGTATGAACCCGATAGGTTAAATACCCTAACGAACAGAATCGAAATTCCCTTTTTAGAACCATATGAATAGGTTCACGGAATTAACAGAAATTGAAATTGATATACTCGATTTCGGTCAATTGATAAGGGGCTTTCTATGTATGAACAAAAACGAATTGAATAAGATAAACCTCACCTGATTTGATTAGATATTGAAAGCTGACGGCTAGAGGCACAGGTCCGGTGTTCTTGGCACTCGATCGGAGGTCAGAAGTGATATGAAGTGGATTTGAAGGTTGGGAGGGTTTATGCGGGTTCGTGCGAAGGTGTGAGGGTATATTAACTCGTTTAATTTTGTTTAATTTACACGATTTGATTCGTGGTTCAAGGGTGACAGTTGTAGGACGAGATTTACGCATCAAATCGATAATTGATAATGTATTGAGTCATGTATATGGTTTGAATACATGTGCGGAGTAATTATGCATGATTTGCGGGTTCTAAACGCGTCCAATTTCCTTGATTTGTAACTGAATTAGATCGGTTTGACTTTGCGAGTTAAACTTGTTTGAATTTCGAATTAAGCCGCGCAAAGGTTAAATTGGAATGTTAAATGGGTCTGGATTTGATCGATACTGGATTAGGTAATCATGATAAGTCCATACCCATCGGGTTTGATCGAATTCAGCCTTGAATTGTGAGGGATTTGGGCCTGCTGACCTTTGAAGAGTCAAAATAGGTCAAATGTTCTTGAATAGGGTCAAGTTGATATAAAAAAGGTTCAAGACTCAATATTTTTATTTCTAAAAAAAATGTATTTATAAAATTTATAAAACCTAAGCATTTTTTTATTTACATTACTTTATGAAACTCCATTTATTTTATGAAATTATAAATTGTAATAATCATTTATTCAAATATAATCAATGTATATATATATATTCTTACCTTTATATTTGTAAATGAATATGTGTATATATATTTAAAAGATCATGCCTTAAAACTCACATGTTTTGTTTTGGTTATAAGAAAGTATTGGTCTTATGGTATATTTATATGCATTTTGTAGAACCAAAGACTGATGGCTACAAAATTCTCTAAGCACAAATGTTGCTGATCTCAGAGTTTGCTGCTGACCAACAAACTGCTGCGGACAAGCTTATCTGCTGTGGATACTTGTTCTCCTGCTGAAGAACAAATCTACCGTGGATAGCCTTATCTGCTGAAGACCAAAGTTGCTACGGATAGGCTTATCAGCAGCATCAACACTTGATGCTGCTGACAGGCAAATCATCAGCAGCTTTGGATGGTTACATCTTGCTGCTGATCAACATCTTTGTTGCTGACAGCCTTGTTCCTTGAAGACAAATCGTTGCAGCTGACTATCCATACCAAGCGTCACTGACAACTTTCTGCAAAAGCAACTGACACACTCAAAGCAGAAGGAACCGCAATGGCACAACCAATGACGGACAACAATGCTCTTCTCCAAGCATGCTAGTAATGATGCATAAAGAAGACACTTCAATAAAGTTAACTAGATATAGACAAAACGTGTAATAGTTAGCTACATACAACAGATCAACGGTCTGTGTTAGATCTGATCCTTAGAATCAAGAGGCTGTCTTGATTCTAAGTGAGTATAAATAATCTGTAAACAGTTCATTGTAAGTGTGCTTTTTGTGCTTTCTGATTGAGTTTCAATTGTAATCGTTTATCTGCAAAAGCTTAATACAACAGTGTTCTTAAAAGTATTCTTTCTGCTTGCTCGATTATATTTGTGTAGTTGTTATTGTTTCCGCCAATTTCAACTAAGAACAGAACCATCTTGTAATTTCACGATCCTACAAGTGGTATTAGAGCTTTGGCTCAGATTAAACAAACTCACACTTGTTTAATCACTTATGGTTCTATTCTAAACTCTCTCTCTTTCATCAAGTCACCAAGAACAAAAATAGCACAAAGCAGATTTCAACTGTTGGAACTTCTGAGTTCGACTGGAGCTTTCAATATGAAGACCTGCCTATCAACAATCAAGCTCTGATGGCAGACACTACAGAGATACCACCTCAGGTATTTGAACATCTTTTCTCTCAAGCCTGTATTGATAAAGTTTTGGGTTATAGAAAGCACAACCAAAACCTTATAGATCAAAATGAAGAGTTTCATCAGATGAAATCTGAGTTCAAAAAGGTTGAAAATACTTATAAAGAAAAGATTAACTGCCTTAAGAAAGAGATTTCGTCATTAAAATACGAACAAACTAATCTTGAAACTCAGATTGATGATCTACTGGTCAAACTAAAAGCTACCAGAGCTGAACTGGCAGAACAGAAAGTTCATGTTGAAAAATATGAATTTTCCTCCAAAAAGTTACAAAGACTTTTAGATATTCAAGTCCATGAGAAGGTAAAAACTGGACTTGGGTTTAACAATGATCAGTACAATGCTGTTCCTCCTCCTGCTGACTATATTGCCATATACGAACCAAGCTTCAATGTTGAAAATCTTGACACTGCAAACCGAAACCTTGATCCTTCAATGGATGAACCTTTTGTCGAAGACTGCACTACCTCATCGGAATCTGAGTCAACCCACTCAGACCATGATGAAACCAGTGCAGTCCCATCTGAAGCTGTTCTGAATAGAGTTGCAGTTCCTGCTGTTTTTCCAGATGTTCCAGCCCCTGTACCATTCAAACAGATCAAGATCATCTATCCTCCAGATGGAAGAAAGCTAAAAATTGAAAAGGGACAGACATCAGGACCCACAAACCCCAAGCCTCAGTCAAAGCCAATCACAAAGAGGAAGGTATTTGATATATGTCGTAAGCCTGAAGAAAAGGTTCCATATGTTCAAAGGACCCTAAAAGAAGCCACCTTTTAACATAACAAAGCTCATCCATGGAACTTCAAGGATCTGTTCCAAAGAAAGGACTATGTCTACCTTTCAAGAGACAAACTGGGAAAATCATGCTTTGTGTGTGGCAGATATAACCACACTGCCAGCACCTGCTTTCATTACCTGGAATACCAAAGAAATTCAAAGCAGCATGCCTATGAAAAGACTAACAAAAATAAGAAGGTAAGAAACTACGAAGTCAAAGCAACTAAGTTCAGGGAGTCTCTATCTCCCCTAAGAGTGAAGATGCCTAAATCTCAACAAACTTGAATCATCTGTGGTGAATCAGACAACTTTGCTGCAAACTGTAAGTTTAACCCCTTCAACCAGATCCTTCATCAAGCACCTCAAATACAAAGGGTAAAGAAGGATCAGCATACATCGGTTGTCAGTTAAGTTAAGCCCAAGAAAACAAAGCAGAAGCTTTCAGCGGCAACCAAGTCTGCTGCTGATAAGCTAAAATCCTCCGCAGCAAAATCTGCTGCTGATAAGGCAAAGCCATCAGCAGCAAGAGTGTTCACTGGTGATAAGGCAAAATCCCAAGCAAAGCCTTCAGCAACAAAGAATGCTGCCACTTCAACAAAGCCATCAGCAGCAGGATCTACTGTCAACAAGCCAGAAACATCAGTAGCAAAATTTGCTACTGACAATGTGAGAAAAACTAGAAAATCACCAACAAGGCAATGGAAAGCCAAACCATCTTCAAGCACTGTCATTGGTTCCATTGTCTGCAAACATACTGAAAAGGATAAACTAACAACCATCTTTTTCAAGTCTGCAGACTCTTGGGTTCCTTCTACTAATTAGAAATATATCATGTGCAGGGACAGCCAGGTCACAAGAATAACACCTGAGTGGTAGACAGTGGGTGTTCCAGGCACCTGACAGGCAACAGATCCATCCTCTCCAACTTCAGCCATTTCAATGGAGGATATGTTATGGGGAGCAACTATTGTGTAACCAAAGTACAATCAAACCTTTGTAACTAGCATGCAAACTGTGTTGTCGATAACAATCACTCCAATCTGGGAGGGTTTGTCAGACTCAATAGATCTATCATTGTTAACCGTCGGCTTGAAATAGTTAATGATTGCACATAAATTGCACACAAACAGTTAAGACACCTAGCACTCAAACATAAAGCTCAAATTTGCACACATGAATGTAAAGAGGATTTGTGTTTGTTTAGTTTGTGTAAATGTAAGCAATTGTTTGTATAGAGTTCATGATTCACCCCAAAAAGTGTAAAAGAGTAAAAAGGGGCTATGTAATACTCACCTGTATCAAAGATGTTATTAGCAGAAGAGTCTAGGTAGCAAAGTGTTCCTTGTAACATACAACGTTAACCTAGAGTGTAATATATATAAATTTAGATTAATAAAATGCACAATAGTCTAAGGCCAAGTCTAGGGTTGCAATGGAAATGTGTACAAAGGGTTTGTGTTTGTAGAACCAAAGAATGATTTCAACAAAATTCTTCTAAGTACAAATGCTGCTGATAGGCTTATCAGCAGCGTTCAACACTTGTTGCTGCTGATAGGCTTATCAGCAGCGTTCAACACTTGTTGCTGCTGATAGGCTTATCAGCAGCGTTCAACACTTGTTACTGCTGATAGGCTTATCAGCAGCGTTCAACACTAGTTGCTGGTGATAGGCTTATCAGCAGCGTTCAACAGATCAGTCTTGATGCTAATCCTCATCCTTGCTGCTGACAGCCTTGTGCCTTGAAGATAAATCGTTGCACTTGACTATCCATGCCAAGCGTCACTGACAACTTTCTGTAAAAGCTACTGACACACTCAAAGTAGAAGGAACCTCAATGGTGCAACCAATGACGGACAACAATGCTCTTCTCCAAGCATTCAAGTAATGATGCATAAAGAAGACGCTTCAATAAAGTTAGCTAGTTTAGACTAAACTTGTATTATTAGCTTTGTACAAAAGATCAATAGTCTGTGTTAGATCTGATCCTTAGAATCAAGGGTCTATCTTGATTCTAAGTTAGTATAAATACTGTGTAAACACTTCATTGTAAGTGTGCTTCTTGATAGAGTTTTCATTTGTAATCGTTTATTCACAAAAGCTTAATACAACAGTGTTCTTATTGGTATTGTTTCTGTTTACTCGATTATACTTGTGTAGTTGCTATTGTTTTCTCCAATTTCAACTAAGAACAGAACCATCTTGTACTTTAATGATCAAACAAGTGGTATCAGAGCTTTGGCTCAGATTAAACAAACTCACACTTGTTTAATCACTTCTGGTTCTATTCTAAACTTTCTCTTTGATCAAGTCACCCAAAATCACAAAACGAAGATGGCACAGAGCAATGGATTTGAAGACATCGGCAGCATCAACCAACCACTAAGGTTGGTATCTGGGGAAGACTACGACATGTGGAAGAATCGCATGGAAAGCTTCTTCTGTTATCAGGAGTACGGAATGTAGAAATCCATCAGGGATGGACCCTACACTCCCATGGTGGCCTCTGCTGATTCTGGAGGACCACTAGTCCCGAAGGAGCCCTCCAAGTACTCAGAAGAGGACATAAAGAAGGTGGAGGTGGACTTCAAGGCCTAGGAGCTATCCAAATGTGCCTTCCAAATGAAGTTTTTCATAACTTCAGAAGTTACAAAACTGCTAAGGAGCTCTGGGAGGCTTTTGAGAAGATGTTTGCTGGCTCAGAGGAAGTCAAAGAAAACAGAAGTGACATCCTGAAGCAGCAGTATGAAAACTTCGTCTGGAAGGAAGGTGAGTCACTAACCGTTTTTTATAACATGTACCTGGTGGGAGAACTGCAGTGCTCCAAAGTAAAGCTAGAGAATGAAGATATTCTCAAAAAGTTTATCAGATCTCTCCCGAGATGCTGGACACTATATACAGTGTCTATAAGAAGAATGGATAATTTAAAAACTCTCCAGATGACAGAGCTCTTTGGCATGCTGAAAACATATGAATTAGAAATGATTCAAGCCAAGGAAAGGAGCTCCAATCATCAATCAGCCTCTATTTCCTCCACCATCTCATCTGCGTTTCACTCTGATCACTCCGGTCCTAGTGCAAGGAATTACTATCCCCCCATCGTCACTCATCCTAAAACACCAACTGCTTCACAATTCAACTCATCACCACTCAAACAACAGAGTGGGGTTGGATAAAAGCAAGATCCGGTGTTACAACTGTAACCAATTGGGTCACTTTGCTAGGGAGTGCAAGGTGCCAAAAGCCAATCCGGGTGTCAGCCATCAAAGACAAGGCTACCAAGGTCAGCCCAGGAAACAGCAGCAGCAACAGCAAGGAACTCCTCTAGCTCAAACTGCAGCTTGTGCAAATGTTGGAACTTCAGACTTTGGCTGGAGTTTTCAATATGAAGAAGTTCCTACCACCAACCAAGCTCTTATGGTAGACACTGCAGAGATACCACCTCAGGTATTTGAACATCTTTGCTCTCAAGCTTGTATTGATAAAGTTTTAGGTTATAGAAAGCATAACTAAAACCTTATAGATCAAAATGAAGAGTTTCATCAGATGGAATCTGAGTACAAAAAGGTTGAAAATACTTATAAAGAAAAGATTAACTCCCTTATGAAAGAGATTTCATTGTTAAAACACGAACAAACTAATCTTGAAACTCAGATTGATGATCTACTGGTCAAACTAAAAGCTACCAGAGCTGAACTGGCAGAACAGAAAGTTCATGTTAAAAAATATGAATTTTCCTCCAAAAAGTTACAAAGACTTTTAGATATTCAAGTCCATGAGAAGGTAAAGACTGGACTTAGGTATAACAATGATCAGTACAAATCTGTTCCTCCTCCTGCTGACTATATTGCCATTCACGAACCAAGCTTCAATGTTGCAAATCTTGACACTGCAAAACGAAATCTTGATCCTTCAACGGATGAACCTTTGGTCGAAGACTGCACTACCTCATCGGAATCTGAGTCAACCTGCTCAGACCATGATGAAACCAGTGCAGCCCCATCTGAAGCTGTTCTGAATAGAGCTGAAGTTCCTGTTGTTATTCCAGCTATTCCAGCCCCTGTCCCATTCGAACAGATCAAGATTAGCTATCATCCAGATGGAAGAAAGCTAAACATTGAAAAGGGAGAGACATCAGGATCCACTAACCCCAAGCCTCAGTCAAAGCCGATCACAAAGAGGAAGGTGTTTGATATATGTCATACGCCTGGAGAAAAAGTTCCATATGTTCAAAAGACCATAGAAGAAGCCACTTTTGAACATAACAAAGCTCATCCATGGAACTTCAAGGATCTGTTCCAAAGAAAGGACTATGTCTACCTTTCAAGAGACAAACTGGCCAGATCATGCTTTGTGTGTGGCACATATAATCACACTGCCAGCACTTGCTTTCATTACCTGGAATACCAAAGAAATTCAAAGCAGCATGTCTTTGAAAAGACGAACAGAAACAAGAAGGTAAGAAGCTACGAGGCCAAAGCAACTAAGTTCAGGGAGTCTCAATTTCCCCCAAGAGTGAAGGTGTCAAGACCTCAACAAACCTGTATCATTTGTGGTGAAACCAACCACTTTGCTGCCAAATGCATATTTAATCCCTTCAACCAGATTGCAAACTGCTCATCTAGATTTACACCATCAGCAGTAAACAAAACTATTAATGATCTTGAAAAGTCTGGAAAAACAAAAGTTAAGCCTTCAGCAGCAAAAATGTCTACTGTGTATAAAGGGAAATCAAAGGCAAAGCCATCAGCAACAAGAGTGTCCACTGCTGATAAGGCAAAATCCAAAGCAAAGCCTTCAGAAGCCAAAAATGCTGCCACTCCAGCAAAGCCATCAGCAGCAGAATCTACTGTTGATAAGCCAGAAACATCAGTAGCAAAATCCGCTGCTGACAATGTGAGGAAAACGAGAAAATCACCAACACAGCAATGGAAAGCCAAACCATCTCCAAGCATTATCATTGGTTCCATTGACTGCAAACATACTGAAAAGGATAAACTAACCACCATCTTTTTCAAGTCTGCAGACTCTTGGGTTCCTCCCACTAATTAGATATCTATCATGTGTAGGGACAGCCAGGTCACAAGAATAACACCTGGGTGGTAGACAGTGGTTGTTCCAGGCACATGACAGGCAACAGATCCATCCTCTCCAACTTCAGACACTTCAATGGAGGATATGTTGCCTTTGGAAGTGACTCAAAGGGAGCATCCATTACTGGACAAGGAACTGTGTCCAACGAAAAAAAGAGCATTGAAAAGGTTAACTATGTCAAAGAATTGGACTTCAATCTCTTGAGTGTTTCCCAGGTCTGTGACCAAAAGCATTGGTTGCACTTCACAGATAAAGAATGCTTTGTACTGTCTCCAGGCTTATCCATACCTCCTCCAGAAAAGATTTTATTAGCTGCTTAGAGAAAAGAAAATCTCTATGTATTGGACATGAATGAAGTCACTCCATCTAGGAGTGTTTCCTGTTTTCTATCAAAAGCCTCAGTTGATGAATCAGCTCTCTGGCACAGGAGATTAAGTCATGTTAATATCAAAACTATTAACAAACTGGTGAAGGATAATCTTGTCAGAGGGCTTCCTGACAAAGAATTCCAGCTAGAAGACCACTGCATTGCTTGCTTAAAGGGGAAGCAACACAAGAGTTCTCACAAGCCCAAGACCTTGAATACAAATGACACTCCACTACAACCACTACATATGGATCTCTTCGGTCCTACAAATGTCATTCAATGGGCAAAAAGTCATACTGTCTGGTGATAACTGATGACTACACCAGATTCTCATGGGTATACTTCTTGAGAACTAAAGATGAAACTGCTGAAATTCTCAAATCCTACATTCTGAGGGTAGAAAATCAAAGCAATCAAAAGGTGAAGATCATAAGGTGTGATCACGGCACAGAGTTCAAAAACCACACTTTGAACTGTTTCTGTGGAAGCAAGGGGATAGAAAGACAATACAGTGCTCCAAGAACTCCTCAACAAAATGGAGTTGCTGAAAGGAGAAACAGAACTCTAATTGAGTCAGCAAGATCTATGTTGGCTGACTCAAAACTGCCTCTCACATTCTGGGCAGAAGCAGTTAGCACAGCCTGTTATGTGCAAAATAGAGTTCTCATTGTCAAACCCCTCAACAAGACACCTTATGAACTTTGGTTTCAAAGAGTTCCCCACATTGGGTTTCTAAAGCCTTTTGGGTGCCCATGAACCATTCTCATCACACATGGGGTTCTTCCTAAGTTTGGTGCCAAATCTGATGAAGGATATTTTGTGGGCTATTCCTCTCAATCAAAGGCCAAAGAGTATTCAATTCAAGAACAAGAAATGTGGAAGAATTAGCAAATGTGGAATGTAGAGAACACATCGTCTGTGAGCAGTAAAAAGGCCCAAACTGGCTCTTTGACATAGACTCCTCCCAAATATTTGAGCCTCTCACCTTCTCAATTATGGAGTCTACGTCTACACAAACACCTGCCTCCACTTCATCCACTGACTACAGACTGGATTTTTCCAAATCTTCTATCCGTCTGAGAAGACCATCGATTGATATTCCATCAGTTGTGGACGTAATTGAAGCAAGTGAAGCCGGATCAAGACTCTCCAATGTCACCAGCAGCAGCCTGTCTAAAACTGAAAATCTAAATGAAGACTCTTCGGTAAATGCTGTAGATGCTATTGCTGAAAATATTGATGTGGCTAATGATGTTGAAGACTCTTCCACCATGAATGAAGAGACCCCTGATCAAAATCAAAGAAATCTGGAGCAAGGGATACAGCTAGAGGTGGTACCAGCACAGAGGATCCACAAAGAACATCCTCGTGAAAATATTATTGGCCAAGTCCACCAAGTAGTTCTCACAAGAAGCAAATCTCACAAGAAGAAAATATTTTCATGTTTTCTATCTCAGGTGGAACCCAAGAAGATAGATGAAGCACTCAAACAAAACAGCTGGATTGAGGCAATGCAGGAAGAATTGCTGCAATTCAAGAGGCAAGAAGTCTGGAAACTTGTTGATCTTCCACCAGGTAAATATGCTATTGGCACACGATGGGTTTTCTGGAACAAACAAGATGAGAGAGGTATTGTAGTCAAGAACAAAGCCAGAGTCTTTGCTCAAGGCTACCCTCAGGAAGAAAGAATTGACTATGATGAAGTCTTTGCTCCTGTTGCCAGGCTGGAGGCCATCAGAATCTTCTTGGCATATGCTGCATCCAAGAATTTTACTGTCTATCAAATGGATGTAAAAGTGCCTTTCTGTATGGGAAGATTGGTGAGGAAGTATATGTCAAACAACCTCCAGGCTTTGTAGATCCTCCACATCCTACTCAAGAGTTCAAACTAGACAGAGCTCTGTATGGCCTACATCAAGCACCAAGAGCCTGGTATGAAACCTTGTCAGGATATCTACTAAGTAACAACTTCAGAAGAGGTTCTATTGACCAGACCTTGTTTATTAAATATGAAGGGGGAGAAATCTTACTAGTTTAAATCTATGTTGATGATATCATCTTTGGATCAACAAGGAAAAAGCTGTGTAAAGACTTTGACATTCTGATGCACTCAATGTTTGAAATGAGTTCAATGGGTGAACTAAATTTCTTTTTTGGTCTACAAGTCAAACAAGTCCCAAATGGAATCTTCATCAGCCAATCCAAATATGTAAAAAGCATTTTGGAAAGATTCAAGATGGCTGACTGCTCTGCTACAAGAACCCCTATGCAAGTGCATCATCAGCTGACTCCAGACAAAGATGGCCAAGACACTGATCAACATCAGTACCGTGCAATGATAGGGTCTCTCATGTATCTCACTGCCTCAAGGCCAGATATCATGTTTGCATTATGTCTATGTGCAAGATTTCAAGCAGCTCCAAAGATTTCACATCTTCAAGCCATCAAGAGAATTTTTAGATACCTAAAGGGAGCCCCAAGACTTGGGCTATGGTACTCTAAAAATGACAAGTTTAATCTGTATGCATACACTGACAGTGACTATGGGGATGCAACTTGGACAAAAATTCCACTTCAAGGGGATGTCAGTTTCTGGGAGAGAGACTGATTTCATGGCAGTGCAAGAAGCAAACATGTGTTTCAACTTCTACAGCTGAAGCAGAATACATTGCAGCTTCAAGTTGCTATGCACAAGTCATCTGGATACAAAATCAAATGCTGGATTACGGGATGACTTTCATGGCAACTCCAATTCACATTGACAACATGAGTGCTATATCAATCACAAACAATCCGGTGCAGCACTCCAAGACAAAGCACATTGACAACATGTATCATTTCATAAGAGATCAAGCTGAGAAAAAGAGGATTATTTTAACCAAAGTTTATACAAATGAGCAATATGCTGATTTGTTTACAAAACCTTTTGATGAAGCTAGATTCAGATATTTAGTTGAATCCATTGGTATGAACTTTGATTAAAATCTATCTCTAAAATTCTGTTTTAATTTTGTCTTTTGTTGTAAATAAAAGTTATGAGTCAGCAGCACTTTTGTCCTTCAGCTACTGACAGGTTTAATCTTCAGTAGCAAAAGATTTGCCACTGACTGCTTTAAGTTATCACCAGGAACAGGTTTCCTGCGGATAGCTTTAAGATTGGCGGCGGTAACATTCTTGCTGCAGATCATTGAATCCATCAGCAGCTATTGAGTTTGCTGCTGATAGACTTAACCTTCCGCAGCAACCAAGCTTGCAGCGGACATGCTTATTCATCCACAGCAACCAAGTTTGCTGCTGATGGGTAAATTTAAGTCCAAATTAACCTTTACCCACTGTAAAATTAACGTCAGTCTTTACCATGAGTGCCTCGGTGTATTACAGCTGTAACAGTAAAAAGTGAATAAGGTTGTACTGTACAAGTCATTTTTCTTTTTTCCTCCTCTGTCGTTATAAGAACAAATCAAATTTCCTTACCACCTCTTCACATTCAATTTCACCCTAAACCCACATCACCTTCTCTCAATTCCCCACCACATTCAAAGCCTTCCATCCACAAAACATTCAAAGCCTTCCACACTCTCAACCTTCAAACCTTCCCCCCAAAATCAAACAACAATGGCAGACATCAATAACCCTGACAATAAGTTCTCCCCGTACAATAACCTTACAGCATACTTAACCAAGGGTAAGAAATCAGAAGGATTCGATAATATGATCGACTTCCTATGCCGATCAAAGATCCATTTTTCCCTCACAACCAACCCTACCATATATATCCCTCATATGGAGGATTTCTGGAAAACCGCCGTCTACTCTACCGAACAGGGGATTCTCTAAATTAATGCCAAGGTAGACGGCAAGGACATCACCATCTCGGAAGCCACACTCCAAAAACATCTTAAGCTTCAAGATGAGGGAGCATCCATCTCATACTCAAAGGACGAGTACATGAGGACCTTTGTATCCATAGGGTACACTGGAAATCAAAATGAGTATACAATAGAGAAGGCGCTGATGGGCCTTCTATGGAAGTATCTCTGCCACACTCTTCTCTAATGCATATCTCAGAAGAGAAGTGGATGACATCAAGTGAGCTCCGCACTTGCCTCTGCTTTCCATGGTATGATTACTGGCCTAGGTTTTAACTTTGCACACCTCATCTTTGAGGGTTTGAGATATAACCTCCAAGAGGGTGCAAAGCAACAATTTTTTATGTACCCAAGATTCTTGCAGGAGGTTTTCAACCAGGAACTAAAAGAACTTTCAAAACCTACAAGAATCTACATCATGTTGGGACATAAAAATAACATTTTTCAAAGCATGAGATCTGTTTCCAAAAGGTTCTCGGGGTCAATGTTCCATTGTTATCTACATTGATGAACATACAAAGCACCCAGGGTGACAGTTCAGCAAACCCAGCTGGTACTGATCCCACACCCTCCACCTCACTTCCTGAATCACAAACAACTGCTTCCCTTGATCGAATTCCGCAACATTCTACTGAAGATGCACATGCACATACACTTCTAACACCCAGTTTGATTGCTCAAACGGAACACAGGGCCCCGGTTGTAGCCAAGTATACCAGAAAAAGGGGCAAGAGAACTCCTTCTCTTGCCTCCAAGGCCCAAACCCAACCTAACAGCCCTCACTCAGAATCACAACATTCTGGTGAGAATATCATAAGGAACAGCCACATTGTAGACTCCTTCGGATGTCTCTCTATTAGGATCAGGATCACTTCCCGGATCCATAGAACAGCCCCTTGAGCCACTCCTCTCTCTTCTGAACTTAAGTGTTGAGGAACCTGATCAAGATGATGTACCTTCTCCAGCTGCCACTATCTCGGAGGTACTGATTGATCTTGCTTCCAACACACCTAACCCAAGTTCTACTCCCCTGAAGTTCCACTCTAGGAGTTATGACAGAGTGGATGTGGAAGAGGTGTCACAACTGCTGGTCCATCAAATGACCAGGAGGACAGTGACAACATCGCTAAGACCTCAACCACGGAAACTCACAGTGAGGATGTTTCCTTGGAAACTCCCCTCACTGAGAGGAATCTCAGGCGCCAAGAAATCATGGGTGATGGGGATACTGAGGCTAGGCCTACAGCCCCATCTGGGTCCAAGGATTCCACAAATATGGATGAGGACAGTATGCAACTTAAAAATCAGGAATTGACGGCCAGGGTGGCTATGCTTGAGGCTGAGGTGTCAAAACTACAACACCAGATCCTTCTGCATGAAGCCCATCAATGCCCCTCCATGGCTTCTCCCTCCCTTGTCTCAGTGGGCACCCAAACTGATGCTTATCTGTCCACTGATGCAACCAAAAAGGGGGAGATAGTCCCAATGGAAGAAGATTCAGACAGTCTTGACGACTGGATTCAAGAGTAGACTGCATTTCAAAGTACACTATTCAAGCCAACTTTTATACAGGTTCATGACTTGCCAGCTTCAGATGAGGAAGAAGATAAGACTTCTGAAGACTGGAAGTTAGTCATCAGGGCTGTTGATGAGGTGCTGACTGATGTTGAAGACAAAGAACAAACATATACATCTTTCAGCATCATCCTTGAAGAAACAGCCATCATAAGTCAATCCACTGCCCCCCAATTTCCACTGACTTCAACACAGCTAGAGTTTGATATAATACTAGCTTGGGGGTATGATGGAAAGTCTGAGAGGTTCTGGATTTGTTGGGAGTTTAGCGGAGTAAAAGAGCTAAACTGGGACTTTCTCAACAGCATCTAAGTCCTTCACCTATACCATCTACAATGCATCAACATCTCTACGGACCTCTCAGCAGAATTTTCTATTGACAGGTTCTATGACTTAATGGAGGATAATCTACCCAAGTTCGAAAGACAAATATAAGCAGCAAAAAGGGTAGCCTATCCTGAATCTTCAGCAGCAGCAGAAAGAAGACTAACTCCTAGAAGTCTTGAAATAATAAGGAGCAGTCTTCTCACTAAAGAAGAAGTTCTATGCTTAAGAAGATTTCTGTACAACTCCATTATCAAGGACTTAGATGTGCTTAGATGGGTAAGCACTAAGTCTCTTGACCACACCTTACTACTAAGCAACGGCTCCTCTCTCACCATCAACACTAGGAACATCCTGCTACTGCCTACAGACTTTCTTTACAAGATCTTTCAACTCAGGGCAAATATCTGCAATGTCAACTCCCTCGAAAGCCAGGAAATGACAGCTACTGTCAGAGCCCATCTTGAACAAGAAGGAAGGATTGCTGAAGTAGTATATGTGTCAAATTCTGACACTGATTCTGACTCAGCTTCCTCTCGAGTAGACATCTTTGCTGCAGCATATGAATCAAGATCCACTGTCCAAGAAATGCTGATAGAATTTATAAGTCCTGAGTGTAAATCAGATGAAGCTAATGACCTTCTCTTATCAACCTCTCAACTTGCCAATGAAGCTGAGGCTGAGATCCCAACAGCAGCACAATCATCTGCTGTTGTGATCATTGAAGCCGAAGCAGAGGCATCCAGTGTAAACAAAGGGAAGAGAATTATGACCAAAGAAGATGAAGAGAGGTTGCTCAGAGAGAAGAGAGAGAGGGAAGAAATAAGAAGGAAGAGAGAAGAAGAGGAGATGGCTGACCTGAAAAAGGCTCAAGAAAGAAAAACATCCATGCTCCTCAGAGAACAACTTATCCAGCAGTATGCCAAACAGCTGGATGAGATGAAAGTCAAACTTCATGCAGTGTCTCAAGTTAACGAAGATGAAGAACTTGCTAGACAGCTGCAGGAACAACTAAACAAGGAAGAAGAGGAGGAGGAAGAAAAGAAAAGGAAGGAAGATGCTAAATTCAGAATCTCTGATTCTAAATTAGCAAAATAAATGAGGGATGGGTGGATTGAAGCTCTGATCTCTCAAGGTGAGGATGCTGACTACCTTGAAAAACTTTCAAACAAAGAGATCTATAGAGCCATCATGGGTCAGCAGGGGCAATTGGAAAAGAAGAAGAGAGCTGAAGAGGAAGAAAAGGCTCGTCAAAAATCCAAGAAGGCCATTGCACTTAACAAGAGAACCCATGAAGAAAGGAAGGTCATGACTGACTTCCTAAAGGCAATGGGGGAAGTGGAAGGAGGCTAGGTCCCATGACATTCATCAACCTACAATCCTTGTACAGACAAGTCAAGAAGGAAGAAGAAGAAAGACTAGGAAAGAAAGTCTTCAAGACAAGGGTCACAGAAAAGGAAGACAAGAGAACAGTCAAGAAACAAAAGACTTCTGCCCCAGACACTACTTCCACTATCCAAAAACCTTCCACAAATATCCCAAAACCTTCCTCTCCTCCACCCAAAAAGTCCAAACCATCTCACCCAGCTCCCTCTCATCAACAGCCTCTCCTTAAGAAATCCAAACCCACACCTAAACCAAAAGACTCCAGAGATATAGTTGATTGGTTCTACAGTTCACAGGATCAGTGGTTTGAAATCTTCAGGGGGAGAACTGAAAGAAGGAGATCTATTTACAAATCTGTTGATGAAGTTCTACAATTACCATATTCAAATCTCAGTAGAATTCTGGAGATGGGTGAAGCTCATAAGCCTACAAATGAGGGTGGGAAACGTTTTATGCTAGCAATTAAACACCATTTCAACCCTAGCAAAGATGTGATTATAGATATCAAACCACTTCAGTCTCACTCTCCATTTGTAAGTTGGCCCTACAATGCTGATCTGGATGAGTTCACCTTAACTGATGTTAAGAAGCAGCAGATGAGATGTTCAAGAAAGACAATTTTCAAAATGCCAAGTAAAGATATCAAGACTCTGTCTGAGCTTCCACTGAACAATCCCAGCAAGGATCCAAGAGGCTATGAGGTTGCAAGGATAATCTGCCACATGCAAAAGCTTCAGCAACAAAGAGATTAGAAGAATTTTGGTAGCATCAGTCTAGGGGGAGTTTGTAGAACCAAAGACTGATTGCAACAAAATTCTTCTAAGTACAAATGCTGCTGATAGGCTTATCAGCAGCGTTCAACACTTGTTGCTACATATAGGCTTATCAGCAGCGTTCAACACTTGTTGCTACTGATAGGCTTATCAGCAGCGTTTAACACTTGTTACTGCTGATAGGCTTATCAGCAGCGTTCAACACTTGTTGCTACTGATAGGCTTATCAGCAGCGTTCAACAGATCAGTCTTGATGCTGATCCTCATCCTTGCTGCTGACAGCCTTGTGCCTTGAAGATAAATCGTTGCAGCTGACTATCCATGCCAAGCGTCACTGACAACTTTCTGCAAAAAGCTACTGACACACTCAAAGAAGAAGGAACCTCAATGGTGCAACCAATGATGGACAACAATGCTCTTCTCCAAGCATGCAAGTAATGATGCATAAAAAAGACGCTTCAATAAAGTTAGCTAGTTTAGACTAAACTTGTATTATTTGCTTTGTACAAAAGGTCAACGGTCTGTGTTAGATATGATCCTTAGAATCAAGGGTCTGTCTTGATTCTAAGTTAGTATAAATACTGTGTAAACACTTCATTGTAAGTGTGCTTCTTGATAGACTTTTCATTTGTAATCGTTTATTCACAAAAGCTTAATACAACAATGTTCTTATTAGTATTCTTTCTGTTTACTCGATTATACTTGTATAGTTGCTATTGTTTCCGCCAATTTCAACTAAGAACAGAACCATCTTGTACTTTCACGATCTAACAGTGTTGTATTATGTAAAGGATTGTGTAGGTGATTGTGGTTTATACTTGAATGAGTGTTTTATAAAATGAAAACTTGAAATGAATGGTTTTAAAATAAATAATTTAGGGTTTGGGTTTGAATAACTAAATAAATCAAATATTTGATATTTATTTATTTAGCTAGAAAATAGTGTGGGAATTATATTAATTTAAATATAATTAAAATAAATAAATTTACTTTATTTATTGTTTATGAAAATGTGTCAAAGTACTGGTGTAAATATATATGAGCATATATAATTATGAAATATTATGATTTAACTTTAAACGGATTGTACATGTAAAAGAATAAGTTCTTGAGGAAAACTTTAAACTTTATTTATTCATTTATCATAAAAAAATAAAATATCCTTTTAAGAAAATGAGAAAAATGTAAATACATGTTTATTTAGAAGGTTTTATTTTAAATAGGGTCTTAAACCCTAATAGGTAATTAAAAGGAAATGATTTGTAAAATTTGTTTTATGAAACGGAAATGCATTTATATATATATATATATATATATATATATATATATATATATATATATATATATATATATTTGTCACACCCCGACCGATGACGGAATCATCGAGGCGGACAATAAAATGATTGTTCATAAGCACATGATCTGCTAAGGTTTCATAATTCATTAATAAGATTTAAATATCAAATATTCCATTACAATTCAAGTTATAACACCCTATTCTAGAATATTACACATAATTATTTTACTAGGTCCAAAAGCCTTATGTGTAGCACCTTCAACACATAGTCACACAATCACATATCTTCACCTGAAACGTAATCCAAAACAAGTGTCAACTACGAGAGTTGGTGAGTTTACATATGATTGAATATAATAAAAGTTTAATTAAAAACGTTTATACAATTCTTGGTTTGACATGGTAAGATACGGCATGATGTGGAGAATTCACTATGTATATACCAATCGTAAGTATGTAAATATAAGCATATAGGTTTAACGTGATAGGCATGGAATCAAGACTATGTGGGTCACACACAGTTTAAAACCACCCTAAAAGTATCCAAAGCATGCAAGTATGTATATGCACAAAGGTTTAACGTGATAGGCATGGAATCAAGACTATGTGGGTCACACACAGTTTAAAACCACCCTAAAAGTATCCATAGCATAACAAGTGACCATGCACAAAAGCACAATAATCTACGCATGTAAACACAAGTTGAATTGTATGTAAGTATGCACAGATTACGTCTCACCCCAAAATGTATAAAAATGTAAATAGGGGGATATGTAACTCACCTTGCAAGCGGGAATTTTTCCACGCGTGTAGGTGATAAAGATGTTGAAGTCTAAGCACGTTGAAACCCTATGTAGATAAATGGGTATTATTGTATGTTTACATGCGCGTATTAGTATTTAATTGTGTATAGGTTTATAATAACATTTCTTAGTGTTATTTGCATAAAAGTTGGTCCAGATTTACTTGAAATTACTGATTTGATCGAAACTGTTTATAGTTGTGACAGGTATCGAAACTGTGTTCAATCGAAACTACTAGTTTCGATTGACCATTTACAAGTGATACACAGAACTGTCGAAACTACTATCTATCGAAACTACTAGTTTCGATTGATCATTTATAAGTGATACACAGGCTGTCGAAACTACAATCTATCGAAACTACTAGTTTCGATTGATCATTTATAAGTGATACACAGGCTGTCGAAACTACCATCTATCGAAACTACTAGTTTTGATTGATCATTTATAAGTGATACACAAGCTGTCGAAACTACCATCTATCGAAACTACTAGTTTCGATTGACCATTTACTCAATCGAAACTAAGTAGTTTCGATGGCCCAGACTTTAGAAAATAAAACAGTAATTTTTTAGAACAATAGTTTGTCCAGTAATCGATGGTTTGGAGTCGTGACTTCGATTGGTTCAGCTTGCCTTATGATAACAGAAGGTAAAGAAACGAAGTTGAGGATTCTTACGTGGTCGCAAAGGGACCGGACGGCAGAGTCTTAAATCCGAGAATGTCCAGAATGAGAATCAAGCTTCTGGATTAGATTAGCCTCTACAACCTTGGTCACAGCTTCACACAGAGATGGCGATTGTAATGGTGCCTTCAATTTGGAGTGAGATTGGGTGGAAGAGGGGTAGCGAGCTCGTGCAGGTCCGTCTATGGCTATTTATAGCCGAGTTCGTTTCTTGTGACAAAGCGTGCAATTGGGCACGTCCCGACACTCGTCTGGACGAGACGAAGCTAACGAGCTATTAAATACGCGTGGGGGTTGACTGTCGGGCTCGAATTCGAGGCGTGGGTTCTCGGCCACCAATAAGATCAGGCAATTCGTATGTTGGGGAGACCAATTGGTCGGGGCCTTTTGTTCGCATGGAGAAGACGAGCTCAGGGACGTCTGTAGCGGCTGTCGAGGTGCAGGGAACAGCCATGTCGGGGTGTTCGCCGGAAACTATCACGGACCGCTGGACAATGTTGGGGATAACCGGATTTGCGAAAAGGGTTTGGCAGATTTAGTCCCTGAAGTTTGGCTTTGATTTAATTTAGTCCCTGAGATAATTACGGATGGGTCCTTATAGTTTAGTTTGTCCATGTTTAGTCCTTTAACCGGTTTTTAACTTAAAACCTTCTAGTTTAAAAAGTTTCAAAACAACCCTTTAACTTTTATAAAAATAATTAGTTTAATTTCTTTTAAATTTTTAAATATATTTTATAAACTTATATTATTATTATTGTTATAAATAATTTTTATAAAAGTTAGTTATCTTATTTAAATAGGTTATTTTATTAAATATGAAACTTTTAAATTAAAATTTTATATAAGTTTAAAACGTATTTATTTTTTTTATTATTTTAAATCCAATAAATAAAAATAAATATATATTTTGTACAAAATTAAACAAAACACTTGCATTTCATTTAGTTGAAAATGATTACATGATATATATTACAAATGGGTGAATAAAAATCCGGAATGTCACAGTCTCCCCATGTTAAAGGAATTTCGCCCCGAAATTCGATTTACGAAGGTTATGGAAGCGGGAAAGAGATGCCAAAGGACTTAAAATGGAATTACTTCACAAGAGAAAGATTCAGCGGGGAAATAGCGTATGATAACGGGTGACGGTGCTAATTCGAGTCGAGTTGTCAATTTGTTGGTCTAATAGTATAATGAGATTTATGCATACAATTTTTCATACAACGCATGAATGTAAACTACTAGAAACCAGATTTAACAATATTGGTGCCAATCACCTTGTGACATGGCATTTTCCTTTAAAACTCCACCCCACGGGTGTTCATATTTTCAAAGTTTGCAAAAACATTTTCAAAAACCGGTCCTCCTCCTAGTACTTATACATGGTTTATACTCGTTATATCAAGTGGGTTTATGTATAGGGTGTACCAGCGGCTAACCCACCACCCCTTTGATATACCGGGAATTCCCCGTGCATAATTACTAGGATTTAGATCATTTTAATTAAATCACCTTTCTCAATTGAAAATTGTACAATGAAATGCATACAATTTGTAAACGTTATCACGTCTATGAGTGGTTTTATAGCACAAATATGTCTAATAATTCAAGAACCGATCCTCTTCCTAGTACTTATGCATGGTTTATACTCGTTATATCAAGTGGGTTTATGTATAGGGTGTACCAGCGGCTAACCCACCACCCCTTTGATATATCGGGGATTCCCCGTGCATAATTACTAGGATTTAGAACTTCAACAATTCAAGTAAACTTTAACAGAGCTAGCAAGTTGTATGACTGAATTTAAACATAATAGGTTTGTTTCACAAAAGTATAGGAATGAGATGAATGGTGAAAGCATAGCTGTTATATGCAATCACGGATTATAGAATTCATAGCAATGGATTTCCCATCCGCTATTACCCTATTATAAGAGTTATCAAGTTCGGCTTGTTGTTTAGCAAATAGTTGGTTAAAAATGAGAGACACAATTTTCATTGGCATGAGTATTGAATAAAACGTACGTATAAAGATAGTGAATAAAAGAGCGTACCGATGACAATGTCGTCATAAGTAGGAGCCTCAATAGCATCTATATTAAATGCTTGTCCATGAGGAATAACTTGAATTTGAAGTCTCGGACATTGGTTTCGAAAGTGGTTTGGATCTCCACATTCGTAACAGGCTCGTCCATAGGTGATAGTGAGAGGCACTTGGTGATTGCCTTGAGTAGTTTGCTTAACGATAGTGCGAGCATGGCAAGTAGTAACAACGTGTCCATAGCATCCACACCTTGAGCATAGACGGCATGCAGCATGCGGGGCATGGTGATACTTGCAAGTAAGGCATTGGGGAAATGAACCTACATAATTTCTTAGAATTTGACCTGCAGGAGTAACTTGGGTCACAGGCACGGCAGGAGTGATGGCCGCAAAGTTTTGGGCCTTGCGCTTCCTATCATGATGGGAAGATTCGGGTTCTTCGTCTTTGTCGGACACGGAAGTAGCAGCTTTGTCGACCACTTTCTTGGTACCCTTCCTAGATAAGGTACCCGCTTTGACGTGGTTGTCAGTCAACACAGCAGACAAACGGATAGTGTCTTCGAGTGTGGAGGGATTACTTCCTAATACGGTGTCTTGGAGCGGCATAGGCAGTCCACCTATGTATTTCTCAATTCCCCGTGCTAAGGGAGTAACCATGTGGGACACGAGCAGACTTAGTTCTTGAAAACGAGTGGTGTATGCCAAATTTTCTCCGCTATCTTGGGTGAGATCCCAAAATTCAGCTTCGAGCTTCCTCATTTCGTTGCGAGGACAGAACTCGTCGGTCATAATTCGTTTCATTTCGTCCCAAGACAAAGACATAGCAGATTCATTGCCTCGAGTACGTTTCTCACCGTTCCACCAGGTGAGTGCTAGTTTTTGGAAGACGCTGGCAGCATAACGGACTTTGAGGTTGTCGGGACAATCGTTGTTTAGGAAAGTACTCTCCATACTTTCAAACCATTGAAGAAGGCCAGTAGCACCTTCCATCCCGAAGAATTTGGTGGGGTTGCAAGAATTGAAATACTTGAATGTGCAGTATGGTGGGTTTACACCATTCCCTTGCGTGTTAGACCCATTGCTGTTGTTGTTAGCTTGGATCAGTTGACCTACTAGTTGGGTAAGTAATGTAGCAAGGTCGGTGTTGGAGTTGCTAGAGTTAGCATTAACCGCGCGACGGGGAGGCATTCTATAAAATACCACAAGAAAAGACAAGAATTTATGAGACTTCGGATAAATGGGCATGTATGTGCCACAGTTGGTAGACTGTTCACAATAATGCAAGCAGGAACACGAGATGACACTCATCATGTCGCGTGATAATGTATGTTTGTTCTGACTAAAACTGATCACATAATTCATTCAAAATTTATAACACTAAAGGATGGGGAAATAAGCCATGAAATCTATTCCTGGGAGGATATGATAACATAGATCATTATTCGCGCGATAGGAATGGCCGGGATTCGCATGCACTACAAATTGTTATTACGTGTGCACCCGTAATAATGATTTGTTTTGCATGTTCGTCTAGTTCTTCCTATCTTGCTATAATGTCCCCAAATTTTGAGTTTAGGTTCGGATCGTATTCTTGCGAATACAATGACTTATCAACGTTAAGTAATTCCTCAAAACTTTCAAGGAGACATGCTTTAGCCTATAGGTAAACACTCACTTCAGGAATTCCCAGGAAAGCATACGGGTCCGTTTATTTGGATTTATACGAAATGCTTTTCCAAGACAGAAAACCCGATGTACAGGTGTCACCCTTCCAGATTGCATGTGTCCTTTACTGGTTTTGAGAAATTAAGTCGTTGACGAGATTTTCAAGATTTTAATAGACTTGAGAGTCTATGAGTATAAAATGTGTAGGAATGTTGCAATTAATTAGTAAAGAGTATGGGTAAGGATGGGTAGTGTATTTGTTTGCATAAGTTTTGTTGTCAAATGTGTATGTAAAGTATGTATCATGTATTAAAGCCTTGTATGTATGTGTATAAGTCTCATGTACCAAACTTGGGAAAATTCAAATAATACCTAACTACAAATAACTCACATAGCAATTAATCATTTAGCACATAACACATAAAAGGGAGTCCTAGGGTTATAGTGTAGGTCATTGTGTCTAATAACCTATATCCCTATAACCATGGCTCTGATACCAATCTGTCACACCCCGACCGATGGCGGAATCATCGAGGCGGACAACAGAATGATTGTTCATAAGCACATGATCTGCTAAGGTTGCATAATTCATTAATAAGATTTAAATATCAAATATTCCATTACAATTCAAGTTATAACACCCTATTCTAGAATATTACACATAATTATTTTACTAGGTCCAAAAGCCTTATGTGTAGCACCTTCAACACATAGTCACACAATCACATATCTTCACCTGAAACGTAATCCAAAACAAGTGTCAACTACGAGAGTTGGTGAGTTTACATATGATTGAATATAATAAAAGTTTAATTAAAAACGTTTATACAATTCTTGGTTTGAGATGGTAAGATACGGCATGATGTGGAGAATTCACTATGTATATACCAATCGTAAGTATGTAAATATAAGCATATAGGTTTAACGTGATAGGCATGGAATCAAGACTATGTGGGTCACACACAGTTTAAAACCACCCTAAAAGTATCCAAAGCATGTAAGTATGTATAAGCACAAAGGTTTAACGTGATAGGCATGGAATCAAGACTATGTGGGTCACACACAGTTTAAAACCACCCTAAAAGTATCCATAGCATAACAAGTGACCATGCCCAAAAGCACAATAATCTACGCATGTAAACACGAGTTGAATTGTATGTAAGTATGCACAGATTACGTCTCACCCCAAAATGTATAAAAATGTAAATAGGGGGATATGTAACTCACCTTGCAAGCGGGTATTTTTCCACGCGTGTAGGTGATAAAGATGTTGAAGTCTAAGCACGTTGAAACCCTATGTAGATAAATGGGTATTATTGTATGTTTACATGCGCGTATTAGTATTTAATTGTGTATAGGTTTATAATAACATTTCTTAGTGTTATTTGCATAAAAGTTGGTCCAGATTTACTTGAAATTACTGATTTGATCGAAACTGTTTATAGTTGTGACAGGTATCGAAACTGTGTTCAATCGAAACTACTAGTTTCGATTGACCATTTACAAGTGATACACAGAACTGTCGAAACTACTATCTATCGAAACTACTAGTTTCGATTGATCATTTATAAGTGATACACAGGCTGTCGAAACTACCATCTATCGAAACTACTAGTTTCGATTGATCATTTATAAGTGATACACAGGCTGTTGAAACTATCATCTATCGAAACTACTAGTTTCGATTGATCATTTATAAGTGATACACAGTCTGTCGAAACTACCATCTATCGAAACTACTAGTTTCGATTGACCATTTACTCAATCGAAACTAAGTAGTTTCGATGGCCTAGACTTTAGAAAATAAAATAGTAATTTTTCAGAACAATAGTTTGTCCGGTAATCGATGGTTTGGAGTCGTGACTTCGATTAGTTCAGCTTGCCTTATGATAACAGAAGGTAAGGAAACGAAGTTGAGGATTCTTACATGGTCGCAAAGGGACCGGACGGCAGAGTCTTAAATCCGAGAATGTCCAGAATGAGAATCGAGCTTCTGGATGAGATTAGCCTCTACAACCTTGGTCACAGCTTCACACAGAGATGGCGATTGTAATGGTGCCTTCAATTTGGAGTGAGATTGGGTGGAAGAGGGGTAGCGAGCTCGTGCAGGTCCGTCTATGGCTATTTATAGCCGAGTTCGTTTCTTGTGACAAAGCGTGCAATTGGGCACGTCCCGACACTCGTCTGGACGAGACGAAGCTAACGAGCTATTAAATACGCGTGGGGGTTGACTGTCGGGCTCGAATTCGAGGCGTGGGTTCTCGGCCACCAACAAGATCAGGCAATTCGTATGTTGGGGAGACCAATTGGTCGGGGCCTTTTGTTCGCATGGAGAAGACGAGCTCAGGGACGTCTGTAGCGGCTGTCGAGGTGCAGGGAACAGCCCTGTCGGGGTGTTCGCCGGAAACTATCTCGGACCGCCGGACAATGTAGGGGATAACCGGATTTGCGAAAAGGGTTTTGGCAGATTTAGTCCCTGAAGTTTGCTTTGATTTAATTTAGTCCCTGAGATAATTACGGATGGGTCCTTATAGTTTGGTTTGTCCATATTTAGTCCTTTAACCGGTTTTTAACTTAAAACCTTCTAGTTTAAAAAGTTTCAAAACAACCCTTTAACTTTTATAAAAATAATTAGTTTAATTTCTTTTAAATTTTTAAATATATTTTATAAACTTATATTATTATTATTGTTATAAATAATTTTTATAAAAGTTAGTTATCTTATTTAAATAGGTTATTTTATTAAATATGAAACTTTTAAATTAAAATTTTATATAAGTTTAAAACGTATTTATTTTTTATTATTTTAAATCCAATAAATAAAAATAAATATATATTTTGTACAAAATTAAACAAAACACTTGCATTTCATTTAGTTGAAAATGATTACATGATATATATTACAAATGGGTGAATAAAAATCCGGAATGTCACAATATTAAACTTAAATAACATAAAAGCTTTTGATTAAAACTAATGACTTTTATTACATACTTTATTTATATTGTAAATGTGGTTTCCAAATCGTTTAAATTGTAAAAGAATTAGTTCTTGAGGAAAAATTCCGTATTAATGTACAAGTCAAATCTAATTAGTACTAGGTTTCATAGAATAATTTTTATACAATAAAAATGGTATTAAAAATTAGTGGGCTCGCCCGGAATCATCATGCGTTAACCGCTGGATCAGAGGCACAATCCTGGTAGAACACTTGTTTAAATTTTACTTAACACTTAATCGTAAAGGGCCGGACCGGGTTTAAAGGGAACACACAAAAATACGCCGGAGATGTGGGTTTCGAACCCACGCCACTTGATCCGATGGGGCAATGACTTAACCAGTCGGACCATGTGGTTTCGCTGGTTATGTATGAACCCGATAGGTTAAATACCCTAACGAACATAATCGAAATTCCCTTTTTAGAACCGTATGAACTGTTCACGGAACTAACATAAATTGAATTTGATATACTCGATTTCGGTTAATTGATAAGGGGCTTTCTATGTATGAACAAAAACGAATTGAATGAGATAAACCTCACCTGATTTGATTAGATATTGAAAGTTGACGGCTAGAGGCACATGTCCGGTGTTCTTGGCACTCGATCGGAGGTCAGAAGTGATATGCAGTGGATTTGAAGGTTGGGAGGGTTTATACGGGTTCGTGCGAAGGTGTGAGGGTATATTAACTCGTTCAATTTTGTTTAATTTACACGATTTGATTCGTGGTTCAAGGGTGACAGTTGTAGGATGAGATTTACGCATCAAATTGATAATTGATAATGTATTGAGTCGTGTATATGGTTTGAATACATGTGCAGAGTAATTATGCGTGATTTGCGGGTTCTAAACGCGTCCAATTTCCATGATTTGTAACTGAATTAGCTCGGTTTGACTTTGCAAGTTAAACTTGTTTGAATTTCGAATTAAGCCGCGCAAAGGTTAAATTGGAATGTTAAATGGGTCTGGATTTGATCGATACTGGGTAATCATGATAAGTCCATACCCATCGGTTTGATCGAATTCAGCCTTGAATTGTGAGGGATTTGGGGCTGTTGAATTTTGAAGAGTCAAAATAGGTCAAATGTTCTTGAATAGGGTCATGTTGATATAAAAAAGATTCAAGACTCAATATTTTTATTTCTAAAAAAATGTATTTATAAAATTTATAAAACCTAAGCATTATTTTATTTACATTACTTTATTAAACTCCATTTATTTATAAAATTATAAATTGTAATAATCATTTATTCAAATATAATCAATGTATATATATATATATATATATTCTTACCTTTATATTTGTAAATGAATACGTGTATATATATTTAAAAGATCATGCCTTAAAACTCACATGTTTTGTTTTGGTTATAACAAAGTATTGGTCTTATGGTATATTTATATGCATTTGTATTAGAATAAATCGATAGAAATTTCCAATCTTATATATTAATATGAAATAAAGAGATTGTAACCTCGGGAGATCGGGTAGATAATGTTCTGAACTAGAAGTGGAATTTGAATTACTGTTTAATGTATAAAATAAATATAAGGAAAATCAAGGATCTCACAAAGTGTATTAATCTTCAATGTTTACAAGATTACAGAAAGAACTCTAAGGAAGCACACTTGTACAAATGAAAGATATAATACATGTAAAGGAACTTAGATTCAAGACAGACCCTTGATTTTAAGGATCAGGTCAAACACAAGCCGTTGATCTTTGATAGTTACAAGTTACACTACTATTGGTAGACAACTAAAAGACAAGCTGCTACAAACAGTTCTGTTCAGGTCAAAAGTCTTCTTAGGAATCTTTGCAGGAGACTTCAGAAGTGGTAGCTTTGTGTTTAATCTACACCAATAACATTCCTTCTGCTGATAGGTGTGTCAGTGTTGCAGCAGAGGTGTCAGTAGCAAAGTCAAAGCTGCTGATGATTTGCCTATCTGCAGCAACAAGTGTTTGATGATGTTGAGAAGCCTATCAGCAGCAACTCTGAGCTTCAGCAGATAAGGCAATCTGCAACATAGTTGTTCATCAGCAGTAAAACATACTATCCGCAGCAACTAGCCTTATCCCTAGAAACTTGTAAGTCAACAACAAAATGTGGAGTCCGCAGCAATTGTACTTAGAGAATTTTATAGCTATCAGTCTTTATCTCTACAGTAACTTCAGTATCCTGAATATTGTTATTAACGGCCACTTGTCTATTATTTTCTTTATTAATTGTAGGTGAAATACTCGTAATCTAATACTCACCTGAAGACTCGATCAATAGACGTGGACCACGTGTGAAATACGCTGAATAACGGTCACAAGGAAATGATAGAGTCAAGTCTTTATTTTTGCATAGTTAGTTAAAGATTATTTGTATTTAATTAACGAAGTGATTTGTAGGTCTCGGGGGCCTCGGTCGAGCACAACGGAAGACTGATTATTGCAATGTAGACATGTTCGTTGATTCGTGGGGAGAACAGATGAAAGAAACGATGAACCAGTGCATATGAACAATAGGAACAGATAAACAAGAGAATCGATAATCCAAACAACGTTATCATCACAGATTACATACCGAAGGACTATACATCTCTAGTTTAAGCTCACGGTCCAAGGGTCGGGAGAGCTCGTCCCGACTCGACCTCTCTCAGAATCTTACATTTGTTTTCTGCGCTTAACAAATGAGCCCAACAACTCTATTTATAGAGGCAGGAACAACTTGTCAGGCGCACTTAACAAGTACGCATGACATTTGGTCATGCGTACTTATTAAGTACGCAAGGCAAATGCCTTGCGCACTTGTTAAGTGCGCATGAACAAGTGGTGAACTTGCTAAGTACGCAGAAACATTCTCCTGCGTACTAGCTGAGTACACCGATACATAGAATTTTTATCTATAGTTACCAAAACATGCATTAATAGACTTCCTCTTAACTAAAGCATCAAATTCTATCTCACTAACACTGATATTTATCAGTTTACAAAGAATGTCCTAACAGACTCCCTCTAAACTAATGCTATCATGTGTCTTCTGGCAAGACTTGATCTTCTGGTATTCACTTGAAATCTTCAAATGTTCAAACTTCAGTCTTCAATTGTCGTGCGATGACAAACACGACCCCCTCTTGACTGTAGCTTTCTTTGTAGACCAAAACAAGTGCTTCAATAAGAACCAACTAACCCAATACAGCTCATTGTAATTCACCCTCTCAGCAGTAGCTTGCTCCACCCTGACTATCCTGCAAATCAGCTGGCATATGATAGAGAGTCTGAATTTCCATTAATATGTATCAAACTAATCAACTCCCATAGGAATTCCAGTAGGATAAACTTTAGTCTTTAAGCCAGATGTGTTAACTCTATCTTGTATCTTCACGACCAAATTCTCGAAGATGTTCATATCCAACTTCCCCATTCCATGTAAGCTCCATCTGACAAGACCAGAAACAAGGGATTGTTTCCTATCCCGTCAGCAAATGATAAAGGTTATGTCTTCAACTAATAATCCCACTATCCAGCTTTATCTTGAAAACACTCGAGAAAATCAAACACAAATTCATGCTTAGTAGTGATCATCATGTATCCAATCTGCAATATTCTTCAGTTAGATCTTCATTCCTGGTTAATATCTCCTAATCGGTAACATTCAGCACGATGAAGTCCCATAACTAGGTTGTCTATCCGGATTCCGCCCAGATCCCAAATGAGAAATCCAATCATAACTAAAACACACCAAATCTTGAACACACTCTTGACCAATGAGCATGGAAAAGAAAAATAAAATATAGTTTACACGAGAAATCATAGTTAAGATTCATGTTACTTTAAAAGTCCCATGAATCTTAAAAATTTTATCCCCCTCATTTCTCTATAAACTATGACCAGTTTCATCACCGCTTCACCCGATTCCTCAAAACCACGTCTAGTCAAAACTAGGATTTTATTTCTTTGCAAAGATGTAATAGCAAAACTATGGGTTCAAACTGTTATAGTATTCATCCCCTATTAAATAAGTATCCCGGATACTCGTTGCCTACATTTTCAGGTTTGAATACGTAAACAATATGATTCAAAGACCCAGAGCAGCACATCTTCATAAACAAATCAAGACCTTTAGCCGATGATGACCCAATTGTTCAAATTAATTTAGCAGTCATTCCCTATTATAGAAGTATGCAAGATACTCGTAGCCAACATTTTCAGGTTTCAACAACTTAGCAAAATGACAACTGGTATCATTCAGCAAAAATCTCGACCTTGTTTCGCCATGCTACTTTATATACAAATTTCAGTCCCGAAAAACCAAAATCACTAAATTTTCAAAAATGGCCCGAAACATGTATACAAATGATCTCTAAAAAATTTGGCCAAGAAAAGTTTTCCCACCAAAAATCACTAATTTTTTTTATCCCAGATGATAACAGACTAGCAAATACACATGTTTGATATTTCTTGCGTATTTAGTTAGTACGCACAACAGTGAGTCATGCGTACTTGTCTTCATGCGTACTTGCCTTCATGCGAACTTATAAGTACGCATGGTTGTTTACTCCTGCATACTTAACCAGCAGTATACCAACGCACTTGTCTGATCTTTGAGGGAGATTTCAGAAACTGTTGGATTTTTGAAATTGATATTTCCAAAGGCTTAGTAATCATATTCTAGCAAACCAGTAGCCTTCCAAACATCAAATGAAGTGATAACGAAGACGAATTTTAGGATTATCTTCTAAATAGGTTGAAATTATCATAAGTACGCAGAAGTTAAAATTCGAATCTGGAGCACAAATCAACGAACACCGAGGCTCTGATACCAGTTATAGGTCCCGGGGGCCTCGGTCAAGCACAGCGGAAGACTGATTAGTGCAATGTAGACCTGTTCGTTGATTTGTGGGGAGAACAGATTAAGGAAACTATGGACCAGAGCATATGAACAATAAGAACAGATAAACAAGAGAATCGGTAATCCAAACAACGTTATCATCACAAATTACATACCGAAGGACTATACATCTCTAGTTTAAGCTCACGGTCCAATGGTCGGGAGAGCTCGTCCCGACCCGACCTCTCTCAGAATCTCACATTTGTTCTCTGCACTTAACAAATGAGCCCAACAGCTCTATTTATAGAGGCAGGAACAACATGTCATGCGCACTTAACAAGTACGCATGACATTTGGTCATGCGTACTTATTAAGTACGCAAGGCAAATGCCTTGCGCACTTGTTAAGTGCGCATGAACAAGTGGTGAACTTGCTAAGTACGCAGAAACATTCTCTGCAGCCAAGAGAAACGCCAAGTAAGCTAAAATTGTTAGGACATGTTTTGTAACTGTTGATAAAATTCTGTGTAAGTTCTGCCAGAGGCGAACTTAATAAGTTCGCCTAGCCTATCAGAGACGAACTTAATAAGTTCGCCTGGTCTATCAGAGGCGAACTTATTAAGTTCGTTTAGCCTATAAGAGGCGAACTTAATAAGTTCGCCTAAGCACAGTGAAGCGAACTTGTTAAGTTCGCCTGGTGCAGAACAGTAGCTTATATATACATAACAGAGTCAGTTTGACAGATAGACCAGAACAGATTAGAGGTGTGAGACGATATCAGAGTAGACAGATTCTGTAATCTTGTAACCTGATATTGTTGTGGAAATACAAAGAGTTTATTTACACCGTTGTTGTTGATTGAGTTACACGAGCACGTTGATCATGGATTCCGCACGTTATCACCGTGTCGTACCGCGAGTCTAGAGATCCGTCACGCACCGAATTAGGGACCTACAAGTGTTATCAGAGCCATTGCTCTTGATTAGCAGAAGATTCGTGGTGTTTTCGTGTCCAATCAACATCAAAATTCAGAGATTTAGAAGATTTTTCATCATTTCGTGTTCTTGATAAAAATGAAGAATTTTTGAAAAATTTGGATTGATTTTGAATTGTTTTGATGAAATTGATCCGATAGAAATCTTCTAATAGAGAAATTACACAATCCTACGGTCCAATTTTGATTAATTCCTTCAAATCAGTGATTAATGATGATTTTCGTATGCTTCGGGTTCGCGAGTTTGGTCTGAAGTGTTCTTGAATTTGAATCTGCTGAAGCAAGCGAACTTGCTGAATCTGTTGTGCAGGCGAACTTAAGGAAGCGAACTTAATAAGTTCGCTTGGTGAATATTAGGCGAACTTAATAAGTTCGCTTGGTGCAGAGTAAGCGAACTTAATCAGCAGGCGAACTTAATCAGCAGGCGAACTTATCTGTTCGATCGGGCTTAAAAAAAAAAAAAAAAAAAGCATTTTGGCGGGAAAATCCATCTTGTCCAAATTTTTTAGGGAAAGTTTATATGGTCGTTTTGAATCATTTTTGAAATTTTGAATTTTCGAAGGACTATACATCTCTAGTTTAAGCTCACGGTCCAATGGTCGGGAGAGCTCGTCCCGACCCGACCTCTCTCAGAATCTCACATTTGTTCTCTGCACTTAACAAATGAGCCCAACAGCTCTATTTATAGAGGCAGGAACAACATGTCATGCGCACTTAACAAGTACGCATGACATTTGGTCATGCGTACTTATTAAGTACGCAAGGCAAATGCCTTGCGCACTTGTTAAGTGCGCATGAACAAGTGGTGAACTTGCTAAGTACGCAGAAACATTCTCTGCAGCCAAGAGAAACGCCAAGTAAGCTAAAATTGTTAGGACATGTTTTGTAACTGTTGATAAAATTCTGTGTAAGTTCTGCCAGAGGCGAACTTAATAAGTTCGCCTAGCCTATCAGAGACGAACTTAATAAGTTCGCCTGGTCTATCAGAGGCGAACTTATTAAGTTCGTTTAGCCTATAAGAGGCGAACTTAATAAGTTCGCCTAAGCACAGTGAAGCAAACTTGTTAAGTTCGCCTGGTGCAGAACAGTAGCTTATATATACATAACAGAGTCAGTTTGACAGATAGACCAGAACAGATTAGAGGTGTGAGACGATATCAGAGTAGACAGATTCTGTAATCTTGTAACCTGATATTGTGGTGGAAATACAAAGAGTTTATTTACACCGTTGTTGTTGATTGAGTTACACGAGCACGTTGATCATGGATTCCGCACGTTATCACCGTGTCGTACCGCGAGTCTAGAGATCCGTCACGCACCGAATTAGGGACCTACAAGTGTTATCAGAGCCATTGCTCTTGATTAGCAGAAGATTCGTGGTGTTTTCGTGTCCAATCAACATCAAAATTCAGAGATTTAGAAGATTTTTCATCATTTCGTGTTCTTGATAAAAATGAAGAATTTTTGACAAATTTGGATTGATTTTGAATTGTTTTGATGAAATTGATCCGATAGAAATCTTCTAATAGAGAAATTACACAATCCTACGGTCCAATTTTGATTAATTCCTTCAAATCAGTGATTAATGATGATTTTCGTATGCTTCGGGTTCGCGAGTTTGGTCTGAAGTGTTCTTGAATTTGAATCTGCTGAAGCAAGCGAACTTGCTGAATCTGTTGTGCAGGCGAACTTAAGGAAGCGAACTTAATAAGTTCGCTTGGTGAATATTAGGCGAACTTAATAAGTTCGCTTGGTGCAGAGTAAGCGAACTTAATCAGCAGGCGAACTTATCTGTTCGATCGGGCTTAAAAAAAAAAAAAAAAACATTTTGGCGGGAAAATCCATCTTGTCCAAATTTTTTTAGGGAAAGTTTATATGGTCGTTTTGAATCATTTTTGAAATTTTGAAATTTTGAATTTTCGAAGGACTATACATCTCTAGTTTAAGCTCACGGTCCAATGGTCGGGAGAGCTCGTCCCGACCCGACCTCTCTCAGAATCTCACATTTGTTCTCTGCACTTAACAAATGAGCCCAACAGCTCTATTTATAGAGGCAGGAACAACATGTCATGCGCACTTAACAAGTACGCATGACATTTGGTCATGCGTACTTATTAAGTACGCAAGGCAAATGCCTTGCGCACTTGTTAAGTGCGCATGAACAAGTGGTGAACTTGCTAAGTACGCAGAAACATTCTCTGCAGCCAAGAGAAACGCCAAGTAAGCTAAAATTGTTAGGACATGTTTTGTAACTGTTGATAAAATTCTGTGTAAGTTCTGCCAGAGGCGAACTTAATAAGTTCGCCTAGCCTATCAGAGACGAACTTAATAAGTTCGCCTGGTCTATTAGAGGCGAACTTATTAAGTTCGTTTAGCCTATAAGAGGCGAACTTAATAAGTTCGCCTAAGCACAGTGAAGCGAACTTGTTAAGTTCGCCTGGTGCAGAACAGTAGCTTATATATACATAACAGAGTCAGTTTGACAGATATACCAGAACAGATTAGAGGTGTGAGACGATATCAGAGTAGACAGATTCTGTAATCTTGTAACCTGATATTGTGGTGGAAATACAAAGAGTTTATTTACACCGTTGTTGTTGATTGAGTTACACGAGCACGTTGATCATGGATTCCGCACCTTATCACCGTGTCGTACCGCGAGTCTAGAGATCCGTCACGCACCGAATTAGGGACCTACAAGTGTTATCAGAGCCATTGCTCTTGATTAGCAGAAGATTCGTGGTGTTTTCGTGTCCAATTGTGACATTTCAAAAATCTTCGTTGCGGAATTTATCATGTAAATATTAACATTTTATATTTAATCAAATTTATACAAATTGGTGTATTGGCAAATTTCAATTTATGTACTTTTAATTTTTAAAAATATTTGAAGGTTATAAACTATATAAACTATGTTATTAAATTAAATAATTTATATAAATCAATGGTTTTCAATTTTATTTACCATTCAATGAGATTGATTTTAAATAAAAACATAAGTTTTTATAAAACTTTATATGCTTAGGTTTTATTTGGTTTTTTTATACAAATAAGTATTTTATGTTATGAATTTAATTTAATTAGAAATTTATAAATTTTAAAAACTAATATAAAATTCTATACAAAAATTCTACATTTAAAAAGTTGCATATTTAATAAAACAACATATTTTAATAAGATTTATAACTTTTATAAAGATTATTAATTATAAAATAATAATAAAATAAGTTTATAAAAACATTTTTAAATTAAATTGATTAAAAAAAAAAAAAAAAGAAATTTAAATTAATTTATTTATTTAAAAGTTCAGGGGTTGTATTGTAATAAATCGAACTCAAAGGTTTTAACAGAAAATAACTGTAGGGTCCATTTCTGGACAATTTAAACTTCAGGGACCCATCCGTATTTATTTTAGGGGTTAATTTAATATAAAGACAAACTCCAGGGACCAAAACTGTCAATTCCTTTTTCGTTTTTCCGGCGCCCAGCGCCTTTTCTTCTCCGGCGACAGCAACTTTTCCGGCCAGTCTCGAGACTGCGAACCACGCCACCTCGACACCCGAGAAAAGCACCCTCGTACTCGCCTGTTTTCCCCAGTCTTTTTCCCCCCATCGATTTCACCTTTTAACATAGGAAACCCGAGATTCATTAAATTTTCGAAAAGCTAACCATGAAATTCGGCCGACACACAGTACCTCGACGTCTAAGGTCTGTCCCCTTCGATTCGACGTGTCCATACGCGTGTAACCGAGTCATCAATTTCACCTTTTATTATCGAAATCTCGTGCGACCATTTAAGCCTCTAACCGACTGTAACTCAAGCCCTCACTCTCTCCCTGTACACTCTCACTATTAATTAACCAAACCGTTGGATTCGTCTCTTGGAAACGAGGTTATACCCTCTATCTTAGGCTTCAACCAACTCGAATCCCCTCCAATTGATTTCTAGTACTTTTGAGCCTCGCCCCCAATTCGCAGACCACTTCGATTCAGGTATCATCACTACATTTAGTTCCTATTATCTTCGTTTTACTAATGGTTAACTAATACATATTGATTACTGATCGATTTCTGACCGTTTCCGAGCAAACAGAAGTCCTCGGTAACTTGGTCTGCGGGTTGCCGAGAACTCAGGGATAAAGGCCGGCTTGTTATGTATTTTAAGTATCGGTGTTGATCAGCGATGGGCTTATAGCCTGGCTGGTCACGCTCCTTTCCGATAACAGCCGAGACCCGAGTTCGATCCCCGACCGCATCAGGTCCACACTTTTTCTTATTTTTGTTGACCGCTGGGTTGACCAACCCATGGATCCTCTCACCCGACCCGGTTACCAGTTGACCCGCGTGTCTCCTCCCTGGGCCGACCCGATCCGACCATTCCCTATTATATATATATACATTATTATGATAATTATTAATTAATTAACTTAATTAATTTTTAAATCCCTTTAAATTATTTCAAGCCCGTTAGCTCGGCCCGTTTATTTTTAACCCAACTTTTGAACATATTCAAACCCGTTAGATTTTATAAAATAATAAAACCGACATTTTTCATAAGTTATTTAATTATTTAAGCCATCGAAAAATAATAAAATAACATTTTTATAAATAAATAAAAAATACGCGTTATTTAAAATATAATGTTTTCACGAAATTTAAAATAGGTAATTTATGATTTATAAAATGCAAGTGTTATTAAAAATATATATTTTTCTCGAGAAGTTTAAATCCTTAATTTGGAATTTTATAAAAATACAAAGTCTTCCAAAAATTAATTTGTACAATGATTTTAAAACATATAAAATTTTCACAAAGACTATTCCATTTTTATAAATCTTGTAATATTATTTAAATACATGTTTATATATAAAATGTCCTATATTTTTATAAATCTTGTAACATTTTTTTTATAAACTTGTTAAAATAAATTTTAATATATAAAATATCAACATAATTAGTCAAATAAAGACTTATCTTTTTATTTATTATTATTGTTTAAATACATTAAACATAATGATTAATTATTTAAAAATGTAATATTTTATAAGTCAAAGTTTTACAAAACCGTATTCATCTTCTACCACATTTTATACAAATAAATATTAAGGATATTATTATAAAACCTATACTCATTTAAATACGAATATGCACATACATATAAACATACAATAATACCCATTTATCTACATAGGGTTTCATTGTGCTTAGACTTCAACATACTTATCACCTACACGCGTGGACAAATACTCGCTTGCAAGGTGAGTTACATATCCCCTATTTACATTTTTATACATTTTGGGGTGAAACGTAATCTGTGCTTACTTACATACAATTCAACTTGTGTTTACATGTGTAGATTATTGTGCTTTTGTGCTTGATCACTTGTTATGCTATGAATACTTTTAGGATGGTTTAAATTATGTGTAACCCACATAGTCTTGATTCCATGCCTATCACTTTTAGGGTAGCGGTATGCTATGCCTATCACGTTAAACCTTTATGCTTATATACATAATTACATGCTTACAATTGGTATACATATAGTGAATTCTCCACATTATGCCATATCATACCATGTCAAACTATGAATTGTATAAACGTTTTTAACTAAACTTTTACTGTATTTAAACGTATGTAAACTCACCAACTCTCGTAGTTGACACTTGTTTTGGATTACGTTTCAGGTGAAGATATGTGATTGTGTGACTATGTGTTGAAGGTGCTACACATAAGGCTTTTGGACCTAGTAAAATAATTATGTGTAATATTCTAGAATAGGGTGTTGTAACTTGAATTGTATTTGGATATTTGGAATTTAAATCTTATTAATGAATTATGCAACCTTAGTAGATCATGTGCTTATGAACAATCATTTCATTGTCCGCCTCGATGATTCCGCCATCGGTCGGGGTGTGACAGATTGGTATCAGAGCCATGGTTATAGGGAATTAGGTTATTAGACACGATGACCTAGACTATAACCTTAGGACTCCCTTTTTATGTGTTACATGCTAAATGATTATTTGCTATGTGAATTATTTGTAGTTAGGTATTATTTGAATTTTCCCAAGTTTGGTACATGAGACTTATACACATACATACAAGGCTTTATAATATGATACATACTTTACATGCACATTTGACAAACAAACTTATGCAAACAAATACACTACTCATCCTTGTCCATACTCTTTCCTAAACCATGATTATTGTAACATTCCTACTCATTTTATACTCATAAACTCTCAATTCTATTAAAATCTTGAAAATCTCGTCAACGACTTAATTTATTGAAACCAGTAAAGGACACATGCAATCCGGAAGGGTGACACCTGTACATTGGGTTTTCTGTCTAGGAAAGCATTTCGTATAAATCCAAATAAACGGACCCGTATGCTTTCCTGGGAATTCCTGAAGTGAGTGTTTACCTATAGGCTAAAGCATGTCTCTTTGAAAGTTTTGAGAAATTATTTAACGTTGATAAGTCAATGTATTCGCAAGGATACGATCCAAACTTAAAACTCAAAATTTGGGGACATTATAGCAAGATAGGAAGAACTAGACGAACATGCAAAACAAATCATTATTTCGGGTGCACACGTAATAACGATTTGTAGTGCATGCGAATCCCGGCCATTCCTATCACGCGAATAATGATCCATGTTATCATATCCTCCCAGGAATAGATTTCATGGCTTATTTCCCCTATTTTTTTAGTGTTAAAAATTTTTGAATGAATTATGTGATCAGTTTTAGTCAGAACTTACATACATTATCATGCGACATGATGAGTGTCATCTCGCGTTCCTGCTTACATTATTGTGAACAGTCTACCAACTGTAGCACATGCATGCCTATTTTAATCCTAAGTCTCATAAAATTTTGACTTTTCTCGTGGTATTTTATAGAATGCCTCCCCGTCGCGCAGCTATGCTATCACCATTCATCTCATCCCTATACTTTTGTGAAACAAACCTATTATGTTTAAACTCGGTCATACAACTTGCTAGCTCTGTTAAAGTTTACTTAAATTGTTGAAGTTCCAAATCCTAGTAATTATGCACGGGGAATCCCCGGTATATCAAAGGGGTGGTGGGTTAGCCGCTGGTACACCCTATACATAAACCCACTTGATATAACGAGTATAAACCATGCATAAGTACTAGGAAGAGGATCGGTTCTTAAATTGTTAGACATATTTGTGCTATAAAACCACTCATAGACGTGATAACATTTACAAATTATATGCATTTCATTGTACAATTTTCAATTGAGAAAGGTGATTTAATCAAAATGATCTAAATCCTAGTAATTATGCACGGGAAATCCCCGGTATATCAAAGGGGTGGTGGGTTAGCCGCTGGTACACCCTATACATAAACCCACTTGATATGACGAGTATAAACCGTGCATAAGTACTAAGAAGAGGACCGGTTTTTGAAAATGTTTTTGCAAATTTTGAAAATATGAACACCCGTGTGGTGGAGTTTTAAAGGAAAATGCCACGTCGCAAGGTGATTGGCACCAATATCGTTAAATCTGGTTTCTAGTAGTTTACATTCATGCGTTGTACGAGCAATTGTATATATAAATCTCATTATACTATTAGAACAATTAGTTGACAACTCGACTCAAATTAACACCATCATCCGTTATCATACGCTATTTCCCCGTTGAATCTTTCTCTCGTGAAGAAATTCCATTCTAAGTCCTTTGGCATCTCTTTCCCGCTTCTATAACGCTCGCTAATCGAATTTCGGGACGAAATTCCTTCAACTTGGGGAGACTGTGACATTTCAAAAATCTTCGTTGCGGAATTTATCATGTAAATATTAACATTTTATATTTAATCAAATTTATACAAATTGGTGTATTGGCAAATTTCAATTTATGTACTTTTAATTTTTAAAAATATTTGAAGGTTATAAACTATATAAACTATGTTATTAAATTAAATAATTTATATAAATCAATGGTTTTCAATTTTATTTACCATTCAATGAGATTGATTTTAAATAAAAACATAAGTTTTTATAAAACTTTATATGCTTAGGTTTTATTTGGTTTTTTTATACAAATAAGTATTTTATGTTATGAATTTAATTTAATTAGAAATTTATAAATTTTAAAAACTAATATAAAATTCTATACAAAAATTCTACATTTAAAAAGTTGCATATTTAATAAAACAACATATTTTAATAAGATTTATAACTTTTATAAAGATTATTAATTATAAAATAATAATAAAATAAGTTTATAAAAACATTTTTAAATTAAATTGATTAAAAAAAAAAAAAAAAGAAATTTAAATTAATTTATTTATTTAAAAGTTCAGGGGTTGTATTGTAATAAATCGAACTCAAAGGTTTTAACAGAAAATAACTGTAGGGTCCATTTCTGGACAATTTAAACTTCAGGGACCCATCCGTATTTATTTTAGGGGTTAATTTAATATAAAGACAAACTCCAGGGACCAAAACTGTCAATTCCTTTTTCGTTTTTCCGGCGCCCAGCGCCTTTTCTTCTCCGGCGACAGCAACTTTTCCGGCCAGTCTCGAGACTGCGAACCACGCCACCTCGACACCCGAGAAAAGCACCCTCGTACTCGCCTGTTTTCCCCAGTCTTTTTCCCCCCATCGATTTCACCTTTTAACATAGGAAACCCGAGATTCATTAAATTTTCGAAAAGCTAACCATGAAATTCGGCCGACACACAGTACCTCGACGTCTAAGGTCTGTCCCCTTCGATTCGACGTGTCCATACGCGTGTAACCGAGTCATCAATTTCACCTTTTATTATCGAAATCTCGTGCGACCATTTAAGCCTCTAACCGACTGTAACTCAAGCCCTCACTCTCTCCCTGTACACTCTCACTATTAATTAACCAAACCGTTGGATTCGTCTCTTGGAAACGAGGTTATACCCTCTATCTTAGGCTTCAACCAACTCGAATCCCCTCCAATTGATTTCTAGTACTTTTGAGCCTCGCCCCCAATTCGCAGACCACTTCGATTCAGGTATCATCACTACATTTAGTTCCTATTATCTTCGTTTTACTAATGGTTAACTAATACATATTGATTACTGATCGATTTCTGACCGTTTCCGAGCAAACAGAAGTCCTCGGTAACTTGGTCTGCGGGTTGCCGAGAACTCAGGGATAAAGGCCGGCTTGTTATGTATTTTAAGTATCGGTGTTGATCAGCGATGGGCTTATAGCCTGGCTGGTCACGCTCCTTTCCGATAACAGCCGAGACCCGAGTTCGATCCCCGACCGCATCAGGTCCACACTTTTTCTTATTTTTGTTGACCGCTGGGTTGACCAACCCATGGATCCTCTCACCCGACCCGGTTACCAGTTGACCCGCGTGTCTCCTCCCTGGGCCGACCCGATCCGACCATTCCCTATTATATATATATACATTATTATGATAATTATTAATTAATTAACTTAATTAATTTTTAAATCCCTTTAAATTATTTCAAGCCCGTTAGCTCGGCCCGTTTATTTTTAACCCAACTTTTGAACATATTCAAACCCGTTAGATTTTATAAAATAATAAAACCGACATTTTTCATAAGTTATTTAATTATTTAAGCCATCGAAAAATAATAAAATAACATTTTTATAAATAAATAAAAAATACGCGTTATTTAAAATATAATGTTTTCACGAAATTTAAAATAGGTAATTTATGATTTATAAAATGCAAGTGTTATTAAAAATATATATTTTTCTCGAGAAGTTTAAATCCTTAATTTGGAATTTTATAAAAATACAAAGTCTTCCAAAAATTAATTTGTACAATGATTTTAAAACATATAAAATTTTCACAAAGACTATTCCATTTTTATAAATCTTGTAATATTATTTAAATACATGTTTATATATAAAATGTCCTATATTTTTATAAATCTTGTAACATTTTTTTTATAAACTTGTTAAAATAAATTTTAATATATAAAATATCAACATAATTAGTCAAATAAAGACTTATCTTTTTATTTATTATTATTGTTTAAATACATTAAACATAATGATTAATTATTTAAAAATGTAATATTTTATAAGTCAAAGTTTTACAAAACCGTATTCATCTTCTACCACATTTTATACAAATAAATATTAAGGATATTATTATAAAACCTATACTCATTTAAATACGAATATGCACATACATATAAACATACAATAATACCCATTTATCTACATAGGGTTTCATTGTGCTTAGACTTCAACATACTTATCACCTACACGCGTGGACAAATACTCGCTTGCAAGGTGAGTTACATATCCCCTATTTACATTTTTATACATTTTGGGGTGAAACGTAATCTGTGCTTACTTACATACAATTCAACTTGTGTTTACATGTGTAGATTATTGTGCTTTTGTGCTTGATCACTTGTTATGCTATGAATACTTTTAGGATGGTTTAAATTATGTGTAACCCACATAGTCTTGATTCCATGCCTATCACTTTTAGGGTAGCGGTATGCTATGCCTATCACGTTAAACCTTTATGCTTATATACATAATTACATGCTTACAATTGGTATACATATAGTGAATTCTCCACATTATGCCATATCATACCATGTCAAACTATGAATTGTATAAACGTTTTTAACTAAACTTTTACTGTATTTAAACGTATGTAAACTCACCAACTCTCGTAGTTGACACTTGTTTTGGATTACGTTTCAGGTGAAGATATGTGATTGTGTGACTATGTGTTGAAGGTGCTACACATAAGGCTTTTGGACCTAGTAAAATAATTATGTGTAATATTCTAGAATAGGGTGTTGTAACTTGAATTGTATTTGGATATTTGGAATTTAAATCTTATTAATGAATTATGCAACCTTAGTAGATCATGTGCTTATGAACAATCATTTCATTGTCCGCCTCGATGATTCCGCCATCGGTCGGGGTGTGACACCAATCAATATCAAAATTCAGAGATTTAGAAGATTTTTCATCATTTCGTGTTCTTGATAAAAATGAAGAATTTTTGACAAATTTGGATTGATTTTGAATTGTTTTGATGAAATTGATCCGATAGAAATCTTCTAATAGAGAAATTACACAATCCTACGGTCCAATTTTGATTAATTCCTTCAAATCAGTGATTAATGATGATTTTCGTATGCTTCGGGTTCGCGAGTTTGGTCTGAAGTGTTCTTGAATTTGAATCTGCTGAAGCAAGCGAACTTGCTGAATCTGTTGTGCAGGCGAACTTAAGGAAGCGAACTTAATAAGTTCGCTTGGTGAATATTAGGCGAACTTAATAAGTTCGCTTGGTGCAGAGTAAGCGAACTTAATCAGCAGGCGAACTTAATCAGCAGGCGAACTTATCTGTTCGATCGGGCTTAAAAAAAAAAAAAAAAAAAAGCATTTTGGCGGGAAAATCCATCTTGTCCAAATTTTTTAGGGAAAGTTTATATGGTCGTTTTGAATCATTTTTGAAATTTTGAAATTTCAAAATTTTTTAAAAAGAGTATTTTGGCGTGAAAATTTTTTCTGGATATTTTCGCAAAAATTTCAAAATGTCAATTTCATATGATGATAATGAGATTGGAACTGTGCCACCGAGACTTTTATGCATATCAGATTACCGTAACTGGAAAGTCCGGTTCGAACAGTTCGTATAAGTCACTGATGAAAACTTTTGGACATCTATATTTGAAGGATATGTGCATCCTACTTATGACTATATGGGATATTTATGATGTTCCTAAACCAGTGACAGCTCTAAGTAAACTAGAAAAGCAGAAGTTTGATCGAGAGATGACGACGCGTGAAACTTTAACGTTGTCTTTACCAAAAGAAATCATTCATAGTCTCGGGAAGTGTCCAACTTCTAGAGATCTATGGGAAGCTTTGAAGAAAAAGGGTGAAGCTACTACTCAAGCGTTTGTGGCCTTGATCAAAGAAGAAGTAGTCAAGCAGAGTGTTTCTGAAAGTGATTCTTCTACCGAGTTAAGTGATAGTGAAAGTGTTAGATCTGGTGAAAGTACTCAGTCTACCGAGAGTGATGTAGAGACTGAAGTAAGCTTCCAAACAGTTGAAGATGATCTGAGTGTATCAGAAACTGATGCAGAGCCTGTGATTGTTGATCAAAAGAGTGAAGCTGATGATGAAGTATTCATGGCTCCTGGTGCATCTTCTTCAGAAGTAAAACCTGAGGTACTTTCTAACTCTGAAACGTTTTGTTCTAACTGTGTTTCAGTTAAGGATAAAATGATGAGGGTTATGGATGACAATGTAAACCTCATTTGTGATATGAAATCGATGCACACGGTAAATCAGAAATTAAAGGATAATGAGAATGTGTGTATTGAAAGAATAGAATCACTGAAGAGGGATATAAGTTCTCTGGCTTTGAAGATCAAAGAGCAGGCATATCACCTGGATATGTCCTTTGCAGAAATTGAGAAGAGAAATAATGATCTTGTTGAGAAAGATAAGGAACTAGCTGAATCCAAAGCAGAGGTAATCAAATTGCATAGACAGTTAGAAAGCTTTGGAAATTCATCATTCTTATTAGGATAGTATCATAATAATACTGAAGAGGGGAAGAGAACTAGTGGTATTGGCTATGTTCCTCCACCATTCAACGGAAATTATTCTGTTACACCTGAGATTATAAAAGATGAGGATTTAGATCCTAAGACTGTGTTGAAAGTGAATCCAGTCACAGGTGAAGATATGGTGTATTCTGATGAGAGTGATGATGAATATTTTGATGAAGCTAAGGTAGAGGGGATACCCAAAGAGATTAAGAAAGAAGACTCTAAGGTTGATTCTAATTCATCTGGAAATTATTCATTTGGAATTTCTTCAAATTCAAGGAGAGTTCCATATGTCAGAGATTATAAAGACAGGCGTACATGTTTTCATTGTAATGAGATAGGATACATTGTGGTGAACTGTCCTTACAAAAATAAAAGGAAGAAGCATGTAGTTCCTGAGAAGGTGAAGACTGAATCAAAACCTGTTGAGAAAAAGTTTGTTCCGTCTCAAAAGCCAAAAGAAGTTCATGTAGGAGAATCTTCTTCAAGTGCATCTTGTCGTGTGAAGATTCCTTATATGAGAGAATATAGTGAGAAGAGATCTTGCTTTTACTATGGTCTTGTGGGTCACATACGAATTGATTGTTCTCACAAAGCCAAAGGTAACCGACATGTTATTCCAGAAAAGGTAAGAACTCATGGTAAGCCTTATGTTAACCCAAATGTGGTTAAATCTCATGATATACAAATGGGTATTTCAAAATCTGAGGTTAGGCTTTCTAGACCTCAAAGACGGAAGAGAAACAGAAGATTGAGAAAACTTTTAGAACAACAAGAGTTTTCACAATCAAATCAATTTTCAAATGAAAGAAAATGTTCAAACACTTCACATTTTAAGCAAAAAGAACTTAATTAAAAGAAGTATGTTTGGAAATCTAAAGTTTCTGTTTCTGACTCGTCGGAACAATCTCCTAAAATTGATGAGAGATTTGATTGTGAATGGAGTGAGGTTTATTATTTTGATACAGATGGAAGACCCATGACTACCATGGCTTGGGTCCCAATTTCAAATTAATGTTTTTCTGTTAGATGTGTAGGATTGACCAAGAGGGACTATTAATACCATTTTGGTTGTTGATAGTGGTGGTTCTTAGCACATAACAGAGAATGACATCTGCATGAGTAAAGAGTTGTTGATAACTGAGAAATCTATTTGAATCAACGACTTGATGCTCAAGGGGGAGAATATGTCACACACAATGTTTTGGAAACAGTTTTACAAAGTCCAAAAGATAACCTGAAACTTAGGATGACGATGGTGAGCATAAAGTCGTTGATGCAACCATTTGACTAGTTGAGGGGGAGTCTACAGGATAGGGGGAGTACAGAACTGTGTTGGTGACAAAGGCAAAGACATTCAATTAGTTTTTAATTGATTGACTTGCTTAATCCTGAGTAACCAAGTAAAATGTTTTTCATAAAATGTTTTCATGGAAGGTTTATTTTCGTTTGTTTTACTTTCTTTGAAAAAGATTTTGAAAAAGCCAAACAAATTGAAAAAGATAAATTCGACATTACTTGAAGTTAAAGAAGAGATGATAGTACATCAGTACATGTTCTTTCACACATGACCTTAGTTGGACTTTATGATGCTTATCTAATATATCTGTGATAAATGTTTTGATCAGAACTTCTTAGACTGCACAGTATGAGAAATGATAGCTTCATAACTGCTTATGCTTAACAAAAATTGATGCTTGATGCTTATATTTTAATTTGGATACTAGTATGTAGTCTGAATTGTCAATAGGCTATGAGTATCTTTGATCCATTAGTAGTGTGACAACATAATGATCTTTGTGACAACTGTGATTTGAACCCATGGTATGCCGGGTGTGTGTGTAAAAGATCATTATCAGATAAAGAATATAAGATCTAAAGTACTTCATGAGACCAGTATCGGTTATGTCGTTAAACATAATTTTTCAGTTCACTTCAATGCCCATGCCCTGAAAAACATGCAATATGTTGTTGGACTAAGATATGTTTCTGACAACATCTGTTGGAACATATACTATACCTTGGATCAATATCCTGATTCCATTGAATATATCCAGATAACAGTTGGATCACGCTACCCTATGTCATTGAATCAATCGATTCCTTGATCAATCTTTCTGTTACTATGAATCATCATACTTCATCCAAACCAAGACATTTGAATCATTCGATTCTGAATCATTCTGATTCTCTGCTTGATATTTTCCTGTGTTTATCGGTATAATTTCATCCTGGAGATTGAATATTATCTTGCAATGATCTTATATGTCTTGAAGATAGTGCACATTTAAATTTATGTTGGCATATTTGTGGGGTACACGTTGTATTACAAAATAAATGGTACCTTAATTCACAAGAACATGGGACAAAGATACTGATGGTTTCAATTCTTATAATATTGACAACTTAGATTGATATGTTATGTGTTGCAAATTCGTGTGTAATAAGCATGTTATGATCTGATCTCATCTTCTTTAAAGTTCTTTGCGTATCATTACATGTTTTGGTTGAAGCTTAAAAGATTTGATCTTATCTGATATAAAGAAATGATGAATCTGGATAGGATACCATTTGATACTATATGGATTGTTTATCCAAGATGTGTGATTGATGCATTGTTTTTACTGAAATGATCTTCTTACTCGTGATGTTCGACCAAAAAGATGTTGTGTTTCTTATGTTTGAAAAACAAAAAAGATTTTATTTTTCCAGCTTCCATGGAAATCTTAATTGTTGGTTATTCTTGGTTGTTCTCCTTTGTAAAATCTGAATATTGCAGACAGAAGTTGACAAGGGGTCCTTCTCCCAAGTTTTCTTCTAGAAATAAAGAGAGAGTGTGCAGATGAACAAGACGAAGACTACAGTCTGTTTGATGATATATGAAGACGGATGACAATCTTCTGAAGCTGTTGTCAAGGGGGAGTCTGTTGGAGCATATTCTGGTGACAACGAGCTTGAAGATATTATGTCTTAGTCTTAGAGTCTTTGACTTGTATTTGATAGAATTGTTAGCAACAGTTATAGGGGAGTCTGTTAGGACAAGTTTTGTAACTGTTGATAAAATTTTGTGTAAGTTCTACCAGAGGCGAACTTAATAAGTTCGCCTAGCCTATCAGAGGCGAACTTAATAAGTTCGCCTGGTCTATCAGAGGCAAACTTATTAAGTTCGCTTAGCCTATAAGAGGCGAACTTAATAAGTTCGCCTAAGCACAGTGAAGCGAACTTGTTAAGTTTGCCTGGTGCAGAACAGTAGCTTATATATACATAACAAAGTCAGTTTGACAGATAGACCAGAACAGATTAGAGGTGTGAGACGATATCAGAGTAGACAGATTCTATAATCTTGTAACCTGATATTGTGGTGGAAATACAAAGAGTTTATTTACACCGTTGTTGTTGATTGAGTTACACGAGCATGTTGATCATGGATTCCGCACGTTATCACCGTGTCGTACCGCGAGTCTAGAGATCCGTCATGCACCGAATTAGGGACCTACAAAAATAGAGAAAAGGGACAGACCCGTTAGAACCTCCAGCTTGACGAAAAAAGAATGGGAAATGGAGAGTCTGTGCAGATTTCACAGACTCAAACAAAGCATGTCCGAAGGATACATTTCCTCTACCACACATAGACTTAATGGTTGATGCTACAGCAGGCCACGAGATGCAAACATTCATGGATGCTTCATCAAGATTCCAACATATCCAGATGGAACCCTCAGATCAAGCGGATATTGCCTTCATGACTCCGACAGGTATCTATTGTTATATTGCTATGCCCTTTGGTCTGAAAAATGCAGGTGCTACATACCAAAGGCTGGTGAACATGATGTTTAAATACAAGCTAGGGGACACCATGGAATTCTATATTGATGATAAGGTGGTAAAATCAAAGAAAGTTGAGGATCACCCGAGAGATCTTAAAGAGGCTTTGGATATTCTGGATAATTACAACATGAAGATTAACCCTTCCAAATGCCACTTTGGAGTGTGGGCAGGAAAATTCTTAGGGTATATGGTGACTAAAAGAGGGATAGAGGCCAGCCCTGAGCAGAACCAGACAATAATCAATCTGAAATCCCCAGCAAATACCAAAGATGTCCAGAGGCTAACTAGCATAGTAGCGGCACTCAACAGATTCATCTCAAGATCCTAGAGAGATGTAAAGAGTTCTATGATATCCTGAAGAAGAATAAAAGGTTTGGATGGAAAGAGAAACATGAACAAGCACTCCAATCATTAAAGGAGTACTTGTCCGTAGCTCCTCTATTGATGAAACCTGAAGATGAAGAGCCATTATCCTTGTACTTGGCAGTATCCGGACACTCTGTAAGTGTTGTCCTAGTCAAGGATCATGAAGGTCAGCAACATCCAGTATAATATGTAAGTAAAAGTCTACTTCAGCAGAGACTAGGTACTGTCATTTAGAAAAATTAATATTAGCCTTAATAATGACATCCACTAAACTGAGACATTATTTTGAAACTCATGCTATACATGTTAAGACTAACTACCCTATTAAGTGTGTTTTGATAAAACCAGAAATGTCAGGAAGAATGGCCAAATGGTCATATATGAACCTAGAACAACAATAAAGTCTCAGGCACTTGCAAACTTTGTGGTTGATTTTAGTAGTGATATCCAACATGAAGCAGATCTTGAAGTTCAACAACTAGAAGAATCCAAGGATAAGTGGACTTTATTCACTAATAGCGCATCAAATGTAAGAGGAACAGGTCTAGGCGTCATATTAAAATCTCCACAAGGGGACATATTACCCTAATCCATAAGTTGTGAGTTCCGAGCAACTAAAAACGAAGAGGAATATGAGGCGCTGATAGCAGGATTACACCTTGTTTGTGATATGAAAATCAGGTATCTTCAGGTATATGTAGATTCGCTATTGATTACTAACAGTTTCAATGGATCGTATGCAGTAAAGGGTGAGAGGTTAATCAAATACCTCGTGATAGTTAAACAATTATCTGTTAAGTTTGAAATATTTAGTATAATACAGGTACCAAGAGAAGACAACGCTGAAGTTGATGAGTTACAAATCTTGCTTCGGCTCTCAAGATACGAGAAGGAACTACGATTCTGATCATACATATCCTGAGTCCAGCAATTAAAAAAAACAAAATATCTAATACGGAAGTAGAAGAAGCAGATATTCAGGATCTCAAACCTAGCCAAGGATCCTGGATCACACCTATTAAAAAATACTTGCAGGATATTACGAAAAGAATCACAAGGCTTTTCGCATGAGGGTGTCTTGTTTTATAATATTACATTATGTTTTGTATAGAATATCTAGTGCATGCCCTTACTTGAAATGTTTGGAAGATCCTGAAGAATTTGAAGTCCTAAAAGACATACACGAAGGTGATTGCGGAAATCACACTGGGGCAGAGCATTGTTCTCAAAGATCATGAGGACGGGATACTACTGGCCAACCATGAGGAAGGATGCAATGGATTATTCCCGAAAATGTGACACATGCAAGAGACATAGCAACATACTTCACCAACCAGTAGGACCCTTATATCGAATTATCTCTTCTTGGCCGTTTATGAAGTGGGGAATGGATATAGTTGGCAAGCTTTCAAAGGCACCAGAAGGAAAAGTATTTATGCTAGCAATGACAGACTACTTTTCCAAATGGATCAAAGTTGAAGCATTTGTTTAAGTCAGAGAAAAAGAAGTTATATATTTCATCAAGTGCAATATCCTATCAAGATTTGGGATCCCGGTAAAGATAATATCTGACAACGGATCTCAATTCATCGGCAAGAGAGCAACCAACTTCTGTGCCAGTTAGGGAATCAAAATGATAACATCCACCCTAGTATATCCTCAAGCCAATGGACAGGCATAATCCAACAATAAGATCATCATCAACAACCTCAAGAAAAGATTAAGAGCAAAGAAAGGAAAATGGGCCGAAGAGCTACCATTTGCACTTTGGGAAGATAGGACAACTTCAAAGAATGCAACAGGTCAAACCTCATTCTCCCTAGTATTTGGATCAGAAGCCATGATCCCCACAGAGATGGTTATCCCTACAGCCAGAACCAGTCTTCAGACTTTAGAGAATAATAATGAAGCTCTCGTGAATGATCTTGACACCATAGATGAACTCGGAGATCTCGCCAAGGTTCGCATTACAGCTTATCAGCAAAGGATAGCAAAGTCATACAACAAAAATATAAGAATCAGAAGATTCCAGAATGTTACTAATCCCGACGATGGAAAACTCGCACCAAAATGGGAAGGCCCATACCTGATTGATTCAGAAGCAGGCAAGGGTGCCTATTGGTTAGCAACTATGGAAGGAGATATCATGCCAAGATCCTGGAACGCTATTCACCTAAAAGCCTACTTTATGTAAGTTAGAACTCATATTCTAACTAAGAATGGTATGTATTCTTTCCATTAATATTATTTTTATTATTATCATTCTACATCAATATACTGACTTGAGCGTCGGAGGGGTGTTAGCACAAAGAATTCCTGTTTTGCAGAAAGCGTATCTAGGGATCCCGACAAAAGATAAAGATTGGTCATCTCCCCTAAGTTAAGGTATCCTGCATACCTTCTAAGGTTTAAAGGTTTTTACATTTCTATTAATCGAGTTTAAACACTCCACGTGTAGCGCATGATATTCAGGTATAGTTCATGGTGGTGCGACCAGTCCATGTAAAAGTGGTTGATAATTTCATCACTGTTGGCTATAACTTGAATTCTACGATAGTAACAGACGTGTTACTCCTAAGGTTTTTAGCTTTTTCATGCTAACTCAAGTCTGGCTTGGCCCACGTTTATCTGGCTTGGCCCATGTTTATCTGGCTTGGCCCATGTTTACCTGGCTTGGTCCACGTTCATCTGGCTTGGCCCACGTTTATTTGGCCTAGCCCACGATGTTAACTAATCACAGATCAAATTCTTAGCATTTGTAAGTCCAGATTCATGAGGATATTCAATCAACGGATTCAACAGCGTGTTGAACCTGGCGGAAACAGACTCAACACATGACTTGTAGGTAGAAAAAGTAAGGACGAGACACAATCAACTATTAAACGATTCGTATATTAATAAAACCACTGAAAAACAATACAAGATCACTCAACAAATAGTCTAACCGAATACGGAATAGAAAGCTAACTATATATACTATTCGATTGGGCTTGGGCCTGGGCCGCATACTTGAAGTATGCGGTTGGGCACCGCATACTTCAAGTATGCTTCTAGGCAATGAAGTATGCAACCACATACTTCCAAAATGCCATCTTTTGAACTTCCCGATGATCTCTTGATGCGTTAGCCTATTAGGTTTGATCCTTACAATCTCCCCCTAGGCTAATGCATTCAAGGAACTCATAATATTTCAACATCAGCTGAGTGATCACCACCTCCCGCATAGAGGACTTTAACTATCGCCGTTGCCAAGACTTTAATAAATGGCTTGGTATCTTTCTCATTCTCTCCAGGCACGAATAATCTCTGCTTGGACAGTTGATATGTCATCATTTATACATATTTAACATACATAATAATCCCACATTATGGTGCTAAATTGAATAATAACCTTGCAATTTATGCTTAAAACATATATATTTTGTAATTGCATGTTATTCGGTGTTGAAAATACAAATCAAGCTAAATCCTATCAAGAACACCAAGAATTCAAGCTTCTAGAAGGTTTATTCCCAGAGCATTGACCCCCAAGAAGTCAAAATTGGTCAACAATAGTCAAGAAGAAGCTACAAGACAAAGCTAGGGAAAAGTGAGGGATGCACGGCCGTGCATCCCAATGCACGATCGTGCATTGCCCTTCTCTGCTCCGCACGGCCCGGTACTGTGTCCTCTGTACCCTGTTTGATTCCCTGGGCCTTTGCACGATCGTGCAACCCATTGCACGGCCATGCATTACACTTTCGGAGGCCTATAAATAGGAGGCTTGAGTTCTTAATTCCACACACCAATCCAGAGCAAAGTTACACTCAAGAAGAGAGCATTCTCATAGTTAGAGTAGAGAGTAAAGGGGCTCTTCCTCCTTGTTTCACAATAGGGGAGCCTACGAAACTCATCATTACACTAGTCGTTATGGCCATTCGTGGCTAAAACTTCTTTGTATTGCTAGGGTGAAGATGATGTTTGGTGCATGTTAATGTTTAACTTATTAATGAAGTGGTGTGTTTATGTCTTTAACTAATTCGTCCTCAAAACCCATCTTTTGATGGGCTTTTATTGTTGTCTAAATCCGTCTTTATATTTGTAAGTGTCTTGATTTTAAAGAGTAAGATCGTATAACCCTTTTTAATCAAATTTCCTCTGAAACTCGTACGTCTTTATACGAGCAGAGATTGATAAGCCAAGGTTTGGTCTATACTTCTAAGATCGTACGTCTTTATACGAGATTATTATGCAACCAAGAATTGGTGAACTCATGTTGGGAACTTTACGTCTTTATACTTGGTCCCATTGTTACACCACCTCACAGTGAGAAAATATAATCACCTATTTAACTTAATATAAAGCATTTTGAGTCAGATGTCTTTATCCAACCCAGAGATAACCATTCAATGGGTTGAGGGTAAATGTTGTCCATAACGGGAGGCACCACCGCTTTTTAAATAATATAATTTGCAAATCAAATGTCATGAGGACGAGGCTCTAACGGTGACCCGAGTCACAAGTTTGTAGTAGTCATACCACTGAATTAGTTAACTTAACATTATCACGTACCAAGCTGATTCGAATCTCGAAGCAATACATTTCGTAATCTGATCATTTTCGCTTTATTTACTTTTCTGCTATTTATTACTCTGTTAGTTACATTTCTGTTACACCCTTCACGCACATTTTTACTTTTATGTTATTTACTTTACCGTCATTTACTTTTCTGCTTCACGAGTACACAAAATCCACTTACTAATTAATCCGGCTAAACGATAACAAAAGTTGAGTATTGGAACTCGACCGTGTCCATTGGTTCGATACTTGATTCTTACCTGACTATATTACGTTGCGATAGATACAATTGCCAATTGTGTGTGTTTTAAGTTAACGTAATTATCATTTTAATTTATAAATTTAAAACCTGATCTTGTGAGATCAATTATCTTAAAAATATATTTATTTATATTTTTATACTTAATTCACAAACACATCAACAGTCTCAGCATGTCTTCCTTCCCAAACATCAGTAGATCCATAGGGTCAGCAATTGTGAACTCTCTGTCAGTACAATGAATGTCGAGAAACCTGGTCATAGGACTACAAGTTCAGTACTCAAGCTTACTCAGTGTGTTTTCGGGTAGACCTTCATGTACAGGGACACAATCAACTGTCCTGGGAGGAGGATAGACTTCCATAATGAGGGGCTTCTTGGTGATTCCGTCGATTATGTACTTTGAAGTTACCCTCTTGCACTTAGCAGTCTTCATTATCTTGAAGTCACTATCGCACTCTCTATTAAGAAATGTGGAAACGTTTCTTGCATATCCATTGTTTCCCAGATTGTAGAATGGAGCTTTGTTTAGTGCTCTAAGATCATACCTGGGCAAAGATTCGAAGTCATGCATATTAGCAAAGTACTCGATTCGCCCATTCTTTCTTTTGATTAGATAAAGATGCTTCTCACTATCATACATCCAGCTTAAGATAGGAGAACGATCGTTCTTCTTTGCAAGAGCATCGGATGATGTGACATAATGGACTTCTTGTGGAGGAATAATCTTGAACATACTTTTCTTTGTATCTGGGGCGGCTGAGGACGACGTTGCTTTGGATGTGTCTGTTGGTTCAGCAACATGTTTAGCAGATAACTCTACATGGGGAGGTGAATTACCTTCGGTGAATATATCGCTGTCAATGTCGATAGTCACCTTTCCCTGAGCACTGATGTATGTAGGAGAGGTAGGCACATTAGTATCAAAAAATCTTTAGCCTTAAACATTTCCTCTCTTGTAAAATCATCATCCAGAACAGTTGAATCCTTTTCAAATGAGAACGCCGAGTATGACTTGAGTAAATCAATAAGACCCTATTCAAAATCAAATAAAAAGTCATTTTCAGACTGTTGTGCTCCTTTATCTTCTGACGCAGGAACATAAATGACCATTGCTCTAGATAGATCTTCTTGTGACCTTGTTCTTTGGTCTTCCTAGTCTTTACCTTGATCTTTATCATCTTTATTGCCTTTATTATCATGACCATCACCGTCATCATCATCACGTTTACTATTATCGTTGCCACTGCAGCCATCTTCTCTCTTTCTTTTCATTTTCTCATTCTTTTCCTTCAGTCTTTTCAACTCTTTAAGCACATACTTCATTTTATCTCTTAGACTTTGAATATAACCACTTTGTATGTTGATGGTCGTCCTTAGGGTATCGTTTTATTTAAAAAGCTTTTTAATCTTTGATTCCTTAGCCACATAATCTTGTTCTAGACTGAATACTCTTTGCTGCAGGGCTTGAACATCCACTGGTTCATAAGTGATCTTTTCTTTTCCTTTGTCTTGATTTTTAGGAATGGTAGGTGTGATGATTGGTGTGGACTTTTGCGGGAGTTTTTCAGATACGTTTGCTTTCTTCCTCTGGCCGAGATCAACTTCAAAATCATAGTATTCGTCGGAAGTATTACTTTGTTGTTTAGAAGGGTTGATGAGAGGAGGTTTCCTAGCAGCCCTTCTTTTGATCACTAAGCTTTTGTGATATTTATTGATGGGCACTTCTTCCTTGTTACTCACTATTTTGGACAAATCAAAGTCGTCACCTTCTGAGTCTCCTTCAAACTCACTTTCTCTTTCTTCAACATTAATGGCACTAGAACTCTGTACTTCTTCGCCCCTTTCACTGTTAACACTTTGAGTTCCAGTGTCAGAGAACATCAGATCATCTAGTTTTAGATTCACTATGTCTTCAAGGTTCTCAACATTTTCTTCTTTCTTGACGTATATCGGCCCTTCAATATTATAATTGAATTTATCTTCATGTTTGTCGGCCAATTGTGCATTAGGGATCACAGGCTCATTAACAATAGGAACTTCAGCCTGATTCTGAGCCTGTTGGCGAACACGTCTAGGTCTACGATGAGGTTGAGGTGGTGGTTGTTGTGGTTGTGGTGGTGGTGGTTGTTGTGGGTGTGGAGGAGGTGGTGGTGGTTGTGGGTGTGGAGGTGGTGGTGGTGGTTGTTGGTGTGGAGGTGGTGGTTGTTGGGGTTGATTACCGTCTAGATCGGGAAAAGCACTGAATTTCTCCAAAGGTCTCAGACCAATTTAATACCCATGTTTGTTCATTCACATATAGGACAAAATGCTCTTGTCCATCACTTTTACACGCAACCTTCTTTGAGTCTGCAAGTCCCAATCCTATGTATCTTCGTATAAACACACACACACACGATATCAATTCTCACACTTTATAGGCGGAAACTATCAAGTATGGTGATTCAAGAACACAAAGACACTTGCAATTACTCGTATATTACTTCAGAGAAATTACACAGAACAAAAACCGCTAACCTTGCTTGGTTAGGGTATACATGTATATATACCTAATCTAATTCACTAGGCCCTTACACACGTACTTGGCCCCAATGCAGGCCCAAAATACCCAAATCGTGAACCCCAGTTCATGGTTACACTACATAAAATAAATCTTAATCATACAATGAAACTAGGTCCAACAATCTCCCCCTAGGATTAAGCTTTCATGTTTTATCAAAAATTGATGTCTTCAGCATGATCTCCACTCCCTGCATACAACTTCTTCCTCAATATGTCAGCAGCAACAACAGTAAAAATCTTTGCTTGCTCTTCCCATAATTGCTCATGTCGAATCTGGCTTCTTGCTAACACTTTGATGTCTTATTCACTGAACTTTGACAAATCAAACAGATCCAGTATCCTTAGCTCTGCTTGATTGGTAACTATTACTGCTTCAGCTGTAATTAGATCGTATGCCCAGTATTGAAAGTCTCTCAGAGTATTCACTGGCATCTTCTTGTGAACGGGGACTATCTTGACTATCTTAGGAGCAGGCCATATTACATTGTACCAGTCCTTACCTGTGTGAGGATCTTTATCTCCTTTAGCCTTTTTCAGCTTGGACTCGGCTGTTTTCATTTTTGCAAAATTTGTTAAGCACTGTTCATTCAGAAATGTGCGAAACATCTCAGCTGGTCCATTTCTCCATCTATTCTCAAAATAGGCTCCGTTTAGCTGTTGAAGATCGCGTTTAGTTAACGATCTAAAGTCATTAGCACTCTTATAGTATTCCAAACGGCCACTCTTTCTCTTTACGACGTACATATTTTTCTCTGAATCAAAAGCCCAAAAAGCAATACCTGACCTGTCTCCTCTCTTTGAATAGTAACTTTCTATGTTAACAGTTAAATGAGTTTTAGAGGGTGGACAAGGAGGCAGCCTCCAGGGAGGTCGCTCTTTCTTTGAGGATTTGCTAGTGTCAACCCTCTTAGACACATCTGTAGACGTCATTATCAGTGTCTTGATTTAGTCTTTCCATCTCTGAGTCTGATGAATTCTCGACCTCTTTATCTTGTATGTCTTTCACTGGATTGGAATCCAAGTGACTAGGAGATCCATCTCCCTTTGGATCTTTAAGATCTCCTTCAAAATCAAAATTGAAAGGATCACTCCCTTGAGTATCATCTTGTTGAACTCCTTGATCTTTACTTCCAGTATCTCCACCTCCTTAATCATTATTGTCATTATCATCATCTGCTGTGGATTGTTCAGCCTACTTTCCTTTAAGATCATCAACTTGCTTCCTAAGATCATATATCAAGGTAATATAGTAACCTTGGTTAGCTTCCAAAGCCATGATCCTTGAGTTTTGGGAAACAACCTGTTGTTCCAATTCAAACACTCTTTCCTGTAGAACATGTGGATCCACATGAGCAGGTGTAGTGTCATCTACATGACACTTTCATTTGGTTTTCTCAGCTCTATACACTTCAGTTGATGAGACTAGGAATTGATCTGTATCAAAAGCCTTAGAAATTGGACTGACATGAGATGAAAATTAAAGTTGGGGTAAGGTGAGAGGAGTTGATTGTGGCACTTGAGTAGGTAAGGAAGTTGTTGGGGTGGGAATTTGTGTAGATGTTGGTATAGGTATTTGTGTTGGTGTTGGTGGTGGCATTCTCACATGCCTCAGATCTCTTCGTTTCCTTGGTCTGGAAATTAAATCTTGATCCGATGAATAATCAACGTCGGTGTCATCTTAATTAGGCATGGAAGTGAGAGGAGGATTCTCAATTCTACACCTTTTGCTTTCCATTTATCTGACGTACCGATTGATTGATACTGGTGGTCTTTCAGGTGTGCCTTCACTATCTGAAGAAGATATAACTTCAACATCTTCTGACTAAGGCATAATGGGATCCTGTGGTTCTGGATCAAGTTGCTGTTCAATTTGTGGTTGAACAGGTAGCGGCTAGTCTTCAGCAACCTCAGCTTTTACTTGCACAGCCGGTTCTTCAATTTCTTCATCAGGTAGAGCAGCAAATCTATCAAACCTTTCATCAGGACACAACCCTTGATATACTCTCCTTCCCTTCTTGTTAACATTCATGAACTTAAAAATCATTGGGCCCATAGCCTTCAGGTCCAAGGTTTCAACAGTAAGCTCTAGATCAGCATGATTCCTATTGAGAATGACCTGTAAGAACCTAGGATACATAAGAAAGATATCTTTTTTCCCTCTTCTCAGGTTGCTTTTGAGCTCTTCAAACACCATATTTGAGAAGTTGTAGTCTAGGCTCATGGTTAGTGCAACCATAGCTGAAGTGATAGTAGTGTTGATTTCATCAAACCCTCCTTTTCTCCCAAATAGGAAATTCATGCACACGTGTGCATGGTATCTCCAGCATGGATGCAAAAGCTTCTTGTATAAAGGTATATCCAGCATGGATGTAGTAAGCTTCAAATTGAGTAACAACATCCGAATTCAGTTTGGTTGGATGAGCCGGTAGATCACCAAATTGTAGAGCAGTTCTGATTATGGCTTCTAAAATTCGAACTCTCTTGGCTTGAACTGTACCAACAATGCACTCCTCTCCATTGTCATTTGAATGAATTGTTGCGGTGGACCAAAAATCCTGAATATGGGTTCTGTAGATAATTGGATTCTCCATAATAGCAAAGTTAATAGGGGAAAGTGTCAACCCCACAACCATCGATCTGAAATATTCAAACTCTTCAGGTGGGTCCATAGTGAATGCACAAATATTGTGAGCAGCAACAAATTTCATCTCAGCCATATCCGCACAAAATTGAATAAGTTAATGTCTAAACAAGATAAATCAATTTAATTAAGTAACATGGTTCTAGGGTTTATGGCATATCAAGGGGTTATGGTCCCCCCCCCCCCCCCATATGAGATTCACGGCCAAGACAGGGTTCTCGGCCCTTTAAGAGGTTTACAGCTCCTTTGATGGTCACGGCCAAGACAGGGATATCGGCTACAGACGTTTACGACTCACAGACACACGGTGGACAAGGTTCACGGTTTACTGTGTCACACCCCAACCGACGGCGGAATACGTCGGGACGAGACATGTAGACTGTTCATGAGCTCAAGGTTGACTAACTTATAATATATTAATCATTAAATTCATTTCCATTCAAACAAACATAGCATAATTCAACAAGTACATAGATGAGAATAAAAATTGTTCTTTGAATTTAAATTAACTAAGTCCCAAAACCTATGTGTAGCAAGCCTTGATCAACATCACACATTAGCACCTGAAACATGAATAAAATAAGGTCAACTAAATAGTTGGTGAGCATACACAGGTTTGTACGTAGATAGTATATAGATGTGAATAAACAAATCTTTACATAACATGATTAAATAAGGCATTTATGGGGAGCAACTATCGTGTAACCAAAGTACAATCAAATCTTTGTAACTAGCATGCAAATTGTGTTGTCGGTAACAATCACCCCAATCTGGGTGGGTTTGTCAGACTCAATAGATCTATCATTGTTAACCGTCGGCTTGAATAGTTAATGATTGCACATAAATTACACACAAACAGTTAACACACCTAGCACTCAAACATAAAGCTCAAATTTTGCATACATGAATGTAAAGAGGATTTGTGTTTGTGTAGTGTATGTAAATGTAAACAATTGTGTGTATAGAGTTCATGTTTCACCCCAAAAAGTGTAAAAGGGGCTATGTAATACTCACCTGAATCAAAGGTGTAGCTAGCACGAGAGTCTAGATGGCAAAGTAATCCTTGTAACTAACCACGTAACCTAGAGTAAATTATATGAAATTAAATCAATGACATGCACAAAGTCTAAGGCAAGATCTAGGGTTCAGTGGAACTTAAGTGTAGGGATTTGTACAAAAGGCTTTGTGTTGTTCAATGTAAGGGATGTGTATATGTTTGTGTTTGTATTTGAATAAGGATTTTAATGAGAAATGCAAGTTCATAGTATATGACTTTGATAATAAATGACTTATGGTTTAATTTGAATAACTAAATAAAGTATATAAATAAATTATTTTTATTCATTTAATCACTATTAAAATAATGTACCTAAAAAGTAGTGTAAATATATATTAATTTATATATATTTAGGAAAAGAATATAGTTTAAATCCTAATGGAGTTATTTTAAATAAATAAATTTATTTATTTATTTGATTAGTATGGTGAAATATGAAAAGTAAATATATATTAGTTATTATATATTTAAAAGACACGTTTTAATTGTTGGGATAGAAAAAATGATTTATAAAACTTTGTCTTATAATAATGTGTTTCATAAAAATCTTGTCATAAATTAAATATTTAAAATGCTTCGGTTAAAATTTATAAGTTTAAAAATATATAAAACATTAAAAATGGTCTTTATATTTAAAAGTGTTATTTTAGACAAAGAAATATGTAAAAATAGTGATTTTATGTTTATATTGATAATTGTTGTATGAATCTATTCTAAATGGTATTGGGTTTATAAAAATAATTTTTATAAAGTAACAGGGGCTTTGAAACGGTTTTTAAAAAATAAACACACCACCCTGATCGAACCCGGGTGGGTTCTGTGTGGTTATTGAGCAGTACCGCTGAACCAGGGGCTAATCCCATGAAGTAGACCCGTTTTAAAATGATTATAACATGTAGGTGACAGGGGGCCAGGTCTGGTTAGATGCACACGCCAAAAAGGGACCGTGGTGGTGGGTTTCGAACCCACGCCATCTAGTCCAACGGTGCAGTGACTTAACCGGCTGGGCTAGATGGTTTCGCTGACCATAATGGGAAACACAGAAACATAAATGTAATTAAACGGGTAAGCGAAATCTCTGATCCAGTTCAAGTGCAAAAAGTCACACCCCGCCAGGGCGGAAACGCGAGGCGCGACTTTCACTGGTTTCCAAAGCATATGATTACCGCAAACACATACATGTAATTGGATACATAACTGAATTTAAAATATTTACATTACAAAATATCAATTTGAGTTTACAAATGTTTAAGATTTCGCAAATATGACTCAAGACCATGAGTTATACAAGAGAAATCCTCCCAAAAGCCGTATCCACGTGCATGCATGTAACCTACATTGCTAACCTGATGACCACGTTCAATTTCCTGAAAACATACTTAAAACTGTCAACACGAGGTTGGTGAGTTCACAAGTTATTATAAAGAGTTATCATAAACCCAATGTTTAAATCTGATCTTTTTGCCGATCAAAACTCTTTGTTAAACCTGATCATTTTAACCTGATCAATACTCTTTCGTTTAAACCTGATCACTTTAACCTGATCAGAATTCTTTACTTTAAACCTGATCACTTTACCCTGATCAGAACTCTTTTGTGTAAAACCTGATCATTTTAACCTGATCAGAACTCTTTTGATAAACCTGATCACTTTACCCTGATCAGAACTCTTTTGTGTAAAACCTGATCATTTTAACCTGATCAGAACTCTTTTGATAAACCTGATCACTTTACCCTGATCAGAACCCTTTGTGTAAAACCTGATCATTTTAACCTGATCAGAACTCTTTTGATAAACCTGATCATTTTAACCTGATCAGAACCCTTTTGTGTAAACCTGATCATTTTAACCTGATCAGAACCCTTTTGTGTAAAACCTGATCATTTTAACCTGATCAGAACTCTTTTGATAAAACTAATCACTTTACCCTGATCAGAACTCTTTTGTATGTATTACCAATGAATATGATCACTAATCCGATCTATTGACCCCATTTGTAAGCTTGTAAGGATTACAAAATAGTATGTAATGTACGAGACCGTAACCAAACCCCAACTTTCTGTGCCTCCCCTCGCCTTTCTGCGAGTATGACAATATGCGGTCATTCGGCCATTTTGACCCCTGGTTAGCGCGACTAACCATGACCGGAGGCGTCACCCCCAATAGTACTATTCATATAATCCCGGGCTAAATCCATAGCTAATGGTTACTAATTTATTACGAGGACTTTAAGCGCTTTATGTTCCCTCAATACATACATACGGTCAGATCATTAGTTCCATTCATTTATACACAAAAGTCTTTTACAAGTATGTTTCCACCCCAAATCATTTCAAAAACTTAGAAAAAGGGGGATTAGTGAAACTCACCTCGACAGTATGAATGCTAGCAAATATTTGAATGATGGCAGATTCGCCTATCCGTATCCTATTTACACAAGGATAACATACACGTTAAGACTACTCGTCTTAAACGCAATTTGTTCACTTGACTTAGCCGATCTGATTACTTTTGTTTTAATTATCTTTTTAGTTTTTCCAACCTTGTTTTGTTATGAAAATAGTTCTGAGTTACTGCCTTATGGGGCTGATGAACAGGTATCTAAGCTTTCTTAGTTTCGATTGAACAGAACAGATGTCGAAACTTCCTAGTTTCGACTGAGTGAAATAGGTATCGAAACTACCTAGTTTCGATTGGCAAGAATAGTATCGAAACTACCTAGTTTCGATCGTACACAGGTATCGAAACTTCCTAGTTTCGATTGAGTAAATAGATATCGAAACTCCTAGTTTCGATAGAACAACCGGTATCGAAACTCCTAGTTTCGATTGAATAACTGGTATCGAAACTCCTAGTTTCGATCAATAGGTATCGAAACTCCCAGTTTCGATTGACTAACAGGTATCGAAACTATAGTTTCGATATCTGCACTTTGATTTACAGAATTCACTCTGTATATTTTTATGTTCAAATCTTGAGTTTGACACAGTTTTCTTGTTATCTTACTTGCGTTTGAACGATTTGTATGTTTAGTTACGGTTTTAAAGCAAATAATACGGATGGTATCGAGTTTTTACCTCAAACCGAGAATGGCGATCTTTAGAGAAAAACAGAGAAGTAGTCTTGAATCTTTTGCTAAGCTTTCTTCAAGAACACTTGAAATTCTCCTTATGACACCGAATTATGGTGATTTTCGCTTTAAAACTGGACTTCGATTTGAAAGGGAATTGGGAATTTGCCGTAAGAAAAATGAGAAAGATTGGAAGTGAAGGTGAGGTTTCGACTGAAGAGGTATGGTTTTTCCTCTGAATTTGAGTGAAATAGGCAAGTGGGAGAATGGCTCCCTGACTCTCGGCCAAGAAAGTCAAGAAATAGGTTTAGGGGTTAATGATAACAAATTTTTAAGTATTAATTTATTATGGTATCAGTATCAATTAGAGTTTTAAAGGGGTAATTTAATTCAGTTTCGATTCTTCACGGTATTATAATTTTTAACCATTTTATGGCTCGTTGAAGAAAATATTAGAATCTTGGCTCAACGTAAATTTTGTGTAATATATATATATATATATATTTTTCTGGTTATTTTATTTAACCATTTACGTTCGCATTAAGTCGGGTTATCCTGCTTACTTTTTCTAGTAACTCTTTACGGTTTACTAGACTTGGAACAAACTTCTTTGCTAGACTTCTTGACTTTACTTAGTCAAAATAAAATATCAGGAAATAATAATTATGAACGTGCGTTTATGAAATGTGGATATTGACCTGAAATGCTGGGTGTCACATTCTCCCCATGTTACAGAGAATTTCGTCCCGAAATTCAGTTCTTGTCACTCTGACTTGGTGTTTTTGTAAACAATGACGGGTACTTGGATTTCATTTTATCTTCCCGCTCCCACGTATACTCGGGGCCGCGCTTTGAATTCCAACGTACCTTGACCAGCTTAACACGGCTGCGCCTTGTTCTCTGAACCTTCTAATCTGTGACTTCCATAGGTTCCTCAATGAAGTGCAACTTGTCGTCTATGTGAATCTCATCAGGCGGTATTATTCATGTCTCGTCTGATAAACACTTCTTGAGATTTGATACATGGAACGTATCATGTACATTGCTTAGTTCTTGTGGCAACTTGAGCTTGTAAGCTACAGGGCCAACCCTAGCCAATATTTCAAACGGTCCAACGTACCTAGGGTTAAGCTTGCCACGGTTGCCAAATCTTGCAACTCCTTTCCAAGGTGAGACCTTTAACATGACTTTGTCTCCTACTTGAAATTCTAAAGGTCTTCGTCTGTTATCCGCGTAACTCTTTTGTCTGTCACGGGCGGCCTTCAGACGATCCTTGATTTTGAAAATCTTATCTGTGGTCTCTTGAATAACTTCAGGACCGGTTAAATGTTTGTCGCCAACCTCTGCCCAACATAGCGGTGAACGACATTTTCGACCATACAAAGCCTCAAACGGAGCGGCTTTGATGCTGGTGTGGTAACTGTTATTATATGAAAACTCAGCTAGTGGCAAATGAGTATCCCAATTTCCACCGAAGTCAATTGCACACGCACGGAGCATATCCTCTAAGGTTTGAATGGTTCTTTCACTTTGACCATCTGTTTGTGGGTGATATGCCGTGCTCATGTCAAGACGTGTGCCCATGGCTTCTTGTAACGATTTCCAGATTCTAGACACGAATCTGCTGTCTCTATCAGAGATAATAGAAATTGGTACTCCATGCCTAGCCACAATTTCCTTGATATAAAGCTTTGCAAGTTTCTCGGTTTTATCCGTTTCTTTGATGGGTAGAAAATGAGCTGATTTCGTCAAACGATCGACGATTACCCATATAGTGTCATACCCGCTCGACATCTTGGGTAACTTTGTAATGAAATCCATGGAAATCTGTTCCCATTTCCATTGAGGTATCTCGGGTTGTTGTAACAATCCCGACGGTTTCTGATGTTCTGCTTTTACTTTTGAACATGTCAGGCATTTACCGACATAAATAGCAATTTCTCCTTTCATGTTCGGCCACCAGTAGAATTCTTTCAGATCCTTATACATTTTATCCGAACCTGGGTGAATGGAGTACCTGGACTTGTGGGCTTTGTCCATAACCAACTCCCGTATGTTACCAAAACATGGCACCCAAATTCTATTCATGAAGTATAAAGTGTCATCTGACTTTGGTTCCAACTGCTTTATCATTCCTCGTAAAGCTTCGTTCTGACTGTTTTCTTCTTTGATTGCTTCTTGTTGTGCCATCCGAATTTGAGTCGTGAGACTCGTATGAATTGTCAATTCTAGGGCACGAACACGCAGTGTTTTAACTCGTTCTTTACGACTTAAGGCATCTGCTACGACATTTGCTTTGCCAGGGTGATACTTGATATCACAGTCGTAATCATTCAGTAGTTCTACCCAACGACGTTGCCTCATGTTGAGTTCTTTCTGATTAAAGATGTGCTGGAGACTCTTGTGGTCTGTAAATATAGTACATTTTGTGCCGTATAAGTAATGTCTCCAAATCTTGAGTGCAAACACGACTGCACCCAATTCCAAGTCGTGGGTCGTATAATTCTTTTCGTGCACCTTTAGTTGTCTGGATGCATATGCTATGACTTTTTCTTTCTGCATCAACACACATCCCAGACCTTGGTGTGATGCGTCACAGTACACAATGAAATTGTCAGTCCCTTCGGGAAGGGATAGGATTGGTGCACTGCAAAGTTTTTGCTTCAGCAATTGAAAAGCTGATTCTTGTTTATCAGTCCAATCAAACTTTTTGTCCTTCTGGGTTAACGTGGTCAAAGGCAAGGCTATTTTTGAAAAATTCTCTATAAATCGCCTGTAATATCCTGCCAAACCCAGAAATTGACGCACCTCAGTCGGAGTTCTTGGTGCTTCCCAGTTTTTGATAGCTTCAATCTTGGATGGATCCACATGGATACCCATCTTATTAATGACATGTCCGAGAAAGTGAACCTCTTGGATCCAAAACTCACACTTAGAGAATTTAGCATAAAGCTTCTCATTCCTGAGTAGTTCCAAGATTAATTTCAAATGATATTCATGTTCCTCCTTGGTTCGTGAATATATCAATATGTCATCGATAAACACAATCACGAATTTATCTAAGTACGGCTTGCACACGCGGTTCATGAGATCCATGAAAACAGCTGGTGCATTAGTCAAGCCAAATGGCATAACTAGGAATTCGTAGTGACCGTAACGAGTCCTAAAAGCCGTTTTTGGTATGTCTTCTTCCTGAATTTTCAGTTGATGATACCCTGATCGTAGATCAATTTTAGAATAGAAACTGGAACCTTGAAGTTGATCAAACAAATCGTCTATTCGAGGAAGAGGATACCGGTTTTTGATTGTCAGCTTGTTCAATTCCCGGTAATCAATGCACATTCTAAAGGTTCCATCCTTTTTCTTTACAAATAGGACCGGAGCTCCCCATGGTGAGAAACTCGGTCTTATGAAACCTTTGTCAAGTAACTCTTGTAGTTGGCTCGACAGTTCCTGCATCTCGGAAGGGGCTAGACGATACGGTGATCGTGCAACTGGTGCGGCTCCTGGTATTAGGTCGATCCGAAACTCGACTTGTCTTGATGGTGGTATTCCTGGTAAGTCTTCGGGAAATACCTCCGAGTAATCTCTGGCGATTGGTATGTCCTCAAGTCGACATTCTTCGGGTTTCTTCTCGACGATGTGAGCCAGGAATGCACAATAACCCTTGCGTAGATACTTATAAGTTTTCATGCAGTTTATCGTTTTTAACATCGTTATACACCTTTCGCCTTGAATTGAAAGAATTTCTCCACTTGGTAGGGGAATACGTACAATCTTCTCGATGCATACTATCTCGGCACGATTCTTGGTTAACCAATCCATACCAATAACAATATCAAAACTCCCTAACTCGACGGGTAGAAGGTCTATACTGAATGTACGGTTTTCTAAACATAAAGTACAACCCCTAAAGACCTCTCCGGTTTCTATTAATTTCCCATTTGCTAATTCAATTGTATAACGTTGATCTAGTTTGCTGGCCTTAATACCGAGTAAGGATTTAAAATCATTCGACACAAAGCTCATATCCGCACCCGAATCAAAAAGTACAGAGGCATAGTGATTATTTATCGGGAACGTACCAGTGACGATGTTCGGGTCCTGGCGTGCGTCCCTTGCACCCATCACAAATGCCCTCCCTGGTGCATGAGCGTTGTTCTGATTCTTCCACTTGGGACTATCCTTCTTGAAGTGTTTTAGATCACCACATACAAAACATCCCGGTTTGATTTTTCCCAATCGGTTGTTAGTTCGACAAGCTTGAGTGGTGTGACCAAACTTGTCGCATTTTCCACACTTGATGCAAACACCGGCATGATGATTTCCACACCTCTTACATCTCGGTAGGCCCCTATCATACTCCTTTCTTTCCACTGTGTTGGCTGCAAAAGCCTTCTCAGTTCCTTGTTTCTTAAACTCTTGTTTTCCAGATTTGTTACTTGAATTTCCCATCCATTTTCTTTTCTCCCCAGATCTACCTTCCTCATTCTCCTTCCTCACAAACAATTCATTACGTACTGCATCATCCTTTAGTTTGAATGCTAAAGTTATAGCACTCTTGGCATCTATTGGATTAGATGATGTTACCATGCTACGAATTTGATGCGCAAGGCCCCACAGATACCTCTCCACACGCTTATGTTCTGGTGTGACCATATGCGGTACCAGAAGTGCCAATTCATTGAAGCGGTCGGTGTATCCCGCTACATCATCTCCTATCATCTGTAGGTTCCACATCTCAGTTTCAATCTTTTGCAATTCGTTCCGAGGACAGTATTCCTCAATCATCATGTTTTTCAAATCTTCCCAAGACAATTGGTACGCTGTCTCTCTCCCCAAAGTCTTCATTTGAGTATTCCACCAAGTTAAAGCTTTATCAGTGAGCGTGCAGGTAGAATACTTCACTACGCAATCAGCGGTGCATTCACTTATATCAATCACCGACTCCATATGTTCTATCCATCTCATTAGTCCTACTGCACCCTCGGTGCCATTAAAACTGCGGGGTTTGCAGGATAGGAAGGCCTTGTAGGTACACTTCCTATTTGGAGCATCTGCAGGATCACAAGTCATAACGTCATTAATTCGGATCATGACTATGTGTTATGGCTTATTTATTTTTTTATTACCTCCGGAACCTCCTGCTGTACCGCTACCTCCTGCACCTCCTCCGCTATTTCGGTTTGCTTCATACTGCTCTATAGCGGCAGCTACTCGCTGTGCTATTAGTTGTTCCATGTTTGGGGAAATTGTCTCGTTGTTGTCACCAGTAGTGTTACGGGGTGTCCCACGCTTAGGTGCCATGACGTTCTTTCTAACATGTCAATTAAAAAGAAACAACATCATATATCAATAATGATAGATCATGACATAAGGATACCACAACATCAAACATGAACAACTATCATTACAACATAAACCATTACATACATAGTCAAAACATACATAGTACATTGTTCCCAAAAGACGAGGATACAAAAGAGATGGGTTCACATGACCTCATCAGTACTAACGTTTTAAACTACATAATGTACTATGGGCACAACCCGCCCATAATAGGTTTAAAAGAAGAAGTGGGAGTACAACCCAATCATCATGGCAAGTCCTGCCATGACAAAGCTAGCTCTCGCCACAAATTCTGCAGCCAAAGTCCTCTCCTCCAGCGCCTCCACCATGTCTCGGACCGTGAGAGTGAACTGCCAGTCCATATCAGCTCTCAACTCGAGGTAGTCAGTGGCACTCTGTATGTCTCGAGTGCTATCCTCCAGAGTCTGTACTCGAGATCCGAGCCCTTGACGTAAGCGCCTGGTTGCATCCCCCTGTGCCTGGATGTCATCTAGGAGATCATCAAGACGCTCCTCATGCGTATGAACGCGAGCTACCAAGGTAGGCACAGTGAGCTCTATGGCTTCCCCAGTGTGGGGTAGGGGTGTTGGGGAGTTAGAAGACTCTCCAAGCTCAAAGGTAGATGGGATGCTCTCCATCTCCCTCCAACGTGCCAGGGTACGAGGCATCCAACGGATGGTTCCCACGGTAGGGTGGTAGCAGGGTCGTTGCCTCGGTGGTTCCTCATCGGTCTCCAAGTCTTTCGGGTCACGGGCTGCCAGGTTTCTCTTACGCGGAAGTCGAACCTTCTTCCTAGCACTTTGCACCTTAACTGGTCCTCCGCTTTTCTTTCGGTAGACGATGGGCGGTTCTCCCAGGGCGACATTGGGTGGTGTCGAGCTGCGAACTTGTACTCGATTTTTAGGGCGTGAGGCGGAAAGTTCCTCGTTGGATTCAGAGTCAGAGACGGGGTCAGAGTGTGAATGTGACGACATACTTGTGACTACAATATCCACATGACATGATGAATGGTTATGCAATGCTTATGCAATGAAAACATTTTAGTGAGTCATTCTAATTATAGACTAGGTTCCGTTTTAGACACCTAGTTCGCTATAATCAATGGCTCTGATACCAAGTTCTGTCACACCCCGCCAGGGCGGAAACGCGAGGCGCGACTTTCACTGGTTTCCAAAGCATATGATTACCGCAAACACATACATGTAATTGGATACATAACTGAATTTAAAATATTTACATTACAAAATATCAATTTGAGTTTACAAATGTTTAAGATTTCGCAAATATGACTCAAGACCATGAGTTATACAAGAGAAATCCTCCCAAAAGCCGTATCCACGTGCATGCATGTAACCTACATTGCTAACCTGATGACCACGTTCAATTTCCTGAAAACATACTTAAAACTGTCAACACGAGGTTGGTGAGTTCACAAGTTATTATAAAGAGTTATCATAAACCCAATGTTTAAATCTGATCTTTTTGCCGATCAAAACTCTTTGTTAAACCTGATCATTTTAACCTGATCAGTACTCTTTCGTTTAAACCTGATCACTTTAACCTGATCAGAATTCTTTACTTTAAACCTGATCACTTTACCCTGATCAGAACTCTTTTGTGTAAAACCTGATCATTTTAACCTGATCAGAACTCTTTTGATAAACCTGATCACTTTACCCTGATCAGAACTCTTTTGTGTAAAACCTGATCATTTTAACCTGATCAGAACTCTTTTGATAAACCTGATCACTTTACCCTGATCAGAACTCTTTGTGTAAAACCTGATCATTTTAACCTGATCAGAACTCTTTTGATAAACCTGATCATTTTAACCTGATCAGAACCCTTTTGTGTAAAACCTGATCATTTTAACCTGATCAGAACCCTTTTGTGTAAAACCTGATCATTTTAACCTGATCAGAACTCTTTTGATAAAACTGATCACTTTACCTTGATCAGAACTCTTTTGTATGTATTACCAATGAATATGATTACTAATCCGATCTATTGACCCCATTTGTAAGCTTGCAAGGATTACAAAATAGTATGTAATGTACGAGACCGTAACCAAACCCCAACTTTCTGTGCCTCCCCTCGCCTTTCTGCGAGTAAGACAATATGCGGTCATTCGGCCATTTTGACCCCTGGTTAGCGCGACTAACCATGACCGGAGGCGTCACCCCCAATAGTACTATTCATATAATCCCGGGCTAAATCCATAGCTAATGGTTACTAATTTATTACGAGGACTTTAAGCGCTTTATGTTCCCTCAATACATACATACGGTCAGATCATTAGTTCCATTCATTTATACACAAAAGTCTTTTACAAGTATGTTTCCACCCCAAATCATTTCAAAAACTTAGAAAAAAGGGGATTAGTGAAACTCACCTCGACAGTATGAATGCTAGCAAATATTTGAATGACGGCAGATTCGCCTATCCGTATCCTATTTACACAAGGATAACATACACGTTAAGACTACTCGTCTTAAACGCAATTTGTTCACTTGACTTAGCCGATCTGATTACTTTTTTTTTAATTATCTTTTTAGTTTTTCCAACCTTGTTTTGTTATGAAAATAGTTCTGAGTTACTGCCTTATGGGGCTGATGAACAGGTATCTAAGCTTTCTTAGTTTCGATTGAACAGAACAGATGTCGAAACTTCCTAGTTTCGACTGAGTGAAATAGGTATCGAAACTACCTAGTTTCGATTGGCAAGAATAGTATCGAAACTACCTAGTTTCGATTGTACACAGGTATCGAAACTTCCTAGTTTCGATTGAGTAAATAGATATCGAAACTCCTAGTTTCGATAGAACAACCGGTATCGAAACTCCTAGTTTCGATTGAATAACTGGAATCGAAACTCCTAGTTTCGATCAATAGGTATCGAAACTCCCAGTTTCGATTGACTAACAGGTATCGAAACTATAGTTTCGATATCTGCACTTTGATTTACAGAATTCACTTTGTATATTTTTATGTTCAAATCTTGAGTTTGACACAGTTTTCTTGTTATCTTACTTGCGTTTGAATGATTTGTATGTTTAGTTACGGTTTTAAAGCAAATAATACGGATGGTATCGAGTTTTTACCTCAAACCGAGAATGGCGATCTTTAGAGAAAAACAGAGAAGTAGTCTTGAATCTTTTGCTAAGCTTTCTTCAAGAACACTTGAAATTCTCCTTATGACACCGAATTATGGTGATTTTCGCTTTAAAACTGGACTTCGATTTGAAAGGGAATTGGGAATTTGCCGTAAGAAAAATGAGAAAGATTGGAAGTGAAGGTGAGGTTTCGACTGAAGAGGTATGGTTTTTCCTCTGAATTTGAGTGAAATAGGCAAGTGGGAGAATGGCTCCCTGACTCTCGGCCAAGAAAGTCAAGAAATAGGTTTAGGGGTTAATGATAACAAATTTTTAAGTATTAATTTATTATGGTATCAGTATCAATTAGAGTTTTAAAGGGGTAATTTAATTCAGTTTCGATTCTTCACGGTATTATAATTTTTAACCATTTTATGGCTCGTTGAAGAAAATATTAGAATCTTGGCTCAACGTAAATTTTGTGTAATATATATATATATATATATATATATATATATATATATATTTTTCTGGTTATTTTATTTAACCATTTACGTTCGCATTAAGTCGGGTTATCCTGCTTACTTTTTCTAGTAACTCTTTACGGTTTACTAGACTTGGAACAAACTTCTTTGCTAGACTTCTTGACTTTACTTAGTCAAAATAAAATATCAGGAAATAATAATTATGAACGTGCGTTTATGAAATGTGGATATTGACCTGAAATGCTGGGTGTCACACAAAACGATCGAAACCCCATGACTAATCGGATTCGATACCTTCTATCATTTGAAATTGACAGAGGGCTGTTGATTGGCATTACGCTATGAATCTAAGGACCTAATCCTTACATGGAATGGTTGAGAATCGAAGGTGCTCGGTTGAAAGTTAGGGTTTGATGTTCTTGGAGTTCGTCATCGATTCTAGAGATGAATGCGATGGTTGTGAGTGCACAGAGTGTTCGTAAGGGTGTTAGCAAAGGTGGGTATGCACTTTAATTCGTTCCATTTCGTCCCAAATACACGATTGGATTATGATGAGGGGGTTACAGCTGTCGGCATGATTCACGGGTGATTACCTTCGATTGCGAATGAATGGGGTCATGTTTTGGGTCTGAATACACTAGAGGACAATCGACGCGTGATTCGCAGGTCTTAAACGCGTTTAATTCCATGATTGGAGACTGAATTACTCCCGGTTTGACTTCACGAAGTCAAACCTATTTGAATTGGTTTAAATTCGAAATTAACCGCGAAATTGAACGAGTTGAGTTATTAATTGGTTAAGGAAACAGTCGAATATGGTTCAAGTATCTATGGCAAGTCCTTTGATTCCGGTTTGATTGATTTTGAAGTTGAATTGTATGAAATCATAATTGTTGACTTCAGAAAGTCAAAGGGGACGAGTTTAAAGGTTCCAATCTCTTGAATAGGTTCAATTTGAGGGTTCAAGTGCTTAGAGGTTCGAATTAAGGGTTCATATGCTCAAAAACGTTCAAACTATCTTTATTTGCTTTTGTTCTCTTGTATATATATACATATATATAAATATTTAAATTGCTTTCTCTCTAAAACCTTTATAAAACTATATATGTCTAGTGTTTAAAACTCATATGTTTTATTTTGGGTTGAAATAAAATGTTTGCTTAAATAAATTTATACATAATAAGGAAATAATGTATAATTGCAAGGTTTGGAAGTTTGAATTAATGTATGCTAAAATAATAATTATCGTGACATATTATATTTGAACAAGTATGGGACTTCAAGTGTTTATTATTGTACGTAATAAGATGAACAAGGGAAAATTACGACCTGAAACTCATGGATGTTACATACTGGGGTTCAAGGTATCAGAAACCGTATACGGGAATGCCAAAGTTTCACGGTATTTTGAACTAACACCGTGAACCCTGGTTTACGGGAGTTGCCGAAAAGGGTTTCAACATCAAATTGAATGATCCAAACATCAAAGCTTCACTTTCTACTCATGTATCAGTACTCGCCGACCCAAAACAACCGTACTCGACCCTTCAATTTCACTTTCTACCTAATGGATTTGATCTCTTTGATCACAGATGCATACATGAATGGGTTTACGGTCTCCCACAACACTCATATGTTCAATATGACATTAGAAGATTCAAAATATGTACCTGTAACTGTTGGAGCATGTTATGTGACAACAAGCCTTGTAATAGATTAGTCTTTATGTTTTGTATGTTTTGTATTGTATTATGTTAAGTTTACACAAGCGAACTTAACATGTTCGCCTGATCTAGTTGAGGCGAACTGTTAGACCTAGACTTTTGGTTTATGATTAAGCTTAATATTAACGTCTTATAGGGTGTAACCGTGAACCAAGAGTTCACGGTTTGGGTGTTATGGGTCGGCTTCAAGGCCGAGAACATGTAATGGCTAAATTGTTTTTGTTTAGTATATATTCATGTTTACCCTAACCGTGTAGGGTTAGCGGTTGTTAGAGTTTTTCTCTGTAATTCTCTCAATCAATATACGAGTATTACAAGTGATTTGGTTCTTGAATCACCACAATCACCAGTTTCCGCCTTGTGATTGTGAGAGTTTGATATCGTGTGTGTATTCGTTTATGCATTTATAAGAAGATCCATCCAATATGGGACTTACAATTGGTATCAGAGTCACATAGGCCGACGGATTCTAAGCCAGTGAAGACTGTCAAGTTTGAGGCAATGAAGAATCATTCAACCTATAACAACTCTTCTGATAGAGATTGGAATGTGTTGAGTAAAGTACTTCAAAGGCAAAAGAACAAGAATCTCAAACAAAATGTTAATATCAAAAATACGTCGAGTAAAGTACTTAAAAACTCTGTTTTATCTAAGCCTGTTTGGAAAGCTAAAATTGAAAGTATCATAAGTAACAAAGTTGAATAAAAAATGACATGTTTTTACAAGAAGTATCATACATTGATACAAATGGAATACCCAGATCTACCATGGACTGGGTTCCAATTACTAATTAATCCCGCTCTTTGTGTAGGAACACCCAAGGAGGACTGTCAATAATCTTTGGTTTGTTGATAGTGGATATTCCAGGCACATGACAGGAGACATGTCTATACTACATGATGTGAAAAATTTCAATGGAGGTTATTTCTCATTTTGTAGATGCATGATATGTCCCTAATCCCTTGTAATATGTATTTCATCTATGTTTAATGTAACTATTTGATATATTAATGAAATTACATGTTTATCCTTAATGTTTACTCATATATAACGACTGTGTATTAAACGATCTGATAAATATCGATAACGTTGATCAATCGTTCTAATGAAAGGCCCATTCGCACGAATGGATCATGAGAATGATCCATTCGCGCGAATAGATCATGAGAATGATTCATTAGCTAGAAAAAGTCATGAGAATGAATCATTTGTACGAATGAACCATTCTGATGATTCATTCTTACGAATGAACCATTCTACTGATTCATTTGCACGAATGAGTCCATTCACATGGCTCATTCGTACGAATGGCCTCTGCACTACATATATAACTTTCACTTCATGAGCACAAAAATACATAGTAGAGACTAACCAGAGCAGAACCAGACTAAGCAACAGAACACACACAAACTCTTTGCACCGGCATTGTCGAATCTCTGTCCGTTGAGAGTTTCCAGGTCTTGTATCCAACTTCTCTACACCAAAGGGTCGATAGAAACCTTCGTTTCGACATCTAATCCGCTCATTTCTCACGACCCGATCCGTGTCATAGATTGGATTACCAATCAAATCGGATTCCGCACGATTTGGTTCGGTTAATGTGTTGAATCATTGGATCAAGGTAGATCCCGATCCAACAAAGTGGTATCAGAGCCATTGTGCTCTAGATTCAACATAGAAAATCAAATCTTGCTTTTTCTATCTTCTTGAATGTTATAAAGATCACTTGATCGCTGTTTAGCCACGTTCAAAACTTGTGATTATTGCTTCTGAGTGATCTGATCGTTTCAGTTTCCAGATCTGATAAAAGGCTCAATCATTGGTGCTTTTTGGTGCAAAAAAGTCAAACAGCTCTCTGTCGTACGAATGACTACTATGATGAACTTCATTCGCACGAATGGCTCCTACCATTCGCACGAATAGATCAAGTCTCCTGCTCATTCGTTCAAGCTTCCAATCGCACGAATAGAAAATTCCATTCGCACGAATAGAAAATTCCATTCGCACGAATAGACCCATTCGCACAAATCTCTTCTGAATTTTTTTTTGTGTCGAAAAACTTTTTTTTTACCATGTCGGACTTAGCCTTTGTTGCCAGTCAGAACAGTAAAATCCAAAACTTGTTATTAATCGATAATGAAGCTGGAAATGCTAACAAGGCTCCAAAACTCATGACAATGGACGAATATCATCACTGGAAAAACAGGTTTGAGATACAAATTAATGGAGTTGATACAAACTTATGGATGATGTTAGAGAATGGATATCAGAAAGTGTTGAGTGAGGATGGAACTCCTGTTTTGCCTTCCCTTTTAAGCGAACAACAAAGAAAAGATTATGACTTAGAAAAGAAGGCATATGCTATCCTATCTCAGGCCATATCAAGAGAAATATTTCATCAATTCAGGCAGTTTACATCTTCAAAATCTCTGTGGGATGCCTTAGAACAACCTCACGAAGGAAATGCTTCGTTGAAAGCTATCAATGCTAAGGCCCATTAAGAAGGAATTTGATAATTTCATGTATATTGGGAATGAGTCCTTAGATGATCTAATTGAGAGATTCTATCACTTGATGAGTGAATTGCATGCCCATGAGATCAAAACAACGAAAGAAGAAAAGGTTCAATTCATGGCAGATGCGCTACCACCAAAATAGGATTCATTCTTGATGGTTCTCAAACAGAACAATACTCTTGGAACCATTGACATCAATGAATTTCTTCAGAAATTGAAAGAACAAGAGGTGTTGAATAAGTGGAAGCTAAAGAGAGGCGTACAAGCTCAGGATCCTTCATTGTACTATTCTACATCAACTCAACAAAATGTTCCTTTGCAGACTGCGTTTATATCAAACATGTCAAATGTTTCAGCCAGCCAGTCTTCAACAGCTCATGCTTCAGTTTCATCAAGCTCGGTTCCAAAGCAGGGAAATACTGCTAGTACTCCTCCACCAAGCCCCATTAAATTGCAAACAGACAACTTCGACAAGGTTACTATCGAAGTGGCCAAGGAACACATGACACTGCTGTCTACCGTTATCAATTCATATGACAGTCTTGTTGCTGGACAGGTTGGAAACAGTCATCTGACAGCAGAAGACTATGCTCAGATTGATAAGGATGAAATGGATCGAATTGATATAATGTGGGCTCTTGCAAGTGCAGTCAGAAGAGCGAGAGATTATGTAAAAAGGACAGGAAAAACTCTCGAAGGGAACAAAGACACTACTTATGGTTTTGATCTGTCTGCTGTTGTTTGTTTTAACTGTGGTGAGAAAGGGCATTTTGCTAGGCAATGTGAAAAGCCTAAACAGACTGGAAACCGCAACCCTTTCAACAACCGTCAAAGCCAACCGAAGCCACAAACTCAAAATACAGAAACAAACCTTGTTCCAGTTACTCTTGCACAAGATAAGGGCACTTCAAGTGGAACAAAAGCTATGGTTGTTCAAACAGATGAGACTGTTGATTGGTCTTTAAAATTTGGAGCTGATGGCAGTTCAGGGGATAGAGCTTACATGGCAAAGGCTGTAAAAATCAATGAAGAATCAGATTCTGATGCTGAGAGAGAGATTGCTTCAGAAAGTTCATCAGCTGAAGATGACACATCTTCAAACAGTTCTGGCTTCAGAGCTGAGAATGAAGAAAAATCATCTGTCGTCTCTTCAAGTCAATCGACAGCTGATGTGGATGATAACAATTCCTCTTCTAAATCTACCTGTAGCTGTGCTTTTATGGTAAAAATATCCACAGGCATTCAGGTAAATTCTGACAGTTTTGAAAGTGAGTCTGAATCTCAACCGTGTTTAATTTGTGATGAACTTGAAAAGAAAGTTGAGGCACTTAAAAGTCACAACACAGACTTAATTACTGATTTAACTGGTTGTCTTAAAGCAAACCGTGTTTTAAAGGGAAACGAACTTGCCTTCAAAAACAAAATTGATCTTTTAAACAGGCAAGTTCATGAATTAGAAATCTGTGTTCTCAACAAACAAAATGCCATCACCTTTTATTTAAACACGATTGATGAAACAAAGAAAAAGCTGGCGCTTGTCGAATGTGATTATGAAACTTTAAATCAAAAGCTGAAAAGTTATTCAAATGCTTCTTACATTCTTGATTACATGGTTTCACAGCGTCTAGGAAAGAAAAATGCTGGGATGGGGTATAACAATTGTCCTCCACCTGTGTTGAATACTATGGTAAACACACCGGATGATAACCCAATCATTGACTTTAAGGTCAAAACGCCACTTGTCGTTGATCCAACCGAAAACAAAATTTCTCAACCAAAGGTTAACGATAATGGTGCTTCGACCCCGGAGTCCCAATGTGTTGATGGAATGGTAGAAGAGTGGGATGAAGACGACGATGAGTGCCCTACTCGTGGTTTGGGACACAAAAACTCGTCTGCTCCACAGAATGACAGCATTGGTATTTCAAAATCTGCTTCTAAAAATGTTTTTAAAATTAAACAAACCAATTGCCGTCCATCTTATCCCACTACTTCTGATCAGAAGAGTCAAGTAACCAAAGCCTCAATCAAAATGGTTAATTTTGTTAAAGCTGGAGAGTCTGTTCAATCAAACAAGTCACTTTCTTCAGCTGAACTAAAAGAAGCTAAGGCTGGTGGTTCAAAAACTCACCAAAGCGAAAATCAATACAGATCTCCGAGGTTGGTTGAGTGGAGATACTGTTTTGAGTGCAGTACACAAGGACACGTTGTTGTCAACTGTCCTTATCTTCAGAAGCCAAGTAAAAGAGTTAACCATTTTCCAGAAAATAAACAAAAGTTTTTAAAGTCAAAATCTAACTCTTTTACCCAACAACAAGTGCATCAAAAGAAAGTTAAACAAAAGATGCATGACTTGTTGGTCTCTGATTCGAGTTCCACACCTGTACAAATCGTTAAGCAATCCACTGTTTACCACAAACAGTCGTTGCACAAACAACATGTGTGGAAAGTAAAATCAGATGATGCTTCTGATGACTGTACTTCAAAGTCAAATGGTTGTTCCAAAAGTCCACAAGGACAGTGGATGGATTGTACTGTTGTAGATGAGACTGGGAAACCCAAGACCGTAAAGGCTTAGGTTCCTAACCTAAACTAATTACTTTCCTTCTTGTGCAGGTTGTCCTTTATAATCCTATTAGCAATAATTGGATTATTGATAGTGGGGCATCCAGGCACATGACTGGGAACTTAGCTCTCCTTTTCGACGTCAGAAATATCAAAGTGGGCTATGTTTCATTTGCAGGCGATAAAGGTGGTTTTATCTCAGCTCAGGGAACACTGTCTAATGGAGCTGTCAGCTTTGAGAAGGTCAACTTTGTCAAACAGTTGGATAACAACTTGCTTTCTGTTTCTCAAATCTGTGATAAGGAGTTCAAGGTTCTTTTTGATGACAAGCATTGTTATATCTTGAAAAAGGAGTTTATGATTCCAGAAGACATGGTGATTATGTCTGCTCCAAGAGTGAATGGTCTTTATATTCTTGACATGTCACAAGCATCATCCTCAGTGTCCACAGCATCATGTTTTGTTTCAAAAGCCACTGAGAAGGATTCTATTTTATGGCACAAAAGAATGGGACATCTCAGTCTCAGAAAAATGAATCATTTGGTGCACAAAAATCTTGTTGAAGGAGTCACTGTGAAAAGTTTTCATCTTCCTGACTTGTGTGTTTCTTGCAAGAAAGGCAAACAATCCAAGAAATCTCATAAACCCAAATCTCAACATTCCATCACTATACCACTAGAGCTCTAACACATGGACTTGTTTGGTCCTATCAACCAGAAGAGCATTGCTGGAGACTTATATTGTTTGGTTTTGACGGATGAGTATTCGAGATATTCTTGGGTGATGTTCTTGAAAGAAAAATATGAGACTTTTGAATATGTGGAGATTCTGATTACCAAATTGGAGTCTCTGTATAAGTTAAAGGTTAGGAGGATCCGTTCGGACAATGGTACTGAATTTAAAAATCACCTTATGAAAACTTTCTGTCAAAAACTTGGTATTCACCATGAATTCAGTGCGCCATATGTTCCACAAATGAACGGTGTTGCTGAGAGGAAGAATCGGACCTTGATAGAAGCGGCAAGGACTATGCTCGCTGACTCAAACTTACCCGTGCAGTTCTGGAATGAAGCTATTGCTAATGCGTGTTACACGCTCAACCGGGTTCTAGTTGTCAAGCGTCACGATAAAACTTGCTTTGAATTGTTGCATCGACGGAAACCGAACTTACAGTATCTTGAACCGTTTGGCGCTCCATGTACCATGTTAAAAAAGGATGCTCATGGCAAGTTTAACGAGAAAGTAGAGGAAGGTTACTTCTTAGGGTACAGCACTCCCAATAAAAGATTTTACAACAAAGCTTCTGGGAATGTAGAAGAATGGTACCATGTTGATGTTCAAAAGTATAACTCTCCTGCTACTGGAAAAGGTCTTCCTTGGATGTTTGATTATGAAGAACTTTTTGCCTCGTTTAATCTTCCTCCAGAATGTTCAGATGAGGAGGTTGCTGTTCAAATGATGTATGATGCTCAAAATGCACTTGATGAACATGTGCAACCTACTCCCTCATCATCTGACATTCCTGAGTCCTCCAAAAACACACAAGTCACACATGATGATGACTCTTCTTCTTCTTCAGAGTATGAGGGTTCTCGACAAGAAATAGACCAGCTGATTGAAGATCCTTCCCATGATGTTGTACAATTAAGTGATGATGTTTCACATTCTGTGGCAATAGAACAGAGTATCACAAACCTTGATCAAACTGTTGAGGTTCCTGCTCATCCTGTGGGTAGGATTGATAGAATTCATCCTCAACAGAACATTATTGGTGATCCCACATCTGGTGTCAAAACTAGGGGTCAGATCAACTCTGGAGTCTACTCAGAAATCATGGAATCTGGTGTGGTCAACGATTGTGCGCATTCATGTTTCGTCTCGCAAATCGAACCACGGTCTATAACAGATGCTTTAAAAGAAGAATCTTGGGTAAATGCAATGTAGGAAGAACTACTCCAATTTCAGAAGCTTGGAGTTTGGAAGTTAGCTGATTTACCAAAAGGAGCTAAAAAGATTGGTACTCGATGGGTTCTTCGTTGCAAAAGGGATGATCAAGGAATAGTCATAAGAAATAAGGCTCGTTTGGTCGTTCAGGGATTTAGGCAAATTGAAGGTATAGATTACAATGAAGTGTTTGCACCGGTTGCTCATCTGGAAGCAATTCGAATTTTTCTTGCTTATGCATCCTACAAAAGGTTCAAAGTCTATCAAATGGATGTAAAGAGTGCATTCCTTCATGGAGAAATCAGTGAAGTCGTATACGTCAGTCAACCTCCCGGGTTTGAAGATCCTATGCATCGTGACCGTGTCTACAAATTGGACAAGGCACTGTACGGATTGCACCAAGCTCCGCGAGCGTGGTACGAGACACTTTCCACTCATCTTCTGAACAATGGATTTAGAAGAGGTGTCATCGACTGCACGTTGTTTATTCGGGAAAAGGGTGGAGAACTTTTAATGGTACAGGTATACGTGGATGACATTATTTTCGGATCGACGAATGATGTTCTGTGCAAAGAATTTGAAAAAGTTATGCAGGACAAGTTCGAGATGAGTTCCATGGGAGAGATGAAGTTCTTTCTAGGGCTACAAGTAGATCAATCTGAGACAGGGATTTTCCTTCATCAAACCAATTATGTTGGAGACATACTGAGCCGATTCAGTATGACTGATGCCAAACCTACTGGTACTCCATTGGCGATCAATCACGGGATTTCGCCTGATGACAAGGGGGAGTATATTGATGCTACTCTCTATCGAGCCATGATCGGATCTCTCATGTATCTCACGGCATCTCGACCAGACATCATGTTTGCCACGTGTCTCTGTTCCAGATATCAGTCAAAACCAAAAGTCTCCCACTTAATTGCTGTCAAAAGGATTTTTCGTTATCTGAAGGGTACTCCTGATCTTGGATTATGGTACTCTAATGATGATAACTTTGAGCTTATTGCATATAGTGATTCTGATTATGGTGGTTGCAAAACAGACTTCAAGTCTACATCTGCAGGGTGTCAGTTCTTTGGAAACCGTCTCGTGACATGGCAAAGCAAAAAGCAGACTTCAGTGGCTACATCTACATGTGAAGCTGAATACATCGCTGCTGCCAGTTGCTGTTCTCAGATTATCTGGATTCAACAGCAACTTCGGGACTACGGTTTGCAATTCTCTAACACTCCTATTTATGTAGATAATTCTGCTGCCGTAGCTATCACTAAGAATCTAGTTCAGCATTCAAAAACCAAACACATCGGTATAAAATATCACTTCATTCGTGACTGTTTTGAAAAGAAACTTATTAATATGGTTCAAATTAACACTGATTTCCAAAAGGCCGACCTCAATACAAAAGCCTTTGACAAATCAAGATTTTTATTCTTGTTAGAGGTAAACGGCATGAAAAAGAAGGATGACGTTGTTCCGGACCAAGAGTCGAGTCAATAATCATTTTTATCAATTACGTTCCTGTATATATTTTCTTTCTTGCGTTTATTAAAAATCTCAATAACTCAAAAAGATTTTTCATTTTAAAATTTTAGGGGGAGAAAATGTCAGTAAGAAAATGATCTCTCGCTGAGAAAAATGATAGTACACAGACGCTAGTTATCTGAGACTCCAAAAAGATTTCTATATTGTGTACAGTTATTTGTGTACAGTTTGTTTAAAAAAAAAAATTTCAAAAAGATTTTCCATTTTTGTACAGACTAAAACCCAAAAACATCTGAAAAACTCAAAAATGAGAAATCGTATCCAACCTTTGGGAAGTAATGGCACACTAACCATATGTATGAAGCACATTGCATTTAATGTCATAGTGAATAGTCACACTAAGTCGACATGTGTTGCATTGATAGGCTTATCTTACTGAATCTCGACCATTGATGATCAATCTATACCATATTAGATATTGACTTGTGAGTCACATAATGGTGAAAGGATTGACGAAAATCAACAATAGAAACTGAAGGAGTTTCTCATTCTGTGTACACCAGTTATCATCGGTTTAATGAGATATCAGAAAGTAGTTATAAAATTAAAAATTAGATTCCGAAGTCGTATACGTGCCATATTGCCTTGTAAATACCTGGCTGAAGCCGTCCATGCGATTAAGAATAAAATAAAAGTATGAATCCGAATCCGTATATGTGCCATATTACCGGGTTGCAGCCTGGTTGAAGCCATCCATGGGATAGGATGAACACAAACACCGTTAGCTGCATACGTGCCATATTGCCTTGTAAATACCTGGCTAAAGCCGTCCATGAGCTGATGGTTGTCACTGTGAATACTAAAAAAAAAAAAAAAGTGGTGGCAGCGGTAGATGAAACATGAGGAGTATTGCCACCATCTCCCTGACCATCTTGGTCGTCATCATCTTGGTCGTCAGCTGGAGGTACAACAATATCCTCCCTGTCCGAATCACTGTTATCGTGACGCCATTTTCTGTTTACCGGTGCCACATACTCTGGATTTGCCAGATGTCCTTGGCTTTGTTAAGTAAGTTGTGCTGATTTGAAACATTAACATGTTTTGAAAAGTAATTCAAGTCAATTCTTAACTAGTGTGGGACACACAGACAATGGACTCAATCCTTCAAGATCATCTTGTAAGTGTTGAGAAGAGGTCTGCATAGGTTTAAGATGGACAAACATATCAATGATTGCATTTTGACTAAGTGTACTTAAAGCTCAGATAATTTACAATGTTGCTGATTGCTATGAGCTTAGTACTGATCCCACGTTCGGATCTTTCTCACAAAAAGATGTGTAAATACCATTGTATAGTTGTATCTACAAAATTCAAAATGTCTCAGATCATTAGTCATTAAGTCTGTATGATTTCTCATAAGGATCATTCTTACTAAGACATGCGTGTATATATCTTGTTGATATTATTTTCAGCATTACATATTCAAAAATCCAAAAAGATTTTACTTTTCCTGAATTTTAGATTATCTAATAAGACTCGAACGACTGTCAGAAAATCAAAATTTGAAAACCGCTTGACTTCCTGATTGATCAAATCGTTCCTTTACATCATAAACTATTCCAAAACTTCATAATTGATCCCTCACTTCATAATTAAAATATAAATTACTTCATAATTAATTTTTTGTTAAAACCAATGTGGTCGGATACCCCATTTAACTTGAAAAGTTTAATTTGCATAAGGGGATTGTCCCATTCGTACGAATGGATGAGCAAAATGGCTCACTCGTACGAATGGATGATAAGAATAGGTCATTCACACGAATGGACTGACCAGAATGGTCCATTCGTACGAATGAAGGTTCATTAGTATGAATGAACATCCATCCGTACGAATGAAGGGTTCATTAGTACGAATGCATACCCATTCGTACTACTGAAGGACACACGCATACGAATGGATGGCCATTCGTACGAATGAACCAGGCCATCCTATAAATAGGCCATTCATTCGCATGTGCAGAATCATTCGCACAAAACAGAAAGCATTCGCACGTCTGTTTCATCAAAATCTGAATTTGAACAAAACTCTGTCAAATCTGTAATCTAATCATTCGATTTCTTTTTACAGGTATAACCCCACAAGTATTCATTGATTGTATACCGATTCGTGGATGTTCGATTAGATTTAGGGTTCAAAACCGAAAAACAAACTAAAAAACGTAAAAAACTGACTTAATAAACCAATTAAAAAGCTAAATATTGGTTGAAAACCATAGTCGAGTGTGTTGGTGTCTTTTTCGGCAAATCTTTTCAAGTGTTGGTTGATTTTTGGACAAGTTGGATCGCGACCCGTCTGTCACACGAATGGACATACTCTTCATGTTCATTCGTACGAATGAACGCTCATTCACATGAATGAGAACTCATTCACACGAATGAAAACTCATTCATACGAATGAACCCTCATTCACACGAATGAACGCTCATTCACACGAATGAACACTCATTCGCACGAATGAATAGGCAGAATGATTCATTCGTACCAAGGGAAAAATGGTCCAAAAGTTCATATTTCCAAAATCTTGCATGTATTGATCTGAGGTGCTTCATGTTTTTGTGTTTGCAGACTGATCGTTATGGCGCACAGAGCTCCAGTTGTTCTTAAGGCTTCCATAAAAAGCAACATATGTGCGTACATGATTCCGACATCAAAGAATGCACGTCCGTTTGTCGGCATGATCTAGTTTCTATCCAGATCCTGGATTGCTCATGCTATATCCCATCTCCGCACTCCATATACGTCGCACCAAAGGGAGTTCTGGGCCTCCGCCGAGATTGACTGCGAGGTATCTCCACCGGTCATACGAGGGAAGATCGCAGGTCAAGATGTGGTTGTATCGGCAGCTCATATTCGCCGATTGTGTCAATTTGGTGATCATCCTGAAGATCCAGTGACACTGGATAAATATCTGGTCCGAGGATGCTTCATGAGGATAAAGTACGACGGGAATGTCGCCGAGGGAGTTTTAAACAAAGCGAACCTCTGTCCGCAGTACAAGTATCTAGGACATGTTCTTCTGCATTGCCTCGGTTCCCGTCGTGGCGGATTTGATGATATGCGTGAAACAATACAGAGCGCATTCGTTGCACTGGTGTTGAACATTCCGTTCAACTTTTCCGAGATGGTGTTCACGCACCTTAAGGAAAACATCTATCTTAAAGGGGACAATGCGTATCTTATGTACCCCAGATTCTTACAAATGATAGTAGATGACCAACTTCCTCTTCTACCAAGGTCAGACGTCGACATAATCAAGTTAGAACACATGACGGACGTCACTCTAAACAGGGTACAGACCTACAGGGGCAGACCAACAAAGCCATCTCACAAACGACTCATTGGACATCTGGCAAATCCAGAGTATGTGGCACCAGTAAACAGAAAATGGCGTCACGATAACAGTGATTCGGACAGGGAGGATATTGTTGTACCTCCAGCTGACGACCAAGATGGTCAGGGAGATGGTGGCAATACTCCTCACGTTTCATCTACCGCTGCCACCACTCCCACTGTTACCGCTATCGATCCTTCCCTTCCAACTAACCCAGAAGACGTTAACCTGGACACCGTCCTGTTTACTGATTCTGAGGAAACTGAAGATGAATTTGAAATCAGTCAACAAGGGGCAAGATTGGTCGCAACAAAAAGAAAAAGGGGAGCAGATCAAGGAAGCTCAAGGGTTGATGATGACGTCAGGGATGCTGACTTTATCCCTGGCTGTCTACAAGTATCTGCTGCTCCTTCTTCCCAATCTACCCCGGTCAAGAAGGGAAGAGGAAAGAAAAGAATGGCCAAACGCCAAAAGTTTAAGCTTGTTAGAAGGACGGAGAGCACCTCTGCTACTACAGCAACTGCCACCAGGTCTGAGGCTCCAATGTCAACATCTATGCCTCAGACACTAACTGTGCCTCCTCCCATCTACACGACTGCTCCTACATCACAGCCATCAACTATTCGAGCTGAATCTTCAATGTCACTGCCGACTGACTCTCTACACGACCAGATCAGTACTTTAAACAGTTTGGTACTTCGTTTACTGGCTCAGAATGAAGAGCAATCAAAGCGTCTTGATCAACAGGGTTTGCTGATTGACCAACAGGGCTCGCAGATTGGTCATCTGACTCTGCAAAACTCTGAACAATCTCAAGCCATCACAAGTCTCACCAACAGGTGTAATGATCAACATGTCCTCCTTCTCATGCTCAGAGGATACAAAGGCTTGAGGAGGAAAATAAGAGACTGTTGGAAGACTTAGAAAGCAGAAGGGACCCGACACCCAGAATTGAGGGTGCTCGCAATGATGGTGATGATGGTGACGATGATGATGATGATGACGATGAGGATGATGATGATGACGATGATGATGATGATAGTGATGATGATGATGACAATAATGACAAAGATAAGGACGATGGTGCCAATGCTGGTGCTGCATCAAGTGCTGCAAAGACAGCAGAAGCAGAGGCGCGAACAAAGCAAAAATCAGACAAATCAGAAGGCTCATCATCAGATAAACAAAAGGGCACTGAAGGTTGATAGTTTTTGTTTTAAGTGTTTTAACTTGTCTTATTGTAAATATTAGATTATTATGTAAATAATTTCAGTTTTATTTTGATTAAATCAATGAAATTTCTTATTCTCACATGTTTATTTTATGATTGTTTATGTAAATAGTTTTGGATGTGATGCCTCTCAAGCAACAACCTTCAAAGTTAACTTATGTGCTTGACAAGCAAGGGATCATCCAACATTCAGTTATTTATGACAAAGAGGAAGGGGAAATCGTACACTGCTTGTCAAAAGAACAGATTGCCGAGCTATTTCAAATGAATCCCGACGAAGTCATCACTGAAGAGGCATCTGTTCCTACAACTGATTATCCCTCCTCTGATGAACTAGAAGACGTTGATGAGGTTGAAGTCGAAGACATCACTGATCAAGAATATCCAAAGTACACATCTGTCGACGGTGATGATCTTCCCTCCTTCGTGAACTTATTCAATCAGCAGTCCGACGAGGAGGTCAACCGAATAATAGAAGACAAAGGTGATGAAGCCGGTTCCTCCACTATTGACATTGACGAGCTGAATGAACGTAAAAGTCAGTGGATGGAATACATGGCCGAATTAAAGAAGAACTCAAAGCCCTCTCCTCCAACCAAGTACACTAAAGTTTATCGACTCAAAGGACACAAGTCTGATGGTCGTATAATCAGTTGGGCATACTTCAACGACTTAAGCTGCTATGCTATAAAAAGAGAGAAGGGCATACAATATTTCAGGTACCCTCATGACTTCAAGACGCTGCCCGCATTTGAAGTAAATCAATTGGCGCGTCTAAAGCTTCTATACAGCGAATCTTCCAGTCTATCCGAATGGTTTGAACGTCAATTACAGTACGAATACCGGAAGAAGTGGGTGAACTTCAAGCCACAAATGCCTACACATTACATTCACAAGGAAAAGGTTCATCCAATCACCAAGAAGCCCCTAATTGTCTTAAAGTGGAAACCTCCAACGATCATGAAGAAGATTCCTTTAAGGAAAATGATCCAGGACTTCTCAGATCAGTTCAAATGGTGGTACTATGATGGGCGTACTGGTGAAGCTATTATAGTGCTTTGTAAAGAAGGGTCATGGGAGACCATCAGGGTCTTTGATCCCTTGTGGCTGACCAACTTGTCTGAACAAGATGTTACAACTTTATACAAGTGTCAGCCATTTTTTGATGTTGCAGATATAGACCAGGCGTTGCAGTATGTGAAGGTGATACGTATATGCTTTGCTTTTGACATACACGCCGGGGTCAACTGGAAAACTCGTACAAAAGAGATGTTGAAGACCAACTAATGTTAGTTAGGTCATTTTGAAGGGATCTAGGTCCAAGGGGGAGTATGTAGATGCATGATATGTCCCTAATCCCTTGTAATATGTATTTCATCTATGTTTAATGTAACTATTTGATATATTAATGAAATTACATGTTTATCCTTAATGTTTACTCATATATAACGACTGTGTATTAAACGATCTGATAAATATCGATAACGTTGATCAATCGTGCTAATGAAAGGCCCATTCGCACGAATGGATCATGAGAATGATCCATTCGCGCGAATAGATCATGAGAATGATTCATTCGCTAGAATAAGTCATGAGAATGATTCATTTGTACGAATGAACCATTCTGATGATTCATTCTTACAAATGAACCATTCTACTGATTCATTCGCACGAATGAGTCCATTCACATGGCTCATTCGTACAAATGGCCTCTGCACTATATATATAACTTTCACTTCATGAGCACAAAAATACATAGTAGAGACTAACCAGAGCAGAACCAGACTAAGCAACAGAACACACACAAACTCTTTCCACCGGCATTGTCGAATCTCTGTCCGTTGAGAGTTTCCAGGTCTTGTATCCAACTTCTCTACACCAAAGGGTCGATAGAAACCTTCGTTTCGACATCTAATCCGCTCGTTTCTCACGACCCGATCCGTGTCATAGATTGGATTGCCAATCAAATCGGATTTCGCACGATTTGGTTCGGTTAATGTTTTGAATCATTGGATCAAGGTAGATCCCGATCCAACACATTTGCGAGAGGTAAAGGTGGAAAAATCAGCAAGAAAGTTACTGTGATTAATGGATCTTTAAGTTTTCATGACGTGAGTTACGTTAGTGAGCTTAATCATAGCTTACTGAGTGTATCTCAAATTTGTGATAAGCAGTTTTCAGCTCATTTCACAAATAAAGAATACTTAATTTTAAAACCAGAATTTGTGATTCCTGTGGAATGGATTTTGTTAAGAACACCCCGTAAGGGAAACTCATATGTTATTGATATGAACAATAACCTGTTTATGAAAATACCTGTTTGTTATCAAAATCAGCTGAATCTAATGCTATGTTATGGCATCATCGTCTTGGACACGTAAATCTCAAAAACTTAAATCGAATTGCAAAAGGTAATCATGTTCGTGATTTGCTTGTCTCTGAGTTCTTTTCAATAAAAAATGTGTGGCTTATGCTAAGGGGAAACAACACCGAAAGCCTCATAAGTCAAAAATGCTTAATTCTATTGACTGAATTCTTCATCTCCATCATATGGATTTATTTGGTCCTATGAATGTGATGAGCATTGGGCAAAAATCTTATTGTCTAGTCATAACTGATGATTACTCACGTTTCTCTTGGGTTTTCTTTTTGGCTAATAAGAGTGAGACTGCAGAGCTGCTAAAGAACTTTATCGTGTTGGTTAAAAATCAAAGAGATGTGAAGGTGAAAGCAATTAGATGTGATAATGGAACTGAATTCAAGAATGCAGTGCTGAATCAGTTTTGTATTGAAAAAGGGATCGCCGGACAGTTTAGTTCAGCTCGAACACCTCAGCAAAATGGTGTTGACAAAAGAAAGAACAGAACTCTCATTGAAGCTGCAAGAACAATGCTTTCTGAATCAAAGTTACCCTTATTCTTCTGGGCAGAGCCTGTAAACACAGCATGCTATGTGCTCAACTGGGTCCTTCTTAACAAGAAAATTCAAATGACTCCGTACGAGGCGATCTACAATGAGAAACCATGGGTTGGTTACTTCAGAGATTTTGGGTGTCCGTGTACTGTATTGCATACAGAATCCACACCAAAGTTCAAAGAAAAGGCAGATGAATGTTATTTTGTGGGTTATGGATCAAACACCACTGCTTATAGAGTATACAACAAGGTTACTAAAGAGATCAGAGAATCAACTTATGTTGATTGGCAAGAGCAAAATCCCACTGATGCTGAGTGTGGTCCATCATGGTTATTTGATTATCATTCCTTATTTAAATCATTTAATCTCCATACTGATGAAATAGCAGGGTTCCCAAGTGAACAGTTTCATGAGAGTGATGACGATGAAGACTCCTATGTAGGACCACTGCTCACTATTGATCCTCCAGAAGTTATTAACTCACCAAGTGATGAAAGATCTGATAATGCCCCTGTTTCCACAAATGTCTCTGAGGATTCACCAGCTACTGCTGAAAATTCCTCATCGGTTGTCAATGACGGTGCATCTATACCTGAGACTTCAGACTCATCAATATTCCAGGAGTCGATTCTTGATGAAAGCATTGTAAGAATACACCGGATCAAGATCTACCTTCCAGACCAAGGAAGATGTTGATTATACACCGGATCAAGATGACAAAGATGATGATGTAACACCGGATCAAGATCTACCTTCCAGACCAAGGAAGCGAAGAGATCCGAGAAATGTGAGAATACCATCACTCACTCCAAACCCAACACCCATACCCACACAAATTCCCATTCCAACAACTTCCTTACCTACTCCTTTACCCACTCAAATGGCACACTACCCTACCATCACATTATCTCAACCTCAATCCTCATCCCATGATCATCACAGCCCAATTTTGGAGGATTTTGATTATGATAACTTCTTGGTCTTATCAAGTGAAGCTTATAAAGTTGAAAAAGGCCAAAGGAAAAAGCCCTATGGAGTATTCTACACCTGCTCCTGTAGATCCACACGTTCTGCAGGAAAGGGTGTTTCAGTTAGAACAGCAAGTAGCCACACAGAACTCCAAGATTCAAACTCTGGAAGCAAATTAAGGTTACCTTGTCACTCTGGTGTATGAGTTGAAGAAACAGATTGATGATATGAAGGGAAAACAGAGTGATCAAGTAAATACTGGTGCAAGTAATGATGATAATAATCAAGGAGGTGGAGATGATGGAGGCAATGATCAAGGTGATCATCAAGATGATACTCAAGGAAGTGATCCTTTCAACTTTGAGTTTGATGGAAATATTAAAAATCCAAAAGATGGTGAATCATCTCAACACTTGGATTCAGATCAAGCAAAAAATATCCAAGATGACAAAGTTGAGAGTTCGTCAGATTCAGAGATGGAAAGACTGAATCAAGACATTGATGATGAAGTCAACATTCCAAGCTCAACTGCAAATGTATCTGAAGCTGATAATACAAGAATTCAAAAGGTGCTACCCCTTGGAGACTACCACCTGGTCCTCCCTCTGAAACTCATGTTACTGTCAACATAGAGAGCTACTATTCTAAGAGAGGAGACATGTCTGGTATTGCTTCTTGGGCTTTTGATTCAGAGAAGAATATGTATGTGATGAAGAGAAAGAGTGGACGTTTGGAATACTATAAGAGGGCTAATGACTTTAGCTCGTTGACCAAACTCGATCTTCAACAGCTAAATGAAGCTTATTTTGAGAACAGAGGAAGAAATGGACCAGCCGAGATGTTTCGCACATTTCTGAATGAACAATGCTTAACTAACTTAGCCAAATTGAAAATAGCTGAGTCCAGGCTAAAGAAGGCTAAACGAGTCAAAGATCCTCGCACTGGCAAAGACTGGTATAACGTCCTCTGGCCTGCTCTCAAGACAGTCAAGATAGTGCCTGTTCACAAGAAAATGCCAGTAAATACTCTAAGAGATTTTCAGTACTGGGCATATGATCCAGTTTCAGCAGAAGCTTTAATTGTCACTGATCAAGCAGAGTTGAGGATACTAGATCCATTTGACTTGTCTAAGTTCGGTGAGAAAGACATAAACTTGTTAGCAAGAAACCAGATTAGACATGAGCAGCTATGGGAAGAGCAATCAAAGATCTTAATAGTTGCTGTTGCTGACATCCTGAGGAAGAAATTATATGCTGGAAGTGGAGATCATGGTGAAGACATCAACTTTTGATAAGGAAAGCTTAATCCTAGGGAGAGATTGTTAGACCTATACTTTTGGTTTATGATTAAGCTTAATATTAATATCTTGTAGGGTGTAACCGTGAACCAAGAGTTCACGGTTTAGGTGTTATGGTCCGGCTTCAAGGCCGAGAACATGTAATGGGATAAATTATTTTTGTTTAGTATATATTCATGTTTACCCTAACCGTGTAGGGTTAGCGGTTGTTAGTGTTTTTCTCTGTAATTCTCTCAATCAATATACGAGTATTACAAGTGAGTTTGTTCTTGAATCACCACAATCACCAGTTTCCGCCTTGTGATTGTGAAAGTTTGATACCGTGTGTGTATTCGTTTGTGCGTTTATATGAAGATCCATCCAGTTTGGGACTTACACAACTAAAGTTGGCGAACATGATAAGTTCGCCTGATCCAGTTATATTGTCTATAAATAGTGTAGGAGTTGTTCTCATTTGTAACATTCTGTATCTCTGGAACTACTCTGTGTGTGCTGTTTACAGATTGAATACAAGAATCATTTTATGATATCTTATCTTGTGTATGAGTGTATTGCGTGTGTCAGTATTCGACACGTACGCATGCATTAGGATTCCGCACTTAGTATACGTATCACGTGTTTTACCGCAGAGATCGATTGGTAGACCCGCTGGGACTTACAAGTGGTATCAGAGCCTTTGCTCTTGATAAGCTACTGTTTTTTAACATTGTTTTGATTGATTTTACACAACAAGATGAAGATTTTCAGAAGTTTCTGTGTTCTTGACGTTTTTAGCGACTTTTGAAGTGAATTTTGGTTGAATTCTTCATTTTTGGTGTTGTTTTACCAAATTTGTTCCAATAGAAGTGTTCTAAATCGTTATTTGAAGAATCCTACGAAAAGACTTTCTCTAATTCATTCAAAATCGAGAGATATGGAAAATTCTGGCTCTGTTCGTGCATTTGGGTGTTAGAACAATCCTCCTTGTTCTTCAGCTGAAACAGGCGAACTTGTCTGATTAGTTACGGGCGAACTTGTCAAGCGAACTTGTTAAGTTCGCTATACTTCAATTAGGCGAACTTGTTAAGTTTGCTATAGGCAGAAACATGTAAAAATTTTCTAAGTGTTGAATTGTTTCAAAGATGTCTACTTCTAATCAAGTGAACAACATGACTCATTTGTTGAATCATGATAATGAGATTGGTACTCCAACCAAACCACCGAGGCTTATGAATCTCAAAGATTATTCTAATTGGAAAAGTTGGTTTGAAAACTATGTGAATATCAATGACACAAGTTTGTGGATTCCTATTAGTGAAGGTTATAAGCATCATGTTCATCTTCATATGGGTGTGTCGGATACACCAAAACCAAATTCAGCTCTTAATGATGATGGAAAGAAATTGTATCATCATGAAAAGAAAGCTCTTACAGCTTTATCCATGTGTTTACCTCCTGACATCTACCATACTTTCAAGAAGTTTAAGACTTCTCGTGAACTTTGGGAAGGTCTAGCTGAAAGATGTGAAGGTAGCACTGATATAAAGAAGAGTAGAAAAGAATTGTTAAAGAAACAATTTAGTATGTTTAAACATTTTGATGGTGAATGTGTGGATGAACTCATGTCAAGGTATTATCATCTTCTAAGTGAAATGGTCAACAATGACATTACTTACCAAAACAAGAAGATTCTTGAAAAGTTTTTGGATGCTTTACCAGCTCATTTTGAGATGTACACTATTGTGATAAAAGAACAATCTGGATTTGATGATCTGAGTCTTGAAGATTTAATGGAAAAAATTCAATCTTATGACTTGAACAAACAGAAGAAAGATACAGTATATCAAGATCCAAGCATTTATTTTGGAAAAGGTACATCAACACAGAAATCTATGGAGTTGCATTATTTTCTAGAAAGTCTTCTGAAAGTCCAAAAGAATGTTCTTGTCAAGATGGTGCATGCTTTGTTGCTTCTAGTTCTGTATGTTCAAAACACAGTAAGAATGAAAGTCATTCTTGTTCTACTAAGGTGTGTTCTTCAACAGCTGATGATATGATGGCTATGATTGCATCATTCTTAACTTCATATGAAAAATTTATTGGAGGTAAGATCACTGATCCAAATATGATTGAGGAAGATTTTATGCAGCTGGATAAAGATGCTTTGGAAGAAATGAATATTCAGTGGAATATAGCTTTATGGATGAGACAAGATAAAGATCACTTGAAGAGAACTGGAAAGAAGTTCATTGGAGCTAAGATGGGGATGGATAAATATAAAGTCAAGTGTTATAATTGTCAAGAGTTTGGTCATTTTGCTCAGGAATGTACAAAACCAAGAAATTAGAATCAAGGATCCTCAAACTTTTAAGGCAATCAAAACAAGCAGAATACTTCCATAGCTTTGATCTCTCAACATGATGAAAATTATTATTAGGGTATTCATTTGAAGGATATTGTTGCTCATGTTAGTCAAGTTTTTCTACTGAAGTTCATACTGACGATGGAAGTGAAAGTAGTTCTTCTGATGGTGACTCTACAGATTCTGGGAGTGTAAATTAAGGAGAAGAGTTAGTTCCTCCGAAATGTGATCCGAAGTTTTCAAATGAAGATTTACTCAGTGATGGAGCTACTAGAAAGGTTACAAAAAAGATTGCTCAGATGTTAGCTGAGGGGAATGCATTCATGGCAGATACTAAACAGGTACAACATGTTAATTCTTGTTTGAAATGTATTGATTCTGAATTTAAAATTACGAGATTGTGATTAAAACAAGAATCTCATGTGTGACATGAAAACAATGTACACATCGAACCAAACTTTGAAGGAAAACGAAATAATTTTGAAAGCTAAAATTGAATCTTTAAAAGATGGTATTAAAGTTTTGCAAATCAAAGTTAATGAACAAGCATTTCATCTCGATGTGTCATATTCTGAGTATGAAAATAAAATTAATGAACTTGCTGTGTCACAGACAGAAGTAACAAAATTGTTACGAAAGCTTGAGGGTTATAAGAATTCCTATTTTTTGTTAGAATATTATAATGAAAAAGCTTCGGGTGCAAACGTTATTGGAGGGGTTGGTTCTTGTCCTTCTTTTGATGATACAGATATTGGGGGAGGTGTTGGGTATTGTCCACCATTTAATGAGAATTATACCGCGTGTCTGACTGAAGAAGTATCGGTTGAAGATTTGGAACCAAAAACTGTGTTGAATATCAATCATGTTACTGGTGAGGATATGATATATGATGATTCAACTAATGATAAATTTTTGATTCAAAGAAAGTTGAAGGTATAGTGAAAGAATGTAAGTATGTGGAACCAGTTGTGGTGAAAAAGGTGAGCAGAGATAAATGCATCCTGACTGAACCGGATGAGATGATTGAACAACCAAAACCTAAATCTACTTATAAACCAGTTATACCTTTTGTAATTGGTGGTTTTGATTCCCAAGAAATCAACAAGATTGAGAAATTCTCAACTCTTGATTTTTGTAAAAAGAAAGTTGAAAAAGAAAATCAACAGGTTGTTCAATCATCCAACACTACTTCTCAGTGTTCATCATCCTGTCCAATCAAGGTTCAGAGGGAGAAGTATGTTAGTGTATACAAAGAAAAATGTGCATGTTTTCATTGTGGTACTATTGGTCATATTTTGAAAGTCTGTCCAAACAAGAATTTGGGAAAGCGTCTGGAGAATCCGAAGTTGGCTAGACCGTTTGTGAATCCACCAACAAAAACAGTTGTAAAGTCTGTTGATGTGAATCATAATGGATGGTAGTGGTAAGAAGCCAAGTGTCCAGATTGCTTCTGATTTAGTAAAGATAGTAGAGAAAATTGATTCTACTGGTGATTATACACAACCAAAGAAGAGATTGTCAAGACCACAACGTCGACGACGAAATAGACGGTTGAAAAAGCTTTTGGAACAACATGTGGTCAATGATGCTGTTGAATTTGAAAAGTCTTCAATGGAGAGTGAAATGGTTAAGGTTCAATCAAAATGGATACCAAAGTCTCCAGTTTTTGTTTCTTAGAAACAATCTCCAAAAGTCGTGGAGAAATTTGATTGTGTTTTAAAAGAAATTGTTTATTTTGATGACTCTGGCCGACCCAAGACCACAATGGCTTAGGTCTCTATTACTAACTAATCATTTCTGTTTGTGTGTAGGGAACTCCAAGGAGGACTGTCGGCAACCACTGGTATGTTGATAGTCGATGCTCTCGACACATGATAGGAAATCTTAACTTTTTGGAGAATGTGAAAGAAATCCAAGGAGGGTATGTTGCTTTTGCAGGAAAGAAAGGAGGAAATATTTCTGGCCAAGGCACAGTGTCAAATGGGAGATTGAGCTTTGAGAAAGTCAACTATGTGGAGCAGCTGGAACACAATCTGTTATCTATTTCGCAAGTTTGTGATAAAGATTTCTAATTTCACTTTAATAAGTCAGAGTGTTTGGTGTTGAAGTCGGGATTTGAGATACCTGAAGACTGGATACTTATGAGAGCTCCTCGAAATAATGATACATAAATGCTCGACATGAGCACTGCGATGACAACTTCGTCAGTTCCAACTTGTCTTCTTTTGAAAGCTTCTAGGTCCGAATCAACTTTATGGCACCGGAAAATGGCTCATATACATTTTAGAAAAATGAATTATCTTGTTAAGAATGGGTTGGTTTTTGGTGTCCCTGCCATGAGGTTTCATGTGAATGAAGACTGTATTCCGTGCAAGAAGGGGAAGCAGCACAGGAAAATCATCATTCAAAGTTGACTAATTCTATTGTGACTCCTTTAGAGTTGTTGCATATGGATTTGTTCGGACCTATTAGTGTCAAGGGTGAAGGCGGCAAATCTTATTGTTTGGTAGTGACTGATGATTACTCAAGGTTTTCTTGGGTTAAGTTTCTTGCTTCTAAGGATCAAACAGCTGAAATTCTTAAGTTCCTGATTGTGGGGCTGGAGACATTATTCAAATTGCAAGTCAGGAGGATTCGGAGTGATAATGTCACAGAGTTCAAGAATGGTAATATGGGTTTATTCTGTTTACAGAAGGTGTTCCTCAACAAAATGGTGTTGCTGAGTGGAAGAATCGAACTCTTATTGAGACGGCTCGTACTACGTTATTTGATTCCAAGCTGCCTGTTACCTTTTGGGCTGAGGCGGTAAATACAGCTTGTCATGTTCTCAACAGGGTCTTGATCGTGAAGTAACACAACAAGACCTGTTATGAATTTTTGAACAATCGAAAACCAAATTTGGCGTATATTTTGCCCTTTGGAAATCCTTGTACCTTGTTGAAGACTCGCGATGTTCCCTACAAAATTCAGCTCCAAAGCAATTGAGGGAATTTTCTTGGGATATGTTGCCAATTCTAATAACAAGTGAGTCTTTAACAAAGAATCACGTCAAATTGAAGAATGGTTTCATATTGACTGTGATAATCGTTATGTTCCTCAGGATGCAAAAGGTCCCACTTGGGCATTTGATTATGATGCATTATTCAGATCTTTCAATGTACCTCCTGCAATTTCTCCTACTGAAGCTGAAATGATTTATCAGTCATACTACAATGATGATTCAACTGTCGATCCTCGTTCGGTTATTTCGATTGTGGATATTCCTCTAGTTGACCCGACTGTAGCTTCAACTTCAGGTACAACACAACATGGTGACAGTGAAGATGATGAAGCTATGTTTCAGGAATCTTCTAATGATATACAGAACATAGTTGATGATTCATCAACATCGACATCATTTGAGGGGGAGTTGCCTTCAAATCTTGATGTTGTTATTCAAGCTTCAGATATTCCTCAATCTCGAGTACATAAGAATCATCCCTCTGACAACATTATTGGTGATTTGAATGTGGGTGTTTAAACGAGGCATCGTACACTTGCTGGAAATTCGTGTTTGTATGCTCAGATTGTGGATACAGGTATCTTGGAGACGTGTTTGCATGCTTGCTTTATTTCTCAAACAGAACATAAAAATGTGGTTGAGGCTTTAGATGATGATTGTTGCATTGAGGCCATGCAAGAATAGTTAGCTCAGTTTGATAAATTACATGTTTGGGATTTAGTTGACTTATCCAAAGGTTCAAGATCTATTGGCACAAAGTGGTATTCAAATGCAAACGTAATAATCGTGGTGTTGTGGTACGCAACAAGGCAAGACTTGTTTTCCAAGGTTTTATCAGCAAGAGGGCGTTGATTACACCAAAGTTTACGCTCCAGTTGCGAGGATTGAGGCAATTCGTTTGTTTCTTGCATATGCTTCTTTCAAGGGTTTCAAAGTTTTTTTCAATTAGATGTCAAAAGTGCTTTTTCTGTATATTAAGGTAAAGGAAGAGGTGTATGTGAAACAGCCGCCTGGTTTTGAAGATCCCATGCTTCCTAAGAAGGTGTTTAAATTAGATAAAGCATTGTATGGTCTTCATCGGGCTCCTCGTGCATGGTACGAAACTTTGTCGGTGCATCTACTTGATAATGGATTTGAGCGTGGTCAAATTGATTCTACCCTTTTCATCAGAAAAGCGGGGGAGATATATTACTTGTTCAAATCTATATGGATGACATAATATTTGGATCGAAGAATGTCGATATGTGCAAAGACTTTGAAAGAGTGATGAAGTTGAAATTCGAGATGAGCAACATGGGAGAATTATCGTTCTTTTTGGTTCTTCGAGTTAATCAAAAGGAAGATGGTTTTTACATTTATCAAACGAAATATGTTGTTGATATTCTCAAGAAGTTTGATATGTCAAATGCTTCAGCTTTCAACACTCCAATTCCAGTTAATCACAAACTAGATTCTGACCTGAAAGTGAAAGAGGTGGATTGTCGATTATACAGAGGAATGATCGGGTCTTTAATGTATTTGAAAACATTATGTTTGGATATTATGTTTGCAGTATGTTTGTGTTCAAGATTTCAGTCTAAACCGAAGGAATCTCATATGATTGCTGTAAAGCGAATCTTTCGATACTTAAAGGGTAAACCAAGGTTGGGATTATGGTATCCAATTAATTCTGACTTTGAGTTTAAAGCTTTTATAGATTCAAATTATGGAGGTTGCAGTCTGCACAGAAAATCAACTTCTCGTGGTTGTCAATTGTTAGGGAATAGGCTAGTGTCCTATCAATGCAAAAAGTAAACCTCGGTTGCAATTTCAACGTGTGAGGCAGAATACATTACAGCAGCCAGTTGTTGTTCCCAAATCCTATGGATTCAACAGCAGTTGAAGGATTATGGTTTGAACTTCACAGGGACACCAATGATGATTGATAACACAGCCACCTTGTAGATCACAACAAATCCTGTGAAACATTCAAAAATGAAGCACATTGAGATTAGACATCATTTCATGCATGACTGTGTAGAGAAAATGCTGATTGAATTGGTGAAAGTTCACACAGATGACAACTTTGCTGATTTGTTTACCAAAGCATTCGATGGTTCACGGTTTGAATTTCTTACTCAAATGATTGGTATGCTTAATCCAACGTGACAAAGGTTTTCAAAAGGTTTTTCATGTAAGTTTTTCTTTTAGTTTTCTAGATTATTTAAAGTAAATAGTTTTATGTTTAATTCTTCATTAGTTTTACTTGCTTTCTGAAAAACCCAAACAAATTTAAAAAAGATAAAATCGACATTGCTTGAAGTTAGAGAAGAAATGATAGTACGTCAGTAGGTGATCACGTACACATGACCATAGAATGACTACTTGGTGTCTGTATTTATGTTTGTGTTCATATGATTTGTTCTAAACTTCTTAGTCTGCATAAACAGGAAATGATAGTTTCATGACTGCCTGACATTGTTGTATATAATTTTAATTTGGATAATTGCATGTAATTTGAATTGTCAGTAGGCTAGAAGCGTTTTTAGTCCATTAGTATAGTGAAAACATAATGGTCTATGTCACAATTGTGATTTGAACCCAATGTATGCCGGGTATGTGTGTTAAAAGATCATTATCAGATAAAGAATATGAGACTTCAAGTATTTCATGAGACCAGTATCGAACTATATTGATTAGCACAATGTTTCAGTTCACTTCACTGCCCATTCCCCGAAAAACATGCAATATGAAGTTGGACTATGATATGTTTATGACAACATTTGTTGGAACATATACAAGCCCTTGGATCAATATCTTGATTCCATTGAATATATACAGATAACAGTTGGATCACTCTACCTTTTGTCATTGAATCAATCGATTCCTTAATCATTCTTCTATTACTATGAATCATGATATTTCATCCAAAGCCAAGCATCTTGAATCATTCTTATTCCATATATCCTTTGGGGTCTGTTTCTTTTCTTATGCTAATTAATATAGTTTCATCCTGAAGATTGACTTAAACTTTGCATAAGTCTCATTATGTCTTGAAGATAGTGCAATTTCAATTTTTGTTGGCATATTTGTGAGGTACACATTCTTTTCATATAAATGGTACTAACTCACAAGAACGTGGGATAAAAACGCTTATAGTTTCAAATCTTATAATGCTGACAACTTGGATTGACGTGTAGTATATTGCAAATTCGGTATGAATAAGTTAGCATGTCATGATCTGATCCTGTTTACTTTGAAGTTTATAGCGTATCATTTCATGAATGTCTGAGTATTTGAAAAAAAATTTTGAAGAAAAAGAAAGTTGTGATATTTGTGAGATAAAAGTTTAATAGAATATTCAAAAGAATTGATAGTTTATGAACGCATGAAATATTAATTCTGAAAAATGATTTGCTGAAATATCATAGAATGTTGCACAAAGTGATTGTTTACTGAGCCAAAAATCTTTGAATATGAAGAATGCCATAGGTCAACCCTTAGATCTGCTAGAGAATTTTATATTCAGAATATGTGTGCGATTCATCAAAGATACTAATATCATCTTCTTACTCGCAGTGTTCAACCAAAAATATGTGATTTTGTATGTATAGATAAAAATCAAAAAAATTTTAATTTTAGTTGTTTCTAGATTTACTGCTATAATTCATTAAGAAAAGGTACAAAAAGATTTTAGTGTTTTTAGCATAAATTTTGAAAAATCCAAAAATATGTTCTTTACTTGTTCTTTAGATTTAGAAGAAAAATTCAAAATGATTTTGTTTCTATCTTCCATGAAAAATTTTCAATTATTTTGGATTAAGTTGTGTACAGGTTGCAAGATAATCAGAGTGTCGGAAAGAAGGAAGAATGACAATTTCCAAATTTTTGGCTAAGTATTGAGTTAGGCGAACTTGATTTGTTCGCTTGACAAGTTAGCTGGGGTGGCGAACTTGTTAAGTTCGGTTGATTTGGCGAACTTAATCCATTGGGTATATAAAAGATTCAACGAACTCGACCAGTCACTTGATACTCTTTGACTTCTGCGAACTTGTTAAGCGACTTTGTTCCTTAGCATGTTCTTGTGACTGATATTGATTAAGAGAGTGTAAGAGTGGTTAATCGTTCGTATTTTCTGTTCACTATCAGTTTGCAATTCCAACGAAGATAAAATCATATCATTTCATCCATTAATGTGTTCTGAATAATTTATTTTGTCCTCTGTTTTCATCGCACCTGTCATCTATATATGATAATCATCATTTTGTGGATAAGATCTTAAATTAGAAGTTAATCTATGTTAATCGAGTGTTGGCGAGTTGGTGATTGTGTTTGATTGTGGTTTATAACATCAAATTGTTCAATTTCGAATTCTGTGACAGTTCAAGGGTTCTAGCGAACTTGTTCAGACTAACTTAACATGTTTGGCTCTTGTAACTCTAAGCGAACTTGTTAAGTTCGCCACCGGGGTTCAGTACTTCCCGGACTTGACAATTTTTTCAAACTTGTAATTTTTTTTAAAAAAAATTTGTTGTTTGTTATTTTACTATTTTGTGTTTACATTTGAAAATTGTCGGTGTCTAATATTTTGTTTTGAGCAGGTCATGGATCGTAGAGTTGAATATATGCACAATCAGGTGGCGTTGCTTGATCTAGAATTGCCCAAGGTAGCAAATTATCAGGTGATTATAAAATTTTTGAACCGGTCAAGGATACATGTTGCTCTCTCAGCTAATCCTCGTATTAACTTGTGTTAGAGCATAAATTTGTATCTGTAGCAAAAATTCTAAGTGTATATGTAGCGAACAAGTTAAGTTCGCCTAAGGGAATGTTTAGGCGAACATAACAAGCGAACTTACTAAGTTCGCCTATAGAGTTATGGGCGAACTTGTTAAGTTCGCCTGCAGATTCAGTTTGACTATAAATAAGACATTAACTTGTTCATTTGTAGCAAGCAATGCTAGAGTTAGCATACACAGAGAGGGAGTGATTCTCTGTGTGAAGTGAGTCACATCCCTAGGTAGAGCTCACCTAGGGATTGCAATTGGAGTTTAAACATAGAGATGTACACTTCTTCGGTATTGTAATATGTGATGACGAGTTCGTTATCGATTATATATACGAAACGATTCTGTTTCATCTCTGTTATGTGATAAGTTTTATGTTTGATTCACTTCGTGCTTCCGTCTCAATGCGAATTATCGAATAATTTTTTGTGATCGTGATCGTCTTGCTCGTTAGAAGACGTAACAGGGACTTTCAATTGGTATCAGAGCTAGGTTCAGAACCGATGGACTAATCGCCTGTCGGTTCACAATTACTCGTGATTCGATGTTTAATTCCGCATATCATCATCGAGATGTTAAAAGAATGAGTTTTTACGGTGGAATTTATCAAATTCGAAGTATTTTATGAGTTTGATGATTCCAGAGGTGTTAGAGCTTGAAGAGATGAAGGTTTTACCGCCAAAACAAGAAGATTCGGCAATTTTTGTTGTAACAGCGCGTCAGGCGAACTTTTTGTCTGCTGAACAATTACGGGCGAACTTATTAAGTTTGCTAGATGATTCTCAGGCGAACTTGTTAAGTTCGCTAGAGGTTGTTAAAAGACGAAGTTGGTATGTTCGTTGTACTTTTCAGGCGAACTTGTTATGTTCGCTGACACTGTTATAAGCGAACTTGTTGGATCACTGATACTAAAAAAAATAATTTGACGGGAAAACTTTTCCTGTTCAAAATTTGGAGGGATCATTTGTATGCTTGTTTCGGGCCATTTTTTAGAAGATAGTGATTTTGGTTAGTTTCGGGACCAGAATTCAAATTTTATTAATGGCCTGGTGAAACAAGGGTGAGATTTGTGAGTTGGATGATAACTTTTGACTGAAGAATCTTATTGTCTAGGTATTCAAACCTGAAAATGTGGGCTACGAGTATCTGGGATACTTCTTTATTAGGGAATGAATGCTGAAGGAGTTTGAATATGGGTTATCATTGACATAAGATCTCAGATTGTTCGTGATGAAATACTGTTTGGGTATTTGTAAAGAAAAGAGGGAGATAAAACTTTTCAGATGTTTGTTTCTTTGCAAAAACGGTTCAAGTGATCAAGATCGTAAAAATGATTCAACATGATTTGATTATGGTTTGATTTCTCATTTGGGATCTGGGCGGAATCCAAATAGACAACCTTTTGTAGGAGGTGTTAACCAGGAATGAAAATCAGATTGAAGATTGTTGGATTCACGATGATTACTACCGAATGTTTGTGTGAGACATAGTCAAGTATGTTTGAAATGAAGCTGGTTATCTGTTGTTAACTAGTTGAAGATGGAACCTTTATTATATGCCGGTTAAATAAGAAACGTCCTTCTATTTCTGGTTTAATGCGGAGATGCTTGTGTTATGAAGGGGAGATCGGATATGAAAGACTTCGGGTAATTGGTTAAGTGGAAAAGGTATGAGACAAAGTCAAACACTTCTTGTGAAGATGAAGATCAATGAATAGAGAGCTACAATTCTAAGAGAGGAGACAGGTCTGGTATTGCTTCTTGGGCTTTTGATTCAGAGAAGAATATGTATGTGATGAAGAGAAAGAGTGGACATTTGGAATACTATAAGAGGGGCTAATGACTTTAGCTCGTTGACCAAACTCGATCTTCAACAGCTAAATGAAGCTTATTTTGAGAACAGAGGATGAAATGGACCAGCCGAGATGTTTCGCACATTTATGAATGAACAGTGCTTAACTAACTTCGCCAAATTGAAAACAGCTGAGTCCAGGCTAAAGAAGGCTAAAGGAGTCAAAGATCCTCGCACAGGCAAAGACTGGTATAACGTCATCTGGCCTGCTCTCAAGACAGTCAAGATAGTGCCTATTCACAAGAAAATGCCAGTAAATACTCTAAGAGATTTTCAGTACTGGGCATATGATCCAGTTTCAGCAGAAGCTTTAATAGTCACTGATCAAGCAGAGTTGAGGATACTAGATCCATTTGACTTGTCTAAGTTCGGTGAGAAAGACATCAACGTGTTAGCAAGAAACCATATTAGACATGAGCAGCTATGGGAAGAGCAATCAAAGATCTTAACAGTTGCTGCTGCTGACATCCTGAGGAAGAAATTATATGCTGGAAGTGGAGATCATGGTGAAGACATCAACTTTTGATAAGGAAAGCTTAATCCTAGGGAGAGATTGTTAGACCTATACTTTTGGTTTATGATTAAGCTTAATATTAACATCTTGTAGGGTGTAACCGTGAACCAAGAGTTCACGGTTTGGGTGTTATGGTCCGGCTTCAAGGCCGAGAACATGTAATGGGATAAATTGTTTTTGTTTAGTATATATTCATGTTTACCCTAACCGTGTAGGGTTAGCGGTTGTTAGTGTTTTTCTCTGTAATTCTCTCAATCAATATACGAGTATTACAAGTGAGTTTGTTCTTGAATCACCACAATCACTAGTTTTCGCCTTGTGATTGTGAGAGTTTGATACCGTGTGTGTATTCGTTTGTGCGTTTATACGAAGATCCATCCAGTTTGGGACTTACACAACTAAAGTTGGCGAACATGATAAGTTCGCTTGATCCAGTTATATTGTCTATAAATAGTGTAGGAGTTGTTCTCATTTGTAACATTCTGTATCTCTGGAACTACTCTGTGTGTGCTGTTTACAGATTGAATACAAGAATCTTTTTATGATATCTTATCTTGTGTATGAGTGTATTGCGTGAGTGAGTATTCGAGACGTACGCATGCATTAGGATTCCACACTTTGTATACGTATCACGTGTTTTACCGCAGAGATCGATTGGTAGACCCGCTGGGACTTACAAGTGGTATCAGACCCTTTGCTCTTGATAAGCTACTGTTTTTTAACATTGTTTTGATTGATTTTACACAACAAGATGAAGATTTTTAGAAGTTTCTGTGTTTTTGACATTTTTAGCGACTTTTGAAGTGAATTTTGGTTGAATTCTTCATTTTTGGTGTTGTTTTACCAAATTTGTTCCAACAGAAGTGTTCTAAATCATCATTTGAAGAATCCTACGGAAAGACTTTCTCTAATTCATTCAAAATCGAGAGATATGGAAAATTCTGGCTCTGTTCGTGCATTTGGGTGTTAGAACAATCCTCCTTGTTCTTCAGCTGAAACAGGCGAACTTGTCTGATTAGTTACGGGCGAACTTGTCAAGCGAACTTGTTAAGTTCGCTATACTTCAATTAGGCGAACTTGTTAAGTTCGCTATAGGCAGAAACATGTAAAAATTTTCTAAGTGTTGAATTGTTTCAAAGATGTCTACTTCTAATCAAGTGAACAACATGACTCATTTGTTGAATCATGATAATGAGATTGGTACTCCAACCAAACCACCGAGGCTTATGAATCTCAAAGATTATTCTAATTGGAAAAGTTGGTTTGAAAACTATGTGAATATCAATGACACAAGTTTGTGGATTCCTATTAGTGAAGGTTATAAGCATCATGTTCATCTTCATATGGGTGTGTCGGATACACCAAAACCAAATTCAGCTCTTAATGATGATGGAAAGAAATTGTATCATCATGAAAAGAAAGCTCTTACAGCTTTATCCATGTGTTTACCTCCTGACATCTACCATACTTTCAAGAAGTTTAAGACTTCTCGTGAACTTTGGGAAGGTCTAGCTGAAAGATGTGAAGGTAGCACTGATATAAAGAAGAGTAGAAAAGAATTGTTAAAGAAACAATTTAGTATGTTTAAACATTTTGATGGTGAATGTGTGGATGAACTCATGTCAAGGTATTATCATCTTCTAAGTGAAATGGTCAACAATGACATTACTTACCAAAACAAGAAGATTCTTGAAAAGTTTTTGGATGCTTTACCAGCTCATTTTGAGATGTACACTATTGTGATAAAAGAATAATCTGGATTTGATGATCTGAGTCTTGAAGATTTAATGGGAAAAATTCAATCTTATGACTTGAACAAACAGAAGAAAGATACAGTATATCAAGATCCAAGCATTTATTTTGGAAAAGGTACATCAACACAGAAATCTATGGAGTTGCATTATTTTCTAGAGAGTCTTCTGAAAGTCCAAAAGAATGTTCTTGTCAAGATGGTGCATGCTTTGTTGCTTCTATTTCTGTATGTTCAAAACACAGTAAGAATGAAAGTCATTCTTGTTCTACTAAGGTGTGTTCTTCAACAGCTGATGATATGATGGCTATGATTGCATCATTCTTAACTTCATATGAAAATTTTATTGGTGGTAAGATCACTGATCCAAATATGATTGAGGAAAATTTTAAGCAGTTGGATAAAGATGCTTTGGAAGAAATGAATATTCAGTGGAATATGGCTTTATGGATGAGACAAGATAAAGATCACTTGAAGAGAACTGGAAAGAAGTTCATTGGAGCTAAGATGGGGATGGATAAATATAAAGTCAAGTGTTATAATAGTCAAGAGTTTGGTCATTTTGCTCAGGAATGTACAAAACCAAGAAATTAGAATCAAGGATCCCCAAACTTTTAAGGCAATCAAAACAAGCAGAATACTTCCATAGCTTTGATCTCTCAACAAGATGAAAATTATTATTAGGGTATTCATTTGAAGGATATTGTTGCTCATGTTAGTCAAGTTTTTCTAGTTGAAGTTCATACTGACGATGGAAGTGAAAGTAGTTCTTCTGATGGTGACTCTACAGATTCTGGGAGTGTAAATTAAAGAGAAGAGTTAGTTCCTCTGAAATGTGATCCGAAGTTTTCAAATGAAGATTTACTCAATGATGGAGCTACTAGAAAGGTTACAAAAAAGATTGCTGAGATGTTAGCTGAGGGGAATGCATTCATGGCAGATACTAAACAGGTACAACATGTTAATTCTTGTTTGAAATGTATTGATTCTGAATTTAAAATTACGAGATTGTGTGATGAAAACAAGAATCTCATATGTGACATGAAAACAATGTACACATCGAACCAAACTTTGAAGGAAAACGAAATAATTTTGAAAGCTAAAATTGAATCTTTAAAAGATGGTATTAAAGTTTTGCAAATCAAAGTTAATGAACAAGCATTTCATCTCGATGTGTCATATTCTGAGTATGAAAATAAAATTAATGAACTTGCTGTGTCACAGACAGAAGTAACAAAATTGTTACGAAAGCTTGAGGGTTATAAGAATTCCTATTTTTTGTTAGAATATTATAATGAAAAAGCTTCGGGTGCAAACGTTATTGGAGGGGTTGGTTCTTGTCCTTCTTTTGATGATACAGATATTGGGGGAGGTGTTGGGTATTGTCCACCATTTAATGAGAATTATACCGCGTGTCTGACTGAAGAAGTATCGGTTGAAGATTTGGAACCAAAAACTGTGTTGAATATCAATCATGTTACTGGTGAGGATATGATATATGATGATTCAACTAATGATGAAGTTTTTGATTCAAAGAAGGTTGAAGGTATAGTGAAAGAATGTAAGTATGTGGAACCAGTTGTGGTGAAAAAGGTGAGCAGAGATAAATGCATCCTGACTGAACCGGATGAGATGATTGAACAACCAAAACCTAAATCTACTTATAAACCAGTTATACCTTTTGTAATTGGTGGTTTTGATTCCCAAGAAATCAACAAGATTGAGAAATTCTCAACTCTTGATTTTTGTAAAAAGAAAGTTGAAAAAGAAAATCAACAGGTTGTTCAATCATCCAACACTACTTCTCAGTGTTCATCATCCTGTCCAATCAAGGTTCAGAGGGAGAAGTATGTTAGATTATACAAAGAAAAATGTGCATGTTTTCATTGTGGTACTATTGGTCATATTTTGAAAGTCTGTCCAAACAAGAATTTGGGAAAGCGTCTGGAGAATCCGAAGTTGGCTAGACCGTTTGTGATTCCACCTGCAAAAACAGTTGTAAAGTCTGTTGATGTGAATCATAATGGATGGAAGTGGTAAGAAGCCAAGTGTCCAGATTGCTTCTGATTTAGTGAAGATAGTAGAGAAAATTGATTCTACTGGTGATTATACACAACCAAAGAAGAGATTGTCAAGACCACAACGTCGACGACGAAATAGACGGTTGAAAAAGCTTTTGGAACAACATGTGGTCAATGATGCTTTTGAATTTGAAAAGTCTTCAATTGAGAGTGAAATGGTTAAGGTTCAATCAAAATGGATACCAAAGTCTCCAGTTTTTGTTTCTGAGAAACAATCTCTAAAATTCGTGGAGAAATTTGATTGTGTTTTAAAAGAAATTGTTTATTTTGATGACTCTGGCCGACCCAAGACCACAATGGCTTAGGTCTCTATTACTAACTAATCATTTCTGTTTGTGTGTAGGGAACTCCAAGGAGGACTGTCGGCAACCACTGGTATGTTGATAGTCGATGCTCTCGACACATGATAGGAAATCTTAACTTATTGGAGAATGTGAAAGAAATCCAAGGAGGGTATGTTGCTTTTGCAGGAAAGAAAGGAGGAAATATTTCTGGCCAAGGCACAGTGTCAAATGGGAGATTGAGCTTTGAGAAAGTTAACTATGTGGAGCAACTGGAACACAATCTATTATCTGTTTCGCAAGTTTGTGATAAAGATTTCTAATTTCACTTTAATAAGTCAGAGTGTTTGGTGTTGAAGTCGGGATTTGAGATACCTGAAGACTGGATACTTATGAGAGCTCCACGAAAGAATGATACATAAATGCTCGACATGAGCACTACGATGACAACTTCGTCAGTTCCAACTTGTCTTCTTTTGAAAGCTTCTGGGTCCGAATCAACTTTATGGCACCGAAAAATGGCTCATATACATTTTAGAAAAATGAATTATCTTGTTAAGAATGGGTTGGTTTCTGGTGTCCCTGCCATGAGGTTTCATGTGAATGAAGACTGTATTCCGTGCAAGATGGGGAAGCAGCACAGGAAACTCATCATTCAAAGTTGACTAATTCTATTGTGACTCCTTTAGAGTTGTTGTATATGGATTTGTTCGGACCTATTAGTGTCAAGGGTGAAGGCGGCAAATCATACTGTTTGGTAGTGACTGATGATTACTCAAGGTTTTCTTGGGTTAAGTTTCTTGCTTCTAAGGATCAAACAGCTGAAATTCTTAAGTTCCTGATTGTGGGGCTGGAGAAATTATTCAAATTTCAAGTCAGGAGGATTCGGAGTAATAATGTCACAGAGTTCAAGAATGGTAATATGGGTTTATTCTGTTTACAGAAGGTGTTCCTCAACAAAATGGTGTTGCTGAGCGGAAGAATCGAACTCTTATTGAGACGGCTCGTACTATGTTATTTGATTCCAAGCTGCCTGTTACCTTTTGGGCTGAGGCGGTAAATACACCTTGTCATGTTCTCAACAGGGTCTTGATCGTGAAGAAACACAACAACACCTGTTATGAATTGTTGAACAATCGAAAACCAAATTTGGCGTATATTTTGCCCTTTGGAAATCCTTGTATCTTGTTGAAGACTCGCGATGTTCCTACAAAATTCAGCTCCAAAGCAATTGAGGGAATTTTCTTGGGATATGTTGCCAATTCTAATAACAAGAGAGTCTTTAACAAAGAATCACGTCAAATTAAAGAATGGTTTCATATTGACTGTGATAATCGTTATGTTCCTCAGGATGAAAAAGGTCCCACTTGGGCATTTGATTATGATGCATTATTCAGATCTTTCAATGTACCTCCTGCAATTTCTCCTAATGAAGCTGAAATGTTTTATCAGTCATACTACAATGATGATTCAATTGTCGATCCTCGTTCGGTTATTCCTATTATGGATATTCCTCTAGTTGACCCGACTGTAGCTTCAACTTCGGGTACAACACAACATGGTGACAGTGAAGATGATGAAGCTATGTTTCAGGAATCTTCTAATGATATACAGAACATAGTTGATGATTCATCAACATCGACATCATTTGAGGGGGAGTTGCCTTCAAATCTTGATGTTGTTATTCAAGCTTCAGATATTCCTCAATTTCGAGTACATAAGAATCATCCCTCTAACAACATTATTGGTGATTTGAAAGTGGGTGTTTAAACGAGGCATCGTACACTTGCTGGAAATTCGTGTTTGTATGCTCAGATTGTGGATACAGGTATCTTGGAGTCGTGTTTGCATGCTTGCTGTATTTCTCAAACAGAACCTAAAAATGTGGTTGAGGCTTTAGATGATGATTGTTGGATTGAGTCCATGCAAGAATAGTTAGCTCAGTTTGATAAATTACATGTTTGGGATTTAGTTGACTTATCCAAAGGTTCAAGATCTATTGGCACAAAGTGGTATTCAAATGCAAACGTAATGATCGTGGTGTTGTGGTACACAATAAGGCAAGACTTGTTGTCCAAGGTTTTAATCAGCAAGATGGCGTTGATTACACCAGTTGCGAGGATTGAGGCAATACGTTTGTTTCTTGCATTTGCTTCTTTCAAGGGTTTCAAAGTTTTTCAATTAGATGTCAAAAGTGCTTTTCCTGTATATTAAGGTAAAGGAAGAGGTGTATGTGAAACAGCCGCCTGGTTTTGAAGATCCCATGTTTCCTGAGAAGGTGTTTAAATTGGATAAAGCGTTGTAGGGTCTTCATCGGGCTCCTAGTGCATGGTACGAAACTTTGTCGGTGCATCTACTTGATAATGGATTTGAGCGTGGTCAAATTGATTCTACCCTTTTCATCAGAAAAGCAGGGGGAGATATATAACTTGTTCAAATCTATATGGATAACATAATCTTTGGATCGAAGAATGTCGATATGTGCAAAGACTTTGAAAGAGTGATGAAGTTGAAATTCGATATGAGGAGCATGGGAGAATTATAGTTCTTTTTGGTTCTTCAAGTTGATCAAAAGGAAGATGGTTTTTACATTTATCAAACGAAATATGTTGTTGATATTCTCAAGAAGTTTGATATGTCAAATGCTTCAGCTTTCAACACTCCAATTCCAGTTAATCACAAACTAGATTCTTACCTGAAAGGGAAAGAGGTGGATTGTCGATTATACAGAGGAATGATCGGGTCTTTAATGTATTTGACAACATTATGTTCGGATATTATGTTTGCAGTATGTTTGTGTTCAAGATTTCAGTCTAAACCGAAGGAATCTCATATGATTGCTGTAAAGCGAATCTTTCGATACTTAAAGGGTAAACCAAGGTTGGGATTATGGTATCCAATTAATTCTTACTTTGAGTTTAAAGCTTTTATAGATTCAAATTATGGTGGTTGCAGTCTGCACAGAAAATCAACTTCTGGTGGTTGTCAATTGTTAGGGAATAGGCTAGTGTCCTATCAATGCAAAAAGTAAACCTCGGTTGCAATTTCAAAGTGTGAGGCAGAATACATTGCAGAAGCCAGTTGTTGTTCCCAAATCCTATGGATTCAACAGTAGTTGAAAGATTATGGTTTGAACTTCACAGGGACACCAACGATGATTGATAACACAACCACCTTGTCGATCACAACAAATCCTGTGAAACATTAAAAAATGAAGCACATTGAGATTAGACATCATTTCATTCATGACTGTGCAGAGAAAAGGCTGATTGAAGTGGTGAAAGTTCACACAGATGACAACTTTGCTGATTTGTTTACCAAAGCATTCGATCGTTCACGGTTTGAATTTCTTACTCAATTGATTGGTATGCTTAATCCAACGTGACAAAGGTTTTCAAAAGGTTTTTCATGTAAGTTTTTCTTTTAGTTTTCTAGATTATTTAAAGTAAATAGTTTTATGTTTTATTCTTCATTAGTTTTACTTGCTTTCTGAAAAACCCAAACAAATTTGAAAAAGATAAAATCGACATTGCTTGAAGTTAGAAAAGAAATGATAGTACACCAGTAGGTGATCACATACACATGACCATAGAATGACTACTTGGTGTCTATATTTATGTTTGTGTTCATATGATTTGATCTAAACTTCTTAGTCTGTATAAACAGGAAATGATAGTTTCATGACTGCCTGACATTGTTGTATATAATTTTAATTTGGATAATTGCATGTAATTTGAATTGTCAGTAGGCTAGAAGCGTTTTTAGTCCATTAGTATAGTGAAAACATAATGGTCTATGTCACAATTGTGATTTGAACCCATGGTATGCCGGGTGTGTGTGTTAAAAGACCATTATTAGATAAAGAATATGAGACTTCAAGTATTTCATGAGACCAGTATCGAACTATATTGATTAGCACAATGTTTCAGTTCACTTCACTGCCCATTCCCCGAAAAACATGCAATATGAAGTTGGACTAAGATATGTTTCTGACAACATTTGTTGGAACATATACTAGCCCTTGGATCAATATCTTGATTCCATTGAATATATCCAGACAACAGTTGGATCACTCTACCTTTTGTCATTGAATCAATCGATTCCTTAATCATTCTTCTATTATAAGAATCATGATATTTCATCCAAAGCCAAGCATCTTGAATCATTCTGATTCCATATATCCTTCGGGGTATGTTTCTTTTCTTGTGCTAGTTAATATAGTTTCATCCTGAAGATTGACTTAAACTTTGCATAAGTCTCAATATGTCTTGAAGATAGTGCAATTTCAATTTTTGTTGGCATATTTGTGAGGTACACATTGTTTTCATATAAATGGTACTAACTCACAAGAACGTGGGATAAAAACGCTTATAGTTTCAAATCTTATAATGCTGACAACTTGGATTGACGTGTAGTATATTTGAAATTCGGTATGAATAAGTTAGCATGTCATGATGTGATCCTGTTTACTTTGAAGTTTATAGCGTATCATTTCATGAATGTCTGAGTATTTGAAAAAAAAATTTGAAGAAAAAGAAAGTTGTGATATCTGTGAGATAAAAGTTGAATAGAATATTCAAAAGAATTGATAGTTTATGAACGCATGAAATGTTAATTCTGAAAAATGATTTGCTGAAATATCATAGAATGTTGCACAAAGTGATTGTTTACTGAGCCAAAAATCTTTGAATATGAAGAATGCCATAGGTCAACCCTTAGATCTGCTAGGGAATTTTATATTCAGAATATGTGTGTGATTCATCAAAGATACTAATATCATCTTCTTACTCGCAGTGTTCGACCAAAAATATGTGATTTTGTATGTATAGATAAAAACCAAAAATTTTTAATTTTAGTTGTTTCTAGATTTACTGCTATAATTCATTAAGAAAAGGTACAAAAAGATTTTAGTGTTTTTAGCATAAATTTTGAAAAATCCAAAAATATGTTCTTTACTTGTTCTTTAGATTTAGAAGAAAAATTCAAAATGATTTTGTTTCTATCTTCCATGAAAAATTTTCAATTATTTTGGATTAAGTTGTGTACAGGTTGCAAGATAATCGGAGTGTCGGAAAGAAGGAAGAATGACAATTTCTAAATTTTTGGCTAAGTATTGAGTTAGGCGAACTTGATTTGTTCGCTTGACAAGTTAGCTGGGGTGGCGAACTTGTTAAGTTCGGTTGATTTGGCGAACTTAATCCATTGGGTATATAAGAGATTCAACGAACTTGACCAGTCACTTAATACTCTTTGACTTATGCGAACTTGTTAAGCGACTTTGTTCCTTAGCGTGTTCTTATGACTGATATTGATTAAGAGAGTGTAAGAGTGGTTAATCGTTCGTATTTTCTGTTCACTATCAGTTTGCAATTCCAACGAAGATAGAATCATATCATTTCATCCATTAATGTGTTCTGAATAATTGCTTTTGTCCTCTGTTTTCATCGCACCTATCATCTATATATGATAATCATCATTTTGTGGATAAGATCTGAAATTAGAAGTTAATCTATGTTAATCGAGTGTTGGCGAGTTGGTGATTGTGTTTGATTGTGGTTTATAACATCAAATTGTTCAATTTCGAATTCTGTGACTGTTCAAGGGTTCTAGCGAACTTGTTCAGACGAACTTAACATGTTCGGCTCTTGTAACTCTAAGCGAACTTGTTAAGTTCGCCACAGGGGTTCAGTACTTCCCGACATGACAATTTTTTCAAACTTGTAATTTTTTTTTTTTAAATTTGTTGTTTGTTATTTTACTATTTTGTGTTTACATTTGAAAAGTGTCGGTGTCTAATATTTTGTTTTGAGCAGGTCATGGATCATAGAGTTGAATATAAGCACAATCAGGTGGCGTTGCTTGATCTAGAATTGGCCAAGGCAGCAAATTATCAGGTGATTATAAAATTTTTGAACCGGTCAAGGATACATGTTGCTCTCTCAGCTAATCCTCGTATTAGCTTGTGTTAGAGCATAAATTTGTATCTGTAGCAAAAATTCTAAGTGTATATGTAGCGAACAAATTAAGTTCGCCTAAGCAAATGTTTAGGCGAACTTAACAAGCGAACTTACTAAGTTCGCCTATAGAGTTATGGGCGTACTCAGTTTGACTATAAATAGGACATTAAGTTGTTCATTTGTAGCAAGCAATGCTAGAGTTAGCATACACAGAGAGGGAGTGATTCTCTGTGAGAAGTGAGTCACAATCCCTAGGTAGAGCTCACCTAGGGATTGCAATTGGAGCTTAAACATAGAGATGTACACTTCTTCGGTATTGTAATATATGATGACGAGTTCGTTATCGATTATATATACGAATCGATTCTGTTTCATCTATGTTATGGGATCAGTTTTATGTTTGATTCACTTCGTGCTTTCGTCTCAATGCGAATTATCGAGTAACTTGTTGTGATCGTGATCGTCTTGCTCGTTAGAAGACGTCACATGGACTTTCAATTGGTATCAGAGCTAGGTTCAGAACCGATGGACTAATCGCCTGTCGGTTCACAATTACTCGTGATTTGATGTTTAATTCCGCATATTCATCATCGAGATGTTAAAAGAATGAGTTTTTACGGTGGAATTTATCAAATTCGAAGTATTTTATGAGTTTGATGATTCCAGAGGTGTTAGAGCTTGAAGAGATGAAGGTTTTACCGCCAAAACAAGAAGATTCGGCAATTTTTGCTGTAACATCGCGTCAGGCGAACTTGTTGTCTGCTGAACAATTACGGGCGAACTTATTAAGTTTGCTAGATGATTCTCTAGAGGTTGTTCAGAGACGATGTTGGTATGTTTGTTGTACTTTTCAGGCGAACTTGTTATGTTCGCTGACACTGTTATAAGTGAACTTGTTGGATCAGTGATATTAAAAAAAATAATTTGACGGGAAAAATTTTCCTGTTCAAAATTTGGAGGGATCATTTGTATGCTTGTTTCGGGCCATTTTTTAGAAGATAGTGATTTTGGTTAGTTTCGGGACCAGAATTCAAATTTTATTAATGGCCTGGTGAAACAAGGGTGAGATTTGTGAGTTGGATGATAACTTTTGACTGAAGAATCTTATTGTCTAGGTATTCAAACCTGAAAATGTGGGCTACGAGTATCTGGGATACTTCTTTATTAGGGAATGAACGCTGAAGGAGTTTGAATATGGGTTATCATTGACTTAAGATCTCAGATTGTTCGTGATGAAATACTGTTTGGGTATTTGTAAAGAAAAGAGGGAGATAAAACTTTTCAGATGTTTTGTTTCTTTGCAAAAATGGTTCAAGTGATCAAGATCGTCAAAATGATTCAACATGATTTGATTATGGTTTGATTTCTCATTTGGGATCTGGGCGGAATCCAAATAGACAACCTATTGTAGGAGGTGTTAACCAGGAATGAAAATCAGATTGAAGATTGTTGGATTCACGATGATTACTACCGAATGTTTGTGTGAGACTTAGTCAAGTATGTTTGAAATGAAGCTGGTTATCTGTTGTTAACTAGTTGAAGATGGAACCTTTATTATATGCCGGTTAAATAAGAAACGTCCTTCTATTTCTGGTTTAATGCGGAGATGCTTGTGTTATGAAGGGGAGATCGGATATGAAAGACTTCGGGTAATTGGTTAAGTGGAAAAGGTATGAGACAAAGTCAAACACTTCTTGTGAAGATGAAGATCAATGAAAAGATTGGTTTTTGCATATTATCTTGGACTTTCACTTTGTTTCAAACTGGGATTCTTGTCTTTGTGAAAGTTGATTAGTTTGATGCTGATATTTGGAAATTTGGAATCTATATCTTATACCGGTTGGTTTATTGAGATCTAATTCTTGAATCAATACGGAGGTGGTTAACGTTGAGAGGATGGACTACAATGAAAGGTGTTGGATTCGTCAGTTTTCATAAAGAGGCCAAACAAAATTGTTCTAAACCGGATGCATTAGTTTAGAGGGAGCTTGTTTTATCAAACATATTGAACTCTAGATTGAAGCATTGCAGGTTGAAGATAAAAGTGCAATTCCAAATATCAAGTCTTACCAGGTAAAGTGAAGACCCAGGATCATCAGTTAAGGTGGAGTCTGTTGAGACACGTTTTTGTGACTGACGATTTATCAGTATTTTGTATAAAATTGTTTGCAACAGCTAAGAGGGAGTCTGTTAGAGCATAAATTTGTATCTGTCGCAAAAATTCTAACTGTATATGTAGCGAACAGGTTAAGTTCACCTAAGGGAATATTTAGGCAAACTTAACAAGCGAACTTACTAAGTTCGCCTATAGAGTTATGGGAGAACTTGTGAAGTTCGCCTGCAGACTCAATTTGCCTATAAATAGGACATTAAGTTGTTCATTTGTAGCAAGCAATGCTAGAGTTAGTATACACAGAGAAGGAGTGATTCTTTGTGTGAAGTGAGTCACAATCCCTAGGTAGAGCTCACCTAGGGATTGCAATTGGAGCTTAAACGTAGAGATGTACACTTCTTCTGTATTGTAATCTGTGATGACGAGTTCGTTATCGATTATATATACGAATCGATTCTGTTTCATCACTGTTGTGTATTCGGTTTTATGTTTATTCACTTCGTGCTTCCGTCTCAATGCGAATCATCGAGTAATTCGTTGTGATCGTGATCGTCTTGCTCATTAGAAGACGTCACAGGGACTTTCAATTGCTCTTGTAGGTCCACATGACTCCACTACGGATCGATCTCATGACGTAACGTATCAATGACATGGAGTGCGGAATCCAACAGTATCAATGAATGTGTACACAAGATGACAGAAATGATAACAGTGTAAATAATATCCTCCTTGTATTTCCTTATCAGACACTGAATACAATCTCTCAGATTCTCAGGTCTGATCACTCTCTGAAGTTTTCGAAGTCTCTTTTTTTATGAACACTAGCAAACTAGATAAGTTCGCCTGAAATTAGTTCGCCTGATACTGACTGAGCGAAGTTAGTAAGTTCGCATGAACTTCACTGAGCGAACAAGATCCAAAGCGAACTTGATAAATTCTCCTAATCAATAAGTTCGCCTAATAAGTTCGCCTGTAACAGATTTTCAGCACTAAGTTCGCATGCACAGCTGTAAGAACTCAGGAAGATGAGTCTTCAACCCAAACACGAACCAACAGTTCCGAAAATCATCATTTCTTACTGATTTGATGGAATTTGAAGAAATTGAACCGTAGGATTTAGTATTTCATGATTTAGAACACTTCTATTGGATTAATTTCAGCAAAAACACCTTCAAATCCACAAATTCAGCCTTAAAATCAACCTCAAGAACTTGAAAACTCCATGAAAGTGAAATCTTGCAAAAATGATCAATTTCATGTCAAATTGTACACAAATCGTCACAAATCACTAACGAATCACACACAAATCACGAGCATAAGCTCTGATACCACTTGTAGGTCCACATGACTCCACTACGGATCGATCTCATGATGTAACATATCAATGACACACAGTGCGGAATCCAACCGTATCAATGAATGTGTACACAAGATGACAGAAACGATAACAATGTAAATAATATCCTCTTTGTATTTCCTTATCAGACACTAAATACAATTTCTCAGATTCTCTCTGAAGTTTTCCATGTCACTTTACTAAGACGTGTAAACACCTATTTATAGGAACACACAGCACATTAGGCGAACACACAAGAACATGGGACAAAGATACTCATGATTTCAAATGCTATAATATTGATAATTTAGATTGACATGTTATGTGTTGCAAATTCGTAAGTAATTTATTATAAGCATGTTATGATCTGATCCCATCTTCTTTGAAGTTCTTCGCATATCATTACATGTTTTGGTTGAAGCTTAAAAGATTTGATCATATCTAGTGTTTTGGCGGGAAATTTCTTCTTGTCCAAATTTTTTAGAGAAAGTTTATATGCGTGTTTTGAATCATTTTTGAAATTTTGAATTTTTGAAATTTTTAAAAATAGTATTTTGCGGGAAATTTTTTCCGTATATTTTCCCAAATATTTCAAAATGAAAATTTCATGTGATGATAATGAGATTGGAACTATGTCACCGAGGCTTTTGTGCATATCAGATTACCGTAGCTGGAAAGTCTGGTTCCAACAATTCGTATCAGAAACTGATGAAAATTTTTGGACACCCATATTTGAAGGATATGTGCATCCTACTTATGAGTTCATGGAATATTATAATGTTCCTAAACCAGTGTAAGCTATTACTAAAGTAGAAAAGCAGATGTTTGATCGAGAGATGAAGACACGTGAAACTTTAACGATGTCTTTACCAAAAGAAATCATTCATAGTCTCGGGAAGTGTCCAACTTCAAGAGATCTATGGGAAGCATTGAAAAAAAAGGGTGAAGAAACTTTTCAAGCGTTTGTGGTCTTGATCAAAGAAGTATTGGAGAAGCCGAGTTATTCTCAAAGTGATTCTTCTGCATATTTAAGTGATAGTGAGAGTATTTGTTCTGGTGAAAGTACTCAGTCTACCGAGAGTGATGTGATAACTGAAGTAAGTTTCCAGACAGTTGAAGATGATCTGAGCGAATCAGAAAGTGATGCAGAGCCTGTCATTGTTGACCAAGAGAGTGAAGCTGATGATGACATATTCATGGCTCTTGGTGCATCTTGTTCAGAAGTAAAATATGAGGTAGTTTCTAACTCTAAAACTTTTTGTTTTAACTGTGTTTCGGTGAAAGATAAAATGATGAGGGTTATGGATGACAACATAAACCTCATTTGTGATATGAAATCAATGCACACGGTAAATCAGAAATTAAAAGATAATGAGAATGTGTGTGTTGAAAGGATAGAATCACTAAAGAGGGATATAACATCTCTGACTTTGAAGATCAAAGAGCAGGCATATCACCTGGATATGGCCTTTGTAGAAATTGAAAAGAGAAATACTGATCTTGTTGAGAAAGATAAGGAACTTGCTAAATCTAAAGCTAAGATGATCAGACTACACAAAAAGATAGAAAGCTTTGGAAATTCATCATTCTTATTGGGATATTTTAATAATACAGAAGAGGGGAAGGGAACTAATGGTATTGGTTATGTTCCTCCACCATTCAATGGAAATTATTTTGTTGCACCTGAGATTATAAAAGATGAGGATTTAGATCCTAAGACTGTGCTGAAGGTGAATCCAGTCACAGGTGAAGATATGGTGTATTCTGATGAGAGTGATGATGAATATTTTGATGAAGCTAAGTTAGAGGGGATACCGAAAGAAATTAAAGTTGAGGAACCAAAAGTTGATTCTAATTCATCTGGAAATTATACATTTGGAAGTTCTTCGAGTTCAAGGAGAGTTCCATATGTCAGAGATTATAAGGACAGGCGTACATTCTTTCGTTGTAATGAGATGGGTCACATTGTGGTGAATTGTCCTTACAAAAATAAAGGAAAGAAGCATGTAGTTCCTGAGAAGATGAAACCTGAATCAAAACCTGTTGAGAAAAAGTTTGTTCCGTCTCAAAAGCCAAAAGAAGTTCATTTAGGAGAATCTTCTTCAAGTGCATCATATCATGTGAAGATTCCTTATATGAGAGAATATAGTGAGAAGAGATCTTGCTTTTACTGTGGTCTTGTTGGTCATATTCGGATTGCTTGTCCTCACAATGCCAAAGGTAACCGACATGTTACTCCAAAAATCGATGAGAGATTCGATTGTGAATGGAGTGAAGTTTATTATTTTGATACAGATGGACGACCCATGATTACCATGGCTTGGGTCCCAATTTCCAATTAATATTTCTTGTTAGATGTGCAGGATTAACCAATAGGGACTATTAATAACATTTGGTTTGTCGATAGTGGTTGTTCATAGCACATGACAGGAAATGACATCTGCAAGAGCAATGAGTCGTTACAGAAGTTGGTAAATCTATTTGATTCAATGACTTGATGCTCAGGGGGAGAATATGTCACACATAATATTTCGGAATGAGTTTTACAAAGTCCAAAGGACAACCTAAAACTTAGGATGACAATGGTGAGCATAAAGTCGTTGATGCAACCATTTGACTAGTTGAGAGGGAGTCTACAGGACAAGGGGAGTACAGATTTGTGTTGGTGACAAAGGCAAAAGCATTCAGTTACATTCGATTACATCGGTTTGAGTTTTTAATTGATTGAATTGCTTAATCCCAAGTAACCAAGAAAAATGTTTTTCTTAAAATGTTTTCATGGACGATTTTATTTTCATTGGTTTTACTTTCTTTCATAAAGATTTTGAAAAATCCAAACAAATTGAAAAAGATAAAATCGACATTACTTGAAGTTAAAGAAGAGATGATAGTACATCAGTAGATGTTCTTTCACACATGATCTTAGATTGACTGGTTAGTGCTTTATGTTAATATATCTGAATTATATGTTTTGATATAAACTTCAGAGATTGCACAAATAGGAAATGATAGTGTTGTGTATACATATAATTTGAATTGTCAGTAGACTAAAAGCGTCACTGAACCATTAGTAGTGTGAAAACATAATTGCATATGTTACAAATGTGATTTGAACCCATTTTATGCTTGGATGTGTGTGCTAAAAGATCACTATCAAATAAAGAATATTAGCTTTTAATAAAGATTGTCCTATGAGATCAGTTTCGGGTTATGTCCTTAGCACTATTCATTCGATTTGCTTCAGTGCCCATGTCCCGAAAAACATGCAATTTGAAGTATAATCAAGATATGTACTTGACAACATTGGTCAAACATATACTAGCCCTTGGATCATATTGATAAATCATCTTTACTGATTCCATTGAATTCATAATCCATATAAAAGTTGGATCCACGTACCTGAATGTTATGATTCCACATATATAAGCCAAGACATTGAATCATTCGATTCTGAATCTCAATTATTCCTATACAATCCAATTTGGATTCTGCTATTCATTTGCTAAGTGATGTCTCCTCATTCTGGAAAATCGGATAACCTTTAGTAAAATCTCATATGTTTTGAAGATAGTGCATTTTACATTATGTTGGCATACTAGTGGGGTACACATTGCATTTCATACTTAAATAGTACCTTAACTCACAAGAAAGTGGGAATGAGATGCTTTAGATTCAAATCTTATAATATTGACAATTTGAATTTGTGTGTCATAGCCCGATCCTCTTTTCTTTAAATGTTTATCGCGTATCATAACATGCAATATGAAAGTCTTGAAAAAGATAGAGTGTGATAATCTTAAAAGATATTGGTTTGATTGGTCAAGGCTTGACAGAATGTCATAGGATAACATTTGATATTATATTGATTTTATATTCAAAATGTGTGATTGGTATATCGTATATACCGATATGATCTTCTTACTCATGATGTTCGACCAAAAAGATGTGATTTTGTATTTTACATTTCAGTTTATATAGAGAAAAACCAAAAAGATTTTGTCTTTCTTATGTTTGAAAAACCAAAAAGATTTTATTTTTCCAGCTTCCATGAAAATCTTAATTGTTGGTTATTCTTGGTTGTTCTCCTTTGCAAAATCTGAATATTTGCAGACAGAAGTTGACAAGGGGTCCTTCTCCCAAGTTTTCTTCTAGATACAAAGAAAGAGAGAGTGTGAGATGAACAAGACAAAGACTACATAGTGTTTGTGTATATTTGAAGACGGATGACAATCTTCTAAAGATGTTGTCAAGGGGGAGTCTATTGGAGCATATTCTGGTGACAACGAGCTTGAAGATATTATATCTTAGTATTAGAGTCTTTGACTTGTAATTGATAGAATTGTTAGCAACAGTTAAAGGGGAGCCTGTTAGGACATGTTTTGTAATTATTGATAACAATATTGTTTAAGTTCATATAGAGGCGAACTTGTTATCTTTAGGAGCGAACTTGTTAAGTTCGCCTAAGGTGCTATGTGTTCCTATAAATAGGTGTTTACAAGTCTTAGTAAAGTGACTTGGAAAATTTCAGAGAGTGATCAGACCTGAGAACCTGAGAGATTGTATTCAGTGTCTGATAAGGAAATACAAAGAGGATATTATTTACATTGTTATCGTTTCTATCATCTTGTGTACACATTCATTGATACAGTTGGATTCCGCACTTCGTGTCATTGATACGTTACGTCACAAGATCGATCCGTAGTGGTGTCATGTGGACCTACAGCTTGTAGTACATTCAACAGTTCTGGGAGATGGCACAACAAGACACCGATGTTGAACCACATGTGATTAGGGCTACTGTGAACAACCAAGACATTGCAATTTCTGTTCAAGATATTCGTATTGCTTTAGTTCTTGGTGGTGCAAATCCTGATCCTATCAGTTTACCAAATACCCTGATTATGGGTTGTTTTCAAAGTTTGGGTTATAGAGGTAGACCGAATGATTCACAAGCACGCAAAGGTGGTATAGTGGGTCAATGGAGGTATTTTATGCATGTGATTATTCAATTTTTATCTCCAAGGAAATCTGGAATGGATGGTTAAAAGACATCACTACAAGCTGCTATGGTGGCTTTGACATTGAACAAACCATTCAACTTTGCCTTATACATTTATAGGGAGTTGGTGATGCAAATTACACCACCTGAGGGTCAGGGTTTCTTGATGTACCCTAGATTCTTACAGGTTATCCTGAATGATCTTATACCAAATCTACCACCGATGAATCCCAGACTGACTCTTACTCCTATGACGAAGAGAATTTTTACTGATTGCATGAATATCAAGCAGCAAAATCCTGCTTTGATTCCAGTGGCTACTCCTCTTTTTAGGCACATAATCAATCCTAGTTATGTTGCACCACCAAAAAATAATTGGATTCATGCTGATCTAGCTTTGGAGTTACCTCCTGCTGATAATCAAGAAGATGAGGAAGAGGAAGGTAATGATGATAATGATAGTGAAGAGACTGAGAGTGATAACGAGGATGGTGATAATAATGATGACAATGATGATGATGATGATGATGGTGGTGGAAATGATGGAGGTGATATGAATATGAATGTTGATGTGAATGAACCTCAAGATGAACATGTAGAGGTTGAAGAGACTAGCAGCAGTTCATCTGGATATGGTGAAGCTGACGATAATGAGAGTTCCTAGGATTTTCGTTCTAAGCACTATGCTCTGTTAGCTAAAGTGCCTAGGTTTCCTAGTAAAGTCTATGACAAACGTCAGAAGTCTCTAGGCAAGAAGAAAGTAAAACTTCCGAGACGCAAGTCTGTAAGGGGTCCTCCTCCCGATGCAGTACTTGGAAAAAGAAAATTACAAGACGAAACATCTAGTTCTAAGGAAGATGAGTCTCCTGCAGCTAAAGGACCTACATTGATGGCTTCGGCTATTAACGATGCACAATCTGCACAGGATAGAGAGTTTGTAGATTCTTTGATTATAACTCCTATTCCTTCACAATCTAATACTCCTCAAGTGACTCCTACTGTATCCAAAGCACAAGATGAGGCTAGTCCATCTACTATAGATGCTCGTGATGAAAGAATACAAGCCTTGGAAACACAGGTTTCAGGGTTACAATCCCAGGTGGATGATTTGATTAACAAAGAAGCTCAACGTGCTCAGACTTTAAATGATCAAAACAATGTGCTTGAAAAGATGCAGATCCTTGTTACTAAGCTAAAGAGCTTCTTGACGCTTAGGGGGAGAAGGTCCAAGCTGATAAATCTGCTTGTCACGGTATTGGTGTTCAGAAGAACCTAGATGATGATGAGGAACTAGATGCTGGTGATGGTTGGGTGAGCGTCAGCACGCTGATACTAACCTGTCATTAACTCAGGAGAGTCAGAGACTATTATTGAAGCCAATATGATGACTAGTGGTGATAATGATGCTGATATGTTAGATAATTCAATGTTTTTTGAAGATTCTAACATAGATGAAGCTGATAAAATTGAATGCTTGTTAGTCTTGGATGATTTGTTAGATGATGAGGATATAGGTGAGGAGGAGTTAGAATAAGGAGAGATTGTTGAAGTGGAGGTGGAGAGTGACAAACAGAAAGTTGTTTATGAAGGGTGTCACGAATTAATTGACACAGATGTCTTTGACGATCATGTGATTCCTGAAGATTTGTCAGAAGGAGTTGCAAAATCTAAAGAGTCTGATCCTAATCTGGATAAACAAAACCCTGATACTGCTGAGAACTTGCCTAAAGACACTGAAATGTATAAGAATACAGGAATGACTAAGGCACAGTGGGCAGAGATAGTTAAGAGTTAGAGAACTAAGTTTCCAGTCTCTCCGGTTGCTCCTGTACAGAAACAGAGATATGTAAACAAGGAGAGATGCTCTGGCATGATAATAAGTTGGTTCTATGAAGCTGAGTTCAAGTTGTTTGCTTTGAAAAGATCAGACGGAGTTCAGTATTTGAAGCCAAGGCTAAAGTACTTTAACTCCTTACCAAGGTGTGAAGTCAATGGGTTATCAACTAAGCCCTTGATTAAAAGATCAAATAATGGAATAGCTTACTCGATAGCTAAGCTGATAAGAATTGAAGGAGGATCTGGTAAGTATGAGAAACTAAAACCTCAACATGGCAAGAGAATAAAAGGAGTTGATCCAGTTACTCAAGTGGTAACTTGGAGATACAAGTTCAAGCCTGTGAGATCAGTACCAAAGATTCCTTTGAAGCTGATTGCCTATGAATGCTTGCATGATCTTAAATGGTGGTATGTGGATGTCTATACGGGTGAAGTAGTGATAGAAGACATGAGTGGCAAGGTTATAGTGAAGTTCTTTGATGCTATGAACCTTGTTAACTTTTCAAGATCTGATCAGACGATGCTGAAACGTAGAGAGATCATGTATACTGATGAGAGAAGAGAGTAGGCACTACAGTACAAGAAGGTGTTGTATGTGTGTTTGAAACATAGGATTTATGTAGGGAACTCATTACCGAAGAATTGGAAGAACAAAACTTAAAGATAAAGACCAAGCTGTTGTCAAGGGGGAGTCTATTGGAGCATGTCATATGACAACAAGCCTTGTAATAGATTAGTCTTTATGTTTTATGTTTTGTAAGTTTTGTATTGTATTTTGTTATGTTTGCACAGGCGAACTTAACATGTTCGCCTGATCTAGTTGAGGCGAACTTAACAAGTTCGCCTGAACTAAAGTTGGCGAACATGATAAGTTCACCTGATCTAGTTGTATTGTCTATAAATAGTGCACAAGTTGTTCTCATTTGTAACATTCTGTATCTCTGGAACTACTCTGTGTTGTTTACAGATTGAATACAAGAAGCTTTTTATGATATCTTGTCTTGTGTATGAGTGTATTGCGTATGTGAGTATTCGAGACGTACGTATGCGTTAGGATTCAGCACTTCGTATACGTATCACGTGTTTTACAGCAGAGATCGATCGGTAGACCCGCTAGGACTTACAGTAACTTCAAAAGAACGTGTAGAGAAAATCAGAAGATACGAAAACAAGATCAATGAGTTTTTGCTTCAAAAATTGCCAAGATCCAAAAACCGAGAGAGAGAATACCGTGAACATGAAAAACCCTCAATAGGGTTTAATCCAAACTTTTAAGGGGTCTCGGTTTCAATTTGGAGAATGGGGGCCCAACGAGAACCTTTGTGGGCCGCACTTTTGACCCAAAAACTTAAAAAGTGTAATCCCTTCGTAAGGCCCCAAACCCGGGAGACCTCACTTGTTGGATTTACTCATTCACAACGGTTCTTAAACTTGAATATCAAAATAACACAGAGGAAAATACTTCACTAAAACATAACATAACATTGTTCAACATGCGGAAGCGTAAACACTGTTTAAACATAACACAAACGTAAATCAAAACTTCATAAGAAGCCGGGTAACTCTTCATCGCTAGCCAAGCATCACTGTCCATCCTAACCACCTGCCTTAACCTGAATGTGCATACTAAAAAGTCAGCTGCGCTGGTGAGTTCTAGCTTTACATAAAACTTTCACATAACCATTTTCCAAAAACATTTCATTCATCTATTTAATAAAAGCGTACGTAAATCATTCAGTAACATAACATTAAACATAAGTCAACAATAAACCGAATTTGTGTCTTTTCGTAACCGTCAATTCCTCATTACAGCACGGTACTTCATAGAGTACACGCACCGACCTTGAGCAAGGTGCTCCATAGAGCACATGTACCCACATTTAGCATTTGTAACCGTCAATTCCCTTCAAGCACGACGTCCCAAAGGATAGCTCGTATCACACCTTAAGTACTACTCCCTCGCAGAGAATAGTACCTCATTAGGGATCCCGGTAATCCCCTTTGGTGACCGTCGTCACCCCTTTCCACCTAGTTGCACAACCGTTGGCCAGCCACAAAGGCCCCTATAAAGGTAAGGCCCATACATGCATACATACCTTAGCTCCCGAAGGAACTCATGGCAGATTCATTTATTTCATGACTTCCATAAAAAAAAACCTTTACTTCTTTTCAGTTAAAGCATTCGCACGTTTTATTAAAAAGCATTTCATTTGTAAACATTTCGTAAACTACATTTGGCAACACATTTCATAAACACATTTCAAATTTCCTTTCGTAAACATCATTTCATAAAACATTATCATGTAAGTATGCACACCAGCCTAAAACATAGTTCAAAACATTAAAAGTAGGGCTTTAGAACTCACATGGTAAGCTAGTCACGTTCTGTCCTAACAACGGTCCAATAAGCGTCACATACATCAGACCTAATCTAAATTACATGCTTTTACTCATTCTGATCTAGGTGAACTTAAGGCTAAGTTCGTTGCCCATAGTCTAGGCGAACATATAGGCGAACTTGTCCTAAGTTCGCTTGACTTGACCAAGCGAACTTACCAGGCGAACATAACCAAGTTCGCCTCCCCCTAAGTTCGCTTACTTCATGCTCTAAGCGAACTTGTCAAGCGAACTTGATAAGTTCTCCCCAATCCTTGTCATAAGTTCGCCTGTCGGGCTGTCTTCTTCCCCAAAAATCCGAAGTTCTTGCATGCGAATCTGATCATGTCAAGATCCCAACTTTCTATGCTCAAAACGTTCATTTTTCCTTCTAGATGCTAGAACTAAGTTTATTTTCAAGTTTCATCCGTAAAAAGGTTACCTTCTTACCCAAAACCCGAAAACCCAACATAAGCTAAAATCTTAAATCTAGCTCGAGTTGTTACCTGAATCGAGCTTCTGATTCGGAGGTTATCTTCACGAGCACTGGAGACAGGAGCTGGTACGATCTTGAGCGATTCCGACACTTTCTCTCTCTACGGTTTTCTCTCTAGAAGTTGCAAATGAGAGAAATGTGTGTGCATGTGCGGTATTTAAGGGAGAGGTCTCCCCTCCCCAAGCCCACCTCGCGACCAACTCGGCCCAACCTCGGTCTGCGCACCTTTTTTCCGTTCATTCCATTCGCCCCGCTTTGAACCCGTTATTTTATTTCTCATATTTATTGTTGGGATGTTACACCCTTAGATGATTTATTTTAAGAGTTTTAAACTTGGTCATTTTTGTAATGCAATTTTCAAATGATATAATAATAAAAAAAGGACAAAACACTTAGATTGTCTATAAATAGTGCACGAGTTGTTCTCATTTGTTAGTTCGCCTCAACTAAAGTTGGCGAACATGATAAGTTCGCCTGATCTAGTTGTATTGTCAATTAATAGTGCACGAGTTGTTCTCATTTGTAACATTCTGTATCTCTGGAACTACTCTGTGTGCTGTTTACAGATTGAATACAAGAAGCTTTGTATGATATCTTGTCATGTGTATGAGTGTATTGCGTGTGTGAGTATTCGAGACGTACGTATGCGTTAGGATTCAGCACTTCGTATACGTATCACGTGTTTTACAACAGAGATCGATCGGTAGACCCGCTGGGACTTACAGTAACTTCAGAAGAACGTGTAGAGAAAATCAGATGATACGAAAACAAGATCAACGAGTTTTCGCTTCAAAAATCACCAAGAGCCAAAGACCTAGAGAGAGAATACCGTGAACATGAAAAACCCACAATAGGGTTTAATCCAAACTTTTAAGGGGTCTCGGTTTCAATTTGGAGAATGGGGGCCCAACGTGAGCCTTGGTGAGCCACACTTTTGACCAGAAAACTTAAAAAATGTAATCCCTTGTAAGGCCCCAAACCCGGGAGGCCTCACTTGTTGGATTTACTCATTCACACCGGTTGTTAAACTTGAATATCAAAATAACACAGTGAAAAATACTTCATTAAAACATAACATAACATTGTTCAACATGCGGAAGCGTAAACACTGTTTAAACATAACACAAACGTAAATCAAAACGTAACATGATGCCAGTCTTTATAAGCAGCCGGGTAACTCTTCATCGCTAGCTAAGCATCATTGTCCATCCTTGCCACCTACCTTAACCTGAATGTGCATACTAAAAAGTCAGCTACGCTAGTGAGTTCTAGCTTTACATAAAACTTTCACATAACCATTTTCCAAAAACATTTCATTCATCTATTTAATAAAAGCGTACATAAATCATTCAGTAACATAACATTAAACATAAGTCAATAATAAACCGAATCTGCGCCTTTTCGTAACCGTCAATTCCTCATTACAGCATGGTACTTCATAATAGAGTACATGCACCGACCTTGAGCAAGGTGCTCCATAGAGCACACGTACCTACATTAACCATTCGTAACCGTTAATTCCCTTCAAGCACGGCGTCCCAAATGATAGCTTGTACCACACCTTAAGTACTACTCCCTCGCAGAGAATAGTACCTCATTAGGGATCCTGGTAATCCCCCATTGGTGACCGTTGTCACCCCTTTCCACCTAGTTGTACAACCGTTGGCCAGCCACAAAGGCCCCTATAAAGATAAGGCCCATACATGCATACATACCTTAGCACCCGAAGGAAATCATGGCAGATTCATTTATTTCGTGACTTCCATAAAAAAAACCTTTACTTCTTTTCAGTTAAAGCATTCGCACGTTTTATTAAAAAGCATTTCATTTGTAAACATTTCGTAAACTACATTTGGCAACACATTTCATAAAAACATTTTAACATTCCTTTCGTAAACATCATTTCATAAAACATTATCGTGTAAGTATTCACACTAGCCCAAAAGACAGTTCAAAACATTAAAAGTAGGGCTCTAGAACTCACCTGTTAGCTAGTCTCGTTCTGTCCTACCAACGGTCCAACGAGCGTCACACATGATCTGAATTGGTTAATTACACATACATCAGACCTAATCTAAATTACACGCTTTTACTCATTCTGATCTAGGCGAACTTAAGGCTAAGTTCGTTTCCCATAGTCTAGGCGAACATATAGGCGAACTTGTCCTAAGTTCGCTTGACTTGACTAAGCGAACTTACCAGGCAAACATAACCAAGTTCGCCCCCCTTAAGTTCGCTTACTTCATGCTCCAAGCGAACTTTGCAAGCGAACTTGATAAGTTCACCCCAATCCTTGCCATAAGTTTGCCTGTCGGGATGTCTTCCAATCCTTGCCATAAGTTTGCCTGTCGGGATGTCTTCTTCTCCAAAAATCTGAAGTTCTTGCATGCGAATCTGATCATGTCAAGATCCCAACTTTCTATGCTCAAAACGTTCATTTTTCCTTCTAGATGCTAGACCTAAGTTTATTTTCAAGTTTCATCCATAAAAACATTACCTTTTTACCCAAAACCTGAAAACCCAACATAAGCTAAAATCTCAAATCTAGCTCGAGTTGTTACCTGAATCGAGCTTGTGATTCGGAGGTTATCTTCACGAGCACTGGAGACAGGAGCTGGTACGATCTTGAGCGATTCCGACACTTTCTCTCTCTACGGTTTTCTCTCTCTAGAAGTTGCAAATGAGAGAAATGTGTGTGCATATGGGGTATTTATGTGTAACATCTCTGATTTTCCGACCCTATTTTAACTTATTTTAACTAATAAAATAACAACACGACATTGAATCATATACTTGTTCAAACCTACACCTCATTAATCGTTAACCGATCGTATTCAATTCAAGGATTTAGAACTCATAATCAAGTGGTAACACCTCTTAGAGTTAATCCAGTTAGTAATCCCGTTAGGTGTTCTGTTAAATCCTAACCATGCTAATTCTGTCAAAGCTGAAATTACAAGGGCTGATTTTGTAAATAACCAGAAACCCTAGTAGGCACGGTCGCGCCTCTTATAGGCACGGTCGCGCCTCACATCAGTTGAAACGTAAATGCAGCCTTTAATCGCCAGACCATTCGATTTTGTAACCGTTTCTCGTATTAACAGACCTAATTAAGAGTTTAATCATTTTAATTATAACAAATAAACCCATTTTGGTCGATCCCTCTCCTAAACTATCTACATCCTCCATGTGACCAGCGATTCCATCGGTTTTATTGCAATCCTCTCAAACAAACACACAAAACACATCATTCGATACTCCCTAAAGCTTCAGAACACATTGAGTTAGCTAGAGTTGCAGCAGAAATCACCGGAGACCACACCCGTCATAGCCGGAACTCGTCCCCACCGTAGGCCATCAATTCATCGTCTCACAGGGTAATTGAAACTTTCAAAACTATCTATTTATTCTATAGATCAAAAGCCCTAATCCAATTTAGACTCTCAATATCGAAATTTACTCGAACCCGGTCCTAAGTTTCATTTAAAAATGGTTTAATCGAATCCAACTTTAAACATGTTTTAAACACAATTAATCTACACCAACAGACTCGTACTAACCTTGTGAATGAAAGCCCTATACATTCCAGCACTATCAATATAAGAATCAATCAATTCGTTCTTGTTTTGAAAGAGACACGGTCGCGCTAATCAACTAGCGCGGTCGTGCCTCGGGAGACGTGGTCGTGTCGACTTCCAGCGCGGTCATGCCTCCTGCTCAGACCCAGTCATGCACGTTGGCTAGACTTGATCGTACCCCAGAAGCATAGACACGGTCGTGCCTATCGAAGGCACGGCCGTGCCTAGTGGTTTGTCTAGTTGTCCTCTGTTTGACCAACACGGTCACGCCCTGTCTAGAACGGTCGCGCCCGCCCTAGCACGATCGTGCCCTACCCTAGGCACGGTCGTCTGGGTTGGCAGAATGTTTATAATTTTTTTTATATTTCTAAACAATTAGTATTTCAGATTAATTTCTAAAATAAAAATAATTGAATTTATAAAAAAATCTATATTATTTTTATTTAGAAAAGATCAAATATTTAATCTTAAAATAAATGGAAATTATTTAAAGTTCAACATTTAATTTATAAACCTACACTTAAATATTATTTTAATGTCTAAATTACATTATATAAATAAGTGAATTGATTTATAATTAAACAAAAACATTTATTTAGTTATGCTTAATTACATCTAACACTTACATTATTTTCATAAACAGTAATTATTTAATTTACATATTTAATTATTCCAAACTCAAACCTTATTCAAAGATGTTCTAAAAATATTCATTTCAAATCTTCCATTTTATACAATACTTTCAAGTACCAATCACTAACTTTATCCAATTTAACTTTAGATATAAACTTAGACTATTGTGCATTATTAATGCAATATACATTACACTCTAGGTTAACATTGTGCAATACAAGGATCACATTACTATCTAGTATCTCGTGTTAGCTACGCCTTCGAATCAAGTGAGTATACATAGCCCCTTTTACTCTTTTACATTTTTGGGGTGAAACATGAACACTATTCAAATTACATGTTTACATTTACACAAACAACACAAGTACAAATCCTATTTATATTCATGTGTGCAATTTGAGCTTTATGCCCGAGTGCTAGGTGTGCTAACCTTTGTATGCGATTATGTGCAATCATTAACTATTCAAGCCGGCGGTTTTCAATGATAGATCTATTGAGTCTGACAAACCCACCCAGATTGGGGTGATTGATACCGACAACACAATTTTGCATGCTAGTTACAAAGGTTTGATTGTACTTGGTTACACAATAGCTGCTCCCCATATATGCCTTATTTATCATGTAATGTAAGGATTTGTTTTACAAACTATATGCTATCTATATACAAACCTGTGTTATACTCACCAACTTTTTAGTTGACCTTATTTTATTCATGTTTTAGGTGCTTTCATATGAGTTTGATCAAGACATGCTACACATAGGCTTTGGACCTAGTTAATCTTAATTCAAAAACAAATTGTATTTCATTATGTACTTGGAACTTGATTCATGTTGATTGAATGGAAATGGATTTAACATATTACAATTTAGTCAACAGTCTACATGTCCCGCCCCGACGATTCCGCCGTCGGTTGGGGTGTGACAGATTGGTATCAGAGCCTTGTGTCACACCCCGCCAAGGCGGAAACGCGAGGCACGACGTTCGTGGTTTCCAAAGCATATGATTACCGCAAACACATACATGATAAATGGATACATAAATAAGTTTAATGTTTCACATTCCAAAATGTAATCTGAGTTTACAAAAAGTTAAGATTTCACAAATATGACTCAATTCAATGAGTTATACAAGAGAAATCCCCCCAAAAGTTGTATCCATCGTGCATGCATGTAATCTACATTGCTAACCTTGCGATCACGTTCAATTTCCTGAAAGACATACTTAAAATTGTCAACACGAGGTTGGTGAGTTCACAGGTTTAATCAAATAGTTCTTTGTAAAATTCTGTTGTTCATAAATAGTTCTTGTTGCATGTGATAACCAGAATAAGTAAAGTGTGACCCATTTGTAAACTAGCTAGGAATACAAATAATATTTTCATACATGAGGCGTAACCAAACCATGACATGTGTGAGCCCCTAATAATCGTTATCAGGTTCTATGCGGCCATAAATCCTCCAGATTGTGGTTAGCGCGACTAACCATGACCGGGAGACGTCACTCTCAATAGTACTATTCATAGGACCCTAGGCTATAGTTAATGGTTACTACGTTGTTCCAGGGGACTTTTGCGGCCTCCAATTGTTGTTCTCATCTCATGTAAACATAAAAGTCGTGCTTTATTCTCTTGTTATCCCATAAAATAGTTGTAAGTATGTTTCTCCCCCAAATATTGAAAACAGTAAAAAGGGGCCGTGAAACTCACCTTGAGTTTGTGTATCCTTGTAATGATACTTGTTGTAGTCAAACTTGACTATTCGTACCCTAGATACCAAGGGTAAATTGTGTTAAGACCGAACGTCTTATATTGCAAATTGTTCACCGACTTTGTAAATCTGGTTGCTTTTGTTTAAAATATCCTCTTAATTGTTCAACACTTGTTTCGTTATAAAACAGATCTTAGTTACTGCCCAAAAGGGGACTGACACAGGTATCGAAACTTCATAGTTTCGATTGGGCAATTGAGTGTCGAAACTTCCTAGTTTCGATTGAGTAGTTGGGTATCGAAACTACCTAGTTTCGATTGAGTAGGACAGTTGTCGAAACTTCCTAGTTTCGATTGTGCAGATTAGATATCGAAACTTCCTAGTTTCTATTTGAGCAATATGTATCGAAACTACCTAGTTTCGATTGGTCAATAGGTATCGAAACTTCCTAGTTTCGATTGAGTAGACAGGTATCGAAACTACCTAGTTTCGATTGAGTGATAAGTATCGAAACTATAGTTTCGATTGAGTTAACTGGTATTGAAACTCCTAGTTTCGATTACTGGACTTCTGTTTGACAGAATCAGTCCTGGATATTTATGTTTTAAAACTTGAATTTGACACACTTTTCTTGTTATCTTGCTTGCTATTTGAACATTTTGTATGCTTAGATACGGTTTTAAAGAAAATAAAGTAGATAGTATTGAGTTTTTACCTTAAAACCGAGATGAAGATGATGAAAGAAAACAGAGAATGATCTTGGTTCTTCTGTAAAATTTCCTTTAGAAACACTTGAAATCTTCTTAAAACACTGAATGATGGTAGTTTTTGTCTTAAAGCTTGGCTTCGATTTGGAGAGAAATGGGAAGATTTTCGTAAGAAAATGAGTGATAATAGGGTTTGTGAAAGATTTGAGTGAAAGGTATGGTTTTATCTGAGTTTTCACAAGTGGGAGATATGGGTTTGATGATAAAGAATTTGAATGTGAGTGAAAAATAATCGTGGGAATGGCCTTCTCTGGCTTCGGCCGAGAAAGTCAATAAAAGTGGGTTAGGTAATTTGATTTATCAAACGATTAGTTTTAGGTATGAGTTTAATATTATTTAGAGTTTCAAATGGTAATTAAATTCGGTTTATACTGGTATGTGAACCGGTAACTCCCAGAACTACCAAAAATTTAAAATGAGACCATGTACGGTCTTTGTTAGACCTTAATGTCCTTGTTTGTGAAATTAAATAAATCACAAATAATTATAACGTAAACTTGTTTAATACATGTATGGATATTGACCTAAAATGTCGGGTGTCACATTCTCCCCATGTTAAAAGAATTTCGTCCCGAAATTCAATTCGTGTCATCTTGAACCGGTGTATCCTTAAACAAGGATGGGTATTTTGTTTTCATTTGGTCCTCTCGTTCCCATGTATACTCAGGACCACGTTTTGAGTTCCAACGTACTTTCACCAGTTTGATTCGACTGCGTCTCAGCCTTTGAATTTTCCAATCTGAAATCTCAATCGGTTCCTCGATGAAATGAAGTTTATCCTCAATGTGAATTTCATTAGGCGGTATAATTAGCGTCTCGTCGGACAAACACTTTTTGAGATTAGACACATGAAATGTATCGTTTACGTTGCTTAGTTCTTGTGGCAACTTGAGCTTGTAAGCTACAGGGCCAACCCTAGCCAGTATTTCAAAAGGTCCAACGTATCTAGGGTTGAGCTTACCACGGTTACCAAACCTTGCAACGCCTTTCCATGGTGAGACTTTTAACATTACTCGGTCACCAATTTGAAATTCTAATGGTTTTCGTCTATTATCAGCATAGCTCTTCTGTCTGTCTCGGGCCGCTTTCAGACGGTCCTTAATTTTGAAGATCTTATCAGTGGTTTCCTGGACAATCTCAGGGCCTGTCAAATGTTTTTCACCAACTTCCGCCCAACATAGCGGTGAGCGGCATTTACGACCATATAAAGCTTCAAACGGAGCTGCCTTAATGCTCGTGTGGTAGCTGTTATTATAGGAAAACTCCGCTAATGGTAAATGAGTATCCCAATTACCTCCGAAATCAATTACACACGCACGCAGCATATCCTCTAAAGTTTGAATGGTCCTTTCGCTTTGACCATCTGTTTGTGGGTGATATGCCGTGCTCATGTCAAGACGTGTGCCCATGGCTTCTTGTAATGATTTCCAGATTCTAGACACGAATCTGCTGTCTCTATCAGAGATAATAGAAATTGGCACTCCATGCCTAGCTACAATTTCCTTGATATAAAGCTTTGCAAGTTTCTCGGTTTTATCCGTTTCTTTGATAGGTAGGAAATGAGCTGATTTTGTTAAACGGTCGACAATTACCCATGTGGTATCATAACCGCTGGACGTCTTGGGTAATTTCGTGATAAAATCCATAGAAATTTGTTCCCATTTCCATTGGGGAATTTCAGGTTGTTGTAACAAGCCAGACGGTTTCTGATGTTCTGCCTTTACTTTTGAACATGTTAAGCATTTATTGACATATGTGGCAATATCTCCTTTCATATTAGGCCACCAATATAATTCTTTTAGGTCCTTATACATCTTATCTGAACCTGGGTGAATGGAATATCTGGACTTGTGGGCTTCGTCCATAACCAACTCCCGTAAATTACCAAAACATGGCACCCAAATTCTATTTGCAAAGTATAAAGTATCATCTGATTTTGGCTCTAATTGTCTGATCATTCCTCGTAAAGCTTCATTCTGAACGTTTTCTTCTTTGATTGCCTCTTGTTGTGCCATCCGGATTTGAGTCATGAGACTCGTATGAATTGTCAATCCTAGGGCACGAACACGAAGTGTTTTAACTAGTTCTTTGCGACTTAAGGCGTCTGCTACGACATTGGCTTTCCCGGGATGGTACTTAATATCACAGTCATAGTCGTTTAGTAGTTCTACCCAACGACGTTGTCTCATGTTAAGTTCCTTTTGATCGAAGATATGTTGAAGACTCTTGTGATCAGTAAAGATAGTGCATCTTGTACCGTAAAGATAATGTCTCCAAATCTTGAGTGCAAACACAACTGCGCCCAACTCCAAGTCATGGGTCGTATAATTCTTTTCGTGCACTTTTAGTTGTCGTGAGGCATATGCGATGACTTTGTCTCTTTGCATTAACACACAACCAAGTCCTTGGTGTGATGCATCGCAGTATACGACAAAATTGTTGATTCCCTCAGGAAGGGATAAGATCGGTGCACTACACAGCTTATGCTTCAGTAATTGAAAAGCTGACTCTTGCTTGTCACTCCAATCAAACTTCTTTTCTTTCTGGGTTAGTGTGGTTAAAGGCAGGGCTATTTTTGAAAAATTCTCGATGAATCGTCTGTAATAGCCGGCCAAACCCAAAAATTGACGCACTTCGGTCGGAGTCTTTGGTGCTTCCCAGTTTTTGATCGCTTCAATCTTAGATGGATCAACGTGAATTCCTTCCTTGTTGATGACATGTCCAAGAAAATGCACTTCTCGGATCCAAAACTCACACTTTGAGAATTTAGCATAAAGCTTCTCATTCCTGAGTAGTTCTAAGATTAATTTCAGATGATGTTCATGATCCTCCTTGGTTCGTGAATATATTAATATATCGTTGATAAATACTATCACGAATTTATCCAAGTATGGTTTGCACACGCGGTTCATGAGATCCATGAAAACAGCTGGTGCGTTCGTCAAACAAAACGGCATAACTAGAAATTCGTAGTGGCCATAACGAGTTCTAAACGCTGTCTTTGGTACATCTTCTTCTTGGATTCTTAGTTGATGATACCCTGAACGTAAATCGATCTTAGAGTAGAAGCTAGAACCTTGTAGTTGATCAAACAAATCATCTATTCGAGGAAGTGGGTATCGGTTTTTGATTGTAAGTTTGTTTAATTCTCGGTAATCTATACACATCCTAAAGGTTCCATCCTTCTTCTTTACGAATAGGACCGGAGCTCCCCAAGGTGAGAAACTCGGTCTTATGAAACCTTTATCAAGCAACTCCTGGAGTTGATTTGATAATTCCTGCATTTCAGAAGGTGCTAATCGATACGGTGATCGCGCAACTGGTGCGGCTCCTGGTACTAAGTCGATTCGGAATTCGACTTGCCTCGGTGGCGGTAATCCAGGTAAGTCTTCAGGAAAAACTTCAGGATAATCCTTAACGATTGGTATATCCTCAAGTCGACGTTCCTCAGGTTTCTTCTCGACGACGTGAGCCAGGAATACGCAATAGCCTTTACGTAGGTACTTACGAGCTTTCATGCAGTTTATCATCCTTAATGTTACTCCACTCTTCTCACCTTGAATCGAAAGAACTTCTCCATTCGGGAGTGGGATTTGGACAATCTTCTCAAAACAAACAATCTCGGCGTGATTCTTTGACAACCAATCCATACCAATAACAACATCAAAACTTCCCAAGTCAACGGGTAACAGGTCTATACTAAATGTGTGGTTCTTAAAACATAAGGTACAACCCTGAATGACTTCTTCGGTTCTAATTAATTTCCCATTTGCTAATTCAATTGTATAATTTTGATCTAGTTTGCTGGGCTTAATATCAAGTAGGGACTTAAAGTCATTTGACACAAAACTCATATCAGCACCCGTATCGAAAAGTATAGAGGCATAGTGATTATTTATTGGGAACGTACCAGTGACAATGTTCGGATCTTGTCGTGCGTCACCAGCTCCCATCACAAATGCTCTTCCACGGGCCTGATTGTCGTTTCGGTTCTTCAACTTTGGACAGTCTTTTCTGAAGTGCTTTGGATCTCCACACTCAAAGCATCCCTGATTCATCCTTTCTGTTCCTAGGTTGACTTTTCCATCTACATGATTTATCTTATTAGGGTTCGCATTGCTCCTACAGTTATGGGCTAGATGTCCATACTTTTTACATTTTCCACATTGGGTACACTTTCCACTGTGATGATATCCACACTTGTCACACCTTGGTCGTGCTCCAAGGTATCCATTTTGTTCCACAGTGTTGGCAACAAAGGCTTTTATAGTTTCAGGTCTCTTGTAAATTTGATTCTTTTTTTGAGTAATTGGTTTTCCAAACCATTTCCTCTTTTCCCCAGACCTCCCTTCTTCGGACTCCTTCTTCTCAAACAAACCATCACGTACAGCATTATCCCTCAGCTTGAATGCTAGAGTTATGGCGCTCTTGGCATCCATAGGGTTCGATGAAGTCACCAGACTTCGGATTTGAGGTGCGAGACCCCACAAATATCTTTCAACCTTCTTGTATTCTGGGGTAACCATGTGTGGAACCAAGATTGCTAACTCATTGAATCGGTCAGTGTAGCCAGCAACATCATCTCCTATCATTTGCAAATTCCACATTTCAGATTCGATCTTTTGCAACTCATTTCGAGGACAATACTCCTCGATCATCATGGCCTTCAGGTCTTCCCATGACAACTCATATGCTGTCTGCCTTCCCAAAGTCTTTACTTGTGAATTCCACCAGGTTAAAACTTTATCAGTGAGTGAGCATGTAGAATACTTCACCATGCAGTCAGCGGTGCATTCACTAATATCAATCACCGATTCCATCTTCTCTATCCATCTCATTAGCCCAACTGCACCCTCGGTGCCATTGAAGTTACGGGGTTTGCAAGATAGAAAGGCCTTGTAGGAGCACTTCCTATTTGGAGCATCTGTAGAATTACAAGTCATAACGTCATTAATTCGGATCATGACTAGGTGTTACGGCTTATTTATTCTATTACCTCCAGAACCTCCGGCTGTACCGCTACCTCCTGCACCTCCTCCGCCGGTACCGCTGCCGTTTCCTCCTCCACTATTTCGGTTTGCCTCATACTGTTGCATAGCAGCAGCTACTCGCTGTGCTATGAGTTGTTCCACATTTGGAGAAACTGTCTCGTTGTTGTCACCAGTAGTGTTACGGGTTGTCCTACGCTTAGGCGCCATGACGTTCTTTCTAATATATCAATTAAAAAGAAACAACATTATATGAAATAATGATAGATCATGACATACGGATACAACAACATCAACGTAAACAACCATCATTACAACATAAACCATTACATATATAGTTAAAACATATATAGTACATTGTTCCAAAAGATAAGGATACAAAAGAGATGGGTTCACATGACCACATCAGTACTAAAGTTTTTAAACTACATAATGTACTATGGGCACAACCCGCCCATAATAGGTTTAAAAGAAGAAGTGGGAGTACAATCCAATCATCATGGCAAGTCCCGCCATGACAAGGCTAGCTCTCGCCACAAATTCTGCAGCCAAAGTCCTTTCTTCCAGTGCCTCCACCATGTCTCAGACTGTAACAGTGAACTGCCAGTCCATGTCAGCTCTCAACTCTAGATAGTCAGTGGCACCCTGTATGTCTCGAAGGCGGTTCTCCAGAGTCTGTACTCGAGTTCCGAGCCCTTGACGTAAGCGCGTGGCTGCATCCCCATGCGCTCGAATATCATCTAGGAGATCATCAAGACGTTCCTCGTGCGTACAAACTCGTGCTACTAAGGTAGTCACTGTGAGCTCCATGGCTTCCCCAGTGTGGGGTAGAGGTGTTGGAGAGTTGGAAGACTCTCCGAGCTCAAAGGTAGATGGGATGCTCTCCATCTCCCTCCATCTTGCCAGAGTACGAGGCATCCAACGGATAGTTCCCACAGTAGGGTGGTAGCAGGGTCTTTGCTTGGGTGGTTCTTTACCAGTCTCTAAGTCTTCCGGGTCACGGGCTGCTAGATTCCTCTTGCGTGGAAATCGAACCTTTTTCCTAGCACTTTGCACCTTAACTGGTCCTCCGCTTTTCTTTCGGTAGACGATAGGTGGTTCTCCCAAGGCGACATTAGGTGGTGTGGAGCTGCGAACTTGTATTCGATTTTTGGGACATGAGGCGGAAAGTTCCTCGTTTGATTCAGAGTCAGAGACGGGGTCAGAATGTGAATGTGACGACATGCTTGTGACTACAATATCCATATGACATGTTGATTGGTTATGCAATGAAAATGCTTTAGTGAGTCATTTAGATTATAGACTAGGCTCCATTGTAGACTCCTAGTTCGCTATAATCAATGGCTCTGATACCAGTTCTGTCACACCCCGCCAAGGCGGAAACGCGAGGCACGACGTTCATGGTTTCCAAAGCATATGATTACCGCAAACACATACATGATAAATGGATACATAAATAAGTTTAATGTTTTACATTCCAAAATGTAATCTGAGTTTACAAAAAGTTAAGATTTCACAAATATGACTCAATTCAATGAGTTATACAAGAGAAATCCCCCCAAAAGTTTTATCCATCGTGCATGCATGTAATCTACATTGCTAACCTTGCGATCACGTTCAATTTCCTGAAAAACATACTTAAAATTGTCAACACGAGGTTGGTGAGTTCACAGGTTTAATCAAATAGTTCTTTGTAAAATTCTGTTGTTCATAAATAGTTCTTGTTGCATGTGATAACCAGAGTAAGTAAAGTGTGACCCATTTGTAAACTAGCTAGGAATACAAATAATATGTTCATACATGAGGCGTAACCAAACCATGACATGTGTGAGCCCCTAATAATCGTTATCAGGTTCTATGCGGCCATAAATCCTCCAGATTGTGGTTAGCGTGACTAACCATGAACGGGAGACGTCACTCTCCATAGTACTATTCATAGGACCCTAGGCTATAGTTAATGGTTACTACGTTGTTCCAGGGGACTTTTGCGGCCTCCAATTGTTGTTCTCATCTCATGTAAACATAAAAGTCGTGCCTTATTCTCTTGTTATCCCATAAAATAGTTGTAAGTATGTTTCTCCCCCAAATATTGAAAACAGTAAAAAGGGGCCGTGAAACTCACCTTGAGTTTGTGTATCCTTGTAATGATACTTGTTGTAGTCAAACTTGACTATTCGTACCCTAGATACCAAGGGTAAATTGTGTTAAGACCGAACGTCTTATATTGCAAATTGTTCACCGACTTTGTAAATCTGGTTGCTTTTGTTTAAAATATCCTCTTAGTTGTTCAACACTTGTTTCGTTATAAAACAGATCTTAGTTACTGCCCAAAAGGGGACTGACACAGGTATCGAAACTTCATAGTTTCGATTGGGCAATTGAGTGTCGAAACTTCCTAGTTTCGATTGAGTAGTTGGGTAACGAAACTACCTAGTTTCGATTGAGTAGGACAGTTGTCGAAACTTCCTAGTTTCGATTGTGCAGATTAGATATCGAAACTTCCTAGTTTCGATTTGAGCAATATGTATCGAAACTACCTAGTTTCGATTGGTCAATAGGTATCGAAACTTCCTAGTTTCGATTGAGTAGACAGGTATCAAAACTACCTAGTTTCGATTGAGTGATAAGTATCGAAACTATAGTTTCGATTGAGTTAACTGGTATCGAAACTCCTAGTTTCGATTACTGGACTTCTGTTTGACAGAATCAGTCCTGCATATTTATGTTTTAAAACTTGAATTTGACACACTTTTCTTGTTATCTTGCTTGCGATTTGAACATTTTGTATGCTTAGATACGGTTTTAAAGAAAATAAAGTAGATAGTATTGAGTTTTTACCTTAAAACCGAGATGAAGATGATGAAAGAAAACAGAGAATGATCTTGGTTCTTCTGTAAAATTTCCTTTAGAAACACTTGAAATCTTCTTAAAACACTGAATGATGGTAGTTTTTGTCTTAAAACTTGGCTTCGGTTTGGAGAGAAATGGGAAGATTTTCGTAAGAAAATGAGTGATAATAGGGTTTGTGAAAGTTTTGAGTGAAAGGTATGGTTTTATCTGAGTTTTCACAAGTGGGAGATATGGGTTTGATGATAAAGAATTTGAATGTGAGTGAAAAATAATCGTGGGAATGGCCTTCTCTGGCTTCGGCCGAGAAAGTCAATAAAAGTGGGTTGGGTAATTTGATTTATCAAACGATTAGTTTTAGGTATGAGTTTAATATTATTTAGAGTTTCAAATGGTAATTAAATTCGGTTTATACTGGTATGTGAACCGGTAACTCCCAGAATTACCAAAAATTTAAAATGAGACCATGTACGGTCTTTATTAGACCTTAATGTCCTTGTTTGTGAAATTAAATAAATCACAAAATAATTATAACGTAAACTTGTTTAATACATGTACGGATATTGACCTGAAATGTCGGGTGTCACACCTTGGTTATAGGGAACTAGGTTATTAGACACCATTGACCTAGACTATAACTTTAGGACACCCATACAATGTCATGCTACTACATGTTACATTATTAGTTCTTGTGTAAATATTTTTACATGCTATCATAAGTATTTACACTACGTGATACAATACATAATGACTTATGTGTCACACTACTTGATAACTTTTGTGCTTACACTCATTACTATCTACATGCTATATGATTATATTTTTATGCGAATATTCTTACATGTTATACTATATAATTACATCATATGATACAATACTTAATAATCTATGTGTCACATTACCTGTCAACTTTTTCTCCTATTCATTGCTACCTATTTAATTTATTTAAAGTGCTATCCTAAGTTTCCACACACACTCATACACACTTAGTTATTCATGCACCCCTAAACTCACATACATAATACCACACCTCTTGTGAACAACAAATTTTTAAACTATTGGGCCTAATGTCCATCAATAATAAACTAAGAAGCTCATCTATCCTCTAAGAAGCAAAAGCCCACTGAAATGCATAAACCTTACTTTCGAGCCACAAGGCCCAGTTCACAACAATTCTCATCATGACCATGAGCCCAACAATAGTATTATTAATACATGATGGCTGGAAGAGTGTGTAGGCCCATGAGGAATTCTGGCTAAGGAAAGATAGGGTACTTAAGTGTGTCTTAGTGACCCACCCCTCTTTTCTGGGAATTCTCCTCAAGGATACACAACTTATAGGTCAAGTGTACTCCTAAAATACTATCGAGAAGACTCGGAGTTGTGACAAGTCAAACTCAAAACCTATGAGAGTTCCTATATTTGACACTCAATATTTCATTTTTACTTACAACCTTTTCATTATTTTCTACTAGACATGGACTCCTACTCTCCTTCCTCCCCGGTATACCGTCCCGCAACAGAATCTGATTGGGAAGAAGACACCGAGACACCCGTGTATCGGTCACCAACACCCCCAGCTGCTAGGCCAAGGTTTGATGTAAGGGCGGACTGGATTAGGAACACCGGCCCGAGACTTCGAACACCTGGATCACCCGCACCCAGAAACCCGTATCAGACACCTCATCTTCACAATCAGTTACCACCCCCACTAAGAGACTCGTATCTAATGCCCGACCCGTACCATCCTAACCCTTGGGTAAGGCATACCACGACACCCACTAATGTTATGGGAATTCCAACCCATGACATTCACCAATATGTAAGGACCTCAGAATTTGAGAGGCAAAGGGGAGCAGGGAGTAATGTATGATTTGCAAGGACAAAGAATGGATAGCCTAGCAAACCAATTAGGGTACCAAAAGGAGTTAATCTCCATTCTTGAAAAAGAAATACAGGAACATCGCACGGAGACCGCCAAAGCTGAAGCCAGATCTGCTACTCGAGTGACCATAGCGGTGCTCATCTTGGTGATTATCTTCTTCCTAGTGGAAAGCTACCAGGGACGTTAGGAGAATTTTCTATTTATTATCTTTAAAATCTTCGGTTTGAGAACCATTTCCTTATGTTTTGAGTAATGTTTAACATTTCAGCATTTAATCAATTTTATATATATTTCAACTCTGAAGTTATTATTCATTGATTTGACCCGTTGAGTGTGAATTACACCCATCATATTTTCATCAAAATTTCTCAAGTATCACCTTCTTCATTCAATACGATTTAGTACACTACCAACAATCTCCTTCATAAACAAATCATCCTATTGTTCGATTTAAACAAAACCTCGTTATCTTGTTCAAACAAAATGTTTATCAAACTTTTAGATAGTATAAAAAACATAAATTTTCCATAAAACTTTCCACCTGATAAGGAAAGTTAATACAACCGATTTTATAAATATATATATATATATATATTATTTCAAATTGATAAATAATTATGGTTTTCCCCGTTTAAGTAAATATTTCTAAACCCTGGCTAAATTAATATACGACTACTTGTTTAGCCAATAATTTCGCTTAAAAATATTCTCTTATTGATAGTTGAAAATTTAAATTAAAAGATTTTTCCCATAAATTGTCTACTTATTAAATTATGTGATCCAATGGTTTCACTACTTTATATATCCACAATCAAGAATAATTTACCACTTTCTATTTTCAAACAAAGATCAGTAATTGTAAATACATTTCCCCGAATATTTTCAGAACCTCCTCGTTACCTTTCACTTGTCACTTCAAGAGACGATCGAACATCGTAAACGTTAACCCCCCATCAACCTCAATGAGATTTAAGAGCTACAACCTAACTACCACATTATACAGGAACGCCAAACAACACGCTTGTCCGCAACACTCGATCGCATGCAAAACCCGTTAGTATACATCACACACGAAGTCCAACAACGTACGTATACACGTTCACAATATACCCAACGCAACCACATGGTACATGAAACTCAATTATTCTCAATATACCCAATGCTACATAAATTACATGATACAAGAAACTAGTTTGCCTACAAATCACAATTTACTGGATTGATCACATAACACACGAAACATGTTTATTTACAATACACCTGCTACCGGATTGAGCACATAATACACGAAACTTAGTTGTTTGCGATATACGTGATACATAACAATTGTTTGATTGATACTTAATTCTAGATTGACCACATTAAACATGAAACTCATTTAGTTACAGAGTACATCATACTAAACTGTACACAATATATTGATTTACAAAATACATGATGCTAAGTTGTCAACGCCATACATGAAATTCATTTCCTATAATACATGTGATACTATGTTGTTTACATTACACGTGAGAGCTCATTGATTTACAAAATACAAAATGCTAGTTGTTCATGCTACACAAGAAACTTGTGTGTTTACTTTATACACGAAACGAAATTGCTTACAATTATTACAATTGATTGATTACATTATACACAAGACATGGCCATGCACTTTGTTCACCAAAGTTGAAGACCATAATACATGGAAACGACTCGGGGTTTGACGTATTCTTGTTCAAACACGAGCAAACTAAGAATCTTTAAGTTATTCTACTTTGCTGCTCTTTAGTTGTGAACTTACCTACTTAAGGGCATAGTTACTTGTTAGCGACTTTTATGTGAAAACAATGGACGTGGACGGAGTGAAATTGTGCCCCTTGACCCGCACACAACAGAATGACCTATATAGACCATGCGATGATTTGAGTAATTACGGGTGCACACGGAATTATAAAAAAATCAGCGCATGGAAAACATAGTGAAACTTTGTAGTGTGTTGTGACCTAAAACTTATCATGATATGTAACAATGAAACTGATGGGATATGACAAGGACATGGTGGATACGCCGATGGTACTTCCTATATATAAGTGTCCTATCATATTATCAGAAGTAGCGCTGTTCGTGTCACGTGAAGTTTTGACCTAGACCAATGTTTATGAAATCTTTTACCACTGACATTTTTAAACATATTAGACTACATCATGCACAAACCCTAACGATCAAGGTCCCATCAAATTCATTCCAAATAATACATCTCACATTTAGAATTTAGAATTTTTATTCGACAATCTCCTCCTTAAATTCATTTCAAAACAAAATTCATTATCACCATTCATATTCAACTTTGAGTATCAGGCCTAAGCCATGTCAATGGTTACACTCCCCAGAATCCAACAATAAAAACTCACCGAGAACCGAAAACTCCCACCTGTTTCTTGATTTTTAGTAGCCTCCATTAGTTAAATTTCGGGACGAAATTCCCTTAATATGGGGAGACTGTAACATCTATGATTTTCCGACCCTATTTTAACTTATTTTAACTAATAAAATAACAACACGACATTGAATCATATACTTGTTCAAACCTACACCTCATTAATCGTTAACCGATCGTATTCAATTCAAGGATTTATAACTCATAATCAAGTGGTAACACCTCTTAGAGTTAATCCAGTTAGTAATCCCATTAGGTGTTCTGTTAAATCCTAACCAAGCTAATTCTGTCAAAGCTGAAATTACAAGGGCTAATTTTGTAAATAACCAGAAACCCTAGTAGGCACGGTCGCGCCACGTTTTGGCACGGTCGCGCCTCGTCTGGCACGGTCGCGCCTATTGTTGGCACGGTCGCGCCTCAGCTTGGCACGGTCACGCCTCTTATAGGCACGGTCACGCCTCACATCAGTTGAAACGTAAATGCAGCCTTTAATCGCCAGACCATTCGATTTCGTAACCGTTTCTCGTATTAACAGACCCAATTAAGAGTTTAATCATTTTAATTATAACAAATAAACCCATTTTGGTCGATCCCTCTCCTAAACTATCTACATCCTCCATGTGACCAGCGATTCCATCGTTTTTATTGCAATCCTCTCAAACAAACACACAAAACACATCATTCGATCCTCCCTAAAGCTTCAGAACACATTGAGTTAGCCGGAGTTGCAGCAGAAAGCACCGGAGACCACACCCGTCATAGCCGGAACTCGTCCCCACGGTAGGCCATCAATTCATCGTCTCACAGGGTAATTGAAACTTTCAAAACTATCTATTTATTCTATAGATCGAAAGACCTAATCCAATTTAGACTCTCAATATCGAAATTTACTCGAACCCGATCCTAAGTTTCATTTAAAAATGGTTTAATCGAATCCAACTTTAAACATGTTTTAAACACAATTAATCTACACCAACAGACTTGTACTAACCTTGTGAATGAAAGCCCTATAAATTCCAGCACTATCAATATAAGAATCAATCAATTCGTTCATGTTTTGAAAGAGACATGGTCGCGCTAATCATCTAGCGCGGTCGTGCCTCAGGAGACGCGGTCATGTCGACTTCCAGCGCGGTCGTGCCTCCTGCTCAGACCCAGTCATGCTCGTTGGCTAGACTTGATCGTACCCCAGAAGCATAGACACGGTCGTGCCTATCGAAGGCACGGTCGTGCCTAGTGGTTTGTCTAGTTGTCCTCTGTTTGACCAACACGGTTGCGCCCTGTCTAGAACGGTCGCGCCCGCACTAGCACGATCGTGCCCTACCCTAGGCACGGTCGTGTGGGTTGGCAGAATGTTTATAATTTTTTTTTATATTTCTAAACAATTAGTATTTAGATTAATTTCTAAAATAAAAATAATTGAATTTATAAAAAAATCTGTATTATTTTTATTTAAAAAAGATCAAATATTTAATCTTAAAATAAATGGAAATTATTTAAAGTTCAACATTTAATTTATAAACCCTACACTTAAATAATATTTTAATATCTAAATTACATTATATAAATAAATGAATAAGGTAATAATTATTTATTTGATTTATAATTAAACAAAAACATTTATTTAGTTATACTTAATTACATCTAACACTTACATTATTTTCATAAACAGTAATTATTTAATTTACATATTTAATTATTCCAAACTCAAACCTTATTCAAAGATGTTCTAAAAATATTCATTTCAAATCTTCCATTTTATACAATACTTTCAAGTACCAATCACTAACTTTATCCAATTTAACTTTAGATATAGACTTAGACTATTGTGCATTATTAATGCAATATACATTACACTCTAGGTTAACATTGTGCAATACAAGGATCACATTACTATCTAGTATCTCGTGTTAGCTATGCCTTCGAATCAAGTGAGTATACATAGCCCCTTTTACTCTTTTACATTTTTGGGGTGAAACATGAACACTATTCAAATTACATGTTTACATTTACACAAACAACACAAGTACAAATCCTATTTACATCCATGTGTGCAGTTTGAGCTTTATGCCCGAGTGCTAGGTGTGCTAACCTTTGTATGCGATTATGTGCAATCATTAACTATTCAAGCCGACAGTTTTCAATGATAGATCTATTGAGTCTGACAAACCCACCCAGATTGGGGTGATTGATACCGACAACACAATTTTGCATGCTAGTTACAAAGGTTTGATTGTACTTTGTTACACAATAGCTGCTCCCCATAAATGCCTTATTTATCATGTTATGTAAGGATTTGTTTTACAAACTATATGCTATCTATATACAAACCTGTGTTATACTCACCAACTTTTTAGTTAACCTTATTTTATTCATGTTTCAGGTGCTTTCATATGAGTTTGATCAAGACATGCTACACATAGGCTTTGGATCTAGTTAATTTTAATTCAAAAACAAATTGTATTTCATTATGTACTTGGAACTTGATTCATGTTGTTTGAATGGAAATGGATTTAACATATTACAATTTAGTCAACCTTGAGCTCATGAAAAGTCTACATGTCCCGCCCCGACGATTCCGCCGTCGGTTGGGGTGTGACATTATGGGAGAGGCCTCCCCTCCCCAAGCCCACCTCACGACCAACCCAGCCCAACCCCAGCCCACACACCTTTGTCCGTTCATTCCATTCGTCCCGCTTTGAACCCGTTGTTTTATTTCTCATTTTTATTATTGGGATGTTACACCCTTAGATGATTTGTTTTAAGAGTTTTAAACTTGGTCATTTTTGTAATGCAATTTTTAAATGAAATAATAATAAAAAAAAGGACAAAACACTTGGATTCAATTTAGAGCTAGACAAAAATTAGAAATAACTAAGCAAAAAATTAAGATAAAGAACACGCACTTAAACTTTGATAAAACAAAATGAGCATTTGTGAAATTTGCAATGGGATCAAATCGTTCTATAGGCAGACCAAGGAATATTTTTCAGCATGTATTTTCTACTCAAACAGATCAAGTAAATTGTTAATATTTAGATCCTTTTAAACTCAAGCTTTAGCTTCAAACCGAAGTTTTTCACTGTGATTTAAATTATCATATTTTGGTAGACTTAATAATGACTTAATGTGTTCCAAACTCATATCTCAGAAACCTGTAATTAAGTGAACGCAAATTATGTGAATTCTTGATGAACTTTAATAGACGCCACAGCACCTTCCCTTCCTCGTGATCTTTTGAGCACCTAAATTATAACTAAATGAGCATAACTAGCATGAGTTTAAGCAACTTTTCAGGGATTCTCTGACAATATTTGATTGAAAACATAGCACTACGGGCTTACATATTCAGGATCAGCAAAAGCTAGGGTCATAGCACTACGGACTTACATGCCTTGACGAGAAATCCCTTCCCAGTCACATATTCCCAAAAAGAAAAATATTTACAAATATATTTATAAATATATTTATATGTACGTCTTTAGACATATATTTTTTGTGTTTTTCATATAGCACGACATTAACATTGTGTGTCTTTTTGCTCAGAATTCTGCTTTGCAGAGTAGCTTTGCACTATCATTGAATGTCTCTTCACCTATTGCATTTCAATGCATGTCTTTTAACTACATATATAAAATATTTACAGACTTGTATCAAGTCAACTCTCAACCCCTTTGTGAAGGGTCCCAGTTAGTGCAATCCCAATAGAATAAGGGTTATCCACAGTTCATCAACCTTTATGTTTAAGTTCTCGATTATTAACAGGAATAACAAATTACACTAATCTATGAGATGTTCCCCACTAAGGTCATAATACTATTTTGTTCAAGTATATCACATGCAGAGCCTATCAACATATCCAACACTGATCCTAGCCTTTTTCAATTTTAATGCCTTACATGTGTTGATCTTAGCCTTGAGAAACCAACATTCATATCACTTCCCATTTAATTGCAAAACTTTCGACTCAAACATAAACAATATTTTTTTATTTTTCTTTTAAATGAACTGAAAGCAGACTCTTTTTGTATTTTTCTTGATCCTCCCCCTAAATTTGTGCATAAAATCAAAATTGTACAAATTTAACTACGAGGAAAAATATTTTTGGTGACCAATTTAATCTTTAAAACCAATCATTTTCAGGGAATCTACAAGCACATTGAATCAAGATTTATCAAATGCTTTAGTGAAGATACTTGCAACATTGTTGTCAGAATCAACCCTTTCAAGACAAATAGGATTTCTCTCAAAGCAGTCGCGAATGAAATGCACCTTGATATCAATATGCTTGGTTTTAGAATGTTGAACTGGATTTTTCACAATTAGCACTGCAGCTTCATTATCACAGAAAATAGGAGAATTAAGAAAGGTCAAACCATAATCCAGCAATTGATGTTGCATCTAGATGACTTTTGAGCTACAAGTCGATTCAACAACATATTCAGCCTCAGCAGTAGAAGTAGAGACTGTGTGTTGTTTCTTACATTGCCAAGAGATTAGCCTATCACCCAGAAATTGACAGCCCCCACTTGTAGATTTTCTGTCAAGTTGACACCCTCCATAATCACTGTCACAGAAAGCATACAAGTCAAAACTAGAGTCTTTGGGATACCAAAGGCCATGCCGAGTCTTGCCCTTTAGATACCGAAAGATAAGTTTAACAGAAGTTAAGTGGGACATCTTAGGATTTGCTTGATAACGAGCATACTGGCACACAGCAAACATGATATCTGGACGACTGGCTGTCAAGTACATCAAGGATCCGATCATGGATCGGTATTATTTATGATCAACAGCAGCTCCTTTTGTGTTAGCATCCAGAACTGGCCGTGCAACCATAGGAGTAGAGGCAGCCTGAGCATCGGTGAATTTGAACTTGGCAACGATGTCATCCACATATTTTCCTTGATGAATTAGGATGCCATCGCTTGATTGTTTAACATGTAATCCGAGGAAGAATGTCATTTCTCCCAAAGCACTCATCTCAAACTTCTTTTCAATAACCTTTCTGAACTCTGTGCACAATTCATCATTTGTGGATCCAAAGATGATATCATCCACATAAATTTGCACAAGAATTAGATCCGCATCCACCTTTCGAACGAACGGAGTCTTATCAATTGCACCACGGGTGTATCCATGAGTTAGCATATGATCAGTAAGAGTGGCATACCAAGCCCGCGATGCTTGATGTAACCCATATAAAGCTTTATTGAGCTTGTAGACATAATCTGGATGATCACTGTCTTCAAAACCAGGTGGCTGACACATATATCTCTTCTTTCACCTTTCCGTACAGAAATGATGTCTTGACATCCATTTGATAAAATGTGAAGTTCATATAAGATGTGTATGCCAAGAATATCTGAATAGCTTCCAGACAAGCAACAGGAGCAAACATTTCCTCATAATCTATCCCCTCCTTTTGATAGAACCCCTACACAACCAATCGAGCTTTGCTCCTGATGATTACTTTGCTTTCATCTTGTTTGTTTCTAAATAACCAGCGAGTGCCAATGGCTTTCTTGCCCGGTGGCAATGACACCAAATCCCAGACTTGCAATTTAGCAAACTGATTCAGCTCTTCATGCATTGCATCAACCCATCTAGGCTCGAGGAGAGCCATCTTGATGTTCTTGGGTTCAATTTGAGAAATGAAGCAGGAATAAAGACACCGGTTTATGTCTCCTGCATTGCTTCTTGTTCTAATCCTATCTGTTAATGACCAGATTAGCATGTCAACCGAATAATCTTTATTGATTCTGTGAGATGAAACATCAGGAACTTGCACTGTGATATGAAAATTTTTCACATTTTCTTGTGTCTCTTCATTAGATTCATCGGAAGAGCCAGAGATTGGCTTCTCGGCCATACTTTCATCAAGAATCGGCTCCTGGAATATAGATGAATCTGCGGTCTCAGGTGTAGATCTACCATCATTGACTGCTGACGTGGAATTCTCAGCAGTTGCGGGTGAATCCTCAGACATTTGTTGAAACAGGAACGTTCTCAGCATGTGATTCAGATCTTTCACCACTGTGTTGTCTGATAACTTCTGGTGGGTCAACAGTAAACAGTGGTCCTATATAGGAATCTTCATCATCATCACTTAGATCAACTGATTCATTAGGAGACCCTGTAATTTCATCAGTACAAATGTTAAATGGTTTAAATAATGAATGGTAATCAAATAACCATGATGGACCACACTCAGCATCGATGGGATTGTGCTCTTGCCAATCAACATAAGTTGATTCTCTGATCTCTTTGGTGACTTTGTTGTAGACTCTATAAGCAGTTGTGTTAGAGCCATAGCCAACAAATTAACATTCGTCAGCCTTTTCATTGAACTTTGGTGTGGATTATGTATGTAATACAATACACGGACACCTAAAAGCTCTGAAGTATCCAACCCGTGGCTTCTCTTTGTAAACAGCTTCGTATGGAGTCATTTGGAGTTTCTTATTAAGAAGGACCCGGTTGAGCACGTAGCATGATGTGTGTAAAGCTTCTTTCAAGAAGAACAAGTTCAACTTTGACTTAGAAAGCATTGCTCTTGTGGCTTCAATGAGAGTTATGTTCTTACTCTCAGCAACAACATTTTGCTGAGGTGTGCGAGCTGCACTAGATTATCTTGCTATCCCTTTTTCAGTGCAAAACTGATTCAAAACAGCATTCTTGAACTCAGTTCCATTATCACATCTGATTGCTTTCACCTTCACATCTCTTTGATTCTCAACCAACACAATGAAGTTCTTTATCAATTCTGCAGTCTCACTTTTATTAGCCAAAAAGAACACCCAAGGGAAACGTGAGTAATTATCAGTTATGACCAGACAGTAAGACTTTAGCCTAATGCTCATCACATTCACATGACCAAATAAGTCCATATGAAGGAGATGAAAAATGCAGTCAATAGAATTAAACATTTTTTACTTATGGGGCTTTCGGTGTTGTTTCCCTTTAGCACATGCAACACATTTCTCAATTGAAAAGAACTCAGAAATAGGTAGATCACGAACATGATTACCTTTGGCAATACGGTTCAGGTTTTTCAGATTAACATGTCCAAGACGACGATGCCACAACATAGCATCAGATTCAGCTGATTTTGATAAAAGACAAGTATTTTCATAAACGGGTTTACTGTTCATGTCAATAACATAAGAATTTCCCTTACGGGGAGTCCTTAATAAAATTCATTCCTCAGGAAACACAAATCCTAGTTTTAAGATTAAACATTCTTTATTTGTGAAATGTGCTGAAAATTCCTTATCACAAATTTGAGAAACACTCAGTAAGCTATGATTTAGCTCACTAACGTAACTTATGTCATGAAAACTTAAAGACCCATTAATCACTGTACCTTTCATGCTGATTTTACCACATTTACCTCCCGCAAATGAGACATAACCTCCAGTAAAGTTTTGCACATCATGTAGTAGAGACATGTCCCCTGTCATGTGCCTGTAACATCCGCTATCAACAAACCATAGATTATTGACAGTCCACCTTGGGTGTTCCTACACAATGAGCGAGATCAATTGGTCATTGGTACCCAGGCCATAGTAGATCTGGGTATTCCTTTAGCATCAATAGATGACACTTCTTGCAAACACATGTCATTATTTTTGTTAGAGCATAAATTTGTATCTGTAGCAAAAATTCTAAGTGTATATGTAGCGAACAGGTTAAGTTCGCCTAAGGGGATGTTTAGGCGAACTTAACTAGCGAACTTACTAAGTTCGCCTACAGAGTTATGGGCGAACTTGTTAAGTTCACCTGCAAACTCAGTTTGCCTATAAATAGGACATTAAGTTGTTCATTTGTAGCAAGCAATGCTAGAGTTAGCATACATAGAGAGGGAGTGATTCTCTATGTGAAGTGAGTCACAATCCCTAGGTAGAGCTCACCTAGGGATTGCAATTGGAGCTTAAACGTAGAGATGTACACTTCTTCGGTATTGTAATCTGTGATGACGAGTTCGTTATCGATTATATATACGAATCGATTCTGTTTCTACTATGTTCTTTATTCGGTTTTATGTTTGATTCACTTCGTGCTTCCGTCTCAATGCGAATCATCGAGTAATTCATTGTGATCGTGATCGTCTTACTCGTTAGAAGACGTCACAGGGACTTTCAATTTTACTCAACTTTGTTATTTATGACAGCAGCATTTTTAGCTTTCCAAACAGGCTTAGATGGAACAGATATTTTATTTTCTTTACTTGGATTAGATTTAACCTTATCTTTCTGGTTTAGAGTTATTTTTCTTTTGCCTCTCGAAATAAGCATGTCTATTTCGCTTGGCTACATTCCAGTCTCCATCAGAAGGTTTGTTATAGACTGAGTAACTCTTCATTGCCTCAGAATTGGTAGTCTTATTTGGCTTAGAATATGTAACACCCGGATAATTCTCAAGGGTCAAAAGTGTCAAAATATAAAGTTCAAGGGTTGAACTTTAACTCTCCAAAGATTAAAGGAATAAAATTGAAATTTTCGAAATGAAAGGGGTAGCGGACCGCTACCCTCACCCTTAACGGTCCGCTACGTATGGACAAAAGAAACAACCGGGAATTAGCACATGTCCCTGTGACTCGCCGGTCGAGTTCTGACACATGGAAGGGTGGCGGACCGCCAGCCTTCACCATAGCGGTCCGCTACGTAGGCACCAAGCCAAAATAGCCGCATCATAGGGTGGTGGACCGCCACTGCCTTGTGTAGTGGTCCGCTACAGGTTCGATGTCCACCCTATAAATAGATGGATCGATTTCTTCACTTTGCACACACTAACACACTTCCACACACACTCTCTAAGTTGCTAGCTCGATTCCCGAAGTTTCAATCTACTCCTGACAGTCCGGTTTCTCGCAATCTGTCCGCAAATTGCTATAGATAGCACTGAGGTAAGGATTATAAACACCCTGAGGTTTCCTTGTGTAAACCTAAGATAGGGATATTGATGATGATAATGTTGAATAAGATCTAGGGTTCTATTGAGGTATTAATTGTGATATTCTATACAGGAGGAGGTTCTGTTTAAGGTGAGTTCATCTAAACTGTGCTCTATGAAATGTTTTGTAAATGATTTTGTATCTGAGATCTCAACGTTGTCCATGCATATATCCTATAATAAGTACTTATTATGGCCATTGATTGAGGGGGGCCTAGGGATAAGACTGATCCTCTTGTTTTAGTTCTGGTACGAATGGGACCAGCAAGCCGGGAGGGTTCATGAATATATGTATGTTGTAGACTCAGAACCCAAGTAAAGCAGAGGTTACTAAGTGATGGGTTGGACAGGATGACTGCAATTCCTATGTGGGGTATTCATTCTCGATCAGGGATACACGAAAAGATGATTTTTGTGTATGAACTCACTAGTGTAAGCTGATAAAAAATATTTTCAAATGTTTTTGAGCACAGGTGAACCCTAGCTAGTAGATGGGATTCCTGGAGTTGTATAAAGGTTGGAAATAGGGATGACTGAGGGCAGCTCACTGAGTGACCATAAGGCCTGAGTGATTGGCATGATTCTTCATGAGCTATAAGTCTAGAGTTTGATTGTATTGTATTTTGCCAGTCAGTCCCTATTGTACAAACTTTATGTTATGAAATAAAATAAGTTATGATTTAAGTCTTCCGCTGTGTGTTTTTGTTATCAACGTCATTGTAAATAAAAGGCGACCTTCAACCGGTATGTAGTTTTCTGACGAACGGAATATTCTGTCTCGGAAAGGACGGTGTATAAATCCCTCCTAGACCCGTCATCCTTAACTGGGAACATCTCTGTTGGAAGTACTACTCTGGTTAGATAACTGTCCTGTGTAACGGGCGTGACTGGTTAATAAAAGAAGTTGTATGATTTAGCTTCCACTTTGTGTTCTGTACCATGCGTCACGACTAACCGGTGCCTGGGATTGGGGTGTGACAAGTAGGTATCAGAGCCACAGTTTAAGGGATTTGGATAGTAATAGGAATGATTAGTATCTAGACTTAAACTAAGGGCTCTGAGTTTAGCTGGAATGCCAACAGGATATAAGTTGAGATGTTGGTTATCATTATGAATATAACAGGAGATGTCGAGAAAACATATAGTAATTACATTATTGGCCAAATGTCTTTAATTTCTGATTTTCTTGATCATAACCGGTTATGCATAGCCATTTCCATGTGCCAATTGATATCCATTTCCTCAAAGTCATCAGGGTGTATTTGATCAGTTTCATCTTGAATTAGATCAGAAGGAGCGAGTTTTCCAGCTAGCATGGCATTGTAGCTACTCATGAAAACACTAAATAGAGCAACATGCGTTACAACAGCCTTGAAAATATTTGAGCATGGTGAGTTTCTTTGTTGAACAAATGTAGCAAGAGCTGTCTGATTTGAAACATCGGACAAGTTTGGAGTGTATGCAGAAGACATGTTGGAGAGTAAGGCATTTCCCTGAGACATTAAGTGAGATGTCTCTGATGAAAGCATCATCTGCCTTTGTTGGTCGTCTATCTCATATGACCATAGAATGGAAATCAGTTCACTAAGAGGAGTGGTATACATGTCTTTTGTTCTCTTGTTGGTGGTTATGTTGAAATTCCAGTTCAATGGCAATGAATTGAGCAATTTCTTGTTTATTTCACCATTGGTCATCTCAATGCCTGCACTATTAATCTCAGTCATCAGGTGAGTGAACCTATTAATTTGAGCTTCCAAATTCTCCCCTTTCACATACTTGAACATATTGAATTTCTGCCTCAGCATATCCTTTTGACTTTCTCTTATGTCAGCATTTCCTTCAAATCTTTCCACTAGTGCATCCCAAAGAGATTTAGCAGTCTTGTACTTTTTGAATCCTTGAGAAATTTCTATTGACAAGGCCATGGTTAACCCAGCATAAGCTTTCTCGTCCTTCTCAATTTGAAGGATTTCTTCAACAACATAGAGATCATGGTCCTTGGGAATAAACTCATTCTTCTCATTTCTGACCATAGGAATTTGAGGACCCTTTTCAATGGACCTCTAGATTGATGAATCCTTATATCTAGCAAAATTCTCATATCGATACTTCCAGTTATCAAAGTCATCAACATTGGTTAGATGTGGAGGTCTACTTGTGGTACCAATCTCATTATCCAAAGAATTAGTATCAGTCATGACTTAAGCATAGTGGAACAACTAAAAATTATATGACTGAAAGCTAACACAGCAATAACCGCAAACTTTGAAAAGTACCGCAAAGTTGAGTTCAATTCACAAACTTGAAGCAATACCGCGAACTTGAGACACTAACCTCAAACTTGAGAGTTAGCCGCAAACTTAAGGGTAGCCGCAAACTTGAGAGTTAACCGCAAACTTGAGGGTAGCCGCAAACTTGAAAGTAGCCACAAACTTGAAATGCAGTAAATTTGGATAGCTATAAATTAGGAGAAACCACAAACGTGATGACCGTAAAGATCAATAGCCGCAAACTTCAAGATCCGCAAACTTTTAAGATTTTGAAATTAACAGCAAATCACTTCGATTCTCAGGCCAATAAACCACTAATTGACCGTAACTTCAACAACCGTGACAGAGATGCAACTCAGAAACCTGTCACAGTCCAGAAACTCTCCAAAACGCACAAGTCAGTTCAAACAAATGCTAAAATAGTAACTTTGATACCTCATGAGTCAAAGAAAATACGTTGCAAGCTTCACCAATAAGCACTAAGGCTCTGATACCAATTGTAAGGTTCGGATTCGTGAGGATCTTCAATCAACGGATTCAACAACGTGTTGAACCTGGCGGAAATAGACTCTACACATGACTTGTAGGTATAAACAGTAAGGACGAGACACAATCAACTGTTAAACGATTTGAATATTAATAAAACCACTGAAAAACAATACAAGATCGCTTAACAACTTGTCTAACCGAATACAGAATACAAAGCTAACTATATATACTATTCCGTTGGGCTTGGGCCTGGGCCGCATACTTCAAGTGTGCGGTTATGTGGTTAGGCACCGTATACTTCAAGTGTGCGGCTAGGCAATGAAGTATGCGGCCGCATACTTCCAAAACACCATCTTCTAAACTTCTTGGTGATCTCTTGATGCGTTAGCCTTTTAGGTTTGATCCTTACAGCATTGTTATGCTAAGCTCAAACACCTTAATCGGATCAAAGACATGAAAGAATTCAGATATTCAATTAATGATCACACGATGTATTTGACAAATATTCACAGGGGAAAACTCAAGGTTGTAACACTTTAAAATACTTATCAAAGTTCTGGTATGTGTATCTATCCATTTCAATTTTTATACCTAAGATTATTTATTGATTCATCATCGCAGATAGAATCAAAATTTATTTGACTAAGTCATGATTTGCTTTGTTTATCGAAACTAAACTATAGTTTTCTAAGTCAAAGTAAAAGGCTAAAGTTACATTTATAAATTGTCTTTAAGGATCCGGTATCCCGAAGACATACCTAAACCTATTCTTCTAAAAACACAATCAAACATATGACAATCATGGCAAATAGTCAAAAGTACTAATATTATGAGTGTAGGAAATAAAAATTGTCCCGGGCTTCATCCAAAAAAGGACCCATCCACCTACGACACGAATTGTCAAATTGTCTATCCCGTTTAGGGATCCCAAAAGCAAGAAAGTTAAATTGTTCAAGTCAACAAAGATATAAGTCAGAAACCACAAATACCAAGGCTCGAGTCTAGACATCGTTACCCTCATCGCCCTTGTCAGACTGTTTCCTAGGACCAGCAACTTCATGCTCCTCAGCCACCATCTTTTTAGCATCTCCCTCAGGCACAGGCTCTCCTCCCAACTCAGCAACAAGCCTCTTCCATTCTTCTACATCCCAGGTGGCCCTGTCAAAGTCCTTGTCCTCGGCTTACTTAGCCATCTTGGTTTTGGCTTGGAATATTGACATATCAGCCGAGGCCTTAGCCTGTTCATCGAACTCATCAATATCTCAGGCATGATGAAGATGTACATCCTGTAGTTCAGCCTTGATCTGATTAAGCTCCTTAGTAACATCCAACAGCTTCTAACCTCTGGTAGCCTCATTCTTCTAGGAGTCAGCAATCTTCTGTTTGCACACTTCTATTTCTTTCGCTAGCTGACTATAGAACCCAACCATCTTATCCAATGCTTGTTATATACAATATAAATGGTTAACTTAAATACAGGATTAAACTCATGATCTAGGATGACGAATATTTCTTACCTTATGACTGAAGTGATGTAACTTCTTATGAGCATCGAAGAAGTCAGTGCATTCCTGAATGGCTAAATCAGCAGGATCCAGGATCTTCCGTTTCTTGCTAGACGATGGCTTAGCCTGAGCGGTAGAAGCCTCATGCTTAGGAGCAATTGGCTTGGGTGCTGGAGTGGCAACTGGTTTGGCTTCTCTTTTGATGGCTTTGCCCTTAGAGACCATGTTGTCAATATCATCCAAAGCAAATTTGGAGCTTGATTTACGAACACCTATTTCAAAATAACAGGTCAATATATTTCTCACATTACTAACCAATGAAACACAATGTTACTATATTTCTTACCAGACATTTCTGAATCGGAGAGAGAACCTTCTGGAGTAACTTCAAACAAAGGAATCCTAAACTTGAAGGTTCGCTCAATGGGCTCTATGTTGTAGAAGGCGGCAATCTTTTTGGCAGTATCAGGGGAAGCAGGAGCTAATTCATAGAACTTCGGCGCTACAAAACAAAGAAAAAAATTGATAATCAACATCCTCGTTGGCAAATACACGGGGATCCTACAAGGCAGAACCCTACCCTTAACAATCCATTTGACCGGCAATTTATCCCCCTCGGGGATTGAATCTCTTCTCACAAAGAAGAAGTTATTTTCCAGTTGTTTTCAAGATCAAATGGGTCATGCCAGATCGGATTTGAAATTGGAATTGGGAAGAGCCATGGCTCCTTAGGTTATAAACATGAGCCAACTCTGAAGCAGAAAATCGATAGCATGCTGACGAATCAGATATTCCAAGGTGTACAAAGTTCTCCAGACCATAGGCATGGTTTAGGCATAACTAAGACCACTCTTCCTAAAGAACTCAGTGGTGAGAGGGAAAAACGGGATCAAAGGGTCTGAATACGGTATTTTCAGGAAAAAAAGCCTCCGGATTTAAGGGATTAAATGTCAAGATCGGTAAAAGTGTATTTTTCAGAATCCGGATTAACTATTAAGTTTTGACTATAAAGATCATCAGAAGGAGTAGATGAGCGAGTATTCTTTTTAGCCATTTTCAAAACAAAAGGAAAAACCAAAAAGATGAAAGGAAGAGCAAGATCGTTACATGAGATACGAGAGAGAAATTTGGAGAAGACGAAATCCAATTAATGAAAGAAAGGGATAAATATAAGGAGTCGTTATAACTACCTCGATCCACGACGCTTCAAGCCCTCGTTTCTTGAACCGCGTCCTATCAAGCAGCCGGTAATAATTAAAATTTGAAATTTTTACAGCTATAACTCGTGAATACATCTGACAAATTTTGGGGACAATTGTTATGGGTTAAATTTCAATGAAGGATCCTGAATGATGCATGGATCCAGAATCCGGTATCCTGCTAACTTTGGTATCCTGAATATTGTTATTAACGGCTACTTGTCTATTGTTTTCTTTACTAATTGCAGGTGAAATACTCGTAATGTAACACTCACCTGAAGACCCAGTCAATAGATTTGGCCCACGTGGGAAATGCGCTGAATAACGGTCATAAGGAAATGATAGAGTCAAGGCTTTATTTTCGCATAGTTAGTTAAAGATTATATGTATTTAATTAACGAAGTGATCGTATAGGAACACACAACAACACTCGTAAACTCTTGTAACATTTAGCTTACGATCTCATTATGCTCTCTTTGTACTTAACAATTTCAATTATATAGAAGTCATCAAGGCAGCCGACGTTTAGTCGGCTCCCGAGGTTTTGTGCCGGAGATCATCAAGGATCAAGATCTTTCCTCGTAAACACTCAGGTCGATTTATTGTTTTACATTCACAGATTTGATAAGCACACTACCTCATTTACGAAATTTGGTTACAAAGTTATTGTCCATAATTTTTATCGAAAACATGGGTAATGGTTTGTATGAAACCATAACAAGAGAGGGGACTCCATTTGAAGGTTTTCAGTGGTGGATAAGCGCACGAGGGAAAGAGAAGGGGGGTAGGGGTATGGTTAGGGTGTAGTGTTATGGTGTGATACTCGCTCGTTATTATTCCGGTATAATACCCGCGTGTTGTTGTTTCCATTCGTCGTTACGTGTCGGAAATGAGTCGTGTATTAAAATAATAATAGTTTGGTAGTTCGGGTATAATACGGGTTCGGAATATATTGAAATTATAATCTCGTTCGAGTGGGTATCCTTTATATATATAAATAATATATATATATATATAAAGGAAACATATATAAAAAGAATGTTTTCGAACCTTTTAAATATTATTTTTGGTTTATCACCAACGCGATGTGGGGTTCGTCGTGTCTTGGAAATTTCTAATATTTTCCGTGTAAATGTGTGTGTGGGTTGTACTCTACTGGACCGGGTTATACCTAATTAATTAAAATTAGTCTAATATGCATAGTTTTTGCATAATTATATTTAAATAATTATATGGTAAATTACTAGTTGTCACATTCTCCCCTTGTTAGAAGAATTTCGTCCCCAAATTAAGTTGGTGTTATCTGCAACTGGTGCATTAGTGAACAACTGCGGATACTTAAGTTTCATTTGATCCTCATGTTACCAAATGAATTATGGTCCTCGCTTATAGTTCCATCTGACTTTCATTATAGGAATGCGACTCCATTTTAGTTTCTTAAACTCTCGATCCATGATTTCAACTGGTTGTTCCACAAAGTGGAGTTTGTCGTCGATGTGAATTTCCTCCGGTGGTATAACAAGGGTTTCGTTTGACATACACTTCTTTAGGTTTGACACATGGAATGTGTCATGTACACCACTGAGTTCTTGAGGTAGTTTGAGTTTGTAAGCCATTGGGCCTACTATGGCTAGGATCTCAAAAGGTGCATGTATCGGGGATTAATTTTACCTCATTTCCCGATTCTAACAACCCATTTTCAACGCGATACTTTCAATAGTATGTTGTCTCCCACCTTGAATTCTAAGAGCTTGCGTCTTATGTCAGCATACCCTTCATCATAAACAGGGATGGATAACCCCGTTTTGTTTCGACCACATGTGCTTCTCCTTGTTTTTTTTTCGTTCGGGACAATTTGAAATGAAGTGACCAAAGTTTTCATATCAATATTGTTGAATCTTCAAAAAAATCCCGAATCTAACCTTTCTGTTTGTTGCTATCCATGGTTTTGAACTATGTCTCGGCCGCATCCTTGATCCCAGTGACTGCCTTGTCCCTGATGACTGACAACCCTAAATTTAGGGTGTTGTTTTTTTAACGTGTTACCTATTTTGATACTTGAACAAGGCCCATTGGGTTTGGCCCAACTATAGATAAACAGACTCGGCCCATTAACGGCCTAACTAAAGGACCAATATATGAGCCCAATCCAAAACGAACTAATAAACATTGTTTGTCGAATCGTTGCATGATTCGATAAAATTTATAATAATTACGAACTAATTTGTTTACCCAGAGAAATGTTAGAACGATTAACGTGGTCATACGGGTTGTTACCGATTCTCCGACGCGATAAAATATTTAGACATCAAATCACAAATAAATAAAATTAATAAATACTAGTATTTAACTTGGGCGACTGATTAGGAGTTTACGCGAGAAATGCAACGTTGGACGCGCGACTGTGACCATCACCGGTTTGAACATCAGCGGATTTTGCTAGATCCGGTATAACTAAATAATATAAATAAGTATTTATTCTATATCTATCGTATTAAATTATTAATATTAATACTATTACTATTTAAGGATTAATAACTACTTGTTGAACGCGACATGCTTTACTCGGATCAAACGCGTGTGAACACGCAAAACATAGCGATATCGGCTATTTTAGAAATAGCATAATAAAATATATAATTATTTATTACTATGATTAATAATATCTATATTTATATTCTATAATAAATAAAGATTTTATGAGACAAATTTTCCCGTCTCTCTCCTATTAATTGCACAAATTTTCTTTAATTGTTTTTTAATAATTTTTTATTTTTTTCCTATCTCCTATTAAATAATAATAATCTATATAATTCTCTTTATAAAATGTTTTTTATTTAAAAAAAATATAGGTTTGTTCATAAAATATTTTTAGAAATTGAACATTTTTTCATTGTTTTTATAAAACATTTTTAAAAAAGTAATTATATGACGTTTCTAAAATTTGTATTAAAAAATTATGTAATTTGCCATAAATATGTAATATATATATATAAAAATATTTATTATTAAGTATATAATATTGCATTTATTCAATTTGTGTAATACACGGGGTTTAACTCATGTAATACACAGGGTTTCTAACCTAGTTAGTATTAATAAATAGTATAAATTATCGGAGTACGGATCATTAGTTTTTGCATACACGGTTAGACACGTAGTACAAGAGTAGTATCCGATTATTTTAGAACCGCGTGATAGAGTAAATATATTAAGTCACTATTTATATTTGTTCATTATATTTACTAATAATATTATTTAAGCGAAGCGCGAGACGTTTATATGTCAACGCATACCGACTTGGACAGCAGTTGGAACGGAAATTTTACGAAATAAATATCTAAATTACAAATATTATCATTATAAGATTTATATAACAAAAATTCGGAATTAATTATTACGACGGAGACTCGAGTGGACACGCGATATGCGATAAGACAGTCTAAAATACACTGGTTTTTAGCTTATTCTTATTACATCTAATTTTTATTATTATTATTTCATTTAAACCGTATCTTTTCAAAGGCTTCAGATATTCGGACACCCTAGTGGTTATTTTGACACTTTTTTGAAATTCCATACGACTAGTATTGTATCCATACTAGTCGTATGCCATCCATACCCGTATGCCATCCATACTAGTCATATGGATGATAGTGTGACAAATATGTGTCAGATCTTGTCTGATAGAAATTCCATACTACTAGTTTGGTATCCATACTGGTCGTATAATATCCATACTACTAGTATGGTATCCATACTACTAGTATTCACATTCAATTTTTTTGTTTATTTTCTCGGTTATAAATATGTAGTGAACTTAAGTCAATTTCAAAAATTTTAAAACGAGCATACGACTGACAAAAAACAAGAAGATAATATGTCGTTTGGTGGGAGAAATGGAAGTAGAAGAAACGGGAGGCATCCTAACAGATCCTCTAATACACCTGTAGAGAACGGGTCATCTTCTAACACAACCGTCGTTGACGTCCCGACACCAGTACAGAACCATGTATAGTAGAATGGGCAGAACTTGTCTCGAAATGTTGTCCAATTATTTTACAACGGAGATAGGAATTGGTGTATAGTTAGTTTTACAAAATGAAAAAACATGTATTATTTACATAAAATGTTATACCTGGTCGGTCTCATACAATCCCATTCTTTTAGGACATGAAACTATCTCGTTGCTAACAGATCCAACGCCCACGTTGTAAAAAGGTTCAAAACTCATATTATTAGAATTTTCACCAGCAATATTGTAATAATGCTCATCATCCATAATGTAAGAGTTTTCACCACCCGTTTGACACTCATGCCCTGAGATTGTTCACCGGACATATCGTTACAATATTCAAAACCGAAAAAATTAATCGAACTACAAAACGATATCGCTAGAAAATATATTAACGTATTGAAATGTAAAAAAATAAACGGTTATTATAGTTGAGAATTGAAGTTATTAATGAAAAAAGTGAATAACATATACCAGTTTATATAGTTTTTTAAAAGAATAATGTGTCGTGTCAAATAATTGACACACAATTCGAAAAATCTTATATCACGTCACTTACACGCATTGTAGGATCGTGAAATTACAAGATGATTCTGTTCTTAGTTGAGATTGGCGGAAACAATAACAACTACACAAGTATAATCGAGTAAACAGAGTGAATACTAATAAGATCACTGTTGTATTAAGCTTTGTGAGTAAACGATTACAAATGAAAACTCAGTGAAGAAGCACACTTACCATGAAGTGTTTACAGATTATTTATACTCACTTAGAATCAAGACAGCCCCTTGATTCTAAGGATCAGATCTAACACAGACCGTTGATCTGTTGTATCTAGCTAACTATTACACGTTTTGTCTATATCTAGTTAACTTTATTGAAGCGTCTTCTTTATGTATTATTGCTTGCATGTCTAGAGAAGAGCATTGTCGTCCGTCATTGGTTGCACCACTGAGGTTCCTTCTTCTTTGAGTGTGTCAGTCGCTTTTGCAGAAAGTTGTCAGTGACGCTTGACATGGATAGTCAGCTACAACGATTTGTCTTCAAGGAACACAGCTATCAGCAGCAAGACTGTTGAATGCTGCTGATAAGCCTATCAGCAGCAACATGTGTTGAATGCTGCTGATAAGCCTGTCAGCAGGAACATGTGTTGAATGCTGCTGATAAGCCTATTAGTAGCATTTATACTTAGAATAATTTAGTAGCAATCAGTCTTTGGTTCTATAAACTCCCCCTAGACTGATGCAACCAAAATTCTTCTAATCACTTTGCTGCTGAAGCTTTTGCATGTGGCTGACTATCCTTTCAACCTCATAGCCTCTTGGATCCTTGCTGGGATTGTTCAGTGGAAGTGCAGACATAGTCTTGATGTCTTTATGTGGCATTTTGTTGATTGTTTTGCTTGTTCATATCATCTTCTGCTTCCTTACATCAGTTAAAGTGAACTCATCCAAATCAGCATTATAGGACCATCTTACAAATGGAGAGTGGGACTTGAGTGGTTTGATGTCAATGATCACATCTTTGATATGGTTGAAGTAGTGTTTGATGGCTAGCACAAGAAGTTTCCCACCCTCATTTGTAGGCTCATTAGCTTCACCCAGCTCTAAAATTCTGTCAAGATCTGAATCTGGCAATTGCAGAACTTGATCAACAGATCTGTAGATAGATCTTCTTCTTTCAGTTCTCCCCCTGAAGATCTCAAACCTTTGATCCTGTGGATTATAGACCCAATCAACTATGTCTCTTGAGTCTTCTGGTTTAGGTGTGGGTTTGGATTTCTTTAAGGGAGGCTGTTGATGAGTGGGAGCTGGGTGGGATGGTTTAGACTTTTTGGGTGGAGGAGTGGAAGGTTTGGGGAGGAGAGTGGAAAGTTGTTAGACTGAGGAAGAGGTAGGTGAGGGAGAAGGCTTGGGTTTCTTTGCTTTTGATTCTTCTTCTTCCTGAATATGTACCCTTTTCTTGGAGCCCTTCTCCCCAATCTCTCTTCCTCATCCTTCTTGACTTTGAAGTAGAGGGCTTGCAGGTTCATGAAGTTCATGGGACCTAGCCTCTGTCCACTCTCTCCTCTAGCCTTAAGGAAGTCAATCATGACCTTCCTTTATTCATGGGTCCGTTTATTAAAGGCAATGGTCTTCTTGGACTTTTGTTTGGCTTTTTCTTCTTCTTCAGCCTGTTTCTTCTTTGCCAATTGACCTTGCTGACCCATGAAGGCTCTGTAGACTTCTTCATTTGATAGTTTCTCAAGGTAGTCTGCATCCTCACCTTGAGAAACTAGAGCCTTTACCCACTCCTCCCTCATTTCTTTGGCTAGTTCAGAATCGGTTATTCTGAACATAGCTTCTTCTTTCTTCTTCTTCTCCAATTCTTCCTCTTCTCTGTTAAATTGTTCCTGCAGTTGAAGAGCAAGAGCTGCATCTTCTTCAATCTGGTCAACTGCAGGAATCTTTCTTTTCAGTTCATCCAGCTGTCTAGCATACAGCTGGATGGTTTGTTCTCTGAGGAGAATGGCTGTTTTTCTTTCTTGAGCCTTTTTAATGCCAGCCATCTCCTCTTCTTCTCTTCTTCTTCTCTTCTCTTCCCTCTTTCTTTTCTCTTTTAGCAATCTCTCTTCATCTTCATCTGTCATAATTCCGTTTCCCTTGTTTATATTGGATGCCTCTGCTTCGGCTTCACTGACTACAACAACAGATGATGGTGCTGTTATTAGGATCTCAGCCTCAGCTTCATTGGCACATTGAGAGGTGAACAAGGGAAGGTCAATGGCTTCATCCGATTTGCACTTAGGACCTGTGACTTCTTTCAGCATTTCTTTGATTGTTGATCTTGACTCATATGCTGTAGCAAAGATGTCTACTCGAGGGGAAGCTGAGTCAGTATCAGTGTCAGAGTTTGACACATATACTTCCCCAGAAATTCTTCCTTCTTATTCAAGATGGGCTCTGACAGTAGCTATCATTGCCTGGCTTTCAAGGGAGTTGACATTGCAGATATTTGCCCTGAGTTGAAAGATCTTGTAAAGAAAGTCTGTAGGAAGTGACAGGATGTTCTTGGTGTTGATGGTGAGAGAGGAGCCGTTGCTCAATAAGAAGGTGTGGTCAAGAGACTTAGTGCTTATCCATCCCAGTACATCTAAGTCTTTGAAATGAAGGAGTACAGAAATCTTCTTAAGCACCAAACTTCTTCTTTAGTGAGAAGACTGCTCCTTATAATTTCAAGTCTTCTAGGAGTCAGTCTTCTTTCTGCTGCTGCCGAAGTCTCAGGATAAGCTACCCGTTTTGTTGTTTGTATGAGTCTTTCGAAGTTGGGTAGATTATCTTCCATCAAGTCATAGAACCTGCCAATGGCAAGTTCTGCTGAGAGATCTGATGAAGTGTTGATGCAGTTAGGTAAATACAGTTGTAGGACTTGGAGGGCATTGAGAGAGTTCCAGTTTAGCTCTTCTACTCCACTAAACTCCCATCCAATCTAAAATCTCTCAGCTGATCCATCATACCCCCAAGCTAGAATGGAGTTAAATTCTAGCTTTTGTGAAGTTTGAAAGAGTTGGGGGGTAATGGATTGACTTATGATGGCTGCTGTTACAGGGAGGATGCTGAAAGCTGTATATTTTTGTTCTTTGTCTTCGGCTTCATTCAGCACCTCATCAACAGCCCTGACGACTAACTTCCAATCTTCAGTTGTTTTTTCTTCTTCGTTATCTGAACCTGGCAAGTCATGGACCTGTACAAAAGCTGGCTTGAAAAGTGTACTTTGAAAGACAGCCTGCTCTTGAATCCAGTCGTCAAGACTGTCTTTGTCCTCCTCCATTGGGACCATCTCCCCCTTTTTGGTTGCATCAGTGGACAAATAAGCATCAGTTTGGGTGCCCACTGATACAAGAGAGGGAGAAGGTACAGTTGGGCATTGATGGGCTTCATGCATAGAGACTTGGTGTCTTAGTTTGGACACTTCAGCCTCTAGCATAGCCACCCTGGCAGTCAATTCCAGGTTATGAAGTTTCAGTCTGTCCTCATCCACAGTTGTGGAATCCTTGGATCCAGATGGGGCCTTAGGCCTAGCCTCTTCATCCCATCACCCATGGTTTCTTGGCACCTGGGATTCCTCTCAGTGAAGGGAGTTTCCAAGGAAGCATCCTCACTGTGAGTTGCCGTGGTTGAGGTCTTAGCAATGTTGTCACTGTCCTCCTGGTCATTTGATGGACCAACAGTAGTGACAGCCTCTTCCACATCCACTATTTCATAACTCCTAGAGTAGACCTTCAGGGTAGAAGAACTTGGGTTGGGTGTGTTGGAAGCAAGATCAATCAGTACCTCCGAGATAGTGGTAGTTGGAGAAGGTACATCATCTTGATCAGGTTCCTCAGCACTTAAGTTCAGAAGAGAGAGAAAGGGCTCAGGGGGTTGTTCTACATATCTGGGAAGTGATCCTGATCCTAATAGAGAGACATCCGAAGAGGCCTCCCTAATAATGTGGCTTTCCCTTATGATATTCTCACCAGAATGTTGGGATTCTGAGTGAGGGCTGTTAGGTTGGGTTTGGGCCTTGGAGGCAAGAGAAGAAGGAGTTCTCTTACCCCTTTTTCTAGTATAAGTTGTTGCAACCGGGGCCCTGTGTTCCGGTTGAACGATAACATCCAAAAGAGGTGTAAGTAATTTTTGTGCCTATGCATCCTTAGTAGTATGCACAGGGGTTCGAATGGTAGAAGCAGATTGTTGTTCAGGATGTGAGGTGGAGGGTGTGGGATCAGTATCAGCTGGGATTGCTGAACTATCACCCGGGGTTCTTTGCATGTTCAGCATTGTAGATAACAATGGAACATTGACCCCCGAGAACTTTTTGGAAACAGTCCTCATGCTTTGAAAAATGTTATTTTTATGACCCAACATGTTGTAGATTCTTGCAGGTTTTGAAAGTTCTTTTAGTTCTTGATTGAAAACTTCCTGCAAGAATCTTGGGTACATAAAAAATTGATGCTATGCACCCTCTTGAAGGTTGTATCTCAAACCCTCAAAGATGAGGTGTGCAAAGTTGAAGCCTTGGTTAGTGACCATACCATGGAAGGCGGAGGCAAGTGCAGAGCTCACATGATGCCATCCACTCCTCTTCTGATATATGCATTGGAGAAGAGTGTGGCAGAGATACTTCCATGGAGGGCCCATCAGCGCCTTCTCGATCGTATACTCGGTCTGATTTCCAGTGTATCCAACGGAGACAAAGGTCCTCATATATTCGTCCTTTGAGTATGAGATCGCTGCTCCCTCATCTTGAAGCTTAAGATGTTTTCTGAGTGTGGCTTCCAAGATGGTGATATCCTTGCCGTCTACTTTGGCTTTGATTTGGGGAATCCCCTGTTCGGTAGAGTAGGCGGCGGTACTCCAGAAATCCTCCATATGAGGTATATATATGGTAGGGTTGGTGGTGAGGGCAAAGTAGATCTTTGATCGACATAAGAAATCGATCATATAATCAAATCCTTCGGATTTCTTTCCTTTGGTGAGGTATGCTGTTAGGTTATGGTATGGGGAAAACTTGTCATCTGGGTTGTTGATATCTGCCATAGTCGTTTGATTTTGGAGGGATGGTTTGAGTATGGTGGAGACTTGAGAATATGGAGAATATGGAGAGCTTTGAATGTGGTGGGGACTTAGGGTTGAATTGAATGTGAAGAGGTGGTAAAGAAAATTTGATTTGTTCTTATAACGGCAGAGGAGAGAAAAAGCAAAATGACTTGTACAGTACAACCTTGTTTACTTTTTATTGTTACAGCTGTAATACACCGAGGCAATCATGGTAAAGACTGACGTTAATATCTTTTACAGCGAGTAAAAGTTAATTTGGACTTAAATTTATCCATCAGCAGCAAACTTGGTTGCCGTGGATGAATAAGCTTGTCCGCTGGAACTTTGGTTGCTGCGAAAGGTTAAGTTTGTCAGCAGCTGAATTAATTACTGCTGATAGATGCAATGATCTGCAGCAAGGATGTAGCTGCTGACAGCCTTAAAGCTATCTGCAGGAAACTTTTTCCTTCTGATAAGTTAAAGCAGTCAGGGGCAAATTCTTTGCTGCTGAAAATTAGACCTGTCAGCAGCCAAAAGGATGCTGCTGAGTTATAACTTTTAATTACAAGATAAGATAGACATATTTACACTAAAGGATAGATGCACTCAACTGAACCGATGATGATGCTTGGTGATTTCTTTACCTTCCATTGTTGAGTTGGTGGTTTTCCAGCCCTCTTTGTCTTTTCAGCAGCAGATGTATCTGAGGATTTTGGCTTATCAGCAGCAGATTTTGTTGCTGCTGATGGTTTTACTTGAGCAGCTGCAGACTTTGCTGCTACTGAAGGCTTTCCTTTTGGTTGCTTGGGCTTTACTCGATCAGCAGCAGTTATTTTAGCTGTTGATGGCTTAGAAACAGATGTATGCTTATCCTTCTTCACCTTGCCAATAGGCTTTGTATAACTGGGGTTGGAAGAAGAATCTGATTGAAAGGATTAGACTTTCAATTTGCAGCAAAGTGGTCTGATTCTCCACAGATGATGCAAGATTGTTGAGGTTTTGACAACTGTTCCCTTGGTGGAGAAAGAGATTTTCTGAATTGAGTTGTCTTAGCTTCAAAACTTCTTACATGTTTGTTCTTCTTTGTCTTCTCAAAAGCATGTTGCTTGAGGTTTCTTTGCTGCTGAAGGTAGTAGAAGCAGGTGCTGGCAGTGAGGTTATATTTTCCACAAACAAAACATGATTTTGCCAATTTATCTCTTGAAAGATACACATAATCCTTTCTTTTGAAAAGGTCTTTGAAATTCCAAGGGTGAGCTTTGTTGTACTCAAAAGTAGCTTCTTCCAATGTCTTTTGAACATATGGAACCCTTTCTCCAGGCGCATGACATATGTCAAACACCTTCCTTGGCTGGACTGAAGATGAGGACTGGCCCTTTTCAGTATTTAGCTTCCTACCTTCTGGAGGATAGCAAATTTTGATTTGTTTGAATGGTGTAGGAACTGGTACTGAAATGGCTGGTACTGGTGCTGAATGGATAATGGGGACTTCATCTTTAGTCAGAATAACTTTAGGAGCAGAAGGAGATGAAGTAGTGGATTCTTGTACCATATATGAAGCTTCACTTGTTTCAGTGGAGTCTGAGCAGGTTGAATCAGACTCTGATGAGGTAGTGCATTTATGTACCAAAGGTTCATCCTTAGAAGGATCAAGATTTATGTTGGCCATATCAAGATTTGCAAGATTGAAGCTTGGTTCATGGATGGCAACGTAGTCAGCAGGAGGTGCAACGGCTTGATATTGTTCAGTATGATACCCCATACCAGTTTTTACCTTTTCATGAATTTGAGCATCCAAAAGTCTTTGCAGCTTTTTGGATGCAAATTCATATTTATCGACATGAACTTTTTGTTCTGCCAATTCTGCTCTGGTAGCTTTTAATCTGGCCAGTAGATCATCAATCTGAGTTTCAAGATTGGTTTGTTCATGTTTTAATGATGAAATCTCTTTCTTTAGGCAGTTAATTTTTTCTTTGTAACTGTTTTCGACCTTTTTGAATTCAGATTTCATTTGATGGAACTCTTCATTTTGATCTATGAGGTTTTGATTATGCTTTCTGTAGCCTAAAACCTTATCAATACAGGCTTGGGAACATAGATATTCATATACCTGAGGCGGTATCTCGGTTGTATCTGCCATAAGAGCTTGGTTGTTAGCAGGCAGATCTTCATACTGGAAGCTCCAGTCAAAGTCAAATGTTCCAACAGCTGCACAAGCTGCAGTTTGAGCTGGAGGAGTAGCTTGTTGCTGTTGTCTAGGTTAGCTAGGTTGGCTGTGTCTTGTTCGATCCTCAGCAGGGTTTGCCCTAGGTGCCTTGCATTCTCTAGCAAAATGACCCAGTTGGTTACAGTTGTAACATCTCACTTTACTTTTATCCAAGCCAACTCTGGTGTTGGAGCTGTTGCTTGGAATGGGTCTTTCGGTTCTAGAGTAGAACCTTTTTGCTCTTATAGAGAGCATGGCATAGGAGTGTTGTATATAAACGTTCTTTTGCCTGAATCATCTCTAGCTCATAAGTCTTCAGCATACCGAAGAGCTCAGTCATTTGGAGAGTCTTCAGATTCTCAGTTCTTCTAATGGACACCGTGTAGAGTGTCCAGCAGCTAGGTAAAGACCTGATGAACTTTTTGAGAATATCCTCATTCTCCAGTTTCACCTTTGAGCACTGCAACTCACCTACAAGATAAGTAATCTGTTATATAAAATAGTTAGGGACTCACCTTCCATCCATACGAAGTTTTCGTACTGCTATTTCAGGATGTCCCTTCTGTTTTCTTTGACTTCTTCTGAGCCAGCAAACATCTTCTCAAGAGCCTCCTAGAGCTCTTTGGCGGTTTTGTGACTTCTGAAGTTATGAAAAACTTCATTTGGAAGGCACATTTGGATAGCTCCTAGTGCCTTGAAGTCCACCTCCATTTTTTTATATCCTCTTCTAAGTATTTGGAGGGATCCTTTGGAACTGATGGTCTTCCAGAGTCAGCAGATGCCACCATGGGAATGTAGGGTCCATCGCTGATGGATTTCCACATTCCGTACTCCTGGTAGCAGAAAAAACTTTCCATGTGATTTTTCCACATGTCGTAGTCTTCTCCAGACACCAATCTTGGTGGTCGGTTAATGCTGCCAATGTCTTCAAAACCATTGCTTTGTGCCATTTTTGTTTCGTGATTTTGGGTGACTTGATCAAAGAGATAGAGTTTAGAATAGAACCAGAAGTGATTAAACAAGTGTGAGTTTGTTTAATCTGAGCCAAAGCTCTGATACCACTTGTAGGATCGTGAAATTACAAGATGGTTCTGTTCTTAGTTGAGATTGGCGGAAACAATAACAACTACACAAGTATAATCGAGTAAACAGAGTGAATACTAATAAGATCACTGTTGTATTAAGCTTTGTGAGTAAACGATTACAAATGAAAACTCAGTGAAGAAGCACACTTACCATGAAGTGTTTACAGATTATTTATACTCACTTAGAATCAAGACAGCCCCTTGATTCTAAGGATCAGATCTAACACAGACCGTTTATATGTTGTATCTAGCTAACTATTACACATTTTGTCTATATCTAGTTAACTTTATTGAAGCGTCTTCTTTATGCATTATTGCTTGCATGTCTAGAGAAGAGCATTGTCGTCCGTCATTGGTTGCACCACTGAGGTTCCTTCTGCTTTGAGTGTGTCAGTCGCTTTTGCAGAAAGTTGTCAGTGATGCTTGGCATGGATAGTCAGCTGCAACGATTTGTCTTCAAGGAACACAACTATCAGCAGCAAGACTTTTGAATGTTGCTGATAAGCCTATCAGCAGCAACATGTGTTGAATGCTGCTGATAAGCCTGTCAGCAGCAACATGTGTTGAATGCTGCTGATAAGCCTATCAGCAGCAACATGTGTTGAATGCTACTGATAAGCCTATCAGCAGCATTTGTACTTAGAATAATTTAGTAGCAATCAGTCTTTGATTCTACACGCATATCAAGGAATCTTACGTCGTCTCAAAATTATTTTGACGAATTATTAGGGAATATTACGTCGTATTAAATATTTTTTTTAAAATCAAATACATGAAAAGAAAAAAAAATACATTTTATTTTATATTTAATAAAACAAAGATAATTATCTTTTATTCATTTTTTAAAATGTTTTTGGTAATGCTGGTCGTATTTTGGTAATACTAGTAGTATGGCCAGACATAAAGGACTGATTTTACTTCTTTGCAGTGTGTTTTACGATGGGTGTTGAACCCTAGTGACATACAACTAGTATGGCCACAATACTAGTCGTATATTGGGTGTCAAATTAACATACTGCTCAACATCCTGCTCGTATAGGCTGTACGGATCCGAAAAATTTACATACTGGTCGTATTGTACTGATACTAGTTGTATATATAAGATACTAGTAGTATTGTACCCATACTTGTATTACGAGTGCGACAAAAGCTGACTGTCAGTGTGTGTCAGCATGTCACTGATTATTGTTGATGTTTAATACCATACTACTCATATGGCTTCCATACTAAAGAGAATCAGGTATACCTGATCTAAACACGTTGTGGTCCTTTGTGGACACCACAATGACGCCGTGAAACAAGAGCCACACCGCCCCCTCAAACATTTTATCACGGCGTGAACTTGTGCCGTGATTATTTTCATGCAAATCATCCAACATTTTCACGCGAATCATCCAACATTTCAAACAAATATATCCGTTGTATACCCCTCAAACATTTAATTATCACATCATCACAATCACATGGGTATACCCTTTGCCAAGTGATTGGTGGTGTGATAATATGGATAGTGATGTGGCGCCACGTGACGTGCACTTTATTATCACACCACAACACAATCACACGGGTATACCACATGCTCTAAAGATGTCAAAATAACCACTTTGATGTATCAATAATGGACCTCCTTTTCAAATCCTACGGCGTGAACTTGTGCCATGATTATTTTCATGCGAATCATCCAACATTTTCACGCGAATCATCCAACATTTTAAACAAATATATCATTGTATACCCCTCAAACATTTAATTATCACATCATCACAATCACACGGGTATACCCTTTGCTAAGTGATTGGTGGTGTGATAATAAGGATAGTGACGTGGCGTCATGTGACCTGCACTTTATTATCACACCACAACACAATCACACCGATATACCACATGCTCTAAAGATGTAAAAATAACCACTTTGATGTATCAATAATGGACCTCCTTTTCAAATCCTACGAATCTGATCAACTATTGTTAAGTCTAGAAAGTTGTAACAAATCACACAATAATCAAGAAAATCTCTGCACAAGATTTCACAAACCCAAGAAATCGATTGTTTTCCTTTCATTTAAAAGATCCTAAAACCCTTTTATTCATCCTCAATTATTTTTTCTCAAAAACTCAAAACACACATCAGAGAGAAGGAGAGGTGAGCAAAGCTGGATTTCGTCAACCCTACGGCGGAGTCACGGCCGCTCCTTACGGCGGAGCTTCGACAGGCGACGGCGATGGACAAGCAGGGTTCATCACCATCACAATGGTCTCTGTGGTCCTTCGTCCACAGCAACCTCCATCACCATGGTTTTCTTCTTCATCTTCCTCACCTTCGACATCCATGCTAATCAGAACTCGATGAAGGACGGCGGCGGCGTGGGCAGCGGATTCAAGAGGTAGAAGACCACGGCGACGGCGGCTAGGGTTCCGCCATAGCAGTGGCGAAGGTGGCCCGGTGGAATCTAACGGCACTAGAGACGGGTCGATGTGGTATGATGGCTCAACTGCATCCCAAGCGAGGACGACGGGTTGAGGTCCCACTCGTTTTACCGGCTACCTAAGGTTTCCGACGAACTCTTATTTTCGGTGAGTCCTTGTCCCTTTTTTTCGTGTCATTCTTTCTGTTTAACTTTTCCGACGAGCTTTCCGAGTAGACCGGGTGTTTTGGTAGCCGGGTCTTCATTCCCGGGTGTTAAACGAGTACATTGACAGGTTATGTTGAAGGCGGGACGCCACCCGGATAGGCGGGACTGCTCAGGTCGTCCCCAACAGTCTCGGTTTCAGTCAACGAAAGTCAACTCGGGTTAAATACGATCAACGACAGAAACAACAGCGGGTTCTCTAAACGGGTCTTTAAACGCGCGCGCCAAGTTTTCGTATTTATTTTGTATGTAAACTTGTTTAATAGGCTAGTTGAGCTTAACCGACTCTATCCCGACCACTTGAGATTTAGATGTAAAACCGAACCTAGTTTGTGTTTTTGCAATAACCGGGTCTTCATTCAAACAAAAAGAATGACATAAAATTGTTATACTTAAACTTACATGCATCTAACTATAAATATAATAATATATGAACGTACCTAGAAATATAAATATGCATATATTTACACTCATATAATTATTTTGAAACCGTAATTTAAAAAGAAAATCGAATATATAAATATACGTATATACGTTTAGTTATAAATATAAAATGCTCTATTTAGACTAAGCGTAACGGGCAGGGGTGTGGTGCCACCTCACCCACCACGGGAGTGGAACACTGCGTCGGGTGGGGGTGAGGGCGGGCGTGGAGGGGGCTTCGTGGTGGTGTTCACCGGCGTGGTGAGGAAGAACGGGTCAAAACTAGTCGTTGGGCTAGTTGGATATAGCCGTTGGGCTATAAATGTAATTTTTTTTAAACAATCTATATATATATCATTTATCACTTTTTTAAAAACTTACACTCTTTACCATTTCTTTAACAAAAAAAATACTCTCTACTAGTTTCAAATTTCAATGGATTTATTTTCATCATCGGATTTATCAACCGACTCATCGGATGGTGAAGAGTTTTTTATTAATGCGGTTCAAGCGTTGATTTTTATAAATCATATGCTTGAAGAATCATCTTCCAGAGTTTCAAGACGAGTCCGAGTCAACCGGGATCGTGCGGCTGCAAATGAACTTCTAGTGAGAGATTATTTTACGGAAAATCAAAATTATCAAGAGAAATCTTTTAAACGTCGGTTTAGAATGAGTCGTTTGTTATTCCTTCGAATTGTTGGGGATTTAGAACGCGAGTTCGAATATTTCCAACAAAAATATGACCCCAGAAGGAGGCTTGGGTTCACTGCTTTACAAAAGCGTACGTTGGCAATTTGACAACTCGCGTACGAGAAGGCAGTTGACTCAATGGATGACTATTTGTAGATAGCAGATAAAACATCGCGTGATAGTCTATTCCATTTTTGTAAAGTTATTTTTAAACTTATATAAACTAACTTAGTATGGTAAAATATAAATAAGTTTTTGTAACGTGTAGGTATAATTAGCTTGTATGGGAAAAAATATTTAAGGAAACCGACGAAAGGTGATATATAGAAATTGTACGACGCACATGAGTCTGTCCATGGCATTCCGGGGATGCTTGGTAGCATCGACTGCATGCATTGGGAGTGGGAAAACTGTCTTATTGCGTGGCGAGGTCAACACCAACGTGGAGACCATCCTCTGGCCATATTAATGCTCGAGGTCGTTGCATCGAATGATCTTTGGATTTGACATGCATTCTTTGGTGTTGCGGGATTAAACAATGATATAAATGTTTTACATCAGTCATCTGTTTTCGATGATATAGAGAATGGGGTTGCACCGGGGTCTTCTTTTATTGCTAATGACAATGAATATAATTTTGGTTATTATTTGAGTGACGGTATTTATCCAGAATATGCTAATATTGTCAAAGCATTTACCTGTCTGCAAGAAAGTGATGAAAAAAGATGGCACTTTAAAAGAACTCAAGAGTCGGCGAGAAAAGATATCCAATGGGCATTCGGTGTCTTAAAAAAGAAAGGCATATAATTAGTCATCCCGTACGTATGTGGACGAAAGAGAAAATTCGAAATGCAATTTATGCTTGTCTGATATTACATAACATGATTATAGAAGTTAAAGGGCGAGCGATCTGCACAGATTATGATGAGGACGAGCCGACTAATATAGAAATAACAAACGAATAGAGACAAGCAAACTGTCGGATAATCCGTTGTTCGGAAACTCATACAAACCTTAGAACTGATCTGATGGAGCATCTATGGAGTAATCGTAATTATCATTAGTTTTTTATTTATTTGTTGTTTGTAATCGAATTTATTAAATTAAATTACGTTTTTTATTTATTTGTGATTTAAATAGCATTATTTTTAAATATCAATAATATATATAAATTAATTAAATTAAAAAATTAATAATTATGTAATTATTACAAAACTGGCCACCTTGACCCTATCATTACACACATGAGTAAATGTGAGAGTGAGTTCTGCCACTGTCAACGTGGCATAGGGTATGTTCTCACCATATATATATATATATATATATATATATATATATATATATATATATATATATATACACACACACACGCACATATATATAATTATTAAATTATATAATTTAGAAACCAAAATTTATGAAAGTCGATACAATCGCATTAATATGATCAGAAATAATAAATATAAACTTAACACAAAATACGAAACTTATAATAATATTTAAAATTTAGACATACATATATTAGTTTTCTCACGAGTATATACACATATATAGTTATTATTTTTATTAAGAGAGTTATATTATTTTTATTATAAGTGATTATTATTATTATTATTATTATTAACTTAGTTTGATAAGTATTAATGATAGATATGTTACACTTGTTATTAACGTTATTATTGTTATTATCATTATTTTTATAGTTATTAAGGATACATACTTATTATCATTATCTTTATTAGTTATTATCATTTTTATTTACTAAAACTTATATTATGATTTACATTAATATTGTTAACGTTACAAATATTTTCATTAGTACTATTATTCGTTACATGAACTATATATCATAACCAATATAAACTTAGAAATTACCAACATTTTAAAGCCAACCACTATAATTATATTTTAGTATTAGACGAACGTAAATGGTTTCGTAAATCCTTATTATTTATATTATACAAGTATATTTTGTATTTATAAATGTACATTACCATAGACTTTGATTATTATTTTCGAAACAAATTGTTGAAGCACTTTTGTGTGACAAACACTCTGGATAGAGTCTTAGGTTATGTACTTTCTTTGTATGTATTTGTCTTTGTTTGTAAGCGTTTGTATATATTAGTTATCGAGTTGTATTTACTAATGCATGTTGATTGTTGTTTAATTCTCTAAGTGTTTTGCGCACTTAGTATGTGCGCAGGAATTAGTTCCTGTGTACTTAGCAAGTACGCAAGAATAATCTGCGTACTTGCTAAGTACGCATGATTAATTTGCCCTGCACACTTTCTAAGTTCGTAGAGATCAGGTTTTGTATAAATAGAATAGGTTGACAGAATGTAAGTACGCAGACATTTGCCCTAAGTATTTTCTCTCTGTAACCGTTCGAGTTTATAATAGAAAGAACTTTAAAGTGATTTTTTTGTTCGGTTTACTTTGTGTTGCTTGATTCTCCATCTAGTCACGGGTATTTCGCACCCGGTCCGACTAGTCACGCACCCACACGTAACGATCCGAGACACCTGGGGACCTACAAGTGGTATCAGAGCTTAGCACTTGATTTCGAGTGTTGTGAGTGTGTTAGGAGTATCTTCTACACATCCTACAGAGTTTTTACAAGCAAAAGGGGTAGCTCTTGAGCACTATTTTAGAAGCAAAAATAATCAAAAACCGACTTTTGTTGTGTATTTGAGTGTTTTGAGCATCAAAGGTTGGTTAGAAACGAGTTTCTGACCCTTTGGCTCATTTTGTTTGGTCACACTTTTTATTTCTGCCATCTCCGATGAGTTTTCAGTGACCGGAAAAGGTTGGTGACAGTTGGTGAAAAGATGACCTGCGTACTTACCTTATTTGGCAAAAAGTACAGTCTTGCTGCGTACTTACCAAGTACGCAAGGCCATACTTACTGCGTACTTACTTAATCTCCTGCGTACTTATCAAGTACGCAAGAGAAAATCCTAAATACGCAAGACTAGGTTTGTTAAGTGCGCAAGGCCAGAGACAAGTGCGCAAGTTTCTTTGACTTTTCTGAAATTTGACTAAGTGTTCACCATGTCAAATCTTTAGAACCTCGGTAACCTTCTGAACTATGACAACGAGATCGGAACCCCACTGAAACCCCCAAAGGTGCTTAATGTAAATGATTATTCAAACTGGAAAGCACGCTTTGAACATTATATTTCTTATACCGATTCTTCGTTATGGATACCCATTCTAGAGGGTTATAAGCATCCCACATACACTTACCTTGATGAGGAAGTTCCCAAGCCTATCTCTAAACTTGATGAAGAAGAAAAGAAAGTTTATGATAGAGAGAAGAAGGAACACGGATCTATCACTATGGCCTTGACCAAGGTGTTATTCCACAGCTTCAGAGGATACGATAACTCCAAGGATCTCTGGAAGGCGTTACAGAAAAGATTCGAGGGTAACAGTGACATCAAGAAGAGTAAATGGGATCTTCTCAGGAAGCAGTATGAGTGCTTCAGATATCTAGAGAACAAATCCATAGATGAGCTCATCTCTAGATTCTATCATTTGCAGAAAGAGTTGAAAGCTTTTGACCTCATCTATCCAAATGAGGAATTAGTTGAAAATTTTCTGGATACTTTGCCACCCAAATTTGAGATGTATACTACCCCCTGATGAGAGAGAATTCTAAGTTTTATGAGATGACAATTGTTGAGGCAATTGGAAAGGTTCAAGCACATGACATGAACCTAAAAAGAAAGGAGAGCTCAAGAAGACCTCAAATACAAGACCCTTCTATGTATTATGGGACGTCTTCTACAACCAAGTCATCAGGCTCTGGAATTTCCCTTTTCTCAGGAAACTCTCATGAGGAAGAAACTTCAAAGGCTTGTGGTGGTCATGCGTGCTATGCAGCATCTGGTTCTAGATCTCATCACCAGAAATCCTCAAGAAATCCTTCTCCCACATCTTCAGCTAACCAATCAGCAATAGCCAAGATAGCTGCAGATCATATGGCTTTATTCTCATCATGCATGCTTGCCTATGAGAACTTCATTGGCGGTAAGCTAACGGATCCTGAAACCATCAAAGAAGACTTTAATCAGGTGGATCCGGATGATATGGAGGATATGGATATTCAATGGAATATGGCCATGATCTTGAAGAGGGCGAAGCATTTCCTGAACAAAACTGGCCGAAAGTTCATTGGTGGCCATTCTAATGCCAAGGTTGGTTTTGACAAATCCAAGGCCAAGTGCTACAAGTGTCTGAACTTTGGACACTTTGCTCGTGAATGTCAGAAGGACAAAGCACCTGCCTCTGGATTCACAAGACCAAGCCAGGGAAGCAATCAGGGAAACAACCAAGGGTACAACTCTAATAACCGCAATCAAAGTCAAAGTGGAATGTCCAATGCATTAGTGGCTCAACAGGACGATAGCTTTGATTGGGGTGTTCATTTGGAGGATGCCCTTATTGCACAAACATAGGTTGGTCTCATGGCTGAGATTATGGAAATGATGGAAGCTGAGGAAAGGGAAGCTTCTGTGGCTGATCAAGAAGAGTCTACAACTGTTGTTGCCCTCATGGCTATTGGAGAGGCATCCTGTTCATCAAATGAGGTAGATTCTAATCCTTTATCTGTCATTTCTTGTTCCAAATGTCTAAGCTTAAAGGTTGAAAATTCTAAGCTTCAAGACAAAGTCGAACCCCTTCGTATCGTAGTGTTAAGCTACAAGGAAAACGAAAAACTTTACAAAGATTCAATTGAAACGTTGAAGAAAGAAAAACGTGATTATTCACTTAAAATCAGCGATCAACAGTTTCATTTGGATGTTGCGTACAAGGGGTTGGAGAAAAGAAACAATGAGATCAACAAGCTGCAAAATGAGATCTTGCAGTTGAAAGGCAATATTGAGAAGTTGAAAAATTCTCGTTTTGTGGTGGAACACTACGAGTCTGTAGTGAGGCAAGTGAATGGCTTAGGGCTGGGTACTAATGCCATTCCTCCACCAGTTAGCGGGAAATTTGTCAACAGCTTAATTGACATTGATTTGTCTTGCCTTGATGAGTCCTCTAGTCAGGATGATTCCTCTAACAAAGATGATTCCTTAAGTAAGGCTGACTCTACATCTAATGAAGAGTTCTTCACTGCTTCTGATGATGGGTCTGAGAACACCTGCCCTGAAGGAGTAGTCTCTGAGGAGTTGTTAAGTGTATAGAAAGTTAAGAAAAACATCATCACTATTAGTGATAATTGTATCTTGACTTAACCCGATATCATTGAATCTAATGAGAAATTGAAAGTGATGCTTTATGGAGGATATAAAAACATTAATCAAGTTAAGAAAGAAGCTTTTTCAACTCATTTTGGGCTTGGTTATCAAGAAAAATTGCAAAAATTTTATACTCCCAAAAGCCAATCATCATCGGGTCAAACCATTATTCACCAAACAACTTCTCCTGCTCATTATGCTGAGTCATCTAATGCCAGATCAAATGAGCCTTACAGGAGGACTTACAGAGAAAAGAGAACATGCTTTCACTGTGGTTTGGTTGGTCACATTCTTGTGAACTGTCCTACTAAGAACCAAGGGAAACGGCCAATTGTTTCACAACCGGCTGTTATCCCTAATTCACCATTAGTGAAGCATTCCAAAAGTCCAAAAGTAAATGTGGTGAAACCACCAGTAAAACCTATGGTAAAGCCAAAGATTTCTTCCGAGGCTAAACCATTTGTTTCAAAAAGGGGAAAGCTACCAGCTAAACCTAGTGCATCTACCTCTGGCAGTGCACAAACTGGTGTGAAACCTGTGGTGAAACTCTCTAAGTCACAGAGGAGAAAAAAGAACAAGAAATTGAGAAAGCTAGAACAGCTGACTAAAATTCAATCAGGTGAAACTTCCACTAGTTCACCTGCTGATGTTGAATCTAAGTCTACTGTTCCAGTTAAGAAAAAGAAGAGATCCTGGAATAACAAATCCAAATGTTCTCAATCTCCTGATCCTAAATCTTCTAAAAATTCATCCATTTTTTACAGTCACGACTGCGAGTTAATTAAGGTTGTTTATTTTGAGAAAGACGGACGACCCTAGACCACTATGGCTTCGGTCTCCAAATCTATTTAATTCTTTTTGAAACTTGTGCAGGGACATCTGAATGGTACTATCTCTAATCGTTGGTATGTAGATAGTGGATGCTCCCGGCACATGACAGGTAACATGGCCTTGCTTCAAGATGTGAAACCATTCAGAGGCGGCTATGTGGCCTTTGCTGGAGAGAAAGGCGGTAGTATCACGTGTCAAGGCGTGGTTTCAAATGGTTGTGTCAGCTTTGACAATGTCAACTACTGCGAGCAGCTGAAGCATAACTTGTTGAGTGTCTCCCAAATGTGCGACAAGGGGTACTCAGTGATGTTTGACAAGACTGAATGCTTGATACTCAAACCTGGTTTTGAGGTTCCTGAAAACTGGATTCTGATGAGAGTACCAAGGACAAACGACACCTATCAGATTGATATGAGCGTGGCAACAATCACCTCATAAGTTGCTACTTGTTTGCTTACCAAAGCGACAGAACTTGACTCTATCTTGTGGCATAGGAAACTCGGACACATTTCTTATCGAAAAATGAATCATCTTGTCCGAAACGGTTTGATAACCGGTGTTCCTAAGCTGAGATTTACCGTTGCAGATGACTGTATGCCTTGTAAAAAGGGCAAACAGCAACAGAAGTCTCACAATTCCAAGCTCCAAAACTCCATCGATACCCCTTTGGAGCTATTACATATGGATCTGTTTTACCCCATAAGTATCAGGAGTATTGGAGGTAAGTCATTCTGTCTGGTTGTAACTGATGATTTCTCACGTTTTTCTTGGGTGCATTTTTTAGGTACGGAAGACGAAACTACTGACATTCTTCAATACCTGATCCTGAGCTTGGAATCTCTGTGCAACTTGAAGGTTAGAAGAATAAGGAGTGACAACGGAACTGGATTCAAGAATAATTTGATGGAACTTTTCTGTCTCAAGAAGGGGATTCTTCACGAATTTAGATCCCCGTACACACCTCAGCAGAATGGAGTCGCAGAACGGAAGAACAGAACCTTGATTGAGACTGCAAGGACAGTGCTTTCAGATGCAAAGCTTCCTGTCACTTTCTGGGCAGAAGCAGTTAATACAGCTTGTCATGTGTTGAACAGAGTTTTGGTTGTGAAGAGGCACAACAAGACTTGTTATGAGTTGATCAACAATCGACCTCCCAATCTTGACTATCTAGTTCCTTTTGGTAGTCCCTGTTCCTTATTGCTACAATACAAAGACCGCAAGTCTAAGTTTCATGCAAAAGCGGTGGAAGACATCTTCTTAGGATATGTTGCCAACTCGCCTTGCAAGAGAGTGTACAATATAGGAACTCGTACTGTCGAGGAGTGGTTTAAAGTGGATTGTAGTAAACACAGCATTCCACCAGAACCAACTGGTCCAGCTTGGGGTTTTGATTATGATGCGCAATTCAAATCTTTCAATCTTCCTGATTTGTCTGCAAATGATGCCGCAAATGTATATGAATTATTTGGTGGCGGTGATGACTCCAGTTTCTCAACACGTGCTACTGTACCAATTGTAACTCCTGATTCCTATGTTGCATCTGTATCTGGAACTCATGATGGTGATAACAGTGAAGATGTTCATGTTGAAGGAAATGACGCTCAAGCTAATCCTAACACTCGTGTAGGAAATGAAGCTCCAGCTGATCCAATCAACATTGAATCTTCTTCTTTTGGAACACATGATATGGGGGAGTTAAGCATGAACCTCGATTCAGAAATTCAGGAACCAAATGTACCAGAGATGAGAGTGCATAAGAATCATCCAATTGACAACATTATTGGTGATCCTCATGCCGGTGTTCAAACTTGTCATCAAACCATTCCTGAGAACACGAGTCTCTACTATGAGATACTTTACACTGGTGTCATGGAAACATGTCTGCATGCTGCATTCGTGTCCTAGTTAGAGCTGAAGAATGCGAAAGAGGCTCTCGCTGACAACTGCTGGATTGAGGCAATGCAAGACGAACTGTCTCAATTCCAAAAGTTACATGTGTGGGAATTGGTTGACTTGCCAAGGGGAGTACAACCAATTGGCACCAGATGGGTGTTCAAATGCAAGACGGATGATCGTCATGTTTTGGTGAAGAACAAAGCAAGGTTGGTTGTTTAGGGTTTTTATCAACAAGAGGGCTTGGATTACACAGAAGTATATGCCCCTGTTGCTAGACTTGAAGCCATTCGACTGTTTCTGGCTTATGCCTCACATGTTGGCTTCAAGGTCTATCAACTTGATGTGAAAAGTGCTTTCCTGTATTGAAAACTTCATGAAGAGGTCTATGTCACTCAACCTCCCGGCTTTGAAGATCCGCATAATATCAATAAAGTGTATAAGCTCGACAAGCACTTTATGGTCTTCATCAAGCACCATGGGCATGGTATGAGACATTATCTAAACATCTACTGTCTAATGGTTTCGACCGTGGACAAATTGACTCGACCCTCTTCATACGGAAAGCAGGAGGTGATATTCTTCTGTACAAGTGTATGTCGATGACATTATCTTTGGGTCTACAAATGAATAGATGTGTAGGGAATTCGAACAGGTGATGAAGTCCAAGTTTGAAATGAGTAACATGGGTGAATTGTCGTTCTTCCTGGGTCTACAAGTCAGTCAAAGAGAGGATGGCATTTATCTGCATCAAACCAAGTATTGCAGGACATCTTGTCAAAATACAAGATGAATGATAGCAGTACTTATGGCACACCTATCCCCGTCAATCATGGTCTGCATCCTGACAAAGATGGAAAGGATGTGTATTATGAATTGTACCGTGGGATGATCGGATCTCTTATGTATCTCACAGCTTCAAGGCCCGACATAATGTTTGTTGTATGCTTGTGCTTAAGGTTTTAGTCACAACCGAAGGAGTCTCATATGATAGCTGTAAAGAGGATTTTCAGATACATGAAAGGGAAACCCCGATTGGGTCTTTGGTACTCTAAGCAGCAGTCATTTGACTTCAAAGCCTACACTGATTCAGACTATGGCGGTTGTAACTTGATAGAAAGTCCACTTCTGGTGGATGTCAATTCTTGGAGACAGACTGGTTTCCTGGCAGTGTAAGAAGCAGTCAACGGTTTCTGTCTCAACATGTGAAGCAGAATACATTGATGCAGCTAGCGGTTGTTCTCAGATATTGTGGATTCAACAACAATTAAGAGACTACGGCTTGAACTTCACTGGATCTCCTCTGTTCATTGACAACAATGCCACCATGTCCATCACAAACAACCCGGTGAAACATTCCAAAACTAAACATATTGAAATTCGCCATCATTTCATTCGTGATTATGCTTAAAAGCATCTCATTGAACTTGTAAAGGTTAACACGGATGACAACTTTGCTGTCCTTTTCACTAAGGCATTTGATCGATCCCGTTTTGAGCATCTTGTTAACTTGATAGGAATGTTCAATCCAGAGTGAAAACTTGTTTTTCTTAAATCAATTCAATTCATGAAAGTTAAATTTTATTTATTTTAAGATTTCTATATAGTTCTTTTAATTTTCAATTATTTTACAAAAATTCAAACAAAATAGAAAATGGAGGAAATTTCAAAGTAATCTTGAGAAAAGGGGAAATGATAGTACATCAGAAATGGTCTAAACGTCATAGACTGCTCATATGGGAAATGATTGAGTCATGCTTACTTGATTGCTTAAATTGTTATGTTTTTAATCTGCTTATTTACAAGTAATTTGAATTGTTAGTAGGCTGTAAGCGTCTTTGAATCACTAGTAGTGTGAAAACTAAATATAGACTACAACTGTGATTTGAACCAATGTATGCATGTGTGCGTGTGTAAAAGAATACAAAAAGATCATTATCAGATAGAGGATATAAGATTTTAGCAAATATTTTCTTAAGAGACCAGTTTCGGGTTATATCTTTAGCACAATTACTGCGGTCATCTCACTGCACATACTCACAAGTATGTAATGAGAGATTGAATCAAGACATGTTTTTACATCAACCGTTGAGCATGTATTCACCCTTGAATCATTCCTGATTCATTGAAATCAAATCCAGATAAAAGTTGGATCACCTTCCTAAATCCTCAGACTCCATATCTATTAACCTGAATCATCATATGATATTCATCGAAGAAAATCCAATCAAACCAAGACATCTGAATCACTCGATTCTGAATCTTTTGATTCTTGATAATCCTTATGGATTCTGCTTGATTTTTTCTGTGCTAAACGATGTAACTTCATTCTGGAGATTTGAAAATCTTTGGAAAAATCTTAGATGCCTTGAGATAGTGCAAGTTACATTTCTGTAGCATATCAGTGGGGTACACGTTGTGTATCCTTAAATTAATACCTTAACACACAAGAACGTGATACAAAGATGCTTATGGATTCAAATATTATAATATTGCCATCTTGAATTACTTGTTTATGTGCTTATTACGTAAGAATAAATTGTAATTCATGACATGATCCCATATTCTTTGACGTCTATCTTGTATCGTTTTTGCTATAGTTTAGCCTGATATGATCCTCTGATCGTGCCTTTGAACAAAAATAGTGTGTGTATATACTTGTATATTTCTATCTAGAAAAGATCAAAAAGATTCTAAGTTTGTGTACAGTTCGTTTTAATCAGAAAAACCAAAAATATTTGTGTTTAACCTTCTTGAATTGACTTTGAATCCTCTTGATTGAATGCTTTTATCTTATTCGTTATTTGACTTGAAATCTTCATAATTTGAGTTGAAAGTTTGAGCACACAAGGGTCTCTGCGTACTTAGTAAGTGCGCATGAGGTAAACCCTGCGTACTTAACAAGTATGCAAGACTTAAGTCATGCGTACTTAGTAAGTACGCAGGAGTTAAGTCCTGCGCACTTAGCAAGTACGCAAGACCAATATGTGTTGGGTATATATACAGGACTTAGAATTTTCTCTGCGTTTATTTTCAAACGTCTGTCGATTACCCTCTGCCCATTTTTTCCTCAAAATCTTCGAGTGTTCTTAACCGGTTTTTCGTCCCGATTCTATTCTCAACATCGGATAAACATCATTTGGTGAGAATCCTAGGGCTTTTCATCCGTGAAATCTAGACTTTCGGACCGATTAAGGATTTTAAAACTTTTTTAGGGTTTAAATCTTGATTTTGGACTTTACTTAGTCATTTTGGTAACACATTATGATCAAAAATCTCTGAGAATCATCAATCGAACCTTATTCTCTACTTAATCGCCCATAATGATCTTTGATTTTGTGCTTGACTTGATTTTGACCGTCGGTTCATATGGATCATTTTTTAGGTCAAAATTTGACTAGGTTAGCGGGTCATTGATGTGGATAGAGGTTCCATAGGTTCCAATAATGGTTTTTGACCTTGTGGTAACCCTATTCCATGACAATGTCTAACATCTGTTGAATATTAGAGTTTTTGAAAATTTTGCTAAGTGCAATTCTTGCGCACTTAACAAGTACGCAAGAAGTAATTCATGCGTACTTGTTAAGTACGCAAGAACAAATCCTTGCGTACTTGCTAAGTACGTAGGAATAACACTTGTGAAATTTTTCTAAGTCTGAAATTCAGTTCAGTGTGCAACTGCTATACTTGGTCATGTGTATTCGATTCCAATGAATCTTCTTGTTCTTATTATGTTTACTATGTGTTTTTGTAGTGATGGCTCATGCCTTTACTAGTGAGTTCAATCTCCTTGCACATACAGAACCGGAATGGAAGGGTGCTGCACTAGAATACCGAGAGATAGTTGATTTCTTGAATCGTTCAAGGATCAGCTATGCTATATCAGCAGATCCAATAGTCTCAAGACCGTACCTGGAGCAGTTCTGGGATACAGCGGATCATGACTGCACGGTAACCCCTAATGTCATTCGGGCTACTGTGGCGGGTCATGGCGTTGCTTTTTCTGAGGACACAATTCGACGGGTCTTACAGTTTCAGGATCTCGCCACCGACCCAACTGCCTATCCTGATTACTTTGTCGATGGCTGTTGGAGGCAGCGTATGGGATACGTCGGTGTACGAGATTACTCTTCTTACAAGAAGATGTGGGTGCTCGATCAGTGGAGGTACTTTGCCCACGTGATGATCATGTGCATTTCTTCCAGGGAGGCGGGGAAGGATGCTATGGGACATGATCTTACAGCAGCCATGGTTGGCATGTCTCTCAACAGGGGTTATAACTTCTCACGATACATCTTCAAGGCATTAAACGATCAGATCAATACAGTTGAGAGGTTTAGATTCCTGTTATACCCAAGATTTGTGCAACTACTGATCAATGATGCGTAGCCAAATCTGCCTGCTATTGGGGAGAAACTGCAAGTAAAACGGGTGGACAAGAGAATGTTTGCCCAATTCCTAAAGCCAGGCAGTGTAGAACTGTCACACCCCAACCGACGGCGGAAACGTCGGGGCGGGACATGTAGACTGTTCATGAGCACAAGGTTGACTAGATTTCAATATTTTAATCATCAAATTTAACTTCAACTAATTCAACACATCCAAATTCAAACAAGTACATAAACGAAATACGTAATAGTCTTTATTTAAATTTAACTAAGTCCAAAGCCTATGTGTAGCATGCCTTGATCAAACTCACTCATTAGCACCTGAAACATGAATAAAATAAAGTCAACTAAAAAGTTGGTGAGCATACACAGGTTTGAATATAGATAGCATATAGATTATGAATAAACAAATCCTTACATAACATGATAAAATAAGGCATTTATGGAGAGCAACTATTGTGTAACCAAGTACACTCAAACCTTTGTAAGTAGCATGCAAAATTGTGTTGTCGGTGACAATGACCCCAATCTGGGTGGGTTTGTCAGACTCAATAGATCTATCATTGTTTACCGTCGGCTTGAATAGTTAATGATTGCACATAAATTGTTCACAAAAGTTAGCACACCTAGCACTCAATCATAAAGCTCAAATTTGCACACATGAATGCAAAGAGGATTTGTACTTGTGTAGTTTGTGTAAATGTAAGCAATAGTTTGTATAGAGTTCATGTTTCACCCCAAAAGTGTAAAAGGGTAAAAGGGGCTATGTAATACTCACATGATTCAAAAGGCGTAGCTAACACGAGAGACTAGATAGTAACGAGATTCTTGTAATGCACAACGTTAACCTAGAGTGTAATATGTATTGAATTAATAGTGTGCACAATAGTCTATGTCTAAGTCTAGGGTCGAATTGGATGTGTGTTCAAAGAGTTGGAGTTGTAGGCGTTAAGTTTTGTTAAGTATAACCTAAATAAACAATCTTTGTTTAAATAAATAATTGATACTTTATTTATTTATTTATTTATAAAAATATGTACTTAGTCATTTAGTGATAAAAATGTATCGGGCGTTTTATATTAAATATAAATTTAGTAAATAACTTTTGTTAATCTATTTTTATAAATAAGTGTAAATGGGTTGTATAAATAATATCTAGGTGTAGGGTTTAATAATAAGTATAAATTTAATTTTGTAGGTTTAAATAAATAACTTCTACTTATTTTAGAATAGGAATTTGATCTTTTTAAACAAGGTTAATATAAATCTTTATAAAATCAATTATTTTTATTTGAAAATTCATTTGAAATGCTTATTGTTTTTAAAATATAAAATTTAGTATTCTGCCAAGATTTTCTCACACACAGGACCGTGCTTGGGACAAGGCATGATCGTGCTAGGACCACGGGCGCGACCGTGCTAGGCAGGGCGCGACCGTGTTGATCAAACAGAAAACATAACTAAGCTGCTCACTAGGCACAACCGTGTCTTAGCCAGGCACGACCGTGTCTAGGGTTCTGAGGCACGACCAAGTCTAGCCAAGAGGCACGACCGGGTCTGAGTGTGTGAGGCACGACCGTGTCTATTCCAATTCAGGAACGAATTGACTAATTCTTATAATGTTAATGTTGGAAATCATAGGGCTTTCATCCATTAGGTTATTACGAGTCTATTGGTATAGATTGATTGTATTTAAAACATGTCTAGAACCGGATTCGATTTAACCATTTTTGAATGAAACATAGATTCGGGTTCGTGTTAATTTCCATATTGTAAGCCCCAATTGAGTTGGGGCTTTTGATCTATAGACTAAATCGAATGTGTATGAGGTTTTAATTACCCGAAAAGACGAGAATCGATAGCGTACGGTAGAGGCGAGTTCCGGCGTCGACGGGTTTGATTTCCGGTGCTCTTTGCTGCAACTCCGGCTAAATCAGTGTGTCCAGAAGTTTTAGAGAGGATCGAGTTGTCGTTTGTTTGCTTGAGAGAATTAGGATCGAAATGGAGGAATCGATGGTCTCGTGAAATGATTTGACGGTTTTGAGATGAATCGAATTCGCCAGAGTTATATGTTGTAATTGTGGTGATTATTCGATTAATTGTTTTCGTTAATGGTAATGATGCGTATATCGGTTATGAATTCAAACGATTCTGCGTTTAAAAACTGCATTTACGTTTCAACTGACGTGAGGCGCGACCGTGCCTATATGAGGCGCGACCGTGCCAGAACGAGGCGCGACCGTGCCTATTAGGGTTTTTGTTAATTTATAAAATCAGTCCTTGCAAATTTCAGTTTTGATAGATTTATATAAGTATAAACTTATTTAGAATTTTAATAGGATATACCCATGTAAAATTTGCAGATTTGCATTGGAACATAGTATTTAGTTGTTGGTACGAATAGAACAAGTTAGTGTACTAAAATTGGGTTTGAAATATATCACATTGAACTGAAATACAGATAATGAAAATCAGAAATGTTACAGTATCCCCATGTTGAGGGAATTTCGTCCCGAAATTTAGCTAGTGGAGGCGACGACATCAGTGAAGAGATGGGGGTACTTGAGCTTCATTTGGTCCTCTCATTCCCAAGTGAATTCAGGACCACGTTTAGATTCCCAACGAACTTTGACAATAGGGATACGGCTTCGCTTGAGCTGCTTGATCTCACGATCCATGATTTCTACCGGTCTCTCAATGAAGCGAATCGTTTCGTCAATGTGCACGTCGTCAAGAGGTATGTGGAGGTTCTCATCAGCAAGACATTTCTTCAGATTAGACACATGAAATGTAGGATGCACGTTGCCAAGTGATGGAGGTAAGTCGAGTTTGTAATCCACTTTCCCAATCCTTTAGAGGATCTTGAATGGACCCACATAGCGAGGTACTAACTTGCCTTTCTTTCTAAAGCGGATTACACCCTTCCACGGAGACACCTTTAGAAGAACAAGGTCACCGACTTGGAATTCCAAGGGTTTTCTTCATTTGTCGGCATAACTCTTTTGCCGACTTATCGCTACTCGAATGTTGTCACGGATTTGGATAATCTTGTCGGATGTTTCTTGAATTAGCTCGGGACCGGTGATTTATGCTTCACCAATCTCGTTCCAACAGATAGGAGAATGACACTTGCGACCATAGAGAGCTTCAAATGGAGCTATGTTGATACTCGTGTGGTTGCTATTATTGTAGGAGAACTCAATTAGGGATAAATGTGAATCCCAATTGCCACCAAAATCAATTACGCATGCTCTAAGCATGTCCTCCAGAGTTTGAATTGTACGCTCGGTCTGACCATCAGTTTGGGGATGGTAAGCCGTGCTCAAATTCCATCGTGTGACAAGAGCAGTTTGGAGAGATTTCCAGAAACGGGAGGTGAACCGAGCATCTCTATCCGATATTATGTTTAAGGGAACACCATGACGGCTCACAATTTCGTCAATGTAAATTCGGGCCAATTTCTCAACCTGATAGTCTTCACGGATAGGCAAGAAATGAGCAGATTTGATGAGGCGGTCAATGATCACCCAAATGCTATCATAACCACTTGAGGTGCGAGGGAGTTTGGTAATGAAGTCCATAGCTAAATTTTCCCATTTCCACACGGGAATTTCTGTTTGTTCAAGCAAACAGGAAGGACGTTGGTGTTCGGCTTTGACTTTGGAGCACGTTAGACATTTGGCAACATAGAGAGCAATTTCTTTCTTCATACCGGGACACCAATATTGTTGGCGAAGATCTTGGTACATTTAATCCGCACCAGGATGAATAGAATAACGAGTCTTGTGAGCCTCGTTCATGAGAAATGTACGGAGATCATCGCGATCGGGAACCCAAATACGGTTCAAGTAATAAAGTAAGTCATTGGGTTTTGGTTCAAGTTGGAGTTCAACACCACACAACATTTCCTCGTACATGTTACCCTCGGTGACTGAGACGTGTTGAGCTTCTAATATGCGATTTTGAATGTCGGTTTGAATTCGGACACAATGAAGCATGACATGGTCCTTTCGACTCAAAGCGTCGGCTACAACATTTGCTTTACAGGGATGGTAACGAATCTCGCAATCATAGTCGTTAAGGAGTTCAACCCAACGTCGTTGCCTCATATTGAGTTCTTTTTGGTTGAAAATGTGTTAGAGACTTTTGTGGTCGGTGAACACCACACATTTTGTGCCATAGAGGTAATGTCTCCAAATCTTTAATGCGAATATGACCGCACCCAACTCGAGGTCGTGCGTCATATAATTCTTCTCATGAATCTTAAGTTGCCTTGATGCATAAGCGATTACTTTGCCTCGTTGCATGAGGACACAACCGAGACCTTGGTTGGAAGCTTCACAGTAGACAACTAGATCATCATTCCCATCAGAGAGAGTCAAAATAGGAGCATTGCACAACTTTTGCTTGAGAGTTTGGAAAGCTTCTTCTTGTTTTGGTCCCCATTCATAAGGTTTACCCTTGTGGGTTAAAGCAGTAAGAGGGACAACAATCTTAGAGAAATTTGAGATGAAGCGACGATAATATCCCGCAAGATCAAGAAATGAACGAACTTCGGTGGGTCTTCGGGGCATTCCAATTCTTAACCGCTTCGATCTTAGGAGGGTCAACATGAATTCCCTTGTCGTTGACGATATGACCAAGAAATTGAACTTCCTTTAGCCAAAATTCACATTTGGAGAATTTGGCATATAGTTGTTCCTTCCTCAAGAGGTCCAAAACCATTCTAAGGTGTTGCTCATGGTCGCCTTTAGTCTTGGAGTAGAATAAGATATCGTCAATGAAGACGATCACAAATTTATCAAGGTACGGTTTGCACACACGATTCATGAGTTCCATGAAGACCGCGGGTGCATTGGTTAGTCCAAAAGGCATGACCATGAACTCGTAGTGACCATACCTTATTCGGAAAGCAGTCTTTGGAATATCTTCCTCTTGTACACGGAGTTGGTGATAACCAGATCGAAGATCAATCTTCGAGAAGCAAGTAGAGCCTTGAAGTTGATCGAAGAGGTCATCAATCCTAGGCAAAGGGTAACGGTTCTTGATGGTAAGCTTGTTGAGTTCGCGGTAGTCAATACACATGCGGAATGATCCATCCTTCTTCTTGACGAATAAGACGGGTGCACCCATAGTGAATGACTTGGACGAATGAAGCCCTTGTCGAAGAGCTCTTGGAGTTGACCTGCAAGTTCTTGCATTTCAGAAGGTACAAGACGGAAAGGAGCTCTAGCCATGAGGTTAGCTCCGGGTATAAGGTCAATGCGAAATTCTACTTGTCGAATGGGTGGAAGACCGGATAGATCTTTAGGAAATACTTCGGGAAAATCCCGAATGATGGGAATGTCTTGGATACTCTTCTCTTTGACATCCTTTTAAACAACATGAGCTAAGAAGGCTACGTACTTCATTTGTAACTACTTTTGGGCGGTAGTGCATGTCATTAACTTGAGTCCTTTGCAAGGCTTTTCACCAAAGACTCTTAACGTTTCTCCCGACGGTAGAGGTATTCGGATGCACTTCTCGAAACAGATGAATTCGACATGATGATTTGATAGCCAATCCATGCCTATGATGATATCAAAACTTCCTAGTGGCATTGGTACAAGGTTGATTGGAAATGTATGATCATTAAGTTCTAGAGAGCAGTCGTGAATAACATAGTCAATTGTAAAGGAGTCACCATTTGCTACTTTGACGGTGAAGGTTTTCTCTAATTGGGATCGTGACTTTGCAAGTAAGGGTTCAAAGTTAAGTGACACAAAACTTTTATCGGCACCGGTATCAAATAAAATGGAGGCATATTAACTATTAACAAGGAACGTACCGTTGACCACATCATTGTTGGCTTTAGCTTCATTGGCGTTTATGTTGAAAGCACGCCCACGAGCTCCGCCTTGTCTAGCATTGATGAACCTTGGGCACTGGTCACGAAAATGATTTGGGTTACCACATTCATAACAAGCACGCCCATTTGCAATAGCGGGAACACCTTGATTAGCCACTTGAGGGTTGGTTCGGTTTGGTGGGTTGACTTGGCCTGCAAGTGCTTTGGCTCTACAAACATTGACTGTATGGCCATATTTCCCACAGTGAGTGCAAAGGCGACATAGAATGTTTTGGAGATGGTGATAGTTGCATGTGGCACAGAGTGGGTAGATCCCAACATATGGCTTTTGGCTGGTTCTTGAACCATAGGCGCAGCTTGGTTAACAGGGATAGCAGGAGTGACCATAGCATAGTTTCTAGCCTTTTTTTTCTTATTATTACGGGAGGGTTCAGTTGTGGCTTCTTTGATGTGTGTGGGAGGGGTTGTGGTGTCGGGAAATTTCTTGGTGCCTTTTCTAGTCAGAATTCCCGCTTTCACATGGTTGTCGGTTAATGTAGCAGATAAGCGGATAGCATCTTCGAGTGTTGCGGGCTTTTTCCCTAAGACGGTATCTTGAATTTGCCTAGGTAATCCACCAATATACTTCTCAATGCAGCGGGATAAAGGTGTGACCATATGGGGCACAAGGAGACTCAACTCATGGAACCGAGTTGTATAAGCTAGACTTTCACCACCATCTTGGGCAAGATCCCAAAACTAGGCTTCCAGTTTCTTTACCTCATTTCGAGGACAAAATTCTTCAGTCATTAGCCTTTTAACCTCATCCCAAGGTAAGGCCATTGCTACTTCCACGCCTCTAGTTCTCTTTTCCCCATTCCACCACGTGAGTGCCCGTTTTTGTAAGACACTTGTGGCATGACGAACACGAAGGTTATCGGGGCAGTCACTATTGAGGAAGGTATTCTCAAAACTTTCGAACCATTGAAGAAGTCCCGTAGTTCCTTCGGTACCATAGAACTTAAGAGGATTAAATGAGTTGAAATGCTTGAAGGTGCATTGTGATGGGTTGGCACAACCATTACCATTAGTTCCATGGGTACCATTAATGGCTCCATTAGCTTGGGTGAGTTGAGTTACAAGTTGTGCAAGGATAGCAGCAATGTCGGTATTGTTGTTGGTCACGGGAGCACGACGGGGAGGCATTCTACAGAATTGCACAAAACAAGAAAAGATGTAAGAACTTATGAATGTTGTTCGGATTTAAAAGAATATGATAACAAATAAAATAGTTAATGTTGAAGCACTTTCCTGTGACAAACACTCTGGATAGATAGAGTCTTAGTCTTAGGTTGTCTTGTCTTGTTTGTAATTGTCTTTGTATGTATGAGTCTTTATGTATTAGTTTATCGAGTTGTATTTACTTTTACATATTGAATGTTGCAAAATTCTCTAAGTGTTTTGCGCACTTATAAGTGCGCATGAGAAAGCTTGCTAAGTACGCAAGAATAACTTTGCGTACTTGCTAAGTACGCAAGAGCATTTTGCCCTGCACACTTGCTAAGTGCGCAGGCATCAGGTCTTGTATAAATAGGATAGGTTGACAGAAGTTAAGTACGCATGCATTATAGCAAATACGCAGATTGTAATCTCAGTGCTTTTATCTGTAACCTTCAAGTGTTTATAATACAAAAAACGTTTAAAGTGTTTTCTCTTGTTGGTTTACTTTGTTTAGCTAGACTCTACGCCTAGTCACGGGCATTCCGCACCCGGTCCGACTAGTAGACCCACTTGCATGTGACGATCCGACACACCCGAGGGACCTACAAGTGGTATCAGAGCATTTGCTCCTGATTTCGAGTGTTGTGAGTGAGTTTGGAGAGTTTTTACAAGCAAAAAGGGGTATTTTTGTTGATTTTTGTGATAAAATAGGGGTAGCTCTTGAGCACTTTTTTAGAAACAAAAATCACTCAAAAACTGATTTTTGTTGTGTATTTGAGTGTTTTGAGCATCAAAGGTTGGTTAGAAACAAGTTTCTGACCCTTTGGCTCATTTGCATTGATCATCAAACCAATTTTTACCATCTCCGGCGAGTTTCAGGTGACCGGAAAAGTTTGGTGAAAGTTGTTGAAAAAGGTATCCTGCGTACTTACCATTTCTGGTAAAAAGTACAGTTTTGTGCGTACTTACTAAATACGCAAGACTTATCTCCTGCGTACTTATAAGTGCGCAAGACTGAACTTGTGCGAACTTAAGTTATATCCTGCGTACTTACATTTAATCCTGCGTACTTACAAGTACGCAAGAGCAAATCTAAATACGCAAGACCATTTCTCAAGTGCGCAAGGCCAAAAATCAAGTGCGCAACTGTGTCTGATTTTTCTGAAATTTGATTAAGTGTTCACTATGTCGAATCTTCAAAATCTTGGAAACCTGTTGAATTATGATAATAAGATCGGTACACCACAGAAACCACCAAAGTTGCTGAACGTGAACGATTATTCTAATTGGAAAGCACGTTTTGAGCACTACATTTCGTATACCGACTCATCGCTATGGATACCAATCCTTGAGGGATATAAGCATCCCACGCACATCTATCTTGATGAAACCATGCCCAAGCCTATATCTAAGCTTTCTGACGAAGAAAAGAAAGCTTATGACCGAGAAAAGAAGGCACTTGGTTCGATCACTATGGCATTAACTCGGGAATTGTTCCACAGTTTCTGAGGTTATGACAATTCTAAGGATCTCTGGAAAGCTTTACAGAAGAGATTCGAAGGAAATAGTGACATCAAGAAGAGTAAGCGGGATCTTCTCAGTAAGCAGTATGAATGCTTCAGATTTTTTGAGAACGAATCTTTAGATGACCTCATCTCTAGATTCTATTATTTACAGACAGAGTTGAAGGCTTTTGAACTCAAGTATCCAGATGAAGAGATGGTGGAAAAGGTTTTGGATGCTTTACCACCCAAATTTGAGATGTACACAACCATGATGAGGGAAAATCCTAAATTCTATGAGTTGATAGTTGAGGAGGCAATAGGAAAGGTTCAAGCTCATGACATGAACCAAAGGAGAAAGGAGAGCTCAGGAAGACCCCAGATACAAGACCCTTCTATGTATCATGGGACGACCTCTACATCCAAGTCATCGGGCTCTGGAATTGCCCTCTTCACTGGAAATCCTACTGAAGAAGACCACTCAACTGGGTGTGGTGGTCATGCTTGCTATGGTTCAGGATCAAGGTTGGGATCTCATCATCAACATACCTCAAGAAATCCTCCTGCTACGTCTTCAGCTAACCATTCAGCTATAGCCAGAATAGCTGAAGATCATGTAGCACTATTCTCATCTTGTATGCTTGCATATGAGAATTTTATAGGTGGCAAGCTTACTGATCCAGAGACGATTGAAGAAGATTTTAATCAAGTGGATCCTGATGACATGGAGGACATGGATATTCAATGGAATATGGCCATGCTTTTGAGGAGAGCTAAGCGTTTCCTGAACTGAATAGGAAGAAAGTTTATTGGCGGGCATCCTAATGCCAAGGTCGGGTTTGACAAATCTAAGGCCAAATGCTATAAGTGTCTAAATTTTGGACACTTTGCTCGTGAGTGTCAGAAAGACAGAGCACCGGCCTCTGGTTTTACCCGACCCAGCCAAGGAAATAGCCATGGCCACAACAACTCAAACCACCACAATCAAAGCCAAAGTGGAGCGTCCAATGCACTGGTAGCCCAACAGGACGACAACTTTGATTGGGGTGTTCATCTTGAGGATGCCATCATCGCACAAACCCAGGTTGGTCTCATGGCTGAGATCATGGAGATGATGGAAGCAGAGAAAAGGGAAGCTTCTATGGCTGACCTAGAAGAATCTACAACTGTTGCTACAGAGAAGGTGAAGGAAGCTGAAGATATGGAAGCTCCTGTAGCTGATGAAGAGGAATCGACTACTGTTGTTGCTCTCATGGCCATTGGAGAAGTAACAAGTTCATATTCTGAGGTAGACTCTAACCCTTTCTCTGTTGTTTCATGTTCTAAATGTCTAGGGCTTAAACTTGAAAATTCTAGGCTCCAAGACAAAATCGAACCCCTAAGTATGGCAGCTCTAAACTACAAAGAAAATGAAAAACGTTTTAAAGATTCTATTGAAACGTTAAAAAAGGAAAAATGTGAATGTTCTTTAAAAATAAGTGATCAACAGCTTCACTTAGATGTTGCATACAGGGGGTTGGAAAAACAGAACAATGAAATCAACAAACTGCAAAATGAGATCTTGCAGTTAAAATGTGCCAATGAGAAGTTGAAAAACTCTCGCTTTGTGGTGGGACACTACGAATCTGTGGTGAGACAACTGAATGGGTTAGGATTGGGTACTAATGCCATTCCTCCACCAGTGAGCGGGAAGTTTGTCAATAGCTTAATAGACATTGATCTCACTTGTCTAGATGAGTCCTCTGATAAGGATGATTCCCCTAAAAAGGATGAATCCTCAAGTAAGGCTAACTCCACATCTAGTGAGGAGTTTGTTAATGCTTCAAAAGATGGGTCGGTTAACACTTACCCTGAAGGAGCAGAATCTGAGGAGTTGTTCACTGAACAAAAGGTAAAGAAAAACGTTATCACTAATGGTGATAATTGCATTTTAACCGAACCCGATATCATTGAAACAAATGATAATCTAAAGGTAATGCTTTATGGGGGGTATAAAAGTCTTAACCAAGCAAAGAAAGAAGCTTTTTCAGCTCATTATGGGCTTGGATATAAAGAAAATTTGGAAAAATATTATACTCCCAAAAACCAAACTGTAAAGGTTCAGACTAATGTTCATAAACCAACTCCTCCTTCTCATAATGCTGAGTTATCTAAGGCCAGATCTAATGAGCCTTACAAGAGAACTTATGTAGACAAGAGAAATTGTTTTCACTGTGGCTTGGTTGGTCACATTATTGTGAACTGTCCTTCTAAGAACCAAGGGAAACGGCATGTTGTTCCACAACCAGCTGTTTGCCCCAGGTCGCCATCAGTGAAAGCTCCCAAAAATCCAAAACAAAATGTGGTGAAACCACCAGTCAAACCGATGGTAAAGCCTAAGATAAAGTCTGAAGGTAAACCATCTGTTACAAGAAAGGTAACGCAACATGCTGTACCGTGTGTATCTACATCTGGCAGTACACGTACTGGTGAGAAACCTGTGGCGAAACTCTCAAAGCCACAGAGAAGAAGAAGAAACAAGAGGTTGAGAAAGCTGGAACAGCTGACTTCAGTTCAATCAGGTGAAGCTTCCACAAGTTCACCTGTTGTTGTTGAATCAAAGTCTCCTGCTCCGGTTAAGAAACAGAAGCGATCCTGGACTGCCAAATCCGAAAATCTCAATCTCCCAATTCTAATTCTTTTAGAGATTCATCAATTTTGAACAGTCATCATGACTGTGAGTTAAAGGAAGTAGTTTATTTCGAAATGGATGGACGACCCAAGACCACAATGGCTTGGGTCTCCAAATCGAACTAATTCTTTTATGACTCGTGCAGGGACGTCCGAAGGGTACTATCTCTTACCACTGGTATGTAGATAGTGGATGCTCCCGGCACATGACAGAAACATGGCCCTGCTTCAAGATGTTAAACCATTCAGAGGCGGCTATGTAGCCTTTGCCGGAGAAAAAGGCGGCAGCATCACGTGTCAAAGTGTGGTTTCGAACGGTTGTGTCAGCTTTGACAATGTCAACTTCTGCGAGCAGCTGAAGCATAACATGTTGAGTGTCTCCCAAATGTGTGATAAGGAGTACTCGGTGATGTTTGACAAGTCAGAATGCCTGATTCTCAAACCTGGTTTTGAAGTTCCCGAAGATTGGATCCTGATGAGAGCGCCAAGAACAAACGACACCTATCAGATCGATATGAGTGTGGCAACAACCTCCTCATCAGTTGCTACTTGTTTGCTTACTAAAGCGACAGAGCTCGACTCCATCTTGTGGCATAGGAAACTCGGACATATTTCGTATCGTAAAACGAATCATCTTGTCCGAAACGGTTTGGTAACCGGGGTTCCTAAGCTGAGATTTACCGTTTCAGATGACTGTATGCCTTGTAAAAAGGGCAAATAGCAACGGAAGTCTCACAAGCCCAAGCTCCAAAACTCTATTGATACCCCTTTGGAGCTATTACACATGGATCTGTTTGGCCCCATAAGTATCAGGAGTATTGGAGGAAAGTCGTTCTGTCTAGTAGTAACTGATGATTTCTCACGTTTTTCTTGGGTGCACTTTTTAGGTACTAAAGACGAGACTGCTGATATTCTTCAATACTTGATCCTGAGCTTGGAATCTCTTTGCAAGCTGAAAGTTAGAAGAATAAGGAGTGACAACGGAACTGAGTTCAAGAATAATTTGATGGAGCTTTTCTGTCTCAAGAAAAGGATCCGTCACGAATTCAGCGTGCCGTACACGCCTCAACAGATTGGAGTTGCTGAACAGAAGAACAGAACACTGATTGAGACTGCAAGGACTATGCTGTCGGATGCAAAGCTTCCTGTCACTTTCTGGGCAGAAGCCGTTAATACGGCTTGTCACGTCTTAAACAGAGTTCTGGTTGTGAAGAGGCACAACAAGACTTGTTACGAGTTGATCCACAATTGACTTCCCAATCTTGATTACCTAGTTCCTTTTGGTAGTCCTTGTTCCTTGTTGCTACAGTACAAAGACCGCCAGTCTAAGTTTCATGCAAAAGCGGTGGAAGGCATCTTCTTAGGATACGTTGCCAACTCGCCTTGCAAGAGAGTGTACAACATAGGAGCTCGTACTGTCGAGGAATGGTTTGAAGTGGATTGCAGTAAACATAGCATTCCACCCGAACCAACAGGTCCAGCTTGGGGTTTTGATTATGATGCGCTATTTAAGTCATTCAATCTTCCTGATCTATCTACAGTTGACGCCGCAAATGTTTATGAATTATTGGGTGGCGACAATGACTCCAGCTTCTCTACTCGTGCTACTGTACCGATTGTAACTCCTGATTCCAATGCTGCATCTGCATCTGGAACTCATGACAGTGATAACAATGAAGATGTTCTTGTTGTTGGAGATGACGCTCAAGCTAATCCTAACACAACTGTAGGAAATGAAGCTCCAGCTGATGCAATTAACATTGAATCTTCTTCCTCTGGAACAAAGGAAATGGGGGAGTTAAGCACGAATCTTGATCCAGAAATTCAGGAACCGATTGTACCGGAGACGAGAGTGCATAGGAATCATCCAATCGACAACATTATTGGTGATCCTTATGCCGGTGTTCAGACTCGTCATCGAACCATCACTGAGAACACCAGTCTTTACACCGAGATTCTTGACACTGGGGTCATGGAAACATGTCTGCATGTTGCATTCGTGTCCCAGTTAGAGCCGAAGAATGTGAAGGAGGCTCTCACTGATAACTGCTGGATTAAGGCGATGCAAGATGAATTATCTCAATTCCAAAAGTTGCACGTGTGGGATCTGGTTGACTTGCCAAAAGGCTTTCAGCCAATTGGAACCAGATGGGTGTTCAAATGCAAGACGGATGATCTTCATATTGTTGTGAAGAACAAAGCAAGGTTGGTTGTTCAGGGTTTTTATTAGCAAGAGGGCTTGGATTACACGGAAGTATATGCCCCAGTTGCTAGAATTGAAGCCATTCGACTATTCTTGGCTTATGCCACATATGTCGGCTTCAAGGTCTACCAACTTGATGTGAAGAGTGCTTTCCTTTATGGTAAAGTTCATGAAGAGGTCTATGTCACTCAACCTCCCGGATTTGAGGATCCACATAATATCAATAAAGTGTATAAGCTCGACAAAGCACTTTATGGTCTTCATCAAGCACCGCGGGCATGGTATGAGACATTATCTAAGCATTTACTGTCTAATGGTTTCGACCGTGGACAGATTGACTCGACCCTCTTCATTATGAAAGCAGGAGGTGACATTCTTCTTGTACAAGTATACGTCGACGACATTATCTTTGGATCTAACAATGAAGGGATGTGTAGGGAATTCGAGTAGGTGATGAAGTCCAAGTTTGAAATGAGTAATAAGGGTGAATTATCGTTCTTCCTGGGTCTGCAAGTCAGTCAAAGAGAGGATGGCATTTATCTACATCAAACCAAGTATGTGCAGGACATCTTGTCAAAATACAAGATGAATGATAGCAGTACTTATGGCATACCTATCCCAGTCAATCATGGTCTGCATCCTGACAAAGATGGAAAGGATGTGGATTGTAGATTGTCCGCGGGATGATCGGATCACTTATGTATCTCACAGCTTCAAGACCCGATATAATGTTTGCTGTGTGCTTGTGCTCAAGGTTTCAGTCTCAACCGAAGGAGTCACATATGATAGCCGTGAAGAGAATTTTCAGATACCTGAAAGGGAAACCCCGATTAGGTCTTTGGTACTCTAAGCAGCAGTCATTCGACTTCAAAGCCTACACTGATTCAGATTATGGCGGTTGTAACCTTGATAGAAAGTCAACTTCTGGTGGATGTCAATTCTTAGGAGACAGACTGGTCTCCTGGCAGTGCAAGAAGCAGTCAACGGTTTCTGTCTCAACTTGTGAAGCAGAATACATTGCTGCAGCGAGCGGTTGTTCTCAGATATTGTGGATTCCGCAGCAATTGAGAGACTACGACTTGAACTTCACTGGAACTCCTCTATTCATTGACAACAATGCCACCATGTCCATCACAAATAACCCGGTGAAACATTCCAAAACTAAACGTATAGAGATTCGTCATCATTTCATCCGTGATTGTGCTGAAAAGCATTTAATTGAACTTGTAAAAGTTCACACGGATGACAATCTTGCTGACCTTTTCACAAAGGCATTTGATCGATCCCGTTTTGAGCATCTTGTCAACTTGATAGGAATGTTCAATCCTGAGTGAAAATTAAGTTTTCATAAATCAATTCAATTCATGGAAGTTAAATTTTATTTCTTTTAAATATTCTGTATAGTTCTTTTAAGTTTCAAAATATTTTACAAAAACAAAAACAAAATAGAAAATGGAGAAAATTTCAAAGTTAACTTGAGAAAAGAGGAAATGATAGTACATCAGAAATGATCCAAACGTCACAGACTGCTCATATGGGAAATGATTGCGTGTTTAACTTATTATGTTTTTCATCTGCTTATTTACAAGTAGTTTAAATTGTCAGTAGGCTGTATGCGTCTTTGAATCACTAGTAGTGTGGAAACTAAATCTAAATTACAACTGTGATTTGAACCCATGTTTGCAAGTGTGTGTGCGTAAAAGAATAGAAAAGATCATTATCAGATAAAGGATGTTAGATTTGGGTAATAATTTTCTTTTGAGGTCAGTTTCGGGTTATGTCATTAGCACAATTAATGCGGTTCATCTCACTGCCCATACTCACAAGTATGCAAGGAGAGATTGAATCAAGACATGTCTCTACATTAACCGTTGAGCATGTATTCACTCTTGAATCACTCCTGATTCATTGAAATCAAATCCAGATAAAAGTTGGATCCCCTTACCTTAAAACTCAAACACCATATATATTATCTTGAATCATCATACCGATATTCAATGAAGAAAATCAAATGAAACCAAGATAAATGAATCACTCGATTCTGAATCTTATGATTCCTGATAATCCTTATGGATTATGCTTGATTTTTCCTGTGCTAATAGATGTAACTTCATTCTGAAAATTTAGAAAATCATTGGAAAAATCTTAGATGCCGTGAGATAATGCAATTTACATTATTGTAGCATATCAGTGGGGTACAAGTTGTATATCTTATAATTAATACCTTAATACACAAGAACGTGATACAAAGATGCTTATAGTTTCAAATCTTATAATATTGTCAACTTGAATTACTTGTTTATGTGCTTATTACGTATGAATAAATAGTAATTCATGACATGATCCCATATTCTTTGATGTTTATATTGTATCATTTTTGCTAAAAGATAGCCTAACATGATCCTCTGCTCGTGTCTTTGATCAAAAATAGTTTGTGTGAATACTTGTAAATTTTTATTAGAAAAGATCAAAAAGATTTTAAGTTTATGCATAGTTCAATTTTATTCAGAAAAGCCAAAAATATTTTGTGTTTAACCTTCTTGAATTGTATTTGAATCCTCTTGATTGAATATTTTTAACTTATTCGTTATTTGACTTGAAAAACTTCATATATTTGAGTTGAAAGTTTGCGCACTTAAGGGTTTGTGCGTACTTGTTAGTGCGCATGAGGTAAGCCCTGCGTACTTAACAAATACGCAAGAGTTAAATCTTGCGCACTTGTAAGTACGCAAGGGTGAAAGCTTGCGCACTTGTAAGTACGCACGAGTTAAAACGTGCGCACTTGTTAAGTACGCACGGCCTTTTAGTGTTGAGTATAAAAAGAGGACTTAGAAATTTTTAGAGTTTTTCATCACATTCAAACAGCTTTTTCCCTCTGCAAACTTACTCAAAAATTCAAGTGTTCTAATCCGATTTTTCGTCCCACTACAAGTTTCATCATCTCATAACATCGATTTGGTGAGATACTAGGCATAATCCATCCATGAATTCGTGACAGTGGACCAATTCCTTGACTAAGAAAATCTAAGTTCAATCTGTGATTTTTAGGGCAAATTGTGGGTGGTTTGGGTAACCTCTTATCATTAAATCAGGATTAGATAACTTAATCTACCCTTAATCGTCCTTGTTAGTCTCTGATTTTTTACTTTGGGTTTGAAGTCAACCGTCAATGGTTCGGTCGACCATTTTTGGTCAAAATTGGTCATGTATAGTAGTATCTGGTGTAAGTATTGGTCCCATAGGCTCGAATCGTTGATTCCGACCTAGTGGTGACCCAATACACACCAAGTTTTGAACATCAAGTTGGATTTCAAACTTCTGAATTTTTCACCAAGTACGTTTCCTGCGCACTTAACAAGTACGCAAGAAGCACTTCCTGCGTACTTGTTAAGTACGCAAGAGGAAACTCCTGCGTACTTGCTAAGTACGTAGGACCAACACTTGGCAAAAATTCCTAAGTCTGAAACTCAGTTCAAAGAGTAACTGCTATACTGAGTCATGTTTATCCGTTTCCAATGATACGTGTTGTTCTTATTATGTTTTCTGTGTGTTTTTGCAGATCATGGCTCGGGCGTTTACTAACGAATTCAACCTGTTAGCTAACACTGAACCTGAGTGGAAGGGTGCAGCATTGCAGTACAGAGACATAGTTGATTTCTTGAACCGTTCAAGAATCAGCTACGCCATTTCTGCTGACCTGATAGTGTCCAGACCCTACCTCGAGCAGTTTTGGGAGACTGCAGAGCACGACTGCACGGTAACCCCCAACATTATAAGCGCTACCGTTGCTAGTCATGCTATTGTTTTCTCTAAAGATACTATACAAAGGGTCCTTCAATTCAGAGATCTCGTAACCGACCCGACAGCCTATCCAGACTACTTTGTGGACGGGTGTTGGAGACAAAGAATGGGCTATGTCGGTGCGAGGGACTATGCTTCATACAAGAAGATGTGGGTGTTAGACCAATGGAGATACTTCGCCCACATCATGATCATGTGCATCTCATCAAGGAAAGCTGGGAAAGATGCCATGGGTCATGACCTTGCAGCAGCCATGGTCGGCTTTTTTCTCAATGAGGGCTACAACTTCTCCCGCTATATCTTTAAGGCCATCAATGACCAGATCAACACAGCGGAGAGGTTTCGGTTCTTGTTATACCCTCGGTTTATGCAACTTCTGATTAATGACGCGTTGCCAAACCTTCCTGCCATAGGGGAGAGACTGCAGGTAAAGTGGGTGGACAAAAGAGTATTCGCCCAATTCCTAAAGCCAGGCAGTGTAGATCCTACCCCTGTGCATACAGAACTCTTTGGCCACCTCATCAATGAAGCGTATGTGGCCCCGGGTGACTGAAGATGGTACAGTCACGACTCGGAGCCGGAATTGAGTGAACACTCCGACGAACAACAAGAACAACAACAGGAGTAAATGGAGAGTGATGATGGATCGTCTGATGATGAAGACGACGAAGGAGGAAATGATGGTGCTGAGGGATCCGACTCGGAAGCGACTGAGTCAAATTCTTTCGATTTCGATGATGCACCGTCGCAGGTACACCCACGGAGACCGGCCAAGGTAACCCTACTTGAGTCATCCTCCAAGAGAAAGCGACAGTTCTCTAGCAGCGAATACGATCCAGACTCTGACTCTGACGCTGCTATACAAAGACAAAGAAGAGAAAGCGTTCACAAGAACAGGGGCGATAGGCAACAGCCTTCTATCCCCAGTGTGGTGGAGGCTCAACAGCAAGTACAAGTGTCAGCTACTAGTCCGGATTCAGCCTCCACCCCACCTTCACAGCAGCTTTACCGTAGGAGGAGGAGGCCGCAGGTGCAAAGTGAAGTGGTCGTCACTTCAATCACAGCGGAGATCCCTGTGATAGTGACCCTCCCTACCACTACCGTTCAGGTGACGGTGACTACTCCAGTTCTCACGGAGTCAGTCACCATCACCCCTACCATTACACCTACAACTCTCGTCACATCTTCCATCCCAACTACCACCATTGAGCCTCTAAGTCAACCCTTCACTATGGAGACTTCACACAAGGGTTTGACTTTGATACCAAATTCTCCTCCCCTACTCATAATGCCGAGGCTTCCTCATCCAGACATCCTGATCCGAATGATGATAGGATAGATGTTCTGGAAACCCAAGTTGCTGGTTTACTGAAGACTATTCAGAAATCGAAGGAGGAGTCTGACGCTCAATAAGCGCAGATCAATTCTTTGGTAGATGAAGGTACAATCCTTCGTAGCCAGAGAACAGGGACTGAGGAACGACTGAAGAACATCCTGGCCCAGAATGAGCTCCTAATCAAGACAAATGAAATGCTTTTGGGTCATGGGTTGTCCTTGGAGCTGAGGTTTGACGCTCAAAGGAAGGAGCATGAGCTAATGGTCAAGTTGATTGCTGATCTGACCAAGAAGCTTGATGCTCAGGGGGAGAAGGACAAAGAGAAAGAGAAAGAGAAGGAAAAGAGGACTACTGGTGATGAGGCGTGTCATCCGGTCGACTTGACTAAGGATGACGACAAAGACAAGGATCCCAAAGCCGGTCCTAGTGGAGGTGAGCACCAAGCTTTAGCAATCGTGCCCATCTCTGCTGTTCCAATGGCTCAGGGGGAGTCTACTCATCAAGAGGGTGGTGATACCTCTGGCGGTGGTGGTGATAAAGGAAAGTCAGTGGCTGAAGTACTTAAGGACTTATCTGATGATGAGATCCTATATCTAGAGCCTGACTATTCCAATGAAGCACAGATCGATGCTCTCTTCAATCTAGAAGAAGGAGAGATCAACTTTGGTGACGATTGGGATGATGATGACGAAGAAGTTGTAATCGAAATTCCCAAGGGTGACGGGGAAGGAGAGTACGAGCTAGAAGATGGAGAAATCTTTGAATTTCCATCCTTCGACGCTCCGCTCGACACAGGTTCAGTCGAGTAGGCTAGTAATGTAGAAGCCTCGACTGAAGCCTCCCTAGTTGACCCTGAACCTGTGGACCCAGAGGCACCGAAAGAAACAGACATGCCTTCTACTTCATCAAAGGGTCCAGCTCCTGTGTGGCAATAGACAAACACGGAGTAACAGGGATGATCTTGGCTGTAAGGTTCGAGAAGGACAAGCAGCTGTTCACTATCAAAAGATCTGGCGGGGTTCAATACTTGAAACCCACCAGTGAAGCGTTCAGCTCCTTGCCCAAATACGACCTTGTGAACCTAGCAAACCGAGAGCTGTTGGGTTATTCCAATCACGCAGTGGCGATGGGTTTGTGGGTGGTTCTGCAGCGAGAAGCAAGATCGGGGAAATTCGAAATGTTCAAGCCTCAAGTGCCCAAGAGAGTCAAGGATAAGCACGCTGTACATCCTGTGACTAAGAAGCACTTAAAGAAATTGGTATACAAGCCAGTGCGATGTGAAACTAAGATTCCCCTGAGCAAGTAATCTCAGGATATTCTTAGTGACATGTGGTACTGGTACGTAGATCCAAAGACGGACGAGGCTGTGATCATGGGTAAGGGACGTTCAGAGAGCGGGAACATGGTACCAAAGTAACTGATCAGAATTTTTGATGAAGTCTGCTTCATCAACTTTTCTGTGAAAGATCTGGAGGTACTAGCAGAACGCTATTGCGTCTACACCGATGAATGGACAAAGCTCCTTGCTTCTAAATATGACAAGGTCATTAAGTTCTGCCTTGATTACAAGAAGAAGATGGAAGCTAAAGATCAAGCGCTGTGAAGACTGAAGATGTGAAGACCGAAGACTGAAGATTATCCAGAGTTGCTGTCAAGGGGGAGTTTGTTGAAGCACTTTCCTGTGACAAACACTCTGGATAGATAGAGTCTTAGTCTTAGGTTGTCTTGTCTTGTTTGTAATTGTCTTTGTATGTAAGAGTCTTTATGTATTAGTTTATCGAGTTGTATTTACTTTTACATATTGAATGTTGCAAAATTCTCTAAGTGTTTTGCGCACTTATAAGTGCGCAGGAGAAAGCTCCTGCGTACTTAGCAAGTACGCAAGAATAACTTTGCGTACTTGCTAAGTACGCAAGAGCATTTTGCCCTGCGCACTTGCTAAGTGCGCAGGCGTCAGGTCTTGTATAATTAGGATAGGTTGACAGAAGTTAAGTACGCAGGCATTATAGCAAATACGCAGATTGTAAACTAAGTGCTTTTCTGTGTAACCTTCAAGTGTTTATAATACAAAGAACGTTTAAAGTGTTTTCTCTTCTCGGTTTACTTTGTTTAGCTAGACTCTCCGCCTAGTCACGAGCATTCCGCACCCGGTCCGACTAGTAGACCCACCTGCATGTGACGATCCGACACACCCGAGGGACCTACAGTTAATCATGGTTTGGATTGTACTCAAATAGTGATATAATCACTTGAATACTATGACACATTAAGGTTAATTAAACTCATATAATTTTTCAAGGAGACATGCTTTAGCCTATAAGTAAACACTCATCCTGGGAATTCCCAGGAAAGCATACGGGTCCCTCGGTTGATTGAGATTTATGCGAAATGCTTTCCTAGACAGAAAACCCAGAATACAGGTGTCACTCTTCCAGATTGCATGTGTCCTCAAATAATTAAAAAGTTTAAAAACCTTAACGAGGGCATAAAAAGATTTTTATAGTTTTAGATCCATGAAGTTTCCACATGCTAAGAAGATGATGATAGAGGAGTAGGTAAGAATATTATGAGGTTTTAGGGTATAGGTCGGGATATTGTTTATTTAATTATTATTTAAGTATATCTTAATAAGTCATGAATTGTTAACAAGTAAGGCATCAAAAACGAAATAATAACTAATCATAGTAAGCATGTAACACATAGCATGTAGCACATATCACATAATCATGAAGCATGGCATAAGTGGGTGTCCTAAAGTTATAGTCTAGGTCAAGGTGTCTAATAACCTAGTTCCCTATAACCAAGGCTCTGATACCAATCTGTCACACCCCAACCGACGGCGGAAACGTCGGGGCGGGACATATAGACTGTTCATGAGCACAAGGTTGACTAGATTTCAATATTTTAATCATCAAATTTAACTTCAAATAATTCAACACAACCAAATTCAAACAAGTACATAAACGAAATACATAATAGTCTTTATTTAAATTTAACTAAGTCCAAAGCCTATGTGTAGCATGCCTTGATCAAACTCATTCATTAGCACCTGAAACATGAATAAAAAGTCAACTAAAAAGTTGGTGAGCATACACAGGTTTGTATATAGATAGAATATAGATTATGAATAAACAAATCCTTACATAACATGATAAAATAAGGCATTTATAGAGAGCAGCTATTGTGTAACCAAGTACAATCCAACCTTTGTAAGTAGCATGCAAAATTGTGTTATCAGTGAGAATCACCCCAATCTGGGTGGGTTTGTCAGACTCAATAGATCTATCATTGTTTACCGTCGGCTTGAATAGTTAATGATTGCACATAAATTGTTCACAAAAGTTAGCACACCTAGCACTCAAGCATAAAGCTCAAATTTGCACACATGAATGTAAAGAGGATTTGTACTTGTGTAGTTTCTGTAAATGTAAGCAATAGTTTGTATAGAGTTCATGTTTCACCCCAAAAGTGTAAAAAAGTAAAAGGGGCTATGTAATACTCACATGATTCAAAAGGCGTAGCTAACACGAGAGAATAGATAGTAACGAGATCCTTGTAATGCATAACGTTAACCTAGAGTGTAATATGTATTGAATTAATAGTGTGCACAATAGTTTATAAATTTAATTTTGTAGGTTTAAATAAATAACTTCTATTTATTTTAGAATAGGAATTTGATCTTTTTAAACAAGGTTAATATAAATCTTTATAAAATCAATTATTTTTATTTGAAAATTCATTTGAAATGCTTATTGTTTTTAAAATATAAAATTTAGTATTCTGCCAAAATTTTCTCAGACACGCGACCGTGCCTGGGACAAGGCACGATCATGCTAGGACCACTGGCGCGACCGTGCTAGTCAGGGCATGACCGTGTTGATCAAATAGAAAACATAACTAAGCTGCTCACTAGGCACGACCGTGTCTTAGCCAGGCACGACCGTGTCTAGGGTTCTGAGCACGACCAAGTCTAGCCAAGAGGCACGACCGGGTCTGAGTGTGTGAGGCACAACCGCGTTGGGATTAGCACGACCGTGTCTATTCCAATTCATGAACGAATTGACTAATTCTTATAATGTTAGTGTTGGAAATCATAGGGCTTTCATCCATTAGGTTATTACCAGTCTATTGGTATAGATTGATTATATTTAAAACATGTCCAGAACCGGATTCGATTAAACCATTTTTGAATGAAACATAGATTCGGGCTCGTGTTAATTTCCATATTGTAAGCCCCAAATGAGTTGGGGCTTTTGATCTATAGACTAAATCGAATGTGTATGAGGTTTCAATTACCCGAAAAGACGATGAATCGATAGCGTACGGTAGAGGCGAGTTCCAGCGTCGACGGGTTTGATTTCCGGTGCTCTTTGCTGCAACTCTGGCTAAATCAGTGTGTCCAGAAGTTTTAGAGAGGATCAAGTAGTGTGTGTCGTTTGTTTGCTTGAGAGAATTAGGATCGAAATGGAGGAATCGATGGTCTCGTGAAATGATTTGACGGTTTTGAGATTAATCGAATTCACCAGAGTTATTTGTTGTAATTGTGGTGATTATTCGATTAATTGTTTTCGTTAATGGTAATGATGCGTATAAAGGTTACGAATTCAAATGATTCTGCGTTTAAAAACTGCATTTACGTTTCAACTAACACGAGGCGCGACCGTGCCTGTACGAGGCGCGACCGTGCCAGAACGAGACGCGACCGTGCCTATTAGGGTTTCTTGTTAATTTATAAAATCAGTCCTTGCAAATTTCAGTTTTGATAGATTTATATAAGTATAAACTTATTTAGAATTTTAATAGGATATACCCGTGTAAAATTTTCTGATTTGCATTGGAACATAGTATTTAATTGTTGGTACGAATAGAACAAGTTAGTGTACTAAAATTGGGTTTGAAATATATCACATTGAACTGAAATACAGATAATGAAAATCAGAAATGTTACAAGAACCTACCCCTGAGCACACCGCACTCTTTGGCCACTTGATTAATGAAGCGTATGTGGCGCCAGCTGATTGGAGATGGTTTAGTCATGATTCTGAGCCAGAACTCAGTGAACATTCTGATGAGCAACAACTAGATGAGAACGTTGAAAGTGAGGATGAACTGTCTGAAAGTGGAGACGAAGAAGCAGGTAATGATGGTGCTGAAGGATCCGACTCCGAAGATACAGAGTCTGATTCATCTGATTCTGATGATGCACCATCACAGGTACACCCGAGAAGATTGACAAAGGTGACCCTTCCTGAGTTATCTTCAAAGAGAAAGTGACAATCGACGAGCAATGAATACGAGCCAAATTCTGACTCGGACGCTGCTATACAAAGACGAAGACGTGAAAGTATCAGCAAACAACGGGGGGGGGGGGGATAGGCAGCAACAATCTATTCCTCACGAGGTAGAGGATAGTGCTCAGATGCAAGTACAAGTATCGGTTGCGAGTACTGATTCAGCTTCTGCCCCACCTTCACAACAGCTGTACCGGCGACAGCGGAGGAGGCCACAGGTTACACCTGATATGGCTGTCACTACTATCACAGAGGCGGTTCCTGTGATAGTGTCCCTCCCTGTACCATTTGTCCAAATGGTGATGACTACTCCAATTCTTACCGAGTCAGTCACCATCACTCCTTCCACCACTCCTACAACCACCATCCCATCCACAATCCCTACTACCACCATTGAACATATCAGTCAACCCTACAACTTTGGAGACTTTTCTCAGGGTTTTGAATTTGATATGCTCTTCTCCTCTCCCCTCCATAATGATGAAGCCTCTACGTCCAGGAATCCTGATCCAAATGATGCAAGGATAACTACTTTAGAAACCAAGTGGCTGGGCTACTAGAAACTGTTCGGAAATCAAGGGAAGAATCTGAGGCTCAACAGGCTCAGATAAATTCATTGGTGGACGAAGTCACTATTTTAAGAAGCCAGAGAACTGGGACGGAAGAGAGACTAGCAAATGTAATGGCCTAGAAGGAACTACTGATCAAAACAAAAAATATGATTCTGGGACACAGGTCGTCTCTAGAGCTTCGGTTTAACATGCAGTGGAAAGAACATGAAATGATGGTCAAGTTAGTAACTGACCTGACCAAGAAGCTTGCTTCTCAGGGGGAGAAAGAAAAAGAGAAAGAAAAAGAGAAGGAGAAGGCATCTAAACCTACCGGTGATGAGCCTTGTCATCCGGTCGTTCTGACAAAGGATGATGACAAAGACAAGGATCCTGAAGTTGGTCCTAGTGGAAGTGAGCAACAAGCTTTGGCGATAGTGCCCAAATATTGCTGTAACAATGGCTGAGGGGGAGTTGACTCATCAGGAAGGTGGTGATACTTCCGGTGGTGATAAAGGAAAGTCAGTGGCTGATGTTCTGAAAGATCTATCTGACGATGTGATCTTATTCTTAGAGCCTGACTATTCCAAAGAAGCACAAATCGAGGCTCTCTACAATCTTAAAGAAGGAGAGATCGACTCTGGTGATGATTGGGATGAAGATGATGATAATGTAGTTATCGAAGTTCCCAAGGGCGATGGGGAAAAAGAGTATGAGTTTGAAGATGGAGAGATCTTCGAAGTTCCATCCTTTGAATCTTAGCTCGACACAGGTTCAGTCGAGACTGCTAGTAATGTTGAAGCATCGACTAAATCCTCCCCCACCGACCCTACACCTGTGGATCCAGAGGCATAGAAAAACAAAGATATGCCTACTAGTTCATCAAAGGATCCTGTTCCTTTCTAGCAAAAGACTTCTATCATAGACAAACACGGAGCAACAGGAATGATCTTAGCTGTGAGGTTCGAGGAGGATAAGCAATTGTTTGCAATCAAGCGAGCTGGGGGGTTCAATACTTGAAACCAACCAGCGAAGCTTTCAACTCATTACCTAGATACGACCTCGTGAACCTAGCAAACCGAGAGCTGCTGGGTCACTCAAATCACGCAGTAGCGATGGGTTTGTGGCAGGTTCTACAGCGTGAAGTAAGATCTGGGAAATTTGATATGTTTAAGCCTCAAGTGCCCAAGCGAGTCAAGGATAAGAACGCCAGACATCCTTTGACTAACAAAAGCATAAAGAAACTGGTATACAAGCCAGTGCTGTGTGAAACCAAGATTCCCCTGAGCAAGTTATCTCAGGATATCCTCGGTAACATATGGTACTGGTACGCAGATCCTAAAACGGGCGAGGCAGTGGTGATAGGAAAGGTGTGGTCTGATAGTGGAAGCTTAGTGCCAAGGGAACTGATCAGAGTATTTGATGAAGTCTGCTTCATAAACTTCTCTGTGAAAGATCTGGAGGCACTAGCTGACAGGTACTGCATTCATACGGATGAATGGACAAAGTTCCATGCTTCTAAATACGACAGGGTGATCAAGTTTTGCCTTGACTACAAGAAGAAGATGGAAGCTAAAGATGCAGAGCTGTGAAGACCGAAGACGATCCAGAGCTGTTGTCAAGGGGGAGTTTGTTGAAGCACTTTTGTGTGACAAACACTCTGGATAGAGTCTTAGGTTATGTACTTTCTTTGTATATATTTGTCTTTGTTTGTAAGCGTTTGTATGTATTAGTTATCGAGTTGTATTTACTAATGCATGTTGATTGTTGTTTAATTCTCTAAGTGTTTTGCGCACTTAGTATGTGCGCAGGAATTAGTTCCTGTGTACTTAGCAAGTACACAAGAATACTCTGCGTACTTGCTAAGTACGCATGAGTAATTTGCCCTGCGCACTTGCTAAGTGCGTAGAGATCAGGTTTTATATAAATAGAATAGGTTGACATGATGTAAGTACGCAGACATTTGCGCTCAGTATTTTCTCTCTGTAACCGTTCGATTTTATAATAGAAAGAACTTTAAAGTGATTTTATTGTTCGGTTTACTTTGTGTTGTTTGATTCTCCACCTAGTCACGGGTATTCCGCACCCGGTCCGACTAGTCACGCACCCACACGTAACGATCTGAGACACCTGGGGACCTACACAAATATAACTACTTTTATATATATATGCACATTTAGTTAATTATACATATATTACATATAAATACACCACATAAGTAAATAATGCATAATGTTACTTTATTTGAATCGAACCAATATTTTACTACTTTCATTAGAGCGTATATACAAGTATTACCATTATACACATCTACTAAGTCAAACCAACACTTTTATGGTATAACTATTAGAATAATAAATAGAGGTTTACAACCCGAGGCTTTTACCTAAACGGCCCTAACACATTAATGAATCGGTCGAGCTCAACCACACGGCTAATAATATTACTCTAGTACAATATACTAATGTCATAATTATAATTAGGATATATCTTGTTAACTACACACACGATAGCAAGCTCGCAACTATAGCATATTGATTTGACATATACAAGATTACCAGGTGAGTTCATGTGTTTTTGCCCTCTTTTACTTAAACTTTTGAGGTGATTACATGCTTCTAAACTATTTACATACTTGATGTATTAATTAAGTAAGACGATTTTTGCTGCCACAACTAACCCTGACTTTTAGCACAATCATTGACTCCATAAGGAGCCAACGGGATATATGGGTAGTACTATCTGGGGAAGACCCCCGCACACAGTGGGCCTAATTGACGGGGAGACCACTAACTGCATGATACATGGGTATCTTGTGACATATATCGGCGCATTTTGTTGACTTATGTGGGCAGATATAAGTATGACCCATAACAATAAGGGGCATGGGTAAGGGGTTTTATTTAATGTCCACGGGTCGTGGGCACATGCTGATTGTGAACTTGTTTAATTTTACACCACATATATTTGGATTCTCAATATAAATGCTCTATTATCTAAACTTATGAACTCACCAACTTTTTAGTTAACACAATATTTTTAAGCATGTATTCAGGTACCTTCCTTGAGTTGGAAATTAGCAACTTAGACACGAGCTTGCTTGAACATAGATGATTCCTTTAGAAGACTTATGTCGAGCCATAGATTTCACACGAGAAAGCTTTAAGGGGAAGATAGAATCCATTATTTTATTTTATTTTTGTTAGTATATAGAAGAAATGTGCAGTTATAAATGTAAATTTTGACTTAGTTGGACTCATGAAATTTATAAAATATGTGTCACGTTGTTTCCGCTGTGTTTTGTCTTGTTATTCGATCATCACGCCAAGTCCCCTGGTCGGGTTGTGACACCTTCCTCGACTTGTCTCGTGGTTTTCGGATCGGGCGATCGAGGTTGATTCGGCTCTATGGAACATCAACTTGCCTTGATTATCGAATTGGGCTTCCTTGTCTTTTATTCTTTCTTCATAAGCTCTTAGTCGACCCACAACTAGGGGTGTTCAAAACCGGATATCCAAAATTTTTGGATAGTCGGTTTTACTATGCGAATCCGTATTCGAAATTTCGGATATCCAGTAAATCGGATATCCGAATCGTAGATGAAATCAAACAAAGATGCATAGATATGCACAATTCTCAAAAGATTAAACCCAATTGATTATATGATAGCTTGCAACTAACAGATTGGACTAAAAAATTGTGTGGCCATACAAAACTAAAATAAAAGTTAAACAAATATATAGCATAGGTAGATAGGTGGTGTTTCCCCAATCTTAATAATCCAAATCACATACATTACCCATCGATTAAGAACAAATTGAATATGAAAATTGTAAGTGAAGATGACCGGAGAACGGAGATGGCTTCTTCAAAGAAAACCCATATGATTGACATTCCCAATCAATAGGGAGACGAATGGAGAACGGAGATGACGATTAGGGTTCGATGGTGACAGGATGTAAACTTACCGGAAGTGAAGATGAAGATGAGAACTCGGAGTGCGATGGCGACCGGAATGAAAACTTTAAGTGAAGACGAAGATGAAAACGAGAACTTCGATCTTAGAAATGGCTATGGCAATTTGGGATATAGGGATCTACGAAGATGAAGATGAATCTTAGAAGTGAAGAATGAGGGAACAGAAAACTAGTGGACCTACATACAATATACCTAATCGATTTAATAAATAATTAAATATATTATATAAATATTAAAAAATTTCGGATATCCGAATATCCGAATTTTTTAAAACTACTATCCGAATCCGAATTTTCGGATATCCGAATCCGAATTTTCGGATAATTCGGGTTCGGAATTTCGGATTTTTCAACCGGATATTCGGATTTAGATTTTTTTTAACACCCCTACCCACAACATCGTCAAAGCCACCACGTGTATGAAGCGTTTCGGAAGTCCATTAAGGAACTTCTTGCCTATCCGAGTTTCTTCAATAATAGAACCAAGCAAAGCCGCTTTAGAAGCAATTTTCGATAACTTGCTCGCGAACAACTCGAAATCTGCGATTTGCCATTAAAGTTTGTAACCCTTCTTCTCTCACCCGACCGACTCGTAGGCGTCAAGATTTTATGGCATCCCACATAGCTTTTACTGGTTCAAGGTTACCGATCTACAAAATCTGTTCTTCGGGTATTGATGGAAACAAGAACGCAATCGCCATGTTGTTTTTCTTGGCATCCACCCCGTTCCCGGTTCAGTGGCATCCCACACGCCATGAACATTGAACATCGCCAGGATTCGCATTGCCCATATCCGAAGTCAACACCACGCACTGAAGTGATGAACTCGACGGTGAGCTTGTGTTGTTCGCGGCTTCTTAATTGTCACCCTATGAGATTTTCGATTCTTTCGGCTATATGTTACCGGTGTTTGCAGTTTTGATTGCTCGAGAACTTTGATGTGTATGAGCCAGACCTACACGCCTAGATTGAATTGACCTACAATTTCAGATCAGGTGGAATTTGATCGCGACTCGGTCAGTTTTCTGGATCTGATCGAACATCAAGTTTTTATCGCAACTTGATCAGACTTGAAGCCTCCAATCGAGCTGTAGTTCTGGTGATCGCAGGTTAGCCTCTTGATGGCGGGTTTCTGTTCTGGATCTGGGCAGCCAGTTGGTGGCGATCTGCAGTAGTTCTTCCTATCGCAAATTGGCAGCATATTTTGATGTTTGGCAGCAGCGTGTATTCAAGCAGTGATTTGACTAATTCTAAAAATGTTTCAAGAAATTTGACTCTAAACTTGATTACAATTGAAACCATGGCTCGACTACTAACTCTAGCCTATTTGATTATAATACGAATTGCAATTAAAATAAATTAATACTAAAATATAGCTTCCTAATCCTACTCGACTAGGACTCCTAGTTCACTGACCTAATCATCACCGACTTGCGATGGAGTCGATAATTTAGCCGACACATTATAGCCACTCTCTTTATTGATAGGAAAATACTTGGAAGACTAGAACGACGGTGTTACACTTTTAGTGACACAAAAGTCATCTTTCTTATACCAACTAGAATGGATGTTTTCCATTATTTTTAATAAGGTTAATGACAAATGAGTATTTTATTCACTTGTGGTTAATCGGTATCTTAGATAGAGAATTCTATGTCTTGGAGTTGTCAGTACTAAAGATGTCATACTAGTTTTTTGGATTTTTGTCTTGTAACAACGCTACAAGATAAAAATGCACCGTCGTCATCTGATATCATTAGTTTTGTGATTTTTGAGACACGGAAGTCGCTATCTTAGATAGTGACTAACCAAGAAGAAGCGGAAAGAAGACATCATTTAACACTTTAAAAGTAACCCACTTTTGTAAGAAAACAAAAGATTAAAAAAAAGAGGACATAGAATGCAAGTACCTGAAAGATTATCCTTGAGTGTGTAGAACCAAAGACTGATTGCTACCAAATTATTCTAAGTACAAATGATGCTGATAGGCTTATCAGCTGCATTCAACACATATGGCTGCTGCTGGGCTTATCAGCAGCCTTCAACACATGTTGTTGCTGATAGGCTTATCAGCAGCATTCAACACTTGTTGCTGCTGATAGGCTTATCAGCAGCGTTCAACACAAGTTGCTGCTGATAGGCTTATCAGGAGCATTATTCTCATTCTTGCTGCTGATAGCTATGTTCCTTGAAGACAAATCGTTGCAGCTGACTATCCATGCCAAGCGTCACTGACAACTTTCTGCAAAAGCAACCGACACACTCAAAACAGAAGGAACCTCAATGGTGCAACCAATGACGGACGACAATGCTCTTCCCCGAGCATGCAAACAATGATGAATAAAGTAAACGCTTCAATAAAGTTAGCTAGTTTAGCTTTAACGTGTATTATTAGCTTTTGTATAAAAGATCAACGGTCTGTGTTCAATCTGATCCTTAGAATCAAGGGTCTGTCTTGATTCTAAGTTAATATAAATACCGTGTAAACACTTCATTGTAAGAGTGCTTCTTAACTGAGTTTTCATTTGTAATCGTTTATTCACAAAGCTTAATACAACAGTGTTCTTATCAGTATTCTTTCTGTTTACTCGATTGTAATTGTGTAGTTGTTATTGTTTCCGCCAATCTCAACTAAGAACAGAACCATCTTGTAATTTCACGATCCTACAGAGTGTACCATTAACGACATACTCATATACCAACATTTGATCACCCTGATCAAAGAAGAATCCGATAAGACCGACAACATTTTTGTGATGAACTCTTGAAAGAAGCTTAATCTCAGTTTTAAACTCAAGCCCACCCTGTGCCGATCCTTGTTTAGCTCTTTTGATTGCAATCAGCTGCCCATTCGGAAGACTTCCTCTGTATACCTACATATATTGTTCAACCCTTAGTGACTAGAAAACAATTTAAAACATTCACTAACACTAACCATCCCGTATCCTCTTGCTCCTATGTTGTTAATCTCTGAAAAGTTGTTTGTGTATTTCTTAAGTTCTTCAAAGGTGAAGGATCTTGCTCCTTTCAATTGTGGAACACCACCACTCCTGCTGGTTTGATCCCAATTTGCTAAAAGTATTATGCTTATTGGTCAGAGGACATCAACTAGAAATCAAAGGATTTTCAGCGACATAAAAATCTGTTAGAAATCACTCAAGGTAGTAACTGTCAGTGATCCGTTGGTAAACATATTATTTAGAATCTTATTTTCACAATTACCAAGGGATCACCAACGAACCATCTGTTACAAATACATCCTCACTAATAATTACTGAAAAGTCTAAAATGAAATCCTATGTCAGTCTCTCGGTGATCATCAACGACTGTTATAAAATTGAGTTTTTTTATTTCTTTTCATGAAGGTATCATATCCTTCATGAAAGAAAAAAAAGTGTTTGCGTAAATGTCAGACTACTATTCTGGCTCTTATCGCTGAGCAACCATCTAAAGAGAAGAAGATTGACAACATTCCAATCGTTCGTTACTTTACGGAAGTATTTCCCAAAGACCTACGTGGTCTTCCACCTCATCGTCAAGTAGAATTTCATATTGATTTAGCACCCGGAGCAGCGCCTATTGCTCGAGCACCATATATACTTGCACCTAGTGAGTTACAAGAGTTATCTACACAACTGCAAGAGTTTTTAGATAAGGGTTTTATCCGACCTAGCTCATCGCCATGGGGAGCTCCAGTCTTATTCGTCAAGAAGAAAGATGGAACTTTCCGTATGTGCATCAATTACCGTGAGCTGAACAAAGTGAGTATCAAGAATTGTTATCCACTACCCCGTATTGATGATCTATTTGATCAACTTCAAGGATCAAGCTTCTATTCAAAGATCGATCTTAGATACGGTTATCATCAGCTGAGAGTCTGAGACGAAGACATCTCTAAAACGGCATTCAGAACTCGGTACTACCATTACGAGTTTTTGGTCATGCCACTCGGATTAACCAACGTACCCGTGGTGTTCATGGACCTCATGAACCGTGTGTGTAAACCTTACCTTGATCAGTTCGTCATCATTTTTATTGATGACATCCTTATCTACTCTAAGAGCAAGGAAGAACACGAGTAGCACCTACATTTAATCCTAGAACAGCTGAAGCAAGAGTAGTTATATGCCAAATTTTCCAAGTGCGAATTTTGGATTCGCGAAGTTCAATTCCTAGGGCATGTAGTCAACGGGAAGGGAATACATGTTGATCCAGCTAAAGTAGAAGCCATCAAGAATTGGGCGGCACCAACAACTCCGACAGAGGTACGAAAATTTCTGGGATTGGTTGACCACTACCGTCGATTCATCGAGGGATTTTCAAAGATTGCTCGACCTCTCACTGTCTTAACTTAAAAGGGTAAACCCTATAACCGGAGTGTAACACCCAAAATAAAAAGAAAATAAAATTCAAAATTTCACTCCCTCGCGGTACGCGAGGGAGATTTTGGCAAAACCTCGCGGTACGCGAGGTGACTGATTATGCGCCAGAAAATCACCTTCTCGCGGTACGCGAGAAGATTTTCGATGAAGTCTCGCGGTACGCGAGGGAATAGTACACGCGTCAGGGCCAGAAAACACGTGTCATTCACCCTTGCCACCAGCCGACACGTGTCATGCTGACTCAGCACCGTTCGTGACACCTCATCCTCTCGCGGTACGCGAGAGATTTCCTTGGCTGGCCTCGCGGTACGCGAGGGACTGGAAAATCAGCCTATAAAAGGCCTTCAACGGGATTGAAATTCTGTACAGTTTCCAAACATTCCTTATACACAAACCCGATCTCTCAAAACTCTACGACGTCCCAAAGCGCTGTTCAAGAATCCAACGAAACCCTGCTCAAGCCGTAGTTCTGTCCAAATCCCGCGAAGTAGGTATCGTTAAAACTATTCATATATATATAATCGCAATTATATATATATTCTCTCATATATATATTCTCGTTAATCGTGTCTTCCTTAGGAAGAAACGTGTCGAGGTTCTGCTCAAATTCCGAAGCCTACAACCCTACCAGCCATCAAAAATCAAGGTGAACACATTTAACGCTTTTCAAACGATAAAACCATTTTATTTACGAAAACGGCATGAAACAAATTAAATGCTTTAATCATAAGGGTAATCTACGTGATAGCATTCAGGCCATAAGCATACGTAGATTTGATCAAATGGTATACATGTGACGGGTGAAAGTCCGGTCCGTGGCTGGGTACAGATCATGAAAGGGGGTATCATAAGACTGAGGATATGGTTCCTTAGCAGATTATACGAGGGACGAGTTCCTGAGTATCATATAAGACTAAGAACAAGGTTCTTAGCATCACGACCCTGGGAATAGGCTATCAGACTGAGACATAGAGCTCAGCCAGTTGACCCCATGGCAGTTAACCCAGTGTATGTAGGTGGTATATATTTCAGGTGAAAAAGACTGCTGAATGTGTAGATTTATCATACAGAAACGTGCTTAAAGGCTTTAATTTGGTTTATGTTAGAAATCATTTTCGTGTCAGTTAAATGTGATTCACCGGCTTTATGCTGATGTTCATTTTCAAAACGTTTTTCACAGGTAGTGAAAGAAATCATTAAATTCAGGGTGGTGCAGTAAAGACAAGATCTTTAGGCATATTTAAATCCCTGTGGCAGACTAATACAAGACCAAATGTTGGAACGGACGTAGATCCTAAACATTTTAACTGGCTTGTATTATGTAAATTAATTCAGCAGATGTACATTATATAATAGACTTTTGAATGTCTATTATCATGAAATGAAAAGGAACGTGGATCCCAAGTTTTGACAAAAAGTACAGAATTAACCCTTGAGGTTATTTGTATGACATTTCATTACAAAAAGGGCATCAAGTAAAAACAAAGACTTCCGCTGTCCAAATTTATGGGACCTCATTCAGATACCAGCATTGTCTCGCGACGCCCGGGCAGGGGTAGCCCAGGGTTGTGACAGGTTGGTATCAGAGCCACATTCAAGGGTTTTAGCAAAACTAGATACTTATATGATAGTATCTTAGCTTTAACCAATAGTTGTGCCTACTGAACGAACGGTAGGAAGATGCCTTTAACATAACCAATAAATTTCAGGATGTCAGATCCATACTATTATCCTTATAATTACCCAAACTACTTCCCTGGAGAATCGTCTAATCAAGTAGTACCAAGCTATGATGATTATGTCCACTATCTACCGACTCCGGAGAATTGGAACAGAATGGTCGCAGAACAAGTGGAGCAGACTCAAGCAAGGCTTGAACCTCTGAGAGAAGAATCAGAGTATTCAGTGGAAATGGAAGATTCAAGAGAATCTTTACGTACTGTTATGACATCTATGCCACTACCTCAATCGTTAGACATAGTATACCCTACCGGAACAATTCAAGAACATCCACCCAGTCCAAGTGAAGAAACTCTACATTCAATTTCTGAATCCGACAAGGCTGCTGTTTGTGAAGGCAGTGGTGGAAAGTATTTCTTTGATCCTATTCCAGAACATCCCGTTTTCAAGGAACCTTTCTTCTATGTAGATCCCTCCGATGGACGTCAGTATGCAACCGACGGAAAAGTTGTGTGGTCTGTTAACTCAGCATATCACGATCTTAGGATGGGACACAGGGAACCACCTCCTTGTTATGGATACCATGATGAACTGCCAAAATCAATTGATGAACACCTCGATCGTGCTCTTAGAGAGGCTGACGATCTACGTGCTGAACTGTACTTCACCAGACAAGTCGTAGTTAAAAACGAACAAACTATATTTGACTACGAACTAGCCCAGGAAGACAGGAAGTACGCAGAACAATGGGTGGCAGATCAGTTGATCCAGAAAGGTGCTATGACCGAGACCCTGGGGAGATTCTATCAAGATTTGGGAGATGTGCTTCTCGATTAAAGTTAATGATAGTATTTGTATAATTAGCTAACTTTAGGTGATATAGATGCATATCTATATTTCTGTATTTGTAACAAATAGATGAAGTTTAAGCGATAATAAACTTCAAATTTTGACCCAAATTCTTGTCTTGTATTCTTAGATGTCTCAACAAAATAACAATAGCGGTCCAGCTACCTACATTACCAAGGAAAAAGGAAAAGAAGTTAATAATAATCCTGAAATAGCTACTCAACAACCAGAATTGCAACAACTGGTCAAACAAAGCATTAAAGAAATGCTTCCTGCCATAATAAAGGAAGTACAAGAGAACATCAAAACTCCAAGCTATGTAACCTCTCATTCAAAAAGAACAGAAAACCCTCCGAAAACCAACACAGAGCAAGTAGCAAGCTCTCGTAGAACTCAAACCTCGAAAAGATCCAGAACATCAAGCAATAAGTATTCTGAATCTGAAGAATCGTTAAATCTAAGCAGTAAGAGCTCAGAAGAAGAGAATGAAACAAAAAGGTATAGACACAAAGGGTGTTCTTATAAAACCTTTCAGGACTGTAAACCTTATGAATTTAAGGGCACCGAAGGCGGTATTGCTACTCTTCACTGGCTAGAAAAGATGGAGTCAGTAATAGCAATTAGCAAGTGTGCTAAGAAAGATCAAGTACTGTATGCTTCAAACTCCTTCAAAAATGAAGCATTGGAATGGTGGAATTCAATCATTTCTGCCAAAGGGAGGAGAAAGACAAATGCCATGGATTGGAAAGAATTTCGGGCAAAGGTGAAAAAGAAATTTTGCCCCAAGACTGAAAAAGAACAAGCTGAAAGAAAATTTCTGGAGCACCGAATGGTCGGTACCAATGATCGAGAGTATACTACCAAATTCTTTGAATATGCTCGATTGGCACCTCACCTGGCTAAACCTGAGTCGGTTCTCATAACTCGATATATTTATGGTTTAGTTCCAGAGATCCGTGATTTGGTGAAGGTTGTCTCACCAAAAACCATTGAGTCCACCGTAGAATTGACCGGTACCATGACGGCTGGATTAATCAGAAATATAGAGGAAAAGAAGAAAGTCGAATCCTCTATAAAATCAAAACCCGAGGCCAAAAGATTTAGTAAGAACTTTGGGCAAAAGGGGTTACCATTTAACAATCCACCATGCAAAACGTGCGGACGCAGGCATAGTGGAAAGTGTATTTTTGAAACTCCATTCTGTAATTATTGCAAGGTCTCAGGTCACTCTACTGAGAATTGCTTCAAGAAAAAGGGAATTACTTGTTTCAATTGTGGAGAGCTGGGGCACATCAGCACTAATTGCCCTAAGTTTGCAAGGACCGGAAGAGCTGGAGGATCAGGAGCCAAGATCACTCCAGAAAACAAAAAGACCGTACGAGCTTTTGTCATGAATGCTAACCAAGCTGAGAGAACGCCGGACGTAATTACCGGTACGTTTCTTCTTAATAATGTTTATGCTAAGGTCTTATTTGACTCAGGTGCGAACCGGAGTTTTATAGATTATAATTTTTGTAATCTATTAAACGAACCATTAAGTCCCTTAGCTGAAACATATGAAGTAGAAACAGCGAACGGTGATTTGATAAAAATATCCCAATCACTGAACAATTGTTACATTACATTGGCTGGTTTCACTATCCCAGTACAATTGTTACCAATGTCAATAACTGGCTTTGACATTATTTTGGGGATGGATTGGTTATCCAATAACCAAGCCGAAATCCTTTGTAATCAACAAGTTGTAAAACTCATTTCACCAACAAACAAAACTCTAACTATCCAAGGTGATAAACCCACAAAACCTATCCAGATAATCTCCATACTTAAAGCAACCAAGTGCTTAAGAAAAGGATATCTGGCATGTCTGGTATCAATTACTGCCTTGGAAAAGGAGAAGAAGATAGAATCAGTACATGTAGTATCTGAATTTCCAGACGTTTTTCCTGAAGAACTGCCTGGATTACCACCAGAACGAGAGGTAGAATTTCGAATCAACCTTGTACCTGGTGCAACTCCAATTGCCAAATCCCCGTACAGACTGGCACCCACAGAAATGGCAGAACTCAAGAAACAATTGGATGAACTTCTTGAGAAAGGTTTTATCCAACCAAGTTCTTCACCCTGGGGAGCTCCAATTCTCTTTGTTAAGAAGAAAGACGGATCAATGCGCATGTGTATTGATTATCGGGAACTAAATAAAGTTACCATCAAAAACCGATACCCACTCCCAAGGATTGACGATTTATTCGATCAACTCCAAGGAGCTTGTCATTTTTCAAAGATCGATCTTCGTTCAGGTTATCATCAGTTGAAAGTGCATGATAACGATATCTCGAAAACTGCATTTCGAACACGGTATGGACATTTCGAGTTCACGGTTATGCCATTTGGACTTACAAATGCTCCTGCCGCATTCATGGACATGATGAATCGTGTCTGCAAACCTTACTTGGATAAGTTTGTCATAGTTTTTATTGATGACATACTTATTTATTCCAAAACCCAAGTTGAACACGAAACTCATCTTCGAACCATACTTGAACTTCTTCGAAAAGAGAAATTATATGCTAAGTTTTCCAAATGCGGATTTTGGTTAACAGAAGTACAATTTCTTGGTCATGTCATCAACGTGAACGGAATTCAAGTAGATCCTTCAAAAATCGAAGCTATATCCAAATGGGAAATTCCCAAGTCACCCACCGAAATTCGTAGTTTTCTGGGATTAGCGGGATATTACCGCCGGTTCATTCAAAATTTTTCTCGTATAGCAATCCCACTCACATCCTTAACTCGGAAATCTGTAAAATACGAATGGGGACCCAAACAATCTGAATCTTTTGAAACTTTGAAACAAAAACTGACAAACGCACCTATTCTATCTTTACCAGATGGTATTGAAGATTTCGTAGTTTACTGCGACGCCTCACATACTGGTTTAGGTTGCGTATTAATGCAACGCAAGAAAGTCATTGCTTATGCATCTCGTCAGTTGAAAATTCATGAGAAAAACTACTCAACCCACGATCTAGAATTAGGCGCTATAATCTTTGCTTTGAAATTATGGCGACACTATCTCTATGGGGTTAAGTTCACAATCTACACTGATCATAAAAGTCTCAAGTACATATTTAGCCAGAAAGAGTTAAATATGAGACAAAGAAGATGGATGGAAATCCTGAATGATTATGATTGTGAAATTTGTTATCATGAAGGAAAGGCAAATGTAGTAGCAGATGCCTTAAGCCGAAAAGAAAACGTCAAGCCAAAGAGAGTACGTTCTCTCAGACTTGAACTACAAATTGATCTTGTAAGTCAGTTAAAAGAGGCACAAGAGTTAGCTTTGAAGGAAGGTAACTTTGAAAAAGAAGGAATGAAAGGAATGCTTGACTTACTGATCAAAGGAGAAGATAATATCCTTCGCATGAATAAACGTATTTGGGTACCAGTTACAGGTGATCTTCGAGAGCGAATCCTCGAAGAAGCACACAAGTCCAAATACACCATGCACCCAGGAAGTGATAAAATGTACAAAAACCTTAAAGAAAGTTACTGGTGGATTGGTATGAAAAAGAACATTGCTATCTACGTAGCAAAATGTTTGACTTGTTCCAAAGTCAAAGCTGAACACCAAAAGCCAGCTGGATTATTGCAACAGTTAGAATTACCAGTTTGGAAATGGGAATTGATAACTATGGACTTTATTACCAAACTTCCTCGAACCACTCGTGGAAATAATGCAATCTGGGTTATCATTGATCGTTTAACCAAATCAGCTCACTTTCTACCTATTAAAGACACCATGAGTATGGACAAAATGGCACAAATTTACGTTAATGAAATTGTAACGTTACATGGTGTGCCTCTATCCATAGTGTCAGATAGAGATAGTCGCTTCACATCTCGATTCTGGCAAAGTTTTCAAACAGCTCTAGGAACTCGATTGAACCTTAGTACTGCTTACCATCCACAAACTGATGGGCAGAGCGAAAGAACCATACAGACCCTAGAAGATATGCTCCGAGCCTGTGTGATAGACTTTGGAGGTAATTGGGATGATCATTTACCTCTAATGGAATTCTCATACAACAATAGTTATCACACAAGTATTCAGGCCGCACCATTTGAAGCATTATACGGACGGAAATGTCGAACGCCTGTATGTTGGTCAGATATCGGAGAAAATCAACTATCAGGACCAGAGATAGTCCAAGAAACTACCGATAAAATCTTGCAAATACGAGAACGTCTAAAAATGGCTAGAGATCGACAGAAAAGTTATGCAGATAAACGAAGAAAGCCGTTAGAATTCCAAATCGGTGACAAGGTGTTATTAAAAGTTTCACCTTGGAAAGGTGTTATTCGTTTCGGAAAGAAAGGAAAGTTAAGTCCACGATTTGTTGGACCTTTCAAAATCATTAAACAAATTGGACCTGTTGCCTATCAGCTTGAACTACCAGTAGAGATGGGTGGAGTACACGATGTATTCCATGTATCAAATCTACGTAAGTGTTTAGCTGATGAATCCTTGCTTATGCCTTTACAAGATGTGGAAGTAAATGAAAAGCTCAAATTCATTGAACGACCGTTACAAATTGAAGACCGACAAATCAAAAAGCTTAAACGGAAACAATTGGTATTGGTCAAAGTAAGATGGGACTCCAGGCGTGGCCCAGAATATACTTGGGAACTTGAGTCAGAAATGCGCAAAAAGTATCCACATCTCTTTCAATGAATCTCGAGGACGAGATTATTCTAAAGGAGGGGAGGATGTAACACCCAAAATAAAAAGAAAATAAAATTCAAAATTTCACTCCCTCGCGGTACGCGAGGGAGATTTTGGCAAAACCTCGCGGTACGCGAGGTGACTGATTATGCGCCAGAAAATCACCTTCTCGCGGTACGCGAGAAGATTTTCGATGAAGTCTCGCGGTACGCGAGGGAATAGTACACGCGTCAGGGCCAGAAAACACGTGTCATTCACCCTTGCCACCAGCCGACACGTGTCATGCTGACTCAGCACCGTTCGTGACACCTCATCCTCTCGCGGTACGCGAGAGATTTCCTTGGCTGGCCTCGCGGTACGCGAGGGACTGGAAAATCAGCCTATAAAAGGCCTTCAACGGGATTGAAATTCTGTACAGTTTCCAAACATTCCTTATACACAAACCCGATCTCTCAAAACTCTACGACGTCCCAAAGCGCTGTTCAAGAATCCAACGAAACCCTGCTCAAGCCGTAGTTCTGTCCAAATCCCGCGAAGTAGGTATCGTTAAAACTATTCATATATATATAATCGCAATTATATATATATTCTCTCATATATATATTCTCGTTAATCGTGTCTTCCTTAGGAAGAAACGTGTCGAGGTTCTGCTCAAATTCCGAAGCCTACAACCCTACCAGCCATCAAAAATCAAGGTGAACACATTTAACGCTTTTCAAACGATAAAACCATTTTATTTACGAAAACGGCATGAAACAAATTAAATGCTTTAATCATAAGGGTAATCTACGTGATAGCATTCAGGCCATAAGCATACGTAGATTTGATCAAATGGTATACATGTGACGGGTGAAAGTCCGGTCCGTGGCTGGGTACAGATCATGAAAGGGGGTATCATAAGACTGAGGATATGGTTCCTTAGCAGATTATACGAGGGACGAGTTCCTGAGTATCATATAAGACTAAGAACAAGGTTCTTAGCATCACGACCCTGGGAATAGGCTATCAGACTGAGACATAGAGCTCAGCCAGTTGACCCCATGGCAGTTAACCCAGTGTATGTAGGTGGTATATATTTCAGGTGAAAAAGACTGCTGAATGTGTAGATTTATCATACAGAAACGTGCTTAAAGGCTTTAATTTGGTTTATGTTAGAAATCATTTTCGTGTCAGTTAAATGTGATTCACCGGCTTTATGCTGATGTTCATTTTCAAAACGTTTTTCACAGGTAGTGAAAGAAATCATTAAATTCAGGGTGGTGCAGTAAAGACAAGATCTTTAGGCATATTTAAATCCCTGTGGCAGACTAATACAAGACCAAATGTTGGAACGGACGTAGATCCTAAACATTTTAACTGGCTTGTATTATGTAAATTAATTCAGCAGATGTACATTATATAATAGACTTTTGAATGTCTATTATCATGAAATGAAAAGGAACGTGGATCCCAAGTTTTGACAAAAAGTACAGAATTAACCCTTGAGGTTATTTGTATGACATTTCATTACAAAAAGGGCATCAAGTAAAAACAAAGACTTCCGCTGTCCAAATTTATGGGACCTCATTCAGATACCAGCATTGTCTCGCGACGCCCGGGCAGGGGTAGCCCAGGGTTGTGACACGGAGCGATACTCAGGAGTCCGCATTTCAACTGCCGTAGCAGAAACTCTGTAATGCAGCCATCCTATCGCTTCCAAAGGGAATGGATGACTTTGTAGTGTATTGCGATGCTTCTATCAGGGCCTCGGTTGTGTGTTAATGCAATGTGATAAGGTTATCGCATACGCTTCCCGTCAACTAAAAATTCATGAGAATAACAACACGACTCATGATTTAGAGTTGGGAGCTGTAGTATTTGCACTGAAAATCTGGAGACATTACTTGTACGGTACCCAATGCACCATCTACACCGATCACAAGGTCTTCAGCACATCTTCGAACAGAAAGAGTTAAACATGCGACAACGTCGTTGAATAAAACTCCTGAATGACTACGATTGTGCTATAAAATATCATCCGGGCAAGGCTAACGTAATAGCCGATGCCCTAAGCCGGAAATAAACTAAACCTAGACGAGTTCGAGCATTGCAACTCATTATCCACACTGGATTACCTGATCAAATCCGTAATGCTCAACTCGAAGCCCTGAAAGAGGAAAACCTATCGTTGGAATCTATGCATGGTATGGAAAAACAACTTGAGGTTAAATCGGATGGTATTTTCTACTTCGCAGAGTGAATATGGGTTCCAAAGTACGGGAACTTAAAGGAACTTGTAATGGATGAAGCATACAAATCTCGGTATTCTATTCATATTGGTTCCGATAAGATGTATCATGACTTGAAAGTTCTTTATTGGTGGCCGAACATGAAGGCGGATATAGCCACCTATGTAAGCAAGTGTCTGACATGCTCGAAGGTCAAAGTCAAATACCAAAAACCGTCTGGTTTGCTTCAAAAACCAGAAATTATGATGTAGAAATGGGAGCAGATTTCCATGGATTTTATCACTAAACTACCCCGAACTTCTAGCGGATGCTACACCATCTGGGAGATCGTAGATCGTTTGATTAAATCCGCTCATTTTCTAGCAATCAGAGAGACTGATAAGATGGAAAAGCTAACGCGTGTTTATCTTAAAGAAGTGGTCTCTCGGCACAGAGTGTTAGTTTCAATCATTTCTGATTGAGACGCTCGATTCACCTCATGTTTCTGGCAATCATTACAAAAAGCTCTAGGCACGCTCCTGGATATGAGCACAACGTACCATCGTTAAACAGATGGCTAGACTGAACGTACTATTCAAACCCTAGAGGACATGTTACGGGCTTGTGTGATTGATTTCGGTAACCGTTGGGAAACTCATCTGCCTTTAGTAGAGTTTTCCTACAATAACAACTATCATCAAGGCAGCACCATTCGAGGCATTGTGCGGACGGAAATGTCGATCACCTATTTGTTGGGCTGAAGTTGGGGGTAGCCAACTTACGGGTCCTGAACTTGTGCTCGAAACCTCAGAGAAAATTCGTTCAAATTCGAAATCGTATGGCGGCACCCCGTGATCGTCAAAAGAGTTATGCCGACCAGCGTCGAAAACCATTAGAATTTCAAGTGGGCGACATGGTCCTATTAAAAGTCTCATATTGGAAAGGTGTAATTCGTTTTTGGAAACAAGGCAAGTTAAATCCTCATTATGTTGGACCATCAAAGATAGTGAAGAGAATTGGCCCAGTAGCGAGAATTTGAGCTGAATGCGTACTAATCTTGTGCAAACAATTTGGTGGTTGAAATCTTAGAGTTAGAAGGTGTGCTTGGTATGGTTGGAAAGATAACTCTCTGAACTTGATTTTAAGAAAAAAGAATCACTTTATTTGGATAAGAATTGAGGAGGTTATGATCAAATCAAGTTGTTCTAATTAGTTTGATTTTAAGAAAAGAATCACTTCTCTGGCAGAATACGAAAATTAGTTTGTTTAATTTTATTAAAGATAAAGTTTGAAGCTTTTTAGGTTTTAACCCAAGTTTTGATCCATAAATTTGTACATAGATGATATAGACTCATGAATCATCATAGATTAGTTGAAAACATTGAATTAAAAGGTTGATTAAAGATGAAGAACAAGATGATGAATGCTATGGTAAGAACATGATCATCTTGAGTTTAAATATCCATGATTACTATAATTAAACGTGTATGGTCATGGATAAACATTAGGATTAGACAAGGATGATGGTAGGTAGGAGATTATAACAACAAATTAGATTAGTGAATGACGAATTGAAAGATTAAAAACTAGAAAAGTAAGAACAAATGTAAGAACAATGAATAACAAAGTAAGAAACTTACTTGAATGTTGAAGCTAGTTAGCACAAATCCTAGTTTGATCCTAGAACCCTTAGGATTGATAGCTGTTGTTCTATGAGGTGTGAAAAACAATGAATTCTAGACCCCTATTTATACTTATGGTTTAGGGACCAGAGGTTGTAAAAATCAAAATATTTAAGGGTTTTAGAGCAAGAATAAACCCAAAAATTGTGGAGATTGGGTTGGTTAGTTGATAGCCGACAAAATTTTTCAAGAAAAGGGGGGTATAATCAGCCCCCAACTTCCAATGGATGCTTCTAGATGATTCCATTTAAGGTCCTCAAAGTTATGTATACGTAAATCATGTGTAAAATGAACTTTTTAGAGGGGTAATTTTAAGTACTGAACTGAATTAACAAATTAGGCATCCATGTTGGTGATAAGTGTTGTATGAGAGTGTGTAATTATGAAATGATGATCATGCAATAATTAATTAAACGGTGTACAAAGTGGTAAAGTCAAATTTCACAAAATGAAAGCATAACATAAGCATATATTAAACATATTGTTGAACATATGATATGAAATGAATTCCAGTTGCATTAAATCATGGAATAATGAACATACAAGTATAGAAAATGAGAGATGTTACAGGATCGAAGGTTAATACATCACGTAGAATGTTGATATTTGACTTGAGGAGTTACCATTAGAAAGGTAAGATACTACATAATTTAATTAGTTGATTGAGTAACCAATATAGTAGTTGTTTGTTTAAAACCTTGCATTGTATGTTTATATGACATACATAATGATAAGTTTTGTCAATGATGTAGATATAACTTGTTACACATTCCATTTCTTACAAATTTGATGATATAAGGTATGTACAAGTTGTGTGGAATCTATTTGGAGAGTTAATAGTCAAAATTTCATTTGATGACCTGTAGGTGGCATGAATTACTTCAGTTAGGCGTAATTTACGTTGGGTCAAGGAGTTTTACGCACAAACAAACTGTGTGTGCCAACTTTTACGCTAGTTGGGGTTTTGTTGTATTTTGATGGTTTTGTCATGTTTTGTCATGTTTTGTTGAGTCCCAATCACTCACTTGCATGTCTAATGTTTGTTTGATGTATGACTTTTGGTTCGGGTCAAGGAATCAAGTCGTCTGGTTAGAATCGTGTCTTTGGGATGGATTGTACGTGCAAGTAGTTTAACATATGAAACCACCTTTGGATAAATGCTTTTGTCTTGATGTTTGAATGCTATTACTTAGTAGAAGTTTTAAATACTTAACAAACTACCATGTGTATGATTTAAGTATTCATTTTTGTTTTATAAACTAAGCATTATGTTGTTTTAAAAATGAAAAAGTTGGGATCTATTTCCTTTGCAATGATACTTTAAACTATTGGTTAAAATTAAAATTTAGGGTGTTACAAGTCACTATCAGATCCTAGGTTTGAGGGATTCAAGTACAAGTGGGTGTGTGCTTGAACTTTAACTTCCGTGCTCTTGGTATTAGTTGAACATACAATCCAAGACTCGACCATGACCCCGAAGGCAAGTAGTTAAGTTGAATATTTACATATGTTGATACTCTTAAAAGATCTTTAATAATGTTGTGTTGTAGTAAGTTGTCGTTGGTTGTCCATACTCATCAAGGAAGTGGTTCCTAACCAATGTTTGATTAAGGACCTGAAGGTACGTACCTAAACAAAAAGCTTTTTATATGTTGTGTAGTGATACATTGTGGATAATATAATATTAGTACGTTGTGATGCAACATGTAGTTGCTACATTTACCTTATGTAGAGTAATGCATGATAAAGTACTGCGTGAACCGAAACTTGATCACTTAGGCCATCATATGGTAATATGAGAACACGTGTATAGTATGTGGGCTAATACCCAGGCCAGTGTAGTACTAAACATGACACACTAAGGTATTCTTAGGATTATCATATTTATGTCTAGGGTGACAACGAGTAAACGGATGTGGTAATATACGTGATAGAAACTTTCTACACTAAAGGTGAATAAACTAGAGATTTGTGTAGAAAGTTATGTACCTATGTGACTGAGAGGGTCATGAAGTTTGTATGTAACCCATGTTGTAAACATGATTTATGAAGTTAGTAATGTAGGTGTAGTAAATTCACTAGTGGTAGTTGATAAACTCCGAAGTTTGAATATTAAATGTTTATTTAAAAAACAAAGATCATTGAGTCTTCTGGTTGAGTGGTAACTGCATTACTTTTTAAATGGGAGGTCATGAGTTCAAGCCTCGTTTAAAACAAAATGTTTCAGAAAAACGTTTTTTAGTTGGGGAAAACTTCACTAAATAGTAATCAAGTTTCTCAAGTATTATAGTCATTTAAATACCTTAAAGTCTTTTTATCCCTTTATAGTCACTCAACTTTTACTAAGTGTTCCAATCCTATGTAATATTTTTATAAATGTTTAATTTTTTTAAAATTGAATGAGGCAAATGAAATATATATGAATACCAATAAGTGAAATTTTTATTAAATTAACTTAAAATGGGAGATAATAGTGAAGAAATAAAAGTTCATCAAATAATAAACAAGTTTCAAAATTGTTATATTTAAGTCGAATTAAAAAAAAATAATTGCTAAATAGTTAACAAGATTCATATATGTTTCATATGTCTCATTCAATATTAAAAATATTAAATATTTATAAAAATATTATATAGGACTGAAACACCTACTAAAAGTTAAGTAAGTTTAGATTGATAAAAATATTTAAATGAAAAATTTAAGAAACTACTTTTAGACGTGAATTTACTCGTGAACGGTAGTATGCAAAAGCAGCAATATCAATGCTCAAGTCATGTTTTCTTAAAAATACTAATAATTCTGAAACCCTCACACAACCACCGTATTCATGTTTTTGGTATTTCCTAGATCAGCAAGAAACGAAAGGCACAAATCCACATACCGAAGGGGACAGGCCCAACCAGTGAACGCTGCGAACCACAGCTACCTGGGGATTCCTGTTCAATAACTACCTGTTTGTTCTTCTATCTTATCCTTTCTCATTTAAACACTGATTTGAACCATCTGTTGTATCGATTGTCACAGATTCGTCTGGATTTTATTTAAAAAAATCACTCCGTCAGTTGAATCCAAAGATGTTTTAGTAGACGACGTTCGATCCTACTCGTAGATCTTGTTTTCTCAGGCTTTCGACATGTCGATCTCAGGTTCGTCTTTTGATATTCAGTTAGGGTTTATCCCTGAATAACTATGCTATCTCGATCCGTACTGATTTACATCTATTTTTTTTTCATCTGCTTGACTGTTATCCTAATTGGTTCGAGTTTGGGTCGACCAGATTCAGAGCAGGATTCGATTTGTTTTAAAATAGATATCGCACCTGATTTAGCTTATGTTTACAGCCACTGCTAATATGTTTATATGTTGTGTGTTCTATTGAGAAGGTTTGGTTTGGAGACATTTGCAATGAACATGATCTTTTTTTCAAAAATAAAAAAAATTGGGTATATTTGTTTAGAAGTGGTGCTAATGTTATATGTTTGAGCTTGATTTGTGTAGATACAGAATTATCATGGAACATAAGGCATGTGTGAAACATGAAGATTGAGTGATAAATGTTATATTCTACATGTCGTGAGAAAACGGTGATTCTTGTCATGTTGCTAGCATTCTGTTGTCTGTTCTTAACCTTGGTCGATTTTTTTCCCCTTGTTTAGATCGCGTGTTTCTTTTGCTCAAACTAGAAAGTTTATACCTATCTATTTAAGTAAATTAAACAATGTTGATTGCATACTTGAAAAGTGGAATAAATCTGTTGGATAACTTGTTATAGGTGGAGTTATGGGCCCACCTAGGCACCAAGCATTGAAAGTTTGAAGCATGCTATTCACATTGCGGTTTGTGATATTGAATCTAGAATTATCCATTTGTTACGAGTTGCAGTTTTTAGCCTTACTAGACTAATTTGGGGTGATAAAGCCTGTTTGGCTATATTTTACTTATCAAAATGAATAATCACTGGAAGTAATGAGCTTACAGGAGTGTCATATTAGGCTGTTCCAACTTCCAATTTCCAAGTAAGAATAAATGTAAAAGTATAATATATCACACCTGCAAATTGCTTTCTTCTAAAAATGGAGCATCTCCAGTATCTAATTTATTTATTAGAAGTTTTAGAGTTATTTTTTCTCGACACAGTTTCCTTTCTACTGAATCTTGTTGATATGTTTGTCACTTCCAATTTAACATAGTATATTCCGACTTAATTTATTTGTAATATAATAGACTTTTAACCTAGCAAGTTGTAAGGATTCGGTTGAATAGCTTCCTTGTCTATCTTGCTATACAATCAGGACACATTATGTATATTATTATCCTCATGACAGCCTTCAGCCTTGACAAAATTCTTTCTTTGACATTTGTAGTTTGTCATTTTACCAGTCTTATTATTAGAAAATCATATTTATATATTTGTAATGGCGGATGAGTTGTTTTACTTGGCTAATCACTGTTGTTCATGTTTGCAGGACTGCATGAGAAGCATAAACAAGAGCTCGAGAATTTGACATTAACATCACAACCTTTTCAAACATTGAAGCTTTTTATTGTGGCTGTTGCTCTATATTTAAAGAGATCACTCGTATACCTTTTGACACATGGTCTCTGGCTTATGCTTCTAGCTATAGTCACGGTTGCAGGGGTTGTCTTGTTTCTCTCTGCAAATGGTCCCAACGGAAAGGTACTCCATATTCCTGGTTTCTTTGCAATCCTGTTGCGGATCAATGATTATGATTGCTAAAACTGCTTTTCTTCTAAGCCTCAAACAAAATATGTCAATTGACAATGACCATGATGCTAATAAGTTCCTTGAATTTTTCAATTTGATGTTACATTATATTTTCTGAAAGGATTTAGTAGGCGTATGCCAATGTTTATGATGAATATGTAATCCATCTGTTTCTGCAGCATGTTGAAGAACTTCTTGAATATGTAAGGTTTGCAATGTGGTGGGTAGCCCTTGGTGTGGCATCTTCTATTGGTCTTGGTGAGCTCAATTAACGATCAAGTTTTTTTATCTTTTCTTTTCTCCCAGTATGTAAGCTTAATTATTGTTGTCATCAAGATATAAATTTGCTGTTTATATATAAATGATTGTTTGTGGCATAGGTTTTCTGAACTTGTCAAGTGTAGAACATCTTAATATGCCATAAAAGATTTGAGGCAACCCAAACATTGAATCATAAATTTCTCCATATATGTTCTTTTTTGGGAACCAAAATTACTGACCTTGATTTTGAAGTCATGTTCAACAATGCAACTAATGTTTTCTTAATTTGTTTTTGCATTTGATCAGGAAGCGGGCTGCACACCTTTGTTCTGTATCTGGGCCCCCATATCGCATTCTTCACTATAAAAGCAATGCAGTGTGGTCGAGTGGATATTAAAAGTGCTATATATGATACAATACAATTAAACAGAAGCCCTTCATGGCTAAAGAAGGATTGTTCAGAGTTCGGTCCCCCATTTTTTTCAACCCCACATGGTATTCAGGTCCCACTTACTAGCATATTGCCACAAGTACAAGTAGAAGCCATTCTTTGGGGCCTTGGAACTGCGTTAGGGGAGCTTCCTCCATATTTTATTTCTAGAGCAGGTACTTGTCTTTAATATGCTGAAAGCTGAAGTTAATTTCTTGAATCTAATGTTGAAATTTTTTATACACCCTTTGTTTTTTATAAAGGGCGTACACGGTGCTTGACTTAGCGGGCCGGATCGCTTCGCGATCTGATGTACGCCTTACCCTACACTTGTGTAGGATGTTGTTTCCATGGCTAGAACCCATGACCTCAAGGTCACAAAGAAGCAACCTTACCAGTTTCTCCAAGGCCCACCCTCTATTTTTTATATGGTCTCTAAATATAGAATCCTTTTTTGTGTCTGCAGCTCTCTGGTTCCTACTTTTTTGTTTTTTTTTTATAGAAAACAGATATACTATTTAATAAGAAGTGGGTAGAGAAAAAGCAGAATGCAAAAAAAATTTTTGACTGATATTATTTGGAAACTTTATATGCCGTCCCATTATGGGAAAAACGGTCCAGTGTGAAATGGTGCTCTTATCATCATATTTTAGGTCGGAAAATGTGAAGACTACATTAACTGTGTTTTAGCCACTAAGGAATTTAAAATACATTATGGCAAGTTTATGAGATCTTAATTTTTTAAGTTCAAATTTGAACACATTGTTTCTTTTTGCAGCAAGGATCTCAGGTGAGAAAATAGATGCTGCAGAAGAACTGGATGCATCCTCAGCAGAGAATAATGGAGTTGCTTCAAACTTAAATCGTATGAAGCGTTGGTTACTGTCACATGCACAGTATTTGAACTTTTTCACAATTCTGGTTCTAGCTTCGGTTGGTCCATCTTCAATCTTTGTCACATTAATAGATGATTGTTGGTTTCTGATACTGAATTTACGTTTCATGTTTGTTTGACCTTTTCTTATCTATATATTTAATATCTTAAATTGAACTTTAATTTGTAGGTGCCAAATCCTCTATTTGACCTTGCTGGCATAATGTGTGGGCAATTTGGAATTCCATTTTGGAAGTTTTTTCTCTCAACTCTTATTGGGAAGGCAATCATCAAAACCCACATCCAGGTATATCTAGTATAGGGGGTATTTGGATGTGCATTGTGAAAGTGATTATTTGATATTAAAGAACTAGAATTTGATATGCTTATGCTGGTTGAAGTTGTACAAAGTAGATGTTTGAGTGTTTGTCAACTTTACAATTTTTAAGAAATTACAAGATAAACTGGCCAAAAAGACATTTTTAGAAAAAAAGGTGGAGTTGAACATGAAAGGATACATAAGTAATTTTATTTTACCAATAATCATCTCTTGCAGCTGATATGATGCCCTCTATTCAAAATCATTTATGTGCCTCCTACATAATCATAGAAGCGGAATCTGTTTTCTCAAAACATTAAAAATTAATTACCGAGATTTCAAGTCACAGTAATTAAATTATTACTTAATTTAAAACAATAGATTCAGCTTAAATATTTAAAGATGTTTTCATGCAGACGGTATTCATCATCTCAGTGTGCAACAATCAACTTCTTGATTGGATAGAAAACGAGTTAATATGGATGCTTAGCTTCATTCCTGGTGTGGCTTCTGCTTTGCCAAACATTGTAGCTAAACTGCATGCAATGAAGGAGAAATACATGACGGCCCCTCGGCCAGTCACATCAAATATCAAGGTCAAATCATGCGGGCCCTCTAATTGTTTTTTTATCAATATTTTGAACCTTCATGCTTAGGTTTTTTGTTGAAACTAACTGTTGTCATTGTTCACTTGCCAAAAGAAATATATTTTGCAAGTCAAAAATAGAAAATTGGTTAGATTTTGTTATCTTGAATTTCACAAAATAATTTGTTTGGCGCAAGTTATCTCGATACACTCTATTCAAACCGGTTCTTATCATTATTATTATTATTATTGTTATTCGTCAAAAGGGTTAAGCTAAAGAATTTAACCAAAGATGAAACAAGTATTTACTTATTAAATTCTAAAAGGTGGATAAAAATATGTTTGGGGTCGGTCCAATTGTTTACATAAAATCCCTTGTTTTGATCCACTACCAAACTCGTCCGACCATCTCATTTTACGGGCTCTATTGCTGAGTTTGTTGAATTTATGGGTTTTCAGGTGAAATCATGGGACCTATCGTTCGCTTCAGTTTGGAATTCTATTGTATGGCTGATGCTGTTGAACTTTTTCGTGAAGATTGTGAATTCAACCGCCCAGAGGTACCTGAAAAAGCAGCAAGAAAAAGAAATGTCTGATTTGAAAAAGAATTTGGAGCAATCAGAGGATAGCACCAGCAGCCATTAGTTGCTGTTTGATGTTCTTTTGTTGATTCATGTTAGAATGAATAGGTATTTTCAGGACTTACCATTGAAGTTGAACCAAAACCAGAACAAAAGTTCACACAGACTCATTTGTAGTAAACAATAGATGCAGATGCTCAATCTTGTTCAGTTGTGTGACTGTTTAGAGGCTTTGTAGTTTTGGGTGCAAAAGTTGATGTGGTCGTACAGGGCGTATCTTTAGATTGTAGCATACACAATCAGCCGTTTGAATTCACTCGTCCCTGATGTATCACAAATGTTTGTGCAGTAGGTTGCTTGCAATGGTGCTTAGGTGCATAACATATGCACTTGTACAAAACTAAATCAATACTTTGATACTGGACCAATAAAAATAGAGTTCGTTGTTGGGAAATTAGGGTTTTTTGGTATTCAAGCATTAATTTTCCGAAACACTCATTTTACTTTGAGCGTCCCATAATTTAATTATTTAGGCCATTTAAGCCTTTTATCACAGTAATCATTTGTATTTTTGAAACTAACTAGTACCCCATTTTTGTTTCAATGTAAAACTCATTTACATGTTATCAGATTTCCGGTCTAGTGGTCAAGGGGTTTTCTTTGTAAAGGGTTGTTGGAAATCAACGAACAAATATTGATGAACAAACAACACGAATTTGATAATCTTGCTTTGAATTCCTGGAATTTGTTCTAACTTGCTTATAATCGAAGAGTTAATACATTTGTATCTAGGTGTATATATAACACCGGTGTTTCTAAACGACGCAACCTTTCCTTCCTAAGACCGGTTATTGACTTTCTAATATACACACATACCCCTTGACTTTACATAAATATAATATTGACTCTAAAACATAACTTTCTAATATATAAAATTTTGACACAAACTATTATTTAGGTTAATACTTTCAATACTTCCCCTTAAACTAAACATAGTTTATAGAGGGTCTTCTTGCTTCATTTGCTCTTACAACAGCGTTCGTTCGTCATCATAGACGAGATTGGATTCTTGCTGCTTGCCTTTCTCTTTGTCCTTCCACTTAGTGCATTTGTTTGCGAAATGACCGAGTTCACTACATTCATAACACTTGTACTTGCTTTTATCTTTAAATCCTCGACCCATACCTATCCCATAGCCACCTTCTTTGTTAAGTTTCTTCTCCTCTACCATGACCTTGACTGCTTGAACTTGCCATTAGAAGCTTAGATTGATTATTTGCCTCTGGTTCGTCTTGATCTTTAATACGTTCTTCAAAGACTGTTATTCTTCCAACGGCTTCCTCAAATGACATCGTGTCAAGTTCTGAATATTACTCAATAGTTGTCACGATCGGTAGAAACTTCTTTGGAACCGAGTTAAGCAGTTTCCTTACAAGTACCTTGTCCTTCAGAGTACTACCTAGATTTTTGAACTTAGCTTTAATACTGCTTAACTTTCCTTCAAGGTCACTTGCTGATTCGTTCGTATTCATCCTTAGAACCTCTAGTTCACTGCTCAAGGTTTGTAAACGTGCTTTCTGAACTAAATCTGCTCCAAGGTATTTGACTTTGATTGAGTCCCAAAATTCCTTTGCTGTCGAGTACTGTGCAACTTGCATTAACACATCCCGAGACAATGTTTGGAAGATCATTGCCTTAGTAGTGTTTTCCTTCTTCTCATCTACTGCTTCTTTTGCATTAACGACTTCCCAAAGACCATATGCTTTCAAGATTGTTTCCATCAACAATGCCCAAGTAGTATAATTTGTTTCATCCAATTTGGGACATTGAAGTGAAACATTTCCTTGCTCACGAACTGATGTGCTACTTGATGCATTTTCAATTTTTTTTTCATTTACCATGGTTGAATGTTTTCTTGTCCTCTTCTTCTTGTCTATCATGCAGTTCTTGCTAGCTTGTTGATTTCACTTGCTAACTTACTTCTGATCGGATGATCGGTTTCTTGCTTGTTTGACCAAAATATTAAAACTTCTTGCTTGCTTTCGGCCAACTTGTTAACCAATATTTCTTGCTCATCACCTACTTGCTAATTAGGTTTCGACCTACTTGTTGATCGATTCTTGCTTAACCGATTGTAAGTTGCTTTGACCAAGAATTTTGGTCTATACTTGCTATTTGAATCACAATGATTCTAACATGCTATTTGAACCAAAGGACGGTTCTAACTTCCTATTTGAACCAAGGATGGTTCTACTTGATATTAGAACCTTGGAGATCAAACAAACTCGATTTGAGTGATTGCATGGACAGTTTCAGAATTTTATAGGTTTCACGTCTAATGTTCTTCGGGCGACACTCATAAGTCAACAGTCTTAAGACGACACGCTCATGAATGCAAGTTCAACCTGGTCACAGACACTTGCCAGCGACAATTCATGTGTCCGACGACTGTTGGGCTAGCGATACTGATCTGTGTCGCCGACACTTATACCAACAACACTCCTTCGTACGACAACAATGTGTCCAACGACACTCATATATTTTTCCTACTTCTGATCAACGATGTTCTTCCCATCGACACTTCCTATATGTCGCCTAGTTAACTGGCGACACTTCGGCGACACTCTTTCAAAACTTAATGTTTTTTTTAATTTTGTTATCTGTTTTGCCACATGTGCCTAATGTATGTTATATCATGTGCAAATCTGATGAACAATCTCATTTTAGATCCTCGACACAACGTGGTTGCTTATCTGGATGAGGAAGTTAGAGGTTAACGTGATGTAGTTCGTTGGCTCAAAAGATCGAGAATCCATCATGCCATTTCATGTGACATCCCTGTAATTGGACATCAAATCCGTGAATCCTGGTACTCTGCCAAATTACGAGTAAACGTTAAGCACGTCTACATCAAAGAATTTGTAAATGGTAAAGTCATCTACATATTCGAAGAAACGATCCGCTATGTACTAAGATTGAATGATCATGCGGGTGATCCATACCAAGTTGATGATGTAGCTGTTGAGGAAATGTTTAGACTTATGTGTTAAGAGGGAGATATGAGAAATAAGGAGATAAAGAAAAGTCAACTATCAAGGGAATGCAGGTTCATCATTCCTATCTTTGATGTATACCTCTCACATAATATGGGAGGATGCGACGCGATAAATTATGAATGGGAAAACGCTATGCTTAGATTGTGCGGTAACAAATTTGTCAACATATCATACATAATTTTCAGTCATATGTGTGGTAACGCTAAGTTAAATAGCCAAATGGATGATGATCAACGGCCAACTTCTAGCTCTGCCAAAGGATGGAGATCTGTTCACCTTCACAAGAATGAATAGAGGCCATGCTAGCTTCTCTGGCAAGGTTACTACACTTTTCAACAACATGTATACTACTGAAAGGTTAGAGTTGGTGAAGAAAGTCGTTGCAAAGAGATCCAAGGAGGAAAAGTTGAGGAAGAAGGAGGAAATGAAGAAAGAAAGAGAGCGTTGAGAGAGAAAGAAAAAACAAACAAGATGCTGATAGTAAGAGAAACGATAAAGCTGCTATAAAATCGAAAGAGGAAGAGAGAAGAGAAACGATAAAACTGCTATAAAACCGGAAGAGGAAGAGAGATTAAGAAAGGTGATAGGCATACCGACGGCTTCAAGCAAAGCGCCAAGGAGGCGGGAAGGAGAGAGGAGGAAATAAGGAAAGAACGAACACGATATCCTACACCTGAAACTGTTCTTGTTATAAAGGAGGAAGCAAAAGAAGACGCTTTAGCTAATGAATCCCTAAAGTCTATTGAACGGTCTCCTCCACCTTCACAGTATGAGGGGATACCCAAACGCAAGCGCTTATTTAACTTAACATAAACTGAATCAGTCCATGATGTTTTGCAAACAAGATGCTGACAGTAAGAGAAACGATAAAGCTGCTATAAAAAGATTGATCCAAAAAAAAATTCTTGTGGAAAAAGAATCAATTCAGAGCTTTGAAAGACAGAGAGAATAATACAGAAAATGAAATCATTTAGTTAAAGAAATCTGACACCCACATCCCGGATCACCAGAAATGTTGGTCACTTGTTGGATTTACTCATGAACATATAGTAATCAGAGAAACATACACATCGGAAGACTTTTAAAACATTTATTGATTTATAAAAGTTGTCTTGAGTACATTCTAAGAAAGGATAACATAATCATAATGTTAGTCTTTAGCTTAGATACCAGATAGCCAACTCATGATGCCTCACTACCCTAACTGCTTGAAGCTACATCCTTACCTGACACACATGCTTAAATACGGGTTAGCTTACGCCGGTGAGTTCTAAGTTTTAATCAAATTATCTTTAATCCGTATAAATGGATTGTATATGACACGTTTTAAAATATCATCTTTCCATTCCATATAGGCCTTATCCAAACATAACATTTATTCTTGAACAACTTACACGTATCGAGATTAGTAAACCTCTTAAGTGGTCGTCACCAATTTCCATTACCTTTATAAAGGGTCCCCTGTTACATACCACAAAGGAATGTAACAATCCGCATTCAGTTCGTCCCCTTTCGGAGATATATCAATCACTACCCATAAGTTGCAAGATATTATGTGGGATTTAGCCATACATGACAAAACATTCCTTTACAAACCATGATGGTCAAAACATTCCCTGTCGATGCAATCACTGCCAATAACATCCTTTCATTATCACTTATCACGGTAAATCAAGAAAAATCTAAAAATATTTTATGTGTCAAAACCATAATCCTTTCTTTCTTAAAACATTACAATGTGATTATCTCCCCACAGTAGTACCTCCAATAGAAATGTTCCCAGGAAAGAATGTCGGATCCATGAAGGATTTATACACCACTCATTCCTTAGACAGAACATTCTGTTTGTCAGATAACTAAATAAAGGTCGGATGGTTACCTTTTGTTTTTTTTCGACATAAACATATCTCTAACAACATCATGGATACTAGCCCAAAGATTTAAATCAATGGCATAGAGTCTCTATGTAAAACATTTTATATCATTTGCATTTTGCCCAAAACATTTAAAAATGTTAATATGGGCATCATAGAACTCACCTCTAACTTCCTTCTCGTTCAAATAATCTTTACGTTGCTAATACAGCTAGCACAACAACTTGGATCACAGTCTTAAGTACTTACAACATTACTTAGTCACAAGTTCTCAGCTTAGTGAAAATAACCAAGGAGTTAGGAACTAGTTGGAACCTTACCTCAGAACTATCTCCTGCGTATTGGGATTGAAAAGCTCGAAACCATACTTCTCTACGCGAACCGGGACTTCTGGCACACTTACAAAGGCTAACTAGGTGTTTTAAAAGGTGTGTTTGAGATTGAGATATTCAAAATCGTCTCCTAGGTCCATCTATTTATAGTGTGCCCGATGGGTCCGTTCCAGACAGCTAAGACATAGTGTGGCGGTCCGCTACCTCTTTGTGGCGGCTTAATTTTCTTGCCAAGCACGTAGCAGACCGCTATGCTATACCATGGCGCACCGCTAAGAAACATGGCGGCTGGCAGACCACTAAATACCCAATGACGGTTCGCTACCAGCCTTCCACATGACAATTTTCAGCTATTAGTCATCCAACACGTGACAACTCCTGAGTGATCCCTTGCTCCATACGTAGCAGACCACTATCCATTCTGGTGGCAGTTCGCCACCCGTCCAACTTTCACAATTTTCATTTCTAGTCCTTGGACTTTGAATCAATTGCAACCTAACCTCTTATACTTTAACACAATGTTATTTTAACCCCTAGGGTTTCATCAAATGACTAATTTGATACTTTTACTTATATTTCTTTAAAAATTGGGGTGTTACAAATCTACCATCCTTACAAAGTTTTGGTCCTCGAAACCGGACACTTACTCGAATAAGTACGGATAAGATTACCTAATCTCTTCTTCTATTTCACATGTGGCTTCAGATCCCTTTCGATGTTGCCACTGAACTTTCACTTGTTTGATTTCTTTATTACGTAATCTCTTTTCTTTCCAATCAAGTATAGCCACTGGCTTCTCAACATAATTCAATCTTTCGTCTACCTCTATATCATTCAGTGGTACATGAGACGTTTCGTTTTCCAGAAACTTTCATAAGTGCGATACATGGAATGTCGAGTGAATTCCACTCAACTCTTTTAGAAATTCCAGTTTATACGCAACCTTCCCTATTCGAGCTAAAATCTTAAATGTTCCAATGAATCTTGGACTCAATTTCCTCTCTTTCTGAATATAATGATTCCTTTCCATGGATATACCTTCAACAGAATGTAATCTCCAACATGGAACTCTACCGGTCTTCGCCTTTTATCTACATAGGATTTTTGTCTATCCTAAGCAACTTTTAGACGAGCTTTAATCTCATACAACTTCATACATGTTGCTTGGAATTTCTTTGCTTCCCAGTTCTTTTTGTCCAACCCCTCCCCCAACAGATGGGAGTTCTACATCTTATCCCGTACAATATCTTGTATGGCGGCATGCCAATACTTGCAGGATAGTTGTTTTATAAGAATTCTACCAAAGGTATACGACTATCCCAACTTCCACTAAAGTCAATAATGCAAGCACGTAACACGTCTTCAAGCATTTGAATCGTTCTTTCACTTTGATTAACAATTTGAAGATGATATGCCATGTTAATCAATAACTTAGTTCCCATATCTTCATGGAACTTCTTCCAGAAATGCGACGTGAAATGTGTGTCTCTGTCAGATACAGTTGAAACTGACACTCCATTCTTGAAACAATTTCCTTGATAAATGCTTCGGCTAATCTTTCAGAGGAGTAAGTATCACGTATCGGTAAAAAGTGAGCAATCTTAGTTAGCCTATCAACTATCACCCATATGGTATCATAACCTTTAGCTGTTTTTGGTAGCTTAGTTATGATGTCCATAGTGATATGTTTCCACTCCCATTCTGGAATATCTAGTGGATGTAATCTGCCATAAGGTTATTGATGTTCTACTTTGACTTGGGAGCAAGTCAAGCATTTAGCCACATATTTCATGACATCAATTTTCATACCGGGCCACCAATATACTTGGCATAAATCTTGGTGCATCTTTGTAATACCTAGATGAATCGAATATCGTCACTTATGAGCTTCATCTAGAACTTTAACTCTGAGTTCACCTATGTGTGGTATTCACATACAACCGAATCGAATTTTAACTCCGTATTCATTCTCTTCTAAATATTTCTCTTGTCCAGTCATTCGTTCTCTCTTAACATTTTCTGCTTCCAATGCTTCTATGTGGACATTTCTGAGATGAGTCATAAAGTCAGGAGTTACAACTAACTTATATGACTTCATCCTGATAGGAGGATGCTCTTCCTTACCGCTTAGAGCATCTGCCACCACAATGGAATTTTCTGAGTAATATCGGATTTCACAATCACAATCTTTTATCAGCTCTAACCATCTTCGTTGACTCATATTTAGATCTTTTTTCTCAAAGAAATACTTTAAGCTTTTATGATCTATGTAGATCGTGCACTTAAATCCATACATATAATGTCTCCATATTTTAAGTGCAAATACTACTACAACTAACTTTAGATCATGATTCGGGTAGTTATCTACATGGGGTTTGAGTTGACGTGAAGCATAAGCTATAACTTTGCCTCTTTGCATGAGTACACACCCTAATCCTTGATACTAGATCTTCCGTTCCTTCCGGTAAAGATAAAATCGAAGCTTGAGTCAGTTTCTCTTTCAACTTCTAAAAAGCATTATCTTGCTCTGTTCCCCAAATAAATTGTGTCTCCTTTATAAGTTTTGTCAATGGGGAAGCAATCTTGGAGAAATCTTGAATAAACCTTCTATAGTAACCGCCCAAACCTAAGAAACTACGAATCTCTATAGGTTTCTTTGGCGGGTTCCACTTCATCACCGTTTCTATCTTTGAAGGATATACTAGAATTCCTTCTGCGTTTATCACATGACCCAAGAACTGGACTTCTAGGAGCCAAAACACACACTTAGAAAATTTTGCATATAACTTTTCTTTCCTAAGTGTTTCCGGCACTTCCTTGAGATGACATGCATGATCATCTTCATTCTTTGAGTAGATTAAAATATAATCGATGAACACGATCACAGATTGGTCCAACATTGGTCGACATACTGTAAGTCTCGAATCTAATGGATCTTCGAATAAACACACACGATATCAAGTCTCACAGTCAATAGGCGGAAACTATTGACTATGGTGATTCAAGAACAAGAAAATCAATGTAAAACACCTTGTATTGATCTAGAGAATTACAAAGAAAAACATAAAAACCGCTAACCCTACTCGGTTAGGGTATACAAGTATTTATACCAATACTAGGCTTTCCATACAAGTACTCAGCTCCAAGGCCGGCCTAAAACACCCACCCGTGAACCCTTGTTCACAGTTACACCCAACATATTATAAAAAGGCTTAATCGTAAACCTAGGTCCAACAATTTCTCCCTAGTTTTAAGCTTTCCTAACTTCAAAAGTTGATGTCTTTACCATGATCTCTACTCCCAGCAAACATGTAGAGTCTGTTTTGTTATAAGTTGTCATCTTTAATTGTTAAACTTTGTTAGAATAGTTTCGTTACTGTAATTTCTGTTTATGTAATTTACTATTTTGTCTAAGTCTAGGCCATCGAAACTACTTAGTTTCGATTGAGGTTTGTTCAATCGAAACTAGTAGTTTCGATAGATAGTAAGTTTCGAAAAGGCTGTTCTATCATTTGTAAATGCTCAACCGAAACTAGTAGTTAGTTTAGGTTGGCATAGTTTCGATACCTGTTGGCTTACTATAAATAGCCTAGTTTGAGAATGTTTGGGGTGTGAGTAGTGGTTGTAACCCTGAATTCTCTCTTTCACAGTTTTTGGTAGAATCAATACAATCTGTAGTTGTTTAACATTGTGTTCTTACATTTTCATATCATATTGTGTTGATTCGTGAGTGTGGTTAGCTGTTATCTTCACCATTTTTATTTCTTACCTATGTTTCACCACTATACACATAGATTCCGCATGTGTGTGCGTAATCGATCTTTGAGTAATTTTCAATTGAAATCTGGACCAAAAAATTGGTATCAGAGCAAGGTTATTGTGATCTACTTTAGGTGATTTTTAGTCAAATATTGAAGGATTCTGGTTCGCATAGTTTTTGGGTACTGTTTCATCGTTTCCGGTTGTGTTTCTTCAAATTTCTCGGGTTTGAAGATTGATTCGTGTTCAGAAACATTATTGGGAGCTTTTCCCTGGATTGGATTGCTATTTCTTTGATTTTGATTTTTGAAGCTGTTCATCAATGGTGATTTTCTGAGTTTGGGAAGAAGACATCGAAACTTTTAGGGGAACATTCTCTGCATTTTCGTTGGTCATTAAAACTTCCTGTCTGTACTATTGTCTGGAAAAGGTATCATCGAAACTAAGTATTTGTCCTATTATTTCGAAACTAACCTGTGTAGATTGATCACCCGAAACTTCTGCCTTATCGAAACTAGTTTCAATCGAAACTAGTAGCTTTTGTGTTTGCTGGTGTTTCTGCTAACTGTTCATCATAGAAACTTGTTGTTTCTGGATTTTGTTTTTTCTATCGAAACTAGAAGTTTTGGTCAATCCTTGTTCAATCGAAACTAGGAGTTTCGGTCAGCAACTTCTCAATCGAAACTAAGTAGTTTCGATCAACCCTGTTCACCCAAAACCAGCTACTGTTTGGTCCCAAGTTTATGAGATTATGGAAACTTCAAGCATAAATGAGTACTCTGGAGGCAACAAAACACATGTTCTTGTGTCTACAAGAGATTTTGATGACTGGACCAAGAAGATGAAGACCTTCTTTCAATTTCATGCTCACACCTTAGTGAACTTCATCACCGATGGTCCCCGTAAACCTGTTATCACTAGTGCTGATGTTCAGCGATGTCGTCCAGACGGTCTATAAAAACTAACTATAAAACCTAACCTAGACACTCTAGCTTTAAATTTATAAATCTAGACTCAACCTAATACTAGACCACACAACCGGCAAGTGTACCGATCAATGTAGTAAAGTCTAATGAAGTCCGGATATCGAACTCACGAGACACTAGTGACAACTCTATCTAGACTCTGACTCAACTAAACAACTGATTTAAATAGGGGGAATTGTGTTGTAATTCTAACCTAACAAACTAAGGATAACTACCTAACAAGAACTAACTATCAAGCAAAGGATTTAGACGGACTCAAGAATGAAGAATCCTACTTGTAACTCTCGGATTTCTCTTGGTTATGGAAACCAATGATGAACCAGGATCTATGAATACTACACCCTCAGACTACCTACAAGATCCCTGATCATTCTCAAGGTGTGACCTAGAAGGAAAACCTAAGAGGTGTGTGATGCTCACTGGTTGGTTGGATCACTTCTCAGTCTCTCCAACAACACTAAAGTACCCGATAGACAGATCACCTTTCAGTCTCACTATCTCAGTACATTCAAGGAATGCAAAGGGTAACATAAGAACAATCAACTTGACACGGGATAGCAAAGGATACTAGGACACCTAAGGGAAACCTCCTTTCAGAGTATTTACACCTAAAACTCTAACCCCAGAGATAACTCGACTATCTATCACCTTTCAGCTATCTAGATAGGCAGAACAGTAGGATCAAACAAATAAACGATTCCTATTCCTATAGATTGCGAATTCAACAAACCATAAATTAATCATAATACGCAGTCAATGATCTAATATGAAACCCTAACTGAAAGACATTTAACAGGTAACATATGGAATTTGAAACCAATTACAAATATGATCTAAGCATGCATAAACATCAATCAATTATCAAAAGATTCTTTACAATATCATTAATCCATAAAAAACAATCCATAAACCGAATAAAATCTCAAAATCACATGGTAATCATCTTTAACGTAGGTAGTTCATAAATATAGCCAATCATGAGAAAAACATAACCTAAACAGTCAATGTTAACGTTCATCGTAAATAGAAAATAATTAAACTGTTAGCTTAGTTAATTCACTTGCTAGCTTCAATTAATATTGACATGCTTGTTTACTTTCAAATCCACGATTTCTAATTGTTTTTGTTTACGTCACCTGCTTCCGCACGACAAATCCCAATTGACTTTTCTTATTTTTTTTCTTCTGCGAGGTGCCTCAACTTGTAATCCGTGGCCCAGCACCTCTCATTCTCAATCGACTTCTCTTGTGATGATGATACCGTCTCTCCCCTTTCTCACGGCTGCAATCCTTTATTTATTTATTAATTTCTTAACCTAGCCCACTCAACCAATATAAGCCCTTTTCAATTTAGGCCCAACAAATTAATGTAGCCAAGTCAAATTCCAAGCTTGATCCATACGAGCCCATTAAACTTTTTTTCTTTTGTTTAAGCCTGTTTAAGCTTCAATTTACTCATGAACACCTACAAAACAAGACATTAATAAGTACCAACCATAATTGACTCAAAACGACCATAAACTATACCAAAACGCTACGAAATACAAGGGAAAATGAGGTGTGTTTTGCGACACATCAAACATCCCCACACTTAACCTTTTTTCGTCCTCGAAAAAGTCTGCAATGGAATTATAACTAAGATCTAACTTTATAAACATTAATTACCAATTAGTTAAACATACTCACGCGTTAAAAAACAATAATAAATATTTCTGTCCGATTAAACCCAACCACCAACTATCTAGCCTCCGTGATGTTTTCTAATTCCAATTTATACAACAATCAATCCATCTATGTACCTCAAGCTGATGGACATTATCACTAGGGAGAACAGACTAAGGAAGCAGCTGACAAAGCTTTGATGGCAGATGTTGAGGAGAAGGGAAAGTGTGTCATGATCGAGCCAGCTAAGGATCTCACTGCTGTACCAACTGAGGTTATTTCTAAACTTTGCACTGCTAGATCCTGTTTAAATGAAATTCAAAAATATAGATTCATCAACCAAGCCTTGGTTGACGAACGAGATCACATTAAGGTGATGTATGACTCTATGGCTAAAAATGAGAAATTGTACTTAAAGAAAATTCGTGATATCTCTGGTGAAAACCGATCCTTAATTATGCAACTTAATACTCAAACTATTAACAATAAAATTTTGACTGGGAGAGTCCAAAAGGCTGAAATGGCTAAATTATAAGTTGACCACATGGGTATGGATCAGAAAATTTTGTTTGAAATAATTGATAAACAATTTAATAGAAAAGCCACAAAAGGTCTTGGGTATAATTCTCACCCTCCACCTTATTCTAAGTCAGGTAGATTTGCAGATATGTCTGTTGCTCATGTTCCTACACCTTATGTTTGTACTTTATCTGCTGATGATTACATTAAATCTTCATATTCTGACAATTTTGCTTCATGTGTAGAGTCAAATTGTGTAACATTAGAGGATGATTGTGATGAGAGTACTAGTTCTGGAACTATTTTAAATGAACTTGAGTTGGATGAATGTAATAATATGTCCGTGTCAAAACAAGATATTTGTGAACATGTTGAAAAATTGTATTTTGATTCTATGCCTTCTTAGCATATGGTGGGAAATGACATTTCTAAGTTTAAAAATGCTTTACCATTTGTTCCTAAATCTTTGAATGTTATGCCTTGTGTTACCAAGTTTAAAAGTGCAAGAATTATTGTGACTAATATACCACGTGAAACCATGAGCAACATAAAAATTTTCAAATTAAAGGAAGAACAAAGTCTTCAAGACAAAAGCATTGAAGAAAGAGTCACATCATGTTCTGATGCCTCAACATCACAATCATCTTCATCCTGTGATGACAATTATCAGGCTAAGACATCGTGTGATAAAGTATGTTTTAGTTATGGTGCTACAAATCATGTTTCAAAGAGTTGTAATTTGACAACATTTCATAATAATAAAGAATTATCTCCTAAAATTTCTTTAAATCTGAATGTACAATCTAAATCTTCTCACAGTAGAGATTTTAGGCGTAAAAGAATCAAAAATGCTAAAAACAGATTGAAAAGGACTTGGAAAGTTAAGAACAATATTATGTATGATGACCATTCTTCATTAAAGGAAGATTTTGATTATGATATACATGAAACTTCCCATAATGACAAGAAACTTCTTGATAGCAATAGATGTGGTAAAAATGTGTAAATAACTTGTTCTGTATAGGGTCAACCAAGAAGAACTGAAGATAACATTTGGCATATTGATAGTGGGTGCTCAAGGCATATGACTTATCAGTTAACTTACTGCAAGATTATCATCCAATGGACGGAGACTTTGTGGCCTTTGCATGCAATCCAAGAGGAGGAAAGATTGAAGGTCAAGGAACAGTCTCTAATGGTGTAAATAGTCTGGAGCATGTCAACTTCGTTCCGCAATTGAAGTACAATCTGATGAGTGTTTCCCAAATCTGTGATAAAGACTTCTGTGCCTTGTTCAATTCTAGAGAATGTTTGATTCTAAATCTTGGAGTAGTCATTCCAGAAGAACTTATTCTCATGCGTGCTCCCAGAAGATTCAATACTTGTAGCTTGGATATGAACAACCCATCTAGAATAGAATCTTGCTTTCTCTCAAAGGCTTTTGAAGATAAATCTTTTCTATGGCACAAGAGGTTGGGACATGTTAACATCAAAACCACGAACTGTCTGGTTCAAGGAAACCTTGTCATCGGTTTGCCTCTAAAAGATTTATCTCCTGTGGAACACTGTCTTTCCTGTTCCAAGGGCAAGCAACACAAATCCACTCACAAGCCCAAAACCACAAATTCCATTGACTCACCTCTTCAATTGCTTCACATGGATCTCTTTGGTCCTATTAGTGTTATGAGTCTTGGATGGAAATCATACTGTTTGGTGGTAACCGATGACTTCTCTCGGTTTACTTAGGTGTTCTTCCTGAATAAGAAAGATGAGACACCAGAGATTCTGAAGACTTATCTGCTTCAAATTAAGAATCTTTTCAATCTAAGTGTGAAGACTATTCGCAGCGATCATGGAACATAATTCAAGAATGCCACTCTTGATTCTTTCTGTGAAAGCAAAGGAATATCTCGGCAATTCAGTGCACCGCGTACTCCTCAACAGAATGGTGTAGCTGAAAGAAGAAACGTCACATTGATAGAAGCTGCAAGAACTATGATCGTTGATTCCAAGCTTCCTGTCACATTTTGGGCCGAGCCAGTTAACACTGCATGTTTTGTGTAAAATCAGGTTCTCATCACCAAAAGCTGCAACAAGACACCTTATGAGATCATGTTCAAGAGAAATCCGGTTATTGATTTCTTCAGAAAGTTTGGGTGTGTTTGCACGATGCTAAATACTTCGGATCAGCTGAACAAGTTTGAGGCCAAGGCAGACGAATGCTATTTCGTGGGATACTCATCTAACCGAAGGGCTTTTCATGTTTACAACAAGCAAAGGAGGATGGTGCTAGAATCCATTGATATTAATTGGCATGAAAGAAATCATACGGACGTTGGGGATGGTCTTGATTGGCTTTTCGATGTCGAATCTTTGTTTAAATCATTTAATCTTCCTGTGTTTTCAAATGAATTAACTTCTGCTAATCCTTATTTTCTTTGAACAATCTAGGGAATATAGATGCTCCAAATTCTTTCTCATCCTCTCAACAAGAAAACCATGCACCTGCTGCTGTTGAGTTAAATGTGGATTCTTCCAGTTCTGGTGTAATAAGTGAAACTGTCGAAGACAACAATCACCCAATAGTGGATGTTGCCCCACAATCAACTGTTGAAGATCCCATTGTTGATGAAACTGACCCCCTGACAATAACATCAGAAATCTGGATGTGCTCTTGGAAGAAGATGAGATTCCTCAGTTGAGAATTCACAAGAATCACCCCACTGACAACATAATTGGTCCTCTCAATGTGGGTGTTCGCACCCGTAGTGCCTGTGAAGCAATGAATGACAGCTTCTTTCAAGAAGAAGGAATTGATTTTGAGAAAGTATTTGCACTATTGGCTCGCTTGGAGGCCATCAGAATGTTTCTCGCCTATTCAGCCTATATGGACTTCACAGTTCATCAAATGGATGTCAAAAGCGCATTTCTGTATGGAAAGGTTCAAGAAGAAGTTTATGTCAAGCAGCCACCGGGTTTCATTGATCCTAACTTTCCAGACCACGTGTATAAATTAGAAAAGGCATTGTATGGTCTTCATCAAGCACCTCGTGCGTTATATGAGATGTTATATAAGCATCTGCTTAATAATGGTTTCGCGCGAGGAGAAATTGACCTAACTTTGTTTAAATGGAAGGATGGAGAGGATACAATCTTGTGCAAATTTATGTTGATGATATCATCTTTGGATCCACCAATCCACGTCTGTGCGTTCTAAGTTTGAAATGAGCTCCATGGGAGAGAAAAAGTTCTTTTTGGGATTGCAAGCTGATCATTCAGAATCAGGAATTCTTATTCATTAAGAGAAATATGTCAAAGACATTCTGACAAACTTCAAAAAGACTGAGTCCCATCCCTTCAAAACTCCTGTAGAAGTTCGATATTGTCTGTCTCCTGATTTGGATGGTGAAAGCGTTGATCAGCACCTCTATCGTTCCATCAAAGGATCTCTCATGTATCTCACTGCCAACAGACCCGACATAATGTTTGCAGTGTGCTTGTGTGCACACTTTCATGCTAATCCTAAACTCTCTCATTTAGTTGCAGTCAAACGTATTTTAAGATATTTAAAGTATAAGCAAAAACTTGGTCTTTGGTATCCTAAAAATAACTTGTTTGATCTTATGGCTTATTCAGATTCGGACTACGGGGGATGCAACTTAGACTGCAAGTCCACTTCTGGGGGTTGTCAGTTCCTTGGTAACCGCCTTGTCTCATGACAATGTAAGAAACAGACCACCGTTTCCCAATCCACTGTCGAAGCCGAATACATTACTGTAGCCCTTTGTTGTTCCTAAGTCAGATGGATACACCATCAAATGCTTGACTATGGGATCACATTCCAAGAGACACCGATCCTTTTTTATAACACTGTCGTTCCCCATATTACCGAAAACCCCGTTCAACATTCCAAAACCAAACACATTGAGATCAAACATCATTTTATCTGTGACTGTGTTGAGAAGAAGCATATCAAGATTGTTGAAGTCAAACCGATAAGCAAATAGCCGACATCTTCACAAAAGCCTTTGATTCTGCCTGATTTGAAAAACTGGTGGAGATGCTTGGGATGGTCAAATTTTAGTAAATATTATGCATAGTGTCTCTTTATATTTATACATGTTAATCGGGAAGATTACCAAAAAAATTTTATTTTTCAGTACAGTTAATTTTTCTTAAAGCAAATCTTCTGGGGGAGAAATTGAAATCTTGTGTTAAAAAGAAAAGAATTGCTTTATCAGCTTTGTATATATATGTGGATTCTAAATCCTACAAGCCATGGTGGCTCTTATTGCTCTCGAATCTGCTCGAAATTCAGAGAAAACCCGCCATTGAGACGTTAAACATGAAGAAATCTATGTGTAGGAAGTTCATGACTGCTGTTCTACAATCTCACTGTCAAAATCTGAATATGTAAGGCTTGTGGAGCAATTTTCAGACCTGAATTGGGGGTATCGAAGTAGCTAAAGGTTGAAGATGCTCAATCGAAACTAGGTGGCAGCTGAACATTTTCTATCGAAACTATTGATGAAGCCCTAAATCAGAAGTAGAAAACTTCAAAACTAGGCTGTCGAAACTAGACTATCGAAACTAGAGGGTATCGAAAGTACTAGTTTCAATTGAAGAATCTCCTATCGAAACTGCTAGTTTCGGTTGAAGAATATTTCTATCGAAACTTCTTGTTTCGATACTATGTCTACTGAAACTAGCCTTGTTTCGACCAAAGTGGAGCCTATCGAAACTACATGCAGAATTGTCCAAGTACTCTCAGGATATTAAAAAAAAGTATTTTGGAAAATTTCTTGGATGAATTTTTTAGAGGATATTGCATAGAAGGAGGGGATTTTTGGCGAAAAACTTGGAGACAACCTTTTCGGGTTTTTGAAAATTTCATTTCTTGGGCAATATACATGATGTTCTGTGTGAGTCAGCCGTAATTCCTTTGATTAAAGTTAGTTTGAGCAGTGGGTAGTAGAGTCAAGCATTTTTGTGACAAACCGGATCATTGGTTGTTGATTACATGGTGATTCGATCCCTTATCTTTTGCCTAGAAATAGGAGGTTCTACACTTCAGGGGGGAGAATTACCATGAAAGGATTCAAATTATCAGTAGAGTTATGAAGATGCAAAACAAAGTGTGCCTTTGCTTAAAATTGACCTTTTTTAAGGGGAGAGAAGGCACAAGTTGATCAAGTGTTCGTGAATGTCAAGAATCTTTGTAGAAAGATGGTTATTTGCTGCTAAATACTTGGAATTTAAACCTTTATCAATGGCCTACAAGATAGGAGGGTCTACACTTGAGGGGGAGAATCACAACGAAAGGCATTGAATCATCAGTCAATCTATGAAGACAAAAGACAAAATCAGACAAGAATTGATAGAATCTGTCTAGGGGGAGATTGTTGGGTATAATTTTGAGACTGATGTTGTCAATCGAAACTATAGTATCGAAACTAGTAGTTTCGGTTGAACTTTTGTTCAATTGAAACTATCTAGTTTCGATACATGTTTTTCAGGCCTGTTTGGCAGGTGGCTTGGAAAACAAGGCATATGTGCTTGGCCTCGTATAAATAGGAAGATTATCTCATAGGAGGAGGGTGTGTCTGTAGAGGGAATCACCACATAGGGGGAGCTCACCCTGGGGTGAGAATAAATGTGAGTGTGTGAGCTTTTATTTTCATTTTAATCAAAGAATCATACGTTTTATGCTCCAATTATTGTTTTGTTTTTCATTTTCATATATGTGTGTTCTTGTATGTGATTCCTTCACCCGTCTCTACCCTTTTCTGATTCGAGAGTGATACCGGATCCAGAGATTCCGCCTCTCGATCCGGACTGACTGAAGATTTCTCTGCTGATATGTGTTTACAGGTTTGTTCGGGACCTACAAGTGGTATCAAAATTTTGTGTTTCAGGAAAATTGAATCTGACATTTGCGAAATGATAAAGTCTGATTTCTTCTCTTGAACATGGAATGGACCAAAAGCGATGGTGTTTACTGAGATATAGCTGGTAGGGTCGGCATATGGTTAAAACTTGTAAGTAGTGTGAAAACCTAAATCTTATATCATACTTGTGTGTTTAAACCCATTATTGAAAAATCTAACCCATTTTATCTATTAAGAAAACCAATTCAATCAGATATAGTCCTACGTGTTGGATTCCTTTTCATACGCCAGGTGACCGTCAAAGTAACGATATTTACCGCCGATGACCCCGTATGTTTTGCTTACGCAAAGATGTTGGGTGTTCATCTTTTTCCCATCCACTTGGATGATTTGACCCCGTCTGTTTTGCTTACGCGAAGATCTCGGGTGTTCAACCTTTTTCTATCTGCTTGGATAATTTTAGGATGCAAAGATGTTGGACCTAGTTTTATTGTATGATTAAGCTTTGTTTTGTGTAGTGTAACCATGAATAGGGGTTCCCGGTTTGGGTGTTTTTGGCCGGTCTTAGGGTCGAGTACTTGTGTAAAGACCTAGTTTGTTTAGACTAGGTATATATACTTGTATACCCTAACCGAGTAAGGTTAGCAGTTTATGGTGTGTTTTTATTTATAACTCTCTTGATGAATACAAGGTGTTTTACATTGATTTGTGTTCTTGAGTCACCACAATCATTAGTTTCCGCCTAGTGATTGTGAGAATTGATATCGTGTGTGTGTTATTCAAAGATCTATAGAGATTTGGGACTTACAATTGGTATCGGATCCATTGAAGTCATTCAAGGCTCGGTTTTGGATATCAATGATTCAAGAATCAACTTTTGAGGTATTCTTAACTGTTCTTCTTGGTTTTTTGTTGCTAATCGACTGTTTTGTGGTAGTTCATCATCGATTTCTGCTGAAAATCATGATTTTTTTTATTGAAATCTTGGTTAAACTGCTGATATGAAGAGGATTTCGGGTAGAAATTAAACAAGTTTCTTATGTTTTTCCTTGCTTCTGTGTTCTTCGTGTTCCTCGAAAGTGATTAAAATTTTAAAATTTGAATCCCTTGATTCTCGGGATTATTTTTGGAATTAATAACAAGTAATTGTTTCATTCACGGCTGATTTCACGGGATTGGTACTCGGCCTCTAGCTCACGGCTTGGTTACTTGGGTGAGGTTTACGGGTTTGCTACTCGGGTTAGATCAAGTGTCACACCCCAACCGACGGCGGAAACGTCGGGGCGGGACATGTAGACTGTTCATGAGCACAATGTTCACTAGATTTCAATATTAAATCATCCATTTCATTTCAAACAATTCCACCACAAATAGCAAAATTCAACAAGTACATAAATGCAATTACAAATTGTTCTTTGAATTTAAATGTAACTAAGTCCAAACTTAAGTGTAGCATGTCTTGATCAAACTCACACATTAGCACCTGAAACATGAATAAAATAAGGTCAACTAAAAAGTTGGTGAGTATACATAGGTTTGTACATAGATAGTGTATAAATATGAATAAGCAAATCCTTACATGTCATGATAAATAAGACATTTATGGGGAGCAGCTATTGTGTAACTAAAGTACAATCAAACCTTTGTAACTAGCATGCAAATTGTGTTGTCGGTAACAATCACCCCAATCTGGGTGGGTTTGTCAGACTCAATAGATCTATCATTGTTAACCGTCAGCTTAAATAGTTAATGATTGCACATAATTTGCACACAAAAGTTAACACACCTAGCACTCAAACATAAAGCTCAAATTTGCACACATGAATGTAAATAGGATTTAAGTTTGTGTAGTTTGTGTAAATGTAAACTATTATTTGTATAACATTCATGATTCACCCCAAAAAGTGTAAAAGAGAAAAGGGGGCTATGTAATACTCACATGATTCAAGGGTGTAGCTAGCACGCAAGACTAGGTAGCAAAACGATCCTTGTAACGCACCACGTTAACCTAGTGTGTAATGTATATTGAGTTAATATCGTGTACAAAAGTCTATGTCTAACTCTAGGGTTCAACTGGTTTTGCTGTGTGTGGATTTATACAAAGAGGTTTGTGTTATTCCATATAAAGGCATGCTATGCTTGTATAAGAATTTAATGTGTATCACGAGTTCAAGGTATATATGTATGAACTTAATAGTCATTGACTTAGGGTTGGATTTAAATAAATTAAATAAATAAATAATTTTATTTATTTATTTGTGAAAAATACGTTAAAATATATAGAACGTAAATATATGTTTAGAAAAAGAAATTCTATTTATGTGGATAGTGTTTAATTTAAATAAATAAAATAAACAAATAATTTTATTTATTTAAATAAATTAAATAAATAAATAATTTTTATTTATTTATTTGTGAAAAATATGTTAAAATATATAGAACGTAAATATATGTTTAGAAAAAGAAATTCTATTAACGTGGATAGTTTTTAATTTAAATAAATAAAATAAATAAATAATTTTATTTATTTATTTGTGAAAAATATGTTAAAATTTGTAGAATGTAAATATATGTTTAGAAAAAGAAATTTTACTTATGTGGATAGTGTTTAATTTAAATAAATAAATAATTTTATTTATTTATTTGTGAAAAATATGTTAAAATTTGTAGAATGTAAATATATATTTATATTTAGAAAAGAAATTTTTTTATTTGTGTATTATAATAAATAAATTTTTATTTATTTATCATCTTTAAAATAAATACTAGTTTGCTTTAAATGAGTTAATATTTTATAAACTTTTATAAAAACAATGTCCTTATTTGAAAATTAATCTAAATATTTTAAAATTTTTGTTTTAAACCTTTAATATACAATTCAAATCATAAATTTAAAACAAAAATGGATTTATATTGAAAATTAATGAATCTGGTTTTTATTCTTTTAGAAATATTGTGAGGTTTTATAAAATAATTTTTATAAAATTTTTGGAGCTTTATAAACTGATTTAAAAAAATAAGCAGCTCACCCGGTTTGAACCCGGGTGGCTGTTGTGTGAGTCTCTAGCCGCAACCACTGGACCAGGAGTTTATCATGTTATAGAGTCAGTTTGCTTTGAATATAACCCAATCAATATAGGCGGTCGGGTCTGGCTTTAAGGCACGCGTAAAAAGAACCACCGAGTGTGGGTTTCGAACCCACGCCACCTGGTTCGGTGGTGCAGTGGCTTACCGGCCGGACCAGGTGGTTTCGCTGGTATATAACGAAATCTAATTATCTAAATGCACTAATTGAAATCGAAGCAAAATTCAAATCCTAATTGGCGCAAGAACTGGTATGAACCTTAATCGAAATTGGGTTTTGTTACCCTCTGTCGTGAGGAATTGACAGAGGGCTTTTGCTCGCCAATAGGTTACGAAGTTAATAACACAAGACTTACTTGAAATGGTTGAGTATTGAATGTCGTCGGCTAGAATGTCAGAGACGGAGTTCTTCGTGGTCGATCAAGATGTGGGGATGAAATGGGGAGCGAATAAGGGTGCAGAGAGTTTGAAATGGACTATGCGAAAGTGTATGAGTGATTTACTTCGTCCAATTTCATTCTAATTACTCGATTCGATTCAGCCTCGTAGGTGACAACTGTCGGCTTGATTTCACACGTAAATCCGATGATAGAAAGTGAATTGGGTCGTGTAATAGTCTGGATTCGTGCATAAGTAGTCTAGGTGTGATTTATAGTCATCAATGCGTTTTAATTTCGCTGATTCATTCCTGAATTAGATCGGTTTGACTCTGCCGACTCAAACTTCCTTGAATTTGAAATTAACCGCGCGTTTTGATCGAATCGGGATGGTAATTGGGCTAGGATAAGACTGGTACTTGATCCAGGACTCCACGCAGGTCCAAAACAGTCGGCTCGATCAAGTCTCTTCCCGAATTGAAGTGGTTTTGGCCGGGTTGACTTTTGGAAGTCAAATTTGGTCAAAATTGGTAGATAGGGTCAAACTTGAGGGTTCAAACTCAAAGGTGGGGTTCGACCACTGTTAGGTTTACTTTTTAATTTAATGTATATATGTGTATGCACTTGTATATATTTACATAGAGATTTTGAGATAACGGTGATGTAGAATTTAGAATTTCCCTTGATTTCTTGGGTTTTAATTGTTTGCAAGAATAAAACAAAACATTGAAATAGAACCGGGTTTGAAATGTATTATATTGAATTGCAATTAAAGATAATAAAATCGGAGATGTTACAGTATCCCCATGTTGAGGGAATTTCGTCCCGAAATTTAGCTAGTTGGGGTGACTGCATCAGCAAATAGGTGGGGGTACTTGAGCTTCATTTTGTCCTCTCATTCCCAATTAAACTCAGGACCACGTTTTGATTCCCAACGAACTTTGACAATAGGGATACGGCTTCGCTTGAGTTGCTTGATCTCACGATCCATGATTTCTACCGGTCTCTCAACGAAGTGCATCGTTTCGTCAATGCGTACGTCGTCAAGAGGTATATGGAGATTCTCGTCAGCAAGGCATTTCTTCAGATTAGACACATGAAAGGTAGGATGTACATTGCCAAGTGATGGAGGTAACTCGAGTTTGTAAGCCACTTTCCCAATCCTCTCAATGATTTTGAATGGACCCACATAGCGAGGTGCTAACTTACCTTTCCTTCCAAAACAGATCACGCCCCTCCACGGAGACACATTTAGAAGAACAAAGTCACCGACTTGGAACTCCAAAGGTTTTCGTCGTTTGTCGGCATAACTCTTTTGCCGACTCCTCGCTACTCGAATGTTGTCACGTATTTGGATAATCTTGTCGGATGTTTCTTGAATTAGCTCGGGACAGGTGATTTGTGCTTCACCAATCTCGTTCCAACAGATAGGAGAACGACACTTACGACCATAGAGAGCTTCAAATGGAGCCATATTGATACTTGTGTGGTAACTATTATTGTAAGAGAACTCAATTAGGGATAGATGTGAATCCCAATTGCCACCAAAATCAATTACACAAGCTCTAAGCATGTCCTCAAGAGTTTGGATTGTACGCTCGGTCTGTCCATCAGTTTGAGGGTGATACGTCGTGATTAAATCCAATCGTGTACCAAGAGCAGTTTGGAGAGATTTCCAAAAACGGGAGGTGAACCGAGCATCTCTATCGGAGATTATGTTTAAGGGAACACCGTGACGGCTCATAATTTCATCAATGTAAATTCAGGCTAGTTTCTCAACTCGATAGTCTTCACGGATAGGTAAGAAATGAGCAGACTTGGTGAGACGGTCAATGATCACCCAAATGCTATCATAACCACTTGAGGTACGAGGGAGTTTGGTAATGAAATCCATGGCCAAGTTCTCTCATTTCCACACGGGAATTTCCGGTTATTCAAGTAAACCGGAAGGACGGTGATGTTCCGCTTTGACCTTGGAGCAAGTTAGACATTTGACTACATAGAGAGAAATGTCTTTCTTCATACCGGGCCACCAATATTGTTGGCGAAGATCTTGGTACATTTTATCAGCACCGGGATGAATAGAATAACGAGTCTTGTGGGCCTCGTTCATGAGAAATGCACGGAGATCATCACGATCGGGAACCCAAATACGGTTCAAGTAATAAAGTAAGCCATTGGGTTTTGATTCAAGCTGAAGTTCAACACACACGACATTTCCTCGTACATATTACCCTGGTGACCGAGACGTGTTGAGCTTCTAAGATGCGATTCTGAATGTCGGTTTGAATTCGGACACATTGAAGCATGACATGGTCCTTTACTCAAAGCGTCGGCTACAACATTCTCTTTTCCGGGGTGGTAACGAATCTCGCACTCATAGTCGTTAAGGAGTTCAACCCAACGTCGTTGCCTCATATTGAGTTCTTTTTGGTTGAAGATGTGTTGGAGACTTTTGTGGTCGGTGAACACCACACATTTTGTGCCATAGAGGTAATGTCTCCAAATCTTCAATGCGAATACAACCGCACCCAACTCGAGGTCGTGCGTCGTATAATTTTTCTCATAAATCTTAAGTTGCCTTGATGCATAAACGATTACTTTACCTCGTTGCATGAGGACACAACCGAGACCTTGGTTGGAAGCATCATAGTAGTCAACTAGATCATCATTCCCATCAGGGAGAGTCAAAATAGGAGCATCGCACAACTTTTGCTTGAGAGTTTGGAAAGCTTCTTCTTGCTTTGGTCCCCATTCATAAGGTTTACCCTTGTGGGTCAAAGCGGTGAGAGGAACAATAATATTAGAGAAATTTGAAATGAAACGACGATAATATCCCGCAAGTCCAAGAAATGAACGAACTTCGGTGGGGGTCTTCGGGGCATTCCAATTCTTAATAGCTTCGATCTTAGCAGGGTCAACATGAATTCTGGGTTTTCTGTCTAGGAAAGCATTTCGTATAAATCCCAATCAACCGAGGGACCCGTATGCTTTCCTGGGAATTCCCGGGATGAGTGTTTACTTATAGGCTAAAGCATGTCTCCTTGAAAAATTATATGAGTTTAATTAACCTTAATGTGTCACAGTATTCAAGTGATTATATCACTATTTGAGTACAATCCAAACTATGATTTACTATTTTATTTGTTATCTTATCTTTTAAATTCAATCAACCTTCATAAGTTCTTACATCTCTTCTTGTGTTGTGCAAATATGTAGAATGCCTCCCCGTCGTGCTACCGTGGCCAACAACAACACTGATATTGCTGCTATCCTTGCACAGCTTGTAACTGAACTCACTCAAGTTAATGGTGCCACAAACGGTAACCATGGAACTAATGGTGGTGGTGGTGCCAACCCACCACAATGTACCTTCAATCACTTCAATTCGTGTAACCCTCTCAAGTTCTATGGTACCGAAGGAGCTACGGGACTCCTTCAATGGTTCGAAAGTATTGAGGGCACCTTCCTCAATAGTGACTGCCCCGATGACCTTCGTGTCCGTCATGCCATAAGTGTCTTCCAAATACGGGCACTCACGTGGTGGAATGGGGAAAAGAGAACCAGAGGTATAGAGGCAACCATGGCCTTACAATGGGATGAGGTTAAGAGACTAATGACCGAAGAGTTCTGTCCTTGGAATGAAGTGACGAAGCTGGAAGCTGAGTTTTGGGATCTTACCGAAGACAGTGGTGAAAGTCTGGCTTATACAACCCGGTTTCATGAACTGAGTCTCCTTGTACCCCACATGGTCACACCCTTATCCCGTTGCATTGAAAAGTACATCGGTGGATTATCTAGGCAGATTCAGGATACTGTCTTAGGGAGAAATCCTGCAACACTCGAAGATGCTATCCGATTATCTGCTACTTTGACCGACAACCATGTGAAAGCAGGTACCCTGACTAGAAAAGGCACCAAGAAGGCTCCCGACACCACAACCCCTCCCGTACACATCAAAGAAGCCCGAACTGAACCCTACCACAATAATAAAAAAAGAAAGGCTAGAAATGTTGCTATGGTCACTCCTGCTATGCCTGTTAACCAAGTTGCTCCCATGGCTCAAGTACCAGTCAAGAAGCCATATGTGGGGACCTACCCACTCCGTGCCACATGCAATTATCACCACCCCCAAACCATTCCCTGTCGCCTTTGCACTCACTGTGGGAAATATGGCCATACGGTAAATGTTTGTAGAGCCAAAGCACTTGCAGGCCAAGTCAACCCACCAACCCGAACCAATCAACAAGTGACTAATCAAGGTGTTCCCGCCATAGCAAATGGGCGTGCTTGTTATGAATGTGGCAACCCAAATCACTTCCGTGACCAGTGCCCGAAGTTCATCAATGCTAGACAAGGCGGAGCTCGTGGGCGTGCTTTCAACATAAACGCCAATGAAGCTCAAGCCAACAATGATGTGGTCAACGGTACGTTCCTTGTTAATAGTCAATATGCCTCCATTTTATTTGATACCGGTGCAGATAAAAGCTTTGTGTCACTTAACTTTGAACCCTTACTTGCAAAAACACGGTCTAAATTGGAGAAAACCTTCACTGTCGAAATAGCAAATGGTGACTCCCTTACAATAGACTCCATTATCCACGACTGTTCTCTAGAACTTAATGATCATACATTTCCAATCAACCTCATGCCAATGCCTAGGAAGTTTTGATATCATCATAGGCATGGATTGGCTGTCAAATCACCATGCCGAAGTCATCTGTTTTGAGAAGTGCATCCGAATACCCCTTCCGTCGGGGGAAACGTTAAGAGTCTTTGGTGAAAAGCCTTCCAAAAGGGCTCAAGTTAATGTCATGCACTACCACCCAAAAGTACCTACGAAAGAAGTACGTAGCCTTCCTAGCCCATATTGTTCAAAAGGATGTCAAAGAGAAGAATATTCAAGACATCCCCATCATCCGGGACTTTCTCGAAGTATTCCCCGAAGATCTATCTGGTCTTCCACCCGTTCGACAAGTAGACTTTCACATTGACCTTGTACCCGGAGCTAATCCAGTGGCTAGAGCTCCATACCGTTTTACACCTTCTGAAATGCAAGAACTTGCAAGTCAACTCCAAGAACTCTCCGAAAAGGGCTTCATCCGTCCAAGTCATTCACCGTGGGGTGCACCCGTCTTATTCGTCAAGAAAAAGGATGGATCATTCCGCATGTGTATTGACTACCGCGAACTCAACAAACTTACTATCAAGAACCGTTATCCATTGCCTAGAATTGATGACCTCTTTGATCAACTTCAAGGCTCTACTTATTTCTTGAAGATTGATCTTCTATCTGGTTATCACCAACTCCGTGTACAAGAGGAAGATATTCCAAAGACTACCTTTCGAACAAGGTATGGTCACTACGAGTTCATGGTCATGCCTTTTGGGCTAACCAATGCACCCTCGGTTTTCATGGACCTCATGAATCATGTGTGCAAACCATACCTTGAAAAATTCGTGATCGTCTTCATTGATGATATCTTAATCTACTCCAAGACAAAATCCGATCATGAGCAACACCTTAGGTTGGTTTTGGACCTCTTGAGGAAAGAGAAACTATATGCCAAGTTCTCCAAATGTGAATTTTGGCTAAAGGAGGTTCAATTCCTGGGTCATATCGTCAACGAAAAGCGGATTCACGTTGACCCTGCTAAGATCGAAGCTGTTAAGAATTGGAATGCCCCTAAGACCCCCACCGAAGTTCGTTCATTTCTTGGTCTTACGGGATATTATCATTGTTTCATTTCAAACTTCTATAAGATTGCTGTTCCAATCACCGCTTTGACCCACAAGGGTAAACCTTATGAATGGGGACCAAAGCAAGAAGAAGCTTTCCAAAATCTCAAGCAAAAGTTGTGCAATGCTCCTATTTTGACTCTCCCTGATGGGAATGATGATCTAGTTGTCTACTGTGATGCCTCCAACCAAGGTCTCGGTTGTGTCCTCATGCAACGAGGTAAAGTAACCGCTTATGCATCAAGACAACTTAAGATTCATGAGAAGAATTATACGACGCACGACCTCGAGTTGGGTGTGTTGTATTCGCATTGAAGATTTGGAGACATTACCTCTATGACACGAAATGTGTGGTGTTCACCGACCATAAAAGTCTCCAACACATCTTCAACCAAAAAGAACTCAATATGAGGCAACGACGTTGGGTTGAACTCCTTAACGACTATGACTGCGAGATTCGTTACCATCCCGACAAAGCGAATGTTGTAGCCGACGATTTGAGTCGAAAGGACCATGTCATGCTTCAATGTGTCCGAATTCAAACCGACATTTAGAATCGCATCTTAGAAGCTCAACACGTCTCGGTCACCGAGGGTAATATGTACGAGGAAATGTCGTGTGGTGTTGAACTTCAGCTTGAATCAAAACCCAATGGCTTACTTTATTACTTGAACCGTATTTGGGTTCCCGATCATGATGATCTCCGTACATTTCTCATGAACGAGGCTCACAAGACTCGTTATTCTGTTCATCCCGGTGCGAATAAAATGTACCAAGATCTTCGTCAACAATATTGGTGGCCCGGTATGAAGAAAGACATTGTCCTCTATGTTGCCAAATGTCTAACTTGCTCCAAAGTCAAAGCCGAACATCAACGTCCTTCCGGTTTACTTGAACAACCGGAAATTGGAAATGGGAGAATTTAGCTATGGACTTCATTACCAAACTTCCTCGCACCTCAAGTGGTTATGATTGCATTTGGGTAAACATTGACCGCCTAACCAAATCTGCTCATTTCTTACCTATCCGTGAAGACTATCGGGTTAGGAAATTGGCTCAAATTTACATTGACGAAATTGTGAGCCGTCACAGTGTTCCTTTAAACATAATCTCCGATTGAGATGCTCGGTTCACCTCCCGTTTTTGGCAATCTCTCCAAACTGCTCTTGGAACACGATTGAATTTGAGCACGGCCTACCATCCCCAAAATGATGGTCAGACCGAGCGAACAATCCGAGGCTGCTGGCGATGGTTTTTTGTTGAATTGGACTCCACATGTTTACCCAAACAAGAACCGACCAATCTCGGCCCATTTATCATATCAATTCGATCATTTCAAGCGGGCGAGTTTGAATTCAAACGAATTTGACTTCACAAAGTCAAATTCGTATCAATCCATTATCAATCCAAAAAATTAACGTGTTTAAAATCTCGGAAGTCACGCGCAAACGTTTCCTGGATGAATGTGGACCTGTTTGCGACCCAATTCATTTTCAAACCGTCGATTTGTTGCGTAAATCTCGTCCGACAACTGTTACGGACAAACCAAAATCAAATCGGCTAATTAAGATAAAATTTATCAAATTCATACAGTCATACACCGTCGTACAACCCCATTCAAACTCTCAAGAACCAATATCACACTCCATTTCATCTATGGAAGTCAATCGAGTCTCAAGAACTTCTAGACCGAATCGGTAGCCGTCTACATTCATGCCCAAACCAATCAAGTAAGTTTGTACGTCGTTCGATTCGTTTTTCAGTGCACATCAATAACCCCTCATCAATTCATGTTAACAGAATCCATAGGACCTAAATCGATTTAGGGTTCATGTTCTTGTTCATACGATTCTGAAATTGGGGAAACAACCTGTCACACCCCCATATTTTATTTACTTATTAAATAAATACAGGTTGTAACGATTGGTTCATTACACGATAGCGGAAGCTGTAATAATGATTTCTAAGACTTGATTACATATACAATTACTAGAACTAAGAAATACTATGATCTAAGTTCTTCTAGATCACGACAGACTTGAGACTTGATATTCTACGTCCTTCCAGCTACTAGGAATTGATCCAACATAGCTAGCCTATTCCAACCGCGCCATGGCTAGAGGTCACCTGAGAAACATACTTGAAATTGTCAACACAAAGGTTGGTGAGTTCACAGAGTTAGTTATATTAGTGCTTATAGTTTTTCCCGAAAACATGTACATGACTTTACCGTCATAAAATAAGTAGTTTTCCTTTGAAAACATGCCCATGACCTATCCGTCATGAAATAAGTAGTTTTCCTTTGAAAACATTACCATGACTTAGCCGTCATAAAATATGTAGTTTTCCTTTGAAAACATTACCATGACTTAATCGTCATAACTCCAATGTTTAACATGATCATTTTAACCTGATCAGTACTCTTTCATTTAAACCTGATCACTTTAACCTGATCAGAATTCTTTACTTTAAACCTGATCACTTTACCCTGATCAGAACACTTTTGTGTAAAACCTGATCATTTTAACCTGATCAGAACTCTTTTGATAAACCTGATCACTTTACCCTGATCAGAACTCTTTTGTGTAAAACCTGATCATTTTAACCTGATCAGGACTCTTTTGTGTAAAACCTGATCACTTTACGTTGATCAGAACTCTTTTGTATGTATTACCAATGAATATGATTACTAATCCGATCTATTGACCCCATTTGTAAGCTTGCAAGGAATACAAAATAGTATGTGATGTACGAGACCGTAACCAAACCCCAACTTTCTGTGCCTCCCCTCGCCTTTCTGCGAGTAAGACAATATGCGGTCATTCGGCCATTTTGACCCCTGGTTAGCGCGACTAACCATGACCGGAGGCGTCACCCCCAATAGTACTATTCATATAATCCCGGGCTAAATCCATAGCTAATGGTTACTAATTTATTACGAGGACTTTAAGCGCTTTGTTGTTCCCTCAATACATACATACGGTCAGATCATTAGTTTCAATCATTGACATTCGAAAATTCTTTACAAGTATGTTTCCACCCCAAATCATTTCAAAACTTAGAAAAAAGGGGAATTAGTGAAACTCACAAGGAGTTAAACCAAAATGTTTATATTGTCAAATGTATAAGCAATGTAATTCATGTTTTCAAAACATAATAAGTAAGTATGTTTCTCCCCCGATGTTTACAAAACAGTAAATAGTTAAAAGGGGGCCGTGAACTCACCTTGTGTCCGATGAAATCCTAGCAAACAAACTTGTGCTAGTTCTTGTATATCCGTACCTTAATCACACAAGGGTACTAATGTGTTAAAAACTACTCGTCTTATACGTAAGTTGTTCATACGACTTAACAGATCTGATTGCTTTCGTTTAAGTATCTTTTTAGTTTTTCAACACTTGTTTCGTTATAAAAATAGTTCTAAGTTACTGCCCAATGTGACTGATGAACAGATGTCGAAACTTCCTAGTTTCGATTGGGCAATTGAGTATCGAAACTTCATAGTTTCGATTGAGTAGTTGGGTATCGAAACTTCCTAGTTTCGATTGAGTATGACAGTTGTCGAAACTTCCTAGTTTCGAATGAGCAAAAACTGGTATCGAAACTACCTAGTTTCGATTGGCAAGAAGGGTATCGAAACTATCTAGTTTCGATTGAACAACTAGTATCGAAACTCCCAGTTTCGATTGAGTAAACTGGTATCGAAACTCCTAGTTTCGATTGAATAGGTATCGAAACTCCTAGTTTCGATTGAATAACAGGTATCGAAACTCCTAGTTTCGATTGAACAGGTATCGAAACTCCTAGTTTCGATTACTGCACTTTGATTGACAGAATTCGTCCTGTATATTTTTATGTTCAAATCTTGAATTTGACACACTTTTCTTGTTATCTTACTTGCGATTGAACCTTTTGTATGTTCAGCTACGATTTTAAAGAAAATGAAATGGATAATATCGAGTTTTTACCTCAAACAGAGAATGATGATTTTCAGGGAAACAGAGAATGATCTTGAGCTCCTTATCTTGATTCTTGAGACAACACTTGGAACTCTTCTTATAGCACCGAAATACGGTGGATTTTTGCCTTAAACTGGACTTCGACTTGAAGGAGAATTGGGAATTTGCTGTAAGAAAATGAGATAAATGAAAGGGATTGTGGGATTTCGACTGAAGAGGTATGGTTCTTAATCTGAGATTGAGTGAACTTGCAAGTGGGGGAATGGCTCCCCTGACTTTCGGTCGAGAAAGTCAAGCAAGTGGGTTGGGATTTAAATAAATCAAACCATTTGATTTAAGTGTAATTTTAACCACTAGTGTTCGTATTTAGTCGGGTTATCCTGGTACGTGAACCGGTAACTCCTAGAATTACCAAAATATGAAATGAGACCATGTACGGATATTGACCTGAATTGTCGGGTGTCACATTCTCCCCACGTTAAAAGAATTTCGTCCCGAAATTCAATTTGTGTCCTCTTGAACTGTTGTATCCTTAAACAAGGAGGGGTATTTTTGTTTTCATTTGATCCTCTCGTTCAAATGGTTTAACGTACCTAGGATTAAGCTTGCCACGGTTGCCAAATTTTGCAACCCCTTTCCAATGAGAGACCTTTAACATGACTTTGTCTCCCACTTAGAATTCTAATGGTTTTCGTCTGTTGCTATCTCAACTCTCTTTCGTCTGTCTTGAGTGACTTTCAGACGATCTTTTATTTCGAAGATTTTGTCAACGGTTCCCTAGTCAATATCAGGACCAGTCGAATGTTTTTCGCTAGCCTCCGCCCAATATAGCGATGAGTGACACTTACAACTATACAAAGCCTCTACGGAGCGGCTTTAATCCTGGTATGGTAGTTGGTATTATATGAAAACTCATCCAATGGTGGTGAGTATCCCTATTTCCACTGAAATCGATTACACACACACGGAGCACATCTTTTAAAGTTTGGATGGTCCTTTTACTTTGACCGTTCATCTGGGGATGATATGCAGTGGTCATGTAAAGGCGTGTGCCCAAGGCTTATTGTACAGACTGTCAGGTTCTTGACATGAATCGACTGTCCCTTTTTGTGAAAATGGAAACTGGCATACCATGCTTGGCCTTAATTCCTTTAATATTTAGCCTTGCACGCTTCTTACTTTTATCTGTCTCCTTTATTGGTAGGGAATGCGCGGATTTCGTCAAACGACTGACGATTATCATATAGTATCATAGTTGCTAGGTGTTCTGGGTAACTTTGTAATGAAATCCATTGAAATTTGTTCCCATTTCCATTGAGGTATCTCGGGTTGTTATAACAATCCCGACGGTTTCTGATGTTCTGCCTTTACCTTTGAACATGTCAGGCATTTACCGACGTAAATAGCAATTTCTCATTTCATGTTCGGCCACCAGTAGAGTTCTTTCAGATCCTTATACATTTTATCCGAACTTGGGTGAATGGAGTACCTGGACTTGTGGGCTTCGTCCATAACCAACTCCCGTAAGTTACCAAAACATGGCACCCAAATTCTATTTGCAAAGTATAAAGTATCATCTGATTTTGGCTCTAATTGTCTGATCATTCCTCGTATAGCTTCACTCTAAATGTTTTCTTCTTTGATTGCCTCCTGTTGTGCCATCCGGATTTGAGTCGTGAGACTCGCATGAATTGTCAATCCTAGGGCACAAACACGGAGATTTTTAACCCGTTCCTTACGACTCAAGGCATCTGCTACGACATTTGCCTTACCAGGGTGATACTTGATATCACAGTCGTAATCATTCAGTAGTTCTACCCAACGAAGTTGACTCATGTTGAGTTCTTTCTGATTAACGATGTGCTGGAGACTCTTGTGGTTTGTAAAGATAGTACATTTTGTACCATATAAGAAATGTCTCCAAATCTTGAGTGCAAACACGACAGCACTCAATTTCAGATCGTGAGTCGTATAATTTTTCTCATGTACTTTTAGCTGTCTGGATGCATACGCTATGACTTTTTCTTCCTGCATCAATACACATCCCAGACCTTGGTGTGATGCGTCGCAGTACACGATGAAATTGTCAGTTCCTTCGGGAAGGGATAGGATTGGTGCACTGCAAAGTTTTTGCTTCAACAATTGAAACGCTGATTCTTGTTTATCAGTCCAATCAAACTTTTTGTCCTAAGTTAACGTGGTCAAAGGCAAGGCTATCTTTGAAAAATTCTCGATAAATCGCCTGTAATATCCTACCAAACCCAGAAATTGACGCACCTCAGTCGGAGTTCCTGGTGCTTCCCAGTTTTTGATAGCTTCAATCTTGGTTGGGACTACGTGAATACCCTTCTTATTGATGACGTGTCCGAGAAAGTGAACCTCTCGAATCCGAAACTCACACTTAGAGAATTTGGCATAACGCTTCTCATTCTGGAGTAGTTCCAAGATTGATTTCAAATGATGTTCATGTTCCTCCTTGGTTTATGAATATATTACTATGTCATCGATAACTAAAATCACGAATTTATCCAAGTATGGCTTGCACACACGGTTCATTAGATCCATGAAAACGGCCGGTGCATTAGTCAAGCCAAATGGCATAACTAGGAACTCGTAGTGACCGTAACGAGTCCTAAAAGTCGTTTTTGGTATATCTTCTTCCAGAATTTTCAGTTGAGGATACCCTGATCGTAGATCAATTTTAGAATAGAAACTGGACCCTTGAAGTTGATCAAACAAATCGTCTACTCGAGGAAGAGGATACCGGTTTTTGATTGTCAGCTTGTTCAACTCCCGATAATTGATGCACCTTCTAAAGGTTCCATCCTTTTTCTTTACAAACAGGACCGGAACTCCCCATGGTGAGAAACTCAGTCTTATGAAAGAATTACTCGACGAGGTGTCCAAGTTTTTGTTGTATATTGGGTAGAAATGAAAAAGTATGAAAATGAAACTTTATGTTTGTCCCTCTTATGCTTTTCGAAAGCATTTTCCCGGACTAAGACTTTTCTCTTATTTCAGGTTTCATGTTTTCTATGATTTTCCTCTCCATGTGCCTTCATGGAGCTAGGAATTGATGTTCCTTGGGAGCTCTTATTTGCGAACTTCGAGTCTAATCACCACTTTACCCCTTTGCTCGCCCTACCTTTCGAGGCAGACTGGCCTTTGGGTTGTAGCGTCCTGATATGTAAACTCATGTCTCGACTACAATACCTTCAAAGTATGTAAGCCATACGAAGTTCGATGTTTGTTTGGGATATTCACATTCCGTCTAGCTGAGGGAATGAATAATAATACTGTGAGAATGGTCTCATTGAATTAGTGTTTTCCCCAAAATGGGCTATGGGTTTGTCAACTCATTAAGTTGGCAGAAAGAGTTGATAGTCAACTATTAGTCATACGGTGTGTATGCACTCCCTTAGTGTTTGAATGGTACTTTGGTGACTTACCATTACGTATTCCACTCATTCAGGTTATAGCCTTAAAATCCTTAGCACAAGGATAAACTTGAGGTAATGAGTGTTGAACGTCGAGACTTTTGTATTCTAACTGAGTCTACTCCAAGAAATCATTTCTTAACAATAGATGCTCTAGAGCTTCCCAATTATAGAAAACTAGGAGTGAAAGATGCAATCACACCTCCTTTCTAGGCTAAATCTGGGATCCATCCATCAAGATGAACTTTGGGGAAGTGCGAGTACAAAAGAGTAATAGATTATTCTTCTCAACTCTTTGTGGACAGTGGCCTGTTGTGAATAGCTCGAGCTTACATCCCTTATGCATATCATGAACTAATGAGATTAGCATGAAATTTCGCATTTGGAATTTCTTTAAGAGTTTTGCATGTCGTTTTGGTTAGTGCGACAATAGTTGTTAGTCCACACTTAGGTTTCTTTGGCATTTGTTTGAGCATCAACCCCGGCTTATCTATTGCAGAGAGAATAGTCAGACTTAAAGGTATATTGAATGTCAATGGCTGCGAGAGCAATCCTGTTTGACCGACATTCTGAAATGTCTGATTTCCTACTTGTCTCATGTCGAGCTTTCACAATATCCATAGGTGCCATGTGTATGCGGGTCAGAATAATGTCCTGCCCTATTACTGAAGTTAGTGCATAACACTCTTGGCGTAACTTTCATTCAATTGTGAGATTGAACTGTATGATGGATCCTGAGATTATGCCATAATCTCCCACAATAGTTGTTCAATTACTATAAGTGTTAGTTGTGGTAACACTCAATTTGAAGCATTCCTGACCAGTAGAATCTCAAAGAATGAATGTGCGAATTTCTTCGTCGTTCAGGATTTACTAAGGATTGGTTGAATTCAATTTGAATTTCTCTCGTTCCTCCAAAACTAGGAGAATGCTTTGTGAGCTCCTAATTGAGAAGTCTGATTTGTTGAGATCCAATCCTTAATCAAGTGATTGAGAACATGAGTTGATCATCAGCTTAGACAGCAAGATTCACTAAAGTTCCCATGCACTGCAAATTATGATTACGTGTGCACCCGTAATGATGATTTGCCTTGCCTGATCCCTATAGTGTTTCTTCTATCCCTAGCTTTTAATCAAAAGTGATTTGAAAAGATCATTAGATTGCGTTTGCACATTTGTACAGGAGTGTGTATTGTTTTATCGGATTACTCTTAATTATGTGTACCAATACTCATGAATCTGCCGAATATGGCAGTTGTCGGATGAGGCTAAGGGTAGAGAGGCACCACCAGTGTCTCTTAAAAAAAATGTGCATGGAGAAATTCAGGCACTATATGTGTTGGGCAGAGATCCTCAAACGAGTGTCGAGCAACTCATGCTCCAAGTCTGTATATATGCATGGATCCACATGATCCTGATGTATGTCTGGGTCTCCTGACCCTTGGAGTTCTCTCCCATTTAGTCCTGCTTATTCACCTTGAATTTGCTTCTGTCTGGGCAATCATGCCTGCCATATAACATGGCGAGAGTCTAGGCATCCGATCCGACAACTTATGAAGAAGAGTATTTATACCACAAATACGTTAGAAAGATAGTTGCCTCCATAGCTGGAGTAGTTGTGGTGCAAATATAGGTACAGATTCTGGTACGAGTTCAACCTGTTGTGATACCAAGATCGGTAACTGACGATCGCCGCCGTCGTCGTTAAAGCTCAGCTCGTAACTCGATCTTCTAAGGTTGCAGTATGCTGAGTACCCGTTATTCTTGACTCGTAATCCGAACAGTAACATGTTATAAGTGTTTATTATTTTCACATTATTGTATGTGTTTAAGTGTTCACTACATGTGCCATGTAATTGTATTAGTGTAGCTAATGGTACCCTAGTGTAACTCCATACACTAATAGTCTACACAAATTTTTTGGCAACGGTTGGAATTCCTATGCTCAAGTCTTGGGTGTTTTTAGTGTGATGCAAGTCTTAGAAATCTTGGTCCCTAAATGAGTCCGGTTAGAGCCTAGGTATCACTAAGGACACCTAATTCGCTAAAACCATTGCTCTGATACCAATCTGTCACACCCCCATATTTTATTTACTTATTAAATAAATACAGGTTGTAACGATTGGTTCATTACACGATAGCGGAAGCTGTAATAATGATTTCTAAGACTTGATTACATATACAATTACTAGAACTAAGAAATACTATGATCTAAGTTCTTCTAGATCACGACAGACTTGAGACTTGATATTCTACGTCCTTCCAGCTACTAGGAATTGATCCAACATAGCTAGCCTATTCCAACCGCGCCATGGCTAGAGGTCACCTGAGAAACATACTTGAAATTGTCAACACAAAGGTTGGTGAGTTCACAGAGTTAGTTATATTAGTGCTTATAGTTTTTCCCGAAAACATGTACATGACTTTACCGTCATAAAATAAGTAGTTTTCCTTTGAAAACATGCCCATGACCTATCCGTCATGAAATAAGTAGTTTTCCTTTGAAAACATTACCATGACTTAGCCGTCATAAAATATGTAGTTTTCCTTTGAAAACATTACCATGACTTAATCGTCATAACTCCAATGTTTAACATGATCATTTTAACCTGATCAGTACTCTTTCATTTAAACCTGATCACTTTAACCTGATCAGAATTCTTTACTTTAAACCTGATCACTTTACCCTGATCAGAACACTTTTGTGTAAAACCTGATCATTTTAACCTGATCAGAACTCTTTTGATAAACCTGATCACTTTACCCTGATCAGAACTCTTTTGTGTAAAACCTGATCATTTTAACCTGATCAGGACTCTTTTGTGTAAAACCTGATCACTTTACGTTGATCAGAACTCTTTTGTATGTATTACCAATGAATATGATTACTAATCCGATCTATTGACCCCATTTGTAAGCTTGCAAGGAATACAAAATAGTATGTGATGTACGAGACCGTAACCAAACCCCAACTTTCTGTGCCTCCCCTCGCCTTTCTGCGAGTAAGACAATATGCGGTCATTCGGCCATTTTGACCCCTGGTTAGCGCGACTAACCATGACCGGAGGCGTCACCCCCAATAGTACTATTCATATAATCCCGGGCTAAATCCATAGCTAATGGTTACTAATTTATTACGAGGACTTTAAGCGCTTTGTTGTTCCCTCAATACATACATACGGTCAGATCATTAGTTTCAATCATTGACATTCGAAAATTCTTTACAAGTATGTTTCCACCCCAAATCATTTCAAAACTTAGAAAAAAGGGGAATTAGTGAAACTCACAAGGAGTTAAACCAAAATGTTTATATTGTCAAATGTATAAGCAATTTAATTCATGTTTTCAAAACATAATAAGTAAGTATGTTTCTCCCCCGATGTTTACAAAACAGTAAATAGTTAAAAGGGGGCCGTGAACTCACCTTGTGTCCGATGAAATCCTAGCAAACAAACTTGTGCTAGTTCTTGTATATCCGTACCTTAATCACACAAGGGTACTAATGTGTTAAAAACTACTCGTCTTATACGTAAGTTGTTCATACGACTTAACAGATCTGATTGCTTTCGTTTAAGTATCTTTTTAGTTTTTCAACACTTGTTTCGTTATAAAAATAGTTCTAAGTTACTGCCCAATGTGACTGATGAACAGATGTCGAAACTTCCTAGTTTCGATTGGGCAATTGAGTATCGAAACTTCATAGTTTCGATTGAGTAGTTGGGTATCGAAACTTCCTAGTTTCGATTGAGTATGACAGTTGTCGAAACTTCCTAGTTTCGAATGAGCAAAAACTGGTATCGAAACTACCTAGTTTCGATTGGCAAGAAGGGTATCGAAACTATCTAGTTTCGATTGAACAACTAGTATCGAAACTCCCAGTTTCGATTGAGTAAACTGGTATCGAAACTCCTAGTTTCGATTGAATAGGTATCGAAACTCCTAGTTTCGATTGAATAACAGGTATCGAAACTCCTAGTTTCGATTGAACAGGTATCGAAACTCCTAGTTTCGATTACTGCACTTTGATTGACAGAATTCGTCCTGTATATTTTTATGTTCAAATCTTGAATTTGACACACTTTTCTTGTTATCTTACTTGCGATTGAACCTTTTGTATGTTCAGCTACGATTTTAAAGAAAATGAAATGGATAATATCGAGTTTTTACCTCAAACAGAGAATGATGATTTTCAGGGAAACAGAGAATGATCTTGAGCTCCTTATCTTGATTCTTGAGACAACACTTGGAACTCTTCTTATAGCACCGAAATACGGTGGATTTTTGCCTTAAACTGGACTTCGACTTGAAGGAGAATTGGGAATTTGCTGTAAGAAAATGAGATAAATGAAAGGGATTGTGGGATTTCGACTGAAGAGGTATGGTTCTTAATCTGAGATTGAGTGAACTTGCAAGTGGGGGAATGGCTCCCCTGACTTTCGGTCGAGAAAGTCAAGCAAGTGGGTTGGGATTTAAATAAATCAAACCATTTGATTTAAGTGTAATTTTAACCACTAGTGTTCGTATTTAGTCGGGTTATCCTGGTACGTGAACCGGTAACTCCTAGAATTACCAAAATATGAAATGAGACCATGTACGGATATTGACCTGAATTGTCGGGTGTCACACAACCCGATTCAATAATCCCTTTTAACCTTTAAGTTTCGTATCATAACAACGAAACCACCTGGTCCGGCCGGTAAGCCACTGCGCCGCGGGACCAGGTGGTCTGGGTTCGAAACCCACAAACCCCTCCTATTTTTGCGCGTGCGTATTGCACCAGACCGGTTCTTGTCCCAGATGCGCTCAACATACTTTAGAACCACAAACTTAACACAGAAGACCCTCTGGTTCAGTGGTCAGGCTCTCATCCTCACCTAGAATCAACCCGGGTTCGAACCCAATGGCCCGTTTATATTTTAAAATAGTTTTCTAAAACTCTAAAAATTTTGTAAAAAATATTTTTATAAACCTTGAGATATTTATAACAGAATAAAACCAGAATTATTAAATTTCAATAAAAATTCAGATTTAATCCGAATTAAATTGTTAAATTTGCACATTAAACCTTTAAAACAAAAACTTTAAATATTTAAAATTAATTTCTAAATAAAAGCAATCAATTTCATAAAATTTTATAAAATATTAACTTATTTAAAGCAAACTAGTATTTATTTTAAAGATGATAAATAAATAAAAAATTTATTTATTATAATCCACAATAAAAAAATTAAACGTTAGATTTTATACATAAATATAAGTTACACAACTTTATATTTTTTCCTTTCAAATCTTTAAACATAAATAAATAAAGTAGAAAATATTTATTTAAATTAAACACTATCTACACAAATAAAATTTCTTTTTCTAATATAAATATATATTTTCATTCTATATATTTTAATACATTTTTCATAAATAAATAAACAAAATTATTTATTTATTTTATTTATTTAAATTAAACACTATCTACACAAATAAAATTTCTTTTTCTAAATATAAATATATATTTTCATTCTATATATTTTAACACATTTTTCATAAATAATTAAACAAAATTATTTGTTTATTTTATTCATTTAAATTAAACACTATCTACACAAATAAAAATTTCTTTTTCTAAATATAAATATATATTTTCATTCTATATATTTTAACACATTTTTCACAAATAAATAAACAAAATTATTTGTTTATTTTATTAATTTAAATTAAACCCTATCCACATAAATAAAATTTCTTTTTCTAAACATAAATATATATTTACGTTCTATATATTTTAACATATTTTTCACAAATAAATAAATAAAATTATTTATTTATTTTATTTATTTAAATCCAACCCTAAGTCAACGACTATTAAGTTCATACATATATACCTTGAACTCATAATATACATTAAATTCTTATACAAGCATAGCATGCCTTTACATGGAATAACACAAACCTTTTTGTACAAATCCACACACATCAAGACCCGTTGAACCCTAGACTTAGACATAGACTTTTGGACGCGCTATTAACTCAATATACATTACACACTAGGTTAACGTGGTGAGTTACAAGGACCGTTTTTCTACCTAGTCTTGCGTACTAGCAACACTCTTGAATCAGGTGAGTATTACATAGCCCCTTTTACTCTTTTACACTTTTTGGGGTGGAACATGAACACTATACAATACTATTGCTTACATTTACACAGAATATACAAATACAAATCCTCTTTACATTCATGTGTGCAATTTGAGCTTTATGCCTGAGTGCTAGTTGTGCTAACTTTTGTGTGCAATTTATGTGCAATCATTAACTATTTAAGCCGACGGTAAACAATGGTAGATCTATTGAGTCTGACAAACCCACCCAGATTGGGGTGATTGTTACCGACAACACAATTTTGCATGCTAGTTACAAAGGTTTGATTGTACTTGGTTACACAATAGCTGCTCTCCATAAATGCCTTATTTTATCATGTTATGTAAGGATTTGTTTATTCATAGTCTATATGTTATCTATATACAAACCTGTGTATGCTCACCAACTTTTTAGTTGACCTTATTTTATTCATGTTTCAAGTACTAATGTGTGATTTTGATCAAGACTTGCTACACTTAAGTTTTGGACCTAGATAATTTTAAATAAAGGATTATGCATTTCATTTTATGTACTTGGTTTGATTTGGTTTTACCTTGAATACTTGAAATGAATTTGGATGATTAATATATTTCAACTTAGTAAACTTTGTTCTCATGAACAGTCTACATGTCCCGCCCCGACGTTTCTGCCGTCGGTTGGGGTGTGACAATGAACAAATCTTATGATCTAAATGACCAGCAAAGAAGGGTAAACCATGTAAACACCATCAACTATGCCGGGGGTGCAAAAGAGCAATAGTGTTTTCTTATCAAGTGTTGCACATGGAGGAACTGGAAATGGGGGTGCAGTCACTCACACTGTTGAAAATGCTAAAGCTTCTGCAGCTGAACAGCAGGCATACTCTACTCAACATGCCAAACTAATTGAAGTCAATACTTCATTGTGTACTGGAATTATGAACTGCTATGCAATGTTTGTGTCTGGAAACCTATCACCTTCAGAGGTGCTCACAACTGAACTCAATCAAATCCATCCAGAAGATGTGGAGGAGTTGGATATCTCGTGGCAGCTAGCTATGGCTGTGTTTAGAGCAAAGAACTTCATTAACAAGACTGGAAAGTTCAGGTGGAGTGAAGATACTGGAAAGAAGATTGGTTTCAATAAGTCCAACCTTCGATGTTATAATTGTCATGAACCGGGTCATTTTGCCAGGGAATGCACTAAACCAAAGGAACAAAAGGGAAATGAGGTTGGAACATCTGCAGGAGGAAAGACTACTGACAACTCCAAAGCTTTAATTAGTCAACAAACCGGTGGATATGATTGGGGAGATCAACTCAAGGAACTGAATCTGAATCATGCCTTCATGGCCAATGTAGTTGAAGAGAGTTCTACAACATCCTCCTCTATAACTCCACCTGAGGTAACTGCTAATCTATGCTCTCAATTATGCATTAATAAAGTAGAACTTTACAGAAAACTTAATGCCGACCTTGTTTCAGAAATAGAAAACTTAAAATATCACAAAACCAACTTTCTTAAGTCTGAAAAGGATTATAGAGAATAATTGAGGCAAATAAAAATGATATGTCATTGTTTAGATCTCATTCGACTACTAAATGTTGTTGGCTTACTGATGCCAATCAAGAAATTGCTAGATTGACCACCGAATTAGAAAAGGCAAAATAAAATTTTGTTGAAGCCAAATTTAAAGTAGAATTCTTTGGTCAGTCGAGTAAGGTAGTTGACATACTTGAAACTCAACTGCACAAGCCATGTAATGGGAGTAAAGGGCTTGGGTATAATAACATGCCTCCTCCGTTTAATGGAAACTGTACCACTGTTCCTCCAACTATTGAGGAACAAGTAAAGGCTACATGTTTACTTCTGGGGTCAAGTCATGCACCGATGGATCTAAATCATCATCCGTTACTTCAGATAATAAATGTGTGAACAATTCTAATGTCTCTACCTCATGTGCAGAACAAGTAGAAATACAGGATTGGTCAACTGAGGATGATGAAGTTGATGAGTCACAAGTTTGCAGTTTGAATTTAAAAACTATTAAAAACAATATTTCTGTTATTCCTATTTCGAAAAACACCAAACCTTGTGTGCATGATTTTATTAGTTTGAATGCTTCTAATTCTAAATCATATGTTTCAAAGAATATGCATGTGCCTAAAGGTACTGTTTTTGTTAAACCGTCAGTTAACGGTAAAGTTGACCAAACATGTCTTTACCTAAGCATTTTACAAAGGATCAATTCTATGCAAAATATGATCATCAGCATTTGAGGTTTGAACAAAGACATGCACATCAAGACCAGAAATCAAAACAGGTTTACAAACAGGATGATTCACATCATCACTTGTCCGACAAGTTTGGACCTGCACCATACTCCAAGAAACAATCAATTTATACCTGTGGAAAGCCATGGCATCTAGCAAAACATTGTGTTCATTGTCCTTATGTTCCCTATTATGTTCAAAATCATAAGATGTCACATAAAAAGGTGGACTCTAAGCTAATAAATACAACCACGTCTGAGGCAATGAAGAGCCACTCATTCTACAACAAACCTTTTGATGGAGATTGGAATGTAGCCAAGCAAAATAGACATGCTTATTTCGAAAGGCAAAAGAAAAATAATTCTAAACAAAAGGAAAAGATTAAATCTCAGCTTATTAAAGAAAATAAAAAATCTGTTCCGTCTAAGCCTGTTTGGAAAGCTAAGAATGCTGCTGTAAAAAATAACAAACTTGAGTCAAATAATGATATGTGTCTGCAAGAAGTGTCATATATTGATGCTAACGGAATACCCAGATCTACTATGGCCCAGGTACCAATGACTAATTGATCTTGCATATTGTGTAAGAACAGCCAAGGAGGACTGTCAATAATCTATGGTTTGTTGATAGTCGATGTTCCAGTCACATGACAGGGGACATGTCTCTACTTCATGATGTGCAAAACTTTAATGGAGGCTATGTTTCATTTGTGGGAGGTAAAGGTGGTAAAATCAGCATGAAAGGTAATGTGATTAATGGGTCTTTAAGTTTTCATGATGTAAGTTACGTCAATGAGCTAAATCATAGCTTACTAAGTATTTCCCAAATTTGTGATAAGGAAGTTTCAGCATATTTTACAAATAAAGAATGTTTAATCTTAAAACCAGGCTTCGTAGCTCCTGAGGAATGGATTTTGTTAAGGACACCCTGTAAGGGAAATGCTTATGTTATTGACATGAACAATAAACCTGTTTATGAAAATACATGTCTTTTATCAAAATCAGCTGAATTTGATGCTATGCTGTGGCATCGTCTTCTTGGACATGTCAATCTGAAAAACTTAAACCGCATTGCCAAAGGTAATCGTGTTCGTGATCTACCTATTACTGAATTCTTTTCAATTGAAAAATGTGTTGCGTGTGCTAAAGGGACACAACACTAAAAGCCCCATAAGTCAAAAATATTTTACTCCATTGACTGTATTCTTCATCTACTTCATATGGATCTATTTGGTCCTGTGAATGTGATGAGCATTGGGCATAAGTCTTTCTGTTTGGTCATAACTGATGATTACTCACGTTTTTTCTTGGGTTTTCTTTTTGGTTAATAAAAGTGAGAATGCAGAATTGATAAAGAACTTCATTGTGTTGGTTGAAAATCAAAGAGATGTGAAGGTGAAAGCAATCAGATGTGACAATGGAACTGAATTCAAAAACACGGTTTTGAGTCGGTTCTATGCTGAAAAAGGAATAGCAAGACAGTTTAGTGCCGCTCGCACACCTCAACAAAATAGTGTGGATGAAAGAAAGAACAGAACACTCAATGAAGCAGCAAGAACAATGCTTTCTGAATCAAAGTTGCCCTTGTTTCTCTAGGCAGAAGCTATAAACACATCATGCTACGTGCTCAACAGAGTTCTTCTCAACAAGAGACTCCAGATGACTCCGTACGAGGTTATTTTTAAAGAGAAGCCTCAGGTCGGATATTTCAGAGCTTTTGGGTGTTCATGTGCTGTATTGCATACAGAATCCACACCAAAGTTCAATGAAAAGGCTGATGAATGTTACTTTGTTGGCTATGGCTCAAACACAACAGCTTATAGAGTATACAACAAGGTCACCATCAACTTATGTTGATTGACAAGAACAAAATCCCACTGATACTGAGTGTGGTCCATCATGGTTATTTGATTATCATTCATTGTTTAAATCATTTAACATATGCACTGATGAACTTGTAGGGTCTCCTAATGAATTATTAAGTGACGATGATGAGAACCCTTATACCGGACCACTGCTTACTGTCGATCCACCAGAAGTTATCAAACAATCTAGTGGTGAAATATCTGAATCTAATGCCGAGAACGTTCCAGCTTCAACTAATGTTTCTGAGGGTTCACCGGCAACTGCTGAGGAATCTACACCTGTAGTCAATGACGGTAACAATACACCTGCGACTTCAGATTCATTTAAATTCCAGGAGCCGATTCCTGATGAAAGTATGGTCGAGAAGCCAATTTCTAACCCTACAGATGAATCCAATGAAGAGATACAAGAAAATACGATAAATTTGCTTATCACAGTGCAAGTTCCTGATGTTTCATCCCACAGAATTAATAAAGATCATCTGGTTGACACTATAATCGGATCATTGACAGACGATGTTAGAACAAGAAGCACTGCAAGAGACATAAACCGGTGTCTTTACTCCTTTTTTATTTCACAAATTCAACCTAAGAGCATTAAAATGGCTCTCCTTGAGCCTAGTTAGGTTGATGCAATGCACGAAGAGCTGAATCAGTTCGCTAAACTCCAAGTCTGGGATTTGGTGCGATTGCCACCGGGCAAGAAAGCTATTGGTGTTGAAGCACTTTCCTGTGACAAACACTCTGGATAGATAGAGTCTTAGTTTGTACTTTAATGTTTGTAATTGTCTTTGTATGTAAGAGTCTTTATGTATTAGTTTATTGAGTTGTATTTACTTTTACATATTGAATGTTGCATAATTCTCTAAGTGTTTTGCGCACTTGTATGTGCGCATGAAGTAGTTCCTGCGTACTTAGCAAGTACACAAGAATACCTTTGCGTACTTGCTAAGTACGCAAGAGCATTTTGCCCTACACACTTGCTAAGTGCGCAGGCATCAGGTCTTGTATAAATAGGAATGGTTGATAGTAGATAAGTACGCAGTTATAGGCAATCAGAATAGCAAATACGCAAATTGTAATCTCAGTACTTCTCTCTGTAACCTTCAAGTGTTTATAATAGAAAGAACGTTTAAAGTGATTCTCTTGTCGGTTTACTTTGTGTTGTTTGACTCTCCACCTAGTCACGGGTATTCTGCACCCGGTCGGACTAGTAGACCCACTTGCATGTGACGATTCACCACACCCGAGGGACCTACAAGTGGTATCAGAGCTTTGCTCTTGATTTCGAGTGTTGTGAGTGAGTTTGGAGAGTTTCTACAGAGATTTTACAAGCAAAAGGAGGTATTTTTGTTGATTTTTACAGAGTTTGGAGCTCTTGAGCACTATTTTAGAAGCAAAAATCACTCAAAAACCAAATTTTGTTGTGTATTTGAGTGATTTGAGTAGGTTGGTTAGAAACAAGTTTCTGACCCTTTGGCTCATCTGCATTGTTCATCAGTCCAATTTTTACCATCTCCGACGATTTTCCAGTGACCGGAATAGTTTGGTGAGAGTTGCTGAAAAAGTGTTGTGCGTACTTACCATTTCTGGCAAAAAGTACAGTTTTGTTGCGCACTTACTAAATACGCAAGACTAATCTCCTGCGTACTTACAAGTGCGCAAGACTGATCTTGTGCGAACTTAGTTATATCCTGCGTACTTATCATTTACTCCTGCGTACTTATCAAGTACGCAAGAGCAAATCTCAAATACGCAAGACCATTTCTCAAGTGCGCAAGGCCAATATCAAGTGCGCAACTGTGTCCGATTTTTCTGAAATTTGACTAAGTGTTCACTATGTCGAATCTTCAGAATATTGGAAACCTTTTAAACTATGATAATGAGATCGATACACCACAGAAACCGCCAAAGTTGCTGAACGTAAACGATTATTCTAATTGGAAGGCACATTTTGAGCACTACATTTCTTATACCGACTCATCGTTATGGATACCAATCCTTGAGGGATATAAGCATCCCACCCACATCTATCTTGATGAAACCATGCCCAAACCTATCTCTAAACTTTCTGACGAAGAAAAGAAAGCTTATGACCGAGAAAAGAAGGCTCTTGGTTCAATCACTATGGCATTAACTCGGGAGTTGTCCCACAGTTTCCGAGGTTATGACAATTTTAAGGATCTTTGGAAAGCTTTACAGAAAAGATTCGAAGGAAATAGTGATATCAAGAAGAGTAAGCGGGATCTACTCGGGAAGCAGTATGAATGCTTCAGATTTTTAGAGAACGAATCTTTAGATGACCTCATCTCTAGATTCTATCATCTACAGACTGAGTTGAAGGCTTTTGAACTCAAGTATCCTGATGAAGAGCTGGTGGAAAAGTTTTTGGATGCTTTGCCACCCAAATTTGAAATGTACACAACCTTGATGAGGGAGAATCCAAAATTCTATGAGTTGACAGTGGAGGAGGCAATTGGAAAGATTCAAGCTCATAACATGAATCTTAGAAAGAAGGAGAGCTCAGGAAGACCTCAGATACAAGACCCTTCTATGTATCTTGGGCGACTTCTACATCCAAGTAATCGGGCTATAGAATTGCCCTTTTCACTGGAAACTCGACTGAAGAAGACCACCCAAATGGTTGTGGTGGTCATGCATGCTATGCATCTGGATCAGGGATGGGGTCTCATCATCAGCATACCTCAAGAAATCCTCCTGCTGCATCTTCAGCTAACAAATCAGCTATAGCCAGAATAGCTGAAGATCATGTAGCACTATTCTCATCTTGTATGCTTGCGTATGAGAATTTCATAGGTGGCAAGCTTACAGATCCCGAGACGATTGAAGAAGATTTTAATCAAGTGGATCCTGATGACATAGAGGACATGGATATTCAGTGGAATATGGCCATGATATTGAGGAGAGCCAAGCGTTTCCTGAACAGAACAGGAAGAAAGTTCATTGGCGGGCATTCTAATGCCAAGGTTGGTTTTGACAAATCCAAGGCCAAATGCTACAAGTGTCTGAACTATGGACACTTTTCTTATGAATGTCAAAAGGACAGAGAACCGGCTTCGGGTTTCACTAGACCTAGCCAAGGAAACAGCCATGGCTACAACAACTCAATCAACCATAATCAAAGCCAAACTGGAACGTCCAATGCACTGGTAGCTCAACAGGATGACAACTTTGATTGGGGTGTTCATCTGGAGGATGCCATCATTGCTCAAACTCATGTTGATCTCATGGCTGAGATCATGGAGTTGATGGAAGCTGAGAGAAAGGAAGCTATGGAAAAGGAAGCTGAAGAAAAGGAAGCTTCTGTAGCTGATCAAGAGGAATCTACTACTGATGTTGCTCTCATGGTCATTGGAAAAGCAACAAGTTCATCGTCTGAGGTAGATTCTAATCCTTTTTCTGTTATTTCATGTTCTTAATGTCTAGGGCTAAAACTTGAAAATTCTGAGCTCCAAGACAAAATCGAACCCCTAAGTATGGCAGCTCTAAACTATAAAGAAAACGAAAAACGTTTTAAAGATTCAATTTAAACGTTGAAAAAGGAAAAATGTGAATATTCCCTAAAAATAAGCGATCAACAGGTTCATTTGGATATTGCATATAGGGGGTTGGAAAAACGGAACAATGAAATTAACAAACTGCAAAATGAAATCTTGCAGTTAAAATGTTCTAAGGAGAAGTTGAAAAACTCTCGTTTTGTGGTGGTACACTACGAATCTGTAGTGAGGAAAATGAATGGCATAGGACTTGGTACTAATGCCATTCCTCCACCAATTAGCGGGAAGTTTGTCAACATCTTGGTAGACATTGATCTGACTTGTCTTGATGAGTCCTTTGAAAAGGATGATTCCCCTAAAAAGGATGAATCCTCATGTAAGGCTAACTCCACATCTAGTGAGGAGTTCTGTACTGCTTCTGATGATAGGTCTGTTAACACTTGCCCTGAAGGAGTAGTATCTGAGGAGTTGTTAACTGAACAGAAAGTAAAGAAAAACATTATCACTAATGGTGATAATTGCATTTTAACTGAACCCGATATCATTGAAACAAATAATAAACTAAAGGTAATGCTTTATGGGGGTTATAAAAATCTTAACCAAGTAAAGAAAGAGGCTTTTTCAGCTCACTATGGGCTTGGTTACAAAGAAAATTTGCAAAAATACTATACTCCCAAAAACCAAACTGTAAAGGTTCAGACTCTTGTTCATAAACCAACTCCTCCTGCTCATAATGCTGAGTTATCTAAGGCTAGATCTAATGAGCCTTACAAGAGAACTTATATAGACAAGAGGAATTGTTTTCACTGTGGCATGGTTGGTCACATTTTTGTGAACTGTCCTTCAAAGAACCAAGGGAAACGGCCTGGTGTTTCACAACCAGCTGTTATCCCTAAGTCGCCATCAGTGAAACCTCCCAAATGTCCAAAACAAAATGTGGTGAAACCACCGGTCAAACCGATGGTAAAGCCTAAGATCAAATCTGAAGCTAAACCATCTGTTTCAAGAAAGGTAACGCAACCTGCTGTACCTTGTGTATTTACCTCTGGTAGTACACGTACTGGTAAGAAACCTGTGGCGAGACTCTCTAAACCACAGAGAAGGAGAAGGAACAAGAGGTTGAGAAAGCTAGAACAGCTGACTTCAGTTCAATCAGGTGAAGCTTCCACAAGTTCACCTGCTGTAGTTGAATCAAAGTCTCATGTTCCGGTTAAGAAACAGAAGAGATCCTGGACTGCCAAATCCAAAACTTTTCAATCTCCTAGTTCTAATTCTTTTAAAGATTCATCAATTTTGAGCAGTCATCATGACTGTGAGTTAAAAGAGGTAGTTTATTTTGAAAAGGATGGACGACCCAAGACCACAATGGCTTAGGTCTCCAAATGTAGCTAATTCTTTTTGTGACTCGTGCAGGGACGTCCGAAGGGTACTATCTCTAACCGTTGGTATGTAGATAGTGGATGCTCCAGGCACATGATAGGAAACATGGCCTTGCTTCAAGACGTGAAACCATTCAGAGGCGGCTATGTGGCCTTTGCCGGAGAAAAAGGCGGCAGCATTGACAATGTCAACTTTTGCGAGTAGCTGAAGCATAACCTGTTGAGTGTCTCCCAAATGTGTGATAAGGAGTACTCGGTGATGTTTGATAAGTCAGAATGCCTGATTCTCATACCTGGTTTTGAAGTTCATGAAGATTGGATCCTGATGAGAGCGCCAAGGACAAACGACACCTATCAGATCGATATGAGCGTGGCAACAACCACCTCATCAGTTGCTACCTGTTTGCATACCAAAGAGACAGAGCTTGACTCTATCTTGTGGCATAGGAAACTCGGACATATTTTGTATCGTAAAATGAATCATCTTGTCCGGAACGGTTTGGTAACCGGGGTTCCTAAGCTGAGACTGTATGCCTTGTAAAAAGGGCAAACAGCAACGGAAGTCTCACAAGCCCAAGCTCCAAAACTCCATTGATACCCCTTTGGAGCTATTACACATGGATCTGTTTGGCCCCATAAGTATCAGGAGTATTGGAGGTAAGTCGTTCTGTCTGGTTGTAACTGATGATTTCTCACGTTTTTCTTGGGTGCATTTTTTAGGTACTAAGGATGAGACTGCTGATATTCTTCAATACCTGATCCTGAGCTTGGAATCTCTTTGCAAGCTGAAGGTTAGAAGAATAAGGAGTGACAATGGAACTGAGTTCAAGAATAATTTCATGGAGCTTTTCTGTCTCAAGAAAGGGACCCGTCACGAATTCAGCGCGCCGTACACGCCTCAGCAGAATGGAGTTGCTGAACGGAAGAACAGGACACTGATTGAGACTGCAAGGACTATGCTGTCGGATGCAAAGCTTCCTGTCACTTTCAGGGCAGAAGCCGTTAATACAGCTTGTCACGTCTTAAACAGAGTTCTGGTTGTGAAGAGACACAACAAGACTTGTTACGAGTTGATCAACAATCGACTTCCCAATCTTGATTACCTAGTTCTTTTTGGTAGTCCGTGTTCCTTGTTGCTACAATACAAAGACCGCCAGTCTAAATTTCATGCAAAAGCGGTGGAAGGCATCTTCTTAGGATACGTTGCAAACTCTCCTTGCAAGAGAGTGTACAATATAGGAACTCGTACTGTCGAGGAATGGTTTGAAGTGGATTACAGTAAACATAGTATTCCACCAGAACCAACAGGTCCAGCTTGGGGTTTTGATTATGATGCGCTATTCAAGTCATTCAATATTCCTGATCTATCATGACAGTGATAACAGTGAAGATGTTCATGTTGATGGAGATGACGCTCAAGCTAATCCTAACACAACTGTAGGAAATGAAGCTCCGGCTGATCCAATTAACATTGAATCTTCTTTTTCTGGAGCACAGGAAATGGGGGAGTTAAGCACGAATCTCGATTCAGAAATTCAGGAACCGAATGTGCCAGAGACGAGAGTGCATAGGAATCATCCAACCGACAACATTATTGGTGATCCTTATGCCGGTGTTCAGACTCGTCATCAAACAATCACTGAGAACACTAGTCTTTACTCAGAGATACTTGACACTGGTGTCATGGAAACATGTCTGCATGCTGCATTCGTGTCCCAGTTAGAGCCGAAGAATGTGAAGGAGGCTCTCACTGACAGCTACTGGATTGAGGCGATGCAAGATGAATTGTCTCAATTCCAAAAGTTGCACGTGTGGGATTTGGTTGACTTGCCAAAAGGCTTTCAGCCAATTGGAACCAGATGGGTGTTCAAATGCAAGACGGATGATCGTCATGTGGTTGTGAAGAACAAAGCAAGATTGGTTGTTCAGGGGTTTTATCAACAAGAGGGATTGGATTACACGGAAGTATATGCCCCAGTTGCTAGAATTGAGGCCATTCGACTGTTCTTGTCTTATGCCACATATGTCAGCTTTAAGGTCAATCAACTTGATGTGAAGAGTGCTTTCCTATATGGAAAAGTACATGAAGAGGTCTATGTCCCTCAACCTCCCGGCTTTGAAGATCCGCATAATATTAATAAAGTGTATAAGCTCGACAAAGCACTTTATGGTCTTCATCAAGCACCGCGGGCATGGTATGAGACACTATCTAAGCATCTACTGTCTAATGGTTTCGACCGTGGACAGATTGACTCGACCCTCTTCATTAGGAAAGCAGGAGGTGACATTCTTTCTTGTACAAGTCTACGCTGACGACATTATTTTGGATCTACCAATGAAGGGATGTGTAGGGAATTCGAGCCGGTGATGAAGTCTAAGTTTGAAATGAGTAACATGGGTGAATTGTCATTCTTCCTGGGTCTGCAAGTTATTCAAAGAGAGGATGGCATTTATCTACAATAAACTAAGTATGTGCAGGACATCTTGTCAAAATACAAGATGAATGATAGCAGTACTTATGGCACACCTATCCTAGTCAATCATGGTCTGCATCCTGACAAATGTCACACCCTGACCGATGGTGGAATCATCGGGGCGGGACATGTAGACTGTTCATAAGCACAAGGTTGACTAAATTGAAGTATATTAATTATTAAATTTCATTGCAACATTCATGACAAAACAATCCAAGAAAAACAACATAATTGAAATACATAAGTTCTTTATTTAATTTAACTAAGTCCAAGCCTATGTGTAGCACATCTTGATCAAACTCACACATTAGTACCTGAAACATGAATAAAATAAAGTCAACTAAAAAGTTGGTGAGTATAACACAGGTTTGTATATAGATAGCATATAGTTTGTAAAACAAATCCTTACATAACATGATAAATAAGGCATTTATGGGGAGCATCTATTGTGTAACCAAGTACAATCAAACCTTTGTAACTAGCATGCAAAATTGTATTGTCGGCATCAATCACTCAACCTGGGTGGGTTTGTCAGACTTAATAGATCTATCATTGAAAACCATCGGCTTGAATAGTTAATGATTGCACATAAGTGTTCACAAAAGTTAGCACATATAGCACTTGGGCATAAAGCTCAAATTGCACACATGAATGTAAATAGGATCTGTACTTGTGTTGTTTGTGTAAATGTAAACAGTAGTTTGAGTAGTGTTCAGGTTTCACCCCAAAAAAATGTAAAAGAGTAAAAGGGGCTATGTATACTCACTTGGTTCAAGGTGTAGCTAAACACGGTTGACTAGATTGTAATTTGATCCCTGCAACTCACCACGTTAACCTAATGTATAATGTATATTTGAATTATTAGAGGGTACAATAGTCTATGTCTAAGTCTAGGATTGAATCGGTTGTGTGTGACAAGTGTTGGAGTGGTAAGTATTAGTGGTTCGTACTTGAATGAAATGTTTCATAAAATGAGAAATTTAAATAAATAGTTTTAAACTAATTAAACTAAGTTTTGAGTTCGAATAACTAGATAAATTAAATATTTATTATTTAATAATTTAGTTATAAAATTAGTCGTGTGATTTATCTTATTTAAATAAATAATTTATTTATTTATTTATTTATAAAGATATGTAAAAATGATATTTATTTATAAAGGTGCGTAAAAGTATATTTATTTTTGTATGTTATAATAAATAACTTTTATTTATTTATTCATTCTTTGGAAAATAAGTATTTTGATTTTTTTGTAAATAAAGTTAATATTTTATAACTTTTATAAAATTAATTATTTTTTTATTTAGAAATTAATTTAAATGTTTAAAGTTTTGATTTAAAGGTTTAATATGCATTTTAATACTTTAATTCGGATTAAATCGGAATTTATATTGAAATTTAATGATTCTGTTTTTATTCTGTTATAAATGTTTCAAGGTTTATAAAAATATTTTTTATAAAATTTTTGGAATTTTAAAAATGGTGTTTAAAAATATAAACAGGTCACCCGGTTCTAACCCGGGTGGATCCCGTGTGGGTATTGCATGTATACCGCTGGACGAGGGAAGCTATTTGCATAAAAGACCCACTCGGAAATCTGATAACCCGTAACGGAGAGGTGTCCGGGTCTGGTATTCAGTGTTCACGAAAAAGGGCTGGCCTGGTGGGTTTCGAACCCACGCCACCTGGTTCGGCGGCGCAGTGACTTGCCGGCCGGACCAGGTGGTTTTGCTGTAATATAAGAATACTAGAAATTTAAAAACATAAATTCGGATTGAAATCCAAATTAGACGAGCGCCAAGAACCCTAGAATTCAAATTGGTTCGATTCTGTATTGTTTGCATAAATTGATATAGGGCTATTTATCAGGGTTCGATTATGATCCTAATGACATAAGACTTACACGTTGAGATTGGGCAACAAGTGCTGACGGCTACGAGGTTGGTTCCGACTGTTCTTCGTGTTCGAGAGGGCTCCAGAGGTGAAATGCAGGTTCGACAGAGGTTGGGAGAGTTTGAGAGGAGGTATACGCGTAAGGGTGAGTGGTTTAATTCGTTCAATTTTATTCGAATTAACTAATTCGATTTTGACCGAAACGTTTTGCGGGGCTGATTTCGCGTTAATCTGATTAATTGAGGATGAATCGAGTCATGTTAAGGTGTTGTATACATGAGAGACTGGTCTGCGCGTGGATTGTGGGATTCATTACGCGTCAATTACACCAATTGATCGGATAATAATACGGGTTTGACTAAACTTAGTCAAATTCTTTTGAATTTGAAATGGCCGCGTATTTGGTCAATTTGGCTTGATGTTTGGGCCGAGACTTGGTCGATTTTTTTGTATGGGTGAACATGTGAAGTCCAAATCGACCGGAATTCTTCGAGTAGCAGCCTTCGATTAACCGAATTTAGGCTGGTTGACTTTTGAAAGTCAAATAAGTCAAAATTGAGTGTAGGATTCTAATTTAGGGTTCAAAAATGGTTTAAGGTTCGAACAACCGTGAAATTCTTTATTAATTAAATAAATGTACCTATGTGTGCATGTATTTGATTGAAGTTTATAGAATGTATACGTATACCGGGTTTTAATAAGTATGCTCGTGACAGGATTTGCGGATTTGATTTGAGACTCAATATTGGGTACAAATAGATTAAACTAATGCACTAGATTTTTAAATTTAAATGAGTTACATTGAATTGCAAAAGCTAGAAAAATCAGAAATGTTATAGTATCCCCATGTTGAGGGAATTTCGTCCTGAAATTTAGCTAGTTGAGACTACTGAATCAGCAAAGAGGTGAGGGTACTTGAGCTTCATTTGGTCCTCACATTCCCAAGTAAACTCAGGACCACGCTTAGGTTCCCAACGAATTTTTGACAATAGGAATACGGCTTCGCTTGAGCTGCTTGATCTCGCGATCCATGATTTCTACTGGTCTCTCGACAAAGTGCATCGTTTCGTCAATGTGCACATCGTCAAGAGGTATAAGTAGGTTCTCATCAGCAAGACATTTCTTTAGATTTGACACATGAAAAGTAGGATGCACATTGCCAACAGATGGAGGTAACTCGAGTTTGTAAGCCACTTTCCCAATCCTGTCAAGGATTTTGAAAGGACCCACGTAGCGAGGTGCTAGCTTGCCTTTCTTTCCAAAACGGATCACGCCCTTCCATGGAGACACCTTTAGAAGGACAAGATCATCGACTTGAAATTCCAAGGGTTTTCGTCGTTTGTCAGCAAAACTCTTTTGCCGACTCCTCGCTACTCGAATGTTGTCACGGATTTGAATGATCTTATCGGATGTTTCTTGGATTAGCTCAGGACCGGTGTAGGATCGTAAGATTACAAGGTGATTCTATTCTAGTTGATATTGGCGGAAACAATAGCAACCAACAAAGTAAACAAGTAAACAACAAGAATACTGATAAATGCACTGTTGTATTAGACTTCTGAGATTACAAGATTACAAGTAAAACTCTATCAAGACACTATCAAAAAGCACTATGAAGGCACGCTGTGTTTGAAGTGTTTACAAGATATATATAGTAACTTAGAATCAAGACAGACCCTTGATTCTAAGGATCAGATCTAACACAAGCCGTTGATCTTGTTTATTAATCTAAATTACACGTAAAGGCTAATCTAGTTAACTTTACTGAAACGTCTTCTTAGGCATCATTGTTTGCATGCTTGGAGAAGAGCGTCATTGTCCTTTATTGGTTGCACCAGTGAGGTTCCTTCTGCTTGGAGTGTGGCAGTTGCTTTTGCAGAAAGGTGTCAGAGGCGCTTCGCATGGATAGTCAGCTGCAACGTTTGGTCTTCAGAGAATAAAGCTATCAGCAGCAGAGATGAGGACCAGCAGCAAGATTGATCTATCCGCAGCTGCTGAGGATATGCCTATCAGCAGCAACATGTGTTGAATGCTGCTGATAAGCCTATCCGTAGCTACTTTGGTCTTCAGCAGTAGACAAAGTATCAGCAGCTGTTTTGGTCAGCAGCAATCTTGTGTTGTCCGCAGCAGTTGTACTTAGAACAATTTTGTAGCAATCAGTCTTTGGTTCTACAAACTCCCCCTAGACTGATGCTACCAAAATTCTTCTAGTCCCTCTGTTGCTGAAGCTTTTTCATGTGGTCGACTATCCTTGCTACTTCATACCCTCGAGGATCCTTACTGGGGTTGTCAAGAGGAAGTTCAGACAGAGTCTTGATGTCCTTACTTGGCATTTTGAAGATTGCCTTGCTTGAACATCTCATCTGGTGACCCTTGACATTTGTGATGGTGAACTCATTCTTCTCAGCATTGTAGGACCATCGTGCAAATGGATAGTAGGATTGTAGAGATCTAACATCTAAGACTGCATCTTTGCTGGGGTTGAAGTGATGTTTGATCACCAGCACAAGATGTTTCCCGCCATCATTTGCAGGTATGATTTCTTCACCCAGCTCCATGATTCTCTTGAGATCTGAATCTGGAAGTTGTAGAACCTCATCAACAGACTTGTAAATCGACCTTCTTCATTCAGTTCTCCCCCTGAATACTTCAAACCACTGATCTTGGGTACTGTAAAACCATTGGACTATTTCTCTGGAGTCTTCAGGTTTGGATATGGGTTTGGATTTCTTCAGGAGTGGCTGTTGATGAGAAGGAGCTGGGTGGGATGTTTTGAACTTTTTGGGTTGAGGAGTGGAAGGCTTGGGGATGTTTTTGGATGGTGTTTGGAAAGTGGAAGTAGTTTCTGGTGCAGAGGTTCTTTGTTTCTTGACTGGTCTCTTTCCCAGTCTTTCTTCCTCTTCCTTTTTCACTTTTGTATACAGGGCATGTAGGTTCATGAAGGACATGGGACCTAACCTTTTTCCACTTTCTCCCCTTACCTTAAGGAAGTCAATCATCACCTTCCTTTCTTCATGGGTCCTTTGGTTAAGGGCAATGGCTTTCTTTGACTTTTGTCAAGCTTTCTCTTTCTCTTCATCTTTCTTCTTCTTTGCCAATTCCCCCTGCTGACCCATGAAGGCTCTGTAGATCTCTTTGTTTGAAAGTTTTTTAAGGTAGTCTGCATCCTCACCTTGAGAGATCAGAGCTTCAGTCCACTCCTCCCTTAATTCTTTTGCTAATTTAGAATAAGTGATTCTAAACTTAGCATCTTCCTTCCTCTTCTTTTCATTCTCCTCTTCTACTTCCTTTGCAAACTGTTCCTGCAGCTGTCTGGCAAGTTGTTCATCTTCCTCAACTTGAGACCCTGCATGGATTTTAACTTTCATCTCATCCAGCTGTTTGGCATACAGCTGGATTGTCTGTTGTCTTAGGAGTATGGCTGCCTTTCTTTCTTGATGCCTTTGTTTATGAGCCATCTCTTCAGCCATCTCTTCTTCTTCTTCTCTTTTCCTTCTTCTTTCTTCTTTCTCCTTCTTTCCTTTTCACAACCTCTCTTCATCCTCTTCTGTCATAATGCCCTTCCCTTTATTAACATTGGATGCCTCTGCTCTGGCTTCACTGATCACAGAAACAGCTGATTGTTGTGCTGTTGGGATCTCTGCCTCGGCTTCATTGGCAAGTTGAGAAATTGACAAGGGACGGTCACTGTCTTCATCAAGTTGGTACTCAGGACCTTCTATTTCTCTCAGTTGATCCCTAAGTGAAGATCTTGTGCCAAATGCTACAGATGTGGCTTCAACTTATGGAGTATCTGAGTTGGAGTCAGTATCAGAAGTTGACCCAGACTCTTCCTGAGGAATCAGTCCTTCTTCTTCAAGATGGGCTTTGATGGTGACCATCATTGCCTGGCTCTCTAATGAGTTAATATTGCAGATGTTGGCTCTGAGCTGAAAGATCTTGAATAGGAAGTCTGAGGGCAGCTGGAGGATGTTCCTGGTGTTGAGGGTGAGAGAGGTGTCGTTGCTTAGAAGGAAGGTATGGTCAAGGCACTTATTGCTTATCCATCCTAGCACATCTAAGTCCTTGACCATTAGTTTGTACAGGAGTCTTTTCAGGCTCAGAACTTCTTCTTCATTGAGAAGACTGCTCCTTGTGATTTGGAGATTGTTGGGAGACAGTCTTCTTTCTGCAGCCTGAGATGACTCAGGAGACTCTACCCGTTTTAGTTCTTTGATTAGTCTTATGAAGTTGGGTAGGTTGTCCTCCATCAAAGCATAGAACATGTCAATGGAAAGGTCTGCTGAGAGGTCTGATGAGTTGTTGATGCAGATAAGATCATATAGGTCAAGGATTTCAAATGGATGAATTAAATCCCAGTCTAGCTCTTCTACTCCGCTAAACTCCCGACCTATCCAAAACCTCTCAGTTTTCCCATCGTACCCCCAAGCTAGTATAATGTCAAACTCTAGCTGTGTTGATGTCAGTGGGAAGTGGGGGGCAGTTGCATGACTTATGATGGCTGCAACTTGTGGGATGATGCTGAAGGATGTAGATGTTTCGTCTTGGTTGTTTTCATCCATCAGCACCTCATCTATAGCTCTGACAACTAGCTTCCAGTCTTCAGTAGATTCTTCTTCATTGTCATCTGAGACTGGCAAGTCATGAACTTGGACAAAAGCTGGTCTGAATAGAGTACTTTGGAAGGCAGCCTGCTCTTGAATCCAGTTGTCGAGACTTTCAGTGTCTTCTTCCATAGGGACTTTCTCCCCCATTTTGGTTGCATCAGTGAACAAATAGGAATCTGTTTGAGTGCCCACTGAGACAAGAGAGGGAGAAGCCGTGGAGGGGCATTGATGGGCTTCTTGCATCAAGGCTTGGTGTCGTAGTATGGACACTTCAGCCTCAAGCCTAGCCACCCTGTCCGTCAATTCCAAATTGTTTAGTTTCAGACTGTCCTCATCTACAGTTGTGGAATCCTTGGACCTAGATGGGGCCATAGGCCGAGCCTCAGCATCCCCATCACCCGTGGTTTCTTGGCGCCTGGGATTCCTCTCAGTGAGGGGAGTTTCCAAGGAAACACCCTTACCATGAGTTGCCGTGGTTGAGGTCTTAAAGATGTTGTCACTGTCCTCCTGGTCATTTGATGGACCAGCAGTAGTGACAGCCTCTTCCACATCCACTCTTTCATTACTCCTAGAGTGGACCTTCAAGGGTGAAGAACTTGGGTTGGGTGTTTCGGAAGCAAGACCAATCAGTACCTCCTTGATAGTGGTAGTTGGAGAAGGTACATCACTTTGGTCAGGTTCCTCAACACTTAAGTCCAAAGAAGATAGGAATGGCTCAAAGGGCTGTTCTATGGATCCGGGAAGTGATCCTAATCCTAATAGAGAGACTTCCGAAGGAGTCTCCCTAACAGTGTGGCTTTCCCTTATGATATTCTCACTAGAATGTTGTGATTCTGAGTGAGGGATGTTGGCTTGGGTTTGGGCCTTGGAGGCAAGAGAAGAAGGAGTTCTCTTGCCCCTCTTCCTTGTATATTTGGCTGCAACCGGGGCCCTGTGTTCCGGTTGAGCAATCAAATTGTGGGTGAGTAAAGTATGTGCCTGTACATCCTCAGTAGAATGTACAGGGGTTCGATCAAGGGAAGCAGCAGTTTGAGTTTGTGGCAGTGAGGTGGAGGGTGTGGGATCAGTATCAGCTGGGTTTGCTGAACTGTCACCCTGGGCACTTTGCATGTTCAACATTGTAGACAACAATGGAACATCGGCCCCTGAGAACTTTGATGAAACTGTTCTCATGCTTTGAAAAATGTTGTTCTTATGTCCCAGCATTATGTAGATTCTTGCAGTTTTTGAAAGATCTTGGTGCTCAATGTTGAACACTTCCTGCAAGAATCTTGGGTACATGAAGAACTGTGATTTCACCCCTTCTTGAAGGTTGTATCTCAAACCTTCAAGAATGAGGTGGGAAAAATTGAAACCCGCCCCAGTTATCATACTGTGAATTGCCGACGCAAGTCCGGAGCTAAGTTGGTTCCAGCCACTCCTCTTCAGGGATATGCATTGAAGAAGAGTGTGGCAGAGATACTTCCATTTGGGACCCATGAGTGCCTTCTCTATCGTATACTCTGTTTGATTCCCAGCGTACCCTATGGATACAAAGGTCCTCATGTATACGTCTCTTGGGTAAGAGATGGCGTCCCCTTCATCCTGAAGCTTGAGGTGTTGGTGGAGCTTTGCTTCAGTGATAATCAACTCCTTGCCGTCTACTGTGCCTCTGATTTGGGGAGTGCCCTGGTCAGTAGAATACACGGCTGAGCTCCAAAACTCTTCCATGTGGGAAGTATAGATGGTTGGGTTGACTGTTAAGGCATGGTGGATTTTGGACCGACAAAGGAAGTCGATCATATCATCAAAACCTTCGGATTTCTTGCCCTTTATTAGGTATGCAGTGAGGTTGTGATATGGGGAAAACTTGTCGTTGGGGTTGTTTATGTCTGCGCCTGCCATTGTTATGGATTTGGAGGGAAGAGAGAAGGGTGTTTGAATGGTGGTTAATTGTGGAGGGCTTTGAATGCTGTGGGGACGGGAGAGAAAGTGATGGGAGATAGGTTTGAAATTGAATATGAAGAGGTTGTGGGAACGTTTGAAATTGTGATATAACGGCAGACGAAGAAAAAGCAACTTTACTTGTACAGTACAACATGTTTCACTTTTCATTGTTACAGCTGTAAAACACTCGAGCAGTCATGGTAAAGAATGAGAGTAGTTTTTACCTCGGGTAAAAGTTAATGTAGACTTGTTTTACCCATCAGCAGCAAACTTGGTTGCTGCCGATGGTGAGCTATCCGCTGCAAACTTAGTTGTTGCGGATAGTGAAGTCTTTCAGCAGCAGATTTGGGTGCTGCTGACTGTTGTATTCATTCCGCAGCAAAAAGGTTGCTGCTGACCGCCTTAAAGCTGTCCGCAGGAAACTTGTTCCTGCTGATAACTTAAAGCCATAAGTGGCAAAGGCTTTGCTGCTGAAGAGTAAATCTGTCAGCAGTGAAAAAAATGATGCTGACTATAACCTTTTATTAAGAACAAAAACATAGACATATTTACAAGGAAAGATAAAAAATTAGAGACATGTCTTATTCAAAGTTCATCATGCCAATTGATTCAACTAGATATCGAAATCTTGCTTCATCAAAAGGTTTAGTGAACAAATCAGTATATTGCTCATTTGTGTGAACCTTGGATAGGACAATTCTCTTTTTCTCAGCTTGATCCCTGATAAAGTGATACCTGATGTCGATGTGTTTAGTCTTGGAATGCTGCACTGGATTATTCGTGATAGAGATAGCACTCAAGTTGTCAATGTGAATTGGAGTCTGCAAGAAGTTCATTCCATAGTCAAGCATTTGATTTTGGATCCAGATGACCTGTGCACAGCAGCTTGAAGCTGCAATGTATTCTGCTTCAGCTGTTGAAGTAGAGACACATGTTTGCTTTTTGCATTGCCATGAGATGAGCCTTCCTCCAAGAAATTGACATCCCCCAGATGTGAACTTTTTGTCCAAGTTACAACCCCCATAGTCACTGTCAGTGTAGGCATAGAGATTGACATTTCCATTCTTTGGATACCATAGCCCAAGTTTTGGAGCTCCCTTTAGGTATATAAGGATCCTTTTGACAGCTTGAAGATGAGACACTTTTGGAGCTACTTGAAATCTTGCTCAGAGACAAACTGCAAACATGATATCTGGTCTTGAGGCAGTGAGATACATGAGAGACCCTATCATTGCTCGGTACTGATGTTGATCAGTGTCTTGTCCTTCTTTATCTGGAGATAATTGATGGTGCACTTGCATAGGAGTTCTTGCAGCAGAGCAGTCAGCCATTTTGAACCTCTCCAAGATGCTTTTGACATACTTGGATTGACTTATGAAGATTCCATTTGGTACCTGTTTGACTTGAAGTCCTAAAAAGAAATTTAGTCACCCATTGAACTCATTTCAAATTTGGAATGCATCAGAACTTCAAAGTCTTTGCAGAGCTTCTTTCTTGTAGATCCAAATATAATGTCATCAACATAAATCTGGACCAACAAAATTTCTCCCCCTTCATCTTTGATGAAAAGTGTCTGATCAATGGCCCCCCTTCTGAAGTTGTTGCTAAGTAGATATCCAGATAAAGTTTCATACCAGGCTCTTGGGGCTTGGTGTAAGCCATAGAGAGCTTTGTCTAGTTTTAAGACCTTATTTGGATGTGCAGGATCCACAAAGCCTGGAGGCTGTTTGACATAGACCTCTTCACCAATCTTGCCATACAAAAAGGCACTCTTCACATCCATTTGATAGACCATAAAGTTTTTGGATGCTGCATATGCCAGAAAGATTCTGATGGCTTCCAGACGGGCAACAGGAGCAAAGACTTCATCATAGTCAATGCCTTCTTCTTGAGTGTAACCTTGAGCTACCAGTCTGGCTTTGTTCTTGACCACGATGCCCCTTTCATCTTGCTTGTTTCTGAAGACCCATCTTGTTCCAATGGCTATTTGACCAGGTGGAAGATCAACAAGCTTCCAAACATCTTGTCTTTTGAATTGCAGCAATTCTTCCTGCATTGCTTCAATCCAGCTGTTGTGCTTGAGAGCTTCATCAATCTTCTTGGGTTCCACCTGAGATAGAAAGCAAGAGAACAAACAAATGTTGGCTTCATGAGACTTACTTCTTGTCTAGATACCTGTGTGGACTTGGCCAATGATGTTTTCCAGAGGATGCTCTTTGTTTATTCTCTGTGCTGGTATCACATCCAGCCGTATTCCCTCTTCAAGATTACTTTGGTTTAGATCAGGATTGTCTTCAGTTGTGAGGAGAGGAGCTTGGAGGTTCTGATCATTGTGTTCCACATTGTCAGCAGTATTAGCATCAGAGGCCTCTTTAGCATGGATTGAGGAGGCTTCATTAAAGATTTCTTGGTCAGAGATATTGCTGCTTGTGGTGTTGGAAGTACCGGCTTCACCTGTACTAGCTTCAATAGCTTCTGCCACTGATGGAGGATTAATGGATGGCCTTTTCATCCTGATGTAGGGACTGGGAAAATCCAGTCTGTAGTCAGAAGAGGAGGTTGAGGCAGAAGATGTTGATTTTGAAGAAGAAAACTCCATATTTGAGAATATGAGAGGCTCAAATATCTGGGTGAAGGAGTCTATATCAAAGAGCCAGTTCGGACCTTTGCCTTGTTCACAGACAACGTGTTCCCTGCATTCCACATTAGCAGATTCTTCCACAATCCGAGTCCTAGAATTGAACACTCGGTAGGCCTTTGATTGAGAGGAGTAACCCACAAAGTAACCTTCATCAGACTTTGCACCGAATTTAGGAAGAACTCCATGTGTGATGAGGATGGTACATGGACATCCAAAGGGCTTCAGGAAGCCAATGTAGGGAACTCTTTTGAGCCATAGTTCATAGGGTGTTTTCTGGAGAGGCTTAACAATAAGGACTCTATTTTGCACATAACAAGCTGTGCTTACTGCTTCCGCCCAGAAAGTAAGGGGCAGCTTTGAGTCAGCCAGCATAGATCTTGCTGATTCAATCAGAGTCCTATTTCTTCTTTCAGTAACCCCATTTTGTTGAGGGGTTCTTGGAGCACTGTATTGCCTTTCAATGCCCTTGCTCTCACAGAAACTGTTCAAAGTGTGATTTTTGAACTCTGTTCCCTGATCACACCTTATGATCTTTACCTTCAGATAGCTTTGATTCTCTACCCTAAGAATATAGGATCTGAAAATCTCAGCAGTTTCATCTTTTGTTCTTAGGAAGAATACCCATGAGAATCTGGAGAAGTCATCAGTTATCACCAGACAGTAGGACTTTTTGCCCATTGACATGACATTCGTAGGACCAAAGAGATCCATATGCAGTAGCTGGAGAGGGGTGTCATTTGTGTTCAATGTCTTGGGCTTGTGGGAACTCTTGTGTTGTTTTCCCTTCAAGCAGGCAATGCAGTGATCGTCTAGCTGGAATTCTTTGTCAGGAAGCCCTCTGACAAGATTGTCCTTCACTAATTTATTGATTGTTTTGATGTTAACATGGCTTAACCTTCTGTGCTAGAGAGTGGATTCATCAACTGATGCCTTTGATAGAAAACATGAAACACTACCAGATGGAGTGACTTCATTCATGTCAAGCACATATAAGTTGTCCTTTCTATGAGCAGTTAGGAGAATCTTCTCTGGAGGGGGTTTAGATAGGCCAGGAGCTAACACGAAACATTCTTTGTCAGTGAAGAGCATCCAATGCTTTTGATCACATACTTGGGAAACACTCATGAGATTGAAGTCAAGTTCTTTAACATAGTTGACTCTTTCAATACTCATCCTTTCATTGGACACAGTTCCTTGTCCAGTGATAGATCCACCCTTTGAGTCACTCCCAAAGGCAACATATCCTCCATTGAAATGTCTGAAGTTAGAGAGGATGGACCTGTTGCCTGTGATGTGCGTGGAACAGCCGCTATCTACCACCCAAGTATTGTGTTTATTGCCTGGCTGTCCCTGCACATGGGAGATATCTAATTAGTGGGAGGAACATTGTAGCATGCAGCATTGTAGAAAATCGTTGCTAATTTGCCATTGTCAGCATGCTTGTAGTCAATGGAACCAATAGTTATGCTTGGAGATTGTTTGGCCTTCCATTGCTGTGTTGGTGGTTTTCTAGCTTTCTTTACATTGTCGGCAGAAGATGTTGTTGCTGACAATTCTGGCTTATCCGCAGCCGATTTTGCTGCTGAAGGCTTTGCTGGAGCAGTAGCAGTTTTTTCTACTGGAAGCTTTATTTTGGATTTTGCTTTGTCAGCAACAGATACTTTTGCTGCTGATGCCGTTGTTTTTTATTTTGCTTTGTCAGCAGTAGAGACTTTTGCTGCTGAAGGCTTTGCCTTTGGTTTCCTGGACTTTACTCTATCAGCGGCGATTTTGTTTGCTGCTGATGGGTTGAACACAGATGAACGATTTGCAATCTTAAAAGGGTTGAACTTGCATGTTGCAGCAAAGTGGTTTGATTCCCCACATATGATGCAAGTTTGTTGAGGTTTCTGCATCTTCACTCTTTGAGGGGATAGAGATTCTCTGAACTTTGTTGCCTTTGCATCATAGCTTGTCACTTGTTTGTTTTCTCAAAGGCATGCTGCTTTGAGTTTCTTTGGTGTTCACGGTAGTGAAAGCAGGTGCTGGCAGTGTGATTGTATTTGCCACACACAAAGCAGGATAGTGATATCTTGTCCCTGTGAAAGTGCACATAGTCCTTTCATTGAAACAAATCTTTGAAGTTCCAAGGATGAGCTTTGTTATGTTCAAAAGTGGCTTCTTTTAGTGTCTTTTGAACATATGGACCTTTTTCTCCAGGTGTATGAAAAATATCAAACACCTTTGGCTTTGACTGAGACTTGGGGTTGGTGAAACCTGATGTCTCTCCCTTTTCAATGTTTAGCTTTCTTCCATTTTGAGGATAGCTAATCTTGATTTGTTTGAATGGGATGGGAGCTGGAATAGCTGGAGTAACAACAGGACATTCAGTTTTGTTCAGAACAACTTCAGAGATAGGAGCAGATGGGACTGCACTAGTTTCACAGTGGTCTGAGCAGGTTGACTCAAGTTCTGAAGAGGTGGAGCAGTCTTCCACAAAACATGCATCCATTGAAGGATCAAGGTTTCGGTTTGCCGTGTCAAGATTTGCAGTATTGAAGCTTGGTTCATGAATGGCAACATAGTCAGCAGGAGGAGGAACTGTCTTGTACTGGTCATTATGATATCCAAGTCCAGTTTTTACCTTTTCATGGACTTGAATATCTAACAATCTTTGTAACTTTTTAGATGAAAATTCATATTTTTCAACATGAACTTTCTGTTCAGCCAGTTCAGCTCTGGTAGCTTTAAGTTTTACTAATAGATCATCAATCTGAGTTTCAAGATTGGTTTGTTCATGTTTTAATGAAGAAATCTCTTTCTTAAGGCAGTTAATCTTTTCTTTGTAAGTATTTTTGACCTTTTTGAATTCAGACTTCATTTGATGAAACTCTTCATTTTGATCTATCAGATTTTGGTTATGCTTTCTATAACCTAAAACTTTGTCAATGCAAGCTTGAGAGCAAAGATGTTCAAATACCTGAGGTGGTATCTCTGCATTGTCTGCCATAAGTGCTTGGTTGGAGGCAGGAACATCTTCATATTGAAAACTCCAGTCAAAGTCTGTAGTTCCAACATTTGCACAGGCTGCAGTTTGTGCTGGAGGAGTTCCTTGCTGCTGCTGCCTGGGCTGACCTTGGTAAGCTTGTCTTTGATGGCTGGCACCCTGATTGTCTTTAGGTGCCTTGCACTCCCTAGCAAAGTGACCCATTTGGTTACAGTTGTAACATCGAATCTTGCTTTTATCAAGCTTAACCCTGGTGTTTGAGTTGTTGCCTAGAACTGATCTCCCGGTTCTAGAATAAAACCTTTTTTCTCTGAGGGAGAGCATGGCATATGAGTGCTGAATATCCATTTCTTCAAGATCATCTGGATGAAAGCATTCCAGATCCTCCTTTATGAAGTGCATGTTGCTTGAGTTATCAGAGACAAAAGCAGTAGAGGTTGGCTGTTGAGGAGGTGCCTCAAGAAGAAATGGTGATGAGTTGGATTGTGAAGCAGTTGGTGTTTAAGGATGAGTAACAATGGGAGGATAGTAGTTGCTTGCACTAGGACCGGAATGATCAGAGTGAAGCGCTGAGGTGGTGGTGGAGGAAGTGGTAGCTGATTGATAACTGGAGCTCCTTTCTTTAGCTTGAATCATTTCTAATTCATAGGTTTTGAGCATGCTAAAGAGCTCAGTCATCTGAAGAGTCTTCTGATTCTCTGTTCTTCTGATGGACACTGTATATAATGTCCAACAACTAGGAAGAGATCTTATGAACTTCTTGAGAATGTCTTCATTCTCCAGCTTTACCTTGGAGCACTGCAGTTCTCCAACCAGGTACGTGTACCTGTTATATAAAACTGTTAGTGACTCACCTTCCTTCCGGACGAAGTTTTCATACTGTTGCTTGAGAATGTCACGTTTGTTCTCCTTGACCTCCTCAGATCTAGCAAACATCTTTTCCAAGGCTTCCCATAACTCCTTTGCAGTTTTGTAAACCCTGAAGTTGTGAAAAACTTCATTTGGAAGGCACATTTGGATAGCTCCTAATGCCTTGAAGTCCACCTCCATTTTCTTGATGTCTTCTTCAGAATACTTGGAGGGTTCCTTCGGAACTAGTGGTCCTCCGGATTCAGCAGAGGCCACCATGGGAACATAAGGTCCATCCCTTATAGATTTCCACATTTCGTATTCTTGGTAGCAGAAGAAGCTTTCCATACGGTTCTTCCACATATCATAGTCCTCCCAGACACCAACCTCGGTGGTCGGTTGATACTGCCGATGTCTTCAGATCCATTACTTTGTGCCATTTTGTTTTGTGTGACTTGATCAAGAATAGAGTTTTGAATAGAATCAGAAAGTGATTAAACAAATGTTAGTTTGTTTAATCTTGAGCCAAAGCTCTGATACCACTTGTAGGATCGTAAGATTACAAGGTGATTCTATTCTAGTTGATATTGGCGGAAACAATAGCAACCAACAAAGTAAACAAGTAAACAGCAAGAATACTGATAAATGCACTGTTGTATTAGACTTCTGAGATTACAAGATTACAAGTAAAACTCTATCAAGACACTATCAAAAAGCACTATGAAGGCACGCTGTGTTTGAAGTGTTTACAAGATATATATAGTAACTTAGAATCAAGACAGACCCTTGATTCTAAGGATCAGATCTAACACAAGTCGTTGATCTTGTTTATTAATCTAAATTACACGTAAAGGCTAATCTAGTTAACTTTACTGAAACGTCTTCTTAGGCATCATTGTTTGCATGCTTGGAGAAGAGCGTCATTGTCTTTTATTGGTTGCACCAGTGAGGTTCCTTCTGCTTGGAGTGTGGCAGTTGCTTTTGCAGAAAGGTGTCAGAGGCGCTTCGAGCTGCAACGTTTGGTCTTTAGAGAATAAAGCTATCAGCAGCAGAGATGAGGACCAGCAGCAAGATTGATCTATCAGCAGCTGCTGAGGATATGCCTATCAGCAGCAACATGTGTTGAATGCTGCTGATAAGCCTATCCGCAGCTACTTTGGTCTTCAGCAGCAGACAAAGTATCAGCAGCTGTTTTGGTCAGCAGCAATCTTGTGTTGTCCACAGCAGTTGTACTTAGAACAATTTTGTAGCAATCAGTCTTTGGTTCTACAACCGATGATTTGTGCTTCACCAATCTCGTTCCAACAGATAGGAGAACGGCACCTACGACCATAAAGAGCTTCAAATGGGGCCATATTGATGCTTGTGTGGTAGCTATTATTGTAAAAGAATTCAATTAGGGTAGATATGAATCCCACTTGCCACCAAAATCAATTACACAAGCTCTAAGCATGTCCTCAAGAGTTTGGATTGTATGCTCGGTCTGACCATCAGTTTGGGGGTGGTAAGCCGTGCTTAAATCCAATCGTGTACCAAGGGCAGTTTGGAGAGATTGCCAGAACCGGGAGGTGAATCGAGCATCTCTATCGGAGATTATGTTTAATGGAACACCGTGACGGCTCACGATTTAGTCAATGTAAATTTGGGCCAATTTCCTAACCCGATAGTCTTCACGGATGGGTAAGAAATGGGCAGATTTGGTGAGACGGTCAATGATCACCCAGATGCTATCATAACCACTTGAGGTACGAGGGAGTTTGGTAATGAAATCCATAGCTAAGTTCTAACATTTCCACAAGGGAATTTCCGGCTGTTCAAGTAACCCGGAAGGACGTTGATGTTCGGCTTTGACTTTGGAGCAAGTTAGACATTTGGCAACGTAGAGAGCAATGTCTTTCTTCATACCGGGCCACCAATATTGTTGGCGAAGGTCTTGGTACATTTTATCCACACCAGGATGGATAGAATAACGAGTCTTGTGGGCCTCATTCATGAGAAATATACAGAGATCATCATGATCGGGGACCCAAATACGGTTCAAGTAATACAGTAAGCCATTGGGTCTTGATTCAAGCAGAAGTTCAACACCACACGACATTTCCTCGTACATGTTACCCTCGGTGACTGAGACGTGTTGAGCTTCTAAGATACGATTTTGAATGTCGGTTCGAATTCGAACACATTGAAGCATGACATGGTCCTTTCGACTCAAAGCGTCGGCTACAACATTCGCCTTATCGGGATGGTAACGAATCTCGCAGTCATAGTCGTTAAGGAGTTCAACCCAACGTCGTTGTCTTATATTGAGTTCTTTTTGGTTGAAGATGTGTTGGAGACTTTTGTGGTCGGTGAACACCACACATTTAGTGCCATAGAGGTAATGTATCCAAATCTTCAATTCGAATACAACCATACCCAATTCAAGGTCGTGCGTTGCATAATTCTTCTCGTGAATATTAAGTTACCTTGATGCATAAGCGATTACCTTACCTCGTTGCATGAGGACACAACCGAGACCTTGGTTTGAAGCATCACAGTAGACAACTAGATCATCATTCCCGTCGGGGAGAGTCAAAATAGGAGCATCGCACAACTTTTGCTTGAGAGTTTGGAAGGCTTCTTCTTGCTTTGGCCCCCATTCATAAGGTTTACCCCTGTGGGTCAAAGCGGTGAGTGGAACAGCAATCTTAGAGAAATTTGAAATGAAACGACGATAATATCCCTTAAGACCAAGAAATGAACGAACTTCGGTGGGGGTTTTAGGGGCATTCCAATTCTTAACAGCTTCGATCTTAGTAGGGTCCACATGAATTCCTTTTTCGTTGACGATATGACCCGGGAATTGAACCTCCTTTAGCCAAAATTCACATTTGGAGAACTTGACATATAGTTGCTCTTTTCTCAAAAGTTCCAAAACCAATCTAAGGTGTTGTTCATGATCGGATTTAGTCTTGGAGTAGATTAAGATGTCATCAATGAAGACGATTACGAATTTGTCGAGGTATGGTTTGCACACACGATTCATGAGGTCCATGAAAACCGCGGGTGCATTGGTTAGCCCAAAAGGCATGACCATGAACTCGTAGTGACCATACCTTGTTCGGAAGGCAGTCTTTGGAATATCTTCTTCTTGTACACGGAGTTGGTGATAACCAGATCGAAGGTCAATCTTCGAGAAACAAGTAGAGCCTTGAAGTTGATCAAAGAGATCATCAATTCTAGGCAATGGATAACGGTTCTTGATGGTAAGCTTGTTGAGTTCGCGATAGTCAATACACATGCGAAATGATCCATCCTTCTTCTTGACGAATAAGACAGGTGCACCCCACGGTGAATGACTTGGACGGATGAAGCCCTTGTCAGAGAGTTCTTGGAGTTGGCTTGCAAGTTCTTGCATTTCAGAAGGTGCAAGACAGTATAGAGCTCTAGCCACTGGGTTAGCTCCGGGTACAAGGTCAATGCGAAATTTTACTTGCCGAACGGGTGGAAGACCGGATAAGTCTTTGGGGAATACTTCGAGAAAGTCCTGAATGATGGGGATATCTTGAATGTTCTTCTCTTTGACATCTTTTCGGACAATATGAGCTAAGACGGCCACATACTTCTTTCGTAAGTATTTTTGAGCAGTAGTACATGACATCAACTTAAGTCCTTTGCAAGGCTTTTCACCAAAGACTCTTAATGTTTCTCCCGACGGTAGGGGTATTCGGATGCACTTCTCAAAACAGATGACTTCGGCATGATGATTCGAAAGCCAATCCATGCCTATGATGATATAAAAACTCCCTAGTGGCATTGGTACAAGGTTGATTGGAAACATATGATCGTTAAGTTCTAGAGAGCAATCATAGATACACAGAGTCAATTGTAAGTGAGTCACCATTTGCTATTTCGACGGTGAAGGTTTTCTCTAATTGGGATAGTGTCTTAGCAAGTAAGGGTTCAAAGTTAAGTGACACAAAACTTTTATCGGCACCGGTATCAAATAAAATGGAGGCATATTGACTATTAACAAGGAACGTACCATTAACCACATCATTGTTGGCTTGAGCTTCATTGGCGTTTATGTTGAAAGCACGCCCACGAGCTCCGCCTTGTCTAGCATTGGTAAATATTGGGCACTGGTCACGGAAGTGGTTTGGGTCGCCACATTCATAACAAGCACGCCCATTTGCAATAGCGGGAACACCTTGATTAGCTCCTTGCGGGTTGGTTCGGTTTGGTGGGTTAACTTGGCCTGCAAGAGCTTTGGCCCTACAAACATTAACCGTATGGCCATACCTCCCACAATGAGTACAAAGGTGACATGGGATGCTTTGGGGATGTTGATAGTTGCAGGTGGCACAAAGTGGGTAGATTCCAACATATGGCTTTTTGGCCGGTGCTTGAACCATAGGTGCAACTTGATTAACAGGAGTGACCACAGCAAAATTTCTAGTTTTCCTCTTCCTATTATGTCGGGAGGGTTCAGTTGTGGCCTCTTTGTTGTGTGTGGGAGGAGTTGTGGTGTCAAAAACTTTCTTTGTGCCCTTTTTAGTAAGAGTCCCCGCCTTCACATGATTATCGGTTAAGGTAGCGGACAAACGGATAGCATCCTCAAGTGTTGCAGGATTCCTTCCTAGGACAGTATCTTGAATTTGCCTAGGTAGTACCCCAATATACTTTTCAATGCAGCGTGACAAAGGTGTGACCATGTGGGGCACGAGGAGACTCAACTCATGGAACCGAGTTGTATAAGCCAAATTTTCTCCACTATCTTGGGCAAGATCCCAAAACTCAGCTTCAAGTTTCTTCACTTCATTTCGAGGACAGAATTCCTCAGTCATTAGCCTTTTAACCTAATCCCAAGGTAAGGCCATTGCTATATCCACACCTCTATTCCTTTTCTCCCCATTCCACCATGTGAGTGCCCGTTTTTGTAGGACACTTGTGGCATGACGATCACGAAGGTTGTCGGGCAGTCACTATTGAGAAAGGTATTCTCAATGCTTTCGAACCATTGAAGGAGTCCCGTAGCTCCTTCGGTACCATAGAACTTGAGAGGGTTACACGAGTTGAAATGCTTGAAGGTGCATTGAGTTGGGTTGATACCACCATTGCCACCATTACCACCATTTCCACCATGGTTGCCATTGGTGGCACCATTAGCTTGAGTGAGTTATGTCACGAGTTGTGCAAGAATAGCAGCAATGTCGGTATTGGTGTTGACCATGGGAGCACGACGTGGAGGCATTCTACAGATTCTCACAAGACAAGAAAAGATGTAAGAACTTATGAATGTTACATGGATTTAAAAGGATGAGATAACAAATTAAAATAGTAAATCATAGTTTGGATTGTACTCAAATAGTGATATAATCACTTGAATACTATGACACATTAAGGTTAATTAAACTCATATAATTTTCAAGGAGACATGCTTTAGCCTATAAGTAAACACTCATCCCGGGTATTCCCAGGAAAGCATACGGGTCCCTCGGTTGATTGGGATTTATGCGAAATGTTTCCCTAGACAGAAAACCCAGAATACAGGTGTCACCCTTCCAGATTGCACGTGTCCTCAAATAATTAACAAAGTTTAAAAGCCTTAACGAGGAAATAAAAGATTTTATAGATTTGGATTCATGAAGTTTCTACATGCTAAGAAGATGAAGATAGTGAAGTAGGTAAGAATATTATGAGGTTTAGGGTATAGGTAGGGATATGGTTTATTTACTTATTATTTAGATATATTCTAATAAGTCATGAATTTTTAACAAGTAAGGCATCAAAATAATATAACAACTAATCATAGTAAGCATGTAACACATAACATGCAGCACATATCACATACTCATGAAGCATAGCATAAGTGGGTGTCCTAAAGTTATAGTCTAGGTCAAGGGTGTCTAATAACCTAATTCCCTATAACCAAAGCTCTGATACCAATCTGTCACACCCCGACCGATGGCGGAATCATCGGGGCGGGACATGTAGACTGTTCATAAGCACAAGGTTGACTAAATTGAATTATATTAATTAAATTTCATTGCAACATTCATGACAAAACAATCCAAGAAAAACAACATAATTGAAATACATAAGTTCTTTATTTAATTTAACTAAGTCCAAGCCTACGTGTAGCACATCTTGATCAAACTCACACATTAGTACCTGAAACTTGAATAAAATAAAGTCAACTAAAAAGTTGGTGAGTATAACACAGGTTTGTATATAGATAGCATATAGTTTGTAAAACAAATCCTTACATAACATGATAAATAAGGCATTTATGGGGAGCAGCTATTGCGTAACCAAGTACAATCAAACCTTTGTAACTAGCATGCAAAATTGTGTTGTCGGTATCAATCACCCTACCTGGGTGGGTTTGTCAGACTCAATAGATCTATCATTGAAAACCGTCGGCTTGAATAGTTAATGATTGCACATAAGTGTTCACAAAAGTTAGCACACATAGCACTAGGGCATAAAGCTCAAATTGCACACATGAATGTAAATAGGATTTGTACTTGTTTTGTTTGTGTAAATGTAAACAGTAGTTTGAGTAGTGTTCATGTTTCACCCCAAAAAAATGTAAAAGAGTAAAAGGGGCTATGTATACTCACTTGGTTCAAGGTGTAGCTAAACACGGGAGACTAGATTGTAATTTGATCCTTGCAACTCAACACGTTAACCTAATGTATAATGTATATTTGAATTATTAGAGGGTACAATAGTCTATGTCTAAGTCTAGGATTGAATCGGTTGTGTGTGACAAGTGTTGGAGTGGTAAGTATTAGTGGTTCGTACTTGAATGAAATGTTTCATAAAATGAGGAATTTAAATAATTAGTTTTAAACTAATTAAACTAAGTTTTGAATTCGAATAACTAGATAAATTAAATAATTATTATTTAATAATTTAGTTATAAAATTAGTCGTGTGATTTATCTTATTTAAATAAATAAATAATTTATTTATTTATTTATAAAAATATGTAAAAATGATATTTATTTACAAAGGTGCGTAAAAGTATATTTATTTTTGTATGTTATAATAAATAACTTTTATTTATTTATTCATTCTTTGGAAAATAAGTATTTTGATTTTTTTATAAATGAAGTTAATATTTTATAACTTTTATAAAATTAATTATTTTTTTTATTTAGAAATTAATTTAAATGTTTAAAGTTTTGATTTAAAGGTTTAATATGCATTTTAATACTTTAATTCGGATTAAATCGGAATTTATATTGAAATTTAATGATTCTGTTTTTATTCTGTTATAAATGTTTCAAGGTTTATAAAAATATTTTTTATAAAATTTTTGGAATTTTAAAAATGGTGTTTAAAAATATAAACAAGTCACCCGGTTCGAACCCGGGTGGATCCCGTGTGGGTATTGCATGTATACCGCTGGACCAGGGAAGCTATTCGCATAAAAGACCCACTCGGATATCTGATAACCCGTAACAGAGAGGTGTCCGGGTCTGGTATTCAGTGTTCGCGAAAAAGGGCTGGCCTGGTGGATTTCGAACCCACGCCACCTGGTTCGGCCGCGCAGTGACTTGCCGGCCGGACCAGGTGGTTTCGCTGTAATATAAGAATACTAAAAATTTAAAAACATAACTTCGGATTGAAATCCAAATTAGACGAGCGCCAAGAACCCTAGACTTCAAATTGGTTCGATTCTGTATTGTTTGCATAAACTGATATAGGGCTATTGATCAGGGTTCGATTACGATCCTAATGACATAAGACTTACACGTTGAGATTGGGCAACAAGTGCTGACGGCTACAAGGTTGGTTCCGACTGTTCTTCGTGATCGAGAGGGCTCCAGAGGTGAAATGCAGGTTTTAGGAGAATTTGAGAGGAGGTATACGCGTAAGGGTGAGTGGTTTAATTCGTTCAATTTTATTCGAATTAACTAATTCGATTTCGATTTTGACCGAAACGTTTTGCAGGGCTGATTTCGCGTTAATCTGATTAATTGAGGATGAATCGAGTCGTGTTAAGGTGTTGTATACATGAGAGACTGGTCTGAGCGTGGATTGTGGGATTTATTACGCGTCAATTACCCCAATTGATCGGATAATAATACGGGTTTGACTAAACTTAGTCAAATTCTTTTGAATTTGAAATGGCCGCGTATTTGGTCAGTTTGGCTTGATGTTTGGGCCGAGATTTGGTCGATTTTTTTGTATGGGTGAACATGTGAAGTCCAAATCTACCAGAATTCTTCGAGTAGCAGCCTTCGATTAACCGCATTTGGGCTGGTTGACTTTTGAAAGTCAAATAAGTCAAAATTGAGTGTAGGATTCTAATTTAGGGTTCAAAAATGGTTTAAGGTTCGAACAACCGTGAAATTCTTTGTTAAGTAAATAAATGTACCTATGTGTGCGTGTATTTGATTGAAATTTATAGAATGTATACGTATACCGGGTTTTAATAAGTATGCTCGTGACAGGATTTGCGGATTTGATTTGAGACTCAATTTTGGGTACAAATAGATTAAACTCATGCACTAGATTTTTAAATTTAAATGAGTTACATTGAATTGCAAAAGCTAGAAAAATCAGAAATGTTACAACAAAGATGGAAAGGATGTGGATTGTAGATTGTACCGCGGGATGATCGGATCACTTATGTATCTCACAGCTTTAAGACCTGATATAATGTTTGTTGTGTGCTTGTGCTCAAGGTTTCAATCTCAACCGAAGGAGTCACATATGATAGTCGTGAAGAGAATTTTCAGATACTTGAAAGGGAAACCCCGATTAGGTCTTTGGTACTCTAAGCAGCAGTCATTTGACTTCAAAGCCTACACTGATTCAGATTATGGCGGTTGTAACCTTGACAGAAAGTCAACTTCTGGTGGATGTCAATTCTTAGGAGATAGACTGGTTTCCTGGCAGTGTAAGAAGCAGTCAACGGTTTCTGTCTCAACTTGTGAAGCAGAATACATTGCTGCGGCGATCGGTTGTTCTCAAATATTGTGGATTCAACAGCAATTGAGAGACTACGGCTTAAACTTCACTGGAACTCCTTTATTCATTGACAACAATGCCACCATGTCCATCACAAATAACCCGGTGAAACATTCCAAAACTAAACATATAGAAATTCGCCATCATTTCATCCGTGATTGTGCTGAAAAGCATTTAATTGAACTTGTAAAAGTTCACACGGATGACAATCTTGTTGAGCTTTTCACAAAGGCATTTGATCGATCCCGTTTTGAGCATCTTGTCAACTTAATAGGAATGTTCAATCCTGAGTGAAAATTAATTTTTCTTAACTCAATTCAATTCATGGAAGTTCAATTTTATTTCTTTTAAATTTTCTGTATAGTTCTTTTAGTTTTTAAAATATTTTACAAAATCAAAAACAAAATAGAAATAGAGAAAATTTCAAAGTTAACTTGAGAAAAGAGGAAATGATAGTACATCATAAATGATCTAAACGTCATAGACTGCTCATATGGGAAATGACTGCGTCATGCTTACTTAATTGTTTAAATTATTATGTTTTTTTTTAATCTGCTTATTTACAAGTAATTTAAATTGCCAGTAGGCTGTATGCGTCTTTGAATCACTAGTAGTGTGGAAACTAAATCTAAATTACAACTGTGATTTGAACCCATGTTTGCTAGTGTGTGTGCGTAAAAGAATAGAAAAGATCATTATCAGATAAAGGATGTTAGATTTTGGCAATAACTTTCTTTTGAGATCAGTTTCGGGTTATGTCGTTAGCACAATTAATGCGGTTCATCTCACTGCTCATACTCACAAGTATGCAAGGAGAGATTGAATCAAGACATGTCTCTAAATCAACCGTTAAGCATGTATTCACCTTTGAATCACTCCTGATTCATTGAAATCAAATCCAGATAAAAGTTGGATTCCCTTACCTTATTCAAACACCATACTCATTATCCTGAATCATCATACCGATATTCAATGAAGAAAATCAAATGAAACCAAGACATATGAATCACTCGATTCTGAATCTTATGATTCCTGATAATCCTTATGGATTCTGCTTGATTTTTCCTGTGTTAATAGATGTAACTTCATTCTAAAAATTTAGAAAATCATTGGGAAAATCTTAGATGCCTTGAGATAGTGCAATTTACATTATTGTAGCATATCAGTGGGGTACGCATTGTATATCTTATAATTAATACCTTAATACACAAGAACGTGATACAAAGATGCATATAGTTTCAAATCTTATAATATTGTCAACTTGAATTACTTGTTTATATGCTTATTACGTATGTATAAAGAGTAATCCATGACATGATCCCATATTCTTTGATGTTTATATTGTATCGTTTTTGCTAAAAGATAGCCTGATATGATCCTCTGCTTGTGCCTTTGATCAAAAATAGTTTGTTTGAATACTTGTATATTTCTATGAGAAAAGATCAAAAAGATTTTAAGTTTATGCATAGTTCAATTTTATTCAGAAAAGCCAAAAATATTTGTGTTAAACCTTCCTGAATTGTATTTGAATCCTCATGATTGAATACTTTTATCTTGTTCGTTATTTGATTTGAAAATCTTCATAAATTTGAGTTGAAAGTTTGCGCACTTAAGGGTTTGTGCATACTTGTAAGTGCGCATGAAGTAAGCCATGCGTACTTAATAAGTACGCAAGAGTTAAGTCTTGCGCATGAAGTAAGTACGCAAGAGTTAAAGCGTGCGCACTTGCTAAGTACGCACGACCTTTTTGCTTGGGGTATATAAACTGGACTTACAAAAATTTCAGAGTTTCATCACTTTCAAACCGGTTCAAATTCCCTTCGACTTTTACTCAAAAATTAAAGTGTCCCTAAACCGATTTTTTGTCCCGTTGTTAGTTTCATCTTCATATAACAACAAATTGGTGAGAATCTAGGCTAAATCCATCCACGAAATCGTGACTTTGGACCGATTCAATGACTTAGAAAAACTAGGTTTATTCCGTGATTTTTGGATTGTTTGGGTAAATCTTTATCACTAAAACCTGATTAGATACTATAATCGACCTGTAATCTGTCCGTATAGCTCTTGATTTTGTCCTTGACCTCGAATTTAAATCGACAGTGGTTTCGGTCAACTTTTAGGTCAAAATTGGTCAAGTATAGCAAGTTTTTGGTGTTGATATTGGTCCCACAGGCTAGAATCATCGATTCCGACCTTGTGGTGACCCAATACACACCAATTTTTGAACATCAGTTAAATTTTCAAATTTCTGGAATTTTCACCAAGTGTAGTTCTTGCGCACTTAGCAAGTACGCAAGAAGCAATTCATGTGTACTTGTTAAGTACGCAAGAGGAAATTCCTGCGTACTTGCTAAGTACACAGGTCCAACACTTGGGAAAAATTTCTAAATCTGAAATTTCAGTTCAAAGAGTAACTGCTATACTGAGTCATGTTTATTCATTTCCAATGATATTGTTGTTCTGATTATGTTTTCTGTGTGTTTTTGCAGATTATGGCTCGGGCGTTTACTAACGAATTCAATCTGTTAGCTAATACTGAACCAGAATAGAAGGGTGCAGCACTGCAGTATAGAGAAATAGTTGATTTCTTGAACCGTTCAAGAATCAGCTACGCTACTTCTGCTGACCCGATCGTTTCAAGACCCTATCTGGAGCAGTTTTGAGAGACTGCGGAGCATGATTGCACGGTAACCCCCAATGTTATAAGGGCTACCGTTGGTGGTCACGCTATCGCCTTTTCTGAAGATACTATTAGAAGGGTCCTGCAATTCAGAGATCTCTCGACCGACCCGATAGCCTATCCAGACTACTTTGTGGATGGCTGTTGGAGGCAAAGAATGGGATATGTCGGTGCGAGAGACTATGCTTCATATAAGAAGATGTGGGTGCTAGACCAATGGAGATACTTCGCCCACGTCATGATCATGTGCATCTCCTCAAGGAAGTGTAGAAACTACCCCTGTGCATACAAAACTCTTTGGCCACCTCATAAATGAAGCATATGTGGCACCAGGTGACTGGAGATGGTATAGTCATGATTCGGAGCCTAAATTGAGTGAACACTCCGATGAACAACAGCAACAACAACAGGAGGAAGTGGAAAGTGAAGATGGATCGTCTGATAATGGAGACGAAGAAGGAGGAAATGATGGTGCTGAGGGATCCGACTCGGAAGAGACTGAGTCAGATTCTTCAAATTCCGATGATGCGCCATCGCAGGTACACCCAAGGAGAACGACAAAGGTAACCCTACCTGAGTCATCCTCCAAGAGAAAGCAACAGTGTTCTAGCAGCGAATATGAGCCAGACTCTGACGCTGCTATATGAAGACAAAGACGAGAAAGCATTCATAAAAACAGGGGTGATAGGCAACAGCTTTCTATCCCCAGTGAGGTGGAGGCTCAGCAGCAAGTACAAGTTTCAGCTGCTAGTCCTGATTCAGCCTCCACCCCACCTTCACAGCAACTATACCGTAGGAGGAGGAGGCCACAGGTGTAACTTGATGTGGCCGTCACTTCAATCACAGAGGAGATCCCTGTGATAGTGACCCTCCTTACCACATCTGCTCAGGTGGCGGTGACTACTCCAATTCTCATGGAGTCAGTCATCATCACCCCTACCATAACTCCAACAACCCTCATGACATCCTCAATCCCAACAACCACCATTGATCCTCTAAGTCAACCCTTCAATTATGGAGATTTCACACAAGGGTTTGACTTCGATACCATCTTCTCTTCCCCTATTCACAATGCCGAGGCGTCATCATCCAGACATCCTGATCCGAATGCTGCAAGGATAGATGTTCTGGAAACCCAAGTTACCGGATTATTGGAAACTATTCGGAAATCAAAGGAGGAGTCTGACGCTCAACAAGCAAAGATTAATTCATTGGTAGACGAAGTTAGAATCCTACGTAGCCAGAGAACGGGGACTGATGAAAGAATGAAGAATGTCATGGCCCAGAACGAGCTCCTAATCAAGACAAATGAAATGATTCTGGGTCACAGGTCATCCTTGGAGCTGAGGTTTGAGGTACAGAGGAAAGAGCATGAAGCGATGGTTAAAATAATTGCCGAACTGACCAAAAAGCTTGATGCTCAGGGGGAGAAAGAGAAAGAGAAGGAGAAAGAGAAAGAAAAGACACCCACTGGTGATGAACCTTGTCATCTTGTCGACTTGACTAAGGATGACGACAAAGACAAGGATCTCGAAGCAGGTCCTAGTGGAGGTGAGCACCAAGCTTTAGCAATTGTGCCCATCTCTGCTATTCCAATGGCTCAGGGGGAGTCTACTCATCAAGTAAGTGGTGATACATCTGGTGGTGGTGGTGAGAAAGGAAAGTCAGCTGCTGACGTGCTTAAGGACTTATCTGATGATGAGATCCTATACCTAGAGCCTGACTATTCCAAGGAAGCACAGATCGATGCTCTCTTTAATCTAGAAGAAGGAGAGATTGACTCCGGTGATGATTGGGATGATGATGATGAGGATGTTGTAATTGAAATTCCCAAGGGTGACGGGGAAGGAGAGTATGAGTTAGAAGATGGAGAGATCTTTGAAGTTCCATCCTTCGAAGCTCAGCTCGGCACAGGTTCAGTCGAGTATGCTAGTAATGTTGAAGCCTCGACTAAAGCCTCTCCAGTTGACCCTACACCTGTGGACCCAGAGGCACAGAAAGAAAAATATATGCCTTCTACTTCATCAAAGGGTCTAGCTCCTGTGTGGAAAAAGACGTCTATAATAGACAAACAAGGAGCAACAGGGATGATCTTGGCTGTAAGGTTCGAGGAGGATAAGCAACTGTTCGCAATCAAAAGATCTGGGGGGTTCAATACTTGAAACCCACCAGTGAAGCGTTCAGCTCCTTACCAAAATACGACCTTGTGAACCTAGAAAACCGATAGCTGCTGGGTCATTCTAATCATGCAGTGGCGATGGGTTTGTGGGTGGTTCTGTAGCGGGAAGCAAGATCTGAGAAATTCGAAGTGTTCAAGCCTCAAGTGCCCAAGAGAGTCAAGGATAAGCACGCTAGACATCCTGTGACTAAGAAGCACTTAAAGAAATTGGTATACAAGCCAGTGCGATGTGAAACTAAGATTACCCTGAACAAGTTATCTCAGGATATCCTTGGTGACATGTGGTACTGGTACGTAGATTCAAAGACGGGCGAGGCTATGGTGATTGGAAAGGTGAGGTCAGAAACTGGATGCTTAGTGCCGAGGGAACTAATCAGAGTATTTGATGAAGTTTGCTTCATTAACTTCTCTGTGAAAGATCTGGAGGCACTAGCAGAAAGGTATTGCGTGCACACTGATGAATGGACAAAGCTCCTTGCTTCTAAATATGACAAGGTGATTAAGTTCTGCCTTGAATACAAGAAGAAGATGGAAGCTAAAGATCAAGTGCTGTGAAGACCGAAGATGTGAAGACTGAAGACTGAAGATTATCCAGAGCTGTTGTCAAGGGGGAGTTTGTTGAAGCACTTTCCTGTGACAAACACTTTGGATAGATAGAGTCTTAGTTTGTACTTTAATGTTTGTAATTGTCTTTGTATGTAAGAGTCTTTATGTATTAGTTTATCAAGTTGTATTTACTTTTACATATTGAATGTTGCATAATTCTCTAAGTGTTTTGCGCACTTATATGTGCGCAGGAAGTAGTTCCTGCGTACTTAGCAAGTACGCAAGAATGTACGCAAAAGCATTTTGCCCTGCGCACTTGCTAAGTGCGCATGCATCAGGTCTTGTATAAATAGGAATGGTTGACAGTAGATAAGTACGCAGTTATAGGCAATCAGAATAGCAAATACGCAAATTATAATCTCAGTACTTCTCTCTGTAACCTTCAAGTGTTTATAATAGAAAGAACGTTTAAAGTGATTCTCTTGTCGGTTTACTTTGTGTTGTTTGACTCTCACCAAGTCACGGGTATTCCGCACCCGGTCGGACTAGTAGACCCACTTGCATGTGACGATCCACCACACCCGAGGGACCTACAATTGGCACTCGCTGGGTGTTTAGAAACAAGCAATATGAAAGCAAAGTAATCATCAGAAACAAAGCTCGATTGGTTGTACAGGGAATCTATCAACAGGAGGGGATAGATTATGAGGATGTGTTTGCTCATGTTGCTCATCTGGAAGTTATACGGATATTATATGAACCTCACAGTTTATCAAATGGATGTCAAGACATCGTTTCTGTACGGGAAAGTAAAAAAAGAGATTTATGTATGTCAACCTCCTGGGTTTTAAGATGGTGATCATCCTTATTATGTTTACAAGGTTGACAAAGCATTGTATGGGTTACATCAAGCACCTCGGGCTTGGTATGCCACTCTCACTGATCATTTGCTAGCACATGGACACCCGCGGTGCAATTGATCAGAGTCTGTTCGTTCTAAAGGTGGATGCAGATCTAATTCTTGTGCAAATTTATGTGGACGGTATCATCTTTGGTTCCACAAATAATGAATTATGCACATAATTCAGAAAGGTTATGGAGAAGAAGTTTGAAATGATTGCTTTGAGAGAAATGGCAGTCTTTCTCGGGTTACAAGTTAAACAATCAAGCGATGGCATTCTCATTCATCAAGGCAAATATGTGGATGATATTGCTACCAAGTTCAAATTCATCGATGCTCAGGCTGCTTCTACTCCTATAGTTGCACGACCAGTTCTGGATGCTGAGACCAATGAAGCTGCTGTTGATTAGAAACAATACAGATCAATGATCGGATCCTTGATGCACTAAACAACTAGTCGTCCGGATATCATGTTTTATGTGTGTCAGTGTACTCGTTATCAGGCTAATCCCATGATGTCCCACTTAAATGATGTTAAACGTATTTTTCGGTATCTAAAGGGCAAGCCTCGGCATGGCCTTTGGTATCCCAAAGACTCTAGTTTTGACTTATATGCTTTTTGTGACAGTGATTATGGAGGGTGTCAACTAGACAGAAAATCTACAAGTGGGGGATGTCATTTTCTGGGGGATAGGCTAATTTCTTGGCAATGCAAGAAACAACACATAGTCTCCACCTCTACTGTCGAGGCTGAATATGTTGTTGCATCGGCTTGTTGCTCACAAGTCATCTGGATGCAACATCAGTTGCTGGATTACGGTTTAACCTTTCTAAATACTCCTATTTTCTATGATAATGAGGCTGTTGTGCTAATTGTGAAAAACCCGGTTCAACATTCTAAAACCAAGCATATTGATATCAAGGTGCATTTTATCCGATACTGTTTTGAGAGAAATCTCATCTGTCTTGAAAGGGTTGATTCTGACAACAATGTTGCAGATATCTTCACTAAATCATTTGACACATCTCGATTCAATGTGCTTGTAGAGTCCCTGAAAATGATTGGTTTTAAAGATTAAACTTGTCACCAAAAATATTTTTCTTTGTAGTTTAAATTTGTACATTTTTTTATTTTTATTTTTATGCAAAAATTTAGGGGGAGAATAAAGAAAAATACAAAAAGAGTTTGCTTTTTATTTCCCTAGAGTCAAGAAAAATACAAAAAGAGTCTGCTTTTTAATTCCCTAGAGTCAAGAAAAATATAAAAAGAGTCTGTTTTTGAGTTTATTTAAAAAGAAATTACAAAAATATTGTTTGTGTTTGAGTCGGGAGTTTGCAATTAAACGGGAAATGATATCAATGTTCGTTTAAGGCTAAGATCAACACATTTAAGGCACTAAATTGAAAAGACTAGGATTAATGTTGGATATGTTGATAGGCTCTAGTGGTGACAGACTTGAACAAAATAGTCTTATGGCCTTAGTGAGGAACTTCTCATAAATTAGAGTAATTTGTCATTCCTGTTAATAATCGAGAACTTAAACATAAAGGTTGATGAATTATGGATAACTCTTGTTCTATTGGGATTGCACTAATCGGGACCCTTCACAAAGGGGTTGCAAACTTGACTTAATACAAGTCTGTAAATATTATATATTTATATAGTTAAAAAACATGCATTGACATGCAATAGGTGAAAAGACACTCGATGATAGTGCAAAGCTAATATGCAAAGCAAAATTTCTGAGAAAAAAACATGCAATGTTAATGTCGTGCTATAGGAATAAATTAAAAAGATATGCAATGCCATACATATTAATATACTTGTAAATATTTTTTTCTTTTTAGGAATATGTGACTGGGAAGGGATCTCTTGTCAAGGCATGTAAGTCCGTAGTGCTATGACCCGGAGCTTTTGCTGATTCTTAATATGTAAGCCCGTAGTGCTATGGTTTTGATCAAATTTTGTCAGAGATTTCCTAAAAGGTTGTATAAACCTGTGCTAGTTATGCTCAAGTTAGTTATTATTTAGGGGCTTAAAAGATCATGAGGAAGGGAAGGTTTATCTGATAAGCTACGGGGTCCATTAAAGTTCATTAATAATTCACATTCTTTTTAATTGCAGGCTTCTGAGATGTGAGTGTGGCACCCAATAATTCATAATTAACTCTACCCAAAAACATGATAATATAAATCATAGTGAAAAACTTGACTTTGTCTGATTAGAAAATACGTGCTAAAAAATGTTCCTTGGTCTGCCTGTAGAATAATTTGATCCCATTGCAAATTTCACAAAGGCTCGTTTTCTTTTATGTTCTTTTTTACTTTATTTTATTTATGGAATATCTTATTTTTGTTCTAATTTGAGTCAAGTTAGTATTTTTCAATTTTTTATTTTTTATTCCACATTAAAGATTGAATGACAAAATGACTAAGTTTATTTTTTTTAAATAAAGCATCTAAGGGACTAAGTAGTTATTTGTGAGTTTTTCGGGTTAATGAGATGGCCCACCATGTTTCACAGTGGGCCCCCACTTACCGTGAATCGGGATCTTTTAAAAGAAAAAGTCGAAACCCTATTTGTGGGTTTTGTGTTTACGGCTTCCTACTCCCAAAATTTATTCTCTCAAAATCTATCATCTCTGCATCTGAGTATCACTTATTTGGCGTGATCTACGAGTATCCTTGCTGATTACAGGTATATCCCATGACTTTGTAATCTTTTTATCATGTTGTCGAACTGTTGTTGAGTGAAACCCACATATGAGAGAGTTCATGATCATGGCGTCATAATTTGAAGACGAGGGATGAAATTGAATGTTTATACATGGTCGGAATTGGTGGATGACCATTGTGGTGTGGTTAATTTATCAGAAATCTTAGATTTTCATGGCTAATTTTGAAGATTGATGTGGAACAGGGTCACCCGCAAAATAAAAAAAGGGGGGGGGGGTTATCGGTGATAAATTTTAAATTGCCGCGAACCTATTTAACTTCCCGTATACGGCTTTTGAGCCATGAACCCCTAGTAAACCGTGAACCTGGTGTTCCTTTGTTGGTGAACCATAATCCTTTGTAGCCGAGAACCTTGCTCTAGCCGTAAACCATGATGCCGTAAACACCTAATAAACCGAGAACCTCTGAGAAAAGTTTCTTTGAGATTATTTATTTAATTTAATATATGGTTCTCACTTATTTAGTTTTGTGTAGATATGGTCAAAATGAAATTTGTTGCTGATCACAATGTTTGTGCATTCACTCTGGACACGCCTGAAGAGTTTGAGTATTTCAGATCAATGGTTGTAGGGTTGACACTTTCCCCTATCAACCTTGTTGTTTTGGAGAATCCCATTATTTATAGAACCACACTCAAGATTTTTGGTCTACTGCAACAATACACCCGAATGACAACAGAGAAGAATGTTTAATTGGTACAGTTCAAGCTAAGAGAATCAGAGTTTCAGAAGCCGTTATCAGAAATGCTCTAAAGTTTGGTGATCTACCTTCTCATCCAACCAAGCTAAATTCAGATATTGTTACTATAATTCTTACAAGAATGGGTTATGAAGGTCCCTATCCGCCTTTATACAAGAAGCTACTACATCCATACTAGAGATATCTTGCACATGTGTGCATGAATTGTTTATCAGGAAGAAAAGGAGGATTTGATGGGATAAACACTACCATCTCTTCAGCTATGGTTGCCCTAACCATGAGCTTAGACTACAACTTTTTTAAGATGGTATTTGAAAATATTTAAAAGCAATCTCAATGGAGGGAAGAAGGAGATCTTTCTTATGTATCCTAGGTTCTTATAGATCATTCTCAACAGAAATCATTCTGATCTGGAGTCTACTATTGAAACTTTGGACCTGAAGGCTATGGGTCCAATGATTATCAAGTTCATAAACGTTAACAAGCAGGGAAGGAAAGTATATCAAGTGTTGTGTCCTCTTGAAAAGTTCGGTATATTTGCTGCTCTACCTGATGAAGAAACTGTAGAACCGGCTCTACAAGTATAAGCTGTCACACCCCCAATTTCAACTAACGGAGTTTTACCGTTTGGAAGGTGACACACCAGGATCTCAGTCATTAGTTACATCAAACGACACTATATGGGACTTGAAATGTCAAAACATAAAAGTTCAGAGTTAATGCGGAAGCGTAAACATTAATATGAAATCAAAAGTAATTACACGCAATAGGCGTCAATCAATATAAATAAGTAAACTGTTTCAAATGTTTGAAATGGATAATATGACAGCAGGACTCCATGCATGTCCTAAGTGTGCAACCTGTGCCTTAGCGACCTGAGAAACATGTAAGAAAAAGTGTCAACACGAGGTTGGTGAGTTCACAGGTTTCAAGTTTGCAATAAGAGAGTGTTTGCCAGATTATGTACATTCAATATGCATATCTATAGGTAGCTAACCTACGTTCATGTCTTACTAAAGCGCTCGCAACCGAAGCTGACTGTGTTTGTATGCCTCCTGCCAGGTCTATCAACTCTAGCACATGTGAGTAGGCTAACATTTCACCCGTTCGATATCCAATCGAGTTAGCGCGACTAACGCGGGTGGGATTTGTCAAACCCAGTAGTACTACTAAACATTACCTCGCTAAGATCCATATTAACGGTCCGATATAAGATGAGGACTTTCTGTGATAGTGTGTTACACTTAGTCTCAACAGTGATATCATATAAAGTACCATAATCAAATAATTGCGTCATGTTTTCTCCCCTGGCGGGAAAAACAATATATGCTTGCGTACCTGTTTCTCCCCCACGGGGAAAACAAGTAAAAGTATGATAGTTGGTGTTTCATGTTTGTTTCTTCCTCAACAGGAAAACAAGTAAAATACGTTTGTGTGTAAGCATGTTTCTCCCCCAATAGTAAAACAGGTAAAAAGGGGCCGTGAAACTCACATGCGTTGCGTAGTAGGTAGTATCACACAAGTATGAGATTTATAATCTCAAGTGTTAGCCTGCACGGCTTACGTATGCCCTATAATTATAACACATAAGTTAGGGACGTATGGAATTTGTGACAACGACACGGAAGTTAGAACACCTTAACGCTTTCTAAGGATTTAAGAGTAGACGAACGTGTCTACGGGATTATATAAATTACTTAATATAATCATTAAGAAAAAAGCGTTACGTGTCGTACGTTAATAACGAATAATGAATAAATAAATACATTCGTATGTTAAATTCGTTTACAAAAGTTAGGAAAATAATATAATTTAATATATTATTTTTAGGTTCGAAGGATTAACTAAAATAGTCATTTGTGTGGAAAAATAATAAATATATTATTTTTAATCGAGTGTATAAACGTGGTTAAATAATATAACAATTATATTATTAATTGGTTTGAAACTTCACGCGTGGTATAAAACGATACGAAATAATATAAATTATATATTATTTTATAACACGAATCACGGGTTGAAAATATTATAAATATATTATTTTATACGAAGTTATGGTTTGAAAATAATATAAATATATTATTTTAAAAGTGGATAATTAATATAAAAATGGGTTATAAAATCAAACCCGAGCCTACGGGTGTTTCACGAGGCTAGAACACATTAATATAAGATTATAATATCATAGGGTTAAGTTTTATATTAAAATATTTGTTTAAAAACCGTTTAAAAATAAAAAGAGGGTGGGGAGACTCGAACCCGGGTCCCCTCCCTCACAGCCAAACGCCTTAGCCAACCCAGCCACCAACTCAATCGCGACAGGACTTAGAATCGACGGGTTTTAATCAGGAACTCCCGAGAGCCCCCTTCCCCATTCAAGCCGTGATCGATCCCCAGCCCCAACATCCTTGAATTCGGTATTAATTGATCATAGGATCATAGGGTTCTTGTTCGCCATCTACATTCAATTCTAGGGATCGATTTAATTGTAAAACCGACTAGTTTAAGTGTGTTTAATTTCTAATTCAAGGTCCGAAAACCCTAGGTTAGAACTTGAAATCAAATTGAATAAATCCTATAGTGATTGGGGTTGGATTCATGGGGCTTTCATTGATTAGAGGATTTAGAAACTACTGATGTAAGTTAATTGAATTGTAAACATGTCTAGATTAGGGTTTGTTTAGATCGGTTTGTGAAGAACCCTAGCTAATTGTTCTTGATCGATTTGATGTTATAAGCCTCAGTAATCATAGGGCTTTCAATCTAGGAATGAAAACGAAGCTATAGGTGTAAGAATTTACCAGATTGGTGTTTGAATTGACCGAGATCGGCTAGAATGGTTCACGGCCTCGAGTGGTTTGATCTACGGTGGCTTCCGTCGCTTATCCGGTGAAATTGAATGGTGTTGCAGGTTCAGTGGGGTGCGAAATAGGTGTGCAGAGTGTTTGATTGCAAAGATGATAGCCCCATTGATCGAATTTGATGATACCAAATGAGGGTGTCGACGGTTATGCAATTATTGTTCGTTAATTGGTTTAATTCGACTAAAAATGCTGATTAAATCAATGGTTACAGTCGTTAATGACACAAACGTGTGAATCAGTTACCAATTCAAACAGAAAACGATCACATTGCTTATTTTTGGATTAATGCCACTACTTTGACTCTCAAAAGTCAACCGAATCAACTTTGGCTCAATCACAGAATCAGTCCATGTGGTTTCTTGTTTTAAGCTTTGGAAATTGGCAGAATGAGTCCTTGTGGTTAGAATTGAGTTAAAGAACCATCACAGTTTGACTTTTAAAAGTCAACTGCAGCAAAACCAATTGATTTTGACTTTTCAGGTCAACAGATTTGGTTTTGCATATTTACATGACTAGTCCCTGTAGTTTAAGATTAGATTTGTGACAGAATCAGTCCCTGAGGTTAGATTTAGTTAACGGGGTTAAGTCTTTAATAAGAAACTTAACGGAATAGTTAACGGGGTTAACTTAAAAAGTCGGATTGTCACATCATTCCCTAGTTGAAAGAATTTTCGTCCCGAAAATTAAAGTAACTAAAATAAAATAATTTTTTTTTTTCTGGGGTTTCACATCATTCCCTAGTTGAAAGAATTTTCGTCCCGAAAATTAAATAGTACCTTAGGAATTTGACGCGGAGTGCTTGAACGGATTAGGATATTTGCGCATCATCTGATCCTCGCGCTCCCAAGTAAATTCTGGTCCGCGTTTCGAGTTCCAACGGACTCGAACAATAGGGATTTTACTGTGCTTTAACGATTTGACTTCCCTATCCATAATTTCCACAGGTTCTTCGATGAAACGTAACTGTTCATCAACATGTAGTTCCTCCAGAGGAACTGCGAGTGATTCGTCTGCCAGGCATTTCTTTAAATTTGAGACGTGAAAGACATTGTGCACACCACTAAGTCTTTCAGGTAGGTTCAGTTGGTACGCGACTGGTCCGATTCTCTTTAATATTTTGAAGGGTCCAACGTAACGAGGATTCAGTTTACCTCGTTTCCCGAAACGAATGACACCTTTCCAAGGTGAGACCTTGAGTAAGACCATGTCACCTACTTGAAACTCCAAAGGTTTACGACGCTTGTCGGCATAGCTCTTTTGACGATCACGAGCTACCGCCATACGGTTTCTAATTTGAACGATATTTTCAGAAGTTTCAAATACAAGTTCAGGACCTGTGAGTTGGCTATCTCCAACCTCGGTCCAACAAATGGGAGAACGACATTTCCGTCCATAAAGTGCTTCAAATGGAGCTGCCTTGATGCTAGTGTGATAGCTATTGTTGTAGGAGAACTCCACCAACGGTAGGTGAGACTCCTAAGTGTTACCGAAATCGATCACACAAGCTCGTAGCATGTCCTCCAGAGTTTGGATAGTACGTTCTGTTTGACCATCGGTTTGAGGATGGTAAGCTGTGCTCATATCTAGATGCGTGCCTAAGGCCTTATGTAACGACTGCCAGAAACGAGAAGTGAATCGTGCATCACGATCCGAAATAATGGAGATTGGCACTCCGTGCCGAGATACTATTTCTTTTAGGTAAATCCGAGTAAGCTTTTCCATCTTATCGGTTTCCTTGATGGCTAAGAAATGGGCGGATTTTGTTAAACGATCAACGATTACCCAAATGGTATCGCATCCAGTAGGGGTTCGGGGTAATTTGGTGATGAAATCCATGGATATTTGTTCCCATTTCCACATGGGAATTTCTGGTTGCTGCAGGAGACCGGATGGTTTTTGATATTCAACTTTGACCTTCGCGCAGGTCAGACACTTACTAACATAAGTGGCTATATCGGCCTTCATCTTCGGCCACCAACATAGTACTTTTAGATCATGGTACATTTTATCGGAACCCGGATGAATGGAGTAACGAGATTTATGAGCTTCATCCATGATTAGTTCCCTTAAATTTCCAAACACTGGAATCCATATTCGTTCGACGAAGTAACGAATTCCGTCAGATTTTACTTCAAGTTGTGCTTCCATGCCGCGAGTACCTTCTAACGGTAGGTTATCTTCTTTCAAGGCTTCAAGTTGAGCACTACGGATTCTATCAGGCAATCCAGGGTGAATAGTGAGTTGTAACGCTCGAACTCGTTTGGGTATTGTTTCCTTTCGGCTTAGTGCATCAGCCACAACATTAGCTTTACCCGGATGATACCGGATCGCACAGTCGTAATCATTAAAAAGTTCAACCCAACGACGTTGTCGCATGTTCAACTCCTTCTGCTCGAAAATATGTTGAAGACTCTTGTGATCGGTATAGATGGTGCATTTGGTACCGTACAAGTAATGTCTCCATATCTTAAGTGCGAAGACGACGGCTCCCAACTCTAGGTCATGAGTGGTGTAGTTTTTCTCGTGAACCTTTAACTGACGTGAAGCGTATGCGATTACCTTTTCGCGTTGCATTAAGACACAACCCAGACCTTGAATAGATGCATCACAATACACCACAAAATCGTCGGTGCCTTCCGGAAGAGCTAAAATAGGTGCACTGCAAAGTTTCTGTTTGAGGTGTTGGAAAGCTGACTCTTGGTTATCGCCCCAATTATAGGCTTTTATTTTTTGAGTTAGGGCGGTGAGAGGTTGTGCAATCTTTGAAAATCCTTCGATAAAACGACGGTAATATCCAGCCAATCCCAGAAATTGTCGCACCTTAGTCGGAGTCGTCGGTGCTGCCCAATTCTTGATGGCTTCTATTTTGGATGGGTCGACGTGTATCCCTTTCTCATTAACCACATGCCCTAGAAAATGGACTTCCCGGATCCAAAATTCACACTTGGAAAACTTAGCATACAATTGTTCTCGCTTAAGTAGTTCTAAAATTAGGCGTAGATGTTCCTCATGCTCCTCCTTGTTCCTGGAATAAATGAGAATGTCGTCGATGAAAACGATAACGAACTGGTCAAGGTAAGGCTTACACACACGGTTCATGAGATCCATGAATACCGCGGGCGCGTTGGTTAAACCGAAAGGCATGACCATAAATTCGTAATGGCTGTACCTCGTTCTGAATGCAGTCTTAGAGATATCTTCTTCTCGGGGTCTTAACTGATGATAGCCAGACCTAAGATCTATTTTGGTATAAAAACTTGATCCTTGGAGTTGATCAAAGAGATCAACTATGTGGGGTAGCGGATAACGATTCTTGGTCGTCACTTTGCTCAACTCACGATAGTCGATGCACATGCGGAAAGTCCTGTCCTTCTTCTTGACCAATAGGGCTGGAGCTCCCCATGGCGATGAGCTAGGTCGAATGAAACCTTTATCTAACAACTCTGGCAGTTGTGTAGATTACTGTTGTAACTCACTAGGTTCAAGTCTGTACGGTGCCCGAGCAATAAGTGTTGCTCCGGGTGCTAGATCAATTTGAAATTTGAATTGACGATGAGGCTGAAGTCCAGGAAGGTCTTCGGGAAATACTTCCGGTTAGTCACGTACAATTGGGATGTCGTCAATCTTCTTCTCCTCGGATGGCTGCTCGGCGACGAGAGCCAAATAGCAGTATGACCTTTTCGAAGACACTTTTGTGCTTTTATTGTATGATATGATGCCAACGACTACACCACTCCTCTCGCCTTGGACAGAAAGGTTTTCTCCACTCGGGAGAGGAAGGCGAACGATTTTGTCACGACAAATGATTTCGGCTTGGTACTTAGATAACCAATCCATACCGACAATCATGTCAAAACTGCCAAGTGTGACTGACATGGGGTCAATGTCAAGTTTATGACTAGCTAATCCGAGTTTACATCCTATAAAAACATGAGTCGCTTCGATTATCTGACCGTCTGCTATCTCTATGGTATAGCTAAATTCTGATAGAGTTGGAGTACGATCGCACCATCATGAAGTTTGTGAAGTCATGCTGAGACTTCTAGTGAGACCTGCGCTTAATAGGTAAGCATCGGTCAACGCAAAGGTTAAGAGAAGAGGTTCATATGTAAGAAAGAAAAGTCTAATGAGATATAGATTCCAGTAGCATAAGAGATAGGATGTATGTTTGAGTAATTGCGTTCAACAGATGGTTGGTTAGGTTAAATCTTCGTTTCCTAATGTCATTGGATCAACGGGATCATTTCGTGAAGAAAGAAATCTGTTTACAGGATTGAATATGCTGGAGTAAAATTCGAAGTTAGACTAGGGATTAGTCACAGGATGGGGTAACTAGTTCAAATGGGATCTATTGTATGAGTGTAAGGAATAACATGTTAGCATAGAAAGAACTCCTCAAATTCTGTGTACCTAGTTGGAGTCGGTGGTTTTACTCTGAGGTTCTATTAAAGTTTCAATCGAGATTGTTTCTCTGCTCAAGTTTGAATGAGAGTCGTAAGGTCACTAAGACTCTTACATGAGTGAGATAAAATGATGTATTTCATTAATGATAGTCCAGTGTGTTCGGAAACACCTTCAACTTGATAGTCGCGTATATCAGTTGTTGAACGAGTTTAACTATACCAACTAGTCGTTGAGTAGGTTACAAGAACTTCTACTGATAGTGGAAGTTTAAGTTTGTAGATTACTGCTTAGGACCATTTATCCACACACTAGGCTTCACCAGGACTTACATGCACTTCAAATTATTATTACGTGTGCACCCGTAATGATAATTTGCTTTGCATGCTCACCCTAGCTTCTCCCTACCCTGTGTCAAAATGTCCCTCAATTTGCATTACCGAGTAGAAAGTGTTGTCAGATATGGTAAGTCATCGATAGGCTTAGTCATCAACCACAAGTTGACCAACTAGGACTCATATCAGGATGAGTAGTCAGGAATCGTTCGATCCGAGTATTCACTCGAGTTGAAACACAATACGAGAGTTCATTCCAGCGGATTGCAGATGGACTCATGCACATGAAGAAAACATGTATATGAAATGCGACTTCAAGAAGTGTAATTATTTCATGGATATGTGTTACTGGAAGAAGGAAAGTAGTTGTTCTTCCCACTGAGTCAGAATAGGGTTTGAGTATTCATTGAGCAATGCGTTCTCAAATTTGTGGTCAATCTATTCTCAACAGAATATCGACCAAAGACACGAGCCCATGGCTCGAGAAAGTGATGACATCTACGTGTCAATAGATTCTGCAATAATGCGTGTAACGGTCTGCCTTCAGTCGGCGTATTGTTGCTAATGTGTACAGTAGGGACTCGCCTCCGACGATCCCAATTCCCAAGGAGATACGCGTTAGTGTTGAGTGTCGTCCATAACATGGACCTGAGAAAGCCCACCATACCCAACGGGTGATGGTGATGTAAGTGACTCCTCCGAAGGCTTCGTCTCGCTGTCCACGGACGGGAGTGGATGTTGTTCTGCTGATACTCCGAGTGTTGCCACTGGGAACGATTATGCAATTCAAATGACGTGTCCCTTGCCAACTGAGGGTGATACGGATGGTGTTACATGCCTGCACTGCAATGTATGTATAGGTGCTATATGTATCAGGTATGAGTGTCTGTGCCGTGTAACTAATGTGTGAGGTTATAGTCTAGTATGCAATCCTAGTTCTCTATAACCTGGCTCTGATACCAATCTGTCACACCCCCAATTTCAACTAACGGAGTTTTACCGTTTGGAAGGTGACACACCAGGATCTCAGTCATTAGTTACATCAAACGACACTATATGGGACTTGAAATGTCAAAACATAAAAGTTCAGAGTTAATGCGGAAGCGTAAACATTAATATGAAATCAAAAGTAATTACACGCAATAGGCGTCAATCAATATAAATAAGTAAACTGTTTCAAATGTTTGAAATGGATAATATGATAGCAGGACTCCATGCATGTCCTAAGTGTGCAAACTGTGCCTTAGCGACCTGAGAAACATGTAAGAAAAAGTGTCAACACGAGGTTGGTGAGTTCACAGGTTTCAAGTTTACAATAAGAGAGTGTTTGCCAGATTATGTACATTCAATATGCATATCTATAGGTAGCTAACCTACGTTCATGTCTTACTAAAGCGCTCGCAACCGAAGCTGACTGTGTTTGTATGCCTCCTGCCAGGTCTATCAACTCTGGCACATGTGAGTAGGCTAACATTTCACCCGTTCGATATCTAATCTAGTTAGCGCGACTAACGCGGGTGGGATTTGTCAAACCCAGTAGTACTACTAAACATTACCTCGCTAAGATCCATATTAATGGTCTGATATAAGATGAGGACTTTCTGTGATAGTGTGTTACGCTTAGTCTCAACAGTGATATCATATAAAGTACCATAATCAAATAGTTGCGTCATGTTTTCTCCCCTGGCGGGAAAAAACAATATTTGCTTGCGTACCTGTTTCTCCCCCACGGGGAAAATAACTAAAAGTATGATAGTTGGTGTTTCATGTTTGTTTCTTCCTCAACAGGAAAACAAGTAAAATACGTTTGTGTGTAAGCATGTTTCTCCCCCAATAGTAAAACAGGTAAAAAGGGGCCGTGAAACTCACCTGCGTTGCGTAGTAGGTAGTATCACACAAGTAAGAGATTTAGAATCTCAAGTGTTAGCCTGCACGGCTTACGTATGCCCTATAATTATAACACATAAGTTAGGGACGTATGGGATTTGTGATGACGACACGGAAGTTAGAACACCTTAACGTTTTCTAAGGATTTAAGAGTAGACGAACGTGTCTACGGGATTATATAAATTTCTTAATATAATCATTAAGGAAAAAGTGTTACGTGTCGTACGGTAATAACGAATAATGAATAAATAAATACATTCGTAAGTTAAATTCGTTTACAAAAGTTAGGAAAATAATATAATTTAATATATTATTTTTAGGTTCGAAGGATTAACTAAAATAGTCATTTGTGTGGAAAAATAATAAATATATTATTTTTAATCGAGTGTATAAACGTGGTTAAATAATATAACAATTATATTATTAATTGGTTTAAAACTTCACGCGAGGTATAAAACGATACGAAATAATATAAATTATATATTATTTTATAACACGAATCACGGGTTAAAAATAATATAAATATATTATTTTATACGAAGTTATGGTTTGAAAATAATATAAATATATTATTTTAAAAGTGGATAATTAATATAAAAATGGGTTATAAAATCAAACTCGATCCTACGGGTGTTTCACGAGGCTAGAACACATTAATATAAGATTATAATATCATAGGGTTAAGTTTTATATTAAAATATTTGTTTAAAAACCATTTAAAAATAAAAAGAGGGTGGGGAGACTCGAACCCGGGTCCCCTCCCTCACAGCCAAACGCCTTAGCCAACCCAGCCACCAACTCAATCGCGACAGGACTTAGAATCGACGGGTTTTAATCAGGAACTCCCGAGAGCCCCCTTCCCCATTCAAGCCGTGGTCGATCCCCAGCCCCAACATCCTTGAATTCGGTATTAATTGATCATAGGATCATAGGGTTCTTGTTCGCCATCTACATCCGATTCTAGGGATCGATTTAATTGTAAAACCGACTAGTGTAACTGTGTTTAATTTCTAATTCAAGGTCCGAAAACCCTAGGTTAGAACTTGAAACCAAATTGAATAAATCCTATAATGATTGGGGTTGGATTCATGGGGCTTTCATTGATTAGAGGATTTAGAAACTACTTATGTAAGTTAATTGAATTGTAAACGTGTCTAGATTAGGGTTCGTTTAGATCGGTTTGCGAAGAATCCTAGCTAATTGTTCTTGATCGATTTGATGTTATAAGCCTCAGTAATCATAGGGCTTTCAATCTAGGAAAGAAAACGAAGCTATAGGTGTAAGAATTTACCAGATTGGTGTTTGAATTGACCGAGATCGGCTAGAATGGTTCACGGCCTCGAGTGGTTTGATCTACGGTGGCTTCCATCGCTTATCCGATGAAATTGAATGGTGTTGCAGGTTTAGTGGGGTGTGAAATAGGTGTGCAGAGTGTTTGATTGCAAAGATGATAGCCCCATTGATCGAATTTGATGATACCAAATGAGGGTGTCGACGGTTATGCAATTATTGTTCGTTAATTGGTTTAATTCGACTAATAATGCTGATTAAATCAATGGTTACAGTCGTTAATGACACAAACGTGTGAATCAGTTACCAATTCAAACAGAAAACGATCACATTGCTTATTTTTGGATTAATGCAACGACTTTGACTCTCAAAATTCAACCGAATCAACTTTGGCTCAATCACAGAATCAGTCCCTGTGGTTTCTTGTTTTAAGCTTTGGAAATTGGCAGAATGATTCCTTGTGGTTAGAATTGAGTTAAAGAACCATCACAGTTTGACTTTTAAAAGTCAACTGCAGCAAGACCAATTGATTTTGACTTTTCAGGTCAACAGATTTGGTTTTGCATATTTACATGACTAGTCCCTGTCGTTTAAGATTAGATTTGTGACAGAATCAGTCCCTGAGGTTAGATTTAGTTAACGGGGTTAAGTCTTTAATAAGAAACTTAACGGAATAGTTAACGGGGTTAACTTAAAAAGTCGGATTGTCACATAAGCCGAGGTTGCTGAAGAACAACGGCTACCTGTTCAACCACAAATTGAACAGCAACTTGATCCAGAACCACAGAGCACTGAATTACTTACGTTACGGTCTGTAGAAGGTAGGTTACACGCGGCCTCCAGGATCTGCTGAAGGAGATGGGATGGCAACTTATTGTGCCTGAGTTGGAAGATGCTGAAGTTATATCTTCTTCTGACAGTGAAGGTACACCTAAAAGACCACCAGTACCAATCAATTGGTATGTCAGAGACATGGAAAGCAAAAGGGGTAGAATTGAGAATCCTCCTCTCACTTCCTCATCTAATCAAATATGACACCGATGCTGTCTATTCACCAGATCAGTACTTAATTTCCAGACCACGGAAACGAAGAGATCCGAGGCATGTGAGAATGCCACTACAAACACCTACACCAACACCTACACGAGTTCCCACTTCAACAACTTCCAAATCCTCTCAAGTTCAACAATCACCACTTCCTACAATATCCCAACCTCAATTATCATCCCAGGTTAGCCCTACATATGAAGCTTTTGATACAAATCAGTTCTTAGTTTCTTCAACTGAGGCGTATAAAGCTGATGAAGCAAAAGGAAAGAGCCTTGTAGATTCATCTACACATGCTCATGTGGATCCACATGTTTTGCAGGAATGGGTATTTGAGTTGGAACAAAGGTGGCTACTCAAAACATAAAGATCACGACCTTGGAAGCAAATTAGGGGTATCTCATTACTCTGATATATGAGCTCAAGAAGCAAGTGGAAGAGATTAAGGGAAAGCAAACTGAATAATCCACAGCTGGGGATGACAATAATAACGACAATGATCAAGGAGATGGAGATACTGGAATTAAAGATCAAAGAGATCCACAAGATGACACTCAAGGGAGTGATCCTTTCAATTTTGATTTTGAAGGAAATCTTGAAGACCCAAAAGACGATGGATCTCCTAGTCACTTGGATTCCAATCCAGTGAAAGACATACAAGATGAAGGGTCGAGAATTCATCAGACACAGAGATGGAAAGACTGAATTAAGACATTGATGATGAAGTCAACATTCCAAGCTCAACTACAGATATGTCTGAAAAAGCTGATGCTAGCAAATCTTCAAAGAAAGAGCGACCTCCCTGGAGGCTACCTCATGGTCCACCCTCCGAAACTCATGTCAGGTACTGCATCCTGGGCTTTTGATTAAGAAAAAATTATGTATGTGCTGAAGAGAAAGAGTGGACATTTGGAATACTACAAGAGTGCTAATGACTTTAGCTCGTTGACTAAACATGATCTTCAACAGCTAAACGAAGCCTATTTTGAGAATAGAGGGAGAAATGGACCAGCTGAGATGTTTCGCACATTTTTGAATGAATAGTGTGTAGGTCCTGATTTCACTCAGATGATCGATTACACACACAGGCGGAAACTATGTGTATGGTGGTGAAACAGAAGGTATAATCAGAAATGGTGAGGCTAACAGGCTAACCACACTCAGAAATCAACACAAACAGATGTGAAATTATAGATATAATACAAAATTCTCTAAGTACAACTGCTGCGGACTCCACAATTTTGCAACTGACCAACAAGCTACTGCAGATAAGGTTGTTCTCCTGTGGATGAAAAACTATGCTGCGGATAGCCTTATATGCTGAAGATCAGAGTTGCTGCTGATAGGCTTCTCAGCAGCATCAAACACTTGGTGCTGCTGACAGGCAAATCATCAGCAACTTTGACTTTGCTACTAACACCTCTGCTACAACACTGACACATCTATTAGCAGAAGGAATGTTATTGGTGCAGATGATTAAAGACAAACCACTTCTGAAGTCTCCTGTAAAGATTCCTTATAAGACTTTTGACCTGAATACAACTGTTTGTTGTAGTTTGTCTTTTTGTTGTCTACCAATAGTAGTATAGCATGTAACTGTCCAAGATCAACGGTCTGTGTTTGATCTGATCCTTAGAATCAAGGGTCTATCTTGATTCTAAGTTCCTTTATATGTATTGTATCTTACATTTATACAAGTGTGCTTCCTGAGAGTTTTCTCCGTAATCTTGTAAACATTAAAGATCAATACAATTTGCATTTATCAGTATTCTCTTTGTTTATCTGTTTACATTGCATAGTTGTGATTATTTCCGTCAATCTCAACTAAAATAGAACCATCTTGTAATCACCGATCCTACAAGTGGTATCAGAGCTTTGGCTCTCAGATTAAACAAACTCACACTTGTTTAATCACTCTCTGGTTCTATTTACTACTATCTCTTTGCTAAAATACCATATATCACAAATCCAGAAATGGCACAAAACAATGGTTTTGATGATACTGGAAGCATCAACAGACCACCAAGACTGGTGTCTGGAGAAGACTAGGATATGTGGAAGAACATGATGGAAAGTTTCTTCTGCTATCAAGAGTATGGGATATGGAGATCTATTAAAGATGGACCATATGTACTCATGGTGGCCTCTGCTGATTCCGGAGGTCCATCAGTCCCCAAAGAACCCTCAAAGTATTGAGATGAAGATATCAAGAAGATGGAGGTAGACTTCAAAGCCTTAGGAGCGATTCAGATGTGCTTGCCAAATAAATTTTTCCACAACTTTAGAGAATATAAGATAGCAAAGGAGCTATGGGAGTCTCTTGAGAAGATGTTTGCTGGGTCAGAAGAGGTGAAAGAAAATAGAAGAGACATTCTGAAGCAATAATATGAAAACTTTGTCTGGAAGGAAGGTGAGTCTCTTACCGTGTTGTACAACAGGTACACCTACCTTGTGGGAGAGCTACAGTGCTCAAAAGTGAAGCTGGAGAATGAAAACATTCTCAAGAAGTTTATCAGGTCTCTGCCAAGCTGCTGGACACTTTACACAGTGTCAATCAGAAGAACTGAAAATTTAAAGACTCTGTAGATGACTGAGCTGTTTGGCATGCTGAAGACTTATGAATTAGAAATGATTCAAGCCAAAGAGAGAAGCTCAAGTTACTCAATAGCCTCATCATCCACCACCACTTCCTCTGCACTTCACTCTGACCACTCAGTTCCTAGTTCAAGCAACTACTACCCTCCTATTGTTACCCATCCCCAGACTCCAACATCATAATGAAACAACTCACCATTTCTTCTTGAAGCCCCACCTCAAACAAACTCTACTGCCTTTGTCTCTGAAAACTCAAGCAATTTGTTAGTTATCAAGGAAGATCTGGAATGTTTCTGTAGGTCCCTCGGGTGTGGCGGATCGTCACATGCAAGTGGGTCTACTAGTCGAACCGGGTGTGGAATGCCCGTGACTAGGTGGAGAGTCAAACTAAACAAAGTAAACCAACAAGAGAATCACTTTAAACGTTCTTTTCAATTATAAACACTTGAAGGTTACAGAGAGAAGTACTGAGATTACAACTTGCGTATTTGTGTTTATGCCTGCATACTTAACTTCTGTCAACCTATCCTACTTATACCTGACCTGATGCCTACATACTTAGCAAGTGCACAAGGCAAAATGCTCTTGCGTACTTAACAAGTACGTAAAGGTATTCTTGCGTACTTGCTAAGTATGCAGGAGCTTTCTCCTGCGCACATGTAAGTGCGCAAAACACTTAGTAAGAAATGCAACATTCAATATGTAAAAGTAAATACAACTTGATAAACTAATACATAAAGACTCTTACATACAAAGACAATTACAGACATGAAAATACAAACTAAGACTCTATCCAGAGCATTGTCACAGGAAAGTGCTTCAACAAACTCCCCCTTGACAACAGCTCGGGATCTTCATCGTCTTCAGTCTTCAGTCTTCACACTGTCCATCCTTAGCTTCCATCTTCTTCTTGTATTCAATGCAGAACTTGACCACCTTGTCATATTTAGAAGCAAGGAGCTTTGCCCATTCATCCGTGTGGACACAATACCTATCAGCTGGTACCTCCAGATCTTTCACAGAAAAGTTGATGAAGCAGACTTCATCAAAGATTCTGATCAGTTCCTTTGGCACTATGTTTCCACTATCGGAACATCCCTTTCCCATAATCACAGCCTCGCCCGTCTTTGGATCTACGTACCAGTACCACATGTCACCAAGAATATCCTGAGATAACTTGCTCAGGGGAATCTTAGTTTCACATCGCACTGGCTTGTATACCAATTTCTTTAAGTGCTTCTTAGTCACAGGATGCACAGCGTGCTTATCCTTGACTCTCTTAGGCACCTGAGGCTTGAACATTTCAAAGTTCCCAGATCTTGCTTCACACTGCAGAACCACCCACAAACCCATCGTTACTGCATGATTACACTTACCCAGTAGCTCTCGGTTTGCTAGGTTCACAAGGTCGTATTTGGGCAAGGATCTGAACACTTCACTGGTGGGTTTCAAGTATTGAACCCCGCCAGATCTTTTGATGGCGAACAGCTGCTTGTCCTCCTCGAACCTTACAGCCAAGATCATCCCTGTTGCTCCGTGCTTGTCTATGATAGACGTCTTTGCCACACAGGAGCTGGACCCTTTGATGAGGTAGAAGGCATGTCTGTTTCTTTCGGTGCCTCTGGGTCCACAGGTTCAAGGTTAACTGGGGAGGCTTCAGTCTAGGCATCTACATAACTGGCCTGCTCGACTGAACCCGTGTCGAGCGCAGCGTCGAAGGATGGAACTTCAAAGATCTCTCCATCTTCTAGCTCATACACTCCTTCCCCGTCACCCTTGGGAATCTCTATCACCACGTCTTCATCATCATCATTCCAGTCATCACCAGAGTCGATCTCTCCTTCTTCCAGATTAAAGAGATCATCGATCTGTGCTTCCTTGGAATAGTCAGGCTCAAGATAAAGGATCTCATCATCAGATAAGTCCTTGAGCACCTCGGCTGCTGACTTCCGTTTCTCACCACCACCACCAGAGGTATCACCACCCTCTTGCTGAGTAGACTCCCCCCCAGCCATTGGAATAGCAAAGATGGGAACAATTGCCAAAGCTTGGTGCTCACCTCCACTAGGACCGGCTTCAGGATCCTTGTCTTTATCGTCATCCTTAGTCAAGTCGACTGGATGACAAGGCTCAGCACCAGTGGATTTCTTTTCTTTCTCTTTCTCTTTCTATTTCTCCTTCTCTTTCTATTTCTCCCCCTGAGCATCAAGCTTCTTGGTCAGTTCTGCAACTAATTTGACCATTGCTTCATGCTCTTTTCTTTGTAAATCCAGCCTTAGCTCAAGTGACGTCCTGTGGCCTAGAATCATTTCATTTTTCTTCATTAAAAGCTCATTCTGTGCCATTACGTTCTTCAGTTGCTCATTAGTCCCCGTTCTCTGGCTATGTAGAATCCTAACTTCATCGGCCAGTGAATTAATCTGTGCTTGTTGAGCATCAGATTACTCCTTTGACTTCTGAATAGTCTTCAGTAGTCCAGCAACTTGGGTTTCTAGCACATCGATCCTTGCCTCATTCGGATCAGGATGCCTAGACGATGATGCTTCGGAATTATGGATAAGGGATAAGAAGGTGGTACCAAAGTCAAACCCTTGTGAGAAATCTTCATAAGTGAAGGGTTGACTTGGAGGATCAATGGTGGGTGTTGGGATTTGGGATGAGATGATTGGAGTGGGTGTTATGGTAGGGGTGATGGTGACAGACTCCGTAACAATTGGAGTAGTCACCGCCACCTTGACGGATGTTGTAGGGAGGGTCACCTTCACAGGAACCTCCTCTGTGACTGTCGTGACTGCCACATCAGCTTGAACTTGTGGCCTTCTCCTCCTTCGGTGCAGTTGCTGTTCTGGTGGGGTAGAGGCTGAATCTGGACTGGCAGCTGGAACTTGTACTTGCTGTACAGTCGGGACCTCTACTACCCTAGGGATAGCAACCTCTTGCCTATCTCCCCTATTCTTATGAATGCTTTCCCGTCTTTGTCTTTGTACAGCAGCGTCAGAGTCAGAATTTGGCTCATATTCACTGCTTGAGCTTTGTCGCATTCTTTTGGAGGACGACTCAGGTAGGGTTACCTTAGCCTTTCTCCGTGGGTGTATTTGTGATGGTGCTTCATCGGACTCAGAAGAATCTGATTCTGTTGCTTCTGAATCGGATTCCTCAGCACCACCATCACCTCCTTCGTCATCTCCATCCTCAGACGAGCTATCATCACTATCATTTTCCTCATCGTGTTGTTCATGTTGCTCATCGGAGTGTTCACTCAGTTCAGGTTCCGAGTCGTGGCTGTACCATCTCCAGTTTTCAGGTGCCACATATGCTTCATTTAGAAGGTGGCCAAAGAGTTCTGTGTGCACAAGGATAGGTTCTACATTGCCTGGCTTCAGAAATTGAGCAAATACTCTTTTGTCCACCCGCTTGACTTGCAGTCTCTCCCTTATAGCAGGAAGGTTTGGCAACGCGTCATTTATCAAAAGTTGCACAAACCGAGGGTATAACAAGAACCAAAACCTCTCCGCTGTGTTGATCTGGTCATTGATGGCCTTAAAGATGTATCGGGAGAAGTTGTAGCCCTTGTTGAGAGAAAGTCCAACCATGGCTGCTGCAAGGTCATGACCCATGGCATCTTTCCCAGCTTTCCTTGACGAGATGCACACGATCATGAAGTGGGCGAAATACCGCCATTGGTCTAATACCCACATCTTTTTATAAGAAGCATAGTCCCTTGCTCCGACGTATCCCATTCGTTGCCTCCAACACCCATCCACAAAGTAGTCTAGATAGGCTGTCGGGTCGGTAGCAAGGTCTCTGAACTGCAGGACCCTTCTTATGGTATCCTCAGAAAAAGCAATAGCCTAACCAGCAACAGTAGCCCTAAAGACATTGGGGGATACCGTGCAGTCGTGCTCCGCCGTCTCCCAGAATTGTTCGAGATAGGGTCTTGACACGATCGGGTCAGCAGAAATGGCGTAGCTGATTCTTGAACGGTTCAAGAAATCAACTATGTCTCTGTACTGCAACGCTGCACCCTTCCATTCTGGTTCACTGTTAGCTAGCATGTTGAATTCATTAGAAAATGCCTGAGCCATGATCTGCAAAAACACACAGAAAACATAATCAGAACAACACGTATCATTGGAAATGGATAAACATGACTCAGTATAGCAGTTACTCAATGAAGTGAATTTCAGACTTAGGAATTTTTGCTAAGTGTTGGTCCTGCGTGCTTAGCAAGTACGCAGGAGTTTGTTCTTGCGTACTTAACAAGTACGCATGAAGTGTTTCGTGCGTACTTGTTAAGTGCCAGGAAACGCACTTGGCCAAAATTCCAGAAATTTCAACTTTCAATCAGAAGAGAGGCATTGCCGTGGATTATGGTCACCACAAGGTCAAAATACTTGATTAAGACCAATGGGACCACTATCCACCGCAACCAACTCCTAAACCCGTCAATTTTATGACCTAGATGACGACCCAGTGGAAACAACGGTCAATCGAGGGTCAAGGCCAAAATCAAACCATGTTAAGGACAAATTAGGAGTCAATAGGTTTTGATTAGTGATTATTAACAAGTTTTAGGTCTTAATTTGCATTTAGAACACCAAAATAGGTCAATAATTTCACACTCAAAAACCGTCGATGAATCGGTAAAAAACATGGGATTTAATGGATGAAACGGACCGAGATTCTCACCAAGTAAATGTTTGATGATGATTAAACAATGAGTGGGACGAAGAAGCCGGTTGGAACACTCGAAATTTTTGAGGAAAGTGGTCGGAGGGAATATCACAGGAGAAAATGTTTGAAAGTGATAAACTCTAAAAAAAATTTCTAAGTCCTGTATTTATACCCAACACATATTGGTCGTGCGTACTTACTAAGTGCGCAGGACTTAACTCCTGCGTACTTACTAAGTACGCATGACTTAAGTCTTGCGTATTTGTTAAGTACGCAGGGTTTACCTCATGCGCACTTATCAAGTACGCAGAGACCCTTATGTGCGCACACTTTCAACTCAAATTATGAAGATTTTTAAGTCAAATAACGAACAAGATAAAAATGTTCAATCACGAGGTTTCAAATACAATTCAGGAAGGTTAAACACAAATATTTTTGGCTTTTCTGGATAAGGTTGAACTATGCATAAACTTAAAATATTTTTTGTTTTTGATCTTTTCTCATAGAAATATACAAGTATTCACACAAACTATTTTTGATCAAAGACACGAGCAGAGGATCATATCAGGCTATCTTTTAGCAAAAACGATGCAAAATAAACATCAAAGAATATGGGATCATGTCATGGATTACTATTTATTCATACGTAATAAGCATATAGACAAGTAATTCAAGTTGACAATATTATAAGATTTGAAACTATAAGCATCTTTGTATCACATTCTTGTGTATTAAGGTATTATTTATAAGATATACAACGTGTACCCCACTGATATGCTATACTAATGTAAATTGCATTATCTCAAGGCATCTAAGATTTTCCCAATGATTTTCTAAATTTTCAGAATGAAGTTACATCTATTAGCACAGGAAAAAACAAGCAGAATCCATAAGGATTATCAGGAATCATAAGATTCAGAATCGAGTGATTTAGTTGTCTTGGTTTCATATGATTTTCTACATTGAATAATGGGATGATGATTCAGGATAATATATATGGTGATTGAATAAGGTAAGGGGATCTAACTTTTATCTGGATTTGATTTCAATGAATCAGAATACATGCTCAACGGTTAATGTAGAGACATGTCTTGATTCAATCTCTCCTTGCATACTTGTGAGTATGGGCAGTGAGATGAACCGCATTAATTGTGCTAACAACATAACCCAAAACTGACCTCAAAAGAAAATTATTGCCAAAATCTAACATCCTATATCTGATAATGATCTTTTCTATTCTTTTACGCACACACACTTGCAAACATGGGTTCAAATCACAGTTGTAATTTAGATTTAGTTTCCACACTACTAGTGATTCAAAGACGCATACTGCCTACTGACAATTTAAATTACTTGTAAATAAGCAGATTAAAACATAATAAGTTAAACAATTAAGTAAGCATGACGCAATCATTTCCCATATGAGCAGTCTGTGACGTTTAGATCATTTCTGATGTACTATCATTTCCTCTTTTCTCAAGTTAACTTTGAAATTTTCTCCATTTTCTATTTTTGTTTTTGTTTTTGTAAAATATTTTGAAACATAAAAGAACTATACAGAAAATTTAAAAAGAAATAAAGTTTAACTTCCATGAATTGAATTGAATTAAGAAAAATTAATTTTTTACTCAGGATTGAACATTCCTATCAAGTTGACAAGATGCTCAAAACGGGATTGATCAAATGCCTTTGTGAGAAGGTCAGCAAGATTGTCATTTGTGTGAACTTTTACAAGTTCAATTAAATGCTTTTCAGCATAATCACGGATGAAGTGATGGTGAATCTCTATATGTTTAGTTTTGGAATGTTTCACCGGGTTATTTGTGATGGACATTGTGGAATTGTTGTCAATGAATAGAGGAGTTCCAATGAAGTTTAAGCCGTAGTCTCTCAACTGCTGCTGAATCCACAGTATCTGAGAACAACCGCTCGCTGCAGCAATGTATTCTGCTTCACAAGTTGAGACAGAAACCGTTGACTGCTTCTTACACTGCCAGGAGACCAGTCTGTCTCCTAAGAATTGACATCCACCAGAAGTTGACTTTCTGTCAAGGTTACAACCGCCATAATCTGAATCAGTGTAGGCTTTGAAGTCGAATGACAGCTGCTTAGAGTACCAAAGACCTAATCGGGGTTTCCCTTTCAGGTATCTGAAAATTCTCTTCACGGCTATCATATGTGACTCTTTCGGTTGAGACTGAAACCTTGAGCACAAGCACACAGCAAACATTATATCGGGTCTTGAAGCTGTGAGATACATAAGTGATCCGATCATCCCACGGTACAATCTGCTGTCTACATCCTTTCCATCTTTGTCAGGATGCAGACCATGATTGACTGGGATAGGTGTGCCATAAGTACTGCTATCATTCATCTTGTATTTTGACAAGATGTCCTGCACATACTTAGTTTGATGTAGATAAATGCCATCCTCTCTTTGACTGACTTGCAGGCCCAGAAAGAACGACAATTCACCCATATTACTCATTTCAAATTTGGACTTCATCACCTGCTCGAATTCCCTACACATCCCTTCACTGGTAGATCCAAAGATAATGTCGTCGACGTATACTTGTACAAGAAGAATGTCACCTCCTGCTTTCCTAATGAAGAGAGTCGAGTCAATCTGTCCACGGTCGAAACCATTAGACAGTAGATGCTTAGACAATGTCTCATACCATGCCCGCGGTGCTTGATGAAGACCATAAAGTGCTTTGTCGAGCTTGTACACTTTATTGATATTATGCAGATCTTCAAAACTGGGAGGTTGAGTGACATAGACCTCTTCATGAACTTTACCATAAAGGAAAGCACTCTTCACATCAAGTTGATAGACCTTGAAGCCGACATATGTGGCATAAGCCAAGAACAGTCGAATGGCCTCAATTCTAGCAACTGGGGCATATACTTCCGTGTAATCCAAACCCTCTTGCTGATAAAAACCCTGAACAACCAATCTTGCTTTGTTCTTCACAACAATATGACGATCATCCGTCTTGCATTTGAACACCCATCTGGTTCCAATTGGCTGAAAATATTTTGGAAAGTCAACCAAATCCCACACGTGCAACTTTTGGAATTGAGACAATTCATCTTGCATTGCCTCAATCCAGCAGTTGTCAGTGAGAGCCTTCTTCACATTCTTTGGCTCTAACTGGGACACGAATGCAGCACGTAGACATGTTTCCATGACACCAGTGTCAAGTATCTCTGTGTAAAGACTGGTGTTCTCAGTGATGGTTCGATGACGAGTCTTAACGCCGGCATAAGGATCACCAATAATGTTGTCGATTGGATGATTCCTATGCACTCTCGTCTCTGTTACAATCGGTTCCCGAATTTCTGGATCAAGATTCGTGCTTAACTCCCCCATTTCCTGTGTTCCAGAGGAAGAAGATTCAATGTTAATTGGATCAGCTGAAGCGTCATTTCCTACAGTTGTGTTAGGATTTTCTTGAGCGTTATCTCCAACAATATGAACATCTTCACTGTTATCACTATCATGAGTTCCAGATGCAGATGTGGCATTGGAATCTAGAGTTATAATTGGTACAGTAGCACGAGTGGAAAAACTGGAGTCATCGCCGCCACCCAATAATTCATAAACATTTGTGGCGTCATCTGCAGATATATCAGGAAGATTGAATGACTTGAATAGCGCATCATAATCAAAACCCCAAGCCGAACCTGTTGGTTCGGGTGGAATGTTGTGTTTACTACAATCCACTTCAAACCATTCCTCGACAGTACGAGTTCCTATGTTGTACACTCTCTTGCAAGGCGAGTTGGCAACGTATCCTAAGAAGATACCTTCCACTGCTTTTACATAAAACTTAGACTGGCGGTCTTTGTACTGTAGCAACAAGGAACAAGGACTACCAAAAGGAACTAGGTAATCAAGATTAACAAGTCTTGTTGTGCCTTTTCACAACCAGAACTCTGTTTAAGACGTGACAAGCTGTATTAACGGCTTCTGCCCAGAAAGTGACAGGAAGCTTTGCATCCGACAGCATAGTCCTTGGAGTCTAAATCAGTGTTCTGTTCTTCCGTTCAGCAACTCCATTCTGCTGAGGCATGTACGGCGCGCTGAATTCGTGGCGGATCCCTTTCTTAAGACAGAAAAGCTCCATCAAATTATTCTTGAACTCAGTTCCGTTGTCGCTCCTTATCCTTCTAACTTTCAGCTTGTAAAGTGATTCCAAGCTCAGGATCAAATATTGAAGAATATCAGCAGTCTCGTCTTTAGTACCTAAAAAATGCACCCAAGAAAAACGTGAGAAATCATCAGTTACTACTAGACAGAACGACTTACCTCCAATACTCCTGATACTTATGGGGCCTAACAGATCCATGTGTAATAGCTCCAAAGGGGTATCAATAGAGTTTTGGAGCTTGGGCTTGTGAGACTTCCATTGTTGTTTCCCCTTTTTACAAGGCATACAGTCATCTGCAACGGTAAACCTCAGCTTAGGAACCCCGGTTACCAAACCGTTCCGGACAAGATGATTCATTTTACGATACGAAATATGTCCGAGTTTCCTATGCCACAAGATGGAGTCAAGCTCTGTCGCTTTAGAAAGCAAACAGGTAGGAACTGATGAGGTGGTTGTTGCCACGCTCATATCGATCTGATAGGTGTCGTTTGTTCTTGGCGCTCTCATCAGGATCCAATCTTTCGGAACTTCAAAACCGGGTTTGAGAATCAGGAATTCTGACTTGTCAAACATCACCGAGTACTCCTTATCACACATTTGAGAGACACTCAACTGGTTATGCTTCAGCTTCTCGCAGAAGTTGACATCGTCAAAGCTGACACAACCGTTCGAAACCACGCCTTGACACGTGATGCTTCCGCCTTTTTCTCCGGCAAAGGCCACATAGCCGCCTCTGAATGGTTTAATGTCTTGAAGCAGGGCCATGTTTCCTGTCATGTGCCTGGAACATCCACTATCTACATACCAGCGGTTAGAGATAGTACCCTTCGGACGTCCCTGCACGAGTCACAAAAGAATTAGTTAGTTTTGGAGACCCAAGCCATTGTGGTATTGGGTCGTCCATCCTTTTCAAAATAAACTACTTCCTTTAACTCACAGTCATGATGACTGTTCAAAATTGATGAATCTTTAGAAGAAATAGAACTAGGAGATTGAGAAGTTTTGGATTTGGCAGTCCAGGATCTCTTCTGTTTCTTAACCTGAACAGGAGACTTTGGTTCAACTACAGCAGGTGAACTTGTGGAAGCTTCACCTGATTGAACTGAAGTCAGCTGTTCAAGCTTTCTCAACCTCTTGTTCCGTCTCCTCCTCTGTGGCTTAGAGAGTCTTGCCACAGGTTTTTGACCAGTACGTGTACTACCAGACGTAGATACACAAGGTACCGCAGGTTGCGTTACCTTTCTTGGAACAGATGGTTTAGCTTCAGATATGATCTTAGTCTTTACCATCGGTTTAACCGGTGGTTTCACCACATTTTGCTTTGGATGTTTGTGAGATGGTTTCACTGGTGGCGACCTGGGGATAACAGCTGGTTGTAAAACAACAGGTCGTTTCCCTTGGTTCTTAGAAGGACAGTTCACAAAAATATGACCAACCAAACCACAGTGAAAACAGTTCCTCTTGTCTACATAAGTTCTCTTGTAAGGCTCATTAGATCTGACCTTAGATAACTCAGCATTATGAGAGGGAGGAGTTGGTTTATGAACATTAGTCTGAACCTTTACAAGTAGGATAGGTTGACAGAAGTTAAGTACGCAGGCATAAACACAAATACGCAAGTTGTAATCTCAGTACTTCTCTCTGTAACCTTCAAGTGTTTATAATAGAAAAGAATGTTTAAAGTGATTCTCTTGTTGGTTTACTTTGTTTAGTTTGACTCTCCACCTAGTCACGGGCATTCCGCACCCGGTTCGACTAGTAGACCCACTTGCATGTGACGATCCGCCACACCCGAGGGACCTATAAGTGGTATCAGAGCATTTGCTCTTGAAATTGAGTGTTATAGGAGTGATATTGAACATTTTCGACTAGATTTGGACTGAATTACATGGTTTTTGACTTGAATTTGAGGGTTGTTGAGCAAAAAGTGAGCGTTTTTGTTCCTCACTTTCACGTACTGAGATTGCTTCAAAATATCTCAATAGTTGTTTGATTTTATAAATTATTCATCAAGGGTTTGTTAGAATTGGATTTCTAAGCTTTTGGTTGGATTAATTTCATATTTTAGACAAGATTTGAGTGATTGGTTGAAAAAGTAGGTGAACAGCCCTTATTTTCTGACTTTTTTGCGTACTTAGTTTTGTTCCTGCATACTTAATTTTGTTCCTGCGTACTTAGTTTTGTTCCTGCGTACTTAATTTTGTTCGTGCGTACTTAATTTTGTTCCTGCGTACTTAATTTTGTTCCTGCGTACTTAATTTTGTTCTTGCGTACTTAGTAAAAAAAATAAAAATTGTTTTTACTTGTTTTAAGTGTTACAATGATGTTGTGTTACAAGAATGAGTTTGGAACATGGCCCCCGCCTCCTAGACTCGTATCTCTAAATGATTATACTACTTGGAAAGCTCGGCTTACTAAGTACGTTTCTTTGACCGATGAAGGTTTTTGGAAACCAATAGAGGAAGAATATACCCCTCCTACTTACACTTTCTTGGGTGATCCGAACACTCCAAAACCTCCATCAAAGTTCACGGTGAAAGAAAAGAAAGAATTTGATAGAGAAAAGAAGACTAGAGAGGTTCTTGAAATGGCTTTTTCACAAGAATTCAACTATAAATTTAGTAGTTACTACACTTCAAAAAGCTTATAGGAAGCAGTTCAAATGAAGTGTGAAGGATGCTTGAACGAGAAAGAAAAGATGGTGAATTATGTGGATTCACCAAAATCTTCGGTTGCTCAAAAAGGATAAAAGAAATGAATGTGAAATTCCTCTTGAAGGTGTAGAAGTAAGACAGAACCAAGTTGTTGATGATAGTATTGTTTCTGAAGAAAGTTTTTGGTCAGAAGAAGCTAAGTATGATACAGAAAATGCTCATGCAGAAGAAAGGGAAGCTTCTGTAGCTGACCTAGAAGAATCTACCACTGTTGTTGCTCTCAATGCGATTGGAGAGGCAACTTGTTCGTCAAATGAGGTAGATTCTAACTCTTTTGCTGTTATTTCTTGTTCTAAATGTCTTAGCTTGCAGGATGAAAATTCTAAGCTTCAAGACAAGGTCGAACCCCTTCGTATTGCAGCGTTAAGCTACAAAGAAAACGAAAAACGATTTAAAGATTCAATTGAAACGTTGAAAAAGGAAAAATGTGATTATTCACTAAAAATGAGCGATTAACAGCTTCACTTGGATATTGCATATAAGGGGTTAGAAAAAAGGAACAATGAGATCAACAAAATGCAAAATGAGATCTTGCAGCTGAAATGTACTAATGAGAAGTTGAAAAATTCTCGTTTTGTGGTGGAACACTACGAGTCTGTAGTGAGGCAAGTGAATGGATTAGGGCTGGGTACTAATGCCATTCCTCCACCAGTGAACGGGAAATTTGTCAATGGACTAATTGACATTGATTTGTCTTGCCTCGATGAGTCCTCAAGTAAGGCTAACTCTACATCTGATGAAGAGTTCTTTACTGCTTCAGATGATGGGTCTGAGAACACCTGCCCTGAAGGAGTAGTTTCAAAGGAGTTGCTAGGTGAACAGAAGGTTAATAAAAACTTTGTCACTGAGCGTGATAATTGCATTTTAATTGAACCCGGTATCATTGAATGAAATGACAAATTAAAAGTAATGCTTTATGGGGGTATAAAAACATTAATCAAGTTAAAAAGGAAGCTTTTTCAGCTCACTACGGGCTTGGCTATAAAGAAAATTTGCAAAAATACTATACTCCCAAAAGCAATTACCATCGGGTAAACCAAATGTTCACTAAACAAATTCTCCTGTTCATCATGACGAGTCCTCACATAGCAAATCAAATGAGCCTTACAACAGGACTTACAAAGAGAAGAGAGCTTGTTTTCATTGTGGTATTGTAGGACACATTATGGTGAAGTGTCCTCACAAGAACCAGAGTAAGAAACCAGTTGATCCACAACAAGTTAAATCATCTGTGAAGCCACCAGTCAAACTAGTGGACAGATTTGTTCCACCACAGGTTCAGAAAGATAAAAGACCACCAGTTCAAAAGAAAGGTATCTCAAAAGGACAGCCTGGTAGAATACCAAAGGCTTGTCTAAATGTGCCCAAATCAGTTGGTGAACAACATTTTGAGACACCTGTGCTGAAGCTTTCTAAACCACAGAAACAGAGACTGAACAAACGTTTGAGAAAATTAGAAAGAGAATTTCTTGAGGGTAAGATTGATCAAAAACCTGTTTCTGGAAAGCTAACTGGTGAAAGACCAAAGTTTTCAAAACCTGATTTTATAGAGTATAGCCACAAAACAGTTGTACCTGAGTTTTCAAAACACCAAAGTTTTCAAAAGAAACAGGTTCAAAACAAGAACGTTTGGAAAAGAAAAGATCCAGTCTCTGATTCTGGTTCTAACTCTAAGTTACAATCACCACAACTTGATGATGGGCTTGATTATGAACTTAGAGAAGTGAGTTATATTGGTAAAGATGGACGACCCAAGACAACGATGGCTTGGGTTTCTATTTCAAACTAATGTGTTTGTTGTTGTATGTGCAGGGTCAACCAAAGAGAACTATTACGTGAAATTTTTATTTATTAACATTGATTTGATGTAGGTCAATAGTGGTTGTTTCATGGCACATAATAGGCATGTCACACTTCTACAAAATGTCGAAAATCAGTTGGATGTGGCGACATGGCATAACCATTGCACTAAATGAGTTGTTGAGATATTTCAATGACTTGATGCTTAGAGGGAGAAGTTGAAGAAGGTATCTGGATTTTGAGGTCACACAGTAGATGAGTCTAAGATGACAATGATTCTTGACACAAGAAGTAGGTGAGTGGGCATCAAGCTTTTGATGTTGTACCTAGTTATAGTGTTCAAGGGGAGTCATCTGGACAGGGGGAGTCTACCACTCAGGTGATAAAGTTTTAGTTTTTATTGTGTTGACATATCACTGTTTTTGGTAACTTCTGATGATATCTTCTATCTCATCTTGAACATTTTGCCCAAGTTAAAAAAACGGTTTTTCATGGAAGTGTTTATTTTTAATTTTTCTTTCATTTAAGGTCTTTTTAATTTAATTTACTTTCACATGAACAGTTCCTTTTATTTTGTACATTTCTTTTAATTTTGTCCAGATCTTAAAACAAAAATCTATAAAAAATATATATATATATACATATATATAGAAAATTTTGAAAAATCAAGGTCGTTTGAAGTTTTAGGGGAAATGATAGTACATCAGGTGATTGTTTGACACACTAGACCATAGGATTTGACTGAAATGGTAGTTTAAGTGTTTAATTGAAGTTTACTTTGATCTAGACATCTAAGACTGCACAAATGAGAAATGATTGTCTCATGATTACCTGATTTATTAGAAAATTACAAAATAGAATAAAGGTGTGTAATTTGGATTGTTGATAGGCTATAAGCGTGTTTATAGCTTGAGTAGTGTGAAAATATAATTAACATGATTCATCTGTGACGTAAACCCGCGTCTAAGTATGTTTAACATCTATGGTGAGCTCTATCAGATATAGATTGTGTGATGAATCTTAGATATTTCATGAGATTACCGTCGTGGAGAAGTTTTAGCACAATTGGATTGATTTCATGCATATGCCACAAGCATGGAATTGGAATTTAATTCAGAGATGACCTCCTCTACTTTGTTTACGCAATGACCTGGAGTGTTCATCTCACCTAAATAAATGTGTTGATTAAGAGACCAAAACATGAGTCAATCTTTGCAAATGCAAAGTATTTGAAAGATAAAAAAAAATACATATATTAAGGTGTCATCCACTTGGATATTTTTCTGTGCTAAAACAGCTTCATCACTGTAAAGATTGAATGTCTGAATGAAGTCTAGCATTTCTTGAGGATAGATAAAGACTTAGATTATGGGTAACATGATGATATCTACTAAAACTACCTTAATCACACGAAATTAGGGACTAAACATGATTTTAGCTTCAAGTCTTATAATATCGGCAAATTAAATTATATGCTATGGGGTTTAAATTGCAACACCTTGGTAATTCATGATATGATCCCATTTTCTATGATGTCTATAGTATCATTGCTATTTAATATTGAAATAATGAAATATAATGAATTATCTAACTGTTTGCATTTCAGGATTAAAGCTGAATATGATACTAGAACCCATAGAAGTTAGTTCAATGTGTGTGTCATTCAATTTCTATCTGGTATGATTCCCTTTCTCGCGACTCTTGAACAAAAAGAAGTTGCTTGTTAAATAGCTTTCTATAAATAACTTTGTTATTTTCTTGTATATTCTAATCTCTTTCTCATTTATGTTAGGACATAGATTTGTAATGACAAAAGCTTGTAATAGTTAGTTTTTATGTCTTTGTGTTTTTGATATGTAAATGTATAAAGTTGCTAAGTGTTTTTACTAGTGAGCCTAGAGGCGAACTTGTTAAGTTCGCCTGGTCTATCAGAGGCGAACTTAATAAGTTCGCTTAGGTATAACTGAGGCGAACTTGTTAAGTTTGCTTAGTCTGTTTCAGGCGAACTTAATAAGATCGCTTACAGCAGGTTAGTTTCTATATATATGTGTTTACAGAGTCATTAGACGAGGACTGAGCAGAGAGAGAACCGAGAGATAAACTTGTCTGATTGAGTCTGTAACCACTGTGATTTGGAATATAATTGAGAAGTTTATTTACGCGTGTTGTTTGAATTGTCGGTTAGTATACAAACGTTAACATGAAGGATTCCGCACTTCGTGTTATAGCAACGTCATATAACGAGTTCGATCAGTAATTGAGTTTCCTGGACCTACAAGTGGTATCAGAGCATATGCTCGTGAATTAAGTACGATTCTCGGTGATTAGTGACGGTTTTTGTGTACAATTCGACAAGAAATTCAACATTTTTGAATTTTCTGCAACAATGGAGTTTTTCAAGTTCTTGAAGATCGTTTCTCTGCTGAATTCGTGTTTTTGGAAGTGATTTTGACGAAATTAGTCCGATAGAATTGTTCTATTTGATAAAATTCAAAATCCTACGGTTCAATTTCCTTAATTTCCATCAATTCGGTGAGAAATCATGATTTTTGAAGTTCTTGGTTCGTGTTTGAGAAAAGATTCCTCTGAATCTGTTACAGCAGTTTAAGCGAACTTGCTGAGTTCCTGTGCAGGCGAACTTTGCAAGCGAACTTATTAAGTTCGCTTCTCACATTTTAAGCGAACTTAATTGTTAAGAGAACTTACCAGATTTCCTCCTTAAGCGAACTTGTCTTGTTCGCCTGATCTCAAGTTCGCTTAGTACTCACTAAAGCGAACTTATTAAGTTTTCCTGAGGGTAAAACTGCTCAATACTTGGAAATTTTTCAGAAATTTTTTTTTTTGAAAACATGGCAAATATGGTTCAAGTCACAAACATGTTCAATTATGACAATGAGATTGGTACATCTCAAAAACCTCCGAAGGTGCTGAATCTAGCTGATTATTCAAATTAGAAAGATCGGTTTGACCAGTTCGTATCTTTTACCGATACTAGTTTGTGGATTCCGATTTTGGAAGGATATATGCATCCTACTTATTCATGGATGGGAAAGGATGATGTTTCGAAACCAGTGTCAGCTTTAACTACTGAAGAGAAGCTGTTATTTGATCGAGAAAAGAAAGCAATGGCTAGCATTTCGATGTCTCTACCAAAGGAAATTTATCACAGTTTTAAACAGTTCAAGTCTTCTCAACAACTGTGGGAAGCATTACAGAAAAGATGTGAAGGGAGTTTAGATGTGAAGAAGAGTAGAAAAGAGTTACTAAAGAAGCAGTTCCTAGTCTTTAAACATTTTTAAAATGAATCTTTGGATGATCTTGCTACAAGATTCTAGCATCTTCTTAGTGAACTGACTAGTGCATCTGTGGTATATGAGACTGAGGAAATCAATGATAAATTCTTGAAGGCTTTTCCATCAAAGTTTGATGTGTATACGGTTTTGATCAAAGAAAATGTTAAGTACAAAACCATGTCTCTTGAAGAACTCCTAGGAAAGATTCAGTCACATGACATGAATATGAAGAAGAAAGAGACTAATATGGAGCACATCCAGGATCCCTCAATGTATTTTTCCAAATCTGTTGGTAAATCTTGTACTGTAGTGGCATTCTTTTCTAGTGATGCTCAAGAGTCTTCAAATGATCAGTGTTATGGAGTTCCAATTTATTCTGGTCATTCAAGCCATTCTGGATTTTCTGCTACTACTGCTTCAACATCATCTAGATCTCATGTGAATCAGAAAGTTGCTGATGATTATCTTGCTATGTTTTCTTCATTCATGGCATCATATGAAAATTTCATTGGAGGTAAAATACATGATCCTGAGGTAATAGAAGAAGATTTCAGACCGATTGACCCTGTTGATCTGGAAGAAATGAATATCCAATGGAATATGGCCATGTTAATGCGACAAGCTAAAGATTTCTTGAAGAGAACTGGCAGAAAATATATTGGTTCAAATAGTCGATCGCGTATGGGTTTTGATAAGAGCAAAGTTATGTGTTACAACTGCCAAGAGTATGGTCACTTTGCTAAGGAGTGTGTGAAGCCAAATGTAGAATTTGATTCTCAAAAGAAGCAATCTAACTTTCAGCATAATAGGAATCAGTCACATGGTTCATCTGGTAATCAAAATCATGGTCCTTCTGGTAATACAAATCATGCATCTGCATCATCAGCTCTAGTTGCTCAAAACGACAAAAACTATGATTGGGGCATTCATCTGGAAAATTTGGTGGGTGCTGTGAGTCAGGCTTTTGTTGCAGAAATTCATTCAGAAAAACCAGAAGAGTCTACTGATGATGAAAGTTCTAGTGATGATTCGTGTGATGGTGATAGTGTTCCAAGTGTTGATGATGAGGAAGAAAGAGGGCAAAGTATTGATTCTGATGTTGTGTCAGGGGTTGCTGAGGAAGAAATTGTTCTTACAGAAAATGCTTCAGTTGGTGAAGATTCAGAGAATATTCCAATTGCCAAAGTATTCATGGTAGACATGTCTGATCCGACTAAGGTAAAAGACTCTGTTTGTCATATATATTGTTCTAATTGCATTTCTGTTAAAGATAAACTGCAAAAAGTCATGGATGATAACACAAATTTGATTTGTGACATGAAATCAATGCATTCAGTTAATCAGAAACTGAAAGATAATGATAAACTGTGCATTGATAGAATTGAGTCTTTGAAAAGAGACTTAAATTCTCTTGGGTTAAAATACAAAGAGCAGGGTTATCATCTTGATATGGCTTATGCTGAAATCAAAAAACGAAATGAAGTTGTTGCCCAAAAGAACAAGGAGATTTCTGAAAAAGAATCTGAGGTGATAAAGTTACATAGAAAGCTGGAACAGTTTGAAAATTCATCTGTAGTTTTGGATTATTTCAATGCTAATGCTGATCCCACAAAAAGGGTTACTGGTATTGGGTTTGTTCCTTCACCGTTCAATGCAAATTATGTGGTTGAGCCTGAAATCATTCATGAAGAGGAAATCGATCCCAAGAAAGTATTAAAGGTGAATCCAGTGACGGGTGAAGACATGGTGTATGATTCTGATACAGAGGATGAGGTGTTTGATGATTCAAAGGTTGAAGGCATTCCGAAAGAAGTGAAAATTGTTGAACCAAAGGTTGTGAAGAATGTTACTCAGGATAGATGCATTTTGACTGAACCTGAAGAGGTGAAGTTGGTTCCAACTAAACTTTCTCCAATCTTACAGTCAAGTGGGTTTGTTGCGGCTGGTTTTCAAAAAGTGAATTCTTCAAAGGTGCAAAAACAGACTTATGTTCCAAAGAAGCCAATAAATTATTCTGGGCATTCCTCCGAAGCTTATTCTTCTGATAGTTCTTCAAATTCAAAGAAAACATCTTATTTCAAAAGTTATCAAGAAAGAAGAGTGTGTTTTCATTGCAATGAGGCTGGTCATATTTTGATTAATTATCCATACAAGAAACAGGGTAAAATGAAGACTGTTCCTTCACAACCGAAAGTGGTGAAGATTCTTAAAAGAAAAGATGAGGGAAAGTCGTCTTCTAGTTTGGAGAAAAATATGCCTGATCGATCTTTTGTTAAATCCCCTGGATTTAAACAACAGAATATATTGAATGCTAAATCCTTTGTTTGCAAAGAGAAACTTGAGATTCCAAAAGTTGGGATTTCAAAAGATTCTTTTCAGGATGTTAAATTGTCTAGACCTCAAAGAAGAAGAAGAAACAGAAAATTAAAGAAAAATTTGGAAACATCTGAATCTGACAATAATATATCACATAATGTTTTTCAAAATAATAAAAATGGTTCTTCTTTGAAAAGGTCTGATTGTCAAACTTCTGTTCCAAAAGTGAATGATAAAATTGATTGTAAATTACAAGAAGTTGTTTATTTTGATCAATCCGGACGACCCAAGACCACGATGGCTTGGGTTCCACTTTCTAACTGATTCTCGTTGTTTATGTAGGGACAACCAAGGAGGACTATCAACAATACATGGTATGTGGATAGTGGTTGCTCTCGACATATGACAGGGAATGTTAGATTTCTTGAGGATGTGATTAAAATTGATGGTGGTTATGTCGCTTTTGCAGGGAATAAAGGCGGGTACATAACTGGCCAGGGAGCGTTAAAGAATGACAAAGTCAAATTTGAAAAGGTGAATTATGTTGAGCAGCTGGAACACAATCTTTTAAGCGTATCACAAGTCTGTGACAAGAAGTTTTCGTTCCATTTCAACGATCATGAATGCTATATTCTGAAACCGGGTTTTGTGATTCCTGATGAATGGATTCTCATGAAGGCTCCAAGGAGAAATGACACGTATGTCCTTGACATGAGTGTCGCCACTACAACGGATTCAATTCCAACATGTTTACTCTCCAAGGCGTCGGAATCTGATTCAATATTGTGGCACAGGAAGCTAGCTCACATAAACTACCGGAAGATGAACTACATTGTTAGGAATGATCTTGTGCTTGGTATTCCGAAAATGAAATTCTCAGTTCCTGATGATTGTATTCCGTGCAAGAAGGGGAAGCAAAGAAAGAAATCTCACAAATCCAAATCGACGAATTCTATCGTAACTCCTTTGGAGTTGCTGCATATGGATTTGTTCGGTCCTATCAGTATTAGGAGCATTGGTGGGAAATCGTATTGCTTGGTCGTAACTGATGATTACTCCAAATTTTCATGGGTTAAGTTTCTTTCTTCTAAAGCTGAAACCACTGAGTTGGTACAATACTTAATCCTGGGTTTGGAGAATTTATTCAATCTGAAAGTCAGAAGAATCAGGAGTGACAATGGTAGCGAATTTAAGAATAGCAAAATGGGCTTATTCTGTCTACAAAAAGGAATTCATCATGAATTCAGTGCGCCATATGTTCCTCAACAAAATAGTTTCGCTGAACGAAAGAACAGGACGTTGATCGAAACAGCTCGCACGATGCTTGCAGGTTCAAAGCTTCCAGTCACCTTTTGGGCTGAAGCTGTGAATACTGCGTGTCATGTTTTGAACAAGGTCTTGACCGTAAAGCGAAATAACAAGACTTGCTATGAATTGCTAAATAATCGAAAGCCGAATCTGGAATACTTATTACCTTTTGGTAATCCGTGTACCCTACTGAAGGTTAGAGATGTCCCAACAAAATTTAGTGCGAAGGCTATTGAAGGGATTTTTCTGGGGTATGTGGCTAATTCAACAACCAAGAGGGTTTATAACAAAGAGACACGCCAAGTTGAAGAATGGTTCCATATTGACTGTTCAAATAGGTCTTTACCACAAATGGCCATTGGTCCGGATTGGGCATTTGATTATGAAAACTTATTCAAGTCTTTTCATTTACCTTCTGACATTTCTGATGAAGAAGCTGTTGTTCTTTATGATTCTTGTCAAGATGCACAGCACAATGGATTTCTACCAAATGCAGTTCCCAATTCATCGATTCCATCTACTTCTGCTCCCGATCCTAATGTTGTTTCTTGTTCAGGTCCACAAGATTCAAAGATTAGTAGTCCAGGGCTTCAATCAACAAGAAGGAATTGATTACACCGATGTATATGCGCCGGTTGCTCGGCTTGAAGCTATAAGGCTGTTTCTAGCTTTTGCTTCTTTTAAAGTGTAACATCTCTGAATTTAGTATTCATATTTCGATTCAATGTAATGCATTTCAAACTCAATACTCGTGCACTGTCTTATTATACTTTTCGCCATAAATTAAATGCAATGATTCAATACAAATTCACAAGTTTTGCTCGATTATATACACTTAAACGCTATACAAGTAACTATTTGTTTCAAACTAATCAAACTTGAAAGGTTAAGGACTAAAGTTGAAAATTTAGCAAGAAACCCTAATTAGCACGGTCGTGCTTCGTCCTGGCATGGTCGTGCTTCGTCCTGGCAAGGTCGCGCCAAGTGCCTCGGCACGATCGCGCGACTGGTCCTGGAACGATCGCGCCCGGTGCCTAGGCACGGTCGCGCCTCTCTTGGGCACGGTCGCGCCTGCGTAACAGTTGAAACGTAAATGCAGTTTAATCACCGATCGTTCGAATCCGTAACATCCATACGTTTCTTTTCCCCTTAACGAATGTATTACCATTTTCAAATTTCACAAACGCCTCAGTTTCATATTACCAATTTCGAAAAACACTCTCAAGCATTCCAAGAAACTAGAATCCGCTGTTTGATCCGAATCCTCTCAATCCAGCAGCAGAGACTCGATACCCAATCATCCCTGAAGTTCCCAGGCTATTTGGATTGGCCGGAGTTGCAGTAAAGATCGCCGAAACTCAAGCCGTCGACACCGGAACTCCCTCCTACCGATCGCTATAAATTCCTTACTGTTTGAGGTAATTGAATCATCCCTCCTTTTCGTTTCGGTCCATATATCAAAAGCCCCCAATCAATCTGGGCTTTCATTACAGAAATCGTCCGAATCAGAACTCATGTTTTATAAAAAGATGATTTAATCGAATCCCTGCTTAAACACGATGTACATGCAATTATGTCATATGAAAAGACTCGTAATAACCCATTAATCAAAAGCCCTAACAATTCCAGCGGTTAAAATACAAGAATTTGTCAATTCGTGTCTGATTTGGAAGAGACACGGTCGCGCTAATCATCTAGCGCGGCCGTGCCTCATAGAGCGCGGTCGTGCCGACTAGCAGCGCGGTCGTATTCTCCTGTCCAGACCTTGTCATGCCCTCTGGGCTAGTCTCTGTTGTGTCTAAAGATCTTAGACACGACCGTGCCGGGCCAAGGCACGGTCATGCCTGTTGACTGGTCTAGTTTGTGCCCTCTGTTGATCAACCCGGTCGTGCCCCGACTAGCGCGGTCGCGCCCCTGGCTTGAGCACGATCGTGCCCTTCCGAGGCACGGTCGTGTGTGACTCAGAAACTGTAACAGAATTATAATTTTATATTTTTCGATCAATAAATGTTTCGATTTTATAAAAATATGTTTACTGTATTTAAAAATGGATTAAAAGTTTAATCTTGACATAAATATAATTTATTTAAAAGTTTATAAAAAAAATTAAATTTATATTTATTATCTTACTCTTAAATGATATTTTAAATAATTAAGTTATAAAATTTATAAATAAATAAGATAATGATTATTTATTTAATTTACATTTAAATCAAAATCATTTATTTATTTATACTTAATTACAATTAATATTTACATTATTTCATAAACTATAATTATATATTTATTCAATTATCCAATTCAAATCTAATCAAGTTGTTTCAAAAATATTTTTACTTCAAACTCTATATATTTTATTCAATACTTTTAAATACAAATCAATAGTTTTATACACAAATTCAACTTTCATTTAGACTTAAACTTTATGCATCTATTTGATTCAATACACATTACTCTTTAGGTTAAATTGTGCATTTCGAGGATCATATTTGCTATCTATAATCCTTGTTAGCTACACTTCCATACCAAGTGAGTATTCACAACCCCTTTTTACTCTTTTACACTTTTGGGGTGGAACATGAACTCTATACACATTACACATTACACATTTACATTTACGCAAACAACACAAGTGCAAAAATCCTATTTACATACATGTGTGCAAAATTTGAGCTTTGTGCCCGAGTGCTAGGTGTGCTAACCTTTGTATGCTCTTATGTGCAATCATTAACTCCCTCCTACCGATCGCTATAAATTCCATACTGTTTGAGGTAATTGAATCATCCCTCCTTTTCGTTTCGGTCCATATATCAAAAGCCCCCAATCAATCTGGGCTTTCATTACAGAAATCGTCCGAATCAGAACTCATGTTTTATAAAAAGATGATTTAATCGAATCCCTGCTTAAACATGATGTACATACAATTATGTCATATGAAAAGACTCGTAATAACCCATTAATCAAAAGACCTAACAATTCCAGCGGTTAAAATACAAGAATTTGTCAATTCGTGTCTGATTTGGAAGAGACACGGTCGCGCTAATCATCTAGCGCGGCCGTGCCTCATAGAGCGCCGTCGTGCCGACTAGCAGCGCGGTCGTATTCTCCTGTCCAGACCTTGTCATGCCCTCTGGGCTAGTCTCTGTTGTGTCTAAAGATCATAGACACGACCGTGCCGGGCCAAGGCACGGTCATGCCTGTTGACTGGTCTAGTTTGTGTCCTCTGTTGATCAACCCGGTCGTGCCCCGACTAGAGCGGTCGCGCCCCTGGCTTGAGCACGATCGTGCCCTTCCGAGGCACGGTCGTGTGTGTCTCAGAAACTGTAACAGAATTATAATTTTATATTTTTCGATCAATAAATGTTTCGATTTTATAAAAATATGTTTACTGTATTTAAAAATGGATTAAAAGTTTAATCTTGACATAAATATAATTTATTTAAAAGTTTATAAAAAAAATTAAATTTATATTTATTATCTTACACTTAAATGATATTTTAAATAATTAAGTTACAAAATTTATAAATAAATAAGATAATGATTATTTATTTAATTTACATTTAAATCAAAATCATTTATTTATTTATACTTAATTACAATTAATATTTACATTATTTCATAAACTATAATTATATATTTATTCAATTATCCAATTCAAATCTAATCAAGTTGTTTCAAAAATATTTTTACTTCAAACTCTATATATTTTATTCAATACTTTTAAATACAAATCAATAGTTTTATACACAAATTCAACTTTCATTTAGACTTAAACTTTATGCATCTATTTGATTCAATACACATTACTCTTTAGGTTAAATTGTGCATTTCGAGGATCATATTTGCTATCTATAATCCTTGTTAGCTACACTTCCATACCAAGTGAGTATTCACAACCCCTTTTTACTCTTTTACACTTTTGGGGTGGAACATGAACTCTATACACATTACACATTACACATTTACATTTACACAAACAACACAAGTGCAAAAATCCTATTTACGTACATGTGTGCAAAATTTGAGCTTTGTGCCCGAGTGCTAGGTGTGCTAACCTTTGTATGCTCTTATGTACAATCATTAACTATACAAGCCGACGGTTTTCAATGATAGATCTATTGAGTCTGACAAACCCACCCATGGTGCGCGGTGATTGAAACCGACAACACAATTTTTGCATGCTAGTCACAAGGTTTGGTTGTACATGGTTACACAATAGCTGCTCCCCATAAATGCCTTATTTTATCATGTTTTGTAAAGGATTTGTGTTCAACTATATGCTATCTACATACAACTGTGTTATACTTACCAACTTTTTAGTTGACTTTATTTTATTCATGTTTCAGGCCCCAATATGTGAGATTGATTCAAGACGTGTTCAACATAGGATTTGTACTTAGCAATTTAAATCAAGAACTTTATGAATTGTTTTATGTTTCTTGTTTGAATTTGGTTTGTACTCGGATTATTTGTAATGGAAATTTAACTTTAATATATTTCAATTTAGTCAACCATGAGCTATGAACAGTCTTACATGTCCCGCCCCGATGATTCCGCCATCGGTCGGGGTGTGACAGATTGGTATCAGAGCCTTGGTTATAGAGAAATTGGGTTATTAGACACCTTGACCTAGACTATAACTTTAGGACACCCACTTATACTATGCTTCATGATTTTTGTGCTATGTGTTACATGCTATGTGCTATATGTTATATGTTACATGTATAGTATGATTACTTATTATTGCATTATGATGACTTATGTGCTTTAAATCCATGACTTATTAGGATATTCTTAATAATTAAATAAATAATATCTTCTCCTATATTCTAAAACCTCATAATATTTCAATCTTCTTTTCTATCTTTATCCTTTCTTAGCATGTGGAAAATTCTTGAAGCAAAAATCTTTTTATTACTTCGTTAAGGTTTTTAAACTTGTTAAATTATTTGAGGACACGTGCAATCTGGATGGGTGACACATGTATTTTGGGTTTTCTGTCTAGGAAAGCATTTCGCATAAATCCCAATCAACCGAGGGACCCGTATGCTTTCCTGGGAATTCCCGAGATGAGTGTTTACTTATAGGCTAAAGCATGTCTCCTTGAAAATTATATAAGTTTAATTAACCTTAATGTGTCATGATTTTTTCACTTTTGAGTACAATTCAAACTAAGAATATCTATTTTTATTTTTGTTACCTCATTCTATTAAATCCTATCAAATCTCATAAGTTCTCACAATTTTTCTTGTCTTGTGACAATCTGTAGAATGCCTCCTCGTCGTGCTCCCGCAACCAACGCCAACACCGACATTGCTGCTATTCTCACCCAATTGGTGACACAACTCACCCAAGCCAATGGTGTCACCAATGGCAACAATGGTGGAAATGGAATCAATAGTGGTAATAATGGTGGAAATTGTGGAAATGGTGGTAATAATCCATCTCAATGCACCTTCAAGCACTTCAACTCGTGCAATCCCCTCAAGTTTTATGGAACCGAAGGAGCTACTGGACTCCTTCAATGGTTTGAAAGCATTGAGAATACCTTTCTCAATAGTGACTGTCCCGACAATCTCCGTGTTCGTCATGCTACAAGTGTCCTACAAAAACGGGCACTTACATGGTGGAATGGGTAGAAAAGGAATAGGGGTGTTGACATAGCTATGGCCTTACCTTGGGATGAGGTCAAAAGGCTTATGACCGAGGAGTTCTGTCCTCGAAATGAAGTGAAAAAGCTAGAGGCTGAATTTTGGGATCTTGCCCAAGATAGTGGGGAAAGCTTAGCATATACAATTCGGTTCCATGAGTTAAGTCTTCTAGTGCCCCACATGGTCACTCCTTTGTCCCGATGTATCGAGAAGTATATTGGTGGGCTACCAAGACAAATCCAAGATACTGTCTTAGGTAGAAATCCTGCTACTCTGGAGGATGCTATTCGTCTAGCCGCTACTTTAACTGATAATCATGTGAAAGCTGGAACTCTTACCAAAAAGGGTTCTAAGAAAGTTTTTGAAACCATAACCCCTCCTACTCACAACAAAGAAGCCACAACCGAGCCCTCTCGCAATAATAGAAAGAGGAAGGTTAGAAATTTTGCTGTGGTTACTCCTGCTGTTCCCGTCAACCAAGCTGCACCTATGGTTCAAATGCCAGCTAAAGAGTCATATGTTGGGATCTACCCTCTTTGTGCCACCTGCAATTTTCATCATCCTCAAAACATCCCATGTCGCCTTTGTACTTATTGTGGGAGATATGGTCATACGGTTAGTGTTTGTAGGACCAAAGCTCTTACGGGCCAAGTCAACCCTCCAAACCTAACCGTACCTCAAGTGGCTAACCAAGGTGTTCCCGCCATTGCTAATGGGCGTGCTTGTTATGAGTGTGGTGACCCGAACCATTTTCGTGATCAATGTCCAAGACTTGCAAATGCTAGACAAGGTGGAGCTCGTGGGCGTGCGTTCAACATAAACGCCAACCAAGCTCAAGCCAACAATGACGTGGTCAATGGTACGTTTCTTGTTAATAGTCAATATGCCTCCATTTTATTCGATACCAGAGCCGATAAAAGTTTTGTGTCACTTAATTTTGAACCTTTACTTGCAAAGACTCGGTCCCAATTAGAGAAAACATTTACCGTTGAAGTAGCAAATGGTGACTCCCTTACAATTGAGTCCATTATCTATGATTGCTCTTTAGAAATTAATGATCACACATTTCCAAACAACTTTGTTCCAATGCCACTAGGAAGCTTTGATATTATCATAGGTATGGATTGGCTATCAAATCATCATGCCGAAGTCATTTGCTTTGAAAAGTGTATCCAAATTCCGCTACCATCGGGAGAAACCTTAAGAGTTTTTGGTGAAAAGCCTTGCAAGGGACATAAGTTGATGTCATGTACTACCGCTCAAAAGTACTTACGAAAGAAGTACATTGCTTTCTTAGCTCATATTGTTCAAAAGGATGTCAAGGAGAAGAGTATCCAAGACATTTCGATCATTCGGGATTTCCCCGAAGTTTTTCCTAAGGATTTATCCGGTCTTCCTCCCGTTCGTCAAGTAGAGTTCCGTATTGATCTTATACCGGGAGCTAACCCCGTTGCTAGAGCTCCCTATCGTCTTGCACCTTCTGAAATGCAAGAACTTGCAAGTCAACTTCAAGAACTCTCCGACAAGGGATTCATCCGTCCGAGTCATTCACCGTGGGGTGCACCCGTCTTATTTGTTAAGAAGAAGGATGGATCATTTCGCATGTGTATTGACTACCGCGAACTCAATAAACTTACTATCAAGAACCGCTATCCTTTGCCTAGAATCGATGATCTCTTTGATCAACTTCAAGGTTCTACTTGCTTCTCGAAGATCGATCTTCGATCCGGTTATCATCAGCTTTGTGTTCAAAAAGATGACATTCCTAAGACTGCTTTTCGAACAAGGTATGGTCATTACGAGTTCATGGTTATGCCTTTCGGGCTAACCAATGCACCCGCAGTTTTCATGGATCTCATGAATCGTGTGTGCAAACCGTACCTTGATAAATTCGTGATCGTTTTCATTGATGATATCTTAATCTATTCCAAGACTAAAGCCGACCATGAAGAACACCTTAGATTGGTTTTGGACCTTTTAAAGAAAGAACAACTATATGCCAAATTCTCCAAGTGTGAATTTTGGTTAAAAGAAGTTCAATTTCTTGGTCACATCGTCAATGACAAGGGTATTCATGTTGATCCTGCTAAGATTGAAACGGTTAAGAATTGGAATGCCCCGAAGACTCCTACCGAAGTTCGTTCATTTCTTGGTCTTGCGGGTTATTATCGTCGTTTCATCTCAAACTTCTCAAAGATTGCTGTCCCTCTTACCGCTTTGACCCACAAGGGTAAGACTTATGCATGGGGACCGAAACAAGAAGAAGCTTTTCAAACCCTCAAGCAAAAGTTGTGCAACGCTCCCATTTTGACTCTCCCCGATGGAAATGATGATTTAGTTGTCTATTGTGATGCTTCTAACCAAGGTCTTGGTTGTGTTCTCATGCAACGAGGCAAAGTAATCGCTTATGCATCTAGGCAACTCAAAGTTCATGAGAAGAATTATACGACGCACGATCTCGAGTTGGGTGCGGTCGTATTCGCGTTAAAGATTTGGAGACATTACCTATATGGCACGAAATGTGTGGTATTCACCGACCACAAAAGTCTTCAACATATCTTCAACCAAAAAGAACTCAATATGAGGCAACGACGTTGGGTCGAACTCCTTAACGACTACGACTGCGAGATTCGCTACCATCCCGGCAAAGTGAATGTTGTAGCCGATGCTTTGAGTCGAAAGGACCATGTTATGCTTCATTGTGCCCGTATTCAAACCGATATTCAAACCCGTATCTTATAAGCTCAACACGTCTCGGTAACCGAGGGTAACATGTATGAAGAAATGTCGTGTGGTGTTGTACTTCTTCTTGAATCAAAGCCCAATGGCTTACTTTATTACTTGAACCATATTTGGATTCCCGATCGCGACGATCTCCGTACATTTCTCATGAACGAGGCTCATAAGACTCGTTATTCTATTCATCCTGGTGCGGATAAAATGTACCAAGATCTTCGCCAACTTTATTGGTGGCCCGGTATGAAGAAAGACATTGCTCTTTATGTGGCCAAATGCTTAACCTGTTCCAAAGTTAAAGCCGAACATCAACGTCCATCTGGTCTACTCGAACAACCAGAAATTCCCGTGTGGAAATGGGAGAATCTAGCTATGGATTTTATTACCAAGCTCCCTCGCACCTCGAGTGGTTATGATAGTATTTGGGTGATCATTGATCGACTCACCAAATCTGCTTACTTCTTGCCTATACGTGAAGACTTCAAAGTGGAGAAATTAGCCCGAATTTACATTGATGAAATTGTGAGCCGTCATGGTGTTCCCTTGAACATAATATCCTATAGAGACGCTCGGTTCACTTCTCGATTTTGGCAATCTCTCCAAAAGGCTCTTGGTACTCGATTAGATTTGAGCACGGCTTACCATCCCCAAACTGATGGTCAAACCGAGCGAACAATCTAAACTCTTGAAGACATGCTTAGAGCTTGTGTAATCGATTTTGGTGGCAATTGGGATTCACATTTATCCCTTATTGAGTTTTCGTACAACAATAGCTACCACACAAGTATCAACATGGCTCCATTCGAAGCTCTCTATGGTCGCAAGTGTCGTTCTCCTATTTGTTGGAACGAGATTGGTGAAGCACAAATCACCGGTCCCGAGTTAATTCAAGAAACATCCGACAAGATTATTCAAATCCGTGACAATATTCGAGTAGCGAGGAGTCGACAAAAGAGTTATGCCGACAAACATCGAAAACCCTTGGAATTCCAATTCGATGATCTTGTTCTTCTTAAGGTGTCTCCATGGAAGGGCGTGATCCGTTTTGGAAAGAAAGGCAAGTTAGCACCTCGCTATGTTGGCCCATTCAAGATCCTTGAAAGGATTGGGAAAGTGGCTTACAAGCTCGAGTTACCTCCATCTCTTGGCAATGTGCATCCTACATTTCATATATCTAATCTGAAGAAATGTCTCGCTGATGAAAATCTCCATATACCGCTTGACGACGTGCGCATTGATGAAACGATGCACTTCGTTGAGAAGCCGGTGGAAATTATGGATCGTGCAGTCAAACAGCTCAAGCGAAGTCGCATTCCCATTGTCAAAGTTCGTTTGGAATCTAAGCGTGGTCCTGAGTTCACTTGGGAACGAGAAGACCAAATAAAGCTCAAGTACCCTCATCTTTTTACCGATACTATTGTATCCTCTAGCTAAAATTTCGGGACGAAATTCTCTCAACATGGGGAGACTGTAACATCTCTGAATTTAGTATTCATATTTCGATTCAATGTAATGCATTTCAAACTCAATACTCGTGCACTGTCTTATTATACTTTTCGCCATAAATTAAATGCAATGATTCAATACAAATTTACAAGTTTTGCTCGATTATATACACTTAAACGCTATACAAGTAACTATTTGTTTCAAACTAATCAAACCTGAAAGGTTAAGGACTAAAGTTGAAAATTTAGCAAGAAACACTAATTAGCATGGTCGTGCTTCGTCCTGGCAAGGTCGCGCCAAGTGCCTCGGCACGTTCGCGCGACTGGTCCTGGAACGATCGCGCCCGGTGCCTAGGCACGGTCGCGCCTCTCTTGGGCATGGTCGCGCCTGCGTAACAGTTGAAACGTAAATGCAGTTTAATCACCGATCGTTCGAATCCGTAACATCCGTACGTTTCTTTTCCCCTTAACGAATGTATTACCATTTTCAAATTTCACAAACGCCTCAGTTTCATATTACCAATTTCGAAAAACTCTCTCAAGCTTTCCAAGAAACTAGAATCCGCTGTTCGATCCGAATCCTCTCAATCCAGCAGCAGAGACTCGATTCCCAATCATCCCTGAAGTTCCCAGGCTATTTGGATTGGCCGGAGTTGCAGTAAAGATCGCCGAAACTCAAGCCGTCGACGCCGGAACTCCCTCCTACCGATCGCTATAAATTCCATACTATTTGAGGTAATTGAATCATCCCTCCTTTTCGTTTCGGTCCATATATCAAAAGCCCCCTATCAATCTGGGCTTTCATTACAGAAATCGTCCGAATCAGAACTCATGTTTTATAAAAAGATGATTTAATCGAATCCCTGCTTAAACACGATGTACATGCAATTAAGTCATATGAAAAGACTCGTAATAACCCATTAATCAAAAGCCTTAACAATTCCAGCGGTTAAAATACAAGAATTTGTCAATTCGTGTCTGATTTGGAAGAGACAATCATCTAGCGCGGCCGTGCCTCATTGAGCGTGGTCGTGCCGACTAGCAGCGCGGTCGTGTTCTCCTGTCCAGACCTTGTCATGCCCTCTGGGCTAGTCTCTGTTGTGTCTAAAGATCATAGACACGACCGTGCCGGGCCAAGGCACGGTCGTGCCTGTTGACTGGTCTAGTTCGTGCCCTCTGTTGATCAACCCGGTCGTGCCCTGACTAGCGCGGTCGCGCCCCTGGCTTGAGCACGATCGTGCCCTTCCGAGGCACGGTCGTGTGTGACTCAGAAACTGTAACAGAATTATAATTTTATATTTTTCGATCAATAAATGTTTCGATTTTATAAAAATATGTTTACTGTATTTAAAAATGGATTAAAAGTTTAATCTTGACATAAATATAATTTATTTAAAAGTTTATAAAAAAAAATTAAATTTATATTTATTATCTTACACTTAAATGATATTTTAAATAATTAAGTTACAAAATTTATAAATAAATAAGATAATGATTATTTATTTAATTTACATTTAAATCAAAATCATTTATTTATTTATACTTAATTACAATTAATATTTACATTATTTCATAAACTATAATTATATATTTATTCAATTATCCAATTCAAATCTAATCAAGTTGTTTCAAAAATATTTTTACTTCAAACTCTATATATTTTATTCAATACTTTTAAATACAAATCAATAGTTTTATACACAAATTCAACTTTCATTTAGACTTAAACTTTATGCATCTATTTGATTCAATACACATTACTCTTTAGGTTAAATTGTGCATTTCGAGGATCATATTTGCTATCTATAATCCTTGTTAGCTACACTTCCATACCAAGTGAGTATTCACAACCCCATTTTACTCTTTTACACTTTTGGGGTGGAACATGAACTCTATACACATTACACATTACACATTTACAATTACACAAACAACACAAGTGCAAAAATCCTATTTACATACATGTGTGCAAAATTTGAGCTTTGTACCCGAGTGCTAGGTGTGCTAACCTTTGTATGCTCTTATGTACAATCATTAACTATACAAGCCGACGGTTTTCAATGATAGATCTATTGAGTCTGACAAACCCACCCATGGTGCGCGGTGATTGAAACCGACAACATAATTTTTGCATGATAGTCACAAGGTTTGGTTGTACATGGTTACACAATAGCTGCTCCCCATAAATGCCTTATTTTATCATGTTTTGTAAAGGATTTGTGTTCAACTATATGCTATCTACATACAACTGTGTTATACTCACCAACTTTTTAGTTGACTTTATTTTACTCATGTTTCAGGCACCAATATGTGAGATTGATTCAAGACGTGTTCAACATAGGATTTGGACTTAGCAATTTAAATCAAGAACTTTATGAATTGTTTTATGTTTCTTGTTTGAATTTGGTTTTTACTCGGATTATTTGTAATGGAAATTTAACTTTAATATATTTCAATTTAGTCAACCATGAGCTATGAACAGTCTTACATGTCCCGCCCCGATGATTCCGTCATCGGTCGGGGTGTGACATAAAGGTTTTAAAGTGTTTCAATTAGATGTCAAGAGTGCATTTTTATATGGAAAGGTCAAGGAGGAAGTCTATGTGTTTCAGCCACCGGGGTTTGAAGATCCGATGAATCCGAATATGGTTTTAAAGCTTTATAAGGCCCTCTATGGTCTTCATCAGGCTCCTCGCGCGTGGTATGAGACTTTATCCACACATCTTTAGGCGAAGGACTTTGTTCGTGGAAAGATAGACTCGACCTTATTCATAAAGAAATCAGGGGGAGATTACCTACTGGTACAGATTTATGTGGATGATATTATTTTTGGCTCGACAAATGAAGGGTTGTGCAAAGACTTTAAGGGTGTTATGAAGTCGAAATTTGAAATGTCTGCTATGGGAGAGTTATCGTTTTTCTTAGGTTTACAAGTAAATCAAAAGTAAGATGGTTTCTTTAATTATCAGTCCAAGTATGTCAAAGACATCTTGAGCCGGTTCAAGATGGAGGACTGTACCCCATACGATACTCCAATTCCGGTCAATCATAAGTTAACTTCTGACCCTGAAGGAAAAGATGTGGATTGTCGACTTTACAGAGCTATGATTGGATCCCTCATGTACTTAACCGCTTCAAGGCCGGATATAATGTTCGCCGTGTGTATCTGTTCCAGATTTCAGGCAAAGCCAAAAGAATCTCACTTAATTGCTGTGAAAATAATCTTTCGGTATTTAAAAGGAAAACAACGTTTAGGGCTATGGTATCCTCATGGTTCTAACTTTGATTTCAATGCTTATACTGATTCTAATTTTGGTGGTTGTTGTCTAGACAGGAAATCTACAACAGGTGGTTGCCAGTTCTTAGGAAATTGACTTGTATCTTGGTAATGCAAAAAGCAAACCACAGTCTCGATTTCAACATGCGAAGCATAATACATCGCTGCTGCAAGTTGCTGTTCACAGATCCTGTGGATACAACAACAATTGAGAGATTACGGTTTGAATTTCACAGGAACCCCCATGCTTATTGATAACAATGCTACTATGTCCATAACGAATAATCCTGTTAAACATAGTAAAACTAAGCACATCGAAATTCGATATCATTTTATACGTGATTGTGCAGAGAAAAGGTTGATTGAGCTGGTCAAGGTACACACTAAAGATAATTTTGCTGATTTGTTTACAAAAGCATTTGATCGTACCAGGTTTGAATTCCTAATTAAAATGATTGGTATGATCAATCCCGAATAAAAGTTTTTCAAAATCAGAATTTCATGGAAAATTTTTTTTTAAGTTCTTTTATTGCTTTATTACATTTCTGCATTTACATTTTCAGTCAAAAAGATTAATTTATAAAAAGTCAAAACAAATTGAAAAATATAAAATTTTGACATCATTTGAGGTTAGAGAAGAAATGATAGTACATCAGTGATTAATTCATTTCACACGACCTTAGTAGACCTTGATATATGATTAATTAAGATAAGTTGATTTGATCTAAATTTCAAAGTCTGCATAAATAAGAAATGATAGTGTTGTGAATGCTTTATTCTTGATAATTTGTTTTTAAAAATTGTGTATAAAATTTGAAACTTGAATTGTCAATAGGCTAAAAGCGTTTTGAAACTAATAGTAGTGTGAAAATTAAATATAATATGATTACATCTGTGATTTAAATCCATTATATGCCTGGGTGTGTGTGTAAAAGATCATTATCAGATACAGAATATTAGCTTTTAATAAAGATTTTCCTCTGAGATCAGTTTCGGGTTATGTCCTTAGCACTATTCATTCGATTTGCTTCAGTGCCCATGTCCCGAAAAGCATGCAATTTGAAGTATAATCAAGATATGTACTTGACAATATCTGTCAAACATATACTAGCCCTTGGATCATATTGATATATCATTTTTACTGATTCCATTGAATTCATAATCCAGATAACAGTTGGATCCACGTACCTGAATCTTATGATTCCACAAATATAAGTCAAAACATTGAATCATTCGATTCTGAATCTCATTGATTCATATACAATCTAATTTGGATTATGCTATTCATGTGCTAAGTGATGTCTCCTCATTCTGAATATTCGGATAATCTTTAGTAAAATCTTATATATGTCTTGAAGATAGTGCATTTACTTTCTATTTGGCATATATGTAGGGTACACGATGTTTATCATCTAAATGGTACTAAATCACATGAATTTGGAGAATAAACGCTTATAGTTTCAAATAATATAATATTGACAAATTTAAGAATTCAGGCTTTATATTTCAAATTCGGTATAAATAAAAGAGCATTTTATAACCTGATCTTATTTACTTTGAAATTTATCGCGTATCATTTCAAATATTATTCAAATTGAAGGAGTGTCAAAATGAAAAAGGTGCAAAATGCACAAAATTGAGTTGAATAGGTCCCATATTATAGGTTACCCTTTGTTATTGATAATATGTGTGATGAATTAATTGAATACTGATATGATCTTCTTGCTCATGATATTAGAAAAACCAAAAATATGTGATTTCGGTTTATTCAGATAAAAGTCAAAAATATGTGATTCTGTTTGTATAGATAAAGTCCAAAAATATGTTTTTCCGTCTGTATAGATAAAACTCAAAAAGATTTTGATTTTGATTTTCCATGAAAATTCTAAACTTTTATTAAAATTGTTCGGGATTGGATCGATTACAAGGTGCTGACGAAAGTTCAAGACTTGAAAGGTTGAATTTAGAAAATTTTGTTCAAGGCTAAAGTAATTGGATATTATGTTAGCTTGAACAGTGAAGCGAACTTAATATGTTCGCCTGAGAATAGGGAAGCGAACTTAATCTGATTGTGGTGAAGCGAACTTGTCTGGGGTGAAGCGAACTTAAGGGTGAAGCGAACTTATCTTGTTCGCCAAAGGATTGTTAAGCGAACTTAACAAGTTCGCTTAATCAAGCGAACTTAATCTGAATAAGGGTTTAATCAGGCGAACTTATCATTTTTCATCGTCTTCCTCAGAATTAAGCAAACTTGCCCAAAATTCTCAAAAATTTAAAACTGTGTTGTGAGAGTTGTTTTATGGTTGAATTTTAATCAAAATTGAATTGCGAATCTAACAAAGGTATTTTCGTTGAATTTCATCCGGTCAATTGTGTGTATTTGATGATTTTGATCTCGGTTGTACGTCATACTGTTCAAAGACATATTTTGACCTAATTTTGACCGAAACTATAAAATTGATCATCATATTTGATTGTAAATTGGTTTTCGACTGATTTTCAAGGATTATTCCATGATTTTATCTTGATTTGCCGAAGTTTTAAAATTCTTTGTTTGAATTTGAAACGTCTCAGGTTCAGGCGAACTTGTTCCAAGCGAACTTGTTCGAAGCGAACTTGTCAGGCGAACTTAATAAGTTCGCCTCTTGCACTACTAAGCGAACTTATTAAGTTCGCCTAGGGGTCAGAAGTGAAATGAACTTGTGAATTTTTTTTTGTTGTTGAAAATTTTTTTTTGTTTGAAAATTTTTAAATTTTTTTTTTGTCTGTTTGTGTGTGTGTTTCATATATGTGTAAGTATACTAATGTTTGTTGTGTTGTCCGATATTTTCACAGATGGCTCGTTGTGTCGAATATAAGCATAATCAAGTGGCGTTGTTAGATCCTAATATACCAGAAGCAGTTCATTTTCAAGGCATCATAAATTTTCTGAATTGATCAAGACTGCATGTTGCCTTATCTGCGGATCCCTATATCAGCTTGGTGTACATACATCAATTCTGGGATACGGTACATCAAGATATTGACGTGGAACCGCATGTTCTTCGTGCAACAGTAAACAATACCGAGATTGCAATTTCTGAAGAGACGATTCGTGCTGCTCTTGATTTGGGTGGGAATGCTGAAGATCCAATATCTTATCCTAACACTCTTATTATGGGTTGTTTTCAACGGATGGGATATCGTGGGAAACAAAATGATACCCAAGCTCGGAAAGGTGGATTAGTAGGTGAATGGAGGTATTTTATGCATGTGATTATTCAATGCATCTCTCCATGAAAAGCTGGTACTGATGGATTGAAGATGACTCTTCAAACAGCTATGGTGGCCTGAACATTGAATAAACGATTCAATTTTCCTCTTTATTTCTATCGGGAGATGGTAATGCAAATCAATCCAGCTGAAGGTCAAGGTTTCTTGTTGTATCCTCGGTTTATTCAAGTGATCCTCAATCACCTTATTCCGGATCTTCCACAACATGCTATAAGATTAAGTTTGACTCCGATGTCAAAACGTATTTTTACCGACTGTACTAAGGTAAAACATCAGAATGCTGCATTGATTCCAGTCAATACTCCACTGTTTGGGCACTTAATCAATCCTGATTATGTTGCACCACCTAATGACAACTGGTTTCATCCTAGTGAAATTGTTCAACCTGAAGGCTTAAATGTTCAACAACAACAACAGCAACAACCACAACAACCCGCACAACAACAACAGATACCAGTTCCACAAATACAAGTTCCTGTACAACCTCAAATTCCTATTCCTGAACAAGTTCCTATTCCACAAGCTGCAGTTGATATTCCTATTCAGGAACCAGTTCAAGAAGAGGTCGTTCATGAACCTGATCACGATCTAGGAATGAACATGGATGATTTCATTGATGATGCTGTGAACTCGCCCATTCGTGAACAAGAAGGGAATGTAGTGACAGAAGCTGAGTCTAGTTCCAGCTCAAGTGATACGATATCATCTGATGATGACAGCACTGATTCTGATGAATCCAGGGATTTTTCTCCAGGTCATTATGAACGGTTGGATGCAATTCCACTGGCTAATGCTGGAAAACACATTAAATCTCAAGCCAGACGACCAAGACGCAAGTCTGTTTGGGATCCTCCTTCCGGATCAGTACTTGGAAAAAGATCTTTGGTCGATGAGAGTTCTGACACTGACAGTGACTTTAATCCAGATCCTACACGTCCAAAGTTAATGTCTGCGTCGATTGCTGCTGCAAAATCTTCTCAAGGAGTCGAGGATGCTAATTTTGTTGCTTCTTTGATAATTACTCCTCCAAGATCTAAGGATCCATCTCCAGTTCAAACTCCTGATCCTCCAGTTATTCCTACTACTTCAAGTCCTTCTATTCCACAATCAACAGCTGGTCCGTTAAAGCCTTCTGATTCTGACCGGATTACTTTCCTTGAATGTCAAGTGCTTTCTTTACAAACACAAGTAAACTCTCTTGTGTCTATTGATTCACAACGGTAGCTGGTGATTCAGACTCAAGCTCAACAGATTGTTGATATGCAAGCACTAGTTTCCAAACTCGTTCAGCATCTTGACGCTCAGGGGGAGTTGAGGTTACCTGATACTTGTCACACAGAGTCAATTCAAAGACGTGATGATGAAGACAATGATCCTGCTGGAAATATTGAGGGTGATCGTCAATACACTGACGCTAATCCTATATCTAGAGTTCAGGGGGAGTCGACATCACAATCAATTGAAGGAAACAAAGACAAAGATACTACTGGTACTAATGACGAAGAAATTATGTTATTAGAATTCTTTCAAGATTCAGAAGAAGAGGAAGCTGAAAAGATTGAATGTCTTGATGACATTGACGATTTATTCAATGACATGGAAGATGATATGTCAGATAATGAGATAGAAGAAGGAGAAATAGTAGAGATTGAAATAGAGAAAGATAAAGATGGTGTCACATATGAAGGCTGTGACGGTCCTAAGGTGCCGTATAACTTCATCCAGGATGAAGTTATTCTTGAATTCACCTATGAAGGAGTAACAGATTCTATGGACTCTGTTGAAGACGTCACACTGCCTGATGATACAGCTGAGTCAAAGATGGATACTGATGATGAGAATCTTCAATTCAATAAGGGTGCTGAAACTGAAACTACTCACACTGAGTCTCCGAAGATTAATGAAGAACCTGTGATGTACAGAGATACAGGGATGACACGAGAACAGTGGAGAGAAGTTGTAAACAGTTGGATGAAGGTGCTACCCAAGTCTCCAGCATAACCTGCTCAGAAAGAGAAATATGTTAATAAAGAGCAGTGTGTAGAAAGGATCATAAGTTGGTTCTATGATGGTGAATCAAAAATATTTGCAATCAAACGATGTGACGGTGTTTAATACTTAAAGCCTAGGATCAAATATTTCAATACCTTGCCGAGGTGTGAAATAAATGGTCTAGTTTCAAAGCCACTCATAAATAGATCAAATAATGGTTTGGCTGATGTAATAGCAAACCTGATAAAGAAAGAAGGTAGTTCGGGTAAGTATGAACGGCTGAAATCACAGAAGGGAAAAAGAGTGAAGAACACAGATCCAAAGACTGGGAAAGTAACCTGGAGATACAAGTATAGACCAGTGCGTGCTATTCACAAGATACCATTAAAGAATATTCCTCAAGACTCTCTTGGGAATATGAAATGGTGGTATGTTGATGTTAATACTGGTGAAGCAAGGATTGAAGATAAAGATAATAAGGTCATTGTGTGTTTCTATGATGCAATGAATCTTATTAATTTTTCAAAGAAAGATCAGAGGACGCTGCGAAAAAATGAGATCATGTATACTGATGAATGGAGAGAACAATGTCTACAGTACAAAAGAGTTTTGGAGATATGCAGAAGATAAGGAGTGCATGCTGGCAGCAGACTACCGGACAACTGGAAGAGTTCAAGATAAAGACTGAAGACAGAAGAACAAGCTATTGTCAAGGGGGAGTCTGTTAGGACATAGATTTGTAATGACAAAAGCTTGTAATAGTTAGTGTAACATTTCTGATTTTAGTATTCATATTTTCAATTCAATGTAATGCATTTCGAACTCAATACTCGTGCACTGTCTTGTTCTATTTCCCGCCATTAACTAAATGCAATAATTCGATACAAATTCACAAGTTTTACGCAATTATATACGTTTAAACACTATGCAAGAAACTATTTAATTCAAACTTATCAAATCTGAAAAGTCAAGGACTAAAGTTGAAAAATTATCAAGAAACCCTCATTAGCACGGTCGTGCTTCGTCCTGGCACGGTCGCGCCAAGTGCCTCGGCACGATCGCGCGACTGGTCCTGGAATGATCGCGCCCGGTGCCTAAGCATGGTCGCGCCTATCTTGGCACGGTCGCGCCTGCGTAACAGTCGAAACGTAAATGCAGTTTCAAAACGCCCGATCGTTTGAAATTCGAAACCGATTACGTTTTATTTTCTTTGACAAAGAAAAATATCTCAGTCCATTACGAGTTTTATCAATCAAATTACGTTTTCCTCTCAAGAAACCGTCAAGTTCCTCCTAAGCCTCGAATCCTCAAAAATCGATCCGAATACTCTCGAGCAATCCATCACCATACGATATTCAACCCTCTCTGGAACGACCGAAGCCGTTGAAGAAGTCGGAATCGCAGCAGAAGTCACCGGAGGTTAATCTTGCCGTCGTCGGAATTCCATTCTACCATTCTTCATCGATTCGATACCCTTCAGGGTAAGTATACTCTCCATCTCATTCGTTTCAGTATCAATATCAAAAGCCCCCTATTAATCTGGGCTTTCATTACAGAAATCGTCCGAATCAGAATTATTATTTTAATAAGAAAAGAATTTAATCGATTCCACTCTTAAACACGATTTCCATACAATTAAATTAGATGAATTGACTCGTAACAACTCTGTAACCAAAAGCCCTATCAAATCCAGCGCTATAAATACAAAAATTGTTCAATTCGTGTCTGACTTGGAAGAGACACGGTCGCGCTAATCATCTAGCGCGCCCGTGCCTCATGTAGCGCGGTCGTGCCGACTAGCAGCGCGGTCGTGTCCTCCTGTCCGGACCTAGTCATGCCCTCTGGGCAAATCTCTGTTGTGTCTAAGAATCATAGACACGACCGTGCCGAGTTAAGGCACGGTCGTGCCTCGTGAATTATCCAAATTGGCCTCTGTTTGATCAAACCCGGTCGCGTCCCGACTAGCGCGGTCGCGCCCGTGGTTCGAGCGCGATCGTGTCCTTCCCAGGCACGGTCGTGTCTAGGTCAGAATCTTGGATCAGAATTATTGTTGCTTTATTTTAATCTGTAAAAATTCCAGATTAAGTTTTTGAATAAAAATAGTTAGTTTTATAAAAAGGTATTTGAAAAGATCAAATAATTAATCTTGGAATAAATGGAAAATCATTTAATTAAAAGTTTATAAAATTAAATTTGTTATTAAACTTTTCATTTAAAACATTTTATTTGTAAGTTACATACTTTATAAATAAATAAATGAAGATTATTTATTTATTCTTCATTTTAAATAAAAACATTTATTTATTTATTAAATTACATTTAACACATACTTTATTTTTATAATCAATGATTTTATAAATATTCTATTTTACTATTCAATTCCCGACCGTAATCAAAATGTTTCAAAAATATTTACTTCAAAACTTTATATAGGTTATTCAATACTTTTAAATACAAATCAATAGTTTTATACACAAATTCAACCTTCATTTTTAGACTTAAACTTTGTGCACATATTTGATTCAATATACATTATTATCTAGGTTAACTCGTGCGTATCAAGGAATCTTATTTTATCTATACTCGTTGTTAGCTACACTTCCATACCAAGTGAGTATTCACAACCCCTTTTTACTCTTTTACACTTTTGGGGTGGAACATGAACTTTATACACATTACACATTTACATTTACACAAACAACACAAGTGCAAAAATCCTATTTACATACATGTGTGCAAAATTTGAGCTTTGTGCCCGAGTGCTAGTTGTGCTAATCTTTGTGAAAACTTATGTGCAATCATTAACTATACAAGCCGACGATTTTCAATGATAGATCTATTGAGTCTGACATACCCACCCAAGTGGAGGTGATTGATACCAACAACACAATTTGCATACTAGTTACAAAGGTTTGGTTGTACTTGATTACACAATAGCTGCTCCCCATAAATGCCTTATTTTATCATGTTTTGTAAAGGATTTGTTTTCAACTATATGCTATCTATATACAACTGTGTTATACTCACCAACATTTTAGTTGACTTTATTTTATTCATGTTTCAGGCCCTAATATGTGAGAATGATTCAAGACGTGCTCAATATAGGATTTGGACTTAGCAATTTAAATCAAGAATTCTATGAGTTGTTTTATGTTTCTTTGTTTGAATTTGGTTTGTACTTGGATTATTTGTAATGGAAATTTGACTTTAATATATTTCAATTTAGTCAACCATGTGCTATGAACAGTCTACATGTCCAGCCCCGATGATTCCGCCATCGGTCAGGGTGTGATAGATTGGTATCAGAGCCTTGGTTATAGGGAATTAGGTTATTAGACACCTTGACCTAGACTATAACTTTAGGACAACCACTTATGCTATGCTTCATGATTATGTGCTATGTGCTACATGTTATATGTTACATGCTTAGTATGATTACTTATTATTTCATTTTGATGACTTATGTGTTTTAAATCCATGACTTATTAGGATATTCTTAATAATTAGATAAATAATATCCTTTCCCATATTCTAGAACCTTATAATATTTCTATCTTCTTTCTATCTTTATCCTTTCTAAGCATGTGGAAAATTCTTGAAGCAAAAATCTTTAAAAATTTTTATTTTTTCGTTAAGGTTTTTAAACTTGTTAAATTATTTGAGGACACGTGCAATCTGGAAGAGTGGCACCTGTATTTTGGGTTTTCTGTCTAGGAAAGCATTTCGCATAAATCCCAATCAACCGAGGAACCGTATGCTTTCCTAGGAATTCCCGAGATGAGTGTTTACTTATAGGCTAAAGCACGTCTTCTTGAAAATTATATAAGTCTAATTAACCTTAATGTGCCATGGTATTCAAGTGATTTTGTCACTTTTGAGTACAATCCAAACTAAGAATATCTATTTTTATTTTTGTTATCTCATTCTATTAAATCCTATCAAATCTCATAAGTTCTTACAATCTTTTCTTGTCTTGTGAAAATCTGTAGAATGCCTCCTCGTCGTGCTCCCGCCGCTAACACCAATACCGACATTGCTACTATTCTTGCACAACTCGTGACACAACTCACCCAAGCCAATGGTGCCACCAATGGCAACAATGGTGGAAATGGAAGCAATAGTGGTAATAATGGTGGAAATGGTGGAAATGGTGGTAACAATCCATCTCAATGCACCTTCAAGCACTTCAACTCATGCAATCCCCTCAAGTTTTATGGAACCGAAGGAGCTATTGGACTCCTTCAATGGTTTGAAAGCATTGAGAATACCTTTCTCAATAGTGACTGTCCCGACAACCTCCGTGTTCGTCATGCTACAAGTGTCCTACAAAAACGAGCACTTACATGGTGGAATGGGGAGAAAAGGAATAGGGGCTTACCTTGGGATGAGGTTAAAAGGCTTATGACCGAGGAGTTCTGCCCTCGAAATGAAGTAAAAAAGTTAGAAGCTGAATTTTGGGATCTTGCCCAAGATAGTGGGGAAAGCTTAGCATATACAACTCGGTTCCATGAGTTGAGTCTTCTCGTGCCCCACATGGTCACTCCTTTGTCCCGTTGTATCGAAAAGTATATTGGTGGGCTACCAAGACAAATCCAAGATACTGTCTTAGGTAGAAATCCTGCTACTCTGGAGGATGCTATTCGTCTATCCGCTACCTTAACTGATAATCATGTGAAAGCTGGAACTCTTACCAAAAAGGGTTCTAAAAAAATTTCTGAAACCGTAACCCCTCCCACTCACAACAAAGAAGCCACAACCGAGCCCTCTCGCAACAATAGAAAGAGGAAGGTTAGAAATTTTGCTGTGGTTACTCCTGCTGTTCCCGTCAACCAAGCTGCACCTATGGTTCAAGCGCCGGCTAAAAAGCCATATGTTGGGATCTACCCTCTTTGTGCCACCTGCAATTATCATCATCCTCAAACTATCCCATGTCGCCTTTGTACTCATTGTGGGAGATATGGTCATACTATCAACGTTTGTAGGGCCAAAGCTCTTGCGGGCCAAGTCCACCCTCCAAACCGAACCGTACCTCAAGTGGCTAATCAAGGTGCTCCCGCCATTGCTAATGGGCGTGCTTGCTATGAGTGTGGTGACCCGAACCATTTTCAAGATCAATGTCCAAGACTTGCAAATGCTAGACAAGGTGGAGTTCGTGGGCGTGCGTTCAACATAAACGCCAACGAAGCTCAAGCCAACAACGACGTGGTTAATGGTACGTTCCTTGTTAATAGTCAATATGCCTCCATTTTGTTCGATACCGGTGCCGATAAAAGTTTTGTGTCACTTAATTTTGAGCCCTTACTTGCAAAGACACGATCCCAATTAGAGAAAACCTTCACCGTTGAAATAGCGAATGGTGACTCCCTTACAATTGACTCCATTATTTATGATTGCTCCTTAGAACTAAATGACCATTCATTCCCAATCAACCTTGTTCCAATGCCACTAGGAAGCTTTGATATTATCATAGGTATGGATTGGCTATCAAATCATCATGCCGAAGTCATTTGCTTTGAAAAGTGTATCCAAATTCTGCTACCATCGGGAGAAACCTTCAGGGTTTTTGGTGAAAAGCCTTGTAAGGGACTTAAGTTGATGTCGTGTACTACCGCTCAAAAGTACTTACGAAAGAAGTACATTGCTTTCTTAGCTCATATTGTTCAAAAGGATGTCAAGGAGAAGAGTATCCAAGACATTCCGATTATTCGGGATTTCCCCGAAGTTTTTCCTAAGGATTTATCCGGTCTTCCTCCCGTTCGTCAAGTAGAGTTCCGTATTGATCTTATACCCGGAGCTAACCCCGTTGCTAGAGCTCCTTATCGTCTTGCACCTTCTGAAATGCAAGAACTTGCAAGTCAACTTCAAGAGCTCTCCGACAAAGGTTTCATTTGCCCGAGTCATTCACCGTGGGGTGCACCCGTCTTATTTGTTAAGAAGAAGGATGGATCATTTTGCATGTGTATTGACTACCGCGAACTCAATAAGCTTACTATCAAGAACCGTTATCCTTTACCTAGAATCGATGATCTCTTTGATCAACTTCAAGGTTCTACTTGTTTCTCAAAGATTGTTCTTCGATCCGGTTTTCATCAGCTTCGTGTTCAAGAAGATGACATTCCTAAGACTGTCTTCCGAACAAGGTATGGTCATTACGAGTTCATGGTTATGCCTTTCGGGTTAACCAATGCACCCGCAGTTTTCATGGATCTCATGAATCGTGTGTGCAAACCGTACCTTGATAAATTCGTGATCGTCTTCATTGACGATATCTTAATCTATTCAAAGACTAAAGCCGATCATGAACAACACCTTAGATTGGTTTTGGACCTCTTGAGAAAAGAACAACTATATGCCAAATTCTCCAAATGTGAATTCTGGCTAACAATTTCTTGGTCACATCGTCAACGACAAGGGTATTCATGTTAATCCTGCTAAGATTGAAACGGTTAAGAATTGGAATGCCCCGAAGACACCTACCGACGTTCGTTCATTTCTTGGTCTTGCGGGTTATTATCGTTGTTTCATCTCAAACTTCTCAAAGATTGCTATCCCTCTTACCGCTTTGACTCACAAGGGTAAAGCTTATGAATGGGGACCGAATCAAGAAGAAGCTTTTCAAACCCTTAAGCAAAAGTTGTGCAGTGCTCCCATTTTGACTCTCCCCGATGGAAATGATGATTTAGTTGTTTATTGTGATGCTTCTAACCAAGGTCTTGGTTGTGTTCTCATGCAACAAGGCAAAGTAATCGCCTATGCATCAAGGCAACTCAAAGTTCATGAGAAGAATTATACGACGCACGATCTCGAGTTGGGTGCGGTCGTATTCGCGTTAAAGATTTGGAGACATTACCTCTATGGCACGAAATGTGTGGTGTTCACCGACCACAAAAGTCTTCAACATATTTTCAATCAAAAAGAACTCAATATGAGGCAACGACGTTGGGTTGAACTCCTTAAAGACTACGACTGCGAGATTCGTTACCATCCCGGCAAAGCGAATGTTGTAGCCGATGCTTTGAGTCGAAAGGACCATGTTATGCTTCATTGTGCCCGTATTCAAACCGATATTCAAACCCGTATCTTAGAAGCTCAACACGTCTCGGTAACCGAGGGTAACATGTACGAAGAAATGTCATGTGGTGTTGAACTCCTTCTTGAATCAAAACCCAATGGCTTACTCTATTACTTGAACCATATTTGGGTTCCCGATCGCGACGATCTCCGTGCATTTCTCATGAACGAGGCTCATAAGACTCGTTATTCTATTCATCCTGGTGCGGATAAAATGTACCAAGATCTTCGCCAACTTTATTGGTGGCCCGGTATAAAGAAAGACATAGCTCTTTATGTGGCCAAATGCTTAACCTGTTCCAAAGTCAAAGCCGAACATCAACGTCCGTCTGGTTTACTCGAACAACCAGAAATTCTCGTGTGGATATGGGAGAATATAGCTATGGATTTCATTACCAAGCTCCCTCGCACCTCGAGTGGATATAATAGTATTTGGGTGATCATTGATCGTCTCACTAAATCCGCTCATTTCTTGCCTATCCGCGAAGACTTCAAAGTGGAGAAACTAGCCCGAATTTACATTGATGAAATTGTGAGCCGTCATGGTGTTCCCGTGAACATAATATCCGATAGAGACGCTCGGTTCACCTCTCGATTTTGGCAATCTCTCCAAAAGGCTCTTGGTACTCGATTAGATTTGAGCACGGCTTACCATCCGCAAACTGATGGTCAAACCGAGCGAACAATCCAAACTCTTGAAGACATGCTTAGAGCTTGTGTAATTGATTTTGGTGGCAATTGTGATTCACATCTATCCCTCGTTGAGTTTTCTTACAACAATAGCTACCACACAAGTATCAACAAGGCTCCATTCGAAGCTCTCTATGGTCGCAAGTGTCGTTCTCCTATCTGTTGGAACGAGATTGGTGAAGCACAAATCACTGGTCCCGAGTTAATTCAAGAAACATCCGACAAGATTATTCAAATCCGTGACAATATTCGAGTGGCGAGGAGTCGGCAAAAGAGTTATGCCGACAAACGTTGAAAACCCTTGGAATTCCAAGTCGGTGACCTTGTTCTTCTAAAGGTGTCTCCATGGAATGGCGTGATCCGTTTTGGAAAGAAAGGCAAGTTAGCACCTCGTTATGTTGGTCCATTCAAAATCCTTGAAAGGATTGGGAAAGTGGCTTACAAGCTCGAGTTACCTCCATCTCTTGGAAATGTGCATCCTACATTTCATGTATCTAATCTGAAGAAGTGTCTCGCTGATGAAAATCTCCATATACCGCTTGACGACGTGCGCATTGATGAAACAATGCACTTCGATGAAAAGCCGGTGGAAATTATGGATCGTGAAGTCAAACAGCTCAAGCGAAGTCGCATTCCTATTGTCAAAGTTCGTTGGGAATCTAAGCGTGGTCCTGAGTTCACTTGGGAACGAGAAGACCAAATGAAGCTCAAGTACCCTCATCTTTTTACCGATACCGTCGTTTCCTCTAGCTAAATTTCGGGACGAAATTCTCTCAACATGGGGAGACTGTAACATTTCTGATTTTAGTATTCATATTTTCAATTCAATGTAATGCATTTCGAACTCAATACTCGTGCACTGTCTTGTTCTATTTCCCGCCATTAACTAAATGCAATAATTCGATACAAATTCGCAAGTTTTACGCAATTATATACGTTTAAACACTATGCAAGAAACTATTTAATTCAAACTTATCAAATCTGAAAAGTCAAGGACTAAAGTTGAAAAATTATCAAGAAACCCTAATTAGCACGGTCGTGCTTCGTCCTGGCACGGTCGCGCCAAGTGCCTCGGCACGATCGCGCGACTGGTCCTGGAACTATCGCGCCCGGTGCCTAAGCACGGTCGCGCCTATCTTGGCATGGTCGCGCCTGCGTAACAGTCGAAACGTAAATGCAGTTTCAAAACGCCCGATCGTTTGAAATTCGAAACCGATTACGTTTAATTTTCTTAGACAAAGAAAAATATCTCAGTCCATTACGAGTTTTATCAATCCAATTACGTTTTCCTCTCAAGAAACCGTCAAGTTCCTCCCAAGCCTCGAATCCTCAAAAATCGATCCGAATACTCTCGAGCAATCCTTCACCATACGATATTCAACCCTCTCTGGAACGACCGAAGCCGTTGAAGCAGTCGGAATCGCAGCAGAAGTCACCGGAGGTTAATCTTGCCGTCGTCGGAATTCCATTCTCCCGTTCTTCATCGATTCGATACGCTTTAGGGTAAATATACTCTCCATCTCATTCGTTTCAGTATCAATATCAAAAGCCCCCTATTAATCTGCGCTTTCATTACAGAAATCGTCCGAATCAGAATTATTATTTTAATAAGAAAAGAATTTAATCGATTCCACTCTTAAACACGATTTCCATACAATTAAATTAGATGAATTGACTCGTAACAACTCTGTAACCAAAAGCCCTATCAAATCCAGCGCTATAAATACAAAAATTGTTCAATTCGTGTCTGACTTGGAAGAGACACGGTCGCGCTAATCATCTAGCGCGGCCGTGCCTCATGTAGCGCGGTCGTGCCGACTAGCAGCGCGGTCGTGTCCTCCTGTCCAGACCTAGTCATGCCCTCTGAGCTAATCTCTGTTGTGTCTAAGAATCATAGACACGATCGTGCCGAGCTAAGGCACGGTCGTGCCTCGTGAATTATCCAAATTGGCCTCTGTTTGATCAAACCCGGTCGCGTCCCAACTAGCGCGGTCGTGTCCTTCCCAGGCACGGTCGTGTCTAGGTCAGAATCTTGGATCAGAATTATTGTTGCTTTATTTTAATCTGTAAAAATTCCAGATTAAGTTTTTAAATAAAAATAGTTAGTTTTATAAAAAGGTATTTGAAAAGATCAAATAATTAATCTTGGAATAAATGGAAAATCATTTAATTAAAAGTTTATAAAATTAAATTTGTTATTAAACTTTTCATTTAAAACATTTTATTTGTAAGTTACATACTTTATAAATAAATAAATGAAGATTATTTATTTATTCATCATTTTAAATAAAAACATTTATTTATTTATTAAATTACATTTAACACATACTTTATTTTCATAATCAATGATTTTATAAATATTCTATTTTACTATTCAATTCCCGACCGTAATCAAAATGTTTCAAAAATATTTACTTCAAAACTTTATATAGGTTATTCAATACTTTTAAATACAAATCAATAGTTTTATACACAAATTCAACCTTCATTTTTAGACTTAAACTTTGTGCACATATTTGATTCAATATACATTATTATCTAGGTTAACTCGTGCGTATCAAGGATTCTTATTTTATCTATACTCGTTGTTAGCTACACTTCCATACCAAGTGAGTATTCACAACCCCTTTTTACTCTTTTACACTTTTGGGGTGGAACATGAACTTTATACACATTACACATTTACATTTACACAAACAACACAAGTGCAAAAATCCTATTTACATACATGTGTGCAAAATTTGAGCTTTGTGCCCGAGTGCTAGTTGTGCTAATCTTTGTGAAAACTTATGTGCAATCATTAACTATACAAGCCGACGGTTTTCAATGATAGATCTATTGAGTCTGACAAACCCACCCAAGTGGAGGTGATTGATACCCACAACACAATTTGCATACTAGTTACAAAGGTTTGGTTGTACTTGATTACACAATAGCTGCTCCCCATAAATGCCTTATTTTATCATGTTTTGTAAAGGATTTGTTTTCAACTATGTGCTATCTATATACAACTGTGTTATACTCACCAACTTTTTAGTTGACTTTATTTTATTCATGTTTCAGGCCCTAATATGTGAGAATGATTCAAGACGTGGTCAATATAGGATTTGGACTTAGCAATTTAAATCAAGAATTCTATTAGTTGTTTTATGTTTCTTTGTTTGAATTTGGTTTGTACTTGGATTAATTGTAATGGAAATTTGACTTTAATATATTTCAATTTAGTCAACCATGTGCTATGAACAGTCTACATGTCCCGCCCCGATGATTCTGCCATCGGTCGGGGTGTGACAGTTAGTTTTTATGTCTTTGTGTTTTTTATATGTAAATGTATAAAGTTGCTAAGTTTTTTTACTAGTGAGCCTTTAAGTTCGCCTAGTCTATCAGAGGCGAACTTAATAAGTTCGCTTAGGTATAACTGAGGCAAACTTAACAAGTTCGCTTACAGCAGGTATCACTGAGTCGTAAATAAACTTAATAAGTTCGCTTACAGCAGGTTAGTTTCTATATATATGTGTTTACAGAGTCATTAGACGAGGACTGGTCAAAGAGAGAACCAAGAGATAAACTTGTCTTATTGAGTCTGTAACCACTGTGATTTGGAATATAATTGAGAAGTTTATTTACGCGTGTTGTTTGAATTGTCGGTTAGTATACAAACGTTAACATGAAGGATTCCGCACTTCGTGTTATAGAAACGTCATATCACGAGTTCGATCAGTAGTTGAGTTTCCTGGACCTACAATTTATTAAAAAATTATATATATATTTTGTTTCAAAACTTCCATGAAGTTCACATTAAACTGGCCCAACTGTAGACAAACATACTCGGCCCATTAACGGCCCAAACTAAAGGCCCAATATATGAACCAAATTCAAAATGAACTGATAAACATTATTTGATGGATCGTTACACGATTCGATATAATTTATAATTATATAAAACGTTTACACGGAGAACTGTTAGAACGGTTAACTCGCTAGTACGAGTTATTACCGATTATCCGATGTGATAAAATATTTAGACGTCAAGTTTAAAATATATAATATTAATAAATACTATTATTTAATTCAGGCGACCGATTAGGAGTTTACGTGAGATATGCGACGTTTGATTCGCAACAGCGACAACTGTCGGTATAGAAATCAACGGGTCTTGCTAGATCCGGTATAATTAAATAATAATATAAACAAGTATTTCTTTTATATCTATCATATTAAGATATTAATATAATTATTATTTAGCACGTCATGACTTATAAATATTACATCATTATGTCATTGATTTATATATGCTATAAATACAATATATATAGCTATAAAAGTAAAACTCATTAATTAGAAAATTAGAAATATAAAAATATATATATGTATATCAAAACCTACGGGTTATCATTTATGAACCTTTGTATTTTAATAATATAATACTATTATTTTAATTTTATTGATATTACTTTTATTATTATTAACACTTTTTTTTTCACAATGTTACAAATACTAATTTTTCATTACCATAATTATTATTATCATTATTTTTGTTTTCAACTATTAAAACTTGCAATTCTTTTTACACTCATATTACTAATACTAATATTACAAAATTGCTATTAAAAACGCTATATTAACTACTATTATTATTATTACTATTGTTAACACTAGTACCACTACCAATACTATTATTATTATTTTTAACAATATTTTTAAATACTACACATATGGTTAACGTGTTATAAATGGCATAACTCTTATATTAGTATTAGCACTGTTATTCTATTGCATTACTAAAACTTATATTATATTTACACTAATATTATTAATGATTAAAAATACTTTCATTAATAGTATGAGTATTATTTTTGCCCCTACTAATTATTATAGTTACGTTTATATTTATTATCACTTAACGGTGTACTTATGAACTATAGATACCTAGTTTCAATACAAACATATTTATACTAGTAATACAAACATATTTATACTAGTAATATGTATTTATTTGAGTCGAACACGCATCTATATTTAGAAACCTAAATATTTATTTTAGTACGAATGTGTATAGTTAAGGATACTAAGTATTAGCTACTTTTTAGAATAGACATAGTATACATGTATATTTGCTAGGACTTGTTATATAATAATTAAAGTTTCGTAAATTATATATATTTTCGACATACCTACATAAACATATAAAACCTTGTTTTGCTTACTTATACATACATACATACATATTCATTTAACCATATTTTACTTTACTTAGCATAAGTTAACGAAAACGAGATTTGATGTGATACTTTATACATTATGTATATTCATATGTACAATCATTTTATAAACACCACATTTACTTTCGATACAAACATTTTATAAACCTCACATATGTATATGCGTAACTATAGGATTTGATTATTATCTTCGAAACAAATATAATTACTTGTATATAAAATTAGTTATTTATACATATGTATTACATATATAAATACATCACATAAGTAAATAATGCCTAGTGTTACCTTATTTGAATCGAACCATTATTATAATACTTAGTATTACTTTGATTCGGCTCGAAACATTATTTTACTACTTTCATTAGAACATATACACAAGCATTACCATTATACACGAATATTAAGTCAAACCAACGCTTTTATAGTACAACCATTAGAATAATAAACGGAGGTTTAAAACCCGAGACTTTTACCAAAGGACCCAACACTTTAACGAATCAGTCGAGCTCAACCACACGGTTAATAACGTTACTCTAGTATAGTATACTAAAGTCACGATTATAATTAGGATTTGTCTTAACAACTTCATACTCCATAGCAAGCTTGCAACTTTAGCATATTATTTGGCACATACAAGATTACTAGGTGAGTTCATGTGTTTTTTCCCTTCTTTTACTTAAACTTTTGGGGTGATTACATGCTTCTATATTGTTTACATACTTGGTGTAATAATTAAATAAGGTCGTTTTAGCTGCCATAATGAATCACCGATCTCTAGCACACAATCATTAACTCCGTTGGAGCCAGCGAATATATGGGTAGTACTATCTGGTGAAACCCTCGCACACCATGGGCCCGACGTAACCGGGACAACCTCCCATGGAATGATAATCATAGAATGATGATATATATCTTGTGACATATATTCGTTTAACAGTTTTGAACTTATGTTGGCAGGCATGAGTAACTAGACCCATAACAATAAGGGGTATGGGTTAGGGGATATTATTATTATTTCTAGATGTCCACATGTTGTGGGCACAAGGTTGATTGTGAACTTGTTTAATTTTACACCATACATATTGGGATTCTCAATATAAATGTTCTATTAACTAAACTCGTGAACTCACCAACCTTTTTTTAGTTGACACAATATTTTTAAGCATGTATTCAGGTACTTTCTCGAGTTTGGAAATTAGCAACTTAGACAAGAGCTTGCTTGAAGATAGATGATTCCTTTAGAAGACTTATGCCGAGCCATAGATTCCACCCGAGAAAGCTTTGATGAGAAGATAGAATCCATTATTTTATTTTTAGTTAGTGTATAGATGATATGAACCTTTGTAAATGTATATTTTGACTTAGTTTGATCAATGCCATTTATAAATTATATGTCACGTTATTTCCGCTGTGTTTTGTTTTGGTATTCGATCATCACGCCTAGCCCTATGGTCGGGTTATGACAGATCGGTATCAGAGCCAGCGGTTTTAGCGAATTAGGTTTCCCTTAGGATTCCTAGGCTTTAACCGAGAACACTTTTAGGATCCTCACCATTAGGACTTCAAAAATACTAAGCTTTGATTACATTTTCGTACATTTGGAGAACTTAAGTACCTTGAGACATGACTTTAAGGACCTCAGCTAATAAGTACACTTTAGGACAATCACTTCCACATCGACACTTGAAATAACCTTGGTGCACGCATACAATATGACTATGCTAGGAGACTACCAGAGTGATCTTGTGAGTAAGTTAACAATTACACTTGATATCACGTAATTGTGAGCTTACATGCACATGTGATTTCTAGGAAATCCTAGCGGGTCTCCATATGCGTAAGCCACAAGCATAAAACTGTTCTTAAATTAAAACAACCCTTGTCGAGGAGACATTCATCAACTAAATTAACCATTGTATCTTTCTAAATTCAACACTTTCCTTAGAAACTCGAATCAACTGTGCTATTTCATGATAACTGAGCAACTTCTTCTTTTAATTCCATTGACTCTATTATATAAGTTATCATAGATCACTCATGAACAACATTGTTGCAACCACGTTGTTGCAATTTCACATCCTCATATATCAAATATATTATCCTTAACAACACATTTGCTGACCCATTATCAAACGCTAGTCATATTCTAACTTCATTACTTCACTAATTAGATTCCCTATCTAAGTTCCTATTGTCTTGAAAAAGCAGAAGAAATTTGGACTAAGCCTGGCGAAAGCATCAGTTAACCCGGAACAACGAAGATTATTCTCGTCTCTCATGTCTTTAGACGACACCTGATGAAGCAGTCACTCTTAATACATCCCTTCTATTAACAATTGAAAATCCCTTCCTTATTCAATTGTAATCAATTCTATTATTCTTAATTTACTGAAGCCGACCCCACTGGTGCTGAAGGTGACAACAATTGTAATCCCTTCCTCTACCCTTAATATATTGGAGCGAAGATCGAAGGCTTGGACTTCTATGTTTTTCAAAAATAATTTCTTACCCCTCACAATGTGAACGTCCATCTTGACATTGAATCCCTGTTGTACACCCAAGTCCAATAACTAGTACCATATACATCAAAGCCATTACATAAATCTTGATAAAATTAACATTTTTACTTTTATTGGAAACCCATACTATTTAAGCAATATAAGACAAAATTTTCTAGTAAAATAAAAGTATATAACTATTATATTATTTTGTTACTTTTACTTAATTAACCATTGTTGTAACGCGTTTAAATGATATATATTCTTAAATAATTAAAATTACCTCAATTTCTAAGTTATATTTTTATACGGTAGGTTATGACTCATAAGGTATAAAAATAATTTTTATATAATTATTTTCTGTATTTTTTATATTTTTAGTGCATTTAATTGTCTAAAAATAAACTAAACTCCCAATAATTATTAAATAAATTTTGAAATTTTATTTTATATTTTATATAGTCTTAATACATTATTTTTAAGTCCTAAAATGTGTAAAACTCAAATTTTGATTAGATTCACTAATTATTAAAATATCAAATAGTTCCTGATTTATTTTACACACGTTAAACATGTTTCATAGTAATTAGAGACCTGCACCTAAATCAATTTTTTTCCTAGGTTTATATTAGTATTAGAAAGTTTTCTGTAAATTTTAATAATTTTATGAGGTGTTTAACTAATTTTTTTCCCAATTTATGGCTTTTAAACTCGTTTTAAATCGTGCGGTCGTTTAGAAAAACGCTTTTGGGAGATTCTTGTTAGGAAACTCTTTATTTAGGAATTATGTTCTTTGGAGAATTCTGAGTTTGTAAATTGGTTGATAAAAATATCATTTTTGAGTAAACAATATTGTGAAATTCGTTTTCGACGGTTTTTCGATGGTTTTTACTTTTTTTTTTTAAGTTTCGAGCCATAAGTTGTTATGAATCAGTTTTATGAACTTAATAATCTATAAATTTAGTATAGTTAATGGTTTGGACATATAGGGGGTCATACGTACCTACAAAGATATAAAATAATTAAACGAACGCTTATAAACGTACGGTTTTCAGGTAGGCTTATAAACCCTTTCGACCGTTAGGAATTCCATGCAAACAAATCCATTTTGAAACCCATTTTCAAATTTCTTCTCATCCTAGTTGAATAACTATGCATCCATTCAGAGAAACCCTGGAAGCCGACGACTACACAATTGTCGACTTCATTAAACTCTATTGTCTCCATGCTGACTAATCGATAACTACCCCATGAAGATCTTGCCACCGACTGATCGAAGACAAATCTACATTAAGAGTTATCAACAAAATAGACTTAGCAAGCCCAAAATCAGTTTCAGGGAACCCTGTTTTCATGAAATTTCCTTCCATGTCATATATTTCTACTTCACTACCTAGACAACTAATATCAACACACCTCAAGCCTTTCCCCTCAACACCAAGGATGTTGCAGAAGAAAATGTCATACTTACTCCTGAAGAATCCGATTGAACCAATAAACCCTCTCAACAGATCGCATTTCAGTGAGAATCTCTTGTTCTATATCGATAAGACTCCTATGTTCTGTAAATACGAACGTACCAAGACGCCAATTCCTTGCAAAAAACGGTCAACTTCCTGATTTCGAACTATTATACATAGTCTTTCAAGTGATCTACCCAATCAAACTCCTTTTAGACCTTGTCTAACTTTTACTCGTATAACCTATATCTAGGAGAAAATAATCCTTTTAGACCCTTGTCTAACTTTTACTCCCATAACCTATATCTTGGAGAAATAATCAGCATTACATATGTGATCTATTGCCTAAGAGATCCAACATACGCTTGCATCCTTTCTTTCTCTTAGCAGCAATAATTATCGAAAACCATTTAGAACTAAATCCTGATAATTACACGGTACCCCCCGAGTATGGATCGTCTACAACATCCTTTGTCATATTTGATTTTCATGACCCTATCTCAAGCTATTGCATATATCAGTACCTATTCTTTCTCTCATTTTAGAATAATAAATCACTCAAATCGTACCACATTTTAAGATCAATTGTTTCTTCATTAAGTTTCCTAAACCTACACTTGAAAATTCTATATGTGCCCTTTATCTAGAATCACGACTTCATATGATAAAACCAACCGTCTGTTTCCTTTCAACAAACCATTGGAATTGTTTCCTCTAACTCTCAAATAGCCGAAGGCTATTCATGTCTTGTCTAGTTAAACTTTTAAGTTCTGATTATCATTGCCCTTGAAACCTTGATTTAAAAATCTCTATTCCCTTTGAATTCGTCAAGTGGTTTAAAAACTTACATTACTGTCGAGATTCATAATCAAACTTTAGAAAGTAACAAAAACTTAAATTTTGAGTACGAAATTTCTTTAATAAGGGGAGACTGTAACAACACCAAATTTAGGGCCTGGTTTTTTTTTATTATTATTATTTAATTACGTGCTACTTACTTGGATACTTGAAATATTGAATAGCAAAGTCGAATACTTTGGGCTACCATTTAGAACCCAATAAACACATTGTGATCACACTAATGGGCTAGGCCCATTAAACTGGCCCAACTGTAGACAAACAGACTCGGCCCATTAACGGCCCAACTAAAGTCCAAATATACGAACCTAATTCAAAATGAGCTGATAAACATTATTTGATGGATCGTTACACGATTCGATATAATTTATAATTATAAACACCGTTTACGCGGAGAACTGTTAGAACGGTTAACTCGCTAGTACGAGTTATTACCGGTTATCCGACGCGATAAAATATTTAGACGTCAAGTTTAAAATATATAATATTAATAAATACTATTATTTAATTCAGGCGACCGATTAGGAGTTTACGTGAGATATGCGACGTTTGATTCGCGATAGCGACAACTGTCGGTATAGAAATCAACGGGTCTTGCTAGATCCGATATAATTAAATAATAATATAAACATGTATTTCTTTTACATCTATCATATTAAGATATTAATATAATTATTATTTAGCACATCATAACTTATAAATATTACATCACTATGTCATTGGATTATATATCCTATAAATACAATATATATACCTATAAAAGTAAAACTCATTAATTAGAAATATAATAATATATATATGTATACCAAAACCTACAGGTTATCATTTATGAACCTTAGTATTTTAATAATATAATACTATTATTTTAATTTTATTGATATTACCATTATTATTAACAACACTTTTTTTTCACAATGTTACAAATACTAATTTTTCATTACCATAATTATTATTATCATTATTTTTGTTTTCAACTATTAAAACTTGCAATTCGTTTTACACTCATATTACTAATACTAATATTACAAAAGTCGTTATTGCTATTAAAAAAGCTATATTAATTATTATTATTATTACTATTGTTAACACTAGTACCACTACTAACACTAATATTATTATTTTTAATAATATTTTTAAATACTACTCATATGGTTAACGTGTTATAAATGACATAACTATTATATTAGTATTAGCATTGTTATTCTTTAGCATTACTAAAACTTATATTATATTTACACTAATATTATTAATGATTAAAAATATTTTCATTAATAGTATGAGTATTATTTTTACCCCTACTAATTATTATAGTTACGTTTATATTTATTATCATATAACCGTGTACTTATGAACTATAGATACCTAGTTTCAATACAAACATATTTATATTAGTAATATGTATTTATTTGAGTCGAACACACATCTATATTTAGAAACCTAAGTATTTATTTTAATACGAATGTGTATAGTTAAGGATACTAAGTATTAGCTACTTTTTAGAATAGACATAGTATAATGTATATTTGCTAGGACTTGTTATATAATAATTAAAGTTTCGTAAATTATATATATTTTTGACATACCTACATAAACATATAAAACCATGTTTTGCTTACTTATACATACATACATATTCATTTAATCATGAGTTAGCGAAAACGAGATTTGACGTGATACTTTATACCTTATGTATATTCTTATGTACAATCATTTTATAAACACCACATTTACTTTCGATACAAACATTTTATAAACCTCACATATGTATATGCGTAACTATAGGATTTGTTAATTATCTTCGAAACAAATATAATTACTTGTATATAAAATTAGTTATTTATACATATGTATTACATATATAAATACATCACATAAGTAAATAATGCCTACTGTTACCTTATTTGAATCGAACCATTATTATAATACTTAGTATTACTTTGATTCGGGTCGAAATTTACTACTTTCAATAGAACATATACACAAGCATTACCATTATACACGAATATTAAGTCAAACCAACACTTTATAGTACAACTATTAGAATAATAAACGGAGGTTTAAAACCCGAGACTTTTACCAAACGACCCAACACTTTAACTAATCGGTCAAGCTCAACCACACGGTTAATAACGTTACTCTAGTATAGTATACTAATGTCATGATTATAATTAGGATTTGTCTTAACAACTACATACTCGATAGCAAGCTTGCAACATTAGCATATTATTTGGCACATACAAGATTACAAGGTGAGTTCATGTGCTTTTCCCCCTCTTTTACTTAAACTTTTGGGGTGATTACATGCTTCTATACTGTTTACATACTTGGTGTAATAATTAAATAAGGCCGTTTTAGCTGCCATATTGAATGCCCGATCTCTAGCACACAATCATTAACTCCGTTGGAGCCAGCGAATATATGGGTAGTACTATCTGGTGAAACCCCCGCACACCATGGGCCCGACGTAACCGGGACAACCTCCCATGGAATGATAATCATAGAATGATGATATATATCTTGTGACATATATTCGTTTAACAGTTTTGAACTTATGTTGGCAGGCATGAGTAACTAGACCCATAACAATAAGGGGTATGGGTTAGGGGATATTATTATTATTTCTAGATGTCCACATGTTGTGGGCACAAGGTTGATTGTGAACTTGTTTAATTTTACACCATACATATTTGGATTCTCAATATAAATGTTCTATTAACTAAACTCGTGAACTCATCAATCTTTTTTTAGTTGACACAATATTTTTAAGCATGTATTCAGGTACCTTCTCGAGTTTGGAAATTAGCAACTTAGACAAGAGCTTGCTTGAAGATAGATGATTCCTTTAGAAGACTTATGCCGAGCCATAGATTCCACCCGAGAAAGCTTTGATGAGAAGATAGAATCCATTATTTTATTTTTAGTTAGTGTATAGACGATATGAACCTTTGTAAATGTATATTTTGACTTAGTTTGACCAATGACATTTATAAATTATATGTCACGTTATTTCCGCTGTGTTTTGTTTTGGTATTCGATCATCACGCCTAGCCCTCTAGTCGGGTTGTGACACACTCCTAAACAGAAGCCAATCTACAAAAGAACTTCCCCAGATAAACTCTTTGTTAGAAAGGTAAAGCAGGAGAAGCAAGTATCCGTGGTTGAACCATCAGCAGCCAGCAAAAATGCTGCTGATCATGTGAAGCTGAAGAAATCAAAAACCAAACCTTCAGCAACAACCAAGTATGCTGCTGATCATGTAAAGCCATCAGCAGTAACCAAGTCTGCTGCTGATAAGCCAAAATCTTCAGCATTAAAATCTGTTGTTGATCAAGCAAAACCTTCAGCAGCCAAAGCAATACCAGTTGCTGACAGAGCACAAAGATCTGGAAAACCATCCCAACAATGGAAAGCCAAGACCCCAGCCTCTATCCCTCAAAGCATCATAATTGGCTCCATTGAGTGCAAGCATACTGATGCTGCTAATCCAAAGACACACTTAACCAAGTCTGCAAGTTCTTGGGTTCCTCCCTCTAACTAGATCTCTCTCATGTGCAGGGACAACCAGGTCACAGGGATAACACCTGGGTTATGGACAATGGTTGTTCTAGGCACATGACTGGCAACAGGTCCATACTCTCCAACTTCAGACATTTCAATGGAGGATATGTTGCATTTGGGAGTGATTCAAAAGGAGGATCAATTACTGGACAGGGAACTGTGTCTAATGAGAGAATGGACTTCAATCTCACGAGTGTGTCTAAGATATGTGATCAAAAGCATTGGATGCTTTTCACAGATAAAGAATGTTTTGTGTTATCCCCTAGCTTAAACTAACCTCCTCCAGAGAAGATTCTATTGACTGCTCAGAGAGAAGATAATCTATATGTGCTTGACATGAATGAGGTCACTCCATCTAGTAGTATATCTTGTTTTCTGTCAAAGGCATCAGTTGATGAATCAGCTCTATGGCACAGGAGATTAAGCCATGTCAATGTAAAAACCATCAACAAGTTGGTGAAGGGAAATCTTGTTAGAGGGCTTCCTGACAAAGAATTCCAACTTGAAGATCATTGCATCGCATGCCTGAAGGTGAAGCAACACAAGAGTTCTCACTAGCCCAATACATTGAATTCAAATGACTCCCCATTACAGCTGCTGCATATGGATCTCTTTGGTCCTATAAATGTCATGTCAATGGGCAAGAAGTCATACTGTCTGGTGATCACTGATGACTATACCAGATTTTCATGGGTATACTTCTTAAGAACAAAAGATGAAATTGCTGAGATTCTTAAATCTTACATTCTTAGAGTTGAGAATCAAAGCAATCAAAAGGTGAAAGTTATAAGGTGTGATCAAGGTACAGAGTTCAAAAATCATACCTTGAACTATTTTTGTGAGAGCAAGGGCATAGAAAGACAGTACAGTGCTCCAAGAACTCCTCAACAAAATGGGGTTGCCGAAAGAAGAAACATAACTCTAATTGAATCGGCAAGATCAATGTTGGCTGATTCAAAACTGCCTCTGACACTCTGGGCAGAAGCAGTCAGCACAGCTTTCTATGTGCAAAATAGAGTTCTCATTGTCAAGCCTGTTAACAAGACACCTTATGAACTCTGGTTCAAAAGAGTTCCCTACATTGGATTTCTAAAACCTTTTGGATGTCCATGCACCATCCTGATCACACATGGGGTTCTTCCTTAGTCTGGTGCCAAATATGATGAAGGATACTTTATGGGATATTCCTCTTAATCCAAAGTCTACAAAGTATTCAACTCAAGAACAAGATTTATGGAAGAATCGACCAATGTGGAATGTAGGGAACACATTGCATGTGAATAGGGAAAAGGACCAGACTGGCTCTTTGACATAGACTCCTTCACCCAAATAATTGAGCCTCTCATCTTCTCAAATATGGAGTCTACCTCTTCCAAAGCACCAGCTTCCACATCTTCCACTGACTAGAGATTGGAGTTCACTAGTCCTTCTATAAGACTGAAAAGGCCATCTATTGATCCTCCATCTGTTGTGGAAGCTATTGAAGCTAATGTGTCACCAGCAACAGCCTCTCTGAGAATGAAAATCAGAATGAACTTGAATGACCAAACCCTGTGCACTTAGATAAGTACGCAGGTAATCTTCCTGCCCCTATCAATAGAAGACTTGTCTTCATTTGTAGGTGGAACTTCAGGAACTAGGTTGAGAGGTGTCCGGGTCAGGACGAGCTCTCCCAACCCCTGGACCATGAGCTTAGATGAGAGATGTGTGCTCCTTCGGTATGTACTCTGTAATATGGGATGACTTATATGCTATGGATTACGTATCGTTTCATTACTTTTGTCTTTGTTCTTGTTTCTCTGCTTTGTTCTTCACGTTCCCACACAAATCACAGAACAGATCTGTGTATTTCCGCTACGCGACAAGGCTCCCGGGACCTATAAGTGGTATCAGAGCCTCGGTGTTCGCTGATTTGTGTTCCAGTTTTGAGTTTTAGGGTTTTTGAGCAGATCTGTGTTCATATGAGTTCGTACTTTTTTGTGTTAAAAATCCTCAAATCCGAGTTTGTTATCATTTCATTTGGTGTTTGGAAGGCTAAGGGTTTGTTAGATGATGTTTTCTAAGCTTTTGGAAGCATTGAGCATTCTCCTCAAGATCCGTCAAGAACACTATTGTACTGAACATGTACGCCGAATCACCTTTTCTGCGTACTTGCTAAGTACGCATGGGTTAGCCCTACGTACTTAGTAAGTACGCATGAGAAGTGACCTGCGTACTTAGCTAAGTTCGCAAGAGCATTTCTCTGCGCACTTAACAAGTACGCATGGGAACTTGGCTTTGCAAACTTACTAAATACGCAGCAACACCCTACATATGCGTATTTACTAAGTACGCATGAACTAGTATATGGGATTAAAAAAAAGTTTTTTGGCGGGAAAAATTTTCTTGGCCAAATTTTTTGGGGATAATTTGTACGCTTGTTTCGGGCCATTTTTGAGAAGATAGTAATTTTGGTTTTTCCGGACCAGAATTTGTATACGATGTGGCTTGGCGAAACGCGGACGAGATTTTTGTTGGATGATACCACTTGTCATACATTGTTTAAGTGTTCAAACCTGAAAATGTGGGCTACGAGTATCCGAAATACTTATTTAATAGGGTTTGAATGCTAAATTAATGGGAGCAATTGGGTCGTCATCGGCTAAAGGTCTCGTTCTATTTATGAAGATGTGGCTACTTTGGGTCATTTGGAAAAAGAATCATCTTGTTTAGGTATTCAAACCTGAATACGTGGGCTACGAGTATCCGGGATACTTCTTTAATAGGGGATGAATACTTGAACAACTTGAACCCAAGGATTTGCTGTTTTGGATCTTTGCAAAGGAATAAAAGAATAAAATCTTGGAGTTGGCTAGTTGTACTTTTTGAGGATTTGAGTGAAGTGGTAATGAAGCTGGTCATAGTTTACAGAGAAATGAGGGGGATAAAAATAAATGTAACATCAACCATGATTTCTCGTGTAAACTATATTTTTCGTGCTCATTGGTCAAGCCTGTGTTCAAGATTTGATGTGATTTAGTTATGATTGGATTTCTCATTTGGGATCTGGGTGGAATGCCAGATACACAACCTAGTTATGGAACTTCACAGCGGTGAACGTATACAGATTAGGAGGTGTAAACAAGGATTGAAGATCTATTTGAAGAATGTTGGACTTTAGATATAAGGTGATCACTGTTGAGCATGATTTTGTGTTTGATTCTATCAAGTGTTATTAGGATGAAGTTGGATATTCATTGGATTATTAGTTAAAGATGAAACCTTTTATCATTGGCCGATGGGATAGGAAACATTCCCTTGATTCTGGTTTAGTCAGATGAAGCTTAAACTGAAAGGGGATATTGGAAATGAACATCTTCGGGAATTTGGTTAACTCGTGAAGATACAGGATATAGTTGGACATATCTGGTTGAAGACTTAAGTTTATCTTACTGGAATTCCTATGGGAGCTGATTAGTTTGATGCAGGTTATTGAAAATTCAAACTCTCTATCATATGCCAGCTGATTTGGAGTTGTCTTAGTCTACTATTGTTACCTGGTTAGGAAGACATTGTTATACTCAGAATTCTAAGTCAGGTTGGAGCAAGCTACTGCTGAGAGGATGAACTACAATGAAGTGTGTTGGGTTAGTTGGTTCCTATTGAAGCACTTGGTTTGGTCTACAATGAAAGCTATAGTTAAGAGGGAGTCGGGTTTGTCATCACTCGGCAATTGAAGACTGAAGTTTGAAGATTTGAAGATCTCAAGTGGAATGCCTAATAATCGTCTCGCCAGAAGACACTTGATGTCATTAGTTTAGAGGGAGTCTGTTAGGACATTCTTTGTAAACTAATGTATATCAGTGTTAGTGATAGATAGAATTTGATGCTATAGTTAAGAGGGAGTTTGTAGAAGCATGTTTTAGTAACTATAGATAAATTTCTATGTATCGGTGTATGTAGCTAGTACGCAGGAGGGTGTTCCAGAGCACTTAGCCTGCATACCAGTTTGGTCCTGCGTACTTAGTAAGTACGCAAGGCTTTTACCTTGCGTACTTGTCAAGTACGCATGACCAAACCCTGCGTACTTAGACAAGTACGCACGTAATGTTCTTTCCCCTATAAATAGAAGACTTGTCTTCATTTGTAGGTGGTACTTCAGGAACTAGGTTGAGTGGTGTCCGGGTCAGGACGAGCTCTCTCGACCCCTGGACCGTGAGCTTAGATGAGAGATGTGTGCTCCTTCGGTATATAGTCTATAATACGGGATGACTTCTATGCTATGGATTACGTATCGTTTCATTATCTTTTGTCTTTGTTCTGTTTCTCTGCTTTGTTCTTCACGTTCCCGCACAAATCACAGAACAGATCCGTGTATTTCTGCTGTGCAACAAGGCTCCCGGGACCTACCCAGGGGAATCCTGGTTTCACACAACACTGGTTGTATACCAGTTTCTATAAGCTTTTATGAGTCACGAGATGTCTAACATTCTTGTCCCTGACTCGCTTGGGCACTTGAGGCTTAAACACCATGAACTTCCCTGATTTTCCCTCTCGCTGCAGAACCTGCCACAAACCCATCGCTACTGTGTGATTTGAGTGACCCAGCAGCTCTCGGTTTGCTAGGTTCATGAGGTCGTATCATAGCAAAGAGTTGAAAGCTTCACTGGTTGGTTTCAAGTATTGAACCCCCTAGCTCGCTTGATTGTAAACAACTTCTTGTCCTCCTCGAACCTCACAGCTAAGATCATCCCTGTTGCTCCATGTTTGTCAATAATGGATGTCTTCTACCATACAGGAGCCGGATCCTTCGAAGAACTTGCAGGCGTGTGTTTGCTTTTCTGCACCTCTGGATCCACAGGTGTAGGGTCGGTAGGAGAGGATTCAGTCGACGCCTTAACAGTACTATCAGGGTCGACTGGACCTGTGTCAAGATGAGTTTCAAAGGATGGAGCTTCAAAATTCTCTCCATCTACAAACTCATACTCTCCTTCCCTGTCGCCCTTGGAAACTTCGATTAAAACATCCTCATCCCAGTCATCACCAGACTCGATTTCTCCCTCTTCAAGATTGCAGAGAGCATCGATTTGTGCTTCTTTGGAATAGTCTAGCTCTAATAACAAGATCACATCGTCCGACACGTCGTCAGATAGATCTTTCAATACGTCAGCCACATACTTTCCTTTATCACCACCTGAAGCATCACCTCCACTTTCACTCCGAGAAGACTCCCCCTCAGCCATAGGCACGACAGAAATGGGAACAATCGCCAAAGTTGACGGTTGCTGCTCACTTCCACTCGTTCCGGCTTCAGGATCTTTATCCTGATCATCTCCCTTAGTTAGGTCAACTAAGTGACAAGCCTCTTCACTGCTAGGCTTGGTTGATTGCTTCTCCAACAGTTCTTTCAATTTCTCCCCCTGAGCAGCAAGCGTCTTGGCCATATCACAGACCAGTTTCACCATAGTGTCATGCTCTAAACGCTGCTTGTCATCAGCCTCCCACTGTTTCTTTAGCGCGGCTACCTCATCAATCAGAGAGTTAATCTGCCCCTGATGTTTGTTAGATTCTTCTCTCGATTTCCGTAGCATTTCAAGAAGTCCAGCGACTTGAGTCTCTAGGGTAGTGATCCGGGTATCACGAGGATCAAGTCCCCTAGAAGATGATGCTTCTGCTTGATGAGTCAGGAAGGAACAGATTCTCCAAAATCGAACCCCTGGTTGAAGTCAAAGTCATGAAAGGGTTCACTGATGTGTTGGAGGGTGGTTGTAGGGATTGAGGTTGGGATGGTAGTTGTTTGGATGGTGGTTAGGGTGATGGTGATAGACTTAGTGAGAATAGGAGTCGTCACCGCCAGACTTTACAGGGAGGGTCACTATCACAGGAACCTCCTCTGTGATAGTAGTAGTAGCCTCAACAGATGTTACCAATGGCCTCCTCCTCTGTCTCTTATAAAGCTGCTGTGAAGGTGAGGTAGAAGTCGATTCAGTGCTTGCAGCTATTACTTGCCTCTGAGCACTTACTTCCACCTCACGAAGAATAGGTTGGTGTTGCCTATCTCCCCTGACTTGTTGATACTTTCCTGTCTGCGTCTCTATATAGCAGCGTCCGAATCAGAATCGGGCTCATATTCACTTCTACTCTCTTGTCTTTTTCTCTTGGAAGATGACTCGGGAAGGGTCACCTTCGTCAATCTCCTTGGGTGTGCCTGTGATGGTGCATCATCAGAATTAGATGAATCTGACTCGGTCTCCTATGAGTCGGATTCTTCAGCACCCCCACTTCCCGCTTCTTCGTCTCCTCCTTCTTCAGATACTTCATCCTCATATTCTACTTCCTCCTCTTCCTGTTGTTCATCACTGTGTTCACTGAGTTCAGGCTCAGACTTTGCACTATACCATCTCCAATTTGCTGGTGCCATATACGCTTCATTAACAGGTGGCCAAAGACTGGAGTATGCACAGGGGTAGGTTCTACACTACATGGCGTTAAGAACTATGAGAAAACTCTCTTGGCCACCCACTTCGCTTGCAGTCTCTCCCCAATAGCTGGTAGATTTGGTAACGCATCAGTGATCAAGAGTTACACAAATCTGGGGTATAACAGGAACCTAAACCTCTCCATCATATTGATCTGATCAATTAGGGCTTTGTAAATGTAGCGGGAGAAGTTGTAGCCCTTGTTGAGAGACAGCCCAACCATAGCAGTTGTCACACCCCGCCAAGGCGGAAACGCGAGGCGCGACGTTTATGGTTTCCAAAGCATATGATTACCGCAAACACATACATGATAAATGGATACATAAACAAGATTAAGATTATACATTACAAAAAAATAATAATCTAAGTTTACAAAAAGTTAAGATTTCACAAATATGACTCAATTCAATGAGTTATATGAGGGAAATCCTCCTTGAGTAGTATCCATCATGCATGCATGTAATCTACATTGCTAACCTTGCAGTCATCATTCAATTTCCTGAAAAACATACTTAAAATCGTCAACACGAGGTTGGTGAGTTCACAGGTTTAATCAAATAGTTCTTGGTAAAACTCAGTTGTTCATAAATCGTTTCAGTTGTATGTGATAAACATAATAAGAATTGTTGACCCATTTGCAAACTAGCTAGGAATACAAATAATATGTTCATACATGAGGCGTAACCAAACCATGACATGTGTGAGCCCCTATTAAGCGTTATCAGATTCTATGCGGCCATAAATCCTCCAGATTGTGGTTAGCGCGACTAACCATGACCGGGAGACGTCACTCTCCATAGTACTATTCATAGGACCTTAGGCTACAGTTAATGGTTACTATGTTGTTCCAGGGGACTTTAGCAGCCTCCAATGTGTTGTTCTCATCCCATGTAAACATAAAGTCGTGTCTTATTCTCTTGTTATCCCATAAAATAGTTGAAGTATGTTCTTCCCCCAAATATTAGAAAACAGTAAAAAGAAAGGGGCCGTGAAACTCACCTTGAGTTTGTGTATATACTTGTGATAATACTTGTTGTAGTCAACCTTGACTATTTGTACCCTAGATACCAAGGGTAAATTGTTGTTAAGACCAACGTCTTAATTGTAAATTGTTCACCGACCTTGTAAATCTGATTGTGTTTGTTTAAATATCATTTTAGTTTCCCAACACATGTTTTGTTGTAAAATAGTTTTGAGTTACTGCCCAACTGGGACTGTTGTACAGGTGTCGAAACTTCTTAGTTTCGATTGGGCATATATGTGTCGAAACTACTTAGTTTCGATGGAGTATATGTGTGTCGAAACTACTTAGTTTCGATGGAGTATATGTGTGTCGAAACTACTTAGTTTCGATGGAGTGGTCAGGAGTCGAAACAACCTAGTTTCGATTGAGAAAAGGTATCGAAACTACCTAGTTTCGATTGAGTATTTGCTATCGAAACTACCTAGTTTCGATCAAAACTCCTAGTTTCGATGGATCAACAGGTATCGAAACTCCTAGTTTCGATTGAGTTAACTGGTATCGAAACTCCTAGTTTCTATTACTGGACTTCTGTTTGACAGAATCAGTCCTGCATATTTTTATGTTTTAAACTTGAATTCGACACACTCTTCTTGTTATCTTTCTTGCGTTTAAATAAGATGTAAGTTTAGCTACGGTTTTAAAGAAACTAATGTGAAAATGTCGAGTTTTTACCTTAAAACCGAGATGAAGATGATGAAATAAAACAGAGATGATCTCGACTCTTTTGCAGAAACACTTGAAATTCTTCTTAAAATACTGGTTTGTGATAGGATTTTGCCTTGAAACTGGACTTCGAATTGAAGAGAATTGGAATGTTTGCCGTATGAAAATGAGAAATATGAAGAGGAGTCGTGATGTTGAGACTGAAAAGGTATGGGACGAGTGAAGGGAGGGGGTGTGGGTTTTCTCTGGCTTCCGGCCGAGAAGTCAAAGAGTAGGTTGGGTTATAATAATAAAACAATTAGATTTAGGTATTAATATCAATTATAGTTTTAAAGGGGTAAATAAATCCGGTTTAGATCCTCCACGGTATTATAAATTTATTCTGAAAATAATTTATTGTTCTACGCAAAGTTTGTGGAAATAAAATATATATTTCTCTGGTTATTTAAATTAACCATTAGTGTTCGAATTTGTCGGTGTATATAACACGTGATCCGGTAACTCCTAGAATTACCAAATATGAAGTGAGACCATGTACGGTTTTTGATGGACCTTAATGTCCTTGTTTGTGAAATTACGTAAATCACAAAAATAATTATAATGTAAACTCGTTTATTGTAATGTAAACTTGTTCATAATGTGTACGGATATTGACCTGAAATGTCGGGTGTCACATTCTCCCCTTGTTAAAAGAATTTCGTCCCGAAATTCAATTCGTGTCGTCTTGAACTGGTGTATCCTTAAACAAGGATGGGTATTTTGTTTTCATTTGGTCCTCTCGTTCCCATGTATACTCAGGACCACGCTTTGAGTTCCAACGTACTTTAACCAGTTTGATTCGACTACGTCTCAGCTTTTGAACCTTCCAATCTGAAATCTCAATCGGTTCCTCGATGAAGTGAAGTTTATCATCAATGTGGATCTCGTCAGGCGGTATAATTAGTGTCTCGTCTGATAAACACTTCTTGAGATTTGATACATGAAACGTATCATGTACATTGTTTAGTTCTTGTGGTAGCTTGAGTTTGTAAGCTACAGGGCCAACCCTAGCCAGTATTTCGAACGGACCAACGTATCTAGGGTTGAGCTTACCACGGTTACCAAACCTTGCAACGCCTTTCCATGGTGAGACTTTTAACATTACTCGGTCGCCAATTTGAAATTCTAATGGTTTTCGTCTGTTGTCAGCATAGCTCTTTTGTCTATCTCGGGCCGCTTTCAAACGGTCCTTAATTTTGAAAATCTTATCAGTGGTTTCCTGGACAATCTCAGGGCCTGTCAAATGTTTTTCACCAACTTCCGCCCAACATAACGGTGAGCGGCATTTACGACCATATAAAGCTTCAAACGGAGCTGCCTTAATGCTCGTATGGTAACTGTTATTGTAGGAAAACTCAGCTAATGGTAAATGAGTATCCCAATTTCATCCGAAATCAATTACACACGCACGGAGCATATCTTCTAGTGTCTGGATAGTCCGTTCACTTTGACCATCTGTTTGTGGGTGATATGCCGTGCTCATGTCAAGACGTGTGCCCATGGCTTCTTGTAATGATTTCCAGATTCTAGACACGAATCTGCTATCTCTATCCGAGATAATAGAAATTGGCACTCCATGCCTAGCCACAATTTCCTTGATATAAAGCTTTGCAAGTTTCTCGGTTTTGTCAGTTTCTTTCATTGGCAGAAAGTGAGCAGATTTTGTTAATCGGTCGACAATAACCCATATGGTATCATAACCACTGGAAGTCCTGGGTAATTTTGTGATGAAATCCATAGAAATTTGTTCCCATTTCCATTGGGGAATTTCAGGTTGCTGTAGTAAACCAGACGGTTTCTTATGTTCGGCTTTTACTTTTGAGCACGTTAGGCATTTACTGACATATGTGGCAATATCTCCTTTCATATTGGGCCACCAATATAATTCTTTTAGATCCTTATACATCTTATCTGAACCTGGGTGAATGGAGTACCTGGACTTGTGGGCTTCGTCCATAACTAACTCCCGTAAGTTACCAAAACGTGTCACCCAAATTCTATTCATGAAGTATAAAGTGTCATCTGACTTTGGCTCCAATTGCTTTATCATTCCTCGTAAAGCTTCATTCTGAATGTTTTCTTCTTTGATTGCCTCATGTTGTGCCATCCGAATTTGAGTAGTAAGATTTGTATGAATTGTCAATCCTAAGGCACGAACACGAAGAGTTTTAACTCGTTCTTTGCGACTTAAAGCGTCCGCTACGATATTGGCTTTCCCGGGATGGTACTTGATATCACAATCATAATCGTTTAGTAGTTCTACCCAACGACGTTGTCTCATGTTAAGTTCCTTTTGATCAAAGATATGCTGGAGACTCTTGTGATCAGTAAAGATAGTACATCTTGTACCGTAAAGGTAATGTCTCCAAATTTTGAGCGCAAACACAACTGCACCCAATTCCAAGTCGTGGGTCATATAATTCTTTTCGTGCACTTTTAGTTGTCGTGAGGCATATGCGATGACTTTGTCTCTTTGCATTAACACACAACCCAGTCCTTGGTGTGATGCATCGCAGTATACGACAAAATTGTCGATTCCCTCAGGAAGGGATAGAATTGGTGCACTACACAGCTTCTGCTTTAGTAATTGAAAAGCTGACTCTTGCTTGTCATTCCAATCATACTTCTTTTCTTTCTGGGTTAATTTGGTTAAAGGCAGGGCTATTTTTGAAAAATTCTCGATGAATCGTCTGTAATAGCCGGCCAAACCTAAAAATTGACGTACTTCTGTCGGAGTCTTTGGTGCTTCCCAGTTTTTGATCGCTTCAATTTTAGATGGATCAACGTGAATTCCTTCCTTGTTGATGACATGTCCAAGAAAATGCACTTCTTGGATCCAAAACTCACACTTAGAGAATTTAGCGTAAAGTTTCTCGTTTCTGAGTAGTTCTAAGATTAATTTAAGATGATGTTCATGATCCTCCTTGGTTCGTGAATATATTAATATGTCATCGATAAACACAATCACGAATTTATCCAAGTATGGTTTGCACACACGGTTCATGAGATCCATGAAAACAGCTGGTGCGTTTGTCAAACCAAATGGCATAACTAGGAATTCGTAGTGACCATAACGAGTCCTAAATGCTGTCTTTGGTACATCTTCTTCTTGGATTCTTAGTTGATGATACCCTGACCGTAGATCGATCTTAGAGTAGAAGCTAGAACCTTGTAGTTGATCGAACAAATCATCTATTCGAGGAAGTGGGTATCGGTTTTTGATTGTAAGCTTGTTTAATTCTCGGTAATCTATACACATCCTAAAGGTTCCATCCTTTTTCTTTACGAATAAGACCGGAGCTCCCCAAGGTGAGAAACTCGGTCTTATGAAACCTTTATCAAGCAACTCTTGTAGTTGATTTAATAATTCTTGCATTTCAGAAGGTGCTAATCGATACGGCGATCGCGCAATCGGTGCGGATCCTGGTACCAAATCGATTCGGAATTCGACTTGCCTCGGTGGTGGTAATCCAGGTAAGTCTTTAGGAAAAACTTCGGGGTAATCCCTAACGATTGGAATATCTTCAAGTCGATGTTCCTTGGGTTTCTTTTCGACGACGTGAGCCAGGAATACGCAATAGCCTTTACGTAGATACTTACGAGCTTTCATGCAGTTTATCATCCTTAACGTTACTCCACTCTTCTCACCTTGAATCGAAAGAACTTCTCCGTTTGAGAGTGGGATTTGGACAATCTTCTCAAAACAAACAATCTCGGCATGATTCTTTGACAACCAATCCATGCCAATAACAACGTCAAAGCTTCCTAAATCAACGGGTAAGAGATCTATACTAAATGTGCGGTTTTTAAGACATAAGGTACAACCCTGAATGACTTCTTCGGTATTAATTAATTTTCCGTTCGCTAATTCAATTGTATACTTTTGGTCTAGTTTACTGGGCTTAATATCGAGTAGGGACTTAAAGTCATTTGACACAAAACTCATATCAGCACCCGTATCGAAAAGTATAGAGGCATAGTGATTATTTATCGGGAACGTACCAGTGACAATGTTCGGATCTTGTCGTGCGTCACCAGCCCCCATCACAAATGCTCTTCCACGGGCCTGATTGTCGTTTCGGTTCTTCAACTTTGGACAGTCTTTTCTGAAGTGCTTTGGATCTCCACACTCAAAGCATCCTTGATTCATCCTTTCTGTTCCTGGGTTGACTTTTCCTGCTACTTGATTTATCTTGTTAGGGTTCGCATTGCTCCTACAGTCATGGGCTAGATGTCCATACTTTTTACATTTTCCACATTGGGTACACTTCCCACTGTGATGATATCCACAATTGTCACACCTTGGTCGTGCTCCAAGGTATCCTTTTTGTTCCACAGTGTTGGCGACAAAGGCTTTCATAGTTTCAGGTCTCTTGTAAATTTGATTCTTGTTTTGATTAATTGGTTTTCCAAACCATTTCCTCTTTTCTCCAGATTTCCCTCCTTCGGTCTCCTTCTTCTCAAACAAACCATCACGTACAGCATTATCCCTTATCTTGAAAGCTAAAGTTATGGCGCTCTTGGCATCCATAGGGTTCGATGAAGTCACCAGACTTCGGATTTGAGGTGCGAGACCCCACAAATATCTTTCAACCTTCTTGTATTCCGGGGTAACCATGTGTGGAACCAAGATTGCTAACTCATTGAATCGGTCAGTGTAGCCAGCAACATCATCTCCTGTCATTTGCAAGTTCCACATTTCAGATTCGATCTTTTGCAACTCATTTCGAGGACAATATTCCTCGATCATCATGGCCTTCAGGTCTTCCCATGACAACTCATATGCTGTCTGCCTTCCCAAAGTCTTTACTTGTGAATTCCACCAAGTTAAAGCTTTATCAGTGAGTGAGCATGTAGAATACTTCACCATGCAGTCAGCGGTGCATTCACTAATATCAATCACCGATTCCATCTTCTCTATCCATCTCATTAGTCCAACTGCACCCTCGGTGCCATTGAAGTTACGGGGTTTGCAAGATAGAAAGGTCTTGTAGGAGCACTTCCTAATTGGAGCATCTGTAGAATTACAAGTCATAACGTCATTAATTCGGATCATGACTAGGTGTTACGACTTATTTATTCTATTACCTACGGAACCTCCGGAACCTCCAGCTGTACCGCTACCTCCTGCACCTCCTCCGCCGGTACCACTGCCGTTTCCTCCTCCACTATTTCGGTTTGCCTCATACTGTTGCATGGCAGCAGCTACTCGCTGTGCTATGAGTTGTTCTACATTTGGAGAAATCGTCTCATTGTTGTCTCCAGTAGTGTTACGGGGTGTGCTACGCTTTGGTGCCATGACGTTCTTTCTAACACATCAATTAAAAAGAAATAACATTATATGACAATAATGATAGCACATGGCATAAGGATACGACAACATCAAAACATAAACCCTTATATACATAGTTAAAACATTCATAGTACATTGTTCCCAAAAGAAACGGATACAAAAGTGATGGGTTCTCATGACCTCATCAGTACTAAAGTTTTAAACTACATAATGTACTATGGGCACAACCCGCCCATATTAGGTTTAGAAGAAGAAGTGAGAGTACAATCCAATCATCATGGCAAGTCCTGCCATAACAAAGCTTGCTCTAGCCACAAATTCTGCAGCCAACGTCCTTTCTTCTAGCGCCTCCACCATGTCTCGGACCGTAACTGTGAATTGCCAGTCCATGTCAGCTCTCAACTCTAGATAGTTAGTGGCATCCTGTATGTTTCGGGTGCGGTCATCTAGAGTCTGAACTCGAGATCCGAGTCCTTGACGAAGTCGCGTGGCTGCATCCCCCTGTGCCCGGATGTCATCTAGGAGATCATCAAGACGCTCCTCATGCGTACGAACGCGTGCTACTAGTGTAGGCACTGTGAGCTCCATGACTTCCCCAGTGTGAGGTAGGGGTGTTGGGGAGTTAGAAGACTCTCCAATCTCAAAGGTAGATGGGATGCTCTCCATCTCCCTCCAACATGCCAGAGTACGGGGCATCCAACGGATAGTTCCCATAGTCGGGTGGTAGCAGGGTCTTTGCCTAGGTGGTTCTTCACCAGTCTGTAAGTCTTTCGGGTCACGGGCTGCCAGGTTCCTTTTGTGTGGAAGTCGAAACTTCTTCTTAGCACTTTGCACCTTAACTGGTCCTCCGCTTTTCTTTCGGTAGACGATAGGCGGTTTTCCCAAGGCGACTTTAGGTGGTGTGGAGCTACGGGTTTGTACTCGATTTTTGGGATGTGAGGCGGAACGTTCCTCGTTTGATTCAGTGTCAGAGACGGGATCAGAATGTGAATGTGACGACATGCTTATGACTACAATATCCATATGACAAAATGACTGGTTATACAATGCTTATGCAATGAAAACGTTTTAGTGAGTCATTTAGATTATAGACTAGGTTCCAATTTAGATTCCTAATTCGCTATAATCAATGGCTCTGATACCAATTTCTGTCACACCCCGCCAAGGCGGAAACGCGAGGCGCGACGTTTATGGTTTCCAAAGCATATGATTACCGCAAACACATACATGATAAATGGATACATAAACAAGATTAAGATTATACATTACAAAAAAATAATAATCTGAGTTTACAAAAAGTTAAGATTTCACAAATATGACTCAATTCAATGAGTTATATGAGGGAAATCCTCCTTGAGTAGTATCCATCGTGCATGCATGTAATCTACATTGCTAACCTTGCAGTCATCATTCAATTTCCTGAAAAACATACTTAAAATCGTCAACACGAGGTTGGTGAGTTCACAGGTTTAATCAAATAGTTCTTGGTAAAACTCAGTTGTTCATAAATCGTTTCAGTTGTATGTGATAAACATAATAAGAATTGTTGACCCATTTGTAAACTAGCTAGGAATACAAATAATATGTTCATACATGAGGCGTAACCAAACCATGACATGTGTGAGCCCCTATTAAGCGTTATCAGATTCTATGCGGCCATAAATCCTCCAGATTGTGGTTAGCGCGACTAACCATGAACGGGAGACGTCACTCTCCATAGTACTATTCATAGGACCCTAGGCTACAGTTAATGGGTACTATGTTGTTCCAGGGGACTTTAGCGGCCTCCAATGTGTTGTTCTCATCCCATGTAAACATAAAGTCGTGTCTTATTCTCTTGTTATCCCATAAAATAGTTGAAGTATGTTCTTCCCCCAAATATTAGAAAACAGTAAAAAGAAAGGGGCCGTGAAACTCACCTTGAGTTTGTGTATATACTTGTGATAATACTTGTTGTAGTCAACCTTGACTATTTGTACCCTTGATACCAAGGGTAAATTGTTGTTAAGACCAACGTCTTAATTGTAAATTGTTCACCGACCTTGTAAATCTGATTGTGTTTGTTTAAATATCGTTTTAGTTTCCCAACACATGTTTTGTTGTAAAATAGTTTTGAGTTACTGCCCAACTGGGACTGTTGTACAGGTGTCGAAACTTCTTAGTTTCGATTGGGCATATGTGTGTCGAAACACCTTAGTTTCGATGGAGTATATGTGTGTCGAAACTACTTAGTTTCGATGGAGTATATGTGTGTCGAAACTACTTAGTTTCGATGGAGTGGTCAGGAGTCGAAACAACCTAGTTTCGATTGAGAAAAGGTATCGAAACTACCTTGTTTCGATTGAGTATTTGCTATCGAAACTACCTAGTTTCGATCAAAACTCCTAGTTTCGATGGATCAACAGGTATCGAAACTCCTAGTTTCGATTGAGTTAACTGGTATCGAAACTCCTAGTTTCGATTACTGGACTTCTGTTTGACAGAATCAGTCCTGCATATTTTTATGTTTTAAACTTGAATTCGACACACTCTTCTTGTTATCTTTCTTGCGTTTAAATAAGATGTAAGTTTAGCTACGGTTTTAAAGAAACTAATGTGAAAATGTCGAGTTTTTACCTTAAAACCGAGATGAAGATGATGAAATAAAACAGAGATGATCTCGACTCTTTTGCAGAAACACTTGAAATTCTTCTTAAAATACTGGTTTGTGGTAGGATTTTGCCTTGAAACTGGACTTCGAATTGAAGAGAATTGGAATGTTTGCCGTATGAAAATGAGAAATATGAAGAGGAGTCGTGATGTTGAGACTGAAAAGGTATGGGACGAGTGAAGGGAGGGGGTGTGGGTTTTCTCTGGCTTCCAGCTGAGAAGTCAAAGAGTAGGTTGGGTTATAATAATAAAACAATTAGATTTAGGTATTAATATCAATTATAGTTTTAAAGGGGTAAATAAATCCGGTTTAGATCCTCCACGGTATTATAAATTTATTCTGAAAATAATTTATTGTTCTACGCAAAGTTTGTGGAAATAAAATATATATTTCTCTGGTTATTTAAATTAACCACTAGTGTTCGAATTTGTCGGTGTATATAACACGTGATCCGGTAACTCCTAGAATTACCAAATATGAAGTGAGACCATGTACGGTTTTTGATGGACCTTAATGTCCTTGTTTGTGAAATTACGTAAATCACAAAAATAATTATAATGTAAACTCGTTTATTGTAATGTAAACTTGTTCATAATGTGTACGGATATTGACCTGAAATGTCGGGTGTCACAGCAGCTGCTAGATCATGACCCATGGCATCCTTCCCCGCCTTCATGGAAGACATGCACATGATCATAATGTGGCCAAAGTACCTCCACTGATCTAGCACCCACATCTTCTTGTAAGATGAATAATCTCGCACACCGGCGTATCCCATAAGTTGTCTCCAACACCCATCCACAAAGTAATCAGGATTGGATATTGGTCGGTTGCAAGATCTCGGAACTGTAAGACCCGCCTGATTGTGTCCTCAGAAATGGAAATATCATGACCTGCCACAGTAGCCCGAATGACATTAGGGGTTACCGTGCAGCCATGATCTGCTGTATCCCAGAACTGCTCCACGTATGGTCTTGATACAATAGGTTCTGCTGAGATAGCATTGTTTATCTTTGAGCGGTTCAAGAAATCATTGATCTCCCGGTACTCAAGTGCAGTACCCTTCCATTTCGGTTGTGTAAGTGCCAACAGATTGAATTCGCTTGTAAACGCACGAGCCATCACTGCAAAAATAAACAATGAACACAATAAGAACAAGAAGACTCATTGGAATTGAATACACATGACCAAGTATAGTACATTCACAATGAACTGAATATCCAGACTTAGAAAAATTTCAGAGTTGGCCTTCCTGCGTACTTGTTAGGTACGCAGGGTTTAGGTCTTGCGTACTTGGCAAGTACGGTACTTGTTAAGTACGCATGACATAACACTTAGCCACATTTTTTAAAATCCAAAATCAGTTACTTGTGAATCTTGATGATGAAGATGGTTGCCACTACGTCAAAAACCATGTTTACGACCAATGTAACCTATCCCAACACCAATAATGTACTAGAACCCGGTCATTTTGACCTAAGTTTTCACCCACGTAAACCCATGGTTAAACCAAGGGTTAAAATCAAAATCAATGTGTGTTATGGACAAATTTGGTGTGTTAGAGCTTCGATTAATGATCTTGAACCAGTTTTAGAGCTTAATTTGACTTAAGAATATCCAAAAATGGTTGAAAAATCACGATCAAAACCCTAGTTCTAAGTTCAAAAATCGGTCTAAACACAAGATTTAACGGATGAAATGGTCCTAGATTCTCACCAAATGTTAGTTAGATGATGTTGAAACTAAGATCGGGACGAAATACCGTTTAGGAACACACGAATTTTTGAGTGAAAAATGATCAGGGAGTATGTAACAGTGTCAAAAGTTTGAAATGAGATGAACTTAGAAAAAAATTAAGTCCTGTATATATAACCCGCGCATTTGGGTCTTGCGTACTTAACAAGTGCGCAAGACTTAACTCTTGCGTACTTGGCAAGTGCGCAAGGTTTAAGTACTGCGTAGTTACAAGTACGCAAGGTTTAATTCCTGCGCACTTGTTAAGTACGCAGAAACCCTTGTGTTTCACAAATTTCAACTCAAATTATGAAGAAGTCAAAGTCAAATAACGAACCGGATAGTCACATTCAATCAAGAGCATTCAAAGTCAATTCAAGAAGGTTAAACACAAATATTTTTGGCTTTTTTTTTTATTAGAATGAACTGTACGTAAACTTTAAAATCTTTTTGAGCTTTTCTGAATAAAGATATACACGTATATACACACACTATTTTTGTTCAAAGACAAGAGCAGATGATCATATAAGACTAAACTATAGCAATAATGATACAAGATAAACATCAAAGAATATGGGATCATGTCATGGATTACTATTTATTCATACGTAATAAGCACATAAACACGTAATTCAAGTTGGCAATATTATAAGATTTGAAACCATAATCATCTTAGTATCATGTTCTTGTGTGTTAAGGTAATAGTTATAAATCTTCAACGTGTGCCCCACAGTTATGCTATGAATTTACTTTGCACTAATCTCAAGGCATCTAAGATTTTCTCAATGATTTTCTAAATTTCCAGAATGAGGCTACATCAATTAGCACAAGAAAAAATCAAACAGAATCCATAAGGATTATCAGGAATCATAAGATTCAGAATCGAGTGATTCATTTGTCTTGGTTTCATGTGATTTCTTCAGTGAATATCGGTATAATGATTCAGGATAATGAATATGGTGTTTGAGGATTTAGGTAAGGGGATCCAACTTTTATCTGGATTTGATTTCAATGAACCAGGGGTGATTCAAGGATGAATATATGCTTAACGGTTTATGTCAAGACATATCTTGATTCAATCTCTCAATGCATATTTGTGAGTATGGGAAGTGAGATGAACCGCATTAATTATGCTAACGGCCCAACCCGAAACTGGTCTTAGAAGAAAACCATTGCCAAAATCTAACATCCTATATCTGATAGCAATCTTTTGCATTCTTTTACTCACACACACTAGCAAACATGGGTTCAAATAACAGTTGCAGTATTAATTAAATTTCCACACTACTAATGATTCAAAGACGCTTATAGCCTACTGACAATTCAAATTACTTGTAAATAAGTAGATTAAAAACACAACAATTTAAACAATCAAGTAAGCATGACGCAATCATTTCCCATATGTGCAATCTAAGACGTTTAGATCATTTCTGATGCAATATCATTTCCTCTTTTCTCAAGATGACTTTGAAATTTTTATTTGTATTTTTGTAAAATATTTGAAAATTAAAAGAACTATACCGAAAACATTTAAAAGAAATAAAAATTTAACTTCCATGAATTGAATTGATTTAAGAAAAACAAGCTTTCACTCCGGATTGAACATTCCTAGTGAAAAGGTCAGCAAAGTTAATGAAAAGGTCAAAACGTGTTCGATCAAACGCCTTAGTGAAAAGGTCAGCAAAGTTGTCATCCGTGTGAACCTTTACAAGTTCAATGAGATGTTTTTCAGCACAATCACGGATGAAATGATGGCGAATTTCAATATGTTTAGTTTTGGAATGTTTCACCGGGTTGTTTGTGATGGACATGGTGGCATTGTTGTCAATGAACAATGGAGTTCCAGTGAAGTTTAAGCTGTAGTCTCTCAATTGTTGCTGAATCCACAATATCTGAGAATAACCGCTCGCTGCAGCAATGTACTCTGCTTCACATGTTGAGACAGAAACCGTTGACTTCTTCTTGCACTGCCAGGAGACCAGCCTGTCTCCCAAGAATTGACATCCACATGAAGTTGATTTTCTATCAAGGTTACAACCGCCATAGTCTGAATCAGTATAGGCTTTGTGGTCAAATGACTGATGCTTTGAGTACCAAAGACCCAATCGGGGTTTCCCTTTCAAGTATCCGAATATCCTATTGACAGCTATCATATGAGACTCCTTCGGTTGTGACTGAAACCTTGAGCACAAACATACAGCAAGCATTACGTCGGGGATTGAAGCTGTGAGATACATGAGAGAACCGATCATCCCACGGAATAATTTACAATCAACATCCTTTCCATCTTTGTCTGGATGCAAACCATGATTGACAGGGATAGGTGTGCCATAATTACTGCTATCATTCATCTTGTATTTCGACAATATGTCCTGTACATACTTAGTTTGATGTAGATAGATGCCATCCTCTCTTTGACTGACTTGCAGACCCAGGAAGAAAGACAATTCACCCATGTTGCTCATCTCAAACTTGGACTTCATCACCTGTTTGAATTCCCTACACATCTCTTCATTTGTAGACCCAAAGATAATGTCGTCGACATACACTTGTACGAGTAGAATATCACCTCCTACTTTCCGATTGAAGAGGGTTGAGTCAATCTTTCCACGATCGAAACCATTAGACAGTAGATGTTTTGATAACGTCTCATACCATGCCCGAGGTGCTTGATGAAGACCATAAAGTGCTTTGTCGAGCTTATACACTTTATTGATATTATGCGGATCTTCAAAGCCAGGAGGTTGAGTGACATATACCTCTTCATGAACTTTTCCATACAGGAAAGCACTCTTCACATCAAGTTGATAGACCTTGAAGCCAACATAAGAGGCATAAGCTAGAAACAGTCGAATGTCCTCAAGTCTAGCAACTGGGGCATATACTTCAGTGTAATCCAAGCCCTCTTATTGATAAAATCCTTAAACAACCAACCTTGCTTTATTCTTCACTACGACATGACGATCATCCGTTTTGCACTTGAACACCCATCTGGTTCCAACTGGTTGTACGCCTCTTGGCAACTCAACTAGATCCACATGATACCAGTGTCAAGTATCTCAACGTACAAACTAGTGTTCTCAACAATGGTTCTATGATGAGTCTGAACACCGGCATGAGGATCACCAATGATGTTGTCAATTGGATGATTCTTATGCACTCTCATCTCTGGTACATGCGGTCCCTGGAGATTTGTGTCTAGATTCATGCTCAACTCCCCCATATCTTGTGATCCAGAAGAAGATGATTAAATGTTGATTGGATCAGTTGGAGCTTCATTTCCTACATGAGTGTTAGGATTAGCTAGAGCGTTATCTCCATCAACATGGACAACTTCAACGTCATCACAGTCATGAGTTCCAGATGCAGATGCAACATTGGAATAGGGAGTTACAATTGGTACTATGGCTCGGGTTGAGAAGTTGGAGTCATCGCCGCCATTAAAGAAATCGTACACATTTGCGACATCATAATCAAAACCCCAATCTGGACCAGCTGGTTCTGGTGGAATGCTGTGTTTGCTGCAATACACTTCGAACCATTCCTCGACAGTACGAGTTACTATATTGTACACTCTCTTGCATGGTGAGTTGGTAACATATCCTAAGCAGATGCCTTCCACTGCTTTTGCATGAAATTTAGATTTTCGATCCTTGTATTGTAGCAATAAGGAACAGGGACTACCAAAAGGAACTAAGTAGTCAAGATTGGGAGGTTGATTGTTGATCAACTCATAACAAGTTTTGTTGTACCTCTTAACAACCAGAACTCTGTTCAAAACATGACAAGCTGTATTTACTACTTCTGCCCAGAAAGTTACAGGAAGCTTTGCATCTGACATCATTGTCTTTGTAGTTTCGATCAATGTTCTGTTCTTCCTTTCTGCAACTCCGTTTTGCTGAGGTGTGTACGGGGCATTGAATTCATGACGAATGCCCTTCTTGAGACAGAAAAGCTCCATTAAATTATTCTTAAACTCAGTTCCGTTATCACTCCTTATTCTTCTAACCTTCAACTTGCAAAGGAATTCCAAGATTAGGATCAGGTATTGAAGAATGTCAGCAGTCTCGTCCTTTGTACCTAAAAAATGCACCCAAGAAAAACGTGAGAAGTCATCAGTTACAACTAGACAGTATGACTTACCTCCAATACTCCTGATACTTATGGGGCCAAACCGATTCATATGTAGTAGTTCCAAAGGGGTATCGATGGAGTTTTGGAGCTTGGGCTTGTGAGACTTTCATTGCTGTTTGACTTTTTTACAAGGCATACAGTCATCTGCAATGGCAAATCTCTGCTTAGAAACACCCGTTACCAAACCGTTTCGGACAAGATGATTCATTTTTTGATAAGAAGTATGTCCGAGTTTCCTATGCCACAAGATTCGCTTTGGTAAGCAAACAAGTAGCAACTGATGAGGTGGTTGTTGCCATGCTCATATCGATCTGATAAGTGTCGTTTGTCCTTGGTGCTCACATCAAAATCCAGTCTTCAGGAACTTCAAAATCAGGCTTGAGAATCAAGCATTCTGACTTGTCAAAGATAACCGAGTACTCCTTGTCGCACATCTGGGAGACACTCAATAGGTTATGCTTCAGCTGCTCGCAGTAGTTGATGTTGTCAAAGCTAACACAACCATTCGAAACCATGCCTTGACACGTGATACTACCGCCTTTCTCTCCAGCAAAGGCCACATAGCCGCCTCTGAATGGTTTAACATCTTGAAGCAGGGTCATGTTACCTGTCATGTGCCGGGAGCATCCACTATATACATACCAACGATTAGAGATAGTACCCTTCGAATGTCCTTGCACGAGTCACAAATAAGTTAGTTAGATTTGGAGACCCAAGCCATAGTGGTCTTGGGTCGTCCGTCTTTCTCAAAATAAACTACCTCTATTAACTAATAGTCGTGACTATAAAAAAATTGGTGAATCGGTAGAAGATTTGGGACCAGGAGATTGAGAACCTTTTGTTTTCTTGTTCCAGGACCTCTTCTTTTTCTTAACTGGAACAGTAGGCTTAGATTCAACAGTAGCAGGTGAACTAATGGAAGCTTCACCTGATTGAACTCCTGTAAGATGTTCCAGCTTTCTCAATCTCTTGTTCCTTCTTCTTCTCTGTGATTTGGAGAGTTTTACCATAGGTTTCTCACCAGTTGGTGCACTACCAGAGGTAGATGCACAAGATTTAGCAGGTAGCTTTCCCATTTTTGAAACAGATGGTTTAGCCTCAGATGTGATCTTTGGCTTAACCATAGGTTTTACCGGTGGTTTCACCACATTCTTCTTTGGACTTTTAGGCTGTTTCACTAGTGGTGACTTGGGGATAACAGCTGGTTGTGAAACAACTGTCTGTTTCCCTTGGTTCTTATTCGGGCAGTTCACAATGATGTGACCGACCATACCACAGTGAAACCAGGTTCTTTTATCTTTGTAAGTCCTCCTGTAAGGCTCATTTGATTTGAAGTTTGATGACTCAGCATGATGAACAGGAGAAGTTGTTTGGTGAACAATAGTTTGACCCGATGGTGGTTGGTTTTTGGGAATATAATACTTTTGCATATTTTCTTGGTAGCTAAGCCTGTAATGAGTTGAAAAGGTTTCCTTTTTAACTTGATTAATGTTTTTATAACCCCCATAAAGCATCACTTTTAATTTTTCATTTGATTCAATGATATCGGGTTTAGTCAAAATACAATCATTACGATCAGTGACAGTGTTTTTCTTCACTTTCTATTCACCGAGCAACTCCTCGGAGACTACACCTTCAGGCAGGTGTTCTCAGACCCATCATCAGAAGCAGTAAAGAACTCTTTATTAGATGCAGAGTCAGCCTTACTTGTGGAATCATCCATGTTAGAGGAATCATCCTCACTCGAGAACTCATCAAGGCAAGACAGATCAATGTCAATTAAGCCGTTGACAAATTTCTGGATTACTGGTGGAGGAATGGCATTAGGACCCATCCCTAAGCCATTCACTTGTCTCACTACAGACTCGTAGTGTTTCACCACAAAACGAGAGTTTTTCAACTTCTCAATATTGTCTTTTAACTCCAAAATCTCATTTTGCAGCTTGTTAATCTCATTGTTTCTTTTCTCCAACCCCTTGTATGCAACATCCAAATGAAACTGTTGATCGCTGATTTTAAGTGAATAAACACGTTTTTCTTTCTTCAACGTTTCAATTGAATCTTTGTATCGTTTTTCGTTTTCTTTGTAGCTTAAAGCTGCAATACGTAGGGGTTCGACTTTGTCTTGAAGCTTAGAATTTTCATCCTTTAAGCTTAGACATTTGGAACAAGAAATGACAGCAAAAGAATTAGAATCTACCTCAACTGATTTACATGATGCCTCTCCAATAGCCATGAGGGCAACTGCAGTTGTAGACTCTTCTTGGTCAGCCACAGAAGCTTCCCGTTCCTCTGCTTCCATCATCTTCATGATCTCAGCCATGAGACCAACCTGTGTTTGAGCAATAAGGGCATCATCCAGATGAACACCCCAATCAAAGTTGTCGTCCTGTTGTGCTACCAAAGCGTTGGACGTTCCACCTTGACTTTGATTGCGGTTGTTGGAGTTGTTGTACCCTTGACCATTTCCTTGGCTAGGTCTGGTGAAACCCGGAGGCGGTGCTTTGTCCTTTTGACATTCACGAGCAAAGTGTCCAAAATTCTGACACTTATAGTACTTGGCATTGGATTTATCAAAACCATCCTTGGCATTTGAATGCCTACCAATGAACTTTCTTCCTATTCTGTTCAGGAAACGCCTGGCTCTTCTCAAGATCATGCCCATATTCCACTTAATATCCATGTCCTCCATATAATTTGGATCCACCTGATTGAAGTTCTCATAGGCAAGCATACATGATGAGAACAAGGCCACATGATCTTCAGCTATCTTGGCTATTGCTGATTGGTTAGCTGAAGATGTGGGAGAAGGATTTCTTGAGGAATTCTGGTGGTGAGATCCAGATGCTGCATAACAAGCATGACCACAACAGACATTTAAGTTGTCCTCCTTGTGAGAGTTCCCTAAGAAAAAGGCAATACTAGAACCCGATGACTTGGCTGTGGAAGACGTCCCATAAAACATAGAAGGTTCTTGTATTTGAGGTCTCCCTGAGCTCTCCTTTCTTTTTAGGTTCATATCATGTTCTTGAACCTTTCCGATTGCTTCATCAATCGTCATCTCATAAAATTTTGAGTTCTCTCTCATCAAGGTAGTGTACCTCTCAAATTTTGGTGGTAGGGCATCCAAAAATTTCTCAACTAACTCCTCATTCAGATAGATCAGGTCATAAGCTTTCAGCTCAGTTTACAGCTGTTAGAATCTAGAGATAAGCTCATCTATAGATTCATTCTCTAGATATCTGAAGCACTCATACTTCTTCCTAAGAAGATCCCTCATATTTCTAAAATTTTGAGTTCTCTCTCATCAAGCTGTGAAATAACTCCCTGGTCAAGGCCATTGTAATAGATCTGTGTGCATTTATTTCTCTATCATAAACTTTCTTTTCTTCTTCATCAAGTTTGGAGATGGGCTTGGGAACTTCCTCATCAAGATATGTATATGTGGGATGCTTATAACCCTCAAGAATGGGTATCCAGAATGAAGAATCGGTATAAGAAATATAGTGTCAAAGCGTGCTTTCCAGTTTGAGTAATCGTTTACGTTAAGCAGCTTTGGTGGTTTCTGTGGGGTTCCAATCTCATTGTCATAATTTAGAAGGTTACCGAGGTTCTGAAGATTTGCCATGGTGAAACTCTTAGTCAAATTTCAGAAAAATCAAAGCAATGTGCGCACTTAAGAACTTCGTCTTGCGCACTTAAGATTTTCTCTTGCGTACTTAACAAGTACGCAGGAGTAAATGACAAGTACGCATGAAGGAGTTAATTATGCAACAAGAAATGGTCTTACGTACTTGGTAAGTATGCATAAAGCCTGTACTTGTTTCCAAAAATTGTAAGTACGCAGATCACTTTTTCACCAACCCTTACCAACTTTTTTCGGTCCCTGGAATCTTACCGGAGACAGAAAAAGTTGAAGATATGACCAAACAAAATGAGCCAAAGGGTTAGAAAATCGTTTCTAACCAACCTTTGATGCTCAAAACACTCAAATATACAACAAAAGGTCATTTTTGAGTGATTTTTGCTTCTAAAATAGTGCTCAAGAGCTACCCCTATTTTATCAGAAAAATCAACAAAAACACACACTTTTGCTTGCAAAGTCTCTGTAGATTGTGTAGAAGATGCTCCTAACACACTCACAACACTCGAAATCAAGAGCAAAACTCTGATACCACTTTTAGGTCCCCGGGTGTCTTGGATCGTTACGTGTAGGTGTGTGACTAGTCGGACCGGGTGCGGAATACCCATGACTAGGTGGAGAAAAAAGCAACACAAAGTAATCCGACAACAAAATCACTTTCAAACTCCGTCTATTATAAAACTTGAAGGTTACAGAGAGAATACAACTGAGTGCAAAATGACTGCGTACATAATCTCTGTTAACCTAGCCTATTTATACTAGACCTGGTCTCTGCGCACTTAGCAAGTGCGCAGGGCAAAATGCTCATGCGTACTTAGCAAGTACGCATAGAGTTCTTGCGTACTTGCTAAGTACGCAGGAGATATATCCTGTGCACATGCTAAGTGCGCAAAACACTTAGAGAATTTAGACAACGAGTACATACAATAGTAAATACAACTCGTTAACTAATACATACAAACACTAAGATACAAAGACTAATACATACAAGAAAAGTACAAAAGCTAAGACAATATCCAAAGTGTTTGTCACACAAAAGTGCTTCAACAGTCTGTGTTTGATCTGATCCTTAGAATCAAGGGTATGTCTTGATTCTAAGTTGCTTTATATGTATTGTATCTTACATTTGTACAAGTGTGCTTCCTGAGAGTTTTCTCTGTAATGTTGTAAACATTGAAGATCAATACAACTTGCATTTATCAGTATTCTCTTTGTTTATCTGTTTACATTGCATAGTTGTGATTTTTTTTGCCAATCTCAACTAAAATAGAACCATCTTGTAATCACCGATCCTACAGAAATTGGAAGAACAATGCAAAAAACAAATGCAAATTGTATTGATTCAAAGAAAACTGTGAAAGAGAAATGTTCAGGGTTACAGCCACTACTCACACCCTAAACATTCTCAAACTAGGCTATTTATAGTAGTTGATAGGTATCGAAACTATGTCAACCAAAACTACTAGTTTAAGTTGAACATTTACAAGTGATGATCAAACCTGTTGAAACTACTATTTATCAAAACTACTAGTTTCGATTGAACAAACCTCAATCGAAACTAATTAGTTTCGATGGCCCAGACTTAAACTAATTAAAGAAGTAAATTACATAAACTGAAATTACACTATTGAAATGACAAATAAGTAAACTAAGCTAACATTGTTCAAAAACACAATAATGACAACAGCTTAATTAAAATTACATGACTCTACAATCTCCCCCTAAGTTGTTGCATTACTGTCTTCAGCTCTCCACTAAGCAGCTGGACCTTTAGTAGGCTTCTGGATGTAAGGCTTGACATGAAGGGTCACAACCCGTTGATATGCCTTAGCATCTGCCTCATCTTTGTCATTGTATGCCTGAATATAATTCTGAAACAGCACCTCCAGATCTTCAGGTTGGAACTTCAGCAGCTCCATTGGCTCAAAAATGACCATATCTTCCTTGCCTTCACACTCAATCATGGCACTTCCAATGTTTGGATTGTAGTATGATTTCTTGAAAGTTTAGAGTTGAACAGGCACTGTCTTAGGAATAGTGATGGTCTTGTCTGTCTTTGCAGGCTTGTACCTCAAGAAGACATAAGGCTTGTTGGTCTTGGGATGAAACCTAGTCTTTGAAATCTTCTTCTTTGTATTCCTAGGCTTCATCACCTTGAAGTCACAATTTACCTGGCTGTTTAGGAAGTGTTCAAAATCAGAGGCCATCATCACCTTCCCTGGATTTTGAAGAGGAAGCTTGGCCAAATCTCTTAGATCACAGAAGGGGAGAGTTTGGAAGTCAGTCATATTCTTAATGTGCTGAACTCCTCCCCTATATCTTCTTATGATAAACAACTTCCTCTAAGGATCATACTTCCAACCCACTGGAGGCCTTTAAAGCTCATGATGCCCAGCTATCCACTCATATGTTTGTGGGCTCTCCTCTGGTACAATCTTTCCCATCCATGGTTTCTTCGAGTTTGGGTAGTTAGGATCAATAGGAGGTTAAGTTGGAGCTTGAGTTGCTTCAGGCACTGTGGGAGTTGGTTCAGCAGTGAGAGTAGGCTTCACAACATTAACCTGGACATCTCCCTCGTCTTGGTTTTCATTTGATAGAGCTTGAATTTCATCACCTTCTTCTGTAAAGTAACAGACTCTTTCAGTCTCTAGCTCTTCAGTGGGTAGTATTTTTGGATGAAGGTCATTGTAGCCAAAATTGTCTATTTCATCTAGAAGGGCATTGAGCTCATCGTCAGATGCCACATCCTCTTCATCCAGAATCATAGTTTCAACATCAGTTGCAGTTCCCTTCCCTCTCTTTCTACCTTCTCTTCTTTCACTTGCTGAGGGAAGGTCCAACTTGTCACACCCCAACCGACGGCGGAAACGTCGGGGCGGGATATGGAGATTGTTCATGAACACATGGTAGACTAAGTTACAATATATTAAATCATCACATTTCCATTCATAAATCCAACAACCAAATTTAACTGTACAAGGAATTTGAAATACATAACAAGTTCATTTTATTCAATTTACTAGGTTCACAACCTAAGTGAATCAAACTTGATCAACTCATACATTTGTACCTGAAACATGATGAAAACAAGGTCAACTAAAACGTTGGTGAGCATACATAGGTTTTTGACTCTAAATAGTATCATTGTGTTGTGTGTATACAATCCATACATATCATGGTTAATAAGGCAATTATGAAGAATTACTATTGTGTAACCAAATTATACAATCAAACCTTTGTAACTTGCATGCAAAACAAAATGTGTTGTCAGTAACAATCACCCTAACTGGGTGGATTTGACAGAGGCAATAGATCTATCATTGTTAACCGTCGGCTTGTATAGTTAATGATTGCACATGTAAATTGCATACAAAAGTATTTAACACACCTAGTACTCAAACATAAAGCTCAAATTACACACATGAATGTAAGATGGAATTGTATTGTATAGTTTGCAAAACATTTGTATATAGGTATTCATGTTTCACCCCATAATATGTAAAATAGTGAAAAAGGGGCTATGTAAAACTCACTTATATGAATAGTGTAGGTAGCACGAGCAAAAATGATGCACGAGTGATTCTCAAATCACAAGTTTAACCTAAAATGAAATGTATGGACTTGCATTAATAATGTGCACGGAGTCTAAGTCATGATCAAATGTTCATCGGGTTTTGATACGCGTGAGTTTGTACAAAGGTTGAGTCATTTAAAAAAAAATTGTATGTTAACATATGTATTTAGATAAAGGTTTGGTGTAAGTTCAAAGTATGTTTGAAAAATAATTGTTTTAAGTTTAAATAATTTAAATAAATAAATTCCTTTTATTTATTTAAAATAATGTTTCTTTAAAAGTAATATGATATTATATCTATTAAAATAAATAAATCTATTTTATTTATTTATTTATTTAATATAATGTGTAAAAATATATAATTTTGTACAAATTAGAATCTTAAAATAATTTTGTTATTGTAAAAGATAACTAGAAATACTGTTTGAATAAAGAAAATCTTTCTCTTTATTTATTTATTTAAAATAGAGCGTTTCTAAAATAAAAAAAAGAACTATTTATGTTAGATATAAATATAACAAAATTAAGTTATATAGAATGTTAAAAATCTTTAAATGGATAGAATGATTTATGATTTTATAAAACATAAAAAGCTTTCTATAAAACCTTAGTAATATTTTATAAAATAGGTATCTTGTTTTGTAATTTAAATGTCTTAATTTAAAGTAACCTTTAAAAAATTTTATAATGAATAGCGGAATTTTAAAACGTCTTAATTTGTAAAAATAGAAGTTTATGCCTAAAATTGTGGATTATGGCCTTAGATCATTCTAAATAATGCCAGGTTTATATAAATATTTTTATATAATTTTTATTGTTTGAATTAATATGTTTAAAAAAAAAGAAACAGTCCACCTGGTTCAAACCCGGATAGCTGTTGCATGAGCCAAGCGTCCTAACCACTGGATCAAGGGACTTATCTGTGATACAAACCCGGGTCGAAATAATATTAACATGAACATAACACGGGCTTGGGTCGGGGTTCGAGACGCGCGTAAAAAGGGCCTGGGTTGTGGGTTTCGAACCCACGCCACTCGGTCCAATGGTGAAATGTCTTAACCAGTTGGGCCGAGTGGTTCGCTGGTAATACATGAATCACGATAGCTTAAATCTAATAATGAATCAATCGAAATCCCCTTATTCGAAGATGAAGAACAGGTCTAAAAAATCAACAAAAATCGAGTTTGAATCAAAATATTTTTCTGAAATTGTTAAGGGACTTTCGTTGTATGATAAAAAAACAAATCGAATGGTATAAACCATACCTGTAATGGTCGAGTACAAAGGGCTGGCAACTAACGGAACATGAACGAAGATCTTGATGTGGGATTGAGTTTAGGTGTGTTTATAAAGTTTGTATGAGAGATTGCAAAGGTGTCAGACTAATTCTTATAGATCAATTTCATCTTAAACACCCGATTCAATTTGGGTTTGACATAAGTGGTTACGGTGTTGATATTCAAACTAATTTGTTCAATTCGCAATGAATTGAGTCATGATTTGGGTCTTTAGACATACGTGTGTCATCTACGCATGATTTACGGTCGTTAGACGCGTTGAATCCCTCGATTTGAGGAAAAAATTTTCCGTGGTTTGACTCAGAGGAGTTAAACACGTTTGAATTTGAATTCAGGGACTTTAAATCGGAAATTTGATTGATTAAGGATTAGTTTGCAAGAAATCTTTTATGTTGACTTTTGAAAGTCAAATGAACAGTTCAAGGGTTCAAAGGCTTGAATGAGTCCAATTTGAGATGCAAAGATCCAAGTATAAAGGTGGGGTTCAAAGGCAAAATAAATGGGGTTCAAACTCTTTTGTTTTAAATTCATTTTTATTCATTTCAAATGCTTATAAAAATGTTTATTTAATAAATTTATAAAACTCTAATTATCATTTATTTGTTTGATTATATATACATATAAAGGAGTAAATTTTATTTCTTATAAAATTACAAAATGATTTATTTAACAAACTCAGAGGTTTAAAAGATGTAAACATATGATTTACGTTCATAAGTTTTATGTTTATAAAAACAAACTCACATGTTTAATTCATAAATTCTTTGTATTTTTTTAACGAAATGTCTACTTGTATAAGTATATATGTAAGTATACTTACATGTGTTATATATAATAAAGGAATAATTATGTAATGTGAGGTTGAAAAGTTGAATTGATACATGTTAAAATAATAATTAATGTGACATATTGTGTTTGGACAATTACAGGGTTAAATGTAGTGTTATTATTGAAATAATTAAAATCAAATAAAGCCGAAATGTCATGGATGTTACATAACTCTTTCTTTTCAATTTTAACCTCCACAGCTTCCTTTGGCTTAAAGGCAGGTTCTAAGAAAATGGTCAACGCTGATTAAGGATTTGTGACCAAGGCAGGGGAAGAGGGTTCCACACCCGAAGTGGTCTCCCCCTGAGTTGTGGAGGTGGTAGCCTGTTGCTGAGTAGGCTTTATCAGAGAAGCCTTGAGTTGTTCAACTATCTCAGCTAAGGCTTTGTATTCTTCATGTTGCTTTGAGATGAGTTTTTGTTGGGTTTCAAGCTGAGTTTGATGGACCTCAAGCTGAATATGAAGACCCCCAACTTCCAGCTTCAGTTCTTTAACCTCTTCTTTACATTCATTCAACTCAGTTCTTAACCCTTCAATAACCTTATCCTTTTCTTGTGCATGATCTTGTAATTTTTTCACTTCCAGACATAGGGTTTTGACTCTCGGTACAGATGTTGTTGGTTCATGAGATGGGGAGGTAGGTGGAGTTGGAATATGTATATGTTGAGGTGATGGTGGTGGAGTAGGGATAGGTGCCTGTAGTGGAAATGGAGGTGGTGTGGGTTGTGGTGTTGGTTGTGGTGATGGTGGAGGTGTAGGTAATGGTGTGTCGGTGCTAGAATCAGAAGAAGATGATATACTTCAAACCCAGTCTTTGTCTTTTTCGCTTTGGGCTCCTAAAGCTAATAATCTGAATCTGAGTCAGCTTGTCTCTTGGAAGATGATGCAGGAGGTTCAGTTTGAGCATCGGAGTCAGACTTGTAGTAGTCTGACCCGTAAATTCCTTCATCCAGAGTTCCACTAGACTCTGTAGCCTCCTCTTCACCTTCTTGAGCACCAACTTCTTTAATAACCACTGGCTCAATTGGGATTTGTACATCTTCAACAAAAACTGCCTCTTGCACAGGCTCATCGACAAGTTGTTATTCTTCCTCAACAATGGGAATTTCAATATCTTCAACATCCTCAGCCTCTTGCTTGTTCCCTTCATCTTGTTCTATCTCCACTTCTTCTTCCTCAGATGACTCATCATCTTCTTCAACAAGTAGATTGGGATCAATATCTAGGACAAACACTTCTACTTCCCTAATAATATGACCATACAAGGGAATGTCAACAATAGCCCTGTTGGTTCTTTTGTTTGTGCTCTTCATGTAGCTAAGAGTCTTAGCCATCATGCGATAAAAAACACGAACATGTCCACCTTGTTGAAGCTCAGGAAGAAGGTGGTTGATAATGATCTGCAGGAATCTTGGATATACAAGAAATTTCTCTTTAACAGCTCAAGTCAGATTATCCTTGAGTTGTCTAAACACTAGGCTAGAAAAGTTGTAGGTTCTCCCCTTGACTAGACCTAAAATAGCAGAAGCCACTGTGAAATTTGCAGAGTCGAAGCCACCCTTTCTGATTGATAAGCAATGAATAAAAACATGCACTATGTACCTCCAGAGATTTGGCAAAGAATTCTTTATGATTTGACCGCTTTTGAACTCGTCAGGATGTCCCATTCTTCTAAAACACTCTTTAACATAGAAGTTTGGGAATTCTATTGGTGCTGTTGGATCATCATTGAAGTGCAATGCTTCTCTAATAGTAGCTTCAGAAAATAAAATATCTTGATCATAAAAAGTAGTTCTGATGTGCTCCACATTCTCAATAGTTACAATCTCTGTAGACTCCCAGAATTGCCTTATTGTTGTTTCAAAAACTGGGATGTTGTGACTTATGGCAAAGCTGATGTTGGGATTTGCCAAGAAGTTCATGACTAGAACAAACTCTGCACTCTTAGGATGGTTGGCATCAAGAAATGCACAGACATTGTGGCTCTTAACAAATAGAAGATCCATATCTGCAAACACACAAGATTAATCAAGCTTGATACTTGGAGGAATTTTAGAAATACCTTATCGAAACTACTAGTTTCGATCGAAACAACAAGTTAGAAAATCTCAGAAATTGCCTTATCGAAACTACTAGATTCGATCAAAACAACAAGTTTCGATCAACACTTAGAAAGATTTCAGAAAAGGATGATCGAAACTAAGTAGTTTTGGGCAAAGGAACTTCTTGGGCAAAATTTGGGTATCGAGACTATTTGTTTCGATTGAAAAACCTGTTAAAATTTTTAAAAACTCATTTTAAAAGAGAAAACACCCCCTTTGATCGAAACTATTAATTTCGATGCCCAAACCCTTGAATCATACATAAACACACAAAATCAGTTACACATAATCAAAATAAAGTATTTACAGACATTTATAACTATCAAGCACACACGAACAAGACAGAATGAAAGAAAAAGTATCATGTGATTGCTGAAACTTCATCTTATCGATGTTTCAAAGACAAATCTGCAAATGTGAACAAAAAGATGTAAGTTATCGACAATGGTAAGATTACAAACACGATCAAAGCCCTAATCTTGCATAAAAATGATGTAACAGTCGTAAAACCTTTCAAACTCAAACCCTAGGTGTGTTCGACTAAAATTTCACAGTGAAACCACAAACATTGTTACCTGATGATGAAAATGACAGAGGAATCAGATGAAAATCACTGATTTTGCAAACTAAGACCGACGGCTTGAGAGGTTTTGTGTGTGTGAGAGAAGGTGTAAAGTAATCAGATACTGTAAAGTGAACCTTGACGACGAAGAAATTAGATTATGAACTCATTTAATCTTCCCATGTGGTAAAATACCAAAATGCCACTGTCGAAACTATTAGTTTCGATAGGCAAAAGAAGTTGCGGGTGAAGTGGAAGTTTCGGGTGACTTGATAGTTTCGGGTGACTGGAAGTTTCAATAGCTAAAGAACAAAAAAAAAATAAGCATTAAAATAAAAACTATTCACAAGATATTTACACTTACCTTTTTTGAAAAGATCTAACATGACATCAGATCTGGTCAGTCTCTTGAAACACTTCCTTTTGCAATCAACCACTTTGAATACCTGAAGATAGCTTATATTTGTGCAAAGTAAACCCGAACATTTGATTGTACATACGTTTCATGTGATTATAAGGTACCATTTAAGCATGATTCAAGGTGTACCCCACATATTGAAATAAAATGGTTTTTTGAAAAACCTATCAATCCTCAAGAAATACCCATTTTCATCCTATCATCTCTTTCTGATTAACCAAGGTACCATCCTAATAATTTCAAAATACCACCAAATTAAAATAAGAAATCCAAGTGGATTAGAAGATTTAAAATGAAAAATATCCAAGTAGATATTAAAAAGGTACGAACATTCTAGATCTTTGCGTAAGCAAAACAGACGAAGTTGTAAAATTATCCAAGCGGATAGAAAAATGTTGAACACCGAGTTCTTTGCGTAAGCAAAACAGACGGAATCATCCAAGTGGATGGGAAAATGTGATTCCCTACGATCTGCTGATATTCAAGGATAATGTCTTCAATCACTCTCTGAATTGGCGGAATCAATCCAGAAATCCAAGTCACACTGTAATGATCAAATCAAAGATGAACAAGAAGGATAGAATCAATCACACAAGATGCATACAATCATGATGATCATCTTCATTAATCTAGTAATGTAATAAGAAAGTAACAACAAAAACACATAGAAATTCTCTTAGATAGATTTGAAATCAACAATACAAATGAGAAATCGTTGCTTGAAATACAAAAGACAAAACTATTTATACCAGAGAGTTTTGATCGAAATTTTCTGATCGAAAAGTGTTTTCGACCGAAAACACTTTCCGACCGAAAAATTAAAGTTTTTGACCGAAAACTATAAAGTTATACAAATCTAAACCTAATTGATTTCTATGGACTACTAGGTTCCAACAATCTCCCCCTAGTCCACAGAACATCAATTATTCAAATGTTGTGTTTTGCAGGCTTGGTTTTGGCTTTAACGTTCAGCTTCTTAGCATCCAAAGCAGCAAGTCTCTTCTTGATCACTTCAGCTTCATGTCTTATTAAAAAATATCGAGCCACGACTCTCATATACAACTTTGCCTCAGCTTTAATCTTCGTGCTCATATCACACCTGATGGGATTCTTGTACAAAGTCTTCAAATCTTCATCAGAAAAACTAAAACAAACAATTGGATCAAAGACTATGAATTTGGGTGACCGATCCTGCACGATCACAGCTTCATGTGTTTTGATGTCATACATCCACTTTTTAAAGCTTTTGATTAACATCACTTTTCTTGCTAGAATGTATACAGTTGAAACTGTATCTACTGGATTCACTATATACCTGAATCTTCTTTTATCATTCTTGTCTTTTCTCTTCAACTATCCGCATTCAAGTACTTGTGGCTTGAAATTCTCAAACTTGTCTTTACTACATTCTTTCTTCAAGTACTCTTCAAAATTAGCAGCAAACGTATTGTTTGAAGGATTGATCATATTCAAGTGACTCATCTCTCTAATATCCCAATATGGCAAAGATTTCAACTTTGAGCTCCGATCAAAATATTGGATATTTCCTTCTCCTCTTTTAACCACATACATCTTATTATCATCATACATCAAAGCCAGAAATTCTCCAGTCAATGCTTGTTTTGGACTCTTGATTGTTTGTGTAAGCCTTTCAACAATGGATGGCTTTTCAGTCACTGTCCACCAAGAGCTCCTATCTATCTTTGTAGCTTTTGACTTTTCAACTTGTGGTTCAACATCTTCAGGAACTGTAAATGGTTCTCGTTCATCAACCAGTTTATCCATCTTCCTAATTACCGAGCCATCTTCTTCTACATAGGTTTGCTGTTGTTCATATTCATATTTCTTATATTCAGTGTTGGTCTGGTTATCTTGTTCAGTATCTTCAGTCGTTCAATCATTTCCACCAACACCTCTAGCACCACCACTATTGTTCATCATCTGAAGAATCTTTATCACCTCTCCTTTCACTAGTAATCACCACTTCTTCATCATCTTCTTCTTCTTCTTCCTTCCATGTTTCTTCTTGATTTTCATCAGTTCTTTCCAAACCTTCACCTTCGTCATTAAGAAGCATATCAACATTAAATAAAGTGTTATCTTCATACATATTTTCTTCAAAGATTGGAGTTTGAACTTGTTCACTTGTAGAAGGAATTGGTTCAGTGGTTGCCAGACTATGTATATCTTCAATATTTTCTTCTTGATTACTAACGATTGGAGCACCAATCTGAGCTATCAAATCTTGAACAATCATATGAAGTTGATCAATTTGCTGCTGTTGCTTTTCAAGTAAACCCTTATGTGTGTTGCTTTGTGTTTTCAATTCTCTTATCTCTCTTGTATTTGCAGCTTCTCTACTTTGTAGATTGGAGATTTGAGTTTTCAGCTGACTAACTACATCGGCAGTTTCTCTTGTAGCATAATTCAAAAACTCTTCGTCAACCAAACCATAATTCTTTGATTTCTTAGACTTTTGCTTCTCTGGAACTTCTTTTGCCTTGCCTTTGCCTTTATCAAGTTCAGTGGTTGTTGTTTTCTTTTTCTTTCTTTGTTCTGGATCTGTAAACACGATACCCTTAGACAGAGGAGGTCTAGAAGGTACGATTTTTGACATTTCAGGCTCTTTCCTCTTCTTTGATGGGGTTGTTGCTGTTGCTGTTAACTGTTCATCATGAACTTCCAACACTTCAGTATTTGCACTTAAAATATCTTCAGTTTCAGCTATGAATTCTTCTGTGTGACTCAACAACGGTTTTGTAAGCTCTTCATTCACCTCATGAATTCTGTTATCTTCAAAAATCAAGTCATGTGCTTCATACTCACGCATATGTGTATCAACCCTCGGTTCTTCAACTTGAACTTGAACTTCTTGCTGAATTTCTAGTATCACATTTCTTTGACCACCATCATGACCTTGATTGTCATCATTTCCCTAATCATCATTATTATCTTGATCATTTTCATCCTTATCACTATCAACTTCATCTTCTATGTCTTCAGCCATTAAGCCATCTATTTCATCTTCAAGATTGAAATCTAGATCAAGATTTTCTTCAAGCATATTTGGAAATAGTGGTGTCATAGTGCCACTAAACTTGCTTGTCTTTCTCACATTATTCATACTGCTGAAAATTACTTCTTGCATTGTCTCTAATGGTAGTTCAACACCATCATTTTCCAGATTTGGCAACAATGTATTGATGATCATTTATACAAATCTTGGATACATCAAAAACTTGTAATTCTATCTTGGTCCCACAAAATTGCTTATCTTTGCTTCAAAGATCATTCTTGAAAAGTTAAATCTTCTATGAGTCACCAAACAAACTAACGCCTTACTAAATACTTCACTAATCTGATCAAAACCAGACGTTCTTGGACACAAACAATGAATTAGAACGTGAACCAAATATTTCCACTATTTCCCAAACATGGTCTTTGTAACTTGTCTTCTTAAGAAAGTTCCTTCATACCCCATGGTCATAATGATTCCAGATACTGCAATGTGATTTATCTTGTAAGGAAAGTCTGCTGCATCTCTAAAGTTTATACTTCTCTTATCACCTGTTCAGTAACTTTGATCTTGTTTCCTCCATCTGAACTCTCAATCCATATATCTTTATTCGCATGCTTGTATTCTACATTATCCCAAAACTCCCTCACGTGTTTTTCAAACACACGTACTTGTGTAGATATAGATGTATTAATTATTGAGTTTGCTAAAAATCTAACAATCTCTTCATATCCACGTGTCTTCTTTGTATTTGTAGTTAAACAAGCACAGATGTTGTGCATAGGTTCAAATTTTTACCTATTCATATTTGTAAAGAAAAAACAACAAGTTAGAAAATTTCTAAAAAAATTCTTAACTTTTGACATTTCAATCGAAAACTCCTTTATATATACAACCTTTTCTATCGAAAGAAGATGAAATCCCACATCTTTGACCTTTTCGATCGAAAACTCTATCAACAATTCAACATTTCGATAAAAAACTCTAACACATGACCAGAGATTTAAATCAGATTTTGAACTTTTCGACCGAAAACTCTTTATCAGTATAACAACTTTTTGATCGAAGACTCTGAGTTAACCTCTTTTATCAAAAACTTGGAATTTTATCAACCTTTTTTTTAATAGAAAACTTTTCTTATTATTACAATTAACCAATCATGACTTTTCGACCGAAAACTCTAATTTTACAAAAAAAAATTCAAGCACTGATTTTTCGATCGAAAACATTCTTCGGTCGAAAACACATTTCGGACAAATCAGAATTGACACTTCATTTCCATCTGAAACACTTTTCAGACCATTCATTAGACATTTTGATCCATTCAACCTAGTTTTCGGGCAATTCAAAAACTCAAACATTCAAACTAAAACTAAGGCTTTGGATCTAACCTATTAATTTCTACGAATCACGAGAACATACCAGGATGATCGAAATCAACTGATGAACACGATGACGTCACGAACGAACACTTTTTCGCACGAAATCTCAACACTTTTAAAACACGAAAAATCTCGAAACGACACAGTTGAAGAGACAAACAAGTGGAAAAAAGATTTTCAATCGAAAATTTTGAATATATAGATTTTTCAAAACTGACCGAAAACTTCGGTTGTAACTTTTCGATCGAAAACTTTTTCAGATGATATTTTTTAGGTCGAGATTTTGACCGAAAACTCCAAACTTATTGAATTTTGGAAATTTTCAAACCAACTTTATTTTATTTTGTTATATATATATATTTTTTTATTTAAGTCCATTTTGACATCATTAAGACATGTTCCAGTTTTTAATAATTTTCACAATCACAATCATAACCAGATAAGAATACACACTTGCACACTAATTTTTTATTAAAAAATTTATTATTCTTCTTCAAACATAGAAAACAGATAAACACTTAACAAAACACATAATTATTCATTTATTCATACTTTTTTCTTTTGACTTTTTCTCACACATATTTCAACACTTTATTTTATTTTGATGAACTGAACTGACATAGGATCATAAATGTATACTGTCTTAACTACACTGTATATCAAATCAGGATCTAAACAGTTCAACCTTGTCTGCCGGTATATTTTCAGCTTAAACTCAAACATCATATTTCAGCAGATACTGTGTGACATTTAAGGTAAGATTTATCAATACAAAGTGTATCCAAACATCGAGATGGATTAAACTAATATGCAACACAAAGTTTCACCAAAACATAATCCAATCACCAGTATGAGGGTAGCGTTTTTAGAATAGAAAAATAATCCAAATGAATTTGATGAGAATCTTTTTTATTCTTATATCTTGGTTTCTCATGGAACGAACACTGAATCAATTTGATTCATATGAGATATAACATGAAGTGATGAACTTTTGGAATCAGATTTGATTCGGGTATGCAGATATCCATAGAGTATTGGATATGTCAATTGAAATCACAAATGATTCAAAGTGCGAAACAGACTGACTTTCTGGTTTTCATCCGAGATTTTCACCAGAACCATCAGCTGTATAAAGATGTTTAACTCTAAATCGTATATTTGATGGGTATAGTCAATAGAGTAAACGAATTGTGCTAAAAACCCATCAAGATCCTGGTCTCATGGTATGCATGGATTCACTTAGCATTTCAAAAATTAAAGTACCGATATTCGATAAGGATAACACTAAGATTGCAATTTAGTTAATCACACAAGTATCGCATAATTTACATATGCAGAGCCTACCAGCATATCAAACATTGTAACCGATGTCACCATCATATCCAATTCATGCATAAGCTCATCACACACTTATACTATCATTTCTTATTTATACGTCAATCAGACACACTTATTAATATTTGTCAGTTTTTTTTTGTTTTTACACAGATCAAATACACACTACATATTCAGGTTTTTTATTTTTCTTTTTCTTTTATTCTCCCCCTAAAATTATGATGCAACTTTATTTACTATTTATACCACTTATGAGAACAAGCATACACAACACAACCCAATTTTAACACTTAAAAGAAACTCATTTTGAGGAACAGATTTTTGAGGTCTTTCAGTTAAAAAATGGACAATTTTTATATTTTTTTATATTTATGACTTTTTATATATTTTTTATTTTAAAAAGAAATCATCCCCAACATCTCAACCAAAGAGTTAAACTGATCAGTTGAAAAGGCTTTTGTGAAAATATCGGCTTTTTGCTCTAGGGTATCAACATGGACCTCTTTAATCAGCTCATTTTCAAAACAGTCATGAATGAAATGTAACCTGATCGCAATATGCTTTGTTTTGGAATGCCGAATGAGATTTTTGACTATTCTGAGCACTGCCTCATTGTCACAATAAATCGGAGTTTCTAGAAAATTCACTCCAAAATCTAGCATTTGATGCTGAATCCATATAACTTGTGAACAACAGCTCGAGGCAGCAGTATACTCAGCTTCAGCAGTTGATGTGGATACATTCGTTTGTTTTTTACACTGCCAAGACACCAGTCTCTCCCCCAAAAATTGACATCCATCTGAAGTTGACTTCCTGTCCAAGTTACAACCTCCATAATCGATGTCAGTGTAAGCAAAGAAATTAAATTCAGAATCAGAAGAGTACCATAAACCTAAATTTACTCAACCCTTAAGATATCAAAATATTCGTTTAACAGCCGATTCATGAGATTGTTTTAGAGCTGCCTACTATCTAGCACAGGAGCAAACAGCAAACATGATATCATGTCGGCTTGCAGTCAGATACATCAACGAGCCAATCATTGACCGATAAATCTTTTGATTAACTTCAACTCTAGACAAATCCACAGTGAGAGGTTCATGGGGAGCAATTGGTGTTGAAGCTGATTTGCAATCATTCATCTTGAATTTTGTGAGAATATCTTTCACATATTTAGCCTGATGGATAAGAATCCCAGATTTAGACTGTTCAACTTGTAACCCCAGAAAAGAACTGCATTTTTCCCATCAAGCTCACTTTGAATTTTAATTTCATGACTTGTTCAAATTCTTTTTAAAGAGCTTCATTTGTTGACCCATAGATAATATCATCGACATAAACTTGTATAATTAACAGATCAACATCATATTTCTTCAGGAATAAGGTCTTGTCAATTATTCCACGAACGAATCCATTCGATGTAAGATGTGTTGACAAGGTTTCATACCCCGTACGAGGCACTTGATGTAACCTGTATAGTGCTTTATCAAGCTTATACACCTGAAATGGATGAGTTGGATCTTCAAAACCCGGTGGTTGATTCACGTAAACCTCTTCCTTTACCACCCCATACAGAAAAGCTGTTTTTACATCCATTTGATATACAATAAACTTCTTGTACGATGCATAAGCCAAAAAGATACGTATGGCTTCAATTCGTGCAACAGAAGCAAAGACATCATCATAATCTAGTCCTTCCTCTTGATAAAAACCTTGTACAACCAGACATGCTTTGTTACGAGCTACAATCCCATGATCATCCTTTTTATTTCTGAAGACCCACTTCATTCCAATTGGATATTTTCCCTCAGGTAAGTCCACAAGATGCCACACGTTTAACTTCTTAAACTGAAGAAGTTCTTCTTGCATAGCTTCAATCCAACTTGGATCTTGTAAAGCAACAGATACATTCTTTGGTTCCTCTTGACATCAGAAGCAGGAGTACAAACAGACATTAATATTTCTAACTTGACTTCTTGTCTTAACTGTCACACCCCGACTGATGGTGGAATCATCGGGGCGGGACATGTAAACTGTTCATAAGCACAAGATATATTAAACATCAAATTTCATAACAAGTAGTCCAAACACAACCAAATCCATGATAGAACAAAATTGAAATACATAGAGTTCTTTTATTTAATTTTAACTAAGTCCAAGCCTATGTGTAGCACATCTTGATCAATCTCACACATTAGAACCTGAAACATGAATAAAATAAAGTCAACTAAAAAGTTGGTGAGTATAACACATGTTTATATAGATAGCATATAGTTTGTAAAACAAATCCTTACATAACATGATAAATAAGGCATTTATAGGGAGCATCTATTGTGTAACCATGTACAATCAAACCTTTATAACTAGCATGCAAAAATTGTGTAGTCGGTATCAATCACCTCAATCTGGGTGGGTTTGTCAGACTCAATAGATCTATCATTGAAAACCGTCGGCTTGAATAGTTAATGATTGCACATAATCGCATACAAAGGTTAGCACACCTATCACTCGGGCACAAAGCTCAAATTGCACACATGAATGTACATAGGATTTGTACTTGTGTTGTTTGTGTAAATGTAAACATGTAATTTGAATAATGTTCATGTTTCACCCCAAAAATGTAAAAGAGTAAAAGGGGCTATGTATACTCACTTTTTTTGAAGGCGTTGCTAACAAATGTACTAGATAGAATAAAGATCCTTGCAATGCACAAGTTAACCTAAAGTGTAATGTATATGGTATTAATAGTGTGCACAAGAGTTTAATTCTAAAATTGCATTTGGACTTGTGTAAAAAGTCATTGATTTGTAATCGGAGGTATTGAATAAAAATATATAAAGTTTGAATATTTTTAGAACATTTTGATTAAGGTTTGAGTTTGAATAATTAAATAAATAATGTAAATAATTATTGTTTATGAAAATATTATAAGTGTTAAATGAAATTAAGTGTAAATAAATAAATGTCTTTGTTTAAATATAAGGTAAATAAATAATCATTATTTTATTTATTTATTTATAAAATGTAACTTAACCATTTAAATACATTTTAAATGAAATGTTTAGCAATAATTGTAAATTAAATTTTATAAACTTTAAATAAATAATTTTTCATTTATTAAATATTTGTTCTTTCTAAATAAGATTAAATGCAATTTTATAAAAATCAACTATTTTTATTTTGTAATTTAATCCGAATATTTATGGTTTGAAAAATACATAAACTTTATAATTCTGCCAAGAATTTAACTCACACACGACCGTGCTCGAACCACGGGCCCGACCATGCTAGTCAGGGCGCGACCGTGTTGATCAAACAGAGGGCTTAACTAACTAAATCATTAGGCACGGCCGTGGCTTGGCCAGGCACGATCGTGTCTATGATTCTAAGACATGACTGAGATTAGCCAAAAGGCATGATTGAGTCTGGACAGGAGGACACGACCGCGCTGGTAGATGGCATGACCGCGTCTCATGAGGCACGACCGCGCTAGATGATTAGCGCGACCGCGCCTGTTCCAAATAAGGAACGAATTGACAAATTCTTATAATAACAGGTTGGAAATCATAGGGCTTTCACCCATTAGATTATTTCGAGTCTTTTTGCATAGATTAATTGGATTTAAAACGTGTCTAGAGTCGGATTCGATTAAATCATTTTTTAACGAAAGCTAGATTTGGGTTTAAGATGATCTCCATATTGGAAGCCCAAATTAACATGGGGCTTTTGATCTAAGGACTAAATCGATAGAGGACAAGGTTTCAATTACCCGGAATGATGGCGAATCGATAGCGAACAGTAGGAAGGAGTTCCGACGTCGGCGAGCTTGGTTTCCGGCGTCTTCTGCTACGATTCCGGTTGCTTCAAGTGGGTCAGTAGCTTCTGGGAGGATCGTTTGTGCGTTTGCTTGGGTGAATTGCAAACAATTTGGAGAATTCGACGGTCTAGTGGACGATTTTGTTGATTATTAGATGAATTGATGAAATTCCGTTTATTTGTTGTAATTAGGATGATCAAGTGGCTTAACTCTGTTTGTTAATAGTTGGAACGTGTAAAACGGTTACGAATCGAACGTCTCTGTAATTAAAGGCTGTATTTCCGTTTCAACTGGTACTAGGCGCGACCGTGCCCACATGCGGCGCGACCGTGCTAAGGCACCAGGCGCGATCGTTCCAAAGCAAGTCGCACGACCGTGCCAAAGCACTCGGCGCGACCGTGCCAGAACTAGGCGCGACCGTGCCTATTAGGGTTTCTTGTAATTTTTCAACATCATACCTTGTAACTTTGGTCTTTAACATATTTGTATAAATAGATACTTATGTAGTGTTTTAGTAGGTTATAACCGTGTAAAATTTGCGGGTTAACATTGATATATAGTATTTAATTGATGGTACGAAAAGAAACAAAACTGAGCACTAGAATTGGGTTTGAAATGCATTACATTGAATTGAAAATATGGATACTAAAAATCAGAAATGTTACAGTCTCCCCATGTTGAGGGAATTTCGTCCCGAAATTTAGCCAGAGGAACTACGGCATCAGTAAAAAGATGGCGGTACTTGAGCTTCATTTGGTCTTCTCGTTCCCAAGTGAATTCTGGACCACGCTTAGACTCCCAACGAACTTTGACAATAGGAATACGACTTCGCTTGAGTTGCTTGATTTCACGATCCATAATTTCTATCGGTTTCTCAACGAAGTGCATCGTTTCATCAATGTGCACGTCATTAAGCGGTATATGGAGATTCTCATTGGCGAGACATTTCTTCAGATTTGATACATGAAATGTAGGATGCACATTGCCAAGAGATGGAGGTAGCTCGAGTTTGTAAGTCACTTTTCCAATCCTTTCAAGGATTTTGAATGGACCAACATAGCGAGGGGCTAACTTGCCTTTCTTTCCAAAACGGACCACACCCTTCCATGGGGACACCTTAAGAAGGACAAGGTCGCCGACTTGGAATTCCAAGGGTTTTTGACGTTTATCGGCATAACTCTTTTGCCGACTTCTCGTTGTTCGGATGTTGTCACGAATTTGGATAATCTTGTCGGATGTTTCTTGAATTAGCTCGGGACCGGTGATTTGTGCTTCGCCAATCTCGTTCCAACAGATAGGAGAACGACACTTGCGACCATAAAGAGCTTCGAATGGATCCATGTTGATACTTGTGTGGTAGCTATTGTTGTACGAAAACTCAATAAGGGATAAATGTGAATCCCAATTGCCACCAAAATCGATTATGTGCAGCATGTCTTCAAGCGTTTGGATTGTCCGCTCGGTTTGACCATCAGTTTGGGGATGGTAAGCCGTGCTCAAATCCAATCGTGTGCCAAGAGCGGTTTGGAGAGATTGCCAAAATCGAGAAGTGAACCGGGCATCTCGATCAGATATTATATTCAAGGGAACACCATGACGGCTCACGATTTCATCAATGTAAATTCGGGCTAGTTTCTCAACCCGATAGTCTTCACGGATAGGCAAGAAATGAGCAGATTTGGTGAGACGATCAATAATCACCCAAATGCTATCATAACCACTCGAGGTGCGAGGGAGCTTGGTAATGAAATCCATAACTAAGTTTTTCCATTTCCACACGGGAATTTCTGGTAGTTCAAGTAAACCAGAAGGACTTTGATGTTCGGCTTTGACTTTGGAGCAGGTTAAACATTTGGCAACATAAAGAGCAATGTCCTTTTTCATACCAGGCCACCAATATTGTTGGCGAAGATCTTGGTACATTTTATCCGCACCAGGATGAATAGAATAACGAGTCTTGTGAGCCTCGTTCATGAGAAATGTACGAAGATCATCGCGATCGGGAACCCAAATACGGTTCAAGTAATAAAGTAAGCCATTTGGTTTAGATTCAAGCAGAAGTTCAACACCACACGACATTTCCTCGAACATGTTACCCTTGGTGACTGAGACGTGTTGAGCTTCTAAGATGCGGTTTTGAATGTCGGTTTGAATGCGAACACATTGAAGCATGACATGGTTCTTTCGACTCAAAGCGTCGGCTACAACATTCGCTTTGCCGGGATGGTAACGAATCTCACAGTCATAGTCGTTAAGAAGTTCAACCCAACGTCGTTGCCTCATATTGAGTTCTTTTTTATTGAAGATGTGTTGGAGACTTTTGTGGTCGGTGAACACCACGCATTTTGTGCCATAGAGATAATGTCTCTAAATTTTCAATGCAAATACGACCGCACCCAACTCGAGATCGTGCGTCATATAATTCTTCTCATGAATCTTAAGTTGCCTTGATGCATAAGCGATTACTTTGCCTCGTTGCATGAGGACACAACCAAGACCTTGGTTGGAAGCATCACAGTAGACAACTAGATCATCATTCCCATCAGGGAGAGTCAAAATGGGAGCATTGCACAATTTTTGTTTGAGGGTTAGGAAAGCTTCTTCTTGTTTTGGTCCCCATTCATAAGTCTTACCTTTGTGAGTCAAAGCGGTAAGGGGAACAGCAATATTAGAGAAGTTTGAGATGAAACGACGGTAATATCCCGCAAGACCAAGGAATGAACGAACTTCAGTGGGGGTCCTCGAGGTATTCCAATTCTTAACCGTTTCGATCTTAGCAGGGTCAACATGAATACCCTTGTCGTTGACAATATGACCAAGAAATTGAACTTCTTTTAACCAAAATTCACATTTGGGGAATTTAGCATATAGTTGTTCTTTCTTCAAGAGATCCAAACCAATCTAAGATGTTGCTCATGATCGGCTTTAGTCTTGGAATAGATTAAGATGTCATCGATGAAAACGATCACGAACTTATCAAGGTACGGTTTGCACACACGATTCATGAGGTCCATGAAAACTGCGGGTGCATTAGTTAATCCAAAAGGCATAACCATGAACTCGTAATGACCATACCTTGTTCGGAAGGCAGTCTTTGGAATATCGTCTTCTTGCACACGGAGTTGGTGATAACCAGATCGAAGATTAATCTTCGAGAAGCAAGTAGAACCTTGAAGTTGATCAAAGAGGTCATCAATTCTAGGCAAAGGATAACGGTTTTTTAAAGTAAGCTTGTTGAGTTCGCGGTAGTCAATACACATGCGAAATGATCCATCCTTCTTTTTAACGAATAAGACGGGTGCACCCCACGGTGAATGACTTGGACAAATGAATCCCTTGTCGGAGAGCTCTTGAAGTTGACTTGCAAGTTCTTGCATTTCAGAAGGTGCAAGATGGTAAGATCTCTTGCCACGGGGTTAGCTCCGGGCACAAGATCAATGCGAAATTCTACTTGTCGAACGGGTGGAAGACCGGATAAGTCTTTGGGGAATACTTCAGGAAAATCTCGGATAATGGGGATATCTTGAATACTCTTCTTTTTGACATCCTTTTGAACGATATGGGCCAAAAAGGCCACGTACTTCTTTCGTAAGTATTTTTGAGCAGTAGTGCATGACATTAGTTTAAGCCCTTTACAAGGCTTTTCACCAAAGACTCTTAGTGTTTCTCCCGATGGTAGAGGTATTCGGATGCACTTCTCGAAACTAATGATTTCAGCATGATGATTTGATAGCCAATCCATGCCTATGATGATATCAAAGCTTCCTAGTGGCATTGGAACAAGGTTGATTGGGAACGTATGATCATTAAGTTCTAAAGAACAGTCATAGATGATAGACTCGATTGTAAGTGAATCACCATTTGCTACTTCAACGGTAAATGTTTTCTCTAATTGGGACCGTGTCTTTGCAAGTAAAGGTTCAAAATTAAGTGACACAAAACTTTATCGGCGCCGGTATCGAATAAAATGGAGGCATATTGACAATTAACAAGAAACGTACCATTGACCACGTCATTGTTGGCTTGAGCTTCATTGGCGTTTATGTTGAAAGCATGCCCACGAGCTCCACCTTGTCTAGCATTGACTAACTTTGGGCATTGATCACGGAAATGGTTCGGGTTGCCACACTCATAACATGCTCGCCCATTTGCAATAGCGGGTACACCTTGATTAGCCACTTGGGTGTTGGTTTGGTTTGGTGGGTTGACTTAGCCCGCAAGAGCTTTAGCGCTAGAAACATTAACTGTATGGCTATATCTCCCATAATAAGTACAAAGGCGACATGTGATGCTTTGGGGATGATGGTAGTTGCAGGTGGCAGAAAGTGGGTAGATTCCAACATATGGCTTTTTGGCCGGTGCTTGAACCATAGGTGCAGCTTGGTTAATAGGAATAGCAGGAGTGACCACAGCATAGTTTCTAGTCTTCCTTTTCCTATTATTGCGGGAGGGTCCAGTTGTGGCTTCTTTGTTGTGGGTAGGAGGGGTTATAGTGTCAGAAACTTTCTTGGTGCCCTTTTTAGTAAGAGTCCCCGCCTTCACATGATTATCGGTTAAGGTAGCGGACAAACGGATAGCATCTTCAAGTGTTGCGGGATTCCTTCCTAGGACAGTATCTTGAATTTGCCTAGGTAGTCCCCCAATATACTTTTCAATGCAGCAGGACAGAGGAGTGACCATGAGGGGCACAAGAAGACTCAACTCATGGAACCGAGTCGTATACGCCAAGTTTTCACCACTATCTTGGGCAAGATCCCAAAATTCAGCTTCGAGTTTCTTCACTTCATTTCGAGGACAGAATTCCTCGGTCATTAGCCTTTTAACCTCATCCCAAAGTAAGGCCATTGCTACATCCACACCTCGATTTTTTTCTCCCCATTCCACCACGTGAGTGCCCATTTTTGTAGGACACTTGTGGCATGACGAACACGAAGGTTGTCGGGGCAGTCACTATTGAGAAAGGTATTCTCAATGCTTTCGAACCATTGTAGGAGTCCGGTAGCTCCTTCGATACCATAGAACTTGAGGGGATTGCACGAGTTGAAATGCTTGAAGGTGCATTGAGATGGGTTGTTACCACCATTTCCACCATTACCAGCATTACCACTATTACTACCATTTCCACCATTGTTGCCATTGGTGGCACTATTAGCTTGAGTGAGTTGTGTCACGAGCAAGAATAGCAGCAATGTCGGTATTGGTGTTGGCCACGGGAGCACGACGAGGAGGCATTCTACAGATTTTCACAAGACAAGAAAAGATGTAAGAACTCATGAGAATTGTTTGGATTTAATAGAATAAGATAATCAAAATAAATAGATAATCATAGTTTGGATTGTACTCAAATAGTGATAAAATCACTCGAATACTATGACATGTTAAGGTTAATTTAAACTTATATAATTTTCAAGGAGACATGCTTTAGCCTATAAGTAAACACTCATCTCGGGAATTCCCAGGAAAGCATACGGGTCCCTCAGTTGATTGGGATTTATGCGAAATGCTTTCCTAGACAGAAAACCCAAAATACAGATGTCACTCTTCCAGATTGCACGTGTCCTCAAATAATTAACAAAGCTTAAAAACCTTAACGAGGAAATAAAGAAAATTTATAGATTTAGCTTCATGAAGTTTCCACATGCTTAAAAGATAAAGATATAGAAGAAGATAAGAATATTATGATGTTTTAGGATATAGGAAAGGATATTGTTTATTTAATTTATTATTTAAGTATATATTAATAAGTCATGGATTTTTAATAAATAAGTCAACAAATAAAATAATAACTAATCATAGTAAGCATGTAGCACATAGCATGTAACACATAACATGTAGCACATAACCCTATAAACATGAATCATGGCATAAGTGGGTGTCCTAAAGTTATAGTCTAGGTCAAGGTGTCTAATAACCTAATTCCCTATAACCAAGGCTCTGATACCAATCTGTCACACCCCAACCGATGGCGGAATCATCGGGGCGGGACATGTAGACTGTTCATAAGCACAGGGTTGGCTAGATTGAATATATTAAACATCAAATTTCATAACAAGTAGTCCAAACACAACCAAATCGATGATAGAACAAAATTGAAATACATAGAGTTCTTTTATTTAATTTTAACTAAGTCCAAGCCTATGTGTAGCACATCTTGATCAATCTCACACATTAGAACCTGAAACATGAATAAAATAAAGTCAACTAAAAAGTTGGTGAGTATAACACAGGTTTATATAGATAACATATAGTTTGTAAAACAAATCCTTACATAAGGCATTTATGGGGAGCAGCTATTGTGTAACCATGTACAATCAAACCTTTGTAACTAGCATGCAAAAATTGTGTTGTCGGTATCAATCACCCCAATCTGGGTGGGTATGTCAGACTCAATAGATCTATCATTGAAAACCGTCGGCTTGAATAGTTAATGATTGCACATAATCGCATACAAAGGTTAGCACACCTAGCACTCGGTCATAAAGCTCAAATTGCACACATGAACGTAAATAGGATTTCTACTTGTGTTGTTTGTGTAAATGTAAACATGTAATATGAATAAATTTTATGTTTCACCCCAAAAATGTAAAAGAGTAAAAGGGGTTATGTATACTCACTTGGTTTGAAGGCGTTGCTAACAAATTTACTAGATAGAATAAAGATCCTTGTAATGCACAAGTTAACCTAAAGTGTAATGTATATGGTATTAATAGTGTGCACAAGAGTTTAATTCTAAAATTGCATTTGAACTTGTGTAAAAAGTCATTGATTTGTAATCGGAGGTATTGAATAAAAATATATAAAGTTTGAAAGAATATTTTTATAACATTTTGATTAAGGTTTGAGTTTGAATAATTAAATAAATAATGTAAATAATTATTGTTTATGAAAATATTATAAGTGTTAAATGAAATTAAGTGTAAATAAATAAATGTCTTTGTTTAAATATAAGGTAAATAAATAATCATTATTTTATTTATTTATTTATAAAATGTAACTTAACCATTTAAATACTTTTTAAATGAAAGGTTTAGCAATAATTGTAAATTAAATTTTATAAACTTTAAATAAATAATTTTTCATTTATTAAATATTTGTTCTTTTTAAATAAAATTAAATGCAATTTTATAAAAATCAACTATTTTTATTTTGTAATTTAATCAGAATATTTATGGTTTGAAAAATACATAAAATTTATAATTCTGCCAAGAATTTAACTCACACACGACCGTGCCTGGGAAGGGCACGACCGTGCTCGAACCACGGGCGCGACCATGCTAGTCAGGGCGCGACCGTGTTGATCAAACAGAGGGCTTAACTAACTAAATCATTAGGCACGACCGTGCCTTGGCCAGGCACGATCGTGTCTATGATTCTAAGACACGACTAAGATTAGCCAAAAGGCATGATTGGGTCTGGAGAGGAGGACACAACCGCGCTGGTAGTCGGCACGACCGCGTCTCATGAGGCACGACCGCGCTAGATGATTAGCGCGACCGCGTCTGTTCCAAATCAGGAACGAATTGACAAATTCTTATAATAACAGGGTTGGAAATCATAGGGCTTTCGCCCATTAGATTATTTTGAGTCTTTTTGCATAGATTAATTGGATTTAAAACGTGTCTAGAGTCGGATTCGATTAAATCATTTTTTAACGAAAGCTAGATTCGGGTTTACGATGGTCTCTATATTGGAAGCCCAAATTAACATGGGGCTTTTGATCTAAGGACTAAATCGATAGAGGACAAGGTTTCAATTACCCGGAATGATGGCGAATCGATAGCGAACGGTAGGAAGGTGTTCCGACGTCGGCGAGCTTGGTTTCCGACGTCTTCTGCTACGATTCCGGTTGCTTCAAGTGGGTCAGTAGCTTCTGGGAGGATCGTTTGTGCGTTTGCTTAGGAGAATTGCAAACAATTTGGAGAATTCGATGGTCTAGTGGACGATTTTGTTGATTATTAGATGAATTGATGAAATTCCGTTTATTTGTTGTAATTAGGATGATCAAGTGGCTTAACTCTGTTTGTTAATAGTTGGAACGTGTAAAAAGGTTACGAAATCGAACGTCTCTGTAATTAAAGGCTGTATTTCCGTTTCAACTAGTACTAGGCGCGACCGTGCCCACATGCGCCGCGACAGTGTTAAGGCACCAGGCGCGATCGTTCCAAAGCAAGTCGCGCGACCGTGCCAAAGCACTCGGCGCGACCGTGCCAGAACTAGGCACGACCGTGCCTTTTAGGGTTTCTTGTAATTTTTCAACATCAGACCTTGTAACTTTGGTCTTTGACATATTTGTATAAATAGATACTTATGTAGTGTTTTAGTAGGTTATAACAGTGTAAAATTTACGGGTTAACATTGATATATAGTATTTAATTGATGGTACGAAAAGAAACAAAACAGTGCACTAGAATTGGGTTTGAAATGCATTACATTGAATTGAAAATATGGATACTAAAAATCAGAAATGTTACATTAACTCCATCCTCAAGAGACCCAATAATATTCTCAACTGGATGAGCAGAATGAATTCAATGATTTGGAATAGGTTCCACTTCCACAGACTCTGGCATACTTGAATCATTCAACTCTGGTAATTGATCATTTGAATCTTCAACACTTGAAGAACTTGTTTGAATTACATACTCAGTCTGATCATTTACAGGATCCAACTGAACTTCATTAACTGTTGGTTCATCATCAGTACTTGGAACTTCTTGTACTTCAGAATCAACATTAGTGGTAGAATTACCAACAAGATCTTCTTGTGTTTGAGTTGATGTAGTAACATTCTCAGACATCTCATTTTGAATCATCACTTTCCGTGGTCCAACCAAAAACTTTTCAACAGATAGATCACTGCTTGTAGAAGGCTCAGTTACAATACCCGAAGTACTTGCTTCATTAGAATCCATTTGAAGTTGCTGATCAAAGGTCTTGAAGATTACTTCAGCATCAAAGAACCAGTCTGGTCCATTTTGATCTGGAGGAGTATTTGATTCTTGCCACTCCACATAGTAAGATTCTTGAACAATTTTGGTTCTCTTGTTGTACACTCTATAAGCTTTCTGATATGAAGAATAACCCAAGAAATAACATTCATCACCAACAGCTGCGAATTTTGGTAATGAATCTTGTGTATTTAACAGAGTACAAGAACAACCAAATGCTCTGAAGAACTTGATGTACGACTTTCGTTTATAGAATAGTTCATAGGAAGTCTTTGTAAGTTGCTTCACCATAAGAACTCTGTTTAGAACATAACATGTCGTGTTTACTGCTTCAGCCCAGGAAATAATAGGCAACATGGAATCGACAAGCATTGTTCGAGCAGCTTCTATCAAAGTTATGTTCTTCCTTTCAGCCACTCCATTCTGTTGTGGTGTTCTTGCAGCACTATACTGATGTGTTATTCCTTTTTCTGCACAAAACGAATTTATCAGTTTATTTTTAAATTCTGTTCCATTGTCACTGCGAATGATTGAAACTTTGCTATCATAGATGTTTTCTATTCTTTTGACAAAATCAATGATTGTTTTAGGTGACTCATCCTTTGTTGCAAGGAAAAACACCCATGAAAATCTTGAAAAGTCATTTGTGATAACAAGACAATATGACTTTTTCGCAATACTTTAAACTTGAACTGGACCGAACAAATTCCATATGTATGAGAAATAAAGGTCTAGTAAAAGTTGTTATGGTTTTTCTTGGATGGGACTTCTTGTGTTGTTTTCCCTTTGCGCATGACATGCAATTTTCTTCAATTATGAACTCTTTCTTTTCATCCTCGCACCAAATCTTTATGCACCAAGTTATTCAAGTTCTTCAAATTCACATGACCCATTCTTCGATACCACAAATAAGATTCTGAACCAGTTGCTTTTGATAACGAGCATGAGACATTTACTGGTGTAGTATGATCATTCATGTCAACCACATATGTGTTGAACTTCCTTGGAGCATGCATCAGAATCATTTCTTCTGGAATAACCAGTCCAGGCTTTAAGAACAAGCACTCCTTTGCAGTAAAATAGACTGGTATGTCTTTATCACAAACTTGAGAAACACTTAGTAAGTTGAATTCCAATTGAGACACAAAATTTACTTTCTTTAATGTTATGAGATCATTCGACACTGTTCCTTGACCAGTAATTTTTCCTCCCTTTTTATCTCCAGCAAACGCAACAAAACCACCATCAAAAGCTCAAAAGTTTTCCAGAATTTCTCTTTGTCCAGTCATATGCCTTGAGCAACCGCTATCAACATGCCAAATGTTAGGACATAGTTTGTAATGACAAAAACTTGTAATAGTTAGATTTTATGTCTTTATGTTTTTGTTATGTAAATGTGAAATGTCACTAAGTGTTTTACCAGTATAGCCTAGAGGCGAACTTGTTAAGTTCGCCTGGTCTATCAGAGACGAACTTAATAAGTTTGCTTATATCAGGTCAGTTGGTTATATATGTGTGTTTAAAGAATTAGTCATAACGAACTAGAGAGATCAGACCAGAGAAGTCTGATTGAGTCTGTAAACATCATTGTGATTTGAAATACGAATTGAGAAGGTTATTTACTTGATTGTTTGCATTATCTTTTATGTGTATAAACGTTGACTCGTTGGATTCCGCACTCCGAGTAAACGTCACGTCTTATCACGAGATCGATCCGTAGATGCGCCATGGGGACCTACAAGTGGTATCAGAGCTATTGCTCATGATTCTTGTTGACTCTAGACGATTTTATATGCAAATTGACATCAAATTCATCATTTTTGAGTTTTTCATTTCAATGGAGTTTTCAAGACTGATTTTGATCTGATTTGGTGTTTTTGAAGAGGATTATGACGAAATTGATCAGATAGAAAGCTTCTAATTGACAAATTACACGATCCTACGGTCCAATTTCGTTTAATTCCTTCAATTCAGTGATTAATGACGATTTTTGGAGGTTCTTGGTTCGCGATTTTGGTCTGAAGAAGTTCTTGATGTTGATTCTGTTACGGCAAGCGAACTTGCTGATTTCTTGTGCAGGCGAACTTAGCAGCAGGCAAACTTGTCAAGTTCGCTTCTCACAGGATTAAGCGAACTTATATTAGGCGAACTTGACCAGATTTTTGAATTCTGGTTTAAGCGAACTTATTAAGTTCGCTTCTCATTAAGTTCGCTTGGGTGTATTATAGGCGAACTTATTATCTTCGCCTAAGGGTAAGACTGTTCAGCACTTAGAAATTTTTCAGAAATTTTTTTAAAAATGGCAAATATGGTTCAAGTCACGAATATGTTCAATTATGACAATGAGATCGGTACATCTCAAAAACCTCCGAAGTTGTTGAATCTAGCTGATTATTCTAATTGGAAAGATCGGTTGTTCGTATCTTTTACCGATACTAGTTTGTGGATTCCGATTTTGGAAGGATATACGCATCCGACTTATTCTTGGATTGGACAGGACAATGTTCCAAAGCCGGTGTCAGCATTAACTACTGAAGAGAAGTTTTTATTTGATAGGGAAAAGAAAGCGATGGCTAGTATTTCGGTGTCTCTTCCAAAGCAAATATATCACAGTTTTAAACAGTTCAAGTCTTCTCAACAACTGTGGGAAGCATTACAGAAAAGGTGTGAAGGAAGTTTGGATATGAAGAAGAGTAGAAAGGAGTTACTAAAGAAGCAGTTCCTGGTCTTTAATTTTCAAAACGAATCCTTGGATGATCTTGCTACAAGATTCTATCATCTTCTTAGTGAACTGACTAGTGCGTCTGTGGTGTATGAGACTGAGGAAATCAATGATAAATTCTTGGAGGCTTTAACATCAAAATTTGATGTGTATACGGTTTTAATCAAAGAGAATATTAAGTACAAAACCATGTCTCTTGAAGAAGTTCTGGGGAAGATTCAGTCACATGACATGAATATGAAGAAGAAAGAGACTAATATGGAGCATATCCAGGATCTCTCAATGTATTTTGCCAAATCAACTGGTAAATCTGGTACGGGTGTCGCATTCTTTTCTGGTGATGCTCAAGAGTCTTCAAATGATCAGTGTTCTGGAGTTCCAATTTATTCTGGTCATTCAAGCCATTCTGGATTTTCTGCGACAACAGCTTCAACATCATCTGGATCTCATTTGAATCAGAAAGTTGTTGATGATTATCTTGCTATGTTTTCATCTTTCATGGCATCATATGAGAATTTTATTGGAGGGAAAATACATGATCCTGAGGTTATAGAAGAAGATTTCAGACATATTGACCCTGTTAATCTGGAAGAAATGAATATCCAATGGAATATGGCCATGTTGATGCGTCAAGCTAAAGATTTCTTGAAGAAAACAGGCAGAAAATATATTGGTTCAAATAGTCGATCTCGTATGGGTTTTGATAAAAGCAAAGTTCATTGTTACAACTGCCAAGAGTATGGTCACTTTGCTAAGGAGTGTGTGAAGCCAAAGGTAGAATTTGATTCTCAAAAGAAGCAGAATAATTTTCAAAACAATCAGCCAAACTTTCAGCATAATCGGAATCAATCAGATGGTTCTTCTGGTAATACAAATCATGCATCTACATCATCAGCATTGGTTGCTCAAAACGACGAAAACTATGACTGGGGCATTCATCTGGAAGACTTGGTAGGTGCTGTGAGTCAGGCTTTTGTTGCAGAAATTCATGCTGAAAAACCAGATAAGTCTACTGATGACGAAAGTTCTAGTGATGATTCTTGTGATGGTGACAGTGTTCCAAGCATTGATGATGAGGTAGAACAAGGGCAGAATATTGATTCTGATGCTGCATCATGGGTTGCTGAGGAGGAAATTGTTCTTACAGAAAATGCTTCAGTTGGTGATGATTCAGAGAAAATTCCCATTGCAAAAGTATTCATGGTAGACATGTCTGATCCGTCTAAGGTAAAAGACTTTGTTTGTCATATATACTATTCTAACTGCATTTCTGTTAAAAATAAACTGCAAAAGGTCATGGATGATAACACAAACTTGATTTGTGACATGAAATCAATGCATTCAGTTAATCAGAAACTGAAAGATAATGATAAGCTGTGCATTGATAGAATTGAGTCTTTGAAAAGAGACTTAAATTCTCTTGGGCTAAAATACAAAGAACAGGGTTATCATCTAGATATGGCTTATGCTGAAATAGAAAAATGTAGTGTAGTTGTTGCCCAAAAGAATAAAGAAATATCTGACAAAGAGTCTGAGGTGATCAAACTTCATCGAAAGATGGAACAATTTGAAAGTTCTTCAGTTGTTTTGGATTATTTTAACTCAAATGCTGATCCTACTAAGCGTGTTGTTGGTATTGGATTTATTCCTCCACCGTTTAATGCAAATTATGTGGTGGAACCTGAAATCATAAATGAAGAGGAGATAGATCCAAAAACTGTGTTAAAGGTGAATCCGGTAACTGGAGAGGATATGGTGTATGAGTCAGATTCTGAAGATGAGATGTTTGATGAAAAGAAGGTCGAGGGCATTCCAAAAGAAGTGAAAATTGATGACCCAATAGTTGTTAAAACTGTTACCCGGGATAGATGCATTATGACTGAACCCGAAGAGGTGAAAGTTGTTTCTCCAATCTTACAGTCAAGTGGGTTTGTTGCGGCTGGTTATCAAAAAGTGTGTTTTTCATAGGTGCCAACCCAGACTTATGTTCCAAAGAAGCCGATAAATTGTTCTGGACATTCCTCTGAAGCTTATTCCTCTCATGGATCCTCAAATTCAAAGAAAACTTCTTATTTCAGAACTTATCAAGAAAGAAGTGTGTGTTTTCATTGTCATGAGGCTGGTCATATTCTGATCAATTGTCCTTACAAGAACCAGGGTAAAATGAAGAATGTTCCTTCACAACCGAAAGTGGTGAAGATTCTGAAAAGAAAAGATGAGGGAAAGTCGTCTTCTAGTTTAGAGAAAAATTTGCCTGGTCGATCTTGGGTTAAATCCTCTGGATTTAAACAACATGATAAATTGAATGCTAAATCTTTCGTATGCAAAGAGAAGCTTCAGATTCCAAATGTTGGAATTTCAAAAGATACTCATAAGGAAGTTAAATTGTCTAGACCTCAAAGGAGAAGAAGAAACAGAAAATTAAAGAAAATTTTGGAAACATCTGAATCTGACAATAATATATCAAATAATGTTTTTCAAAATAATAAAAATGGATCTTCTTTGAAAAAGTCTGATTGTCAAACTTCTGTTCCAAAAGTGAATGATAATATTGATTGTAAATTATAAGAAGTTGTTTATTTTGATCAATCTGGACGACCCAAGACCACGATGGCTTGGGTTCCTATTTCTAACTGATTCTCATTGTTTATGAAGGGACAACCAAGGAGGACTATCAACAATACATGGTATGTGGATAGTGGTTGCTCTCGACATATGATAGGGAATGTTAGATTGCTTGAGGATGTAAAACAAATTGATGGTGGTTATGTCGCTTTTGCGGGCAATAAAGGCGGGTACATAACTGGACAGGGAACGTTAAAGAATGACAAAGTCAAATTTGAAAAGGTGAATTATGTTGAGCAGCTGGAACACAATCTTTTAAGCGTATCACAAGTCTGTGACAAGAAGTTTTCGTTCCATTTTAACGATATTGAATGCTATATTCTGAAACCGGGCTTCGTGATTCCTGATGAATGGATTCTCATGAAGGCTCCGAGGAGAAATGAAACGTATGTCCTTGACATGAGTGTCGCCACTACAACGGATTCAATTCCAACATGTTTACTCTCCAAGGTGTCAGAATCTGATTCAATATTGTGGAACAGGAAGCTAGCTCACATTAACTACCGAAAGATGAACTATATTGTTCGGAATGATCTGGTTCTTGGTATTCCAAAGATGAAATTCTCAGTTCCTGATGATTGTATTCCTTGCAAGAAGGGGAAGCAAAGAAAGAAATCTCACAAATCTAAATTGACGAATTCTATCGTAACTCCTTTGGAGTTGCTGCATATGGATTTGTTCGGTCCTATCAGTATCAGGAGCATTGGTGGGAAATTGTATTGCTTGGTAGTAACTGATGATTACTCCAGATTTTCATGGGTTAAGTTTCTTTCTTCTAAAGCTGAAACCACTGAGTTGGTGCAATACTTAATCCTGGGTTTGGAGAATTTATTCAATCTGAAAGTCAGACGAATCAGGAGTGACAATGACAGCGAATTTAAGAATAGCAAAATGGGCTTATTCTGTCTTCAAAAGGGAATTCATCATGAATTCAGTGCGCCATATGTCCCTCAACAAAACGGTGTCGCTGAACGAAAGAACAGGACGTTGGTCGAAACGGCTCGCACGATGCTTGCAGATTCTAAGCTTCCAGTCACCTTTTGGGCTGAAGGTGTGAATACTGCGTGTCACGTTTTGAACAGGGTCTTGACCGTCAAGCGACATAACAAGACTTCCTATGAATTGATGAATAATCGAAAGCCGAATCTGGATTATTTAGTACCTTTTGGTAATCCTTGCACCCTACTGAAAGTTCGTGATGTCCCAACAAAATTCAGTGCGAAGGCTATTGAAGGGATTTTTCTAGGGTATGTGGCAAATTCAACAACCAAGAGGGTTTATAACAAAGAGACGCGCCAAGTTGAAGAATGGTTTCATATTGACTGTTCAAATCGGTCTTTACCACAAATGGCGATTGGTTCGGATTGGGCATTTGATTATGAAAACTTATTCAAGTCTTTTCGTTTACCTTCTGATATTTCTGATGAAGATGCTGATGTTCTTTATGATTCTTTTCAGGATGCATAGCACAATGGATTTCTACCAAATGCAATTCCAAATTCATCGATTCCATCTACTTCTGCTCCCGATCCTAATGTTGCTTGTTGTTCAGGTCCACAAGATTCAGAGAGTGAGGAGGATAATGCTATTTTTCAAGATTCTTCTGCTGATCCGTTATTGGGTGATGATTCATTACCTTCGACACGGGCTCAGGGGGAGATTCCTACAAATTTGGACTCGGAAATTCCAATTAATCAAGATTATTCTTATAAATCTGACTCTACTCAAGTTGACGTGTTGCCGGTTCCTGAGGTTGCATCCGTCAAGGAACTCAAAGATCATCCAGTGACGAATATAATTGGAAATTTACAGGATGGAGTGAAAACACGTTCTCTTGTTGACAATACTTGTTTGTATACCTGCATTAAAGATTCTGGTGTTCTTGATGATTGCTCACATTCATGTTTTATTTCGCAGGTTAAACCCAAGAATGTTGAGATGGCTTTAAATGACAACAATTGGATAGAAGCTATGCAGGAAGAACTTGCTCAATTTGACAAACTTAAGGTTTGGAATCTTGTTGATCTTTCAAAAGGTACGTATCTGGTTGGAACAAAATGGGTGTTTAAATGTAAGAAAGACGATCGAGGTGTCGTGCTATGAAACAAGGCAAGATTAGTTGTCCAGGGCTTCAATCAACAAGAAGGAATTGATTACACCGAGGTTTATGCGCCGGTTGCAAGGCTCGAAGCTATAAGGCTGTTTCTCGATTTTGCTTCTTTTAAAGGTTTTAAGGTGTTTCAATTAGACGTCAAAAGTGCGTTTTTATATGGAAAGGTCAAGGAGGAAGTCTATGTGTGTCAGCCGCCGGGGTTTGAAGATCCACTAAATCCGAATATGGTCTTCAAGCTTAATAAGGCTCTCTATGGTCTTCATCAGGCTCCTCGTGCGTGGTATGAGACTTTATCCACACATCTTTTGGCGAATGAATTTGTTCGTGGAAAGATAGACTCGACCTTATTCATAAAGAAATCAGGGGGAGATTACCTACTGGTGCAGATTTATGTGGATGATATTATTTTTGGCTCGACAAACGAAGGGTTATGCAAAGACTTTGAGGGTGTTATGAAGTCGAAATTTGAAATGTCTGCTATGGGAGAGTTATCGTTTTTCTTAGGTTTACAAGTAAATCAAAAGGAAGATGGTTTCTTTATTCATCAGTCCAAGTATGTCAAAGACATCTTGAGCCGGTTCAAGATGGAGGACTGTACCCCACATGATACTCCAATTCCGGTCAATCATAAGTTGAATTCTGACCCAGAAGGAAAGGATGTGGATTGTCGACTTTACAGAGCTATGATTGGATCCCTCATGTACTTAACCGCTTCAAGGCCGGATATAATGTTCGCCGTGTGCATCTGTTCCAGATTTCAGGCAAAGCCAAAAGAATCTCAATTAATTGCTGTGAAAAGAATCTTTTGGTATTTAAAATTAAAACAACGTTTGGGACTATGGTATCCTCATGGTTCTAACTTTGATTTCATTGCTTATACTGATTCTGATTTTGGTGGTTGTTGTCTGGACAGGAAATCTACAACAGGTGGTTGTCAGTTCTTAGGTAATCGACTTGTGTCCTGGCAATGCAAAAAGCAAACCACAGTCTCGATTTCTACATGCGAAGCAGAATATATCGCTGCTGCGGGTTGTTGTTCACAGATCCTGTGGATACAACGGCAATTGAGAGATTACGGTTTGAATTTCACAGGAACCCCCATGCTTATCGACAATAATGCTACTATGTCCAGAACTAATAATCTTGTTAAACATAGTAAAACTAAGCACATCGAAATTCGATATCATTTTATACGTGATTGTGCAGAGAAAAGGTTGATTGAGCTGGTCAAGGTACACACTGAAGATAATTTTGCTGATTTGTTTACTAAGGCATTTGATCGTACCGGGTTTGAATTCATAATTAAAATGATTGGTATGATCAATCCCGAATAAAAGCTTTTCAAAATCAGATTTTCATGGAAAAATTTGTTTTTTAAGTTTTTTTTATTGCTTTATTACATTTCTGCATTTACATTTTCAGTCAAAAAGTTTAATTTATAAAAAGTAAAAACAAATTAAAAAATATAAAATTTGACATCATTTGAGGATAGAGAAGAAATGATAGTACATCAGTGATTAGTTTATTTCACACGACCTTAGTAGACCTTGATATATGATTGATTAAAATAAGTTGATTTGATCTAAATTTTAAAGTCTGCATAAATGAGAAATGATAGTGTTGTGAATGCTTTACTCTTGATAATTTGTGTTTCAAATTTGTGTATGAGTTTTGAAACTTAAATTGTCAATAGACTAAAAGCGTTTTGAAACTAATAGTAGTGTGAAAAATTAAATATAATATGATTACATCTGTGATTTAAATCCATTATATGCCTGGGTATGTGTGTAAAAGATCATTATTAGATAAAGAATATATGGTTATAAAGAATTTCATGAGACCAATATCGAATTATATCTTTAGCACAAATCTATTTCAGTTCACTTCACTGTCCATGCCCCGAAAAACATGCAAGGTGTTGTTGAACTAAAATATGCTTTCAAAATTTGTTGAAACATATATTCGCCCTTGGATCAGTTAGATACATCATCTAGTCTGACTCCATTGAATTTCATCTAGATAATAGTTGGATCCTCATACCTGAATCTGTTGATTCTCACTATTCAACCAATCCATTAGAATCTTCTGATTCTGAATCATCATGATTCTTATATCCTTTGGGATCTGCTCTTATACTTGTGCTAAAAGAGATAATTTTATCTTGGAAATTGATCTAATCTTACTATTAACTGTATATGTCTTGAAGATAGTGCAATTTATATTTCTGTTTGGCATATATATGGGGTACACGATGTTTTTCATTTAAATGGTACTAAATCACATGAAGTTGGAGAATAAACACTTACAGTTTCAAATAATATAATATTGACAAATTTAAGAATTCATGCTTTATATTTCAAATTTAGTATAAATAAAAGAGCATTTTATAACCTGATCTTATTTACTTTGAAATTTATCGCGTATCATTTCAAATATTATTCAAATTGAATGAGTTTCAAAATGAAAAAGGCGTAAAGTGCACAAAACTGAGTTGAATGGTTTCATACTATAGGTTACCCTTTGTTATTGCTAAAATGTGTGATGAATTAATTAGCTACTGATATGATCTTCTTACTCATGATGTTAATTAAAAAATATGTGATTTTAGTTTATTCAGATAAAAATCCAAAAATATGTGTTTCTGTTTGTACAGATAAAATCCAAAAATATGTGTTTCTGTTTGTACAGATAGAATCCAAAAATATGTGTTTCTGTTTGTACAGATAAAATCCAAAAATATGTGATTCCGTTTGTATAGATAAAACTCAAAAAGATTTTGATTTTGATTTTCCATGAAAATTCTAAACTTTTATGAAAATTGTTCGGGATTGGATCGGATACGTGTTGCTAAGTGAAGTTAATGATTTGACAGGTTGAAGTTGATAAAATTTTTGTTCAAGGCAAAAAGGTTGAAAAGCTATTAAGTTCGCTTGTGTACAGTGAAGCGAACTTAATAAGTTCGCTTAAAACAATGAAGCGAACTTAATCTGGTTGTCTGTAGTGAAGCGAACTTAATCTGATTGTCTTTGGTGAAGCGAACTTATCATGTTCGCCGAAGGCTTGTTAAGCGAACTTAACAAGTTCGCTTAAATAAGCGAACTTATCAGATTCATCGTCTTCTTCATTTTAGGCGAACTTAACTGAAATTTTTCAAAATTTTAAACTGTGTTGTTGGAGTTGTTTACCAGTTCTATCATATTCCAAATTGAATTGCGAACTCAACCAAGGTAATTTCATTGAATTTCATCCGTTAAATTGTGAGAATTTGGTAATTTTCATCTCGGTTTCGTTGAACGTTTACATGGACGGTTTTGACCTAATTTTGACCGGACTTATAAAATTGATTATCCTATTTGGTTGTTAATTGATATTCGACTGATGCTCGTTGCTTATTCCATGATTTTATCTCGATTTGCTGATTTTTGAACGACTGTGTTTGAATTTGAATCGTCACAGGTTCAGGCGAACTTGTTCCAAGCGAACTTGTTCGAAGCGAAGCGAACTTATTAAGTTCGCATAGGGGTCAGGGAAGATTTGGACTTGTAAATTTTTTTTAAAAAAAAAAAAAATTTAAACTTTTTTATTTTGTTTTGTTGTTTGTTCGTGTTTGTTATTTTTGCTAATATGTTTGTTGTCCAACTTTTTCAGATGGCTCAACGTGTCGAATATAAACATAATCAAGTGGCATTGTTAGATCCTAACATGTCCGAGGCTGTGAATTTTCAAGGCATTATAGGATTTTTGAACAGATCACGTCTTCACGTTGCTTTATCTGCTGATCCTTATATAAGTCTCGTGTACATACAACAATTTTGGGACATAGTACATCAAGGTACGGACGTTGAACCTCATGTTCTTCGTGCTACTGTTAATAATACCGCGATTGCCAATTCTGATGAGACGATTCGTGTTGCTATTGATTTGGGTGGTAATGCTGAAGATCCATTATCTTATCCAGGAACTCTTATTACGGGTTGTTTTCAAAGAATGGGTTATCGTGGGAGACAGAATGATACCCAAGCACGTAAAGGTGGCTTAGTCGGTGAATGGAGGTATTTCATGCATGTTATTATTTAATGCATCTCTCCTCGCAAAGCTGGTACCGATGGCTTGAAGATGGCTCTTCAAACATCTATGGTGGCTTTAACGTTGAATAAGCGATTCAATTTTCCACTTTACTTCTATCGGGAGATGGTCATGCAGATTAATCAGGCTGAAGGTTAAGGATTCTTGATGTATCCTCGCTTTATTCAAATGATTTTGAATCACCTTATTCCGGATCTTCCACAACATCCAATAAGATTAACTTTGACGCCAATGTCAGAGCGTATCTTTACCGACTGCACGAAGGTGAAACAGCAAAATGCTGCATTGATACCAGTCAATACTCCATTGTTTGGGCACTTAATCAATCCTGATTATGTTGCACCACCTAATGACAACTGGTTTCATCCTGATGAACTTGCTCAAGCTCAAGGCTTCATTGTTCAACAACAACAACAACAACAACCAGCACAACAACAAGTTCCACAACAACAGATACCAGTTCAACAAGTATAAGTTCCCGTACAACCACAAATTCCTATTCCTGAACAAGTTCCTATTCCACAAGCTGAGGTTGAAATACCTATTCATGAACCTGTTCAAGAGGAGGTCGTTCATGCACATGAACATGATTTAGGAATGAACATTGATGATTTCGTTGATGACGCTGTGAACTCGCCCATTCCAGAAGCTAAAGGGAATGTGGTGACAGATGATGAATCTAGTTCAAGCTCAAGTGATACGATATTACCTGTTAATGAGAGCACCGACTCTGATGATTCTAGGGATTTTTCCTCAGATCATTATGAACGGTTAGCTGCTATTCCACTGGCCAATGCTGGAAAACTCATTAAATCTCAAGCTAGACGACCAAGAAGAAAGTCTGTTCGGGATCCTCCTTCCGGTTCGGTACATGGAAAAAGATCCTTGGTTGATGAAAGTACTGAGTCTGATAGTGACTTTACTTCAGATCCTAAGACTCAAAAGTTAATGTCTGCTTCAATTGCTGCTGCACAATCTTCACAGGGAGTCGAGGATGCTAATTTTGTTGCTTCATTGATAATTACTCCTCTAAGATCAAAAGATACATCTCCGGTGATTACTCCTGTTCCTCCAGTCATTCCTATTACTTCAAGTCCTTATATTCCACAATCGACAGCTGGTCCGTCAAAGCCTTCTGATTCTGAAAGGATTACTTCCCTTGAATCTCAAGTGCTTTCTCTGCAAACCCAAGTAAACACTCTTGTGTCTACTAATTCACAACGGCAGCTGGTGCTTCAGACTCAAGCTCAACATATTGCTGACATGCAAGCATTAGTGTCCAAACTCGTTCAGCGTCTTGACGCTCAGGGGAGTTGAGGATACCTGATACTTGTCACACAGAGTCTATTCAAAGACGTGATGATGAAGACAATGATCCTGCTGGAAATATTGAGGGTGATCATCAATACACTGACGCTAATCCTATATCTAGGGTTCAGGGGGAGTCGACATCAAAATCACTTGAAGGAAACAAAGATACTTCTGGTACTAATGAAGAAGAAATTCTATTATTGGAGTTCTTTCAAGATTCAGAAGAAGAGGAAGCTGAAAAGATTGCATGTCTTGATGACATTAATGATTTATTCAATGACATGGAAGATGATACGTCTAATAATGAGATAGAAGAAGGAGAAATAGTAGAGATTGAGATAGAGAAAGATAAAGACAATGTTACTTATGAAGGCTGTGATGGTATTAAAGTGCCGTATAACTTCATCCAGGATGATGTTATTCCTGAATTCACTTATGAAGGAGTAACAGATTCTATGGACTCTGTTGAAGACGTCACACTGCCTGAAGACACTGCTGATTCAAAGATGGATACTGATGATGAGAATATTCAATCTGATAAAGATGCTGAAACTAAAACTACTCACACTGAGTCTCCGAAGGTTAATAAAGAACCTGTGATGTACAGAGATACACGGATGACAAGAGAACAGTGGAGAGAAGTTGTAAATAGTTGGATGAAGGTGCTACCCAAGTCTCCAGCACAACCTGCTCAGAAAGAGAAATATGTGAATAAAGAGCAGTGTGTAGGAAGGATCAAAAGTTGGTTCTATGATGATGAATTAAAATTATTTGCAATTAAACGATCTGACGGTATTCAATACTTAAAGCCGAGGATCAAATATTTCAATACCTTGCCAAGGTGTAAATAAATGGTTTAGCTTCAAAGCCACTCATTAATTGATCGAAGAATGGTTTGGCTGATGTGATAGCAAACTTGATCAAGAAAGAAGGTAGTTCAGGAAAGTATGATCGGCTAAAACCACAAAAGGGAAAGAGAGTGAAGAACACAGATCCAAAGACTGGGAAAGTGACCTGGAGATACAAGTATAAACCAGTGCGTGTTCTTCACAAGATGCCGTTAAAAAAGATTCCTCAAGACTTTCTTGGGAATATGAAATGGTGGTATGTTGATGTTAATACTGGTGAAGCAAAGATTGAAGATAAAGACAATAAGGTCATTGTATGTTTCTATGATTCAATGAATCTTATCAATTTCTCAAAGAAAGATCAGAGGACGTTGCGAAAGAATGAAATAATGTTTACTGATGTTTGGAGAGAACAAGGTCTATAGTACAAAAGAGTTTTGGAGATATGCAGAAGATATGGAGTGCATGCGAGCAGCAGACTACCGAATAACTGGAAGAGTTCAAGATAAAGACTAAAGACTGAAGATCAAGCTATTGTCAAGGGAGAGTCTGTTAGGACATAGTTTGTAATGACAAAAGCTTGTAATAGTTAGATTTTATGTCTTTATGTTTTTGTTATGTAAATGTCAAATGTCACTAAGTGTTTTACAAGTATAGCCTAGAGGCAAACTTGTTAAGTTCGCCTGGTCTATCAGAGGCGAACTTAATAAGTTCGCTTAGGTCTAACTGAGGCGAACTTGTTAAGTTCGCTTAAGATGTTAGAGGCGAACTTAATAAGTTCGCTTATATCTGGTCAGTTGGTTATATATATGTGTGTTTACAGTGTCAGTCATAACGAACTAGAGAGATCAGATCAGAGAAGTCCGATTGAGTCTGTAAACATCGTTGTGATTTGAAATACGAATTGAGAAGGTTATTTACTTGATTGTTTGCATTGTCTTTTATGTGTATAAACTTTGACTCGTTGGATTCTGCACTCCGAGTAAACGTCACGTCTTATCACGAGATCGATCCGTAGACGCGCCATGGGGACCTACACCAAGCATTGTTAATAGTCCTCCCGATTAAACTCTGCACATTCAAGACAAATTTAATGAGAAACAGGTACCCAGATCATCTTTGACCCGGGCGGACTTTGACCATTTACAATCTTAGTCACAACGACTTGTTCTTTCAATTTTATATTCTTCTTTGTTCCAACCATATGTGAAGACTGCTCATTTTTAACTTTCCAAACATAACCAACATTTTTCTCATATTTCTTAATCATTTTTTCTTTAGCAAAATAGTTTGGTTGGTTAAGTTTCTTCACATATTGTGAACATTTTGGGATACGTGTATCCTCAAAATTTGGTAGCACGTAATCACGACAAACATTTGAATATAAAGCATGACAGTTTCTAGAAAGCAAGTAATCACGACTGTATTGTTGTGTCACTCCGGACGCTGACACACTGTCGTTCTCAAAAGCTCTCTTGAAATGCTGAGTAAATGTCCTCTTAACTTTGTCTTTGTTCTTTGTGAACCTTGACTTAATAGAGTCGTGTTTGCAATTTATCGAAAAATTACGTACTTGACCACACACAAAGAAATTGTAGCTCTTAGGCTTTAACTTTGACTTTGAACACTCGCCTACTTCACTCTTTAGGCCATAACCTTTCTTTCTTAATTGTCTTTGACATCAATGAACTGGTGTTTGACATCAATGGATTTGTCTTTGACACACCAAGACTTTATTTGGACAGTTGTTGGTACACTCACTTTAACTTTGACAACTTTATTGCCCTCTGTCTCACTAGTAAGAATATGATTCTCTGGTGCTATGACATAATTTTTCTTTGGTCTCTCACTTGACAAATCATACTCTTGAATCAGTTCCAAACTCATCTAGGACCACATCACCAACTAGACTTGAGACTTTATGAAGTGGGACATAATCTCTAGCTGTATGCACCACTTTATCAAAGAAAGTAGATGTTGATGACACTTCAGACACGCAATCAAAATCATCACAAACATTAGTAGAACATGTCGAACATAAGAAGCATCAGAATCAGAATCAGAAACTGGAACATTGTTTACATCAACATTAACACTAGAAACTGAAATAAATTTATTTAGATTACAGTCAACATCTAGGTACTGTTTGCAGTCCCTAATAAACTCCCTAGTGCACTGTTTATTGAAAGCTGGAAAACTTTTCACTCCATCAAGTTCATTATCATCATCTACACGCCTGAGTTTATATATGCACTTATATACATATCATGAAAGTTAGAGTTACCCGCATTCATCAACTCATTTGATTCATGCGGTTTAGGAAATGGTACAAAGTTCTCAGGATGTGGAACTTTGTTGTAACCCAACCCGTCTCTGATGTAAACATTTCTCTGTTTACTCACACATTCATCAAATACATTTTGCTGCATCTTCCACTTTGCAACATTCACCCTTTCTTTTATTAACTCAGTTTCAGATTTGACAAGTTTTTCTGAAAGATCTTTGACTAAAATGTCATTTTTATCCAAATATTCTTTAAATGTCACATTGTCTTTAAACAATGCTTTATTTTTTCTTATAAAATTTACTTCATTTTGTTTCAATTCTTTGTTTACCCTTTTTAGTTTATCATTTTCAGCAAGTAGAAACGTGTTTGCTGCATGATAGTTCTGCATTCGTTCTATACACAATGAGGAACATATGTCAAATTCATTATCACAATTTACCTCACTCTCAGATGAAGATTCGTTAGAATCAACAGCTTTGCCCTTTCTTGTAGAATCTGTTTTGAGCGCATAATCACTAGCAATCTCAGCTGGTTTCTTTGAATCTTCAATTTCAGCCATCAAGGCTTCATCTAGTTCATCCTCAACATCCTCGGTTTCATCTTCCCATTCACAATTGCTAAGCTGTTTGGCCATGAGTGCAGTTGGAGCCTTCTTTGATTTGTCAGTCTCATCAATCATCTCTACTAGCTTAACTCCGCTTCCCTCAATCTTCTTTTTCTTGTCCTTGGTACACTCACGAGCGAAGTGACCAAGTTGTTGACATTTGTAGCACCGAAGTTTTGCTTTGTCAAAACCAACCTTTTTCCCAAACTGAAGCTTGTCCTTCCCAACCTTCTGCAGATACTTTTTAACCATTACAGCTATCATGGCCATCTGCCATTGCAAGTCCATATATTCCAAGTCATCAGGATTGATCTGAACAAGATCCTCTATGTCATGCACGATAGTTTGTAACTTTCCTATCACCAATGCATCATAGATGCTCATGAAAGCTCCGAACAGAGCAATCTGATATTTAAGGATTTGTCCAGATGACTTGACTTTCTCACCAGATGAGTGTTCACAACAACCTTTGCTTTCTTAGATTTTGTTCCACTACTTCCTTCACTGATTCCAGAGAATAGTGTTGCATTTGTTGAACCTGAATTGTTTTGTTTATCCTGGTTCTTCAGTTCTCTCTTCTTTGCATCCAATTCATAAGACTCGAGCAGACAGATAATATCATCAAGAGCTTTACTCTTCAGATCTGGAGTTGTGTTCTTGATTAGCATACAAGGTATGCTCCAACAATCTGGCAATGAGTCTAACAACTTCTTTCTTAGATCATACTCTTCAAATTTCACTCCCATTTTTCTCAATCTGTTGATCATGGTTGTAAACCTGGTCACCTGCTCACTGAGAGTCTCATTCTTCTTATAACTAAACATGTTATATTGCTTTAGTTGAATATCAGTTCTGCTTTCCTGAAGAGTTGTATTTCCTTCAAATCTCAATCACAAAGCATTCCACAAACCTTGAGCTGTTTCATGTTGGTCAAAATTCAAATACAACTCAGTCGGAAGTGATAGAATAATAGAACCCAATGCTTTGTTATCCCTCTCGATTAACTTCTTATCTTCCTCTGAATAAAGATCAGGATCAACAATCGGGACTAACCCATCAGCATTTGCAGTCTTGAGAATATGAGGACCCATCACAATTGATTCCCAAAGTGTGTGTTCAGTAAACTTGAAGTACACCTTCATCATTTTTTTCCAATTTGAAAATTCTAATATTGATTTCAGCATCGGTGGTGATTTCCCAATAACCCTCTCAGTATCGTATACCTTTCTAGCCATTCTGTACTTGTAATTTGAAGCTTGGTCGAAATCAGAAAAATTTACAACTTAGAACTTTTCGGTCGAAAACTTTGGATAATACTTTTCGGTCGAGAAGTCTGAATATTTTAAACACAGATGAAATTTAGGACAATACTTTTCGGTCGAAAAGTATGAAATTTATCCGACTTTTGGCACAACTTTTCGATCAAAAAATATAGGCTTGATGCAAACTTCATCAAACAGACTTTTCGGCTTCTTTAAACAGACTTCTCAGGTAATTCAACAGAAGAAAACTTGAATTGACCAAAAACTTTCTGTGATGATCCGAGTAAAAAATCAAGTCTGCAAACTTGATGCAAACTTCATCTCCCTCAATATTAGCTTCAAATCAGCAACAAATGGCACCCAAATTACTACAATTCGATCAATTTTGACTAAAATTCTTCTTGAATACCAAGAGCTCTTAACCAACAGCTCCGATACCACTTGTGGTTTTCGTTTGTTCAAACAAATCAAGCAATAGATTGGTAGAAACTAGAATCGATTAGAATAATCAAGACACGAGATTTGATCAAAAACACATAGTTAAAGGTGTAACTCTTTCTATTGTATTGATATATCAAATGACGTCCCACTTTACAAAAGCCAAACTAAACAAGTATTTATACTAAGAAGACAAAGAATGAGTTCGTCCGAAATACATTTCGGTCGAAATGTATTTCTTCCGAAAACGATAAGATTTCGGTTGAAATCTTTTAACTTCAAAGAATTCGTATTCAGACTGTTTTATATGCGATGGCCTAAAAATAGTTCCAACAGAAAAAGATGAACACCCGAGATCTTTGCGTATGCAAAACATACGGGTTCATCGGTGGTAAATATCGTTAGTTTGACGGTCACTTAGCGTATGAATTGGAATCCAACACGTAGGACTGTATCTGATTGAATTAGTTTTCTTAATAGACAAAATGGGTTAGATGTTTCAATAATGGGTTAAAACACACAAGTATGAGATAGAATTTAGGTTTTCACACTACTTACAAGTTTTAACCATATGCCGGGACTACCAGCTATACCTCAGTAAACACCATCGCTTTTGGTCCATTCCATGTCCAAGAGATGAGATCAGACACTCTCATTTTTCAAAGGTCAGATTCAATTTTCCTGTAACAAAGTCACAAGTTAGACTGTACACAAGGCAATTCTTTTCAATTTTAACATATTAAACTCATTTCTCCCCCAAAAGAGTTGCTGGATAATAAAAATAGGCTATACATAAAAGGAAAATCTTTTTGTGTAATTTTCTTGATTGTTAAGCATAAACATAAAAAAACAAATATACACAAAGATTACTAAAAGTTTATCATTCTAAGCATCTCCACTAGTTAGGCAAATCTGGTAGAGTCAAAAGCCTTTGTGAAGATGTCGGCGGTTTGCTTGTCGGTTTTGACTTCAACGATTTGAATATGTTTCTTTTCAACACAATAACGGATAAAATGATGTTTGATTTCGATGTGTTTGGTTTTGGAATGATGAACTGGGTTTTTGATGATATGGGGAACTGCAGTTTTGTCACAAAAAATAGGTGTCTCATGGAATATGATCCAGTCAAGCATCTGATGGTGTATCCATCTGACTTGGGAACACCAAAGGGATGCAATAATGTATTCGGCTTCGGTGGTGGATTGGGAAACGGTGGATTGTTTCTTACATTGCCATGAGACAAGGCGGTTGCCAAGGAACTCACAGCCTCCAGAAGTGGATTTGTGGTCTAAGTTTCATCCCCCGTAGTCTGAATCTGAGTAAGCCACAAGATCAAACAAGTCATTCTTAGGATACCAAAGACCCAGTTTTGGCTTATATTTTAGATAACGCAAAATACGTTTGACAGCAGATAAATGAGAGAGTTTATGACTAGCCTAAAAATGTGCACACAAGCACACTACAAACTTGATGTCGGGTCTGTTGGCGGTGAGGTACATGAGGGATCCTATCATTGAACGATAGTGGTGCTGATTAACGCTTTCACCATCCTAATCGGGAGACAAACAATGTCGAACTTCAACGAGAGTTTTGGCTGGATGGGAATCGACCATTTTGAACTTAGTCAGGATTTCTTTCACATATTTCTCTTGATGAATGAGAATTCCTTACTCGGACTAATCAACTTGCAATCCCAAAAAGAACTTCATTTCTCCCATAGAGCTCATTTCGAACTTAGAACGCATCACTTCCTTTAATTATTTGCAAAGACGAGGATTTGTGGGTCCAAAGATGATATCGTCCACATAAATTTGCACCATAATAGTATCCTTTCCATCCTTCCGTTTAAACGAAGTTTGATCAATCGCTCCTAGTGTGAAACCATTTTCAAGCAGATGCTTTGATAACATTTCATACCACGCACGAGGTGCTTGGTGAAGACCATACAGTGCCTTGTCTAACTTGTCGACACTGTCTGGAAAGTTAGGATCAATGAAACCCAGTGGCTGCTTGACATAAACTTCCTCTTGAACTTTTTCATAAGGAAATGCGCTTTTGACATCCATTTGATGAACAGTGAAGTCCATATAGGCTGCATAGGTGAGAAACATTTGGATGGCTTCTAAGCGATTCATTGGTGCAAAAATTCCTCATAGTCAATACCTTCTTCTTGATAGAAGACTTGAAAAACCAAACGAGCTTTGTTTCGAACCACAATTCCTCCTTCATCCTTTTTGTTGCGAAAATCCCAACGAGTGTCGATAGGAACTTTGTTCTTGGGAAGATCCACCAGATTCTAGACATTTAGTTTAGAGAATTGTTGTAACTCAGCTGTTCTCAAGCAAAGCTGCTTTAATTTTCTTAGGTTCTACTTGAGATATAAAACACGAGAACATGCTTTATCCAATGCATCACATGCACTTCGGGTACGAACACCCACATTGAGTGGACCAATGATGTTGTCGGTGAGATGATTCTTTTGAATTCTCAAATGTGGAATCTCATCTTCTTCCAAGAGTTCATCTAGATTTGTAGTATTGTCAACAGGAGGATTAGCTTCATTAACAATAGGATCTTCTGCAGTTGATTGTGGTGCAACATCTGCTGTTGGAATGGTGTTGTCTTCAACAGTTTCACTTGTTGCACCAGAACCGGAAGAGTCCATATTGGATTCAGCATCGACAGGTACAGGAATTTAATTTTGAGTGGATGAAGAAGAACTTTGATCATTTAATTGTTCACAGAAAAGTAAAGGATTAGCAGGAGTTAATTCATTTGAAAACATAAGAAGATTAAATGATCTAAACAATGATTCGATATCAAAAAGCCAATCAGGACCGTCCCCATCGTCCGTATGATTGCTTTCGTGCCAACTGATATCAATGGACTCCAGCACCGTCCTTCTCGGCTTGTTGTAAACACGAAATGCTCGTTGATTAGATGAATATCCCACAAAATAGCATTCATTTGCTTTGGCTTCAAATGTAACATTTCGGATTTTAGTACTCATATTTCAATTCAATGTAATGCAATTTCAAACTCAATACTCGTGCAATGTCTCATTATTTTATCGCCGTAAATTAAATGCAATGATTCTATACAAATTCGCAAGTTTTACTCAATTATATACATTTAAACGCTATGCAAGAAACTATATATTTCAAACTTATCAAACCTGAAAAGTCAAGGACTAAAAATTGAAAAATTATCAAGAAACCCTAGTTAGCACGGTCGTGCTTCGTCCTAGCACGGTCGCGCCAGGTGCTTTGGCACGGTCGCGCGACCTGCTTTGGAACGATCGCGCCTATCTTGGCACGGTCGCGCCTGCGTAACAGTTGAATCGTAATTGTGACTTTAATCATCCGATCGTTCAAATTCGTAACATCAACACACTTTATTCACATTAACAAACACAATAAACATTTCCATTACTTGAAATCACTTCGGTTTTATTCTACCAAATTCCAAACGCTTGGACATTTCAAGGAGAACCCAAATTCTCTCAATTTTCTCAAAGCAATCCAGTCAAGCATTTCCAGACCATCTCTGAATCATCCGAAGTCGCTGAAACATTCGGAACTGCAGCATAGGTCGCCGGAAACCAAGCTTGCCGCCGACGGAATTCCTTCCTACCATTCTCTAACGATTCGCTTCTATTCCGGGTAATTGAATCTTCTATTTCATTCTCTTCTGTATCAGTATCGAAAGCCCCTATTCAATTTGGGCTTCCATTATAGAAATCGATCCGAATCATAACTCATATTTTATTGAAAATGATTTAATCGAATCCCTACTTAAACGCGATGTTCATACAATTAAGTTATATGAAAGGACTCGTAATAACCCATAAATCAAAAGCTCTAACAAATCCAGCGTTTAAAATACAAGAAATTGTCAATTCGTGTTTGATTTGGAAGAGACACGGTCGCGCTAATCATCTAGCGCGACCGTGCCTCATCGAGCGCGGTCGCTGCCTCCTGTCCAGACCTTGTCATGCCCTCTGGGCTAGTCACTGTTGTGTCTAAGGATCATAGACACGACCGTGCCGGGCCAAGGCACGGTCGTGCCTGTTGACTTGTCTAGATTGTGCTCCGGTTGATCAACCCGGTCGCGCCCCGACTAGCGCGGTCGTGCCCGTGGCTTGAGCACGATCGTGCCCTTCCGAGGCACGGTCGTGTGAGACTCAGAACCTTTTAACAGAATTATAAATTTTTATATTTTAAATCAGTAAATGTTTCAGATTTTATAAAAATATGTTTTCTGTATTTAAAAATGGATTAAAAGTTTAATCTTGGCATAAATATATTTTATTTAAAAGTTTATGAAAATTTAATTTATATTTATTACCTTACACTTAAATGATATTTTAAATAATTAAGTTACAAAATTTATAAATAAATGAGATAATGATTATTTATTTAATTTACATTTTAAATCAAAATCATTTATTTATTTATATACTAAATTACAATTAATATTCACATTATTTCATAAACTATAATTATATATTTATTCAATTATTCAATTCAAACCTAATCAAATTGTTTCAAAAATATTTTACTTCAAACTCTAGATATTTTATTCAATACTTTTAAATACAAATCAATAGTTTTATACACAAATTCAACTTTCATTTTAGACTTAAACTTTATGCATCTATTTGATTCAATACACATTACTCTTTAGGTTAAATTGTGCATTTCGAGGATCATATTTGCAGTTAATCAAATTATGCATCTATAATATTTGTTAGCTACACTTCCATACCAAGTGAGTATTCACAACCCCTTTTTACTCTTTTACACTTTTGGGGTGAAACATGAACTCTATACTCATTACACATTACACATTTACATTTACGCAAACAACACAAGTGCAAAAATCCTATTTACATACATGTGTACAAAAATTTGAGCTTTGTGCCCGAGTGCTAGGTGTGCTAACCTTTGTATGCTCTTATGTGCAATCATTAACTATACAAGCTGACGGTTTTTAATGATAGATCTATTGAGTCTGACAAACCCACCCATGGTACGCGGTGATTGAAACCGACAACACATTTGTTTTGCATGCTAGTTACAAGGTTTGATTGTACATTTGGTTACACAATAGCTGCTCCCCATAAACGCCTTATTTATCATGTCATGTAAAGGATTTGTTTTCATCTATATGCTATCTATATACAACTGTGTTATACTCACCAACTTTTTAGTTGACTTTATTTTATTCATGTTTCAGGCCCCAATATGTGAGATTGATTCAAGACGTGTTCAACATAGGATTTGGACTTAGCAATTTAAATCAAGAACTTTATGAATTATTTCATGTATCTTGATTGAATTTGGTTTTGTACTTGGATTATTTGAAATGCAAAAATTTGACTTTAATATATTTCAATTTAGTCAACCATGTGCTATGAACAGTCTTACATGTCCCGCCCCGATGATTCCGCCATCGGTCGGGGTGTGACAGATTGGTATCAGAGCCTTGGTTATAGGGAATTAGGTTATTAGACACCTTGACCTAGACTATAACTTTAGGACACCTACTTATACTATGCTTCATGATTTTTGTGCTATGTGTTACATGCTATGTGCTATATGTTATATGTTACATGTTTAGTATGATTACTTACTATTGCATTATGATGACTTATGTGTTTTAAATCCATGACTTATTAGGGTATTTTTAATAATTAAATAAATAATATCCTTTCCTATATTCTAAAACCTCATAATATTTCTATTTTCTTTTCTATCTTTATCCTTTCTTAGCATGTGGAAGAACTCTTGAAGTAAAAATCTTTAAAAATATTTTTTTTATTTCTTCGTTAAGGTTTTTAAACTTGTGAAATTATTTGAGGACATGTGCAATCTGGAAGGGTGACACCTGTATTTTGGGTTTTCTGTCTAGGAAAGCATTTCGCATAAATCCCAATCAACCGAGGGACCCGTATGCTTTCCTGGGAATTCCCGAGATGAGTGTTTACTTATAGGCTAAAGCATGTCTCCTTGAAAATTTTATAAGTTTAATTAACCTTAATGTGCCATGGTATTCAAGTGATTTTGTCACTTTTGAGTACAATCCAAACTAAGAATATCTATTTTACTTTGTTATCTCATTCTATTAAATCCTATCAAATCTCATAAGTCCTCACAATTTTTTTTTCTTTTCTTGTGACAATCTGTAGAATGCTTCCTCGTCGTGCTCCCGCAACCAACGCCAATGCCGACATTGCTGGTATTCTCACCCAATTGGTGACACAACTCACCCAAGCCAATGGTGCCACCAATGGCAACAATGGTGGAAATGGAAGCAATAGTGGTAATAATGGTGGAAATGGTGGAAATGGTGGTAACAATCCACCTCAATGCACCTTCAAGCACTTCAACTCGTGCAATCCCCTAAAGTTTTATGGAACCGAAGGAGCTACTGGACTCCTTCAATGGTTTGAAAGCATTGAGAATACCTTTCTCAATAGTGACTATCCCGACAACCTCCGTGTTCGTCATGCTACAAGTGTCCTACAAAAACGGGCACTTACATGGTGGAATGGAGAGAAAAGAAATAGGGGTGTTGACATAGCTATGGCCTTACATTGGGATGAGGTCAAAAGGCTTATGACCGAGGAGTTCTGTCCTCGAAATGAAGTGAAAAAGTTGGAAGCTGAATTTTGGGATCTTGCCCAAGATAGTGGGGAAAGCTTAGCATATACAACTCGGTTCCATGAGTTGAGTCTTCTAGTGCCCCACATGGTCACTCCGTTATCCCGTTGTATCGAAAAGTACATTGGTGGGCTACCAAGACAAATCCAAGATACTGTCTTAGGTAGAAATCCTGCTACTTTGGAAGATGCCATCCGCCTGTCTGCTACCCTAACTGATAATCATGTAAAAGCTGGAACTTTTACCAAAAAGGGTTCTAAGAAAGTTTCTGAAACCGTAACCCCTCCTGTTCACAACAAAGAAGCCACAACCGAGCCCTCTCGTAATAATAGAAAGAGGAAAGTTAGAAATTTTGCTGTGGTTACTCCTGCTCTTCCCGTCAACCAAGCTGCACCTATGGCTCCAACATTGGTCAAAAAGCCATATGGTGGAATTTACCCACTTTGTGCCACCTGCAACTACCATCATCCCCAAAACATCCCATGTCGCCTTTGTACTTATTGTGGGAGATACGGTCATACGGTTAGTGTTTGTAGGACCAAAGCTCTTACGGGCCAAGTCAACCCTCCAAACCGAACCGTACCTCAAGTGGCTAACCAAGGTGGTCCCGCCATTGCTAATGGGCGTGCTTGCTATGAGTGTGGTGACCCGAACCATTTTCGTGATCAATGTCCAAGACTTGCAAATGCTAGGCAAGGTGGAGGTGTGCGTTCAACATAAATGCCAACGAAGCTCAAGCCAACAATGACGTGGTCAATGGTACGTTTCTTGTTAATAGTCAATATGCCTCCATTTTGTTCGATACGGGTGCCGATAAAAGTTTTGTGTCACTTAATTTTGAGCCTTTACTTGCAAAGACACGATCCCAATTAGAGAAAACCTTCACCGTTGAAATAGCAAATGGTGACTCCCTTACCATTGAATCCATTATTTATGATTGCTACTTAGAACTAAATGACCATTCATTCCCAATCAACCTTGTTCCAATGCCACTAGGAAGCTTTGATATCATCATAGGTATGGATTGGCTATCAAATCATCATGCCGAAGTCATTTTCTTTGAAAAGTGTATTCGAATTCCACTACCATCGGGAGAAACCTTAAGGGTTTTTGGTGAAAAGCCTTGCAATGGTCTTAAATTGATGTCTTGTACTACCGCTCAAAAGTACTTACGAAAGAAGTACATCGCCTTCCTAGCTCATATTGTTCAAAAGGACGTCAAGGAGAAGAGTATCCAAGACATTCCTATCATTAGGGATTTTCCCGAAGTGTTTCCTAAAGATTTATCCGGTCTTCCTCCTGTTCGTCAAGTAGAGTTCCGTATTGATCTTATGCCCGGAGCTAACCCCGTGGCTAGAGCTCCCTATCGTCTTGCACCTTCTGAAATGCAAGAACTTGCAAGTCAACTTCAAGAACTCTCCGACAAGGGATTCATCCGTCCGAGTCATTCACCGTGGGGTGCACCCGTCTTATTTGTTAAGAAGAAGAATGGATCATTTCGCATGTGTATTGACTACCGCGAACTTAACAAGCTTACTATCAAGAACCGTTATCCTTTGCCTAGAATCGATGATCTCTTTGATCAACTTCAAGGTTCTACTTGCTTCTCGAAGATCGATCTTCGATCCGGTTATCATCAGCTTCGTGTTCAAGAAGATGACATTCCTAAGACTGCTTTTCGAACAAGGTATGGTCATTACGAGTTCATGGTTATGCCTTTCGGGTTAACCAATGCACCCGCATTTTTCATGGATCTCATGAACCGTGTGTGCAAACCGTACCTTGATAAATTCGTGATCGTTTTCATTGACGATATCTTGATCTATTCCAAGACTAAAGCCGACCATGAAGAACACCTTAGATTGGTTTTGGACCTTTTAAAGAAAGAACAACTATATGCCAAGTTCCCCAAATGTGAATTTTGGTTAAAAGAAGTTCAATTTCTTGGTCATATTGTCAATGACAAGGGAATTCATGTTGATCCTGCTAAGATTGAAACAATTAAGAATTGGAATGCCCCGAAGACTCCTACCGAAGTTCGTTCATTTCTCGGTCTTGCGATCGTCGTTTCATCTCAAACTTCTCAAAGATTGCTGTCCCTCTTACCGCTTTGACCCACAAGGGTAAGACTTATGAATGGGGACCAAAACAAGAAGAAGCATTCCAAACCCTCAAGCAAAAGTTGTGCAATGCTCCTATGTTGACTCTCCTCGATGGAATCGATGATTTAGTTGTCTATTGTGATGCTTCTGATAGGGTGCGAAAGCACACGTCTTTATTCCTTTGTTTTAATGTGTTCTAAGTAGTTTTATATTAGTTTTGAGTCAATTTTATGTACATTTGAGTCGTTGGTCTTATTTGTAGGAGCTCGGGAATATTAATGAAGAATACGTGAAGAAAACGAGCGAAGAAACGAAGCCCGGAAAAGTCCAAAGATCAAAAGACAATTTTCTGAAATTTAGGTCTCCCGCGGTACGCGAGAGACGAGTGTAATAATTCTCGCGGTACGCGGGAAACTCCAGGAATTCGCCCGACTATTTTGGTCCTCGCGGTACGCGAGGATCCAGTCAACATTCTCTCGCGGTACGCGAGAGGGCCGTTTTCCGCAAAACCCTAATTTTCTAAATTAAAAAGATTTAAACGGCCATTATGAGAGAGTTCGATTCTAAGCCGTTCCAGGGAAGAAAAAGAGGCGATTTTGAGCTTGGAAGTCAATTGAAGCTGAAGATTGAAGCTTTTGGATTCCGGGTTTGTGTAGTTGCATTCTAGGGTTTAAAGATTCAAACTTTATCTTTGATTTTGTGTTTTGAACCTATGGATCTTGCTATTTGCTTCTGTGTAGATGTTCTTAGTATGATTCTAGGCTAGATCCTTGATCTACCTAGGTCAATATGATGATTATGTGTTAAAGTTTCGATTTTTATTCGGTTTTTGGATTTGAATGTTGGATTTATGATTTAGTAAAGGTTTGAGTTTGTTTATGTGTGATGTTAGTGCATGTTTAATTCTGATTATGTGGTTGATTATGCTTTTCTGCGTTGATTGTGGTTGTCTGCCAGTTTGATCTTCGTTTCTGGTTCATAGACTTTAGGGTTTGTGAGTTAGAATGGTGTCTAGACGTAGTAGCCATAGAAAACCTAGTTAATTACTGATTAGAAGTGAATGTGTGTCCTAGTTCAATACCTGAGAGGTGAGAATTAGTCGTTTAGTCTTCGTCATTAGGAATCCGAGTGTCAGCTGTCTGAGAGGAAGTTGGTATTAGGTGTCTAGTGATAGTTGCTATCCGAATCATAGTATCCATTCTAGAACTACCCCATGCATTCCTTGAGTGTATGGTAAGCGGTGAGACTGAGAGGTAATCCGTTTATTAGGGTACTTGTCATAGTAGGAAATACCCGAGAGGTGATCCGATCATCTGGTGAGTTAATATCCTTAGGTTGTCTTCTGGTCACATCCCGAGACCGAGAGTGATCGGGAATCCACTAGATATCTTTTAGGTGTTATATCTTTAGAAACCCAGATCCAACCTAGTTCCAAAACCGATAGAAGTTGAGCTTTACACATAGGATTCCGACCTAGGTAGTGACTTCTCCATTCTTGATTTCATCTTTAGTTTACTCTTGATAGCTTGAATTGTCCTTAGTTTATTGCATTCTTAGTTAATCTTTAGTGTAGTAAACCCCCCCAACCAATCAAATCATACTTAAGTCCTAGTTGAGTCTAATTTAGTTATTCAGTGTCTTTTGGGTTCGATATCCGGACTTCGTTAGGCTATATTGCATTGATCGGTACACTTGCCGGTTGTGTGGTCTAGTTTTAGGTCGAGTCTAGGTTTTATAAATTTAAAGCTAGAGAGTCTAGATTAGGTTTTATTTGATAGTTTTTATAGACCGTCTGGACGACATCAAGTTTTTGGCGCCGCTGCCGGGGACACTTGGCAATAGCAATATTAGCTTTGACTAGTTCTTTGTTTGATTTTTGGTTTATTTGAGTCTTTTGTTTTCTTTTGAGTCTTGTGTGCTACTTGTGAGTCTTTATTCTGTTTCCTTCTTAGAGTCTTTCTGTTTATGCCCAATACTCGTTCGCAAGGATCACCATCTTTTGCAGCTTTTCAAGAGCCCGAACGAGAGCTTCACGAGCGCACCCGCGACTTTCGGGAGCGTTTAGAGGAGCTGGTTAAATCTAAGGTACGTTCTACTAGCCCAGTTCCAATTTCTATCATGGGCGACGCTGATCCTCCAGCGAGGCGTACAGTACACCAGAGGGCCAGTGAGGGGGTCACGGGCGCGAGATCTTCGATCACACGCCCCACTATACCGAACACCAATTCTTGGCAGATCCCATCACATGTCATGAGTACGATCACTCATGCCACTCAATTCCATGGCCTCGAGGATGAGGATGCACCCGGACATTTGTCCCGCTTCGCGCGGATATGTGATACATTTAATATCACGGGTGTATCTAAGGACGCAATCTACTTGCGTCTCTTTCCATTCTCTCTTTCTGGGCGTGCATCTACTTGGCTCGACACTCTTCCCGACAATTCTATCACCACATGGGAGGATCTCGAAGCCAAGTTCTTCAAGAAATACTTTCCACCTTCCAGGGCCGCTCGCCTTCGGGACCAAATCCATTCGTTTCGGATGGATCCCGACGAGCCTTACCACATGGCCTGGGAGCGGTTCAACGCGCTGTTGAGCCGATGTCCCCAGCACGGTCTCCCCGACTGGGCACTAGTGGAGAAGTTCTATAATGGCCTCACCTTCGAGACGCAGCAAATGTTCAACACAGCTGCAGGAGGCCATATCATGGATAGACTCGAGCCTGAGGAGTGCGAGGATATGTTCGAGAGCTTCGCTCAAGCCGAACAGCAGCACCCACGTTCTGTTAGGGATTCCATCCCTACTGCTAGGTCACACGCCTCTTCTCCTAGAGGTGTGCATCAGGTCACTCCTGATACTAGCGTGGCTGCTGCCCTCGCCTCGATGGCGAATGAGATAAAGGAGCTCAAGCTCAGTGCTTTGAGGTGTCAGGTGTGCAGGGGAGGACACGACACCCGAGATTGCCCGGTAAATAATCAAGAGCATGTGAGCTATGCTGGCAACCAATACCAGAACCGAAATTACAACAATTCTAATACTTTTGGTTCGGGATGGAGATCTGGATTCACTGGTCGTCAGCAACAGTATGGAGGAGCAGAAGAAGGAGCGAGTTCTGGGAGCACTGTTGGGTCACGAAGGATTGAGGAGATGATGGAGACTCAGACACAGTTGCTTGCCCAGCTGGTGCAGAATAACAAGGATGCTCGGCTAAGACTGGATAGCCATGACACTTTGATGAAGAATCAGCAATCGGCGTTCCAGGATTTGCAACGCACGGTAGGAGACATTGCTAGGAGCATACATGATAGACAAGGAAGCCCTTCTACGGGCCCGAACGCTTCAGTGATGGCCGTGTCTATAGAGAGTGTGGAGAGTAAAGTGGTTGAAGAGGTTGACCCCCACTCTAAGGAGCATAATATTCCCTCAGTGGAGGAGGTGAACAAGATTGACTGGGAAGCTCGATTTGCTGAGATCGATGCTAGGATGCTAAAAGAGACCGAGTCGAATGCTGTTTCGACGAGGAGCATGATAGAGAAGGAGGATGAGAGCCCACCGGTAGTAGTAGAAGAAGAGCCGGTGGAGGAGGAGATAGTGGTTGAGGTGCCTACCAAGAAGGCACAGGAGAAGAAGAAGGGGGTGGAGATGAAGTCCCCCGAGATTGACTTGAGTCGTATTCCTTATCCCGCACGTGTGTTGCCACATAAACACGCTAAGGAATACGGTCACTTCCTTGATATGTTCAAACAACTCAAGGTCAATCTCCCGTTTGTAGAGGTCCTCCAGCATATGCCCAAATATGCCAAGTTCTTAAAAGGCCTTCTTTCCAACAAGAAGAAACTTGAGGAGGTCTCTGGAGTCTCACTTGGTGAGCAATGCTCGGCAGTGGTGCAAAATCATTTGCCAGAAAAGTTGTCTGATTCGGGTCGGTTCACGATCCCGTGCTTGTTGGGCAACCTACCATTACACCACGCGTTGGCCGACCTAGGTGCTAGCATCAATTTGATGCCCTATTCATTGTACAAGCAGCTGGACCTAGGTGAACCACAACCAACGCGCATGAGCATTTCCTTGGCTGACCGCTCAGTCAAGTATCCACGGGGAATAGTGGAAAATCTATTAGTGAAAGTGGGCAATTTTGTTTTCCCCGTGGATTTTGTGATTCTAGATATGGAGGTGGATGACAAGGTCCCACTCATCTTAGGACGCCCGTTCCTACGAACCGCAAAGGCGATGATTGATGTCTTTGACGGGAAGCTCACACTTCGTGTGGGGGATGAGGTCCTTACATTCAATGCTGTAGAGTCCGGGAAGGATGTTGGCGAGCACAGCCATTCCGTGTGCATGCTCAACTCTTTCATAGACCACCATTGGGACTCCGATCCGATGTTAGAAGTTGGTGAACCCGCCCCGAATATAGAAGAACCATCTGAGTGGGCGTTGGAGTTAGAAAGGTTGTTAGGGGAGCCGGATGATTACGGTGATGATGAGAAGCCCGATGATGTACTGAACATAATGGCTGAGTTTGAAGAGGTCATAGGCAAAACCCCAAGTGTGGGGAAGCTAGTAGAGATTGTGGAGGATCCCTATGATGATCCTGGTGAGAGTGAAGAGGTCATACCGCTGAAAATATCTATTCCTGAACCTTCACATGTCTTCACCCTTATTTGTGTTGAGGGGAGAGTTGAAAAACCGACCCCTAATTCTAATCCCCCTAGATCTAGGCCACCTCGTAAGAGGACTCGAGAGTTAATTGACTTAGGCAACGTAGATAGAGTGCTAACCCCAAGTGTGGGGATATCGAGGAGTGACAAACTACTTGGTTATTTAATGCGTATTATCTTCGGACCGGGTAGATTTAAGTTGTGGTGGAAGGAGATGAAGGATAGAAATCCATGGTACGGTAGGAGTAGTTGTTTGCTGAGGCTATGGAGGACCCGGAGGCCGCGAAGGATGAAGGCGGTACCGGTTAGGATCAAGGAGAAGCCTCCTGATAGGTTTGCTTGAGTCCTGGGCAAGTGCCCGGGATGTAGAGTTTGTATGATTTCATTGGGTTGAGTCCGTGTCTTTTTCTTTGTTTTTCGGTTTGTGTTTTGGTTGTGTCAAGTTTTGCAGGAATCCATGCTTGATTCGGTAAGGAAAATCGTCGGGAATGAAGCCCCAGGTATGGTTACATGTGTTTTTATGCTTGGGACAAGGTTTTAAGGAAGTTGGGTAAAAATTTTTTGTACAAAAATTGGAAAAACTTAAAATTGGAAAAACTTAAAAACTTTCTGTTAACGACACCCTCCCGCGGTACGCGAAGAACGAGAGGAATATCTCTCGCGGTACGCGAGAGACAAAAGTCTCGGCCGGCCTAACTTTTTGGCCTTCGCGGTACGCGAAGAATATCCCCTTCGACTTACGCGGTACGCGAGAGACTGCTGGTGTCACCCTATTTCCTTTGTTTCCCATGGTTTCCCGTACCCGTTTCTGTCCCCGTTTTCACTCACCACCACTATTCATCACCTACCTTCGTACCACCACTACCATGAAGCATCACCTTTAACCACCATCATCCATCACATTAATTCACCCACCTACCACCATCCGACCACCGTGACCATGGGAAACTAGAAACCGTTTATGACCGATGTTCGAACTTGCTGTGGTATTCATGTCTTTGTGTTTGCCACATGTCGAGTATGTTTTCTCTGCATCTATCTATCTTGAGTCTTTTAGTTTTCTTGAGTCTATCTAGTCTCTATATTTTATTTGAGTCAGTTTAATGCTGTGGGTTTGTATGAGGTGTATTTTGCAGGTTTTATCATTCTGTCCGTACTCAATCTCCATTCGGGCGGGTTTGATGATTACCATTACTATCTTGTAAAGGCAACCCAACAGCTGATGTGTAACCGCGACCGAAATGCTATACGGTGCACACAAGGAAGAACGAAGCTGCATACTAGATTGCATCTACATTACCAGCTAAGTCGCTTCCTGTTCTGTTTTGTTTTTTTTTATTTTTGCATTTTTTTTAGTTGTGTTTTGCTTCACATTGAGGACAATGTGTCTTTCAAGTGTGGGGATGTGAGTGTCTAGTTTGTTTAGTTTGTGTCTTTAAAAATTCAAAAATACAAAAAAAATTGAAAAATTTGAAAAATGTTCTTGAAAATAATTGCATATATTTGGAAAATGATAGTAGAACTGGATCTATTTATGAGTTTAAAAGATTAAATAATTGAAAACGTGTCTAATTAGTGATGTTTTGGTAGACCCAGCTAACTAGTAGAGCTTAAATATCCTGTTTGTGTTATTTAGGATTAATCACGGAATAAAATCATGATATCTTGTGGGTATTCATCTTAGAGTAATGGTAATACTGAAACTGTCAATATAGGGTGATAGGTACCACGATTAAGTTAAAATTTAAAGGTTTTTGAAATTTTTTATGGCACACCATTCTCTTTTTATGAGAATAAATCCGAGTTTCGGTGGCGCCCGCATTCCATAATCCATGTTATTCCATAATTTATGAGCTATACTGAGTTTTGCTTATGTGTTACCCTTTGGGATAGCGACTTGGAGGATACACCCCTAAGTAAGATTTATGTGCTTCATTGATAGAATGTAGTCTATGTGTTACCCTCCGGGATAGTGACTTGGTTGAAACGCCTCTAGACGAAAGTTCTTTTGCTTATTATGCTCATTATCATCCATTCATTCATGATTTCATCTGATTTCTAAAAACCTGTAAATAGTAGTTTAACGTGGTAGGGTAAATCTATATGGTTTAATCCGTGCCTAAACATGACCTTGAGACGGGATTAGGTAGAGCTGTAACTTCTAAGTGTGAGTCACATAGATTGATTGATATGTTGTATAAAATGGATTTAGAACACGTAACGGGGGCTTGAAAGTTAGTGCTTGGGTTTAATCGGACAGAAATACTAATTGTTGCTTTTTAACACGTGAGTATGTTTTGAAAATTGAAATTTATGTTTGTTGAGTTAGATGCCAGTTATGATTCCATTTGCAGATTTTTCGAGGACGAAAAAAGGTTAAGTGTGGGGATATTTGATAGGGTGCGAAAGCACACGTCTTTATTCCTTTGTTTTAATGTGTTCTAAGTAGTTTTATATTAGTTTTGAGTCAATTTTATGTACATTTGAGTCGTTGGTCTTATTTGTAGGAGCTCGGGAATATTAATGAAGAATACGTGAAGAAAACGAGCGAAGAAACGAAGCCCGGAAAAGTCCAAAGATCAAAAGACAATTTTCTGAAATTTAGGTCTCCCGCGGTACGCGAGAGACGAGTGTAATAATTCTCGCGGTACGCGGGAAACTCCAGGAATTCGCCCGACTATTTTGGTCCTCGCGGTACGCGAGGATCCAGTCAACATTCTCTCGCGGTACGCGAGAGGGCCGTTTTCCGCAAAACCCTAATTTTCTAAATTAAAAAGATTTAAACGGCCATTATGAGAGAGTTCGATTCTAAGCCGTTCCAGGGAAGAAAAAGAGGCGATTTTGAGCTTGGAAGTCAATTGAAGCTGAAGATTGAAGCTTTTGGATTCCGGGTTTGTGTAGTTGCATTCTAGGGTTTAAAGATTCAAACTTTATCTTTGATTTTGTGTTTTGAACCTATGGATCTTGCTATTTGCTTCTGTGTAGATGTTCTTAGTATGATTCTAGGCTAGATCCTTGATCTACCTAGGTCAATATGATGATTATGTGTTAAAGTTTCGATTTTTATTCGGTTTTTGGATTTGAATGTTGGATTTATGATTTAGTAAAGGTTTGAGTTTGTTTATGTGTGATGTTAGTGCATGTTTAATTCTGATTATGTGGTTGATTATGCTTTTCTGCGTTGATTGTGGTTGTCTGCCAGTTTGATCTTCGTTTCTGGTTCATAGACTTTAGGGTTTGTGAGTTAGAATGGTGTCTAGACGTAGTAGCCATAGAAAACCTAGTTAATTACTGATTAGAAGTGAATGTGTGTCCTAGTTCAATACCTGAGAGGTGAGAATTAGTCGTTTAGTCTTCGTCATTAGGAATCCGAGTGTCAGCTGTCTGAGAGGAAGTTGGTATTAGGTGTCTAGTGATAGTTGCTATCCGAATCATAGTATCCATTCTAGAACTACCCCATGCATTCCTTGAGTGTATGGTAAGCGGTGAGACTGAGAGGTAATCCGTTTATTAGGGTACTTGTCATAGTAGGAAATACCCGAGAGGTGATCCGATCATCTGGTGAGTTAATATCCTTAGGTTGTCTTCTGGTCACATCCCGAGACCGAGAGTGATCGGGAATCCACTAGATATCTTTTAGGTGTTATATCTTTAGAAACCCAGATCCAACCTAGTTCCAAAACCGATAGAAGTTGAGCTTTACACATAGGATTCCGACCTAGGTAGTGACTTCTCCATTCTTGATTTCATCTTTAGTTTACTCTTGATAGCTTGAATTGTCCTTAGTTTATTGCATTCTTAGTTAATCTTTAGTGTAGTAAACCCCCCCAACCAATCAAATCATACTTAAGTCCTAGTTGAGTCTAATTTAGTTATTCAGTGTCTTTTGGGTTCGATATCCGGACTTCGTTAGGCTATATTGCATTGATCGGTACACTTGCCGGTTGTGTGGTCTAGTTTTAGGTCGAGTCTAGGTTTTATAAATTTAAAGCTAGAGAGTCTAGATTAGGTTTTATTTGATAGTTTTTATAGACCGTCTGGAGGACATCAGCTTCTAACCAAGGTCTTGGTTGTGTTCTCATGCAACGAGGCAAAGTAATCGTTTATGCATCAAGGCAACTCAAAGTTCATGAGAAGAATTATACGACGCACGATCTCGAGTTGGGTGCGGTCGTATTCGCGTTAAAGATTTGGAGACATTACCTATATGGCACGAAATGTGTGGTATTCACCGACCACAAAAGTCTTCAACATATTTTCAACCAAAAAGAACTTAATATGAGGCAACGACGTTGGGTCGAACTCTTTAATGACTACGACTGCGAGATTCGTTACCATCCCGGCAAAGCGAATGTTGTAGCCGATGCTTTGAGTCGAAAGGACCATGTTATGCTTCATTATGCCCGTATTCGAACCGATATTCAAACCCGTATCTTAGAAGCTCAACACGTCTCGGTAACCGAGGGTAACATGTATGAAGAAATGTCGTGTGGTGTTAAACTTCTTCTTGAATCAAAACCCAATGGCCTACTATATTACTTGAACCGTATTTTGGTTCCCGATCGCGATGATCTCCGTACATTTCTCATGAACGAGGCTCACAAGACTCGTTATTCTATTCATCCTGGTGCGGATAAAATGTACCAAGATCTTCGCCAACTTTATTGGTGGCCCGGTATGAAGAAAGACATTGCTCTTTATGTGGCCAAATGCCTAACTTGCTCCAAAGTTAAAGCCGAACATCAACGTCCATCTGGTTTACTCGAACAACCAGAAATTCCCGTGTGGAAATGGGAGAATTTAGCTATGGATTTCATTACCAAGCTCCCTCGCACCTCGAGTGGTTGTATTTGGGTGATCATTGATCGACTCACCAAATCTGCCCACTTCTTGCCTATTCGTGAAGACTTCAAAGTGGAGAAATTAGCCCGAATTTACATTGATGAAATTGTGAGCCGTCATGGTGTTCCATTGAACATAATATTCGATAGAGACGCTCGGTTCACTTCTCGATTTTGGCAATCTCTCCAAAAGGCTCTTGGTACTCGATTGGATTTGAGCACGGCTTACCATCCGCAAAATGATGGTCAAACCGAGCGAACAATCCAAACTCTTGAAGACATGCTTAGAGCTTGTGTAATCGATTTTGGTGGCAATTGGGATTCACATTTATCCCTCATTGAGTTTTCTTACAACAATAGCTACCACACAAGTATTAACATGGCTCCATTCGAAGCTCTCTATTGTCGCAAGTGTCGTTCTCCTATCTGTTGGAGTGAGATTGGTGAAGCACAAATCACTGGTCCCGAGTTAATTCAAGAAACATCTGACAAGATCATTCAAATCCGTGACAATATTCGAGTGGCGAGGAGTCGGCAAAAGAGTTATGCCGACAAACGTCGAAAACCCTTGGAATTCCAAGTCGATGACCTTGTTCTTCTAAAGGTGTCTCCATGGAAGGGTGTGGTCCGTTTTGGAAAGAAAGGCAAGTTAGCACCTCGTTATGTTGGTCCATTCAAAATCCTTGAAAGGATTGGGAAAGTGGCTTACAAGCTCGAGTTACCTCCATCTCTTGGCAATATACATCCTACATTTCATATATCTAATCTAAAGAAGTGTCTCGCCGATGAAAATCTCCATATACCGCTCGACGACGTGCGCATTGATGAAACGATGCACTTCGTTGAGAAGCCGGCGGAAATTATGGATCGTGAAGTCAAGCAACTCAAGCGAAGTCGTATTCCTATCGTCAAAGTTTGTTGGGAATCTAAGCGTGGTCCTGAGTTCACTTGGGAGCGAGAAGACCAAATGAAGCTCAAGTACCCTCATCTTTTTACTAATAATGTTGTTTCCTCTATCTAAATTTCGGGACGAAATTCTCTCAACATGGGGAGACTGTAACATTTCGGATTTTAGTACTCATATTTCAATTCAATGTAATGCAATTTCAAACTCAATACTCATGCAATGTCTCATTATTTTATCGCCGTAAATTAAATGCAATGATTCTATACAAATTCGCAAGTTTTACTCAATTATATACATTTAAACGCTATGCAAGAAACTATATATTTCAAACTTATCAAACCTGAAAAGTCAAGGACTAAAAATTGAAAAATTATCAAGAAACCCTAGTTAGCACGGTCGTGCTTCGTCCTAGAACGGTCGCGCCAGGTGCTTTGGCACGGTCGCGCGACGTGCTTTGGAACGATCGCGCCCGGTGCCTAGGCACGGTCGCGCCTATCTTGGCACGGTCGCGCCTGCGTAACAGTTGAATCGTAATTGTGACTTTAATCATCCGATCGTTCAAATTCGTAACATCAACACACTTTATTCACATTAACAAACACAATAAACATTTCCATTACTCGAAATCACTTCGGTTTTATTCTACCAAATTCCAAACGCTTGGACATTTCAAGGAGAACCCAAATTCTCTCAATTTTCTCAAAGCAATCCAATCAAGCATTTCCAGACCATCTCTGAATCATCCGAAGTCGCTGAAACATTCGGAACTGCAGCATAGGTCGCCGGAAACCAAGCTTGCCGCCGACGGAATTCCTTCCTACCATTCTCTAACGATTCGCTTCTATTCCGGGTAATTGAATCTTCTATTTCATTCTCTTCTGTATCAGTATCGAAAGCCCCTATTCAATTTGGGCTTCCATTATAGAAATCGATCCGAATCAGAACTCATATTTTATTGAAAATGATTTAATCGAATCCCTACTTAAACGCGATGTTCATACAATTAAGTTATATGAAAAGACTCGTAATAACCCATAAATCAAAAGCCCTAACAAATCCAGCGTTTAAAATACAAGAAATTGTCAATTCGTGTCTGATTTGGAAGAGACACGGTCGCGCTAATCATCTAGCGCGACCGTGCCTCATCGAGCGCGGTCGTGCCTCATCGAGCGCGGTCGCGTCCTCCTGTCTAGACCTTCTCATGTCCTCTGGGCTAGTCTCTGTGGTGTCTAAGGATCATAGACACGACCGTGCCGGGCCAAGGCACGGTCGTGCCTGTTAACTTGTCTAGATTGTGCTCCGGTTGATCAACCCGGTCGCGCCCCGACTAGCGCGGTCGCGCCCGTGGCTTGAGCACGATCGTGCCCTTCCGAGGCACGGTCGTGTGAGACTCAGAACCTTTTAACAGAATTATAAATTTTTATATTTTAAATCAGTAAATGTTTCAGATTTTATAAAAATATGTTTTCTGTATTTAAAAATGGATTAAAAGTTTAATCTTGGCATAAATATAATTTATTTAAAAGTTTATGAAAATTTAATTTATATTTATTACCTTACACTTAAATGATATTTTAAATAATTAAGTTACAAAATTTATAAATAAATGAGATAATGATTATTTATTTAATTTACATTTTAAATCAAAATCATTTATTTATTTATACTAAATTACAATTAATATTCACATTATTTCATAAACTATAATTATATATTTATTCAATTATTCAATTCAAACCTAATCAAATTGTTTCAAAAATATTTTACTTCAAACTCTAGATATTTTATTCAATACTTTTAAATACAAATCAATAGTTTTATACACAAATTCAACTTTCATTTTAGACTTAAACTTTATGCATCTATTTGATTCAATACACATTACTCTTTAGGTTAAATTGTGCATTTCGAGAATCATATTTGCTATCTATAATCTTTGTTAGCTACACTTCCATACCAAGTGAGTATTCACAACCCCTTTTTACTCTTTTACACTTTTGGGGTGGAACATGAACTCTATACTCATTACACATTACACATTTACGCAAACAACACAAGTGCAAAAATCCTATTTACATACATGTGTACAAAAATTTGAGCTTTGTGCCCGAGTGCTAGGTGTGCTAACCTTTGTATGCTCTTATGTGCAATCATTAACTATACAAGCCGATGGTTTTCAATGATAGATCTATTGAGTCTGACAAACCCACCCATGGTACGCGGTGATTGAAACCGACAACACATTTGTTTTGCATGCTAGTTACAAGGTTTGATTGTACATTTGGTTACACAATAGCTGCTCCCCATAAACGCCTTATTTATCATGTCATGTAAAGGATTTGTTTTCATCTATATGCTATCTATATACAACTATGTTATACTCACCAACTTTTTAGTTTACTTTATTTTATTCATGTTTCAGGCCCCAATATGTGAGATTGATTCAAGACGTGTTCAACATAGGATTTGGACTTAGCAATTTAAATCAAGAACTTTATGAATTATTTCATGTATCTTGTTTGAATTTGGTTTTGTACTTGGATTATTTGAAATGCAAAAATTTGACTTTAATATATTTCAATTTAGTCAACCATGTGCTATGAACAGTCTTACATGTCCCGCCCCGATGATTCCGCCATCGGTCGGTGTGTGACATCAAACTTGTTCAGCTGATCTAAAATATTCAGCATCGTACATACACACCCAAACTTTCTAAAGAAATCAATGACTGGCTTTCGCTTGTACATGATCTCATAGGGTGTCTTATTGCAACTTTTGGTGATGAGAACCCGATTTTGCACGAAACATGCAGTGTTGACCGCCTCAGCCTAGAAAGTCACGGGAAGCTTGGAATCAACAATCATTGTTCTTGTAGCTTCAATCAGCTTGCGGTTTCTTCTTTCAGTTACACCATTTTGTTGAGGAGTACGCGGTGCACTGAATTTTCTAGAAATTCCTTTGCTTTAACAGAAAGAATCAAGAGTGGCATTCTTGAATTTCGTTCCATTATCACTTCGGATAGTCTTCACACTCAGATTGAAGTGGTTCTCAATTTGAAGCAGATAGGTTTTCAGAATCTCTGGCATCTCATCTTTCTTAGCTAGGAAGAACACCCAAGTAAATCGAGAGAAGTCACCGGTTACCACCAAATAGTACGATTTTCGTCCAAGACTCATGAAACTCACCGGACCGAAGAGATCCATGTGAAGTAATTGGAGAGGGGAGTCAATGGAATTTGTGGTTTTGGGCTTATGAGAAAATTTGTGTTGTTTTCCCATGGAACAAGAGATGTAGTGTTCCATAGGAGACAAATATTTGAGAGGTAATCCAGTGACGAGATTTCCTCAAACCAGACGGTTCATGGTTTTAAAGTTTACGTGTCCCAACCTCTTATGCACGATTCAATTCCCGATGGGTTGTTCATATCCAAGCTGTAGGTGTTGTATCTTCTGGGAGCACGCATGAGAATGAGTTCTTCTGGAATTACCATTCCAGGCTTCAAAATCAGACATTCTTTTGAATTAAATAGGGCACAGAAATCCTTATCACATATCTGAGAAACACTCATCAGACTGTACTTCAATTGGGGAACGAAGTTGACATGTTCCAGACTATTTACACCATTTGATACCGTTCCTTGTCCTTCAATCTTCCCTCCTCTTGGATTGGCAGCAAAAGCTACATAGTCTCCATCCATTGGATGATAATCTTGCAGCAAATTAAAATAACCTGTCATATGTCTTGAACATCCACTATCTACATGCCAAATGTTATCTTTGGTTCTTCTTGATTGACCCTATACACATTGAACCATTTAGATATTTTGACCAATACCATTGCTATCAAGAAGTTTCTTGTCAAGAGAGGACATCACATGAGAATCATAATCAGAATCCTCCTTAGATGAAGCATGTTCATCATATAAAACATTATTTTTGATTTACCAAGTTCTTCTTAAATAATTTTTAGCATTTTTAATTCTTTTACGCTTAGATTTTCTATTGTGAGAAGACTTAGATGGCACATTTGAATTCAAAGAAATTTTGAGAGACGATTCTTCAATACAATCGACTGTTGTCAATTTACAACTTTTTGAAACATGATTTGCAGCACCACAACTAAAACAAACTTTGTCATAAGACATCTTAGCCTAATAATTGTCATCACAGGATGAAGATGATTGTGATGTTGACGCTTCTGAACATGATACGATTCATTCTTCAATAACTTTATCATGAAGACTTTGTTCTTCCTTTAATCTGAAAAATTTCATGTTGCTCATGGCTTCACGTGGTACATCATTCACAATAATTCCTGCACTTTTAAACTTGGTAAAACATTCAAAGATTTACGAACAAAAGGTAAAGTATTTTTAAATTTAGAAATATCACATCCCAATCCCGTATGCTCAGCAGGCAAAGAATCAAAATACATACATGTTTTACCAAGTTTAAATTTAAAAATACTTTACCTTTTGTTCTTTGTGAACACGTTGAAAACATGTATTTTGTGAATGATGTATTTTGATTCTTTGCGTATGACTCTGTATTTCTAAATTTCATTTAAACAAGATCTAGCACTACAAAGTTTAGAAATAACCTCAGCATGTACAGCAGTAAGATCCTCAGCTGGCTCAATCATGACACATTTTCCCTTGTCCTTCACATCCGCTATCAAGGCTCTGTCAGCAGCTTCCTTGGCTTGGTCTCCCCAATGATAGTGTCCATCAGCTTGACAAACAACCGTTGTGGAACTTTAAGATGTGTTGGTCTTTGGAGGATTAGCAACTTGCTTTCCAGATTAAGTCTTCTTCTCCTGCTGATCCTTGGAGGACTGCTCCTTGCAGTTTCTAGCAAAGTGACATAGCTGCTCACAATTGTAGCATCTCACCTTCTTGATATCAAAACCAAGAGTCTTTCCCTGCTAGAATCTATCCATACCAGTCCTCTTAATGAATGTCTTGGTCCTTAGAGTCAGCATGGCCATGCACCAATCAATGTCCATTTTCTCCAAATCATCAGGATTGATTTGCACCAGATCATCGGGTTGAAAACTGACCGGTGTCAAGTTTCTAGAGATCAATGCATCATAGCAGGATATGAAAGTAGTCATGAATGGCACATATTTATCAGGAATCAAAGCTACAGTCTTCTGAGGAGTGGAGGAACTAGTAGATTTAATTGCAGCAGCAGAAGGAGGAAAATCAGTCTGAAAGTATGAGCTGCAGGAAGAGCTTGATCAAGCAATGAGAGCTGAGTTTCCAGACTGGTTAGTGGGAGTAACTGCTCCTTTCTTGATTTCAATTTCATATGATTCAAGGATGCTATAAACCTCTTATTGAGATAAGGCACTCAGATTCTCAGTTTTCTTGATCATGATACGGTACATATTCCATTCCTCAGGGAGAGCATCTAGGAGTTTCTTGCTTAGCTCCAGAGTAGGGTACTCAACACCCATTACCTTCAGCCTAGACATAATACTTGATAAACGGTTGATCAAATCAGACATTGATTCACCTCTGACACTGCTGAACATCTCTTATTGCTTCTTGATCAAATCTCTTTTACTCTCCCTAACTTCAGCATTTCCCTCAAATTTGGTGCACAAGGCTACCATAAGTATTTGGCGGTGGTGTACTCGGCAAAGATGTTGAAGACATCCATAGGAAGAGCCATAGCAATAGTCCCATAAGCCTTGTTGTCTCGGGCAATCAAAGGAAGGTCTTTCTCATCATATTTAGCCACTGTCTTAGGACACTGAACATCAGCAGTAGTGATAGAGTTTAGCAATGTATGATCATGAAATTGGAAGAAAAGTTTCATTTTCCTTGTCCAGTGCAGGAAGGTGGTTTGTTCCTACCTTCAGCCTTCCTGCACAAGGTCTTCGATCAGATCACTCATCAAATTCTCTTATAGACACAAGAGCAGGTGGTTTGTTCCCTCCAGAATACTCAGTTGAACTTGAAGTTTCCATAATGTCAGAAATCGAAACTAAAATAGTGACTAGTTTTTGGGTGGACAAACTTATTCGAAACTACTAGTTTCGATAGAAAAACACGGATTGAAACTCCTAGTTTTGATAGAAAAACACTGATTGGAGAAACAGAACCCGAAATGACTAGTTTCGATGATTAATCCCTTGGTAAAAAATAAGCAAAATCCCAGTAGAAACAACTAGTTTCGATTGAAACTAGTTTCGATACCCATGTTTCGGTTAAACAAGCTGCACTAAGTAACTTCGATCAGAACATGACAAATGACTAGTTTCGATTGTACCTTCACCAGACAAGTGACAGGCAGGAAGATTCAATGATCAACAGAATTTTTCCCAGTGTAGTTTCGATGCCTTATTCTCCAAGTCAGTAAACCTCCATTGATGATGAACCTCTGAAATCAATATCTCCAAAATAGCACTCCAATACAGCGAAAAGATGCGTCTAATACTCCTGATCACTAATCCAACCTCCAATTTTGAAACGACTAACAAAATACGCCGGAAATCGATGAAACAGTACCGTTTTTCAATGGAACAGTACCCGTAGAATCCAGATACAGAAAACTTCAATAAAACGCAGAAAAACACCTAGAATCGATCATAAAAACATGATAATACTCATAAACAAGAGCATAAATCTTTGATACCAATTTTAGGTCCTGATTTCACTTAGAAATCACTCAGATGATCGATTACACACTCAGGTGTAAACTATGTGTATGGTGGTGAAACAGAAGGTAGAATCAGAAATGGTGAGGCTAATAGGCTAACCACACTCAGAAATCAACACAAACAGATGTGAAATTGTAAGAACAATGCATAAAACAAATGCAAATTGTATTGATTCAGTGAAAACTGTGAAAGAGAAATGTTCAGGGTTACAGCCGCTACTCATACCCTAAACATTCTAAAACTAGGCAATTTATAGTAGTTGACAGGTATTGAAACTATGTAAACCAAAACTACTAGTTTCGGTTGAACATTTACAAGTGATGATCAAACCTGTCGAAACTACTATCTAATAGTTTCGATTGAACAAACCTCAATCGAATCTAAGTAGTTTCAATGGCCCAGACTTAAACTAATTAAATTAGTAAATTACATAAACTGAAATTACACTATTGAAATGACAAACAAGTAAACTAAGCTAACATTGTTCCAAAACACAATAATTACAATAGCTTAATTAAAGTTACATGACTCTACACAGTGCTTAACAAACTTTGTAAAAATGAAAACAGCTGAGTCCAAGCTAAAAAGAGCTAAACGAGTAAAAGATCCTTGTACCAGAAATCCGTCGTACAATGTCATCTAGCCAGCTCCCAAGAAAGTAAAAATAGTTACTGTTCACAAGAAGATGCCATGAATACTTTGAGAGACTTTCAATATTGGGCATATGATCTAATTACTGTTGAGGTGTTGATAGTTACTGATCAAGCATAGCTCAGAATATTGGATCCATTTGACTTGTCCAAGTTTAGTGAACAAGATATCAATGTGTTAGCAAGAAGCCAGATTCGACATGAGCAACTATGGGAAGAACAAGAAAAGATCTTTACTGTTGTTGTTGCTGATATTTTAAGAAAGAAGTTGTATACAGGAAGTGGAGATCATGGTGAAGACATTAACTTTTGAACACAGGAAAGCTTAATCCTAGGGGAGATTATTGGACCTAATTTTATTGTATGATTAAGCTTTGTTTTGTGTAGTGCAACCGTGAATAGGGGTTCATGGTTTGGGTGTTTTGGGTCGGTATTTGGGCCGAGTACTTGTGTAAAGGCCTATTTTGTTTAGACTAGGTTTATATACTTGTATACCCTAACCAAGTAAGGTTAGCGGTTTATGGTGTGTTTTTCTTTGTAACTCTCTTGATCAATACAAGGTGTTTTACATTGAGTTTGTGTTCTTGAATCACCACAATCATTAGTTTCCGCCTAGTGATTGTGAGAATTGATATCGTGTGTGTGCCATTCGAAGATCCATAGATATTTGGGACTTACAAAAGATCTCGAGAATTCAGATCTTCTGTAGTAATAATCTCTGGATATTCGTCATTGAAACCATAGTTGTCAATCTCATCCAGAAGAGCATTGAGCTCATGATCTGATCCGATTTCTTCTTCATCAAGAACTATTACCTCAACATTTGACTCTTTACCCTTTCCTCTTTCCCTAGCTGCTCTTCTTTCACTAGTAGAGGGATGATCGAACTCTGATACCACTTGTAGGTCCCGAGCAAACCTGTAAACAAAGATCTGCGGAGAAATCTTCAGTCAGTCCGGTTCGAGAGGCGGAATCTCTGGATCCGGTATCAGTCTCGAATCAGAAAAGGGTAGAGACGGGTGCGGGAATCACATACATGAACAAACATATAAGAAAATGAAAAACAGAACAATAATTGGAGCATAAAACGTATGATTCTTTGATTGAAATTAAAATAAAAGCTCCTCACACTCACAATTATTCTCACCCCAGGGTGAGCTCCCCCTGGGTGGTGATTCCCTCTACAGACACACCCTCCTCATATGAGATAATCTTCCTATTTATAGGAGGCCAAGCACATATGCCTTGTTTTTCAAGCCATCTGCCAAACAGGCCTGAAAAACAGGTATCGAAAGTAGATAGTTTTGATTGAACAAAGGTTCAACCGAAACTACTAGTTTCAATAATGTAGTTTCGATTGACAACATCAGTCTCAAAATTATACCCAACAAAAAAACTTATTTCTTATAATATCTGCAACGGCTATAGTGATAATCCTTGCTTGCTCTTCCCATAATTGATCATGTAGAATCTGGCTTCTAGCTTAAACTTTGATATCTTGTTCACCGAACTTTGACAGGTCAAATGGATCTAATATTTCGAGCTTAACTTGAGCAGTAACTATCACTACTTCTGCAGAAATTCGATCATATGCCCAGTATTGAAAATCCCTCAATGTATTCACTGACATCTTTTTGTGAACAAGAACTATTTTAACTGTTTTTTGAGCTGGCTAGATAATATTATACCAATCTTTACATGTACGAGGATCTTTTACTCCTATAGCCTTTTTCAACGTGGACTCAGCTGTTTTCATTTTAACAAAGTTTGTTAAGCACTGTTCATTAAGAAATGTGTGAAACATCTCAGCTGCTCCATTTCTTACTCTGTTTTCAAAGTATGCTTTGTTTAACTGCTGAAGATCAAGCTTTGTCAGCGAGCTAAAGTCATTAGCACTCTTATAATATTCCAATCTTCCACTTTTCTGTTTAACCATATACAAGTTTTTCTCTGAGTCAAAATGTCCAAGATGGAATGCCTGACATGTCCCCTCTCTTTGAATAGTAGTCTTCTATGTTCACAGTAACATGAGTTTCAGACGGCAGATGAGGTGGCAGCTTCCATGGAGGTAGCTCTTTCTTTGAAGACATGCTGGCATTAATATTTTCAGAAGTTTCTGCAACAGAGCTTGACAAGTTAACTTCATCATCAATGTCTTGATTTAGTCTTTCCAACTCCGAGCCTGAAGATCTATCAAACATCTCAGCTTTTAAGTCATCCATTGTATTGGAATTGTCATATTAATTCAAATTTCTAGGAAGATCGTCACCTTTTGGATCATCAAGATTTCACTTAAAGTCAAAATTGAATAAATCATTGTCTTGGGCATCCTCAGGATGACTCCCCTGATCCTTTCCTCCAGTTTTACCATCTCCTTGATTTTTATCATCTTTCTATTCATCATCAGTGGGCTTCTGAGAATATTTTGCCATAAGATCATCCAACTGCCTTTTAAGATCATATATTAATGTAGTGAGATTTCTCTGATTTGCCTCTAAATCCGTGATTTTAGAATTTCGTGTAGCCATTTGTAATTCTAAGGCGAACACCCTTTCATGCAGAACATGTTGCCTTTAGCCTTCTCAACTCTGTAAGCTTCAGCAGATGACACTAGAAATTGATTCGTGTCGAAGGATTCGGATGTAGGGCTAACATGATGTTGTAGCACTTTCCTGTGACAAACACTCTGGGTAGAGTCTTAGTTTTTATTTTCTTGTTTTTAATTGTCTTTGTATGTAAGAGTCTTTATGTATTAGTTTATCGAGTTGTATTTACTTTTACATATTGAATGTTGCATTTTTCTCTAAGTGTTTTGCGCACTTGTATGTGCGCAGGAGAAAGCTCCTGCGTACTTAGCAAGTACGCAAGAATACCTTTGCGTAATTGCTAAGTACGCAAGAGCATTTTGCCCTACCCACTTGCTAAGTGTGCAGGCATCAGGTCTTGTATAAATAGGATAGGTTGACAGAAGTTAAGTACGCATACATAGGCAGTCACAGTAGCAAATACACAAATTGTAATCTTAGTACTTCTTTCTGTAACCTTCAAGTGTTTATAATACAAAGAACGTTTAAAGTGATTCTCTTGTTGGTTTAATTTGTGTTGTTTGACTCTCCACCTAGTCACGGGCATTCCGCACCCGGTCCGACTAGTAGACCCACTTGCATGTGACGATCCGCCACGTCCGAGGGACCTACAAGTGGTATCAGAGCTTTGCTCCTGATTTCGAGTGTTGTGAGTGAGTTTGGAGAGTTTCTACCTAGTTTTTACAAGCAAAAAGAGGTATTTTTGTTGATTTTTGTGATAAAATAGGGGTAGCTTTTGAGCACTATTTTAGAAGCAAAAATCACTTAAAAACCGATTTTTGTTGTGTATTTGAGTGTTTTGAGCATCAAAGGTTGGTTAGAAACAACTTTCTGACCCTTTGGCTCATTGGCATTGATCATCAGTCCAACTTTTACCATCACCGGCGACTTTCCCATGACCGGAATAGTTAGGTGAGAGTTGCTGAAAAGGTGTTGTGCGTACTTACCATTTCTGGCAAAAAGTTCAGTTCTGGTGCGTACTTACTAAATACGCAAGACTAACCTCCTGCGTACTTATAAGTGTGCAAGACTGATCTTGTGCGAACTTAAGGTATATCCTGCGTACTTATCATTTACTCCTGCAAATCTAAATACGCAAGACCATTTCTCAAGTGCGCAAGGCCAAAATCAAGTGCGCAACTGTGTCTGAATCTTCAAAGTCTTGGAAACATGTTAAACTATGATAATGAGATCGGTACACCACAGAAACCGCCAAAGTTGCTGAACGTAAGCGATTATTCTAATTGGAAAGCACGTTTTGAGCACTACATTTTTTATACCGACTCATCGCTATGGATACCAATCCTTGAGGGATATAAGCATCCCACACACATCTATCTTGATGAAGCCATGCCCAAACCTATCTCTAAACTTTCTAACGAAGAAAAGAAAGCTTATGATCGAGAAAAGAAGGCACTTGGTTCAACCACTATGGCATTAACTCGGGAATTGTTCCACAGTTTCCGAGGTTATGACAATTCTAGGGATCTTTGGAAAGCTTTACAGAAAAGATTCGAAGAAAATAGTGATATCAAGAAGAGTAAGAGGGATCTTCTCAGGAAGCAGTATGAGTGCTTTAGATTTTTAGAGAACGAATCTTTAGATGACCTCATCTCTAGATTCTATCATTTACAGACTGAGTTGAAGGCTTTTGAACTTAGGTATCCAGATGAAGAGATGGTGGAAAAGTTTTTGGATGCTTTGCCACCCAAATTTGAGATGTACACAACCCTGATGAGGGAAAATCCAAAATTCTATGAGTTGACAGTAGAAGAGGCAATAGGAAAGGTTCAAGCTCACGACATGAACCTAAAAAGAAAGGAGAGCTTAGGAAGACCTCAGATACAAGACCCTTCTATGTATCATGGGATGACTTCTACATCCAAGTCATCGGGCTCTGGAATTGCCCTTTTCACTGGAAACTCTACTGATGAAGACCACTCAAATGATTGTGGTGGTCATGCATGCTATGCATCTGGATCAGGTTTGGGGTCTCATCATCAACATACCTCAAGAAATCCTCCTGCTACGTCTTCAGCTAACCAATCAGCTATAGCCAGAATAGCTGAAGATCATGTGGCACTATTCTCATCTTGTATGCTTGTGTAGGAGAATTTCATAGGTGGCAAGCTTACAGATCCTGAGACGATTGAAGAAGATTTTAATCAAGTGGATCCTGATGACATGGAGGACATGGATATTCAATGGAATATGGCCATGCTATTGACGAGAGCCAAGCGTTTCCTGAACAGAACAGGAAGAAAGTTTATTGGCGGGCATCCTAATGCCAAGGTCGGGTTTGACAAATCTAAGGCCAAATGCTATAAGTGTCTAAATTTTGGACACTTTGCTCGTGAGTGTCAGAAAGACAGAGCACCGACCTCTGGTTATACCAGACCAAGCCATGGAAACAACCATGGCCACAACAACCCAAACCACCATAATCAAAGCCAAGGTGGGAACGTCCAATGCACAGGTAGCTCAACAGGACGAAAGCTTTGATTGGGGTGTTTATCTGGAGGATGCCATCATCGCACAAACTCAGGTTGGTCTCATGGCTGAGATCATGGAGACCATCATAGATGGAAGCAGAGAAAAGGGGAGCTTCCATGGTTGACCTAGAAGAATCTACTACTGATGCCTCAGAGGAGGTGAAGGAAGCTGAAGAAAAGGAAGCTTCTGTAGCTGATAAAGAGGAATCGACTACTGCTGTTGCTCTCATGGCCATTGGAGAAGCAACAAGTTCATCTTCTGAGGTAGATTCTAATCCCTTTTCTATTATTTCATGTTCCAAATGTCTAGGGCTAAAACTTGAAAATTCTAGGCTCCAAGACAAAATCGAACCCCTAAGTATGGCAGCTCTCTAAACTATAAAGAAAATGAAAAACGTTTTAAAGATTCTATTGAAACGATGAAAAAGGAAAAATGTGAATATTCTCTAAAAATAAGCGATCAACAGCTTCATTTAGATGTTGCATACAGAGGGTTGGAAAAACGGAACAATGAAATCAACAAACTGCAAAATGAGATCTTGCAGTTAAAATGTACTAATGAGAAGTTGAAAAACTCTCGTTTTGTGGTGGAACACTACAAATCTGTAGTGAGACAAATGAATGGGTTAGGGCTGGGTACTAATGCCATTCCTCCACCAGTAAGCGGGAAGTTTATCAATAGCTTGATAGACATTGATCTCACTTGTCCAGATGAGTCCTCTGATAAGGATGATTCCCCTAAAATGGATGAATCCTCAAGTAAGGCTAACTCCACATCTAGTGAGGAGTTCGTTACTGCTTCTGAAGATGGGCCGGTTAACACTTGCCCTGAAGGAGTAGTATCTGAGGAGTTGTTAACTGAACAGAAAGTAAAGAAAAACATTATCACTAATGGTGATAATTGCATTTTAACTGAACCCGATATCATTGAAACAAATGATAAACTAAAGGTAATGATTTATGGGGGTTATAAAAATCTTAACCAAGCAAAGAAGGAGGCTTTTTCAGCTCATTATGGTAAAACCAGCTGTTATCCCTAGGTCGCCATCAGTAAAACTTCCCAAACATCCAAAACAAAATGTGGTGAAACCACCAGTCAAACCGATGGTAAAGCCTAAGATCAAATCTGAAGCTAAACCATCTGTTTCGAGAAACGTAACGCAACCAGCTGTACCTTGTGTATCTACCTCTGGTAGTACACGTACTGGTGAGAAACCTGTGGCGAGACTCTCTAAGCCACAAAAGAGGAGAAGGAGCAAGAGGTTGAGAAAGCTAGAACAGCTGACTTCAGTTCAATCAGGTGAAGCTTTCACAAGTTCACCTGCTGTTGTTGAACCAAAGTCTCATGTTTCTGTTAAGAAACAGAAGAGATCCTGGACTGCCAAATCCAAAACTTCTCAATCTCCTAGTCCTAATTCTTAAAAAGATTCATCCGTTTTGAACAGTCATCACGACTGTGAGTTAAAAGAAGTAGTTTATTTTGAAAAGGATGGACGACCCCACTACAATGGCTTCGGTCTCCAAATCTAACTAATTCTTTGTTACTCGTGCAGGGTCGTCCGAAGGGTACTATCTCTAACCGCTGGTATGTAGATAGTGGATGCTCCCGGCACATGGCAGGAAACATGGCCTTGCTTCAAGATGTTAAACCATTCAGAGGCGGCTATGTGGCCTTTGCTGAAGAAAAAGGCGGCAGCATCACGTGTCAAGGCGTGGTTTTGAACGGTTGTGTCAGCTTTGACAATGTCAACTTTTATGAGCAGCTGAAGCATAACCTGTTGAGTGTCTCCCAAATGTGTAACAAGGAGTACTCTGTGATGTTTGACAAGTCAGAATGCCTGATTATCAAACCTGGTTTTAAAGTTCCCGAAGACTGGATTCTGATGAGAGCACCAAGAACAAATGACACCTATCAGATCGATATGAGCGTGGCAACAACCACCTCATCAGTTGCTACTTGTTTGCTTACAAAAGCGACAGAGCTTGTCTCTATCTTGTGGCATAGGAAACTCGGACATATTTCGTATCGTAAAATGAACCATCTTTTCCGAAACGGTTTGGTAACCGGGGTTCCTAAGCTGAGATTTACCGTTGCAGATGACTGTATGCCTTGTAAAAAGGGTAAACAGCAACGGAAGTCTCACAAACCCAAGCTCCAAAACTCTATTGATACCCCTTTGGAGCTATTACACATGGATCTATTTGGCCCTATAAGTATCAGGAGTATTGGAGGTAAGTCGTCCTGTCTAGTTGTAACTTATGATTTCTCACGTTTTACTTGGGTGCATTTTTTAGGTACTAAGGACGAGACTGATGATATTCTTCAATACTTGATTCTGAGCTTGGAATCTCTATACCAGCTGAAAGTTAGAAGAATAAGAAGTGACAACGGAACTGAGTTCAAGAATAATTTGATGGAGCTTTCTGTCTCAAAAAAGGGATCTGTCACGAATTCAGTGCGTCGTACACGCCTTAGCAGAATGGAGTTGCTGAACGGAAGAACAGAACACTGATTGAGACTGCAAGGACTATGCTGTCGAATACAAAGATTCCAGTCACTTTCTGGGCAGAAGCATTTAATACAGCTTGTCACGTCTTAAACAGAGTTCTAGTTGTGAAAAGGCACAACAAGACTTGTTATGAGTTGATCAACAATTGACTTCCCAATCTTGATTACCTAGTTCCTTTTGGTAGTCCTTGTTCCTTGTTGCTACAGTAAAAAGACCGCCAGTCTAAGTTCCATGCAAAAGCGGTGGAAGGCATCTTCTTAGGATACGTTGCCAACTCTCCTTGCAAGAGAGTGTACAACATAGGAACTCGTAATGTCGAGGAATGGTTCGAAGTGGATTGTAGTAAACATAGCATTCCACCCGAACCAACAGGTCCAGCTTGGGGTTTTGATTATGATGTGCTATTCAAGTCATTCAATCTTCCTGATCTATCTACAGTTGACGCCGCAAATGTTTATGAATTATTGGGTGGCGACAATGACTCCAGTTTCTCTACTCATGCTACTGAACTGATTATAACTCCTGATTCCAATGCTGCATCTGCATCTGAAACTCATGACAGTGATAACAGTGAAGGTGTTCATGTCATCGGAGATGACGCTCAAGCCAATCCTAACACAACTATAGGAAATGAAGGTCCAGCTGATCCAATTAACATTGAATCCTCTTCTTCTGGAACACAGGAAATGGGGGAGTTAAGCACGAATCTAGATTCAGAAATTCAGGAACCGATTGTACCGGAGACGAGAGTGCATAGGAATCATCCAATCGACAACATTATTGGTGATCCTTATGCCGGTGTTTAGAATCGTCATCGAACCATCACTGAGAACACCAGTCTTTACACAAAGATACTTGACACTGGTGTCATGGAAACATGTCTGTATGCTGCATTTGTATCCCAGTTAGAGCCGAAGAATGTGAAGGAGGCTCTCACTGACAACTGCTGGATTGAGGCGATGCAAGATGAATTGTCTCAATTCCAAAAGTTGCACGTGTGGTATTTGGTTGACTTGCCAAAAGGCTTTCAGCCAATTGGAACCAGATGGGTGTTCAAATGCAAGACGGATGATCATCATGTTGTTGTGAAGAACAAAGCAAGATTGGTTGTTCAGGGTTTTTATCAGAAAGAGGGCTTGGATTACACGGAAGTATATGCCCCAGTTGCTAGAATTAAGGCCATTCGACTGTTCTTGGCTTATGCCACATATGTCGGCTTCAAGGTCTATCAACTTGATGTGAAGAGTGCTTTCCTTTATGGTAGAGTTCATGAAGAGGTCTATGTCACTCAACCTCCCGGCTTTGAAGATCCGCATAATATCAAGAAAGTGTATAAGCTCGACAAAGAACTTTATGGTCTTCATCAAGCACCACGGGCATGGTATGAGACACTATCTAAGCATTTACTGTCTAATGGTTTCGACCGTGGACAGATTGACTCGACTCTCTTCATTAGGAAAGCAGGAGGTTACATTCTTCTTGAACAAGTATACGTCGACGACATTATTTTTGGATCTACCAATGACAGGATGTGTAGGGAATTCGAGCAGGTGATGAAGTCCAAGTTTGAAATGAGTAATATGGGTGAATTGTCATTCTTCCTGGGTCTGCAAGTCAGTCAAAGAGGGGATGGCATTTATCTACATCAAACTAAGTATGTACAGGACATCTTGTCAAAATACAAGATGAATGATAGCAGTACTTATGGCACACCTATCCCAGTTAATCATGGTCTACATCCTAACAAAGATGGAAAGGATGTAGATAGCAGATTGTACCGTGGGATGATCGGATCACTTATGTATCTCACAGCTTCAAGACCCGATATAATGTTTGTTGTGTGCTTGTGCTCAAGGTTTCAGTCTCAACTGAAGGAGTCACATATGATAGCCGTGAAGAGAATTTTTAGATATCTGAAAGGGAAACCCCGATTAGGTCTTTGGTACTCTAAGCAGCAGTCATTCAACTTCAAAGCCTACACTGATTCAGATTATGGTGGTTGTAACCTTGATAGAAAGTCAACTTCTGGTGGATATCAATTCTTAGGAGACAGACTGGCCTCAACTTCATATTATGGCGGTTGTAACCTTGACAGAAAGTCTCCTTGCAGTGCAAGAGGCATTCAAAGGTTTCTGTCTCAACTTGTGAAGCAGAATACATTTCTGCGGCGAGCGGTTGTTCTCAGATATTGTGGATTCAGCAGCAATTGAGAGACTACGGCTTAAACTTCACTGGAACTCCTATATTCATTGACAACAATGCCACCATGTCCATCACAAATAACCCGGTGAAACATTCCAAAACTAAACATATAGAAATTCGCCATCATTTTATCCGTGATTGTGCTGAAAAGCATTTAATTGAACTTGTAAAATTTCACACGGATGACAATCTTGCTGACCTTTTCACAAAGGCATTTGATCGATCCCGTTTTGAGCATCTTGTCAACTTGATAGGAATGTTCAATCCTGAGTGAAAATTAATTTTTCTTAAATCAATTCAATTCATGGAAGTTAAACGTTATTTATTTTAAATTTTCTGTTCAGTTCTTTTAATTTTCAAAATATTTTACAAAATCAAAAACAAAATAGAAAATGGAGAAAATTTCAAAGTTAACTTGAGAAAAGAGGAAATGATAGTACATCAGAAATGCTCTAAACATCACAGACGGCTCATATGGGAAATGATTGCGTCATGCTTACTTAATTGTTTACATTATTATGTTTTTAATCTGCTTATTTACAAATAATTTGAATTGTCAGTAGGCTGTATGCGTCTTTGAATCACTAGTAGTGTGGAAACTAAATTTAAATTACAACTGTGATTTGAACCCATGTTTGCAAGTGTGTGTGCATAAAAGAATTGAAAAGATCATTATTAGATAAAGGATGTTAGATTTTGGCAATAATTTTCTTTTGAGATAAGTTTCGAGTTATGTAGTTAGCACAATTAATGCGGTTCATCTCACTGCCCACACTCACAAGTATGCAAGGAGAGATTGAATCAAGACATGTCTCTACATCAACCGTTGAGCATGTATTCACCCTTGAATCACTCCTGATTCATTGAAATCAAATCTAGATAAAAGTTGGATCCCCTTACCTTATTCAAACACCATACTCATTATCCTGAATCATCATACCGATATTCAATGAAGAAAATCAAATGAAACTAAGACAAATGAATCCTTCGATTAAGAATCTTATGATTCCTGATAATCCTTATGGATTCTGCTTGATTTTTTCCTGTGCTAATAGATGTAACTTCATTCTGAAAATTTAGAAAATCATTGGGAAAATCTTAGATGCCTTGAGATAGTGCAATTTACATTATTGTAGCATATCAGTGGGGTACACGTTGTATATCTTATAATTAATACCTTAATACATAAGAACGTGATACACAGATGCTTATAGCTTCAAATCTTATAATATTGTCAACTTGAATTACTTGTTTATGTGCTTATTACGTATGAATAAATAGTAATCCATGACATGATCCCATATTCTTTGATGTTTATATTGTATCGTTTTTGCTAAAAGATAGCCTGATATGACCCTTTGCTCGTGTCTTCGATCAAAAATAGTTTATGTGAATACTCGTATATATCTATGAGAAAAGATCAAAAAGATTTTTAAGTTTATGCATAGTTCAATTTTATTCAGAAAAGCCAAAAATATTTGTGTTTAACCTTCCTGAATTGTATTTGAATCCTCCTGATTGAATATTGTTATCTTGTTCGTTATTTGACTTGAAAAACTTCATAAATTTGAGTTGAAAGTTTGCGCACTTAAGGGTTTGTGCGTACTTGTAAATGCGCATGAAGTAAGCCCTGTGTACTTAATATGTACGCAAGAGTTAAGTCTTGCGCACTTGTAAGTACGCAAGAGTTAAGTCTTGCGCACTTGTAAGTACGCAAGAGTTAAAACGTGCGCACTTCCTAAGTACGCTCGGCCTTTTGGTGTTGGGTATAAATATAGGACTTAGAAATTTTCTGAGTTTTTCATCGCATTCAAACTGACTTTTTCTCTCTGCAAAATTACTCAAAAATTCGTGTGTTCCTAAACCGTCTTTTCGTCCCATTACAAGTTTCATCATCTCATAACATTCATTCGGTGAGAATCTAGGCTCAATCCATCCGCAAAAACTCATGATTTTGGACCGATTCATCTTAGGTTTTTGTTCGAGATTTTTAGACAATTTTTGGGTTGTTTGGGTAAAACCTGACAATTAAAACTTGTTAAGAATCATTAATCGATCACCTATGAGACCTTAATCGTCCATTCTAGTCTTTGATTTTGACATTGGGCTTAAATTTGAACCGAAAGTGGTTCGGTCAACCGTTTTAGGTCAAAATTGGTCAAGCATAGCAAGTTTGTGGTGTTGATACTGGTCCCATAGGTTAGAATCATTGATTCCGACCTAGTGGCGACCTAATCTACCCGTCTTTTTGAACATCAGTGACATTTTCAAACTTCTGGAATTTTCACCAAGTGTAGTTCTTGCACTTAGCAAGTACGCAAGAAGTAATTCTTGCGTACTTGTTAAGTACGCAAGAGGAAATGCCTGCGTACTTGCTAAGTACGCAGGACCAACACTTGGGAAAAATTCCAAGTCTGAAATTTCAGTTCAAAGAGTAACTGCTATACTGAGTCATGTTTATTCATTTCCAATGATACTTGTTGTTCTGATTCTGTTTTCGGTGTGTTTTTGCAGATCATGGCTCGGGCGTTTACTAACGAATTCAACCTGTTTATCTAACACTGAACCAGAATGGAAGGGTGCAGCATTGCAGTACAGAGACATAGTTGATTTCTTAAACCGTTCAAGAATCAGCTACGCCATTTCTGCTGCCCCGATCGTGTCAAGACCCTATCTCGAGTAGTTTTGGGAGACTGCGGAGCATGATTGCACGGTAACCCCCAACGTTATAAGGGCTACCGTTGCTGGTCATGCTATCGCTTTCTCTGAAGATACTATTAGAAGGGTCCTTCAATTCAGAGATCTCTCGACAGACCCGATAACCTATCCAGACTACTTTGTGGACGACTGTTGGAGACAAAGAATGGGTTATGTCGGTGCGAGAGACTATGCTCCTATAAGAAGATGTGGGTGTTAGACCAATGAGATACTTCGCCCACGTCATGATCATGTGCATCTCATCAAGGAAAGTTGAAAAAGATGCCATGGTTCATGACCTTGCAGCAGCCATGGTCGGCCTTTCTCTCAATAAGGGCTACAACTTCTCCCGCTACATATTCAAAGCCATCAATGACCAGATCGACACGGCGGAGAGGTTTAGGTTCTTATTATACCCTAGGTTTGTGCAACTTTTGATTAACGATGCGTTGCCAAACCTACCTGCTATAGGGGAGAGACTGCAAGTGAAGAAGGTGGACAAAAGAGTGTTCGCACAATTCTTAAAGCCAGGCAGTGTAGAACCTACTCCTATGCATACAGAACTCTTTGGCCACCTCATCAATGAAGCATATGTGGCACCAGGTGACTGGAGATGGTACAGTCACGACTCGGAGCCTGAATTGAGTGAACACTCCGATAAACAACAGCAACAACAACAGAAGGAAATGGAAAGTGATGATGGAGACGACGAAGGAGGAAATGATGGTGCTGAGGGATTTGACTCAGAAGAGACTGAGTCAGATTCTTCTGATTCCGATGATGCACCATCGCAGGTACACCCAAGGAGAATGGAAAAGGTAACCCTACCTGAGTCGTCCTCCAAGAGAAAGCGACAGTCTTCTAGCAATGAATACGAGCCAGATTCTGACTCTGACGCTGCTATACAGAGACAAAGACGAGAAAGCATTCACAAGAACATAGGCGATAGGCAACAACTTTCTATCCCCAGTGAGGTGGAGGCTCAGCAGCAAGTACAAGTTTCAGCTGCTAGTCCCGATTCAGCCTCCACTCCACCTTCACAGCAACTATATCGTAGGAGGAGGAGGCCACAGGTGCAACGTGAAGTGGCCATCACTTCAATCACAGAGGTGATTCCTGTGATAGTGACCCTCCCTACCACATCCGCTCAGGTGGCGGTGACTACTCCAATTCTCACGGAGTCATTCACCATCACCCCTACCATAACACCTACAACCCTCATCACATCTTCAACCCAACCACCACCATTGAGCCTCTAAGTCAACCCTTTAATTATGGAGATTTCACACAAGGGTTTGACTTCGATACCATCTTCTCCTCCCCTATTCACAATGCCGAGGCGTCATCATCTAGACATCCTGATCCGAATGATGCAAGGATAGATGTTCTGGAAACCCAAGTTGCTGGATTACTGGAGACTATTCGGAAATCAAAGGAGGAGTCTGACGCTCAACAAGCACAGATCAATTCTTTGGTAGACGAAGGTAGATTCCTTCGTAGCCAGAGAACGGGGACTGATGAAAGACTACAGAACGTCATGGCCCAGAACGAGCTCCTTATCAAGACAAATGAAATGATTCTGGGTCACAGGACGTCCTTGGAACTGAGGTTTGATACTCAAAGGAAGGAGCATGAGCTGATGGTCAAACTAATTGCTGATCTGACCAAGAAGCTTAATGCTCAGGGGAGAAAGATATAGAGAAGGAGAAGGAGAAAGAGAAAGAAAAGAAAACCAATGGTGATGAGGCTTGTCATCCTGGATGACGACAAAGACAAGGATCTCGAAGCCGGTCCTAGTGAAGGTGAGCACCAAGCTTTAGCAATGGTGCCCATCTCTGCTATTCCAATGGCTCAGGGGGAGTCTACTCATCAAGTGGGTGATGATACCTCTGGTGGTGGTGGTGACAAAGGAAAGTTAGTGGCTGAAGTGCTTAAGGACTTATCTGATGATGAGATCCTATACTTAGAGCCTGACTATTCCAAAGAAGCACATATCGATGCACTCTTTAATCTAGAAGAAAGAGAGATCGACTCTGGTGACGATTGGGATGATGATGACGAGGTTGTTGTAATTGAAATTCCCAAGGGTGACGGGGAAGGAGAGTACGAGTTAGAAGATGGAGAGATCTTTGAATTTCCATCCTTCAAAGCTCAGCTCAACACAGGTTCAGTCAAGCATGCTAGTAATGTGGAAGCCTCGACTGAAGCCTCCCCAGTTGACCCTGCACCTGTGGACCCAGAGGCACCGAAAGAAATAGATATGCCTTCTACTTCATCAAAGGGTCCAGCTCCTGTGTGGCAAAAGACGTCTATAATAGACAAACAAGGAGCAACAGGGATGATCTTGGCTGTAAGGTTCGAGGAGGATAAGCAGCTGTTCGCAATCAAAAGATCTGGCGGGGTTCAATACTTGAAACCCACCAGTGAAGCGTTCAGCTCCTTACCCAAATACGACCTTGGGAACCTAGCAAACCGAGAGCTGCTGGGTCATTCTAATCACGCAGTGGCGTTGTGTTTGTGGGTGGTTCCGCAGTTAGAAGAAAGATCTGGGAAATTCGAGATGTTCAAGCCTCAAGTGCCCAAGAGAGCCAAGGATAAGCACGCTAGACATCCTGTGACTAAGAAGCACTTAAAGAAATTGGTATACAAGCCAGTGCGATGTGAAACTAATATTCCCCTGAGCAAGTTATCTCAGGATATTCTTGGTGACATGTGGTACTGGTACGTAGATCCAAAGACGGGCGAGGCTGTAATCATGGGTAAGGTACGTTCAGAAAGTGGGATCATAGTGCCAAAGGAACTGATCAGAATATTTAATGAAGTCTGCTTCATCAACTTTTCTGTGAAAGATCTAGAGGCACTAGCAGACAGGTATTGTGTCTACACTGATGAATGGACAAAGCTCCTTGCTTCTAAATATGACAAGGTGATTAAGTTTTGCATTGAATGCAAGAAGAAGATGGAAGCTAAAGATCAAGTGCTGTGAAGACTGAAGAATGAAGACTGAAGACTAAAGATTATCCAGAGCTGTTGTCAAGGGGGAGTTTCTTGAATCACTTTCCTGTGACAAACACTCTGGATAGAGTCTTAGTTTGTATTTTCTTGTTTGTAATTGTCTTTGTATGTAAGAGTCTTTATGTATTAGTTTATCGAGTTGTATTTACTTTTACATATTGAATGTTGCATTTTCTCTAAGTGTTTTGCGCACTTGTATGTGCGCAGGGCAAAATGCTCTTGCGTACTTAGCAAGTACGCAAGAATACCTTTGCGTACTTGCTAAGTACGCAAGAGCATTTTGCCCTGCGCACTTGCTAAGTGCGCAGGCATCAGATCTTGTATAAATAGGATAGGTTGACAGAAATTAAGTACGCAGACATAGGCAGTCACAGTAGCAAATACGCAAATTGTAATCTCAGTACTTCTCTCTGTAACCTTCAAGTGTTTATAATACAAAGAACATTTAAAGTGATTCTCTTGTTGGTTTACTTTGTGTTGATTGACTCTCCACCTAGTCACGGGCATTCCGCACCCGGTCCGACTAGTAGACCCACTTGCATGTGACGATCCGCCACACCCGAGGGACCTACACATGAGATGATGATTGGGGTTGAGATAAAGTAGGTTGTGGTGAATATGGTACTTGAGATGGTGTTGTATTTGTTAGAGTGGGAATTTATGTAGGTGTGGGTGTAGGTGTTGGCAGTGGTACTCTAACATGTCTCGGATCTCTTCGTCTCCATGGTTTGGAAACTAAGTCGTGATCTAGAGGGTAATCATCGTCGGTGTCATCTTGATTTGACGAGGAAGTGAGGGGAGGATTCTCAATTCTGCATCTTTTACTTTCCATTTCCCTGACATACTGATTTCTAGGTACTAGTGGCCTTTCAGGAGTGCCTTCATCCTCAGAAGAAGATATGACTTCATCATCTTCAAACTCAAGCACTACAAGATCCTGTGGTTATGGATTATTTTATTATGGTTGAACAGGGAGTTGATGTTCTTAAGCAACCTCAACTTCCACTTGTACAATCGGTTCTTCTATTTCTTCGTTAGCCAGAGAAGCAAATCTACCAAATTTCTCAAGGGGACGCAACCCTTGATATACTATCTTTCCCTGCTTGTTGACATTCATGAACTTGAATATCATTGGACCATAGCTTCCAGGTCTAAAGTTTCAACAGTAAGTTCCAAATCAGCATGATTCCTGTTTAGAATGATCTATAAGAACCTAGGATACATAAGAAATATGCCCTTCTTCCCTCCTTTCAGATTGCTTTTAAACTCTTCAAACACCATCTTGGAGAAATTGTAGTCTAAGCTCATGGTCAGGGTAACCATAGCTGAAGATATGGTAGTGTGAATCTCATCAAACCTCCTTTGCTTCCATATAAACAATTCATGCACACGTGTGCATGATATCTCCAGTATGGATGTAGTAGCTTCTTGTATAGAGGCGGATAAGGACCTTCATCATCCATCCTTGTGAGAATAGGTGTGACAACATCTAGATTCAACTTAGTAGGATGAGCTGGTAAATCACCAAAACTATAGAGCAGTTCGGATTACAGCTTCAAAGATTCTAATCCTTTTTGCTTGAACCATTCCAATTATGCATTCTTCTCTGTTGTCATTTAGGTATATTGTTGCAGAGGACCATAATTCTTTAATGTGACTCTTGTAAATGATAAGATTCTCCATAACAACAAAGTTGATGGGTGAAAGTGTCAACCCCACAACCAATGATCTAAAATACTCAAACTCTTCAGGCGGGTCCAGAGTGAATGCACAAACCTTGTGATCAGCAACAAACATCATTTCGGCCATATCTACTGATGTAATGCAAACCACACATCTTTATTCCATCGTTTTCGTGCGTTTTTAATTAGTTTTCTATTTGTTCTGAGTCATTTTTGTTACATATTGAGTCATTGTTATGTTCTCAGGTGCTTATGATGAATACAAGTGAAGACGGGAAGAAACCGAGCACTAGAATGAAGTCTAAGAACTAAAAGTCAAAAATCTAAAAATTCATTCCTTCGCGGTACGTGAAGTCCAGAAAGACAACTCTCGCGGTATGCGAGGAGTTCCAAAACCCAGCCCGACTAATTTCGCCGTCGCGGTACGCGAGGGGCTTGCCAAATTCTCTCGCGGTACGCGAGAGAGTCGTATCCGGAAAAAAAACTTTAATTTCATTTTTAATAGAATTGTAATCCCATTATCAGGGGAGTTCGTATCTTAGCCGTCCAAAGAAGGGTTTTAGGCGATTTTGGAGCAATTGGAAAAAGAATCAAGTGTAAAGATCAAAGCGTTGGAGTCCGGGTTCGTTTGATTTATGTTTTCGGTTCTAAAGTTTGAAACTTTCTTCTTGAATTATGTGTTTGAAACCATGGTGAATGTTATTTACTTCTGTTTTGGTTGTTTGAAAATGATCCTAAGCTAAAACTTTAATATTGCCTAGGTCACATGATGAATGCTTGTTAAAGTTTCCGTTTTTATCGGTTTGGGATTTGAATGATGATTTTATGATTTTGTAAACAATCCTAGTTAATGATTGCGATGAATATGTATGCTTAAATCTGGTTGTGTGATTAATTATTGATTCCTTGTGTTGATTGTGGTTGTCTGCCAGTTCGATTAGCGTATCTAGGTCATAGATCTTAGGGTTTGTGATTTCGGTGGTTTGCTAGACGTAAACCCTTTTCATATTATACTCAATCCTACGGTTCAATTTCATCAAATTCCATCAATTCAGCGAGTTATGATGATTTTCGGAATTTTTTGTTCGTGTTTTGGATGAAGAGTTCTTCTTCATGAGTTCTTGCTGCTGAACCAGGCGAACTTGTTGATTCAGTTATAGGCGAACTTAATCAGACGAACTTACCAAGTTCACTCAGCTCAGTTCAGTAAGTTCGCTCAGGCAGTTTCAAGCGATCTAGTTTCAGGCGAACTTACTAAGTTCGCTAGTTTTCATAAAAAAATAATTAAAAAAAAAGATGTTCTTGGCGGGAAAATTTGTTTCTTGTCCAAATTTTTTAGGGAAAGTTTATATGGTTGTTTTTAATCATTTTTAAAATTTTAATTTTTGAAATTTTTAAAAAGAGAATTTTAGCGGGCAAAATTTTCCGATATTTTCGCAAAAATTTCAAAATGTCAATTTCTTGTGATGATAATGAGATTCGAACTATGCCACGGTGGCATTTGTGCATATCAGATTACCATAGCTGGAAAGTCCGGTTCGAACAGTTCGTATTAGAAACTAATGAAAAGCAGATGTTTGATCGAGAGATGAAGACGCGTGCAACTTTAACGATGTCTTTACCAAAAGAATTTTTTCATAGTCTCGGGAAGTGTCCAACTTCAAGAGATCTATGGGAAGCACTGAAGAAGAAGGGTGAAGTTAATACTCAATCATTTGTGGTCTTGATCAAAGAAGTATTAAAGAAGCAGAGTGATTCTAAAAGTAATTTTTCTGCAGATTTAAGTGATAGTGAGAGTATTCGTTCTGGTGAAAGTACTCATTCTACCGAGAGTGATATGATGACTGAAGTAAGCTTCCAGACAGTTGAAGATGATCTAAGTGAATCAGAAATTGAAGCAAAGCATGTCATTGCTGACCAAAAGAGTGAAGCTGATGATGACGTATTCATGGCTCCTAGTGTATCTTCTTCAGAAGAAAAGGCTGAGATAGTTTCTAATTCGGAAACTTTTTGTTCTAACTATGTTTCGTGAAGGATAAACTGATGAAGGTTATGGATGACAATGTAAACCTCATTTGTGATATGAAATCGATGCACACGGTAAATCAGAAATTAAATGACAATGATAATGTGTGTATTGAGAGAATTGAATCACTGAAGAGGGATATAACTTCTCTGACTTTGAAGATCAAAGAGCAGGCATATCACCTGGATATGGCCTTTGCAGAAATTGAGAAAATAAACACTGATCTTGCTGAGAAAGATAAGGAACTTGCTAAATCTAAAGCTGAGGTGATCAGATTGCACAGAAAGTTAGAAAGCTTTGGAAATTCATCTTTCTTACTAGGATATTATAATGATAATACTGAAGAGGGGAAAGGAACTAGTGGTATTGGTTATGTTCCTCCACCATTCAATGGGAATTATTCTATTGCACCTGAGATTATAAAAGATGAGGATTTAGATCCTAAGACTGTGCTGAAGGTGAATCCAGTCACAGGTGAAGATATGGTGTATACTGATGAGAGTGATGCTAAATATTTTGATGACGCTAAAGTAGAGGGGATACAGAAAGATATTAAAGTTGAGGAACCAAAGGTTGATTCTAATTCATCTAGAAATTATACATTTTGAAGTTCTTCAAATTCACAGAGAGTTTCATATGTCAGAGATTATAAAGACAGGCGTACATGCTTTCATTGTAATGAGATAGGACACATTGTGGTGAATTGTCCTTACAAAAATAAAGGAAAGAAGCATGTGGTTCCTGAAAAGATGAAGCCTGAATTAGAACCTGTTGAGAAAAAGTTTATTCATTCTCAAATTCCAAAAGAAGTTCATGTGGGCGAATCTTCTTCAAGTGCATCTTATCGTGTGAAGATTCCTTATTTGACAGAATATCAGGAGAAGAGATATTGCTTTTACTGTGGTCTTGTAGGTCACATTCGGATTGCGTGTCCTCACAATGCCAAAGGTAACCGACATGTTACTCCAGAAAAGGTAAGAACTCCTGGTAAGCCGTATGTTAACCCAAATATGGTTAAACCTCGAGATTCACCAAAGAGTAATTCAAAGTCTGAGGTTAGGCTTTCTAGACCTCAAAGACTAAGGATAAACAGAAGATTGAGAAAACTTTTAGAACAAGAGCTTTCACAAACTAAACATTTTTCAAATGAACAAGATTGTTCAAACAATTCATATTTTAAGAAAAAAGAACTTAATGAACATAAGTATGTTTGGAAATCTAAAGTTTCTATTTCTGACTCATCGGAGCAATCACCAAAAATCGATGAGAGATTCGATTGTCAATAGAGTGCAGTCTATTATTTTGATAGAGATGGACGACCCATGACTAACATGGCTTGGGTCCCAATTTCAAAATAATGTTTCTTGTTAGTTGTGTAGGATTAACCAAGAGGGCTAATTAGTTAGATTGGGAAGGCTAATTTCAAAAATTAACGTCTTCCAATTTTTTTTTTTGGAAGGATACTGGTTTGCTAGAATATGATTACTAAGCCTTTGGAAACATCAATTTCAGAAATCCAACAGTTTCTGAAATCTCCCTCAAAGATCAGACAAGTGCGTTGGTATACTGCTGGTTAAGTTTGCAGGAGTAAACAACCCTGCGTACTTATAACTTCGCATGAAGGCAAGTATGCATGAAGACAAGTACGCATGACTCACTGTTGTGCCTACTAACCAAATACGCAAGAAATATCAAACATGCATATTTGTTCGTCAAGTTATCATCTGGGATAAAAAAATAAAGTAGCATGTTTCGGGCCAAATTTTTTGACGGGAAAACTTTTCTTTGCCAAATTTTTTATAGATCATTTGTATACTTGTTTCGGGCCATTTTTTAAAATTTAGTGATTTTGGTTTTCCGGGACTAAAATTTGTATATAAAGTAGCATGGCGAAACAAGGTCGAGATTTTTGCTGGATGATACGAGTTGTCATTTTGCTAAGTTGCTCAAACCTGAAAATGTTGGCTACGAGTATCTTGCATACTTATATAATATGGAATGGCTGCTAAATGAATTTGAACAACTGGGTCGTCACCGGCTAAAGGTCTTTATTTGTTTGTGAAGATGTGCTGCTCTGGGTCTTTGAATCATATTATTTGCGTATTCAAACCTGAAAATATAAGCAACGAGTATCCGGGATACTTATTTAATAGGGGATGAATATTATAACATTATGAACCCATATTTTTGCTATTACATCTTTACAAAGAAATAAAATCCTAGTTTCGACTAGACGTGGTTTTTTTGAGGAATCGGCTGAAGCGGTGATGAAACTGGTCATAGTTTACAGAGAATTGAGGGGGGTAAAATTTTTAAGAGTATTCATGGGACTTTTAAAGTAACATGAATCTTAATTATGATTTCTCGTGTAAACTATATTTTATTTTTCTTTTCCATGCTCATTGGTCTAGAATGTATTCAAGATTTGGTGTGTATTAGTTATGATTGGATTTCTCATTTGGGATCTGGGCGGAATCCGGATAGACAACCTAGTTATGGGACTTCATCATGCTGAATGTTACCGATTAGGAGATGTTAACCAGGAATGAAGATCTAACTGAAGAATATTGGAGATTGGATACATGATGATCACTACTGAGCATGAATATGTGTTTGATTTTATAGAGTGTTTTCAAGATAAAGCTGGATATCCTTGGGATTATTAGTTAAAGACAGAACCTTTATCATTTGCTGACGGGATAGGAAACAATCCCTTGTTTCTGGTCTAGTCAGATGGAGCTTACATGGAATGGGGAAATTGGATATGAACATCTTCGGGAATTTGGTTAACTCGTGAAGATACAAGATAGAGTTAACACATCTGGCTTAAAGACTAAAGTTTGTCTTACTGGAATTCCTATGGGAGTTGATTAGTTTGATACAGATTAATGGAAATTCAAACTCTCTATCATATGCCAGCTGATTTGCAGGCTAGTGAGGGTGGAGCAATCTACAGTTGAGAGGGTGAACTACAATGAGCTGTATTGGGTTAGTGGTTCTTATTGAAGCACTTGTTTTGGTCTACAAAGAAAGCTACAGTCAAGAGGGAGTCGTGTTTGTCATCGCACGACAACTGAAGACTTAAGTTTGAACATTTGAAGATTTCAAGTGAATACCAGAAGATCAAGTCTTGCCAGAAGACACGTGATAGCATTAGTTTAGAGGGAGTCTGTTAGGACCTTCTTTCTAAACTGATGAAATATCAGTGTTAGTGATAGATAGAATTTGATGCTATAGTTAAGAGGGAGTCTGCTGATGCATGTTTTGGTAACTATAGATAACATTCTATGTATCAGTGTACTCAACTAGTACACAGGAGAATGTTTCTGCATACTTAGCAAGTTCACCACTTGCTCATGCGCACTTAACAGGTGCGTAAGGCATTTGCCTTGTGTACTTAATAAGTACGCATGAATAAATCATGTAGGTACCTCCGGGTGGGTGTTTCAGATCAATATCGTGTGAGAACATAGCCTAGTAAACAGGTGCGGAATGCCCGTTACTAGGTGGAATAATGTAAGAATGATCGTATGGCAATCAACACAAGATGATACTAATAAATACACGGTCTATTGATTTCATAGTGTTTCAAATAAGTACAGAAATAGAGTGAATAACTTCTGGACTGATACAAAGCTTATCTTTGTGTACTTGTGTGTGCCAATACATCTGTGTGAAAATGAAACAACTCTATGCTATTTTTAGACCTGGGCCATGCGCACTTAGCAAGTACGCATGACCATTGTACTTGACAAATATGTAAGAACTCATCCTTGCATATTTGTTTAGTACAATCTCAAAACCATACAAGTTCAGACATAAACAAAACATATTACAACTCGATAAACAAAATACAACAAGTACTAAATACATACAAGACTGAAATAAAAAAAAACAAAAGCTGTAGCCAATCCAGAGTGCCTGTCACAAAACATGCAACAACAGACTTGTATCCATGACAGAATTTCACTAACCTGTCGTATTTGGTGGCAAGCAGCTTCGTCCACTCGTTAGTATGCAAACTATTCTTATTGAAGAGAGCCTCCAAGTCCTTGACAGAAAAGTTGATGAACACAATCTCATCAAATACCCTAATGATCTCCTTCAAGGTCTCCTTCTCAATCATGACAACCTCTCCGGTTAGTGGATCTATGTACCAGTACCACATGTTTCCCAGGATATCTTGAGGTATTCTCCTCAAGGGTATCTGAGTTTCACATAGAATTGGTTCATAAATGAGTCTTTTCAAGAACTTGCGTGTCAACGGATGTATCATTGTTTTGTCCTTGACACGCCTTGGAACTTGAGGCAGAAAGATCTCAAACTTACCCGATCTGCCTTCTCGCTGTAGCACTCACCACAAACCTCTAGCAATTCTGTTTGATGTTTCACTACATAACTCACAGTGTGCAAGGTTGACTAAGTCGTATTTGGGTAAGGAATTAAATGCTCATGTTGTTGGCTTCAGGTATTGAATTCCCCCTGATCTTTTGATAGCAAATAATCCTTTGTCATATTCGAAACGTACCGACAAAATCATCCCAGCAGCCCCATGTTGGTCTATGTAATGAGGTTTGTACCAAGGCGCTTCAGCTTCCTTGATCAACCATTCCTGAGGAATCTTCCTCGAGGAAGTACCACTCGTACCTGCTTCAGGAACTTTGGCTGAAGAATCGTTGACATATTCAGCCTGAATGGTCTGTTTAGTTTGTTCCTTAATGGCTGGGGCCTCAAAAATTTCACCATCCTCCAACTCATAAATACCCTCTCCGACTCCTTTCGAGAATTCCACAATAACATCATTCCTGCATTCGTCCCAATCAGCACCGCTGTTTATTTCTCCTTCTTCAATCTCTGCTAAAGCCCCTATCATGATTTCATCGTTTAGGTTGGGACTTGTAGACAAATCTTCTAACACCTCGTCAGGTGTTTTTCCCTTATCAGCACCACCGCCCTGTTGTTGTTGCTGGGTGGACTTCCCCTGAGCCATAGGTGTGGCTTGTGTTGGCAAGACAGCTTAGGTCTCACCACCACCAGCACCTGAAGGCCCAACATTTGGATCATCGTCGTGGTCTTTATCTTTTGTAAGGTCGACCTGATGACAAGCTTCTTCTTGAACTTTCTGGCTTGTCTCCCCCTGAGACGCAAGCTGTTTTGTCAACTTAGCCACCAAGTCGACCAACACCTAATGTTCACCCCGTTGTATCAACATTTGATTCTCCAATACTGAACGAGTGGTGAGGAAGGATTCATTCAGGTTGAATTGCATCCTTTGAAGGTCAAAGAATGATTTCGTTTGTTCTTCCATGGCTAGCCACTGATGTGTTAATCTTGTGTTAGATTCAACAAGCAGGTTAATCTGCGTTTGTTGGGTGGCAACCTGTGTCTCTAAGGATTCAATCCTTTGATCCCTAGGATCAACAACCCTGGCGGTAGAGGGTTCTCCAGTCTCATGAATTGTGTCTGCAAACAACTCTGATAAATCAAAGTGATGGCCCATGTCTCCAAATTCCAGTGAGTGTGTCATCGGTGGTAGAGTACCAGGGGTGACAGTGAATGGTAAGGTTGTTGTTTGGAGAATAGTGGGTGCTATTGTTGTCGAGACAAGGACTGATTCAGTCAAAATAGGAAGTGTTGTGGAGGTTGGGAGATGAATAGTGGTAGCCGGAAGAGATATAACTACAGGAAAAGGTTCTTCAGTTGTTGGAACCATAAGCGGTGTTATCGTTCTTCTTCTTCGTCGGCTATACGGATGTGTTTGTTGAGTGGGAGCTTGTGTTTCTTGATCGGTTGCTTGCCATGCCCGTACCCTGGCGTTTATTGCATCCATTACTTCCTGCCACGGGCGATCATGCTTGGTCTTCTTTCTTCGTTCAGTCACTTGAGGTGCCTCTGTGTCTGAACTTTCAAGTTGAAAGTCCGAGTCTAAACTCTCTCTTCGTCTTCAACTAGATGATGACTCAGGAAGTGATTCCTGAATATGCTTTCTTGGATGCCACTGGTCTGGTGTGGGTTTAGAATTAGATGAATCAGTTACAGTTCGTTCTGATTCACTGGTATCTTGCCTTTGAGCATAGCCAGCACCACCATCACCCTCATTACCTTCATCACCATCATCACCATCATCACTATCATCACCATCACTATATACATCATCATCATCACCTTCTTCCCCTTCATCTGAGTGTTCACTTAACTCAGGTTCACTCTCAGGATGGTACCACCTATCTCCTTGTGGTGCAACGTATGCTTCATTAATCAAGTGGCCAAATAAAGGTGTGTGCATGGGAATTGGTTCATCAGTACCAGTAGTAAGGAACTGCACAAACACCCTTTTTGCTATTCATTTGACTTGTAGCTGCTGACCTATTTGTGGTAGATTTGGCATGAAATGATTGATCAGCAGTTGAATGAAGCGGGGGTATAGGAAGAAGCTGTGTCTGGGAGCAGCATTTATCTGATCACGGATTGCGTTGTAGACATATCGTGAAAAATTGTAACCCTTGTTCAACGACAATCCAACCATTGCTGAAGCTAAGTCGTGCCCCATAGCATCCTTTCCTGCCTTTCTTGCTGATATGCACATGATCATAACATGTGCGAGATACCTCCATTGATCTAAGAGCCACATTTTCTTGTGCGATGGATAATCTCTTCGCCCAACATACCCCATTCTCTGTCGCCAACATCCATCTATCATGTATTCCAGATATTGGACTGGATTGGTGGCTCTATCATTAAACTGTAATACTTGTCTGATAGTATCTTCTGAGATTGCTATTCATTGATTAGCAACAGTAGCAGTGATCACAGTTGGAGTTTGCCTGCAATCCACCTCAGAGGTATCCCAAAATTGTTCCAAGTAAGGTCGGGATACTACTGGGTCGGCTGAGATAGCATATGAAATCTTTGAGCGGTTCAGGAATATGACTATCTCCTGATAGTTAAGAGCCGCACCTCGCCATTCCGGGTCTGTTAATGCTAACAGATTGAAGTCGTGATTGAACGCTCGTCTAGCCATATCTACAAACAAAAACAAAACGATATTAGAATGGATTACGTATAACAGTAAGTATTATAGACAATGAATAAAAGTCTGCCTTATGAGTATTTAGCTAAATACGCACATACATAATTTGTCATGCGTACTTAGTATGTACGCATGAACAAAACTCTTCATGCGTACTTGATAAGTACGCATGGTCTTATTAAGTGTTCAATTTTCAACAAGTCCGAAATCCAAATTCATGGTTGAATGCCCGTAATTCCTGTCCTAATAGTGTCGAAAATGGCATAGAAGCTCACCATTTTCTCTCAAGCATTCAAAGCTTTCCATACTTAACCACCTTTCAAAAACATCCTCCTTCCCTCCAAATCCAATGACAATGGCAGAGGTCGACATAAACCATCCTGATAACAAGTTCTCACCCTACCACAATCTTACTGCATACCTGGTTAAAGGAAAGAAGTCCGAAGGGATTTATGATATGATCGATTTTCTTTGTCGATCAAAGATATAATTTGCACTAACCGTCAACCCTACCATATATATCCCTCATATGGAGTATTTTTGGAACACCGCCGTCTACACTACCGAACAGGGGATTCCCCAAATCCAAGCCACGGTAGATGGCAAAGACATCATCGTCACTGAAGCTACTCTCAGAAAACACCTCAAGCTTCAGGATGAGGGGACCGCCATTTCATACACCAGGGAAGAGTATACGAGGACCTTTGTATCCATAGGGTACACTGGAAATCAGAACGAATATACTGTTGAAAAGGCGCTGATGGGCCCTCCATGAAACTTTCTATGCTACACTCTTCTACAGTGCATATCCCAGAAGAGAAGTGGATGGCATTAAGTGAGTTCTGCTCTCGCCTCTGCTGTTCATGGCATGGTCACTGGCAAAGGTTATAACTTTGCACATTTCATTTTTGAATGTTTGAGATAAAAACTTCAAGAAGGTGAAAAGCAGGCATTCTTTATGTACCCAAGGTTCTTGCAGGAAGTTTTCAACAATGGGCAAAAAGACCTTTCCAAACCTGCAAGAATCTACCGTATGCTGGAACATAAAATTAATATTTTTTAAAGCATAAGAACTGTTTCCAAAAATTTCTCAGGGGTCAATGTTTCATTGTTAGCTACAATAATGAACATACAAAGTACCTAGGGTGACAGTTCAGCAATCCCAGCTGATACTGATCCCACACCCTCCACTTCAAAGCCTGAACAATTCCATTGTTCGAACCCCTGTGCATCCTATTGAGGGTGCACATGCCCAAAAAATTCTTATACCTGTTTTGGAAGCCCAACTAGAACACAGGGCCTAGTTGAGGCAAGCTATACCAGAAAAAGAAAAAGGAGCAAGAAGACTCCTTCTATTATTGTCTCGAAGGCCCAATCCCAACCTAAAAGCCCTCATTCAGAATCCTAATATTCTGATGAGAATATCAAAAGGGATAGCCAAATTATTAGAGAGACTTCCTTGGAAGTTCCTCTATTAGGATCAGGATCACATCCCGGATCCATAGAACAACCTTCTGAGCCCGTTCATTATTTTTCTTCTCTGAACATAAGTGCAGAGGCCCCTAGTCAAGATGATATGCCTTCTCCAACTACCACTATCTCGGAGGTGTTGATTGACTTGGCTGCTAATGTACTCGGCCCAAGTTCATCACCTAAGAAGGTTCACTCTGGGAGTGATGATAGAGTGAATGTGGAAAGGGATATCACTACAACGGGTACATCAATTGACCAGGAGGACAGTGATAACATCACTAAGTCCCCAACCATGGCAACTGACAGTGAGGATGTTTCTCTTGAAACACTCTTCACTGATCCCAGGTGCCAAGAAAACCAGGGTGATGTGGATGGAGAGGCTAGGCCTAAGGCCCCATCTAGTTCCAAGGATTCCACAACTGTGGATGAGGAAAGACTGAAACTTGAAAACATGGAATTGACGGCCAGGGTGGCAATGCTAGAGGCTGAGGTGTCCAAACTATAGCACCATGTCTCTATGCATGAAGCCCATAAATGCCTACCCGTGACTACTCCTTCCCTTGTATCAGTGGGAACTCACACAGATGAAACTAGGTCCTCTGGTTTTCAGTTCTTCTTGTGTGATGGATCATCCTTCAAAATTAAGAACATTCAAGAAATCCTGCTCCTCAATCTAGATTTCCTGCATAAGGTCTTTGAGCTCAGGACACACATCTGCAAGATCAACTCCTTAGAAAGTCAAGCAATGATCAAGATTATCAAAGCTTTTCTTGAAAAGGATGGATTGCAATGGATGATTTTGACTTAGATCTATCCCTTCCCTCCTCACCAACTGTTATACTGAATGCAGCAGTCCCTTCCCTCAGAATGTCAATAAGGCTTTTAAAGCTATACATGGGAATGAATGGGAAAAGGAAGAGAGTGAAGCAGTCCTTCCATTGTGTCTGTTCCTCAGATTACCAATGAAGTTGAAGCTGAGATCCCAACAGCATCTCTTACATATGCTATTGTGATCCATGAAGCTAAAGCAGAGCCATCCAATAAAGACAAGGGGAAGGGCATCATGACAGAAGAAGAAGAAAGAATAGAGAACGAGAAGAGAGAAAACGAGAAGAAAGAAGAGAAAGAGAAGAAGAGGAGATGGCTGAGCTTAGAAAGATTCAAGAAAGGAAAGGTGCCATTCTCCTTAGGGAACAGCAGATCTAGTTGCATGCTAGGCAACTAGATACTTTGAAAGTTAAAGTTTCTGCAGCTACACAATTACAAGAAGATGAAGCTCTAGCTCTTCAGCTGCATGAACAACTCAATAAAGAAGAAGAAGAAGAAGAAGAAAGAGAAAAGAAAAAAAGAGAAGAGAAGAGGCTAAGTTCAGAATAACTGACTCTGAACTAGCCAAACAGATGAGAGAGGAGTGGACAGAAGCTCTGATTTCTTGAGGTGAGGATGTAGACTACCTTGAGAAATTGTCAAATAAGGAAATCTATAGCTTTTTTGGGTCAGCAAGGTCAATTGGCAAACAAGAAAAGACCTAAAGAAGAAGAAAAAGCCAAACAAAAGTCCAAAAAGACCATTGCATTTAACATAAGGATCCATGAAGAAAGGATGGTCATGATGGACTTCCTGAAGGCTAGAGGAGAGAGTGGAAAGAAGCTAGGTCCAATGAGTTTTATGAACCTGCAAGCCTTGTATGTCAAAGTAAAGAAGGAAGAGGAAGAGATTAGGGAAGACAGGCTCAATGAAAAGGGTAAATACTCAAACTGATGACAGAAAACAAAAGAAACCCAAGCCTACTCCCTCATCCAATCCTTCCTCTATCCAACAACCTTTCACTCTCCCTCCTAGACCTCCCTCCTCTCCACCCAAAGAGTCCAAATCCTCCCACCCAGCTCCTCCTCATCAACAGCCCCCAAGAAGAAAACCAAACCTACTACCAAACCAGAAGATTCAAGAGAAATTGTTGGTTGGTTCTATAGTAATCAAGATCAATGGTTTGAAGTCTTCAGGGGGAGGGCAGAAGTAAAAAGGTCAATCTATAAAATTGTTAATGAGGTGATGCAGCTCCCAGATTCTAATCTTAGAAGAATGATGGAGCTGGGTGAAACTCATGAGCCTGAGAATGAAAGTGGAAGGCATCTGTTGCTGGTGATCAAACATCACTTCAACCCTAGCAAATATGTAGTCATTGATGCTAAACCTCTCCAATCCCACTTTCCATTCACTAGCTGGTCTTACAATGTTGAGAAGGATGAATTCACTATAACAGCTGTCAGAGGTCAGCAGATGAGATGTTCTAGCAAGGCCATCTTTAAGATGCCAAGCAAGGACATCAAGTCTCTGCCTGAGCTTCCTCTTGATAATCCCAGCAAGGACCCTAGAGGCTATGAGGTAGCAAGGATAGTTGCTAATATGCACAAGCTTCAATAACAAAATTTGTAAGAGAGTTTTGGTAGCATCAGTCTAGGGGGAGTTTCTAGATATAAAGAGTGATGGCTACAAAGTTCTCTAAGTACAACTGCTGCAGACTCCACATTTATGCTGCTGACCAACAAGATGATGCGGATAAGATTGTTTGTTGCTGATAGTTGTTCTCCTGCTGATGAACAACTCTGCTGCGCACAACCTTATCTATTGAAGTCCAGAGTTGCTGCTGATAGGCTTCTCAGCAACATTAAACACTTGATGATGCTGATATGCAAATCATCAAACACTTAATTGGTGCAAATGATTAAAGACAAAGCTACTACATCTGAAGTCTCCTACAAAGATTCATAAGAAGACTTTTGACATGATCACAACTATTTGCCGCAGTTTGTCTTTTAGTTATCTACCAATTGTAGCATAGCTTGTAACTGTCCAAGATCAACGGTTTGTGTTTGATCTGATCCTTAGAATCAAGGGTTTGTCTTGATTCTAAGTTCCTTTATATGTATTGTATCTTCATTTGTACAAGTGTGTTTTCATAGAGTTTTCTATGTAATCTTGTAAACATTGAAGCTTAATACAATTTGAATTTATCAGTATTCTTTGTGTTTACCTGTTTACATTGTATAGTTGTGATTGTTTCCGCCAATCTTAACTACAATAGAACCATCTTGTATTCACCGATCCTACAAGTTGTATCAGAGCTTTGGCTCTTAGATTAAAAAAACTCACACTTGTTTAATCACTCTCTGGTTCTATTCACTACTATCTCTTTGCTAAAACACCATATATCACAAATCCAGAAATTGCACAAAACAATGGTTTTGATGATACTGGAAGCATCAACAGACCACCAAGACTGGTGTTTGGAGAAGACTATGATATGTGGAAGAACATGATGGAAAGTTTCTTCTGCTATCTAGAGTATGGGATGTGGAGATCCATCAAATATTAACCATATGTACCCATGGTGGCCTCTGCTGATCCCGGAGGTCCATCAGTCCCCAAAGAACCCTCAAAGTATTCAGATGAAGATATCAAGAAGATGGAGGTAGACTTCAAAGCCTTGTGAGACATTAAGATGTGCTTGCCAAATGATGTTTTCCACAACTTCAGAGAATATAAGACTGCCAAGGAGTTGTGGGTGGCTCTTGAGAAGATGTTTGATGCGTCAGAATAGGTGAAAGAAAATAGAAGAGAAATTATGAAGCAACAATATGAAAACTTTGTCTGGAAGGAAGGTGAGTCTCTTACCGTGTTGTACAACAGGTACACCTACTTTGTGGGAGAGCTATAGTGTTCAAAAGTGATGCTAGAGAATGATGACATTCTCAAGAAGTTTATCAGGTCTCTGCCAAGCTGTTGGACACTTTACAAAGTGTCAATCAGAAGAACTGAAAATTTAAAGACTCTGCAGATGATTGAGCTGTTTGGCATGCTAAAGACGTATGAATTAGAAATGATTCAAGCCAAAGATAGAAGCTCAAGTTACTCAACAGCCTCATCATCCACCACCACTTCCTCTGCACTTCACTCTGACCCCTCAGTTCCTAATTCAAGCAACTACCACCCTCCCATTGTCATTCATCCCTAGAATCTAACCTCACAATCAAACAACTCACCATTTCTTCTTGAAGCCCCACTGATGTGCTTGAAATTACACATCTTTATTGCATAAAAATTCACCCCTTTTATGATCAGTTCCCAGTTATTCCCCAAGTTTAGACACTTATTTGCTTCATTTTCAGTTTTATAGGTTTTTGTGGAGCTAAGTGGATAAAGGGGGAGATTCCAGGAGTTTTCAAGGAAAATTAGGTTTTCTGAGTTGGAGGCATGGTCGCGCCCCCCATTGGCCTGACCGCGCCAACCTAGGCACGGTCGCACCCAGAATTGGCACGGCCGCACCAGCATCAGAATCCGAGCACAACCGTGCTCTACCGTGAGTCTGAAAGCCGTACTTCCTCGAAGAAAGAAACCAATGGGAGAAGCAGATCGGTCAACCCTACTGTCACACAACCGCGCCAAAAGAAGGCACGGTCGTGCCCCAGGCTTGTAGACCTGGAGAGTCGGAGCCCTGAGCACTATTTTGTGCTCCAAATTTCCTGGTTTCTAGCCATATTTCAAGCTTCTAGGAAGGACTACAACATCAAGAGGATCATCATCATCATCATCATCTAGCTTGGGGAAGTTGGTTTGATTCTTGGTATTTCTTTATGAGTCTTGTAACTTTTTCTTGCTTTGTTCTTGTTCTTGTGGTCACCATGAGCTAACTCTTGATATCACTTTGTTTTAGATGAAGTTTAGTAACGTTTGAAAACATTTATGGATTTTTGGCCTAGTTTATGTTAATGTTATAAAATGGCATGATTATTCTTCAATGATATTGTGTATTTTGGAGTTGACATTGTTTGCAAGACTTGTATATGTGTAGGCTTTGTATGTTGGAAAACCCATGGTTTATGCATGTATTCATTGATTAGTGTATGTATGTATGATAGTTTATGGCTTTTAACTAGGAATGGTGGATGAAGTCTTGTTTATGGTTGAAAACTCTTGAATGTGCATCCTTGTGCTTGTGTTTGTAAAGATAAAGTGCTTGTTATGGTGTGTCATATTTAGTATTATGTTTACCTAGAACTTGCTGAGACAATCTTCTAATTTATGTAATCTTGATATGAACATTGTATGTTGAGGAAGTGCATGTTATTGTTTACTTTAATCAACTTGAGGTGGGTTATGTGTTGATTCGTGTAATCTTTCCAACTAGTTGTTGAGTTAGCCAACCTTGACAGGAAGCTAGTTCAATCTTTATTAAACATTGACGTATTCATAGCACGTGAGCTTCATTGTATGATTTTAGGTGGTTAGTTTGTATAATTCATTCTAGCTTTCCGAATAGTCGTTTGATTAGATGTCTTTGACGAGAATTTAGTCAACATATGTTTCGTGTATTTGCCATGTATCCATAGTTGTTGTTGGGTGTTTTACTAAATTGATTCGAGACCAAAGTGATATTCCTTCCTTGATTGCTTGACTTGTGTTCTTAGTTTAGTTTTATATTCATGCATATTAGTTTAACTAAAAATCAACTTAAACATCTTTTGCCCATACTTGATTGAATTTTAGTTCATGTTTATTATCGTATTCCACCGTGTCCACGGATTGATATCCGGTTCTTACCTTTACTATATTGGCATTCGACGGGTACACTGCCCGGTGTGTGTGATTAGTCTTTGGTGAAAACCCATTTTAAAACTCAAATTGTGTGAAAAATACTTATAAAAATATATATATAATCAAAACACATCACCTACCTCAAACATCAAATTCTGCTGCCTTTGTCTCTGAAAACTCAAGCAATATGTCCTTTGTCAAGGAAGATCTGTATTGTTTTCATCCAGATGATCTAGAAGAAATGGATATACAGCACTCCTATGCCATACTCTCTCTAAGAGCAAAAAGGTTCTACTCTAGAACAGGAAGACCCATTCCAAGCAACAACTCCAACACCAGAGTTGGCTTGGACAAAAGCAAACTGAGATGTTACAATTGTAACCAACTTGGTCATTTTGCCAGAGAATGCAAGGCACGAAAGGCAGATCCAGCTACTTCCCAGCCAAGGCAAGCTCATCAAGGTCAAACAATCTAACCTCAGCCAAGACAGCAACAAGCTACACCTCATACTCAAACTGCAGCGTGTGTAGCGGTGGGAACTGCTGAGTTTGACTAGAGTTTCCAGTATGAGGATCTTTCTACCAACAATCAAGCTCTCATATCACACACATCAGAGATACCACCACAGGTATATGAACATCTTTGTACTCAGGCTTGTATTGATAAGGTTCTTGGATACATAAAACATAACCAGAATCTCATAGATCAAAATGAAGAGTTTCACCAAATTAAATCTTAATTTAAAAAGGTTGAAAAAAGTTACAAAGAAAAGATTAATTGTTTAAAGAAAGAGATTTCATCATTAAAACATGAACAAACAAACCTTGAAACTCAGATTAATGATCTTCTGGTTAAGTTAAAGGCTACAAGGGCTGAATTAGCAGACCAAGAGGTCCATGTGAAAAAATATGAGTTTGCATCCGAAAAGCTGCAAATACTTTTGGATGCTCAAATTCATGAAAGGGTAACTGCTGGACAGGGGTTTCAAGCTGAAAAAACCCTACAATGCTGTTCCTCCACCTACTGACTATGTAGCCATTCATGAACCAAGTTTTAATCTTTCCAATCTTGATCTGGCCAACCGAAATCTTGATCCTGCTGTCCCAGAAACCCCTGTGCCAGAATGCACTACTTCATATGAATCTGAGTCCACATGCTCAGACTCCATTGAAACAAATGCAACTTCATCACTACATGCCTTTGAAGTTATTCAAACCAACGGTCAAAGCCCCTTCATCCCTTCAATACCAGTACCAGTACCTAAACTCACCAAACAAATCAAAATCAGTTATCCACCAGAAGGAAGAAAGCTAACTGTTGAAAAGGGACAGTCTTCAATCTCCACCAACCCCAATCTAAAACCATTCAACCTAGAGAGAGAGCTCCATATGTTCAAAAGACATTAGAGGAAGCCACCTTTGAGCACAACAAAGCCCATCCCTGGAATTTCAAAGACCTATTCATGAAAAAGGACTATGTGTACTTTCAAAGCGACAAATTGGCTAAATCATGCTTTATCTGTGGCAAATACAACCATACTGCCAGCACCTGCTTCTACTACCTTCAGCATCAAGGAAACCTCAAGCAACATTCTTTTGAGAAGACAAACAAGAACAAAAAGGTAAAAAGTTTTGAAGCCAAGGCAACTCATTTCAGAAACTCTCTCTCCCCACCAAGGAAGCAGCTGCCAAAACCTCAACAATCTTGCATCATCTGTGGTGAATCAGACCACTTTGCTACAAATTGTGAATTTAATCCCTTCAACCAGATCCTTCATCAAGCCCCTCCTAAACAAAAGCCTATCAGCAAAATAACTTCTACAGAGACACCCTCTGTTAAAAAGGTAAAGAAAGAGAAGCATACATTTGTCGTTGAACCATCAGCAACCAGCAAAAATGCTGTTGATCAAGTGAAGCCCAAGAAACCAAAGGACAAGCCTTCAGTAGCAACCAAGTCTGCTGCTGCTCAAGTAAAACCATCAGCAGCAACAAAATCTGCTGCTGATAAGCCAAAGTCCTTAGCAGCAACAAAATCTATTGCTGATAAGCCAAAGTCCTCAGCAGCAAAATCTGCTGCTGATAAAGCAAATCTGTCAGCAACCAAAGCAACATCAGCTGCTGACAGAGCAAAGAGAACTGGAAAACCACCTCCTCAGCAATGGAAAGACAAGATCCCAGCCTCTATTCCTCAAATTATCATCATTGGCTCCATTGAGTGCAAGCATACTGATGTTGCTGATCCAAAGACACACTTACCCAAGTCTCCAAGTTCTTGGGTTCCTCCCTCTAACTAGATCTCTCTCATGTGCAAGGACAACAAAGTCACAAGAATAACACCTGGGTTGTAGACAGTGGTTGTTCCAGGCATATGACTGGCAACAGATCCATCCTCTCCAACTTTAGACACTTCAATGGAGGATATGTTGCCTTTGGGAGTGATTCAAAAGGAGGATCAATTACTGGACAAGGAAATGTGTCCAATGAAAGGATGAGTATTGAAAGAGTAAAGTATGTCAAAGAATTAGACTTCAATCTCATGAGTGTGTCCCAGATCTGTGATCAAAAGCATTAGATGCTTTTCACAGATAAGGAATGTTTTGTGCTATCCCATGGCTTAAACAAACCTCCTCCAGAGAAGATCCTATTGACTGCTCAGAGAAAAGATAACCTATATGTGCTTGACATGAATGAGGTCACTCCATCTGGTAGTGTATCTTGTTTTCTGTCAAATGCATCAGTTGATGAATCAGCTCTCTGGCACAGGAGATTAAGCCATGTAAATGTAAAAACCATTAACAAGTTGGTAAAGGGAAATCTTGTCAGAGGGCTTCCTGACAAAGAATTATAACTTGAATATCATTGCATTGCATGCTTAAAGGGGAAGCAACACAAGAGTTCTCACAAGCCCAAGACATTGAATTCAAATGACACTCCATTACAGCTGCTGCATATTGATCTCTTTGGTCCTACAAATGTCATGTCAATGGACAAGAAGTCATACTGTCTGGTGCTCACTAATGACTATTCTAGATTTTCATGGGTATACTTCTTGAGAAGAAAAGATGAAACTGCTGAGATTCTTAAATCTTACATTCTTCGAGTTGAGAATCAAAGCAATCAAAAGGTGAAAGTCATATGGTGTGATCAAGATACAGAGCTCAAGAACCACACTCTGAACTTTTTCTGTGAGAGCAAGGGAATAGAAAGACAATACAGTGCTCCAAGAACTCCTCAACAAAGTGGGGTTGCTGAAAGGAGAAACAAAACTCTAATTGAATTACCAAGATCAATGTTGGCTGATTCAAAACTGCCTCTCACATTCTGGGTAGAAGGAGTCAGCACAGCTTGCTATGTGTAGAATAGAGTTCTCATTGTCAAGCCTCTCAATAAGACACCTAATGAACTCTTGTTCAAAAGAGTTCCATACATTGGATTTCTAAAACTTTTTGGATGTCCATGCACCATTCTGATCACATATGGAGTTCTTCCTAAGTTTGGTGCCAAATCTGATGAAGGATATTTTGTGGGCTATTCCTCTCAATCCAAGGCCTACAGAGTATTCAACTCAAGAACAAGAATCGTGGAAGAATCAGCCAATGTGGAATGTGGGGAACACATTGCATGTGAACAAGGAAAAGGCCCAGACTGGCCCTTTGATATATACTCTTTCACACAAATATTTGAGCCTCTCATCTTCTCAAATATGGAGTCTACCTCTTCCAAAGCACTAGTTTCCACACCTTCCACTGACTACAGATTGGAGTTCACTAGTCCCTCTATAAGACTGAAAAGGCCATCAATTGATCCTCCATCTGTTGTGGAAGCTAGTGAAGCAAGAACCAGCCTCTCTGAGAATGAAAATCAGAATGAACTTCAAGACACATCTATAAATGATGTAGAGGCATCTGCTGCAGATGCTACTTCTGATAATGTTGATGATGCTGATAATGAAGACTCTTCCACCATGAATGAAGAGTTTCCTGATCAGAATCAGAGAAAAATCTTGAGCAAGGAATACAATTGGATGTTGTACAAGCACAGAGAATCAACAAGGAACATCCCTTGGAAAATATCATTGGCCAAGTTCACCAAGGAGTTCAAACAAGAAGCAAAACTCATGAGGCTAATATATGTCTGTATTCTTGCTTTCTATCTCAGGTAGAACCAAAGAAGATAGATGAAGCTCTGAAACACAGCAATTGGATTGTGGCAATGCAGGAAGAGTTGCTGCAATTCAAGAGACAGGATGTCTGGAAACTTGTTGATCTTCCACCTGGTCAAACTGATATTGGCACAAGATGGGTATTCAGGAACAAGCAAGATGAGAGAGGCATTGTAGTCTAGAACAAAGCCAGACTTGTAGCTCAAGGCTACACTCAGGAAGAGGGAATTGACTATAATGAAGTCTTTGCTCCTGTTGCCAGGCTGGAGGCCATCAGAATCTTCCTGGCATATGCTGTATCCAATAATTTCATAGTTTATCAAATGGATGTCAAGAGTGCATTTCTGTATGTGAAGATTGGTGTGGAAGTATATGTCAGACAGCCTCCAGGCTTTGTAGATCCTACGCATCCTAACAAAGTGTTCAAACTAGACAAAGATCTCTATGGCTTTCATCAAGCTCCAAAAGCCTGGTATGAAACTCTGACTAGATATATACTATGTAGCAACTTCAGAAGAGGTACCATTGACCAGACCTTGTTTATCAAAGATGAAGGAGGAGAAATCCTACTTGTACAAATCTATGTTGATGACATCATATTTGGATCAACAAGGAAGAAGTTGTGTAAAGACTTTGAGGTCCTGATGCACTCAAAGTTTGAAATGAGTTCAACGGGTGAAGTAAATTTCTTTTTGGGTCTTCAAGTCAAACAAGTTCCAAATGGAATCTTTATCAGCCAATCCAAATATGTCAAGAGCATTTTGGAAAGATTCAAGATGGCTGACTGCTCTGCTGCAAGAACTCCTATGCAAGTGCACCATTAACTGACTCTAGACAAAGATGGTCAAGACACTGATCAACATCAGTACCGTGCGATGATAGGATCACTCATGTATCTCACTACCTCAAGGCCGGATATCATGTTTGCAGTATGCCTTTAAGCAAGATTCCATGTAGCTCCAAAGAATACAGATCTTCAAGCTGTCAAGAGAATTTTTAGATACCTAAAGGGAGCCCTAAGGCTTGGGCTATGGTATTCTAAAAATGGTAAGTTCAACCTGTATGCATACATGACAGTGACTATGGAGGATGCAACTTGGACAAAAAAATACACATCAGGGGGATGTCAGTTTCTAAGAGGAAGACTGATTTCATGGCAGTGCAAGAAGCAAACCTGTGTATCAACATCTACAGCAAAAGCATAATACATTGTAGCTTCAAGTTGATGTGCACAAGTCATCTGGATACAAAACCAAATGCTGGATTATGGTATGACTTTCATGGCCACTCCCATTCACATTGACAACATGAGTGCTATATCAATCACAAGCAATCTGGTGCAGCACTCCAAGACAAAGCACATTGACATCAGGTATCACTTCATAAGAGATCAAGCTGAGAAAAAGAAAATTATTTTAACCAAAGTTCATACCAATGAGCAATATGCTGACTTGTTTACAAAACATTTTGATGAATCTAGATTTAGATATTTAGTTGAATCCATTGGTATGATGAAATTTGACTAAAATCTGTCTCTAAATTTTTTTTTTGATAAATGTGTTTGTATTTTTTTGTAAATAAAAGTTATAAGTCAGCAGCAACCATTTTTGCTGCTGACAAATCTAATCATCAGCAACAAATAATTTGCCACTGACTTCTTTAAGTTATCAGCAGGAACAAGTTTTCTGTGGATAGCTTTAAGGCAATCGGAAACAACATCTTTGCTGCAGACCATTACATTCATCAGCAGCAATTGAGTTTGCTGCTGACAGACTTAACCATCTGAAGCAACCAAGTTTGCAGCGGATATGCTTAACCATCCGCAGCAACCAAGTTTGCTGCTGATGGGTAAAAATAAATCCAAATTAACTTTTACCCATTGTAAAAAGTACTTTCAGTCTTTTACCATGACTGATATAGTGTATTACATCTGTAAACCAGTGAAAACTGAACGGGTTGTACGATTCCAACCTCTACCGTTATAACACAAATCAAATTTCTCCTTAACCTCTTCACATTCAATTCCAACCTAACTTTAACCATTTTCTCTCAAGCATTCAAAGCTTTCTATACTTAACAAACTTTCAAAAACTTCCTCCTTCCCTCCAAATTCAACGACAATGGCAGAGGTCGACATAAACCATCCTGATGACAAGTTCTCACCCTACCACAATCTCACCACATACCTGGTTAAAGGAAAGAAGTCCGAAGGGTTGAATGATATGATCGATTTTCTTTGTCGATCAAAGATATATTTTGCAATAACCATCAACCCTACCATATACATCCCTCATATGGAGGATTTTTAGAACATAACGTCTACTCTTCCGAACAGGGGATTCCCCAAATCCAAGCCACGATAGACGGCAAAGACATCATCGTCACTGAAGCTACTCTTAGAAAACACCTCAAGTTTCAGGACAAGGGGGCCGCCATTTCATACACCAGGGAAGAGTATATGAGGACCTTTGTATCCATAGAGTACACTGGAAATCAGAACGAATATACTGTTGAAAAGACGCTGATGGGCCCTCAATGGAAGTTTCTATGCTGCACTCTTCTACAATGCATATCCCAGAAGAGAAGTGGATGGCATCAAGTGACGTCTTCTCTCGCCTCTCTTGTTCATGGTATGGTTACTGGCCAAGGTTTCAACTTCGCACATCTCATTTTTGAAGGTTTGAGATATAACCTTCAAGAAGGTGCAAAGCAGGCATTCTTTATGTACCCAAGGTTCTTGCAGGAAGTTTTCAACAATGAGCTAAAAGACCTTTCCAAACCTGCAAGAATCTACCTTATGCTGGGACATAAAAATAATATTTTTCAAAGAATGAGAACTGTTTCCAAAAAGTTCTCAGGGGTCAATGTTTCATTGTTATCTACAATGATGAACATACAAAGTACCCAGGGTGACAGTTCAGCAATCCCAACTGATACTGATCCCACACCGTGCATTTCAAAGCCTAGACATCAATCTACTTCCATTGTTCGAACCCCTGTGCATCATATTGAGGGTGCACATGCACAACAAATACTTATACCTATTTTGGAAGCCCAACTGGAACACAGGGCCCCAGTTGAGGCAAGCTATAACAGAAAAAGAAAAAGGAGCAAGAAGACTCCTTCTATTCTTGTCTCGTAGGCCCAATCCCAACCTAAAAGCCCTCATTCAGAATCCCAACATTCTGATGAGAATATCAAAAGGGATAGCCAAATTATTAGAGAGACTTCCTTAGAAGTTCCTCTATTAGGATCAGGATCACATCTCGGATCCATAGAACAACCTTCTGAGCCCTTTCATTATTTTTCTTCTCTGAATTTAAGTGCAGAGGCACCTAGTCAAGATGATATACATTCTCCATCTACCACTATCTCGGAGGTATTGATTGACTTGGCTGCTAATGTACCCGGCCCAAGTTCATCACCTAAGAAGGTTCACTCTGGGAGTTATGATAGAATGAATGTGGAAAGGGCTATTACTACTACTGGTACATCAATTGACGAGGAGGACAGTGATAACATCACTAACTCCCCAACCACCGCAACTCACAGTGAGGATGTTTCTCTTGAAACACTCTTCACTGAGAGGAATCCCAAGTGCCAAGAAAACTAGGGTGATGGGGATGCAGAGGCTAGGCCTAAGGTCCCATCTAGTTCCAAGGATTCCACAACTATGGATGAGGACAGAATGAAACTTGAAAACATGAAATTGACGGCCAGGGTGGCAATGCTAGAGACTGAGGTGTCCAAACTACCGCACCAAGTCTCTATGCATGAAGCCCATAAATGCCCACATGTGACTACTCCTTCCCTTGTATCAGTGGGCACTCAAACAGATGAAACTCTATGCACTGATGCAACCAAAAAGGGGGAGATAGTTACTACTGAAGATGATGCTGACAGTCTTGATGACTGGATACAAGAGCAGGCTGCATTTCAAAGTACACTCTTCAAACCTGCTTTTGTTCAAATCCATGACTTGCTAGACTCAGTAGATGAAGAGGAAGATATCCCTGAGGACTGGAAGTTAGTGGTCAGCGCTGTTGATGAGGTCTTGGAAAATAAATGTGAAGATGAAGACAAACCTCTATCATTCAGCATATTGCCAGCTGCTGCAAGTATATCAAGACAGACCATTGCCCTTCAATTCACACTGACTGCACATAAGCTAGATTTTGACTCTATCCTAGTTTGGGGGATGATGGTCTATCTGAGAGATTATGTATTGGATGGGAATTTGGTGGAATAGAAGTGCTTAATTGGAATACACTGAATCCACTTCAAGTCCTTGAACTGTACATAACAAGATGCATCAACACTTCGACATATCTCTCAGCAGAACATGCAACTGATAGATTATGCGACTTGATGGAGGATAATATGCCCTTGTTTAAATGGTTTCTAGAAGAAGCAAACATGGTGGCCTATCCTAAACATACTGCAGAGGCTTCAAGAACAGCAGAACAAAGACTAGCTCCAAGACTTGACTTGACTTGACAAGTTGCAGTGCTTTAACAGAAGAACAAGTTCTATGTTTGAGAAGATTCTTCTATAATGAAATGGTCAGGGGCCTGGAAGTGCAAGGATGGTCAAGCACAAGGTCCTCTGGTTTTTAGTTCTTCTTATGTGATGGATCATCCTTCAAAATTAAGAACATTCAAGAAATCCTGCTCCTCAATCCAGATTTCCTGCATAAGGTCTTTGAGCTCAGGACACACTTCTGCAACATCAACTCCTTAGAAAGTCAAGCAATGATCAATATTATCAAATCTTTTCTTGAAAAGTAGGGATGGATTGCAATGGATGATTCTGACTCATATCTACCCCTTCCCTCCTCACCAACTTTTATACTGAATGCAGCAATAGAGTCAAGAAAAGTGGTTGCTCAGAAAGTCAAAGAGGCTTTTAAAGCTATACATGGGAATGAATGGGAAAAGGAAGAGAGTGAAGCAGTCCCTTCCTCTATGTCTGTTCCTCAGATTGCCAATGAAGCTGAAGCTGAGATCCCAATAGCATCTCTTACATATGATGTTGTGATCCATGAAATTGAAGAAGAGGCATCCAATAAAGACAAAGGGAAGGGCATCATGGCAGAAGAAGAAAAAGAAAGAATAGAGAATGAGAAGAGAGAAAAAAAGAAGAGAAAGTGAAGAAGAGGAGATGGCTGAGCTTAGAAAGATTCAAGAAAGGAATGCTGCCATTGTCCTCAGGAAACAACAGCTCTAGTTGCATGCTAGGCAACTGGATACTTTGAAAGTTAAAGTTTCTGCAGCTACACATTTACAAGAAGATGAGGCTCTAGCTCTTCAGCTGCAGGAACAACTCAATAAAGAAGAAGAAGAAAGAGAAAAGAAAAGAAGAGAAGAGGCTAAGTTCATGATAACTGACTCTAAACTAGCCAAAGAGATGAGAGAGGAGTGGACAGAATCTCTAATTTCTCAAGCTGAGGATGCAGATTACCTTGAGAAATTGTCAAATAAAGAAATCTAGAGAGCTTTCATGGGTCAGCAAGGTCAATTGGCAAACAAGAAAAAAACTGAAGAAGAAGAAAAAGCCAAACAAATGTCCAAAAAGACCATTGCATTTAACATAAGGACCCATGAAGAAAGGAAAGTCATGATTGACTTCCTGAAGGCTAGAGGAGAGAGTTGAAAGAGGCTAGGTCCAATGAGTTTTATGAACCTGCAAGCCTTGTATGTCAAAGTAAAGAAGGAATAGGAAGAGGGATTGGGGAAGACGAGATCAAAGAAAAGGGTAAATACTCAAACTGATGACATAAAACAAAAGAAACCTAAGCCTAATACCTCATCCACTTCTTCCTCTATCCAACAACCTTTCACTCTCCTTCCTAGACCTCCCTTCTCTCCACCCAATGAGTCCAAATCCTCCCAGCCAGCTCCTCCTCATCAACAGCCCCCGAAGAAGAAAACCAAACCTACTACCAAACTAGAAGATTCAAGAGAAATTGTTGCTTGGTTCTATAGTAATCATCATCAATGGTTTGAAGTCTGCAGGGGGAGGGCAGAAGTAAAAAGGTCAATCTATAAAACTGTTGACGAGGTGATGCAACTACCAGATTCTGATCTTAGAAGAATGATGAAGTTGGGTGAAACTCATGAGCCTGAGAATGAAAGTGGAAGGCATCTGTTGCTAGTGATCAAACATCACTTCAACCCTAACAAAGATGTAGTCATTGATGCTAAACCTCTCCAATCCCACTTTCTATTCACTAGCTGGTCTTACAATGCTGAGAAGGATGAATTCACTATAACTGTTGTCAGAGGTCATGTCTGTTCCTCAGATTCCCAATGAAGCTGAAGCTGAGATCCCAACAGCATCTCTTACATCTGCTGTTGTGATCTATGAAGCTGAAGCAGAGGCATCCAATAAAGACAAGGGGAAGGGCATCATGGCAGAAGAAGAAGAAGAAGAAAGAATAGAGAATGAGAAGAGAGAAAAAGAGAAGATAAGAAGAGAAAGAGAAGAAGAGGATATGGCTGAGCTTAGAAAGATTCAAGAAAGGAAAGCTGCCATTCTCCTCAAGGAACAACAGATCCAGTTTCATGCTAGGCAATTGGATACTTTGAATGTTAAAGTTTCTGTAGCTACACAATTACAAGAAGATGAAGCTCTAGCTCTTCAGCTGCAGGAACAACTCAATAAAGAAGAAGAAGAATGAGAAAAGAAAATAAGAGAAAAGCCTAACTTCTGGATAACTGACTCTTAACTACCCAAAGAGATGAGAGAGGAGTGGACAGAAGCTCTGATTTCTCAAGGTGAGGATACAGACTACCTTGAGAAATTGTCAAATAAAGAAATCTATAGAGCTTTCATGGGTTAGCAAGATCAATTGGCAAACAAGAAAAGAGCTGAAGAAGAAAAAAAACCCAAACAAAAGTCCAAAAAGAACATTGCATTTAACATAACGACCCATAAAGAAAGGAAGGTCATGATGGACTTCCTGAAGGCTAAAGGAGAGAGTGGAAAGTGGCTTGGTCCAATGAGTTTTATTAACCTGCAAGCCTTGTATGTCAAAGTAAAGAAGGAAGAGGAAGAGAGATTGCGGAAGACATGCTCAAAGAAAAGGGTAAATACTCAAACTGATGACAGAAAACAAAAGAAACCCAAGCCTACTCCCTCATCCACTCCTTCCTCTATCCAACAACCTTTCACTCTTCCTCCTAGACCTCCCTCCTCTCCACCCAAAGAGTCCAAATCCTCCCAACCAGCTCCTCCTCATTAACAGCCCCCAAGAAGAAAACCAAACCTACTACCAAACCAGAAGATTCAAGAAAAATTGTTGGTTGGTTCTATAGTAATCAAGATCAATGGTTTGAAGTCTTTAGGGGGAGGGCAGAAGTAAAAAGGTCAATCTATAAAACTGTTGATGATGTGATGCAGCTCCCAGATTCTGATCTGAGAAGAATGATGGAGCTGGGTGAACATGAGCCTGAGAATGAAAGTGGAAGGCATCTATTGCTAGTGATCAAACATCACTTCAACCCTAGCAAAGATGTAGTCATTGATGCTAAACCTCTCCAATCCCACTTTCCATTCACTAGCTGGTCTTACAATGCTAAGAAGGATGAATTCACTATAACATCTGTCAGAGGCCAGCGGATGAGATGTTCTAGCAAGGCCATCTTTAAGATGTCAAGCAAGGACATCAAGTCTCTGCCTGAGCTTCCTCTTGATAATCCCAGCAAGGACCCTAGAGGCTATGAGGTAGCAAGGATAGTTTCTAACATGCACAAACTTTAGCAACAAAATTTGTAAGAGAGTTTTGGTAGCATCAGTCTAGGGGGAGTTTGTAGATATAAAGACTAATGACTACAAAATTTTCTAAGTACAACTGCTGCGGACTCAAAAATTTTGCTGCTGACCAACAAGTTGCTGCAGATAAGATTGTTTGCTGCTGATAGTTATTCTCCTGCTGATGAACAACTCTGCTACGGACAGCCTGATCTGCTGATGTCCAGAGTTGCTGCTGATAGGCTTCTCAGCGGCATCAAACACTTGATGCTGCTGATAGGCAAATAATCAGCAACGTTGACTTTGCTACAGACATCTCTGCTACAACACTGACACATCTATCAGCAGAAGGAATGTTATTGGTGCAGATGATTAAAGTCAAAGCTATTACTTCTGAAGTCTCATGCAAAGATTACTAAGAAGACTTTTGACCTGGTCACAACTGTTTGCTACAGTTTGTCTTTTAGTTGTCTACCAATTGTAGCATAGCTTGTAACTGTCCAAGATCAACAGTCTGTGTTTGATCTGATCCTTAGAATCAAGGGTTTGTCTTGATTCTAAGTTCCTTTATATGTATTGTATCTTCTTTTTTACAAGTGTGCTTTTTAGAGTTTTCTCTGTAATCATGTTAACATTGAAGCTTAATACAATTTGCATTTATCAGTATTCTTTGTGTTTACCTGTTTACATTGTATAGTTATGATTGTTTCCGCCAATCTCAACTAGAATAGAACCATCTTGTGTTCACCGATCCTACAGTTTTGAACATCTTGTCAACATGAAAGGAATGTTCAATCCTTAATGATAAACGTTTTCAAAACCAACTTATTTCTTGGAAGTTACATTTATTTTTGTTTTCTGTTAATTTTTTTTAAGGAAAATCCAAACAAAATATAAAACATTCAAAATCTCAATGTCATTTAAAATTTGAGGAAATGATTGCACATCAGTTAGTGATATAAATTTCTTAGATTGCATAACCCGGGAGATGATTGCACCTTGATATACTTCAAATAATCTTTGTTAAATTTTCAGTCAGCTAGAAGCAATCGCTAAATCATTAGTAGTGTGAAAACTAAATATCTTTTCTACAAACGTGATTTGAACCCATGTTATGTGTGTGTGTATAAGATTAACAAAAGATCATTATCAGAAATAGAATGTAAGATTTTGGCTAGTATTATCTGTTGAGACCAATTTCGGGTGATGTCTTTAGCACAATTTTCAGCTCACTTCACTGCCCAGACGCACAAGTATGCAATGGGAAGCCGAGCTAAGATATGACTTGACAACAACCGTCAAGAATATATTTGCCCTTGGATCACATCTGTTCCATTGAAGACATCCAGATAACAGTTGGATCCCGCTACCCAAGAATCTTCGGATTCCATATATATTAGCCTGAATAATCACAAAAATAGTCATAAAATACTCACGAGTCAAGACAAATGAATCATTTGATTCTTGTTAATCCGTATGGACTCTGCTTGATTTCTATGTGCTAAACGATATTACCTCAACCTGGTGATATTGATAATCCTTGGGAAAATCTTAGATATCTTGAGATAATGCATTTACTTTTCTATCAACCACCAATTAAACCTATCTATCATGTTCGTCCTACAAGTTCTTCATAAAAACAGAGATTTTTTAGTTTGAAAATGGAATAGGAATTAAGCCATGCGAACTTAACTAAGTGTGCATTACTTAACTCATGCGTACTTGTTAAGTACGCATGAAGTAATTCATGCGCACTTAATTAAGTATGCATGACTTGTAAAATGGTGTATATAAAACAGCACCTAGCATTTAATACTCATTCAAACACCCTGTAGAAATAAAGACTGATGGCTACAAAATTCTCTAAGTATAAATGCTACTGATCTCAGAGTTTGCTGCTGACCAACAAACTACTGCGGACAAGCTTATCTGCAGCAGATACTTGTTCTTATACTAAAGAACAAATCTGCTGTGGATAGCCTTATCTGCTGAAGACCAAAGTTGCTACGGATAGGCTTCTCAGCAGCATCAACACTTGATACTGCTGATAGGTAAATCATCAGCAGCTTTGGATGGTCACATCTTGCTGCTGATCATCATCCTTGCTGCTGACAGACTTGTGCCTTGAAGATAAATCGTTGCAGCTGACTATCCATGCCAAGCGGCACTGACAACTTTCTACAAAAGCTACTGACACACTCAAAGCAGAAGGAACCTCAATGGTGCAACCAACGACGGACAACAATGCTCTTCTCCAAGCATGCAAGTAATGATGCATAAAGAAGACGCTTCAATAAAGTTAGCTAGTTTAGACTAAACTTGTAATAGTAAGCTTTATACAAAAGATCAACGGTCTGTGTTAGATCTGATCCTTAGAATCAAGGGTCTGTCTTGATTCTAAGTTAGTATAAATACTGTGTAAACACTTCATTGTATGTGTGCTTTTTGATTGAGTTTTCATTTGTAATCGTTTATTTATAAAAGTTTAATACAACAGTGTTCTTATAAGTATTCTTTCTTGTACTCGATTATACTTGTGTAATTGCTATTTTTTCCGCCAATTTCAACTAAGAACAGAACCATCTTGTACTTTCACGATCCTACACACCCGCTCTCACTGTTACGCACTGATCGTTTTTGCTCGAAAATCTTTGTGTTACCAAACCGGTTTTTCATCCCGATTTTAGTTATACCATCATCCAAAGAACATTTGGTGAGAATCTCATGCAATTTCAACCATTAAATCTATCAAAATTGAGTGATTGTAGTGTTCTTGAGACTAGGGTTCTTGATACTCAAATTTTGAAATAAAAAAGTGTTCGCTTTTAAATTGAGTATCAAAACAAGTTTCTAATCATCATCCACTGACGTTTAACACAAATTTCATCACTTAAACCCACAAATTTTGGATTTTTGATCCTAGGTTTGAGCCTAAGTGGCGTTGAACCCTGTTTGGTCCTTTTGCGACTTTTACTGATAGACAACAAAGCCAAAAATGCTCCCATTTAGCTTTTAGACCAGTTTTAACCCATTTGGAACATGAATTTTGACGTTTGAACATATGGATTACGTTTTTAGACTTGATCATTTTCGAACTTTTACTGAGCTCATGCGTACTTAGCAAGTACGCATTAGGAAATCTATTCATGCCTACTTGCTAAGTACGTATGACAGACTTTTTCAAATGCGCACTTACCTAAGTACGTATGAGCAGCAGAAGTGAATTTTTTTCTAAGTCTAAAACAAGTTCATTCTCTTTTTTTATACTGATATTCTGTTCTAATCTTGTTTTATTTTGTTTTACAGATATGGCTAGACTTGCGTTCACTCCAGACTTCAATCTATTAGCACTAACAGACCCGGAATGGCGAGGTGCAGCTCTTAACTATCAGGAGATAGTCACATTCCTGAACCGATCAAAGATTTCATATGCTATCTCGGCCGACCCAGTAGTATCACGACCTTACTTGGAACAATTTTGAGATACCGCTGAGTTAGGTTGCAGACAAATTTCTAATGTGATTACTTCTACCGTTGCTAATCATCGGATAGTAATCTCAGAGGATACTATACGATAAGTATTGCAGTTTCATGATAGAGCCACCGATCCAGTCCAATATCCGGAATACATGATAGATGGATGTTGGCGACAGAGAATGGGGTATGTTGGGTGAAGAGATTATCTATCGTACAAGAAAATGTGGCCCTTAGATCAATGGAGGTATCTCACACATGTTATGATCATGTACATATCACCAAGAAAGGTAGGACAGGATGCTATGGGGCACGACTTAGCATCAGCTATGGTTGGATTGTCGTTGAACAATGGTTACAATTTTTCACTATATGTCTACAACGTAATCCGTGATCAGATAAAAGTTGCTCCCAGAAACAGCTTCTTTCTATACCCCCTCTTCATTCAACTGCTGATCAATCATTTCCTTCCAAATCTACGTCAAATAGGTCAATAGCTACAAGTCAAACGAATAGCAAAAAGGGTTTTATGCAGTTCCTTACTACTGGTACTGATGAACCAATTCCCATGCACACATCTTTATTTGGCCACTTGATTGATGAAGCCTATATTGCACCCCAAGGAGATAGGTGGTCCCATCCTGAGAGTGAACCTGATGCTATTACACTCGTAACCGTAAACTGACTGTTTGAATGCCTCCCACCAGGCCTATCAACCATGGTGCACGTTTAGGTCAATATTGCACCCGTTCGATATCCAATCGAGTTAGCGCGACTAACGCGGGTGAGGTTTTTCAAACCCAGTAGTACTACCCAACATACCTCGCTATACTCATATTTAAACGGTTCGATGTGAGGACTTTCATGATAGAGTTTACGTATAGTCATAACAAGTGATACATAATGAAGTACAAAAATCAAAAAGTGTTTGCGTCATGTTTTCTCCCCTAGTTTAAAAGCAGTAAAAGGGGCCGTGAAAACTCACCTGATTGCGTAGGTAGTAATCAAACAAGTACGAGACAGAAATCTCAAGTGTTAGCCCGACACGGCTCACGAATGCCCTAGAATTACAACATAATTGTTAGGGATAAAATGGGAATTGTGACGACGACACAGAATCAGAACGTCCTAAGAGAAACGCTCTAATAACCATGAGTAGACGAATGTGTCCACGAGAATACATGATTCTTAAATTATCCAATTAAGGAAAACTACGATTTGCGACGAGTGACAAATAATAATAATATAAAAATATATATCGTTTTTAATTGAGTTTGAGGATTGGAAATACTATATTATTTTATAAACGAGCTTTAAATAACGAATACGAGTTACAAGACTAAACCCGAGTCTACAAGTGGTTTTCCGGTTTTAAAACATACTAATATAATATAATAATTATTGTTTTAAAAATATAAATATTAATCAAAACATTCTGACAGAAGATTTACTCACACACGACCGCGCCTAAGACAAGGCACGACCATTTTAGGGTCACAGGCGCGACCGTGCTGGTCAGGAGTGCGACCGTGTTGATCAAACAGAAGATATAACAAAACTGATCACTAGGCCCGACCGTGTCTGAGTCTGGCACGACCGTCTGAGTCTAGGGTTCTGAGGCACGACCAAGTCTAGCCAAGAGGCACGACCTGGTCAAAGTACGAGGCACGACCGTGCTAAAACTTGGCATGACCCTGTCTCCTGGATATACAGACACAGTGCTTAACAGAATGAAACAATAAATCCATTTGAAACCAAAACTCTAGCTATGAACACGAGATCAATTTGAATAATCTGGATAAGATTACTTGTTAAAATCATAGGGCTTTCAATAAACAGAGGATTGCAATTCTAATGACGTAATTTAATTAGATTGAGATTGGGTTTAGAGTATAGGTCGATTAAACCAAAAATGGTATGAGCCCTAGATTTGATTCGCAACCATTTCGATAATATTAGCCCGAATTAACAAGGGGCTTTTGATCTATGAACAAAAACGAAGGTGTAGGGAGTTTCAATTACCAGAAAGGATGTCGGATTGATAGCGTTCGACTAAAACGAGCTCTGACTTGCGCAAGCCTCGTCTCTAGCGACTCCGGCTTCAACTCCGGTGAAATTGATGTGCGTAAAAGCTTCAGAGGGGGTCGGTTACGGTGCGCAGGTGCTTGATTTGTGAGAGTAACAACAGAAATGAACGAATTTGATGAATATAAGATGAAGAGGTCGACGGTTTCAAGTTAAAGACAATGATGGAGTTAAATTCGGCCATTACGAGTGTTAAAGTGCCGAATAATGGCTCACTGATGATTGTCATTAGAGATTTTACGTTACAAACTTGATATTAGCACGGATTTGCGTTTAAAGGCCACGTTTACGTTTCAAATGGGCAAGAGGCGCGACCGTGCCAATAAGAGGCACGACCGTGCCAATAAGAGGCGCGACCCGCGACCGTGCCAATTAGGGTTTCGGGTTATTTACAAAACCAGTCCTTGTAGCTTCAGCTTCGACAGAAGTGATCCCTTGGTTTTAGAATTGAGTTAACTGAGTTAGGATTTAACTAAATTTGACTAAAGAAGTTGACCTAAAAAGTTCGGATTTTCACGCTCCCACTCAACAAACACAGTTGTACATCCGACGAAGAAGTAGAACGATAACACCAGTTGTTGTTCCAACAAGTGAATAATTGTTGAAGCACTTTCCTGTGACAACACTTTGGATAGAGTCTTAGTTTGTATTTTCATGTCTGTAATTGTCTTTGTATGTAAGAGTCTTTATGTATTAGTTTATCGAGTTGTATTTACTTTTACATATTTGTAACATTTCTGATTTTAGTATTCATATTTTCAATTCAATGTAATGCATTTCGAACTCAATACTCGTGCACTGTCTTGTTCTATTTTCCGCCTCAAATTAAATGCAATGATTTAATACAAATTCACAAGTTTTGCTCGATTATATACACTTAAACATTATACAAGTAACTATTTAGCTCAAACATATAGAACCTGAAAAGTCAAGAACTAAAGTTGAACAAAATACCAAGAAACCCTAATTAGCACGGTCGTGCTTCGTCCTGGCACGATCGCGTGACTGGTTGTGGAACGATCGCGCCCGGTGCCTAAGCACGGTCGCGCCTGCGTAACAGTCAAAACGTAAAGGCAGTTTCAAAATGCCCAATCGTTCGAATTCAAAACCTTTATACGTTTTATTTTCATTAACCAAGAAAATAATACTATCAATCATTCCCTTTACTACCAATTAATCCTGAAATCGTTCAGCCACAAAGAATTATCTCCCTAGACCACAAATCCTCTCTACAATCAGAATACTCCCGAACAATCCATCTCTATACGATATACAATCCTCTCTGGAACACCCGAAGCCATTGAAGCAGTCGGAATCGCAGCAGAAGTTGCCGGAAGTCAAGCTTGTCGACGCCGGAACTTCCTTCTACCGATCTCTATCAATTCTCTACGGTTTTGGGTAATTGAAACATTCCTCTCATTCGTTTCAGTCGATATATCAAAAGCCCCATGTTAATCTGGGCTTCCATTAAAGAAATCATCCTGAACCGAAATTCTTATTTTAATAAAAATGATTTAATCGAATCCATTCTTAAACACGACTTACATACATTTAACTTATATGAAAAGACTCGTAACAACTCAATAATCAAAAGCCCTAACAATTTCAGCATTTAAAATACAAGAATTTGTCAATTCGTGTCTGATTTGGAAGAGACCCGGTCGCGCTAATCATCTAGCGCGGCCGTGCCTCATGAAAGGCGGTCGTGCCGACTAGCAGCGCGGTCGTGTCCTCCTGTCCAGACCTAGTCATGCCCTTTGGGTTAGCCTCTGTTGTGTCTAAAAATCATAGACACGACCGTGCCGAGCCAAGGCATGGTCGTGCCTGTTGACTTGTCTAGTTTGTGCCCTCTGTTGATCAACCCGGTCGCGCCCCGACTAGCGCGGTCGCGCCCGTGGCTTGAGCACGATCGTGCCCTTCCGAGGCACGGTCGTGTGTGACTCAGAACTTTTAACAGAATTATAATTTTATATTTTTCAATCAGTAAATGTTGCAAATTTTATAAAAAATATGTTTTCTGTACTTGAAAAGATTTAAAGTTTAATCTGGACATAAATATTATTTAGAACTAATTACACGGATTGTCCCTGTGATTTGGTCAAATTACGGTTTTCGTCCCTGGGATTCAAAAATTACAAGGATGGTCCAAAATAGTTTGATTTTGTTGCACCCATGGTCCTTGACATGGATGGGGGTTAACTTTTCCAGTTAAGTGGCTGTAAAAAGACCAAAATGCCCTTCAATAAAAAAATAATAATAAAATTATAAATAAATTAAAATCATTATCCACCCCTTTTTAACTAAAACCCTAGACACCATGAACCTGCCACCATCACCACCATGGCTGCCACCATCACCACCATGGTTGACACCACTGTCGCCGTCGTCTTCCTCGCCGGCCACACATCTCACTGATGCTGCCGGAGTTATGTCGGCGATAGACATAAGCTTTGGAGGAACCATCACCACAACTATCGGCTCTTGTCCAGCCTTGCGTGATTCCGTCCTGATCAGACCTTCCTCGTGGTCGCCCCGGCCCTGTGATGCCTTCTTTTGTGAACATCGAATGAAAGGTCGAAGAGGAGAGGACGAATTTTAGGGTTTAATGGATGGTGAGGGTGCTTGGTTTTGAGTTGCAGGCGTAAAAAAGAAGTTGCAGTCGTCCCGACCCTGTGATGCCGCAAACCTAAATCACCACCCCCTGTTTAGTTGGAGATCTGTGGCGGCCAAGATTTGGTTGAGTCGTCGAAACTGTCAGAGATGAAGGGCGTGCAGTGGTGGCTGCGGCGGTGGAGGCTGGAGATCGGCTGGATGAAGGGGAGGCCCGGAGATCTGTGCAATTGAACTCTTTATATGTAGGTGGAGGCCGGAGATCGGCTGGATGAAAGGCGGAAGGCCGGAGATCTGTGCAATTGAACTCTTTGTATATATATATAACTGCTTTACTTGCTTCTGATCCTAAAACATTGAAGTAGCAAATTTGTAGCAAAGATCTGTAAACATTGTTTCCGAACCTAAAAATACATCTAGGAGATGAGAATGAAACCATGTACAACAAAAATCAATTGTTCCGATATTATGGTGGTGGTGGTGGTGGTGGTTCATGGTGTCTAGGGTTTTAGTTAAAAAGGGGTGGATAATGATTTTAATTTATTTATGTTTTTATTATTATTTTTTTATTGAGGGGCATTTTGGTCTTTTTATAGCCACTTAACTGGAAAAGTTAACCCCCGTCTATCTAAGGGACCATGGGTGCAACAAAATCAAACTATTTTGGACCATCCTTGTAATTTTTGAATCCCAGGGACGAAAACCGTAATTTGACCAAACCACAGGAACCATCCATGTAATTAGTTCTATTATTTATTTGAAAGTTTATTTAAAAATTTATAAAAATGAAATTTATATTTATCTTACACTTAAATGATGTTTTAAATGATTAAGTTACAAAGTTTATAAATAAATAAGATAATAATTATTTATTTAATTCACATTTAAACAAAAATCATTTACTTATTTATACTTAATTACAATCAATATTTACATTATTTCATAAACTATAATCATTTATTTACTTATTAAATTACATTTATCACATGCATTATTTTCATAATCAACAATTTTATAAAAATTCTATCTTTCAATTCCAAACTTTAATCAAATGTTCCAAAAATCACAAATTCAACCTTCAATGTTAGACTTAAACCTTGTGCACCTATTTGATTCAATATACATTACTATCTAGGTTAACCCATGCGTATCAAGGACCCTTATTTTATCTATACTCTTTGTTAGCTACAACTGCATACCAAGTGAGTATTCACAACCCCTTTTTACTCTTTTACACTTTTGGGGTGGAACAAGAAATTTATACACATTACACATTTACATTTACACAAACTACATAAGTGCAAAATCCTATTTACATACATGTGTGCAAAATTTGAGCTTTGTGCCCGAGTGCTAGTTGTGCTAATCTTTGTGAAAACTTATGTGCAATCATTAACTATACAAGCCGACGGTTTTCAATGATAGATCTATTGAGTCTGACAAACCCACCCAAGTGGAGGTGATTGATACCGACAACACAATTTGCATACTAGTTACAAAGGTTTGGTTGTACTTGATTACACAATAGCTGCTCCCCATAAATGCCTTATGTTATCATGTTTTGTAAAGGATTTGTTTTCAACTATATGCTATCTATATACAACTGTGTTATACTCACCAACTTTTTAGTTGACTTTATTTTATTCATGTTTCAGGCCCTAATATGTGAGAATGATTCAAGACGTGCTCAATATAGGATTTGGACTTAGCAATTTAAATCAAGAATTCTATGAGTTGTTTTATGTTTCTTTGTTTGAATTTGTTTTGTACTTGGATTATTTGTAATGGAAATTTGACTTTAATATATTTCAATTTAGTCAACCATGTGCTATGAACAGTCTACATGTCCCGCCCCGATGATTCCGCCATCGGTCGGGGTGTGACAGATTGGTATCAGAGCCTTGGTTATAGGGAATTAGGTTATTAGACACCTTGACCTAGACTATAACTTTAGGACAACCACTTATGCTATGCTTCATGATTATGTGCTATGTGCTACATGTTATATGTTACATGCTTAGTATGATTACTTATTATTTCATTTTGATGACTTATGTGTCTTAAATCCATGACTTATTAGGATATTCTTAATAATTAAATAAATAATATCCTTTCCCATATTCTAAAACATCATAATATTTCTATCTTCTTTCTATCTTTATCCTTTCTAAGCATGTGGAAAATTCTTGAAGCAAAAATCTTTAAAAAATTTTATTTCTTCGTTAAGGTTTTTAAACTTGTTAAATTATTTGAGGACACGTGCAATCTGGAAGAGTGGCACCTGTATTTTGGGTTTTCTATCTAGGAAAGCATTTCGTATAAATCCCAATCAACCGAGGGACCCGTATGCTTTCCTGTGAATTCTTGAGATGAGTGTTTACTTATAGGCTAAAGCACGTCTTCTTGAAAATTATATAAGTCAAATTAACCTTAATGTGCCATGGTATTCAAGTGATTTTGTCACTTTTGAGTACAATCCAAACTATGAATATCTAATTTTTTTTATTTTTTTTTGTTATCTTATTCTATTAAACCCTATCAAATCTCATAAGTTCTTACAATCTTTCTTGTCTTGTGAAAAATCTGTAGAATGCCTCCTCGTCGAGCTCCCGCAACCAACGCCAACACCGACATTGCTGTCATTCTTACCCAATTGGTGACACAACTCACCCAAGCCAATGGTGCCACCAATGGCAACAATGGTGGAAATGGAAGCAATAGTGGTAATAATGGTGGAAATGGTGGTAACAATCCATCTCAATGCACCTTCAAGCACTTCAACTCGTGCAATCCCCTCAAGTTCTTTGGTACCGAAGGAGCTACTGGACTCCTTCAATGGTTTGAAAGCATTGAGAATACCTTTCTCAATAGTGACTGTCCCGATAACCTCCGTGTCCGTCATGCTACAAGTGTCCTACAAAAACGGGCACTTACATGGTGGAATGGAGAGAAAAGGAATAGGGGTGTTGATGTAGCTATGGCCTTACCTTGGGATGAGGTCAAAAGGCTTATGACCGAGGAGTTCTGCCCTCGAAATGAAGTGAAAAAGTTAGAAGCTGAATTTTGGGATCTTGCCCAAGATAGTGGGGAAAGCTTAGCATATACAACTCGGTTCCATGAGTTGAGTCTTCCCGTGCCCCACATGGTCACTCCTTTGTCCCGTTGTATTGAAAAGTATATTGGTGGGCTACCAAGACAAATCCAAGATACTGTCTTAGGTAGAAATCCTGCTACTCTGGAGGATGCTATTCGTCTATTCGCTACCTTAACTGATAATCATGTGAAAGCTGGAACTCTTACCAAAAAGGGTTCTAAGAAAGTTTCTGAAACCGCAACCCCTCCTACTCACAACAAAGAAGCCACAACCGAGCCCTCTCGCAAAAATAGAAAGAGGAAGGTTAGAAACTATGCTGTGGTTGCTCCTGCTGTCCCCGTCAACCAAGCTGCACCTATGGTTCAAGCGCCGGCTAAAAAGCCATATGTTGGGATCTACCCTCTTTGTGCCACCTGCAATTATCATCATCCTCAAACTATCCCATGTCGCATTTGTACTCATTGTGGGAGATATGGTCATACTATCAATGTTTGTAGGGCCAAAGCTCTTGCGGGCCAAGTCCACCCTCCAAACCGAACCGTACCTCAAGTGACTAATCAAGGTGCTCCCGCCATTGCTAACGGGCGTGCTTGCTATGAGTGTGGTGACCCGAACCATTTTCGTGATCAATGTCCAAGACTTGCAAATGCTAGACAAGGTGGAGCTCGTTGGCGTGCGTTCAACATAAACGCCAACGAAGCTCAAGCCAATAACGACGCGGTTAATGGTACGTTCCTTGTTAATAGTCAATATGCCTCCATTTTTTTCGATACCGGTGCCGATAAAATTTTTGTGTCACTTAATTTTGAGCCTTTACTTGCAAAGACACGATCCTAATTAGAGAAAACTTTCACCGTTGAAATAGCGAATGGTGACTCCTTAACAATTGACTCCATTATTTATGATTGCTCCTTAGAACTAAATGACCATTCATTCCCAATCAACCTTGTTCCAATGCCACAAGGAAGCTTTGCTATTATCATAGGTATGGATTGGCTATCAAATCATCATGCCGAAGTCATTTGCTTTGAAAAGTGTATCCAAATTCCGCTACCATCGGGGGAAACCTTAAGGGTTTTTGGTGAAAAGCCTTGCAAGGGACTTAAGTTGATGTCGTGTACTACCGCTCAAAAGTACTTACGAAATAAGTACATTGCTTTCTTAGCCCATATTGTTCAAAAGGATGTCAAGGAGAAGAGTATTCAAGACATTCCGATCATTCGGGATTTCCCCGAAGTTTTTCCTAAGGATTTATCCGGTCTTCCTCCTGTCCGTCAAGCAGAGTTCCGCATTGATCTTATACCTGGAGCTAACCCCGTTGCTAGAGCTCCTTATCGTCTTGCACCTTTCGAAATGCAAGAGCTTGCAAGTCAACTCCAAGAGCTCTCCGACAAAGGTTTCATTCGCCCGAGTCATTCACCATGGGGTGCACCCGTCTTATTTGTTAAGAAGAAGGATGGATCATTTCGCATGTGTATTGACTACCGCGAACTCAACAAGCTTACTATCAAGAACCGTTATCCTTTGCCTAGAATCGATGATCTCTTTGATTAACTTCAAGGTTCTACTTGCTTCTCGAAGATTGATCTTCGATCCGGTTATTATCAGCTTCTTGTTCAAGAAGATGACATTCCTAAGACTGCCTTCCGAACAAGGTATGGTCATTACGAGTTCATGGTTATGCCTTTCGGGTTAACCAATGCACCCGCAGTTTTCATGGATCTCATGAATCGTGTGTGCAAACCATACCTCGATAAATTCGTGATCGTTTTCATTGATGATATCTTAATATATTCCAAGACTAAAGCCGACCATGAAGAACATCTTAGACTGGTTTTGGATCTCTTGAGAAAAGAACAACTATATACCAAATTCTCCAAATGCGAATTTTGGCAAAAAGAAGTTCAATTTCTTGGTCACATCGTCAACGACAAGGGTATTCATGTTGATCCTGCTAAGATTGAAACGGTTAAGAATTGGAATGCCCCGAAGACTCCTACCGAAGTTCGTTCATTTCTTGGTCTTGCGGGTTATTATCGTCGTTTCATCTCAAACTTCTCAAAGATTGCTGTCCCTCTTACCGCCTTGACCCACAAGGGTAAGACTTATGAATGGGGACCGAAACAAGAAGAAGCTTTCCAAACCCTCAAGCAAAAGTTGTGCAATGCTCCTATATTGACTCTCCCCGATGGAATCGATGATTTAGTTGTATATTGTGATGCTTCTAACCAAGGTCTTGGTTGTGTTCTCATGCAACGAGGCAAAGTAATCGCTTATGCATCAAGGTAACTCAAAGTTCATGAGAAGAATTATACGACGCACGATCTCGAGCTGGGTGCGGTCGTATTCGCGTTAAAGATTTGGAGATATTACCTATATGGCACGAAATGTGTGGTATTCACCGACCACAAAAGTCTTCAACATATTTTCAACCAAAAAGAACTCAATATGAGGCAACGACGTTGGGTCAAACTCCTTAACGACTACGACTGCGAGATTCGTTACCATCCCAGCAAAGCGAATGTTGTAGCCGATGCTTTGAGTCGAAAGGACCATGTTATGCTTCATTGTGCCCGTATTCAAACCGATATTAAAACCCATATCTTAGAAGCTCAACACGTCTCGGTAACCGAGGGTAACATGTACGAAGAAATGTCATGTGGTGTTGAACTCCTTCTTGAATCAAAACCCAATGGCTTACTCTATTACTTGAACCGTATTTGGGTTCCCGATCGCGACGATCTCCGTGCATTTCTCATGAACGAGGCTCATAAGACTTGTTATTCTATTCATCCTGGTGCGGATAAAATGTACCAAGATCTTCGCCAACTTTATTGGTGGCCCGGTATAAAGAAAGACATAGCTCTTTATGTGGCCAAATGCTTAACCTGTTCCAAAGTCAAAGCCGAACATCAACGTCCATCTGGTTTACTCGAACAACCAGAAATTCCCATGTGGAAATGGGAGAATATAGCTATGGATTTCATTACCAAGCTCCCTCGCACCTCGAGTGGTTATGATAGTATTTGGGTAATCATTGATCGTCTCACCAAATCTGCTCATTTCTTGCCTATCCGCGAAGACTTCAAGGTGGAGAAACTAGCCCGAATTTACATTGATGAAATTGTGAGCCGTCATGGTGTTCCCGTGAACATAATATCCGATAGAGACGCTCGGTTCACCTCTCGATTTTGGCAATCTCTCCAAAAGGCTCTTGGTACTCGATTGGATTTGAGCACGGCTTACCATCCGCAAACTGATGGTCAAACCGAGCGAACAATCCAAACTCTTGAAGATATGCTTAGAGCTTGTGTAATCGATTTTGGTGGCAATTGGGATTCACATTTATCCCTCATTGAGTTTTCTTACAACAATAGCTACCACACAAGTATCAACATGGCTCCATTCGAAGCTCTCTATGGTCGCAAGTGTCGTTCTCCTATCTGTTGGAACGAGATTGGTGAAGCACAAATCACTGGTCCCGAGTTAATTCAAGAAACATCCGACAAGATTATTCAAATCCGTGACAATATTCGAGTAGCGAGGAGTCGGAAAAAGAGTTATGCCGACAAACGTCAAAAACCCTTGGAATTCCAAGTCGGTGACCTTGTTCTTCTAAAGGTGTCTCCATGGAAGGGCGTGATCCATTTTGGAAATAAAGGCAAGTTAGCACCTCGTTATGTTGGTCCATTCAAAATCCTTGAAAGGATTGGGAAAGTGGCTTACAAGCTCGAGTTACCTCCATCTCTTGGCAATGTACATCCTACATTTCATATATCTAATCTGAAGAAGTGTCTCGCTGATGAAAATCTCCATATACCGCTTGACGACGTGCGCATTGATGAAACGATGCACTTCGTTGAGAAGCCGGTGGAAATTATGGATCGTGAAGTCAAACAGCTTAAGCGAAGTCGCATTCCTATCGTCAAAGTTCGTTGGGATTCTAAGCGTGGTCCTGAGTTCACTTGGGAACGAGAAGACCAAATGAAGCTCAAGTACCCTCATCTTTTTACTGATACCGTTGTTTGCTCAAACTAAATTTCGGGATGAATTTCTCTCAACATGGGGAGACTGTAACATTTCTGATTTTAGTATTCATATTTTCAATTCAATGTAATGCATTTCGAACTCAATACTCGTGCACTGTCTTGTTCTATTTTTCTGCCTCAAATTAAATGCAATGATTCAATACAAATTCACAAGTTTTGCTCGATTATATACACTTAAACATTATACAAGTAACTATTTAGCTCAAACTTATAGAACCTGAAAAGTCAAGAATTAAAGTTGAACAAAATACCAAGAAACCCTAATTAGCATGGTCGTGCTTCGTCCTGGCACGGTCGCGCCAAGTGCCTCGGCACGATTGCGCGACTGGTTCTGGAACGATCGCGCCCGGTGCCTTAGCACGGTCGCGCCTATCTTGGCACGGTCGCGCCTGCGTAACAGTCAAAACGTAATGGCAGTTTCAAAACGCCCAATCGTTCGAATTCAAAACCATTATACGTTTTATTTTCATTAACCAAGAAAATAATACTATCAATCATTCCCTTTACTACCAATTAATCCTGAAATCGTTCAGCCTCAAAGAATTATCTCCCAAGACCACAAATCCTCTCTACATTCCGAATACTCCCGAACAATCCATCTCTATACGATATACAATCCTCTTTGGAACACCCGAAGCCATTGAAGCAGTCGGAATCGCAGCAGAAGTTGCCGGAAGTCAAGCTTGTCGACGCCGAAACTTCCTTCTACCGATCTCTATCAATTCTCTACGGTTTTGGGTAATTGGAACATTCCTCTCATTCGTTTCAGTCGATATATCAAAAGCCCCATGTTAATCTGGGCTTCCATTAAAGAAATCATCCTGAACCGAAATTCTTATCTTAATAAAAATGATTTAATCGAATCCATTCTTAAACATGACTTACATACAATTAACTTATAAGAAAAGACTTGTAACAACTCAATAATCAAAAGCCCTAACAATTTCAGCATTTAAAATACTAGAATTTATCAATTCGTGTCTGATTTGGAAGAGACACGGTCGCGCTAATCATCTAGCGCGGCCGTGCCTCATGAAACGCGGTCGTGCCGACTAGCAGCGCGGTCGTGTCCTCCTGTCCAGACCTAGTCATGCCCTTTGAGCTAGCCTCTGTTGTGTCTAAAAATCATAGACACGACCATGCCGAGCCAAGGCATGGTCGTGCCTGTTAACTTGTCTTGTTTGTGCCCTCTGTTGATCAACCCGGTCGCGCCCCGACTAGCGCGGTCGCGCCCGTGGTTGAGCACGATCGTGCCCTTCCGAGGCATGGTCGTGTGTGACTCGAAACTTTAAACAGAATTATAATTTTATATTTTTCAATCAGTAAATGTTTCAAATTTTATAAAAAATATGTTTTCTGTACTTGAAAAGATTTAAAGTTTAATCTGGACATAAATATTATTTATTTGAAAGTTTATTTAAAAATTAATAAATATTAAATTTATATTTATCTTACACTTAAATGATGTTTTTAATGATTAAGTTACAAAGTTTATAAATAAATAAGATAATAATTATTTATTTAATTCACATTTAAACAAAAATCATTTATTTATTTATACTTAATTACAATCAATATTTACATTATTTCATAAACTATAATCATTTATTTACTTATTAAATTACATTTATCACATGCATTATTTTCATAATTAACAATTTTATAAAAATTCTATCTTTTAATTCCAAACTTTAATCAAATGTTCCAAAAATCACAAATTCAACCTTCAATGTTAGACTTAAACCTTGTGCACCTATTTGATTCAATATACATTACTATCTAGGTTAACCCGTGCGTATCAAGGACCCTTATTTTATCTATACTCTTTGTTAGCTACACGTGCATACCAAGTGAGTATTCACAACCCCTTTTTACTCTTTTACACTTTTGGGGTGGAACATGAACTTGATACACATTACACATTTACATTTACACAAACAACACAAGTGCAAAATCCTATTTACATACATGTGTGCAAAATTTGAGCTTTGTGCCCGAGTGCTAGTTGTGCTAATCTTTGTGAAAACTTATGTGTAATCATTAACTATACAAGCCGACGGTTTTCAATTATAGATCTATTGAGTCTGACAAACCCACCAAAGTGGAGGTGATTGATACCGACAACACAATTTGCATACTAGTTACAAAGGTTTGGTTGTACTTGATTACACAATAGCTGCTCCCCATAAATGCCTTATTTTATCATGTTTTGTAAAGGATTTGTTTTCAACTATATGCTATCTATATACAACTGTGTTATACTCATCAACTTTTTAGTTGACTTTATTTTATTCATGTTTCAGGCCCTAATATGTGAGAATGATTCAAGACGTGCTCAATATAGGATTTGGACTTAGCAATTTAAATCAAGAATTCTATGAGTTGTTTTATGTTTCTTTGTTTGAATTTGGTTTGTACTTGGATTATTTGTAATGGAAATTTGACTTTAATATATTTCAATTTAGTCAACCATGTGCTATGAACAGTCTACATGTCCCGCCCCGATGATTCCGTCATCGGTCGGGGTGTGACAATATAGAATGTTGCTTTTCTGTCTAAGTGTTTTACGCACTTACATGTGCGCAGGAGAAAGCTCCTGCGTACTTAGCAAGTACGCAAGAATAACTTTGCGTACTTGTTAAGTACGCAAGAGCATTTTGCCCTGCGCACTTGCTAAGTGCGCAGGCATCAGGTCAGGTATAAGTAGGATAGGTTGACAGAAGTTAAGTACCCAGACATTATAGCAAATACGCAAATTGTAATGTCAGTACTTCTCTCTGTAACCTTCAAGTGTTTATAATAGACGAACGTTTATAGTGATTGTCTTGTCGGTTTACTTTGTGTTGTTACTTGACTCTCCGCCTAGTCATAGGTATTATGCACCCGGTCCGACTAGTAGACCCACTTGCATGAGACGATCCGACACACCCGAGGGACCTACATGTGGTATCAGAGCTTTTGCTCCTGATTTCGAGTGTTGTGAGTGAGTTTGGAGAGTTTTTACAAGCAAAAAAGAGGTATTTTTGTTGATTTTTGTGATAAAATAGGGTAGCTCTTGAGCACTATTTTAGAAGCAAAAATCACTCAAAAAAAGAGAAAGAAAAGGGAGCAAAAGTCGATGAAAAAGTAGAACGATAACACCAGTTGTTGTTCCAACAAGTGAATAATTGTTGAAGCACTTTCCTGTGACAACACAAGGGAGCAAAAACCACTAAAAAAAGAGAAGGAGAAAGAGAAAGAGAAAGAAAAGAAATCCACTGGTGCTGAGCCTTGTCATCTAGTCGACTTGACTAAGGATGACGATAAAGACAAGGATCCTGAAGCCGGTCCTAGTGGAGGTGAGCACCAAGCTTTGGCAATTGTGCCCATCTCTGCTATTCCAATGGCTGAGGGGGAGTCTACTCAGCAAGAGGGTGGTGATACCTGTGGTGGTGGTGGTGATATAGGGAAGTCAGCAGCCGATGTGCTCAAGGACTTATCTGATGATGAGATCCTTTATCTAGAGCCTGACTATTCCAAGGAAGCACAGATCGATGCTCTCCTTAATCTGGAAGAATGAGAGATCGACTCTAGTGATGACTGGAATGATGATGATGAAGACGTGGTGATAGAGATTCCCAAGGGTGACGGGGAAGGAGAATACGAGTTAGAAGACGGAGAGATCATTGAGTTTCCATCATTCGAAGCTCAGCTCGATACAGGTTCAGTCGAGCAGGCTAGTAATGTAGAAGCCTCGACTGAAGCCTCCCTAGTCGACACTGAACCTGTGGACCCAGAGGCATCGAAAGAAAAAGACATGCCTTCTACTTCATCAAAGGGTCCAGCTCTGGTGTGGCAAAAGACATCTATCATAGACAAGCACGGAGCAACAGGGATGATCTTGGCTGTAAGGTTCGAGGAGGACAAGTAGTTGTTCACCATCAAAAGATCTGGCGGGGTTCAATACTTGAAACCCACCAGTGAAGCGTTCAGCTCCTTGCCCAAATACGACCTTGTGAACCTAGCAAACCGAGAGCTGATGGGTCATTCCAATCACGCAATGGCGATGGGTTTGTGGGTGGTTCTGCAGTGAGAAGCAAGATCAGGGAAGTTGAGTTGTTCAAGCCTCAAGTGCCCAAGAGAGTCAAGGATAAGCACGCTTTACATCCTGTGACTAAGAAGCACTTAAAGAAATTGGTATACAAGCCAGTGCAATGTGAAACTAAGATTCCCCTGAGCAAGTTATCTCAGGATATTCTTGGTGACATGTGGTACTGGTACGTAGATCCAAACACGGGCGAGGCTGTGATCATGGGAAAGGGACGTTCCGAGAGTGGGAACATAGTGCCAAAAGAACTGATCAGAATATTTGATGAAGTTTGCTTCATCAACTTTTCTGTGAAAGATCTGGAGGTACTAGCTGATAGGTATTTTGTCCACACGGACGAATGGACAAAGCTCCTTGCTTCTAAATATGACAAGGTGATCAAGTTCTGCCTTGAATACAAGAAGAAGATGGAAGCTAAGGATAGACAGCTGTGAACACTGAAGATTGAACACTGCAGACAATGAAGATCCCGAGCTGTTGTCAAGGGGGAGTTTGTTGAAGCACTTTCCTATGACAACACTCTGGATAGAGTCTTAGTTTGTATTTTCATGTCTGTAATTGTCTTTGTATGTAAGAGTCTTTATGTATTAGTTTATCGAGTTGTATTTACTTTTACATATTGAATGTTGCTTTTCTGTCTAAGTGTTTTGCGCACTTACATGTGCGCAGGAGAAAGCTCTTGCGTACTTAGCAAGTACGCAAGAATACCTTTGCGTACTTGTTAAGCACGCAAGAGCATTTTGCCCTGCGCACTTGCTAAGTGCGCAGGCATCAGGTCAAATATAAGTAGGATAGGTTGACAGAAGTTAAGTACGCAGACATTATAGCAAATACGCAAATTGTAATCTCAGTACTTCTCTCTGTAACCTTCAAGTGTTTATAATAGATGAACGTTTATAGTGATTGTCTTGTCGGTTTACTTTGTGTTGTTACTTGACTCTCCGCCTAGTCACGGGTATTCCGCACCCTGTCCGACTAGTAGACCCAATTGCATGTGACGATCCGACACACTCGAGGGACCTACAAGTGGTATCAGAGCTTTTGCTCCTGATTTCGAGTGTTGTGAGTGAGTTTGGAGAGTTTTTACAAGCAAAAAAGTGGTATTTTTGTTGATTTTTGTGACAAAATAGGGGTAGCTCTTGAGGACTATTTTAGAAGCAAAAATCACTCAAAAAAACTGATTTTTGTTGTGTATTTGAGTGATTTGAGCATCAAAGGTTGGTTAGAAACACGTTTCTGACCCTTTGGCTCATTTGCATTGATCATCAGACCAATTTTTAGCATTTCCGGCGAGCTTCAGGTGACCGGAAAAGTTTGGTGAAAGTTGCTGAAAAGGTATCCTTCGTACTTACCATTTTTGGCAAAAAGTACAGTTTTGTGCGTACTTACTAAATACGCAAGACTTATCTCCTGCGTACTTATAAGTGCGCAAGACTGATCTTCTGCGAACTTAAGTTATATCCTGCGTACTTATTATTTACTCCTGCGTACTTACAAGTATGAAAGAGCAAATCTAAATACGCAAGACCATTTCTCAAGTGCGCAAGGCAAAAATCAAGTGTGCAACTGTGTCTGACTTTTCTGAAATTTGACCACGTGTTCACTATGTCGAATCTTCAGAATTTGGGAAACATGTTGAATTATGATAATGAGATCGGTACACCACAGAAACCACTAAAACTGCTGAACGTGAACGACTATTCTAATTGGAAAGCACGTTTTGAACATTATATTTCGTATACCGACTCATCTCTATGGATACCAATCCTTGAGGGATATAAGCATCCCACACACATCTATCATGATGAAGCCATGCCTAAACCTATTTCTAAACTCGACGAAGAAGAAAAGAAAGCTTATGATCGTGAAAAGAAGGCACTTGGTTCGATTACTATGGCATTAACTCGGGAATTGTTCCACAGTTTCCGAGGGTATGACAATTCTAAGGATCTCTGGAAAGCTTTACAGAAGAGATTCGAAGGAAATAGTGACATCAAGAGGAGTAAGAGGGATCTTCTCAGGAAGCAGTATGAGTGCTTCAGTTTTTTTAAGAACGAATCTTTAGATGACCTCATCTCTAGGTTCTATCATTTACAGACTGAGTTGAATGCTTTTGAACTCAGGTATCCGGATGAAGAGATGGTGGAAAAGTTTTTGGATAATTTACCACCCAAATTTGAGATGTAAACAACCCTGATGAGGGAAAATCCTAAATTCTATGAGCTGACAGTTGAAGAGGCAATAGGAAAGGTTCAAGCTCATGACATGAACCTAAGAAGAAAGGAGAGCTATGGAAGACCCCAGATACAAGACCCTTCTATGTATCATGGGACGACTTCTACATCCAAGTCATCGGGCTCTGGAATTGCCCTCTTCACTGGAAATCCTACTAAAGAAGACCACTCAACTGGGTGTGGTGGTCATGCTTGCTATGCTTCAGGATCAGGGTTGGGGTCTCATCATCAAAATACCTCAAGAAATCCTCCTACTACGTCTGTAGCTAACAACTCAGCTATAGCCAGAATAGCTGAAGATCATGTAGCACTTTTCTCATCTTGTATGCTTGTATATGAAAATTTCATAGGTGGCAAGCTTACTGATCCAGAGACGATTGAAGAAGATTTTAATCAAGTGGATCCTGATGACATGGATATTCAATGGAATATGGCCATGCTATTGAGGAGAGCAAAGCGTTTCCTGAACAGAACAGGAAGAAAGTTTATTGGCGGGCATCCTAATACCAAGGTCGGGTTTGACAAATCTAAGGCCAAATGCTACAAGTGTCTGAACTATGGAAACTTTGCTCGTGAGTGTCAGAAAGACAGAGCACCGGCCTCTGGTTTTACCCGACCCAGCCAAGGAAACAACCATGGCCACAACAATCCAAACCACCACAATCAAAACCAAGGTGGAACGTCCAATGCACTAGTAGCCCAACAGGACGACAACTTTGATTGGGGTGTTCATCTTGAAGATGCCATCATCGCACAAACCCAGGTTGGTCTCATGGCTGAGATCATGGAGATGATGGAAGCAGATAAAAGGGAAGCTTCTATGGCTGACCTACAAGAATCTACAACTGCTGCTACTGAGAAGGTGAAGGAAGCTGAAGAAAAGGAAGCTTCTGCAGCTGATGAAGAGGAATCAACCACTGCTGTTGCTCTCATAGCCATTGGAGAGGCAACAAGTTCATCGTCTAAGGTAGATTCTAACCCTTTCTCTGTTATTTCATGTTCTAAATGTCTAGGGCTAAAACTTGAAAATTCTAGGCTTCAAGACAAAATCGAACCCCTAAGTTTGGCAGCTCTAAACTATAAAGAAAATGAAAAACGTTTTAAAGATTCTATTGAAACGTTGAAAAAAGAAAAATCTGAATATTCTTTAAAAATAAGTGATCAACAGCTTCACTTAGATGTTGCATACAGGGGGTTAGAAAAACGGAACAATGAAATCAACAAACTGTAAAATGAGATCTTGCAGTTAAAATGCACTAATGAGAAGTTGAAAAATTCTCGCTTTGTGGTGGAACACTACGAGTCTGTGGTGAGACAACTGAATGGGTTAGGTTTGGGTACTAATGCCATTCCTCCACTAGTGAGCGGGAAGTTTGTCCATAGCTTAATAGATATTGATCTCACATGTCTAGATGAGTCCTCTGATAAGGATGATTCCCCTAAAAAGGATGAATCCTCAAGTAAGGCTAACTCCACATCTAGTGAGGAGTTTGTTACTGCTTCTGAAGACGGGTCGGTTAACTCTTGCCCTGAAGGAGTAGTTTCTGAGGAGTTGTTGACTGAACAAAAGGTAAAGAAAAACGTTATCACTAATGGTGATAATTGCATTTTAACTGAACCCGACATCATTGAAACAAATGATAAACTAAAGGTAATGCTTTACGGGGGGTATAAAAGTCTTAACTAAGTAAAGAAAGAGGCTTTCTCAGCTCACTATGGGCTTGGTTACAAAGAAAATTTGCAAAAATACTATACTCCCAAAAACCAAACTGTAAAGGTTCAGACTCCTGTTCATAAACCAACTCCTCCTTCTCATAATGCAGAGTTATCTAAGGCTTGATCTAATGAGCCTTACCGGATAACTTATGTAGACAAGAGGAATTGTTTTCACTGTGGCTTGGTTGGTCACATTTTTGTGAACTGTCCTTCTAAGAACCAAGGGAAACGGCATGTTGTTTCACAACCAACTGTTATCCCCAGGTCGCCATCAGTGAAACCATCTCCCAAAAATCCAAAGCAAAATGTGGTGAAACCACCAGTCAAACCGATGGTAAAGCCTAAGATCAAGCCTGAAGCTAAACCATTTGTGTCAAGAAAGGTAACACAACCTGCTGTACCTCGTGTATCTACCTCTGGTAGTACACGTACTGGTGAGAAACCTGTGGCAAGACTCTCAAAGCCACAGAGAAGAAGAAGGAACAAAAGGTTGAGAAAGCTGGAACAGCTGATTTCAGTTCAATCAGGTTAAGCTTCCACATGTTCACCTGCTGTAGTTGAACCAAAGTCTCCTGTTCCGGTTAAGAAACAGAAGAGATCCTGGACTGCCAAATCCAAAACTTCTCAATCTCCTAGTACAATTTCTTCTAAAGATTCATCAATTTTGAACAGTCATCATGACTGTGAGTCAAAGGAAGTAGTTTATTTTGAAAAGGATGGACGACCCAAGACCACAGTGGCTTGGGTCTCCAAATCTAACTAATTCTTTTGTGACTCGTGCAGGGACGTCCGAAGGGTACTATCTCTAACCGCTGGTATGTAGATAGTGGATGTTCCAGGCACATGACAGGAAACATGGCCCTGCTTCAAGATGTTAAACCATTCAGAGGCGGCTATGTGGCCTTTGCCGGAGAAAAAGGCGGCAGCATCACGTGTCAAGGCGTGGTTTCGAACGGTTGTGTCAGCTTTGACAATGTCAACTTCTGCGAGCAGCTGAAGCATAACCTGTTGAGTGTCTCCCAAATGTGTGATAAGGGGTACTCGGTGATGTTTGATAAGTCAGAATGCCTGATTCTCAAACCCGGTTTTGAAGTTCCGGAAGATTGGATCCTGATGAGAGCGCCAAGAACAAACGACACCTATCAGATCGATATGAGCGTACTAAAGACGAGACTACAGATATTCTTCAATATTTGATCCTAAGCTTGGAATCTCTTTGCAAGCTGAAAGTTAGAAGAATTAGGAGCGACAACGGAACAGAGTTTAAGAATAATTTGATGGAGCTTTTCTGTCTGAAGAAAGGGATCCGTCACGAATTCAGCGCGCCGTACACGCCTCAGCGGAATGAAGTTGCTGAACGGAAGAACAGAACACTGATTGAGACTGCAAGGACTATGCTGTCGGATGCAAATCTTCCTGTCACTTTCTGGGCAGAAGCCGTTAATACATCTTGTCACGTCTTAAACAGAGTTCTGGTTGTAAAAAGGCACCACAAGACTTGTTACGAGTTGATCAACAATCGACTTCCCAATCTTGATTACCTAGTTCCTTTCGGTAGTCCTTGTTCCTTGTTGCTACAGTACAAAGACCGCCAGTCTAAGTTTCATGTAAAAGCGGTGGAAGGCATCTTCTTAGGATACGTTGCCAACTCGCCTTGCAAAAGAGTGTACAACATAGGAACTCGTACTGTCGAGGAATGGTTTGAAGTGGATTGTAGTAAACGCAGCATTCCACCCGAAACAACAGGTCCAGCTTGGGGTTTTGATTATGATGCGCTATTCAAGTCATTCAATCTTCCTGATCTATCTGCAGTTGACGCCGCAAATGTTTATGAGATATTGGGTGGCGGTGATGACTCCAGCTTCTCTACTCGTGCTACTGTACCAATTATAACTCCTGATTCCAATGCTGCATCTGCATCTGGAACTCATGATAGTGATGACAGTGAAGATGTTCTTGTTGTTGGAGATTACACTCAAGCCAATCCTAACACAACTGTAGGAAATGAAGCTCCAGCTTATCCAATTAACATTGAATCTTCTTCCTCTGGAACACAGGAAATGGGGGAGTTAAGCACGAATTTAGATCCAGAAATTCAGGAACCGATTGTACCGGAGACGAGAGTGCATAGGAATCATCCAATTGACAACATTATTGGTGATCCTTATGCCGGTGTTCAGACTCGTCATCGAACCATCACTGAGAACACCAGTCTTTACACATAGATATGTGACACTGGTGTCATGGAAACATGTTTGCATGCTGCATTCGTGTCCCAGTTAGAGCCGAAGAATGTGAAGGAGGCTCTCACGGACAACTGCTGGATTGAGGCGATGCAAGATGAATTGTCTCAATTCCAAAAGTTGCATGTGTGGGATTTGGTTGATCTGCCAAAAGGCTTTCAGCCAATTGGAACCAGATGGGTGTTCAAATGCAACACGGATGATCGTCATGTGGTTGTGAAGAACAAAGCAAGATTGGTTGTTCAGGGTTTTTATCAGCAAGAGGGCTTGGATTACACGGAAGTATATGCCCTAGTTGCTTGAATTGAGGCCATTAGACTATTCTTGGCTCATGCCACATATGTCGGCTTCAAGGTCTATTAACTTGATGTGAAGAGTGCTTTCCTTTATGGTAAAGTTCATGAAGAAGTCTATGTCACTCAACCTGCCGGCTTTGAAGATCCGCATAATATCAATAAAGTGTATAAGCTCGACAAAGCATTTTATGGTCTTCATCAAGCACCGCGGGCATGGTATGAGACATTATCTAAACATTTACTGTCTAATGGTTTCGACCGTGGACAGATTGACTCGACTCTCTTCATTAGGAAAGCAGGAGGTGACATTCTTCTTGTACAAGTATATGTCGACGACAACATTTTTGGGTCTACCAATGAAGGGATGTGTAGGGAATTCGAGAAGGTGATGAAGTCCAAGTTTGAAATGAGTAATATGGGTGAACTGTCGTTCTTCCTAGATCTGCAAGTCAGTCAAAGAGAGGATGGCATTTATCTACATCAAACCAAGTATGTGTAGGACATCTTGTAAAAATACAATATGAATGATAGCAGTACTTATGGCACACATATCCCAGTCAATCATGGTTTGCATCCTGACAAAGATGGAAAGGATGTAGACAGCAGATTGTATCATGGGATGATTGGATCACTTATGTATCTCACAGCTTCAAGACCCGATATAATGTTTGTTGTACGTTTGTGCTCAAGGTTTCAGTCTCAACCGAAGGAGTCCCATATGATAGCCGTGAAGAGAATTTTCAGATACCTGAAAGGGAAACCCCGATTAGGTCTTTGGTACTCTAAGCAGCAGTCATTCGACTTCAAAGCCTACACTGATTCAGATTATGGCGGTTGTAACCTTGACAAAAAGTCAACTTCTGGTGGATGTCAATTCTTGGGAGGCAGACTGGTCTTCTGGCAGTGCAAGAAGCAGTCAACGGTTTCTGTCTCAACTTGTGAAGCAGAATACATTGCTCCGACGAGCGGTTGTTCTCAGATATTGTGGATTCAGCAGCAATTGAGAGACTACGGCTTAAACTTCACTGGAACTCCTTTATCCATTGACAACAATGCCACCATGTCCATCACAAATAACCCGGTGAAACATTCCAAAACTAAACATATAGAGATTCGCCATCATTTCATTTGTGATTGTGCTGAAAAGCATTTAATTGAACTTGTAAAAGTTCACATGGATGACAATCTTGCTGACCTTTTCACAAAAGCATTTGATCGATCCCGTTTTGAGCATCTTGTCAACTTGATAGGAATGTTCAATCCTGAGTGAAAATTATTTTTTCTTAATTCAATTCAATTCATGGAAGTTAAACTTTAATTCTTTTAAATTTTCTATATAGTTCTTTTAGTTTCTAAAATATTTTACAAAAATCAAAAAAAAAAACAAAAATAGAAAATGGAGAAAATTTTAAAGTTAACTTGAGATAAGAGGAAATGATAGCACATCAGAAATGATCTAAACGTCATAGACTACTCATATGGGAAATGATTGCGTCATGTTTACTTAATTGTTAAAATTATAATGTTTTTAATATGTTTATTTACAAGTAATTTGAATTGTCAGTAGGCTGTGTGCGTCTTTGAATCACTAGTAGTGTGGAAACTAAATCTAAATTACAACTGTGATTTGAACCCATGTTTGCAAGTGTGTGTGCGTAAAAGAATAGAAAAGATCATTATCAGATAAAGGATGTTAGATTTTGGCAATAATTTTCTTTTGAGATCAGTTTCAGGTTATGTCGTTAGCACAATTAATGCGGTTCATCTCAATGCCCTACTCACAAGTATGCAAGGAAAGATTGAATCAAGACATGTCTCTGCATTAACCGTGGAGCATGTATTCACCCTTGAATCACTCCTGATACATTGAAATCAAATCCAGATAAAAGTTGGATCCCCTTACCTTATTCAATCACCATATATATTATCCTGAATCATCATTCCGATATTCAATGAAGAAAATCAAATGAAACCAAGACAACTGAATCACTAGATTCTGAATCTTATGATTTCTGATAATCCTTATGGATTCTGCTTGATTTTTCCTGTGCTAATAGATGTAGCTTCATTCTGAAAATTTAGAAAATCATTGGGAAAATCTTAGATGCCTTGAGATAGTGCAAGTTAGAATAGCATATCAGTGGGGTACACGTTGTATATCTTATAATTAATACCTTAATACACAAGAATGTTATACAAAGATGCGTATAGTTTCAAATCCTATAATATTGTCAACTTGAATTACTTGTTTATGTGCTTATTACGTACGAATAAAGAGTAATCCATGACATGATCCCATATTCTTTGATGTTTATTTTGTATCGTTTTTGCTAAAAGATAGCCTGATATGATCCTATGCTTGTGTCTTTGATCAAAAATAGTTTGTGTGAATACTTGTATATTTCTATGAGAAAAGATCAAAAATATTTAAAGTTTATGCATAGTTCAATTTTATTTAGAAAAGCCAAAAAATAAAAAATAAAAAAAATATTTGTGTTTAACCTTCCTGAATTGTATTTGAAACCTCGTGATTGAATATTTTTATCTTGTTCGTTAGTTGATTTGAAAAACTTCATAAATTCATAGTTGAAATATTGCGTACTTAATCGTTGTGCGTACTTGTCAAGTTCACACGAAGTAAGTCTTGCGTACTTGTAAATGCGCAAGAGTAAAGCTTGCGCACATGTAAATGCGCAAGAGTAAAACTTGCGCACTTATAAATGTGCAAGAGTTAAAGCTTGCGTACTTGTAAGTACGCAAGAGTTAACTCGTGCGCACTTAACAAGTATGCACGACTGATTGTGGCTGGGTATATAAGGGACACTTAGAAATTTTTCTCAGTTTCATCGCATTCAAACCAAATTTTTCCCTCTGCAAATTTCACTCAAAATCAAAGTGTTCCTAAACCATCTTTTCGTCCCGTCTATTGTTTCATCATCTCATTTCATCGACTTGGTGAGATTCTAGGCTAAATCCATCCGTAATTTCGTGACTTTTGGACCGATTGTAGACTTAAAAAAATTTAGGGTTATTCTTGAATTTTTGGGTAAAATTGGGGATTGTTTGGGTAATTTCTTATCACTAATCCGGATTAGAAAACTTAATCGACTCTTAATCATCTCGTTTGGTCCTTGATTTGATATGTCGGTTGAAGTTGAATCGGCAGTGGTTCGAGGGCCGTTTTAGGACAAAATTGGTCCTGGTTAGGTAGTTTGTGGTGTTGATACTGGTCCCATAGGTTAGAATCATTGATTCCGACCTAGTGGTGACCTATTCGACCCGCTATTTGAACGATCAATCAAATTCTAAAACTTTCTGGAATTTTTCTTAGGTGTTGTTCTTGTGCACTTAGCAAGTACGCAAGAGGTAGTTCTTACGTACTTGTTAAGTATGCAACTTAGGAAATTTTCTAAGTCTGAAATTTATGTTTAAAGAGTGACTACTATGCCGTGTCATGTTTGTTCATTTCCAATGATATGTGTTGTTTTGATTGTTCTTTCTGTGTGCTTTTGCAGATTATGGCTCGGGCATTTACTAACTAATTCAACCTGTTAGCGAACACTCAACCCGAATGGAAAGGTGCAGCATTACAATATAGGGAGATAGTTGACTTCTTGAACCGCTGAAGAGTCAGCTATGCTATCTCATCTGACCCGACCGTGTCAAGACCTTACTTGGAACAATTCTGGGAGACGGCGGAGCACGACTGCATGGTATCCCCCAATGTCATTAGGGCTACCATTGCAGGTCAGGCTATTTCTTTCTTTGAAGATACTATAAGAAGCGTCATGCAGTTCAGAGACCTCGCGACCGACCCGACAGCCTATCCAAACTATTTTGTGGATGGCTGTTGGAGACAAAGAATGGGATACGTCGGAGCGAGGGACTATGCTTCATACAAAAATATGTGGGTATTAGACCAATGGCGATATTTCGCACACGTCATGATCGTGTGCATCTCGTCAAGGAAAGCTGGTAAAGATGCCATGGGTCATGACCTTGCAACAGCCATGCTGGGCTTGTCTCTTAATAGGGGCTACAACTTCTCGCGCTACATCTTCAAAGCAATCAATGACCAGATCAACACAGCAGAGAAGTTTAGATTATTATTGTACCCTAGGTTTGTGCAACTCTTGATTGATGAAGCATTGCCTAACCTTCCTGCTATAGGGGAGAGACTGCAAGTCAAGCAGGTGGACAAAAGAGTATTTGCTCAATTCCTGAAGCTAGGCAGTGTAGAACCTACCCTTGTGCACACAGAACTCTTTGGCCACCTTATAAATGAAGCATATGTGGCACCTGAAGACTGGAGATGGTACAGCCACGACTTAGAACCTGAACTGAGTGAACATTCCGATGAACAGCAGGAACAACAAGAAGAGGTTAATGAAAGTGATGACGGTGATGACGAAGGCGGTGATGGTGGTGCTGGGGAATCTGATTCAGAAGCAACAGATTCAGATTCTTCTGATTCCGATGACGCACCATCACAGGCACACCCCAGGAGAGTGGCACAAGTAACCCTACCTGAGTCGTCCTCCAAAAGAAAGCGACAGAGCTCGAGCAGCGAATATGAGCCAACATCTTACTCTGACGCTGCTCTACAAAGACAAAGAAGAGAAAATGTTCATAAGAACAGGGGAGATAGGCAAGAGGTTGCTATCCCCATTGTGGTAGAGGCCCCGGCTCAGCAGCAAGTACAAGTTCAAGCTGCCAGTACAGATTCAGCCTCTACCCCACCAGCACAGCAATTGTAACGTAGGAGGAGAAGACCACTAGTTCAAGCTGACGTGGTAGTCACGGCAGTCACAGAGGAGGTTCCTGTGACGGTGACCCTCCCTACAACATCAGTCCAAGTGGCGGTGACTACTCCAATTGTCACGGAGTCTGTCACCATCACCCCTACCATAACACCCACTCCCATAATCTCATCCCAAATCCCAACACCCACCATTGATCCTCCCAGTTAACCCTTCACTTATAAAGATTTCTCACAAGGGTTTGACTTTGGTACCATCTTCTCCTCCCCTATCCATAATGCCGAAGCGTCATCGTCTAGGCATCCTGATCCGAATGAGGCAAGGATCGATGTGCTAGAAACCCAAGTTGCTGGACTGCTGAAGACTATTCAGAAGTCAAAGGAGGAATCTGATGCTCAACAAGCACAGATTAATTCACTGGCCGATGAAGTTAGGATTCTACATAGCCAGAGAACGTGGACTAATGAGCGACTGAAGAACGTAATGGCACATAATGAGCTGTTAATGAAGACAAATGAAATGATTCTAGGCCACAGAACGTCACTTGAGCTAAGGCTGGATTTACAAAGAAAAGAGCATGAAGCGATAGTCAAATTAGTTGCAGAACTGACCAAGAAGCTTGATGCTCGGGGGGAGAAAGAGAAGGAGAAAGAGAAAGAGAAAGAGAAAGAAAAGAAATCCACTGGTGTTGAGCCTTGTCATCCAGTCGACTTGACTAAGGATGACGATAAAGACAAGGATCCTGAAGCAAGAGTCTACTCAGCAAGAGGGTGGTGATACCTCTGGTGGTGGTGGTGATATAGGGAAGTCAGCAGCCGATATGCTCAAGGACTTATCTGATGATGAGATCCTTTATCTCGAGCCTGACTATTCCAAGGAAGCACATATCGATGCTCTCCTTAATCTGGAAGAAAGAGAGATCGACTCTGGCGATGACTGGAATGATCATGATGAAGACGTGGTGATAGAGATTCCCAAGGGTGACGGGGAAGGAGAATACAAGTTAGAAGATGGATAGATCTTTGAGTTTCCATCCTTCGAAGCTCAGCTCGATACAGGTTCAGTCGAGCAGGCTAGTAATGTAGAAGCCTCGACTGAAGCCTCCCCAGTCGACCCTGAACCTGTGGACCCAGAGGCACCGAAAGAAATACACATGCCTTCTACTTCATCAAAGGGTCCAACTCCGGTGTGGCAAAAGACGTCTATCATAGACAAGCACAGAGCAACAGGGATGATCTTGGTTGTAAGGTTCGAGGAGGACAAGCAGCTGTTCGCCATCAAAAGATCTGGCGGGGTTCAATACTTGAAACCCACCAGTGAAGCGTTCAGCTCCTTGCCCAAATACGACCTGGTGAACCTAGCAAACCGAGAGCTGCTGGGTCTTTCCAATCACGCAGTAGCGATGGGTTTGTGGTTGGTTCTGCAGCGAGAAGCAAGATCAGGGAAGTTCGAGATGTTCAAGCCTCAAGTGCCCAAGAGAGTCAAGGATAAGCACGCTTTACATCCTGTGACTAAGAAGCACTTAAAGAAATTGGTATACAAGCAAGTGCGATGTGAAACTAAGATTCCCATGAGCAAGTTATCTCAGGATATTCTTGGTGACATGTGGTACTGGTACGTAGATCCAAAAACGGGCGAGGCTTTGATCATTGGAAAGGGACGTTCCGAGAGTGGGAACATAGTGCCAAAAGAACTGATCAGAATATTTGATGAACTTTTCTGTGAAAGATCTGGAGGTACTAGCTGATACGTATTGTGTCCACACGGACGAATGGACAAAGCTCCTTGCTTCTAAATATGACAAGGTGATCAAGTTCTGCCTTGAATACAAGAAGAAGATGGAAGCTAAGGATGGACAGCTGTGAAGACTGAAGATTGAAGCCTAAAGACAATGAAGATCCAGAGCTGTTGTCAAGGGGGAGTTTGTTGAAGCACTTTCCTGTGACAACACTCTGGATAGAGTCTTAGTTTGTATTTTCATGTCTGTAATTGTCTTTGTATGTAAGAGTCTTTATGTATTAGTTTATCGAGTTGTATTTACTTTTACATATTGAATGTTGCTTTTCTGTTTAAGTGTTTTGCGCACTTACATGTGCGCAGGAGAAAGCTCCTGCATACTTAGCAAGTACGCAAGAATACCTTTGCGTACTTGTTAAGTACGCAAGAGCATTTTGCCCTAGCATCAGGTCAGGTATAAGTAGGATAGGTTGACAGAAGTTAAGTACGCAGACATTATAGCAAATACACAAATTGTAATCTCAGTACTTCTTTCTGTAACCTTAAAGTGTTTATAATAGACGAACCTTTAAAGTGATTGTCTTGTCGGTTTCCTTTGTGTTGTTACTTGACTCTCCGCCTAGTCACGGGTATTCCGCACCCGGTCCAACTAGTAGACCCACTTGCATGTGACGATCCGACACACCCGAGGGACCTACAATAATCTATTCCTGTAGTCGTCTCTCTTCCGGCTACAGCAATTCAGCTCCCAACTTCAACAATACCTTCCGTTTGGACTGAGTCAGTCCTTGTTTCAACAACCATAGCACCCACAGTTCTCCAAACGACAACCGAACCATTCACTGTCACTGCTGGTACTTTGCCACCAATTACACACTCAATTGAGTTTGGTGACATGGGTCATTATTTTGACATATCCGAGTTGTTTGCCGATACCATTCATGAGACGGGTGAACCTTCTACAGGAAGGGTGGTAGATCCTAGGGATCAAAGGATTGCAATCTTAGATTCACAAGTAGCTTCCCAACAAACTCAATACAATTTACTTGTTGACTCTAACACCAAATTGACCCATCAATGGCAAGCCATGGAGAAACAAATGAAGTCATTCTTTGAGCTTGAAAAGATGCAATTCAATCTCCGTGAAATGTTCCTCACCACCCGTACTGTTATGGAGAATCACTTGCTGATCCAACGAGGTGAACATCAGGTTATGGTTGATTTGGTAGCAAAACTGTCAATACAGCTTGAGTCTTAGGGGGAGACAAGCAAGAAGGCAGAAGAAGAAACTTGCGACCATGTCGACCTCACGAAAGATAAGGATCATGGCGATGATCCCAATGTTAGGCCTTAAGGTGCTGGTGGTGGTAAGACCCAAGCTGTCTTTCCAACACAAGCCACACCTATGGCTCAAGGGGAGTCCACCCAGCAACAACAATAGGGCGGTGGTGCTGATAAGGGGAAAACACCTACCGAGGTGTTAGAAGATTTGGCTACAAGTCCTAACCGAAACGATGAAAGCATGATAAGGGCTTTAGTAGAGATTGAAGAAGGAGAAATAGACAGCGGTAATGATTACGAAGAATACGGGAATGATTTTATTGTGGAATTCCTGAAAGAAGATGGAGAGGGTATTTATGAGTTAGAGGATGGTGAAATTTTTGAGGCCCCAGCCATTAAGGAACAAGCTGAACAGACCATTCAGACTGAAGATGTCAATGAATCTTCAGCCAAAATTCCTGAAGCGGGTACGAGTGGTACTTCCTCGAGGAAGATTCCTCAGGAATGGTTTATCAAAGAAGCTGAAGCACCGTGGTACAAACCACAATACACAGACCAGTACGGTGCTACAGGGATGATCTTGTCGGTGCATTTTGAAGATGATAAGGGATTATTTGCTATAAAAAGTTCAGGGGGAGTTCAATACTTAAAACCTATAACCGAAGCATTTAATTCCCAACCGAAATATGACTTGGTCAATCTTGCACGTCATGAATTATGCAATAGCACATCAAATGGTGTGGCTAGAGGCTTGTGGGGTGCTTTGCAGAGAAAGGGGAGATCGAGGAACGTTGAAATCTTTCGGCCTCAAGCTCCGAGACGTGTTAAAGACAAAACAATGATGAATCTGTTGACCGGCAAATTCTTAAAAAGAGTTATCTATGAACCGGTTCTGTGTGAAACCAGGATACCTTTAAGATGAATACCTAAAACATATTGGGGAACATATGGTACTGGTACATAGATCCAGTAACCGGAGAGGCAGTTATGATTGAAAAGGATAGCTTGAAGGAGATTATTAGAGTGTTTGATGAAATTATTTTCATCAAGTTTTCAGCAAAAGATTTGGAGGTCGTCGTCAACAAAAACTGTTTGCATACGGACGAGTGGACGAAGCTGCTGGCCACCAAGTATGATAAGCTAGTGAAGTTTTGTCTTGGATACAAGTCCAAGGTCAGCGGTGGTAGTCAAGCTCGTGAAGACTTAAGACATCCAGAGATGTTGTCAAGGGGGAGTCTGTTGATGCGTGTTTTGTGACAGTCACTCTGGATAGAGCTGAAGCTTTTGTTATTATTTAGTTTAGTCTTGTATGTATGTAGTATTTGTTGCATTTTTCTTATCGAGTTGTATTATGTATGTTTATGTCTGAACGTGTTGTATTTTGATATTGTACTAAACAAATATGCAAGGATGAGTTCCTGCGTATTTACCAAGTACAATGGTCATGCGTACTTAGCAAGTATGCATGAAGGATGGTCATGCGTACTTGACAAGTACGCATGGACCAAGTCTATAAATACCATAGGTTGTTTCATTTTATACATAGATGTATTTTTACACACACAAGTACGCATATATCAGTAATGTATCAGTCCAGAAGTTCTTCAATCTGTTTCTGTACTTGTTTGAAACACTATGAAATCAATATACCATGTATTTATTAGTATCATCTCGTGTTGATTGTCATACGATCATTCTTACATTGTTCCACCTAGTAACGGGCATTCCGCACCTGTTTACTAGGCTACGTTCTCACACGATATCGATCCGAAACACCCACCCTGAGGGACCTACAGAAACACAACGATTTACAAGCTTTTTTGTTCAATTTGAGGATATTTTAGTTTCAGATCTATTTTTTTGTGAAGAAATCTTCAGATCACAAATACGCTTGAAGTTTTCTCAAAGTTTGATTACTTCACTCAACTATAATATGCGTCTTATTTTACGGTGTTTTGCGGCTTGATTTCGGGACCATAACGTGTATGTTTGGGAAAACGGAAGTTATCTCAAATATCTCGGGTTTGACGCGAATTGATTCGGGAAAGATGTGATTGATTTCGAGCTTTTTTCAAACTGTTTCGGATAGCTTCAAACTGAGTCATTGAAAATAAAAGTGATTTATTGAGATTTACGGACGCTGTTTTCAATGGTTTAACGTTGTTTTCAGGAAATACCAGTTGTTTTTCTATAGACACGAATAGGACTACTAGTTGTTAGGTGAATATTAGATCATTCAGTACTTGTTCGAAATGTTTTGGTTCGTCTCAAAGTGTGTTCATAAAAAAAATATATTTATATATATATATATATATAAATAAAATCTGCAATCATGATGAGTTATACTAATGTGCTTGGAGCATGGTCTTAGCCTCCTAGACTCGTATCTCTAAATGATTATACTACATGGAAAGCTCGGCTTACTAAGTACGTTTCTTTGACCGATGAAGGTTTTTGGAAACTAATAGAGGAAGAATATCCCCTCCTACTTACACTTTCTTGGGTGATCCGAACACTCCAAAACCTCCATCAAAGTTCACGATGAAAGAAAAGAAAGAATTTGATAGAGAAAAGAAGACTAGAGAGGTTCTTGAAATGGCTCTTTCACAAGAATTCAACTATAAATTTAGCAGTTACTACACTTCAAAAAGCTTATGGGAAGCATTTCAAATGAATTGTGAATGATGTTTGAACGGGAAAGAAAATACGATGAATTATGTGGATTCAACAAAATCTTCGTTTGCTCAAAAGGATGAGAACAGTGAATGTGAAATTCCTCTTGAAGGTGTAGAAGTAAGCCAGAACCAAGTTTTTGATGATAGAATTGTTTCTAAAGAATATTTTTGGTCAGAAGAAGCTAAGTATGATACAGAAAATTCTCAGCCAAAAGAAAATGAAACAAATGACGAGTCTGAGAAGAAGAAGTCTACAAAGACATTTATGGCAGATGGAGCCTCATCTAGTTCATCATGTGAGGTAGATTTTAATCCATTTGTTCAAATTCTCTGTTCTAATTGTCAATTTATTAAAACAGAAAATGATCGTGTACATGATCAACTCGAACCTTTTCGTGTGGCAGCATTACTTATAGAGAAAATGAAAAACGTTTCAAAGAGAAAATTGAAAATCTTAAAAAGGATAAACATAAATTTTCAATTAAAATGAGTGACCAACAGTTCCATTTGGATGTTGCCTACAAAAAGCTAGAGGAAATGAATCTTGAATTGGCTAAGTTGCAAAATGTGATATTGCAACTGAGTGGCAAACTCGAGAAGTTGAAAAACTCTTGTTTTCTGGTGGAACACTACGAGGCTGTAATGAGACAAGTGAATGGCCAAGGTTTGGGAACAAACGCCATACCTCCACCAGTAAATGGCAAGTTTGTCAACGAGCCAGTTGAAATTGATATCTCTTGTTTAGATGATAAGAGTGCAGGAAAGGAAAAGTCAAAGTCTGGTGTGACTAGGGAATCTGATTCTGATGAATCATTTGATGACAATAAAGTTGAGGGTGTTTTCAAAGAGGTAAATGTTGATGATGAATGTAAGGTGCAGAAGAATGTTATCACTAACCGTGACAAATGCATCCTTATTGAACCGGATGTCATAGAAACTAATGATAAACTGAAAAACATGCTTTATGGAAATTTTCAAACTCTAAAAACAACCAAAGTTGAAAATTTTGTTAACAGATTTTCACAGGGTTATGAGGAAAATTTTCAAAAGAATTTTCAATCAAATGCTCAAAAACAATTGGTTCAAATGCCAGGTGTTATTCATCAAACACCAAGTGGTGTTCATCAGAATGAGGCATCAACTTCAAGTGTCCAAGTTCCTTATAGAAAGATTTACAAAAAGAAGAGAGCTTGTTTTCATTGTGGTATTGTAGGACACATTGTGGTGAAGTGTCCTAACAAGAACCAGAGTAAGAAACCAGTTGACCCACAACAAGCTAAATCATCTGTTAAGCCATCGGTCAAACTAGTGGACAGATTTGTTGCTCCATGGGTTCAGAAAGATAAAAGACCACCAGTTCAGAAGAAAGGTATTTCAAAAGGACAGTCTGGTAGAATACCAAAGGCTAGTCTAAATGTGGCCAAATCAGTTAGTGAACAACATTTTGAGACACCTGTGGTGAAGCTTTCTAAACCACAGAAACGGAGACTGAACAAACGTTTGAGAAAATTAGAAAGAGAATTTCTTGAGGGTAAATTTGATCAAAAACCTGTTTCTTGAAAGCTAACTGGTGAAAGATCAAGGTTTTCAAAACCTGATTTTACAAAGTATTGCCACAAAACGGTTGTACCTGAGTTTTCAAAACACCAAAGTTTTCAAAAGAAAGAGGTTCAAGTTTGGAAAATAAAAGATTAAGTCTCTGATTCTGGTTCTAACTCTAAGTTACAACCACCACAACTTGATGATGGGCTTGTGTGTGAACTTAGAGAAGTGAGTTATATTGGTAAAGATGGACGACCCAAGACAACGATGGCTTGGGTTTCCATTTTAAACTAATGTGTTTGTTGTTGTATGTGCAGGCTCAACCAAAGAGAACTATTACCTGAAAGTTTTCTTTATTAACATTGATTTGATGTAGGTCGATGGTGGTTGTTTCATGGCACATAATAGGCATGTCACACTTCTACAAAATGTCGAAAATCAGTTGGATGTGGCGATATGGCATAACCATTGCACTAGATGAGTTGTTGAGATATTTCAACGACTTGATCTTAGAGGGAGAAGTTGAAGAATGTATCTGGATTTTGAGGTCACACAGTAGATGAATCTAAGATGACAATATATCTTGACACAAGAAGTAGGTGAGTGGGCATCAAGCTTTTGATGTTGTACCTAGTTCTAGTGTTCAAGGGGAGTCATCTAGACTGGGGGATTCTACCACTCAGGTGATAAAGTTTTAGTTTTTATTGTGTTCACGTATCACTGTTATTGGTAGCTTCTAATGATATCTTCTATCGCATCTTGAACATTTTGCCCAAGTAAAAAAAATAATTTAACCGGGTTTTCATGGAAGTGTTTATTTTTAATTTTTCTTTCATTTAAGGTCTTTTTAATTTAATTTACTTTCACATGTACACTTCCTTTTATTTTGTACAGATCTTAAAACAAAAATCCATAATATATATATATATATAATTTTGAATAATCAAGGTCGTTTGAAGTTTTAGGGGAAATGATAGTACATCAGGTGATTGTTTGACACACTAGACGATAGGAATTGACTGAAATGGTAGTTTAAGTGTTTAATTGAAGTTTACTTTGATCAAGACATCTAAGACTGCACAAATGGGAAGTGATTGTCTCATGATTACCTGATTTATTAGAATATTACAAAAATAGAATAAAGGTGTGTAATTTGGATTGTTGATAGGCTATAAGCATTTTATAACTTGAGTAGTGTGAAAATATAATTAGCATGATTCATCTGTGACGTAAACCCGCATCTAAGAATGTTTAACATCTATGGTGAGCTCTATCATATATAGAATGTGTGATGAATCTTAGATATTTCATGAGATTACCGTCATGGAGAAGTTTTAGCACAATCGGATTGATTTCATGCATATGCCACAAGCATAGAATTGGAATTTAATTCAGAGATGACCTCCTTTGCTTTGTTTACGCAATGACCTGGAGTGTTCATCTCACCTAAATAAACGTGTTGATCAAGTGATCAAAACATGAGTCAATCTTTGCAAATGCAAAATATTTGATAGATAAAAATTAAATATATATATATATATATATATATATATTAAGGTGTCTTCCACTTGGATATTTTCCTGTGCTAAAACAGATTCATCACTGTAAAGATTGAATGTCTGAATGACGTCTAGCATCTCTTGAGGATAGATAAAGACTTAGATTGTGAGTAACACGATGATATCTACTAAAAGTACCATAATCACACGAAATTAGGGTCTAAACATCATTTTAGTTTCAAGTCTTATAATATTGGCAACTTAAATTATATGCAATGGGGTTTAAATTGCAACACCTTGGTAATTCATGATATGATCCCGTTTTCTATGATGTCTATAGTATCATTGCTATTTAATCTTAAAAATTGTTTCTAAACTACCATGAAGTTCACATTTTTATGACTTGGGAAATTAAGTGTTTGAGAATCCTTTAATGTAGACAAATAGTTCTCTTTCTTATGTCTTGTTCGAGTTTAAGTGCATATATACTAGGCAAGGACTACAGATACAAGCTCGACCTCATGATGTGAGCAGACTCGAAGACAACTTCTGAAGACTTCTGAAGCTGTTGTCAAGGGGGAGTCTGTTAGAGCTTATTTGGAAGCATGTGACAAACATCTTCGGAGCTGTTGTTAAGGGGGAGTCTATTGGAGCATGTTTTGTGACAAGCAGCTTGAAGATTGTTTGTAGTTTATGAGAGTCGTTTGTATCTGATCGAGTTGTATATTCGAGTCCTTGTGTATATATGTTTTGGTTAAGTTGCACCTGAGTATTTAGCTTGTACTCAGGAAGTTATCCCTGCGTACTTAGGGTTAAGTACGCAAGAAGGTATTCCTGCGTACTTAGGGCTAAATATGCAGGAGCTAACAAGTGGTCCTGCGTACTTAGTGGCAAAGTACTGTTGGAGCATATTTTGGTGACAACGTGTAGGTCCCTTCGTGTGTGTCGGATCGTCACATGCAAGTGGTCTACTAGTCGCACCGGGTTGCGGAATACCCGTGACTAGGTGGAGAGTCTTACTAAACAAAGTAAACCAAACACGAGAGTCACAATAAACGTTCTTTGTTTTATAAACACTCGACGGTTACAGAGAGAATACAAGCTGCGTACTTAGCAAAACTGAGTTCGTCTAAGCAAATGGTTCTACGTCCTTAACCTTTGTGAACCTATCCTATTTATACAGACCTGATGCCTGCGCACTTGCTAAGTGCGCAGGACCAATTGCTCTTGCGTACTTAACAAGTACACAAAGGTGTTCTTGCGTACTTGCTAAGTACGCAGGAGCTTTCTCCTGCGTACATGTAAGTGCGCAAAACACTTAGCAGAAAAACAACTTACATTATGTAAAAGTAAATACAACTCGATAAACTATTACATAATGACTCATAAATACAAAGACAAATTACAGACATTAGACATACAAACTAAGACTCTATCCAGAGTGTTGTCACAGGAAAGTGCATCAACAAACTCCCCCTTGACAACAGCTCGGGATCTTCATCGTATTCAGTCTTCGGTCTTCAGTCTTCACATCATCTGCTCCTTAGCTTCCATCTTCTTTTTGTAATCAAGACAGAACTTGATCAACTTGTCGTATTTGGCAGAGAGAAGCTTCGTCCATTCGTCAGTGTGGATGCAGTACTTGTCGGCTAGTACCTCCAGATCGTTCACAGAAAAGTTGATGAAGCAGACTTCATCAAATATCCTGATCACTTCCTTTGGCACAATATTTCCACTTCCTGACTTACCTTTACTCATTACCATAGCCTCGCCTGTTTTTGGATCAACGTACTAGTACCACATGTCACCAAGAATATCCTGAGGTAACTTGCTCAGGGGAATCTTAGTTTCACATCGCACTGGCTAGTATACCAATCTCTTTATGGGCTTCTTAGTCACAGGATGCACAGCGTGCTTATCCTTGACTCTTCTGGGCACCTGAGGCTTGAGGTATTCAAATTTCCCTGATCTTGCTTCCCGCTGTAGTGTTACCCACAAACCCATTGCTACTGCTTGATTCGAGTGACTTAGCAGATCACGGTTTGCGAGGTTAACTAGGTCATACTTGGGCAAAGAGTTGAACACCTCACTGGTGGGTTTCAAGTATTGTACCCCCCAGATCTTTTGATGGCGAACAGCTGCTTGTCCTCCTCGAACCTAACAGCTAAGATCATACCTGTCGCTCCGTGCTTGTCTGTGATAGACGTCTTTTGCCACACGGGAGCTGGACCCTTTGTAGATGCAGAAGGCATGTCTTTCTCTTTTTGTGCCTCGGGGTCCACAGGTATAGGGTCGACCGGGGAGGCTTCAGTTGTAGTTTCAACATTACTTGCCGTGTCAACTGAGCCTGTTTCGAGCGATGGTACTTCAAAGATCTCACCATCTTCTAACTCATACTTACCTTCCCCGTCGCCATTGGGAATCTCAATCACCACATCATCGTCATCCTCGTTCCAGTCATCACCAGAGTCGATCTCTCCTTCTTCCAGATTACGGAGAGCATCGATCTGTGCCTCTTTGGAATAGTCAGGCTCTAAATAGAGGATCTTATCATCAGATAAGTCCTTGAGCACGTCAGCCGCTGACTTCCCTTTATCTCCTCCACCACCACCACCTGAGGTATCACCACCCTCTTGCTGAGTAGACTCCCCCTCAGCCAATGGAACAAAAGAGATGGGCACAATCGCCAAAGCTAGGTGCTCACCTCCACTAGGACCGACTTCTGGATCCTTGTCTTTATCATCATCCTTAGTCAGATCGACTGGATGACAAGACTCGGCACCGGTGGATTTCTTTTCTTTGTCTTTCTCTGTCTCATTCTCTGTCTCCTTCTCCCCCTGAGCACCTAGCTTCGCGGTCAGTTCACCAACTAATTTGACCATAGCTTCATGCTCCTTCCTTTGTAGATCCAGCCTTAGCTCCATAGAAGTTCTGTGGGCTAGAATCATGTCATTAGTCTTCATCAACAGTTCATTCTGTGCCATGACATTTTCAACCGTTCATCAGTCCCCGTTCTCTGGCTACGCAGAATCCTAACTTCATCCGCCAGAGAGTTTATCTGTGCTTGTTGAGCATCAAAATCCTCTTTTGACTTTTGAATAGTCTTCAACAAGCCAGCAACTTGGGTTTCTAGCACATCGATCCTAGCTTCATTTGGATCTGGATGCCTAGATGATGAGGCTTCGGCGTTGTGGATGGGGGAAGAGAAGATTGTGTCAAAGTCAAACCCCTGTGAGAAATCACCGTAGTTAAAGGGTTGACCTGACGTCTCTTTGGTGGGTATTGGGATGAGGGATGTAATGATGGGAGTTATGGTTGGGGTGATGGTGACTGACTCCGTGAAAAGTGGAGCAGTCACCGTCACCTGGACGGTTGGAGGAGGGAGTGTCACCGTCACAGGAATCACCTATGTGACCGCCGTGACTGCCATATCTGCTTATACCAGTGGCCTTCTCCTCCTTCTATACAGTTGCTGTGCTGACGGGGTAGATTCTGACTCTGGACGGGCAGCTTCAACTTGTACTGGCTGCACAGTCGGAATCTCTTCAACCCTGGGGATAGCAACCTCTTGCCGATCGCCCCTTTTCTTGTTGGCACTCTCATGCCTTTGTCTTTGTAGAGCAGCGTCAGAGTCGGAATCCGGCTCGTATTCGCTGCCCGAGCTTTGTCATTTTCTTTTTGAAGACGACGCAGGCAGGGTTACATGTGCCGACCTTCTCGGATGTGCCTGTGATGGTGCGTCATCGGAATCAGAAGAATCTGATTCTGTTGCCTCCGAATCGGATTCCTCAGCACCACCAACATTACCTTCATCATCACCTTCATCATCATCATGCTCTTCCTCTTGCTTTTCACCAGAGTCATCACTCATCTCTGGTGCTGAGTTGGGACTATAACAGTTCCAATCTTCAGGAGCGACGTATGCTTCATTCAGTAGGTGGCCAAAGAGTTCAGTGTGCGCAGGGGTAGGTTCTACACTGCCTGGCTTTAGAAACTGAGCAAAGACTCTCTTGTCCACCCTTTTTACCTGCAGTCTCTCCCCGATAGCACGTAGGTTTGGCAATGCGTCATCGATTAGGAGCTGCACAAACCTCGGGTACAAAAGGAACCTGAACCTCTCTGCTGTATTTATCAGGTCATTGAGTGCTTTGAAGATATAGCGAGAGAAGTTGTAGCCCCGATTGAGAGACAGGCCCACCATGGCCGCTGCAAGGTCATGACCCATGGCATCTTTCCCCGCTTTCCTGGATGAGATGCACACGATCATGATGTGGGCAAAGTAACGCCATTGATCCAATACCCACATCTTCTTGTAAGAAGCATAGTCCCTAGCCCCGACATATCCCATTCTGTGCCTCCAACACCCATCCACGTAGTAATCTGGATAGGATGTCGGGTCGGTGGCAAGGTCTCCGAACTGCAATACTCTCCTTATTGTATCCTTAGAGATAGCAATAGCCCGACCGTCAACGGTAGCCCTTATGACATTCGGGGATACCGTGCAATCGTGCTCTGCAGTCTCCCAGAATTGCTCCAGGTAAGGTCTTGAGACTGTTGGGTTTGCTGAGATTGCATAACTTATTCTTGATCTGTTCAGAAAATCCACAATCTCCTTATATTGCAAGGCTGCACCTTTCCATTCTGGTTCGGTGTTAGCCAATAGGTTGAATTCGTCAGTGAATGCACGAGCCATAGCCTACAAACACACACAGAAAACATATTCAAAACAACTTATAACACTGGAAGTAGACACACATGACATAGTATAGTAGTTACACTTTGAAAAAATTTTCAGATTTAGGAAAAATTTCTAAGTGTTGGTCCTACGCACTTAGCAAGTGCGCAGGATTTTCCTCTTGCGTACTTAACAAGTACGCAAGAAGTATTTCTTGTGTACTTGCTATGTGCGCAAGAACAACCCTTAGCAAAAATTTCAGAAACTTGAAAACATCACAGATTGTTCCAATACCGGGTCGAGTAGGTCACCACTATGTCGAAATCGACGATTCTAACTCATGGGACCATTATCGACACCAGTAACTACCAAAACACACCATTTTGTGACCTAGACAGTCTCCGACCCACTGTCGGTTCATCTTCAACCAACGAAACAATCTAAGACTGGAAAAGGATGATTATAGAATCGATTAAGTGACCTATTAGCATCTAGTGTCAATAAGTTACCCAGACAACCCCATATTACCCCAAATTTTGTCGGAATTAACCTAAAAATATTCTAGGTCAGAAACCGGTCCAAATGTCATGAATCAATGGATGGAATTGGCCTATAATCTCACCACTGAGATGAAATACGAAGATGACAATGTGTACGGGATGAAACGATGGATTGGACACAAGCGATTTTGAGAGTAAAATTGCAGGGGGGAAACTTTGGGTTTGAAAGCGTAAAGCTTGAGAAAAGTTCTAAGTCTCTGATTTATACCCCTCAATTAATGTTCGTGCGTACTTGTTAAATGCGCACGAATTAACTCTTGCGTACTTAACAAGTGCGCAAGGATTAACTCTTGCGTACTTGTTAAGTGTGCAAGTGTTACTTCGTGCGTACTTGACAAGTGCGCACAACCCTTAAGTGCGCAATTTTCAACTCAGAATTTATGAAGATTTTCAAGTCAAATAACGAACAAGATAAAAATATTCAACCAAGAGGATTCAAAATCAATTCAGGAAGGTTAAAAACAAATATTTTTGGCTTTTCTGAATAAAGTTGAACTATGCATAAACTTAAAATATTTTTGATCTTTTCTCATAGAAATATACAAGTATTCACACAAACTATTTTTGATCAAAGACACGAGCAAAGGATCATATCATGCTATCTTTTAGCAAAAAAAAAACGATACAAAATAAACATCAAAGAATATGAGATCATGTCATGGATTACTAATTATTCATACGTAATAAGCATATAGATAAGTAATTCAAGTTGACAATATTATAAGATTTGAAACTATAAGCATCTTTGTATCACATTCTTGTGTATTAAGATATTATTTATAAGATATACAACGTGTACCCCACGGATATGCTATTCTAACTTGCACTATCTCAAGGCATCTAAGATTTCTCCAATTATTTTCTAAATTTTCAGAATGAAGCTACATCTATTAGCACAGGAAAAATCAAGCAGAATCCACAAGGATTATCAGGAATCATAAGATTCAGAATCGAGTGATTCATTTGTCTTGGTTTCATGTGATTTTCTTCTTTGAATATTGGGATGATGATTCAGGATAATAGATATGGTGTTTGATTATTAGGTAAGGGGATCCAACTTTTATCTGGATTTGATTTCAATGAATCAGGAGTGATTCAAGGGTGAATACATGCTCAACGGTTAATGTAGAGACATGTCTTGATTCAATCTCTCCTTGCATACTTATGAGTATGGGCAGTGAGATGAACCGCATTAATTGTGCTAACGACATAACCCGAAACTGATCTCAAAAGAAAATTATTATCAAAATCTAACATCCTTTATCTGATAGTGATCTTTTCTAATCTTTTACTCACACACGCTTGCAAACATGGGTTCAAATCACATTTGTAATTTAGATTTAGTTTCCACACTACTAGTGATTCAAAGACGCATACAGCCTACTGACAATTCAAATTACTTGTAAATAAACAGATTAAAAACATAATAATTTTAAACAGATAAGTAAGCATGACGTAATCATTTCCCATATGAGCAGTCTATGAAGTTTAGATCATTTCTGATGTACTATCATTTCCTCTTTTCTCAAGTTAACTTTGAAATTTTCTCCATTTTGTTTTTTTAATTTTTGTAGAATATTTTAAAAACTAAAAGAACTGTACAGAAAATTTAAAAGAATTGAAAATTTAACTTCCATGAATTGAAATGATTTAAGAAAACTTAGTTTTCACTCAGGATTGAACATTCCTATCAAGTTGACAAGATGCTCAAAACGGGATCGATCAAATGCCTTTGTGAAAAGGTCAGCAAGATTGTCATCCGTGTGAACTTTTTCAAGTTCGATTAAATGCTTTTCAGCACAATCACGGATGAAATGATGGCGAATCTCTATATGTTTAGTTTTGGAATGTTTCACCTGGTTATTTGTGATAGAGATGGTGGCAATGTTGTCAATGAATAGAGGAGTTCCAGTGAAGTTCAAGCCGTAGTCTCGCAATTGCTGCTGAATCCACAATATCTGAGAACAACCGCTAGCTGCAGCAATGTACTCTACTTCACAAGTTGAGACAGAAACCGTTGACTGCTTCTTGCACTGCCAGGAGACCAGCCTGTCTCCTAAGAATTGACATCCACCAGAAGTTGACTTTCTGTCAAGGTTACAACCGCCATAATCTGAATCAGTATATGCTTTGAAGTCGAATGACTGCTGCTTCGAGTACCAAAGACCTAATTGGGGTTTCCCTTTCAGGTATCTGAAAATTCTCTTTACTGCTATCATATGAGACTCCTTCGGTTGTGACTGAAACCTTGAGCACAAGCACACAGCAAACATTATATCGGGTCTTGAAGCTGTGAGATACATAAGTGATCCGATCATCCCACGGTACAACCTGCTGTCCACATCCTTTCCATCACTGTCGGGATGCAAACCGTTTGACTGGGACTGGTGTGCCATAAGTAGTGCTATCACTCATCTTGTATTTTGACAAGATGTCCTGCACGTAATTAGTTTGATGTAGATAAATACCATTCTCTCTTTGACTGACTTGCAGACCTAGAAAGAATGACAGTTCACCCATATTGCTAATTTCAAACTTGGACTTCATCACCTTCTCGAATTCCCTACACATCCCTTCATTGGTCGACCCAAAGATAATGTCGTCGACATATACTTGCACAAGAAGAATGTCACCTCCTGCTTTCCGTATGAAGTGAGTCGAGTCAATCTGTCCACGATCGAAACCATTAGACAGTAAATGCTTAGATAATGTCTCATACCATGCCCGCGGTGCTTGATGAAGACCATAAAGTGCTTTGTCGAGCTTGTACACTTTATTGATATTATGCAGATCTTCAAAACCAAGAGGTTGAGTGACATAGACTTGTTCATGCACCTTACCATAAAGGAAAGCACTCTTCACATCAAGTTTATAGACCTTGAATCCGACATATGTGGCATAAGCCAAGAACAGTCGAATGGCCTCAATTCTAGCAACTGGGGCATATACTTCATTGTAATCCAAGCCCTCTTGTTGATAATAACCCTGAACAACCAATCTTGCTTTGTTCTTCATAACTACATGACGATCATCCGTCTTGCATTTGAACACCCATCTGGTACCAATTGGCTGAAAGCCTTTTGGCAAGTCAACAAAATCCCACACTTGCAACTTTTGGAATTGAGACAGTTCATCTTGCATCGCCTCAATCCAGCAGTTGTCAGCGAGAGCCTCCTTCACATTCTTCGGCTCTACCTGGGACACAAATGCAGCATGCAGACATGTTTCAATGACACCAGTGTCAAATATCTCTATGTAAAGACTGGTGTTCTCAGTGATGGTTCTATGACGAGTCTGAACACCGGCATAAGGATCACCAATAATGTTGTCGATTGGATGATTCCTATGCACCCTCGTCTCCGGTACAATTGGTTCTTGAATTTCTGGATCTAGATTTGTGCTTAACTCCCCCATTTCCTGTGTTCCAGAGGAAGAAGATTCAATGTTAATTGGATCAGCTGGAGCTTCATTTCCTATAATTGTGTTAGGATTGGCTTGAGCGTCATCTCCAACAATATGAACACCTTCACTGTTATCACTGTCATGAGTTCCAGATGCAGATGCAGCATTGGAATCAGGAGTTATAATTGGTACAATAGCACGAGTAGAAAAAATGGAGTCATTGTCGGCACGCAATAAATCATAGACATTTGCGGCGTCTTCTGCAGAAAAGTCAGGAAGATTGAAGGACTTGAATAGCGCATCATAATCAAAACCCCAAGCTGGACCTTTTGGTTCTGGTGGAGTGCTGTGTTTACTACAGTCCACTTCAAACCATTCCTCGACAGTACGAGTTCCTATGTTGTACACTCTCTTGCAGGGCGAATTGGCAACATATCCTAAGAAGATGCCTTCCACCGCTTTCGCATGAAATTTAGACTGACGGTCTTTATACTGTAGCAACAAGGAACAAGGACTACCAAAAGGAACTAGGTAATCAAGATTGGGAAGTCGATTGTTGATCAACTCATAACATGTCTTGTTGTGCCTTTTCACAACCAGAACCCTGTTTAAGACGTGACAAGCTGTATTAACTGCTTCTGCCCAGAAAGTGACAGGAAGCTTTGCATCTGACAGCATAGTCCTTGCAGTCTCGATCAGTGTTCTGTTCTTCCGTTCAGCAACTCCATTCTGCTGAGGTGTGTACGGCGCGCTGAATTCGTGACGGATCCCTCTCTTGAGACAGAAAAGTTCCATCAAATTATTCTTGAACTCAGTTCCTTTGTCACTCCTTATTCTTCTAACTTTCAGCTTGCAAAGAGATTCCAAGCTCAGGATCAGGTATTGAAGAATATCAACAGTCTCGTCTTTTGTACTTAAAAAATGCACCCAAGAAAAACGTGAGAAATCATCAGTTACAACTAGACAGAACGACTTACCTCCAATACTCCTGATACTTATGGGGCCAAACAGATCCATGTGTAATAGCTCCAAAGGGGTATCGATAGAGTTTTGGAGCTTGGGCTTGTGAGACTTTCGTTGCTGTTTGCCCTTTTTACACGGCATACAGTCATCTACAACGGTAAACCTCAACTTAGGAACCCCGGTTACCAAACCGTTTCGGACAAGATGATTCATTTTACGATAAGAAATATGTCCGAGTTTCCTATGCCACAAGATGGAGTCAAGTTCTGTCGCTTTTGTAAGAAAACAAGTAGCAAGATGAGGTGGTTTTTGCCACGCTCATATCGATCTGATAAGTGTCGTTTGATCTTGGTGCTCTCATCAGAATCCAGTCTTCGGGAACCTCAAAACCGGGTTTGAGAATCAGACATTCTGACTTGTCAAACATCACCGAGTACTCCTTGTCACACATTTGGGAGACACTCAACAGGTTATGCTTCAGCTGCTCGCAAAAGTTGACATTGTCAAAGCTAACACAACCGTTTGAAACCACTCCTTGACACGTGATGCTGCAGCCTTTTTCTCCGGCAAAGGCCACATAGCCGCCTTTGAATGGTTTAACATCTTGAATCAAGGCCATGTTTCCTGTCATGTGCCGGGAGCATCCACTATCTACATACCAACGGTTAGAGATAGTACCCTTCGGACGTCCCTGCACGAGTAACAAAAGAATTAGTTAGATTTGGAGACCCAAGCCATTGTGGTCTTGGGTCGTCCATCCTTCTCAAAATAAACTACTTCTTTCAACTCATAGTCATGACGACTGTTTGAAATTAGTGAATCTTTGGATGAATTTGGAACAGGAGATTGAGAACCTTTAACTTTCTTGTTCCAGGATCTCTTTTGATTCTTAACCAGAATAGTAGACTTTGGCTCAACCACAGCCGGTGAACTTGTGGAAGCTTCACCTGATTGAGTCTTAGTCAGCTGTTCCAGCTTTCTCAACCTCTTATTCCTTCTTCTTCTTTGTGGCTTAGAGAGTCTAGCCACAGATTTCTCACCAGTGCGTGTACTACCAGATCTAGACACACGAGGTACAGTAGGTTGCTTTACCTTTCTTGCAACAGATGGTTTGGCCTCAGATTTAATCTTAGGTTTTCCCATAGGTTGTACTGGTGGTTTCACCACATTCTGCTTTGGACTTCTGGGAGGTTTCACTATTAGCGATTTAGGGATAACGGCTGGCTGTGAGACAACATGCCGTTTCCCTTGGTTCTTTTATGGACAGTTCACAAGAATGTGACCAACCATGCCACAATGAAAACACATCCTCTTGTCCACATGAGTTCTCTTGTAAGGCTCATTAGATCTGGCCTTAGATAACTCTCCATTATGAGCAGGAGGAGTTGGTTTATGAACAAGAGTCTGACCTTTTTCAGTTTGGTTTTTGGGGGTATAATACTTTTGAAAATTCTCTTTGTAACCAAGCCCATAATGAGCTGAAAAAGCCTCTTTCTTAACTTGGTTAATATTTTTATAACCCCCGTAAAGCATTACCTTAAGTTTATCATTTGTTTCAATGATATCAGGTTCAGTTAAAATGTAGTTATCACCATTAGTGATAATGTTTTTGTGGACTTTCTGTTCAGTCAACAACTCCTCAGAGACTACTCCTTCAGGGCAAGTGTTAACCGACCCATCATCAGAAGCAGTAACATACTCCTCACTAGATGTGGAGTTAGCCTTACTTGAAGATTCATCCTTTTTAAGGGAATCATCCTTATCAGAGGACTCATCTAGACAGGTGAGATCAATGTCTATCAAGCTATTGACAAACTTCCCACTTATTGGTGGAGGAATGGCATTGGTACCAAGACCTAGGCCCTTCAATTTCCTCACTACTGATTCGTAGTGCTCCACCACAAAGCGTGAGTTTTTCAACTTCTCATTTGTACATTTTAACTGCAGGATCTCATTTTGCAGTTTCTTGATTTCATTGTTCCGTTTTTCTAACCCCCGATACGCAATATCTAAGTGAACTTGTTGCTCACTTATTTATAAAGAATATTCACATTTTTCTTTTTTCAACGTTTCAACAGACTCTTTAAAACGTTTTTTCATTTTCTTTGTAATTATGAGCTGCCATGGTTAGGGGTTCGATTTTGTCTTGGAGCTTAGAAATTTCAAGCTTTATCCCTAGACATTTAGAACAAGAAATAACAGAGAAAGGGTTAGAATCTACCTCAGATGATGAACTCTGTGCTTCTCCAATGGCCATGAGAGCAACGGCAGTGGTAGACTCCTTTTCAACAACTACAGAAGCTTCCATCTCCTCAGCTTCTTTTCTCTCAGCCTCCATCAGCTCCATGATCTCAGCCATGAGACCAACCTATGTTTGAGCAATGATGGCGTCCTCTAGATGAAGACCCCAATCAAAGTTTTCGTCATGCTGAGCTACCAGTGCATTTGACGAACCACCTTGGTGTTGATTGTGGTGGTTAGTGTTGTTGTGGCCGTGGCTGTTTCCCTGGCTAGGTCTGGTGAAACCAGAGGCCGGTGCTCGGTCTTTTTGACACTCACGAGCAAAGTGTCCATAGTTCAGACACTTGTAGCATTTAGCCTTGGATTTATCAAATCCAACCTTGGCATTAGAATGTCCACCAATGAACTTTCTTCCTGTTCTGTTCAGGAAACGCTTGGCCCTCCTCAAAAGCATGGCCATATTCCATTGAATATCCATGTCCTCAATATCATCAGGATCCACTTGGTTAAAGTCTTCTTCAATAGTTTCGGGATCCGTTAGCTTGCCGCCTATGAAATTCTCATACGCAAGCATACATGATGAAAACAATGCTACATGATCTTCAGCTATTTTGACTATTGCAGAATGGTTAGCTGAAGACGTAGCTGGAGGATTTCTTGAGGTGTGTTGATGATTAGTTCCCAACCCTGATCCGGATGCATAACAAGCATGACCACCACACCCATTTGAGTGGTCTTCTTCATTGGAGTGTCCAGTAAAGAGGGCAATTCCAGAGCCCGATGATTTTGAAGTGGAAGTCGTCCCATGATACATGGAAGGGTCCTGTATCTGAGGTCTTCCCGAGCTCTCCTTCTTCATAAGATTCATGTTATGAGCTTGAATCTTACCAATAGCCTCATCTACTGTTAACTCATAGAATTTAGGATTTTCCCTCATCAGGGTTGTATACATCTCAAACTTTGGTGGCAAAGCATCAAGAAATTTTTCCACCAGTTCTTCATCGGGATATTTCAGTTCAAAAGCTTTCAACTCCGTTTGTAAATGATAGAATCTAGAGATGAGATCATTTAACGATTCATTTTCCATGAAATTGAAGCATTCATACTGCTTTCGGAGAAGATCCCGCTTACTCTTCTTAATGTCATTGTTCCCCTCAAATCTTTTCTGAAGTGCTTTCCAAAGATCCTTGGATGTGTCATAGCCTTGGAAACTGTGAAACAATTCCCGAGTTAATGACATAGTGATTGAGACAAGAGCCTTCTTTTCCCGATCATAAGCTTTCTTTTGTTCTTCATCAAGCTTAGAAATGGGCTTTGGCACCTCTTCATCAAGATAGATGTGTGTGGGATGCTTATATCCCTCAATGATTGGTATCCATAATGATGAGTCGGTGTATGAAATGTAGTGCTCAAAACGCGCCTTCCAATTGGAATAATCATTTACATTTAATAGTTTAGGCGGTTTCTGAGGTGTACCGATCTCATTATCATAATTTAACATGTTTCCAAGATTTTGAAGGTTCGACATAGTGAATTACTTGGTCAAAAAATCAGAAAAATCAGACACTGTTGCGCACTTGGTTTTGGCCTTGCGCACTTGAGAAATGGTCTTGCGTAGTTAAGACTTGCTGTTGCGTACTTGTAAGTACGCAAGAGGAAATATTAAGTACGCAGGATATAACTTTAGTTCGCACAAGTTCATTCTTGCGCACTTGTAAGTACGCAAGAGATAACTCTTGCGTAGTTAGTAAGTACGCAGAAAACTGTACTTTTTACCAAAAATGGTAAGTACGCAGGACACCTTTTCAGTAACTCTCACCAAACTTTTCCGGTCACCTGAAAATCGCCGGAGATAGTGAAAAATAGGCTGATGATCAATGCAATCGAGCCAAAGGATCAGAAACAAGTTTCTACCCAACCTTTGATGCTCAAAACACACAAATACACAACAAAAATCAGTTTTTGAGAGATTTTTGCTTCTAAAAAAGTGCTCAAGAGCTACCCCTTTTTATCACAAAAATCATCAAAAATACCTCTTTTTGCTTGTAAAACTCAGTAAAACGTCTCCAAACTCACTTACAACACTCGAATTCAAGAGCAATGCTCTGATACCACTTGTAGGTCCCTTCGTGTGTGTCGGATCGTCACATGCAAGTGGTCTACTAGTCACACCGGGTTGCGGAATACCCGTGACTAGGTGGAGAGTCTTACTAAACAAAGTAAACCAAACACGAGAGTCACAATAAACGTTCTTTGTATTATAAACACTCGACGGTTACAGAGAGAATACAAGCTGCGTACTTAGCAAAACTGAGTTCGTCTAAACAAATGGTTCTGCGTCCTTAACCTCTGTGAACCTATCCTATTTATACAGACCTGATTCCTGCGCACTTAGCAAGTGCGCAGGACCAATTGCTCTTGCGTACTTAACAAGTACGCAAAGGTGTTCTTGCGTACTTGCTAAGTACGCAGGAGCTTTCTCCTGCGCACATGTAGGTGCGCAAAATACTTAGTAGAAAAACAACATACATTATGTAAAAGTAAATACAACTCGATAAACTATTACATAATGACTCATAAATACAAAGACAAATTACAGACATTAGACATACAAACTAAGACTCTATCCAGAGTGTTGTCACAGGAAAGTGCATCAACACAACGAGCTTGAAGATATTATGTCTTAGTCTTAGAGTCTTTGACTTGTAATTGATAGAATTGTTAGCAACAGTTAAAGGGGAGTTTGTTAGGACATGTTTTGTAACTGTTGAAAAAATTCTGTGTAAGTTCATAGAAGGCGAACTTAACAAGTTCGCCTAAGCATCTTTAGGAGCGAACTTGTTAAGTTCGCCTTGCCTATTACAGGCGAACTTAATAAGTTTGCTTAAGCATCTTTGAGGCGAACTTAACAGATCAGATGTCAATATATAGATGTTTACAGATTCAGAAGAGAGCAGAGTAGAGGAGTGTTGAATAGAAGTGAACGAATTGTCTAATTGAGTCTGTAAACTCTATGATTGTTGGAATACAAGCTTGAATGTTATTTACATGATTGTTTCTATTGTCTTTTGTGTATACAGTTGTTGATTCGGTTGGATTCCGCACTCCTCGTTAACAATACGTCTTATCACGAGAACGATCCGTAGAAGAGCCATGTGGACCTACAAGTGGTATCAGAGCTTATGCTCGTGATTCTTGGTGATTTTAGACGGTTTTGTATCCAAATTGACAAGAAATTCATCATCTTTGAAATTTTCATTTCCATGGAGTGTTCAAGCTTATTTTGCTTCTGATTTTGTATTTTGAAGTGGATTTTGAAGAAATTGATCCGATAGTGTCACACCCCGATAGTGGATTTTGAAGATTTGGTATTTTGTTCAAGCTTTTTTTATAAAATCAATTATTTTTCTTTGAAAATTCATTTCAAATGCTTATTGTTTTTAAAATATAAAATTTAGTATTCTGCCAAGATTTTCTCACACACACGACCGTGCCTGGGACAAGGCACGATCGTGCTAGGACCACGGGCGCGACCGTGCTAGTCAGGGCGCGACCGTGTTGATCAAACAGAAAATATAACTAACCTGCTCACTAGGCACGACCGTGTCTTAGCCAGGCACCACCGTGTCTAGGGTTCTGTGGCTTGACCAAGTCTAGTCAAGAGGCACGACCGGGTCTGAGTGTGTGAGGCACGACCGCGCTGGGATTAGCACGACCGTGTCAATTCCAATTCAGGAACGAATTGACTAATTCTTATAATGTTAATGTTGGAAATCATAGGGATTTCATCCATTAGATTATTACGAGTCTATTGGTATAGATTGATTGTATTTTAAACATGTCCAGAACCCGATTCGATTAAACCATTTTTGAATGACACATAGATTCGGGTTCGTGTTAATTTCCATATTGTAAGCCCAAATTGAGTTAGGGCTTTTGATCTATAGACATGTGTATGAGGTTTCAATTACCAGAAAAGACGATGAATCGATAGCGTACGGTAGAGGCGAGTTCCGGCGTCGACGGGTTTGATTTCCGGTGCTCTTTGCTGCAACTCCGGCTAAATCAGTGTGTCTAGAAGTTTTAGAGAGGATCGAGTAGTGTGTGTCGTTTATTTTCTTGAGAGAATTAGGGTCGAAATGGAGGAATCGATGGTCTCGTGAAATGATTTGACGGTTTTGAGATGAATCGAATTCGCCAAAGTTATTTGTTGTAATTGTGGTGATTATTCGATTAATTGTTTTTGTTAATGGTAATGATGCGTATATCGGTTACGAATTCAAACGATTCTGCAATTAAAATCTGCATTTACGTTTCAACTGACGCGAGGCGCGACCGTGCCTATACGAGGCGCGACCGTACCAAGGCACTTGGCGCGACCGTGCCAGAACGTGGCGCGACCGTGCCTATTAGGGTTTCTTGTTAATTTATAAAATCAGTCCTTGCAAATTTCTGTTTTGATAGATTTATATAAGTATAAACTTATTTAGAATTTTAATAGGATATACTCGTGTAAAATATACGAATTTGCATTGGAACATAGTATTTAATTGTTGGTACGAATAGAACAAGTTAGTGTAATAAAATTGGGTTTGAAATATATCACATTGAACTGAAATACAGATAATGAAAATCAGAAATGTTATAGTATCCCCATGTTGAGGGAATTTCGTCCGAAAATTTAGCTAGTAGAGGCGAAGACATCAGTGAAGAGATGGGGGGTACTTGAGCTTCATTTGGTCCTCTCGTTCCTAAGTGAATTCAGGACCACGTTTAGATTCCCAACGAACTTTGACAATAGGGATACGGCTTCGCTTGAGCTGTTTGATCTCACGATCCATGATTTCTACCGGTCTCTCAATGAAGCGCATCGTTTCGTCAATGTGCACGTCGTCAAGAGGTATGTGGAGGTTCTCATCAGCAAGAAATTTCTTCAGATTAGACACATGAAATGTAGGATGCACGTTGCCAAGTGATGGAGGTAAGTCGAGTTTGTAAGCCACTTTCCCAATCCTTTCGAGGATCTTGAATGGACCCACATAGCGAGGTGCTAACTTGCCTTTCTTTCCAAAGCGGATCACACCCTTCCACGGAGACACCTTTAGAAGAACAAGGTCACCGACTTGGAATTCCAAGGGTTTTCGTCGTTTGTCGGCATTACTCTTTTGCCGACTTCTCGATACTCGAATGTTGTCACGGATTTGGATAATCTTGTCGGATGTTTCTTGAATTAGCTCGGGACCGGTGATTTATGCTTCACCAATATCGTTCCAACAGATAGGAGAACGACACTTGCGACCATAGAGAGCTTCAAATGGAGCCATGTTGATACTCGTGTGGTAGCTATTATTGTAGGAGAATTCAATTTGGGATAAATGTGAATCTCAATTGCCACCAAAATCAATTACGCATGCTCTAAGCATGTCCTCCAGAGTTTGAATTGTACGCTTGGTCTGACAATCAGTTTGGGGATGGTAAGCCATGCTAAAATTCAATCATGTGCCAAGAGCAGTTTGGAGAGATTGCCAGAAACGGGAGGTGAACCGAGTATCTTTATCCAATATTATGTTTAAGGGAACACCGTGACGGCTCACAATTTCGTCAATGTAAATTCGGGCCAATTTCTCAACCCGATAGTCTTCACGGATATGCAAGAAATGAGCAGATTTGGTGAGGCGGTCAATGATCACCCAAATGCTATCATAACCACTTGAGGTGCGAGGGAGTTTGGTAATGAAGTCCATAGCTAAATTTTCCGATTTCCACACTAGAATTTCTCGTTGTTCAAGCAAACCGGAAGTACGTTGGTGTTCGGCTTTGACTTTGGAGCAAGTTAGACATTTGGCAACATAGAGAGCAATGTATTTCTTCATACCTGGCCACCAATATTGTTGCCGAAGATCTTGGTACATTTTATCCGCACCAGGATGAATAGAATAACGAGTCTTGTGAGCTTCGTTCATGAGAAATGTACGGAGATCATCACAATCGGGAACCCAAATACGGTTCAAGTAATAAAGTAAGTCATTGGGTTTTGGTTCAGGTTGGAGTTCAACACCACACAACATTTCCTCGTACATGTTACCCTCGGTGACTGAGACGTGTTGAGCTTCTAAGATGCGATTTTGAATATTGGTTTGAATTCTGATAAGATGGGTGCACCCCACGGTGAATGACTTGGACGAATGAAGCCCTTGTCGGAGAGCTCTTCGAGTTGACTTGCAAGTTCTTGCATTTTAGAAGGTGCAAGACGGTAAGGAGCTCTAGCCACGGGGTTAGCTCCGGGTATAAGGTTAATGCGAAATTCTACTTGTCGAACGGGTGGAAGACCGGATAGATCTTCGGGAAATACTTTGGGAAAATCCCGAATGATGGGAATGTCTTGGATACTCTTCTCTTTGACATACTTTTGAACAACACGAGCTAAGAAGGCTACGTACTTATTTCGTAAGTACTTTTGGGGGGTAGTGCATGTCATTAACTTGAGTCCTTTGCAAGGCTTTTCACCAAAGACTCTTAACGTTTCTCCCGACGGTAGAGGTATTCGGATGCACTTCTCAAAACAGATGACTTCGGCATGATGATTTGATAGCCAATCCATGCCTATAATGATATCAAAACTTCCTAGTGGCATTGGTACAAGTTTGATTGGAAATGTATTATCATTAAGTTCTGGAGAGCAGTCGTGAAAAACAGAGTCAATTGTAAGAGAGTCACCATTTGCTACTTCGACGGTGAAGGCTTTCTCTATTTGGGATCGTGTCTTTGCAAGTAAGGGTTCAAAGTTAAGTGACAAAAATGTATCGGGCGTTTTATATTAAATATAAATTTAGTAAATAACTTTTGTTAATCTATTTTTATAAATATGTGTAAATGGGTTGTATAAATAATATCCAGGTGTAGGGTTTAATAATAAGTATAAATTTAATTTTGTAGGTTTAAATAAATAACTTCTATTTATTTTAGAATAGGAATTTGATCTTTTTAAACAAGGTTAATATAAATCTTTATAAAATCAATTATTTTTATTTGAAAATTCATTTGAAATGCTTATTGTTTTTAAAATATAAAATTTAGTATTCTGCCAAGATTTTCTCACACACACGACCGTGCCTGGGACAAGGCACGATCGTGCAAGGACCACGTGCGTGACCGTGCTAATCAGGGCGCGACCGTGTTGATCAAACAGAAAACATAACTAAGCTGCTCACTAGGCACGACCGTGTCTTAGCCAGGCATCACCGTGTCTAGGGTTCTGAGGCACGACCAAGTCTAGTCAAAAGGCACGACCGGGTCTGAGTGTGTGAGGCACGACCGCGCTGGGATTAGCACGACCATGTCTATTCCAATTCAGGAACGAATTGACTAATTCTTATAATGTTAATGTTGGAAATCATAGGGATTTCATCCATTAGGTTATTACGAGTCTATTGGTATAGATTGATTGTATTTAAAACATGTCCAGAACCGGATTCGATTAAACCATTTTTGAATGAAACATATATTCGGGTTCGTGTTAATTTCCATATTGTAAGCCCCAATTGAGTTAGGGCTTTTGATCTATAGACTAAATCGAATGTGTATGAGGTTTCAACTACCCGAAAAGATGATGAATCGATAGCGTATGGTAGAGGCGAGTTCCGGCTTCGACGGGTTTGATTTCCGGTGCTCTTTGCTGCAACTCCGGCTAAATCAGTGTATCCAGAAGTTTTAGAGAGGATCGAGTAGTGTGTGTCGGTTGTTTGCTTGAGGGAATTAGGATCAAAATGGAAGAATCGATGGTCTCGTGAAATGATTTGACGGTTTTGAGATGAATCGAATTCGCCAGAGTTATTTGTTGTAATTGTGGTGATTATTCGATTAATTGTTTTCGTTAATGGTAATTATGCGTATATCGGTTACGAATTCAAACGATTATGCGTTTAAAAACTGCATTCACGTTTCAACTGACGCGAGGCGCGACCGTGTCTATATGAGGCGCGACCGTGCCAGAACGAGGCGTGACCGTGCCTATTAGGGTTTCTTGTTAATTTATAAAATCAGACCTTGCAAATTTCAGTTTTGATAGATTTATATAAGTATAAACTTATTTAGAATTTTAATAGGATATACCCGTGTAAAATTTACGGATTTGCATTTGAACATGGTATTTAATTGTTGGTACGAATAGAACAAGTTAGTGTACTAAAATTGGGTTTGAAATATATCACATTGAACTGAAATACAGATAATGAAAATTAGAAATGTTACAGATAGAACGGTTCTAATTGAGAAAATACACAATCATACGGTTTAATTTGGTCTAATTCCTTCAAATCAATGAATTATGAAGATTTTTGGTGAAATTGGGTTCATGTTTTTGGGTTGAAGTTGTTCTTGATTTTTGATTCTACTGAAGCAAGCGAACTTGCTGAATTGATCTGCAGGCGAACTTGTCAAGTTCGCTTCTCTCAAATTAGGCGAACTTAATCAGATTTCTGGATTCTGTTTTAAGCGAACTTATTAAGTTCGCTTCATATTAAATTCACTTGGGGTCAAGTTCGCTCAGTCAGGCGAACTTATTAAGTTCGCTTAGGCAGTATCAGGCGAACTTAGCTAGTGTTCTTAAAAAAAATTGTTTCTTGTTCAAATTGTTTAGGGAAAGCTTATATAGTCGTTTTGAATCATTTTTGAATTTTTGAAATTTAAAAAAAGGTATTTTGGAGGGAAATTTTTTTCCGGATATTTTCGCAAAAAATTCAAAATGTCAATTTCATGTGATGATAATGAGATTAGGACTGTGCAACTGAGGCTTTTGTGCATATCAGATTTTAGTAGCTGGAAAGTCCGGTTCGAACAGTTCGTATCAGAAACTGATGTAAATTTTTGGAGACCAATAATAGAAGGATATGTGCATCTTACTTTTAACTTTCTGGAATTTAGTGATGTTCCTACACCAGTGACAACTCATACTAAAGTAGAAAAGCAGAAGTTTGATCGAGAGATGAAAACGCGTGAAACTTTAACGATGTATTTACCAAAAGAAATCATTCATAGTCTCGGGAAGTGTCCAACTTCAAGAAATCTATGGGAAGCATTGACGAAAAAAGGTGAAGCAACTTCTCAAGCGTTTGTTGTCTTGATCAAAGAAGTATTAGAGAAGAAGAGTGATTCTCAAAGTGATTCTTCTGCAGATTTAACTGATAGTGAGAGTATTCGTTCTGGTGAAAGTACTCAATCTACTGAGACTGATGTGATGAGTGAAAAAAGTTTTCAGACAGTTGAAAATGATCTGAGTGAATTAGAAACTGATACAAAGCCTGTCATTGTTGATCAAAAGGGTGAAGCTGATGATGATGTATTCATGGCTCCTGGTGCATCTTCTTCAAAAGTAAAAGCTGAGGTAGTTTCTAACTCTGAAACATTTTGTTCTAACTGTATTTCAGTGAAGGATAAAATGATGAGGGTTATGGATGACAATGTAAACCTCATTTGTGATATGAAATCGATGCACACGGTAAACCAGAAATTAAAGGATAATGAGAATGTGTGTATTGAAAGAATAGAATCACTGAAGAAGGATATAAATTCTCTGACTTTGAAGATCAAAGAGCAGGCATACCACCTGGATATGTCCTTTGCAGAAATTGAGAAACGAAATAATGATCTTGTTGCAAAAGATAAGGAACTAGCTGAATCTAAAGCAGAGGTGATCAGATTGTATAGAAAGTTAAAATGCTTCCGAAATTCATCATTCTTATTAGGACATTATCATGATAATACTAAAGAGGGGAAGGGAACTCATGGTATTGGTTATGTTCCTTCACCATTCAATGGAAATTATTCTGTTACACGTGAGATTATAAACGTTGAGGATTTAGATCCTAAGACTGTGTTGAAAGTGAATCCAGTCACAGGTGAAGATATGGTGTATTCTGATGAGAGTGATAATGAATATTTTGATGAAGCTAAGGTAGAGGGGATACCAAAAGAGATTAAGAAAGAAGACTCAAAGGTTGATTCTAATTCATCTAGAAATTATACATTTGGAAGTTCTTCAAATTCAAGGAGAGTTCCATAAGTCAGAGATTATAAAGACAAGCGTACATGCTTTCATTGTAATGAGATGGGACACATTGTGGTGAATTGTCCTTACAAAAATAAATGGAAGAAGCATGTATTTCCTGAGAAGATGAAGCCTGAATCAAAACCTATTGCAAAATCTGGAGTTCCAAAGAAAATAAAGCCAAAAGAAGTTCATGTAGGAGAATCTTCTTCAAGTGCATCTTATCGTGTGAAGATTCCTTATATGAGAGAATATCGTGAGACGAGATCTTGCTTTTACTGTGGTCTTGTGGGTCACATTCAGATTTCTTTTCCTCACAACGCCAAAGGTAACTGACATGTTACTCTAGAAAAGGTAAGAACTCATGGTAAGCCTTATGTTAACCCAAATGTGGTTAAACCTCATGATACACCAAAGGGTAATTCAAAATATGAGGTTAGGCTTTCTAGACCTCAAAGACAGAGGAGAAACAAAATATTGAGAAAACTTTTAGAACAACAAAAGTTTTCACAATCAAATCAATTTTCAAATGAAAGAAATTGTTCAAACATTTCACATTTTAAGGAAAAAAAACCTAATGAACAGAAGTATGTTTGGAAATCTAAAGTTTCTATTTCTGACTCGTCGGAACAATCTCCGAAAATTGATGAGAGATTCGATTGTGAATGGAGTGAGGTTTATTATTTTGATACAGATGGACGATCCATGACTACCATGGCTTGGGTCCCAATTTCAAATTAACGATGATTTACCAAGAGGGACTATTAATACCATTTTGGTTGTTGATAGTGGTGGTTCTAAGCACATGGCCGGGAATGACATCTGCCAAAAGTAAATAGTTGTTGATAACTGAGAATCTATTTGATTCAATGACTTGATGCTCAAGGGGGAGAATATGTCACACACAATGTTTTAGAAAGAGTTTTACAAAGTCCAAATGACAACCTGAAACTTAGGATGACAATGGTGAGCATAAAGTCATTGATGCAACCATTTGACTAGTTAAGGGGGAGTCTACAGGACTGGGGGAGTACAGAACTGTGTTGGTGATAGAGGCAATGACATTCAATTACATTCCATTGGTTTGAGTTTTTAATTGATTGAATTGTTTAATCCTGAGTAACCAAGTAAAATGTTTTTCTTAAAATGTTTTCATGGATGATTTTATTTTCGTTTGTTTTACTTTCTTTGAAAAAGATTTTGAAAAATCCAAACAAATTGAAAAAGATAAAATCGACATTACTTGAAGTAAAAAGAAGAGATGATAGTACATCAGTAGATGTTCTTTCACACATGACCTTAGATTAACTGGTTGGTGCTTTATGTTAATATATCTGAATTATATGTTTTGATCTAAACTTCAGAGACAGCACAAATAGGAAGTGATGGTGTTGTGTATGCATATAATTTGAATTGTCAGTAGACTAAAAGCGTCACTGAACCATTAGTAGTGTGAAAACATAATTGCATATGTTACAACTGTGATTTGAACCCATTTTATGCATGGGTGTGTGTGTTAAAAGATCACTATTAGATAAAGAATATTAGCTTTTAATAAAGATTTTCCTATGAGATCAGTTTCGGGTTATGTCCTTAGCACTATTCATTCGATTTGCTTCAGTGCCCATGTCCCGAAAAGCATGCAATTTGAAGTATAATCAATATATGTACTTGACAACATCTGTCAAACATATACTAGCCCTTGGATCATATTGATAAATCATCTTTACTGATTCCATTGAATTCATAATCCAGATAACAGTTGGATCCACGTACCTGAATCTTATGATTCCACATATATAAGCCAAGACATTGAATCATTCGATTCTGAATCTTATTGATTCCTATACAATCCAATTTGGATTATGCTATTCATGTGCTAAGTGATGTCTCCTCATTCTGGAAATTCGGATAAACTTTAGTAAAATCTTATATGTCTTGAAGATAGTGCATTTACATTCTGTTGGCATACTAGTGGGGTACACGTTGTATTTCATACTTAAATGGTACCTTAACTCACAAGAAAGTGGAATGAGATGCTTTAGTTTCAAATATTATAATATTGACAATTTGAATTTGTGTGTCATAGCATGATCCTATTTTCTTTGAATGTTTATCGCGTATCATAACATGCAATATGAAAGTCTTGAAAACATATAGTGTGATAATCTTGAAAGATATTGGTTTGATTGGTCAAGGCTTGAGAGAATGACATAGGATACCATTTGATATTATATGGATTTTATATCCAAGATGTGTGATTGATATCTCATATATACTGATATGATCTTCTTACTCGTGATGTTCGACCAAAAAGATGTGATTTTGTAGTTTTCATTTCAGTTTATATAGAGAAAAACCAAAAAGATTTTTTGTTTCTTATGTTTGAAAAATCAAAAAGATTTTATTTTTCCAGCTTCCATGGAAATCTTAATTGTTGGTTATTCTTGGTTGTTCGCCTTTGCAAAAACTGAATATTGCAGACAGAAGTTGACAAGGGGTCCTTCTCCCAAGTTTTCTTCTAGATAAAAAGAGAGAAAGTGCAGATGAATAAGGCGAAGACTACAGTGTGTTTGATGATATACGAAGACGGATGACAATCTTCTAAAGTTGTTGTCAAGGGGGAGTCTGTTGGAGCATATTCTGGTGACAACGAGCTTGAAGATATTATGTCTTAGTCTTAGAGTCTTTGACTTGTAATTGATAGAATTGTTAGCAACAGTTAAAGGGGAGTCTGTTAGGACATGTTTTTAACTATTGATAAAATTCTGTGTAAGTTCATAGAGAGGCGAACTTAACAAGTTCGCCTAAGCATCTTTAGGAGCGAACTTGTTAAGTTCGCCTAGCCTATTAGAGGCGAACTTAATAAGTTCGCCTAAGCATCTTTGAGTCGAACTTGTTAAGTTCGCCTAATACAGTTCAGATGTCTATATATAGATGTTTACAGATTCAGAAGAGAGCAGAGCAGAGGAGTGTTGAACAGAAGTGAACGAATTGTCAGATTGAGTCTGTAAACTCTATGATTGTTGGAATACAAGCTTGAATGTTATTTATGTGATTGTTTCTATTGTCTTTTGTGTATACAATTGTTGATTCGGTTGGATTACGCACTCCGCGTTAACAATACGTCTTATCACGAGAACGATTCGTAGAAGAGCCATGTGGACCTACAATTACGTAGGAACTGGGTCTGTTACTATATGTAGATGGTTCAAGTCATTTTGTATGTGGATCTCACTTTGGTCTTGGAAGAAATATACTTTGGAGATCAAAAGTTGTAATCGTTTGTTGAATGCTAATAGACAAGTGTTTATTTACTCTTGTATGTTTGAATTCGTCTTAGTCGTCTTGTAGACCTAGTTAACCGAGGATTCCGCACTCGTGTTCGACTAGTTACACTACCTACACGGTAGAGATCCCAGACCCAAGTGAAAGCCGCATACAAATGACTTGAACCATTTATATATACTAACAGACCCAGTTCCTTGTATACAAATGATAAAAATAAAATTGTAGAAGCATGTTTTGTTAACTATAGATAAAATTCTATGCATCGGTGTATGTGGCTAGTACGCAGGAGGGTGTTCCTGAGTACTTAGCCCGCACACAAGTTTGGTCCTGCATACTTAGTAAGTACGCAAGCCTTTACTTGTCAAGTACGCATGACCAAACCCTGCGTACTTAGACAAGTACGCAGCTAATGTTCGTGCCCCTATAAATAGAAGACTTGTCTTCATTTGTAGGTGGAACTATGGAACTAGGATGAGAGGTGTCCGGGTCGGGACGAGCTCTCCCGACCCCTGGACTGTGAGCTTAGATGAGAGATGTGTGTTCCTTCGGTATGTAGTCTGTAATACGGGATTACTTCTATGTTATGGATTACGTATCGTTTCATTCTTTTGTTTGTTGTTCATGTATTCTCTGTCTCATTTTCTTAGTTCCCACAAATCACAGAACAGATCTGTGTATTTCCGCTGCGCGACGATGCTCCCGGGACCTTATTTACTAGTGTTTGTTTGTGTTCGTCTTAGTCGTCTTGTAGACCTAGTTAACCGAGGATTCAACACTTGTGTTCGACTAGTTACACCACCTACACGGTAGAGATCCTAGACGCGAGGACCTACAAATACTATTGACGGAAACACAATTCCGAGTCCTGTCACTGTCCAGAAACTCTCCAAAAAGCCCAAGTCAGTTTAACAAATGCTAAGAACAGTAACTTTGATACCTCACAAGTCAAAGAAATCCGTTGCAAGCTTCACAAATAAGCGCTAAGGCTCAGATACCAATTCTAAGGTCTGTATTCTTGAGGATCTTCAATCAACGAAGTCAACAGCGTGTTGAACCTGGTGGAAACAGACTCGAACGTGACTTGTAGGTATAATCTAAGAGGACGAGACACAATTCAACAATCAAACGATTCGTATATTGATATGAATACTGAATACACAATACAATCGTTCAACAACTCGTCTAAACTGTCTAACTCTCTGACTATCTCAGTCATCCAACTTATTCAACAACACATCTATTTATACTAAAACAGAACGTATTCGGTGGGCCTGGGCCTGGACCGCATGTAACATTTCAGATTTTTAGTATCCGTATTTTCAATTCAAAGTAATGCATTTCAAACTCAATTCTAGTGCACTGTTTTGTTTCTTTTCGTACCATCAATTTAATACTATATTTCAATGCAAATCCCCAAATTTCACTCGGTTATATCCTATTAAAACAATACATAAGTATCTAATTATACAAATATAGCAAAAGACTAAAGTTACAAAGTCTGATGTTGAAAAGTAGCAAGAAACCCTAATAGGCACGGTCGCGCCAAGTGCTTTGGCACGGTCGCGCGACTTGCTTTGAAACGATCACGCCCGGTGCCTTGGCACGGTCGCGCCTCATTTGGGCACGGTCGCGTCTCGTACCAGTTGAAACGTAAAACCAGTTTTAAACGCGAGATCGTTGAGTTTCGTAACCGATATACGTTTCATTTTCATTAACAAAGAAAATAATATTATCAATTTCAACCATTATCATCAGAAAACCCGATTCGTCCCAAGAAATCAAAATCCTCTCCCTTGAACATCGATTATTCTATCTTGGAGTGAAATTCCCCCAACCAAACGCTCCATCGACCTTCTCGGAAACTCCCGAAAGCTTTGAGACAGCCGGAATCGCAGCAAGGAGCACCGGAAACCATCCTCGTCGATGCCGGAACTCTTTCCAACCGTCCTCTATCAATTCGCTACTCTTCCGGGTAATTGAAACTCTGTCCTCAGTCTATTTAGTCTCTAGATCAAAAGCCCCATGTTAATTTGGGCTTCCATTATAGAAATCTTCCCGAACCCGAATCTATATTTTATTCAAAATAGTTTAATCGAATTCAATTCTAAACATGATTTAAATACAATTAATCTATATAACAAGACTCGTAATAACGCTATAAATAAAAGCCCTACGATTTCCAACCCTGTTATTGTAAGAATTAGCCAAATTGTTCCTGATTTGGAACAGACGCGGTAGCGCTAATCATCTAGCGCGGTCGTTCCTCATGAGACGCGGTCGTGCTGGTTACCAGCACGGTCGTGTCCTCCTATCCAGACCTAATCATGCCCTTTGGCTAATCTCAGTCGTGTCTTAGAATCATAGACACGATCGTGCCTGGCTAAGGCACGGTCGTGCCTAATGATTTAGTTAGTTAAGCCCTCTTTTTTATCAACATGGTCGCGCCCTGACTAGCATGGTCGCGCCCGTGGTTCGAGCACGGTCGTGCCCTTCCCAGGCACGGTCATGTGTGAGTTTAATTTTTGGCAGAATTATAATTTTATATATTTTACAAACAATAAATATTTCTGATTAAATTACAAAATAAAAATAGTTGATTTTTATAAAAATGCATTTAATTTTATTTAGAAAGATCAAATATTTAATCTTGGAATAAATTGAAAAATTATTTATTTAAAGTTTATAAAAAAATTAAATTACAATTATTGCTAAACCTTTCATTTAAAAAGTATTTAAATGGTTAAGTTACATTTTATAAATAAATAAATAAAATAATGATTATTTATTTACTTTATATTTAAACAAAGACATTTATTTATTTACACTTAATTACATTTAACACTTATAATATTTTCACAAACGATAATTATTTAACTTACTTAATTAATTATTCAAACTCAAACCTTAAACAAAATGCTTCCAAAATGTTTATTTCAAAACCTTATATTTTATTCAATACTTTTAAGTACAAATCAATGGCCTTATACACAAATTCAAACTCAACTTTAAACTTAAACTTTTGTGCACACTATTGACACAATACGCATTACACAATAGGTTAACTTGTGCATTTCAAGGATCCTTATTCTATCTAGTATCTTTGTTAGCTACGCCTTCAAACTAAGTGAGTATTTCATAGCCCCTTTTACTCTTGTACACTTTTGGGGTGAAACATGAACTCTATCAAATTACATGTTTACATTTACAGAAACAACACAAATACAAATCCTATTTACATTCATGTGTGCAATTTAAGCTTTATGCCCGAGTGCTATGTGTGCTAACTTTTGTGAACACTTATGTGCAATCATTAACTATTCAAGCCGACGGTTTTCAATGACAGATCTATTGAGTCTGACAAACCCACCCAGATTGGGGTGATTGATACCGACAACACAATTTTGCATGCTAGTTACAAAGGTTTGATTGTACTTGGTTACACAATAGCTGCTCACCATAAATGTATGGATTTGTTTTTCAAACTATATGCTATCTATATACAAACCTGTGTTATACTCACCAACTTTTTAGTTGACTTTATTTTATTCATGTTTCAGGTCCTAATATGTGAGTTTGATCAAGATGTGCTACACTTAGGCTTTGGACTTAGCTAATTTAAATAAAGAAGTCTATGTTATGAAATATTGTTTCTGTCTTGGATTTGGTTTTGTTTGAATGATTGTAATGGAATTTGAAGTTTAATATATTTCAATTTAGTCAACCTTGTGATTATTCCAGTCTACATGTCCCGCCCTGATGATTCCGCCATCGGTCGGGGTGTGACACCGCATACTTCAAGTATGTTGCCTGACCGCATACTTCAAGTATGCGGCTGCATACTTCAAGTATGCTGCCCGGAGCGCGTACTTCAAGTATGCTGCTGCATAATTTCTTGCTTCTTCCAATCTTCATCTTCAAAACTTCTGAACAACTCGATGATTCTTTTATTGTGTCAGCCTATTATATTTTTGGTCCTTACAATATATATATATATACGATCAATAGATTACGAAAATTTCCAAAATTTGAATATGCATGAACAGGCCATGAACCCTAATTTTAATTGAGTTTGATACCCTCTGTCATTATGAATTGGCAGAGGGCTTTTGTTTAGGAGTAGATTACGAACGTAATGACGTAGATTTTACCAGATTTGACGAAGGGGTGAGAGCACACGGCAGAGTTAAAGAACCGGCTATTCCAGGTACTCGATGGGCGTTAGGAAGTGAAATGCGGATCATGGAGGGTTGGGGAAGCTTGTATATGTCTATACGAAGGTGTGGGTAGTTAATTGGATTGATTTCTCCTTAAAGGCTTTGATTTGGTTCGGGCTTGAGGATTTCGATTGAAAGATGTGATTACGCGTTAATCCGTTTAATTGCGAATGAATTTGGTCGTGTTTCAGGCTTGAATGCATACGTGAATAGTCTACGCGTGATTTGCGGCCATTAACATGATTCAATTCCATGAATTGGATTTGATTAAGGCTCGGTTTGACTCTGGAGGTCAAACCTGTTTGAATTTCTAATTGAGTCGCGTAATTGGTTAAATTAGGATGTTAAATGGTTTGAAACCGATCGATATGCGAGTATGTATTCATGGAAAGTCCAAAACAAACTGATTAGGTCGAAAACAGCTTTGGAATACAAGGTATTTGGGTTGTTTGACTTTAAAAAGTCAACATGGTCAAAAATCAAAGTGTGGGGTCAAAATTGAGGTAAAAATCAAAATAAAAGGGGTTAAATTTCAAGGGTGGGGGTTCAGCTTGGGAGTCCAAATGATTAACTGGGGGTGGGGGGGGGTGGGGGGGGGGGGTTTCAAAGCATTAACATGGGGTTCAAGACCAAGTTTATTTTATTTAAATTCTATTTTATTTATTTTTAACATCTATATAAAAAAAATTCTAATTGTTATTATTTATAAAGGAAAATTCATTTTAATAAAACTACAAATGGTGTATGTGGTTCATTTAATCAATTGTATGTGTATTTATATATTTTTTATAACTAAATATATGTATATAACATGTGTATAGCGGAAAGTAGGATGTAACAGTGAGGATGAAATAATAAATACTTGTTTAGCGTAATAAATAATTGTGACATATGGTGTTGAACAAATACCAGGATTTAAAATAGAGTGACATTATTACATAAAAATAAGATAAAATTGTACCAGAAAATCATGGATGTTACATGAATGCTGACAGGTATGAGCTAAAGGATGAGAGAGAATTAGTGGATGCAGCATCACCCAAGTGTGGGGAAGTTGTAGTGTAAGTGAGAACACCACCATGGAACCGGCAGGCAGAGAGTGCAAGTAATCATCCCAACACAAAATCAATGTCATCAGCAAGAGCAAGGAAACCTCCATAGTTCAGGAGGCAATCAAATGAGACAGATGAATCTGAGGTAATGAAAGATGAAGAAGAATATGGTGATGTGGAACACAAGCGGAACAGAGAGTTGAATGGTCAAGATTATCACCGGGTAGGTACATCATTTGAAAGGGAATTTGTATTCCGACCACCATAACCCGAGTAAGGAACACCACGTCTGGCTGAAGACGTTAAACTTAGCGCTCTTAGGAGGCAACCTAAGCTTTACTTTTTTTTTTCTAGATTAAATGAACGTTGTGTGTATGTTCTCTAGAAACCCTGATGAGACTAAACTCATCCACTTGGGCTACCGAGGGGTTTAAAAGGCTTGTTGCATACGCTAAATGCATCTGTGATTCCTACGAAAGTGAGTTAGGTTTTTATTTCGTTTTGTGCTTTAAATCTGGGAATAACCCAAGTGTGGGGACATTCTGGGAACGTTGAGGCTTATGTTAATGCAATGGGGAGCATGCATCTTTCTCTGGGGGGTTATACCGTGTGTAGAGTTTGTAGAGTCTTGAGTCTTCATTTTTAATGTTTTCGGTATGTTTTCGCGTGTTTTTAAACTTTTCTCGGAGATTTGGGGCCTACGAGAATGAAAAACCATCACAAATCTCGTTTCAGGTATATACGAACTTAATTGGAGAGTTGGAACGAATTTTGAAAAAATTGAAAATTTTGACTTAAAAAACTCAAAATATTTTCTAAGGCAAAAAGTGAAAAAATTTCCAATCTTTCTGTGAAGGAGGTGTTTTCGCACCACGCGAACTTCCAAGGAAAGTTCTTCGCGCCACGCGAACTTCCAAGGAAAGTTTTTCGCGATACGCAAAGAACAAAAGTAATAACCCGGACGACTATTAGTGCTTCGCGACACGCGAAGAATTGGCTCCAGGTTTTCGCGACACGCGAAGACTTTGAAACCCTAATTTTTATTTTATTTTATTATTTTTTAATTAATTTTATTTATTTTATGTCATTTAAGTCTGTCGGGTCTTTTATTTTTTATGGACTCGTCTTATTGAGTCGATGTGATGCTTGTGGGTATGTTTCGATTATGATTTTGCAGGTTTGGATTTAGTTCTCGTACGCAATCTCCATTCGAGTGACGATGATCCAATCTTGAACGTTCTTGTACAATGCAACCCTCTAGTATCCCTGGAGCACGATCGCGAATGAAATGCTATACGGTCGTATACCCAGCTATGTTTATCTTTTAATTTTTGTAATTTTCTTCCGTTTAGTGACGCTCTTCCTTCATTGAGGACAACGCAAAGTTTAAGTGTGGGGAGGGGAGACCTTGTCCAGATCTGTGTTTGAGTCTTTTATTTTGAGTTAGAAAAATCATAAAAATTTATAAAATGTCCCTGGATTAGAATTTTTGCAACCAAATGGAAAATGGTAGTACAATTGGGAATTTGCATGAGGAATTGAACGGAATAATAAAGATGATTAAACATTTCAAATTTATAACGTTTAGGTAGACCCAACCGATTTAAGAGCTTAAACTTCCTGATAGTGAATCTACTTAAATTGGATAACTAATTCAGGATGTCTTGTGCGTTCTCATCTTAGGGGTTTCGGTAAGGTCGAAACTGTCAATATAGGGTGATAGGTACCTTTATAAACAAAAACTTATAGATTTTTAAAATTTTGGCACATCGCTTTCTTTTTATGAGAATAAATCCGAAAGTTGATGGCGCTCGCAATCCATAATCCATCAACTGAATGAGCTTAATTAATTAAATTGAAAGTTTAGGTTTCGCCTACGTGTTACCCTTCGCGATAGTGACTTGGTTGATACACCCATGGGCGGGACTTAAGTGATCAATAATGGATATCTAAGTTAGGTTTATGTGTTTCCCTCCGGGATGGTGACTTGAAGGATACACCCATGTTCCGAAGCTTATGTACTTCCGTGCTTAAAAACTGCAGCCTATGTGTCATATATCGTGTTCTAGCGTGATTGAAACACCACTGGGTAGTGTTAATAAAAGCTAAACATTCACCCATCGATCCACAATTCATATAAATTTCAAAAACAAATAAATTTGTGTTTATAATGGTGGGAAAATCTATAAGGTTTAACCTGGGCATAAACATGACCTTGAGATGGAGTTAGGCTGAGTTGTAGCTTTCTAAGTGTGAGACCCATAGATAAACTATCGGCTTGGTAATGTATAATATATAGATCACATAATTGGGCGCTCGAGTGTCGGTGGATGGGTTTAATCGGATCGAAATACTAATTGTTATGGTTAACATGTTGAGAAATCAAAAGATATAAAAGAATGAAATAAATTGCAAGTTTTCTTCTTATGATTCCATGCATAATTCTTTTTCGGGACGAAAAAGGTCAAGTGTGGGGAAGTTATGTGAGGTTAAATATCCCGTATATAAGAGTCTAAGTTAGTAGTTATAAGCATTTAGCTTTGTATATCGAGTCTGTTTTATGTGCATTCGGTATTTGTGTCTACTATAGGTTTAATGTGCTAATTGAGTGGAAAACACGAGCTTAAAATCATGAGGATAGTAGCATACATGGGCCCCAGAGAAGTTATAGTCAAGAAAAGTCAAAAATGTGGAATTTAGGTTCTTCACGACACGCGAAGATTAGGAGGAAGAATTTCACGACACGCGACGACCTTGAAAAGCCCACCGACTAATTTGTTCTTCGCGCCATACGAAGAACATCCATTCTAAGTTCGCGACACGCGAAGATTCATAAATTCGGCAAATTTAACCTAATTTCAATTATAAAGTAGGGAGGAGTCTATAGTCTAATTAACTTGTCATTCTACGATCCAGAGCTTCCCTAAGGAGATTTCGAGAGATCAAGTTTCAATTGTTACCAGTTTTTGATGCTAGATCAAGTTAGAACAACTATTGAAGAATCGATGACGATGTCGATGAGCATCTAATCTCTTCGTGTCGTTTCCGGGTGTAGGATCTGCTTCTAAGTGATATATTTGGGTTCATACTCGATTTGGTCTAGTATTCTTGTAATCGTTTGATTGTTTGAGTTCTAGGATTAATTGTGTAACATCCTAAAAATAATAAAACGAATAAATATAGTGAGGCCGAAGATTTAGTCGAAATATTTAAACGCAAAAGCAAAAAACACAAAAGAGAAGGGGAGCGGGCTTAGGCTCGGGCTTCAATTGGCCGAGGGAGCCCAGATATATAAAGGACAAGGCAGCCCTCCTCCCCATTCCATCCGCAGTCACGCAACTTTTAGAGAGAGAAGGAGGCCTCAGGTCTAGAGAGAAAGCTCGGGAATCAAGCTCAAAAGCTTAGAAATCGATTGCCATCATATCTGGACCGTCTTACAGCGAAAAGGAGGCGACAACAGGTAACCACTATGCCTAAATCTGAGTTTTTGTAACTTTTGGGGGTTTCGGGTTAAAAATGAATAAAGGATAGGTTTTTAAGTATAATAATCAAAACAAAGCATATATTTGAACTCACGAATGAAAATGGAACGTTCTGAACCGAAAAAGTTTGAGGTCTGAACACCTCGAGTCGGGCCGACCTGATTTGGGGTCCGATTGGAAGAGAAGATCGCGACAGGCGAACTTACCAAGTTCGCCAGAACACCAACAAGCGAACTTATTATGTTCGCTGATTAAGTTCGCCTAAGTCATGTTCACTGATTAAGTTTCCCTAACTCATGTTCACTGATTAAGTTCGCCTAACTCCTGTTCGCTGATTAAGTTCGCCTAACTAATATTCGCTGATTAAGTTAGCCTAACTCATGTTCGCTGACTATGTTCGTGGACTCATGTTCTGAGTATGAAAATGAACAAGCATTTCACCTCGATGTGTCAAACTCTGAGTATGAAAAGAAAATTAATGAACTTGTTGTGTCACAGACAGAGGTAACAAAATTGTTACGCAAGCTTCAGTGTTATAAGAATTCCAGTTTCTTGTTGGAATATTATAATGATAATTCTTCGGGTGAAAAGGTTATTGGTGGGGTTGGTTCTTGTCCTTTTTTGATGATATAGAGAATGCGGGAGCTGTTGGTTATTGTCCACCGTTTAATGCAAATTATACCCCATGTTTGATTGAAGAAGTTTTGGTTAAATATCTGGAACCAAATACTATTTTGAACATCAATCCTGTTACTGGGAACGACATGGTATATGATGATTCAACTGATGATGAAGTGTTTGATTCAGAGAAAGTTGAAGGCATAGTGAAAGATTGTAAGTATGTGGAACCAGTCGTGATGAAAACAGTGACAAGAGACAGGTGCATTCTAACTGAACCAGATGATGTGAGTGAACAACCAAAACCTAAATCTACTTTTAAACCAATTAAACCATTTGTATGTGGTGGTTTTGATTCAAAAGAGACAAACAAGATTGAGAAAATCTCAACTCTTGATTTTGGTAAAAAGAAACTTGAAAAGGAAACTCATCAGGTTGTTCATTCTTCAAACAATATTTCTCAGTGTTCATCATCAACTTCACTCAAGGTTTAGAAAGAAAAGGTAGTTCGTGTCTACAAGGAAAAACGTGCTTCTTTTCATTGTGGTGTTGTTGGTCATATCTTGAAAGATTGTCCAAATAAGAACTTGGGGAAGCGTCTGAAGAATCCAAAGTTGGCATGACCTTTTGCAAATCCACCAGGAAAATCTGTAAGTAAGAATGTGGATAGTGGTGTAAAGAAGCTAAGAGTCCATACTGCTTCTGATACAGTGAAAATTGTGAAGAAGATTGAGTCAATTAGTGAGCCTACCCAACCAAAAGAAAATTTGTCAAGACCACAAAGACGTCGAAGAAATAAACGGTTGAGAAAACTTCTCGAACAACCAGTGGTAAATGACAAGGTTGAGGTGTTAAGAGAGACTGACAAGGTTCAGGTTACATCAAAGTGGAAACCTAAATCCACTGTTACTGTTTCTAGGAAACAATCTCCTAAAATTCAGGAGAAATTTGACTGTGTATTGAAGGAAATAGTTTATTTTGATGAATCAGGCCGACCCAAGACCATAATGGCTTGGGTCTCTGTCACACCCCAACCGACGGCGGAAACGTCGGGGCGTGAAGCGTGCAGACTGTTCATTGCTCATGGTTTGCTAATGTTTGAATAATTAATAATTGTTTTCATTGCAAATAGATAAGTTCAACAAAACATAGATTCAATCCACCAAACAATAATGAAAATTACATCAAATAAGCTAGTTTAATTAAATTCTAGGTCCAAAGTCCTATGTGTAGCATATCTTGATCACTTCAAACATTAGTACCTGAAACATGGTTAAAACAGGGTCAACTAGAAAGTTGGTGAGAAAACATAGGTTTAATCACGTGATAGCAAAATACGTGTTGTGTGCATACAGTTCAATACAATCATGACAATTAAGGCATTTATGGAGAGAAAAACATCGTGTGACCTATACAATCAAACCTTTGTAACTTGCACTCAAAATTTGTGTTGTCAGTAACAGTCACCCTACCTGGGTGGGTTTGTCAGACTCAATAGATCTACCACTGTTTACTGTCGGCTGTTAGTTAATGATTGTACATGAAGAGCATAATAATTGGTCTACAAAATGTACTCAAGCACAAAGCGCAAAACTGTAAACATGCATAGGATGGAACTGTATATGTGTATAATTGAAAACATGTAAATAGAACGCATGTTCCACCCCAAAACGTTTGTAAAATAGAGTAAAAGAGGGGCTATGTAACTCACGTGTTATGTAGCGTGTAGGTTGCACAAGCAAATGGAAAACAGCGATGTGTTGTAGATTGCTAGGTTCGACCTAATGAACAATGTATATGTGTTATTGATTTGCGTTATTTAATGACGGAAGTGAATTTGTCATTCTTAAACGTGTAGGGTTTGTCTTAAAATAATTATTTAAACTGTTATTTATTTATCAAATTAACAGAATAAAAATAAAAGTAAAGATTCTGTTTGAGGGATGAGCACGACCGTGCTTGTATATGGCACGACCGCGCCCGGCACGTACGCGACCGCGCTTGGTCGGTAACGCGCCCGTGGTTGGTCAGAAGTCAAAACAAGAGTCTGGTCCTGAGACACGACCGCGTCCGTATCCGGCACGACCGCGCCTAGGGTTCTGACTAGGTCAGGACTTGGTTTGATCGGCAAACACGACCGGGCCTCTTACGGGGCACGACTGTGCTTGGTCAGGCACGACCGCGCTCATAGGCTGGCGCGACCGTGTCTGGTCAATTCCAGAAGCAATTCGCCTGATTCTTGTAATGAAACAGATTAGAAACTTAGGGTTTTCATTGATATGATGTTTGCGAATCGAATTACACCATTTAATTAGGTTTATATTCTGTTTATCCTGCCGATCGTTTAAAACCATTTTTTATCAAAACTCAGATTCAATTCTGTAAAATCATGTAATGTGGTTACGAATTAAGTTAGGGCTTTCGATTAGCTTGGAGAGACGATCCTAATGAACTATTACTAACCTGTTTTGAATGGGCAACAAGTGCAGACGGCTACGGAGAGACTTCGCGGCTTTTTCTTGATCGACAGACGAGATAGAGATGATGGAATGAAGGATTTAGGGTTTAGGGAAGTTTATATATGTCTCGGGTAGGTATGGGCTTAACTTAATTCGTTTGATTCTTGCCCCAATTACTTGATTCGTTTTAAAAAAAGAGTAGGTTTAGAATTTGCGAGTATTGGGACGATTGCATGTGTATTTGGTCGTGTTTTAGTCTCAATTAGCCGAATATCTTCTTCTGCAAGTTTCGCGACCTTCTAAACGTGTTTACAATCTATTTTTGGACAAGATTTGAGTCGGTTTGACTTTGCGGAGTCAAACTGTAAACGAGGCGCGACCGTGCTTAATGTTAAGCACGACCGTGGTCATGGCACAAGCGCGACCGTGCTTAGGACTAAGCGCGACCGTGCTTGTGTTGGTTTTTGGAAGTTTCAAGACTAGTCCTTGTAGTTTTGTAATATTGATGTTGTTTTGAGTTTTGATCAAGTTTCGGTCAAGTTTGGTCCTCGAGGTTTGTAAGATTGTTTTCGTTAATATTGTATTATAATGAACGCGTGTATGCTTGTAAGTGTATATGAACAATAAATGTAAGGTTGAAATCTTTTATTGCACGGCATAAAATACATAGGAAAAACATGAAAATCAGAAAGGTTACAGTATCCCCATGTTGAGGGAATTTCGTCCCGAAATTCAACTGGTTGAGGCTACTGCTACAGCAAAAAGATGTGGGTACTTGAGCTTCATTTGGTCTTCTCGTTCCCAAGTAAACTCGGGTCCTCGTTTAGATTCCCAACGAATCTTGACAATAGGAATACGGCTGCGCTTGAGTTGTTTTATCTCGCGATCCATAATCTCGACTGGTTTTTCAACGAAGTGCATCGTCTCATCAATGCGCACATCGTCAAGAGGTATATGAAGTTTTTCATCAGCAAGACACTTCTTGAGGTTGGACACATGAAATGTAGGATGTACGCTGCCAAGTGATGGAGGTAACTCGAGCTTGTAAGCCACTTTCCCAATCCTTTCAAGGATCTTGAATGGACCCACATAGCGTGGTGCTAGCTTGCCTTTCTTCCCAAAACGGATCACCCCCTTCCAAGGAGACACCTTTAGAAGTACAAGATCACCAACTTGGAATTCCAAGGGTTTGCGTCGTTTGTCGGCATAGCTCTTTTGCCGACTCCTCGCAACTCGAATGTTGTCACGGATTTGGATAATCTTGTCGGAGGTTTCTTGAATTAACTCGGGACCGGTGATTTGTGCTTCACCAATCTCGTTCCAACAGATGGGGGAACGACACTTACGACCATAGAGAGCTTCAAACGGAGCCATGTCGATGCTGGTGTGGTAACTATTGTTGTAGGAAAATTCGATAAGTCTCAAATGTGAATCCCAATTGCCACCAAAGTAGATGACACAGGCTCTCAGCATGTCTTCCATGGTTTGGATTGTTCGCTCGGTCTGACCATCAGTTTGGGGATGGTAGGCCGTGCTCAAATCCAATCGTGTACCAAGTGCCTTTTGAAGAGATTGCCAAAACCGAGAAGTGAAACGAGCATCTCTATCGGAGATTATGTTCAAAGGAACACCGTGACGACTCACGATCTCGTCAATGTAAATTCGGGCCAATTTCTCAACCTTATAGACTTCACGGATAGGCAAGAAGTGTGCGGACTTAGTGAGACGGTCAATGATCACCCAGATGCTGTCATAACCGCTCGAAGTGCGAGGGAGTTTAGTGATGAAATCCATAGCTAGATTCTTCCATTTCCACACGGGGATTTCCGGTTGTTCAAGTAACCCAGAAGGACGTTGATGCTCAGCTTTGACTTTAGAACATGTGAGACATTTTGCTACAAACAAAGCAATGTCTTTCTTCATACCAGGCCACCAATATTGTGGACGAAGATTTTGGTACATTTTATCCGCACCAGGATGGATAGAATATCGAGACTTGTGTGCTTCGGTCATGATGAATGCTCGGAGATCGTTACGATCGGGAACCCAAATACGATTTAGAAAATAAAGCAAGCCATTGGTCTTAGTCTCTAATTGGAATTCAGCACCACAAGACATTTCCTCATACATATTGCCCTCGGTAACCGAGACATGTTGAGCTTCTAGAATACGAACTTGAATATCGGAATGGATCCTGACACTTTGAAGCATGACATGTTCCTTGCGGCTTAGTGCATCGGCTACAACATTAGCCTTGCCGGGATGATAACGAATCTCGCAATCGTAATCGTTGAGGAGTTCAACCCAACGTCGTTGTCTCATGTTGAGTTCCTTTTGGTTGAAGATATGTTGGAGGCTTTTGTGGTCGGTGAACACCACACATTTTGTGCCATAGAGATAATGTCTCCAAATCTTCAACGCAAATATGACAGCACCCAACTCCAGATCATGCGTCGTATAATTCTTCTCATGGATTTTGAGTTGTCTTGATGCATAAGCGATCACCTTGCCTCGTTGCATGAGAACGCAACCAAGACCTTGGTTTGAAGCATCACAGTAAACAACTAGATCATCTTCACCTTCAGGGAGGGTGAGGATAGGAGCGTTGCACAACTTTTGCTTGAGAATTTGAAAGGCTTCTTCTTGATTCGGTCCCCACTCATAGGGTTTACCTTTTTGGGTTAAGGCAGTGAGGGGAACAGCGATCTTGGAGAAATTAGAGATGAACCTTCGATAGTAACCTGCTAAGCCAAGAAACGAACGAACTTCGGTAGGGGTTTTAGGAGCTTTCCAATTCTTAACAGCTTCAATTTTGGCGGGGTCAACATGAATTCCCTTTTCATTGACAACGTGACCCAAAAATTGAACTTCTTTTAGCCAAAATTCACATTTGGAGAACTTGGCGTATAGCTGTTTGGTTTTCAAGAGATCCAAAATCAACCTAAGGTGTTGTTCATGATCTTCCTTAGTTCTTGAATAGATCAAGATGTCATCAATGAACACGATAACAAATTTATCAAGGTATGGTTTGCACATGCGATTCATGAGGTCCATGAAGACAGCAGGTGCATTGGTTAGCCCAAAAGGCATAACCATGAACTCGTAGTGACCATATCTTGTTCGGAAGGCAGTCTTGGGAATATCCTCCTCTTGCACACGGAGTTGATGATAACCAGATCGAAGATCAATCTTCGAGAAGTAGATAGAACCTTGGAGTTGATCGAAGAGATCGTCAATCCTAGGTAAAGGGTAGCGGTTTTTGATTGTAAGCTTGTTGAGTTCTCGATAGTCAATACACATGCGGAAAGAACCGTCCTTCTTTTTAACAAATAAGACTGGTGCACCCCACGGTGAATGACTCGGCCGTATGAAAACTTTGTCGGCGAGTTCTTGAAGTTGACTTGCAAGTTCTTTCATCTCGGAAGGTGCAAGCCGGTATGGAGCTTTAGCCACCGGGTTTGCTCCAGGTACAAGATCGATGCGAAATTCCACTTGCCGAACAGGTGGAAGACCTGGTAAGTCATCAGGAAAAACTTCAGGAAAATCCCGAACGATGGGGATGTCTTGTACACTCCTCTTTTTGTCTTCTTTTTGGATAACATGGGCTAGGAAAACCATGCACTTCTTTCGTATATACTTTTGGACGGTAATGCATGACATTAGTTTGAGTCCTTTACAAGGTTTCTCACCAAAGACCGTCAATGTTTCGCCGGATGGGAGTGGTATACGGATGCATTTATCAAAGCACATGACTTCGGCGTGGTGCTTCGACAACCAATCCATACCTACGATGCGTCAAAACTTCCTAATGGCATTGGTATGAGGTTGATTGGAAAGGTGTGTTTATTTAGTTCTAGGGAGCAATCATAAATGATGGTGTCAATTGCAACGGTGTTACCATCGGCTACCTCAACGGTAAAGGTTTTCTCTAGTTTAGACCGGGTTTTTGCAAGTAACGGTTCGAAGTCTAGTGACACAAAACTTTTATCGGCTCTAGTATCAAATAGTATAGAAGCATAATGATTATTCATAAGGAACATACCGTTAACCACATCAGTGTTGGCCTGAGCCTCATTGGCGTTGATGTTGAAAGCACGCCCACGAGCTCCGCCTTGATTAACATTGATCAGTCTTGGGCACTGGTTACGGAAGTGGTTCGGGTCACCACATTCGAAGCAAGCACGTCCATTTGCAATGGCGGGGATGGCTTGGTTAGTTGCTTGATGATTGGCTTGATTTGCTGGGTTGGTTTGGTTGGCAAGTGCCTTGGCTCGACAAATATTGGCTGTGTGGCCATGTTTCCCGCAGTGGTTGCAAAGGCGACAAGGTATGTTTGGAGGGTGATGGTAGTTGCAGGTGTTGCAAAGTGGGTTGCTGCCCCCATAGGGCTTCTTTGATGGGTTTGGAGCTATGGGTGCAACTTGATTTACTGGAGCAGCCAGAGTGATTACAGCACAGTTCTTGACCTTTCTCTTCCTAGTGTTGCGGTACGGTTCAGTTTGGACTTCTTTGACATGAGCGGAAGGTGTTGTTGTTTCAGAAACTTTCTTGGCACCCTTTCTTATAAGTGTACCTGCTTTAACATGGTTGTCAGTAAGTGTGGCTGACAAGCGGATAGCATCCTCCAGAGTAGCAGGATTTCCTCCTACCACAGTATCTTGAATTTGTCTAGGTAGACCACCAATGTACTTTTCAATACACCTAGACAGAGGTGTAACCATGTGTGGCACAAGTAGACTCAGCTCGTGAAAACGGGTGGTGTATGCTAAGCTTTCACCACTATCTTGAGCAAGATCCCAAAATTCCGCTTCAAGCTTTTTCATCTCATTTCGAGGACAGAATTCCTCAGTCATGATCCTTTTCAACTCATCCCACGGCAGTGCCACTGCTACATCCACTCCCATAGTCCTTTTCTCACCATTCCACCAAGTAAGCGCCCTTTTTTGAAAGACACTAGTAGCATGACGAGTATGGAGGTTGTCGGGACAATCGCTATTGAGAAAAGTGCTCTCAATGCTTTCGAACCATTGAAGGAGTCCCGTGGCTCCTTCGCTGCCATAGAATTTGAGGGGATTACAGGAGTTGAAGTGTTTGAAGGTGCATTGTGGCGGGTTGGCACCACCACCACCTCCAGTAGCAGCACTTCCACTGGCATGGCCATTATTGTTGTTGTTGGCTTGGGTAATTTGGTTCACCAGCTGTGTGAGTAAAGCAGCCAGGTCAGTGTTATTGCTGTTGTTGCTGTTGACACGACGAGGAGGCATTCTACAGATTTAGACACAATAAGAGTTGTGAGATTTTCTTGGATTAAATAGAAGAATAAATAGATGCAAGTAGTTCATAGTTTGGATTGTACTCAAATAGTGACATAATCACTCGAGTACTATGACATATTAAGGTTAATTTAAACTCAGATAATTATCAAGGAGACGTGCTTTAGCCTATAAGTAAACACTCATCCCGGGAATTCCCAGGAAAGCATACGGGTCCCTCGGTTGGTTGGGATTTATACGAAATGCTTTCCTAGACAGAAAACCCAGAATACAGGTGTCACTCTTCCAGATTGCACGTGTCCTTTAACAATTAAACAAAGTCTAAAAACCTTAACGGGTGTAAAAGAAAATTTTTATAGACCCAAGTCTAAGAATATGATTCAGGTTATGTTGATGATGACATGGAAGCAGGCATGAAGGATATGTGGTTTAGGATATGTGTAGGGATATTGTTTATTTAAGTTATTATTCATATATACATATAAAACATGTAGCATATATCATATAGCATGTAGCACATAGCATGTAAATCATGAAGCATGGCATAAGTGGGTATCCTAAAGTTATGGTCTAGGTCAAAAGTGTCTAATAACCTAATTCCCAATAACCAAGGCTCTGATACCAATCTGTCACACCCCAACCGACGGCGGAAACGTCGGGGCGTGAAGCGTGCAGACTGTTCATTGCTCATGGTTTGCTAATGTTTGAATAATTAATAATTGTTTTCATTGCAAATAGATAAGTTCAACAAAACATAGATTCAATCCACCAAACAATAATGAAAATTACATCAAATAAGCTAGTTTAATTAAATTCTAGGTCCAAAGTCCTATGTGTAGCATATCTTGATCACTTCAAACATTAGTACCTGAAACATGGTTAAAACAGGGTCAACTAGAAAGTTGGTGAGAAAACATAGGTTTAATCACGTGATAGCAAAATACGTGTTGTGTGCATACAGTTCAATACAATCATGACAATTAAGGCATTTATGGAGAGAAAAACAACGTGTGACCTATACAATCAAACCTTTGTAACTTGCACTCAAAATTTGTGTTGTCAGTAACAGTCACCCTACCTGGGTGGGTTTGTCAGACTCAATAGATCTACCACTGTTTACTGTCGGCTGTTAGTTAATGATTGTACATGAAGAGCATAATAATTGGTCTACAAAATGTACTCAAGCACAAAGCGCAAAACTGTAAACATGCATAGGATGGAACTGTATATGTGTATAATTGAAAACATGTAAATAGAACGCATGTTCCACCCCAAAACGTTTGTAAAATAGAGTAAAAGAGGGGCTATGTAACTCACGTGTTATGTAGCGTGTAGGTTGCACAAGCAAATGGAAAACAGCGATGTGTTGTAGATTGCTAGGTTCGACCTAATGAACAATGTATATGTGTTATTGATTTGCGTTATTTAATGACGGAAGTGAATTTGTCATTCTTAAACGTGTAGGGTTTGTCTTAAAATAATTATTTAAACTGTTATTTATTTATCAAATTAGCAGAATAAAAATAAAAGTAAAGATTCTGTTTGAGGGATGAGCACGACCGTGCTTGTATATGGCACGACCGCGCCCGGCACGTACGCGACCGCGCTTGGTCGGTAACGCGCCCGTGGTTGGTCAGAAGTCAAAACAAGAGTCTGGTCCTGAGACACGACCGCGTCCGTATCCGGCACGACCGCGCCTAGGGTTCTGACTAGGTCAGGACTTGGTTTGATCGGCAAACACGACCGGGCCTCTTACGGGGCACGACTGTGCTTGGTCAGGCACGACCGCGCTCATAGGCTGGCGCGACCGTGTCTGGTCAATTCCAGAAGCAATTCGCCTGATTCTTGTAATGAAACAGATTAGAAACTTAGGGTTTTCATTGATATGATGTTTGCGAATCGAATTACACCATTTAATTAGGTTTATATTCTGTTTATCGTGCCGATCGTTTAAAACCATTTTTTATCAAAACTCAGATTCAATTCTGTAAAATCATGTAATGTGGTTACGAATTAAGTTAGGGCTTTCGATTAGCTTGGAGAGACGATCCTAATGAACTATTACTAACCTGTTTTGAATGGGCAACAAGTGCAGACGGCTACGGGGAGACTTCGCGGCTTTTTCTTGATCGACAGACGAGATAGAGATGATGGAATGATGGATTTAGGGTTTAGGGAAGTTTATATATGTCTCGGGTAGGTATGGGCTTAACTTAATTCGTTTGATTCTTGCCCCAATTACTTGATTCGTTTTAAAAAAAGAGTCGGTTTAGAATTTGCGAGTATTGGGACGATTGCATGTGTATTTGGTCGTGTTTTAGTCTCAATTAGCCGAATATCTTCTTCTGCAAGTTTCGCGACCTTCTAAACGTGTTTACAATCTATTTTTGGACAAGATTTGAGTCGGTTTGACTTTGCGGAGTCAAACTGTAAACGAGGCGCGACCGTGCTTAATGTTAAGCACGACCGTGGTCATGGCACAAGCGCGACCGTGCTTAGGACTAAGCGCGACCGTGCTTGTGTTGGTTTTTGGAAGTTTCAAGACTAGTCCTTGTAGTTTTGTAATATTGATGTTGTTTTGAGTTTTGATCAAGTTTCGGTCAAGTTTGGTCCTCGAGGTTTGTAAGATTGTTTTCGTTAATATTGTATTATAATGAACGCGTGTATGCTTGTAAGTGTATATGAACAATAAATGTAAGGTTGAAATCTTTTATTGCACGGCATAAAATACATAGGAAAAACATGAAAATCAGAAAGGTTACAGTCTCTATTACTAACTAATCATTTCTGTTTGTGTGCAAGGAACTCCAAGGAGGACTGTTGGCAACCATTGGTATGTTGACAGTGGATGCTCTCGGCACATGACGGGAAATCTTAAGTTATTGTAAAATGTGAAAGAAATTCAAGGAGGATACGTTGCTTTTGCAGGCAAGAAAGGAGGAAATATTTATAGCCAAGGAACTGTGTTGAATGGGAGATTGAGCTTTGAGAAAGTCAACTATGTTGAGCAGCTAGAACATAATATGTTATCTATTTCGCAAGTCTGTGATAAAGATTTCTCATTTCATTTTAATAAGTCAGAGTGTTTGGTTCTAAAGCCGGGATTTGTGATACCTGAAGATTGGATACTTATGAGAGCTCCTCGAAAGAATGATACATATATGCTTGACAAGAGCACAGCAACGACAACGTCGTCTGTCCCAACTTGTCTTCTTTAGAATGCTTCCGAGCCCGATTCAACTTTGTGGCACCGGAAAATGGCTCATATAAATTTTAGAAAAACGAACTATCTCTTCAAAAATGGGTTGATTTCTGGTGTCCCAGTTATGAGATTTCATGTGAATGAAGACTGTATTCCATGCAAGAAAGGGATGCAGCACAGGAAGTCTCATCCTTCAAAGTTGACTAATTCAATTGTAACTCCTTTAGAGTTGTTGCATATGGATTTGTTCGGACCTAATAGTGTCATGAGTGTTGGCGGCAAATCTTATTGTCTAGTAGTGACTGATGATTACTCGAGGTTTTCTTGGGTCAAATTTCTTGCTTCTAAGGATGAAACAACTGAAATTCTTAAGATCCTAATTGTAGGACTTCAGAAATTGTTCAACTTGCAAGTCAGGAGAATTCGTAGTGAATGGCACAGAATTTAAAAATAGAAATTTAGGTTTATTCTGTTTGAAGAAGGGTATTCATCATGAATTCAGTGCTCCTTATGTTCCTCAACAAAATGGTGTTGCTGAAGGGAAGAATCAAACTCTTATTGAGACGGCTCGTACTATGTTATCTGATTCAAAATTGCCGGTTACTTTTTGGGCAGAGGCAGTAAATACAACTTGTCGTGTTCTCAATAGGGTTTTGACCATGAGGAAACACAACAAAACATGTTATGAATTGCTGAACAATCAAAAACCTAATCTGGCGTATCTTTTGCCTTTTGGAAATCCATGTACCTTGTTAAAGACTTGTGATGTTCCTACTAAATTCAGCTCGAAGGAGATTGAGGGAATTTTCTTGGGATACGTTGCAAATTCTCATAATAAGGGAGTTTTTAACAAAGAATCACGTCAAATTGAAGAATGGTTTCATATTGAATGTGATAATCGTTATGTTCCTCAGGATGCGAAAGGTCCCTCTTGGGCATTTGGTTATGATGCATTATTCAGATCTTTCAATGTTACTCCTGCAATTTCTCCTATTGAAGCTGAAATACTCTATCAGTTCTATTGCAATGATTATTCAACTATCGATCCTCGTTTTTCGATTATTCTGATTGTGGATACTCCTTTAGTTGATCCGAATGTAGCTTCAACTTCGGGTACAACACAACATGATGACACTGGCGATGATGAAACTATGTTTCAGGAGTCTTCAAATGATATCCAAAACATAGTTGATGAATCAGCATCGGCATCAGTTGAGGGGGAGTTGCCTTCAAATCTTGATGTTGTTATTCAAGCTTCAGATATTCCTTAATCCCGTGTGCACAAGAATCATCCAACTGAAAATATTATTGGTGATTTGAATGCAGGTGTTCAAACGAGGCATCGTACACGTGCAGAAAATTCACGTTTATATGCTCAGATTGTGGATATAGGTATCTTGAAGACATATTTACATGCTTGCTTTATTTCTCAAACATAACCTAAGAATGTGGTTGAGGCATTGGATGATGATTGTTGGATTAAGGCCATGCAGGAAGAATTGGCTCAATTTGATAAATTACATGTTTGGGATTTGGTTGACTTACCCAAAGGTTCAAGATCTGTTGGCACAAAGTGGGTATTCAAATGCAAACGTGATGATCGTGGAGTTGTGGTACGTAATAAGGCGAGACTTGTTGTCCAAGGTTTTAATCACCAAGAAAACGTTGATTACACCGAAGTTTATGCTCCAGTTGCGAGGATGGAGGCAATATGTTTGTTTCTTGCTTATGCTTCTTTCAAAGGTTTCAAGGTTTTTCAATTGGACGTCAAGAGTGCTTTTCTGTATGGAAAGGTAAAGGAAGTAGTATATGTGAAACAGCCGGCTGGTTTTGAAGATCCCAAGTTTCCTGAAAAGGTGTTTAAATTGGTAAAGGAAGATGGTTTTTATATTCATCAAAAAAGTATGTTTGTAAATCCCAGCGGGTCTACCGATCGATCTCTGCTGTAAAACACATGATACGTACACGAAGTGCGGAATCCTTACGTATACGTATGTCTTGAATACTCACGAACACAATTCAATCATACAAGACACAATTTCATAAAAAGCTCCTTGTATTCTCAATTAAACAGTAAACACAGAGTAGTTCTAGTAAAATGCAGAAGTTCCAAATGAGAACAACTCTTGAACTATTTATAGACAACACAAACTGAAACAGGCGAACTTAATAAGTTCGCCACCTTTAGTTCAACAATACCAGGCGAACTTATTAAGTTCACCTATGCAAACTTAAACTATTACAATACAAAACAAAAAAACATTAAACATAAAGACTAAACTATACAAAGCTAGTTGTCACCAAAACATGCACCAACAGACTCCCCTTGACAACAGCTTGGTCTTTATCTTCAAGTCTTGTTCTTCCAATTCTTTGGCAACGAGCTCCCTGCTGTGTTTCAAACACACATACAAGTCCTTCTTATACTGTAATGCCTGCTCTCTGCTTTCATCAGTATACATGATCTCTCTACGCTTCAGCATCTTCTGATCAGACCTTGAAAAATTAACAAGGTTCATAGCATCAAAGAATCTCACTATAACCTTGCCATTCAACTCTTCTATCATAGCTTCTCCTATACATCCATCAACGTACCACCAATTAAGATCATGTAAACAATCATAAGAAATTAGTTTCAATGGAATCTTTGGTACTGATCTCACAGGTGTAAACTTGTATCTCTACGTCACCTTTTGAGTAACAGGATCTACTTCTTTTATTGTCCTTCCTTATTGAGGTTTCAGTCTCTCATACTTTCCAGAACCTCCTTCCATTCTTATCAAGTTGGCAATCGAGTCAGCTATTCCATTATTCGATCTGTTAATCAAGGGCTTTGTTGATAACCCATTGACTTCACATCTCGGTAAAGAGTTAAAGTATTTATCTTTGTTTACATATACTGAACTCCATCTGACCTCTTAAAAGCAAATAACTTGAACTCAGCTTCATAAAACCAACTGATTATTCTTCCAGAGTATTTGTCTTTGTTTACATATCTATGTTTTTGTACTGGTGCCACAGGAGCAACTGGTAAGCTATCTCTCCAGCTCTTCACCATCTCCACCCATTGTACCTTTGTCATTCCAATATTCATATACATTTCTGTATCTTTAGGCAAACTCTCAGTAGAGTCAGGGTTTTGTTTTTCTTGATGAGGATCAGATGCATCAGATTCTACAACTCCTTCTAAAAACCCTTCAGGAATTACATCATCTTCAAATACATCTATATCAATTAAACCTTCACATCCTTCGTAAACAACTTTCTTATTATCACACTCTAGCTCTACCTCAACAATCTTTCCTTCCTCTAACCCTTCTTCTTCTGTATCATCATCATCAGAAAAATCATCCAAGTCTAATAAACATTCAATCTTGTCTGCATCATCTATGTCAGAGTCTTCAAAGATTGAATTATCCAACATATCAGCATTAACTGCAGTCGGTTCTTTATCATCATCAACGGTCATCATATTAGCTTCAATAATAATTTCTGACTCCCCCTGAGTTAATGACATGTTAGTATCAGTGTGTTGACGCTCACCCAAACCATCACCAGCATCTGGTTCGTCATCAATTCAATTCCTTCCCTTGATCCAAACTCTTTGCAACCTGTACATCAACTCAATCCAAATAATTAAGAATTTTTCATGGAAGATAGAAACAAAATCTTTTTAGATTTTTCTTATAAAACTAAATGAACAAGTAAAGAACATATTTTTGGATTTTTCAAAATTTATACTAAAACACACTAAAATCTTTTTGTACTTTTTCTTAAAGAGTTAAAGCTGTAAATCTAGAAACATCTAAAAATAAAATCTTTTTGGTTTTTCTCTGTACATACAGAATCACATATTTTTGGTCTAACAGTATGAGTAAGAAGATCATATTAGTATCTTTGATGTATCATATACCCATTATGAATAAAAATTCCTAGCAGATCTAAGGGTTGACCTATGGCATTCTGCATATTTACATATACTTGGCTCAGCAAACAAGCAATATTTGCAACATTCTATGATATCTCAGCAAACAATTTCCCAGATCTAATACATCATATTTTCAGAAACTATTAAATCTTTTGAAATTTCTTTTAAATTCTCAGAAATTCATGAAATGATACGTGATAAACTTCAAAGTAAACAGGATCAGATCATGATATGCTAACTTATTCATACCGAATTTGCAATATACTACATGTCAATTCAAGTTGTCAGCATTATAAGATTTGAATCTACAAGCGTTTTTATCCCACGTTCTTGTGAGTTAGTACCATTTATATGAAACAATGTGTACCCCACAATATGCCAACAGAAATGTAAAATTGCACTATCTTCAAGACATATTGAGACTTATGCAAAGTTTAGATCAATTTCCATGATGAGACTATCTCAATTAGCACAGAAAAGGAACCAGATCTCGAAGGATATATTGAATCAGAATGATTCGGAATCGAATGGTTCATATAGCTTGGTTTTGGATGAAATATCATGATTCGTACTAACAGAAGAATGATCAAAGAATCGATTGACTCAATGATACAGGGTAATGTGATCCAACTATTATCTGGATATATTCAATGGAATCAAGATAATTGATCCAATGGTGAGTATATGTTCCAACAAGTTGTTAGAAACATATCTTAGTGCAACTTCACATTGCATGTTTTTCGGGACATGGGCAGTAAAGTGAACTGAAACCTTGTGCTAATCAATATAGTTCGATATTGGTCTCATGAAATACTTAAAGTCTCATGTTCTAGTAAACAGGTGCGGAATGCCCGTTACTAGGTCTCATGAAATGCTAATCAATATAGTCCGACATTGGTTTCAGATTGATATAGAGTGAGAACGTAGCCTAGTAAACAGGTGCGGAATGCCCGTTACTAGGTGGAACAATGTAAGAATGATCGTATGACAATCAACACAAGATGATCCTAATAAATAAACGGTCTATTGATTTCATAGTGTTTCAAACAAGTACAGAAACAAATTGAATGACTTCTGGACTGATACAATACTGATCTGTGCGTACTTGTGTGTGCAAAAGTACATCTGTGTGAAAATGAAACAACTCTATGCTATTTATAGACCTGGGCCATGCGCACTTAGTAAGTACGCATGACCATCCTTCATGCATACTTGCTAAGTACGCTTGACCATTGTACTTGGCAAATACGCAGGAACTCATCCTTGCGTATTTGTTTAGTACAATCTCAAAACCATACAAGTTCAGACATAAACAAGACATATTACAACTCGATAAACTAAATACAACAAGTACTAAATACATACAAGACTAAAATAAATAATAACAAAAGTTGTAGCTCGATCCAGAGTGCCTGTCACAAAACATTCATCAATAGAATTCCCCTTGATAGCATCTCTGGATATCTTCAGTCTTTATGAGCTTCCCGTTTGACTACCACCACTAATCTTGGACTTATATCCATGACAGAATTTCACTAACATGTCGTATTTGGTGGCAAGCTGTTTCATCCACTCGTCAGTATGCAAACAGTTCTTGTTGAAGAGAACCTCCAAGTCCCGGTCTGCTCTCTCGCTGCAGCACTCCCCACAAACCTATAGCAATTCCGTTTGATGTTTCATTACATAACTCACGATGTGCAAGGTTGATTAAGTCGTAACTGGGGAAGGAATTAAATGCTCCTGTTGTTGGCTTCAGGTATTGAACTCCCCCTGATCTTATGATAGAAAATAATCCTTTGTCGTCTTTGAAACGTACAGACAAAATCATCCCAGCAGCCCATGTTAGTGTGTGTACTGAGGTTTGTACCAAGGTGCTTCAGCTTCGTTCACTATCCATTCCTGAGGAATCTTCCTCGAGGAAGTACCACTGGTGCCAGCTTCTCTGTTGGGTTCAGGAACTTTAGCTGAAGTTTTATTGACATCTTCAACTTGAATGGTCGGTTCAGCTTGTTCCCTAATAGTTGGGGCCTAAAAAGTTTACCATCCTCCAACTCATAAATACCCTCTCCATCTCCTTTAGGGAATTCCACAATAACATCATTCTCGAATTCATCCCAATCATCACCGCTGTCTATTTCTCCTTCTTCAATATCTGCTAAAGCCCATATCATGATTTCATCGTTTAAATTGAATGGTCGGTTCTGTTTGATCCCTGATAGCTGGGGCCTCAAAAATTTCACCATCCTCCAACTCATAAATACCCTCTCCATCTCCTTTAGAGAATTCCCCAATAACATCATTCCCGTATTTGTCCCATTCATCACCGCTGTCTATTTCTCCTTCTTCATTCTTTGCTAAAGCCCCTGTCATGATTTTATCGTTTAAATTGGGACTTGTAGCCAAATTTTCTAACACCTCAGTAGGTATTTTTCCTTTATCAGCACCACCACTTTGTTGTTGTTGTTGGGTGGACTCCCTTGAGCCATAGGTATGGCTTGTGTTGGCAAGACATCTTGGGTCTCACCACCACCAGCACCTGAAGGTCCAACATTGGGATCATCGTCCTGATCCATATCTTTCATGAGGTGGACATGGTGGCAAGTTTCTTCTTGTGCCTTCTTGCTTGTCTCCCCCTGAGACTCAAGCTGTATTGACAGTTTTGCCGCCAGATCTACCATAACTTGATGTTCACCATGTTGGATCAGCATTTGATTCTCCATAACAGTACGGGTGGTGAGGAACATTTCATTGAGATTGAATTGCATCTTTTGAAGCTCAAAGAATGACTTCATTTGTTCCTCCTAGTGTTAGAGTCGACAAGTAAATTGATTTGAGTTTGTTGAGTGGCTACTTGTGATTCTAAGATTGCAATTCTTTGATCCCTAGGATCTACCACCCTAGCTATAGAAGGTTCACCCGTCTCATGAATAGTATCGGCAAATAGTTCTGACATGTCAAAGTGATGTCCCATGTCTCCAAACTCATGTGAATGTGTCATTGGTGGTAGAGTACCAGCAGTGACCGTGAATGGTAAGGTTGTCATTTGGAGAACTGTGGGTGCTAAGGTTGTGGAAAAAAGGACTGACTCAGTCAAGATGGGAAGATCTGTGGAAGTTGTGAATGTAACTGTTGTAGCTAGGAGAGAGATGACTGTTGGAACAGGTTCTTCACATGTTGGAACAATAACAGGTGTTATCTTTCTGCGTCTTCGTCGGCTATACAACTGTGTTTGTTGAGTGGGAGCTTGTGTTTCTTGATCGGTAGCTTGATGTGCACATACCCTGGCGTTTATTGCATTCATTACTTCCTGCCATGGGCGATCATGCTTGGTCTTCTTTCTTCGTTCAGTCACTTTAGGTGCCTCTGTGTCTGAACTTTCAAGTTGAAAGTTCGAGTCTGAACTCTCTCTTCGTCTTCGCCTAGACGATGACTCAGGAAGTGATTCCTGAATATGCTTTCTTGGATGCCACTGGTCTGGTGTGGGTTCAGAATCAGATGAATCAGTTACAGTTCATTCTGATTCACTGGTATCTTGCCTTTGAGCATAGCCAGCACCACCATCATCCTCATTACCTTCATCATCATCACCATCATCATTATCATTATCACCATCACTATCTTCATCATCATCACCTTCTTTCCCTTCATCTGAGTGTTCACTTAACTCAGGTTCACACTCAGGATGGTACCACCTATCTCCTTGTGGTGCAACGTAAGCTTCATTAATCAAGTGGCCAAATAAAGGTGTGTGCATGGGAACTGGTTCATCAGTACCAGCAGTAAGGAACTGCACAAACACCCATTTTGCTATTCGTTGGACTTGTAGCTGCTGACCTATTTGAGGTAAATTTGGCAGGAAATGATTGATCAGCAGTTGAATGAAGCGGAGATATAGGAGGAAGCTGTGTCTGGGAGTAGCATTTATCTGATCACGGATTGCATTGTAGGCATATCGTGAAAAGTTGTAACCCTTGTTCAATGATAAACCAACCATAGCTGATGCTAAGTCATGCCCCATAACATCCTTTCCTGCCTTTCTTGCTGATATGCACATGATCATAACATGGGCGAGATACCTCCATTGATCTAAGAGCCACATTTTCTTGTACGATGGATAATCTCTTCGCCCAACATACCCCATTCTCTGTCGCCAACATCCATCAATCATGTATTCTGGATATTGTACTGGATCGGTGGCTCTATCATGAAACTGCAAATACTTGTCTTGTAGTATCCTTTGAGATTGCTATTCGATGATCAGCAACGGTAGCAGTAATCACATTAGGAGTTTGTCTGTAATCCGACTCAGCGGTATCCCAAAATTGTTCCAAGTAAGGTCGTGATACTACTGGCTCAACTGAGATAGCATATGAAATCTTTGATCGGTTCAGGAATGTGACTATCTCCTGATAGTTAAGAGCTACACCTCGCCATTCCGGGTCTGTTAGTTCTAATAGATTGAAGTCAGGTATGAATGCACGTCTAGCCATATCTGCAAAATAAAAACAAAAAAAAAAGAGATTAGAACTGATTACGTATATCATTAAGTATTACAAACATTGAATATTATTTTGGACTTAGACAAATTCTCAAAACTGCCTCATGCATACTTAGCTAAGTACGCACACACATAATCTGTCATGCGCACTTAACAAGTACGCATGAACAAGAGACTTCATGCGTACTTGCTAAGTACGCATGGTATTAGAAATGTTCATTTGTCAACAAGTCTGAAATCCAAATTCATGTTTGAAAGTCCGTAATTCCTGTCCTAATGGTGTTGAAAAAGACATAGGAGCTATATGTCACTTATTCTAAAGTTGATTTTGTTAAACACATGGGTCATTTTGATCCAACAGGGCCGGACGCTACTTTGGTTCAAACATAGGATCAAAAACCCAAAATTTGTGGGTTTAAGGTATGAAATTTGTGTTAAACGGCAGTGGATGATGATTAGAAACTTGTATTGATACTCAATTTAACATGCAAACACATTTTCATTTCAAAATTTGAGTATCAAGAACCCTAGTCTCAAGAACACTAAAATCACTCAAATTTGATATAACTGACCAAATGTTCTTTAGATGATGTTATAACTGAATGTGTGATGAAAAATCGGTTTCGTGACACAGAATGTTTTGAGCGAAAATGATCAGGGCGTTACTGTGAGAGCGGGTGTTTGAATGAGGAGTAAATGCTTAACTGGCGTTTTATATACCCCGCGTTTCAGGTCGTGCGTACTTGATTAAGTGCGCATGAATTACTTCATGCGTACTTAACAAGTACGCATGAGTTAAGTCATGTGCACTTAGTTAAGTTCGCATGGCTTAATTCCTACTCCATTTTCAAACTCAAAAATCTCTGTTTTTATGAAGAACTTGTAAGACGAACATGATAGATAGGTTCAATTGGTGGTTGATAACAAAAATATTTCTGGAAGTTATGAAAATCTTTTTGTTCTTTTGAACTCCTGGAAATGAACTGTACAAGAAATCTTTTTGTTATCTTGTAAAGTTTATGTTAAAGCACACTGAAAATCTTTTTGAGGCTTTTCTAAATGAATAAGCATTAAAAAATGAGTGATTGAATACTTACAGTGAACGTCTTTTTGGTCAAGTCATAAGCAGAGGATCATATCACTCTAACAAGTAGAACTAGTAATCTTGATAAATTTTCAAAGAATTTGGGATCATATTATGACAACTTAAAAAAATTTGAAATGCAAATTGTCAATATTTGAAACTATAAGCATTTATTTATTTTATCAAATTCATGTGAGTTATGGTACTATTTAGAGTTCTACAATGCGTACCCCACAGTTATGTAAAAGTAAATGCATTATCTCAAGACATCTAAGATTTTCCCAAGGATTATCAATATCACCAGGTTGAGGTAATATCATTTAGCACATAGAAATCAAGCATAGTCCATAAGGATTATCAAGAATCAATTGATTCATTTGTTTTGGCTCGTGAGTATTTTGTGATGATGCAGGCTAATATATATGGAATCCGAACATTTTTGGGTAAAGGGATCCAACTGTTATCTAGATATCTTCAATGGAACAGATGTGATCCAAGGGTGAGTATATGCTTGACGATTGTTGTCAAGACATATCTTAGCTTGGCTTACCATTTCATACTTGTGAGTATGGGCAGTGAAGTGAGCTGAAAATTGTGCTAAAGACATCACCCGAAATTGGTCTCAACAGATAATACTAGCCAAAATCTTACATTCTATTTCTGATAATGATCTTTTGTTAATCTTATACATACACACCTCATAACATGGGTTCAAATCACATTTGATGAAAAGATATTTAGTTTTCACACTACTAATGATTTAGCGAATGCTTCTATCTGACTGCCAATTTAACACATAATATTTGAAGTATATCAAGGTGCATTCATCTCCCTGGTTATGCAATCTAAGAAATTTAGATCATTAATTGATGTGCAATCATTTCCTCCAATTTTAAATGACATTGAGATTCTGAAAATTTTATATTTTGTTTGGATTTTTCTTAAAAAAAATTAACAGAAAACAAATTAAATGTAATACAAAAATAAATGTAACTTCCAAGAAATAAGTTTGTTTTAAAAACGTTTATCATCTAGGATTGAACATTTCTATCATGTTGACAAGATTTTCAAAACGAGTACGATCAAAGGCTTTGGTGAAAAGATCAGCAAATTATCATCCGTGTGAACTTTTACAAGTTCGATTAGATGCTTTTCAACACAATCACGGATGAAATGGTGACGAATTTCAATATGCTTAGTTTTGGAATGTTTCACTGGGTTGTTTGTGATAGACACGGTGACAGTGTTGTCAATGAACATAGGAGTGCTAGTGTAATTTAAGCCGTAATCTCTCAATTGATGTTGAATCCATAAGATATGAGAGTAGCAGCTTGCAGCAGCAATGTACTCTGCTTCACATGTTGAGATAGAAATTGTTGACTACTTACACTGCCATGAAACCAGCCTGTCTCCTAGGAATTGACATCCACCTGAGGTTGATTTTCTATCGAGATTACAACCGCCATAATCAGAATCAGTGTAAGCTTTGAAATCAAACGACTGTTGTTTTGAATACCATAGACCTAATCGGGGTTTTCCTTTCATGTATCTGAATATTCTCTTTACAGCGATCATATGTGATTCTTTCGATTGTGACTGAAACCTTGAACACAAGCAGACGACAAACATAATGTCGGGTCTTGAAGATGTGAGATACATAAGGGATCCAATCATTCCTCGGTACAATCTACAATCCATATCCTTTCCTTCTTTATCAGGATGTAAACCGTGATTGACTGGAATAGGTGTGCCATAAGATGTAGAATCATTCATTTTGTATTTAGACAAAATGTCTTGGACATGCTTAGTTTGATGCAGATAAATGCCATCTTCCCTTTGACTGACTTGTAGTCCTAAGAAAAAGGACATTTCACCCATGTTGCTCATTTCAAACGTGGACTTCATCACCTGCTCAAATTCCTTACACATCTCTTCATTGGTAGACCCAAAAATTATGTCATCAACGTATACTTGTACAAGTAGAATATCACCTCCTACTTTCCGTATGAAGAGAGTCCAGTCAATTTGTCCTCGATCAAAACCATTGGATAATAGATGCTTTGACAGAGTCTCATACCATGCTCTTGGTCCTTGACGAAGACCATAAAGTGCTTTGTCAAGCTTGTACACTTTATCCGGGTATAACTGGTCTTCAAAACCAGGTGGTTGAGTGACATAGACTTCTTCATGTACTTTACCATACATAAAGGCTCTTTTTACAGCTAGTTGAAAGACCTTGAAGCCGACAAAAGAGGCATAAGCCATAAATAATCGGATGGCCTCAATTCTAGCAACTGGTGCATCGACTTCGGTATAATCCAGACCTTCTTGTTGGTAAAAACCTTGAACAACAAATATTGCTTTATTTTTCACTATAGTATGTCGATCGTCAGTTTTGCACTTGAACACCCGTCTGGTTCCAATTGGATGTACACCTCTTGGTAAATCAACTAGATCCCAAACATCTAGTTTTCTGAATTGAGACAGTTCTTTTTGCATAGCCTCAATCCAACAACTGTCAGCTAGAGCCTCTTTGATATTCTTATGCTCTATTTGGGATACGAAGGCATCCTTAAACATGTTTCTATGATACATGTGTTAAGAATCTCAGCATAAAGACTGGTGTTTTCAGTTACAGTTCTGTGACGAGTTTGAACACCGACATTAGGATCACCAATAATGTTTTCAATTGGATGATTCTTATGAATTCTTGTCTCTTGTGCAATGGTTTCTTGAATATTTGTTTCATGATTCGTGCCTATCTCACCCATATCATTTACACCCGTAGATGTTTCATTGTAAATAGGATCAACTGGAACTTTGTTTCTGATTTGAGCTCTGTCTTCTTCAGTATGAGTATCTTCTTCAGTGTCACTTTCATATGTTCCTGATGCAGATGCAACATCAGAACAGGGGCTTGGAATAGGTACAGTTGTTCTCGTTGAGAAATTAGAGTTGTCTTCGCCACCACAGTATTGATACAACTTTGCAACATCTTCAGCAGATAAATCAGGAAGATTGAAAGACTTGAAAAGATTAACATAATCAAAACCCCAAGCGGGACCTGTAGGTCCCTCGGGTGTGGCGGATCATCACATGCAAGTGTGTTACTGAGTCGGACCGGGTGCGGAATGCCCGTGACTAGGTGGAGAGTTTTACAACACAAAGTAAACCGACAAGAGAATCACTTTAAACTTTCGTCTATTATAAACACTTGAAGGTTACAGAGAGAAATACTGAGTATACAATGTCTGTGTATATGACTGCGTATATGACTGCGTACTTGTCTACTGTCAACCTATCTAATTTATACACGACCTGAACTATGGCACTTAGCAAGTACGTAGGGAAAATTGCTCGTGCGTACTTAGCAACTACGCAGAGTATTCTTGCGTACTTGCTAAGTACGCTGGAACTAATTCATGCGCACTTACTAAGTGCGCAAAACACTTAGAGATTTTAGCAACAATCAATATGCATTAGTACATACAACTCGATAACTAATACATACAGACGCTTACAAACAAAGACAAATACATACAATGAAAGTACAAAAGTAAGACTCTATCCAGAGTGTTTGTCACACAAAAGTGCTTCAACAAACTCCCCCTTGACAATAGCTCTAGATCATCTTCGGTCTTTAATCATCAGTCTTCACAGCTCTGCATCTTTAGCTTCCATTTTCTTGTTGTAGTCAAGGCAAAAATTGATCACCTTGTCATATTTAGAAGCAAGGAACTTCATCCATTCGTCCATATCCATGCAATACATGTTCGCTAGTGCCTCCAGATCTTTAACAGAGAAGTTAATGAAGCAGGCATCATAAAATACTCTGATCAGCTCCCTTGGCACTAAGCTTCCACTATCTGACCATACCTTTCCTATCACCACATCCTTGCCCGTTTTTGGATCTACGTACCAGTACCATATGTTACCGAGGATATCCTAAGATAGCTTGCTCAGGGGAATCTTGGTTTCACATAGCACTAGCTTGTATACCAGTTTCATTAAGCATTTCTTAGTCGTAGGATGTCTAGAATTTTTATCCTTGACTCGCTTAGGCACTTGAGGCTTAAACACTTCAAATTTCCCAGATCTTGCTTCACGCTGTAGAACCTGCCACAAACCCATCGCTACTAGGTGATTTGAGTGACCCACCAGCTCTCGATTTGCTAGGTTCACGAGGTCGTATCTAGGTAAGGAGTTGCAAGCTTCACTGGTTGGTTTCAAGTATTGAACCCCCCAGATCACTTGATAGCGAACAACTGCTTATCTTCCTCGAACCTCAAAGCTAAGATCATCCCTGTTGCTCCGTGTTTGTCTATTATAGAAGTCTTTTGCCAGACTGGAGCAGGATCCTTTGATGAACTAGCAGGCAAATCTTTATCTTTCTGTGCCTCTGGATCCACAGGTGTAGGGTCGGCTGGGGAGGCTTCAGTTGATGCGTCAACATTACTAGCAGTCTCGACTGAGCCTGTGTCGAGTTGAGATTCAAAGGATGGGTCAAAGGATGGAACTTCAAAGGTCTCTCCATCTTCAAACTCATATTAGCCTTCCACATCGCCCTTGGGAATTTCAATAACTACATCGTCATCATCTTCATCCCAATCATCACCAGAGTCGATCTCTCCTTCTTCAAGATTGTAGAGAGCCTCGATCTGTGCTTCCTTGGAATAGTCAGGCTCTAAGTATAAGATCTCATCGTCAGATAGATCCTTTAGAACATCAGCCGCTGACTTTCCTTTATTACCACAAGAAGTATCACCACCTTCCTGATGAGTAGACATGGGCACGATTGCCACAACTTGTTGCTCACTTCCACTAGGATCGACTTCAGGATCCTTGTCTTTGTCATCATCCTTTGTCAAATTAACAGGATGACAAGGCTGATCACCAGTAGGTTTGGATGTCTTCTCCTTCTCTTTCTCTTTCTCTTTCTCCCCCTGAGCATCAAGCTTCTTGGTCAGATCAACAACTAACTTGACCATCAATTCATGCTCTTTTCACTGCACATCAAACCGAAGCTCAAGAGACGACCTATGTCCTAGAATCATGTTGTTTGTCTTGATCAGTAGCTCGATCTAGGCCATCACATTAGCTAGTCTCTCCTGCGTCCCAGCTCTTTGGCTTCTCAGAATGGTAACCTCATCCACCAAAGAATTTATCTGAGCCTGTTGAGCCTCAGACACCTCCTTTGATTTCCGAACGGTTTCAAGTAGAGCAGCGACTTGGGTTTCCAGAGTTTCTGTCCTTGCATCATTTAGATCAGGATGTCTGGATGTAGACGCTTCACTATTATGAAGTGGGGATGAGAAGATAGTATCAAAGTCAAACCCCTGAGTAAAATCTATATAGTTGTAGGGTTGACTGATAGGTTCAACGGTGGTAGTAGGGATTGTGGATGTGATGATGGTTGTAGGAGTGATGGAAGGTGTGATGGTGACTGACTCTATAAGAATCGGAGTAGTCACCGTCAGAAGGTCAGATGATACAGGGAGGGTTACTATCACAGGTACCTCCTTTGTGATAGAAGTGTCCGCCACATCAGGTTGTACCTGTGGCCTTCTCCGCTGTCGCCGGTATAGTTGATGTGAAGGTGGGGTAGATACTGAATCAGTACTTCCAGTCGAAAATTGTACTTGCTGTTGAGTACTAACCTCTACCTCACTGGGAATTGCATGTTGCTGCCTATCCCCCTTACGTTTTTTTTACACTTTCACGTCTTTGTCTTTGAATTGCAGCGTCAGAGTCAGAATCTGGCTCGTATTCACTGCTTGTTGACTGTCGCTTTCTCTTCGAAGATGACTCAGGAAGGGTCACCTTCGTCGTTCTTCTCGGGTGTGCCTATGATGGTGCATCATCAGAATCAAAAGAATCAGACTCTGTCACTTCGGAGTCGGATCCTTCAGCACCATCATTTCCTGCTTCTTCGTCTCCACTTTCTGACGATTCATCCACACTTTCAACATCCTCCTCTTCTTGTTGTTCGTCCGAATGTTCACTTAGTTCTGGCTCTGAGTCGTAGCTAAACCATCTCCAGTCATCCGGTGCCACATACGCTTCATTCATCAGGTGGCCAAATAGTGCGGTGTGCTCAGGGGTAGGTTCTACACTGCCTGGATTTAAGAATTGTTCAAACACCCTCTTGTCCACCCGCTTGACTTGCAATCTCTCCCCAGTAGCAGGTAGATTTGGCAACGCATCATCAATCAGTAGTTGCATAAACCTTGGGTATAACAGGAATCGAAACCTCTCAGCCATATTTATCTGATCATTTAAGGCTTTGAAGACGTATCTTGAGAAGTTGTAACCTCTGTTGAGAGATAAGGCAACCATGGCTACTGCAAGATCATGACATTGCATCCTTTCCAGCCTTTCTTGAAGATATGCACATGATCATGACGTGGGCAAAGTATCTCCATTGATCGAGCACCCACATTTTCTTGTATGAAGCATAATCTCTTACACCGACGTATCCCATACGCTGCCTCCAACATCCATCCACAAGTAGTCAGGATAAGATGTTGGGTCGGTGGAGAGATCTCGGAACTGTAAGACCCGTCTAATTGTGTCCTCAGAAAAGGCGATGTCATGACCCGCCACGGTAGCCCGTATAACATTAGGGGTTACTGTGCAGTCATGTTCCACGGTCTCCCATAACTGCTCCAGATACGGTCTTGATAGTATCGGGTCTGCTGATATAGCATAGCTGATCCTTGCACGGTTCAAGAAGTCAACTATCTCTCGGTAATGTAGTGCAGCACCCTTCCATTCTGGTTCTGTATGTGCTAGGAGATTGAACTCACTGGTAAACGCACGAGCCATCACTGCAAAAACACACAGAAACCATAATAAGAACAAGAAGTTTCATTGTAATTGAATACACATGACTTAGTATAGCAGTTACTCATTGAACTAAAATTTCAGACTTAGAAAATTTCACAAGTGTTGGTCCTGCGTATTTAGCAAGTACGCAGGGATTTGTTCTTGCGTACTTAACAAGTACGCATGAATTACTTCTTGCGTACCTGTTAAGTGCGCAAGAAACGCACTTGTTCAGTTTTTCAGAAATCCAACTTTTTCAACAGATGATCAAAATTGATGTGGAATATGGTCACCACCAGGTCGAAATACATGATTCTAGCCTATGGGACCAATATCAACACCAATTACCCGCTACATTAGTCACATTTTGACCTAAATGATGACCAACGAACCGACGGTCAAAATCAATAGACAATAAGGACGATTAAGGACTGAATAAGGATCGATTGTTGATTCTAAGCAAGTTTTAATTATAGTGTGTTACCAAAACAACCAAAAAATTGTCTAAAAATAAAGATTCAACCCTAACTATTTTAAAGTCTAAATCGGTCCAGAAGTCGCGATTTTGTGGATGGAATATCCTTAGATTCTCACCAAGTGATTGTAATACGATGATGGAACTAGAAACGGGACGAAAAACCGGTTAAGAACACTCGAAGTTTTTTGAGTAAAAGTGGCAGAGGGAATTTAACAGGCAAAAATAATTTGAATGTGATAAAATTCTGAAATTTTTCTAAGTCCTGTATATATACCCACCCCAAATTGGTCTTACGTACTTGCTAAATGCGCAGGACTTAACTCCTGCGTACTTACTAAGTACGCATGACTTAAGTCTTGCGTACTTGTTAAGTACGCAGGGTTTACCTCATGCGCACTTATCAAGTACGCAGAGACCCCTGTGTGCTCAAATTATGAAGATTTCAAGTCAAATAACGAACAAGATAAAAAACATTCAATCAAGAGGATTCAAGATCAATTCAAGAAGGTTAAACACAAATATTTTTGACTTTTCTGAATAAAATTGAACTATACACAAACGTAAATTTGTAACATTTCTGATTTTTAGTATTCATATTTCAATTCAATACTCGTGCACTGTCTTATTATTTTTCTCACAGTAAACTAAATGCAATGATTCAATACAAATTTACAGGTTTTGCTCGATTATATACACTTAAACGCTATACAAGTAACTATTTATTTCGAACTAATCAAACCTGAAAAGTCAAGGACTAAAGTTGAAAAATTTATCAAGAAACCCTAATTAGCACGGTCGTGCTTCGTCCTGGCACGGTCGCGCCAAGTGCCTTGCGCGATCGCGCGACTGGTCCTGGAACGATCGCGCCCGGTGCCTAAGCACGGTCGCGCCTCTCTTGGGTACGGTCGCGCCTGCGTAACAGTCGAAACGTAAATGCAGTTTCAAAACGCTCGATCGTTCGAATTCAAATCCGATTTACGTTTTACTTTTGTTATCAAGGAAAATATCTCAGTCAATTACCATTATCATTTTCAAAATACAAATTACGCTCAAGAAACCGTCCAAATTATCTCCCAAGCCTCAAACCACCATTCTCGATCCAATTGCTACCAATTAATCAAGGAACTCGATCCTCCGATCATCTCTAAGGTTTCTGAAGGGTTGGAGCAGCCGGAATCACAGCAGAAGCCGCCGGAAGCAAATTTTGCCGTCACCGGAACTCCCTTCTACCGATCGCTATCAATTCCTTTCTGTTTGAGGTAATTGAATCATCCCTCCCTTTCGTTTCGGTCCATATATCAAAAGCCCCCTATAAATCTGGGCTTTCATTACAGAAATCGTCCGAATCAGAATTTATATTTTAAAAAGAAAAGATTTACTCGATTCCACTCTTAAACACGAGTTACATACAATTAATTTATATGAATAGAGTCGTATCGACTCAGTAACCAAAAGCCCTATCAATTCCAACACTATAAATACAAGATTTGTCCAATTCGTGTCTGATTTGGAGAGACACGGTCGCGCTAATCATCTAGCGCTGCCGTGCCTCATGTAGCGCGGTCATGTCCTCCTGTCCAGACTAAGTCATGCCCTTTGGGCTGATATCTGTTGTGTCTAAGAATCTTGGATACGACCGTGCCAGGCCAAGGCACGGTCGTGCCTGTTGACTGGTCTAGTTTGTGCCTCTGTTGATCAACCCGGTCGCGCCCCGACTAGCGCGGTCGCGCCCGTGGCTTGAGCACGATCGTGCCCTTCCGAGGCACGGTCGTGTGTGACTCAGAAATTGTAACAGAATTATATTTTTATATTTTTCAATCAATAAATGTTTCAAATTTTATAAAAATATGTTTTCTGTATTTGAAGAGATAAATATTATTTATTTAAAAGTTTATTTAAAAATTTATAAAAATTAAATTTATATTTATCTTTCACTTAAATGATGTTTTAAATGATTAAGTTACAAGTTTATAAATAAATAAGATAATAATTATTTATTTAATATTTAAACAAAAAAATCATTTATTTATTTATACTTAATTACAATCAATATTTACATTATTTCATAAACTATAATCATTTATTTATTTATTTACATTTAACACATGCATTATTTTCATAATCAACAATTTTATAAAAATTCTATTTTATTATTTAAATTCCAAACTTTAATCAAATGTTCCAAAAATGTTTACTACAACTTTATATATTTCATTTAATACTTTTTATACACGAACTCAACCTTCAATGTTAGACTTAAACTTTGTACACCGATTTGATTCAATATACATTACTATCTAGGTTAACCCGTGCGTATCAAGAACCCTTATTTTATCTATACTCTTTGTTAGCTACATCTCCATACCAAGTGAGTATTCACAACCCATTTTACTCTTTTACACTTTTGGGGTGGAACATGAACTCTATACACATTACACATTTACATTTACGCAAACAACACAAGTGCAAAAATCCTATTTACATACATGTGTGCAAAATTTGAGCTTTGTGCCCGAGTGCTAGTTGTGCTAACCTTTGTATGCGATTATGTGCAATCATTAACTATACAAGCCGACGGTTTTCAATGATAGATCTATTGAGTCTGACAAACCCACCCAGGTGCGCGGTGATTGAAACCGACAACACAATTTTTGCATGCTAGTTACAAGGTTTGGTTGTACATGGTTACACAATAGCTGCTCCCCATAAATGCCTTATTTATCATGATATGTAAAGGATTTGTTTTCAACTATATGCTATCTATATACAACTGTGTTATACTCACCAACTTTTTAGTTGACTTTATTTTATTCATGTTTCAGGCCCTAATATGTGAGAATGATTCAAGACGTGCTCAATATAGGATTTGGACTTCGCAATTTAAATCAAGAATTCTATGAGTTGTTTTATGTTTCTTTGTTTGAACTTGATTTGTACTTGGATTATTTGTAATGGAAATTTAACTCTAATATATTTCAATTTAGTCAACCATATGCTATGAACAGTCTTACATGTCCCGCCCCGATGATTCCGCCATCGGTCGGGGTGTGACAGATTGGTATCAGAGCCTTGGTTATAGGGAATTAGGTTATTAGACACCTTGACCTAGACTATAACTTTAGGACACCCACTTATACTATGTTTCATGATTTTTGTGCTATGTGTTAAATGCTATGTGCTACATGCTTACCATGATTAATTATTATTATATTTGATACCTTACTTGTTAGAAATTCATGACTCATTAGGATTTTCTTGAAGAATAATTAAATAAATAATATCCGTTCCTATATTCTAAAACCTCATAATAATTCTATCTTCTTTCTATCTTATTCCTTTCTAAGCATGTGGAAAATTCTTGAAGCAAAAATCTTTAAATTTTTTTTTATTTCTTCGTTAAGGTTTTTAAACTTGGTAAATTATTTGAGGACACGTGCAATTTGGAAGGGTGACACCTGTATTTTGGGTTTTCTGTCTAGGAAAGCATTTTGCATAAATCCCAATCAACCGAGGGACCCGTATGCTTTCCTGGGAATTCCCGAGATGAGTGTTTACTTATAGGCTAAATCATGTCTCCATGAAAATTTTATAAGTTTAATTAACCTTAATGTGCCATGGTATTCAAGTGATTTTGTCACTTTTGAGTACAATCCAAACTAAAAATATCTATTTTTATTTTTGTTATCTCATTCTATTAAACCCTATCAAATCTCATAAGTTCTTACAATCTTTCTTGTCTTTTGAAAATCTGTAGAATGCCTCTTCGTCGTGCTCCCGCAACCAATGCCAAGACCGACATTGCTGCTATTCTTACCCAATTGGTGACACAACTCACCCAAGCCAATGGTGCCACCAATGGCAACAATGGTGGAAATGGAAGTAATAGTGGTAATAATGGTGGAAATGGTGGAAATGGTGGTAACAATCCATCTCAATGCACCTTCAAGCACTTCAACTCGTGCAATCCCCTCAAGTTTTATGGAACCGAAGGAGCTACTGGACTCCTTCAATGGTTTGAAAGCATTGAGAATACCTTTCTCAATAGTGACTGTCCCGACAACCTCCGTGTTCGTCATGCTACAAGTGTCCTACAAAAACGGGCACTTACATGGTGGAATGGGGAGAAAAGGAATAGGGGTGTTGATGTAGCTATGGCCTTACCTTGGGATGAGGTCAAGAGGCTTATGACCGAGGAGTTCTGTCCTCGAAATAAAGTGAAAAAGCTAGAAGCTGAATTTTGGGATCTTGCCCAAGATAGCGGGGAAAGCTTAGCATATACAACTCGGTTCCATGAGTTGAGTCTTCTAGTGCCCCACATGGTCGCTCCTTTGTCCCGTTGTATCGAAAAGTATATTGGTGGGCTACCAAGACAAATCCAAGATACTGTCTTAGGTAGAAATCCTGCTACTCTGGAGGATGCTATTCGTCTATCCGCTACCCTAACTGATAACCATGTGAAAGCGGGAACACTTACTAAGAACGGTACCAAGAAAGTTTCTGACACTATAACCCCTCCTACCCACAACAAAGAAGCCACAACTGAACCCTCCCGCAATAATAGGAAAAAGAAGACTAGAAACTATGCTGTGGTCACTCCTACTATTCCGGTTATCCAAGCTGCACCTATGGTTCAAACACCGGTCAAAAAGCCATATGTTGGAATTTACCCACTTTGTGCCACCTGCAACTACCATCATCCCCAAAACATCCCATGTCGCCTTTGTACTTATTGTGGGAGATATGGTCATACAGTTAGTGTTTGTAGGACCAAAGCTCTTACGGGCCAAGTCAACCCTCCAAACCGAACCGTACCTCAAGTGGCTAACCAAGGTACTCCTGCCATTTCTAATAGGCGTGCTTGTTATGAGTGTGGTGACCCGAACCATTTTCGTGATCAATGTCAAAGACTTGCAAATGCTAGACAAGGTGGAGCTCGTGGGCGTGCGTTCAACATAAACGCCAACGAAGATCAAGCCAACAATGACGTGGTCAATGGTACGTTTCTTGTTAATAGTCAATATGCCTCCATTTTATTCGATACCAGAGCCGATGAAAGTTTTGTGTCACTTAATTTTGAACCTTTACTTGCAAAGACTCGGTCCCAATTAGAGAAAACATTTACCGTTTAAGTAGCAAATGGTGACTACCTTACAATTGAGTCCATTATCTATGATTGCTCTTTAGAACTTAATGATCACACATTCCCAATCAACCTTGTTCCAATGCCACTAGGAAGCTTTGATATTATCATAGGTATGGATTGGCTATCAAATCATCATGCCGAAGTCATTTGCTTTGAAAAGTGAATCCGAATTCCGCTACCATCGGGAGAAACCTTAAGGGTTTTTGGTGAAAAGCCTTGCAAGGGACTTAAGTTGATGTTGTGTTCTACCGCTCAAAAGTACTTACAAAAGAAGTACATCGCTTTCTAAGCTCATATTTTTCAAAAGGATGTCGAGGAGAAGAGTATCCAAGACATTCCGATCATTCGGGATTTCCACGAAGTTTTTCCTAAGGATTTATCCGGTCTTCCTCCCATTCGTCAAGTAGAGTTCCGTATTGATCTTATACCTGGAGCTAACCCCGTTGCTAGAGCTCCTTATCTTCTTGCACCTTCCGAAATGCAAGAGCTTGCAAGTCAACTTCAAGAGCTCTCCGACAAAGGTTTCATTCGCCCAAGTCATTCACCATGGGGTGCACCCGTCTTATTTGTTAAGAAGAAGGATGCATCATTTCGCATGTGTATTGACTACCGCAAACTCAACAAACTTACTATCAAGAACCGTTATCCTTTGCCTAGAATCGATGATCTCTTTGATCAACTTCAAGGTTCTACTTGCTTCTCGAAGATTGATCTTCGATCCGGTTATCATCAGCTTCGTGTTCAAGAAGACGACATTCCTAAGACTGCTTTTCGAACAAGGTATGGTCATTACGAGTTCATGGTTATGCCTTTCGGGTTAACCAATGCACCCGCAGTTTTTATGGATCTCATGAATCGTGTGTGCAAACCGTACCTTGATAAATTCGTGATCGTCTTCATTAACGATATCTTAATCTATTCCAAGACTAAAGCCGATCATGAACAACACCTTAGATTGGTTTTGGACCTCTTGAGAAAAGAACAACTATATGCCAAATTTTCCAAATATGAATTCTGGCTAAAGGAAGTTCAATTTCTTGGTCACATCGTCAACGACAAGGGTATTCATGTTGATCCTGCTAAGATTGAAACGATTAAGAATTGGAATGCCCCGAAGACTCCTACCGAAGTTCGTTCATTTCTTGGTCTTGCGGGTTATTATCGTCGTTTCATCTCAAACTTCTCAAAGATTGCTGTCCCTCTTACCGCTTTGACCCACAAGGGGAAGACTTATGAATGGGGACCGAAACAAGAAGAAGCTTTTCAAACCCTCAAGCAAAAGCTGTGCAATGCTCCCATATTGACTCTCCCCGATGGAAATGATGATTTAGTTGTCTATTGTGATGCTTCTAACCAAGGTCTTGTTTGTGTTCTCATGCAACGAGGCAAAGTAATCGCTTATGCATCAAGGCAACTCAAAGTTCATGAGAAGAATTATACGACGCACGATCTCGAGTTGGGTGCGGTCGTATTCGTGTTAAAGATTAGGAGACATTACCTATATGGCACGAAATGTGTGGTGTTCACCGACCACAAAAGTCTTCAACATATTTTCAACCAAAAAGAACTCAATATGAGGCAACGACGTTGGGTCGAACTCCTTAACGACTACGACTGCGAGATTCGTTACCATCCCGGCAAAGCGAATGTTGTAGCCGATGCTTTGAGTCGAAAGGACCATGTTATGCTTCATTGTGCCCGTATTCAAACCGATATTCAAACCCGTATCTTAGAAGCTCAACACGTCTCGGTAATCGAGGGTAACATGTATGAAGAAATGTCATGTGGTGTTGAACTTCTGCTTGAATCAAAACCCAATGGCTTACTTTATTACTTGAATCGTATTTGGGTTCCCGATCGCGATGATCTCCATACATTTCTCATGAACGAGGCTCACAAGACTCGTTATTCTATTCATCCTGGTGCGGATAAAATGTACCAAGATCTTCGCCAACAATATTGGTGGCCCGGTATGAAAAAGGACATTGCTCTCTATGTTGCCAAATGTTTAACCTGCTCCAAAGTCAAAGCCGAACATCAACGTCCTTCTGGTTTGCTTGAACAACCAGAAATTCCCGTGTGGAAATGGGAGAACTTAGCCATGGATTTTATTACCAAACTCCCTCGCACCTCGAGTGGTTATGATAGTATTTGGGTGATCATTGATCGACTCACCAAATCTGCTCATTTCTTGCCTATCCGTGAAGACTATCGGGTTGAGAAACTAGCCCGAATTTACATCGATGAAATCGTGAGTCGTCATGGTGTTCCCTTGAACATAATATCTGATCGAGATGCCCGGTTCACTTCTCGATTTTGGCAATCTCTCCAAACTGCTCTTGGCACACGATTGGATTTGAGCACGGCTTACCATCCCCAAACTGATGGTCAAACCGAGCGAACAATTTAAACTCTTGAAGACATGCTTAGAGCTTGCGTAATCGATTTTGGTGGTAATTGGGATTCACATCTATCCCTCATTGAGTTTTCTTACAACAATAGCTACCACACAAGTATCAACATGGCTCCATTCGAAGCTCTCTATGGTCGCAAGTGTCGTTCTCCTATCTGTTGGAACGAGATTGTTGAAGCACAAATCACCGGTCCAGAGTTAATTCAAGAAACATCCGACAAGATTATTCAAATCCGTGACAATATTCGAGTAGCGAGGAGTTGGCAAAAGAGTTATGCCGACAAACGTCGAAAACCCTTGGAATTCCAAGTCGGTGATCTTGTTCTTCTTAAGGTGTCTCCATGGAAGGGTGTGATCCGTTTTGGAAAGAAAGGCAAGTTAGCACCTCGTTATGTTGGTCCATTCAAAATCCTTGAAAGGATTGGGAAAGTGGCTTACAAGCTCGAGTTACCTCTATCTCTTGGAAATGTGCATCCTACATTTCATGTATCTAATCTGAAGAAGTGTCTCGCTGATTAAAATCTCCATATACCGCTTGACGACGTGCGCATTGATGAAACGATGCACTTCGTTGAGAAGCCGGTGGAAATTATGGATCGCGAAGTCAAATAACTCAAGCGAAGTCGCATTCCTATTGTCAAAGTTCGTTGGGAATCTAAGCGTGGTCCTGAGTTCACTTGGGAACGAGAAGACCAAATGAAGCTCAAGTACCCTCATCTTTTTACCGATACTATTGTTTCCTCTAGCTAAATTTCGGGACGAAATTCTCTCAACATGGGGAGACTGTAACATTCCTGATTTTTAGTATTCATATTTCAATTCAATGTAATACAATTTCGAATTCAATACTCGTGCACTGTCTTATTATTTTTCTCACAGTAAACTAAATGCAATGATTCAATACAAATTTACAGGATCGCGCGACTGGTCTTGGAACGATCGCGCCCGGTGCCTAAGCACGGTCGCGCCTCTCTTGGGCACGGTCGCGCCTGCGTAACAGTCAAAACGTAAATGCAGTTTCAAAACGCTCGATCGTTCGAATTCAAATCCGATTTACGTTTTACTTTTGTTATCAAGGAAAATATCTCAGTCAATTACCATTATCATTTTCAAAATACAAATTACTCTCAAGAAACCGTCCAAATTATCTCCCAAGCCTCAAACCGCCATTCTCGATCCAATTGCTACCAATTAATCAAGGAACTCGATCCTCCGATCATCTCTAAGGTTTCTGAAGTTGGAGCAGCCGGAATCACAGCAGAAGCCGCCGGAAGCAAATCTTGCCGTCGCCGGAACTCCCTTCTACCGATCGCTATCAATTCCTTTCTGTTTGAGGTAATTGAATCATCCCTCCCTTTCGTTTCGGTCCATATATCAAAAGCCCCCTATCAATCTGGGCTTTCATTACAGAAATCGTCCGAATCAGAATTTATATTTTAAAAAGAAAAGATTTAATCGATTCCACTCTTAAACACGAGTTACATACAATTAATTTATATGAATAGACTCGTATCGACTCAGTAACCAAAAGCCCTGTCAATTCCAACACTATAAATACAAGATTTGTCCAATTCGTGTCTGATTTGGAAGAGACACGGTCGCGCTAATCATCTAGCGCGGCCGTGCCTCATGTAGCGCGGTCGTGCCGACTAGCAGCGCGGTCGTGTCCTCCTGTCCAGACCAAGTCATGCCCTTTGGGCTAATCTCTGTTGTGTCTAAGAATCTTGGACACGACCGTGCCAGGCCAAGGCACGGTCGTGCCTGTTGACTGGTCTATTTTGTGCCTCTGTTGATCAACCCGGTCGCGCCCCGACTAGCGCGGTCGCGCCCGTGGCTTGAGCACGATCGTGCCCTTCCGAGGCACGGTCGTGTGTGACTCAGAAATTGTAACATAATTATATTTTTATATTTTTCAATCAATAAATGTTTCAAATTTTATAAAAATATGTTTTCTGTATTTGAAGAGATAAATATTATTTATTTAAAAATTTATAAAAATTAAATTTATATTTATCTTTCACTTAAATGATGTTTTAAATTATTAAGTTACAAGTTTATAAATAAATAAGATAATAATTATTTATTTAATATTTAAACAAAAAAATCATTTATTTATTTATACTTAATTACAATCAATATTTACATTATTTCATAAACTATAATCATTTATTTATTTATTTACATTTAACACATGCATTATTTTCATAATCAACAATTTTATAAAAATTCTATTTTATTATTTAAATTTCAAACTTTAATCAAATGTTCCAAAAATGTTTACTACAACTTTATATATTTCATTTAATACTTTTTATACACGAACTCAACCTTCAATGTTAGACTTAAACTTTGTACACCGATTTGATTCAATATACATTACTATCTAGGTTAACCCGTGCGTATCAAGAACCCTTATTTTATCTATACTCTTTGTTAGCTACATCTCCATACCAAGTGAGTATTCACAACCCATTTTACTCTTTTACACTTTTGGGGTGGAACATGAACTCTATACACATTACACATTTACATTTACGCAAACAACACAAGTGCAAAAATCCTATTTACATACATGTGTGCAAAATTTGAGCTTTGTGCCCGAGTGCTAGTTGTGCTAACCTTTGTATGCGATTATGTGCAATCATTAACTATACAAGCCGACGGTTTTCAATGATAGATCTATTGAGTCTGACAAACCCACCCAGGTGCGCGGTGATTGAAACCGACAACACAATTTTTGCATGCTAGTTACAAGGTTTGGTTGTACATGGTTACACAATAGCTGCTCTCCATAAATGCCTTATTTATCAAGATATGTAAAGGATTTGTTTTCAACTATATGCTATCTATATACAACTGTGTTATACTCACCAACTTTTTAGTTGACTTTATTTTATTCATGTTTCAGGCCCTAATATATGAGAATGATTCAAGACGTGCTCAATATAGGATTTGGACTTCGCAATTTAAATCAAGAATTCTATGAGTTGTTTTATGTTTCTTTGTTTGAACTTGATTTGTACTTGGATTATTTGTAATGAAAATTTAACTCTAATATATTTCAATTTAGTCAACCATGTGCTATGAACATTCTTACATGTCCCGCCCCGATGATTCCGCCATCGGTCGGGGTGTGACAAAATTTTTTTTTATCTTTTCAAGATAGAAATATACACATATTCACACAAACTATTTTTGATCAAATACACGAGCAGAGGATCATATCCGGCTAACATATAGCAAAAACGATACAATATAAACATCAAAGAATATGGGATCATGTCATGGATTACTATTTATTCATACTTAATAAGCACATAAACAAGTAATTCAAATTGACAATATTATAAGATTTGAAACTATAAGCATCTTTGTATCACGTTCTTGTGTGTTAAGGTATTAATTATAAGATAAACAACGTGTACCCCACTGATATGCTACAATAATGTAAGTTGCACTATCTCAAAGCATCTATGATTTTCCCAATTATTTTCTAAATTTTCAGAATGAATCTACATCAATTAGCACAGGAAAAATCAGCAGAATCCATAAGGATTATCAGGAATCATAAGATTCAGAATCGAGTGATTCATTTGTCTTGGTTTCATTTGATTTCTTCTGTGAATATCGGTATGATGATTCAGGATAATGAATATGATGTTTGAGTATTAGGGTAGGGAAATCCAACTTTTATCTGGATTTGATTTCAATGAATCAGGAGTGATTCAATGGTGAATACATGCTCCACGGTTGATGTAGAGACATGTCTTGATTCAATCTCTCATTGCATACTTGTGAGTATGGGCAGTGAGATGAACCGCATTAATTGTGCTAAAGAGATAACCCGAAACTGATCTCAGAAGAAAATTATTGCCAAAATCTAACATCCTTTTTCTGATAATGATCTTTTGCATTCTTTTACGCACACACACTAGCATACATGGGTTCAAATCACAGTTGTAGTCTAGATTTAGTTTCCACACTACTAGTGATTCAAAAATGCCTACAGCCTACTGACAATTCAAATTACTTGTAAATAAGCAGATTAAAAACATAACAATTTAAACAATTAAGTAAGCATGACGCAATCATTTCCCATATGAGCAGTCTATGGCGTTTAGATCATTTCTGATGTACTATCATTTTCTCTTTTCTCAAGATTACTTTGAAAATTTTCTCCATTTTGTATTTTGTTTGAAGTTTTGTAAAAATATTTGAAACTTAAAAGCACTATACAGAAATTTTAAGAGAAATAAAATTTAACTTTCATGAATTGAATTGATTTAAGAAAAATAAGTTTTCACTAAGGATTTAACATTCCTATCAAGTTGACAAGATGCTCAAAACGGGATCGGTCAAACGCCTTAGTGAAAAGGTCAGCAAGATTGCCATCCGTGTGAACCTTTCACCGGGTGAAATGATGGCGAATTTCTATATGTTTAGTTTTGGAAAGTTTCACCGGGTTATTTGTAATGGACATGGTGGCATTGTTGTCAATGAACAGAGGAGTTCCGGTGAAGTTTAAGCCATAGTCTCCCAATTGCTGCAGAATCCACAATATCTGAGAACAACCGCTCGCTGCAGCAATGTATTCTGCTTCACATGTTGAGACAGAAACCGTTGACTGCTTCTTACACTGCCAGGAAACCAGTCTGTCTCCTAAGAATTGACATCCACCAGAAGTTGACTTTCTATCAAGGTTACAACCGCCATAGTCTGAATCAGTGTAGGCATCGAAGTCAAATGACTGTTGCTTAGAGTACCAAAGACCCAATTGGGGTTTCCCTTTCAAGTATCTGAAAATCCTCTTCACAGGTATCATATAGGACTCTTTCGGTTGTGACTGAAACCTTGAGCACAAGCACACATCAAACATTATGTCGGGTCTTGAAGCTGTGAGATACATAAGAGATCCGATCATCCCACGATACAATCTGCAATTCACCTCCTTTCCATCTTTGTCAGGATGTAGACCATGATTGACTGGTATAGGTGTGCCATAAGTAATGCTATCATTCATCTTGTATTTTAACAAGATGTCCTACACATACTTAGTTTGATGCAGATAAATGCCAGCCTCTCTTTGACTGACTTGCAGACCCAGGAAGAACGATAGTTCACCCATGTTACTCATTTCAAACTTGGACATCATCACCTGTTCGAATTCCCTACACATCTCTTCATTTGTAAACCCAAAGATAATGTCGTCGGCATACACTTGTACAAGAAGAATGTCACCTCCTGCTTTCCTAATGAAGAGGGTCGAGTTAATCTGTCCACGTTCGAAATCATTTGATAGTAGATGTTTAGATAATGTCTCATACCATGCCCGTGGCGCTTGATGAAGACCATAAAGTGCTTTGTCGAGCTTGTACACTTTATTGATATTATGCGGATCTTCAAAGCCAGGAGGTTGAGTGACATAGACCTCTTCATGTAATTTTCCATACAGGAAAGCACTCTTCACATCAAGTTGATAGACCTTGATGCCAACATATGAGGCATAAGCCAGAAACAGTCGAATGGCTTCAAGTCTAGCAACTGGGGCATATACTTCTATGTAATCCAAGCCTTCTTGTTGATAAAAACCCTGAACAATCAACCTTGATTTGTTCTTCACCACAACATGGCGATCATCCGTCTTGCATTTGAACACCCATCTGGTGCCAATTGGTTGTACGCCCCTTGGCAAGTCAAACAAATCCCACACATGCAACTTTTGGTATTGAGACAGTTCGTCTTGCATTGCCTCAATCCAGCAGTTGTCGCGAGAGCCTCTTTCACTTTCTTCGGCTCTAACTGGGACACGAATGCATCATGCAGACGTGTTTCCATGACACCAATGTCAAGTATCTCAGAGTAGAGACTAGTATTCTCAGTAATGGTTCGATGACGAGTCTGAACACCGGCATGAGGATCACCAATAATGTTGTCAATTGGATGATTCTTATACACTCTCGTCTCTGGTACATTTGGTTCCTGAATTTCTGAATCAAGGTTCATGCTTAACTCCCCCATATCCTGTGTTCCAGAAGAAGAAGATTCAATGTTAATTAGATCAGCTGGAGCTTCATTTCATTCACTAGTGTTAGGATTAGCTTGAGCGTCATTTCCGTCAACATGAACATCTTCACTGTTATCACCATTAAGAGTTACAGATGCAGATGCAACATTGGAATCAGGAGTTACAATCGGTACAGTAGCACAAGTTGAGAAACTCGAGTCATCGCTGCCACCCAATAATTCATATACATTTGCGGCATCAACTGCAGACAAATCAGGAAGATTGAATGACTTGAATAGCGCATCATAATCAAAACCCCAAGCTAGACCAGTTGGTTCTGATGGAATGCTGTGTTTACTACAATCCACTTCAAACCATTCTTCGACAGTGCGAGTTCCTATGTTGTACACTCTCTTGCAAGGCAAGTTGGCAATGTATCCTAAGAAGATGCCTTCCACTGCTTTTGCATGAAACTTAGACTTGCGATCTTTGTATTATAGCAACAAGGAACAGGGACTACCAAAAGGAACTAGGTAATCAAGATTGGGAAGTCAATTGTTGATCAAATCATAACAAGTCTTGTTGTGCCTCTTCACAACCAGAACTCTGTTCAAAACGTGACAAGCAGTATTAACTGGTCCTGCCCAGAAAGTGACAGGAAGCTTTGCATCCGACAACATCGTCCTTGCAGTCTCGATCAAGGTTCTGTTCTTCCGTTCTGCAACTACATTTTGCTGAGGTGCGTACGGGTCACTAAATTCGTGACGGATCCCCTTCTTGAGACAGAAAAGTTCCATCAAGTTATTCTTGAATTCAGTTCTGTTGTCACTCCTTATTCTTCTAGCCTTCAACTTACAAAGAGATTCCAAGCTCAGGATCAGGTATTGAAGAATAACAGTATTCTCGTCCTTTGTACCTAAAAAATGCACCCAAGAAAAACGTGAGAATTCATCAGTTACAACTAGACAGTATGACTTACCTCCAATACTCCTGATAGTTATGCAGCCAAACAGATCCATATGTAATAGCTCCAAAGGGGTATCAATGGAGTTTTCCAGCTTGGGCTTGTGAGACTTCCATTGCTGTTTGCCCTTTTTACAAGGCATACAGTCATCTGCAACGGTAAATCTCAGCTTAGGAACACCGGTTACCAAACCGTTTCGGATCAGATGATTCATTTTACGATAAGAAATATGTCCGAGTTTCCTATGCCACAAGATAGTGTCAAGTTCTGTCGCTTTGGTAAGCAAACATGTAGCAAATGATGAGGTGGTTGTTGCCCCGCTCATATCAATCTGATAGGTGTCGTTTGTCCTTGGCGCTCTCATCAGAATCCAGTCTTCAGGAACTTCAAAACCAGGTTTGAGAATCAGGCATTCATTCTTGTCAAACATCACCGAGTACTCCTTGTCACACATTTGGGAGACATTCAACAGGTTATGCTTCAGCTGCTCGTAAAAGTTGACATTGTCAAAGCTGACACAACCATTTGACACCACGCCTTGACACGTGGTACTGCCGCCTTTCTCTCCAGCAAAGGCCACATAGCCGCCTCTGAATGGTTTCACGTCTTGAAGCAAGGCCATGTTTTCTGTCATGTGCCGGGAGCATCCACTATCTACATACCAATGGTTAGAGATAGTACCCTTCGGATGTCCCTGCACGAGTCACAAAAAGAATTAGTTAGATTTGGAGACCCAAGCTATAGTGGTCTTGGGTCGTCCGTCTTTTTCAAAATAAACAACCTCTTTTAACTCACAGTCGTGACTGTTCAAAATGGATGAATCTTTTGAAGAGTTAGGACTAGGAGCTTGAAAACTTTTAGATTTGGCAATCCAGGACCTCTTCTGTTTCTTAACTGGAATAGTAGACTTAGGTTCAACAACATCCGATGAACTAATGGAAGCTTCACCTGATTGAACTCTAGTCAGCTGTTCTAGCTTTCTCAACCTCTTATTCCTTCTCCTCCTCTGTGGCTTAGAGAGTTTCACCATAGATTTCTCACCAGTAGGTGTACTACCAGAGGTAGATACACAAGGTATAGCAGGTTGCTTTCCCTTTCTTGAAACAGGTGGTTTAGCCTCAGAGGTTATCTTTGGCTTTACCATTGGTTTTACTAGTGGTTTCACCACATTTGTCTTTGGACTTTTGGGATGCTTCACTTGTGGTGACTTAGGGATGATAGCCGGTTGTGAAACAATTGGCCGTTCCATGGTTCTTAGAATGGCAGTTCACAATAATGTGACCAACCATTCCACAGTGAAAGCAAGTCCTCTTGTCTGTGTAAGTCCTCCTATAAGGCTCATTAGATCTGGCATTAGATGACTCAGCATGATGAGCAGGAGGAGTTGGTTTGTGAACAGGAGTTTGACTCGATATAGATTAGTTTGTGGGAGTATAGTAGTTTTGCAAATTTTCTTTATAACCAAGCCCATAGTGAGCTGAAAAAGCTTCTTTCTTAACTTGATTAAGATTTTTATACCCCCCATAAAGCATTACCTTTAATTTATCATTTGATTCAATGATATCGGGTTCAGTTAAAATACAATTGTCACTATTAGTGATAATGTTTTTCTTGACTTTCTGTTCAGATAACAACTACTCAGATACTACTCCTTCAGGGCAGGTGTTAACCGACCCATCATCAGAAGCAGTAAAGAACTCCTCATTAGATGCGGAGTTGGCCTTACTTGAGGAATCATCCTTGTTAGAGGAATCATCCTTACCTGAGGACTCATCAAGGCAAGTTAGATCAATGCCTACTAAGCCGTTGACAAATTCCCCGCTAACTGGTGGAGGAATGGCATTAGTACCCAACCCTAAGCCATTCATTTGTCTCACTACAGATTCGTAATGTTCCACCACAAAACGAGAATTTTTCAACTTCTCATTAGTATATTTCAACTGCAAGATCTCATTTTGCAGCTTGTTGATCTCATTGTTCCTTTTCTCTAACCCCGTGTATGCAATATCCAAGTGAAGCTATTAATCGCTCATTTTAAGTGAATAATCACGTTTTTCTTTCTTCAACGTTTCAATTGAATCTTTAAATCGTTTTTCGTTTTCTTTGTAGCTTAAAGCTGCAATACGAAGGGGTTCGACTTTGTCTTGAAGCTTAGAGTTTTCAATTTTTAAGCAAAGACATTTGGAACAAGAAATGACAATAAATGGATTAGAATCTACCTCATTCGATGAATGTGATGCCTCTCTGATAACCATGAGGGCAACAGCAGTTGTAGACTCTTCTCGGTCAGCCACAGAAGCTTCCCGTTCCTCAGCTTCCATCATCTCCATAATCTTAGCCATGAGACCAACCTGAGTTTGTGCAATAATGGCATCCTCTAGATGAACACCCCAATCAAAGCTTTCATCTTGTTGAGCTACCAATGCATTGGACGATCCACTTTGGCTTTGATTGTGGTTGTTTGAGTTGTTGTAGCCTTGGTTGTTTCATTGGCTAGGTCTGGTGAAACCCGAAGCCGGTGCTCTGTCTTTTTGACATTCACGAGCAAAGTGTCCATAGTTCAGACACTTGTAGCACTTGGCCTTTGATTTGTCAAAACCAACCTTGGCATTTGAGTGCCCGCCAATGAACTTTCTTCCTGTTCTGTTCAGGAAACGCTTGGCTCTCCTCAATATCATGGCCATATTCCACTGAATATCTATGTCCTTCATGTCATCTGGATCGACTTGATTAAAATCTTCTTCAATTGTTTCCGGATCTGTAAGCTTGCCACCAATGAAGTTCTCATAGACAAGCATACACGACGAAAATATAGCTACATGATCTTCAGCTATTTTGGCTATAGCTGACTGGTTAGCTGAAGATGTAGCGGGAGGATTTCTTGAGGGATGTTGTTGATGAGATCCAGAACCTGATCTGGATGCTGCATAGCATGCATGACCACCACAAGCCTTCACAGTTTCTTTCTCATGAGAGTTTCCAGAGAAAAGGGCAATTCTAGAGCCCGATGACTTGGTTGTAGAATACGTCCCATGATACATTGAAGGGTCTTGTATCTGAGGTCTTCCTGAGCTCTCCTTCCTTTTTAGGTTCATGTCATGAGCTTGAACCTTTCCAATTGCCTAATCAGTTGTCATCTCATAGAACTTAGAATTCTCTCTCATCAAGGTTGTATACATCAAAAACTTGGGAGGCAAAGCATCCAGAAAATTTTCAACTAATTCTTCATCAGGATACTTTAGCTCAAAAGCTTTCAACTCGGTCTGCAGATGATAGAATCTAGAGATGAGCTCGTCTATAGATTCGTTCTCCAGAAATCTGAAGCACTCATACTGCTTCCTGAGGAGATCCTGTTTACTTTTCTTGATGTCACTATTGCCCTCAAATCTTTTCTGTAACGCCTTCCAAAGATCCTTGGAGTTATCATATCCTCTGAAACTGTGGAATAACTCCCTAGTCAAGGCCATAGTGATAGAACCGTGAGCCTTCTTCTCTCGATCATAAACTTTCTTTTCTTCTTCATTGAGTTTAGAGATAGGCTTGGGCATTACTTCATGATGGTAAATGTGTGTGGGATGCTTATATCCCTCTAGAATTGGTATCCATAACGAAGAATCGGTATAAGAAATGTAATGTTCAAAACGTGCTTTCCAGTTAGAATAATCATTTACATTTAGCAACTTTGGCGGTTTCTAAGGTGTTCCGATCTCGTTGTCATAGTTCGAAAGGTTACCGAGGTTCTGGAGATTCGACATGGTGAACACTTAGTCAAATTTTAGAAAGGTCAAAGACACTTGTGCACTTGATACTGGCCTTGCGCACTTAGAGAAATGGTCTTGCGCATTTATGATTTGCTCTTGCGTACTTGATAAGTATGCAGGAGTAGAAGATAAGTACGCATGAGTTAACTTAAGTACGCAGAAAGATTAGTCTTGCATACTTGATAAGTACGTAGCAAGACTGAACTTTTTGCCAGATAGGGTAAGTACGCAGATAACCATTTCACCAACTCTCACCAAACTATTCCAGTCACTGGAATCTCACCGGAGATAGCAAAAATCGGATATGAACAAACAAAATGAGCCAAAGGGTCAGAAACTTGTTTCTAACCAACCTTTGTTGCTCAAAACACTCAAATACATAACAAAGGTCGGTTTTTGAGTGATTTTTGCTTCTAAAATAGTGCTCAAGAGCTACCCCTATTTTATCACAAAAAAAAAATACCCACTTTTGCTTGTAAAATATCTGTAGAAAACTCTCCAAACAAACTCACAACACTCGAAATCAAGAGCAATGCTCTGATACCACTTGTAGGTCCCTCGGGTGTGGCGGATCATCACATGCAAGTGTGTTCCTGAGTCGGACCGGGTGCGGAATACCCGTAACTAGGTGGAGAGTCTTACAACATAAAGTAAACCGACAAGAGAATCACTTTAAACTTTCGTCTATTATAAACACTTGAAGGTTACAGAGAGAAATACTGAGTATACAATGTTTGCGTACTTGTCTACTGTCAACCTATCCTTTGTTGAAGCACTTTTGTGTGACAAACACTCTGGATTGTGTCTTAGTTTTGTACTTTCATTGTATGTATTTGTCTTTGTTTGTAAGCGTCTGTATGTATTAGTTATCGAGTTGTATTTACTAATGCATATTGATTGTTGCTAAAATCTCTAAGTGTTTTGCGCACTTAGTAAGTGCGCAGGAATTAGTTCCTGCGTACTTAGCAAGTACGCAAGAATACTCTGCGTACTTGCTAAGTACGTGTCACAATTCGACTTTTTAGGTTAACTCCATTAACTATTCCGTTAAGTTTCCTATTAAAAACTTAACCTCGATAACTAAATCTAACCCCAGGGACTGATTCTGTCATAAATTCAACTCAAAACTGCAGGAACTAGTTGTCTGAATATGCCAAATTGAATAATTTGACTCCTCAAAGTCAAAATTAACAAAATGACTTCTGTTGACCTTTGGAAGTCAACATTGTGACCCTTTGATTTCAAATTCGCGATTGATAACCGAAATTGATCGATCTTTGTAATTGATTAACACTTAACTGTATTAATCGTTCATCATTGAGCATTAATCGAGTTAAACCCAAATAATGGTAATTAAATCCAAAACCATCGACATTATTCCAAGCGATCATCGAATTCGTTTAATTCCTGTATTCCCCTCACAAATCACACACCTGCGAATCTTGTTCGAGTCCTTCAGGAGAAATTCCCTACATCAGTCGTGCCGGAGAAGCAACCGAAAGCATCAAAGATCAGCCTGCAGTCGACAAACTCATGCACTGTCAATCCGACGTCCAATCGGGTAATTGAAACATTCATTTGATTTGTTTCAGTCTGTAGAATGAAAGCCCTATCCTAATCAGGGCTTACATTATCGGTTTAATCATAATCCGATTCTAGGGTTCATATGAAATCGGATTTGGGGATTTTGATTCTAGACTTGTTCTCAATGCAAATAAATCAAACCATTAGTTTCGAAATCTTCTGTTTAATGAAAGCCCCATCTTAATTGAATCAAACAACATCCAATTTTACAAAATCCAGAACCTAGGGTTCATAGGTTCACGTTTTAATCAAACTCTAACCTAGACACAATGTTAATCAAATTAAACTATATGGTTAAAATCGCCATCATCTATTCTTTGAAAGCCCTGTGCTAATTTGAAGATATAACTTCGAATTAGTGATGAACCGATTCTAGGGTTCATCATATTTCGGGTTTAATCGAACCCTAATCTAGCCTTAACCTCAATGTAATTAAAATACATGGTTAGAATCGGAACTTAATACTCTGAAATAGCCCCATGAATTCAGTCTCTAACATCATAAGAATTGATCAGATTGATCCTACGTTTTTAAGTCTAAGTTTCGGCTTTTCAATACGGATTTTAACTACCTAAAACTTAATGTTTTTACAATTAAAATACATCCTCAGACTCGCATTCCATAGGCGGGAAAAACCCCCATGATTTGGAAACCAGTCGCGATCGAAATCGTGGCGTTTGGGACGAGATTCGATCTGGGTACATGTGGGGAAGGAAAGCACGTCTGATCAGGAGGTTAAAAGAAATGGGTCTCGGTTTTGTTTGCGATGACCCTAGCGGGCGTGATGGTTTAGTCAGTGTGTGCGTGTGGGAGGGACCCGGGTTCGAGACCGGGCTCCCACATCAATTTTTTTGAGCAGTTTTCTGTAATAATTAATTTATAAAAATCAAACTTTATAATATTATAATACTATGTACATGTGTTTTAACCCGGGAAACAGCCCGTAGGCTCGGGTTTGAATTACTAACATATTTTCATAAATTTTACTCACTTTTATAAGTTATATATTGTTATTATTATCAAGTAAAAATAATATGTTTATATTATTTTTAAACCGTAAATTCGTATAAAATAATATGTCTATATTATTTTCAAACTGTGACCCGTATTATTAAATAATATATGTTATATTATTTCGAATCATTTTATAACGCCGTGTATCAATAGAGATTAATTAATAATATAATTAATTATATTATTCACTCGTATATGTATATATTTAATTGAGTCATTCGTCGCGTAAAAGTAATTCCCAATCTCGTGGACACATTCGTCCACTCTTGTTTATTAGAGCGGTTCTTTAAGACGTTTCTTTCCGTGTCAATGTCACAATTCCCATTATCATTCCTAATTTATGTGTTTATAATTTTAGGACATTCGTAGGTCTTTTGAGACTTACACTTGTGGTTCCAACTTACCTCTAGGGTGAAACTACCTTCAACGCAAAGCAGGTGAGTTTTCACGGCCCCTTTTACTGTTTTAACTTGGGGGAGAAAACATGACTAAACGATTTTGGATTTCTTTTAATTCGTATGTTATCAATGTTAAATGCTAAGCGTAACACGCTATCACAGAAAGTCCTCAACTAATATCGGACTGTTAATATGGATCTTAGCAAGGTAATATTTAGTAGTACTACTGGGTTTGACAAATCACACCCGCGTTAGTCGCGCTAACTCGATTAGATATCGAACGGGTGAAATGTTAGCCTACTCACACCGCTAGTGTTGATAGACCTGACAAGAGGCAATAAACAAACAGTCAGCTTCGGTTGCGAGCGCTTGAGCTGAACATGAACATAGGTTAGCTACCTATAGATAGGTGCTGAATGAATTTAAATCCGGTAAACGCTTATTTACTTATATTGAAACCTGTGGACTCACCAACCTCATGTTGACATATTTTTACATGTTTTCTCAGGTCGCTAAGCTAAGACACAGGTGCACGTTAGGGCATGCATGGGATTCAACTGCTTTGATTGTGTCTATTTATGTTCGGTTGAATTATTCTATTGTACTTTGCTTTGTTTGGACGTTTGGACTTTTTGGGACTTTTGGACTTTGGTTTTGGGCGCGCGTATTTTGCGCATTTACTTTCTTTATGCTTCCGCATTGATACTTTGATTTGAATGGTATTTTCATATTGAGTCCCATGTAGAGTCGTTCAATGTAACTAATGTATGAGATCCTGGTTCGTCACTTCCCAAATGGTAAAACTCCATTAGTTGATATTGGGGGTGTGACAGATTGGTATCAGAGACATTGGTTATAAAGAACTAGGATTGCATACTAGACTATAGCCTGACACATTAGTTACATGTCATTTGGATGTTTGGCACTTATATGTATTGTTACAGGAACATGTCGTCAACCCCACCTCCATCACCTAAGGCACTAGGACATAAGGCACCTATCCTACCATCCCCGGAGCCCAAAAGGCGCCGGACTACTTCCAGTGACCAATCAGTTGACCAAGGTGAACCGAGTAACGCACGAGCAATGGATCATACTCTCAATTGGAACGTATACCCGCAAATGATCCAAAGGTGGATCGAAATGGGAAATGTCCCATCACCCTATTTCGGTTCTACATCTTCATCATCCCTACTACCTAGCTTGCCATGCACTATGGAATAAGCTTTCGCAGCCTTCGTATCTTATATGTCAAAGGAATTGAGTATTGTACAAGATGCCACCGAGGAGATACCTAAACTTCTGAAGAATGGACCCAAATAGAAGAGAATAAGGTAGGAATAGAACTCTTGACTACCGAACTAGCTGCAACGGACCTTGTTCATAACCTTTTAGTGGATCGTGTGGCACATCTGGAGGCGAGGGCCGACGCTATGGATGATGATATGGAAGGAGTTATGGAGAGATTAGCTGCTATGGAAGCTCAGCTACATGTAGCAAACCACACTGCGGAAGGTCTTCAAGAGAGGGTGACTAACTTGGAAGCCCAACTACAAGCCGCTTTATTTTCGCGGGAGATTCCACATTCTGATGATGAGGAGGAACCTTTTGAGGAGGAACCTTTTGAAGAAGAGGCTTTCGAGGAGGAGCCCGTAGAAGAGGAACCGGTAGAGATAGACGATCCACAATCGTATGTTTCTTTCGATGACGAAGATGCTTGATGATCTTCCTATTCTACCTTCCTTTTCATGTTTGCTTTTGCCTAAGTTATTTCTCTTTTCAAACCTAGATGGGTAATGTTGTTCCCATCCAATAAAAGCATGAGAAGTTTAATATTTGAGTTATCTATTTTGTAGCCTTACAATTTATTTAATTTTCAAAATATTAGATGTTGTATCTCCTTACTCATACCTGAATAATGTTTAATATGCGATATATTTCTCATTGTTTTTCATTTGTGATTGTGAAGAATCATGTCAGGGAGAGGACGCGGAGGCCGTGCTGGTGGTCGTGGTACCATTAACATGACGGAAGCAGAGCTAGCGGCACTAATAAACGACAGTGTGGCGGAGGCTCTAGCAGCCCAGAATGCTGCAGGTAAATGCTTTAGCTATTGACTAATGATGTCAATCCATCTCTTAAAAATCCTGTCCTAAACTCTATAATTCCAATCCTATTTTTATTTCTAAATCCAGGCCAGCAAAACCAACAACCAGCCTGCACTTTCAAGGCATTCATGGATTACAAGCCCCACACCTTTAGTGGAGCTGAAGGAACCGTTGGATTACTTCGCTGGTTTGAGAAGGTTGAATCAGTAATTGCCATGTGTAACTGCCCCGTGGCTAATCAAGTGAAGTTTACCGCCGGAACTTTATAAGGCCCGTCACTCACATGGTGGAATGCCCAGGTCCAAATGTTGGGTCTGGCCATGGCGAATGGACTCCCGTGGGAGGAATTCAAAGCAATGATGAAAGAGGAATACTGTCCCCGCGATGAGATCTAGATGTTAGAGGGAGAATTTTGTAACCTAAAGATGGAGGGTTCTGAGATTGAACTCTACACTAGACGTTCCCTTGAGCTAGCTACTATGTGCCAGCATATGGTAACTCCTGATTGCAAAAGAATTGAGCTTTACATTGGAGGTCTAGTGCCTCAAATACAAAGCATGGTTACTTCATCCAATCCTGCCACTATCCAACAAACCATTCGACTTGCGCACAAGTTAACTGACCAAGCGATGACACAAGGAACCCTACCCCCGAGAGGTTCAGTTGCTAAACCCACCGACAATCACAAAGGCAAGTTCGATCACCATTCCAACACCCACCACCTCTCCAACTCCCACTCCAAAGGACCCCAACCCAACCAACCCCAGTTTAATCAACCGCAGCAGCAGCAACAACGTAGGTTTGAGCCTACCAAGAACTTCAATCAGTCGACCTCTTCTGGTCAAAACCAGGGAGGTTACGTGGGGAAGTCTCCGAAGTGTAACAAGTGTAACTTCCACCACTTTGGGTTCTGCAATCGTTGCCAGAGGTGCGGTAAAATAGGACATGCTGCTAAGGACTGCAGGGGTGAGCTACAAAGTAAACAACCTTTTCAACAACCGGGATCCATAAGGGGTTGCTTTGAGTGCGGAAAGGAAGGGCATATTCGGAAGAACTGTCCTCAATTGAAAAAGGGGGGTAATGGAAACCACAACCCTAACCAGAATAACAATGGCAATGGTGGTAACAATGGAAATGGTGGAGGAAATGGTGCGAATAGACGAGCCTTCGTACTAGGATTTGGAGAAGCCCGTTACGACCATAATGTGGTCATCGGTAAGTTCCTCGTAAATAATTACTTTGCTTCTGTCCTTTTTGACACCGGTGCTGATAGAAGTTTTATATCTAAGAAATTTAGTAATATGATAAAAGGAACTTCATCTCTATTAGAAGATAAGTATACAATAGAGATAGCTGATGGCTAAATAATTGAGGCAACTCACATACTTAAAGGACGTAAACTTGAGCTAGCTACATATACATTTGATATCGACCTTATGCCGGTCATACTTGGTAGTTTTGATATAATTGTCGGCATGGATTGGTTATCTAAAAATCGAGCCGAAAATATCAGTCGTGAGAAGATTGTTCGTATACCCCTCCCGAATGGAGAAACCCTTTCCATCCAAGGCGAAAGAGTTGGTGCAGTCATGGGCATCATATCTTTCATGAAAGCACAAAAATGTCTTCGAAAGGGGCATACGGCTATTTTGGCCCTTGTTGCTGAGCAGCCCTCAGAAGAGAAGAAGATTGAAGATATTCCTGTTGTGCGTGAATTTTTGGAAGTGTTTCACGAGGATCTGCCCGGTCTGCCACCGCACCGTCAAGTTGAATTCCAAATTGATTTAGCACCCGGAGCAGCACCGATTGCTCGGGCACCTTACAGACTGGCACCCAGTGAATTGCAGGAACTGTCCACTCAATTGCAAGATTTGTTGGATAAAGGTTTCATCCGACCTAGTTCATCACCGTGGGGAGCTCTGGTACTATTTGTCAAGAAGAAGGACGGAACTTTTCGTATGTGTATTGACTACCGGGAGCTGAATAAAGTCACAATCAAGAACCGCTACCCTTTACCTTGCATAGATGACCTCTTTGATCAACTCAAAGGATCAGGTTTCTATTCCAAGATAGATCTTAGGTCCGGCTACCATTAGTTAAGAGTCCGAGAAGAGGATATCTCAAAGACTGCGTTCAGAACGAGGTACGGCCATTACGAATTTATGGTCATGCCTTTCGGGGTTAACTAACGCACCTGCAGTATTCATGGATCTCATGAACCGTGTGTGTAAGCCTTACCTTGACCAGTTCGTTATCGTTTTCATCGACGACATCCTCATTTATTCCAAGAACAAGGAGGAACATGAGGAACATCTACGCCTAATTTTGGAACTACTTAAGTGTGAATTTTGGATCCGAGAAGTTCAGTTTCTAGGGCATGTGGTTAACGAGAAAGGAATACATGTCGACCCATCAAAGATAGAAGTCATCAAGAATTGGGCAGCACCGACGACTCCGACTGAGGTGCGACAATTTCTGGGATTGGCTGGATACTACCGTCGATTCATCGAAGGATTTTCCAAAATTGCTCAACCGCTCACTGCTTTAACTCAAAAGGGTAAAACCTATAATTGAGGCGACAACCAAGAGTCCGCATTCCAACACCTCAAACGGAAACTTTGCAGTGCACCTATTTTAGCTCTTCCAGAAGGAACCGATGATTTTGCAGTGTATTGTGATCCATCTATTCAAGGTCTGGGTTGTGTCTTAATGCAACGCGAAAAGGTGATCGCATACGCTTCACGACAACTAAAGGTCCACGAGAGAAACTACACTACTCATGACTTAGAGTTGGGAGTCGTGGTCTTCGCTCTTAAGATATGGAGACATTACTTTTACGGTACCAAATGCACCATCTACACCGATCACAAGAGTCTTCAGCACATCTTCGAGCAGAAAGTGTTGAACATGCGACAACGTCGTTGGGTCGAACTCTTAAACGATTATGACTGTGCGATCCGATACCACCCGGGTAAAGCTAATGTTGTAGCTGATGCCCTAAGTCGAAAAGAAACAAAACCCAGTTCGACCATTACAGCTTACTATTCACCCCGGATTACCTGACAAAATCCGTATTGCTCAACTTGAAGCCCTAAAAGAAGAAAACCTATCGTTGGAATGTACCCGCAGTCTGGAAGTACAACTTGAAGTCAAATCTGACGGTATTCGCTACTTTGCCGAGCGAATATGGGTTCCAGTATTCGGGAACCTAAGGGAACTAGTTATGGATGAGTCTCATAAATCTCGTTACTCTATTCATCCAGGTTCTGAAAAAAAGTATCATGATCTAAAGATACTATATTGGTAGCCGTAGATGAAAGCCGATATAGCCACCTATGTTAGTAAGTGTCTGACTTGCGCGAAGGTCAAAGTTGAATATCAAAAACCATCCGGTCTTCTGCAACAACCAGAAATTCCTATGTGGAAATGGGAACAAATATCCATGGACTTCATCACCAAATTACCACGAACCCCTACCGGATGTGATACCATATGGGTAATCGTTGATCAATTAACAAAGTCCGCTCACTTCTTAGCAATCAAAGAGACCGACAAAATGGATAAACTTACTCGTACTTACCTGAAAGAAATAGTCTCTCGGAACGGGGTGCCAATTTCTATTATTTCAGATCGTGATGCACGATTCACTTCTCGTTTCTGGCAGTCGTTACATAAGGCCTTAGGCACGCGTCTAGATATGAGCACAACATACCATCCTCAAACGGATGGCCAAACAGAACGTACTATCCAAACTCTGGAGGACATGTTACGAGCTTGTATGATCGATTTCGGTAACACTTGGGAGTCTCACCTACCGTTGGTAGAGTTCTCCTACAACAACAGCTATCACACTAGCATCAAGGCAGCTCCATTTGAAGCACTTTATGGACGGAAATGTCATTCTCCTATTTGTTGGGCCGAGGTTGGGGATAGTCAACTTACAGGTCCGGAACTTGTACTTGAAACTTCTGAGAAGATCATTCAAATCAGAAATCGTATGGCAGCAGCTCGTGACCGTCAAAAGAGCTATGCCGATAAACGTCGTAAACCGTTAGAATTTCAAGTAGGGGATATGGTCTTATTAAAAGTCTCACCTTGGAAGGGTGTCATTCGTTTCGGGAAACGAGGTAAACTGAACCCGTGTTATGTTGGACCTTTCAAGATAATGAAGAGAATCGGACCAGTAGCATATCAACTGGACTTACCTGAAGGACTGAGTGGTGTACACGACGTCTTTCACATCTCAAATTTGAAGAAATGTTTAGCAGACGAGTCTCTCGCGGTTCCTCTTGAGGAACTACACATTGATGAACAACTGCGTTTCATCGAAGAACCCATAGAAATCATGGATAGGGAAGTAAAAATGTTAAAGTACAGTAAAATCCCTATTGTTAGAGTCCGTTGGAACTCGAAACGCGGACCGGAATTCACTTGGGAGCGCGAGGATAAGATGATGCGCAAATATCCTAATCTGTTCAAGCACTCCGCGCCAAATTCTTAGGTACTATTTAATTTTCGGGACGAAAATTCTTTAAACTAAGGGATGATGTGATAACGCGGGAAATTTTTTATTTATTTTTTAATTTTTCTATTCTATTTAATTTTCGAGACGAAAATTCTTTCAACTTGGGGATGATGTGACAATTCGACTTTTTAGGTTAACTCCGTTAACTATTCCGTTAAGTTTCCTATTAAAAACTTAACCTCGTTAACTAAATCTAACCCAGGGACTGATTCTGTCACAAATTCAACTCAAAATTGCAGGGACTAGTTATGTGAATATGCCAAATTGAATAATTTGACTCCTCAAAGTCAAAATAAACAAAATGACTTCTGTTAACTTTTGGATGTCAACATTGTGACCCTTTAATTTCAAATTCGCGATTGATAACCGAAATTGATCGATCTTTGTAATTGATTAACACTTAACTGTATTAATCGTTCATCATTGAGCATTAATTGAGTTAAACCCTAATAATGGTAATTAAATCCAAAACCGTCGACATTATTCCAAGCGATCATCGAATTCGTTTAATTCCTGTATTCCCCTCACAAATCACACACCTGCGAATCTTGTTCGAGTCCTTCAGGAGAAATTCCATACATCAGTCGCGCCGGAGAAGCAACCGAAAGCATCAAATATCAGCTTGCAGTCGACAAACTCATGCACTGTCAATCCGACGTCCAATCGGGTAATTGAAACATTCATTTGATTTGTTTCAGTCTGTAGAATGAAAGCCCTATCCTAATCAGGGCTTACATTATCGATTTAATCATAATCCGATTCTAGGGTTCATATGAAATCGGATTTGGGGATTTTGATTCTAGACTTGTTCTCAATGCAAATAAATCATACCATTAGTTTCGAAATCTTCTGTTTAATGAAAGCCCCATCTTAATTGAATCAAACAACATCCAATTTTACAAAATCCAGAACCTAGGGTTCATAGGTTCACGTTTTAGTCAAACTCTAACCTAGACACAATGTTAATCAAATTAAAATATATGGTTAGAATCGCCATCATCTATTCTTTGAAAGCCCTATGCTAATTCGAAGATATAACATCGAATTAGTGATGAACCGATTCTAGGGTTCATCATATTTTGGCTTTAATCGAACCCTAATCTAGCCTTAACCTCAATGTAATTAAAATTCATGGTTAGAATCGGAACTTAATACTCTGAAATAGCCCCATGAATTCAGTCTCTAACATCATAAGAATTAATCAGATTGATCCTACGTTTTTACGTCTAAGTTTCGGCTTTTCAATACGGATTTTAACTACCTAAAAATTAATGTTTTTACAATTAAAATACATCCTCAGACTCGCAATCCATAGGCGAGCAAAACCCCATGATTTGGAAACCAGTCGCGATCGAATTCGTGGCGTTTGGGACGGGATTCGATCTGGGTACATGTGGGGAAGGAAAGCACGTCTGATCAGGAGGTTAAAAGAAATGGGTCTCGGGTTTGTTTGCGATGACCCTAGCGGGTGTGATGGTTTAGTCAGTGTGTGCGTGTGGGAAGGACCCGGGTTCGAGACCGGGCTCCCACATCAATTTTTTTGAGCAGTTTTCTGTAATAATTAATTTATAAAAATCAAACTTTATAATATTATAATACTATGTACATGTGTTTTAACCTGGGAAACAGCCCGTAGGCTCGGGTTTAAATTACTAACATATTTTCATAAATTTTACTCACTTTTATAATTTATATATTGTTATTATTATCAAGTAAAAATAATATGTTTATATTATTTTTAAACCGTAAATTCATATAAAATAATATGTTTATATTATTTTCAAACTGTGACCCGTATTATTAAATAATATATGTTATATTATTTCGAATCATTTTATAACCCCGTGTATCAATAGAGATTAATTAATAATATAATTAATTACATTATTCACTCGTATATGTATATATTTAATTGAGTCATTCGTCGCGTAAAAATAATTCCAATCTCGTGGACACATTCGTCCACTCTCGTTTATTAGAGCGTTTCTTTAAGACGTTTCTTTCCGTGTCACAGTCACAATTCCCACTATCATTCCTAATTTATGTGTTTATAATTTTAGGACATTCGTAGGTCTTTTGAGACTTACACTTGTGGTTCCAACTTACCTCTAGGGTGAAACTACCTTCAACGCAAAGCAGGTGAGTTTTCACGGCCCCTTTTACTGTTTTAACTTGGGGGAGAAAACATGACTAAACGATTTTGGATTTCTTTTAATTCGTATGTTATCAATGTTAAATGCTAAGCGTAACACGCTATCACAGAAAGTCCTCAACTACTATCGGACAGTTAATATGGATCTTAGCGAGGTAATATTTAGTAGTACTACTGGGTTTGACAAATCCCACCCGCGTTAGTCACGCTAACTCGATTAGATATCAAACGGGTGAAACGTTAGCCTACTCACACCGCCAGTGTTGGTAGACCTGGCAGGAGGCAATAAACAAACAGTCAGCTTCGGTTGCGAGCGCTTGAGCTGAACATGAACATAGGTTAGCTACCTATAGATACGTACTGAATGAATTTAAATCCGTTAAACGCTTATTTACTTATATTGAAACCTGTGGACTCACCAACCTCGTGTTGACATATTTTTACATGTTTTCTCAGGTTTCTAAGCTAAGACACAGGTGCACGTTAGGGCATGTATGGGATTCAACTGCTTTGATTGTGTCTATTTATGTTTGGTTGAATTATTCTATTGTACTTTGCTTTGTTTGGACGTTAGGACTTTTTGGGACTTTTGGACTTTGGTTTTGGGCGCGTGTATTTTGCGCATTTACTTTCTTTACGCTTCCGCATTGATACTCTGATTTGAATGGTATTTTCATATTGAGTCCCATGTAGAGTCGTTCAAAGTAACTAACGTCTGAGATCCTGGTTCCTCACTTCCCAAACGGTAAAACTCTGTTAGTTGAAATTGGGGGTGTGACAGTACGCATGAGCAATTTGCCCTGCGCACTTAGCAAGTGCGCAGAGTTCAAGTCGTGTATAACTAGGATAGGTTGACAGTAGACAATTACGCAGTCATATATGCAGACATTGTATACTCAGTATTTCTCTCTGTAACCTTCAAGTGTTTATAATAGACGAAAGTTTAAAGTGATTCTCTTGTCGGTTTACTTTGTGTTGTAAGACTCTCCACCTAGTCACGGGTATTCCGCACCCGGTCCGACTCAGGAACACACTTGCATGTGACGATCCGCCACACCCGAGGGACCTACAAGTGTACGCATGGTTTGGTCATGCGTACTTGTAGGTCCCTTCGTGTTTGTCGGATCGGACCGGGTGCGGAATACTAGTCGGACCGGGTGCGGAATACCCGTGACTAGGAGGAGAGTCTAACTAAAACAAAGTAAACCAACACGAGAGTCACAATAAAAGCTCTTTCTATTATAAACACTCGACGGTTACAGAGATAATACAAATTGCGTACTTAACAAACTAAGTTCGTCTAAGATATGAGTTCTGCGTACTTATCCTCTGTGAACCAAACCTATTTATACAGACCTGATGCCTGCGCACTTAGCAAGTACGCATGGGTCTTCCTGCGTACTTGCTAAGTACGCAGGAGCTTTCTCCTGCGCACATGTAAGTGCGCAAAACACTTAGAAGAAATGCAACATACATTATGTAAAAGTAAATACAACTCGATAAACTATTACATAACGACTCATACATACAAAGACAAATTACAGACATTAGAAATACAAACTAAGACTCTATCCAGAGTGTTGTCACAGGAAAGTGCATCAACAAACTCCCCCTTGACAACAGCTCGGGATCTTCATCGTCTTCAGTCTTCAATCTTTAGTCTTCACAGCACTGGTTCCTTAGCTTCCATCTTCTTCTTGTAATCAAGGCAGAACTTAATCACCTTGTCATATTTAGAAGCAAGGAGCTTTGTCCATGCACTGTTGTATTAGACTTCTGAGATTACAAGATTACAAGTAAAACTCTATCAAGACACTATCAAAAAGCACTATGAAGGCACGCTGTGTTTGAAGTGTTTACAAGATATATATAGTAACTTAGAATCAAGACAGACCCTTGATTCTAAGGATCAGATCTAACACAAGCCGTTGATCTTGTTTATTAATCTAAATTACACGTAAAGGCTAATCTAGTTAACTTTACTGAAACGTCTTCTTAGGCATCATTGTTTGCATGCTTGGAGAAGAGCGTCATTGTCCTTTGTTGGTTGCACCAGTGAGGTTCCTTCTGCTTGGAGTGTGGCAGTTGCTTTTGCAGAAAGGTGTCAGAGGCGCTTCGCATGGATAGTCAGCTGCAACGTTTGGTCTTCAGAGAATAAAGCTATCAGCAGTAGAGATGAGGACCAGCAGCAAGATTGATCTATCCGCAGCTACTTTGGTCTTCAGCAGCAGACAAAGTATCAACAACTGTTTTGGTCAGCAGCAATCTTGTGTTGTCCGCAGCAGTTGTACTTAGAACAATTTTGTAGCAATCAGTATTTGGTTCTACAAACTCCCCCTAGACTGATGCTACCAAATTTCTTCTAGTCCCTGTGTTACTAAAGCTTTTTCATGTGGTCGACTATCCTTGCTACTTCATACCCTCGAGGATCCTTGCTGGGGTTGTCAAGAGGAAGTTCAGACAGAGTCTTGATGTCCTTACTTGGCATTTTGAAGATTGCCTTGGTTGAACATCTCATCTGGTGACCCTTGACATTTGTGATGGTGAACTCATTCTTCTCAGCATTGTAGGACCATCGTGCAAATGGATAGTAGGATTGTAGAGGTCTAACTTCTAAGACTGCATCTTTGCTGGGGTTGATGTGATGTTTGATCACCAGCACAAGATGTTTCCCGCCATCATTTTCAGGTATGATTTCTTCACCCAGCTCCATGATTCTCTTGAGATCTGAATCTGGAAGTTGTAGAACCTCATCAACAGACTTGTAAATCGACCTTCTTCGTTCAGTTCTCCCCCTGAATACTTCAAACCACTGATCTTGGGTACTATAAAACCATTGGACTATTTCTCTGGAGTCTTCAGGTTTGGATATGGGTTTGGATTTCTTCAGGAGTGGCTGTTGATGAGAAGGAGCTGGGTGGGATGTTTTGAACTTTTTGGGTTGAGGAGAGGAAGGCTTGGGGATGTTTGTGGATGGTGTTTGGAAAGTGGAAGTAGTTTCTGGTGCAGAGGTTCTTTGTTTCTTGACTGGTCTCTTTCCCAGTCTTTCTTCCTCTTCCTTTTTCACTTATGAAGGACATGGGACCTAACCTTTTTTCACTTTCTCCCCTTACCTTAAGGAAGTCAATCATCACCTTCCTTTCTTCATGGGTCCTTTGGTTAAGGGCAATGGCTTTCTTTGACTTTTGTCGAGCTTTCTCTTTCTCTTCATCTTTCTTCTTCTTTGCCAATTCCCCCTGCTGACCCATGAAGGCTCTGTAGATCTCTTTGTTTGAAAGTTTTTCAAGGTAGTCTGCATCCTCACCTTGAGAGATCAGAGCTTCAGTCCACTCCTCCCTTAATTCTTTTGCTAATTTAGAATCAGTGATTCTAAACTTAGCATCTTCCTTCCTCTTCTTTTCATTCTCCTCTTCTACTTCCTTTGCAAATTGTTCCTGCAGCTGTCTGGCAAGTTCTTCATCTTCCTCAACTTGAGACCCTGCATGGATTTTAACTTTCATCTCATCTAGCTATTTGGCATACAGCTGGATTGTCTGTTGTCTTAGGAGTATGGCTGCCTTTCTTTCTTGATGCCTTTGTTTATGAGCCATCTCTTCAGCCATATCTTCTTCTTCTCTTTTCCTTCTTCTTTCTTCTTTCTCCTTCTTTTCTTTTCGCAACCTCTCTTCATCCTCTTCTGTCATAATGCCCTTCCCTTTATTAACATTGGATGCCTCTACTCTGGCTTCACTGATCACAGAAATAGCTGATTGTTGTGCTGTTGGGATCTCTGCCTCGGCTTCATTGGCAAGTTGAGAAATTGACAAGGGACGGTCACTGTCTTCATCAAGTTGGTACTCAGGACCTTCTATTTCTCTCAGTTGATCCCTAAGTGAAGATCTTATGCCAAATGCTACAGATGTGGCTTCAACTTGTGGAGTATCTGAGTTGGAGTCTGTATCAGAAGTTGACACAGACTCTTCCTGAGGAATCAGTCCTTCTTCTTCAAGATGGGCTTTGATGGTGACCATCATTGCCTGGCTCTCTAATGAGTTAATATTGCAGATGTTGGCTCTGAGCTGAAAGATCTTGAATAGGAAGTATGAGGGCAGCTGGAGAATGTTCCTGGTGTTGATGGTGAGAGAGGTGCCGTTGCTTAGAAGGAAGGTATGGTCAAGGCACTTATTGCTTATCCATCCTAGCACATCTAAGTCCTTGACCATTAGTTTATACAGGAGTCTTTTCAGGCTCAGAACTTCTTCTTCATTGAGAAGACTGCTCCTTGTGATTTGGAGATTGTTGGGAAACAGTCTTCTTTCTGTAGCCTGAGATGACTCAGGAGACTCTACCCGTTTTAGTTCTTTGATTAGTCTTATGAAGTTGGGTAGGTTGTCCACCATCAAAGCATAGAACATGTCAATGGAAAGATCTGCTGAGAGGTCTGATGAGTTGTTGATGCAGATAAGATCATATAGGTCAAGGATTTCAAATGGATGAATTAAATCCCAGTCTAGCTCTTCTACTCCACTAAACTCACGACCTATCCAAAACCTCTCAGTTTTCCCATCGTACCCCCAAGCTAGTATAATGTCAAACTCTAGCTGTGTTGATGTCAGTAGGAAGTGGGGGGCAGCTGCATGACTTATGATGGCTGCAACTTCTGGGATGATGCTGAAGGATGTAGATGTTTCGTCTTTGTTGTTTTCATCCATCAGCACCTCATCTATAGCTCTGACAACTAGCTTCCAGTCTTCAGTAGATTCTTCTTCATTGTCATCTGAGACTGGCAAGTCATGAACTTAGACAAAAGCTGGTCTGAATAGAGTACTTTGGAAGGCAGCCTGCTCTTGAATCCAGTTGTTGAGACTTTCAGTGTCTTCTTCCATAGGGACTTTCTCCCCCATTTTGGTTGCATCAGTGAACAAATAGACATCTGTTTGAGTGCCCACTGAGACAAGAGAGGGAGAAGCCGTGGAGGGGCATTGATGGGCTTCATGCATCAAGGCTTGGTGTCGTAGTTTGGACACTTCAGCCTCAAGCATAGCCACCCTGGCCGTCAATTCCAAATTATTTAGTTTCAGACTGTCCTCATCCACAGTTGTGGAATCCTTGGACCCAGATGGGGCCGTAGGCCGAGCCTCAGCATCCCCATCACCCGTGGTTTCTTGGCGCCTGGGATTCCTCTCAGTGAGGGGAGTTTCCAAGGAAACACCCTCACCATGAGTTGCCGTGGTTGAGGTCTTAAAGATGTTGTCACTGTCCTCCTGGTCATTTGATGGACCAGCAGTAGTGACAGCGTCTTCCACATCCACTCTTTCATTACTCCTAGAGTGGACCTTCAAGGGTGAAGAACTTGGGTTGGGTGTTTCGGAAGCAAGACCAATCAGTACCTCCTTGATAGTGGTAGTTGGAGAAGGTACATCACTTTGGTCAGGTTCCTCAACACTTTAAGTCCAAAGAAGATAGTAATGGCTCAAAGGGCTGTTCTATGGATCCGGGAAGTGATCCTAATCCTAATAGAGAGACTTCCGAAGGAGTCTCCCTAACAGTGTGGCTTTCCCTTATGATATTCTCACTAGAATGTTGTGATTCTGAGTGAGGGATGTTGGCTTGGGTTTGGGCCTTGGAGGCAAGAGAAGAAGGAGTTCTCTTGCCCCTCTTCCTTGTATATTTGGCTGCAACCGGGGCCCTGTGTTCCGGTTGAGCAATCAAACTGTGGGTAAGTAAAGTATGTGCCTGTACATCCTCAGTAGAATGCACAGGAGTTCGATCAAGGGAAGCAGCAGTTTGAGTTTGTGGCAGTGAGGTGGAGGGTGTGGGATCAGTATCTGCTGGGTTTGCTGAACTGTCACCCTGGGCACTTTGCGTGTTCAACATTGTAGATAACAATGAAACATCGGCCCCTGAGAACTTTGATGAAACTGTTCTCATGCTTTGAAAAATGTTGTTCTTATGTCCCAGCATTATGTAGATTCTTGCAGTTTTTAAAAGATCTTGGTGCTCAATGTTGAACACTTCCTGCAAGAATCTTGGGTACATGAAGAACTGTGATTTCACCCCTTCTTGAAGGTTGTATCTCAAACCTTCAAGAATGAGGTGGGAAAAATTGAAACCCGCCCCAGTTATCATACCGTGAATTGCCGACGCAAGTCCGGAGCTAAGTTGGTTCCAGCCACTCCTCTTCTGGGATATGCATTGGAGAAGAGTGTGGCAGAGATACTTCCATTTGGGACCCATGAGTGCCTTCTCTATCGTATACTCTGTTTGATTCCCAGCATACCCTATGGATACAAAGGTCCTCATGTATACGTCTCTTGGGTAAGAGATGGCGTCCCCTTCATCCTGAAGCTTGAGGTGTTGGCGGAGCTTTGCTTCAGTGATAATCATCTCCTTGCCGTCTACTGTGCCTCTGATTTGGGGAGTGCCCTGGTCAGTAGAATACACGGCTGAGCTCCAAAACTCTTCCATGTGGGAAGTATAGATGGTTGGGTTGACTGTTAGGGCATGGTGGATTTTGGACCGACAAAGGAAGTCGATCATATCATCGAAACCTTCGGATTTCTTGCCCTTTATTAGGTATGCAGTGAGGTTGTGATATGGGGAAAACTTGTCGTTGGGGTTGTTTATGTCTGCGCCTGCTATTGTTATGGATTTGGAGGGAAGAGAGAAGGGTGTTGAATACCGGCAGAGAAAGTGATGGGAGATAGGTTTGAAATTGAATATGAAGAGGTTGTGGGAACGTTTGAGATTGTGATATAACGGCAGACGAAGAAAAAGCAACTTTACTTGTACAGTACAACCTGTTTCACTTTTCATTGTTACAGCTGTAAAACACTCGAGCAGTCATGGTAAAGACTGAGAGTAGTTTTTACCTCGAGTAAAAGTTAATGTAGACTTGTTTTACCCATCAGCAGCAAACTTGGTTACTGCCGATGGTGAGCTATCCGCTGCAAACTTGGTTGCTGCGGATAGTGAAGTCTTTCAGCAGCAGATTTGGGTGCTGCTGACTGTTGTATTCATTCCGCAGCAAAAAGGTTGGTGCTAACCGCCTTAAAGCTGTCCGCAGGAAACTTGTTCCTGCTGATAACTTAAAGCGATCAGTGGTAAAGGCTTTGCTGCTGAAGAGTAAATCTGTCAGCAGCGAAAAAAGTGCTGCTGACTATAACCTTTTATTAAGAACAAAAACATAGACATATTTACAAGGAAAGATAAAAAATTAGAGACATATCTTATTCAAAGTTCATCATGCCAATTGATTCAACTAGATATCGAAATCTTGCTTCATCAAAAGGTTTAGTGAACAAATCAGCATATTGCTCATTTGTGTGAACCTTGGATAGGACAATTCTCTTTTTCTCAGCTTGATCCCTGATAAAGTGATACCTGATGTCGATGTGCTTAGTCTTGGAATGCTGCACTGGATTATTCATGATAGAGATAGCACTCATGTTGTCAATGTGAATTGGAGTCTGCATGAAGGTCATTCCATAGTCAAGCATTTGATTTTGGATCCAGATGAGCTGTGCACAGCAGCTTGAAGCTGCAATGTATTCTGCTTCAGCTGTTGAAGTAGAGACACATGTTCGCTTTTTGCATTGCCATGAGATGAGCCTTCCTCCAAGAAATTGACATCCCCAAGATGTGGACTTTTTGTCCAAGTTACAACCCCCATAGTCACTGTCAGTGTAGGCATAGAGATTGACATTTCCATTCTTTGGATACCATAGCCCAAGTTTTGGAGCTCCCTTTAGGTATCTAAGGATCCTTTTGACAGCTTGAAGATGAGACACTTTTGGAGCTGCTTGAAATCTTGCGCAGAGACAAACTGCAAACATGATATCTGGTCTTGAGGCAGTGAGATACATGAGAGACCCTATCATTGCTCGGTACTGATGTTGATCCTAGCAAAGGATCGTAAGATTACAAGGTGATTCTATTCTAGTTGATATTGGCGGAAACAATAGCAACCAACAAAGTAAACAAGTAAACAGCAAGAATACTGATAAATGCACTGTTGTATTAGACTTCTGAGATTACAAGATTACAAGTAAAACTCTATCAAGACACTATCAAAAAGCACTATGAAGGCACGCTATGTTTGAAGTGTTTATAAGATATATATAGTAACTTAGAATCAAGGCAGACCCTTGATTCTAAGGATCAGATCTAACACAAGCCGTTGATCTTGTTTATTAATCTAAATTACACGTAAAGGCTAATCTAGTTAACTTTACTGAAACGTCTTCTTAGGCATCATTGTTTGCATGCTTGGAGAAGAGCGTCGTTGTCCTTTATTGGTTGCACCAGTGAGGTTCCTTCTGCTTGGAGTGTGGCAGTTGCTTTTACAGAAAGGTGTTAGAGGCGCTTCACATGGATAGTCAGCTGCAACGTTTGGTCTTCAGAGAATAAAGCTATCAGCAGCAGAAATGAGGACCAGCAGCAAGATTGATCTATCCGCAGCTGCTGAGGATATGCCTATCAGCAGCAACATGTGTTGAATGCTGCTGATAAGCCTATCCGCAGCTACTTTGGTCTTCAGCAGCAGACAAAGTATCAGCAGCTGTTTTGGTCAGCAGCAATCTTGTGTTGTCCGCAGCAGTTGTACTTAGAACAATTTTGTAGCAATCAGTCATTGGTTCTACAAAGTATTAAAATTTCCCTGATCTTGCTTCCCGCTGTAGTGTTACCCACAAACCCATTGCTACTGCATGACTCGAGTGACTCAGCAGGTCACGGTTTGCGAGGTTCACAAGGTCGTACTTGGGCAAAGAGTTGAACGCCTCACTGGTTGGTTTCAAGTATTGAACCCCCCCAGATATTTTGATGGCGAACAACTGTTTGTCCTCCTCGAACCTAACAGCCAAGATCATACCTGTAGCCCCGTGCTTGTCTGTGATGGGCGTCTTTTGCCACACGGGAGCTGGACCCTTAGATGATGCCGAAGACATGTCTTTATCTTTTGGTGCCTCGGGGTCCACATGTGTAGGGTCGACTGGGGAGGCTTCAGTTGTAGCTTCAACATTACTTGCCATGTCAACTGAGCCTGTGTCGAGTAGAGATTCGAGCGATGGTACTTCAAAGATCTCACCATCCTCTAACTCGTACTCTCCTTCCCCGTCGCCCTTGGGAATCTCTATCACCACATCCTCATCTTCATCATTCCAGTCATCACCAGAGTCGATCTCTCCTTCTTCTAGATTGAAGAGAGCATCGATTTGTGCTTCTTTAGAGTAGTCAGGCTCTAGATATAGGATCTCATCAGATAAGTCCTTAAGTACTTCAGCCACTGACTTCCCTTTATCACCACCACCACCAGATGTCTCACCACCCTCTTGCTGAGTAGACTTCCCCTCAGCCATTGGAACAGAAGAGATGGGCACAATCGCCAGAGCTTGGTGCTCACCTCCACTAGCACCGGCTTCAGGATCCTTGTGACACCCAGCACTTCATGTCAATATCCATATTACATAAATGCACGTTCATACTTATTATTTCCTGATATTTTATTTTGACTAAGTAAAGTCAAGGAGTCTAGCAAAGGAGTTTATTCCATGTTTAGTAATTTTTAAAGAATTACTAGAAAAAGTAAGCAGTATAACCCGACTAAATACGAACGTTAATGGTTAAATTAAATAACCAGAAAAATATATATATATATATATATATTACATAAAATTTACGTTGAACTATAATTTATTTCTAAGACTAAATCATATAATATACATAAAAGTAAAATAATGGACTTTTCGAAGACGTTACTATGTAACGCCACTTTTAGGTACTCATACCTACAAATAATCACCTCAACGAATTATACAAACCAAGATTTCAATATTTTCTTCAACGAGCCATAAACTGGTTAAAATTATAATACCGTGAGAAATCTAAACCGAATTAATTTACCTTTTAAAAACTCTAAATAATATTAAGTTGCACTTAAATCAAATTATTTGATTTAATTAACCCTAAACCCAATTCCTCATTCGGCCGAGACAAGTGGGTCTTTTCCCCCCAACTCCTTGACTTTCTTAACCAAGTTTTAGAGAGAAACCATACCTTAAGTGTGAGAATTCTGATATCAACCATACCACTTCAATCACCTTTCTCACAATTCCTTTCATCACTCTCATTTTCTTACGGCAATCTTCCCAATTCTCTACAAGTCGAAGTCAAGTTTTAAGGAAAAATCCACCATAATTCGGTGTTTTAAGAAGAATTTCAAGTGTTTCTAAAGAGAGTTTAGCAAAAGATTCAAGACCAGTTCTCTGTTTCTCTCAAAATCATCATCTCTGTTTAGAGGTAAAAACTCGATACCATCCATATTATTTTCTTTAAAACCGTAGCTAAACATATAAATCTTTCAAACGCAAGTAAGATAACAAGAAAAGTGTGTCAAATTCAAGATTAAAACATAAAAATATACAAGACTGATTCTGTCAATCAGAATTTCAGTAATCGAAACTAGGAGTTTCGATACCTGTTGTTCAATCGAAACTAGGAGTTTCGATACCTGTTGTTCAATCGAAACTAGGAGTTTCGATACCTCTTGTTCAATCGAAACTAGGTAGTTTCGATACCTATTACTCAATCGAAACTAGGAGTTTCGATACCTAATGCCCAATCGAAACTAGGTAGTTTCGATACTATTTTTGCCAATCGAAACTAGGAAGTTTCGATACCCAATTTACTCAATCGAAACTAAGTAGTTTCGACATCTGTTCTGTTCAATCAAAACCAAGAAAGTTTCGATACCTGTTCATCAGCCCCATGGGGCAGTAACTTAGAACTATTTTATAATGAAACAAGTGTTGAAAAAAAAAACTAAAAAGATATTTAAACAAAATCAATCAGATCTGCTAAGTCGGGTGAACAGCTTGCGTTTAAGACAGGTAGTCTTAACGGTTATGTTATCCTTGTGTAATTAGGATACGGATAGGCGAGTCTGCTGTTATTCAAATATTTGCTAGCATTCATACTGTCGAGGTGAGTTTCACTAATCCCCCTTTTTCTAAAGTTTTGAAATGATCTGGGGTGGAAACATACTTGTAAAATACTTTTGTGTGTAAATGAATTGAACTAATGATCTGACCGTATGTGTGTATTGAGGGAAAAGTAAAGCGCTTAAAGTCCTCTGAATAAATTAGTAACCATTAGCTATGGACTTAGCCCGGGATTATATGAATAGTACTATTGGGGGTGACGCCTCCGGTCATGGTTAGTCGCGCTAACCAGGGGTCCAAATGGCCGAATGACCGCATATTGTCTTACTCGTAGAAAGGTGGGGGGGGGCACAAAATGTTGGGGTTTGGTTACGGTCTCGTACATTACATACTATTTTGTATTCTTTGCAAGCTTACAAATGGGGTCAATAGATCGGATTAGTATTCATATTCATTGGTAATATATGCAAAAGTGTTTTGATCAGGCTAAAGTGATCAGGTTTAATCAAAAGAGTTCTGATCAGGTTAAAGTGATCAGGTTTAAACAAAAGAGTTCTGATCAGGTTAAAGTGATCAGGTTTAACAAAGAGTTTTGATCGGAAAATGATCAAATTTAAACATTGGGTTTATGATAACTCTTTATAATAATTTGTGAACTCACCAACCTCGTGTTGACGTTTTTAAGTATGTTTTCAGGAAATTGAACGTGTTCATCAGGTTAGCAATGTAGGATACATGCATGCACGTGGATACGGCTTTTTGGAGGATTTCTCTTGTATAACTCATGGTCTTGAGTCATATTTGCGAAATCTTAAACTTTTGTAAACACAATTTGATACTTTGTGATGTAAATATTTTAAACTTGATTATGTATCCAATTACATGTATGTGTTTGCGATAATCATATGCTTTGGAAACCAGTGAATGTTACGCCTCGCGTTTCCGCCATGGCGGGGTGTGACAGAACTTGGTATCAGAGCCATTGATTATAGCGAACTAGGTGTCTAAAACGGAACCTAGTCTATAATTTGAATGACTCACTAAAATGTTTTCATTGCATAAGCATTGCATAACCAGTCATCATGTCATGTGGATATTGTAGTCACAAGCATGTCGTCACATTCACACTCTGACCCCGTCTCTGACCCTGAATCCAACGAGGAACTTTCCGCCACACGCCCCAAAAATCGAGTACAAGTTCGCAGCTCGACACCACCCAATGTTGCCCAGGGAGAACCGCCTATCGTCTACCGAAAGAAAAGCGGAGGACCAGTTATGGTAAAGAGTGCTAGGAAGAAAGTTCGATTTCCACACAAGAGAACCCTGGCAGCCCGTGACCCGGAAAACTTAGAGACTGATGAGGAACCACCTAGGCAACGACCCTGTTACCACCCTACGGTGGGACTATCCGTTGGATGCCCCGTACCCTGGCACGATGGAGGGAGATGGAGAGCATTCCCTCTACCTTTGAGTTCGGAGAGTCCTCCAACTCCCCAACACCTTACCCCACACTGGGGAAGCCATGGAGCTCACAGTGCCTACATTGGTAGCACGTGTTCATACGCACGAAGAACGTCTTGATGATCTCCTAGATGATATTTGGGCACATGGGGATGTACCCACGCGCTTACGTCAAAGGCTCGGATCTCAAGTACAGACTTTGGAGGATAGCACCTGAGACATACAGAGTGCCACTGACTACCTCGAGTTGAGAGCTGATATGGATTGGCAGTTCACTCTCACGGTCCGAGACATGGTGGAGGCGCTGGAAGAAAGGACTTTGGCTGCAGAATTTGTGGGTTGGGCTAGCTTTGTCATGGCCGGACTTGCCATGATGATTGGGTTGTACTCCCACTTCTTCTTTTAAACCTATTATGGGCGGGTTGTGCCCGTAGCACATTATGTAGTTTAAAACTTTGGTACTGATGTGGTCATGTGAACCCATCCCATTTGTATCCTTGTCTTTTGGAACAATGTACTATGTATGTTTTAACTATGTATGTGATGGTTTATGTTGTAATGATGGTTGTTCACGTTTGATGTTGTTATATCCTTATGTCATGATCTATCATTATTATTATATAATGTTGTTTCTTTTTAATTGTTATGTTAGAAAGAACGTCATGGCACCTAAGCGAAGGACGCCCCGTAACACTACTAGTGGCAAAAACGAAATGATTTCTCCAAACGTGGAGCAACTCATAGCACAGCGAGTAGCTGCCGCCATGGAGCAGTATGAAGCAAATCGAAATAGTGGCGGAGGAAACGTCAGCGGTATCGGCGGAGGAGGTGCAGGAGGTAGCGGTACAGCAGGAGGTTTCGGTGGTAATAAAAATAAATAAGCCATAACACATAGTCATGATCCGAATTAATGACGTTATGACTTGTGCTTCTACAGATGCTCAAAATAGGAAGTGCACCTACAAGGCCTTCCTATCCTGCAACCCCCGTAACTTCAATGGCACCGAGGGTGCAGTAGGTCTGATGAGATGGATAGAAAAGATGGAGTCGGTGATTGATATTAGTGAATGCACCGCTGACTTCATGGTGAAATATTCTACATGTGCGCTTACTGATAAAGTTTTAACTTGGTGGAATACTCAAATGAAGACTTTGGGGAGAGAGACAGCGTACCAATTGTCTTGGGAAGACTTGAAAAACATGATGATTGAGGAATACTGTCCTCGAAACGAATTGCAAAAGATTGAAACTGAGATGTTGAACCTACAGATGATAGGAGATGATGTGGCGGGATACACTGACCGTTTCAATGAATTGGCGATTCTAGTACCGCGTATGGTCACACCAGAACATAAGCGTGTTGAGAGGTATCTGTGGGGCCTTGCGCCTCAAATTCGTAGCATGGTAACATCATCTAATCCAGTAGATGCCAAGAGTTCTACAACTTTAGCACTCAAGCTAAGGGATGATGCGGTATGTAATGAATTGATTGGGAAGAAGGAGAACGAGGAAGGTAGATCTAGGGAGAAAAGGAAATGGATGGGAAATTCAAGTAACAAGTATGAGAAGCAAGGGTTTAAGAAACAAGGAACTATGAAGGCTTTTGCAGTCAATACAGTGGAAAGAAAGGAGTATGATAGGGGCCTACCGAGATGTAAGAAGTGTGGAAATCATCATGCCGGTGTGTGCATCAAGTGTGGAAAATGTGACAAGTTTGGTCACACCACACAAGCTTGTCGAACTAACAACCGAATAGGGAAAATTAAACCAGGATGTTTCATATGTGGTGACCTGAAGCATTTCAAGAGGGATTGTCCCAAGTGGAAGAATCAGAACAACGCTCAGGCACCAGGGAGGGCATTTGTGATGGGTGCAAGGGACGCACGCCAGGACCTGAATATCGCCACTGGTACGTTCCCGATAAATAATCACTATGCCTCTGTAGTTTTTGATTCGGGTGCGGATATGAGCTTTGTGTCGAATGATTTTAAATCCTTACTCGGTATTAAGGACAGCAAACTAGATCAAAGTTATACAATTGAATTAGCAAATGGGAAATTAATAGAAACCGGAGAGGTCATTAGGGGTTGTACTTTATGCTTAGAAAACCATATATTCAGTATAGACCTTCTACCCGTCGAACTAGGGAGTTTTGATATTTTTATTGGCATGGATTGGTTATCAAAGAATCGTGCCGAAATCGTATGCTTCGAGAAGGTTGTACGTATCCCACTACCAAGCGGAGAAATTCTTTTAATTCAAGGCGAAAGGTGTAGAATGATGTTGAAGACGATAAACTGCATGAAAGCTCATAAGTATCTACGCAAGGGTTATTGTGCATTCCTGGCTCACATCGTCGAGAAGAAACCCGAAGAACGTCGACTTGAGGACATACCAATCGTCAGAGATTACTCGGAGGTATTTCCCGAGGACTTACCAGGATTACCACCATCAAGACAAGTCGAGTTTCGGATCGACCTAGTACCAGGAGCCGCACCAGTTGCACGATCTCCGTACCGTCTAGCCCCTTCCGACATGCAGGAACTATCGAGCCAACTACAAGAATTACTTGACAAAGGTTTCATAAGACCGAGTTTCTCACCATGGGGAGCCCCGGTCCTGTTTGTAAAGAAAAAGGATGGAACCTTTAGAATGTGCATTGATTATCGAGAGTTGAACAAACTGACAATCAAAAACCGGTATCCTCTTCCTCGAATAGACGATTTGTTTGATCAACTTCAAGGTTCCAGTTTCTATTCTAAAATTGATCTACGATCAGGGTATCATCAACTGAAAATTCAGGAAGAAGATATACCAAAAATGGCTTTTAGGACTCGTTACGGTCACTACGAGTTCCTAGTTATGCCATTTGGCTTCACTAATGCACCGGCCGTTTTCATGGATCTCATGAACCGCGTGTGCAAGCCATACTTGGATAAATTCTTGATTGTGTTTATCGATGACATATTGATATATTCACGAACCAAGGAGGAACATGAACATCATTTGAAATTAATCTTGGAACTACTCAGGAATGAGAAGCTTTATGCCAAATTCTCTAAGTGTGAGTTTTGGATCAGAGAGGATCACTTTCTCGGACACGTCATCAATAAGAATGGTATCCATGTGGATCCATCCAAGATTAAAGCTATCAAAAACTGGGAAGCACCAAGAACTCCGAATGAGGTGCGTCAATTTCTGGTTTTGGCAGGCTATTACAGGCGATTCATCGAGAATTTTTTTAAGATAGCCTTGCCTTTGACCACGTTAACTCAGAAGGAAAAAAAGTTCGATTGGACAGATAAACAAGAATCAGCTTTTCAATTGCTGAAGCAAAAACTTTGCAGTGTACCAATCCTATCCCTTCCCGAAGGAACTGACAATTTCATCGTGTACTGCGACGCATCACACCAAGGCCTGGGATGTGTATTGATGCAGAGAGAAAAAGTCATAGCGTATGCATCCAGACAGCTAAAAGTACATGAGAAAAATTATACGACTCACGATCTGGAATTGGGTGCTGTCGTGTTTGCACTCAAGATTTGGAGACATTACTTATACGGTACAAAATGTACTATCTTTACAGACCACAAGAGTCTCCAGCACATCTTTAATCAGAAAGAACTCAACATGAGGCAACGTCGTTGGGTAGAACTACTGAATGATTACGACTGTGATATCAAGTATCACCCTGGTAAGGCAAACGTCGTAGCAGATGCCTTGAGTCGTAAGGAACGGGTTAAAACAATCCGTGTTCGTGCCCTAGAATTGACAATTCAAACGAGTCTCACGACTCAAATCCGGATGGCACAACGAGAGGCAATCAAAGAAGAAAACATACAGAATGAAGCTTTACGAGGAATGATAAAGCAGTTGGAACCAAACTCAGATGACACTTTATACTTCATGAATATAATTTGGGTGCCATGTTTTGGTAACATACGGGAGTTGGTTATGGACGAAGCCCACAAGTCCAGGTACTCCATTCACCCCGGTGCGGATAAAATGTATAAGGATCTGAAAGAACTATACTGGTGTCCGAACATGAAGGGAGAAATTGCTATTTATGTCGGTAAATGCCTGACATATTCAAAGGTAAAGGCAGAACATCAGAAACCGTCGGGATTGTTACAACAACCCGAGATACCTCAATGGAAATGGGAACAAATTTCCATGGATTTCATTACAAAGTTACCCAAGACGTCGAGCGGGTATGACACTATATGGGTAATCGTCGATCGTTTGACGAAATCAGCTCATTTTCTACCCATCAAAGAGACGGATAAAACCGAGAAACTTGCAAGGCTTTATATCAAGGAAATTGTGGCTAGGCATGGAGTGCCAATTTCTATTATCTCTGATAGAGACAGCAGATTCGTGTCTAGAATCTGGAAATCATTACAAGAAGCCATGGGCACACGCCTTGACATGAGCACGGCATATCACCCACAAACCGATGGTCAAAGTGAAAGGACCATTCAAACTTTAGAGGATATGCTACGTGCGTGTGCAATTGATTTCGGTGAAAATTGGGATACTCATTTGCAGCTAGCTGAGTTTTCATACAATAATAGTTACCACACCAGCATCAAAGCCGCTCCGTTTGAGGCTTTGTATGGTCGAAAATGTCGTTCACCGCTATGTTGGGCAGAAGTTGGTGACAAGCATTTAACCGGTCCTGAGGTTATTCAAGAGACCACGGACAAGATTTTCAAAATCAAGGATCGTCTGAAAGCCGCCCGTGACAGACATAAGAGTTACGCGGATAACAGACGAAGACCTTTAGAATTCCAAGTGGGAGACAAAGTCATGTTAAAGGGGTCACCTTGGAAAGGAGTTGCAAGATTTGGCAACCGTGGCATGCTTAACCCTAGGTACGTTGGACCGTTTGAAATTTTGGCTAGGGTTGGCCCTGTAGCTTACAAGCTTAAGTTGCCACAAGAACTAAGCAATATACATGATACGTTTCATGTGTCAAATCTCAAGAAGTGCTTATCAGACAACACATTAATTATACAGCCTTATGAGATTCACATAGACGACAGGTTGCATTTCATTAAGGAACCTATGGAAGTCACAGATTGGAAGGTTCAGAGAACAAGGCGCAGCCGTGTTAAGCTGGTCAAGGTACGTTGGAATTCAAAGCGCGGCCCCGAGTATACGTCGGAGCGGGAAGATAAAATGAAATCCAAGTACCCGTCCTTGTTTACAGACACTCCAAGTCAGAATGACAAGAACTGAATTTCGGGACGAAATTCTCTATGACATGGGGAGAATGTGACACCCAGCACTTCAGGTTAATATCCATATTACATAAATGCACGTTCATACTTATTATTTCCTGATATTTTATTTTGACTAAGTAAAGTCAAGGAGTCTAGCAAAGGAGTTTATTCCATGTTTAGTAATTTTTAAAGAATTACTAGAAAAAGTAAGCAGTATAACCCGACTAAATACGAACGTTAATGGTTAAATTAAATAACCAGAAATATATATATATATATATATATATATATATATATTACACAAAATTTACGTTGAACTATAATTTATTTCTAATACTAAATCATATAATATACGTAAAAGTAAAATAATGGACTTTTCGAAGACGTTACTATGTAACGCCACTTTTAGGTACTCATACCTACAAATAATCACCTCAACGAATTATACAAACCAAGATTTCAATATTTTCTTCAACGAGCCACAAACTGATTAAAATTATAATACCGTGAGAAATCTAAACCGAATTAATTTACCTTTTAAAAACTCTAAATAATATTAAGTTGCACTTAAATCAAATTATTTGATTTAATTAACCCTAAACCCAATTCCTCATTCGGCCGAGACAAGTGGGTCTTTTCCCCCCAACTCCTTGACTTTCTTAACCAAGTTTCAGAGAGAAACCATACCTTAAGTGTGAGAATTCTGATATAAACCATACCACTTCAATCACCTTTCTCACAATTCCTTTCATCACTCTCATTTTCTTACGGCAATCTTCCCAATTCTCTACAAGTCGAAGTCAAGTTTTAAGGAAAAATCCACCATAATTCGGTGTTTTAAGAAGAATTTCAAGTGTTTTTAAAGAGAGTTTAGCAAAAGATTCAAGACCACTTCTCTGTTTCTCTCAAAATCATCATCTCTGTTCAGAGGTAAAAACTCGATACCATCCATATTATTTTCTTTAAAACCGTAGCTAAACATACAAATCGTTCAAACGCAAGTAAGATAACAAGAAAAGTGTGTCAAATTCAAGATTAAAACATAAAAATATACAGGACTGATTTTGTCAATCAGAATTTCAGTAATCGAAACTAGGAGTTTCGATACCTGTTGTTCAGTCGAAACTAGGAGTTTCGATACCTGTTGTTCAATCGAAACTTGAAGTTTCGATACCTATTGTTCAATCGAAACTAGGTAGTTTCAATACCTATTACTCAATCGAAACTAGTAGTTTCGATACCTAATGCCCAATCGAAACTAGGTAGTTTCGATACTATTTTTGCCAATCGAAACTAGGAAGTTTCGATACCCAATTTACTCAATCGAATCTAAGTAGTTTCGACATCTGTTCTGTTCAATCGAAACCAAGAAAGTTTTGATACCTGTTCATCAGCCCCATGGGGCAGTAACTTAGAACTATTTTATAACGAAACAAGTGTTGAAAAAAAAACTAAAAAGATATTTAAACAAAAGTAATGAGATCTGCTAAGTCGGGTGAACAGCTTGCGTTTAAGACAGGTAGTCTTAACGGGTATGTTATCCTTGTGTAATTAGGATACGGATAGGCGAGTCTGCTGTTATTCAAATATTTGCTAGCATTCATACTGTCGAGGTGAGTTTCACTAATCCCCCTTTTTCTAAAGTTTTGAAATGATTTGGGGTGGAAACATACTTGTAAAAGACTTTTGTGTGTAAATGAATTGAACTAATGATCTAACCGTATGTGTGTATTGAGGGAAAAGTAAAGCGCTTAAAGTCCTCTGAATAAATTAGTAACCATTAGCTATGGACTTAGCCCAGGATTATATGAATAGTACTATTGGGGGTGACGCCTCCGGTCATGGTTAGTCGCGCTAACCAGGGGTCCAAATGGCCGAATGACCGCATAATGTCTTACTTGCAGAAAGGCGGGGGGAGGCACAGAATGTTGGGGTTTGGTTACGGTCTCGTACATTACATACTATTTTGTATTCCTTGCAAGCTTACAAATGGGGTCAATAGATCGGATTAGTATTCATATTCATTGGTAATATATGCAAAAGGGTTTTGATCAGGCTAAAGTGATCAGGTTTAATCAAAAGAGTTCTGATCAGGTTAAAGTGATCAGGTTTAAACAAAAGAGTTCTGATCAGGTTAAAGTGATCAGGTTTAACAAAGAGTTTTGATCGGAAAATGATCAGATTTAAACATTGGGTTTATGATAACTCTTTATAATAACTTGTGAACTCACCAACCTCGTGTTGACGTTTTTAAGTATGGTTTCAGGAAATTGAACGTGGTCATCAGGTTAGCAATGTAGGATACATGCATGCACGTGGATACGGCTTTTTGGAGGATTTCTCTTGTATAACTCTTGGTCTTGAGTCATATTTGCGAAATCTTAAACTTTTGTAAACACAATTTGATACTTTGTGATGTAAATATTTTAAACTCGATTACGTATCCAATTATATGTATGTGTTTGCGATAATCATATGCTTTGGAAACCAGTGAATGTTACGCCTCGCGTTTCCGCCTTGGCGGGGTGTGACAGAACTTGGTATCAGAGCCATTGATTATAGTGAACTAGGTGTCTAAAACGGAACCTAGTCTATAAGTTGAATGACTCACTAAAATGTTTTCATTGCATAAGCATTGCATAACCAGTCATCATGTCATGTGGATATTGTAGTCACAAGCATGTCATCACATTCACACTCTGACCCCGTCTCTGACCCTGAATCCAACGAGGAACTTTCCGCCACACGCCCCAAAAATCGAGTACAAGTTCGCAGCTTTACACCACCCAATGTTGCCGTGGGAGAACCGCCTATCGTCTACCGAAAGAAAAGCGGAGGACCAGTTATGGTAAAGAGTGCTAGGAAGAAAGTTCGATTTCCACGCAAGAGAACCCTGGCAGCCCGTGCCCCGGAAAACTTAGAAAATGATGAGGAACCACCTAGGCAACGACCTTGTTACCACCCTACGGTGGGGACTATCCGTTGGATGCCCCGTACCCTGGCACGATGGAGGGAGATGGAGAGCATTCCCTCTACCTCTGAGCTCGGAGAGTCCTCCAACTCCCCAACACCCTTACCCCACACTGGGGAAGCCATGGAGCTCACAGTGCCTACATTGGTAGCACGTGTTCATACGCACGAAGAACGTCTTGATGATCTCCTAGATGATATTCGGGCACATGGGGATGTAGCCACGCGCTTACGTCAAAGGCTCGGATCTTGATTACAGTCTTTGGAGGATAGCACCCGAGACATACAGGGTGCCACTGACTACCTCGAGTTGAGAGTTGATATGGACTGGCAGTTCACTCTCACGGTCCGAGACATGGTGGAGGCACTGGAAGAAAGGACTTTGGCTTCAGAATTTGTGGCTAGGGCTAGCTTTGTCAAGGCAGGACTTGCCATGATGATTGGGTTGTACTCACACTTCTTCTTTTAAACCTATTATGGGCGGGTTGTGCCCATAGCACATTATGTAGTTTAAAACTTTGGAACTGATGTGGTCATGTGAACCCATCCCTTTTGTATCCTTGTCTTTTGGAACAATGCACTATGTATGTTTTAACTATGTATGTGATGGTTTATGTTGTAATGATGGTTGTTCACGTTTGATGTTGTCATATCCTTATGTCATGATCTATCATTATTATTATATAATGTTGTTTCTTTTTAATTGATATGTTAGAAAGAACGTCATGGCACCTAAGCGAAGGACGCCCCGTAACACTACTAGTGGCAACAACGAAACGATTTCCCCAAACGTGGAGCAACTCATAGCACAGCGAGTAGCTGCCGCCATGGAGCAGTATGAAGCAAATCGAAATAGTAGCGGAGGAAACGTCAGCGGTACCGGCGGAGGAGGTGTAGTAGGTAGCGGTACAGCAGGAGGTTCCGGAGGTAATAAAAATAAATAAGCCATAACACATAGTCATGATCCGAATTAATGACGTTTTGACTTGTGCTTCTACAGATGCTCCAAATAGGAAGTGCACCTACAAGGCCTTCCTATCCTGCAACCCCCGTAACTTCAATGGCACCGAGGGTGCAGTAGGTCTGATGAGATGGATAGAAAAGATGGAGTCGGTGATTGATATTAGTGAATGCACCGCTGACTTCATGGTGAAATATTCTACATGTGCGCTTACTGATAAAGCTTTAACTTGGTGGAATAATCAAATGAAGACTTTGGGGAGAGAGACAGCATACCAATTGTCTTGGGAAGACTTGAAAAACATGATGATTGAGGAATACTGTCCTCGAAACGAATTGCAAAAGATTGAAACTGAGATGTGGAACCTACAGATGATAGGAGATGATGTGGCGGGATACACCGACCGTTTCAATGAATTGGCGATTCTAGTACCGCATATGGTCACACTAGAACATAAGCGTGTAGAGAGGTATCTGTGGGGCCTTGCGCCTCAAATTCGTAGCATGGTAACATCATCTAATCCAGTAGATGCCAAGAGTGCTACAACTTTAGCATTCAAGCTAAGGGATGATGCGGTACGTAATGAATTGTTTGGGAAGAAGGAGAACGAGGAAGGTAGATCTGGGGAGAAAAGGAAATGGATGGGAAATTCAAGTAACAAGTCTGACAAGCAAGGGTTTAAGAAACAAGGAACTATGAAGGCTTTTGTAGTCAACACAGTGGAAAGAAAGGAGTATGATAGGGGCCTACCGAGATGTAAGAAGTGTGGAAATCATCATGCCGGTGTGTGCATCAAGTGTGGAAAATGTGAAAAGTTTGGTCACACCACCCAAGCTTGTCGAACTAACAACCGAATGGGGAAAATTAAACCAGGATGTTTCATATGTGGTGACCTGAAGCACTTCAAGAGGGATTGTCCCAAGCGGAAGAATCAGAACAACGCTCAGGCACCAGGGAGGGCATTTGTGATGGGTGCAAGGGACGCACGCCAGGACCCGAACATCGTCACTGGTACGTTCCCGATAAATAATCACTATGCCTCTGTAGTTTTTGATTCGGGTGCGGATATGAGCTTTGTGTCGAATGATTTTAAATCCTTACTCGGTATTAAGGCCAGCAAACTAGATCAAAGTTATACAATTGAATTAGCAAATGGGAAATTAATAGAAACCGGAGAGGTCATTAGGGGTTGTACTTTATGCTTAGAAAACCATATATTCAGTATAGACCTTCTACCCGTCGAACTAGGGAGTTTTGATATTGTTATTGGCATGGATTGGTTATCAAAGAATCGTGCCGAAATCGTATGCTTCGAGAAGGTTGTACGTATCCCACTACCAAGCGAAGAAATTCTTTCAATTCAAGGCGAAAGGTGTAGAATGATGTTGAAGTCGATAAACTGCATGAAAGCTCATAAGTATCTACGCAAGGGTTATTGTGCATTCCTGGCTCACATCGTCGAGAAGAAACCCGAAGAACGTCGACTTGAGGAGATACCAATCGTCAGAGATTACTCGGAGGTATTTCCCGAGGACTTACCAGGATTACCACCATCAAGACAAATCGAGTTTCGGATCGACCTAGTACCAGGAGCCGCACCAGTTGCACGATCTCCGTATCATCTAGCCCCTTCCGAGATGCAGGAACTATAGAGCCAACTACAAGAATTACTTGACAAAGGTTTCATAAGACCGAGTTTCTCACCATGGGGAGCCCCGTTCCTATTTGTAAAGAAAAACGATGGAACCTTTAGAATGTGCATTGATTATCGGGAGTTGAACAAACTGACAATCAAAAACCGGTATCCTCTTCCTCGAATAGACGATTTGTTTGATCAACTTCAAGGTTCCAGTTTCTATTCTAAAATTGATCTACGATCAGGGTATCATCAATTGAAAATTCAGGAAGAAGATATACCAAAAACGGATTTTAGGACTCGTTACGGTCACTACGAGTTCCTAGTTATGCGATTTGGCTTGACTAATGCACCGGCCATTTTCATGGATCTCATGAACCGCGTGTGCAAGCCATACTTGGATAAATTCGTGATTGTGTTTATCGATGACATATTGATATATTCACGAACCAAGGAGGAACATGAACATCATTTGAAATTAATCTTGGAACTACTCAGGAATGAGAAGCTTTATGCCAAATTCTCTAAGTGTGAGTTTTGGATCCGAGAGGTTCACTTTCTCGAACACGTCATCAATAAGAATGGTATCCATGTGGATCCATCCAAGATTGAAGCTATCAAAAACTGGGAAGCACCAAGAACTCCGAATGAGGTGCGTCAATTTCTGGGTTTGGCAGGCTATTACAGGCGATTCATCGAGAATTTTTCAAAGATAGCCTTGCCTTTGACTACGTTAACTCAGAAGGACAAAAAGTTCGATTGGACTGATAAACAAGAATCAGCTTTTCAATTGCTGAAGAAAAAACTTTGCAGTGCACCAATCCTATCCCTTCCCGAAGGAACTGACAATTTCATCGTGTACTGCGACGTATCACACCAAGGCCTGGGATGTGTATTGATGCAGAGAGAAAAAGTCATAGCGTATGCATCCAGACAGCTAAAAGTACATGAGAAAAATTATACGACTCACGATCTGGAATTGGGTGCTGTCGTGTTTGCACTCAAGATTTGGAGACATTACTTATACGGTACAAAATGTACTATCTTTACAGACCACAAAAGTCTCCAGCACATCTTTAATCAGAAAGAACTCAACATGAGGCAATGTCGTTGGGTAGAATTACAGAATGATTACGACTGTGATATCAAGTATCACCCTGGTAAGGCAAACGTCATAGCAGATGCCTTGAGTCGTAAGGAATGGGTTAAAACACTCCATGTTCGTGCCCTAGAATTGACAATTCATACGAGTCTCACGACTCAAATCCGGATGGCACAACGAGAGGCAATCAAAGAAGAAAACATACAGAATGAAGCTTTACGAGGAATGATAAAGCAGTTGGAACCAAAGTCAGATGACACTTTATACTTCATGAATAGATTTTGGGTGCCATGTTTTGGTAACATACGGGAGTTGGTTATGGACGAAGCCCACAAGTCCAGGTACTCCATTCACCCAGGTGCGGATAAAATGTATAAGGATCTGAAAGAACTCTACTGGTGTCCGAACATGAAGGGAGAAATTGCTATTTATGTCGGTAAATGCCTGACATGTTCAAAGGTAAAGGCAGAACATCAGAAACCGTCGGGATTGTTACAACAACCCGAGATACCTCAATGGAAATGGGAAAAATTTCCATGGATTTCATTACAAAGTTACCCAAGACGTCGAGCGAGTATGACACTATATGGGTAATCGTCGATCATTTGACGAAATCAGCTCATTTTCTACCCATCAAAGAGACGGATAAAACCGAGAAACTTGCAAGGCTTTATATCAAGGAATTTGTGGCTAGGCATGGAGTGCCAATTTCTATTATCTCTCATAGAAACAGCAGATTCGTGTCTAGAATTTGGAAATCATTACAAGAAGCCATGGGCACACTCCTTGACATGAGCACGGCATATCACCCACAAACAGATGGTCAAAGTGAAAGGACCATTCAAACTTTAGAGGATATGCTACGTGCGTGTGCAATTGATTTCGGTGGAAATTGGGATACTCATTTGCCGCTAGCTGAGTTTTCATACAATAATAGTTACCACACCAGCATCAAAGCCGCTCCGTTTGAGGCTTTGTATGGTCGAAAATGTCGTTCATCGCTATGTTGGGCAGAAGTTGGTGACAAGCATTTAACCGGTCCTGAGGTTATTCAAGAGACCACGGACAAGATTTTCAAAATCAAGGATCGTCTGAAAGCCGCCCGTGACAGACAAAAGAGTTACGCGGATAACAGACGAAACCCTTTAGAATTCCAAGTGGGAGACAAAGTCATGTTAAAGGTCTCACCTTGGAAAGGAGTTGCAAGATTTGGCAACCGTGGCAAGCTTAACCCAAGGTACGTTGGACCGTTTGAAATTTTGGCTAGGGTTGGCCCTGTAGCTTACAAGCTTAAGTTTCCACAAGAACTAAGCAATATACATGATACGTTTCATGTGTCAAATCTCAAGAAGTGCTTATCAGACGACACATTAATTAGACCGCCTGATGAGATTCACATAGACGACAGGTTGCATTTCATTGAGGAACCTATGGAAGTCACAGATTGGAAGGTTCATAGAACAAGGCGAAGCCGTGTTAAGCTGGTCAAGGTACGTTGGAATTCAAAGCACGGCCCCGAGTATACGTGGGAGCGGGAAGATAAAATGAAATCCAAGTACCCGTCCTTGTTTACAGACACTCCAAGTCAGAATGACAAGAACTGAATTTCGGGACGAAATTCTCTGTGACACGGGGAGAATGTGACACCCAGCACATCAGGTCAATATCCATATTACATAAATGCACGTTCATACTTATTATTTCCTGATATTTTATTTTGACTAAGTAAAGTCAAGGAGTCTAGCAAAGGAGTTTATTCCATGTTTAGTAATTTTTAAAGAATTACTAGAAAAAGTAAGCAGTATAACCCGACTAAATACGAACGTTAATGGTTAAATTAAATAACCAGAAAAATATATATATATATATATATATATATATATATATTACACAAAATTTACATTGAACTATAATTTATTTCTAAGACTAAATCATATAATATACGTAAAAGTAAAATAATGGACTTTTCGAAGACGTTACTATGTAACGCCACTTTTAGGTACTCATACCTACAAATAATCACCTCAACGAATTATGCAAACCAAGATTTCAATATTTTCTTCAACGAGCCATAAACTGATTAAAATTATAATACCGTGAGAAATCTAAACCGAATTAATTTACCTTTTAAAAACTCTAAATAATATTAAGTTGCACTTAAATCAAATTATTTGATTTAATTAACCCTAAACCCAATTCCTCATTCGGCCGAGACAAGTGGGTCTTTTCCCCCCAACTCCTTGACTTTCTTAACCAAGTTTCAGAGAGAAACCATACCTTAAGTGTGAGAATTCTGATATAAACCATACCACTTCAATCACCTTTCTCACAATTCCTTTCATCACTCTCATTTTCTTACGGCAATCTTCCCAATTCTCTACAAGTCGAAGTCAAGTTTTAAGGAAAAATCCACCATAATTCGGTGTTTTAAGAAGAATTTCAAGTGTTTCTAAAGAGAGTTTAGCAAAAGATTCAAGACCACTTCTCTGTTTCTCTCAAAATCATCATCTCTGTTCAGAGGTAAAAACTCGATACCATCCATATTATTTTCTTTAAAACCATAGCTAAACATACAAATCGTTCAAACGCAAGTAAGATAACAAGAAAAGTGTGTCAAATTCAAGATTAAAACATAAAAATATACAGGACTGATTCTGTCAATCAGAATTTCAGTAGTCGAAACTAGGAGTTTCGATACCTGTTGTTCAGTCGAAACTAGGAGTTTCGATACCTGTTGTTCAATCGAAACTAGGAGTTTCGATACCTATTGTTCAATCGAAACTAGGTAGTTTCGATACCTATTACTCAATCAAAACTAGGAGTTTCGATACCTAATGCCCAATCGAAACTAGGTAGTTTCGATACTATTTTTGCCAATCGAAACTAGGAAGTTTCGATACCCAATTTACTCAATCGAAACTAAGTAGTTTCGACATCTGTTCTGTTCAATCAAAACCAAGAAAGTTTCGATACCTGTTCATCAGCCCCATGGGGCAGTAACTTAGAACTATTTTATAATGAAACAAGTGTTGAAAAAAAAAACTAAAATGATATTTAAACAAAATCAATCAGATCTGCTAAGTCGGGTGAACAGCTTGCGTTTAAGACAGGTAGTCTTAACGGTTATGTTATCCTTGTGTAATTAGGATACGGATAGGCGAGTCTGCTGTTATTCAAATATTTGCTAGCATTCATACTGTCGAGGTGAGTTTCACTAATCCCCCTTTTTCTAAAGTTTTGAAATGATTTGGGGTGGAAACATACTTGTAAAAGACTTTTGTGTGTAAATGAATTGAACTAATGATCAGACCAATTATATATATATATATATATATTTATTTATTTAAGTCCATTTTGACATCATTAAGACCTGTTCCAGAACTTTATTTGTTACACACACACAAAACAAATAAAACAAAAGCAAAACAACAACAAAAAACTTTAAACATACAATCCAGATCATAACAACTATTTTATTTACAGACATTTTCTTTTGATGAACTGAAATGACATAGGATCATAAATGTATATTGTCTTAACTACGATGCATATCAAATCAGGATCTAAACATTTCAACCTTGATTGCTAGTATTGTTATCCATAAAAACTCATGCATCACGTTTCAGCAAATACTGTGTGACATTTAAGGTTATATTAATCAATACAGTGTGTACCCCACAATCGAAATGGAATGAACTTAGAATTAAGACAAAATTTCACCAGATCATGATCCAATCTCCAGCATGAAGGTAGCGTTCTTAGCACAAGAAAAATGAATCATATTGATTCAGAATCATTTTGATTCATTTTCTTGGTTTTTGAGACAGTACAGAATCATATTGATTCATATGAGATGTGAAGAATCATGAATGATTCGGGTATGCGGATATCCATAAGATATTGGATATGTCAATTGAAATCACGAATGATTCAAAGGGCGAAACCGACTGACTTTCTGGTTTCCATCCGAGATTTTCACCAGAACCATCAGCTGTTTGAAGGTGTTTAACTCTAAATCTTATATTTGACGTATATAGTCAATAGAGCAAACAAATTGTACTAAGAACTCATCAAGATCCTGGTCTCATGGTATGATTAGATTCACTTTGCATTCAAATGTTGAAAGTACCAATATTCGATGTGGGTGAAACACAAAGATTGCTATTTAGTTAATCACACAAATATCGCCTAATTTACATATGCAGAGCCTACCAGCATATCAAAAATTGTAACCAATGTCACCATTATATCCAATTCATGCATAAGCTCAGCACACACTTGTACTATCATTTCCTATATACACGTCATTCAGACACACAAATTTTCTTTTTCTTTTATTCTCCCCCTAAAATTTTGATTTATTTACTATTTATATCACTTATGAGAACAAACATATCTGACACGAACACTCATTAAGCTAATACACACATAAAACGTACATAACACAATTTTAACACTTAAAAGAAAATCTTTTTGAGGAACATATTTCTGAGGTCTTTCAGTTCAAAATTTGGACTATTTAATTTTTTTTATTTTTCTTTTTTTTTCCAACACAAAATCATCCCTAACATCGCAACCAAAGAGTTAAACCGATCCGTTGAAAAAGCTTTTGTAAAAATATCAGCTTTTTGCTCTAGGGTATCGACATGAACCACTTTAATCAGCCCATTCTCAAAACAGTCACGAATGAAATGTAACCTGATCGCAATGTGCTTTGTTTTGGAATGTTGAATGGGATTTTTCACTATTCCGAGCACTACCTCGTTGTCACAATAAATCAGAGTTTCATGAAAATTTACTCCAAAATCTTGCATTTGATGTTGAATCCAGTTAACTTGTGAACAACAGCTCGAGGCAGCGGTATACTCAGCTTCAGCAGTTGATGTGGATACATTCGTTTGTTTCTTACACTACCAAGAAACAAGTGTTTCCCCCAAAAATTGACATCCACCTGAAGTTGACTTCCTGTCCAAATTACAACCTCCATAATCACTGTCAGTGTAAGCAAAGAAATTAAATTCACAATCAGAAGGATACCATAAACCTAAATTTACTCGACCCTTAAGATATCGGAAAATTCGTTTAACGGCTGATTCATGAGATTCTTTTGGAGCTGCCTGATATCTGGCATAAGAACAAACAGAAAACATGATGTCTGGTCGACTAGCAGTCAAATACATCAACGAGCCAATCATTGACCTGTACATCTTTTGATTTACTTCAACTCTAGACACATCGACAATTAAAGGTTCATAAGGAGCAATTGGTGTTGAAGCTGATTTGCAATCAGTCATTTTGAATTTTGTAAGAATGTCTTTCACATATTTGGCCTGGTGAATAAGAATTCCTGATTCATACTGCTCAACTTGTAACCCCAGAAAGAACTGCATTTTTCCCATCAAGCTTTCTTCAAACTTTAGTTTCATAACTTGTTCAAATTCTTTGTAAAGAGCTTCATTTTTTGATCCATAGATAATATCATCAACATAAACTTGAACAATTAACAAATCAACATCATATTTCTTCAGGAATAAGGTCTTGTCAATTGTTCCATGAATGAAGCCATTTGTTGTAAGATGTATTGACAAGGTCTCATACCACGCACGAGGTGCTTGATGTAACCCGTACAATGCTTTATCAAGCTTATACACTTGAAATGGATGAGCTGGATCTTCAAAACATGGTGGTTGATTCACGTAAACTTCTTCCTTTACTACCCCATACAAAAAATATGTTTTTACATCCATTTGATATACAGTAAATTTCTTGTACGATGCATAAGACAAAAAGATTCTTATGGCTTCAATTCGTGCAACAGGAGCAACGACATCATCATAATCTAGTCCTTCCTCTTGATAAAAACCTTGTACAACCAAATGAGCTTTGTTCCAAACTACAATCCCACAATCATCCTTTTTTTATTTCTGAAGACCTAATTCGTTCCAATTGGATATTTTCCCTCAGGTAAGTCCACAAGATGCCACACGTTTAACTTCTTAAACTGAAGCAATTCTTCTTGCATAGCTTCAATCCAACTTGGATCTTGTAAGACAACAGTAACATTCTTTGGTTCCTCTTGAGATAAAAAACAGGAGTACAAACAAACATTTATATTTCCAGTTTGACTTCTTGTCTTTACTCCATCTTCAAGAGATCCAATAATATCCTCAACTGGATGAGCAGAATGGATTTGATGATTTTGAATATGCTCAACTTCCACAAATTCTGGCATGTTTGTATCATTCAAATCTGGTAATTGAATATTTGAATTTTCAACACTAGAAGAACTTGTCTGAATTACATCCTCAGGCTGATCATTTATAGAATCCAACTGAACTTCATTTACTGCTGGTTCATTATGTGTACTAGGAATTTCTTATACTTCAGAGTCAATATTTGTGATAGAGTTATCAACAATATTTTCTTGTGTTTGAGTTGATGTAGTAACATTCTCAGACATTTCATTTTGAATCATCAAATTCTGTGGTCCAACCAAAAACTTTCCAACAGATAGATCACTACTTGTAGAAGACTCAGTTACAGTACTCGAAGTACTTACTTCATTAGAATCCATTTGAAATTGTTGATCAAAAGTTTTGAAGATTACTTCAGCATCAAAGAACCCGTCAGGTCCATTTTGATCTGTCGGAGTATGTAGTTCTTGCCACTCCACATAAAACGATTCTTGAACAATTTTGGTTCTTTTGTTGTACACTCTATAAGCTTTCTAATATGAAGAATAACCCAAAAAATAGCATTCATAACCGACAGCTGTAAATTTTGGCTATGAATCTTGTGTATTCAACAATGTACAAGAACAACCAAATGTTCTGAAGAACTTGATATACGGCTTTCGTTTATAGAATAGTGCATATGAAGTATTTGTAAATTGCTTCATGTCACACCCCAACCGACGGCGAAAACGTCGGGGCGGGACATGTAGACTGTTCATGAGCTCAAGGTTGACTAACTTGTAATATATTAATCATTAAATTCATTTCCATTCAAACAAAAATAGCATAATTCACAAGTACATAAATGAAAATACAAATTGTTCTTTGAATTTAAATTAGCTAAAGTCCAAACTTAAGTGTAGCATGTCTTGATCAAACTCACACATTAGTACCTGAAACATGAATAAAATAAGGTCAACTAAAAAGTTGGTGAGCATACACAAGTTTGTACATAGATAGTGTATAAATATGAATAAACAAATCCTTACATGTCATGATAAAATAAGGCATTTATGGGGAGCAGCTATTGTGTAACTAGAGTACAATCAAACCTTTGTAACTAGCATGCAAATTGTGTTGTCGGTAACAATCATCCCAATCTAGGTGGGTTTGTCAGACACAATAGATCTATCATTGTTAATCGTCGGCTTGTGTAGTTGATGATTGCACATGTAAATTGCACACAAATTGTAGTTTGCACAACTAGTACTCAAGCATAATGCTCAAATTTCACACATGAATGTAAGGTGGAATTGTATTGTGTAATTTGTAAACATTGTATAATTGAACTCATGTTTCACCCCAAAAATGTAAATAGTGTAAAAAGGGGCTATATAAACTCACTTGATTCAAGGTGTAGCTAACACGGGAGACTAGGTAGTAAAATGATCCTTGCAACTCACCACGTTAACCTAGTGTATAATGTATATTGAATTATTAGAGGGTACAATAGTCTATGTCTAAGTCTAGGATTGAATTGGCTGTGTGTATCAAGAGTTGGAGTGGTAGGTATTAGTAGTTCATACTTGAATGAGGTGCTTTATAAAATGTGAAATTCAAATAAATAGTTTTAAAATAATTAAACTAGGTTTTGGGTTTGAATAACTAAATAAGTTAAACAATTATTATTTAGTAATTTAGTTATAAAATTAGTTGTGTGAATTATCTTAATTAATTAAATAACTTTTGCTTTATTTATTTATTTATAAAGATATGTAAGAATATTATTTATTTATAAGGATGTGTAAAAACAGTATTCATTTACAAGGATGTGAAAAACAAAGGGAGTTGCGTAAAATATTATTTATGTGTGGAGTTAAATATACATTTACCTTTAAAATAAATAACTTTAATATATTTATTTTACATTTAGAAATGAATATTTTGATTTTTTTTAAATAAAGTTAATATTTTATAACTTTTATAAAATTGATTGCTTTTATTTAGAAATTAATTTTAAATATTTAAAGTTTTTATTTTAAAAGTTTAATGTGCAATTTTAACAATTTAATTTGGATTAAATCTGAATTTATATTGAAATTTAATAATTCTTGTTTTACTCTGTTATAAATATCTCAAGGTTTAAAAAAATATTTTTTACAAAATTTTTGGAGTTTTAGAATACTATTTTAAAAATATAAACAGGCCACCCGGTTCGAACCTGGGTGGTTCCTGTGTGTGAGGTCAGTGTGTACCGCTGGACCAGTGGAGCTATTCGTGTACAAGTCCAGTCCGGTTGGTTATTAACACGAAGCGAAATGGTATCCGGGTTTGATGTTTAGAGTATGTGCAAAAAGGCCGGATTAGTGGGTTTCGAACCCACGCCACCTGGTTCGGCGGTGCAGTGACTTACCGGGCGGACCAGGTGGTTTCGCTGGTTTATAATAGATTCGAAAAATTTAAAAACACGAGTTCAGATCAAAAGCCCCAATCAGATTACCGCCAAGAACAAAGAAAACCCTAGAATTCAAATCGGTTCGAATCTGTATCGTTAACATGAATTGATAAGGGGCTATCGTTCAGGGTTCGATTACGAATCTAGTGATGTAAAACTTACATGTTATGATTGGGCAACAAGTGCAGACGGCTACGAAGTTGGATCGGCTGTTCTTGGTGATCGACAGAAGTCCAGACGCGGAATGCGGATTGATCGAGGGTTAGGAGAGTTTGTGAGGACGTATCCGAGAGTGGGTGAGTGATTTAATTCTCTTAATATTATTAGAATTAGTCAATTCGATTTCAATTTGAGCGAAATGTTTTGCGGGGGCTGATCACGCGTAAATTCGTCGAATTGGGAGTGAATTGGGTCTTGATACCGGTCCAGGTACACCCGAGATTTCCCTGCGAGTGATTTATGGGATTGATTACGCGTCAATTACACAAGTTAAATGTGAATTGATGCTGTTTGACTTTGAGGAGTCAAATTCGTTTGAATTTCAATCTTGCCCGCTTATTTGAACGAATTGGTATAATGATTGGGCCTGGATTGAATCGGTTTCTGCTTGTGAATCTACGAGGAGTCCAACTCGACAAGGATCCATCGACAGCAGCCTCGAATTAACACGGTTTTGGCCCCTTTGACTGTTGAAAGTCAAAATAGATCAAGAAAGTCAAAATTAGGGTTTTAAAATCAAAAATTTGAGTGTGAGGTTCCCATTTAGGGTTCAATTGTCTTGGGGGTTCAATCAACCGTGAAATTCTTTGTTAATTAAATAAATGTATCTATGTGTGTATGTATTTGATTGAAAATTTATATAAATGTATACGTATACAGGATTTTTTTAATAACATATACCCGTGAAAGGATTTGCGGATTTTGCTTTGAGACTTAATATTTGGTACGAAGAGCTTAAACTAGTGCACTAGAATTTGAAATTTAAATGAGTTACATTGAATTGCAAACAGGTAGAAAAATTAGAAATGTTACACTTCACCATAAGAACTCTGTTTAAAAGATAGCATGTAGTGTTTACTGCTTCAGCCCAGAAGATAATGGGCAACCTGGAATCGACAAGCATTGTTCGAGCAGCTTCTATTAAAGTTCTGTTCTTCCTTTCAGCAACTTCATTCTGTTGTGGTGTTCTTGCAGCACTATATTGATGTGTTATTCCTTTTTATGCACAGAACGAACTTATTAGTTTATTTTTAAATTCTGTTCCATTGTCACTGCGAATGATTGAAACTTTGCTATCACAGATGTTTTCTATTCGTTTGACAAAATCAATGATTGTTTCAGGTGTTTCATCCTTTGTTGCAAAGAAAAACACCCATGAAAATCTTGAAAAATCATCTGTGATAACAAGACAATATGACTTTTTCGCAATGCTTTTAACTCGAACTGGACCAAACAAATCCATATGAATAAGAAATAAAGGTCTAGTAAAAGTTGTTATGGTTTTCCTTGGATAGGACTTCTTGTGTTGTTTTCCCTTCGCACATGACATGCAATTTTCTTCAATTATGAATTCTTTCTTTGGCAATACACGTACCAAATCTTTATGCACCAAGTTATTCATGTTCTTTAAATTCACATGACCCATTCTTCCATGCCACAAATATGATTCTGAACCAGTTTCCTTTGATAATAAACATGAAACATTTACTCGTGTAGTATGATCATTCATGTCAACCACATATTTGTTGAATTTCCTTAGAGCACGCATCAGAATCATTTCTTCTGGAATAACCAATCCAGGCTTTAAGAACAAGCATTCCTTTGCAGTAAAATGAACTGGTATGTCTTTATCACAAACTTGAGATACACTTAGTAAATTGAATTCCAATTGAGACACAAAATTTACTTTTTCTAATGTTATGAGTTCATTCTACACTGTTCCTTTACCAGTTATTTTTCCTCCCTTTTTATCCCCAGCAAATGCAACAAAACCTCCATCAAAAGTTTGAAAATTTTCAAGAATTTTTCTTTGTCCAGTCATGTGTCTTGGTGCCAAGCATTATTAATAGTACACCAGTAAATGTTTCATGTTTATTATCAACCGCTATCAACATGCCAAGCATTATTAATAGTCCTGTCGGCTAAACTCTGCACATTCAAGACAAAATTAATGATTTACAGGTACCCAGATCATCTTTGACCCGGGCTGACTTTTACCTTTTACAGTCTTAACATCTTTCACATCTTGTTCTTTCAGTTTTATTAATTTTATATTTTTTATTCCAACCATATGTGGAGATTGTTCATTTTTAATTTTCCAAATATAACCAACATTTTTCGCATATTTCATAGTAGTTTTTTTTTAGCAAAATAGATTGGTTGGTTAAATTTCTTCACATACACATTAGATATAAAGCATGACAATTTCTGGAAAGCAAGTATTCACGACTATATCTTTGTATCACTCCAGACTCTAACACACCGTCGTTTGCAGACGCTCGCTTGAAATGCTGAATGACATTGCTCTTAACTTTCTCTTTTTTCTTTGTGAACCTTAACTCACTAGAGTTATGTTTGCAATTTCTTGTAAAATGACCAACGTGACCACACACAAAGCAATTGTAGCTCTTAGGCTTTGACTTTGACTTTGAACACTCGCCTACTTCACTCCTTAGGCCACAACTTTTCTTTCTTAATTATTCTTTGATTTAAATAGACTTTTATTTGACATCAAAGAACTTGTCTTTGACACACCAGGACTTTCTTTGGACATTTGTTGGTACACTCACTTTAACTTTGACAACTTTATTGTTCTCTGTCTCACTGGTAAGAATATGTTTCTCTGGTGCCATGACATTATTTTTCTTTGGTCTCTCTCTTGACAAATCATACTCTTGAATCAGAGGGTTTCCAAACTCATCTAAGACCACATCACCAACTAGACAAGAAAGTTTATTAAGTGGAACATAATCTCTAGTTGTATGCACCAGTTTATCAAAGAAAGTAAATGTTGATGACACTTCAGACACACAATCAAACTCAACACAACCGTTAGTAGAACATGTCAAAACATAAGAAATATCATAATTTGAATTAGAAGCATTAATATTTTTTGCATCAGCATTTAAACTAGAAATTGAAACGAATTTATCTAGATTACAGTCAACATCTAGGTACTGTTTACAGTCCCTAATAAACTCCCTAGTGCACTGTTTATTGAAAGCTGAAAAACTTTTCACTCTATCAATTTCATTTTCATCATCCACACACCCTGAGTTTATATTTGCACTAATATCATATCATGAAAGTTAGAATTTCCGACATTCATCAACTCATTCGATTCATGCGGTTCAGGAAAAGGTACAAAATTCTCAGGATGTGGCACTTTGTTGTAACCCAACCCGTCTTTGATATAAACAGTTCTCTGTTTGCTCACACATTCATCAAAGACATTTTGTTGCATCTTCCACTTTGAAACAATTACCCTTTCTTTTATTAAATCAGTTTCAGATTTGATAAGTTTTTCTAAAAGATCTTTGATTAAAACGTCCTTTTTATCCAAATATTCTTTAAATGTTACATTATATTTCAATAATGCTTTAATTTTTCTTGTAAAATTTACTTCATTTTGTTTCAATTATTTGTTTACTCTTTTTAGTTTATCATTTTCAGCAATCAGAAACGTGTTTGCTGCATGATAGTTTTGCATTCGATCTACACACAATGAGGAACATATATCAAATTTATTTTCAGAATTTACCTCATTCTCAGATGAAGTTTCATCAGAAACAGCAGCTTTGCCCTTTTCTTTAGAATCGTTTTTGAGCACATAGTCACTAGCAATATCAGCTGGTTTCATTGAATCTTAAATTTCAGCCATCAAGGCTTCATCCATTTCATCCTCAGCATCCTCGATCTTATCCTCCCATTCACATTTATTCAGCTGTTTGGACATGAGTGCAGTTGGAGCCTTCTTTGACTTATCAGATTCATCAATCATTTCCACTAGCTTAACCCCGCTTCCCTCAACCTTCTTTTTCTTGTCCTTGGTACACTCACGAGCGAAGTGACCAAGCTGTTGACAGTTGTAGCATCTGAGTTTAGTTTTGTCAAAACCAACCTTTTTACCAAACTGTAACTTATCCTTCCGAACCTTCTGCAAGTAATTTTTAGCCTTTACAGCTATCATGGCCATCTGCCATTGCAAGTCCATATATTCTAAATCATCAGGATTGATTTGAACAAGATCTTCTACATCATGCACGGCAGGTTGCTACTTTCCTGTCACCAGTGCATCGAAGCTGCTCATGAAAGCTCCGAACAGAGCAATCTGATCTTCAGGGATTTGTCCAGATGACTTGACTGTCTCACCAGAGGAGTGTTCACAACAACCTTTTTTTTCTCAGATTTTGTTCCACTCTTTCCTTCACCGCTTCTAGAAAATAATGCTGCATTTGTTGAACTTGAGTTATTTTGTTTATCTTTGTTGTTCAGTTCTCTCTTCTTTGCATCTAATTCATAAAACTCGAGTAAACAGATAATATCATCAAGTGTTTTACTCTTCAAATCTGGAGTTGTGTTCTTGATTAGCATACAAGGTATGCTCCAGCAATCTGGCAGTGAGTCTAACAACTTCTTTCCTAGTTCATACTCTTCAAATTTTACTCCCATTTTTCTCAACCTGTTGATCATGGTTGTATAGCTAGTCACCTGATCATTGAGAGTCTCATTCTTTTTATAACTAAACATGTTATATTGCTTCAGTAGAAGGTCGGTCCTGCTTTTCTGAAGAGCTGTATTACCTTCAAATCTTAAGCACAAAGCATTCCACAGACCCTGAGCAGTTTCATGTTGCTCAAAATTCAAATACAACTCAGTCGGGATTGCTAGAATAATAGAACCCAATGCTCTGTTATCCCTTTCGATTAACTTCTTATCTTCCTCTGAATAAAGATCAGGATCAGCAATCGGAACTAACCCATCAGCATTTGCAGTCTTAGGAATGTGAGGACCATTTACAATTGATTCCCAAAGTGTATGTTCAGTAAACTTGAAATAAGCCTTCATCATTATCTTCCAATTTAAAAATTCTGATATTGATTTCAGGATCGGTGGTGATTTCCCAATAACCCTCCCAGTATCGTATACCTTTCCGGCCATTCTTTACTTGAAATTTGAAACTTGGTCGACATCCGAAAAAATATCCAACTTATAACTTTTTGGTCGAAAACTTAGTACAATACTTTTCGATCGAAAAGTCAGAATATTTCGGACAAAATACTTTTCGATTTCTTCAACCAGAGTTTTCGGCTACTTCAAACAAACTTTTTGAACAACTCAACATAAGAACACTTGAATTGACCAAAAACTTTCTGTGATGATCCGAGTAAAGAATCAAGTCTTTAAACTTGATGCAAACTACATCTCTATCAAAACTAGCTTCAAATCAACAAAAATGGCACTCAAATTACTTCAATTTGATCAGATTTGATTTAAAATTTTATGAATACCAAGAGCTATTAACCAACAGCTCTGATACCACTTGTGAATCCCTCAGATCTGCTGATATTCAAGGAAAAAGTCTTCAATCACTCTCAACAATTCAAAAATTAAATCCACATTAACTGAACAAATTAAAGATGAGCAATCTCAATACTATCAATCACATCAAATGCATACTTCATGATGATTAGCTTCATTAATCTAGTAATGTAATCAAGTATTAACAATAGAAAAACACATAAATTCTCTTTTGATTAACTTGTAAAATCATAATACAAAATGAGATCTATCTTTGAAATACAAAAGAAACAACTATTTCTACTAGAGGGTTTTCGATCGAAATCTTCGTGATCGAAAAATGTTGCCGACCGAAAACTCTTAAGTTGATACTTCTAAAACCTAATTGATTTCTATGGACTATTAGGTTCCAACAATTGCCTTAGCTTTTGTACTTGTCTTGTATGTATTAGTCTTTGTATGTTAGTGTCTGTATGTAGTAGTTATCGAGTTGTAATCACTAATGTATGTACTAGTCGTCTGTTTTCTCTAAGTGTTTTGCGCACTTAGTATGTGCGCAGGAAGTATGCAAGAATACTCTGCGTACTTGTTAAGTACGCAGGAACAATTTGCCCTACGCACTCGTTAAGTGCGCAGAGATCAGGTCTAGTATAAATAGGTTGTGGTGACAGAAGTTATGTATGCACTCATTTTGTAACCTACAAGTTTTATAATAGACGAAGTTTGAAAGTGTTTTCGCTATCGGTTTACTTTGTGTTACTTGATTCTCCACCTAGTAACCGGTATTCCGCACCCGATCCGACTAGTCACACACCCACACGTAACGATTCGAGACACCAGGGGACCTACAAGTGGTTTCAGAGCTTTGCTCTTGATTTCGAGTGTTGTGAGTGTGTTAGGAGTATCTTCTACACAATCTACAGAGATTTTGCAAGCAAAAGTGTGTGTTTTTGTTGATTATTGTGATAAAATAGGGGTAGCTCTTGAGCACTATTTTAGAAGCAAAAATCACTCAAAAACCGACCTTTTGTTGTGTATTTGAGTGTTTTGAGCATCAAAGGTTGGTTAGAAACGAATTTCTGACCCTTTGGCTCATTTTGTTTGGTCATATCTTCAACTTTTTCTGTCTCCGGTGAGATTCCAGTGACCGGAAAAAGTTGGTGAGGGTTGGTGAAAAACTGATCTGCATACTTACCATTTTTGGAAACAAGTACAGGCTTCCTGCGTACTTACCAAGTACGCAAGACCATTTCTTGTTGCGTACTTAACTCCTTCCTACGTAATTGTCATTTACTCCTGCGTACTTGTTAAGTACGCAAGAGCAAATATTAAGTGCGCAAGACCAAGTTCTTAAGTGCGCAAGGCCATAACTTAAGTGCACACATTGCTTTGATTTTTCTGAAATTTGACTAAGTGTTTCACCGTGGCAAATATTCAGAACCTCGGCAACCTTCTGAATTATGACAACGAGATTGGAACCCCACAGAAACCACCAAAGCTGCTAAACGTAAATGATTACTCAAACTGGAAAGCACACTTTGAACATTATATCTCATACACCGATTCTTCACTTTGGATACTCATTCTAGAGGGTTATAAGCATCCCACATATACATATCTTGATGAAGAAGTTCCCAAGCCTATCTCCAAACTTGATGAAGAAGAAAATAAAGTTTATGACAGAGAGAAGAAGGCACACGGATCTATTACTATGGCCTTGACCAGGGAGTTATTTCACAACTTTAGAGGATACGATAACTCCAAGGATATCTGGAAGTCTTTGTAGAAGAGATTCGAGGGAAACAGCGACATCAAGAAGAGTACGAGGGATCTTCTTAGGAAGCAGTATGAGTGCTTCAGATATCTGGAGAATGAATCCATAGATGAGCTTATCTCTAGATTCTATCATCTGCAAACTGAGCTGAAAGCTTTTAACCTCATCTATCCAAATGAGGGTTAGTTGAGAAGTTTTTGGATGCCTATTGATGAATCAATTGGAGAGGTTCAAGCACATGGTATGAACCTAAAAAGAAAGGAGAGCTCAGGGAGACCTCAAATACAAGACCCTTCTATATATTATGGGACGTCTTCCACAGGCAAGTCATCAGGTTCTGGAATTTTCCTTTTCTCAGGGAACTCTCACAAGGAGAATAATTTAAAAGTTTGTGGTGGTTATGCTTGCTATACAGCATCTGGATCTGGTTCTGGATCTCATCACCAGAATTCCTCAAGAAATCCTTCTCCCACATCTTCAGCTAACCAATATGCAATAGCCAAGATAGTTGAAGATCATGTGGCTTTGTTTTTATCTTGTATGCTTGCCTATGAAAACTTCATTGGTGGCAAGCTAACAGATGCTGAAACCATAAAAGAAGACTTTAATAAGGTGGATCCGGATGATATGGAGGATATGAATATTCAGTGGAATATGGCTATGATCTTGAGGAGAGCCAAGCATTTCCTGAACAGAACAGGAAGAAAGTTCATTGGTGGGCATTCAAATGCCAAGGTTGGTTTTGATAAATCCAAAACCAAGTGCTATAAGTGTCAGAATTTTGGACACTTTGCTCAAATGTCAAAAGGACAAAGCACCGGCCTCTGGTTTCACCAGACCTAACCAAGGAAACAGTCAAGGGTACAACAACTCCAACAACCGCAATCAAATTCAAGGTGGTACGTCCAACGCTTTGGTAGCTCAACCGAATGATAGCTTTGATTGGGGTGTTCATCTGGAGGATGCCATCATTGCTCAAACAAAGGTTGGTCTCATGGCTGAGATTATGGAGATGATGGAAACAGAGAAAAGGGAATCTTCTATGGCTGACCAAGAAGAGTCTACAACTGCAGTTGCCCTCATGGCTATTGGAGAGGCATCATGTTCATCAAATGAGGTAGATTCTAACTCTTTTGCTGTCATTTCTTGTTCAAAATGTCTGAGCTTAGAGGATGAAAATTCTAAGCTTCAAGACAAAGTCGAACCCCTTCGTATTTCAGCTTTAAGCTACAAAGAAAACGAAAAACGATACAAAGATTCAATTGAAACTTTAGAGATAGAAAAACGTGATTATTCACTTAAAATCAGTGATCAACAGTTTCATTTGGATGTTGCGTACAAGGGGTTGGAAAAGAGAAACAATTAGATCACCAAGCTGCAAAATGAGATCTTGCAGTTGAAAGGCAATATTGAGAAGTTGAAAAACTCTCGTTTTATGGTGGAACACTGCGAGTCTGTAGTGAGACAAGTGAATGGCTTAGGGCTGGGTACTAATGCCATTTCTCCACCATTAAGCGGGAAATTTGTCAACGACTTAATTGACATTGATCTATCTTGCCTTGATGAGTCCTCGAGTAAGGATGATTCCTCAATTAGGCTAAATCTGCATCTGATGAAGAGTTCTTTACTGCTTCTGATGATGGGTCTGAGAACACCTTCCCTGAAGGAGTAGTCTCTGAGGAGTTGCTCGGTGAACAAAAAGTTAAGAAAAACATTGTCACTGATTGTGATATTTGTATTTTTACTGAACCCGATATCGTTGAATCAAATGAAAAATTAAAAGTGATGCTTTATGGGGGATATACAAACATTAATCAAGTTAAGAAATTACGGGCTTGGCTATCAAGAAAATATGCAAAAGTATTATATTCCCAAAAACCAATCATCATCGGGTCAAACTACTGTTCACCAAACAACTTCTCACGTTCATTATGCTGAGTCATCAAACTTCAAATCAAATGAGCCTTACATGAGGAATTACAAAGATAGGAGAACATGTTTTCACTGTGGTACGATTGGTCACATTATTGTGAACTGCCCGAATAAGAACCAAGGGAAAACAGCCAGTTATTTCACAGCCAGCTATTGACCCCAAGTCACCACCAGTGAAATAGACCAAGAGTCCAAAGAAAATGAGGTGAAACCACCAGTGAAACCGTTGGTGAAGCCAAAGACCAGATCTGAGGCTAAACCAACTATTCCAAATAGGGAAAAGCTTCCTGCTAAACCTTGTGCATCTACCTCTAGTAGTGCACCAACTGGTGAGAAACCTGTGGTAAAACTCTCCAAACCACAGAGGAGAAGAAGGAACAAGAGATTGAGAAAGCTGGAACAACTGGCTGGAGTTTAATCAGGTGAAGCTTCCACTAGTTCACATGCTGCTGTTGAATGTATGCCTACCGTTCCAGTTAAGAAAAAGAAGAGGTCCTGGAACAAGAAATCCAAAAGTTCTCAATCTCATGATCCCAAGTCTTCAAAAGATTCATCCATTTTTTACAGTCACGACTGTGAGTTAATAGAGGTTGTTTATTTTGAGAAAGACGGACGACCCAAGACCACTATGGCTTGGGTCTCCAAATCTAACTGATCTGTTTGTGACTTGTGCAGGGACATCCAAAAGGTACTATCTCTAATCGTTGTTATGTAGATAGTGGATGCTCTCGGCACATGACAGCTAACATGGCCCAGCTTCAAGATGTCAAACCATTCAGAAGCGGCTATGTGGCCTTTGCTGGAGAGAAAGGCGGTAGTATCACGTGTCAAGGCGTGGTTTCGAATGGATGTGTTAGCTTCGACAACGTCAACTACTGCGAGCTGCTGAATCATAACTTGTTGAGTGTCTCCTAGATGTGCGATAAGGAGTACTCAGTTATGTTTGACAAGACAGAATGCATGATTCTCAAACCTGGTTTTGAAGTTCCTGAAGACTGGATTCTGATGCGAGGACCAAGGATAAATGATACTTATCAGATCGATATGAGCATGGCAATAACCACCTCATCAGTTGCTACTTGTTTGATTACCAAAGCGACAGAGCTTGACTCAATCTTGTGGCATAGGAAACTTGGACACATTTCTTATCGAAAAATGAATCATCTTGTCCGAAACGGTTTGGTAACCGGTGTTCCTAAGCTGAGATTTGCCGTTGCAGATGACTTTATTCCTTGTAAAACGGGCAAACAGCATCGGAATCTCACAAGTCCAAGCTCCAAAACTCCATCGATACCCCTATGGAGCTATTACATATGGATCTGGTTGGCCCCATAAGTATCAGGAGTATTGGAGGTAAGTCATACTGTCTAGTTATAACTGATGACTTCTTACGTTTTTCTTGGTGCATTTTTTAGGTACAAAGGATGAGACTGCTGACATTTTTCAATACCTGATCCTGAGCTTGGAATCTCTTTGCAAGTTGAAGGTTTGAAGAATAAGTATTGATAACGGAACTGAATTCTAGAGTAATTTGATGGAGCTTTTCTGTCTCAAGAAGGGTATCTATCCCGAATTTAGTGCCCCATACACACCTCAGCAGAACGGAGTTGCCGAAAGGAAGAACAGAACCTTGATCGAGACTGCAACGACAATGCTGTCAGATGCAAAGCTTCCTGTAACTTTCTGGGCAGAAGCAGTAAATACAACTTGTCACGTTTTGAACAGAGTTCTGGTTGTGAAGAGGCACAACAAGACTTGCTATGATTTGATCAACAATCGACCTCCAAATCTTGACTACCTTGTTCCTTTTGGTAGTCCCTGTTCCTTATTGCTACAATACAAGGATCGAAAATCTAAATTTCATGCAAAAAACAGTGGAAGGCATTTTCTTATGATATGTTGTCAATTCACCATGCAAGAGAGTGTACAATATAGGAACTCGTACTGTCGAGGAATGGTTTGAAGTGGATTACAGTAAACACAGCATTCCATCAGAACCAACTGGTCCAGCTTGGGGTTTTGATTAAGATGTGCTATTCAAGTCCTTCAACTTTCCTCATTTGTCTACCAATGATGCCGCAAATGTGTACGATTTCTTTAATGGAGGTGATGATTCAAATTTCTCCACTCGTGCCATGGTGCCTATTGTAACTCCCGATTCCAATGCTGCATCTGCATCTGGAACTCATGACAGTGATGATGTTGAAGTTGTCCATGTTGATGGAGATGACGCTCTAGCTAATCCTAACACTAGTGTAGAAAATGAAGCTCCAGCTGATCCAATCAACATTGAATCGTCGTCCTCTAGATCATAGGATATGGGGGAGTTGAGCACGAATCTAGACACAAATCTCCAGGAACCGGATGTACCAGAGACGAGAGTGCATAAGAATCATCCAATTGACAACATTATTGGTGATCCTCATGCCGGTGTTCAGAATCGTCATAGAACCATTGCTGAGAACACTAGTTTGTATGCTGAGATACTTGACACTGGTATCATGGAAACATGTTTGCAAGCTGCATTCGTGTCCCAGTTGGAGTTGAAGAATGTGAAGGAGGCTCTCGCTGACAACTGCTGGACTGAGGAGATGCAAGATGAACTGTCCCAATTCCAAAAGTTGCATGTGTGGAATTTAGTTGACTTGCCAAGAGGGGTACAACCAATTGGAACCAGATGGGTGTTCAAGTGCAAAACGGATGGTCGTCATGTCGTAGTGAAAAATAAAGCAAGGTTGGTTGTTCAGGCATTTTATCAACAAGTGGGCATGGATTACACTGAAGTATATGCCCCAGTTGCTAGACCTGAGGCCATTCGACTATTTCTGGCTTATGCCTCCTATGTCGTCTTCAAGGTCTATCAACTTGATGTGAAGAGTGCTTTCCTGTATGCAAAAGTTCATGAAGAGGTCTATGTCACTCAACCTCCCGGCTTTGAAGATCCGCATAATATCAATAAAGTGTATAAGCTCGATATAGCACTTTATGGTCTTCATCAAGCACCTCGGGCATGGTATGAGACGTTATCAAAACATCTACTGTCAAATGGTTTCGATCGTGGATAGATTGACTCGACCCTCTTCATTCGGAAAGCAGGAGGTGATATTCTACTCGTACAACTGTATGTCGACGACATTATCTTTTGGTCTACAAATGAAGAGATGTGTAGGGAATTCAAACAGGTGATGAAGTCCAAGTTTGAGATGAGCAACATGGGTGATTTGTCATTCTTCCTGGGTCTACAAGTCAGTCAAATAGAGAATGGCATCTATCTACATCAAACTAAGTATGTGCAAGACATTTTGTCGAAATACAAGATGAATGATAGCAATACTTATGGCACACCTATCCCTGTCAATCACGACTTGCATTCAGACAAAGATGGAAAGGGTGTGGATTGTAAATTATACAGTGGGATGATCGGTTCTTTCATGGCCCGACATAATGTTTGTTGTATGTTTGTGCACAAGGTTTCAGTCTCAACCAAAGGAGTCTCATATGATAGCTGTCAAGAGGATATTCAGATACTTGAAAGGAAACCCTGATTGGGTATTTGGTACTCAAAGCAGCAGTCATTTGACCTCAAAGCCTATACTGATTCAGACTATGGCGGTTGTAACCTTGATAGAAAATCAACTTCAAGGGGATGTCAATTCTTGGGAGACAGGCTGGTTTCCTAGCAGTGCAAGAAGCAGTCAACGGTTTCTGTTTCAACTTGTGAAGCAGAGTACATTGCTCCAGCGAGCGGTTGTTCTCAGATACTGTGGATTCAGCAGCAATTGTGAGACTATGGCTTAAACTTCACTAGAACTCCATTGTTCATTGACAACAATGCCACAATGTCCATCACAAACAACCTGGTTAAACATTCCAAAACCAAACATATTGAAATTCGTTATCATTTCATCCGTGATTATGCTAAAAAGCATCTCATTGAACTTGTAAAGGTTCACATGGATGACAACTTTACTGACCTTTTCACTAAGGCGTTTGATCGAACACGTTTTGAACATCTTGTCAACATGATAGGAATGTTCAATCCAGAGTGAAAACTTGTTTTTCTTAAATCAATTCAATTCATAAAAGTTAAATTTTATTTCTTTTAAATGTTTTATGTATACTTCTTTTAATTTTCAAATATTTTACAAAAATCCAAACAAAATAGAAAACCAAAAAATTTCAAAGTTCTCTTGAGATAAGAGGAAATGATAGTACATCAGAAATGATCTAAACGTCTTAGATTGCATATATGGGAAATGATTGCGTCATACTTATTTGATTGTTTAAATTGTTGTGTTTTTAATCTGCTTATTTACAAATAATTTGAATTGTCAGTAGGCTATAAGCGTCTTTGAATCATTAGTAGTGTGGAAAGTAAATCAATACTACAACTGTGATTTGAACCCATGTTTACTAGTGTGTGCGTAAAAGAATGCCAAAGATCACTATCAGATACAGGATGTTAGATTTTGGCAATTATTTTCTTCTGAGACCAGTTTCGGGTTAGGTCGTTAGCACAATTAATGTGGTTCATCTCACTGCCCATACTCATAAGTATGCAATGAGAGATTGAATCATGATATGTCTTGACATCAACCGTGGAGCATGTATTCACCCTTGAATCACTCCTGATTCATTGAATTCAAATCTAGGTAAAAGTTGGATCCCCTTACCTAAATCCTGAAACATCATAGTCATTATCTTGAATCATCATACCTATATTCACTGAAGAAATCACTTGAAACCAAGACAAATGAATCACTCGATTCTGAATCTTATGATTCCTGATAATCCTTATGGATTCTGTTTGATTTTTTCCTGTGCTAATTGATGTAGCCTCATTCTGGAAATTTAGAAAATCATTGGGAAAATCTTAGATGCCTTGAGATCAGTGCAAAGTAAATTCATAGCATAACTGCGGGGCACACGTTGTATATTTATAACTATTACCTTAACACACAAGAACATGATACTAAGATGTTTATGGTTTCAAATCTTATAATATTGCCAACTTGATATACTTGTTTATGTGCTTATTACGTATGAATAAATAGTAATCCATGACATGATCCCATATTCTTTAATGTTTTTCTTGTATCATTATTGCTTTAGTTTAGCCTGATATGATCTTCTGCTCGCGTCTTTGAACAAAAATAGTGTGTGTGTATATACTTGTATATCTCTATTTAGAAAAGATAAAAAAAAAGGATTTTAAGTTTAAGTACAGTTCATTCTAATTAGAAAAGGCCAAAAATATTTGTGTTTAACCTTCTTGAATTGACTTTGAATCCTCTTGATTGAATATGCTTATCCCGTTCGTTATTTGACTTTGACTTCTTCATAATTTGAGTTGAAATTTGTGAAACACAAGGGTTTCTGCGTACTTGACAAGTGCGCAGGAATTAAACCTTCTGTACTTGTAAGTACGCATGACTTAAGTCATGCGTACTTGTCAACTACGCAAGCTTTAAGTCTTGCGCGCTTGCTAAGTACGCAAGACCCAAACGCGCGGGGTATATATACAGGACTTAGGTTTTTTATGAGTTCATCTCATTTCAAACTTTCGACACTATTGGATACTCCCTAATCATTTTTCAATCAAAATTTCGTGTGTTCCCGAACGGTTTTTCGTCCCGATTCTAGTTTCAACATCATCTAACTAACATTTGGTGAGAATCTAGAACCATTTCATCCGTTAAATAATGTGATATGGACCGATTTTTGAACTTGAAGAACTAGGGTTTTGGACTTTGATTTTTGACAAATCTTAGTTGTTTTTGACACACATTATTACTTAAAACTTGTTTAAAATCATTATTCAAGGCTCGATCATCTCATAATTGTCGAAAACACTCGTTGATTTTGACCTTTGTGTTTGACCATGGGTTTACGCGATGGTCTCTGAGGTCAAAATGACCGGGTCTTAGCAAAAGTTTGGTGTTGAAATAGGTTCCTTTGGTCTTAGACATGTTTTTCGACTAAGGGGTAACCAATATTCACATGAAAATTTTACAATCTACTAATTTTGGATTTTTAAAATGTGTCCAAGTGTTAAGCCTGCGTACTTAACAAGTACGCAAGACATAAGTCATGCGTACTTGCTAAGTACGCAAGGCATAAACCCTGCATACTTACCAAGTATGCATGAAGGGCAAATCTGAAATTTTTTCTAAGTCTGGATTTCAGTTAAATGTGATTGTGCTATACTTGGTCATGTGTATTCATTTCGAATGACTCTTCTTGTTCTTATAGTGTTTACTGTTTGTTTTTGCAGTGATGGCTAGTGCATTTACAAGTGAGTTCAATCTGCTGGCACTTACTGAACCGAAATGGAAGGGTGTTGCACTTGAGTACCTGGAGATCCTCGATTTCTTGAACCGCTTAAGGATAAACAATGCTATTTTAGCAGACCATGTCGTATCAATACCGTACATGGAGCAGTTCTGGGATATTATACAGCATGATTGCACAGTAACCCCCAATGTCATTTGGGCTACTGTGTCAGGTCATGATATTGCCATATCTAAGGACACCATCAGGCGGGTCTTACAGTTCAGAGATCTTGCAACCGACCCAATCTCCTATCCAGATTACTTTGTGGATGAGTGCTGGAGACAACGTATGGGACACGTCGGTGTGCAGGATTATTCATCTTACAAGAAAATGTGGGTGCTGGATCAGTGGAGGTATTTTGCCCACATTATGATCGTGTGTATGTGTTCCAGGAAGGCGGGGAAGGATGCCATGGGTCATGATCTAGCAGCCGCTATGGTTGGGCTGTCTCTCAACAAGGGCTACAACTTCTCCCGCTACATCTACAAAGCCCTAGTTGATCAGATTAATATGTCGGGGAGGTTTAGATTCTTGTTATACCCCAGATTTGTGCAACTCTTGATAAATGATGTGTTTCCTAATCTACCCGCTATTGGGGAGATATTACAAGTTAAGCGGGTGGCCAAGAGAGTTTTATCACAGTTCTTAAAGCCAGGCCGTGTAGAACCTACCCCTGAGCATACTCCACTCTTTGGCCACCTGATCAATGAAGCTTATGTGGCGTCTGCAAATTGGAGATGGTATAGTGAAGAGTCTGATCCTGAACTCAGTGAACACAATGATGAAAAACAGGAAGAAGAGGAAGTTGAATCTGAGGATGAAGTGTCTGAAGAAGGAGGAGACGAAGAACAGGGAAGTGGTGGTGCTAAAGAATCCGACTCAGAAGCGACCGAGTCAGATTCATCTGATTCTGATGATGCACCATCACAGGCACACCCAAGGAGATTGACGAAGGTGACCCTTCCTGAGTCATCTTCCAAGAGAAAGAGACAAAAGACTAGCAGGTAATATGAGCCCGATTCTGATTCGGACACTACTATACAGAGATGTAGATGGGAAAGTATCAACAAGCGTCGGGGGGATAGGCAACATCAACCTATTCTTCGTAAGGTGGAAGTAAGTGCTCAGAGGTAAGTAACAGTGACAGCTGTGAGCACTGAATCGACTTCTACTTCACCTTCACAGCAGCTTTATCGATGACAGAGGAGGAGGCCATTGGTAACATCTGTTGAGGCTACTACTACTATCACAGAGGAGGTTCCTGTGATAGTAACCCTCCCTATACAATCTGTCCAGGTGGCGGTAACGACTCCAAATCTGACTGAGTTTGTCACCATCAACCCAACCCAAATCCAAACAACCACCATCCCTACCTCAATCCCCATAACCACTCTCCAACACATCAGTGAACCATTTCCTGAGTTTGAGATTACTCATGGATTTGATTTTGATGAAATATTCACCTTCCCAACTCATCAAGCTGAAGCATCATCATCTAGCGATCCAGGATCACTACTATAGAGACTCAAGTTGCTGGATCACTTGAAATGGTATGGAAATCACGTGAAGAATCTGACAAGCAACAGGGCCAGATAAACTCACTGATTGATGAAGTAGCCGCTTTGAAGAAACATCAAGCGGTTGATGAAAAGCAGCATAAGGAGCATGATGCTATGGTTAAATTGGTCTGTGATATGGCCAAGACGCTTGCTGCTCAGGGGGAGAAATTGAAAGAATTGTTGGAGAAGCAACCACCTAAGCCTAGCAATAAAAAGGCTTGTCACTTAGTTGATCTAACTAAGGGTGATGATCAGGACAAGGATCCTGAAGCCGGACCGAGTGGAAGTGAGCAGCAATCGTTGGCTTTGGCGATTGTTTCCATTTCTGCCATGCCTATGGCTGAGGGGGAGTCTACTCGGAGTGAAGGTTGAGGTGATGCTTCGGGTCGTGATAAAGGAAATCTTGTGGCTGACGTATTGAAAGATCTATCTGACGACGTGTCGGACGATGTGATCTTATTATTAGAGCCAGACTATTCCAAAAAAGCACATATCGATGCTCTCTACAATCTGGAAGAGGTAGAGATCGATTCTGGTGATGACTGGGATGAGGAGGATGAGGATGTTGTGATTGAAGTTCCCAAGGGTGACGGGGAAGGAGAATATGAGTTTGAGGTTGGAGAGATTTTTGAAGCTCCATTCTTTGAAACTAATCTTGACACAGGTTCAGTCGATCTTGTAAGTACTGTTGAGGCGTCGACTGAAGCCTCTCCTACCGACCCTACACATGTGGATCCAGAGGCGCATAAAAGCAAACATACGCCTGCAAGTTCATCAAAGGATCCGGCTCCTGTCTGGCAGAAGACATCAATCATAGACAAATATAGAGCAACAGGTATGATCTTAGATGCGAGGTTCGAGGATGACAAGAAGTTGTTTGAGATTAAGCGAGCTGGGGGTTCAATACTTGAAACCAACCAGTGAAGCTTTCAGCTCCTTGTCAAATTACGACCTTGTGAACCTAGCAAACTGAGAGCTGTTGGGTCACTCAAATCACGCAGTAGCGATGGGTCAGCGAGAGGTAAGATCTGGGAAGTTTGAAACGTTTAAGGCTCAAGTGCCCAAGCGAGTCAGGGACAAGAGTGTTAGACATCCCGTGACTCATAAAAGCTTAAAGAAACTGGTATACAAGCCAGTGCTGTGTGAAACCAATATTCCCCTGAGCAAGTTATCTCAGGATATCCTCGGTAACATATGGTACTGGTACGTAGATCCTAAATCGGTCAAGTCAGGGGTGATTGGAAAGGTGTGGTCCGAGAGTGGAAGCTTAGTGCCAAGGGAACTGATCAAAGTTTTTGATGAAGTCTGCTTCATAAACTTTTCTGTGAAAGATCTAGAGGTGCTAGCTGACAAGTACTGCATGTACACGGACGAGTGGACAAAGTTCTTTTCTTTTAAATACGACAAGGTGGTCAAGTTCTGCCTTGACTACAAGAAGAAAATGGAAGCTAAAGCTAGGGAGCAGTGAAGACCGAAGACAATCCAGAGCTGTTGTCAAGGGGCAGTTTGTTGAAGCACTTTTATGTGACAAACTGGATATTGTCTTAGCTTTTGTACTTGTCTTATATGTATTAGTCTTTGTATGTCAGTGTCTGTATGTAGTAGTTATCGAGTTGTAATTACTAATGTATGTACTAGTCATCTGTTTTCTCTAAGTGCTTTGCGCACTTAGCATGTGCGCAGGAATTACTTCCTGCGTACTTAGCAAGTACGCAATAATACTATGCGTACTTGTTAAGTACGCAGGGACAATTTGCCCTGCGCACTTGGTCTAGTATAAATAGGTTGTGTTGACAGAAGTTATGTACGCACTCATTTGTAACATCTCTGTAACCTACAAGTTTTATAATAGATGAAGTTTGAAAGTGTTTTCGCTGTCGGTTTACTTTGTGTTACTTGATTCTCCACCTAGTCACGGGAATTCCGCACCCGGTCCGACTAGTCACACACCCACACGTAACGATCCGAGACACCCGTGGACCTACACTCAACGTGGGAGGTGAGGACGGAACCCGGCATTTGTGCATGGCAAGCGACGTCGGGAAGCGGTGCATGATGGGGGTTCACGAGAATAGCGAGGGGGAAAAACAGAGTTGGGTCCTGCACTCGATTAGGGTTTTTGCATGTGTACGTATGCACACGTACGTGCATGCATTGGAACCCGGGCAGGTCTCCAATTTCTAACGGGTCGAAGGTGACCCGGTTTATGCGAACACGAGGGGTTAGGGTTCCTTGGAAGGAAAGGGTCGAGCCGACGTGGGGGTTTAATATGTTTACGTATTTAGACGCGTGTCTAGAACATGTCTGACCAGATGTTTATACATTGCCAAGTTCTTTTAAATGTTTTACTGTTTTGGGGCTAACATACGTACATTCACGAGGTGTTAATAAAATTATAAATGTTAAGGGTATCGGGTTCTAACCCACTATATTTTGAATACAAAACGAGTATTAAGAGTCATAGGGTCAATGGGTGCTAAGGGTGGATCGGGGATAGTCGGGCATTAAGTTAAATGCCCCTGGTTTTATGTGTGAGTCAATGATATGGGTTGTTAGTGCGTGACCTGTTAAGTGCCGAACGGGAACGGCTGTGCCCGGTATTAAATGCTAAGGAAGTTATGACATTAAATGTGTCGTTCTAGGGTTATGCGTGAGGTGTGTGTAATTTATGAGTCATATTTATATGGTGTGATATTACGTGTTTATATTTATGTGTCGGGTTTGCATCGTTGTCCATATGGTACGACAAACGGGATCGTGAAGGACGAGGTCCTTTGGGAAGTCACCAAAGGTGACAGTTAGTTAATAGGTTAATGATGAACTCGGGGTGTGTGTATCATCCTGACGAGGGTACAACGATGAGGTATGTGTTTGCATGCGTATATATATATATATATATATATATATATACAAGTGTTAATGTGCATGCTAATGATTAATTGTATTTACTGTGTATGAGTTAGTGTTATTGTGATGTGTTGAATTGTGACTTGTAAGGTTAGACTGACCGTTGAGTCAGGACTTGTGACGTGACCCGTATAAGGGTCGTGTCAGTTAATTGTGAGAACATTGGTTAAGGCCGGATGTGTTAGTGTTTTAGGGTAGGTTGTGCTAACCCAGAGTCGACTCAATATGTATTCTTGGGTATGAGTTGCTAGCATAGCATGTTAATTCTATGCAGTTTTAAGTTAAGATTATAACTATTTATGTTGGTAGTACGGGTTAAGTCTTGGGTAAGTAAACGGTTACGGGATGTCATGGGGTGATACGGGATTAGTCAATCCTTAATAAAGAGTAACTATATTTTATAAGGACCGGAGTGTCCAAATGAATTAAACCGAAGAACTTGGTGTAGTGGTTTTTCTAAATTTAACTATTAGAACTCAGTCAGCGTAGCTGACTTTTTGTGTATGTTAGATTGTTTGCAGGTAAGCCGTGTATTGACGTATCTTGTCTTGGGAGCGGCGTTACTCGGATCGGTGTGCAGGCATTCGTAAGGTAAACCTAATGACATTAAATGGTTATAAATGTTTTTAGAAAGACTTCTGCTGTAGTTGAATTGCAATAAATGTGTTTTTAATGAAAATGACCCGTTATGAGAACCAACTGTAGGATGCCCAGGTTGGGGTCTCACAATTGAACAGGGTATAGAAATCCTTGTCACAAATCTGAGACACACTCATCAGATTGTACTTCAATTGGGGAACAAAGTTGACATGTTCTAGACTATTGTTAGGAAATGTTTTGTAATTGTTGATAACAATATTGTTTAAGTTCATAGAGAGACGAACTTAACAAGTTTTCCTAAGCATCTTTAGGAGCGAACTTGTTAAGTTTGCCTATAGTGCTGTGTGGATTTGTGCTTTCCTATAAATAGGTGTTTACAAGTCTTAGATGATATATCATAATAGAACACAGAACAGAAAAATTGAGAGAACTTGTAAACTGAGATTTGTGGTGGAAATACAAAGCGTTTATTTACACTATTGTTGTTGATTGAGTTACACGAGCACGTTAATCATGGATTCCGCACGTTATCACCGTGACATACCACGAGTCTAGAGATCCGTCACACACCGAATCGGAACCTACAAAGTGGTATCAGAGCCTTTGCTCTTGATTAGCAGAAGATTCGTGGTGTTTTTATTGTACAATCAACATCAAAAATCACTAAACTTGAAGAGATTTTGAACAATTTTTCATCTTGTTTGTGTTCTTGAAAAAAATGGAGAAATTTTGACAAATTTGAAATGATTTTGGATTAATTTGAAGAATTTGATCCGTTAGAAGTGTTCTATATCACATTATACTCAATCATACGGTTCAATTTCATCAAATTCCATCAATTCAGCAAGATATGATGATTTTCAGAATTTTTGGTTAGTGTTTTGGTACAAGAGCTAAACCAGATGAACTTAATCATTATGTTAGAGACGAACTGAATCAGGCGAACTTATCAAGTTCAATTGTGGTCGTTCGCTCAGTGAAGTTTCATGCGAACTTATCTAGTTTGCTAGTGTTCATAAAAAAAAGTATTTTGGGCGAACTAATTTCAGGCGAACTTATCTAGTTTGCAAGTATTTTGGCAGGAAATTTGTTCTTGTCCAAATTTTTTGGGAAAGTTTATATGCTTGTTTTAAATCATTTTTAAAATTTTGAAATTTTTAAAAAGAGTATTTTGGTAGGAATTTTTTTTCCGGATATTTTCGCAAAAATTTCAAAATGTCAATTTCTTGTGATGATAATGATATTGGAACTATGCCACCGAGGCTTTTGTGCATATCAGATTACCGTAGCTGGAAAGTCCGGTTCGAACAGTTCGTATTAGAAACTGATGAAAATTTTTATAGACCAATAACAGAAGGATATGTGCATCCTACTTATTCATTCATGGGTCAAGATGTTCCTAAACCAGTGACAGCTCTTACTAAAGTAGAAAAGCAGAAGTTTGATCAAGAGATGAAAACGTGTGAAACTTTAAAATTGTCTTTATCGAAAGACATCATTCATAGTCTCGGAAAGTGTCCAACTTCAAGAGATTTATAGGAGGCGTTGAAGAAAAAGGGTGAAACAACTTCTCAAGCGTTTGTGGTCTTGATCAAAGAAGTATTGGAGAAGCATGATGATTCTCAAAGTGATTCTTCTGCTAATTTATGTGATATTGAGAGTATTTGTTCTGTTGAAAGTACTCAGTCTATCGAGAGTGATGTGATGACTGAAGTAAGTTTCCAGACAGTTGAAGATGATCTAAGTGAATCAGAAACTAATGAAGAGCCTGTCATTGTTGATCAAAAGAATGCAGCTGATGATGACATATTCATGGCTCCTGGTGCATCTTCTTTAGAAGAAAAGGATACGGTAGTTTCCAATTCTAAAACGTTTTGTTCTAACTGTATTTCAGTGACGGATAAAATGATGAGGGTTATGGATGACAACGTAAACCTCATTTGTGATATGAAATCTATGCACACGGTAAATCAAAAACTAAAAGATAATGAGATTGTGTGTGTTGAAAGGATAGAATCAATAAAGAGGGATATAAGTTTTCTGACTTTGAAGATCAAAGAGCAGGCATATCACCCGGATATGTCCTTTGCAGAAATTGAGAAAAGAAATAATGATCTTGCTGAGAAAGTTAAGGAACTAGCTGAATCTAAAGCAGAGACGATCAGATTGCATAGAAAGTTAGAAAGCTTTGGAAATTCATCATTCTTACTGGGATATTTTAATAATACAGAAGAGGGGAAGGGAACTAATGGTATTGGTTATGTTCCTCCACCAATCAATGAAAATTATTCTGTTGCATCTGAGATTATAAAAGATGGGGATTTAGATCCTAAGATTGTGCTGAAGGTGAATCTAGTCACATGTGAAGATATGGTGTATTCTGATGAGAGTGATGATGAATATTTTGATGAAGCTAAGGTAGAGGGGATACCGAAAGAAATTAAAGTTGAGGAACCATACGTTGATTCTAATTCATCTAGAAATTATACATTTGGAAGTTCTTCAAATTCAAGGAGAGTTCCATATGTTAGAGATTATAAAGATAGGCGTACATGCTTTCATTGTAATGAGATGGGTCACATTGTGGTGAATTGTCCTAACAAAAATAAAGGGAAGAAGCATGTAGTTCCTGGGAAGATGACATCTGAATCAAAACGTGTTGAGAAAAAGTTTATTCATTCTCAATTCCCAAAAGAAGTTCATGTATGTGAATCGTCTTCAAGTGCTTCTTATCGTGTAAAGATTCCTTATATGAGAGACTATCGTGAGAAGAGATACTTCTTTTATTGTGGTCTTGTGGGTCACATTCGGATTGATTGTCCTCACAACCCAAAGGTAACCGACATGTTACTCCAGGAAAGGTAAGACCTCATGGTAAGCCTTATGTTAACCCAAATGTGGTTAAACCTCATGATACACCAAAGGGTAATTCAAAATCTGAGGTTAGGCTTTCTAGACCTCAAAGACGGAGGAGAAACACAAGATTGAGAAAATTTTTAGAACAACAAGAGCTTTCACAATCTAAACATTTTTCAAATGAACAAGAATGTTCAAACACTTCACATTTTAAGCAAAAAGACCTTAATGAATAGAAGTATGTTTGGAAATCAAAAGTTTCTGTTTCGGACTCGTCGAAGCAATCACTGAAAATCGATGAGAGATTCGATTGTGAGTGGAGTGAAGTTTATTATTTTGATACAGATGGACGACCCATGACTACCATGGATTGGGTCCCAATTTCCAATTAATGTTTCTTGTTAGATGTGCAGGATTAATCAAGAGGGACTATTAATAACATTTGGTTTGTTGATAGTGGTTGTTCATAGCACATGACAGGGAATGACATCTGCAAGAGCAATGAGTCATTACAGGAGTTGGTAAATCTATTTGATTCAACGACTTGATGATCAGGGGGAGAATATGTCACACACAATGTTTTGGAAAGAGTTTTACAAAGTCCAAATGATAACCTGAAACTTAGGATGACTATGGTGAGCATAAAGTCATTGATGCAACCATTTGACTAGTTAAGAGTGAGTGTACAAGACAGGGGAGTACAGAATTGTGTTGGTGACAAAGGAAAAGGCATTCGATTACATCGGTTTGAGTTTTTAATTGATTAATTGCTTAATCCCAAGTAACCAAGTAAAACGTTTTCATGAAAGATTTTATTTTCTTTTGTTTTACTTTCTTTCATAAAGATTTTGAAAAAGCCAAACAAATTGAAAAAGATAAAATCGACATTACTTGAAGTTAAAGAAGAGATGATAGTACATCATCAGTAGATGTTCTTTCACACATGACCTTAGATTGACTGGTTGGTGCTTTATGTTATTATATCTGAATTATATGTTTTGATCTAAATTTCAGAGACTACACAAATAGGAAATGATAGTGTTGTGTATGCATATAATTTCAATTGTCATTAGACTAAAAGCGTCACTGAACCATTAGTAGTGTGAAAACATAATTGTGTATGTAACAACTGTGATTTAAACCTATTTTATGCCTGGGTGTGTGTGTTAAAAGATCACTATCAGATAAAGAATACTAGCTTTTAATAAAGATTGTCCTATGAGATCAGTTTCAGGTTATGTCCTTATCACTATTCATTTGATTTGCTTCAGTGCCCATGTCCCGAAAAGCATGCAATTTGAAGTATAATCAAGATATGTACTTGACAACATCTGTCAAACATATACTAGCGCTTGGATCATATTGATAAATCAACTTTACTGATTCCATTGAATTCATAATCCAGATAACATTTGGATCCACGTACCTAAATCTTATGATTCCACATATATAAGCCAAGACATTGAATCATTCGATTCTGAATCTCATTGATTCCTTTACAATCCAATTTGGATTCTGCTATTCATTTGCTAAATGATGTCTCCTCATTCTGGAAATTCGGATAATCTTTAGTAAAATCTCATATGTCTTGAATATAGTGCATTTTACATTATGTTGGCATACTAGTGGGGTACACGTTGTATTTCATACTTAAATGGTACCTTAAGTCACAAGAAAGTGGGAATGAGATGCTTTAGTGTCAAATCTTATAATATTGACAATTTGAATTTGTGTGTCATAGCCTGATCCTATTTTCTTTGAATGTTTATCACGTATCATAACATGCAATATGAAAGTCTTGAAAAAGATAGAGTGTGATCATCTTAAAAGATATTGGTTTGATTGGTCAAGGCTTGACAGAATGTCATAGGATACCATTTGATATTATACGGATTTTATATCCAAGATGTGTGATTGATATATCATATATACTAATATGATATTCTTACTCGAGATGTTCGACCAAAAAGATGTGATTTTGTATTTTACATTTTAGTTTGTACAAAGAAAAACAAAAAAAAAATTGTGTTTCTTATGTTTCAAAAACCAAAAAGATTTTATTTTTCCAGCTTCCATGGAAATCTTAATTGTTGGTTATTCTTGGTTGTTCTCGTTTGCAAAAACTGAATATTGCAGACAGAAGTTGACAAGGGGTCCTTCTCCCAAGTTTTCTTCTAGATAGAAAGAGAGAGTGTGCAGATGAACAAGACGAAGACTACAATTTGTTTAATGCTAATATATGAAGACGGATGACAATATTCTAAAGCTGTTGTTAAGGGGGAGTCTGTTGGAGCATATTCTGGTGACAACGAGCTTGAAGATATTATGTCTTAGTCTTAGAGTCTTTGACTGGTAATTAATAGAATTGTCAGCAACAGTTAAAGGGGAGTCTGTTAGGACATGTTTTGTAACTGTTGATAACAATATGGTTTAAGTTCATAGAGAGGCGGACTTAACAAGTTCGCCTAAGCATCTTTAGGAGCGAACTTGTTAAGTTCGCCTATAGTGTTGTGTGGATTTGTGTTTTCCTATAAATAGGTGTTGACAGATCACAATAGAACACAGAACAGAAAAACTGAGAGAACTTGTAAACTGAGATTTGTGGTGGAAATACAAAGCGTTTTTTTACACTGTTGTTGTTGATTGAGTTACACGAGCACGTTGATCATGGATTCCGCATGTTGTCATCGTGTCGTACCGCGAGTCTAGAGATCCGTCACGCACCGAATCTGGACCTACAACTATTTACACCATTCGATATTGTTCCTTGTCCTTCAATCTTTCCTCCCCTAGGGTTGCCAGCAAAAGCTACATAATTTCCATCCATTGGATGATAATCTTGCAGCAAGTTAAATTGACCGGTCATAAGTCTTGAACATCCACTATCTACATGCCAAATGTTATCTCCGGTTCTTCTTGATTGACCCTATACACAACGAATCGTTTAGATAATTTGACCAATACCATTGCTGTCAAGAAGTTTCTTGTCGGGATAGGACATCACATGAAAATCATAATCAGAATCCTCCTTAAATGAAGCATGTTCATCATAAAGAATATTATTTTTAATTTTCCAAGTTATTTTCAAATAATTTTTAGCATTCTTAATTCTTTTACGCCTAGATTTTCTGATGTGAGAGGACTTAGACGGCACGTTTGAATTCAATGAAATTTTGGGAGACGATTCTTCATTACAATTAATTGTTGTCAATTTACAACTTTTTGAAACATGATTTGAAGCACCACAACTAAAACAAACTTTTTCACAAGACATCTTAGCCTGATAATTGTCATCACAAGATGAAGATGATTGTGATGTTGAGGCATCTGAACATGATACAATTCTTTCTTCAATAACTTTGTCTTGAAGACGTTGTTCTTCCTTTATTCTGAAAAATTCCATGTTCATCATGGTTTCACGTGGTAGATCATTCACAATAATTCCTGCACTTTTAAACCTAGTAATACATGGCACAACATTCAAATATTTAGGAATAAAAGGTAAAGCATTTTTAAATTTAGAAACATCACATCCCAATCCTGTATGCTCAGCAGACATAGAATCAAAATACATGTTTTCAACGTGTTCACAAATATCTGGTATTGACACGGACATATTATTACATTCATCCGACTCAAGTTTATTTAAAACATTTCTAACACTGGTATTCTCATCACAATCATCTTATGAAGATACACAATTTGATTCTACACATGAAGCAAAACTGTCAGAATCAGAGGACGTAAATCATCAGGAGATAAAGTACACACAAAAGGAGTAGGAACATAAGCAACGGGCATGTCAGCAAATCTACATGATTTAGACTAAGGTGGTGAATGAGAATTATAACCGAGACCCTATTTGCCTTTTCTATTAAATTGTTTATCAATTATTCCAAATAAAATTTTCTGATCCATATCCATGTAATCAACATGTAATTTAGCCTTTTCTGCCCTTTAGACTCTTTCCGTCAAAATTTTGTCTCACGGGATGACTTCTATGTTATGGATTACGTGTCGTTTCATTATCTGTTGTCTTTGTTCTTGTTTATCTGCTTCGTTCTCTTTGTTCCCACACAAATCACAGAACAGGTCCGTGTAAATCCGCTGCGCGACGAGGCTCCCGGGACCTACAAGTGGTATCAGAGCTTTGCTCCTGATTTCGAGTGTTGTGAGTGACTTTGGAGAGTTTCTACCGAGTTTTTACAAGCAAAAAGAAGTATTTTTGTTGATTTTTGTGATAAAATTGGGGTAGCTCTTGAGCACTATTTTAGAAGCAAAAATCTCTCAAAAACTGATTTTTGTTGTGTATTTGAGTGTTTTGAGCATCAAAGGTTGGTTAGAAACAAGTTTCTGACCCTTTGGCTCATTTGCATTGATCATCAGACCAATTTTTACCATCTCCGGCGAGTTTCAGGTGACCGAAAAAGTTTGGTGAAGGTTGCTGAAAAGGTGTTGTGCGTACTTACCAGTTCTGGCAAAAAGTACAGTTTTGTGCGTGCTTACTGAATACGCAAGACTTATCTCCTGCGTACTTATAAGTGCGCAAGACTGAACTTGTGCGAACTTAAGTTATATCCTGCATACTTACATTTAATCCTGCGTACTTACAAGTACGCACGAGGAAATCTAAATATGCAAGACCATTTCTCAAGTGCGCAATGCCAAAATCAAGTGCGCAACTGTGTCTGATTTTTCTGAAATTTGACTAAGTGTTCACTATGTCAAATCTTTAGAATCTTGGAAACTAGTTAAATTATGATAATGAGATCGGTACACCACAGAAACCACCAAAGTTGCTGAACGTGAACGATTATTCTAATTGGAAAGCACGTTTTGAGCACTACATTTCGTATACCGACTCATCGCTATGGATACCAATCCTTGAGGGATATAAGCATCCCACACACATCTATCTTGATGTAACCATGCCCAAACCTATATCTAAGCTTTCTGACAAAGAAAAGAAAGCTTATGACCGAGAAAAGAAGCCACTTGGTTCGATCACTATGGCATTAAATCGGGAATTGTTCCACAGTTTCCGAGGTTATGACAATTCTAAGGATCTCTGGAAAGCTTTACAGAAGAGATTTGAAGGAAATAGTGACATCAAGAAGTGTAAGCGGGATCTTCTCAGGAAGCAGTATGAGTGCTTTAGATTTTTTGAGAACGAATCTTTAGATGACCTCATCTCTAGATTCTATCATTTATAGACTGAGTTGAAGGCTTTTGAACTCAGGTATCCAGATGAAGAGATGGTGGAAAAGTTTTTGGATGCTTTACCACCCAAATTTGAGATGTACACAACCCTGATGAGGGAAAATCCTAAATTCTATGAGTTGATAGTTGAGGAGGCAATAGGAAAGGTTCAAGCTCTTGACATGAACCTAAGAAGAAAGGAGAGCTCAGGAAGACCCTAGATACAAGACCCCTCTATGTATCATGGGACGACTTCTACATCCAAGTCATCGGGCTGTGGAATTGCCCACTTCACTGGAAATCCTACTGAAGAAGACCACTCAACTGGGTGTGGTGGTCATTCATGTTATGCATCTGGATCCGGGTTGGGATCTCATCATCAACATACCTCAAGAAATCCTCCTACTACGTCTTCAGCTAACCAATCAGCTATAGCCAGAATAGCTGAAGATCATGTAGCATTATTCTCATCTTGTATGCTTGCGTATGAGAATTTCATAGGTGGCAAGCTTACTGATCCAGACACGATTGAAGAAGATTTTAATCATGTGGATCCTGATGACATGGAGGACATGGATATTCAATGGAATATGGCCATGCTATTGAGGAGGGCCAAGCGTTTCCTGAACAGAATAGGAAGAAAGTTTATTGGCGGGCATCCTAATGCCAAGGTCGGGTTTGACAAATCTAAGGCCAAATGCTTTAAGTGTCTAAATTTTGGACACTTTGCTCGTGAATGTCAGAAAGACAGAGCACCAGCCTCTGGTTTTACCCGACCCAGCCAAGGAAACAACCATGGCCACAACAACTCAAACCACCACAATCAACGCCAAAGTGGAACGTCCAATGCACTGGTAGCCCAACAGGACGACAACTTTGATTGTGGTGTTCATCTTGAGGATGCCATCATCGCGCAAACCCAGGTTGGTCTCATGGATGAGATCATGGAGATGATGGAAGTAGAGAAAAGGGAAGCTTCTATGGCTGACGTAGAAGAAACTACAACTGCTGCTACAGAGGAGGTGAAGGAAGCTGAAGAAAAGGAAGCTCCTGTAGCTGAGAAAGAGGAATCGACTACTGTTGTTGCTCTCATGGCCATTGGAGAAGCAACAAGTTCATCTTCTGAGGTAGACTCTAACCCTTTCTCTGTCATTTCATGTTCTAAATGTCTAGGGCTAAAACTTGAAAATTCTAGGCTCCAAGAGAAAATCGAACCCCTAAGTATGGCAACTCTAAACTATAAAGAAAATGAAAAACGTTTTAAAGATTCTATTGAAACGTTGAAAAAAGAAAAATGTGAATATTCTCTAAAAATAAGCGATCAACAGCTTCATTTAGACGTTGCATACAGGGGGTTAGAAAAACGGAACAATGAAATCAACAAACTGCAAAATGAGATCTTGCAGTTAAAATGCACTAATGAGAAGTTGAAAAACTCTCGCTTTGTGGTGGAACACTACGAATCTGTAGTGAGACAAATGAATGGGTTAGGGCTGGGTACTAATGCCATTCCTCCACCAGTGAGCGGGAAGTTTGTCAAAAGCTTAATAGACATTGATCTCACCTATCTAGATGAGTCCTCTTACAAGGATGATTCCCCTAAAAAGGATGAATCCTCAAGTAAGGCTAACTCCACATCTAGTGAGGAGTTTGTTACTGCTTCTGAAAATGGGTCGGTTAACACCTACCCTGAAGGAGCAGTATCTGAGGAGTTGTTCACTGAACAAAAGGTAACGAAAAACGTTATCACTAATGATGATAATTGCATTTTAACTGAACCCGATATCATTGAAACAAATGATAATCTAAAGGTAATGCTTTATGGGGGTTATAAAAGTCTTAACCAAGCAAAGAAAGAGGCTTTTTCAGCTCACTATGGGCATAGGTATAAAGAAAATTTGGAAAAATACTATACCCCCAAAAACCAAACTGTAAAGGTTCAGACTAATGTTCATAAACCAACTCCTCCTTCTCATAATACTGAGTTATCTAAGGCCAGATCTAATGAACCTTACAAGAGAACTTATGTAGACAAGAGGAATTGTTTTAACTGTGGCTTGGTTGGTCACATTATTGTGAATTATCCTTCTAAGAACCAAGGGAAACGGCATGTTGTTCCACAACCATCAGTTAGCCCCAGGTAGCCATCAGTGAAAGCTCCCAAAAATCCAAAACAAAATGTGGTGAAACCACCAGTCAAACCGATGGTAAAGCCTAAGATAAAGTCTGAAGCTAAACCATTTGTTACTAGAAAGGTAACGCAACATGCTGTACCTTGTGTATCTATATCTGGTAGTACACGTACTAGTGAGAAACCTGTGGCGAAACTCTCAAAGCCACAGAGATGAAGAAGAAACAAGAGGTTGAGAATGCGGGAACAGCTGACTTCAGTTCAATCAGGTGAAGCTTCCACATGTTCACCTACTATTGCTGAACCAAAGTCTCCTATTCCGGTTAAGAAACAGAAGAGATCCAGGACTGCCAAATCCAAAATTTCTCAATCTAGTTCTAATTCTTCTAAAGATTCATCAATTTTAAACAGTCATCATGACTGTGAGTTAAAGGACGTAGTTTATTTTGAAAAGGATGGACGACCCAAGACCACAATGGCTTGGGTCTCCAAATCTAACTAATTCTTTTGTTACTCGTGCAGGGACGTCCGAAGGGTACTGTCTCTAACCGATGGTATGTAGATAGTGGATGCTCCCGGCACATGACAGGAAACATGGCCCTGCTTCAAGATGTTAAACCATTCAGAGGCGGCTATGTGGCCTTTGCCGGAGAAAAAGGCGGCAGCATCACGTGTCAAGGCATGGTTTCGAACGGTTGTGTTAGCTTTGACAATGTCAACTTCTGTGAGCAGCTGAAGCATAACCTGTTGAGAATCTCCCAAATGTGTGATAAGGAGTACTCGGTGATGTTTGACAAGTCAGAATGCCTGATTCTCAAACCTGGTTTTGAAGTTCCGGAAGACTGGATCCTGATGAGAGCGCCAAGAACAAACGACACCTATCAGATCGATATGAGTGTGGCAACAACCACCTCATCAGTTGCTACCTGTTTGCTTACTAAAGCAACAGAGCTCGACTCCATCATGTGGCATAGGAAACTTGGACATATTTCGTATCGTAAAATGAATCATCTTGTCCGAAACAGTTTGGTAACCGGGGTTCCTAAGCTGAGATTTACCGTTGCAGATGACTGTATGCCTTGTAAAATGGGCAATCAGCAATGGAAGTCTCACAAGCCCAAGCTCTAAAACTCTGTTGATACCCCTTTGGAGCTATTACACATGGATCTGTTTGGCCCCATAAGTATCAAGAGTATTGGAGGTAAGTCGTTCTGTCTAGTAGTAACTGATGATTTCTCACATTTTTCTTGGGTGCATTTTTTAGGTACTAAAGACGAGACTGCTGATATTCTTCGATACTATCCTGAGCTTGGAATCTCTTTGCAAGCTGAAAGTTAGAAGGATAAGGAGCGACAACGAAACTGAGTTCAAGAATAATTTGATGGAGCTTTTATGTCTCAAGAAAGGGATCCGTCACGAATTCAGCGCGCCGTACACGCCTCAGCAAAATGGAGTTGCTGAACGAAAGAACAGAACACTGATTGAGACTGCAAGGAATATGCTGTCGGATGCAAAGCTTCCTGTCACATTCTGGGTAGAAGCTGTTAATACAGCTTGTCACGTCTTAAACAGAGTTCTGTTTGTGAAAAGGCAAAACAAGACTTGTTACGAGTTGATCAACAATCGACTTCCCAATCTTGATTACCTAGTTCCTTTTTGTAGTCCCTGTTCCTTGTTGCTACAGTACAAAGACCGCCAGTCTAAGTTTCATGCAAAAGCGGTGGAAGGCATCTTCTTAGGATACGTTGCCAACTCGCCTTGCAAGAGAGTGTACAACATAGGAACTCGTACTGTCGAGGAATGGTTTGAAGTGGACTGCAGTAAACATAGTATTCCACTCGAACCAACAGGTCCAGCTTGGGGTTTTGATTATGATGCGTTATTCAAGTCATTCACTCTTCCTGATCTATCTGCAGTTGACGTCGCAAATGTTTATGAATTATTGGGTGGCGACAATGACTCCTGTCACACCCCGACCGATGGCGGAATCATCGGGGCGGGACATGTAAGACTGTTCATGAGCACAAGGTTGACTAGATTGTAATATATTAAATCCATTCCCATTCAAACAAACACGAAACAAGTTCAAAGTACATAATGAAATACAATTTGTCTTTGATTTAATATTAACTAGGTCCAAAGCCTATGTGTAGCATGTCTTGATCAAACTCAAATGAAAGCACCTGAAACATGAATAAAATAAGGTCAACTAAAAAGTTGGTGAGTATAACACAAGTTTTTACATAGATAGCATATAGTTTGTAAACCAAATCCTTTACATAACATGATAAATAAGGCATTTATGGGGAGCCGCTATTGTGTAACCAAGTACAATCAAACCTTAGTAACTAGTATGCAAATTGTGTTGTCGGTATCAATCACCTCCACTTGGGTGGGTTTGTCAGACTCAATAGATCCATCATTGAAAACCGTCGGCTTGAAAAGTTAATGATTGCACATAATAGCATACAAGAGGTTAACACACCTAGCACTCGGGCATAAAACTCAAATTGCACACATGAATGTAAATAGGATTTGTACTTGTGTTGTTTGCGTAAATGTAAACATGTAAGTTGAATAGTGTTCATGTTTCACCCCAAAAATGTAAAAGAGTAAAAAGGGGTTGTGAATACTCACTTGTTTCGAAGGCGTAGCTAGCACAAATACTAAATAGTATAATGATCCTTGAGATGCACAAGATAACCTAAAGTGTAATATATATTGCATTAATAATGCACAATAGTCTAAGTCTAAGTCTATGGTTGAATTGGATGGAGTTAGTGATTTGGTACTTGAAAGTAAAATAGAAGATTCGAAATGAATATTTTTAGAACATTTTAAATAAGGTTTGATTTTGGGATAATTACTTAAGTAAATTAAATAATTATAGTTTATGGAAATAACGTAGGTATTATATGTAATTTAGTATAATTAAATAAATGTTTTTGTTTAGTTATAAATCAAATAAATAATTATTAACTTATTCATTTATTTATAAAATGTAACTTAAACATAACAATATTATTTAAGAGTAGAGTTTATGAATTAAATGTTGAACTTTAAATAATTTCCATTTTTTTTAAGATTAAATATTTGATCTTTTCTAAATAAACAATAATACAGATTTTTATAATTTCAATCATTTTTATTTTAAAAATTAATCTGAAATACTATTTGTAAAAAGAAATAAAAATTATAAATATTCTGTCAACACACACGACCGCGCCTAGACAGGGCACGACCGTGCTCGGGCCACGGGTGCGATCGCGCTAGCCAGGGCGCGACCGTGATGATCATCAGAGGGGCATAGCTAAACAAATCATTAGGCACGACCGTGCCTTGGACAGGCACGGCCGTGCCTTGGACAGGCACGACCGTGTCTATGCTTCTAGGGGGGTAAGATCAAGTCTAGCCAACAAGCATGATTTGGTCTGAGCACGAGGCACGACCGTGCTGTAAGTCGACACGACCGCGTCTCCCGAGGCACGACCGCGACCGTGTCTCTGTCAAAACAGGAACGAATTGATTGATTCTTATATTGATAGAGTCGGAATTGATAGGGCTTTCATCCAAAAGGTTATTACGAGTCTGTTTGTGTAGTTTAATTGTATTTAAAACATGTTCAGAATCGAATTCGATCAAACTATTTTTGAATAAAACTTAGGTTCGGGTTTAGGATGATTTCTATATTGAAAACCCAAATCAAGATGGGGCTTTTGATCTACAGACTAAATCAAATGAAAATACGGTTTCAATTACCTAGAACGACGACGAATCAATAGTGTATAGTAGAGGAGAGTTCTGGCGATGACGGAGTGGTCTCCGGTGCTTTCTGCTGTAACTCCGGTCAAAATGGTGTCTTCTGAAGCCTTAGGGAGGATCGATTAATGTGTTGGTTTGCTTAGTTGAGAGGATTCACAATGAAACGATGAATTTGATGGTCACAAAGGAGAGTCTTGATACTTTGGAAAAGGGTCGATCAAAACGGGTTCATTTGCTATAATGAAAATGATTTAAACTCCTAATTGTTTGTTAATGTGAGAAATGTTTACGAAACCGAACGGTCCAGCGATTAAAGGCTGTTTTTACGTTTCAACTGATGCGAGGCGCGACCGTGCCAATAATAGGCGCGACCGTGCCAGACGAGGCGCGACCGTGCCAAAACATGGCGCGACCGTGCCTACTAGGGTTTCTGGTTATTTACAAAATCAGCCCCTGCAACTTCAGCTTTGACAGAATTAGCTTGGTTAGGATTTAACGGAACACTTAACGGGATTATTAACTGGATTAACTCAAGAAGGTATTACTACATGATTATGAGTTCTAAATTTTTGAATTGAATACGATCGGCTAATAAGTAATGAGGTGTGGGTTTGAGTAAATATAGAGTTAAATGTTGTATTGCTATTTTATTAACTTAAATAAATTAAAATAGGGTCGGAAAAATACGGAATGTTACAGTCTCCCCATGTTAAGGGAATTTCGTCCCGAAATTTAACTGATGAAGACTACTAAATCAAGAAAGAGGAGGGAGTTTTGGGTTCTCGGTGAGTTTTGATTGATAGACAAGGCCTTGGGCCTGATCATCGAGGTTGAATACGAATGATGACTGTAAATTTAATTTTTGAACTGGATTTAGGGAGAAGGTTGCCGAATAGCAATTTGAATTCCAAACGTGAGATGCGTTACTTGGGATGAATTTGATGGGATTTGAAATTTTGAGTTTGTGTAAGATGTAGACTAATGTGCTCAAAATTGTTAGTGGGTGAAAGATTTCACAAACGTGGGTCTAGGTCAAAACTTCACGTAGCACGAACAACGCTACTTTTGATAATATGATAGGACACTTATATATAGGAAGTACCATCGGCGTATCCACCATGCCCTTGTCATATTACTTCAGTTTCGTAGTTACATATCATGACAAGTTTTAGGTCACAACACACTACAAAATTTCACTATAGTTTCCATGCGCTGATTTTTATAATTCCGTGTGCACCCGTAATTATTCAAATCATCGTATGGTCCGTATAGATCATTCCATTGTGTGCGGGTAAGGGCACAATTTCACTATTATCACGTCTATTGTTTACACATAAAAGTCGCTAACAATTAATTATGCATCAAATCAGATAAGTTTGCAACCAAAGAGTAGTAAAGTAGTAACACTTAAAGTTTCTTAGCTTGCTCGTGTTTGAACTAGAATACCTCAAACCCCGAGGCGTCTCAATGTATCATGGTCTTCAACTTTGGTGAACAAAGTGCATGACCATGTCTTGGGTATAATGAAATCGATCCATTGTAATAATTGTAAGCAAATTTTGTTTCGAGTATATAGTAAGCACACAAGCCTCATGTATGATCTAGTGTCACGTAGTTCGTAATCAAATAAGTCTCATATATATGGAGTAAACAATTTAGTTTCTTGTATTTTGTAATCGATAAACTATAACGTGTAATGTAAACAACATAGTATTATGTGTATCGAAGGAAATGGATCTCATGTATAGTGTTAGCATCATGTATCTTGTATAGTGTACACCGTTTAGTATAAAGTACTTTGTAATCAAATGAGTTTCATGTACAGTGTGGTCAATCTAGAATTATGTATCAATGAAGCAATTCTTATGCGTCACGTATATTGCAAACAATCTAGGTTTCGTGTGTCATGTGCTCAATCCAATAGCATATGTATTGCAAATAAACATGTTTCGTGTGTTACGTGATCAATCGAGCAAGTTGTAATTTGTAGGCAAACTAGTTTCGTGTATTTTGCAATTTGTGTAGCATTGGGTATATTGAGGTTCTTTGAGTTTCATGTATCATGTGGTTACGTTGGATATATTGAAAGCGTGTATACGTGAGTATTGAACTTTGTGTGCGATGTGTACTAACGGGTTTTGCATGTGATCGAGTGCTGCGGACAAACGTGTTGTTTGGCGTTCTTGTATCATGTGGTAGTTAGGTTCAAGTTCTCAAATCTCATTGATGTTGGTGGGAAAAGGTTAACGTTTACGCGATATGGATCGTCTCTTGAAGTGCCAAGTGAAAGGTAACGAGGAGATTTTGAAAATATTCGGGAATTGTGTTTACAAATACGGGTCCTTGTTTGAACATATAAAGTGAGAATTTGTTTTTGGTTGTGGACATATAAAGTAGTGAGATCATTGAATCGCATATTTTAAATGAATATGCAATTTATGAGAAAATATTTTTTTAACTTAAATTTTCAACTATTGGCTAAATAAGTTGTAGTATATTAATTTAGCCAACTTTAGAAATATTTACTTTAATGAAGAAAAATCAAAATTATTTATCAGTAGAAAGAAATTAATATTTTTATAAAAATGGTTGCATTAACCTTTCCTATTAGGTAAAAAGTTTTATGGAAAATTTATGTTTTTGGTATTATCTAAAATTTCGTTAAACATTTTATTCAAACAAGATAACGAGGTTTTGTTTAAATAAAAAAAATAGGATGATTTATTTAATGAAAGAGATTGTTGGTAATGTACTAAATCATGTTGAATGAAAGAAGTAATATTTGAGAAGGTTTGATGAAAATATAACAGGTGTAATTTATGTTCCACGGGTCAAATCAATGAAAAATAACTGTAGAGTTGAAATATATGGAATTGACTGAATACTGAAATGTTAAACATTATTCAAAACATAGGGTAATGGTTTTCAAATTGAAAATTTAAAGGAAATCAGTAGAAGCTTCTTCTAACGTCTCAGGTAGCTTTCCACTAGGAAGAAAATAATCGCCAAGATGAACACCGCTATGGTCACTCTAGTAGTAGATCTGGCTTCAGCCCTGGCGGTCTCCGTGCGATGCTCTTGAACTTCCTTTTCGAGGATGGAGATCAACTCCTTTTGGTACCCTAATTGGTTTGCTAGACTATCAATTCTTTGTCCTTGTAAATCGTGTATTATCCCCTGCTCTAACCTTTGCCTCTCAAATTCTGAGGTTCTTACATATTGATGGAAGTCATGGGTTGGAATCCCCATAACACCAGTGGGTGCCATGGTTTGTCTTACCCAAGGGTTAGGATGGTATGGGTCGGGCATTAGGTATGGGTCTCTTAGTGGGGGTGGTAATTGATTATGGGGGTGAGGTGTATGATACGGGTTTATGGGTACGGGTGATCCGGGTGTTCGAAGTCTCGGACCGGTGTTCCTAATCCAGTCCGCCCTTACCTCAAACCTTGGCCTAGCATTTGGGGGTGTTGGTGATCGATACACGGGTGTCTCAGTGTCTTCTTCCCAATCAGATTCTGATCCAGGACGGTAAACTGGGGAGGGAGGAGGGTAGGAGTCCATGTCTAGCAGAAAAACAATGAAAAAAAAAAGTTGTAAGTGATTATGAAATATGAAGTGTCAAATATAGAAGTTCTTATGGGTTTTAGAGTTTGACTAGTCATAACGCCAAACCTTCACGATTATATTTTAGAAATACACCTGACCTATAAGTAATGTATCCCTAAGGAGAATTCCCAGGAAAGAGGGGTGGGTCACTAAGACACACTTAAGTACCCTATCTTTCCTTAGCCAGAATTCCTCATGGGTTTACACACTCTTCCAGCCATCATGTATTAATAATATTATTGTTGGGCTCATGGTTAAGATGAGAATTGTTGTGAACTGGGCTTTGAGGCCCAAAGTAAGATTTATGCATTTTAGTGGGCTTCTTCTTCTTGTAGGATAGATGGGCTTCTTGGTTTATTATTGGTGGACATTAGGCCCAATAATTTAAGTCTTTGTTCATGAAGGTGATGGTATCATGTATGGGAGTCTAAATGCGTATGAATAACTTGGTGTGTATGTGTGTGTGTTAAACTTAGGATAGTGTTTTAAATAATTTAAGTAGGTAGCTATGAATAGGAGGAAAAGTTGACAGGAAATGTGACACATAAACTATTGAGTGTTGTGTCATGTGATGTAATCATATAGTATAACATATAAAGATATTCACATAGGAAATAATCATATAGCATGTAGGTAGTAATGAGTGTAAGCATGGGAGTTATCAAGTAGTGTGACACATAAGTCATCATGTATTATATCAAATGGTGTAAATACTTATGATATCATGTAAAAATAATCACACAGGAATTGAAAAATGTAACATGTAGTAGCATGGCATTGTATGGGTGTCCTAAAGTTATAGTCTAGGTCAAGAGTGTCTAATAACCTAGTTCCCTATAACCAAGGCTCTGATACCAATCTGTCACACCCCGACCGATGTGGGAATCATCGGGGCGGGACATGTAAGACTGTTCATGAGCACAAGGTTGACTAGATTGTAATATATTAAATCCATTCCCATTCAAACAAACACGAAACAAGTTCAAAGTACATAATGAAATACAATTTGTCTTTGATTTAATATTAACTAGGTCCAAAGCCTATGTGTAGCATGTCTTGATCAAACTCAAATGAAAGCACCTGAAACATGAATAAAATAAGGTCAACTAAAAAGTTGGTGAGTATAACACAAGTTTTTACATAGATAGCATATAGTTTGTAAACCAAATCCTTTACATAACATGATAAATAAGGCATTTATGGGGAGCCGCTATTGTGTAACCAAGTACAATCAAACCTTAGTAACTAGTATGCAAATTGTGTTGTCGGTATCAATCACCTCCACTTGGGTGGGTTTGTCAGACTCAATAGATCCATCATTGAAAACCGTCGGCTTGAAAAGTTAATGATTGCACATAATAGCATACAAGAGGTTAACACACCTAGCACTCGGGCATAAAGCTCAAATTGCACACATGAATGTAAATAGGATTTGTACTTGTGTTGTTTGCGTAAATGTAAACATGTAAGTTGAATAGTGTTCATGTTTCACCCCAAAAATGTAAAAGAGTAAAAAGGGGTTGTGAATACTCACTTGTTTCGAAGGCGTAGCTAGCACAAATACTAAATAGTATAATGATCCTTGAGATGCACAAGATAACCTAAAGTGTAATATATATTGCATTAATAATGCACAATAGTCTAAGTCTAAGTCTATGGTTGAATTGGATGGAGTTAGTGATTTGGTACTTGAAAGTAAAATAGAAGATTCGAAATGAATATTTTTAGAACATTTTAAATAAGGTTTGATTTTGGGATAATTACTTAAGTAAATTAAATAATTATAGTTTATGGAAATAACGTAGGTATTATATGTAATTTAGTATAATTAAATAAATGTTTTTGTTTAGTTATAAATCAAATAAATAATTATTAACTTATTCATTTATTTATAAAATGTAACTTAAACATAACAATATTATTTAAGAGTAGAGTTTATGAATTAAATGTTGAACTTTAAATAATTTCCATTTTTTTTAAGATTAAATATTTGATCTTTTCTAAATAAACAATAATACAGATTTTTATAATTTCAATCATTTTTATTTTAAAAATTAATCTGAAATACTATTTGTAAAAAGAAATAAAAATTATAAATATTCTGTCAACACACACGACCGCGCCTAGACAGGGCACGACCGTGCTCGGGCCACGGGTGCGATCGCGCTAGCCAGGGCGCGACCGTGATGATCAACAGAGGGGCATAGCTAAACAAATCATTAGGCACGACCGTGCCTTGGACAGGCACGACCGTGTCTATGCTTCTGGGGGGGGGGGGTAAGATCAAGTCTAGCCAACAAGCATGATTTGGTCTGAGCAGGAGGCACGACCGTGCTGTAAGTCGACACGACCGCGTCTCCCGAGGCACGACCGCGCTAGATGATTAGCGCGACTGTGTCTCTGTCAAAACAGGAACGAATTGATTGATTCTTATATTGATAGAGTCGGAATTGATAGGGCTTTCATCCAAAAGGTTATTACGAGTCTGTTTGTGTAGTTTAATTGTATTTAAAACATGTTCAGAATCGAAATCGATCAAACTATTTTTGAATAAAACTTAGGTTCGGGTTTGGGATGATTTCTATATTGAAAACCCAAATCAAGATGGGGCTTTTGATCTACAGACTAAATCAAATGAAAATACGGTTTCAATTACCTAGAACGACGACGAATCAATAGTGTACAGTAGAGGAGAGTTCTGGCGACGACGGAGTGGTCTCCGGTGCTTTCTGCTGTAACTCCGGTCAAAATGGTGACTTCTGAAGCCTTAGGGAGGATCGATTAATGTGTTGGTTTGCTTAGTTGAGAGGATTCACAATGAAACGATGAATTTGATGGTCACAAAGGAGAGTCTTGATACTTTGGAAAAGGATCGATCAAAACGGGTTCATTTGCTATAATGAAAATGATTTAAACTCCTAATTGTTTGTTAATGTGAGAAATGGTTACGAAACCGAACGGTCAAGCGATTAAAGGCTGTTTTTACGTTTCAACTGATGCGAGGCGCGACCGTGCCAGACGAGGCGCGACCGTGCCAAAACATGGCGCGACCGTGCCTACTAGGGTTTCTGGTTATTTACAAAATCAGCCCCTGCAACTTCAGCTTTGACAGAATTAGCTTGGTTAGGATTTAACGGAACACTTAACAGGATTATTAACTGGATTAACTCAAGAAGGTATTACTACATGATTATGAGTTCTAAATTTTTGAATTGAATACGATCGGTTAATGAGTAATGAGGTGTAGGTTTGAGTAAATATAGAGTTAAATGTTGTATTGCTATTTTACTAACTTAAATAAATTAAAATAGGGTCGGAAAAATACTGAATGTTACAACTCCAACTTCTCTACTCGTGCTACTGTACCGATTGTAACTCCTGATTCCAATGCTGCATCTGCATCTAGAACTCATGACAGTGATAATAGTGAAGATGTTCTTGTTGTTGTAGATGACACTCAAGCTAATCCTAACACAACTATAGGAAAGGAAGCTCCAGCTGATCCAATTAACATTGAATCTTCTTCCTCTAGAACACAGGAAATGGGGAGTTAAGCATGAATCTTGATCCAAAAATTCAGGAACCGATTGTACCGGAGACGAGAGTGTATAGGAATCATCCAATCGACAACACTAATGGTGATCCTTATGCCGGTGTTCAGACTCGTCATCAAACCATCACTGAGAACACCAGTCTTTAAACAGAGATACTTGACACTGGTGTCATGGAAACATGTCTGCATGCTGCATTTGTGTCCCAGTTAGAGTCGAAGAATGTAAAGGAGGCTCTCACTGACAACTGCTGGATTGAGGCTATGCAAGATGAATTGTCTCAATTCCAAAAGTTGCACTTGTGGGATTTGGTTGAGTTGCCAAAAGGCTTTCAGCCAATTGGAACCAGATGGGTGTTCAAATGCAAGACGGGTGATCGTCATGTTGTTGTGAAGAACAAAGCAAGGTTGGTTGTTCAGGGTTTTTATCAGCAAGAGGGCTTGGATTACATGGAAGTATATGCCCCAGTTGCTAGAATTGAAGCCATTCGACTGTTCTTGGCTTATGCCACATATGTCGTCTTCAAGGTCTACCAACTTGATGTGACGAGTGCTTTCCTTTATGGTAAAGTTCATGAAGAGGTTTATGTCACTCAACCTCCCGGCTTTGAAGATCCGCATAATATCAATAAAGTGTATAAGCTCGACAAAGCACTTTATGGTCTTCATCAAGCACCGCGGGCATGGTATGAGACATTATCTAAGCATTTACTGTCTAATGGTTTCGACCGTGGACAGATTGACTCGACCCTCTTCATTAGGAAAGCAGGAGGTGACATTCTTCTTGTACAAGTATACGTCGACGACATTATCTTTGGATCTACCAATGAAGGGATGTGTAGGGAATTCGAGCAGGTGATTAAGTCCAAGTTTGAAATGAGTAATATGGGTGAATTGTTATTCTTCCTGGGTCTGCAAGTCAGTCAAAGAGAGGATGGAATTTATCTACATCAAACCAAGTATGTGCAGGACATCTTGTCAAAATACAAGATGAATGATAGCAGTACTTACGGCACACCTATCCCAGTCAATCATGGTCTGCATCCTGACAAAAATGGAAAGGATGTAGATAGCAGATTGTACCGTGGGATGATCGGATCACTTATGTATCTCACAGCTTCAAGACCCGATATAATGTTTGCTGTGTGCTTGTGCTCAAGGTGTCAGTCTCAACCGAAGGAGTCACATATGACAGCCGTGAAGAGAATTTTCAGATACCTGAAAGGGAAACCCCGATTAGGTCTTTGGTACTCTAAGCAGCAGTCATTCGACTTCACAGCCTACACTGATTTAGATTATGGCGGTTGTAACTGTAACATTTCTGATTTTAGTATTCATATTTTCAATTCAATGTAATGCATTTCGAACTCAATACTCGTGCACTGTCTTGTTCTATTTTTCCGCCTCAAATTAAATGCAATGATTCAATACAAATTCACAAGTTTTGCTCGATTATATACACTTAAACATTATACAAGTAACTATTTAGTTTAAACTTATAGAACCTGAAAAGTCAAGAATTAAAGTTGAACAAAATACCAAGAAACCCTAATTAGCACGGTCGTGCTTCGTCCTGGCACGGTCGCGCCAAGTGCCTCGGCACGATCGCGCGACTGGTTCTAGAACGATCTCGCCCGTTGCCTAAGCACGGTCGCGCCTATCTTGGCACGGTCGCGCCTGCGTAACAGTCAAAACGTAAAGGCAGTTTAAAAAACGCCCAATCGTTCGAATTCAAAACCATTATACGTTTTATTTTCATTAACCAAGAAAATAATACTATCAATCATTCCCTTTACTACCAATTAATCCTGAAATCGTTCAGCCTCAAAGAATTATCTCCCAAGACCACAAATCCTCTCTACAATCCGAATACTCCCGAACAATCCATCTCTATACGATATACAATCCTCTCTAGAACAGCCGAAGCCATTGAAGCAGTCGGAATCGCAGCAGAAGTTGCCGGAAGTCAAGCTTGTCGACGCCGGAACTTCCTTCTACCAATCTCTATCAATTCTCTACGGTTTTGGGTAATTGAAACATTCCTCTCATTCGTTTCAGTCGATATATCAAAAGCCCCATGTTAATCTGGGCTTCCATTAAAGAAATCATCCTGAACCGAAATTCTTATTTTAATAAAAATGATTTAGTCGAATCCATTCTTAAACACGACTTACATACAAATAACTTATATGAAAAGACTCGTAACAACTCAATAATCAAAAGCCCTAACAATTTCAGCATTTAAAATACAAGAATTTGTCAATTCGTGTCTGATTTGGAAGAGACATGGTCGCGCTAATCATCTAGCGCGGTCGTGCCGACTAGCAGCGCGGTCATGTCCTCCTGTCCAGACCTAGTCATGCCCTTTGGGCTAGCCTCTGTTGTGTCTAAAAATCATAGACACGACCGTGCCGAGCCAAGGCATGGTCGTGCCTGTTGACTTGTCAAGTTTGTGCCCTCTGTTGATCAACCCGGTCGCGCCCCAACTAGCGCGGTCGCGCCCGTGGCTTGAGCACGATCGTGCCCTTCCGAGGCACGGTCGTGTGTGACTCAGAACTTTTAACAGAATTATAATTTTATATTTTTCAATCAGTAAATGTTTCAAATTTTATAAAAAATATGTTTTCTGTACTTGAAAAGATTTAAAGTTTAATCTGGACATAAATATTATTAATTTGAAAGTTTATTTAAAAATTTATAAAAATTAAATTTATATTTATCTTACACTTAAATGATGTTTTAAATGATTAAGTTACAAAGTTTATAAATAAATAAGATAATAATTATTTATTTAATTCACATTTAAACAAAAATTATTTATTTATTTATACTTAATTACAATCAATATTTACATTATTTCATAAACTATAATCATTTATTTACTTATTAAATTACATTTATCACATGCATTATTTTCATAATCAACAATTTTATAAAAATTCTATTTTTCAATTCCAAACTTTAATCAAATGTTCCAAAACTGTTTACTACAACCTTATATATTTTATTTAATACTTTTTATACACAAATTCAACCTTCAATGTTAGACTTAAACCTTGTGCACCTATTTGATTCAATATACATTACTATCTAGGTTAACCCGTGCGTATCAAGGACCCTTATTTTATCTATACTCTTTGTTAGCTACACCTGCATACCAAGTGAGTATTCACAACCCCTTTTTACTCTTTTACACTTTTGGGGTGGAACATGAACTTTATACACATTACACATTTACATTTACACAAACAACAGAAGTGCAAAATCCTATTTACATACAATTGTGCAAAATTTGAGCTTTGTGCCCGAGTGCTAGTTGTGCTAATCTTTGTGAAAACTTATGTGCAATCATTAACTATACAAGCCGACGGTTTTCAATGATAGATCTATTGAGTCTGACAAACCCACCTAAGTGGAGGTGATTGATACCGACAACACAATTTGCATACTAGTTACAAAGGTTTGGTTGTACTTGATTACACAATAGCTGCTCCCCATAAATGCCTTATTTTATCATGTTTTGTAAAGGATTTGTTTTCAACTATATGCGATCTATATACAACTGTGTTATACTCACCAACTTTTAGTTGACTTTATTTTATTCATGTTTCAGGCCCTAATATGTGAGAATGATTCAAGACGTGCTCAATATAGGATTTGGACTTAGCAATTTAAATCAAGAATTCTATGAGTTGTTCTATGTTTCTTTGTTTGAATTTGGTTTGTACTTGGATTATTTGTAATGGAAATTTGACTTTAATATATTTCAATTTAGTCAACCATGTGCTATGAACAGTCTACATGTCCCGCCCCGATGATTCCGCCATCGGTCGGGGTGTGACAGATTGGTATCAGAGCCTTGGTTATAGGGAATTAGGTTATTAGACACCTTGACCTAGACTATAACTTTAGGACAACCACTTATGCTATGCTTCATGATTATGTGCTATGTGCTACATGTTATATGTTACATGCTTAGTATGATTACTTATTATTTCATTTTGATGACTTATGTGTTTTAAATCAATGACTTATTAGGATATTCTTAATAATTAAATAAATAATATCCTTTCCCATATTCTAAAACCTCATAATATTTCTATCTTCTTTCTATCTTTATCCTTTCTAAGCATGTGGAAAATTCTTGAAGCAAAAATCTTTAAAAAATTTTATTTCTTCGTTAAGGTTTTTTAACTTGTTAAATTATTTAAGGACACGTGCAATCTGGAAGAGTGGCACCTGTATTTTGGGTTTTCTGTCTAGGAAAGCATTTCGCATAAATCCCAATCAACCGAGGGACCCGTATGCTTTCCTGGGAATTCCCGAGATGAGTGTTTACTTATAGGCTAAAGCACGTCTTCTTGAAAATTATATAAGTCTAATTAACCTTAATGTGCCATGGTATTCAAGTGATTTTGTCACTTTTGAGTACAATTCAAACTATGAATATCTAATTTTTTTTATTTTTTTTCTTATCTCATTCTATTAAACCCTATCAAATCTCATAAGTTCTTACAATCTTTCTTGTCTTATGAAAAATCTGTAGAATGCCTCCTCGTCGTGCTCCCGCAACCAACGCCAACACCGACATTGCTGCCATTCTTACCCAATTGGTGACACAACTCACCCAAGCCAATGGTGCCACCAATGGCAACAATGGTGGAAATGGAAGCAATAGTGGTAATAATGGTGGAAATGGTGGAAATGGTGGTAACAATCCATCTCAATGCACCTTCAAGCACTTCAACTCGTGCAATCCCCTCAAGTTCTTTGGTACTGAAGGAGCTACTGGACTCCTTCAATGGTTTGAAAGCATTGAGAATACCTTTCTCAAAAGTGACTGTCCTGATAACCTTCGTGTCCGTCATGCTACAAGTGTCCTACAAAAACGGGCACTTACATGGTGGAATGGAGAGAAAAGGAATAGGGGTGTTGATGTAGCTATGGCCTTACCTTGGGATGAGGTCAAAAGGCTTATGACCGAGGAGTTCTGCCCTCGAAATGAAGTGAAAAAGTTAGAAGCTGAATTTTGGGATCTTGCCCAAGATAGTGGGGAAAGCTTAGCATATATAACTCGGTTCCATGAGTTGAGTCTTCTCGTGCCCCACATGGTCACTCCTTTGTCCCGTTGTATTGAAAAGTATATTGGTGGGCTACCAAGACAAATCCAAGATACTGTCTTAGGTAGAAATCCTGCTACTCTGGAGGATGCTATTCGTCTATCCACTACCTTAACTGATAATCATGTGAAAGCTGGAACTCTTACCAAAAAGGGTTCTAAGAAAGTTTCTGAAACCGTAACCCCTCCTACTCACAACAAAGAAGCCACAACCGAGCCCTCTCACAACAATAGAAAGAGGAAGGTTAGAAATTTTGATGTGGTTACTCCTGCTGTTCCCGTCAACCAAGTTGCACCTATGGTTCAAGCGCCGGCTAAAAAGCCATATGTTGGGATCTACCCTCTTTGTGCCACTTGCAATTATCATCATCCTCAAACTATCCCATGTCGCCTTTGTACTCATTGTGGGAGATATGGTCATACTATCAACGTTTGTAGGGCCAAAGCTCTTGTGGGCCAAGTCCACCCTCCAAACCGAACCGTACCTCAAGTGGCTAATCAAGGTGCTCCCGCCATTGCTAATGGGCGTGCTTGCTATGAGTGTGGTGACCCGAACCATTTTCGTGATCAATGTCCAAGACTTGCAAATGCTAGACAAAGTGGAGCTCGTGGGAGTGCGTTCAACATAAACGCCAACGAAGCTCAAGCCAACAACGACGTGGTTAATGGTACGTTCCTTGTTAATAGTCAATATGCCTCCATTTTGTTCGATACCGGTGCCGATAAAAGTTTTGTGTCACTTAATTTTGAGCCCTTACTTGCAAAGACACGATCCCAATTAGAGAAAACCTTCACCGTTGAAATAGCGAATGGTGACTCCCTTACAATTGACTCCATTATTTATGATTGCTCCTTAGAACTAAATGACCATTCATTCCCAATCAACCTTGTTCCAATGCCACTAGGAAGCTTTGATATTATCATAGGTATGGATTGGCTATCAAATCATCATACTGTTAGGACATGTTTTGTAACTGTTGATAAAATTCTGTGTAAGTTCTGCTAGAGGCGAACTTAATAAGTTCGCCTAGCCTATCAGAGGCGAACTTAATAAGTTCGCCTGGTCTATCAGAGGCGAACTTAATAAGTTCGCTTAGCCTATTAGAGGCGAACTTAATAAGTTCGCCTAAGCACAGTGAAGCGAACTTGTTAAGTTCGCCTGGTGCAGAACAGTGCTTATAAATAGACAGAACAGAGTCTGTTGAGACAGACCAGAACAGAGTAAGACAGGTGAGACGATATCAGAGTAGACGAGAGAGAATTCTTGTAACCTGATATTGGTGGAATACAAAGAGTTTATTTACACCGTTGTTGTTGATTGAGTCACACGAGCACGCTGATCATGGATTCCGCACGTTATCACCGTGTCATACCGCGAGTCTAGAGATCCGTCACGCAACGAATTAGGGATCTACAAGTGGTATCAGAGCTATTGCTGATCATGGATTCCGCACGTTATCACCGTGTCATACCGCGAGTCTAGAGATCCGTCACGCAACGAATTAGGGATCTACAAGTGGTATCAGAGCTATTGCTCTTGATTAGCAGAAGATTCGTGGTGTTTTCGTGTCCAATCAACATCAAAGTTCAGAGATTTTGAAGATTTTTGATGAATTCGTGTTCTTGATAAAAATGGAAGAATTTTGACAAATTTGGATTGATTTTGATTTGTTTGATGAAATTGATCCGATAGAAGTGTTCCAAATCAGTTCCTACACATTCCTACGGTTCAATTTTATCAAATTCTATCAATTAAGCAAGAATTCATGAAATTCGGAAGTTTTGGTTCGCGCGAATATGGTTCTGATCTGTTCCTGAGTTTGAATCTGTTGAACCAGGCGAACTTAATAAGTTCGCTTGGTGAATATTAAGCGAACTTAATAAGTTCGCTTGGTGTAGAGTAAGCGAACTTAATCAGCAGGCGAACTTAATCAGGCGAACTTAAGTTCGCTCGGGTCAACTTAAGTTCGCTTAAAAAAAAAAGAGTTTATATGGTCGTTTTGAATCATTTTTGAAATTTTGAATTTTTGAAATTTTTTAAAAAGAGTATTTTGGCGGGAAATTTTTTTTTTCGGGTATTTTCGCAAAAATTTCAAAATGTCAATTTCATGTGATAATATTGAGATTGGAACTTTGCCACCGAGACTTTTGTGCATATCAGATTTTCGTAACTGGAAAGTCCGGTTCGAACAGTTCATATCAGTCACTGATGAAAACTTTTGGACATCCATATTTGAAGGATATGTGCATCCTACTTATGACTATATGGGATATTATGATGTTCCTAAACCAGTGACAGCTCTTACTAAAGTAGAAAAGCAGATGTTTGATCGAGAGATGAAGACGCGTGAAACTTTAACGATGTCTTTACCAAAAGAAATCATTCATAGTCTCGGGAAGTGTCCAACTTCAAGAGATCTATGGGAATCATTCATGATTCGGTTAAGGATAAAATGATGAGGGTTATGGATGACAATGTAAACCTCATTTGTGATATGAAATCGATGCACACGGTAAATCAGAAATTAAAAGATAATGAGAATGTGTGCATTGAGAGAATAGAATCACTGAAGAGAGATATAAGTTCTCTGACTTTGAAGATCAAAGAGCAGGCATATCACCTGGATATATCCTTTGCAGAAATTGAGAAAAGAAATAATGATCTTGTTGACAAAGATAATGAACTAGCTGAATCTAAAGCAGAGGTGCTCAGATTGCATAGAAAGTTAGAAAGCTTTGGAAATTCATCATTCTTATTAGGATATTATCATGACAATACTGAAGAGGGGAAGGGAACTAGTGGTATTGGCTATGTTCCTCCACCATTCAACGGAAATTATTCTGTTACACCTGAGATTATAAACGATGAGGATTTAGATCCTAAGACTGTGTTGAAAGTGAATCCGGTCACAGGTGAAGATATGGTGTATTCTGATGAGAGTGATGATGAATATTTTGATGAAGCTAAGGTAGAGGGGATACCGAAAGCTGTTAAGAAAGAAGTCTCAAAGGTTGATTCTAATTCATCTGGAAATTCTACATTTGTAAGTTCTTCAAATTCAAGGAGAGTTCCATATGTCAGAGATTATAAAGACAGGCGTACATGTTTTCATTGTAATGAGATAGGACACATTGTGGTGAACTGTCCTTACAAAAATAAAGGAAAGAAGCATGTCGTTCCTGAGAAGATGAAGCCTGAATCAAAACCTGTTGCAAAATCTGGAGTTCCAGAGAAAATAAAGCCAAAAGAGGTTCATGTAGGAGAATCTTCTTCAAATTCATCTTATCGTATGAAGATTCCTTATGTGAGAGATTATAGTGAAAAGAGATCTTGCTTTTCTTGTGGTCTTGTTGGTCATATTCGGATTGCTTGTCCTCACAAAGACAAAGGTAACCGACAAGTTACTCCAGAAAAGGTAAGAACTCCTGGTAAGCCTTATGTTAACCCAAATGTGGTTAAACCTCATGCTATACCAAAGGGTATTTCAAAATCTGAGGTTAGGCTTTCTAGACCTCAAAGACGGAGGAGAAACAGAAGATTGAGAAAACTTTTAAAACAACAAGAGTTTTCACAATCAAAGCAATTTTCAAATGAAAGAAAATGTTCAAACACTTCACATTTTAAGCAAAAAGAACTTAATGAAACGAAGTATGTTTGAAAATCTAAAGTTTCTGTTTCTGACTCGTCGGAACAATCTCCGAAAATAGATAAAAGATTTGATTGTGAATGGAGTGAGGTTTATTATTTTGATACAGATGGACGACCCATGACTACCATGGCTTGGGTCCCAATTTCAAATTAATGTTTCTTGTTAGTTGTGCAGGAATTACCAAGAGGGACTATTATAACATTTTGGTTGTTGATAGTGGTGGTTCTTAGCACATAACCGGGAATGACATCTGCATGAGTTACGAGTTGTTGATAACTGAGAATCTATTTGTTTCACCGACTTGATGCTCAAGGGGGAGAATATGTCACACATAATGTTTTGGAAACAGTTTTACAAAGTCCAAATGATAACCTGAAACTTAGGATGACAATGGTGAGCATAAAGTCATTGATGCAACCATTTGACTAGTTGAGGGGAGTCTACAGGACAGGGGGAGTACAGAACTGTGTTGGTAACAGAGGCAATGACATTCAATTACATTACATTGGTTTGAGTTTTTAATTGATTGACTTGCTTAATCCTGAGTAACCAAGTAAAATGTTTTTCATAAAATGTTTTCATGGAAGGTTTATTTTCGTTTGTTTTACTTTCTTTGAAAAATATTTTGAAAAATCCAAACAAATTGAAAAAGATAAAATCGACATTACTTGAAGTTAAAGGAGAAATGATAGTACATCAGTAGATGTTCAGTCACACATGACCTTAGTTGGACTTTATGATGCTTATCTAATATATCTGTGATAAATGTTTTGATCAGAACTTCTTAGACTGCACAGTATGAGAAATGATAGCTTCATAACTGCTTATGCTTAACAAAAATTGATGCTTGATGCTTATATTTTAATTTGGATACTAGTATGTAGTCTGAATTGTCAATAGGCTATGAGTATCTTTGGTCCATTAGTAGTGTGACAACATAATGATCTTTGTGACAACTGTGATTTAAACCCATGGTATGCTGGGTGTGTGTGTAAAAGATCATTATCAGATAAAGAATATAAGATCTAAAGTACTTCATGAGACCAGTATCGGTTATGTCGTTAAATACAATTTTTCAGTTCACTTCACTGCCCATGCCCTGAAAAACATGCAATGTGTTGTTGGACTAAGATATGTTTCTGATAACATTTGTTGGAACATATACTTGCCCTTGGATCAATATCCTGATTCCATTTAATATATCCAGATAACAGTTGGATCACGCTACCCTATGTCATTGAATCAATCGATTCCTTGATCAATCTTTCTGTTACTATGAATCATGATACTTCATCCAAACCAAGACATTTGAATCATTCGATTCTGAATCATTCTGATTCTCTGCTTGATATTATCCTGTGTTTATCGGTATAATTCATCCTGGAGATTGAATATTATCTTGCAATGATCTTATATGTCTTGAAGATAGTGCACATTTAAATTTCTGTTGGCATATTTGTGGGGTACACGTTGTATTACAAAATAAATGGTACCTTAATTCACAAGAACATGGGACGTAGATACTGATGGTTTCAATTCTTATAATATTGACATATTATGTGTTGCAAATTCGTATGTAATAAGCATGTTATGATCTGATCTCATCTTCTTTAAAGTTCTTCGCGTATCATTACATGTTTTGGTTGAAGCTTAAAAGATTTGATCTTATCTGATATAAAGAAATGATGAATCTGGATAGGATACCCTTAGAATTTTTAGGGATGTTTATCCAAAATGTGTGATTGATGCATTGGTTTTACTGATATGATCTTCTTACTCGTGATGTTCGACCAAAAAGATGTGATTTTGTATTTTACATTTCAGTTTGTACAGAGAAAAACCAAAAATATTTTGTGTTTCTTATGTTTGAAAAAAAAAAAAACCAAAAAGATTTTATTTTTCCAGCTTCCATGGAAATCTTAATTGTTGGTTATTATTGGTTGTTCTCCTTTGCAAAAACTAAAAATTGCATACAGAAGTTGACAAGGGGTCCTTCTCCCAAGTTTTCTTCTAGATATAAAGAGAGAATGAACAGATGAACAAGACGAAGACTACAGTGTGTTTGATGTTATATGAAGATGGATGACAATCTTCTGAAGCTGTTGTCAAGGGGGAGTCTGTTGGAGCATATTCTGGTGACAACGAGCTTGAAGATATTATGTCTTAGTCTTAGAGTCTTTGACTTGTAATTGATAGAATTGTTAGCAACAGTTAAAGGGGAGTCTGTTAGGACATGTTTTGTAACTGTTGATAAAATTATGTGTAAGTTCTGCTAGAGGCGAACTTAATAAGTTCGCCTAGCCTATCAGAGGCGAACTTAATAAGTTCGCCTGGTCTATCAGAGGTGAACTTAATATGTTCGCTTAGCCTATTAGAGGCGAACTTAATAAGTTCACCTAAGCACAGTGACAGAACAGAGTCTGTTGAGACAGACCAGAACAGAGTAAGACAGGTGAGACGATATCAGAGTAGACGAGAGAGAATTCTTGTAACCTGATATTGGTGGAATACAAAGAGTTTATTTACACCGTTGTTGTTGATTGAGTCACACGAGCACGTTGATCATGGATTCCGCACGTTATCACCGTGTAGTACCGCGAGTCTAGAGATCCGTTACGCACCGAATTAGGGACCTACACATGCCGAAGTCATTTTCTTTGAAAAGTGTATCCAAATTCCGCTACCATCGGGAGAAACCTTAAGGGTTTTTGGTGAAAAGCCTTGCAAAGGACTTAAGTTGATGTCGTGTAATACCGCTCAAAAGTACTTACGAAAGAAGTACATTGCTTTCTTAGCCCATATTGTTCAAAAGGATGTCAAGGAGAAGAGTATTCAAGACATTCCGATCATTCGGGATTTCCCCGAAGTTTTTCCTAAGGATTTATCCGGTCTTCCTCCCGTTCGTCAAGTAGAGTTCCGTATTGATCTTATACCTGGAGCTAACCCTGTTGCTAGAGCTCCTTATCGTCTTGCACCTTCTAAAATGCAAGAACTTGCAAGTCAACTTCAAGAGCTCTCCGACAAAGGTTTCATTCGCCCAAGTCATTCACCGTGGGGTGCACCCATCTTATTTGTTAAGAAGAAGGATGGATCATTTCGCATGTGTATTGACTACCGCGAACTCAACAAGCTTACTATCAAGAACCGTTATCCTTTGCCTAGAATCGATGATCTCTTTGATCAACTTCAAGGTTCTACATGCTTCTCGAAGATTGATCTTTGATCTGGTTATCATCAGCTTCGTGTTCAAGAAGATAACATTCCTAAGACTGCCTTCCGAACAAGGTATGGTCATTACGAGTTCATGGTTATGCCTTTCGGGTTAACCAATGCACCCGCAGTTTTCATGGATCTCATGAATCGTGTGTGCAAACCATACCTTGATAAATTCGTGATCGTCTTCATTGACGATATCTTAATCTATTCAAAGACTAAAGCCGATCATGAACAACACCTTAGATTGGTTTTGGACCTCTTGAGAAAAGAACAACTATATGCCAAATTCTCCAAATGTGAATTCTGGCTAAAGGAAGTTCAATTTCTTGGTCACATCGTCAACGCCAAGGGTATTCATGTAGATCCTGCTAAGATTGAAACGGTTAAGAATTGGAATGCCTCGAAGACTCCTACCGAAGTTCGTTCATTTCTTGGTCTTGCGGGTTATTATCGTCGTTTCATCTCAAACTTCTCAAAGATTGCTGTCCCTCTTACCGCTTTGACTCACAAGGGTAAAGCTTATGAATGGGGAGCGAATCAAGAAGAAGCTTTTCAAACCCTCAAACAAAAGCTGTGCAATGCTCCCATATTGACTCTCCCTGATGGAATCGATGATTTAGTTGTCTATTGTGATGCTTCTAACCAAGGTCTTGGTTGTGTTCTCGTGCAACGAGGAAAAGTAATCGCCTATGCATCAAGGCAACTCAAAGTTCATGAGAAGAATTATATGACGCACGATCTCGAGTTGGGTGCGGTCGTATTCGCGTTAAAGATTTGGAGACATTACCTATATGGCACGAAATGTGTGGTGTTCACCGACCACAAAAGTCTTCAACATATTTTCAACCAAAAAGAACTCAATATGAGGCAACGACGTAGGGTCGAACTCCTTAACGACTACGACTGCGAGATTCGTTACCATCCCGGCAAAGCGAATGTTGTAGCCCATGCTTTGAGTCGAAAGGACCATGTTATGCTTCATTGTGCCCGTATTCAAACAGATATTCAAACCCGTATCTTAGAAGCTCAACACGTCTCGATAACCGAGGGTAACATGTACGAAGAAATGTCATGTGGTGTTGAACTCCTTCTTGAATCAAAACCCAATGGCTTACTCTATTACTTGAACCGTATTTGGGTTCCCGATCGCGACGATCTCCATGCATTTCTCATGAACGAGGCTCATAAGACTCGTTATTCTATTCATCCTGGTGCGGATAAAATGTACCAAGATCTTCGCCAACTTTATTGGTGGACCGGTATAAAGAAAGACATAGCTCTTTATGTGGCCAAATGCTTAACCTGTTCCAAAGTCAAAGCCGAACATCAACGTCCATCTGGTTTACTCGAACAACCAGAAATTCCCGTGTGGAAATGGGAGAATATAGCTATGGATTTCATTACCAAGCTCCCTCGCACCTCGAGTGGTTATGATAGTATTTGGGTAATCATTGATCGTCTCACCAAATCTGCTCATTTCTTGCCTATCCGCGAAGACTTCAAGGTGGAGAAACTAGCCCGAATTTACATTGATAAAATTGTGAGCCATCATGGTGTTCCCGTGAACATAATATCCGATAGAGACGCTCGGTTCACCTCTCGATTTTGGCAATCTCTCCAAAAGGCACTTGGTACTCGATTGGATTTGAGCACGGCTTACCATCCGCAAACTGATGGTCAAACCGAGCGAACAATCCAAACTCTTGAAGACATGCTTAGAGCTTGTGTAATCGATTTTGGTGGCAATTGGGATTCACATTTATCCCTCATTGAGTTTTCTTACAACAATAGCTACCACACAAGTATCAACATGGCTCCATTCGAAGCTCTCTATGGTCGCAAGTGTCGTTCTCCTATCTGTTGGAACGAGATTGGTGAAGCACAAATCACTGGTACCGAGTTAATTCAAGAAACATCCGACAAGATTATTCAAATCCGTGACAATATTCGAGTAGCGAGGAGTCGGCAAAAGAGTTATGCCGACAAACGTCGAAAACCCTTGGAATTCCAAGTCGGTGATCTTGTTCTTCTTAAGGTGTCCCCAAGGAAGGGTGTGATCCGTTTTGGAAAGAAAGACAAGTTAGCACCTCGTTATGTTGGTCCATTCAAAATCCTTGAAAGGATTGGGAAAGTGGCTTACAAGCTCGAGTTACCTCCATCTCTTGGCAATGTACATCCTACATTTCATATATCTAATCTGAAGAAGTGTCTCGCTGATGAAAATCTCCATATACCGCTTGACGACGTGCGCATTGATGAAACGATGCACTTCGTTGAGAAGCCGGTGGAAATTATGGATCGTGAAGTCAAACAGCTCAAGCGAAGTCGCATTCCTATCGTCAAAGTTCGTTGGGAATCTAAGCGTGGTCCTGAGTTCACTTGGGAACGAGAGACCAAATGAAGCTCAAGTACCCTCATCTTTTTACTGATATCGTTGTTTCCTCAAACTAAATTTCGGGACGAAATTCTCTCAACATGGGGAGACTGTAACATTTTTTATTTTAGTATTCATATTTTCAATTCAATGTAATGCATTTTGAACTCAATACTCGTGCACTGTCTTGTTCTATTTTTCCGCCTCAAATTAAATGCAATGATTCAATACAAATTCACAAGTTTTGCTCGATTATATACACTTAAACATTATACAAGTAACTATTTAGTTCAAACTTATAGAACCTGAAAAGTCAAGAATTAAAGTTGAACAAAATACCAAGAAACCCTAATTAGCACGGTCGTGCTTCGTCCTGGCACGGTCGCGCCAAGTGCCTCGGCACGATCGCGCGACTGGTTCTGGAACGATCGCGCCCGGTGCCTAAGCACGGTCGCGCCTATCTTGGCACGGTTGCGCCTGCATAACAGTCAAAACGTAAAGGCAGTTTCAAAACGCCCAATCGTTCGAATTCAAAACCATTATACGTTTTATTTTCATTAACCAAGAAAATAATACTATTAATCATTCCCTTACTACAAATTAATCCTGAAATCGTTCATCCTCAAAGAATTATCTCCCAAGACCACAAATCCTTTCTACAATCCAAATACTCCCGAACAATCCATCTCTATACGATATACAATTCTCTCTGGAACACCCGAAGTCATTGAAGCAGTCGGAATCGCAGCAGAAGTTGCCGGAAGTCAAGCTTGTCGACGCCAGAACTTCCTTCTACCGATCTCTATCAATTCCCTACGGTTTTGGGTAATTGAAACATTCCTCTCATTCGTTTTAGTCGATATATCAAAAGCCCCATGTTAATCTAGGCTTCCATTAAAGAAATCATCCTGAACCGAAATTCTTATTTTAATAAAAATGATTTAATCGAATCCATTCTTAAACACGACTTACATACAATTAACTTATATGAAAAGACTCGTAACAACTCAATAATCAAAAGCCCTAACAATTTCAGCATTTAAAATACAAGAATTTGTCAATTCGTGTCTGATTTGGAAGAGACATGGTCGCGCTAATTATCTAGCGCGGCCGTGCCTCATGAAACGCGGTCGTGCCGACTAGCAGCGCGGTCGTGTCCTCCTGTCCAGACCTAGTCATGCCCTTTGGGCTAGCCTCTGTTGTGTCTAAAAATCATAGACACGACCGTGCCGAGCCAAGGCATGGTCGTGCCTGTTGACTTGTCTAGTTTGTGCCCTATGTTGATCAACCCGGTCGCGCCCCAACTAGCGCGGTCGCGCCCGTGGCTTGAGCACGATCGTGCCCTTCCGAGGCACGGTCGTGTGTGACTCAGAACTTTTAACAGAATTATAATTTTATATTTTTCAATTAGTAAATGTTTCAAATTTTATAAAAAATATGTTTTCTGTACTTGAAAAGATTTAAAGTTTAATCTGGACATAAATATTATTTATTTGAAAGTTTATTTAAAAATTTATAAAAATTAAATTTATATTTATCTTACACTTAAATGATGTTTTAAATGATTAAGTTACAAAGTTTATAAATAAATAAGATAATAATTATTTATTTAATTCACATTTAAACAAAAATTATTTATTTATTTATACTTAATTACAATCAATATTTACATTATTTCATAAACTATAATTATTTATTTACTTATTAAATTACATTTATCACATTCATTATTTTCATAATCAACAATTTTATAAAAATTCTATTTTTCAATTCCAAACTTTAATCAAATGTTCCAAAAATGTTTACTACAACCTTATATATTTTATTTAATACTTTTTATACACAAATTCAACCTTCAATGTTAGACTTAAACCTTGTGCACCTATTTGATTCAATATACATTACTATCTAGGTTAACCCGTGCGTATCAAGGACCCTTATTTTATCTATACTCTTTGTTAGCTACACCTGCATACCAAGTGAGTATTCACAACCCCTTTTTACTCTTTTACACTTTTGGGGTGGAACATGAACTTTATACACATTACACATTTACATTTACACAAACAACAGAAGTGCAAAATCCTATTTACATACATGTGTGCAAAATTTGAGCTTTGTGCCCGAGTGCTAGTTGTGCTAATCTTTGTGAAAACTTATGTGCAATCATTAACTATACAAGCCGACGGTTTTCAATGATAGATCTATTGAGTCTGACAAACCCACCCAAGTGGAGGTGATTGATACCGACAACACAATTTGCATACTAGTTACAAAGGTTTGGTTGTACTTGATTACACAATAGCTGCTCCCCATAAATGTCTTATTTCATCATGTTTTGTAAAGGATTTGTTTTCAACTATATGCGATCTATATACAACTGTGTTATACTCACCAACTTTTTAGTTGACTTTATTTTATTCATGTTTCAGGCCCTAATATGTGAGAATGATTCAAGACGTGCTCAATATAGGATTTGGACTTAGCAATTTAAATCAAGAATTCAATGAGTTGTTCTATGTTTCTTTGTTTGAATTTGGTTTGTACTTGGATTATTTGTAATGGAAATTTGACTTTAATATATTTCAATTTAGTCAACCATGTGCTATGAACAGTCTACATGTCCCGCGCCGATGATTCCGCCATCGGTCGGGGTGTGACAGTAACCTTGACAGAAAATCAACTTCTAGTGGATGTCAATTCTTAGGAGACAGACTGGTCTCCTGGCAGTGTAAGAAGTAGTCAACGGTTTTTGTCTCAACTTGTGAAGCAGAATACATTGCTGCAGCGAGCGGTTGTTCTCAGATACTGTGGATTCAGCAGCAGTTGAGAGACTACGGCTTAAACATCACTGGAACTCCTCTATTCATTGACAAAAATGCCACCATGTCCATCACAAATAACCCGGTGAAACATTCCAAAACTAAACATATAGAGATTCGCCATCATTTCATCCTTGATTGTGCTGAAAAGCATTTAATTGAACTTGTAAAAGTTCAAACGGATGACAATCTTGCAGACTTTTCACAAAGGCATTTTATCGATCCCGTTTTGAGCATCTTGTCAACTTGATAGGAATGTTCAATCCTGAGTGAAAATTAATTTTTCTTAAATCAATTCAATTCATGGAAGTTAAATTTTATTTCTATTAAATTTTCTGTATAGTTCTTTTAAGTTTCAAAATATTTTACAAAATAGAAAATGGAGAAAATTTCAATGTTAACTTGAGAAAAGAGGAAATGATAGTACATCATAAATGATCTAAACGTCACAGACTGCTCATATGGGAAATGATTGCGTCATTCTTACTTAATTGTTTAAATTATTGTGTTTTTAATCTGCTTATTTACAAATAATTTGAATTGGCAGTAGGCTGTATGCGTCTTTGAATCACTAGTAGTGTGGTAACTAAATCTAAATTACAACCTTGATTTGAACCCATGTTTGCAAGTGTGTGTGCGTAAAAGAATAGAAAAGATCATTATCAGATAAAGGATGTTAGATTTTGGCAATAATTTTCTTTTGAGGTCAGTTTCGGGTTATGACGTTAGCACAATTAATGCGGTTCATCTCACTGCCCATACTCACAAGTATGAAAGGAGAGATTGAATCAAGACATGTCTCTACATTAACCGTTGAGCATGTATTCACCCTTGAATCACTCCTGATTCATTGAAATCAAATCCAGATAAAAGTTGGATCCCCTTACCTTAAAACTCAAACACCATATATATTATCCTGAATCATCATACCGATATTCAATGAAGAAAATCAAATGAATCCAAGACAAATGAATCACTCGATTCCGAATCTTATGATTCCTAATAATCCTTATGGATTCTGCTTGACTTTTCCTGTGCTAATAGATGTAACTTCATTCTGAAAATTTAGAAAATCATTGGGAAAATATTAGATACCTTGAGATAATGCAATTTACATTATTGTAGCATATCAGTGGGGTACACGTTGTATATCTTATAATTAATACCTTAATACACAAGAACGTGATACAAAGATGCTTATAATTTCAAATCTTATAATATTGTCAAATTGAATTACTTGTTTATGTGCTTATTACGTATGAATAAATAGTAATTCATGACATGATCCCATATTCTTTGATGTTTATATTGTATCGCTTTTGCTATAAGATAGCCTGATATGATCCTCTGCTCGTGTCTTTGTTCAAAAATAGTTTGTGTGAATACTTGTATATTTTTATTAGAAAATATCAAAAAGATTTTAAGTTTATGCATCGTTCAATTTTATTCAAAAAAGCCAAAAATATTTGTGTTTTACCTTCCTGAATTGTATTTGAATCCTCTTGATTGAATATTTTTAACTTGTTCGTTATTTGACTTGATAAACTTCATAAATTTGAGTTGAAAGTTTGCGCACTTAAGGGTTTGTGCGTACTTGTAAGTGCGCATGAAGTAATCCCTGCGTACTTAATAAGGACGCATGAGTTAAGTCTTGCGCACTTGTAAGTACGCAAGAGTTAAGTCTGGCGCACTTGTAAGTACGCACGAGTTAAATCGTGCGCACTTGATAAGTACGCACGAGTTAAATCGTGTGGGGTATAAATGTCACACCACGACCGATGGCGGGACATGTAGACTGTTCATAAGCACAAGGTTGACTAAATTGAAATATATTAAACTTCAAATTCCATTACGATCATTCAAACAAAACCAAATCCAAGACAGAAACAATATTTCAAAACATAGGCTTCTTTATTAAAATTAGCTAAGTCCAAAGCCTAAGTGTAGCACATCTTGATCAAACTCACACATTAGTACCTGAAACATAAATAAAATAAAGTCAACTAAAAAGTTGGTGAGTACAACACAGGTTTGTATGTTGATAGCATATAGTTTGTAAAACAAATCCTTACATAACATGATAAATAAGGCATTTATGGGGAGCAGCTATTGTGTAACAAAGTACAATCAAACCTTTGTAACTAGCATGAAAAATTGTGTTGTCGGTATCAATCACCCCAATCTGGGTGGGTTTGTCAGACTCAATAGATCTATCATTGAAAACCGTCGGCTTGAATAGTTAATGATTGCACATAAGTGTTCACAAAAGTTAGCACACATAGCACTCAAGCTCAAATTGAACACATGAATGTAAATAGGATTTGTATTTGTGTTGTTTGTGTAAATGTAAACATGTAATTTGATAGAGTTCATGTTTCACCCCAAAAGTGTAAAAGGGGCTATGAAATACTCACTTGGTTTGAAGGCGTAGATAACAAAGATACTAGATAGAATAAAGATCCTTGAAATGCACAAGTTAACCTAAAGTGTAATGTATATGGTATTAATAGTTTGCACAAAAGTTGAAGTCTAAAGTTGCATTTGGACTTGTGTAAAAAGTCATTGATTTGTAATTGAAAGTATTGAATAAAATATAAAGTTTGAAAGAATATTTTTAGAATATTTTGATTAAGGTTTGAGTTTGAATAATTAAATAAGTAATGTAAATAATTATTGTTTATGAAAACATTGTAAGTATTAGTTATAATTTAGTATAAATAATTAATTGTTTTTGTTTAAATATAAATTAATAAATAATCATTTATTTATTTATTTATTTGTAACGTAACCATTAGAATACTTTTTAAGGTTTAACAATAAATGTAAATTAAATTTTATAAACTTTAAATAAATAATTTTCTATTTATTCCAAGATTAAATATTTGATCTTTCAAAATAGGATTAAATGCATTTTTTATAAAATCAACTATTTTTATTTTGTAACTTAATCAGAATATTTATTGTTTGCAAAATATATAAAATTATAATTCTACCCAAAAATTTAACTCACACACGATCGTGCTTGAACCACGGGCGCGACCATGCTAGTCAGGGCGCGATCGTGTTGATCAAACATAATGCACAATTGGGTTGTTCTCTAGGCACGATCGTGTCCTGGACTAGGCACGACCGTGTCTAGGGTTTTGAGGCATCACCAAGTCTAGCCAAAGGCATGGCTGGGTCTGAGCGTGTGAGGCACGACCGCGCTGGTATTTGGCGCGACCGTGTCTCATGAAGCACGACCGCGCTAGAATACTAGCGCGACCGTGTCTGTCCCAAAACAGAAACGATTTGGCTAATTCTTATATTGTTAATGTTGGAATTCATGGGGCTTTCACCCATTAGATCATCACGAGTCTTTTTGTATAAATTAAGTGTATTTAAAACGTGTCTAAGGTTCGATTCGATTAAATCATTTTTAATGAAAATGTGGATTCGGGTTCGTGGTGATTTCCATAATGAAAGGCCAATTTAACATGGGGCTTTTGATCTGTGAACTGAAACGAAAGTAAGGTTTCAATTACCCGGAAGAATAATGAATCGATGGAGTACGGTAGGGACTTGTTCCGGCGACGACGGTTTGATCTCCGGCGTCTTCTGCTGCAACTCCGGCTGTTTCTGTGCGTTCAGAAGTTTTTAGAGAGGATGGTAATGCGTTTGTTTGGGAGAATTGAGACCAGAATAGTGGATTTGGTGAACAAGAATTAAGGGTCGACGGTTTAGGTTAGGAATCTGTAATTGGTTTTAATTCAGGTGTAATGTCGATGCTTAATCGTCTAATGATGATTATTAACAGATAAACGTGTATAACTGTTACGGAATTGAGCGAGTTTAGAATTAAAGATCGTTTTTTTACGTTTCAACTGTCAAGAGGCGCGACCGTGCCCATATGAGGCGCGACCGTGCCAAGGCACCGGGCGTGACCGTTCCAAAGCAAGGCGCGCGACCGTGCAAAGTCACTTGGCGCGACCGTGCCAGAACGAGGCGCGACCGTGCCTATTAGGGTTTATTGGAAATTTTCAACATCAGCCCTTGTAACTTTGGTCTTTGACATATTTGTATAAATAGATACTTATGTAGTGTTTTAGTAGGTTATAACCGTGTAAAATTTACGGATTAACATTGAAATATAGTATTTAATTGATGGTACGAATAGAACAAAACAGTGCACTAAAATTTGGTTTGAAATGCATTACATTGAATTTGAAATACGGATACTAAAACTCAGAAATGTTACAGTCTCCCCATCTTGAGGGAATTTCATCCCGAAATTTAGCTAGAGGAAGCTACGACATCAGTAAAAAGATGGGGGTACTTGAGCTTCATTTGGTCCTCTCGTTCCCAAGTGAATTCAGGACCACGCTCAGACTCCCAACGAATTTTTCCAACAGGAATACGACTTCGCTTGAGTTGCTTGATTTCACGATCCATAATTTCTACCGGTTTCTCAACGAAGTGCATCGTTTCATCAATGCGCACGTCATCAAGTGGTATATGGAGATTCTCATCAGCGAGACATTTCTTCATATTAGATACATGAAATGTAGGATGCATATTGCCAAGAGATGGAGGTAACTCGAGTTTGTAAGCCACTTTCCCAATCCTTTCAAGGATTTTGAATGGACCAACATAGCGAGGGGCTAACTTGCCTTTCTTTCCAAAACGGATCACACCCTTCCACGGGGACACCTTAAGAAGAACCAGGTCACCGACTTGGAATTCCAAGGGTTTTCAACGTTTGTCGGCGTAACTCTTTTGTCGACTCCTCGCCACTCGAATATTGTCACGGATTTGATTGATCTTATCGGATGTTTCTTGAATTAGCTCGGGATCGGTGATTTGTGCTTCACCAATCTCGTTCCAACAGATAGGAGAACGACACTTGCGACCATAAAGCGCTTCGAATGGAGCCATGTTGATACTTGTGTGGTAGCTATTATTGTAAGAGAACTCAATGAGGGATAAATGTGAAACCAAATTTCCACCAGAATCGATTACACAAGCTCTAAGCATGTCTTCAAGAGTTTGGATTGTCCGCTCGGTTTGACCATCAGTTTGGGGATGGTAAGCCGTGCTCAAATCTAATCGTGTGCCAAGAGCAGATTGAAGAGATTGCCAAAAACGAGAAATGAACCGGGCATCTCGATCGGATATTATGTTTAAGGGAACACCGTGACGGCTCATAATTTTGTCGATGTAAATTCGGGCTAGTTTCTCAACCCGATAGTCTTCACGGATAGGCAAGAAATGAGCAGATTTGGTGAGACGGTCAATGATCACCCAAATGCTATCATAACCACTCGAGGTGCGAGGGAGTTTGGTAATAAAATCCATGGCTAAGTTCTCCCATTTCCACACGGGAATTTTCGGTTGTTCAAGTAATCCAGAAGGACGTTGGTGTTCGGCTTTGACTTTGGAACACGTTAGACATTTGGCAACATAGTGAGCAATATCCTTTTTCATACCGGGCCACCAATATTGTTGGCGAAGATCTTGGTACATTTTATCCGCACTAGGATGAATAGAATAACGAGTCTTGTGAGCCTCGTTCATGAGAAATGTACGGAGATCATCGCGATCGGGAATCCAAATACGGTTCAAGTAATAAAGTAAGCCATTGGGTTTTGATTCAAGCAGAAGTTCAACACCACACGACATTTCCTCGTACATGTTACCCTCGGTGACTGAGACGTGTTGAGCTTCTAAGATGCGGATTTGAATATCGGTTTGAATTCGGGCACAATGAAGCATAACATGGTCCTTTCGACTCAAAGCGTCGGCTACAACATTCGCCTTGCCGGGATGGTAACGAATCTCGCAGTCATAGTCGTTAAGGAGTTCAACCCAACATCGTTGCCTCATATTGAGTTCTTTCTGGTTGAAGATATGTTGAAGGCTTTTGTGGTAGGTGAACACCACACATTTTATGCCATAGAGATAATGTCTCCAAATCTTCAATGCGAATACAACCGCACCCAACTCGAGATCGTGCGTCGTATAATTCTTCTCATGAATCTTAAGTTGCCTTGACGCATAAGCGATTACCTTGCCTCGTTGCATGAGGACACAACCAAGACCTTGGTTGGAAGCATCACAGTAGACAACTAGATCATCATTCCCATCAGGGAGAGTCAAGATAGGAGCATTGCACAACTTTTGCTTGAGAGTTTGGAAAGCTTCTTCTTGTTCTGGTCCCCATTCATAAGTCTTACCCTTGTGAGTCAAAGCGGTAAGGGGGACAGCAATCTTAGAGAAGTTGGAGATGAAACGACGGTAATATCCCGCAAGACCAAGAAATGAACGAACTTTAGTAGGAGTCTTCGGGGCATTCCAATTCTTAACCGTTTCGATCTTAGCAGGGTCAACATGAATACCCTTGTCGTTGACGATATGACCAAGAAATTGAACTTCTTTTAACCAAAATTCACATTTGGAGAATTTGGCATATAGTTGTTCTTTCTTCAAGAGATCCAAAACCAATCTAAGATGTTGCTCATGATCGGCTTTAGTCTTGGAATAGATTAAGATGTCATCGATGAAAACGATCACGAACTTATCAAGGTACGGTTTGCACACACGATTCATGAGGTCCATGAAAACTGCGGGTGCATTGGTTTGTCCAAAAGGCATAACCATGAACTCGTAATGACCATACCTTGTTCGGAGGGCAGTCTTTGGAATATTGTCTTCTTGCACACGGAGTTGGTGATAACCAGATCGAAGATCAATCTTCGAGAAGCAAGTAGAACCTTGAAGTTGATCAAAGAGGTCATCAATTATAGGTAAAGGGTAACGGTTCTTGATGGTAAGTTTGTTGAGTTCGCGGTAGTCAATACACATGCGGAATGATCCATCTTTCTTTTTGACGAACAAGACGGGTGCACCCCACGGTGAATGGCTTGGACGAATGAATCCCTTGTCGGAGAGCTCTTGGAGTTGACTTGCAAGTTCTTGCATTTCAGAAGGTGCAAGACGGTATGGAGCTCTAGCCACGGGGTAAGCTCCGGGCACAAGATCAATGCGAAATTCTACTTGACGAACAGGTGGAAGACCGGATAAGTCTTCGGGGAATACTTCAGGAAAATCTCGGATAATGGGGATATCTTGAATACTCTTCTTTTTGACATCCTTTTGAACGATATGGGCCAAAAAGGCCACGTACTTCTTTCGTAAGTACTTTTGAGCAGTAGTGCATGACATTAATTTAAGCTCTTTGCAAGGCTTTTCACCAAAGACTCTCAACGTTTCTCCCGATGGTAGAGGTATTCGGATGCACTTCTCAAAACAGACGACTTCGGCATGATGATTTGATAGCCAATCCATGCCTATGATGATATCAAAACTTCCTAATGGCATTGGTACAAGATTGATTGGGAATGTATGTTCATTAAGTTCTAGAGAACAGTCATAGATAATAGACTCGATTGTAAGTGAATCACCATTTGCTATTTCGACAGTGAAGGTTTTCTCTAATTGAGATCGTGTCTTGGCAAGTAAAGGTTCAAAGTTAAGTGACACAAAACTCTTATCGGCACCGGTATCAAATAAAATGGAGGCATATTGATTATTTACAAGGAACGTACCATTGACCACGTCATTATTGGCTTGAGCTTCGTTGGCGTTTATATTGAAAGCACGCCCACGAGCTCCATCTTGTCTAGCATTGGCAAATCTTGGGCATTGATCATGGAAATGGTTCGGGTTGCCACATTCATAACATGCACGCCCAATCGCAATAGTGGGAGTACCTTGATTAGTCACTTGGGTGTTGGTTTGGTTTGGTGGGTTGACTTGGCCCGCAAGAGCTTTGGCCCTACAAACATTGACCGTATGGCCATATCTCCCACAATGAGTACAAAGGCGAAATGGGATGCTTTGGGGATGATGGTAGCATGAGCTGATGGTCAAGCTGATTGCTGATTTGACCAAGAAGCTTGATGCTTAGGGGGAGGAGGACAAAGAGAAAGAGAAAGAGAAGGAAAAGAGGACTACTGGTGTTGAGGCGTGTCATCCGGTCGACTTGACTAATGATGACGACAAGGACAAGGATCCCGAAGCCGATCCTAGTGGAGGTGAGCACCAAGCTTTAGCAATCGTGCCCATCTCTGCTGTTCCAATGGCTCAGGGGGAGTCGACTCATCAAGAGGGTGGTGATACCTCTGGTGGTGGTGGTGGTGATAAAGGAAAGTTAGTGGCTGAAGTACTTAAGGACTTATCTGATGATGAGATCCTATATCTAGAGCCTGACTATTCCAAAGAAGCACAGATCGATGCTCTCTTCAATCTAGAAGAAGGAGAGATCGACTCTGGTGACGATTGGGATGATGATGAAGACGTTGTGATCGAAATTCCCAAGGGTGACGGGGAAGGAGAGTACGAGCTAGAAGATGGAGAGATCTTTGAATTTCCATCCTTCGACGCTCCGCTCGACACAGGTTCAGTCGAACAGGCTAGTAATGTAGAAGCCTAGACTGAAGCCTCCCCAGTTGACTCTGAACCTGTGGACCCAGAGGCACCGAAAGAAACAGACATGCCTTCTAGTTCATCAAAGGGTGTAGCTCCTGTTTGGCAAAATACGTCTATAATAGACAAACACGGAGCAACAGGGATGATCTTGGCTGTAAGGTTCGAGGAGGACAAGCAGTTGTTCGCTATCAAAAGATCTGGGGGGGGGGGGGGGTTCAATACTTGAAACCCACCAGTGAATCGTTCAGCTCCTTGCCCAAATACAACCTTGTGATCCTAGCAAACCGAGAGCTGCTGGGTCATTCCAATCATGCAGTGGCGATGAGTTTGTGGGTGGTTCTGCAGTGAGAAGCAAGATCAGGGAAGTTCGAGATGTTCAAGCCTCAAGTGCCCAAGATAGTCAAGGATAAGCACGCTATAAATCCTGTGACTAAGAAGCACTTAAAGAAATTGGTATACAAGCCAGTGCGATGTGAAACTAAGATTCCCTTGAGCAAGTTATCTCAGGATATTCTTGGTGACATGTGGTACTGGTATGTAGATCCAAAGACGGGTGAGGCTGTGATCATGGGTAAAGGACGTTCAGAGAGCGGGAACATAGTGCCAAAGGAACTTATCAGAATATTTCATGAAGTCTGCTTCATCAACTTTTCTGTGAAACATCTAGAGGTACTAGCAGAACGTTATTGCGTTTACACGGATGAGTGGACAAAGCTCCTTGCTTCTAAATATGACAAGGTGATTAAGTTCTGCCTTGATTACAAGAAGAAGATGGAAGCTAAAGATCAAGTGCTGTGAAGACTGAAGATGTGAAGACCGAAGACTGAAGATTATCCAGAGTTGTTGTCAAGGGGGAGTTTGTTGAAGCACTTTCCTGTGACAAACACTATGGATAGATAGAGTCTTAGTCTTAGGTTGTTTTATCTTGTTTGTAATTGTCTTTGTATGTAAGAGTCTTTATGTATTAGTTTATCGAGTTGTATTTACTTTTACATATTGAATGTTGCAGAATTCTCCAAATGTTTTGCGCACTTGTAAGTGCGCAGGAGAAAACTCCTGCGTACTTGTCAAGTACGCAAGAGTAACTTTGCGTACTTGCTAAGTACGCAAGAGCATTTTGCCCTGCGCACTTGCTAAGTGCGCAGGCATCAGGTCTTGTATAAATAGGATAGTTTGACAGTAGTTAAGTACGCAGACATAGACGCAAATACGCAGATTGTAATCTGAGTGCTTTTCTCTGTAACCTTCAAGTGTTTATAATACAAAGAACGTTTAAAGTGTTTTCTCTTGTCGGTTTACTTTGTTTAGCTAGACTCTCCGCCTAGTCACAGGCATTCCGCACCCGGTCCGACTAGTAGACCCACTTGCATGTGACAATCCGCCACACCCGAGGGACCTACATTATTATTGAAAACCTCTTGTAAGAATCTAGGATACATATACAAAGATTGATTTGCCCCTTCTTGAAGATTGTACCTTAGTCCCTCAAAGATCAGGTGAAAAAAGTTGAAACCTTGGGTTGTTATCATGCCATGGACTGCAGATGCAAAGGCCAGAATTTAGTTGATGCCAACCACTCCTCTTTTGAGATATGCATTGAAGAAGAGTGTGGTAGAGATACTTCCAAGGAGGTCACAGCATAGCCTTCTCTATGATGTACTCTTCTTGATTTCCCGTATGCCCAATGGATACAAAGGTCCTCACGTATTCATCCTTGGTATAAGAGTTGGCCGCACCATCATCTTGAAGCTTGGGATGTTTTCTTTGAGTTGCTTAAGAGATGATAAAGTCCTTTCCGTGTACTTTGGCTTTGATTTGGGGGAACCCTGGTTCGAAAGAGTAGACGACGGAGTTTCAGAAATCCTCCATGTGGGATGTGTAGATTGTTGGGTTGACGGTCAGAGCAAAGTGTATTTTTGATCAACACCGAAAGTTGATCATATCATCGAATCCTTCTGACTTCTTTCCTTTGACAAGATACGTCGTTAGATTATGGTACGTTGAGAACTTGTCATTTGGGTTGTTGATGTCAACGTTTGCCATGGTGAGAAAGTTTGGAGGGAATGATGAGGCTTTGAAAGTTGGTTAGAAGCTTGAGTGCTTTAAATGCTTGAGAGTGTATGTGAAAATATGAAAGTTAGGTCGGAATTGAATGTGATGAGGTGAAGGAGGGAATTTGATTTTGTTATAACGACAAGGGTGAGGGTGAGCAATGCTTGCTTGTACCGTACAAACCTTATACTTTTCACTGTTTTACATCTGTAACACACTGTAGCAAACTTGGTTGTTTTACCCATCCATAGCAAACATGGTTGTTGCGGATAAAAGTTAATTTTGATACATTTTTACCCATCCGTAGCAAAGTTGGTTGTTGCAGATGGTTACAATGATCCGCAGCAAAGGATGTTGCAATGTATTCTGCTTCTACTGTAGAAAAGCAATCACGTTTATTACACATGATTGAAGAGAAAGATTTTAATCAAAGCAATTAAACACTTTTGCTGCTAATGACTAACCCTATCAGCAGCAAGCTGGGTTGTTACTGATAGATGAAATCATTAAAATTTCCTTAAGAGTTTTTGAAATTTTTTTATTTTTATTATTATTATTTTTTTAGAAAATATATCTACAACAAAATAAGAACAACAACATTTATTACACAGGATTGAAGAGAAATATTTTAATCAAAGTTCATCATGCAAATGGATTCAACTAGATATATAAATCTAGCTTTATCAAAGGCTTTTGTGAATAAGTCAGCATATTGCTCATTGGTATGAACTTTGGTTAAAATAATTCATCTTTTCTCAACCTGATCTCTAATAAAATGACACCTGATGTCAATGTGTTTTGTCTTGGATTGCTACACCAGATTGTTGGTAATTGAGATGGCACTCATGTGCTCAATGTGAATGGGAGTTGCCATGAATGTCACCCCATAGTCCAGCATTTGATTATGTATCTAGATGACTTATGCACAGCAACTTGAAGCTACAATGTATTTTGATTCCGCTGTAGATGTTGAAACACATGTATGCTTCTTGCATTGCCAGGAAATTAGTCTTCCTCCTAGAAATTGGCATCCTTCTGAGGTGGACTTTTTGTCTAGATTGCATCCACCATAGTCACTGTCAGTTTATGCATACAGATTGAATTTTTCATTCTTTGAGTACCAAAGCCCTAGTCCTTGAGCTCCCTTCAGATATCTGAAAATTCTCTTGACTACTTGAAGGTGTGAGACCTTTGGAGCTGCTTGAAATCTTGCACATAAACAAACTGCAAACATGATATCTGGTCTTGAAGTTGTTAGATACATGAGTGATCCAATCATTACCCTGTACTGATGTTGATCAGTGCCTTGGACATTTTTGTCTAGGGATAGTTGATGGTACACTTGGATTGGAGTTCCTGCAGTAGAGCAATCAGCCATTTTGAATCTGTCCAAAATCTTTTGACATATTTGGTTTGGCTGATGAAGATTCCATTTGGGACTTGTTTGACTTGAAGAACCAGAAAGAAGTTCAGTTCACCCATTGAACTCATTTCAAACTTTGAGTGCATTATGACTTCAAAGTCTCTGCATAACTTCTTCCTTATTGATCCAAAGATGATATCAACTACATAGATTTGTACCAGTAAAATTTCTTCCCTTTTATCTTGGATAAACAAGGTCAGATCAATGGCACCTCTTCTAAATTTTTTGTTGAGTAGATATCCTGAAAAGGTCTCTTACCATGCTCTTAGAGCTTAATGTAGTCCATATAAGGCCTAGTCCAACTAGAAGACTTTGTTTGGATAAGCATGATCTACAAAGCCTGGAGGTTGTTTGACATATACTTCTTCTCCAATCTTCCTATATAGAAAATCACTTTTGACATCCATTTGATAGACAGTAAAGATCTTGGACGTAGCATATGCTAGAAAGATTCTTACGGCCTCCAATCTTGCAACTGGTGCAAAGACTTCATCATAGTCAACTCCTTCTTCCTGAGTGTAGCCTTGAGCTACAAGTCTGACTTTGTTTTTAATTACAACGCCTCTCTCATCTTGCTTGTTTCTGAAGACCCACCTTGTGCCAATGGCCGTCTGTCCTGGTGGTAGGTCAACTAAGGTCCATATTGCTTGTCTCTTGAATTGCAGTAGTTCTTCCTGCATTGCTTCAATACAACTGTTGTGTTACAAGGCTTCATCTATCTTCTTTGGTTCGACTTAAGACAGAAAACAGGTGTATAGACATATATAGATTCATGAGACTTTCTTCTTGTTTGAAGTCCTTGTTGAAGATGGCCAATCACATTTCCTAAAGGATGTTCTTTCTTGATTCTGTGAGCTGGAACCACTTCCAATCTGATTCCCTAGTCGAGGTTGCTTTGATTTTGATCAGGAACATGTTCATTTGAGTTTGTTGAAAATGAGTCTTCAATAGCATCTTCATTACCCATGAGATCAGCAACCATTTCAACCTCATCTTCATCTTCTTCATCAGCAGCAGATGTCTCACTGTCAACAGCAGAGTTGTCAATGTTCCTAGTTTGATCTTCATTTCTGGTGAGAATGTTGTTAGTAACATTTAAGTTGTTTGTTCTAGCTTCACTAGCTTCAATAACATTCACAACATATGGAGGATCAATAGATGGTCTTTTGATCCGAATGGATGGACCATTGAAACCAAGTCTGTGGTCTTCATTAACCGAGGAAGCACTGTATTTTTTTGAATGCCTTTACTTTCACAGAAACAGTTCAAGATATGATTCTTAAACTCTGTCCCTTGATCACACCTTATGGTCTTGACTTTCTCATTGCTTTGATTCTCAACCTTAAGAATGTAAGCTTTAAGAAATCTCAACAGTTTCATCTTTGGTTCTCCAGAAATATACCCAAGAGAATCTGGTGTATTCATTTGTTATCACTAGCTAATATGACTTCTTGCCCATGGACATGACATTTGTAGGACCAAATAGATCCATATGAAGCAGTTGTAGAGATGTGTCATTTGAGTTTAAAGTCTTGGGCTTGTGAGAACTTTTGTGTTGCTTTCCCTTTAGACAGGCTACACAGTGATCATCAAGTTTGAATTCCTTATCATGTAGTCCTCTAAATAGATTTCCTTTGACCAACTTGTTAATGGTTTTGACATTTACATGACTTAATCTCCTGTGCCATAGGGCAGACTCATTAACCGATTCCTTAGACAGAAAGCAAGACACACTTCCAGATGGTGTGACTTTATTCATGTCAAGAACAAATAGATTGTCTTTTCTTTGGGTAGTCAGTAATGTCTTCTCTGGAGGGGGTTTGCTTAAACCAAGAGAAAGCACAAAACATTCTTTGTCTGTGAAATGCATCCAATGCTTTTAATCACATATTTGAGATACACTCATGAGATTGAACTATAATTCGTTGACAAAATTCACGCTTTCAATGCTCATTCTTTCATTTAACAATGTTCCTTGTCCAGTGATATACCCTCCTTTCGAATCACTTCCAAAAGCAACATATCCTCTATAAAAACTTCTGAAGTTTGAGAGGGTGGATCTGTTGCCTGTCATGTGCCTGGAACAACCACTATCTACAACCCAGGTGTTATCTTTGTTACCTGATTGTTCCTGCACATGAGAGAGTTCTAGTTAGACAGAGAATCCCAAGAGCTGACATTCTTGGGAAATGAAAGTGTTTTTAAATCAAGGTTGTCATTTGGCTGGCATTCAACTGATCCAATGACAATGCTTTATGGAAGTGAAAATGTTTCTTTTGCTTTCCATCTTTGAGTCATTTTCCTAGCTGTTTTCCCATTATCAGCAGCAAATTTGTTTGTTGTGGATGGTTTTAACCGATTAGCAACACCTTTGTTTGCTGCTGAAGGCTTTAACTTGCCAGCAACAGTTTTGTTTGCTGCTGATGATTTTAACTTGTCAGCAGCAGACTTGGTTGCCGCGGAAGGCTTTTGCTTGTCTGAAATTCCTTTTGGTTGTAAGTGATCAGCAACAATCTTGATTGAGGCTGATGATTCAACAACTTCTTTTCTTTGATTCTTGATCTTTCTGTTGAACGTGGGTTTTTTCTTGAGGAGCTCTTCTAGAACCCTGTTTTTGTTTATCAGGAAGGATCTTAACTGTTGATACTTTGGAAAACTGGTTGACGGAGTTGAATTCACACTTGGCAACAAAGTGGTATGATTTTCCACAGATAATGCATGATGGTTGAATCTTTGGAGCATGTTTCCTTGGTGGAGAGATACACCTTCTGAACTAACTTGTTCTTGCTTTATAGCTTTTTATCTTTTTGTTCTTCTTCATTTTCTCAAAAGTTTATTGTTTGAGATTTTGCTGTTAAAGGTAATAGAAGCAACTTCTTGCGGTGTGATTGTATTTGCCACAAACAAAACATGACTTGGTAATCTTAACTCTCTGAAAGTACACGTAGTCCTTTCTTTGAAACAGATCTTTGAAATTTCTGGGATGATTTTTGTTATGTTCAAAGGTGGCTTCCTCCAATGTTTTCTGAACATATGGAGTTCTGTTTTCAGCTGTTTGACAGATGTCAAACATTTTCTTTCAGGATCTGCTTTGGAGGGTTCTCCTTTTTCAAGATTTAGCTTTCTTCTTGTTAGAGGATAACTGATTTTGATTTGCTTGAAGGGTTGTGGTACTGGTATGGATGGAATGAAGAGACTGGGACCATTTTTTTGAATCACCATACCAGATTTTGTGGTTTTCAGGATTACTTCACTTAAAGGAAGTAGGGGGCTCCACTGGTTTTCAGTGGTTTCTGTGAAATCTGAGCATGTGGACTCAGATTGAATTGAAGTACTACATTCTTCAACAACTACTTCTTCTTTGAGAGGATCAAGATTTATGTTTGCTTTGTCAAGATTTGTAAGATTGAATTTTGGTTAATGAATTGCTACATAATCAGCAGGTGGTGGAACAAATTTGTATTATCAGCTTGGTACCCTAGACTAGTAGTTACCTTTTCATGAATTTGAGTATCCAAAAGCCTTTGCAACTTTTTGGATGCAAATTCATACTTCTCAACATGAACTTTTTGATCTGCCAGTTCAGCTCTTGTAGCTTTTAGCTTAACCAATAGATCATCAATCTGACTTTCAAGGTTTTTTTGTTCATGTTTTAATGATGAAATGTCCTTTTTTAGACAGTTAATTTTTTCTTTATAACTGTTTTTCACCTTTTTGAATTTAGATTTCATTTGATGAAACTCTTCATTTTGATCTATTAAATTCTGGCTATGCTTTCTATATCCTAACACTTTATCAATGCAAACTTGAGAGCAAAGATGTTCAAATACCTGAGGTGGTATATCGGTGGTGTCTACCATAAAAGCTTGATTGCCTATGGATAATTCCTCATATTGAAAGCTCTAGTCAAAGTCAGTTGTTCCAACTTGCTGAGCTGCATAGGCTGCAGTTTGAGCAGGGATGTTTTGACCCGCTGGACCTTGATGTGTCTGTCTTTGTTGTACATCAGCTGGGTTTGCATTTGGTGCTTTACATTCTCTAGCAAAGTGACCAAGTTGGTTACAGTTGTAACATCTTATTTTTCTTTTGTCCAAGCCAACTCCAGTGTTGGAGTTGTTTCCTAGAATGGGTCTTCCTATTCTGGAGTAGAACCGTTTTGCTCTAATGGTCAACATAGCATAGCAATGTTGTATTTCCATTTCTTCCAAATCATCTGGATGAAAGTGCTCCAGATCTTCTTTGATGAAGAACATATTGTTTGAAGCATCAATGACAAAGGCAGCTGAGTTGGTACTTTGAGGAGGGGCTTCAAGAAGAAATGGTGAGTGGTTTACTTGAGCATTTGGGGTTTGAGGGTGTGTGACAGTGGGAGGATAATAGTTGCTAGAACTTGCATCATCAGAATGTAATGCAGGGGAAATGGTGAGGGTAAGGGTGATGATGAAGACAGTGGTGAAGATTAATGATCTGATCTATTATCTCTAGCTTGAATCATCTCCAGTTCATATGTCTTCAACATGCCAAACAGCTCAGTCATTGGAAGAATCTTCAGGTTTTCAGTTCTTCTGATTGACACTGTGTATAGTGTCCATCAACTTGGGAGAGATCTGATGAACTTTTTGAGAATATCCTCATTCTCAAGCTTTACCTTTGAGCACTGCAGCTCTCCCACAAGATATGTGTACCTGTTATACAGAGTGGTAAGAGACTCATCATCTTTGCAAACAAAATTTTCATATTGTTGCTTAAGAATATCTCTCCTTTTCTCCTTGACTTCTTTTGACCCAGCAAACATCTTTTCAAGAGCTTCGCATAGCTCTTTAGCAGTCTTGTATTCTCTGAAGTTGGGGAAGATTTCATTTTGTAAGCACATTTGAATAGCTCCCAGAGCTTTTAAGTCTACCTCCATCTTCTTTTTTTCTTCTTCTGAGTACTTTGAAGGTTCCTTGGGAACAGATGGACCTCCAGAATCAGCAAAGGTCACCATAGGAGCTCCAAAACATAAGGACCCTCTTGTATGGATCTCCACATTCCATATTCTTGGAAGCAGAAGAAGCTTTCAATTCTGTTCTTCCACATATCGTAGTCTTCACTAGACACAAATCTTGGTGGTCTGTTAAGGCTTCCAGTGTTATCAAATCCAGTGTTTTGTGACAATTTTACAATAGAACCAGACAGTGATTAAACAAGTGTGAGTTTGTTTAATCTGACAGCCAAATCTTTGATACCACTTGTAGGATCGAGTTTTACAAGATGGTTCTGTTTAAGTTAAGATTGGCGGAAACAATCACAACTATTCAAAGTAACTAGAACAATGAGAATACTGATAAATAATGGTTTGTATTAATCTTCAATGTTTTACAAGTTACAGAGAAAACTTTGTGAAAGCTTACTTGTACAATGAACAATTACAATACTTATATAGCAACTTAGAATCAAGATAGACCCTTGATTCTAAGGACCAGATCAAACACAGACCATTGATATTGTACACTAGAAGCTATACTATATGTGGATACAACAAAAGACTACAAAAGTTAACTTTAACAAAACATCTTCTTAGGCATCATTGCTTGGATACTTAGAAGGAGAGCGTTGTCTTTTATTGTATGCACCGGTAACATTCTTTCTGCATGTGATGTGTCAGGGTTGCAGCAAAAAGTTGTTAGTAGTAAAGTTGATGCTACTGATATGCCTATCAGCAGCAACGTTTAATATTCAGCAGATAAGGCTATCTGCAACATAGTTGTTGATCAACAACAAAGCTTAACTATCCGCAGCATAGACACTTATTCACAGCAACTTCAGTGTATCCACAGCATTTGTACTTAGTAAGTTTTGTAGCCATTAGTCTTTATCTCTGCAGAATCTCTAACAAAATTTGATCAAAACATAGCACTACGGGCTTACCTGTTAAGAACCAGCAAGAGCTCAGGGTCACAACATGACGGACTTACATGCCCTGACAAGAGATCCCCTTCCAATCACATATTCCCAAAAAGAAAAAAATATTTACGGGTATATTTATATGTACGTCTTTAAACATATCTTTTGACTTTTTCCTATAGCATGACATTAACATTGCGTGTCTTTTTGCTCAGAGTTCTACTTTGCATATTAGCTTTGCACTATCATTGAGTGTCTTTTTAATCTATTGCATGTCAATGCATGTCTTTTATTTATAGTATATATATATTATGTATAGACTTGTATCAAGTCATCTCACAACCCCTTTGTGAAGGGTCCTGTTAGTGCAATCCCAATAGAGCAAGAGTTATCCATAGTTCATCAACCTTTATGTTTAAGTTTTCTATTATTAACAGGAAAGACATATTACACTAATCTATGAGATGTTCCCACTAAGGCCATAAGATTATTTAGTTCAGGTGTATCACAAGCAAAACCTATCAACATATCCAACAATGATCCTAATCATTTCAATCTAGTGCCTTACATGTGTTGATCCTAGCCTTAAGAAACGAACATTCATATCACTTCCCACTTAATTGCAAACCCCCGACTCAGACACAAACAATATATATTGTTTCATAAAAACTTTGAAACAAACAAACTCTTTTTGTAATTTTTTTTGAATTTGATGAAAGGTAAAACAAACTCATTTTTCTTATTCCTCCCCCTAAACAAACTGTACAAAAAAAAATCTTTTTGGTGACAAGTTTAATCTTTAAAACAAATCATTTCAGTGAAGATATCTGCAACATTGTTGTCAGAATATACCCTTTCAAGACATATGAGATTTCTCTCAAAACAGTCCCGGATAAACCTTGATATCAATATGCATGGTTTTAGAATGTTGAATTGGATTTTTCATAATTAGGATAACAGCCTCATTATCAAAGAATATATGAGTATTTGGAAATGTCAAATCGTAATCCAACAATTGATGTTCCATCGAGATGACTTGTGATCAACATGCCGATGCAGCAACATACTCAGCCTCAGTGGTAGAAGTGGAGATTGTGTGTTGCTTCTTGCAATGCCAAGAAATTAACCAATCCCCTAGAAACTGACATCCCCCGCTTGTAGATTTTCTATCTATTTAACAACCCTATCACAAAAAGCATACAAGTCAAAGTTAGACTCTTTAGGATACCAAAGGCCATGTCGAGGCTTGCCCTTTAAATACCGAAAGATACTTTTAACAGCAGTTAATGGGACAACTTGGGATTGGCTTGATAACGAGCACACTTACACACAAAAAACATAATATCTGGACGATTGGCCATCAAGTACATCAAGGAGACGATTATATATTTGTATTGTTTTTATCAACAGCAGCCCCGTCTGTGTCAGCATCCAAAACTGGCCGTGCAGCCATCGGAGTAGAGGCAGCTTAAGCATCACTGAATTTGAACTTGGCAGTAATGCCATCCACAAACCTGTCTTGATGAATGAGAATGCCATCACTTGATTGTTTAATCTGTAACCCAAGAAAGAACGTCAATTCACCCAAAGCACTCATCTCGAATTTCTTTTCCATAACTTTTCTGAATTTTGTGCACAGTTCCTCATTTGTGGACCCAAAGATGATGTCGTCCACATAGATTTGCATATGAATTAGATCTCCATCCACCCATCGAACGAACAGAGTTTGATCAAGCACCGCGAGTGTATCTGATATGAGGTTAAATATCCCGTATATAAGAGTCTAGGTTCATAGTTTTAAGAGTTTAGCTTTGTATATCGAGTCTGTTTTATGTTCATTTGGTATTTGTGTCTACTACAGGTTTAATGTGCTAAGTGAGTGGGAAAACACGAGCTTAAAATCATGAGGATAGTAGCATACATGGGCCCCGGAGAACTTAAAGTCAAGAAAAGTAAAAAATGTGGAATTTAGATTCTTCGCGACACGCGAAGATCAGGAGGAAGAATGTCGCGACACACGAGGGCCTTGAAAAGCGCACCCGACTAATTTGTTATTCGCGCCCCGCGAAGAACATCCGTTCTAAGTTCGCGACACGTGAAGATTCATAAGTTAGGCAAATTTAACCTAATTTCAATTATAAAGCATGGATGGGTCTATAGTTGAATTAACTTGTCATTCTACGATCCAAAGATTCCCTAAGGATATTTCCAGAGATAAAGTTTTAATATTTACTAGTTTATGATGCTAGATCAAGTTAGAACAACTATTGAAGAATCAATGACGATGTCGATGAGCGGGTAATCTCTTCGTGTCGTTTCCAGGTTTAGGATCTGCTTGTAAGTGATATATTTGGTTTCATACTTGATTTGGTCTAGTCTTCTTGTAATCGTTTGATTGTTTGAGTTCTAAGATTAATTGGATTCATTGAACACGTTTAGTTTATTGATTATCATATGCATTAGTTTTTTGGTTATCTATCGTGAACCATTGTGTATCTATGATTATTATTCTGAATTGGTAATTAACTATTGGGTAATTAACTTGTGTCAAACATTCGGTTTTACAATCGTTGTTCAATACAGTCGTTATTTGAATGTTAATTATTTAGCAATCTAATTAATGAGTTATATGTATTTAACTTCCAATAAGTACAAACCAGTAATCACCGAACTTGTAATCTGAACCCGAAAGCGATGCGTTTTCTCTTAATAGTTTTTACAAAGTTAAAGTTATTTACTTTTTAATTAAAACCCGAACAGTTTTCATAAAATAAACACTTTCCACCAATTACCTTTGGATACGATTACCTACTCCATTATACTATAGTTTAAGGTAGCTAGGGATTATAATACTTGTTTTTGATTGACCTTAACAACGCGATCAAAATGGAGCCGTTGCCGGGGAATACGTGCACTTAGTGTTTTTGTTTTTAATTATTTTGTTTGGAGCTACTAATCTTTTGTTTATTCGTGCAGATCATAGGTTAATGCATACTCGTAATTCAGGAAGGAAGTCACCACTTTTATTCAATCCAGAAATAGAATAGACCACTAGAGCCAATCGAAAGATAAAGAACCAAGTCCAAACCATCTTAGAGAAACTCGACAGCCTGAGAATGTCACAAACTCAACCACCGAACCCAGATCCAAACCAAGGTGGGGACCCGTCCCACCTTTTCCATATCTCCTATTTCCTAATCAACCACCACCAAATCAACAACCACCCGAACAACTGTAGGTCCCCGGGTGTCTCGGATCGTTACGTGTGGGTGTGTGACTAGTCGGACCGGGTGCGGAATGCCCGTGACTAGGTGGAGAATCAAACAACACAAAGTAAACCGACAATTAAATCACTTTAAAGTTCATTCTATTATAAACTCAAACGGTTACAGCAAGAAAATACTATGTGCAAATGTCTACGTACTTATCTTCTGTCAACCTATTCTATTTATACAAGACCTGATCTCTGCGCACTTAACAAGTGCGCTGGGTATATTGTTCATGCGTACTTAGCAAGTACGCAGAGTATTCTTGCATACTTGCTAAGTACGCAGGAACTAATTCCTCCGCACATGCTAAGCGCAAAACACTTAGAGAAAAATTACAACAATGACATGCATTAGAAATTACAACTCGATAACTAATACATACAGACATTACAATACAAAGACAAAACATACAAGACAAGTACAATAAACTAAGACACTATCCATAGTGCTTGTCACACAAAAGTGCTTCAACAAACTCCCCCTTGACAAAAGCTCTAGATTGTCTTCGGTCTTCACTGCTCCCTAGCTTTAGCTTCCATCTTCTTCTTGTAGTCAAGGCAGAACTTGATTACCTTGTCGTATTTAGAAGCAAGGAACTTTGTCCACTCGATCGTGTACATGCAGTACTTGTCAGCTAGTGCCTCCAGATCTTTCACAGAGAAGTTTATGAAGCAGACTTCATCAAACACTCTGATCAGTTCCCTTGGCACTAAGCTTCCCCTATCGGACCACACCTTTCCAATCACTACTGTCTCGCCCGTTTTAGGATCTACGTACCAGTACCATATGTTTTCGAGGATATCCTGAGATAACTTGCTCAGAGAAATCTTGGTTTCACATAGCACTGGCTTGTATACCAGTTTCTTTAAGCTTTTCTTAGTTACAAGATGTCTAGCATTCTTGTCCTTGAATCGCTTGGGCACTTGAGGCTTAAACGTTTCGAATTTCTTAGATCTTACCTCACGCTGTAGAACCTGCCACAAACTCATCGCTACTGCGTTATTTGAGTGACCCAGCAGCTCTCGGTTTACTAGGTTCACGAGGTCGTATCTTGCTAAGAAGTTGAAAGCTTCACTGGTTGGTTTCAGGTATTGAACCCCCAGCTCGCTTGATTACAAACAACTTCTTATCCTCATCGAACCTCACATGTAAGATCATCCATGTCGCTCCGTGTTTGTCTATGATTAAAGTCTTTTGCCATACCAGAGCCAGATCCTTTGATGAACTTTCAGGCATATGTTTGTCTTTCTTTGCCTCTGGATCCACCGGTGTAGGGTCGGCAGGGGAGGCTTCAGTCGACGACTCAATAGTACTAGCAGGCTCGACCGAACCTGTGTCAAAGGATGGAACTTCCAAGATCTCTCCATCTTCAATCTCATACTCTCCTCCCCCGTCGCCCTTGGGAACTTCTATCACCACATCATCATCTTCCTCATCCCAATCGTCACCAGAGTTGATCTCTCCTTCTTCAAGATTTGTGCTTTTTTGGAATAGTCTGGCTCTAAGAATAAGATCGCATTATTCGACACGTCGTCAAATAGATCTTTCAAAACGTCAGCTACAGACTTTCCTTTATTTCCACCTGAAGCGTCACCACCTTCCTGGTGAGTCGACTCCCCCTCAGCCATTGGAACAGCAGAAATGGGCACTATCGCCAAAGCTTGTTGCTCACTTCCACTAGGACCGACTTCAGGATCCTTGTTGCTCACTTCCACTATGACAAGCCTCATCACCGGTAGATTTTGATGTCTTCTCCTTCTCTTTTTGTTTCTCCCCCTGAGCAGCAAGCTTCTTGGTCAGTTCAGCTACTAACTTGACCATCATTTCATGTTCTTTCCGCTGCATGTCAAAACGTACCTCTAAGGACGTTCTGTGTCCTAGAATCATATTATTTGTTTTGATTAATAGTTCATTCTGGGCCATCACATTTGCAAGTCTCTCTTCAGTCCAAGTCCTCTGGCTTCTTAGAATAGTAACTTTGTCCACCAACGAATTTATCTGAGCTTGTTGAGCCTCAGATTCTTCCCTTGATTTTCTAACTGTTTCAAGTAGACCAGCGACTTGTGTTTCCAAAGTGTGAATCCTGGCATCATTTGGATCAGGATTCCTGGACGTAGAGGCTTCAGCATGGTGGAGGGGAGATGAGAAGATGGTATCAAAGTCAAAACCCTAGGAGAAGTCTCCAAAGTTGTAGGGTTAACGGATAGGTTCAATGGTGGTAGTAGGGATTGATGATGGGATGGTGGTTGTAGGAGTGGTGGAAGGAGTGATGATGACTGACTCGGTAAGAATCGGAGTAGTCACCGCCACTTGGAGAGATGTTGCAGGGAGGGACACTATCACAGGAACGTCCTTTGTGATAGCAGTGACAGCCACATCAGGTGTAACCTGTGGCCTCCTCCGTTGTCGACGGTACAATTGTTGTGAAGGATAGCTTGTTGCGGTAGAAGCGGAATCAGTACTCGCATCCGATACATTTACTTGCCTCTCAGCACTGACCTCTACCTCATGAAGGATAGCTTGTTGCGGCCTATCCCCCCGTTGCTTATTGATACTTTCTCTCATACGTCTTTGTATAGCAGTGTCTGAATCAGAATCTGGTTCATATTCACTGCTAGTCGATTGTCGCTTTCTCTTAGAAGATGACTCGGGAAGGGTCACATTTGTCAGTCTCCTTGGGTGTGCCTGGGATGGTGCATCATCAGAATCAGATGAAACGGACTCAGTCGATTCTGAGTCAGACTCTTCAGCACAACTTCTTCCTCGTCCCCTTCTTCTTTAGACATATCATCTTTCGATCCAACTTCCTCTTCTTCTTGCTGTACATCACTGTACTGACTGAGTTCTGGCTCAGACTCGGCACTATACCATATTAAGTCAGCAGGGGCCACATATGCTTCATTGATCAGGTGGCCAAAGAGAGGAGTGTGCTCATGGGTAGGTTCTACACTGCCTGGCTTTAGAAATTGTGCAAACACTCTCTTGTCCACCCGTTTGACTTGTAGTCTCTCTCCAATCGTGGGTAGATTTGGTACAGCATCATTAATCAACAACTGCACGAACCTAGGGTATAATAGAAATCTAAACCTATCGGCAGCATTGATCTGATCGGTGATAGACTTGTAGATATACTTCGAGAAGTTATAACCCTTGTTGAGAGAGAGGGCAACCATTGCAGCCGCCAAGTCAAGCCCCATGGCATCCTTTCCAGCCTTTCTAGCAGATAGGCACATGATCATGACGTGTGCAAAGTAACGCCACTGATCAAGTACCCACATCTTCTTGTATGAGGAATAGTCCATGGTACCTACATACCCCATCCTTTGTCTCCAACATCCATCAACGAAGTAGTCAGGGTAACTCACCAGATAAGTGGATTAGCCCCTAAACGGTAGCACGCATCGGATGGTATCTTCAGAACTAGCAACGTCATGTCCAACTATAGTAGCCCTAATGACTGTAGGTCCACATGGCTCTTCTACAGATCGTTCCCGTGATAGGACGTATCGTTAACGCGGGTTGCGGAATCCAACCGAATCAACAATTGTATACACAAAATATAATAGAAACAATCACGTAAATAACATTCAAGCTTGTATTCCAACAATCATAGAGTTTAGAGACTCAATCAGACAATTCGTTCACTTCATTTCAATGCTTCGTAAACCGACTCTGTAACCTCTATATATAGACATCTGATATGTATTAGGCGAACTTCACAAGTTCACCTCTAACAGACTAAGCGAACTTAACAAGTTCGCCTCAGATAGACTAAGCGAACTTAACAAGTTCGCCTCTGTTTGACTAGTTCGCCTCTAGCATAACTTGTATAAAACACTTAGAATATTACATACAAAAACATAAAGACATTAGATCTAAACTATTACAAAGCTTTTGATGTTATAAACTGTTACCTAACAGACTCCCCCTTGACAATAGCTTGATCTTCAGTCTTCAGTCTTTATGATGAGCTTTTCCAAATATCCGGTAATCTGCTGCATGCACTCCATATCTTGTACATATCTCCAACACTCTCTTATACTACAATCCTTGTTCTCTCCATTCATCAGTGAACGTGATTTCATTCTTTCTCAACGTTCTATGATCTTTCTTTGAAAAATTTAAAAGATTCATTGCATCATAGAAACATACAATGACCTTATTATCTTTGTCTTCAATCCTTGCTTCACCAGTATTAACATCAACATACCACCATTTCATATTCCCAAGAAAATCTTGAGGAATCTTCTTCAACGGTATCTTGTGTACAGCACGTACTGGTTTGAACTTGTACTTCCATGTCACTTTCCCAGTCTTTTGATCTATTATCCTCACTCTCTTTCCTTTCTGAGGCTTTAGCCTTTCATACTTTCCCGAACCACCTTCTCTCTTGATTAGATTAGCAATCACATCCCCTAAACCAAACTTGGATCTATTAATAAGTGGTTTTGAAGCTAGACCATTCATTTCGCACCTTGGCAAAGTATTGAAATATTTGATCATCGGCTTTAAGTACTGAACACCATCAGATCTTTTAATAGCAAACAATTTTGTGTCATTATCATAAAACCAACTTATGATTCTTCCAACACACCTCTCTTTATTCACATATTTTTCTTTCTGAGCAGGTTGTGCTTGAGACTTGGGTAGCACCTTCATCTAGCTATTCACAACTTTTCTCCACTGTTCTCTAGTCATCCCTGTATTTCTGTACATCACAGGTTCTTCATTCACCTTAGGAGACACAGTGTGAGTAGTATCAGCTTCAACATCTATATTGGATTGAACATTCTCATCATCAGTATCCATCTTGGATTCAGCAATATCTTCAGGCACAGTGATATCTTCAATAGAGTCCATAGAATCTGTTACTCCTTCATAAGAAAACTCAGGAATAACATCATCTTGGATGAAGTTATAAGGAACATTAAGACCATCACTGCCTTCATAAGTAACATTATCTTTATTTTTCTCTATCTCTATCTCCACTATCTCTCCTTCTTCCACGTCATTATCAGACACATCATCTTCAATGTCATTGAATAATTCATCAATGTCATCCAGACATTCTATCTTCTCAGCTTCTTCCTCTTCAGAATCCGCAAAGAATTCCAATAGCAAAACTTCTTCATTAACTCAAGAAGCATCCTTGTTTCCTTCAATTGTTTGAGATGTCGACTCCCCCTGAACTGTAGATATAGGATTAACGTCAACAGCATATTGACGATCACCCTCAGCATTTACAGTAGGATCATTGTATTCATCATCCTTTCTTTGAATGGACTCAGTGTGACACGAATCATGGATCCTTAACTCCCCCTGAGCGTCAAGATGCTCAACATGTTTGGATACCAATGCTTGCATGTCAGCAATCTGCTTGGCTTGAGTCTGAATCACCAGCTGTCTTTGAGAATCAGTAGATACAAGAGTATCCACCTGAGTTTGTAAAGTAAGCACTTGAGATTCAAGGAAAGTAATCCTATCAGAATCAGAAGGTTTTGAAGGACCAGCTGAAGATTGAGGAACTGAAGGACTTGGAGTAATCTGTAACATTTCTGATTTTAGTATTCCTATTTCAATTCAATGTAATGCAATTTCAAGTTCTATACTCGTGCAATGTCTCATTATTTTCTCGCCGTAAATTTAATGCAATAATTCTATACAAATTCGCAAGTCTTACTCGGTTATATACATTTAGACACTATACAAGAAACTATTTTATTCAAACTTATCAAATCTGAAAAGTCAAGGACTAAAATTGAAAAATGTCAACAAACCCTAGTCTAGCACAGTCGTGCTTCGTCCTAGCACGGTCGCGCCAGGTGCTTTGGCACGGTCGCGCGACCTGCTTTGGAACGATCGCGCCCGGTGCCTAGGCACGGTCGCGCCTGCGTAACAGTCGAAACGTAAATGTGATTTCAAAATGCTCAATCATTCAAAATTCAAATCCGATTACGTTTCTTCTTCCACTAACGTGAGTTATACCATTCTCAATTATTCAACGCCTCAGTTTCATACCATCAATCTCGAATTCTCTCTCAAACAATTCAAGCAAAACTCGAATCCTATTCTGAGACGCAAATTCCCCCGATCAAGAAAGGATTACGCATCTCCCGGATCTCCCCAAGACTCTGGACTCTCTGGCCTAGCCGGAATTGCAGCCGAAGTCGCCGGAAGCCGTTTTCTCCGTCGCTGGAACTCCCTTCTACCGATCGTTACCAATTCCTTCCTGTTTTAGGTAAGTATACTCTCCATCTCATTCGTTTCAGTATCATCATCAAAAGCCCCCTATTAATCTGGGCTTTCATTACAGAAATTGTTCGAATCAGAATTGTTATTTTAAATAAAAACGATTTAATCGAATCCATACTTAATCGCGATGTTCATGCAATTAAACTATATTAAAAGACTCGTAATAACCCATTAATCAAAAGCCCTAACAATTCCATCGTTATAAATACAAGAAATTGTTAATTCGTGTCTGACTTGGAATAGACACGGTCGCGCTAATCATCTAGCGCGGCCGTGCCTCGTGTAGCGCGGTCGTGCCGACTATCAGCGCGGTCGTGTCCTCCTGTCCAGACCTTGTCATGCCCTCTGGGCTAGTCTCTGTTGTGTCTAAAGATCATAGACACGATCGTGACTGGTCAAGGCACGGTCGTGCCTCTTGTCTGGTCTAGTTTGTGCTCCTGTTGATCAACCCGGTCGCGCCCGTGGCTTGAGCACGATCGTGCCCTTCCGAGGCACGGTCGTGCTAGACTCAGATTATTTTTATCAGAATTATAATTTTTATATTTTAATCAGTAAATGTTTCAGATTTTATAAAAATATGTGTTCTGTATTTAAAAATGGATTTAAAGTTTAATCTTGGCATAAATATGATTTATTGAAAAGTTTATAAAAATTAAATTTATACTTATTTAAAATGAGGTTTTAAATAATTAAGTTACAAGATTTATTTATACTTAATTACAATTAATATTTACATTATTTCATAAACTATAATTATATATTTATTTATTTATTCAATTCAAACCTAATCAAATTACTTCAAACATATTTTACTTCAAACTCTATATATTTTATACAAATCAATAGTTTTATACACAAATTCAACTTTCACTTTAGACCTAAACTTTGTACATCTATTTAATTCTATACGCATTACTCGATAGGTTAAATTGTGCGTTCCAAGGATCATAATTGCTATCTATAATCTGTGTTAGCTACATCTTCATATCAAGTGAGTATTCACAACCCCTTTTTACTCTTTTACACTTTTGGGGTGGAACATGAACTTTATACACATTACACATTTCACAACTACATTTACCTCTTTGTGCCACCTGCAATTTTCATCATCCTCAAAATATCCCATGTCGCCTTTGCACTCACTGTGGGATATATGGTCACACCATCAATATCTGTAGGGCCAAAGCTTTTGAGGGTCAAGTTAATCCGCCGAACCAACCCAACCCAACCCGCGAGTGGCTAATCAAGGTGCTCCCGCCATTGCTAATAGGCGTGCCTGCTATGAGTGTGGTGACCCGAACCATTTTCGTAATCTATGTCCAAGACTTGCAAATGCTAGACAAGGTGGAGCTCGTGGGCGTGCGTTCAACATAAACGCCAACGAAGCTCAAGCCAACAACGACGTGGTTAATGGTACGTTCCTTGTTAATAGTCAATATGCCTCCATTTTGTTCGATACCGGTGCCGATAAAAGTTTTGTGTCACTAAATCTTGAGCCTTTACTTGCAAAGACACGATCTCAATTAGAGAAAACCTTCACCGTTGAAATAGCAAATGGTGACTCCCTTACAATTGAGTCTATTATCTATGATTGCTCTTTAGAACTTAATGATCATGCATTCCCAATCAACCTTGTTCCAATGCCACTAGGAAGCTTTGATATTATCATAGGTATGGATTGGCTATCAAATCATCATGCCGAAGTCATTTGCTTTGAAAAGTGTATTCGAATTCCGCTTCCATCGGGAGAAACCTTAAGGGTTTTTGGTGAAAAGCCTTGCAAGGGTCTTAAGTTGATGTCTTGTACTACCGCTCAAAAGTACTTACGAAAGAAGTACATCGCCTTCTTAGCTCATATTGTTCAAAAGGATGTCAAGGAGAAAAGTATCCAAGACATTCCTATCATTAGAGATTTTCCCGAAGTGTTCCCTAAGGATTTATCCGGTCTTCCTCATGTTCGTCAAGTAGAGTTCCGCATTGATCTCATGCCCGGAGCTAACCCCGTTGCTAGAGCTCCTTATCGTCTTGCACCTTCCGAAATGCAAGAGCTCGTAAGTCAACTTCAAGAACTCTCCGATAAAGGTTTCATTCACCCAAGTCATTCACCGTGGGGTGCACCCGTCTTATTTGTTAAAAAGAAGGATGGATCATTTCGTATGTGTATTGACTACCGCGAACTCAATAAGCTTACTATCAAGAATCGTTATCCTTTTCCTAGAATCGATGATCTCTTTGATCAACTTCAAGGTTCTACTTGCTTCTCGAAGATTGATCTTCGATCCGGTTATCATCAGTTCCGTGTTCAAGAAGATGACATTCCTAAGACTGCTTTTCGAACAAGGTATGGTCATTACGAGTTCATGGTTATGCCTTTCGGGTTAGCCAATGCCCCCGCAGTTTTCATGGATCTCATGAACCATGTGTGCAAACCGTACCTTGATAAATTCGTGATTGTTTTCATTGACGATATCTTAATCTATTCCAAGACTAAAGCCGACCATGAAGAACACCTTAGATTGGTTTTAGACCTTTTAAAGAAAGAACAACTATATGCCAAGTTCTCCAAATGTGAATTTTGGTTAAAAGAAGTTCAATTTCTTGGTCACATCGTCAACGACAAGGGTATTCATGTTGATCCTGCTAAGATTGAAACGGTTAAGAATTGGAATGCCCCGAAGACTCCTACCGAAGTTCGTTCATTTCTTGGTCTTGCGGGTTATTATCGTCGTTTCATCTCAAACTTCTCAAAGATTGCTGTCCCTCTTACCGCTTTGACCCATAAGGGTAAAACTTATGAGTGGGGACCGAAACAAGAAGAAGCTTTCCAAACTCTTAAGCATAAGTTGTGCAATGCTCCCATTTTGACTCTCCCCGATGGAAATGATGATTTAGTTGTCTATTGTGATGCTTCTAACCAAGGTCTTGGTTGTGTCCTCATGCAACGAGGAAAAGTAATCGCTTATGCATCAAGACAACTCAAAATTCATGAAAAGAATTATACGACGCACGATCTCGAGTTGGGTGCGGTCGTATTCGCGTTAAAGATTTGGAGACATTACCTATATGGCACGAAATGTGTGGTATTCACCGACCATAAAAGTATTCAACATATCTTCAACCAAAAAGAGCTCAATATGAGGCAACGACGTTGGGTCGAACTCCTTAACGACTATGACTGCGAAATTCGTTACCATCCCGGCAAAGCGAATGTAGTAGCCGATGCTTTGAGTCGAAAGGACCATGTTATGCTTCATTGTGCCCGTATTCAAACCGATATTCAAACCCGTATCTTAGAAGCTCAACACGTCTCGGTAACCGAGGGTAACATGTATGAAGAAATGTCGTGTGGTGTTGAACTTCTTCTTGAATCAAAACCCAATGGCTTACTATATTATTTGAACCGTATTTGGGTTCCCGATCGCGATGATCTCCGTGCATTTCTCATGAACGAGGCTCATAAGACTCGTTATTCTATTCATCCTGGTGCGGATAAAATGTACCAAGATCTTCGCCAACTTTATTGGTGGCCCGGTATGAAGAAAGACATTGCTCTTTATGTGGCCAAATGCTTAACTTGCTCCAAAGTCAAAGCCGAACATCAACGTCCTTTTGGTTTACTCGAACAACCAGAAATTCCCGTGTGGAAATGGGAGAATTTAGCTATGGATTTCATTACCAAGCTCCGTCGCACCTCGAGTGGTTATGATAGTATTTGGGTGATCATTGATCGACTCACCAAATCTGCCCACTTCTTACCTATTCGTGAAGACTTCAAAGTGGAGAAATTAGCCCGAATTTACATTGATGAAATTGTGAGCCGTCATGGTGTTCCCTTGAACATAATATCCGATAGAGACGCTCGGTTCACCTATCGATTTTGGCAATCTCTCCAAAAGGCTATTGGTACTCGATTGGATTTGAGCACGGCTTACCATCCGCAAACTGATGGTCAAACCGAGCGAATAATCCAAACTCTTGAAGACATGCTTAGAGCTTGTGTAATCGATTTTGGTGGCAATTGGGATTCACATTTATCCCTTATTGAGTTTTCTTACAACAATAGCTACCACACAAGTATCAACATGGCTCCATTCGAAGCTCTCTATGGTTGTAAGTGTCGTTCTCCGATCTGTTGGAACGAGATTGGTGAAGCACAAATCACTGGTCCCGAGTTAATTCAAGAAACATCCGACAAGATTTTTCAAATCCGTGACAATATTCGAGTAGCGAGGAGTCGGCAAAAGAGTTATGCCGACAAACGTCGAAAACCCTTGGAATTCCAAGTCGGTGATCTTGTTCTTCTTAAGGTGTCTCCTTGGAAGGGTGTGGTTTGTTTTGGAAAGAAAGGCAAGTTAGCACCTCGTTATGTTGGTCCATTCAAAATCCTTGAAAGGATTGGGAAAGTGGCTTACAAGCTCGAGTTACCTCCATCTCTTGGCAATGTGCATCCTACATTTCATATATCTAATCTGAAGAAGTGTCTCGCCGATGAAAATCTCCATATACCGCTCGACGACGTGCGCATTGACGAAACGATGCACTTCGTTGAGAAACCGGTAGAAATTATGGATCGTGAAGTCAAGCAGCTCAAGCGAAGTCGCATTCCTATCGTTAAAGTTCGTTGGGAATCTAAGCGTGGTCCTGAGTTCACTTGGGAACGAGAAGACCAAATGAAGCTCAAGTACCCTCATCTTTTTACTAATAATGTTGTTTCCTCTAGCTAAATTTCGGGACGAAATTCTCTCAACATGGGGAGACTGTAACATTTCTGATTTTAGTATTCCTATTTCAATTCAATGTAATGCAATTTCAAGTTCTATACTCGTGCAATGTCTCATTATTTTCTCTCCGTAAATTTAATGCAATAATTCTATACAAATTCGCAAGTCTTACTCGGTTATATACATTTAGACACTATACAAGAAACTATTTTATTCAAACTTATCAAATCTGAAAAGTCAAGGACTAAAATTGAAAAATGTCAACAAACCCTAGTCTAGCACGGTCGTGCTTCGTCCTAGCACGGTCGCGCCAGGTGCTTTGGCACGGTCGCGCGACCTGCTTTGGAACGATCGCGCCCGGTGCCTAGGCACGGTCGCGCCTATATTGGCACGGTCGCGCCTGCGTAACAGTCGAAACGTAAATGTGATTTCAAAACGCTCAATCATTCGAAATTCAAATCCGATTACGTTTCTTCTTCCTCTAACGTGTGTTATACCATTCTCAATTATTCAACGCCTCAGTTTCATACCATCAATCTCGAATTCTCTCTCAAACAATTCAAGCAAAACTCGAATCCTATTCTGAGACGCAAATTCCCCCGATCAAGAAAGGATTACGCATCTCCCGGATCTCCCCAAGACTCTGGACTCTCTGGCCTAGCCGGAATTGCAGCCGAAGTCGCCGGAAGCCATTTTCTCCGTCGCTGGAACTCCCTTCTACCGATCGTTTCCAATTCCTTCCTGTTTTAGGTAAGTATACTCTCCATCTCATTCGTTTCAGTATCATCTTCAAAAGCCCCCCATTAATCTGGGCTTTCATTACAGAAATTGTTCGAATCAGAATTGTTATTTTAAATAAAAACGATTTAATCGAATCCATACTTAATCGCGATGTTCATGCAATTAAACTATATTAAAAGACTCGTAATAACCCATTAATCAAAAGCCCTAACAATTCCATCGTTATAAATACAAGAAATTGTTAATTCGTGTCTGACTTGGAATAGACACGGTCGCGCTAATCATCTACCGCGGCCGTGCCTCGTGTAGCGTGGTTGTGCCGACTATCAGCGCGGTCGTGTCCTCCTATCCAGACCTTATCATGCCTTCTGGGCTAGTCTCTGTTGTGTCTAAAGATCATAGACACGATCGTGCCTGGTCAAGGCACGGTCGTGCCTGTTGTCTGGTCTAGTTTGTGCTCCTGTTGATCAACCCGGTCGCGCCCGTGGCTTGAGCACGATCGTGCCCTTCCGAGGCACGGTCGTGCTAGACTCAGATTATTTTTATCAGAATTATAATTTTTATATTTTAATCAGTAAATGTTTCAGATTTTATAAAAATATGTGTTCTGTATTTAAAAATGGATTTAAAGTTTAATCTTGGCATAAATATGATTTATTGAAAAGTTTATAAAAATTAAATTTATACTTATTTAAAATGAGGTTTTAAATAATTAAGTTACAAGATTTATTTATACTTAATTACAATTAATATTTACATTATTTCATAAACTATAATTATATATTTATTTATTTATTCAATTCAATCCTAATCAAATTACTTCAAACATATTTTACTTCAAACTCTATATATTTTATACAAATCAATAGTTTTATACACAAATTCAACTTTCACTTTAGACCTAAACTTTGTACATCTATTTAATTCTATACGCATTACTCCATAGGTTAAATTGTGCGTTCCAAGGATCATAATTGCTATCTATAATCTGTGTTAGCTACATCTTCATATCAAGTGAGTATTCACAACCCCTTTTTACTCTTTTACACTTTTGGGGTGGAACATGAACTTTATACACATTACACATTTCACAACTACATTTACTCGAACAACACAAGTACAAAATCCTACATACATACATGTGTGCAAAATTTGAGCTTTGTGCCCGAGTGCTAGTTGTGCTAGTCTTTGTGAAAACTATGTGCAATCATTAACTATACAAGCCGACGGTTTTCAATGATAGATCTATTGAGTCTGACAAACCCACCCAAGTGGAGGTGATTGATACCGACAACACAATTTGCATACTAGTTACTAAAGTTTGATTGTACTTGATTACACAATAGCAGCTCCCCATAAATGCCTTATTTTTCATGTCTTGTAAAGGATTTGTTTACAACTATATGCTATCTATATACAACTGTGTTATACTCACCAACTTTTTAGTTGACTTTATTTTATTCATGTTTCAGGCCCTAATATGTGAGAATGATTCAAGACGTGCTCAATATAGGATTTGGACTTAGCAATATTAAATCAAGAAGTTTATGAGTTGTTTTATTTTCTTGTTTGGATTTGGTTTGTACTTGGATTATTTGTAATGGAAATTTGACTTTAATATACATCAATTTAGTAAACCTTGTGCTATGAACAGTCTTACATGTCCCGCCCCGATGATTCCGCCATCGGTCGGGGTGTGACATAATCACTGGAGGAACAGGAGTTATAACAGGAGATGAATCTTTAGACCTTGGAGGTGTAACTATTAAGGAAGCAACAAAATTAGCATCCTCTACACCCTGTGAAGAATGAGCATTAGCAATTGAAGCAGACATAAGCTTCTGTGCGATCCGGATTGAAATCACTATCAGTATCAGAACTCTCATCCACCAATGTTCTTTTTCCAACTACTGATCCGGAAGGAGGATCCCGAACAGACTTTCGTCTTGGTCTTCTGGCTTGAGATTTAATACGTTTGCCAGCATTTGCCAATGGTATTTCAGCTAACCTCTCATAATGACCTGAATAAAAATCTCTAGATACATCAGAGTCGCTTGCTTCAGAAATAGGCATAATTGTATCATTCCCTATTAATGGATGAGTTCACAGCTTCATGAATGGATGAGTTCTCTGTCACCACATTCCCTTCAGCTTCATGAATGGATGAGTTCACGGAATCATCAACAAAATCATCCATATTCATCCCTAGGTCTTGATCATGTTCTTGAACGACTTCTTCTTGAACAGGTTCATTAACAGTTATCTCAACCTGAGCTTGTTGAATAGGAACTTGTTCTTGAATAGGAATTGGTTGTTGTATTGGAACTTGTTGTTGTTGAGGAACTTGTACTGGTTGTTGTTGAGGTTGTTGTGGTTGTTGTACATTCTGACCATGTCCTTGAGCCAACTCTTCAGGATGAAACCAGTTGTCATTTGGTGGTTCAACATAATCAGGATTAATTAAGTGACCAAATAATGGAGTTTGAACAGGAACCAATGCTGCATTATGTTGTTTTACCTTAGTGCAATCTGTAAAAATTCTCTTTGACATCGTAGTCAATGTTAAACGAATAGGATGCTGTGGGAGATCAGGAATAAGATGATTCAGAATCATTTGGATGAACCGATGATACATGAAATCCTTGACCTTCAGCAGGAGTTATTTGCATAACCAATTCCCGGTAAATATAAAGAGCAAAATTGAATCACATGTTCAATGTTAAAGCCACCATAGCAGCTTGAAGAGCATTCTTTAGTCCATCTGTACCAGCTTTACGAGGAGATAAGCATTGGATAATCACGTGCATGAAATACCTCCATTTACCAACCAAACCACCCTTACATGCTTGTGTATCATTAGGTCTTCCACGGTAACCCATCCTCTGAAAACATCCCATAATCAAAGTTCCAGGATATGACATAGGATCATCAGCAGCACCACCTAGAGCAAGAGCAGCACGAATAGTCTTTGACGATATGGCAATCTCCGTATTGTTCACAGTAGCACGAAGAACATGAGGTTCTACATCTGTATCTTGATATACTGTGTCCCAAAATTGTTGAATATACACCAAGCTGATGTATGGATCTACAGATAAGGCTACACGGAGACGTGAACGATTTAAGAACCCAACAATTCCTTGAAAATTAACGGTCTCCGACATGTTAGGATCTAACAGTGCCACCTGGTTATGTTTGTATTCTACACGACGAGCCATCTGAAAAGTACTTGGACAACAAACACATTAGACAAATAATAAACATACACAACAAGAAGTAAAAAAAATTTGTAACAAAAAAAAATAAAAAAATTTCAAACACAAAAAAAATTTCACAAGTCCAAAATTCTCCTGAGCCCCTAGGCGAACTTACTAAGTTCGCTTAGTGTTACAAGAGGCGAACTAGACAAGTTCGCCTGAACTTGTCTGCCATTTCAAATTCTCACACAGAAATCAAAATTCGTGAAACTGATGTTGTAACCAAGAATTAACCATCGAAATGACTTCAACTAGTACTCACGAAACAAAAACAAGACTCAATTTGTCGATTTAATACATATATAGCATCAATTAGGTCAAAATATGTCTCGGTTAAAATTTTGATGAAAACCAGAAAGAAAAAAGCCTAATTTCTCACGATTTAATGGATTAAATCCAACAAAATTACCTTATAAATGCTCGCAATCAAGAATCGATTAGAATATGAATGATTAACAACCAACAACACACTGATTTTGAAATTTTTTTAAAATCGCTCAACACAGACAAGTTCCCTTAAAATTTCTGAGAAGACAAAGTGACTAAGTTCGCCTGGACAAAAATCCTTATACACATTAAGTTCGCTTAAGTAGGCGAACTTGTTAAGTTCGCTTAACAAGCTCCAGGCGAACATATTAAGTTCGCTTCACAAACCTCAGGCGAACATATTAAGTTCGCTACATCTCAACCAAGCGAACATAACAAGTTCTCCTCAACCTTTTGCCTTGAACAATTTTCCAACTTTCAACACGTCATTTCTTGAACTTCCGTCAGCAGCATGTATACGATCCAATCCCAAACATTTTAATAAAAGCTTAGAATTTTCATGGAAAATAAAAAACAAAATCTTTTTTAATTTTATCTATACAAACAGAATCACATATTTTTGGATTTTTATCTGTACAAACTGAAATCACATATTTTTGAATTTTTATCTGAATAAACTGAAATCGCATATTTTTGAATGAACATCAAGAGTAAGAAGATCATATCAGTATCCGAGTAGTTCATCACACATTTTAGCAATAATAAAGGGTAACCTATGATATGAAACAATCCAACTCATTATTGTGCACTTTGCATCTTTTTCATTTTTACATACTCTTTTTCAGTATTTATAAATCCAACATATTTACTTCTTTGACATATTTCTCTCAAAGGTCTCTTGTTTCTTTTCTTTTCTAACAATTTACTTTTCTTTTCAAACATTTCAATCAATTTGAATAATATTTGAAATGATACGCAATAAATTTCAATGTAAATAAGACCAGGTTATGAAATGCTCAATTATTCATACCGAATTTGTAATATAAAGCATGAATTCTTAAATTTGTCAATATTGTATGATTTGAAACTATAAGCGTTTATTCTTCAAATTCATGTGATTTAGTACCATTAAGATGAAAAACATCATGTACCCCACATATATGCCAAACAGAAATATAAATTGCACTATCTTCAAGACATATACAATTTATTTTAAGATTAGATCAATTTCCAAGATGAAACTATCTCTTTTAGCACAAGTATAGAAAAGCAGATCTCAAAGGATATAAGAATCATGATGATTCAGAATCAAAAGATTCTAATGAATTGGCTGTATAATGAGAATCAACAGATTCAGGTATTAGGATCCAACTATTATCTGGATAAGTTTCAATGGAGACATACTAGATGATGTATCTAACTGATCCAAGGGCGAATATATGTTTCAACAGATGTTGTTTGAAAGCATATCTTAGTTCAACAACACATTGCATGTTTTTCGAGGCATGGGCAGTGAAGTGAACTAAAAATGTTTGTGCTAAAGATATAATTTGATATTGGTCTCATGAAATTCTTTAAAACCATATATTCTTTATCTGATAATGATCTTTTACACACACACCCAGGTATATAATGGATTCAAATCACAGATGTAATCATATCATATTTAATTTTCACACTACTATTAGTTTGAAAACACTTCTAGTCTATTGACAATTCAAGTTTCAAAACTTATACACAAATTTAGACACAGATTATCAAGATTAGAGCATTCAAAACACTATCATTTCTCATTTATGCAGACTTTGAAATTTAGATTAAACCAACCCACTTTAAGCAATCGTATATCAAAGGTCTACTAAGGTCGTGTGAAATGAACTAATAACTGATGTACTATCATTTCTTCTCTAACTTCAAATAATGTCAAATTTTATATTTTTCACTTAGTTTTGACTTTTTATAAATTAAGTACTTTTTGACTGAAAATTAAAATGCAGAAATGTAATAAAGCAATAAAAGAAATTAAAAACAAAATTTTCTATGAAACTCTGATTTTGAAAAACTTTTATTAGAGATTGATCATTCCTATCATTTTGATTAGAAATTCAAACCTGGTACGATCAAATGCCTTGGTAAACAGATCAGCAAAATTATCATCAGTGTGAACCTTTACCAGCTCAATCAACATTTTCTCTGCACAATCACGAATAAAATGATATCTAATCTCAATGTGCTTTGTTTTACTGTGCTTAACATGATTATTAGTTATAGACATTGTAGAAGTATGTTTTGTAACTATAGATTAAATTCTATGTATCGGTGTACGTGGTTAGTATGCAAGAGGGTGTTCCTGAGTACTTAGCGTGCACACCAGTTCGGTCCTGCGTACTTAGTAAGTACGCAAGGCTTTTAGGTCCTGCACACGTGTGCAGGCTAAGTACTCAGGAACACCCTCCTGCATACTACCACGTACACCGATACATATAATTTAATCTATAGTTACAAAACATGCTTCTACAGACATTGTAGCATTATTATCAATAAGCATAGGGGTTCCTGTAAAATTCAAACCGTAATCTCTTAATTGATGTTGTATCCACAAAATCTATGAACAACAACTTGCAGTAGCGATGTATTCTGCTTCGCATGTAGAAATGGAGACTGTGGTTTGCTTTTTGCATTGCCAGGAAACAAGTCGATTACCCAAGAACTGGCAGCCACCTGTTATAGATTTCCTGTCCAAACAACAACCACCAAAATCAGAATAATCATTGAAATCAAAGTTAGAACCATGTGGATACCATAGTCCGAATCTTTGTTTTCCTTTTAAATAACGAAAGATTCTTTTTACAGCTATCAAGTGAGATTCTTTTGGTTTTGCCTAGAATCTGGAACAAATACACACAGCGAACATTATATCTGGCCTTGAAGCGGTTAAGTACGTGAGAGATCCAATCATTGCCCTGTAAAGTCGACAATCAACATCCTTTCCATCCAGGTCAGAATTCAATTTATGATTGACCGGAATCGGAGTATCATATGGGGTACAGTCCTCCGTCTTGAACCGGCTCAAGATGTCTTTGACATACTTGGACTGATGAATAAAGAAAACATCTTCCTTTTGATTTACTTGTAAACCTAGGAAAAATGATAACTCTCCCATAGTTGAAATTTCAAACTTCGACTTCATAACACTCTCAAAATCTTTGCACAACCCTTCATTCGTAGAGCCAAAAATAATATCGTCCACATATATATCTGCACCAGTAGGTAATCTCCCCCTTATTTCTTTATGAATAAGGTCGAGTCAATCTTGCCATGAACAAAACCATTTGCCAAAAGATGTGTGGACAACGTTTCATACCACACACGAGGAGCCTGATGAAGACCATAGAGGGCCTTATCAAGCTCGAAAACCATATTCGGATTAAGTGGATCTTCAAACCCCGGAGGCTGACAAACATAAACTTCCTCCTTGACCTTTCCATATAAAAAAGCACTTTTCACGTCCAATTGAAACACCTTAAAACCTTTATAAGAAGCAAAAGCCAGAAACAGCCGTATAGCTTCAAGCCTCATAACAGGAGCATAAACCTCGGTGTAATCAATTCCCTCTTGTTGATTGAAACCCTGGACAACTAATCTTGCCTTATTTCTTACCACGACACCTCGATCGTCTTTCATACATTTAAACACGCATTTTGTACCAATTGGATACATACCCTTCGGAAGATCTACAAGATTCCAAACCTTGAGTTTGTCAAACTGAGCAAGTTCTTCCTGCATGGCCTATATCCAATTGTTATCATTTAAAGCCATTTCAACATTCTTTGGTTCGACCTGAGAAATAAAACATGAATGTGATCAATCATCAAGAACACCAGAATCTTTAATACATGTATACAAACAAGTATTGTCAAAAATAGAACGTGCTTTCACTCCATCACACAAATTTCCTATTATATTCGTCATCGGATGATCTTTGAGTTCCTTGATTGGTGCGACCTCTGGAACAGGCAACACTTCAACTTGAGTTGTATCAGATTGATAAAAAAATCTTGATTAATTGGAATTTCCGAGTCTAAATTTGTAGGAATCTCCCCCTGAGCCTGTGTCGAAGGTAATGGATCATCACCCAACAAAGGATCAGCAGAAGAATCTTGAAAAATAGCATTGTCTTCCTCACTCTCAGAATCTTGTGGTCCTGAAAAAGAAGCAACATTAGGATCGGGAGCAGAAGTAGATGGAAGCGATGAATTTTGAACTGCATTTGGTAGAAAACCACTATGCTGTACATCCTGACATGAATCATAGAGAACAACAGCTTCTTCAGGAGAAATATCAGAAGGTAAATGAAAATACTTGAATAAATTTTCATAATCAAATGCCCAATCTGGTCCAATCGCCATTTGAGGTAAAGACCGATTTGAACAGTAAATATGGAACCATTCTTTAACTTGGCGCGTCTCTTTGTTATAAACCCTCTTGGTAGTAGAATTTGCAACATACCCCAGAAAAATCCCTTCAATAGCCTTAGCATTGAACTTGGTTGGGACATCTCTAACTTTCAATAGGGTGCATGAATTACCAAAAGGTAGTAAATATTCCATATTCGGCTTCCGATTATTAAGCAACTCGTAGCATGTCTTGTTGTGTCGCTTGACGGTCAAGACCATGTTCAAAACGTGACACGCAATATTCACAGCCTCAGCCCAAAAAGTAACTGGAAGCTTAGAATCTGCAAGCATCGTGCGTGTCGTTTCAACCAATGTCTTGTTCTTTCGTTCAACAACACCATTTTGTTGAGGAACATATGGCGCACTGAATTCATGATGAATTCCCTTTTGTAGACAGAATAAGCCCATCTTGCTATTCTTAAACTAGCTGCCATTGTCACTCCTAATTCTTTTGACCTTCAGATTGAACAAATTCTCCAAACCCAGGATTAAGTATTGTACCAACTCAGTGGTTTCAGCTTTAGAAGAAAGAAACTTAACCCATGAAAATCTAGAGAAATCATCCGTTACTACCAAACATTATGATTTTCCACCAATGCTGCTGATACTAATCGGACCAAACAAATCCATATGCAGCAGCTCCAAAGGAGTTACGATAGAATTCTTCGATTTAGATTTGTGTAATTTCTTTTGTTTTTTCCCCTTCTTGCAAGGAATGCAATCATCAGGAACAGAGAATTTCATCTTCAGAATACCAAGAACCAGATCATTCTTAACAATATAGTTCATATTCCGATAGTTGATATGAGCTAGCTTCCCGTGTCACAAAATAGAATCTGATTCTGACGCCTTGGAGAGTAAACAAGTAGGAATTGAATCCGTTGTAGTAGCGACACTCATGTCAAGGACATACGTGTCATTTCTCCTCGGAGCCTTCATGAGAATCCATTCGTCAGGAATAACGAAGCCCAGTTTCAAGATATAACACTCAGCATCATTGAAATGGAACGAAAACTTCTTGTCACAAACTTGTGATACACTCAAAAGATTGTGTTCAAGCTGCTCCACATAATTCACCTTCTCAAATTTGACTTTGTCATTCTTTAAAGTACCTTGACCAGTTATGTACCCGCCTTTATTACCCGTAAAAGCGACATAACCTCCATCAATATTTTTGACATCTTCAAGCAACTGAATATTCCCTGTCATATGTCGAGAACAACCACTATCCACATACCACGTATTGTTGATAGTCCTCCTTGGTTGTCCCTACATAAACAACAAAAATCAGTTAGAAATAGGAACCCAAGCAGTTGTGGTCTTGGGTTGTCCAGATTGATCAAAATAAACAACTTCAAGCAATTCACAATGAATTTATCATTAACCTTTGGAACAGAAGTTTCACACATAGACTTTTTCAAAGAAGACACATTATGTGTAACATTTCTTATTTTTAATATCCGTATTTCAAATTCAATGTAATGCATTTCAAACCAAATTCTAGTGCACTTTTTTGTTCTATTCGTACCATCAATTAAATACTATATTTCAATGTTAACCCGCAAATTTTACACGGTTATAACCTACTAAAACACTACATAAGTATCTATTTATACAAATATGTCAAAGACCAAAGTTACAAGGTCTGATGTTGAAAATTTACAAGAAACCCTAATAGGCACGGTCGCGCCTCGTTCTGGCACGGTCGCGCCGAGTGCTTTGGCACGGTCGCGTCTGGTGCCTTAGCACGGTCGCGCCTCCTTTGGGCATGGTCGCGCCTAGTACCAGTTGAAACGTAAATATAGTTTTAATCACTCGATCGTTGAGCTCCGTAACCGTCCTGCACTTCATTCTCATTAACAATGAAATAAACCTTTCAATTACACGAAACATCTCGGATTAACTCAATCAATATCAAAAAAATCGTTTAGACATTTCATGAAAACACGAATTCTTTCTTTCGATCCGAATTCTCCCAATCAAGCAGCAGATTCACGCTACTCAATCCTCACTAAAGCTACTGGACCCTTTGGTTTAGTCGGAATTGCATCAGAGGACGCCGGAGACAGAACCCGTAGTCGCCGGGATTCCTTTCTATCGATCGCTATCAATACGCCATCATTCCGGGTAATTGAAACCTTTCCCTCTATCGATTCAGTCCTTAGATCAAAAGCCCCATGTTAATTTGGGCTTCCAATATGGAAATCACCTTAAACCCGAATCTAGTTTTTGTTCAAAAATGATTTAATCGAATCCGACATTAGACACGTTTTAAATCCAATTAATCTATGCAAAAAGACTCGAAACAATCTAATGGGTGAAAGCCCTATGATTTCCAACTATGTTTTTATAAGAATTAGTCAATTCGTTCCTGATTTGGAACAGACACGGTCGCGCTAATCATCTAGCACGGTCGTGCCTCATGAGACGCGGTCGTGCCGACTATCAGCGCGGTCGTGTCCTCCTGTCCAGACCCAAATCATGCTCTTTGGCTAATGTCAGTCGTGTCTTAGAATCATAGACACGATCGTGCCTGGCCAAGGCACGGTCGTGCCTAATGATTTAATTAGTATAAGCCCTCTACTTGATCAACACGGTCGCGCCCTGACTAGCATGGTCGCGCCCGTGGTTCGAGCACGATCGTGCCCTTCCCAGGCACGGTCGTGTGTGAGTTAAAATCTTGGCAGAATTATAAAATTTTATATATTTTTCAAACCACAAATATTCTGATTAAATTACAAAATAAAAATAGTTAAATTTTATAAAAGTGCATTTAATCTTATTTAGAAAGAACAAATAATTAATAAATGGAAATTATTTATTTAAAGTTTATAAAATTTAATTTACAATTATTGTTAAACCTTTCATTTAAAAAGTATTTAAATGGTTATGTTACATTTTATAAATAAATAAATAAAATAATTATTTATTTACTTTATGATTAAACAAAGACATTTATTTACACTTAATTTCATTTAATACTTATAATATTTTCATAAACAATAATTATTTACATTACTTATTTAATTATTCAAACTCAAAATTTAATCAAAATGTTCTAAAAATATTCTTTCAAACTTAATACATTTTATTCAATACCTCCAATTACGAATCAATGACCTTTTTACACAAGTCCAAATACAACTTTAGACTTAAACTTTGGTGCACACTATTAATACCATATACATTACACTTTAGTTTAACTTGTGCATTTCAAGGATCCTTATTCTATCTAGTATCTTTGTTAGCAACGCCTTCAAACCAAGTGAGTATTTCATAGCCCCTTTTACTCTTTTACACTTTTGGGGTGAAACATGAACATTATTCAAATTACACGTTACATTTACACAAACAACACAAGTACAAATCCTATTTACATTCATGTGTGCAATTTGAGCTTTATGTCCGAGTGCTAGGTGTGCTAACCTTTGTATGCGATTATGTGCAATCATTAACTATACAAGCCGACGGTTTTCAATGATAGATCTATTGAGTCTGACAAACCCACCCAGATTGGGGTGATTGATACCGACAAAACAATTTTTGCATGCTAGTTACAAAGGTTTGGTTGTACATGGTTACACAATAGCTGCTCCCTATAAATACCTTATTTATCATGACATGTATGGATTTGTTTTACAAACTATATGCTATCCATATAAACCTGTGTTATACTCACCAACTTTTTAGTTGACTTTATTTTATTTATGTTTCAGGTTCTAATGGGTGAGATTGTTCAAGACGTGCTACATATAGGCTTGGACTTAGTTAATTTAAATAAAAGAACTCTATGTATTTCAATTTTGTTCTATCTTGGATGTGGTTGTATTTGGATTACTTGCAATGGAAGTTGATGTTTAATATATGCAATTTAGTCAACCTTGTGCTCATAAACAGTCTACATGTCCCGCCCCGATGATTCCGCCATCGGTCGGGGTGTGACAGATTGGTATCAGAGCCTTGGTTATAGGGAATTAGGTTATTAGACACCTTGACCTAGACTATAACTTTAGGACACCCATTTATACCATGCTTCATGTTTATATGATTATGTGCTACATGTTATTGTTACATGCTATATGCTACATGCTTACTATGATTAATTATTATTTTATTTGATAACTTAATTATTAAAAACCCATGACTTATTAGTATATACTTAAATAATAAATTAAATAAACATTATCCTTTTCTATATCCTAAAACCTCATAATACTCTTACCTTCTTCTCTATCTATATTCTTCTTAGCATGTGGAATCTTCATGAAGCTAAATCCATAAAAATTTCTTTATCTTCTCGTTAAGGTTTTTAAGCTTTGTTAATTATTTGAGGACACGTGCAAACTGGAAGAGTGACACCTGTATTTTGGGTTTTCTGTCTAGGAAAGTATTTCGCATAAATCCCAATCAACCGAGGGACCCGTATGCTTTCCTGGGAATTCCCGAGATGAGTGTTTACTTATAGGCTAAAGCATGTCTCTTTGAAAATTATATAAGTTTAATTAACCTTAATACGTCATAGTATTTGAGTGATTATATCACTGTTTGAGTACAATCCAAACTATGATTATTTATTTATTTTTGTTATCTTATTCTATTAAGTCCAAACAATTCTCATAAGTTCTTAAATCTTTTCTTGTATTGTGAAAATCTATAGAATGCCTCCTCGTCATGCTCCCGCCGCCAACACCAATACCGACATTGCTGCTATTCTTGCACAACTCGTGACACAACTCACTCAAGCTAATAGTGCCACCAATGGCAACAATGGTGGAAATGGTAGTAATAGTGGTAATGCTGGTAATGGTGGAAATGGTGGTAACAACCCATCTCAATTCACCTTCAAGCACTTCAAATCGTGCAATCCCCTCAAGTTCTATGGTACCGAAGGAGCTACTGGACTCCTTCAATGGTTCGAAAGCATTGAGAATACCTTTCTCAATACTGACTGCCCCGACAACCTTCGTGTTCGTCATGCCACAAGTGTCCTACAAAATGGGCACCCACGTGGTGGAATGGGGAGAAAAGAAATAGGGGTGTGGATGTGGCAATGGCCTTACCTTGGGATGAGGTTAAAAGGCTAATGACCGAGGAATTTTGTCCTCGAAATGAAGTAAAGAAACTTGAAGCTGAATTTTTGGATCTTGCCCAAGATAGTGGTGAAAACTTGGCGTATACGACTCGGTTCCATGAGTTGAGTCTTCTTGTGCCCCACATGGTCACTCCTTTGTCCCGCTGCATTGAAAAGTATATTGGGGGACTACCTAGGCAAATTCAAGATACTGTCCTACGAAGGAATCCCGCAACACTTGAAGATGCTATCCGCTTATCCGCCACCTTAACTGATAACCATGTGAAAGTGGGAACACTTACTAAAAAGGGTACCAAGAAAGTTTCTGACACTATAACCCCTCCTACCCACAACAAAGAAGCCACAACTGAACCCTCCCGCAATAATAGGAAAAGGAAGACTAGAAACTATGTTGTGGTCACTCCTGCTATTCCTGTTAATCAAGCTGCACCTATGGTCCAAGCACCGGTCAAAAAGCCATATGTTGGAATCTACCCACTTTGTGCCACCTGCAACTACCATCATCCCCAAAGCATCCCATGTCGCCTTTGTACTTATTGTGGGAGATATGGTCATACAGTTAATATTTGTAGGACCAAAGCTCTTGCCGGCCAAGTCAACCCACCAAACCAAACCAACACCCAAGTGGCTAATCAAGGTGTACCCGCTATTGCAAATGGACGAGCATGTTATGAGTGTGGCAACCCGAACCATTTCCGTGATCAATGCCCAAAGTTAGTCAATGCTAGACAAGGTGGAGCTCGTGGGCGTGCTTTCAACATAAACGCCAATGAAGCTCAAGCCAACACTGACGTAGTCAATGGTACGTTTCTTGTTAATAGTCGATATGCCTCCATTTTATTCGATACCGGTGCCGATAAAAGTTTTGTGTCACTTAACTTTGAACCTTTACTTGCAAAGACACGATCCCAATTTGAGAAAACTTTCACTGTCGAAATAGCAAATGGTGATTCACTTACAATTGACTCCGTTATCTATGACTGCTCCTTAGAACTTAATGATCATGCATTCCCAATCAACCTTGTTCCAATGCCACTAGGAAGCTTTGATATCATCATAGGCATGGATTGGCTATCAAATCATCATGCCGAAGTCATTTGTTTCGAGAAGTGCATCTGAATACCCCTACTGTCGGGAGAAACGTTAAGAGTCTTTGGTGAAAAGCCTTGCAAAGGACTTAATTTAATGTCGTGCACTACCGCCCAAAAGTACCTACGAAAGAAGTACGTGGCCTTCTTAGCTCATATTGTCCAAAAAGATGTCAAAAAGAAGAGTATACAAGACATTCCCATCATTCGGGATTTTCCCGAAGACTTATCCGGTCTTCCACCCGTTCGACAAGTAGAATTTCGCATTGATCTTGTGCCCGGAGCTAACGCCATGGCTAGAGCTCCATACCGTCTTGCACCTTCTGAAATGCAAGAACTTGCAAGTCAACTTCAAGAGCTCTCCGACAAAGGATTCATCCATCCAAGTCATTCACCGTGGGGTGCACCCGTCTTATTCGTTAAAAAGAAGGATGGATCATTTCGCATGTGTATTGACTATCGCGAACTCAACAAGCTTACTATAAAAAACCGTTATCCTTTGCCTAGAATTGATGACCTTTTTGATCAACTTTAAGGTTCTACTTGCTTCTCAAAGATTGATCTTCGATCTGGTTATCACCAACTCCGTGTGCAAGAAGACGATATTCCAAAGACTGCCTTTCGAACAAGGTATGGTCATTATGAGTTCATGGTTATGCCTTTTGGACTAACCAATGCACCCGCAGTTTTCATGGACCTCATGAATCGTGTGTGCAAACCGTACCTTGATAAGTTCGTGATCGTTTTCATCGCTGACATCTTAATCTATTCCAAGACTAAAGCCGACCATGAGCAACATCTTAGATTTTTTTTGGATCTCTTGAAGAAAGAACAACTATATGCCAAATTCTCCAAATGTGAATTTTGGTTAAAAGAAGTTCAATTTCTTGGTCATATCGTCAATGACAAGGGTATTCATGTTGACCCTGCTAAGATCGAAACGGTTAAGAATTGGAATGCCCCGAAGACCCCCACTAAAGTTCGTTCATTTCTTGGTCTTGCGGGATATTACCGTCGTTACATCTCGAACTTCTCAAAAATTGTTGTCCCCCTTACCGCTTTGACCCACAAGGGTAAGACTTATGAATGGGGACCAAAGCAAGAAGAAGCCTTCCAAACCCTTAAGCAAAAGTTGTGCAATGCTCCCATTTTAACTCTCCCTGATGGAAATGATGATCTAGTTGTCTACTGTGATGCTTCTAACCAAGGTCTCGGTTGTGTCCTCATGCAACGAGGCAAAGTAATCGCTTATGCGTCAAGACAACTTAAGATTCATGAGAAGAATTATACGACGCACGATCTCGAGTTGGGTGCGGTCGTATTCGCATTGAAGATTTGGAGACATTATGTGACACCCGACATTTCAGGTCAATATCCGTATACATTATGAACAAGTTTACATTACAATAAACGAGTTTACATTATAATTATTTTTGTGATTTACGTAATTTCACAAACAAGGACATGAAGGTCTAACAAAAACCGAACATTGTCTCATTTTATATTTTTGGTAATTCTGGGAATTACCGGTTCACATACACTTATAACCCGACTTAATTCGAACACTATTGGTTGAAATAAATAACCAGAAAAATATATATACATATATATATTATTTACACAAACTTTACGTGGAACCATAAATTATATTTAGAATAAAATTATAATACCGTGGGGAAAATAAACCGAATTAAACTACCCCTTTAGAACTCTAATTGATATTAATACCAAAAATCTAATTGTTTTATTATTATAACCCAAACCCCCTAACCCACCCTTGACTTCTCGGCCGAAGTGCAGGGGAAACCATCCCCAATCTCACGTATTTTCAAATTGACCCATACTCCCACTTGTGAAAACCCAGATAAAACCATACCCTACATTCAAAATTCTCACAATTCCCATTTATCTCTCATTTTCATACGGCAAACATTCCAATTCTCTTCAATTCGAAGTCCAGTTTCAAGGCGAAATTCACCATAATTTGCTATTTTAAGAAGAATCTCAAGTGTTTCTGCAAAAGAGTCGAGATCATCTCTGTTTTATTTCATCATCTTCATCTCGGTTTTAAGGTAAAAACTCGACATTTTCACATTAGTTTCTTTAAAACTGTAGCTAAACTTACATCTTATTTAAACGCAAGAAAGACAACAAGAAGAGTGTGTCGAATTCAAGTTTAAAATATAAAAATATGCAGGACTGATTCTGTCAAACAGAAGTCCAGTACTCGAAACTAGGAGTTTCGATACCAGTTAACTCAATCGAAACTAGGTAGTTTCGATACCTTTTCTCAATCGAAACTAGGTAGTTTCGATAGCAAATACTCAATCGAAACTAGGAGTTTCGATACCTGTTTCTCAATCGAAACTAGGAGTTTCGATACCTGTTGCTCAATCGAAACTAGGAGTTTCGATACCTGTTGGTCAATCGAAACTAGGAGTTTCGATACCTTTTACTCAATCGAAACTAGGTTGTTTCGACTCCTGACCACTCCATCGAAACTAAGTAGTTTCGACACACATATGCCCAATCGAAACTAAGAAGTTTCGACACCTGTACAACAGTCCCAGTTGGGCAGTAACTCAAAACTATTTTATAACAAAACATGTGTTGGAAAACTAAAACGATATTTAAACAAACATAATCAGATTTACAAGGTCGGTGAACAATTTACAATTAAGACGTTGGTCTTAACAACAATTTACCCTTGGTATCTAGGGTACAAACAGTCAAGGTTGACTACAACAAATATTATTACAAGTATATACACAAACACAAGGTGAGTTTCACGGCCCCTTTCTTTTTACTGTTTTCTAATATTTGGGAGAAGAACATACTTCAACTATTTTATGGGATAACAAGAGAATAAGACACGACTTTATGTTTACATGGGATGAGAACAACACATTGGAGGCCGCTAAAGTCCCCTGGAACAACATAGTAACCATTAACTGTAGCCTAGGGTCCTATGAATAGTACTATGGAGAGTGACGTCTCCCGGTCATGGTTAGTCGCGCTAACCACAATCTGGAGGATTTATGGCCGCATAGAATCTGATAACGCTTAATAGGGGCTCACACATGTCATGGTTTGGTTACGCCTCATGTATGAACATATTATTTGTATTCCTAGCTAGTTTACAAATGGGTAAACAATTCTTATTCTGCTTATCTCATGCAACTGAATTATTTATGAACAAATGAAGTTTACAAAGAACAATTTGATTAAACCTGTGAACTCACCAACCTCGTGTTGACGATTTTAAGTATGTTTTTCAGGTAACTGAACGTGATTTCAAGGTTAGCAATATAGATTACATGCATGCACGATGGATAATACTCAAGGAGGATTTCCCTTGTATAACTCATTGAGTTGAGTCATATTTGTGAAATCTTAACTTTTTGTAAACTCAGATTATGTTTTGTAATGTAAAACATTAAACTTGTTAATGTATCCATTTATCATGTATGTGTTTGCGGTAATCATATGCTTTGGAAACCATGAACGTTGCGCCTCGCGTTTCCGCCTTGGCGGGGTGTGACAGAACTGGTATCAGAGCCATTGATTATAGTGAACTAGGAATCTAAATTGGAACCTAGTCTATAATCTAAATGACTCACTAAAACGTTTTCATTGCATAAGCATTGCATGACCAGTCATTTTGTCATATGGATATTGTAGTCACAAGCATGTCGTCACATTCACATTCTGATCCCGTCTCTGACACTGAATCAAATGAGGAATTTTCCGCCTCACGTCCCAAAAATCAAGTACAAACCCGTAGCTCCACACCACCTAAAGTCGCCTTGGGAAAACCGCCTATCGTCTACCGAAAGAAAAGCGGAGGACCAGTTAAGGTGCAAAGCGCTAGGAAGAAGGTTCGACTTCCACGCAAAAGGAATCTAGCAGCCCGTGACCCAGAAGACTTGGTGGCTGGTGAAGAACCACCTAGGCAAAGACCCTGCTACCACCCTACTGTGGGAACTATCCGTTGGATGCCCCGTACTCTGGCCCGTTGGAGGGAGATGGAGAGCATCCCATCTACCTTTGAGCTCGGAGAGTCTTCCAACTCTCCAACACCCCTACCCCACACTGGGGAAGCCATAGAGCTCACTGTGCCTACCTTGGTAGCTCGTGTTCGTACGCACGAGGAGCGTCTTGATGATCTCCTAGATGATATTCGGGCACATAGGGATGCAGCCATGCGCTTACGTCAAGGGCTCGGATCTCGAGTTCAGACTCTGGAGGACCACACCCGAGACATACAGGGTGCCACAAACTATCTAGAGTTGAGAACTGACATGGATTGGCAGTTCACTGTTACGGTCCGAGACATGGTGGAGGCTCTGGAAGAAAGGACGTTGGCTGCAGAATTTGTGGCGAGAGCTAGTTTTGTCATGGCAGGACTTGCCATGATGATTGGATTGTACTCTCACTTCTTCTTTTAAACCTATTACGGGCGGGTTGTGCCCGTAGTACATTAAGTAGTTTAAAACTTTAGTACTGATGAGGTCATGTGAACCCATCTCTTTTGTATCCTTGTCTTTTGGAACAATGTACTATGAATGTTTTGACTATGTATGTAATGGTTTATGTTGTGATAGTGGTTGTTTACATTTGACGTTGTTGTATCCTTATGTCATGAGCTATCATTATTGTCATATAATGTTGTTTCTTTTTAATTGATATGTTAGAAAGAACGTCATGGCACCTAAGCGTAGGACAACCCGTAACACTACTGGTGACAACAACGAGGCGATTTCCCCAAATGTGGAACAACTTATAGCACAACGAGTAGCTGCTGCCATGGAGCAGTATGAAGCCAATCGAAATAGTGGAGGAGGTAGCGGTACAGCTGGAGGTTCCGGAGGTGCAGGAGGTAGCGGTACAGCTGGAGGTTCCGGAGGTAATAAAATAAATAAGCCATAACATATAGTCATGATTCGAATTAATGACGTTATGACTTGTAATTCTACAGATGCTCCAATTAGAAAGTGCTCCTACAAGACCTTTCTGTCTTGCAAACCCCGTAACTTCAATGGCACCGAGGGTGCAGTTGGACTAATGAGATGGATAGAGAAGATGGAATCGGTGATTGATATTAGTGAATGCACCGCTGACTGCATGGTGAAGTATTCTACATGCTCACTCACTGATAAAGCTTTAACCTGGTGGAATTCACAAGTAAAGACTTTGGGAAGGCAGACATCATATGAGTTGTCATGGGAAGACTTAAAAGCCATGATGATCGAGGAATACTGTCCTCGAAATGAGTTGCAAAAGATCGAATCTGAAATGTGGAATTTACAAATGACAGGAGATGATGTTGCTGGCTACACTGACCGATTCAATGAGTTAGCAATCTTGGTTCCACACATGGTCACCCCAGAATACAAGAAGGTTGAAAGATACTTGTGGGGTCTCGCACCTCAAATCCGAGGTCTGGTGACTTCATCGAACCCTATGGATGCCAAGAGCGCCATAACTCTGGCTTTCAAGCTAAGGGATAATGCTGTACGTGATGGTTTGTTTGAGAAGAAGGAGACCGAAGGAGGGAAATCTGGGGAAAAGAGGAAATGGTTTGGAAAACCAATTAATCAAAACAAGAATCAAATTTACAAGAGACCTGAAACTATGAAAGCCTTTGTCGCCAACACTGTGGAACAAAAAGGATACCTTGGAGCACGACCAAGGTGTGACAATTGTGGATATCATCACAGTGGGAAGTGTACCCAATGTGGAAAATGTAAAAAGTATGGACATCTAGCCCTTGACTGTAGGAGCAATGCGAACCCTAACAAGATAAATCAAGTAGCAGGAAAAGTCAACCCAGGAACAGAAAGGATGAATCAAGGATGCTTTGAGTGTGGAGATCCAAAGCACTTCAGAAAAGACTGTCCAAAGTTGAAGAACCGAAACGACAATCAGGCCCGTGGAAGAGCATTTGTGATGGGGGCTGGTGACGCACGACAAGATCCAAACATTGTCACTGGTACGTTCCCGATAAATAATCACTATGCCTCTATACTTTTCGATACGGGTGCTGATTTGAGTTTTGTGTCAAATGACTTTAAGTCCCTACTCGGTATTAAGCCCAGCAAACTAGAACAAAAGTATACAATTGAATTAGCGAACGGAAAATTAATTAATACCGGAGAGGTCATTCAAGGTTGTACCTTATATCTTAAAAATCACACATTTAGTATAGATCTGTTACCTGTTGACTTAGGAAGCTTTGACGTTGTTATTGGCATGGATTGGTTGTCAAAGAATCACGCCGAGATTGTTTGTTTTGAGAAAATTGTCCAAATCCCACTCCCAAACGGAGAAGTTCTTTCGATTCAAGGTGAGAAGAGTGGAGTAGCGTTAAGGATGATAAACTGCATGAAAACTCGTAAGTATCTACGTAAAGGCTATTGCGTATTCCTGGCTCACGTCGTCGAGAAGAAACCCGAGGAACGTCGACTTGAGGATATACCAATCGTTAAGGATTATCCTGAAGTTTTCCCTGAAGACTTACCTGGATTACCACCACCGAGGCAAGTCGAATTCCGAATCGATTTGGTACCAGGATCCGCACCGATTGCGCGATCGCCGTATCGATTAGCACCTTCTGAAATGCAAGAGTTATCAAATCAACTACAAGAGTTGCTTGATAAAGGTTTCATAAGACCGAGTTTCTCACCTTGGGGAGCTCCGGTCTTATTCGTAAAGAAAAAGGATGGAACCTTTAGGATGTGTATAGATTACCGAGAATTAAACAAGCTTACAATCAAAAACCGATACCCACTACCTCGAATAGATGATTTGTTCGATCAACTACAAGGTTCTAGCTTCTACTCTAAGATCGATCTACGGTCAGGGTATCATCAACTAAGAATCCAAGAAGAAGATGTACCAAAGACAGCATTTAGGACTCGTTATGGTCACTACGAATTCCTAGTTATGCCATTTGGTTTGACAAACGCACCAGCTGTTTTCATGGATCTCATGAACCGCGTGTGCAAACCGTACTTGGATAAATTCGTGATTGTGTTTATCGATGACATATTAATATATTCACGAACCAAGGAGGATCATGAACACCATCTTAAATTAATCTTAGAACTACTCAGAAACGAGAAACTTTACGCTAAATTCTCTAAGTGTGAGTTTTGGATCCAAGAAGTGCATTTTCTTGGACATGTCATCAACAAGGAAGGAATTCACGTTGATCCATCTAAAATTGAAGCGATCAAAAACTGGGAAGCACCAAAGACTCCGACAGAAGTACGTCAATTTTTAGGTTTGGCCGGCTATTACAGACGATTCATCGAGAATTTTTCAAAAATACCCCTGCCTTTAACCAAATTAACCCAGAAAGAAAATAAGTATGATTGGAATGACAAGCAAGAGTCAGCTTTTCAAATACTAAAGCAGAAGCTGTGTAGTGCACCAATTCTATCCCTTCCTGAGGGAATCGACAATTTTGTCGTATACTGCGATGCATCACACCAAGGACTGGGTTGTGTGTTAATGCAAAGAGACAAAGTCATCGCATATGCCTCACGACAACTAAAAGTGCACGAAAAGAATTATACGACCCACGACTTGGAATTGGGTGCAGTTGTGTTTGCGCTCAAAATTTGGAGACATTACCTTTACGGTACAAGATGTACTATCTTTACTGATCACAAGAGTCTCCAGCATATCTTTGATCAAAAGGAACTTAACATGAGACAACGTCGTTGGGTAGAACTACTAAACGATTATGATTGTGATATCAAGTACCATCCCGGGAAAGCCAATGTCGTAGCGGACGCTTTAAGTCGCAAAGAACGAGTTAAAACTCTTCGTGTTCGTGCCTTAGAATTGACAATTCATACAAATCTCACTACTCAAATTCGGATGGCACAACAAGAGGCAATTAAAGAAGAAAACATTCAAAATGAAGCTCTACGAGGAATGATAAAGCATTTGGAGTCTGAGTCAGATGACACTTTATACTTCATGAATAGAATTTGGGTGCCATGTTTTGGTAACTTACGGGAGTTAGTTATGGACGAAGCCCACAAGTCCAGGTACTCCATTCACCCGGGTTCAGATAAAATGTATAAAGATCTAAAAGAATTATATTGGTGGCCCAATATGAAAGGAGATATTGCCACATATGTCAGTAAATGCTTAACGTGTTCAAAAGTAAAAGCCGAACATCAGAAACCGTCTAGTTTGTTACAACAACCTGAAATTCCCCAATGGAAATGGGAACAGATTTCTATGGATTTCATCACAAAATTACCCAGGACATCCAGTGGTTATGATACCATATGGGTTATTGTCGACCGATTAACAAAATCTGCTCACTTTCTGCCAATGAAAGAAACTGACAAGACAGAGAAACTTACAAGACTCTATGTTAAAGAAATTGTGGCAAGACACGGAGTGCCAATTTCTATTATCTCGGATAGAGATAGCAGATTCGTGTCTAGAATCTGGAAATCATTACAAGAAGCAATGGGCACACGTCTTGACATGAGCACGGCATATCACCCACAAACAGATGGTCAAAGTGAACGGACTATCCAGACATTAGAAGATATGCTCCGTGCATGTGTAATTGATTTCGGAGGAAATTGGGATACTCATTTACCATTAGCTGAGTTTTCCTATAATAACAGCTATCATACGAGCATTAAAGTAGCACCGTTTGAAGCTTTATATGGTCGTAAATGCCGCTCACCGCTATGTTGGGCGGAAGTTGGTGAAAAACATTTGACAGGCCCTGAGATTGTCCAGGAAACCACTGATAAGATTTTCAAAATTAAGGACCGTTTGAAAGCGGCCCGAGATAGACAAAAGAGCTATGCTGATAACAGACGAAAACCATTAGAATTTCAAATTGGCGACCGAGTAATGTTAAAAGTCTCACCATGGAAAGGCGTTGCAAGGTTTGGTAACCGTGGTAAGCTCAACCCTAGATACGTTGGTCCGTTCGAAATACTGGCTAGGGTTGGCCCTGTAGCTTACAAACTCAAGCTACCACAAGAACTAAACAATATACATGATACGTTTCATGTATCAAATCTCAAGAAGTGTTTATCAGACGAGACACTAATTATACCGTCTGACGAGATTCATATTGACGATAAACTTCATTTCATCGAGGAACCGATTGAGATTTCAGATTGGAAGGTTCAAAAGCTGAGACGTAGTCGGATCAAACTGATTAAAGTACGTTGGAACTCAAAGCGTGGTCCTGAGTATACATGGGAACGAGAGGACCAAATGAAAACAAAATACCCATCCTTGTTTAAGGATACACCAGTTCAAGAGGACACGAATTGAATTTCGGGACGAAATTCTTTTAACAAGGGGAGAATGTGACACCCGACATTTCAGGTCAATATCCGTATACATTATGAACAAGTTTACATTACAATAAACGAGTTTACATTATAATTATTTTTGTGATTTACGTAATTTCACAAACAAGGACATGAAGGTCTAACAAAAACCGAACATTGTCTCATTTTATATTTTTGGTAATTCTGGGAATTACCGGTTCACATACACTTATAACCCGACTTAATTCGAACACTATTGGTTGAAATAAATAACCAGAAAAATATATATACATATATATATTATTTACACAAACTTTACGTGGAACCATAAATTATATTTAGAATAAAATTATAATACCGTGGGGAAAATAAACCGAATTAAACTACCCCTTTAGAACTCTAATTGATATTAATACCAAAAATCTAATTGTTTTATTATTATAACCCAAACCCCCTAACCCACCCTTGACTTCTCGGCCGAAGTGCAGGGGAAACCATCCCCAATCTCACGTATTTTCAAATTGACCCATACTCCCACTTGTGAAAACCCAGATAAAACCATACCCTACATTCAAAATTCTCACAATTCCCATTTATCTCTCATTTTCATACGGCAAACATTCCAATTCTCTTCAATTCGAAGTCCAGTTTCAAGGCGAAATTCACCATAATTTGCTATTTTAAGAAGAATCTCAAGTGTTTCTGCAAAAGAGTCGAGATCATCTCTGTTTTATTTCATCATCTTCATCTCGGTTTTAAGGTAAAAACTCGACATTTTCACATTAGTTTCTTTAAAACCGTAGCTAAACTTACATCTTATTTAAACGCAAGAAAGACAACAAGAAGAGTGTGTCGAATTCAAGTTTAAAATATAAAAATATGCAGGACTGATTCTGTCAAACAGAAGTCCAGTACTCGAAACTAGGAGTTTCGATACCAGTTAACTCAATCGAAACTAGGTAGTTTCGATACCTTTTCTCAATCGAAACTAGGTAGTTTCGATAGCAAATACTCAATCGAAACTAGGAGTTTCGATACCTGTTTCTCAATCGAAACTAGGAGTTTCGATACCTGTTGCTCAATCGAAACTAGGAGTTTCGATACCTGTTGGTCAATCGAAACTAGGAGTTTCGATACCTTTTACTCAATCGAAACTAGGTTGTTTCGACTCCTGACCACTCCATCGAAACTAAGTAGTTTCGACACACATATGCCCAATCGAAACTAAGAAGTTTCGACACCTGTACAACAGTCCCAGTTGGGCAGTAACTCAAAACTATTTTATAACAAAACATGTGTTGGAAAACTAAAACGATATTTAAACAAACATAATCAGATTTACAAGGTCGGTGAACAATTTACAATTAAGACGTTGGTCTTAACAACAATTTACCCTTGGTATCTAGGGTACAAACAGTCAAGGTTGACTACAACAAATATTATTACAAGTATATACTCAAACACAAGGTGAGTTTCACGGCCCCTTTCTTTTTACTGTTTTCTAATATTTGGGGGAAGAACATACTTCAACTATTTTACGGGATAACAAGAGAATAAGACACGACTTTATGTTTACATGGGATGAGAACAACACATTGGAGGCCGCTAAAGTCCCCTGGAACAACATAGTAACCATTAACTGTAGCCTAGGGTCCTATGAATAGTACTATGGAGAGTGACGTCTCCCGGTCATGGTTAGTCGCGCTAACCACAATCTGGAGGATTTATGGCCGCATAGAATCTGATAACGCTTAATAGGGGCTCACACATGTCATGGTTTGGTTACGCCTCATGTATGAACATATTATTTGTATTCCTAGCTAGTTTACAAATGGGTCAACAATTCTTATTCTGCTTATCTCATGCAACTGAATTATTTATGAACAAATGAAGTTTACAAAGAACAATTTGATTAAACCTGTGAACTCACCAACCTCGTGTTGACGATTTTAAGTATGTTTTTCAGGTAACTGAACGTGATTTCAAGGTTAGCAATATAGATTACATGCATGCACGATGGATAATACTCAAGGAGGATTTCCCTTGTATAACTCATTGAGTTGAGTCATATTTGTGAAATCTTAACTTTTTGTAAACTCAGATTATGTTTTGTAATGTAAAACATTAAACTTGTTAATGTATCCATTTATCATGTATGTGTTTGCGGTAATCATATGCTTTGGAAACCATGAACGTTGCGCCTCGCGTTTCCGCCTTGGCGGGGTGTGACACATTATCTCTATGGCACAAAATGTGCGGTGTTCACCGACCACAAAAGTCTTCAACATATCTTCAATCAAAACGGAACTCAATATGAGACAACGACGTTGGGTTGACCTCCTTAACGACTATGACTGCGAGATTCGTTACCATCCCGGCAAAGCGAATGTTGTAGCCGACGCTTTGAGTCGAAAGAACCATGCCATGCTTCAATGTGTTCGAATTCAAACCGATATTCAAAACCGCATCTTAGAAGCTCAACACGTCTCAGTCACTGAGGGTAACATGTACGAGGAAATGTCGTGTGGTGTTGAACTTCTGCTTGAATCTAAACCAAATGGCTTACTTTATTACTTGAACCGTATCTAGGTTCCCGATCGCGATGATCTCCGTACATTTCTCATGAACGAGGCTCACAAGACTCGTTATTCTATTCATCCTGGTGCGGATAAAATATACCAAGATCTTCACCAACAATATTGGTGGCCCGGTATGAAAAAGGACATTGCTCTTTATGTTGCCAAATGTTTAACCTGCTCCAAAGTCAAAGCCGAACATCAACGTCCTTCTGGTTTACTTGAACAACCAGAAATTCTCGTGTGGAAATGGGAAAACTTAGCTATGGATTTCATTACCAAGCTCCCTCGCACCTCGAGTGGTTATGATAGCATTTGTGTGATTATTGATCGTCTCACCAAATCTGCTCATTTATTGCCTATCCGTGAAGACTATCGGGTTGAGAAACTAGCCCGAAGTTACATTGATGAAATCGTGAGCCGTCATGGTGTTCCCTTCTCGATTTTGGCAATCTCTCCAAACTGCTCTTGGCACACGATTGGATTTGAGCACGGCGTACCATCCCTAAACTGATGGTCAAACCGAGCGAACAATCCAAACTCTTGAAGACATGCTTAGAGCTTGTGTAATCGATTTTGGTGGCAATTGGGATTCATATTTTTCCCTCATTGAGTTATCTTACAATAATAGCTACCACACGAGTATCAACATGGCTCCATTCGAAGCTCTTTATGGTTGCAAGTGTCGTTCTCATATCTGTTGGAACGAGATTGGTGAAGCATAAATCACCGGTCCCGAGCTAATTCAAGAAACATCCGACAAGATTATTCAAATCCGTGACAACATCCGAACAGCGAGAAGTCGGCAAAAGAGTTATGCCGGTAAACGACGAAAACCCTTGGAATTCCAAGTCGGTGACCTTGTTCTTCTTAAGGTGTCCTCGTGGAAGGGTGTGGTCCGTTTTGGAAAGACAGGCAAGTTAGCCCCTCGCTATGTTGGTCCATTCAAAATCCTTGAAAGAATTGGGAAAGTGGCGTACAAACTCGAGTTACCTCCATCTCTTGGTAATGTGCATCCTACATTTCATGTGTCTAATATGAAGAAATGTCTCGCGGATGAGAATCTCCATATATCGCTTGATGACGTGCACATTGATGAAACGATGCACTTCGTTGAGAAACCGGTAGAAATTATGGATCGTGAAATCAAGCAACTCAAACGAAGTCGTATTCCTATTGTCAAAGTTCGTTGGGAGTCTAAGCGTGGTCCTGAATTTACTTGGGAACGAGAGGACCAAATGAAGCTCAAGTACCCCCATCTTTTCACTGATGCCATAGTTTCCTCTAACTAAATTTCGGGACAAAATTCCCTCAACATGGGGAGACTATAACATTTCTGATTTTTAATATCCGTATTTCAAATTCAATGTAATGCATTTCAAACCAAATTCTAGTGAACAGTTTTGTTCTATTCCTACCATCAATTAAATACTATATTTCAATGTTAACCCGCAAATTTTACACGGTTATAACCTACTAAAACACTACATAAGTATCTATTTATACAAATATGTCAAAGACCAAAGTTACAAGGTCTAATGTTGAAAATTTACAAGAAACCCTAATAGGCACGGTCGCGCCTCGTTCTGGAACGGTCGCGCCGAGTGCTTTGGCACGGTCGCGCGACTTGCTTTGGAACGATCGCGCCTGGTGCCTTAGCACGGTCGCGCCTCGTTTGAGCACGGTCGCGCCTAGTACGAGTTGAAACGTAAATATAGTTTAATCACTCGATCGTTGAGCTCCGTAACCATCCTACACTTCATTCCCATTAACGAATGAAATAAACCTTTCAATTACACGAAACATCTCGGATTAACTCAATCAATCTCAAACACGAATTCCGGGTAATTGAAACCTTTCTTTCGATCCGAATTCTCCCAATCAAGCAGCAGATTCACGCTACTCAATCCTCACTAAAGCTACTGGACCCTTTGGTTTAGTCGGAATTGCAGCAGAGGACGCCGGAGAAAGAACCCGTAGCCGCCGGGATTCCTTTCGACCGATCGCTATCAATACGCCATCATTCCGGGTAATTGAAACCTTTCCCTCTATCGATTCAGTCCTTAGATCAAAAGCCCCATGTTAATTTGGGCTTCCAATATGGAAATCACCTTAAACCCGAATCTAGTTTTTGTTCAAAAATGATTTAATCGAATCCGACATTAGACACGTTTTAAATCCAATTAATCTATGCAAAAAGACTCGAAACAATCTAATGGGTGAAAGCCCTATGATTTCCAACTCTGTTAGTATAATAATTAGTCAATTCGTTCCTGATTTGGAACAGACACGGTCGCGCTAATCATCTAGCGCGGTCATGCCTCATGAGACGCGGTCGTGCCGACTATCAGCGCGGTCGTGTCCTCCTGTCCAGACCCAAATCATGCCCTTTGGCTAATCTTAGTCGTGTCTTAGAATCATAGACACGATCGTGCCTGGCCAAGGCACGGTCGTGCCTAATGATTTAAATAGTATAAGCCCTCTGCTTGATCAACACGGTCGCGCCCTGACTAGTATGGTCGCGCCCGTGGTTCGAGCACGATCGTGCCCTTCCCAGGCACGGTCGTGTGTGAGTTAAAATCTTAGCAGAATTATAAAATATTATATATTTTTCAAACCACAAATATTCTGATTAAATTACAAAATAAAAATAGTTAAATTTTATAAAAGTGCATTTAATCTTATTTAGAAAGAACAAATATTTAATAATTGGAAATTATTTATTTAAAGTTTATAAAATTTAATTTACAATTATTGTTAAACCTTTCATTTAAAAAGTATTTAAATGGTTAAGTTACATTTTATAAATAAATAAAATAATTATTTATTTACTTTATGATTAAACAAAGACATTTATTTATTTACACTTAATTTCATTTAATACTTATAGTATTTTCATAAACAATAATTATTTACATTACTTATTTAATTATTCAAACTCAAACTTTAATCAAAATGTTCTAAAAATATTCTTTCAAACTTAATACATTTTATTCAATACCTCCAATTACGAATCAATGACCTTTTTACACAAGTCCAAATACAACTTTAGACTTAAACTTTGGTGCACACTATTAATACCATATACATTACACTTTAGGTTAACTTGTGCATTTCAATGATCCTTATTCTATCTAGTATCCTTGTTAGCAACGCCTTCAAACCAAGTGAGTATTTCATAGCCCATTTTACTCTTTTACACTTTTGGGGTGAAACATGAACATTATTCAAATTACACGTTACATTTACACAAACAACACAAGTACAAATCCTATTTACATTCATGTGTGCAATTTGAGCTTTATGCTCGAGTGCTAGGTGTGCTAACCTTTGTATGCGATTATGTGCAATCATTAACTATACAAGCCGACGGTTTTCAATGATAGATCTATTGAGTCTGACAAACCCACCCAGATTGGGGTGATTGATACCGACAACACAATTTTTGCATGCTAGTTACAAAGGTTTGGTTGTACATGGTTACACAATAGCTGCTCCCCATAAATGCCTTATTTATCATGACATGTATGGATTTGTTTTACAAACTATATGCTATCTATATAAACTTGTGTTATACTCACCAACTTTTTAGTTGACTTTATTTTATTCATGTTTCAGGTTCTAATGTGTGAGATTGTTCAAGACGTGCTACATATAGGCTTGGACTTAGTTAATTTTAAAAAAAAAACTCTATGTATTTCAATTTTGTTCTATCTTGGATGTGGTTGTATTTGGATTACTTGCAATGGAAGTTGATGTTTAATATATGCAATTTAGTCAACCTTGTGCTCATGAACAGTCTAAATGTCCCGCCCCGATGATTCCGCCATCGGTCGGGGTGTGACATTATGCTTTATTGGAAAAACATTGTTTGATATATTATTATCAGATTCAGAAGTTTCTAAAAGTTTCTTCAATTTTCTGTTTCGTCTTCTCTTTTGTGGTCTAGACAGTTTAACTTCAGGTGAAGAATCTTTTGAAATTCCAACATGTGGAATCTCAAATTTCTCTTGACAAACAAATGAGTTAGAATTCAATTTATCCTGCTGTTTAACTCTAGAAGATTTAACAAAAGATCGACAAGGCATATTTTTCCCCACATTAGAAGTCGACTTTCCCTCATCTATTCTTTTCAGAAATTGCACCACCTTTGATTGTGAAGGAGCAGTCTTCAATTTACCCTGGTTCTTATAGGGACAATTTATCAGAACATGACCAGCTTCATTGCAGTGAAAACAAACTCTTCTCTCTTGATGAGTTCTAAAATAAGGGGTTTTTCTTGAGTTTGAGGAACCATCAGATGAGTAAGCTTCAGAAGATTGTACAAAACACTTTACTTTCATCTTTGGAACATAAACCTGTGTAGGTACCTTTGATGAAAGCATCTTTTAATGACCGACAACAACAAACCCACTTGACTGTAAAATTGGGGAAAGCTTAGGTGTAATAACTTTCACCTCGTCAGGTTTAGTCAGAATGCATCTATCACGCGTAACAACTTTTACAACTATTGGTTCATCAAGTTTCACCCCTTTTGGAATATCTTCAACCTTCTTCTCATCAATTACCTCATCCTCAGAACCAGACTCATAAACCATATCCTCACCAGTTACTGGATTGACTTTCAACACTGTCTTTAGATCTATTTCCTCATCATGAATAATTTCAGGTTCAACCACATAATTTGCATTGAATAGAGAAGGAACAAATCCAATCCTAGCAAATCCCTTAGTAGGATGAGCATTAGCATTAAAATAATCCATTACTACAGAAGAATTTTCAAAATTTTCTAGCTTTCGATGAAGTTTGATCACCTCAGACTCTTTGTCAGAAATTTCTTTATTCTTTTGAGCGACAACTTCATTTCGTTTTTCTATCTCAGCATAAGCCATATCCAGATGATAAGCTTGTTCTTTATATTTCAACCCTAGAGAATTTAAGTCCCTTTTCAAAGACTCAATTCTATTGATGCACAATTTATCATTATCTTTCAGTTTCTGATTAACTGAATGCATCGATTTCATATCACAAATCAAGTTTGTGTTATCATCCATGACTTTTTGCAATTTATCTTTTACAGTAATGCAGTTAGAACAGTAAATATGACAAACATAGTCTTTTACCTTTGACGGATCAGACATGTCTGCCATGAAAACTTTGGCAATGGGAATACTCTCTGAATCAGCACCATCTGAAGCATTTTCTGTTAGAACAATATCATCCTCAGCAACACCTAATGCAATATCATAATCAATATTCTGCACTTGTTCTATCTCTTCATCAATGCTCGGCACACTTTCACCATCACTCGAACTATCATCATCAGTCGACTCTTCTGATTTTTCAGAATGAATCTTTGCTACAAATGCTTGACTTACCATACCCACCAAATCTTCCAGATGAATACCCCATTCATAATTTTCATCGTTCTGAGCAACCAACGCCGATGATGCAGATGCATGATTCGAATTTCCAGATGAACCATGTGACTGATTACGATTATTCTGAAAATTATTCTGCTTCTTCTGAGAATCAAACTCAACCTTTGGCTTCACACACTCTTTAGCAAAGTGACCATACTCTTGACAGTTATAACAACGCACTTTGGTTTTATCAAATCCCATGTGTGATCGACTATTAGACCCAATATACTTTCTGCCAGTCTTTTTCAAGAAATCCTTTGCTTGACGCATCAACATAGCCATATTTCATTGGATGTTCATTTCTTCTCGATCAACAGGATCAATCTGTCTGAAATCTTCTTCAATAACCTCAGGATCATGAATTTTCCCTCCAATAAAATTTTCATATGAGGCCATGAATGAGGAAAACATAGCCAAATAATCATCAGCAACCTTTTGATTCATATGAGATCTAGACGATGTAGATGCTGTAGTTGCAGAGAAACCTGAATGACTAGAATGACCAGAATGAATAGGAACTCCAGAACACTGATCATTATAAGTACCTTGAGCATCACCAAAAAAGAATGCAACTCCTATACCAGTTTTACCAGAAGTCTTGATAAAATACATTGAAGGATCTTGTATGTGTTCCATGCTAGTCTCCTTCTTCTTCATATTCAGGTCATGCGATTGAATTTTCCCAAGAACCTCTTCAAGAGACATGGTTTTATACTTGATATTCTCTTTTATCAAAACCGTATACACATCAAATTTTGATGCCAATGCCTCCAAAAACTTATCGTTAATCTCTTCAGTCTCATACACCACAGAAGCACTCGACAATTCACTCAGCAGATGATAGAATCTTGTAGCAAGATGATCCAAGGATTCATTTTGAAAGTGCTTGAAAACCAAGAATTGCTTCTTCAGTAGTTCTTTTCTACTCTTCTTTACATCCAAACTACCTTCACATCTTTTCTGTAATGCTTCCCACAGTTGTTGAGAAGACTTGAATTGTTTAAAACTGTGATATATTTCCTTCGGAAGAGACATCGAAATACTCACCATCGCTTTCTTTTCCCGATCAAACATCAACTTTTCTTCTGTGGTTAACGCAGACACCAGCTTTGGAACATCATCCGTTCCCATCCACGAGTAAGTCGGATGCATATAACCTTCTAAGATTGGAATCCATAGACTGGTATCGGTAAAGGATACGAACTGATCAAACCGATCTCTCCAATTAGAATAATCAGCAAGATTTAACAACTTCGGCGGTTTCTGAGATGTACCATCTCATTATCATAAGTGTTGAACACACACTACCCTTAGGCGAAGATAGTAAGTTCGCTTCAGATACACCCAGGCGAATTTATTATGAAGCAAACTTAATAAGTTCGCTTAAACCAGAATCCAGAAATCTGATTAAGTTCGCCTAATTTGAGAGAAGCGAATTTGAAAAGTTCGCCTGCTAAGTTCGCCTGCAGACCAATTCAGCAAGTTCGCTTGCTTCAGCAGAATCAAAATTCAGTAACAGATTCACCTCAAGAACACGAACCCATTTTCACCAAAAATCTCCATAATTCACTGATTTGAAGGAATTAGACCAAATTAAACCGTAGGATTGTGTATTTTCTCAATTAGAACCTTTCTATCATATCAATTTCTTCAAAATCCACTTCAAAAACACCAAATCAGAAGCAAAATAAGCTTGAAAACTCCATGGAAATGAAATTTTCAAAGATGATGAATTTCTTGTCAATTTGCATACAAAACCGTCTAAAATCACCAAGAATCATGAGCATAAGCTCTGATACCACTTGTAGGTCCACATAGCTCTTCTACAGATCGTTCTCGTGACAGGACGTATCGTTAACGCGGTGTGCGGAATCCAACCGAATCAACAATTGTATACACAAAAGACAATAGAAACAATCACGTAAATGACATTCAAGCTTGTATTCCAATAATAGAGTTTACAGACTCAATCAGACAATTCGTTAGTGCTTCGTAAACTGACTCTGTAATCTCTATATATAGACATCTGATCTGTATTAGCCGAACTTAACAAATTCTCCTCTAACAGACTAAGCGAACTTAACAAGTTCGCCTCACATAGACTAAGCGAACTTAACAAGTTCGCCTCTGTTAGACTAGGCGAACTTAACAAGTTCGCCTCTAGCATAACTTGTATAAAACACTTAGAACATTACATACAAAAACATAAAGACATTAGATCTAAACTATTACAAAGCTTTTGTCATTACAAACTATGTCCTGACAACGACGTTTGGGGTTAATGTACAGTCATGATCAGCAGATTCCCAGAATTGCTCTAGATACGGTCTTGAGACAACAGGATCAGCAGATATGGCATAGTTAAGCTTTGATCGGTTCAGGAAGTCGATTATCTTCCTATACTGAAGTGCAGCACCCTTCCACTCGGGCTGTGTTAGAGCCAGCAGATTGAATTCGCTGGTGAATGCACGAGCCATCACTGCAAGAACAAACAATAAACACAATAAGAACAAGAAGCATCATTGGAATGGATCAGAGATGACAAGATATAGCAGCTACACACTGAACTGAATTTCAGACATAGAAATTTTTCACAAGTGTTCTTCCTGCGTACTTAGCAAGTACGCAGTGATTAATTCTTGCGTACTGAGAAAATACACATGAATTACTTTTTGCGTACTTGTTAAGTGCGCAAGAACTTGCACTTAACCAAATTTCAAAAAATCCAACATTCATCAGATGAGAAGCACTGTTGTGGATTGTGGTCACCACAAGGTCAAAATTCAAGATGATAACCTATGGAACCACTATCAACATCAATGAGCCGCTAAACTTAGTCACATTTGACCTAGCCTTTGTCTGAGGGTAATCTACGGTCAAACAAGGGATCAAAGTCAAAATCAAGAGGTGTTATAGACGATTAAGTAATGATCAGGCTTTGAAAGTTGATTCTAAACATGTGTTATAAAAACAACCAAAAATTATCCAAAATCAAGATTCAAAACCCTACATTTTCAAAGTCTCAAATCGGTCTGTAACTCAAGATTTAATGGATGAAATTCACTGAGATTCTCACCAAAGATGATTAAGGTGAAGATGAAACAAGAATCGTGACGGAAAACCTCTTTAGAACACACTAAATTGTTGAGGAAAAGATGGGCAGAGGGTAATCAACAGTGGTCGACGTTTGAATGAGAAAGTTATGAAAAAATTCTAACACCTGTTTAAATACCCCAACACATTCGGTCTTGCGCACTTGATAAGTGTGCAGGAAGTAACTCCTGCGTACTTAGTAAGTACGCATGATTTAAGTCTTGCGCACTTGCTAAGTACGCAAGGTGTAACTCTTGCGCACTTAACAAGTACACAGAAACCAGTGTTCACTAAATATTTCAAAATCAATTCAAGAAGGTTAAACACAAATATTTTTGGCTTTTCTGATTAAAATTGAACTGTACACAAACTTAGAATCTTTTTGATCTTTTCTAGATAGAAATATACAAGTATATACAAACACACTATTTTTGCTCAAAGACACGAGCAGAGGATCATATCAGGCTAAACTTTAGCAAAAATGATACAAGATAAACGTCAAAGAATATGGGATCATGTCATGAATTACAATTTATTCATATATAATAAGCACATAAATAAGTAATTCAAGTTGGCAATATTATGATATTTGAAACCATAAGCATTTTTGTATCACGTTCTTGTGTGTTAAGGCATTAATTTTAGGATTATAGAAATGTAACTTGCACTATCTCAAGGCATCTAAGATTTTTCCAAAGATTTTCAAATCTCCTGAATGAAGTTACATCATTTAGCACAGAAAAATCAAGCAGAACCCATAAGGATTATCAAGAATCATAAGATTCAGAATCGAGTGATTCAGAATCGAGTGACTCAGATGTCTTGGTTTGATTGGATTTTCTTCTATGAATATCATATGATGATTCAGGTTAATAGATATGGAGTCTGAGGATTTAGGTAAGGTGATCCAACTTAAATCTGGATTTGATTTCAATGAATCAGGTATGATTCAAGGGTGAATAGATGCTCAACGGTTGATGTAAAGACATGCCTTGATTCAATCTCTCATTACATACTTGTGAGTATGGGCGGTGAGATGAACCGCAGTAATTGTGCTAAAGACATAACTCGAAACTGGTCTCTTAAGAAAATATTTGCTAAAATCTTACATCCTCTATTTAATAATGATCTTTTTGTATTCTTTTACACACGCATATATGCATACATGGGTTCAAATCACAGTTGTAGTCTAGATTGAGTTTCCACACTACTAGTGATTCAAAGACGCCTACAGCCTACTGACAATTCAAATTACTTGTAAATAAGCAGGTTAAAAACATAACAATTTAAACAATCAAGTAAGCATGACACAATCTATTCCCATATGAGCAGTCTATGGCGTTTAGATCATTTCTGATGTACTATCATTTTCTCTTTTCTCAAGATTACAATGAAATTTTCTCCATTTTCTATTTTTTTGAATTTTTGTAAAATATTTGAAAATTACAAGAACTATACAGAAATCTTAAAAAAAATTAAAATTCAACTTTCATGAATTATATTGATTTAAGAAAAACAAGTTTTCACTCTAGATTGAACATTCCTGTCAAGTTGACAAGATGCTCAAAACGGGATCGATCAAATGCCGTAGTGAAAAGGTCAGCAAAGTTGTCATCCGTGTGAACCTTTACAAGCTCAATGAGATGCTTTTCAGCACAATCAAGGATGAAATGATGGCGAATTTCAATATGTTTAGTTTTGGAATGTTTCACCGGGTTGTTTGTGATGGACATGGTGGCATTGTTGTCAATGAACAGAGGAGTTCCAGTGAAGTTCAAGCCGTAGTCTCTCAATTGCTGCTGAATCCATAATATATGAGAACAACAGCTAGCTGCAGCAATGTATTCTATTTCACATGTTGAGACAGAAACTGTTGACTGCTTCTTACACTGCCAGGAAACCAGTCTGTCTCCCAAGAATTGACATCCACCAGAAGTTGACTTTCTATCAAGATTACAACCTCTATACTCTGAATCAGTGTAGGCTTTGAAGTCAAATAACTGTTGCTTAGAGTACCAAAGACCCAATCGGGGTTTCCCTTTCAAGTATCTGAAGATTCTCTTTACAGCTATCATATGAGACTCCTTCGGTTGTGATTGAAACCTTGAGCACAAGCATAAAGCAAACATTATGTCGGGCCTTGAAGCTGTGAGACACATAAGAGATCCGATCATCCCACGGTACAATTTGCAATCCACATCCTTTCCATCTTTGTCAGGATGCAAACGATGATTGACGGGGATAGGTGTGCCATAAGTACTGCTATCATTCATCTTGTATTTTGACAAGATGTCCTGTACATACTTCGTTTGATGTAGATAAATTCCATCCTCTATTTGACTGACTTGTAGACCTAGGAAGAACGACAATTCACCCATGTTACTCATCTCAAACTTGGAATTCATCACCTGTTCGAATTCCCTACACATCTCTTCATTTCTAGACCCAAAGATAATGTCATCGACATACACTTGTACAAGAAGAACATCACCTCCTGCTTTCCGTATGAAGAGGGTCGAGTCAATCTGTCCATGGTCGAAACCATTAGACAGTAGATGTTTAGATAATGTCTCATACCATGCCTAAGGTGCTTGATGAAGACCATAAAGTGCTTTTTCAAGCTTATACACCTTATTGATATTATGCGGATCTTCAAAGCTGGGAGGTTGAGTGACATAGACCTCTTCATGAACGTTTCCATACAGGAAAGCACTCTTCACATCAAGTTGACAGACCTTGAAGCCGACATAGGAGGTATAAGCCAGAAACAGTCGAATGGCCTTAAGTCTAGCAACTAGGGCATATACTTCTGTGTAGTCCAAGCCCTCTTATTGATAAAAACCCTGAACAACCAACCTTGCTTTGTTCTTCACCACAACATGACGATCATTCGTCTTTCATTTGAACACCCATCTGGTGACAATTGGTTGTACGCCTCTTGGCAAGTCAACCAAATCCCACACATGCAACTTTTGGAATTGAGACGGTTCTTCTTGCATTCCTCAATCCAGCAGTTGTCAGCGAGAGCCTCTTTCACATTCTCCGGCTCTAACTGGGACACGAATGCAGCATGCAGACATGTTTCCATGACACCAGTGTCAAGTATCTCAGAGTAGAGACTAGTTTTCTCAGCAATGGTTCGATGACGAGTTTGAACACCGGCATGAGGATCACCAATAATGTTGTCAATTGGATGATTCTTATGCACTCTCATCTCTGGTACATTCGGTTCCTGAATCAAGGTTCGTGCTTAACTCCACCATATCTCGTGTTCCAGAAGAAGAAGATTCAATGTTGATTGGATCAACTGGAGCTTCATTTCCTACACGAGTGTTAGGATTAACTTAAGCGTCATTTCCATCAACAAGAACATTTTCACTGTTATCACCGTCATGAGTTCCAGATGCAGATGCAGCATAGAAATCAGGAGTTACAATCGGTATAGTAGCACGAGTTGAGAAACTGGAGTCATCACTGCCACCAAATAATTCATATACATTTGCGGCATCATTTGCAGACAAATCAGGATGATTGAAAGATTTGAATAGCGCATCATAATCAACACCCCAAGCTGGACCAGTTGGTTCTAGTGGAATGTTGTGTTTACTACAATCCACTTCAAACCATTCCTTGACAGTACGAGTTCCTATATTGTACTCTCTCTTGCGAGGCGAGTTGGCAACATATCCTAAGAAGATGCCTTCCACCGCTTTTGCATGAAACTTAGACTTTCGGTCTTTGTATTGTAGCAATAAGGAACAGGGACTACCAAAAGGAACTAGATAGTCATGATTGCGAGGTCGATTGTTGATCAACTCATAACAAGTCTTGTTGTGCCTCTTCACAACCAGAACTCTGTTCAAGACGTAGCAAGCTGTATTAACTGCTTCTGCCCAGAAATTAAGAAGAAGCTTTGCATCTGACAGCATTGTCCTTGCAGTCTCAATCAAGGTTCTGTTCTTCCGTTCTGCGACTCCATTCTGCTGAGGTGTGTACGGGCACTAAATTCGTGATGGATCCCCTTCTTGTGACATAAAAGTTCCATCAAATTATTCTTGAATTCAGTTCCGTTGTCACTTCTTATTCTTCTAACCTTCAACTTACAAAGAGATTCCAAGCTCAGGATCAGGTATTGAAGAATGTCAGCAGTTTCGTCATTCGTACCTAAAAAATGCACCCAAGAAAAACGTGAGAAATCATCAGTTACAACCAGACAGAATGACTTACCTCTAGTACCCCTGATACCTATGGGGCCAAACAGATCCATATGTAATAACTCCAAAGGGGTATTGATGGAGTTTTGGAGCTTGGGCTTGTGAGACTTCCATTACTGTTTGCCCTTTTTACAAGGCATACAGTCATCTGCAACGGTAAATCTCAGCTTAGGAACATCGGTTACCAAACCGTTTCGGACAAGATGATTCATTTTTCGATAAGAGATGTGTCCGAGTTTCCTATGCCACAAGATAGAGTCAAGCTATGTTGCTTTGGTAAGCAAAAAAAGTAGCAACTGATGAGGTGGTTGTTGCCACGCTCATATCAATCTGATAGGTGTCATTTGTCCTTGGAGCTATCATCAGAATCCATTCTTCAGGAACCTTAAAACCAGGTTTGAGTATCAAGCATTCAGTCTTGTCAAACATCACTATGTACTCCTTGTCACACATCTGGGAGACACTCAACAAGTTATGCTTCAGCTGCTCGCAGTAGTTGACGTTGTCGAACCTGACACAACCATTTGAAACCATGCCTTGACACGTGATACTACCGCCTTTCTCTCCAGCAAAAGCCACATAGCCGCCTCTGAATGGTTTCACATCTTGAAGCAAGGACATGTTACCTGTCATGTGTCGGGAGCAGCCACTATCTACATACCAATGATTCGAGATAGTACCCTTCGGATGTCCCTACACGAGTCACAAAAAGAATTAATTAGATTTGTAGACCCAAGCCATAGTGGTCTTGGGTAGTCCGTCTTTCTCAAAATAAATAACCTCAATTAACTCACAGTCGTGACTGTTAAAAATGGATGAATCTTTAGAAAATTTAGGATCAGGAGATTGAGAACATTTGGATTTGTTATTCCATGATCTCTTCTTTTTCTTAACTAGAACAGTAGACTTAGATTCAACAGCAGCAGGTGAACTAGTGGAAGCTTCACCTGATTGAATTTCAACCAGCTGTTCTAGCTTTCTCAATCTCTTGTTCCTTCTTCTCCTCTGTGGCTTAGAGAGTTTCACCACAGGTTTCACACCAGTTTGTGCACTACCAGAGGTAGACGCACTAGGTTTAGCAGGTAGCTTTCCCCTTTTTGAAACAGATGGTTTAGCCTCAGATGTGATCTTTGGCTTTACCATAGGTTTTACTGGTGGTTTCACCACATTTTCTTTTGGACTTTTGGAATGTTTCACTAGTGGTGACTTAGGGATAACAGCCGATTATGAAACAATTGGCCGTTTCCCTTGGTTCTTAGCAGGACAGTTCACAAGAATGTGATCAACCATACCATAGTGAAAGCAAGTTCTCTTTTCTTTGTAAGTCCTCCTGTAAGGCTCATTTGATTCGGCATTAGATGACTCAGCATGATGAGCAGGAGAAGTTGTTTGGTGAACAGTAGTTTGACCCGATGATGATTGGCTTTTGGGAGTATAAAATTTTTGCAAATTTTCTTGATAACCAAGCCCAAAATGAGCTAAAAAAGCTTCTTTCTTAACTTGATTAATGTTTTTATATCCTCCATAAAGCATCACTTTCAATTTCTCATTAGATTCAATGATATCGGGTTCAGTCAAAATACAATTATCACTATTAGTGATAATGTTTTTCTTAACTTTCTGTTCACCTAGCAACTCCTCGGAGACTACTCCTTCATGGCAGGTGTTCTCAGACCCATCATCAGAAGCAGTAAAGAACTCTTCATTAGCTGCAGAGTCAGCCTTACTTGAAGAATCATCCTTGTTAGAGGAATCATCCTGACTTGAGGACTGATCAAGGCAAGACAAATCAATGTCAATTAAGTTGTTGACAAATTTCTCGCTAACTGGTGGAGGAATGGCATTAGTACCCAGCCCTAATCCATTCACTTGCCTCACTACAGACTCGTAGTGTTCCACCACAAAACGAGAATTTTTCAACTTCTCAATATTACCTTTCAACTGCAAGATCTCATTTTGCAGCTTGTTGATCTCATTGTTTCTTTTCTCTAGCCCCTTGTCGGCAACATCCAAATGAAACTGTTGATCGATGATTTTAAGTGAATAATCACGTTTTTCTTTCTTTAAAGTTTCAATTGAATCTTTGTAACGTTTTTCGTTTTCCTTGTAGCTTAACGCTGCAATACGAAGGGGTTCGACTTTGTCTTGAAGCTTAGAGTTTTCAACCTTAAAGCTTAGACATTTGGAACAAGAAATGACATCTAAAGGATTAGAATCTACCTCATTCGATGAACATGATGCCTCTCCAATAGCCATGAGGGCAACTGCAGTTGTAGACTCTTCTTGATCAGCCACTGAAGCTTCCCTTTTCCCCAGCTTCCATCATTTCCATAATCTCAGCCATGAGACCAACCTGTGTTTGTGCAATAAGGGCATCCTCCAAATGAACACCCCAATCAAAGCTTTCGTCCTGTTGAGCCACCAATGCATTGGACGTTCCACTTCGACTTTGATTGCGGTTGTTAGAGTTATACCCTTGGTTGTTTCCTTGATTGCTTCCCTGGCTTGGTCTTGTGAATCCAGAGGCAGGTGCTTTGTCCTTCTGACATTCACGAGCAAAGTGTCCAAAGTTCAGACACTTGTAGCACTTGGCCTTGGATTTGTCAAAACCAACCTTGGCATTAGAATGGACACCAATGAACTTTCGGCCAGTTCTGTTAAGGAAATGCTTCGCTCTCCTCAAGATCATGGCCATATTCCATTGAATATCCCTATCCTCCATATCATCCGGATCCACCTGATTAAAGTCTTCTTTGATGGTTTTAGGATCCGTTAGCTTACCGCCAATGAAGTTCTCATAGGCAAGCATGCATGATGAGAATAAAGCCACATGATCTTCAGCTATCTTGGCTATTGGTGATTGGTTAGCTGAAGATGTGGAAGTATTTCTTGAGGAGTTCTGGTGATGAGATCCAGAACCAGATCCAGATGCTGAATAGCACACATGACCACCATAAGCCTTTACAGTTTCTTCCTCATGAGAGTTTCCAGAGAAAAGGGCAATTCCAGAGCCCGATGACTTGGTTGTAGAAGACGTCCCATAATACATAAAAGGGTCTTGTATTTGAGGTCTTCCTGAGCTCTCCTTTCTTTTTAGGTTCAGGTCATGTGCTTGAACCTTTCTAATTGCCTCATCAATTGTCATCTCATAAAACTTAGAATTCTCTCTCATCAGGGTAGTATACGTCTCAAATTTGGGTGGCAAAGCATCCAGAATTTTTTCAACTAATTCCTCATTTGGATAGATGAGGTCAAAAGCTTTCAACTCAATCTGTAGATGATAGAATCTAGAGATGAGCTTATCTATGGATTCGTTCTCCAGATATCTGAAGCACTCATATTGCTTCATGAGAAGATCCCTTTTACTCTTCTTGATGTCACTGTTACCCTCGAATCTCTTCTGTAACGCCTTCTAGAGATCCTTGGAGTTATCGTATCCTCTGAAACTGTGGAATAACTCCCTAGTCAAGGCCATAGTGATTGATCCGTGTGCCTTCTTCTCTATATCATAAACTTTATTTTCTTCTTCATCAAGTTTAGAGATAGGCTTGGGAACTTCCTCATCAAGGTAAGTGTATGTGGGATGATTATAGCCCTCTAGAATGGGTATCCATAACAAAGAATCGGTATAAGAAATATAATGTTCAAAGCGTGCTTTCCAGTTTGAATAATCATTTACATTAAGCAGCTTTGGGGGTTTCTGTGGGGTTCCGATCTCATTGTCATAGTTCAGAAGGTTACCGAGGTTCTAAAGATTTGACATGGTGATCACTTGGTCAAATTTCAGAAAAGTCAAAGAAACTTGCGCACTTGTCTCTGGCCTTGCGCACTTAACAAACCTAGTCTTGCGTATTTAGAATTTGCTCTTCTGTACTTGATATGTACGCAGGAGTAAATGATAAGTACGCAGGAAATTAAGTAAGTACGCATCAAATATAGTCTTGCGTACTTGGTAAGTACGCAGCAAGACTGTACTTGTTGCCAAATATGGTAAGTACGCATGTCACTTTTTCACCAACTCTCACCAACTTTTTTCGGTCACTGGAATCTCACCGGAGATGACAGAAATCGAAAATGTGACCAAACAAAATGACCCAAAGGGTCAAAAACTCGTTTCTAACCAACCTTTGAAGCTCAAAACACTTAAATACACAACAAAAGTCGGTTTTTGAGTGATTTTTGCTTCTAAAATAGTGCCCAAGAGCTACCCCTATTTTATCACAAAAATCAACAAAAACACCCACTTTTGCTTGCAAAATCTCTGTAGGATGTGTAGAAGATGCTCCTAACACACTCACAACACTCGAAATCAATAGCTATGCTCTGATACCACTTGTAGGTCCCCGGGTGTCTCGGAACGTTACGTGTGGGTGTCTGACTAGTCGGACGTGGAGAATCAAACAACGCAAAGTAAATAGACAATGAAATCACTTTAAAGTTCCCTCTATTATAAACTCAAACGGTTACAGAGAGAAAATACTGAGTGCAAATGTCTGTGTACTTATCTTCTGTCAACCTATTCTATTTATACAAGACCTGATCTATGCGCACTTAACAAGTGCGCAGGGTAAATTGTTCATGCGTACTTAGCAAGTCCGCAGAGAATTCTTGCATACTTGATAAGTACGCAGGAACTAATTCCTGCGCACATGCTAAGTGCGCAAAACACTTAGAGAAAAATTAAAACAATGACATTTAGTAGAAATTACAACTCGATAACTAATACATACAGACATTACAATACAAAGACAAAACATACAAGACAAGTACAATAAACTAAGACACTATCCAGAGTGCTTTTCACACAAAAGTGCTTCAACAACAACCACAACCTCAACCACAAAATCAACCACCATCACCATTCCATTAAAACCAACCATATAATAGCTACCCAGGTTACTCAGATTTTGAAGATGATGGGCATTTGTCAACAGGACCAAGTTATGGGCCTGAACACGGTTCTCAGCATGAGAACTGGGATGAAGGTGAAGCATGGTATGACCTAAACCACCACCCCAGGAATCAAGAAATAAATAGGGTGAACAATTGGGTACAACCACCACCAAGGGCCGACTATGGGTATCAACCGAGAAATCAGGGTAATTTTAACCAAGAGAACAGGTACAGGTAACCTCAAGTGAACAGACCAAATCATCAAGAGGAACTGCCTAGGAACATAAACGTGCCAAGACATGAACATGGATAGACAGTCACTTTCGCCCTACTTTATCCCTAAACGCTTCCCCAGTAATTCCACCGGTTCGTAGGGGGAACACGGTTGAGATCAGTCCGGGATGTCTAGGGTTCCTCCCACATTTCTTTGGGAGAGCTACTGAGGAGCCCTACGCACACTAATCAGAGTATGAGGCCACATGTGGAACCATTGGTGGCCAAGGGTTTACTATAGACGAGGTGAAGTTGGTACTCTTCCAATTTTCACTAAAGGACCGTGCTAAACAATGGTTCCTTTCTCTACCGTCTGCTAGTATTGCTACTTGGTCAGAGCTACAACAATTGTTCTTGGATGAGTACTTCCCACAACATAAGACTAATGAGGCCAGAGCTATAATCAGAGATTTCAGGCAACAGTCAGGGGAGCCATTCTATGAAGCTTCCAAGAGGTTTAAAGAATTATTGAGGAATTGCCCACACCATGGTATAGAGAAGTGGTAATTGATCCAAGCATTCTATGATGGCCTTCTGCCTAAGGATGTCAGAGATGTTAACTCTACCAGTAATGGATCATTTTTCTATAACCATGTTGACGTCGATTGGGACATACTTGAGAGGATGGCGGTGATATCCAAAAGATAAGCTAATGCAAGCAGGAGGGGAAAGTCAACTTCATCAGTGAAGTCGGTTAATTATGAGATGCAAAAGCGATTGGATGCCATGGAAATTCAAATGGCACGTCTTGGTAAGCCGAATGGTAAAGAGGTGGTGAATGTGAACCAATCGTATCCGGTATGTGACAGGATGTGAAGAGTTGAGGCATGTGTTAGCGAACTGCCCAAGAGAGCAAGGAAAGGCTGAAGAGGTGAACCAGGTTGGTGGAGATAAGGCAACTACTACCCACTATCATCCAGGACTGAGAAATCACCCAAACTTTAGGTATGGTAATGCATCTAATCAAATGAATCCTAACTTTCAGGGTGCTAATGTGCAGGGTGGAGGACAAACACAACAACAGCAGCAGTTTCAAAACCGCCAACAAAATTATAATCAAGGTGGGTACCAGAGGAACCAAGGTAATCAGGGTTATCAACAGCATGGTCAACAAATATACCCAAGAAACTACCAACTACAAGAACAACAGAGCGGTAATCAAGGGGGTGCCCAATTTAATGCCTTCATGGATGCTATCAAGGAATTGAAAAAAGGACAACGAGGTTCGAGATAAGATAGTGAATGCCCTGTTGAAGCATTTGGGTCAATTGGCTGAAGACTTGACGAGAATAGACCCGGGCAAACTCCCAAGTAATACACAGACCAACCCACAACATCAAGAGTCTAGTTCAAATAATGCTTTGTGGGCGCGGTAAGTATAGAGAAGGACAATGAGGAGAGTGATTCGGAGGAGGAAAACGAGCAAGAGGCACCTCTAATCCCGATTGAGGTTGGGAGAATAAAGGTCAACCAGGCACTCCTGGATTATGGGGCAACTCTCAGCATTCTCCCGGGGAGCTTATATGATCGGTCCGACCTAGGTCCTCTCTAGCAAGTTGACACCACCGTGGTGTTAGCCGATTTAACTGTAACACCCAGTATTTCAGGTCATTATCCATATTCATAATGGCACGTTCGTATTTTGTATTTGTTAGGAGTATTATCTTTGACATGATATTGTCAGAAGTCTAGCAAAGGAACACATGCTATATTTTAGTAATTTTCAGGAGCTACTAGAATAGTAAACAGTTATAACCCGCAAGATACGGTCGTTGGTGATTAAAAAGAATGTTATTCCAGAAAAGTCTAAGGAGACGCTTTAAAAACATAAATATTGGTGACTAACTTTTATAAAAAGTTGACACATAAATAAGTTACATAACTCTAAGTTATTTTATGTGTATACATGTATAATATAGTTCAAGTAATAACTACGTCGGGAATTCACTAGCAGATTATTAAAGCTAGTCAATCTACACAAAATGTAGGACGTTTTAATAATTAAATATATTAAAACGGGTATTAATTTCGGGTAGTATACCGCGTCTAAATCAATCACATCATCATCATGATTGCTTTGCTTACACAACACTCAAGCGTCATAATCATCATGATTATGACCAAGAGTGCAAGCAAACTCAAAGATCACATCACCATCATTATATCTTTGCTTATACTCCACTCCAACGTCAAGTCGTAATGATGATGACTTGTTGAGTTCTACACTCAACCCCCTTTTCATCAAATAATTATATATATACGTGCATATATATGTATGGATATATATATATATATAATATCTAGGTATATAGATATATAAAGTTTAAACCATTAAAAAGTCATACACCGGGTTTACACCACTTAAGAATCGACCTAACTAGCTATTAGACTTCAACTAAATGACTTGACAAGACCCAACCCCCACCCCATGCCCTATTTCGGCCAAAACATAAGGTGGGGCCACCCACCATGACTTCTTCACTTACCCACCCCATCCTTGTGTCATAAGGTCCATACCCCATCACCCAAGAGTTTAAGCAAAGGCCAAATCAATCTCATCATCCATACCTTGCAATGATTATGATGGAACCAACACTCCAACTTGTTGATATACATGCATATGTACGACACACACACACTTATGGGTAAAGATCTATCCAAAAGTCACATCCATCTTGTCCACCATCCTTGTAATGATTATGGAAGATCCAACACACCACTCAATACTCCATACATTGTCATGATGACAATCATTACTACCAAGATCTTACTCCACCTCAATCTAGTATATAAAGGAATGAATGGAAACAAAGCAAGAACTTTCCCTTGCTACTTCTCTTGTTCTCCCCTCATTTCGGCTCAAATAACACACACACATACCCACAACTTCAAGTGCTAAGCCCTAGTACTTCAAGAAGAAATCCCCCTCTCCAAGACCGGAAAATTACCCAAAATCCCGTAACTCAGTTCTGCCAGATTTTCGGCCCAACTTTACAAGACCATATCTCCTTCGTTACTTGGCCAAATCGGTCCATTTTTCTTCTAGAATGAAGCTCCATGTTAAGAAGGAAGAACCCAAGTGGAATCACTCGAATCCATGGAGTATTCGACCTCCAAACAGCCGGCGCAAGAAGGCTGCTCCGTGCAGGTCGAATCTGGATATCTCTTTCCATTTTTCTGTTTTGAGGTACCTACACAACTCCAAACGTAGTAATTCTTTTTCACATCTCCTCTGGTTTCAATAAACTTGATTTTAGAAGAAAACCCCAAGTCATTTGGTCTTCTAAAACCATCTAAAAGTCTATTCGAAGTACACCTAAAAATCTGAGTTTTCAATGACGAAATAAAACATAAAAGTCTTGATGAGTTTTGGCGTTATTTCTTCATAAGTCATGTTTGAGTACATATATTTAATACACGTACATGTTCATACATAAAATACCAAACTACAAGGACCATGGACAAGACAAGGACACATCAAATATAAACTACATATATACATACTATCACATAAAATAACACTTGGATGATGGTGTTTCTCATAAACCCTTCATTCCATTCATGTGTTATGTTGAAGGATACATGTTCGTGAAGTTATATGATCATGTGTGACTTACCTGGCAAGACCCAAGGTAGTGTCCTATGATTCAAGAAGACATACGAACGATTATCATCAACATATGAACGTGAAAGGTGTTACTAAAAGTATAGGTTTATGGATAAAATTATGATATATATGTGTTGATGTACGGTTTTGGTTAAATCGTGGAAATGTTCTAGGAGTTAAAGATTAGTATCCTAATATGAACATTGGATATATGTACATGGAACATATGAAGAGATTCGGTTAAAAATAAATAATCACGTGACATCGTGGAACATAAGTGAATATATTTTAAGTTACAAAAATAATATTTATTTTTGGTACACTTAATAAGTCACCAATAGGGAAACATATTATTTTCTCGGAAAATATGTAAGCGTCTAGACTGGAATAATAGTCACCAACGAGTCGTAAATAAAAACACTATTTTTACTAAACAAAAGCGTACTTAACGGGATTTGTTAAGTCGGATATAAGACGGGTAGTTTTAACACATTAGTACCCTTGTGTGATTAGGGTACGGATAGACAAGAACTAGCACAAGTTTGTTTGCTAGGATTTCATCGAACACAAGGTGAGTTCACGGCCCCCTTTTAACTTTTTAATGTTTTGTAAACATCGGGGGGAGAAACATACTTACTTGTTATGTTTGAAAACATGAATTACATTTGCTTACAAGTTTGACATCATGAACATTTAGGTCTAACTCCTTGTGAGTTTCACTAATCCCCCTTTTTCTAAAGTTTTTGAAATGATTTGGGGTGGAAACATACTTGTAAAAGACTTTTGTATGTAAATGAATTGAACTAATGATCTGACCGTATGTGTGTATTGAGGGAAAAGTAAAGCGCTTAAAGTCCTCTGAACAAGTTAGTAACCATTAGCTATTTTAGCCCGGGATTATATGGATAGTACTATTGGGGGTGACGCCTCCGGTCATGGTTAGTCGCGCTAACCAGGGGTCCACATGGCCGAATGACCGCATATTATCTTACTCGCAAAAAGGCGAGGGGGAGGCACAAAAGGTCGGGGTTTGGTTACGGTCACGTACATTACATACTATTTTGTATTCCTTGCAAGCTTACAAATGGGGTTAATAGATCGGATTAGTATTCAAATTCATTGGTAATACATGCAAAAGGGTTCTGATCAGGTTAAAGTGATCAGGTTTTAAGCAAAAGAGTTCTGATCAGGTTAAAGTGATCAGGTTTTAAACAAAAGAGTTCTGATCAGGTTAAAGTGATCAGGTTTAAAACAAAAGGGTTCTGATCAGGTTAAAGTGATCAGGTTTTAAGCAAAAGAGTTCTGATCAGGTTAAAGTGATCAGGTTTTAAACAAAAGAGTTCTGATCAGGTTAAAGTGATCAGGTTTTAAGAAAAAGAGTTCTGATCAGGTTAAAGTGATCAGGTTTTAAACAAAAGAGTTCTGATCAGGTTTAAAACAAAAGAGTTCTGATCAGGTTAAAGTGATCAGGTTTTAAGCAAAAGAGTTCTGATCAGGTTAAAGTGATCAGGTTTTAAACAAAAGAGTTCTGATCAGGTTAAAGTGATCAGGTTTTAAACAAAAGAGTTCTGATCAGGTTAAAGTGATCAGGTTTTAAACAAAAGAGTTTTTGATCAGAAAATGATCATGTTTAAACATTGGATTTATGACGGTAAAGTCATGGACACGTTTTCAAATGAAAACTACTCATTATTATGACGGTTAAGTCATGTATAGTTTTTTTTCAGGGAAAACTACTTAGTTTTATGACGGTAAAGTCATGTACATGTTTTCGGGAAGAACTATAAGCACTGATATAACTAACTCTGTGAACTCACCAACCTTTGTGTTGACACTTTCAAGTATGTTTCTCAGGTAATCTTTAGCTATGGCGCGGTTGGAATAGGCTAGCTATGTTGGATCAATTTCCTAGTAGTTGGAAGGACGTAGAATATCAAGTCTCAAGTCTATCGTTGATCTAGAAGAACTTAGATCATAGTATTACTTAGTTTAGTAATTGTATATGTAATCAAGTCTTAGAAATCACAATTACTGCTTCCGCTATCGTGTAATGAACCAATCGTTGCAACCTGTATTTATTTATTAAGTAAATGAATTTGCGGTTGTGACATTAACACTGAAGCGTTCACGGGGGATGCTATGGGGAGTAGCTGTGAAAGTCGGGGATTTATACTATCCTAAAGATTTCCTAGTGCTTGACTATACACATAGTTAGAAGAAAGAGAAAGAAAGAGTCTTGCTTGAACAACCATTCTTGGCAACTGCCAATTCTCAGATCAATTGTCGGAACAACACAATGAGGATAACATTCGGCAACCGTGAGTTTAACTTAGATATGCTTACAAATTCATTTACTTATTTTTCTAAATTTAAATCTGCTAAAACAAGTACTACTAACAAGTGTCCACCTAACTCCAAAATGGATGAGGGTGGCACAAATGAGAAAGGTTTGAATTGTCACACCCCAACCGACGGCGAAAACGTCGGGACGGGACATGTAGACTGTTCATGAGCACATGGTTGACTAAATTGCAATATATTAAAGCATTACATTTCCATTCATAACTCCAACAATACAATAATTTTGAAATACATAACGTGTTCATTTTATTCAATTAACTAGGTCCACAACCTAAGTGAAGCGAACTTGATAAACTCAAACTTTTGTACCTGAAACATGATGAAAACGAGGTCAACTAAAAAGTTGGTGAGCATACATAGGTTTTGACTCTAAATAGTATCAACGTGTTGTGTGTATAAAACCCATACATGTTATGGTTAATAAGGCAAAAATGGAGAGTTACTATTGTGAAACCAAGTTGTACAATCAAACATTTGTAACTAGCATGCAAAGTTGTGTTGTCGGTAACAATCACCCTAACTAGGTGGGTTTGTCAGACTCAATAGATCTATCATTGTTAACCGTCGACTTGTATAGTTAATGATTGCATATGTAATTGCACAAAAAAGTAGTTAACACACCTAGTACTCAAACATAAAACTCAAATTGCACACATGAATGTAAGGTGGAATTGTATTGTGTAGTTTTGCAAATCATTGTATATAGTATTTATGTTTCACCCCAAAATATGTAAAATAGTGTAAAAGGGGCTATGTAAAACTCACCTGTAATAATTGTGTAGATAACACGAGCAAGTACGGAGCACAAGTGAATCTCAAAAATCAGAATTTAACCTATAGTGAAATGTATGAACTTGAATCAACACATGCACATGGTCTAGTGTAATGTCTAGGGTTTAACAGGATTGAGTGTAGGGACATGTACAATGAGTTTGGGTTACACTATGCAAGGGTTGTGTATATGATTGTGTTTGTATTCGAATAATTGTTTTAATGAAAAAAAATGTAAGTTCAAAATAATAAATGACTTAGGGTTTAATTTGAATAACTAAACAAATTAAATAAATAAATTCTTTTATTTATTTATTTAGAGAAAAAAATAGTGTGCAATTATATTTATTCAAATATAATTTAAATAAATAATTTTTGTTATGAAAATGTGGAAAAATAATAGTGTAATTATATATTAGTATATATTCCATTTTAAACTCGAAATGAAATGTTAATGTAAAAGATAATAAATTTAAATAAATAAATTATCTTTATTTATTTATGTATTATTTAAATAATGTGACTAAAAGTGGGTATTTAAGAAAAAAATATGTATTAGTATATATACCTATAATAATTTGTTTCATTATGTTTAAACCTTAATTAGTATTTTTAAGGAAATATATATAATTTTGTACAGGTAAGATGAATACGTAACATTTTATAAAAACTTAACAAAATTTGTAATTTAAGTGATTAATATAAATCTCTATTACTTTAATTTAAATATTTTATTAAATAAAAATTTTAAATGATTTTCATAATGGAAATAATGTGTTAAAACAATTTTAATTTGTAAAAATAATTGTTTTCATTAAAAATTTGTTTATTACCGTACAAATCAGTTCTAAAGAATGTAGGTTTTATAAAATTATTTGAGTTGGAAACATCTTTTTTAAAAAAGAAAGCAGCCCACCCGGGCGGGTTATGTGTGGAGCCAGGGTTTTACCACTGGACCAGACGACTGATCTTGAGAATTGCTTGGTTCGTAAAAACATTAACGTGGCTTTCAGGCGGAGCCGGATCAGGTTACAAAGGAAACAACAAAAATGTCGGGTATTGGTTTCGAACCCTGTTAGGACATAGTTTGTAATGACAAAAGCTTTGTAATAGTTTAGATCTAACGTTTTTATGTTTTTGTAATGTAAAATGTTCTAAGTGTTTATGCAAGTTATGCTACCTAGTCTAACAGAGGCGAACTTGCTGTCTGTTAGAGGCGAACTTGTTAAGTTCGCCTAATGCAGGTCAGATGTCTATAAATAGTGTTTACAGAGTCAGTTTGAAAAAGAGAATCAGAAAGCAAACAGAGTTGAACGATTTGGTCTGATTGAGTCTGTAAACTCTATGAATACAAGCGTGAATGTTATTTACTTGATTGTCTCTACTGTCTTTTGTGTAAGCAATCGTTGATTCGTTGGATTTCGCACTCTGAGTTAACGACACGTCTTATCACGAGAACGATCCGTAGAAGTGCCATGAGGACCTACAAGTGGTATCAGAGCTTATTCTCGTGATTCTTGGTGATTCTACATGGTTTTGTATGCAAATTGACAAGAAATTCATCATCTTTGAAATTTTCATTTCCATGGAGTTTTCATGCTTAATTTGGTTCTGATTTGGTGTTTTTGAAGAGGATTTTGAAGAAATTAATCCGATAGAAAGGTTCTAATTGAGAAATTACACAATCCTACGGTTTGATTTTGACTAATTACTTCAAATCAGTGAATCATGAAGTTTTATGTTGATTTTTGGTTCGCGGTTTCTCGACTGAACTGTTATTGATTTTGATTTTGCTGAAGCAAGCGAACTTGCTGATTTGGTGTGCAGGCGAACTTAGCAGGCGAACTTATTAAGTTCGCTTCATGTTACCTTCACTTGGGTATCACAGAAGCGAACTTATTATCTTCGCCTAAGGGTAGTGAGTGTTCAATACTTGGAAATTTTTCAGGAAAATGGCAAATATGGTACAAGTAACGAATATGTTCAATTATGATAATGAGATTGGTACATCTCAAAAACAGTCAAAGTTGTTGAATCTTGTTGATTATTCTAATTGGAAAGATAGGTTTGATCAGTTCGTATCTTTTACCGATGCCAGTCTCTGGATTCCTATTTTAGAAGGTTATACGCATCCGACTTATTCGTGGATGGGAAAGGATGATGTTCCAAAGCCGGTGTCAGCGATAACTAACTACTGAAGAAAAGTTGCTGTTTGATAGGGAAAAGAAAGCGATGGCAAGTATTTCTATGTCTCTTCCGAAGGAAATATATCACAGTTTCAAACAATTCAAGTCTTCTCAACAACTGTGGGAAGCATTACAGAAAAGATGTGAAGGTAGTTTGGATATAAAGAAGAGTAGAAAAGAGCTACTGAAGAAGCAATTCTTGGTCTTCAAACATTTTCAAAATGAATCCTTGGATGATCTTGCTACCAGATTCTATCATCTGCTTAGTGAACTGTCGAGTGCTTCTGTGGTGTATGAGACTGAAGAAATTAATGATAAGTTCTTGGAGGCATTACCATCAAAATTTGATGTGTATACGGTTTTGATAAAAGAAAATATCAAGTACAAAACCATATCTCTTGAAGAAGTTCTTGGGAAGATTCAATCGCATGACCTGAATATGAAGAAGAAAGAGACTAACATGGAGCATATCCAGGATCCTTCAATGTATTTTGCCAAGACTTCTGGTAAAACTGGTACAGGAGTTGCATTCTTTTCTGGCGATGTTCAAGATTCTTCTAATGATCAGTGTTCTGGAGTTCCTATTCATTCTGGTCATTGTAGTCATTCTGGATTTTCTGCAACAACAACTTCTACATCTTCTAGATCTCATATAAATCAAAAGGTTGCTGATGATTATCTAGCTATGTTTTCCTCATTCATGGCTTCGTATGAGAATTTTATTGGAGGAAAAATTCACGATCCTGAGGTTATTGAAGAAGATTTCAGACAGATCGACCCTGTTGATCTGGAAAAATGAATATCCAATGGAATGTGACTATGTTGATGCGTCAAGCAAAGGATTTCTTGAAGAAAATTGGCAGAAAGTATATTGGATCTAATAGTCGATCACGCATGGGATTTGATAAAACCAAAGTGCGTTGTTATAACTGTCAAGAGTATGGTCACTTTGCTAAAGAGTGTGTGAAACAAAAGGTTGAGTTTGATTCTCAGAAGAAGCAGAATAATTTTCAGAATAATCGTAATCAGTCACATGGCTCATCTGGAAATTCAAATCATGCATCTGCTTCATCGGCGTGGTTGCTCAGAACGATGAAAAATATGACTGGGTATTCACCTGGAAGATTTAGTGGGTGCTGTAAGTCAAGCCTTTGTAGCAGAAATTCATTCTGAAAAATCAGAAGAGGTAACTGATGATGACAGTTTGAGTGATGGTTCGAGTGATGGTCTGAGTGATGGTGAAATGGTGCAGATTGTTGATGAAGAGATAGAACAAGTGAAGAATATTGATTCTGATGTTGCATCGGGTGTTGCTGAAGATGATATTGTTCTAACACAAAATTCTTCAGATGGTGCTGATTCAGAGAATATTCCCATTGCTAAAGTTTTCATGGCAAACATGTCTGATCTTTCAAAGGTAAAAGAATTTGTTTTTCATATTTACTGTTCTAACTGCATTACTGTAAAAGATAAATTGCAAAAGATCATGGATGATACAAACATGATTTGTGATATGAAATCGATGCATTCTGTTAATCAGAAACTGAAAGATAATGATAAATTGTGCATCGATAGAATTGAGTCATTGAAAAGAGACTTAAATTCTCTGGGGTTAAAATATAAAGAACAAGCTTATCATCTGGATATGGCTTATGCTGAGATAGAAAAACGAAATGAAGTTGTCGCACAAAAGAATAAAGAAATTTCTGACAAAGACTCTGAAGTAATCAAACTTCATAGAAAAATGGAAAAGTTTTAAAATTCATCGGCTGTTTTGGATTATTTTAATTCAAATGCTGATCCTACTAAGCAGTTTGCTGGTTATGGATTTATTCCTCCTCCATTTAATCCAAATTATGTGGTTGAACCTGAAATCATACATGAAGAGGAAATAGATAAAAAAAACAGTGTTGAAAGTCAATCCGGTAACTGGTGAGGATATGGTTTATGAATCTGATTCTGAGGATGAGGTGTTTGATGAGAAGAAAGTTGAAAGGTATTCCAAAAGAGGTGAAGCTTGACTTGATGAACCAACAGTTGTAAAAACTGTTACTTGTGATAGATGCATTCTGACTGAACCTAATGAGGTGAAAGTTGTTACACCTAAGCTTTCCCCAATCTTACAGTCAAGTGGTTTTGTCGCTGCTGGTCATCAAAAGGTGCCTACACAGGTTGATGTTCCAAAGAAGTCAGTAAACTGTTCTGGAAAATCTTCTGAAGCTTATTCCTCTGATGGCTCCTCAAACTCAAAATACAGTTCTTATTTCATAACTTATCAAGAAAGAAGAGTTTGTTTTCATTGCAACGAGGCTGGTCACATTCTGGTCAATTGTCCTTATAAGAACCAGGGCAAATTGAAGATTGTTCCTTCACAACCAAAAGTGGTGAAGATTCTGAAAAGAACAGATGAAGGAAAGTCATCATTTAGTTTGGAGAAAAATATGTCCTGTCGATCTTTTGTTAAATACTCTGGATTTAAACAGCAGAATAAATTGAATTCTAAATCATTTGTTTGTCAAGAGAAACTTGAGATTCCTCATGTTAGAATTTCAAAAGATTCTCATTCTAAAGTTAAACTGTCTAGACCACAAATGAGAAGACGAAACAGAAAATTGAAGAAAATTTTGGTAACATCTGAATCTGATAATAATATATCAAATAATGTTTTTCAAAATAATCAAAATGCGCCTTCTTTGAAAAAGTCTGATGGTGAAACTTCTATTCCAAAGGTTAATGATAACATTGATTGTGAATTGCTAGAAGTTGTTTATTTTGATCAATCTTGACGACCCAAGACCACAATGGCTTGGGTTCCTATTTCTAACTGATTTTCGTTGTTTATGTAGGGACAACCAAGGAGGACTATCAACAATACATGGTATGTGGATAGTGGTTGCTCTCGACATATGACAGGGAATATTAGATTGCTTGAAGATGTTAAAAATATTGATGGAGGTTATGTCGCTTTTGCGGGTAATAAAGGCGGGTACATAATTGGACAGGGTACTTTAAAGAACGACAAAGTCAAATTTGAGAAGGTGAATTATGTGGAGCAGCTTGAACACAATCTTTTGAGTGTATCACAAGTTTGTGACAAGAAGTTTTCGTTCCATTTCAATGATGTTGAGTGTTATATCTTGAAACCGGGTTTCGTTATTCCTGACGAATGGATTCTCATTAAGGCTCCGAGGAGAAATGACACGTATGTCCTTGACATGAGTGTCGCTACTACACGGATTCAATTCCTACATGTTTACTCTCCAAGGAGTCGGAATCAGATTCTATTTTGTGGCACAGGAAGCTAGCTCACATCAACTATCGGAAGATGAACTATATTGTTAAGAATGATATGGTTCTTGGTATTCCGAAAATGAAATTCCCAGTTCTTGATGATAGTATTCCTTGCAAGAAGGGGAAACAATGAAAAAAATCACACAAATCTAAATCGAATAATTCTATCGTAACTCCTTTAGAGCTGCTGCATATGGATTTGTTCGGTCCGATTAGTATCAGGAGCATTGGTGGAAAATCGTACTGTTTGGTAGTAACGGATGATTTCTCTAGATTTTCAGGGGTTAAGTTTCTTTCTTCTAAAGCTGAAACCACTAAGTTGGTACAATACATAATCCTGGGTTTGGAGAATTTGTTCAATCTGAAGGTCAAAAGAATTAGGAGTGATAATGGCAGCGAGTTTAAGAATAGAAGATGGGCTTATTCTGTCTATAAAAAGGAATTCATCATGAATTCAGTGTGCCATATGTTCCTCAACAAAACGGTGTTGCTGAACGAAAGAACATGACGTTGGTTGAAACGGCGTGCACGATGCTTGCAGATTCTAAGCTTCCAGTTACTTTTTGGGCTGAAGCTGTGAATACTGTGTGTCACATTTTGAATAGGGTCTTGACCGTCAAGCGACACAACAAGAATTGCTACGAGTTGCTGAATAATCGAAAGCCGAATCTGGATTATTTACTACCTTTTGGTAATCCTTGCACCCTGTTGAAAGTTAGAGATGTCCCAACCAAGTTCAATGCTAAGGCTATTGAAGGGATTTTTCTGGGGTATGTTGCAAATTCTACTACCAAGAGGGTGTATAACAAAGAGACGCGCCAAGTTGAAGAATGGTTCCATATTTACTCTTCAAATCGGTCTTTACCTCAAATGACGATTGGACCAGATTGGGCATTTGATTATGAAAACTTATTCAAGTCTTTTCATTTACCTTCTGATATTTCTCCTGATGAAGCTGATGTTCTCTATGATTCATGCCAGGATGCACAGCACAATGGCTTTCTACCAAATGCAGTTCCACATTCATCAGTTGCATCTACTTCTGCTCCCGATCCTAATGTTGCTTCTTGTTCGGGACCACGAGATTCAGAGAGTGAGGAAGACAATGCTATTTTTCAAGATTCTTCTGTTGATCCTTTGTTGTGTGATGATCCATTACCTTCGACACAGGATTCGGGGGAGATTCCTACAAATTTAGAATCGGAAATTTCAATTAATCATGATTTGTATTATCAATCTGATACAACTCATGTTGAAGTGTTGCCTGTTCCTGAGGTTGCTTCCATCAAGGAACTCAAAGATCATCCGGTGACAAATATAATCGGGAATTTGCAAGATGGAGTGAAAACATGTTCTATTGTTGACAATACTTGTTTGTATACATGTATTAAAGATTCTGGTGTTCTTGATGATTGCTCACATTCATGTTTTATTTCTCAGGTCGAACCCAAAAATGTTGAAATGGCTTTAAATGATAACAATTGGATAGAGGCCATGCAAGACGAACTTGCTCAGTTTGACAAACTTAAGGTTTGGAATCTTGTAGATCTTCCGAAGGGTGTGTATCCGATTGGTACTAAATGGGTGTTTAAATGTAAGACAGACGATCGAGGTGTCGTGGTAAGAAACAAGGCATGATTAGTTGTCCAGGGTTTCAATCAACAAGAAGGAATTGATTACACCGAGGTTTATGCGCCTGTTGCGAAGCTTGAAGCTATACGGTTGTTTCTGGCTTTTGCTTCTTATAAAGGTTTTAAGGTGTTTCAATTGGATGTGAAAAGTGCGTTTTTATATGGAAAGGTCAAGGAGGAGGTTTATGTTTGTCAGCCGTCGGGGTTTGAAGATCCACTTAATCCGAATATGGTTTTCAAGCTTGATAAGGCTCTCTATGGTCTTCACCAGGCTCCTCGAGCGTGGTATGAAACATTGTCCACACAACTTTTGGCAAATAATTTTATTCGTGGCAAGATTGACTCGACCTTATTCACAAAGAAATAAGGGGGAGATTACCTACTGGTGCAGATATATGTGGATAATATTATTTTTGGCTCAACAAATGAAGGGTTATGTGAAGATTTTGAGAGTGTTATGAAGTCGAAGTTTGAAATGTCAGCTATGGGAGAGTTATCATTTTTCTTAGGTTTACAAGTAAATCAAAAGGAAGATGGTTTCTTTATTCATCAGTCCAAGTATGTCAAAGACATCTTGAGCCGGTTCAAGATGGAGGACTGTACCCCATATGATACTCCGATTCCGGTCAATCATAAGTTGAATTCTGACCCGGATGGAAAAGATGTGGGTTGTCGACTTTACAGAGCAATGATTGGATCTCTCATGTACTTAACCGCTTCAAGGCCAGATATAATGTTCGTTGTGTGCATCTGTTCCAGATTCCAGGCAAAACCAAAAGAATCTTACTTAATAGCTGTAAAAAGAATTTTTCGTTATTTGAAAGGAAAACAAAGATTGGGACTATGGTATCCACATGGTTCTAACTTTGATTTTAATGCTTATACTGACTCTGATTTTGGTGGTTATTGTTTAGACAGGAAATCTACAACAGGTGGTTGCCAGTTCTTGGGTAATCGACTTGTTTCTTGGCAATGCAAAAAGCAAACCACAGTATCCATTTCTACATGCGAAGCAGAATACATCGTTGTTGCAAGTTGTTGTTCACAAATCCTGTGGATACAACAGCAATTAAGAGATTACGGTTTGAATTTCACAGGAACCCCTATGCTTATTGATAATAATGCTACAATGTCTATAACTAATAATCCTGTTGTGCACAGTAAAACAAAGCACATTGAGATTAGATATCATTTTATTCGTGATTGTGAAGAGAAAAGGGTGATTGAGCTGGTAAAGGTTCATACTGATGATGATTTTGCTGATTTGTTTACCAGGGTATTTTATCGTACCAGGTTTGAATTTCTAATTAAAATGATAGGTATGATCAATCCCGAATAAAAGTTTTTCAAAATCAGATTTTCATGGAAAATTTTTTTTAATTTCTTTTATTGCTTTATTACATTTTTACATTTTAAATTTTCAGTCAAAAAATTCTTAATTTATAAAAAGTCAAAACAAAGTGAAAAATATAAAATTTGACATCATTTGAAGTTAGAGAAGAAATGATAGTACATCAGTGATTAGTTCATTTCACACGACCTTAGTAGATCTTTGTTATATGATTGTTTAAAGTAATTTGATTTGATCTAAATTTCAAAGTCTGCATAAATGAGAAATGATGGTGTTGTGAATGCTCTAATCTTGATAATTTTTTTAAAATTTGTGTATGAGTTTTGAAACTTAAATTGTCAATAGACTAGAAGCGTTTTGAAACTGATAGTAGTGTGAAAATTAAATATGATATGATTACATCTGTGATTTGAATCCATTATATGCCGGGGTGTGTATGTAAAAGATCATTATCAGATAACGAATATATGGTTTTAACGAATTTCATGAGACCAATATCGAGTTATATCTTTAGCACAAATCTATTTCAGTTCACATTACTGCCCATGCCCCGAAAAACATGCAATGTATTGTTGAACTAAGATATGCTTTCAAAATCTGTTGAAACATATATTAGCCATTGGATCATTTAGATACATCATCTAGTCTGACTGCATTGAATCTTATCCAGATAATAGTTGGATCCTCATACCTGAATTTGTTGATTCTCATTATACAGCCAATTCATTAGAATCTTCTGATTCTGAATCATCATGATTCTTATATCCTTTGGGATCTGCTTCTATTCTTGTGCTAAATGAGATAATTTCATCTTGGAAATTGATCTAATCTTAAAATAAAATGTATATGTCTTGAAGATAGTGCAATTTTTATTTCTGTTTGGCACATATGTGGGGTACACGATGTTTTATCTAAATGGTACTAAATCACATGAATTTGAAGAATAAACGCTTATAGTTTCAAATCATATAATATTGACAAATTTAAGAATTCATGCTTTATATTACAAATTCGATATGAATAATTGAGCATTTCATAATCTGATCTTATTTATTTTGAAATTTATCGCGTATCATTTCAAATATTATTCAAATACTGAAAAGAATGTATAAAAATGAAAAAGATGTAAAGCACACAATAATGAGTTGGATTGTTTCATATCATATGTTACCCTTGGTTATTGCTAAAATGTGTGATGAACTACTCAGATACTGATATGATCTTCTTACTCATGATTTTCATTCAAAAATATGTGATTTCAGTTTATACAGATAAAAATCCAAAAATATGTGATTCCGTTTGTATAGATAAAATTCAAAAAGATTTTGTTTTTTATTTTTCGTGAAAATTCTAAGCTTTTATTAAATTGTTCGGGATTGGATCAAATACATGCTGCTGATGGAAGTTCAAGAAGTGATGGGTTGAAAGTTGGTAAAAGTTTGATTATGGGAAAAGTTGAAGTCATTATGTTCGCCTAACTCTGGTGAAGCGAACTTAATATGTTCGCCTGATGTTGGTGAAGCGAACTTATTATGTTCGCCTAGGGCTTATTAAGCGAACTTAACAAGTTCGCATAAATAAGCGAACTTAATCTGTATAAGGTTTTGTCCAGGCGAACTTAATCAGTCACCCTCTTCAAACTTTGAAGTGAACTTGTTCTGTGTGTTGAAATTTTTTTAAATTTTCAAAATCAGTGATTGTTGGGTTGTTTACCGATTTATTCTTGTTCGGATTTGAATTACGAACTTGCCTAAGGTATTTTAATCAAATTTCACCCGTTCAATCGTGAGAAAATTAACTTTTTCAGGTCGGTTTTTTAATCGGGACTGTTTTGCCCTAAATTGATGTTTATTCGGACTTAAATCTTAAAATTGATCATTGATATTGACTCATTAGTGCTAATCGATGTGATTCAAATGCTTATTTCATGTTTTCCAATCGATTTGAAGATAGTTGATTTCTGGGTTGGTATTTGAAACGTCAGACAGGTTCAGGCGAACTTGTTCAAGCGAACTTGTCTAGGAGAACTTAATAAGTTCGCCTCTTGCAACACTAAGCGAACTTATTAAGTTCTCCTAGGGGTTAGAAGGGTTTTGGACTTGTTAAATTTTTTTTTTGTTAAATTTTTTTTGTTTTGTTTTTGTTTACAATTTTTTTTCTTGTTGTTGTGTTTGTTATATGTCTAATGTGTTTGTTGTCCAAATATTTTTCAGATGGCTCGTCGTGTCGAATACAAACATAACCATGTGGCATTGTTAGATCCTAACATGTCAGAGGCCGTAAACTTTCAAGGAATTATTGGATTTCTGAATCGTTCACGACTTCGTGTCGCATTATCTGCAGATCCATACATTAGTCTGATGTATATTCAACAATTTTGGGACACAGTTCATCAAGATACTGACGTAGAACCTTATGTTCTTCGTGCCAATGTAAACAATACGGAGATTCCAATATCGGAAGAAACTATTCTATGTCATATCCTGGTACATTGATTATGGGATGCTTTCAGAGGATGGGTTACCGTGGAAGACCTAATGATACACAAGCTCATAAGGGTGGTTTGGTTGGTGAATGGAGGTATTTCATGCACGTGATTATCCAATGTTTATCTCCTAGAAAAGCTGGTACTGATGGGTTAAATACTGCTCTTCAAGCTGCTATGGTAGCTTTGACTTTGAACAAGCGGTTCAATTTTGCACGTTATGTTTATCGGGAGATGATTATGCAAATCACACCTGCTGAAGGTCAAGGATTTCTTATGTATCCTCGGTACATCCAAATGATTCTGAATCATCTTATTCCTAATCTCCCACAGCATCCGATTCGATTAACTTTGACTCCGATGTCCAAGCGTATCTTTACTGATTGCACTAAGGTGAAACAGCAGAATGCAGCGTTGATTCCTGTTAATACTCCATTGTTTGGTCACTTAATCAATCCTGATTATGTTAAACCACCGAATGACAACTGGTTTCATCCTGATGAGATTGCTCTAGTGCAAGGTCCGAATGTTCAACAACAACAACAACAACCACAACAACCTATTCAACAACCATTACTAGTTCAACAACAACAAGTTCCCGTACAACAACAAATTCCTATTCAAGAACAAGTTCCAATTCAACAAGCTCATGTTGATATACCTGTTAATGAACCTGTTCCAGAAGAGGTCGTTCATGAACATGAACAAGATCTAGGGATGAATATGGATGATTTTGTTGATGACGCTGTGAACTCACCCATTCATGAAGCTGAAGGGAATGTGGTGACAGATAATGAGTCGAGTTCTAGCTCAAGTGATACGATTTTACCTATTTCTGAAGATACCGAATCTGATGAATCTAGAGATTTTTCCTCAGATCATTATGAAAGGTTGGCTAGTATACCATTGGCTAATGCTGATAAACGTATTAAATCTACAGCCAGAAGATAAAGACGTAAGTCTGTTCGGGATCCTTCTTCCGAATCAGTACTTGGAAAAAGAACATTGGTGGATGCGAGTTCTGATAGTGATTTTAATACGGATCCTAAAACTCAAAAGCTCATGTCTGCTTCAATTGTTGCTGCTCAATTTTCACAGGGTGTAGAGGATGATACTTTTGTTGCTTCCTTAATAGTTACACCTCCAAGTTCTAAAGATCCATCTCCTTTTCTAACTCTTGTTCCTCCTGTGATTATTCCTACTCCTAGTCCTTCGGTTCCTCAATCTTCGGCTGGTCCTTCTAAGCCTTCTGATTCTGATAGGATTACTTTCCTTGAATCTCAAGTGCTTGCTTTAAAAACTCAGGTAGATACTCTTGTATCTACTGATACTCAAAGACAGCTGGTGATTCAGACTCAAGCTACGCAGATTGCTGCCATGCAGGCATTAGTGTCCAAACTTGTTGAGCGTCTTGACGCTCAGGGGGAGTTAAGGATACGTGATACATGTCACACTGAGTCTATTCAAAGACATGATGATGAAGACAATGATCCTTCTGGTAATATTGAGGGTGATCGTCAATACGCTGACGATAATCCTATATCTAGAGTTCAGGGGGAGTCAACATCACAATCCATTGATGGAAACAAAGATACTTCTGGAGTTAATGAAGATGAAATTTTATTATTGAAGTTCTTTGCATTGTCTGAGGAGGAAGAAGCTGAAAATATAGCATATCTTGATGACATTGATGAATTATTCAATGACATAGAAGATGATGTGTCGGATAATGAAATAGAAGAAGGAGAGATAGTGGAGATAGAGATAGAGAAAGGTCAAGATAAAGTGACTTATGAAGGCTGTGATGGTCTTAATGTCCCTTATAACTTCATCCAAGATGATGTTATTCCTGAGTTCACTTATGAAGGAGTAACAGATTCTATGGACTCCTTTGAAGACATCACACTGCCTGAAGATACTGCTGATTCTAAGGTTGATACTGATGATGAAAACATTCAATCAAATAAAGATGCTGAAACTGATACTACTCACACTGAGTCTCCAAAGGTGAATGAAGAACCTGTGATGTATAGAAATACAGGTATGACTAGAAAACAGTGGAGAGAAGTTGTGAATAGCTGGATGAAGGTGCTACCCAAGTCTCAAGCACAACCTGCTCAGAAAGAAAAATATGTGAATAAAGAGAGGTGTGTAGGAAGAATCATAAGTTGGTTTTATGATAATGACACAAAATTATTTGCTATTAAAAGATCTGATGGTGTTCAGTACTTAAAGCCGAGGATTAAGTATTTCAATACCTTGCCAAGGTGTGAAATGAATGGTCTAGCTTCAAAGCCACTTATTAATAGATCCAAGATTGGTTTAGCTGATGTGATTGCAAATCTGATCAACAGAGAAGGTGGTTCGGGGAAGTATGAAAGGCTAAAGCCTCAAAAAGGAAAGAGAGTGAAGAACATAGACCAAAAGACTGGGAAAGTGACCTTGAAGTACAAATTCAAACTAGTACGTGTTGTACACAAAATACCATTGAAGAAGATTCCTCAAGATTTCCTTAGGAATATGAAATGGTGGTATTTAGATGTTAATACTGGTGAAGCAAGGATTGAAGATAAAGACAATAAGGTCATTGTGTGTTTCTTTGACGCAATGAATCTTATTAACTTTTCAAATAAAGATCAGAGGACGTTGAGAAAGAATGAGATCATGTACACTGATGAATGGAAAGAACAAGGATTGTAGTACAAGAGACTGTTGGAGATATGTAGAAGATATGGAGTGCATGCAGGCAGTAGATTACCGGATAATTGGAAGAGCTCATCATAAAGACAGAAGACTGAAGATCAAGCTATTGTCAAGGGGGAGTCTGTTAGGACATAGTTTGTAATGACAAAAGCTTTGTAATAGTTTAGATCTAATGTCTTTATGTTTTTGTAATGTAAAATGTTCTAAGTGTTTATGCAAGTTATGCTAGAGGTGAACTTGTTTAGTTCGCCTAGTCTAACGGAGGTGAACTTGTTAAGTTCGCTTAAGTCTATCTGAGGCGAACTTGTTAAGTTCGCTGTCTGTTAGAGGCGAACTTGTTAAGTTCGCCTAATGCAGGTCAGATGTCTATAAATAGTGTTTACAGAGACAGTTTGAAAAAGAGAATCAGAAAGCAAACAGAGTTGAACGATTTGGTCTGATTGAGTCTGTAAACTCTATGAATACAAGCGTGAATATTATTTACTTGATTGTCTCTATTGTCTTTTGTGTATGCAATCGTTGATTCGTTGGATTCCGCACTCTGAGTTAACAACACGTCTTATCACGAGAACGATCCGTAGAAGTGCCATGAGGACCTACAAACCCATGCCATCTAGTCCAGCGGTGCAGTGACCTAACCGGCTGGGCTAGATGGTTTAGCTGATATTCTATGCAATCTCTCTCTCTCTGTATATATATATATATATATATATATATACATGATCAATAGATTAGGAAAATTTCCAAAATTCGAATACGCATGAACAAGCCATGAACCCTAGAGTTCGATACACTCTGTCATTACGAATTGACAGAGGGCTTTTGTTTAGGAATAGATTACGAACGTAATGATGTAAATTTTACTTGATTTGACGAAGGGGTGAGATCACACGACAGAGTCAAATAACCGGCAGTTCCAGGTACTCGATGGGCGTTAGGAAGTTAAATGCGGATCGACGGAGGGTTGGGGAAGCTTGTACAGGTCTATGCGAAGGTGTGTGGGTAGTTTATTTGGATTGATTTCGCCTTAAAGGCTTTAATTTGATTCGGGCTTGAGGATGTCGACTGAAAGTTGTGATTACGCGTTAATCCGTTCCAATGAGAATAAATTTGGTCGTGTTTCAGGCTTGAATGCATACGTGAATAGTCTATGCGTGATTTGCGGCCATTAACCTGATTCAATTCCATGAATTGGATTTAATTAAGGCTCGGTTTGACTCTGGAGGTCAAACCTGTTTGAATTTCGAAGTGAGCCGCGTAATTGGTTAAATTAGGATGTTAAAATGATTTGAAATCGATCGATATGCGAGTATGTATTCATGGAAAGTCCAAAACAAACTGATTAGGTCGAAAACAGCTTTGGATTACAAGGTTTTTGGGTTGTTTGACTTTAAAAAGTCAACATGATCAAAAATCAAAGTGTGGGGTCAAAATTGAGGTAAAAATCTAGATAAAAGGGGTTAAATTTCAAGGGTGGGGGTTTAGCTTGGGAGTCCAAATGATTAACGCGGGGGGGGGGGGGGGGGGGGGGGTTCAAAACATTAACATGGGGTTCAAGACCAAGTTTATTTGATTTAAATTCTATTTTATTTATTTATAACATCTATATAAAAAAAATTCTAATTGTTATTATTTATAAAGGAAAATTCATTTTAATAAAACTACAAATGGTGCAAGTGATTCATTTAATCAATTGTATGTATATTTATATATTTATTTATAACTAAATATATGTATATAACATATGTATAGTGGAAAGTAGGATGTAACAGTGAGGATGAAATAATAAATACGTGTTTAGGACAATAAATAATTGTGACATATGGTATTGAACAAATACCAGGATTTAAAATGTAGTGTCATTATTGTATAAAAATAAGATAAAATTGTACCAAAAAATCATGGATGTTACAGTATCCCCATGATGAGAGAATTTCGTCCCGAAATTCAACTGATGGAGACAAATGAATTAGGAAGGATGCGAGGGTTAAGATTCTCAACGTGTTATGACGGTTGGATTAAGAAGTATAACCGGTGACAAGATTTGTGTGTTGATACTCAAGGTCGGATATGAAAACGATTTTACTTTTGAAATGAGTTTAAAGAGAAAATTGTCGAATAATATTTGGATTCTAAGAATGAAATGCATCACTGGGAATAGAATTGATGAGAATTTGATGATCAGAGTTTGTGTAAGATGTAGTCTAATATACTCAAGAATTGCCAGTGGATAAGAGATTTCACAAACATTGGTCTAGGTCAAAACTTCACCTGACACGAACAACGCTATGCAAGGCCCCAAACCCGGGAGGCCTCACTTGTTAGATTTACTCATTTACAAATAGTTCTTAAACTTGAATATCAAAATAACGCAGCGGAAAATTTCATTAAAACATAATTGTGGCATTGTTCAACATGCGGAAGCATAACATAGTCTATTACATAAACATAACATAAGCTAATCATAACGGGATGCCAGTCTTCATATCATCCGGGTAACTCATCATGCCGCCCAGCATCACCGTCCATCATCATAACCTGCCTTAACCTGAATGTGTATACTAAAAAGTCAGATACGCTGGTGAGTTCTAGCTTTTCACAAAACCTTAACTTCAAATATTTTCCAAAAACATATCATTTAATTTCATTAATAAAAGCGTATGAAAACATGCAATAACATAACATAACATCATAAACAAAAGTCAACGAACATATCGAATCTGCGCCTTCTCGTAACCGTCAAATCCAAACGTCACATACTAGTGGAATAATCTAAAGATCACCACCACCAGGCCAATCAACATCGTATTGTCCTTCAGGTGAAGAACTCCTAGGGCCCGATATTTAGGTTATTCAACACCAAACTTCAAGCACTGCACCCCGTAAGGAACAAGTACCAAACTTCAAGCACGACTATCTCGTAAGGTAATCGTACCAACTTCAAGGATCACGATAATCCCCTTGGTGACCGTCATCACCCCAGTTGTACAACAGTTGGCCAGCCACCAAGACCCCTAAAAGGTAAAGGCCCATAACATACTTCCCATACCCATAACCTTCATTCCCTAAGGAATATTGGTAGATTCGTTTGTTTGGGACTCTTGTAAACATTCACTTCTTTTACTTCAAAACTTCAGTTAAAGCATTCGTACGTTTTATTAAAAATCATTCCTTCATTTATAAAAACTTCATAAACTTCTTTTGGTAAAATATTTCATAAACACTTCTTTCATAACCCTTCCTTCCCAAACCTGAAAAACCCCAAAACGAACAAAAACTCAGATCTATGCCAGATCGTTACCTATATCGAGCTTCTCATTCAGAGGTTCTTCTCACGAGCTATGGAGCAACACTTTGCTGAAATCTCGGGTCGATCCGCCTACTTTCTCTCTATAGTTTGTCTCTCTAGATGTTACAAATGAGAGAAATGGGTGGTGACTTAGGCTATTTATAGGGGAGGCTCCCCTGTGTTCGCCCCTTCTAGCACGGCGGCCCATCCAGCCCGGCCCGTCATGCCTCGTTCGTTTATTCCGTTCATTCTCGCATTCTAACCCCTTATTATAACTGTCGTTTTATTTTTTTTAGAAATTCCCTTTCTACCTTTTCGATCTCATTCCTTGGAAAGAAATTCTTGATCACCAAAGTTTTCAAATCAGTCCACTTCATCGCATCCACAGTCTCGTCCCCCTTAGATTGACGTACCCCTTCCCACCAATGGGATGCTTCATCTCTCAAGGAGTTAGCAGCAAATTTCACAACTTGATTCACTCGACACTCGCTCAGACGAATGGCTGCTTCCATACGGATTACCCAATCAAAAGTAGCCACCGCATCCTTTTTCCCAGTCAGGACCGGCGGGTCACATGCCATAAAGGACTTATAGTCGCAACCACGGTTAAGAGGTGCGTTGATTGCCTCAGTGTTTGGGGTACGAACCGTCGTGTTAGACCCACCCGTCTCACTAGCCTTATTTAATGCTTCTACCAACAGTCCTGGCAAGGAAACCTTCATCAGCTCAGTGAACTCGCGTGTCAGTGCCTCTTTCACTTCCGGTTCAAAAGTAAATTGTTGTTCTTCGACATGAGTCGGCTCAGTCCCGTGCATACAAACTTCTGGCTCAGTGTGAACACTTCCTTCTTCACTGTACTCTTGGCGTGCAGGGGTCCTGCCACGCCCACCGTTATGACCACCGGTATGGCCCCCACCACGCATTTCGTTTCCTCTCCTTGCCATTTCGTTCTATAAGACAAGGAATCCAATGTCGTCATGCTAGTTAACAACTAGAATTCAAAAAGAACTGTAAGATGTTAATATACACTGGACATCTGCAACTAACCATTACACTACCTTTTGATTTCTGTTTGACCACATTTGTGATTCCAGCAGCACACAAGTTTTTACCTAACCCTTCTAAGGAATACTATATATGTAAATATATACTACCTTCATACCTGATGCTGTGGTTCGAGTTACCCGTACTGGCATCCGCTTTCGGTCCCATTAACAGTTTAAGTTCAGACACTGGGAGTGTCCGAATCTCTCTAACTATTGCTCTGATATTAACTTTTAAGGCCCCAAACCCGGGAGGCCTCACTTGTTGGATTTACTCATTTACAAACAGTTCTTAAACTTGAATATCAAAATAACGCAGCGGAAAATTTCATTAAAACATAATCGTGACATTGTTCAACATGCGGAAGCGTAACATAGTCTATTACATAAACATAACATAAGCTAATCATAACGGGATGTCAGTCTTCATATCATCTGGGTAACTCATCAAGCCGCCCAGCATTACCATCCATCATCATAACCTGCCTTAACTTGATTGTGCATACTAAAAAGTCAGCTACGCTGGTGAGTTCTATCTTTTCAAAAAACCTGAACTTCAAATATTTTCCAAAAACATATCATTTAACTTCATTAATAAAAGCATACGAAAACATGCAATAACATAACATAACATCATAAACATAACTTCATTAATAAAAGCCTTCTCGTAACCGTCAAAACTAAACGTCACATACTAGTGGAATAACCTAAAGATCACCACCACTAGGCCCATCAACACCGTACTGTCCTTCGGGTGAAGAACTCCTAGGGCCCGATACTTAGGTTATTCAACACCAAACTTCAAGCACGACATCACAAGGATGACACGTACCAAACTTCAAGCACTGCACCCCGTAAGGCACAAGTACCAAACTTCAAGCACGACTACCCCGTAAGGTAAATCGTACCAACTTCAAGGATCACCATAATCCCCTTGGTGACCGTCATCACCCCAATTGTACAACAGTTAGCCAGCCACAATGGCCCCTAAAAGGTAAAGGCCCATAACATACTTCTCATACCCATAACCTTCATTCCCTAAGGAATATTGGCAGATTCGTTCGTTTGTAACTTTCGTAAACATTCACTTCTTTTACTTCAAAACATCAGTTAAAGCATTCGCATGTTTTATTAAAAATCATTCCTTCATTTATAAACACATCATAAACTTCTTTTGGCAAAATATTTCATAAACACTTCTTTCATAACCCTTCCTTCCAAAACCTGAAACACCCCAAAACGAACAAAAACTTAGATCTAGGCCAGATCGTTACCTATTTTGAGCTTCTGATTCAGAGGTTTTTCTCACGAGCTATGGAGCAACACTTTGCTGAAATCTTAGGTCGATCCGCCAACTTTCTCTCTCTACGGTTTCTCTCTCTAGATGTTGCAAATGAGAGAAAAGGGTGGTGACTTAGGCTATTTATAGGGGAGGCTCCCCTATGTTTGCCCCTTCTAGCACGCCGGCCCATCCGGCCTGGCCCGTCATGCCTCGTTCGTTTATTATGTTCGTTCTCGCATTCTAACCTGTTATTATAACTGTCATTTTATTTTTTTTGGGATGTTACACGCTACTACCGATTATATGATAGAGCACTTATATATAGGAAGTACTATCGGCGTATCCATCATGCTCTTGTCATATCACATTAGTTTCATTGTTATATATCACGATAGGTTTTAGGTCACAACAAACGACAAAATTCACTATGTTTTCCATGCGCTGATTTTTATAATTACGTGTGCACCCGTAATTACTCGAATCATCGCATGGTCCGTATAGATCCTTCCATTGTGTGTCGGTCAAAAGGGGGCACAAATTCACTTAGTTCATGTATATGTTCTTCACATATGAGTTGCTAATAAATAACTATGTCCCTAAATCGGTAGGTCAGTTAGCAACTAAAGAGTAATAAAGTAGTATAACTTAAAGCTCCATAGTTTACTCGTGTTTGAACAAGAATACGTCAAACACCGAGTTGTTTTAAAGTGTTACAGCTTTCTCATGTTTGAACAAGAATACGACAAACCCCGAGTAGCTTCAATGTGTTATGGTTTTCAAGTTTGGTGAACCAAAAGTATATGACCATGCCTTGTGTAAAATGTAATAAATCAATTGCAACTATTGCAAGCTATTTAGTTTCGTGTATAATGTAGCACCCAATTTTCATGTATGATCTAGTGTCATGTAGCTTGTAATAAAATAGGTTTCATGTGTAACGTGAACAATTTAGCATCATGTATATGGTAAGGAATGAATTTCATGTATGATGTTAGCAACTTTGCATCATGTATTATGTAACAAATAAGCTTTCATGTGTAATATAAACAATTTAGTATCATGTATATTGTATAATGTGCACAATTCAGTATCATGTACTTTGTAACCAAATAAGTTTCATGTTTAATGTGGTCGATCTAGTATTATGTACCAAACAAACAATTTTTGTGCATCGCGCGTTCAATTTAGTATCATGTATATTGAAAACAACTAAGTTTCATGTATTATGTGATCAATCTAGTAGAATGTGTATTGCAGATAAACAAGTTTCATGTATTATGTGATCAGTGTAATATTATGTATATTGCAAACAATTAAGTTTCGTGTTATGTGATCGTGTTGGTGCATGCGTAGGTTATTGATTTTCGTGTGTGACGTATACTAACGAGTTTTATATGTGATCGAGTGTTGCGGAGAAGCGTGTTGTTTGGCATTCATGTATAATGTGGGTAGTTAGGTTGTAGCTTTTTAAATCTCGTTAAGGTTTGTAAGGAGGGTTAACGTCTACGCGAAATGGGTCGTCTATTTGAAGTGGCAAGTACACTGTTACATTACTGAAAGTGCAAGATAATGAGGAGGTTCTGAAAATATTCTGAGTACTGTGTTTATGAATAACGACTTTGTTTGTAAGTAAGAAATTGTTAGTAGATGAATAGAAGGGTGAAAGTAATGGGTTGAATAAGTAAATAGCTAATTACACGAAAGCCTCTTTATAAAAATATTTACGAAAGTAGTGGTTAAATAACTTAAACCATGATTTACATTGGCTAAGCAAGTAGTTGTATATTAATTTAGCCAAGGTTTAAAAATATATAATTTAACGAGAAAAGTCATAATTATTTATCAATTTGAAATAATGCTTTTATAAAACAGGTTGTATTAAGTTTCCTTACAAGGTGAAAATATTTATAGAAAATTTATGTTTCTGATACTATCTTAAAAGTTTGATAAACGTTTTGTTTAAACAAAATAACGAGTTTGTTTAAATCGAATAATAGGATGATTTGTTTACGAAGAAGGTTGCCGGCAATGTGCTCGATTGTAGTGAATGAAGGAGGCGATACTTGGGGATGTTAGGACATGTTTTGTAACTATTGATAACAATATTTTTTAAGTTCATAGAGAGGCGAACTTAACAAGTTTGCCTAAGCATCTTTAGGAGCGAACTTGTTAAGTTCGCCTATAGTGCTGTGTGTTCCTATAAATAGGTGTTTACAAGTCTTAGTGTTTAAGAGACTTGGAAAACTTCAGAGAGAGATCAGACCTGAGAATCTGAGAGTGATTGTAATCAGTGTCTGATAAGGAAATACAAAGAGAAGATTATTTACATTGTTATCGTTTCTGTCATCTATTGTATACATACGTTGATACGGTTGGATTCCGCACTCCGTGTCTTCTATACGTCACGTCATGAGATCGATCCATAGTGTAGTCATGTGGACCTACAAGTGTTATCGAAGCTTCTGTTCGTGATTTGTGTGTGATTCGTGAGTGATTTGTGACGATCTGTGTACAATTTGACAAGAAATTGATCATTTTTTGTAAGATTTCACTTTCATGGAGTTTTCAAGTTCTTGAGGTTGATTTTAAGGCTGAATTTGTGGATTTGAAGGTGTTTTTGGTGAAAATAATCTGATAGAAGTGTTTTAAATCATGAAATACTAAATCCTACGGTTCAATTTCTTCAAATTCTGTCAAATCAGTGAGAAATGATGATTTTCGAAACTGTTGGTTCGTGTTTGGGTTGAAGACTCATCTTCCAGAGTTTGTTACAGCTGAACCAGGCGAACTTAGCTTTGGAATTCTGTTGCAGGCGAACTTATTAGGCGAACTTATTGATTAGGCGAATTTATCAAGTTCGCTTTGGATCTTGTTCGCTCAGTGAAGTTCACGCGAACTTACTAAGTTCGCTCAGGAAGTATCAGGTGAACTAGTTTCAAGCGAACTTATCTAGTTTGCTAGTGTTCATAAAAAAAGAGTATTTTGGCGGGAAATTTCTTCTTGTCCAAATTTTTTAGGGAAAGTTTATATGTGTGTTTTGAATCATTTTTGAACTTTTGAAATTTTTAAAAAAAAGTATTTTGGCGGGAATTTTTTTCGGATATTTTCGCAAAAAATTCAAAATGTCAATTTCGTGTGATGGTAATGAAATTGGAACTATGCCACCGAGGCTTTTGTGCATATCAAATTACAGTAGCTGAAAAGTCTGGTTCAAATAGTTCATATCAGAAACTGATGAAAATTTTTGGAGACCAAGAACAGAAGGATATGTGCATCCTACTTATTCATTCATGGGTCAAGATGCTCCTAAACCAGTGACAGCTCTTACTAAAGTAGAAAAGCAGAAGTTTGATCAAGAGATGAAAACGTGTGAAACTTTCAAATTATCTTTATCGAAAGATATCATTCATAGTCTCGGGTAGTGTCCAACTTCAAGAGATTTTTGGGAGGCATTGAAGAAAAAGGGTGAAGCAACTTCTCAAGCGTTTGTGGTATTGATCAAAGAAGAATTAGAGAAGAAGAGTGATTTTGAAAGTGATTCTTTTGCCGAGTTAAGTGATAGTGAGAGTATTCGTTCTGGTGAACGTACTCAGTCTACCAAGAGTGATATGATGACTGAAGTAAGCTTCCAGACAGTTGAAGATGATATGAGTGAATCAGAAACTGATGCAGAGCCTGTCATTGTTGATCAAAAGAGTGCAACTGATGATGACATATTCATGGCTCCTGGTGCATCTTCTTTAGAAGAAAAGGATACGGTAGTTTCTAACTCTGAAACGTTTTGTTCTAACTGTATTTCAGTGAAGGATTAAATAATGAGTGTTATGGATGACAACGTAAACCTCATTTGTGATATGAAATCGAAGTTGACGGTAATTCAGAAACTAAAAGATAATGAGAATGTGTGTGTTGAAAGGATAGAATCACTGAAAAGGGATATAAGTTCTCTGACTTTGAAGATCAAAGAGCAGGCATATCACATGGATATGTCCTTTGCAGAAATTGAGAAAAGAAATAATGATCTTTCTGAGAAAGATAACGAACTAGCTGAATCTAAAGCAGAGGTGATCAGATTGCATAGAAAGTTAGAAATATTTGGAAATTCATCATTCTTATTAGGATATTATTTTCATAATACAGAAGAGGGGAAGGGAACTAATGTTATTGGTTATGTTCCTCCACCATTCAATGGAAATTATTCTGTTGCACCTGAGATTATAAAAGATGAGGATTTAGATCCTAAGACTGTGTTGATGGTGAATCCAGTCACAGGTGAAGATATGGTGTATTCTGATGAGAGTGATGCTGAATATTTTGATGAAGCTAAGGTAGAGGGGACACCGAAAGATATTAAAGTTGAGGAACCAAAGGTTGATTCTAATTCATCTGGAAATTATACATGTGGAAGTTCTTCAAACTCAAGGAGAGTTCCATATGTCAGAGATTTTAAAGACAGGCGTACATGTTTTCATTGCAGTGAGATGGGACACATTGTGGTGAATTGTCCTTACAAAAATAAAGGGAAGAAGCATGTATTTCCAGAGAAGATGAAGCATGAATCAAAACCTGTTGCAAAAAATCTGGATTTCCAGAGAAAATAAAGCCAAAAAGAGGTGCATGTAGGCGAATCTTCTTCAAGTGCATCTTATCGTGTCAAGATTACTTATATGAGAGATTATCGTGAGACGAGATCTTACTTTTACTATGGTCTTGTGGCTGACATACGAATTGATTGTCCTCACAATGCCAAAGGTAACCGACATGTTACTCTAGAAAATGTAAGAACTCATGGTAAGCCTTATGTTAACCCAAATGTGGTGAAACCTCGTGATACACCAAAAGGTAATTCAAAATCTGAGGTTAGGCTTTCTAGACCTCAAAGACGGAGGAGAAACAAAAGATTGAGAAAACTTTTAGAACAATAAGAGTTTTCACAATCAAATCAATTTTCAAATGAAAGAAAATGTTCAAACACTTCACATTTTAAGCAAAAAGAACTTAACGAACAGAAGTATGTTTGGAAATCTAAAGTATCTGTTTCTGACTCGTCGGAACAATATCCGAAAATTGATGAGAGATTCAATTGTGCATACAGTGAAGTTTTTTGTTACGATACAACTGGACAACCCATTACTACCATGGCTTGGGTCCCAATTTAAAATTAATGTTTCTTGTTAGATGTGCAGGATTAACCAAGAGGGACTATTAATAATATTTGGTTTGTTGATAGTGGTTGTTCATAGCACATGACAAGGAATGACAGCTGCAAGAGCAATGAGTCGTTACAGAAGTTGGTAATCTATTTGATTCAATGACTTGATGCTCAGGGGGAGAATATGTCACACACAATGTTATTTTGAAAAATATTTAAAAGTCCAAAATACAACCTGAAACTTAGGATGACAATGGTGAGCGTAAAGTCGTTGATGCAACCATTTGACTAGTTGAGGGGGGGAGTCTATAGTACAGGGGGAGTACAGAACTATGTTGGTTACAAAGGCAAAGGCATTCAATTACATTCAAATACATTGGTTTGAGTTTTTTAATTGATTGAATTACTTAATTAAAAGTAACCAAGTAAAATATTTTTCTTAAAATGTTTTCATAGAAGATTTTATTTTCATTTGTTTTACTTTCTTTCATAAAGATTTTGAAAATGCCAAACATATTGAAAAAGATAAAATTAACATTACTTGAAGTTAAAGAAGAGGTAATAGTACATCAGTAGATGTTCTTTCACATGACCTTAGATTGACTGGTTGGTGCTTCATGTTAATATATCTGAATTATATGTTTTTATCTAAACTTCAGAGACTGCACAAATAGGAAATGATAGTGTTGTGTATACATATAATTTGAACTGCCAGTAGACTAAAAGCGTCACTGAACCATTAGTAGTGTGAAAATATAATTTCATATGTTACAAATGTGATTTGAACCCATTTTATGGCTGGGTGTGTGTGTTAAAAGATCACTTCCAGATAAATAATATTATCTTTTAATAGAGATTGTCTTATGAGATCAGTTTCGGGTTATGTCCTTAGCACTATTCATTCGATTTGCTTCAGTGCCCATGTCCTGAAAAGCATGCAATTTGAAGTACAATCAAGATATGTACTTGACAACATCTGTCAAACATATACTAGCCCTTGGATCATATTGATAAATCATCTTTACTGATTCCATTGAATTCATAATCCTGATAACAGTTGAATCCACGTACCTGAATCTTATGATTCCACATATATAAGCCAAGACATTGAATCATTCGATTCTGAATCTCATTGATTCCTATACAATCCAATTTTGATTCTGCTATTCATGTGCTAAGTGAAGTCTCCTCATTCTGGAAATTCGGATTATCTTTAGTAAAATCTCATATGTCTTGAAGATAGTGCATTTTACATTATGTTGGTATACTAGTGGGGTACACGTTGTATTTCATACTTAAATGGTACCTTAACTCACAAGAAAGTTGGAATGAGATGCTTTAGTTTCAAATCTTATAATATTGACAATTTGAATTTGTGTGTCATAACCTGATCCTATTTTCTTTGAATGTTTATCGCGTATCATAACATGCAATATGAAAGTCTTGAAAAAGATAGAGTGTGATAATCTTAAAAGATATTGATTTGATTGGTCAAGGCTTGACAAAATGTCATAGGATACCATTTAATATTTTACGGATTTTATATCCAAAATGTGTGATTGATGCATTGTTTATACTGATATGATCTTCTTATTCGTGATGTTCGACCAAAAAGATGTGATTTCGTATTTTTACAGTTCAGTTTCTACAGAGAAAACCCAAAAAGATTTTGTGTTTCTTATGTTTGAAAAACCAAAAAGATTTTATTTTTCCACGTCCATGGAAATCTTAATTGTTGGTTATTCTTGGTTGTTCTCCTTTGTAAAAACTGAAAAATGCAAACAGAAGTTGAGAAGGGGTCCTTCTCCCAAGTTTCTTCTAGATAGAAAGAGAAAGTGTGCAGATGAACAAGACGAAAACTACCGTGTGTTTGATGATATTTGAAGACAGATGACAATCTTCTGAAGCTGTTGTCAAGGGGGAGTCTGTTGGAGCATATTCTGGTGACAACGAGCTTGAAGATATTATGTCTTAGAGTCTTTGACTTGTAGTTGATAGAATTGTCAGCAACAGTTAAAGGGGAGTCTGTTAGGACATGTTTTGTAACTGTTGATAACAATATTGTTTAAGTTCATAGAGAGGCGAACTTAACAAGTTCGCCTAAGCATATTTAGGAGCGAACTTGTTAAGTTCGCCTATAGTGCTGTGTGTTCCTATAAATAGGTGTTTACAAGTCTTAATGTTTAAGAGACTTGGAAAACTTCAGAGAGAGATCAGACCTGAGAATCTGAGAGAGATTGTAATCAGTGTCTGATAAGGAAATACAAAGAGAAGATTATTTACATTGTTATCGTTTCTGTCATCTATTGTATACATACGTTGATACGGTTGGATTTCGCACTCCGTGTCTTCTATACATCACGTCACGAGATCGATCCGTAGTGGAGTTATGTTGACCTTCAGGGGAATTCGGACAAAAATATGATGAGAGTAATTCACACTCACTGAGTCAAATCAATAAATAATAATATTAGGGTTGTAATATAAAACTTATTATTAACGCTGAGCGTTATTCAAAACATAGGGAAATGGTTCTCAAACTAAAAATTTAAAGACAATAAATAGGTATTTCTTGCTAACGTCTTAGGTAGCTTTCCACTAGGAAGTATATGAGCACTAAGACGAACACCGCTCTGGATACTCGGGTAGCCGATCTGGCCTCAGCTCTACCTGCTTCCGTGCGATTCTCCAGCATTTCTTTGTCTTTTTTAAGGGTGGCAATTTTCTCCTCTTGGCATCATATTTGATTTGCTAGGTTATCTATTCATTGTCCTTGCAAGTCGTGCCTCATCCCGTGCTCCATCCCTTGCCTCGCAAACTCTGAGGTCCTCATATATTGGTGTATGGCATCGATTGGGACTCCCACAGCGCTAGTGGGTGCCATGGTATGCCTTGATCTAGGGTTAGGATGATATGGGTCAGGTACCAGATACGGGTATCTTAGAGGGGGTGGTAACTTATTGTGTAGATGGGGTGTCTGGTATGGGTTTCTGGGTGGGGGTGATCCAGATGCTCGAAGTCTTGGGCCAGTTCTCCTAATCTAATATGCCCTTACGTCAAACCTTGGCCTGGCAGCTGGAGGTGTTGGTGACCGATACGCTGGTGACCCAATGTCTTATTCTTGATCAGACTCTGCTCCGGGATGGTATGCCAGGGAGGGAGGTGAGTATGAGTCCATGTCTAGCAGAAAAACAATGAAAAGGTTCTTAGTGTTAAATATAGGAGTCCTCGTAGGTTTAGAGTTTGACTAGTCATAACATCGAGTCTTCACAATAGTATTTTAGAAGTACACTTGACCTATAAGTAGTGCATCCATGAGGAGAATTCCCAAGAAAGAGGGGTGGGTCACTAGGACACACTTAAGTACCCTGTCTTTCCTTAGCTAGAATCCCTCATGGGTATACACACTCTTCCAGCCATCATATACTAATAACACTATTGTTGGGCTCTTGGTCATGATGAGAATCATTGTGGATCGGGCTTTGAGGCCCGAAAGTAAAGTTTATACATTTCAGCAGGCTTCTTCTCCTTGGAGGATAAGTGGGCTTCTTAGCTTATTATTAGTGGGCATTAGGCCCAATAGTTTAGATTTTGATCACAAGAGATGATGACATTATGTGTGTGAGACTAAGGGTGCATGAAGAACTAAGTGTGTATAAGTGTGTGTTGAAACTTAGGATAGCACTTAAATGAATCAAATAGGTAGCATGTAGATAGTAATGAATATAAGCACAAAAGTTATCAGGTAGTGTGACATATAAACTATTAAATATTGTATCATGTAGTGTAATTACATATGATATCATGTAGAAATATTCACACAAGAAGTAATCATGTAGCATGTAGTAGCATGGCATAGTATGGGTGTCCTAAGATTATAGTCTAGGTCAAAAGTGTCTAATAACCTAATTCCCTATAACCAAGGCTCTGATACCAATCTGTCACACCCCAACCGACGGAGGAAACGTCAGGGCGGGACATGTAGACTGTTCATGAGCACATGGTTGACTAAATTACAATATATTAAAGCATTACATTTACATTCATAACTCCAACAAACCAAATTCAACAATACAAGAATTTTGAAATACATATCATGTTCATTTTATTCAATTAACTAGGTCCACAACCTAAGTGAAGCAAACTTGATCAACTCAAACTTTTGTACCTGAAACATGATGAAAACGAGGTCAACTAAAAAGTTGGTGAGCATACATAGGTTTTTAGTCTAAATAGCATCAAAGTGTTGTGTGTATACAATCCATACATATCATGGTTAATAAAGCAAAAATGGAGAGTTACTATTATGAAACCAAGTTGTACAATCAAACCTTTGTAACTAGAATGCAAAGTTGTGTTGTCGGTAACAATCACCCTAACTGGGTGGTTTTGTCAAACTCAATAGATCTATCATTGTTAACCGTCGGCTTGTATAGTTAATGATTGCACATGTAATTGCATACAAAAGTAGTTAACACACCTAGTACTCAAACATAAAGCTCAAATTGCACACATGAATGTAAGGTGGAATTGTATTGTGTAGTTTTGCAAATCATTGTATATAGTATTCATGTTTCACCCCAAAATATGTAAAATAGTGCAAAAGGGCTATGTAAAACTCACATGTAATAATTGTGTACATAACACGAGCAAGTATGAAGCACAAGTGAATCTCAAAAATCACAAGTTAACCTATAGTGAAATGTATGAACTTGAATCAACACATGCATATGGTCTAGAGTAATGTCTAGGGTTTAACGGGATTGAGTGTAGGGACTTGTACAAGGAGTTTGTTTTACACCATGCAAGGGTTGTGTATATGATTATGTTTGTATTCGAATAATTGTTTTATGGTCAAAATAAAAAAAATGACTAAGGGTTTAATTTGAATAACTAAACAAATTAAATAAATAAATTCTTTTATTTATTTATTTAGAGAAAAACAAATAGTGTGGAATTATATTTATTCAAATATAATTTAAATAAATACTTTTCTTTATGAAAATGTGGCAAAATAATAGTGTAGGTCCCTCGGGTTTGGCGGATCGTTACATGCAAGTGCGTTCTTGAGTCGGACCGGGTGCGGAATACCCGTGACTAGGTGGAGAGTCTTACAACACAAAGTAAACCGATAAGAGAATCACTTTAAACTTTTGTCTACTATAAACACTTGAAGGTTACAGAGAGAAATACTGAGTATACAATGTCTGCGTATATGACTGCATACTTGTCTATTGTCAACCTATCCTATTTATACACGACCTGATCTCTGCGCACTTAGCAAGTGCGCAGGGCAAATTGCTCATGCGTACTTAGCAAGTACGCAAGGTATTCTTGCGTACTTGCTAAGTACGCAGGAACTAATTCCTGTGCACATACAAGTGCGCAAAATACTTAGAGATTTCAGCAACTATCAACATGCATTAGTATACAACTCGATAACTAATACATATAGACACTTACAAAAAAAGACAAATACATACAATGAAATACAATAAACAAGACTCTATCTAGAGTGTTTGTCACACAAAAGTGCTTCAACAAACCCCCCCTTGACAACATCTCTGGATCGTCTTTGGTCTTCAATCTTCAGTCTTCACAGTTCTGCATCTTTAGCTTCCATCTTCTTCTTGTAGTCAAGGCAAAACTTGATCACCTTGTCATATTTAGAAGCAGGGAACTTCGTCCATTCGTCCGTATGCATGCAGTACCTGTCCGCTAGTGCCTCCAGATCTTTCACAGAGAAATTTATGAAGCAGACTTATCAAATACTCTGATTAGTTCCCTCGGCACTAAGCATCCAATTTCTAACCGTACCTGTCCTATCACCACAGCCTCGTCCATTTTAGGATCTACGTACCAGTACCACATGTCACCGGGGATATCCTGAGATAACTTGCTCAGGGAATCTTGGTTTCACATAGCACTGGCTAGTATACCAGTTTCTTTAAGCGTTTCTTAGTCACACGATGTCTAGTATTCTTATCCTTGACTCGCTTGGGCACTTGAGGCTTGAACACTTCAAACTTCCCAGATCTTGCTTCCCGCTGTAGAACCTGCCACAAACCAATCGCCACTGCGTGATTTGAGTGACCCAGTAGCTCTCGGTTTGCTAGGTTCACGAGGTCATATTTAGGTAAGGAGTTGAACGCTTCATTGGTTGGTTTCAAGTATTGAACCCCCCCCCCCCCACAGATCGTTTGATTGCAAACAACTGCTTATCTTCCTTGAACCTTACAGCTAAGACCATCCCTGTTGCTCCTTTTTTGTCTATGATAGACGTCTTTTGCCAAACAGGAGCCGGATCCTTTGATGAACTAGCAGGCATATCTTTATCTTTCTGTGTCTCTGGATCCACAGGTGTAGTGTCATCTGGGGAGGCTTCAGTCGATGCTTCAACATTACTAGCAGACTCAACTGAACCTGTGTCGAGCTGAGATTCAAAGGATGGAACTTCGAAGATCTCTCCATCTTCGAACTCATACTCTCCTTCCCCGTCACCCTTGGGAACTTCAATAACTACATCATCATCATCTTCATCCCAATCATCACCAGAGACGATCTCTCCTTCTTCAAGAATGTAGAGAGCATCGATTTGTGCTTCCTTGGAATAGTCAGGCTCTAAGTATAAGATCTCATCGTCAGATAGATCCTTTAGAACATCAGTCGCTGACTTTCCTTTATCACCACCAGAAGTATCACCACCTTCCTGATGAGTAGACTCCCCCTCAGCCATTGGAATAGTAGAAATGGGCACGATTGCCAAAGGTTGATGCTCACTTCCACTAGGACCGACATCGGGATCCTTGTCTTTGTCATCATCCTTTGTCAAATCAACAGGATGACAAGGCTCATCACCAGTAGGTTTGGATGTCTTCTCCTTCTCTTTTTCGTTCTCTTTCTCCTTATCTTTCTCCCCCTGACCATCTAGCTTCTTGGTCAGATCAGCAATTAATTTGACCATCATGTCATGCTCATTTCGCTGGGCGTCAAACCGAAGCTCATGAGACGACCTGTGTCCCAGAATCATGTTGTTTGTCTTGATCAGTAGCTCGTTCTGGGCCATCGCATTAGCTAGTCTCTCCTGCGTCCCAGCCCTTTGGCTTCTCAGAATGGTAACCTCATCCACCAACGAATTTATCTGAGCTTGTTGAGCCTCAGACTCCTCCTTTGATTTCCAAACGGTTTCAAGTAGAGCAGCGACTTAGGTTTCTAGAGTTTCTAACCTTGCATCATTTGGATCAGGATGTCTGGATGTAGACGCTTTAGCCTTATGAAGTGGGGATGAGAAGATAGTATCAAAGTCAAACCCCTGAGTAAAATCTCCATAGTTGTAGGGTTGACTGATAGGTTCAACGATGGTTGTAGGGATTGTGGATGTGATGATGGTTGAAGGAGTGATGGAAGGTGTGATGGTGACTGACTCTGTAAGAATCGGAGTAGTCCCCGTCACAAGGGCAGATTATACAGGGAGGGTCACTATCACAGGAACCTCCTCTGCGATAGAAGTAACCGCTACATCACGTGTTACCTGTGGCTTCCTTCGGTGTCGCCGGTATAGTTGCTGTGAAGGTGGGGTAGATGCTGAATCAGTACTTCCAGCCGAAACTTGTACTTGTTGCTGAGTACTAACTTCTACCTCACTGGGAATAGCAGGTTGCTGCCCATCCCCCTACGTTTGTTTACACTTTCACGTCTTTGTCTTTGAATAGCAGCGTCAGAGTCAGAATCTGGCTCGTATTCACTGCTTGTTGTCTCTCGCTTTCTCTTCGAAGATGACTCAGGAAGGGTCACCTTCGTCGTTCTTCTCGGGTGTGCCTGTGATGGTGCATCATCAGAATCAGAGGAATCAAATTCTGTAGCTTCGGAGTCGGATCCTTCAGCACCATCATGAACTGCTTCTTCGTCTCCACTTTCAGACGACTTATCAACACTTTTAACTTCCTCCTCTTCTTGTTGTTCGTCAGAATGTTCACTTAGTTCTGGCTCCGAGTCATGGCTAAACCATCTCCTGTCATCGGTGCTACATACGCTTCGTTTATCAGGTGGCCAAAGAGTGTTGTGTGCTTAGGGGTAGGTTCTACACTGCCTGGCTTTAAGAATTGTCCAAACACCCTCTTGTCCACCCACTTGACTTGAAATCTCTCCCCAGTAGCAGGTAGATTTGGCAATGCATCATTTATCAGTAGTTGCAAAAATCTTGGGTATAACAGGAACATAAACCTCTCAGCCGTATTTATCTGATCATTTATGGCTTTGAAGATGTATCTTGAGAAGTTGTAGCCCCTATTGAGAGACAAGCCAAGCATGGCTGTAGCAAGATCATGATCCATTACATCCTTCCCTGCCTTTCTTCAAGAGATGCACATGATCATCACGTGGGAAAAATATCTCCATTGATCGAGCACCCACATTTTCTTGTATGAAGCATAATCTCTTGCACTGACGTATCCCATACGCTGCCTCCAACATCCATCCACAAAGTAGTCAGGATAAGCTGTTGGGTCGGTGGAGAGATCTCGGAATTGCAAGACCCGTCTAATAGTGTCCTCAGAAAAGGCGATGTCATGACCCGCCACGGTAGCCCATATAACATTGGGGGTTACCGTGCAGTCATGTTACGCGGTCTCCCAGAACTGCTCCAGATACGGTCTTGATACAATCGGGTCTGCTGATATAGCATAGCTGACCCTTAAACGGTTCAAGAAGTTAACTATCTATCTATATTGTAGTTCAGCACCCTTCCATTCTGGTTCTGTATGTGCTAGGAGATTGAACTCACTGGTAAACGCACGAGCCATCATTGCAAAACACACAGAAAACATAATAAGACCAAAAAGTTTCATTGGAATTGAATACACATGACTTAGTATAGCAGTTACTCATTGAACTGAAATTTCAGACTTAGAAAATTTCACAAGTGTTGGTCCTACGTACTTACCAAGTACGTAGGGATTTGTTCTTGCAGACTTAACAAGTACGCATGAATTACTTTTGGCGTACTTGTTAAGTGCGCATGAATTGCAGTTGTTCAAATTTTTTGAAATCCAATTTTTCAATTGATGATGAACATTGATGTGGATTAGGTCCCAACAAGATCAAAAACCGTGATTATAGCCTATGGGACCAATATCAATACCAAATAGCCGCTACATTAGTCACATTTTGACCTAAATGGCGACCTAGTCGAACCGACGGTCAAAATCCAAGCCAAAGTCAAAATTAAGAATTGATAAGGACGATTAAGGACTAAATAAGGATCGATTGTTGATTCTAAGCATGTTTTAATTATAGTGTGTTACCAAAACAACTAAAAGATTGACAAAAATCAAGATTCAACCCTAAAATTTTTATAGTCTAAATCAGTCCATAGTTCGCGATATAATGGATGAAATGCCTTTAGATTCTCACCAAGTGATTGTAATACGATGATGGAACTAGAAACGGGACGAAAAATCGGTTAGGAACACAAGAAATTTTATGAGTAAAAGGAGGAGAGGGAATTCAACAGGAGTTTGAAATTTGAATGAGATAAGCTTCTGAAATTTTTCTAAGACCTGTATATATACCCAACACCAAATGGTCTTGTGTACTTACTTAGTGCGCAGGACTTAACTCCTACGTACTTACTAAGTGCGCATGACTTAAATCTTGCGTACTTGTTATGTACGCAGGGTTTACCTCATGCGCACTTATCAAGTACGCAGAAATCCTTGTGTGCTCAAACTTTCAACTCAAATTATGAAGATTTCAAGTCAAATAACGAACATGATAAAAAACATTCAATCAAGAGGATCCAAGATCAATTCAAGAAGGTTAAACACAAATATTTTTTGCTTTTCTGAATAAAATTGAACTATACATAAACTTAAAATCTTTTTGATCTTTTCAAGATAGAAATATACACATATTCACACAAACAATTGTTTTTGATCAAAGACAAGGGCAGAGGATCATATCAGGCTAACATATAGCAAAAACGATAAAATATAAACATCAAAGAATATGGGATCATGTCAAGGATTACTATTTATTCATACGTAATAAGCACATAAACAAGTAATTTAAGTTGACAATATTATAAGATTTGAAACTATAAGCATCTTTGTATCACGTTCTTGTGTGTTAAGGTATTAATTATAAGATATACAACGTGTACCCCACTGATATGCTACAGTAATGTAAGTTGCATTATCTCAAGGCATCCAATATTTTCCCAATTATTTTCTAAATTTTTAAAATGAAGCTACATCAATTAGCATATGAAAAATCAAGCATAATCCATAAGGATTATCAGGAATCATAAGATTCAGAATCGAGTGATTTATTTGTCTTGGTTTCATTTGATTTCTTCAGTGAATATCGGTATGATGATTCAGGATAATGAATATGGTGTTTGAGTATTAGGGTAGGGGAATCCAACTTTTATCTGGATTTGATTTCAATGAATCAGGAGTGATTCAAGGGTGAATACACGCTCCACGGTTGATGTAGAGACATGTCTTGATTCAATCTCTCATTGCATACTTGTGAGTATGGGCAGTGAGATGAACTGCATTAATTGTGCTAAAGACATAACCCGAAACTGATCTCAGAAGAACATTATTGCCAAAATCTAACATCCTTTATCTGATAATGATCTTTTGCATTCTTTTACGTGCACACACTAGCATACATGGGTTCAAATCACAGTTGTAATTTAGATTTAGTTTCCACACTACTAGTGATTCAAAGACGCATACAACCTACTGACAATTCAAATTACATGTATATAAACAGATTAACAAACATAATAATTTAAACAATTAAGTAAGCATGACGCAATCATTTCCCATATGAGTAGTCTATGACATTTAGATCATTTCTGATGTACTATCATTTCCTCTTTTCTCAAGTTAACATTGAAATTTTCTCCATTTTCTATTTTGTTTGAAGTTTTGTAAAATATTTGAAAACTAAAAGAACTATACAGAAATTTTAAGAGAAATAAAATTTAACTTTCATGAATTAAATTGATTTAAGAAAAACAAGTTTTCACTCAGGATTAAACATTCCTATCAAGTTGACAAGATGCTAAAAACGGGATCGGTCAAACGCCTTAGTGAAAAGGTCAGCAAGATTGTCATCCGTGTGAACCTTTACAAGTTCAAATAAATGCTTTTCGGCACAATCACGGATGAAATGATGGCGAATTTCTCTATGTTTAGTTTTGGAATGTTTCACCGGGTTATTTGTGATGGACATGGTGGCATTGTTGTCAATGAACAGAGGAGTTCCAGTGAAGTTCAAGCCGTAGTCTCTCAATTGTTGCTGAATCCACAATATCTGAGAACAACCGCTCGCCGCAGCAATGTATTCTGCTTCACAAGTTGAGACAGAAATCGTTGACTTCTTCTTACATTACTAGGAAACCAGTCTGTCTCCTAAGAATTGACGTCCACCAGAAGTTGACTCTCTATCAAGGTTACAACCACCATAATCTGAATCAGTGTAGGCTTTGAAGTCAAATGACTGCTACTTAGAGTACCAAAGACCCAATTGGGGTTTCCCTTTCAAGTATCTAAAAATCCTCTTTACAGCTATCATATGAGACTCCTTCGGTTGTGATTGAAACCTTGAGCACAAGCATACATCAAACATTATATCTGGCCTTGAATCTGTGAGATACATAAGAGATCCGATCATCCCACGGTACAATTTACAATCCACATCCTTTCCATCTCTGTCAAGATGCAGACATGATTGACTGGGATAGGTGTGCCATAAGTACTGCTATCATTCATCTTATATTTTGACAAGATGTCCTACACATACTTTGTTTGATGCAGATAAATGCCATTCTCTCTTTGACTGACTTGCAGACCCAGGAAGAAAGACAGTTCACCCATGTTACTCATTTCAAACTTGGACTTCATCAGCTGTTCAAATTGCCTACACATCTCTTCATTTGTAGACCCGAAGATAATGTCATCGACATACACTTGTACAAGAAGAATATCACTTCCTGCTTTCCTTATGAAGAGGGTCGAGTCGATCTATCCACGGTCGAAACCATTAGACAGTAGATGCTTAGATAATGTCTTATACCATGCCCGTTGATGTGTGTAGACTATATATATATTTTTATAAGTATTTTACACAATTAGTTTTAAAAAGGGTTTTCACCAAATACTAATCACACACACCGGGCAGTGTACCCGTCGGATAGCAATATAGTAAAGGTAAGAACCGGATATCAATCCGTGGACACGGTGGAATGCAATAATAAACCGGGACTAAAACTCAATCAAGTATGGGTAAAAGATGTTTAAGTTGATTTTTAATTAAACTAATATGTAAGAATATAAAACTAAACTAAAATCACAAAGCAAACAATCAAGGAGAAAATATCACTCCGGTGTCGAATCCATTTAGAATACATTCAATACACTCATAGAAACATGGCAAATACAAGATACATAAATTGATTAAATTCTCGTAAAAAATATCTAATCAAATGACTATTCGGAAAGCTAGCATGAATTATACAAACCAACTACCTAAAGTCATGCAATAAGGCTCACGTGTTTAATAATCATGTCAATGTTTATAAAGATTGAACTAGCTTCCGATTAAGGTACACTAATCCAACAACTAGTTGGAAAGATAATATGAACAACACACTATCCACCTCAAGTTGATTAAATTAGACAACAATATGCATTTCTTCAACATACAGTGTTCATATAAAGGTTATATAAATTAGGAAGATGTGTCAACAATTCCTAGATAAACATAATACTAAATATGACACATCATAACAAATACTTTATCTTTCCAAACATAAGCATAAGGTTATACATACAAATAAAATGATTCATAAACAAGACTTCAATCACCATTCCTAGTCAAATGCCATAAACTAGTATAAATACATACACCAATCCATGAATATAAGCATATATCACAAGTTTTCCAACATAATATGACATACACAAATACAAGTCTTGTAAAAATCTCAAAATACTTGAACATATAATTTCATCAAAGAATAATCATACGGTTGTCATAACATTAACATAATAATTGCCAATAATCCATGAATGTTGTCAAATGTATCTAAACTTCATCTAAAACAAAGTGAACAAGAGTTTTAGCTCATCATGAACACCAAAATTACAAATAAGAAGGGAAAAATAGTGAGAAACATGATATGAAAACAAGAATCAAACCACTCATCCAAGCCTAGAAGTTGTTGTTGATGTATGGTGATCCTCTTGATGTTGAATCCTCTCCAAGAATCTTGAAATATGGCTGGAACAAAGAAAACTCGAGCTGGAACAGTAGGTTTTTCCCCTGGGTTGCTGAATGTCTGAATGAGAATTAAGTTATGTTTAGCACAAGGACGCGGTCGTGTCTAGGTCTTGGCACGACCGTGTGACAGAGGTTTTACCAATCGGTAGCTTCCATTAGGTACCACTGATCGAGGACGTACAGGTGTTCAGACTCACGAGATGACACGCGACCGTGGGCGGCCAAGGCACGGTTGTGCCTTGGATTTTGGCTTGGCGCGGTCGTGCCAGATGTGGGCGCGACCTTGCCTAGGGTTTGGGAGCTTGGCATGACCATGCCAAATAGGGGCACAACCGTGCCTCCATCACAGAAACCCTAAAACTTCACTTGTTTATCCTGGAATCTTCTTGTTTATTCACCAAGCTTCACAAAAACCTATAAAATAGGAAATGAAGCAAATAAGTGTCTAAACGTTGAATATAACCAAGAATTGATCATTAAATGAGCGAAGTTTTGTGCCAAAAAGATGTGTAAATACTAACACATCAAACAACCCCACACTTGAACATTGCTTGTCCTCAAGCAAGAAATCAAAATGAAACAAAACTTCCAATGACACTATGGATCAAATCGGAAAAACCGTAAGCATTAGTAAACTTATAAAGGTTTGAAAAGATTTTCAAGAAATGCAAAATTAACTAAATGAAACCCAGTGAGCCCAAGACGTGATAACCGAATGAGCAAATGAATATGCCTATGAAATCATTATTATGCAACTTTATGCTTCTCACAATGTTCACACACACTCGGGAATATATATGATCATACAAGTACTGGAGTATGTATAGAACACTCAAATGACAAGACAAAGAATCATGCATAAATCATAAGCTTGCTAAAAGATCAAATCTCTACCAACTAACATGACACAAAGCACAAATCAAGAGGGCTTTAAATGGGTTGTAATTTGGTAATGGCTAAGGGTAAGGAAGTGGAATTTGAAAGTGGCTAAATGGTTAAAAACCCGTATGCTAATTCAAAAACTAAAATAACATCTAATAAGAAAAATAAACTAGCTAATGCTTTCGTATAGATAAGAGCTAACAACCGAATTATTTCTATCTTTGCTCACAAAATTGCTCTAATCGGCTATAATTCACTTAATTTTGGTGATTTTTTTTATCAACTATTTCTTTTCTTTCTTTTGAAGGGAACTAAGTCAATATGCATCTTTCCTTAGCTAAAAACTTCTCAAGAATTTGAAAATTACAACAAAATAAAAGCTATAAAATTAACATTAGCCGAGCGGATTTCTAACACGGGAGAAAAATAAATGAAAAGGCTGATGAAAGTTTAATGGCGGTGTAATGTGGGTAATTAAAGAAAAGAACAGGATAGGCTCAACGTCGCTAACTAGTGGATGTGTTCGGGTGAGGGAATATAAAAATAAAAGGCTAACAAAGTGGTTTATCCTAATGCCTCAATCATTTTTATGCAATATTTATGTTCATGATTTCGAAATGTATACTAAAAGCAAGTTCTAATAAGCATGAAACATTCGGCACACTCAAATCCGTAAGAACGAGAGCAAACAATGTCTAAAGCTATCAAGGCTCAAAAATAAACTCACGGAAACGGAAAGGAATGGGTGTAAGCAAAAGGTTACATGCAATTCATTCGTTCAGCCCACTAAAACTCATGGTTATCACAAAAAATTGGGTTTGACTCGATGGAATTTCTATTTCAATTGCTTTTGAAAAATCAAACCTCTATTATTTATTAAAAATTGTGAATGCTAAACGGTTAACTTTTATTATATTTTTGTGTTTTTCAAGTTTATAAAACTGATTTAGTGTCAATAAAAATTATGAAGGAAGATTTTGCAAAAAATTGAAGTGATAAAATGCTCAAAAGGACAAACATCGTGTGAATAAATTCCCACCCTACACTTAGAATTCTACATTGCCCTCAATGTAGAACAAAAATAATGTAAAGCAAGGAATAAACACCCAACCCCACACTCAGAAATATACATTGCCCTCAATGTATACAAAAACATGCAAAGCAAAATGGAATGCAATGCAATGCAATGCAATGCAATGAAGCGTGAAGGGAGAACTGAAACTTCCCTCATGTCGATCAAGGCACACGTAAAAAGCCTACCCACAAAAATGACGTTCCACGAAGTTCCACAATTCCAAGATCTAATCAAGACTAACAACATCAAACACAAATCAGTAACATCAAGCCAAAATATCAACAGAAATGTAAAGACAAATATATATAACAATACATGGAAATAAAAGTACAACAAAAGAACAACATAAAACGCCGAAGCGTGATACAAGATTTTGTACAACATATAAGAAAGTACAACTCACAAAAATGATACCAAAAGGCAATGGGAGCTACTACTCCCACTGCATGCCCTGGAGGTCGATGCCGGCGGCCACGCCTCCGTCGCCCTCTGCTGCTGGTGGTGATGGTGGTGGGGACTGATGGTGCGGTGGAGAAGGTGGTGGCTGCTGCTGCGGTGATGGTGGCGGCTGATGCGGTGATGATGGTGGTGGCTGATGCGGCTGCTGCTCCGGCTGCATAAAGAATGGGAGGGGAACCACGTATGGCGCCCCTCCAGCAGCAGCTGCTTCCAGGTCCAATAACGCAAGAAAAGGTCCTGAGGAATAACAACTGCAGGCGGTAATGGCGGCGGAGGCGGAGGAGGCGGCTGGTCGGGCTGTTGATGCTCCTGCTCCTGCTGAGCGGCGTGTACCTGATGGGCGGCGGCGACGGCCTCGGCCTGCACAAGATCTGGATCGGGACCCGGATGGTCTAGATCCCACATCCGTCCCCATCTATCTACCAATTGGATCCCTCCTGCGCCACAGCGAACTACGTGCATGTTCCGCAGTGTCTGCACGGACATCACGACGGTCTCTACCACAGGGGTCAAGTCCCCTATCAAATCATCGGTCAATAGCTGGAAGTGCCTAGCCAGCTTGGTCACGAAGTGACCTCCACAGATCACGCTGGTGACATCGCGCCCTGAGCTGTTTACCAAGTACCCCGCGATAGAATGCGCAAGATTGCAGGTGCGCGGGCGTACAAGGCAATACAAGTAAAATAGCTCCCTGAGGTTCACTACCGTCTCTCCCTGTCCTCTCCCAAAAATCAAATAGACAATACAGTGATGAAGAACACGGTGCAAGGGATCCCGAAGGCTCGAAGCCTTGGTCAAACTCGGATCGTACATCCCGAAACCAAACTCATGCCAGAACTGATCCTTGTCCTCCTCGGTCGGGAACTCGGTGATACCATCGGTGAATATCTCAGTCTGAAGCTCCTGCCTCGTATACAGGCCCAATAATCTCCCAAACCTAGCAGCTGACATCACTCGCCACTCCCCTCCTAGCCTAAACCTAATCGTCTCCGGCTGCTCTAAGTCTGCGTAAGGATAATCGAACTCATAAGTGGAGAAAAACTCCATCACAAGCTCGACATACTGAATCGCGTGAAGTCTAAACAAGCGGTGCCATGAGGCGGTGACGAGGTCGTTCCACCGGTCTCGCTGACCGATGGCGTCTATGGCGGCAAGCTCTAAACGACGAGCGACTAAAATCCGGCCTCTGCCTGGCCACAAAACATCTAGACGAGCCTCGTACTCATGCTCGTTCAAGTCAAACTCAAGGTATGGGTGGTCCCTGTTGCCTGCCATCTGCACGACAACAAAATTAAAATCAAAACAGTTATGAAGACGCTAAACTGAAGTTATGAAGTTTCTGACCTAATTATGAAGGGGTACGGTCGCGCCTGGGAAGGGGCACGACTGCGCCAAGGACAAAATCCAAGCCCACGGTCGCGCTGTGGCCGACCACAGTCACAATTTCTCGTCAACACGACCGCGCCAGGTGCGAGGCACGACCGCGCTCGACAGAGGCACGGTCGCGCCTGACCAAGCAAAGTCCACCTAGGATTGAAAATCCGAGGCCGACCGCGCCTGGTCTGGAGCGCGATCGTGCTCAACCCATTTTAGGGTTTCCAGAATTCAAATTTTGCAATTTTAATCACATTTTAAAAGAGGGTTTCGTGTCATAGAATCCCAGGGGACATGTGTTACCCAAACTAACTACATATCATAAATAAACGGAAAAAAATTACAAAACCTAACTAGCTAAATTTTTGATTTCTAGATTAGTATCTTAGGGCTAATTACAAACGCAAAAGAAAAGAGGTGTCGGACATGTACCTTAGATTGTGGAGAAGGAAGTAACATGGCGGAAGTTAGGGAGAATCGCACGTAGGGGGCTCGGTGGGTGAAAATGAAAAATGAAACGTTTCTGTTTTGAAACCAATTTGAACTGCCCCAATCTTTTAGGCACGATCGCGCCAGGTGCTTAGGCACGACTACGCCTAGGGTTAGAGGCACGATCGCGCCAGGTGCTTAGGCACAACCATGTCTCTAACCCAACAGATAGAAAAACCTGAGTTTATTGCTGCTTGAACCCAACCCGACTGCGATTCTTCCAAACTAAAATGTCTAAAAATTCAGAGAACATACCTGAGACATCTCAATCACTAACCAAAGTCCGCTTGATCCAAAACACGTTCCGATCACCTAAACTCAAAAATAAATGGTAAAATCCTAAAAAATAAAGAAAATAAAAATAAGAAGATAAACATAGAAACAAAATCTAAGAATTGTTACCAAAGATGATACCGGAACAGGCTAAGTTTATTAACGAGTCGTTAGCTAGACTCAAGTCCCCGAATTCATATGTCCTTGGGGTGGAAGTCAACCACCTCCAATGCCGGGTCAACCGGTCGGTCAATGTATGGCTTAAGACGATGACCGTTGACCTTGAAGATCCTCCCATCTTCGTGCTCAATCTCGACGGTCCCATAAGGAAACACCTCCTTAACCGTGTAGGGACCCGTCCATCGGGACTTCAACTTCCTGGGAAACAATCGCAACCTAGAGTTGTAAAGCAAAACACGACCACCCACTCGGAATTCCTTCTTGTCCTTCAAGTGTCGGTCTTGTAAACTCTTAGTACGCTCCTTGTAGATCGTGGAGTTTGCATAGGCTTAATTCCTCAACTCATCAAGCTCATGAATCTGAGTGAACCGGTTGTCTCCCGCGCTCACCAAGTCAAGATTCACCGCCTTCAATGCCCAATAGGCCTTATGCTCCAACTCCACTGGAAGATGGCAAGCCTTCCCATAGATCAACCTAAATGGTGTGGTACTAATTGGCGTCTTATAGGCAGTCCGGAAGGCCAAAAGTGCATCATCTAACCTATCCGACCAATCCTTACGGTTCTGACCAACCGTCTTCTCTAGAATCCGCTTTATGCCCCGGTTTGTGACCTCTACCTGTCCACTGGTCAGTGGGTGGTAGGCTGTGCAGAATCTATGGTTCACACCATAACGTGATAAAGCCTTCTCCAACTGGGAGTTGCAGAAGTGGGTCCCACGGTCAATGATAAGGGCTTTGGGGGCACCAAAGCGAGAGAACAACTTCTTCAGAAATTGAACAACCACCCTAGCATCATTAGTAGGCAAGGCTTGAGCCTCGGCACACTTAGAAAGATAGTCAACAGTGACTAGGATATACCGGTTGCCACGAGAAGCTGGAAAAGGTCCCATAAAGTCAATACCCCAGACATCAAAATAAAAATAAAAGGCTAACAAAGTGGTTTATCCTAATGCCTCAATCATTTTTATGCAATATTTATATTCATGATTTCGAAATGTATACGAAAAGTAAGTTCTAATAAGCATGAAACATCCGGCACACTCAAATCCGCAAAAACGAGAGCAAACAATGTCTAAAGCTAGCAAGGCTGAAAAGTAAACTCACGAAAACGGAAAGGAATGGGTGTAAGCAAAAGGTTACATGCAATTCATTCGTTCAGCCCACTAAAACTCATGGTTATCACAAAAAATTTGGATTGACTCGATTGAATTTCTATTTCAATTGCTTTTGAAAAATCAAACCTCTATTATTTATTAAAAATTATGAATGCTAAACGGTTAACTTTTATTATATTTTTGTGTTTTTACAGTTTATAAAACTGATTTAGTGTCAATAAAAATTATGAAGGAAGATTTTGCAAAAAATTGAAGTGATAAAATGCTCAAAATAACAAACATCGCGTGAATAAATTCCCACCCTACACTTAGAATTCTACATTGCCCTCAATGTAGAACAAAAATAATGTAAAGCAAGGAATAAACACCCAACCCCACACTCAGAAATATACATTGCCCTCAATGTATACAAAAACATGCAAAGCAAAATGGAATGCAATGCAATGAAGCGTGAAGGGAGAACTGAAACTTCCCTCATGTCGATCAAGGCACACGCAAAAAGCCTACCCACAAAAATGACGTTCCACGAAGTTCCACAATTCCAAGATCTAATCAAGACTAACAACATCAAACACAGATCAGTAACATCAAGCCAAAATATCAATAGAAATGTAAAGACAAATATATATAACAATACATGGAAATAAAAGTACAACAAAAGAACATCATAAAACGCCGAAGCGTGATACCAGAGTTTGTACAACATACAAGAAAGTACAACTCACAAAAATGATACCAAAAGGAAATGGGAGGTACTACTCCCACTGCATGCCCTCGAGGTCGATGCTGGCGGCCCCGCCTCCGTCCCCCTCTGCTGGTGGTGGTGATGGTGGTGGGGACTGATGGTACGGTGGAGAAGGTGGTGGCTGATGCTGCGGTGATGGTGGCGGCTGATGCGGTGGTGATGGTGGTGGCTGATGCGGCTGCTGCTCCGACTGCATAAAGAATGGGATGGGAACCACGTATGGCGCCCCGCCAGCAGCAGCAGCGGCGCACTGGACCTCATACTGCCAGGTCTAGTAACGCAAGAAAAGGTCCTGAGGAATAACAACTGCAGGCGGTGATGGCGGAGGAGGCGGCTGGTCGGGCTGTTGATGCTCCTATTCCTGCTGAGCGGCGTGTATCTGATGGGCGGCGGCGACGGCCTCGTCCTACACAAGATCTGGATCGGGACCCGGACGTTCTGGATCCCATGTCCGTGCCCATCTATCTACCAATCGGATCCCTCCCGCGCTACAGCGAACTACGTGCATGTTCCGTAGTGTCTGCACGGACATCACGACGGTCTCTGCCACAGGGGTCAGGTCCCCTATCAAATCATCAGTCAATAGCTAGAAGTACCTAGCCAGCTTGGTTACGAAGTGACCTCCACAGATCGCACTGGTGACGTCGCGCCCTGAGCTGTGTACCAAGTACCCCGCGATAGAATGCGCAAGATTGCAGGTGCGCGGGCGTTCAAGGCAATACAAATAAAATAGCTCCCTGAGGTTCACTACCGTCTCTCCCTGTCCTCTCCCAGAAATCGAATAGATAATACAGCGATGAAGAACACGGTGCAAGGGATCCCGAAGGCTCGAAGCCTTGGTCAAACTCGGATCGTACATCCCGAAACCAAACTCATGCCAGAACTGATCCTTGTCCTCCTCGGTCGGGAACTCAGTGATACCATCGGTGAATATCTCAGTCTGAAGCTACTGCCTCGTATACAGGCCCAATAATCTCCCGAACCTAGCAACTGACATCACTCGCCACTCCCCTCCTAGCCTAAACCTAATCGTCTCCGGCTGCTCTAAGTCTGCGCAAGGATAATCGAACTCATAAGTGGAGAAAAACTCCATCACAAGCTCGACACACTGAATCGCGTGAAGTATAAACAAGCGGCACCATGGGGCGATGACGAGGTCGTTCCACCGGTCCCGCTGACCGATGGCGTCTATGGCGGCAGGCTCTAAACGACGAGCGGCTAAAATCCTGCCTCTACGTGGCCACAAAACATCCAGACGAGCCTCGTACTCATGCTCGTTCAAGTCAAACTCAAGGTATGGGTGGTCCCTGTTGCCTGTCATCTGCACGACAACAAAAATAAAATCAAAACAGTTATGAAGACGCTAAACTGAAGTTATGAAGTTTCTGACCTAATTATGAAGGGGTACGGTCGCGCCTGGAAAGGGGCACGACTGCGCTAAGGCCAAAATCCAAGCCCACGGTCGCGTCAACACGTCCGCGCTAGGTGCGAGGCACGACCGCGCTAAGGCCAAATTCAAGAGGCACGACCGCGCTCGACAGAGGCACGGCCGCGCCTGACCAAACCAAGTCCACCTGGTATTGAAAATTCGAGCACGACCGTGCCTGGTCTGGAGCACGACCGTGCTCAACCCATTTTAGGGTTTCCAGAATTCAAATTTTGCAATTTTAATTACGTTTTATAAGAGGGTTTCGTGGCATAGAATCCCAGGGGACTTGTGTTACCCAAACTAACTACATATTATAAATAAACGGAAAAAAATTACAAAACCTAACTAGCTAAATTTTTGATTTCTAGATTAGAATCCAAGGGCTAATTACAAACGCTAAAGAAAAGAGGGGTCGGACACGTACCTTAGATTGCGAAGAAGGAAGTAACACGGCGGAAGTTAGGGAGAATCGCACGTAGGGGGGCTCGGTGGGTGAAAATGAAAAATGAAACGTTTCTGTTTTGAAACCAATTTGAACTACCCCAATCTCTTAGGCACGATCGCGCTAGGTGCTTAGGCACGACCGCGCCTAGGGTTAGAGGCACGACCGCGCCAAGTGCTTAGGCACGACCGTGTCTCTAACCCAACAGACAAAAAAACATGAGTTTATTGCTGCTTGAACCCAACCCGACTGCGATTCTTCCAAACTAAAATGTCTAAAAATTCAGAGAACATACATGAGACATCCCAATCACTAACCAAAGTCCGCTTGATCCAAAACACGTTCCGATCACCTAAACTCAAAAATAAATGGTAAAATCCTAAAAAATAAAGAAAATAAAAATAAGAAGATAAACATAGAAACAAAATCGAAGAATTGTTACCAAAGATGATACTGGAATAGGCTAAGTTTATTAACGAGTCGTTAGCTAGACTCAAGTCCCCGAATTCATTTGTCCTTGGGGTGGAGGTCAACCACCTCCAATGCCGGGTCAACCGGTCCGTCAATGTATGGCTTAAGACGATGACCGTTGACCTTGAAGATCCTCCCATCTTCGTGCTCAATCTCGACGGTCCCATAAGGAAACACCTCCTTAACCGTGTAGGGACCCGTCCATCGGGACTTCAACTTCCTGGGAAACAATCGCAACCTAGAGTTGTAAAGCAAAACACGACCACCCACTCGGAATTCCTTCTTGTCCTTCAAGTGTCGGTCATGTAAACTCTTAGTGCGCTCCTTGTAGATCGTGGAGTTTGCATAGGCTTGATTCATCAAACTCATCAAGCTCATGAATCTGAGTGAACCGGTTGTCTCCCGCGCTCACCAAGTCAAGATTCACCGCCTTCAATGCCCAATAGGCCTTATGCTCCAACTCCACCGGAAGATGGCACGCCTTCCCATAGATCAACCTAAATGGTGTGGTACCAATAGGCGTCTTATAGGCAGTCCGGAAGGCCCAAAGTGCATCATCTAACCTATCCGGCCAATCCTTACGGTTCTGACCAACCGTCTTCTCTAGAATCCGCTTTATGCCCTGGTTTGTGACCTCTACCTGTCCACTATTCAGTGGGTGGTAGGTTGTGGAGAATCTATGGTTCACACCATATCGTGATAAAGCCTTCTCCAACTGGGAGTTGCAGAAGTGGGTCCCACGGTCACTGATAAGGGCTTTGGGGGAACCAAAGCGAGAGAACAGCTTCTTTAGAAATTGAACAACCACCCTAGCATCATTAGTAGGCAAGGCTTGAGCCTCGGCCCCCTTAGAAACATAGTCAACAGCTTGTAGGTCCCTAATTCGGTGCGTGACGGATCTCTAGACTCGCGGTACGACACGGTGATAACGTGCGGAATCCATGATCAACGTGCTCGTGTAACTCAATCAACAACAACGGTGTAAATAAACGCTTTGTATTTCCACCACAATATCAGGTTACAATGATTACAGAAATTCTCTCAGTCTCTAATCTGTCTACTTTGATATCGTCTATTCTCTCTACTGTTTCTGCTGAAATATCCTATTTATAGACAAACGATCTGCTATAGGCGAACTTATTAAGTTCGCCTCTAATAGGCTAAGCAAACTTAATAAGTTCGCCTCTGATATACTAGGCGAACTTAACAAGTTCGCCTCTGATAGGCTAGGCGAACTTGTTAAGTTCGCCTCTAGCAGAACTTACACAGAATTTTATCAATAGTTACAAAACATGTCCTAACAAACAGTGACTAGGATATACCGGTTGCCACGAGAAGCTGGGAAAGGTCCAATAAAGTCAATACCCCAGACATCAAAAATCTCACAAATCTGGATGTTGTTCTAGGGCATCTCATTCCTCGACGAAATGTTGCTCGCCCTCTGGAAAGCGTCACAAGATCGGATCATCTCATGAGCGTCCCGGAAGATGGTAGGCCAGAAAAAACCGGCGTCAAAGACCTTCTTCGCTGTCAAGGTAGCTCCATGGTGTCCACCTGTCGGGCCCTCGTGGCAGTGTCTAAGCACCTGACGTGCCTCATCTCCAAATACACACCTGCGCATGATCTGATCAGCCCCGACTCGAAACAAATAGGGATCCTCCCAAAGATAGTGCTTCACATCCGCAAAGAACTTTCGCTTCTGCTGATGCGTTAAGCCCTTAATTACAATCCCACTAGCAAGAAAGTTTGCAAAATCAGCAAACCATGGACACTCCTCATCATGTGTCTGTAAATGCATGAGAAACTCGTCGGGAAAATTGTTATTTATGGATGACCCAACAAGTTCAGATGAAGCTGATCACTCAAGACGGGACAAGTGGTCCGCTGCGGATCTCAATGTCGAACTCCTGAAGCAGCAAAACCCACCGAATTAGCCGGGGTTTGGCATCCTGTTTGATGAATAGGTGCCGAAGGGCTGCATGATCGGTGAATACAATGGTCTTTGATAGGACGAGATAAGACCGGATTTTATCGAAAGCGAAGACAACGGCTAGGAGCTCCTTCTCTGTCATGGTGTAATGCTCCTGTGCGTCATTGAGCGTCTTGCTCGCATAATAAATCGGGTGAAACTGCTTCTCTTTCCTCTGTCCTAAGACCGCCCCAACAGCGAAGTCACTCGCGTCACACATGATCTCAAATGGCAGCTTCCAATCAGGAGCCACCATGATAGGGGCATTCACCAACTTCTCCTTCGACAAATCGAATGCACTGAGGCACTCGTCGGAGAACACGAACTGGGCTTCCTTCTCAAGAAACTGGGTCATCGGTCGGGCAATCTTAGAAAAACTTTTATAAAACGCCTATAAAAGCCCGCGTGACCAAGGAAGCTCCGAATAGATTTCACATAAGTCGGCGGGGGCAGCATAGATATGGTGTCAATCTTAGCTCTATCAACCTCAATCCCCGCACGTGAAACCTTGTACCCAAGCACAATGCCCTCCTTCACCATGAAGTGGCATTTCTCCCAGTTCAACACCAGATTGGCTTCTTTAGACCTAGCCAACATTCTCTCCAGATTCTCGAGACAATGATTAAAGGAACTCCCAAACACAGAAAAGTCATCCATGAAAAACTCCATGGAGTCCTCAATCATATCATGGAAAATGGCCTCCATGCAACACTGGAAAGTGGCCGGAGCATTACACAATCCAAAGGGCATCCGCCGATAAGCAATTGTGCCATAGGGACATGTGAATGTCGTCTTCTCCTGGTCCTCAGGAGCAATCGGGATCTGGAAGTAGCCAGAGAAGCCATCCAGGAAACAATAGAACATCTTTCCCACTAATCTCTCCAACATCTGATCAATGAACGGGAGGGGAAAATGATCTTTCCGAGTCGCATCATTGAGTTTGCGGTAATCGATGCAAACTCTCCAACCGGTGACTGTACGAGTAGGAATCAGCTCATTCCTCTCGTTGGTGATAACAGTCATACCTCCCTTCTTAGGGACAACCTAAACCGGGCTAACCCAAGGTGAATCGGAGATGGGATAAATCAAATCAGCATCCAGTAACTTAATCACCTCCTTCTTCACTACCTCCTGCATGTTAGGGTTCAACCTCCTCTGTTGCTGCACAGCGGGCTTGTAGTCATCCTCCATAAGGATCTTATGGGTACAGAAAGAGGGATTAATTCCCTTAATGTCCATAATCCTCCATGCAATAGCCTGCTTGTGCTCCTTCAGCACCTCCAGTAGCCTCTCCTTCTCATATCTCATCAAATCAGAGGCGATAATGACGGGTAATCGAGACTCACCATCTAAAAAGGCATACTCCAAATGGCTCGGGAGCTCCTTAAGCTCAACAGGTGGTGGGTCCTCAATAGAAGGCCACTCAATCGGCTCAGACTCTCTATCAACCATTGCAAAAACCGCTGAACACTGGGGGAACTCATAACTCTCCTGGCTATGCAACTGCTCATCAAACTGATCCTCACCAACCGGATCAAATGTCTCTCACCCTACAATCTGGGTGTCCAGGGACTCCTCCTCAGCTGTGTCTTGGAGATGATCACTCACACAAGAATAAATAGCCTCAACAAAGTAAAGTGAATCATCTTGATTCTGGGTATGCTACATGGATCTCCCTACATCAAAGGTCACTTCCTCTTCATCCACCCTCGATGTAAGCCTACGCGAATACACATCAATCAGGGCCTTGGCAGTGGCCAGGAACGGTCGACCTAGGATAATAGGGACATTCTTGTCCTCATCCATGTCCAGAATCATAAAGTCTACAGGAAACACAAAACGATCAACCTTAACCAACATATTCTCTGCTATCCCTTGCGGATACTTGACCGAGCGATCGGCCAGCTTGTTAGGACATAGATTTGTAATGACAAAAGCTTGTAATAGTTAGATTTTATGTCTTTATGTTTTGTCCTGAAATTGTAAAGTTGCTAAGTGTTTTTAGTAGTAAGCCTAGAGGCGAACTTATTAAGTTCGCCTGACCTATCAGAGGCGAACTTAATAAGTTCGCTTAGGCATAGCTGAGGCGAACTTGTTAAGTTCGCTTAGTCTGTTTCAGGAGAACTTAACTAAGTTCTCTTACATCAGTTTTGGTTCTATATATATCTGTTACAGAGTCATTAGACAGTAGAGTTGAACAGAATTTAACAATTGTCTGATTGAGTCTGTAACCATTGTTATTCTGAATATAATTGAGAAGTTTATTTACGCGTGTTGTTTTGGATTGTCGGTTAGTATACAAATCGGTAACGCGAAGGATTCCGCACTTCGTGTTATATCAACGTCATATCACGAGTTTGATCAGTAGCTGAGTTACCTGGACCTACAAGTGGTATCAGAGCAAAGTGCTCGTGAATTTAGTACGATTCTTGGTGATAATCGACGGTTTTTTGTGTACAATTCGACAAGATTTTCAACATTCTTGAAGTTTCTGCAACAATGGCGTTTTTCAAGTTCTTGAAGACTGTTTCTTGACTGAATTCGTGATTTTGGAAGTGTAATTGACGAAATTAGACCGATAAAACTGTTACATTTGTTAAAATTCATAATCCTACGGATCAATTTCCTTGAATTCCATCAATTCGCTGAGAAATCATGAATTTGGAAGGTTTCGGTTCGTGTTTGGTTGAAGACTCTGATTGATTCTGTTACAGCAGTTTAAGCGAACTTGCTGAGTTCCTGTTCAAGCGAACTTATTAAGTTCGCTTCTCACATTTCAAGCGAACTTAGGTGTTAAGCGAACTTACCAGATTTCCTCCTTAAGCGAACTTGTCTTGTTCGCCTGATATTAAGTTCGCTTAGTACTCCCTAAAGCGAACTTATTAAGTTCGCCTGAGGGTAAAATCAGTCCAGTACTTAGAAATTTTTCAGAAATTTTTTTAACATGTCAAATATGGTTCAAGTCACAAACATGTTCAATTATGATAATGAGATTGGTACATCTCAAAAACCTCCGAAGTTGCTAAATCTAGCTGATTATTCAAATTGGAAAGATCGGTTTGACCAATTCGTATCTTTTACCGATACTAGTTTGTGGATTCCAATTTTGGAAGGATATACACACCCTACTTATTCATGGATGGGAAAAGATGATGTTCCAAAACCAGTGTCTGCTTTATCTACTGAAGAGAAGCTGTTATTTGATCGAGAAAAGAAAGCAATGGCTAGCATTTCCATGTCTCTACCAAAGGAAATTTATCACAGTTTTAAACAGTTCAAGTCTTCTCAACATCTGTGGGAAGCTCTACAAAAAAGGTGTGAAGGGAGTTTAGATGTTAAGAAAAGTAGAAAAGAATTACTAAAAAAGCAGTTCCTAGTTTTTAAACATTTTCAGAATGAATCTTTGGATGATCTTGCTACAAGATTCTATCATCTTCTTAGTGAACTGGATAGTGCATCTGTGGTATATGAGACTGAGGAAATCAATGATAAATTCTTGGAGGCATTACCATCAAAGTTTGATGTGTATACGGTTTTGATCAAGGAAAATGTTAAGTACAAAACCATGTCTCTTGAAGAAGTCCTAGGGAAGATCCAGTCACATGACATGAATTTGAAAAAGAAAGAGACTAATTTGGAGCATATCCAGGATCCCTCGATGTATTTTGCCAAATCTGTTGGTAAATCTGGTACTGGTGTGGCATTTTTTTCTGGTGATGCTTAAGAGTTTACAAATGATCAATGTTCTGGAGTTCCAACTTATTCTGGTCATACAAGCCATTCTGGATTTTCTGCTACTACTGCTTCAACATCATCTGGATCTCATGTGAATCAGAAAGTTGTTGATGATTATTTGGCTATGTTTTCTTCATTCATGGCATCATATGAAAATTTCATTGGAGGTAAAATACATGATCCTGAGGTTATAGAAGAAGATTTCAAACAGATTGACCTTGTTGATCTGGAAGAAATGAATATCCAATGGAATATGACAATGTTGATGCGACAGGCTAAAGATTTATTGAAGAGAACTGGTAGGAAATATATTGGTTCAAATATTCGATCGCGTATGGGGTTTGATAAGAGCAAAGATAGGTGTTACAACTGCCAAGAGTATGGTCATTTTGCTAAGGAGTGTGTGAAACCAAAAGTAGAATTTGATTCTCAAAAGAAGCAATCTAACTTTCAGCATAATAGGAATCAGTCTCATGGTTCATCTGGTAATCAAAATCATGGTCATTCTGGTAATACAAATTATGCATCTGCATCATCAGCTCTAGTTGCTCAAAACGATGATAACTATGATTGGGGCATTCATCTGGAAGATTTGGTGGGTGCTGTTAGTCAGGCTTTTGTTGCAGAAATTCATTCAGAAAAACCAGAAGAATCTACTGATGATGAAAGCTCTAGTGATGATTCATGTGATGGTGAGAGTGTTCCAAGTGTTGATGATGAGGAAGAAAAAAGGGAAAATACTGATTCTGATGCTGTGTCAAGGGTTGATGAGGAAGAAATTGTTCTTACAGAAAATGCGTCTATTGGTGAAGATTCAGAAAACATTCCGATTGCCAAAGTATTCATGGCAGACATGTCTGACCCGACTAAGGTAAAAGACTCTGTTTGTCATATATTTTGTACTAATTGCATTTCTGTTAAAGATAAACTACAAAAAGTCATGGATGATAACACCAATTTGATTTGTGACATGAAATCAATGCATTCAGTAAATCAGAAACTGAAAGATAATGATAAACTGTGCATTGATAGAATTGAATCTTTGAAAAGAGATTTAAATTCTCTTGGGTTAAAATACAAAGAGCAGGGTTATCATCTAGACATGGCTTATGCTGAAATTGAAAAACGTAATGAAGTAGTTGCTCAAAAGAACAAGGAAATTTCGGAAAAAGAATCTGAGGTGATAAAGTTACATAGAAAGCTGGAACAGTTTGAGAATTCATCTGTAGTGTTGGATTAGTTTAATGCTAATGCTGATCCCACAAAAAGGGTTGCTGGTATTGGGTTTGTTCCTCCTCCATTCAATGGGAATTATGTAGTTGAGCCTGAAATAATTCATGAAGAGGAGATTGATCCCAAGACAGTATTAAAAGTGAATCCAGTGACGGGTGAAGACATGGTGTATGATTCTGATACAGAGGATGAAGTATTTGATGATTAAAAGGTTGAAGGCATTCCGAGAGAGGTGAAAATTGATGAACCAAAGATTGTGAAGAATGTTACTCGGGATAGGTGCATCTTGACAGAACCTGAAGAGGTGAAGGTGGTTCAAACTAAACTTTCTCCAATATTAAAGTCAAGTGGGTTTGTTGCGGCTGGTTTTCAAAAAGTGAATTCTTCAAAGGTGCCAAAACAGACTTATGTTCCTAAGAAGCCGGTTAATTGTTCTGGGCATTCATCCGAAGCGTCTTCTTCTGATGGTTCTTCAAATTCGAAGAAAACACCTTATTTCAGAACTTATCACGAACGAAGAGTGTGTTTTCACTGCAATGAAGTTGGTCATATTTTGATTAATTGTCCATACAAGAACAAGGGTAAAATGAAGGCTGTTCCTTCACAACCGAAAGTGGTGAAAATTCTAAAAAGAAAAGATGAGGGAAAGTCGTCTTTCAGTCTGGAGAAAAATATGACTGATCATTCTTTTGTTAAATCCCATGGATTTAAACAACAGAATTTATTGAATGTTAAATCTTTTGTTTGCAAAGAGAAATTTGAGATTCCAAAAGCAGGGATTTCAAAAGATACTTTTCAGGAGGTTAAATTGTCAAGACCTCAAAGAAGACGGAGAAACAGAAACTTAAAGAAAATTTTGGAAACATCTGAATCTGAAAATAATTTTTCAAATAATGTTTCTAAAAATAATAAAAATGGTTCTTCTTTGAAAAGGTCTTATTATCAAACTTCTGTTCCAAAAGTGAATGATAAAATTGATTGTAAATTACAAGAAGTAGTTTATTTTGATCAATCGGGACGACCCAAGACCACGATGGCTTGGGTTCCACTTTCTAACTGATTCTCGTTGTTTATGTAGGGACAACCAAGGAGGACTATCAACAATACATGGTACGTGGATAGTGGTTGCTCTCGACATATGACAGGGAATGTGAAATTGCTTGAGGATGTGATTAAAATTGATGGTGGTTATGTCGCTTTTGCGGGTAATAAAGGCAGGTACATAACAGGCCAGGGAACGTTAAAGAATGAAAAAGTAAAATTTGAAAAGGTGAATTATGTTGAGCAGCTGGAACACAATCTGTTAAGCGTATCACAAGTCTGTGACAAGAAGTTTTCGTTCCATTTTAATGATGCTGAATGCTATATTCTGAAACCGGGTTTTGTGATTCCTGATGAATGGATTCTTATGAAGGCTCCAAGGAGAAATGACACGTATGTCCTTGACATGAGTGTCGCCACTACAATGGATTCAATTCCAACATGTTTACTCTCCAAGGCGTCGGAATCTGATTCAATATTGTGGCACAGGAAGCTAGCTCACATTAACTATAGGAAAATGAACTACATTGTTAGGAATGATCCTGTGCTTGGTATTCCGAAAATGAAATTCTCAGTTCCTGATGATTGTATTCCGTGCAAGAAGGGGAAGTAAAGAAAGAAATCTCACAAATCAAAATTGACAAATTCTATCGTAACTCCGTTGGAATTGCTGCATATGGATTTGTTCGGTCCAATAAGTATTAGGAGCATTGGTGGGAAATCGTACTGCTTGGTAGTAACTGATGATTATTCCAGATTTTCATGGGTTAATTTTCTTTCATCTAAAGCTGAAACCACTGAGTTGGTTCAATACTTAATCCTGGGTTTGGAGAATTTATTAAATCTGAAAGTCAGAAGAATCAGGAGTGACAATGGCAGCGAATTTAAGAATAGCAAAATGGGCTTATTCTGTTTACAAAAAGGAATTCATCATGAATTCAGTGCGCCATATGTTCCTCAACAAAACGGTGTCGCTGAACGAAAGAACAGGACGTTGGTCGAAACAGCTCGCACGATGCTTGCAGATTCTAAGCTACCGGTCACCTTTTGGGCTGAAGCTGTGAATACTGCGTGTCATATTTTGAACAGGGTCTTGACCGTCAAGCGACATAACAAGACTTGCTATTAATTGCTGAATAATCGAAAACTGAATCTGGAATATTTACTACCTTTTGGTAATCCGTGTACCCTACTGAAGATTCGAGATGTCCCGACAAAATTCAATGCGAAGGCTATTGAAGGGATTTTTCTGGGGTATGTGGCTAATTCGACTACCAAGAGGGTTTATAACAAAGAGACACGCCAAGTTGAAGAATGGTTCCATATTGACTGTTCAAATCGATCTTTACCATAAATGGCGATTGGTCCGGATTGGGCATTTGATTATGAAAACTTATTCAAGTCTTTTCATTTACCTTCTGACATTTCTGATGAAGATGCTGCTGTTCTTTATGATTCTTGTCAAGATGCACAGCATAATGGATTTCTATCAAATGCAGTTCCCAATTCATCGATTCCATCTATTTCTGCTCCCGATCCTAATGTTGCTTCTTGTTCCGGTCCACAAGATTCAGAGAGTGAGGAGGATAATGCTATTTTTCAAGATTCTTCTGCTGATCCGCTGTTGAGTGATGATCCATTACCTTCGACACAGGACCAGGGGGAGATTCCAACAAATTTAGACTCGGAAATTCCAATTCCTCAAGATTATTCTTATCAATCTGAATCTACTCAAGTTGACGTGTTGCCGGTTCCTGAGGTCGCTTCCATCAAGGAACTCAAAAATCACCCGATGACAAATATAATTGGAAATTTACAGGATGGAGTGAAAACTCGTTCTCTTGTTGATAATACTTGTTTGTATACTTGCATTAAAGATTCTGGTGTTCTTGATGATTGCTCACATTCTTGCTTTATTTCACAGGTTGAACCCAAGAATGTAGAGATGGCTTTAAATGACAATAACTGGATAGAAGCTATGCAGGAAGAACTAGCTCAATTTGACAAACTGAAGGTTTGGAATCTGGTTGATTTACCGAAAGGTGCGTATCCGATAGGAACAAAATGGGTGTTTAAATGTAAAAAGGACGATCGAGGTGTCGTGGTACACAATAAGGCAAGATTAGTTGTCCAGGTCTTCAATCAACAAGAAGGAATTGATTACACCGAAGTTTATGCGCCGGTTGCGAGGCTTGAAGCTATAAGGCTGTTTCTAGCTTTTGCTTCCTTTAAAGTTTTTAAGGTGTTTCAATTAGATGTCAAGAGTGCATTTTTATATGGAAAGGTCAAGGAGGAAGTCTATGTGTGTCAGCCGCCGGGGTTTGAAGATCCACTGAATCCGAACATGGTTTTCCAGCTAGATAAGGCCCTCTATGGTCTTCATCAGGCTCCTCGTGCGTGGTATGAGACTTTATCAACACATCTTTTGGCGAATGACTTTGTTCGTGGAAAGATAGACTCGACCTTATTCATAAAGAAATCAGGAGGAGATTACCTACTGGTACAGATTTATGTGGATGATATTATATTTGGCTCGACAAATGAAGGGTTGTGCAAAGAATTTGAGGGTGTTATGAAGTCGAAATTTGAAATGTCTGCGATGGGAGAGTTATCGTTTTTCTTAGGTTTACAAGTAAATCAAAAGGAAGATGGTTTCTTTATTCATCAGTCCAAGTATGTCAAAGACATCTTGAGCCGGTTCAAGATGGAGGACTGTACTTCATACGATACTCCAATTCCGGTCAATCATAAGTTAAATTCTGACCCGGAAGGAAAAGATGTGGACTGTCGACTTTATAGAGCTATGATTGGATCCCTCATGTACTTAACCGCTTCAAGGCCGGATATAATGTTTGCAGTGTGTATCTGTTCCAGATTTCAGGCAAAGCCAAAAGAATCTCACTTAATTGCTGTGAAAAGAATCTTTCGGTATTTAAAAGGAAAACAACGTTTTGGGCTATGTTATCCTCATGGTTCTAACTTTGATTTCAATGCTTATACTGATTCTGATTTTGGTGGTTGTTGTCTGGACAGGAAATCTACAACAGGTGGTTGCCAGTTCTTAGGTAATCGACTTGTATCCTGGCAATGCAAAAAGCAAACCACAGTCTTGATTTCAACATGCGAAGCAGAATACATCGCTGCTGTAAGTTGCTGTTCACAGATCCTGTGGATACAACAACAATTAAGAGATTACGGTTTGAATTTCACAGGAACCCCTATGTTTATTGATAACAATGCTACTATGTCCATAACGAATAATCCTGTTAAACATAGTAAAACTAAGCACATCGAAATTCGATATCATTTTATCCGTGATTGTGCAGAGAAAAGGTTGATTGAGCTGGTCAAGGTACATACTGAAGATAATTTTGCTGATTTGTTCACTAAAGCATTTGATCGTACCAGGTTTGAGTTCCTAATTAAAATGATTGGTATGATCAATCCCGAATAAAAATTTTTCAAAATCAGAATTTCATGGAAAAATTTTCTTTTAGTTTCTTTTATTGCTTTATTACATTTCTGCAGTTACATTTTCAGTCAAAAAGTCTAAATTATAAAAAGTCAAAACAAATTGAAAAATATAAAATTTGACATCATTTGAGGTTAGAGAAGAAATGATAGTACATCAGTGATTAGTTCATTTCACACGACCTTAGTAGACCTTGATATATGAATGTTTAAAATAAGTTGATTTGATCTAAATTTCAAAGTCTGCATAAATAAGAAATGATAGTATTATGAATGTTCTATTCTTGATAATTTGTTTTAAAATTTGTGTATAAAATTTGAAACTTGAATTGTTAATAGGCTAAAAGCGTTTTGAAACTAATAATAGTGTGAAAATTAAATATAATATGATTACATCTGTGATTTAAACCCATTTTATGCCTGGGTGTGTGTGTTAAAAGATCACTATCAGATAAAGAATATTAGCTTTTAATAAGGATTTTCCTATGAGATCAGTTTCGGGTTATGTCCTTAGCACTATTCATTCGATTTGCTTCAGTGCCCATGTCCCGAAAAGCATGCAATTTGAAGTATAATCAAGATATGTACTTGACAACATCTGTCAATCATATACTAGCCCTTGGATCATATTGATACATTATCTTTACTGATTCCATTGAATTCATAATCCAGATAACAGTTGGATTCTCGTACATGTATCTTATGATTCCACAAATATAAGCCAAAACATTGAATCATTCGATTCTGAATCCCATTGATTTCTATACAATCCAATTTGGATTCTGCTATTCATGTGCTAAGTGATGTCTCCTCATTCTGAATATTCGGAAAATTTTTAGTAAAATCTTATATGTGTCTTGAAGTGTAACATTTCCGATTTTTAGTATCCATATTTCAACTCAATGTATCGCATTTCAAACCAAATTCTCATGCACTGTCTTATTATATTCTTCGCCATAAATTAAATACAATGATTCAATAACTCAAGTTTTACTCAGTTATATACTGTGACACCCAGTATTTCAGGTCAATATCCATATTACATAAATGCACATTCATAACATATATTTCCTGATGTTTTATTTTGACTAAGTAAAGTCAAGGAATCTAACAAAGGAAATTATATCAAAATAGTAATTTTTAAGAATTACTAGGAAAATAAGCAGTGATAACCCGCAAAGTACGGTCGTTGGTGATTAACAAGAACTTGACAGTAAAAGTCTAGTGAGACGTTTTAATAAATAAAGATATTAAAGCGGGTATAAATCTCAGGTATTATACCACATCTAAAGATCACATCATCATCATGATTGCTTTGCTTACACAACACTCAAGCGTCATAATGATTATGACCAAAGATGCAAGCAACATAAAGATCACATCATCATCATGATTGCTTTGCTTAGACAACACTCAAGCGTCATAATCATCATGATTATGACCAAAGATGCAAGCAACATAAAGACCACATCATCATCATGATTGCTTTGCTTGCATAACACTCAAGCGTCGTAATCATCATAATTATGACCAAAGATGCAAGCAACATAAAAATCACATCGTCATAAATATGAAATTTATTTATGACAACACCCAACCTCCGTTTCCTATAATGTATATATATATATATATGTATATATGAATGTCCCGCAAGATACGAACGTTGGTAATAAATCAAAAATAACCATTACAACATTTAGGAATTTAAAATATCTATGCAATATATTTTGAAAAACAAATAATTATAAAAGATCGTAAACACTCGTAGGAATTTGTAACGAACAACCTTTATAATACCAACTAATAACCTATTCGAGGTATACACATTAGGTGATTCAAATACCAGCTTTCTTGATGGAATACCCACTTTATCAACTAGAACACTCAAAGCCATCAATGACGACTTCCTTTTCTTCTTGCTTCACGCCATCACCAACCAACCACCTCACCATCATTGTCTTTTAACCAACAATTCACTCCAATGTCATAGTCATAATGATGATGATTATGGCAAAGATTACACTCCACCTAGTGTATATATAAGAGGGAAACTTAACACAAATCAAGAGTTCCAAGAACTCTATCTTTCTCTCCTCTCTTCTCGGCTCTCTAGCCACACACACACACACACACACCTCTAGCAATTCCAAGTGAAGATCAAGGTGATTCCAAGTGGTTATAAGGATTCAAGCCATTGTTCTTCCATCAAATCCTTCTCCTTGTTTGCTTTAAGTGAGTATTCACAACCCCTTTTTACTCTTTTACACTTTTGGGGTGGAACATGAACTCTATACTCATTACACATTACACATTTACATTTACTCAAACAACACAAGTGCAAAAATCCTATTTACATACATGTGTGCAAAAATTTGAGGTTTGTGCCCGAGTGCTAGGTGTGCTAACCTCTTGTATGCTATTATGTGCAATCATTAACTTTTCAAGCCGACGGTTTTCAATGATGGATCTATTGAGTCTGACAAACCCACCCAGGATACGCGGTGATTGAAACCGACAACACACTTTGTTTTGCATGCTAGTTACAAGGTTTGATTGTACATTTGGTTACACAATAGCTGCTCCCCATAAACGCCTTATTTATCATGTCATGTAAAGGATTTGTTTTCAACTATATGCTATCTACATACAACTGTGTTATACTCACCAACTTGTTAGTTGACTTTATTTTATTCATGTTTCAGGCCCCAATATGTGAGATTGATTCAAGACGTGTTCAACATAGGATTTGGACTTAGCAATTTAAATCAAGAACTTTATGAATTGTTTTATGTTTCTTGTTTGAATTTGGTTTGTACTTGGATTATTTGTAATGGAAATTTAACTTTAATATATTTCAATTTAGTCAACCATGTGCTATGAACAGTCTTACATGTCCCGCCCCGATGATTCCGCCATCGGTCGGGGTGTGACAGATTGGTATCAGAGCCTTGGTTATAGGGAATTAGGTTATTAGACATCTTGACCTAGACTATAACTTTAGGACACCCACTTATACTGAGTCTCATGATTTTTGTGCTATGTGTTACGTGCTATGTACTACATGTTATATGTTACATGCTTAGTATGATTACTTATTATTTCATTTTGATGACTTATGTATTTTAAATCCATGACTTATTAGGATATTCTTAATAATTAAATAAATAATATCCTTTCCTATATTCTAAAACCTCATAATATTTCTACCTTCTTTTCTATCTTTATCCTTCTTAGCATGTGGAAGAATTCTTGAAGCAAAAAACTCTAAAATTTTTATTTCTTCGTTAAGGTTTTAAACTTGTTAAATTATTTGAGGACACGTGCAATCTGGAAGGGTGACACCTGTATTTTGGGTTTTCTGTCTAGGAAAGCATTTCGCATAAATCCCAATCAACCGAGGGACCCGTATGCTTTCCTGGGAATTCCCGAGATGAGTGTTTACTTATAGGCTAAAGCATGTCTCCTTGAAAATTTTATGAGTTTAAATTAACCTTAATGTGCCATAGTATTCAAGTGATTTTATCACTTTTGAGTACAATCCAAACTATAAATATCTATTTTTATTTGGTTATCTCATTCTATTAAATCCTAGCAATTCTCATCAGTTCTTACAATCTTTTCTTGTCTTGTGAAAATCTATAAAATGCCTCCTCGTCGTGCTCCCGCAACCAACGCCAACTCCGACATTGCTGCTATTCTTACCCAATTGGTGACACAACTCACCCAAGCCAATGGTGCCACTAATGGCAATGGTGGAAATGGAAGCAATAATGGTAATAATGGTGGTAATGGTGGAAATGGTGGAAACAATCCATCTCAATGCACCTTCAAGCACTTCAATTCGTGCAATCCCCTAAAGTTTTATGGAACCGAAGGAGCTACTGGACTCCTTCAATGGTTTGAAAGTATTGAGAATACCTTTCTCAATAGTGACTGTCCCGACAACCTCCGTGTTCGTCATGCTACAAGTGTCCTACAAAAACGGGCACTTACATGGTGGAATGGGGAGAAAAGGAATAGGGGTATTGATGTAGCTATGGCTTTACCTTGGGATGAGGTCAAAAGGCTTATGACCGAGGAATTCTGTCCTCGAAATGAAGTGAAAAAGTTAGAAGCTGAATTTTGGGATCTTGCCCAAGATAGTGGGGAAAACTTAGCATATACAACTCGGTTCCATGAGTTGAGTCTTCTCGTGCCCCACATGATCACTCCTTTGACCCGTTGTATCGAGAAGTATATTGGTGGGCTACCAAGACAAATCCAAGATACTGTCTTAGGTAGAAATCCTGCTACTTTGGAAGATGCCATCCGCCTGTCTGCTACCCTAACTGATAATCATGTGAAAGCTGGGACTCTTACTAAAAAGGGTTCTAAGAAGGTTGCCGAAACCGTAACCCCTCCTACTCACAACAAGGAAGCCACAACCGAGCCCTCTCGCAATAACAGAAAGAGGAAAGTTAGAAATTTTGCTGTGGTTACCCCTACTGTTCCCGTCAATCAAGCCGCACCTATGGTTCAAGCACCGGTCAAAAAGCCATATGGTGGAATTTACCCACTTTGTGCCACCTGCAACTACCATCATCCTCAAAGCATCCCATGTCGCCTTTGTACTTATTGTGGGAGATATGGTCATACGGTTAGTGTTTGTAGGACCAAAGCTCTTACGGGCCAAGTCAACCCCCCAAACCGAACCGTACCTCAAGTGGCTAACCAAGGTGCTCCCGCCATTGCTAATGGGCGTGCTTGTTATGAGTGTGGTGACCCAAACCATTTTCGTGATCAATGTCCAAGACTTGCAAATGCTAGGCAAGGTGGAGCTCGTTGGCGTGCGTTCAACATAAACGCCAACGAAGCTCAAGCCAACAATGACGTGGTCAATGGTACGTTTCTTGTTAATAGTCAATATGCTTCCATTTTGTTCGATACGGGTGCCGATAAAAGTTTTGTGTCACTTAATTTTGAGCCTTTACTTGCAAAGACACGATCCCAATTAGAGAAAACTTTCACCATTGAAATAGCAAATGGTGACTCCCTTACCATTGAGTCCATTATTTATGATTGCTCCTTAGAACTAAATGACCATTCATTCCCAATCAACCTTGTTCCAATGCCACTAGGAAGCTTTGATATTATCATAGGTATGGATTGGCTATCAAATCATCATGCCGAAGTCATTTTCTTTGAAAAGTGTATTCGAATTCCGCTACCATCGGGAGAAACCTTAAGTGTTTTTGGTGAAAAGCCTTGCAAGGGTCTTAAATTGATGTCTTGTACTACCGCTCAAAAGTACTTACGAAAGAAGTACATCGCCTTCCTAGCTCATATTGTTCAAAAGGACGTCAAGGAGAAGAGTATTCAAGACATTCCTATCATTAGGGATTTTCCCGAAGTGTTTCCTAAAGATTTATCCGGTCTTCCTCCTGTTCGTCAAGTAGAGTTCCGTATTGATCTTATGCCCGGAGCTAACCCCGTTGCTAGAGCTCCTTATCGTCTTGCAACTTCGGAAATGCAAGAACTCGCAAGTCAAATTCAAGAACTCTCCGACAAAGGTTTCATTCGCCCGAGTCATTCACCGTGGGGTGCACCCGTCTTATTTGTTAAAAAGAAGGATGGATCATTTCGCATGTGTATTGACTACCGCGAACTTAACAAGCTTACTATCAAGAACCATTATCCTTTGCCTAGAATCGATGATCTCTTTGATCAACTTCAAGGTTCTACTTGCTTCTCGAAGATCGATCTTCGATCCGGTTATCATCAGCTTCGTGTTCAAGAAGATGACATTCCTAAGACTGCTTTTCGAACAAGGTATGGTCATTACGAGTTCATGGTTATGCCTTTCGGGTTAACCAATGCACCCGCAGTTTTCATGGATCTCATGAATCGTGTGTGCAAACCGTACCTTGATAAATTCGTGATCGTTTTCATTGACGATATCTTAATCTATTCCAAGACTAAAGCCGACCATGAAGAACACCTTAGATTGGTTTTGGACCTTTTAAAGAAAGAACAACTATATGCCAAGTTCTCCAAGTGTGAATTTTGGTTAAAAGAAGTTCAATTTCTTGGTCACATCGTCAACGACAAGGGTATTCATGTTGATCCTGCTAAGATTGAAACGGTTAAGAATTGGAATGCCCCGAGGACTCCTACCGAAGTTCGTTCATTTCTTGGTCTTGCGGGTTATTATCGTCGTTTCATCTCAAACTTCTCAAAGATTGCTGTCCCTCTTACCGCTTTGACCCATAAGGGTAAAACTTATGAGTGGGGACCGAAACAAGAAGAAGCTTTTCAAACTCTTAAGCATAAGTTGTGCAATGCTCCCATTTTGACTCTTCCCGATGGAAATGATGATCTAGTTGTCTATTGTGATGCTTCTAACCAAGGTCTTGGTTGTGTCCTCATGCAACGAGGAAAAGTAATCGCTTATGCATCAAGACAACTCAAAATTCATGAAAAGAATTATACGACGCACGATCTCGAGTTGGGTGCGGTCGTATTCGCGTTAAAGATTTGGAGACATTACCTATATGGCACGAAATGTGTGGTGTTCACCGACCACAAAAGTCTTCAACATATCTTCAACCAAAAAGAACTCAATATGAGGCAACGATGTTGGGTCGAACTCATTAACGACTATGACTGCGAAATTCGTTACCATCCCGGCAAAGCGAATGTAGTAGCCGATGCTTTGAGTCGAAAGGACCATGTTATGCTTCATTGTGCCCGTATTCAAACCGATTTTCAAACCCGTATCTTAGAAGCTCAACACGTCTCGGTAACCGAGGGTAACATGTATGAAGAAATGTCGTGTGGTGTTGAACTTCTTCTTGAATCAAAACCAAATGGCTTACTCTATTACTTGAACCGTATTTGGGTTCCCGATCGCGATGATCTCCGTGCATTTCTCATGAACGAGGCTCATAAGACTCGTTATTCTATTCATCCTGGTGCGGATAAAATGTACCAAGATCTTCGCCAACTTTATTGGTGGCCCGGTATGAAGAAAGACATTGCTCTTTATGTGACCAAATGCTTAACTTACTCCAAAGTCAAAGCCGAACATCAACGTCCTTCTGGTTTACTTGAACAACCGGAAATTCCCGTGTAGAAATGGGAGAATTTAGCTATGGATTTCATTACCAAGCTCCCTCACACCTCGAGTGGTTATGATAGTATTTGGGTGATCATCGATCGACTCACCAAATCTGCCCACTTCTTGCCTATTCGTGAAGACTTCAAAGTGGAGAAATTAGCCCGAATTTACATTGATGAAATTGTGAGCCGTCATGGTGTTCCCTTGAACATAATATCCGATAGAGACGCTCGGTTCACTTCTCGATTTTGGCAATCTCTCCAAAAGGCTCTTGGTACTCGATTAGATTTGAGCACGGCTTACCATCCCCAAACTGATGGTCAAACCGAGCGAACAATCCAAACTCTTGAAGACATGCTTAGAGCTTGTGTAATCGATTTTGGTGGCAATTGGGATTCACATTTATCCCTTATTGAGTTTTCGTACAACAATAGCTACCACTCAAGTATCAACATGGCTCCGTTCGAAGCTCTCTATGGTCGCAAGTGTCGTTCTCCTATCTGTTGGAACGAGATTGGTGAAGCACAAATCACCGGTCCCGAGTTAATTCAAGAAACATCCGACAAGATCATTCAAATCCGTAACAATATTCGAGTAGCGAGGAGTCGGCAAAAGAGTTATGCCGACAAACGTCGAAAACCCTTGGAATTCCAAGTCGGTGACCTTGTTCTTCTAAAGGTGTCTCCGTGGAAGGGTGTGGTACATTTTGGAAAGAAAGGCAAGTTAGCACCTCGTTATGTTGGTCCATTCAAGATCCTTGAAAGGATTGGGAAGGTGGCTTACAAGCTCGAGTTACCTCCATCTCTTGGCAATGTGCATCCTACATTTCATATATCTAATCTGAAGAAGTGTCTCGCTGATGAAAATCTCCATATACCGCTTGACGACGTGCACATTGATGAAACAATGCACTTCGTTGAGAAGCCGGTGGAAATTATGGATCGCGAAGTCAAACAACTCAAGAGAAGTCGCATTCCTATTTTCAAAGTTCGTTGGGAATCTAAGCGTGGTCCTGAGTTCACTTGGGAACGAGAAGACCAAATGAAGCTCAAGTACCCTCACCTTTTTACCGATACTATCGCCTCCTCTAGCTAAATTTCGGGACAAAATTCTCTCAACATGGGGAGACTGTAACATTTCTGATTTTTAGTATCCATATTTCAACTCAATGTATCGCATTTCAAACCAAATTCTCATGCACTGTCTTATTATATTCTTCGCCATAAATTAAATACAATGATTCAATAACTCAAGTTTTACTCAGTTATATACTGTGACACCCAGTATTTCAGGTCAATATCCATATTACATAAATGCACATTCATAACATATATTTCCTGATGTTTTATTTTGACTAAGTAAAGTCAAGGAATCTAACAAAGGAAATTATATCAAAATAGTAATTTTTAAGAATTACTAGGAAAATAAGCAGTGATAACCCGCAAAGTACGGTCGTTGGTGATTAACAAGAACTTGACAGTAAAAGTCTAGTGAGACGTTTTAATAAATAAAGATATTAAAGCGGGTATAAATCTCAGGTATTATACCACATCTAAAGATCACATCATCATCATGATTGCTTTGCTTACACAACACTCAAGCGTCATAATGATTATGACCAAAGATGCAAGCAACATAAAGATCACATCATCATCATGATTGCTTTGCTTAGACAACACTCAAGCGTCATAATCATCATGATTATGACCAAAGATGCAAGCAACATAAAGACCACATCATCATCATGATTGCTTTGCTTGCATAACACTCAAGCGTCATAATCATCATAATTATGACCAAAGATGCAAGCAACATAAAAATCACATCGTCATAAATATGAAATTTATTTATGACAACACCCAACCTCCGTTTCCTATAATGTATATATATATATATGTATATATGAATGTCCCGCAAGATACGAACGTTGGTAATAAATCAAAAATAACCATTACAACATTTAGGAATTTAAAATATCTATGCAATATATTTTGAAAAACAAATAATTATAAAAGATCGTAAACACTCGTAGGAATTTGTAACGAACAACCTTTATAATACCAACTAATAACCTATTCGAGGTATACACATTAGGTGATTCAAATACCAGCTTTCTTGATGGAATACCCACTTTATCAACTAGAACACTCAAAGCCATCAATGACGACTTCCTTTGCTTCTTGCTTCACGCCATCACCAACCAACCACCTTACCATCATTGTCTTTTAACCAACAATTCACTCCAATGTCATAGTCATAATGATGATGATTATGGCAAAGATTACACTCCACCTAGTGTATATATAAGAGGGAAACTTAACACAAATCAAGAGTTCCAAGAACTCTATCTTTCTCTCCACTCTTCTCGGCTCTCTAGCCACACACACACACACGCACACCTCTTGCAATTCCAAGTGAAGATCAAGGTGATTCCAAGTGGTTATAAGGATTCAAGCCATTGTTCTTCCATCAAATCCTTCTCCTTGTTTGCTTTAAGTGAGTATTCACAACCCCTTTTTACTCTTTTACACTTTTGGGGTGGAACATGAACTCTATACTCATTACACATTACACATTTACATTTACTCAAACAACACAAGTGCAAAAATCCTATTTACATACATGTGTGCTAAACTTTGAGCTTTGTGCCCGAGTGCTAGGTGTGCTAACCTCTTGTATGCTATTATGTGCAATCATTAACTTTTCAAGCCGACGGTTTTCAATGATGGATCTATTGAGTCTGACAAACCCACCCAGGATACGCGGTGATTGAAACCGACAACACACTTTGTTTTGCATGCTAGTTACAAGGTTTGATTGTACATTTGGTTACACAATAGCTGCTCCCCATAAACGCCTTATTTATCATGTCATGTAAAGGATTTGTTTTCAACTATATGCTATCTACATACAACTGTGTTATACTCACCAACTTGTTAGTTGACTTTATTTTATTCATGTTTCAGGCCCCAATATGTGAGATTGATTCAAGACGTGTTCAACATAGGATTTGGACTTAGCAATTTAAATCAAGAACTTTATGAATTGTTTTATGTTTCTTGTTTGAATTTGGTTTGTACTTGGATTATTTGTAATGGAAATTTAACTTTAATATATTTCAATTTAGTCAACCATGTGCTATGAACAGTCTTACATGTCCCGCCCCGATGATTCCGCCATCGGTCGGGGTGTGACATGAAGATAGTGCATTTATTTTCTATTTGGCATATATGTGGGGTACACGATGTTTTATCATCTAAATGGTACTAAATCACATGAATTTGGAGAATAAACGCTTATAGTTTCAAATAATATAATATTGACAATTTTAAGAATTCAGGCTTTATATTTCAAATTCGGTATAAATAAAAGAACATTTTATAACCTGATCTTATTTACTTTGAAATTTATCGCGTATCATTTCAAATGTCATTCAAATTGAATGAGCTTCAAAATGAAAAAGATGCAAAGTGCACAAGACTGAGTTGGAAGGCTTCATACTATAGGTTACCCTTTATTATTCATAATATGTGTGATGAATTAATTGAATACTGATATGATCTTCTTGCTCATGATGTTCAAACAAAAAATATGTCATTTCAGTTTATTCAGAGAAAAATAAAAAATATGTGATTCTGTTTGTACAGAGAAAAACCAAAAATATGTGTTTCCGTCTGTATAGATAAAATTCAAAAAGATTTTATTTTTTACTTTCCATGAAAATTCCAAACTTTTATTAAAATTGTTCGGGATTGGATCGAATATTGCTGATGGACGTTCGGGATTTGAAAGTTTGAAGTTGGTAAATTTTGTTCAAGGCAAAAAGGTTGAAAAAGCAATTAAGTTCGCCTGTGTACAGTGAAGCGAACTTAATATGTTCGCTTAAATCGGTGAAGCGAACTTAATCTTTTGTCTGAGGTGAAGCGAACTTAAGGATGAAGCGAACTTATCTTGTTCGCCGAAGGATTGTTAAGCGAACTTAACAAGTTCGCTTAGTCAAGCGAACTTATTCTGTTTAAGATTTGATTCAGGCGAATTTGTCATGTTCATCGTCTTCATCAGAACAAGCGAACTTATCCCAAATTTCTCAAAATTTTAAATCTGTGTTGTGAGTGCTATTTTTTGGTTGTTTCTTGATCGAAATCTCATTGCGAATCTAACAAAGGTAATTTCGTTGGATTTCATCCACCATATTGAGCATATTCGATGGTTTTTGATTTTGGTTTTCGTCGGACTGTTTCAAGACTGCTTTTGACCTAATTTTTTACCGTCATATAAAATTGAACCTCATTGATTGGTTAGATTGTGATATTCGATTGATTGAATAGGATTATTTCATGATTTGATCTTGTTTTGCCAAAATTTGAATTCTCTGTGTTTGAATTTGAACCGTCTCAGGTTCAAGCGAACATGTTCCAAGCGAACTTGTTCGAAGCGAACTTGTCAGGCGAACTTAATAAGTTCGCCTCTTGCACTACTAAGTGAACTTATTAAGTTCGCCTAGGGGTCAGAAGTGAAAAAGAGTTGTGATTTTTTTTCTGTTTTAAATTTTAAAATTTTTTTTTTTTGTTTGAATTTTTTTAAAAATTTTGTTGTTGTTAATGATTGTGTGTCTTATTAAAAGTGTGTTTCATAAATGTGTACGTGTTCTAATGTTTGTTAAGTTGTCCAATTTTTTCACAGATGGCTCGATGTGTCGAATACAAGCATAATCAAGTGGCTTTATTAGATCCTAATTTGCCGGAAGCTGTTCATTTTCAAGGCATAATCAATTTTCTAAATCGATCAAGATTGCATGTTGCATTGTCTGCGGATCCTTATATCAGCTTAGTGTATATACAACAATTCTGGGATACCGTACATCAAGATATTGACGTGGAACCGCATGTCCTTCGCGCCACAGTCAATAATACCGAGATTGGAATTTCAGAAGCGACAATTCGTGCTGCTCTTGCTTTGGGTGGAAATGCTGAAGATCCAATTTCTTATCCTAATACTCTTATTATGGGTTGTTTTCAAAGGATGGGTTATCGTGGACGACAAAATGATACTCAAGCTCGGAAAGGTGGATTAGTGGGTGAATGGAGGTACTTTATGCATGTGATTATACAATGCATCTCTCCACGAAAAGCTGGTACAGATGGCTTGAAGATGGCACTTCAAACAGCAATGGTGGCTTTAACATTGAATATACGATTCAATTTTCCACTGTATTTTTACCGGGAGATAGTCATGCAGATTAATCCAGCTGAAGGTCAAGATTTCTTGATGTATCCAAGATTTATTCAAATGATACTCAATCATCTTATTCCGGATCTTCCACAACATGCTATCAGATTGACTTTGACTCCGATGTCAAAACGTATCTTTACCGATTGTACAAAGGTGAAACAGCAAAATGCTGCGTTGATTCCAGTAAATACTCCACTGTTTGGTCACTTAATCAATCCTGATTATGTTGCACCACCAAATGATAATTGGTTTCATCCTGATGAACTTGCTCAAGTTCAAGGAGTTAATGTTCAACCACAACCACAACAGCAACAACACCAACAACAACCACAACAACCACTACAACAAGTTCAACCCCAACAGATTCCACAACCACAAATTCAAATTCCTATTCCTGAACAAGTTCCTATTCCACAGGTTGCAGTTAATATTCCTATTCAGGAACCTGTTCTAGAAGAGGTCGTTCATGATCCTAATCAAGATATGGGTATGAACATGGATGATTTTGTTGATGAAGCTGTGAACTCGCCCATTCATGAACAAGAAGGGAATGTGGTGACAGACGCTGAGTCTAGTTCCAGTTCAAGTGATACTTCATCATCTGATGATGACAGCACTGATTCTGATGAATCTAGAGATTTTTCTCCAGGTCATTATGAACGGTTGGCTGCTATTCCACTGGCTAATGCTGGAAAGCGTATTAAATCTCAAGCCAGAGGACCACGACGCAAGTCTGTTCGGGATCCTCCTTCCGGTTCAGTTCTTGGAAAAAGATCGTTGGTAGATGAAAGTTCTGACACTGATAGTGACTTTAATCCTGATCCTTCACGACAAAAGTTAATGTCTGCTTCAATTGCGGCTGCACAATCTTCTCAAGGAGTTGAGGATGCAAATTTTGTTGCTTCTCTGATTGTTACTCCTCCAAGTTCTAAGGATCCATCTCCAGTTCCATCTCGTATTCCTACAGCGATTCCTACTACTTCAAGTCCTTCTATTCCACAATCCACAGCTGGTCCATCAAAACCTTTTGATTCTGATAGGATTACTTTCCTTGATTCTCAAGTGCTTACTTTACAAACACAAGTTAACTCTCTTGTGTCTATTGATTCTCAACGACAGCTGGTGATTCAGACTCAAGCTCAACAGATTGCTGATATGCAAGCATTAGTGTCCAAACTCGTTCAGCGTCTACCTGATACTTGTCACACTGAGTCAATACAAAGACGTGATGATGAAGACAATGATCCTGCTGGAAATATTGAGGGTGATCGTCAATACACTGACGCTAATCCTATATCTAGAGTTCAGGGGGAGTCGACATCACAATCTCTTGAAGGAAACAAAGATAAAGATACTTCGAGTAATAATGAAGAAGATATTTTGTTATTAGAATTCTTTCAAGATTCAGAAGAAGAGGAAGCTGAAAAGATTGAATGTCTTGATGACATTGACGATTTATTCAATGACATGGAAGATGATATGTCAGACACTGAGATAGAAGAAGGAGAAATAGTGGAGATTGAAATAGAGAAAGATAAAGATAGTGTTACATATGAAGGCTGTGACGGTCTTAAGGTGCCGTATAACTTCATCCAAGAGGATGTTCTTCCTGAATTCTCTTATGACGGAATCACTGACTCTATGGACTCTATTGAAGACGTCACATTGCCTGATGATACAGCTGAGTCAAAGATGGATACTGATGATGAGAATCTTCAATTCAATAAGAGTGCTGAAACTGAAACTACTCACACTGAGTCTCCAAAGATTAATGAAGAACCTGTGATGTTTAGAGATACAGGAATGACATGAGAACAGTGGAGAGAAGTAGTAAATAGTTGGATGAAGGTACAACCCAAGTCTCCAATACAACCTGCTCAGAAAGAAAAATATGTGAATAAAGAGCAGTGTATAGGAAGGATCATTAGTTGGTTTTATGATGGTGAATCAAAATTGTTTGTAATCAAACGATCTGACGGTGTTCAATACTTAAAGCCGAGGAGCAAATATTTCAATACCTTGCCGAGGTGTGAAATAAATGGTCTAGCTTCAAAGCCTCTCATAAATAGATCGAAGAATGGTTTGGCTGATGTGATAGCAAACATGATAAAGAAAGAAGGTAGTTCGGGTAAGTATGAAAGGCTGAAACCATAGAAGGGAAAGAGAGTGAAGAACACAGATCCTAAGACTGGGAAAGTAACCTGGAGATACAAGTACAGACCAGTGCGTGCTATACACAAGATACCATTAAAGAAGATTCCTCAAAACTTTCTTGGGAATATGAAATGGTGGTATGTTGATGTTAATACTGGTGAAGCAAGGGTTGAAGATAAAGATAATAAGGTCATTGTGTGTTTCTATGACGCAATGAATCTTATTAATTTTTCAAAGAAAGATCAGAGGATGCTGTGAAAGAATGAGATAATGTATACTGATGAATGGATAGAACAAGGTCTACAGTATAAAAGAGTTTTGGAGATATGCAGAAGATACGGTGTGCATGCTGGCAGCAGACTACCGGATAACTGGAAGACTTCAAGATAAAGACTGAAGACAGAAGATCAAGCTATTGTCAAGGGGGAGTCTGTTAGGACATAGATTTGTAATGACAAAAGCTTGTAATAGTTAGATTTCATGTCTTTATGTTTTGTCATGAAATTGTAAAGTTGCTAAGTGTTTTTAGTAGTAAGCCTAGAGGCGAACTTATTAAGTTCGCCTGACCTATCAGAGGCGAACTTAATAAGTTCGCTTAGGCATAGCTGAGGCGAACTTGTTAAGTTCGCTTAGTCTGTTTCAGGCGAACTTAACTAAGTTCGCTTACATCAGTTTTGGTTCTATATATATCTGTTCCAGAGTCATTAGACAGTAGAGTTGAACAGAATTGAACAATTGTCTGATTGAGTCTGTAACCATTGTTATTCTTAATATAATTGAGAAGTTTATTTACGCGTGTTGTTTTGGATTGTCGGTTAGTATACAAATCGGTAACGCGAAGGATTCCGCACTTCGTGTTATATCAACGTCATATCACGAGTTTGATCAGTAGCTGAGTTACCTGGACCTACACAGCTGGATACTCATGCGTGTCGGTGTAGGTTCTCCTAACTCAAGCTTAGCAAAGACCGCATATGGCATGAGGTTAATGCTAGCACCAAGGTCAGCTAAGGCGTTGCTGACCGACAGGCTACCTATCAAGCAGGGGATGGTAAAACTCCCCGGATCTTGTCTCTTCTCCGGTAGCTTGTTCTGAATCACCGCCGAACACTCCTCATTCAGCGACACCTGAGACAACTCCTCCAATTTCCTCTTATTCGTGAGGATATCCTTCAAGAATCTCGCATACTTAGGCATTTTAGCTAGAGCCTCCACAAATGGTAAGTTGATATGCAACTGCTTAAACAACCCTAGAAACTTACCATACTGCTCCTCCATCTTCTGCTTCTTAAATCTGCCTGGGTATGGAACGGTGGGAGTATAATCTCTCACAGGCTCGCGAGGGCGCGATGTGCTCGTCGGTTTACCCCTCGGCGGTGTCTCATCAGGAATCTCATTCACAACCTCCTCCTCAGATGACTTGTGCACAGGAACCTATGGATCCGGTCCTGCGTCTCTACCGCTCCTCAAAGTGATGGCCTTCACATGAGCATTGGGATTGGGCTCAGTGTTGCTAGGCAGGCCACCTGGCGGTCTCTCAGAAAGAAGCTTCACGATCTGCCCGACCTGGTTCTCTATGGTATGGATCGAAGCTTTCTGATTCCTCAACTCAGTCTCATGCGTGTGGAAACGCTCCTCCATGTACCAGTTTTGCTTCTCTACCAACTGATTCTGACTCTCTGAGTTGGTAAGTAGCCGTGCAACCATGTCCTCTAAACTATATTTACCCTCAGGTGCGGGTGGTGGACCGCTGCTAGAACCTTGGCCTTGAAACTGGCCCTGCTGAGGTCGAAACTGGGAACTCTGTCCCTGAGACAGGTGGAACTGATGCTGGAATGGGGGGCGCTTTGTGAATCCGGGTGGTTGCTGGCTATTGTTTCCAGACTTCCAACTGAAATTCGACTGATTCCTCCACCCCGGATTATATGTATTGCTGTAGGGATTATTCTGCGGACGATTCTGGTTGGACATGCAATCAACCTGCTCGTGGGCCCCCTGATCCCCAACCTGACAAGCACTCGTGGGATGCGCCCCACCAGAAAACTCACACAAGGACTGGGCCTTGTGGACGTGCATCTGATCAATCTTGGTGGAAAGTGCTTCCACCTGGGCAGCTAAAGAGGTAATTCCATCCACGTGATGGACACCTTGCCTCTGGGTTCTCGCTCGGGAAGTATGCTGAGTGTAGCTCTTCGATGCCACCTTCTCTAACAAGTCATACGCCTCCTGGGGTGTCTTTGTTCCAATGTCTCCACCCGCGTATGCGTCAATCAGCTGCTTCCCAGTCATCTCTAGACCATTGTAGAAGGTCTCACACTGCTGCCACTTCAACAATCCATGGTGGGGAACCTTCCTCATCAGTTCCTTGAATCTCTCCCATTCCTCATAGATCGTCTCCCCGCTTCCTGTAGGAAAGAAAGAATCCTAGCCCTCAACTTTGATGTTTTCTCCGGAGGGAAGTACTTTTCTAAGAATTTAGCGGCCATCTGCTCCCAAGTACTAATGGACCTAGGGGGAAGTGACAGTAACCAAGCCTTGGCTCGATCCCGTAAGGAAAACGGGAACAACCGGAGCCGAATAGCATCGTCGGTAGCTTCACGAATTTTGAAAGTGGCGCAAAACTCTAAGAAACGGCCAGATGAGTATTAGGATCCTCGTGATCCTTGCCATCGAACTGACACATGTTCTACACCATCTGTATAATGCTGGATTTGATCTCGAACTAATGTGCTCCAACCGTCGGCCTATTGATGCTCGACTCTAAACCCTCAAGTGGTTGTTTGCCAAAATCTGAAAGCGTCCGACCCGCATCCTCGTTCGCCATCTCCTCTACCTCGTCAACAACAACCTCGTCAAACTCGAGTAACCGGGCCACAAATCGGGAACGGGCTCGTAATCTCCGATGAAGATCACGCTCCGGCTCGGAAGACGGCTCAGGAACCTCCTCGACGGCAGTTGAGAACATACACGATCTGCATGACAAGTTAGATTTAAATACGCGAACCTAGGACAAAGAAAACACAAGTTAGACAAAAACAAAAATAAAACAAAAATAAAATAAAACAAAATAAAAAAAATTGAAAATAAAAAATAAAATGGGATGAAAACCAAGATATATATATACATAAATGAAGCTAAAAATAACAAGTAAAATGCGAAAAATATCTATACACACAAAATTGCAAAATAACAACAAGGAAACACGATATTCACAAAAATATATATACTAAATGACTAAAAATTAATTCCAATCGTTCTCGCAAAACAGTGTCCCCGGAAACGGCGCCAAAAACTTGATGTGTGTAAACTATATATATATTTTTATAAGTATTTTACATAATTAGTTTTAAAAAGGGTTTTCAACAAATACTAATCACACACCGGGTAGTGTACCCGTCGGATAGCAATATAGTAAAGGTAAGAACCGGATATCAATCCGTGGACACGGTGGAATGCAATAATAAATCGGGACTAAAACTCAATCAAGTATGGGTAAAAGATGTTTAAGTTGATTTTTAATTAAACTAATATGTAAGAATATATATAACACACCATTCTTAAACACGCGGAAGCATAAGTAAAAACCCAGGAAAATTTTTTTTTTTTACGTCCTCGCGTACCGCGAGGGACCAGACCCACAACTCTCGCGTACCGCGAGGGGGCGTCAGGAAAGCAATCCGAGAGACTTGTCTCTCGCGTACCGCGAGAGAAACCTCTCAGGTTCTTCGCGTACCGCGAGGGACCAGATTTCCAGAAAGTTTCAGTTTTCTCAGCAGCTTTTCTACTTAGCCAAAATTTCCATCTTTTACCAATATCACTTAACAACAACTTTCCCACAACATAAAAATTGACACAAAACCTTTATCAACATGGTCACACACCAAAAACAAGTTTTGTTTATCAATTTACAAGCAAAAAGGGGAATTCTACTAATTCATCAAAAACATAAATTTTGCATACGAGAATCCGCCAACGCCTTGGACTTGACTTTGACTACTTAGGAGTTTTTCCTACATTCACCACATATAACACCATTAGTAATGAAGATAAATTCATAACAAACAAGTAAATTCCTACTTGTTTCACCCATTCACCCATTTGACCCGTTTCCACCCAAATTATCATTTAGGCTATATATTCTTGCACCCTTACTACAAGTTTCAATTATGATCAACACATAATCCATTTCCATTATGGCACAAAGACCATAACTCCGTTTCATTTATGATCAACACATGATCCATTTCCATTATGGCACTAGGCCATAACTCCGTTTCGTTTATGATCAACACATGATCCATTTCCATTATGGATTATCACCATAACTACATTCATTCCTTGTACATACTAAATCATTCACAATTTATCATATCACAAGTATGCACAAAATCACATAACACATAATCCACAAAATTCACCATTTATCATCAATACTAAGTAAATGCATAGGCACTTACCTTTCGGGTTAGAAGACCCCGCACCGCTTTCAAGCTTTGCAATTAGATTACCTAAACACATTCATCTAGTTTAGTAATCCATTCATTTCTCCATTTTACAATTTAATTGAGCTTACAACCCAATTCCCACAATTCAACCCAAATTGACCCGTTTGGGTTATCCCCATAACCAAACACCCCCTTTAATCAAGAACTCAACCACTTGAATTCTCTTTCCAATACCTTGACACTAATTTTTCATCAAACTAGTTTCTTTAAGTTCATTTGGGGTTTGTTTAAGTGTCTAACACCTCTATAACACTTAATCATTATCAATTTATAAATTTTTCATCAAAACCCCAAAACCCCCAATATCTTCCATATGAACCCTAACTTTCAAAAATCAAAATCAAAGGGTTCCATGGTGTTATTCACCTTCCTACACCTTTAGTTTAGCTAGATTATCAATAATCTAACACCATTTTACCACATGCAACATAAATTTCGGGTTTCACCCAAAACCCACCAAGAACACAACATTGGTGAATCAAAGAGGAAGATTAGCACTTACTTGATGTTAGGAAGGTGATGAGTAAGCCAAAACCTTCTCAAATCAAGCTCAAATGCACGAAATTGGCTTCAAACTTGTTTTCTCCTTTTAGCTCTCTTGAGATGAACGACCCAATTTGCCAAATGAGCCTAATTTTGACTCTAAGGAGTCAAATATGGCAGATTTGCATAATTACAACATTAGTCCTTCCACTTCCAATTCACCCATATCCTTCCATAACTAGTTAAAAACTAGTGTAACTCCCGTTACCAACTTGAAACCCGCTTGTTTCAATTTATTTCAAAATATTATTTTCAACATAATATTTATTTAGAAATATTAATTATTTATAACGAGACCCGGATTTTGGTTCGTTACAAATCTCCTCCCCTTATTTGGGTTTCGCCCCCGAAACCCGACTTCACATAAAAAGGTTCGGATAGTATTTAAACATCTCTTCCTCGGTTTCCCAAGTCATTTCCGCCCCCTTTCTATGCTTCCATCGAACCAATACTTGGCTAATCTCTTTATTGCGTAACTGTTTCACTTTCCTATCCAAGATTGCCACTGGTTCCTCAACATAATTTAACTTTTCATCCACCTCAATATCATCCAATGGAACAAAAGTAGACTCATCCGCTAAACACTTGCGTAAATGGGACACATGAAACGTATTATGAAGTCTACTTAGTTCCTCCGGTAGCTCCAAACGGTAAGCTACCGCACCCACTCTAGCAACAACCTTAAACGGCCCAATGAAACGTGGGCTTAACTTCCCCCGTTTCCTAAACCGTATGACCCCCTTCCAAGGAGAGACCTTTAAAAGCACAAAGTCCCCCACTTGAAACTCAATCGCCCGTCTCCTATTATCCGCATAGGACTTCTGGCGATCTTGCGCTGCCTTTAAGCGAGCCTTAATTTGGTCAATACTAACATTCGTTACATCAACCACATCCTTACTACCAAGTTCCCGTTGACCGATTTCACCCCAACACACGGGTGTCCTACATTTCCTCCCATACAATGCCTCAAAAGGCGGCATACCAATGCTAGAATGGTAGCTATTGTTGTATGCAAATTCCGCCAACGGTAAATGGTCATCCCAACTACCCCCAAAATCCAAAGCACACGCACGTAACATATCCTCGAGCGTTTGAATCGTACGCTCGCTTTGCCCATCCGTTTGTGGATGATAAGCGGTGCTAAGGTTCAACCTCGTACCCATGTCCTCATGGAATTTCTTCCAAAAACGAGAAGTGAATCTCGTATCCCGGTCCGATATAATCGACACCGGCACCCCATGGCGTGACACAATTTCTTGCACATATAAATCCGCCAATCTATCCGATGAGTACGTTTCCTTTATAGGAAGGAAATGCGCACTCTTTGTCAACCGATCCACAACTACCCAAATTGCATCATAACCCTTTCGCGTCTTTGGTAGTTTGGTGATCAAATCCATGGTAACATTTTCCCACTTCCAAAGCGGTATTTCAAGCGATTGCAGCTTTCCATACGGCTTTTGGTGTTCTGCCTTTACCCTTAAGCATGTGAGACACCTCTCCACATACTTAACAATATCACGCCTCATTCCCGGCCACCAAAAATGACTCCTCAAATCATAAAACATTTTTGTGGCCCCCGGATGGATAGAATATTTGGATTTGTGCGCCTCATCAAGAATAGTTGTCAAAACACTTGACAACCTAGGAATCCAAATTCTATCAAAGCACGTCTTCAAACCCGTGCTGTTTTCCCCAAGCTTATCAACGTAAGCAACCATCCGCTCTTTCTTTAAGTCACCCCCGAAGGCTAACAATTGAGCCTCCCGGATTTCATCAATTAGGGATGATGAAATTGTCATCTTAAATGACTTCACCTTCAAAGGTGCATGACTCGACTTCCGGCTAAGTGCATCCGCCACAACATTCGCTTTTCCCGGATGATAAAGTATTTCACAATCGTAATCCTTGACCAGTTCAAGCCACCGCCTTTGCCTCATGTTGAGGTCCTTTTGGTCAAAGAAGTACTTGAGACTTTTGTGATCCGTGTAAATCGTACACTTAGCCCCATACAAATAATGCCTCCAAATTTTGAGTGCGGAAATCACGGCCGCTAGCTCCAAATCGTGAGTAGGGTAGTTCACTTCATGAGTCTTTAATTGCCTAGATGCGTAGGCAATCACCTTCCCCCTTTGCATCAAAACACAACCCAACCCCGAATGCGAGGCATCCGAATACACAACAAAATCATCGGTCCCGTCTGGCAAGGATAAAACAGGCGCCTTAGTCAACTTTTCTTTCAAGAGTTGAAAGGCAGATTCTTGCTCGGAACCCCAAACAAACTTAGTCTCTTTACGGGTCAACTTCGTCATCGGTAAGGCAATCCGAGAGAAGTTTTCGATAAACCGCCGGTAATAACCCGCCAACCCCAAGAAACTTCTAATCTCCGAAGGCGTCTTCGGTGGAGACCAATTCTTAACCGCCTCTATCTTGGATGGGTCGACAGTAATCCCTTTATCATTAATCACATGACCCAAGAATTGAATTTCGCGTAACCAAAAGGCACACTTGGAGAATTTAGCATAAAGTTTCTCCTTTTGCAAGACTTCGAGAATTTCACGCAAATGGCAAGCGTGATCACCTTCGCTCCTTGAAAAGATGAGAAGATCGTCAATGAAAACAATGACCGAGCGGTCGAGGAACGGTCTACACACCCGGTTCATAAGATCCATGAAAACCGCGGGTGCGTTGGTTAAACCGAAAGGCATAACTGTAAATTCATAGTGACCGTAACGAGTGCGAAAAGCGGTTTTAGGAATGTCATCTTCTTTCACCTTCAGCTGATGGTACCCGGATTTCAAATCAACCTTAGAGAACCACGACGCCCCTTGCAATTGATCAAAAAGGTCGTCAATCCGAGGTAAAGGGTACCTATTCTTCACAGTCAACTTATTCAACTCCCGATAATCCATACACATCCTCATGCTCCCATCCTTCTTTTTAACAAAGAGAACGGGCGCACCCCAAGGTGAGACACTTGGGCGTATGAAACCTTTATCAAGAAGTTCTTGCAATTGCTCCATAAGCTCTTTCATTTCTGGCGGTGCTAATCTATAAGGCGCTTTGGCTACCGGTTTAGCACCCGGCATCAAGTCGATCCCAAACTCTATCTCCCTATCCGGCGGAACCCCCGGTAACTCGTCAGGAAACACATCCGCAAACTGATTCACGACCGGCACATCGTGAATCTCTTTTACCTTTCCATCCACATCCGTAACACATGCCATGAACGCCTTGCAGCCACGCGCCATGTACTTGGTTGCCTTCACAAAGGAGCACAACCTCACCTTACCTTTCTTATCACCTTCAATGTAGATGGACTCTCCCGACGGGGAATCAAGTTGGATCGCCTTCGGTCCACATAAAATACTCGCCTTATTCTTTGGCAACCAATCCATTCCCACAATAACATCAAAGTCTCCCATGGTCATAGGAATCAAGTCTATAAGAAACGTCTCGCCCCCCGCTCGTAGCTTACAATTCTTAAAAATGTCAAACACTAGGAAGCTCTTGTTATTAGCCGCCTCGATTTCTAAGGGCTCATCTAACTTGCTACTATGAAAAGAAAAGTGCTTAACAAATTTCAGAGACACAAACGAACGACTAGCCCCCGAATCAAAAAGAACTAGTGCAGGTAAAGAGTTAATCTTGAATGTACCTGTCACCATCTCTGGGTCAGTCTTCGCCTCTTCCGCCGAAATGTGGAAGGCTCTACCCTTAGGCTTTGGCATCTCAACACTCGCTCCGCTTCCACCTTGCTTTAACTCGGGACAATCCGCTCTATTGTGCCCGGGCTTGTAACAGTTGTAGCATATACGGACTTGGCTTGGACATTGATTAGCCAAATGCCCCGGCTTTCCGCATTTATAGCAACTTGAAGAACCCTTCCTACATTCCCCATAATGCACTTTTCCACATAACTTACAACCTTGTGAAGAGGATTTAATAAACGGCTTCTTACTAGGGCTCCCGCCCTTGATCTTCTTCATTACCTGATCCACAATTTCCCTTTTTCTCTTCTCACCCCTAGCCTCTTGCCTCTTTAACTCCACCTCCCTTTCCCGACACCTGTTTATTAAATCAACAAGCGTGGTAAATGAGGATGGAGATATGCTATCTCTGAATTCTACTGTTAGCATAGCATAGAATCTATCAATCTTGACCTTTTCGGTAGATACCACATCCGGACAAAACTTAGCCCGATCAAAGAAGGCCCCAGCCAATTCGTCAATTGACTCAGTCGTCTGTCTCATGAGGAGAAACTCCTCAGTCATCCTGTCCACCGCGGCTTGTGGGCAGTGGTATTTCAGAAAAGCCGCCTTAAATTCCTCCCAAGACATGGAGGTCACCCCAGAAACACCTCTCTCCCTACGGAGATTCAACAACCATTCCTTTGCCCTCCCAGTCAACAGAGGCACACTAAACATTACCCTGTCCTCGGGTTTACATTTAGTCGTTTCGAAGTTCGACTCCATATCCACCACCCACCGGTGGCTAAGTATCGGGTCCACCTGACCGTCGTATTCCTTTGGTTTAATTACCATGAAATCCTTGAGAGTACAACCTCGAGGTTCCTTTTCTTTTCCCTTCATGACCTCTTCAAGAGAGAGCTTGATAGTCCCCCTCATTTCCTCCATCAAGAGATTCGTGGCTTGCTCAAACGCCTTGGCCACTTCTTCTTTTATCATATTTTGGATTCTTGTATCCAACGGTTCTTCGTTCACATCAACATTTTCGTGGTGGTCACCCTCGTCCGTCATCTCTTAACTGAGAAATAGAACCAAAAACACCTTAACATTCCTACACTTTCAAATCACCTAGGGTATCCGTCACACTTATGCACTTATATGAATTAGGTATATATATATATTTACCTACTTATATACATACATATACGATCACCTTCACCTAATCCTTGCAAATGTTCATTGTCATATGGTTATCATAAAAGCTCTTGCACATCTCGTCTTATTAATCATATTGGCCAGACATGTTTAATAATACGTTATGCCCAAGTACAATTATCATATTCATATAACAACTTACAAGACAAGTTTCGGCACACATAACACTTTATCATTTAATCATGCGATTATAGCATATCTACATATCTCTTTTATCCAATCATTACTAACCTTTCATTTCCGGAAGCTCCGAGTCTTAGTCAAGTCCTTCATGGATTCTCGTATCAATTCCCCATATCAAGAGCATCCGGTTTGAGTTTAGTGCCTTGCGCACTAATTCCCTCAAACCATTGCTCTGATACCAATTTATAACACACCATTCTTAAACACGCGGAAGCATAAGTAAAAACCCAGGAAAATTTTTTTTTTTTACGTCCTCGCGTACCGCGAGGGACCAGACCCACAACTCTCGCGTACCGCGAGGGGGCGTCAGGAAAGCAATCCGAGAGACTTGTCTCTCGCGTACCGCGAGAGAAACCTCTCAGGTTCTTCGCGTACCGCGAGGGACCAGATTTCCAGAAAGTTTCAGTTTTCTCAGCAGCTTTTCTACTTAGCCAAAATTTCCATCTTTTACCAATATCACTTAACAACAACTTTCCCACAACATAAAAATTGACACAAAACCTTTATCAACATGGTCACACACCAAAAACAAGTTTTGTTTATCAATTTACAAGCAAAAAGGGGAATTCTACTAATTCATCAAAAACATAAATTTTGCATACGAGAATCCGCCAACGCCTTGGACTTGACTTTGACTACTTAGGAGTTTTTCCTACATTCACCACATATAACACCATTAGTAATGAAGATAAATTCATAACAAACAAGTAAATTCCTACTTGTTTCACCCATTCACCCATTTGACCCGTTTCCACCCAAATTATCATTTAGGCTATATATTCTTGCACCCTTACTACAAGTTTCAATTATGATCAACACATAATCCATTTCCATTATGGCACAAAGACCATAACTCCGTTTCATTTATGATCAACACATGATCCATTTCCATTATGGCACTAGGCCATAACTCCGTTTCGTTTATGATCAACACATGATCCATTTCCATTATGGATTATCACCATAACTACATTCATTCCTTGTACATACTAAATCATTCACAATTTATCATATCACAAGTATGCACAAAATCACATAACACATAATCCACAAAATTCACCATTTATCATCAATACTAAGTAAATGCATAGGCACTTACCTTTCGGGTTAGAAGACCCCGCACCGCTTTCAAGCTTTGCAATTAGATTACCTAAACACATTCATCTAGTTTAGTAATCCATTCATTTCTCCATTTTACAATTTAATTGAGCTTACAACCCAATTCCCACAATTCAACCCAAATTGACCCGTTTGGGTTATCCCCATAACCAAACACCCCCTTTAATCAAGAACTCAACCACTTGAATTCTCTTTCCAATACCTTGACACTAATTTTTCATCAAACTAGTTTCTTTAAGTTCATTTGGGGTTTGTTTAAGTGTCTAACACCTCTATAACACTTAATCATTATCAATTTATAAATTTTTCATCAAAACCCCAAAACCCCCAATATCTTCCATATGAACCCTAACTTTCAAAAATCAAAATCAAAGGGTTCCATGGTGTTATTCACCTTCCTACACCTTTAGTTTAGCTAGATTATCAATAATCTAACACCATTTTACCACATGCAACATAAATTTCGGGTTTCACCCAAAACCCACCAAGAACACAACATTGGTGAATCAAAGAGGAAGATTAGCACTTACTTGATGTTAGGAAGGTGATGAGTAAGCCAAAACCTTCTCAAATCAAGCTCAAATGCACGAAATTGGCTTCAAACTCGTTTTCTCCTTTTAGCTCTCTTGAGATGAACGACCCAATTTGCCAAATGAGCCTAATTTTGACTCTAAGGAGTCAAATATGGCAGATTTGCATAATTACAACATTAGTCCTTCCACTTCCAATTCACCCATATCCTTCCATAACTAGTTAAAAACTAGTGTAACTCCCGTTACCAACTTGAAACCCGCTTGTTTCAATTTATTTCAAAATATTATTTTCAACATAATATTTATTTAGAAATATTAATTATTTATAACGAGACCCGGATTTTGGTTCGTTACAATATAAAACTAAACTAAAATCACAAATAAAACAATCAAGGAGAAAATATCACTTCGGTGTCGAATCCATTTAGAATACATTCAATACACTCATAGAAACATGGCAAATACACGATACATAAATTGATTAAATTCTCATCAAAGATATCTAATCAAATGACTATTCGGAAAGCTAGCATGAATTATACAAACCAACTACCTAAAGTCATGCAATGAGGCTCACGTGTTTAATAATCATGTCAATGTTTATAAAGATTGAACTAGCTTCCGGTACACTAATCCAACAACTAGTTGGAAAGATAATATGAACAACACACTATCCACCTCAAGTTGATTAAATTAGACAACAATATGCACTTCTTCAACATACAATGTTCATATAAAGGTTATATAAATTAGGAGGGTGTGTCAACAATTCCTAGATAAACATAATACTAAATATGACACATCATAACAAATACTTTGTCTTTCCAAACATAAGCATAAGGTTATACATACAAATATAATGATTCATAAACAAGACTTCATTCACCATTCCTAGTCAAATGCCATAAACTAGTATAAATACATACACCAATCGATGAATATAAGCATAAATCACAAGTTTTCCAACATAATATGACATACACAAATACAAGTCTTGTAAACAACTCAAAATACTTGAACATATAATTTCATCAAAGAATAATCATACGGTTGTCATAACATTAACATAATAATTGCCAATAATCCATGAATGTTGTCAAATATATCTAAACTTCATCTAAACCAAAGTAAACAAGAGTTTTAGCTCATCATGAGCACCAAAATTACAAATAAGCAGGGAAAAATAGTGAGAAACATGATATGAAAACAAGAATCAAATAACTCCTCCAAGCCTAGATGTTGTTGTTGATGTATGGTGATCCTCTTGATGTTGAATCCTGTCTAAGAATCTTGAAATATGGCTGGAACAAAGAAAACTCGAGCTGGAACAGTAGGTTTTTCCCCTGGGTTGCTGAATGTCCGAATGAGAATTAAGTTCTGTTTAAATAGAAAAGGGGAGGCACGACCGTGCCAGGAGAGAAGGCATGACCGTGCCTAGCACAAGGACGCGGTCGTGTCTAGGTCTTGGCACGACCGTGTGACAGAGGTTTGACCGATCCGTAGCTTCCATTGGGTACCACTGATCGAGGACGTGGGCGGCCAAGGCACGGCTGTGCCTTGGATTTTGGCTTGGCGCGGTCGTGCCAGATGTGGGCGCGACCGTGCCTAGGGTTTGGGAGCTTGGCACGACCGTGCCAAATAAGGGCACGACCGTGCCTCCATCACAGAAACCCTAAAACTTCACTTGTTTATCCTGGAATCTTATTGTTTATTCACCAAGCTTCACAAAAACCTACAAACACAGGAAATGAAGCAAATAAGTGTCTAAACGTGTTGAACATAACCAAGAATTGGTCATTAAATGAGCGAAGTTTTGTGCCAAAAAGATGTGTAAATACTAACACATCACCCGTGGCGCTTGATGAAGACCATAAAGTGCTTTGTCGTGCTTGTAAACTTTATTGATATTATGCGGATCTTCAAAGCCGGGAGGTTGAGTGACATAGACCTCTTCATGTACTTTTCCATACAGGAATGCACTCTTCACATCAAGTTGATAGACCTTGAAGCCAACATATGAGGCATAAGCCAGAAACAGTCGAATGGCTTCAAGTCTAGCAACTGGGGCATATACTTCTGTGTAATCCAAGCCCTCCTGTTGATAAAAACCGTGAACAACAAACCTTGCTTTGTTCTTTACCACAACATGACATCATCCGTCTTGCATTTGAACACCCATCTGGTGCCAATTGGTTGTACGCCCCTTGGCAAGTCAACCAAATTCCACACATGCAACTTTTGGAATTGAGACAGTTCGTCTTGCATTGCCTCAATCCAGCAGTTGTCAGGGAGAGCCTCTTTCACATTCTTCGGCACTAACTGGGACATGAATGCAGCATGAAGACATGTTTCCATGACACCAGTGTCAAGTATCTCAGAATAGAGACTAGTGTTCTCAGTAATGGTTTGATGACGAGTCTGAACACCGGCATGAGGATCACCAATAATGTTGTCAATTGGATGATTCTTATGCACTCTCGCCTCTGGTACATTCGGTTCCTGAATTTTTGAATCGAGGTTCGTGCTTAACTCCTCCATATCCTGTGTTCCAGAAGAAGAAGATTCAATGTTAATTGGATCAGCTGGAGCTTCATTTCCTACACTAGTGTTAGGATTAGCTTGAGCGTCATCTCTATCAACATGAATATCCTCACTGTTATCGCTGTCATGAGTTCCAGATGCAGATGAAGCATTGGATTCAGGAGTTATAATTGGTACAGTAGCACGAGTTGAGAAACTGGAGTCATTACCGCCACCAAATAATTCATATACATTTGCGGCATCATCGGCAGATAAATCAGGAAGATTAAAAGATTTGAATAGCGCATCATAATTAAAACCCCAAGCTGGACCAGTTGGTTCTAGTTGAATGATGTGCTTACTATAATCCACTTCAAACCACTCCTCGACAGCACGAGTTCCTATATTATACACTCTCTTGCAAGGCTAGTTGGCAACATATCCTAAGAAGATGCCTTCCATCGCTTTTGCATGAAACTTAGACTTGCGGTCTTTGTATTGTAGCAATAAGGAACAGGGACTACCAAAAGGAACTAGGTAATCAAGATTGGGAAGTCGATTGTTGATCAACTCATAACAATTCTTGTTATGCCTCTTCACAACCAGAACTCTGTTCAAGACATGACAAGTTGTATTAACTTCTTCTGCCCAGAAAGTGACAGGAAGCTTTGCATCCGACAGCATCGTCCTTGCAGTCTCGATCAAGGTTCTGTTCTTCCGTTCTGCAACTCCATTCTGCTGAGGTGTGTACGAGACACTAAGTTCGTGACGGATACCCTTCTTGATACAAAAAAGTTCCATCAAATTATTCTTGAACTCAGTTCCGTTCTCACTCCTAATTCTTCTAACCTTCAGCTTGCACAGAGATTCCAAGCTCAGGATCAGGTATTGAAGAATGTCAGCAGTTTCGTCCTTCGTACCTAAAAAATGCACCCAAGAAAAACGTGAGAAAACATCAGTTACAACCAGACAGAATGACTTACCTCCAATACTCCTGATACTTATGGGGCCAAACAGATCCATATGTAATAGTTCCAAAGCGGTATCGATGGAGTTTTGGAGCTTGGGCTTGTGAGACTTTCGTTGCTGTTTGCCCTTTTTACAAGGCATACAGGCATCTGCAACGGTAAATCTCAGCTTAGGAACACTGGTTACCAAACCGTTTCGGACAAGATGATTCATTTTACGATAAGAAATATGTCCGAGTTTCCTATGCCACAAGATAGAGTCAAATTCTGTCGCTTTGGTAAGCAAGTAGGTATCAACTGATGAGGTGGTTGTTGCCACGCTCATATCAATCTGATAGGTGTCGTTTGTCCTTGGCGCTCTCATTAGAATCCAATCTTCAGGAACCTCAAAACCGGGTTTGAGTATTAAGCATTCATTCTTATCAAACATCACTGATACTCCTTGTCGCACATTTGGGAGACACTCAACAGGTTATGCTTCAGCTGCTCGCAAAATTTAACATTGTCAAAGCTGACACAACCATTTGACACCATGCCTTGACACGTGATACTACCGCCTTTCTCTCTAGCAAAGGCCACATAGCCGCCTCTGAATGGTTTCACATCTTGAAGGAAGGCCATGTTTCCTATCATCTGCCAGGAGCATCCACTATCTACATACCAACGGTTAGAGATAGTACCCTTCGGATGTCCCTGCATGAGTCACAAAAAGAATTAGTTAGATTTGGAGACCTAAGCCATAGTGGTCTTGGGTCGTCCGTCTTTTTCAAAATAAACAACCACTTTTAACTCACAGTCGTGACTGTTCAAAATGGATGAATCTTTAGAAGAATTAGGACTAGGAGATTGAGAATTTTTATCTTTGTTATCTCTTCTGTTTCTTAACTGGAACAGTAGACTTAGATTCAACAGCCATAGGTGAACTAGTGGAAGCTTCACCTGCTTGAATTTTAGTCAGCTGATCTAGCTTTCTCAACCTCTTATTTCTTCTCCTATTCTATGTCTTAGAGAGTTTCACCATAGATTTCTCACCAATAGGTGTACTACCAGAGGTAGATACACAAGGTATAGCAGGTTGCTTTCCCTTTCTTGAAACAGATGGTTTAGCCTCAGAGGTTATCTTTGGCTTTACCATCGGTTTTACTGGTGGTTTCACCACATTTGTCTTTGGACTTTTGGGATGCTTCACTGGTGGTGACTTAGGGATGACAACCGATTGTGAAACAATTGGCCGTTTCCCATGGTTCTTAGAAGGGTAGTTCACAAAAATGTGACCAACCATACCATAGTAAAAGCAAGTCCTCTTGTCTGTGTAAGTCCTCCTGTAAGGCTCATTAGATCTGGCATTTGATGACTCAGCATTATGAGCAGGAGGAGTTGGTTGGTGAACATGAGTTTGACCCGATACAGATTGGTTTTTGGGAGTATAATATTTTTGTAAATTTTCTTTATAACCATGCCCATAATGAGCTGAAAAAGCTTCTTTCTTAACTTGATTAAGATTTTTATACCCCCCATAAAGCATTACCTTTAATTTATCATTTGATTCAATGATATCGGGTTCAGTTAAAATACAATTGTCACTATTAGTGATAATGTTTTTCTTGACTTTCTGTTTAGTTAACAACTCCTCAGATACTACTCCTTTAGGGCAGGTGTTAACCGACCCATCATCAGAAGCAGTAAAGAACTCCTCATTAGATGTGGAGTCAGCCTTACTTGAGGAATCATCCTTGTTAGAGGAATCATCCTTACCTGAGGATTCATCAAGGCAAGTTAGATCAATGTCTACTAAGCCGTTGACAAATTTCTCGCTAACTGGGGGAGGAATGGCATTAGTACCCAACCCTAAGCCATTCATTTTGTCTCACTACAGATTCGTAGTGTTCCACCACAAAACGAGAATTTTTTAACTTCTCATTAGTACATTTCAATTGCAAGATCTCATTTTGCAGCTTGTTGATCTCATTGTTCCTTTTCTCTAACCCCTTGTATGCAATATCCAAGTGAAGCTGTTGATCGCTCATTTTAAGTGAATAATCACGTTCTTCTTTCTTCAACGTTTCAATTGAATCTTTAAATCGTTTTTCATTTTCTTTGTAGCTTAAAGCTGCAATACGAAGGGGTTCGACTTTGTCTTGAAGCTAAGAGTTTTCAATTTTTAAGTCTAGACATTTGGAACAAGAAATGACAGTAAAAGGATTAGAATCTACCTCATTTGATGAATGTGATTCCTCTCCGATAGCCATGAGGGCAACATCAGTTGTAGACTCTTCTCGGTCAGCCACAGAAGCTTCCCGTTCCTCAGCTTCCATCATCTCAATAATCTCAGCCATGAGACCAACATGAGTTTGTGCAATAAGAGCATCCTCTAGATGAACGCCCCAATCAAAGCTATCGTCCTGTTGAGCCACCAATGCATTGGATGATCCACCTTGGCTTTGATTGTGGTAGTTTGAGTTATTGTAGCCTTGGTTGTTTCCTTGGCTTGGTCTGGTGAAACCTGAAGCCGATACTCTGTCTTTTTGACATTCATGAGCAAAGTGTCCATAGTTCAGACACTTGTAGCACTTGGCCTTGGATTTTTCAAAACCAACATTGGCATTAGAATGGCCACTAATGAACTTTCGGCCAGTTCTGTTCAGGAAACGCTTTTCCCTCCTCAAGATCATGGCCATATTCCATTGAATATCCATATCCTTCATGTCATCCGGATCCACCTGATTAAAGTCTTCTTCTATAGTTTCAGGATCCGTTAGCTTACCTCCAATGAAGTTCTCATAGGCAAGCATGCAAGATAAGAATAAAGCCACATGATCTTCAGCTATCTTGGCTAATGCTGTTTGGTTAGTTGAAGATGTGGGAGAAGGATTTCTTGAGGAGTTTTGATGATGAGATCCAAAACCTGATCCGGATGCTGCATAGCATGCATGACCACCACAAGCCTTCACAGTTTCTTCCTCAGGAGAGTTTCCTGAGAAAAGGGCATTTCCAGAGCCCGATGACTTGGTTGTAGAAGACGTCCCATGATACATAGAAGGGTCTTGTATTTGAGGTCTTCCTGACCTCTCCTTTTTTTAAGGTTCATGTCATGAGCTTGAACCTTTCCAATTGTCTCATCAATTGTCATCTCATAGAACTTAGAATTCTCTCTCATCAGGGTTGTCTACATCTCAAACTTGGGAGGCAAAGCATCCAGAAACTTTTCAACTAATTCTTCATCAGGATACTTTAGCTCAAAAGCTTTCAACTCGGTCTGCAGATGATAGAATCTAGAGATGAGCTCGTCTATAGATTCGTTCTCCAGAAATCTGAAGCACTCATACTGCTTCCTGAGGAGATCCCGTTTACTTTTCTTGATGTCATTATTGCCCTCGAATCTTTTCTATAACACCTTCCAAAGATCCTTGGAGTATCATATCCTCTGAAATTGTGGAATAACTCCCTAGTCAAGGCCATAGTGATAGAAATATGAGCCTTCTTCTCTCGATCATAAACTTTCTTTTCTTCTTCATCGAGTTTAGAGATAGGCTTAGGCATTACTTCATCAAGGTAAATGTGTGTGGGATGCTTATATCCCTCTAGAATTGGTATCCATAACGAAGAATCGGTATAAGAAATGTAATGCTCAAAGCGTGCTTTCCAGTTAGAATAATCATTTACATTTAGCAACTTTGGCGGTTTCTGAGGTGTACCGATCTCGTTGTCATAGTTCAGAAGATTACCGAGGTTCTGAAGATTCGACATGGTGAACACTTAGTCAAATTTCAGAAAGGTCAAAGACACTTGCGCACTTGATACTAGCCTTGCGCACTTAGAGAAATGGTCTTGCGCACATATGATTTGCTCTTGCGTACTTGATAAGTACGCAGGAGTAAAAGATAAGTACGCAGGAGTTAACTTAAGTACGTAGAAAGATTAGTCTTGCGTACTTGATAAGTACGCAACAAGACTGAACTTTTTGCCAGATATGGTAAGTACACAGATAACCTTTTCACCAACTCTCACCAAACTATTCCGGTCACTGGAATCTCAACGGAGATGGCAAAAATCGGACAGATGAACAAACAAAATGAGCCAAAGGGTCAGAAAGTTATTTCTAACCAACCTTTGTTGCTCAAAACACTCAAATACACAACCAAAGTCGAGTTTTTGAGTGAGTTTTGCTTCTAAAATAGTGCTCAAGAGCTACCCCTATTTTATCACAAAAATCAACAAAAATACCCACTTTTGCTTGTAAAATCTCTGTAGAAACTCCAAACACACTCACAACACTCGAAATCAAGAGCAATGCTCTGATACCACTTGTAAGTCCCTCGGGTGTGGCGGATCGTCACATGCAAGTGCGTTCCTGAGTCGGACCGGGTGCGGAATACCCGTAACTAGGTGGAGAGTCTTACAACACAAAGTAAACCGACAAGAGAATCACTTTAAACTTTCGTCTATTATAAACACTTGAAGGTTACAGAGAGAAATACTGAGTATACAATGTCTGTGTATATGACTGCGTACTTGTCTAATGTCAACCTATCCTATTTATACACGACCTGATCTCTGCGCACTTAGCAAGTGCGCGGGGCAAATTGCTCATGCGTACTTAGCAAGTACGCAAGGTATTCTTGCGTACACGCAGGAACTAATTTATGCGCACATACAAGTGCGCAAAACACTTAGAGATTTCAGCAACTATCAACATGCATTAGTAAATACAACTCGATAACTAATACATGTAGACACTTACAAACAAAGACAAATACATACAATGAAATACAATAAACAAGACTCTATCCAGAGTGTTTGTCACACAAAAGTGCTTCAACAAAATGAAATGTTAATGTAAAAGATAATAAATTTAAATAAATAAATTATCTTTATTTATTTATCTATTATTTAAATAATGTGTCTAAAAGTGGGTATTTAAGAAAAAAATATATATTAGTATATATACCTATAATAATTTATTTCATTATGTTTAAACCTTAATTAGTATTTTAAGGAAATATATATAACTATGTAAAGGTAAGATTAATACGTAACATCTTATAGAAACTTAACAAAATTTGAAATTTAAATGAGTAATATAAATCTCTATTACTTTAATTTAAATATTTATTAAATTAAATTTTTAAATGATTTTCATAATGGAAATAATGTGTTAAAACAATTTTAATTTGTAAAAATAATTGTTTTCATTCAAAATTTGTTTATTACCGTACAAATCAGTTCTAAAGAATGTATGTTTTATAAAATTATTTGAGTTGGAAACATCGTTTTTAAAAAAGAAAGCAGCCCACCTGGCTTGAACCCGGGTGGGTTATGTGTGGAACCAGGGTTTTACCACTGGACCAGACGACTGATCTTGAGAATTACTTAGTTCGTAAAAACTTTAACTTGGCTTTCAGGCAGAGCCGGGTCTGGTTACAAAGGAAACAACAAAAATGTCGGGTATGGGTTTCGAATCCATGCCATCTAGTCCAGCGGTGCAATGACCTAACCGGTTGGGCATGATGCTTTCGCTGATATTCTATGCAATCTATATATATATATATATACGATCAATAGATTAGGAAAATTTCCAAAATTCGAATACACATGAACAGGCCATGAACCCTAATTTTAATTGAGTTCGATACCCTCTGTCATTACAAATTGGTAGAGGGCTTTTGTTTAGGAATAGATTACGAACGTAATGACGTAAATTTTACCTGATTTGATGAAGGGGTGAGAGAACACGGCAGAGTCAAAGAACCGGCTGTTCTAGGTACTCGATGGGCGTCAGGAAGTGAAATCCGGATCGATGGAGGGTTGGGGAAGCTTGTACAGGTCTATGCGAAGGTGTATGGGTAGTTTAATTGGATTGATTTCGCCTTAAAGGCTTTAATTTGATTCGGCTTGAGGATTTCAACTGACAGCTGTGATTACGCGTTAATCCGTTAAATTGCGAATGAATTTGGTCATATTTCAGGCTTGAATGCATACGTGAATAGTCTACGCATGATTTGCGGCCATTAACATGACTCAATTCCATGAAATGGATTTGATTAAGGCTTGGTTTGACTCTGGAGGTTAAACCTGTTTGAATTTCGATGTGAGCCGCGTAATTGGTTAAATTAGGATGTTAAAATGGTTTGAAACCGATCGAAATTCGAGTATGTAATCATGGAAAGTCCAAAACAAACTGATTAGGTCAAAAACAGCTTTGGATTACAAGGATTTTTGGGTTGTTTGACTTTACAAAGTCAACATGGTCAAAAGTCAAAGTGTGGGGTCAAAATTGAGGTAAAAATCTAGATAAAAGGGGTTAAATTTCAAGGGTGGGGGTTTAGCTTGGGAGTCCAAATGATTAATGGGAGGTTCAAAGCATTAACACGGGGTTCAAGACCAAGTTTATTTGATTTAAATTCTATTTTATTTATTTATAACATCTATAAAAAAAAATTCTAATTGTTATTATTTATAAAGGAAAATTCATTTTAATAAAACTAAAAATGGTGTAAGTGGTTTGTTGATGTACTTTCCTGTAACAACACTCTGGATAGAGTCTTAGTTTGTATTTCTAATGTCAGTAATTTGTCTTTGTATGTAAGAGTCGTTATGTAATAGTTTATCGGGTTGTATTTACTTTTACATAATGTATGTTGCATTTCTTCTAAGTGCGCAGGAAAAAGCGCCTGCGTACTTAGCAAGTACACAGGAAGACCCATGCGTACTTGCTAAGTACGCAAGAGCATTTGGTCCTGCGCACTTGCTAAGTGCGCAGGCATCAGGTCTGTATAAATAGGTTTGGTTCACAGAGGATAAGTACGCAGAACTCATATCTTAGACGAACTCAGTTTGTTAAGTACGCAATTTGTAATCTCTCTGTAACCGTCGAGTGTTTATAATAGAAAGAGTTTTTATTGTGACTCTCGTGTTTGGTTTACTTTGTTTTAGTTAGACTCTCCGCCTAGTCACGGGTATTCCGCACCCGGTCCGAGTAGTAGACCACTTGCATGCAACGATCCGACACATACGAAGGGACCTACAAGTGGTATCAGAGCCTTGCTCTTGAATTCGAGTGTTGTAAGTGAGTTTGGAGACGTTTTTACTGAGTTTTACAAGCAAAAACAGGTATTTTTGTTGATTTTTGTGGTAAAAAAGGGGTAGCTCTTGAGCACTTTTTAATAAGCAAAAATCTCTCAAAAACCAATTTTTGTTGTGTATTTGAGTTATTTGAGCATCAAAGGTTGGTTAGAAACAAGTTTCTGACCTTTTGGCTCATTTGCATTAATCATCAGGCAAATTTTTACCATCTCCGGCGATTTTCCAGTCACCGGAAAAGGTTGGTGAGATTTGCTGAAAAGGTATCCTACGTACTTACCATTTTTGGCAAAAAGTACAGTTTTCTGCGTACTTACTAAATACGCAAGAGTTATCTCCTGCGTACTTACAAGTGCGCAAGACTGAACTTGTGCGAACTTAAGTTATATCCTGCGTACTTAATCATTTCCTCCTGCGTACTTACAAGTACGCAAGAGCAAGTCTTAAATACGCAAGACTATTTCTCAAGTGCGCAAGGCCAATCCCAAGTGCGCAACTGTGTCTGATTTTTCTAAATTTTGACTAAGTGTTCACTATGTCTAACCTTCAGAATCTTGGAAACATGTTAAACTATGATAATGAGATCGGTACACCACAGAAACCACCTAAGTTGCTGAACATGAACGATTATTCTAATTGGAAAGCACGTTTCGAGCACTACATTTCTTATACCGACTCATCGCTATGGATACCAATCCTTGAGGGATATAAGCATCCCACACACATCTATCTTGATGATGAATTGCCTAAGCCTATTTCTAAACTCGATGAGGAAGAAAAGAAAGCATATGATCGAGAGAAGAAGGCACTTGGTTCGATCACTATGGCATTAACTCGGGAATTGTTCCATAGTTTTCGAGGGTATGACAATTCTAAGGATCTCTGGAAAGCTTTACAGAAGAGATTCGAAGGAAATAGTGACATCAAGAAGAGTAAGCGGGATCTTCTCAGGAAGCAGTATTAGTGCTTCAGATTTTTTGAGAACGAATCTCTAGATAACCTCATCTCTAGGTTCTATCATTTACAAACTGAGTTGAAGGCTTTTGAACTCAAGTATCCAGCTGAAGAGATGGTGGAAAAGTTTTTGGATGCTTTACCACCCAAATTTGAGATGTACACAATCCTGATGAGGGAAAATCCTAAATTCTATGAGCTGACAATTGAAGAGGCAATAGGAAAGGTTCAAGATCATGATATGAACCTAAGAAGAAAGGAGAGCTCTGGAAGACCCTAGATACAAGACCCTTCTATGTATCATGGGACGACTTCTACATCCAAGTCATCTGGCTCTGGAATTGCCCTCTTCACCGGAAATCCTACTGAAGAAGTCCACTCAACTGGGTGTGGTGGTCATGCTTGCTATGCTTCAGGATCAGGGGTTGGGGTCTCATTATCAAAATACCTCAAGAAATCCTCCTGCTACGTCTTCAGCTAACAACTCAACTATAGCCAGAATAGCTGAAGATCAAGTAGCATTGTTCTCATCTTGTATGCTTGCATATGAAAATTTCATAGGTGGCAAGCTTACTGATCCAGAGACGATTGAAGAAGATTTAAATCTAGTGGATCCTGATGACATGGAGGACATGGATATTCAATGGAATATGGCCATGCTTTTGAGGAGAGCCAAGCATTTCCTGAACAGAACATGAAGAAAGTTTATTGGCGGGCATCCTAATGCCAAGGTCGGGTTTGACAAATCTAAGGCCAAATGCTACAAGTGTCTGAACTATGGACACTTTGCTCGTGAGTGTCAGAAAGACAGAGCACCTGCCTCTGGTTTTACCCGACCCAGCCAAGGAAACAACCATGGCCAAAACAATCCAAACCACCACAATCAAAGCCAAGGTGGAACGTCCAATGCACTGGTAGCCCAACAGGACGACAACTTTGATTGGGGCGTTCATCTTGAGGATTCCATCATCGCACAAACATAGGTTGGTCTCATGGCTGAGATCATGGAAATGATGGAAGCAGAGAAAAGGGAAGCTTTTATGGCTGACCTAAAAGAGTCTACTACTGCTGCTACAGAGGAAGAGGAGGAAGCTAAAGGAAAGGAAGCTTCTGTAGCTGAGAAAGACGAATCGACTACTGCTGTTGCTCTCATGGCCATTGGAGAAGCAAAAAATTCATCTCATGAGGTAGACTCTAATCCTTTTTCTGTTGTTTCATGTTCTAAGTGTCTAGGGCTAAAACTTGAAAATTCTAAGCTCCAAGACAAAATCGAACCCCTAAGTATGACAGCTCTAAATTATAAATAAAACGACAAACATTTTAAAGAGTCTATTGAAACGTTGAAAAAGGAAAAACGTGAGTATTCTTTAAAAATGAGCGATCAACAGCTTCACTTGGATATTGCTTATAAGGGGTTAGAAAAACGGAACAATGAAATCAACAAACTGCAAAATGAGACCTTGCAGTTAAAATGCACTAACGAGAAGTTGAAAAACTCTCGCTTTGTGGTGGAACACTACGAATCTGTAGTGAGACAACTGAATGGGTTAGGGCTGGGTACTAATGCCATTCCTCCACCAGTGAGCGGGAAGTTTGTCAATAGCTTAATAGACATTGATCTCACTTGTCTTGATGAGTCCTCTGATAAGGATGATTCCCCTAAAAAGGATGAATCCTCAAGTAAGGCTAACTCCACATCTAGTGAGGAGTTTGTTACTGCTTCTGAAGATGGGTCGGTTAACTCTTGCCCTGAAGGAGTAGTATCTGAGGAGTTGTTGACTGAACAAAAAATAAAGAAAAACGTTATCACTAATAGTGATAACTGCATTTTAACTGAACCAGACATCATTGAAACAAATGATAAACTAAAGGTAATGCTTTACGGGGGGTATAAAAGTCTTAACCAAGTAAAGAAAGAGGCTTTTTCAGCTCACTATGGACTTGGGTATAAAAAAAATTTGGAAAAATATTATACTCCCAAAAACCAAAATGTAAAAGTTCAGACTAATGTTCATAAACCAACTCCTCCTTCTCATAATGCTGAGTTATCTAAGGCCATATCTAAGGAGCCTTACAAGATAACTTATGTAGACAAGAGGAACTGTTTTCACTGTGGCTTGGTTGGTCACATTTTTGTGAACTGTCCTTCTAAGAACCAAGGGAAACGGCCTGTTGTTTCACTACCAGCTGTTATCCCCAGGTCTCCACCAGTGAAACCATCTCCCAAACATCCAAAGCAAAATGTAGTGAAACCACCAGTCAAACCGATGGTAAAGCCTAAGATTATATCTGAAGCTAAACCATCTGTTCCAAGAAAGGTAACGCAACCTGCTGTTCCTCGTGTATCTACGTCTGGTAGTACACGTACTGGTGAGAAACCTGTGGCAGGACTCTCTAAGCCACAGAGGAGGACACGGAACAAGAGGTTAAGAAAGCTTGAACAGCTGACTTCAGTTCAATCAGGTGAAGCTTCCACAAGTTCACCTGCTGTAGTTGAACCAAAGTCTCCTGTTCAGGTTAAGAAACAGAAGAGATCCTGGACTGCCAAATCCAAAACTTCTTAATCTCCTAGTTCTATTTATTCTAAAGATTCATCAATTTTGAACAGTCATCATAACTGTGAGTTAAAGGAAATAGTTTATTTTGATAAGGATGGACGACCCAAGACCACAATGGCTTGGGTCTCCAAAACTAACTAATTCTTTTGTGACTCGTGTAGGGACGTCCGAAGGGTACTATCTCTAACAGCTGGTATGTAGATAGTGGATGTTCCAGGCACATGATAGGAAACATGGCCCTGCTTCAAGACATTAAACCATTCAGAGGCGGCTATGTGGCCTTTGCCGGAGAAAAAGGCGGCAGCATCACGTGTCAAGGCGTGGTTTCAAACGATTGTGTCAGCTTTGACAATGTCAACTTCTACGAGCAGCTGAAGCATAACCTGTTGAGTGTCTCACAAATGTGTGACAAGGAGTACTCAGTATTGTTTGATAAGTCAGAATGCCTGATTCTTAAACCCGGTTTTGAGGTTCCTGAAGACTGGATTCTGATGAGAGCACCAAGAACGAATGACACATATCAGATCGATATGAGCGTGGCAACAACCACCTCATCAGTTGCTACTTGTTTGCTTACAAAAGCGACAGAGCTTGACTCTATCTTGTGGCATAGGAAACTCGGAAATATTTCTTATCGTAAAATGAATCATCTTGTCCGAAACGGTTTGGTAACCGGGGTTCCTAAGCTGAGATTTACCGTTGCAGATGACTGTATGCCTTGTAAAAAGGGCAAACAGCAGCGGAAGTCTCACAAACCCAAGCTCCAAAACTCCATTGATACCCCTTTGGAGCTACTTCACATGGATTTGTTTGGCCCCATAAGTATCAGGAGTATTGGAGGTAAGTCGTTCTGTCTAGTTGTAACTGATGATTTCTCATGTTTTTCTTGGGTGCATTTTTTAGGTACTAAAGACGAGACTGCTGATATTCTTCAATATTTGATCCTGAGCTTGGAATCTCTTTGCAAGTTGAAAGTTAGAAGGATAAGGAGTGACAACGGAACTGAGTTCAAGAATAACTTGATGGAGCTTTTCTGTCTCAAGAAAGGGATCCGTCACGAATTCAGCGCGCCGTACACGCCTCAGTAGAATGGAGTTGCTGAACGGAAGAACAGAACACCGATTAAGACTACAAGGACTATGTTGTCGGATGCAAAACTTCCTGTCACTTTCTAGGCAGAAGCCATTAATACAGCTTGTCACGTCTTAAACAGAGTTCTGGTTGTGAAGAGGCACAACAAGACTTGTTACGAGTTGATCAACAATCGACTTCCCAATCTTGATTACCTAGTTCCTTTTGGTAGTCCTTGTTCCTTGTTGCTACAGTACAAAGACCGCCAGTCTAAGTTTCATGCAAAAGCAGTGGAAGGCATCTTCTTAGGATACGTTGCCAACTCGCCTTGCAAGAGAGTGTACAACATAGGAACTCGTACTGTCGAGGAATGGTTTGAAGTGGAATGTAGTAAACACAGCATTCCACCAGAACCAACATGTCCAGCTTGGGGTTTTGATTATCATGCGCTATTCAAGTCTATCAATCTTCCTGATATATATGCAGATGACGCCGCAAATGTTTATGAATTATTGGGTGGCGGCGATGACTCCAGTTTCTCTACTTGTGCTACTGTACCGATAGTAACTCCTAATTCGAATGCTACATCTGCATCTGGAACTCATGACAGTGATAACAGTGAAGATGTTCATATTGTTAGAGATAATGCTCAAGCAAATCCTAACACAACTGTAGGAAATGACGCTCCAGCTGATCTAATTAACATGGAATCTTCTTCCTCTGGAACACAGGAAATGGGGGAGTTAAGCACGAATCTTGATCCAAAAATTCAAGAACCGAGTGTACCGGAGACGAGAGTGCAGAGGAATCATCCAATCGACAACATTATTGGTGATCCTTATGCCGGCGTTCAGACTCGTCATCGAACCATCACTAGAACATCAGTCTTTACACAGAGATACTTGACACTGGTGTCATGGAAACATGTCTGCATGATGCATTAGTGTCCCAGTTAGAGCCGAAGAATGTGAAGGAGGCTCTCACTGACAACTGCTGGATTGAGGCGATGCAAGATGAATTGTCTCAATTCCAAAAGTTGCACGTGTGGGATTTGGTTGACTTGCCAAAGGGATTTCAACCAATTGGAACCAGATGGGTGTTCAAATGCAAGACGGATAATCGTCATGTTGTTGTGAAGAACAAAGCAAGATTGGTTATTCAGGGTTTTTATCAGCAAAAGGGCTTGGATTACACGAAAGTATATGCCCCAGTTGCTAGAATTGAGGCCATTCGACTGTTCTTGGCTTATGCCACATATGTCGGCTTCAAGGTCTATCAACTTGATGTGAAGAGTGCTTTCCTTTATGGTAAAGTTCATGAAGAAGTCTATGTCACTCAACCTCCCGGTTTTGAAGATCCGCATAATATCAATAAAGTGTATAAGCTCGACAAAGCACTTTATGGTCTTCATCAAGCACCGCGGGCATGGTATGAAACATTATCTAAGCATTTACTGTCTAATGGTTTCGACCGTGGAAAGATTGACTCGACTCTCTTCATTAGCAAAGCAGGAGGTGACATTCTTCTTGTACAAGTAGACGTCGATGACATTATCTTTGGATCTACCAATGAAGGGATGTGTAGGGAATTCGAGCAGGTGATGAAGTCCAAATTTGAAATGAGTAATATGGGTGAATTGTCGTTCTTTCTGGGCCTCCAAGTCAGTTAAAGAGAGGATGGCATTTATCTAAATCAAACTAAGTATGTGCAGGACATCTTGTCAAAATACAAGATGAATGATAGCAGTACTTATGGAACACCTATCCCAGTCAATCATGGTCTGCATCCTGACAAAGATGGATAGAATGTAGACAGCAGATTGTACCATGAGATGATCGGATCACTTATGTATCTCACAACTTCAAGACCCGATATAATGTTTGCTGTGTGCTTGTGCTCAAGGTTTCAGTCTCAACCGAAGGAGTCACATATGATAGCCGTGAAGAGAATTTTCAGATACCTGAAAGGGAAACCCCGATTAGGTCTTTGGTACTCTAAGCAGCAGTCATTCGACTTCATAGGCTACACTGATTCAGATTATGGCGGTTGTAACCTTGATAGAAAGTCAACTTCAGGTGGATGTCAATTCTTAGGAGACAGACTGGTCTCCTGGCAGTATAAGAAGCAGTCAACGGTTTCTTTCTCAACTTGTGAAGCAGAATACATTGCTGCAGCGAGCGGTTGTTCTCAGATACTGTGGATTCAGCAGCAGTTGAGAGACTACGGCTTAAACTTCACTGGAACTCCTCTATTCATTGACAACAATGCCACCATGTCCATCACAAATAACCCGGTGAAACATTCCAAAACTAAACACATAGAGATTCGCCATCATTTCATCCGTGATTGTGCTGAAAAGCATTTAATCGAACTTGTAAAAGTTCACACGGATGAAAATCTTGCTGAGCTTTTCACAAAGGCATTTGATCGATCCCGTTTTGAGCATCTTGTCAACTTGATAGGAATGTTCAATCCTGAGTGAAAACTAAGTTTTCTTAACTCAATTCAATTCATGGAAGTTAAATTTTTAATTCTTTTAAATTTTCTGTATAGTTCTTTTAGTTTTTAAAATATTTTACAAAAATCAAAAACAAAATAGAAAATGGAGAAAATTTCAAAGTTAACTTGAGAAAAGAGGAAATGATAGTACATCAGAAATGATCTAAACACCATAGACTGCTCATATGGGAAATGATTGCGTCATGTTTACTTAATTGTTTAAATTATTATGTTTTTAATCTCTTTATTTACAAGTAATTTGAATTGTCAGTAGGCTGTATGCGTCTTTGAATCACTAGTAGTGTGGAAACTAAATCTAAATTACAACTGTGAATTGAACCCATGTTTGCAAGTGTGTGTGCGTAAAATAATAGAAAAGATCATTATCAGATAAAGGATGTTAGATTTTGGCAATAATTTTCTTTTGAGATCAGTTTCGGGTTATGTTGTTAGCACAATTAATTAGGTTCATCTCACTGCCCATACTCACAAGTATGCAAGGAGAGATTGAATCAAGACATGTCTCTGCATTAACCGTTGAGCATGTTTTCACCCTTGAATCACTCCTGATTCATTGAAATCAAATCCAGATAAAAGTTGGATCCCCTTACCTGATAATCAAACGCCATATCTATTATCCTGAATCATCATCCCGATATTCAAAGAAGAAAATCACATGAAACCAAGACAAATGAATCACTCGATTCTGAATCTTATGATTCCCGATAATCCTTATGGATTCTGCTTGTTTTTTCCTGTGCTAATAGATGTAGCTTCATTCTGAAAATCTAGAAAATCATTGGGAAAATCTTAGATGCCTTGAGATAGTGCAAGTTAAAATAGCATTTCAGTGGGGTACACGTTGTATATCTTATAATTAATACCTTAATACACAAGAACATGATACAAAGATGCGTATAGTTTCAAATCTTATAATATTGTCAACTTGAATTACTTATTTATATGCTTATTACGTATGAATAAAGAGTAATCCATGACATGATCCCATATTCTTTGATGTTTATTTTGTATCGTTTTTGCTAAAAGATAGCCTGATATGATCCTCTGCTCGTGTCTTTGATCAAAAATAGTTTGTGTGAATACTTGTATATATCTATCTAGAAAAGAACAAAAAGATTTTAAGTTTATGCATTGTTCAAGTTTAATCAGAAAAAGCCAAAAATATTTTATGTTTAACCTTCATGAATTGTATTTGAACCTCGTGATTGAATATTTTTTATCTTGTTCGTTATTTGACCTGAAAATCTTTATAACTCTGAGTTTCAAATTTGCGCACTTAAGGCTTGTGCGTACTTGTCAAGTTCGCACGAAGTAAACCTTGCGCACTTAGCAAGTACGTAAGAGTTAGTCTTGCACACTTGTAAATGCACAAGTGTTAAGTCATGCGTACTTGTAAGTACGCAAGAGTTAACTCGTGCGCACTTAACAAGTACGCACGACCGATAAGTGAGGGGTATAAAAGTGACACTTAGAAATTTTTTTCAGTTTCAAGCTTTCAAACCGATCACTTTCCCTCTGAAAATTTAACTCATAATCAAGTGTGTTTAAACCATCTTTTTGTCCCGTCTATAGTTTCATCATCTCATTTCATCTCATTGGTGGGAATCTAGGCGATTTCCATCCTTACAATCGTGACATTGGACTGATTCGTGACTTAGAAGTTTTTAGGTTAAATCCGAAATATTTTTGGTAAAATTGGGGTTGTTTGGGTAACTTTTTGACATTTCTATGCTAATGGGATTCTTAATCGACTCCATATTCATCCATTTCGTCCTCGATTCTAGCCGTCGGTTGAATCTTAATCGACAGTGGGTTGGGCGACGTTTTTGTAGGATCGTGAGAATACAAGATGGTTCTGTTCTTAGTTGAGATTGGCGGAAACAAAATCAACTACACAATTTATAATCAAGTAAAAACAAAGAATACTGATAAACACTGTTGTATTAAGCTTTTGTGAATGCAAAGATTACAAGTGAGAAACTCAATGAATAAGTATGACAAGCACTACAGGCACACTTACAATGAAGTGGCAACTCAGTATTTATAGTAACTTAGAATCAAGACAGACCCTTGATTCTAAGGATCAGATCAAACACAAGCCGTTGATCTTGTTTATTAATTTACATTACACGTAAAGGCTAATCTAGTTAACTTTACGGAAACGTTTTCTTTATTCATGATTGTTTGCATGCTTGGAGAAGTGTATTGTTGTCCGTCATTGGTTGACCATAGCGGTTCCTTCTGCTTTGAGTCTGTCAGTTGCTTTTGCAGAAAGGTGTCAGAGACGCTTGGCCTGGATAGTCAGCTGCAACGTTTGGTTTTCAGTGAATAGAGCTATCAGCTGCAAAGAGTGAAGGTTGCTGCTGGTAAGCCTATCAGCAGCAGACATGGATGACCGCTGCTGATAAGCCTATCAGCAGCAACTTGTGTTGAATGCTGCTGATAAGCCTATCAGCAGCAACAAGTGTTGAATGCTGCTGATAAGCCTATCAGGAGCATTTGTACTTAGAATAATTTGGTAGCAATCAGTCTTTGGTTCTACAAACTCCCCCTAGACTGATGCAACCAAAAATTCTTCTAATCACTTTGCTGCTGAAGCTTTTGCATGTGGCTGACTATCCTTTCAACCTCATAGCCTCTTGGATCCTTGCTGGGATTGTTCAGTGGAAGTTCAGACAGAGTCTTGATGTCTTTGTGTTGCATTTTGTAGATTGCTTTGCTTGAACATCTCATCTGCTGCTTCTTTACATCAGTCAGTGTGAACTCATCCAAATCAGCATTGTAGGTCCAGGATACAAATGGAGAGTGGGACTTGAGTGGTTTGATGTTTATGATCACATCTTTGCTAGGGTTGAAGTAGTGTTTGATTGCTAGCACAAGACGTTTCCCACTCTCATTTGCAGGCTCATGAGCTTCACCCAGCTCTAAAATTCTTTGAAGATCGGAATCAGGTAGTTGCAGAACCTCATCAACAGACCTGTAAGTGGATCTTCTTCTCTCAGTTCTCCCCGTGAAGATCTCAAACACTTGATCTTGTGAATTGTGGAACCAGTTAACTATATTTCTTGAGTCTTCTGGTTTAGGAGTGGGTTTGGGTATCTTCAAGGGAGGCTGTTGATGAGTGGGAGGTGGGTGGGATGACTTGGACTTTTTGGGTGGAGGAGTGGAAGGTTTGGGGAGGAGAGTGGAAGGATGATGGACTAAGGAAGAGGTAGGTGAGGGAGAAGGCTTGGGTTTCTTTGTCTTTGGTTCTTCATCTTCTTTGATAAGTACCCTTTTCTTGGAGCCTTTCTTCCCTAGTCTTTCTTCCTCATCCTTTTTAACTTTAAAGTAGAGGGCTTGCAGGTTCATGAAATTCATAGGACCTAGCCTCTTTCCACTATCTCCTCTGGCCTTAAGGAAGTCAATCATGACCTTCCTTTCTTCATGGGTCCTTTTATTGAAGGCAATGGTCTTTTTGGACTGTTGTTTGGCTTTTTCTTCTTCTTCAGCCTTTTTCTTCTTTGCCAACTGACCTTGCTGACCCATGAAGGCTCTGTAGATCTCTTTGTTTGAAAGTTTTTTTAAGGTAGTCTTCATCCTCACCTTGAGAGATCAGAGCTTCAGTCCACTCCTCCCTTAATTCTTTTGCTAATTTAGAGCCATCTCTTCAGCCAACTCTTGTCTGTTGTCTGAGAAGTATGACCTTACTGACCTTGCCAACTGACCTTGCTGACCCAGCTGGATTGTCTGTTGTCTGAGAAGTATGGCTGCCTTTCTATCTTCATGTCTTTGTTTTTGAGCCATCTCTTCAGCCAACTCTTCTTCTTCTCTTTTCCTTCTTCTCTCTTCTTTCTCTTTCTTTTCCTTTTGCAACCTCTCTTCATCCTCTTTTGTCATGATGCCCTTTCCTTTATTAACATTGGATGCCTCTGCTCTGGCTTCACTGATCACAGAAACAGCTGATTGTTGTGCTGTTGGGATCTCTGCCTCGGCTTCATTGGCATGTTGAGAGGTAGATAAGGGAAGGTCTTCAGTTTGGCACTCAGGATCTGTAGGTTCTAGCAGCCTTTCTCTCACAGAGGATCATGCTTCATAAGCTGCAGTGCAGATGTTAACTTGAGGGGAATCTGAGTTGGAGTCAGTGTCAAAGGATGATACATCTTCTTCCTCATCAATCCTTCCTTCCTTTTCAAGGTGAGCTTTGATAATTGCTATCATCGCCTGGCTTTCAAGGGAGTTGACATTGCAGATGTTAGCTTTTAGTAGATAGATCTTGTGGAGGAAATTTGTTGGTAGCTGAAGGATGTTCCCGGTGTTGATGATGAGAGCAGAACCGTTGCTTAGGAAGAAAGCGTGGTCAAGGAGCCTAGTGCTTACCCATCCTAGCACGTCCGAGTCCTTGACCAGGAAGGCATACAGAAATCTTTGAAGGCCTAGAACTCCTTCTTCAGTGAGAAGATTGCTCCTTGTTATTGCAAGATTGTTGGGAGACAGTCTTCTTTCTGTGGCCGACGAAGATTCAGGATAAGCTACCCGATGTGCTGCTTGTAGGAATCTTTGGAACCTGGGTAGATTATCCTCCATCAGGTCATGGAACCCGCCAATGGCAAGTTCAGCTGAGAGATCTGCTGAAGTGTTGATGCAGTCAGTTAGATGTAGTTCTAGGACTTGGAGGGCATTGAGAGAGTTCCAGTTCAGTTCTTCTACTCCGCTGAACTCCCATCCAATCCAAAACCTCTCAGCTAATCCATCATACCCCCAAGCTAGAATAGAGTCAAACTCTAGCTTCTTTGAAGATTTAAGATTTAGGGGGTAGTGGATTGACCTATGATGGCTGCTGCTTGTGGAAGGATGCTGAATGATGCATTTGTTTGTTCTGTGTCTTCAGCATCATTCAGCATTTCATCGACAGCCCTGACGACCAACTGCCAGTCTTCAGATATCTCTTCGTCTTCGTTATCTGGGGCTGGCAAGTCATGAACTTGGACAAAAGCTGGCTTGTATTGTGAGCTTTGAAGTACAAACTGCTCTTGAATCCAGTCGTCAAGACTGTCTGTATCATCTTCCATAGAAACCATCTCCCCCTTTTTGGTTGCATCAGCAGACAGGTAAGCATCAGTTTGGGTGCCTACTGATACAAGAGAGGGAGAGGCTAAAGTTGGGCATTGATGGGCTTCATGCATAGCGACTTGGTGTCTTAGTTTGGACATTTCAGCCTCTAGCATAGCCACCCTGGCCGTCAATTCCATGTTATGAAGTTTCAGTCTGTCCTCATCCACAGTTGTGGAATCCTTGGACCCAGATGGGGCCGTAGGCCTAGCCTCAGCATCCCCATCACCCGCAGTTTCTTGGCGCCTGGGATTCCTCTCAGTGAAGGGAGTTTCCAAGGAAACACCCTCACCGTGAGTTGCCGTGGTTGAGGTCTTAAAGATGTTGTCACTGTCCTCCTGGTCAGTTGATGGACCAGCAGTAGTGACAGCCTCGTCCACATCCACTCTTTCAATACTCCTAGAGTGGACCTTCAAGGGTGAGGAACTTGGGTTGGGTGTTTCGGAAGCAAGACCAATCATACCTCCTTGATAGTGGTAGTTGGAGAAGGTACATCACTTTGGTCAGGTTCCTCTACACTTAAGTTCAAATAAGAGAGGAATGGCTCGAAGGGCTGTTCTATGGATCCGGGAAGTGATCCTAATCCTAATAGAGAGACTTCCGAAGGAGTCTCCCTAGCAATGTGGCTTTCCCTTATGATATTCTCACTAGAATGTTGTGATTCTGAGTGAGGGAAGTTGGCTTGGGTTTGGGCCTTGGAGGCAAGAGAAGAAGGAGTTCTCTTGCCCCTCTTCCTTGTATACTTGGCTGCAACCGGGGCCCTGTGTTTCGGTTGAGCAATCAAACTGGGGGTGAGTAATGTATGTGCCTGTGCATCCTCAGTAGAATGCACAGGGGTTCGATCAAGGGAAACAGTAGGTTGAGTTTGTGGCAGTGAGGTGGAGGGTGTGGGATCAGTATCAGCTGGGTTTGCTGAACTGTCACCCTGGGCACTATGTGTGTTCAACATTGTAGATAACAATGGAACATCGGCCCCTGAGAACTTTGATGAAACTGTTCTCATGCTTTGAAAAATGTTGTTCTTATGTCCCAGAATTGAGTAGATTCTTGCAGTTTTTGAAAGATCTTGGTGTTCAATATTGAACACTTCTTGCAAGAATCTTGGGTACATGAAGAACTGAGATTTCACCCCTTCTTGAAGGTTGTATCTCAAACCTTCAAGAATGAGGTGGGAAAAATTGAAACCTGCCCCTGTTATCATACCGTGAACGGCCGACGCAAGTCCGGAGCTGAGTTGGTTCCAGCCACTCCTCTTTTGAGATATGCATTGGAGAAGAGTGTGGCAGAGATACTTCCATTTAGGACCCATGAGTGCCTTCTCTATCGTATACTCTGTTTGATTCCCAGTGTACCCTATGGATACAAAGGTCCTCATGTATACGTCTCTTGGGTAAGAGAGGGCGTCCCCTTCATCCTGAAGCTTGAGGTGTTGGCGGAGTTTTGCTTCAGTGATGATCATTTCCTTACCGTCTACTGTGCCTCTGATTTTAGGAGTGCCCTGTTCAGTAGAATACACGGCTGAGCTCCAAAAATCTTCCATGTGTGAAGTATATATGGTTGGGTTGACGGTTAGGGCATGGTAAACTTTGGACCGACAGAGGAAGTCGATCATACCGTCGAAACCTTCGGATTTCTTGCCCTTGATTAGGTATGCAGTTAGGTTGTGATATGGGGAGAACTTATCGTTGGGGTTGTTTATGTCTGCGCCTGCCATTGTTATGGATTCGGAGGGAAGAGAGAAAGGTGTTTGAATGGTGGTTAATTGTGGAGGGCTTTGAATGCTGTGTGAACGGGAGAGAAAGTGATGGGAGCTATGTTTGAAATTAAATATGAAGAGGTAGAGGGATGATTTGAGTTGGTGATATAACGGCAGACGGAGAAAAAGAAACTCTACTTGTACATTACAACCTGTTTCACTTTTCATTGTTACAGCTGTAAAACACTCGAGCAGTCATGGTGAAGACTGACGATATTTACTTTTACAGCGGGTAAAAGTTAATTTAGACTTATGTTCACCCATCAGCAGCAAACTTGGTTGCTGCTGATGATGTGCTATTAGATGCAAACTTGGTTGCTGCTGATAGTTAAGTCTTTCAGCAGCAGATTTGGTAGCTGCTGACTGTTGTATTCAGTCCGCAGCAAAACGGTTGCTGCTGACCGCCTTAAAGCTATCCGCAGGAAACTTGTTCCTGCTGATAACTTAAAGCGATCAGTGGCAAAGGCTTTGCTGCTGAAGCTTTAAACCTGTCAGCAGCTGAGAGGCAAAAATGCTGTTGACTTATAACTTTTATTTACAACAAGGGACAAAAGGACACATTTTAAGGAGAGACTTGAGATGGATTTTAATCAAAGTTCATCATACCAATTGATTCAACTAAATATCTTAATCTAGCTTCATCAAAAGGTTTTGTAAACAGATCAGCATATTGCTCATTTGTATGAACTTTGGTTAAAATAATTCTCCTTTTCTCAGCTTGATCTCTTATGAAATGGTACCTGATGTCGATGTGCTTTGTCTTTGAGTGCTGCACCGGATTGTTTGTGATAGAGATAGCACTCATGTTGTCAATGTGAATTGGAGTCTGCATGAAGGTCATTCCATAGTCAAGCATTTGATTTTGGATCCAGATGACCTGTGCACAGCAGCTTGAAGCTGCAATGTATTCTGCTTCAGCTGTTGAAGTAGAAACACATGTTTGCTTTTTGCATTGCCATGAGATGAGCCTTCCTCCAAGAAATTGACATCCCCCAGATGTGGACTTTTTGTCCAAGTTACAACCCCCATAGTCACTGTCAGTGTAGGCATAGAGATTGACATTTTCATTCTTTGGATACCATAGCCCAAGCTTTGGAGCACCCTTTAGGTATCTAAGGATCCTTTTAACAGCTTGAAGATGAGACACTTTTGGAGCTGCTTGAAATCTTGCGCAGAGACAAACTGCAAACATGATATCTGGTCTTAAGGCAGTGAGGTACATGAGAGACCCTATCATTGCTCGGTACTGATGTTGATCAGTGTCTTGTCCTTCTTTATCCGGAGATAATTGATGGTGCACTTGCATAGGAGTTCTTGCAGCAGAGCAGTCAGTCATTTTGAACCTCTCCAAGATGCTTTTCACATACTTGGATTGACTTATGAAGATTCCAGCTGGTACCTGTTTGACTTGAAGTCCTAAAAAGAAATTTAGTTCACCCATTGAACTCATTTCAAATTTGGAATGCATCAGAACTTCAAAGTCTTTGCAGAGCTTCTTTCTTGTAGATCCAAAGATAATGTCATCGACATAAATCTGGACCAACAAAATTTCGCCCCCTTCATCTTTGATGAAAAGTGTCTGATCAATGGCCCCCCTTCTGAATTTGTTACTAAGTAGATATCCAGATAAAGTTTCATACCAGGCTCTTGGGGCTTGGTGTAAGCCATAGAGAGCTTTGTCCAGTTTTAAGACCTTATTTGGATGTGCAGGATCTACAAAGCCTGGAGGCTGTTTGACATAGACCTCTTCATCATTCGTGCCATACAGAAAGGCACTCTTCACATCCATTTGATAGACCATAACGTTTTTGGATGCTGCATAAGCCAGAAAAATTCTAATGGCTTCCAGACGGGCAACAGGAGCAAAAACTTCATCATAGTCAATGCCTTCTTCTTGAGTGTAACCTTGAGCTACCAGTCTGGCTTTGTTCTTGACTACGATGCCCCTCTCATCTTGCTTGTTTCTGAAAACCCATCTTGTTCCAATGGCTGTTTGACCAGGTGGAAGATCAACAAGCTTCCAAACATCTTGTCTTTTGAATTGCAGCAATTCTTCCTGCATTGCTTCAATCCAGCTGTTGTGCTTGAGAGCTTCATCAATCCTTTTGGGTTCCACCTGTGATAGAAAGTAGGAGAACAAACAAATGTTGGCTTCATGAGACTTACTTCTTGTCTGGATGCCTGTGTTGACTTGGCCAATGATGTTTTCCAGAGGATGCTCTTTGTTTATTCTCTTAGCAGGTATCACATCCAGCCGTATTCCCTCTTCAAGATTACTGTGGTTTAGATCAGTATTGTCTTCAGATGTGAGGAGAGGAGCTTGGAGGATCTGATCATTGTGTTCTACATAGTCAGCAACATTAGCATCAGAGGCCTCTTCATCATGAATTGAGGAGGCTTCATTTAGGATTTCATTGTCAGAGAGATTTCTGCTTGTGGTGTTGGATGTACCGGCTTCACCTGCACTGGCTTCAATAGCTTCTGCCACTGATGGAGGATCAATGGATGGCCTTTTCATCCTGATGTAGGGACTGGGAAACTCCAGTCTGTAGTCAGAAGAAGAGGTTGAGGTAGAAGGTGTTGAGTTTGAAGAAGGAGGCTCCATATTTGAGAATATGAGGGGCTCAAATATCTGGGTGAAGGATTCTATATCAAAAAGCCAGTTGGGACCTTTGCCTTGTTCACAGACAACGTGTTCCCTGCATTCCACATTAGCAGATTCTTCCACAATCCGAGTCCTAGAATTGAACACTCGGTAGGCCTTCGATTGAGAGGAGTAACCCACAAAGTAACCTTCATCAGACTTTGCAGCGAATTTAGGAAGAACTCCATGTGTGATGAGGATGGTACATGGACATCCAAAGGGCTTCAGGAAGCCAATGTAGGGAACTCTTTTGAGCCAGAGTTCATAGGGAGTTTTCTGGAGAGGCTTAACAATAAGGACTCTATTCTGCACATAACAAGCTGTGCTTACAGCTTCTGCCCAGAAAGTAAGGGGCAGCTTTGAGTCAGCCAGCATAGATCTTGCTGATTCAATCAGAGTCCTGTTTCTTCTTTCAGCAACCCCATTTTGTTGAGGAGTTCTTGGAGCACTGTATTGCCTTTCAATGCCCTTGCTCTCACAGAAACTGTTCAAAGTGTGATTTTTGAACTCTGTTCCCTGATCACACCTTATGATCTTTACCTTCAGATTGCTTTAATTCTCTACCCTGAGAATATAGGATTTGAGAATCTCAGCAGTTTCATCTTTTGTTCTTAGGAAGAATACCCAAGAGAATCTGGAGAAGTCATCAGTGATCACCAGACAGTAGGACTTTTTGCCCATTGACATGACATTTGTAGGACCAAAGAGATCCATATGTAGTAGCTGGAGAGGAGTGTCATTTGTGTTCAATGTCTTGGGCTTATGGGAACTTTTGTGTTGTTTTCCCTTCAAGCAGGCAATGCAATGATCGTCTAGCTGGAATTCTTTGTCAGGAAGCCCTCTGACAAGATTGTCCTTCACTAATTTATTGATTGTTTTGATGTTAACATGGCTTAACCTCCTGTGCCAGAGAGCGGATTCATCAACTGATGCCTTTGACAGAAAACATGAAACACTACCATATGGAGTGACTTCATTCATGTCAAGCACATATAAGTTGTCCTTTCTATTAGCAGTTAGGAGAATCTTCTCTGGGGGGAGGTTTAGATAGGCCAGGAGCTAACACGAAACATTCTTTGTCAGTGAAGAGCATCCAATGCTTTTGATCACATACTTGAGAAACACTCATGAGATTGAAGTCAAGTTCTTTAACATAGTTGACTCTTTCAATACTCATCCTTTCATTGGACACAGTGCCTTGTCCAGAGATAGATCCACCTTTTGAGTCACTCCCAAAGGCAACATATCCTCCATTGAAATGTCTGAAGTTGGAGAGGATGGACCTGTTGCCTGTCATGTGCCTGGAACAGCCGCTATCTACCATCCAGGTGTTATTCTTGTTACCTGGCTGTCCCTGCACATGAAAGAGATTTAGTTAGTGGGAGTGGTCCAAGAGCTCTCCTTTTTGAAGAAAAGAGTTCTTGGACATTCTGATTCATCATGCGTGCATTCAACAGCACCGATGATGATTTTGCTGACAGGAGCAGAGATTTTGGCTTTCCATTGCTTAAGTAGTGGTTTTCCAGTTCTCTTTTCTTTATCGGCTGCGGATTTGGCTTTGGCAGCTGATGAATTTGCTCTATCAGCAGCTGATTTTCCTGCTTGAGGTTTTGGCATGTCAGCAGGGGCAGGTTTTGCTGCTGATGGCTTCAGCTTATCAGCTGCAGATGTTGCTGCTGATGACCTTGGCCTTTCAGCAGCAGATTTTGCTTTTGCTGCTGAGGGCTTATTTGGAGCAGCAGCAGATTAAGTTTTTGCTGCTGACTGCTTTGTTTGAGCAGCAGCAGATTTGGTGGCTGCTGAAGGCTTTGCCTTTTGCTGCTGCTTGTGTTTTTCTGCAGTTTCAACTCTTCTACTGGCTGCAGATGGCCTATCAACTGAAGTATGCTGATCCTTCTTTTGTTTATGCGCTGATTGAAGAAGGATCTGGTTGAAGGGGTTAAACTGACATTTTGCAGCAAAGTGGTTTGATTCCCCACATATGATGCAGGACTGCTGAACCTTTGGCTGCTGCTTCCTTGGTGGAGAAGAAGAGTTTCTGAACTGAGTTTTCTTGGTCGTAACTCTTCTAACCTGTTGCTGATTCTTCTGATTTGGCATGAACTGAGACTTGGAGTTTGTGGGTCCGGATGTCTGTCCCTTTTCAGTGTTTAGCTTTCTTCCACCTGGAGGATAGCTGATCCTTATCTGTTTGAATGGTACAGGGGCTGGAACAGCTGGGAGAACAGTAGGGACTGGGACTCTATTCAGAACAGCTTCAGATGAGGCTGTACTTGTTTCATCATGGTCTGAGAAGGTTAACTCAGATTCTGATGAGGTAGTGCAGTCTTTAACAAGGGGTTCATCCATTGGAGGATCAAGATTTCTGTTTGCAGTGTCGAGTTTTGCAACATCGAAGCTTGGTTCATAGATGGCAACATAGTCAGCTGGATAAGGAACAGTATTGTACTGTTCCTTGCCATATCCAAGTCCTCCAAGCTTCACCTTTTCATGGACTTGAATATCTAGAAGTCTCTGTAGCTTTTTAGGAGAAAATTCATATTTTTCAACATGAACTTTCTGTTCTGCCAGATCAGCTCTGGTTGATTTAAGTTTTACTAATAGATCATCAATCTGAGTTTCAAGATTGGTTTGTTCATGTTTTAGAGATGAAATCTCTTTCTTAAGGGATTCAATTTTTTCTTTGTAAGTGATTTCAACCTTTTTGAACTCAGATTTCATTTGAAGAAAACTCTTCATTTTGATCTATAAGGTTTTGGTTATGTTTTCTATAACCTAAAACTTTATCAATGCAAGCTTGAGAGCATAGATGTTCAAATACCTGAGGTGGTAACTCTGCAGTGTCTGCCATAAGTGCTTGGTTGGAGACAGGAACATCTTCATATTGAAAACTCCAGTCGAATTCTGCAGTTCCAACATTTGCACAGGCTGCAGTTTGTGCTGGGGGAGTTTGTTGCTGCTGCTGTTGTCTGGGCTGACTTTGGTAGGCTTGTCTTTGATGGCCGGCACCCTGATTGGCTTTAGGTGCCTTGCACTCCCTAGCAAAGTGACCCATTTGGTTATAGTTGTAACAACGGATCTTGCTTTTATCAAGCCCAACTCTGCTGTTTGAGTTGTTGCTTGGAAATGATCTTCCGGTTCTAGAATAGAACCTTTTTGCTCTGAGGGAGAGCATGGCATATGAGTGCTGAATATCCATTTCTTCAAGATCATCTGGATGAAAGCATTCCAGATCCTCTTTTATGAAATACATGTTGCTTGAGTTGTCAGAGACAAAAGCAGTAGAGGTTGGCTGTTGAGGAGGTGCCTCAAGAAGAAATGGTGATGAGTTAGATTGTGAAGCGGTTGGGGTCTGAGGGTGAGTAACAATGGGAGGATAGTAGCTGCTTGCACTAGGACCGGAATGATCAGAGTGAAGCGCTGAGGAGGTAGTGGAGGAAGTGGTAGCTGATTGATAACTGGAGCTCCTTTCTTTAGCTTGAATCATTTCTAATTCATAGGTTTTGAGCATGCCAAAGAGCTCAGTCATCTGAAGAGTCTTCAGATTCTCTATTCTTCTGATGGACACAGTGTATAATGTCCAGCAACTAGGAAGAGATCTTATGAACTTCTTGAGAATGTCTTCATTCTCCAGCTTTACCTTGGAGCACTGCAGTTCACCTACAAGATAGGTAAATCTGTTATATAAAATAGTTAAGGTCTCACCTTCCCTCCAGACGAAGTTCTCATACTGCTGCTTAAGTATGTCCCTTCTGTTCTCTTTGACTTCTTCAGAGCCAGGAAACATCTTCTCCAGCACCTCCCAGAGCTCCTTGGCAGTTCTGTAACTTCTGAAGTTGTGAAAAACTTCATTTGGAAGGCACATTTAGATGGCTCATAGTGCCTTGAAGTCCACCTCCATTTTCTTGATGTCCTCTTCAGAGTACTTGGAGGTTTCCTTCGGGACTTGTAGCCCTCCATCATCAGCAGAGGCCACCATGGGAATATATGGACCCTCCTTGATGGATCTCCACATTCCGTATTCCTGGTAACAGAAGAAGCTTTCCATGCGATTTTTCCACATGTCATAGTCATCTCCAGATACCAACCTTGGTGGTTGGTTGATGCTGCCAATAACTTCAAAGCCATTACTCTGTGCCATTTTTGTTTTGATTTTGGGTGACTTGTTCAAAGAGAGAGTTTAGAATAGAACCAGAGATGATTAAACAAATGTTAGTTTGTTTAATCTGAGCCAAAGCTCTGATACCACTTGTAGGATCGTGAGAATACAAGATGGTTCTGTTCTTAGTTGAGGTTGGCGGAAACAAAATCAACTCCACAATTTATAATCAAGTAAACACAAAGAATACTGATAAACACTGTTGTATTAAGCTTTTGTGAATGGAAAGATTACAAGTGAGATACTCAATGAATAAGTATGACAAGCACTACAGGCACACTTACAATGAAGTGGCAACTCAATATTTATAGTAACTTAGAATCAAGACAGACCGTTGATTCTAAGGATCAGATCGAACACAAGCCGTTGATCTTGTTTATTAATTTACATTACACCTAAAGGCTAATCTAGTTAACTTTACTGAAACGTTTTCTTTATTCATGATTGTTTGCATGCTTGGAGAAGTGTATTGTTGTCCGTCATTGGTTGACCATAGCGGTTCCTTCTGCTTTGAGTCTGTCAGTTGCTTTTGCAGAAAGGTGTCAGAGACGCTTGGCCTGGATAGTCAGCTGCAACGTTTGGTTTTCAGTGAATAGAGCTATCAGCTGCAAAGAGTGAAGGTTGCTGCTGGTAAGCCTATCAGCAGCAGACATGGATGACCGCTGCTGATAAGCCTATCAGCAGCAACTTGTGTTGAATGCTGCTGATAAGCCTATCAGCAGCAACAAGTGTTGAATGCTGCTGATAAGCCTATCAGCAGCAACAAGTGTTGAATGCTGCTGATAAGCCTATCGGCAGCATTTGTACTTAGAATAATTTGGTAGCAATCAGTCTTTGGTTCTACAGTTTTTAATCAAAATTAGTATTGTTTTGGTAGTTACTGGTATTGATAATGGTCCCATAAGTTCGAATCCTCGATTCCAACCTAGTGGTGACCTACTTGACCCGGTTTTTGAGCAATCTGTCATCTCGTTAAAAATCTGAAATTTTTGTCAAGTGTTGTTCTTGCGCACTTTGCAAGTACGCAAGAAGCAATTCCTGCGTACTTGTTAAGTACGCAAGAGGAAAAGCCTGCGCACTTGATAAGTGCGCAGGACCAACACTTAGAAAATTTTCCAAGTCTGAAATTTTTGTTCATAGTGTACCTAGTATACCGTGTCATGTTTGTTCATTTCCAATAATATACGTTGTTCTGATTATGTTTTCTGTGTGTTTCTGCAGACTATGGCTCGGGCATTCACTAACGAATTCAACTTGTTAGCGAACACTCAACCTGAGTGGAAAGGGCAGCTTTGCAATATCGGCAGATCGTTGATTTTTTGAATCGATCAAGAATAAGTTATGCAATCTTAGCTGACCCAACAGTCTCAAGACCTTACTTGGAGCAATTCTGGGAGACGGCAGAGCACGACTGCACGGTATCCCCTAATGTCATAAGGGCTACCGTTGATGGTCGGGCTATTGCTTTCTCTGAAGATACAATAAGAAGGGTCCTGTGTTTTGGAGACCTTGCTACCGACCCGACATCCTATCCAGATTACTATGTGGATGGGTGTTGGAGGCATAGAATGGGATATGTCGGAGCGAGGGACTATGCTTCTTACAAAAAGATGTGGGTGTTGGATCAATGTCGGTATTTTGCCCACGTCATGATCGTGTGCATCTCGTCAAGAAAAGCGGGGAAAGATGTCATGGGTCATGACCTTGCAGCAGCCATGGTGGGCTTGTCTCTTAATAGGGGCTACAACTTCTCTCGCTACATCTTCAAAGCAATCAATGATAAGATCAATACAGCAGAGAAGTTTAGGTTCCTATTATACCCGACGTTTGTGCAACTCTTGATTGATGATGCATTGCCAAACCTACGTGCTATCGGGGAGAGACAGCAAGTAAAACGGGTGGACAAGAAAGTATTTGCTTAGTTTCTAAAGCCAGGCAGTGTAGAGCCTACCCCTGTGCATACTGAACTCTTTGCCCACTTGCTTAATGAAGCATATGTCGCGCCAGAAGATTGGAATTGGTATAGTCCCAATTCGGCACCAGAGATGAGTGATGATTCTGATGAACAACAAGAAGAAATGAATGAAAGTGATGGAGGTGATGACGAAGGTGGTGATGGTGGTGCTGAGGAATCCGATTCAGAAGCAACAGAATCAGATTCTTCTGATTTCGATGACGCACCATCCCAGGCACACCCGAGGAAATCGACACAGGTAACCCTGCCTGCATCGTCTTCTAAAAGAAAGCGACAAAGCTCGAGCAGCGAATATGAGCAGACCTCTGACTCTGACGCTGCTCTACAAAGACAAAGGCGAGAGAATGCCAACAAGAAGAGGGGCGATAGGCAAGAAGTTGCTATCCCCAGGGTTGTAGAGATCCCGACTGTGCAGCAAGTACAAGCTGCGGCTGACAGTCCAAAATCAGAATCTACCCCACCAGCACAACAACTGTACAGAAGGAGGAGAAGCCACTAGTACAAGGTAATGTGGCAGTCACGGCGGTCACAGAGGAGATTCCTGTCAACCGTCCAGGTGATAGTGACTACTCCACTTCTCACGGAGTCAGTCACCATCACCCCAACCATAACACCCACTCCCATCATTACTGAGCCGTCAGGTCAACCCTTCAACTATGGTGATGTCTCACATGGGTTTGACTTTGACACAATCTTCTCCTTCCCCATCCATAATGCCGAAGCCTCATCATCTAGGCATTCTGATCCGAATGAAGCAAGGATCAATGTCTTAGAGACCCAAGTTGCTGGAATGTTGAAGACCATTCAAAAGTCAAAGAAGGAGTCTGATGCTCAACAAGCACAGATCAATTCCCTGGCCGATGAAGTTAGGAATCTCCACAGCCAGAGAACAGGGAGAAATGAGCAACTGAAGAATGTTATGGCACAGAACGAGCTGCTAATGAAAACCAATGAAATGATTCTAGGCCACAAAACTTCACTTGAGCTAAGGCTGGATTTACAGAGAAAAGAGCATGAAGCGATGGTCAAATTAGTTGAAGAACTGACCAAGAAGCTTGATGCTCAGGGGGAGAAAGAGAAAGAGAAAGAGAAGGAGAAAGAGAAAGAAAATAAATCCACTGGTGCTGAGCCTTGTCATCCAGTCGACTTGACTAAGGATGATGATAAAGACAAGGATCCTGAAGCCGGTCCTAGTGGAGGTGAGTACCAAGCTTTGGCGATTGTGCCCATCTCTTATATTCCAATGGCTGAGGGAGAGTCTACTCAGCAAGAGGGTGGTGATACCTCTGGTGGAGGTGGTGATAAAGGGAAGTCAGCGGCCGATGTGCTCAAGGACTTATATGATGATGAGATCCTTTATCTTGAGCCTGACTATTCCAAAGAAGCACAGATCGATGCTCTCCTTAATCTGGAAGAAGGAGAGATCGACTCTGGTGATGACTGGAATGATGAAGATGAGGACGTGGTAATAGAGATTCCCAAGGGCGACGGGGAAGGAGAGTACGGGTTAGAGGATGGTGAGATCTTTGAAGTACCATCGCTCGAATCTCTGCTCGAAACAGACTCAGTTGACATGGCAAGTAATGTTGAAGCTACAGCTGAAGCCTCCCCAGTCGAACTTACACCTGCGGACCCCGAGGCACCAAAAGATAAAGACATGCCTTCTGCATCATCTAAGGGTCCAGCTCCCGTGTAGCAAAAGACGTCCATCACAGACAAGCACGGAGCTACAGGTATGATCTTGGCTGTTAGGTTCGAGGAGGACAAGCAGTTGTTCGCCATCAAAAGATCTGGGGGGTTCAATACTTGAAACTAACCAGTGAGGCGTTCAACTCTTTGCCTAAGTACGACCTTGTGAAACTCGCAAACCGCGACCTGCTGAGTCACTCGAGTCATGCAGTAGCAATGGGTTTGTGGGTAACACTACAGCGGGAAGCAAGATCAGCGAAATTCGAATACTTCAAGCCTCAAGTGCCCAGAAGAGTCAAGGATAAGCACGCTGTACATCCTGTGACTAAGAAGCACATAAAGAGATTGGTATACAAGCCAGTGCGATGTGAAACTAAGATTCCCTTGAGCAAGTTACCTCAGGATATTCTTGGTGACATGTGGTACTGGTACGTTGATCCAAAAACGGGCGAGGATGTGGTTATGGGTAAGGGTAAGTCAGCAAGTGGAAACATGGTGCCAAAGGACGTGATCAGGATATTTGATGAAGTCTGCTTCATCAACTTTTCTGTGAACGATCAGGAGGTACTAGCCGACAAGTACTGCATCCACACTGACGATTGGACAAAGCTTCTTTCTGCCAAATACGGCAAGTTGATCAAGTTCTACCTTGATTACAAAAAGAAGATGGAAGGTAAGGAGCCAGTGCTATGAAGACTGAAGATTGAAGACTGAAGACGATGAAGATCCCGAGCTGTTGTCAAGGGGGAGTTTGTTGATGCACTTTCCTGTAACAACACTCTGGATAGAGTCTTAGTTTGTATTTCTAATGTCTGTAATTTGTCTTTGTATGTAAGAGTCGTTATGTAATAGTTTATCGGGTTTTATTTACTTTTACATAATGTATGTTGCATTTCTTCTAAGTGTTTTGCGCACTTACATGTGCGCAGGAGAAAGCTCCTGCGTACTTAGCAAGTACGCAGGAAGACCCATGCGTACTTGCTAAGTACGCAAGAGCATTTGGTCTTGCACACTTGCTAAGTGCGCAGGCATCAGGTCTGTATAAATAGGTTTGGTTCACAGAGGATAAGTACGCAGAACTCATATCTTAGACGAACTCAGTTTGTTAAGTACGCAATTTGTAATCTCTCTGTAACCGTCGAGTGTTTATAATAGAAAGAGCTTTTATTGTGACTCTCGTGTTTGGTTTACATTGTTTTAGTTAGACTCTCCGCCTAGTCACGGGTATTCCGCACCCGGTCCGACTAGTAGACCACTTGCATGCAACGATCCGATACACACGAAGGGACCTACAAGTGGTATCAGAGCCTTGCTCTTGAATTCGAGTGTTGTAAGTGAGTTTGGAGACGTTTTTACTGAGTTTTACAAGCAAAAAGAGGTATTTTTGTTGATTTTTGTGATAAAAAAGGGGTAGCTCTTGAGCACTTTTTAATAAGCAAAAATCTCTTAAAAACCAATTTTTGTTGTGTATTTGAGTTATTTGAGTATCAAAGGTTGGTTAGAAACAAGTTTCTGACCCTTTGGTTCATTTGCATTAATCATCAGGCCAATTTTTATTTATAACTAAATATATGTATCTAACATATGTATAGTGGAAAGTAGGATGTAATAGTGAGGATTAAATAATAAATACTTATTTAGGACAATAAATAATTGTGACATATGGTGTTGAACAAATACCAAGATTTAAAATGGAGTGACATTATTACATAAAAATAAGATAAAATTGTACCAGAAAATCACGTATGTTACATGAATGCTGACAGGTATGAGCTGAAGGATGAGAGAGAATTAGTGGATACAACATCACCCAAGTGTGGGGAAGTTGTAGTGTAAGTGAGAACACCAACACGGAACCAGCAGGCAGAGAGTGCAAGCAATCATCACAACACAAAATCAAGGTCATCAGCAAGAGCAAGGAAACCTCCAGAGTTCAGGAGGCAATCAAATGAGACAGATGAATCCGAGGTAATGAAAGATGCAGAAGAATATGGTGATGTGGAACACGTGCGGAACAGAGAGTTGAATGGTCAAGATTATCACCGGGTAGGTACAACATTTGAAAGGGAATTTGTATTCCGACCACCATAACCCGAGTAAGGAACACCGCGTCTGGCTGAAAACGTTATACTTAGCGCTCTTAGGAGGCAACCTAAGCTTTACTTTTTTTGTCTAGATTAAATGAACGTTGTAGGAATATTCTCTAGAAACCCTCACAAGACTAAACTCGTCCACTAGGGCTACCAAGGGGTTTAAAAGGCTTGTTGCATACGCTAAATGCATCTGTGATATTCCAACGAAAGTGAGTTAGGTTTTTATTTCATTTTATGCTTTAAATCTGGGAATAACCCAAGTGTGGGGACGTTCTGGGAATGTTGAGACTTATGTTAATGCAATGGGGACCATGCATCTTTCTCTGAGGGTGTTATACCGTGTGTAGAGTTTGTAGAGTCTTCAGTCTTCATTTTTAATGTTTTCGGTATGTTTTCGCGTGTTTTTAAACTTTTCCCGGAGATTTGGGGCCATACGAGCATGAAAAACCATCACAAATGTCGTTTCAGGTATATACGAACTTAATTGGAGAGTTGGAACGAATTTTGAAAAAGTTGCAAATTTTGACTTGAAAAACTCAAAAAAATTTCTAAGGCAAAAAGTGAAAAAATTTCCAATCTTTCTGTGAAGGAGGTGTCTTCGCACCACACGAACTTCCAAGGAAAGTTCCTCGCGACACGCGAAGAACAAAAGTAATAAACCGGACGACTATTGGTTCTTCGCGACACGCAAAGAATTGGCTCCAGGTCTTCGCGACACGCGAAGACTATGAAACCCTAATTTTTTTTTTTTTTTTTTTTTTAATTAATTATTTTTATTTTGAGTCAATTAAGTTTGTCGGGTCTTTTTATTTTTATTGAGCGAGTATGTTTCGATTCTGATTTTGCAGGTTTGGATTTAGTTCTCGTACGCAATCTCCATTTAAGTGACGATGATCCAATCTTGAACGTTCTTGTACAATGCAACCCGCAAGTATCCCTGAAGCACGATCGCAAATGAAATGCTATACGGTCGTATACCCAGCTAAGTTTTTCTTTTAATTTTCTAATTTTCTTTCGTTTAGTGTCGCTCTTTCTACATTGAGGACAATGCAGAGTTTAAGTGTGGCGAGGGGAGACCTTGTCCAGGTCTGTGTTTGAGTCTTTTATTTTGAGTCAGAAAAATCATAAAAATTTACAAAATGTCCCAAAAATTAGAATTTTTGCAACTAAATGGAAAATGGTAGTACAATCGGGAATTTGCATGAGGAATTGAACGGAATAATAAAGATGATTAAACATGTCCAATTTATAACGTTTTGGTAGACCCAACCGATTTAAGAGCTTAAACATCCTGATAGTGAATATACTTAAATTGGATAACTAATTCAGGATGTCTTGTGGGTTCCCATCTTAGGGGGTGTCGGTAAGGTCGAAACTGTCAACATAGGGTGATAGGTACCTTTATAAACAAAAGTGTATAGATTTTTAAAATTTTGACACACCGCTTTCTTTTTATGAGAATAAATCCGAAAGTTGGTGGCGCCCGCAATCCATAATCCATCAATTGAATGAGCTTAATTAATTAAATTGAAAGCTTTGGTTTCGCCTATGTGTTACCCTCCGGGATAGTGACTTGGTTGATACACTCATGGGCGGGACTTAAGTGATCAATATTGGATATCTAAGTTAGGTTTATGTGTTTCCATTCGAGATGGTGACTTGAAGGATACACCCATGTTCCGAAGCTTATGTACTTCCGTGCTTAAAAACTGCAGCCTACGTGTCATATATCGTGTTCCAACGTGATTGAAACACCACTTGGTTAGGTTTATTCATAAGTGTTAATAAAAGCTAAACATTCACCCATCGATCCACAATTCATATAAATTTCAAAAACAAATAAATTTGTGTTTATAATGGTGGGAAAATCTATAAGGTTTAACTTGGGCCTAAACATGACCTTGAGATGGGATTAGGCTGAGTTGTAGCTTTCTAACTATGAGACCCATAGATAAACTATCGGCTTGGTAATGTATAATATATAGATCACATAATTGGGGGCTCGAGAGTCGGTGGTTGGGTTTAATCGGATCGAAATACTTATGGTTAACATGTTGAGAAATCAAAAGATATAAAAGAATGAAATAAATTGCAAGTTTTCTGGTTAGGATTCCATGCATAATTCTTTTTCGGGATGAAAAATGTCAAGTGTGGGGATGTGATGTGAGGTTAAATATCCCGTATATAAGAGTCTAAGTTCGTAGTTATAAGTGTTAGGACATGTTTTGTAACTGTTGATAAAATTATGTGTAAGTTCATAGAGAGGCGAACTTAACAAGTTCGCCTAAGCATCTTTAGGAGCGAACTTGTTAAGTTCTCCTAGCCTATTTAAGTTCGCCTAAGCATCTTTGAAGCGAACTTGTTAAGTTCGCCTATAGCAGGTTTCTGTCTATATATAGATGTTTACAGATTCAGTGAATGAGCAGCAGAGGGACTTTTAACGAGTGTAATTCTGAGAATCTGTAAACTCTGTGTTTGTTGATATAAAAGAGGAAGTTTATTTACCGCTGTTTCTATTGTTGATTGTTATATAAAATGTTAATACGGTAGGATTCCGCACTCCGCGTTAACAATACGTCCTGTCATGAGATCAATCTCCGAGAATCGACTACCATGGCTTGGGTCCCAATTTCAAATTAATGTTTCTTGTTAGATGTGCAGGATTTACCAAGAGGGACTATTAATACCATTTTGGATGTTGATAGTGGTGGTTCATAGGACATGACAGGGAATGGCATCTACAAGAGTAAAGAGTTGTTGATAACTGAGAATCTATTTGATTCAACGACTTGATGCTCAAGGGGGAGAATATGTCACACACAATGTTTTGGAAAGAGTTTTATGAAGTCCAAATGATAACCTGAAACTTAGGATGACAATTGTGAGCATAAAGTCGTTGATGAAACCACTTGACTAGTTGAGGGGGAGTCTACAGGACAGGGGAGTACAGAACTGTGTTGGTGACAAAGGCAAAGGCATTCAATTACCGGATTACATCGGTTTGAGTTTTTAATTGATTGACTTGCTTAATCCTGAGTAACCAAGTAAAATGTTTTTCATAAAATGTTTTGATGGAAGGTTTATATTCGTTTGTTTTACTTTCTTTGAAAAAGATTTTGAAAAAGCCAAACAAATTGAAAAAAGTTAAAATCGTCATTACTTGAAGTTATAAGGAGAGATGATAGTACATCAGTAGATGTTCTTTCACACATGACCTTAGATTGACTGGTTGGTTCTTTATGTTAATATATATGAATTATATATTTTGATCTAAACTTTAGAGACTACACAAATAGGAAATGATAGTGTTGTGTATGCATATAATTTGAATTGTCAGTAGACTAAAAGCGTCACTGAACCATTAGTAGTGTGAAAACATAATTGCATATGTTACAACTGTGATTTGAACCCATTTTATGCCTAGGTGTGTGTGTTAAAAGATCACTATCAGATATAGAATATTAGCTTTTAATAAGGATTGTCCTATGAGATCAGTTTCAGGTTATGTCCTTAGCACTATTCATTCGATTTGCTTCAGTGCCCATGTCCCGAAAAGCATGCAATTTGAAGTATAATCAAGATATGTACTTGACAACATCTATCAAACATATATTGATAAATCATCATTACTGATTCCATTGAATTCATAATCCAGATAACAGTTAGATCCACGTACCTGAATCGTATGATTCCACATATATAAGCCAAAACATTGAATCATTCAATTCCGAATCTCATTGATTCCTATACAATCCAATTTGGATTCTACTATTCATGTGCTAAGTGATGTCTCCTCATTCTGGAAATTCGGATAATCTTTAGTAAAATCTCATATGTCTTGAAGATAGTGCATTTACTTTCTGTTGACATACTAGTGGGGTACACGTTGTATTTCACACTTAAATGGTACCTTAACTCACAAGAAAGTGGGAATGAGATGCTTTAGTTTCAAATATTATAATATTGCAATTTGAATTTGTGTGTCATAGCATGATCCTATTTTCTTTGAATGTTTATCGCGTATCATAACATGCAATATGAAAGTCTTGAAAAGATCGAGTGTGATAATCTTGAAAGATATTGGTTTGATTGGTCAAGGCTTGAAAGAATGACATAGGATACCATTTGATATTATATGGATGTTTATCCAAAATGTGTGATCGATGCATTGTTTTTACTGATATGATCTTCCTACTCGTGATGTTCGACCAAAAAGATATGATTTTGTATTTTACATTTCAGTTTATATAGAGAAAAACCAAAAAGATTTTGTGTTTCTTATGTTTGAAAAACCAAAAAGATTTTATTTTTCCAGCTTCCATGGAAATCTTAATTGTTGGTTATTTTTTGTTGTTCTCCTTTGCATAAACTGAAAATTGCAGACAGAAGTTGACAAGGGGTCCTTCTCCCAAGTTTTCTTCTAGAAATAAATCGAGAGTGTGCGGATGAACAAGACGAAGACTACAGTGTGTTTGATGATATATGAAGATGGATGACAATCTTCTAAAGCTGTTGTCAAGGGGGAGTCTGTTGGAGCATATTCTGGTGACAACGAACTTGAAGATATTATGTCTTAGTCTTAGAGTCTTTTACTTGTAATTGATAGAATTTTTACCAACAGTTAAAGGGGAGTCTGTTAGGACATGTTTTGTAACTGTTGATAAAATTCTGTGTAAGTTTATAGAGAGGGGAACTTAACAAGTTCGCCTAAGCATCTTTAGGAGCGAACTTGTTAAGTTCGCCTAGCCTATTATAGGCGAACTTGTTAAGTTCGCCTAAGCATCTTTGAAGCGAACTTGTTAAGTTCGCCTATAGCATGTTTCTGTCTATATATAGATGTTTACAGATTTAGTGAATGAGCAGCAGAGGGACTTTTAACGAGTGTAATTCTGAGAATCTGTAAACTCTGTGTTTGTTCATATAAAAGAGGAAGTTTATTTACCGATGTTTCTATTGTCGATTGTTATACAAAACGTTAATACGGTAGGATTCCGCACTCCGCGTTAACGATACGTCCTATCACGAGATCGATCTAAGATGAGTCATGTGGACCTACAATAAGCGTTTAGCTTTGTATATCGAGTCTGTTTTATGTGCATTTGGTATTTGTGTCTACTACAGGTTTAATGTGCTAACTGAGTGGGAAAACACGAGCTTAAAATCATGAGGATAGTAGCATACATGGGCCCCGGAGAAGTTAAAGTCAAGAAAAGTCAAAAATGTGGAATTTAGGTTCTTCGCGACACGCGAAGATCAGGACGAAGAATTTCACGAAACGTGACGACCTTGAAAAGCCCACCCGACTAATTTGATCTTCGCGCCACGTGAAGAACATTCATTCTAACTACGTGACACGCGTAGATTAATAAATTCGGCAAATTTAACCTAATTTCAATTATAAAGTATGGAGGAGTCTATAGTCGAATTAAATTGTCATTCTACGACCCAGAGCTTCCCTATGGAGATTTCGAGAGATAAAGTTTCAATCGTTACCAGTTTTTGATGCTAGATCAAGTTAGAACAATTATTGAAGAATCAATGACGATGTCGATGAGCGGCTAATCTCTTTGTGTCGTTTCCGGGTGTAGGATCTGCTAGTAAGTGATATATTTGGGTTATAACTTGCTTTGGTCTAGTATTTTTGTAATCGTTTGATTGTTTGAGTTCTAGGATTATTTGGATTGATTGAACACGTTTTGTGTCTTGATTATCGTATGCATTAGTTTTTCGGTTATCTATCGTGAACCATTGTGTATCTATGATTAGTATTTTGAATTGGTAATTAACTATTGGGTAATTAACTTGTGTTAAACATTCGGTTTTACAATCGTTGTTCAATACAGTCGTTATTTGAATGTTAATTATTTAGCAATCTAATTAATGAGTTATGTCTATGTAACTTCCAAAAAGTACAAACCAGTAATCACCGAACTTGTAATCTGAACCCGGAAGCAATCCATTTTCTCTTAATAATTTTTACAAAGTTAAAGTTATTTGCTTTTTAATTAAAACCCGAATAGTTTTCATAAAATAAACACTTTTCACTAATTCCCTGTGAATACAATACCCTACTCCATTATACTATAGTTTAAGGTAGCTAGGGATTATAATACTTGTTTTTGATTGACTTTGACAACGCGATCAGTATCTCACATTCAATCTCTCAAATTCGACGAATTTCCATCAAGAGTGTTACCACATTCGACCAAATCGTGAATCCTTGAATCACGCACACGTTTTTTTCAACTTTAAAATGTCCAGATTCACTCATTAATCACAAAAACTCAAAACCCTATTAGAAAAGGAAACTTTGAAAAGAACCCGTAAATCAAGCTCAATCTCGCAAGTTTCGTTCGATTACCGGCTGTAAACGCGTTTTCCTATCACCTTATGCAATCCCTATCATCTTACCATCCATTTCACCACTCGAATCTGCCCTCTCCTCCCTGACGCGGTCGATATTGGGGTACGGGATCCCTCTTTTGGCGACGGTTAAAGGTCATAATAAGGTAACCATTCATCCATGTCTCCTTCATTCTTGAAACGACCTGGTTTAGCGTTAATTTTGATAGCCTGGTACTCGATTCGGGTTTTGGGTTTGAAGGGGGGGGGAGTCTTGTTGCATCTGGTATGTTTAATGAAGAAGACAACAAGTCCTTGTTGTTTTATAAAATCTTTATGTACTGATCTTCTAAACAAACAAATGCTCTAGACCAACAGGTTAAAGCGCTAAACACATATACACAAGGTCGCGAATTCAAAACCCGGCCTGCATGTTTTTTTTGTTTAATTGTTATTTCCTTGTAGTTACCCTCAAACACACACCCATATCCATATAGTTATATAAAAATTACCATTGTAAACCAATTCCTCTCTAAATGTTCAAGTGTTTACAATTAATTATATTTTTAGGATTACGCTTAACTATTATTACAAATGGATTACGAATAGCATTCAAACATTATTATTACGTGTATATTAATTTGTTACTAATACATATTTCTAAAAACATGACAAACATTGTGTTTGAACATAAACCCTACTATTTTATTCATATAACTTTTAAAACTATGAAACGTCGAAGTTGTAATGTCATGGAATTGATTAAACTGAAAGGTTATATATATATTTTTTTGCTTAAACCTTTAAAAACGACATATTAGTAATAGCATGATTTTATTAACATTTGATAAGATAAAGTTTTAATGTTTGCTTATTTATATATTTATCATACCACTGTTTTTAATTTCACAAATAATATGAAATTGTAATAAGATGATTCTTTTAGTAATCAACCCCAATAATCAGAATTTTCTCAAACAGTAGTTTCACATGACTAACTTACATAATTATTTCCAACGAAACCCTTATAAATATTAATATATTATAGTATTTCATTTTTTGGCCTTGTCTGAATTTTTGACACCAAAATCCCTTATATAAATGAAACTTGTAAAACATTTAGGAATATAAATGAGTTTATCCTTATAAACACATTTGCCTTCTAAGGTTCTACAGATTCTTTATCTAATTTATCTTTTTATATAAATCATTTAATTCAAATTTCATATTTTAATTAATAACTAATTACGATTTGATTATCAATTAGTTAGAACATTTCTTTTAACACCAAATTTTTCATGAAAATTAAATTAAATAAATAAAAAAGGAAATTAGTTATTTACTCTCTAATTATTCGCTTATTTATTTAACTAAATTATTTATACTTATATTTATTTATCTACAAACAAAATAAATCATTCATTTATTCTTTCACGAATACAAACTACCCTACAATTATTAAAGATTTACATAAATATAATTTGAAGTCAAATAATCATTTATGAGAACACCACACAATCCCTTGCACCTTAGGACCTCCTTTATTTAAATGGGGCACATCATTGATACAACTATATCATTAAATCATATGTTAACCTTGAGGTTAGCTTCAACCTTATGCAACAAACGATATACTTGTGTGGCATACAAAAACTACTTATTGCAAGGTGAGTTTTACATAGCCCCTTTTTACATTTTACACTTTTTGGGGTAAAACATGATTACAGGTTGAAAACTTTGCAATTACTCACATTCAATTCACTAATGTGATGCTATGTGTTATTTGTGCTTTATGTTTGAATGCCATGAGTTAAGACTACATATACATGACACTCGTACAATCATTAACTCAGTACAAGCCAACTGTTAACATTGATAGATCTATTGTGTCTGACAAACCCACCCAGGTAGGGTGTTTGTTATCGACTCTACATTAGGGTAACATGCGTGTTATGCCTCACAACAGTCACAGGTTTGATTGTACACCTAATTTAACTATAGATTTTCCATAAATTCCTTATATACCATGTATCGTATGATATGTATAAAACACTTTGAACTTTATTTGTGGTGTCAAAACCTATGTATGCTCACCAACTTTTTAGTTGACCTCGTTTTTATCATGTTTCAGGTACGAATGTATGAGTTGATCAAGTTGTTTTCATTTAGGATTGTGGACCTAGTTTTAAACTTGATAAATATATTCATATATTTTGATTCTTGTAAATGGTGTAATTAATTACTTGAACTATGAAATGAAAATGATTGTTTAATTATTTCAACTTTAATAAACCATGAGCTTATGAATAGTCTACATGTCCCGCCCCGACATATTCCGCCGTCGGTTGGGGTGTGACAGTATGAACCTTCATCATCGTCACTCAGTTCAAATGATTCATTAGAAGATCTTGCACGTTCATCAATACATATGTTAAATGATTTAATAAAGAATGATAATCAAATAACCAAGATGGACCACACTCAGCATCCGTAGGATTTTGCTCTTGCTAGTCAACATAAGTAGATTCTCTAATCTCTTTGGTGACTTTGTTGTATACTCTATAAGCTGTTGTGTTAGAGCCATAACCAACAAAGTAACATTCATCTGCCTTCTCATTGAACTTTCATGTGGATTCTGTATGTAGTACAGTACACGGACACTCAAAAGTTCTGAAATATCCAACCCGGGGATTCTCCTTGTAAAGAATTTCATATGGAGTCATCTGAAGTCGCTTGTTAAGAAGAACCCGGTTTAACACATAGCATGTTGTGTTGACAGCTTCGGACCAGAAGAATAAGAACAATCTGGATTCAAAAAGCATTGTTCTAGCTGCTTCAATAATTGTTCTATTCTTTCTCTCAGCCACACCGTTTGGTTGAGGTGTACGAGCAGCACTATATTGTCTAGCTATCCCCTTTTCAGTATAAAACTGATTTAAAACTGCGTTCTTAAATTTAGTTCCGTTGTCGCTTCTGAGAACTTTCACCTTCACATCTCTTTGATTATCCACTAAGACAATGAAGTTCTTAATTAATTATGCAGTCTCACTTTTGTTAGCTAAAAAGAAAACCCAAGAAAAACATGAGTAATTATCAGTTATTACCAAACAGTGAGACTTTTGCCTAATGCTCATCACATTACAGGACCAAATAGATCCATATGAAGTAGATGAAGAATGCAATTAATTGAATTTATCATTTTTGACTTATGGGGCTTTCTGTGTTGTTTCCCTTTGGCACATGCAACACATTTCACAATAGAAAATAATTCTGTGATTGATAAATCACGAACATGATTACCTTTTGCAATACGATTTAAGTTTTTCAGATTAACATGGCTAAGACGTCGATGCCACAACATAGCATCAGATTCAGTAGATTTTGACGAAAGACAAGTATTTTCATAAAAAGGTTTAATGTTCATGTTAATAACATAAAAGTTTTCCTTACGGGGTGTCCTTAACAAAATCCATTCCTCAGGCACCACGAAGCCTGGTTTTAGAATTAAGCATTCTTTGTTTGTGAAATGCACTGAAAAGTCCTTATCACAAATTTGGGTAACACTTAGCAAGCTATGATTTAGCTCGTTGACGTAACTTACGACATGAAAACTTAAAAAAACCATTTATCACAGTACCTTTAATACTGATTTTACCACCTTTACCTCCTGTAAAGGAAACATTACCTCCATTAAAGTTTTGCACATCATGAAGTAGAGATATGTCCCCAGTCATGTGCCTGGAACATCCACTATCAACAAACCAGAGGTTATTAACAATCCTCCTTGGTTGTTCCTGCACAATATGTGAGATTAGTTAGTGATTGGTACCCAGGCCATAGTAGATCTAGGTATGCCTTTAGCATCAATGTATGACACTTCTTGCAAACACATATCATTATTCGACTCAACTTTGGAATTCAAATCAACAGTATTCTTAGCTTTCCAAACATGCTTAGATGGAACATACTTTTCATTTTCCTTAATAAACTGAGATTTAACTTTCTCCTTTTGTTTAGAATTTTTTATCTTTTGCCTTTCAAAATAAGCCTGTCTGTTTCGCTTTGCGACATTCCAGTCTCCATCAGAAGGCTTAACATAGGACGAACAACTCTTCATTGCCTCAGAGTTGGTAGTCTTCATTCGCCTAGAGTCCACCTTTCTATGTGCAGTCTTCTGATTTTGTGCGGAGTAAGGAATATAAGGACGATGAACATAATGTTTTGCTAGATGCCCTGGATTTCCATAGGTAGGGCATGATTGTTTCATTGAGTAGGGTGCAGATCCATACTTGTCAGACCATTGATTATAAGAATCAACCTGTTTGGGTTTCCTGTGTTGATGAGCATGTCTTTGTTCAAACCTCAAATGTTGATGATCATATTTAACAAAAAATTGATCATTTTGTGAAATGCTTAGGTGAAGCATCTAAGGTTTGAACAGAGACCTTTTTCTTAGTCACAAGTCTGGTTTTCTAGAAAACATGTTTTTCAGTTTTTCTGTTAACTGATGGTTTGACAAAAACAATACCTTTATGCACGTTAACATTCTTTGAAACATATGGTTTGGAGTCTTTCAAAACATAAATAACAGAAACATTGTTTTTAATTATTTTAGAATTTAAACTCAAATTGCAAACTTGTGACTCATGAACTTCATCATCGTCACTTGACCAATCCTGTATTTCTACTTGTTATGCACATGAGGTAGAGGCATTAAAACTATTCACATATTTATCATTTGAAGTCATGGATAATGATTTGGATCCAACAGTGCATGACTTGTTACAAGTAGTTAACATGTTAAACTCCTTTATAGGTCCTGATGATAGGGTCCTGTGCTAGAATGATTCTAAACAGGAAACACTCAACAATCTAGCTATAGATAAGCTGATTGTTGATGATCAAGATAGACACAAGATGGAAGAGCAACACAAAGAAGAACCTAAAAGACACGGTTTGATTATATCCACAATGATAATGATTACAAATAAGATCCTGGATAACATGAACACCACAATCCCCACTCTTGGCCCTCTAAATTGACTATAATAACATCGTATTGAACAAGAGCTACCAAATTAGGTTTTTGGGGTTGCTATTTATAGACACATAGCAAGAGTCGACATTCAAATAGTCGATTGTCAAGACAATCGGCTGACAACCGACCTATCGACTCATCAAGAGTGCGACTCTTTCTAGGTCCCCGGGTGTCTCGGATCGTTACGTGCGAGCGTGTGTGACTAGTCGGACCGGGTGCGGAATGCCCGTGACTAGGTGGAGTATCAGACAACACAACACAGTAAACCGACAAAAAAACATGAAATACTTCAAACTTCGTCTATTGATAATCACAATCGGTTACAGAATGAGTGCGTACATAACTTCTGTCACTACCATCTATTTATACTGAGACATGTTGCCTGCGCACTTGTCTTAACTCCTGCGTACTTAGCAACTACGCAGACCTTTGTTCATGCGTATTTGTTAAGTACGCAGGATTTACATCCTGCGCACTTGCTAAGTACGCACAACACTTTACAAAGACAAAACAAGTACAAGTACCTACATATACGTTTACAACTCGATAAACCAATATATACATATACTAAATACATTTACAAGTACAGAAAGTAAAGTTCAAAAGCATAAAACAACATCCAGAGTGTCTGTCACACAAACGTGCTCCAACAAACTCCCCCTTGACAACAACTCTGGATCGTCTTCGGTCTTCAACCTCCTGCAGCTCCAGCTTCCCATATTCAGCTTGTAGTCAAGACAAAACTTGAGAAACTTGTTGTATCTTGATGTTTGAAGCTTCATCCACTCGTCCATGTAGATGCAATATTTTTCATTAAGAGGCGTCAGGTCTTTCACAGAGAAGTTGATGATAGTGATTTCATCAAAGACCCTCATCAGTTCCTTTGGTTCCAAGCTTCCACTTGCGGACATCACTCTTCCAATCACCAGTGCCTTGCCCGTCTTTGGGTCTATGTACCAGTACCATATGTTGCCCAGGATATTCTGAGATAACTTGCTCAAGGGTATCTTGGTTTCACACAATACTGGCTTGTAAACCAGCATCTTTAGGTTTTGATTAGTCACAAGATGTTTGACGGACTTATCCATGACTCTCTTAGGCATTTGAGGCTTGAATACCTCAAAGTTTCCTGATCTCCCCTCTCGCTGTAGTGTACCCCACAAACCCTTTGATACTGCATGACTTGTATCACCTAGCAGCTCACGGTTAGCAAAGTTCACTAGATCGTACTTTTGTAGGGAGCTGAACGCCTCGCTGGTAGGTTTCAAGTATTGAACCCACCTGCTCGCTTGATGGCGGACAACTTCTTGTCGTCGTCGTACTTGATAGACAAGATCAAACATGTAGCTCCATGTTTGTCTATTATGGATGTCTTTTGCCAGACAGGAGCTTGATCCTTGGTAAACCATCCACAAGGATATTTACTTTTCCATGCCTCAAGATCAACAGGTTGAGGATCGATGGGAGAGGCTTCAGTCGAGGTTGCTGCACCACTAACCTCAGCAACAAATTCAGGCTCGACTGAACCTGTGTTAGTATTAGCTTCAAAGGCTGGAGCTACAAAGATCTCTCCATCCTCAAGCTCGTATACTCCTTCACCGTCCCCCTTTGGAAACTCCACTACAACATCTTCATCTTCCACATCCCACTCATCATCAGACTCGATCTCTCCTTCATCAAGATTGCAGAGAGCATCGATCTGTGCTTCCTTGGAATAGTCTAGCTCAATCATTAAGATGACCTCATAAGATAGGTCGTATAGAACATCAGCCGGAGACTTTCCTTATCTCCACTACCTGACACATTACCTTCGTGTTGAGTGGACTCCCCCTCAGCCATAGGCACAACATAAATGGGAACAATCGCTACCGCTTTTTGCTCACTTCCACTAGGACCGACCAGGATCCTTGTCCGTGTCGTCATCCTAAGTCAGGTCGACTAAGTGACAAGCCTCGTACTACTCGGTTTAGTAGGCTTCTCATTCTCCTTCATTAACTTCTGAATCTTCTCCCCCTGAGCAGCAAGCGTCTTGGTCATATCACAGACCAATTTAACCATCATGCCGTGCTCTTTTCGCTGCAACTCATCAACAACCCTTTGTTTCTTCAAAGCCGCTACTTCATCAACCAAAGAATTAATTTGACCTTGTTGCTTGTCAGACTCCTCCCTTGATTTCCGTACCGTCTAAAGCAAACCAACAACTTGAGTCTCTAGAGTAGCAATCCTTGCATTTCGTGGATCAGGATCCCTAGTTGTAGAGGCTTCGGCAATATAATGGGGAAAGGTGAAGATTTCTTCAAAATTGAACCCATGGGTGAAATCACCATATGAGAAGGGTTCACTGAGTGGTTGAAGGGTGGTAGTGGGGATAGTGGTTGGGATGATTGTGGTTTCAAAAGTTGTTGGTGTGATGGTAATCGATTCCGTCTGAATTGGACTGGACACCATCTCATGTTGGACAGAATGGAACGGGAGGAGTACTATCACAGGAACCTCCTGTGTGATAGTAGGGACATCTACTTTAGCAGTAACACTTGGTTGCTCCCTCCTCTGGTATAGCTGGGTTGAGGTTGAGGCAGTGCTCATGGCTTTAGTGATTGGCTGTCGTGACACACGAGCTTCAACTTCTCTAGGTATAGCCGCAAATGGCTTATCCCCCGGACGCCTTACACTTCTTTCTCTTCTCTGCCTATGTAATTCATCATCCTAATCGGAATCGGGTTCATATTCGCTCCCTGTACTCTCTTGTCTTTGCCTTTTGGAAGATTACTCGGGAAGGGAAACCTTTGTCAACTTCCGGGGGTGTGATTGATCTGGTGCCTCATCAGAATCAGATGAATCAGATTTAGTGGATTCAGAATCTGACTCCTCAACACCATCTCCTCCTTCTTGTTCTTCAACACCCCTCTTCAGAATCATCACTCTCAGACTCTCCATCTCCTTTTGCTTCCTCGCCTACTTTTTTATCTGAGTGTTCACTCAGTTCAGGCTCAGACTCATCACTAAACCATCTAAGATCTGGAGGGGCCACATATGCTTCATTGATAAGGTGGTCAAATAGATGAGTGTGCGCAGGGGTAGGTTCTACACTGCCTGGCGTAAGGAAATGCGAAAACACTCTCTTTGCCACCGTCTTGAATTTCAGTCTTTCACCAATTGCCGGTAGATTTGTCAAAGCATCATTAATCAGAAGTTGAATGTACCGTGGGTACAACAGGAATCTAAACTTCTCTGAAGTATTGATCTGATCGGTTATAGCATTGTAGATGTATTTGGAGAAGTTGTTGCCCTTGTTGAGAGACAACCCAACCATTGCAGCTGCCAAGTCATGACCCATGGCATCCTTGCCTGCTTTCCTTGAAGAGATGCACATGATCATGACATGGGCAAAGTACATCCATTGGTCTAGTAACCACATCTTCTTGTAAGAGGCATAATCTCTAGCACTGACATATCCCATCCTCTGTCGGTTGCTAGATCTCTGAACTGTAGGACTCTCCGAATGGTGTCTTCAGAGATAGCAATATCATGACCCGCTATAGTAGCCCTTATGAAATTTGGGGTTACTGTACAGTCATGATCAGCTGTCTCCCATAACCGTTCCAGATAAGGTCTTGACACGATTGGATCAGCTGAAATGGCATAGCTGATCTTGGAACGGTTCAGAAAGTCCACAATCTCTTTGTATTGAAGGGAAGCACCCTTCCATTCTGGATTCATGAGAGCAAGAAGATTAAACTCACTGGTAAATGCACGAGCCATCATTGCAAAAAACACACAATCAACACTATAAGAACATATAGACTCATTGGAATTGAACAAACCTGACTGAGTATAGCAATTACACAAAGAACTAAATTCCAGGCTTAGAAGTTTTTCATAAATGCCCTTCCTACGTACTTAGTAAGTACGCAAGGTTTATGTCTTGCGTACTTAGCAAGTACGCAAAAGGAATACCTTGCGTAGTTGCTAAGTGCGTAAGTGTTGACACTTAAAACCATTTCAAAATCCAAAATTCACTCGAAGTGGGTCTTTTCCGTGGATTAAGGTCACCACAAGGTCGAAATGCTTGATTATGATTTACGGAACCAGCACCAATAGCAATGACCTGCTACAACCGGTAAGTCGTGACCTAACTCTGGTTCGACGTAAACCCTGTAGGTCCCCGAGTGTCTCGGATCGTTACGTGTGGGTGTGTGAGTAGTCGGACAGGGTGCGGAATACTGACTAGGTGGAGAATCAAGTAACACAAAGTAAACCGATAAACTTCGTCTATTTTAAAACTTGTAGGTTACAGAGATGTTACAAATGAGTGCGTACATAACTTCTGTCACCACAACCTATTTATACTAGACCTGATCTCTGCGCACTTAACAAGTGCGCACTGCAAATTGTTCTTGCGTACTTAACAAGTACGCAGATTATTCTTGCATACGCAGGAAGTAATTCTTGCTTACATGCTAAGTGCGCAAAACACTTAGAGAAACAGAAGACTAGTACATACTTTAGTAATTACAACTCGATAACTACTACATACAGACACTAACTTACAAAGACTAAAACATACAAGACAAGTACAAAAGATAAGACAATATCCAGAGTGTTTGTCACACAAAAGTGCTTCAACAAACTCCCCCTTGATAACAACTCTGGATTGTCTCCGGTCTTCACTGCTCCCTAGCTTTAGCTTCCATCTTCTTCTTGTAGTCAAGGCAGAACTTGACCACCTTGTCGTATTTAGAAGCAAGGAACTTTGTCCACTCGTCCGTGTACATGAAGTAGTTGTCAGCTAGCGCCTCCAGATCTTTCACAAAAAAGTTTATGAAGCAGACTTCATCAAAAACTCTGATCAGTTCCCTTCGCACTAAGCTTCCACTCTTGGACCACACCTTTCCAATCACCACTGCCTCGCCCGATTTAGGATGTACGTACCAGTACCATATGTTACCAAGGATATCCTGAGATAACTTGCTCAGGGGAATCTTGGTTTCACACAGCACTGGCTTGTATACCAGTTTCTTTATGCTTTTACGAGTCACGGGATGTCTAACGTTCTTGTCCCTGAATCGCTTGGGTACTTGAGGCTTAAACGTTTCTAACATCCCAGATCTTACCTCTAGCTGCAAAACCTGCCACAAACCCATCGCTACTGCGTGATTTGAGTGACCCAACAGCTCTCGGTTTGCTAGGTTCACAAGGTCATATTTTGGCAAGGAGCTGAAAGATTCTCGGTTTGAACGCCCCTAGCTCGCTTAATTGCAAACAACTTCTTGTCATCCTCGAACCTCACAGCTAAGATCATACGTGTCGCTCCATGTTTGTCTATGATTGATGTCTTCTGCCAGACAGGAGCCAGATCCTTTGATGACTTGCAGGTGTATGTTTGCTTTTCTACGCTTCTGGATCCACAGGTGTAGGGTCGGTAGGAGAGGCTTCAGTCGACGCCTCAACAGTACTTACAGGCTCGACTGAACCTGTGTCAAGATTAGTTTCAAAGAATGGAGCTTCGAAAATCTCTCCATCCTCAAACTCATATTCTCCTTCCCCTTCACCCTTGGGAACTTCAATCACAACATCCTCATCCTTCTCATCCCAGTCATCACCAGACTCGATCTCTCCCTCTTCCAGATTGCAGAGAGCATCGATCTTTGCTTCTTTGGAATAGTCTGGCTCTAATAATAAGATCACATCGTCCGACACGTCCTCAGATGGATCTTTCAATACGTTAGCCACAGAATTTCCTTTATCATGACCCGAAGAATCACCTCCACATTCACTCCGAGTAGACTCCCCATCAGCCATAGGCACGACAGAAATGGGAACAATCAGCAAAGCCGACGATTGTTGGTCACTTCCACTCGGTCCGGATTCAGGATCCTTGTCCTGAACATCACCCTTAGTTAGATCAACTAAGTGACAAGCCTCTTCACTGCTAGGATTAGGTGGTTGCTTATCCAACAATTCTTTCAATTTCTCCCCCTGAGCAGCAAGCGTCTTAGCCATTTCATAGACCAGTTTAACCATAGCTTCATGCTCCTTACGCTGCTTTTCATCAACCGCTTGTTGTTTCTGTACCAGTTCAAGTACTCCAGCAACTTGAGTCTCTAGAGTAGTGATCCTGGCATCTCTAGGATTAGGACCCCTAGACGACGATGCTTTAGCTTGATGAGTTGGGAAGGTGAAGATTTCATCAAAATCAAATCCATGAGTAAACTCAAACTCAGGAAATGGTTCACTGATGTGTTGGAGAGTGGTTGTGGGGACTGAGGTAGGGATGGTGGTTTTTTGGATGGTATTTGGGGTGCTGGTGATAGACTCAGTCAGAATTGGAGTCGTTATCGCCACCTGGACACATTGTATAGGGTGGGTTACTATCATAGGAACCTCCTCTGTGATAGTAGTAGTAGCCTCAACAAATGTTACCAATGGCCTCATCCTCTGTCGTCGATAAAGCGGCTTTGAAGGTGAAGTAGAAGTCGATTCAGTGCTCGCAGCTGTCACTGTTACTTGCCTCCGAGCACTTACTTACACCTCACGATGAATAGGTTGATGTTGCCTATCCCCCTGACATTTGTTGATACTTTCCCGTCTGCGTCTCTGTATTGCAGCGTACGAATCAGAATCGGGCTCATATTCACTGCTAGTCTCTTGTCTCTTTTTCTTGGATGACGACCGGGAAGGGTCACCTTCGTCAATCTTTTTGGGTGTGCTAGTGATGGTGCATCTTCAGAATCAGATGAATCTGACTCGGTCGCTTCTGAGTCGAATTCTTCAGCACCCCCACTTCCCTGTTCTTCTTCTCCTCCTTATTCAAATACTTCATCCTCAGATTCAACTTCCTCTTCTTCCTGTTGTCCATCACTGTGTTCACTGAGTTCTGTTAGGACGTAGTTGGTAATGTCTTTATGTTTTTGTAATGTAAATGTTCTAAGTGTTTATGCAAGTTATGCCAGAGGCGAACTTGTTAAGTTTGCCTACTCTAACAGAGGCGAACTTGTTAAGTTCGCTTAAGTATATCTGAGGCGTCAGATGTCTATAAATAGTGTTTACAGAGTCAGTTTGAGTATAGAATCATAAAACGAACAGAGTTGAACGATTGAGTCTGTAAACTCTATTGAGAATTGAAATACAAGTGTGAATGTTATTTACTTGATTGTTTTAATTGTCTTTTGTATATGCAATCGTTGATTCGTTGGATTCCGCACTCCGAGTTAACGACGTCTTATCACGAGAACGATCCGTAGAAGTGCCATGAGGACCTACAAGTGGTATCAGAGCTTATGCTCGTGATTCTTGGTGATTCTAGACGGTTTTGTATGCAAATTGACAAGAAATTCATCATCTTTGACATTTTTATTTCCATGGAGTTTTCAACCTTAATTTGGTTCTGATTTGGTGTTTTTGAAGAGGATTTTGAAGAAATTGATCCGATAGAAAGGTTCTAATTGAGAAATTACACAATCCTACGGTTTGATTTTGACTAATTCCTTCAAATCAGTGAATTATGAAGTTTTTTTGGTGATTCTTGGTTCGCGGTTTTTGTTTTGAACTGTTCTTGATTTTGAATCTGCTGAAGCAAGTGAACTTGCTGATTTGGTGTGCAGGCGAACTTGTCACTTGTCAAGTTCGCTTGTCAAGTTCGCTTCTCACAAATTAAGCGAACTTATTTTTAGGCGAACTTAATCAGATTTTCTGGATTCTGGTTAAGCGAACTTATTAAGTTTGCTTCATATTAAGTTCGCTTGGGTATCAGAGAAGCGAACTTATTATCTTCGCCTAAGGGTAGTGGGTGTTCAAAACTTGGAAATTTTTCAGAAAAATGGCAAATATGGTACAAGTAACGAATATGTTCAATTATGATAATGAGATTGGTACATCTCAAAAACCGCCGAAGTTGTTGAATCTTGCTGACTATTCTAATTGGAAAGATAGGTTTGATCAGTTTGTACCTTTTACCGATACCAGTCTCTGGATTCCTATTTTAATTGGTTATACGCATCCGAATTATTCGTGGATGGGACAGGATGATGTTCCAAAGCCGGTGTCAGCATTAACTACTGAAGAAAAGTTGTTGTTTGATAGGGAAAAGAAAGCGATGGCAAGTATTTCAATGTCTCTTCCGAAGGAAATATATCACAGTTTCAAACAATTCAAGTCTTCTCAATAACTGTGAGATGCATTACAGAAAATATGTGAAGGTAGTTTGGATGTAAAGAAGATTAGAAAAGAGTTACTGAAGAAGCAATTCTTGGTCTTCAAACATTTTCAAAATGAATCCTTGGATGATCTTGCTACCAGATTCTATCATCTGCTTAGTGAACTGTCGTGTGCTTCTGTGGTGTATGAGACTGAAGAAATTAATGATAAGTTCTTGGAGGCATTACCATCAAAATTTGATGTGTATACGGTTTTGATAAAGGAAAATATCAAGTACAAAACCATGTCTCTTGAAGAAGTTCTTGGGAAGATTCAATCACATGACCAGAATATGAAGAAGAAAGAGACGAACATGGAGCATATCCAGGATCCTTCAATGTATTTTGCCAAGACTTCTGGTAAAACTGGTACAGGAGTTGCATTCTTTTCTGGCGATGCTCAAGATTCTTCTAATGATCAGTGTTCTGGAGTTCCTATTCATTCTGGTCATTCTAGTCATTCTGGATTTTCTGCAACAACAGCTTCTACATCTTCTGGATCTCATATAAATCAAAAGGTTGCTGATGATTATCTAGCTATGTTTTCCTCATTCATGGCTTCATATGAGAATTTTATTAGAGGGAAAATTCATGATCCTAAGGTTATTGAAGAAGATTTCAGACAGATTGAACCTGTTGATCTAGAAGAAATGAATATCCAATGGAATATGGCCATGTTGATGCGTCAAGCAAAGGATTTCTTAAAGAAAACTGGTAGAAAGAATATTGGATCTAATAATCGATCACGCATGGGATTTGATAAAACCAAAGTGCGTTGTTATAACTGTCAAGAGTATGGTCACTTTGCTAAAGAGTGTGTGAAGCAAAAGGTTGAGTTTGATTCTCAGAAGAAGCAGAATAATTTTCAGAATATTCGTAATCAATCACATGGTTCATCTGGAAATTCAAATCATGCATCTGCATCATCGGCATTGGTTGCACAGAACGATGAGAACTATGACTGGGGTATTCATCTAGAAGATTTAGTGGGTGCTGTAAGTTAAGCCTTTGTAGCAGAAATTCATTCTAAAAAATCAGAAGAGGTGAATGATGATGACAGTTCGAGTGATGGTTCGAGTGATAGTGAAAGTGTGCAGATTGTTGATGAAGAGATAGAACAAGTGTAGAATATTGATTCTGATGTTGCATCAGGTATTGCTGAAGATGATATTGTTTTAACACAAAATGCTTCAGATGGTGCTGATTCAGAGAATATTTCCATTGCCAAAGTTTTCATGGCAGACATGTCTGATCCGTCAAAGGTAAAAGACTCTGTTTGTCATATTTACTGTTCTAACTGCATTACTGTAAAATATAAATTTCAAAAGGTCATGGATGACAACACAAACTTGATATGTAATATGAAATCGATGCATTCAGTTAATGAGAAACTGAAAGATAATGATAAATTGTGCATCGATAGAATTGAGTCTTTGAAAAGAGACTTAAATTCTCTGGGGTTAAAATATAAAGAACAAGCTTATCATCTGGATATGGCTTATGCTGAGATAGAAAAACGAAATGAAGTTGTTGCTCAAAAGAATAAAGAATTTTCTGACAAAGAGTATGAGGTGATCAAACTTCATAGAAAGTTAGAAAAGTTTGAAAATTCATCGGTAGTTTTGGATTATTTTAATTCAAATGCTGATCCTACTAAGCGAGTTGTTGGGATTGGATTTGTTCCCCCACCATTTAATGCAAATTATGTGATTGAACCTGAAATCATACATGGAGAGGAAATAGATCCAAAACAGTGTTGAATGTCAATCCGGTAACTTGTGAGGATATGGTTTATGAATCTGATTCTGCGGATGAGGTGTTTGGTGAGAATAAAGTTGAAGGTATTCCAAAAGAGGTGAAACTTGATGAACCAACAGTTGTAAACACTGTTACCCGTGATAGATGCATTCTGACTGAACCTGATGAGGTGAAAGTTGTTACACCTAAGCTTTCTCCGATTTTACAGTCAAGTGGTTTTGTCGCTGCTTGTCATCAAAAGGAGCATTCATCAAAGGTGACTACACAGGTTTATGTTCCGAAGAAGACAGTAAACTGTTCTGGAAAATCTTCTGAAGCTTATTCCTCTGATGACTCCTCAAACTCAAATAATACTTCTTACTTTAGAACTTCTAAAGAGAGAAGAGTTTGTTTTCATTGCAACGAAGCTGGTCACATTCTGGTCAATTGTCTTTATAAGAACCAGGGCAAATTGAAGACTGTTCCATCAAAACCAAAAGTGGTAAAAATTCTGAAAAGAACAGATGAGGGAAAGTCATCCTTTAGTTTGGAGAAAAATATGTCATGTCGATCTTGTGTTAAATCCTCTGGATTTAAACAGCAGGACAAATTGAATTCCAAATCATTTGTTTGTCAAGAGAAACTTGAGATTCCTCTTGTTAGAAGTTCAGAAGATTCTCAATCTGAAGTTAAATTGTCTAGACCACAAAGGAGAAGACGAAACAGAAAATTGAAGAAAATTTTGGAAACATCTGAATGTGATAATAATATATCAAATAATGTTTTTCAAAATAATCAAAATGTGTCTTCTTTGAAAAAGTCTGTTGGCAAAACTTCTATTCCAAAGGTTAATGATAACATTGCTTGTGAATTGCTAGAAGTTGTTTATTATGATCAATCTGGACGACCCAAGACCATAATGGCTTGGGTTCCTGTTTCTAACTGATTTTCGTTGTTTATGTAGGGACAACCAAGGAGGACTATCAACAATACATGGTATGTGGATAGTGGTTGCTCTCGACATATGACAGGGAATATTAGATTGCTTGAGGATGTTAAAAATATTGATGGAGGTTATGTCGCTTTTGCGGGGAATAAAGGCGGGTACATAACTGGACAGGGTACTTTAAAGAATGATAAAGTCAAATTTGAGAAGGTGAATTATGTGGAGCAGCTTGAACACAATCTTTTGAGTGTATCACAAGTTTGTGACAAGAAGTTTTCGTTCCATTTCAATGATGCCGAGTGTTATATCTTGAAACCTGGTTTCGTTATTCCTGACGAATGGATTCTCATGAAGGCCCCGAGGAGAAATGGCACGTATGCCCTTGACATGAGTGTCGCTACTACAACGGATTCAATTCCTACAGGTTTACTCTCCATGGCGTCGGAATCAGAATTTGTTTTGTGGCACAGGAAGTTAGCTCACATCAACTATCGGAAGATGAACTATATTGTTAAGAATGACGTGGTTCTTGGTATTCCATAGATGAAATTCTCAGTTCCTGATGATTGTATTCCTTGCAAGAAGGGGAAACAACGAAAGAAATCACACAAATCTAAATCGAAGAATTCTATCGTAATTCCTTTGGAGCTACTGCATATGGATTTGTTTGGTCCGATTAGTATCAGGAGCATTGGTGGAAAATCATACTGTTTGGTAGTAACAGATGATTTTTCTAGATTTTCATGGGTTAAGTTTCTTTTTTCTAAATCTGAAACCACTGAGTTGGTCCAATACTTACTCATGGGTTTGGAGAATTTGTTCAATCTGAATGTCAAAAGAATTAGGAGTGACAATGGCAGCGAGTTTAAGAATAGCAAGATGGGCTTATTCTATCTTCAAAAGGGAATTCATCATGAATTCAGTGTGCCATATGTTCCTCAACAAAACGGTGTTGCTGAACGAAAGAACAGGACGTTGGTTGAAACGGCACGCACGATGCTTGCAGATTCTAAGCTTCCAGTTACTTTTTGGGCTGAAGCTGTGAATACTGCGTGTCACGTTTTGAACAGGGTCTTGACCGTCAAGTGACACAACAAGACTTGTTACGAGTTGTTGAATAATCGAAAGCCGAATATGGATTATTTACTACCTTTTGGTAATCCTTGCACCCTGTTGAATGTTAGAGATGTCCCAACCAAGTTTAGTGCTAAGGCTATTGAAGGGATTTTTCTAGGGTATGTTGCAAATTCTACTACCAAGAGGGTTTATAACAAAGAGACACTCCAAGTTGAAGAATGGTTCCATATTCACTGTTCAAATCGGTCTTTACCTCAAATGGCGATTGGACCAGATTGGGCATTTGATTATGAAAACTTATTCAAGTCTTTTAATTTACCTTCTAATATTTCTCCTGATGAAGCTGCTGTTCTCTATGATTCATGTCAGGATGCACAGCACAATGGCTTTCTACCAAATGCGGTTCCACATTCATCGGTTCCATCTACTTCTGCTCTCGATCCTAATGTTACTTCTTGTTTGGGACCACAAGATTCAGAGAGTGAGGAAGACAATGCTATTTTTCAAGATTCTTCTGCTGATCCTTTGTTGGGTGATGATCCATTACCTTCGGCACAGGATTCGGGGGAGATTCCTACAAATTTAGACTCGGAAATTCCAATTAATCATGATTTGTCTTATCAATCTAATACAACTCATGTTGAAGTGTTGCCGGTTCCTGAGGTTGCTTCCATTAAGGAACTCAAAGATCATCCGGTGACAAATATAAACGGGAATTTGCAGGATGGAGTGAAAACACGTTCTTTTGTTGACAATACTTGTTTGCATACATGTATTAAAGATTCTGGTGTTCTTGATGATTGCTCACATTCATGTTTTATTTCTTAGGTCGAACCCAAAAATGTTGAAATGGCATTAAATGATAACAACTGGACAGAGGCCATGTAGGAAGAACTTGCTCAGTTTGACAAACTTAAGGTTTGGAATCTTGTAGATCTTCTGAAGGGTGTGTTTCCGATAGGTACTAAATGGGTGTTTAAATGTAAGAAAGACGATCGAGGTGTCGTGGTAAGAAAAAAGGCAAGATTAGTTGTCCAGAGCTTCAATCGACAATAGGGGGTTGATTACACCGAGGTTTATGCGCCTGTTGCGAGGCTTGAAGCTATACGGCTGTTTCTAGCTTTTTCTTCTTATAATGGTTTTAAGGTGTTTCAATTGGATGTGAAAAGTGCCTTTTTATATGGACAGGTCAAGGAGGAGGTTTATGTTTGTCAGCCGCCGGGGTTTGAAGATCCACTTAATCCGAATATGGTTTTCAAGCTTTATAAGGCCCTCTATGGTCTTCATCAGGCTCCTCGAGCGTAGTATGAAACATTGTCCACACATCTTTTGGCAAATGATTTTGTTCGTGGCAAGATTGACTCGACCTTATTCATAAAGAAATCGGGGGAGATTACCTACTGGTGCAGATATATGTGGACGATATTATTTTTGGCTCAACAAATGAAGGGTTATGCAAAGATTTTGAGAGTGTTATGAAGTCGAAATTTGAAATGTCAGCTATGGGAGAGTTATCGTTTTTCTTAGGTTTACAAGTAAATCAAAAGGAAGATGGTTTCTTTATTCATCAGTCCAAGTATGTCAAAGACATCTTGAGCCGGTTCAAGATGGAGGACTGTACCCCATTTGATACTCCGATTCAGGTCAATCATAAGTTGAATTCTGACCCGGATGGAAAAGATGTGGATTGTCGACTTTACAGATCAATGATTGGATCTCTCATGTACTTAACCGTTTCAAGGCCAGATATAATGTTCGCTGTGTGCATCTGTTCCTGATTCCAGGCAAAACCAAACGAATCTCACTTAATAGCTGTAAAAAGAATCTTTCGTTATTTGAAAGGAAAACAAAGATTGGGACTATGGTATCCACATGGTTCTAACTTTGATTTCAATGCTTATACTGATTCTGATTTTGGTGGTTATTGTTTGGACAGGAAATCTACAACAGGTGGTTGTCAGTTCTTGGGTAATCGACTTATATCCTGGTAATGCAAAAAGCAAACCACAGTCTCCATTTCTACATGCGAAGCAGAATACATCGCTGCTGCAAGTTGTTGTTCACAAATCCTATGGATACAACAGCAATTAATAAATTACGGTTTGAATTTCATAGGAACCCCTATGCTTATTGATAATAATGCTACAATGTCTATAACTAATAATCCTGTTAAGCACAGTAAAACAAAGCACATTGAGATTAGATATCATTTTATTCGTGATTGTGCAGAGAAAAGGTTGATTGAGCTGGTAAAGGTTCACACTGATGATAATTTTGCTGATTTGTTTACCAAGGCATTTGATCGTACTAGGTTTGAATTTCAAATCAAAATGATAGGTATGATCAATCCCGAATAAAAGTTTTTCAAATTCAGATTTTCATGGAAAATTTTGTTTTTAATTTCTTTTATTGCTTTATTACATTTCTGCATTTTAAATTTTCAGTCAAAAAGTTCTTAAATTATAAAAAGTCAAAACAAAGTGAAAAATATAAAATTTGACATCATTTGAAGTTAGAGAAGAAATGATAGTACATCAGTGATTAGTTCATTTCACACGATCTCAGTAGACCTTTGATATATGATTGTTTAAAGTAATTTGACTAGATCTAAATTTCAAAGTCTGCATAAATGAGAAATGATAGTGTTGTGAATGCTCTAATTTTGATAATTTTTTTAAAATTTGTGAATGAGTTTTGAAACTTGAATTGTCAATAGACTATAAGCGTTTTGAAACTAATAGTAGTGTGGAAATTAAATATGATATGATTACATCTGTGATTTGAATCCATTATATGCCTGGGTGTGTGTGTAAAGAATATATGGTTTTAATGAATTTCATGAGACCAATATCGAATTATATCTTTATCACAAATTTATTTCAGTTCACATTACTACCCATGCCCCAAAAAACATGCAATGTTTTGTTGAACTAAGATATGCTTTCAAAATCTGTTGAAACATATATTAGCCCTTGGATTAGTTAGATACGTCATCTAGTCCGACTCCATTGAATCTTATCTAGATAATAGTTGGATCCTCATACCTGAATCTGTTGATTCTCATTATACAGCCAATTCATTAGAATCTTCTGATTCTGAATCATCATGATTCTTATATCATTTGGGATCTGCTTCTATTCTTGTGTTAAATGAGATAATTTCATCTTGGAAATTGATCTAATCTTAAAATAAATTGTATATGTCTTGAAGATAGTGCAATTTTTATTTCTGTTTGGCATATATGTGAGGTACACGATGTTTTTTATCTAAATGGTACTAAATCACATGAATTTGAAGAATAAACGCTTATAGTTTCAAATCATATAATATTGACAAATTTAAGAATTCATGCTTTATATTACAAATTCGGTATGAATAATTGAGTATTTCATAACCTGATCTCATTTATTTTGAAATTTATCACGTATCATTTCAAATATTGTTCAAATACTGAAAATAATGTATAAAAATGAAAAAGGTGTAAAGCACACAATAATGATTTGAATTGTTTCATATCATAAGTTACCCTTGGTTATTGCTAAAATGTGTGATGAACTACTCAGATACTGATATGATCTTCTTACTCATGATGTTACTTCAAAAATATGTGATTTCAGTTTATACAAATAAAAAGTCAAAAATATGTGATTCCGTTTGTACAAATAAAAATCCAAAAATATGTGATTCCGTTTGTATAGATAAAATTCAAAAAGATTTTGTTTTTTTTTTATTTTCTATGAAAATTCTAAGCGTTTATTAAAATGTTCGGGATTGGATCAGATACATGCTGCTGACGGAAGTTCAAGAAGTGACGGGTTGAAAGTTGGTAGATATTTGATCAAGGGAAAGATGAAGGCATTAAGTTCGCCTAAATCTGGTGAAGCGAACTTAATATGTTCGCCTGATGTTGGTGAAGCGAACTTATTATGTTCGCCTAGTGCTTGTTAAGCAAACTTAACAAGTTCGCCTAAATAAGCGAACTTAATCTGTATAAGGTACTTGTCCAGGCGAACTTAATCAGTCTTCTTCCTCAAATTTCAAGCGAACTTGTCTGTTGGAGAATTTTTTTAAAAATTTTTCAAAATCAGTGATTGTTGGGTTGTTTACCGGTATCTTCTAATTCGAATTTGAATTGCGAACGTGACTAAGGTATTTTCATCGATTTTCATCCTTTCAATTGTGAGAAAATTGAAGTTTTTATCTCGGTTTTTCATTGCTATTTTGAACCGACTGTTTTGCCGTAATTGTTGTTATATCAGACTTCAATCATAAAATTGATCTTTGATAATGTTCCATTAGTGCTAATCGGTGTGATTCCTTTGCTTATTTCATGAGTTCCAATCGGTTTGAAAGATTTTTGATTTCTGGGATTGGTATTTGAAACGTTAGACAGTTCAGGCGAACTTGTTCAAGTGAACCTGTCTAGGCGAACTTAATAAGTTCGCCTTTTGCAACACTAAGCGAACTTATTAAGTTCGCCTAGGGGTCAGAAGGGTTTTGGACTTGTAAATTTTTTTTGTTTGAAATTTGTAAAAAAAAATTTTGTTTCAAATATGTTTTTCATGTTGTTTTGTGTTTGTTATTTTTCTAATGTGTTTGTTGTCCAAATATTTTTCAGATTACTCGTCGTGTCGAATACAAACATAACCAGGTGGCATTATTAGATCCTAATATGTCAGAGGCCGTAAACTTTCAAGGAATTATTGGATTTCTGAATCGTTCACGACTTCGTGTCGCATTATCTGCAGATCCATACATAAGTCTGGTGTATATTCAGCAATTTTGGGACACAGTTCATCAAGATACTGACGTAGAACCTCATGTTCTTCGTGCCATTGTAAACAATACAGAGATTGCAATATCGGAAGAAATTATTCGTGCTGCTCTTGCTCTAGGTGGTGCTGCTGATGATCCTATATCATACCCTAGTACATTGATTATGGGATGCTTTTAGAGGATGGGTTACCATGGAAGACCTAATGATACACAAGCTCGTAAAGGTGGTTTGGTGGGTGAATGGAGATATTTCATGCATGTGATTATTCAATTCCTTTCTCCTCGTAAAGCTGGTACAGATGGGTTAAAGACTGCTCTTCAAGCTGCTATGGTAGCTTTTACTTTGAACAAGCGGTTCAATTTTGCACGTTATGTTTATCAGGAGATGGTTATGCAAATCACACCTGCTGAAGGTCAAGGATTTTTGATGTATCCTAGGTTTATCCAGACGATTCTGAATCATCTTCTTCCTGATCTCCCACAGCATCCGATTCGATTAACTTTGACTCCGATGTCCAAGCGTATCTTTACTTATTGGACTAAGGTGAAACAACAGAATGCCGCGTTGATTCCTGTTAATACTCTATTATTTGGTCACTTAATCAATCCTGATTATGTTGAACCACCGAATGACAACTGGTTTCATCCTGATGAAATAGCTCAAATGCATGGTCCGAATGCTCAACAACAACAACAACAACCACAACAACCTATACAACAACCTATTCCACAACATGTACAAGTTCAACACAACAAGGTCCAGTACAACAACAAATTCCTATTCAAGAACAAGTTCCAATTCAACAAGCTTAGGTTGATATACCTGTTAATGAACCTGTTCTAGAAGAGGTCGTTCATGAACATGAACAAGATCTAGGGATGAATATGGATGATTTTGTTGATGACGCTGTGAACTCACCCATTCATGAAGCCGAAGGGAATATGGTGACAGATAATGAGTCGAGTTCTAGCTCAAGTGATACGATTTTACCTATTTCTAAAGAAACCGAATCTGATGAATCTAAAGATTTTCCCTCAGACCATTATGAAAGGTTGGCTAGTATACCATTGGCTAATGCTGGTAAACGTATTAAATCTACAGCCAGAAGACAACGACGTAAGTCTGTTCGGGATGCTCCTTCCGGATCAGTACTTGGAAAAAGAACATTGGTGGATGAGAGTTCTGATAGTGATTTTAATCCGAATCCTAAAACTCAAAAACTTATGTCTCCTTCAATTGCTGCTGCTCAATCTTCACAGGGTGTAGAGGATGCTACTTTTGTTGCTTCCTTAATTGTTACACCTCCAAGTTCTAAAGATCAATCTCCTGTTCTAACTCCTGTTCCTCCTGTGGTTATTCCTACTCCTAGTCCTTCGGTTCCTCAATCTTCGGCTGGTCCTTCTAAGCCTTCTGATTCTGATAGGATTACTTTCCTTGAATCTCAAGTGCTTGCTTTACAAACTCATGTGGATACTCTTGTATCTACTGATACTCAACGACAGCTGGTGATTCAGACTCAAGCTACGCAGATTTCTGCCATGCAGGCACTAGTATCCAAACTTGTTGAGCGTCTTGACGCTCAGGGGGAGTTAAGGATACGTGATACATGTCACACTGAGTCTATTCAAAGACATGATGATGAAGACAATGATCCTTCTGGTAATATTGAGGGTGATCGTCAGTACGCTGACGTTCATCCTATATCTAAAGTTCAGGGGGAGTCGACATCACAATCCATTGAAGGAAACAAAGATATTTCTGGAATTAATGAAAAAGAAATTTTATTATTGGAGTTCTTTGCAGAGTTTGAGGAGGAAGAAGCTGAAAAGATAGCATATCTTGATGACATTGATGAATTATTCAATGACATATAAGATGATGTGTCGGATAATGAAATAGAAGAAGGAGAGATAGTGGAGATAGAGATAGAGAAAGGTAAAGATAATGTGATTTATGAAGGCTGTGATGGTCTTAATGTTCCTTATAACTTCATCCAAGATGATGTTATTCCTGAGTTTACTTATGAAGGAGTAACAGATTCTATGGACTCCGTTGAAGACATCACACTGCCTGAAGATACTGCTGATTCTAAGATTGATACTGATGATGAAAACATTCAATCCAATAAAGATGCTGAAACTGATACTACTCACACTGAGTCTCTAAAGGTGAATGAAGAACCTGTGATGTACAGAAATACAGGTATGACCAGAGAACAGTGGAGAGAAGTTGTAAATAGCTGGATGAAGGTGTTACCCAAGTCTCAAGCACAACCTGCTCAGAAAGAAAACTATGTGAATAAAGAGAGGTGTGTAGGAAGAATCATAAGTTGGTTTTATGATAATAACACAAAATTATTTGCTATTAAAAGATCTAATGGTGTTCAGTACTTAAAGTCGAGGATCAAGTATTTCAATACCTTACTAAGGTGTGAAATGAATGGTCTAACTTCAAAGCCACTTATTAATAGATCCAAGTTTGGATTAGCTGATGTGATAGCAAATCTGATCAAGAGAGAAGGTGGTTCTGGGAAGTATGAAAGGCTAAAGCCTCAAAAAGGAAAGAGAGTGAAGAACATAGTTTAAAAGACTGGGAAAGTGACCTGGAAGTACAAATTCAAACCAGTACGTGTTGTACACAGGATACCATTGAAGAAGATTCCTCAAGATTTTCTTGGGAATATGAAATGGTGGTATGTCGATGTTAATACTGGTGAAGCAAAGTTTGAAGATAAAGACAATAAGGTCATTGTATTTTTCTATGATGCAATGAATCTTATAAATTTTTCAAAGAAAGATCAAAGAACGTTGAGAAAAAATGAAATCAAGTTCACTGATGAATGGAAAGAAAAAGGATTGCAGTATAAGAGAGTGTTGGAGATATGTAGAAGATATGGAGTGCATGCAGGAAGCAGATTACCGGATAATTGGAAGAGCTCTTCATAAAGACAGAAGACTGAAGATCAAGCTATTGTCAAGGGGGAGTCTGTTAGGACATAGTTGGTAATGACAAAAGCTTTGTAATAGTTTAGATCTAATGTGTTTATGTTTTTGTAATGTAAATGTTCTGAGTGTTTATGCAAGTTATGCTAGAGGCGAACTTGTTAAGTTCGCATAGTCTAATAGAGGCGAACTTGTTAAGTTCGTATATCTGAGGCGAACTTGTTAAGTTAGCTTAGTCTGTTAGAGGCAAACTTGTTAAGTTCGCCCAATGCAGGTCAGATGTCTATAAATAGTGTTTACAGAGTCAGTTTGAGTAAAGAATCAGAAAACGAACAGAGTTGAACGATTGAGTCTGTAAACTCTATTGAGAACTGAAATACAAGTGTGAATGTTATTTACTTGATTGTTTTTATTGTCTTTTGTGTATGCAATCGTTGATTCGTTGTATTCCGCACTTCGAGTTAACGACACGTCTTATCACGAGAACGATCCATAGAAGTGCCATGAGGACCTACAAGTTCAGGCTAAGATTCTGCAATATACCATCTCCAATCTGCAGGCGCCACATAAGCTTCATCAATCAGGTGGCCAAAGAGTGGAGTATGCTCAGGGGTAGGTTCTACATTGCCTGGCATTAAGAACTATGAGAAAACTCTCTTGGTCACCCGCTTAACTTGTAATCTCTCCCCAATAGCAGGTAGATTAGGAAACACATCATTTATTGTTGAAGCACTTTCCTGTGACAACACTCTGGATAGAGTCTTAGTTTGTATTTTCATGTCTATAAATGTCTTTGTATGTAAGCGTCTTTATGTAGTTATCGAGTTGTATTTACTTTTACATATTGAATGTTGCATTTCTTTCTAAGTGTTTTGCGCACTTACATGTGCGCAGGAGAAAGATCCTGCGTACTTAGCAAGTACGCAAGAATACCTTTGCGTACTTGTTAAGTACGCAAGAGCAATTTGCCCTGCGCACTTGTTAAATGCGCAGGCATCAGGTCAGGTATAAGTAGGATAGGTTGACAGTAGTTAAGTACGCAAACATTATAGCAAATACGCAAATTGTAATCTCAGTACTTCTCTCTGTAACCTTCAAGTGTTTATAATACAAAGAACGTTTAAAGTGTTTTATCTTGTCGGTTTACTTTGTGTTGTTACTTGACTCTCCGCCTAGTCACGGGTATTCCGCACCCGGTCCGACTAGTAGACCCACTTGCAAGTGACGATCCGACACACCCGAGGGACCTACAAGTGGTATCATAGCATTTGCTCCTGATTTTGAGTGTTGTGAGTGAGTTTGGAGAGTTTTTACAAGCAAAAAGAGGTATTTTTGTTGATTTTTGTGATAAAATAGGGGTACCTCTTGAGCACTATTTTAGAAGCAAAAATCACTCAAAAACTGATTTTTGTTGTGTACTTGAGTGTTTTGAGCATCAAAGGTTGGTTAGGAACAAGTTTCTGACCCTTTGCCTCATTTTCATTGATCATCAGACGAATTTTTACCATCTCCGGCGAGTTTCAAGTGACCGGAAAAGTTTGGTGAAAGTTGCTGAAAAGGTATCCTGCGTACTTACCATTTTTGTCAAAAAGTACAGTTTTGTGTGTACTTACTAAATACGCAAGACTTATCTCCTGCATACTTATAAGTGCGTAAGACTGAACTTGTGCGAACTTAAGTTATATCCTGCGTACTTACATTTACTCCTGCGTACTTACAAATACGCAAGAGGAAATCTAAATACGCAAGACTATTTCTCAAGTGCGCAAGGCCAAAACCAAGTGCGCAACTATGTCTGACTTTTCTGAAATTTGACTAAGGGTTCACTATGTCGAATCTTCAGAATCTTGGAAACCAGCTGAATTATGATAATGAGATCGGTACACCACAGAAACCACCAAAGTTGCTGAACGTGAACGATTATTCTAATTGGAAAGCACGTTTTGAGCACTACATTTCTTATACCGACTCATCACTATGGATACCAATCCTTGAGGGATATAAGCATCCCACACACATCTATCTTGATGAAACCATGCCCAAACCTATCTCTAAGCTTTCTGACGAAGAAAAGAAAGCTTATGATCGTGAAAAGAAGGCACTTGGTTCGATCACTATGGCATTAACTCGGGAATTGTTCCACAGTTTCCGAGGGTATGACAATTCTAAGGATCTCTGGAAAGCTTTACAGAATAGATTCGAAGGAAATAGTGACATCAAGAAGAGTAAGCGGGATCTTCTCTGGAAGCAGTATGAGTGCTTCAGATTTTTTGAGAACGAATCTTTAGATGACCTCATCTCTAGGTTCTATCATTTACAGACTGAGTTGAAGGCTTTTGAACTCAGGTATCCGGATGAAGAGATGGTGGAAAAGTTTTTGGATGCTTTACCACCCAAATTTGAGATGTACACAACCCTGATGAGGGAAAATCCTAAATTCTATGAGCTGACAGTTGAAGAGGCAATAGGAAAGGTTCAAGCTCATGAAATGAACCTAAGAAGAAAGGAGAGCTCTGGAAGACCCCAGATACAAGACCCTTCTATGTATCATGGGACGACTTCTACATCCAAGTCATCGGGCTCTGGAATTGCCCTCTTCACTGGAAATCCTACAGAAGAAGATCACTCAACTGGGTGTGGTGGTCATGCTTTCTATGCTTCAAGATCAGGGTTGGGGTCTCATCATCAAAATACCTCAAGAAATCCTCCTGCTCCGTCTTCAGCTAACAACTCAGCTATAGCCAGAATAGCTAAAGATCATGTAGCACTATTCTCATCTTGCATGCTTGCTTATGAAAATTTCATAGGTGGCAAGCTTACTGATCCAGAGACGATTGAAGAAGATTTTAATCAAGTGGATCCTGATGACATAGAGGACATGGATATTCAATGGAATATGGCCATGCTATTGAGGAGAGCCAAGCGTTTCCTGAACAGAACAGGAAGAAAGTTTATTGGCGGGCATCCTAATGCCAAGGTCGGGTTTGAGAAATCCAAGGCCAAATGCTACAAGTGTCTGAACTATGGACACTTTGCTCATGAGTGTCAGAAAGACAGAGCACCTGCCTCTAGTTTTACCCAACCCAGCCAAGGAAACAGCCATGGCCACAACAATCCAAACCACCACAATCAAAGCCAAAGTGGAACGTCCAATGCACTGGTAGCACAACAGGACGACAGCTTTGACTGGGGTGTTCATCTTGTGGATGCCATCATTGCACAAACCCAGGTTGGTCTCATGGCTGAGATCATGGAGATGATGGAAGCAGAGAAAAGGGAAACTTCTATAGCTGACCTAGAAGAATCTACAACTGCTGCTACAGAGGAGGTGAAGGAAGCTGAAGAAATGGAAGCACCTGTAGCTGATGAAGAGGAATCGACCACTGCTGTTGCTCTCATGGCCATTGAAAAATGGAACAATGAAATCAACAAACTACAAAATGAGATCTTGCAGTTAAAATGCACTAATGAGAAGTTGAAAAACTCTCGCTTTGTGGTGGAACACTACGAGTCTATGGTGAGACAACTGAATGGGTTAGGTTTGGGTACTAATGCCATTCCTCCACCAGTGAGCGGGAAGTTTATCAATAGCTTAATAGACATTGATCTCACTTGTTTAGATGAGTCCTCTGATAAGGATGATTCCCCTAAAAAGGATGAATCCTCAAGTAAGGCTAACTCCACATCTAGTGAGGAGTTTGTTACTGCTTCTGAAGACGGGTCGGTTAACTCTTGCCCTGAAGGAGTAGTATCTGAGGAGTTGTTGACTGAACAAAATGTAAAGAAAAACGTTATCACTAATGGTGATAATTGCATTTTAACTGAACCCGATATCATTGAAAAAAATGATAATCTAAAGGTAATGCTTTATGGGGGGTATAAAGGTCTTAACCAAGCAAAGAAAGAAGCTTTTTCAGCTCATTATGGGCTTGGGTATAAAGAAAATCTGGGAAAATATTATACTCCCAAAAACCAAACTGGTAAGGTTCAGACTAATGTTCATAAACCAACTCCTCCTTCTCATAATGCTGAGTTATCTAAAGGCAGATCTAATGAGCCTTACAAGAGAACTTATATAGATAAGAGGAACTGTTTTCACTGTGGCTTGGTTGGTCACATTTTTGTGAACTGTCCTTCTAAGAACCAAGGGAAACGGCCTGTTGTTTCACAACCAGCTGTTATCCCCAGGTCGCCACCAGTGAAACCATCTCCCAAACATCCAAAGCAAAATTTGGTGAAACCACCAGTCAAACCGATGGTAAAGCCTAAGATCATATTTGAGGCTAAACCATCTGTTCCAAGAAAGGTAACGCAACCTGCTGTACCTCGTGTATCTACCTCTGGTAGTACACGTACTGGTGAGAAACCTGTGGCAAGACTCACAGAGGAGGAGACGGAACAAGAGGTTGAGAAAGCTTGAACAGCTGACTTCAGTTTAATCAGGTGAAGCTTCCCCAAGTTCACCTGCTGTAGTTGAACCAAAGTCTCCTGTTCCAATTAAGAAACAGAAGAGATCCAGGACTGTAAAATCCACAACTTCTCAATCTCCTAGTTCTATTTCTTCTAAAGATTCATCAATTTTGAACAGTCATCATGACTGTGAGTTAAAGGAAGTAGTTTATTTTGAAAAGGATGGACGACCCAAGACCACAATGGCTTGGGTCTCCAAATCTAACTAATTCCTTTGTGACTCGTGTAGGGACGTTCAAAGGGTACTATCTCTAACCGCTGGTATGTAGATGGTGGATGTTCCAGGCACATGACAGGAAACATGGCCCTGCTTCAAGATGTTAAACCATTCAGAGGCAGCAATGTGGCCTTTGTCGGAGAAAAAAGCAGCAGCATCACGTGTCAAGGCGTGGTTTCGAACGGTTGTGTCAGTTTTGACAATGTCAACTTCTGCGAGCGGCTGAAGCATAACCTGTTGAGTGTCTCCCAAGTGTGTGATAAGGAGTACTCGGTGATGTTTGAGAAGTCAGAATGCCTGATTCTCAAACCCGGTTTTGAAGTTTCGAAAGATTGGATCCTGATGAGAGCGCCAAGAACAAACGAGACCTATCAGATCGATATGAGCGTGGCAACAACCACCTCATCAGTTCCTACATGTTTGCTTTCTAAAGCAACAGAGCTCGACTCCATCTTGTGGCATAGGAAACTCGGACATATTTCGTATCGTAAAATGAATCATCTTGTCTGAAACGGTTTGGTAACTGGGGTTCCTAAGCTGAGGTTTACCGTTGCAGATGACTGTATGCCTTGTAAAAAGGGCAAACAACAACGAAAGTCTCACAAGCCCAAGCTCCAAAACTCTATTGATACCCCTTTGGAGCTATTACACATGGATCTGTTTGGCCCCATAAGTATCAGGAGTATTGGAGGTAAGTCGTTCTGTCTAGTAGTAACTGATGATTTCTCACGTTTTTCTTGGGGTGCATTTCTTAGGTACTAAAGACGAGACTGCTGATATTCTTCAATATTTGATCTTGAGCTTGGAATCTCTTTGCAAGCTAAAAGTTAGAAGAATTAGGAGTGACAACGGAACTGAGTTCAAGAATAATTTGATGGAGCTTTTCTATCTCAAGAAAGGGATCCGTCATGAATTCAGCGCGCCGTACACGCCTCAGCAGAATGGAGTTGCTGAAAGGAAGAACAGAACACTGATTGAGACTGCAAGGACTATGCTGTCGGATGCAAAGCTTCCTGTCACTTTTTGGGCAGAAGCCGTTAATACAGCTTGTCACGTCTTAAACAGAGTTCTGGTTGTGAAGAGGCACAACAAGACTTGTTACGAGTTGATCAACAATCGAATTCCCAATCTTGATTACCTAGTTCCTTTCAGTAGTCCTTGTTCCTTATTGCTACAGTACAAAGACCGCCAGTCTAAGTTTCATGCAAAAGCGGTGGAAGGCATCTTCTTAGGATACGTTGCCAACTCGCCTTGTAAGAGAGTGTACAACATAGGAACTCGAACTGTCGAGGAATGGTTTGAAGTGGATTGTAGTAAACACAGCACTCAACCCGAACTAACAGGTCCAACTTGGGGTTTTGATTATGATGCGCTATTCAAGTCATTCAATCTTCCTGATCTATCTGCCGTTGACGTCGCAAATGTTTATGAATTATTGGGTGGCGGTGATGACTCCAGCTTCTCTACTCGTGCTACTGTACCAATTATAACTCCTGATTCCAATGCTGCATCTGCATCTGGAACTCATGACAGTAATGACAGTGAAGATGTTCTTGTTGTTGGAGATGACGCTCAAGCCAATCCTAACACAACTGTAGGAAATGAAGCTCCAGCTGATCCAATTAACATTGAATCTTCTTCCTCTGGAACACAGGAAATAGGGGAGTTAAGCACGAATTTAGATCCAGAGATTCAGGAACCGATTGTACCGGAGACGAGAGTGCATAGGAATCATCCAATCGACAACATTATTGGTGATCGTTATGCCGGTGTTCAGACTCGTCATTGAACCATAACTGAGAACACCAGTCTTTACACAGAGATATTTGAAACTGGTGTCATGGAAACATGTCTGCATGCTGCATTCGTGTCCCAGTTAGAGCCGAAGAATGTGAAGGAGGCTCTCACGGAAAACTGTTGGATTGAGGCGATGCAAGATGAACTGTCTTAATTCCAAAAGTTGCACGTGTGGGATTTGGTTGACTTGCCAAAGGGCTTTAAACCAATTGGAACCAGATGGGTGTTCAAATGCAAGACGGATGATCGTCATGTGGTTGTGAAGAACAAAGCAAGATTGGTTGTTCAGGGTTTTTATCAGCAAGAGGGCTTGGATTACACGGAAGTATATGCCCCAGTTGCTAGAATTGAGGCCATTAGACTGTTCTTGGCTTATGCCACATATGTCGGCTTCAAGTTCTATCAACTTGATGTGAAGAGTGCTTTCCTTTATGGTAAAGTTCATGAAGAGGTCTATGTCACTCAACCTCCCGGTTTTGAAGATCCGCATAATATTAATAAAGTGTATAAGCTCGACAAAGCACTTTATGGTGTTCATCAAGCACCGCGGGCATGGTATGAGACATTATCTAAGCATTTACTGTCTAATGGTTTCGATCGTGGACAGATTGACTCGACTCTCTTCATTAGGAAAGCAGGAGGTGACATTCTTCTTGTACAAGTATACGTCGACGACATTATCTTTGGATCTACCAATGAAGGGATGTGTAGGGAATTCGAGAAGGTGATGAAGTCCAAGTTTGAAATGAGTAATATGGGTGAACTGTCATTCTTCCTGGGTCTGCAAGTCAGTCAAAGAGAGGATGGCATTTATCTACATCAAACCAAGTATGTGCAGGACATCTTGTCAAAATACAAGATGAATGATAGCAGTACTTATGGCACACCTATCCCAGTCAATCATGGTTTGCATCCTGACAAAGATGGAAAGGATGTAGACAGCAGATTGTATCGTGGGATGATCGGATCACTTATGTATCTCACAGCTTCAAGACCCGATATAATGTTTGCTGTATGCTTGTGCTCATGGTTTCAGTCTCAACCGAAGGAGTCACATATGATAGCCGTGAAGAGAATTTTCAGATACCTGAAAGGGAAATCCCAATTAGGTCTTTGGTACTCTAAGCAGCGGTCATTCGACTTCAAAGCCTACACTGATTCAGATTATGGCGGTTGTAACCTTGACAGAAAGTCAACTTCTGGTGGATGTCAATTCTTAGGAGACAGACTGGTCTTCTGGCAGTGTAAGAAGCAGTCAACTGTTTATGTCTCAACTTGTGAAGCAGAATACATTGCTGCAGCGAGCGGTTGTTCTCAGATACTGTGGATTCAGCAGCAGTTGAGAGACTATGGCTTAAACTTCACTGGAACTCCTCTATTCATTGACAACAATGCCATAATGTCCATCACAAATAACCCGGTGAAACATTCCAAAACTAAACATACAGAGATTCGCCATCATTTCATCCGTGATTGTGCTGAAAAGCATTTAATTGAACTTGTAAAAGTTCACACGGATGACAATCTTGCTGATCTTTTCACAAAGGCATTTGATCGATCCCGTTTTGAGCATCTTGTCCACTTGATAGGAATGTTCAATCCTGAGTGAAAATTAATTTTCTTAAATCAATTCAATTCAAGGAAGTTAAATTTTATTTCTTTTAAATTTTCTGTATAGTTCTTTTAAGTTTCAAAATATTTTACAAAAACAAAAAAAAAACAAAAATAGAAAATGGAGAAAATTTCAAAGTTAACTTGAGAAAAGAGGAAATGATAGTACATCTGAAATGATCTAAACGTCATAGACTGCTCATATGGGAAATGATTGCGTCATGTTTACTTAATTGTTTAAATTATAATGTTTTTAATATGTTTATTTACAAGTAATTTGAATTGTCAGTAGGCTGTATGCGTCTTTGAATCACTAGTAGTGTGGAAACTAAATCTAAATTACAACTGTGATTTGAACCCATGTTTGCAAGTGTGTGTGTGTAAAAGAATAGAAAAGATCATTATCAGATAAAGGATGTTAGATTTTGGCATTAATTTTCTTTTGAGATCAGTTTCGGGTTATGTCGTTAGCACAATTAATGCGGTTCATCTCACTGCCCATACTCACAAGTATGCAAGGAGAGATTGAATCAAGACATGTCTCTGCATTAACCGTGGAGCATGTATTCACCCTTGAATCACTCCTGATTCATTGAAATCAAATCCAGATAAAAGTTGGATCCCCTTACCTTATTCAATCACCATATATATTATCTTGAATCATCATTCCGATATTCAATTAAGAAAATCAAATGAAACCAAGACAACTGAATCACTCGATTCTGAATCTTATGATTCTTGATAATCCTTATGGATCCTTCTTGATTTTTTCCTGTGCTAATAGATGTAGCTTCATCTGAAAATTTAGAAAATCATTGGGAAAATCTTAGATGCCTTGAGATAGTGCAAGTTAGAATAGCATATCACTGGGGTACACGTTGTATATCTTATAATTAATACCTTAATACACAAGAATGTGATACAAAGATGCGTATAGTTTCAAATCTTATAATATTGTCAACTTGAATTACTTGTTTATATGCTTATTACGTAAGAATAAAGAGTAATCCATGACATGATCCCATATTCTTTGATGTTTATTTTGTATCGTTTTTGCTAAAAGATAGCCTGATATGATCCTCTGCTCGTGTCTTTGATCAAAAATAGTTTGTGTGAATACTTGTATATTTCTATGAGAAAAGATCAAAAATATTTTAAGTTTATGCATAGTTCAATTTTATTCAGAAAAGCCAAAAATATTTGTGTTTAACCTTCCTGAATTGTATTTGAAACCTCGTGATTGAATATTTTTATCTTGTTCGTTATTTGACTTGAAATACTTCATAAATTCTGAGTTTAAAATTTGCGCACTTAAGGGTTGTGTGTACTTGTCAAGTTCGCACGAAGTAAGCCTTGCGTACTTAACAAGTACGCAAGAGTTAAAGCTTGCGCACTTGTAAGTACGCAAGAGTTAACTCGTGCGCACTTATCAAGTCGCACGACTGATTAGTGAAGGGTATAAAAGTGGGACTTAGAAAATTTTCTCAGTTTCATCACATTCAAACCGATAGTTTCCCTCTGCAAACTTTTACTCAAAACCGAGTGTTCCTAAACCATCTTTTCGTCCCACTACTTGTTTCATCACCTCATAACATCGACTTGGTGAGATTTTGGGCTTGATCCATCCCCAAAACTAGTGACAGTGGACCGATTCTTGACTAAGAAAACCTAAGTTCAATCCGTTATTTTTAGGGCAAATTGGGGGTTGTTTGGGTAACCTATTATCATTAAACATGATTAGATCACATAACCGATCCTTAAACGTCCTTTTTAATCTTCGATTTTTGACTTTGGGTTTGAAGTCGAACCGTCAGTGGGTCGGTCGACCATTTTAGATCAAAATTGGTCATGTTTAGCAGGTATTGGGTGTTGTGGTTGGTCCCATAGGTTAGAATCATTGATTCCGACCTAGTGGTGACGCAATACACACCAATTTTTGCACTTTGATTGAATTTCAAACTTCTGCATTTTCACCAAGTACGTTTCCTGCGCACTTAAAAAGTACGCAAGAAGCACTTCCTGTGTACTTGTTAAGTACGCAAGAGGAAACTCCTGCGTACTTGCTAAGTACGCAGGACCAACACTTGGCAAAAATTCCTAAGTCTGAAATTCTGTTCAAAGAGTAACTACTATACTGAGTCATGACTATCCGTTTCCGATGATACGTGTTGTTCTGATTGTGCTATCTGTGTGATTTTGCAGATTATGGCTCGGGCGTTTACTAACGAATTCAACCTGTTAGCGAACACTCAACCCGAATGGAAAGGTGCAGCATTGCAATATAGGGAGATAGTTGACTTCTTGAACCGCTCAAGAGTCAGCTATGCTATCTCAGCTGACCCGACCGTGTCAAGACCTTACTTGGAACAATTCTGGGAGATGGCGGAGCACGACTGCACGGTATCCCCCAATGTCATTAGGGCTACCATTGCAGGTCAGGCTATTGCCTTCCCTGAAGATACTATAAGAAGGGTCCTGCAGTTCAGAGACCTCGCAACCGACCCGACAGCCTATCCAGACTACTTTGTGGATGGCTGTTGGAGACAAAGAATGGGATACGTCGGAACGAGGGACTATGCTTCATACAAAAAGATGTAGGTATTAGACCAATGGGGGTATTTCGCCCACATCATGATCGTGTGCATCTCGTCAAGGAAAGCTGGTAAAGATGCCATGGGTCATGACCTTGTAGCAGCCATGGTGGGCTTATCTCTTAATAGGGGCTACAACTTCTCGCGCTACATCTTCAAAGCAAACAATGACCAAATCAACACAGCGGAGAAGTTTAGATTCTTATTGTACCCTAGGTTTGTGCAACTCTTGATCGATGACGCGTTGCCAAACCTTCCTGCTACAGGGGAGAGACTGCAAGTCAAGCGGGTGGACAAAAGAGTATTTGCTCAATTTCTGAAACCAGGCAGTGTAGAACCTACCCATGTGCACACAGAACTCTTTGGCCACCTTCTACATGAAGCATATGTGGCACCTGAAGACTGGAGATGGTACAGCCACGACTCGGAACCTGAACTGACTTAACATTCCGATGAACAGCAGGAACAACACGACGAGGAGAATGATAGTGATGATGGTTCGTCTGAGGATGGAGACGATGAAGGCGGTGATGGTGGTGCTGAGGAATCCGATTCAGAAGCAACAGAATCAGATTCTTCTGATTCCGATGATGCACCATCACAGGCACACCCCAGGAGATCGGCACAGGTAACCTTACCTGAGTCGTCCTCTAAAAGAAAGCGACAGAACTCGAGCAGCGATTATGAGCCAACATCTGACTCTGATGCTGCTCTACAAAGACAAAGACGAGAGTGTGTTCATAAGAACAGGGGATATAGGCAAGAGGTTGCTATCCCCATTGTGGTAGAGGCCCCGTCTCAGCAGCAAGCACAAGTTCAAGCTGCCAGTAATTATTCAGAAGTCAAAGGAGGAATCTGATGCTCAACAAGCACAGATTAATTCACTGGCCGATGAAGTTAGGATTCTACATAGCCTGAGAACGGGGACTAATGAGCGACTGAATAACGTAATGGCACAGAATGAGCTGTTAATGAAGACAAATGAAATGATTCTAGGCCACAAAACGTCACTTGAGCTAAGGCTGGATTTACAAAGAAAAGAGCACGAAGCGATGGTCAAATTAGTTGCAGAACTGACCAAGAAGCTTGATGCTCAGGGGGAGAAAGAGAAAGAGAAGGAGAAGGAGAAAGAGAAAGAGAAAGAAAAGAAATCCACTGGTGATGTGCCTTGTCATCCAGTCGACTTGACTAAGGATGACGATAAAGACAAGGATCCTGAAGCCGGTCCTAGTGGAGGTGAGCACCAAGCTTTGGCAATTGTGCCCATCTCTGCTATTCCAATGGCTGAGGGGGAGTCTACTCAGCAAGAGGGTGGTGATACCTCTGGTGGTGGTGGTAATAAAGGGAAGTCAGCAGACGATGTGCTCAAGGACTTATCTGATGATGAGATCCTTTATCTTGAGCCCGACTATTCCAAGGAAGCACAGATCGATGCTCTCCTTAATCTGGAAGAAGGAGAGATAGACTCTGGTGATGACTGGAATGATGATGATGAAGACGTGGTGATAGAGATTCCCAAGGGTGACGGGGAAGGAGAGTACGAGCTAGAAGATGGAGAGATCTTTGAAGTTCCATTCTTCGACGCTCCGCTCGACACAGGTTCAATCGAGCAGGCCAATTATGTAGAAGCCTCGACTGAAGCCTCCCCAGTTGACCCTGAACCTATGGACCCAAAGGCACCGAAAGATACAGACATGCCTTCTACCTCATCAAAGGGTCCAGCTCCTGTGTGTCAAAAGACGTCTATCATAGACAAGCACGGAGCAACAGGAATGATCTTAGCTGTAAGGTTCTAGGAGGACAAGCAACTGTTCGCTATCAAAAGATCTGGGGGGGTTCAATACTTGAAACCCACCAATGAAGCGTTTAGCTCCTTGCCTAAATACGACCTTGTGAACCTAGCAAACCGAGAGCTACTGGGTAAGTGTAATCATGCAGTAGCGATGGGTTTGTGGGTGGTTCTGCAGCGTGAAGCAAGATCTGGGAACTTTGAAATGTTCAAGCCTCAGGTGCCCAAGAGAGTCAAGGATTAGCACGCTGTACATCCTGTGACTAAGAAGCACTTAAAGAAATTGGTATACAAGCCAGCGCGATGTGAAACTAAGATTCCCCTGAGCAAGTTATCTCAGGATATTCTTGGTGACATGTGGTACTGGTACGTAGATCCAAAAATGGACGAGGCTGTGATCATGGGAAAGGGACGTTCCGAGATTGGGAACATAGTGCCAAAAGAACTGATCAGAATATTTGATGAAGTCTGCTTCATCAACTTTTCGATGAAAGATCTGGAGGTACTAGCTGATAGGTATTGTGTCCACACGGACGAATGGACAAAGATCCTTGCTTCTAAATATGACAAGGTGATCAAGTTCTGCATTGAATACAAGAAGAAGATGGAAGCTAAGGATGGACAGCTGTGAAGACTGAAGATTGAAGACTGAAGACGATGAAGATCCCGAGTTGTTGTCAAGAGGGAGTTTGTTGAAGCACTTTCCGGTGACAACACTCTGGACAGAGTCTTGGTTTGTATTTTCATGTCTGTAATTGTCTTTGTATGTAAGCGTCTTTATGTATTAGTTTATCGAGTTTTATTTACTTTTACATATTGAATGTTGCATTTCTTTCCAAGTGTTTTGCGCACTTACATGTGCGCAGGAGAAAGCTCATGCGTACTTAGCAAGTACGCAAGAATGCCTTTGCGTACTTGTTAAGTACGCAAGAGCAATTTGCCCTGCGCACTTGTTAAGTGCGCAGGCATCAGGTCAGGTATAAGTAGGATAGGTTGACAGTAGTTAAGTACGCAGACATTATAGCAAATACGCAAATTGTAATCTCACTACTTCTCTCTGTAACCTTCAAGTGTTTATAATACAAAGAACGTTTAAAGTGTTTTATCTTGTCGGTTTACTTTGTGTTGTTACTTGACTCTCCGCCTAGTCACGGGTATTCTGCACCCGGTCCGACTAGTAGACCCACCTACATGTGACGATCCGACACACCCGAGGGACCTACAAGTCGTATCATAGCATTTGCTCATGATTTCGAGTGTTGTGAGTGAGTTTGGAGAGTTTTTACAAGCAAAAAGAGGTATTTTTGTTGATTTTTGTGATAAAATAGGGGTACCTCTTGAGCACTATTTTAGAAGCAAAAATCACTCAAAAACTGATTTTTGTTGTGTACTTGAGTGTTTTGAGCATCAAAGGTTGGTTAGGAACAAGTTTCTGACCCTTTGCCTCATTTGCATTGATCATCAGACGGATTTTTACCATCTCCGGCGAGTTTCAGGTGACCGGAAAAGTTTGGTGAAAGTTGCTGAAAAGGTATCATGCGTACTTACCATTTCTGTCAAAAAGTACAGTTTTGTGTATACTTACTAAATACGCAAGACTTATCTCCTGCGTACTTATAAGTGCGCAAGACTGAACTTGTGCGAACTTAAGTTATATCCTGTGTACTTACATTTACTCCTGCGTACTTACAAGTACGCAAGAGGAAATCTAAATACGCAAGACTATTTCTCAAGTGCGCAAGGCCAAAACCAAGTGCGCAACTGTGTCTGACTTTTCTGAAATTTGACTAAGGGTTCACTATGTCGAATCTTCAGAATCTTGGAAACCTTCAAGTGGTTATAATACAAAGAACGTTTAAAGTGTTTTCTCTTGTCGGTTTACTTTGTGTTGTTACTTGACTCTCCGCCTAGTCACGGGTATTTCGCACCCGGTCCGACTAGTAGACCCACTTGCATGTGACGATCCGACACACCCGAGGGACCTACATTTATCAAGAGTTGCACAAATCTGGGGTATAACAAGAATCTAAACCTCTCCGCCGTATTAATTTGATCAACTAGGGCTTTGTAGATGTAGCGGGAGAAGTTGTAACCCTTGTTGAGAGACAGTCCAACCATAGCGGCAGCTAGATCATGACTCATGGCATCCTTCCCCACCTTCCTGGAAGACATGCACACGATCATAATGTGGGCAAAGTACCTCCACTGATCCAGCACTCACATCTTCTTATAAGATGAATAATCCCGCACACCGATGTATCCCATACGTTGTCTCCAACACCCATCCACAAAGTAATCAGGATAGGAAATTGGGTCGGTTGCAAGATCTCTGAACTGTGAGACCCGCCTGATGGTGTCCTTAGAAATGGCAATATTATGACCTGGCACAGTAGCCCGAATGACATTGGGGGTTACTGTGCAGTCGTGTTCTGCAGTATCCCAGAACTGCTCCAAGTACGGTCTTGATACGACAGGGTCTACTGAAATATCATATCTTATCCTTGAGCGGTTCAAGAAATCAATGATCTCCCAGTACTCAAGTGCAGTACCCTTCCATTCCGGTTCAGTAAGTGCCAGCGGATTAAACTCACTTGTAAATACACGAGCCATCACTGCAAAAACAAACAGTAAACACAATAAGAACAAGAAGAGTCATTGGAAATGAATACACATGTCCAAGTATAGCACAATCACATTTAACTGAAATCCAGACTTAGAAAATATTTCAGATTTGCCCTTCCTGCGTACTTGGTAAGTACGCAGGGTTTATGCCTTGCGTACTTAGCAAGTACGCGTGACTTGTGTATTGCGTACTTGTTAAGTACACAGGCTTAACACTTGGACACATTTTGAAAATCTAAAATCAGTAGATTGTGAGATTTTGATGTGAATGTTGGTTACCCCTTAGTCGAAAAACATGTCTAAGACCAAAGGAACCTATTTCAACAACAAAATTTTGCTAAAACCCGGTCATTTTGACCTCAGAGACCATTGGCGTAAACCCATGGTCAAACACAAAGGTCAAAATCAAAATCAACGAGTGTTTTGGACAATCATGTGATGATCGAGCCTTGAATAATGATTTTAAACAAGTTTTAAGTCATAATGTGTGTCAAAAACAACTAAAATTTGTCAAAAATCAAAGTCCAAAACACTAGTTCTTCAAGTTCAGAAATCGGTCCATATCACACGATTTAACGGATGAAATGGTCCAAGAATCTAACCAAATGTTAGTTAGATGATGTTGAAACTAGAATCGGGACGAAAAACCGTACGGGAACACACGAAATTTTGAGTGAAAAATGATGAGGGAGTATCCAACAGTGTCGAAAGTTTGAAATGAGATGAACTCATAAAAAACCTAAGTCCTGTATATATACCCCGCGTGAATGGGTCTTGCGTACTTAGCAAGTGTGCAAGACTTAAAGCTTGCGTACTTGACAAGTACGCATGAGTCTTGCGTACTTACAAGTACAGAAGGTTTAATTCCTGTGCACTTGTCAAGTACGCAGAAACCCTTGTGTTTCACAAATTTCAACTCAAATTATGAAGAAGTCAAAGTCAAATAACGAACGGGATAAGCATATTCAATCAAGAGGATTCAAAGTCAATTCAAGAAGGTTAAACACAAATATTTTTGGCCTTTTCTAATTAGAATGAACTGTACGTAAACTTAAAATCCTTTTTTTTTATCTTTTCTAAATAGAGATATACAAGTATATACACACACACTATTTTTGTTCAAAGACGCGAGCAGAAGATCATATCAGGCTAAACTAAAGCAATAATGATACAAGAAAAACATTAAAGAATATGGGATCATGTCATGGATTACTATTTATTCATACGTAATAAGCACATAAACAAGTATATCAAGTTGGCAATATTATAAGATTTGAAACCATAAACATCTTAGTATCATGTTCTTGTGTGTTAAGGTAATAGTTATAAATATACAACGTGTGCCCCGCAGTTATGCTATGAATTTACTTTGCACTGATCTCAAGGCATCTAAGATTTTCCCAATGATTTTCTAAATTTCCAGAATGAGGCTACATCAATTAGCACAGGAAAAATCAAACAGAATCCATAAGGATTATCAGGAATCATAAGATTCAGAATCGAGTGATTCATTGGTCTTGGTTTCATGTAATTTCTTCAGTGAATATCGGTATGATGATTCAGGATAATGAATATGGTGTTTGAGGATTTAGGTAAGGGGATCCATGTCACACTCCCAATTTCCACTAACGGAGTTTTACCATTTGGAAGGTGACACACCAGGATCTCAGTCATTAGTTACATCAAACGACACTATATGGGACTTGAAATGTCAAAACATAAAAGTTCAGAGTTAATGCGGAAGCGTAAACGTTAATATGAAATCAAAAGTAATTACACGCAACAAGCGTCGATTATTGTAATTAAATAAATTGTTTAAAGTATTTGAAATGAATGATATGACAGTAGGACTCCATACATGTCCTAAGTGCGCAACCTGTGCCAAAGCGACCTGAGAAACATGTAAGAAAAAGTGTCAACACGAGGTTGGTGAGTTCACAGGTTTCAAGTTTACAATAAGAGTGTGTTTGCCAGATTATGTACTTTCAATATGCATATCTATAGGTAGCTAACCTATGTTCATGTTTTACTAAAGCGCTCGCAACCGAAGCTGACTGTGTTTGTATGCCTCCTGCCAGGTCTATCAACTCTGGCACATGTGAGTAGGCTAACATTTCACCCGTTCGATATCCAATCGAGTTAGCGCGACTAACGCGGGTGGGATTTGTCAAACCCAGTAGTACTACTAAACATTACCTCGCTAAGATCCATATTAACGGTTCGAAATAAGATGAGGACTTTCTGTGATAGCATGTTACGCTTAGTCTCAACAGTGATATCATATAAAGTACCATAATCAAATAGTTGCGTCATGTTTTCTCCCATGGCGGGAAAAACAATATTTGCTTGCGTACCTGTTTCTTCCCCACGGGGAAAACAAGTAAAAGTATGATAATTGGTGTTTCATGTTTGTTTCTTCCTCAACAGGAAAACAAGTAAAATACGTTTGTGTGTAAGCATGTTTCTCCCCCAATAGTAAAACAGGTAAAAAGGGGCCGTGAAACTCACCGGCGTTGCGTAGTAGGTAGTATCACACAAGTATGAGATTTAGAACCTCAAGTGTTAGCCTGCATGACTTATGTATGCCCTAGAATCATAAACACATAAGTTAGGGATACATTGAGATTTGTGACGACGACACGGAAGGTTAGAACGTCTTAACGTATTCTAAGGATCAATGAGTAGACGAACGTGTCTACAGGAATATAGGGTTTCTTAATATAATTATTAAGATAAATACGTTTTGTGTCGAAGGTTTTTTAATTACGAATATAATAATAATTAAATATATCCGTGCTTTTGTACCATTCAATAATGGTTTAGGAAAATAATATAATTAATATATTATTTTTGAACTCGTATAAAATATACGATAATCATTTACGTGACAAAAAAAATAATAAATATATTATTTTTATTCGAGGATATAAACGTGAGTAAATAATATAAACATTTATATTATTAATTTGTTTGAAACATTTCACGAGGTAATAAACGAGGCGAAATAATATAAAATATATATATTATTTTACACTAGGAGTCAAGGGTTAAAAATAATATAAACTTATTATTTTATACGAAGTCGGGGTTTGAAAATAATATAGCTATATTATCTTAAAAGTGGAATTATTAATAATTAGAAGCTATAAAGTTAAACCCGAGCCTACGGGTTGTTTTCGGGCTCAAAACATATTAAAATAATATTCTAATACCATAGAGATAAGTTTTATTTAAAAATATATTGTAAAAAGTGGCTAAATAAAAAGATGGGGGTGGAAGGACTCGAACCCGGGTCTCCTCCCCCACAGTCCAACGAACTAACCACTACAGCCCGCTAGGGTTTCGCATTCAAAACCGGTTCTGAATTGTTTTAATCATGAACACCTCTGTGTTCATCCCTCCCACGCGACTTGATCCCAAATTCCCTCCCAAATCCATCGATTTGGATTTCGATTGAACCAAAAAGCATAGGGGTTTTGTTCTTCGGTATTATACGAATCTGAGGGTGAGGTTGATTGCAAAATGATCGAGTTTAGGTTTGTTTAATTACATGTTTTAAAAATGAAACCCTAGTTTAAGAACACATGTTTAATTTGTTCGAATTCTATAAGATCGTGGACTGAAATCATAGGGCTTTCAACCAACAAAGGATTGCGATTCCAACCATGTAAATAAATTGGATTTAAGTTGAGTGTAGGGTGGTGTTCGACTAAACCGTATTCTCGAAGAACCCTAGCTATCCGTTTGCCATGAAATCGATGATATAGTTTCAAATTAGGATGGGACTTTTAACGGGTGGGTGAGGGCGATGCTACACATACAGTTTAATTGAATTTAAAATGGATCTGAAGTAGGGTTCGATTAAATCCGAATGTATATGAACCCTAGGATCGATTCTTGATTGGATCGATGTTATAAGTCTCGATTAGGATAGGGCATTTGATCTAAGCATTGAAACGAGTGAGATGAAGTGTTTGGTTACCTTCCTGGATATCGAATTGCAGGTGCTCGACTAAAAGGACTTCCGGCTTCAATGAGCTTAGTCCCTGGCGGCTCTGGTTCCCTCTCCGTTGGAATTGAATGGTGTTACAAGTTCAGTGGGGTGCGAATGAAGTGTGTAAAGAGTTATACTTCACAATGGAAGTCGAATTTAGTCGAATTCGATGATGCTTGTCCATGTGTCGATGGTTACGGTTTAATGCTCATAATGGGATTAATTCGAATTAAAAATTCGTTAATTGCCTGCAGTAGTGGTCGATTATGATGATTAATGTGATTTGCAGTTACGAATTCGAACGAAACGGGTTGAAGAATGCGAATTTGGGTTAAAGGCTTTCGGTTTGACTTTTTCAAAGTCAAAGGAATCCACATCCTTTGATTTTGACTTTTGATAAGTCAATTGATTGGGTTTTGGGACTTGGCATATTCAGTCCCTGTAGTTTAAACTACAAAACTGACAGAAATGGTCTGGTTTCAGTTAACGGGGTTAAGTGTTCGATATGATATTTAACGGGATTTACTAACGGCGTTAACATGAAAAGTCCGGATTGTCACATCATCCCCTAGTTGAAAGAATTTTCGTCCCGAAAATTAAAATACACAAAAAAAAATTTCTGAGGTGTCACATCATCCCCTAGTTGAAAGAATTTTCGTCCCGAAAATTAGAATAGTACCTTAATAATTTGACGCGGAGTGCTTGAACAGATTAGGATAATTGCGCATCATCTGATCCTCGCTCTCCCACGTGAATTTCGGTCCGCGTTTTGAGTTCCAACGAACTATAACAATAGGGATTTTACTACGCTTAAGCGTTTTAACTTCCCTATCCATAATTTCTACAGGTTCTTCAATGAAACGTAACTGTTCATCAACGTGTAGTTCCTCAAGAGGAACTGCGAGTGATTTGTCTGTCAGGCATTTCTTTAAATTTGAGACGTGAAAGACGTTGTGCACCCCACTAAGTCTTTCAAGTAGGTCCAGTTGATACGCGACTGGTCCGATTCTCTTCATTATCTTGAATGGTCCAACATAACGAGGATTTAGTTTGCCTCCTTTCCCAAAACGAATGACACCTTTCCAAGGTGAGACTTTGAGTAGAACCATAATACCTACTTGAAATCCTAACGGCTTGCGACGTTTGTCGGCATAGTTCATTTGGCGATCCCGATCTGCTGCCATACGGTTTCTATTTTGAACGATTTTCTCAGAAGTTTCGAGTACGAGTTCGGGACCTATAAATTGACTATCCCCAACCTCGGCCCAACGAATAGGAGAACGACATTTCCGTCCATAAAGTGCTTCAAATGGAGCTGCCTTGATGCTAGTGTGATAACCGTTGTTATAGGAGAACTCCACCAACGGTAGGTGAGACTCCCAAGTGTTATCGAAATCAATCACACAAGCTCGCATCATGTCCTCCAGTGTTTGAATAGTACGTTCTGTTTGGCCATAAGTTTGAGGATGGTATGATGTGCTCATATCTAGACGCGTGCCTAAGGCTTTATGTAACGACTGCCAGAAACGAGAAGTGAATCGTGCATCACGATCCAAAATAATAGAGATTGGCACTTCGTGCCGAGAGACTATTTCTTTCAAGTAACATCCGGCCTCTCGTACCAACAATATTGTCCGCTTTGCCCACTAAGAGCTCACGGATTTGTTTTTGGTTGCCGGGTGAAAACTTCCCAGGAGGTCACCCATCCCTGGATTACTCCCACCCGAGCACGCTTAACTGTGGAGTTCTCCTCTCATCCACTACATTAAGCCCCAAAACGCGTTGTTGATTTAAGAGGCAGAACATTCCTTATGAACCAAGGATCTCTTTGATTGCTAAGAAGTGAGCGGACTTTGTTAATCGATCAACAATCACTCAAATGGTAACACATCCGGTAGGAGTTCGTGGTAATTTGGTGATGAAGTTCATGGATATTTGTTCTCATTTTCACATAGGAATTTCTGGTTGTTGCAGAAGACCGGATGGTTTTTGATATTCAACTTTGACCTTTGCGCAAGTCGGACACTTGCTCACATAAGTGGCTATATCAGCCTTCATCTTTGGCCACCAATATAGCACCTTTAGGTCATGGTACACCTTGTCGGAACCTGGATGAATAGAGTATCAAGATTTGTGAGCTTCATCCATAACCAGTCCTCTTAAGTCCCTATACACTGGACCCATATTCGCTCTGCAAGGTAGCGAATGCCATCTGATTTGACTACCAGTTGTCCTTCCATACCGCGTGTAGCTTCTAACGGTAGGTTTTCCTCTTTAAAAGCTTAGAGTTGAGCACTTCGGATTTTGGTCAGGTAATCCGGGGTGAATAGTAAGTTGTAATACTCGAACTCGTTTAGGTTTGGTGTCCTTATGGCTTAGGGCACCGGCTACTACGTTAGCCTTGCCCGGATGATACTTGATAGAACAATCATGGTCGTTCAAAAGTTTGATCCAACGGCGTTGTCGGATGCTCAACTCCTTCTGTTCGAATATGCGTTGAAGACTCTTGTGATCGGCGTAAATCTTGCAGTTGGTATCGTCCAAGTAATGTCTACAGATTTTCAAAGCAAACACTACATCTCCCAATTCTAGGTCATGGGTAGTGTAGTTTTTCTCATAAGCTTTCAATTGACGGGAAGCGTATGCGATAACCTTTTCGCGTTGCATCAACACACAACCAAGACCTCGAATAGAGGTATTGTAATACACTACGAAGTCATCCGTTCCTTCAGGAAAGACTAGGATAGGTGCACTACAGAGTTTCTGTTTCAACAGTTGAAATACGGATTCCTGAGTTTCGCTCCAGTTATAGGGTTTACCCTTTTTGAGTTAAAGTAGTGAGAGGTTGAGCAATATTTTGAGATTTCCTCAATGAATTAACGGTAGCAGCCAGCCAATCCTAGAAGTTGTCGCACCTCCGTTGCAGTCATCGGTGCTGTCTGATCCTTGATGGCTTCTACTTTAGATGGGTCGACATGTATTCCTTTATCGTTGACTACATGTCCTAGAAGTTGAATCTTCGCGAATCCAGAATTCGCACTTAGAGAATTTGGCATACAATTGCTCTTGTTTCATCAATCTAAGGATTAAGTGTAGGTACTACTCATGTCCTTTCTCGTTCTTAGAATAGACGGGGATGTCAACAATGAAAACGAGGACGAACTAATCGAGGTAGGGTTTACACATACGGTTCATGAGGTCCATGAATACCGCGGGTGCGTTGGTTAAACCGAAAGGCATGACCATAAACTCGTAATAGTCGTACCTAGTCCTGAATGCAGTCTTTGAGATATCTTCTTCTCGGACTCTTAACTGATGGTAACCGGACCTAAGATCTATTTTGGAATAGAATCTTGATCCTTGGAGTTGATCGAAGAGGTCATCTATGCGAGGTAAAGGATAATGATTCTTGATTGTGACTTTATTCAGTTCACGGTAGTCGATACAAATACGGAAAATCCCGTCCTTCTTCTTGACAAACAGGACTGGAGCTCCCCATGGCGATGAGCTAGGTCGGATGAAATCTTTATCCAACAAATCTTGCAGTTGTATGGATAGTTCTAGAAATTCACTAGGTGCAAGTCTACAAGGTGCCCGAGCAATAGGCGTTGCTCCGGGTGCTAGATCAATTTGGAATTCGACTTGACGATGCGGCGGAAGACAAGGCAGATCTTCGGGAAATAATTCTGGATAATCACGAACGTTCGGTATGTCGTCAATCTTCTTCTCCTCATATGGCTGCTCGGCGACGAGAGCCAGAATGTCAGTATGACCTTTACGTAGACATTTCTGCGCTTTCATGAAAGATATGATGCTTATGACTGCACCACTCCTTTTGCCTTAGACAAAAAGTATTTCCCCTCTAAGGAGAGGAAGGCAAATATTTTTGTCACAACAGTTGGCCTCAGGTTGATTCTTGGATAACCAATTCATACCGACAATAAGGTCGAAACTGCCAAGTGTAACTGGCAGAAGGTCAATGTCAAGTTTATGACTAACCAATACTAGTTTACATATGTAAGAATGCGAGTTGTTTCGATTTTCTGAGCGTCTGCTATCTCAATAGTATACTTGGCTTTTAATAGAGTTAGAGCACTACACACTAATATGGAATTTGTGAAATCGTGCTGAGACTTCTAGTGAGACCCGCGCTTATAAAGCAAGTGTTTGTCAACGCATAGGCTAAGGAAAGAGGTTCACATGTAGGAAAGAAAAGTATAATGAGATATAGATTCGAGTAGCATAAGAGATAGGATGTATGTTTGAGTAATTGCGTTTAACAGATGGTTGGTTAGGTTAAATCTTCGTTTCCTAATGTCATTGGATCAACGGGATCATTTCGTGAAGAAAGAAATCCGTTTACAGGATTGAATATGCTGGAGTAAAATTCGAAGTTAGACTAAGGATTAGTCACAAGATGCGGTAATAAGGTCAAATGCGATCTATTGTTGGAGTGTAAGGAATAACGTGTTAGCATAGAAAGAATTTCTCAAATTCTGTGTACATAGTTGGAATCGATAAGTTTGCTATGAGATTCTATTAGAGTTTCAATCAAGATGGTTTATGTGATCACGTTTAGATGCGTGTCTTAATTTCACTAAGACTCTTACATGAGTGAGAATAACATTGATGGATTTCATTAATGATAGTTCTATGTGTCCATAGACATCTTCAACCTGATAGTCGCGTCTATCAACTGTTGAACGAGTTTAACGATACCAACTAGTCGTTGAGTAGGTTACAAGAACTTCTACTGATAGTGGAAGTTTAAGTTTGTAGATTACTGCTTAGGACCATTTATCCACACACTAGGCTTCACCAGGACTTATATGCACTTCAAGTTATTATTGCGTGTGCACCCGTAATGATAATTTGCTTTGCATGCTCACCCTTGTTCTCCCTGTCCTGTGTCATAATGTCCTTTAGGTTATATTGCTGAGTATAGAGTGTTGTCAGATATGATAAGTCATTGAAAGGAGTAGTCATCAACCATAAAGTTGATCAATTAGAACTCATATCAGGATGAGTAGTCAAGAAATCGTTTGATCCGAGTATTCACTAGAGTTGAAACACAATACAAGAGTCCAATCCGGTGGATTGTAGATGAGAGCATGAAGCAAACATGTACACGAAATGTTACTTCGAGAAATGAAACTAATTCATGAATACAAGTTATAGGAAGCAGCAAGGTAGCTGTCCTTTTAACTTAGTCAAGATAGGGTTTGAGTATGCATTGAGCAATGCGTTCTCATATTTGTGGTCAATCTATTCTCAACAGAATATCGAACAAGGATGCGAGCCCATGGCTCGGGAAAGTGATGACATCTACATGTCAATGGATTCTGCAATCATGCGTGCAACGGTCTGCCTTCATTCGGCGTATTGTTGCTGGCGGGTACAGTAGGGACTCGCCTCTGACGATCCCAATTCCTGAAGAGATATGCGTTAGTGCTGAGTGTCGTCCATAACATGGACCTGAGAAAGCCCACCATACCCAACGGGTGATGGTAATGTAAGTGACTCCTCCGAAGGCTCTGTCTCGCTGCCCTCGAACGGGAGCGGATGATGTTCCAGTAATTCCCCGAGTGTCGCCACTGAGAATGATGATGCAATGCAAATGATGTGTCCCTCGCCAACTGAGGGTGATACGGATGGTGTTACATACCTGTACTACAATGTATGTATAGATGCTATATATCAGGTATGAGTGTATGTGCCGTGTAACTAATGCATGTGTACGGCTATAGTCTAGAATGCAATCCTAGTTCTCTATAACCAATGTCTCTGATACCAATCTGTCACACCCCCAATTTCCACTAACGGAGTTTTACCGTTTGGAAGGTGACACACTAGGATCTCAGTCATTAGTTACATCAAACGACACTATATGGGACTTGAAATGTCAAAACATAAAAGTTCAAAGTTAATGCGGAAGCGTAAACGTTAATATGAAATCAAAAGTAATTACACGCAACAAGCGTCGATTATTGTAATTAAATAAATTGTTTAAAGTATTTGAAATGAATGATATGACAGTAGGACTCCATGCATGTCCTAAGTGCGCAACCTGTGCCAAAGCGACCTGAGAAACATGTAAGAAAAAGTGTCAACACGAGGTTGGTGAGTTCACAGGTTTCAAGTTTACAATAAGAGTGTGTTTGCCAGATTATGTACTTTCAATATGCATATCTATAGGTAGCTAACCAATGTTCATGTTTTACTAAAGCGCTCGCAACCGAAGCTGACTGTGTTTGTATGCCTCCTGCCAGGTCTATCAACTCTGGCACATGTGAGTAGGCTAACATTTCACCCGTTCGATATCCAATCGAGTTAGCGCGACTAACGCGGGTGGGATTTGTCAAACCCAGTAGTACTACTAAACATTACCTCGCTAAGATCCATATTAACGGTTCGAAATAAGATGAGGACTTTCTGTGATAGCATGTTACGCTTAGTCTCAACAGTGATATCATATAAAGTACCATAATCAAATAGTTGCGTCATGTTTTCTCCCCTGGCGAGAAAAATAATATTTGCTTGCGTACCTGTTTCTCCCCCACGGGGAAAACAAGTAAAAGTATGATAATTGGTGTTTCATGTTTGCTTCTTCCTCAACAGGAAAACAAGTAAAATACGTTTGTGTGTAAGCATGTTTCTCCCCCAATAGTAAAACAGGTAAAAAGGGGCCGTGAAACTCACCTGCGTTACGTAGTAGGTAGTATTACACAAGTATGAGATTTAGAACCTCAAGTGTTAGCCTGCACGACTTATGTATGCCCTAGAATCATAAACACATAAGTTAGGGATACACTGAGATTTGTGACGACGACACGGAAGGTTAGAACGTCTTAACGTATTCTAAGGATCAATGAGTAGACGAACGTGTCTACAGGAATATAGGGTTTCTTAATATAATTATTAAGATAAATACGTTTTGTGTCGAAGGTTTCTTAATTACGAATATAATAATAATTAAATATATCCGTGCGTTTGTACCATTCAAAAATGGTTTAGGAAAATAATATAATTAATATATTATTTTTGAACTCGTATAAAATATACGATAATCATTTACGTGACAAAAAAAATAATAAATATATTATTTTTATTCGAGGATATAAACGTGAGTAAATAATATAAACATTTATATTATTAATTTGTTTGAAACATTTCACGAGGTAATAAACGAGGCGAAATAATATAAAATATATATATTATTTTACACTAGGAGTCAAGGGTTAAAAATAATATAAACATATTATTTTATACGAAGTCGGGGTTTGAAAATAATATAGCTATATTATCTTAAAAGTGGAATTATTAATAATTATAAGCTATAAAGTTAAACCCGAGCTTACGGGTTGTTTTCGGGCTAAAACGTATTAAAATAATATTCTAATACCATAGAGATAAGTTTTATTTAAAAATATATTGTAAAAAGTGGCTAAATAAAAAGATGGGGGTGGAGGGACTCGAACCCGGGTCTCCTCCCCCACAGTCCAACGAACTAACCACTACAGCCCGCTAGGGTTTCGCATTCAAAACCGGTTCTGAATTGTTTTAATCATGAACACCTCTGTGTTCATCCCTCCCACGCAACTCGATCCCAAATTCTCTCCCAAATCCATCGATTTGGATTTCGATTGAACCAGAAAGCATAGGGGTTTTTTTCATCGATATTATATGAATCTGAGGGTGAGTTTGATTGCAAAATTATCGAGTTTAGGTTCGTTTAATTACATGTTTTAAAAATGAAACCCTAGTTTAAGAACACATGTTTAATTTGTTCGAATTCTATAAGATCATGGACTGAAATCATAGGGCTTTCAACCAACAAAGGATTGCGATTCCAGCCATGTAAATAAATTGGATTTAAGTTGAGTGTAGGGTGGTGTTCGACTAAACCGTATTCTCGAAGAACCCTAGCTATCCGTTTGCCATGAAATCGATGATATAGTTTCAAATTAGGATGGGACTTTTAACGGGTGGGTGAGGGCGATGCTACACATACAGTTTAATTGAATTTAAAATGGATCTGAAGTAGGGTTCGATTAAATCCGAATGTATATGAACCCTAGGATCGATTCTTGATTGGATCGATGTTATAAGTCTCGATTAGGATAGGGCATTTGATCTAGGCATTGAAACGAGTGAGATGAAGTGTTTGGTTACCTTCCTGGATATCGAATTACAGGTGCTCGACTAAAAGGACTTCGGCTTCGATGAGCTTAGTCCTTGGCGGCTCTGGTTCCCTCTCCGTTGGAATTGAATGGTGTTACAAGTTCAGTGGGGTGCGAATGAAGTGTGCAGAGAGTTATACTTTACAATGGAAGTCGAATTTAGTCGAATTTGATGATGCTTGTCCATGTGTCGATGGTTACGGTTTAATGCTCATAATGGGATTAATTCGAATTAGAAATTCGTTAATTGCCTGCAGTAGTGGTCGATTATGATGATTAATGTGATTTGCAGTTACGAATTCGAACGAAAACGGGTTGAAGAATGCGAATTTGGGTTAAAGGCTTTCGGTTTGACTTTTTCAAAGTCAAAGGAATCCACATCCTTTGATTTTGACTTTTGATAAGTCAATTGATTGGGTTTTGGGACTTGGCAGATTCAGTCCCTGTAGTTTAAACTACAAAACTGACAGAAATGGTCCCTGGGGTTAGATTTAACTGGTTTCTGTTAACGGGGTTAAGTGTTCTATATGATATTTAACGGGATTTACTAACGGCGTTAACATGAAAAGTCCGGATTGTCAAATTCCAACTTTTATCTGAATTTGAATTCAATGAATCAGGAGTGATTCAAGGGTGAATATATGCTCAACGGTTGATGTCAAGACATATCTTGATTCAATATCTCAATGCATACTTGTGAGAATGGGCAGTGAGATGAACCTCATTAATTGTGCTAATGACCTAACCCGAAACTGGTCTCAGAAGAAAATAATTGCCAAAATCTAAGATCCTGTATCTGATAGTGATTTTTTGCATTCTTTTACGCACACACACTAGCAAACATGGGTTGAAATCACAGTTGTAGTATTGATTTACTTTCCACACTACTAATGATTCAAAGACGCTTATAGCCTACTGATAATTCAAATTACTTGTAAATAAGCAGATTAAAAACACTACAATTTAAACAATCAAGTAAGCATGACGCAATCATTTCCCATATGTGCAATTTAAGACGTTTAGATAATTTCTGATGTACTATCATTTCCTCTTTTCTCAAGAGAACTTTGAAATTTTCTGGTTTTCTATTTTGTTTGGATTTTTGTAAAATATTTGAAAACTTAAAAGAACTATACAGAAAACATTTAAAAGAAATAAAATTTAACTTTCATGAATTAAATTGATTTAAGAAAAACAAGTTTTTACTCCAGATTGAACATTCTTATCATGTTGACAAGATGTTCAAAACGTGTTAGATCAAACGCCTTAGTGAAAAGGTCAACAAAGTTGTCATCCGTGTGAAAAGCTTTTCAGCACAATCACGAATGAAATGATGGCGAATTTCAATATGTTTAGTTTTGAAATGTTTCACCGGGTTGTTTGTGATGGACATGGTGGCATTGTTGTCAATGAACAATGGAGTTCCAGTGAAGTTTAAGTCATAGTCTCTCAATTGCTGCTGAATCCATAGTATCTGAGAACAACCGCTCGCTGCAGCAATGTACTCCGCTTCACATGTTGAGACAGAAACCGTCGACTGCTTCTTGCACTGCCAGGAAACCAGCCTGTCTCCCAAGAATTGACATCCACCTGAAGTTGATTTTCTATCAAGGTTACAACCGCCATAGTCTGAATCAGTGTAGGCTTTGAGGTCAAATGACTGCTCCTTTGAGTACCAAGGACCCAATCGGGGTTTCCCTTTCAAGTATATGAATATCCTCTTGACAGCTATCATATGAGACTCCTTTGGTTATGACTGAAACCTTAAGCACAAACATACAGCAAACATTTTTTCGGGCCTTGAAGCTGTGAGATACATGAGAGAACCGATCATCCCACGGTACAATTTACAATCCACATCCTTTCCAAATTTGTCTGGATGCAAACTGTGATTGACAGGGATAGGTGTGCCATAAGTATTGCTATCATTCATCTTGTATTTAGACAAAATGCCTTGCACATACATAGTTTGATGTAGACAGATGTCATCCTCTCTTTGACTAACTTGCAGACCTAGGAAGAATGACAATTCACCCATGTTGCTCATCTCAAACTTGGACTTCATCACCTATTCGAATTCCCTACACATCTCTTCATTTGTAGACGCAAAGATAATGTTGTCGACATACACTTGTATGAGTAGAATATCACCTCCTACTTTTCGAATGAAGAGGGTCAAGTCAATCTGTCCATGATCGAAACCATTTGATAGTAGATGTTTTGATAACGTCTCATACCATGCCCGAGGTGCTTGATGAAGACCATAAGCTGCTTTGTCGAGCTTATACACTTTATTGATATTATTCGGATCTTCAAAGCCGGGAGGTTGACATAGAGCTCTTCATGAACTTTTCCATACAGGAAAGCACTCTCCACATCAAGTTGATAGACCTTGAAGCCGACATAGGAGGCATAAGCCAAAAACAGTCGAATGGCCTCAAATCTAGCAACTGGGGCATATACTTCAGTGTAATCCAGGCCCTCTTGTTGATAAAATCCTTGAACAACCAACCTTGCTTTATTCTTCACTACGACACGACGACCATCCGTTTGTACTTGAACACCCATCTGGTTCCAATTGGTTGTACCCCTCTTGGCAAGTCAACTAAATCCTACACATGCAACTTTTGGATTTGGGACAGTTCATCTTGCATCGTATCAATCCAGTAGTTGTCAGCGAGAGCCTCCTTCACATTCTTCGGCTCCAACTGGGACACGAATGCAGCTTGCAAACATGTTTCCACGATACCAGTGTCATGTATCTCAGCGTACAAAATAGTGTTCTCCGTAATGGTTCTATGACTAGTCTGAACACCGGCATGAGGATCACCAATAATGTTGTCAATTGGATGATTCTTATGCACTCTCGTCTCTGGTACATCCGGTTCATGGAGATTCGTGTCTAGATTCATGCTCAACTCCCCCATATCCTGTGATCTTAAAGACGACGATTCAATGTTGATTGGATCAGCTGGAGCTTCATTTCCTACACGAGTGTTAAGATTAGCTAGCGCGTCATCTCCATCAACATGGACAACTTCAACATCATCACTATCATGAGTTCCAGATGCAGATGCAGCATTAGAATCGGGAGTTACAATGGGCACCGTGGCACGAGTGGAGAAATTTGAATCATCACCGCCATTAAAGAAATTGTACACATTTGCGGCATCATCGGCAGAGAAATCAAGAAGGTTGAAAGACTTGAATAGCACATCATAATCAAAACCCCAAGCTGGACCAGTTGGTTCTGGTGCAATGCTTTATTTACTGCAATCCACTTCGAACCATTCCTCGACAGTATGAGTTCCTATATTGTACACTCTCTTGCATGGTGACTTGGCAGCATATCCTAAGAAAATGCCTTCCACTGCTTTTGCATGAAATTTAGATTTTCGATCCTTGTATTGTAGCAATAAGGAACATAGACTACCAAAAGGAACTAGGTAGTCAATATTGGGAGGTCGATTGTTGATCAACTCATAGCAAGTCTTGTTGTGCCTCTTCACAACCAGAACTCTGTTCAAAACATGACAAGCTGTATTTACTTCTTCTGCCCAGAAAGTTACAGGAAGCTTTGCATCTGACAGCATTGTCCTTGCAGTATCGATCAAGGTTCTGTTCTTCCTTTCTGCAACTCCGTTCTGCTGAGGTGTGTACGGGGCACTAAATTCACAACGGATACCCTTCTTGAGACAGAAAAGCTCCATCAAATTATTCTTGAATTCAGTTCCGTTATCACTCCTTATTCTTCTAACCTTCAACTTGCAAAGAGATTCCAAGCTTAGGATTAGGTAATGAATAATGTCAGCAGTCTCGTCCTTTGTACCTAAAAAATGCACCCAAGAAAAACATGAGAAGTCATCAGTTACAACTAGATAGTATGACTTACCTCCAATACTCCTGATACTTATGGGACCCAACAGATCCATATCTAATAGCTCCAAAGGGGTATCAATGGAGTTTTGGAGCTTGGGCTTGTGAGACTTCCGTTGCTGTTTGCCCTTTTTACAAGGCATACAGTCATCTGCAACGACAAATCTCAGCTTGGGAACACCGGTTACCAAACCGTTTCGGACAAGATGATTAATTTTTCGATAAGAAATGCGTCCGAGTTTCCTATAGCACAAGATTGAGTCAAGCTCTGTTGCTTTGGTAAGCAAACAAGTAGCAACTGATGAGGTGTTTGTTGCCACGCTCATATCGATATGATAAGTGTCGTTTGTCCTTGGTGCTCACATCAGAATCCAATCTTCAGAAACTTCAAAACCAGGTTTGAGAATCATGCATTCTATCTTGTCAAACATAACTGAGTACTCCTTGTCGCACATCTGGGAGACACTCAACTGGTTATGCTTCAGCTACTCGCAATAGTTGACGTTGTCGAAGCTAACACATCCATTCGAAACCATGCCTTGACACGTGATACTATCGCCTTTCTCTCCAGCAAAGGCCACATAGCCGCCTCTGAATGGTTTGACATCTTGAAGCAGGGCCATGTTTCATGTCATGTGCCGGGAGCATCCACTATCTACATACCAACGATTAGAGATAGTACCCTTCGGATGTCCCTGCACGAGTCACAGACAGATCAGTTAGATTTGGAGACCTAAGCCATAGTGGTCTTGGGTCGTCCGTCTTTCTCAATATAAACAACCTCTATTAACTCACAGTCGTGACTGTCAAAAATGGTGAATCTTTTGAAGACTTGGGATTAAGAGATTGAGAACTTTTGGATTTCTTGTTCCAGGACCTCTTCGTTTTCTTAACTTGAACAGTAGGCTTACATTCAACAGCAGCAGGTGACCTAGTGGAAGCTTCACCTGATTGAACTCTAGCAAGTTGTTCCATCTTTCTCAATCTCTTGTTCCTTCTTCTCCTATGTGGTTTAGAGAGTTTTACCACAGGTTTCTCACCAGTTGGTGCACTACTAGAGGTAGATGAACAAGGTTTAGCATGAAGATTTTCCTTTTTTGGAACATTTTGTTTAGCCTCAGATATGGTCTTTGGCTTCACCAACGGTTTCACTGGTGGTTTCACCTCATTCTTCTTTGGACTCTTGGTCTGTTTCGCTGGTGGTGACTTGGGGACAACAGCTGGCTGTGAAATAACTGGTCGTTTCCCTTGGTTCTTATTCGGGCGGTTCACAATAATGTGACTGATAGTACCATGGTGAAAACAAGTTCTCCTATCTTTGTAATTCCTCCTGTAAGGCTCATTTGATTTGAAGTTTGATGACTCGTCATGATGAACAGGAGAAGTTGTTTGGTGAACAGTAGTTTGACCCGATGATGATTGGTTTTTGGGAATATAATACTTTTGCATATTTTCTTGATAGCCAAGCCTGTAATGAGCTGAAAAGGCTTCTTTCTTAACTTGATTAATGTTTTTATATCCCCCATAAAGCATCACTTTTAATTTTTCATTTGATTCAACGATATCGGATTCAGTCAAAATACAATTATCACAATCAGTGATAATGTTTTTCTTAACTTTCTGTTCACCGAGCAACTCCTCAGAGACTACTCCTTTAGGGCAGGTGTTCTCAGACCCATCATCAAAAGCAGTAAAGAACTCTTCATCAGATGCAGAGTTAGCCTTAATTGAGGAATCATCCTTACTCGAGGACTCATCAAGGCAAGACAGATCAATGTCAATTAAGCTGTTGACAAATTTCCGACTTACTGGTGGTGGAAATTCACTTGTCCCACTACAGACTCGTAGTGTTCCACCACAAAACGAGAGTTTTTCAGTTTCTCAATATTGCCTTTCAACTACAAGATCTCATTTTGCAGCTTGTGTCACACCCCAACCGACGGCGGAATACGTCGGGGCGGGACATGTAGACTGTTCAAAAGCTCAAGGTTTGATAAGGTTTAAATATTTAAACAACCAACTTCATATCATAAATAATCATGAATCCAACAACACAAGGAAAATAGAAATACATAAATAGTTTCTTTAAATTAGATTCTAGGTCCTCGGTCCTAAGTGAAGCAACTTGTTCTTATTCTCAAGCATTAGTACCTGAAACATGATGAAAACAAGGTCAACTAAAAAGTTGGTGAGCATACATAGGTTTTAACACACAACCAAGCTTAAAGTGTTTTATACAATTCATACGATATACGTGTATAAGGCAATTATGGAGAATCTATAGTTAAACTGAGTGTGTACAATCAAACCTTGTGACTGAGGCATAACACGCAGGTTACCCTTATGTAAAGTCGGTAACAAACACCCTAACCGGGTGGGTTTTTCAGACACAATAGGTCTATCAATGTTAACTGTTGGCTTGTACTGAGTTAATGATTGTAGTAATGTCATGTATATGTAGTCTTAACTCATAGCATTCAAGCACAAAGCACAAATAACAAATAACATCATATTATTGAATTGTATATGAGTAATTTCAAAGAGTTTAAAATGTAATCATGTTTCACCCCAAAAAGTGCTAAATGTAAAAAGGGGCTATGTAAAACTCACTTGTATATGTGGCGTGGGTAGCACGAGCAAGTATGTAGTACAAGTGATTTTCAAATCACAAGTTAACCTAGTGTGAAAAGTATGACCTTAAGTTAAAAGTATGCACAAAGTCTAAGGATACGTCTAATGTTCATCGGGTCTTGTTTAGGTGTGAGTTTGTATAAGGTTTGTATTATTTTATGTACGAAATTACAAGTTATCAAAAGTTTGGTGTAACTTTGGGAGTTCAAAACGTTATATGAAAATATTAAGTGTTTTTAGGGTTAAAGATTTAAATAAATAAAACTCTTTTTATTTATTTAATTAAAATAATAAGTATTGCTAGAATATGATTTTTATAAAATATTAAATAAATCCATTGCTTTATTTATTTATGTCAAAGTATAAATGATTTATAAAAATATACACTTTATAATATATCTTGTCAAATTTACTTTCTTTGTTTAATTATTTAAAATGTATTTTTAAATAATTAAAGTGAGTTTTTTTTATACTAGATATTATTTATTTACGACAATGTGTCAAATATATGAAATCTACGAAAACTCTAGGTGTACAACGAAATAAATTTTATTCATTTATTTATCGTTAGAATAATAAAAATGTAGGTTAAATGTATGTATCTATATATATATATATATTAGAAAAGAAAAGATTTTTATATTCATTCTAGTATATACATAAATATATATAGGAAAACAATTGATTGAATAATGTATAAAAATATCTTGTCAAAATATTTATAAACTAGGAAATTTAGTTATTTTATTTAATTATTTAAAATGTATTTTTAAATAATAAAAATGAGGTTTTAAACAATTTAAAATTGTAAAAATAGGTGTTTGAATTTTAAAGTTGTGAATTTTTGTATGAGACCATTCTAAATAATGTTAGGTTTATAAAAATATTTTTGTATTGTTCTAATATTTACCAATTCGGATTTAAAAAAAAAAAGAAACAGTCCACCCGGTTCGAACCCGGGTGGATGTTGAGTGAGGCAAACATCCCAACCACTGGACCAAGGGACTTATCCCTGATATAACTCGGTCAGAATACGTGTTAACATCTATGTAACAGAGGGCCGGGTTTGGTTCACGTATGCGCGCAAAAAGGGCCGGGTGAGTGGGTTTCGAACCCACGCCCTCTGGTCCGACAACGCAATGTCTTAACCGGTCAGACCAGATGGTTCGCTGGTAGATTATAGAGTTTAAATGATTAAATACATTAAGCATTTTGATTTAGAAAAATCCCAATTAGAACCCGTATGAACAGCTCTTGATTTCAAACAAATTTGCGTTTGATGCCCTCTGTCATATGAAATTGACAGAGGGCTTTCGATCTTAACACGAAAACGACTCAAATGACACAAGCCATACCTTAAACGACTGAGTGTAGAGGGCGGACGACTAGAGGAAACAGGGACGATATTCTTGGTGAACGATCGGCAAGTAGGAGTGGAATGAGACTTAATCGAGGTTTGTACGAGATTATATAAGGTCGTGCGAAGGTTCGTGAGGATTTAATTTGATTGATTTGACCTTTAATGCTTGATTCGATTGCAAAGGTTACGGGTGTCGGTCTTGGTCACGATTACGAGTTAATCCAGTTGTAATCAAAAGAATTTGGTCGTGTAATAGGTTCAGATACATGCACGATCAGCTTAAGCATGATTTCCGGGATTGAAACGCGTTTTATTAATCGAATTGGATCGAATTGATTCGGCTTTGACTCCACAAAGTCAAATGGGTTTAAAATTTGAATTCAACCACGGGTTAGATGGAATTGGGCTGCTACTTGGGTCAGGGTAAGGCCGATTCATGATTTCATGCGTAATGGAAGTCCATAACAACCTGAATCATCGATTTCATAGTTTGGATTTTATGGATTTTGGTCGGTTTGACTTTTAAAGTCAAAATTGACGAATGAGGGTCAATTTGGAGTCATATGGGGTCCAATCTAAGTCAAAGGTTCAATTGAAAAGGGGGGGGGGGGGTCATGTTTAGGGTTCAAGGACTTTGGGGAGGAGGTTCAAGACCAATTGGTTTGCAAAATATAATTATATATATATATATATATATATATATATATATATATATATTTTTACATGTATATAGTTACATATATGAAGAGATCATGAGCTTCAATATTCATCCTTGTATGGCATATGCGGAATCAACATGGAAATTTTTCGTTTCTTTGAATTAGTATTAGTATGGATTGAATTATATACATGAAATCCTAGAAAATGTATCAAATGAAATCAAGGTTTGCATTATCATTGAATTGTTGTTTATGCACCAAACAAGTACACAAAAGAAAAATCAGAGATGTTACAGCTTGGTGATCTGATTGTTTCTCTTTTCCAACCCCTTGTACGCAATATCCAAATGAAACTGTTGATCACTGATTTTAAGTGAATAATCACGTTTTTCTTTCTTCAAAGTTTCATAAAACTTTGTAACGTTTTTCATTTTCTTTGTAGCTTAAAGTTGCAATACTAAGGGGTTCGACTTTGTCTTGAAGCTTAGAATTTTCGTCCTTTAAGCTCAGACATTTTGAACAAGAAATGACAGCAAAAGAATTAGAATCTACCTCATTTGATGAACATGATGCCTCTCCAATAGCCATGAGGGAAACTGTATTTGTAGACTCTTCTTGGTCAGCCACAGAAGCTTCTCGTTCCTCTGTTTCTATCATCTCCATAATCTCAGCCATGAGACCAACCTGTGTTTGAGCAATAATGGCATCCTCCAAATGAACACCCCAATTAAAGCTATCGTTTTGTTGAGCTACCAAAGCGTTGGACGTACCACCTTGACTTTGATTGCAGTTGTTGGAGTTGTTGTACCCTTGACTATTTCCTTGGCTAGGTCTGGTGAAACCTGAGGCCGGTGCTTTGTCCTTTTGACATTCACGAGCAAAGTGTCTAAAATTCTGACACTTTTAGCACTTGGCTTTGGATTTATCAAAACCAACTTTGGCATTTGAATGCCCACCAATGAACTTTCTTCCTGTTCGGTTCAGGAAACGATTGGCTCTTCTCAAGATCATGGCCATATTCCACTGAATATCCATGTCCTCCATATGATCTTCAGCTATCTTGGCTATTGCAGATTGGTTAGCTGAAGATGTGGGAGAAGGATTTCTTGAAGAATTCAATGCTGAGATCCAGAACTAGATCCAGATGCTGTATAGCAAGCATGACCACCACAAACTTTTGAATTATCCTCCTCGTGAGAGTTCCCTGAGAAAAGGGCAATTCCAGAACCCGATAACTTGGCTGTGGAAAACGTCCCATTATACATAGAAGGGTCTTGTATTTGAGGTCTCCCTGAGCTCTCCTTTCTTTTTAGGTTCATATCATGTGCTTGAACCTTTCCAATTGCTTCATCAATAGTCATCTCATAAAACTTATAGTTCTCTCTCGTCAAGGTTGTATACATCTTAATTTTTGGTGGTAGGGCATCCAGAAACTTGTCAACTAACTCCTCATTTGGATAGATGAGGTCAAAAGCTTTCAGCTTAGTTTGCAGATGATAGAATCTAGAGATAAGCTCATCTATGGATTCATTCTCCAGATATCTGAAGCACTCATACTGCTTCCTAAGAAGATCCCACTTACTCTTCTTGATGTCGCTGTTTCCCTTGATTTTATTCTGCAAAGCCTTCCAGAGATCCTTGGAGTTATCGTATCCTATAAAGTTGTGAAATAACTCCCTGGTCAAGGCCATAGTAATAGATCTGTGTGCCTTCTTCTCTCTGTCATAAACTTTCTTTTCTTCTTCCTCAAGTTTGGAGATAGGCTTGGGAACTTCCTCATCAAGATATGTATATGTGGGATGCTTATAACCCTCTAAAATGGGTATCCAAAGTGAGAATCGGTGTATGAGATATAATGTTCAAAGCGTGCTTTCCAGTTTGAGTAATCATTTACGTTAAGCAGCTTTGGTGGTTTCTATGGGGTTCAATCTCGTTGTCATAATTCAGAAGGTTACCGAGGTTCTGAAGATTTTCCATGGTGAAACACATAGTCAAATTTCAGAAAAATCAAAGCATTGTGCGCACTTAAGTTATGGCCTTGCGCACTTAAGAAAGAACTTGGTCTTGCGCACTTAAGATTTGCTCTTGCATACTTAACAAGTACGCAGGAGTAAATGACAAGTACGCAGGATGAAGTTAAGTACGCAACAAGAAATGGTCTTGCGTACTTGGTAAGTACACAGGAAGCCTGTACTTGTTTCCAAAAATGGTAAGTACGCAGATCACTTTTTCACCAACCCTCATCAACTTTTTCCGGTCACTAGAATCTTACCGGAGACAGAAAAATTTGAAGATATGACATAACAAAATGAGGCAAAGGGTCAGAAATTCTTTTCTAACCAACCTTTGATGCTCAAAACACTCAAATACACAACAAAAGGTCTAGTTTTGAGTAATTTTTGCTTCTAAAATAGTGCTTAAGAGCTACCCCTATTTTATCACAAAAATCAACAAAAACACACACTTTTGCTTGCAAAATCTCTGTAGATTGTGTAGAAGATGCTCCTTACACACACAACACTCGAAATCAAGAGCAAAGCTCTGATACCACTTGTAGGTCCCCGAGTGTCTCAAATCGTTACGTGTGGGTGTGTGACTAGTCGGACCGGGTGCGGAATACCCGTGACTAGGTGGAGAATCAAGTAACACAAAGTAAACCGACAGTGAAAACACTTTCAAACTTCGTCTATTATAAAACTTGTAGGTTACAGAGATGTAACAAATGAGTGCGTACATAACTTCTGTCACCACAACCTATTTATCCTAGACCTGATCTCTGCGCACTTAACAAGCGCGCAGGGCAAATTGTTCTTGCGTACTTAAGAAGAAAGGAGTATTCTTGCGTACTTGTTAAGTACGCAGGAAGTAATTCCTGCGCACATGCTAAGTGCGCAAAACACTTAGAGAAAATAGACGACTAGTACATACATTAGTAAATACAACTCGATAACTACTATATACAGGCACTAACATACCAAGACTAATACATACAAGACAAGTACAAAAGCTAAGACAATATCGAGAGTGTTTGTCACACAAAAGTGCTTCAACAAACCCACGGGAACCAAGAGGCCAAAATCAAAATCAAACCACGTTAAGGAAAAATTTGAGTTACTAGAGCTTAGGTTAATGATATTAAACAGATTTGAAGGCATAATTTCACTCGAAAACACCCAAAATCATTAGAAATTTCATGATCAAAACCCTAACTTTTTCAACTTCAAGAATCGGTCCAAGACACATGATTTTGTGGATGAAATTGTCTGAGAATCGCACCAAATGTTAGTTAGATGAAGTTGAAACTAAGATTGGGATGAAAAACTCTTTTGGAAACACACAAATTTTCAAGGAAAAGTGGGCCGAGGTATAGCACAGTGTAGGTCGTTTGAAAGAGATGAACTTGTGAAAATGTTCTAACACTGGTATATATATACCCCACACACAAATGGGTTACGTACTTATTAAGTGCGCAGGAATAAATCCTGCGTATTTACTAAGTACGCATGACTTAGTCCTACGTACTTGGTAAGTACGCAAGACGTAACTCTTGCGCACTTAACAAGTACGCAGAGACACTTGTGCACTTAAAATTCAACTCAAATTATGAAGAAATGTCAAGTCAAATAGCGAACCGGATATGAACGTTCAATATAGAGGTTTTACAAACAATTTAAGGAAGTTAAACAAAAATATTTTTGGCTTTTCTTAACTTTTTGATAAATTGTACAGAAACATTGAACTGTTCATAAACTCAAAATCTTTTTGATCTTTTTCTGAATGAAGATATACAAGTGTATACACTATCTCTTTTTGGTCAAAGTCATGATCAGAGAATCATATCAGACTATTAAAAGCAAAAATGATACAATATAAACATAAAAGAATATGGGATCATGTCATGGATTACTACTTATGCATACGTAATAAGCAATATAAACAAGTAATTCAAGTTGGCAATATTATAAGATTTGAATCCATAAGCATTTTAGTATCACGTTCTTGTGTGTTAAGGTAATCATTCAATATATACAACGTGTACCCCACAGTTATGCTACATGAATTTAAGAGTGCATTATCTCAAGGCATCTAAGATTTTTACAATGATTTCGAAAATTTCCAGAATGAAGCTACATCAGTTAGCACAGAAAATTCAAGCAGAATCCATAAGGATTATCAGGAATCATAAGATTCAGAATCGAGTGATTCAGATGTCTTGGCTTCATATGATTTCTTTAGTGAATATCGGAATGATGATTCAAGATAATGAATATGGTGTCTGGGGATTTAGATAAGGGGATCCAACTTTTATCTAGATTTGATTTCAATGAATCAGGAATGATTAAAGGGTGAATATATGCTCAACGGTTAATGTCAATACATATCTTGGTTCAATCTCTCACTGCATACTTGTGAGTATGGGCAGTGAGATGAACCGTAACAATTTTGCTAACGACCTAACCCAAAACTGGTCTCAGAAGAAAATCCTTACCAAAATCTTACATCCTATATCTGATAATGATCTTTTGCATTCTTTTGCACACACAAACACTAGCAAACAAGGGTTCAAATCACAGTTGTAGTATTGATTTAATTTTGACATCCACACTACCAATGATTTCAAGACGCTTACAGCCTACCGACAATTCAATTTACTTGTAAATATTCAGATTAACAAATCAAACAATCAATCAAGTAAGCATGACGCAATCATTTCCCATATGTGCAATATAAGACGTTTAGATCATTACTGATGTGCTATCATTTCCTCTTTTCTTCAAATTACTTTGAAATTTTCTTGGTTTTCTATTTTGTTTGGTTTTTCTGAGACAATTTGAAAAAAATACAAACTGTACAAACTTAAAAGAAAATAAAAGTTAACTTCCAAGAAAATGGTGTGATTTGAAAAACAAGTTTTCACTCCAGATTAAACATTCCTATCATGTTGACGAGATGTTCAAAACGAGTCTGATCAAACACCTTAGTGAAAAGGTCAGCAAAGTTGTCATCCGTGTGAACTTTTACAAGTTCAATTGAGTGTTGTTCAGCACAATCACGGATGAAGAGGTGACGAATCTCAGTGTGTTTAGTTTTGGAAGGTTTCACCGGGTTATTTGTGATGGACATGGTGGATGGTGGCATTGTTGTCAATGAACAAGGGGGTTCCAACGTAGTTTAAGCCATAGTCTCTCAATTGCTGATGGATCCATAATATCTGAAAACAACAGCTTGCGGCAGTAATGTACTCTGCTTCACATGTTGAGACAGAATCCGTTGACAGTTTCTTGCACTGCCAGGATGTCACACCCCAACCGATGGCAGAAACTTCGAGGCGGGACATGTGGACTGTTCATGAGCACATGGTTGACTAAATTGAAATAGATTAAAATATTAAATTTCCATTCATAACTCCAACAAAACAAATTCAATAATACATGAATATTGAAATACATAACATGTTCATTCTATTCAATTAACAAGGTCCACAACCTAAGTGAAGCAAACTTGATCAACTTATACTTTTGTACCTGAAACATGATGAAAACGAGGTCAACTAAAAAGTTGGTGAGCATACATAAGTTTTGACTTTAAAAAGCATCAAAGTGTTGTGTGTAAACAAATCCATACAAGTCATGATTTAGTAAGGCAATTATGGAGAGTTACTACTGTGTAAGCAAGTAGTACAATCAAACATTTGTAACTAGCATGCAAAACAAAGTGTGTTGTCGGTAACAATCACCCTAACTGGGTGGGTTTGTCAGACTCAATAAATCTATCATTGTTAACCGTCGGCTTGATTAGTTAATGATTGTACATGTAATTGCACACAAGTAGTTAACACACCTAGCACTCAAACATAAAGCTCAAATTGCACACAAATTGTAAAGTGGATTTGTATTGTGTAGTTTGTGTAAATCATTGTAATGTTGTGTTCATGTTTCACCCCAAAAATATAAAATAGTAAAAAGGGGTTATGTAAAACTCACCTGAAATGATAGTGTAGATAGCACGAGCAATAAGTGGCACAAGTAAGTTTTCAAATCACAAACTTAACCTAGAGTGAAATTGTACTAATGTGAATTAATAACATGTACAAAGTCTATGGCAAAGTCTAGGGTTTAACGGGATTGAGTGCACGGCTTGTTCAAAGGGTTTGCGTTATATAACTTAAATAAATAATTTCCTCTTATATATTTATTTAAGATAGTGAGTCTCTTAACATAGTGTGATATCATATTTATAATCCAAAAAAAAATAAATTTGTTTTATTTGTTTATAATAATGCGTCCAAAATATAGTGTAAGTATATATATTAGTATGTATTTTAATTTAAACTCTAAATGAAATGTAAAAGATAACTAAATTTAAAGAATATGGATTTGTAACATATAACTAGTAGCTTATATTTGTTTGAATAGAGTTAAACTTTCATATTTGTACTTAATAGACTTTGACTGGTGCAACGAACTTATTTAGTATGATAATGTATTTTTATAAAAATTATGTCACAATCTTTTATAAAATGAATAATATGAAGCTAATAATTTTAAAACAAAATTTTAAAAGATCCATTTCTTTCTTTAAAATCCTATAATTGTAAGGAAAATAATTTTAATTATCTGATGATTATTTACGCATAAACTAGTCTAAAGGGGGTATTAGGTTTTACAAAATAATAATGCCTTTTTTATAAAATAAATCTGCTATAAAAATGATATATATATATATATATAAAACACACCACCCGGCTCGTACCCGGGTGGGTTTTGTATGAGTATCCTACTTTACCACTAGACCAGGGGGCTAGTTCTTGTCATGGATCCAGTCCAGTGGGGTAATAATTTGTAACAATTAAGGGGTCGGATCTGATTATATAGAACGCGCAAAAAAGGGCCGGCTGAGTGGGTTTTGAACTCGCAACCCAGTGCGAAGAGGTCAAGAATCATAACCGGTTGAACTGGGCTTAAAGCCTTGACAGCAACTGATGCGAAAATGAATTCAGACAAAACCCAGTTCATCTCTTTCCCCAATCGTTTTCCCGAAATCCTAGCCCCCAAAATGGTTGTTATTAAGCGTAGGTATGAAACCAAACCTTAGGGCTTTTAATCATGAGACAGAAATGAGTATATCGAGATAAGAAATACCTTAGATGAATGCGTGTAGGGGACGAACGAGTGGAGTCTTTGATTTAATGTTCAATCGGGTTCCAGGAGTGAGATGCCGGATGGTTAGGGGTTGAGAGAGTTTGCGATGGCTTATGCGAAGATGGTAGGATGATTCAAACGAATCAATTTCACTCAATTCGTTTCCATTTAATTAAGATTAGCAGGGACTATTGTAAACACGCAATTCGCGTGAATTATCCGTGTGTTGATGAATTGGGTCGCAAAAAGGGTCTGGATTCATACGCGAATAGTCTAAGCATGATTTACGGGATTGAACGCATTTAATTTTTGAATTTGGCAAAGATTTTTGGGCTCGGTTTGACTCCGAGTAGTCAAACTGCTCTAGTTCGAATTTAACCGCGAAATGGATCGAATTGGGATATTAATATGGTTTGAAACTGGTTGATATTCGTCTAGGTAATCATGGGAAATCCATACAGCTGGGGTCAATCAATTTTGGTATTAGATTTCAAGAAATTTGAGTTGTTTGACTTTCAGAAGTCAATGTGAGTCAAAATCTCTGAATGGGTCAAAGTTGGAGGTGATGGGGTTCAAGTTCAAGGGTGAGGTTCAAGTTGGGAGTTCAAATGCTTAGGGGGGGTTCAAACTAGGTTTATTTATTTTAAATTTCCTTTGCAATTATATATAAAATTTTCATTTCTTTTATAACCTTTATAAAACCAATTATAATTTAAAATGTCAAATATATATATATATATATATATATGTGTGTGTGTGTGTATATATATAATTGCTAAACAAATCTTCTTGTGTGGTTTAATTAAAAAAGTCAAATACGTAAATATACTTGTATACTATTATTTATAAATAAATATTCATACATATATGCGGATATATTGATATATATATCAAACAGGTGTTGTAGAAATGTATATGTAAACGCAAGGTTCTAAATGGTGAATAGATGTATTAACTTGAAATAACGATTTATGTGTCAAAAGTACTTGAATAAATACAGGTTTTAAATGTAGTGTTATTACTGAAATCATTAAAATAAAACAAATAAGGAAATTTAATGATCTGAAAAATCATGGATGTTACAGTCTCCCCATGTTAAGGGAATTTCGTCCCGAAATTTTGGCTAGCGGAGACTACTGAATGAGGAAGGAAGTGAGTCTGGGTTTTGATTGTTGGTTTGAGGAGTATGGTAAACAACAAGATTTAGGTCTAAAGCTCCTGTATGAATGATATCAGTGAATAAGAGAGTTAAGGAGAGATCTTCTGAAGAATCTAAAGGTGTAATGCGTCACTTGGAATGGCTTTGACGGGAACTGTGACATGCAGGATTCGTTTAAGATGTGGCCTAATATGCTCAAGATACATTACAGATCAAGAGGTTCCACAAACATTGGTCTAGGTCAAAACTTTCACGTGATATGAACAACGCTACTTCTGATAATATGATAGGGAACTTATATATAGGAAGTACCATCGGCATATCCACCATGCCCTTGTCACATCACATTAATTTCGTTGTCATACATCATGATAGGTTTTAGGTCACAACACATGACAAAATTCACTATGTTTTCTATGCGCTGGTTTTTATAATTTCGTGTGCACCCGTAATTACTCGAATCACCGCATGGTCTGTATAGATCCTTCCATTGTGTGTGGGTCAAAATGGGCACAAATTCACTTAGTTCGTGTCTATTGTTTTCACATATGAGTTGCTAATGAGTAACTATGTCCCTACATAGGCAGGCCAATTAGCAACTAAAGAGTAATAAAGTAGTATAACCTAAAGTTCCATACTTTACTCGTGTTTGAACAAGAATACGTCATTCACCGAATTGTTTTAAAGTGTTACAACTTCCTCGTGTTTGAACAAGAATACGTCAAACCCTGAGTAGCTTCAACGTGTTATGGTTTTCAAGTTTGGTGAACAAAGTGTATGACCATGCTTCGTGTATATTGTGATCAATCAATTGCAACAATTGTAAACAACTTAGTTTCATGTATAATGTTGTACTTGTAGGTCCAGGTAACTCCGCTACAGATCGAACTCGTGATATGAAGTTGCTATAACACGAAGTGCGGAATCCTTCGTGTTAACGTTTGTATACTAACCGACAATTCAAAACAACACGCGTAAATAAACTTCTCAAATATATTCAGATTCACAATGGTTTACAGAATCAGTCAGACAAATCTCTCTCTCGGTTCTCTCTGTTCTGTTCTATGTCTAATGACTATGTAAACATATATATATATATATAGAAACTAACCTGTTGTAAGCGAACTTATTAAGTTCGCCTGAAACAGACTAAGCGAACTTAACAAGTTCGCCTCAGTTAGACCTAAGCGAACTTATTAAGTTCGCCTCTGATAGACCAGGCGAACTTAACAAGTTCACTTCTAGGCACACTTGTAAAAACACTTAGCAAATTTATACAATTACATAACAAAAACATAAAGACATAAAATCTAACTATTACAAGCTTTTATCATTACAAATCTATGTCCTAACAGACTCCCCCTTGACAATAGCTTGATCTTCTATCTTCAGTCTTTATCTTGAACTCTTCCAGTTGTCCGGTAGTCTGCTGCCAGCATGCACTCCATATCTTCTTCATATCTCCAAAACTCTTTTATACTATAGACCTTGTTCTCTCCATTCATCAGTATACAAGATCTCATTCTTTCGCAGCGTCCTCTGATCTTTCTTTGAAAAATTAATAAGATTCATTGCGTCAAAGAAACACACAATGACCTTATTATCTTTATCTTCAACCCTTGCTTCACCAGTATTAACATCAACATACCACCATTTCATATTCCCAAGAAAGTCTTGAGGAATATTTTTTAATGGTATCTTGTGAATAGCACGCACTGGTCTATACTTGTATCTCCAGGTTACTTTCCCAGTCTTAGGATCTGTGTTCTTCACTCTCTTTCCCTTCTGTGGTTTCAGCCGTTCATACTTACCCGAACTACCTTCTTTCTTTATCAGGTTTGCTATCACATCAGCCAAACCATTCTTCGATCTATTTATGAGTGGCTTTGAAGCTAGACCATTTATTTCACACCTCGGCAAGGTATTGAAATATTTGATCCTTGGCTTTAAGTATTGAACACCATCAGATCGTTTGATTGCAAATATTTTTGATTCACCATCATAGAACCAACTTATGATCCTTCCTATACACTGCTCTTTATTCACATATTTCTCTTTCTGAGCAGGTTGTGCTGGAGACTTGGGTAGCACCTTCATCCAACTGTTTACAACTTCTCTCCACTGTTCTCGTGTCATCCATGTATCTCTGTACATCACAGGTTCTTCATTAATCTTCGGAGACTCAGTGTGAGTAGTTTCAGTTTCAGCACCCTTATTGAATTGAAGATTCTCATCATCAGTATCCATCTTTGACTCGGCTGTATCATCAGGCAGTGTGACGTCTTCAATAGAGTCCATAGAGTCAGTTATTCCGTCATAAGAGAACTCAGGAACGACATCCTCTTGGATGAAGTTATACGGCACCTTAAGACCGTCACAACCTTCATAGGTAACACTGTCTTTATCTTTCTCTATTTCAATCTCTACTATTTCTCCTTCTTCTATCTCAGTATCTGACATATCCTCGTCCATGTCATTGAATAAATCGTCAATGTCATCAAGACATTCAATCTTTTCAGCTTCCTCTTCTTCTGAATCTTGAAAGAATTCTAATAACAGAATTTCTTCTTCATTAGTACCAGAAGTATCTTTGTCTTTGTTTCCTTCAAGAGATTGTGATGTCGACTCCCCCTGAACTCTAGATATAGGATTAGCGTCAGTGTATTGACGATCACCCTCAATATTTCCAGCAGGATCATTGTCTTCATCATCACGTCTTTATATTGACTCTGTGTGACAAGTATCAGGTATCCTCAACTCCCCCTGAGCGTCAAGACGCTGAACGAGTTTGGACACTAATGCTTGCAATTTGCAATCTGTTGAGCTTGAGTCTGAATCACCAGCTGCCGTTGTGAATCAATAGACACAAGAGAGTTTACTTGTGTTTGTAGAGAAAGCACTTGAGATTCAAGAAACGTAATCCTGTCAGAATCAGAAGGATTTGACGGACCAGCTGTTGATTGTGGAATAGAAGGACTTGAAGTAGTAGGAATGACTGGAGGAACATGAGTATGAACTGGAGATGGATCCTTAGATCGTGGAGGAGTAATGATCAGAGAAGCAACAAAATTTGCATCCTCAACTCCTTGAGAAGATTTTGCAGTAGCAATCGATGCAGACATTAACTTTGGACGTGTAGGATCTGGATTAAAGTCACTGTCAGTGTCAGAACTCTCATCGACCAAAGATCTTTTTCCAAGTACTGATCTGGAAGGAAGATCCCGAACAGACTTGCGTCGTGGTCGTCTGGCTTGAGATTTAATGCGTTTTCCAACATTAGCCAGTGGAATAGCAGCCAACCGTTCATAATGACCTGGGGAAAAATCCCTAGATTCATCAGAATCAGTGCTGTCATCATCAGATGATATTGTATCACTTGAACTGGAACTAGACTCAGCGTCTGTCACCACATTCCCTTCTTGTTCATGAATGGGCGAGTTCACAGCATCATCAACAAAATCATCCATGTTCATTCCTAGATCTTGATTAGGGTCATGAACGACCTCTTCTTGAACTGGTTCCTGAATAGGAATATCAACTGCAGCTTGTGGAATAGGAACTTGTTCAGGAATAGGAATTTGTTCAGGAATAGGAATTTGTTGTGGTTGTATCTGTTGTTGTTGTGTAGGTTGTTGTGGTTGTTGCTGTGGTTGTTGTGGTTGAACATTAACTCCTTGAGCTTGAGCAAGTTCATTAGGATGAAACCAGTTGTCATTAGGTGGTGCAACATAATCAGGATTGATTAAGTGCCTAAACAGTGGAGTATTGACTAGAATCAAAGCAGCATTCTGTTGTTTCACCTTTGTACAGTCGGTAAAGATACATTTTGACATCGGAGTCAAAGTCAATCTTATAGCATGTTGTGGAAGATCCGGAATAAGATGATTGAGTATCATTTGAATAAATCGAGGATACATCAAGAAACCTTGACCTTCAGCTGGATTGATCTGCATTACCATCTCCCGATAAAAATAAAGAGGAAAATTGAATCGTTTATTCAATGTTAAGGCCACCATTGCTGTTTGAAGAGCCATCTTCAAGCCATCGGTACCAGCTTTTCGTGGAGAGATGCATTGAATAATCACATGCATAAAATACCTCCATTCACCCACTAATCCGCCTTTCCGAGCTTAGGTATCATTTTGTTTCCCACGATATCCCATCCTTTGAAAACAACCCATAATAAGAGTGTTAGGATAAGATATTGGATCTTCAGCATTACCACCCAAATCAAGAGCAGCACGAATCATCTCTTCGGAAATTGCAATCTCGATATTGTTTACTGTTGCACGAAGTACATGCGGTTCCACGTCGATATCTTGATGTACCGTATCCCAGAATTGTTGTATATACACCAAGCTAATATAGGGATCCGCAGATAAGGCAACATGCAATCTTGATCGATTCAGAAAATTTATGATGCCTTGAAAATGAACTGCTTCTGGCATATTAGGATCTAACAACGCCACTTGATTATGCTTATATTCGACACGACGAGCCATCTGTGAAAATATCGGACAACACAACAAACATTAGTATACTTACACATATATGAAACACACATTTAATAATACACACAAACAAAACAAAAAAAATTTCAAACAAAAACAAAAAAATTTCAAACAAAAAAAAATTTCAAACAAAAAAAATTTCAACAAAAATTTACAAGTCCTTTTTCACTTCTGACCCCTAAGCGAACTTAATAAGTTCGCTTAGTAGTGCAAGAGGCGAACTCTGACAAGTTCGCTTCCAACAAGTTTGCTTGGAACAAGTTCGCCTGAACCTGAGACGTTTCAAATTCAAACACAAATTTTCAAACTTCGGCAAATCGATAGAAATCGTGAAATAAGCATATACAATCAATCGAATATCAAATTATAACCAAAAATGATGATCAATTTTATATTTCGGTCAAAAATTAGGTCAAAATCGTCCTTGAAACAGTCGACGAAAAACCGAGATTAAAAACCCCAAATACACACAATTGACCGGATGAAAATCGACGAAAATACCTTTGTTAGATTCGCAATTCAATTTTGATCAAGATTCAACCAGAAAATAACACTCACAACACAGATTCAAAGTTTTGAGAATTTTTGGGCAAGTTCGCTTAAGTTCTGAGGAAGACGAAGAGAATGACAAGTTCGCCTGATTCAACCCTTATTCAGATTAAGTTCGCTCGATTAAGCGAACTTGTTAAGTTCGCTTAACAAGCCTTCGACGAACAAGATAAGTTCGCTTCACCCTTAAGTTCGCTTCACCCCAGACTGTAGATTAAGTTCGCTTCACTGATTTAAGCGAACTTATTAAGTTCGCTTCATTGTACACAGGCGAACTTAATTACTTATCAACCTTTTTGCCTTGAACACAAATTTTACCAACTTCAACCTTTCAAATCTTGAACTTCCGTCAGTAACACATATTTGATCCAATCCCGAACAATTTTAATAAAAGTTTAGAATTTTCATGGAAAATAAAAATCAAAATCTTTTTTAGTTTTATCTATACAGACGGAAATACATATTTTTGGTTTTTCTCTATACAAACTGAAATCACATATTTTTGGATTTTATCTATACAAACAGAATTACATATTTTTGACTTTTATCTGAATAAACTGAAATCACATATTTTTGGTTTGAACATCATGAGCAAGAAGATCATATCAGTATTCAATTAATTCATCACATATATTATCAATAACAAAGGGTAACCTATAGTAAGAGACCATTCAACTCAATTTTGTGCATTTTGCATCTTTTTCATTTTGAAACTCATTCAATTTGAATAATATTTGAAATGATACGGGATAAATTTCAAAGTAAATAAGATCAGGTTATAAAATGCTCTTTTATTTATACCGAATTTGAAATATAAAGCCTGAATTCTTAAAATTGTCAATATTATATTATTTGAAACTATAAGCGTTTATTCTCCAAATTCATGTGATTTAGTACCATTTAGATGATAAACATCGTGTACCCCACATGTATGCCAAATAGAAAATAAATGCACTATCTTCAAGACATATATAAGATTTTACTAAAGATTATCCAAATATTTAGAATGAGGAGACATCACTTAGCACATGAATAACAGAATCCAAATTGGATTGTAAAGGAATCAATGAGATTCAGAATCGAATGATTCAATGTTTTGGCTTGTATCTGAGGAATCATAAGATTCAGGTACGTGGATCCAACTGTTATCTGGATTATGAATTCAATGGAATCAGTAAAGATGAGATATCAATATGATCCAAGGGCTAATATATGTTTGACAGATGTTGTCAAGTACATATCTTGATTATACTTCAAATTGCATGCTTTTCGGGACATGGACACTGAAGCAAATCGAATGAATAGTGCTAAGGACATAACCCGAAACTGATCTCATAGGAAAATCCTTATTAAAATCTAATATTCTTTATCTGATAGTGATCTTTTAACACACACACCCAGGCATATAATGGATTTAAATCACAGATGTAATCATATTATATTTAATTTTCACACTACTATTAGTTTCAAAACGCTTTTAGCCTATTGACAATTCAAGTTTCAAATTTTATACACAAATTTTAAAACATATTATCAAGAATAGAGCATTCACAACACTATCATTTCTTATTTATGCAGACTTTGAAATTTAGATCAGATCAACTTATTTTAATCATTCATATATCAAGGTCTACTAAGGTCGTGTGAAATGAACTAATCACTAATGTACTATCATTTCTTCTCAAAACCTCAAATGATGTCAAATTTTATATTTTTCAATTTGTTTTGACTTTTTATAATTTAAACTTTTTTTTTGACTGAAAATGTAAATGCAGAAATGTAATAAAGCAACAAAAGAACTTAAAAGAAAATTTTCCATGAAATTCTTATTTTTTTTAAAAACTTTTATTCAGGATTGATCATACCAATCATTTTTATCAGGAATTCAAACCTGGTACGATCAAATGCCTTAGTAAACAAATCAGCAAAATTATCTTCAGTGTGTACCTTGACTAGCTCAATCAACCTTTTCTCTGCACAATCACGTATAAAATGATATCGAATTTCGATGTGCTTAGTTTTACTATGTTTAACAGGATTATTCGTTATAGACATAGTAGCATTGTTATCAATAAACATGGGGGTTTCTGTGAAATTCAAACCGTAATCTCTCAATTGTTGTTGTATCCACAGGATTTGTGAACAGCAACTTGCAGCAGCAATGTATTCTGCTTCGCATGTTGAAATCGATACTGTGGTTTGCTTTTTGCATTGCCAAGATACAAGTCGATTTCCTAAGAACTGGCAACCACCTGTTGTAGATTTCCTGTCCAGACAACAACCACCAAAATCAGAATCAGTATAAGCATTGAAATCAAAGTTAGAACCATGAGGATACCATAGCCCTAAACGTTGTTTTCCTTTTAAATATCGAAAGATTCTTTTCACAGCAATTAAGTGAGATTCTTTTGGCTTTGCCTGAAATCTGTAACAGATACACACGGCGAACATTATATCTGGCCTTGAAGTGGTTAAGTACATGAGGGATCCAATCATAGCTCTGTAAAGTCGACAATCCACATCTTTTCCTTCCGAGTCAGAAATTAACTTATGATTGACCGGAATTGGAGTATCGTATGGGGTGCAGTCCTCCATCTTGAATCGGCTCAAGATGTCTTTGACATACTTGGACTGATGAATAAAGAAACCATCTTCCTTTTGATTTACTTGTAAACCAAAGAAAAACGATAACTCTCCCATAGCAGACATTTCAAATTTCGACTTCATAACACCCTAAAAGTCTTTGCACAACCCTTCATTCGTCGAGCCAAAAATAATATCATCCACATAAATTTGTACTAGTAGGTAATCTCCCCCTGATTTCTTTATGAATAAGGTCGAGTCTATCTTTCCACGAACAAAGTCATTCGCCAAAAGATGTGTGGATAATGTTTCATACCACGCACGAGGAGCCTGATGAAGACCATAGAGGGCCTTATCTAGCTTGAAAACCATGTTCGGATTCAGTGGATCTTCAACCCCGGTGGCTGACACACATAGACTTCCTCCTTGACTTTTCCATATAAAAATGCACTCTTGACGTCTAATTGAAACACCTTAAAACCTTTAAAAGAAGCAAAAGCTAGAAACAGCCTTATAGCTTCAAGCCGCGCAACCGGCGCATAAACTTCGGTGTAATCAATTCCTTCTTGTTGATTGAAGCCCTGGACAACTAATCTTGCCTTATTGCGTACCACGACACCTCGATCGTCTTTCTTACATTTAAACACCCATTTTGTTCCTATTGGATACGCACCGTTCGGAAGATCAACCAGATTCCAAACCTTAAGTTTGTCAAATTGAGCAAGTTCTTCCTGCATAGCTTCTATCCAGTTATTGTCATTTAAAGCCATCTCTACATTCTTGGGTTAAACCTGCGAAATAAAGCAAGAATGTGAGCAATCATCAAGAACACCAGAATCTTTAATGCAACTATACAAACAAGTATTGTCAACAAGAGAACGAGTTTTCACTCCATCCTGTAAATTTCCAATTATATTTGTTACTGGTTGATCTATGTGTTCCTTGATGGATGCGACCTCAGGAACCGGCAACACGTCAACTTGAGTAGATTCAGATTGATAAGAATAATCTTGAGGAATTGGAATTTCCGAGTCTAAATTTGTTGGAATCTCCCCCTGAGCCTGTGTTGAAGGTAATGGATCATCACTCAACAGCGGATCAGCAGAAGAATCTTGAAAAATAGCATTATTCTCCTCACTCTCTGAATCTTGTGGACCTGAACAAGAAGCAACATTTGGATCTAGAGCAGAAGTAGATGGAATCGATGAATTGGGAACTGCATTTGGTAGAAATCCATTGTGCTGAGCATCTTGACAAGAATCATAGAGAACAGCAGCATCTTCATCAGAAATGTCAGAAGGTAAATGAAAAGACTTGAATAAGTTTTCATAATCAAATGCCCAATCCGGACCAATCGCCATTTGTGGTAAAGACCGATTTGAACAGTCAATATGGAACCATTCTTCAACTTGGCGTGTCTCTTTGTTATAAACCCTCTTGGTTGTCGAATTAGCCACATACCCCAGAAAAATCCCTTCAATAGCCTTTGCACTGAATTTTGTTGGGACATCTCGAACCTTCAGTAGGGTACACAGATTACCAAAAGGTAATAAGTATTCCAGATTCGGCTTTCGATTATTTAGCAATTCCTAGCAAGTCTTGTTATGTCGCTTTACGGTCAAGACCCTGTTCAAAACATGACACGCAGTATTCACAGCTTCAGCCCAAAAGGTGACTGGAAGCTTAGAATCTGCAAGCATCATGCGAGCTGTTTCGACCAATGTCCTGTTCTTCCGTTCAGCGACACCGTTTTGTTGAGGAACATATGGCGCATTGAATTCATGATGAATTCCTTTTTGTAGACAGAATAAGCCCATTTTGCTATTCTTAAATTCGCTGCCATTGTCACTCCTGATTCTTCTGACTTTCAGATTGAATAAATTCTCCAAACCCAGGATTAAGTATTGTACCAACTCAGTGGTTTCAGCTTTAGAAGAAAGAAACTTAACCCATGAAAATCTGGAGTAATCATCAGTTACAACCAACCAATACGATTTCCCACCAATGTTCCTAATACTGATAGGACCGAACAAATCCATATGCAGCAACTCCAAAGGAGTTACGATAGAATTCGTTAATTTTGATTTGTGAGAGTTCTTTCTTTGCTTTCCCTTCTTGCACGGAATAAAATCATCAGGAACTGAGAATTTCATTTTCAAAATACCAAGCACAAGATCATTCCTAACAATGTATTTCATCTTCCTGTAGTTTATGTGAGCTAGCTTCCTGTGCCACAATATTGAATCAGATTCCGACACCTTGGAGAGTAAACATGTTGGAATTGAATCCGTTGTAGTGGCGACACTCATGTCAAGGACATACGTGTCATTTCTCCTTGGAGCCTTCATGAGAATCCATTCATCAGGAATCACAAAACCCGGTTTCAGAATATAGCATTCATGATCGTTGAAATGGAACGAAAACTTCTTGTCACAGACCTGTGATACGCTTAAAATATTGTGTTCCAGCTGCTCAACATAATTCACCTTTTCAAATTTTACTTTGTCATTCTTTAACGTTCCCTTGCCTGTTATGTACCCGCCTTTATTACCCGCAAAAACGACATAACCACCATCAATTTTAATAACATCCTCAAGCAATCTAACATTCCCTGTCATATGTCGAGAGCAACCACTATCCACATACCATGTATTGTTGATAGTCCTCCTTGGTTGTCCCTACATAAACAACGAGAATCAGTTAGAAAGTGGAACCCAAGCCATCGTGGTCTTGGGTCGTCCGGATTGATCAAAATAAACAACTTCTTGTAATTTACAATCAATTTTATCATTCACTTTTGGAACATAATTTTGACAATCAAACCTTTTCAAAGAAGAACCATTTTTATTATTTTGAAAAACATTATGTGATATATTATTGTCAGATTCAGATGTTTTCAAAATTTTCTTTAATTTTCTGTTTCTTCTTCTTGTTTGAGGTCTAGACAATTTAACCTCCTGAAAAGAATCTTTTGAAATTCCAACTTTTGGTGTCACACCCCCAAATTTATTCACTTAATAAATAAATAAAAAAATCAAGGTTGCAACGATTGGTAACATTACACAACAGCGGAAGCTAAAATAAAGACTTCTAAGGTGTTGAACACCATTACAAATATTAAATTGAAGTAGTGCATTGACCTAGAACTATATAGGTCAGAACCTACTTGAGGTTTGACAATTATGCTTCTTCGGCTTCTAGGGTTTTAATCCGAGTAGTTAACCTATTCCAACCGTGCCATAGCTATTTGTTTCCTGAAAAACATACTTAAAAATGTCAACACAAAGGTTGGTGAGTTCACAGGTTTGAGTGTTGCAATGTAAAGTGATTACATGGCCATGATACGAAACTGTTCTCCTTGAAAACATTGAAAATATGTACACGGTTTTAATGTAAGGTTGTTTTCCTCGAAAACATGTGATGACTTCATAGTCATAAAACGAGTAGTTTTCCCAATGAAAACATGTGATAACGTCATAGTCATAAAATAAGTCATTTTTCCTGAAAACATTGATACTGTGTGCATGTCCATAATATGAAACTGTTTTCCTTGAAAACATTAATAAAAACATTTCCACGTAAACGAATGGTAAAACCACTAGTGTATAAGTGATTGGCAGATCCATCTGCACGAAAACGTTTCAATGAATATGATAAACAAAACAAGTAATGTTGACCCATTTGTAGACTAGCTAGGAATACAAATAATATGTACATACATGAGGCATAACCAAACCATGACACATGTGTTTTGCCCCTCCCTCGTACCTCACGAGCAATGTTTGAACACTATGCGGTCATTTGGCCAGAGGGAACCATGGTTAGCGAGACTAACCATGACCGGGGGTGTCAATCCCAATAGTACTATCCATAGAATCCCAAGCTAACCTATAGCTAATGGTTATAAATATGATGGTCAGGGGACTTCCAGCGCTCTAAATGTGTTAACTCATGCAAACATAAAGGTCGGGTCTTGTTTTCTTGCTACCATATGAAAATGTTTGTAAGTACGTTTTATGTTTTCCCTAATGTATCAGGCAATGATGTTCCCAACTGTAGTAAACAATGGTGTCTCATGTTTTCAAACTTGTAAACAAGTATGTTTTCCCCCCGGTGTTTCTAAAACATTTAAAAGTTAAAAGGGGGCAGTGAACTCACCTGGTAACGTATTATGAACGATGACTAGTAATGTATTATGAACGATGACGTCCCTTATGTATCAACTAAAACCAAAGTCCACGTAATACGATAGTAGCGGGTCTATGTCCTACTCGAGTCATACAATCCCTGTACGTACTTAATGAGAATTACGGACTAACCCTGATATTATAAGGCGAGTCTAAACTCGTGTTGAGCTATCATGTGTGCGGTTGAGCTTTACTGATTCGTTAAAGTGTAGGGGCTACTTGATAGTCATTCTCGAGTTGTAGTTATACGCTTGGGATTATTGGTTTGTCTTTAGAGTATTTGGATACGTATGATAGAAACACTTGTACCCATTTATTTATGTCAAACGATGATCCTAATTTAACTAGTCTTAGAAAAATATATAATATATGTGCCACGCGTGTGGACACGTTTGTATAAAATTAGGTATTGTAAGTTTATTCATAGGCACGCCTTGCCACGGACAATGGTGTTAAAGGTATTCGGACACATATGAATGTATATATATATATCTTTCCATAAACCAATAATATATTATACCAGTATTTTATTTCACAAATAAACGTTTGAGTTTATGTAAAGTATACATATATTCCTTTGTCAATGTTAATATATATATATATATATATATATATATATATTTATATGTGTGTGTGTGTGTTTGCGTTTGTAGCTAGCCATCTTAATCATATAAGTATTCGAAGCTAGATATCGAGTCATATAATAAGTGTTTGATTTTATATAAAAGTGCGAATGCTTATGTACATATGTATTTGTGTGCATGTATATATAAATATATATACACCTTTATGGTACGTATTCATTTTCGAAACTGTAGTAGTGTCAACCCTTTTTAATTATCAAATCCTCGTTTAGTTACACCGTTTATATATTTAAGTACCATTGAATGACCGGTCCATTAGATATAATCATATTTATGTACATATTTATTTATGTATACGTTTATTCAAAATATTCAGACTTTGAAAGTCATCCCAATTGTATTTATTTCGTATAGAACATTTCATACCATAGGCATCGTATAAATGATTTCACGTTTGTGTACTAGTATTAGACAATTGTCCGTATGGTTTGTTATCGTATTCAAGATATAAGTTTATAAAAATGCACTTGTTGTCCAATTTATCCCAAATAATAACTGTCAATGTTCCAAATATCACGTGTATTTTTGTAAACCTATATACGACTAAAGTAAATATTATCATTTGTATATACGAATATATATAATGATCGTTGCCGTATTAAAGTTCCCGTCTTATTTATTATATGTTCCTCGTCTAAATTATTTATTTAATTTAAAGGAACTTCTTTTGTCAACAATACGTTTGTTACGACTCGTTTAATGTTTAACGTTACTTTAATATTTGCTTTAACTGTTAACGAATCATTTAAACCCAACATAACTTAACCGCACACACATTTTCTTATCTTGTAATTAAATATAGTCGTTTTAGTGTGCGTTTATACCTTCCGGGTGTCTCGTTTATGAACCGACACTTTCTAACCCTCACGGTTCACGCATTGACCGCGTTTAACCGTCGTTGACCTGAGTTTTGGCAGAGTTGACCAGGTTTGACCAAGTTTGACCATGTTTGAATATGGCTCGGGATGTCGTATCCTGTCCCAAAAACACGAATTTAACACACGGGAATGAAACCCGACCACCCAAAATTATTCGATCTAGTCGTAAAACAACCGATTATCGAAAGGTAACCTTAAGCTCAAAAACTAACCTTATAATTCGTACATCGGGACATTCAAACACCACGTAAGACGGGATCTGGTCGATTTGAAACAAGCCAGAGTCGCCGAAACTTTAAATAGAAAATTAATCGTCATATGCGTGTAAATCTAACCTTAAACAACAAAAATCGTGAAGAGGATTCACCGGAGACCACAATTCAGACCACCAAGTAGCCGCCGCCATTGTTTGACACCTTGGATTCGTTGGGTTTTGGTCGGTAACAGGGAAAGGAGGAGAAGGGTTATCTAAAACCACCAGATCCATCGTTATTGCCGCCGTTTGGGTTCCATTGACGTCATCGGAGGTGAGACACCCCCATAGGTCGCCGGAAAATCGAAGCCTATAGAACCCATCACCGTCGCCATCCCTCTTGAGGTAGTTTCCACCTTCATCGCCGCCATCAATCTCTTCCACCAGACCCGTTCCGGATATCCAGGTCGCCGGATTTGCGGCCCTCACCACTAAAATCGTTGCTGTGAGTTTTGGGTCTTTGGGGAGATCACCTGAGAACTCCAGATCAAGGCGGTTTAGGGTCGAAATCAGGTCAGAGGTGTAAGCCGGTATCATACTCCCCGGTTGCCGCCGTGAGGCCTACCGGATGGCGGTGGCCGGCGGCCTTCCCCTGCGTCTCTCTCTCTATCGCGACACACACGTATGTGTGTGTGGTATCATTTGTTTCAAGATCAGGAAGGTAGATGTATATATTTATTTTATTTATTGTTTTTTTTATTATTATTATTAGGTTCCCTACAGGTGTCGGTATCGCGTGTCCACTCGAGTTCCCGTTATGATTAAAATCTCCGAATTATTAATTAAAGTACTTAGGATCATAAGGCGTTAATATAAATATTAGTTAAATACTTAAGTTAGTAAATCTCTGCCTCAACAGATGTTCCAGTCGGTACCTGCCTGTCTCGCGTATTCATCGGGTTCGTTCGCTTAAATGTTTCGCGATCCACTGAAATTATTATTTCTCAATATAATAACAATAATCACATTAAATCAATGATGATAAAAATAGAATTAATAATTATTATATTGTTTGATCGTACCAGATAATAAATAACTGGGTTACGTTTACACTAATACTTGTCATAGTCGTGCGTCGCACGTCGTAAGACTCACGCGTAAAGGTTCCCAAATAAATTGTCTGAATAAATATTAAGAATTATTATTATTATTTAATATTAATAATCATATGTCATGTTGTGCGCCGGTTATTAAACATGAACGCGTTAACTTATTTAACCGTACGTTGTAAGTCTCGGGAAATCCTATGTATTAATAATGTGTTATCTCGAATCATACAGTGATCCGTCAAGTAAGGTTATTTGTCAAGTTCGCACACTGGGCCGAGCCCGTTTATGGTGGATTAACTGTCGAAGATTATTGACCCTAATTCAGGGCTGTCACATTCTCCCCTCGTTAAATAAGTTTCGTCCTCGAAATTTAGTTCAAGTTAACTTCTAGGATTGGCTTGATTTATTTTGGTGAGAGTTTCTTTTCCTTAGTTCATTCTTAGTTCATAGAGAAAATTTTAACTCATCCCACTTAGTAGTCGGTATTCGAAGGTAAAGCGAATACCTCGCCAACTATTGATATTGGATGTGTCTGACTTGAGATATCATTGCATCTAGTAACCGTGCAACGGTATCATTGAATATTCGGTACATCAGACGAGTAGATTTAGGAAAGTTATTTGAATATATCGACTAAAGAAGCGATGCTGGCTATACATTGGATTGATAAAGTCATCACTAGAGTCCCATGAATAAAAGGGAGTACAATCAGTGGGGTTACATCCATGTCATGGGTAAGTCATTAAGAGATTGTCTGATTGGTGTGAATTAAGATAATGGGTTTTCACAAATCAAGTGAACAACTCATATACCGAGTTAAATAATTAGGGATTAGATGTTGAAGAATTCCATTATGTGATCACTCTCATTAGGTTAAAACGGTGTGACGATCATTATTGGTAATGAAAAATAAAGGTGCATTCGTACACATGAATTCTGGAGGTATGTGGGAACATACTCTTTATTCATACTCGGTTTTCTATCATGAAAGCCGAATAATGAGGGAATCTAAAGGAAACTTATTGACAGTTCAGTAAGGATGTGTCAAATGGTTTGATGAGATGTTCAGGTCTTAGTTCAAAATCAGGCACCTAATTATTTCTTACAGCGAGTCAATGCCCTGATGCATTTAAATCTTTCTAGAACAAAAGATTCTAACCGACCTTTCATCTGTCTAATCAGTATGTAGGTTAAACTGGTTCGATTGAGTTCCAAGAAATAATATCAACATTTATAATTTCCCACAAGGGAACCGAAATGGTTCAGGGAAACCGTTATTTGTTGTCTAGGTAGCGACTTAGACAGTTATGACATAGAGTTAGAGTGTTATGGGTACTTGATCCTATGAGATTGATCTTGATTTCATCTAAGTTCATTACGAATGACATCATCACGCATGTCCTTCGTAATCTGGCCTGGATAGGAATCTTAACAAAATAGATTTCGAAAAATAGGCTCAAAGCAATAAAAACTTTCTAGTAACAGTGAATCATCCAAGTTTTGGGATCGTCCAGATTTCTATGATTCATCTACAAAAATGAGGGTGAATCTAGCTAAAGAAGGAAGAAATGTTAAAGTATTTGAGGATTGTCGAATTGATTTGGCTAGATGGTTACTAAGGGTAAATGAATCTTCATGGGGTTAAGAGAAAAGTGTTTAAGAATAGTCTAACTTTCGTTGGCGAAGATTAAGTTCTATACTCCATTAACCACTGTTTGCATCGCACCTCTACTGCACTCTAGCATTTAGGTTGAGATATCATGATTTGTGAATTCATGACTTGACTATCATGTCCATAAGGTATGCAAGCCTTAAAAAGTTCTGTGTTCGTTTGGAAAAAGTTACAATTCGTCTAGGTGGGGAAATGGACAGTGGGACTGCAGAAATAGTCTCATAGGAACAGGGTCCCCCGAGATTGATTATGTGTTTGTAAAATGTAAGAACGTCATGTCCTTAAGTTCCTTAGAGAAAATGTATAGATTTCTGATGTGGATCTTGAAGAAGAGCGAATATAATAATAAAAGGAGTTTGAGGAATCGAAATAGGTGTCTTACAATTACTTTGCGTGTAGATTGTGGTAATGATTAACATGGAGTTTGCGCAGCAAGCAAAATTTCAAGGGATGTGCTTTTGAAAGTACAAACGAATTAGGAAAAATCTTCATTACTCAATATCCCCTAAGAGTTGGTTAGATCCGATTTGAAGTTATCTTGTTCCTTCAGAACTGCGAGAACATTACGTGAATCTTTAATCAAGGAGTTCAGATTGTTAAGGTTCGATAATTAATCGAGTGACTGGGAATTTAGATTAGGAATACGGATTAATCTTAAACATTAGCTCAGACAGTAAGACTCACTAGAGTTCTCATGCACTGTAAATTATGATTACGTGTGCACCCGCAATGATAATTTACTTTACATGGTCCCTACAGTGTTCCTCCCAACCCAAGCTCTCAGTTAAAAGGGATCTGAGATGTTCATTAGATCGTGTCATCGTGTTGCACTCTCGCGCAAGAGTTTGTATGTCCTATCGAACTACTCTTAGTCATGCGTACCAATACTCATAGATCTGCCGACTAAGGCTACTGCTGGATGGAGTTAATGGTAGAGAGGCACTACTAGTGTCTCCTAATAAAAGGAATGTGTGTGGTGGAAGTCAAGCACTATCTTAGGGTAGAGATCCTCAAATCAGTATCGAGCAAATCATGCTCCAAGTTCATATGTACGTGTGGATCAACATGATCCCGATGAGTTCATGGGTCTCCTGACCAGTGGATTTCACTCCCGTTTAGTTCTGCTTATCCACCTCGGGTTCCCTTCTGCTTGAGCAGTCCCGTCTGCCATATCTTATGGCGAAAGTCATAGTCATCCAATCCAAAAATTCACGGAAGAGAGTATGCATAACACACCGAATGAAGACTACATATGTTAGATGAGAAAACTGGCTTCATAGTTGGAGTAGTTGTAGGTGTGGTGCAGGTACATGTAGGAATTTAGGTATGGGTTCAGCCTGTTGTGATACCAAGATTGGTAATTGGCGGTTACTACCGTTGTCTCCCCAGTTCAGCTCGTAATTCGATCTTCTAGGGCTACAGTGTGCTGAGTACCGGTCATCCTTGATTTGTAATCCGAATAGTGACACCTCGTTGTGTAATATGGTTGATGTCTACTATTTCCACATTATTGTACATGTTAAGTGTTCATTACGTGTGCCATATAATTGTATTAAGTATTAGTGTAGCTAATGATACCCTAGTGTAACTGCATACACTAATTTTCTACTCAAGTTGTTCGACAACGGTTGAAATTTCTATGCTCGGGTCTTTGGTGTTCTTAGTGTGATATAAGTCTTAGAAACCTTAGTCCCTAAATGAGTCTGGTTAGAGCCTAGGTGTCTCTAAAGAAACCTAATTCGCTAAAACCATTGGCTCTGATACCAATATGTCACACCCCCAAATTTATTCACTTAATAAATAAATAAATAAATCAAGGTTGCAACGATTGGTAACATTACACAATAGCGGAAGCTAAAATAAAGACTTCTAAGGTGTTGAACACCATTACAAATATTAAATTGAAGTAGTGCATTGACCTAGAACTATATAGGTCAGAACCTACTTGAGGTTTGACAATTATGCTTCTTTGGCTTCTAGGGTTTTAATCCGAGTAGTTAACCTATTCCAACCGTGCCATAGCTATTGGTTTCCTGAAAAACATACTTAAAAATGTCAACACAAAGGTTGGTGAGTTCACAGGTTTGATTGTTGCAATGTAAAGTGATTTTCCTTGAAAACATTGATATTGTGTACATGGCCATCATACGAAACTGTTCTCCTTGAAAACATTGAAAATATGTACACGGTTTTAATGTAAGGTTGTTTTCCTCGAAAACATGTGATGACTTCATAGTCATAAAACGAGTAGTTTTCCCAATGAAAACATGTGATAACGTCATAGTCATAAAATAAGTCATTTTTCCTGAAAACATTGATACTGTGTGCATGTCCATAATATGAAACTGTTTTCCTTGAAAACATTAATAAAAACATTTCCACGTAAACGAATGGTAAAACCATTGGTGTATAAGTGATTGGCAGATCCATCTGCACGAAAACGTTTCAATGAATATGATAAACAAAACAAGTAATGTTGACCCATTTGTAGACTAGCTAGGAATACAAATAATATGTACATACATGAGGCATAACCAAACCATGACACAGGTGTTTTGCCCCTCGCTCGTACCTCACGAGCAATGTTTGAACACTATGCGGTCATTTGGCCAGAGGGACCCATGGTTAGCGAGACTAACCATGACCGGGGGTGTCAATCCCAATAGTGCTATCTATAGAATCCCAGGCTAACCTATAGCTAATGGTTATAAATATGATGGTCAGGGGACTTCCAGCGCTCTAAATGTGTTAACTCATGCAAACATAAAGGTCGGGTCTTGTTTTCTTGCTACCATATGAAAATGTTTGTAAGTACGTTTTATGTTTTCCCGAATGTATCAGGCAATGATGTTCCCAACTGTAGTAAACAATGATGTCTCATGTTTTCAAACTTGTAAGCAAGTATGTTTTCCCCCCGGTGTTTCTAAAACATTTAAAAGTTAAAAGGGGGCAGTGAACTCACCTGGTAACGTATTATGAACGCTGACTGGTAACGTATTATTAACGATGACGTCCCTTATGTATCAATGAAAAACAAAGTCCACGTAATATGATAGTAGCGGGTCTATGTCCTACACGAGTCATACAATCCCTGAACGTACTTAATGAGAATTACGGACTAACCCTGATATTATAAGGCGAGTCTAAACTCGTGTTGAGCTATCATGTGTGCGGTTGAGCTTTACTGATTCGTTAAAGTGTAGTGGCTACATGATAGTCATTCTCGAGTTGTAGTTATACGCTAGGGATTATTGGTTTGTCTTTAGAGTATTTGGATACGTATGATAGAAACACTTGTACCCATTTATTTATGTCAAACGATGATCCTAATTTAACTAGTCTTAGAAAAATATATAATATATGTGCCACGCGTGTGGACACGTTTGTATAAAATTAGGTATTGTAAGTTTATTCATAGGCACGCCTTGCCCCGGACAATGGTGTTAAAGGTATTCGGACACATATGAATGTATATATATATATATATATCTTTCCATAAACCAATAATATATTATACCAGTATTTTATTTCACAAATAAACGTTTGAGTTTATGTAAAGTATACATATATTCCTTTGTCGATGTCAATATATATATATATATATATATATATATATATATATATATATATATATATATATATATATATATATATTTATATGTGTGTTTGAGTTTGCGTTTGTAGCTAGCCATCTTAATCATATAAGTATTCAAAGCTAGATATCGAATCATATAATAAGTGTTTGATTTTATATAAAAGTGTGAATGCTTATGTACATATGTATTTGTGTGCATGTATATATAAATATATATACACCTTTATGGTACGTATTCATTTTCGAAACTGTAGTAGTGTCAACCCTTTTTAATTATCAAATCCTCGTTTAGTTACACTGTTTATATATTTAAGTACCATTGAATGACCGGTCCATTAGATATCATCATATTTTTGTACATATTTATTTATGTATACGTTTATTCAAAATATTCAGACTTTGAAAGTCATCCCAATTGTATTTATTTCGTATAGACCATTTCATACCATAGGCATCGTATAAATGATTTCACGTTTGTGTACTAGTATTAGACAATTGTCCGTATGGTTTGTTATCGTATTCAAGATATAAGTTTATAAAAATACACTTATTGTCCAATTTATCCCAAATAATAACTGTCAATGTTCCAAATATCACGTGTATTTTTGTAAACCTATATACGACTAAAGTAAATATTATCATTTGTATATACGAATGTATATAATGATCGTTGCCGTATTAAAGTTCCCGTCTTATTTATTATATGTTCCTCGTCTAAAATTATTTATTTAATTTAAAGGAACTTCTTTTGTCAACAATACGTTTGTTATGACTCGTTTAATGTTTAACGTTACTTTAATATTTGCTTTAACTGTTAACGAATCATTTAAACCCAACACAACTTAACCGCACACACATTTTCTTATCTCGTAAATAAATATAGTCGTTTTAGTGTGCGTTTATACCTTCCGGGTGTCTCGTTTATGAACCGACACTTTCTAACCCTCACGGTTCACGCATTGACCGCGTTTAACCGTCGTTGACCTGAGTTTTGGCAGAGTTGACCAGGTTTGACCAAGTTTGACCATGTTTGAATACGGCTCGGGATGTCGTATCCTGTCCCAAAAACACGAATTTAACACACGGGAATGAAACCCGGCCACCCAAAGTTACTCGATCTAGTCGCAAAACAACCGATTGTCGAAAGGTAACCTTAAGCTCAAAAACTAACCTTATAATTCATACATCGGGACGTTCAAACACCACGTAAGACGGGATCTGGTCGATTTGAAACAAGTCGGAGTCGCCGAAACTTTAAACAGAAAATTAATCGTCATATGCGTGTAAATCTAACCTTAAACAACAAAAATCGTGAAGAGGACTCACCGGAGACCACAATTCAGACCACCAAGTAGCCGCCTCCATTGTTTGACACCTTGGATTCGTTGGGTTTTGGTCGGTAACAGGGAAAGGAGGAGAAGGGTTATCTAAAACCACCAGATCCATCGTTATTGCCGCCGTTTGGGTTCCATTGACGTCATCGGAGGTGAGACACCCCCATAGGTTGCCAGAAAATCGAAGCCTACAGACCCCATCGCCGTCGCCATCCCTCTTGAGGTAGTTTGCACCTTCATCACCACCATCAATCTCTTCCACCAGACCCGTTCCGGATATCCAGGTCGCCGGATTTGCGGCCCTCACCACTAAAATCGTTGCTGTGAGTTTTGGGTCTTTGGGGAAATCACCTGAGAACTCCAGATCAGGCCAGAGGTGTAAGCCGGTATCATACTCTCCGGTTGCCGCCGTGAGGCCTACCGGATGGCGGTGGCCGGCGGCCTTCCCCTGCGTCTCTCTCTCTATCGCGACACACACATATGTGTGTGTGGTATCCTTTGTTTCAAGATCACGAAGGTAGATGCATATATATGTATTTTATTTATTTATTTTTTATTATTATTATTAGGTTCCTTACAGGTGTCGGTATCGCGTGTCCACTCGAGTTCCCGTCATGATTAAAATATCTGAATTATTAATTAAAGTACTTAGGATCATATGGCGTTAATATAAATATTAGTTAAATACTTAAGTTAGTAAATCTCTGCCTCAACAGATGTTCCAGTCGGTACCTGCCTGTCTCGCGTATTCATCTGGTTCGTTCGCTTAAATGTTTCGCGATCCACTGAAATTATTATTTCTCAATATAATAACAATAATCACATTAAATCAATGATGATAAAAATAGAATTAATAATTATTATATTGTTTGATCGTACCAGATAATAAATAACTGGGTTACGTTTACACTGATACTTGTGATACTTGTCATAGTCGTGCGTCGCACGTCGTATGACTCACGTGTAAAGGTTCCCAAATAAATTGTCTGAATAAATATTAAGAATTATTATTATTATTTAATATTAATAATCATATGTCATGTTGTGCGCCGGTTATTAAACTTGAACGCGTTAACTTATTTAACCGTACGTTGTAAGTCTCGGGAAATCCTATGTATTAATAATGTGTTATCTCGAATCATACAGTGATCCGTCAAGTAAGGTTACTTGTCAAGTTCGCACACTGGGCCGAGCCCGTTTATGGTGGATTAACTGTCGAAGATTATTGACCCTAATTCAGGGCTGTCACATTTGGAATCTCAAGTTTCTCTTTGCAAACAAAGGATTTAGCATTTAATAAATTCTGTTGTGTAAATCCATGGGATTTAACAAAAGAATGACCAGTCATATTTTTCTCCAAACTAGAAGACGACTTTCCCTCATCGTTTCTTTTAAGAATCTTCACCACTTTCGGTTGTGAAGGACAATTAATCAAAATATGGACAATTAATCAAAATATGACCAGCCTTATTGCAATGAAAACACACTCTTCTTTCTTGATAACTTCTGAAATAAGATGTTTACTTTGAATTTGAAGAACCATCAGAAGAATAAGCTTCGGAGGAATGCCCAGAAACTCTCGGCTTCTTTGGAACATAAGTCTGTTTTGGCACCTTTGAAGAATTCACCTTTTGAAAACCAGCCGCCACAAACCCACTTGACTGTAAGATTGGAGAAAGTTTAGTTGGAACCACTTTCACCTCTTCAGGTTCAGTCAAAATGCACCTATCCCGAGTAACATTCTTCACAACCTTTGGTTCCTCAATTTTCACTTCTCTCGGAATGCCTTCAACCTTTGAATCATCAAACACTTCATCCTCTGTATCAGAATCATACACCATGTCTTCACCCGTAACTGAATTCACTTTTAATACTGTCTTGAGATCAATCGCCTCTTCATGAATGATTTCAGGCTCAACCACATAATTTGCATTGAACGGAGGAGGAACAAACCCAATACCAGCAACCCTTTTTGTGGGATCAGCATTAGCATTGAAATAATCCAAAACTACAGATGAATTCTCAAACTGTTCCAACTTTCTATGTAACTTTATCACCTTAGATTCTTTTTCAGAAATCTCCTTGTTCTTTTGGGCAACTACTTCATTTCGTTTTTCGATTTCAGCATAAGCCATATCTAGATGATAACCCTGCTCTTTGTATTTTAACCCAAGAGAATTTAAGTCTCTTTTCAAAGACTCAATTCTATCAATACACAGTTTATCATTATCTTTCAGTTTCTGATTAACTGAATGCATTGATTTCATGTCACAAATCAAATTTGTGTTATCATCCATGACTTTTTGCAGTTTATCTTTAACAGAAATACAATTAGAACAGTATATATGACAAACAGAGTCTTTTACCTTAGTCGGGTCAGACATGTCTGCCATGAATACTTTGGCAATTGGAATATTCTCTGAATCTTCACCAACTGAAGCATTTTCTGTAAGAACAATTTCTTCCTCAGCAACCCCTGACACAGCATCAGAATCAATACTTTTCTCTCTTTCTTCCTTATCATCAACACTTGGAACACTATCACCATCACACGAATCATCACTAGAACTTTCATCATCAGTAGACTCTTCTGGTTTTTCTGAATGAATTTATGCAACAAAAGCCTGACTCACAACACCCACCAAATCTTCCAGATGAATGCCCCAATCATAGTTTTCATCGTTTTGAGCAACTAAAGCTGATGATGCAGATGCATGATTTGTATTACCAGAAGGACCATGATTTTGATTACCAGATGAACCATGTGACTGATTCCTATTATGCTGAAAGTTAGATTGCTTCTTTTGAGAATCAAATTCTACCTTTGGCTTCACACACTCCTTAGCAAAGTGACCATACTCTTGGCAGTTGTAACACCTAACTTTGCTCTTATCAAAACCCATACGCGATCGACTATTTGAACCAATATATTTTTTGCCAGTTCTCTTCAAGAAATCTTTAGCTTGTCGCATTAACATGGCCATATTCCATTGGATATTCATTTCTTCCAGATCAACAGGGTCAATCTGTCTGAAATCTTCTTCTATTACCTCAGGATCATGTATTTTACCTCCAATGAAATTTTCATATGATGCCATGAATGAAGAAAACATAGCAAGATAAACATCAGCAACTTTCTGATTCACATGAGATCCAGATGATGTTGAAGCAGTAGTAGCAGAAAATCCAGAATGGCTTGTATGACCAGAATAAATTGGAACTCCAGAACACTGATCATTTAGAGACTCTTGAGCATCACCAGAAAAGAATGTCACTCCAGTACCAGATTTACCAACAGATTTGGCAAAATACATCGAGGGATCCTGGATATGCTCCATATTAGTCTCTTTCTTCTTCATATTCATGTCATGTGACTGAATCTTCCCTAGGACTTCTTCAAGAGACATGGTTTTGTACTTAACATTTTCTTTGATCAAAACCGTATACACATCAAACTTTGATGGTAAAGCCTCCAAGAATTTATTATTGATTTCCTCAGTCTCATATACCACAGATGCACTAGCCAGTTCACTAAGAAGATGATAGAATCTTGTAGCAAGATCATCCAACGATTCATTTTGAAAATGTTTAAAGACTAGGAACTACTTCTTTAGTAACTCTTTTCTACTTTTCTTCACATCTAAACTCCCTTCACACCTTTTCTGTAATGCTTCCCACAGTTGTTGAGAAGACTTGAACTGTTTAAAACTGTGATAAATTTCCTTTGGTAGAGACATCGAAATGCTAGCCATTGCTTTCTTTTCTCGATCAAATAACAGCTTCTCTTCAGTAGTTAAAGCTGACACTGGTTTCGAAACATCATCCTTTCCCATCCATGAATAAGTAGGATGCGTATATCCTTCCAAAATTGGAATTAACAAACTAGTATCGGTAAAAGATACAAACTGGTCAAACCGATCTTTCCAATTTGAATAATCAGCTAGATTCAGCAACTTCGGAGGTTTTTGAGATGTACCAATCTCATTGTCATAATTGAACATGTTTGTGACTTGAACCATATTTGCCAAGTATTGAGCAGTTTTACCCTCAGGCGAACTTAATAAGTTCGCTTTAGTGAGTACTAAGCGAACTTGATATCAGGCGAACAAGACAAGTTCGCTTAAGGAGGAAATCTGTTAAGTTCGCTTAACAGCTAAGTTCGCTTGTGAGAAGCGAACTTAATAAGTTCGCCTGCACAGGAACTTAGCAAGTTTGCTTAAACTGCTGTAACAGATTCAAAAGAATCTTCACCCAAACACGAACCGAAAACTTCAAAAATCATGATTTCTCAGCGAATTGATGGAATTTAAGGAAATTGAACCGTAGGATTATGAATTTTATCAAATAGAACAGTTCTATCGGACTAATTTCTTCAAAATCACTTCCAAAAACACGAATTCAGCAGAGAAACGATCTTTTAAGAACTTGAAAAACTCCATTGTTGCAGAAAATTCAAAAATGTTTAATTTCTTGTCGAATTGTACACAAAAACCGTCACTAATCACCAAGAATCGTACTTAATTCACGAGCATAAGCTCTGATACCACTTGTAGGTCCAGGTAACTCAACTACTGATCGAACTCGTGATATGACGTTGCTATAACACGAAGTGCGGAATCCTTCGTGTTAACGTTTGTATACTAACCGAAAATTCAAAACAACACGCGTAAATAAACTTCTCAAATATATTCAGATTCACAATGGTTTACAGACTCAGTCAGACAAATCTCTCTCTCGGTTCTCTCTGTTCTGTTCTATGTCTAATGACTCTGTAAACACATATATATAGAAACTAACCTGTTATAAGCGAACTTATTAAGTTAGCCTGAAACAGACTAAGCGAACTTAGCAAGTTCGCCTCAGTTAGACCTAAGCGAACTTATTAAGTTCGCCTCCGATAGACAAGGCGAACTTAACAAGTTCGCCTCTAGGCACACTTGTAAAAACACTTAGCAACTTTATACAATTACATAACAAAAACATAAAGACATAAAATCTAACTATTACAAGCTTTTGTCATTACAAATCTATGTCCTAACAGTACTCAAGTTTCATGTATGGTCTAGTGTCAGGTAGCTTGTAATCAAATAGGTTTCATGTGTAACGTGAACAACTTAGCATCATGTATATTGTAAATCAATAAGCTTTCATGTGTATTGTAAACAATGTAGTATCATGTATATTGCAATAAATGAATTTCACGCATGATGTTACCAACTTAGTATCATGTATTTTGTAACCAAATAAGTCGGATGTTCAATGTGGTCAATGTAGTATTATGTACCAAACAAACGATTGTTATGTATCATGTGATCAATTTAGTATATGTATATTACAAACAACTAATTTCATGTATTACGTAATCAATCTAGTAGAATGTGTATTGCAAATAATCAAGTTTCATGTATTTTGTGATCATGTTGTGTATAATGTGAACGTACATACATAAGTTATTGAATTTCGTGTGTGATGTGTACTAGAGAGTTTTGTATGTGATCGGGTGTTGCGGACAAGCGTGTAGTTTGGCGTTCATGAATAATGTGGGTGCATGGGTTATAGCTTCCCAAACGTCTATGCGGAATGGATCGTCTTTTGAAGCGGCAAATGAAAGGTAATGAGGAGATTCTGAAAATACTCTGGGAAATATGTTTACGAATAACTGATCTTTGTTTGAAAATAGGTAATTGTAATTTGTTCTTGGTTGTAGATATATATGGTAGTGAAACAAATGAGTTGATTAATATAAATAAATGGACAAGTTATAGGAAAACCTTTTTATTAACTTTTCAATTATTATAGGGAGAATATTCTTAAGAGAAATTAGTGGCTAAACAAGTAGTTGTACATTAATTTAGCCAAGGCTTAGAAATAATTAATTTAATGAGAAAAAGTCATAATTATTTATCAATTTGAATTAATGCTTTTATAAAACAGATTGTATTAAGTTTCCTTACCAGGTGAAGATGTTTATAGAAAATTTATATTTCAGATACTATATAAAAGTTTGATAAACGTTTGGTTTGAACAAAATAACGGGGTTGTTTAAATTAAATAATAGGATGATTTGTTTACGAAAAAGATTGTCGGTTGCGTACTATATTATAGTAAATGAAGAAGACAATACTTCGGGGAATTTTGATGAAAATAGGACGGGTGTATTTCACTATCACTGTGCTAAATCAATGATTAATAACATTGGATTTGTAATATAAAACTCATTATTCAATGCTGAAATGTTGAACATTATTCAAAACATAGTGAAATAGTTCTCAACTTAAAATTTAAAGACAATAAATAGAAATTTTTGCTAACGTCTTATGTAGCTTTCTGTTGGAGCATATTCTGGTGACAACGAGCTTATATACATCAGAAATCATGATTTTCGGAGTTATGAGTTCGTGTTTTCATTTTTTTGAAGTTATGTAACTTTCCACCAAGATGTAGATGAGCACTAAGACGAGCACTGCTCTGGTTACTCGGGTAGCCGATCTAGCCTCAGCTCCAGCTGCTTCGTGCGATTCTCAAGCATTTCTTTTTCAAGGGTGGAAATTAACTCCTTTTGGTACCCTATTTGATTTGCTTGACTATCTATTCTTTGTCCTTGTAAGTCGTGCCTTATCTCGTGCTCCATCCTTTGCCTCGAAAACTCTGGGGTCCTCACATATAGGTGAATGTCATCGATTGGAATTCCCATGGAACTAGTGGGTGCCATGGTATGCCTAGCCCAAGGGTTAGGATGATACGGGTCGGGCACCATATACGGGTCTCTTAGTGGAGGTGGTAACTGATTGTGTAGAAGGGGTGTCTGATGCGGGTTCCTATGTGGGGGTGATCCAAATGCTCTAAGTCTCGGGCCAGTGTTCCTAATCCAATCTGCCCTTACGTCAAACCTTGGTCTAGCAGCTGCGGGTGTTGGTGACTGATACACGGGTGACCCGATGTCTTCTTCCCAATCAGACCCTGCTCCGGGACAGTATACCGAGGAGGAAGGAGGGTAGGAGTCCATGTCTAGCAGAAAAACAATGAAAAAGTTGTAAGCGATAATAAAATATTGAGTGTTAAATATAGGAGTTCTCATAGGTTTAGAGTTTGACTAGTCATAACACCGAGTCTTCACGATAGTATTTTAGAAGTACACTTGACCTATAAGTAGTGCATCCCTGGGGAGAATTCCCAGGAAAGAGGGGTGGGTTACTAGGACACACTTAAGTACCCTGTCTTTTCTTAGCCAGAATCCCTCATGGGCCTACACACTCTTCCATCCATAATGTACTAATAACACTATTGTTGGGCTCATGGTCATGATGAGAATTGTTGTGGACTGGACTTTGAGGCCCGAAAGTGACGTTAATTTATTCTAGCATGTTTCTTCTCCTTGGGGGATAAGTGGGCTTCTTAGCTTATTATTAATGGGCATTAAGCCCAATAGTTTAGATCTTGATGACAAGAGATGATGACATCATGTGTGTGAGTTTAAGGGTGTATGAATAGCTAAGTGTGTATAAGTATGTGTTGAAACTTAAGATATCACTTAAATGAATCAAATAGATAGCATGAATATAGCACAAAAGTTATCAGGTAGTGTGACACATAAATCATTAAATAATGTATCATGTAGTGTAGTGTGACACATAAATCATTATATAATGTGTCATGTAGTGTAATTACTTATGATAACATGTAGAAATATTCACACAAGAAGTAATCATGTAGCATATAGTAGCATGGCATATTATGGGTGTCGTAAGGTTATAGTCTAGGTCAAAAGCGTCTAATAACCTAATTCCTTATAATCAAGGCTCTGATACCAATCTGTCACACCCCAACCTACGGCGGAAAAGAAGGTGCGGGACATGTAGACTGTTCATGAGCACATGGTTGACTAAATTGAAATAGATTAAAACATTAAATTTCCATTCATAACTCCAACAAAACAAATTCAATAATCATTAAATAATGTATCATTCTGTTCAATTAACTAGGTCCACAACCTAAGTGAAGCAAACTTGATCAACTCATACTTTTGTACTTGAAACATGATGAAAACGAGGTCAACTAAAAAGTTGGTGAACATACATAGGTTTTGACTCTAAATAGCATCAAAGTGTTGTGTGTAAACAAATCCATACAAGTCATGATTTAATAAGGCAATTATGGAGGGTTACTATTGTGTAACCAAGTAGTACAATCAAACCTTTGTAACTAGCATGCGAAACAAAGTGTGTTATCGGTAACAATCACCCTAACTGGGTGGGTTTGTCAGACTCAATAGATCTATCTCTGTTAAACGCCGGCTTGAATATTTAATGATTGTACATGTAATTGCACATGCAGGTCCCTCGGGTGTGGCGGATCATCACATGCAAGTGTGTTCCTGAGTCAGACCGGGTGCAGAATGCCCGTGACTAGGTGGAGAGTCTTACAACACAATGTAAACTGACAAGAGAATCACTTTAAACTTTCGTCTACTATAAACAGTTGAAGGTTACAGAGAGAAATACTGAGTATACAAGGTCTGAGTATATGACTGCGTACTTGTCTACTGTCAACCTATCCTATTTATACATGACCTGATCTCTGCGCACTTAGCAAGTGCACAGGGGAAATTGCTCATGCGTACTTGTTAAGTTAAGTACGCAAGGTATTCTTGCATACTTGCTAAGTACGCAGGAACTAATTCCTGCGCACATACAAGTGCGCAAAACACTTAGAGATTTCGGCAACTATCAACATGCATTAGTAAATACAACTCGATAACTAATACATACAGACACTTACAAACAAAGACAAATACATACAATGAAAGTACAAAACTAAGACTCTATCCAGACTGTTTGTCATACGAAAGTGCTTCAACAAACTCCCCTTGACAACAGCTCTAGATCGTCTTCGGTCTTCACAAATCTGCATCTTAGCTTCCATCTTCTTCTTGTAGTCAAGGCAAAACTTGATCACCTTGTCATATTTAGAAGCATGGAATTTCGTCCATTCGTCCGTATGCATGCAATACCTGTCTGCTAGTGCCACCAGATCTTTCACAGAGAAGTTAATGAAGCAGACTTCATCAAATACTCTGATTAGTTCCCTTGGCACAAAGCATCCACTTTCTGACCGTACCTTTCCTATCACCACAGCCTCGCCCGTTTTAGGATCTACGTACCAGTACCACATGTCACCGAGAATATCCTGAGATAACTTACTCAGGGGAATCTTGGTTTCACATAGCACTGGCTTGTATACCAGTTTCTTTAAGTGTTTCTTAGTCACATGATGTCTAGCATTCTTATCCTTGAATCGCTTGGGCACTTGAGGCTTGAACACTTCAAACTTCCCAGATCTTGCTTCCCGCTGTAGAACCTGCCACAAACCCATCGCCACTTCGTGGTTAGAGTGACCCAGCAGCTCTCGGTTTGCTAGGTTCACAATGTCGTATTTAGGTAAGGAGTTGAACGCTTCACTGGTTGGTTTCAAGTATTGAACCTCCCAGATCGTTTGATTGCGAACAACTGCTTATCTTCCTCGAACCTTACAACTAAGATCATCCATGTTGCTCCTTGTTTGTCTATGATAGAAGTCTTTTGCCAAACAGGAGCTAGACCCTTTGATGAACTAGCAGGCATATATTTATCTTTCGGTGCCTCTGGATCCACAGGTGTAGGGTCAACTGGGGAGGCTTCAGTCGATGCTTCCGTTACTAGCAGTGTCGACTGAACCTGTGTCGAGCTGAGATTCAAATGATGGCACTTCAAAGATCTCACCATCTTCGAACTCATACTCTCCTTCCCCGTCGCCCTTGGGAACTTCAATAACTAAATCCTCATCATCTTCATCCCAATCATCACCAGAGTCGATCTCTCCTTCTTCAAGATTGTAGAGAGCATCGATCTGTGCTTCCTTGGAATAGTCAAGCTCTAGGTATAAGATCTCCTCGTCAGATAGATCCTTTAGAACATCAGCCGCTGACTTTCCTTTGTCACCACCAAAGGTGTCACCACCTTCCTGATGAGTAGACTCCCCCTCAGCCATTAAAATAGCAGAAATAGGCACGATTGCTAAAGCTTGGTGCTCACTTCCACTAGGACTGACTTCAGGATCCTTGTCTTTGTCATCATCCTTAGTCAAATCAACAGGATGACAAGGCTCATCACCAGTAGGTGTTGATGTCTTCTGTAACATTTCTGATTTTAGTATTCATATTTTCAATTCAATGTAATGCATTTCGAACTCAATACTCGTGCAGTGTCTTGTTCTATTTTCCGCCACAAATTAAATGCAGTGATTCAATACAAATTCACAAGTTTTACTCGATTATATACACTTAAACCCTATACAAGTAACTATTTATTTCAAACTTATCAAACCTGAAAAGTCAAGGACTAAAAGTTGAAAAATATTAAGGAACCCTAGTTTAGCACGGTCGTGCTTCGTCCTGGCACGGTCGCGCCAAGTGCCTCGGCACGATTGCGCGACTGGTCCTAGAACGATCGCGCCCAGTGCCTAAGAACGGTCGCGCCTCTATTAGGCACGGTCGCGCCTGCGTAACTGTCAAAACGTAAATACACTTTTAATCACCGATCGTCAAGAATCCGTAACCGTTCCTTCGTTTCATTCCAATTGTGAGAGTAATACCATTTTCAAATTACTCGAACGCCTCAGTTACATTCCATCAAACTCGAAGAAAAACTCTCTCAAGCATTCCAAAAAGCTAGAATCCGCTTTTCGATCCGAATCCCCTCAATCCAGCAGCAGAGTCACACTACTCGATCCTCCCAGGAGCTACTGATCCTTTGTAGTCGCCGGAATCATATCAGAAGACGCCGGAAGCCTTTCTCACCGACGTCGGAATTTCGTTCTACCGTGCTCCATCAATTCGATACGCTTCAGGGTAACTATAATCGTTTCCTCAGTAGATTCAGTCTCTTTATCAGAAGCCCCTTATCAATTTGGGCTTACAATACGTAAATTATCCCGAATCAGAACTCGTATTTTATTCAAAAATGGTTTAATCGAATCCGATCCTAATCATGTTTTCAATACAATTAAAAACATCTCAGAATACTCGTAATAACTATATAAGTAAAAACCCTAACAATCCCAACATTTACAATACAAGATTTTGTCAATTCGTGTCTGATTTGGAAGAGACACGGTCGCGCTAACCATCTAGCGCGGTCGTGCCTCATGAAACACTGTCGTGCCGAGTAGCAGCGCGGTCGTGTCCTCCTGTCCAGACCCAATCATGCCCTTGGCTTGTCTCAGTCATGTCTCAGAATCATAGACACGATCGTGCATGCTAAGGCACGGCTGTGCCTATTGATTTGTCTAGTTTATGCCCTCTGTTGATCAACCCGGTCGCGCCCCGACTGGCGCGGTCGCGCCCGTGGCTTGAGCACGATCGTGCCCTTCCGAGGCACGGTCGTGTGTGAGTCAGATTTTTGGCAGAAATATAAATTTTATATTTTTCAATCAGTAATATTTCAGATTTTATAAAAATGTGTTTTCTTTATTTAAAAAAAAAAGATTAAATGTTTAATCTTGGAATAAATATTATTTATTTAAAGTTTATAAAAATTAAATTTATATTTATTGTAAAATCTTTCACTTAAATGGTATTTTAAATGGTTAAGTTACAATTTTTTTATAAATAAATAATATGATGATTATTTATTTAATTCATGTTTAAACAAAATCAATTATTTATTTATACTTAATTACATTTAAATACTTACATTATTTTTCATAACTAAATAAACAATTATTATTTAATTTATATATTTAGTTATTCGAACCCTAACCTTAATCAAAATGTTCTAAAAATGTTTGTTTTCAAATCGTTCATTTCACACAACACCTTCCAAGTACAAATCTCAAACTTCATACACTCATCCAATCCTACCCTAGACTTAGACATAGACTATTGTGCACTATTAATTCAATATATATTCCACACTAGGTTAACGTTGTGCATTACAAGGATCACATTACTAGCTAGTATCTCGTGTTAGCTACGCCTTCGAATCAAGTGAGTATTCACAACCCCTTTTTACTCTTTTACACTTTTGGGGTGGAACATGAACTCTATACACATTACACATTTACATTTATGCAAACAACACAAGTGCAAAAATCCTATTTACATACATGTGTGCAAAATTTGAGCTTTGTGCCCGAGTGCTAGTTGTGCTAACCTTTGTATGCGATTATGTGCAATCATTAACTATACAAGCCGACGATTTTCAATGATAGATCTATTGAGTCTGACAAACCCACCCATGGTGCGCGGTGATTGAAACCGACAACACAATTTTTGCATGCTAGTTACAAGGTTTGGTTGTACATGGTTACACAATAGCTGCTCCCCATAAATGCCTTTTTTTATCATGTTTTGTAAAGGATTTGTTTTCAACTATATACTATCTACATACAACTGTGTTATACTCACCAACTTTTTAGTTGACTTTATTTTATTCATGTTTCAGGCCCCAATAAGTGAGAATGATTCAAGACGTGTTCAACATAGGATTTGGACTTTGCAATTTAAATCAAAAACTTTATGAGTTGTTTTATGTTTCTTGTTTGAATCTGGTTTGTACTTGGATTATTTGTAATGGAAATATAACTTTAATATATTTCAATTTAGTCAACCATGTGCTATGAACAGTCTTACATGTCCCACCCCGATGATTTCGCCATCGGTCGTGGTGTGACAGATTGGTATCAGAGCCTTGGTTATAGGGAACTGGGTTATTAGACACTCTTGATCTAGACTATAACTTTAGGACACCCATACAATGCCATGCTACTACATGTTACAATATCAATTCATGTGTGATTATTTTTACATGCTATCCTAAGTACTTACACTACCTGATACAATACATAACGACGACGTTAGAAGGAGCTTCTACTGATTTCCTTTAAATTTTTGATTTGAGAACCATTTCCTTATGTTTTGAGTAATGTTTAACATTTCAGCATCTAGTCAATTCCATATATTTCAACTCTACAGTTATTGTTCATTGATTTGACCCGTGGAGCGTAAATTACACTTGTTATATTCCCATCAAATTTTCCCAAATATCATTTCTTTCATTCAACATGGTTTAGTACATTACCAACAATCTCTTTCATTAAATAAATCATCCTATTTTGTGATTTAAACAAAACCTCATTATCTTGTTTAAACAAAATTTTTAACGAATTTTTAGATAATATCAAAAACATAAATTATCCATAAAACTTTTTCACCTAATAAGGAAAGTAATGCAACCAATTTTATAAAAATATTATTATTTTTTTTTACTGATAAATAATTATGATTTTTCCTCATTAAAGTAAATATTTCTAAACTTTGGTTAAATTAATATGCTCCTACTTGTTTAGCCAATAGTTGAAAATTTAAGTTAAAAATATTTTCTCATAAATTGCATATTCATTTAAAATATGCGATTCAATGATTTCACAACTTTATATATCTATAACCAAAAACAATTTCCCACTTTCTATGTTCAAACAAAGACCCGTATTTATAAACACAAATTCCAGAATATTTCCAAAACCTCCTCGTTTCCTTTCACTCGAAGCTTCAAGAGACGATCCATATCGCGTAAACGTTAACCTTTCCCACCAACCTCAATGAGATTTGAGGACTTGAACCTAACTACCACATTATGCAAGAACGCCAAACAACACGTTTGTCCGCAGCACTCGATCACATGCAAGACCCGTTAGTACACATCGCACGCGAAGTTCAATACTCATGTATACACGTTCACAATATATTCAACGCAATCTCATGGTACATGAAACTCAATTATCCTCAATATATCCAATTCTACACAAACTACATAATACATGAAACTAGTTTGCCTACATATCACAATTTGCTCGATTGATCACGTAATGCACGAAACATGTTTACTTGCAATACATATGCTACCGGATTGAGCACATGATACACGAAACTTAGTTGTTTGCATTATATGTTATACATAAGAATTGCTTCATTGATACATAATTCTAGATTGACCACACTATACATGAAACTCATTTGGTTACAAAGCACTTTATACTAAACGGTGTACATTATACAAAATACATGATGCTAAGTTGCTAACACTATACATGAGATCCATTTCCTACAATACACATAATACTATGTTGTATACATTACACATTAAAGCTTTTTGATTTACAAGATACAAGACGCTAAATTATTTAAGCTATATGTGAGACCTATTTGATTACAAACTACGTGACACTAGATCATACCTGAGACTTGTGTGCTTACTATATACTAGAAACAAAATTTGCTTACAATTATTCCAATGGATTGATTTCATTATACACAAGACATGGTCATGCACTTTGTACACCAAAGTTGAAGACCATAATACATTGAAACGACTCGGGGTTTGACGTATTCTTGTTCAAACACGAGCAAACTAAGAAACTTTAAGTGTTACAACTTTACTACTCTTTAGTTGTGAACTGACCTGATTAGGGACTTAGTTACTTGTTAGTGACTTTCTATGTGTAAACAATAGACGTGATCATAGCGAAATTGTGCCCCTTACCCACACACAACGAAACAACCTATACGGACCATATGATGATTTGAATAATTACGGGTGCACACGGAATTATGAAAATCAGCGCATGGAAACTATAGTGAAATTTTGTCGTGTGTTGTGACCTAAAACTTATCATGATGTGTAACAACGAAACGGATGTAATGTGACGAGGGCATGGTGGATACGCCGATGGTACTTCCTATATATAAGTGTCCTATCATATTATCATAAGTAGCGTTGTTCGTGTCACGTGAGGTTTTGACCTAGACCAATGTTTATGAAATCTTTTACCCACTAACAACTTTGAACACATTAGACTACATCTTACACAAACGCAAAATTTCAAAATCCCATCAAATTCATTTCAAGTAATACATCTCACGTTTAGAATTCAAATTGCTATTCGACAATCTTCTCCTTAAGTTCATTTCAAAACTAAATTCATTGTCATCATTCATATTCAACCTCGATGATCTGGCCTAAGCCATGTCCAACAATCAAAACTCACCGAGAACCCAAAACTCTCACCTCTTTCTTGGTTTAGTAGCCTCCATTAGTTAAATTTCGGGACGAAATTCCCTTAACATGGGGAGACTGTAACATTTCTGATTTTAGTATTCATATTTTCAATTCAATGTAATGCATTTCGAACTCAATACTCGTGCAGTGTCTTGTTCTATTTTCCGCCACAAATTAAATGCAGTGATTCAATACAAATTCACAAGTTTTACTCGATTATATACACTTAAACCCTATACAAGTAACTATTTATTTCAAATTTATCAAACCTGAAAAGTCAAGGACTAAAAGTTGAAAAATATTAAGGAACCCTAGTTTAGCACGGTCGTGCTTCGTCCTGGCACGGTCGCGCCAAGTGCCACGGCACGATCGCGCGACTGGTCCTGGAACGATCGCGCCCGGTGCCTAAGCACGGTCGCGCCTCTATTGGGCACGGTCGCGCATGCGTAACTATCAAAACGTAAATACACTTTTAATCACCGATCGTCGAGAATCCGTAACCGTTCCTTCGTTTCATTCCGATTGTGAGAGTAATACTATTTGCAAATTACTCGAACGCCTCAGTTACATTCCATCAAACTCGAAGAAAAACTCTCTCAAGCATTCCAAAAATCTAGAATCCGCTTTTCGATCCGAATCCCCTCAATCCAGCAGCAGAGTCACACTACTCGATCCTCCCAGGAGCTACTGATCCTTTGTAGTCGCCGGAATCATATCAGAAGACGCCGGAAGCCTTTCTCACCGACGTCGGAATTTCGTTCTACCGTGATCCATCAATTCGATACGCTTCAGGGTAACTATAATCGTTTCCTCAGTCGATTCAGTCTCTTTATCAGAAGCCCCTTATCAATTTGGGCTTACAATACGTAAATTATCCCGAATCAGAACTCGTATTTTATTCAAAAATGGTTTAATCGAATCCGATCCTAATCATGTTTTCAATACAATTAAAAACATCTTAGAATACTCGTAATAACTATATAAGTAAAAACCCTAACAATCCCAACATTTACAATACAAGATTTTGTCAATTCGTGTCTGATTTGGAAGAGACACGGTCGCGCTAACCATCTAGCGCGGTCGTGCCTCATGAAACGCGGTCGTGCCGAGTAGCAGCGCGGTCGTGTCCTCCTGTCCAGACCCAATCATGCCCTTGGCTTGTCTCAGTCATGTCTCAGAATCATAGACACGATCGTGCATGCTAAGGCACGGCTGTGCCTATTGATTTGTCTAGTTTATGCCCTCTGTTGATCAACCCAGTCGCGCCCCGACTGGCGCGGTCGCGCCCGTGGCTTGAGCACGATCGTGCCCTTCCGAGGCACGGTCGTGTGTGAGTCAGATTTTTGGCAGAACTATAAATTTTATATTTTTCAATCAGTAATATTTCAGATTTTATAAAAATGTGTTTTCTTTATTTAAAAAAAAAGATTAAATGTTTAATCTTGGAATAAATATTATTTATTTAAAGTTTATAAAAATTAAATTTATATTTATTGTAAAATCTTTCACTTAAATGGTATTTTAAATGGTTAAGTTACAATTTTTTTATAAATAAATAATATGATGATTATTTATTTAATTCATGTTTAAACAAAATCAATTATTTATTTATACTTAATTACATTTAAATACTTACATTATTTTTCATAACTAAATAAACAATTATTATTTAATTTATATATTTAGTTATTCGAACCCTAACCTTAATCAAAATGTTCTAAAAATGTTTGTTTTCAAATCGTTCATTTCACACAACACCTTCCAAGTACAAATCTCAAACTTCATACACTCATCCAATCCTACCCTAGACTTAGACATAGACTATTGTGCACTATTAATTCAATATATATTCCACACTAGGTTAACGTTGTGCATTACAAGGATCACATTACTAGCTAGTATCTCGTGTTAGCTACGCCTTCGAATCAAGTGAGTATTCACAACCCCTTTTTACTCTTTTACACTTTTGGGGTGGAACATGAACTCTATACACATTACACATTTACATTTATGCAAACAACACAAGTGCAAAAATCCAATTTACATACTTGTGTGCAAAATTTGTGCTTTGTGCTCGAGTGCTAGTTGTGCTAACCTTTGTATGCGATTATGTGCAATCATTAACTATACAAGCCGACGGTTTTCAATGATAGATCTATTGAGTCTGACAAACCCACCCATGGTGCGCGGTGATTGAAACCGACAACACAATTTTTGCATGCTAGTTACAAGGTTTGGTTTTACATGGTTACACAATAGCTGTTCCCCATAAATGCCTTATTTTATCATGTTTTGTAAAGGATTTGTTTTCAACTATATACTATCTACATACAACTGTGTTATACTCACCAACTTTTTAGTTGACTTTATTTTATTCATGTTTCAGGCCCCAATAAGTGAGAATGATTCAAGACGTGTTCAACATAGGATTTGGACTTTGCAATTTAAATCAAGAACTTTATGAGTTGTTTTATGTTTCTTGTTTGAATCTGGTTTGTACTTGGATTATTTGTAATGGAAATTTAACTTTAATATATTTCAATTTAGTCAACCATGTGCTATGAACAGTCTTACATGTCCCGCCCCGATGATTCCGCCATCGGTCGGGGTGTGACATCTTCTCTTTCTCTTTCTCCTTCTCCCCCTGAGCATCAAGCTTCTTGGTCAGATCAGTAATTAGTTTGACCATCAGTTCATGCTCTTTCTGCTGCACATCAAACCTCAGCTCAAGAGACGACCAGTGTCCCAGAATCATATTATTTGTCTTGGTTAGAAGCTCGTTCTGGGCCATTACATTCTTGAGTCTCTCATCTGTCCCCGTTCTCTGGCTTCTTATAATTCTAACTTCGTCCACCAACGAATTAATCTGTGCCTGTTGAGCGTCAAATTCCTCCTTTGACTTCCGAACAGTTTCCAGCAGACCAGCAACTTAGGTTTCCAGAATTTCTATCATTTGTTCATTAGGATCAGGATGTCTGGATGTAGACGCTTCATCATGGTGAATTGGGGAGGAGAAGATAGTATCAAAGTCAAACCCCTGAGTGAATTCTCCATAGTTGAAGGGTTGACTTATAGGTTCGGTGGTTGTAGGGATTGTGGATGTGATGATGGTTGTAGGGGTGATGGAAGGTGTGATGGTGACTGACTCTGTGAGAATTGGAGTAGTGACCGCCACCTGGACAGATGTGATAGGGAGGGTCACTATCACAGGAACTTCCTCTGTGCTAGTAGTGACCGCCACATCAGGTTGTACGTGTGGCCTTCTCCTCTGTCGCCGGTATAATTGCTGCGAAGGTGGGGTAGAGGCTGAATCAGTACTTGCAGCCGAAACTTGTAGTTAATGCTGGGCACTGACCTCCACCTCACTGAGAATAGCATGTTGCTGCCTATCCCCCCTGTTCTTGTTTATACTTTCACGCCTTTATCTCTTAATAGCAGCGTCAGAGTCAGAATCTGGCTCATATTCACTGCTTGATGACTGTCGCTTTCCCTTTGAGGACGACTCAGGAAGGGTAACCTTCGTCGTTCTCCTCGGGTGTGCCTGTGATGTTGCATCATCAGAATTAGAAGAATTAGACTCTGTCTCTTAAGAGTCGGATCCCTCAGCACCATCATGACCTGCTTCTTCGTCTCCACTTTCCGCCGATTCATTCACACTTTCAACTTCCTCTTCTTGGTGTTGTTGTTCATCCGGATGTTCACTTAGCACTTGCTCTGAGTCTTGGCTAAACCATCTCCAGTCAGCTGGTGCTCAGGGGTAGGTTCTACACTGCCTGGCATCAAGAATTGTGCAAACACCCTCTTGTCCACCTTCTTAACTTGCAATCTCTCCCCAGTAGCAGGGAGGTTTGGCAACACGTCGTCAATCAGTAATTGCACAAACCTTGGGTATAACAAGAACCTGAACCTCTCAGCCGTGTTTATCTGATCATTTATGGCTTTGAATATGTATCTTGAGAAGTTGTAGCCCTTGTTGAGAGATAAGCCAACCATGGCTGCAGCAAGATCATGACCCATTGCATCCTTTCCAGCCCTTCTTGAGGAGATGCACATGATCATGACGTGGGAAAAATATCTCCATTGATCGAGCACCCACATTTTCTTGTATGAAGCACAGTCTCTAACACCGACGTAACCCATTCGTTGCCTCCAACAACCATCCATAAAGTAGTCAGGATAGGCTGTTGGGTCGGTGGAGAGATCTCAGAATTGCATGACCCGTCTAATTGTGTCTTCAGAAAAGGCGATGTCATGACCCGCCACGGTAGCCCTTATAACATTGGGGTTACCGTGCAATCATGCTCCGTGGTCTCCTAGAACTGCTCGAGATATGGTCTTGAAATAATCGGGTCTACAGAAATAGCATAACTGATTCTTGAATGGTTCAAGAATTCAATTATCTCTCGGTACTGCAGTGCAGCACCCTTCCCCTCTGCTTCTGTATGTGCTAGGAGATTGAACTCATTTGTAAACGCACGAGCAATACCTGCAAAAACACACAGAAAACACAATAAGAACAACAAGTTTCTTTGGAATTGAAAACACATGACTTAGTATAGCAGTTACTCATTGAACTGAAATTTCAGACTTAGAAATTTTTCACAATTGTTGGTCCTGCGTACTTAGCAAGTATTGTAGATGCATGATATGTCCCTAATACCTTGTAATATGTATTTCATCTATGTTTAATGTAACTATTTAATATATTAATGAAATTACATGTTTATCCTTAATGTTTACTCATATATAACGACTGTGTATTAAACGATCTGATAAATATCGATAACGTTGATCAATCGTGCTATTGAAAGGCCCATTCGCACGAATGGATCATGAGAATGATCCATTCGCGCGAATAGATCATGAGAATGATTCATTCGCTAGAATAAGTCATGAGAATGATTCATTCGTACGAATGAACCATTCTGATGAGTTATTCTTACGAATGAACCATTCTACTGATTCATACGCACGAATGAGTCCATTCACATGGCTCATTCGTACGAATGGCCTCTGCACTATATATATAACTTTCACTTCATGAGCACAAAAGAGAGGAGAGACTAACCAGAGCAGAACCAGACTAAGCAACAGAACACACACAAACTCTTTGCACCGGCATTGTCGAATCTCTGTCCGTTGAGAGTTTCCAGGTCTTGTATCCAACTTCTCTACACCAAAGGGTCGCTAGAAACCTTCATTTCGACATCTAATCCGCTCGTTTCTCACGACCCGATCCGTGTCATAGATTGGATTGCCAATCAAATCGGATTCCGCACGATTTGGTTTGGTTAATGTGTTGAATCACTGGATCAAGGTAGATCCCGATCCAACAAAGTGGTATCAGAGCTATTGTGCTCTAGATTCAACATAGAAAATCTAATCTTGCTTTTTCTATCTTCTTGAATGTTATAAAGATCACTTGATCGCTGTTTAGCCACGTTCAAAACTTGTGATTATTGCTTCTGAGTGATCTGATCGTTTCAGTTTCCAGATCTGATAAAAGGCTCAATCATTGGTGATTTTTGGTGCAAAAAAGTCAAACAGCTCTCTGTCGTACGAATGGCTACTATGATGAACTTCATTCGCACAAATGGCTCCTACCATTCGCACGAATAGATCAAGTCTCCTGCTCATTCATTCAAGCTTCCAATCGCACGAATAGAAAATTCCATTCACACGAATAGAAAATTCCATTCGCACGAATAGAAAATTCCATTCGCACGAATAGACCCATTCGCACAAATCTCTTCTGAATTTTTTTTTAAGTGTCGAATAACTTTGTTTTTTACCATGTCGGACTTAGCCTTTGTTGCCAGTCAGAATAGCAAAATCCAAAACTTGTTATTAATCGATAATGAAGCTGGAAATGCTAACAAGGCTCCAAAACTCCTGACAATGGACAAATATCATCACTGGAAAAACAGGTTTGAGATACACATTAATGGAGTTGATACAAACTTATGGATGATGTTAGAGAATGGATATCAAAAAGTGTTGAGTGAGGATGGAACTCCTGTTTTGCCTTCCCTTTTAAGCGAACAACAAAGAAAAGATTATAACTTAGAAAAGAGGGCATATGCTATCCTATCTCAGGCCATATCAAGAGAAATATTTCATCAATTCAGGCAGTTTACATCTTCAAAATCTCTGTGGGATACCTTAGAACAACGTCACGATGGATATGCTTCGTTGAAAGCTATCAATGCTAAGGCCATTAAGAAGGAATTTGATAATTTCATGTATATTGGGAATGAGTCCTTAGATGATCTAATTGAGAGATTCTATCACTTGATGAGTGAATTGCATGCCCATGATATCAAAACAACGAAAGAAGAAAAGGTTCAATGCATGGCAGATGCGCTACCACCAAAATGGGACTCATTCTTGATGGTTCTCAAACAGAACAATACTCTTGGAACCATTGACATCAATGAATTTCTTCAGAAATTGAGAGAACAAGAGGTGTTGAATAAGTGGAAGCTAAAGAGAGGCGTACAAACTCAGGATCCTTCATTGTACTATTCTACATCAACTCAACAAAATGTTCCTTTGCAGACTGCGTTTGTATCAAACATGTCAAATGTTTCAGCCAGCCAGTCTTCAACAGCTCATGCTTCAGTTTCATCAAGCTCGGTTCCAAAGCAGGGAAATACTGCTAGTACTCCTCCACCAAGCCCCATTAAATTGCAAACAGACAACTTCGACAAGGTTACTATCGAAGTGGCCAAAGAACACATGGCACTGTTGTCTACCGTTATCAATTCATATGACAGTCTTGTTGCTGGACAGGTTGGAAATAGTCATCTGACAGCATAAGACTATGCTCAGATTGATAAGGATGAAATGGATCGAATTGATATAATGTGGGCTCTTGCAAGTGCAGTCAGAAGAGCGAGAGATTATGTAAAAAGGACAGGAAAAACTCTAGAAGGGAACAAAGACACTACTTATGGTTTTGATCTGTCTGCTGTTGTTTGTTTTAACTGTGGTGAGAAAGGGCATTTTGCTAGGCAATGTGAAAAGCCTAAACAGACTGGAAACCGCAACCCTTTCAACAACCGTCAAAGCCAACCGAAGCCACAAACTCAAAATACAGAAACAAACCTTGTTCCAGTTACTCTTGCACAAGATAAAGGCAATTCAAGTGGAACAAAAGCTATGGTTGTTCAAACAGATGAGACTGTTGATTGGTCTTTTAAATTTGGAGCTGATGGCAGTTCAGGGGATAGAGCTTACATGACAAAGGCTGTAGAAATCAATGAAGAATCAGATTCTGATGCTGAGAGAGAGATTGCTTCAGAAAGTTCATCAGCTGAAGACGACACATCTTCAAACAGTTCTGGCTTCACAGCTGAGAATGAAGAAAAATCATCTGTCGTCTCTTCAAGTCAATCGACAGCTGATGTGGATGATAACAATTCCTCTTCTGAATCTACCTGTAGCTGTGCTTTTATGGTAAAAACATCCACAGGCATTCAGGTAAATTCTGACAGTTTTGAAAGTGAGTCTGAATCTCAACCGTGTTTAATTTGTGATGAACTTGAATAGAAAGTTGAGGCACTTAAAAGTCACAACACAGACTTAATTACTGATTTAACTGGTTGTCTTGAAGCAAACCGTGTTTTAAAGGGAAACGAACTTGCCTTCAAAAACAAAATTGATCTTTTAAACAGGCAAGTTCATGAATTAGAAATCTGTGTTCTCAACAAACAAAATGCCATCACCTTTTATTTAAACACGATTGATGAAACAAAGAAAAAGCTGGCGCTTGTCGAATGTGATTATGAAACTTTAAATCAAAAGTTGAAAAGTTATTCAAATGCTTCTTACATTCTTGATAACATGATTTCACAGCGTCCAGGAAAGAAAAATGCTGGGATGGGGTATAACAATTGTCCTCCACCTGTGTTGAATACTATGGTAAACACACCGGATGATAACCCAATCACTGACTTTAAGGTCAAAACGCCACTTGTCGTTGATCCAACCGAAAACAAAATTTCTCAACCAAAGGTTAACGATAATGGTGCTTCGACCTCGGAGTCCCAGTGTGTTGATGGAATGGTAGAAGAGTGGGATGAAGACGACGATGAGTGCCCTACTCGTGGTTTGGGACACAAAAACTCGTCTGCTCCATAGAATGACAGCATTAGTATTTCAAAATCTGCTTCTAAAAATGTTTTTAAAATTAAACAAACCAATTGCCGTCCATCTTATCCCACTACTTCTGATCAGAAGAGTCAAGTAACCAAAGCCTCAATCAAAAAGGTTAATTTTGTTAAAGCTGGAGAGTCTGTTCAATCAAACAAGTCACTCTCTTCAGCTGAACTAAAAGAAGCTAAGGCTGGTGGTTCAAAAACTCACCAAAGTGAAAATCAATACAGATCTCCGAGGTTGGTTGAGCGGAGATACTGTTTTGAGTGCGATACACAAGGACACGTTGTTGTCAACTGTCCTTATATTCAGAAGCCAAGTAAAAGAGTTAACCATTTTCCAGAAAATAAACAAAAGTTTTTAAAGTCAAAATCTAACTCTTTTACCCAACAACAAGTGCATCAAAAGAAAGTTAAACAAAAGATGCATGACTTGTTGGTCTCTGATTCGAGTTCCACACCTGTACAAATAGTTAAGCAATCCACTGTTTACCACAAACAGTCGTTGCACAAACAACATGTGTGGAAAGCAAAATCAGATGATGCTTCTGACGACTGTACTTCAAAGTCAAATGGTTGTTCCAAAAGTCCACAAGGACAGTGAATGGATTGTACTGTTGTAGATGAGACTGGGAAACCCAAGACCGTAAAGGCTTGGGTTCCTAACCTAAACTAATTACTTTCCTTCTTGTGCAGGTTGTCCTTTATAATCCTATTAGCAATAATTGGATTATTGATAGTGGGGCATCCAGGCACATGACTGGTAACTTAGCTCTCCTTTTCGACGTCAGAAATATCAAAGGGGGCTATGTTTCATTTGCAGGCGATAAAGGTGGTTTTATCTCAGCTCAGGGAACACTGTCTAATGGAGCTGTCAGCTTTGAGAAGGTCAACTTTGTCAAACAGTTGGATAACAACTTGCTTTCTGTTTCTCAAATCTGTGATAAGGAGTTCAAGGTTCTTTTTGATGACAAGCATTGTTATATCTTGAAAAAGGAGTTTATGATTCCAGAAGACATGGTGATTATGTCTGCTCCAAGAGTGAATGATCTTTATATTCTTGACATGTCACAAGCATCATCCACAGTGTCCACAGCATCATGTTTTGTTTCAAAAGCCACTGAAAAGGATTCTATTTTATGGCACAAAAGAATGGGACATCTTAGTCTCAGAAAAATGAATCATTTGGTGCACAAAAATCTTGTTGAAGGAGTCACTGTGAAAAGTTTTCATCTTCCTGACTTGTGTGTTTCTTGCAAGAAAGGCAAACAAACCAAGAAATCTCATAAACCCAAATCTCAACATTCCATCACTATACCACTAGAGCTCTTACACATGGACTTGTTTGGTCCTATCAACCAGAAGAGCATTGCTGGAGACTTATATTGTTTGGTTGTGACGGATGAGTATTCGAGATATTCTTGGGTGATGTTCTTGAAAGAAAAATCTGAGACTTTTGAATATGTGGAGATTCTGATTACCAAATTGGAGTCTCTGTATAAGTTAAAGGTTAGGAGGATCCGTTCGGACAATGGTACTGAATTTAAAAATCACCTTATGAAAACTTTCTGTCAAAAACTTGGTATTCACCATGAATTCAGTGCGCCATATGTTCCACAAATGAACGGTGTTGCTGAGAGGAAGAATCGGACCTTGATAGAAGCGGCAAGGACTATGCTCGCTGACTTAAACTTACCCGTGCAGTTCTGGAATGAAGCTATTGCTAATGCGTGTTACACGCTCAACCGGGTTCTAGTTGTCAAGCGTCACGATAAAACTTGCTTTGAATTGTTGCATCGACGGAAACCGAACTTACAGTATCTTGAACCGTTCGGCACTCCATGTACCATGTTAAAAAAGGATGCTCATGGCAAGTTTAACGAGAAAGTAGAGGAAGGTTACTTCTTAAGGTACAGCACTCCAAATAAAAGAGTTTACAACAAAGCTTCTGGGAATGTAGAAGAATGGTACCATGTTGATGTTCAAAAGTATAACTCTCCTGCTGCTGGAAAAGGTCTTCCTTGGATGTTTGATTATGAAGAACTTTTTGCCTCGTTTAATCTCCTCCAGAATGTTCAGATGAGGAGGTTGTTGTTCAAATGATGTATGATGCTCAAAATGCACCTGATGAACATGTGCAACCTACTCCCTCATCATCTGACATTCCTGAGTGCTCCAAAAACACACAAGTCACACATGATGATGACTCTTCTTCTTCTTCAGAGTATGAGGGTTCTCGACAAGAAATAGACCAGCTGATTGAAGATCCTTCCCATGATGTTGTACAATTAAGTGATGATGTTTCACATTCTGTGGCAATTGAACAGAGTATCACAAACCTTGATCAAACTGTTGAGGTTCCTGCTCATCCTGTGGGTAGGATTGATAGAATTCATCCTCAACAGAACATTATTGGTGATCCCACATCTGGTGTCAAAACTAGGGGTCAGATCAACTCTGGAGTCTACTCAGAAATCATGGAATCTTGTGTGGTCAATGATTGTGCGCATTCATGTTTCGTCTCGCAAATCGAACCACGGTCTATAACAGATGCTTTAAAAGAAGAATCTTGGGTAAATGCAATGCAGGAAGAACTACTCCAATTTCATAAGCTCGGAGTTTTGAAGTTAGCTGATTTACCAAAAGGAGCTAAGAAGATTGGTACTCGATGGGTTCTTCGTTGCAAAAGGGATTATCAAGGAATAGTCATAAGAAATAAGGCTCGTTTGGTCGTTCAGGGATTTAGGCAAATTGAAGGTATAGATTACAATGAAGTGTTTGCACCGGTTGCTCGTCTGGAAGCAATTCGAATTTTTCTTGCTTATGCATCCTACAAAAGGTTTAAAGTCTATCAAATGGATGTAAAGAGTGCATTCCTTCATGGAGAAATCAGTGAACTCGTATACGTCAGTCAACCTCCCGGGTTTGAAGATCCTATGCATCGTGACCGTGTCTACAAATTGGACAAGGCACTGTACGGATTGTACCAAGCTTCGCGAGCATGGTACGAGACACTTTCCACTCATCTTCTGAACAATGGATTTAGAAGAGGTGTCATCGACTGCACGTTGTTTATTCGGGAAAAGGGTGGAGAACTTTTAATGGTACAGGTATACGTGGATGACATTATTTTTGGATCGACGAATGATGTTCTGTGCAAAGAATTTGAAAAATTATGCAGGACAAGTTCGAGATGAGTTCCATGGGAGAGATGAAGTTCTTTCTAGGGCTACAAGTAGATCAATCTGAGATAGGGATTTTCCTTCATCAAACCAATTATGTTGGAGACATACTGAGCCGATTCAGTATGACTGATGCCAAACCTTCTGGTACTCCATTGGCGATCAATCACGGGATTTCGCCTGATGACAAGGGGGAGTATATTGATGCTACTCTCTATCGAGCCACGATCGGATCTCTCCTGTATCTCACGGCATCTCGACCAGACATCGTGTTCGCCACGTGTCTCTGTGCCTGATATCAGTCAAAACCAAAAGTCTCCCACTTAATTGCTGTCAAAAGGATTTTTCGTTATCTGAAGGGTACTCCTGATCTTGGATTATGGTACTCTAACGATGATAACTTTGAGCTTACTGCATATAGTGATTCTGATTATGGTGGTTGCAAAACAGACTTCAAGTCTACATCTGCAGGGTGTCAGTTCTTTGGAAACCGTCTCGTGACATGGCAATGCAAAAAAGCAGACTTCAGTGGCTACATCTACATGTGAAGCTGAATACATCGCTGCTGTCAGTTGCTGTTCTCAGATTATCTGGATTCAACAGCAACTTCGGGACTACGGTTTGCAATTCTCTAACACTCCTATTTATGTAGATAATTCTGCTGCTATAGCTATCACTAAGAATCCGGTTCAGCATTCAAAAACCAAACACATCGGTATAAAATATCACTTCATTCGTGACTGTTTTGAAAAGAAACTTATTAATATGGTTCAAATTAACACTGATTTCCAAAAGGCCGACCTCTATACAAAAGCCTTTGACAAACTAAGATTTTTATTCTTGTTAGAGGTAAACGGCATGAAAAAGAAGGATGACGTTGTTCCGGACCAAGAGTCGAGTCAATAATCATTTTTATCAATTACGTTCCTGTATATATTTTCTTTCTTGCGTTTATTAAAAATCTCAAAAACTCAAAAAGATTTTTCATTTTAAAATTTTAGGGGGAGAAAATGTCAGTAAGAAAATGAACTCTCGCTGAGAAAAATGATAGTACACAGACGCTAGTTATCTGAGACTCCAAAAAGATTTCTATATTGTGTACAGTTATTTGTGTACAGTTTGTTTTAAAAAATAAAAATAAAAAATAAAATATTTCAAAAATATTTTCCATTTTTGTACAGACTAAAACCCAAAAACATCTGAAAAACTCAAAAATGAGAAATCGTATCCAACCTTTGGGAAGTAATGGCACACTAACCATATGTATGAAGCACATTGCATTTAATGTCATAGTGAATAGTCACACTAAGTCGACATGTGATGCATTGATAGGCTTATCTTACTGAATCTCGACCATTGATGATTAATCTATACCATATTAGATATTGTCTTGTGAGTCACATAATGGTGAAAGGATTGACGAAAATCAACAATAGAAACTGAAGGTGTTTCTCATTCTGTGCACACCAGTTATCATCGGTTTAATGAGATATCATAAAGTAGTTATAAAATTAAAAATTAGATTCTGAAGTCGTATACGTGCCATATTGCCTTGTAAATACCTGGCTGAAGCCGTCCATGCGATTAAGAATAAAATAAAAGTATGAATCCGAATCCGTATATGTGTCATATTACCGGGTTGCAGCCTGGTTGAAGCCATCCATGGGATAGGATGAACACAAACACCGTTAGCTGCATACGTGCCATATTGCCTTGTAAATACCTGGCTGAAGCCGTCCATGAGCTGATGGCTGTCACTGTGAATACTAAGAATATATATATATATATATATTTATATAAATTTGTGTAGTAAAGAAGTAACAGGGAATAACTGAGATCTCATGAACTTATGATGGCTGGTTAAGTAAGTTATGCTGATTTGAAACATTAACATGTTTTGAAAAGTAATTCAAGCCAATTCTTAACTAGTGTGGGACACACAGACAATGGACTCAATCCTTCAAGATCATCTTGTAAGTGTTGAGAAGAGGTCTGCATAGGTTTAAGATGGACAAACATATCAATGATCGCATTTTAACTAAGTGTACTTAAAGCTCAGATAATTTGCAATGTTGCTGATTGCTATGAGCATAGTACTGATCCCACGTTCGGATCTTTCTCACAAAAAGATGTGTAAATACCATTGTACAGTTGTATCTACAAAATTCAAATTGTCTCAGATCATTAGTCATTAAGTCTGTATGATTTCTCATAAGGATCATTCTTACTAAGACATACGTGTATATATCTTGTTGATATTATTTTCAGCATTACATATTCAAAAATCCAAAAAGATTTTACTTTTCTTGAATTTTAGATTATCTGATAAGACTCGAACGACTGTCAGAAAATCAAAATTTGAAAACCGCTTGACTTCCTGATTGATCAAATCGTTCCTTTACTTCATAAACTATTCCAAAACTTCATAATTGATCCCTCACTTCATAATTAAATGTAAATTACTTCATAATTAAATTTTTGTTAAAACCAATGTGGTCGGATACCCAATTTAACTTGAAAAGTTTAATTTGCATAAGGGGATTGTCCCATTCGTACGAATGGACAAGCAAAATGGCTCACTCGTACGAATGGATGATGAGAATAGGTCATTCACACTAATGGACTGACCAGAATGGTCCATTCGTACGAATGAAGGTTCATTAGTATGAATGAACATCCATCCGTACGAATGAAGGGTTCATTAGTACGAATGCATACTCATTCGTACTACTGAAGGACACACTCATACGAACGGATGGCCATTCGTACGAATGAACCAGGCCATCCTATAAATAGGCCATTCATTCGCATGTGCAGAATCATTCGCACAAAATAGAAAGCATTCGCACGTCTGTTTCATCAAAATCTGATTTTGAACAAAACTCTGTCAAATCTGTAATCTAATCATTCTATTTCTTTTTACAGGTATAACCCCACAAGTATTCATCGATTGTATACCGATTCGTGGATGTTCGATTAGATTTAGGGTTCAAAACCGAAAACTAAACCTAAAAACGTAAAAACTGACTTAATAAACCAATTAAACTGCCAAATATTGGTTGAAAACAATAGTCGAGTGTGTTGTTGTCATTTTTTGGCATATCTTTTCAAGTGTTGGTTGATTTTTGGACAAGTTGGATCGTGACCCGTCTGTCATACGAATGGACACACTCTTCATGTTCATTCGTACGAATGAACGCTCATTCACACGAATGAGAACTCATTCACACGAATGAAAACTCATTCACACGAATGAACCCTCATTCACACGAATGAACACTCATTCGCACGAATGAATAGTCAGAATGATTCATTCGTACCAAGGGAAAAATGGTCCAAAAGTTCATATTTCCAAAATCTTGCATGTATTGATCTGAGGTGCTTCATGTTTTGTGTTTGCAGACTGTTCGTTATGGCGCACAGAGCTCCAGTTGTTCTTAAGGCTTCCATAAAAAGCAACATATATGCGTACATGATTCCGACATCAAAGAATGCACGTCCGTTTGTCGGCATGATCGAGTTTCTATCCAGATCCAGGATTGCTCATGCTATATCCCATCTCCGCACTCCATATACGTCGCACCAAAGGGAGTTCTGGGCCTCCGCCGAGATTGACTGCGAGGTATCTCCACCGGTCATACGAGGGAAGATCGCAGGTCAAGATGTGGTTGTATCGGCAGCTCACATTCGCCGATTGTGTCAATTTGGTGATCATCCTGAAGATCCAGTGACACTGGATAAATATCTGGTCCGAGGATGCTTCATGAGGATAAAGTACGACGGGAATGTCGTCGAGGGAGTTTTAAACAAAGCGAACCTCTGTCCGCAATACAAGTATCTAGGACATGTTCTTCTGCATTGCCTCGGTTCCCGTCATGGCGGATTTGATGATATGCGCGAAACAATACAGAGCGCATTCGTTGCACTGGTGTTGAACATTCCGTTCAACTTTTCCGAGATGGTGTTCACGCACCTTAAGGAAAACATCTATCTTAAAGGGGACAATGCGTATCTTATGTACCCCAGATTCTTACAAATGATAATAGATGACCAACTTCCTCTTTTACCATGGTCAGACGTCGACATAATCAAGTTTGAACACATGACAGACGTCACTCTAAACAGGGTACAGACCTATAGGGGAAGACCAACAAAGCCACCTCACAAACGACTCATTGGACATCTGGCAAATCCAGAGTATGTGGCACCAGTAAATAGAAAATGGCGTCACGATAACAATGATTCGGACAGGGAGGATATTGTTGTACCTCCAGCTGACGACCAAGATGATGACGACCAAGATGGTCAGGGAGATGGTGGCAATACACCTCATGTATCATCTACCGCTGCCACCACTCCCACTGTTAGTGCTATCGATCGTTCCCTTCCAACTAACCCAGAAGACGTTAACCTGGACACCGTCCTGTTTACTGATTCTGAGGAAACTGAAGATGAATTTGAAATCAGTCAACATGGGGCAAGATTGGTCGCAACAAAAAGAAAAAGGGTAGCAGATCAAGGAAGCTCAAGGGTTGATGATGACGTCAGGATGCTGACTTTGTCCCTGGCTGTCTACAAGTATCTGCTGCTCCTTCTTCCCAATCTACCCCGGTCAAGAAGGGAAGAGGAAAGAAAAGGATGGCCAAACGCCAAAAGTTTAAGCTTGTAAGAAGGACGGAGAGCACCTCTGCTACTACAGAAACTGCCACCAGGTCTGAGGCTCCAATGTCAACATGTATGCCTCAGACACAAACTGTGCCTCCTCCCATCTACACGACTGCTCCTACATCACAGCCATCAACTATTCGAGCTGAATCTTTAATGTCACTACCGACTGTCTCTCTACACGACCAGATCAGTACTTTAAACAGTTTGGTACTTCGTTTACTGTCTCAGAATGAAGAGCAATCAAAGCGTCTTGATCAACAGGGCTCGCAGATCAGTCAGTTGACTCTGTAAAATACTGAACAAGCCCAAGCCATCACAAGTCTTTCCAATAGATGCAATGATCAGCAAGTCCTCCTTCTCACTGCTACAAACCAGAATCAAAAGTTATCTACAACTGTTGATGCACATACTCAGAGGATACAAAGGCTAGAGGAGGAAAACAAAAGGCTGTTGGAAGACTTAGAAAGCAGAAGAGACCCGACACCTAGAATTGAGGGTGCTCGCAATGATGGTGATGATGGTGACGATGATGATGATGATGATGACGATGAGGATGATGATGATGACGATGATGATGATGATGACAATAATGACAAAGATAAGAACTATGGTGCCAATGCTGGTGCTGCATCAAGTGCTGAAAAGACAGCAGAAGCAGAGGCGCGAACAAAGCAAAAATCAGACAAATCAGAAGGCCCATCATCAGATAAACAAAAGGGCAATGAAGGTTGATAGTTTTTGTTTTAAGTGTTTTAAGTTGTCTTATTGTAAATATTAGATTATTATGTAAATAATTTCAGTTTTATTTTGATTAAATCAATGAAATTTCTTATTCTCACATGTTTATTTTATGATTGTTTATGTAAATAGTTTTGGATGTGATGCCTCTCAAGCAACAACCTTCAAAGTTAACTTATGTGCTTGACATGTAAGGGATCATCCAACATTCAGTTATTTATGACAAAGAGGAAGGGGAAATCGTACACTGCTTGTCAAAAGAACAGATTGCCGAGCTATTTCAAATGAATCCCGACGAAGTCATCACTGAAGAGGCATCTGTTCCTACAACTGATTATCCCTCCTCTGACGAACTAGAAGACGTTGATGAGGTTGAAGTCGAAGACATCACTGATCAAGAATATCCAAAGTACACATCTGTCGACGGTGATGATCTTCCCTCCTTCGCGGACTTATTCAATCAATAGTCCGACGAGGAGGTCAACCGAATAATAGAAGACAAAGGTGATGAAGCCGGTTCCTCCACTACCAATGTTGACGAGCTGAACGAACGTAAAAGTCAGTGGATGGAATACATGGCCGAACTAAAGAAGAACTCAAAGCCCTCTCCTCCAACCAAGTACACTAAAGTTTATCGACTCAAAGGACACAAGTCTGATGGTCGTATAATCAGTTGGGCATACTTCAACGACTTAAGCTGCTATGCTATAAAAAGAGAGAAGGGCATACAATATTTCAGGTACCCTCATGACTTCAAGACACTGCCCTCATTTGAAGTAAATCAATTGGCGCGTCTAAAGCTTCTATACAGCGAATCTTCTGGTCTATCCGAATGGTTTGAACGTCAATTACAGTACGAATACCGGAAGAAGTGGGTGAACTTCAAGCCACAAATGCCTACACGTTACATTCACAAGGAAAAGGTTCATCCAATCACAAAGAAGCCCCTAATTGTCTTAAAGTGGAAACCTCCAATGATCATGAAGAAGATTCCTTTAAGGAAAATGATCCAGGACTTCTCAGATCAGTTCAAATGGTGGTACTATGATGGGCGTACTGGTGAAGCTGTTATAGTGCTTTGTAAAGAAGGGTCATGGGAGACCATCAGGGTCTTTGATCCCTTGTGGCTGACCAACTTGTCTGAACAAGATGTTACAACTTTATACAAGTGTCAGCCGTTTTTTGATGTTGCAGATATAGACCAGGCGTTGCAGTATGTGAAGGTGATACGTATATGCTTTGCTTTTGACATACACGCCGGGGTTAACTGGAAAACTCGAACAAAAGAGATGTTGAAGACCAACTAATGTCAGTTAGGTCATTTTGAAGGGATCTAGGTCCAAGGGGGAGTATGTAGATGCATGATATGTCCCTAATCCCTTGTAATATGTATTTCATCTATGTTTAATGTAACTATTTAATATATTAATGAAATTACATGTTTATCCTTAATGTTTACTCATATATAACGACTGTGTATTAAACGATCTGATAAATATCGATAACGTTGATCAATCGTGCTATTGAAAGGCCCATTCGCACGAATGGATCATGAGAATGATCCATTCGCGCGAATAGATCATGAGAATGATTCATTCGCTAGAATAAGTCATGAGAATGATTCATTCGTACGAATGAACCATTCTGATGAGTCATTCTTACGAATGAACCATTCTACTAATTCATGCGCACGAATGAGTCCATTCACATGGCTCATTCGTACGAATGGCCTCTGCACTATATATATAACTTTAACTTCATGAGCACAAAAGAGAGGAGAGACTAACCAGAGCAGAACCAGACTAGGCAACAAAACACACACAAACTCTTTGCACCGGCATTATCGAATCTCTGTCCGTTGAGAGTTTCCAGGTCTTGTATCCAACTTCTCTACACCAAAGGGTCGCTAGAAACCTTCATTTCGACATCTAATCCGCTCGTTTCTCACGACCCGATCCGTGTCATAGATTGGATTGCCATCAAATCGGATTCCGTACGATTTGGTTCGATTAATGTGTTGAATCACTGGATCAAGGTAGATCCCGATCCAACAAGTATGCAGGAATTTGTTCTTGCGTACTTAACAAGTACGCATGAATTACTTCTTGCATACTTGTTAAGTGCCTAAGAGACGCACTTGTTCAAATTTTCAGAAATCCGATTTCTCAACTGATGAAGAACATTAATGTGGATTAGGTCACCACAAGGTCGAAATCAGTGATCAAGACCCATGGAACCAAAATCAACACCAAATAGTCACTACATTAGTCACATTTTGACCAAAATGACTACCCAGATGAACCGTCGGTCAATCGAGGGGTCAAGGTCAAAATCAAGAATCAATAAGGACGATTAGGTACAGATTAAGGTTCGATTATGATTTTAAACATGTTTTAATCTTAATGTTTTACCAAATCGACTAATAAACATCCAAAATGAAGAATCAAACCCTTAGAAATTTCAAAATTTATAATGGTCCTTAATTCTCGATTTCGCGGATGAAACTCACCAAGTGAGTGTAATATGATGATGGAGCTTGAAACGAGATGAAAAACCGGTTAGGACACTCAAAGTTTTTGAGTAAAAGTAATCAGAGGGAATTGAACAGGCGTTTGAGATTTGAATGAGATAGAAATCTGAAATTTTTCTAAGTCCTGTGTATATACCCAACACAAAATGGTCTTGCTTACTTACTAAGTGCGCATGACTTAACTCCTGCATACTTACTAAGTACGCATGACTTAAGTCTATGTACTTGTTAAGTACGCAGGATTTACCTCATGCGCACTTATCAAGTGCGCAGAGACCCTTGTGTGCTCAAACTTTCAACCCATATTATGAAGATTTCAAGTCAAATAACGAACAAGATAAACAACATTCAATCAAGAGGATTCAAAATCAATTCAGGAAGGTTAAACACAAATAATTTTGGCTTTTCTGATTAAGATTGAACTAAACACAAACTTAAAATCTTTTTGATCTTTTCTAGATAGAAATATACATGTATTCACACAAACTATTTTTGATCAAAGACACGAGCAAAGGATCATATCAGGCTAACTTATAGCAAAAACGATACAATATAAACATCAAAGACTATGGGATCACGTCATGTATTACTATTTATTCATATGTAATAAGCATATAAACAAGTAATTCAAGTTGACAATATTATAAGATTTGAATCTATAAGCATCTTTGTATCATGTTCTTGTGTGTTAAGGTATTAAATATAAGATATACAACGTGTACCCCACTGATATGCTACAGTAATGTAAGTTGCACTATCTCAAGGCATCTAAGATTTTCCCAATTATTTTCTAAATTTTTAGAATGAAGCTACATCAATTAGCACAGGAAAAATCAAGCAGAATCCATAAGGATTATCAGGAATCATAAGATTCAGAATCGAGTGATTAGTTTATCTTGGTTTCATTTGATTTCTTCATTGAATATCGGTATGATGATTCAGGATAATGAAAATGGTGTTTGAGTATTAAGGTAAGGGAATCCAACTTTTATCTGGATTTGAGTTCAATGAATCAGGAGTGATTCAAGGGTGAATACATGCTCAACGGTTAATGTAGAGACATGTCTTGATTCAATCTCTCCTTGCATACTTGTGAGTATGGGCAGTGAGATGAACCGCATTAATTGTGCTAACGACATAACCCGAAACTGATCTCAGAAGACAATTATTTCCAAAATCTAACATCCTTTATCTGATAATGATCTTTTGCATTCTTTTACGCGCACACACTAGCATACATGGGTTCAAATCACAGTTGTAATTTAGATTTTGTTTTCACACTACTAGTGATTCAAAGACACATACAGCCTACTGACAATTCATATTACTTGTAAATAAGCAGATTAAAAACATTACAATTTAACCAATTAAGTAAGCATGACGCAATCATTTCCCATGTGAGCAGTCTATGGCGTTTAGATCATTTCTGATGTACTATCATTTCCTCTTTTCTCAAGTTAACTTTGAAATTTTCTCCATTTTCTATTTTGTTTTTGATTTTGTAAAATATTTTGAAGATTAAAAGAACTATACAGAAATTTTAAGAGAAATAAAATTTAACTTTCATGAATTGAATTGATTTAAGAAAAACAAGTTTTCACTCAGGATTGAACATTCCTATCAAGTTGACAAGATGCTCAAAACGGGATCGGTCAAACGCCTTAGTGAAAAGGTCAGCAAGATTGTCATCCGTGTGAACCTTTCCAAGTTCAATTAGATGCTTTTCAGCACAATCACGGATGAAATGATGGCGACTTTCAATATGTTTAGTTTTGGAATGTTTCATCGGGTTATTTGTGATGCACATGGTGGCATTGTTGTCAATGAACAGAGGAGTTCCAGTGAAGTTTAAGCCATAGTCTCTCAATTGCTGCTGAATCCACAATATCTGAGAACAACCGCTCGCCACAGCAATGTATTCTGCTTCACAAGTTGAGACAGAATCTGTTGACTGCTTCTTACACTGCCAGGAAACCAGTCTGTCTCCTAAGAATTGACATCCACCAGAAGTTGACTTTCTATCAAGGTTTCAACCGCCATAATCTGAATCAGTGTAGGCTTTGAAGTCAAATGATTGCTGCTTAGGGTACCAAAGACACAATGGGGTTTCCCTTTTAAGTATCTGAAAATCCTCTTTACAGCTATCATATGAGACTCCTTCGATTATGACTGAAACCTTGAGCACAAGCACATAGAAAACATTATATCAGGTCTTGAAGCTGTGAGATACATAAGTGATCCGATCATTCCACGGTACAATCTGCAATCCACATCCTTTCCATCTTTGTCAGGATGCAGACCATGATTGACTGGGATAGGTGTGCCATAAGTACTGCTATCATTCATCTTGTATTTTGACAAGATGTCCTGCACATACTTAGTTTGATGTAGATAAATGCCATCCTCTCTTTGACTGATTTGCAGACCCAGGAAGAACGACAATTCACCCATGTTACTCATTTCAAACTTGGACTTCATCACCTGTTCGAATTCCCTACACATCCCTTCAGTGGTAGATCCAAAAATAATGTCGTCGACGTAGACTTGTACAAGAGGAATGTCACCTCCTGCTTTCCGTATGAAGAGGGTCGAGTCGATCTGTCCACGGTCGAAACCATTAGACAATAGATGCTTAGATAATGTCTCATACCATGCGCGAGGTTGTACACTTTATTGATATTGTGCGGATCTTCAAAGCCGGGAGGTTGAGTGACATAGACCTCTTCATGTACTTTTCCATATAAGAAAGCACTCTTCACATCAATTTGATAGACCTTGAAGCCAACATACGAGGCATAAGCCAGAAACAGTCGAATGGCTTCAAGTACAGCAACTGGGGCATATATTTCCGTGTAATCCAACCCCTCTTGTTGATAAAAACCCTGAACAACCAATCTTGCTTTGTTCTTCACCACAACATGACGATCATCCGTCTTGCATTTGAACACCCATCTGGTGCCAATTGGTTGTACATGCCTTGGCAAGTCAACCAAATCCCACACATGCAACTTTTGGAATTGAAACAATTCATCTTGCATCGTCTCAATCCAGCAGTTGTCAACGAGAGCCTCCTTCACATTCTTCAGCTCTAACTGGGACATGAATGCAGCATGCAGACATGTTTCCATGACACCAGTGTCAAGTATCTCAGAGTAGAGACTAGTGTTCTCAGTAATGGTTCGATGACGAGTTTGAACACCGGCATGAGCATCACCAATAATGTTGTCAACTGGATGATTCTTAAGCACTCTCGCCTCTGGTACATTCGGTTCCTGAATTTCTGAATCGAGGTTTGTGCTTAACCCCCCCATATCCTGTGTTCCAGAAGAAGAAGATTCAATGTTAATTGGATCAGCTGGAGCTTCATTTCCTACACTAGTGTTAGGATTAGCTTGAGCGTCATTTCCTTCAACATGAACATCTTCACTGTTATCACCATTAAGAGTTCCAGATGCAGATGCAGCATTGGAATCAGGAGTTACAATCGGTACAGTAGCACGAGTTGAGAAACTGGAGTCATCACCGCCACCAAATAATTCATATACATTTGCGGCATCAACTGCAGACAAATCAGGAAGATTGAATGACTTGAATAGCGCATCATAATCAAAACCCCAAGTTGGACCAGTTGGTTCTGGTGGAATGCCGTGTTTACTACAATCCATTTCAAACAACTCCTCGACAGTACGAGTTCCTATGTTGTACACTCTCTTGCAAGGCGAGTTGGCAACGTATCCTAAGAAGATTCCTTCCACCGCTTTTGCATGAAACTTAGACTTGCGGTCTTTGTACTGTAGCAACAAGGAACAGGGACTACCAAAAGGAACTAAGTAATCAAGATTGGGAGTTCGATTATTGATCAACTCGTAACAAGTCTTGTTGTGCCTCTTCAGAACCAGAACTCTGTTCAAGACGTGACAAGCTGTATTAACAGCTTCTGCCTAGAAAGTGACAGGAAGCTTTGCATCTGACAGCATTGTCCTTGCAGTCTCAATCAATGTTCTGTTCTTCCGTTCTGCGACGCCATTCTGCTGAGGTGTGTACGGGGCACTAAATTCGTGACGGATTACCTTCTTGAGATAGAAAAGTTCCATCAAATTATTCTTGGAAAAAGTTCCGTTGTCACTCCTTATTCTTCTAACCTTCAGCTTGCACAGAGATTCCAAGCTCAGGATCAGGTATTGAAGAATGTCAGCAGTTTCGTCCTTCGTACCTAAAAAATGCACCCAAGAAAAACGTGAGAAATCATCAGTTACAACCAGACAGAATGACTTACCTCCAATACTCCTGATACTTATGGGGCCAAACAGATCCATATGTAATAGCTCCAAAGGGGTATCAATGGGGTTTTGGAGCTTGGGCTTGTGAGACTTCCGTTGTTGTTTGCCCTTTTTACAAGGCATATAGTAATCTACAACGGTAAATCTCAGCTTAGGAACACCGGTTACCAAACCGTTTCAGACTAGATGATTCATTTTATGAAAAGAAATATGTCCAAGTTTCCTATGCCACAAGATAGAGTCAAGTTCTGTCGCTTTGGTAAGCAAACAGGTAGCAACTGATGAGGTGGTTGTTGCCACACTCATATCAATCTGATAGGTATCGTTTGTCCTTGGCGCTCTCATTAGAATCCAATCTTCAGGAACCTCAAAACCAGGTTTGAGTATCAAGCATTCATTCTTGTCAAACATCACTGACTACTCCTTGTCGCACATTTGGGAGACACTCAACAGGTTATGCTTCAGCTGCTCGCCAAAGTTTACATTGTCAAAGCTGACACAACCATTTGACACCACGCCTTGACACGTGGTACTACCGCCTTTCTCTCCAGCAAAGGCCACATAGCCGCCTCTGAATTGTTTCACGTCTTGAAGCAAGGCCATGTTTCCTGTCATGTGCCGGGAGCATCCACTATCTACATACCAACGGTTAGAGATAGTACCCTTCGGATGTCCCTGCACGAGTTACAAAAGGAATTAGTTAGATTTGGAGACCCAAGCCATAGTGGTCTTGGGTCGTCCGTCTTTTTCAAAATAAACAACCTCTTTTAACTCACAGTAGTGAGTGTTCAAAATGGATGAATCTTTAGAAGAATTGGGACTAGGAGATTGAGAATTTTTATTTTTGTTGTTCCAGGATCTCTTCTGTTTCTTACCTGGAACAGTAGACTTAGGTTCAACAATAGTCGGTGAACTAATGGAAGCTTCACCTGATTGAACTCCAGTTAGCTGTTCTAGCTTTCTCAACCTCTTATTCCTTCTCCTCCTCTGTGGCTTAGAGAGTTTCACCACAGATTTCTCACCAGTAGGTATACTACCAGAGGTAGATACACAAGGTATAGCAGGTTTCTTTCCCTTTCTTGAAACAGATGGTTTAGCCTCAGAGGTTATCTTTAGCTTTACCATCGGTTTTACTGGTGGTTTCACCACATTTGCTTTTGGACTTTTGTGATGTTTCACTGTGGTGCCTTAGGGATGACAGCCGGTTATGAAACAATTGGTCGTTTCCCATGGTTCTTAGAAGGGCAGTTCACAAGGATGTGATCAACCATACCACAGTGAAAGCAATTCCTCTTGTCTGTGTAAGTCCTTCTGTAAGACTCATTAGATCTGGCATTAGATGACTCAGCATTATGAGCAGGAGGAGTTGGTTTGTGAACAGGAGTTTGACCCGATATAGATTAGTTTTTGGGAGTATAGTATTTTTGCAAATTTTCTTTATAACCAAGCCCATAGTGAGATGAAAAAGCTTCTTTCTTAACTTGATTAAGATTTTTATACCCCTCTTAAAGCATTACCTTTAATTTATCATTTGATTCAATGATATCAGGTTCAGTTAAAATACAATTGTCACTATTAGTGATAATGTTTTTCTTGACTTTCTGTTCAGATAACAACTCCTCATATACTACTCCTTCAGGGCAGGTGTTAACCAACCCATCATCAGAAGCAGTAAAGAACTCCTCAATAGATGCGGAGTTGGCCTTACTTGAAGAATCATCCTTGTTAGAGGAATCATCCTTACCTGAGGACTCATCAAGGCAAGTTAGATCAATGTCTACTAAGCCGTTGACAAATTTCCTGCTAACTGGTGGAGGAATGGCATTAGTACCCCGCCCTAAGCAATTCATTTGTCTCACTACAGATTCGTAGTGCTCCACCACAAAACGAGAATTTTTCAACTTCTCATTAGTACATTTCAACTGCAAGATCTCATTTTGCAGCTTGTTGATCTCATTGTTCCTTTTCTCTAACCCCTTGTATGCAATATCCAAGTGAAGTTGTTGATCGCTCATTTTAAGTGAATAATCACGTTTTTCTTTCTTCAACGTTTCAATTGAATCTTTAAATCATTTTTCCTTTTCTTTGTAGCTTAAAGCTGCAATACGAAGGGGTTCGACCTTGTCTTGAAGCTTAGAGTTTTCAATTTTTAAGCCTAGACATTCGGAACAAGAAATAACAGTAAAAGGATTACAATCTACCTCATTTGATGAATGTGATGCCTCTCCGATAGCCATGAGGGAAACAGCAGGTGTAGACTCTTCTGGATCAGCCATAGAAGCTTCCCTTTCCTCAGCTTCCATCATCTCCATAACCTCAGCCATGAGACCAACCTGAGTTTGTGCAATAAGAGCATACTCCAGATGAACGCCCCAATCAAAGCTATCGTCATGTTGAGCTACCAATGCATTGGACGTTCCACCTTGGCTTTGATTGTGGTTGTTTGAGTTGTTGTAGCCTTGGTTGTTTCCTTGGCTAGGTCTGGTGAAACCCGAAGCCGGTGCTCTGTCCTTTGACATTCACAAGCAAAGTGTCCAAAGTTCAGACACTTGTAGCACTTGGCCTTGGATTTGTCAAAACCAACCTTGGCATTAGAATGGCCACCAATGAACTTTCGGCCAGTTCTGTTCAGGAAACGCTTGGCTCTCCTCAATATCATGGCCATATTCCACTGAATATCCATGTCCTCCATATCATCCGGATCCACCTGATTAAAGTCTTCTTCGATAGTTTCAGAATCTGTTAGCTTACCTCCAATGAAGTTCTCATAGGCAAGCATGCAAGATGAGAATAAAGCCACATGATCTTCAGCTATCTTGGCTATTGCTGATTGGTTAGCTGAAGATGTGGGAGAAGGATTTCTTGAGGAGTTCTGATGATGAGATCCAGAACCAGATGCTGCATAGCATGCATGACCACCACAAGCCTATACAGTTTCTTCCTAATGAGAGTTTCCTGAGAACAGGGCAATTCCAGAGCCCGATGACTTGGTTGTAGAAGACGTCCCATGATACATTGAAGGGTCTTGTACCTGAGGTCTTCCTGAGCTCTCTTTCCTTTTTAGGTTCATGTCATGAGTTTGAACCTTTCCAATTGCCTCATCAATTGTCATCTCATAGAACTTAGAATTTTCTCTCATCAGGGTTGTATACATCTCAAACTTGGGTGGCAAAGCATCCAGAAACTTTTCCACTAATTCTTCATCGGGATACTTCAGCTCAAAAGCTTTCAACTCCGTCAGCAGATGATAGAATCTAGAGATGAGCTCGTCTATAGATTCGGTCTCTAGAAATCTGAAGCACTCATACTGCTTCCTGGTGTTAGGACATAGTTTGTAATGACAAAAGCTTGTAATAGTTAGATCTTATGTCTTAATGTTTTTGTTATGTAAAAGTCACTAAGTGTTTATTCAAGTTTACTTAGAGGCGAACTTGTTAAGTTCGCCTGGTATAACAGAGGCGAACTTAATAAGTTCGCTTAAGTCTATCTGAGGAGAACTTGTTAAGTTCGTTTAGTCTGTTAAAGGCGAACTTAATAAGTTCGCTTATAGCAGGTCAGATGTCTATATAAGTGTTTACAGAGTCAGTCGAAAGAGATAACACAGAAAACAGAGAATTATTGAATTAGTCTGATTGAGTTTGTAAACTCTACTGTGATTTGGAATACAATTATGAAGGTTATTTACGTTATTGTCTACATTGTCTTTTGTGAGTATAAACGTTGATTCGTTGGATTCCATACTCCGAGTTAACATCACGTCTTATCATGAGATCGATCCATAGAAGCGCCATGAGGACGTACAAGTGGTATCAGAGCTATTGCTCGTGATTCTTGTTGATTCTAGACGGTTTTATATGCAAATTGACATGAAATTCGTGATTTTTGAGTTTTTCATTTCCATGGAGTTTTCAAGACTGATTCAGATCTGATTTGGGGTTTTTGAACAGGATTTTGACGAAATTGATCTGATAGAAAGCTTCTAATTGACAAATTACACAATCCTACGGTCCAATTTTGATTAATTCCTTCAAATCAGCGATTAATGATGATTTCAGTATGTTTCTTGTTCGCGAAAGTGGTCTGAAGTGTTCTTGATCTTGATTCTGTTACTGCAAGTGAACTTGCAGATTTGTGTGCAGGCGAACTTAGTAGGCGAACTTGTCAAGTTCGCTTCTCACAGGATTAAGCGAACTTATTTTAGGAGAACTTAATCAGATTTTTGAATTCTGATTTAGGCGAACTTGTTGCGAACTTAAGCAGATTTCAAGTTTCTGGTTTAAGCGAACTTATTAAGTTCGCTTCACATTAAGTTCGCTTGGGTGTCTCAGAGGTGAACTTATTATCTTCGCCTAAGGGTAAAGGGAGTTCAACACATGGAAAATTTTTCAAGAAAATGGCAAATATGGTTCAAGTCATGAATATGTTCAATTATGACAATGAGATCGGTACATCTCAAAAACCTCCGAAGTTGTTGAATCTAGCTGATTATTCAAATTTGAATGATCGGTTCGACCAATTTGTATCTTTTACCGATACCAGTTTGTGGATTCCGATTTTGGAAGGTTATACACATCCGACTTATTCGTGGATGGGACAGGATAATGTTCCAAAGCCGGTGTCAGCGTTAACGACTGAAGAGAAGTTGGTATTTGACAGGGAAAGAAAGCGATGGCTAGTATTTCGATGTCTCTTCTGAAGGAAATATATCACAGTTTCAACCAGTTCAAGTCCTCTCAACAACTGTGGGAAGCATTACAGAAAAGGTGTGAAGGAAGTTTGGATGTGATTAAGAGTAGAAAGGAGCTACTAAAGAAGCAGTTCTTGGTCTTTAAACATTTTCAAAATGAATCCTTGGATGATCTTGCTACAAGATTCTATCATCTTCTTAGTGGACTGGCAAGTGCGTCTGTGGTGTATGAGACTGAGGAAATCAATGATAAATTCTTGGAGGCTTTACCATCAAAATTTGATGTGTATACGGTTTTAATCAAAGAGAATATTAAGTACAAAGCCATGTCTCTTGAAGAACTTCTAGGGAAGATTCAGTCGCATGACATGAATATGAAGAAGAAAGAGACTAACTTGGAGCATATCCAGGATCCCTCAATGTATTTTGCCAAATCTACTGGTAAAATTGGTACTGGAGTGGCATTCTTTTCTGGCGATTCTCAAGATTCTTCAAATGATCAGTGTTCTGGAGTTCCGATTCATTCTGGTCATTCAATCTATTCTGGATTTTCTGCGACTACAGCTTCTACTTCATCTGGATCTCATTTGAATCAGAAGGTTGCTGATGACTATCTTGCTATGTTTTCCTCATTCATGGCATCATATGAGAATTTTATTGGAGGTAAAATACATGATCCTGAAGTTATAGAAGAAGATTTCAGACAGATTGACCCTGTTGATCTAGAAGAAATGCATATCCAATGGAATATGAGCTAAAGATTTCTTGAAGAAAACTGGCAGAAAATATATTCGCTCAAATAGTCGATCTCGCATGGGTTTTGATAAAAGCAAAGTTCGGTGTTACAACCGTCAAGAATATGGTCACTTTGCTAAGGAATGTGTGAAGCCAAAGGTCGAGTTTGATTCTCAAAAGAAGCAGCCTAATTTTCAGCATAATAGGAATCAATCACATGGTTCATCTGGTAATACAAATCATGCATCTGCTTCATCGGCATTGTTGCTCAGAACGACAAAAACTAAGACTGGGGCATTCATCTGGAAGACTTGGTGGGTTCTGTGAGTCAGGCTTTTGTAGCAGAAATTCATTCTGAAAAACCAGAGGAGTCGACCGATGATGAAAGTTCTAGTGATGATTCTTGTGATGGTGACAGTGTTCCAAGCGTTGATGAAGAAATAGAACAAGTGTAGAATATTGATTCTGATGCTGCATCAGGTGTTGCTAAGGAGGATATTGTTCTTACTCAAAATGCTTCTGATGGTGCTGATTCAGAAAATATTCCCATTGCCAAAGTATTCATGGCAGACATGTCTGATCCGTCTAAGGTAAAAGACTTTGTTTGTCATATTTACTGTTCTAACTGCATTTTTGTTAAAGATAAATTGCAAAAGGTCATGGATGATAACACAAACTTGATTTGTGACATGAAATAGATGCATACTGTTATTATGAAACTGAAAGATAATGATAAATTGTGCATCGATAGAATTGAGTCTTTGAAAAGAGACTTAAATTCTCTGGGGTTGAAATATAAAGAGCAAGGTTATCATCTAGACATGGCTTATGCTGAGATAGAAAAACGTAATGAAGTTGTTGCTCAAAAGAATAAAGAAATATCTGACAAAGAGTCTGAAGTGATCAAACTTCATAGAAAGATGGAAAAATTTGAAGAGGAGATAGATCCAAAGACTGTGTTAAAGGTGAATCTGGTAACTGGGGAGGATATGGTGTATGAGTCTGATTCTGAAGATGAGGTGTTCGATGAAAAGAAGGTCGAGGGCATACCAAAAGAGGTAAAAATTGATGATCCAACAGTTGTTAAAATTGTTACACGGGATAGATGCATTCTGACTGAACCTGAAGAGGTGAAAGTTAGTACATCTAAACTTTCTCCAATTTTACAGTCGAGTGGTTTTGTCACGGCTAGTTATCAAAAAGTGTATTCTTCAAAGGTGCCAACACATGCTTATGTTCCAAAGAAGCCGATAAACTGTTCTGGACATTCCTATGAAGCTTATTCCTCTGATGGCTCCTCAAATTCAAAGAAAACTCCTTATTTCAGAACTTATCAAGAAATCAGAGTGTGTTTTCATTGCAACGAGGCTGGTCACATTCTGATCAATTTTCCTTATAAAAACCAGGGTAAAATGAAGATTGTTCCTTCACAACCGAAAGTGGTGAAGATTTTGAAAAGAAAAGATGTGGGAAAGTCGTCTTCTAGCTTGGAGAAAAATTTGCCTGGTCGATCTTTTGTTAAATCCTCTGGATTTAATGGATTTAAACAACAGGATAAATTGAATTCTAAATATTTTGTTTGCAAAGAGAAACTTGTGATTCCTAATGTTGGAATTTCAAAAGATTCTCAACAGAATGTTAAATTGTCTAGACCTCAAAGGAGAAGAAGAAACAGAAAATTGAAGAAAATTTTGGAAACATCCGAATCTGACAATAATATATCAAATAATGTTTTTCAAAATAATAAAAATGGATCTTCTTTGAAAAAGTCTGATTGTTAAACTTCTGTTCCAAAAGTGAATGATAAGATTGATTGTAAATTACAAGAAGTTGTTTATTTTGATCAAACTGGACGACCCAAGACCACGATGGCTTGGGTTCCTATTTCTAACTGATTCTCGTTGTTTATGTAGGGACAACCAAGGAGGACTATCAACAATACATGGTATGTGGATAGTGGTTGCTCTCGACATATGACAGGGAATGTTAGATTGCTTGAGGATGTTAAACAAATTGATGGAGGTTATGTCACTTTTGCGGGGAATAAAGGCGGGTACATAACTGGACAGGGAACGTTAAAGAATGACAAAGTCAAATTTGAAGAGGTGAATTATGTTGAGCAGCTGGAACACAATCTTTTAAGTGTATCACAAGTTTGTGACAAGAAGTTTTCGTTCCATTTCAACGATGCTGAATGTTATATTTTGAAACCGGGCTTCATGATTCCTGATGAATGGATTCTCTTGAAGGATCCAAGGAGAAATGACACGTATGTCCTTGACATGAGTGTCGCCACTACAACGGATTCAATTCCTACTTGTTTACTCTCCAAGGCCCATCTGATTCAATATTGTGGCACAGGAAGCTAGCTCACATTAACTATAGGAAGAGGAACTACATTGTTAGGAATGATCTGGTTCTTGGTATTCCGAAGATGAAATTCTCAGTTCCTGATGATTGTATTCCTTACAAGAAGGGGAAGCAAAGAAAGAAATCACACAAATCTAAATCGACGAATTCTATCGTAACTCCTTTGGAGTTGCTGCATATGGATTTGTTCGGTCCTATCAGTATCAGGAGCATTGGTGCAAAATCGTACTGCTTGGTAGTAACTGATGATTACTCCAGATTTTCATGAGTTAAGTTTCTTTCTTCTAAAGCTGAAACCACTGAGTTGGTACAATACTTAATCTTGGGTTTGGAGACTTTATTCAATATGAACCCGACAACGGCTCAACGTGGGAGGCGAGGATGGAACCCGGCATTTGTGCATGGCAAGCGACGTCGGGAAGTGGTGCATGGTGGGGGTTAACGCGAATAGCGAGGAGGAAAGCGGAGTTGGGTCCTGCACTCGATTAGGGTTTTTACATGTGTATGTATGCACACGTACGTGCATGCATGGGAACCCGGTCGGGTATCCAATTTCTAACGGGTCGAACGTGACCCGGTTTATGCGAACACGAGGGGTTAGGGTTCCTTGGAAGGAAAGGGGCGAGCCAGGTGGGGGTTTAATATGTTTACGTATTTAGACGCATTTCTAGAACATGTCTGACAAGATGGTTATACATTGTCAGGTTCGAGTTTCGAGCGTGATCGGATGAAGTATAAAAGCTAGGACTTGGATTGTCTCGTAATCTGTGAGTTTCTAATCCCCCTTCTTTTAAACGTTTTACTGTTTTGGGGCTAACGTACATACATTCAAGAGGTGTTAATAAAATTAATAATGTTAAGGGTATCGAGTTCTAACCCGCTATATTTTGAAAACAAAATGAGTATTAAGAGTCGTAGGGTCAATGGGGTGCTAAGGGTGGCTCGGGGAGAGTCGGGCTTTAAGTTAAATGCCCCTGATTTTATAGTGAGTCAATGATATGCGTTGTTAGTGCGTGACGTGTTAAGGGCCGAACGGGAACGGTTGTGCCCGGTATTAAATGCAAAGAAAGTTATGACATTAAATGTGTTGTTCTAGGGTTATGCGTGAGGTGTGTGTAATTAATGAGTCATATGTATAAGGTGTGATATTACGTGTTTATATTTATGTGTCAGGTTTGCCTCGTTATCCATATGGCACGGCAAACGGGATTGTGAAGGACGAGGTCCTTCGGGAAGTCACCAACGGTGACAGTTAGTTGACAGGTTAATGATGAGCTCGGGGTGTGTGGATCCCCCTGATGAGGGTACAGCGATGAGGTATGTGTTTGCATTTGTATATATATGTGTTAATGTGCATGCTAATGATTAATTGCATTTACTGTGTATGAGTTAGTGTTATTGTGACATGTTGAATTGTGACTTGTAGCGTTAGACTGACCGTTGAATCAGGACTTGTGACGTGACGCGTATAAGGGTCGTGTCAATTAATTGTGAGAGCCTTGGTTAAGGCCAATTGTGTTAGTGTTTTAGGGTAGGTTGTGCTAACCCAGAGTCGAGTCAATATGTATTCTTGAGTATGAATTGCTAGCATAGCAGGTTGAGTCTATGCGGTTGTAAGGTAAGGTTATTACTATTTATGTTGGTAGTACGGGTTGAGTCTTGGGTAAGTAAACGGTTACGGGATGTCATGGGGTGATACGGGATTAGTCATTCCTTAATAAAGAGTAATTATACTTTATAAGGACCGGAGTATCCTAGTGAATTAAACTAAAGAACTTGGTGTGGTGGTTTTTCTAAATTAAACTATTAGAACTCACTCAGCATAGCTGACTTTGTGTGTACGTTAGATTGTTTGCAGGTAAGCTGTGTATTGACGTTTCTTGGCTTGCGAGTGGTGTTACTCGGATCGGTGTGCAAGCATTCGTAAGGTAAACCTAATAACATTAAATGGTTATAAATGTTTTTAGAAAGACTTCCGCTGTAGTTCCATTGCATTAAATGTGTTTTTAATGAAAACGACCCGTTAGGAGAACCAACTGTAGGATGCCCGGGTTGGGGTCTTACAAGTTGGTATCAGAGCTGTGGATTAAGAGAAAACTGGTATTTTTAAACAAATAAAGTACTTTAACTTAAACCGAAAATGGGAAAAGGGTGAAACGAATGTCACCACGAGTAACCGCGAGCCAAGAGGTACGTCTTTCAAGTTGAGCAGTAATTATTATTTACCATTTGTGTAGTATTACGATAAGTAGAGCAGTTAGTGTGAATGAATAATCTATGTTTCTGTGTGGGAACATGATGTGTGATATGTGTTATGGTAGAGTGTAGAATTATGTGAAATTGCGTGGTGTGATTGGGTGAAATCATAATTGTGAGTTGATTAATGTAGAGTAGCATTAATTGCGTTCTGTGACATAGCTTGGTCTGTTAGCTTCGTATAACGAATTTGTGTGTAACTATGTGTGATGTGTAAGTGTGATATATGTGACGATTTGTTATATAATTGTGTGGTGTTAAGTGAGTGGTGTGGGATGCATGTGCATCCGGCATGTGGGAAAGATAGAAAGCTAGTGTGAAGATGATGGGAAAGGTTTAGAGTACGAGCAGTAATGTGGACCACCAAATTGCATTTGATCACCGTAATTTGGTAGTCTATTATTACTCTAATATTCTGAATTTGAGACCATAGTAATCACTCCAACGTTCTATCTTGTGCAGGTACTGATGGCTACGACGATCAGGACGAGATGGATCAGACGAGGGGCACTTATCAGGAGGATGACAGAGCGTCGGGCGAGACGTTTGGCTGCTACTCGGGCGATAGTTGTCGGCGGGAGGCGGGTATTAGTACCGGTTCCATTGATAGCCATACCACCGACAGTCGAGGAGGTGCGTGACCTACAGACACAGGAGGTGACCTTGGCTCTCCCGGTGCCTAATGCACCCAGTGCTACTAGGGCAGCCGCGATGGGACTCACTAGTTGTAACATCCTAAATTCTCTGATTCTTAAAAAGCGGGAGATTCGTTAGGACTAGGGTTATCGCGAATGAAAGTATGACACTTTAATCAAACACCTAATTAAAGTTGAAGCTAATAACGCCATTCTTACGAAGGCGTGGGAGTGCAAACGAAAATCTAATTAAACTAAAAGAAAGCTGGAGATGTAATTACTACTAAGTCGAGGGGAGTAAAGTGGAAATTCATTTAAACCTAATATTCTAATCTTATTCATTCCAGCCGCCAACCCCTATGTTTCTTCTCCATCTTTTCATCACCTACAACCGAAGCCAAGCTCCATCTCATCTCGCCGGACCTGCAACTCCACGCATCCCTCCCACCTTTAAACCCTAATCCGGGCAACCGCCATCGTATTTTGCTCGGTTTACGTGGAGAAGCTCACGAGAGGGAAGACAGCGATGGGTTCGGGGACTCCATTTACATGACTATGGCGGCAACGGGAGTGTGAGTTGCTGCCATGGCTCCGGCAACAGCAGTGATTTCATTGTGGCGTGATTATGGGGGGTGACGACAGGTGTTGAATCGTTGGAAGGCAGTCACATCGGTGAAGGTGTTCGCAGTGGTGGTTCACGGTGGTTGGAGGTACTAGTGGCTGTTAGTGGCATGTTTCACTACAGTTTCATGAACAAATACCCTATGATGGCTGTTACGGGTTGTTAATGGTGGTGGTAACTGGTGCGATGCTTGAGGGTGGTTAACGGGAGTTATACGGGACTCACGGTAGTGAAAGGATGGTTTGTATGAGCATGTCGGTGGCGGAATGAACTTCACAGTAAGGATGGTGGTTAGCTAAGGATGGAGATGGTGACAGCGGTGGTAGAAGGAGAACGACGGTGGCGGTAGTGAGCTTCACGACGGCAAGTGGTGGTGACTCACGGTGGTCGTACGGGTCTCACATGGTGGCGACTGAGTTAGCTTTATGGTGGTAATGTCTATGGGAGGTGAACGGTGGATGGTGGTGGTGCAAACAGTGGTTAACGGTGGTGCCAAAGACGGTTTGATGGTCGGGTTAAAGCTCACGGAGACGGCAATGAGGTAAGGCAGAATGTAAGGATGATACTATGATGATGATGATCTACAATGATGATGATATGATGATGTTGATGATGATCTATGATGATGAAGATATGATCATGAGAATAATGGTCACATGATGGTGGTTCTATGAAAACAAAGGTGATGACGATTTCACGGAATAATGATAACAAAAAGGTCGACGACAACGAGTTCCATTCGGGGTAACCGGCACGTCGAGACGAGTTTGGGGGCTTTCGAATCATCCGATTCGGAGTCCGTTTGACCTAGATACGAGCATGGTTAAAAGGAGCGGTTTGTGTCAAAGTTCGGGTACTATACGGTTCGTGTTCTTGGAGCCGCGTTCGTGTAGGTACATTCCTTATAACCCGTAGAATATTAATTATTAATTATTATTATTGGCTCGGGTCATGAATACCATGTTCGAGGGGACGTGTAGAATTGTATCTAATAAAAAATGACAATTGACGAAGATTAATTTATTTATATATATAAAGGTGTCACTTGTCAAAAATAATGGAACTAATTCTATTGACACTAGTAGATAAAAGCTCGTTACTTATGAAGTTTTGGTTATGATTTGATAATGGAAATAGACAATTTGATTTGTCTGGATTAGACCAAAAATAAACGGGACTTCGTCCGATTTTCGTTAGAATTAAAGAAGTTTATTTGATCTAGACATCCTCATTACAGTATGAATTGTTTGGGAAAAGGAACCAGTTCAGGCGAACATATCATGTTCGCCTAATGTAGAGGAGGCGAACTTAGGTAGCGAACTTACTAAGTTCACTGGTTGTGAACTAGGCAAACATGGCCTATGTTCGCCTGTATGTTCGCTAGGTCTATAAGGGGCGGACTTAGCCTTAAGTTCGCCTAAAACAGAATGGTTAAAATCGTTAGAGTCAGGATGGGGTGTGATGTGTATTTTAATTAATCAATTCAGATCGTGTGTGATGCTGTTGGACCTTCGTTAGGACAACCATGTGTAGCTTATCAGGTGAGTTCTAGAGCCTTCTTTTAAATGTTTTATTAATGTTTTGGGCTGGTGTGCATACTTACGAAATGATGTTTAACGAAATGATGTTTTGTGAAATGATGTTTACAAAAGGAAAGTTGAAATGTGTTTATGAAGTGTTTTGCCACAGAGGTTTATGAATGGTTTACGAACGGTTTAATGATGAAATGTTTTATAATAAAACGTACGAATGCTTTAACTGAAATGATGTAAAGGCGGTAACGGTTATTTTTATAAAAGTCACAAAATGAATGAAAATGCCATGAGTTCTTTCGGGAACTAAGGTATGCATGTATGTTATGGGCCTTACCTTTTAGGGGCCTTTGTGGTTGGCCAACTGTTGTACAACTGGGTGGATAAAGGGGTGACGACGGTCACCATGGGATTACCGGGGTCCCTATTGAAGGTACTATTCCCTGCTAGGGAACAGTGCTTAAGGTGAAGGTACGTGCTATCCTTTGGGACGTCGTGCTTAAGGTGAAGGTGCGTGTATCCTTGTGATACCGTACCTAAGGTTCTGGTGTCGAATGGCTTCAAGGTGTCGGGCCCTAGGTTTCCCCGCCTGCAGGTAATGTTTGATGTTAAAGGGCCTAGTGGTGGCGTGCCTCGGGGTTTCTCCACCAGTATGTGATGTATGGAATTGACGGTTATGAGAAGGCGCAGATTCGGTTCATGTTGACTTATGTTTTGATGATATGATTACGAGGTTTTGATGATGTTAAGTTATTGCATGTTTTTACGTACGATTTTATTAAATGAATGAATGTTATGTTTTTGGCAAATGTAAATGTTAAAGTTTTATGTAATGCTAGAACTCTCCAGCATAGCTGACTTTTAGTATGCACATTCAGGTTAAGGACAGGTACAAAGGGACGGTAATGCTTGGCAAGCGATGAAGAGTTACCCGGCTGATACGATTACTGGCATCCCGTTACATTATGTTTATATTATGTAATGAATGTTTTAGACAATGTTTACGCTTCCGCATGTCTGACAATGTTACTGTTATGTTTAAATGAAAGTTTTTCCGCTACATTATTTGATATTCAAGTTGAAGAACTGTTTGTGAATGAGTAAATCCAACAAGTGAGGCCTCCCGGGTTTGGGGCCTGACACTAGTTCCTTCTACAGGAGGAGCAGTTGGTTGGGAGGTAATGCATTTACAGTTAGGCATCAACCACCGAGACATGATTCGGGGTCGAGCAACGGATGGCTTGAGGAGTCAGACGACGAGGAATAGGTAGGCGACAACTTCGGGTTGTTCGAGGGGTAGAGCGTCGATATATGTCCACGGGAGGGCTGGCATGTATTGAGTAGTAGTAGTTTAATTGTGTGATGAGATATTTGTTTTGGGGTTCTTATTGTGGATTAGATGCTTATGTGATGTGGTGCTTGACTAGGATGTGACTATTTGATTTTGATATTAATTTTTGCTTTGTCATGATGTGATTTAGACGTGATTAAAATAATTGTGTTCATGAATGTGTTGTATGGTACTTGCGATAAGAAACTATATGCAGTGTGGTGTGATGTGATTTTGCATGACGTGAGTTTATGCCAATGTGATTGATTAAATATTGTGCGTAGACCTTTGTAGCTATGGGTCATGAAATTCTCTGTGTTAACGAAAGTGTGATAGTGTCATCTCTGAGTTAAAGGCTAGGTGGGAGTGTGAACTATAAGGGGTGTGTTGCACCTTATGTGAATGACCAGGGCAAGGCCCTATGGAAATTAATGCTTATAAATATGGTATATATGCATGTGTAGAGAGTTGACTTGTGTTTAGATCGAGTAGAGTGTTGCCTTAAATCACTATTGCTACCCGTAGAAGTACGACTGTGTGAATTTCATGCGAATACCTGATGACGTGTGGCAGAAGCAACCGTTGTAATAAATAGAAGGTATAATTCAAGAGTTCGTGTGTTCATAAATGGTATGGTCTTATTTTATGCATAGAAATTTGTTCAGGCCTAGTTAATTGTGTGCACTTCGTGTGAACTAGAATGTGTGGTTATTAGTACTCATGTAGAACATGGCTTGATCTGTAGTTATGTTGTGTCAGTGTGTCCTTGTAGTGCATGCTTAATCGTGCATAGGACGAATAGTCGGTAAGTTCAGGTATAGTGTTCCTACCTATACGATTTTCTCAACGGTGATGCATCAATGCTATACACGGAGTTTCAACGATATTCGAGACCATCGACGAGGTGTTCTTATGAGATACCTATACATATATCTCGTGAATTCAGAACACAAATCCAAGGGGAGTAGCTGCGAAGGATTATGATAAGAGCGTCACGTGGATGCTTGATTGGAGCCAGTCATGACGTGATTGAGGTGACTGCTAGAAATCTCAGCACGGAGTGAATGAAGTAATGAAGAGATCCTCAGGGAATATATTTCACAGCGGGGATACGTTTCACAGTGGGTATACAACTAATGTGAGATACCAGAGGATATGGATGTTTACTCAGAACGAGTCGATGGTTAGGGAAAGCTAATGCTAGAATGGATATCCTGTATGTACTCGATGAATGGAACACGATCGGCGATCTTGTGGCAAATGACCAAGCACTGACGAGAACAGTGAAATGGAATGAGGGTAAGTGCAGGGTTGCACATAAGTGACAATGAACGCCTGAGGAATGGCGACTGGGAAGGCGAGTAATAAGGGGATATGTAAGTGATCCTACAAGTCCCAAAGTTGAAAGCGGGCAATAAGGAGACCTCTTCGAACTTGAAGAGGGTGGTCGAGAGGGGAACAAATTGATGGACCTGGTAAACATGAAGACGAATTATTGACACCAAAAGAACTTGGTGCGCCAGTGAGATTGAAAGGATAAATCATGTGAGTTGGTGTCGACATAGGATTCGACGACGAATCCTCTTTTAAGGGGGTAGACTTGAAACATCCCGGATTTTTAATAACTAATGGGTCGGGTCAATCGATAACTCGAACTCTGAATGAATGACATAGTTAACTCGAATCATCAAGTAAGGCTTGGGTCAACGGGATTAACGGAACCGGTTAACCGTTTAAAACCTACTTTGAGATCGAACCGCATGAAGTAGGAGCGCGGGGACCCGGATGTAACCTTGAGTTTCATATAAGCACTTCTTGCGAAAACCCTAGCCATTCACGGCAGGAAAAAGCGAGAGAGAGGAGTCGCCGGAAGAGAAAGGAGAGACTCGGTGGTGGTGACACGTTGGACGTACGATGGCGCTAGCGAGGAAGGAGCACACCGGCGTGTAAGGTAATTCTCGAACCTATGATTATCTATTCTTGTTTTCTTGATTTGGGAGTCGGTTAGGGTTGTGGGTTGATTGTGTGAGCATGAGCGGTGAAGGGGAAGAGGCGGTGGTGGACAATGGCGTCGGAAAAGGGTGACATCGGGATTCGCGAAGAAGGCGACGGCAGTGGCGGGTGCGGTTGCAGCGGAGGGCCACGGTGGTTGGGTGAGGTCGTGTGCAGGTGACAGGCGGCAGGAGGGAAGACGGGGCACGTCGACGGGTGTGGTGGCCATATGCCGCGAGTTGTGACATCCGGCCCCTCATACCAACAATATTGTCCGCTTTGCCCACTAAGAGCTCACGGATTTGTTTTTGGTTGCCCGGGTGAAAACTTCCCAGGGGTCACCCATCCCTGGATTACTCCCACCTGAGCACGCTTAACTGTGGAGTTCTCCTCTCATCGACTACATTAAGCCCCAAAACGCGTTGTTGTATTTGAGGCAGGGCATTACTTATGAACCAAGGATCTCTCTTGTGCACGGCCGATGTGGGATTCGCCTAGGGTGTTACAATCATCCCCCCTTTTGGACTCATCGTCCTCGATGAGGTTTGCCCCACCATCCAATTCAGGGATGTGGGATTCGCCTAAGGTGTCCTTCTGAACACCCACGGGGACTCAACCGTGATCGCTGAGGTTTGCCCCACCATCCCGAACGACACAAGAGTGGCTCTGATACCATTTGTGACATCCGACCCCTCATACCAACAATATTGTCCGCTTTGCCCACTAAGAGCTCACGGATTTGTTTTGGGTTGCCCGGGTGAAAACTTCCTAGGGGGTCACCCATCCCTAGATTACTCCCACCCGAGCACGCTTAATTGTGGAGTTCTCCTCTCATCCACTACATTAAGCCCCAAAACTCGTTGTTGTATTTGAGGCAGGGCATTACTTATTAACCAAGGATCTCTCTTGTGCACGGCCGATGTGGGATTCGCCTAGGGTGTTACAATAGATGTGACAATCCGGACTTTTCAGTGTAACTTCGTTAACAAAATCCAGTTAAAGTTAACTGAAATTAACTTTACTCAAACTCCAGGGACTATTACTACCAATACCTAAAACTTAAACTCCAAGGGCTAGTTGTGTAATACCTTGAAACTATTCTATTGACTTTTTAAAGTCAAAATCTTGTTTCTATTGACTTTGAAAGTCAAACTAACCGGGTCCTAACCCCATCCAAACTTGAGGGACCAGTTCTGCTAAATCCCAAACTCAATTACATGAAAATCTCAGGGACTAGATCTGTAATTAGACCAATTACGATTCTGTTGACTTTTGGAAAGTCAACCTAACTGTTCTTGAGTTCAATTCGCGTGCCTAAATCGAATTCCGTTGGAATTGTAACTGAAACTAAACGATCATGATCATTTACGGCCATTATTAACTCAATAAACCCGACATTTATTTGAATTAAACCTCATTATGGTCATACGAGTCATAACCGTCGAACCCATAACAAAAATCGATCAATTCGATCATTTGGCCTATCATTCTCGAAAGCAAACGCACTACACACCTTGTTCGAATCCTCCAGAAGCTTTTGCCTACATCAGTTGCGCCGGAGAAGCATTCAAGGTCGCCGGAGACTAACCTCTCAAAGTCGGAAACCCACCTAGTCGATCTCTGTCAATTCGAATCCAATTGAGGTAACAAATCACACCTGGAGTTTCGTTTTAATCATTGGAACAAAAGCCCTATGAAAATTTGGGCTTTCTACATCAATTCGATCAAGATTCAGAACCTAGGGTTCATAGGTTTTTATTTAATCGAAACCCTACTTACACCCAACCAAAACAAAATCAAACTATACCAAAAGATTCGTAATCCTTTGTAACGTGAAAGCCCTATGCTAATTTGAAAGGATAACATCGATTTGATTATGATCCCTAAACTAGGGTTCATCACAAAAACGTTTTGGGGCTTTCGACTCTAGACCTAATTGCAATCAAATTAAACCACGGGGGATAATTCGCAATGTTCTGTTTAGTAAAAGCCCCATGAATTTAACAAGTTTCATTACAAGATTTAACCAAATCGAATCCAAGTTCTATTTCTAGGGTTTCGGCTTTCTTAAACCAAATCTAACGATCCAAAAATGCTTGTTTTTGAAATTAAACTCATTCACAGATTCGTAAACCTTCGTTTAACAAAACCCCTTTGATTCCTTGGCAAACCACGACCGGATTTGATGGTTTGGAGTTGGATTCGATCGCGGGTGGGGGGAGAGCCAACTGTGGCTTATGGTTAAAACCATTTAAATCCGACTTGTGTTGTGATTGCCTTAGCAGGTGAACTGGTTAAGTCTTGGTGCTGGTAGGGGAGAGACTCGGGTTCGAATCCCTCCCCACTGTTTTATTTTTAAAAACAAATTTTAATATTATTTTGATATTAAAACCCAACCCAATATTATTATATTAATATATAAAAGTGTTTTAACCCGGAAAACAATCCGTAGGCTCGGGTTTAATTTATTAATCCATTTTTAAATCTTTCCCACTTTTATAAATAATATATTTATGTTATTATCAAATAAAAACAATATATTTATATTATTTTCAAACCGTAACTTCGTATAAAATAATATGTTTATATTATTTTCAACTCATGACTCATGTTATTAAATAATATGTATTTATATTATTCGTACCATTTTATACCTCGTGTGACGTTTTAAATTATTTAATAATATAATCGTTATATTATTTACTCACGTTTATACATTCGATAAAATAATATATTTATTATTTTTCCATGCAAATGATTATTTGTTTAAATCCTTCGAACCTAAAAATAATATACTAAATTATATTATCTTTCTAACTGTTGTAAACGACCCAATCGTGCGAAGTTATGTATTTATTTATTTACTATCCGTTATTAACGTTCGACACGTAACGCTTTTTCCTTAATGATTTTATTAAAAAATTTATCTAATTCCGTAGACACATTCGTCTACTCTTAATCATTAGAGCGTTTCCTTAGGACGTTCAATCTTTCGTGTCGTCGTCACAATTCCCATCTTTATCCCTAATGATTATGTTGTAATTCTAGGGCATCCGTAAGCCGTGCAGGCTAACACTTGAGGTTCTAAATCTCATACTTGTGTGATACTACCTACTACGCAACGCAGATGAGTTTCACGGCCCCGTTTACTGTTTTTATTTGGGGGAGAAAACATGTCACAACTTTTTGGTTTATTGTAATTCATATGATATCACTGTTGAGGCTAAGCGTAACACACTATCATGAAAAGTCCTCACACACATCGGACCGTTAATATAGTATGAACGAGATAATTTTGGTAGTACTACTAGGTTTGACAAACCCCACCCGCGTTAGTCGCTCTAACTCGATTGGAGGTCGAACGGGTGTTATATTGAACTTAACACATTAGTCAGAGTTGATAGACCTGGCTGGAGGCAAACAAATAAACACACTGTCAGTTTTGGTTGCGAGCGCTTTAGCAAAACATGAATATAGGCATGCAACCTATTGATATATATATTGAATGTACATAATCCGTAAACGCTTTACTTTAAATGATTGAAACCTGTGAACTCATCAACCTAGTGTTGACTCGTTTTCTTACATGTTTTCTCAGGTTGGCACTCAGGATCATGTTAAGTCATGCATGTGTCATGGACTCCAATTGAAATAATTATCTACTGAATAATATTTATGTTTTGTTTGTAATTGGACTTGGGCGCGTTGTTTTGCTCATTTACTTTCATTTAACGCTTCCGCATATATACTCTGAACCTTGATCTTTTATGTTATTACATTTCAAGTCCCATATAGTGTCGTTTGAAGTAACTGATGTCTGAGATCCTGGTTTGTCACCTTCCAAAATGGTAAAACTCCGTTAGTGGAATTTGGGGGTGTGATATATTGGTATCAGAGCCATTGGTTATAGAGAACTAGGGCTGCATTCTAGACTATAGCCACACACATTAGTTACTTGGCATAGACAATTACTCCTTATGTTTCAGGAATTATGTCTACACCACCATTTTCACCACCTACCAATCAGGAACATGACATTCCTGCCATTGCATCACCGGAGCCCAAGAGGCGTAGGCTTGAGCCAATTGATAACTCTATTGTGTATGGAGAGCCCATGCATATCCGGAATGGGAGTGACTGGGATTGGTACCCCGGTTTACTGAGCAAATGGGTTAGTGTGACACCCGACATTTCAGGTCAATATCCGTACACATTATGAACAAGTTTACATTACAATAAACGAGTTTACATTATAATTATTTTTGTGATTTACGTAATTTCACAAACAAGGACATTAAGGTCCATCAAAAACCGTACATGGTCTCACTTCATATTTGGTAATTCTAGGAGTTACCAGATCACGTGTTATATACACCGACAAATTCGAACACTAGTGGTTAATTTAAATAACCAGAGAAATATATATTTTATTTCCACAAACTTTGCGTAGAACAATAAATTATTTTCAGAATAAGTTTATAATACCGTGGAGGATCTAAACCGGATTTATTTACCCCTTTAAAACTCTAATTAATACCTAAATCTAATTATTTTATTCAAAATTATCCCAAACCACTTTTATTGACTTTCTCGGCCGAAGCCAGAGAAAGCCACTCCCACGATCATCTTTTACTCACATCCGAATTATTTTACTCAAAACCCATACCTCCTATTGCGAAAAACTCAGACATAACCATACTCACTTCCATCACTTTTCTCATAATTCCTTTCATCACTCTCATTTTCATACGGCAAACATTCCAATTCTCTTCAATTCGAAGTCCAGTTTCAAGGCAAAATCCTACCACAAACCAGTATTTTAAGAAGAAATTTCAAGTGTTTCTGCAAAAGAGTCGAGATCATCTCTGTTTTCTTCATCATTTTCATCTCGGTTTTAAGGTAAAAACTCGATATTTTTCATATTATGTTCTTTAAAACCGTAACTAAACTTACATCTTATTTAAACGCAAGAAAGATAACAAGAAGAGTGTGTCGAATTCAAGTTTAAAACATCAAAATATGCCGGACTGATTCTGTCAAAACAGAAGTCCAGTAATCGAAACTAGGAGTTTCGATACCTGTTTCTCAATCGAAACTAGGAGTTTCGATACCTGTTTCTCAATCGAAACTAGGAGTTTCGATACCTGTTGCTCAATCGAAACTAGGAGTTTCGATACCTGTTTCTCAATCGAAACTAGGAGTTTCGATACCTGTTTCTCAATCGAAACTAGGAGTTTCGATACCTGTTTCTCAATCGAAACTAGGAGTTTCGATACCTGTTGCTCAATCGAAACTAGGAGTTTCGATACCTGTTGGTCAATCGAAACTAGGAGTTTCGATACCTTTTACTCAATCGAAACTAGGTTGTTTCGACTCCTGACCACTCCATCGAAACTAAGTAGTTTCGACACACATATGCCCAATCGAAACTAAGAAGTTTCGACACCTGTACAACAGTCCCAGTTGGGCAGTAACTCAAAACTATTTTATAACAAAACATGTGTTGGAAAACTAAAACGATATTTAAACAAACATAATCAGATTTACAAGGTCGGTGAACAATTTACAATTAAGACGTTGGTCTTAACAACAATTTACCCTTGGTATCTAGGGTACAAACAGTCAAGGTTGACTACAACAAATATTATTACAAGTATATACACAAACTCAAGGTGAGTTTCACGGCCCCTTTCTTTTTTTTTACTGTTTTCAAATATTTGGGGGAGAAACATACTTCAACTATTTTATGGGATAACAAGAGAATAAGACACGACTTTATGTTTACATGGGATGAGAACAACACATTGGAGGCCGCTAAAGTCCCCTGGAACAACATAGTAACCATTAACTGTAGCCTAGGGTCCTATGAATAGTACTATGGAGAGTGACGTCTCCCGGTCATGGTTAGTCGCGCTAACCACAATCTGGAGGATTTATGGCCGCATAGAATCTGATAACGCTTAATAGGGGCTCACACATGTCAAGGTTTGGTTACGCCCCATGTATGAACATATTATTTATATTCCTAGCTAGTTTACAAATGGGTCAACAATTCTTATTCTGTTTATCACATACAACTGAAACTATTTACGAACAATGAAATTTTGCAAAGAACTATTTGATTAAACCTGTGAACTCACCAACCTCGTGTTGACGATTTTAAGTATGTTTTTCAGGTAACTGAACGTGATTTCAAGGTTAGCAATATAGATTACATGCATGCACGATGGATACTACTCAAGGAGGATTTCCCTTGTATAACTCATTGAGTTGAGTCATATTTGTGAAATCTTATCTTTTTGTAAACTCAGATTATGTTTTGTAATGTAAAACATTAAACTTGTTAATATATCCATTTATCATGTATGTGTTTGCGGTAATCATATGCTTTGGAAACCATGAACGTTGCGCCTCGCGTTTCCGCCTTGGCGGGGTGTGACAGAACCTGGTATCAGAGCCATTGATTATAGTGAACTAGGAATCTAAATTGGAACCTAGTCTATAATCTAAATGACTCACTAAAACGTTTTCATTGCATAAGCATTGCATGACCAGTCATTTTGTCATATGGATATTGTAGTCACAAGCATGTCGTCACATTCACATTCTGATCCCGTCTCTGACACTGAATCAAACGAGGAACGTTCCGCCTCACATCCCAAAAATCGAGTACAAACCCGTAGCTCCACACCACCTAAAGTCGCCTTGGGAAAACCGCCTATCGTCTACCGAAAGAGAAACGGAGGACCAGTTAAGGTGCAAAGTGCTAAGAAGAAGTTTCGACTTCCACGCAAAAGGAATCTAGCAGCCCGTGACCCAGAAGACTTGGTGGCTGGTGAAGAACCACCTAGGCAAAGACCCTGCTACCACCCTACTGTGGGAACCATCCGTTGGATGCCTCGTACCCTGGCACGTTGGAGGGAGATGGAGAGCATTCCATCTACCTTTGAGCTTGGAGAGTCTTCTAACTCCCCAACACCCCTACCCCACACTGGGGAAGCCATAGAGCTCACTGTGCCTACCTTGGTAGCTCGCGTTCGTACGCATGAGGAGCGTCTTGATGATCTCCTAGATGACATCCGGGCACAGGGGGATGCAGCCACGCGACTTCGTCAAGGACTCGGATCTCGAGTTCAGACTCTAGATGACCGCACCCGAAACATACAGGATGCCACTAACTATCTAGAGTTGAGAGCTGACATGGACTGGCAGTTCACAGTTACGGTCCGAGACATGGTGGAGGCTCTGGAAGAAAGGACGTTGGCTGCAGAATTTGTGGCGAGAGCTAGTTTTGTCATGGCAGGACTTGCCATGATGATTGGATTGTACTCTCACTTCTTCTTTTAAACCTATTACGGGCGGGTTGTGCCCGTAGTACATTATGTAGTTTAAAAACTTTAGTACTGATGTGGTCATGTGAACCCATCTCTTTTGTATCCTTGTCTTTTGGAACAATGTACTATGAATGTTTTAACTATGTATATAATGGTTTATGTTTTGATGTTGTCGTATCCTTATGCCATGTGCTATCATTATTGTCATATAATGTTATTTCTTTTTAATTGATGAGTTAGAAAGAACGTCATGGCACCAAAGCGTAGCACACCCCGTAACACTACTGGAGACAACAATGAGACGATTTCTCCAAATGTAGAACAACTCATAGCACAGCGAGTAGCTGCTGCCACGCAACAGTATGAGACGAATCGAAATAGTGGAGGAGGAAACGACAGTGGTACCGGTGTGGGAGGTGCAGGAGGAAGCGGTACAGCTGGAGGTTCCGGAGGTAATAAAATAAATAAGACATAACATATAGTCATGATTCGAATTAATGACGTTATGACTTGTAATTCTACAGATGCTCCAATTAGAAAGTGCTCCTACAAGACCTTTCTATCTTGCAAACCCCGTAACTTCAATGGCACCGAGGGTGCAGTCGGACTAATGAGATGGATAGAAAAGATGGAATCGGTGATTGATATTAGCGAATGCACCGCTGACTGCATGGTGAAGTATTCTACATGCTCACTCACTGATAAAGCTTTAACCTGGTGGAATTCACAAGTAAAGACTTTGGGAAGGCAGACAGCATATGAGTTGTCATGGGAAGACCTGAAGGCCATGATGATCGAGGAATATTGTCCTCGAAATGAGTTACAAAAGATCGAATTTGAAATGTGGAATTTGCAAATGACAGGAGATGATGTTGCTGGCTACACTGACCGATTCAATGAGTTAGCAATCTTGGTTCCACACATGGTCACCCCAGAATACAAGAAGGTTGAAAGATACTTGTGGGGTCTCGCACCTCAAATCCGAGGTCTGGTGACTTCATCGAACCCTATGGATGCCAAGAGCGCCATAACTCTGGCTTTCAAGCTAAGGGATAATGCTGTACGTGATGGTTTGTTTGAGAAGAAGGAGACCGAAGGAGGGAAATCTGGAGAAAAGAGGAAATGGTTTGGAAAACCAATTAATCAAAACAAGAATCAGATTTACAAGAGACCTGAAACTATAAAATCCTTTGTTGCCAACACTGTGGAACAAAAAGGATACCTTGGAGCACGACCAAGGTGTGACAATTGTGGATATCATCACAATGGGAAGTGTACCCAATATGGAAAATGTAAAAAGTATGGACATCTAGCCCATGACTGTAGGAGCAATACAAACCCTAACAAGATAAATCAAGTAGCAGGAAAAGTCAACCCAGGAACAGAAAGGATGAATCAAGGATGCTTTGAATGTGGAGATCCAAAGCACTTCAGAAAAGACTGTCCAGAGTTGAAGAACCGAAACGACAATCAGGCCCGTGGAAGAGCATTTGTGATGGGGGCTGGTGACGCACGACAAGATCCAAACATTGTCACTGGTACGTTCCCGATAAATAATCACTATGCCTCTATACTTTTCGATACGGGTGCTGATTTGAGTTTTGTGTCAAATGACTTTAAGTCCCTACTCGGTATTAAGCCCAGCAAACTAGAACAAAAGTATACAATTGAATTAGCGAACGGAAAATTAATTAATACCGGAGAGGTCATTCAAGGTTGTACCTTATATCTTAAAAATCACACATTTAGTATAGATCTGTTACCTGTTGACTTAGGAAGTTTTGACGTTGTTATTGGCATGGATTGGTTGTCAAAGAATCATGCAGAGATTGTTTGTTTTGAGAAGATTGTCCAAATTCCACTCCCAAACGGAGAAGTTCTTTCGATTCAAGGTGAGAAGAGTAGAGTAGCGTTAAGGATGATAAACTGCATGAAAACTCGTAAGTACCTACGCAAAGGCTATTACGTATTCCTGGCTCACGTCGTCGAGAAGAAACCCGAGGAACGTCGACTTGAGGATATACCAATCGTTAAGGAATATCCTGAAGTTTTTCCTGAAGACTTACCTGGTTTACCACCACCGAGGCAAGTCGAATTCCGAATCGACTTGGTACCAGGATCCGCACCGATTGCGCGATCGCCGTATCGATTAGCACCTTCTGAAATGCAAGAGTTATCAAATCAACTACAAGAGTTGCTTGATAAAGGTTTCATAAGACCGAGTTTCTCACCTTGGGGAGCTCCGGTCTTATTCGTAAAGAAAAAGGATGGAACCTTTAGGATGTGTATAGATTACCGAGAATTAAACAAGCTTACAATCAAAAACCGATACCCACTACCTCGAATAGATGATTTGTTCGATCAACTACAAGGTTCTAGCTTCTACTCTAAGATCGATCTACGGTCAGGGTATCATCAACTAAGAATCCAAGAAGAAGATGTACCAAAGACAGCATTTAGGACTCGTTATGGTCACTACGAATTCCTAGTTATGCCATTTGGTTTGACAAACGCACCAGCTGTTTTCATGGATCTCATGAACCGCGTGTGCAAACCATACTTGGATAAATTCGTGATTGTATTTATCGATGACATATTAATATATTCACGAACCAAGGAGGATCATGAACATCATCTTAAATTAATCTTAGAACTACTCAGAAACGAGAAACTTTACGCTAAATTCTCTAAGTGTGAGTTTTGGATCCAAGAAGTGCATTTTCTTGGACATGTCATCAACAAGGAAGGAATTCACGTTGATCCATCTAAAATTGAAGCGATCAAAAACTGGGAAGCACCAAAGACTCCGACAGAAGTACGTCAATTTTTAGGTTTGGCCGGCTATTACAGACGATTCATCGAGAATTTTTCAAAAATAGCCCTGCCTTTAACCAAATTAACCCAGAAAGAAAATAAGTATGATTGGAATGACAAGCAAGAGTCAGCTTTTCAAATACTAAAGCAGAAGCTGTGTAGTGCACCAATTCTATCCCTTCCTGAGGGAATCGACAATTTTGTCGTATACTGCGATGCATCACACCAAGGACTGGGTTGTGTGTTAATGCAAAGAGACAAAGTCATCGCATATGCCTCACGACAACTAAAAGTGCACGAAAAGAATTATACGGCCCACGACTTGGAATTGGGTGCAGTTGTGTTTGCGCTCAAGATTTGGAGACATTATCTTTACGGTACAAGATGCACTATCTTTACTGATCACAAGAGTCTTCAACATATCTTCGATCAAAAGGAACTTAACATGAGACAACGTCGTTGGGTAGAACTACTAAACGACTATGATTGTGATATCAAGTACCATCCCGGAAAAGCCAATGTCGTAGCAGACGCCTTAAGTCGCAAAGAACGAGTTAAAACTCTCCGTGTTCGTGCCCTAGAATTGACAATTCATACAAATCTCACTACTCAAATTCGGATGGCACAACAAGAGGCAATTAAAGAAGAAAACATTCAAAATGAAGCTCTACGAGGAATGATAAAGCATTTGGAGTCTGAGTCAGATGACAAGTTATACTTCATGAATAGAATTTGGGTGCCATGTTTTGGTAACTTACGGGAGTTAGTTATGGACGAAGCCCACAAGTCCAGGTACTCCATTCACCCGGGTTCAGATAAAATGTATAAAGATCTAAAAGAATTATATTGGTGGCCCAATATGAAAGGAGATATTGCCACATATGTCAGTAAATGCTTAACGTGTTCAAAAGTAAAAGCCGAACATCAGAAACCGTCTGGTTTGTTACAACAACCTGAAATTCCCCAATGGAAATGGGAACAGATTTCTATGGATTTCATCACGAAATTACCCAGGACGTCTAGTGGTTATGATACCATATGGGTAATTGTCGACCGATTAACGAAATCTGCTCACTTTCTGCCAATGAAAGAAACTGACAAGACAGAGAAACTTACAAGACTCTATGTTAAAGAAATTGTGGCAAGACACGGAGTGCCAATTTCTATTATCTCCGATAGAGACAGCAGATTCGTGTCTAGGATCTGGAAATCATTACAAGAAGCAATGGGCACACGTCTTGACATGAGCACGGCATATCACCCACAAACAGATGGTCAAAGCGAAAGGACCATTCAGACATTAGAAGATATGCTCCGTGCGTGTGTAATTGATTTCGGAGGAAATTGGGATACTCATTTACCATTAGCTGAGTTTTCCTACAATAACAGTTACCATACGAGCATTAAGGCAGCTCCGTTTGAAGCTTTATATGGTCGTAAATGCCGCTCACCGTTATGTTGGGCGGAAGTTGGTGAAAAACATTTGACAGGCCCTGAGATTGTCCAGGAAACCACTGATAAGATTTTCAAAATTAAGGACCGTTTGAAAGCGGCCCGAGATAGACAAAAGAGCTATGCTGACAACAGACGAAAACCATTAGAATTTCAAATTGGTGACCGAGTAATGTTAAAAGTCTCACCATGGAAAGGCGTTGCAAGGTTTGGTAACCGTGGTAAGCTCAACCCTAGATACGTTGGCCCGTTCGAAATACTAGCTAGAGTTGGCCCTGTAGCTTACAAACTCAAGCTACCACAAGAACTAAGCAATGTACATGATACGTTTCATGTATCAAATCTCAAGAAGTGTTTATCAGATGAGACACTAATTATACCGCCTGACGAGATTCACATTGACGATAAGCTTCACTTCATCGAGGAACCGATTGAGATTTCAGATTGGAAGGTTCAAAAGCTGAGACGTAGTCGGATCAAACTGGTGAAAGTACGTTGGAACTCAAAGCGTGGTCCTGAGTATACATGGGAACGAGAGGACCAAATGAAAACAAAATACCCATCCTTGTTTAAGGATACACCAGTTCAAGATAACACGAATTGAATTTCGGGACGAAATTCTTTTATCAAGGGGAGAATGTGACACCCGACATTTCAGGTCAATATCCGTACACATTATGAACAAGTTTACATTACAATAAACGAGTTTACATTATAATTATTTTTGTGATTTACGTAATTTCACAAACAAGGACATTAAGGTCCATCAAAAACCGTACATGGTCTCACTTCATATTTGGTAATTCTAGGAGTTACCGGATCACGTGTTATATACACCGACAAATTCGAACACTAGTGGTTAATTTAAATAACCAGAGAAATATATATTTTATTTCCACAAACTTTGCGTAGAACAATAAATTATTTTCAGAATAAGTTTATAATACCGTGGAGGATCTAAACCGGATTTATTTACCCCTTTAAAACTCTAATTAATACCTAAATCTAATTATTTTATTCAAAATTATCCCAAACCACTTTTATTGACTTTCTCGGCCGAAGCCAGAGAAAGCCACTCCCACGATCATCTTTTACTCACATCCGAATTATTTTACTCAAAACCCATACCTCCTATTGCGAAAAACTCAGACATAACCATACTCACTTCCATCACTTTTCTCATAATTCCTTTCATCACTCTCATTTTCATACGGCAAACATTCCAATTCTCTTCAATTCGAAGTCCAGTTTCAAGGCAAAATCCTACCACAAACCAGTATTTTAAGAAGAAATTTCAAGTGTTTCTGCAAAAGAGTCGAGATCATCTCTGTTTTCTTCATCATTTTCATCTCGGTTTTAAGGTAAAAACTCGATATTTTTCATATTATGTTCTTTAAAACCGTAACTAAACTTACATCTTATTTAAACGCAAGAAAGATAACAAGAAGAGTGTGTCGAATTCAAGTTTAAAACATCAAAATATGCCGGACTGATTCTGTCAAAACAGAAGTCCAGTAATCGAAACTAGGAGTTTCGATACCTGTTTCTCAATCGAAACTAGGAGTTTCGATACCTGTTTCTCAATCGAAACTAGGAGTTTCGATACCTGTTGCTCAATCAAAACTAGGAGTTTCGATACCTGTTTCTCAATCGAAACTAGGAGTTTCGATACCTGTTTCTCAATCGAAACTAGGAGTTTCGATACCTGTTTCTCAATCGAAACTAGGAGTTTCGATACCTGTTGCTCAATCGAAACTAGGAGTTTCGATACCTGTTGGTCAATCGAAACTAGGAGTTTCGATACCTTTTACTCAATCGAAACTAGGTTGTTTCGACTCCTGACCACTCCATCGAAACTAAGTAGTTTCGACACACATATGCCCAATCGAAACTAAGAAGTTTCGACACCTGTACAACAGTCCCAGTTGGGCAGTAACTCAAAACTATTTTATAACAAAACATGTGTTGGAAAACTAAAACGATATTTAAACAAACATAATCAGATTTACAAGGTCGGTGAACAATTTACAATTAAGACGTTGGTCTTAACAACAATTTACCCTTGGTATCTAGGGTACAAACAGTCAAGGTTGACTACAACAAATATTATTACAAGTATATACACAAACTCAAGGTGAGTTTCACGGCCCCTTTCTTTTTTTTTACTGTTTTCAAATATTTGGGGGAGAAACATACTTCAACTATTTTATGGGATAACAAGAGAATAAGACACGACTTTATGTTTACATGGGATGAGAACAACACATTGGAGGCCGCTAAAGTCCCCTGGAACAACATAGTAACCATTAACTGTAGCCTAGGGTCCTATGAATAGTACTATGGAGAGTGACGTCTCCCGGTCATGGTTAGTCGCGCTAACCACAATCTGGAGGATTTATGGCCGCATAGAATCTGATAACGCTTAATAGGGGCTCACACATGTCAAGGTTTGGTTACGCCACATGTATGAACATATTATTTGTATTCCTAGCTAGTTTACAAATGGGTCAACAATTCTTATTCTGTTTATCACATACAACTGAAACTATTTACGAACAATGAAATTTTGCAAAGAACTATTTGATTAAACCTGTGAACTCACCAACCTCGTGTTGACGATTTTAAGTATGTTTTTCAGGTAACTGAACGTGATTTCAAGGTTAGCAATATAGATTACATGCATGGACGATGGATACTACTCAAGGAGGATTTCCCTTGTATAACTCATTGAGTTGAGTCATATTTGTGAAATCTTATCTTTTTGTAAACTCAGATTATGTTTTGTAATGTAAAACATTAAACTTGTTAATATATCCATTTATCATGTATGTGTTTGCGGTAATCATATGCTTTGGAAACCATGAACGTTGCGCCTCGCGTTTCCGCCTTGGCGGGGTGTGACAGTTAGACAGGAACGAGTTCCATCACCGTACTTTGGAGCTTCATTATCATCAGGTCCACGTTTACCATTACTACATTGCCACTTGGAGCAAGCCTTTGCAGCATTTGTAGCAACTATGGATCGAGAGATCCAAAATATGAGAGACGCAGCAGGAGCGATCACAGGTCTGTTAAGAGGAGAGAAACAAACGGATCACAGGATAGATCTGCTAGTAGCAGAACTAGCAAGCACTGACCGCTTGCATAATGCATTAGTGGACGAGGTAAGGGTGTTGCAGGCTAGAGTGAATGCACTCGAGGAGGCTGAAGTAGAATCTCAGGAAAGAATTGGAGAGTTAGAGATACAACTTGCAGCAGCTCTAGAGCCAGCTGAAGTACCCAATTTTGAGCCTGAGGATGAGCCCGAGGAAGTAGAGGAGAATGATGCTGAGTCAGTCATCTCATCCGCCGGCAGTGGAGCTTGATATTCCATTCTATTCTATCTTATCTTATTTTGTCATTTCTTTATGTTTCAAATAAAAACCTAAATGGGTAAGGATGTTCCCATTCCAATAAAATCTTAGTGAACTGTTTGCGTTGAGCTATTTATTCTATGGCCTTATGATTTAAGTTAGCCTTGTACTAAAATCATAAACCTGCATGTCTTTACACATCTCCTTCTGTTTGCTTACACTTGAGTGATGTCAATATGCGATGTATTTACTCATTTCTTGTGTTTGTGAATATGAAGAACATGGTCGGACGTGGACGTGGCGGTCGCAACGGTGGTCGTGGAAATATCAACCTGACACCAGCCGAACTGGCTGCGTTAATTAATGACAGTGTTGCTGAAGCCTTAGCAGCACACATTGCAGGTAAACCTGTTAACCATTAACTCTAGACAACCAATGGTACGCATTTAATCCACTCTTTCCTAAACCCAACCTACTCTTTCTGATCCAGGGCAAGCGAACAATCCACAGAACAATCAGCATGTCTGTACCTTCAAGACATTTATGGACTGCAAGCCCCACACATTCAGTGGAGCTGAGGGAGCTGTCGGATTACTCCGATGGTTTGAAAATATTGAATCTGTGTTCTCCATGTGTAACGGCCCTGTAGCCGACCGAGTCAAATTTGCATCGGGAACTCTAGAAGGTCCTGCCCTCACATGGTGGAATGCACATGTCCAGATGCTAGGTCTGGACATGGCCAATGCATCACCATGGGAAGATTTCAAGAACATGATGAAGGAAGAGTACTGTCCCAGGGATGAGATTCAGAAACTCGAGGGAGAATTCTGGAATCTAAAAATGGAGGGTTCTGAAATAGAACTCTACACCACTCGCTCGCATGAACTAGCGGGGATGTGTCCTCACATGGTCACACCACCCTACAAGAGAATCGAAATGTTCATCAGTGGATTAGTACCAAAAATCCAGAGCATGGTTACTTCATCCAACCTCACTACCATTCAACAAACCATCCGTCTTGCTCACAAACTGACGGACCAAGCCGTTACCCAAGGGACACTACCTCCCAGGAAGTCAGCATCCAAGTCTACTGACAACAACAAGAGGAAGTTTGACAGTAGCAATAACAACATGGGATTTCAGCCAAATCAGCCACAGCAACAACAACATCGTAGGTTTGAACCTACGAAGAACTTCAACCAGTCGTCCTCTTCGAGTCAGCATCAGAGTGGTTATATTGGGAGACACCCCAGGTGTAACAAATGTAACTACCACCACCTCGGTTCTTGTGACAAAAACCGTTGCCAGCGGTGTGGCAAGGTGGGCCATGCTGCCAAAGACTGCAGAGGGGAATTACAAGCCAAGCAGCCCTTCCAACAACCGGGTTTTACCAAAGGTTGTTTTGAATGTGGAAAAGAGGGACACTTCCGGAAGGATTGTCCACAATTAAAGAAGGGTGACATCGACAACAACAACAACCACCAAAGCAATAATAACAACCAAGGCAATAATGCAGGGAATGGTGCAAAGGGGCGAGCCTTTGTGCTAGGATCCGAAAAAGCTCGTTATGACCACAACGTGGTTACCGGTAAGTTCCTTCTAAATAACTATTTTGCTTCTGTACTATTTGACACTGATGTTGATAGGAATTCCATGACTAATAAACTTAGCAACCTACTAAGAAAAACCCCGACCCTGTTAGAAGACAAATACACCATAGAAATAGCAGACGGACAAATAATAGAAGCAACCCATGTTCTTAAGGGTTATAAACTTGAACTGGGTAGTCATAAATTTGACATTGATCTCATGCCGGTCACACTCGGTAGTTTCAACGTAATTTTCGGAATGGAATGGTTATCTAAGAACCAAGCCGAGATTGTCTGTCGCGAGATAATCATCCGCCTTCCTCTTCCTAATGGAGAAACCCTCTTCGTTCAAGGAGAAAGGAGTGGTGCTATTATGGGCATCATACCCTTCATGAATGCATAAATAATAGTATCACTTACCTTTTGTGGGGTTCTTCTACATTAATAGTTATCACACTATCATCAAGGCGGCACCATTCGAGGCATTGTGCGGACGTAAATGCCGACCTCCTATTTGTTGGGCTGAAGTTGGGGATAGCCAACTTACAACTCCTGAACTTGTATTCGAAACCTCTGAAAAGATCGTTCAAATCCGAAACCGTATGGTGGCAGCTCGTGATCGTCAAAAGGGCTATGCCGATAAGCGTCGTGAACCGTTAGAGTTTCAAATAGGCGACATGTTTCTATTCAAAGTCTCACTTTGGAAGGGTGTAATTCGCTTCGGGAAACGAGGCAAACTGAATGCTCGTTATGTTGGACCATTCAAGATAGTGAAGAGAACTGGCCCAGTAACGTATCAACTGGACCTACCTGAAGGACTTAGTGATGTACACGATGTCTTTCATGTCTCGAACTTGAAGAAATGTCTAGCAGACGAAACACTCGTAGTTCCTCTTGAGGAACTACAAACCGATGAACAACTGCAGTTCGTTGAAGAACCGATAACAATCATGGATAGGGAAATCAAAACGTTAAAACACAGTAAAATCCCTATTGTCAGAGTTCGTTGGAACTCGAAACGCGGACCGGAATTCACGTGGGAACGCGAGGATCAGATGATATGCAAGTATCCGCATCTGTTCAAGCAATCCACTTCAAACTCTTAAAGTACTATCCTAATTTTCGGGACGAAAATTCTTTCAACTAGGGGATGATGTGACATCCGGAAAAAAAAAAAAATTTATATAATTTATTTTAATTTTCGGGACGAAAATTCTTTCAACTAGGGGATGATGTGACAATCCGGACTTTTCAGTGTAACTTCGTTAACAAAATCCAGTTAAAGTTAACTGAAATTAACTTTACTCAAACTCCAGGGACTATTACTACCAATACCTAAAACTTAAACTCCAAGGGCTAGTTGTGTAATACCTTGAAACTATTCTATTGACTTTTTAAAGTCAGAATCTTGTTTCTGTTGACTTTGAAAGTCAAACTAACCGGGTCCTAACCCCATCCAAACTTGAGGGACCAGTTCTGCTAAATCCCAAACTCAATTACATGAAAATCTCAGGGACTAGATGTGTAATTAGACCAATTACAATTCTGTTGACTTTTGGAAAGTCAACCTAACTGTTCTTGAATTCAATTCGCGTGCCTAAATCGAATTCCGTTGGAATTGTAACTAAAACTGAACAATCATGATCATTTACGGCCATTATTAACTCAATAAACCCGACATTTATTTGAATTAAACCTCATTATGGTCATACGAGTCATAACCGTCGAACCCATAACAAAAATCGATCAATCATTTGGCCTATCATTCTCGAAAGCAAACGCACTACACACCTTGTTCGAATCCTCCAGAAGCTTTTGCCTACATCAGTTGCGCCGGAGAAGCATTCAAGGTCGCCGGAGACTAACCTCTCAAAGTCGAAAACCCACCTAGTCGATCTCTGTCAATTCGAATCCAATTGAGGTAACAAATCACACCTGGAGTTTCGTTTTAATCATTGGAACAAAAGCCCTATGAAAATTTGGGCTTTCTACATCAATTCGATCAAGATTCAGAACCTAGGGTTCATAGGTTTTTAGTTTAATCGAAACCCTACTTACACCCAACCAAAACAAAATCAAACTATACCACTAGATTCGTAATCCTTTGTAACGTGAAAGCCCTATACTAATTTGAAAGGATAACATCGATTTGATTATGATCCCTAAACTAGGGTTCATCACAAAAACGTTTTGGAGCTTTTGACTCTAGACCTAATTGCAATCAAATTAAACCACGGGGGATAATCCGCAATGTTCTGTTTAGTAAAAGCCCCATGAATTTAACAAGTTTCATTACAAGATTTAACCAAATCGAATCCAAGTTCTATATCTAGGGTTTCGGCTTTCTTAAACCAAATCTAACGATCCAAAAATGCTTGTTTTTGAAATTAAACTCATTCACAGATTCGCAAACCTTCGTTTAACAAAACCCCTTTGATACCTTGGCAAACCGCGACCGGATTTGATGGTTTGGAGTTGGATTCGATCGCGGGTGGGGGGAGAGCCAACTGTGGCTTATGGTTAAAACCATTTAAATCCGACTTGTGTTGTGATTGCCTTAGCAGGTGAACTGGTTAAGTCTTGGTGCTGGTAGGGGAGAGACCCAGGTTCGAATCCCTCCCCACTGTTTTATTTTTAAAACAAATTTTTAATATTATTTTGATATTAAAACCCAACCCAATATTATTATATTAATATATAAAAGTGTTTTAACCCGGAAAACAATCCGTAGGCTCGGGTTTAATTTATTAATCCATTTTTAAATCTTTCCCACTTTTATAAATAATATATTTATGTTATTATCAAATAAAAACAATATATTTATATTATTTTCAAACCGTAACTTCGTATAAAATAATATGTTTATATTATTTTCAACTCATGACTCATGTTATTAAATAATATGTATTTATATTATTCGTACCATTTTATACCTCGTGTGACGTTTTAAATTATTTAATAATATAATCGTTATATTATTTACTCACGTTTATACATTCGATAAAATAATATATTTATTATTTTTCAATGCAAATGATTATTTGTTTAAATCCTTCGAACCTAAAAATAATATACTAAACTATATTATCTTTCTAACTGTTGTAAACGACCCAATCGTGCGAAGTTATGTATTTATTTATTTACTATCCGTTATTAACATTCGACACGTAACGCTTTTTCCTTAATGATTTTATTAAGAAATTTATCTAATTCCGTAGACACATTCGTCTACTCTTAATCATTAGAGCGTTTCCTTAGGACGTTCAATCTTTCGTGTCGTCGTCACAATTCTCATCTTTATCCCTAATGATTATGTTGTAATTCTAGGGCATCCGTAAGCCGTGCAGGCTAACACTTGTGGTTCTAAATCTCATACTCGTGTGATACTACCTACTACGCAACGCAGGTGAGTTTCACGGCCCCTTTTACTGTTTTTATTTGGGGGAGAAAACATGTCACAACTTTTTGGTTTATTGTAATTCATATGATATCACTGTTGAGGCTAAGCGTAACACACTATCATGAAAAGTCCTCACACACATCGGACCGTTAATATGGTATGAACGAGGTAATTTTGGTAGTACTACTGGGTTTGACAAACCCCACCCGCGTTAGTCGCGCTAACTCGATTGGAGGTCGAAAGGGTCTTATATTGACCTTAACATATTAGTCAAAGTTGATAGACCTGGCTGGAGGCAAACAAATAAACACACTGTCAGTTTCGGTTGCGAGCACTTTAGCAAAACATGAATATAGGCATGCAACCTATTGATATATATATTGAATGTACATAATCCGCTAATGCTTTACTTTAAATGATTGAAACCTGTGAACTCACCAACCTAGTGTTGACTCGTTTTCTTACATGTTTTCTCAGGTTGGCACTCAGGATCACGTTAAGTCATGCATGTGTCATGGACTCCAATTGAAATAATTATCTACTGAATAATATTTATGTTTTGTTTGTAATTGGACTTGGGCGCGTTGTTTTGCTCATTTACTTTCATTTAACGCTTCCGCATATACACTCTGAACCTTGATCTTTTATAATATTACATTTCAAGTCCCATATAGTGTCGTTTGAAGTAACTGATGTCTGAGATCCTGGTTTGTCACCTTCCAAAACGGTAAAACTCCGTTAGTGGAATTTGGGGGTGTGATACGAGTGAAAAGGAAAGAAGAAGGGTGGTCCGGCTGGGCTACCCGGCGAGAAGGACGCGACCGGTGGAGGTGCTCGACAGTAGCGACGGACTCAACAGGGAAGAAAGTGGAGGGGCAGTGCTCGACGAAGGTAAGGATGCGCGCGTCAGCCACGGTCGTGGCAGCGGCTGCGGGTAAGAGGTCGGCTACGGCCGGTGTTAGTGGTGGTGGTTCGGAAACGGCTCAACGTGGGAGGCAAGGATGGAACCCGGCATTTGTGCATGGCAAGCGACGTCGGGAAGCGCTGCATGGAGGAGGTTCACAGGAATAGCGAGGAGGAAAGTGGAATTGGGTCCTGCACTCGATTAGGGTTTTCGCATGTGTATGTATGCACACGTACGTGCATGCATGGGAACCCGGTCGGGTATCTAATTTCTAAAGGGTCGAACGTGACTAGGTTAATGCGAACACGAGGGGTTAGGGTTCCTTGGAAGGAAAGGGGAGAGCCGACGTGGGGGTTTAATATGTTTACGTATTTAGACGCATGTCTAGAACATGTCTGACCAGATGGTTATACATTGTCAGGTTCGAGTTTCGAGCGTGATCGGACAAAGTGTCAAAGCTAGGACTTGGATTGTCTCGTAATCGGTGAGTTTCTAATCCTCCTTCTTTTAAACGTTTTACTGTTTTGGGCTAACGTACGTACATTCATGAGGTGTTAATAAAATTAATAATGTAAAGGTATCGGGTTCTAACCCACTATATTTTGAATATAAAATGAGTATTAAGAGTCGTACGGTCAATGGGGTACTAAGGGTGGATCGGGGAGAGTCGGGCTTTAAGTTAAATGCCCCTGATTTTATGTTAGAGTCAATGATATGGCTTGTTAGTGAGTGACGTGTTAAGGGCCGAAGGGGAACGGTTGTGCCCGGTATTAAATGCTAAGGAAGTTATGACATTAAATGTGTTGTTCTAGGGTTATGCATGAGGTGTGTGTAATTAATGAGTCATGTGTATAAGGTGTGATACTACGTGTTTATATTTATGTGTCGGGTTTGCCTCATTATCCATATGGCACGGCAAACGGGATCGTGAAGGACGAGGTCCTTCGGGAAGTCACCAAAGGTGACAGTTAGTTGACAGGTTAATGATGAGCTCGGGGTGTGTGGATCGCCCTGACGAGGGTACAGCGATGAGGTATGTGTTTGGATGCGTATATATATAAGTGTTAATGTGCATGCTAATGATTAATTGTATTTACTATGTATGAGTTAGTATTATTGTGAAGTGTTGAATTGTGACTTGTAGGGTTAGACAGTCCGTTGACTCAGGACTTGTGACGTGACGCGTATAAGGGTCATGTCAGTTAATTGTGAGAGCCTTGGTTAAGGCCAGATGTGTTAGTGTTTTAAGGTAGGTTGTGCTAACCCAGATTCGAGTCAATATGTATTCTTGGGTATAAGTTACTAGCATAGTATGTTGAGTCTATGCGGTTGTAAGGTATGGTTATTACTATTTATGTTGGTAGTACGGGTTGAGTCTTGGGTAAGTAAACGGTTACTGGATGTCATGGGGTGATACGGGATTAGTTATTCCTTAATAAAGAGTAATTATACTTTATAAGGACCGGAGTGTCCAAGTGAATTAAACCAAAGACCTTGGTGTGGTGGTTTTTCTAAATTAAACTATTAGAACTCCCTCAGCGTAGCTGACTTTGTGTATACGTTAGATTGTTTGCATGTAAGCGGTGTATTGACGTATCTTGGCTTGGGAGGGGCGTTACTCGGATCGGTGTGCAGGCATTCGTAAGGTAAACCAAATAACATTAAATGGTTATAAATGTTTTTAGAAACACTTCCGCTATAGTTGAATTGCAATACATGTGTATTTAATGAAAACTAACCCATTATGAGAACCAACTTTAGGATGCCCGGGTTGGGGTCTTACAATTGAACAGGGCACAGAAATCCTTGTCGCAAATCTGAGAAACACTCATCAGATTGGGCTTCAATTGGGGAACAAAGTTGACATGTTCCTTGTCCTTCAATCTTTCCTCCCCTAGGGTTGCCAGCAAAAGCTACATAATCTCCATCCCTTGGATGATAATCTTGCAGCAAGTTAAATTGACCGGTCATAAGTCTTGAACATCCACTATCTACATGCCAAATGTTATCTCCGGTTCTTCTTAATTGACCCTATACACAACGAACCATTTAGATATTTTGACCAATACAATTGCTATAAAGAAGTTTCTTGTCAGGATAGGACATCACATGAAAATCATAATCAGAATCCTCCTTGGATGAAGCATGTTCATCATAAAGAATATTATTTTTAATTTTCCAGGATATTTTCAAATAATTTTTAGCATTCTTAATTCTTTTACGCCTAGATTTTCTGCTGTGAGAGGACTTAGACGGCACATTTGAATTCAATCAAATTTTGGGAGACGATTCTTCATTACAATTAATTGTTTTCAATTTATAACTTTTTGAAACATGATTTGAAGCACCACAACTAAAACAAACTTTTTCACAAGACATCTTAGCCTGATAATTGTCATTACAAGATGAAGATGATTGTGATGTTGATGCATATGAACATGATACGATTCTTTCTTCAATAACTTTGTCTTGAAGACGTTCTTCCTTTAATCTGAAAAATTCCATGTTGCTCATGGTTTCACGTGGTACATCATTCACAACAATTCCTGCACTTTTAAACTTGGTAACACATGGCACATCATTCAAAGATTTAGGAATAAAAGGAAAAGCATTTTTAAAGTTAGAAATATCACATCCCGATCCCGTATTCTCAGCAGGCGTAGAATCAAAATACATGTTTTCAACGTGTTCACAAATATTTGGTTTTGACACGGACATATTATTACATTCATCTGACTCAAGTTTATATAAAACATTTCTAACACTGGTACTCTCATAACAATCATCTTCTGAAGTTACACAATTTGATTCTGCACATGAAGCAAAACTGTCAGAATCAAAGGACGTAATATAATCATCAGGATATAAAGTACACAAAAAAGGAGTAGGAACATGAGCAACAGGCATGTCAGCAAATCTACCTGATTTAGAATAAGGTGATGGATGAGAATTATAACCGAGACTCTCTGTGCCTTTTCTATTAAATTGTTTATCAATTATTCCAAATAAAATTTTCTATTCCATGTCCATGTGATCAACTTGTAATTTAGCCTTTTCTGCCTTTTGGACTCTTTCACTCAAAATTTTATTATTAATGGTTTGAGTATTAAGTTGCACAATTAAAGAACGGTTTTCTCCAGAAATGTCACAAAATTTCTTTAAGTACAATTTCTCATTTTTTGCCACAGAGTCATACATCACCTTAATGTGATCTCGTTCGTCAATCAAAGCTTTATTGATGAATCTGTATTTCTGAATTTCATTTAAACAAGATCTAGCACTACAAAGTTTAGAAATAACCTCAGCAGGTACAGCAGTGAGATCCTCAGCTGGCTCAATCATGACACATTTGCCCTTGTCCTCCACATCTGCTAACAAGGCTTAGTCAGCAGCTTCCTCGGCTTGTTCTCCCCAATGATAGTGTCCATCAGTTTGACAAACAAGAGATGTGGAACTTGAAGATGTGCTGGTCTTGGTAGGATTATCAGCTTGCTTTCCAGAGGAAGTCTTCTTCTCATGCTGATCCTTGGAGGAAGGTTCTTTGCAGTTTCTTGCAAAATGACCCAGCTGGTCACAATTGTAGCGACTTACCTTCTTGATGTCAAACCCAAGATTATTTCCCTGCTTGAATCTATCCAAACCCGTCCTTTTGATGAATCTCTTGGCTCTTAAAGTCAGTATAGCCATGCACCAATCAATTTCCATTTTCTCCAAATCATCAGGATTGATCTGCTCCAAGTCATCAGGTTGAAAACTGACCGGTGTCAAGTTTCCAGAAATCAATGCATCATAGCACGACATGAAGGCAATCATGATTGGGACATATTCATCAGGAATCATAGTAATAGTCTTTTGAGGAGCAGATGAACTGGTAGATTGAATAGCAGCAGCAGAAGGAGGAACATCAGTCTGAAAGTATGAGCTACTGAAAGAGCTTGATCCAGCAATAAGAGTTGTGTTTCCAGACTAGTTGGTGGGAGTGACTGCTCCTTTCTTGATCTCAATCTCATAAGATTCAAGGATGTTGTATACTTCTTGTTGAGATAAGGCACCCAGGTTCTTAGTCTTCTTGATCATGATACGGTACATATTCCATTCCTCAGGGAGAGCATCTAGAAGTTTCTTGTTTAGCTCCAGAGTTAGGTACTCAACACCCATTACCTTCAGTCTAGACACGATACTTGAGAAACGGTTGATCAAATCAGACATTGATTATCCTCTGACACTGCTTAACATCTCATATTGCTTCTTGATCAGATCTCTCTTACTCTCCCTAACTTCAGCACTTCCCTCAAATCTAGTACATAAGGCTACCCATAAATATTTGGTAGTGGTGTACTCGATAAAAGTGTTGAAGATATCCATAGGAAGAGCCATAGAAATAGTCCCAAAGGCCTTGTTGTCTCAGGCAATCAAAGCAATGTCCTTTTCATCATATTCAGCCACAGTCTTAGGACGCTGAACATCAGCTGTAATGATAACGGGTTTGTGGGGACCATCTTTTATAGAGTTTCGCAAGGTATGATCATAAATTTGAAAGAAAGTCTTCATCTTCTTTGTCCAGTCATCAATGTCTCTTGTGGACACAAGAACAGGCGGTTTGTTCCCTTTAGAAAACTTATTTGAACTTGAAGTTGCCATTGACTCAGAAATCTGAACTCAAACAGTGGCTAGTTTCGGGTGCACAAGATTGATCGAAACAACTAGTTTCGATTGAAGAAAAGCTTATCGAAACTCCTAGTTTCGATTGAGAAATGACTGCCCGAAACTTCTAGTTTCGATCGAAGAAACAGAACCCGAAACAACTAGTTTCGATGATGTACACTTAGCAGAAAAAACAGAAACCTCAGTAGAAACTACTAGTTTCGATTGAAACTAGTTTCGATACCCAAGTTTCGGGTAAACACGCTGCACTAAGTAATTTCGATTAGAACAAGACAAAATAACTAGTTTCGATTGTACCTTCACCAGACAAGGTATAGTCAGGAAGATTCGATGATCAACAGAATGTTTCCCAAGGTAGTTTAGATGCCTTCTTCCCCAAGTCAGAAAACCATCATTGATGATCAACCTCAGAAATAAATATCACCGAAATAGGAATCCAATCCAGTGAAAAGATGCGTCTAATACTCCTGATCACTAATCTAACCTCCAATCTTGAAACCACTAACAAAATGCGCCAGAAATCGATGAAACAGTACCGTTTTTCAATGGAACAGTGCTCGTAGAATCCAGATACATAAAACTTCAATAAAACATAGAAAAACACCTAGAATCGATCACAAAAACCTGATAATACTCAGAACCAAGAGCATAAAGCTCTGATACCAATTGTAGGTCCTGATTTCACTCGGAAATCACTCAGATGATCGATTACACACACACACAGGCGGAAACTGTGTGTATGGTGGTGAAACAGACGGTAGAATCATAATTGGTGAAGCTAACAGGCTAACCACACTTGAATCAATACAAAATGATATGAAATTGTAAGAACAACAGCATAAACAACTGCAAAATATGTATTGATTCAGAAACATGTGAAAGAGAAAGGTTCAGGGTTACAGCCGCTACCCACCCCCTAAACATTCTCAAACTATGCTATTTATAGTAGTTGACAGGTATCGAAACTATGTCAACCAAAACTACTAGTTTCAGTTGAACATTTACAAGTAATAGTCAAACCTGTCGAAACTACTAGTTTTGATTGAACAAACCTCAATTGAAACTAAGTAGTTTCGATGGCCCAGACTTAAACTATTAAAGTAGTAAATTACATCAAAATGAAATTACAATACTGAAATGACAAATAAGTAAACTAAACTAACATTGTTCAAAACACAATAATGACGACAGCTTAAATTACATGACTCATCAATCGTTACGTGCGAGCGTGTGTGACTAGTCGGACCGGGTGTGGAATGCTCGTGACTAGGTGGAGTATCAAACAACACAACAAAGTAAACCGACAACAAAACACGAAATACTTCAAACTTCATCTATTGATAATCACAGCCGGTTATAGAATGAGTGCGTACATAACTTCTGTCACTACCAGCTATTTATACTAAGACCTGTTTCCTGCGCACTTGACAAGTGCGCAGGGCTTAACTCCTGCGTACTTAGCAAGTACGCAGACCTTTGTTCATGCGTACTTGCTACGCAGGATCTACATCCTGCGCACTTGCTAAGTGCGCACAACACTTTACAAAGACAACACAAGTACAAGTACCTACATATACGTTTACAACTCTATAAACCAATACATACAGATACTAAATACATTTACAAGTACGGAAAGTAAAGTTCCAAAGCATAAGACAACATCCAGAGTGTCTGTCACACAAACGTGCTCCAACACTCTTGACCCAAAAACCTAGTTTACAAAAACTACAAACTAGCCCCTATAGTTTATTAGAAATACAACGATTTCTCAGGTTCTAACAAATTCCCCCAAAACCGTGGCATTCCTGATTCATTCAAAGCTCCTTGGGCCTCTCCTCCATAATCTTCTGACTCGCTCTCCTCCTCATCATCTTCATCAGAAACCTCATCATTCTCAACACTATCCACCTCAAACACATCACGAAAGGTCAGGGGCTTTTTCTTGCTTCCTCTTAGAGCATTCAGCTCTTTTAGAATGCTTTTTGCACCCTTTCGCACTACAGTTAGTGTCTTAGCTACTCTAATCATATTCTTATGATGAATTCTATTCAATCGATTTTGATTATTCCATCTTCTTTTCATTCCAAGAATGTCCTTCCGTTACTTTTCATGAGATTTCTTGAGAGATTTGATTTCTGACCTGAGACTCTCAATGTCAGATGGTTTTCTTTCAGAATGATGAGAAGGGGTGAAATTGATTGGTATCACCAATCTCTTTTTGTTTACAAGGGATGATTATTCTGGATTTCAGGTAGGATGAATGGTTTGACTTTTAACGGGGAAGTGAGGTGTTCTAGAAGTCCCTTCAATTGCATATGCGGAGGATCCCTTAATGCAGCTAGAGTCAAACCTACCAAATAGTCTGCTTCGATAACTTCATCGGTGAGTAGATGGGTGATAGATTCATCTTGTTGATTTCTTTCTTATTCCCCTTGGTAGGCGGAAGCTATAGTAAAGATTTTTAAAGTGTCAATCACTTTTACAATTACTATCATGAAATAATACATTGATCTAAATCCACCTAGATAAAAAAACATTTGAGGTTTGATAATTTTGCTTCTTCGGCTTCTAGGGTTTTGATCAGAAGGGTTAACATATTCAAACCGTGCCATAGCTATGTGCTACCTGAAAAAACATATTTAAAAATGTCAACACAAAGGTTGGTGAGTTCACAGGTTTGTTTGTTGCAATGTAAAGTCGTTTTCCTTGAAAACATTGATATCGTGTACATGGGCATAGTATAAAAGCATTTTCCTCGAAAACATGTGATGACTTCATGTCATAAAATGAATAGTTTTCCCAACGAAAATATGTGATGACTTCATTGTCATAAAAAGAGTAGTTTTCCCCTTGAAAACATGTTAATGAAATTATTCCCATGTCAAACCTTCTTTAGAGAAATTATTAAAGATAGGAACGTTAACAAAAACAAGTAGCAGTTTAAAGTGTATATGATTAACAAAACAAGAAAATGTGTGCCCATTCTTAAACTAGCTAGGAATACAAATATATGTTCATACATGAGGTATAACCAAACCCAAACACTTGTTCTTGCCCCTTGCTCGTACCAAACGAACCCTTGTCTAGACATTATGCAACCATTCGATCAAGTGGATCATCGGTTAGTGGGACTAACCATGACCGGGGTGTGTCAATCCCAATAGTACTATTCATAGGGCCTCAGACTAACCTATAGCTAATGGTTATAAATTACGTAATGTAGGGGACTTTACGAGCTCTAACCGGGCCAACTCATGCAGACATAAGGGTCGAGCCTTGTTTTCTTGTAACCATATTAAAATGTTCGTAAGTATGTTTCATGTTTTCTCAAATGTGTCAAGCAATGATGTTCTCAAATGTATTAAACAATGATGTTTCATGTTTTCAAATGTGTAACGTAAGTATGTTTCTCCCCCGATGTTCTTAAACATTAAAAAGTTAAAAGGGGGCAGTGAACTCACATGGTAATTTGCTAGGAATGATAATATCCTTCGTGTAACAACGGGAACCAAAGTCTACGTAATACGGTAGTAGCAGGTCTATGTCATATTCGAGTCATACAATTCTTGTAGGTGGTTAATGAGAATTATGGACTAGACCTAATATTATAAAGTAGGTCTAAACTCGTGTCGAGTTGTTACGTGTGCGGTCGAGCTCTGTTGATCCTTAACGGTATTACCGATTCAGTATACGATGTTGATTTAACATTAGGACATTAGGTAGTATTAGTTGCTTAATTAGAGTCGGGTTTCTCAACTCGAATATATTTCAATCGTTATACTCTAAAATATTACTTTGTCATGTATACGAGCGTATATAGTTAAGTGCACACATAATTAATAGTAATAATAACAATATATATAATTATACGTATTTATATACGTTGAAAACCTTGAATTATATTTGTACCGTATGGCATCTCGAAATCACGCGTTCCAAATTATGCAAAAGATACATGTATCATTGATGTGTTAATATTTACACATCTTTTTGGCACAAAACTTCGCTCATTTAACGATCAATTCTTGGTTATATTCAACGTTTAGGCACTTATTTGCTTCATTTCCTGTTTTGTAGGTTTTTGTGAAGCTTGTGAACAAACAAGAAGATTCCAGGAAAAAAAGTGAATTTTTTAGGGTTTCTGTGATGAAGGCACGGTCGTGCCCCTAATTGGCACGGTCGTGCCTAACTTGCAAACCCTAAGCACGGTCGCGCCCCGTACATGGCACGACCGCGCCAAGCCAAAAGGCAAGGCACAACCGTGCCCTGCCACCACACGGTCGCGGGAACACCCGTGAGTCTGACACCTCGAAGCAAGAGACCCAATGGAAGCTCCGGATCGGTCAACCCTCTGTCACGCGGTCGTGCTAAGACCTAGACACGACCGCGCCTTTGTACCTGGCACGGTCGTGCCTTCTCTCTAGGCACGGTCGTGCTTCCCACTTTCTATTTAAACAGAACTTAAACTCTCATTCAGACATCAAGCAACCAGGGGAGAAAGTCTACTGTTCCAGCTCGTATTTCTCTTGTTCCAGCCATATTTCAAGATTCTTGGAGAGGATACAACATCAAGAGGATCACCATACATCAACAACAACATCTAGTCTTGGAGGAGTGGTTTGATTCTTGTTTTCATATCATGTTTCACACTATTTTTCCCTGCTTATTTGTAATTTTGGTGCTCATGATGAGCTAAAACTCTTGTTCACTTTGGTTTAGATGAAGTTTAGATACATTTGACAACATTCATGGATTATTGGCAATTATTGTGTTAATGTTATGACAATCGTATGATTATTCTTTGATGAAATTATGTATTCAAGTATTTTGAGTTGTTTACAAGACTTGTATTTGTGTATGCCATATTATGTTGGAAAACTTGTGGTTTATACTTATATTCATGGATTGGTGTATGTAATTATACTAGTTTATGGCATTTGACTAGGAATGGTGAATGAAGTCTTGTTTGTGAGTCATTATATTTGCATGTGTATCCTTATGCTTATGTTTGGAAAGACAAAGTATTTGTTATGATGTTTCATGCTTAGTCTTATGTTTATCTAGGAATTGTTGACACATTCTACTAATTTATATAACCTTTGTATGAACATTGTATGTTGAAGAAATGCATATTGTTGTCTAATTTAATCAACTTGAGGTGGGTAGTGTGTTGTTCATATTATCTTTCCAACTAGTTGTTGGATTAGTATACCTTAATCGGAAGCTAGTTCAATCTTTATAAACATTGACATGATTGTTAAACACGTGAGCTTCATTGTATGATTTTAGGTGGTTGGTTTGTATAATTCATGCTAGCTTTCCGAATGGTCATTTGATTAGATATCTTTGACGAGAATTTAGTCAATTTATGTTTCGTGTATTTGCCATGTTTCTATGAGTGTATTGAATGTATTCTAGATGGTTTCGACACCAAAGTGATATTTTCTCCTTAATTGTTTGAATTGTGATCTTAGCTTAGTTTTTATATATTTGCATGTTAGTTAATTAAACAAAACTCTCCAAAATATCTTTATACCCTCACTTGATTAGATTTTAGTTCCGGTTTATTATCGCATTCCACCATGTCCACGAATTGATATCCGGTTCTTACCTTTACTATATTGCTATCCGACGGGTACACTGCCCGATGTGTGTGTGATTAGTCTTTGGTGAAAACCCTTTTTAAAACCAATTGTGTAAAAAACCTTTATTAAAATATATATATAGTTTTAACACATCAATCATCTTAATATTATTACGTATACATGTATATGTAATTGTTATAATCCTCGTATTATAGAATATTAAAAACAAACATTTATGACTTTATATTTATATATAATTACAATTATATATGTGTGTCAAAGTATTTGGTTCAATTGTTTAAGTATTTGGTCCAATTATAAATATATATATATATATATATATATATATGGGTGAGTTCACTATAAAACTCATTTTCAATAGAAACCAAAAAACTCCTACTGCATATGTGTAGTACACCCAAAAACCTAACTCACCTCCAAAAACCTAAACCCCCCTGTGACACCCAGCACTTCAGGTCAATATCCATATTACATAAATGCACGTTCATACTTATTATTTCCTGATATTTTATTTTGACTAAGTAAAGTCAAGGAGTCTAGCAAAGGAGTTTATTCCATGTCTAGTAAATCTTAAAGAATTACTAGAAAAAGTAAGCAGTATAACCCGACTAAATACGAACGTTAATGGTTAAATTAAATAACCAGAAAAATATATATATATATATATATATATATTACACAAAATTTACGTTGAACTATAATTTATTTCTAAGACTAAATCATATAATATACGTAAAAGTAAAATAATGGACTTTTCGAAGACGTTACTATGTAACGCCACTTTTAGATACTCATACCTACAAATAATCACCTCAACGAATTATACAAACCAATATTTTAATATTTTCTTCAACGAGCTATAAACTGGTTAAAATTATAATACCGTGAGAAATCTAAACCGAATTAATTTACCTTTTAAAATCTCTAAATAATATTAAGTTGCACTTAAATCAAATTATTTGATTTAATTAACCCTAAACCCAATTCCTCATTCGGCCGAGACAAGTGGGTCTTTTCCCCCCAACTCCTTGACTTTCTTAACCAAGTTTCAGAGAGAAACCATACCTTAATTGTGAGAATTCAGATATAAACCATACCACCTCAGTCACCATTCCCACGAACCCCTTTCATCACTCTCATTTTCTTATGGCAATCTTCCCAATTCTCTACAAGTCAAAGTCAAGTTTTAAGGAAAAATCCACCATAATTCGGTGTTTTAAGAAGAATTTCAAGTGTTCCTAAAAAGAGTTTAGCAAAAGATTCAAGACCATTTCTCTGTTTCTCTCAAAATCCTCATCTCTGTTCAGAGGTAAAAACTTGATACCATCCATATTATTTTCTTTAAAACCATAGCTAAACATACAAATCGTTCAAACGCAAGTAAGATAACAAGAAAAGTGTGTCAAATTCAAGATTAAAACATAAAAATATACAGGACTGATTATGTCAATCAGAATTTCAGTAATCGAAGTTTCGATACCTGTTGTTCAATCGAAACTAGGAGTTTCGATACCTGTTGTTCAATCGAAACTAGGAGTTTCGATACCTATTGTTCAATCGAAACTAGGTAGTTTCGATACCTATTACTCAATCGAAACTAGGAGTTTCGATACCTATTGCCCAATCGAAACTAGGTAGTTTCGATACTATTTTTGCCAATCGAAACTAGGTAGTTTCGATACCCAATTTACACAATCGAAACTAAGTAGTTTCGACATCTGTTCTGTTCAATCGAAACTAAGAAAGTTTCGATACCTGTTCATCAGCCCCATGGGGCAGTAACTTAGAACTATTTTATAACGAAACAAGTGTTGAAAAAACTAAAAAGATATTTAAACAAAAGCAATCAGATCTGCTAAGTCCGGTGAACAACTTGCGTTTAAGACAGGTAGTCTTAACGTGTATGTTATCCTTGTGTAATTAGGATACGGATAGGCGAGTCTGCTGTTATTCAAATATTTGCTAGCATTCATACTGTCGAGGTGAGTTTCACTAATTCCCCTTTTTCTAAAGTTTTTGAAATGATTTGGGGTGGAAACATACTTGTAAAAGACTTTTGTGTGTAAATGAATTGAACTAATGATCTGACCGTATGTGTGTATTGAGAGAAAAGTAAAGCGCTTAAAGTCCTCTTAATAAATTAGTAACCATTAGCTATGGACTTAGCCCGGGATTATATGAATAGTACTATTGGGGGTGACGCCTCCGGTCATGGTTAGTCGCGCTAACCAGGGGTCCAAATGGCCGAATGACCGCATATTGTCTTACTCGCAGAAAGGCGGGGGGAGGCACAGAATGTTGGGGTTTGGTTAAGGTCTCATACATTACATACTATTTTGTATTCCTTGCAAGCTTACAAATGGGGTCAATAGATCGGATTAGTATTCATATTCATTGGTAATATATGGAAAAGAGTTCTGATCAGATTAAAGTGATCAGGTTTAACAAAAGAGTTCTGATCAGATTAAAGTGATCAGGTTTTAAACAAAAAGAGTTCTGATCAGATTAAAGTGATCAGGTTTAACAAAAGGGTTTTGATCAGGCAAAAATGATCAGGTTTAATTAAAAGAGTTCTGATCATGTTAAAATGATCAGGTTTTAAAAAAAAGAGTTCTGATCAGGTTAAAGTGATCAGGTTTAAACAAAAGAGTTCTGATCAGGTTAAAGTGATCAGGTTTAACAAAGAGTTTTGATTGGAAAATGATCAAATTTAAACATTGGGTTTATGATAACTCTTTATAATAACTTGTGAACTCACCAACCTCGTGTTGACGTTTTTAAGTATGTTTTCAGGAAATTGAACGTGGTCATCAGGTTAGCAATGTAGGATACATGCATGCACGTGGATACGGCTTTTGGGATGATTTCTCTTGTATAACTCATGGTCTTGAGTCATATTTGCGAAATCTTAAACTTTTGTAAACTCAATTTGATACTTTGTGATGTAAATATTTTAAACTCGATTATGTATCCAATTACATGTATGTGTTTGCGATAATCATATGCTTTGGAAACCAGTGAATGTTACGCCTCGCGTTTCTGCCTTGGCGGGGTGTGACAGAACTTGGTATCAGAGCCATTGATTATAGCGAACTAGGTGTCTAAAACGGGACCTAGTCTATAATTTAATGACTCACTAAAAAGTTTTCATTGCTCAAGCATTGCATAACCAGTCATCATGTCATGTGGATATTGTAGTCACAAGCATGTCGTCACATTCACACTCTGACTCCGTCTCTGACCCTGAATCCAACGAGGAACTTTTCGCCACACGCCCCAAAAATCGAGTACAAGTTCGCAGCTCCACACCACCCAATGTTGCCCTGGGAGAACCGCCTATCGTCTACCGAAAGAAAAGCGGAGGACCAGTTATGGTAAAGAGTGCTAGGAAGAAAGTTCGATTTCCACGCAAGAGAACCCTGGCAGCCCGTGACCCGGAAAACTTGGAGACTGATGAGGAACTGAGATGTGGAACCTACAGATGATAGGAGATGATGTGGCGGGATACACCGACCGTTTCAATGAATTGGCGATTCTAGTACCGCATATGGTCACACCAGAACATAAGCGTGTTGAGAGGTATCTGTGGGGCCTTGCGCCTCAAATTCGTAGCATGGTAACATCATCTAATCTAGTAGATGCCAAGAGTGCTACAACTTTAGCATTCAAGCTAAGGGATGATGCGGTACGTAATGAATTGTTTGTGAGGAAGGAGAACGAGGAAGGTAGATCTGGGGAGAAAAGGAAATGGATGGGAAATTCAAGTAACAAGTCTGAGAAGCAAGGGTTTAAGAAACAAGGAACTATGAAGGCTTTTGCAGTCAACACAGTGGAAAGAAAGGAGTATGATAGGGGCCTACCGAGATGTAAGAAGTGTGGAAATCATCATGCCGGTGTGTGCATCAAGTGTGGAAAATGTGACAAGTTTGGTCACACCACACAAGCTTGTCGAACGAACAACCGAATGGGGAAAATTAAACCTGGATGTTTCATATGTGGTGACCTGAAGCACTTCAAGAGGGATTATCCCAAGTGGAAGAATCAGAACAACGCTCAGGCACCAGGGAGGGCATTTGTGATGGGTGCAAGGGACGCACGCCAGGACCCGAACATCGTCACTAGTACGTTCCCGATAAATAATCACTATGCCTCGGTACTTTTTGATTCGGGTGCGGATATGAGCTTTGTGTCGAATGATTTTAAATCCTTACTCGGTATTAAGGCCAGCAAACTAGATCAAAGTTATACAATTGAATTAGCAAATGGGAAATTAATAGAAACCAGAGAGGTCATTAGGGGTTGTACTTTATGCTTAGAAAACCATATATTCAGTATAGACCTTCTACCCGTCGAACTAGTGAGTTTTGATATTGTTATTGGCATGGATTGGTTATCAAAGAATCGTGCCGAAATCATATGCTTCAAGAAGATTGTACGTATCCCACTACCAAGCGGAGAAATTCTTTCAATTCAAGGCGAAAGGTGTAGAATGATGTTGAAGACGATAAACTGCATGAAAGCTCATAAGTATCTACGCAAGGGTTATTGTGCATTCCTGGCTCACATCGTCGAGAAGAAACCCGAATAACGTCGACTTGAGGACATACCAATCGTCATAGATTACTCGGAAATATTTCCCGAGGACTTACCAGGAATACCACCATCAAGACAAGTCAAGTTTCGAATCGACCTAGTACCAGGAGCCGCACCAGTTGCACGATCGCCGTATCGTCTAGCCCCTTCCGAGATGCAGGAACTATCGAGCCAACTACAAGAGTTACTTGACAAAGGTTTCATAAGACCGAGTTTCTCACCATGGAGAGCCCCGGTCCTGTTTGTAAAGAAAAAGGATGGAACCTTTAGAATGTGCATTGATTATCGGGAGTTGAACAAAATGACAATCAAAAACCGGTATCCTCTTCCTCGAATAGACGATTTGTTTGATCAACTTCAAGGTTCCAGTTTCTATTCTAAAATTGATCTACGATCAGGGTATCATCAACTGAAAATTCAGGAAGAAGATATACCAAAAACGGCTTTTAGGACTTGTTACGGTCACTACGAGTTCCTAGTTATGCCATTTGGCTTGACTAATGCACCGGCCGTTTTCATGGATCTCATGAACCGCGTGTGCAAGCCATACTTGGATAAATTTGTGATTGTGTTTATCGATGACATATTGATATATTCACGAACCAAGGAGGAACATGAACATCATTTGAAATTAATCTTGGAACTACTCAGGAATGAGAAGCTTTATGCCAAATTCTCTAAGTGTGAGTTTTGGATCCGATAGGTTTACTTTCTCGGACACGTCATCAATAAGAATGGTATCCATGTGGATCCATCCAAGATTGAAGCTATCAAAAACTGGGAAGCACCAAGAACTCCGACTGAGGTGCGTCAATTTCTGGGTTTGGCAGGCTATTACAGGCGATTCATCGAGAATTTTTCAAAGATAGCCTTGCCTTTAACCACGTTAACTCAGAAGGACAAAAAGTTTGATTGGACTGATAAACAAGAATCATCTTTTCAATTGCTAAAGCAAAAACTTTGCAGTACACCAATCCTATCCCTTCCCGAAGGAACTGACAATTTCATCGTGTACTGCGACGCATCACACCAAGGCCTGGGATGTGTATTGATGCAGAGAGAAAAAGTCATAGCGTATGCATCCAGACAGCTAAAAGTACATGAGAAAAATTATACAACTCACGATCTGGAATTGGGTGCTGTCGTGTTTGCACTCAAGATTTGGAGACATTACTTATACGATACAAAATGTACTATCTTTACAGACCACAAGAGTCTCCAGCACATCTTTAATCAGAAAGAACTCAACATGAGGCAACGTCGTTGGGTAGAACTACTAAATGATTACGACTGTGATATCAAGTATCACCCTGGTAAGGCAAACGTCGTAGCAGATGCCTTGAGTCGTAAGGAACGGGTTAAAACACTTCGTGTTCGTGCTCTAGAATTGACAATTCATACGAGTCTCACGACTCAAATTCGGATGGCACAACAAGAGGCAATCAAAGAAGAAAACATTCAGAATGAAGCTTTACGAGGAATGATAAAGCAGTTGGAACCAAAGTCAGATGACACTTTATACTTCATGAATAGAATTTGGGTGCCATGTTTTGGTAACATACGGGAGTTGGTTATGGACGAAGCCCACAAGTCTAGGTACTCCATTCACCCAGGTTCGGATAAAATGTATAAGGATCTGAAAGAACTCTACTGGTGGCCGAACATGAAGGGAGAAATTGCTATTTATGTCGGTAAATGCCTGACATGTTCAAAGGTAAAGGCAGAACTTCAGAAACCGTCGGGATTGTTACAACAACCTGAGATACCTCAATGGAAATGGGAACAGATTTCAATGGATTTCATCACAAAGTTACCCAAGACGTCGAGCGGGTATGACACTATATGGGTAATCGTCGATCGTTTGACGAAATCAGCTCATTTTCTACCCATCAAAGAGACGGATAAAACCGAGAAACTTGCAAGGCTTTATATCAAGGAAATTGTGGCTAGGCATGGAGTGCCAATTTCTATTATCTCTAATAGAGACAGCAGATTCGTGTCTAGAATCTGGAAATCATTACAAGAAGCCATGGGCACACGTCTTGACATGAGCACGGCATATCACCCACAACCAGATGGTCAAAGTGAAAGGACCATTCAAACTTTAGAGGATATGCTACGTGCGTGTGCAACTGATTTCGGTGGAAATTGGGATACTCATTTACCGCTAGCTGAGTTTTCATACAATAATAGTTACCACACCAGCATCAAAGCCGCTCCGTTTGAGGCTTTGTATGGTCGAAAATGTCGTTCACCGCTATGTTGGGCAGAAGTTGGTGACAAGCATTTAACCGGCCCTGAGGTTATTCAAGAAACCACGGACAAGATTTTCAAAATCAAGGATCGTCTGAAAGCCGCCCGTGACAGACAAAAGAGTTACGCGGATAACAGACGAAGACCGTTAGAATTCCAAGTGGGAGACAAAGTCATGTTAAAGGTCTCACCTTGGAAAGGAGTTGCAAGATTTGGCAACCGTGGCAAGCTTAACCCTAGGTACGTTTGACCGTTTGAAATTTTGACTAGGGTTGGCCCTGTAGCTTACAAGCTCAAGTTGCCACAAGAACTAAGCAATATACATGATACGTTTCATGTGTCAAATCTCAAGAAGTGCTTATCAGATGACACATTAATTATACCGTCTGATGAGATTCACATAGACGACAAGTTGCATTTCATTGAGGAACCTATGGAAGTCACAGATTGGAAGGTTCAGAGAACAAGGCGCAGCCGTGTTAAGCTGATCAAGGTACGTTGGAATTTAAAGCGCGGCCCCGAGTATACGTGGGAGCGGGAAGATAAAATGAAATCCAAGTATCCGTCCTTGTTTACAGACACTCCAAGTCAGAATGACAAGAACTGAATTTCGGGACGAAATTCTCTGTAACATGGGGAGAATGTGACACCCAGCACTTCAGGTCAATATCCATATTACATAAATGCACGTTCATGCTTATTATTTCCTGATATTTTATTTTGACTAAGTAAAGTCAAGGAGTCTAGCAAAGGAGTTTATTCCATGTCTAGTAAATCTTAAAGAATTACTAGAAAAAGTAAGCAGTATAACCCGACTAAATACGAACGTTAATGGTTAAATTAAATAACCAGAAAAAAAAATATATGTATATATATATATATATATATATTACACAAAATTTACGTTGAACTATAATTTATTTCTAAGACTAAATCATATAATATACGTAAAAGTAAAATAATGGACTTTTCGAAGACGCTATTATGTAACGCCACTTTTAGGTACTCATACCTACAAATAATCACCTCAACGAATTATACAAACCAATATTTCAATATTTTCTTCAACGAGCCATAAACTGGTTAAAATTATAACACCGTGAGAAATCTAAACCGAATTAATTTACCTTTTAAAAACTCTAAATAATATTAAGTTGCACTTAAATCAAATTATTTGATTTAATTAACCCTAAACCCAATTCCTCATTCGGCCGAGACAAGTGAGTCTTTCCCCCCAACTCCTTGACTTTCTTAACCAAGTTTCAGAGAGAAACCATACCTTAATTGTGAGAATTCAGATATAAACCATACCACCTCAGTCACCATTCCCACGAACCCCTTTCATCATTCTCATTTTCTTACGGCAATCTTCCCAATTCTCTACAAGTCGAAGTCAAGTTTTAAGGAAAAATCCACCATAATTCGGTGTTTTAAGAAGAATTTCAAGTGTTCCTAAAGAGAGTTTAGCAAAAGATTCAAGACCACTTCTCTGTTTCTCTCAAAATCCTCATCTCTGTTCAGAGGTAAAAACTCGATACCATCCATATTATTTTCTTTAAAACCGTAGCTAAACATTCAAATCGTTCAAACGCAAGTAAGATAGAAAAGAAAAGTGTGTCAAATTCAAGATTAAAACATAAAAATATACAGGACTAATTCTGTCAATCAGAATTTCAGTAATCGAAACTAGGAGTTTCGATACCTGTTGTTCAATCGAAACTATGAGTTTCGATACCTCTTGTTCAATCGAAACTAGGTAGTTTCGATACCTATTACTCAATCGAAACTAGGAGTTTCGATACCTATTGCCCAATCGAAACTAGGTAGTTTCAATACTATTTTTGCCAATCGAAACTAGGTAGTTTCGATACCCAATTTACTCAATCGAAACTAAGTAGTTTCGACATCTGTTCTGTTCAATCGAAACTAAGAAAGTTTCGATACCTGTTCATCAGCCCCATGGGGCAGTAACTTAGAACTATTTTATAACGAAACAAGTGTTGATAAAACTAAAAAGATATTTAAACAAAAGCAATCAGATCTGCTAAGTCGGGTGAAAAACTTGCGTTTAAGACAGGTAGTCTTAACGTGTATGTTATCCTTGTGTAATTAGGATACGGATAGGCGAGTCTGCTGTTATTCAAATATTTGCTAGCATTCATACTGTCGAGGTGAGTTTCACTAATTCCCCTTTTTCTAAAGTTTTTGAAATGATTTGGGGTGGAAACATACTTGTAAAATAATTTTGTGTGTAAATGAATTGAACTAATGATCTGACCGTATGTGTGTATTGAGAGAAAAGTAAAGCGCTTAAAGTCCTCTGAATAAATTAGTAACCATTAGCTATGGACTTAGCCCGAGATTATATGAATAGTACTATTGGGGGTGACGCCTCCGGTCATGGTTAGTCGCGCTAACCAGGGGTCCAAATGGCCGAATGACCGCATATTGTCTTACTCGCAGAAAGGCGGGGGGAGGCACAGAATGTTGGGGTTTGGTTATGGTCTCGTACATTACATACTATTTTGTATTCCTTGCAAGCTTACAAATGGGGTCAATAGATCGGATTAGTATTCATATTCATTGGTAATATATGGAAAAGAGTTCTGATCAGATTAAAGTGATCAGGTTTAACAAAAGAGTTCTGATCAGATTAAAGTGATTAGGTTTTAAACAAAAAAGTTCTGATCAGATTAAAGTGATCAGGTTTAACAAAAGGGTTTTGATCAGGCTAAAATGATCAGGTTTAATTAAAAGAGTTCTGATCAGGTTAAAATGATCAGGTTTTAAACAAAAGAGTTCTGATCAGGTTAAAGTGATCAGGTTTAAACAAAAGAGTTCTGATCAGGTTAAAGTGATCAGGTTTAACAAAGAGTTTTGATCGGAAAATGATCAAATTTAAACATTGGGTTTATGATAACTCTTTATAATAACTTGTGAACTCACCAACCTCGTGTTGACGTTTTTAAGTATGTTTTCAGGAAATTGAACGTGGTCATCAGGTTTGCAATGTAGGATACATGCATGCACGTGGATACGGCTTTTGGGAGGATTTCTCTTGTATAACTCATGGTCTTGAGTCATATTTGCGAAATCTTAAACTTTTGTAAACTCAATTTGATACTTTGTGATGTAAATATTTTAAACTCGATTATGTATCCAATTACATGTATGTGTTTGCGATAATCATATGATTTGGAAACCAGTGAATATTACGCCTCGCGTTTCCGCCTTGGCGGGGTGTGACACCCCCACCCAAAAACCTAAACCCACCCCATCACCCACCTGCCAAAAACTTAACCCACCCCCAAAACATAAACCCCCCACCCAACCCCCACCCAAAACCTAAACCCACCCCATCACCCACCCCCCAAAAACCTAAACCCCCCCCCCCCACCCCACCCCCTAAAAACGGTTGATCAAAAACTTAAAACCTAAACTAAACCCAAAAGCTAAACCCATATTTTTTTTAATGAGGACGAAGTGGGGAACAAGGTTTCCGAACCACTTTTTTAGTTTTTTGAGTTACGATTTTTTTAAGCAAACCACTTTTTAATTTTTTTAATATTTTTTTACCTTTAATAAGTAGTTTTTTTTTTGTTTTCTCATGAACAATGAGTTTTCTTATGATCCTTCCCCTATATATATATATTTTTTTTACCTTTAAGCAAACCATGGCAACATATTTATTATATTTAATATGGTGTTTGACTTTTGAGGATTAGATTAAAATAAGATGAAATTAAATGTGTGGTCAGAATTTGGTTTTTTGGTTTACAAGTTTACAAATGATCATCACCCTATATATATATATAGGGGGTGTATCAAATGAAACCGTGAGTTGTTGCGAAAACCCTTAGGGGTCGTTTGGTTCGTGGAATTCTCCGGAATTGGAATTAGATTTGCAATTAATTCCTTCAAAACATGTGTTTGGTTGGCCAAGCAAGGAATTGGAATTGGAATTCATTCCAATGATTCCCTCATTCGTAGGAAAGTTGAAATCCTTCACATACCTCATGGAATTTAAAACATTCCAACGGAATGTGCAAAAATTACCCAAGTACCCTTCGAATTGAATACGTCAACCAAAATTAAAATGAAAGGATCATCGACGATTATTTAGAAGCATACAAAAATTCATCCACCAAAATCAAATGAATTATCCATTTATCAAATTCAAGTATAATAAATTCATTTATCAAATTCAAGTATAATAAAAACCATTACGCAGAAGCTTACAAAATGAAAACCATAACCAATTTAGTTGAATTCAAAACTCTAAAATCAAAATGAATGTAATTCCAAATCCATCATGCGATTAATTTTAAAGATGAAGACCAGTGATTTGAAACAAGCTTGCGATTCAATTTGAAACCAACCTGTAACTCGAAACAAAGCTGTTGTTCATGGATTGAATTCAGTCTTTGAAATAGGGGAATCGAACACAACATAAGTAGATTCACTATTAGATGGCAACTTCATATAGATGAATAAAAATGGCGACTTCTGGGTAATTGAAAAAGGAATCTACCGATCATGGGGTAGTTTGGTATCCTCAATGCGTTGGTTCAGGGAACGGTTATTGGGTCAATAAGTTTTAGAAAATTAGGTTAGCAATTTATAGAAAAACATGGAGATCGGGTAAGCAATCTAATAGAAAAAGATGAAGAATGATGGAAAGAAATATAGTCGGTAGAACATCAGATTAGGTTACCAAGTTTCAGGGATGATTAAGAAACGAGAAAGGGTAATTTTGTCATTTTGAGTTTTTATTATTCCAATTCCTTTGTATTAATTTACCAACCAAACACATTCACAATTTTGATTGGAATTAATTCCAGTTCCTACAAATTCCAATTCATTTGAAACATTCCAATTCCATCTAAAACATTCTACGAACCAGACGTCCCCTTAAACTCATTTTGGACCACACATTCATTTCCTAATAATTTAATATGTGGTCAAAATTAATTCTGATTTTTTTATTGTACTTCCAACACAAATATGTGGCTAGGAATAATAAAAGGGGTAAAATGGTAATTTAACCTTTTTTCTTTTTATCTTTTTCTTTTCTGATTGAATCAAGATTTTAATGAAAATTAAAATCCTTAAAACAATTGAAGAACATTCTTTTTAAACATGTGTAAAAATCAAATACACATCTGTAAAAATCAAATAAACATAAGCAAACTAACGATTAATCATCAAAACATAAACAAAATTGAACAAAACATGAACAAATTGAAGAACAATTCACAAATAAGTTTTTGCACATGAGTAGAAACCAAAAACATGGTTTATAAACCTAAAACATATCTAAAAAACCAATAATTACACTGTATATACAGAAATAAAATCAAATACACATGAATAAGAACTCTTACACAATTGTAAATTAAGTTTACACTGTGTAAAAAATCAAATACGCATGTTTGAAAATCGAGTACACGTGTGTAAAAATCAAACCCTATTTGTAAAATCAAACTAAAAAACCCAAATATCAACCCTTACTTGGGAAATGTTAAGAAACCTTGTAGATCTTGTGAAACGTCTGTAGAAACTGAACCCACTTCACTTTTTGATCTTGAACCTAGATCTTGGTGAAAAATAACCTAAAAATAAGCAACAAATTTAATAACTCCACAAATATATATAGTTTTAAAATAAGCAACAAATTTATCAATTATCTCACTGAAATCTCAAGGACGCTCGTTCAATTTACACAAGTGTAAAAAAATATAGACTGTTCACACATGTTCAGAACTGAGTCAATATAAAAAAACACATGAATAACAACTCTTTATACATGTGTAAATTAAGTTTACACTTGTGTAAATTCAAAATATACTGGTGTAAAAATAAAAAATAAAAACTTGTGTCTCAAATCATGAAGATCTTTAACCCAAATACTTTACAATCCTAACTTTTACACCGTCTTGAACTCATGTCATCTTCTCATATTTCGATCCCTCGTGAAGATCCTTTAAAATCCAAACTTTTACACATACTTACACATGTGTACATTCAACTTACACATGTGTAAATTCAAATCTGGCTATTTCATGGTTAACAAGATCCGACCAAATGTTTAAAAACATGAAATGCTAAAAACAAGAATATAACAACTCAGTTTACACGTGTGTAAATTCATATATGGGTATTAACAAAAACTCAGATTCACATAAGTTTATCCTTACTAAACAGGGAATAAAAACTTACAAAGCTGAAAGTACAAAAGAAAAGGCGTGTAAAAAAGCAGAAAACCGGTTTAGGGAAGTTAATTTTTTAATTAAATGATTATCTAAAAATTATTCCAATTTTAGAAACACAATAATCATTTTAAAATTACACACTTCCAAGCACCCAGCCCCAAGAGTAAGAATTGAAATAGATATCATATAAATGAAGCAATTAAACACTTTTAACCTAAAGATAGAAAATCTTTCTTTCTTAGGTAATTATAGATCTCTTTTTTGTGAAAAAAAAGGATATTTTATCAAACAATATTTTATTTAATCAAAATAAAATATATTAAATACTAATCCTAATAATTCCTTTACACTTTGGACTTGAAAATTTTCAATTAATCAAAATTTACTTTACTGGATTTGTAATCAACAAATTAATTTAGAGAATTCTGAATCATCAATATTTCCAAAACTCTTACGCAGATGAATTTTCACAATTTATAGGTTTCAACGTATTATTTTTGCTCTAACAAGTTTTAAACAGAATTAAAATATAAAGATATTAGTGCAAGTAAATAAAGTGTGTACCTAATCAACCTTGACTTTCATGGCAGGTTTGACTTTGAGGTTCCTTCAAGAAAGAAAAAAAGGCAAAACAACAATGTTAATTCGACGCCGACCCTCGTACTCAGATCCAGAACTGTCGCCAACACTCGTGCTCAAATCCGACGCCACTGGTCCAATCGAAGATGGAGGCTTGGTGCAGATTAACTTAATTATACCAAAAACGTTTGAACACAGATCCGGTTCTTAAACTCAAATGATTTGAGAGGGGGTTTTGATTATGAAAAAGAGTGATACTGAAAAACATTAATTAAATTGTAGGTTGAATTCAAATATTTAAAAACAATTCCAACATAAAGGTAATTTCTTTGATTTGACTTGGCTTACGATCATTAACAATTATGTTGTAAGGATCCTTTAATTTAAACGATTTGTATCGATACTAGGCATCGCGTCGTTCAAATATCCACTCTGTCTAATGTCTAACCAATCGCAGTTCGTTGATTTATATATATATATATATATGACGATTTTTATGTATTCATTCAAAACACAATTGTTTAAGTTTACATTTTGGTTGTGTCATATATCCAAACATCTAAATGGTATGTATATATATATATATATATAGGTATAAATATATTTATATGACATATTTATATTTATGACACATGTAGTTGTTCAACCCTAGTCTAGTTCGTTTGGGCATACGCTTGGACACCATTCAAGTACATATTAGGTAGATATATGTATTTATGTTTATCCATTTAAAGTTAAAATCGTCCAATAGTAATTTATTTGTATGACATGTTTCATATCAAAAATATAACATATTTGTTTTCACGTAAAAGTAACAATATCTAATACTATTACGTATTGTTCGTCAATCGTATTTAAAATTCTCGTTTATCCGATTATACGTTCACGAATATACTTTCACGTTTAATAATACTAATTACATACTTTCACGTTTAATAATATTAATTACCTATTCTTCCTGACTGTTTTTATACCATAGCCCTAACGTAAGTAATCATTTATCAACGTAATATATATTATGCATACGTTTTATTTATTGTAGTACTCGTTTTACCAATTACGTAGTCACCTTTATAGCTCTCGTCTAACAAATATCAATATCTATATCTATACTATATAATAAATAAAGGTTTCTCAATGCCACGTGTCGTCTTCACATTTATTCTTACAATTTTTTCCCACCTCTTTTTCTTATTAAATACATTTTCATATTTCCAATAATAATAATATATTTTTAAACAAATTATTAATTATACTAATAAAACACATTTATTTCAAATTATCTGATATTATAAGATAGTATGAAATTTAATTACCTAACTTATGTTTTCATTCAAAGAGTAAATGAAAAACAATTTACATTTTACTACTAATTAATTTATTTTTAAAACTCAATTATACATTAAATTTTTCATTTTTTTTTTGGATTTTGTTTTTTATTGTTAGTATATGTAATTACATTTTTTCACTTATAAGATGCATATAAAGATTTAAAAATTATATCTATTAATATTTTTTCACCTTGTGTATCACACATGTTATAAGCTAGTATATATATATATATATATATATATATATATATATATATATATATATATATATATATATATATATAGAGTGAAAACCAATATGAGTTGTGAAAACTTATGAAAACTCTATGTAACAACTTTATTTTTTTATTAAAAAATATGGTAGTTTTGTTACATATTTTCGTAACTTTTTATAAAAAAAATCAAAAAAGCGCCGAAATAATTTTTTTTTTAAAAGATGTAACAATTGTAAAAAAAAATCTCGTAATGGTAAATTTTTTACAATTTTTATATCTATTTTTTTTTAAAAATCCTTAAGCGCTCTTTTGATTTTTTTTTTTAAAAGTGAGGAAAATATGTAACAAAACTACCCTATTTTTTAAATAAATAAATAAAGAAAAAAAGTAGAGTTTTCATAGGTTTTCACAACTCATATGGGTTTGCATTCTAACCCAACACTATCTATATCTATACTATCTAATAAATAAAAATAATTAAGGACACGTGTCGCTATGTCCTTCAACCTCACTTCACTTTCCCGCTCAAACCATTTACCCCAGTTTAACAACACGTGGACCATTTTTCGGGTCAAATCCGGATCTCATTTCCGCCGTTCTATTCAACGGACCCTGAAACCCTAAATTGAAAACACAGTTCTCTCTCTGTGCTTCATGGCGATTACTTTGTGGTTGTCTGAAACTTCGTTCTCAGGTGGAGAAGGTTAGTTTCGGCTGCTTAATGCTGTGAGTGATGCGCATCATCAACAATCGGTGGCGGCAAAGCATTCAGTGTTTTAGTGGATCCGTTTCTGCTCTTGGGAAGGGTGCGGTTGTTAATGTTCTTGAGCGTTTAGGGTTTATAACTATCATTTCAGCCCCGAAAATAAGGTGAAATCTCCTTTCATCAATCTAGGATTTTTGTTTTTAGATCTATTAATATGCAAGTATTTTCATTGCTTTTACGTATTCCTTTGAGCTATCAACACTACAAGGAAAAGGCTCAATAGCGGCGACATTTGTCGCCGCTAATACCCCAAAATGTCGCCGCTAATACCTTTAGTGGCGACAGTCGCCGCTATTGAGTCGCCGCTAATCCTTCGTCGCTAATACCCAAATTGTCGCCGCTAATACCCAAATTGTCGCCGCTAATAACCTTAGGCATTAGCGGCGACATGTCGCCACTTAAAGGTCGCCGCTAATGCCTTTATTTCGGTTTTCTGTTTTTTTTTTCATATTTTTAGTATTTTCAGTTTTTTTTTCAAATACAAAATACTTGTAAATATATAGTTTTGAGACATATAAACATATAAAACATATAAACTACATAAATATATAAAAACTACATTAATATCATCATTCGTTAACGTTTGGTACAATAACTTATAAAAATAAAACTACATAAAACGTAAAACTAGTTCTTAGATTATCATCATTGTCGTCCCTTTCTTCCGTGTTAGTTGTATGCTTCTCACCAAAGAAACTCAACGATGGTCGGAGACGGGAGCCGGAGTCCGGTGGTCGGAGACGGGAGCCGGAGTCGGGTGGTCTAGCCAAAAAGTGAAGTCTGAAATTGGGAGAGAACTTTCGGAGGTGGGTAATGGGGATGAGCCAAAAAGTGAAGTCTGATGGAGGGAAATAGCCCGCCATTGTGTTTCAGTGCTTTAGCGGCGACATGTCGCCGCTAATGCCCTGTAGAAGATCAGCCTTTGGATCAGGTCAGTTATCAACGGTCATATGAGTTGCAAAGGATTTCACCCGGATTTTGAGCAATAGCGGCGACATGTCGCCGCTAATGCCCTGTAGAAGATCAGCCCTTGAATCAGGTCAGTTATCAACGGTCATATGAGTTGCAAAGGATTTCACCCAGATTTTGAGCAATAGCGGCGACATTTGGCATGTCGCCGCTATTGCTTGTATTTCTTGTAGTGCAACCCATTAGGCAAAGTTCCACTTCTCCATAATCTTTATTTTCCTGAACATTTTATTATGGGTTTGAGATTAATTAGGGTTTGTGCTTCATGTGTTTTCTTGATTTAGGGTTTCTTCAATTTTAATTTTTTTATTATTTTTGTTCATCTTCTTGCAGCAGATTTAATATAAATTTTGTGGTTTTCAAGGAAAATACGAGTTAATGATACAGTTGGACAGCCACAATTTTGTTGGTCCTGATGAAACTACAATGAAAGTTGAGGTTTGTGCCCTGATCTCTTTTTTATTTTTATTAATTTTGGATCCATGTATTTTTTTTTTGTACTCTAAATATTACATGTTTTGATAATATCTTGAATTATAGGAGAAGGTGTCCATGCCAATCAACACAAAGCAGGTGCGTGAACCTACAGAAAGTTGATAATTTCACTTGAACTTATTTGACTTTGCGTTCATTGTTGAATCACCTACAATTAATTTTGAATTATCCAGCATAAGATACACTTATGATTTACCTCAATATGGTATTAAATATGGGCTAACAAATTGCATGAGTTGCTCTTTTATCTTTGTTTTGTGTCTTATTTTCCCAGAAGCCCACATTAATATATAATTTAGGGTTTTAGTGTTAGTAATTTATGGAGATCACAAAGTTTCTGATAGCAATTTGGGTGGGACCTGTTCTCTGCTCCTTCTGCAGTTTGAATGCCCAATTGCAAAGATGCCTTGAATTTTCCTTTGATATGTTTGTCGTATTTTTGCTAATCCCTTAAGTGACGTCCTATTTTCATTTAACTTGATTTCCAACTTAATATCATTTACTGTCCTATTTCATCAGATTTTTTACACTCAAGTTCTATGTTTCATTTTACTGATGCTCATTTCAAGGCACTGATACTTGAATTTTGAAGCACAAAATAGTTCTTATATAATGTTGTCATAATTTGAAGCAAATTTCAACTTCTTTAATACCCTTTCTAATTTGATAATAATGTCTTCTTTTTTCTTTTTTTTTTTCTTGTTTCTTTTTTTTTTTTCAGTGAAGAAGCAAGGATTTGCCAAAAGAAAAGTATATAAGGTTACATATATATACATAGGGGAAGGTTCCACTAAGAAGTGGTTTTTCACTAAAAAAACGCTAAGAAGTGGGTCAAACGAACTCCGACTGAGCTAATTCCAGCGGCGTTGGAACCGTCTAATCAAACTCTAATCCGGACCCAAAAACCTAAACCCCCATTCACCCGCACCCCCCAAATATCTAAACCCCCTCTCCAACCCTACCCAAAAAGCCTAAAACCACCACCCCCCCTCAAAAAAAAAACCTAAACCCCCTACCCCCCCACCCCCTCAAAAAAACCTAAACCCACCCCCACGCACCCCCAAAAACCTAAACCACCCACCAATACCTCTCAAAAAAACCTAAACCATAAAATCTAAACCCTAAAAGCTAAACACTAAGGCTAAACCATAAGACTAAAACCTTAAAATTTAAACGTAAAATGTAAACCTTAAAAGCTAAACTTTAAAATCTAAGATTGTAGAGTTCGATTAGACGGTTCCAACGCCGCTGAAATGAACTCAATCAGAGTTCGTTTTATATCGTTCTAAGTGTTTTGGTCATTTCTTAGTTTTTTTAACGAAAACCTACTTCTTATTTGATCATTCTCATATATATATATATATATAACTAAATATATGTAGTGGCTCTTTTAAGGTTAGGCATAACATTTTTTCATGTGAGGAAAAAAAATGTTGTAATGGCTTGGGTTGAATTATCCATGTACTGATTTGTGAATTTGTAAATAAAAAAAAAACAAAAACAGGTTGATTTTTGTTTGTATATATGTATTTGATTTTATCTATGTGATTTTGGACATATTTATAAATTGAAAAGAACTGGAAAACAAATTTTATTTTTCCCAGTGACAGAAAATTTGTCGGTAAAAACAAATATATATTTTTTTTATTTTTTAAATCCGTGTGTAAGAAGTAATAGTTTTTTTTAATCAGTTGGTAATTCATTCACTAATTGGTTCGTTGGTAATCTGCATTTATCTGGTGGACGTTTACAATTGAATGTTGGCAGCAATTATTACCGACAAACTTCTGACGGGATCGTACCAAGGTGATATTTTTCTCTTTTCACCGTTTGTGTAGCCATTTGTTGGTTATTTTGGTTGATGGTATCGAGGTATACTCTGTTGTTTTTTTTCCAATGATTGCTACTTTGTTTTGCAGGGTTGTGGCTTGGCCACTTAAAAATAATGGAGGCTTCGCTGTCAAGGTACTACTTTTATCCATAAATTGCAAATCAGAGAATTATATGTTATCGTGACAGCGGAGGTGTAAATAATGGTGGCTTTGTTATCAAGTTATTTTTTCTCAATTATTCTTTTATATTTCATCTTTTAATCGTTTGATGTTATCATCGGTCACCGTGGTAATCCATCATTCTGACATGGTATAACAAGTCTTATTGATATAAATATTTATTCATTATTTTCATATAATTTGTTATGTAGATTTCGTGAAATAAGTAAGATTGTCTACAAAGTCAAGATTCAATCAGGTTTCCTTTGTTATTTACCTCAAAAGTCAAACTTTATGTTTGTTTTTTTCCAGGCACGGAATTTTGAAGCACAAAATAGTTCTTATATAATATTGTCATAATTTGAAGCAAAACCCAAGTTGTGCACTCAAGTTCTATGCTTCATTTTACTTGTCCCCATTTTCAATATTTGAAGCAAATTTCAACTTCTTTAATACCCTTTCTAATTTGATAATAATGTCTTCTTTTTTTCTTTTTTTTTAGTGAAGAAGCAAGGATTTGCCAAAAGAAAAGTATATAAGGTTACATGTATATATGGGAAGTTTTCACTAAAAAAAGTGATTTTTCGTTAAAAACGTTAAGAAGTGGGTCAAACGAACTCTGATTGAGCTCATTCCAGATGCGTTGGAACCGTCTAATCGAACTCTAATCCGGACCAAAAAACATAAACCCCCTCCACCCGCACCCCCAAAAACCTAAACCCCCTCCAACCTCACCCAAAAAGCCTAAAACCTGTTGGAAATATATATGTCCGGTCCCGATTATTTAACGCTACTAACTGAGTTGTGACCCGTAAGAGTTACACCTAGGGCAACGAACATTTAAATCCACTTAACCCGCTTAACTGGTAATTACGAACCATTAGCGAGACGATATATATTTATATATATTTGTTAGACAAGATATTATTATTTATACTGGTTTATAAATAATAATTTTATATTATTTTAATCTTTTATTAAAACATTAAAACGGATTCGCGCTTTTACATCTCGTATTAAATTTTGGGCCAGAGAACAATTAGTATACTTTATAATTATTATATATAATTATAATCTAATAGTTGTTCTAGCCGAATTTTGGTTACACAACCGCAAAAGAAATAAGTTTTCTTTCTTCTTGGTTTTCTTCGACAATTCCAAAACAAGAAGCAAAAGAAACCAAAGTGTCGTAGACTACTTTGCTTAATTTCAAAGCAGCTTGCGACGAAAAGGAAAAAGGCTTTCCGCTATTTGACTTCCGGCCACTAGTCCTGCCACCGTCCGTCGCTTTATCTAGCGATCCCTGGTGCCACCCGTTCTCGCGTTCGGTTCATGATCTAGCGTCGGTTCGTTGTACATCGCTGTTTTGATCGGTTAATCATTAACCATTAAGGTATAATTAATCTCATTGGTAGGTTAAATATTTATTCCATGTTCGTATGTTTTGTAACCCAGATCCTGTCGGGTTTTATTTTGCGTTGAATCAGTTTCGTTCTGCTGCGTATTAATAATTACTAAATAATTATTATTAATCTATAATTATTTATCAACCTTTTTTAATAACTAATCTAACCGATCACCACTGGCAAAATCCCCAACAGTGGTATCAGAGCCTTGTTTACGACATACGAATCGGATCCGGTCTTTTAACCGGTTATAGATCACAAACTTTAACTTGTTTAAAGTTTTTGATCTAGATTTATTTTTAGGGCAGTTTATTTTTATTTATTTTGGTCTAAGTTTTATTTATTTTATTTGACCAAAAGGATTGCCCGGTCTTTTGATTCTGGTAAATTTGTAAATCTGGCCCGACCCTGTCTTGTGTTTGTTTTCTGTTTTTGTTTTTATGGTTTTGGCCCATTTGTTGGCTCAAAGTTGTAATAGGTTAGCTTTTATATTTTAGCCCACTTTGATGGCTCAAAGTTGTAATAGTTTAGGGTTTTATTTTTCTGTATTCTGTATAAATATTATAAAGACAAATACCCTAAGACAAAACTTAAGACAGCGGCAAGATCTTGGGTTTAGTGGGAGTCACACGGAACAGCTAGACGCATGCACGAAGTCCATCCTTGTGGTTGTTTGTGTTGTGACCCCGCGATCTAGTTTAGTCTTGCTATTAGGCTCTAGCAAGATAAAATATTTTTTCCTTGGCCATATGATTTACATATTTTTGTCTTTGCTATTGTGGTTGCTTTTATCTTATAAATGTTATAACATACCGACCAAATACCAAATTTTTCACAATTAAATTGATAACAAGTTTTACACTTTTTTTACAACTTCTGGATTTTTATATTAAAACAAAAGGTTTATTTTTAAAATAAATGAAAACCAATAAAGTTTTAAAATTTAAACTAATTTTAATTTTTCAAAACGAATAACTTAATATTTCATTTAAACTATTAACTTTTAATTGGTTAATTACATCGTGAAAAACTTAGTTTTAATAGGTTATTTAAAATTAAGTATCCTGAGAGATGAAAGAGTTCATCACCTTGTCACGATCTAATATATAGTAAAACTGGCTTTTACAACACACGTATAATTTATCATTCGTTGTGTTTGACCCTATTCTGTAAAACACTAAAATTAAATCCCATATTTAAAATCTTTAGTCTATGACATCCTACTATAAGGAACACTTGGGTCATAATGTGAAACCGCAGTGTTTGGAGCCACAGCACCGCACTTGGTGCGTAACCTATCCCTCCAAGGTGCCAGGGTTTCATTGACACATCTGACCCTTCCACATGTACCTGTACTAGGGCGACTATTACTTTTCACTCTAATACATGCCCCAGCTGTAAGGAGACCAAAAGTGGGCATAGATGAGGCTAAACATATCAATGCATAGACAAGAGTTATCTTAGCGGCCTCATACTCAAGAATTGTGCATTTTCCACAATTGGTAATCTACCTAAATCACTTATTAATGTTGCATGCCACAGCCGCCATTACTAATTGATAAAACCAGATTCTCTATTCTTATTCTATTCTTGCCATAGGTCATTAATATAAGAATTTATTACATCCAAAATACTAATTAACATTTAATTTGCTTATTTAACATATGTCTACTGAAAAAGAATCCAACTCCTCCTTCTCTCTCAAGTCTTTGCTTGAGAATGAAAAACTGAATAACACCAACCTCATCTTGAACTCTTTCTCTAGTTCTTATGACAACTTCATAATGAACTTAAATATGAACACATGGGAGAATGCTATGCCCGAACTGCACGGTATGCTGGAAAACGGCCGAGATGAGCATATCAAGTGAGACTAATCAAGAGTTGATGGTCAAATCTGCTGGTGTTAACAAGCCCAAAACCAAGAAAAGGAGTTATCACAGCAAAGCAAGTTGTTGTTGCTGCCAAGGATGCCACCAACAATAACAAGCAAGTTGCAAAAACACCCCATCTCGAGGAGCGTCAGTGTTTTGAATGCAACAAGATGGGGCGCTGGAAACGTAACTGCCTTGAATATTTGGCTAAGCTGAGATCGAAGAGAGCCAATGGTGAAGGCACCTCTTCAAGTATTTCTATTTATGTTATTGAACTTTTCACTGTCTCTAGTGACACATGGGTATTTGATACCGGATGTGCGTATCACATCGTTAATATATTGCACGAGCCTGAAAAGTGGAAGAAGCTGAAACAAGGCGACATGAAACTCATCGTTGGTGATGGGAAGAGAGTACCGGTTCTTGCAACCGGAACATTTCACCTTTCATGTCCTTCTGGCCTTGTAGTTATCTTAAATAACTGTTTGTTTGCATCTGGTTTAACCAGAAATATTATTTCAGTTTCCTTATTGTTTGAACAAGGTTTTAAGTAAGCTTTCAATGGAAATTTTATTTCTGCTTACTTAAATGATATTTTCTATTTTGAGGCTAAATCTCGAAATGGTATTTATGCGGTTAATGTTCAAACTAATAATAACATATACAATATTTCTAAACGTATCAAATCTAGCATTAATGATACATTTCTATGGCACTGTAGACCTGGTCACATAAGCAAGGCCCGCATGAAAAGGCTCCAATTCGAAGGGATCCTTGAATCCACCAGACAAGACGCCTTTGAAGACTGCAAGTCTTGCTTAGCTGTCAAACTCACTAAAGGATCCTTCACCAGTATTGGTGAACGAGCCAAGGATCTGCTAGGACTTATACACACTGATGTATGTGTCCCTTTCAGAACCATGTCTAGAAATCATGAAAGATACTTCGTTTCATTCATCGACGATTACAGTCGATATGCTTATGTCTATCTTATGAAGCACAAGCATGAAACTTTTGAAAAGTTTAAAGAGTTTCAAAACAAAGTGGAAAACCAACTCGGTAAAACGATAAAGACACTTCGATCAGATCGAGGTGGTGAATATCTCAGCACAGAGTTCATCAATCATCTCAAGGAGCGTGGAATAGTTTCACAACCCACTCCACCTAGTACACCCCAACTTAATGGCGTGAGCAAGATTAATATGGTTCGATCGATGATGTGTAGAACAAACTTTCCTCACTCCTTCTAGAGTTATGCTTTTATGACCGCCGCCCGCATTGTCAATCTGGCACCGACTAAGAAGGTAAACAAGACTCCATATGAGATATGGCATGGATCTAAACCCAATATGTCTTACCTTAGAGTATGGGGATGTGATGCATATGTCACCATCGATTTTGATGACAAGCTCGATCCTAGAGGCGAAAAGGTTGTTTTCGTTGGATACTAACAGAAGCGGATATTATTTCTACCATCCCGATGCGAATGTTATTTCCATCAAAAGGAAGGGACACTACCTCGAGAAAGAAATTCTTGAACGAGGAACTGGAGATAATCTAGTGGATCTTGAAGAAATTCGAGAACCACAAACAACCGCTGATGACGTCGGAGTGTCCAAACAACAAGAAATTGTTGCTGATGAAGTCAGAGCGTCTGAACAACAAGAAATTGTTGCTGATGAATCAGACATAAACGCAAGCGTTCGCAGAAGTGTAAAGACTCGTAAAGAACCTGACAGACACCTATGGCATCTTTAGGGTACCGAAGTCTTATTAGTAGCCGAGTCTAATGACGAACCTACTAACTACAAATATGTTATTTCAGATCCAGAATCTGCAAAATAGCTGGAAGCCATGAACGCCGAGATGCAATATATGCGTGATAATCAAGTATGGGACTTGGTTGAGCTACCCCCCAAATCTCAGGTAGTAGTAAGCAAATGGATTTTCAAGAGAAAAATCAACATGCATGAAAATATACACACCTATAAAGCACGGCTAGTTGCGAAAGGTTTTACTCAGACTCAAGGTATCGACTATGATGAAACCTTCTCGCCCGTTGCTATGATCAAATCGACCAGGATATTGCTTGCCGTAGCCGCGTACTATGACTACGAGATATGGCAAATGGATGTCAAAACCACTTTCCTTAATGGGCATCTCTCTGAAGATGTCTACATGGTACAGTCTGATGGTTTTGTCGATCCAAAATATCCTAATAGGGTGTGTAAACTGAATAAGTCCATTTATGGACTCAAACAAGCATCTCGAAGCTGGAATCTTCGTTTTGACCAAAAGATTAAAAAGTTTGGTTTTGTCAAAAATTAAGACGAGCCTTGTGTTTACAGAAAGGCTAGTAGGAGCACTATATAATTCCTCATCTTGTATGTGGATGATATACTTATCATTGGAAACAACATCCCTATGCTTAACGATGCTAAACACTAGTTGGGAACTTGTTTTGCAATGAAAGATCTTGGAGAAGCAGCTTACATTCTAGGAATCAAGATCTACAGGGATAGATCTAAGTGGCTTCTAGGGCTAAGTCAAGGCACATACGTGGCACACTTTCATATGGAAAACTCTAAGAAAAGGGGTGTTCCTATGACTAAAGGAACCGTGATTAACAAATCTCAATCTCCTTCAACGGACATTGAAACTAAGCATATGGAAGCAATTCCATGTGCTTCGGCGATTGGTTCTATCATCTATGCTATGTTATGTACCAGGCCTGACATCTTGTATGCTTTAAGCATAACCAGTCATTTTCAGCAAAGTCCTGGCATTGCCCATTGGACTGCAGTCAAGAACATCCTGAAGTACTTGAGAAGGACTAAAGACATGTTCTTAATAGTTGGACGAGTGGAAGAGGAGCTCACTGTAAGATGTTACACTGACGCCTGCTTCTAAACTGACCGAGATGACTCTCGCTCACAATCAGGATTTGTATTCACTCTAAACGGAGGAGCTATCTCCTGGAAGAGCTCCAAGCAGAGTGTGGTGGCGGATTCAACCACCGAATCTGAGTATATAGCTGCATCAGATGCTGCAAAGTACATTCTCATAAAGTTCCACTACATACGGGAAATTGTGGAACGTGGTGACATCGTGATAAGCAAATTAGACACAGATCAAAACCTAGCGGACCCGTTCACTAAGTCGATCAGCACATAAATGCTATCGGTCTTAGTTTTGCTAGCGATATGTTTTGATTTAGTATTTGGATGTACAAACATTAAACAGTTGTACTTTTTGAATTCAATTTGATTTACTTGTTAAATGCAACTTTGAATCTTATAACTGTGTTTGATTTTAATACATTTAATGAATCTTGTATTCTTAATTATTCGTAGTCGATCAGAATCGTGGGAACGACTCTGAATTAAGACTATTTTGAACTTGGACTCAAGTAGTTGACTTCAAATTTCACAGACCTCATCTTGTATGATGTTGGATGTAACTCGCTTCAAATCATCTTCATGGATTTTAATCATAAAATGTTTTTGATATTGGTATACTCATTTAGTATCCTCTGACTTGAGATGCATACTAGAACTTTCGTTTACCAAGGACTGTTCTTTAATCATTGTCAACCGCTGTCGCGTAACTGCCAGTCATAAAGGCATTAGTTGGGAACAGATCTGAAGTTCAGTGGGAGTTGTATGTAGTTGATAAGGGATTCTGTACTCTTACATGATATGTAATAGTTAGACATCGTTGCGCCCTCGTGATTCAAACTGGTGAAGTATAAGGCTTTACCTAAACTGAATGTGTGTTTGATTGGACCACTATGAATCTGGAATGAGAACAATAATGATTGAACGATATATGAGAATGAATCTAATCCATGTCTCATTGATTCAATTGATGTGTTTTACAGAAAGGATAAATGACGATTATTACCATAAGTCTATTGTCTTGCAATAGTAAGATGTTTTGGTTAATGACTTTAAAGTGTCATACCATGTTAGGGGCAACCATGTGCAGCTAGAGCACCTCTGGCTGTCTGCGTTAAGGAACTTAATCGAAGACCGTCCAAGTGGGAGACTGTTGGAAATATATATGTCCGGTCTCGATTATTTAACGCTACTAACAGAGTTGTGACCCGTAAGAGTTACACCTAGGGCAACGAACATTTAAATCCACTTAACCCGCTTAACTGGTAATTACGAACCATTAGCGAGATGATATATATTTATATATATATTCGTTAGACAAAAAATATTATTTATACTGGTTTATAAATAATAATTTTATATTGTTTTAATTTTTTATTAAAACATTAAAACGGGTTCGGGCTTTTACATCTCGTATTAAATTTTGGGCTAGAGAACAATTAGTAGGGTTTATAATTATTATATATAATTATAATCTAATAGTTGTTCTAGCCGAATTTTGGTTACACAGCCGCAAAAGAAATAAGTTTTCTTTCTTCTTGGTTTTCTTCGACAATTCCATAACAAGAAGCAAAAGAAACCAAAGTGTCGTGGACTACTTTGCTTAATTTCAAAGCAGCTTGCGACGAAAAGGAAAAAAGGCTTTCTGTCTTGTGAGTTCCAGCCACTAGCCCTGCCACCATCCGTCGCTTTATCCGGCGATCCCTGGTGTCACCCGTTCTCGCGTTCGGTTCATGATCTAGCATCGGTTCGTTGTACTTCGGTGTCTCGATCGGTTAATCATTAACCACTAAGGTATAATTAATCTCATTGGTAGGTTAAATATTATGTTCGTATGTTTTGTAACCCAGATCCTGTCGGGTTTTATTTTGTGTTGAATCAGTTTCGTTCCGCTACGTATTAATAATTACTAAATAATTATTATTAATCTATAATTACTTATCAACCGTTTTTGATAACTAATATAACCGATCACCACTGGCAAAATCCCCAATAATGGTATCAGAGCTTACTTCTTATTTGATCCTCCCTCTATATATATATATATATATATATATATATATATATATATATATATATATATATATATATATATATATGCTCTTTTAAGGTTAGGCATAACATTGTTTAGAAAATGTTGTAATGGCTTGGGTTGAATTATCCATGTACTATTTTGTGAATTTGTAAAAAAAAATTAAAAAAAAAAGTTTGATTTTTGTTTTGTATATATGTATTTGATTTTATCTATGTGATTTTGGACATATTTATAAATTGAAAAGAACTAGAAAACAATTTTTTTTTTTTTCCCAGAAAATTTGTCGGTAAAAACAAATATATATTTTTTTTATTTTTTTAAATCCGTGTGTAAGAGGTAATAGTTTTTTTTAATCAGTTGGTAATTCTTTCACTAATTGGTCCGTTGGTAATCTGCATTTATCTGCGGACTTTTACAATTGAATGTTGGCAGCCATTATCACCGACAAACTTCTGACGGGATCGTACCAAGGTGATATTTTTCTCTTTTCACCGTTTGTGTAGCCATTTGTTGGTTCTGTTGTTTTTCTTCCAATGATTGCTACTTTGTTTTGCAGGGTTGTGGGTTGGCCACTTAAAAATAATGGAGGCTTTGCTGTCAAGGTACTACTTTTATCCATAAATTGCAAATCAGAGAATTATATGTTATCGTGACAGCGGAGGTGTAAATAATGGTGGCTTTGTTATCAAGTTTTTTTTCCTCAATTATTCTTTTATATTTCATCTTTTAATCGTTTGATGTTATCATCGGTCACCGTGGTAATCCATCATTCTGACATGGTATAACAAGTCTTATTGCATAGATACAAATATTTATTCATTATTTTCATATAATTTGTTATGCAGATTTCGTGAAATAAGTAAGATTGTCTACAAAGTCAAGTTTCAATCAGGTTTCCTTTGTTAGTTACCTCAAAAGACAAACTTTGTGTTTGTTTTTTTTCCAGGTGGATCTGAGTTGGATTTTGGACCTACAAACAGGTCCAAAATATTAATATAATAATTATATATTATTGGCACATGTTATATTATATCAACATGTAATATTTAAAAAAAAATCTTATTTTTCGTATCTGCTAGTATTACTGACGAAAAATCTGTCGCACATTCACCGTCCCAAACAAATACTAAAAAAGCTTGGAAGGATTACCTGTGATTATCGTCATCGACTAAACAATGGATTACACACGACACTTTAAAATATTACTATTCTTTTCTCTTATATCATGTGAAGATCCGTTGGTGATTACTACAATGGATTTAAAATATTTAGTTTTTCTTTGTTTTGGGATTTTGGTGATTACCAACATTTTTAATTAAAATTCTAATTATCGCGTGAACTAAAAACAAGATAAAACAATTACCAACTCATTTTTTTTCCTAATATTATCATAAATCTATTTAAATAAAATGTAACCTTTGTTGGGTTTTACGCAGTGGTGATCAGTTAGATTAGTTATCAAAAAAGGTTGATAAATAATTATAGATTAATAATAATTATTTAGTAATTATTAAAACACAGCGGAACGAAACCGATTCAACACAAAAGAAAAACCGACAAAATCTGCGTTACAAAACATACGAACACAGAATAAATATTTAATCTACCAATGAGATTAATTATACCTTAGTGGTTAATGATTAATCGGTTGAGACACCGAGGTACAACGAACCGATGCTAGATCACGAACCGAACAAGAGAGAATGGGAATCGCCGAGGTTGGCCGGAACTTGCAAAGGCAGGAGCAATCCCTGCTAGCTGCTTCACGAATTTGCCAAAGAAGGAAAAATCGATTTCTTGTTTGGCTTCGTTTCTTGTTTGGCGGCTCACAAAAACCAAAAGAAAACAAAACTTTTCTTTTCTTATTTTAATTTTCGTTCAAAAACAATTTTATAGATATATATTGATATTTTAGAATCAAACCCTAAAATATAATATAACCCTACTAAATCACCACCGGGCCTAAAACTTAATAGTTAATGACAAGCCCGAAACCATTTAATTTGTTTTAATAAAAGATTAAAACAAATAAATATAAATTATTATTTATAAACTTGTATAAATAATAAATCCCGTGTAACGAATATATATAAAATATATCGTCTCGCTAATAGTTCGTAATTACCAGTTAAACACTTTAAGTGGATTAAATGTCCGTTGCCCTAGGTGTAACTCTTACGGTTCACAACTCAGTTAGCAGCGTTAAATAATCCGGACCTGACATATATATTTCCAACAGTCTCCCACTTGGACGATCTTCGATTAAGTTCCTTAACGCATATTAAGTAGGGTTCGATTTCTCATCTCTCTCACGCCATTAAGTTGGGGTGTGCTAGGTGGAGTGGGTTGTGAAACTATTCCACACTCCTTGAGATGATTGATGAACTCTGTGCTGAGATATTCACCACCTCAATCTGATCGAAGTGTCTTTATCGTTTTACCGAGTTCGTTTTCCACTTCGTTTTGAAACTTTTTAAACTTTTCAAAAGTTTCATGCTTAAGTTTCATAAGATAGACATAAGCATATCGACTGTAATCGTCGATGAATGAAACGAAGTATCTTTCATGATTTCTAGACATGGTTCTGAAAGGGCCACATACATCAGTGTGTATGAGTCCTAGTAGATCCTTGACTCGTTCACCAATATCGGTGAAGGATCCTTTAGTGAGTTTGCCAGCTAAGCAAGACTTGCAGTCTTCAAAAGAGTCATGTCCGATGGATTCAAGGATCCCTTCGGATTGGAGCCTTTTCATGCGGGTCTTGCTTATGTGACCAAGTCTACAATGCCATAGAAATGTATCATTAAGGCTAGATTTGATATGTTTAGAAAGATTGTATATGTTATTATTAGTTTGAACATCAACCTTATAAATACCATTTCGAGGTTTAGCCTCAAAATAGAAAATATCATTTAAGTAAACAGAAATAAAAATTCCATTGAAAACGTACTTAAAACCTTGTTTAAACAATAAGGAAACTGAAATAATGTTTCTAGTTAAACCAGGTGCAAACAAACATTTATTTAAGATAACTACAAGGCCAGAAGGACATGAAAGGTGAGATGTTCCAGTTGCAAGAACCGGTACTCTCTTCCCATCACCAATGATGAGTTCCATGTCGCCTTGTTTCAGCTTCTTCCACTTTTCAGGCTCGTGCAATACATTAACGATGTGATAAGCACATCCGGTATCAAATACCCATGTGTCGCTAGAGACAATGAAAAGTTCAATAACATAGATAGAAATACCTGAAGATGCCTTCACCATTGGCTCTCTTCGATCTCAGCTTAGCTAGATATTCAGGGCGGTTACGTTTCCAGTGCCCCATCTTGTTGCATTCAAAACACTGGCGCTCCTCGGGAGGGGGTGTTTTTGCAATTTGCTTGTTATTGTTGGTGGCATTCTTGGCAGAAACAACTTGATTCTTACCTTTGCTGTTATAACCCTTTTTCTTGGTTTTAGGCTTGTTAACACCAGCAGATTTGACAATCAACCCTTGATTGGTCTCACTTGATATGCTCATCTCGGTCGTTTAATGCATACTGTGCAGTTCGGGCATAGTCTTCTCCCATGTGTTCATATTTAAGTTCATTATGAAGTTGTCATAAGAACTAGGGAGAGAGTTCAAGATGAGGTTGGTGTCATTCGGTTTTTCATTCTCAAGCAAAGACTTGAGAGAAAAGGAGGAGTGGGATTCTTTTTTAGTAGACATCTGTTAAATAAGCAAATTAAATGTTAATTAGTATTTTGGATGTAATAAATTCTTATATTAATGACTCATGGCAAGAATAGAATAAGAATAGAGAATCTGGTTATATCAATTAGTAATGGCGGCTGTGGCACGCAACATTAGTAAGTGATTTAGGCACACTGACAATAATTGCCAATTGTGGAAAAATGCATAATTCTCGAGTATGAGGCCGCTAAGACAACTCTTGTCTATGCATTGACACGTTTAGCCTCATCTATGCCCACTCTTGGTCTCCATACAGCTGGGGCATGTATTAGAGAGAAAAGTAATAGTCACCCTAGTATAGATACATGTGGAAGGGTCGGATGTGTCAACGAAACCCTTGCACCTTGGAGGGAGAGGTTAGGCACCAAGTGCGGTGCTGTGGCTCCAAACACTAGTGTTTCACGTTATGCCCCAAGTGTTTCTTATAGTAGGATGACATAGATTAAAGATTTTAAATATGAGATTTAATTTTAGTGTTTTACCGAATAGGGTTAAACACAACGAATGATAAATCATACGTGTGTTGTAAAAGCCACTTTTACTATATATTAGATCATGACAACGTGATGAACCCTTTCATCTCTTAGGACACTTAATTTTAATAAACCTATTAAAACTAAGTTTGTCGCGATGTAATTAACCAATTAAAAGTTAATAGTTTAAATGAACTATTAAGTTATTCGTTTTGAAAATTTAAAATTAGTTTAAATTACAAAACTTTATTGGTTATCATTTATTTAAAAAAAAACAAACCTTTTGTTTTAACATAAAAATCCACAAGTTGTAAAAAAAAGTTTAGAACTTGTTATTAATTTGATTGTGAAAAATTTGGTATTTGGTCGGTACGTTATAACATTTATAAGATAAAAGCAACCACAATAGCAAACACAAAAATATGTAAATCATATGGCAAAGTAAAAAGTGTTTGATCTTGCTAGAGCCTAATAGCAAGACCAATTTAGGTCACGGGGTCACAACACACAAACAACCACAAGCATTGACTTCATGCATGCGTCTAGATGTTCCGTGTGACTCCCACTAAATCCAAGATCTTGTCATTGTTTTCAGTTTTGTCTTCGGGTCTTTATCTTTACAATATTTATACAGAATACAGAAAAATAAAACCCTAAGCTATTACAAATTTGAGTCATCAAAGTGGGCCAAAATATAAAAGCTAGCCTATTACAACTTTGAGCCATCAAATGGGGCAAAACCATAAAACCAAAAATAGAAAACAAACACAAGACAGGGTCGGGCCAAATTTACATATTTAACATAATCAAATAACCGGGAAATCCTTTTGGTAAAAAATAAGATAAATAAAAAACTTTGACCAAAATAAATAAATAAAATTGCCCTAAAAACATCTAGATCAGAAACTTTAAACAAGTTAAAGTTTGTGATCTATAACCAGTTAAAAGACCGGATCCGATTTGTATGCCCTAACCAAGTCTCTGATACCACTATTAGGTTATGTTCAGTGGTGATCAGTTAGATTAGTTATAAAAAACGGTTGATAAATAATTATAGATTAATAATAATTATTTAGTAGTTATTAAAACGCAGCGGAACGAAACATATTTAACACAAAAGAAAAAACCGACATTATCTGGGTTAGAAAACATACGAACACAGAATAAATATTTAATCTACCAATGAGATTAATTATATCTTAGTGGTTAATGATTAACCGGCTGAGACACCGAGGTACAACGAACCGAGGTTAGATCACGAACCAAACACGAGAGAACGGGAATCGCCGAGGTTGTTCGGAACTTGCAAAGGCGGGAGCAATCCCTGTTAGCTGCTTCACGAATTTGCCAAAGAAGGAAAAAAATCGATTTCTTGTTTGGCGGTTCACAAAAACCAAAAGAAAACAAAAGTTTTCTTTTCTTATTTTGATTGCCGTTCAAAAAGAATTTTATAGATATATATTGATATTTTAGAATCAAACTCTAAAATATAATATAACCCTACTAAATCACCGCCGGGCCTAAAACCCAATAGTTAATAACAAGTCTGAAACCATTTAATTTGTTTTAATAAAAGATTAAAACAAATAAATATAAATTATTATTTATAAACTTGTATAAATAATAAATCTCGTGTAACGAATATATATAAAATATATCGTCTCGCTAACAGTTCGTAATTACCAGTTAAACACTTTAAGTAGACTAAATGTCCGTTGCCCTAGGTGTAACTCTTACGGGTCACAACTCAGTTAGCAGCGCTAAATAATCGGGACCTAACATATATATTTCCAACGATCTTAGTATAGGTAATCCAGAATTTGGGGCTATGGAAGAATAGAATCGAATTTACCAAGCTTGAGACAAGGGATTGGAATTGGAATCTAAAGTTATTTACTACACTTCAAAACATAAAGAGATATTCCAGTTTTATAACCACAAGCCAAAGCAATTGCATGCATTTTTACCCCCCTTAATTAACATATATTCCCTCATTTCATCTTCCCTAACCATGACCATGACCATTACCATTACCATTACCATGACACCACCGGTTCCAAGCTCTATGCATGTCTTCTTCCTATGGATCTTGCTTCTTTCCTCTGGTATACCGCTTCTATAAATTTCTATTATAAAGAATAAAATGTTTATGTCTTTTACATACGAGTAGTAAAATAAATTTGAAGTCCTAAAATACGTGTTAGGTAATAAACCATAAGTTTGATATGCGTCGACAATTATGGGTTAGTCATTACGTGGATACACTTAAACGAATTACTGTATTGTATTTGATCATTTTTTAGTTTGTAAAACATTTAATTATTTAGTATTTGATCATACTTATTACTAAGCTTTTGTTTGAATTTTTGCATTAAAACATCTATACTATATAATAAATAAAAGTTTTAGTAGGATACTTGTTACTCTCCTATGCATCTTAATCATTTTTTTCCCGCATCTCTACAAATTTTATTTAACTGTTTTTTTATAATTTTTTGTTTCGCATCTCTCTCTACTAATAATAATGATTTGTATAATTATTTTTATAAAACTTTTTTCATTTAAAAAAAATAGGTTTGTTCATAAAACATTTTTAGAAATTGAACATTTCTTTCATTCTTTTTATTAGACATTTATAAAAAATAATTATATAATGTTTCTAAATTTTGTATTAAAAAACAATGTAATATGTAAATTTTTATTACTATTTGTATAACATTGTATTTATTCAACCCGTGTAATACACGAGATTTCTAACCTAGTAATTAATAAACATAACTTATAATAAAGGGATCTACTAACAAGACATTCGGATTTGCTAACCAAACACGGAGTTATACGTCTCGTACACAACAACACGAGGCGTATAGGGCTTCACAATTTCCAACGCCAGACAATATCGCACACCTGCTCATTCCTAACCCTTATAGTATACGCCTCGTATATAGCAATACGATGCGGTTTAGGGTACGATGTAACATCAACCATGATATCACTATACGTTTATTGGTGTAAACGAATCACCCCGGCTCGAGAGCTACTCGAGATCGGATCGGTAAAAAGCTCGAACGAGCCGAGCCTTAACGAGTCCCAGCGCGATCTCGAGCCTAAAATATGGCTCGTTTAGTTATCGAGTCCGAGCTTTGCCTTCTAAGATCGTTTAGGCTCGCGAGCCTTAACGAGCCTAGTAAATTTTATATTATTTTCTTATATATTTAATATGTTATTCAATTTAACCTCCCAAATCGAGCTCGAGCCGAGCTTTGGCTCGTTTAAGGCTTTCTATAAACGAGATCGAGCCGAGCTTTTGCTCGTTTAATTGTGAAGACCGAAACCGAGCCTTGCCAAGCCGATCTCGAGCTTTATTTTCACTCCACGAGCCGAGCTCGATCCAAAATCTATAGGCTCGAACCGAGCCGAGCTCGAGCTTCAGGATAATCCAACGAGCCGAGCTCGATTAGTGTCAGGTTCAGGCTCAGGTTCGAGCTTGGCTCGGCTCGTTTACACCCTTATATACGTTGCGTATATGCCGAGCCGCATAACAAGGAATGACACGTGACATTCTGTGTCTGCAGACTTAAACTCTATACGATGCGTATAGGGTAGCGGCGTGTCTAGATAGCAATATTGTGTATCTAGATAGAATCTCTCATAATAAATAAGCAGTTTTGATTTTCCTGTGTAAATCAGTTTTAGAAATATGTCATATCTAAACAAAAATGTTAAGTAGCACCCATTAACATATATCTTTTACGGTTTATAGATGATAAATATAACGGGTTCGAATTCTAACAAGGAGTCGTTAAAAAAATGATAAATATAATTTACATTACAGGAAATATATTATCGGATTGTGCAAGAGTTTTCACCATAATTAACGATTGTGACGAGACAATATGGCCAGCGATCACACCTGGTGAGAGCTTCGGTGGCGGAGGATACGCCTTACGAGCCAAAGAGTCCAGGGTCCACACAGCACCCGTCGGTTGGTCGGGTCGTATATGGGGTCGAACCAAGTGCAGCTTCGACCCCAGCGGCAATGGAACATGTCTAACTGGCCGATGTGGCTCATCTCTCCAATGCACCGCCTCTGGTGAAACCCCATCAACACTTGCCGAATTTACCCTCACCACATTGGAATTTTACGATGTGAGCCTTGTTGACGGCTTCAATTTACCTATGTCGGTTAGACCGGTTAGCGGAAAGGGAAATTGCAGTGTTGCGGGTTGCGTGGGTGACTTACGCAAAAATTGCCCTTCGGAACTTTCCGTTAAGGCCGGTGGTAAGGTGGTAGCTTGTCGGAGTGCTTGTGATGTGTTTAACACCGATGAGTATTGTTGTCGGGGCGTTTACGGAAACTCAGCGACATGCCAACCGACGTATTACTCTAAGAAATTTAAGGACGCGTGCCCGACTTCGTATAGTTATGCTTACGACGATCCAACAAGCATTTTTACTTGTTCCGGGGCTGATTATATTATCACGTTTTGCGGAGCAAAGTAATTTTCTCTCTTCTTATACTATTATGCATATGTTTAGTGGTGGAATTACAGGTTTAAAACTGGTTTGAGTTAAAACGAGTTGTTTTTAGTACACACTGGGTCATATCGACAACCAAACATGTTTTTGTCTGTTATTTATAAATAGTTAATCCGTGAACATATTATTACAGTTATTAATATTTATATAATGTTTTTTTATAAAGATAAATTGATTCAGTAGCTTGTAAATGCTAAAATTATAGTTTAGGATACATACAACCATTAACTCGTTCTACCACACTATCTTTCTCTTTTACTAAAACATTTGATTTTACTAATTTGACCCTAGTTTACATATTCATAAGTAAATGAGTCAGAAGAATTGTAGTGTGGGATGGTGTCGGGTTTTGGTGGTCATGATCGTTAACAACTTGTTTTACTTTGTGTTGCAGGAACCAAACTCAATGCACTTATCATAACAACAAGTTGCATTGTAGTGGATCGACGATGGTGTTCACAAAGAAATGGATTTTTAATTTCATGGTGGCTTTAATAGTGGTTTGTTTATCAATGTAGTCGTAAATAAGTGGATTTTATATGTTCTTTTCACTTGGTACCAACCTTTTCGATTGATGATTATACACAACTTGTTTTATGTTTGAATTTTCACAAGACAATATAGCTGCATATGTTCGAGTGATTATGAAATTAACGTTTTTAGTATAGGCTCGTGTCTAACAAATATGTAAAACTATTTTCCAAAAACTTGAGTGGTTTTTTTAAGAATATTCAAACTTCAAATTTTCTGTTTATGTCATTTTGGTTTATCATTGTTTCGATTTCTCTTTATGGTGTTCAACAGGCCGGCTCATTGGGCCTGCATGCAACCCAACTGTAATGGGCTTAACATTTCAAGGGCCCCAAAAAAAATTTAAAAGAAAAAAAATTATATATCTATTTGGACAGCCTCGAATGCATCGCTTAATTGTTCTTATGTTTGATTCCATATATTTTCTGTTCAAAAAGTATCGCTTAATTGTTCTTATGTTTCCATATTTGTATTCAATATTTTAATCATTTTCCTAAAAGCTAAGATATTTGTCACTAATTTGGACACATTAACTTTGGAAATTAATTAATTACTATTTTTCTAAAACAGTCATTTCTCTAATTATAATATTCTAACTCCTTATAAATACATATTAACATTCTCGAATTTAGACATACTAATACACAACAGATTTTCAAAGGTTCAAAGTATTCTAACCATATTTGTTTATTTTCTACTCCTTTTACTAATCATTAATAATTAACATTTCTATTCTCCTTCAAGTTTTGATATTTAGTTCATTACTAATACGAAATGTGTTATTCCCATTTTTCACATATTGATCAACGGAAAATAAAAAGATTCCTTTTAAATTTGAAGGAAGACAATTTTGTCTACAAGTTACTAATATTAGACAAAGATGATAATCTTACAAATCAAATATTAAATATTGTTTACAAGAAAATATTTAGAGATTTATGATTTTTTTTTAGTTTCTTTGAATTATATTGTTATTTTTGTATTTGTTTATTTAACAAAGAAAGAAATGTTATGTTTTATCTTTTGTTTGTTCACGTACATAACCTAGTATATATACATATATAAAATTTTTGAGGCTTTAAAAAAAATTATTAGGCCTTTTTAAATAAGTAATTTTCAAAGCTTTGTTTTAAAAAAAAACTATTGAATCAAATATAAAAAGAAAAAACAATTTGGCCTTTTTAAAAGTATGTTAGGCTTAAATGTTTAGGTCTATGAATCCAATCTAACCCAACAATTTGTAATTTTGTATTAGACTTAAAAAATAGGCGAATAAAAAACTTCGTTAAAAAAATTAGTTTATAAAATTATATATTTCGTTATGGGACTTCTTATCGACTCGTATAGGGCATTCGAATCCTTGGGCCCGGCTCTGGTGTTCAATCCTAACAAGTTGTATCAAGAAAATATTGGTAATCAAATACAAAAGATTGCATGAAGTTAAATAGAGATTGATAACGTAAATTTGTTGATAATTCTTGATTTTGTTCATAATATTACACTAATGTAAGATAATATTACATATATGCAAAGATAATGTTACAGTAACGTAGGATAATATTGCACTAATGCAAGATAATATTACAGTGAGGTAAACAAAGGGCCTACACTGAGGTAATCATGAGGGTTACATTGAGGTAAAAAAAAACAATCTGGGGGGGCATTTCATCAAACACCTGGGCCGCGACACATGAACATTAAATCTTGATGAACCTTCTATCATCAAGATTTTAAAAGATTTTATTTTGATGATAAAAAGGCAAAAAAACAATAAATAAATGATTTATCCCAAGTAAATCCTTGATGTGAATAAGGTTGAACTTGGCTTCGTAAACTCCGAAGAAAATATATCAGAAAGCATAAGGGTTTAGAAAACAAAAAATCAAAACAGGAACACAAAGAAAATACATCAGCAAGCATAAGAAATTTCACAAATTTCAGCAAGCAATCAAAATAGGAACACAAACATCATACATCAACAAGCATCAGAAAGCATAAGAAAAATCGAATCAGGAATACAAACCTCAAGAATTCTTTCAAACCTTTTGTTTCAGGATCAAAAAAGCACCTCAACTTCCTCAATACGAACCCACTTCAAACAAATTTGTCTTTGTGTTTGGATTGGTAAATTGAAGCAATATTTTGTGAAAATTAGGTTTTCAGAACATTCCGTTAAAAAAAAAAAAAGAAAAGCGAGTGGATCGGTTGAAGCTTGCAAGCAAGCTCCGAACTTCAGTTGAAACTCTCTCCATAGCCTGATTCATGGCTAGCTAAGAGAAGATCCAGTGGATCGGTGACCGATTCAAGTGTTTGATTCTCCAATCTGATCCAAATGCATGGTTTCGAGTGCATGTGATGGTGGAAAGGGGATTTTTTTTAAAACCCTAAAACGATTTTTAACTGGTGAAAGGGATGTTCTTGGTATAGAGAGAGAACAAATAGTAGAGAGAGAATGGGGGTGGGATTAAAGAAGCAGAGTTTGTTTAAAAAGAAAAAAAAAACGTTTATTAAAAATAGACAAAACATTAAATGTGGAAGCCACCAAAAAGATAAAAACACCCTTCTTGGGTTCTAGTGGAGGTAGTGAGTTGGCAAAATATGATAGGTGAAAATGAGTTTTAGAGTTTTAAAATAAAAAATAGGTTTTGATAGGAACTTCTTCATATATATATATATATATGAAAAGGATCATTTGTAAACCATTTTTTATTGTATAAATCAAAAAATCAATTTTGCATCATTCATTTAATTTCATAATATTATAATTAGTTGTTCAAATTAAATATGATTTCTTTTTTATAAATGAGTGGATAAGAATGTTTTAAGGGTGAAATGGTAATTTGACTTTTTTCTTTATCTCTCCTCACAACCACATATTAAATTACTAGTTTAGATTACACACAGGGTGAAAAATATTAATATTTAAAACTTTTAAATCTTTATGTATATATTTTACAGTTATAGAAATATATTACATATACTAAGGATAGAAACATACTCAAAATATGTAAAAATTAATATATAATTGAGTTTCGAAAATACGTTAATTACTATTTAATATAATTTGTTTGATTGAAATAAAAGTAACATAATCAAATTTTAAAGTTTTTTATAATAAGCGATAATTTAAAATAAATATGTTTTATTAATATAATTAGTATTTTTTAAATATATATTATTATTAAAAGATTGAAGTGCATTAAATATGAAGGCGGCACGTGTCACTTAAAAACCTTTATTTATTATATAGTGTAGATGGCATTAAATAAATATTACTATATATAAACTTAATTTATTATTTATGTAAAACTAAAAAATTGTTATCTATTTATAATTTTACTTATTATAAAGTTAAAATTATTTGAAAAAAAGTTTAATATAAATTTAAAACAATATTTTATTTAAAATATTGAGAAATACTAAATGTTATTTAAAATTTTGATATACTAAATGTATAAGTAATCGATCACGGTTCCGTGCAGGTACCGTAACAAAACAAACCGATAACGGCGTCGTCATTTTAGGAACCAGTAACGATATTTATTTTTTTTTGTAAAACATTTGCCTATATCCATTTGAGCATTTAACGACTTTATTGTTAGCTTTTCTCTTTGATTTGCTATGTGAATGTCGCTTCCGTAACGAAACGAACCGATACCAACCAAATTCTCACTGCGTAACGCGGAGGAATCCCACTAGTCAATTATTAAATCCATCGCTATATATAAAATTAAATAAATAAATATGTGGCTAAATATAAAATTAAACAATAAATTTATAATATTAATCATTAACTATTTCATTAAGAAAATATAATTATTAAGCGTATTGCTACTTTCATTGACATATTTAAAACAAAAAAAATGGTAAAACTAATTATATGAAATATGGTTAGTTATTTTATAATATGTTACTAGCTATTACATGTATGTAATATTGTACTACATATGTAACAAGATATTCACATATATGTTATAAGATTTTACTTATATGTAATATGATATTACATGTAATATAAACAATTACATATATGTTCATATTACATATGTATGTGATTGTATATTACATATATGTAATTGTTTTTATTTATTATAAATGTTAATCTTTTACATTTATTTTATAATGAAACAAATCATTGATGAATACACATTGCTATTATCTAAATACATGATTTAAAAGACATAAAAACAATTTATAACAAGACTATACTTAAATGTTTCTTACATATATGTAATAATAGACGTTAAAAACATTTTGTAGGTCCCGGGGGCCTCGGTCGAGCACAGCGGAAGACTGATTAGTGCAATGTAGACCTGTTCGTTGATTCGTGGGGAGAACAGATGAAAGAAACGATGGACCAGAGCATATGAACAATAGATAAACAAGAGAATCGATAATCCAAACAACGTTATCATCACATATTACATACTGAAGGACTATACACCTTTAGTTTAAGCTCACGGTCCAAGGGTCGGGAGTGCTCATCCCGACCCGACCTCTCTCAGAATTTCACATTTGTTCTTTGCGCTTAACAAATGAGCCCAACAGCTCTATTTATAGAGGCAGAAACAACTTGTCATGCGCACTTAACAAGTACGAATGACATTTAGTTATGCGTACTTGTTAAGTACGCAAGGCAAATGCCTTGCGCACTTGTTAAGTGCGCATGAACAAGGGGTGAACTTGCTAAGTACGGAGAAACATTCTCCTGCGTACTAGCTGAGTACACCGACACATAGAATTTTATCTATAGTTACCAAAACATGCATCAACACATTTATATAGCAAGAGTATAACATAATTAAAGATAGAAGAATGCTCTATTTAATAGTGTAATTTTTATAAAAAAATAAAATTGTATGAAAAAATTATTAACGTTCTAAAAAAGAGAGGATTTTGAATAATTATATTTATATCTATACTACATATGCAATAACAGACGTTAAAAAAATAAATTTGTATAAAAAGGTTATTAATGTAATAAAAATGAGGAGGAACGTTTTCAAAAAAGAGAGAAAAATTTGAATAGATGGAATCTTTTATTTAAAAAAATGGGTGGAGCATGCAATTACCATATGTAATTGTTTAAATTTTGATACATGTAATTTTTACATATTAGATAGTATGAACAAAAACATTGTACAAAATATTATTAGTATTCTAAAAAATACGGGGAATATTTTAAAAAAGTTGGAGTATTAAACAATTAAATTTATGTTTATATTACATATATGTAACTGTTCCTTACGCGTATGTAGCAACAAACGTTAAAAAAATTATATAGCAAGACTATACTCGAATCAAAGATAAAAAGACGCTTTATTTAATGGTGTAATTTTTATAAAAAAATAACATTGTATAAAAAGTTCTTAATATTCAAAAAAGGAGGAAAGTTGATTAGGTGGAATATTTAAATATTAAAAAATGATGGGAATGTTTCTTTTACCAAAATACTCTTTTGATAAAAAAAAATGACTATAAGGTGTCTTTTTTTATTATGTTAATTGGTTTACACATGAAAATGTGGTTTACAAATGATCCCTACCTTATATATATAGGGTATGGTTTAAATAATAACCAAGTTTTATATACTAACCATGAAAACCAAATTCTAACTAATGATCATGTTTGATCAATGGTTAACATCATTTAATGACATTTTTGTAATAAAAAGAAAGTTTTATGATTAATTAAGTGTGTTAAAGGGTATAATAGGAACTTAAATTAAAATTCAATTAATAAACCCCTTGTATTTCTCACTCTCTCTCCTATCTTTTATTCTCTCTCCATTCTCATGCTTAATTACCTATTTCAATCATTTTTCAAAATAAAAACCTAAAAAAATCACTATTTCATCGGTTGATAAAAAAAATCTAAAAAAATTCTAGAAGAAAATATACATATGAATTGTATTACATATACATACCAAATTGATTAGTTAAGATACATGTGTTACATATATGTACCAAATTGATTTGACAAGAACCCGTCACTTGATTCTGATTTATGAAGGTGTTACGTATATACGTACCAACAATGTTACATATATGTAATACATGTGTTACATATACGTAACACATTACACTAATGAGATAAAGAGCATATTCAAAATACATAAATACATATGCACACATGACACAAACACACACTTTTTGATTGCAAACATTGTCGAATAGGAGAAATAATATCAGAATGTCAACAAACAAGTATAATCCTTCAAACTAATTTTTTTTTTAAAAAAAACAATAAAAATATTTAACTTACACATAAAAAAAGTACAAATTTATTCCATCAGTAATAAGTAAATATCTATAAAAGTACATAAAAAACATCCAAAAAAATTGGATCAAGAAAACATCATTAGTATTATAAAGAAATAATTAGTGTTGTGTTACATATACGTAACAAATTGAAAAAAACTGATTCATGCCTTTGTTGCATATATGTACCAAAGATGTTACATCCTTCACCAGATGGGTTCTCTATATGCCTTTCTCCCTGATGGCCTTTTGCTTCCGGGTATAATCGTTTAAATGCAAACTTGCTGCTTGGAAGCCAATGTGTAGTTAATATCTTCGCAATCTATATAAACACATAATTGAAAATGGTTGTTGAAGGTTGTCTTTTGAACCTGTAAAACCATGAATTCAAGATATTTTTCAATCGATAGTTTTAGTTGAAATTTAATTGATGGTTTCTTAAGCTGCAATACCATGAAGGACAACAAAAATGCCTTGAATCCATTATGATTCAATTGCTTCATCGGGAGCATCCAAATAAATAATATGAAATTATCCTAATACCAATCAACATCGCTATTTTCATCAGGAACTCCTTAAACATAACCGAATAACCTTACTGTCATGGGATCTTGAAGAACAATAACCTCAAAAAAGAAAGATCTTGAAGGATGAAATTAATGGACGATCTTGAAGGAGAAAATCAATTGATCGAAAGAAAAGAAATTTAATTAGAAGATGAATTTGCCAGAATAATTATAAACATGGAATGAATTTTGGTTTGACTAAATTCGTAATTGAAGGAGATAAACAAGAGAATTACAATTTAAAAAAAAATACCTAATATTAAATTTGTGGTCATTTACAAAAACACCCTTGTTAATTAATACTAATATTAAATAATGTAAATTATTTGATCGGTTAAAAATGGTTATCATGGTTATTGCATAAAAAATTGGTTATAATTTGAACACTACGATATATATATAGGGTATATATATATGAGTTGTGAAAACTAATGAAAACTCTTTGTAACAACTTTATTTTCTTTAAAAAAATAGGGTAGTTTTGTTACATATTTTTGTCACTTTTTATATAAAAAAAACAAAAAACCCCGAAAAACGTTTTTAAAAAGATGTAACAATTGTAAAAAAATCTCGTTTTTATGTGTAACAGCACGTGTTACATACGTAACAACACTGTAACGGTAATTATTTTTACAATTGTTACACATTTTTTTAAATTCCTTTGGCGCTTTTTGTATTTTTTTTTTATAAAAAATGACGAAAATATGTAACAAAACTACCCTATTTAAAAAAAATAAATAAAGTTATTACATAGAGTTTTCATGGGTATTTTTTTAACCCTATATATATATATATTATAATATATATATATATATATACTAGGTTAAAACTCATGTATTACACAGGTAAAATAAATAAAATGTTATATATTTAGTAATAAAAATTTTATATTTTTAAAAACCCGTGTAATACACTGGTTGAATAAACCAGTATATTACACTAGCTGAATAAAACGTAATGTAATTTGTTAACAAACACATTTGCCAAAATTATGTTTTTAAAAAACGTAATTTGTCGTGATAGTTATAAGGTTTGTTAAGTTAGTTTTTAAAACATTTTTTTCAACTGAATAATAATTTTTAATTTAATTGATAAATGTTAGTTCATATTAAGTTCATTTGATTGATGATATAATAACTATTTATAATTAAATAATAAATATTCGTAATTAGATTTATTAATATAAAGATTATTATTTAATAGAAGAGAGAAATAGAAAATCTAATATTTAATAGGAGAGAGAGGCGGGAAAATAAAGATGAGCAGTAACCAGAGAGTGACACGTGTCTTGAAGAGATTTTCATTATTAGAGTAGTAAGATATCTATATATATATAGGGTAAGTATACCTTAGAAACCCATTGAGTTAAGAAAACTATGGAAACTCAATAAGTGGTTCTCACTATGCCACCTATCCACTTTTACCAAATCATACTTTTTGTCTAGAAGGATAATATGGTAACTTCACCCATTATATCCATTTACAAGAAATCTTTATAATATTAATTTTAATCCCTTTATACTTTCTCTCTTACAACATATGTATTTTGCATCTACTAATCCACCAACATCTTTCATCTTCATTAAATGCTCCATCCATTAACCTTTCTTCCATTTTCGATTTTCTCAAACCACCAATACTCCATTTCTTCATTGAATTCTCCAAACCATTCCACCATTCACTCCTTTCATCCATCCACCTATCATTCGACCTCCATTAATGATAATAATCGTCAACTTCTGACGCATCCTTCCACCTTTCATTTTACATATGTTACAACGTTATCTCCATATCATATATTTCATAACAACTATCTTAAATAGCACTGTCAACAAATTACGTATCACTATATATACTATTTTTATTATTTATGTTATGCATTTTATTTATTTTATTTAACAAATGCTTTGAATTTTTTTTAATCATTTGAATTATTTCTGTTTTTTCATTTTACATATGTTACAACGTTAATAAAATGCTTTGAAAAAATTTTAATCACTTGAATTATTTCTGTTTTTTTCAATTTACATATGTTACAATGTTAACAAATGATCTGAAAAAAATTTAATCACTTGAATTATTTATGTTTTATCAATTCACATATGTTACAATGTTAACAAATGCTCTGAAAAAATTTTAGTCACTTGAATTTTTTCTGTTTTTTCATTTTACATATGTTATGACCGTATCCACGTTTCATACAATTCATAACAACTGTCTTAAATAACACTTTCGACAAATTATGTATAACTATATATTATAATTTTTATATCAACCACTGGATTAATATTTATGTTTTTTCATTTTTGTTCACGAAATAAAATATTTATTTTTAAAAGAAAGAAAATTTTGAAAAAGATGAACATAATGTGGATGGAAAGTTTTATAATTTCTAGTTGTTGGTAACCATGAATCAATGCAGGGTATCTAATTTGCAAGTTCAACTATCTGATGGAGTTTACCAGGTTATGAACGAAGTTCACTCCCCTAAAGAATTCGCTGCTATCAAAAAACTGTTTGATGGAGTTACATATGTAACTAGCGATGCTACAGATGTTACATATCTTATTCACCTTTTTGATGGAATTGACCAAGTTATAAACGAAATCCATTCCCATAAAGATGTCTGCTGCTATAAAAAATTTGTTTCATGTGGGTACTTCGATGTTGTAACAAATTAAAAACCATTAATAGTTACATATGTAACAACCGTAGTTACATATGTAATATTTGTTTATTTACGCTCTTTTCTATTTCGTTCGATTAGCTAACATATGTAATAATCATTTGTTCATGTCTCATTATCTGTATTTTTACTATTTCAGACATTTTATGTAACAACATATGTAATAAACATTTGTTTAGTTATTTAACAAGTATAGTTACATTACATATGTAACAATCATCGTATCTGCTTGGACAAATTGCAAAAAGGAAAACGAAAAACTCGAGAACTAAATTTGAGATTTTGTGTTTTTTCGAAACAAAAAATCTATTCTGAATCGTAATCTAATATGTAACAATATCTTGGATCTAAAAAATTAAATTGAAAGGTAATAGATAATAAAGAATAATTGTTTTTGATGTTGATGTGTGGAGAGAGAAACACAATTTTCAAGACAAAATGTGTCATACATTGTGTAACACCCTATTTTCATACACCAATTATTAAATCATTTAAGCATGCGGAAACATTTATCCTAACAATTTTATTTTTATTTTTGTTTTTTTTACTAGGGCCCTCCCTTCGTGTGCCGCGAGGGAGTCCCAATTTCACATGACTGAGAAACTGGTTCTTCGCATGGCGCAAAGAACCCCCCCTTGATCTTAGCGCGGCGCGAATACACCCAGTAAACAGAGAGTTTACTTTTTCTGCCCAGTTCAACATTTAGCCAAAATTTCAACCATTTAACATTTCAACTTAGACACAAAAATTTTCCAACACTTGGGTTTTTGTTTAAAGACATCCATACATCATTCTAAACATCAAAAATACATATATCTTGTATCATTAACATCCATTTAAGGATTTCTATTTACACCCTAAAAACATCCATTTCGCATACGAGAATCCGCCAACGCCTTGGACTTGACTTTGACTACATCGGAGCTTTTCCTACATAACACCATATATATCACCATTAGTAATGAAGATAAAACATAACAAACAAGTAAAAATCTACTTGTTTTCACCCATTCACCCATTTGACCCGTTTCCACCCAATTTGTCATTAGGCTACATATAACTTGCATATCACCTTACAAGTTTCATTCTTTTCATTTATCTTTCATAATTAACACATTTCCATTTTCATTATAGCTCATAGGCTTTATCAGCACATTTCCATTATGATTTTTAGATCATAACTTTATCACCCATTTCTATTATGGTGTTTAAACCATAACTTCATATCCACATTTCCATTATGGTATTTAAACCATAACCTAATATCCACATTTCCATTATAGTATTACTACTATAACTACATACATTCACTTGCATATACATGTTCATACACATGCATTCACATTCATAACACAACATGGTATGCAAACATAATACATGTACCACCCTTTATCAGCAATACAAAGTAAGTGCAAGAGCACTTACCTTTTGGATTCGAAGATCCCGTTCCACCTTCTCGATTGACAATTTGATTACCTAAACATATACACGTAGTTTAGTAATTTATCACACATCAAAATCACATTTTAATTGGGTTCACAACCCAATCTTCTAATTCCAACCCAAACTGACCAGTTTGGGTTATTCCCATATCCAAACACCCTCTTTACACCCAAACTCACCTACTTGAGTTTCATTCGCATTCCTTAACACTAACTTTTTATTTAATCTTTAACATTAGATTAGTTAAGTGTTCTTTCAAGTGTCTAACATCATATAAACACTTAATCATTCATTAATTCATCATCCTAACATCATAACCCTACAACCCCCAATTCTTTCCATATGAACCCTAATTTCTCATAACCAAAATCAAAGGGTTCTATGATGTTATTCACCATTCTTTACCTTTAGTTTAGCTAGATTATCAACAAGATAACACCAATTTACAATATGCATAATCAAATTTCGGATTTCTACAAAAACCCACCTACTAACTCATTAATGGTGAATTCAAATGGAAGATTATCACTTACTTGATGCTAGAAGGATGATGTGCAAGCCAACACCTTCACAATCCAAGCTTCAATTGCACGAATTTTGCTTCAACACCCTTTTCTCTCTTTTCTCTCTTGAAGCATCGACCCATAAACAACAAATGAAGCTAATTTTGACGTTTACTAGTCAAATATGGCAGATTTTCTATATTTACAAGTTTAGCCCCTCATCTTTCATTTCACCAATTTCATTCCAAAATTAGTTAAAAACTAATATAACCCCAACATTAACTTGAAACCCACTTTTTTCAACTAAATTCTAAAATATTATTTCCACCATAATATTAATTAGAATATTTATTTATTTATAACGAAACCCGGATTTTGGTTCGTTACAAATCACCTCCCCTTATTTGGGTTTCGTCCCCGAAACCCAACTTTACATTAAGAGGTTCGGATAATACTTGAGCATTTCCTCCTCGGTTTCCCAAGTCATTTCTGCTCCCTTCTTATGTTTCCACCTCACCAAAACTTGGCTAATCTTTTTGTTGCGCAAATGCTTCACCTTTCTATCCAAGATTGCCACCGGTTCCTCAACATAATTCAACTTTTCATCCAATTCAATATCATCCAATGGGACAAAAGTAGATTCATCCGCCAAACATTTTCGCAAATGAGACACATGAAATGTGTTATGAAGTCTACTTAGCCCCTCCGGTAGCTCTAAATGACAAGCTACCGCACCCACCCTTGCAATCACCTTAAATGGTCTGATGAAACGTGGACTTAACTTCCTCCGTTTCCTAAACCGTATCACCCATTTCCAAGGAGAGACTTTCAAAAGCACAAAGTCCCCCACTTGAAACTCAATCGCCCGCTTTCTATTATCCGCATAGGACTTTTGGCGATCTTGAGCCGCCTTCAAGCGTGCCCTTATTTGGTCAATACTACTAATAGTTTCCTTGACCACGCACACGCTCGGAACATATCTTCGAGCGTTTGACTCGTCCGCTCTCTTTGACCATCCATTTGTGGATGATAAGCGGTACTAAGATTCAATCTAGTCCCCATATCCTCGTGGAATTTCTTCCAAAAATGAGAAGTAAACCTCGAATCATGATCCGACACAATCGTCACCGGTACACCATGACATGACAGTATTTCCTTCACATAGATTTCCGCCAATCTATCCGATGAATACGTTTCCTTTATAGGAAGGAAATGTGCACTCTTTGTTAACCGATCTACTACTACCCATATTGCATCATAAGCCTTTCGTGTCTTAGGTAGTTTAGTAATTAGATCCATGGTTATGTTCTCCCATTTCCAAAGCGGTATTTCAAGCGGTTGAAGCTTTCCATATGGATTTTGATGTTCCGCCTGTACCCTTAAGCATGTGAGACATATTTCCACATACTTAACAATATCATGTCTCATACCCGGCCACTAAAAATGACACCTCAAATCATAAAACATCTTTGTTTCCCCCGTATGGATAGAATACATGGACTTATGCGCCTCATCTAAAATAGTTATCAAAACACTTGATAACCTAGGATCCAAATCCTATCAAAGCATGTTTTTAACCCCAAGCTATTTTCCCCAAACTTATCAGCATAAGTAATCATCCATTCCATCTTCAAATCACCACCAAGTGCTAACACTTGGGCCTCCCGGATTTCATCAATAAGGGATGATGAAATTGTCATCTTAAATGACTTCACCTTGATAGGTGTATGGCTCGTCTTCCGACTAAGAGCATCCGCCACTACATTCGCTTTACTCGGATGATAAAGTATCTCACAATCATAATCCTTGACCAATTCAAGCCACCACCTTTGCCTCATGTTGAGGTCCTTTTGGTCAAAGAAGTATTTGAGACTTTTGTGATCCGTGTAGATCGTACACTTAGCCCCATATAAATAATGCCTCCAAATTTTGAGCGTGAATACCATGGCCGTAAGCTCTAAATCATGGGTAGGGTAATTCACCTCGTGAGTCTTCAATTGCCTAGACGCGTAGGCAATCACTTTCTCCCTTTGCATTAAAACATAAGCCAACCCCGAATGCGAGGCATCCGAATACACCACAAAATATCCGGTCCCGTCCGGTAAGGACAAAACAGGTGCCTTATTCAACTTTTCTTTCAAGAGTTGAAAGGCAGATTCTTGCTCAACATCCCAAACAAACTTAGTCTCCTTATGCGTTAACTTCGTCATCGGCAAAGTAATCCGAGAGAAGTTCTCAATAAATCACCGATAATAACCCGCCAACCCCAAGAAACTTCTAATCTCCGAAGGCGTTTTCGGTGATGACCAATCTTTTACCGCCACTATCTTAGATGGGTTAACAATAATTCCTTTCTCGTTAATCACATGACCCAAGATTGGATTTCGTACAACTAAAAGACGCACTTAGAGAATTTTGCATAAAGCTTCTTGATGTCGTCCAGACGGTCTATAAAAACTAACAATAAAACCTAACCTAGACTCCTAAGTAATAAAAGGAATACCCTCTAACTAAACCGCACTGATAGGCAAGTGTACTTATCGAGTGTATCACAGCTTAATGGTAAACCGAGTTATCGAACCCTAGAGACACTACGAATACTAATACTAGACTCTGACTCGGACTAAAGATGATTAGTTGAGGGGTTTACTACACTACTGATTATCACTAAACAATGCAATAAACTAAGGTCGACTCAAACTATCAAGACAAAGACTAAGGTGAAATCAAGAATGGGAAGAACACTACCTAGGTCGGAATCCTACTTGCAAAGAACATCTTCTACCGGTTCTAGAACTATGATGGATCTGGGTTTCAAAGAATAACTACTAAAGACAACCTAGTGGATCCCAAATCACTCTCAGGGTGTCACCAACTAAGCTACCTAAAGTGTACTAAACTCACCAGATTATTGGATCACTTCTCAGGTATTTCCAACTATGACAATGTATCATAATGAATGAATTACCTCTCAGTCTCACTGCCCACAATAAACTCAAAGAATGCACGGGGTAATCCTAGGATAACAACTATGACTCATGATAACAACAATCACTAGACACCTAAACCAACTTCCTCTCAAACAGTTGACAATCGGATTCCTAATGACGAAGACTAACCGACTACTTCTCACCTCTCGGATATTGAACTAGGATACACACTTAACTCTAATCAGCAATCAATCACAACTCCTATGGTTACTACGTCTAGCAAACCACCGAAATCACAAACCCTAAGATCTATGACGTAGATACGCAAATCAAACTGGCAGACAACCACAATCAAAGCAAGGAATCAAAATCAATCACACAATCAGAATTAGAGCATGCATATACATCATAATTATTAACCTAGAATCGTTACAAAATTATAAAACCATCACATGAAACCAAAACCGATAAAAATTGGAACTTTAACAAGAATTCATCAATTGACCAAGGCAGTATTATAGTTTTAGCCTAGGATCATACTTAGAACATTCAAACAGAAGTAATAAACACAAACCATGGTTTCAAACAGCATAATTAACGATAAAGATTCAAACTTTAAAACCTAGAATGCTATTATAACGAACCCGGAATTCAAAGCTGTGATCGTTAGCCTTCAATCGACCTTCTTGCTCCCAAAATCGCCTTATAATGTTCCTCAGACGGCTGGTTATCGAACCCCCTTGATAATTGCATTACAAAACTATTAAATTAGGATTTACAAAATTTTCCTGGAATACGAATCTCTCGCGTACCGCGAGAGAGTTAGGAAGCCCCTCGCGTACCGCGAGGGCCAAAACAATCGGTGTAACTTCTGGATTCCCTCGCGTACTGCAAGGGATTTTGATGTGGTCTACGCGTACCGCGAAGGGAAGAATTTTCAGATTTTTCTCCTTTATTTCTTGGACTTCATTCTTGTGCTTGGTTTCTTCGGGTTTTCTCTTATTATTACCACGAGCACCTTTAAACATAACATAGACTCAAAACACAACAAAAACGACTCAAAACGAATAGAAAACTAAGTAAAACGACTCTAAAACAATGGAATAAAGATGTGTGCTTTGCACTACATCAAACATCCCCACACTTAACCCTTTTTCGTCCTCGAAAAAGTCTGCAATGGAATCATAACTGAGATCTAACTTAACAATCAATTTAACATACTCACGCGTTAAAAAGCAATAATCAGTATTTCTGTCCGATTAAACCCAAGCACCAACTGTCTAGCCCCCGTGATGTGTTATAATTCATTTTTATACAACAATCAATCAATCTACGTGACTCACACTTAGAAGCTACAACTCTACCTAATCCCGTCTCAAGGTCATGTTTAGGCATGGGTTAAACCATGTAGATTTGCCCACCCCATTAAACTAAGATTTACATGTTTTTTAGAAATCAATGGATTATGGAACGAATGGATGGAACTGAGCGTTAATTAAAGCATACGAACTTTCGTCTAGAGGTGTGTCAACCAAGTCACTATCCCGGAAGCTAACATATAGACTAGATTCTAAACATTTAAGCACATAAATCTCACTTAGGGGTGTATTCTCCAAGTCACCATCCCAGAGGGAAACATATAAGCAAGACTCAGTTTTCAAATTAATCAAGCTCATATTTAAGGAATTATGGATTTATGGAATGGGCGCCACCGAAACTCGGATTTATTCTCATAAAAAGAGAGTGGCGTGCCATGAAAATTTTCAAAAACCTCTAAATTTTGGCTTAACGTGGTACCTATCACCCTATGTTGACAGTTTCAGTATTACCATTACCCTAAGAACCCACAAGATATCATGATATTATTACGTGATTAATCCTAAGTAACACTCACAGGCTATTTAAGCTATTCAAGGTGGCTGGGTCTACCAAAACATCACTAATTAGACAAGTTTTCTATTATTTATTCAATTAAACTCAACAAGAGATCCAGTTGTACTATCATTTTCCATTTATTATGCAAAACTTTTGATTTCAAAGGACATTTTTTAAAATTTTTTTTTTAATTTTTATAAAAGACACAACTAAAACACTCACATCCCCACACTTGAAAGACACATTGTCCTCAATGTGAAGCAAAACACAACTAAATGCAAAAAAAATAAAATAAAAAATAAAACAGGAAGCGACTTAGCTAATAATGTAGTGTAGGTCCCTCGGGTGTGGTGGATCGTCACATGCAAGTGGTCTACTAGTCGGACCGGGTGCGGAATACCCGTGACTAGGTGGAGAGTCTAACTGAACAAAGTAAACCGAACACAAGAGTCACAATAATCGTTCTTTGTATTATAAACACTCGACGGTTACAGAGAGAATACAAGCTGCGTACTTAGCAAAACTGAGTTCGTATGAACAAATGGTTCTGCGCACTTAGCTTCTGTGAACCTATCCTATTTATACTGACCTGATGCCTGCGCACTTAGCAAGTGCGCAGGACCAATTACTCCTGCGTACTTAACAAGTACGCATAGGTATTCCTGCGTACTTACTAAGTACGCAGGAGCATTCTCCTGCGCACATACAAGTGCGCAAAACACTTAGAAGAAATCAACAAAACATTAAGTAAAAGTAAATACAACTCGATAAACTTTTACATAATGACTCTTACATACAAAGACAAAATATAGAAATTAGACATACAAACCTAGACTCTATCCAGAGTGTTGTCACAGGAAAGTGCATCAACAAACTCCCCCTTGACAACAGCTCGGGATCTTCATCGTCTTCAGTCTTCAATCTTCAGTCTTCACAGCACTGCTTCCTTAGCTTCCATCTTCTTTTTGTAATCAAGACAGAACTTGATTAACTTGTCGTATTTGGCCGAGAGAAGCTTTGTCCATTCGTCAGTGTGGATGCAGAATTTGTCTGCTAGTACCTCCAGATCGTTCACAGAGAAATTGATGAAGCAGACTTCATCAAAAACCCTGATCACTTCCTTTGGCACTGTGTTTCCACTATCTGACTTACCTTTACCCATGATCACAGCCTCGCCCGTTTTTGGATCAACGTACCAGTACCACATGTCACCAAGAATATCCTGAGGTAACTTGCTCAGGGGAATCTTGGTTTCACATCGCACTGGCTTGTATACCAATCTCTTTAACGGCTTCTTAGTCACAGGATGCACAGCGTGCTTATCCTTGACTCTTCTGGGCACTTGAGGCTTGAGATACTCATACTTTCCCGATCTTGCTTCACGCTGTAGTATACTCCACAAACCCATTGCTACTGCATGATTTGAATGATTCAGCAGGTCGCGGTTTGCAAGGTTAACTAGGTCGTACCTGGGCAAAGAGTTGAACGCCTCACTGGTTGGTTTCAAGTATTGAACCCCTCCAGATCTTTTGATGGCGAACAACTGCTTGTCCTCCTCAAACCTGACAGCTAAGATCATACCTGTCGCTCCATACTTGTCATTGATAGACGTCTTTTGCCACACTGGAGCTGGACCTTTTATAGATGCAGAAGGCATGTCTTTCTCTTTTTGTGCCTCGGGGTCCACAGGTATAGGGTCGACCGGGGGGGCATCAGTTGTAGCTTCAACATTACTTGCTGTATCAACTGAGCCTGTGTCTGTTTCGAGCAGAGATTCGAGCGATGGTATTTCAAAGATCTCACCATCCTCTAACTCATACTCTAGATCCCCGTCGCCCTTGGGAATCTCGATTATCACATCATCATCATCATCATTCCAATCATCACCAGAGTCGATCTCTCCTTCTTCCATATTAAGGAGAGCATCGATCTGTGCTTCTTTAGAATAGTCAGGCTCGAGACATAGAATCTCACCAGCCACTGACTTCCCTTTATCACCGCCACCACCACCTGCTGAGGTATCACCACCCTCTTGCGTAGTAGACTCCCCCTCAGCCATTGACGTAGTAGAGATGGGCACAATTGCCGAAGCTTGGTGCTCACCTCCACTAGGACCGACTTCAGGATCCTTGTCTTTGTCATCATCCTTAGTCAAATCGACTGGATGACAGACCTCTGCACCGGTGGATTTTTCTTTTTCCTTCTCCCCCTGAGCACCTAGCTTCTCGGTCAGTTCAGCAATCAATTTGACCATAGTAGCGTGCTCCTGCCTTTGAGCATCCATCCTTAGCTCAATTGAAGTTCTGTGGGCCAGAATCATTTCATTCGTCTTCATTAATAGTTCATTCTGCGCCATCACATTCTTCAGCCGTTCATCAGTCCCCGTTCTCTGGCTACGCAGAATCCTAACTTCATCTGCCAGAGAGTTTATCTGTGCTTGTTGAGCATCAGACTCCTCCTTTGACGTTTGAATAGTCTTCAACAAGCCAGCAACTTGGGTTTCTAGCACATCGATCCTAGCTTCATTTGGATCCGGATGCCTAGATGATGAGGCTTCGGCGTTGTGGATGGGGGAAGAGAAGATTGTGTCAAAGTCGAACCCCTGTGAGAAATCACCGTAGTTGAAGGGTTGACCTGATGGCTCTTTGGTGGGTGCTGGAGTTGGGGATGGTATGATGTGAGTGGGTGTTATTGTTGGGGTGACTGTGACTGACTCCGTGAGAAGTGGAGCAGTCACCGTCACCTGGACGGTTGGAATAGGGAGGGTCACCGTCACAGGAATCACCTCTGTGACCGCCGTGACCGCCACATCTGCTTGTACCAGTGGCCTTCTCCTCCTTCTAAACAGTTGCCGTGCTGGCATGGTAGATTCTGGAATGGAAGCCTCAACTTGTACTGGTTGCACAGTTGGAATCTCTTCAACCCTGGGGATGGCAACCTCTTGCCTATCGCCCCTTTTCTTGTTGGTGCTCTCTTGTCTCTGTCTTTGTAAAGCAGCGTCAGAGTCGGAATCCGGCTCATATTCGCTGCTGGAGCTTTGTCTCTTTCTTTTTGAAGATGACGCAGGCTGGGTTACCTGTGCCTGTCTCCTCGGATGTGCCTGTGATGGTGCATCATCGGAATCAGAAGAATCTGATTCTGTAGCCTCCGAATCGGATTCCTCAGCACCACCAACACCACCTTCATCATCACCCTCATCATTACCTTCATCATTACCTTCATCATCCTCATTCTCTTCATCTTGTTCTTCATCAGAGTGATCACTCATCTCTGGTCCCGAGTTGGGACTAAACCAGTTCCAATCCTCCGGAGCGACGTATGCTTCATTCAATAGGTGGCCAAAGAGTTCAGTGTGCTCAGGGGTAGGATCTACACTGCCTGGCTTTAGAAACTGTGCAAAAACTCGCTTGGCCACTCTCTTCACTTGCAGTCTCTCCCCGATCGCACGCAGGTTTGGCAACGCATCATCGATCAAAAGTTGCACAAACCTCGGGTATAAAAGGAACCTAAACCTCTCCGCCGTATTTATCTGGTCATTGATTGCTTTGAAAATAAAGCGGGAGAAGTTGTAGCCCCGATTGAGAGACAAGCCCACCATGGCTGCGGCAAGGTCATGACCCATGGCATCCTTCCCTGCTTTCCTTGATGAGATGCACATGATCATGATGTGGGCAAAGTAACGCCATTGATCTAGAACCCATATTTTTTTGTATGAAGCATAGTCCCTTTCCCCGACATATCCCATTCTCTGCCTCCAACACCCATCCACGTAGTAATCTGGATAGGATGTTGGGTCGGTGGGAAGGTCTCCAAACTGCAGTACTCTCCTTATTGTATCCTCAGAGATGGCAATAGCCCGACCGTCAATGGTAGCTCTGATACCACTTGTAGGTCCCGTGAGCCTCGTCGCGCAGCGGATAATAACACGATCTGTTCTGCGATTTGTGTGGGAACAAAGAAACGAGACAGAGAACATGAACACAGATAAAAGACGATGAAACGAAACGTAATCCATAACAAAGAAGTCATCCCGTATTACAGACTACATACCGAAGGAACACACATCTCTCATCTAAGCTCACGGTCCAGGGGTCGGGAGAGCTCTTCCCGACCCGGACAACCTGTTCCAGAGTTCCACCTACAAATGAAGACAAGTCTTCTATTTATAGGGGCAGGAACACTTCCTGCGTACTTGAAAGCCTTGCGTACTTACTAAGTACGCAAGGCAAAAGCCTTGCGTACTTACTAAGTACGCATGGTCTTGAATTCGAGTGTTGTAAGTGAGTTTGGAGACGTTTTTACTGAGTTTTACAAGCAAAGAGAGGTTATTTTGTTGATTTTTGTGATAAAAAAGGGGTAGCTCTTGAGCACTTTTTAGAAGCAAAAATCTCTCAAAAACCGATCTTTGTTGTGTGTTTTGAGCATCATAGGTTGGTTAGAAACTTGTTTCTGACCCTTTGACTCAATTGCATTGATCATCAGACCATTTTTTTACCAACTCCGACGAGTTTCAGGTCACCGGAAAGGTTTGGTGAGAGTTGCTGAAAAGGTGTCCTGCGTACTTACCATTTTTGGCAAAAAGTACAGTTTTCTGCGAACTTGCTAAATACGCAAGAGTTATCTCCTGTGTACTTACAAGTGCGCAAGACAGAACTGCGAACTTAAGACTTATCCTGCGTACTTAACAATTTACTCCTGCGTACTTACAAGTACGCAAGGGCAAATATTAAATACGCAAGACCATTCATAAGTGCGCAAGGCCAATCCTAAGTGCGCAATAGCTACTGACTTTTCTGATTTTTGACCAAGTGTTCACCATGTCAAACCTTCAGAACCTTAGTAGTATGTTAAATTATGATAATGAAATCGGTATTCCACAGAAACCTCCCAAGTTGCTCAATGTAAACGATTATTCCAATTGGAAAGCCCGCTTTGAGCACTATATTTCATACACCGATTCATCGTTATGGATACCTATTCTTGAGGGATATAAGCATCCAACCCACTTGTATCTTGATGAAAACGTACCTAAGCCTATCTCTAAGCTGGATGCAGAAGAAAAGAAAATTTATGATCGAGAGAAGAAGGCATTGGGTTCAATCACTATGTCATTAACTCGGGATTTGTTCCACAGTTTCCGAGGATATGAATCTTCTAAGGATCTTTGGAAAGCTTTACAGAAAAGATTCGAAGGAAATAGTGACATCAAGAAAAGCAAGAGGGATCTTCTCCGGAAGCAATACGAGTGCTTCAGATTTATAGAAAATGAATCTTTAGATGATCTTATCTCTAGATTCTATCACCTATAAACGGAGTTGAAATCGTTTGAGCTTAAATATCCAGAAGAGGAAATGGTGGAAAAGTTTTTGGATGCTCTGCCACCAAGATATGAGATGTATACAACCCTGATGAGGGAAAGTTCAAAGTTCTACGAGATGACAGTAGATGAGGCAGTCGGTAAGATTCAGGCTCATAACATGAATCTTATAAAAAGGGAGAATTCTGGAAGACCTCAGATACAGGACCCTTCCATGTATCACGTGACGACTTCCACGTCAATGTCTTCCGGCTCTGGGATTGCACTCTTTACTGGGAAATCCATTGAAGAAGACCACTCTAATGGTTGTGGTGGTCATGCATGTTATGCATCAGGATCAGGGTTTGGATCTCATCAACAAAATCAACAAAACTCAAAGACTCCTCAGAATACGTGCTCAGCCAACCAGTCAGCTATTGCCAAGATAGCTGAAGATCATGTAGCACTATTCTCATCTTGCATGCTGGCATATGAGAATTTCATTGGTGGAAAGCTAACGGATCCTGAGACTATTGAAGAGGACTTCAATCAAGTGGATCCTGATGATATTGAAGACATGGATATTCAGTGGAATATGGCCATGTTACTGAGGAGGGCCAAGCGTTTCCTGAACAGAACAGGAAGAAAGTATATTGGCGGGCATTCTAATGCCAAGGTTGGATTTGACAAATCCAAGGCCAAGTGCTACAAGTGTCAAAACTATGGACACTTTGCTCGTGAATGTCAAAAGGACAGAGCACCTGCCTCTGGTTTTACCAGACCTAGCCAGGGAAACAGCCATGGCCAAAACAACCAAAGTCACCACAATCATACCCAAAGTAATCAGTCCAATGCACTGGTCGCACAGAATGACGAAAATTTTGATTGGGGTGTGCATCTAGAAGACGCCATCATTGCTCAAGCACAGGTTGGTCTCATGGCAGAAATCATGGAGCTGATGGAGGCCGAGAGGAAGGAGGCCGAGAGGAAGGAAGCTGAAGAAGAGGAATCTTCTGAAACTGAAGGAGAGGAATCTTTTGAATCTGAAGAAGAGGAAGCTTCTGTAGCTGATGAAAAGGAGTCTACCACTGCTGTCGCTCTCATGGCAATTGGAGAAGGACAAATTTCATCATCTGAGGTAGATTCTAACCCTTTCTCTGTTGTTTCTTGTTCTAAATGTATAGGGCTAAAAAATGAAATTTCTGATCTCCAAGACATAATTGAACCCTTAAAGTTGGCAGCTAAAAATTACAAAATGAATGAATCACGTTTTAAAGAATCAGTTGAAATGCTACAGAAAGAAAAACAAGACTATTCTTTAAAAATAAGCGACCAACAGGTTCATTTGGACATTGCGTATAGGGCTTTGGAAAAGAAGAACAATGAAATTAACAAACTGCAAAATGAGATCTTGCAGCTCAAATGCACTAACGAGAAATTGAAAAACTCTCGCTTCGTGGTGGAACACTACGAATCCGTGGTGAGAAAAATGAATGGCCTAGGACTTGGTACCAATGCCATTCCTCCACCAATAAGTGGGCAGTTTGTCAATAGCTTGATAGACATTGATCTCACTTGTCTAGATGAGCCCTCTGATAAGGATGATTCCCCTAAAAAGGATGAATCCTCAAGTAAGGCTAACTCCACATCTAGTGAGGAGTATGTTACTGCTTCTGAGGATGGGTCGGTTAACACTTGCCCTGAAGGAGTAGTGTCTAAGGAGTTGTTGACTGAACAGAAAGTCCAGAAAAACATTATCACTAATGGTGATAATTGCATTTTAACTGAACCTGATATCATTGAAACAAATGATAAACTTAAGGGAATGCTTTACGAGGGTTTTAAAAATATTAACCAAGCTAAGAAAGAGGCTTTTTCATCTCATTATGGGCTGGGTTACAAAGAAAATTTGCAAAAGTATTATACCCCCAAACATTAAACTGTAAAAGTTCAAACTTCTGTTCATAAACCAACTCTTCCTTCTCACAATGGTGAGTTTTCTAAGGCCAGAACTAAAGAGCCTTACATGAGAACTTATGTTGACAAGAGGAATTGCTTTCACTGTGGCTTGGTTGGTCACATTGTTGTGAACTGTCCTTCTAAGAACCCAGGGAAACGGCATGTTGTTTCACGACCAACTGTTATCCCTAAGTCGCCAGTAGTGAAAGCTCCTATCAGACCAAAGCTAAATGTGGTGAAACCACCAGTGCAACCGATAGCTAAGCCAAAGATCAAATCTGAGGCCAAGCCATCTGTTGTAAGAAAGGTAAAGCAACCTGCTGTACCTCGTGTGTCTACATCTGGTAGTACACGCACTGGTGAGAAACCTGTGGCTAGACTCTCTAAGCCACAGAGAAGAAGAAGGAATAAGAGGTTGAGAAAGCTGGAACAGCTGACTAAAGCTCAATCAGGTGAAGCTTCCACAAGTTCACCGGCTGTGATTGAACCAAAGTCTTCTGTTCTGGTTAAGATTCAAAAGAGATCCTGGAACAAGAAAGTTAAAGATTCTCAATCTCCTGTTCCCAATTCCTCCAAAGATTCACCAATTTTGGACAGTCATCATGACTGTGAGTTGAAAGAAGTAGTTTATTTTGAGAAGGATGGACGACCCAAGACCACAATGGCTTGGGTCTCCAAATCTAACTAATTCTTTTGTTACTCGTGCAGGGACGTCCGAAGGGTACTATCTCTAACCGCTGGTATGTAGATAGTGGATGCTCCCGGCACATGACAGGAAACATGGCCTTGCTTCAAGACGTTAAACCATTTAGAGGCGGCTATGTGGCCTTTGCCGGAGAAAAAGGCGGCAGTATCATGTGTCAAGGCGTGGTTTCGAACGGTTGTGTTAGCTTTGACAATGTCAACTTCTGCGAGCAGCTGAAGCATAACCTGTTGAGTGTCTCACAGATGTGTGACAAGGAGTACTCAGTGATGTTTGACAAGTCAGAATGTCTGATTCTCAAACCCGGTTTCAAAGTTCCTGATGACTGGATTCTGATGAGAGCACCAAGAACAAACGACACTTATCAGATTGATATGAGCGTGGCAAAAACCACCTCATCAGTTGCTACTTGTTTGCTTACAAAAGCGACAGAGCTTGACTCAATCTTCTGGCATAGGAAACTCGGACATATTTCTTATCGTAAAATGAATCATCTTGTCCGAAACGGTTTGGTAACCGGGGTTCCTAAGCTGAGATTTACCGTTGCAGATGACTGTATGCCTTGTAAAAAGGGCAAACAGCAACGGAAGTCTCACAAGCCCAAGCTCCAAAACTCTATCGATACCCCTTTGGAGCTATTACACATGGATCTGTTTGGCCCCATAAGTATCAGGAGTATTGGAGGTAAGTCATTCTGTCTAGTTGTAACTGATGATTTCTCACGTTTTTCTTGGGTGCATTTTTTAGGTACAAAAGATGAGACTGCTAATATTCTTCAATACTTGATCCTGAGCTTGGAATCTCTTTGCAAGCTGAAAGTTAGAAGAATAAGGAGTGACAACGGAACTGAGTTCAAGAATAATTTGATGGAACTTTTCTGTCTCAAGAAAGGGATCCGTCACGAATTCAGCGCGCCGTACACGCCTCAGCAGAATGGAGTTGCTGAACGGAAGGACAGAACACTGATTGAGACTGCAAGGACTATGCTGTCAGATGCAAAGCTTCCTGTCACTTTCTGGGCAGAAGCAGTAAATACAGCTTGTCACGTCTTAAACAGAGTTTTGGTGGTGAAAAGACACAATAAGACTTGTTATGAGTTGATCAACAATCGACTTCCCAATCTTGATTACCTAGTTCCTTTTGGTAGTCCTTGTTCCTTGTTGCTACAGTATAAAGATCGTAAATCTAAATTTCATGCGAAAGCGGTGGAAGGCATCTTCTTAGGATATGTTGCCAATTCGCCCTGCAAGAGAGTGTACAACATAGGAACTCGTACTGTCGAGGAATGGTTCGAAGTGGATTGTAGTAAACACAGCATTCCACCAGAACCAAAAGGTCCAGCTTGGGGTTTTGATTATGATGCGCTATTCAAGTCTTTCAATCTTCCTGAGCTATCTGCAGAAGACGCCGAAAATGTTTATAATCTATTGAATGGCGGCAGTTTTTCTACTCGTGCTACTGTACCAATTATAACTCCTGATTCCAATGCTGCATCTGCATCTGGAACTCATGACAGTGATAACAGTGAAAGTGTTCATGTTGTTGGAGATGACGCTCAAGCCAATCCTAACACAACTGTAGGAAATGAAGCTCCAGCTGATCCAATTAACATTGAATCTTCTTCTGCTGAAACACAGGAAATGGGGGAGTTGAGCACAAATTTAGATCCAGAAATTCAAGAACCAATTGTACCGGAGACGAGAGTGCATAGGAATCATCCAATCGACAACATTATTGGTGATCCTTATGCCGGTGTTCAGACTCGTCATAGAACCATCACTGAGAACACCAGTCTTTACACAGAGATATTTGACACTGGTGTCATGGAAACATGTCTACATGCTGCATTCGTGTCCCAGATAGAGCCGAAGAATGTGAAGGAGGCTCTCACTGACAACTGCTGGATTGAGGCGATGCAAGATGAATTGTCCCAATTCCAAAAGTTGCATGTATGGGATTTGGTTGACTTGCCAAAAGGCTTTCAGCCAATTGGAACCAGATGGGTGTTCAAATGCAAGACGGATGATCGTCATGTAGTTGTGAAGAACAAGGCAAGATTGGTTGTTCAGGGTTTTTATCAACAAGAGGGCTTGGATTACACGGAAGTATATGCCCCAGTTGCTAGAATTGAGGCCATTCGACTGTTCTTGGCTTATGCCACAAATGTCGGCTTCAAGGTCTACCAACTTGATGTGAAGAGTGCTTTCCATTATGGTAAAGTTCATGAAGAAGTCTATGTCACTCAACCTCCCGGTTTTGAAGATCCGCATAATATCAATAAAGTGTACAAGCTCGACAAAGCACTTTATGGTCTTCATCAAGCACCGCGGGCATGGTATGAGACACTATCAAAGCATTTACTGTCTAATGGTTTCGACCATGGACAGATTGACTCGACTCTCTTCATAAGGAAAGCAGGAGGTGACATTCTACTTGTGCAAGTATATGTCGACGACATCATCTTTGGGTCGACCAATGAAGGGATGTGTAGGGAATTCGAGAAGGTGATGAAGTCCAAGTTTGAAATGAGCAATATGGGTGAACTGTCGTTCTTCCTGGGTCTGCAAGTCAGTCAAAGAGAGGATGGCATTTATCTACATCAAACTAAGTACGTGCAAGACATCCTGTCAAAATACAAGATGAGTGATAGCACTACTTATGGCACACCAATCCCAGTCAATCATGGTTTGCATCCTGACAAAGATGGGAAGGATGTAGACAGCAGGTTGTACCGTGGGATGATCAGATCACTTATGTATCTCACAGCTTCAAGACCCGATATTATGTTTGCTGTATGCTTGTGCTCAAGGTTTCAGTCTCAACCGAAGGAGTCACATATGATAGCCGTGAAGAGGATTTTCAGATACCTGAAAGGGAAACCCCGATTGGGTCTTTGGTACTCCAAGCAGCAGTCATTCGACTTCAAAGCCTACACTGATTCAGATTATGGCGGTTGTAACCTTGACAGAAAGTCAACTTCTGGCGGATGTCAATTCTTGGGAGACAGACTGGTCTCCTGGCAGTGCAAGAAGCAGTCAACGGTTTCTGTCTCAACTTGTGAAGCAGAATACATTGCTGCAGCTAGCGGTTGTTCTCAGATATTGTGGATTCAGCAGCAATTGCGAGACTACGGCTTGAACTTCACTGGAACTCCTTTATTCATTGACAACAATGCCACCATGTCCATCACAAATAACCCGGTGAAACATTCCAAAACTAAGCATATTGAAATTCGCCATCATTTCATCCGTGATTGTGCTGAAAAGCATTTAATTGAACTTGTAAAGGTTCACACGGATGACAATCTTGCTGACCTTTTCACAAAGGCATTTGATCGGTCCCGTTTTGAGCATCTTGTCAACTTGATAGGAATGTTCAATCCCGAGTGAAAAATTAATTTTCTTAAATCAATTCAATTCATGGAAGTTAAATTTTTTTTCTTTTTAAATTTTTTTTGTATAGTTCTGTTAGTTTAAAATACTTTACGAAAATAAAAAAAATAAAAAAAAAATGTTTGTACATCTGAAATATTAGAAAATGGAGAAAATTTCAAAAGTTCACTTGAGAAACGAGGAAATGATAGTACATCTGAAATGATCTAACCATCATAGACTGCTCATGGGAAATGATTGCGTCATGTTTACTTAATTGTTTAAATTATTATGTTTTTAATCTGTTTACTTACAAGTAATTTGAATTGTCAGTAGGCTGTATGCGTCTTTGAATCACTAGTAGTGTGGAAACTAAATCTAAATTACAACTGTGATTTGAACCCATATTTGCAAGTGTGTGTGTGTAAAAGAATAGAAAAGATCATTATCAGATAAAGGATGTTAGATTTTGGCAGTAATTTTCTTTTGAGATCAGTTTCGGGTTATGTTGTTAGCACAATTAATGCGGTTCATCTCACTGCCCATACTCACAAGTATGCAAGGAGAGATTGAATCAAGACATGTCTCTACATCAACCGTTGAGCATGTATTCACCCTTGAATCATTCCTGGTTCATTGAAATCAAATCCAGATAAAAGTTGGATCCCGTTACCTTATAATCAAACACCATGTTCCTTATCCCGAATCATCATACCGATATTCAAAGAAGAAAATCACATGAAACCAAGACAATTGAATCACTCGATTCTGAATCTTATGATTCTTGATAATCCTCATGGATTCTGCTTGATTTTTCTGTGCTAATTGATGTAACTTCATTCTAAAAATTAAGAATATCATTGGAAAAATCTTAGATGCCTTGAGATAGTGCAAAATATCGCATTTAAGTGGGGTACACGTTGTATATTTTATAATTAATAACTTAATACACAAGAACATGATACAAAGATGCATATAGTTTCAAATCTTATAATATTGTCAACTTGAATTACTTGTTTATTTGCTTATTACGTAAGAATAAAGAGTAATACATGACATGATCCCATATTCTTTGATGTTTATATTGTATCGTTTTTGCTATAAGTTAGCCTGATATGATCCTCTGCTCGTGTCTTTGATCAAAAATAGCTTGTGTGAATATTTGTACATATCTATTTTGAAAAGAACAAAAAGATTTTAAGTTTATGCATTGTTTAAGTTTAATTCAGAAAAGGCCAAAAATATTTTATGTTTAACCTTCATGAATTGTATTTGAATCCTCCCGATTGAATATTTTTATCTTGTTCGTTATTTGACTTGAAAATCTTCATAATTCTGAGTTGAAAATTGCGCACTTAAAGTTTCTGCGCACTTGTCAAGTACGCACGAAGTAAGACTTGCGCACTTAGCAAGTACGCAAGAGTTAATTCCTGCGTACTTGTTAAGTACGCAAGAGTTAATTCGTGCGCACTTAGCAAGTACGCACGAACATTATCAGTGGGGTATAAGTTCAACACTTAGAAAAATTTTCAGGTTAAGCTTTCAAACCGAAATTTTTCCCCCTGCAATTTTCTCTCAAAATCGAGTGTGTTCAAACCCGTTTTTCATCCCTTCCACTTTATCATCTTCGTATTTCATCTCCTTGGTGAGATTTTAGACCGATTTCATCCGTAAATTCGTGAAATTTTGGACCGATTTTTGACTTAGAATTTTTAGGTTAAATCCGTAGAATTTTTGGGGTAAAATGGGTTGTTTACTTGTAGGTCCCGTGAGCCACGTCGCGCAGCGGATAATAACACGATCTGTTCTGCGATTTGTGTGGGAACAAAGAAACGAGACAGAGAACATGAACACAGATAAAAGACGATGAAACGAAACGTAATCCATAACAAAGAAGTCATCCCGTATTACAGACTACATACCGAAGGAACACACATCTCTCATCTAAGCTCACGGTCCAGGGGTCGGGAGAGCTCTTCCCGACCCGGACAACCTGTTCCAGAGTTCCACCTACAAATGAAGACAAGTCTTCTATTTATAGGGGCAGGAACACTTCCTGCGTACTTGACAAGTACGCAAGGCAAAAGCCTTGCGTACTTACTAAGTACGCATGGTTTGGTCATGCGTACTTGACAAGTACGCAAGGCAAAAGCCTTGCGTACTTACTAAGTACGCAGGACCAAACTGGTGTGCGGGCTAAGTACTCAGGAACACCCTCCTACGTACTAGCCACGTACACCGATACATAGAATTTAATCTATAGTTACAAAACATGCTTCTACAAACTCCCTCTTAACTATAGCATCAAATTCTATCTATCTCTAACACTGATATACATCAGTTTACAAAGAATGTCCTAACAGACTCCCTCTAAACTAATGACATCAAGTGTCTTCTGGTGAGACTTGATCTTCTGGCATTCCACTTGTGATCTTCAAATCTTCAAACTTCAGTCTTCAGTTGCCGAGTGATGGCAAACCCGACTCCCTCTAACTGTAGCTTTCATTGTAGACCAAACCAAGTGCTTCAATAAGAACCAACTAACCCAACACAACTCATTGTAGTTCATCCTCTCTGCAGTAGCAACCTCCACCCTGACTTAGACTTCTGAGTCTTACAATGTCTTCCTAAACAGGTAACAATAGTAGACTAAGACAGCTCCAAATCAGCTGGCATATGATAGAGAGTTTGAGTTTCCAATAACCTACATCAAACTAATCAGCTCCCATAGGAATTCCAGTAAGATAAACTTAAGTCTTCAACCAGATGTGTCCAACTCTATCCTGTATCTTCACGAGTCAACCAAATTCCCGAAGACGTTCATTTCCAATATCCCCTTTCAGGTTAAGCTCCATCTGACTAGACCAGAAACAAGGGTATGTTTCCTATCCCATCGGCCAATGGTAAAAGGTTCCATCTTCAACTAATAATCCAACGAATATCCAGCTTCATCTTGAAGACACATGATAGAATCAAACACGATAAATATAGTTTACACGAGAAATCACGGTTGAGATCCATGTTACGTCAAAGAGGTATATATATAGGAAGTACCAACGGCTTTTCCACCACCTCTTTAATGTCTCATGAATACATCCCCCTCATTTCTCTGTAAACTATGACCAGCTTCATCACCACTTCACTCAAATCCTCAAAAAGCACAACTAGCCAACTCCATGATTTTATTCTTTATTCCTTTGCAAAGATCCAAAACAGCAAATCCTTGGGTTCAAGTTGTTCCAGTATTCATCCCCTATTAAAGAAGTATCCGAGGACACTCGTAGCCTACATATTCAGGTTTGAATACCTAAACAAGATGATTCTTTTTCCGAAAGACCCAAAGCAGCCACATCTTCACAAATAGAACGAGACCTTTAGCCGATGACGACCCAATTGCTCCCATTAGTTCAGCATTCATACCCTATTAAATAAGTATCCCGGATACTCGTAGCCTACATTTTCAGGTATGGACCCTTAAACAATGTATGACAAGTGGTATCATCCAACAAAAATCTCGTTCGTGTTTCGCCAAGCCACATCGTATACAAATTCTGGTCCGGAAAAACCAAAATTACTATCTTCTCAAGAATGGGCCGAAACACGCGTACAAATGATCACACAAAATTTTGGACAAGGAAGGTTTTCCCGCCAAAAAACTCATGCGTAGGGTGTTGCTGCGTATTTAGTAAGTTCGCAGAGCTAGTCCATGCGTACTTAGTAAATAAGCATATGTAGGGTGTTGCTGCGTATTTAGTAAGTTCGCAGAGCCAAGTACTCATGCGTACTTGCTAAGTGCGCAGAGAAATACTCTTGCGTACTTAGCTAAGTACGCAGGTCACTTCTCATGCGTACTTACTAAGTACGCAGGGCTAACCCATGCGTACTTAGCAAATACGCAGAAAAGGTGATTCTGCGTACTTGTTCAGTACAGCAGTGTTCTTGACGGATCTTGAGGAGAATGCTCGAAACGTGACGGATCTGAGAAATTAATGCTTCCAAAAGCTTCGAAAACATCATCTAACAAACCCTTAGCCTTCCAAACACCAAATGAAGTGATAACAAACTCGATTTTAAGGATTTTAGGTTACGAACTCGTTTTGCTCAAAACCCTAAAAAATCGAAACTGGAACACAAATCAACGAATACCGAGGCTCTGATACCACCTGTAGGTCCCGCGGGTGTGGTGGATCGTTACATGCAAGTGGTCTACTAGTCGGACTGGGTGCGGAATACCCGTGACTAGGTGGAGAGTCTAACTGAACAAAGTAAACCGAACACAAGAGTCACAATAATCGTTCTTTGTATTATAAACACTCGACGGTTACAGAGAGAATACAAGCTGCGTACTTAGCAAAACTGAGTTCGTATGAACAAATGGTTCTGCGCACTTAGCTTCTGTGAACCTATCCTATTTATACTGACCTGATGCCTGCGCACTTAGCAAGTGCGCAGGACCAATTACTCCTGCGTACTTAACAAGTACGCATAGGTATTCCTGCGTACTTACTAAGTACGCAGGAGCATTCTCCTGCGCACATACAAGTGCGCAAAACACTTAGAAGAAATCAACAAAACATTAAGTAAAAGTAAATACAACTCGATAAACTTTTACATAATGACTCTTACATACAAAGACAAAATACAGACATTAGACATACAAACCTAGACTCTATCCAGAGTGTTGTCACAGGAAAGTGCATCAACATGTAGATGCATTCAAGTGAATGTACAACTTCGTTCTTCCTCGTGTGCACCGTATAGCATTTTGGTCACGGTTGCACACACTGCTGGGTTGCTCAATAAGATATCAGGATCAATTCCGTCTGAATGGAGATTGAGTACGGACATAATGATGTACACCTGCAAAACTAAACTCACACATACCCGCAACATCAAACTGACACAAAATAAAAGACTCAAACTGACTCTGGATAGAATATAAGGATACGTGCCCGATGCGTGACAAACACATAGACATACGGCAAGGTGGATTATCGGTTACGAATGGGTCCCTAATTTCCTATTGTCGTGGTGGTCGGTGATTGAAATGATACGATATGATGGGTGGAGATGATGGATGAGGTGATAGATGGTTGTGGAATGTGGTGTGATGATCGGTGTGATGGTGGAGAGATGATTATGGAATGGTAGGAGTGGGTGGTGAAAGGTGAACGGTGAACGATATGGACAACCATGGGAAAACAAGGGGATAGGGCAAAACCAGAGGGCCTCGCGTACCGCGAAAACCTGGCCGCCATTCTTCGCGTACCACGAGGGATGGATGCTTAGGCGGGCCCGACTGTTTTGTCTCTCGCGTACCGCGAGAGACTTATGGACATGCCTCGCGTACCGCGAGAGACCCCTGGTTACCGAAAGTTAAGAAATTTTTCATGTTTTATACTTAGAATTTTTTTGGCTTCTTAAAGTTCTTGTTCACCCAAAATTTTTTCATAACTCGTTCTAATGATCAAAACCAATGCAGAACATACCTGGAACGTCGTTCCCAACGATTTTCCTCACCGAATCAAGCACGAATTCCTGTAAAACACGAAACACACTACCGAAAAAACAAAGAAAATGCCACTGACACGGACCACGGAAAGCATACAAACTCTACATCCCGGGCACTTGCCCGAGAATCAACCAAGCCTATCAGGAGGCTTCTCGTTGATTCTAACCGGCACCGCCTTCATTCTACGCTATCTACCGGCTCTCCATAACTTCAACAAACTCCTACTCCTCACAAACATTGAACTCATATCACATTTTGCACATAAATCTTTCGACCACATTTTATATCTACCCGGTCCGAATTTAATACGCATCAAATACCCAAGTAATCTATCATCCCTAAACGTCCCTACACTTGGGGTTTTCAATCTCTCTAACTCACCGATGTCTCTCAACACACGGATTCTTTCACGGGGTAGCCTAGACCTAGGAGTATTGGAACTAATGGTAGGGTCAACACTCACCCTCTCAGAGTGCACGACAGTAAAGAGTAGCGGTTCAGAAATAGAATTAACTATGGATATGATCTCTAAACCTCTATCGGGATCTCCGGGATCATCAACATTCTCTTCTAACTTCCCCACACTTGGGGTTTTGCCAATGATCGCATCTAGCTCTGCCATCATCCCCATCAGATCATCAGGCATCTCATCGCCGTATTCGTCCGGCTCATCTAGTAACTTCTCCAACTCTACCGCCCAATCGGATGGTCCTTCTAAACTCAGGGCAGGTTCACCAACTTCTAACAGTGGATCAGAGTCCTGATGATAGTCCATGAAGGCATCAAGCATGGACACGGAGTGGCTATGCTCGTCAACAACCTCCACAGACTGTGTGGCATCAAATATTAACGACTCATCCCCCACACGAAGTGTGAGTTTTCCGTCAAAGACATCGATTACTGCCTTGGCGATGCGCAGGAATGTGGTGTGACACCCTGTAGGTCCCGGGAGCCTCGTTGCGCAACGGATATACACGGACCTGTTCTGTGATTTGTGTGGAAACCAAGAAACGAGACGGAGAAACACAAACAAATCAAAAGATAATGAAACGACACGTAATCCATAACATAGAAGTCATCCCGTATTACAGACTACATACCGAAGGAGCACACATCTCTCATCAAAGCTCACGGTCCAGGGGTCGGGAGAGCTCTTCCCGACCCGGACACCTCTCGACCTTGTTCCAGAGTTCCACCTACAAATGAAGACAAGTCTTCTATTTATAGGGGAAGGAACATTACCTGCGTACTTGACAAGTACGCATGGTTTGGTCATGCATACTTGACAAGTACGCAAGGCAAAAGCCTTGCGTACTTACTAAGTACGTAGGACCAAACTGGTGTGCATGCTAAGTACTCAGGAACACCCTCCTGCGTACTAGCCACGCACACCGATACATAGAATTTAATCTATAGTTACAAAACATGCTTCTACAAACTCCCTCTTAACTATAGCATCAAATTCTATCTATCTCTAACACTGATATACATCAATTTACAAAGAATGTCCTAACAGACTCCCTCTAAACTAATGACATCACGTGTCTTCTGGCGAGACTTGATCTTGTAGCATTACACTTGAGATCTTCAAATCTTCAAACTTCAGTCTTCAGTTTCCGAGTGATACACACGACTCCCTCATAACTGTAGCTTTCGTTGTAGACCAAACCAAGTGCTTCAATAGGAACCAACTAACCCAACACAACTCATTGTAGTTCATCCTCTCAGCAGTAGCAACCTCCACCCTGACTTAGAATTCCTCCAAATGTGCTAGCATATGATAGAGAGTTTGAGTTTCCAATAACCTGCATCAAACTAATCAGCTCCCATAGGAATTCCAGTAAGATAAACTTAAGTCTTCAACTAGATGTGTCCAACTCTATCCTGTATCTTCACAAGTCAACCAAATTCCCGAAGATGTTCATTTCCAATATCCCCTTTCAGGTTAAGCTCCATCTGACTAGACCAGAAACAAAGGTATGTTTCCTATCCCATAGGCCAATGATAAAGGGTTCCATTTTCAACTAATAATCCAATGGATATCCAGCTTCATCCTGAAAACACTTGATATAATCAAACACAAAATCATGCTCAGCAGTGATCACCTTATATCCAAAGTCCAACATTCTTCAATTAGATCTTCATTCCTGGTTCACACCTCCTAATCTGTACACGTTCACCGCGGTGAAGTTCCATAACTAGGTTGTCTATCTGGATTCCGCCCAGATCCCAAATGATAAATCCCATCATAATTGAATCACATCAAATCTTGAACACAGGCTTGACCAATGAGCACGAAAAATATAGTTTACATGAGAAATCACGGTTGAGATCCATGTTACGTCAAAGAGGTATATATATATATATATATATATATATATATATATATATAGGAAGTACCAACGGCTTTTCCACCACCTCCTTAATGTCTCATGAATACTAGATTTTATCCCCCTCATTTCTCTATAAACTATGACCAGCTTCATCATCACTTCACTCAAATCCTCAAAAAGCACAACTAGCCAACTCCAGGATTTTATTCTTTTATTCCTTTGCAAAGATCCAAAACAGAAAATCCTTGGGTTCAAGTTGTTCCAGTATTCATCCCCTATTAAAGAAGTATCCCGGATACTCGTAGCCTACATATTCAGGTTTGAATACCTAAACAAGATGATTCTTTTTCCGAAAGACCCAAAGCAGCCACATCTTCACAAATAGAACGAGACCTTTAGCCGATGACGACCCAATTGCTCCCATTAGTTCAGCATTCATACCCTATTAAATAAGTATCCCGGATACTCGTAGCCTACATTTTCAGGTATGGACCCTTAAACAATGTATGACAAGTGGTATCATCCAACAAAAATCTCGTCCGTGTTTCGCCAAGCCACATCGTATACAAATTCTTGTCCGGAAAAACCAAAATTACTATCTTCTCAAAAATGGGCCGAAACACGCGTACAAATGATCCCTAAAAATTTTGGCCAAGAAAAGTTTACCCGCCAAAAAACAACCATGCGTACTTAACAACCATGCTCATGCGTATTTGATAAGTTCGCAAAGACAACCATGCGTACATGCTAAGTACGCAGAGTCAAATACTCATGCGTACTTAACAAGTATGCAGGACAACTTCTCTTGCGTATTTAGTAAGTACGCAGGGCAAAACCCATGCGTACTTAGTATGTACGTAGAAAAGATGAATTTGCGTACTTATCAAAAAGTAACAGCGTTCTTGACGGATCTTGAGGAGAATGCTCGAAAAGTGATGGATCTGAGAAATTGATGCTTCCAAAAGCTTAGAAATCATCATCTAACAAACCTTTAGCTCTCCAAACACCAAATGAAGTGATAACAAACTCGGATTTAAGGAATTTTGCAAGAAAAAGCAGCGAACTTTTATAACTCAGATCTGCTCAAAAAACCCTAAAACCCGAAACTAGAACACAAATCAACGAACACCGAGGCTCTGATACAACTTGTAGGTCCCGGGAGCCTCGTCGCGCAGCGGATATACACGGACCTGTTATGTGACAAGTACACAAGGCAAAAGCCTTGCGTACTTACTAAGTACGCATGGTTTGGTCATGCATACTTGACAAGTACGCAAGGCAAAAGCCTTGCGTACTTACTAAGTACGCAGGACCAAACTGGTGTGCATGCTAAGTACTCAGGAACACCCTCCTGCATACTAGCCACATACACCGATATATAGAATTTAATCTATAGTTACAAAACATGCTTCTACACACCCGATAAATTTCCGTTAACCCCGTTAACCTAAACTGCGTTATCTCATAAACTACAGGGACCAAACCTGTCAAATCTCAAACATCTCAAGCCACAAGGACTATTTATGCATTTCCCCAAAACTCAACTAAGCACGATCGCGTCGTGTACTCAAGCACGGTCGTGCCTGGTGCCGAGGCACGATCGCGCCTCATGCCCAGTTGAAACGTAAACCAGACTTAATTCGCTAAATCATTTCAATTCGTAACCGGCAACCACGATCGAGCCATTAACGACCATTATTGAGGTCTTAAACACCCGCGTTATCTCTAATTAAACTCCATTATGGGTAATCATTTCAAAACAGTCGATCTCATTATCATATCACTTGAATCCGATCATTTGGAATTATTACTGCGCAAACAAACTACTCCACACCTCGTACGAACCTCTGTCAAGCTCTCGCGTATTCCATTTTGTCCGGAGACGAAGTCGGAGTCGCCGGAATTCAAGCCGGAACACACTCTATCAATTCGTCAGTGTTTGAGGTAATTGAACACATCCTTATCTTCGTTTTAGCGTTTAGATTGAAAGCCTTAACTTATTCAGGGCTTACATCACTGAATTGGACTCAAATCAGAACTAAGTTTTTCATACTTTTCATTTTAATCGAACTCTGGCCTAGACAGAGCCTCAACCCAATTAAAATACATGGTTATGTTCGCAATACCTATTTTATCAAAACCCTATGATTTCCAACATTAACCTTATAAGATTCGAGCAATTTTGTTTCTGAAATTGACCTGACTCGGTCGCGCTAATCTTCTAGCGCGGTCGTGCCTCTCCGAGCACAGTCGTGCCCCGTACCTGACCTGGTCGTGCCTACTAGCCAGACAAGGTCATGCCCTGAAAACCACAGACATGGTCGTGCCGGTCATGAGCACGGTCGTGCCTGATGAAAAGACCCCGGTTATGTCTTCTGACCAACCACGGGCGCACTCCAGACCAGCACGGTCGCGCTCACTAGCCTTGGCACGGTCGTGCCTATCTTAGGCACGGTCGTGTGTGGGTTTATTCTTTGACATATTCTTGTTTAACAATCTTATATTTTCTAAACGATATTTGAATATTATATTATGATATTTTAGAACTCAGAAAAGACCCGTAGGCTCGGGTTTGGTTTTATAACCAATTTTTATATTTATTACCACTTTTAAAATAATATATTTACATTATCTTTCAAACCACGACTTCGAATAAAATAATATGTTTTCAAACCGTGACTTCTAGTATAAAATAAAATATTTGTATATTATTTCGCCTCGTTTATTAATCTCGTATAACCCTTTCAACTAATAAATGATATAATTATTTATATTGTTTACCCACGTCGTATCCTCGAATAAAAATAATATATTTATTTTTTTATTACATAAATGATTATAGTATATTTCCTACGAGTTCAAAAATAATATATATGTTATATTATTTTCTTAGACCATTATTAAATGATACAAACGCATGAATTTATTTACTTATTTAATATTATTCGTATTAGAGTTGTTCGACACGAAACACTTTCATCTTAATAATTATATTAAGAAACCCTATTCTCGTAGACACGTTCGTCTACTCGTTGATCCTTAGAATGTTTTTAAGATGTTCTAATCTTCCGTGTCGTCGTCACAAATCCCATATGTCCCTAACTTATGTGTTTATAATTCTAGGGCATACGTAAGCCGTGCAAGCTAACACTTGAGGTTTCAAATCTCATACTTGTGTGATACTACCTACTACGCAACGCAGGTGAGTTTGACGACCCCTTTTTACTTGTTTTCCTATTGGGGGAGAAACATGCTTACACACAAACATCATTTTACTTGTTTTCCTGTTGAGGAGAAACATGCATACTCACAAACATTATTTTACTTGTTTTCCTGTTGGGGAGAAACATGCATACACACAAATGGTATTTTACTTGTTTTCCAGTTGGGGAGAAACATACAAACTAATATTATTTTACTTGTTTTCATGTTGAGGAGAAACATGCATATACACAAACATCATTTTACTTGTTTTCCCGTTGGGAAGAAACATGCATACAAACAAATAGTATTTTACTTGTTTTCCCGTTGGGGAGAAACATGCATACGAACTGTCATCCGTTACTTGTCTCCCAGCCAGGGAGAGACATACACACAGACATGGATCACTTAGTATTTCATTACCACTTGTGTACCTTAGTGCAAACATAACATGCAAAGTCCTTACACACTCGGACCGTTAATATATGGAGTATAGCGAGGAAATTTGAGTAGTACTACTGGGTTTGACAAACCCCACCCGGGTTAGTCGCGCTAACTTGATTGGAGGTCTAACGGGTGTAAATTGTCCTAAACACTTGCCATTGTTGATGTTAGCAATGGCGGAAGACATCTCAAACATAAACAATCAGCTTCAGTTGCGAACTCATAGAGTAACTTGTACATTATCTAACTAACAATAGGAGTGACTTACGTATGTGGATCCAGCAACACTCAAACAGTTTATTTACATACAAACCTGTGAACTCACTAACCTCGTGTTGACACTTTTTCTTACATGTTTCTCAGGTCGCTTTGGCACAGGTTGCACACTTAGGACATGCGTGGAGTCCTACTGTCATATCATTCATTTCAAACATTTTAAACAGTGTTACTTATTTACATTAATTGACGCTTTTTGCATGTAATTACTTTTGATTTCATACTAACGTTTACGCTTCCGCGTTTAACTTTGAACTTTTATGTTATGACATTTTAAGTCCCATATAGTGTGGTTTGATGTAACTAATGACTGAGATCCTGGTTTGTCACATGCCAAACGGTAAAACTCTGTTAGTGGAATTTGGGGGTGTTACAAATAGGTCTAACGGGTGTAAATTGTCCTAAACACTTTCCATTGTTGATGTTAGCAATGTCGGAAGGCATCTCAAACATAAACAGTCAGCTTCAGTTGCAAACACTTAGAGTAACTTGTATATTGTCTAGCTAACAATAGGTGTGACTTACGTATGTGGATCCAGCAACACTCAAACAGTTTATTTACATACAAACCTGTGAACTCACCAACCTCATGTTGACACTTTTTCTTACATGTTTCTCAGATCGCTTTTGCAAAGGTTGCACACTTAGGACATGCATGGAGTCCTACTGTCATATCATTCATTTCAAACATTTTAAATAGTGTTACTTATTTACATTTTTTGACGTTTGTTGCATGTAATTACTTTTGACTTCATACTTGTAGGTCCAGGTAACTCAACTACTGATCGAACTCGTAATATGACGTTGCTATAATACGAAGTGCGGAATCCTTCATGTTAACATTTGTATACTAACCGACAATTGAAACAACACGCGTAAATAAACTTCTCGTTATATTCCAAACTTCATAGAGTTTACAAGATAATCACTTCTCTGTTCTGCTATCTCTGCTATATTCTATTATGAACAGACTGTAAACTCTATATTTATAAACACAAGTTCTGATATAAGCGAACTTATTAAGTTCGCCTGAAACAGACTAAGCGAACTTAACAAGTTCGCCTCAGTTAGACCTAAGCGAACTTATTAAGTTCACCTCTGATAGACCAGGCGAACTTAACAAGTTCGCCTCTAGGCTCACTAGTAAAAACACTTAGTAACTTTATACATTTACATATCAAAAACACAAAGACATAAAATCTAACTGTTACAAGCTTTTGTCATTACAAATCTATGTCCTAACAGACTCCCCCTTGACAATAGCTTGATCTTCTGTCTTTAGTCTTTATCTTGAACTCTTCCAATTATCCGGTAGTCTGCTGCCAGCATGCACTCCATATCTTCTGCATATCTCCAAAACTCCTTTGTACTGTAGACCTTGTTCTCTCCATTCATCAGTATACATGATATCATTCTTTCGCAGCGTCCTCTGATCTTTCTTTGAAAAATTAATAAGATTCATTGCGTCATAGAAACAGACAATGACCTTAATATCTTTATCTTCAATCCTTGCTTCACAAGTATTAACATCAACATACCACCATTTCATATTCCCAAGAAAGTCTTGAGGAATATTCTTTAATGGTATATTGTGAATAGCACGTACTGGTTTATACTTATATCTCCAGGTTACTTTCCCAGTCTTTGGATCTGTGTTCTTCACTCTCTTTCCCTTCTGTGGTTTCAGCCGTTCATACTTTCCCGAACTACCTTCTTTCTTTATCAGGTTTGCTATCACATCAGCCAAACCATTCTTCGATCTATTTATGAGTGGCTTTGAAGCTAGACCATTTATTTCACACCTCGGCAAGGTATTGAAATATTTGATCCTCGGCTTTAAGTATTGAACACCGTCAGATCGTTTGATTGCAAATATTTTTGATTCACCATCATAGAACCAACTTATGATCCTTCCTACACACTGCTCTTTATTCACATATTTCTCTTTCTGAGCAGGTTGTGCTGGAGACTTGGGTAACACCTTCATCCAACTGTTTACAACTTCTCTCCACTGTTCTCGTGTCATCCCTGTATCTCTGTACATCACAGGTTCTTCATTAATCTTCGGAGACTCAGTGTGAGTAGTTTCAGTTTCAATAGCTTTATTGGATTGACTTGTCTCATCATCAGTATCCATCTTTGAATCAGCTGTATCATCAGGCAGTGTGATGTCTTCAACAGAGTCTATAGAATCTGTTACTCCTTCATAAGTGAATTCAGGAATAACATCATCCTGGATGAAGTTATACGACACCTTAAGACCATCACATCCTTCATAGGTGACACTATCTTTATCTTTCTCTATTTCAATCTCTACTATTTCTCCTTCTTCTATCTCATTATCAGACATATCATCTTCCATGTCATTGAATAAATTATCAATGTCATCAAGACATGCAATCTTTTCAGCTTCCTATTCTTCTGAATCTTGAAAGAACTCAAATAACAGAATTTCTTCTTCATTAGTACTAGTAGTATCTTTGTCTTTATTTCCTTCAAGTGATTGTGATGTCGACTCCCCCTGAACTCTAGATATAGGATTAGCGTCAGTGTATTGACGATCACCCTCAATATTTCTAGCAGGATCATTGTCTTCATCATCACGTCTTTGAATTGACTCTGTGTGACAAGTATCAGGTATCCTCAACGACGCTGAACGAGTTTGGAAACTAATGCTTGCATATCAGCAATCTGTTAAGCTTGAGTTTGAATCACCAGCTGCCGTTGTGAATCAATAGACACAAGAGAGTTTACTTGTGTTTGTAGAGAAAGCACTTGAGATTCAAGGAAAGTAATCCTGTCAGAATCAGAAGGCTTTGACGGACCAGCTGTTGATTGTGGAATAGAAGGACTTGAAGTAGTAGGAATGACTGGAGGAACAGAAGTTTGAACTGGAGATGGATCCTTAGATCTTGGAGGAGTAATTATCAAAGAAGCAACAAAATTATCATCCTCGACTCCTTGAGAAGATTTTGCAGCAGCAATCGACGCAGACATTAACTTTTGACGTGTAGGATCTGGAGTAAAGTCACTATCAGTGTCAGAACTCTCATCGACCAAATATCGTTTTCCAAGTACTGATCCGGAAGGAGGATCCCGAACAGACTTTCGTCTTGGTCGTCTGGCTTGAGATTTAATGCGTTTTCCAGCATTAGCCAGTGGAATAGCAGCCAACCGTTCATAATGACCTGGGAAAAAATCCGTAGAATCATCAGAATCAGTGCTGTCATCATCAGATGATATCGTATCACTTGAGCTGGAACTAGAATCAGCTTCTGTCACCACATTCCCTTCTGTTTCTGGAATTGGCGAGTTCACAGCATCATCAACGAAATCATCCATGTTCATTCCTAGATCTTGATTAGGATCATGAACGACCTCTTCGTAAACTGGTTCCTGAATAGGTATATCAACTGCAGCTTGTGGAATAGGAACTTGTTCAGGAATAGGAATTTGTGGTTGTACAGGAACTTGTATTTGTGGAGCTGGTATCTGTTGTTGTTGTGGAACTTGTACTTGTGGAATTTGATGTTGTTGTTGTTGTTGCTGTGGTTTGTGAACATTTAAGCCTTGAGCTTGAGCAATTTCATCAGGATGAAACCAGTGGTCATTAGGTGGTGCAACATAATCAGGATAGATTAAGTGCCCAAACAATGTAGTATTGACGGGAGTTAATGCAGCATTCTGCTGTTTCACCTTCGTACAGTCGGTAAAAATACGTTTTGACATCGGAGTCAAAGTTAATCTTATAGCATGTTGTGGAAGATCCGGAATAAGGTGATTGAGTATCATTTGAATAAACCGAGGATACATCAAGAAACCTTGACCTTCAGCTGGATTGATTTGCATTACCATCTCCAGAAAGAAATAAAGAGGAAAATTGAATCGTTTATTCAATGTTAAGGCCACCATAGCTGTTTGAAGAGCCATTTTCAATCCATCGGTACCAGCTTTTCGCGGAGAGATGCATTGAATAATCACATGCATAAAATACCTCCATTCACCAACTAATCCACCTTTCCAAGCTTGGGTATCATTTTGTTTCCCACGATATCCCATCCGTTGAAAACAACCCATAATAAGAGTGCTAGGATAAGATATTGGATCGTCAGCATTTCCACCCAAATCAAGAGCAGCACGAATCGTCTCTTCAGAAATTGCAATCTCGGTATTGTTTACTGTTGCACGGATTACATGCGGTTCCACGTCAGTATCTTGATGTACCGTATCCCAGAATTGCTGTATATACACCAAGTTGATATAGGGATCTGCAGATAAGGCAACATGCAGTCGTGATCGATTCAGAAAATTTATGATGCCTTGAAAATGAACTGCTTCTGGCATGTTTGGATCTAACAATGCCACTTGATTATGTTTATATTCAACAAATATTAAGTTCGCCTGACAAGTTCGCTTGGAACAAGTTCGCTTGGAACAAGTTCGCCTGAACCTGTGACGATTCAAATTCAAACATCAGTCGATTCAAAATTCGACAAATCGATAGAAATCATGAAATAAGCATTGAACATCAGTCGAATACCAAGTTACAACCAAATATGATGATCAATTTTATATTTCGGTCAAAATTAGGTCTAAAATCGTCCTTCGGAATGTTCGACGGAAAACCGAGAAGAAAAACCTCAAATACTCACAATTTACCGGATGAAATTCAACGAAAATACTTCGGTTGAGTTCACAATTCAATATGGAGTAAGATACAACCAGCAAACAACTCCCACAGCACAGTTTGAAATTTTTGAAAAATTTGGGCAAGTTCGCCTGATTAAACCCTTATTCAGATTAAGTTCGCTTGATTAGGTGAACTTGTTAAGTTCGCTTAACAAGCCTTCGACGAACAAGATAAGTTCGCTTCACCACAGACAAGTTCGCTTCACCACAATCAGATTAAGTTCGCTTCACTATTCTCGGGCGAACATATTAAGTTCGCTTCACTGTACAAGAGAACATAATATCCAATTACTTTTGCCTTGAACAAAATTTTCTAAATTCAACCTTTCAAGTCTTGAAATTTCGTCATCACCTTGTAATCGATCCAATCCCGAACAATTTTAATAAAAGTTTAGAATTTTCATGGAAAATAAAAATCAAAATCTTTTTGAGTTTTATCTATACAGACGGAAACACATATTTTTGGATTTTATCTATACAAACAGAATCACATATTTTTGACTTTTATCTGAATAAACCGAAATCACATATTTTTGGTTTTAACATCATGAGCAAGAAGATCATATCAGTATTCAATTAATTCATCACACATATTATCAATAACAAAGGGTAATCTATAGTATGAGACCATTCAACTCAATTTTGTGCATTTTACATCTTTTTCATTTTGATACTCCTTCAATTTGAATAATATTTGAAATGATACGCGATAAATTTCAAAGTAAATAAGATCAGGTTATAAAATGCTCTTTTATTTATACCGAATTTGAAATATAAAGCCTGAATTCTTAAATTTGTCAATATTATATTATTTGAAACTATAAGCGTTTATTTTCCAAATTCATGTGATTTAGTACCATTTAGATGATAAACATCGTGTACCCCACATATATGCCAAATAGAAAATAAATGCACTATCTTCAAGACATATATAAGATTTTACTAAAGATTATCCGAATATTCAGAATGAGGAGACATCACTTAGCACATGAATAGCAGAATCCAAATTGGATTGTATAGGAATCAATGAGATTCAAAATCGAATGATTCAATGTTTTGGCTTATATTTGTGGAATCATAAGATTCAGGTACGTGGATCCAACTGTTGTCTGGATTATGAATTCAATGGAATCAGTAAAGATGATTTATCAATATGATCCAAGGGCTAGTATATATTTGACAGATGTTGTCAAGTACATATCTTGATATTACTTCAAATTGCATGCTTTTCGGGACATGGGCACTGAAGCAAATCGAATGAATAGTGCTAAGGACATAACCCGAAACTGATCTCATAAGAAAATCTTTATTAAAAGCTAATATTCTTTATCTGATAATGATCTTTTACACACACACACCCAGGCATATAATGGATTTAAATCACAGATGTAATCATATTATATTTAATTTTCACACTACTATTAGTTTCAAAACGCTTTTAGCCTATTGACGATTCAAGTTTCAAATTTTATACACAAATTTTAAAAACAAATTATCAAGAATAGAGCATTTACAACACTATCATTTCTTATTTATGCAGACTTTGAAATTTAGATCAGATCAACTTATCTTAATCAATCATATATCAAGGTCTACTAAGGTCGTGTGAAATGAACTAATCACTGATGTACTATCATTTCTTCTCTAACCTCAAATGATGTCAAATTTTATATTTTTCAATTTGTTTTGACTTTTTATAAATTAAGATTTTTGACTGAAAATGTAAAAGCAGAAATGTAATAAAGCAGTAAAAGAACTTAAAAACAATTTTCCATGAAATTCTGATTTTGAAAAACTTTTATTCGGGATTGATCATTCCAATCATTTTAATTAGGAATTCAAACCTGGTACGATCAAATGCTTTGGTAAACAAATCAGCAAAATTATCTTCAGTGTGTACCTTGACCAGCTCAATCAACCTTTTCTCTGCACAATCACGTATAAAATGATATCGGATTTCGATGTGCTTAGTTTTACTATGTTTAACAAGATTATTCGTTATGGACATAGTAGTATTGTTATCAATAAGCATGGGGGTTCCTGTGAAATTCAAACCGTAATCTCTCAATTGTTGTTGTATCCACAGGATATGTGAACAACAAATTGCAGCAGCGATGTATTCTGCTTCGCATGTTGAAATCGAGACTGTGGTTTGCTTTTTGCATTGCCAGGATACAAGTCGATTACCTAAGAACTGACAACCACCTGTTGTAGATTTCCTGTCCAGACAACAACCACCAAAATCAGAATCAGTATAAGCATTGAAATCAAAGTTAGAACTATGAGGATACCATAGCCCTAAACGTTGTTTTCCTTTTAAATACCGAAAGATGCTTTTCACAGCAATTAAGTGAGATTCTTTTGGCTTTGCCTGAAATCTGGAACAGATACACACGGCGAACATTATATCCGGCCTTGAAGCGGTTAAGTACATGAGGGATCCAATCATAGCTCTGTAAAGTCGACAATCCACATCTTTTCCTTTCGGGTCAGAATTTAACTTATGATTGACCGGAATTGGAGTATCGTATGGGGTACAGTCCTCCATCTTGAACCGGCTCAAGATGTCTTTGACATACTTGGACTGATGAATAAATAAACCATCTTCCTTTTGATTTACTTGTAAACCTAAGAAAAACGATAACTCTCCCATAGCAGACATTTCAAATTTTGACTTCATAACACCCTCAAAGTCTTTGCACAACCCTTCATTTGTCGAGCCAAAAATAATATCATCCACATAAATCTGTACCAGTAGGTAATCTCCCCCTGATTTCTTTATGAATAAGGTCGAGTCTATCTTTCCACGAACAAAGTCATTCGCCAAAAGATGTGTGGATAATGTTTCAAACCACGCACGAGGAGCCTGATGAAGACCATAGAGAGCCTTATTAAGCTTGAAAACCATATTTGGATTCATTGGATCTTCAAACCCTGACGGCTGACACACATAGACTTCCTCCTTGACCTTTCCATATAAAAATGCACTCTTGACGTCTAATTGAAACACCTTAAAACCTTTAAAAGAAGCAAAAGCTAGAAACAGCCTTATAGCTTCAAACCGCGCAACCGGCGCATAAACCTCGGTGTAATCAATTCCTTCTTGTTGATTGAAGCCCTGGACAACTAATCTTGCCTTATTGCGTACCACGACACCTCGATCGTCTTTCTTACATTTAAACACCCATTTTGTTCCTTTCGGATACTCACCTTTTGGTAGATCAACAAGATTCCAAACCTTAAGTTTGACAAATTGAGCAAGTTCTTCCTGCATAACTTCTATCCAGTAATTGTCATTTAAAGCCATCTCAACATTCTTGGGTTCAACCTGCGAAATAAAGCATGAATGTAAGCAATCATCAAGAACACCATAATCTTTAATGCAAGTATACAAACAAGTATTGTCAACAAGAGAACGTGTTTTCACTCCATCATGTAAATTTCTAATTATATTTGTCACTGGATGATCTTTGTGTTCCTTGATGGATGCGACCTCAGGAACTGGCAACACTTCAACTTGAGTAGATTCAGATTGATAAGAATAATCTTGAGTAATTGGAATTTCCGAGTCTAAATTTGTAGGAATCTCCCCCTGAGCCTGTGTTGAAGGTAATGGATCATCACTCAACAACGGATCAACAGAAGAATCTTGAAAAATTGCATTATCCTCCTCACTCTCTGAATCTTGTGGACCTGAACAAGAAGCAACATTTGGATCGGGAGCAGAAGTAGATGGAATCGATGAATTTGGAACTGCATTTGGTAGAAATCCATTATGCTGTGTATCCTGACAAGAATCATAAAGAACAGCAGCATCTTCCTCAGAAATGTCAGAAGGTAAATGAAAAGACTTGAATAAGTTTTCATAATCAAATGCCCAATCCGGACCAATAGCCATTTGTGGTAAAGACCGATTTGAACAGTCAATATGAAACTATTCTTCAACTTGGCGCGTCTCTTTGTTATAAACCCTCTTGGTTGTCGAATTAGCCACATACCCCAGAAAAATCCCTTCAATAGCCTTTGCCCTGAATTTTGTTGGGACATCTCGAACCTTCAGTAGGGTACACGGATTACCAAAAGGTAGTAAATATTCCAGATTCGGCTTTCGATTATTTAGCAATTCATAGCAAGTCTTGTTATGTCGCTTGACGGTCAAGACCCTGTTCAAAACATGACACGCAGTATTCACAGCTTCAGCCCAAAAGGTGACTGGAAGCTTAGAATCTGCAAGCATTGTTCGAGCTGTTTCGACCAACGTCATGTTCTTTCGTTCAGCGACACCGTTTTGTTGAGGAACATATGGCGCACTGAATTCATGATGAATTCCTTTTTGTAGACAGAATAAGCCCATTTTGCTATTCTTAAATTCGCTGCCATTGTCACTCCTGATTCTTCTGATTTTCAGATTGAATAAAGTTTCCAAACCCAGGATTAAGTGTTGTACCAACTCAGTGGTTTCAGCTTTAGATGAAAGAAACTTAACCCATGAAAATCTGGAGTAATCATCAGTTACGACCAAGCAATACGATTTCCCACCAATGCTCCTAATACTGATAGGACCGAACAAATCCATGTGCAGCAACTCCAAAGGAGTTATGATCGAATTCGTCGATTTCAATTTGTGAGATTTCTTTCTTTGCTTCCCCTTCTTGCACGGAATACAATCATCAGGAACTGAGAATTTCATTTTCGGAATACCAAGCACAAGATCATTCCTAACAATGTAGTTCATCTTCCTGTAGTTAATGTGAGCTAGCTTCCTGTGCCACAATATTGAATCAGATTCCGACGCCTTGGAGAGTAAACATGTCGAATTGAATCCGTTGTAGTGGCGACACTCATGTCAAGGACATACCTGTCATTTCTCCTTGGAGCCTTCATGAGAATCCATTCATCAGGAATCACAAAACCCGGTTTCAGAATATAGCATTCATGATCGTTGAAATGAAACGAAAACTTCTTGTCATAGACTTGTGATACGCTTAAAAGATTGTGTTCCAGCTGCTCAACATAATTCATCTTTTCAAATTTGACTTTGTCATTCTTTAACGTTCCCTGGCCAGTTATGTACCCGCCTTTATTACCCGCAAAAGCGACATAACCTCCATCAATTTGTTTTACATCCTCAAGCAATCTAACATTTCCTGTCATATGTCGTGAGCAACCACTATCCACATACCATGTATTGTTGATAGTCCTCCTTGGTTGTCCCTACATAAACAACGAGAATTAGTTAGAAAGTGGAACCCAAGCCATCGTGGTCTTGGGTCGTCCGGATTGATCAAAATAAACAACTTCTTGTAATTTACAATCAATGTTATCATTCACTTTTGGAACAGAAGTTTGACAATCAGACCTTTTCAAAGAAGAACCATTTTTATTATTTTGAAAAACATTATTTGATATATTATTATCAGATTCAGATGTTTCCAAAATTTTCTTTAATTTTCTGTTTCTTCTTCTTCTTTGAGGTCTAGACAATTTAACCTCCTGAAAAGAATCTTTTGAAATCCCAACTTTTGGAATCTCAAGTTTCTCTTTGCATACAAAGGATTTAGCATTTAATGTATTCTGTTGTTTAAATCCAGGGGATTTAACAAAAGATCGACCAGACATATTTTTCTCCAAACTAGAAAACGACTTTCCCTCTTCTTTTCTTTTCATAATCCTCACCACTTTCGGTTGTGAAGGAACAGTCTTCATTTTACCCTAGTTCTTGTATGGACACTTAATCAAAATATGATCAGCCTCATTGTAATGAAAACACACTCTTCTTTCTTGATAACTTCTGAAATAAGATTTTTCTTTGAATTTGAAGAACCATCAGAAGAATAAGCTTCGGAGGAATGCCCAGAACAATTTATCGGCTTCTTTGGAACATAAGTCTGTTTTGGCACCTTTGAAGAATTCACTTTTTGATAACCAGCCGCAACAAACCCACTTGACTGTAAGATTGGAGAAAGTTTAGTTGTAACCACTTTCACCTCTTCAGGTTCTGTCAAAATGCATCTATCCCGAGTAACATTTTTCACAACCTTTGGTTCATCAATTTTCACTTCTTTTGGAATGCCTTCAACCTTTGAATCATCAAACACCTCATCCTCTGTATCAGAATCATACACCATGTCTTCACACGTCACTGGATTCACTTTTAATACTGTCTTGGGATCAATTTCCTCTTCATGAATGAGTTCAGGCTCAACCACATAATTTGCATTGAACGGTGGAGGAACAAACCCAATACCAACAACCCTTTTTGTGGGATCAGCATTAGCATTGAAATAATCCAAAACTACAGATGAATTCTCAAACTGTTCCAGTTTTCTATGTAATTTTATCACCTCAGATTCTTTTTTAGAAATCTCCTTGTTCTTTTGGGCAACAACTTCATTTCGTTTTTCGATTTCAGCATAAGCCATATCTAGATGATAACCCTGCTCTTTGTATTTTAACCCAAGAGAATTTAAGTCACTTTTCAAAGACTCAATTCTATCAATGCACAGCTTATCATTATCTTTCAGTTTCTGATTAACTGAATACATTGATTTCATGTCACAAATCAAGTTTGTGTTATCATCCATGACTTTTTGCAGTTTATCTTTAATAGAAATGCAATTAGAACAGTATATATGACAAACAGAGTCTTTTACCTTAGTCGGATCAGACATGTCTGCCATGAATACTTTAGCAATTGGAATATTCGCTGAATCATCACCAACTGAAGCATTTTCTGTAAGAACAATTTCTTCCTCAACAACCCCTGACACAGCATCAGAATCAATATTTTGCCCTTGTTCTTCCTCATCATCAACGCTTGGAACACTATCACCATCACACGAATCATCACTAGAACTTTCATCATCAGTAGACTCTTCTGGTTTTTCTGAATGAATTTCTGCAACAAAAGCCTGACTCACAGCACCCACCAAATCTTCCAGATGAATGCCCCAATCATAGTTTTCGTCGTTTTGAGCAACCAATGCTGATGATGCAGATGCATGATTTGTATTACCAAAAGGACCATGATTTTGATTACCAGATGAACCATGTGACTGATTCCTATTATGCTGAAAGTTAGATTGCTTCTTTTGAGAATCAAATTCTACCTTTGGCTTCACACACTCCTTAGCAAAGTGACCATACTCTTGGAAGTTTTAACACCTAACTTTGCTCTTATCAAAACCCATACGCGATCGACTATTTGAACCAATATATTTTCTGCCAGTTCTCTTCAAGAAATCTTTAGCTTGTCGCATTAACATGGCCATATTCCATTGGATATTCATTTCTTCCAGATCAACAGGGTCAATCTGTCTGAAATCTTCTTCTATTACCTCAGGATCATGAATTTTACCTCCAATGAAACTTTCATATGATGCCATGAATGAAGAAAACATAGCAAGATAATCATCAGCAACTTTATGATTCACATGAGATCCAGATGATGTTGAAGCTGTAGTAGCAGAAAATCCAGAATGGCTTGAATGACCAGAATAAATTGGAACTCCAGAACACTGATCATTTGAAGACTCTTGAGCATCACCAGAAAAGAATGCCACTCCAGTACCAGATTTACCAGCAGATTTGGCAAAATACATTGAGGGATCCTGGATATGTTCCATATTAGTCTCTTTCTTCTTCATATTCATGTCATGTGACTGAATCTTCCCTAGGACTTCTTCAAGAGACATGGTTTTGTACTTAACATTTTCTTTGATCAAAACCGTATACACATCAAACTTTGATGGTAAAGCCTCCAAGAATTTATCATTGATTTCCTCAGTCTCATATACCACAGATGCACTAGCCAGTTCACTAAGAAGATGATAGAATCTTGTAGCAAGATCATCCAAAGATTCATTTTGAAAATGTTTAAAGACTAGGAACTGCTTCTTTAGTAACTCCTTTCTACTCTTCTTCACATCCAAACTCCCTTCACACCTTTTCTGTAATGCTTCCCACAGTTGTTGAGAAGACTTGAACTGTTTAAAACTGTGATAAATTTCCTTTGGTAGAGACATCGAAATGCTAGCCATTGCTTTCTTTTCTCGATCAAATAACAATTTCTCTTCAGTAGTTAATGCTGACACTGGCTTCGGAACATCATCCTTTCCCATCCACGAATAAGTAGGATGCGTATATCCTTCCAAAATCGGAATCCACAAACTAGTATCGGTAAAAGATACAAACTGGTCAAACCGATCTTTCCAATTTGAATAATCAGCTAGATTCAACAACTTCGGAGGTTTTTGAGATGTACCGATCTCATTGTCATAATTGAACATGTTTGTGACTTGAACCATATTTGCCATGTTTTTTGTTTTAAAAAAAAATTTTCTGAAAAATTTCCAAGTATTGAGCAGTCTTACCTTCAGGCGAACTTAATAAGTTCGCTTTAGTGAGTACTAAGCGAACTTGAGATCAAGCGAACAAGACAAGTTCGCTTAAGGAGGAAATCCGGTAAGTTCGCTTACTAATTAAGTTCGCTTAAAATGTGAGAAGCGAACTTAATAAGTTCGCTTAAACTATTGTAACAAACTCAGAGGAATCTTTACCTAAACACGAACCAAGAACTTCAAAAATCATGATTTCTCAGCGAATTGATGGAATTTAAGGAAATTGAACCGTAGGATTATGAATTTTATCAAATAGAACACTTCTATCGGACTAATTTCGTCAAAATCACTTCCAAAAACACGAATTCAGCAGAGAAACGATATTCAAGAACTTGAAAAACTCCATTGATGCAGAAAATTCAAAAATGTTGAATTTCTTGTTGAATTATACACAAAACCGTCACTAATCACCGAGAATCGTACTTAATTCACGAGCATAAGCTCTGATACCACTTGTTGGTCCAGGTAACTCAACTACTGATCGAACTCGTAATATGACGTTGCTATAACACGAAGTGCGGAATCCTTCATGTTAACATTTGTATACTAACCGACAATTGAAACAACACGCGTAAATAAACTTCTCGTTATATTCCAAACTTCATAGAGTTTACAAGATAATCACTTCTCTGTTCTTCTATCTCTACTATATTCTATTTTGAACAGACTGTAAACTCTATATTTATAAACACAAGTTCTGATATAAGCGAACTTATTAAGTTCGCCTGAAACAGACTAAGCGAACTTAACAAGTTCGCCTCAGTTAGACCTAAGCGAACTTATTAAGTTCGCCTCTGATAGACCAGGCGAACTTAACAAATTCGCCTCTAGGCTCACTAGTAAAAACACTTAGTAACATTATACATTTACATATAAAAAACACAAAGACATTAAATCTAACTATTACAAGCTTTTGTCATTACAAATCTCTGTCCTAACAATACTAACGTTTACGCTTCCGCATTTAACTGTGAACTTTTATGTTATGACATATTAAGTCCCATATAGTGTCGTTTGATGTAACTAATGACTGAGATCCTGGTTTGTCACACGCCAAACGGTAATACTCCGTTAGTGGAAATTGGGGGTGTTACATATAGGTCTAACGAGTGTAAATTGTCCTAAACACTTGCCATTGTTGATGTTAGCAATGGCGGAAGGCATCTCAAACATAAATAGTCAACTTCATTTGCGAACACTTACATTAACTTGTACATTGTCTAGCTAACAATAGGTGTGACTTACGTATGTGGATCCAGCAACACTCAAACAGTTTACTTACATACAAACCTATGAACTCACCAACCTCGTGTTGACACTTTTTCTTACATGTTTCTCAGGTCGCTTTGGCACAGGTTGCACACTTAGGACATGCATGGAGTCCTACTGTCATATCATTCATTTCAAATATTTTAAACAGTGTTACTTATTTACATTAATTGATGCTTGTTGCATGTAATTACTTTTGATTTCATACTAACGTTTACGCTTCCTCATTTAACTCTGAACTTTTATGTTATGACATTTTAAGTCCCATATAGTGTCGTTTGATGTAACTAATGACTGAGATCCTGGTTTGTCACACGCCAAACGGTAAAACTCCGTTAGTGGAATTTGGGGGTGTTACATATATGTCTAACGGGTGTAAATTGTCTTAAACACTTGCCATTGTTGATGTTAGCAATGGCGGAAGGCATATCAAACATAAAAAGTCATCTTCGGTGGCGAACACTTAGAGTAACTTGTACATTGTCTAGCTAACAATAGGTGTGACTTACGTATGTGGATCCAGCAACACTCAAACAGTTTATTTACATACAAACCTGTGAACTCACCAACCTCGTGTTGACACTTTTTCTTACATGTTTCTCAGGTCGCTTTGGCACATGTTTCACACTTAGGACATGCATGGAGTCCTACTGTCATATCATTCATTTCAAACATTTTAAACAGTGTTACTTATTTACATTAATTGACGCTTGTTGCATGTAATTACTTTTGATTTCATACTAACCTTTACGCTTCCGCATTTAACTCTGAACTTTTATGTTATGACATTTTAAGTCCCATATAGTGTCGTTTGATGTAACTAATGACTGAGATCCTGGTTTCTCACACGCCAAACGGTAATACTCCGTTAGTGGAATTTGGGGGGGTTACATATAGGTCTAACGGGTGTAAATTGTCGTAAACACTTGCCATTGTTGATGTTAGCAATGGCGGAAGGCATCCCAAACATAAACAGTCAGCTACGGTTGCGAAACTTACATTAACTTGTACATTGTCTATCTAACAATAGGTGTGTCTTACGTATGTGGATCCAGCAACACTCAAACAGTTTACTTACATACAAACCTGTGAACTCACCAACCTCGTGTTGACACTTTTTCTTACATGTTTCTCAGGTCGCTTTGGCCCAGGTTGCACACTTAGGACATGCATGGAGTCCTACTGTTATATCATTCATTTCAAACATTTTAAACATTGTTACTTATTTACATTAATTGACGCATGTTGCATGTAATTAGTTTTGATTTCATACTAACGTTTAGGCTTCCGTATTTAACTCTGAACTTTTATGTTATGACATTTTAAGTCCCATATAGTGTCGTTTGATGTAACTAATGACTGAGATCCTGGTTTATCACACGCCAAACGGTAAAACTCCATTAGTGGAATTTGGGGGTGTTACAGATTGGTATCAAAGACATTGGTTATAGAGAACTAGGATTACATACTAGAATATAACCCACGTACATTAGTTACACGACACAGACACTCATACATGACATACATAGCATCCATACACACATTGCATTGCAGGCATGTTTCACTATCCATATCACCCTCTACTGACGAGGAACACGTCATTCGTAATGCATCATCATTCCCAGTGGCGACACTCAGGGAATCATCAGAACAACATCCACTCCAGTTCGAGGGCAGCAAAACGGAGCCTTCAGAGGAGTCTCGCACACCACCATCATCTGTCAAGTACGGTGGGCCTTTTTAGGACCGTGTTAGGGACGACACCCAACACTGGCACATATCTCTTTGAGAGTTGGGTTCGTCGGAGGCGAGTCCCTCCTGCACCTACTAGCAACCATATTCCCACCTCACTAGCTTTACTCTACTTCAAGCCCGAACTTGTCACACCCCGCGATGGCGGAATCCGCGGGATGTAACGTTCATGGTTTTCATCGCATATGATTATCGCAAACACGTACATGACATTAATACCGAATGTTAAAAGTAGTTATACAAAACATTTCTTGTTTAAAGGTTTCAAAGATTTACAGCAATAGCTTAAATTAAAAAGAAATTAAAGGAAATCTTCCAAAAGTTCGGTACTTCAAAATGCATGCAAGTCGAAACGTGAGACGCCATACTTGAATTAGTTACCTGAAAAACATGCTTAAAAATGTCAACATAACGTTGGTGAGTTCACAGGTTTATTTTACCGAAAAGAAAACATTTAATGGTAATTTGGAAATGCGTATGATAAACAAAACAAGTTAGCGGTTGATTTATCGAAGTCTCGCTAGGACATACGAATTATGTGATGCACAAGCCTATAACCAAACCTTTAACGAATTCTAAAGTTTGCCCCAGCCCATTGTCTCTTTAAACAATGAGAACAACAAGACCTAATATGCAATCATTTAACCATGTTGGTCGTGGTTAGCGCGACTAACCATGAAAGGGGGTGTCAACCCAAATAGTACTATTCATATCGATCTACGGCTAAGTCCATAGCTAATGGTTATAGTTCAAAATACCGAGGACCTTAATGTGTTAACTCATGCGCACAAAGGAATCAGATGCTTGTTTCTCATTTTCTGGTTATCATACAATTTGAATTCAACATGTTTTTCCCCCAAATATGGAAAGTAGTAAAAAGGGGCCGTGAAACTCACCTGGAAAACCTCTAAGGAAATGCTAGCACAAGCCCAAATGTGTAAGGAATACCGACCTACCCGTGCCCTATTACAACAAAGGCACCTTAAGGTCTAATGAAATACACTAGCAATCATGTTGGTAACATAACATTCACCCAACTAGCTAGACTCGTTTGGAAAATCATTTGTGTTTGAACGTGTGACTCGACGACTCGTTGGTGATTATGTCTTGGAATAATACAAAAAATATATTTATAAAGTATATAAATATAAATGATACAATCCACGCAACTCTTTCTCGGATTCTCGTTTAGAAATAACGTACTCGATTAAACGAATTATTTATATATATACATATATATCGACTCGAGTCAAGCGAAAATAAATATACATATATAAATTTATATGTTCACTGTAGAGAAGGATTTCATTCAAAATACTACAAATATTCATAATATAATTCAATTATTGTAATCATATAATGATGCTTATTATTCTTAGTTAAATTGAATTTATTACATGGTATTTCTCGAACATGATTATTTACTCATTTAGCGCACAAATATATCGTTTACACTTATAAAAACTTTACGAAGAAGGGATTTTATGACATAAGACATCCCAAAATAGATATATATATATATATATATATATATATATATATATATAGATATGTAACGTCATAAAATTGTTTCTAGTTTTATATTTTATATAAATTAACCTATTTTTCATTAGAAAGTCTAAACTTTTATATATATATATATATATATTTATACCCTTTATGACCCAATTGACCAAAATTTTTACTAGAGTTTTTAAAGATATCTTTTTAACAAAAATACGTTTTCATGATTAAACTTTTATATATATATATATATATATATATATATTATCAAGGTTTACTTTCATTAATTTTTAAAGTCTGTTAAGTACGATAAGGTTATATTATTTACTAATATTACTAGTAAAATATATATTCACTTTTTATTAAGTCTCTTTATATATACATATATATATATATATACAACAAGTCCACATTTAGTATTATGACCATTTAATATGCTAAAAGTCCAAATGCCCATAAGGTTCAAATCATCCCAAAGAGTCCAAATTTGACAAAAGGTTCAAGTCACTAAATAAACTTATAAATTGTCCAAATGATATATATACAAGCATAAAACATAAAATTACTTAGATTTATATAAATGTTATATAATAAACTATAAAATGTATCACCTCATAGTAAATGAAATGAATCACCAACAACTTTATTTGTGTAATTTTTCTTTGTAATAAAAGTTTTATACACCTTCATGTAACAATAATTATATGAAGCTTTTTATACTTCATAAAGTATAACACACATTTTTAAGAGATACACTAGATTAAAACCATAGATCCATAACTTTTTTAATATTTTTAACAACTTCTTTTGCTAGCTTTTCATTAAGAGAAAATCTGTAGCTTTTGAAAAGTTCATTTTTATATAAAAGTTTTTATATAAATTCTTAACTACGAACCATGTATTTTTAAAGGAAAACCTTATTTAGAATATGGATCCATGTTTTAAATTTCATGATAAACTAGTTTTTGGGTAAAAGTTTTCATGCATGAACTAACTCCATGTATCTAGGAATTTTAAGAAATAAAAGGGGGGGGGGGGGTTTAACTTACAACAAAGGAAAAAATGAAGCAAGGATGATGAAAATGAGAGTTCCAAGCTTAAATTTTTGTTACGCCACCTTAAAAGCCCTTGATTCCTCCTTAATTTCTTGAAGAGAAGTTAGAAAGATGGAAATTTGGGTGTGTGTAGAGGTGGCCTTAAATTGAAGGGAGGGAGAGGGAAGAGTGAAATTCTTTATTGAAAAGTGTTGGAGTGATTGTATGTGTAAGTGTGGTATGGTATAAATGACATAAAAGTGAGATTTTGATTTGAGTGAGCATGGTTTATTCTTACACCAAATCAAAGAAGAAGGAAAAAAAAGATGTGGGCTGGGACCCCATAACATTCAGCCGAGAAAGTCAAAAAGGGGGAGAGGTTTGGGTAGTTAGGTGATAAGATAAATAGTTTATGTAATTAGACCGGTTATTAACGCGTAAATCTCGGTTAAGGCTCGGAACGGTAATTTAGTTCGTTTAAAAGTTCCTTAATTCGTTTAAATAGAGGGTTGATTAGTTTGATTAATATTGTCTAATAATATATTGAAAAGGTTATTGACACGCTTAATAGTATGCAAGCATGATTAAAATGACGTTAAACGGTAAAACCTTAAATTACGTCTCCATGTATTATTTTATGTAACGAGGACTCTAAATCTTAAAATAAAATGTATAAATATAATATGATGTGTTATGGGTATTTGGACATTGATTAGGACACTAAATTAATCACCAACGATCGCTTTCGTCGAATTAACCCGGGCGTGCATAACGACAATTTTTGAAACTACCAATGCAAAATATACGAACTAACGGCTTTGCTAGACATGGAATGACCTAATTAATAATAATTAAGTCAAATATGAAATTACGAATCATAAACACGTTTAACATACGTACAGATATTTACCGGATATTGTCGGTTGTCACATTCTCCCCCCGTTAGAAGAATTTCGTCCCGAAATTCAGTTGTTATTGTCAGCAACAGGAATGTTCTCGAACAGTGAAGGGTACTTGAGTTTCATCGGGTCTTCGCGTTCCCAAGTAAATTCAGGACCATGTTTTGAATTCCAACATACCTTCACTAATTTAATGCGGCTGCGTCTCAGCTTCTGAACTTTCCAATCCGTGATTTCCATGGGTTCTTCGATGAAGTAAAGTTTTCTATCTATATGCACTTCCTCGTGTGGTATGATAAGTGTTTCGTCTGATAAGCACTTTTTCAGATTCGACATGTGAAAGACGTCATGTACACTACTGAATTCTTGAGGTAACTTGAGCTTGTAAGCTAATGGACCAACTCTTGCCAGAATTTCAAATGGTCCGATATATCTAGGGTTGAGTTTATCTTACCAAATCTAATTACCCCTTTCCAAGGTGTGACTTTTAAAAGGACATTGTCTCCCACTTGAAATTCTAAGGGTTTTCGTCTGACTTCGGCATAACTATTCTGTCTATCCCTTGTTGCCTTGATCTGATCCTTAATCTGGAAGATCTTATCGGTAGTCTCTTGTATAATTTCAGGACCGGTTACTTGTTTGTCGCCGATTTCCGCCCAACATAGCGGTGATCGACACTTACGTCCATACAAGGCTTCAAATGGTGCGGCTTTGATACTAGTATGATTACTGTTGTTATAGGAAAACTTAGCCAATGGTAGATGAGTATCCCAATTGCCTCCAAAATCCATCACACAAGCTTGAAGCATATCTTCAAGGGTTTGAATGGTTCTTTCGCTTTGGCCATCCGTCTGGGGGTGATATGCCGTACTCATATCTAGTCGCGTGCCTAGTGCTTTCTGCAAAGATTGCCAGAATCTTGAAGTGAAACGACTGTCCCTGTCAGAGATAATTGAGAGTGGCACACCATGTCTTGCCACAACCTCCTTCAGGTAGATCCCAGTCAACTTCTCCATCTTGTCAGTCTCTTTGATCGGTAGGAAATGCGCAGACTTCGTCAATCGGTCGACAATTACCCAAATTGTATCACATCCACTTGACGTTCTAGGCAACTTTGTGATGAAATCCATAGAGATCTGTTCCTATTTCCACTGCGGTATTTTGGGTTGTTGCAAAAGCCCTGATGGCTTTTGATGTTCCGCTTTAACTTTAGAACAAGTTAAGCATCGTCTGACATAAGACGCGATACAACCTTTAATGTTGGGCCACCAATATAATTCCTTGAGATCCTTATACATCTTGTTAGCACCTGGGTGAATCGAGTATCTAGACTTATGGGCTTCTTCCAAAACTAATTCCCTCAGGTTTCCCGTACTTGGCACCCAAATTCTATCCATGAAGTATAATGTATCATTTGATTTAGATTCCAATTGCTTAATCATTCCACGTAGAGCCTCATTCTGTATGTTCTCTTCCTTAAGTGCCTCTTGCTGTGCCATTCGAATTTGAGTAGTAAGGATCGTGTGAATTGTTAATCCTAAAGCACGGACACGAAGAGTTTTAACTCGCTCCTTACGGCTTAAGGCGTCCGCTACGACATTGGCCTTTCCAAGGTGGTACTTGATCTCACAATCAAAGTCGTTTAGTAATTCCACCCAACGACGTTGTCTCATATTCAGTTCTTTTTGATCAAAAATATGTTGAAGGCTCTTGTGATTCGTAAAAAAGTACTCTTTGTACCGTATAAATAATGCCTCCAAATATTTAGTGCAAACACATCAGCACCCAATTCTAAGTCATGAGTCGTGTAGTTTTTCTCATGTACCTTAAGTTGTCTCGACGCATAGGCTATCACTTTATCCTTCTGCATCAGTACACAACCTAAACCTTGATGTGACGCGTCACAGTACACAACAAGGAAGAGATAAAATCGGTGCATTGTATAGCTTATGCTTTAGTAACCGAAAGGCTGATTCTTGTTTATCACCCCAGTCAAAGTTTTTGTCTTTCTGGGCTAGAGTGGTCAAAGGTTGGGCTATTTTTGAAAAATTCTCGATGAACCGTCTGTAATAGCTGGCTAGACCCAGAAATTGACGCACTTCAGTCGGAGTCTTTGGCGCTTCCTAGTTTTTGATTGCCTCAATTTTGGACGGATCCACGTGTATACCTTTCTCGTTGATGACATGTCCAAGAAAATGCACCTCTCGGATCCGAAATTCACACTTAGATAATTTGGCATACAATTTCTCGTTACTAAGTAGTTCCAAAATTAGCTTCAAGTGATGTTCATGTTCCTCCTTACTTCGTGAATATATTAAGATGTCATCAATAAACACAATCACGAATTTATCTAAATAAGGTTTGCAGACCCTATTCATGAGGTCCATGAAAACTGTTGGTGCATTCGTCAAACCGAAAGGCATGACTAGAAAGTCGTAGTGCCCGTAACGAGTTCTAAATGCGGTTTTAAAAATATCTTCTTCTTGAATCCTCAACTGGTGATACCCCGAACGTAGATCAATATTCGAATAGAAACTAGAACCTTGCAATTGATCAAATAAATCATCTATTCTAGGAAGTGGATACCGGTTCTTGATAGTTAGATTGTTTAATTCCCGGTAGTCGATACACATCCTAAAGGTTCCGTCCTTTTTCTTCACAAACAAGACCGGTGCTCCCCAAGGCGAGAAACTTGGTCTTATGAATCCTTTATCTAACAATTCTTGCAACTGATGGGATAATTCTTGCATTTCTGATGGTGCTAAACGATAAGGCGACCGTGCGATCGGTGCGGCTCGAGGTACCAAATCAATTCGAAACTCGACTTGTCGAGGCGGTAGGAGTCCAGGAAAGTCTTCAGGAAAAACTTCGGGAAAGTCACGAACGACCGGTATGTCCTCAAGCCGTCTCTTGTCAGCCTTCTTTTCAACTACATGTGCCAACATCGCGTAGTATCCTTTAATCAAATATTTATGGTGTAACATTTCAAAATTTCAGTTATAATATATTTTAAAATTATTTGAGTAAAATGTAGGTTCAGATTTACTTGGAATTTCTGATTTGATCGAAACTATTTTTGGTAGTGTAAAGTATCGAAACTATGTTCAATCGAAACTACTACTTTCGATTGATCATAGAACTGTCGAAACTATGTTCAATCGAAACTACTTAGTTTCGATTGAATTAAATAAGTAGTTATTATGTATTTATAAAAAAGTTCTATTTATTTATTTATATTATCATTATTATATATATATTTTTTTTGTAAGTTAAAACCATTTTAAAAATTTTATAAAAATAAATGACTTTGAAAACAAATAAAATGATTTGACAAAATATGAGTTGAGTTATATAAAATAATGTATTTTAATAAAATAAGTTTATAAAAACATTTAAAATTTAATAAAACAAACCGCTCGAAAGCATTCTCTTTATTTTTTGAGAATACCAAACCATATAAAAACTAATTCTAAGTGTTTTACACACACTCGTATTTTGTCAAAATGTAGGTCCCTAATTCGGTGCGTGACGGATCTCTAGACTCGCGGTTAGACACGGTGATAAAGTGCGGAATCCATGATCAACGTGCTCGTGTGACTCAATCAACAACGGTGTAAATAAACGCTCTTTTTATTCCACTACAATATCAGTTTACACAATTTACAGAATTCTCAGTCCCTCCTGATATCGTCCAAGTCTATTTCTGTTTTCTGCTGATAACTGCTATTTATAGACACTGAACAGTATTAGGCGAACTTAACAGTTCGCCTCTAATAGGCTAAGCGAACTTAACAAGTTCGCCTCTGATAGACTAAGCGAACTTGTTAAGTTCGCCTCTGATAGCCTAGGCGAACTTAACAAGTTCGCCTCTAGCAGAACTTACACAGAATTTTATCAACAGTTACAAAACATGTCCTAACAGACTCCCCTTTAACTGTTGCTAACAATTCTATCAATTACAAGTCAAAGACTCTAAGACTAAGACATAATATCTTCAAGCTCGTTGTCACCAGAATATGCTCCAACAGACTCCCCCTTGACAACAGCTTCAGAAGATTGTCATCCGTCTTCATATATCATCAAACAAGTTGAAGTCTTCGTCTTGTTCATCTGCACACTCTCTCTCTTTCTAGAAGAAAACTTGGGAGAAGGACCCCTTGTCAACTTCTATCTGCAATATTCAGTTTTTGCAAAGGAGAACAACCAAGAATAACCAACAATTAAGATTTCCTTGGAAGCTGGAAAAATAAAATCTTTTTGGTTTTTCAAACATAAGAAACACAAAATATTTTTAGTTTTTCTCTGTATAAACTGAAATGTAAAATACAAAATCACATCTTTTTGGTCGAACATTACGAGTAAGAAGATCATATCAGTAAAAACAATGCATCAATCACACATCTTGGATAAACAATCTATATAGTATCAAATGGTATCCTATCCAGATTCATCATTTCTTTATATCAGATAAGATCAAATCTTTTAAGCTTCAACCAAAACATGTAATGATATGCGAAGAACTTTAAAGAAGATGAGATCAGATCATAACATGCTTATTACATACGAATTTGCAACACATAACATGTCAATCTAAGTTGTCAATATTATAAGAATTGAAACCATCAGTATCTTTGTCCCATGTTCTTGTGAATTAAGGTACCATTTATTTTGTAATACAACGTGTACCCCACAAATATGCCAACAAAAATTTAAATGTGCACTATCTTCAAGACATATAAGATCATTGCAAGATAATATTCAATCTCCAGGATGAATTATACCGATAAACACAGGATAATATCAAGCAGAGAATCAGAATGATTCAGAATCGAATGATTCAAATGTCTTGGTTTGGATGAAGTATCATGATTCATAGTAACAGAAAGATTGATCAAGGAATCGATTGATTCAATGACATAGGGTAGCGTGATCCAACTGTTATCTGGATATATTCAATGGAATCAGGATATTGATCCAAGGGCTAGTATATGTTCCAACAGATGTTGTCAGAAACATATCTTAGTCCAACAACACATTGCATGTTTTTCAGGGCATGGGCAGTGAAGTGAACTGAAAAGTTTGTGTTTAACGACATAACCGATACTGGTCTCATGAAGTACTTTAGATCTTATATTCTTTATCTGATAATGATCTTTTACACACACACCCGGCATACCATGGGTTCAAATCACAGTTGTCACAAAGATCATTATGTTGTCACACTACTAATGGACCAAAGATACTCATAGCCTATTGACAATTCAGACTACATACTAGTATCCAAATTAAAATATAAGCATCAAGCATCAATTTTTTTTGTTAAGCATAAGCAGTTATGAAGCTATCATTTCTCATACTGTGCAGTCTAAGAAGTTCTGATCAAAACATTTATCACAGATATATTAGATAAGCATCATAAAGTCCAACTAAGGTCATGTGTGAAAGAACATCTACTGATGTACTATCATCTCTCCTTTAACTTCAAGTAATGTCGATTTTATCTTTTTCAATTTGTTTGGCTTTTTCAAAATCTTTTTCAAAGAAAGTAAAACAAACAAAAATAAAATCTTCCATGAAAACATTTTAAGAAAAACATTTTACTTGGTTACTCAGGATTAAGCAAGTCAATCAATTAAAAACTCAAACCAATGTAATGTAATTGAATGTCTTTGCCTTTTGTCATCAACACAGTTCTGTACTCCCCCTGTCCTGTAGACTCCCCCTCAACTAGTCAAATGGTTGCATCAACGACTTTATGCTCACCATCGTCATCCAAAGTTTCAGGTTATCTTTTGGACTTTGTAAAACACATTCCAAAACATTGTGTGTGACATATTCTCCCCCTTGAGCATCAAGTCGTTGATTCAAATAGATTTTCAGTTATCAACAACTCGTTACTCTTGCAGATGTCATTCCCTGTCATGTGCTAAGAACCACCACTATCAACAACCAAAATGGTATTAATAGTCCCTCTTGGTAAATCCTGCACAACTAACAAGAAACATTAAATTGATATTGGGACCCAAGCCATGGTAGTCATGGGTCGTCCATCTGTATCAAAATAATAAACCTCACTCCACTCACAATCGAATCTCTCATCAATTTTAGGAGATTGTTCCGACGAGTCAGAAACAGAAACTTTAGATTTCCAAACATACTTCTTTTCATTAAGTTCTTTTTGCTTAAAATGTGAAGTGTTTGAACATTTTCTTTCATTTAAAAATTGATTTGATTGTGAAAACTCTTGTTGATCTAAAAGTTTTCTCAATCTTCTGTTTCTCCTCCGTCTTTGAGGTCTAGAAAGCCTAACCTCAGATTTTGAATTACCCTTTGGTGTAACATGAGGTTTAACCACATTTGGGTTATCATAAGGCTTACCATAAGGTCTTTCCTTTCCTGGAGTAACATGTCGGTTACCTTTGGCATTGTGAGGACAAGCAATCTGAATATGACCCACAAAACCACAAGAAAAGCAAGATCTCGTCTCACATAATCTCTCATATAAGGAATCTTCACACGATTAGATGCATTTGAAGAAGATTCTCCTACATGAACTTCTTTTTGCTTTATTTTCTCTGGAACGCCAGATTTTGCAACAGGTATTGATTCAGGCTTCATCTTCTCAGGAAATACATGCTTCTTCCCTTTATTTTTGTAAGGACAGGTCACCACAATGTGTCCCATCTCATTACAATGAAAACATGTACGCCTGTCTTGATAATCTCTGACATATGGAACTCTCCTTGAGTTTGAAGAACTTCCAAATGTATAATTTCTAGATGAAATAGAATCAATCTTTGAGTCATCTTTCTTAATCTCTTTGGGTATCCCCTCTACCTTAGCTTCATCAAAATATTCATCATCACTCTCATCAGAATACACCATATCTTCACCTGTGACTGGATTCACCTTCAACACAGTCTTAGGATCTAAATCCTCATCATTTATAATCTCAGGTGCAACAGAATAATTGCCATTGAATGGTGGAGGAACATAGCCAATACCACTAGTTCCCTTCCCCTCTTTAGTATTATTATGATAATGTTCTAATAAGAATGATGAATTTGCAAAGCTTTCTAATTTTCTATGCAATCTGATTACCTCTGCTTTAGATTCAGCTAGCTCTTTATCTTTCTCAGTAAGATCATTATTTCGTTTCTCAATTTCTACAAAGGACATATCCAGGTGATATGCCTGCTATTTGATCTTTAAAGTCAGAGAATTTATATCCCTCTTCAGTGATTCTATCCTCTCAATACACACATTCTCATTATCTTTTAATTTCTGATTTACTGTGTGCATGGATTTCATATCACAAATGAGGTTTACATTGTCATCCATAACCCTTATCATTTTATCCTTCACTGAAACACAGTTAGAACAAAACGTTTCAGAGTTAGAAAATACCTCAGGTTTTACTTCTGAACCAGATGCACCAGGAGCCATGAAAATGTCCACATCGGCTTCACTCTTTTGAGCATCATGGACAGCCTCTACATCAATTTCTGATTCACTAAGATTATCTTCAACTGTCTGGAAGCTTACTTCAGTATCTACATCACTCACAGTAGACTGAGTACTTTCACCAGAACGAATACTCTCACTATCACTTAAATCTGCAGAAGAATCACTTTGAGAATAACTCGGCTTTTCCAATACATCTTTGATCAGGACTACAAACGCTTGAGAAGTTGCTTCACCCTTTTTCTTCAAAGCTTCCCATAGATCTCTAGAAGTTGGACACTTCCCGAGACTATGAATGATTTCTTTTGGTAAAGACAACGTTATCTCTCGATCAAAATTCTGCTTTTCTACTTTAGTAAGAGCTGTCACTGGTTTAGGAACATCATAATATCCCATATAGTCAAAAGTAGGATGAACATATCCTTCAAATATGGATGTCCAAAAGTCTTCATCAGTTGCTGATACGAACTGTTCGAACCGGACTTTCCAGCTACGAAAATCTGATATGCACAAAAGTCTCGGTGGCATAGTTCCAATCTCAGTATTATCACATGAAATCGACATTTTGAAATTTTTGCGAAAATTTTCGGAAAAAATTTTGAAAAAATTTTCCCGCCAAAAAAACTCTTTTTAAAAAATTTCGAAAATTCAAAATTTCAAAAATGATTCGAAACGACCATATAAGTTTTCCGTAAAAAATTTGGACAAGGTGAATTTTCCCGCCAAAAAAACTTTTTTTTTTTTTTTTTTTTTGGATAAGTTCTCTTACAGAATTAAGTTCGCCTGAAACTGACCCGAAGCGAACTTGACCCGGAGCGAACTTGTTAAGTTCGCCTGATTAAGTTCGCTTACCCAAGCGAACTTATTAAGTTCGCCTGGTTGAACAGATTCAAACTCAGAAACAGAGTCATAACAAAATCGCGAACCAAGAAACCTCTGAATTCATCATAAATCGCTCAATTGATGGAATTAAACAAAATTGGATCGTAGGAATGTGTAATTTCTCAATTAGAAACTTTCTATCGGATCAATTCCATCAAACGAATCCAAAATCAATCCAAATTTGTCAACAATTCTCCATTTTTATCAAGAACACAAAAAGATGAAAAAGCTTCAAAAACTCAGATTTTTTATGTTGATTGGACACGAAAACACCACGAATCTTCTGCTAATCAAGAGCAATGGCTCTGATACCACTTGTAGGTCCCTGATTCGGTGCGTGACGGATCTCTAGACTCGCGGTTAGACACGGTGATAAAGTGTGGAATCCATTATCAACGTGCTCGTGTGACTCAATCAACAACGGTGTAAATAAACGCTCTTTTTATTCCACTACAATATCAGTTTACACAATTTACAGAATTCTCAGTCCCTCCAGATATCGTCCAAGTCTATTTATGTTTTCTGCTGATAACTGCTATTTATAGACACTGAACAGTATTAGGCGAACTTGTTAAGTTCGCCTCTAATAGGCTAAGCGAACTTAACAAGTTCGCCTCTGATAGACTAAGCGAACTTGTTAAGTTCGCCTCTGATAGCCTAGGCGAACTTAACAAGTTCGCCTCTAGCAGAACTTACACATAATTTTGTCAACAGTTACAAAACATGTCCTAACACAAAACTATTAAACTTATATTTTTTTTATATATACCCGACCCGTACCCTACTGACATATAACGACTATTAATAACCGGGTTACACTTAACGGGTATCATACCGAACTTGTACTAGCAGGAACACCCAACACTATACTACCCTACCCCCTCCCCCTCGTGCTTTTCTCTCAGCCGACAAAGTGAAGAATCACCTTTGCCTTGTAAATTTGTGCCCAATATTTGAGACAATGTTGTCTCAATATGAGACATATAATTTTGTGGGTAATAACCCCATAAGCCATATATATATACATGCATACATGAAGAAATAACACACAAACTACACCTCGCTCTCTTTTCTCGGCTCACATACCCGATCACCCTTCTCCTTTCTTTTCCCTTTGGCCTTCGACTAGGCAACATCACCACCACCATCCACCATAAGTCACCACCACTAAGCACCAGTTACCACCCCCACTCACTCCTCCTCCTTGATAGTTCACGGCCACAGCAACACCACTCTCGGCATCACCCGACCACCCTCCCTCACCCTTCTCCTTGATGGTCCATGAACAGCAGAAGCACCACCAAGAAGCACCATAAACCACCACCCTTCACCACCTTTTGCTCTCAAGTGTCATTTAAGTGACTTTACAAGTGTTCAAGCCTTCTACAATCATCTTACCTTCTCCTTAATTGCCTTAAGTGAGTGTTTTACTAAAACTTAGTATTGTTTTAAGATTTCTTGTTGATTTGTGTTGTAAGTTCACCCAAGTAGTGCTTGTTTCAAAGAGAAAATCACCTCCTTTAACCAAACAATAGCTGGCAGAAATTTTGGTCGACTTTAGAGGGTCTTATCTTGGTCAAAACTCAACCAAATTGAACGTTTCTTGAGTCTAAGATTAATTTTAAAGAGTCCTCTTTCCAACCTATTTGGGTTCATAATTTTTGGATAAGTTTTGATACCCCAAAAGGGTGATACAAGAAAACGTGTATATTCTGAGTTTTATGGCAGAATTATTGAGCTAACTTGTTGGATTCATATCTTGTTCAATAATAGTCCAACTAACTTGATTCTTTTTCCTAAAGTTAGGATTTTGTGTTGTCTTTAAAATCCATTAGGCCTCCCCTCTTGAAACTAACATTTTGATTTCCAGAACAACGAAATTTCAAGGACCTATCCAGAAAAACCGAAGCTGTTAACATACTGGTGTTGTTTTAAATATTTGAAACCCTTAAACCCATCCAAATATTGTAAGCCCTACATTTTTATAGACCCGTGACATATAGTTATGCATGTCTAGAACTCCGTAAATTATTGAAATTGTTTAGATAACAAAAATCATGTCTTAAGTAGACTTAAAAACCCGAGTACTTTTCTAAACAACCAGTTTGATATCCAAAGCCTTATTTTTATAGTATATACTAAATTTCAATCCTCAAACTTAATAATGATACGTGAATGTAATGACATGTTTTGGAATACACATCTTATCATATAAGTATATATAAATGTATTTTGTTATCACCAAACCGTCACCAACGATCGTCTTGTCAAACCACTTGAAAACCTAAAACGGGTTCACGTCAAGCCTAGTTGGGTGAATTGAATGCATGATCAACACACGGTAGAATCATTACATAGACTTTATGGTAACTTAAATATTTAGGACTCGAGTAGGTCGGAATACACTATTGGACTTTGCTACATACCGCATCACTACCTTGTTTGCACAGGTGAGTTACATATCCCCTATTTACATATTTATACATTTTGGGGTGAGACGTAATCTGTGCATACTTACATATAATTCAACTTGTGTTTACATGCTTAGATTATTGTGCTTTTGTGCATGGTCACTTATTATGCTATGGATACTTTTAGGGTGGTTTTTAGACGGTGTGTGACCCACATAGTCTTGATTCCATGCCTATCTCGTTAAACCTTTGTGCTTATACATACTTGCATGCTTTGGATACTTTTAGGGTGGTTTTAAACTGTGTGTGACCCACATAGTCTTGATTCCATGCCTATCACGTTAAACCTGTATGCTTATACTTACATGCTTACAATTGGTATACACATAGTGAATTCTCCACATTATGCCGTATCTTACCATGTCAAACCAAGAATTGTATAATCGTTTTTAATTAAACTTTTATTTTATTCAAACATATGTATACTCACCAACTCTTGTAGTTGACACTTGTTTTGGATTACGTTTCATGTGAAGATATGTGATTGTGTGACTATGTGTTGAAGGTGCTACACATAAGGCTTTTGGACCTAGTAAAATAATTATGTGTAACATTCTAGAATAGGGTGTTGTAACTTGAATTGTATTTGGATATTTGGTATTTAAATCTTATTAATGAATTATGCAACCTTAGTAGATCATGTGTGCTTATAAACAATCATTTCATGTCCGCCTCGATGATTCCGCCATCGGTCGGGGTGTGACAGATTGGTATCAGAGCCATGGTTATAGGGAATTAGGTTATTAGACACAATGACCTAGACTATAACCCTAGGACTCCCTTTTATGTGTTATGTGCTAAATGATTAATTGCTATGTGAATTATTTGTAGTTAGGTATTATTTAAATTTTCCCAAGTTTGGTACATGAGACTTATACACATACATACAAGGCTTTAATACATGATACATACTTTACATACACATTTGACAACAAAACTTATGCAAACAAATACACTACTCATCCTTACCCATACTATTTCCTAATTAATTACAACATTCCTACACATTTTATACTCATAGACTCTCAAGTCTATTGAAAATCTTGTCAACAACTTAATTTCTTGAAACCAGTAAAGGACACGTGCAATCTGGAAGGGTGACACCTGTACATTGGGTTTTCTGTCTAGGAAAGCATTTTGTATAAATCCAAATAAACGGACCCGTATGCTTTCCTGGGAATTCCTAAAGTGAGTGTTTACTTATAGGCTAAAGCATGTCTCCTTGAAAGCTTTGATGAATTATTTAACGTTGATAAGTCAATGTATTCGCAAGGATACAATCCGAACTTAAACTCAAAATTTGGGGACATTATAGCAAGGTAGGAAGAACTAGACGAACATGCAAAACAAATCATTATTACGGGTGCACACGTAATAACAATATGTAGTGCATGCGAATCCCGACCATTCCTATTACGCGAATAATGATCTATGTTATCATATCCTCCCAGGAATAGATTTCATGGTTTATTTCCCCTATCCCTTTTGTGTTATAAAAATTTTGAATGAAATATGTGATCAGTTTTAGTCAGAACATACATACATTATCACGCGACATGATGAGTGTCATCTCGCGTTCCTACTTGCATTATTGTGAACAGTCTACCAACTGTGGCACATACATGCCTATTTTATCCGAAGTCTCATAAGTTCTTGTCTTTTCATGTGGTACTTATAGAATGCCTCCCCGTCGCGCAGTTAATGCTAACTCTAGCAACTCCAACGTTGACCTTGCTGCACTACTTACTCAACTAGTAGGCCAAATGATCCAAGCTAACAACAACAGTGATGGGTCTAATACGTAAGGGAATGGTGCAAACCCACCGTACTTCACATTCAAGCATTTCAATTCTTGCAACCCCACCTAATTCTTCGGGACGGAAGGTGCTACTGGCCTTCTTCAATGGTTTGAAAGTTTGGAGAGTACTTTCCTAAACAACGATTGTCCCGACAACTTCAAAGTCCGTTATGCTGCCAGCGTCTTCCAAAAATGAGCACTCACCTGGTGGAATGGTGAGAAACGTACTCGAGGCAACGAATCTGCTATGTCCTTGTCTTGGGACGAAATGAAACGACTTATGACTGACGAGTTCTGTCCTCGCAACGAAATGAGGAAGCTCGAAGCTGAGTTTTGGGATCTCACCCAAGATAGCGGAGAGAATTTGGCTTACACCACTCGTTTTCAAGAACTAAGTCTGCTCGTGCCCCACATGGTTACTCCCTTAGCGCGGGGAATTGAGAAATACATAGGTGGACTTCCTATGCCGCTCCAAGACACCGTATTGGGAAGTAATCCCTCCACTCTCGAAGACGCTATCCGCTTGTCTGCTGTGTTGACTGACAATCACGTCAATTCATGATCAACACACGGTAGAGTCATTACATAGACTTTATGGTAACTTAAATATTTAGGACTCGAGTAGGTCGGAATACACTATTGGACTTTGCTACATACCGCATCACTACCTTGTTTGCACAGGTGAGTTACATATCCCCTATTTACATTTTTAAACATTTTGGGGTGAGACGTAATCTGTGCATACTTACATACAATTCAACTTGTGTTTACATGCGTAGATTATTGTGCTTTTGTGCATGGTCACTTGTTATGCTATGGATACTTTTAGGGTGGTTCTTAGACGGTGTGTGACCCACATAGTCTTGATTCCATGCCTATCATGTTAAACCTTTGTGCTTATACATACTTGCATGCTTTGGATACTTTTAGGGTGGTTTTAAACTGTGTGTGACCCACATAGTCTTGATTCCATGCCTATCACGTTAAACCTGTATGCTTATACTTACATGCTTACAATTGGTATACACATAGTGAATTCTCCACATTATGCCGTATCTTACCATGTCAAACCAAGAATCGTATAATCGTTTTTAATTAAACTATTATTTTATTCAAACATATGTAAACTCACCAACTCTCGTAGTTGACACTTGTTTTGGATTACGTTTCAGGTGAAGATATGTGATTGTGTGACTATGTGTTGAAGGTGCTACACATAAGGCTTTTGGACCAAGTAAAATAATTATGTGTAACATTCTAGAATAGGGTGTTGTAACTTGAATTGTATTTGGATATTTGGTATTTAAATCTTATTAATGAATTATGCAACCTTAGTAGATGATGTGCTTATGAACAATCATTTCATTGTCCGCCTCGATGATTCCGCCATCGGTCGGGGTGTGACATATGGGCCTTCATACAAGTAATAATCTTCAAGGTAGTTCCATTCTTTTCTCCTTGGATCATAAGGATTTCTCCAGTCGAAAGTGGAATACGGACGACTTTATCATGACAAACAATCTCGGTGCGGTTCTTTGACAGCCAATCCATACCAATGACGTTATCAAAACTTCCAAGCTCAACAGGTAATAAGTCTATGCCAAATGAATGACCCTCTAAGTTCAAAGTACACCCTTGAATAACTTCTCCAGTTTCTATTAACTTCCCATTTGCTAATTCTATGGTATAACTACTTTTCAACTTTCTTGATTTTAAACCTAGCGAAGGTCTAAAGTCGGTTGACACAAAACTCAAGTCGGCACAGTATAGATGCATAGTGATTATAAATAAGGAACGTACCAGTAACGACTGAAGGATCCTTGCGAGCATCCCCGGCTCCAATTACAAAAGCTCTGTCCCGTGCTTGGTTAGCATTCTGGTTCATAGACTTAGGGCAATCCCTCTTGTAGTGGTCAACAGCACCACATTCGTAGCATCCTCTGGTGGTCTGTCCAGTCAGGTTAGAACGACAGAGTTGGGTTTGATGCCCGATCCTTTTACACCTTCCGCATAAGATGCTGTCACAAGAGCCCACATGGTGATAGTTACAACTGTTACATTTGGGATGTGGACCAGTGTATTTCTTCGGTTCACTGGTGTTAGCAGTATACACCTTCACTGTTTCTTGCCTCTTGGACCCAGACTTGTTGTTCCTAATCTGCCATTTCCTCTTTTCACCAACACTTCCTTTCTTTTCAGCACTCTTTTTAACCAAGGTTCCAACACGAACGGCTTGGTCAGTCAAATTGATAGCGAGTTTTATAGCGCTCAGAAGGGTAGCAGGCTTTGATGAAGTAACCATGCCCTGAATTTGGGGAACCAGACCCCAAATGTATCACTCGATCCTGACATACTCTGGTGTAACCATATGTGGAACGAGACGTGAAAGTTCGTGAAAACGAGTAGTGTAAGCAGCTATCTCAGCCCCTGTCATTCTTAAATTCCAGAATTCCTCCTCGATCTTTTGAAGTTCGTTACGCGGGCAATACTCTTCCAAAACCATGATCTTCAATTCCTCCCAGGTCAACGCATAGGCGTTTTCCATCCCTAGAGTCTGGACTTACGAATTCCACCAGGTCAATGCTTCATCATGGAACGTGCAGGTGGCATACTTGACTTTGAAGTCGGGTGCGCAGTCACTAATGTTCAGGATAGATTCCATTTTCTCAATCCATCTGACAATTCCGATAGCTCCTTCTGACCCATTGAAGTTCTTAGGTTTGCAGGCCAAGAAGGATTTGTAGTTACAGCCTTTTTGTGCATCCTTGGTAGCTACATACACAAGATTATCCGATTAAAACATAATAATCATAAGCAACGACCTTTCTAATGATGATGCTAAGGTTAACGATTACTGTTGGTGTCTTCACCTCTAGTTCCACTACCTCCAGCACCGCTAGTATTACCAGTACCATTCCCATTACCACCTCCACTACCACCTCCATTTTCATTACCGCTGCCGTTCATGTTACCGCTGGTTTCGCCTCCTCCGGCGCCACTGTTGGTGCCTCCTGCGACATTTCGATTTGCTTCATACTGGGCCATCGCAGCGTTGACTCGTTGTGCCACCAACGCTTCCACGGCCTCCGCAGTCATGAGGGTTGGCTCCGATCGGGTGTTCCTAGTGGGTCGCTTTTTCGGCGCCATGAGTTTCCTTAACTACACAATGTAAAAGAAATAAGACAATATGTAAATAATAATGTTAATACATGTGCACAAGAATGAAAAACAACCATAACATCACATAATACGTAGATAGAATAACTTGATACATCGTTTGCAATATGATACAAAATGAATGAGGATACAAAGCCTCATTAACACAAGTTTTCTTACTAAAATATTACGTGGGCACAACCCGCCCCCGATAGGTCTACTAAATAAAACGTGAGTACACGCCAGTCATCATGGCAATAGTAGCAAGGATAGCACTCACTACAGCAAGGACTCCAAATAGCTCCACGTGGTCGCGTGCCGCGATGCTCCTCGCCTCGGCGACTCCCGCCATCTATTCGGTCCAACCGACCTGATCATGGAGGATGTGTCTGGCCTGGTCATCCAGGTATTGGGCCTCCTGAATAGCGTGCACGACTCCTCACAGTGACTCCAGCTGATGATCATAAATCTCGCACTTAACCGCCAAAGTAGGGGGATCAACGTCCTCAGTCTCCATGTCTGCAGTAACAGGTAGGGGCGGCTGAGAAGTCCAACCCACCTCGAAGGTCGAGGGTGGTTCTTCATCACTGGTGTCATCATCCTCAATAATGTCAGCAGCTCTTGCCCTTTTGGGCGATGTTGGTGGTGGCACGGTGTCCTCTTCGCCAAAAGCATGTGCTAACTTCCTCTTGCGAGGGGGAAGGATCTGCTTCCTAGGAGTAAACATGAATAGAGCACCACCCGGACGCAGGCGGTAAGGTCGGAATGATGGTCGGCGCATAACTGGTATTCTTGCCTCCATCTCCGGCTCAGCCTCCATAAGTGCCTCGGGTTCGTCACCTACTACAACTTCCGGGTCATCCTCAGGTTCGGGAGCCTCATGCTCCATGTCGGTCATATCTTCGGGATCCTCCTCGTAGTTACTTTTCGGCTCGGACTCGTCACCAGCCTCAAGGACATCGGGCTCCAGCACGGCCTCATCGTCTGAAACATTGAAAATCTCGGGATCTAGGATGACGATGACTTCGTGAACGTCGTCATCGTCAGAGATGTAAATCGGGTGTGCTGGAGAAGTCATAGCTGTGACAACAATATCCGTATAATATAATATAATAGATGAATTGTATGTCATACAAATGCACATGCAATGAAAACGTTTTTGAATGCGGGTCTCTAGAGTTATAGTCTAGGCTTGTTAAGACACCTAGTTCGCTATAACCATTGGCTCTGATACCAATCTGTCACACCCCGCCATGGCGGAATCCGTGGGATGTAACGTTCATGGTTTTCATCGCATATGATTATCGCAAACACTTACATGACATTAATACTGAATGTTAAAAGTAGTTATACAAAACATTTCTTGTTTAAAGGTTTCAAAGATTTACAGCAATAGCTTAAATTAAAAAGCAATTAAAGGAAATCTTCCAAAAGTTTGGTACTTCAAAATGCATGCAAGTCGAAACGTGAGACGCCATACTTGAATTAGTTACCTGAAAAACATGCTTAAAAATGTCAACATAACGTTGGTGAGTTCACAGGTTTATTTTACCAAAAAGAAAAAATTTAATGGTAATTTGGAAATCCGTATGATAAACAAAACAAGTTAGCGGTTGATTTATCGAAGTCTAGCTAGGACATACGAATTATGTGATGCACAAGCCTATAACCAAACCTTTAACGAATTCTAGAGTTTGTCCCAGCCCATTGTCCCTTTAAACAATGAGAACAACAAGACCTAATATGCAATCATTTAACCACGTTGGTCGTGGTTAGCGCGACTAACCATGAAAGGGGGTGTCAACCCAAATAGTACTATTCATATCGATCTACGGCTAAGTCCATAGCTAATGGTTATAGTTCGAAATACCGAGGACCTTAATGTGTTCACTCATGCGCACAAAGGAATCAGATGCTTGTTTCTCGTTTTCTGGTTATCATACAATTTGAATTCAACATGTTTTTCCCCAAATATGGAAAGCAGTAAAAAGGGGCCCTGAAACTCACCTGAAAAACCTCTAAGGAAATGCTAGCACAAGCCCAAATGTGTAAGGAATACCGACCTACCCGTGCCCTATTACAACAAAGGCACCTTAAGGTTTATGAAATACACTAGCAATCATGTTGGTAACATAACATTCACCCAACTAGCTAGACTCGTTTGGAAAATCATTTGTGTTTGAACGTGTGACTCGACGACTCGTTGGTGATTATGTCTTGGAATAATACAAAAATATATATTTATAAAGTATATAAATATAAATGATACAATCCACGCAACTCTTTCTCGGATTCTCGTTTAGAAATAACGTACTCGATTAAACAAATTATTTTTATATATACATATATATCGACTTGAGTCAAGCGAAAATAAATATACATATATAAATTTATATGTTCACTGTAGAGAAGGATTTCATTCAAAATACTACAAATATTCATAATATAATTCAATTATTGTAATCATATAATGATGCTTATTATTCTTAGTTAAATTGAATTTATTACATCGTATTTCTCGAACATGATTATTTACTCATTTAGCGCACAAATATATCGTTTACACTTATAAAAACTTTACGAAGAAGGGATTTTATGACATAAGACATCCCAAAATAGTTATATATATATGTATATAGATATGTAACGTCATAAAACTGTCTCTAGTTTTATATTTTATATAAATTAACCTATTTTTAGTTAGAAAGTCTAAACTTTTATATATATATATATATATATATATTTATATCCTTTATGACCCAATTGACCAAAATTTTTACTAGAGTTTTTAAAGATATCTTTTTAACAAAAATACGTTTTCATGATTAAACTTTTATATATATATATTTTTTATCAAGGTTTACTTTCATTAATTTTTAAAGTCTTTTAAGTACGATATGGTTATATTATTTAGTAATATTACTAGTAAAACATATATTCACTTTTTATTAAGTCTCTTTATATATACATATATATATATATATACAACAAGTCCACATTTAGTATTATGACCATTTAATATGCTAAAAGTCCAAATGCCCGTAAGGTTCAAATCATCCCAAAGAGTCCAAATTTGACAAAAGGATCAAGTCACTATATAAACTTATAAATGGTCCAAATGATATATATACAAGCATAAAACATAAAATTACTTAGATTTATATAAATGTTATATAATAAACTATAAAATGTATCACCTCATAATAAATGACATGAATCACCAACAACTTTATTTGTGTAATTTTTCTTTGTAATAAAAGTTTTATACACCTTCATGTAACAATAGTTATATGAACCTTTTTATACTTCATAAAGAGCACTGAATTCATGATGAATACCCTTCTTCAAACAGAATAAACCCAAATTTCCATTCTTGAATTCTGTGCTGTTGTCACTCCGAATTCTCCTGACTTGCAAGTTGAACAATTTCTCCAGTCCTACAATTAGGAACATAAGAAGTTCAGTTGTTTCATCCTTAGAAGTAAGAAATTTTACCCAAGAAAACCTTGAGTAATCACCAGTCACAACCAAACAATAAGATTTGCCGCCTTCACTCTTGACACTAATAGGTCCGAACAAATCCATATGCAACAACTCTAAAGGAGTCACAATTGAATTAGTCAACTTTGAAGGATGAGACTTCCTGTGATGCTTCCCTTTCTTGCATGTAATACAATCTTCATTCTGTTAGGACATAGTTTGTAATGACAAAAGCTTGTAATAGTTAGATCTTATGTCTTTATGTTTTTGTTATGTAAAAGTTACTAAGTGTTTATTCAAGTTTACCTAGAGGCGAACTTGTTAAGTTCGCCTGGTATAACAGAGGCGAACTTAATAAGTTCGCCTCTATCTATCTGAGGCGAACTTGTTAAGTTCGCTTAGTCTGTTAGAGGCGAACTTAAAAAGTTCGCTTATAGCAGGTCAGACGGCTATATATGTGTGTTTACAAAGTCAGTTAAGAGTTTTCGAGAAAACAGAGAATTATCGATAAGTCTGATTGAGTCTGTAAACACCATTGTGATTTGGAATACAATTGAGAAGGTTATTTACGTGATTGTTTACATTGTCTTTATGCATATAAACGTTGATTCGTTGGATTCCGCACTCCGAGTTAACGTCACGTCTTATCACGAGATCGATCCCTAGAAGCGCCATGAGGACCTACAAGTGGTATTAGAGCTGTTGCTCGTGATTCTTGTTGATTCTAGACGGTTTTATATGCAAATCGACATGAAATTCGTCATTTTTGAGTTTTTCATTTCCATGGAGTTTTCAAGACTGATTCAGATCTGATTTTGTGTTTTTGAAGAGGATTTTGACGAAATTGATCCGATAGAAAGCTTCTAATTGACAAATTACACAATCCTACGGTCCAATTTTGATTAATTCCTTCAAATTAGTGATTAATGATGATTTCAGTAGGTCTCTGGTTCGCGAAAGTGGTCTGAAGTGTTCTTGATCTTGATTCTGTTACAACAAGCGAACTTGTTGATTTGTGTGCAGGCGAACTTAGCAGGCGAACTTGTCAAGTTTGCTTCTCACAGGATTAAGCGAACTTATTTTAGGCGAACTTAACCAGATCTTTGAATTCTGATTTAGGCGAACTTATTTTTAAGCGAACTTAAGCAGATTTCAAGTTTCTGGTTTAAGCAAACATATTATGTTGGCTTCTCATTAAGTTCGCTTGAGTGTCTCAGAGGCGAATTTATTATCTTCGCCTAACGGTAAAGAAGTTCAACACTTGGAAAATTTTTCAGGAAAAATGGCAAATATGGTTCAAGTCATGAATATGTTCAATTATGACAATGAGATAGGTACATCTCAAAAACCTCTGAAGTTGTTGAATCTAGCTGATTATTCAAATTGGAAAGATCGGTTCGACCGGTTTGTATCTTTTACCGATACCAGTTTGTGGATTTCGATTTTGGAAGGTTATACGCATCCGACTTATTCTTGGATGGGACAGGATGATGTTCCAAAGCCGGTGTCAGCGTTAACTATTGAAGAGAAGCTACTATTTGACAGGGAAAAGAAAGCGATGGCTAGTATTTCGATGTCTCTTCCGAAGGAAATATATCACAGTTTCAAACAGTTCAAGTCTTCTCAACAAATGTGGGAAGCATTACAGAAAAGGTGTGAAGGAAGTTTGGATGTGAAGAAGAGTAGAAAGGAGCTATTAAAGAAGCAGTTCTTGGTCTTTAAACATTTTCAAAATGAATCCTTGGATGATCTTGCTACAAGATTCTATCATCTTCTTAGTGAAATTGCAAGTGCTTCTGTGGTGTATGAGACTGAGGAAATTAATGATAAATTCTTGGAGGCTTTACCATCAAAATTTGATGTGTACACGATTTTAATCAAAGAGAATATCAAGTATAAAACCATGTCTCTTGAAGAAGTTCTAGGGAAGATTCAGTCGCATGACATGAATATGAAGAAGAAAGAGACTAACTTGGAGCATATCTAGGATCCCTCAATGTATTTTGCCAAATCTACTGGTAAATCTGGTAATGGAGTGGCATTCTTTTCTGGTGATGATCAAGATTCTTCAAATGATAAGTGTTCTGGAGTTCCAATTCATTCTGGTAATTCAATCCATTCTGGATTTTCTGCGACTACAGCTTCTACTTCATCTGGATCTCATTTGAATCAGAAGGTTGCTGATGATTATCTTGCTATGTTTTCTTCATTCATGGCATCATATGAGAAATTTATTGGAGGTAAAATACATAATCCTGAGGTTATAGAAGAAGATTTCAGACAGATTGACCCTGTTGATCCGGAAGAAATGAATATCCAATGGAATATGGCCATGTTGATGCGTCAAGCTAAAGATTTCTTGAAGAAAACTGGCAGAAAATATATTGGTTCAAATAGTCGATCTCGCATGGGTTTTGATAAAAGCAAAGTTCGGTGCTACAACTGTCAAGAATATGGTCACTTTGCTAAGGAATGTGTGAAGCCAAAGGTCGAGTTTGATTCTCAAAAGAAGCAGCCTAATTTTCAGCATAATAGGAATCAGTCACATGGTTCATCTGGTAATACAAATCATGCATCTGCTTCATCGGCATTGGTTGCTCAGAACGACGAAAACTATGACTGGGGCATTCATCTGGAAGACTTAGTGGGTGCTGTGAGTCAGGCTTTTGTAGCAGAAATTCATTCTGAAAAACCAGAGGAGTCGACCGATGATGAAAGTTCTAGTGATGATTCTTCTGATGGAGACAGTGTTCCAAGCGTTGATGAAGAAATAGAACAAGTGCAGAATATTAATTCTGATGCTGCATCAGGTGTTGCTGAGGAGGATATTGTACTTACTCAAAATGCTTCTGATGGTGCTGATTCAGAAGATATTCCCATTTCCAAAGTATTCATGGCAGACATGTCTGATCCGTCTAAGGTAAAAGACTCTGTTTGTCATATTTACTGTTCTAACTGCATTTCTGTTAAAGATAAATTGCAAAAGGTCATGGATGATAACACAAACTTGATTTGTGACATGAAATTGATGCATACTATTAATCAGAAACTGAAAGATAATGATAAATTGTGCATCGATAGAATTGAGTCTTTGAAAAGAGACTTAAATTCTCAAGGGCTGAAATATAAAGAGCAAGGTTATCATCTAGATATGGCTTATGCTGAGATAGAGAAACGTAATGAAGTTGTTGCTCAAAAGAATAAAGAACTATCTGACAAAGAGTCTGAAGTGATCAAATTTCATAGAAAGATGGAAAAATTTGAAAATTCTTTGGTTGTTTTGGATTATTTTAACTCAAATGCTGATCCTACTAAGTGTGTTGCTGGAATTGGATTTATTCCTCCACCGTTTAATGCAAATTATGTGGGGGAACCTGAAATCATACATGAAGAGGAGATAGATCCAAAGACTGTGTTAAAGGTGAATCCGGTAACTAGGGAGGATATGGTGTATGAGTCTGATTATGATGATGAGGTGTTTGATGAGAAGAAGGTTGAAGGCATTCCAAAAGAGGTAAAAATTGATGACCCAACAGTTGTTAAAACTGTTACCCGAGATAGATGCATTCTGACTGAGCCTGAAGAAGTGAAAGTTGGTACATCTAAGCTTTTTCCAATTTTACAGTCGAGTGTTTTGTCGCGGCTGGTTATCAAAAAGTACATTCATCAAAGATGCCAACACAGGCTTATGTTCCAAAGAAGCCGATAAACTGTTCTGGACATTCCTCTGAAGCTTATTCCTCTGATGGATCCTCAAATTCAAAGAAAACTCCTTATTTCAGAACTTATCAAGAAATAAGAGTGTGTTTTCATTGCAACGAGGCTGGTTACATTCTGATCAATTGTCCTTACAAGAACCAGGGTAAAATGAAGACTGTTCCTTCACAACCGAAAGTGGTGAAGATTCTGAAAAGAAAAGATGAGGGAAAGTCGTCTTCTAGTTTGGAGAAAAATTTGCCTGGTCGATCTTTTGTTAAATCCTCTGGATTTAAACAACAGGATAAATTGAATTCTAAATCTTTTGTATGCAAAGAGAAACTTGAGATTCCTAATGTTGGATTTCAAAAGATTCTCATCAGGAAGTTAAATTGTCTAGACCTCAAAGAGAAGACGAAACAGAAAATTGAAGAAAATTTTGGAAATATCTGAATCTGACAATAATATATCAAATAACGTTTTTCAAAATAATAAAATTAGATCTTCTTTGAAAAAGTCTGATTGTCAAACTTCTGTTCCAAAAGTGAATGATAAGATTGATTGTAAATTACAAGAAGTTGTTTATTTTGATCAAACTGGATGACCCAAAACCACGATGGCTTGGGTTCTTATTTCTAACTGATTCTCGTTGTTTATGTAGGGACAACCAAGGAGGACTATCAACAATACATGGTATGTGGATAGTGGTTGCTCTCGACATATGACAGGGACTGTTAGATTGCTTGAGGATGTTAAACAAATTGATGGAGGTTATGTCGCTTTTGCGGGTAATAAAGGCGGGTACATAACTAGATAGGGTACATTAAAGAATGAGAAAGTCAAATTTGAGAAGGTGAATTATGTTGAGCAGCTGGAACACAAACTTTTAAGTGTATCACAAGTTTGTGACAAGAAGTTTTCGTCCCATTTCAACGATGTTGAATGCTATATTTTGAAACCGGGCTTCGTGATTCCTAATGAATGGATTCTTATGAAGGCTCTGAGGAGAAATGACACGTATGTCCTTGACATGAGTGTTGCTACTACAACGGATTCAATTCCAACATGTTTACTCTCCAAGGCGTCAGAATCTGATTCAATATTGTGGCACAGGAAGCTAGCTCACATTAACTATAGGAAGATGAACTACATTATTAGGAATGATCTGGTTCTTGGTATTCCGAAGATGAAATTCTCAGTTCCTGATGATTGATTTCTTGTAAGAAGGGGAAGCAAAGAAAGAAATCTCACAAATCTAAATCAACGAATTCTATCGTAACTCCTTTGGAGTTACTGCATATGGTTTTGTTCGGTCCTATCAGTATCATGAGCATTGGTGGAAAATCGTACTGCTTGGTAGTAACTGATGATTACTCCAGATTTTCATGGGTTAAGTTTCTTTCCTCTAAAGCTGAAACCACTGAGTTGGTACAATACTTAATCCTAGGTTTGGAGAATTTATTCAATCTGAAAGTCAGAAGAATCAGGAGTGACAATGGCAGCAAATTTAAGAATAGCAAAATGGGCTTATTCTGTCTACAAAAAGGAATTCATCATGAATTCAGTGCGCCATATGTTCCTCAACAAAACGGTGTCGCTGAACGAAAGAACAGGACTTTGGTTGAAATGGCTCGCACGATGCTTGCAGATTCTAAGCTTCCAGTTACTTTTTGGGCTGAAGCTGTGAATACTGCGTGTCACGTTTTGAACAGGGTCTTGACCGTCAAGCGACATAACAAGACTTGCTATGAATTGCTGAATAATCGAAAGCCGAATCTGGATTATTTACTACCTTTTGGTAATCCTTGCACCCTATTGAAAGTTCGAGATGTCCCAACAAAATTCAGTGCGAAGGCTATTGAAGGGATTTTTCTGGGGTATGTGGCGAATTTGACAACCAAGAGGGTTTATAAGAAAGAGACACGCCAAGTTGAAGAATGGTTCCATATTGACTGTTCAAATCGGTCTTTACCACAAATGGCGATTGGTCCGGATTGGGCATTTGATTATGACAACTTATTCAAGTCTTTTCATTTACCTTCTGATATTTCTACTGAAGATGCTGCTGTTCTTTATGATTCTTGTCAGGATGCACAACACAATGGATTTCTACCAAATGCATTTCCAAATTCATCGATTCCATCTACTTCTGCTCTCGATCCTAATGTTGCTTCTTGTTCAGGTCCACAAGATTCAGAGAGTGAGGAGGATAATGCTATTTTTCAAACTTCTTCTGCTGATCCGTTGTTGGGTGATGATCCATTACCTTCGACACAGGCTCTGGTGTTCTTGATGATTGCTCACATTCATGCTTTATTTCGCAGGTTGAACCCAAGAATGTTGAAATGGCTTTAAATGACAACAATTGGATAAAATCTATGCAGGAAGAACTTGCTCAATTTGACAAACTTAAGGTTTGGAATCTTGTTGATCTTTCAAAGGGTGCGTATCCGATAGGAACAAAATGGGTGTTTAAATGTAAGAAAGACGATCGAGGTGTCGTGGTACGCAACAAGGCAAGATTAGTTGTCCAAGGCTTCAATCAACAAGAAGGAATTGATTACACCGAGGTTTATGCGTCTGTTGCGAGGCTCGAAGCTATAAGGCTGTTTCTAGCTTTTGCTTCTTTTAAAGGTTTTAAGGTGTTTCAATTAGACGTCAAAAGTGCGTTTTTATATGGAAAGGTCAAGGAGGAAGTCTATGTGTGTCAGCCGCCGGGGTTTGAAGATCCACTGAATCCGAATATGGTTTCCAAGCTTGATAAGGCCCTCTATGGTCTTCATCAGGCTCCTCGTGCGTGGTATGAAACATTATCCACACATCTTTTGGCAAATGACTTTGTTCGTGGAAAGATAGACTCGACCTTATTCATAAAGAAATCAGGGGGAGATTACCTACTGGTGCATATTTATGTGGACAGTATTATTTTTGGCTCAACAAACGAAGGGTTTTGCAAAGATTTTGAGGGTGTAATGAAGTCGAAGTTTGAAATGTCTGCTATGGGAGAGTTATCGTTTTTCTTAGGTTTGCAAGTAAATCAAAAGGAAGATGGTTTCTTTATTCATCAGTCCAAGTATGTCAAAGACATCTTGAGCCGGTTCAAGATGGAGGACTGTACCCCATATGATACTCCAATTCCGGTCAATCATAAGTTGAATTCTGACCCGAATGGAAAAGATGTGGATTGTCGACTTTACAGAGCTATGATTGGATCCCTCATGTACTTAACCGCTTCAAGGCCAGATATAATGTTCGCCGTGTGCATCTGTTCCAGATTCCAGGAAAAGCCAAAAGAATCTCACTTAATTGCTGTGAAAAGAATCTTTCGATATTTGAAAGTAAAACAACGTTTGGGGCTATGGTATCCTCATGGTTCTAACTTTGATTTCAATGCTTATACTGATTCTGATTTTGGTGGTTGTTGTTTGGACAGGAAATCTACAACAGGTGGTTGCCAGTTCTTAGGTAATCGACTTGTGTCCTGGCAATGCAAAAAGCAAACCACAGTCTCGATTTCTACATGCGAAGCAGAATATATCGCTGTTGTGAGTTGTTGTTCACAGATCCTGTGGATACAATAGCAATTGAGAATTACAGTTTGAATTTCACAGGAACCCCTATGCTTATTGATAATAATGCTACTATGTCCATAACTAATAATCCTGTTAAACATAGTAAAAGTTAGCACATTGAGATTCGATATCATTTTATTCGTGATTGTGCAGAGAAAAGGTTGATTGAGCTGGTCAAGGTACACACTGACGATAATTTTGCTGATTTGTTTACCAAGGCATTTGATCGTACCAGGTTTGAATTCCTAATTAAAATGATTGGCATGATCATTCCCAAATAAAAGCTTTTCAAAATCAGAATGTCATGGAAAATTTTGTTTTAGTTTCTTTTATTGCTTTATTACATTTTTGCATTTACATTTTCAGTCAAAAAGTTTTTAATTTATAAAAAGTAAAAACAAATTGAAAAATATAAATTTTGACATCATTTGAGGTTAGAGAAGAAATGATAGTACATCAGTGATTAATTCATTTCACACGACCTTAGTAGACCATTGATATATGATTGATTAAACTGAGTTAATTTGATCTAAATTTCAAAGTCTGCATAAATGAGAAATGATAGTGTTGTGAATGCTCTATTCTTGATAATTTGTTTTAAAATTTGTGTATGAAATTTGAAACTTGAATTTTCAATAGACTAAAAGCGTTTTGAAACTAATAGTAGTGTGAAAATTAAATATAATATGATTACATCTGTGATTTGAATCCATTATATGCCTGGGTGTGTGTGTAAAAGATCATTATCAGATAAAGAATATATGGTTATAAAGAATTTCATGAGACCAATATCGAATTATATCTTTAGCACAAATTTATTTCAGTTCACTTCACTTCACATGCCCCGAAAAACATGCAAGGTTATGTTGAACTAAGATATGCTTTCAACATCTGTTGAAACATATATTCGCCCTTGGATCAGTTAGATACATCATCTAGTCTGACTCCATTGAATTTTATCCAGATAATAGTTGGATCCTCATACCTGAATCAGTTGATTCTCATTATACAGCCAATTCATTAGAATCTTCTGATTCTGAATCATCATGATTCTTATATCCTTTGGGATCTACTTTTATACTTGTGCTAAAAGAGATAATTTCATCTTGGAAATTGATCTAATCTTAACATTAAATGTATGTCTTGAAGATAGTGCAATTTATATTTCTGCTTGGCATAAATGTGGGGTACACGATGTTTTTCATCTAAATGGTACTAAATCACATGAATTTGGAGAATAAACGCTTATAGTTTCAAATCATATAATATTGACAAATTTAAGAATTCATGCTTTATATTTCAAATTCGGTATAAATAAAAGAGCATTTTATAACCTTATTTACTTTGGAATTTATCGCGTATCATTTCAAATATTATTCAAATTGAATGAGTTTCAAAATGAAAAAAGGTGCAACGTGCACAAGACTGAGTTGGATGGTTTCATATTATAGGTTACCCTTTGTTATTGCTAAAATGTGTGATGAATTAATTGGATACTGATATGATCTTCTTGCTCTTGATGATCAATCAAAAATATGTGATTTCAGTTTATTCAGATAAAAATAAAAAAATATGTGTTTCTGTTTGTACAGATAAAATCCAAAAATATGTGATTCCGTTTGTATAGATAAAACTCAAAAAGATTTTGATTTTGATTTTCCATGAAAATTTTAAACTTTTATTAAAATTGTTCGGGATTGGATCGGATACATGATGCTGGCGAAAAACTTGTATTAAAATTGTTCGGGATTGGATCGGGATTTTTCGGGATTGGATCGGAACTTAATGTGTTTAAGGCTCTTGGCCAAGCGAATTTAACAGTCATCGTCTTCATTTTTCAAGCGAACTTATATGGAAATTTTCTTCGAAAATTTTAATCTGTGTTGTTAGGGTTGTTTGTTGATTCCATCATATTCCAAATTGATTTGCGAACACAACTACAGTAATTTCACTGATTTTCATCCGTTCAATCGTGAGTATTTTGATGTTTTCCTCTCGGTTTACTTCATGAGCATGACAGAACGGTTTTTGACCTAATTTTGACTGGAAAAATAAAATTGATCATTCTAATTGGTTGCTAAGTGATAATCGACCGATGTACATTGATTATCTCATGCTTTTAACTCGATTTGCCTGATTTTTATAAATTCAGTGTTTGAATTTGAATCGTCACAGGTTCAGGCGAACTTGTTTGAAGCGAACTTGTCCAGGCGAACTTAATAAGTTCGCCTCTTGCAACACTAAGCGAACTTATTAAGTTCGCCTAAGGGTCAGAGAGTATTTGGACTTGTGATTTTTGAGTGTTAGAAATTTTTTTTGTTAAAATTTTTTTTGTTTAAATTTTTTTTGTTTGTGTTTCTTATTATTACTAATGTGTTTTGTTGTCCGAATGTTTTCAGATGGCTCAACGTGTTGAATATAAGCATAATGAGGTGGCATTGTTAGATCCTAACATGTCCGAGACAGTCAATTTTCAAGGAATAATCGGATTTCTGAATCGTTCGCGTCTTCATACTGCTTTATCTGCTGATCCTTACATCAGTCTGGTATACATACAGCAATTTTGGGATACAGTTCATCAGGATACGGACGTAGAACCTCATGTTCTTCGTGCCACTGTCAATAATACTGAAATTGCCATATCCGAGGAAACAATACGTGCTGCTCTTGATTTGGGTGGTAATGCTGAAGACCCACTGTCATATCCGGGCACTCTTATTATGGGTTGTTTTCAAAGAATGGGTTATCGTGGGAGACAGAATGATACACAAGCACATAAAGGTGGCTTAGTCGGTGAATGGAGATACTTCATGCATGTGATTATTCAATGCATCTCTCCTCGTAAAGCTGGAACCGATGGTTTAAAAAATGGCTCTTCAAACTGCAATGGTGGCCTTAACGTTGAATAAGCATTTCAATTTTGCCCTTTACTTCTATCGAGAGATGGTCATGCAGATTAATTCTGCTGAAGGTCAAGGATTTTTGATGTATCCTCGCTTTATTCAAATGATTCTAAATCATCTTATTCCGGATCTTCCACAACATCCTATAAGATTAACTTTGACTCCAATGTCAAAGCGAATCTTTACTGATTGCACGAAGGTGAAACAGCAGAATGCCGCATTGATACCAGTTAATACTCCTTTGTTTGGTCACTTAATCAATCCTGATTATGTTGCACCACCTAATGACAACTGGTTTCATCCTGATGAAATTGTTCAAGCTCAAGGCTTAAATGTTCCACAACAACAACAAATTCCACATCAACCGATACAACAACAAGTTCCAGTTCAACAAGCTTAGGTTCCCGTACAACCACAAATTCCTATTCCTGAACAAGTTCCAATTCCACAAGCTGAGGTTGAAATACCTATTCATGAACCTGTTCAAGAGGAGGTCGTTCATGCACATGAACATGATCTAGGAATGAACATGGATGATTTCGTTGATGACGCTGTGAACTCGCCCATTCATGAAGCTGAAGGGAATGTGGTGACTGATGATGAATCTAGTTCAAGCTCAAGTGAGACGATATTACCTGTTCATGAAAGCACTCACTCTGATGAATCTAGGGATTTTTCCTCAGATCATTATGAGCGATTAGCTGCTATTCCACTGGCTAATGCTGGAAAACGAATTAAATCTAAAGCCAGACGACCAAGAAGAAAGTCTGTTCGGGATCCTCCTTCCGGTTCAGTACTTGCAAAAAGATCCTTGGTTGATGAGAGTACTGATTCTGATAGTTACTTTAATCCAGATCCAAAGACTCAAAAGTTAATGTCTGCTTCAATAGCTGCTGCTCAATCTTCACAAGGAGTAGAGGATGCTAATTTTGTTGCTTCGTTGATCGTTACTCCTCCAAGATCTAAAGATACATCTCCAGTTATTACTCCTACTGCAAGTCCTTCGATTCCACAATCGTCAGCTGGTCCGTCAAAGCCTTCTGATTCTGAAAGGATTACTTTCCTTGAATCTCAAGTGCTTACTCTACAAACACAAGTGAACACTCTTGTTTCTACTGATTCACAACGTCAGCTGGTGATTCAGACTCAAGCTCAACAGATTGCTGACATGCAAGCATTGGTGTCTAAAATCGTTCAGCGTCTTGACGCTTAGGGGGAGTTGAGGATACATGATACATGTCACACAGAGTCTATTCAAAGACGTGATGATGAAGACAATGATCCTGCTGGAAATGTTGAGGGTGATCGTCAATACACTGACGCTAATCCTATATCAAGGGTTCAGGGGGAGTCGACATCACAATCACTTGAAGGAAACAAAGATACTTCTGGTGCTAATAAAGAAGAAATTCTATTATTGGAGTTCTTTGCAGATTCTGAAGAAGAAGAAGCTGAAAAGATTGCATGTCTTGATGACATTGATGATTTATTCAATGACATGGACGATGAAGTGTCTGAAAATGAAATAGAAGAAGGAGAGACAGTAGAGATAGAGATAGAGAAAGATAAAGATAATGTTACTTATGAAGGCTGTGATGGTCTTAAAGTGCTGTATAACTTCATCTAAGATGATGTTATTCCTGAATTCACTTATGAAGGAGTAACAGATTCTATGGACTCTGTTGAAGACGTCACACTGCCTGAAGATACTGCTGATTCAAAGTTGGATACTGATGATGAGAATATTCAATCCAATAAAGATGCTGAAACTGAAACTACTCACACTGAGTCTCCGAAGGTTAATGAAGAACCTGTGATGTACAGAAATACAGGGATGACAAGAGAATAGTGGAGAAAAGTTGTAAACAGTTGGATGAAGGTGCTACCCAAGTCTCCAGCACAACCTGCTCAGAGAGAGAAATATGTGAATAATGAGCGGTGTGTAGGAAGGATCATAAGTTGGTTCTATGATGGTGATACAAAATTATTTGCAATTAAAAGATCTGATGGTGTTCAATACTTAAAGCCTAGGATCAAATATTTCAATACCTTGCCAAGGTGTGAAGTGAATGGTCTAGCTTCAAAGCCTCTTATTAATAGATCGAAGAATGGTTTGGCTGATGTGATAGCAAACTTGATCAAGAGAGAAGGTAGTTCAGGAAAGTATGAACGATTGAAACCACAAAAAGGAAAGAGAATGAAGAACACATATCAGAAGACTGGGAAGGTGACCTGGAATTACAAGTATAAACCAGTACGTGCTATACACAAGATACCGTTGAAGAAGATTCCTCAAGATTTTCTTGGGAATATGAAATGGTGGTATGTCGATGTTAATACTGGTGAAGCAAGGATTGAAGATAAACACAATAAGGTCATTGTGTGTTTCTATGACGCAATGAATCTTATAATTTTTCAAAGAAAGATCAGAGAACGTTGCTAAAGAATGAAATAATGTTCACTGATGAATGGAAAGAACAAGGATTACAGTACAAGAGAGTTTTGGAGATATGCAGAAGATATGGAGTGCATGCTGGCAGCAGACTACCGGATAACAGGAAAAGCTCATCATGAAGATTGAAGACTGAAGATCAAGCTATTGTCAAGGGGGAGTCTGTTAGGACATAGTTTGTAATGACAAAAGCTTGTAATAGTTAGATCTTATGTCTTTATGTTTTTGTTATGTAAAAGTTACTAAGTGTTTATTCAAGTTTACCTAGAGGCAAACTTTTTAAGTTCACCTGGTATAACAGAGGCGAACTTAATAAGTTCGCTTAAGTCGATATGAGGCGAACTTGTTAAGTTCGCTTAGTCTGTTAGAGGCGAACATAATAAGTTCGCTTATAGCAGGTCAGATAGCTATATATATGTGTGTTTACAAAGTCAGTTAAGAGTTTTCGAGAAAATAGAGAATTATCGATAAGTTTGATTGAGTCTGTAAACACCATTGTGATTTGGAATACAATTGAGAAGGTTATTTACGTGATTGTTTACATTGTCTTTTATGCATATAAACGTTGATTCGTTGGATTCCGCACTCCGAGTTAACGTCACGTCTTATCACAAGATCGATCCTTAGAAGCGCCATGAGGACCTACACATTCACATGAAATCTCATAACTAGGACACCAGAAATCAACCCATTCTTGACAAGATAGTTCATTTTTCTGAAATTTATATGAGCCATTTTCCGGTGCCACAAAGTTGAATCGGACTCGGAAGCATTCGAAAGAAGACAAGTTGGAACAGACGACGTTGTCGTTGCTGTACTCATATCAAGCATGTGTGTATCATTCTTTCGAGGAGCTCACATAAGTATCCAATCTTCAGGTATCACAAATCCTGGCTTTAGAACCAAACATTCTGACTTATTAAAATGAAATGAGAAATCTTTATCACAGACTTGCGAAACAGATAACAGATTATGCTCTAGCTGCTCAACATAGTTGACTTTCTCAAAGCTCAATCTCCCATTCGATACAGTTCCTTGTCCAGAAATATTTCCTCCTTTCTTGCCCGCAAAAGCAACATATCCTCCCTGAACTTCTTTCACATTTTCCAATAAATTAAGATTACTCGTCATGTGCCGAGAGCATCCACTGTCAACATACCAATGGTTACCAACAGTCCTCCTTGGAGTTCCCTGCACACAAAGAGAAAAGATTAGTTAGTAATAGAGACCCAAGCCATTGTGGTCTTGGGTCGGCCTGATTCATTAAAATAAACAATTTCCTTCAATACACAATCAAATTTCTCCTGAATTTTAGGAGATTGTTTCTCTGAACCAAAAACCATGGATTTAGGTTTCCATTTTGATGTAACCTGAACCTTGTCAGTCTCACTCACCACCTCAACCTTGTCATTTACCACTGGTTGTTCGAGAAGTTTTCTCAAACGTTTATTTCTTCGACGTCTTTATGGTCTAGACAATTTTTCTTTTGGTTGAGTAGTCACACCAATTGACTCAACCTTCTTCACAACATTCACTGAATCAGAAGCAGTCTGAACACTAGGCTTATTTACTCCACTATCCACATTCTTACTTATAGATTTTCCTTGTGGAGTCACAAAAGGACGAGCCAACGTTGGATTCTCCAGATTCTTCCCCAAGTTCTTATTTAGACAATTTTTCAGGATATAACCAACAATACCACAATGAAAACAAGAACGTTTTTCCTTGTAGACACGAACATACTTTTCTTTCTGAACCTTGAATGAAGTAGATGATGAACACTGAGAAATAGTGTTTGAAGAATGAACAACCTTATGAGTTTCCTCTTCAAGTTTCTTTTTACAAAAATCAAGAGTTGAGATATTCTCAATCTTGTTTGTCTCTTGTGAATCAAAACCACCACTTACAAACGGTTTAACTGGTTTAAAAGTAGATTTAGGTTTTGGTTGTTCACTCACATCATCTGGTTTAGTTAGAATGCACATGTCTCTTGTCACTGTTTTCATCACAATGGTTTCCACATACTTACACTCTTTCACTATGCCTTTAACCTTTTCTGAATCAAACACATCATCATCAGTTGAATCATCATATACCATGTCATTACTAGTAACAGGATTGATGTTCAACACAGTTTTTGGTTCCAGATCTTCAACCAAAACTTCTTCAATCAAACATGGGGTATAATTTGCATTAAATGGTGGACAATAACCAACACCACCCCTAATTTCTGTATCATCAAAAGAAGGACAGGAACCAACCCCACCAATATCCTTTTCACCCGAAGCTTTATCATTATAATATTCCAACAAGAAACTAGAATTCTTATAACATTCAAGCTTGCGTAACAATTTTTTTACCTCAGTCTGTGACACAACAAGTTCATTAATTTTCTTTTCATACTCAGAGTATGACACATCGAGAAGAAATGCTTGTTCATGTACATTGGTTTGCAAAAATTTGATATCATCTTTTAGAGATTTAATTTTAGTTTTCAAAACTGTTTCATTATCCTTCAAAGTTTGGTTCGATGTGTACATTGCTTTCATGTCACAGATGAGATTCGTGCTATTATCACACAATCTCGTAATTTTGAATTCAAAATCAATGCATTTTAAACAAAAATCAATCTGTTTTACTTGCTTAGAATCAACCATGAATGCATTTCCTTCAGCTAACATCTCTGCAATCTTTTTTGTAACCTTTCCAGCAGCTCCATCATTCAGTAACTCTTCATTTGAAAACTTTGGTTCACTCATCTGAGGCATTGACTCTTCACTTTCATGTACACTCCCAGAATCTATAGAGTCACTATCAGAAGAACCACTTTCAATTCTATCTTCAGGGTGAACTTCAGCCAGAAAAGCTAGACTAACATGAGCCACAACATCTTCTAAATGAATACCCCAGTCATAATTTTCATCTTGCTGAGATATCAAAGTTGTAGAAGTACTCTGTTTATTTTGATTGCCTTGAGATTTTGAAGGTCCTTGATTATGATTTCTTGGTTTTGTACATTCTCGAGCAAAATGACCAAACTTCTGACAATTATAACACTTCATCTTAGACTTATCCATTCCCATCTTAGTTTTGCTTAATGCCCCAATAAACTTCTTCCCAGTTCTCTTCAAGTGATCCTTTCCTTGTCTCAACAACAATGCCATCTTCCACTGAATATTCATTTCTTAGAAAAGTATCTTTATTCATCTGTTTAAAATCCTCCTCAATCATATCAGGATCAGTGATTTTACCACCAATAAAATTTTCATAAGAAGTTAAAAACGATGCAATCATTGGCATCATATCATTAGCTGCAGATGAAGACACTTTAGTAGAACACGAATGACCTTCATTCTTGCTATGAGTTGAACGTCCAGAGTTTGAAGCAACAAAACATGTATTTTCTTGACACACATTGTCTTTAGGAACATCAGACGACTCTCCCGAAAACAAAGCAACTCCACCAGATTTTGATGATGATGTACCTTTCCCAAAATAAATGCTTGGATCTTGATAGAATGTGTCTTTCTTTTGTTTATTCAAATCATATGATTGAATCTTTCCCATCAAATCTTCAAGACTAAGATCATCAAATCCAGATTGTTCTTTGATCACTATGGTGTACATCTCAAAATGTGCTGGTAAAGCATCCAAGAACTTTTCAAGAATCTTCTTGTTTTTGTATGTGATGTCATTGCTGACCATTTTACTTAGAAGATGATAATATCCTGACACGAGTTCATCCACTGATTCACCCTCAAAGTGTTTAAAGACTCTAAACTGTTTCTTTAACAATTATTTTCTTCTCTTCTTGATATCTGTTCAACCTTCACATCTTTTAGCCAAACCTTCCCAAAGTTCACGAGAAGTCTTGAACTTCTTGAAAGTATGGTTGATATCCAGAGGTAAACACATGGATAAAGCTGCAAGAGCTTTCTTTTCACGATGATACAACTTCTTTTCATCATCATTAAGAGCTGAAATTGGTTTTGGTGTATCCGACACACCCATATGACGATGAACATGTTGCTCATATCCCTCACTAATAGGAATCCACAAACTCGTGTCATTGATATTAACATAATTTTCAAATCAACTTTTCCAATTTGAATAATCTTTGAGATTCATAAGCCTCGGTGGCTTGGTTGGAGTTCGAATCTCATTGTCATGATTTAGTAAGTGAGTCATATTGTTCACTTGATTAGAAGTAGACGACATCCTTGAACACACTTCAACACTTAGAAAAATTTAACAATTTTCTGTATGAAGCGAACTTAAGAAATTCGCCTCTTAAGTTCGCCTAACTTGAATTCAGCGAACTTAACAAATTCGCTTCTCAAGTTCGCCTAACTTGAATCCAGCGAACTTAACAAGTTCGATTGACAAGTTCACCCGTAACAGAATAGACAAGTTCGCCTGTATCAGCTGAAGAACAAGGAAGATTGTTCTAACACCCAAACGCATGAACAGGTCTGAAAATTTACATAAATCTTGATTTAGAATGAATTAGAGAAATTCCTTTCGTAGGATTCTTCAAATATTGATTTAGAACACTTCTAAAGGATCAATTTTGGTAAAACAACACCAAAAAATGAAGAAATCAATTAAAATTCAGTCCAAAAAATCGCAAACTTCTCAATAACACAAAAACTTCTGAAAATCTCCATCTTGTTGTGAAATATCAATCGAGACGATGTCAAACAACAGTAGCTAATCAAGAGCAAAAGCTCTGATACCACTTGTAGGTCCCAACGGGTCTACCGATCGATCTCTGCTATAAAACACATAATACATATACGAAGTGCGGAATCCTTGCGTATACGTATGTCTCGAATAGTAACGAACGCAATACAATCACATAAGACACGATTTCATAAAAAGCTTCTTGTATTATCTCTCAAATAGTAAACACAGAGTAGTTACAAAATCAGTACCGTCCAAATGCAGTCGTTACCAACTGAGAACAATTCTTGAACTATTTATATACAACACACACTGAACTAGGCGAACTTAATAAGTTCGCCTCCTTTAGTTAAGTTCGCCTCAACTATACCAGGCGAACTTATTAAGTTCGCCTATGCAAACTTAAACTTTTACAATACAAAACAAACAAAACGTTAAACATAAAGGCTAATCTATTACAAGGCTTGTTGTCACAAATCATGCTCCAACATTTCTAACAGAAAATTAACGGGAATTCCAATGGAGTTAGCTTGAAAAGTCGGATTGTCACATCATCCCTTAGTTAAAAGAATTTTCGTCCCGAAAATTACAATAGAATAAAAAAAATTTCCCGAGTGTCACATCATCCCCTAGTTGAAAGAATTTTCGTCCAAAAATTAAAATAGTACCTTAAGAGTTTCACGTGGAGTGCTTGAACAGATTAGGATATTTGCGCATCATCTGATCCTCACGCTCCCACGTGAATTTCGGTCCTCGTTTCGAGTTCCAACGAACTCTGACAATAGGGATTTTACTGCGTTTAAGCGTTCTGACTTCCCTATCCATGACTTCCACAGGTTCTTCGATGAAACGCAACTGTTCATCGATGTGTAGTTCCTCAAGAGGAATCGCGAGTGACTCGTCTGCTAGATATTTCTTCAAGTTTGAGACGTGAAAGACGTTGTGTACACCACTAAGTTCTTCAGGTAGGTCCAGTTGATACGCTACTAGACCAATTCTCTTCACTATCTTGAATGGCCCGACATAAAGAGGATTTAGTTTGCCTCGCTTCCCAAAACGAATGACACCCTTCCAAGGTGAGACTTTTAACAAAACCATATCCCCTACTTGAAATTCTAACGGTTTACGACGCTTATCGACATATCTCTTTTGACGATCACGAGCTGCTGCCATACGGTTTCTAATTTGAAAAATTTTCTTTGAAGTTTCAAGTACATGCTCAGGACCCGTAAGTTGACTATCCCCAACCTCGGCCCAACAAATAGGAGAACGGCATTTCCGTCCATATAGTGCTTCAAATGGAGCTACCTTGATGCAAGTGTGATAACTGTTGTTGTTGGAGAACTCCACCAACGGTAGGTGAGACTCCCAAGTGTTACCGAAATCAATCACACAAGCTCGTAGCATATCCTCCAGGGTTTGAATAGTACGCTCCGTCTGGCCATCAGTTTGAGGGTGGTATGCTGTTCTCATATCTAGACGCGTGCCTAAAGCTTTATGTAACGATTGCCAGAAACGGGAGGTGAATCATGCATCACGATCCGAAATGATAGAGATTGGCATTCCGTGCTGAGAGACTATTTCTTTCAAATAAATACGAGTAAGCTTCTCCATTTTGTCTGTTTCCTTGATTGCTAAGAAGCGAGCAGACTTTGTTAAACGATCAACGATTACCCAAATGGTATCATATCCGGTAGGAGTTCGTGGAAATTTTGTGATAAATTCCACGGATATCTGCTCCCACTTCCACATGGGATTCTCCGGTTGCTGGAGTAGACCAGAAGGCTTTTGATATTCAACCTTGACCTTTGCGCAAGTTAGGCACTTGCTCACATAGGTGGCTATATCGGCCTTCATCTTTGGCCACCAATACAGTACCTGTAGAACCAAAGACTGATTGCTACAAAATTGTTCTAAGTACAACTGCTGCGGACAACACAAGATTGCTGCTGACCAAAACAGCTGCTGATACTTTGTCTGCTTCTGAAGACCAAAGTAGCTGCGGATAGGCTTATCAGCAGCATTCAACACAAGTTGCTGCTGATAGGCATATCCTCAGCAGCTGCGGATAGATCAATCTTGCTGCTGGTCCTCATCTCTGCTGCTGATAGCTTTATTCTCTGAAGACCAAACGTTGCAGCTGACTATCCATGCGAAGCGCCTCTGACACTGTGACACCCGACATTTCAGGTCAATATCCGTATACATTATGAACAAGTTTACATTACAATAAACGAGTTTACATTATAATTATTTTTGTGATTTACGTAATTTCACAAACAAGGACATGAAGGTCTAACAAAAACCGAACATTGTCTCATTTTATATTTTTGGTAATTCTGAGAATTACCGGTTCACATACACTTATAACCCGACTTAATTCGAACACTATTGGTTGAAATAAATAACCAGAAAAATATATATACATATATATATTATTTACACAAACTTTACGTGGAACCATAAATTATATTTAGAATAAAATTATAATACCGTGGGGAAAATAAACCGAATTAAACTACCCCTTTAGAACTCTAATTGATATTAATACCAAAAATCTAATTGTTTTATTATTATAACCCAAACCCCCTAACCCACCCTTGACTTCTCGGCCGAAGTGCAGGGGAAACCATCCCCAATCTCACGTATTTTCAAATTGACCCATACTCCCACTTGTGAAAACCCAGATAAAACCATACCCTACATTCAAAATTCTCACAATTCCCATTTATCTCTCATTTTCATACGGCAAACATTCCAATTCTCTTCAATTCGAAGTCCAGTTTCAAGGCGAAATTCACCATAATTTGCTATTTTAAGAAGAATCTCAAGTGTTTCTGCAAAAGAGTCGAGATCATCTCTGTTTTATTTCATCATCTTCATCTCGGTTTTAAGGTAAAAACTCGACATTTTCACATTAGTTTCTTTAAAACCGTAGCTAAACTTACATCTTATTTAAACGCAAGAAAGACAACAAGAAGAGTGTGTCGAATTCAAGTTTAAAATATAAAAATATGCAGGACTGATTCTGTCAAACAGAAGTCCAGTACTCGAAACTAGGAGTTTCGATACCAGTTAACTCAATCGAAACTAGGTAGTTTCGATACCTTTTCTCAATCGAAACTAGGTAGTTTCGATAGCAAATACTCAATCGAAACTAGGAGTTTCGATACCTGTTTCTCAATCGAAACTAGGAGTTTCGATACCTGTTTCTCAATCGAAACTAGGAGTTTCGATACCTGTTTCTCAATCGAAACTAGGAGTTTCGATACCTGTTTCTCAATCGAAACTAGGAGTTTCGATACCTGTTGCTCAATCGAAACTAGGAGTTTCGATACCTGTTGGTCAATCGAAACTAGGAGTTTCGATACCCTTTTACTCAATCGAAACTAGGTTGTTTCGACTCCTGACCACTCCATCGAAACTAAGTAGTTTCGACACACATATGCCCAATCGAAACTAAGAAGTTTCGACACCTGTACAACAGTCCCAGTTGGGCAGTAACTCAAAACTATTTTATAACAAAACATGTGTTGGAAAACTAAAACGATATTTAAACAAACATAATCAGATTTACAAGGTCGGTGAACAATTTACAATTAAGACGTTGGTCTTAACAACAATTTACCCTTGGTATCTAGGGTACAAACAGTCAAGGTTGACTACAACAAATATTATTACAAGTATATACACAAACACAAGGTGAGTTTCACGGCCCCTTTCTTTTTACTGTTTTCTAATATTTGGGGGAAGAACATACTTCAACTATTTTATGGGATAACAAGAGAATAAGACACGACTTTATGTTTACATGGGATGAGAACAACACATTGGAGGCCGCTAAAGTCCCCTGGAACAACATAGTAACCATTAACTGTAGCCTAGGGTCCTATGAATAGTACTATGGAGAGTGACGTCTCCCGGTCATGGTTAGTCGCGCTAACCACAATCTGGAGGATTTATGGCCGCATAGAATCTGATAACGCTTAATAGGGGCTCACACATGTCATGGTTTGGTTACGCCTCATGTATGAACATATTATTTGTATTCCTAGCTAGTTTACAAATGGGTCAACAATTCTTATTCTGTTTATCACATACAACTGAAACTATTTACGAACAATGAAATTTTGCAAAGAACTATTTGATTAAACCTGTGAACTCACCAACCTTGTGTTGACGATTTTAAGTATGTTTTTCAGGTAACTGAACGTGATTTCAAGGTTAGCAATGTAGATTACATGCATGCACGATGGATACTACTCAAGGAGGATTTCCCTTGTATAACTCATCGAATTGAGTCATATTTGTGAAATCTTAATGTTTTGTAAACTCATTTTACATTTTGTAATGTAAAACTTTAAACTCATTTATGTATCCATTTATCATGTATGTGTTTGCGGTAATCATATGCTTTGGAAACCAGTGAACGTTGCGCCTCGCGTTTCCGCCTTGGCGGGGTGTGACAGAACTTGGTATCAGAGCCATTGATTATAGTGAACTAGGAATCTAAATTGGAACCTAGTCTATAATCTAAATGACTCACTAAAACGTTTTCATTGCATAAGCATTGCATGACCAGTCATTTTGTCATATGGATATTGTAGTCACAAGCATGTCGTCACATTCACATTCTGATCCCGTCTCTGACACTGAATCAAACGAGGAACGTTCCGCCTCACGTCCCAAAAATCAAGTACAAACCCGTAGCTCCACACCACCTAAAGTCGCCTTGGGAAAACCGCCTATCGTCTACCGAAAGAAAAGCGGAGGACCAGTTAAGGTGCAAAGCGCTAGGAAGAAGGTTCGACTTCCACGCAAAAGGAATCTAGCAGCCCGTGACCCAGAAGACTTGGTGGCTGGTGAAGAACCACCTAGGCAAAGACCCTGCTACCACCCTACTGTGGGAACCATCCGTTGGATGCCTCGTACCCTGGCACGTTGGAGGGAGATGGAGAGCATTCCATCTACCTTTGAGCTTGGAGAGTCTTCTAACTCCCCAACACCCCTACCCCACACTGGGGAAGCCATAGAGCTCACTGTGCCTACCTTGGTAGCTCGCGTTCGTACGCATGAGGAGCGTCTTGATGATCTCCTAGATGACATCCGGGCACAGGGGGATGCAGCCACGCGACTTCGTCAAGGACTCGGATCTCGAGTTCAGACTCTAGATGACCGCACCCGAAACATACAGGATGCCACTAACTATCTAGAGTTGAGAGCTGACATGGACTGGCAGTTCACAGTTACGGTCCGAGACATGGTGGAGGCTCTGGAAGAAAGGACGTTGGCTGCAGAATTTGTGGCGAGAGCTAGTTTTGTCATGGCAGGACTTGCCATGATGATTGGATTGTACTCTCACTTCTTCTTTTAAACCTATTACGGGCGGGTTGTGCCCGTAGTACATTAAGTAGTTTAAAACTTTAGTACTGATGAGGTCATGTGAACCCATCTCTTTTGTATCCTTGTCTTTTGGAACAATGTACTATGAATGTTTTGACTATGTATGTAATGGTTTATGTTGTGATAATGGTTGTTTACATTTGACGTTGTTGTATCCTTATGTCATGAGCTATCATTATTGTCATATAATGTTGTTTCTTTTTAATTGATATGTTAGAAAGAACGTCATGGCACCTAAGCGTAGGACAACCCGTAACACTACTGGTGACAACAACGAGGCGATTTCCCCAAATGTGGAACAACTTATAGCACAACGAGTAGCTGCTGCCATGGAGCAGTATGAAGCCAATCGAAATAGTGGAGGAGGTGTAGGAGGTAGCGGTACAGCTGGAGGTTCCGGAGGTGCAGGAGGTAGCGGTACAGCTGGAGGTTCCGGAGGTAATAAAATAAATAAGCCATAACATATAGTCATGATTCGAATTAATGACGTTATGACTTGTAATTCTACAGATGCTCCAATTAGAAAGTGCTCCTACAAGACCTTTCTGTCTTGCAAACCCCGTAACTTCAATGGCACCGAGGGTGCAGTTGGACTAATGAGATGGATAGAGAAGATGGAATCGGTGATTGATATTAGTGAATGCACCGCTGACTGCATGGTGAAGTATTCTACATGCTCACTCACTGATAAAGCTTTAACTTGGTGGAATTCACAAGTAAAGACTTTGGGAAGGCAGACAGCATATGAGTTGTCATGGGAAGACCTGAAGGCCATGATGATCGAGGAATATTGTCCTCGAAATGAGTTGCAAAAGATCGAATCTGAAATGTGGAACTTGCAAATGACAGGAGATGATGTTGCTGGCTACACTGACCGATTCAATGAGTTAGCAATCTTGGTTCCACACATGGTTACCCCGGAGTACAAGAAGGTTGAAAGATATTTGTGGGGTCTCGCACCTCAAATCCGAAGTCTGGTGACTTCATCGAACCCTATGGATGCCAAGAGCGCCATAACTTTAGCTTTCAAGCTAAGGGATAATGCTGTACGTGATGGTTTGTTTGAGAAGAAGGAGACCGAAGGAGGGAAATCTGGAGAAAAGAGGAAATGGTTTGGAAAACCAATTAATCAAAACAAGAATCAAATTTACAAGAGACCTGAAACTATGAAAGCCTTTGTCGCCAACACTGTGGAACAAAAAGGATACCTTGGAGCACGACCAAGGTGTGACAATTGTGGATATCATCACAGTGGGAAGTGTACCCAATGTGGAAAATGTAAAAAGTATGGACATCTAGCCCATGACTGTAGGAGCAATACAAACCCTAACAAGATAAATCAAGTAGCAGGAAAAGTCAACCCAGGAACAGAAAGGATGAATCAAGGATGCTTTGAGTGTGGAGATCCAAAGCACTTCAGAAAAGACTGTCCAAAGTTGAAGAACCGAAACGACAATCAGGCCCGTGGAAGAGCATTTGTGATGGGGGCTGGTGACGCACGACAAGATCCAAACATCGTCACTGGTACGTTCCCGATAAATAATCACTATGCCTCTATACTTTTCGATACGGGTGCTGATTTGAGTTTTGTGTCAAATGACTTTAAGTCCCTACTCGGTATTAAGCCCAGTAAACTAGACCAAAAGTATACAATTGAATTAGCGAACGGAAAATTAATTAATACCGAAGAAGTCATTCAGGGTTGTACCTTATGTCTTAAAAACCACACATTTAGTATAGATCTGTTACCTGTTGACTTAGGAAGCTTTGACGTTGTTATTGGCATGGATTGGTTGTCAAAGAATCATGCAGAGATTGTTTGTTTTGAGAAGATTGTCCAAATTCCACTCCCAAACGGAGAAGTTCTTTCGATTCAAGGTGAGAAGAGTGGAGTAACGTTAAGGATGATAAACTGCATGAAAGCTCGTAAGTATCTACGTAAAGGCTATTGCGTATTCCTGGCTCACGTCGTCGAAAAGAAACCCAAGGAACGTCGACTTGAAGATATTCCAATCGTTAAGGAATATCCTGAAGTTTTTCCTGAAGACTTACCTGGTTTACCACCATCTAGGCAAGTCGAATTTCGAATCGATTTGGTACCAGGAGCCGCCCCGGTTGCGCGATCACCATATCGATTAGCACCTTCTGAAATGCAAGAATTATCAAATCAACTACAAGAGTTGCTTGATAAAGGTTTCATAAGACCGAGTTTCTCACCTTGGGGAGCTCCGGTCCTATTTGTAAAGAAAAAGGATGGAACCTTTAGGATGTGTATTGATTACCGAGAATTAAACAAGCTTACAATCAAAAACCGATACCCACTACCTCGAATAGATGATTTGTTCGATCAACTACAAGGTTCTAGCTTCTACTCTAAGATCGATCTACGGTCAGGGTATCATCAGCTAAGAATCCAAGAAGAAGATGTACCAAAGACAGCATTTAGGACTCGTTATGGTCACTACGAATTCCTAGTTATGCCATTTGGTTTGACAAACGCACCAGCTGTTTTCATGGATCTCATGAACCGCGTGTGCAAGCCATACTTGGATAAATTCGTGATTGTGTTTATCGATGATATATTAATATATTCACGAACTAAGGAGGATCATGAACATCACCTGAAATTAATCTTAGAACTACTCAGAAACGAGAAACTTTACGCTAAATTCTCTAAGTGTGAGTTTTGGATCCGAGAAGTGCATTTCCTTGGTCATGTCATCAACAAGGAAGGAATTCACGTTGATCCATCTAAAATTGAAGCTATCAAAAACTGGGAAGCACCAAAGACTCCGACAGAAGTACGTCAATTTTTAGGTTTGGCCGGCTATTACAGACGATTCATCGAGAATTTTTCAAAAATAGCCCTGCCTTTAACCAAATTAACCCAGAAAGAAAATAAGTATGATTGGAATGACAAGCAAGAGTCAGCTTTTCAAATACTAAAGCAGAAGCTGTGTAGTGCACCAATTCTATCCCTTCCTGAGGGAATCGACAATTTTGTCGTATACTGCGATGCATCACACCAAGGACTTGGTTGTGTGTTAATGCAAAGAGACAAAGTCATCGCATATGCCTCACGACAACTAAAAGTGCACGAAAAGAATTATACGACTCACGACTTGGAATTGGGTGCAGTTGTGTTTGCGCTCAAGATTTGGAGACATTATCTTTACGGTACAAGATGTACTATCTTTACTGATCACAAGAGTCTTCAACATATCTTTGATCAAAAGGAACTTAACATGAGACAACGTCGCTGGGTAGAACTACTAAACGATTATGATTGTGATATCAAGTACCATCCCGGGAAAGCCAATGTCGTAGCAGACGCTTTAAGTCGCAAAGAACGAGTTAAAACTCTTCGTGTTCGTGCCTTAGGATTGACAATTCATACGAATCTTACTACTCAAATTCGGATGGCACAACATGAGGCAATCAAAGAAGAAAACATTCAGAATGAAGCTTTACGAGGAATGATAAAGCAATTGGAGCCAAAGTCAGATGACACTTTATACTTCATGAATAGAATTTGGGTGACACGTTTTGGTAACTTACGGGAGTTAGTTATGGACGAAGCCCACAAGTCCAGGTACTCCATTCACCCAGGTTCAGATAAGATGTATAAAGATCTAAAAGAATTATATTGGTGGCCCAATATGAAAGGAGATATTGCCACATATGTCAGTAAATGCTTAACGTGTTCAAAAGTAAAAGCCGAACATCAGAAACCGTCTGGTTTGTTACAACAACCTGAAATTCCCCAATGGAAATGGGAACAGATTTCTATGGATTTCATCACGAAATTACCCAGGACGTCTAGTGGTTATGATACCATATGGGTTATTGTCGACCGATTAACAAAATCTGCTCACTTTCTGCCAATGAAAGAAACTGACAAAACCGAGAAACTTGCAAAGCTTTATATCAAGGAAATTGTGGCTAGGCATGGAGTGCCAATCTCTATTATCTCGGATAGAGATAGCAGATTCGTGTCTAGAATCTGGAAATCATTACAAGAAGCCATGGGCACACGTCTTGACATGAGCACGGCATATCACCCACAAACAGATGGTCAAAGTGAACGGACTATCCAGACACTAGAAGATATGCTCCGTGCATGTGTAATTGATTTCGGAGGAAATTGGGATACTCATTTACCATTAGCTGAGTTTTCCTATAATAACAGCTACCATACGAGCATTAAAGCAGCACCGTTTGAAGCTTTATATGGTCGTAAATGCCGCTCACCGTTATGTTGGGCGGAAGTTGGTGAAAAACATTTGACAGGCCCTGAGATTGTCCAGGAAACCACTGATAAGATTTTCAAAATTAAGGACCGTTTGAAAGCGGCCCGAGATAGACAATAGAGCTATGCTGACAACAGACGAAAACCATTAGAATTTCAAATTGGCGACCGAGTAATGTTAAAAGTCTCACCATGGAAAGGCGTTGCAAGGTTTGGTAACCGTGGTAAGCTCAACCCTAGATACGTTGGTCCGTTCGAAATACGGGCTAGGGTTGGCCCTGTAGCTTACAAACTCAAGCTACCACAAGAACTAAACAATATACATGATACGTTTCATGTATCAAATCTCAAGAAGTGTTTATCAGACGAGACACTAATTATACCGTCTGACGAGATTCACATTGACGATAAACTTCATTTCATCGAGCAACCAATTGAGATATCAGATTGGAAGGTTCAAAAGCTGAGACGTAGTCGGATCAAACTGGTTAAAGTACGTTGGAACTCAAAGCGTGGTCCTGAGTATACATGGGAGCGAAAGGACCAAATGAAAACAAAATACCCATCCTTGTTTGAGGATCAGTTCAAGAGGACACAAATTGAATTTCGGGACGAAATTCTTTTAACAAGGGGAGAATGTGACACCCGACATTTCAGGTCAATATCCGTATACATTATGAACAAGTTTACATTACAATAAACGAGTTTACATTATAATTATTTTTGTGATTTACGTAATTTCACAAACAAGGACATGAAGGTCTAACAAAAACCGAACATTGTCTCATTTTATATTTTTGGTAATTCTGGGAATTACCGGTTCACATACACTTATAACCCGACTTAATTCGAACACTATTGGTTGAAATAAATAACCAGAAAAATATATATACATATATATATTATTTACACAAACTTTACGTGGAACCATAAATTATATTTAGAATAAAATTATAATACCGTGGGGAAAATAAACCGAATTAAACTACCCCTTTAGAACTCTAATTGATATTAATACCAAAAATCTAATTGTTTTATTATTATAACCCAAACCCCCTAACCCACCCTTGACTTCTCGGCCGAAGTGCAGGGGAAACCATCCCCAATCTCACGTATTTTCAAATTGACCCATACTCCCACTTGTGAAAACCCAGATAAAACCATACCCTACATTCAAAATTCTCACAATTCCCATTTATCTCTCATTTTCATACGGCAAACATTCCAATTCTCTTCAATTCGAAGTCCAGTTTCAAGGCGAAATTCACCATAATTTGCTATTTTAAGAAGAATCTCAAGTGTTTCTGCAAAAGAGTCGAGATCATCTCTGTTTTATTTCATCATCTTCATCTCGGTTTTAAGGTAAAAACTCGACATTTTCACATTAGTTTCTTTAAAACCGTAGCTAAACTTACATCTTATTTAAACGCAAGAAAGACAACAAGAAGAGTGTGTCGAATTCAAGTTTAAAATATAAAAATATGCAGGACTGATTCTGTCAAACAGAAGTCCAGTACTCGAAACTAGGAGTTTCGATACCAGTTAACTCAATCGAAACTAGGTAGTTTCGATACCTTTTCTCAATCGAAACTAGGTAGTTTCGATAGCAAATACTCAATCGAAACTAGGAGTTTCGATACCTGTTTCTCAATCGAAACTAGGAGTTTCGATACCTGTTTCTCAATCGAAACTAGGAGTTTCGATACCTGTTTCTCAATCGAAACTAGGAGTTTCGATACCTGTTTCTCAATCGAAACTAGGAGTTTCGATACCTGTTGCTCAATCGAAACTAGGAGTTTCGATACCTGTTGGTCAATCAAAACTAGGAGTTTCGATACCCTTTTACTCAATCGAAACTAGGTTGTTTCGACTCCTGACCACTCCATCGAAACTAAGTAGTTTCGACACACATATGCCCAATCGAAACTAAGAAGTTTCGACACCTGTACAACAGTCCCAGTTGGGCAGTAACTCAAAACTATTTTATAACAAAACATGTGTTGGAAAACTAAAACGATATTTAAACAAACATAATCAGATTTACAAGGTCGGTGAACAATTTACAATTAAGACGTTGGTCTTAACAACAATTTACCCTTGGTATCTAGGGTACAAACAGTCAAGGTTGACTACAACAAATATTATTACAAGTATATACACAAACACAAGGTGAGTTTCACGGCCCCTTTCTTTTTACTGTTTTCTAATATTTGGGGGAAGAACATACTTCAACTATTTTATGGGATAACAAGAGAATAAGACACGACTTTATGTTTACATGGGATGAGAACAACACATTGGAGGCCGCTAAAGTCCCCTGGAACAACATAGTAACCATTAACTGTAGCCTAGGGTCCTATGAATAGTACTATGGAGAGTGACGTCTCCCGGTCATGGTTAGTCGCGCTAACCACAATCTGGAGGATTTATGGCCGCATAGAATCTGATAACGCTTAATAGGGGCTCACACATGTCATGGTTTGGTTACGCCTCATGTATGAACATATTATTTGTATTCCTAGCTAGTTTACAAATGGGTCAACAATTCTTATTCTGTTTATCACATACAACTGAAACTATTTACGAACAATGAAATTTTGCAAAGAACTATTTGATTAAACCTGTGAACTCACCAACCTTGTGTTGACGATTTTAAGTATGTTTTTCAGGTAACTGAACGTGATTTCAAGGTTAGCAATGTAGATTACATGCATGCACGATGGATACTACTCAAGGAGGATTTCCCTTGTATAACTCATCGAATTGAGTCATATTTGTGAAATCTTAATGTTTTGTAAACTCATTTTACATTTTGTAATGTAAAACTTTAAATTCATTTATGTATCCATTTATCATGTATGTGTTTGCGGTAATCATATGCTTTGGAAACCAGTGAACGTTGCGCCTCGCGTTTCCGCCTTGGCGGGGTGTGACAGACACCTTTCTGCAAAAGCAACTGCCACACTCCAAGCAGAAGGAACCTCACTGGTGCAACTAATAAAGGACAATGACGCGCTTCTCCAAGCATGCAAACAATGATGCCTAAGAAGACGTTTCAGTAAAGTTAACTAGATTAGCCTTTACGTGTAATTTAGATTAATAAACAAGATCAACGGCTTGTGTTATATCTGATCCTTAGAATCAAGGGTCTGTCTTGATTCTAAGTTACTATAAATACTGCGTAAACACTTCATTGTAAGTGTGCTTTTCGTGTGCCTTCATAGTGCTTTTTGATAGTGTCTTGATAGAGTTTTACTTGTAATCTTGTAATCTCAGAAGTCTAATACAATAGTGCATTTATCAGTATTCTTGCTGTTTACTTGTTTACTTTGTTGGTTGCTATTGTTTCCGCCAATATCAACTAGAATAGAATCACCTTGTAATCTTACGATCCTACAAGTGGTATCAGAGCTTTGGCTCAAGATTAAACAAACTAACATTTGTTTAATCACTTTCTGATTCTATTCAAAACTCTATTCTTGATCAAGTCACACAAAACAAAATGGCACAAAGTAATGGATATGAAGACATCGGCAGTATCAACCGACCACCGAGGTTGGTGTCTGGGGAGGACTATGATATGTGGAAGAACCGTATGGAAATCTTCTTCTGCTACCATGAATACAGAATGTGGAAATCCATAAGGGATGGACCTTATGTTCCCATGGTGGCCTCTGCGTACTCCGGAGGACCACTAGTTCCGAAGGAACCCTCCAAGTATTCTGAAGAAGACATCAAGAAAATGGAGGTGGACTTCAAGGCATTAGGAGCTATCCAAATGTGCCTTCCAAATGAAGTTTTTCACAACTTCAGGGCTTACAAAACTGCAAAGGAGTTATGGGAAGCCTTGGAAAAGATGTTTGCTGGATCTGAGGAGGTCAAGGAGAACAGACGTGACATTCTCAAGCAACAGTATGAAAACTTTGTCTGGAAGGAAGGTGAGTCACTGACAGTTTTATATAACAGGTACACGTACCTGGTTGGAGAACTGCAGTGCTCCATGGTAAAGCTGGAGAATGAAGACATTCTCAAGAAGTTCATAAGATCTCTTCCTAGTTGTTGGACATTATATACAGTGTCCATCAGAAGAACAGAGAATCTGAAGACTCTTCAGATGACTGAGCTCTTTGGCATGCTCAAAACCTATGAATTAGAAATGATTCAAGCTAAAGAAAGGAGCTCCAGTTATCAATCAGCTACCACTTCCTCCACCACCACCTCAGCGCTTCACTCTGATCATTCCGGTCCTAGTGCAAGCAACTACTATCCTCCCATTGTTACTCATCCTCAAACACCAACTGCTTCACAATCCAACTCATCACCATTTCTTCTTGAGGCACCTCCTCAACAGCCAACCTCTACTGCTTTTGTCTCTGACAACTCAAGCAGCATGCACTTCATAAAGGAGGATCTGGAATGCTTTCATCCAGATGATCTTGAAGAAATGGATATTCAGCACTCATATGCCATGCTCTCCCTCAGAGCAAAAAGGTTTTATTCTAGAACCGGGAGATCAGTTCCAAGCAACAACTCAAACACCATAGTTGGGCTTGATAAAAGCAAGATCCGATGTTACAAATGTAACCAAATGGGTCACTTTGCTAGGGCGTGCAAGGCACCTAAAGCCAATCAGGGTGCCAACCATCAAAGACAAGCTTACCAAGGTCAGCCCAGGCAGCAGCAAGGAACTCCTCCAGCACAAACTGCAGCCTGTGCAAATGTTGGAACTACAGACTTTGACTGGAGTTTTCAATATGAAGATGTTCCTGCCCCCAACCAAGCACTTATGACAGACAATGTAGAGATACCACCTCAGATATTTGAACATCTTTGCTCTCAAGCTTGCATTGACAAAGTTTTAGGTTATAGAAAGCATAACCAAAATCTAATAGATCAAAATGAATAGTTTCACCAAATGAAATCTGAATTCAAAAAGGTCGAAGACAGTTACAAAGAAAAGATTAACTGCCTTAAGAAAGAGATTTCTTCATTAAAACATGAACAAACCAATCTTGAAACTCAGATTGATGATCTATTAGTAAAACTTAAAGCTACCAGAGCTGAACTGGCTGAACAGAAAGTTTATGTTGAAAAATATGAATTTTCATCTAAAAAGTTACAAAGATTGTTAGATATTCAAGTCCATGAAAAGGTAAAAACTGGACTTGGATATCATAATGACCAGTACAAGACAGTTCCTCCTCCTGCTGACTATGTTGCCATTCACGAACCAAGCTTCAATACTGCAAATCTTGACACGGCAAACCGAAACCTTGATCCTTCAATGGATGCATGTTTTGTGGAAGACTGCTCCACCTCTTCAGAACCTGAGTCAACCTGCTCAGACCACTGTGAAACTAGTGCAGTCCCATCTGCTCCTATCTCTGAAGCTGTTCTGAACAAAACTGAATGTCCTGTTGTTACTCCAACTATTCCAGCTCCCATCCCATTCAAACAAATCAAGATTAGCTATCCTCAAAATGGAAGAAAGCTAAACATTGAAAAGGGAGAGACATCAGGTTTCACCAACCCCAAGTCTCAGTCAAAGCCAAAGGTGTTTGATATTTTTCATGCACCTGGAGAAAAAGGTCCATATGTTCAAAAGACACTAGAAGAAGCCACTTTTGAACATAACAAAGCTCATCCCTGGAACTTCAAAGATTTGTTTCAAAGAAAGAACTATGTGCACTTTCACAGGGACAAGATAGCACTATCCTGCTTTGTGTGTGGCAAATACAATCACACTGCCAGCACCTGCTTTCACTACCGTGAACACCAAAGAAACTCAAAGCAGCATGCCTTTGAGAAAACAAACAGAAACAAACAGGTGAGAAGCTATGATGCAAAGGCAACAAAGTTCAGAGAATCTCTATCCCCTCAAAGAGTGAAGATGCAGAAACCTCAACAAACTTGCATCATATGTGGGGAATCAAACCACTTTGCTGCAACATGCAAGTTTAACCCTTTTAACCAGATTGCAAATCGTTCATCTGTGTTCAACCCAACAGCAGCAAACAAAATCGCTGCTAATAGAGTAAAGTCCAGGAAACCAAAGGCAAAGCCTTCAGCAGCAAAAGTCTCTGCTGCTGACAAAGCAAAATCAAAAACAACGGCATCAGCAGCAAAAGTATCTGCTGCTGACAAATCAAAATCGAAAATAAAGCTTCCAGCAGCAAAAACTGCTACTGCTCCAGCAAAGCCTTCAGCAGCAAAATCGGCTGCGGATAAGCCAGAATTGTCAACAACAACATCTTCTGCCGACAATGTAAAGAAAGCTAGAAAACCACCAACACAGCAATGGAAGGCCAAACAATCTCCAAGCATAACTATTGGTTCCATTGACTGCAAGCATGATGACAATGGCAAATTAGCAACGAATTTCTACAATGCTGCATGCTACAATATTCCTCCCACTAATTAGATATCTCTCATGTGCAGGGACAGCCAGGCAATAAACACAATACTTGGGTGGTAGATAGCGGCTGTTCCAGGCACATGACAGGCAACAGGTCCATCCTCTCTAACTTCAGACATTTCAATGGAGGATATGTTGCCTTTGGGAGTGACTCAAAGGGTGGATCTATCACTGGACACGAAACTGTGTCCAATGAAAGGATGAGTATTGAAAGAGTCAACTATGTTAAAGAACTTGACTTCAATCTCATGAGTGTTTCCCAAGTATGTGATCAAAAGCATTGGATGCTCTTCACTGACAAAGAATGTTTCGTGTTAGCTCCTGGCCTATCTAAACCCCCTCCAGAGAAGATTCTCCTAACTGCTCATAGAAGGGACAACTTATATGTGCTTGACATGAATGAAGTCACTCCATCTGGTAGTGTTTCATGTTTTCTGTCAAAGGCATTAGTTGATGAATCCGCTCTCTGGCACAGGAGGTTAAGCCATGTTAACATCAAAACAATCAATAAATTAGTGAAGGACAATCTTGTCAGAGGGCTTCCTGACAAAGAATTCCAGCTAGACGATCACTGCATTGCCTGCTTGAAGGGAAAACAACACAAGAGTTCCCACAAGCCCAAGACATTGAACACAAATGACACCCCTCTCCAGCTACTGCATATGGATCTCTTTGGTCCTACGAATGTCATGTCAATGGGCAAAAAGTCCTACTGTCTGGTGATAACTGATGACTTCTCCAGATTCTCATGGGTATTCTTCCTAAGAACAAAAGATGAAACTGCTGAGATTCTCAAATCCTATATTCTTAGGGTAGAGAATCAAAGCAATCTGAAGGTAAAGATCATAAGGTGTGATCAGGGAACAGAGTTCAAAAATCACACTTTGAACAGTTTCTATGAGAGCAAGGGCATTGAAAGGCAATACAGTGCTCTAAGAACCCCTCAACAAAATGGGGTTGCTGAAAGAAGAAATAGGACTCTGATTGAATCAGCAAGATCTATGCTGGCTGACTCAAAGCTGCCCCTTACTTTCTGGGCGGAAGCAGTAAGCACAGCTTGTTATGTGCAGAATAGAGTCCTTATTGTTAAGCCTCTCCAGAAAACACCCTATGAACTATGGCTCAAAAGAGTTCCCTACATTGGCTTCCTGAAGCCCTTTGGATGTCCATGTACCATCCTCATCACACATGGAGTTCTTACTAAATTCGGTGCAAAGTCTGATGAAGGTTACTTTGTGGGTTACTCCTCTCAATCAAAGGCCTACCGAGTGTTCAATTCTAGGACTCGGATTGTGGAAGAATCTGCTAATGTGGAATGCAGGGAACACGTTGTCTGTGAACAAGGCAAAGGTCCTAACTGGCTCTTTGATATAGACTCCTTCACCCAGATATTTGAGCCTCTCATATTCTCAAATATGGAGTTTTCTTCTTCAAAATCAACATCTTCTGCCTCAACCTCCTCTTCTGACTACAGACTGGATTTTCCCAGTCCCTACATCAGGATGAAAAGGCCATCCATTGATCCTCCATCAGTGGCAGAAGCTATTGAAGCCAGTACAGGTGAAGCCGGTACTTCCAACACCACAAGCAGCAATCTCTCTGACCAAGAAATCTTTAATGAAGCCTCCTCAATCCATGCTGAAGAGGCCTCTGTTGCTAATACTGCTGACAATGTGGAACACAATGATCAGAACCTCCAAGCTCCTCTCCTCACAACTGAAGACAATCCTGATCTAAACCAAAGTAATCTTGAAGAGGGAATACGGCTGGATGTGATACCAGCACAGAGAATAAACAAAGAGCATCCTCTGGAAAACATCATTGGCCAAATCCACACAGGTATCCAGACAAGAAGTAAGTCTCATGAAGCCAACATTTGTTTGTTCTCTTGCTTTCTATCTCAGGTGGAACCAAAGAAGATTGATGAAGCTCTCAAGCACAACAGCTGGATTGAAGCAATGCAGGAAGAATTGCTGCAATTCAAAAGACAAGATGTTTGGAAGCTTGTTGATCTTCCACCTGGTCAAACAGCCATTGGAACAAGATGGGTCTTCAGAAACAAGCAAGATGAAAGGGGCATCGTGGTCAAGAAGAAAGCCAGACTGGTAGCTCAAGGTTACACTCAAGAAGAAGGCATTGACTATGATGAAGTCTTTGCTCCTGTTGCCCGTCTGGAAGCCATCAGAATCTTTCTGGCATATGCAGCATCCAAAAACTTTATGGTCTATCAAATGGATGTGAAGAGTGCCTTTTTGTATGGCAAGATTGGTGAAGAGGTATATGTCAAACAGCCTCCAGGCTTTCTGGATCCTGCACATCCAAATAAGGTCTTAAAACTGGACAAAGCTCTCTATGGCTTACACCAAGCCCCAAGAGCCTGGTATGAAACTTTATCTGGATATCTACTTAGCAACAACTTCAGAAGGAGGGCCATTGATCAGACACTTTTCATCAAAGATGAAGGGGGAGAAATTTTGTTGGTCCAGATTTATGTTGATGACATTATCTTTGGATCTACAAGAAAGAAGCTCTGCAAAGACTTTGAAGTTCTGATGCATTCCAAATTTGAAATGAGTTCAATGGGTGAACTAAATTTCTTTTTAGGACTTCAAGTCAAACAGGTACCAAATGGAATCTTCATAAGTCAATCCAAGTATGTCAAAAGCATCTTGGAGAGGTTCAAAATGGCTGACTGCTCTGCTGCAAGAACTCCTATGCAAGTGCACCATCAATTATCTCCGGATAAAGAAGGACAAGACACTGATCAACATCAGTACCGAGCAATGATAGGGTCTCTCATGTATCTCACTGCCTCAAGACCAGATATCATGTTTGCAGTTTGTCTCTGCGCAAGATTTCAAGTAGCTCCAAAAGTGTCTCATCTTCAAGCTGTCAAAAGGATCCTTAGATACCTAAAGGGACCTCCAAAAATTAGGCTATGGTATCCAAAGAATGGAAATGTCAATCTCTATGCCTACACTGACAGTGACTATGGGGGTTGTAACTTGGACAAAAAGTCCACATCTGGGGGATGTCAATTTCTTGGAGGAAGGCTCATCTCATGGAAATGCAAAAAGCAAACATGTGTCTCTACTTCAACAGCTGAAGCAGAATACATTGCAGCTTCAAGCTGCTGTGTACAGGTTATCTGGATCCAAAATCAAATGCTTGACTATGGAATGACCTTCATGCAGACTCCAATTCACATTGACAACATGAGTGCTATCTCTATCACGAATAATCCAGTGCAGCATTCCAAGACTAAGCACAGCGACATCAGGTATCACTTCATCAGGGATCAAACTGAGAAAAAGAGAATTGTCCTATCCAAGGTTCACAAAAATGAGCAATATGCTGATTTGTTCACTAAACCTTTTGATGAAGCAAGATTTCGATATCTAGCTGAATCAATTGGCATGATGAACTTTGATTAAAAAATGTCTCTAATTTTTATCTTTCCTTGTAAATATGTCTATGTTTTTGTTCTTAATAAAAGGTTATAGTCAGCAACACTTTTTTCACTGCTGACAAATTTACTCTTCAGCAGCAAAGCCTTTGCCACTGATCGCTTTAAGTTATCAGCAGGAACAAGTTTCCTGCGGACAGCTTTAAGGCGGTCAGCAGCAACCTTTTTACTGCGGAATGAATACAACAGTCAGCAGCACCCAAATCTGCTGTTGAAAGACTTCACTATCCGCAGCAACCAAGTTTGCAGCGGATAGCTCACCATCGGCAGCAACCAAGTTTGCTGCTGATGGGTAAAACAAGTCTACAATAACTTTTACCCGAGGTAAAAAAATACTCTTAGTCTTTACCATGACTGCTCGAGTGTTTTACAGCTGTAACAATGAAAAGTAAAACAGGTTGTACTGTACAAGTAAAGTTGCTTTTTTCTTCGTCTGCCGTTATATCACAATTTCAAACGTTCCCACAACCTCTTCATATTCAATTTCAAACCCTAATCTCCCATCACTTTCTCTCCCGTCCCCACAGCATTCAAAGCCCTCCATAATTAACCACCATTCAAACACCCTTCTCTCTTCCCTCCAAACACATAACAATGGCAGGCGCAGACATAAACAACCCCAACGACAAGTTTTCCCCATATCACAACCTCACTGCATACCTAATAAAGGGCACGAAATCCAAAGGTTTCGATGATATGATCGACTTTCTTTGTCGGTCCAAAATCCACCATGCCTTAACAGTCAACCCAACCATCTATACTTCCCACATGGAAGAGTTTTGGAGCTCAGCCGTTTATTCTACTGACCAGGGCACTCCCCAAATCAGAGGCACAGTAGACGGCAAGGAGATGATTATCACTGAAGCAAAGCTCCGCCAACACCTCAAGCTTCAGGATGAAGGGGACGCCATCTCTTACCCAAGAGACGTATACATGAGGACCTTTGTATCCATAGGGTACACTGGGAATCAAATAGAGTATACGATAGAGAAGGCACTCATGGGTCCCAAATGGAAGTATCTCTGCCACACTCTTCTCCAATGTATATCCCAGAAGAGGAGTGGCTGGAACCAACTTAGCTCCGGACTTGCGTCGGCAATTCACGGTATGATAACTAGGGCGGGTTTCAATTTTTCCCACCTCATTCTTGAAGGTTTGAGATACAACCTTCAAGAAGGGGTGAAATCACAGTTCTTCATGTACCCAAGATTCTTGCAGGAAGTGTTCAACATTGAGCACCAAGATCTTTCAAAAACTGCAAGAATCTACATAATGCTGGGACATAAGAACAACATTTTTCAAAGCATGAGAACAGTTTCATCAAAGTTCTCAGGGGCCGATGTTCCATTGTTATCTACAATGTTGAACACGCAAAGTGCCAAGGGTGACAGTTCAGCAAACCCAGCTAATACTGATCCCACACCCTCCACCTCACTACCACAAACTCAAACTGCTGCTTCCCTTGATCGAACCCCTGTGTATTCAACTGAGGATGTACAGGCACATACTTTACTCACCCACAGTTTGACTGCTCAACCGGAACACAGGGCCCCGGTTGCAACCAAATATACAAGGAAGAGGGGCAAGAGAACTCCTTCTTTTCTTGCCTCCAAGGCCCAAATCCAAGCCAACATCCCACACTCAGAATCACAACATTCTAGTGAGGATTTCATAAGGGAAAGCCACACTGTTAGGGAGACTCCTTCGGAAGTCTCTCTATTAGGATTAGGATCACTTCCCGGATCCATAGAACAGCCCTTTGAGCCATTCCTATCTTCTTTGGACTTAAGTGTTGAGGAACCTGACCAAAGTGATGTACCTTCTCCAACTACCACTATCAAGGAGGTACTGATTGGTCTTACTTCCGAAACACCCAACCTAAGTTCTTCACCCTTGAAGGTCCACTCTAGGAGTAATGAAAGAGTGGATGTGAAAGAGGCTGTCACTACTGCTGGTCCATCAAATGACCAGGAGGACAGTGACAACATCTTTAAGACCTCAACCACGGCAACTCACGGTGAGGGTGTTTCCTTGGAAACTCCCCTCACTGAGAGGAATCCCAGGCGCTAAGAAACCACAGGTGATGGGGATGCTGAGGCTCGGCATACGGCCCCATCTGGGTCCAAGGATTCCACAACTGTGGATGAGGACAGTCTGAAACTAAACCATTTGGAATTGACGGCCAGGGTGGCTATGCTTGAGGCTGAAGTGTCCAAACTACGACACCAAGCCTTGCTGCATGAAGCCCATCAATGCCCCTCCACGGCTTCTCCCTCTCTTGTCACAGTGGGCACTCAAACAGATGCCTATTTGTTCACTGATGCAACCAAAGTGGGGGAGAAAGTCCCTATGGAAGAAGACACTGAAAGTCTCGACAACTGGATTCAAGAGCAGGCTGCCTTCCAAAGTACTCTATTCAGAACAGCTTTTGTCCAAGTTCATGACTTGCCAGTCTCAGATGACAATGAAGAAGAATCTACTGAAGACTGGAAACTAGTTTTCAGAGCTATAGATGAGGTGCAGATGGATGAAAACAACCAAGACGAAACATCTACATCCTTCAGCATCATAACAGAAGTTGCAGCCATCATAAGTCATGCAGCTGCCCCCCACTTCCCACTGACATCAACACAGCTAGAGTTTGACATTATACTAGCTTGGGGGTACGATGGGAAAAATGAGAGGTTTTGGATAGGTCGGGAGTTTAGCGGAGTAGAAGAGCTAGACTGGGATTTAATTCATCCATTTGAAATCCATGACCTATATGATCTTATCTGCATCAACCACTCATCAGACCTCTCAGCAGACCTTTTCATTGACATGTTCTATGCTTTGATGGAGGACAACCTACCCAACTTCATAAGACTAATCAAAGAACTAAAACGGGTAGAGTCTCCTGAGTCATCTCAGGCTGCAGAAAGAAGACTGTCTCCCAACAATCTCCAAATCACAAGGAGCAGTCTTCTCAATGAAGAAGAAGTTCTGAGCCTGAAAAGACTCCTGTACAAACTAATGGTCAAGGACTTAGATGTGCTAGGATGGATAAGCAATAAGTGCCTTGACCATACCTTCCTTCTAAGCAACGGCACCTCTCTCACCATCAACACCAGGAACATCCTCCAGCTGCCCTCAAACTTCCTATTCAAGATCTTTCAGCTCAGAGCCAACATCTGCAATATTAACTCATTAGAGAGCCAGGCAATGATGGTCACCATCAAATCCCATCTTGAAAAAGAAGGACTGATTCCTCAGGAAGAGTCTGTGTCAACTTCTGATACTGACTCTAACTCAGATACTCCACAAGTTGAAGCGACATCTGTAGCATTTGGCACAAGATCTTCACTTAGGGATCAACTGAGAGAAATAGAAGGTCCTGAGTACCAACTTAATAAAGACAGTGACCGTCCCTTGTCAATTTCTCAACTTGCCAATGAAGCCGAGGCAGAGATCCCAACAGCACAACAATCAGCTGTTTCTGTGATCAATGAAGCCAGAGCAGAGGCATCCAATGTTAATAAAGGGAAGGGAATTATGACAGAAGAGGATGAAGAGAGGTTGCGAAAAGAAAAGAAGGAGAAAGAAGAAAGAAGAAGGAAAAGAGAAGAAGAAGAGATGGCTGAAGAGATGGCTCATAAACAAAGGCATCAAGAAAGAAAGGCAGCCATACTCCTAAGACAACAGACAATCCAGCTGTATGCCAAACAGCTGGATGAGATGAAAGTTAAAATCCATGCAGGGTCTCAAGTTGAGGAAGATGAACAACTTGCCAGACAGCTGCAGGAATAGTTTGCAAAGGAAGTAGAAGAGGAGAATGAAAAGAAGAGGAAGGAAGATGCTAAGTTTAGAATCACTGATTCTAAATTAGCAAAAGAATTAAGGGAAGAGTGGACTGAAGCTCTGATCTCTCAAGGTGAAGATGCGGACTACCTTGAAAAACTTTCAAACAAAGAGATCTACAGAGCCTTCATGGGTCAGCAGGGGGAATTGGCAAAGAAGAAGAAAGATGAAGAGAAAGAGAAAGCTCGACAAAAGTTAAAGAAAGCCATTGCCCTTAACCAAAGAACCCATGAAGAAAGGAAGGTGATGATTGACTTCCTTAAGGTAAGGGGAGAAAGTGGAAAAAGGTTAGGTCCCATGTCCTTCATGAACCTACAAGCCCTGTATACAAAAGTGAAAAAGGAAGATGAAGAAAGACTGGGAAAGAGACCAGTCAAGAAACAAAGAACCTCTGCACCAAAAACTACTTCCACTTTCCAAACACCATCCACAAACATCCCCAAGCCTTCCTCTCCTCAACCCAAAAAGTTCAAAACATCCCACCCAACTCCTTCTCATCATCAGCCACTCCTGAAGAAATCCAAACCCATATCCAAACATGAAGACTCCAGAGAAATAGTCCAATGGTTTTACAGTACCCAAGATCAGTGGGTTAAAGTATTCAGGGGGAGAACTGAACGAAGAAGGTCGATTTACAAGTCTGTTGATGAGGTTCTACAACTTCCAGATTCAGATCTCAAGAGAATCATGGAGCTGGGTGAAAATGATGGCGGGAAACATCTTGTGCTGGTGATCAAACATCACTTCAACCCCAGCAAAGATGAAGTCTTAGATGTTAGACCTCTACAATCCCACTATCCATTTGTACGATGGTCCTATAATGCTGAGAAGAATGAGTTCACCATCACAAATGTCAAGGGTCACCAGATGAGATGTTCAAGCAAGGCAATCTTCAAAATGCCAAGTAAGGACATCAAGACTCTGTTTGAACTTCCTCTTGACAACCCCAGCAAGGATCCTCGAGGGTATGAAGTAGCAAGGATAGTCGACCACATGAAAAAGCTTCAGCAACAGAGGGTCTAGAAGAATTTTGGTAGCATCAGTCTAGGGGGAGTTTGTAGAACCAAAGACTGGTTGCTACAAAATTGTTCTAAGTACAACTGCTGCGGACAACACAAGATTGCTGCTGACCAAAACAGATGCTGATACTTTGTCTGCTGCTGAAGAGCAAAGTAGCTGCGGATAGGCTTATCAGCAGCATTCAACACATGTTGCTGCTGATAGGCATATCCTCAGCAGCTGCGGATAGATCAATCTTGCTGCTGGTCCTCATCTCTGCTGCTGATAGCTTTATTCTCTGAAGACCAAACGTTGCAGCTGACTATCCATGTGTTAGGACCGTGTACGTACGGATTACAATAGATTCAACGTGAAACCGAATCAAATAGCGCGGAATTCTATTTGATTGGCGATCCAATCAGTGAGAACGACAACCCGGATCAATCTAACGATTGATAAACGTTATGAACGTGTAGGAATCGATCCGGGAATGAACTATGAAGTTGGACAAAGTCTCTGGACGATTTCGTGCGGCTAGGGTTGATTGATATGACCTCGTTTTTTAACAACACGATTTAAGATGTATTTATAGTCTGCAGGTTCCAGTCGTACGAATGGCTCATACGGATGATCCATTCGTGCGACTGAGTCATTCGGCAGATTGAACCATCCTTATGGTTCATTCGTACGAATGAGCCATACTTATGACTCATTCGTGCGACTGAGTCCATTCTGACTCATCAGCATGAACAACTTCTGCATAAGTATTATTTAAACATGTTAAGGGTATATATCAACGGTGATCAATAATAATAAACATAAACAACCATAAATACTCAAAACACACTGTTTTATATCACAACTGACTGATTACATTTGACTCGAACGCTTACAATGAACTGGGGACATATGTGTACCAACAAACTCCCCCTTGGACCTAGTTCATTCTATCTTCAATCAGTCCTCAGAAATTCCTTTGTCTTCTCCTTCCATGAAACTCCAGCGTGTATCTCGTACGCAAAGCACACTTCGATAACACGTTGAAATTGTAGCGCTTGCTCCATATCCCATATATCTGAAAATATTGGACACTTGTACAAAGTATAAACATCTCGTTCTGACAAGTTTGTGAGCCACATGGGATCATACACTCGAATTGTTTCCCAATCATCACCTTTATCCAATACAATAACAGCTTCACCCGTTCTTGAATCATAATTCCACCACTTGAAATACCTCGAGAAGTTCTGAGGTAATTTTCGAAGTGGGATCTTCTTCATTGTAGTCGGTGGCTGCCATTTCAATGTTACCTTGGGGCGCTTTGTGATCGGATTGATTTTGTTCTTGTGAATAATACGTTGTGGTCTTTGAGGCTTGAAGTTTACCCATTTATTGCGGTACTCGAACTTCAACGCTCTTTCCAACCAACCCGATCTACCCCCTTCTTCAGCATATAATAATTTCAAACATGCTAACCGGTTCATCTCGAATCCTGGCAGCGTCTTTAGCTCGTGTGCATATCTGAAATACTGGACTCCACCTTCTCTTTTGACAGCGTAAACGTTAAGATCAGAGAAGTAAGCCCAGCTGATGATTTTTCCCCATTCGTGGCTCCCCCTAATGTTATAAAACTTTGTATATTCGACAGGGGGAGGGGGCATTTTCTTCATTCTTATTTCAGCAGTGCATGCCTCCCATTCGGCCTTTTTTGTTTCTACATCTTCAGAGCTTGGCCCGGAGGTCCCTACAGCTGCCACTTTCTCTTGTATCTTCCTGTGAAGATCATCTGAAGAGGTTTGACAGAATAGATCATTTAGGGTCGGAAGTTCCTCATTGTTATCTGCTACATAAGAGGACTTTTCTTCTGTCACATCTTCAATTATTATCTCTTCAATGTCTTCTACCTCTTCTTCAGGACTGCCACTAGCCGATGCAGCATCCTTTTCTTCTGTGACAACCTCATCGGGATTCAACAGGAACAGTTCAGCTATTTGTTCCCGAGTGAGGTTGTGAATTATCTCCCCCTCTTCTTTAGAGTAACTGACCGATTGCTGGACAATGCCTTGGGCATCCAGAATCATGGTCAGTTTAGCTTGTACTTTCTGTAGGGGAGTTACATCATGGACTTCAGTGGAGTCTTGGGTTTTTGTCTTTTCTTTAGTGGATGGCTCAGGTTGAGGCTGAGAGGTGGAGGCATTTTTATCATGTTCAGTTTTTGATCTACCTTCCTTGGTTGCCTCTCCACCTTCTTCATCATCATCATCTTCTTCACTTCCTTCATCGCCATCATCACTTCCTTCTTCATCATCCTTCTCATCATCATCGTCTTCGTCACTCTCAGTGCTATCACTTTCATCTCCGTCGTCTCCTCCATCGTCATTTCCCTTAATTTTCAGAGTACCGTCTTTCTTTACTCTGAGCCTATCCATCAACTATTTGTGAGACTTAGAAATCTTCTTCAACTTCTTTTTGGTTGCTGTTAAAGCCTGAGATTGAGTTTGCAGAGCTAGTTGACTTTCAGTATTTTTCTTTGTTAGCTCCACAATTTGTCTATTTTGTTCTTCATGCTGAGAGGTCAGTAGAGATATCTGTTTTGATTTGACCTCATCACTTGCCAGCAGTTTCATTACCAACATGCTCATGTTGGAGAGCTGTTCTTGAATGGACACGGGAGGCGAGGCAGATGTGAACCTAGTAGTAGACGGCCCTGTGGTGGAGGATGTAAAGATGGGTGTAGGTATTTGGGTGGTATGGGAAGGAATAGAAGTGTTGGAGGTGGTAGTTGTAGGTGAGGAATGTGTTGTGGAAGGTAGAGTAGGTGAGGAATGTGTTGTGGTAGGTAGAGTAGTGGTGGTGGGTGTAGATGTAACGGGGATAGATGACGTAGGCGCTGAAGTTACCAGCTCAAACCGTATGGTCCATTCGTGCTACTGAGTGAATCCATCGGTGTGTGACATGTTCGATTCACTCTTGCACTCGGTCACCTCAGTCGTGACCCTTTTACCTCAAACATTTTACTTAATTTGATCACCTCAGACGTGATCCTTTTACCCAGTCTTCCCAGTTTCCTAACTGGTCACCTCAGACGTGACCCTTTTACTTTTTCAAAATTTTGACAAGCTGTCTTGTTTGGATTCAGAATTTTAGTTTCAAGGAGTCTTGTCTTGTCGCACAGTCCAATAATAAAAATAAAATCAAAACCTTTAAAGGAAATAAAGCAAACTGAGATTTAAACGAAACAAACATTTAAAACTTTCTCCCCCTCAACAGAACACCCGTTCTGATGTCACAGACTAAAGGAAAGATCCATGTGGAATCATACAGGCATTGACACTAGTATTTGAGACTTTTCAAGTAATTTTAACTTTAAAAAATAAAATACTGTACACAAAATTAATAGAAGCTGTAAAAACAGAAAGCACATTCTTTTTGTGAGACTTGTAATTTTGGGGAATCATATCAGTATACGAAGCGGTTGACATCATGTTTTGTTCAAGTTATGATATGTTAGCACACTGCCGATCCAGTCGATTACCAGTATATAATCCATTTAAACTCACCAAAATCGGAACAATCAGCACTTGTGATATTCGAATGGTTCCCACTGCTCAACATACTTTCGTATCCAGGTATGCACAAGAATTCCGTTATACCAGTGATTATGTTGTATTCATTCAACTAGAGAATATGTGTGAGATAAGAGAGATTTAGGCTAGGTTTTGGGTACTTGGGCATTTTTGGTAATTTGGCTTTTGAGCTTTTGGAGTGTTTGAGCTTTGAAGGATGAAGAACTTTTGATTTGTTCTTTGAGATTTGACTTTGGGCTTGAGAACTTTTTACCAGTTCTTTGAGATTTGACTTTGGGCTTGAGAACTTTTTACCAGTTCTTTGAGATTTGACTTTGGGCTTGAGAACTTTTTACCAGTTCTTTGAGATTTGAGAAGCCTTTGGCTCTTTGTGTTATAGGACTTTGTGGAGCCTTTGGCTCTTTGGGAGATTTGGGCTTATGAACTTAATACCAGTTCATTTGAAGTTTGACCTAGAGGGTATTTTCTCAGAGTCACTATCCCCAAGGGTAATACCATAGGCCATTTGGGAACTCCACCTAGAGAGTATATCCTCAGAGTCGCTATCCCCAAGGGTAATACACTAGATTTCGTTAAGGTATGGGTGATGGGTAGGTTTACGGGATTTGAAGAAAGAGGCATTGATTGAATACAACACAACGACCAAGTACATTAGTTCTCGGCAATCTTAGACCCGAAATTACCACCAAGGACATATGTCAGTGCAGTGTTCACCCACTCGACGCAAAAGATTGTTATCTTTTTATCGCGTTGAGCTTCCTGTCCGATTGAGAGAGCCTACCAATATATCGAACTGGACGTAGTATATGGTGAATCATTTAGGTTTAGACATAATATCAACCGTCCACTGATATACTATCATTTCCCCACCACTTAACACAAGCTCATTTTTTTCAATTTTATATTGTTTTTGAATTTTCTTAAAAAATAAACTTTAACTCATAAAATCTTTTTGGTGTCTCAAATACCTCGATGCCTGTGTACTATCATTTTCCACAGACCAGGATCAATTTCCCCCAATCTGCCCTTCCCAAAGTTTATTTTTTTTTTATTTTTTTTATTTTTTTTTTTTTTTTTTAATAAACTTAGAAATATCTCCCCCTAAAATTTTAAAACAGAAAATCTTTTTGTGTTTTTGAATTTTAAATAACGACTAGAAAAAGAAAAAGAAAAAAACAAAAAATTAAATTTGGCCATTGTGAACCAGATGGTTCATTTTCCTTAAGTGTATGTGCCCCATCCTCCTATGCCATGAGATTGATTCTTTCTCTGTGGCTTTGGACATGAAGCATTGTACTGTTGATTCTGATGTTGCAGCTTGAGACATACTCAAAACATATAAGTCACTCATTCTAGGGGCCGACATTAATACCAAATCTTCAGGAATCTCAAAGTTTTTCTTCATTATGTAACACTTCTTGTCATCGAAGAGTACCTTAAACTTTTTGTCACAAATTTGAGAAACTGACAGCAGATTGTTCTCTAGTTGCTGAACATAGTTCACTTTATCAAAGCTGACTTTCCCATTTGAAACTTCACCTTGAGCAGTAATAAACCCTCCTTTATCACCAGCAAAAGAAACATGTCCTCCTTTTATATTTTTGACATTTGACAGGAGTGACAAATTTCCTGTCATGTGCCTGGAAGCCCCACTATCAACAATCCACGTGTTTGTAGAAGCAGTGTAGCGGACAACCTGCACACAACAAAGAAACTCAGTTTAGGTTAGGTACCCAAGCCCTCATGGTCTTGGGTTTGCCGTCAGCATCGCGCAATAGGAAATCAACCCATTGTCCCTTCTCAGTGGTTAACTCAGGGGATTTTCCTTTATCTTTGTTCTCAGACACATGATCCGACTTAACTTTCCACGAACCAGTTTTGTGCAGTGATCGCTTGTGATAAACGGTCGACTGGTTTACTGGGTATGCACGTGGTTTGTTGTCATCAGTATTCACCATGTTGTTCATTACAGGTTTGTGAGGAACATTCCTATAATGTACTTGATGGTGTAAGGGAGAGGTTGAGTTAAACTTGGAATAATGAGTTTTTTTATAAAAATTTTCAACCTTCCTCTTTGGTGTCTTAGAATTAGGACAATTTTGTGCTAAGTGTCCCCTTTTCCCACATCCATAGCAGGATCTCCGCTCTACAATCCTCGGAGATCTACTTTGATGCGCATTGTGGTGATTCTGAAACCCATCCTTTTTCTCAATATTAGGTTTTTGGCCCTCCTTGAGGAATTGGATGGATTTGCTCAAGTTCGTGACCACTGCCTTTCCTTTCTCAAGGCTAGGACGAGGCTGAGGATTGGTCTGCCTTGGTTTGGGATTCTGAATGGTTTGAGTTCCCAAACAAGGTCTTACATAATCCTCTTCCTCATCCCTTTTTCCAATAGTGAATATATCTTTAACGCAGGAAGATGTTCCACAATTTTCAGTGATCGGTTGTAATGGTTTTACAAGAGTGTCCGGATCACTGACAAGTGGAGTTGTCACAACATGGTCTTTCACTGGGTTGTCATTTAAAGGTTTGCTTTTCGTGTTCAAAAGACCCTCAAGAGGTGGTGGAACCTCTCGATAACCAATGCCCTCTCCCCCCTTTCTAACATTCACCAGATTCTTCAAGATGTGAGAAGAACTGGCAACACTGTGTAACTTTTGTTTGAGAGAGTCATACTCAACTTGGAGAAGAGCGAGTTCTTTCTTTGCTTGTTCAATTGATTTTAAGTAAAAATTGATGTCATTTGACTGATTAAAAACTACAACTTCAGTTTCCTTAAGTTGTTTCTTCAACACTTCAATTTGTTCTTTAAAACCGCTTTCATTTTGTTTTAGAACTCGATTCGCTTCTGTACATTGTTGTAGGTCAGTTACCAGGCTTTCATTATGATCTAATAACCTAGCAAATTTCAGGTCAATTGTTTCCCGGAATTTTTCACAATCATTGCAAGCATGTTTATTAAACAGTTCATCTTTGGAACATACCTGAGTCTCACTAGCGGTGTTTGTCATGAAAGCGCATGTGGAATCAGCATCTTCCACCGGTTCGGATCTTGAAACAAACTGGGCGTCTTCGGCAGCATCTTCTCCATCTGAGTTAGCACTATCAGAAGAGTTATCCCTTTCACTCGCAGAGTCATCATTCAACTCTTCTACATTTGCCATGTTTGCCTCAGTTGCTGGTCCAAATCTGAATGACCAATCTTGTCCCTCGTCTCCTTGAGCTGCCATGGCTGCTGTGTTTGATTTAGGAGTAAGAGTAGCAGTTGTGTTTTCCCTAGCATTTGAGTTAAAAGGATTACTGTTCCCTGTCTTCTTTGGCTTCACACACTCTCTTTTGAAATGGCCCTTTTCCCCGCAATTGAAGCACGTAACTTTGGATTTGTCGAAGCCAAACTTGGTTCCTTTGTTGGCTATCAGCTCTTCTCCAGTCTTCTTGACGAACTCCTTTGCTCGTCGTACAGCACTTGCGAGAGCCCAAGAAATGTCCATTCTCTCCATCTCCACAGGGTCTACTTGTTCGTAATCCTCGTCAGTAAGGTGGCAATTTCCTATTTGCCCTGCCACCAACCCATTATATGAAACTACCATTGCTGCAAGCAATCCCATATGTTCCTTTGCCACTTCCACAGTCACGTTCCCAAGGTTGTCAGTTTTTAACTTTGCGGTTGAATCGGATGTATTCTTCTGTGAAGATGTGCCCGACGAACCACCAGTGGATGTGGTGTTCTGAGGAGAGCCCGAGGTGTTTGATACAAACGCGGTTTGAATAGGAGTACCAGATGATGCGGAAGCAGGAGTTGCATTGTATAAGGCTGGATTCTGATTATACGTTCCTCTTTGGGCCTTGTATTTTTCTACCAGCGCCTGTTCTCTCAGCTTGATGGTGAACTCATTTATATCCAACATCTCCAGAGTGCCATTTTGTTTCAAGATAGTGATAAAGGAGTCCCATTTGTCTGGCAAACCATCAGCAAGGCTCAACACTTTTTCTTCCATAGTAGTCACTATCCCATGAGTATGCAACTCACTCATTAGATGATAAAAACGATCAAGTATTTCATCTAACGTTTCTCTTCCAATCGCAGCAAAGTTATCAAATTCCTTTTTCAGTGCCTTGGCCCTCATATTCTTTAGAGCTGCATTCCCTTCATATCTCTTTTCTAAAGCATCCCATAAAGGTTTGGACAGTCTATTTTCTGAAAATTGGTGAAAAATATCCTTTGGAATGGATTGTGTGAGGAGAGCATATGCCTTCTTCTCAGCATTATATGTAGTCTTCTGGGCTTCAGACATCCCAGTCAACGTTAGTTTGACTCCATCAGCTCCCACAGGAACAGTGTATCCTGTTTCAATTGATACCCAAAGCATTGGATCTACCCCGTTGAGATAGATCTCAAAACGATGTTTCCAGTGTGGGTAGTCATCAAGTGACACAAGTTTCGGAGCTTTCTGTCCATTTCCCGCTTCATTTTCTATTATCATCATGTTTTGAAGTCTTGCGTTCTGCCCGGCTGTATAGGCTGAGTGCTCGTCAGTCATTTTTAAAAAAATTTTGGATTTTCAACACTTAGAAAAAATTTGGAAGGATAGAACCGATTGAGTCCAGTCGTACGAATGAGTTCACCGAAAGAGCTATCCGTGCGATTGAGTTGTACGAATGAGAGAAAATTGATGCGGATGGTCTATTCGTACGAATGGAGAAGCGACTGAGGTCAATCGTGCGAATGGAGTCCACGAATGAGTCAATCGTCCGAAAGGGCTAATCGAATGGATTCAGTCGGCCGAATGGGCTATTCGTCCGATTGAGTCAGTCGTCCGAATGTGCTACAGGACGCGCAGAAACCCTAAAAACGTGAAAATTTTCGAAAAACAAGATTTTGATCGAGTTTTTGGGGCTGCAAAAGATGTAGAACTTTAGAAAACAAGAACTAAGTGTAAAGCAATGACTTTTTCGCAAAAACACAAGTAAAACAAGATTTAACCACGAAAAATTTAGCTTTTGAACAAAAACGAGAATTTTATACCAAAACAAGATTGAATACACGAAGAATCACGAGCCAAAGCTCTGATACCACTTGTTAGGACCGTGTACGTACGGATTACAATAGATTCAACGTGAAACCGAATCAAATAGCGCGGAATTCTATTTGATTGGCGATCCAATCAGTGAGAACGACAACCCGGATCAATCTAACGATTGATAAACGTTATGAACGTGTAGGAATCGATCCGGGAACGAACTATGAAGTTGGACAAAGTCTCTGGACGATTTCGTGCGGCTAGGGTTGATTGATATGACCTCGTTTTTTAACAACACGATTTAAGATGTATTTATAGTCTGCAGGTTCCAGTCGTACGAATGGCTCATACGGATGATCCATTCGTGCGACTGAGTCATTCGGCAGATTGAACCATCCTTATGGTTCATTCGTACGAATGAGCCATACTTATGACTCATTCGTGCGACTGAGTCCATTCTGACTCATCAGCATGAACAACTTCTGCATAAGTATTATTTAAACATGTTAAGGGTATATATCAACGGTGATCAATAATAATAAACATAAACAACCATAAATACTCAAAACACACTGTTTTATATCACAACTGACTGATTACATTTGACTCGAACGCTTACAATGAACTGGGGACATATGTGTACCAACACCATGCGAAGCGCCTCTAACTCCTTTCTGCAAAAGCAACTGCCACACTCCAAGCAGAAGGAACCTCACTGGTGCAACCAATAAAGGACAATGACGCGCTTCTCCAAGCATGCAAACAATGATGCCTAAGAAGACGTTTCAGTAAAGTTAACTAGATTAGCCTTTACGTGTAATTTAGATTGATAAACAAGATCAACGGCTTGTGTTAGATCTGATCCTTAGAATCAAGGGTCTGTCTTGATTCTAAGTTACTATAAATACTGTGTAAACACTTCATTGTAAGTGTGCTTTTCGTGTGCCTTCATAGTGCTTTTTGATAGTGTCTTGATAAAGTTTTACTTGTAATCTCAGAAGTCTAATACAACAGTGCATTTATCAGTATTCTTGCTGTTTACTTGTTTACTTTGTTGGTTGCTATTGTTTCCGCCAATATCAACTAGAATAGAATCACCTTGTAATCTTACGATCCTACAGTACCTTTAGGTCATGGTACATCTTTTCGGAACCTGGATATACGGAGTAACGAGATTTATGAGCTTCATCCATGACTAGTTCCCTTATGTTCCTGAATACTGGAACCCATATTCGCTCGCTGAGGTAGCGAATGCCGTCAGATTTGACCTCGAGTTGTGCTTCCATACCGCGTGTGGCTTCCAGCGGTAGGTTTTCCTCCTTCAGGGCTTCAAGTTGAGCTCTACGGATTTTGTCAGGTAACCCGATGTGAAAAGTAAGCTGTAATGCTCGAACTCGTTTGGGCTTGGCTTCTTTTCGACTTAGGGCATCAGCTACAATATTAGCCTAAACCGGGTGATACCGGATCGCACAGTCATAATCATTCAAGAGCTCGACCTAACGACGTTGTCTTATGTTCAGCTCTTTCTGCTCGAAGATATGCTGAACACTCTTGTGATAGGTGTAGATAGTGCACTTGGTACCATACAAGTAATGTCTCCATATCTTAAGCACGCAAACTACGACTCCCAACTCTAGGTCATGAGTGGTGTGGTTTTTCTCGTGAATCTTTAGTTGACGTGAAGCGTATTTGAACACCTTTTCTCGTTGCATCAACACACAACCCAGACCCTGAATGGATGCATCGCAATACACCACAAAATCATGCGTTCCCTCTGGAAGAGCTAGAATAGTTGCACTGCAAAGTTTCTGTTTAAGGAGTTGGAATGCTGACTCCTGGTTATCGCCCTAGTTATAGGCTTTACCCTTCTGAGTTGAAGCAGTGAGAGGTTGTGCAATCTTAGAAAATCCTTCGATGAATCACCGATTATAACCGGCCAATCTCAGAAATTGTCGCACCTCTGTCGGAGTCGTCGGTGCTTGTAACATCTCTGATTTTCCGACCATATTTTAACTTATTTTAAATAATAAAATAACAACATGACATTGAATCATATACTTGTTCAAACCAACACCTCATTAATCGTTAGCCGATCGTATTCAATTCAAGGATTTAGAACTCATAATCAAGTGGTAACACCTCTTAGAGTTAATCAAGTTAGTAATCCCGTTAGGTGTTCTGTTAAATCCTAACCGTAAGTACATCAGTTGAAACGTAAGTACATCAGTTGAAACGTAAGTACAACCTCTAATCGCAAAACCATTTGAATTCGTAACCGTTTCACACTTTAACAAACCAAATTAAGGTTTTAATCATCATCTTTACGAAGTATTAACCCAATCTTATCGATCCCCCTCATAACCGTCGATCATCTTCATTGCAACCACAAATTCCTCCATTTCAATCCAAACTCTCTCAAGCAAACAAACAAACTACACCACTCGATCCTCTCTAAGACTTCTGGACATACTGGTTTAGTCGGGATTGTAGCAGAAGACGCCGGAGATCAAACCGTCATCGCCGGAACTCATTCTACCCGTACACCATCGATTCATTCTCCTTTCGGGTAATTGAAACCTTCCACACATTCGATTTAGTCTATAGGTCAAAAGCCCCAAACTAATTTGGGCTTACAATAGCGAAATTTACACGAACCCGAATCTAGAGTTCGTTCTAAAATGGCTTAATCGAATCGTACCTTGTACGTGTTTTAAATACAATTAAACTACACAAAAAGACTAGTAATAACCTGGTGGGTGAAAGCCCTATGATTCCTAACACTTTTATCATAAGAATCGACCAATTCGTTCCTGTTTTGGAACAGACACGGTCGTGCTAGTCTTCTAGCACGGTCGTGCTCCATGAAGACACGGTCGCGCCTCTCCAAGCACGGTCGTGCCTCACCCTCTGACCCGGTCGCGCCTCTTGGCTAGACCTGGTCGTGCTATCAGAACCCTAGACACGGTCGTGCCTGGCCCAGGCACGGTCGTACCTAATGAGTAGCCTTGTGTATCTTCTGTTTGATCAACACGGTCGCGTCCCTGACTAGCACGGTCTCGTCCGTGGTCCTAGCACGATCGTGCCTTGTCCCAGGCACCATCGTGTGTGTGAGAAAATTTTGTCAGAATGCTTAATTTTATATTTTAAAAAACAATAAGTATTCCAAATTAATTTTTAAATAAAAATAATTAATTTTATAAAGATTTGGATTAACCTTATTTAAAAGATCCAAATTCTTATTTCTAAATAAGTAGAAGTTATTTATTATAACCTACAAAATTAAATTTATATTTAATATTAAACTCTACACATAAATATTATTTACGCCACTGATTTACTCATCTTTATAAAAATAGAGTAAAGATTATTTATTAAATTTATATTTAATATAAAACATTTAATACATTTTCATAACTAGATGACTAAGTTACATATTTTATAAATAAATAAATAAGATTACAATTATTTATTTAAATTACATTTAAACAAAAACTATTTGTTTATAACTAAGTAAACAAATAATAATTTTATCATTTCATTATTTAGTTATTCCAAACTCAAATTTTATACAACACCATTCAAGTACAAACCACTAACACCTACAACTTCAAATTCCTTATACACACATCCAATTTAATCTTAGTCTTAGACATAGACTATTGTGCACACTATTGATTCAATACATATTACACTCTAGGATAACGTTGTGCATTACGAGGACCCCGTTACTATCTAGTATCTCGTGTTAGCTACGCCTTCGAATCAAGTGAGTATTTCATAGCCCCTTTTACTCTTTTACATTTTTGGGGTGAAACATGAATATTATTCAAATTACATGTTTACATTTACACAAACAACACAAGTACAAATCCTATTTACATTCATGTGTACAAATTTGAGCTTTATGCCCGAGTGCTATGTGTGCTAACTTTAGTATGCTATTATGTGCAATCATTAACTATTAAAGCCTACGGTTTTCAATGATAGATCTATTGAGTCTGAGAAACCCACCCAGATTGGGGTGATTGATACCGACAACACAATTTTGCATGCTAGTTACAAAGGTTTGATTGTACTTGGTTACACAATAGCTACTCCCCATAAATGCCTTATTTATCATGTTATGTAAGGATTTGTTTTACAAATTATATGCTATCTATATACAAACCTGTGTTATACTCACCAACTTTTTAGTTGACCTTATTTTATTCATGTTTCAGGTGCTTTCATATGAGTTTGATCAAGACACGCTACACATAGGCTTTGGACCTAGTTAATCTCAATTCAAAAACAAGTTGTTTTTCTTTATGTACTTGGAACTTGATTCATTTTTGTTTGAATGGAAATGGATTTAACATATTACAATTTAGTCAACCTTGAGCTCATGAACAGTCTACATGTCCCGCCCCGATGATTCCGCCATTGGTCGGGGTGTGACAGATTGGTATCAGAGCATTGGTTATAGGGAACTAGGTTATTAGACACCCTTGACCTAGACTATAACTTTAGGACACCCATACAATGCCATGCTACTACATGTTACATTATTAGTTCTTGTGTAAATATTTTTACATGCTATCATAAGTATTTACACTACGTGATACAATACATAATGACTTATGCGTCACACTACTTGATAACTTTTGTGCTTACACTCATTACTATCTACATGCTATATGATTATTTTTTTATGTGAATATTCTTACATGTTATACTATATAACTACATCATATGATACAATACTTAATAATCTATGTGTCACATTACCTGCCAACTTTTTCCCCTATTCATTGCTACCTATTTAATTTATTTAAAAGTGCTATCCTAAGTTTCCACACACACTCATACACACTTAGTTATTCATGCACCCCTAAACTCACATACATAATACCACACCTCTTGTGAACAACAAAATTTTAAACTATTGGGCCTAATGTCCATCAATAATAAACTAAGCAGTCAATCTATCCTCCAAGAAGCAAAAGCCCACTGAAATGCATAAACCTTACTTTCGGGCCACAAGGCCCAGTTCACAACGATTCTCATCATGACCATGAGCCCAACAATAGTGTTATTAATACATGATGGCTGGAAGAGTGTGTAGGCCCATGAGGGATTCTGGCTAAGGAAAGACAGGGTAATTAAGTGTGTCCTACTGACCCACCCCTCTTTCCTGGGAATTCTCCTCAGGGATACACTGCTTATAGGTCAAGTGTACTCCTAAAATACTATTGTGAAGACTCGGCGTTATGACTAGTCAAACTCTAAACCTATGAGAACTCCTATGTTTGACACTCAGTATTTATTTATCGCTTACAACCTTTCTATTGTTTTCCTGCTAAGCATGGACTCCTACTCTCCTACCACCCCGGTATGCCGTCCCGAAGAAGAGTCTGATTGGGAAGAAGACACCGGATCACCCGTACATCGATCACCAACACCCGCAGCTGCTAGACCAAGGTTTGATGTAAGGGTAGATTGGATTAGGAACACCGGCCCAAGACTTCGAACACCTGGATCAGCCGCGCCCAGAAACCCGTATCAAACACCCCATCCCCACAATCAACTACCACTCCCACTAAGAGACCCATATCTAATGCCCGACCCGTGTTACTCTAATCCTTGAGTATGGCATATTATGGCACTCACTAGTACTATCGAATTTCCAATCAATGACACGCACCAATATGTAAGGACCTCAGAATTTGAGAGACAAAGAATGGAGCAAGGGTTAATGCACGACTTGCAAGGACAAGGAATGAATAGCCTAGCAAACCAATTAGGGTACCAAAAGGAATTAATCTCCATCCTCGAAGCGGTGCTCGCCTTGGGAATTATTCTCCTTCTAGTGGAAAGCTACAGGAGGCGTTAACAGGATTATTTTTCTTATTTATTTCAGTTTGAGAACCATTTCCCTGTGTTTTGAATACGTTTCATCATTTCTAAATTTTATATTTTCCAAAGTTATTATTCATAAATTCAATACGTTGAGTGTGAATTACACCTATCATATTTTCATCAAAATTTCTCAAGTATCACCTTCTTCATTCAATACGATTTAGTACACTACCAACAATCTCCTTCATAAACAAATCATCCTATTGTACGATTTAAACAAAACCTCGTTAACTTGTTCAAACAAAATGTTTATCAAACTTTTAGATAGTATCAAAAACATAAATTTTCCATAAAACTTTCCACCTGATAAGGAAAGTTAATACAACCGATTTTATAAAAAAAAAAGAATAATAAAATATATATATATATATATATATTTATATTAATTTGGATTGATAAATAATTATGGTTTTCCTCGTTTAAGTAAATATTCCTAAACCCTGGCTAAATTAATATACGACTAATTGTTTAGCCAATAATTTCGCTTAAAAATATTCTCTTATTAAATAGCTGAAAATTTAAATTAACAGATTTTTCCCATAAATTGTCTATTTAAATTGTCTATTTATTTGAGTTATGTGACTCAATGGATTCATTACGTTATATATCTATAATCAAGGACGACTTACCACTTTCAAATTTCAAACAAAGATCCGTATTTGTAAACACATTTCCCCGAACGTTTTCAGAACTTTCTCATTACCTTTCACTTGTCGCTTCAAGAGACGATCCATACCGCGTAGACGTTAACCCTATCCATCAACCTCAATGAGAATTAAGAGTTAGAACCTAACTACCACATTATACAAGAATGCCAAACAACCCGCTCGTCTGCAACGCTCAACCACATATAAAACCCGTTAGTATACAACACACTCGAAGTTCAATAACTTACACATGCACGTTCACAATATACCCAACGCAACCACATGGTGCATGAAACCCAATTATTATCAATATACCCAATGCTACCCAAATTACATAATACATGAAACTAGTTTGCCTACAAATCACAATTTACTAGATTGATCACATAACACACGGAACATTCTTAATTGCAATACACATGCTACTAGATTGAGCACATAACACACGAAACTTAGTTGATTGCAATATACATGACACATAATCGTTGTTTGTTTGATATATAACCCTAGAGTGACCACATTAACATGAGACTCATTTGGTTAGAAAGGGCATCATACTAAACTGTGCACATTATGCAATATACATGATACTAAACTGTTTATATTACACATGATACTATATTATTTACATTACACGTGAGAGCTCGCTGATTTACAAAATACATAATGCTAGCTGTTCATGCTACACAAGAGACATGTGTGTTTGCTTTATACATGAAACGAAATTGCTTACAATTATTACAATTGATTGATTACATTATACACAAGATATGGTCATGCACTTTGTTCACCAAAGTTGAAGACCATAATACATGGAAATGACTCGGGGTTTGACGTATTATTGTTCAAACACGAGCAAACTAAGAAACTTTAAGTTATTCTACTTTACTACTCTCTAGTCGTGAACTTACCTGCTTAAGGACATAGTTGCTTGTTAGCGGCTTTTATGTGAAAACAATGGACTGGGACGGAGTGAAATTGTGCCCCTTGAACCGCACACAACGGAATAACCTATACGGACCATGCGATGATTTGAGTAATTACGGGTGCACACGGAATTATGAAAATCAGCGTATGGAAAGCATAGTGAAATTTTGTCGTGTGTTGTGACCTAAAACTTATCATGATATGTAACAACGAAACTAATGTGATATGACAAGGGCATGGTGGATACGCCGATGGTACTTCCTATATATAAGTGTCCTATAATATTATCAGAAGTAACGTTGCTCGTGTCACGTGAAGTTTTGACCTAGACCAATGTTTATGAAATCTTTTACCCGATGACAATTTTAAAGTATATTATACTACATCTTACACAAACCCTAATTATCAAGATTCCATCAAATTCATTCCAAATAATACATCTCACATTTAGAATTCAGAATTATTATTCGACAATCTCCCCCTTAAATTCATTTCAAAACAAAATTCATTATCACCCTTCATATTCAACTTTAAGTATCAGGCCTAAGCCATGTCAAGGGTTACACTCCCCAGAATACAACAATCAAAACTCACCGAGAACCCAAAACTCCCACCTGTTTCTTGATTTTTAATAGCCTCCATTAGTTAAATTTCGGGATGAAATTCCCTTAACATGGGGAGACTGTAACATCTCTGATTTTTCGACCATATTTTAACTTATTTTAACTAATAAAATAACAACATGACATTGAATCATATACTTGTTCAAACCTACACCTCATTAATCGTTAGCCGATCGTATTCAATTCAAGGATTTAGAACTCATAATCAAGTGGTAACACCTCTTAGAGTTAATCCAGTTAGTAATCCCGTTAGGTGTTCTGTTAAATCCTAACCGAGATAATTCTATCAAAGTTGAAGTTACAGGGGCTGATTTTGTAAATAACCAAAAACCCTAGTAGGCACGATCGCGCCACATTTTGGCACGGTCGCGCCACGTTTTGGCACGGTCGCGCCTCACATCAGTTGAAACGTAAGTACAGCCTCTAATCGCAAAACCATTCGAATTCGTAACCGTTTCACACTTTAACAAACCAAATTAAGGTTTTAATCATCATCTTTACGACGTATTAACCCAATCTTATCGATCCCCCTCATAACCGTCGATCATCTTCATTGCAACCACAAATTCCTCCATTTCAATCCAAACTCTCTCAAGCAAACAAACAAACTACACCACCCGATCCTCTCTAAGACTTCTGGACATGCGGGTTTAGTCGGGATTGTAGCCGAAGACGCCGGAGATCAAACCGTCATCGCCGGAACTCATTCTACCCGTACACCATCGATTCATTCTCCTTTCGGGTAATTGAAACCTTCCACACATTCGATTTAGTCTATAGGTCAAAAGTCCCAAACTAATTTGGGCTTACAATAGCGAAATTTACACGAACCCGAATCTAGAGTTCGTTCTAAAATGGCTTAATCAAATCGTACCTTATACGTGTTTTAAATACAATTAAACTACACAAAAAGACTAGTAATAACCTGGTGGGTGAAATCCCTATGATTCCTAACACTATTATCATAAGAATCGACCAATTCGTTCCTGTTTTGGAACAGACACGGTCGTTCTAGTCTTCTAGCACGATCGTGCTCCATGAAGACACGGTCGTGCCTCTCCAAGCGCGGTCGTGCCTCTTGGCTAGACCTGGTCGTGCTATCAGAACCCTAGACACGGTCGTGCCTGGCCCAGGCACAGTCGTGCCTAGTGAGCAGCCTTGTGTATCTTCTGTTTGATCAACACGGCCGTGTCCCTGACTAGCACGGTCGCGCCCGTGGTCCTAGCACGATCGTGCCTTGTCCCAGGCACGGTCGTGTGTGTGAGAAAATTTTGTCAGAATGCTTAATTTTATATTTTCAAAAACAATAAGTATTCCAAATTAATTTTTAAATAAAAATAATTAATTTTATAAAGATTTGGATTAACCTTATTTAAAAGATCCAAATTCTTATTTCTAAATAAATAGAAGTTATTTATTATAACCTACAAAATTAAATTTATATTTAATATTAAACTCTACACATAAATATTAGTTACGCCACTTATTTACTCATCTTTATAAAAATAGCGTAAAGATTATTTATTAAATTTATATTTAATATAAAACATTTAATACATTTTCATAACTAGATGACTAAGTTACATATTTTATAAATAAATAAAAAAGATTACAATTATTTATTTAAATTACATATAAACAAAAACTATTTGTTTATAACTAAGTAAACAAATAATAATTTTATCATTTCATTATTTAGTTATTCCAAACTCAAATTTTATACAACACCATTCAAGTACAAACCACTAACACCTACAACTTCAAATTCCTTATACACACATCCAATTTAACCTTAGACTTAGACATAGACTATTGTGCACACTATTGATTCAATACATATTACACTTTAGGATAACGTTGTGCATTACGAGGACCCCGTTACTATCTAGTATCTCATGTTAGCTACGCCTTCGAATCAAGTGAGTATTTCATAGCCCCTTTTACTCTTTTACATTTTTGGGGTGAAACATGAACATTATTCAAATTACATGTTTACATTTACAGAAACAACATAAGTACAAATCCTATTTACATTCATGTGTACAAATTTGAGCTATATGCCCGAGTGCTATGTGTGCTAACTTTTATATGCTATTATGTGCAATCATTAACTATTCAAGCCGACGGTTTTCAATGATAGATCTATTGAGTCTGACAAACCCACCCCGATTGGGGTGATTGATACCGACAACACAATTTTGCATGCTAGTTACAAAGGTTTGATTGTACTTGGTTACACAATAGCTACTCCCCATAAATGCCTTATTTATCATGTTATGTAAGGATTTGTTTTACAAATTATATGCTATCTATATACAAGCCTGTGTTATACTCACCAACTTTTTAGTTGACCTTATTTTATTCATGTTTCAGGTGCTTTCATATGAGTTTGATCAAGACACGCTACACATAGGCTTTGGACCTAGTTAATCTCAATTCAAAAACAAGTTGTATTTCATTATGTACTTGGAACTTGATTCATGTTTGTTTGAATGGAAATGGATTTAACATATTACAATTTAGTCAACCTTGAGCTCATAAACAGTCTACTTGTCCCGCCCCGATGATTCCGCCATCGGTCGGGGTGTGACAGTGCTGCCCAATTCTTGATGGTCTAAATCTTGGATGGATCGACATGTATTCCTTTCTCATTAACCACATGCCCTAAGAATTGAACTTCCCAAATCCATAATTCACACTTGGAAAACTTAGCTTACAGCTGCTCCTGCTTTAGTAATTCCAGGATCAAACGTAGATGCTCCTCATGTTCCTCCTTATTCTTGGAATAAATGAGGATGTCGTCGATGAAAACAATGACAAATTGATCAAGGTATGGCTTACATACGCGGTTCATGAGGTCCATGAATACCGCGGGTGCGTTGGTTAACCCGAAAGGCATGACCATAAACACATAATGGCCGTACCTTGTCCTGAAAGCAGTCTTAGAGATATCCCCATCTCGGACTCTCAGTTGGTGGTAACCGGATCTAAGATCTATCCTGGAATAGAAGCTTGGTCCTTGGAGTTGATCAAATATATCATCTATGCGAGGCAGAGGATAACGATTCTTGATTGTCACTTCATTTAGTTCACGGTAGTCGATACACATACGAAAAGTCTCGTCCTTCTTCTTGACAAACGGAACTGGAGCTCCCCATGGCGATGAGCTAGGTCAGATGAAACCTTTATCCAATAATTCCTGTAGCTGAGTGGACAACTCTTGCAATTCACTAGGTGCTAATCTGTAAGGTGCCCGAGCGATCGGTGCTGCTCCGGGTGCTTGATCGATTTGGAATTCAACTTGACAGTGTGGTGGCAGACCAGGCAAATCCTCGGGAATTACTTCCGGATAGTTGCAAATGATCGGAATATCATCAATCTTTTTCTCCTCAGATGGCTGCTCGGTGACGAGAGCCAGAATAGCAGTATGCCCTTTTCGAAGACATTTCTATGCTTTCATGAAGGATATGATGCCCATGACTGCACCAACTTTTTCTCCCTGAACAGAAAGAGTTTCTCCACCCGGGAGAGGAATGCGAACGATTTTCTCACTACAGATGATTTAGGCTTGGTTTTTAGATAACCAATCCACGCCGACAATTACATCGAAACTACCAAGTGTGACCGGCATAAGGTCAATATCGAGTTTATGACCAGCCAACTTAAGCTTACAACCCTTAAGAATGTGGGTTGCTTCAATTATTTGGCCATCGACTATTTCTATTATATACTTAGCTTCTAGCAGATTTGGAGTTCCTTTAATCATATCACTAAGTTTCTTAGATATAAAACTCCTATCAGCACCAGTGTCAAATAGGACAGAAGCAAAGCAATTGTTTAAGAGGAACTTACCGGTGACCACATTATGATCATATCGAGCTTCTCCAGATCCTAGCACGAAGGCTCGTCCCTTCGCATCATTCCCTCCATTATTGCCATTGTTGCCACCATTGTTTTTGTTGCCTTGATTATTGTTGTTACCATTGTGGCCCTGATTATTGTGGTTGTCATTACCGTTTCCATTACCATTTCCACCCTTCTTCGACTGAGGACAATCCCTTTGAATGTGTCCCTCCTTGCCGCACTGAAAACATCCTCTTGTAAATCCCTGTGGTCGAGATGGTTGCTTGTTCGGAAGTGCAACCCTACAATCTTTCGCAGCGTGGCCCATCTTACAACATCACTGGCAACGCTGTCGATCACAAGTGCCTGTGTGGTGATAGCCACATTTGTTGCACTTGGGATACCTCCCAGCATATTCCCCCTGATTCGGACCTGAAGAGGTCGTCTGATTAAAGATCTTAGCAGGCTCAAACTTTTGATGCTGCTGATTAGGTTGATTAAACTGGGGTCCTTTGGAGTTGGAGTGAGAGTTGGAGTTTTGATCAAACTTGCGCTTATGATTATCGGTGCTGAACCCCTCGGAGGTAGAGTCCCTTGAGTCACCGCCTGATCGGTTAACTTGTGGGCGAGTCTGATAGTCTGCTGGATGGTAGTAGGGTTGGATGAGGTGACCATACTCTGAATCTGAGGCACTAAGCCTCAAATGTACATCTCAATCCTCTTGTAATCAGGAGTCACAATGTGTGGGCACATGGTAGCAAGCTCATGGGAACGAGTGGTACATAGCTCAATTTCAGAACCTTCCATTTTCAGGTTCCAGAATTCTCCTTCCAACTTCTGAATCTCATCCCGAGGACAGTACTCCTCCTTCATTATCGTCTTAAACTCCTCCCACGGGAGTGCATTGGCCATAGCTAAACCCAACATTTAGACTTGTGCATTCCACCATGTGAGAGTCGGGCCCTCCAAAGTACAAGAAGAAAATTTGACCTGATTAGCCAGGGGATAGTTGCACATGGCAAATACCGACTCTACTTTCTTGAACCACCGGAGTAGTCCGATAGCTCCTTCAGCTCCACTAAAGATGTGGGGCTTACAGTCCATAAATGTCTTGAATGTGCATGTTGGTTGCTGATTCTGTTGACCTGGATTTAGAAACATAATATAGGATCGAGATTATAAAGCTTGGGAAAGGCGTTTTGAGAGATGAATTGACCTCACTAGTCAATGGTTATAGCATTTACCTATAGCATTTTGTGTTGCTAGAGCCTCAGCCACACTATCATTGATTAGTGCTGCCAGCTCAGCTGCTGTCATGTTGATGGTACCTCGGCCACCATCACGACCTCCACGTCCTCTTCCCGACATGATTCTTCACATACAAAAATACAAAATAATGAGAAATATATCACATTTCAAACATTATGTGTACAAGTAAGGAAATGATAACACAACATCTAATATTTCAAAATTAAATAAACAAAAGTAGGGTGATGGAACATTTCCCATCTCGATCCATCTTTGGATCATTTTTGGGTATGCATCCCAATTATGTGCCGGATTCCTTGCTTGCGCGCTACTCGGTTCACCCTGATCAAGTGAATTGTCACTAGAACTAGTCCGGCGCCTTTTGGGCTCCGGGGATGGTAAGATAGGTGCATCATGTCCTGTGCCTTAGGTGATGGTGGTGGGGTTGATGTCATGGTCCTATAACGTAATACATAAGTGCCAAAATCCATACGTCTATGACATGTAACTAATGTGTGAGGTTATAGTCTAGTATGCAATCCTAGTTCTCTATAACCAATGGCTCTGATACCAATCTGTCACAACCCTAATTTCAACTATCGGAGTTTTACCGTTTGGGAAGTGACAAACCAGGATCTCAGTCATTAGTTACATTGAACGACACTATATCGGACTAAAATGAAAATATCATAAACGATCAAAGTAAATGCGGAAGCGTATAAAGAAAGTAAATGCACAAAACAAACGTGCCCAAAAAGTCCAGTCCAAACATAAACGAAAACAGTCCAAACATAAATATAAACAGTCCGAATGTAATAAAATATAATTCAAAAATAGGACTCCATGCATGTACTATATGTGCATCTGTGCCTTATCTTAGCGACATGAGAAAACATGTAAGAAAAGATGTCAACACGAGGTTGGTGAGTTCATAGGTTTCAATATATAAATAAACGTTTACCATATTTATTGTACAATCAATATATAAATCAACAGGTAGCTAACCCATGTTCATGTTTGATATTATGCTCGCAACCGTAAAATGGTTGTTTGAATGCCTCCCACTAGGCCTATCAACCATGGTGCACGTTTAGGTCAATATTGCACCCGTTCGATATCCAATCGAGTTAGCGCGACTAACGCGGGTGAGGTTTGTCAAACCCAGTCGTACTACCCAACATACCTCGCTATACTCATATTGAAACGGTTCGATGTGAGGACTTTCATGATAGAGTTTACGCATAGTCATAACAAGTGATACATAATGAAGTACAAAAATCAAAAAGTGTTTACGTCATGTTTTCTCCCCCAGTTTAAAAGTAGTAAAAGGGGCCGTGAAAACTCACCTGATTGCATAGGTAGTAATCACACAAGTATGAGATTGAAATCTCAAGCGTTAGCTCGACATGGATCACGAATGCCCTAGAATTACAACATAATTATTAGGGATAAAAATGGAATATATGACGACATGGAATGAGGAACGTCCTAAAGGAAACGCTCTAAAGATTAATGAGTAAACGAACGTCTCCACGAGAATAACAGATCTTTAAATTAACTTATTAAGATACTTACGATTTGCGACGAATGACGAATAATGATAATATATAATAAATATATGCGAGCGTTTTCGCCATTAAATAATGTCTAAGAAAATAATATAATATATATATTATTTTTAGATTTAACAAGTATCACAATAAACAGGTGTGCGCCAAATAATAAAACTATTATTTTATTCAAGGATAACACGATTGTAAATAATATAAATAATTATATTACTTATTAGTTTAAAAAAATGACTCGCAATGTTTACAAACATGACAAAATAATATTTAAATATATATTATCTTTAATTTGGGTTTACGGGTTGAAATTTGTATAGATACATCATTTTATTCGGAAACGAGGTTTGAAAATAATATTCATAAATTATTTTAAATGTAGAAAGCATTAAAAACGGTTTATAAAATTTAAACCCTAGCCTACGGGTGATTTCCGAGTTCAAAACACAATTATTACAACAATGGAAAACTTTTTATTTTTATTAACTTACAAGAAAGCTCCCAAAAAAAATAACATAGGAGACCGGTTTCGAACCCGGGTCTTCTGTGTGTGATTCCAAGGTCTTAACCATCCCAGCCCGCTAAGGTGTCGCACCAAAACCCGGACCCGAATGGTTCTAACCAGGAGTTCCAGTTAGCCCCTCCCCCATACTCACCTACGATCGATCCCAGCCCCAAAATCATTTGATTCGAACGCGATAGGCCAAAATAGTGTAGGGGTTTTGCTAATCTAGTCCATACAAGTCTGTTGTGAGTTTTAACTGAAGGTATAACAAGTTTAGGATCGTTTATTTTAGGATTTATTGACCGAAAAATTTAGATATGAACACAGGATCAAATCGATTAAATTAGATGTTAGAACTCGATGAAATCATGGGGTTTTTACACTTTAGGATGCTGCGAAACTGATGATACAATTTAATTGGATTTAAACAGGGTTTAGAGTTGAATCCGATTAAACCCGTTTCGTATGAACCCTTGAATTTCGATCATATTCAATCCGATAATGCAAGCCTCTAAAAGCATAGGGCTTTTGATCTAGACGTCGAGACGAGTCTGTGGACGTGATCAATTTCAGTATTTGTTATCGAATTGATATGGTTTGATTAAATCCATAAGCACATGAACCCTATAACTAGTTCACGTAGAATTCGATAATGTAAGCCCTGATAATGATAGGGTTTTGATCTATGAATTGAGACGGAACTACGACCGTAAACAATTACCGGAATAGATGATGGATTGATAGCGTCCTACTAAAACGAGTGCCGTCGGTAACAGGGTTGATCTCCGGTCGATTACGGCTGTGACTTCGACCAAATCAACGTGTGCAGAAGCTTCAGAGGTGCGATAGAGGTGTGCAGGCCTCAATTTGAGAGAATAAAGATTGAAACAGACGAATTTGATGCGTACGAGAAGGTGGTCGTCGGTTACGATTTTAATATCTATAATGTCAATGATTAAGGACTTGATGATGTCGAAACTGATAATAATGATGGAATCCGTTACAGAATCGGACGAATTTCAGTTGTGGGATTCAAATTTGATCTCAAACTTGCGAATTTTACTTTCTGAAGTCAACAAGAACAAAATTCAATCGATTTTGACTTTGAGAAGTCAATAGAACAGATTTTGGGTATTTACATAACTAATCCCTATGGTTTTAATTCAAATATTGACATAATTAGTCCCTGGGGTTAGAGATTTGTGTTAACGGGGTTAGGTTCTAACAGAAATTTAACGGGAATTCCACCCGAGTTTGCTTAAAAAGTCGGATTGTCAAGAGGCAAATTGCCTAGGTGACTTGGGATCGTGAAACGACCCAAATCTCCCAGTTTCTCTGGCAGCTTGTTCTGCACCACCGCAGAGCATTGCTCACTAAGTGAGAATTTTGAGACATCCTCGAATTTCTTCTTGTTGGAAAGGAGGTCTTTACGGAACTTACCATAATTTGGCATACCCTAGAGGGTCTCTATGAGTGGGAGATTGACCTTTAGTTGTTTGAATAAGTCAAGGAAATGACCATGTTCCCTGGATTGCTTAAATGAAAACAAACGTACTGGGTAGGGAACACGTGTCAGGTCAATCTCGGGGGTCTTCGACTCCACCCCCTTCTTCTTCTCCTCTTCCTTCTCGGCAGGCATCTCGACTATTATCTCCTCGTCCACCTGCTCCTCGGCCATCTTGGCATCAATCTCAGCGAATCGAGCCCTCAAGTCAATCTTCTTAACCTCCTCAGGTGACAAAATATTGTACAAATTGGAGTGGGAGTCATCCTCTACAACCTCTTTCTCCTCCACACTCCTGACCGACACGGCCATCACTGAAGCGTTGGAGCCTGAAGATTGACTTCCCTGTTGATCCTTCAGACTCTTTGCGATGTCCTCTACCGTGCGTTTCAGATCATGGAATGCCGACTGTTGTGACAATCCGGACTTTTCCAGTTAACCCTGTTAATCATTTCCAGTTAAATCCTAACATATTCAACATATTTCAAACTCTAGGGACTAATTCTGTCAATTCCTAAACTTAATGCATGAAACTTCAAGGACTGAAACTGTAATTAACCTAATCTCGATTCTGTTGACTTTTGAAAGTCAACCCATTTGTTCTTGAGCTTAATTCGCATGCTTAAATCAATTTTTTGTTGGAATTGTAACTGAAACTACACGAATATGATCATTTATGGCCATTACTAACTCAATAAACGGACATTGATTTGAATTAAACCTAATTATGACCATTCAAGACATAACCGTCGACTTCTCATTAAGTACTCGCCAAATTCGATTAATCCACTCATTGTTACTGAAATCAAACCTCTACGCACATTGTACGTACACCAATGAAGCTGTTGCACACATCAAGTTCGCCGGAGGCGCGGTCAGAGTCGTCGGAGACTAACGTGTCAGGGTCGGAACTGGTTCTAATTGAACATCATCACTCCATCAACAAATCTGGTAATTGATTCTACTCTTAGCTTCATTTCAACATCTAGAACTAAAGCCCTATACTAATTGGGGCTTCCATTATCGAAATTTACATGAACCAGATTCTAGGGTTCATGAGAAACCGGTTGAATCGATCACCACATTAGACCCTGTTTTAATCCAATTAACCTACACCTTTAGACTCGTACTAATGTGTGTAATGAAAGCCCTATGATGATTTGAAATTATAACATTAAATTTGACCCGATCCATATCTAGGGTTTGTTCATAAAAATATTTTAGGGATTTTAACACTAGCAGCTTTTTAAATGGAATTAAACCATTCCAGTGGCTTCGCAAGGTCCTAATCATTGAAAGCCCTCTAATTCCAACTGGTTTCATCATCAGATTCCATCAAATTGATTCTGTGTTCTTCATCTAGGGTTTCCGCCCTTAGATCCGTTCCAAATCGATTAGAAACATGAAAATTTTTGCAATTAAACATAACTACATATTCGCCATACATTGATTTACAAAATCCCTAACCTTTCAATGCATTTCAATGTTAAATTCGTTGGATTGGGACTGGGTTCGAACTTGTGTGGGATATAAGAATCATGATGATTCAGAATCAGAAGATTCTAAAGAACTGGCTGTATAATGAGAATCAACAGATTCAGGTATGAGGATCCAACTATTATCTGGATAAGATTCAATGGAGTCAGACTAGATGATGTATCTAACTGATCCAAGGGCGAATATATGTTTCAACAGATTTGGAAATCATATCTTAGTTCAACAATACATTGCATGTTTTTCGGGGCATGGGCAATAATGTGAACTGAAATAGATTTGTGCTAAAGAAATAATTCGATATTGGTCTCATGAAATTCTTTAAAACCATATATTCTTTATCTGATAATGATCTTTTACACACACACCCAGGCATATAATGGATTCAAATCACAGATGTAATCATATCATATTTAATTTTCACACTACTATTAGTTTCAAAACACTTTTAGTCTATTGACAATTCAAGTTTCAAAACTCATACACAAATTTGAAAACAGATTATCAAGATTAGAGCATTCACAACACTATCATTTATCATTTATGCAGACTTTGAAATTTAGATCAAATCAACTTAGTCTAATCAATCATAAATCAAAGGTCTACTAAGGTCGTGTGAAATGAACTAATCACTGATGTACTATCATTTCTTCTCTAACTTCACATGATGTCAAATTTTATATTTTTCACTTTTTTTTTCCTTTTTATAAATTAAGAATTTGTTGACTGAAAATTTAAAATGCAGAAATGTAATAAAGCAATAAAAGAAATTAAAAACAAAATTTTCCATGAAAATCTGATTTTAAAAACTTTTATTTGGGATTGATCATACCTATCATTTTGATTAGAAATTCAAACCTGGTATGATCAAATGCGTTGGTAAACAAATCAGCAAAATTATCATCAGTGTGAACCTTTACCAGCTCAATCAACATTTTCTCTGCACAATCACGAATAAAATGATATCTAATCTCAATGTGCTTTGTTTTACTGTGCTTAACAGGATTATTAGTTATAGACATTGTCGCATTATTATCAATAAGCATAGGGGTTCCTGTGAAATTCAAACAGTAATCAATTAATTGCTGTTGTATCCACAGGATTTGTGAACAACAACTTGCAGCAACGATGTATTCTGCTTCGCATGTAGAAATGGAGACTGTGGTTTGCTTTTTGCATTGCCAGGAGACAAGTCGATTACCCAAGAACTGACAACCACCTGTTGTAGATTTCCTGTCCAAACAATAACCACCAAAATCAGAATCAGTATAAGCATTAAAATCAAAGTTAGAACCATGTGGATACCATAGTCCCAATCTTTGTTTTCCTTTCAAATAACGAAAGATTCTTTTTACAGCTATTAAGTGAGATTCTTTTGGTTTTGCCTGGAATTTGGAACAGATGCACACAGTGAACATTATATCTGGCCTTGAAGCGGTTAAGTACATGAGAGATCCAATCATTGCTCTGTAAAGTCGACAATCCACATCTTTTCCATCCGGGTCAGAATTCAACTTATGATTGACCGGAATCGGAGTATCATATGGGGTACAGTCCTCCATCTTGAACCGGCTCAAGATGTCTTTAACATACTCGGACTGATGAATAAAGAAACCATCTTCCTTTTGATTTACTTGTAAACCTAAGAAAAACAATAACTCTCCTATAGCTGACATTTCAAATTTCGACTTCATGACACTCTCAAAATCTTTGCATAACCCTTCATTTGTTGAGCTAAAAATAATATCGTTCACATATATCTACACCAGTAGGTAATGTCGCCCTGATTTCTTTATGAATATGGTTGAGTCAATCTTGCCACGAACAAAATCATTTGCCAAAAGATGTGTGGACAATGTTTCATACCACGCTCGAGGAGCCTGATGAAGACCATAGAGGGCCTTATCAAGCTTGAAAACCATATTCGGATTAAGTGGATCTTCAAACCCCGGTGGCTGACAAACAAAAACTTCCTCCTTGACCTTTCCATATAAAAACGCACTTTTCACATCCAATTGAAACACCTTAAAACCTTTATAAGAAGCAAAAGCTAGAAACAGTCGTATAGCTTCAAGCCTCGCAACAGGCGCATAAACCTCGGTGTAATGAATTCCCTCTTGTTGATTGAAGCCCTGGACAACTAATCTTGCCTTGTTTCTTACCACGACACCTCGATCGTCTTTCTTACATTTAAACACCCATTTAGTACTAATCGGATATACACCCTTCTGAAGATTTACAAGATTCCAAACCTTAAGTTTGTCAAACTGAGTAAGTTCTTCCTGCATGGCATCTATCCAATTGTTATCATTTAAAGCCATTTCAACATTTTTAGGTTCGACTTGAGAAATAAAACATGAATGTGAGCAATCATCAAGAACACCAGAATCTATAATATGAGTTGTATTAGATTGATAAGACAAATCATGATTAATTGGAATTTTCGAGTCTAATTTGTAGGAATCTCCCCTGAATCCTGTGTCGAAGGTAATGGATCATCACCCAACAAAGGATCAGCAGAAGAATCTTGAAAAATAGCATTGTCTTCCTCACTCTCTGAATCTTGTGGTCCCGAAAAAGAAGTAACATTAGGATCGGGAGCAGAAGTAGATGGAACCGATGAACGTGAAACCGCATTTGGTAGAAAGCCATTGTGCTGTGCATCCTGACATGAATCATAGAGAACAGCATCTTCATCAGGAGAAATATCAGAAGGTAAATGAAAAGACTTGAATAAGTTTTCATAATCAAATGCCCAATCTGGTCCAATCGCCATTTGAGGTATAGACCGATTTGAACAGTCAATATGGAACCATTCTTCAACTTGGCATGTCTCTTTGTTATAAACCCTCTTGGTAGTAGAATTTGCAACATACCCCAGAAAAATCCCTTCAATAGCCTTAGCACTAAACTTGGTTGGGACATCTCTAACTTTCAACAGGGTGCAAGGATTACCAAAAGGTAGTGAATAATCCAGATTCGGCTTCCGATTATTCAACAACTCGTAACAAGTCTTGTTGTGTCGCTTGACGGTCAAGACCCTGTTCAAAACGTAACACGCAGTATTCACAGCTTCAGCCTAAAAAGTAACTGGAAGCTTAGAATCTTCAAGCATCGTGAGTCCCGTTTCAACCAACGTCCTGTTCTTTCGTTCAGCAACACCGTTTTGTTGAGGAACATATGGCGCACTGAATTCTTGATGAATTCCCTTTTGTAGACAGAATAAGCCCATCTTGCTATTCTTAAACTCGCTGCCATTGTCACTCCTAATTCTTTTGACCTTTAAATTGAACAAATTATCCAAACCCAGAATTTCATTCGATTTAGATTTGTATGATTTCTTTCGTTGTTTCCCCTTCTTGCAAGGAATACATTCATCAGGAACTGAGAATTTCATCTTCGGAATACCAAGAACTAGATCATTCTTAACAATGTAGTTCATCTTCCGATAGTTGATGTGAGCTAGTTTCCTTTGCCACAAAATAGAATCTCATTCCGATGCCTTAGAGAGTAAACATGTAGGAATTGAATCCTTTGTAGTAGCGACACTCATGTCAAGGACATATGTGTCATTTCTCCTCTGGACCTTCATGAGAATCCATTCGTCAGGAATAACGAAACTAGGTTTCAAGATATAACACTCAGAATCATTGAAATGGAACAAAAACTTCTTGTCACAAACTTGTGATACACTCAAAAGATTGTGTTCAAGCTGCTCCACATAATTCACCTTCTCAAATTTGACTTTATCATTCTTTAAAGTACCCTGTCCAGTTATGTACCCGCCTTTATTCCCTGCAAAAGCGACATAACCTCCATCAATATTTTTAACATCTTCAAGCAATCTAATATTCTCTGTCATATGTCGAGAGCAACCACTATCCACATACCATGTATTGTTGATAGTCCTCCTTGGTTGTCCCTACATAAACAACGAAAATCAGTTAGAAATAGGAACCCAAGCCATTGTGGTATTGGGTCATCCAGATTGATCAAAATAAACAACTTCTAGTAATTCACAATCAATGTTATCATTAACCTTTGGAATAGAAGTTTTACCAACAGACTTTTTCAAAGAAGACATATTTTGATTATTTTGAAAAACATTATTTGATATATTATTATCAGATTCAGATGTTTCCAAAATTTTCTGTTTCGTCTTCTCCTTTGTGGTCTAGACAGTTTAACTTCAAAATGAGAATCTTTTGAAATTCTAACATGAGGAATCTCAAGTTTCTCTTGACAAACAAATGATTTAGAGTTCAATTTATCTTGCTGTTTAAATCCAGAGGATTTAACAAAAGATCGACAGGACTTATTTTTCTCCAAACTAAAGAATGACTTTCCCTCATCTGTTCTTTTCAGAATCTTCACCACTTTTGGTTATGAAGGAATAGTCTTCAATTTGCCCTGGTTCTTATAAGGACAATTGACTAGAATGTGACCAGCTTCGTTGCAATGAAAACAAACTCTTCTCTCTTTAGAAGTTCTAAAGTAAGAAGTATTCTTTGAGTTTGAGGAGCCATCAGAGGAATAAGCTTCAGAAGATTTTTCAGAACAGTTTACTGTCTTCTTTGGAACATAAACCTATGTAGACACCTTTGATGAATGCTCCTTTTGATGACCAGCAGCGACAAAACCACTTGACTGTAAAATCGGAGAAAGCTTAAGTGTAACAACTTTCACCTCATCAGGTTTAGTCAGAATGCATTTATCACGGGTAACAGTTTTTACAACTGTTGGTTCATCAAGTTTCACCTCTTTTGGAATACCTTCAACTTTCTTCTCATCAAACACCTCATCCTCAGAATCAGATTCATAAACCATATCCTCACCAGTTACCGGATTGACTTTCAACACTGTTTTTGGATCTATTTCCTCTTCATGTATGATTTCAGGTTCAACCACATAATTTGCATAAAATGGTGGAGGAACAAATCCAATCCCAGCAACTCGCTTAGTAGGATCAGCATTTGAATTAAAATAATCCAAAACGACCGATGAATTTTCGAACTTTTCCAACTTTCTATGAAGTTTGATCACCTCAGACTTTTTGTCATAAATTTCTTTATTCTTTTAAGCAACAACTTCATTTCTTTTTTCTATCTCAGCATAAGCCATATCCAGATGATAAGCTTGTTCTTTATAATTTAACCCTAGAGAATTTAAGTCTCTTTTCAAAGACTCAATTCTATCGATGCACAATTTATCATTATCTTATAGTTTCTGATTAACTGAATGCATCGATTTCATATCACAAATCAAGTTTGTGTTATCATCCATGACCTTTTGCAATTTATCTTTTACAGTAATGCAGTTAGAACAGTAAATATGACAAACCGAGTCTCTTACCTTTGACGGATCAGACATGTCTGCCATGAAAATTTTGGCAATGGGAATATTCTCTGAATCAGCACCATCTGAAGCATTTTGTGTTAGCACAATATCATCTTCAGCAACACCTGATGCAACATCAGAATCAATATTCTGCAGTTGTTCTATCTCTTCATCAATAATCTGCACACTTTCACCATCACTTTCACCATCACTCGAACTGTCATCATCAGTCACCTCTTCTGATTTTTTAGAATGAATTTCTGCTACAAAGGCTTGACTTACAGCACTCACTAAATATTCCAGATGAATACCCCAGTCATAGTTCTCATCGTTCTGTGCAACCAATGCCAATGATGCAGATGCATGATTTGAATTTCCAGATAAACCATCTGATTGATTACGATTATTCTAAAAATTATTCTGCTTCTTCTGAGAATCAAACTCAACCTTTTGCTTCACACACTCTTTAGCAAAGTGACCATACTCTTGACAGTTATAACAACGCACTTTGGTTTTATCAAATCCCATGCTTGATTGACTATTAGATCCAATATATTTTCTACCAGTTTTCTTCAAGAAATCCTTTGCTTGACACATCAACATGGCCATATTCCATTGGATGTTCATCTCTTCCAGATCAAAAGGGTCAATCTGTCTGAAATCTTCTTCAATAACCTCAGGATCATGAATTTTCCCTCTAATAAAATTCTCATATGAAGCCATGAATGAGGAAAACATAGCTAGATAATCATCAGCAACCTTTTGATTTATATGAGATCCAGAAGATGTAGAAGCTGTTGTCGTAGAAAATCCAGAATGACTAGAATGACCAGAATGAATAGGAACTCCAGAACACTGATCATTAGAAGAATCTTGAGCATCGCCAGAAAAGAATGCAACTCCTGTACCAGTTTTACCAGAAGTCTTGGCAAAATACTTTGAAGGATCCTGGATATGCTCCATGTTAGTTTCTTTCTTCTTCATATTCAGGTCGTGCGATTGAATATTCCCAAGAACTTCTTCAAGAGACATGGTTTTGTACTTGATATTTTCTCTTATCAAAACCGTATACACATCAAATTTTGATGGTAATGCCTCCAAGAACTTATCATTAATTTCTTTAGTCTCATACACCACAGAAGCACTCGACAGTTCACTAAGCAGATGATAGAATCTGGTAGCAAAATCATCCAAGGATTCATTTTGAAAATGTTTGAAGACCAAGAATTGCTTCTTCAGTAGCTCTTTTCTACTCTTCTTTACATCCAAACTACCTTCACATCTTTTTTGTAAAGCTTCTGTAGGTCCCTCGGGTGTGGCGGATCGTCACATGCAAGTGGGTCTACTAGTCGGACCGGGTGTAGAATGCCCGTGACTAGGCGGAGAGTCTAGCTAAACAAAGTAAACCGACAAGAGAAAACACTTTAAACGTTCTTTGTATTATAAACACTTGAAGGTTACAGAGAAAAGCACTGAGATTACAATCTGCGTATTTGCTATAATGCCTGTGTACTTAACTTCTCTCAACCTATCCTATTTATACAAGACCTGATGCCAGCGCACTTAGCAAGTGCGCATGGCAAAATGCCCTTGCGTACTTAGCAAGTATGCAGAGTTGTTCTTGTGTACTTGCTAAGTACGCAGGAGCTTTCTCCTGTGCACTTACAAGTGCGCAAAACACTTAGAGAATTTTGCAACATTCAATATGTAAAAGTAAATACAACTCGATAAATTAATACATAAAGACTCTTACATACAAAGACAATTACAAACAAGACAAGACAACCTAAGACTAAGACTCTATCTATCCAGAGTGTTTGTCACAGGAAAGTGCTTCAACAAACTCCCCCTTGACAACAGCTCTGGATAATCTTCAGTCTTCGGTCTTCACATCTTCAGACTTCACGGCGCCTGATCTTTAGCTTCCATCTTCTTCTTGTAATCAAGGCATAACTTAATCACCTTGTCATATTTAGAAGCAAGGAGCTTTGTCCACTCATCCGTGTAGACGCAATACCGTTCTGCTAGTACCTCCAGATCTTTCACAGAAAAGTTGATGAAGCAGACTTCATCAAAAATTCTGATCAGTTCCTTTGGCACTATGTTTCCACTCTCTGAACGTCCTTTACCCATGATCACAGCCTCGCCCGTCTTTGGATCTACGTACCATTACCACATGTCACCAAGAATATCCTGAGATAACTTGCTCAGGGGAATCTTAGTTTCACATCGCACTGGCTTGTATACCAATTTCTTTAAGTGCTTCTTAGTCACAGGATGTACATCGTGCTTATCCTTGACTCTCTTGGGCACTTGAGGCTTGAACATTTCGAATTTCCCCTATCTTGCTTCTCGCTGCAGAACCACCCACAAACCCATCGCCACTGCGTGATTGGAATGACCCAGCAGCTCTCGGTTTGCTAGGTTCACAAGGTCGTATTTGGGCAAGGAGCTGAACGCTTCACTGGTGGGTTTCAATTATTGAACCCCACTAGATCTTTTGATAGCGAACAACTGCTTGTCCTCCTCGAACCTTACAGCCAAGATCATCCCTGTTGCTCCGTGTTTGTCTATTATAGACGTCTTTTGCCACACAGGAGCTGGACCCTTTGATGAAGTAGAAGGCATATCTGTTTCTTTCGGTGCCTCTGGGTCCACAGGTTCAGGGTCAACTGCGGAGGCTTCACTCGAGGCTTCTACATTACTAGCCTGCTCAACTGAACCTGTGTCGAGCGGAGCGTCGAAGGATTGAAATTCTAAGATGTCTCTATCTTCTAGCTCGTACTCTCCTTCCCCGTCACCCTTGGAAATTTCGATCACAACATCCTCGTCATCATCATCCCAATCGTCACCAGAGTCGATCTCTCCTTCTTCTAGATTGAAGAAAGCATCGATCTGTGCTTCTTTGGAATAGTCAGGCTCTAGATATAGGATCTCATCATCAGATAAGTCCTTAAGTACTTCAGCCACTTACTTTCCTTTCTCACCACCACCAGCACCAGAGGTATCACCACCCTCTTGATGAGTAGACTCCCCCTGAGCCATTGGAACAACAGAGATGTGCACGATAGCTAAAGCTTGGTGCTCACCTCGACTAGGACCGACTTCAGGATCCTTGTTCTTGTCGTCATCCTTAGTCAAGTCGACCGGATGACACGCCTCATCACCAGTAGTCCTCTTTTCCTTCTCTTTCTCTTTCTCTTTCTCCTTTTCCCCCCTAAGCATCAAGCTTCTTGGTCAGATCAGCAATCAGTTTGACCATCAGCTCATGCTCCTTCCTTTGAGTATCAAACCTCAGCTCCAAGGACGTCCCGTGACCCAGAATAATTTCATTCGTCTTGATTAGGAGCTCGTTCTGGGCCATCACGTTCTTCAGTCTTTCATCAGTCTCCGTTCTCTGGCTACGTAGGATTCTAACTTCGTCTACCAAAGAGTTAATCTGTGCTTGTTGAGCGTCAGACTCCTCCTTTGATTTCTGAATAGTCTCTAGTAAGTCAGCAACTTGGGTTTCCAGAACATCTATCCTTTCAGCATTCGGATCAGGATGTCTGGATGATGACGCCTCGACAGAGTGAATAGGGGAGGAGAATATGGTATCAAATTCAAACCCTTGTGTGAAATCTCCATAATTGAAGGGTTGACTTAAAGGCTCAGTGGTGGTGGTTGGGATTGAAGATGTGATGAGTATTGTAGGGGTTATGGTAGGGGTGATGGTGACTGACTCCGTGAGAATTGGAGTAGTCACCGCCACCTGAGTAGTTGTGGTAGGGAGGGTCACCATCACAGGAATCACTTCTGTGATTGTAGTGATGGCCACTTCACTTTGCACTTGTGGCCTCCTCCTCCTACGGTAAAGCTGCTGTGAAGGTGGGGTGGAGGCTGAATCAGGACTAGCAGCTGACACTTGTATAGGCTGCTGAGCCTCCACCTCACTGGGGATAGAGGGCTGTTGCCTATCGCCCCTGTTCTTGTGAATGCTTTCCCTTCTTTGTCTTTGTATAGCAGCGTTAGAGTCAGAGTCTGGCTCGTATTCGCTGCTAGAGGACTGTCGCTTTCTCTTGGAGGACGACTCAGGTAGGGTTACCTTAGCCGTTCTCCTCGGGTGTACCTATGATGGTGCATCATCGGAATCGGAAGAATCTGACTCAATCGCTTTCGAGTCGGATCCCTCAGCACCATCATTTCCTTCTTCATCATCTCCATCATCAGATGATCCATCATCACTCTCCATTTCCTCCCCTTGTTGTTCCTGTTGTTCGTCGGAGTGTTCACTCAATTCCGGCTCCGAGTCATGACTGTACCATCTCCAGTCACCTGGGGCCACATACGCTTCATTGATGAGGTGGCCAAAGAGTTCTGTATGCACAGGGGTAGGATCTACACTGCCTGGCTTTAGGAATTGGGCGAATACTCTTTTGTCCACCCTCTTTACTTGTAGTCTCTGCCCTATAGCAGGAAGGTTTGGCAACGCGTCATTAATCAGAAGTTGCACAAACCGAGGGTATAACAAGAACCGAAAGCTCTCTGCTGTGTTGATCTGGTCATTGATAGCCTTAAAGATGTAGCGGGAGAAGTTGTAGCCCTTATTAAGAGAAAGGCCGACCATGGCTGCTGCAAGGTCATGACTCATGGTATCTTTCCCAGCTTTACTTGATGAGATGCACATGATCATGACGTGGGCGAAGTATCTCCATTGGTCTAACACCCACATCTTCTTGTATGAAGCATAATCCCTCGCACCGACATAGCCCATTCTTTGTCTCCAACAGCCGTCCACAAAGTAGTCTGGATAGGCTGTCGGGTCGGTCACGAGATCTCTGAATTGAAGGACCCTTCTTATAGTATCTTCAGAGAAAGCAATAGCATGACCAGCAATGGTAGCCCTTATAACGTTGGGGGTTACCGTGCAGTCGTGCTCCGCAGTCTCCCAAAACTGCTCGAGGTAGGGTCTTGACACGATCGGGTCAGCAGAAATGGCGTAGCTGATTCTTGAACGGTTCAAGAAATCAACTATATCTCTGTACTGCAATGCTACACCCTTCCACTCAGGTTCAGTGTTAGCTAATAGGTTGAATTCGTTAGTAAACGCCCGAGCCATGATCTGCAAAAACACACAGAAAACAGAATCAGAACAACATGTATCATTGGAAATGAATACACACGACTCAGTATAGCAGTTACTCTTTGAACTGGATTTCAGACTTAGGAATTTTTGCCAAGTGTTGGTCCTGCGTACTTAGCATGTACGCAGGAGTTTCCTTTTGCGTACTTAACAAGTTTCCTCTTTCTCTTTCTCTTGAACTGAAAAATCGAATTGGAACACTTGAATTTTCGAGTGAAAGTCGGAGGGAATATGAACCGGTTTGAAAGTGATAAGGTTCTGCAAATTTTCTCAGTCCGGTTTATATACCCCACGCAAAAAGGTCGTGCGTACTTAGCAAGTGCGCACGGTTTAACTCGTGCGTACTTACAAGTGCGCAAGACTTAACTCTTGCGTACTTACAAGTGCACAAGACTTAACTCTTGCGTACTTATTAAGTACGCAGGGCTTACTTCATGCGCACTTACAAGTACGCACAAACCCTTAAGTGCGCAAACTTTCAACTCAAAATTTATGAAGTTTTTTCAAGTCAAATAACGAACAAGTTAAAAATATTCAATCAAGAGGATTCAAATACAATTCAGGAAGGTTAAACACAAATATTTTTGGCTTTTCTGAATATAATTGAACTATGCATAAACTTAAATTTTTATTTTTTTTAATATTTTCTAATAAAAATATACAAGTATTCACACAAACTATTTTTTTGATCAAAGACACGAGCAGAGGATCATATCAGGCTATCTTTTAGCAAAAACGATACAATATAAACATCAAAGAATATGGGATCATATCATGAATTACTATTTATTCATACGTAATAAGCACATAAACAAGTAATTCAAGTTGACAATATTATAAGATTTGACACTATAAGCATCTATGTATCACGTTCTTGTGTATTAAGGTATTAATTATAAGATATACAACGTGTACCCCACTGATATGCTACACTCATGTAAATTGCATTATCTCAAGGCATCTAAGATTTTCCCAATGATTTTCTAAATTTTCAGAATGAAGTTACATCTATTAGCACAGGAAAAATCAAGCAGAATCCATAAGGATTATCAGGAATCATAAGATTCAGAATTGAGTGATTCATTTATCTTGGTTTCATTTGATTTTCTTCATTGAATATCGGTATGATGATTCAAGATAATATATATGGTGTTTGAGTTTTAAGGTAAGGGGATCCAACTTTTATCTGGATTTGATTTCAATGAATCAGGAGTGATTTAAGGGTGAATACATGCTCAACGGTTAATGTAGACACATGTCTTGATTCAATCTCTCCTTGCATACTTGTGAGTATGGGCAGTGATATGAACCGCATTAATTGTGCTAACGACATAACCCGAAACTGACCTCAAAAGAAAATTATTGCCAAAATCTAACATCCTTTATCTGATAATGATCTTTTCTATTCTTTTACGCACACACACTTGCAAACATGGGTTCAAATCACAGTTGTAATTTAGATTTAGTTTCCACACTACTAATGATTCAAAGACGCATACAGCCTACTGACAATTCAAATTACTTGTAAATAAGCAGATTAAAAACATAATAATTTAAACAATTAAGTAAGCATGACGCAATCATTTCCCATATGAGCAGTCTGTTACGTTTAGATCATTTCTGATGTACTATCATTTCCTCTTTTCTCAAGTTAACTTTGAATTTTTCTCCATTTTTTATTTTGTTTTTGTTTTTGTTTTTGTAAAATATTTTGAAACTTAAAAAGAACTATACAGAAAATTTAAAGGAAATAAAATTTAACTTCCATGAATTGAATTGATTTAAGAAAAATTAATTTTCACTCAGGATTGAACATTCCTATCAAGTTGACAAGATGCTAAAAACGGGATCGATCAAATGCCTTTGTGAAAAGGTCAGCAAATTGTCATCCGTGTGAACTTTTACAAGTTCAATTAAATGCTTTTCAGCACAATCACGGATGAAATGATGGCGAATCTCTATATGTTTAGTTTTGGAATGTTTCACCGGGTTATTTGTGATGGACATGGTGGCATTGTTGTTAATGAATAGAGGAGTTCCAGTGAAGTTTAAGCCATAGTCTCTCAACTGCTGCTGAATCCACAGTATCTGAGAACAACCGCTCGCTGCAGCAATGTATTCTGCTTCACAAGTTGAGACAGAAACCGTTGACTGCTTCTTACACTGCCAGGAGACCAGTCTGTCTCCTAAGAATTGACATCCACCAGAAGTTGACTTTCTGTCAAGGTTACAACCGCCATAATCTGAGTCAGTGTAGGCTTTGAAGTCGAATGACTGCTGCTTAGAGTACCAAAGACCTAATCGGGGTTTCCCTTTCAGGTATCTGAAAATTGAGCACAAGCACACAGCAAACATTATATCGGGTCTTGAAGCTGCGAGATACATAAGTGATCTGATCATCCCACAATACAATCTGCTATCTACATCCTTTCCATCTTTGTCAAGATGCAGACCATGATTGACTGGGATAGGTGTGCCATAAGTACTGCTATCATTCATCTTGTATTTTGACAAGATGTTCTGCACATACTTAGTTTGATGTAGATAAATGCCATCCTCTCTTACACTGACTTGCAGACCCAAGAAGAATGACAATTCACCCATATTACTCATTTCAAACTTGGACTTCATCACCTGCTCGAATTCCCTACACATCCCTTCATTGGTAGATCCAAAGATAATGTCGTCGACGTATACTTGTACAAGAAGAATGTCACCTCCTGCTTTCCTAATGAAGAGGGTCGAGTCAATCTGTCCACGGTCAAAACCATTAGACAGTAAATGCTTAGATAATGTCTCATACCATGCCCACGGTGCTTGATGAAGACCAAAAAGTGCTTTGTCGAGCTTATACACTTTATTGATATTATGCGGATCTTCAAAGCCGGGAGGTTGAGTGACATAGACCTCTTCATGAACTTTACCATAAAGGAAAGCACTATTCACATCAAGTTGGTAGAACTTGAAGCCGACATATGTGGCATAAGCCAAGAACAGTCGAATGGCTTCAATTCTAGCAACTGGGGCATATACTTCCGTGTAATCCAAGCCCTCTTGCTGATAAAAACCCTGAACAACCAATCTTGCTTTGTTCTTCACAACCACATGATGATCGTCTGTCTTGCATTTGAACACCCATCTGGTTCCAATTGGCTGAAAGCATTTTGGCAAGTTAACCAAATCCCACACGTGCAACTTTTGGAATTGAGACAATTCATCTTGCATCGCCTTAATCCAACAGTTTTCAGTGAGAGCCTCCTTCACATTCTTCGGCTCTAACTGGGATATGAATGCAGCATGCAGACATGTTTTCATGACACCAGTGTCAAGTATCTCTGTGTAAAGACTGGTGTTCTCAGTGATGGTTCAATGACGAGTCTGAACACCGGCATAAGGATCACCAATAATGTTGTCGATTAGATGATTCCTATGCACTCTTGTCTACGGTATAATCGGTTCCTGAATTTTTGGATCTAGATTCGTGCTTAACTCCCCCATTTTCTGTGTTCCAGAGGAAGAAGATTCAATGTTAATTGGATCAACTGGAGCTTCATTTCCTACAGTTGTGTTAGTATTAGCTTGAGCGTCATCTCCAACAATATGAACATCTTCACTTTTATCACTGTCATGAGTTCCAGATGCAGATGCAGCATTGGAATCAGGAGTTATAATTGGTACAGTAGCACGAGTAGAGAAACTGGAGTCATCGCCGCCACCCAATAAATCATAAACATTTGCGGCGTCCACTGCAGATAGATCAGGAAGATTGAATGACTTGAATAGTGCATCATAATCAAAACCCCAAGCTGGACCTGTTGGTTCGGGTGGAATGCTGTGTTTACTACAATCCACTTCGAACCATTCCTCGACAGTACGAGTTCCTATGTTGTACACTATCTTGCAAGGCGAGTTAGCAACGTATCCTAAGAAGATGCCTTCCACTGCTTTTGCATGAAACTTAGACTGGCGATCTTTGTACTGTAGCAACAAGGAACAGGGACTACCAAAAGGAACTAGGTAATCAAGATTGGGGAGTCGATTGTTGATCAACTCGTAACATGTCTTCTTGTGTCTCTTCACAACCAGAACTCTATTTAAGACGTGACAAGCTGTATTAACGTCTTCTGCCCAGAAAGTGACAGGAAACTTTGCATCCGACGGCATAGTCCTTGCAGTCTCAAGCATTGTTCTATTCTTCCGTTCAGCAACTCCATTCTGCTGAGGCGTGTACGGCGCGCTGAATTCATGACGGATCCCTTTCTTGAGACAGGAAAGCTCCATCAAATTATTCTTGAACTCAGTTACGTTGTCACTACTTATTCTAACTTTCAGCTTGTAAAGAGATTCCAAGCTCAGGATTAAGTATTGAAGAATATCAGCAGTCTCATCTTTAGTACCTAAAAAATGTGAGAAATCATCAGTTACAACCAGACAGAACGACTTACCTCCAATACTCCTGATACTTATAGGGCCAAACAGATCCATGTGTAATAGCTCAAAAGGGGTATCAATAGAGTTTTGGAGCTTGGGCTTGTGAGACTTCCGTTGCTGTTTGCCCTTTTTACAAGGCATACAGTCATCTGCAACGGTAAATCTCAGCTTAGGAACCCCGGTTACCAAACCGTTTCGGACAAATATGTCCGAGTTTCCTATGCCACAAGATGGAGTCGAGCTCTGTCGCTTTAGTAAGCAAGTGGGTAGGAATTGATGAGGTGGTTGTTGCCACGCTCATATCGATCTGATAGGTGTCGTTTGTTCTTGGCGCCCTCATCAGGATCCAATCTCCGGGAACTTCAAAACCGGGTTTGAGAATCAGGCATTCTGACTTGTCAAACATCACCGAGTACTCCTTATCACACATTTAGGAGACACTCAACAGGTTATGCTTCAGCTGCTCGCAGAAGTTCACATTGTCAAAGCTGACACAACCGTTCGAAACCACGCCTTGACACGTGATGCTGCCGCCTTTTTCTCCGGCAAAGGCCACATAGCTGCCTCTGAATGGTTTAACATCTAGAAGCAGGGCCATGTTTCCTGTCATGTGTCGGGAGCATCCACTATCTACATACCAGCGGTTAGAGATAGTACACTTCGGACGTCCCTGCACAAGTAACAAAAGAATTAGTTAGATTTGGAGACCCAAGCCATTGTGGTCTTGGGTCGTCCATCCTTTTCAAAATAAACTACTTCCTTTAACTCACAGTCATGATGACTATTCAAAATTGATGAATCTTTAGAAGAATTAGAACCGGGAGATTGAGAAGTTTTGGATTTGGCAGTCCAGGATCTCTTATGTTTCTTAACCGGAAGTGGAGACTTTGGTTCAGCAACCACAGGTGAACTTGTGGAAGCTTCACCTGATTGAACTGAAGTCAGCTGTTCCAGCATTCTCAACCTCTTGTTTCTTCTTCTTCTCTGTGGCTTTGAGAGTTTCGCCACAGGTTTCTCACCAGTACGTGTACTACCAGATGTAGATACACAAGGTACAGCATGTTGCGTTACCTTTCTTGTAACAGATGGTTTAGCTTCAGACTTTATCTTAGGCTTTACCATCGGTTTGACTGGTGGTTTCACCACATTTTGTTTTGGATTTTTGGGAGCTTTCACTGATGGAGACCTGGGGATAACAGCTGGTTGTGGAACAACATGCCGTTTCCCTTGGTTCTTAGAAGGACAGTTCACAAGAATGTGACCAACCAAGCCACAATGAAAACAATTCCTCTTGTCTACATAAGTTCTCTTGTAAGGCTCATTAGATCTGGCCTTAGATAACTCAGCATTATGAGCAGGAGGAGTTGGTTTATGAATTGTAGTCTGAACCTTTACAGTTTGGTTTTTGGGGGTATAGTATTTTTCCAAATTTTCTTTATACCCAAGCCCATAATGAGCTGAAAAAGGTTCTTTCTTTGCTTGGTTAAGACTTTTATAACCCCCATAAAGCATTACCTTTAGATTATCATTAGTTTCAATGATATCAGGTTCAGTTAAAATGCAATTATCACCATTAGTGATAACGTTTTTCTTTACCTTTTGTTCAGTGAACAACTCCTCAGATACTGCTCCTTCAGGGTAAGTGTTAACCGACCCATCTTCAGAAGCAGTAACAAACTCCTCACTAGATGTGGAGTTAGTCTTACTTGAGGATTCATCCTTTTTAGGGGAATCATCCTTATCAGAGGACTCATCTAGACAAGTGAGATCAATGTTTATTAAGCTACTAACAAACTTCCCGCTCACTGGTGGAGGAATGACATTAGTACCTAGCCCTAACCCATTCATTTGTCTCACTACAGATTCGTAGTGTTCCACCACAAAGCGAGAGTTTTTCAACTTCTCATTAGTGCATTTTAACTGCAAGATCTCATTTTGCAGTTTGTTGATTTCATTGTTCCGTTTTTCTAACCCCCTGTATGCAACGTCTAAATGAAGCTGTTGATCGCTTATTTTTAGAGAATATTCACATTTTTCGTTTTTCAACGTTTCAATAGAATCTTTAAAACGTTTTTCATTTTCTTTATAGTTTATAGCTGCCATACTTAGGGGTTCGATTTTGTCTTGGAGCCTAGAATTTTCAAGTTTTAGCCCTAGACATTTAGAACATGAAATAACAGAGAAAGGGTTCGAATCTACCTCAGAAGATGAAATTGTTGCTTCTCCAATGGCCATGAGAGCAACAGCAGTCGTCGATTCCTCTTCATCAGCTACAGAAGCTTCCTTTTCTATAGCTTCCTTCACCTCCTCTGTAGCAGCAGTTGTAGATTCTTCTAGGTCAGCCATAGAAGCTTCCCTTTTCTCTACTTCCATCATCTCCATGATCTCAGCCATGAGACCAACCTGGGTTTGTGCGATGATGGCATCCTCAAGATTAACACCCCAATCAAAGCTGTCGTCCTGTTGGGCTACGAGTGCATTAGACGTTCCACTTTGGCTTTGATTATGGTGGTTTGAGTTGTTGTGGCCATGGCTGTTTCCTTGGCTGGGTCGGGTAAAACCAGAGGCTGGTGCTCTGTCTTTCTGACACTCACGAGCAAAGTGTCCAAAATTTAGACACTTATAGCATTTGGCCTTAGATTTGTCAAACCCGACATTGGCATTAGGATGCCCGCCAATAAACTTTCTTCCTGTTCTGTTCAGGAAACGCTTGGCTCTCCTCAATAGAATGGCCATATTCCATTGAATATCCATGTCCTCCATGTCATCAGGATCCACTTGATTAAAATCTTCTTCAATCGTCTCTGGATTAGTAAGCTCGCCACCTATGAAATTCTCATACGCAAGCATACAAGATGAAAATAGTGCTACATGATCTTCAGCTATTCTGGCTATAGCTGATTGGTTAGCTGAAGATGTAGCAGGAGGATTTCTTGAGGTATGATGATGATGAGATCCCAGCCCTGATCCTGAAGCATAGCAAGCATGACCACCACACCCAGTTGAGTGGTCTTCCTCAGCAGGATTTCAGTGAAGAGGGCAATTCCAGAGCCCGATGACTTGGATGTAGAAGTCGTCCCATGATACATAGAAGGGTCTTGTATCTGGGGTCTTCCTGAGCTCTCCTTTCTTCTTAGGTTCATGTCATGAGCTTGAACCTTTCCTATTGCCTCCTCAACTTTCAACTCATAGAATTTAGGATTTTCCCTCATCAAATTTGGGTGGTAAAGCATCCAAAAACTTTCCACCATCTCTTCAGCTGGATACCTGAGTTCAAAAGCCTTCAACTCAGTCTGTAAATGATAGAATCTAGACATGAGGACATCTAAAGATTCGTTCTCAAAAAATCTGAAGCACTCATACTGCTTCCTGAGAAGATCCCGCTTACTCTTCTTGATGTCACTATTTCCTTCGAATCTCTTCTGTAAAGCTTTCCAGAGATCCTTAGAATTGTCATAACCTCAGAAACTATGGAAAAATTCTTGAGTTAATGCCATAGTGATCGAACCAAGTGCCTTCTTTTCTCGGTCATAAGCTTTCTTTTCTTCGTCAGAAAGCTTAGAGATAGGTTTGGGCATGGTTTCATCAAGATAGATGTGCGTGGGATGCTTATAACCCTCAAGGATTGGTATTCATAGCGATGAGTCGGTATACGAAATGTAGTACTCAAAACGGGGTTTCCAAATAGAATAATCGTTCATGTTCAACAACTTTGGTGGTTTCTGTGGTGTACCGATCTCATTATCATAATTTAACAGGTTTCCAAGATTTTGAAGATTCGACATAGTGAACACTTAGTCAAATTTCAGAAAAATCAGACACAGTTGCGCACTTGATTTTGGCCTTGCGCACTAGAGAAATGGTCTTGCGTATTTAGATTTCCTCTTGTGTACTTGTAAGTACGCAGGATATAACTTAAGTTCGCACAAGTTCAGTCTTGTGCACTTATAAGTACGCTGGAGATAAGTCTTGCGAATTTAGTAAGTACGCACAAAACTGTACTTTTTGCCAGAAATGGTAAGTACACAGGATACCTTTTCAGCAACTTTCACCTAACTATTCCGGTCACCTGAAAGTCACCGGAGATGGTAAAAATTGGTCTGATGATCAATGCAAATGAGCCAAAGGGTCAGAAAATTGTTTCTAACCAACCTTTGATGCTCAAAACACTCAAATACACAACAAAAATAAGTTTTTTAGTGATTTTTGCTTCTAAAATAGTGCTCAAGAGCTACCCCTATTTTATCACAAAAATCAACAAAAATACTTCTTTTTGTTTGTAAAAACTCGATAGAAACTCTCCAAACTCACTCACAACACTCGAAATCAGGAGTAATGCTCTGATACCACTTGTAGGTCCCTCGGGTGTGGCGGATCGTCACATGCAAGTGGGTCTACTAGTCGGAACGGGTGCGGAATGCCCGTGATTAGGCGGAGAGTCTAGCTAAACAAAGTAAACCGACAAGAGAAAACACTTTAAACGTTCTTTATATTATAAACACTTGAAGGTTACAGAGAAAAGCACTGAGATTACAATCTGCGTATTTGCTATAATGCCTGCGTACTTAACTTCTATCAGCCTATCCTATTTATACAAGACCTGATACCTGCGCACTTAGCAAGTGCGCAGGGCAATATGCTCTTGTGTACTTAGCAAGTACGCAGAGTTGTTCTTGCGTACTTGCTAAGTACACAAGTGCGCAAAACACTTAGAGAATTTTGCAACATTCAATATGTAAAAGTAAATACAACTCGATAAACTAATACATAAAGACTCTTACATACAAAGACAATTACAAACAAGACAAGACAACCTAAGACTAAGACTCTATCTATCCAGAGTGTTTGTCACAGGAAAGTGCTTCAACAGCTTCCCACAGTTGTTGAGAAGACTTGAATTGTTTGAAACTGTGATATATTTCCTTCAGAAGAGACATCGAAATACTTGCCATCGCTTTCTTTTCCTTATCAAACAACAACTTTTCTTCAGTAGTTAACGCTGACACCGGCTTTGGAACATCATCCTGTCCCATCCACGAATAAGTCGGATGCGTATAACCTTCTAAAATAGGAATCCAGAGACTTGTATCGGTAAAAGATACGAACTGATCAAACCTATCTTTCCAATTAGAATAATCAGCAAGATTCAACAACTTCGGCGGTTTTTGAGATGTACTAATCTCATTATCATAATTGAACATATTCGTTACTTGTACCATATTTGCCATTTTCCTGAAAAATTTCCAAGTGTGGAACACCCACTACCCTTAGGCGAAGATAATAAGTTCGCTTCTGTGATACCCAAGCGAACTTAATATGAAGCGAACTTAATAAGTTCGCTTAAACCAGAAATCAGAAAATCTGATTAAGTTCGCCTAAAAATAAGTTCTCTTAATTTGTGAGAAGCGAACTTGACAAGTTCACCTGCTAAGTTCGCCTGCACAACAAATCAGCAAGTTCGCTTGCTTCAGCAGATTCAAAATCAAGAACAATTCAAACCAGAAACCGCGAACCAAGAATCAAAATAACACTTCATAATTCACTGATTTGAAGGAATTAGTCAAAATCAAACCGTAGGATTGTGTAATTTCTCAATTAGAACCTTTCTATCGGATCAATTTCTTCAAAATCCTCTTCAAAAACACCAAATCATAACCAAAGTAAGCTTGAAAACTCCACGGAAATGAAAATGTCAAAGATGATTGTCAATTTGCATACAAAACCATCTAGAATCACCAAGAATCACGAGCATAAGCTCTGATACCACTTGTAGGTCCTCATGGCACTTCTACGGATCGTTCTCGTGATAAGACGTGTCGTTAACTCGGAGTGCGGAATCTAACGAATCAACGTTTGCATACCCAAAAGACAATATAGACAATCAAGTAAATAACATTCACGTTTGTATTTCAATTCTCAATAGAGTTTACAGACTCAATCGTTCAACTCTGTTTGTTTTCTGATCCTCTGTAATCGATTCTTACAAACTGACTCTGTAAACATCTATATATAGACATCTGATCTGAGTTCGCCTCTAATAGACTAAGCGAAATTAACAAGTTTGCCTCAGATAGACTTAAGCGAACTTAACAAGTTCGCCTCTGTTAAGTTCGCCTCTAGCATAACTTGCATAAACACTTAGAACATATTACATTACAAAAACATAAAGACATTAGATCTAAACTATTACAAAGCTTTTGTCATTACAAACTATGTCCTAACAGTCAATACTATTAAAATATCCCAGTAAGAATGATGAATTTCTAAAACTTTCCAACTTTCTATGCAATCTGATCACCTCTGCTTTAGATTCAGCTAGTTCCTTATCTTTCTCAGCAAGACGATTATTTATTTTCTCAATTTCTGCAAAGGACATATCCAGGTGATATGCCTGCTCTTTAATTTCGTCGTCATAGAACCAACTAATGATTCTTCCAATACAACGCTCTTTATTTACATGTCTTTCCTTTTGAGTTGGTTGTATAGGAGACTCGGTAACACTTTCTTCCAGCTGTTAACTGCTTCTTTCCACTGTTCTCTAGTTATACCTGTATTTCTGTACATCACAGGTTCTTCAGTAGTCTTAGGAGACACAGGACGAGTAGTATCAGCTTCAGTATCCATTTTGGATTGAGCAGTATCATCAGGATTTGTAACGTCTTCAACAGAGTCCCTAGAATCTGTCACTCCTTCATTTGAGAACTCAGGAATAACATCATCTTGGATGAAGTTATAAGAAACATTCAGACCATCACAACCTTCATAAGTAACTTCAACTTTACTCTTCTCTATTTCAATCTCCATAATTTCTCCTTCTTCAACCTCATTATCAATCAAATCATCTTCAACATCATTAAACAGTTCATCAATATCATCTAGACATTCAATATTTTTAGCTTCTTCTTCTTCAACATCAGAATTAGTTTGAAAGAATTCAAGTAACAGAATCTCTTCATTAACTTCAGAATCTTTCTTGGTTCCTTCAATATTTCCTGATGTAGATGACTCCCCTTGAACTCTTGATGTTGGATTCACGTCAGCGTATTGACGATCACCCTCAATATTTCCACTAGGATCGTTGTCATCACCATCCTTTCTTTGAATTGACTCAGTATGGCAAGTATCATGGATCCTTAACTCCCGTTGAGCGTCAAGACGCTCAACAAGTTTGGATATCATAAACTTCATTTCATCAATCTGTTGTGCTTGAGTCTGGAGAACCAACTGCCTCTGAGCATCAGCATTCACAAGAACATCTACCTGATTCTGCAATGCAAGCACCTGTGATTCAAGATAAGTAATCTTTTCAGAATCAGAAGTCTATGAAGTACCAGCAGTAGATGATTGAGTAACTTTAGGAGTAGGAGTAATCACGGGAGAAGGACGTTTGGACGAAGGAGGTGTAACCAGTAAGGATTCCACAAAAGTAGCATCTTCTACACCTTGAGAAGAGAGAGCAGCAGCAATTGAAGCAAACATAAGCTTCTGTGCTTTTAGAACTAGAGTTATCTCTCTATCAGAGTCAAAACTCTCATCAATTAATGTTCTCTTACCAAGTACTGAACCGGAAGAAGGATCCCGAATAGACTTATATCTCGGCTTTCTGGCTTTAGATTTAACACGTTTCCCTGCATTTTCCAATGGCAAATTAGCTAGCCTCTCATAGTGATCCAAGCTAAAATCTCTAGACGAATCTGAGTCAGTAGCTTCAGAATCAGGAAGGATTGTATTTGTATCCATCACATTCCCTTCAGCTTCATGAATTGGTGAGTTCATAGCTTCATCATTAAAATCATCCATATTAAAAACGAAGTCTTGTTCATTTTCATTTGCAACATCTTCAAATTGAACTGGTTCATTAACAAGAATATTAACTGGAATTTGAACCAGATCTTGTTGAATAGGAACTTGTTCTTGTGCTTGAGCTTGAGGTTGTTGTTGTTGCTTTGAATTAACTCCTCAGGATGAAACCAATTATTATTAGGAGGCTCAACATAATCAGGATTGATTATGTGACCAAATAGAGGAGTTGGAACTGGAATCAAAGCTATATTCTGTTGTTTAACCTTGGTACAATCAGTAAAGATTCTTTTGTACATTGGAGTAAAGGTCAAACGTAGTGGATGCTGCGTTAAATTTGGAATAAGATGGTTCAAAATCATTTGTAAGAACCTAGGGTACATAAGAAACCCTTGACCTTCAGGAGGATTGATTTGCATGACCAACTCACGATATATATACAAAGCAAAGTTGAACCATTTGTTCAGACTCAATGCAACCATTGCAGCTTGTAGAGCACTCTTCAGTCCATCAGTTCTAGCCTTTCATGGAGATAAGCACCAGATGATGACATGCATAAAGTACCTCCATTCACCAACCAAGCCACCTTTTCTGGCTTGAGTGTCGTTAGGTTTACCTTGATATCCCATCCTCTGAAAACAACCCATGATCAGTGTTCCAGGATAAGATATAGGGTCATCATTTGCACCTCCCAATGCTAAAGCAGCACGAATAGTATTAACTAATATTGCCACCTCTGTATTATTAACAGTAGCACGAAGCACATGAGGTTCAACATCAGTGTCTTGATGTACTGTATCCCAGAATTGTTGGATATATGGCAGACTTATGTATGGATCTGCTGATAAGGCCACATGTAATCTTGAACGATTCAGGAAATAATGATTCTTTGATAATTTGCTGCCTCAGACATATGTGGATCTAACAAAGCCACTTGATTATGTTTGTACTCAACACGGCGAGCCATCTGTAAATGTATTGGACATAGAACAAACATTAGTAATATAACAAACACACATAGGATTAACACATGATATACACACACAAACACAGAAACAAACAATAGAAAATCAAACACAAAAAAAAATTTACACAAAAATTCACAAGTCCAAACATCACTGAACCTCTAGGCGAACATAATAAGTTCTCTTAGTGTTGCAAGAGGCGAACATAATAAGTTCGCCTGAACAAGTTCGCCTGAACAAGTTCGCCTAAACAAGTTCGCCTGTCGATACATATTCAATACAGAATTCCAACTTGTTCAAATCGACGAATTTATGCAAAACAAACACACCACACGCATCGACACACAACAACCAAGCAGTATAGACCATCAATTTCAACTGTAAAACACGGATTAACCCTATTTGTTCAGAGACCGAATGAACTGTCATGCACGATGAAAATAGGTATAAAACAACAGTTTTCGATGATTTAACGGATAAAAAACATTGTAACTACCTTAGAAAGATTCTCAATGGAAAACCGATTTAGTAACAACGTCGAAAAATTCGAACCAACAACCAAATTTAAAAATCAAGTAATTTGAAATACTTCACCCTTTTTCTTCAATGCTTCCCATAGATCTCTTGAAGTTGGACACTTACCGAGATTACGAATGATTTCTTTTGGTAAAGACATCGTTAAAGTTTCACGCATCTTCATCTCTCGATCAAACATCTGCTTTTCTACTTTAGTAATAGCTGACACTGGTTTAAGAATATTATAATATCCCATGAACTCATAAGTAGGATGCACATATCCTTCAAATATGGGTGTCCAATAGTTTTCATCAGTTTCTGATACGAACTGTTCGAAACGGACTTTCCAGCTACTGTAATCTGATATGCACAAAAGCCTTGGTGGCATAGTTCCAATCTCATTATCATCCCAAGAAATTGACATTTTGAAATTTGGCAAAAATATCCAGAAAAAATTTCCCGCCAAAACAAGCAAAAGGTTTTTTTAAGAACACTAGCGAACTAGATAAGATAAGTTCGCCTGATACTGCCTGAGCGAACTTAGTAACTTCGCCTGAACTTCACTGAGCGAACAAGATCCAATGCGAACTTGATAAATTCGCCTAATCAATAAGTTCGCCTACAACAGAATTTCAGCACTAAGTTCGCCTGGTTCAGCTGTAACAAACTCAAGAAGATGTGTCTTCAACCCAAACACGAACCAACAGTTCCGAAAATCATCATTTCTCACTGATTTGATGGAATTTGAAGAAATTGAACCGTAGGATTTAGTATTTCATGATTTAGAACACTTCTATCGGATTAATTTCACCAAAAACAACTTCAAATCCATGAATTCAGCCTCAAAATCAACTTCAAGAACTTGAAAACTCCATGAAAATAAAAAATTGCAAAAATGATTAATTTCTTGTCAACTTGTACACAAATCGTAACGAATCACACACAAATCACGAGCATAAGCTCTGATACCCCTTGTAGGTCCACATGACTCCACTACAGATCGATCTCATGACGTGACATATCAATGACACGGAGTGCGGAATCCAACCGTATCAATGAATGTGTACACAAGATGACAGAAACGATAACAATGTAAATAATCTTCTCTTTGTATTTCCTTATCAGGCACTGATTACAATCTCTCTCAGATTCTCAGGTATGATCTCTCTCGAAAGTTTTCCAAGTCTCTTTCCTAAGACTTGTAAACATCTATTTATAGGAACAAACAGCACCTTAGGCGAACTTAACAAGTTCGCTCCTAAAGATGATTAGGAGAACTTGTGAAGTTCGTCTCTCTATGAACTTAAACAATATTGTTATCAATAGTTACAAAACATGTCCTAACAGGTTAGAGCTCAGACCGTACATCAGCCGGCTAGTGGAGCATTTGGGAGTTTTTTATCGTTATCCGGGCCGTCTAATCACACCGGGCCCGGATACGATTCCGTACGGTTTAGTAGAGTTGAGGTTGGCGTGGATCATTACCATGGACGATCCGTCATGGTTTGTAGAGGTTAGGAAGGGTCCATAGGTCCCACCACCTGTCTGGACGCTGCCGAGCAGGCAGTACAGATGGGGGCACCCAAAGCTAGACAGAGGATCCCACATCATATAAAACGCCTCCAGATCCAGTATCCCCTCCGCCAGAGACCACGAGTACCGCTCACACTCGAGGAGCTTCGTGATCAGCTGTTTCATAGATTAGATTCCCGGATAGATCGACAGGACGATGCCATTCGATGCATGATGACTAACAGGGTATAGAGATCCCACTGTTTTTCAGGGCACCATACCATCATCAGTAGGATCAGCCAGATACAGGTGGAGGACATTGATCATCGACAGCACCTTATGTCGGGTTGTACATAGTATTGTGTATTTTTCTTTATGTATTTCTTTTTATGTATTTCTTTAATTTTCTTTTGGCATATATTTAACTCTGATGTATATATTATTTTGTACTTGGGGGCTTGACAGGGTTGGTTGTGTTGTTATATATTATCGTGGTTGTTTGATATGGTTGCTAGTATTATTTTAGAATCAGTCGTTTTTGTTCATGAGGAATTATTGGAATCTTGGTGAGTTGAGCGCGTTCGAATGGAGGGCATTGGAACACAACTTAAGAGGAATATCACAGTCATAATATCAGGGAAGTCTATTCCTATTTTTGTATACTTTATTTTTTTGTTATTTTTATTTCTGTCTTATTTTCACTTTCTTATTTTCTTTTTGTAAATTTCTATCATTTTATCGTCGTTTCTCGGTTCACATTGAGGACAATGTGAATTTTAAGTGTGGGGATGGGAAACATTAGTTAGGTTTTGTACTTTGAGTAAAAAAATGTCTTTTGAACTAGAAATCTTGCAAGCACATGGAAAATGATAGTTAAAACTGGGCATAAACTGTGTTTTAAACTGAAATATAATAAACAATAGAAAACGCATCTAAGTTGTGATGAATCGGTAGGCCCAGGCAGTATTAAAATCTTAAACATCCTGAGAGTGTTATTTAGGATTAATAACTTAATTAAATCATGAAATCTCGTGGGTTTTCATCTTATGGAAACGGTAAAACTGAAACTGTCAACATAGGGTGATAGGTACCACGGTAAGCTGAAATTTAGAGGTTTTTAAAAATTCTAACGGCACACCAATCTCTGTTTATGAAAATAAATTTGAGTTTGATGGCGCCTGCATCCATAATTCCATCTAATAATGAGCATAATTGATAAACTGAAAGCTTGAGTCTTGACCTACGTGTTTCCCATGGGGATGGTGACTCTGTGGATATACCCATGGGTTGGCATTTGAGTGATCAGTACTTAGATAAATAAGATTGACCTACGTGTTTCCCATGGGGATGGTGACTTTGTGGATACGCCTATGGGTTGATTCTTATATGCTTAATTGATAGACTGCATCCTATGTGCTACCTTTCGGGATGGTGACTTGGGAGACACCCCTAGGTGAGGTTGATTCATATATTATTAATATTACTCATTACATTCGTTCCATAATCCATTGATTTCTAAAAACATGTAAATTTGAGTTTACCGTGGTGGGAAGATTTACATGATCTAACCCGAGCCTAAACATGATCGTGAGACGGGATTAGGCTGAGTTGTAACCTTTAAGTGTGAGAACCATAGATAGATTGATATACTGTATAAAATGGAATTAGAACACTTCTCGGGGGTTTGAAATTTGGTGTTTGTATTTAGTCGGATAGAAATACCGGTTATTGCATTTTAATGCGTGATTATATTTGTACTGAATAATAATAGAGATTGATTCAATGTCCAGCTGTGATGCCATTGCAGATATCTTTTTTCGAGGACAAAAAAGACTTTGTGTGGGGATTTTTGATGTGTTCAAAACACATGCGTTTGTCCTATTGTAATTGTGCAAAATTGTATAGTTTTGTACTCGTTTTATGTCATTTTTGGTTCATACTGAGTCTGGATCATGATTGCATGTTATAGTGTGCAAAAGAAGCGGAAAATATAGCTAAATCCTGGAGAAATCATGCACACGGGAAATGAGCGGAAAGCAAAAGAGAAAAAATTATTTTCTGTGAAATTAAGCCCCTCGCGGTACGCGAGGAGGAACCACAAATCCCTCGTGCTACGCGAGGGAAGCCAGGAAGGCCCCCGGCTAGTTTGTCCCTCCCGGTACGTGAGGGAACGTCCCAAACCTCTCGCGGTACGCGAGGGAACATCCCAAACCTCTCACGGTTCGCGAGAGGGGCGCAATTCCGGAAAAAAACCTAATCTGTAGGTTTAGTCAGTTTAAACAACTATCTTCTTGATTATTGGAGACAATGCCGTCAAGATAGAGTTTTTGGGCGATTTTTAGCAAAGTAAGAAGCTTTGGATCAAGAGATTGAAGTTTTGCATTGAATCGGGTTAGACATTGAATCGTTCGGTCACGATTGATCGTAATATTCTTTTTGATTTGTTTCTGGACCTAATGTTTGCTTTGTTTATCTTTGAATCTTCTGTTTCTACCATGTTTCTTGGCTATGACCATAGATCTACCTAGGTTAATTATGATTGGTTGTTAAAGTTTGGATTTTTATCGTTTATGGAACTTATTTTGGATTTTATGTTTTGGACCAGATCTGATTTCACTTGTTTGATAAGTTTACATGCTTAGTTTTGATGCTATATTGGTTGATTGTTACTTGCATACCTTGTTTGAATGTCTTTCAATTGATTGGTGTGTATTAGATCGCTGACTGTGTGTTTTTGATTTGTATGTGGTTTGCTAGACGTTAGTGACCATAGGATAATCAATTAATCAGTTAATAAACTTAGTGTTCTTCTTATGTAAAAACCTGAAAAGTGATAGATAATGGGTTAGTCTTCGGTATTAGGATTTTTGAGATTGAACAGTCTGAGAGGACGTTTCCTTAGGGTTCTAGTGTCGTTAGTCTTCGGTATTCGTGTTAAACATGTTGAATTCAGATTGCTCATTGCATCTCTAATGTATTGAGATAGTGATACCGAGAGGTGAGCTGTCTTTTGAGTTCTATAGCATAATCAGTGAAACCGAGAGGTAATCCGAATTCTGGTGTTATTAGCATTCCTTAAATTCCTTCTTGTCTCATTCTGAGATTGATTAGGAATCCATTAGGTGGTTTGAGGGTGTTATAGTTTAGGATCCCAGTTACATTACATATTCCATATCTAATAGAAGCCAAGTTTAGTAATAAGGATTCGTAGCCTAGGTAGAGTCTTCTTTCTTTACTGAATTTCCCTAAAGTATTTGTCTTGTTGGTTAGTTGTTTTGTTTAGTTTTCTTCTTCATTCAATTTACTTAAGTTTAGTAGATAACCTTAGTTCGTGGAAGTTCCCCCCCCCCCCCCCCCCCCCCAATCAAATAAACCAGTTCAGTCTTAGTCAGAGTCTAGTTAGTGTTATAGTCAGTGTCTCGTGGGTTCGATATCCGGACTTCCTTTAGCTGTGTTGCAATTGATAGGTACACTTGCCTGTCTTTGTGGTCTAGTTTAGTAGGTTTGTCTAGAGTTTAACTAGAGAGTCTAGGTTAGGTTGCATTTAATTTAATAGACCGTTTAACCGACATCAACAAGGGTTATAATAATTAAAGGTTAATTATTGATGGGGCATTAAGTGTTAATACCAGAAGGACCGATGTGTAAATATAATGGTTATAAATATACCATTATAATTAAAACCCTAATACTAATCTACACCCAAAAAGCCGCCACCCCCCTTCCCCTTGCGCATCACCGCCGTCGGCCACCGGCCACCGTCGCACGCCGCCGCCTCCCACCGTCGCCGGAACTCCTCTCTCCATCGCACGCCACCGCCGCTGTGACCGGGTTCCCTCCTACACAATTCGTGTGACGTTTTGCAGTGCTTTTTCCTGTACGTGTCATCTAGCTTGATATTCGTTGAACTAAGGTGTTACATATCAGGTTATCGTCAAAGGTATCAATCTAAACACCCTATGGTTGGTTATTTAATATTGTTTATACGCGTTTAATCGGATCACTGAAAGGAATCCAGATCTGATCTGGCAATGGTATTTATAAATCGCTTCCGCTAAAATATATATGATTTATTTATTTAAAAAGGTTTAAATAATTAATTTTTTAAAAGTTAAAACTGGTACCATGATTCCCAACAATATTTATACTATATATAATATAGCTATTACATGGACAAGATGGTAATTTTACCATATGTTCTTAAAATTAAGATATGTACAATGCATCATGCATAGAGTACAAGTCTTAAAGCATAAAATCTTTCAAAAATAAATAATTACTTAAAAAGGTTTAAATAATTAATGTTTTAAAAGTTAAATAATTAATTTTACCATATCTGATTTATATATTTAAGACTAAATTACAGAAAGCAACCTTTAAGTATATACTAAATTACACCCGCAGACCTTTATCTTCACTAATTACGCTAGACACCCTTTATCTAAATGGTTTGTATCAAGTTATACTCTTTACACTAACAGAGGTTAGATTTTTCAGTTAGTTTTGTTTGTTTGTTCCTACCCGTTTTCGCTTCCAGATGCGCACACATTCGATAGAAACTTTGATTAATGTTTAAATGTTTTTGCCGATAATTTGACTTAAAAGCAAGAAGATAAGATTAAAGACAGTAGTATTGATTAGCATTATTCATGTTTAAAATTAGTTGCGATCACACAAAACGTGAATACGATAAAAAAATATGAAAAAACGTGATTACGTAAAAATAATTACGTAAAAACGTGATTACGTAAAAAAAAACACGCATGAAGTGTGATTATTTAATTTTTTTTTGACATTTATGCCCTTTTTTATCTCGACGACGCGTTATTTTTTTCAAAGTAATTATTTTTATGCCACCGCGTTATCCCCAACCTTAGATCATATTAATCGGACGGTTGGAGGCCCTTCGTATGATTTAGGCCCTTTTTACGATAACCGTCCTCTATATATATGTATTAATTTGTTAATATACGAATGAAGGGTAAATTAGTCATTTACATGCCCTTTTACAGAAAAATTTAACGCCGGTTAGTCTAAAGGTTATAACTCGATACAAACCATATAGATAAAGGGTGTCCAGTGTAATTAGTGAAGATTAAGGTCTGCGGGTGTAATTTGATATATACCTAAAGGTTGTTTTCTGTAATTTAGTCTTTATTTAAAAATATTTAAATAATTAATGTTTTAAAAGTTAAAACTGGTACCATGATTCCCAACAGTAATATCAGAGCCACCTTTACGCGCGTTTAGACATATTTTTTCTAAATCGATCTATAGTTTTATTTGTCAAAACTTTTTTTTGACAAAAGATCGAGCCTTTTTCCTTTCTTGTGATTGTGTTGAATGAATCGAGCACTAGAGACCTGTGGTTGTGTTGTTTGTTGATTGGTTGTTATCTTTGTATTTTTATGAGTTATTTGGAACTCCGATGTAATAGTTAGGGTTTTTTATTTATTTATTTTTAGTTTATTTGTAAATAAATATTGTAAGCATAAAGAGACGAAGACTTGAAAACCAAGGCGGACAAAGACAAGTTTTAAGATGGAGATCTTGGACTAAGTGGGAGATATCAGATTTATTATTTCGTTATCCCTTATACCAGTCCGGTTGTTCGTTTGATGGCTCGAACGAAACGGACAATTTTTCTGGTTGCTCGATTTTGCGTTTTATTTATTTTTGTGGTTGTGATATAATTATTTAGGATAATAATTAAACTGAAAAAAATTTAATAAAACTTTTGACACAATTTAAAACGATGAGATAATTAAATTGTTTACTTTTCTCGAAAAGGTAATTAAATAAAAGTGTTTTATTTAAAAGTAAAAACAAGTTTTAAATTTAAATAGTTTTTATTTTAAACAATTTTAAATTAATTAAAGAGTTGATTAGTTTAAAATAAGTTCTCGACAAATGACCAATTTAGAAAAATAGGGTATTTAAAATTGGATCGTGTCAAGTGTTAAAAGTGTTTCACGAACTAATTATTAAAATTGCTTTACTAAAAATTGCGCGACTTGTATCATTCTACTCGTCGACCAAAATGCTTTTGACCCGAAATGGTAATATTGAAAAACATAAAAGAAATCCCAATATAAAATCGATATTTCTTCGCCATCCTTAATCGTAACACTTCAACTAATTTATCCGAAACCCCGGTGTTAGTGAATTACCCTGCATCCGGTCCTACAGTTTTAGTTGAAGGTAGAACTGCGATTCCTGAGTCACTTAGGCCGGGTCTACAGTTACAATTGAAGGACAAATATCACTTAAGTCGTATAAGTGGGCGTTGTTGAGGGAAAACGTATCCGAAGCTTGACAATACTCGTCATGCCCCCCAAACCGAGAATTGTATAATTGATTCAATTGGTAATAACCTACCCGTCTAGCTAGGCCAGTGAGGAGTGCTCAGCCATTCACTGAGACATGGGGAATCGGGATCTCATTCCTAATTATATAAATTTTTTGCAATTGGGTCATAAAATTTTATTAGGAAATCCAAAAATGAAAATACTAAAACTTATTTTTGAATTTTGTAGATGTCTAACGAATCGAAGACAAATTCCTCATTCTCCTTGAAATCCATCCTTGAGAAGGATAAGCTTCACAATTCCATCTTCATGGACTGGTACCGAAACTTGACAATTGTTATCAAGGCTGAGAACAAGATGTATGTTCTCGAGGAACCAATCCTGGAAGAACCAACTACTCCTACGGCCAAGCCAATAAGACCTGGGATAAGCATGTTGATGACTCTATCAAGGTCTCTTGTTTGATGCTGGCGTCCATGATACCAGAACTTCAAAAGAATCTAGTGGACATGCCTGCATATGACATGATTAGGCAATTGCAGGAAATTTTCCAGCAGCAGGCCCGTCATGAACGCTTCGAGGTGATGAGCACTCATAAGTTGTCGCAAGCAAGAAGGTTCTTCTGTCAGTACCCATGTGCTGAAAATAAAAGAATATATTGATCACCTAGCACGTCTTGAATCCCCCTTAAGAAATGAATTGGCCGGGGATATAATCCTCAACTCTCTGCCAAAATCATATGATCAGTTCACTCTGAATTATAATATGAATGTTTGGGACAAGACCATCCTGGAGTTGCATATGATGCTAAAGACTGCCGAGATAAATATAGCAACTCTTGCTAAGTCCGGTCCAATGCTAATGATCAAAGAAGGTCGAGTCAGGAAATATGAAGCCAAGGGAAAAGGCAGGAAAAGCTCCAAGAGCAAGGGCAAAGGCAGAGCTGTTGCCAAGAAACCTCTAAAGAATGTTAAGTGTCTTCGTTGTGATGAAACCGGACACTGGAAGAGGAATTGCCCAAAATATTTGGCCGAGATAAAGTAGAAAAAGTCTGCTGGAGGACAGTCCTCAGGTATGTTTATTATCGAGATCTTCTCTCTGTGTAGCAAATCTTGGCTGTTTGACACTGGATGTGGTTATCACATTTGTAATGTTTTGCAGGGACTAACGAAGGTTAAGAGACTGACGCAAGGTAACCTGGAGGTCCATGTGGGAAATGGACTAAAGGTTGTTGTGAAGGCTGTAGGAGAATATACTATTTTACTTCCTTCTGGATTAGAACTTGTTTTGAACAATGTTTATTTTATTCCTAATTTGACTAGGAATATTGTTTCAGTTTCAGCTTTGCGAGAACAAGGATTTATTTATGCTTTTGACAATGATTTCATTTCTGCATAATTAAATGGTTTGTTTTACTTTTTCGCAAAGCCTCACAATGGAATCTATGAGATAGAAGTCCATGATAATAACACCATACTTAATATCTTCTCTAAACGTACGAAATATGATTTCAATGATACGTGTCTTTGGCATTGTAGGCTTGGACACATAAACAAGAATCGTATGAAGAAACTCCAGACCGCCGGAATTCTGAATTCTACAGGTTAAGAGTCATTTGATGATTGCGAATCATGTTTAAGTGGAAAGTGTCACACCCCGACCGATGGCGAAATCATCGAAGCGGACAATAGAATGATTGTTCAAAAGCACATGATAGCTAATGGTTGCATAATTCATTAATTAAGTTTAAAGACAACAAGATCCAAATACAATACATTACAAATAACCTAGTCTAGTTCAAAACATTGATTTATTTAACTACGTCCATAGTTCTTAAGTGGAGAATCTTCGGCAAGTAGTCACATATCCAAACCTGAAACATTATTTAAATCAAGTGTCAACTAAAAATTTGGTGAGTATATAGGTTTAGTATTTCTTGCAAATAGTAGTTGTAAATCGTTTTGCAACTCATTGTTTATATTGTTAAACATAGTATGTATGATGTATCATTTATTTAATCACAATTCAAACCGAGTTTGACACGCTTGAACAGAGCACAACAGCTAAGTCCGGTATGTTTGAATATAGTTACCCACTATATCCGATATGTTTGAATATAACACGCGGCTATATCCGAGTATGTAGTAATAAACACCCTAACCGGGTGGGCTGGTCAGGCACAATAGATCTATCAATATTACAGTTGGTTGTCTTGTGTTTAAATGTATGTACATCCAAAGAATAAGCATATAGTCTCATGTATAACACGTATAAACAATGTGAGTAGCATGTATAATGTTTCACCCCAAAACGTATAAAAATGTAAAATAGGGGCTATGTAACTCACCTTGCAAGTGGGTATTTTCCACGCGTGTGGGTGAAAAGTATGTGGAAGCCTAAGCACGTTGATACCCTATGTAGACAAATGGGTATTATTGTATGCGTATAGGTGTGTATTTGTATTTAAATGTATATAGGCTTTAATATAATTTTTCTTAATATTTATTTGTATAAAATACGGTAAGAAAATGATAATAGTTTTGTAAAGTTTTAACTTAGAAATATATATATATATATATTGTAAAAATCTTATATTTTTAATTTAGTGTTTATTATGTATTTTATAAAAGTTTAAATTTATTTATTCATTTTTATCATTATTATATATTTTTTTGCAAGTTGAAACTATTTTAACAAATTTATAGAAAATATAGTATTTATTATTTTATAAAAATTTTGTGAGTTAAATAGGTATAAAAGAATTTTAATAGTTTCCGAATTAAACGAACGAGTAAACCGAACTGTTTTAGTCTTTATTGTATAAGAAGAATATTTAATTAAGTTAAAATAATTATATAAAATAAATAAACTGAAAACAGAAGTAAAAAAATTGGGCCGAAGGCCAACCGGTTTCGAACCCGCAACCTGAAGTTCAAACAAACACACGCATAACCAGTCGGGCTACTGCCCATCGCTGGTTATGTGTGTATTGGATAAATTAAATACACAACAGACGGGTTGGTCGCTGGTTCTCGGTGACCGGCAAACCGTGTCCGAGGACACTGGGTTTGCCCAGTAATCCTCGTGCGAATGCCCCAATTTTGACTCGAGTTGCTTACCAGGGATAAATAGAAGACAGAGGAATCGATTTGAGACTCGAACCAAGTCGAAACGGGTCTGGTCGGCACAACCTTTGAACTCGAAAATGTCACAAGCGGGGATCGATTTCTGAGTGGAATTAGCTCCTGTAATCCTGGTCACAGCTTCACTCAGGGTCGACGAAGGTGATGGGGTACTCAATTTGGAGTGAGAGTGTGTGGGCGAAGGGTAGCGAGCTCGTGCAGGGCCGACAATGGTCATTTATAGGCGAGCTTGATTCCTATGCTCAAACGTGCAATTGGACAAGTCCCGACATTAGTCTGGACGAGGAGAAACTAATCAGACATTCGACAGGCGTGGAGGTGGCCTGTCTGGCACGAATTTGGACATGGGTATCTCGGCCACCAACAGGATCGGACGATCCCTATGTTGGGGGAACAAATTGATCGAGGCCTTTTGTTCGTGTGGGAGAGACGAGGCCAGAGAGACCACTTTCGGCTGTCGAGGTGTAGGGGACAGTCGTGTCGATTGTCGCCGGAAAATAGCTTAGATCGCCGGATAACGAAGGTGGTGACCGGAAACACGAATTGGGAATTGGCAACTTTAGTCCCTGAAGTTTGATTTCGTTTTAATTAGGTCCCTGTGATAATTACGGATGGGTCCCTGAGGTTTGGTTTGACCACATTTAGTCCCTCAACCGGTTTTTAGGTTAAAACCTTTTAGTTTGAAAAATTCCAATATAACCCCTCATCTTTTATAAAAATGATTTGTTAAATTTCTTTTTAATTTCATTTGTATTTTATAAACTTATATTATTTATTATTATTATAAATATTTTTATAAAAGTTAATTATTTTATTTAAATAGGTTATCTTATTTATAAATGAACCCTTTTAATTTAGATTTTTGTATAAAATTTTACATAAGTTTAAAACTTATAAAATTTTATTTATTTTAAATCCTTAAATTATATATATTTATATATACTTGTACAAAATTTTAAATAAAACCACTTGCATTCGATTGAATAGAAAATGTCTACAGGATATAAAAGCGTGAATAAAAATCCAAAATGTCACAGTCTCCCCATGTTAAAGGAATTTCGCCCCGAAATTCAACAAGTAGAGGCTATGAAAAGAGATGCGGATATTTGGTCTTCATTTGGTCTTCACGTTCCCAAGTGAACTCGGGTCCACGTTTAGACTCCCAACGAACCTTGACAATGGGGATGCGGCTACGCTTGAGTTTCTTGACTTCTCAGTCCATGATTTCCACGGGTTTCTCAATAAAGTGCATTTTTTCGTCAATGCGCACTTCGTCAAGAGGGATGTGGAGATTCTCGTCGGCTAGACACTTTTTCAAATTAGACACATGAAAAGTCGGATGAACGTTGCTGAGTTCTGAAGGAAGGTCGAGTTTGTAGGCCACTTTTCCTATCCTCTCGAGTATCTTGAATGGGCCCACATATCGAGGTGCAAGTTTTCCTTTCTTTCTAAATCGGACTACGCCTTTCCAAGGTGATACCTTTAGAAGAACCATATCTCGAATTTGAAATTCCAAGGGTTTTCGTCGTCTATCGGCATAGCTCTTTTGTCGACTCCTTGCTACTCGAATGTTGTCACGGATAAGAGAGATTTTATCGGTGGTTTCTTGGATAAGCTCGGGACCGGTGATTTGTGCTTCACCAATTTCGTTCCAACAAATCGGTGAACGACATTTCCGTCCATAAAGAGCTTCAAACGGTGCCATGTTAATGCTTGTGTAGAAGCATGTTTTGTAACTATAGATTAAATTCTATGTATCGGTGTACGTGGCTAGTACGTAGGAGGGTGTTCCTGAGTACTTAGCCCGCACACCAGTTTGGTCCTGCGTACTTAGTAAGTACGCAAGGCTTTTGCCTTGCGTACTTGTCAAATACGCATGACCAAACCATGAGTACTTAGTAAGTACGCAAGGCTTTTGCCTTGCGTACTTGTCAAGTACGCAGGAAGTGTTCCTGCCCCTATAAATAGAAGACTTGTCTTCATTTGTAGGTGGAACACTGGAACTAGGTTTTTCCGGATCGGGAAGAGCTCTCCCGACCCCTGGACCGTGAGCTTAGATGAGAGATGTGTGTTCCTTCGGTATGTAGTCTGTAATACGGGATGACTTCTTTGTTATGGATTACGTTTCGTTTCATCGTCTTTTATCTTTGTTCGTGTTTATCTGCTTCGTTTCTTTGTTCCCACACAAATCGCAGAACAGATCGTGTTATTATCCGCTGCGCGACGAGGCTCCCGGGACCTACAGCTTGTGTGGTAGCTGTTGTTGTAGGAAAATTCAATCAGTGGTAGGTGAGAATCCCAATTGCCACCAAAGTCAATGACACAAGCTCTAAGCATATCCTCAAGAGTTTGGATTGTTCGTTCGGTTTGTCCATCAGTTTGAGGATGGTAAGCCGTACTTAAATCCAAACGAGTACCAAGTGCTGATTGTAATGATTGCCAAAATCGGGAAGTAAAACGCGAATCACGATCGGAGATGATGTTCAAAGGGATTCCGTGACGACTTACGATCTCATCAATGTAAATCCGAGCCAATTTCTCGACTCGATAGTCCTCACGAATGGGTAAGAAATGAGCAGAGTTTGTAAGTCGGTCGATAATAACCCAGATACTATCGTGCCCACTAGAAGTGCGTGGGAGTTTGGTGATGAAATCCATGGCAAGGTTCTCCCACTTCCATACGGGTATTTCAGGTTGTTCGAGGAGTCCGGAAGGCTTTTGGTGTTCGGCCTTCACTTTAGAACAAGTTAGGCATTTTGCTACAAAGAGGGCAATATCCTTTTTCATTCCGGGCCACCAATATTGCTGACGGAGACCCATGTACATCTTATCAGCTCCGGGATGTACCGAATAACGAGTTTTGTGGGACTCGTTCATCAAAAATATACGAAGATCGTCACGATCGGGAACCCAGATACGGTCCAAGTAATACAATAGACCGTTGGCTTTGGTTTCTAGCAAGAGTTCTACGCCACATGCCATCTCTTGGTACATGTTTCCCTCGGTAACCGAGGTGTGTTGTGCTTTGAGAATACGGGCTTGGATATCGTTATGGATATAAACACTATGTAGCATGATACGTTCCTTACGACTCAAGGCGTCGGCTACAACGTTTGCTTTGCCGGGGTGGTAGCGAATCTCGCAGTCGTAGTCGTTTAGGAGTTCGACCCATCGTCGTTGCCTCATATTAAGCTCTTTTTGATTAAAAATATGTTGGAGACTTTTTTGGTCGGTGAAAACCACGCATTTGGTGCCATATAAATAGTGTCTCCAAATTTTCAAGGCGAAAACGACAGCACCAAGCTCGAGATCATGGGTCGTATAGTTCTTCTCATGGATTTTGAGCTGACGTGATGCGTATGCAATTACTTGGCCACGTTACATTAGAACACAACCAAGACCTTGGTTGGATGCATCACAATAAACGACAAAGTCGTCATTACCACAAGGAAGAGTTAGAATAGGAGCATTGCAGAGCTTGTGCTTGAGAGTTTGAAAAGCTTCCTCTTGCTTGGGTCCCCACTCGTAAGATTTACCTTTATGAGTCAAGGCAGTGAGCGGAACCGCAATCTTGGAGAAATTTGAGATGAAGCGGCGATAGTAACCCGCTAGTCCAAGGAAGGAACAAATCTCGGTAGGAGTCTTAGGAGTACTCCAATTCTTTACCGCTTCGATTTTTGCCAGGTCCACATGAATTCCCTTATCGTTGACTATGTGTCCCAAAAATTGAACTTCCTTTAGCCAGAATTCACACTTGGAGAACTTGGCGTATAGTTGTTCTTTCTTCAAGAGTTCTAAAATCAAATGAAGATGTTGTTCATGCTCCGCTTTCGTCTTAGAATAGATAAGAATGTCGTCAATGAAAACGATCACGAACTTGTCCAAATAAGGTTTGCATACACGGTTCATGAGGTCCATGAAGACCGCAGGTGCATTAGTCAAACCGAAGGGCATGACCATGAACTCGTAGTGACCATATCTAGTCCGAAAGGCAGTATTCGGAATGTCTTCATCGAGAACCCGAAGTTGATGGTATCCGGAATGAAGGTCAATCTTGGAGAAACATGTTGAACCTTGAAGCTGATCGAAAAGATCGTCGATGCGGGGTAAAGGATATCGGTTCTTAATTGTAAGTTTGTTGAGTTCACGATAATCAATGCACATTCGAAATGATCCATCCTTTTTCTTTACAAACAGCACGGGAGCACCCCAAGGTGAATGGCTCGGGCGGATGAATCCTTTGGATGAGAGTTCTTGTAATTGACTTGCAAGATCTTGCATCTCGAAAGGTGCAAGACGATAGGGGGCTTTTGCCACGAGAGTTGCCCCGGGCACAAGGTCGATACGAAACTCCACTTGTCTAGTGGGAGGAAGACCAGGTAAATCCTCGGGGAATACCTCGGGAAAATCTCGGATGATGGGAATGTCTTGCAATTTCTTACCCTTGTCTTTCGTGTCAACTATGTGGGCCAAGAATGCAACGTACTTTTTCAGTAAGTACTTTTGTGCCAATGTGCAAGACATGATTTGAAGACCACGACACGGTTTTTCACTGAAAATAACTAACGTGTCGCCCGAAGAGAGTGGTATACGAATACACTTTTCGTAGCAAATAACCTCGGCATGGTGCTTGGATAACCAGTCCATGCCAATTATAATATCAAAGCTTCCCATTTGCATTAGAAGGAGATCAACAGAGAATTCATGATTATTAAGCTCTAGATTGCAGTTGCGGATAACAGAATTTATAGTAATAGATTTTCCGTTTGCTATCTCCACGGAATAGGAATTGTCAAGTTTCGTTCTTTGTTTAGCAAGTCAAGATTCAAAGGTAAGAGATACAAAACTCCTATCAGCACCGGTATCAAATAAAACGGATGCATAATGATTATTTACGAGAAACGTACCGTTTATCACGTCATTGTTTGCTTGAGCCTCATTAGCGTTTATGTTAAACGCTCGTCCTTGAGGACCACCTTGATGATGAAGTTTTGGGCATCGGTCACGAAAATGGTTTGGATCTCCACATTCGTAACATGCCCGGCCATTGGGAGGTGCCGGATAGACGGGACGGTTGGTTGGAGCAGCTTGATGGACGGGAGGACGGGTACGGCAAGTAGTGACCATGTGTCCATATCGTCCGCAGCTTGAACACAATCGGCATGGTAGGTTGGCAGGATGATGGTACTTGCAGGTCTGGCATTGGGGATTCGGGCCCTGATAAGTTTTCGGGTTTTGACCCAAAGGGGCCGCTTGGATAGCAGGCACAGTGGGAGTTACGGCTGCGAAGTTTCGACCCTTTCGTTTCTTGTTGCGGTTAGAAGAATCGGGTTTTACATATTTGACGGCCGCAAGAGTAGAAACAACCTTCTTGGAACCTTTTTTGTTAAGGTTCCGGCTTTGACATGGTTGTCGGATAGTGTAGCAGATAGACGGATAGCAGCTTCAAGAGTAGGAGGATTGCTTCCTAGCACAACATCTTGAATTTGCATAGGCAGGCCGCCTATGTATTTTTCAATTCCCCGAGCAAGGGGAGTGATCATATGAGGCACCAGCAAATTTAGATCTTGAAACCGGGTGGTGTAAGCCAGATTATCCCCGCTGTCTTGGGCAAGATCCCAAAATTCAGCCTTGAGCTTCCTCATTTCATTCCGAGGACAGAATTCATCAGTCATGGCCTTCTTCAGATCATCCCATGATAAGGATGTAGCAACCTCAGCACCACGAGTGCGTTTCTCACCGTTCCACCAGGTGAGGGCTCTCTTTTGGAGTACACTTGTGGCATAACGAACCCGAAGATTATCGGGACAGTCGCTGTTTAGGAATGTGCTTTCCATGCTTTCAAACCATTGAAGTAGGCCGGTAGCACCTTCAGTCCCGAAGAATTTAGTAGGATTGCACGAGTTAAAGTGCTTAAACGTGTAATGAGGCGGGTTGGTACCACCGTTCCCTTGGATGTTGTGAGACCCGTCACTGTTGTTATTTGCTTGGGTCATTTGCCCTACTAGCTGGGCAAGGAGAGTAGCAAGATCCGGGTTGGAAGTGCTAGAGTTTGCACGTCGAGGAGGCATTCTAACACCATTAGAAAAGACAATGATATTTTAGATAAGACGGATAAATATGAGTTATAGCGGGAAATAATGTAAGCAGAAATACGAGATTTATCATGACGCATGCCAGTGCATGTGTATTTATTCTAAGTTGATAGGGGAAACTAAGTCATCTATTCCGGGTAGGACATGATGTTATAGATCATTATTTGCATAATAGGAATTGTCGGGACTTGCATGCATTACAAATCGTTATTACGTGTGCACCCGTAATAATGATTTGCTTTGCATGTTCGTCTAGTTCTTCCTATCTTGCTATAATGTCCCCAAATTTTGAGTTTAAGTTCGGATCGTATCCTTGCGAATACATTGACTTATCAACGTTAAATAATTCCTCAAAACTTTCAAGGAGACATGCTTTAGCCTATAGGTAAACACTCACTTCAGGAATTCCCAGGAAAGCATACGGGTCCGTTTATTTGGATTTATACGAAATGCTTTCCTAGACAGAAAACCCAATGTACATGTGTCACCCTTCCAGATTGCACGTGTCCTTTACTGGTTTCAAGAAATTAAGTCGTTGACGAGATTTTCAAGATTTTAATAGACTTGAGAGTCTATGAGTATAAAATGTGTAGGAATGTTGCAATAATCATGGATTAGGAAATAGTATGGACAAGGATGAGTAATGTATTTGTTTGCATAAGTTTGTTTGTCAAATGTGTATGTAAAGTATGTATCATGTATCAAAGTCTTGTATGTTTGTGTATAAGTCTCATGTAGCAAACTTGGGAAAATTCAAATAATACCTAACTACAAATAATTCACGTAGCAATTAATCATTTAGCACATAACACATAAAAGGGAGTCCTAAGGTTATAGTCTAGGTCATTGTGTCTAATAACCTAATTCCCTATAACCATGGCTCTGATACCAATCTGTCACACCCCGACCGATGGCGGAATCATCGAGGCGTATAATAGAATGATTGTTTAAAAGCACATGATAGCTAATGGTTGCATAATTCATTAATTAAGTTTAAAGACAACAAGATCCAAATACAATACATTCCAAATAACTTAGTCTAGTTCAAAACATTGATTTATTTAACTAGGTCCATAGTTCTTAAGTGGAGAATCTTCGACAAGTAGTCACATATCCAAACCTGAAACATTATTTAAATCAAGTGTCAACTAAAAAGTTGGTGAGTACATAGGTTTTGTATTTCCTGTAAATAGTAGTTGTAAATCGTTTTGCAACTCATTGTTTATATTGTTAAACATAGTATGTATGATGTATCATTTATTTAATCACAATTCAAACCGAGTTTGACACGCTTGAACAGAGCACAACAGCTAAGTCCGGTATGTTTGAATATAGTTACCCACTATATCCGATATGTTTGAATATAACACGCAGCTATATCCGAGTATGCAGTAATAAACACCCTAACCGGGTGGGCTGGTCAGGCACAATAGATCTATCAATATTACAGTTGGTTGTCTTGTGTTTAAATGTATGTACATCCAAAGAATAAACATATAGTCTCATGTATAACACGTATAAACAATGTGAGTAGCATGTATAATGTTTCACCCCAAAACGTATAAAAATGTAAAATAGGGGCTATGTAACTCACCTTGCAAGTGGGTATTTTCCACGCGTGTGGGTGATAAGTATGTGGAAGCCTAAGTACGTTGATACCCTATGTAGACAAATGAGTTTTATTGTATGCGTATAGGTGTGTATTTGTATTTAAATGCATATAGGCTTTAATATAATTTTTCTTAATATTTATTTGTATAAAATACGGTAAGAAAATGATAATAGTTTTGTAAAGTTTTAACTTAGAAATATATATATATATATTGTAAAAATCTTATATTTTTAATTTAGTGTTTATTATGTATTTTATAAAAGTTTATATTTATTTATTCATTTTTATCATTATTATATATTTTTTTGCAAGTTGAAACTATTTTAACAAATTTATAGAAAATATAGTATTTATTATTTTATAAAAATTTTGTGAGTTAAATAGGTATAAAAGAATTTTAATAGTTTCCGAATTAAACGAACGAGTAAACCGAACTGTTTTAGTCTTTATTGTATAAGAAGAATATTTAATTAAGTTAAAATAATTATATAAAATAAATAAACTGAAAACAGAAGTAAAAAAATTGGGCCGAAGGCCAACCGGTTTCGAACCCGCGACCTGAAGTTCAAACACACACACGCATAACCAGCCGGGCTACTGCCCATCGCTGGTTATGTGTGTATTGGATAAATTAAATACACAACAGACGGGTTGGTCGCTGGTTCTCGGTGACCGGCAAACCGTGTCCGAGGACACTGGGTTTGCCCGGTAATCCTCGTGCGAATGCCGTAATTTTGACTCGAATTGCTTACTAGGGATAAATAGAAGACAGAGGAATCGATTCGAGACTCGAACCAAGTCGAAACGGGTCTGGTCGGCACAGCCTTTGAACTCGAAAATGTCACAAGCGGGGATCGATTTCTGAGTGGAATTAGCTCCTGTAATCCTGGTCACAGCTTCACTCAGGGTCGACGAAGGTGATGGAGTACTCAATTTGGAGTGAGAGTGTGTGGACGAAGGGTAGCGAGCTCGTGCAGGGCCGACAATGGTCATTTATAGGCGAGCTTGATTCCTATGCTCAAACGTGCAATTGGACACGTCCCGACATTAGTCTGGACGAGGAGAAACTAATCAGACATTCGACAGGCGTGGAGGTGGCCTGTCGGGCACGAATTTGGGCATGGGTATCTCGGCCACCAATAGGATCGGACGATCCCTATGTTGGGGGAACAAATTGGTCGAGGCCTTTTGTTCGTGTGGGAGAGACGAGGCCAGAGAGACCACTTTCGGCTGTCGAGGTGTAGGGGACAGTCGTGTCGAGTGTCGCCGGAAAATAGCTTGGACCGCCGGATAACGAAGGTGGTGACCGGAAACACGAATTGGGAATTGGCAACTTTAGTCCCTGAAGTTTGATTTCGTTTTAATTAGGTCCCTGTGATAATTACGGATGGGTCCCTGAGGTTTGGTTTGACCACATTTAGTCCCTCAACCGGTTTTTAGGTTAAAACCTTTTAGTTTGAAAAATTCCAATATAATCCCTCATCTTTTATAAAAATAATTTGTTAAATTTCTTTTTAATTTCATTTGTATTTTATAAACTTATATTATTTATTATTATTATAAATATTTTTATAAAAGTTAATTATTTTATTTAAATAGGTTATCTTATTTATAAATGAACCCTTTTAATTTAGATTTTTGTATAAAATTTTATATAAGTTTAAAACTTATAAAATTTTATTTATTTTAAATCCTTAAATTATATATATATTTATATATACTTGTACAAAATTTTAAATAAAACCACTTGCATTCCATTGAATAGAAAATGTCTACAGGATATAAAAGCGTGAATAAAAATCTGAAATGTCACAGAAAGCTAACCAAAGCTCCTTTTACCGATATCAGTCAAAAGGCTAAGGATCTGTTGGGACTTCTACATACTGATGTATGTGGTCCATTCAGAACAATGACCAGAAGTGGAGAGAGATACTTCGTGACATTTACTGATGATTTCAGTAGATATGGTTATGTTTATCTTATGAAGCATAAACATGAAACGTTTAAAATGTTCAAACAGTACTAGAACGAAGTACAAAACCATCCCAGTAAGACGATTAAGATACTTCGATCTGATCGAGGTGGTGAATATCTTAGTCTAGAGTTAGACGAACATCTAAAGAAATGTGGGATCATTTCTCAGCTGACTCCACTGGGAACACCTCAACTTAACTGTGTATCCGAAAGGAGAAATCGAACTCTATTAGATATGGTTCGGTCTATGATGTGTCGTACAAACCTCCCACACTCCTTCTGGAGTTTTTCCCTTGAGACTGCGACAAGAATCATAAATCTAGCTCCTACTAAGAAGTGGACAAGACGCCTTATGAGATTTGGCATGGGGACAAACCCAAAGTGTCCTACCTTAGGGTTTGGGGATGTAACACATATGTTACAAGTGAATCTACGGATAAAGTAAATCCCTAGGGCGATAAAGTTGTTTTCGTCGGATACCCTAAAACAATCGGTTACAACTTTGTATGATCGATGTTTACAAGATAGTTCTGTTCTAGTTGAGAATGGCGGAAACAATAACAACTATGCAATGTAAACAAGAAACAATGATAATACTGATAAATGCAAATTGTATTATTCTTCAAAGTTTACAAGTTACAGAGAAAACTCTAAGGAAGAACCCTTGTACAATAAGAAGAATACATATAAGGGAACTTAGAATCAAGACAGACCCTTGATTCAAAGGATCGGATCAAACATAAGTTGTTGATCTTTGACAGTTACAAGTTACACTACAATTGGTAGACAACTAAAAGACAAACTGCAGCAAACAGTAATAATCAGGTCAAAAGTCTTGTTAGGAATCTTTGCAGGAGACTTCAGAAGTTGTCTTTAATCATTTGCACCAATAACATTACTTGTGCGGATAGATGTGTCGGAGTTGCATCAGAGGTGTCAGTAGCAAAGTCAAAGTTGCTGATGATTTGCCTATCAGCAACATCAAACTTTTGATGCTGCTAAGAAGCCTATCAGCAGCAACTTTGGACTTCAGCAGATAAGGCTATCCGCAACATAGTTGTTCATCAGCAAGAGAACATAACTATTCGCAGCAATTGCGTCATTCACAGCAACCTGTAAATCAGTAGCAAAATTGTGGAGTCCGCAGCAATTGTACTTAGAGAATTTTGTAGCCATCAGTCTTTATCTCTACAATCCCCCTAGACTGATGCTATCAAAACTCTCTTACTGCCTTTGTTGCTGAAGCTTATGCATATGTGTAACAATCCTTGCTGTCTCATAGCCTCTTGAGTCCTTGCTTGGATTGTCCAGAGGAAGTTCAGATAGAGACTTGATGTCCTTGCTTGGCATGCTGAAGATGGACTTGCTTGAACATCTCATCTTCTGACCTCTGATATCTATCAAAGTGTATTCATTATTTACAGCATTGTAGGACCAACTAATAAATGGAAAGTGGGATTGGAGAGGTTTGGCATCAATGACAACATCTTTTCTAGGGTTGAACTGATTTTTGATCACTAGCAACAAATGTCTCCCACTTTCATTCTCAGGCTCATGAGCTTCACTCAGCTCTAACATTCTTTAAAGATCAGAATCTGGAAGCTGCATCACCTCATCAACAAATTGGTATACTGATCTTTTTACTTCTATCCTCCCCCCTGAATACTTCAAACCACTAGTCTTGATTGCTATAGAACCATACTAAAATTTCTCTTGAGTCTTCTGGTGTGGTAGTAGCTTTGGTTTTCTTCTTGGGAGGTTTTCTATCTTTTGTTTGAGTATCTACCCTTCGTTTTGAACCTATCTTCCCAAGTCTCTCCTCCTCTTCCTTCTTTACTTTGACATAGGGGGCTTGCAGGTTCATGAAACTCATGGGACCCAGCCTCTTTCCACTCTCACCTCTAGCCTTTAGGAAGTCCATCATCACTTTCCTTTCTTCATTGGATCTAACATTGAAGGCTATGGCTTTTCTGGCTTTTTGTCTCGCCTTTTCTTCTTTCTCTGCCCTCTTCTTGTTTGCCAATTGACTATTTGATAATTTTTCAAGGTAATCTGCATCATCACCTTGAGAAATCAGAGCCTCTGTCCACTCCTCTCTCATTTCTTTTTCAAGTTCAGAATCAGTGATTCTGAACTTGGTTTCTTCTATTCTCTTCCTCTCTCTCTCTCTGTTCATCTTCTTTATTTAACTATTCCTGCAGCTAGAGAGCCAAGGCTTCATCTTCTGTTATTTGTGAAGCTGTAGGAACTTTAAATTTTGTTATATCAAGTTGCCTAGCATGCAATTGGATTTGTTGTTCTCTGAGAAGCATGGTAGCCTTTCTTTATTGAGCCTTTTTAAGCTCAACCATCTCCTCCTCTTCTATTTCTCTTCTTCTTCTTCTTCTTCTTCTTCTTCTCTTCTCTTTTTATTTCTTTTCTTCTGCTATTTTTTCTTCTTCTTCTTCCTCAGTCATAATTCCCTTTCCTTTGTTTTTGTTGGGATGTCTTTGCTTCAGCTTCATTGATCTCAACAGCAGACATGGTGGATACTGTTGAGAGCTCAGCTTCAGCTTCATTGGCAATTTGATGAGTAATCAAAGGAGGAGGGACTTCTTTATTTTCACCTAATTCCCATTCTTCTCCAGTAACTTTATTCCATTCCTCCATCACCTTCTGTTCTTATCTTCTTTTTTATTATTCTTCTGTGTTTAGAATGATGGATGGAGAAGAAGGAAGGGACAGGTCTGAATCTGACTCCTCCATTGCAATCCATCCTTCTTTCTCAAGAAAGTCTTTAATAAGAATGATCATGTTTTGGCTGCTTCGAGAGTTGGTGTTGTAAATTTGTGATCTTTGTTTAAACACTTTGAAAAGGAAGTCTGGGTTGAGTAGAAGGATCTCTTGGGCATTGTTGATTATGAATGTAGATCCATCACTCAAGAAGAATTTGATGGCTCAATGTCTGGCCATCCATACAATTACAAGCCCTGACCATTTCTGTGACAATCCGGACTTTAGACTTAACGTCATTAGTAAATCCAGTTAAAAGTTAATCTAATAAACTTAAATTAAACTCCAGGGACTAGTCCTGTTATTATCCAAAACAAAACTACAAGGATAAGTATTGAATTAATCAAAACTCACCTTGTTGACTTTGAAAGTCAAAACTCACCTTGTTGACTTTGAAAGTAAAAAATCGCTTTCCTGTTGACTTTTCGATTATCAAACTAACTAATTCTTAATTGGACTCTAACCTCACGGACTATTTCTGCCAAATTGCTAAACCTAAATTCAATAAATCACAGGGACCAAATATGTCAATAGCCCAACTTTGATTTTGTTGACTTTGAAAGTCAAAACCGCATTCGTTTGATTCAAATTTGAACTCCCTGCATGGGATTTGTTGCAATTAGTAACCGATAATCTCATTTATGACATTAACGAACCAATTAGAGCCTTAATTATAATCGTTTCACTCAATTAAACTCAATTATGATCATGATTTCCGTAATCGTCGACTTCATTGCCAAATACCGTAAAATTCATCGTTTCCTTATACCAATTCACGAAATTGAGTCTCTGCACACGATTGATGTAACCCTCTGAAGCTTCTGCAACCGCTAACTGGATCGTAGAGGCATCCACTCTCGCCGGAGACCAACCCAGTCGCGGTCGACATCTGTTTTGATCGAGATCTGTCAATCCGAATCGAAGTCTGGTAATTATCTACGTTTACAACTTCGTTTCCACGGCTAGATCAATAACCCTATGTTAATTGAATCATATAACACCAAATTGAACTCAACTCGTAATCTAGTGTTCATACGTAACCAATTTGATCGAACACTACTCTATACTCAACCTAAATGAAATTAATCTATATCAAAAGATTCGCAATACTCTAATATGTAAAAGCCCTATGCTAATTCAAACTTACAACATCAAATCGATCAAAATCTAGAACCTAGGGTTCGTTCAAAACCGGTTTGGGGTTTTTGATCTTAGATTCAGTTTAAATCCAATTAAATCATATGGTCAGTTTCGTAATCCCATACTCAATGAAAGCCCTAATCTAATTTGGATTCATAACACTGATTTAAACACAAACCTATACCTAGGGTTCTTATGTTCTCGGTTCGATCGAACCCTAATCCAAACACCACCTTAATCAAATTAAATCACAGCATCAAACTCGCAATGCGTTGCTTGTTGAAAGCCCCATGATCCCAACCAACTTTAATATCAAATTCGACATGTTCGATCCTGTGTTCATAACCTAGGGTTTCTAATGAACGAACAGGATATTAGCTAACTTAAACCTAACGATTTTGCAATTAATTGAACCCACGGGCTCGAAATAATGCGATTAACAAAACCCCTCTCTGGTTTGGATCAATCGTGATCGAAATCGTTGGAATTTGAAGTGGGTTGCTTCGGGTCGTGACTAAGAATAGAGGGGAGGAGGGTTTGGAATCATTAAAATCAATTCGGAAGCAGTTTAATCGCGACACCCTAGCAGGCGGAGTTGGTTAAGGTTGTGTACTGGTGGGGAGGAGACCCGGGTTTGAGTCTCCTCACCCCCGTTTTGATTTTTAATGATTTTCTAACATTTATTGTATTTTAAAATAAAATGGTATATTAATATGTGAATATATTAAAATGTTTTAAACCAGAAAATACCCCATCGGCTCGTGTTTAGCCTCGTACCTTGTATTTTTAATTAAATTGCATTTACATATATATTATAACCGTATCACGATTAAAAATAATATATTATAATATTGTTCGGTTATAAAATTTCATGTAACGTTTTAAAATAATAAATAAGGTAGTTATTTATAATATTTTACACTCGTTATCTTCGAATAAAATAACGAAGTTATTATTTTATCGCATAATTATTTATTGAAATACTTTATAAAATAATATATGTATTATATTATTTTCGTGGGCCATTATGTAATGACGAACTCGCTCGAATATAATTATTATATTATTTTGTCATTCGTCACGAAACGTATCCATCTTAATTGGCATATAAAGAATCCTTGTTCCGTGGACACGTTCGTCTATTCCTTAATCATTAGAACGTTTCTTTCAGAACGTTCCTCATTTTTTGTATCGTCGTCACATATTCCCATTGAGTCCCTAACTGTTATGCTGTAATACTAGGACATTTGTGAGCCGTATCAGGCTACCGCTTGAGATCTTAATCTTGTACTTGTGTGATTACTACCTACGCCGTTCAGTTGAGTTTTACGGCCCCTTTTTACTTGTTTTATTATTGGGGGAGAAACATGCTTACACACAAACATATTTGACTTGTTTTCCTATTGAGGAGAAACAAACATGTATACAAACTATCATACATTTACTTGTTTTTCCCCGTGGGGGAGGCATAGGTACGCAGACAAACATTATTTTACATGTTTTTCCCGTTGGGGGGAGAAAACATAACACAACTATTTTAGATTATTGTAATTCATATGTGATTACTGTTGAGGCTAAGTGTGACACACTATCACAGAAAGTCCTCATCATACATCGAACCGTTAATATGGTTCTTAGCGAGGTAATGTTTAGTAGTACTACTGGGTTTGACAAATCCCACCCGCGTTAGTCGCGCTAACTCGATTGGATATCAAACGGGTGAAATGTTAGCCTACTCACATTTGCCAGAGTTGATAGACCTGGCAGGAGGCAAATACACAAACAGTCAGCTTCGGTTGCGAGCGCTTTAGTAAGACATGAACATAGGTTAGCTACCTATAGATAAGCATATTGAATGTACATAATCTGGCAACACACTCTCTTATTACAAACTTGAAACCTGTGAACTCACCAACCTCGTGTTGACACTTTTTCTTACATGTTTCTCAGGTCGCTTTGGCACAGGTCGCACACTTAGGACATGCATGGAACCCTATTGTCATATCATTCATTTCAAACATTTTAAACAGTTTACTTATTTATATTGATTGACGCTTGTTGCGTGTAATTACTTTTTGATTTCATATTAACGTTTACGCTTCCACATTAACTCTGAACATTTATCTTATGACTTTAAGTCCCATATAGTGCCGTTTGATGTAACTAATGACTGAGATCCTGGTGTGTCACCTTCCAAACGGTAAAACTCCGTTTATGGAATTTGGGGGTGTGACAGATTGGTATCAGAGCCATTGGTTATAGAGAACTAGGATCGCATACTAGACTATAACCTCACACATTAGTTACACGGAACAGACACTTATACCTGATACATATAGCACCTATACATACATTGCAGTGCAGGCATGTTAATACCATCCGTATCACCCTCAGCTGACAAGGGACACATCATTTGCATTGCATCATCATTCCCAGTGACGCACTCGGGGAATCACCAGAACATCATCCACTCACGTCCGAGGGCAGCGAGACGGAGCCTTCGAAGGAGTCACTTATATCACCATCACCTGTTGGGTATGGTGGGCTTTCTCAGGTCCATGTTATGAATGACACTCAGCACTAACGTATATCTCTTTGGGAGTTGGGATCGTCGGAGGTGAGTTCCTACTGTGATCACTAGCAACAATACGCCGACTGAAGGCAGACCGTTACACGCATTATTGCAGAATCTATTGACACGTTGATGTCATCACCTTCCCTAGCCATGGGCTCGCTTCTTTGGTTGAAATTCTGTTGAGAATCGATTGACCACAAATCTTCGAATGCATTGCTCAATGCATACTCAAACCCTATCTTGACTAAGTTGAAAGGACGGCTACTTTGCTGCTTCCTATAACTTGTATGCCTGAATTAATTTCTTTTCTCGAAGTTGCATTTTGTGTACATGTTTGTTTCATACTCTCATCTACAATCTGCTGGATTGGACTTTTGTATTGTGTTTCAACGCGAGTGAATACTCGGATCAAACGATTTCTGACTACTCATCTTGATATGAGTCCTAGTTGATTAAACTTATGATTAATGACTAAGCTTCCCGATAACTTATAATCTCTAACAATACTCTGTATTCGGAAATACAAACTAAAGGACATTATGAAACAGGACAGGGAGAACTAGGGTGAACATGCAAAGCAAATTATCATTACGGGTCCACACGTAATAATAATTTGAGGTGCATGTAAGTCCTGGTGAAACCTAGTGTGTGGATAATGGTCCTAATCACTGATCTATAGACTTAAGTTTCCACTATCCGTCGAGACTCTCATAACCCACTCAACGACTAGTGGTATCGTTAAACTCGTTTAACAACTGATAGACGCGACTATCAGGTTGTAAATGTTTACGGACACACTTAATTATCATCAATGGAATCCATCAATGTTAATTTCACTCATGTAAGAGCCTTAGTGATCTTACGACTCTCATCCAAACTTAATCAATGGAACCACCTAGAGTGAAACTCTAGTAGAACCTCAGGGTAAAACCACCGACTCCAAGTATGTAAGCGGAATTGGAAGAATTCCTTCCTGCTAACACGTTATTCCTTACACTTCAACGATAAATTCAAATTGACCCTAATGCATTATCCGGTGACTAATCCCTAGATAAATTTGATTTATACCCCAGGGTATCAAACTCTGTAAACGGGCTTCATCTTTCACAAAACGATCCAGTTGTTCTAATGACATTAGAAAACAAGGACTTCATCTAACTGATTATCAGTTGAACGCGAATACTTAAACAGACGCCCTATCCCTTGTACTCCTAATATCTACATCTCATTAAAATCTTTCCTACATGTGAACCTCTTAGCCTTTGTGTTGACCAATGCTTACCTCATAAGCGCGGGTCTCACTAGAAGTCTCATCGTGACCTCTTAATTTTCTGCTGGTAAAGTCGTACACCAACGCTATTGGATATTTGGTACACTATAGAAGCAACTCAAAATATTTAGAGATGTAAACTAAGATTAACTGGTCATAATTTTGACATTGACCTCACGCCAATTACACTTGATAGCTTTTACGTAATTGCCGGTATGGATTGGTTATCTAAGAACCAAGCCAAGATTATCTTTCATAAGATAATTGTTCGCCTTCCTCTCTCGAGTAAAGAAACCCTTTATGCCTAAGGCAAGAGGAGTGATGCAGTCTAGAACATCATATTCTTCGTGAAAACGCAGAAGTGCTTACGTAAAAGCCATCTTGCCATTCTGGCTCCAATTGCCGAGCATCCATCTGAGGGAAAGAAGATTAACGAAATTACGATTGTTCGTGAATTTCCAGAATTATTTCCCGAAGACCTACTTGGTCTTCCATCTCACCGTCAAATTGCACCTAATTGAATCTCAAATTGACCTAGCATCCGGAGCAGCGCATCTTGCTCGGGCACCCTATAGAATTGCACTTAGTGAATTACAAGGACTATCTACACAACTGCAAGAGTTGTTGGATAAAGGTTTCATCCTACCTAGCTCATCCCCATGGGGAGCTCTGGTCCGATTTGTTAAGAAGAAGGACGGTACTATCCGAATGTGCATCGACTATCATGAGCTGAACAAAGTGACGATCAACAATTGTTATCCTCTACCCCGCATAAATGATTTGTTTGATCTACTCCAAGGGTCAAGCTTCTATTACAAGATATATATCAGATCTGGTTACCATCAATTGAGGGTACGAAATGCGGACATCTCTAAGACTGCCTTTAGAACTAGGTACGACCACTATGAGTTTATGGTCATGCCTTTCGGGTTAACCAATGCACCTACGGTATTCATGGACCTCATGAACCGTGTGTGTAAGCCTTACTTTGACCAATTCGTTATCGTTTTCATCGACGACATCCTCATTTATTCCAAGAACAAGGAAGAACATGAGGAACATCTGCGTTTAATCCTTGAGTTACTAAAGTAAGAGCAATTGTATGCGAAATTTTCAAAATGAGAATTCTGGATTCACGAAGATTCAACTTCTAGGACATGTAGTCAACGAGAAAGGAATAAATTTCGATCCATTTAAAGTAGAAACCATCAAGGATCAGACAACACTGATGACTCCAACAGAGGTACAACAATTTCTGTAATTGGCCAGCTACTATTGTCGATTCATCGAAGGATTCTCAAAGATTGCTTAACCTCTCACTACTCTAACTCAAAAGAGTAAACCTTATAACTGGGGTGATACCCAGGAAACAGCATTCAAACTTCTGAAGCATAAACTCTGCAGTGCACCCATCCTATCTATTTCAGAGGGAACAAATGATTTTGTAGTATATTGCGATGCATCCATTCAAGGTCTTGGTTGTGTACTGATGCAACGTGAGAAAGTGATCGCATACGCTTCACGTCAACTAAAGATTCATGAGAAAATCTACACCACTCATGACTTAGAGTTGGGAGCTGTAGTTTTCGCACTTAGGATATGGAGACATTACTTGTACGGTACCAAATGCACCATCTACACCGATCACAAGAGTCTTCAGCACATCTTCGAGCAGAAAGAGTTGAACATGAGACAACGTCGTTGGGTCGAACTCTTAAATGATTATGACTGTGCGATCCGGTACCACCCGGGTAAAGCTAATGTTGTAGCTGATGCCCTAAGTCGGAAGGAAACAAAACCCAAACGAGTCGAGCATTACAGCTTACTGTTCATCCCGGATTACCTGACAAAATCCGTAGTGCTCAACTCGAAGCCCTGAAGGAGGAAAACCTACCGCTGGAAAGTATGCGCGGTATGGAAGCACAACTCGAGGTCAAATCTGACGGTATTCGTTACTTCGTCAAGCGAATATGGGTTCCAGTATTCGGAAACCTAAGGGGACTAGTCATGGATGAGGCTCATAAATCTCGTTACTCTATACATCTAGGTTCCGACAAGATGTACCATGATCTAAAGGTGCTATATTGGTGGCCAAAGATGAAGTCTGATACAGCCACCTATGTGAGTAAGTGTCTGACTTGCGCGAAGGTCAAAGTTGAATATCAAAAGCCATCCGGTCTTCTCCAACAACCAGAAATCCCCATGTGGAAATGGGAACAAATCTCCATGGACTTTATTACAAAATTGCCGCAAACTCCTACCGGATGTGATACCATTTGGTAATTGTTGACCGTTTAATAAAGTTCGCTCACTTCTTAGCAATCAAGGAAACCGACAAAATGGATAAGCTTACTCGTACTTACTTGAGAGAAATAGTCTCTCGACACGAGGTTCCAATCTCTATCATTTCGGATCGTGATGCACGATTCACCTCTCGTTTCTGGCAGTCATTACATAAAGCTTTAGGCACACGTCTAGATAGGAGCACAACATACCATCCTCAGACTGAAGGCCAGACAGAACATACTATTCAAACTCTGGAGGACATGCTAAGAGCTTGTGTGATTGATTTCGGTAACACTTGGGAGTCTCACCTACCGTTGGTGGAGTTCCCCTACATCAACAGTTATCACAATAGCATCAAGGCAGCTCCATTTGAGGCACTTTATGGACGGAAATGCCGTTCTCCTATTTGTTGGGCCGAGGTTGGGGATAGTCAACTTACAGGTCCTGAACTCGTACTTGAAACTTCTGAGAAAATCGTTCAAATTAGAAACCGTATGGAAGCAGCTCGTGATCGTCAAAAGAGCTATGCCGATAGGCGTCGTAAACTGTTAGAATTTCAAGTAGGGGATATGGCCTTGTTAAAAGTTTCACCTTGGAAGGGTGTCATTCGTTTTGGGAAACGAGGCAAACTGAATCCTCGTTATGTTAGACCATTCAAGATAATGAAGAGAATCGGACCAGTAGCGTATCAATTGGACTTACCGGAAGGACATAGTGGTGTACACTTGCAGTTCCGCTTGAGGAACTACAAATTGATGAAAAATTACGCTTCATTGAAGAGCTGGTAAAAATCCTGGATATGGAAGTCGAAACGCGTAAACTCAGTAAGATCCCTATCGTCAGAGTTCGTTGGAACTCGAAACTCAGACCGGAATTCACATGGGAGCGCGGGGACCAAATGATGCGCAAACATCCTCATCTGTTCAAGCACTCTACGTCAAAAACTTAAGACACTATTCTAATTTTCGGGACGAAATTCTTTCAACTAGGGGATGATGTGACATCTGGAAAAAAAATTTATTTAAATTTTCTAGACGAAAATTCTTTCAACTAAGGGATGATGTGACAATCCGGACATTAGAGTTAACCTCGTTAGTAAATCCAGTTAAAAGTTAATCTAAATAACTTAAATTAAACTCTAGGGACTAGTCCTGTTATTATCCAAACCAAAACTACATGGATTTGTATTGAATTAATCAAAACTCACCTTGTTGACTTTGAAAGTCAAAACTCACCTTGTTGACTTTGAAAGTCAAAAATCGCTTTCCTGTTGACTTTTTGATTGTCAAACTAACTAATTCTTAATTGGACTCTAACCTCACGGACTATTTTTGCCAAATTGCTAAACCTAAATTCAATAAATCGCAGGGACCAAATATGTCAATAGCCCAACTTTGATTTGGTTGACTTTGAAAGTCAAAACCGCATTCTTTTGATTCAAATTTGAACTCCCTGCCTGGGATTTGTTGCAATTAGTAACCGATAATCTCATTTATGACATTAACGAACCAATTAGAACCTTAATTATAATCGTTTCACTCAATTAAAATCAATTATGATTATGATTTCCGTAATCGTTGACTTCATTGCCAAATACCGTCAAATTCATCATTTCCTTATACCAATTTACGAAATTGAGTCTCTGTACACGATTGACGTAACCCTCTGAAGCTTCTGCAACCGCTAACTGGATCGGAGAGGCATCCACACTCGCCGGAGACCAACCCAGTCGCGGTCGACATCGGTTTTGATCGAGTTCTGTCAATTCGAATCGAAGTCTGGTAATTATCTACGTTTAGAACTTCGTTTCCTTGGCTAGATCAATAACCCTATATAAATTGAATCGTATAACACCGAATTGAACTCAACCCGTAATCTAGGGTTCAGACGGAACCAATTTGATCGAACACTACCCTATACTCAACCTAAATGAAATTAATCTATATCAAAAGATTCGCAATACTCTAATATGTAAAAGCCCTATGCTAATTCAAACTTACAACATCAAATCGATCAAAATCTAGAACCTAGGGTTCGTTCAAAACCGGTTTGGGGGTTTTGATCTTAGATTCAGTTTAAATCCAATTAAATCATATGGTCAGTTTCGTAATCCCATACTCAATGAAAGCCCTAATCTAATTTGGATTCATAACACTGATTTAAACACAAACCTATACCTAGGGTTCTTATGTTCTCGGTTCGATCGAACCCTAATCCAAATACCACCTTAATCAAATTAAATCACAGCATCAAACTCGCAATGCCTTGCTTGTTGAAAGCCCCATGATCCCAACCAACTTTAATATCAAATTCGACATGTTCGATCCTGTGTTCATAACCTAGGGTTTCTAATGAACGAACAGGATATTAGCTAACTTAAACCTAACGATTTTGCAATTAATTGAACCCACAGGCTCGAAATATTGCGATTAACAAAACCCCTCTCTGGTTTGGATCAATCGTGATCGAAATCGTTGGAATTTTGAGTGGGTTGCTTCGGGTCGCGACTAAGAATAGAGGGGACGAGCGTTTGGAATCATTAAAACCAATACGGAAGCAGTTTAATCGCGACACGCTAGCGGGCGAAGTTGGTTAAGGTTGTGTGCTGGTGGGGAGGAGACCCGGGTTCGAGTCTCCTCACCCCCGTTTTGATTTGTAATGTTTTCTAACCTTTATTGTATTTTAAATTAAAATGGTATATTATTATGTGAATATATTAAAATGTTTTAAACCAGAAAATACCCCATCGTCTCGGGTTTCGCCTCGTACCATGTATTTTTAATTAAATTGCATTTACATATATATTATAACCGTATCACGATTAAAAATAATATATTATAATATTGTTCGGTTATAAAATTTTGTGTAATGTTTTAAAATAATAAATAAGGTAGTTATTTATAGTATTTTACACTCGTTGTTATCTTCGAATAAAATAACGAAGTTATTATTTTATCGCATAATTAATTATTGAAATACTTTATAAAATAATATATATATTATATTATTTTCATGGGCCATTATGTAATGACGAACTCGCTCGAATATAATTATTATATTATTTTGTCATTCGTCACGAAACGTATCCATCTTAATTGGCATATAAAGAATCCTTGTTCCGTGGACACGTTCGTCTATTCCTTAATCATTAGAACGTTTCTTTCAGAACATTCCCCATTTTTTGTATCGTCGTCACATATTCCCATTGAGTCCCTAACTGTTATGCTGTAATACTAGGACAATTGTGAGCCGTATCAGGCTACCGCTTGAGATCTTAATCTCGTACTTGTGTGATTACTACCTACGCCGTTCAGGTGAGTTTCACGGCCCCTTTTTACTTGTTTTACTATTGGGGGAGAAACATGCTTACACACAAACATATTTTACTTGTTTTCCTGTTGAGGAGAAACAAACATGTATACAAACTATCATACTTTTACTTGTTTTTCCCCGTGGGGGAGGAATAGGTACGCAGACAAACATTGTTTTACATGTTTTTCCCGTTGGGGGGAGAAAACATGACACAACTATTTTAGATTATTGTAATTCATATGTTATTACTGTTAAGGCTAAGCGTGACACACTATCACAGAAAGTCCTCATCATACATCGAACCGTTAATATGGATCTTAGCGAGGTAATGTTTAGTAGTACTACTAGGTTTGACAAATCTCACCCGCGTTAGTCGCGCTAACTCGATTGGATATCGAACAGGTGAAATGTTAGCCTACTCACATTTTCCAGAGTTGATAGACCTGGCAGGAGGCAAATACACAAACAGTCAGTTTCAGTTGCGAGCGCTTTAGTAAGACATGAACATAGGTTAGCTACCTATAGATAAGCATATTGAATGTACATAATCTGGCAAACACTCTCTTATTACAAACTTGAAACCTGTGAACTCACCAACCTCGTGTTGACACTTTTTCTTACATGTTTCTCATGTCTCTTTGGCACAGGTCGCACACTTAGGACATGCATGGAACCCTATTGTCATATCATTCATTTCAAACATTTTAAACAATTTACTTATTTATATTGATTGACGCTTGTTGCGTGTAATTACTTTTTGATTTCATATTAACGTTTACGCTTTCGCATTAACTTCGAACATTTATGTTATGACTTTAAGTCCCGTATAGTGTAGTTTGATGTAACTAATGACTGAGATCCTGGTGTGTCACCTTCCAAATGGTAAGACTCCGTTAGTGGAATTTGGGGGTGTGACAATTTCATTGTATAAAAATCTTCTTAAGCATAGGACTTGTTCTTCTATCAAAAAGCTGCTTCTGGTAATTTGGCTTTGCCTTTCAAATCTTTCTTCTGCTGCTATGGAGGACTCTGCTTCTTCATCCTCAAAGTTATTGTATGCCGCTTTCGTAGCAAGCTCAAGAAAGTCTTCAAATCTGTGCATATTGTCTTCACATATGGTATGGAATCTTTCAATAGCAAGGATAGCAGACAAATCATCAGATGTGTTAATGCATTTAGTCAAGTGCAGGGTTACGGTATCAAATAAATTCAAGTTTTCGACTTGTGCTCCTGAACACCAGCAAACTCCCACCCGATCCAGAATCTTTCCAATCGACCATCATATCCCCAAGACACAATGGATTCAAACTCCAGATTATGTGCAGTTAATGGGAAATGGGGAGATATGGTTTGTCTAGAGATAGCAGCAGTAGCTGGAAGAATAGTCACTAAGAGAGGCAAGGCTTCATCTTCCTTATTTATCTCCATCTCCTTAGGGAATGCTTCATCTACAGCCCTGCAACTAACTTCCAATCCTCAGTGACCTCTTCCTCTCCATCTTCTGAGGCTAGCAAAACATGGATTTGAACAAAATCAGGTCTGTATAGTATACTTTGAAAAGCAGCCTGCTCTTGTATCCATTCATCCAAGCTGTCTCTGTCATCTTCAGTAGTAACTATCTCCCCAATTTTGTTTGCATCAGTACATATAGTTGTGTATGTTTGGATTCCCACTGATACAAGGGAAGGAGAAGTTACAGTTGGGCATCGATGGGCTTCATGCATAGAGACTTGGCGTCTTAATTTGGACACTTCAGCCTCTAGCATAGCTACCCTGGCCGTCAATTCCAAATTTTCTAGTTTCAGTCTGTCCTCATCCACGGTTGTGGAATCCTTGGAACTAGATGGGGCCTTAGGCCTAGCCTCTCCATCCCCATCACCCTGGTTTTCTTGGCGCCTGGGATTCGTCTCACTGAAGAGTGATTCAAAAGAAACATCCTCACTGTGAGTTGCCGTGGTTGGGGACTTAGTGACTTTATCACTGTCCTCCTGGTAAATTGATGGACTTGTAGTAGTGATAGCCCCTTTCATATCCACTCTATCATCACTCCCAGAGTGAACCTTCTTGGGTAATGAACTTGGGCTGGGTATATTGGCAGCCAAGTCAATCAATACCTTCGAGACAGTGGCAGTTAGAGAAGGTATATTATCTTGAATAGGTGCCTATGTTCTTAAGTTCAATGAAGAAAGAAAGTGTGTAGGCTCAAGGGGGTGTTCTATGGATCCGGGATGTGATCCTGATCCTAATAGAGAAACTTACAAGGAAGTCTCTCTAACAGTGTGGCTATCACTTTTGATATTCTCACCAGAATGTTGTGATTCTGAGTGAGGGCTTTTAGGTTGGGACTGGGCCTTGGAGACAAGAATAGAAGGAGTCTTCTTGCTCCTTTTTCTTTTGTGGCTATAGCTTGCCTCAACTGGGGCCCTGTGTTCCAGTTCGGCTTGTAGAACAGGGGTAAGTATTTGTTGTGCGTGTGCACCCTCAATAGGTTGCACAGGGGTTCGATCAAGGGCAACAGGTGTTGTATGTTCAGGCTGTGTGGTGGAGGGTGTGGGATCAATATCAGCTGGGACTGTTGAACTGTCACCGTGGGTACTCTATATGTTCATCATTGTAGATAAAAATAGAACATTGACCCCTGAGAACTCTGTTGAAACAGTTCTCATACTTTGAAAAATGTTATTTTTATGTCCTAAAATCATGTAGATTCTTGCAGGTTTTGAAAGATCTTTTAATTCATGGTTAAAAACTTCCTGCAAGAACATAGGGTACATAAAGAAGGCTTGTCTTCCTTCTTCCTGAAGTTTATATCTCAAACCTTCAAATACCAAGTGGGAGAAATTGAAACTGTGTCCAGTTACCATACCATGAAAAGCAAAGGCAAGGGCAGAGTTCAATTGATTCCATCCACTCCTCTTCTGAGATATGCATTGTAGAAGAGTGTGGCACAAGAACTTCTATGGAGGACCCTTCAGTGCCTTCTCGATTGTGTATTCATCTTGATTTCCCGTGTAACCTATGGATTCAAAGGTCCTCATGTACTCACTCTTCGTGTATGAGTTGGAGGCACCCTCGTCTTGAAGCTTGAGATGCTTTTTGAGTGTAGCTTCAGTGATGGTGATGTCTTTGCCGTCTACCGTGGCTTTCATTTCGGGGGTCCCCTGTTGGGTAGAAAAGACGGTAGAGTTCTAGAAATCCTCCATGTGAGGTATGTAGATTGTGGGGTTGACAGTCAGAGAAAAATATATTTTCGATCGACATAGGAAATCGATTATGTCTCCAAACCCTTCAGATTTCTTCCCTTTGATAGGATATGCAGTTAGATTATGGTAGGTTGAGAACTCGTCATTTGGCGTGTTGATGTCAACGTTTGCCATTTTGGTAGAATTTGGAGGGAAGGAGGAAGCTTTTGAAAGTTGGTTAAGTATGGGAAAGCTTTGAATGCTTGAGATAAAAGATGAGGGTTAGGTCGGAATTGAATGTGAAATGGTGAAGGAAGAAATTTGATTTTTGTTATAACGGCAAGAGAGGGAAAAAGAAAATTTACTTGTATTGTACAACCCATTTACTTTTCACTGTTTTACAGCTGTAACACACTGTAGCAGTCATGGTAAATACTGAAAGTAATTTTGACAGCGGGTAAAAGTTAATTTGGACTCATTTTTACCCATCAACAGCAAACTTGGTTGCTACGGATGGTTATGCCTATCAGCAGCAAACTTGGTTGCTGCTGATAGATGTAATGGTCCACAGCAAAGATGTTGCTGCTGATTGTCTTAAATCTATCTGCAGGAAACTTGTTCCTGCTGATAACTTAAGACAGTCAGTGGCAAATTCTTTGCTGCTGATGACTAAACCTATCAGCAGCAAAAATGTTTGCTGCTGATTGTTAGCTTTTTATTTACAACAAAAGAAAGACAAACACATTTTATTCAAGATTTTAGAGGCATATTTTAATCAAAGTTCATCATGCCAATAGATTCAACTAAATATCTAAATCTAGCTTCATCAAATGGTTTTGTAAATAAGTCAGCATATTGCTCATTGGTATGAACTTTGGTTAAGATAATTCTCTTTTTCTCAGCTTGATCTCTTATGAAATGATACCTGATGTCAATGTGCTTTGTCTTGGAGTGCTACACAAGATTATTTGTACTTGATATAGCACTCTTGTTGTCAATGTGAATGGGAGTTGCCATGAAAGTCATCCCATAGTGCAACATTTGATTTTGTATCCAGATGACTTGTGCACAGCAACTTGAGGCTGTAATATATTCTGCTTTTGCTGTAGATGTTGATACACGTGTTTGCTTCTTGCATTGCCATGAAATCAGTCTTTCTCCAAGAAGCTGACATCCTCCTGATGTGGACTTTTGTCCAAGTTGCATCCTCCATAATCATTGTCAGTGTATGCATACAAGTTGAATTTGTCATTTTAGAGTACCATAGCCCAAGTCTTGGAGCTCCTTTTAGGTATCTAAAAATTCTCTTTACAGCTTGGAGATGTGTATTCTTTGGAGCTGCTTGGAATCTTGCACACAGGCATACTGCAAACATGATATCTGGTCTTGAGGCAGTTAGATACATGAGTGATCCTATCATTGCATGGTACTGATGTTGATCAGTGTCTTGACCATCTTTGTCTAGAGTCAGTTGATGGTGCACTTGCATAGGAGTTCTTGCAACAGAGCAATCAGTCAATTTGAACCTTTCCAAAATGCTTCTTACATATTTGGATTGACTGATAAAGATTCCATTTGGAACTTGTTTCACTTGAAGGCCCAAGAAGAAATTTAGTTCACCCATTGAACTCATTTCAAACATTCAGTGCATCAGGACCTCAAAGTATGTGCACAACTTCTTCCTTGTTGATCCAAAGATGATGTCATCTACATAGATTTGTACCAGCGGGATTTCTCCCCCTTCATCTTTGATAAATAAGGTCTGATCAATGGCACATCTTCTAAAGTTGTTGCTGAGTAGATATCCTGACCAAGTTTCATACCAGGCCCTTGGAGCTTGACGTAGGCCATAGAGAGCTTTATCTAGTTTGAATACTTTGTTAGGATGAGCAGGATCTACAAAGCCTGGAGGCTGTTTGACATATACTTCCTCACCAATCTTCCCATACAGAAAGGCACTCTTAACATCCATTTGATAAACCATGAAATTCTTGGATGCAGCATATGCTAGGAAGATTCTGATGGCCTCCAGCATGGCAACAGGAGCAAAGACATCATCATAGTCAATTCCTTCTTCCTGAGTGTAGCCTTGAGCTACAAGTATGGCTTTGTTCTTGATTACAATTCCTCTCTCATCTTGCTTGTTCCTGAATACCCATCTTGTGCCAATAGCAGTTTGACCAGGTGGAAGATCAACTAGGGTCCACACTTCTTGTCTTTTGAATTTCAGCAACTCTTCCTACATTGCTTCAATCCAACTACTATGTTGCAAAGCTACATCTATCTTCTTTGGTTCCACTTGAGATAGAAAGCAAGAATACGAACATATATTGGCCTCGTGAGTTTTGTTTCTTGTTTGAACTCCTTACTGAACTTGGCCAATTATATTCTCCAATGGATGTTCTTTGTTGATCTTTGTGCTGGAACGACATCCAACTGCATTCCTTGCTCAAGATTGCTTTGATTCTGATCAAGAATATCTTCATTCATTGTGGAGGAGTCTTCAATATCAGTAGCAGCATCAACAGCATATGCCTCTACCCCAACTTTATCTTCTTGATCAGCAACAGATGCCTTTACACCATCTGTAAAGATGCAATGAATTTTATTTTGATTTTCATTTTTAGAGAGACTGCTACTGGTGACATTAGAGAGACTTGTTCTTGCTTCACTGGCTTTAGTAGCTTCCACAACAGATGGAGGATCAATAGATGGTCTTTTGATTCCTATAGAAGGACTATTGAATTCCAATCTATAGTCATTTGATGATTTGGAAGCTGGTTCTTTGGAAGAGGTAGACACCATATCTGAGAATATGAGAGGCTCAAATACTTGGGAGAAGGAGTCTATATCAAAGAGCCAGTCTGGTCCTTTACCCTTTTCATATGGAATGTGTTCCCTACACTCCACATTTGTTGATTCTTCTACTATTCTTGTTCTGGAGTTGAATACTCTGTAGGCCTTGGATTGAGAGGAATAGCCCACAAAGTATCCTTCATCTGATTTCATACCAAACTTACGAAGATCTCCATGTGTGATGAGAATAGTACATGGACATCTAAAAAGTTTCAGAAATCCAATGTAGGGAACTCTTTTGAACCACAGTTCATAAGGTGTTTTGTTGAGAGGCTTGACAATGACAAATCTATTTTGCATATAACAAGATGTGCTCACTGCTTCTGCCCAGAATGTGAGAGGCAATTTTAAGTCAGCTAGCATTGATCTTGCTGATTCAATTAGAGTTTTGTTTATCCTTTTAGCAACCCCATTTTGTTGAGGAGTTCTTGGAGCACTGTATTGTCTTTCAATGCCTTTGCTTTCACAGAAACAATTTAAGGTATGGTTCTTAAACTATGTACCTTGATCACACCTTATGATTTTGACTTTCTTATTGCTTTGATTCTCAACCCAAAGAATGTAGGATTTAAGAATCTCATCAGTTTCATCTTTTGTTCTCAAGAAGTATACCCATGAGAATCTGGTGAAGTCATCAGTTATCACCAGACAATATGAATTTTTGCCCATTGACATGACATTTGTAGGACCAAAAAGATCCATACGTAGCAGCTGTAGTGGAGTGTCATTTGAATTCAATGTCTTGGGCTTGTGAGAAATCTTGTGTTGCTTCCCCTTTAGGCATACTATGCAATGATCTTCAAGTTGGAATTCTTTGTCAGCTAGACCTCTGACAAGATTTCCCCTCACCAACTTGTTGATAGTTTTTACATTAACATGGATTAATCTCCTATGCCAAAGAGCTGATTCATCAACTAATGCCTTGGATAGAAAACAAGATACACTGCCATATGGAGTGACCTCATTCATGTCAAGCACATATAGGTTATCTTTTCTTTGAGAAGTCAATAAAATCTTCTCTGGAGGGGGTTTGCTTAAACCAGGGGAGAGCACAAAGCATTCTTTGTCTGTAAATAGCATCCAATGCTTCTGATCACAGACCTGAGACACACTCATGAGATTGAATCCTAATTCTTTAACAAAGTTTACTTTTTCAATACTCATTCTTTCATTGGACACAGTTTCTTGTGTGGTTATAGATCCTCCCTTTGAATCACTCCCAAAGGAAACATATCCTCCATAGAAACATCTGAAGTTGGAGAGGATGGACCTGTTGCCGGTCATGTACCTGGAACAACCACTATCTACAACCCAGGTGTTATCCTTGTGACCTGGTTGTCCCTGCACATGAGAGAGATCTAGTTAGAGGGAGGAACCCAAGAGCTTGCAGAATTGGGAGAGTGTGTCTTTGAATCAAGATCTGTATGTTTGCATTCAATGGAGCCGATGATGATGCTTTGAGAGACTGAAGCTGTGGATTTGGCTTTCCATTGTTGAGGAGGTTTTTAAGATCTTTTTACCCTTTCAGCAGCAGAGGTGGCTTTGGCTGCTGATGGCTTTTCTTAATCCGCAACAAACTTTACTGCTGAAGACTTTGGCTGATTAGCAGCAAATTTGGTTGCTACTGATGGCTTTACTTGATCAGCAGCAAACTTTACTGCTGAAGACTTTGGCTGATCAGCAGCAAATTTGGTTATTGCTGATGGCTTTAACTGATCAGTAGCAGATTTGGTTGCTGCTGAAGGCTTGGGTTTGGGTTTCATTTTCTTCAGCTTTAAATGATCAGCAACATTTTTGCTGGCTGCTGATTGTTCAACAGATACATGCTTCTCCTGCTTTACCTTTCTATTGAAAGTGGGTTTGTTTGTAGGAGTTCTTCTATAGAGAGGCTTATGTCTTGGAGTAGACTTAACTGCTATGGAAGCTGGTTGAAAGATTTGATTGAATGGATTGAACTTGCAATCTGCAGCAAAGTGGTCTGATTCACCACATACGATGCAGGATTATTGAGCTTTTGGGAGCTGCTTCCTTGGTGGAGAGAGAGATTTTCTGAAGTGAGTTGTCTTGGCTTCATAGCTTCTTACCTTCTTGTTCTTGTTTGTTTTCTCAAAGGCATGTTGCTTGAGATGTCTTTGCTGCTGAAGGTAGTAGAAGCAGGTGCTGGCAGTATGATTGTATTTGCTACAGACAAAACATGATTTAGCCAGTTTATCTCTTTAAAAGTACACATAGTCCTTTCTCTTGAACAGATCTTTAAAATTCCAGGGATGAGCTTTGTTGTGCTCGAAGGTGGCTTCCAGTTAGGACATAGTTTGTAATGACAAAAGCTTTGTAATAGTTTAGATCTAATGTCTTTATGTTTTTGTAATGTAATAATGTTCTAAGTGTTTTATGCAAGTTATGCTAGAGGCGAACTTGTTAAGTTCACCTAGTCTAACAGAGGCGAACTTGTTAAGTTTGCTTAAGTCTATCTGAGGCGAACTTGTTAAGTTCACTTAGTCTGTTAGAGGCGAACTTGTTAAGTTCGCCTAATGCAGGTCAGTAGTCTATATATAGATGTTACAGAGTCAGTTGAAAAGAGAACAGAATCGATCAGAACTAGAACAGAGTTGAACGATTGAGTATGTAAACTCTATTGAGAATTGGAATGCAAGCGTGAATGTTATTTACTTGATTGTTTCTATTGTCTTTTTTGTATGCTATCGTTGATTCGTTGGATTCCGCACTTCGAGTTAACGACACGTCTTATCATGAGAACGATATATAGAAGTGACATGATGACCTACAAGTGGTATCAGAGCTATTGCTCGTGATTCTTGGTGATTCTAGACGGTTTTGTATACAAATTGACAAGAAATTCATCAATTTTGACATTTTCATTTCCATGGAGTTTTCAAGCTTAATTTGGTTCTGATTTGGTGTTTTTGGAGAGGATTTTGAAGAAATTGATCCGATAGAAAGGTTCTAATTGAGAAATTACACAATCCTACGGTTTGATTTTGACTAATTCCTTCAAATCAGTGAATTATGAAGTTTTTTGGTGATTCTTGGTTCGCGGTTTCTGTTTGAACTGTTCTTGAGTTTGAATCTGCTGAAGCAAGCGAACTTGCTGAGTTTGTGTGCAGGCGAACTTAGCAGGCAAACTTGTCAAGTTCGCTTCTCACAAATTAAGCGAACTTATTTTTAGGCGAACTTAATTAGATTTTCTGATTTCTGGTTTAAGCGAACTTACTAAGTTCGCTTCATATTAAGTTCGCTTGGGTATCACAGAAGCGAACTTATTATCATCGCTAATTTTTCGGGAAATTTTTCTGGAAAATGGCAAATATGGTTCAAGTAACGAATATGTTCAATTATGATAATGAGATTGGTACATCTCAAAAACCACCGAAGCTGTTGAATCTTGCCGATTATTCTAATTGGAAAGATAGGTTTGATCAGTTCGTATCTTTTACCGACACTAGTCTCTGAATTTCTATTTTAGAAGGTTATACGCATCCGACTTATTCGTGGATGGGACAGGATAATGTTCCAAAGCCGGTGTCAGCATTAACTACTGAAGAAAAGTTGTTGTTTGATAGGGAAAAGAAGGCGATGGCAAGTATTTCGATGTCTCTTTCGAAGGAAAAATATCACAGTTTCAAACAATTCAAGTCTTCTCAACAACTGTGGGAAGCATTACAGAAAAGATGTGAAGGCAGTTTGGATGTAAAGAAGAGTAGAAAAGAGCTATTGAAGAAGCAATTCTTGGTCTTCAAACATTTTCAAAATGAATCATTGGATGATCTTGCTACCAGATTCTATCATCTGCTTAGTGAACTGTCGAGTGCTTCTGTGGTGTATGAAACTGAAGAAATTAATGATAAGTTCTTGGAGGCATTACCATCAAAATTTGATGTGTATACGGTTTTGATCAAAGAAAATATCAAGTACAAAACCATGTCTCTTGAAGAAGTTCTTGGGAAGATTCAATCGTATGACCTGAATATGAAGAAGAAGGAGACTAATATGGAGCATATCCAGGATCCTTCAATGTATTTTGCCAAGACTTCTGGTAAAACTGGTACAGGAGTTGCATTCTTTTCTGGCGATGCTCAAGATTCTTCTAATGATCAGTGTTCTGGAGTTCCTATTCATTCTGGTAATTCTAGTCATTCTGGTTTTTCTACGACAACAGCTTCTACATCTTCTGGATCTCATATAAATCAAAAGGTTGCTGATGAATATCTAGCTATGTTTTCCTCATTCATGGCTTCGTATGAGAATTTTATTGGAGGGAAAATTCATGATCCTGAGGTTATTGAAGAAGATTTCAGAAAGATTGACCCTGTTGATCTGGAAGAAATGAATATCCAATGGAATATGACCATGTTGATGCGTCAAGCAAAGGATTTCTTGAAGAAAACTGACAGAAAGTATATTAGATCTAATAGTCGATCACGCATGGGATTTGATAAAACCAAAGTGTGTTGTTATAACTGTCAAGAGTATGGTCACTTTGCTAAAGAGTGTGTGAAGCAAAAGTTTGAGTTTGATTCTCATAAGAAGCAGAATAATTTTCAGAATAATCATAATCAATCACATGGTTCATCTGGAAATTCAAATCATGCATCTGCATCATCGGCATTGGTTGCACAGAACGATGAGAACTATGACTGGGGTATTCATCTAGAAGATTTAGTGGGTGCTGTAAGTCAAGCCTTTGTAGCAGAAATTCATTCTGAAAAATCAGAAGAGGTGACTGATGATGATGGTTCGAGTGATGGTTCGAGTGTTGGTGAAAGTGTGCAGATTGTTGATGAAGAGATAGAATAAGAGCATAATATTGATTCTGATGTTGCATCAGGTGTTGCTGAAGATGATATTGTTCTAACACAAAATGCTTCAGATGGTGCTGATTCAGAGAATATTCCCATTGCCAAAGTTTTCATGGCAGACATGTCTGATCCGTCAAAGGTAAAAGACTCTGTTTGTCATATTTACTGTTCTAACTGCATTACTGTTAAAGATAAATTGCAAAAGGTCATGGATGATAACACAAACTTGATTTGTGATATGAAATCGATGCATTCTGTTAATCAGAAACAGAAAGATAACAATAAATTGTGCATCGATAGAATTGAGTCTTTGAAAAGAGACTTAAATTCTCTGGGGTTAAAATATAAAGAACAAGCTTATCATCTGGATATGGCTTATGCTGAGATAGAAAAACGAAATGAAGTTGTCGCACAAAAGAATAAAGAAATTTCTGACAAAGACTCTGAAGTAATCAAACTTCATAGAAAGTTGGAAAATTTTACAAATTCTTCTATTGTTTTGGATTATTTTATTCAAATGCTGATCCTACTAAAAGGGTTGCTGGGATTGGATTTGGTCCTCCACCATTTAATGCAAATTATGTTTTTGAACCTGAAATCATACATGAAGAGGAAATAGATCCAAAAACAGTATTGAAAGTGAACCCGGTAACTGGTGAGGATATGGTTTATGAATCTGATTCTGAGGATGAGGAATTTGATGAGAAAAAGGTTGAAGGTATTCCAAAATAGGTGAAACTTGATGAACCAACAGTTGTAAAAACTGTTACCCGTGATAAATGCATTCTGACTGAACCTGATGAGGTGAAAATCGTTACACCTAAGCTGTCCCCAATTTTACAGTCAAGTGGGTTTGTCGCTGCTGGTCATCAAAAGGTGCATTCATCAAAGGTGCATTCATCAAAGGTGCCTACACAGGTTTATGTTCCAAAGAAGATAATAAACTGTTCTGGAAAATCTTCTGAAGCTTATTCCTCTTATGGCTCCTCAAACTAAAAGAATTCTTCTTACTTTAGAACTTATAAAGAAATAAGAGTTTGTTTTCATTGTAACGAAGCTGGTCACATTCTGGTCAATTGTCCTTATAAGAACCTGGGCAAATTGAAGACTGTTCCTTCACAACCAAAAGTGGTGAAGATTCTGAAAAGAACAGATGAGGGAAAGTCATCATTTAGTTTGGAGAAAAATATGTCCTGTCGATCTTTTGTTAAATCCTCTGGATTTAAACTGCAGGATAAATTGAACTCTAAATCATTTGTGTGTCAAGAGAAACTTGAGATTCCTCTTGTTAGAATTTCAAATGATTCTCAATCTGAAGTAAAATTGTCTAGACCACAAAGGAGAAGACGAAACAGAAAATTGAAGAAATTTTTAGAAACATCTGAATCTGATAATAAAATATCAAATAATGTTTTTCAAAATAATAAAAAATTGTCTTCTTTGAAAAAGTCTGTTGGTAAAACTTCTATTCCAAAGGTTAATGAAAACATTGATTGTGAACTACTAGAAGTTGTTTATTTTGATCAATCTGGACGACCCAAGACCACAATGGCTTGGGTTCCTATTTCTAACTGATTTTCGTTGTTTATGTAGGGACAACCAAGGAGGACTATCAACAATACATGATATGTGGATAGTGGTTGCTCTCGACATATGACAGGGAATATTAGATTGCTTGAAGATGTTAAAAATATTGATGGAAGTTATGTCGCTTTTGTGGGGAATAAAGGCGTGTACATAACTGGACAGGGAACTTTAAAGAATGATAAAGTCAAATTTGAGAAGGTGAATTACGTGGAGCAGCTTGAACACAATCTTTTGAGTGTATCACAAGTTTGTGACAAGAAGTTTTCGTTCCATTTCAATGATGCTGAGTGTTATATCTTGAAACCTAGTTTTGTTATTCCTGACGAATGGATTCTCATGAAGGCCCCGAGGATAAATGACATGTATGTCCTTGACATGAGCGTTGCTACTACAACGGATTCAATTCCTACATGTTTACTCTCCAAGGCATCGGAATCAGATTCTATTTTGTGGCACAGGAAGCTAGCTCACATCAACTATCGGAATGTGAACTATATTGTTAAGAATGATCTGGTTCTTGGTATTCCGAAGATGAAATTCTCAGTTCCTGATGATTGTATTCCTTGCAAGAAGGGGAAACAACGGACGAAATCACACAAATCTAAATCGAAGAATTCTATCGTAACTCCTTTGGAGCTGCTGCATATGGATTTGTTCGGTCCGATTAGTATCAGGAGCATTGGTGGAAAATCATACTGTTTGGTAGTAACAGATGATTTCTCTAGATTTTAATGGGTTAATTTCTTTCTTCTAAAGCTGAAACCACTGAGTTGGTACAATACTTAATCCTGGGTTTGGAGAATTTGTTCAATCTGAAGGTCAGAAGAATTAGGAGTGACAATGGCAGCGAGTTTAAGAATAGCAAGATGGGCTTATTCTGTCTACAAAAGGGAATTCATCATTAATTCAGTGCGCCATATAATCCTTGCACCCTGTTGAAAGTTCGTGATGTCCAAACAAAATTCAGTGCTAAGGCTATCAGTCTTCAATTTGCCCAGGTTCTTATAAGGACAATTGACCAGAATGTGACCAGCTTCGTTACAATGAAAACAAACTCTTATTTCTTTATAAGTTCTAAAGTAAGAAGAATTCTTTGAGTTTGAGGAGCCATCAGAGGAATAAGCTTCAGAAGATTTTCCAGAACAGTTTACTGTCTTCTTTGGAACATAAACCTATGTAGGCACCTTTGATGAATGCACCTTTTGATGACCAGCAGCGACAAACCCACTTGACTGTAAAATTGGGGACAGCTTAGGTGTAACGATTTTCACCTCATCAGGTTCAGTCAGAATGCATCTATCACGGGTAACAGTTTTTACAACTGTTGGTTCATCAAGTTTCACCTATTTTGGAATACCTTCAACCTTTTTCTCATCAAATTCCTCATCCTCAGAATCAGATTCATAAACCATATCCTCACCAGTTACCGGGTTCACTTTCAATACTGTTTTTGGATCTATTTCCTCTTTATGTATGATTTCAGGTTCAAAAACATAATTTGCATTAAATGGTGGAGGACTGTTCCTTCACAACCAAAAGTGGTGAAGATTCTAAAAAGAACAGATGAGGGAAAGTCATCATTTAGTTTGGAGCAAAATATGTCCTGTCGATCTTTTGTTAAATCCTCTGGATTTAAACTGCAGGATAAATTGAACTCTAAATCATTTGTGTGTCAAGAGAAACTTGAGATTCCTCATGTTAGAATTTCAAATGATTCTCAATCTGAAGTAAAATTGTCTAGACCACAAAGGAGAAGACGAAACAGAAAATTGAAGAAAATTTTTGGAAACATCTGAATCTGATAATAAAATATCAAATAATGTTTTTCAAAATAATCAAAAATTGTCTTCTTTGAAAAAGTCTGTTGGTAAAACTTCTATTCCAAAGGTTAATGAAAACATTGATTGTGAACTACTAGAAGTTGTTTATTTTGATCAATCTGGACGACCCAAGACCACAATGGCTTAGGTTCCTATTTCTAACTGATTTTCGTTGTTTATGTAGGGACAACCAAGGAGGACTATCAACAACACATGATATGTGGATAGTGGTTGCTCTCGACATATGACAGGGAATATTAGATTGCTTGAAGATGTTAAAAATATTGATGGAAGTTATGTCGCTTTTGCGGGGAATAAAGGCGTGTACATAACTGGACAGGGAACTTTAAAGAATGATAAAGTCAAATTTGAGAAGGTGAATTACGTGGAGCAGCTTGAACACAATCTTTTGAGTGTATCACAAGTTTGTGACAAGAAGTTTTCGTTCCATTTCAATGATGCTGAGTGTTATATCTTGAAACCTAGTTTTGTTATTCCTGACGAATGGATTCTCATGAAGGCCCCGAGGATAAATGACATGTATGTCCTTGACATGAGCGTTGCTACTACAACGGATTCAATTCCTACATGTTTACTCTCCAAGGCATCGGAATCAGATTCTATTTTGTGGCACAGGAAGCTAGCTCACATCAACTATCGGAATGTGAACTATATTGTTAAGAATGATCTGGTTATTGGTATTCCGAAGATGAAATTCTCAGTTCCTGATGATTGTATTCCTTGCAAGAAGGGGAAACAACGGAAGAAATCACACAAATCTAAATCGAAGAATTCTATCGTAACTCCTTTGGAGCTGCTGCATATGGATTTGTTCGGTCCGATTAGTATCAGGAGCATTGGTGGAAAATCATACTGTTTGGTAGTAACAGATGATTTCTCTAGATTTTCATGGGTTAAGTTTCTTTCTTCTAAAGCTGAAACCACTGAGTTGGTACAATACTTAATCCTGGGTTTGGAGAATTTGTTCAATCTGAAGGTCAGAAGAATTAGGAGTGACAATGGCAGCGAGTTTAAGAATAGCAAGATGGGCTTATTCTGTCTACAAAAGGGAATTCATCATTAATTCAGTGCGCCATATGTTCCTCAACAAAACGGTGTTGCTAAATGAAAGAACAGGACGTTGGTTGAAACGACACGCACAGTTTGTTTCTAGAGATATAGAACAGAGCAGAACAGAGAGAAGCAGAAGTGATTATCTTGTAAACTCTATGAAGTTTGGAATATAACAAGAAGTTTATTTACGCGTGTTGTTTCAATTGTCGGTTAGTATACAAATGTTAACATGAAGGATTCCACACTTCGTGTTATAGCAACGTCATATTACGAGTCCGATCAGTAGTTGAGTTACCAGGACCTACAAGTGGTATCAGAGCTTATGCTCGTGAATTAAGTACGATTCTTGGTGATTAGTGACGCTTTTGTGTACAATTCGACAAGAAATTCAACATTTTTGAAATTTCTGCATCAATAGAGTTTTTCAAGTTCTTGAAGATCGTTTCTCTGCTGAATTCGTGTTTTTGGAAGTGATTTTGACGAAATTAGTCCGATAGAAGTGTTCTATTTGATAAAATTCATAATCCTACGGTTCAATTTCCTTAAATTCCATCAATTCGCTGAGAAATCAAGATTTTTGAAGTTCTTAGTTCGTGTTTGGGTAAAGATTCCTCTAAGTTTGTTACAGCAGTTTAAGCGAACTTGCTAGTTCCTGTGCAGGCGAACTTAGCAAGCGAACTTATTAAGTTCGCTTCTCACATTTTAAGCGAACTTACCGGATTTCCTCCTTAAGCGAACTTGTCTTGTTCGCTTGGTACTCACTAAAGCCAACTTATTAAGTTTGCCTGAGGGTAAGACTACTCAATACTTGGAAATTTTTCAGAAATTTTTTTTAAAACATGGCAAATATGGTTCAAGTCACAAACATGTTCAATTATGACAATGAGATCGGTACATCTCAAAAACCTCCGAAGTTTTTGAATCTAGCTGATTATTCAAATTGGAAAGATCGATTTGACCAGTTCGTATCTTTTACCGATACTAGTTTGTGGATTCCGATTTTGGAAGAATATACGCATCCTACTTATTCATGGATGGGAAAGGATGATGTTTCGAAGCCAGTGTCAGCATTAACTACTGAAGAGAAGTTGTTATTTGATAAAGAAAAGAAAACAATGGCTAGTATTTCTATGTCTCTTCTGAATGAAATATATCATAGTTTTAAACAGTTCAAGTCTTCTCAACAATTGTGGGAAGCATTACAGAAAAGGTGTGAAGGGAGTTTGGATGTGAAAAAGAGTAGAAAGGAGTTACTAAAGAAGCAGTTCCTAGTCTTTAAATATTTTCAAAATGAATCTTTGGATGATCTTGCTACAAGATTCTATCATCTTCTTAGTGAACTGGCTAGTGCATCTGTGGTATATGAGACTGAGGAAATAAATGATAAATTCTTGGAGGCTTTACCATCAAAGTTTGATGTGTATACGGTTTTGATCAAAGAAAATGTTAAGTACAAAACCATGTCTCTTGAAGAAGTCCTAGGGAAGATTCAGTCACATGACATGAATATGAAGAAGAAAGAGACTAATATGGAACATTTCCAGGATCCCTCAATGTATTTTGCCAAATCTGCTGGTAAATTTGGTACTGGAGTGGCATTCTTTTCTGGTGATGCTCAAGAGTCTTCAAATGATCAGTGTTCTGGAGTTCCAATTTATTCTGGTCATTCAAGCCATTCTGGATTTTCTGCTACTACAGCTTCAACATCATCTGGATCTCATGTGAATCAGAAAGTTGCTGATGATTATCTTGCTATGTTTTCTTCATTCATGACATCATATGAAAACTTCATTGGAGGTAAAATACATGATCCTGAGGTAATAGAAGAAGATTTCAGACAGATTGACCATGTTGATCTGGAAGAAATGAATATCCAATGGAATATGGCCATGTTAATGCGACAAGCTAAAGATTTCTTGAAGAGAACTGGCAGAAAATATATTGGTTCAAATAGTTGATCGCGTATGGGTTTTGATAAGAGCAAAGTTAGGTGTTACAACTGCCAAGAGTATGGTCACTTTGCTAAGGAGTGTGTGAAGCCAAAGGTAGAATTTGATTCTCAAGAGAAGCAATCTAACTTTCAGCATAGTAGGAATCAGTCACATGGTTCATCTGGTAATCAAAATCATGGTCCTTCTGGTAATACAAATCATGCATCTGCATCATCAGCTTTGGTTGCTCAAAACGATGAAAACTATGATTGGGGCATTCATCTGGAAGATTTGGTGGGTGCTGTGAGTCAGGCTTTTGTTGCAGAAATTCATTCAGAAAAACTAGAGGAGTCCACTGATGATGAAAGTTCTAGTGATGATTCGTGTGATCGTGATAGTGTTCCAAGCGTTGATGATGAGGAAGAACAAGGGCAAAATATTGATTCTGATGCTGTGTTAGGGGTTGCTGAGGAAGAAATTGTTCTTACAGAAAATGCTTCAGTTGGTGATGATTCAGAGAATATTCCAATTGCTAAAGTATTCATGACAGACATGTCTGATCCGACAAAGGTAAAAGACTCTGTTTGTCATATATATTGTTCTAATTGCATTTCTGTTAAAGATAAACTGCAAAAAGTCATGGATGATAACACAAACTTGATTTGTGACATGAAATCAATGCATTCAGTTAATCAGAAACTGAAAGATAATGATAAGCTGTGTATTGATAGAATTGAGTCTTTGAAAAGAGCCTTAAATTCTCTTGGGTTAAAATACAAAGAGCAGGGTTATCATCTAGATATGGCTTATGCTGAAATCGAAAAACGAAATGAAGTTGTTGCCCAAAAGAACAAGGAGATTTCTGAAAAAGAATCTGAGGTGATAAAATTACATAGAAAACTGGAACAGTTTGAGAATTCATCTGTAGTTTTGGATTATTTCAATGCTAATGCTGATCCCACAAAAAGGGTTGCTGGTATTGGGTTTGTTCCTCCACCGTTCAATGCAAATTATGTGGTTGAGCCTGAACTCATTCATGAAGAGGAAATTGATCCCAAGACAGTATTAAAAGTGAATCCAGTGACGTGTGAAGACATGGTGTATGATTCTGATACAGAGGATGAGGTGTTTGATGATTCAAAGGTTGAAGGCATTCCGAAAGAAGTGAAAATTGATGAACCAAAGGTTGTGAAGAATGTTACTCGGGATAGATGCATTTTGACAGAACCTGAAGAGGTGAAAGTGGTTACAACTAAACTTTCTCCAATCTTACAGTCAAGTGGGTTTGTTGCGGCTGGTTATCAAAAAGTGAATTCTTCAAAGGTGCCAAAACAGACTTATGTTCTAAAGAAGCCGATAAATTGTTCTGGGCATTCCTCCGAAGCTTATTCTTCTGATGGTTCTTCAAATTCAAAGAAAAATCTTATTTCAGAAGTTATCAAGAAAGAAGAGTGTGTTTTCATTACAATGAGGCTGATCATATTTTGATTAATTGTCCATACAAGAACCAGGGTAAAATGAAGACTGTTCCTTCACAACCGAAAGTGGTGAAGATTCTGAAAAGAAAAGATGAGGGAAAGTCGTTTTCTAGTTTGGAGAAAAATATGCCTGGTCGATCTTTTGTTAAATCCCCTGGATTTAAACAACATGATATATTGAATGCTAAATCCTTTGTATGCAAAGAGAAACTTGAGATTCCAAAAGTTGGGATTTCAAAAGATTCTTTTCAGGAGGTTAAATTGTTTAGACCTCAAAGAAGAAGAAGAAACAGAAAATTAAAGAAAATTTTGGAAACATCTGAATCTGACAATAACATATCAAATAATGTTTTTCAAAATAATAAAAATGGTTCTTCTTTGAAAAGGTCTGATTGTCAAACTTCTGTTCCAAAAGTGAATGATAAAATTGATTGTAAATTACAAGAAGTTGTTTATTTTGATCAATCCGGACGACCCAAGACCACGATGGCTTGGGTTCCACTTTCTAACTGATTCTCGTTGTTTATGTAGGGACAACCAAGGAGGACTATCAACAATACATGGTATGTGGATAGTGGTTGCTCTCGACATATGACAGGGAATGTTAGATTGCTTGAGATGTAAAACAAATTGATGGAGGTTATGTCGCTTTTGCGGGTAATAAAGGCGGGTACATAACTGGCCAGGGAACGTTAAAGAATGACAAAGTCAAATTTGAAAATGTGAATTATGTTGAGCAGCTGGAACACAATCTTTTAAGCGTATAACATGTCTGTGACAAGAAGTTTTCGTTCCATTTCAACGATCATGAATGCTATATTCTGAAACCGGGTGTTGTGATTCCTGATGAATGGATTCTAATGAAGGGTCCAAGGAGAAATGACACGTATGTCCTTGACATGAGGGTTGCCACTACAACGGATTCAATTCCAACATGTTTACTCTCCAAGGCGTCGGAATCTGATTCAATATTGTGGCACAGGAAGCTAGCTCACATTAACTACAGGAAGATGAACTACATTGTTAGGAATGATCTTGTGCTTGGTATTCCGAAAATGAAATTCTAAGTTCCTGATGATTGTATTTCGTGCAAGAAGGGGAAGCAAAGAAAGAAATCTCACAAATCAAAATCGACGAATTCTATTGTAACTCCTTTGGAGTTGCTGCATATGGATTTGTTCGGTCCTATCAGTATCAAGAGCATTGGTGGGAAATCGTACTGCTTGGTAGTAACTGATGATTACTCCAGATTTTCATGAGTTAAGTTTCTTTCTTCTAAAGCTGAAACCACTGAGTTGGTACAATACTTAATCTTGGGTTTGGAGACTTTATTCAATCGGAAAGTCAGAAGAATCAGGAGTGACAATGGTAGCGAATTTAAGAATAGCAAAATGGGTTTATTTTGTCTAGAAAAAGGAATTCATCATGAATTCAGTGCACCATATGTTCCTCAACAAAACGGTGTCGCTGAACGAAAGAACAGGACGTTGGTCGAAACAGCTCGCACGATGTTTGCAGATTCTAAGCTTCCAGTCACCTTTTGGGCTGAAGCTGTGAATACTGCATGTCATGTTTTGAACAGCGTCTTGACCGTCAAGCGACATAACAAGACTTGCTATGAATTGCTAAATAATCGAAAGCCAAATCTGGAATATTTACTACCTTTTGGTTATCCGTGTACCCTACCGAAGGTTTGAGATGTGCCAACAAAATTCAGTGCAAAGGCTATTGAAGGGATTTTTCTGGAGTATGTGGCTAATTCAACAACCAAGAGGGTTTATAACAAAGAGACGCGCCAAGTTAAAGAATGGTTCCATATTGACTGTTCAAATCGATCTTTACCACAAATGGCGATTGGTCCGGATTGGGCATTTGATTATGAAAACTTATTCAAGTCTTTTCATTTACCTTCTGATATTTCTGAGGAAGATGCTGCTGTTCTTTATGATTCTTGTCACGATACACAGCACAATGGATTTCTACCAAATGCAGTTCCAAATTCATCGATTCCATCTACTTCTGCTCCCGATCCTAATGTTGCTTCTTGTTCAGGTCCACAAGATTCAGAGAGTGAGGAGGATAATGCTATTTTTCAATATTCTTCTACTGATCCGTTGTTGAGTGATGATCCATTACCTTCGACACAGGCTCAGGGGGAGATTCCAACAAATTTAGACTCGGAAATTCCAATTACTCAAGATTATTCTTATCACTCTGAATCTACTCAAGTTGACGTGTTACCGGTTCCTGAGGTCGCATCCATCAAGGAACACAAAGATCATCTAGTGACAAATATAATTGGAAATTTACACGATGGAGTGGAAACACGTTCTCTTGTTGATAATACTTGTTTGTATACTTGCATTAAAGATTCTGGTGTTCTTGATGATTGCTCACATTCATGCTTTATTTCGCAGGTTGAACCCAAGAATGTTGAGATGGCTTTAAATGACAATAACTGGATAGAAGCTATGCAGGAAGAACTTGCTTAATTTGACAAACTTAAGGTTTGGAATCTTGTTGATCTTCCGAAGGGTGCATATCCGATAGGAACAAAATGGGTGTTTAAATGTAAGAAAGACGATCGAGGTGTTGTGGTACGCAATAAGGCAAGATTAGTTGTCCAGGGCTTCAATCAACAAGAAGGAATTGATTACACCGAGGTTTATGCGCCGATTGCGCAGCTTGAAGCTATAAGGCTATTTCTAGCTTTTGCTTCTTTTAAAGGTTTTAAGGTTGTAGGATCGTGAAATTACAAGATGGTTATGTTCTTAGTTGAGATTGGCGGAAACAATAACAACTACACAATTACAATCGAGTAGACAGAAAGAATACTGATAAGAACACTGTTGTATTAAGCTTTGAGAATAAACGATTACAAATGAAAACTCAGTGAAGAAGCACACTTACAGTGAAGTGTTTACACAGTATTTATACTAACTTAGAATCAAGACAGACCCTTGATTCTAAGGATCAGATCGAACACAGACCGTTGATCTTTTATACAAAAACTAGTTTTACACGTTAAAGCTAAACTAGCTAACTTTATTGAAGCGTCTTCTTTATGCATCATTGCTTGCATGTCTGGAGAAGAGCATTGCTGGGTTTTATTGGTTGTGCCATTGAGGTTCCTACTGCTTTGAGTGTGTCAGTTGCTTTTGCAGAAAGTTGTCAGTGACGCTTGGCATGGATAGTCAGCTGCAACGGTTTGTCTTCAAGGAACATAGCTATCAGCAGCAAGAATGAGAATAATGCTACAGATAAGCCTATCAGCAGCAACTTGTGTTGAACGCTGCTGATAAGCCTATCAGCATCAACAAGTGTTGAATGCTGCTGATAAGCCTATCAGCAGCAATATGTGTTGAATGCTGCTGATAAGCCTATCAGCAACATTTGTACTTAGAATAATTTATTAGCAATCAGTCTTTGGTTCTACAAACTCCCCCTAGACTGATGCAACCAAAATTATTCTAATCACTTTGCTGCTGAAGCTTTTGCATGTGGCTGACTATCCTCTCAACCTCATAGCCTCTTGGATCCTTGCTGGGATTGTTCAATGGAATTGCAGACAGAGTCTTGATGTCTTCATGTGGCATTTTGTAGATTGTTTGGCTTGAACATCTCATCTTCTGCTTCCTTACATCAGTTAAAGTGAACTCGTCCAAATCAGCATTATAGGACCATCTTACAAATGGAGAGTTGGACTTGAGTGGTTTGATGTCAATGATCACATCTTTGCTAGGGTTAAAGTAGTGTTTGATGGCTAGCACAAGAAGTTTCCCACCCTCATTTGCAGGCTCATGAGCTTCACCTAGCTTCAAAATTCTTCCAAGATCTGAATCTGGCAATTGCAGAACTTCATCAACAGATCTGTAGATAGATCTTCTTTTTTCAGTTCCCCCCCTGAAGATCTCAAACCTTTGATCCTGTGGATTATAGACCCAATCAACTATGTCTCTTGAGTCTTCTGGTTTAGGTGTGGGTTTGGATTTCTTCAAGGGAGGCTGTTGATGAGTGGGGGATGGGTGAGACGTTTTGGGCTTTTTGGGTGGAGGAGTGGAAGGTTTGGGGAGGAGAGAGGAAGGTTGTTGGACTGAGGAAGAGGTAGGTGTGGGAGAAGTCTTGGCTTTCTTTGCTTTTGTTTCTCCTTGTTCCTGAATAGGTACCCTTTTCTTGGAGCCCTTCTTCCCCACTCTTTCTTCCTCATACTTCTTGACTTCGAAGTAGAGGGCTTGCAGGTTCATGAAGTTCATAGGACCTAGCCTCTTTCCATTCTCTACTCTAGCCTTAAGGAAGTCAATCATGACTTTCCTTTCTTCATGGGTCCGTTTATTAAAGGCAATGGTCTTTTTGGACTGTTACTTGGCTTTTTCTTCTTCTTCAACCTGTTTCTTCTTTGCCAATTGACCTTGCTGACCCATGAAGGCTCTGTAGATTTCTTTATTTGATAGTTTCTGAAGGTAGTCTGCATCCTCACCCTGAGAAACCAGAGTCTTTACCCACTCCTCCCTCATTTCTTTAGCTTGTTCAGAATCGGTTATTCTGAACTTAGCTTCTTCTTTCTTTTTCTTCTCCAATTCTTCCTTTTCTCTGTTGAAATGTTCCTGCAGTTGAAGAGCAAGAGCTGCATCTTCGTCAATCTGGTCAACTGCAGGAATTTTTCTTTTCAGTTCATCCAGCTATCTAGCATACAGCTGGATAGTTTGTTCTCTTAGGAGAATGGCTGTTTTTCTTTCTCGAGCCTTTTTAATGTCAGCCATCTCCTTTTCTTCTCTTCTTCTTCTTTTCTCTTCCCTCTCTCTTTTCTCTTTTACCAACCTCTCTTCATCTTCATCTGTCATGATTCCCTTTCCTTTGTTTACATTGGATGCCTCTGCTTTGGCTTCACTGACCACAACAGCAGATGATGGTGCTGCTATTGGGATCTCTGCCTCAGCTTCATTGGCAATTTGAGATGTAAATAAGGGAAGGTCATTGGTTTCATTCGATTTGCACTCAGGATTTGTGACTTCTTTCAGCATTTCTTTGATAGTTGATCTTGACTCATATGCTGCAGTACAGATGTCTACTCAAAGGGAATCTGAGTCAGTGTCAGTGTCAGAGTTTGACACATATACTTCCTCAGTGATTCTTCCTACTTGTTCAAGTTTGGCTCTGACAGTAGCTATCATTGCCTGGCTTTCACGTGAGTTGACATTGCAGATATTTGCCATGAGTTGAAAGATTCTGTAGAGAAAGTCTGTAGGAAGTGACAAGATGTTCCTGGTGTTGATGGTGAGAGAGGTGCCGTTGCTTAGTAAGAAGGTGTGGTCAAGAGACTTAGTGCTTGTCCATCCCAGCACATCTAAGTCTTTGGCGATGAAGGAGTACAGAAATCTTCTTAGGCAGCAAATTTCTTCTTTAGTGAGAAGACTGCTCCTTATAATGTCAAGTCTTCTAGGAGTCAGTCTTCTTGCTACTGTTGTCGAAGATTCAGGATAAGCAACCCGTTTTGCTGTTTGAATTAGACTTTCGAAGTGGGGTAGATTATCCTCCATCAAGTCATGGAACCTTCCAATGGCAAGTTCTGCTGAGAGATATGATGAAGTGTTGATGCAGTTAGTTAAATGCAGTTGTAGGACTTGGAGGGCATTGAGGGAGTTCCAGTTTAGCTCTTTTACACCACTAAACTCCCATCCAATCCAAAATCTCTCAGCTGATCCATCATACCCCCAAGCTAGAATGGAGTCAAATTCTAGCTTTTATGTAGTTTAAAAGAGTTGGGGGGTTTTGGATTGACTTATGATGGCTGCTGCTTCAGGAAGGATGCTGAATGGTGTATTTGCTTGTTCTGTGTCTTCATCATCATTCAGCATTTCATCGACAGCCCTGACGACCAACTTCCAGTCTTCAGATGTCTCTTCTTCGTTATCTGAGACTGGCAAGTCATGAACTTGTACAAAGGCCGGCTTGAATAGTGAGCTTTGAAGTACAACCTGCTCTTGAATCCAGTCGTCAAGACTGTCTATGTCTTCCTCCATAGAGACCATCTCCCCCTTTTTGGTTGCATCAGTAGACAGGTAAGCATCAGTTTGGGTGCCTACTGAAACAAGAGAGGGAGTGGCTAAAGTTGGGCATTGATGGGCTTCATGCATAGAGACTTGGTGTCTTAGTTTGGACACTTCTGCCTCTAGCATAGCTACTCTGGCCGTCAATTCCAAGTTATGAAGTTTCAGTCTGTCCTCATCCACAGTTGTGGAATCCTTGGACCCAGATGGGGCTTTAGGCCTAGCCTCTTCATCCCCATCACCCATGGTTTCTTGGCACCTGGGATTCCTCTCAGTGAAGGGAGTTTCCAAGGAAACATCCTCACTATGAGTTGCCGTGGTTGAGGTCTTAACAATGTTGTCACTGTCCTCCTGGTCATTTGATGGACCAGCAGTAGTGACAGCCTCTTCCACATCCACTCTTTCATGGCTCCTAGAGTGGACCTTCAGGGTAGATGAACTTGGGTTGGGTGTGTTGGAAGCCAGATCAATCAGTACCTCCGAGATAGTGGTAGTTGGAGAAGGTACATCATCTTGATCAGGTTCCTGAACACTTAAGTTCAGAAGTGAAAGGAAGGGCTCAAGGGGCTGTTCTACGGATCCGGGAGGTGATCCTGATCCTAATAGAGAGTCACCCGAAGGAGTCTCCCTAATAATGTGGTTCTCCCTTGTGATATTCTCACCAGAATGTTGTGATTCTGAGTGAGGGCTGTTAGGTTAGGTTTGGGCCTTGGAGGCAAGAGAAGAAGGTGTTCTCTTGCCCCTTTTTCCTAGTATATGTCGTTGCAACCGGGGCCCTATGTTCAGGTTGAACGATAACATCCAAAACAGGTGTAAGTAATGTTTGTGCCTGTGCATCCTCAGTAGTATGCACAGGGGTTCGAATGGTGGATGCAGACTGTTGTTCAGGATGTGAGGTGGAGGGTGTGGGATCAGTATCAGCTGGGATTGCTGAGCTGTCACCCTGGGTACTTTGTACGTTCAGCATTCTAGATAACAATGGAACGTTGACCCCTGAGAACTTTTTGGAAACAGTTCTCATGCTTTGAAAAATGTTATTTTTATGACCCAACATGATGTAGACTCTTGCAGGTTTTGAAAGTTCTTTTAGTTCTTGATTGAAAACTTCCTGCAAGAACCCTGGGTACATAAAAAATTGCTGCTTTGCACCCTCTTGAAGGTTGTATCGCAAACCCTTAAAAATGAGATGTGCAAAGTTGAAGCCTTGGTTAGTGACCATACCATGGAAGGCGGAGGCCAGTGTAGAGCTCACCTGATGCCATCCACTCCTCTTCTGAGATATGCATTGGAGAAGAGTGTGGCAAAGATACTTCCATGGAGGGCCCATCAGTGCCTTCTCGATCGTATACTCGGTTTGATTTCCAGTGTATCCAATGGAGACAAAGGTCCTCATGTATTCGTCCTTCGAGTATGAGATGGCTGCTCCCTCATCTTGAAGCTTAAGATGTTTTCTGAGTGTAGCTTCCAAGATGGTGATATTCTTGCCGTCTACTTTGGATTTGATTTGGGGAATCCCCTGTTCGGTTGAGTAGACGACGGTTCTCCAGAAATCCTCCATATGGGGAATACATATAGTAGGGTTGGTAGTGAGGGCAAAGTAGATCTTTGATCGACATAAGAAATCGATCATATCGTCAAAACCATCGGATTTCTTTCCTTTGGTAAGATATGCTGTTAGATTATGGTATGTGGAAAACTTGTCATCTGGGTTGTCGATATCTGCCATAGCCGTTTGATTTTGGAGGGATGATTTGAATATGGTGGATACTTGAGAGTAAGAAGAATATGGAGAGCTTTGAATGTGGTGGGGAATTTGGGTGAAAGTGATAGTTGGTTAGGGTTGAATTGAATGTGAAGAGGTGGTAAGGAAAATTTGATTTGTTCTTATAGCGGCAGATGAGAGAAAAAGCAGAATGACTTGTACAGTACAACCTTATTTACTTTTCATTGTTACAGCTGTAATAAAAAAGGCAGTCATGGTAAAGATTGACGTTATTTTCTTTTACAGCGGGTAAAAGTTAATTTTGAACTTAAGTTTACCCATCAGCAGCAAACTTGGTTGCTGTGGATGAGTAAGCCTGTCCGCAGCAACTTTGTTTGCGGCGGAAGGTTAAGTCTGTCAGCAGCACACTTAATTGCTACTGATAGATGCAATGATCTGCAGCAGGGATGTTACTGCTGATGGGCTTAAAGCTATCCGCAGGAAACTTGTTCCTACTGATAACTTAAGGTAGTCAGTGGCAAATCCTTTGCTGCTGAATATTAAACCTGTCAGCAGCTGAGGGGCAAAAATGTTGCTGACTTATAACTTTTATTTACATCAAAAGACAGGCATATTTACAGTAAATGATAGATGCACTCAACTGAACCGATGATGATGCTTGGTGGTTTCTTTGCCTTCCATTGTTGAGTTGGTGGTCTTCCAGCTCTCTTTGCCTTTTCAGCAGTAGACTTTGTATTTGGCTTATCAGCAGCAGATTTTGATGCTGCTGATCGTTTTACTTGAGCAGCTGCAGATTTTGTTGCTGCTGAAAGCTTTCCCTTTTGTTCCTTGGGCTTTACTAGATCAGCAGCAGTTATTTTGACTGCTGATGGCTTAGGAACCGACGTATGCCTATCCTTCTTCACCTCACTGATAGGCTTTTGTATAACTGGTGTTGGAAGAAGAATCTAATTAAAAGGATTAAACTTACAATTTGCAGCAAAGTGGTCTGATTCTCCACAGATGATGCAAGATTGTTTAGGTTTTGACAACTGCTCCCTTGATGGAGAAAGAGATTTTCTGAATTGATAGCTTCAAATCTTCTTACCTGTTTGTTCTTCTCTGTCTTCTCAAAAGCATGTTGCTTGAGGTTTCTTTGCTGCTGAAGGTAGTAGAAGCAGGTGCTGGCAGTGTGGTTATATTTTCCACAGACAAAACATGATTTTGCCAGTTTATCCCTTGAAAGATGCACATAATCCTTTCTTTTGAAAAGGTCTTTGAAATTCCAAGGGTGAGCTTTGTTGTGCTCAAACGTAGCTTCTTCCAATGTTTTTTGAACATATGGAACCCTTTCTCCAGGCGCATGACATATGTCAAACACCTTCCTTGGCTGGACTGAAGATGAGGACTGGCCCTTTTCAGTATTTAGCTTCCTACCTTCTAGAGGATAGCTAATTTTGATTTTTTTGAATGGTGTAGGAACTGGTACTGAAATGGCTGGTACTTGTGCTGAATGGACTTCATCTTTAGTCAAAGTGACTTGAGGGGCAAGAGGAGATGAAGCTTCACTTGTTTTAGTGGAGTCTGAGTAAGTTGAATCAGACTCTGATGAGGTAGTGCATTCTTGTACCAATAGTTCATCCTTAGAAGGATCAAGATTTCTGTTGGCCATATAGAGATTTGCCAGATTGAAGCTTGGTTCATGAATGGTCACGTAGTTAGCAGGAGGTGCAACGGCTTGATGTTGTTCAGCATGATACCCCACACCAGTTTTTACCTTATCATGAATTTGAGCATCCAAAAGTCTTTGCAGCTTGTAGGATCGTGAGAATACAAGATGGTTCTGTTCTTAGTTGAGGTTGGCGGAAACAAAATCAACTACACAATTTATAATCAAGTAAACACAAAGAATACTGATAAACACTGTTGTATTAAGCTTTTGTGAATGCAAAGATTACAAGTGAGAAACTCAATGAATAAGTATGACAAGCACTACTAGCACTATCAAGACACACTCAAGTCACACTTACAATGAAGTGGCAACTCAGTATTTATAGTAACTTAGAATCAAGACAGACCCTTGATTCTAAGGATCAGATCGAACACAAGCCGTTGATCTTGTTTACTAATTTACATTACACGTAAAGGCTAATCTAGTTAACTTTACTGAAACGTTTTCTTTATTCATGATTGTTTGCATGCTTGGAGAAGTGTATTATTGTCCGTCATTGGTTGACCATAGCGGTTCCTTCTGCTTTGAGTCTGTCAGATGCTTTTGCAGAAAGGTGTCAGAGACGCTTGGCCTGGATAGTCAGCTGTAACGTTTGGTCTTCAGTGAATAAGGCTATCAGCAGCAAACATGGATGACCGCTGCTGATAAGCCTATCAGCAGCAACTTGTACAGAATGTTGCTGATAAGCCTATCAGCAGCAACAAGTGTTGAATGCTGCTGATAAGCCTATCAGCAGCAACAAGTGTTGAATGCTGCTGATAAGCCTATCAGCAGCAACAAGTGTTGAATGCTGCTGATAAGCCTATCAGCAGCATTTGTACTTAGAATAATTTGGTAGCAATCAGTCTTTGGTTCTACAAACTCCCCCTAGACTGATGCAACCAAAAATTCTTCTAATCACTTTGCTGCTGAAGCTTTTGCATGTGGCTGACTATCCTTTCAACCTCATAGCCTCTTGGATCCTTGCTGGGATTGTTCAGTGGAAGTTCAGACAGAGTCTTGATGTCTTTGTGTTGCATTTTGTAGATTGCTTTGCTTGAACATCTCATCTGCTGCTTCTTTACATCAGTCAGAGTGAACTCATCCAAATCAGCATTGTAGGTCCAAGATACAAATGGAGAGTGGGACTTGAGTGGTTTGATGTTTATGATCACATCTTTGCTAGGGTTGAAGTAGTGTTTGATTGCTAGCACAAGACGTTTCCCACTCTCATTTGCAGGCTCATTAGCTTCACCCAGCTCTAAAATTCTTTGAAGATCAGAATCAGGTAGTTGCAGAACCTCATCAACAGACCTGTAAGTGGATCTTCTTTTCTCAGTTCTCCCCCTGAAGATCTCAAACACTTGATCTTGTGAATTGTGGAACCAGTTAACTATATTTCTTGAGTCTTCTGGTTTAGGAGTGGGTTTGGGTATCTTCAAGGGAGGCTGTTGATGAGTGGGAGCTGGGTGGGATGACTTGGACTTTTTGGGTGGAGGAGTGGAAGGTTTGGGGAGGAGAGTGGAAGGATGATGGACTGAGGAAGAGGTAGGTGAGGGAGAAGGCTTGGGTTTCTTTGTCTTTGGTTCTTCATCTTCTTTGATAAGTACCCTTTTCTTGGAGCCCTTCTTCCCTAGTCTTTCTTCCTCATCCTTTTTAACTTTAAAGTAGAGGGCTTGCAGGTTCATGAAATTCATAGGACCTAGCCTCTTTCCACTATCTCCTCTGGCCTTAAGGAAGTCAATCATGACCTTCCTTTCTTCATGGGTCCTTTTATTGAAGGCAATGGTCTTTTTGGACTGTTGTTTGTCTTTTTCTTCTTCTTCAGCCTTTTTCTTCTTTACCAACTGACCTTGCTGACCCATGAAGGCTCTGTAGATCTCTTTGTTTGAAAGTTTTTCAAGGTAGTCTTCATCCTCACCTTGAGAGATCAGAGCTTCAGTCCACTCCTCCCTTAATTCTTTTGCTAATTTAGAATCAGTGATTCTAAACTTAGCATCTTCCTTCCTATTCTCTTTAGCTTCTTCTTCTTCTTCTTTTGCAAACTGTTCCTGCAGCTGTCTAGTAAGTTGTTCATCTTCCTCAACTTGAGACCCTGCAAGGACTTTTACCTTCATTTCATCCAGCTGTTTGGCATACAGCTGGATTGTCTGTTGTCTGAGAAGTATGGCTGCCTTTCTATCTTCATGCTTTTGTTTTTGAGTCATCTCTTCAGCCAACTCTTCTTCTTCTCTTTTCCTTCTTCTCTCTTCTTTCTCTTTCTTTTCCTTTTGCAACCTCTCTTCATCCTCTTTTGTCATGATGCCCTTCCCTTTATTAACATTGGATGCCTCTGCTCTGGCTTCACTGATCACAGAAACAGCTGATTGTTGTGCTGTTGGGATCTCTGCCTCGGCTTCATTGGCAATTTGAGATGTGGATAAGGGAAGGTCATCGTCTTCATCAAGTTGATACTCATGACCTTCTATTTCTCTCAGTTTTTCTTTGATAGTTGATCTTGACTCATAAGCTGCAGTGCAGATGTTAACTCGAGGGGAAGCTGAGTCAGTGTCAGTGTCAGAGTTTGACACATATACTGCCTCAGTAATTCTTCCTACTTGTTCAAGTTTGGCTCTGACAGTATCTATCATTGCCTGGCTTTCAAGTGAGTTGACATTGCAGATGTTTGTTCTGAGTTGATAGATCTTGAGGAGAAAGTCTGAGGGCAGATGAAGGATGTTTCAGGTGTTGATGATGAGAGAGGAGCCGTTGCTGAGCAGAAAAGTGTGGTCAAGAGACTTAGTGCTCACCCAACCTAGCACATCCAAGTCCTTGACCAGGAAGGCATACAGGAACCTTCGAAGGCCCAGAACTTCTTCTTCAGTGAGAAGACTGCTCCTTGTTATTTCAAGATTGCTAGGAGTCAGTCTTCTTTCTGCGGCCGCCGAGGATTCAAGATAAGCTACCCGATGTGCTGCTTGTAAGAATCTTTGGAACCTGGGTAGATTATCCTCCATCAGGTCATGGAACCTGCCAATGGCAAGTTCAGCTGAGAGATCTGCTGAAGTGTTGATGCAGTCAGTTAGATGCAGTTCTAGGACTTGGAGGGCAATGAGATAGTTCCAGTTCAGCTCTTCTACTCCGCTGAACTCCCATCCAATCCAAAACCTCTCAGCTAATCCATCATACCCCCAAGCTAGAATAGAGTCAAACTCTAGCTTCTTTGAAGATTTGAAGATTTGGGGGTAGTGGATTGACCTATGATGGCTGCTGCTTGTGGAAGGATGCTGAATGATGCATTTGTTTGTTCTGTGTCTTCAGCATCATTCAGCATTTCATCGACAGCCCTGACGACCAACTGCCAGTCTTCAGATATTTCTTTGTCTTCGTTATCTGGGGCTGGCAGGTCATGAACTTGGACAAAAGCTGGCTTGTATTGTGAGCTTTGAAGTACAAACTGCTCTTGAATCCAGTCGTCAAGACTGTCTGTATCATCTTCCATAGAAACCATCTCCCCCTTTTTGGTTGCATCAGCAGACAGGTAAGCATCAGTTTGGGTGCCTACTGATAGAGGGAGAGGCTAGAGTTGGGCATTTATGGGCTTCATGCATAGCGACTTGGTGTCTTAGTTTGGACATTTCAGCCTCTAGCATAGCCACCCTGGCCGTCAATTCCATGTTATGAAGTTTCAGTCTGTCCTCATCCACAGTTGTGGAATCCTTGGACCCAGATGGGGCCGTAGGCCTAGCCTCAGCATCCCCATCACCCGCGGTTTCTTGGCGCCTGGGATTCCTCTCAGTGAAGGGAGTTTCCAAGGAAACACCCTCACCGTGAGTTGCCGTGGTTGAGGTCTTAAAGATGTTGTCACTGTCCTCCTGGTCAGTTGATGGACCAGCAGTAGTGACAGCCTCGTCCACATCCACTCTTTCAATACTCCCAGAGTGGACCTTCAAGGGTGAGGAACTTGGGTTGGGTGTTTCGGAAGCAAGACCAATCAGTACCTCCTTGATAGTGGTAGTTGGAGAAGGTACATCACTTTGGTCAGGTTCCTCTACACTTAAGTTCAGTGAAGAGAGGAATGGCTCGAAGGGCTGTTCTATGGATCCGGGAAGTGATCCTAATCCTAATAGAGAGACTTCCGAAGGAGTCTCCCTAGCAATGTGGCTTTCCCTTATGATATTCTCACTAGAATGTTGTGATTCTGAGTGAGGGATGTTGGCTTGGGTTTGGGCCTTGGAGGCAAGAGAAGAAGGAGTTCTCTTGCCCCTCTTCCTTGTATACTTGGCTGCAACCGGGGCCCTGTGTTCCGGTTGAGCAATCAAACTGGGGGTGAGTAATGTATGTGCCTGTGCATCCTCAGTAGAATGCACAGGGGTTCGATCAAGGGGAACAGTAGGTTGAGTTTGTGGCAGTGAGGTGGAGGGTGTGGGATCAGTATCAGCTAGGTTTGCTGAACAGTCACCCTGGGCACTATGTGTGTTCAACATTGTAGATAACAATGGAACATCGGCCCCTGAGAACTTTGATGAAACTGTTCTCATGCTTTGAAAAATGTTGTTCTTATGTCCCAGTATTGAGTAGATTCTTGCAGTTTTTGAAAGATCTTGGTGCTCAAAATTGAACACCTCCTGCAAGAATCTTGGGTACATGAAGAACTGTGATTTCACTCCTTCTTGAAGGTTGTATCTCAAACCTTCAAGAATGAGGTGGGAAAAATTGAAACCTGCTCCTGTTATCATACCGTGAACTGCCGACGCAAGTCCGGAGCTGAGTTGGTTCCAGCCACTCCTCTTTTGAGATATGCATTGGAGAAGAGTGTGGCAGAGATACTTCCATTTGGAACCCATGAGCGCCTTCTCTATCGTATACTCTGTTTGATTCCCAGTGTACCCTATGGATACAAAGGTCCTCATGTATACGTATCTTGGGTAAGAGAGGGCATCCCCTTCATCCTGAAGCTTGAGGTGTTGGCGGAGTTTTGCTTCAGTGATGATCATTTCCTTACCGTCAACTGTGCCTCTGATTTGAGGAGTGCCCTGTTCAGTGGAATACACAGCTGAGCTCCAAAAATCTTCCATGTGTGAAGTATATATGGTTGGGTTGACGGTTAGGGCATGGTAAATTTTGGACCGACAGAGGAAGTCGATCATACCGTCGAAACCTTCGGATTTCTTGCCCTTGATTAGGTATGCAGTTAGGTTGTGATATGGGGAGAACTTATCGTTGGGGTTATTTATGTCTGCGCCTGCCATTGTTATGGATTCGGAGGGAAGAGAGAAAGGTGTTTGAATGGTGGTTAATTGTGGAGGGCTTTGAATGCTGTGGGGACGGGAGAGAAAGTGATGGGGCTTCAAGAAGGAATGGTGAGTTGTTTGATTGTGAGTTTGGAGTCTAAGGATGGGTAACAATGGGAGGATAATAGTTGCTTGACTTAGGAGCCGAGTGGTCAGAGTGTTGTGCAGAAGAAGTGGTGGTGGATGATGAGGCTGTTGAGTGACCTGAGCTTTTTTCTTTGGCTTGAATCATTTCTAATCCATAAATTTTTAACATACCAAACAGTTCAGTCATCTGCAGAGTCTTCCGGTTTTCAGTTCTTCTGATTGACACTGTGTAGAGTGTCCAACAACTTGGAAGTGATCTGATAAACTTTTTGAGAATGTCTTCATTCTCCAGCTTTACTTTTGAGCATTGTAGCTCTCCCACCAGATAAGTGTACCTGTTGTACAGAGTAGTAAGAGACTCACCATCTTTGTAGACAAAGTTTTCATATTTTTGATTCAAGATGTCTCTTCTATTCTCCTTCAATTCTTCAGATCCAGCAAACATGTTCTCAAGAGCTTCCCATAGCTCCTTGGTAGTCTTGTATTCTCTGAAGTTATGAAAAACTTCATTTGGCAAGCACATATGTATGGCTCCCAAGGCTTTGAAATCCACCTCCATCTTCTTGATGACTTCTTTAGAGTACTATGAAGCTTCTTTAGGGACAGATGGTCCTCCGGAATTAGCAGAGGCCACCATGGGTACATAGGGACCCTCCATTATGGATCTCCACATTCCATATTCTTGATAACAGAAAAAGCTTTCCATTCTATTTTTCCACATGTCATAGTCTTCTCCAAACACTAGTCTTGGTGGTCTGTTAAGGCTTCCGGTATCATCAAATCCAGTATTATGTGCCATACTTTTGGATAGATGATTTCTAGCAAAGAGATAGTAGTGAACAGAACCTGAGAGTGATTAAACAAGTGTGAGTTTGTTTAATCTGAGAGCCAAAGCTCTGATACCACTTGTACGGTCGGTGTTTACAAGATAGTTCTGTTCTAGTTGAGATTGGCAGAAACATTAACAACTATGCAATGTAAACAAGAAACAATGATAATACTGATAAACGCAAATTGTATTAATCTACAAAGTGTAGGTCCCCGTGTGTCTTGGATCGTTGCATGCGAGTGTACGTGGCTAGTCGGATTGGGTACGGAATGCCCGTGACTAGGTGGAGTATCAGACAACACAACAACAAAGTAAACCGACAACAAACACGAAATACTTCAAACTTCGTCTACTGATAATCACATCCGGTTACAGAAAATGAGTGCGAACATATTTTCTGTCAAGACCAGCTATATATACTAAGACCTGTTACCTGCGCACTTAGCAAGTACGCAGCCTTTGTCCATGCGTACTTGCTAAGTTCGCAAGAACTATATCCTGCGCACTTGCTAAGTGCGCACAACACTATATAAAGACAAACAAAGTACAAGTACCTACATATATGTTTACACCTTGATAAACCAATACATACAGATAATAAATACAAATACAAGTACAGCAAGTAAAGTACAAAAGCATAAGACAACATCCAAAGTGTCTGTCACACAAACGTGCTCCAACAAACTCCCCCTTGACAACAGCTCTGGATTGTATTCGGTCTTCAACCTCCTGTAGCTCTAACTTCCCATCTTCAACTTGTAGTCAAGACAGAACTTGACTAGCTTGTCGTATCTTGATTTTTGAAGCTTCGTCCACTCGTCCGTGTAGATGCAATATTTTTCATTGAGAGCCGTCAGATCTTTCACAAAGAAGTTGATGAAAGTGATTTCATCAAAGACCCTGATCAGTTCCTTTGGCTTCAAGCAACCACTCGTGGACCTCACTCTTCCAATCACCACCGCCTCTCCCGTCTTTGGATCTACGTACCTGTACCATATGTTGCCAAGGATATCATGAGATAACTTGCTCAAGGGTATCTTGGTTTCACACAGCACTGGCTTGTAAACCAGCTTCTTTAGGCTTCTGTTAGTCATGGGATGTTTGACAGTCTTATCCCTGACTCTCTTGGGCATTTGAGGCTTGAAAACTTCAAAGTTTTCTGATCTTCTCTCTCGCTATAGTGTATTCCACAAACACATTGCTACTGTGTGCTTAAAATTACCAAGCAGCTCTCGGTTTACAAGATTCACCAGATCGTATTTCGGCAGGGAGCTGAACGTCTCACTTGTGGGTTTCAAGTACTGAACCCCACCCGCTCTTTTGATGGCGAACAACTTATTGTCGTCGTCGAACTTGATAGACAAGATCATACCTGTAGCTCCATGTTTGTCTATAATGGATGTCTTTTGCCAGACAGGAGCTTGATCCTTAGTAAACCATCTGCTAGGATATTTATTTGTAGGATCGGTGATTACAAGATGGATCTGTTCTAGTTGAGATTGGCGGAAACAATCACAACTATGCAACGTAAACAAGCAAACAAAGCTAATACTGATAAATGCAAATTGTATTAATCTTCAATGTTTACAAGATTATAGAGAAAACTCAAAGAAAGCACACTTGTACAAAACGAAGATACAATACATATAAAGGAACTTAGAATTAAGACAGACTCTTGATTCTAAGGATCAGATCAAACATAAGCCTTTGATCTTTGACAGTTACAAGTTACACTACTATTGGTAGATAACTAAAAGACAAGATGTTGCAAACAGTTTTGTTTAGGTCAAAAGTCTTCTGAGGAATTTGTAAGTCCCGTACTTCGTGGATCTTCTTAACAAACACACACGATATCAATTCTCACACTTGATAGGCGGAAACTATCAAGTATGGTGATTCACGAACACAAGAAAACACTTGTAATTACACTTGAATTAATCAAGAGAAAAAACATAATGAACACAAAACAACCGCTAACACAATACACGGCTTTTCCTCACGTCTATCACTCTCAAAAACATTTTTCTGGTAGCTATATCTAATTCTCACGAAAATATGTATTTATACGAGACAAATACCATAAAGCCCATAACACATATTTTCGGTTCACATAGCCTAGCCCAAGACCCAACCCATGAACTAGTTTCACGGTTACAAAACCCGAATATCCATCTATTTGATAAGCGTCAGCCTCACATATTCAAATCCAACAATCTCCCCCTAGGCTGATGCTATCAAATGATATTCATAACTCGAATGTAGCACTGTGATCACCACTTCCAGCATGTAACATGTTCATCAAAATCTATGGTTGTTGCTATGATGTCAATGTTGGTGTAAGTAAAGTTCGACTTAGCTAACCTCTCAAACTTGGGTCTCTCTTTTTTCTCTTGGAGATAGATCCTCATGTGGATCCTAATCAGCATTTGCTTGATCATCTTGCTAAAAGAGAATGTGAGAGGAGGATTCTCAGTAGTTCTTTTCTTTTTCATTCTTTTCCTTTCTAGCAGATTCATAGGTACTTCTTCATGTGTACTTTCATTATCGGAAGATGAAAACACATCTGGATCTTCTGAATCAAGTACATTCAAGCTTGTCAGCTGTTGACACTTCTTCATTCTTCTTCAACCCTAGTTCTTGATTTGAAACAAATTATGCAAGTTCTCAGAAATTTTGTAAGCAGACATTTATATGCAACAGGGAATCCAGTATTCACATGAATACCTAGTACGTCCATGTACTATCAAACCTTTGAAATTTCAACTCTTTTGATAATAAGTCTTTAAATCCAAGAATGGTCAATATTCATAAAGATAAAGCAAAAATAAAATAAATAGAAAAGATAAAAAACTAAACTATAACTGATGTAAAATTAATGATAAAATTTGAAATAAAATCTTTTTGTAATTTTCTTAACAAAATGCAACACAAATTTAAACAAACAGTAATTAACACAGACATGTAACAACGAGCCTTTAGGAAATTTGCAATGGGATCAAATCGTTCTATAGGCAGACCAAGAATCATTTTTCAGCACGTATTTTCTACTCAGACAGATCAAGCAGATTGCTAATATTCAGATCCTTCTAAGCTCATGCTTTAGCTTCAAACCTAAGTTTTTCACTGTGATTTAAGTTATCATGTTTTGAGTATAACCAGTTATGACTTAATGGGTCTCACACTCACATCTCAGAAACCTATAATTAAATGAATATGAATTAAGTGAATTCTTGATGAACTTTAATAGACCCCATAACTTATTAAGTAAACCTTCCCTTCCTCATGATCTTTTGAGCACCTAAATAATAACTAATTGAGCATAACTAGCACAGGTTTATGCAACTTTTCAGGGAATCTCTGACAAAATTTGATAAAAAACATAGCACTACAGGCTTACATGTTCAAAATCATCAGAAGCTCAGGGTCATAGCACTACGGACTTACATGCCTTGACAAGAGATCCGTTCCCAGTCACATATACCCAAAAATAAAAATATTTACAACTATATTTATATGTATGTCTTTAGACATATCTTTTTATGATTTTCCTATAGGACGATATTAACATTGCATGTCTTTTTGCACAAAGATCTGCTTTGCACTATCATTAAGTGTCTTTTCACCTATTGCATGTCAATGCATGTCTTTTAACTATATAGATATATAATATTTACAAATTTGTATCAGGTCAAGCTCGCAACCCCTTTGTGAAGGGTCCCGGTTAGTGCAATCCTAATAGAGGAAGGGTTATCCACAATTCATCAACCTTTATGTTTAAGTTCTCGATTATTAACAGGAATAACAAATTACACTAACCTATGAGATGTTCTCTAAGGCCATAATACTATTTTATTCAAGTGTATCACATGCAGAGCCTATCAACATATCCAATTAATCCTAGCCTTTTTAATTTAGTGCCTTACATGTTATGATCCTAGCCTTAAGAAACAAATATTAATATCACTTCCCATTTGAATGCAAAACTTCCTACTCAAACATAAACAATACTTTTGTATTTTTCTTTTAAATGAACTGAATATTGGTATAAGAGACATTGAAGTCATTCAAGGCTCGGTTGTTGATATCAATTATTCAAGGATTAAAGATTTGAGGCATTTTTAAAGTTTTCGATTGATTTTTGGTGTTAATCGATTATTTCCATGCTTGTTTGCTGCGATTTGTTACTGTTTTGGGAGAACGATTACTGGAAATCGTGTTGAAGATTGAACATCATCTTTGGTGTTCTTCGTGTTCTTGGGGAATTAGTTTGAATTCAAAATTCGAATTCCCTGATTTTTGGGATTTATTTTGGTAACAGAATCAATAAAAGGAAGAAATTTTATTTTGAAAACAAGATTTTCATGATTTACTTCATTACTATCTATGGAGGCTCACAGGAGAGGTTCGTGGACGGATTTACAGGTTCACGGAGGGTTCAAAGGTTCAATGGTTCTTGAGCTTATTTCACGGTTTGAACCTAGTTCTCTACTTGGTTTAAGTTCACGGTTATTCCCAAGGTTCACGGCAGAATCAAAGTTCACAGATTCTATAGCCGTTCACAGGATTTAAAAGTTCACGGTGTTAGTTCACGGTCTGTGGTTTAGATTCTCAGGAGGAGTTCACGGGTTGGTACTTCAAGTTTTCTAAACCTTGTTTACGGTTTGAGTTCACAGCAACCAACTGGTTCATGGCTACAACTGGTTCACGGCTGTCAACCTATTCACGGTAACCAACTCAAGGTATATCTCACGGTTTCCAACCAGTTCACGGGTTCATTGTTGAACTAATTTATAGGTTTGATCAAGGAACTAGTACTCTGATAACATGAATTCTCAACAAGTCACAATGAACTTAAATAGTCCGCTTGACCTACAAATCGGTACAAGCACCAAAACAGATTGAAAACTATACTGATGAAGATTTTGATCTTTTTGAAAGAGACTTGAAAGCCTTAGCATCTCTAACTATGGCTCTGTCCCCCGATATAGCCCATAATTTTAAAGAATGCACTTCTGCTAAGCAACTTTGGGAGTCGTTAGCTCAGGCCTTTGAAGGGAATGATGATATGAAGGCCAGTAGAAAAGAAATGATTATGCAGCAGTTTAACATGTTCAATCATGTTTTAGGTGAAACACTTGAAGCACAATTGTAGAGATTCACAAAGCTAGTTTCATAGATGAGAGGTGCTCAGATTGTAATGAGTGATGGTGATCTGAACAGAAAGTTGTTGAATGGCTTACCACAAAGCTGGGATTGGAACATTTCTCTGCTGAAACGAACCAAATATTTGAACAAGATCCCTTTAAATGATCTGATTTGTATTATCAAATCCTATGATCTGGATGACCAGCAAAGAAAAGTCAATCATGTTAACACAATAAACTCTACTGGTGCACAAAGCAGCAACAGTGCTTTTCTCTCTAGTGTTTCACAAGGAGGCTCTGGATCTGGAGATATGAAATGGTGCTGCTGCTACAGCTAAGACATCTGCAACTGAGCAACAGGCATATTCTGCTCAACAAGCTAAGCTTATTGAAGTAAATACTTCTTTGTGCACTGGCATCATGAACTGTTATGCAGCCTTGTCTCAGGTAACCTATCACCTTCAGAGGTCCTTACTGCTGAACTAAATCAAATTCATCCAGATGATGTGGAGGAACTGGATATCTCTTGGCAACTGGCTATGGCTGTCTTTAGGGCTAAAAACTTCATTAACAAGACCGGCAAGTTCAGATGGAGTGAAGACACAGGGAAAAAGATTGGTTTTAACAAATCAAATCTTCGCTGCTATAATTGCCATGAACCAAGACACTTTGCAAGAGATTGTACTAAACCAAAGGAGCAAAGAGGAAGTGATGCTGGATCATCTTGAGGGGGAAATAATGCTGATAAATCAAAGGCCATGATTAGTCAACAAACTGGTGGATATGACTGGGGAGATCAAATAAAGGAGTTGAACCTGAATCATGCTTTTATGGCAGACATTATTGGAGAGTCTTATGCATGTCCATCATCTAATACTCCACTTGAGGTAATTGCTGCCCTATGTTCTCAATATTGCATAGATAAAGTAGAACTTTATAGAAAACATAATGTTGATCTAATTTTTGAGATGGAAAATTTAAAATATCATAAAAAGAAATTTCTTGAAACTGAAAAGGATTATAAAGAAGCAATAGAGGCTGGTAAAAAGGATGTTTCTTTACTCAAATCTCAACTCAGCAATACATGTTGTTTGCTTACTGATGCTAAGCAAGAAATTATCAGATTAAGTACTGATCTAGAAAATGCAAAATCAAACTTTGTCGAGGCCAAATTCAAAGTAGATTTCTTTGGATAATCTAGTAAAGTAGTTGACATACTTGAAAATCAACTTCATAAACCGGGTAATGGAAGCAAGGGTCTTGTGTATAATAATGTGCCTCCTCCTTTTAATGGAAATTGTACTACTGTTCCTCCCTCTGTAGAGGAACAAGTTAAGGATTTTTTCATGTTTACTCCTGGGAGCAAATCATTTGGAGGTGATTCCCAATCATCATCTTCAACCCCTAAATGTGTGAACAATTCTAATTCTTCTATCTCATGTGCAGAACAAATAGAAATACATGATTGGTCAAGTGAGGATGATGAAGATGATAAGTCACAAGTTTGCAGTCTTAAGTTAAATCATAAAAAATCTGAAAACAATGTTTTTGTTCCTTCTATTTTGAAAAACTCTAATTCTTCTGTGTGATGTGATTGCTTTGAATGTTTCTAGTTCCAAATCTATTTATTCTAAAAATGCTAATATTCATAAGAATACTGTGTTTGTTAAACATTTAGCTAATGGAAACACTGAGAAGCATGTTTTCCAGAAACCAAAACTTGTGATTAAACAAAAGAGTCAGTTTTAAGTTTCTAGAGTCAAGAAAAATACAAAAAGAGTTTACTTTCAATCCATCTAAAAAAAATTCAAAAAATTGTTTGTGTCCAAGTCGGAAGTTTTGAACTGAAATGGGAAGTGATATGAATGTTCGTTTCTTAAGGCTAGGATCAACACAAGTAAGGCTGTATATTGAAAAGGTTAGGATCTATGTTGGATATGTTGATTGGCTCTGCATGTGATATACTTAAACAAAAGAATATTATGGCCTTATTGGGAAACATCTCATAGATTAGTGTAATTTGCTATTTCTGTTAATAATTGAGAACATAAATATAATGTCACACCCCCAATTTCAACTAACGGAGTTTTACCGTTTGGGAAGTGACGAACCAGGATCTCAGACATTAGTTACTTTGAACGACTCTACATGTGACTCAAAATGAAAATATTATACTAATCAGAGTTTCATTGCGGAAGCGTAAAGAAAGTAAATGCGCAAAACACATGCGCCCAAAACCAAAGTCCAAAACGTCCAACATAACCAAGTACAATAAAATAATCCAAACATAAATAAATAAGTCATAATCAAAGTAGTTATGTAGTTATGCATGCCCTAACGTGCACCTGTGTCTTATCTTAACTGTAACATCTCGAAAATAGTAAATAAGTAAATAATAATACGATAGAGATTTAAACGTCATAAAACGAAATAAGAACGGATGGGCTTGGGCTCGGCTCCAACGGGCCGAGGGAAGCCCATGTATAAAAGGGGCAAGGCAGCCCACTAGCTCATTTCACCTTCATTTTTCACCATCTTAGAGAGAGAAAGGGAGCTCGGGTCTAGAGAGAGAAAGTCGACGGATCGTCACGAGATTAGAGGAGCACGTTACAGCTGAGCTCGTGAGCAAAACCTCCGAATCAGAACTTCAATCCAGGTAATGATTCGACCATAATCTGAGTTTTTGTTCACGTTGGGGTTTCTCGAGTTTTAGCTAAATAGATGATGTTTTTACGGATGAAACTTGATAATAAGCTTAGAAATGGCATCTAGAATGGAAACCGCACATTTTGATCAAAGAAAATTGTAAGATTAGCATGATCGGATTAACATGCATGAATTTCGAAATTTTGGTCCATGAACCTGGTACTACGTACTTACCAAGTGCGCAGGAAGGAATTCCTGCGTACTTACCAAGTACGCAGGAGGAAGTCCCTGCGTACTTATCAAGTACGCAGGAGGAAGACTCCTGCGCACTTGCCAAGTGTGCATGAGCAAGTCCCTGCGCACTTACTAAGTGCGCAGGAAGCAGACAGCAGGTTGGTTAAGTAAAGTCAGTAAGTTAAGAATGATTAAACCATTAGAGTCGGGGTTGGGTCTAATGTGTATTTAACTACCTAATCCAGATCGAAAGTGACGCTGTTAGACCTTTGTTTAGGACAACCTAGAGTAGCTCATCAGGTGAGTTATATGTGCCCCCTTCTATGTTATGTGCAAATGATTTATAAATGTTTTGGGGCTGAAGTGTATACACTAAATGAATAAATGTTATAAATGTCAATGTGATCATACGTATATATATATGTATATAAATACTTATATATGAAAATGAATTATGAATAAAGAATGAAGCGTATGACTATAAAGAATGAATGAAAGAAAGGACATAACGTAAAAGAATGAAATCTTGCTTTATATTACATATATATTGCATGTTATGAATGAATGTAAACGTTAAAAACCCTTCTATGACAATGGCTACTTCGGTAGACGGACGACCACGTGATTATTTTGCAACCGGGACAAAAACGTTCCTTCGCAAGCTAGGACGTATGAAAAGGTATAAATGGACGGTCGAAGCAATTGCCTTAACTAATGTAGAACGGTTGCATACATAATGGTCACGTGGGAAACGGATGCCCTAGGGCAGACGGACAAAAATGGCGGACTACGACGGTAGGACGGTAAAGAGCGGACGGACAAAGGTTGCCGGACGGATTTAATGATATGACGGACGGTTTTCTAGAGCCGGACGGTAATGAAATGGACTACGACGGTAGTTCTGACTGCGTTGTCTTCGTGACATTCGCGACAAGTATGATGGGTTGATCTCCCTTAAGATTATGGCCAATAAGTGTTCTCTCAAAGAAAGTATGTATGTACTTATGTATATACCCTCAATGAATGTTATGTGATAAAATAAAGTAAGGAATATTTAAAGGTACGAATATACATATACACGTTATATTCATGAAAAGATAAGTATTAATTATGAATGTCTTTAAACTAGAACTCACCAGCGTTAGCTGACTTTTAGTATACATTTCAGGTAAGGGAAGAAAGGGTCGTGCGATGGCGTGATGGTTACCCGGCACAAGACTGACATCCCACTTTTGTTTATTAAGAATATGTTATGTTTTATTTGTAAAGACTTCCGCTGTTATGATTATGTAATTGAATGATGAATGTTTTAATTTAAGTTCAGTATTTATGACTATGTTTATGAGTAAATCCAACAAGTGAGGTTACCCGGGAAAGGGGCCTTACAAGTTGGTATCAGAGCAATAGTTTGAGAGATTCAGACATCCCTAAATGTCTGGACTCAAACCGATTATGGGACCAACGCACGGATGTCAGTCATGGGTAACCAACGCCAACGCCAGAACAGTAAGTAAGTACTAAGGTTAATACATTTGGATAAGAATAGATACTCAAACCTAGAACCAATAGATGTCAATGTCATGACCAATTTGAAGAGTTTGGAACCCGAAAAGCAATGTAAATTTCTAATCACAAACCGGTCACTGTAATTAAAAATTTACCTTGTTCGTACTGTTTCAAGACTATGATCTGAGAGAATGACATTGATGTATTCCCTTTATGACCATCAGGAAAACTAGGAACTATGGCCGGAGGAGGAAGAACTGGACGCCGAGGCGGTCGCACTGGCCGAGTGGGTAGACCTCCATTGAATCGAAGAAGTGAAGAGGAAGAGAGTGTGCACGCAGAACACACTGAGAGTGTGCACGAAACTAATGTGACCCCAACTGGGGACGGCAATCAAGGGCCTATACAGTTGGAACCCGAGGTTAGGGATGCTATTGCCCGCGAGGTGGTACTTACTCTGAAGAACATATTGCCTGACCTATTATCTGAGGCACTAAAGAAAATCAAAGAAGAGGATGAAGGGAACAATGAAGAGAAAATTTATGACAGTGACGGGGATGAAGTAAAAGTGGCATCAAGCAATCGTGGGTGTACTTACAAAGGTTTCAAGGACGGAGACCCACCTAAGTTTGATGGAACCAAGGATTCGGTGGCTACTTTCGAATGGATTGAGAGAATGAACGCTGTAATCAACATCAGCGAGTGCCGACCGGACCAGGCGGTTAAATATGTTGCTCATTCTTTCACCAATGAGGCACTAGGTTGGTGGAGAAACATTCAAAGAACAAAGTCGCCAAATGCTATTGCCAGAATGACATGGGAAGACCTGAAGAAACTCATAATCCAAAAGTTCTGCCCACAGAACGAGATTGATCGCGTGGAGAACGAGTTCCTAAACTTCAAAGCTGGCGACAAGACTCATCGTCAATATACTTCAAGGTTCAACGAGCTGGCCCAACTGGTACCACACTTGGTGGAAACCGAAGAACGTATAATCAAATACTATGTCAAGGGTCTGCCGCAAAGGGTCCGTGTCCACGTAAAAGCCAACCTACCCTCGACCTTTGAGTCGGTAGTCAACCTGTCTGGAATCGTTTACGACGATTATGCCAATGAGGACCCGACACATGTGACACAAAAGAGAAAGTGGGAGAATCCGTCTAGAGGCACCGGAAGAGGGAATGAAACAACTGGAATTAAGAAACCGAGGTTGGACGGATATGAAACGTGCAAGAAATGTGGAAGGCAACATAGTGGCGAGTGTCGAATCGGCACCACCGTGTGTTATAAGTGCGGGAGGCCGGGGCACTACTCCCGAGATTGTTGGAAGGACGCCAAATGCCAAGTATGTGGATTGTTTGGGCATCTGACAAAGAACTGTAGGAAGGCCGGCCAATCTGGTTCGGGAAAGGAGAAGGAACAGGAACAACAAAAGGCAAAGACTCGGGCCTATGCCTTAACTGAGGAAGAAGCAAGGGGAAACCCTGATGTCGTGTCAGGTACGTTCCTAGTTAATGATGAACATGCTGCTATTTTATTTGACTCTGGTGCTAGTAAAAGTTTTATATCCAATGCATTTAGTCGTAAACTGGATTGCACTATCAACACCATAATAAAGGCCTTTAGCGTACAAACTGCCGTGGGTAAGAATTCGGCAGTATTTCAAGTAACGGAGGATTGCATCATAGAAATAGAGGGACATAAGTTTCAATCTAGATTATTCCTTCTCACCTTAGGAGGATTCGATATAGTATTGGGTATGGATTGGTTAGCTGCCAACGAATCTCAAATCATATGTAAACGTAAGAGAATACACCTAAAAGCTCCTAGCGGCAGTCCAATTACGGTTTATGGGGATTGGAATTGCACGATGCCAAACGTCATCTCGATGATCAAGGCCGAAAGTTACATGAGGCGCGGTTGCGAAGCTTATCTGGCATATGTTATTGATGATATAATGAAAACGAAAGAACTCAAGAATGTACCCGTGGTGTGCAACTTTCCGGAAGTATTCCCTGAGGATCTACCTGGGTTGCCACTCGATCGGGAAATAGAATTTCAGATTGACTTACTGCCAGGAGCTGAGTCCGTTGCCAAAGCCCCCTACCGATTGGCTCCGTCAGAAATGAAAGAATTGATGTCTCAACTAGAGGAACTAACCGAAAAAGGGTTTATTAGACCGAGCATCTCACCATGGGGAGCTCCGGTACTTTTTATAAAGAAGAAGGACGGCAGCATGCGTATGTGCATTGACTACCGCGAATTGAACAAGAGGACAGTAAAGAACAAATACCCATTGCCTAGAATAGACGACCTTTTTGATCAACTGCAAGGTGCGAGTTGGTTCTCAAAGATCGATCTTAGGTCGGGTTACCATCAGTTAAAAGTAAGGGAAGAAGACGTACCAAAACCGCGTTTTGCACGCGTTATGGACATTATGAATTCCTCGTGATGTCCTTCGGACTGACTAACTCTCCAGCAGCGTTCATGGATTTGATGAATAGAGTATGTCGACCAATGTTGGATCGATCAGTGATAGTCTTTATAGACGACATACTGGTATATTCGAAAAGAGAGGGTGATCATCACTGTCACCTAAGAGAAGTTCTGGGGTGCTAAAGAAGGAAAAGTTGTACGCAAAATTCTCCAAATGCGCGTTTTGGCTTAGGGAAGTCCAATTCCTAGGTCATGTGATAAACCCAAACGGCATCATGGTGGATCCTGCAAAGATCGAGACAGTAAAGGAATGGAACATCCCAAAGACACCAACAGAGATACGAAGTTTTCTAGGATTGGCAGGCTACTATCGAAGGTTTATTCAAGACTTTTCAAGAATAGCCTTGCCACTTACTAAGTTGACACGGAAGGAAGTGAAGTATGAATGGGGTCAAACCCAAAACAACGCGATTTGAAGAACTTAAGGCACGATTAACCCAAGCTCCAGTCTTGACTCTGCCTGAGGGAAATGAAGACTTGGTAGTCTACTCTGACGCTTCGGGGCAGGGTTTGGGTTGCGTACTCATGCAACGAGGAAAGGTAATTCCTTATGCATCGCGGCAACTAAAGATTCACGAGGTTAACTACCCAACACACGATCTAGAATTAGCAGCAGTAGTTTTCGCGTTGAAAATATGGAGACACTATCTGTATGGAGTTAAATGCACCATTTACTCCGATCACAAAAGCCTGAAGTACTTTTTCGAACAAAAGGAATTAAACATGAGACAAAGAAGATGGTTAGAGCTACTAAAAGACTATGATTGCGAAATATTGTACCATCCAGGCAAGGCAAACGTAGTGGCTGACGCTTTAAGTAGAAAGGAAGAATCGACACCTATCCGGATCAAAGCGTGTCAGCTGATCATAACGCCAGATTTGATGGGTGAAATAACAAAGGCACAAGATGAAGCACTGTTAGAAAGAAATGTGAAACGGGAAAGGATAGTAGGACAACAAGGGAACTTAGATACAAATGCATACGGAGTACGAACTAGGTTTGGCCGGATGTGGATACCTAAGATTGGCGAGCTTAGAGCCAAAATACTCGATGAGGCCCATAAGTCTCGTTATTCTATCCACCCCGGGACAAACAAAATGTATCAAGACTTGAAGAAAGAGTACTGGTGACCTGGCATGAAGAATGATGTGACTGAATACGTGAACAAGTGCTTAACGTGTTCACTAGTTAAGGCCGAGCACCAGAAACCATGTGGTAAAATGCAACCCTTACCAATACCAGAATGGAAGTGGGAGGAAATCACGATGGACTTCATTACCAAGCTACCGCGAACAGCTAAAGGCAATGATACCATTTGGGTGATCGTTGACCGCTTGACGAAAAGTGCTCACTTCTTGCCAATACGTGAGACTTCTTCATCAGAAAGACTAGCAGAAATTTTTATCAAGGAAATTGTGAGCAGACATGGTATGCCGCTGTCGATTGTGTCTGACAGGGATACTAGATTCACGTCAAGGTTTTGGAAGAAATTCAATGAAGCGATGGGCACTAGATTTAACATCAGCACCGCTTACCACCCTCAGACCGATGGTCAATCCGAAAGAACCATTCAGACCTTGGAGGGCATGCTCCGGGCCTGTATCATTGACTTTGGTGGGAGCTGGGACAGCCATCTACCATTGGCAGAATTTTCATATAACAATAGCTACCACACAACTATTGGCATGCCGCCATTTGAAATGTTGTATGGGAGGAAATGTAGGACCCCGGTTTGTTGGGGGGAAATTGGACAGAAGTATTTTGCAAGTCTCGAAGTGGTCAAAGCTACTTCCGAGAAATTTGATCAAATCAAGGCTCGGATGAAAGCCGCAAAGGACAGACAGAAATCATACGCGGACAAGCGAAGAAGGGATTTAGAGTTTCGGGTAGGGGACATGGTACTGTTAAAGGTATCACCATGGAAAGGAATCATCCGATTCAGAAAGCGTGGCAAACTAAGTCCAAGGTTTGTCGGACCTTTCAAGATTCTAGCAAGAGTGGGTCAAGTTGATTACAGACTCGACCTTCCCGTCGAGCTTAGTGGAATACACCCTACGTTCCACGTGTCGCACTTACGCAAGTGCCTAGCTGACGACACAGCTCACATACCTTACGACGAGATCGAGGTGGATAACAGTTTAAATTATGTAGAGGAACCGATTGCCATTCTTGACCGAGCTGAAAAACGACTACGCAATAAGTCGATACCTTTAGTCAGAATACAATGGAAGCACAGAAAAGGGTCAGAAGCTACATGGGAAAAAGAAGACGAGATGAGGGGACTATACCCTCAATTGTTTAACGTGTAAACAGTTTCGAGGACGAAACCTCTTTAAGGAGGGTAGACTTGTAACATCCTGAAAATAGTAAATAAGTAAATATAATACGATAGAGATTTAAACGTCATAAAACGAAATAAGAACGGATGGGCTTGGGCTCGGCTCCAACGGGCCGAGGGAAGCCCAGGTATAAAAGGGGCAAGGCAGCCCACTAGCTCATTTCACCTTCATTTTTCACCATCTTAGAGAGAGAAAGGGAGCTCGGGTCTAGAGAGAGAAAGTCGATGGATCGTCACGAGATTAGAGGAGCACGTTACAGCTGAGCTCGTGAGCAAAACCTCCGAATCAGAACTTCAATCCAGGTAATGATTCGACCATAATCTGAGTTTTTGTTCACGTTGGAGTTTCTCGAGTTTTAGCTAAATAGATGATGTTTTTACGGATGAATCTTGATAATAAGCTTAGAAATGGCATCTAGAATGGAAACCGCACATTTTTATTAAAGAAAATTGTAAGATTAGCATGATCGGATTAACATGCATGAATTTCGAAATTTTGGTCCATGAACCAGGTACTGCGTACTTACCAAGTGCGCAGGAAGGAATTACTGCGTACTTACCAAGTATGCAGGAGGAAGTCCCTGCGTACTTGGAGGAAGACTCCTGCGCACTTACCAAGTGCGCATGAGCAAGTCCCTGCGCACTTACTAAGTGCGCAGGAAGCAGACAGCAGGTTGGTTAAGTAAAGTCATTAAGTTAAGAATGATTAAACCATTAGAGTTGGGGTTGGGTCTAATGTGTATTTAACTACCTAATCCAGATCGAAAGTGACGCTGTTGGACCTTTGTTTAGGACAACCTAGAGTAGCTCATCAGGTGAGTTCTATGTGCCCCCTTCTATGTTATGTGCAAATGATTTATAAATGTTTTGGGGCTGAAGTGTATACACTAAATGAATAAATGTTATAAATGTCAATGTGATCATACGTATATATATATATATGTATATAAATACTTATATATGAAAATGAATTATGAATAAAGAATGAAGCGTATGACTATAAAGAATGAATGAAAGAAGGACATAACGTAAAAGAATGAAATCTTGCTTTATATTACATATATATTGCATGTTATGAATGAATGTAAACGTTAAAAACCCTTCTATGACAACAGCTACTTCGGTAGACGGACGACCACGTGATTATTTTGTAACCGGGATAAAAACGTTCCTTCGCAAGCTAGGACGTATGAAAAGGTATAAATGGACGGTCGAAGCAATTGCCTTAACTAATGTAGAACGGTTGCATACATAATGGTCACGTGGGAAACGGATGCCCTAGGGCAGACGGACAAAAATGGCGGACTACGACGGTAGGACGGTAAAGAGCGGACGGACAAAGGTTGCCGGACGGATTTAATGATATGACGGACGGTTTTCTAGAGCCGGACGGTAATGAAATGGACTACGACGGTAGTTCTGACTGCGTTGTCTTCGTGACATTCGCGACAAGTATGATGGGTTGATCTCCCTTAAGATTATGGCCAATAAGTGTTCTCTCAAAGAAAGTATGTATGTACTTATGTATATACCCTCAATGAATGTTATGTGATAAAATAAAGTAAGGAATATTTAAAGGTACGAATATACATATACACGTTATATTCATGAAAAGATAAGTATTAATTATGAATGTCTTTAAACTAGAACTCACCAGCGTTAGCTGACTTTTAGTATACATTTCAGGTAAGGGAAGAAAGGGTCGTGCGATGGCGTGAAGGTTACCCGGCACAAGACTGACATCCCACTTTTGTTTATTAAGAATATGTTATGTTTTATTTGTAAAGACTTCCGCTGTTATGATTATGTAATTGAATGATGAATGTTTTAATTTAAGTTCAGTATTTATGACTATGTTTATGAGTAAATCCAACAAGTGAGGTTACCCGGGAAAGGGGCCTTACATTAACGACCTAAGAAAACATGAAAGAAAATATGTCAACACGAGGTTGGTGAGTTCACAGGTTTCAATATATGTAAATAAGCGTTTACCAGATTTATGTTCATTCATTATGTATCTATAGGTAGCTAACCTATGCTCATGTTTAACTCAAGCGCTCGCAACCGAAGCTAACATTTCACCCGTTCGATCTCTAATCGAGTTAGCGCGACTAACGCGGGTGGGATTTGTCAAACCCAGTAGTACTACTAAACATTACCTCGCTAAGATCCATATTAACGGTCCGATATAAGTTGAGGACTTTATGTGATAGCGTGTTATGCTTAGTTTTAACATTGATATCATAAGAATTACAAAATCTCAAATTCGTTTAATCATGTTTTCTCCCCCAAGTTAAAACAGTAAAAGGGGCCGTGAAAACTCACCTGCGTTGCGTTGTAGGTAGTATCACACAAAGGATAAGTTGGAACCACGTTGTAAGTCTCAAACGACTTACGAATGCCCTAAAATTATAAACGCATAAATTAGGGACAAAAATGGGAATAGTGACATCGACACGGAATGAGAAAAGTCTTAACGAAACGCTCTAATATTCAAGAGTGGATGAAAGTGTGCACGTAGTTAGGAATTTCCTTACGCGACGAATGACACAAATAATATTGAATATAACCGGGTGTTTTGTCATTCACAAAAATTGAGAGAAAAATAATAATATATATATCTACGAGTAAATAATATAACTAATTATATTATTAAATAGTCTAAACGTCCCACAAGATATAAAACGATACGAAATGATATATACATATATATTATTTAATAGGATTTGTCACGGGATGAAAATAATATAAACATATTATTTTATATAAATTTACGGTTTAAAAATAATATATATATTATTTCTTTTGTTAATAATAACAATAATATTTTATTTATAAAACTGGGAATAATAAAATATGTTAATAATTCAAACCCGAGCCCAGGGGTTGTTTCCCGGACTAAAACACATTTATATAATAATTTAATATTATAAAGTTTGATTTTTATTAATTAAATATAATAGAAAAACTGTTCAAAAAATAGATGTGGGAGCCCGACCTCGAACCCGGGTCTCTCCTACACACGCACAAGTCACTAACCAGTCCCGCTCGCTAGGGTATCGCGACAGATATCCGTATCAAATTGTTTTAACAATCAAATGTCAGGTGTTCTTCCCCCTTAACGATACTCGGTCCAAACCAGTCCAATTACCATCGAATTCGACCATGTCTGGATACAATTGCATAGGGGTTTTGATAATCGGGGTATTGTGAATCTGGGGACTCATTTAATTTGAAAACCATCGGTTTTAAGATCGCTAATTTACTGAAAGAGGGATCGTAACCCTAGTTTAGGAACTCAAAATTGATTTGAAGTATTCTGATAATAAAAGTTGATAGAATCATAGGGTTTTTGTTAAACGAAACCTTGCGAATCTGTTGATGTGGTTTAATTGCATTAAATTCGTGTTTAAGATCGAAAACCCCAAATCGTTTCCAGAACGAACCCTAATTACTGGATTATGATCAATTCGATGATGGAAGCCCGATATTTCATAGGGCTTTCACTCTACAGACTATTCCGAGTTTAATAATGTGGTTTAATTTGATTTAAAAACAGTTTAGAGTTGAATTCGACAATCTAGTTTCGTAAGAACCCTTGATTACGGGTTACAACAATTTCTATAATAAAACATTGAATTGATAGAGGGCTTTAAAAAAATGGTATTGCGAACCGAACTGTATGGGTTAATTGAATTATGATTGAGTCTAGACTAGGGTTCGATTAAACCGGTCAGTGATAAACCCTAGATTACAAATTTTGATCGAATTGATAATGTAAGCCCTAATTGAGTTAGGGCTTTTATTTAGAAGATAAAAGCGAAGCTGATGATGTATCTAGTTACCTGATTTGATGTCGGGACGGTGGAGATCGACTAAAACAGGTCCGACGATGACTGGTTCGATTCCCGGTGGCTTCTAGTGCAAATCCAATCGAATAGACGTGTGCAGAAACTCTAATGAGGATCGTTTTAAGTGTGCAGGGTGTTTGATCGAGAGAATTTTGATCGAATTGTCTGAATTTGATGGATATTCATTGTCGGTCGACGGTTACGACTTGAACACCCATTATTGGGTTTAATTCAATATAATTATAAGGATTAAAGGTTCAATGATGGTTCTAACTGTTATTAAAGATCAAATCTGTTACGAATTCGAATGATATTTGGATATGATTTGTGAATTTGGATTCAATTTGCGATGTTGACTTTTGAAAGTCAACAGGAACTAATTTCGTTCAATTTTGACTTTGAGAAGTCAATGGAACATGTTTTAGGTATTTACATAACTAGTCCCTGTGGTTTTAATTCAATTAATGACAGAATTAGTCCTTGTGGTTTAATATTGAGTTAACTGGGTTTGGTTTTAATAGAAAACTTAACGGAATTTCTAACTGGACTAACTGAAAAGTCCGGATTGTCACATCATCCCCTAGTTAAAAGAATTTTCGTCTCGAAAATTAAATAACTAAAAAAACAATTTCTCGGGATATCACATCATCCCCTAGTTAAAAGAACTTTCGTCCCGAAAATTAAATAGTACCTTAAGAATTTGACACGGAGTGCTTGAACAGATTAGGATATTTACGCGTCATCTGATCCTCGGGCTCCCACGTGAATTCCGGTCCGCGTTTCGAGTTCCAACGAACTCTGACAATAGGGATTTTACTGTGCTTTAACGTTTTGACTTCCCTATCCATAATTTCCATGGGTTCTTCGATGAAACGTAACTGTTCATCAATGTGTAGTTCCTCAAAAGGAACTGCGAGTGATTCGTCTGCTAGACATTTCTTCAAATTTGAGACGTGAAAGACGTTGTGTACACCACTAAGTCCTTCAGGTAAGTCCAGTTGATACGCTACTGGTCCGATTCTCTTCATTATCTTGAATGGTCCAACATAACGAGGATTCAGTTTGCCTCGTTTCCCGAAACAAATGACACCTTTCCAAGGTGAGACTTTGAGTAAGACCATGTCACCTATTTGAAACTCTAAGGGTTTACGACGCTTGTCGGCATAGCTCTTTTGACGATCACGAGCTGCCGCCATACGGTTTCTAATTTGAACGATCTTTTCGGAAGTTTAAAATACAAGTTCAGGACCTGTAAGTTGACTATCCCCAACTTCGGTCCAACAAATAGGAGAACGGCATTTCCGTCCATAAAGTGCTTCAAATGGAACTGCCTTGATGCTAGTGTGATAACTGTTATTGTAGGAGAACTCCACCAACGGTAGGTGAGACTCCCAAGTGTTACCGAAATCAATCACACAAGCTCGTAGCATATCCTCCAGCGTTTGAATAGTATGTTCTGTTTGGCTATCCGTTTGAGGATGGTATGCTGTGCTCATATCTAGACGCGTTCCTAAAGCTTTATGTAACGACTGCCAGAAACGAGAGGTGAATAGTGCATCACGATCCGAAATGATAGAGATTGGCACCCCGTGCCGAGAGACTATTTCTTTCAAGTAAGTACGAGTGAGCTTATCCATTTTGTCGATCTCTTTGATTGCTAAGAAGTGAGCGGACTTTGTTAATCGATCAAAAATTACCCAAATGGTATCACATCCGGTTGGTAATTTGGTAATGAAGTCAATGGATCTTTGTTCCCATTTCCACATGGGAATTTCTGGTTGTTGGAGAAGACCGGATGGTTTTTGATATTCAACTTTGACCTTCGCGCAAGTCAGACACTTACTAACATAGGTGGCTATATCGGCCTTCATCTTCGGCCACCATTATAGCACGTTTAGATCATGGTACATTTTGTCGGAACCTGGATGTATCGAGTAATGAGATTTATGAGACTCATCCATAACTAGTTCCCTTAGGTTTCCGAATACTGGAACCCATATTCGCTTGGCGAAGTAGCGAATACCATCAGATTTGACTTCAAGTTGTGCTTCCATACCGCGTGTTCCTTCCAACAGTAGGTTTTCCTCTTTTAAGGCTTCGAGTTGAGCACTACGGATTTTGTTAGGTAATCCGGGGTGAATAGTAAGCTGTAACGCTCGAACTCGTTTGGGTTTTGTTCCTTTTCGACTTAGGGCATCAGCTACAACATTAGCTTTACCCGAGTGGTACCGGATCGCACAGTCATAATCGTTTAAGAGTTCGACCCAACGACGCTGTCGCATGTTCAACTCTTTCTGTTCGAGGATGTGCCGAAGACTCTTGTAATCGGTGTAGATGGTGCACTTGGTACCGTACAAGTAATGTCTCCATATCTTAAGTGCGAAAATTACGGCTCCAAACTCTAGGTTATGAGTGGTGTAGTTTCTCTCGTGGACCTTTAGTTGACGTGAAGCATATGCGATCACCTTTTCGTGTTGCATTAAGACACAACCAAGACCCTGAATAGATGCATCACAATACACCACAAAATCATCGGTTCCTTCCGGGAGAGTTAGAATAGGTGCCCTGCAAAGTTTCTGTTTGAGGTGTTGGAATGCTGACTCTTGGTTATCACCCCAACTATAGGCTTTTCCCTTTTGAGTTAAGGCAGTGAGAGATTGTGCAATCTTTGAAAATCCCTCAATGAATCGACGGTAATAACCAGCCAATCCCATAAATTGTCACACCTCAGTCGGAGTAGTCGGTGCTGCCCAATTCTTGATAGCTTCTATCTTTGTTGGGTCAACATGTATTCCTTTCTCGTTAACCACATGCCCTAGGAACTGAACTTCTTGATCCAGAATTGACACTTGGAAAACTTAGCATACAGTTGCTCTCGCTTAAGTAATTCCAAAATTAGGCGTAGATGTTCCTCATGTTCTTCCTTGTTATTGGAATAAATGAGGATGTCGTCGATGAAAACGATAATGAATTGGTCAATGTAAGGCTTACACACATGGTTCATGAGGTCCATGAATACCGCAGGTGCGTTGGTTAATCCGAAAGGCATGACCATAAACTCGTAATGGCCGTACCTTGTTCTGAATGCAGTCTTAAAGATATCCTCTTCTCGGACTCTTAACTGATGGTAGCCGGACCTAAGATCTATTTTGGAATAGAAACTTGATCCTTGGAGTTGATCAAAGAGGTCATCTATGCGAGGCAAAGGGTAGCGGTTCTTGATTGTGACTTTATTCAGCTCCCGGTAGTCAATACACATACGGAAAGTCCCGTCCTTCTTCTTGACAAATAGTACCGGAGCTCCCCACGGCGATGAACTAGGTCGGATGAAACCTTTATCCAACAAATCTTGCAATTGAGTGGACAACTCTTGTAATTCACTGGGTGCCAGTCTGTAAGGTGCCCGAGCAATCGACGCTGCTCCGGGTGCTAGATCAATTTGGAACTCAACTTGACGGTGCGGTGGCATACCAGGCAGATCCTCGGGAAATACTTCCAAGAATTCACAAACGATGAGAATATCTTCAATCTTCTTCTCTTCTGATGGCTGCTCAGCAACGAGAGCCAAAATAGCCGTATGCCCCTTTCGAAGGCATTTTTGTGCTTTCATAAAAGATATGATGCACATGACTGCACAAACTCTTTCGCCCTGAACGGAAAGGGTTTCTCCACTCGGGAGAGGAATACGAACAATCTTTTCATGTCAGATAATTTCAGCTTGGTTTTTAGATAACCAATCCATACCGACAATTACATCAAAACTACCAAGTGTGACCGGCATAAGGTCGATATCAAATATATGTTTAGCTAGCTCAAGCTTACATTCCTTAAGAATGTGAGTTGCTTCAATTATTTGGCCATCAGCTATCTCTATTATATACTTAGCTTCTAACAGAGTTTTTTTATCATATCACTAAGTTTCTTAGATATAAAACTTCTATCAGCACCAGTGTCAAAAAGGACAGAAGCAAAGTAATTATTTAAGAGAAACTTACCGGTGACCACACTATGATTGTAACGGGCTTCTCCGGATCCTAGAACGAAGGCTCGTTCCTTCGCACCATTTCCTCCACCATTGCCATTGTTATTCAGGTTAGGGTTGTGGTTTCCATTACCCCCTTTCTTCAATTGAGGACAATTTTTCCAAATATGTCCTTCCTTTCCGCACTCAAAACAACCCCTTGTGGATCCAAGTTGTTGAAATGGTTGTTTAGCTTGTAACTCACCCCTACAATCCTTGGCAGCATGACCTATTTTTCCACTCCTCTGGCAACGATTGCAAAACCCGAAGTGGTGGAAGTTGCACTTGTTACACTTCGGAGACTTTCCCGCGTAACCATTCTGGTTTTGACCTGAAGAGGTCGATTGGTTGGAATTCTTAGGAGACTCAAACCTACGCTGCTGCTGCTGTGGTTGATTAAACTGGGGTTGGTTAGGCTGGGGTCCTTTGGAATGAGAGTTGGAGTGGTTGTGGGTATTGGAATGGTGATCAAACTTGCGTTTGTGATTGTCGGTGGGTTTAGAGACCGAACCTCTCGGAGGTAGAGTCCCTTGAGTCACCGCCTGATCGGTTAACTTATGGGCAAGTCGGATAGTTTGTTGCATAGTGGCAGGATTAGATGAAGTAACCATGCTTTGTATTTGAGGCACTAGGCCTCCAATATAAAGCGCAATTCTCTTGTAATCAGGGGTCACCATATGCGGGCACATAGTAGCAAGTTCATGTGAACGTGTGGTGTAAAGTTCAATTTCAGAACCCTCCATCTTTAGGTTCCAAAACTCTCCCTCTAACTTCTAGATCTCATCGCGAGGACAGTATTCCTCCTTCATCATTGATTTAAATTCCTCCCATGGGAGTCCATTCGCCATGGCCAGACCCAACATTTGGACCTGGGCGTTCCACCATGTGAGAGCCGAGCCTTCAAAGTTTCGGCGGCAAACTTTACCTGATTAGCCACGGGACAGTTGCACATGGCAATCACTGATTCAACCTTCTCAAACCATGGAAGTAGTCCAACGGCTCCTTCAGCTCCACTAAAGGCGTGGGGCCTACAATCCATGAATGTCTTGAAAGTGCAGGCTGGTTGTTGATTTTGCTGGTTTTGCTGGCCTGGATTTAGAAATAAAAATAGGATTGGAATTATAGAGTTTAGGACAAGCTTTTTGTGAGATGAATTGACATCATTAGTCAATAGCTAAAGCATTTACCTGCAGCATTCTGTGCTGCTAGAGCCTCCGCCACACTATCATTTATTAGTGCCGCTAGCTCCGCTGCCGTCATGTTAATGGTACCTCGACCACTGGCACGACCTCCACGTCCTCCACGTCCTCTCCCTGACATGATTCTTCACAATCACAAATGAAAAACAATGAGAAATATATCACATATTAAACATTATTCAGGTATGAGTAAGAAGATACAACATCTAATAATTTGAAAATTAAATAAATTGTAAGGCTACAACATAAATAACTCAAACATTAAACTTCTCATGCTTTTATTGAATGAGAACAACCTTACCCATCTAGGTTTGAAAAGAGAAATAACATAAGCAAAAACAGTCATGAAAAGGAAGATAGAATAGGAATATCAACAAACATCTTCGTCATCGGAAGAAACATACGATTATGCATCGTCTATCTCCACCGGTTCCTCCTCCAAAGGCTCCTCCTCGAAGGGTTCTTCCTCAAAGGGCTCCTCCTCAAAGGTGTTAGGACATAGTTTGTAATGACAAAAGCTTGTAATAGTTCAGATCTTATGTCTTTATGTTTTTGTTATGTAAAAGTCACTAAGTGTTTATGCAAGTTTACCTAGAGGCGAACTTGTTAAGTTCGCCTGGTCTAACAGAGGCGAACTTAATAAGTTCGCTTAAGTCTATCTGAGGCGAACTTGTTAAGTTCGCTTAATCTGTTAGAGGCAAACTTAATAAGTTCGCCTATATCAGGTCAGTTGTTTATAAATAGAGAACATACTAGAAACAGAACAGAATAGAGATTTATCGTAGTCTGATTGAGTCTGTAAACTCTACTGTGATTTGGAATACAATTGTGAAGGTTATTTACTTGATTGTCTACATTGTCTTTTGTGCGTATAAACGTTGATTCGTTGGATTCCGCACTCCGAGTTAACGTCACGTCTTATCACGAGAATGATCTGTAGAAGTGCCATGAGGGCCTACAAGTGGTATCAGAGCTTATGCTCGTGATTCTTGTTGATTCTAGACGGTTTTATATGCAAATTGACATGAAATTCGTCATTTTTGAGTTTTTCATTTCCATGGAGTTTTTCAAGATTGATTCAGATATGATTTTGTGTTTTTGAAGAGGATTTTGATGAAATTGATCCGATAGAAAGCTTCTAATTGACAAATTACACAATCCTACGGTCCAATTTTGATTAATTCCTTCAAATCAGTGATTAATGATGATTTCAGTATGTTTCTTGTTCGTACGTGTTCTTGATCTTGATTCTGTTACTGCAAGCGAACTTGCTGATTAGTGTGCATACGAACTTGTCAAGTTCGCTTCTCACAGGTTTAAGCGAACTTATTTTAGGCGAACTTAATCAGATTGTTGGATTCTGATTTAAGCGAACTTATTTTTAAGCGAACTTAAGCAGATTTCAAGTTTCTGGTTTAACATTAAGTTCGCTTGGGTGTCTCTGAGGCGAACTTATTATCTTCGCCTAAGGGTTAAGGGAGTTCAACACTTGAAAATTTTTTAGGAAAAATGTCAAATACGGTTCAAGTAACGAATATGTTCAATTATGACAATGAGATCGGTATATCTCAAAAACCTCCAAAGTTGTTGAATCTTACTGATTACTTAAATTGGAAAGATCGGTTCGACCAGTTCGTATCTTTTACCGATACCAGTCTGTGAATTTCGATTTTAGAAGGATATACGCATCCGACTTATTCGTGGATGGGACAGGATGATGTTCCAAAGCCGATGTCAGCGTTAACGACTGAAGATAAGTTGCTATTTGACAGGTAAAAGAAAGCAATGGCTAGTATTTCGATGTCTCTTCCGAAGGAAATATATCACAGTTTCAAACAGTTCAAGTCTTCTCAACAACTGTGGGAAGCATTACAGAAAAGGTGTGATGGAAGTTTGGATGTGAAGAAGAGTAGAAAGGAGCTACTAAAGAAGCAGTTCTTGGTCTTTAAACATTTTCAAAACGAATCATTGGATAATCTTGCTACAAGATTCTATCATCTTCTTAGTGAACTGGCAAGTGCGTCTGTGGTGTATGAGACTGAGGAAATCAATGATAAGTTCTTGGAGGCTTTACCATCAAAATTTGATGTGTACATGGTTTTAATCAAAGAGAATATTAAGTACAAAACCATGTCTCTTGAAGAAGTTCTAGGGAAGATTCAGTCGCATGACATGAATATGAAGAAGAAAGAGACTAACTTGGAGCATATCCAGGATCCCTCAATGTATTTTGCCAAATCTACTGGTAAAACTGGTACTAGAGTGGCATTCTTTTCTGGTGATGCTCAAGATTCTTCAAATGATCAGTGTTCTGGAGTTCCGATTCATTCTAGTCATTCAAGCCATTCTGGATTTTCTGCGACTACAGCTTCTACTTCATCTGGATCTCATTTGAATCAGAAGGTTGCTTATGATTATCTTGGTATGTTTTCCTCATTCATGGCATCATATGAGAATTTTATTGGAGGTAAAATACATGATCCTGAGGTTATAGAAGAAGATTTCAGACAGATTGACCATGTTGATCTGGAAGAAATGAATATCCAATGGAATATGGCCATGTTGATGCGCCAAGCTAAAGATTTCTTGATGAAAACTGGCAGAAAATATATTGACTCAAATAGTCGATCTCGCATGGGTTTTGATAAAAGCAAAGTTCGGTGTTACAACTGTCAAGAATATGGTCACTTTGCTAAGGAATGTGTGAAGCCAAAGGTCGAGTTTGATTCCCAAAAGAAGCAACCTAATTTTCAACATAATAGGAATCAGACACATGGTTCATCTGGTAATACAAATCATGCATATGCTTCATCGGCATTGGTTGCTCAGAACGATGAAAACTATGACTGGGGCATTCATCTGGAAGACTTGGTGGGTGCTGTGAGTCAGGTTTTGTAGCAGAAATTCATTCTGAAAAACCAGAGGAGTCGACTGATGATGAAAGTTCTAGTGATGATTCTTGTGATGGTGACAGTGTTCCAAGCGTTGATGAAGAAATAGAATAAGTGCAGAATATTGATTCTGATGCTGCATCAGGTGTTGCTGAGGAGGATATTGTTCTTACTCAAAATGCTTCTGATGGTGCTGATTCAGAAAATATTCCCATTGCCAAAGTATTCATGGCAGACATGTCTGATCCGTCTAAGGTAAAAGACTCTGTTTGTCATATTTACTATTCTAACTGCATTACTGTTAAAGATAAATTGCAAAGGTCATGGATGATAACACAAATTTGATTTGTGATATGAAATCGATGCATTCAATTAACCAGAAACTGAAAGATAATGATAAATTGTGCATCGATAGAATTGAGTCTTTGAAAAGAGACTTAAATTCTCTGGGGTTGAAATATAAAGAGCAAGGTTATCATCTAGATATGGCTTATGCTGAGATAGAAAAACGTAATGAAGTTGTTGCTCAAAAGAATAAAGAAATATCTGACAAAGAGTCTGAAGTGATCAAACTTCATAGAAAGATGGAAAAATTTGAAAATTCTTCGGTTGTTTTGGATTATTTTAAGTCAAATGCTGATCCTACTAAGCGTGTTGCTGGTATTGGATTCATTCCTCCACCATTTAATGCAAATTATGTGGTTGAACCTGAAATCATTCATGAAGAGGAGATAGATCCAAAAACTGTGTTAAAAGTGAATCCGGTAACTGGGGAGGATATGGTTTATGAGTCTGATTCTGAAGATGAGGTGTTTGATGAGAAGAAGGTTGAAGGCATTCCAAAAGAAGTTAAATATGATGAACCAACAGTTGTTAAAACTATTACCCGGGATATATGCATTCTGACTGAACCTGAAGAAGTGAAAGTTGGTACATCTAAGCTTTCTCCAATTTTACAGTCAAGTGGGTTTGTCGTTGCTGGTCATCAAAAGGTGCATTCATCAAAGGTGCCTACACAAGTATATGTTCCAAAGAAGCCAGTAAACTGTTCTGGACATTCATCTGAAGCTTATTCCTCTGATGGCTCCTCAAATTCAAAGAAAACTCCTTATTTCAGAACTTATCAAGAAAGAAGAGTGTGTTTTCATTGCAATGAGGCTGGTCACATTCTGATCAATTGTCCTTATAAGAACTAGGGTAAAATGAAGACTGTTCCTTCACAACCGAAAGTGGTGAAGATTCTAAAAAGAAAAGATGAGGGAAAGTCGTCTTCTAGCTTGGAGAAAATTTTGCCTGGTCGATCTTTTGTTAAATCCTCTGGATTTAAACAACAGGATAAATTGAATTCTAAATCTTTTGTATGCAAAGAGAAACTTGAGATTCCTAATGTTGGAATTTCAAAAGATTCACAGCAGAAAGTTAAATTGTCTAGACCTCAAAGGAGAAGAAGAAACAGAAAATTGAAGAAAATTTTGGAAACATCCGAATCTGACAATAATATATCAAATATCAAAAAGTCTGTTGGTCAAACTTCAGTTCCAAAAGTGAATGATAAGATTGATAGTGAATTACTAGAAGTTGTTTATTTTGATCAATCTGGACGACCCAAGACCACGATGGCTTGGGTTCCTATTTCTAACTGATTCTCGTTGTTTATGTAGGGACAACCAAGGAGGACTATCAACAATACATGGTATGTGGATGTGGTTGCTCTCGACATATGACAGGGAATGTTAGACTGCTTGAGGATGTTAAACAAATTGATGGAGGTTATGTCACTTTTGCGAGGAATAAAGGCGGGTACATAACTGGACAGGGAACTTTAAAGAATGATAAAGTCAAATTTGAGAAGGTGAATTACGTGGAGCAACTTGAGCACAATCTTTTGAGTGTATCACAAGTTTGTGTCAAGAAGTTTTCATTCCATTTCAATGATGCCGAGTGTTATATCCTGAAACCTGGTTTTGTTATTCCTAACGAATGGATTCTCATGAAGGCCCCGAGTTGAAATGACACGTATGTCCTCGACATGAGTGTCGCTACTACAACGGATTCAATTCCTACATGTTTACTCTCCAAGACGTCGGAATCAGATTCTATTATGTTGCACAGGAAGCTAGCTCACATCAAATATCGGAAGATGAACTACATTGTTAAGAATGATCTGGTTCTTGGTATTCCGAAGATGAAATTCTCAGTTCCTGATAATTGTATTCCGTGCAAGAAGGGGAAACAACGGAAGAAATCACACAAATCTAAATCGACGAATTCTATCATAACTCCTTTGGAGCTGCTGCATATGGATTTGTTCGGTCCGATTAGTATCAGGAGCATTGGTTGAAAATCGTACTGTTTGGTAGTAACAGATGATTTTTCCAGATTTTCATGGGTTAAGTTTCTCTCTTCTAAGGCTGAAACCACTGAGTTGGTACAATACTTAATCCTCGGTTTGGAAAATTTATTCAATCTGAAGGTCAGAAGAATTAGGAGTGACAATGGCATCGAATTTAAGAATAGCAAGATGGGCTTATTCGGTCTACAAAAAGGAATTCATCATGAATTAAGTGCGCCATATGTTCCTCAACAAAATGGTGTCGCTGAACGAAAGAACAGGACGTTGGTTGAAACGGCTCGCACAATGCTTGCAGATTCTAAGCTTCCATTCACTTTTTGGGCTGAAGCTGTGAATACTGCGTGTCACGTTTTGAATAGAGTCTTGACCGTCAAGCGACACAACAAGACTTGCTACGAAATGCTGAATAATCAAAAGCCGAATCTGGATTATTTACTACCTTTTGGTAATCCCAACAAAATTCAGTGCGAAGGCTATTGAAGGGATTTTTCTGGGGTATGTTGCTAATTCGACTACCAAGAGGGTTTATAACAAAGAGACGCGCCAAGTTGAAGAATGGTTCCATATTGATTGTTCAAATCGGTCTTTACCACAAATGGCGATTGGTCCGGATTGGGCATTTGATTATGAAAACTTATTCAAGTCTTTTCATTTATCTTCTGATATTTCTGCTGAAGATGCTGCTGTTCTCTATGATTCATGTCAGGATGCACAACACAATGGATTTCTACCAAATGCAATTCCACATTCATCGGTTCCATCGACTTCTGCTCCCGATCCTAATGTTGCTTCTTGCTCAGGTCCACAAGATTCAGAGAGTGAGGAAGATAATGTTATTTTTCAAGATTCTTCTACTGATCCGTTGTTGGGTGATGATCCATTACCTTCGACACAGGCTCAGGGGGAGATTCCTACAAATTTAGACTCGGAAATTCCTATTAATCAAGATTATTCTTGTCAATCTGAATCTACTCAAGTTGACGTGTTGCCGGTTCCTGGGGTTGCATCTATCAAGGAACTCAAAGCTCATCCGGTGACGAATATAATCGGAAATTTGCAGGATGGAGTGAAGACACGATCTCTTGTTGACAATACTTGTTTGTATACATGTATTAAAGATTCTGGTGTTCTTGATGATTGCTCACATTCATGTTTTATATCTCAGGTTGAACCCAAGAATGTTGAAATGGCTTTAAATGATAACAATTGGATAGAGGCTATGCAGGAAGAACTTGCTCAGTTTGACAAACTTAAGGTTTGGAATCTTGTAGATCTTCTGAAGGGTGTATATCTTATTGGTTCTGAATGGGTGTTTAAATGTAAGAAAGACGATCGAGGTGTCGTGGTAAGAAATAAGGCAAGATTAGTTGTCCAGGGCTTCAATCAACAAGAAGGAATTGATTACACCAAGGTTTATGTGCCTGTTGCGAGGCTTGAAGCGATACGGCTGTTTCTAGCTTTTACTTCTTATAAAGGTTTTAAGGTGTTTCAATTGGATGTGAAAAGTTCTTTTTTATATGGTAAGGTCAAGGAGGAAGTCTATGTTTGTCAGCTGCCGGGGTTTGAAGATCCACTTAATCCGAATATGGTTTTCAAGCTTGATAAGGCCCTCTATGGTCTTCATCAGGCTCCTCGTGCGTGGTATGAAACATTATCCACACATCTTTTGGAAAATGACTTTGTTCGTGGAAAGATAGACTCGACCTTATTCATAAAGAAATCAGGGGGAGATTACCTACTGGTGCAGATTTATGTGGATGATATTATTTTTGGCTCAACAAATGAAGGGTTATGCAAAGATTTTGAGAGTGTAATGAAGTCGAAGTTTGAAATGTCTGCTGTGGGAGAGTTATCGTTTTTCTTAGGTTTACAAGTAAATCAAAAGGAAGATAGTTTCTTTATTCATCAGTCCAAGTATGTCAAAGACATCTTGAGCCGGTTCAAGATGGAGGACTGTACCCCATATGATACTCCGATTCCGGTCAATCATAAGTTGAATTCAGACCCGGATGGAAAAGATGTGGATTGTCGACTTTACAAAGCTATGATTGGATCCCTCATGTACTTAACCGCTTCAAGGCCGGATATAATGTTCGCTGTGTGCATCTGTTCCAGATTCCAGGCAAAACCAAAAGAATCTCACTTAATAGCTGTGAAAAGAATCTTTCGTTATTTGAAAGGAAAACAAAGATTGGGGATATGGTATCCTCATGGTTCTAACTTTGATTTCAATGCTTATACTGATTCTGGGTAGTTGTTGTTTGGCCAGGAAATCTACAACAGGTGGTTGCCAGTTCTTAGGTAATCGACTTGTGTCCTGGCAAAGCAAAAAGCAAACCACAGTCTCCATTTCTACATGCGAAGCAGAATACATCGCTGCTGCAAGTTGTTGTTCACAGATCATGTGGATACAACAGCAATTGAGAGATTACGGTTTGAATTTCAAAGGAACCCCTATGCTTATTGATAACAATGCTATTATGTCCATAACTAATAATCTTGTTAAACATAGTAAAACTAAGCACATCAAGATTCGATATCATTTTATTCGTGATTGTGCAGAGAAAAGGTTGATTGAGCTGGTCAAGGTACACACTGACGATAATTTTGCTGACTTGTTTACCAAGGCATTTGATCGTACCAGGTTTGAATTTCTAATCAAAATGATAGGTATGATCAATCCCGAATAAAAGTTTTTCAAAATCAGATTTTCATAGAAAATTTTGTTTTTAATTTCTTTTATTGCTTTATTACATTTCTGCATTTTAAATTTTCAGTCAAAAAGTATTTAATTTATAAAAAGTCAAAACAAATTGAAAAATATAAAATTTGACATCATTTAAGCTTAGAGAAGAAATGATAGTACATCAGTGATTAGTTCATTTCACATGACCTTAGTAGACCTTTGATATATGATTGATTAAACTGAGTTGATTTGATCTGAATTTCAAAGTCTGCATAAATGAGAAATGATAGTGTTGTGAATGCTCTAATCTTGATAATTTGTTTTTCAAATTTGTGTATAAGTTTTGAAACTTAAATTGTCAATAGACTAAAAGCGTTTTGAAACTAATAGTAGTGTGAAAATTAAATATAATATAATTACATCTGTGATTTGAATCCATTATATGTCTGGGTGTGTGTAAAAGATCATTATCAGATAAAGAATATATGGTTTTAAAGAATTTCATGTAACCAATATCGAATTATATCCTTAGCACAAATTTATTTCAGTTCACTTCACTGCCCATGCCCCAAAAAACATGCAAGGTGTTGTTGAACTAAGATATGCTTTCAAAATCTGTTGAAACATATATTCGCCCTTGGATCAGTTAGATATATCATCTAGTCTGACTCCATTGAATTTTATTCAGATAATAGTTGGATCCTCATACATGAATCTATTGATTCCCACTATTCAGCCAATTCTTTAGAATCTTCTGATTCCGAATCATCATGATTCTTATATCATTTGGGATCTGCTTCTATACTTGTGCTAAAAGAGATAATTTCATCTTGGAAATTGATCTAATCTTAACATAAACTGTATATGTCTTGAAGATAATGCAATTTATATTTCTGTTTGGCATATATGTGGGGAACACGATGTGTTTCATCAAAATGGTACTAAATCACATGAATTTGGAAAATAAACGCTTATAGTTTCAAATCATATAATATTGACAAATTTAAGAATTCATGCTTTATATTTCAAATTCGGTATAAATAAAAGAGCATTTCATAACTTGATCTTATTTACTTTGAAATTTATCGCGTATCATTTCAAATATTATTCAAATTGCATGAGTTACATATACTGGAAAAGATACATAAGTACAATATGAGTTGGATTGTTTCATATCATAGGTTACCCGTGGTTTTTGCTAAACTGTGTGATGAACTACTCGGATACTGATATGATCTTCTTACTCATGATGTTCATTCAAAAATATGTGTTTCCGTGTGTGCAGATAAAAATCCAAAAATATGTGATTTCGTTTGTACAGATAAAATCCAAAAATATGTCATTCCGTCTGTATAGATAAAACTCAAAAAGATTTTGATTTTGATTTTCCATGAAAATTCTAAACTTTTATTAAAATTGTTTGGGATTGGATCTGATACATGATGCTGACGGAAGTTCAAGACTTGAAAGGTTGAAGTTGGTCAAATTTTGTTCAAAGCAAAAGTGAATAGATATTATGTTCGCCTGTGTACAGTGAAGCGAACTTAATATGTTCGCCTGAGAACAGTGAAGCGAACTTAATATGTTTGCCTGAGGATGGTGAAGTGAACTTAGCATGTTCGCCGAAGGCTTGTTAAGCGAACTTAACAAGTTCGCCTAAATAAGCGAACTTAATGTGTATAAGGCTCTTGGCCAAGCGAACTTATCAGTCATCGTCTTCAATGAACAAGCGAACTTATCTGGAAATGTTTTCGAAATTTTTCATCTGTGTTGTTGGAAATGTTTGTCGATTCCATTATATTCGAAATTGAATTGAGATTCTTTCCAAGGTAATTTTGATGTTTTTCGTCCATTAAATCGTGCGTATTTTGAAGTTTTATTCTTGGATTTCATCGCGATTGGGAATCGACTGTTTTGACCTAATTTTTTATTGGAAATATAAAATTGATCATTATAATTGGTTGCTAAGTGATAATCGATCGATGTACATTGCTTATTTCATGATTTTAACTCGATTTGCCGAATTTTGGAATTCTGTGTTTGGTATTTGAATCGTCACAAGTTCAGGCGAACTTGTTCCAAGCGAACTTGTCCAGGCGAACTTAATAAGTTCACCTCTTACAACACTAAGCGGACTTATTAAGTTCGCCTAGGGGTCAGAGGGTATTTGAACTTGTGAATTTTTTATGTGTTAGAAATTTTTTTTTTTGTTTAAATTTTTTTTAATGTTCGTGTTTGTTATTTTTTTTAAATGTGATTGTTGTCCAAATGTTTTCAGATGGCTCGTCGTGTTGAATACAAGCACAATCAGGTGGCATTGTTAGATTCTAACATGTCAGAGGCCGTCAATTTTCAAGGAATAATCAGATTTCTGAACCGTTCGCGTCTCCATACTGCTTTATCTGCTGATCCTTACATCAGTCTGGTATACATACAACAATTTTGGGATACAGTTCATCAGGATACGGACATAGAACCTCATGTTCTTCGTGCCACTGTAAATAATACTTAAATTTCCATATCTGAAGAAACAATTTGTGTTGCTCTTGCTTTGGGTGGTAATGCTGAAGATCTGTTGTCATATCCGGGCACTCTTATTATGGGTTGTTTTAAAAGAATGGGTTATCGTGGGAGACAGAATGATACACAAGCTCGTAAAGGTGGCTTAGTCGGTGAATGGAGATACTTCATGCATGTAATTATTCAATGCATCTCTCCTCGTAAAGCTGGAACTGATGGATTAAAGATGGCTCTTCAAACTGCAATGGTGGCTTTAACGTTGAATAAGCGACTCAATTTTGCACTTTACTTCTATCGGGAGATGGTCATGCAGATTAATCCTGCTGAAGGTCAAGGATTTTTGATGTATCCTTGCTTTATTCAAATGATTCTAAATCATCTTATTCTGGATCTTCCACAACATCCTATAAGATTAACTTTGACTCCGATGTCAAAGCGTATCTTTACTGATTGCACGAAGGTGAAACAGCAGAATGCCGCATTGATACCGGTTAATACTCCTTTATTTGGTCACTTAATCAATCCTGATTATGTTGCACCACCGAATGACAACTGGTTTCATCCTGATGAAATTGCTCAGATGCAAGGTCAAAATATTCAACAACAGCAACCACAACAACAAGAAGTTCAAGTTCCTGTACAACAACAAGTTCAAGTTCGTGTACAACCTCAAATTCCTATTCCTGAACAAGTTGAAATTCCACAAGCTGATGTTGAAATACTTATTCATGAACCAGTTCAAGAAGAGGTCGTTCATGCACATGAACAAGATCTAGGAATGAACATGGATGATTTCGTTGATGACGCTGTGAACTCGCCCATTCATGAAGCTGAAGGGAATGTGGTGACTGATGATGAATCTAGTTCAAGCTCTAGTGATACGATCTTACCCGTTACTGAAAGCACTGACTCTGATGCATCTAGGGATTTTTCCTCAGATCATTATGAGCAGTTAGCTGCTATTCCACTTGCTAATGCTGGAAAACGCATTAAATCTCAAGCCAGACGACCAAGAAGAAAGTATGTTCGGGATCCTCCTTCCGGATCAGTACTTGGAAAAATATCTTTGGTTGATGAGAGTACTGATTCTGATAGTGACTTCAATCCAGATCCAAAGACTCAAAAGTTAATGTCTGCTTCTATAGCTGCTGTTCAATCTTCGCAGAGAGTAGAGGATGCTAATTTTGTTGCTTCCTTGATTATTACTCCTCCAAGATCTAAAGATACATCTCCGGTTATAACTCCTGTTCCTCCAGTTATTACTCCTACTGCAAGTCCTTCAGTTCCACAATCGTCAGCTGGTCCGTCAAAGCCTTCTGATTCTGAAAGGATTACTTTCCTTGAGTCTCAAGTGCTTACACTACAAACACAGGTGAATACTCTTGTTTCTACTGATTCCTAACGACAGCTTGTGATTCAGACTCAAGCTCAACAAATAGCTGACATGCAAGCATTGGTGTCTAAACTCGTTCAGCGTCTTGACGCTCAGGGGGAGTTGAGGATACATGATACTTGTCACACAGAGTCTATTCAAAGACGTGATGATGAAGACAATGATCCTTCTGGTAATATTGAGGGTGATCGTCAATACGCTGACGTGAATCCAATATCTAGAGTTCAGGGGGAGTCGACGCCACAATCTATTGAAGGAAACAAAGATACTTCTGGAGCTAATGAAGAAGAAATTTTATTATTGGAGTTCTTTGCAGATTCTGAAGAAGAAGAAGCTGAAAAGATAGCATGTCTTGATGACATTGATGAGTTATTCAATGACAAAGAAGATGATGTGTCAGATAATGAAATAGAAGAAGGAGAGATAGTGGAGACAGAGATAGAGAAAGGTCAAGAGAAAGTGACTTATGAAGGCTGTGATGGTTTTAATGTTCCTTATAACTTCATCCAAGATGATGTTATTCCTGAGTTCACTTATGAAGGAATAACTGATTCTATGGACTCTTTTGAAGACATCACACTGCCTGAAGATACTGCTGATTGTTAATACTGATGATGAAAACATTCAATCCAAGAAAGATACTGAAGCTGATACTACTCACACTGAGTCTCCAAAGGTGAATGAAGAACCTGTGATGTACAGAAATACAGGAATGACTAGAGAACAGTGGAGAGACGTAGTGAATAGTTTGATGAAGGTGCTACCCAAGTCTCAAGCACAACCTCCTCAGAAAGAGAAATATGTGAATAAAGAGAGGTGTGTTGGAAGAATCACAAGTTGGTTTTATGATAATGACACAAAGTTATTTGCTATTAAAAGATCTGATGGTGTTCAGTACTTAAAGCCGATGATAGTATTTCAATACCTTGCCAAGGTGTGAAATTAATGGTCTAGCTTCAAAACCGCTTATTAATAGATCCAAGAATGGTTTAGCTGATGTGATAGCAAATCTGATCAAGAGAGAAGGTGGTTCGGGAAAGTATGAAGGGTTAAAACCTCAGAAAGGAAAGAGAGTGAAGAACTTAGATAAGAAGACTGGGAAAGTGACCTGGAATTACAAGTATAAACCAGTACGTGCTGTACACAAGATACCATTGAAGACGATTCCTCAAGATTTCCTTGGGAATATGAAATGGTGGTATGTCGATGTTAATACTGGTGAAGCAAGGATTAAAGATAAAGACAATAAGGTCATTGTGTGTTTCTATGACGCAATGAATCTTATAAATTTTTCAAAGAAAGATCAAAGGACGTTGAAAAAGAATGAGATAATGTTCACTGATGAGTGGAAAGAACAAGGATTACAGTACAACAGAGTTTTAGAGATATGCATAAGATATGGAGTGCATGCAGGAAGCAGACTACCGGATAATTGGAAGAGCTCATCATAAAGACAGAAGACTGAAGATCAAGCTATTGTCAAGGGGGAGTCTGTTAGGTTATAGTTTGTAATGACAAAAGCTTGTAATAGTTTAGATCTTATGTCTTTATGTTTTTGTTATGTAAAAGTCACTAAGTGTTTATGCAAGTTTACCTAGAGGCGAACGCGAACTTAATAAGTTCGCTTAAGTCTATCTGAGGCGAACTTGTTAAGTTCGCTTAATCTGTTAGAGGCAAACTTAATAAGTTCGCCTATATCAGGTCAGTTGTTTATAAATAGAGAACATACTAGAAACAGAACAGAACAGAGATTTATCGAATTAGTCTGATTGAGTCTGTAAACTCTACTGTGATTTGGAATACAATTGTGAAGGTTATTTACTTGATTGTCTACATTGTCTTTTGTGCGTATAAACGTTGATTCGTTGAATTCTGCACTACGAGTAACGTCACGTCTTATCACGAGAACGATCTGTAGAAGTGCCATGTGGACCTACAAAAGGGCTCCTCCTCACCATCAGAAAGTGGAATCTCCTCAGGAAATAGAGCGGCTTGCAGTTGGGCTTCCAAGTGAGGCACCCTCTCTTGAAGACCTTCAGTAATGTGGTTTGCTACATGTAGCTGAGCTTCCAGAGCAGCCACTCTCTCCAGAACTCCTTCCATGTCATTGTCCTAGGTGTCCACCCTCGTCTCCAAATGCGTCACACGATCCACCAAAACGTTATGGACCTGGTCAGTTACTGCTAGTTCAGCAGTCAAAAGTTCTATTCCTACCTTATTCTCCTCTATTTGAGGCTCTCTCTTCAGAATATCTGGTATCTCATCAGTAGCATCTTTCACAATGCTTAACTCTCTAGACATATAAAATACAAAGGCTGCAAAAGCTTGTTCCATAGTACATGGCAAGCTAGGCAAGGTACATGATGAGGAAGTAGAACCAAAGTAACGTGATGGGACATTTTCCATTTCGATCCATCTTTGGATCATTTGTGGGTACGCGTTCCAATTGCGAGTAGGATTCATTGCTTGCGCGTTGCTCGTTTCCCCCTGGTCAACTGAATAGTCGCTGGAAGTAGTCCGGCGCCTTTTGGGCTCCGGGGAGGATAGGATAGGTGCCTTATGCCCTGGTGCCTTAGGTGATGGAGGTGGGGTTCACGACATGTTCCTGTAACAATACATATAAGTGTCAAACATCCAAATGACATGTAACTAATGTGTGAGGCTATAGTCTAATATGTAATCCTAGTTCTCTATAACCAATGGCTCTGATACCAATCTGTCACACCCCCCAATTTCAACTAACGGCGTTTTACCGTTTGGGAAGTGACGAACCAGAATCTCAGACATTAGTTACTTTGAACGACTCTACATGGGACTCAAAATGAAAATCCTATACTAATCAGAGTTTCAATGCGGAAGCGTAAAGAAAGTAAATGCGCAAAACACCTGCGCCCAAAACCAAAGTCCAAAAGTCCAAAACGTCCAACCAAATCAAGTACAATAAAATAATCCAAACAGAAATAAATAAGTCATAATCAAAGTAGTTGAATCCCATGCATGCCCTAACGTGCACCTGTGTCTTATCTTAGCGACCTGAGAAAACATGTAAGAAAATATGTCAACACGAGGTTGGTGAGTTCACAGGTTTCAATATATGTAAATAAGCGTTTACCAGATTTATGTTCATTCAGTATGTATCTATAGGTAGCTAACCTATGCTCATGTTTAACTCAAGCGCTCGCAACCGAAGCTGACTGTTTGTTTATTACCTCCTGCAGGTCTATCAACACTGCCGGTGTGAGTAGGCTAACATTTTACCAGTTCGATCTCTAATCGAGTTAGCGCGACTAACGCGGGTGGGATTTGTCAAACCTAGTAGTACTACTAAACATTACCTCGCTAAGATCCATATTAACGGTCCGATATAAGTTGAGGACTTTCTGCGATAGCGTGTTACGCTTAGTTTTAACATTGATATCATAAGAATTACAAAATCTCAAATTTGTTTAATCATGTTTTCTCCCCCAAGTTAAAACAGTAAAAAGGGGCCGTGAAAACTCACATGTGTTGCGTTGTAGGTAGTATCACACAAAGGATAAGTTGAAACCACGTGTGTAAGTCTCAAACGACTTACGAATGCCCTAAAATTATAAACACATAAATTAGGGACAAAAATGGGAATAGTGACATCGACACGGATTGAGAAACGTCTTAACGAAACGCTCTAATATTCAAGAGTGGACGAAAGTGTCCACGGAGTTAGGAATTTCCTAATGCGACGAATGACACGAATAATAATGAATATAACCGAGTGTTTTGTCATTCACAAAAATTGAGAGAAAAATAATAATATATATATCTACGAATAAATAATATAGCTAATTATATTATTAAATAGTTTAAACGTCCCACAAGATTTAAAACGATACGAAATAATATATACATATATATATATATTATTTAATAGGATTTGTCACGGGATGAAAATAATATAAACATATTATTTTATACAAATTTACGGTTTAAAAATAATATAAATATATTATTTCTTTTGTTAATAATAACAATAATATTTTATTTATAAAAGTGGGAATAATAAAATATTTTATTAATTCAAACCCGAGCCCACGGGTTGTTTCCCGGACTAAAACACATTTATATAATAATTTAATATTATAAAGTTTTATTTTTATTAATTAAATATAATAGAAAAACTGTTCAAAAAATAGATGTGGGAGCCCAGCCTTGAACCCGGGTCTCTCCCACACACGCACAAGTCACTAACCAGTCCCGCCCGCTAGGGTATCGCGACAGATATCCGGATCAAATTGTTTTAACAATCAAATGTCGGGTGTTCTTCCCCCTTAACGATACTCGGTCCAAACCAGTCCAATTACCATCGAATTCCACCATGTCTGGAAACAATTGCATAGGGGTTTTGATAATCGGGGTATTGCGAATCTGGGGACTCATTTAATTTGAAAACCATCGGTTTTAAGATCGCTAATTTACTGAAAGAGGGATCGTAACCCTAGTTTAGGAACTCAAAATTGATTTGAAGTATTCTGATAATAAAAGTTGAAAGAATCATAGGGCTTTTGTTAAACGAAACCTTGCTAATCTGTTGATGTGGTTTAATTGCATTAAATTCGTGTTTAAGATCGAAAACCCCAAATCGTTTCCAGAACGAACCCTAATTACTGGATTATGATCAATTCGATGATGGAAGCCCGATATTTCATAGGGCTTTCACTCTACAGACTATTACGAGTTTAATGATGTGGTTTAATTTGATTTAAAAACAGTTTAGAGTTGAATTCGGCAATTTGGTTTCATAAGAACCCTAGATTACGGGTTACAACAATTTCTATAATAAAACATTGAATTGGCAGAGGGCTTTCAAAGAAAATGGTATTGCGAATCGAACTGTATGGGTTAATTGAATTATGATTGAGTCTAGGCTAGGGTTCGATTAAACCAGTCAGTGATGAACCCTAGATTACAGATTTCGATCCAATTGATAATGTATTCCCTAATTGAGTTAGGGCTTTCAATTAGGAGATAAAAGCAAAGCTGATGATGTATTTAGTTACCTGAGTTGATGTCGGGATGGTGGAGATCGACTAAAACAGGTCCGACGATGACTGGTTTGACGTGTGCCGAAACTCTAATGAGGATTGTTTGAAGTGTGCAGGGTGTTTGATCGAGAGAATTTTGATCGAATAGTCTGAATTTGATGGATATTCATTTTCGGTCGACGGTTACGACTTGAACACCCATTATTGGGTTTAATTCAATATAATTATAAGGATTAAAGGTTCAATGATGGTTCTAACTGTTATTAGAGATCAAATCCGTTACGAATTCGAATGATATTTGGTTATGATTTGTGAATTTGGATTCAATTTGTGATGTTGACTTTTGAAAGTCAACATGAACTAATTTCATTCAATTTTGACTTTGAGAAGTCAATGGAACATGTTTTAGGTATTTACATAACTAGTCCCTGTGGTTTTAATTCAATTAATGTCAAAATTAGTCCTTGTGGTTTAATATTGAGTTAACTGGGTTTGGTTTTAACAGAAAACTTAACGGAATTTCTAACGGGACTAACTGAAAAGTCCGGATTGTCACACATAAAGGTTGATGAACTGTGGATAACCCTTGCTCTGATAGGATTGCACTAATTGGGACCCTTCACAAAGGGGTTGCATGCTTGACTTGATACAAGTCCGTAAATATTGTATCTATATAGTTAAAAGACATGCATTGACATGCAATAGGTGAAAAGACACTCAATGATAGTGCACATCAAAACTCAGAGCAAAAAGACACGCAATGTCAATGTCGTGCTATAGGAAAACCCAAAAAGATATGTCTAAAGACATACATATAAATATACTAGTAAATATTTTTTATTTTTGGGAATATGTGATTGGGAAGGGATCTCTTGTCAAGACATGTAAGTCCGTAGTGCTATGACCCTGAGCTTCTGATGATTTTGAAAAAGTAAGCCCGGAGTGCTATGTTTTTGATCAATTTATGTCAGAGATTCCTCGAAAAGTTGCATAAACCTGTGCTAGTTATGCTCAATTAGTTATAAGGTAGATGCTCAAAAGATCATGAGGAAGGGAAGGTTTACCTGATAAGCTGTGGGGTCCATTAAAGTTCATCAACAATTCACATAATTCCTAATTCCTAAAGATACAGGTTTCTAAGATATGAGTGTGAGACCCATTAAGTCGTAGCTAACTCCACCCAAAACATGATAAATTAAAAAACAGTATAAAACTTATTAGCAATCCACTAGACCTGTCTGAGTAAAAATACATGCTGAAAAATGTTTCTTGGTATGCCTGTAGAATGATTTGATCCCAATGCAAACTTCACAAAGGCTTGTCTTTAGAAATAGTATGCTTTATGTCCTTTTAATATTTACGTATTTTTATTTTTTATCTTTATGTTATTTTATTTAAGTAATTTTTATAAAGTGACTAAGTTGATCTTTAAAATAAATTATCTAACGGACTAACATTTTGCAAGTTTTGGGGTCAAAAGTGTGGCCCACCAAGGTTCACGGTGGGCCCATCATTTTCAATGTGAAACCGAGACCCCTTAAATGTTTGGATTAAACCATATCGAGGGTTTTTCATGTTCACGGTATTCTCTCTCTTAGTTTTGTTGGCTCTTGGCGATTTTTAAAGCAAAATACTCGTTAATCTTGTCTTCGTATCATCTGATTTGCTCTACCAGCTTTTCTGAAGTTACAGGTACATCTTCTGAACCTTCTAATATGATATTGAACATATGAATGTTGTGGAAGACTGTAAACTCATTCATGTATGCATCTGTGATCATATAGATCAAATCCAGCAGGTAGAAACTGAAATTGAAGGGTCGATTATGGTTATTTTGAGTCGGAGACTACTGATACATGACTAGAACGTGAAGCTTTGATGTTTGGATCATTCAATTTGACGTTGAAACCTTTTCCGGCAACTCCTGTAAACCAGGGGTCATGGTGTTGATTCAAAATAACGTGAACCTTTGGTATTCCCATATACGGTTGCTTTAGCCAAGAACCCTATTTAAGTCGTGAACCTTGTTTTAGTCGAGAACCCTGGTCTAGCCGAGAACCCCATTTCAGAAGAAAACCCCATGTTAACCGAGAACCCTACTTTAGCCGAGAACCATGTTTAATCCGAGAACCCTGTAATCTTGTTACTTAATTAAACATTTTCTATGTGTGTGGGCATTAACTTAATAAGTTTTGTGCACATATGGCCGAAATGAGATTCGTTGCTGATCATAATCAATGTGCATTCACTCTTAATCCACCTGAAGAGTACGAGTATTTCAGATCAATGGTTGTAGGGTTGACACTTTCCCCTATCAAGTTTGCTGTTATGAAGAATCCCATTATATATAGAACCCATATTTAGGAATTTTGGTACACTGCAACAATACATCCAAATGACAATGGTGAAGAATGTATAATTGGTACTATTCAAGGCAAGAGAGTTCGAGTTTCAGAAGCCATAATTAGAACTACTCTACAGTTTGGTGATCTACCAGCTCATCTAACCAAGCTGAATCCATATGTAGTTATTCCAGTCCTCCCAAGAATGGGTTATGAAGGACCTTATCCTCCTCTCTACAAGAAGCTGTTACATCCTTACTAGAGATATCTTGCACATGTGTGCATGAATTGTTTGTCGGGAAGAAAAGGAGGATTCGATGAGATAAACACAACCATTTCTTCTGCTATGGTTGCCCTGACCATGAACTTAGATTACAACTTCTCAAAGATGGTATTTGAAGAGTTCAAAAGTAATCTCAAAGGAGGGAAGAAGGAGATCTTTCTCATGTACCCTAGGTTCTTACATATCATTCTAAACAAAAAATCATGCCGATCAGGAGCCTACAGTTGAAACACTAGACCTAAAACCTATGGGTCCTATGATCTTCAAGTTCATGAATGTCAATAAGCAGGGAAGAAGAGTATATCAAGGGCTGCGCCTTCTTGAAAAGTTTGGTAGATTTGCTGGTCTACCTGAAGAAGAAATTGAAGAACCAGCTGTGCAAGTACAAGTTGAGGTTGCTGAAGAATAACTACTACCTGTTCAACCACAAAATGAACAACAACTTGAAATAGAACCACAAGATCCAATTGAGCCCGAGTTAGAAGATGCTGAGGTGATATCTTCTTCTGATGATGAAGGAACTCCTGAAAGACCACCAGTACCAATCAACCGATATGTCAGAGAGTTAGAAAACAAAAGGCGTAGAATTGAGAATCCTCCTCTCACTTCCTCGTCTAATCAAGATGACAAAGATACTGATTATACACCGGATCAAGATCTACCTTCCAGACCACGAAAGCGAAGAGATCCGAGAAATGTGAGAATACCACCACTCACACCAAACCCAATACCCATACAAATTCCCATTCCAACAACTTCCTTACCCACTCAAATGCCACACTCACCTACCATCACATTATCTCAACCTCAATCCTCATCACATGATCATCACATCCCAATTTTGGAGGATTTCGATTATGATAAATTCTTGGTCTCATCAAGTGAAGCTTATAAAGCTGAAAAGGCCAAAGGAAAAAGCCTAGTGGATTCTTCTACACCTGTACCTGTAGATCCACACGTTCTACAGGAAAGGGTGTTTGAGTTAAAACAGCAAGTAGCTACACAGAACTCCAAGATTCAAACTCTAGAAACAAATCAAGATTACCTTGTCACTCTGGTGTATGAGTTGAAGAAGCAGATTGATGATATGAAGGGAAAACAGAGTGATCAAGTAAATACTGGTGCAAGCAATGATGATAATGATCAAGGAGGTGGAGATGATGGAGGCAATGATCAAGGTGATCATCAAGATGATACTCAAGGAAGTGATCCTTTCAACTTTGAGTTTGAAGGAAATCTTACTGATCCAAAAGATGGTGAATCATCTCAATACTTAGATTCAGATCAAGTAAAAAATATCCAAGATGACAAAGTTGAGAGTTCGTCAGATTGAGAGATGGAAAGACTGGATCAAGACATTGATGATGAAGTCAACATTCCAAGCTCAACTGCAAATGTATCTGAAGCTGGTAATGCAAGAATTCAAAAGGAGCTACCCCCTAGGAGACTACCACCTGGTCCTCTATCTGAAACTCATGTTACTGTTAACATAGAGAGCTATTGTTCTAAGAGAGGAGACAGTTCAGGTATTGCTTCTTGTGCTTTTGATTCAAAGAAGAATATGTATGTGATGAAGAGAAAGAGTGGGCGTCTGGAATACTATAAGAAGGCTAATGACTTTAGATCGTTGACTAAACTCGATCTTCAACAGCTAAATGAAGCTTATTTTGAGAACAGAGGAAGAAACGGACCAGCCGAGATGTTTCACACATTTCTGAATGAACAATGCTTAACTAACTTTGCCAAAATGAAAACAGCTGAGTCCAGGCTAGAGAAGGCTAAAGGAGTCAAAGATCCTCACACAGGCAAAGACTGGTATAACGTCATCTGGCCTGCTCCCAAGACAGTCAAGATAGTACTTGTTCAGAAGAAAATGCCAGTAAATACTCTAAGAGATTTTCAATACTAGGCATATCATCCAATTACAGCCAAAGCTCTAATAGTCACTGATCAATCAGAGTTGAGGATACTGGATCCATTTGACTTGTCTAAGTTCAGTGAGGGAGACATCAAAGTGTTAGCGAGAAACCAGATTAGACATGAGCAGCTATGGGAAGAGCAAGAAAAGATCTTTACAGTTGCTGACATCCTGAGGAAGAAATTATATGCTGGAAGTGGAGATCCTGGTGAAGACATCAACTTTTGATAAGGAAAGCTTAATCCTAGGGAGAGATTGTTAGACCTAGACTTTTGGTTATGATTAAGCTTACAATTAATGTCTTGTAGGTTCATGGTTTGGGTAGTTTGGGCCGGCCATTGGGGTCGAGTACGTGTGTTATGGGCTAGTAGATTAGACTAGGTATAAATACATGTATACCCTAACCGAGTAGGGTTAGCGGTTGTTGTTTTGTTTTCCCTTGTAATCCTATTGATCAATCCAAGTATTTTACTTTGAAAAAAATAAAAAAAAATAATTACAAGTATATTTGTATGTATGTCTTTAGACATATCTTTATGTGATTTTCCTATAGCACGACATTAACATTGCGTGTCTTTTTGCTCAGAGATCTGCTTTGCACTATCATTGAGGGTCTTTTCACCTATTTCATGTCAATGCATGTCTTTTAACTATATAGATATATAATATTTACAAACTTGTATCAGGTCAAGCTCGCAACCCCTTTTTGAAGGGTCCTGGTTAGTGCAATCCTAATAGAGCAAGGGTTATCCACTGTTCATCAACCTTTATGTTTAAGTTCTCGATTATTAACAGGAATAGCAAATTACACTAATCTATGAGATGTTCCCCACTAAGGCCATAACTATTTTGTTCAAGTGTATCACATGCATATCAACATATCCAACATTAATCCTAGCCTTTTCAATTTAGTGCCTTATATGTGTTGATCCTAGCCTTAAGAAACAAATATTAATATCACTTCCCATTTTATTGCAAAACTTCTGACTCAAACATAAACAATATTTTTGTATTTTTCTTTTAAATGAACTGAATATCTCCCCCTAATTTTGTGCATCAAAATTAAAATAATGTACAAATTTAACTTATAAAGAAAAATCTTTTTGTAACCATTCTTAAATTTCAAAAACTCATTAATTTCAAAGCATAATGTATCAAAGTTAATTGTACCTTTATTGCTGATCTTACCTCCATTTTCTCCTATAAAGGAAACATACCCTCCGTTAAAGTATTAACGTATGAAGCAGAGAGATGTCACCTGTCATGTGCCTGGAACAACCCTTATCAACACACCACTCTGGTTGTTGATAGTCATCCTTGGTTATCCCTGCACGAAAGAGAAGATTAGTTAGACATAGGTACCCAAGCCATAGTTGACCTGGGCATTCCTGAAGCATCAAAGTAAGATACTTCCTGCAAACACATATCATTTTTAGAATCAAGGACAGGTGTTGCCGCAACATTTTTCTTAGCCTTCCAGACAGGCTTTGATTGAACATATGGTTTTGTCTCTTTTGAAACTGATACTTTAGGTTTCACCGTTTGCTTATTTTGTTTAACTTTTTGTCCTTCAAAATAAGCATGTATGTTTCTCTTTGCAACATTCCAGTCACCATCAGAGGACTTAACTCTAGGAGTCTGACTCTTCATTGCCTTTGGCTGGTTAGCCTTCACTGGCTTAGAGTAAGTTCTATCCCTCGGTGTAGTCCTCTGATTTTTCATGTAATATGACTCATAATGACAATGCATGCAATGTCTTGCTATGTGACCGGCTTTGCCACATGTTCAACATGTCTGCTTCCTAGCATAAGCAGCATATCCCGATCTGTTTGAAGATGATGATCATTGTGAGTGATAAGATTGATCACATCTTCTCTTTGAGCAACTTGCATACTTAATGTTTTTCTGAGCATGGTCTTGTTGAAACCTCTTATGATGATGATCATACTTTGTATAAAACTCAGCTTTGGTGAAGTGCTGGGGTGAAGCACTTGAGGTGTGAACACTGACCATTGGTTTTTCAACCTGCTTGCTTTTCTCCTTCAGCTTGTACAGGTCCCTGTTGGAATACTTAACAATATTATCAATGATAGGTTTAACAAATCTAGTTTTTCCATCACTATATACAGGCAATTTTTAATTTGTAGAACCATTTTTCCAAGCCTGCACATGGGGTTTGTTGCTCTTAGAAGCAGTGCTCTTGGAAGTATCAGTTTTATTTTTGCAATTTAAATTAGCATTAATTTTATTTTTGCAAAAACACGCCTCTTCATACTCATCATTTTCACTATCACATTCCTCGATCTCTACTTTTTCAGCACATGAAGTAGAAGCATCAGAATAGTTCACACATTTAACAGTTGAAGCTAAGGATGATGATGATTCGGATCCATCAAAGCTTGAATGATTTCTAGGAGTGAACATGAAGAGCTCCTTTACTTGTTCCTCAACAGAGAGAGGAACAATGGTACAGTTTCCGTTGAACGGAGGAGGCACATTATTATATCCAAGCCCTTTGCTCCCATTACCCTGCTTGTGGAGTTGACTTTTAAGCATATCAACTACTTTACTTGACTGACCAAAGAATTCTACTTTGAATTTTGCTTCATTAAAATTTGATTTGGCCTTTTCTAATTCACTATTTAATCTTTTAATCTCTTCTTTTGAATCAGTTAACACACAACATTTGAAAGCCTTTTAAAAGTGAAATATCTTTCTTACTGGCTTCTATTACATCTTTGTAAGCCTTTTCAGTTTTAGAAAATTTTGATTTATGATACTTCAGATTTTCAATTTCAAACGTCAAATCAGCATTTTCCTTTTTAAACATCTCCACCTTATCAATACACAACTTAGAACAGCGACTAGATGTTACCTCAGGTGGAATTGAACCTAAAGATAATGAAGCTGTTCCTGCTGCTCCAAATGTAGAAAACATTCTGAATTTGAGAACCTTGGTAGATACTGAAAACTTTTCCCTCCAGACTTTTCACCGAAAACTCAATATTGTCAACTTCTCAAAAGTGAATCCAAATAGTTGTGTAACCGTCCTCTCAAAATCTTGAACAAGAAAATTTTCGATATTTTCCTGCCAAAATTTTCACAAAAAGTATCCTATATTTTCAACTTTTCAAAAACAACTCCGATTAGAAGTATAAACTATCTCTCAATTTTTTTTTACTGTGAACGTTCAAAGCCCGTGAACCTGTAACGAGGCCGTGAACCTTTCAACACATCGTGAACCTCTAAGATCCGTGAACCTTCTAACACCCGAGAATAGTCCCATGAATTCCAGCCGAGAAGCAAACCCGTGAACTAGCAGACCCGTAAACCTAAGCCCGATTAACAGTCCCGTGAACCTTTTGTAGGTCCTCATGGCGCTTCTACGGATAAATCTCGTGATAAGACGTGACGTTAACCCGGAGTGCGGAATCCAACGAATCAACGTTTATATGCATAAAAGACAATGTAGACAATCACGTAAATAACCTTCTCAATTGTATTCCAAATCACACTGGTTTACAGACTCAATCAGATAATTCTCTGTTCTGTCTTTCAATCACCCTAACTGACTCTGTAAACACACATATATATAGCCGTCTGACCTGCTATAAGCGAACTTATTAAGTTCGCCTCTAACAGACTAAGCGAACTTAACAAGTTCGCCTCAGATAGACTTAAGCGAACTTATTAAGTTCGCCTCTGTTAGACCAGGTGAACTTAACAAGTTCGCCTGTAGGTAAACTTGAATAAATACTTAGTAACTTTTACATAAAAAAAACATAAAGACATAAGATCTAACTATTACAAGCTTTTGTCATTACAAACTATGTCCTAACATACTCCCCCTTGACAATAGCTTGATCTTCAGTCTTCATGATGAGCTTTTCCAGTTATCCGGTAGTCTGCTGCCAGCATGCACTCCATATCTTCTGCATATCTCCAAAACTCTCTTGTACTGTAATCCTTGTTCTTTCCATTCATCAGTGAACATTATTTCATTCTATCGCAACGTCCTCTGATCTTTCTTTGAGAAATTTATAAGATTCATTGCATCATAGAAACATACAATGACCTTATTGTCTTTATCTTCAATCCTTGCTTCACCAGTATTAACATCGACATACCACCATTTCATATTCCCAAGAAAGTCTTGAGGAATCTTCTTCAACGGTATCTTGTGTACAGCACGTACTGGTTTATACTTGTAATTCCACGTCACCTTCCCAGTCTTCTGATCTGTATTCTTCACTTTCTTTCCTTTTTGTGGTTTCATTCGTTCATATTTTCCTGAACTACCTTCTCTCTTGATCAAGTTTGCTATCACATCAGCCAAACCATTCTTCGATCTATTAATAAGAGGCTTTGAAGCTAGACCATTCATTTCACACCTTGGTAAGGTATTGAAATAATTGATCCTCGGCTTTAAGTATTGAACACCGTCAGATCTTTTAATTGAAAATAATTTTGTATCACCATCATAAAACCAACTTATGATCCTTCCTACACACCGCTCGTTATTCACATATTTCTCTTTTTGAGCAGGTTGTGCTGGAGACTTGGGTAGCACCTTCATCCAACTATTTACAACTTCTCTCCACTGTTCTCTTGTCATCTCTGTATTTCTATACATCACAGGTTCTTTATTAAACCTTCGGAGACTCAGTGTGAGTAGTTTTAGTTTCAGCATCTTTATCGGATTGAATATTCTCATCATCAGTATCCATCTTTGAATCAGCCGTGTCTTCAGGCAGTGTGACGTCTTCAACAGAGTCCACAGAATCTGTTACTCCTTCATAAGTGAATTCAGGAATAACATCATCCTGGATGAAGTTATACGGCACTTTAAGACCATCACAGCCTTCATAAGTAACATTATCTTTATCTTTCTCTATCTCTATCTCTACTATCTCTCCTTCTTCTATTTCATTATCATACACTTCATCATCCATGTCATTGAATAAATCATCAATGTCATCAAGACATGCAATCTTTTCAGCTTCTTCTTCTTCAGAATCTGCAAAGAACTCCAATAATAGAATTTCTTCTTCATTAGCACCAGAAGTATCTTTGTTTCCTTCAAGTGATTGTGATGTCGACTCCCCCTGAACCTTTGATATAGGATTAGCGTCAGTGTATTGACGATCACCCTCAACATTTCCAGCAGGATCATTGTCTTCATCATCACGTCTTTGAATAGACTCTGTGTGACATGTATCGTGTATCCTCAACTCCCCCTGAGCGTCAAGACGCTGAACGAGTTTAGACACCAATGCTTGCATGTCAGCTGTCTGTTGAGCTTGAGTCTGAATCACCAGCTGCCGTTGTGAATCAATAGAAACAAGAGTGTTCACTTGTGTTTGTAGAGTAAGCACTTGAGATTCAAGGAAAGTAATCCTTTCAGAATCAGAAGGCTTTGACGGACCAGCTGACGATTGTGGAATCGAAGGACTTGCAGTAGGAGTAATAATTGGAGGAACAAGAGTTATAACCGGAGATGTATCTTTAGATCTTGGAGGAGTAATAATCAAGGAAACAAAAAAATTAGCATCCTCTACTCCCTGCGAAGATTGAGCAGCAGCTATTGAAGCAGACATTAGCTTTTGAATTTTTGGATCTGGATTGAAGTCACTATCAGAATCAGTACTTTCATCAACCAAGGATCTTTTTCCATGTACTGAACCGGAAGGAGGATCCCAAACAGACTTTCTTCTTGGACGTCTGGCTTGAGATTTAATGCGTTTTCCAGCATTAGCCAGTGGAATAGCAGCTAACCGTTCATAATGATCTGAGGAAAAATCCCTAGATTCATCAGAGTCAGTGCTTTCATTAACAGGTAATATCATATCACTTGAGCTTGAACTAGATTCATCATCAGTCACCACATTCCCTTCAGCTTTATGAATGGGCGAGTTCACAGCGTCATCAACGAAATCATCCATGTTCATTCCTAGATCATGCTCATGTGCATGAACGACCTCCTCTTGAACAGGTTCATGAATAGGTATTTCATCCTCAGCTTGTGGAATTGGAACTTGTTCAGGAATAGGAATTTGTGGTTGTATAGGAACCTGAACTTGTGGAACTGGAACTTGTTGTTGTATCGGTTGCTGTGGAATTTGTTGTTGTTGTTGTTGTGGAACATTTAAACCTTGAGCTTGAGCAATTTAATCAGGATGAAACCAGTTGTCATTAGGTGGTGCAACATAATCAGGATTGATTAAGTGACCAAACAAAGGAGTATTAACCGGTATCAATTCGGCATTCTGCTGTTCCACCTTCGTGCAATCAGTAAAGATACGCTTTGACATCGGAGTCAAAGTTAATCTTATAGGATGTTGTGGAAGATCCGGAATAAGATGATCTAAAATCATTTGAATAAAGCGAGGATACATCAAAAATCCTTGACCTTCAGCCGGATTAATCTGCATGACCATCTCTCGATAGAAGTAAAGTGCAAAATTGAATCGCTTATTCAACGTTAAAGCCACCATTGCAGTTTGAAGAGCCATCTTTAAGCCATCGGTTCCAGCTTTACGAGGAGAGATGCATTGAATAATAACATGCATGAAATATCTTCATTCACCGACTAAGCCACCTTTACGTGCTTGTGTATCATTCTGTCTCCCACGATAACCCATTCTTTTAAAACAACCCATAATAAGAGTGCCCGGATATGACAGTGGGTCTTCAGCATTACCACCCAAATCAATAGCAGCACGAATTATTTCTTCAGATATGACAATTTCAGTATTATTGACAGTGGCACGAAGAACATGAGGTTCTACATCCGTATCCTGATGAACTGTATCCCAAAATTGTTGTATGTACACAAGACTGATGTAAGGATCAGGAGATAACGCAGTATGGAGACGCGAACGGTTCAGAAATCCGATTATTCCTTGAAAATTGACTGCCTCTGACATGTTAGGATCTAACAATGCCACCTGATTATGCTTATATTCAACAAAACACATTAGTAAACATAACAAACTCAAACAATTAAAAAGAATTTAAAAAAAACTTTCTACCACTCAAAAATCACAAGTCCAAATACTTTCTGATCCCTAGGCGAACTTAATAAGTTCGCTTAGTGTTGTAAGAGGCGAACTTAGACAAGTTCGCTTCGAACAAGTTCGCCTGAACCTGTGACGATTCAAATTCAAACACTGAAGTTCAAAAATCAGGCAAATCACTTGAAACAAATGAAACAAGTATTGTATATCGATCGATTATCACTAAGTAAACAATTCTAATGATCAATTTTATATTTTTAGTCAAAATTAGGTCAAAAATCGTTCTGTCAAGTTCACGAAGTAAACCGAGAGGTAAACATCAAAATACACACGATTGAACGGATGAAAATCAGTGAAATTACCGTAGTTGTGTTCGCAAATCAATTTGGAATATGATGGAATCAACAAACAGACCAAACAACACAGATTAAAAATTTTGAAGAAATTGCAGATAAGTTCGCTTCGAACAAAGAAAACGATGAATGATAAGTTGGCTTGGCCAAGAGCCTTAAACACATTAAGTTCGCTTATTTAGGCGAACTTGTTAATTTCGCTTAACAAGCCTACGGCGAACATGCTAAGTTCCTTTCATTGTCCACAGGCAAACAAATTAAGTTTGCTTCACTGTTCTTGAGCGAACATATTAAGTTCGCTTCACTGTACACAGGCGAACATAATATCTATTCACTTTTGCCTTGAACAAAATTTTACAAACTTCAACCTTTCAAGTCTTGAACTTTTGTTAGCATCATGTATCCGATCCAATCCCAAACAATTTTAATAAAAGTTTTGAATTTTCATGGAAAATAAAAATCTTTTTGAGTATTATCTATACAAACGAAATCACATATTTTTGGATTTTATCTGTACAAACGAAAACACATATTTTTGAATGATCATCATGAGCAAGAAGATCATATCAGTATCCAATTAATTCATCATACATTTTAGCAATAACAAAGGGTAACCTATAATATGAAACCATACAACTCAATTTTGTGCACTTCGCATCTTTTTCATTTTGAAACTCATTCAATTTGAATAATATTTGAAATGATACGCGATAAATTCCATAGTAAATAAGATCAGGTTATAAAATGCTCATTTATTTATACCGAATTTGAAATATAAAGCATGAATTCTTAAATTTGTCAATATTATACGATTTGAAACTATAAGCGTTTATTCTCCAAATTCATGTGATTTAGTACCATTTAGATGGAAAACATTGTGTACCCCACATATATGCCAAACAGAAATATAAGTTGCACTATCTTCAAGACATATACAATTAATGTTAAGATTAGATCAATTTCCAAGTTGAAATTATCTCTTTTAGCACAAGTATAAAAGCGGATCCCAAAGAATATAAGAATCAAGACGATTCAGAATCAGAAGATTCTAATGGATTGGCTGTATAATGAGAATCAACTGATTCAGGTATGAGGATCCAACTATTATCTGGATAACATTCAATGGAGTCAGAGTAGATGATGTATCTAACTGATCCAAGGGCGAATATATGTTTCAACAGATTTTGAAAGCATATCTTAGTTCAACAACACCATGCATGTTTTTCGGGGCATGGGCAGTGAAGTGAACTGTAATAAATTTGTGCTAAAGATATAATTCGATATTGGTCTCATGAAATTCTTTATAACCATATATTCTTTATCTGATAATGATCTTTTACACACACACAGGCATATAATGGATTTAAATCACAGATGTAATCATATTATATTTAATTTTCACACTGCTATTAGTTTCAAAACGCTTTTAGTCTATTGACAATTTAAGTTTCAAAACTCATACACAAATTTGAAAACAAATTATCAAGATTAGAGCATTCACAACACTATCATTTCTTATTTATGCAGACTTTGAAATTTAGATCAAATCAACTTAGTTTAATCAATCATATATCAAAGGTCTACTAAGGTCGTGTGAAATGAACTAATCACTGATGTACTATCATTTCTTCTCTAACCTCAAATGTTGTCAAATTTTATATTTTTCAATTTGTTTTGACTTTTTATAAATTAAAAACTTTTTGATTGAAAATGTAAATGCATAAATGTAATAAAGCAATAAAGAAATTAAAAACAAAATTTTCCATGAAATTCTGATTTTGAGAGGCTTTTAATCGGGATTGATCATACCAATCATTTTAATTAGGAATTCAAACCTGGTACGATCAAATGCCTTGGTAAACAAATCAACAAAATTATCGTAAGTGTGTACCTTGACCAGCTCAATCAACCTTTTCTCTGCACAATCACAAATAAAATGATATCGAATCTCAATGTGTTTAGTTTTACTATGTTTAACAGGATTATTAGTTATGGACATAGTAGCATTGTTATCAATAAGCATAGGGGTTCTGTGAAATTCAAACCGTAATCTCTCAATTGCTGCTGTATCCACAGGATCTGTGAACAACAACTCGCAGTAGCGATATATTCTGCTTCGCATATAGAAATCGAGACTGTGGTTTGCTTTTTGCATTGCCAGGACACAAGTCGATTACCTAAGAACTGGCAACCACCTGTTATAGATTTCCTGTCCAAACAACAACCACCAAAATCAGAATCAGTATAAGCATTGAAATCAAAGTTAGAACCATGAGGATACCATAGGCCCAAACGTTGTTTTCCTTTCAAATATCGAAAGATTCTTTTCACAGCAATTAAGTGAGATTCTTTTGGCTTTGCCTGGAATCTGGAACAGATGCACACGGCGAACATTATATCTGGCCTTGAATCGGTTAAGTACATGAGGGATCCAATCATAGCTCTGTAAAGTCGACAATCCACATCTTTTCCATCCGGGTCAAAATTCAACTTATGATTGACCGGAATTGGAGTATCATATGGGGTACAGTCCTCCATCTTGAGCCGGCTCAAGATGTCTTTGACATACTTGGACTGATGAATAAAGAAACCATCTTCCTTTTGATTTACTTGCAAACCTAAGAAAAACGATAACTCTCCCATAGCAGACATTTCAAACTTCGACTTCATTACACCCTCAAAATCTTTACATAACCCTTCGTTTGTTGAGCCAAAAATAATATCGTCCACATAAATCTGCACTAGTAGGTAATCTCCCCCTGATTTATTTATGAATAAGGTCGAGTCTATCTTCCCACGAACAAAGTCATTTGCCAAAAGATGTGTGGATAGTGTTTCATACCACGCACGAGGAGCCTGATGAAGACCATATAGGGCCTTATCAAGCTTGAAAACCATATTCGGATTCAGTGGATCTTCAAACCCGGCGGCTAACAAACATAGACTTCCTCCTTGACCTTTCCATATAAAAACGCACTTTTGACGTCTAATTGAAACACCTTAAAACCTTTAAAAGAAGCAAAAGCGAGAAACAGCCTTATAGCTTCGACCCTCGCAACCGGCGCATAAACCTCGGTGTAATCAATTCCTTATTGTTGATTGAAGCCCTGAACAACTAATCTTGCCTTGTTGCGTACCACGACACCTCGATCGTCTTTCTTACATTTAAACACCCATTTTGTTCCTATCGGATACGCACCCTTTGAAAGATCAACAAGATTCCAAACCTTAAGTTTGTCAAATTGAGCAAGTTCTTCCTGCATATCTTCTATCCAATTGTTATCATTTAAAGCCATCTCAACATTCTTGGGTTCAACCTGCGAAATAAAGCATGAATGTGAGCAATCATCAAGAACACACCAGAATCTTTAATGCAGGTATACAAACAAGTATTGTCAACAAGAGAACGTGTTTTCACTCCATCCTGTAAATTTCCAATTATATTTGTCACAGGATGATCTTTGAGTTCCTTGATGGATGCAACCTCTGGAACCGACAACACGTCAACTTGAGTAGAGTCAGATTGATAAGAATAATCTTGATTAAATGGAATATCCGAGTCTAAATTTGTAGGAATCTTCCCCTGAGCCTGTGTCAAAGGTAATAGATTATCACCCAACAACGGATCAACATAAGAATCTTGAAAAATAGCATTATCCTCCTCACTCTCTGAATCTTGTGGACCTGAACAAGAAGCAACATTAGGATCGGGAGCAGAAGTAGATGGAATCGATAAATTTGGAACTGCATTTTGTAGAAATCCATTGTGCTGTGTATCCTGATAAGAATCATAAAGAACAACAGCATCTTCAGCAGAAATATCAGAAGGTAAATGAAAAGACTTGAATAAGTTTTCATAATTAAATGCCCAATCCGGACCAATTGCCATTTGTGGTAAAGACCGATTTGAACAGTCAATATGGAACCATTCTTCAACTTGGCACGTCTCTTTGTTATAAACCCTCTTGGTTTTCAAATTCGCCACATACCCTAGAAAAATCCCTTCAATAGCCTTCGCACTGAATTTTGTTGGGACATCTCGAACTTTCAACAGGGTGCAAGGATTACCAAAAGGTAGTAAATAATCCAAATTCGGCTTTCGATTATTCAGCAATTCATAGCAAGTCTTGTTATGTCGCTTGACGGTCAAGACCCTGTTCAAAACGTGACACACAGTATTCACAGCTTCACCCCAAAAGGTGACTGGAAGCTTAGAATCTGCAAGCATCGTGCGAGCCGTTTCGACCAAAGTCCTGTTCTTTCGTTCAGCGACACCGTTTTGTTGAGGAACATATGGCGCACTGAATTCATGATGAATTCCTTTTTGTAGACAGAATAAGCCCATTTTGCTATTCTTAAATTCGCTGCCATTGTCACTCCTGATTCTTCTAACTTTCAGATTGAATAATTCTCCAAACCCAGGATTAAGTATTGTACCAACTCAGTGGTTTCAGCTTTAGAGGAAAGAAACTTAACCCATGAAAATCTGGAGTAATCATCAGTTGGTAGCAGTACGATTTTCCACCAATGCTCCTGATACTGATACGACCGAACAAATCCATATGCAGCAGCTCCAAAGGAGTTACGATAGAATTCGTCGATTTAGATTTGTGAGATTTCTTTCTTTGCTTCCCCTTCTTGCAAGGAATACAATCATCAGGAACTGAGAATTTCATCTTTAGAATACCAAGAACCAAATCATTCCTAACAATGTAGTTCATCTTCCTAAAGTTAATGTGAGCTAGCTTCCTGTGCCACAATATTGAATCAGATTTTGACGCCTTGTAGAGTAAACATGTTGGAATTGAATCTGTTGTAGTGGCGACACTCATGTCAAGGACATACGTGTCATTTCTCCTTGGAGCCGTCATAAGAATCCATTCATCAGGAATCACGAAGCCCGGTTTCAAAATATAACACTCAGCATCGTTGAAATGGAACGAAAACTTCTTGTCACAAACTTGTGATACACTTTAAAGATTGTGTTCCAGCTGCTCAACATAATTCACTTTCTCAAATTTGACTTTGTCATTCTTTAACGTACCCTGTCCAGTTATGTACCCGCCTTTATTACCCGCAAAAGCGACATAACCTCCATCAATTTGTTTAACATCCTCAAGCAATCTAACATTCCCCGTCATATGTCGAGAACAACCACTATCCACATACCATGTATTGTTGATAGTCCTCCTTGGTTGTCCCTACATAAACAACGAGAATTAGTTAGAAATAGGAACCCAAGCCATCGTGGTCTTGGGTCGTCCAGTTTGATCAAAATAAATAGCTTCTTGTAATTTACAATCAATCTTATCATTCACTTTTGGAACAGAAGTTTGACAATCAGACGTTTTCAAAGAAGATCCATTTTTATTATTTTGAAAAACATTATTTGATATATTATTGTCAAATTCGGATGTTTCCAAAATTTTCTTCAATTTTCTGTTTCGTCTTCTCCTTTGAGGTCTAGATAATTTAACTTCCTGATGAGAATCTTTTGAAATTCCAACATTAGGAATCTCAAGCTTCTCTTTGCATACAAAAGATTTAGCATTCAATTTATCCTGTTGTTTAAATCCAGAGGATTTAACAAAAGATCGACCAGGCAAGTTTTTCTCCAAACTAGAAGACGACTTTCCTCATCTTTTCTTTTCAGAATCTTCACCACTTTTGGTTGTGAAGGAACAGTCTTCATTTTACCTTGGTTCTTGTAAGGACAATTGAACAAAATGTGACCAGCCTCGTTGCAATGAAAACACACTCTTTTTTCTTGATAACTTCTGAAATAAGGAGTTTTCTTTGAATGTGAGGATCCATCAGAGGTATAAGCTTCAGAGGAATGTCCCGAACAGTTTATCGGCTTCTTTGGAACCTAAGCATGTGTTGGCACCTTTGAAGAATACACTTTTTGATAACCGGCCGCTACGAAACCACTCGACTGTAAAATCGGAGAAAGCTTAGATGGACCAACTTTCACCTCTTCAGGTTCAGTTAGAATGCATCTATCTCGGGTAATAGTTTTAACAACTTTTGGTTCATCAATTTTTACCTGTTTTGGAATGCCTTCAACCTTCTTCTCATCAAACACCTCATCTTCAGAATCAGACTCATACACCATATCCTCCCCAGTTACCGGATTCACCTTTAACACAGTCTTTGGATCTATCTCCTCTTCATGTATGATTTCAGGTTCCACCACATAGTTTGCATTAAACAATGGAGGAATAAATCTAATTCCAGTAACACGCTTAGTAGGATCAGCATTTGAGTTAAAATAATCCAAAACAACCGAAGAATTTTCAAAATTTTCCATCTTTCTATGAAGTTTGATCACTTCAAACACTTTGTCGGATATTTCTTTATTCTTTTGAGCAACAACTTCATTACGTTTTTCTATCTCAGCATAAGCCATATCTAGATGATAACCTTGCTCTTTATATTTCAACCCTATAGAATTTAAGTCTCTTTTCAAAGACTCAATTCTATCGATGCACAATTTATCATTATCTTTCAGTTTTTGATTAACAATATGCATCGATTTCATGTCACAAATCATGTTTGTGTTATCATCCATGACCTTTTGCAATTTATCTTTAACAGAAATGCAGTTAGAACAGCAAATATGACAAGCAGAGTCTTTTACCTTAGACGGATCATACATATCTGCCATGAATACTTTGGCAATGGGAATATTTTCTGAATCAGCACCATTAGAAGCATTTTGAGTAAAACAATATCCTCCTCAGCAACACCTGATGCAGCATCAGAATCAATATTATGCACTTGTTTTATTTCTTCATCAACGCTTGGAACAATGTCACCATCACAAGAATCATCACTAGAACTTTCATCATCGGTCGACTCCTCTGGTTTTTCAGAATGAATTTCTGCTACAAAAGCCTGACTCATAGCACCCACCAAGTCTTCCAGATGAATGCCCCAGTCATAGTTTTCCTCGTTCTGAGCAACCAATGCCAATGAAGCAGATGCATGATTTGTATTACCAGATGAACCATGTGACTGATTCCTATTATGCTGAAAATTAGGCTGCTTCTTTTGAGAATCAAACTCGACCTTTGGCTTCACACATTCCTTAGCAAAGTGACCATATTCTTGACAGTTGTAACACCGAACTTTGCTTTTATCAAAACCCATGCGAGATCGACTATTTGAGCCAATATATTTTCTGCCTGTTTTCTTCAATAAATCTTTAGCTTGACGCATCAACATGGCCATATTCCATTGGATATTCATTTCTTCCAGATCAACAGGGTCAATCTGTCTGAAATCTTCTTCTATAACCTCATGATCATGTATTTTACCTCCAATAAAATTTTCATATGATGCCTTGAATGAAGAAAACATAACAAGATAATCATCAGCAACCTTCTGATTCAAATGAGATCCAGATGAAGTAGAAGTTGTAGACCAGAATGAATTGGAACGCCAGAACACTGATCATTTGAAGAATCTTGAGCATCACTAGAAAAGAATGCCACTCCATTACCAGATTTACTGGTAGATTTGGCAAAATACATTGAGGGATCCTGGATATGCTCAAAGTTAGTCTCTTTCTTCTTCATATTCATATCATGCGACTGAATCTTCCCTAGAACTTCTTAAAGAGACATGGTTTTATACTTAATATTTTCTTTGATTAAAACCGTGTACACATCAAATTTTGATGGTAAAGCGTCCAAGAATTTATCATTGATTTCCTCAGTCTCATACACCATAGAAGCACTTGCCAGTTCACTAAGAAGATGATAGAATCTTGCAGCAAGATCATCCAAGGATTAGTTTTGAAAATGTTTATAGACCAAGAACTGCTTCTTTAATAGCTCCTTTCAACTCTTCTTTACATCCAAACTTCCTTCACACCTTTTCTGTAATGCTTCTCACAGTTGTTGAGAAGACTTAAACTATTTGAAACTGTGATATATTTCCTTCGGAACAGACATCGAAATACTAGCTATCGCTTTCTTTTCCTTGTCAAATAGCAACTTCTCTTCAGTAGTTAACGCTGACACCGGCTTTGGAACATCATCCTGTCCCATCCACGAATAAGTCGGATGCGTATAACCTTCCAAAATCGAAATCCACAAACTGGTATCGGTAAAAGATACAAACTGGTCGAACCGATCTTTCCAATTTGAATAATCATCTAGATTCAACAACTTCGGAGGTTTTTGAGATGTACCGATCTCATTGTCATAATTGAACATATTCGTAACTTGAACCATATTTGCCATTTTCCTGAAAAATTTTCCAAGTGTTGAACTTCCTTTACCCTTAGGCGAAGATAATAAGTTCGCCTCTGAGACACCCAAGCGAACTTAATGAGAAGCGAACTTAATAAGTTCGCTTAAACCAGACATCAAAAATCTGATCAAATTCGCCTAAAATAAGTTCGCTTAATCCTGTGAGAAGCGAACTTGACAAGTTCGCCTGCACACAAATCAGCAAGTTCGCTTGCAGTAACAGAATCAAGATCAAGAACACTTCAAACCACTTTCGCGAACCAGAGACATACTGAAATCATCATTAATCACTGATTTGAAGGAATTAATCAAAATTGGATCGTAGGATTGTATAATTTCTCCATTTGAAGCTTTCAATCGGATCAATTTCGTCAAAATCCTCTTCAAAAACACCAAATCAGATCTGAATCAGTCTTGAAAACTCCATGGAAATGAAAAACTCAAAAATGACGAATTTCATGTCAATTTGCATATAAAACCGTCTAGAATCAACAAGAATCACGAGCATAAGCTCTGATACCACTTGTAGGTCCTCATGGCGCTTCTACGGATCGATCTCGTGATAAGACGTGATGTTAACTCGGAGTGCGGAATCCAACGAATCAACGTTTATATGCATAAAAGACAATGTAGACAATCACGTAAATAACCTTCTCAATTGTATTCCAAATCACACCTGTTTACAGACTCAATCAGATAATTCTCTGTTCTGTCTATCAATCACCCTAACTGACTCTGTAAACACACATATATATAGCCGTCTGACCTGCTATAAGCGAACTTATTAAGTTCGCCTCTAACAGACTAAGCGAACTTAATAAGTTCGCCACAGATAGACTTAAGCGAACTTATTAAGTTCGCCTCTGTTAGACCAGGCGAACTTAACAAGTTCGCCTCTTGGTAAACTTGAATAAATACTTAGTAACTTTAACATAACAAAAACATAAAGACATAAGATCTAACTATTACAAGCTTTTGTCATTACAAACTATGTCCTAACACCTTTACTATACCGAAAAAGTTTATCCAGCCTTGAACCTGAGCCTTAACCCGTGAACACTAAACCTTAACCCGGGAAGCTAATCCTTGCCATGAAGGAAACCGTGAAGAACAAACCGTGAAGCGAGAACCTGTTAACCTCCACCCGTGAAGTTAGTGAATCTCCACTCGTGATAGCGACCGTGAAATAAGCCGAGATCTTCTCCCGTGAACCTTTTCGTGAAATATTCCAGTGAAAAAAGTTGACTGGTTTACTTACCAATTTTAATCCCGAACTCTTAGGAATTTCAAAATTTGAAAATCAATCTTCCAGAAATTCGCAATCAATCTCCTCTTTGACTGATTTCAAATATCCCAATCTCCACGATTTTAACACAATCAATCCTCCAAATTAATAGCAAAACAATAATGATTTCATGAAAAACGACGTTGAGTATGAAGAACACAATGAACAATTCCAATCAATTTTTGATGAAATCTACCCAAACTTCTTCTCCAACAACAACAATATGAAAACGACTTCACAAAAATAGTACTAATTTCTCGATTCTCAGCAGAAAAGGTGAAAAATAGACACGAACACAGCCAATTAGTAACATAAATCTATCGAAAACAGTAAACAATACCTCAAATCGTAATTCTTGATTCTTTTCAATGGCTCTGATACCAATTGTAAGTCCCGTACTTCATGAATCTTCTTAACAAACACACACGATATAAATTCTAACACTTGATAGGCTGAAACTATCAAGTATGGTGATTCAAGAACACAAGAAAACACTTGTAATTACGCTTGAATTAATCAAGAGAAAAAACACAATGAACACAAAACAACCGCTAACACAATGGACGGCTTTTCCTCACGTCTAACACTCTCAGAAATGTTTTTCTGGTAGCTATCTCTAATTCTCACAAAAATATGTTTTTATACTAGACAAATACTATAAAGCCCATAACACATATTTTTGGCTCACATAGCCTAGCCCAAGACCTAACCCGTGAACTAGTTTCACAGTTACAAAACCCGAATACCCATCTATTCGGCAACACCAATAGTTATACTTATTTGATAAGCGTCAGCCTCGCATATTCGGACCCAACAGAATCCTTGCAGGAGACTTCAGAAGTAGTAGCTTTGTCTTTAATCATACAATAACATTCCTTCTGTTGATAGATGTGTTAGTGTTGCAGCAGAGGTGTCAGTTGCAAAGTCAAAGCTGCTGATGATTTTCCTATCAACAGCAACAAGTGTTTGATGCTGTTGAGAAGCATATCAGCAGCAACTCTGAACTTCAGCAGATAAGGCTATCCGCAGCATAGTTGTTCATCAGCAGGAGAACATACTATCCACATCAATTAGCTTTATCCCCAGCAACTTGTAGGTCAGTAGTAAAATGTGGAGTCCGCATCAATTGTACTTAGAGGATTTTGTAGCCATCAGTCTTTATCTCGACAAACTCCCCTAGACTGATGCTACCAAAACTCTCTTATTGCTGTTGTTGCTGAAGCTTATGCATGTGAGCAACTATCCTTGCTGTCTCATAGCATCTTGGGTCCTTGCTTGGATTGTCAAGAGGGAGTTCAGATAGAGACTTGATGTCCTTGCTTGGCATACTGAAGATGGCCTTGCTTGAACATATCATCTTCTGTCCTCTGACATCTATCAAAGTGTACTCATCCTGAGCAGCATTGTAGGACCAACTAATGAATGGAAAGTGGGATTGGAGAGGTTTAGCATCAATATTTACATCTTTGCTGGGATTGAAGTGATGTTTGATCACTAGCAACATATGCCTCCCACCTTCATTCTCAGGCTCATGAGCTTCACCCAACTCCATCATTCTCTGGAGATCAGAATCTGGAAGCTGCATCACCTCATCAGCAGATGTATAGATTGACCTTTTTTCTTCTTCCCTATCCCTGAAGACTTCAAACCATTGGTCTCGATTGCTGTAAAACCATAGTACAATTTCTCTTGAGTCTTATTGTGTGGTAGTAGGTTTGGTTTTCTTCTTGGGAGGCTGTTGATGAGAAGGAGCTGGGTCTCTTTAGGTGGAGAGGAGGGAGGTCTAGGAGGGAGAGAGGAAGATTGTTAGACAGAGGAAGGAGTGGATGTGGGAGTAGGCTTGGGTTTCTTTTGTTTTCTTTCTGCAGTTTGAGTGACCACCCTTCTTTTTGAGCCTATCTTCTCCTCAGTCTCTCTTCCTCTTCCTTCTTTACTTTGACATAGAGGGCTTGCAGGTTCATGAAACTCAGGGGACCCAGCCTCTTTCCACTCTCTCCTCTAGCCTTTAGAAAGTCTATCATGACCTTCCTTTCTTCATGGGATCTAACATTGAAGGCAATGGCTTTTCTGGACTTTTGTCTGGCCTTTTCTTCTTCTTATTCTGCCCTCTTCTTGTTTGCCAATTTACCTGTAGATATAAAGGCTTATGGCTACAAAATTCTCTAAGTACAACTGTTACAAAATTCTCTAAGTACAACTGTTGCGGACTCCACAGTTTTGCTGCTGACCAACAAGCTGCTGCGGATAAGCTTGTTTGCTGCGGATAGTTGTTCTCCTACTGATGGACAACTCTGCTGCGGACAGCCTTATCTGCTGAAGACCAGAGTTGCTGCTGATAGGCTTCTCAGCATCATCAAACACTTAATGCTATTGATAGGCAAATCATCAGCAGCATTGGATAGTTGAGTCTTGATGCGGATCACCAACTTTGCTACTGATAGCCATATCTGCCGAAGATCAATCGTTGCTGCTGATTGCCAAAGCAAAAGCAACTTTACCACTGACAACTTTCTGCTGCAACAATGACACATCTCATGCAGAAAGAATGTTACTGGTGTAGATAATAAAAGACAACAACGCTCTCCTTCCAAGTATCCAAGCAATGATGCCTAAGAAGACGTTTGAGTAAAGTTATCCTTTGTAGTATTTGTTGTCTTCACGTGTAGTATAGCTTCTAGTATACAAGATCAACGGCTTGTGTTTAAACTGATCCTTAGAATCAAGGGTCTGTCTTGATTCTAAGTTACTATATAAGTAGTGTATCGTTTCATTGTACAAGTGTGCTTTCTTAGAGTTTTCTCTGTAATCTTGTAACCATTGAAGCTTAATACAAATTGCATTTATCAGTATTCTTTGTGTTTACTTGTTTACATTGCTTAGTTGTGATTGTTTCCGCCAATCTCAACTAGAATAGAACCATCTTGTATTTACCGATCCTACAAGTGGTATCAAAGCTTTGGCTCTCAGATTAAACAAACTCACACTTGTTTAATCACTCTATGGTTCTATTCTATACTATCTCTTTCCTAATACACCCTATATCACAAATCCAAAATGGCACAAAACATTGGTTTTGAAGATATTGGAAGCATCAACAGACCACCAAGACTGGTGTCTGGAGAAGACTATGATATGTGGAAGAACAGGATGGAAAGTTCCTTCTGCTATCAAGAGTATGGGATGTGAAGATCCATTAAAGATGGACCATATGTACCCATGGTGGCCTCTACTGATTCCGGAGGTCCATCAGTCCCCAAAGAATCATCAAAGTATTCAGATGAAGACATCAAGAAGATGGAGGTAGACTTCAAAGCTATAGGAGCCATTCAGGTGTGCTTGCCAAATGAAGTATTTCACAACTTCATAGGATACAACACTGCCAAGGAGCTATGGGAGGCTCTTAAGAAGATGTTTGCTGGTTCAGAAGAAGTGAAAGAAAATAGAAGAGACATTCTGAAGCAACAATATGAGAAATTTGTCTGGAAGGAAGGTGAGTCTCTTACTGTGTTGTATAACAGGTACACATACCTTGTGAGAGAGCTAGAGTGCTCAAAAGTGAAGCTGGAGAATGAAGACATTCTCAAGAAGTTCATCAGGTCTCTGCCCAGCTACTGGACACTTTACACAGTGTCAATAAGAAGAACTGAAAATTTAAAGACCCTGCAGATGACTGAGCTGTTTGGCAAGCTGAAGACCTATGAATTAGAAATGATTCAAGCCAAAGAGAGATGCTCAAGTTACTCAACAGCCTCATCATCCACCACCACTTCCTCTACACTTCACTCTGATCACTCAGTCCCCAGTTCTAGCAACTACTACCCTCCCATTGTCACTTATCCCCAGACTCCAACCTCTTAATCAAACAACTCACCATTTCTTCTTGAAGCCCCACCTTAGACATCAACCTCTGCTGCTTTGTCTCTGAAAACTCAAGCAATATGCCTTTATCAAGGAAGATCTGGAATGTTTTCATCCAGGTGAACTAAAAGAAATGGATATACAGCACTCCTATGTCATGCTCTCTCTAAGAGCAAAAAGGTTCTACTCTAGAACAGGAAGACCCATTCCAAACAACAACTCTAACACTAGACTTGGCTTAGACAAAAGCAAATTGAGGTGTTACAACCGTAACCAACGTGGTCATTTTGCTAGAGAATGTAAGGCACCAAAGGCAAACCCAGATGCTGCTCAGACAAGACAAGCTCACCAAGCTCAATCAAGATAGCAACAACAACAACATGCCACTCCTCCTTCTCAAACTGCAGCTTATGCAGCTGTTGGAACTGCTGACTTTGACTGGGGCTTCCAGTATGAGGATCTTCCTACCAACAATCAAGCTCTCATGGTAGACACATTAGAGATACCACCTCAGGTATATGAAAATCTTTGTACTCAAGCTTGTATTGATAAGGTCCTTGGATACAGGAAATATAACTAGAATCCCATAGATCAAAATGAAGAATTTCACCAAATGAAATCTGAATTTAAAAAGGTTGAAAACGGTTACAAGGAAAAGATTGATTGTTTAAAGAAAGAAATTTCATCATTAAAATATGAACAAACAAACCTTGAAACTCAAATTCATGATCTTCTGGTTAAGTTAAAAGCTACAAGGGCCGAATTAGCAGACCAAAAGGTCCATGTGGAAAAATATGAGTTTGCATCCAAAAAGTAGCAAAGACTTTTGGATGCTAAAATTCATGAACAGGTAACTACTGTTCTTGGATTTCAAGCTGAACAACTCTACAATGTCGTTCCTCCACCTGCTGACTATGTAGCCATTCATGAACCAAGTTTCAACCTTTCTAACCTTGATCTGGTCAACCGAAATCTTAACCCTGTTGTCCAAGAAACCCCTATGCAACATGCTCAGACTCTACTGAAACCAATAAAGCTTCATCACTACCTACCTGTGAAGTTATTAATGCCAACAATCCAAGCCCTTTCATCCCTTCAAAAACAGTAACAGTATCTCAACTCACCAAACAAATCTAAATCAGCTATCATCCAGAAGGAAAAAAGCTAACTGTTGAAAAGGGACAGTCTTCAATATCTACCAACCCAAATCCTCAACCCAAAACCATTCTACCTAGAGAGAAAGCTCCAAATGTTCAAAAGACATTGGAGGAAGCCACCTTTATGCACAACAATGCCCATCCCTAGAATTTCAAAGACTTATTCAATAAAAGGGATTATGTGTACTTTCAAATGGATAAATTGGCTAAATCATGCTTTGTCTGTGGCAAATACAACCATACTGCCAGCACCTGCTTCTACTACCTTCAGCAACAAAGAAACCTCAAGCAACATGCTTTTGAGAAGACAAACAAGAACAAAAAGGTAAGAAGCTTTGAAGCCAAGGCAACTCATTTCAGAAACACTCTATCCCCACAAAGGAAGCAGCTTCCAAAACCTCAATAATCTTGCATCATCTATGGTGAATCAGACCACTTTGCTGCAAATTGTAAGTTTAATCCTTTCAACCAGATTCTTCATCAAGTTCATCTTAACCAAAAGCCTATCAACAAAAGAACTTCTACAGAGAAACCATCGGGTACAAGGTAAAGAAGGATAGGCATACATCTATTGTTAAACCATCAGCAGCCAGCAAAAATGTTGCTGTTCAAGTAATGCCTAAGAAACCAAAGGATAAGCCTTCAGTAGCAACCAAGTCAGCTGCTGCTCAAGTAAAACCATCAGCAGCAACAAAATCTGCTGTTGATAAGCCAAAGTCCTCAGTAGCAAAATCTGTTGCTGATCAAGCAAATCTATCAGCAGCCAAAGCAACATCAGCTGCTGATAGAGCAAAAAATCTAGAAAACAACCTTCCCAACAATAGAAAGCCAAGATCCCAGCTCCTATCCCTCCAAGCATCATCATTGGTATACTTCTTGAGAACAAAAGATGAAACTGCTGAGATTAAATCTTACATTCTTCGGGTTGAGAATCAAAGCAATCAAAAGGTGAAAATCATAAGGTGTGATCAAGGTACAGAGTTCAAGAACCACAGTATGAACTATTTCTGTGAGAGCAAGGGAATAGAAAGACAATACAGTGCTCCAAGAACTCCTCAACAAAATGGGGTTGCTAAAAGAAGAAACAGAACTCTAATTGAATCAGCAAGATCAATGTTAGCTGATTCAAAACTGCCTCTCACATTCTGGGCAGAAACAGTCTGTACAGCTTTCTATGTATATAATAGAGTTCTCATTGTCAAGCCTCTCAACAAGACACCTTATGAACTCTGGTTCAAAAGAGTTCCCTACATTAGATTTCTAAAACCTTTTGGATGTCCATGCACCATTCTAATCACACCCTAAGTTTGGTGGCAAATCTGATGAAGGATATTTTGTGGGCTATTCCTCTCAATCTAAGGCCTACAGAGTTTTCAACTCAAGAACAAGAATCGTGGAAGAATCAGCCAATGTGGAATGTAGGGAACACATCGCATGTGAACAGGGAAAGGCCCAGACTGGCTCTTTGATATAGACTCCTTCACGCAAATATTTGAGCCTCTCATCTTCTCAAATATGGAGTCTACCTCTTCCAAAGCACCAGCTTCCTCATCTTCTCTGACTATAGATTGGAGTTCCCTAGTCCCTCTATCAGACTGAAAAGGACATCTATTGATCCTCCATCTGTTGTGGAAGCTATTGAAGCAAGTGAAGCCGGAACCAGAGTCTAAAATGTCACTAGCAGCAGCCTCTCTGAGAATGAAAATTTGAATGAAGACAAATCTGTAAATGTTGTAGAATCATCTGCTGCTGATAATGCTGATGCGGCTGCTGATAATGCTGATGCGGCTGCTGACAACGCTGATGCTGCTGTTGATATTGTAGACTCTTCCACCATGAATGAAGATTTTTCTGATCAGAATTAGAGCAATCTTGAGCAAGGGATACGATTGGATGTAGTACCAGCACAGAGAATCAACAAGGAACATCCCCTGGAAAATAGCATTGTCCAAGTTCACCAAGGAGTTCAAACAAGAAGCAAATCTCATGAGGCCAATATATGTCTGTTTTCCTGTTTTCTTTCTCAGGTAGAACCCAAGAAGATAGATGAAGCTCTGAAACACAACAGTTGGATTGATGCAATGCAGGAAGAGTTGCTGCAATTCAAGAGACATGATGTCTGGAAACTTGTTGATCTTCCACCTGGTCAAACTGTTATTGGCACAAGATGGGTATTCAGGAACAAGCAAGATGAGAGGGGCATTTTCATCAAGAACAAAGCCAGACTTGTAGCTCAAGGCTACACTAAGGAAGAAGGAATTGACTATGATGAAGTCTTTGCTCCTGTTGCCACGATGAAGGCCATCAGAATCTTCATAGCATATGCTGCGTCTAAGAATTTCATGGTTTATCAAATGGATGTCAAGAGTGCCTTTTTGTATGGGAAGATTGGTGAGGAAGTATATGTCAAACAGCCTCCAGGCTTTATAGATCCTGCATATCCTAACAAAGTGTTCAAACTAGACAAAGCTCTCTATGGCTTACATCAAGCTTCAAGAGCATGGTATGAAACTTTGTCTGGATATATGCTAAGCAATAACTTCAGAAGATGTGCCATTGATCAGACCTTGTTTATCAAAGATGACGGGGGAGAAATCCTACTGGTACAAATCTATCTTGATGACATCATCTTTGGATCAACAAGGAAGAAGTTGTGTAAAGACTTTGAGATCCTAATGCACTTAAAGTTTGAAATGAGTTCAATGGGTGAACTAAATTTCTTTCTGGGTCTTCAAGTCAAACAAGTTCCGAATGGAATCTTTATCAGCCAATCCAAGTATGTCAAGAGCATTTTGGAAAGATTCAAGATGGCTGACTGCAGTGCTGCAAGAACTCCTATGCAAGTGCACCATCAACTGACTCCACACAAAGATGGTCAAGACACTGATCAACATCAATACCGTGCAATGATAGGGTCACTCATGTATCTGACTGCCTCAAGGCCAGATATCATGTTTGCAGTATGCCTCTGTGCAAGATTCCAAGCAGCTCCAAAGAATACACATCTTCAAGTTGTGAAGAGAATTTTTAGATATCTAAAAGGAGCCCCAAGACTTGGGCTATGGTATTCTAAAAATGATAATTTCAATCTGTATGCATACACTGACAGTGACTATTGGGGATGCAACTTGGACAAAAAGTCCACATCAAGGGGATGTCAGTTTCTGGGAGAAAGACTGGTTTCATGGCAGTGCAAGAAGCAAACCTGTGTATCAACTTCTACAGCAGAAGCAGAATACATCGCAGCTTCAAGTTGCTGTGCACAAGTCATCTGGATACAAAACCAAATGCTGGATTATGGGATGACTTTCATGGCCACTCCCATTCACATTGACAACATGAGTGCTATATCAATCACAAACAATCAGGTGCAGCACTCCAAGACAAAATACATTGACATCAGGTATCACTTCATAAAAGATCAAGCTGAGAAAAAGAGAATTATTTTAATCAAAGTTCATACCAATGAGCAATATGCTGATTTGTTTACAAAACCTTTTGATGAAGCTAGATTTAGATATTTAGTTAAATCCATTGGTATGATGAACTTTCACTAAAATTTGTGTCTAAAAATTGTTTTATAAATGTATTTGTCTTTTGTTGTAAATAAAAGTTATAAGTCAGCAGCAACCATTTTTGCTACTGAAAGGTTTAATCATCAGCAGCAAAGAATTTGCCATTGACCGCTTTAAGTTATCAGCAGGAACAAGTTTCTTACGGATAGCTTTATGGCAACCAGCAACAACATTTTTTATGCGGACCATTGTATCCATCAGCAGCAGTTGAGTTTGCTGCTGACTGACTTAACCATCCGCAGCAACCAAGTTTGCAGTGGATATGCTTAACCATCCGCAACAACCAAGTTTGCTGCTGATCGGTAAAGATAAGTCCAAATTAACTTTTACCCGCTGTAAAAAGTCCTTTCAGTCTTTACCATTGCTGCTATAGTGTATTACTGCTGTAACAGTGAAAAGTGAATAAGGTTGTACTGTACAAGTAACTTTGCTTTTTCCCTACTTTGCCGTTATAACACAAATCAAATTTTTCCTTAACCTCTTCACATTCAATTCCAACCCAGCTCTAACCATTTTCTCTCAAGCATTCATAGCATTCAAAGCCTTCCATACTTAACCACCTTTCAAAAAAAAAACTTCCTCCTTCCCTCCAAACCCAACGACAATGGCAGAGGTCGATATAAACCAGCCCGATGACAAGTTCTCACCCTACCACAATCTCACTACATACCTAATAAAAGGCAAGAAGTCCGAAGGGTTGAATGACATGATCGATTTTCTCTATCGATCAAAGATATACTATGCACTAACTGTCAACCCTACCATATACATCCCTCATATGGAGGACTTTTGGAGCACCACCGTCTACTCTACCGAATAGGGGACTCCCCAAATCCAAGCTAAGGTAGATGGCAAAAACAACATCGTCACTGAAGCTACCCTCAGAAAACATCTCAAGCTTCAGGACAAGGGGCCGCTGTTTCATACTCAGGGAAGAGTATATGAGGACCTTTGTATCCATAGGGTACACTGGAAATCAGAATGAATATACCAATAGATTTGCAATGCTTCAATGCTTCAAAGGTGATCGCATACGCTTCACGTCAACTAAAGGTCCATGAGAAAAACTACACCACTCATGACTTACAGTTGGGAGCCGTAGTCTTCGCACTTAAGATATGGAGACATTACTTGTACGGTACCAAATGCACCATCTATACCTATCACAAGAGTCTTCAGCATATCTTCGAGTAGAAAGAGTTGAACATGTGACAACGTCGTTGGGTCGAACTCTTAAATGATTATGACTGTGCGATCTGGTATCACCCGGGTAAAGCTAATGTTGTAGCTGATGCCCTAAGTCGAAAAGAAATGAAACCCAAACGAGTTCGAGCATTACAGCTTACTATTCACCCTGGATTACCTGACAAAATCCGTAGTGCTCAACTTGAAGCCCTAAAAGATGAAAACCTACTGCTGGAAAGTACACGCGAAATGGAAGCACAACTCGAAGTCAAATCTGACGATATTCGCTACTTCGCCGAACGAATATGGATTCCAGTATCCGGAAATTTAAGAGAACTAGTCATGGATGAGGCTCATAAATCTCGTTACTCTATTCATGCAGGTTCCGACAAGATGTACCATGATCTAAAGGTGTTATATTGGTGGCCGAAGATGAAGGCCGATATAGCCACCTTTGTGAGTAAGTGTCTGACTTGCGCGAAGGTCAAAGATGAATATCAAAAGCCATCCGGTCTTCTCCAACAACCAGAAATTCCCATGTGGAAATGGGAACAAATATCCATGGACTTCATCACCAAATTACCACGAACTCCTACCGGATGTGATACCTCTCGTTTCTGCAGTCATTACACAAAGCCTTAGACACACGTCTAGATATGAGCAAAGCATACCATCCTCAAACGGATGGCCAAACAAAACGTACTATCCAAACTCTGGAGGACATGCTACGAGCTTGTGTGATCGACTTCGGTAACACTTGGGAGTCTCACCTACCGTTGGTGGAGTTCTCCTACAACAACAGTTATCACACTAGCATCAAGGCAGCTCCATTTGAAGCACTTTATGGACGGAAATGCCGTTCCCCTATTTGTTGGACCGAAGTTGGGGATAGTCAACTTACAGGTCCTGAACTTGTATTCGAAACTTCCGAAAAGATCGTTCAAATTAGAAACCGTATGGCGGCAGCTCGTGATCGTCAAAAGAGCTGTGCCGACAAGCGTCGTAAACCCTTAGAGTTTCAAATATATGACATGGTCTTACTCAAAGTCTCACCTTGGAAAGGTGTCATTCGTTTCGGGAAACGAGGCAAACTGAATCCTCGTTATGTTGAACCATTCAAGATAATGAAGAGAATCGGACCAGTAGCGTATCAACTGGACTTACCTGAAGGACTTAGTGGTGTACACAACGTCTTTCATGTCTCAAATTTGAAGAAATGTCTAGCAGACGAATCACTCGCAGTTCCTCTTGAGGAACTACATATTGATGAACAGTTACGTTTCATCAAAGAACCCGTGGAAATTATGGATAGAGAAGTCAAAACGTTAAAGTACAATAAAATCCCTATTGTCAGAGTTCTTTGGAGCTCGAAACGCGGACCGTAATTCACGTGGGAACGCGAGGATCAGATGATGCGCAAATATCCTAATCTGTTCAAGCACTCCGCGTCAAATTCTCAAGGTACTATTTAATTTTCGGGACGAAAATTCTTTCAACTAGGGGATGATGTGATATCCCGGAAATTTTATTTTATTTTTTTATTTTATTTTATTTAATTTTCTGGACGAAAATTCTTTCAACTAGGGGATGATGTGACAATCCGGACTTTTCAGTTAGTCCCGTTAGAAATTCCGTTAAGTTTTCTGTTAAAACCTAACACAGTTAACTCAATATTAAACCCCAAGGACTAATTCTGTCAGTAATTAAATTAAAACAACAGGGACTAGTTATGTAAATACCTAAAACATGTTCCACTGACTTCTCAAAGTCAAAATTGATCGAAATTAGTCCTGTTGACTTTTATAAAGTCAAAATCGTGACCTTTAATACAAATTCAACTCCATAAACCATGATCTGTTCCAATTCATAACCGTATTACACTTTAATGCAATGAACGATCGTTTATGAACAATCCATCATCATCATTACACGAATTAAAACAAATTATGAACATTAACCATGTAACCGTCGACTTCAATTCCAAATACCACCGAATTCATCAAATTCATATAATCATTTCATGCTTTGAGCCTCTGCACTCGATAAACGATCCACACTGAAACTTTCACACACGCTAATTTGATCAAAGAAGGGGTCACGGTCACCGGAGAACAACCCCGTCACAGTCGACAGCCATTTTAGTCGAGCTCAGTCAATTCGCATCTGTTTCTGGTAATTGAATAAACCCTCACCCTCGTTTTTACTCCCAGATGAAAAGCCCTATGCCAATTAGGGCTTAAAACATCAAAATTAGCAAGAACCCGATTTTAGGGTTCATACATTCGAGGTTTAATCGATTACCAGTCTTGGTGTGATCTCAATTCAATTAACCTACACCTCTAGACTCGGAATCGCATGTGCAGTAAAAGCCCTATGAAATCCAAGATGTATATCATCAAATTGAAACTGAATCGAACCTAGGGTTCATATACGTCCCTGTTTAATCGAATTCCTATATAAACATGTTTTAAATGAAATTAAACAACACCAATAGATTTGCAATGCTTCAATCAGTGAAAACCCTATGCGAATCTTGTAGGTCCCTAATTCGGTGTGTGACGGATCTCTAGACTCACGGTATGACACGGTGATAACGTGCGGAATCCATGATCAACGTGCTCGTGTAACTCAATCAACAACAACGGTGTAAATAAACGCTTTGTATTTCCACCACAATATCAGGTTACAATAATTCTGTCTCTAATCAGTTCCTCCTGATATCGTCTATTCTAATTCTATTTAACAGACTCTGTAAACTCCTATATATAGACATAGTTCCGCAGTAGGCGAACTTAATAATTCGCCTCAAAGATGCTTAGGAGAACTTATTAAGTTCGCCTCTAATAGGCTAAGCGAACTTAACAACTTCGCTCCTAAAGACACTTAGGCGAACTTGTTAAGGTCGCCTCTCTATGAACTTACACAGAATTTTATCAACAGTTACAAAACATTTCCTAACAGACTCCCCTTTAACTGTTGCTAACAATTCTATCAATTACAAGTCAAAGACTCTAAGACTAAGACATAATATCTTCAAGCTCGTTGTCACCAGAATATGCCCCAATAGACTCCCCCTTGACAACAACTTTAGAAGATTGTCATCCGTCTTCATATATCATCAAACACACTGTAGTCTTCGTCTTGTTCATCTGCACACTCTCTCTTTATTTCTAGAAGAAAACTTGGGAGAAGGACCCCTTGTCAACTTCTGTCTGCAATATTCAGTTTTTGCAAAGGAGAATAACCAACAATTAAGATTTCCATGGAAGCTGGAAAAATAAAATATTTTTGGTTTTTCAAACATAAGACTCACAAAATATTTTTGGTTTTTCTCTATATAAACTGAAATGTAAAATACAAAATCACATCTTTTTGGTTGAACATCACGAGTAAGAAGATCATATCAGTATATATGAGATATCAATCACACATTTTGGATATAAAATCCATATAATATCAAATGGTATCCTATGTCATTCTTTCAAGCCTTGACCAATCAAACCAATATCTTTCAAGATTATCACACTCTATCTTTTCTAGACTTTCATATTGCATGTTACGATACGCGATAAACATTCAAAGAAAATAGGATTGATATCTCATATGACACACAAATTCAAATTGTCAATATTATATGGATTTTATATCCAAAATGTGATATTATATGGATTCCAATTTGGATTCCATAGAATTCAAAGAAAATATCTTTCAAGATTATCACCATAACGCATTTAAGTATGAAAGATCATATCCTATACAATCCCACTTTCTTGTGAGTTAAGGTACCATTTAAGTATGAAAGATCATATCCTATACAATCCAATTTGGATTCCATTGAATTCAAAGAAAATAGGGGTACACGTTGTATTTCATACTTGAATAGGCTATGACACACAAATTCAAATTGTCAATATTATAAGATTTGAAACTAAAGCATCTCATTCCCACTTTCTTGTGAGTTAAGGTACCATTTAAGTATGAAATACAACGTGTACCCCACTAGTATGCCAATAGAAAGTAAATGCACTATCTTCAAGACATATGAGATTTTACTAAAGATTATCCGAATTTCCAGAATGAGGAGACATCACTTAGCACATGAATAGCATAATCCAAATTGGATTGTATAGGAATCAATGAGATTCAGAATGGAATGATTCAATGTTTTGGCTTATATATGTGGAATCATAAGATTCAGGTACGTGGATCCAACTGTTATTTTGGATTATGAATTCAATGGAATCAGTAAAGATGATTTATCAATATGATCTAAGGGCTAGTATATGTTTGACAGATGTTGTCAAGTACATATCTTGATTATACTTCAAATTGCATGCTTTTCGGGACATGGGCACTGAAGCAAATCGAATGAATAGTGCTAAGGACATAACCCGAAACTGATCTCATAGGAAAATCTTTATTAAAAGCTAATATTCTTTATCTGATAGTGATCTTTTAACACACACCCAGGCATAAAATGGGTTCAAATCACAGTTGTAACATATGCAATTATGTTTTCACACTACTAATGGTTCAGTGACCCTTTTAGTCTACTGACAATTCAAATTATATGCATACACAACACTATCATTTCCTATTTGTGTAGTCTCTGAAGTTTAGGTCAAAACATATAATTCATATATATTAACATAAAGCACCAACCAGTCAATCTAAGGTCATGTGTGAAAGAACATCTACTGATGTACTATCATCTATTCTTTAACTTCAAGTAATGTCAATTTTATCTTTTTCAATTTGTTTGGCTTTTTCAAAATCTTTATGAAAGAAAGTAAAAAAAAATGAAAAATAAAATCTTCCATGAAAACATTTTAAGAAAAACATTTTACTTGGTTACTCAGGATTAAGCAATTCAATCAATTAAAAACTCAAACCGATGTAATCCTATAACTGAATGTCATTGGCTCTGTCACCAGCACAGTTCTGTACTCCCCCTGTCTTGTAGACTCCCCCTCAATTAGTCAAATGGTTGCATCAACGACTTTATGCTCACCATCGTCATCCTAAGTTTCACGTTATCATTTGGACTTTGTAAAACTCTTTCAAAATAACATTGTGTGTGACATATTCTCCCCCTTGAGCATCAAGTCGTTGAAACAAATAGATTCTCAGTTATCAACAACTCGTTACTCTTGCAGATGTCAATCCCTGTCATGTGCTTAGAACCACCACTATCAACAACCAAAATTGTATTAATAGTCCCCCTTGGTAAATCCTGCACATCTAACAAGAAATATTAATTTGAAATTAGGACCCAAGCCATGGTAGTCATGGGTCGTCCATCTGTATCAAAATTATAAACCTCACTCCATTCACAATTGAATCTTTCATCAATTTTCAGAGATTGTTCCGACGAGTCAGAAACATAAACTTTAGATTTCCAAACATACTTCTATTCATTAAGATCTTTTTGCTTAAAATGTGAAGTGTTTGAACAATCATGTGCATTTGAAAAATGTTTAGATTGTGAAAGCTCTTGTTCTAAAAGTTTTCTCAATCTTCTGTTTCTCCTCCGTCTTTGAGGTCTAGAAAGCCTAACCTCATATTTTGAATTACCCTTTGGTGTATCACGAGGTTTAACCACATTTGGGTTAACATATGGCTTACTAGGAGTTCTTACCTTTTCTGGAGTAACATGTCGGTTACCTTTGGCGTTGTGAGGACAAGCAATCCGAATATGACCCACAAGACCACAGTAAAAGCAAGATCTCGTCTCACGATATTCTCTCATATAAGTAATCTTCACACGATAAGATGCACTTGAAGAAGATTCTCCTACATGAACTTCTTTTGGCTTTATGTTCTCTAGAACTCCAGATTTTGCAACAGGTTTTGATTCAGGCTTCATCTTCTTAGGAACTACATGCTTCTTCCCTTTATTTTTGTAAGGACAGGTCGCCACAATGTGTCCCATCTCATTACAATGAAAACATGTACGCCTGTCTTTATAATCTCTGACATATGGAACTTTCCTTGAATTCGAAGAACTTCCAAATGTATAATTTCCAGATGAATTAGAATCAACCTTTGAATCTTCTTTCTTAACCTCTTTCGGTATCCCCTCTACCTTAGTTTCATCAAAATATTCATCATCACTCTCATCAGAATACACCATATCTTCACATGTGACTGGATTCACCTTCAACACAGTCTTAGGATCTAAATACTCATCGTTTGTAATCTCAGGTGCAATGGAATAATTTTCGTTGAATGGTGGAGGAGCATAACCAATACCATTAGTTCCCTTCCCCTCTTCAGTATTATCATGATAATATCCTAATAAGAATGATGAATTTGCAAAGCTTTCTAACCTTATATGTAATCTAATCACCTCTGCTTTAGATTCAGCTAGTTCCTTATCTTTCTCAACAAGATCATTATTTCTTTTCTCAATTTCTGCAAAGGACATATCCAGGTGATATGCCTGCTCTTTGATCTTGAAAGTCAGAGAACTTATATCCCTCTTCAGTGATTCTATCCTTTCAATACACACATTCTCATTATCCTTTAATTTATGATTTACCGTGTGCATCGATTTCATATCACAAATGAGGTTTACGTTGTCATCCATAACCCTCATCATTTTATCCTTAACTGAAACACAGTTAGAACAAAACGTTTCAGAGTTAGAAAATACCTCAGGTTTTACTTCTGAAGAAGATGCACCAGGAGCCAAGAAAACGTCATCATCAGCTTCACCCTTTTGATCAACAATGACAGGCTCAACATCAATGTCTGATACACTCAGATCATCTTCAACTATCTGGAAGCTTACTTCAGTCTCTACATCACTCTCGGTAGACTGAGTACTTTCACCAGATCTAATACTCTCACTATCACTTAACTCGGTAGAAGACTCACTTTCAGAAACACTCTCTTTACTACTTCTTCTTTGATCAAGACCACCAATGCTTGAGTAGTAGCTTCACCCTTTTTCTTCAAAGCTTCCCATAGTTCTCTTGAAGTTGGACACTTCCCGAGACTATGAATGATTTCTTTTGGTAAAGACCTCGTTAAAGTTTCACACGTTTTCATCTCTCGATCAAACTTCTGCTTAGCTAGTTTACTAAGAGCTGACACTGGTTTAGGAACATCATAATATCCCATATAGTCATAAGTAGGATGCACATATCCTTCAGATATGGATGTCCAAAAGTTTTCATCAGTTTCTGATACGAACTGTTCGAACCGGACTTTCCAGCTATGAAAATCTGATATGCACAAAAGCCTCGGTGACATAGTTCCAATCTCATTATCATCATAAGAAATTGACATTTTGAAATTTTTGCGAAAATATCCGGAAAAAAATTTCCTGCCAAAATACTCTTTTTTAAAAATTTCAAAAAATTCAAAATTTCAAAAATGATTCAAAACAAGCATGTAAACTTTCCCTAAAAAATTTGGACAAGAAGAAATTTCCCCCCAAAATACTCTTTTTTTTTAATCTCAAGCGAACTTAATAAGTTCGCCTGACAAAATTCACTTGAAACTGACCCGAGCGAACTTGACCCCAAGCGAACTTGACCCGAGCGAACTTGACCCCAAGCGAACTTGTTAAGTTCGCCTGATTAAGTTCGCCTAATATGCACCAAGCGAACTTATTAAGTTTGCCTCTCTAAGTTCGCCTGCAACAGAATTGCTAAGTTCTCCTGCATCAGTTGTTCAACCAAACACGAACCAAAAATTCCGAAAATGATCATATCTTGTTGAATTGATGGAATTTGATTAAATTGAACTGTAGGAATGTGTAGGAACTGATTAGGAACACTTCTGTCGGATCAATTTCATCAAAAGAATCCAAAATGATCAAAAATTCTCCATTTTTATCAAGAACACAAAAAAGATGAAAAATCTTCAAAATCTCTGAAATTTGATGTTGATTAGACAGGAAAACAACACGAATCTTCTGCTAATCAAGAGCAAAACCTCTGATACCACTTGTAGGTCCCTAATTCGGTGCGTGACGGATCTCTAGACTCGCGGTACGACACGGTGATAACGTGCGGAATCCATGATCAACGTGCTCGTGTAACTCAATCAACAACAACGGTGTAAATAAACGCTTTGTATTTCCACCACAATATCAGGTTACAATAATTCTGTCTCTAATCAGTTCCTCCTGATATCGTCTATTCTAATTCTATTTAACAGACTCTGTCAACTCCTATACATAGACACAGTAAGTTCGCCTCAAAGATGCTTATAAGTTCGCCTCTAATAGGCTAAGCTAACTTAACAAGTTCGCTCCTAAAGACACTTAGGCGAACTTGTTAAGTAATGTCAAAATTGATCGAAATTAGTCCTGTTGACTTTTATAAAGTCAAAATCGTGACCTTTAATCCAAATTCAACTCCATAAACCATGATCTGTTCCAATTCATAACCGAATTACACTTTAATGCAATGAACGATCGTTTATGAACAATCCATCATCATCATTACACGAATTAAAACAAATTATGAACATTAACCATGTAATCGTCGACTTCAATTCTAAATACCACTGAATTCATCAAATTCATATAATCATTTCACGATTTGAGCCTCTGCACTCGATAAACGATCCACACTGAAACTTTCACACAAGCTAATTTGATCAGAGAAGGAGTCACGGTCGTCGGAGAACAACCCCGTCACAGTCGACATCCATTTTACTCAAGCTCCATCAATTCGCATCTGTTTCTGGTAATTGAACACACCCTCACCTTTGTTTTTACTCCCAGATGAAAAGCCCTATGCCAATTACGGCTTAAAACATCAAAATTAGCAAGAATTCGATTCTAGGGTTCATACATTTGAGGTTAAATCGATTACCAGTCTAGGTGTGATCTCAATTCAAGTAACCTACACCTCTAGACTCGGAATCGCCTGTGCAGTAAAAGCCCTATGAAATCAAAGATGTATATCATTAAATTGAAATTGAATAGAACCTAGGGTAATATACGTCCATGTTTAATCGAATTCCTATCTAAACATGTTTTAAATGAAATTAAACAACACCAATAGATTCGCAATGCTTCAATCAGTGAAAACCCTATGCGAATCTGATCATTTAACATCGATTTAATCATAATCCGTAAACTAGGGTTCGTTATAAAAATGTTTTGGGGCTTTTGATCCAGGATACCATCTCAATCAAATTAAAACAAATGAACAGATTCAAAATGTTCATATGAGTAAAAGCCCTATGATTTCAATGAGTTTTAATATCAGACTGGATCAAATTCGAATTCGTGTTCTTATTCTAGGGTTTAACTTTTGAATCAGAGATTAAACAAACATAAACCGGTTGATTTTGTAATTAAAAACTACCACATGTTCGCAAACCTTAGTATAACAAAACCCCTATGCCCTCAGTTTCGATCGAAGTCCAAATCGGGTGTATTGGGACGGGTTTCGATCTTGAGTGCATACGGGGGGTGGGGGGGGAACCACTGGACTTGTATGTTTTAACCATTCCAGTCCGGATATCATCGCGATACCCTAGCGGGCAGGACTGGTTAGGACAGTGTGCGTGTGTGGGAGAGACCCGGGTTCAAGTCCGGACTCCCACATTTCTTTTTAAACAATTTTCTAAATATATTTAATTGCTAAAAATCAAACCATATATTATTATAGAATTATATAAATGTGTTTTAGCCCGGAAAATAACTCGTAGAATCGGGTTTGAATTATTAACATATTTTTATTATTCCCACTTTTATAAATAAAATATTATTGCTATTATCAACAAAAGAAATAATATGTTTATATTATTTTTAAACCGTAAATTTGTATAAAATAATATGTTTATATTATTTTCATCCTGTGACAAATCCTATTAAATATTATATATAGATATATATATATATATATGTTATTTCGTATCGTTTTATACCTCGTGGGTCATTTAAACTATTTAATAATATAATTAGTTATATTATTACTCGTAGATATATATTATTATTTTTCTCAATTTTTGTGAATGACAAAACACTCGGTTATATTCATTATTATTTGTGTCATTCGTCGCGTAAGGTAATTCCTAACTCCGTGGACACTTTCGTCCACTCTTGAATATTAGAGCGTTTCGTTAAGACGTTTCTCGTTCCGTGTCACTGTCACAATTCCCAATTTTTGTCCCTAATTTATGTGTATATAATTTTACGGCATTCGTAAGTCGTTTGAGACTTACACACGTGGTTCCGACTTAACCTTTGTGTGATACTACCTACAACGCAACGCATGTGAGTTTTCACGGCCCCTTTTACTGTTTTAACTTGGGGGAGAAAACATGATTAAACAATTTTGAGATTTTGTAATTCATATGATATCAATGTTATAGTTAAGCGTAACACGCTATCACAGAAAGTCCTCAACTTATATCGGACCGTTAATATGGATCTTAGCGAGATAATATTTAGTTGTACTACTGGGTTTGACAAATCCCACCCGCGTTAGTCGCGCTAACTCGATTAGAGATCGAACGGGTGAAATGTTAGCCTACTCACACCGCCAGTGTTGATAGACCTGGCAGGAGGCAAATAAACAAATAGTCAGCTTCGGTTGCGAGCGCTTGAGCTGAACATGAACATAGGTTAGGTACTTATAGATACATATTGAATGAACAGAAATCGGGTAAACTCTTATTTACATATATTGAAACCTATGAACTCACCAACCTCGTGTTGACATATTTTCTTACATGTTTTCTCAGGTCGCTAAGATAAGACACAGGTGCACATTAGGGCAAGCATTGGATTCAACTACTTTGATTATGACTTATTTATATTTGTTTGGATTATTTTATTGTACTTGGTTTGGTTGGACGTTTTGAACTTTTGGACTTTTGGACTTTGGTTTTGGGCGCGTGTGTTTTGCGCATTTACTTTCTTTACGCTTCCGCATTGAAACTCTGATTATTATGATATTTTCATTTTGAGTCCCATGTAGAGTCGTTCAAAGTAACTAATGTCTGAGATCCTGGTTCGTCACTTCCCAAACGGTAAAACTCCGTTAGTTGAAATTGGGGGTGAGACAGATGGGCCCTCCATGGACGTTTCTATGCCACACTCTTTTACAATGCATATCCCAGAAGAGAAGTGAATGGCACCAAGTGAGCTCTCCACTTGCCTCTACTATTCACAGTATGGTCACTAGCCAAGGTTTCAACTTTGCACATCTCATCTTTGAAAGTTTGAGATATAACCTCTAAGAAGGTGCAAAGCAGGCATTTTATATGTACCTAAGATTCTTGCAGGAATTTTTAACAATGAATTAAAAGATCTTTCAAAACCTGCAAGAATCTATCTTATGCTAGGACATAAAAATAACATTTTTCAAAGCATGAGAATTGTTTCTAAAAAGTTCTCAAGGGTCAATGTTCCATTGTTATCTACAATGATGAACATGCAAAGTACCTAGGGTGACAGTTCAGCAGTCCCATCTGATACTGATCCCACATCCTCCACTTCAAAACCTGAACAACAAACTGCTTCCACTGTTCGAACCCCTGTGCATATTACTAAGGATGCACAGGCACAAAAACTACTTACCCCTGTTTTGGATTGTAGAACCAAAGACTGATTGCTACCAAATTATTCTAAGTACAAATGCTGCTGATAGGCTTATCAGCAGCATTTAACACATGTTGCTGCTGATAGGCTTATCAGCAGCATTCAACACTTGTTGCTGCTGATAGGCTTATCAGCAGCATTCAACACAAGTTGCTGCTGATAGGCTTATCAGCAACATTATTCTCAATCTTGCTGCTGGTCCTCATCTATGCTGCTGATAGCTTTATTCTCTGAAGACCAAACGTTGCAGCTAACTATCCATGCGAAGCGCCTCTGACACCTTTCTGCAAAAGCAACTGCCACACTCCAAGCAGAAGGAACCTCACTGGTGCAACCAATAAAGGACAATGACGCTCTTCTCCAAGCATTCAAACAATGATGCCTAAGAAGACGTTTCAGTAAAGTTAACTAGATTAGCCTTTACGTGTAATTTAGATTAATAAACAAGATCAACGGCTTGTGTTAGATCAGATCCTTAGAATCAAGGGTCTGTCTTGATTCTAAGTTACTATATATATATCTTGTAAACACTTCAAACAAAGTGTGCCTTTATAGTGCTTCTTGATAGTGTCTTGATAGAGTTTTACTTGTAATCTTGTAATCTCAGAAGTCTAATACAACAGTGCATTTATCAGTATTCTTGATGTTTACTTGTTTACTCTGTTGGTTGCTATTGTTTCCGCCAATATCAACTAGAATAGAATCACCTTGTAATCTTACGATCCTACAAGTGGTATCAGAGCTTTGGCTCAAGATTAAACAAACTAACATTTATTTAATCACTTTCTGATTCTATTCTAAACTCTATTCTTGATAGAGTTTTACTTGTAATCTTGTAATCTCAGAAGTCTAATACAACAGTGCATTTATCAGTATTCTTGCTGTTTACTTGTTTACTTTGTTGGTTACTATTGTTTCCGCCAATATCAACTAGAATAGAATCACCTTGTAATCTTACGATCCTTCAAGTGGTATCAGAGCTTAGTTCAGAATTAGATTAAACAAATTCACACTTGTTTAATCACTACTGGTTCTATTCTAAACTATCTCTTGATCAAGTCACACAAAACAAAATGGCACATAGTAATGGATCTGAAGACATCGCCAGTATCAACCGACCACGGAGGTTGGTGTCTGGGGAGGACTATGATATGTGGAAGAACCGTATGGAAAGCTTCTTCTGCTACCATGAATACGGAATGTGGAAATCCATAAGGGATGGACCTTATGTTCCCATGGTGGCCTCTGCTGACTCCGGAGGACCACTAGTTCCGAAGGAACCCTCCAAGTATTCTGAAGAAGACATCAAGAAAATGGAGGTGGACTTCAAGGCATTAGGAGCTATCCAAATGTGCCTTCCAAATGAAGTTTTCCACAACTTCAGGGCTTACAAAACTGCAAAGGAGTTATGGGGAGCCTTGGAAAAGATGTTTGCTGGATCTGAGGAGGTCAAGGAGAACAGACGTGACATTCTCAAGCAACAGTATGAAAACTTCTTCTGGAAGGAAGGTGAGTCACTAACAGTTTTATATAACAGGTACACGTACCTGGTTGGAGAACTGCAGTGCTCCAAGGTAAAGCTGGAGAATAAAGACATTCTCAAGAAGTTCATAAGATCTCTTCCTAGTTGTTGGACATTGTATACAGTGTCCATCAGAAGAACAGAGAATCTGAAGACTCTTCAGATGACTGAGCTCTTTGGCATGCTCAAAACCTATGAATTAGAAATGATTCAAGCTAAAGAAAGGAGCTCCAGTTATCAATCAGTCACCACTTCCTCCACCACCACCTCAGCGCTTCACTCTGATCATTCCGGTCCTAGTGCAAGCAACTACTATCCTCCCATTGTTACTCATCCTCAAACAACAACTGCTTCACAATCTAACTCATCACCATTTCTTCTTGAGGCACTTCCTCAACAGCCAACCTCTACTGCTTTTGTCTCTGACAACTCAAGCAGCATGCACTTCATAAAGGAGGATCTGGAATGCTTTCATCCAGATGATCTTGAAGAAATGGATATTCAGCACTCATATGCCATGCTCTCCCTCAGAGCAAAAAGGTTTTATTCTAGAACCGGGAGATCAGCTCCAAGCAACAACTCAAACACCAGAGATGGGCTTGATAAAAGCAAGATCCGATGTTACAACTGTAACCAAATGGGTCACTTTGCTAGGGAGTGCAAGGCACCTAAAGCCAATCAGGGTGCCAGCCATCAAAGACAAGCTTACCAAGGTCAGCCCAGGCAGCAGCAGCAAGAGCAAGGAACTCCTCTAGCACAAACTGCAGCCTGTGCAAATGTTGGAACTACAGACTTTGACTGGAGTTTTTAATATGAAGATGTTCCTGCCCCTAACCAAGCACTTATGGCAGACAATGCAAAGATACCACCTCAGGTATTTGAACATCTTTGCTCTCAAGCTTGCATTGACAAAGTTTTAGGTTATAGAAAGCATAACCAAAATCTAATAGATCAAAATGAAGAGTTTCACCAAATGAAATCTGAATTCAAAAAGGTCGAAGACAGTTACAAAGAAAAGATTAACTGTCTTAAGAAAGAGATTTCTTCATTAAAACATGAACAAACCAATCTTGAAACTCAGATTGATGATCTATTAGTAAAACTTAAAGCTACCAGAGATGAACTGGCTGAACAGAAAGTTCATGTTGAAAAATATGAATTTTCATCTAGAAAGTTACAAAGATTGTTAGATATTCAAGTCCATGAAAAGGTAAAAACTAGACTTGGATATCATAATGACCAGTACAAGACAGTTCCTCCTCCTGCTGACTATGTTGCCATTCACGAACCAAGCTTCAATACTGCAAATCTTGACACGGCAAACCGAAACCTTGATCCTTCAATGGATGCATGTTTTGTGGAAGACTGCTCCACCTCTTCAGAACCTGAGTCAACCTGGTCAGACCACTGTGAAACTTGTGCAGTCCCATCTGCTCCTATATCTGAAGCTGTTCTGAACAAAACTGAATGTCCTGTTGTTACTCCAACTATTATTCCAGCTCCCATCCCATTCAAACAAATCAAGATTAGCTATCCTCAAATTGGAAGAAAGCTAAACATTGAAAAGGGAGAGACATCAGGTTTCACCAACCCCAAGTCTCAGTCAAAGCCAAAGGTGTTTGATATTTTTCATGCACCTGGAGAAAAAGGTCCATATGTTCAAAAGACACTAGAAGAAGCCACTTTTGAACATAACAAAGCTCATCCCTGGAACTTCAAATATTTGTTTCAAAGAAAGAACTATGTGGACTTTCACAGGGACAAGATAGCACTATCATGCTTTGTGTGTGGCAAATACAATCACACTGCCAGCACCTGCTTTCACTACCATGAACACCAAAGAAACTCAAAGCAGCATGCCTTTGAGAAAACAAACAGGTGAGAAGCTATGATGCAAAGGCAACAAAGTTCAGAGAATCTCTATCCCCTCAAAGAGTGAAGATGCAGAAACCTCAACAAACTTGCATCATATGTGGGGAATCAAACCACTTTGCTGCAACGTGCAAGTTCAACCGTTTTAACCAGATTGCAAATTGTTCATCTGTGTTCAACCCAGCAGCAGCAAACAAAATCGCTGCAGATAGAGTAAAGTCCAGGAAACCAAAGGCAAAGCCTTCAGCAGCAAAAGTCTCTGCTGCTGACAAAGCAAAATAAAAAACAACGGCATCAGCAGCAAAAGTATCTGCTGCTGACAAAGCAAAATCCAAAATAAAACTTCCAGCAGCAAAAACTGCTACTGCTCCAGCAAAGCCTTCAGCAGCAAAATCGGCTGCGGATAAGCCAGAATTGTCAGCAACAACATCTTCTGCCGACAATGTAAAGAAAGCTATAAAAACACCAACACAGCAATGGAAGGCCAAACAATCTCCAAGCATAACTATTGGTTCCATTGACTGCAAGCATGCTGACAATGGCAAATTAGCAACGATTTTCTACAATGCTGCATGCTACAATGTTCCTCCCACTAATTAGATATCTTCCATGTGCAGGGACAGCTAGGCAATAAACACAATACTTGGGTGGTAGATAGCGGCTGTTCCAGGCACATGATAGGAAACAGGTCCATCCTCTCTAACTTCAGACATTTCAATGGAGGATATGTTGCCTTTGGGAGTGACTCAAAGGGTGGATCTATCACTGGACAAGGAACTGTGTCCAATGAAAGGATGAGTATTGAAAGAGTCAACTATGTTAAAGAACTTGAATTCAATCTCATGAGTGTTTCCCAAGTATGTGATCAAAAGCATTGGATGCTCTTCACTGACAAAGAATGTTTCGTGTTAGCTCCTGGCCTATCTAAACCCCCTCCAGAGAAGATTCTCCTAATTGCTCATAGAAAGGACAACTTATATGTCCTTGACATGAATGAAGTCACTCCATCTGGTAGTGTTTCATGTTTTCTGTCAAAGGCATTAGTTGATGAATCCGCTCTCTGGCACAGGAGGTTAAGCCATGTTAACATCAAAACAATCAATAAATTAGTGAAGGACAATCTTGTCAGAGGGCTTCCTGACAAAGAATTCCAGCTAGACGATCACTGCATTGCCTGCTTGAAGGGAAAACAACACAAGAGTTCCCACAAGCCCAAGACATTTAACACAAATGACACCCCTCTCCAGCTACTGCATATGGATCTCTTTGGTCCTACGAATGTCATGTCAATGGGCAAAAAGTCCTACTGTCTGGTGATAACTGATGACTTCTCCAGATTCTCATGGGTATTCTTCCTAAGAACAAAAGATGAAACTGCTGAGATTCTCAAATCCTATATTCTTAGGGTAGAGAATCAAAGCAATCTGAAGGTAAAGATCATAAGGTGTGATCAGGGAGCAGAGTTCAAAAATCACACTTTGAACAGTTTCTGTGAGAGCAAGGGCATTGAAAGGCAATACAGTGCTCCAAGAACCCCTCAACAAAATGGGGTTGCTGAAAGAAGAAATAGGACTCTGATTGAATCAGCAAGATCTATGCTGGCTGACTCAATGCTGCCCCTTACTTTCTGGGCGGAAGCAGTAAGCACAACTTGTTATGTGCATAATAGAGTCCTTATTGTTAAGCCTCTCCAGAAAACACCCTATGAACTATGGCTCAAAAGGGTTCCCTACATTGGCTTCCTGAAGCCCTTTGGATGTCCATGTACCATCCTCATCACACATGGAGTTCTTCCTAAATTCGGTGCAAAGTCTGACGAAGGTTACTTTGTGGGTTACTCCTCTCAATCAAAGGCCTACCGAGTGTTCAATTCTAGGACTCGGATTGTGGAAGAATCTGCTAATGTGGAATGCAGGGAACACGTTGTCTGTGAACAAGGCAAAGGTCCTAACTGGCTCTTTGATATAGACTCCTTCACCCAGATATTTGAGCCTCTCATATTCTCAAATATGGAGTCTTCTTCTTCAAAATCAACATCTTCTGCCTCAACCTCCTCTTCTGACTACAGACTGGATTTTCCCAGTCCCTACATTAGGATGAAAAGGCCATCCATTGATCCTCCATCAGTGGCAGAAGCTATTGAAGCCAGTACAGGTGAAGCCGGTACTTCCAACACCACAAGCAGCAATCTCTCTGACCAAGAAATCTTTAATGAAGCCTCCTCAATCCATGCTGAAGAGGCCTCTGATGCTAATACTGCTGACAATGTGGAACAAAATGATCAGAACCTCCAAGCTCCTCCCCTCACAACTGAAGACAATCCTGATCTAAACCAAAGTAATCTTGAAGAGGGAATATGGCTGGATGTGATACCAGCACAGAGAATAAACAAAGAGCATCATCTGGAAAACATCATTGGCCAAATCCACACAGGTATCCAGACAAGAAGTAAGTCTCATGAAGCCAACATTTGTTTGTTCTCTTGCTTTCTATCTCAGGTGGAACCCAAGAAGATTGATGAAGCTCTCCAGCACAACAGCTGGATTGAAGCAATGCAGGAAAAATTGCTGCAATTCAAAAGACAAGATGTTTGGAAGCTTGTTGATCTTCCACCTGGTCAAACAGCCATTGGAACAAGATGGGTCTTCAGAAACAAGCAAGATGAAAGGGGCATCGTGGTCAAGAACAAAGCCAGACTGGTAGATCAAGGTTACACTCAAGAAGAAGGCATTGACTATGATGAAGTCTTTGCTCCTGTTGCCCGTCTGGAAGCCATCAGAATCTTTCTGGCATATGCAGCATCCAAAAAGTTTATGGTCTATCAAATGGATGTGAAGAGTGTCTTTTTGTATGGCAAGATTGGTGAAGAGGTCTATGTCAAACAGCCTCCAGGCTTTGTGGATCCCGCACATCCAAATAAGGTCTTAAAACTGGACAAAGCTCTCTATGGCTTACACCAAGCCCCAAGAGCCTGGTATGAAACTTTATCTGGATATCTACTTAGCAACAACTTCAGAAGGGGGGCCATTGATCAGACACTCTTCATCAAAGATGAAAGGGGAGAAATTTTGTTGGTCCAGATTTATGTTGATGACATTATCTTTGGATCTACAAGAAAGAAGCTCTGCAAAGACTTTGAAGTTCTGATGCATTCTAAATTTGAAATGAGTTCAATAGGTGAACTAAATTTCTTTTTAGGACTTCAAGTCAAACAGGTACCAAATGGAATCTTCATAAGTCAATCCAAGTATGTCAAAAGCATCTTGGAGAGGTTCAAAATGGCTGACTGCTCTGCTGCAAGAACTCATATGCAAGTGCACCATCAATTATCTCCGGATAAAGAAGGACAAGACACTGATCAACATCAGTACCGAGCAATGATAGGGTCTCTCATGTATCTCACTGCCTCAAGACCAGATATCATGTTTGCAGTTTGTCTCTGCACAAGATTTCAAGCAGCTCCAAAAGTGTCTCATCTTCAAGCTGTCAAAAGGATCCTTAGATACCTAAAGGGAGCTCCAAAACTTGGGCTATGGTATCCAAAGAATGGAAATGTCAATCTCTATGCCTACACTGACAGTGAATATGGGGGTTGTAACTTGGACAAAAAGTCCACATCTGGGGGATGTCAATTTCTTGGAGGAAGGCTCATCTCATGGCAATGCAAAAAGCAAACATGTGTCTCTACTTCAACAGCTGAAGCAGAATACATTGCAGCTTCAAGCTGCTGTGCACAGGTCATCTGGATCCAAAATCAAATGCTTGACTATGGAATGACCTTCTTGCAGACTCCAATTCACATTGACAACATGAGTGTTATCTCTATCATGAATAATCCAGTGCAGCATTCCAAGACTAAGCACATCGACATCAGGTATCACTTTATCAGGGATCAAGCTGAGAAAAAGAGAATTGTCCTATCCAAGGTTCACATAATATGCTGATTTGTTCACTAAACCTTTTGATGAAGTAAGATTTCGATATCTAGTTGAATCAATTGGCATGATGAACTTTGAATAAGACATGTCTCTAATTTTTTATCTTTCCTTGTAAATATGTCTATGTTTTTGTTCTTAATAAAAAGTTATAAGTCAGCAGCATTTTTGCCTCTCAGCTGCTGACAGGTTTAAAGCTTCAGCAGCAAAGCCTTTGCCACTGATCGCCTTAAGTTATCAGCAGGAACAAGTTTCCTGCGGACAGCTTTAAGGCGGTCAGCAGCAACCTTTTTGCTGCGGAATGAATACAACAGTCAGCAGCACGCAAATCTGCTGCTGAAAGACTTCACTATCCGCAGCAACCAAGTTTGCAGCGGATAGCTCACCATCGGCAGCAACCAAGTTTGCTGCTGATGGGTAAAACAAGTCTACATTAACTTTTACCCGAGGTAAAAACTACTCTAAGTCTTTACCATGACTGCTCAAGTGTTTTACAGCTGTAACAATGAAAAGTGAAACAGGTTGTACTGTACAAGTAAAGTTGCTTTTTCTTCGTCTGCCGTTATATCACAATCTCAAACGTTCCCACAACCTCTTCATATTCAATTTCAAACCCTAATCTCCCATCACTTTCTCTCCTGTCCCCACAGCATTCAAAGCCCTCCATAATTAACCACCATTCAAACACCCTTTCTCTCTTCCCTCCAAATCCATAACAATGGCAGATGCAGACATAAACAACCCCAACGACAAGTTTTCCCCATATCACAACCTCACTGCATACCTAATAAAGGGCAAGAAATCCAAAGGTTTCGATGATATGATCGACTTCCTTTGTCGGTCCAAAATCCACCATGCCCTAACAGTCAACCCAACCATCTATACTTCCCACATGGAAGAGTTTTGGAGCTCAGCTGTGTATTCTACTCACCAAGGCACTCCCCAAATCAGAGGCACAGTAGACAGCAAGGAAATGATTATCACTGAAGCAAAGTTCCGCCAACACCTCAAGCTTCTGGATGAAGGGGACGCCATCTCTTACCCAAGAGACGTACACATGAGGACCTTTGTATCCATCGGGTACACTGGGAATCAAACAGAGTATACGATAGAGAAGGCACTCATGGGTCCCAAATGGAAGTATCTCTGCCACACTCTTCTCCAATGCATATCCCAGAAGAGGAGTGGCTGGAACCAACTTAGCTCCGGACTTGTGTCGGCAATTCACGGTATGATAACTGCGGGTTTCAATTTTTCCCACCTCATTCTTGAAGGTTTGAGATACAACCTTTAAGAAGGGGTGAAATCACAGTTCTTCATGTACCCAAGATTCTTGCAGGAAGTGTTCAACATTGAGCACCAAGATCTTTCAAAAACTGCAAGAATCTACATGATGCTTGGACATAAGAACAACATTTTTCAAAGCATGAGAACAGTTTCATCAAAGTTCTCAGGGGCCGATGTTCCATTGTTGTCTACAATGTTGAACACGTAAAGTGCCCAGGGTGACAGTTCAGCAAACCCATCTGATACTGATCCCACACCCTCCACCTCACTGCCACAAACTCAAACTGCTGCTTCCCTTGATCGAACCCCTGTGCATTCTACTGAGAATGTACAAGCACATACTTTACTCACCCACAGTTTGATTGCTCAACCGGAACACAGGGCCCCGGTTGCAGCCAAATATACAAGGAAGAGGGGCAAGAGAACTCCTTCTTCTCTTGCCTCCAAGGCCCAAACCCAAGCCAACATCCCTCACTCAGAATCACAACATTCTAGTGAGAATATCATAAGGGAAAGCCACACTGTTAGGGAGACTCCTTCGGAAGTCTCTCTATTAGGATTAGGATCACTTCCCGGATCCATAGAACAGCCCTTTGAGCCATTCCTATCTTCTTTGGACTTAAGTGTTGAGGAACCTGACCAAAGTGATGTACCTTCTCCAACTACCACTATCAAGGAGGTACTGATTGGTCTTGCTTCTGAAACACCCAACCCAAGTTCTTCACCCTTGAAGGTCCACTCTAGGAGTAATGAAAGAGTGGATGTGGAAGAGGCTGTCACTACTGCTGGTCCATCAAATAACCAGGAGGACAGTGACAACATCTTTAAGACCTCAACCACGGCAACTCATGGTGAGGGTGTTTCCTTGGAAACTCCCCTCACTGAGAGGAATCCCAGGCGCCAAGAAACCACGGGTGATGGGGATGCTGAGGCTGGGCCTACGGCCCCATCTGGGTCCAAGGATTCCACAACTGTGGATGAGGACAGTCTGAAACTAAACAATTTGGAATTGACGGCTAGGGTGGCTATGCTTGAGGCTGAAGTGTCTAAACTACGACACCAAGCCTTGATGCATGAAGCCCATCAATGCCCCTCCACGGCTTCTCCCTCTCTTGTCTCAGTGGGCACTCAAACAGATGCCTATTTGTTCACTGATGCAACCAAAATAGGGGAGAAAGTCCCTATGGAAGAAGACACTGAAAGTCTCGACAACTGGATTCAAGAGCAGGCTGCCTTCCAAAGTACTCTATTCAGACCAGCTTTTGTCCAAGTTCATGACTTGCTAGTCTCAGATGACAATGAAGAAGAATCTACTGAAGACTGGAAGCTAGTTGTACGAGCTATAGATGAGGTGCTGATGGATGAAAACAACCAAGATGAAACATCTACATCCTTCAGCATCATCCCAGAAGTTGCAGCCATCATAAGTCATGCAGCTGCCCCCCACTTCCCACTGACATCAACACAGCTAGAGTTTGACATTATACTAGCTTGGGGGTACGATGGGAAAACTGAGAGGTTTTGGATAGGTCGGGAGTTTAGCGGAGTAGAAGAGCTAGACTGGGATTTAATTCATCCATTTGAAATCCTTGACCTATATGATCTTATTTGCATCAACAACTCATCAGACCTCTCAGCAGACCTTTTCATTGACATGTTCTATGCTTTGATGGAGGACAACCTACCCAACTTCATAAGACTAATCAAAGAACTAAAACGGGTAGAGTCTCCTGAGTCATCTCAGGCTGCAGAAAGAAGACTGTCTCCAAACAATCTCCAAATCACAAGGAGCAGTCTTCTCAATGAAGAAGAAGTTCTGAGCCTGAAAAGACTCCTGTACGAACTAATGGTCAAGGACTTAGATGTGCTAGGATGGATAAGCAATAAGTACCTTGACCATACCTTCCTTCTAAGCAACGGCACCTCTCTCACCATCAACACCAGGAACATCCTCCAGCTGCCCTCAGACTTCCTATTCAAGATCTTTCAGATCAGAGCCAACATCTGCAATATTAACTCATTAGAGAGCCAGGCAATGATGGTCACCATCAAAGCCCATCTTGAAGAAGAAGGACTGATTCCTTAGGAAGAGTCTGTGTCAACCTCTGATACTGACTCCAACTCAGATACTCCACAAGTTGAAGCCACATCTGTAGCATTTGGCACAAGGTCTTCACTTATGGATCAACTGAGAGAAATAGAAGGTCCTGAGTACCAACTTGATGAAAACAGTGATCGTCCCTTGTCAATTTCTCAACTTGCCAATGAAGCCGAGGCAGAGATCCCAACAGCACAACAATCAGTTGTTTCTGTGATCAGTGAAGCCAGAGCAGAGGCATCCAATGTTAATAAAGGGAAGGGCATTATGACAGAAGAGGATGAAGAGAGGTTGCAAAAAGAAAAGAAGGAGAAAGAAGAAAGAAGAAGGAAAAGAGAAGAAGAAGAGATGGCTGAAGAGATGGCTCATAAACAAAGACATCAAGAAAGAAAGGCGGCCATACTCCTAAGACAACAGACAATCCAGCTGTATGCCAAACAGCTGGATGAGATGAAAGTTAAAATCCATGCAGGGTCTCAAGTTGAGGAAGATGAACAACTTGCCAGACAGCTGCAGGAACAGTTTGCAAAGGAAATAGAAGAGGAAAATGAAAAGAAGAAGAAGGAAGATGCTAAGTTTAGAATCACTGATTCTAAATTAGCAAAAGAATTAAGGGAGGAGTGGATTGAAGCTCTGATCTCTCAAGGTGAGGATGCAGACTACCTTGAAAAACTTTCAAACAAAGAGATCTACAGAGCCTTCATGGGTCAGCAGGGGGAATTGCCAAAGAAGAAGAAAGATGAAGAGAAAGAGAAAGCTCGACAAAAGTCAAAGAATGCCATTGCCCTTAATCAAAGGACCCATGAAGAAAGGAAGGTGATGATTGACTTCCTTAAGGTAAAGGGAGAAAGTGGAAAAAGGTTAGGTCCCATGTCCTTCATGAACCTACAAGCCTTGTATACAAAAGTGAAAAAGGAAGAGGAAGAAAGACTGGGAAAGGGACCAGTCAAGAAACAAAGAACCTCTGCACCAGAAACTACTTCCACTTTCCAAACACCATCCGCAAACATCCCCAAGCCTTCCTCTCCTCAACCCAAAAAGTTCAAAACATCCCACCCAGCTCCTTCTCATCAACAGCTACTCCTGAAGAAATCCAAACCCATATCCAAACCTGAAGACTCCAGAGAAATAGTCCAATGGTTTTACAATACCCAAGATCAGTGGTTTGAAGTATTCAGGGGGAGAACTGAATGAAGAAGGTCGATTTACAAGTCTGTTGATGAGGTTCTACAACTTCCAAACTGATTCTAAACTATCTCTTGATCAAGTCACACAAAACAAAATGGCATAAAGTAATGGTTCTACAACTTTAGTCACTCCCTCTCTTGTATAAGTAGGCACCCAAACTGATGCTTACCTGTCTACTGATGCAACCAAAAAGGGGGAGATGGTCTCTATGGAAGAAGATACAGAAAGTCTTGACGACTGGATTCAAGAGCAGGTTGTACTTCAAAGCTCACTATTCAAGCCGGCTTTTGTACAAGTTCATGACTTGCCAGTCTCAGATAATGAAGAAGAAGAGACATCTGAAGACTGGAAGTTGGTCGTCAGGGCTGTCGATGAAATGCTTAATGGTACTGAAGACACAGAACAAACAAAAACACCATTCAGCATCTTCCCTGAAGCAGTAGCCATCATAAGTCAATCCATTACCCCCCAACTCTTTCAAACTACACATAAGCTAGAATTTGACTCCATTCTAGCTTGGGGGTATGATGGATCAGCTGAGAGATTTTGGATTGGATGGGAGTTTAGTGGTGTAAAAGAGCTAAACTGGAACTCTCTCAATGCCCTCCAAGTCCTACAACTGCATTTAACTAACTGCATCAACACTTCATCAGATCTCTCAGCAGAACTTGCCATTGGCAGGTTCCATGACTTGATGGAGGATAATCTACCCCACTTCGAAAGACTAATTCAAAAAACAAAACGGGTAGCTTATCCTGAATCTTCGGCAGCAGCAGCAAGAAGACTGTCTCCTAGAAGACTTGACATTATAAGGAGCAGTCTTCTCACTAAAGAAGAAACTTGCTGCCTAAGAAGATTTATGTACTGCCTCATCGTCAAAGACTTAGAGGTGCTGGGATGGACAAGCACTAAGTCTCTTGACCATACCTTCCTTCTAAGCAACGGCACCTCTCTCACCATCAACACCAGGAACATCCTCCAGCTGCCCTCAGACTTCCTATTCAAGACCTTTCAACTCAGGGCAAACATCTGCAATGTCAACTCACTTGAAAGCCAGGCAATGATAGCTACTGTCAGAGCTAAACTTGAACAAGTAGGAAGATTTACTGAGGCAGTATATGTGTCAAACTCTGACACTGACACTGACTCAGCTTCCCCTCGAGTAGACATCTGCACTGCAGCATATGGGTTAAGATCAACTATCAAAGAAATGCTTAAAGAAGTCACAAGTCCTGAGTGCAAATCGAACGAGGCCAATAACCTTCCCATGTTCACATCCCAAATTGCCAATGAAGCTGAGGCAGAGATCCCAATAGCAGCATCATCATCTGCTGTTGTGATCAGTGAAGCTGAAGCAGAGGCATCCAATGTAAACAAAGGAAAGGGAATCATGACAGATGAAGATGAAGAGAGGTTGCTAAAAGAGAAAAGAGAGAGGGAAGAGAAAAGAAGAAGAAGAGAAGAAGAGGAGATGGCTGACATGAAAAAGGCTCAAGAAAGAAAAACAGCCATTCTCCTAAGAGAACAAACCATCCAGTTGTATGCTAAACAGCTGGATGAACTGAAAAGAAAGATTCCTGCATTTGACCGGATTGAAGAAGATGCAGCTCTTGCTCTTCAACTGCAGGAACAATTCAATAGAGAAGAGGAAGAATTGGAGAAGAAGAAGAAAGAAGAAGCTAAGTTCAGAATAACCGATTCTGAACTAGCTAAAGAAATGAGGGAGGAGTGGGTAAAGACTCTAGTCTCTCAAGGTGAGGATGCAGACTACCTTGAGAAACTATCAACTAAAGAAGTCTACAGAGCCTTCATGGGTCAGCAAGGTCAGTTGGCAAAGAAGAAACAGGCTGAAGAAGAAGAAAAAGCCAAACAACAGTCCAAAAAGACCATTGCCTTTAATAAACGGACCAATGAAGAAAGGAAGGTCATGATTGACTTCCTTAAGGCTAGAGGAGAGAATGGAAAGAGGCTAGGTCCTCTGCACTTCATGAACCTGCAAGCCCTCTACTTCAAAGTCAAGAAGGATGAGGAAGAAAGAGTGGGCAAGAAGGGATCCAAGAAAAGGGTACCTATTCAGGAAGAAGGAGAAACAAAATCAAATAAACCCAAGCCTTCTCCCTCACCTACCTCTTCCTCAGTCCAACAACCTTCCACTCTCCTCCCCAAAACTTCCACTCCTCCACCCAAAAAGTCCAAACCATCTCACCCAGCCCCCACTCATCAACAGCCTCCCTTGAAGAAATCCAAACCCACACCTAAACCAGAAGACTCAAGAGACATAGTTGATTGGGTCTATAATCCACAGGATCAAAGGTTTGAGATCTTCAGGGGAGAACTGAAAGAAGAAGATCTAACTACAGATCTGTTGATGAAATTCTGCAATTGCCAGATTCAGATCTTGGCAAAATTCTGGAGCTAGGTGAAGCTCATGAGCCTGCAAATGATAGTGGGAAACTTCTTGTGCTAGCAATCAAACACAACTTCAACCCTAGCAAAGAAGTGATCATTGACATCAAACCACTCAAGTCCCACTTTCCATTTGTAAGTTGGTCCTATAATGCTGATCTGGACGAGTTCACCTTAACTGATGTAAGAAAGCAGAAGATGAGATGTTCAAGCAAAACAATCTACAAAATGCCAAATAAAGACATCAAGACTCTGTCTACACTTCCACTGAACAATCCCAGCAAGGATCCAAGAGGCTATGAGGTTGAAAGGATAGTCAGCCACATGCAAAAGCTTCAGCAGCAAAGTGATTAGAAGAATTTTGGTTGCATCAGTCTAGGGGGAGTTTGTAGAACCAAAGACTGATTGCTACCAAATTATTCTAAGTACAAATGCTGTTGATAGGCTTATCAGCAGCATTCAACACATGTTGCTGCTGATAGGCTTATCAGTAGCATTCAACACTTGTTGCTGCTGATAGGCTTATCAGCAGCATTCAACACAAGTTGCTGCTGATAGGCTTATCAGCAGCATTATTCTCAATCTTGCTGCTGGTCCTCATCTATGCTGCTGATAGCTTTATTCTCTGAAAACCAAACGTTGCAGCTGACTATCCATGCGAAGCGCCTCTGACACCTTTCTGCAAAAGCAACTGCCACACTCCAAGCAGAAGGAACCTCACTGGTGCAACCAATAAAGGACAATGACGCTCTTCTCCAAGCATTCAAACAATGATGCCTAAGAAGACGTTTCAGTAAATTTAACTAGATTAGTCTTTACGTGTAATTTAGATTAATAAACAAGATCAACGGCTTGTGTTAGATCAGATCCTTAGAATCAAGGGTCTGTCTTGATTCTAAGTTACTATATATATATCTTGTAAACACTTCAAACAAAGTGTGCCTTCATAGTGCTTCTTGATAGTGTCTTGATAGAGTTTTACTTGTAATCTTGTAATCTCAGAAGTCTAATACAATAGTGCATTTATCAGTATTCTTGCTGTTTACTTGTTTACTCTGTTGGTTGCTATTGTTTCCACCAATATCAACTAGAATAGAATCACCTTCTAATCTTACGATCCTACATGGATGTTATCACCTCCCAACTAGAACACAGGGCCCCAGTTGCGACAAAATATACCAGAAAAATGAGCAAGAAGACTCCTTATATTCTTGTCTCACAGGCCCAATCCCAACCTAAAAGCCCTCATTCATAATCCCAACATTCTGATGAGAATATCAAAAGGGATAGCCAAACCATTAGAGTGACTTCCTTGGAAGTTTCTCTATTAGGATCAGGATCACATCCCAGATCCATAGAACAACCTGCTGAGCCCTGTCATTATTTTTTTCTCTGAACATATTTGCAGAGGCACCTAGTCAAGATGATATACCTTCTCCAACTACCACTATTTCAGAGGTATTGATTGACTTGGCTGCTAATGTACCCAACCCAAGTTCATCACCTAAGAAGGTTCACTATGGGAGTGATGATAGAGTGAATGTGGAAAGGGCTATCACTACTCCTGGTACATCATTTTGACCAGGAGGATAGTGATAACATCACTAAGACCCTAACCACGACAACTCACAGTGAGGATGTTTCTCTTGAAACACTCTTCACTGAGAGGAATCCTAGGTGCCAAGAAAACCAGGGTGATGGGGATGCAGAGGCTAGGCCTAAGGCCCCATCTAGTTTCAAGGATTTCACAACTGTGGATGAGGACAGGCTGAAACTTCAAAATTTGGAATTGACGACCAGGATGGCAATGCTAGAGGCTGAAGTGTCCAAACTACGGCACCAAGTCTCTATGCACGAAGCCCATTAATGCCCTCCAGTGACTACTCCCTCCCTTGTATAAGTGGGCACTCAAACAAATGAAATTCTATGCACTGATGCAACAAAAAAAGGGAGATAGTTACTATGGAAGATGATGCTGACAGCCTCGATGAATGGATACAAGAGCAGGCTGCTTTTCAAAGTTCTCTATTCAAACCTGCTTTTGTTCAAATCCATGACTTGCAAGACTCAGTAGATGAAGAGGAAGATATCACTGAGGATTGGAAGTTAGTTGTCCGAGCTGTAGATGAGGTGTTGAAGAATGAAAGTCAAAATGAAGACGCACCTTTTTCATTCAGCATACTTCCTGCTGCTGCAAACCTATCAAGACAGACCATTGCCCCTCAATTCACACCGACTGGAAATAAGCTAGAATTTGACTCCATTCTAACTTGGGGGTATGATGGACCATCTGAGAGATTCTGGATTGGACGGGAGTTTGGTGGAATAGAAGAGCTGAATTGGAATACACTGAATCCACTTCAAGTTCTTGAACTGTACCTATCAAGCTGCATCAACACTTCCACAGATCTCTCAGCAGAACTTGCAATCAACAGGTTCTATGTCTTGATGGAGGATAATCTACCCTGGTTTGAAAGGTTTCTAGAAGAGGCAAACAGGGTGGCCTATCCTAAACACCATTCAGAATCTTCAACAACATCAGAACAAAGACTGACTCCAATATTTGACTTGATAAGGAGCAGTGATTTAACAGAAGAAGTTCTATGTTGGAGAAGATTTTTCTACAATGAAATGGTCAGGGGCCTGGAAGTGCAAGGATGGTCAAGCACTGGGTCCTCTAGCTTTTAGTTCTTCTTATGTGATGGATCATCTTTCAAAATCAACAACATTCAAGAGATCCTGCTCCTCAATCCTGACTTCCTACATAAGGTCTTTGAGCTCAGAACACACATCTGCAACATCAACTCCTTAAAAAGTCAAGCAATGATCAAAATTATCAAAGCTTATCTTGAAAAGGAGGGATGGCTTGCAATGGATGACTCTGATCTATCCCTTCCTTCCTCACCAACGGTCAGACTGAGTGCAGCAGTAGAGTCAAGAAAAGTGGCTGCTCAGAATGTCAAAGAAGCCTTCAAAGCTAAACATGGGAGTGAATGGGAAAAGGAAGAAAGTGAAGAAGTCCCTTCCTTTGTGTCTATTCCTCAACTTGCCAATGAAGCTGAAGCGAGATCCCAACAACATCTCTAACATCTGCTGTTGTAATCCATGAAGCTGAAGCATAGGCATCCAACAAAGACAAGGGGAAGGGCATCATGACAGAAGAAGAAGAAAGATTAAAGAAAGAGAAAAGATAAAAGAGAAAAGAGAAAAAGAGAGGAGAAGAAGGGAAAGAGAAAGAGGATATGGCAGAGTTTAGAAAGATTCAAGAAAAAAAAGCTGCCATTTTCCTCAGGGAACAACAGATCCAGTTGCATGCTAGGCAATTGGATGCTCTGAAAGTCAAAGTTCTTGCAGCTACACAATTACAAGAAGATGAAGCTCTAGCTCTTCAGCTGCAGGAACAACTCAATAAAGAAGTGGAAGAAAGAGAAACGAAAAGAAAAGGAGAGGCTAAGTTCAGGATAACTGACTCTGAACTAGCCAAAGAAATGAGAGAGGATTGGATAGAAGCTCTGATTACTCAAGGTGAGGATGCAGACTACCTTGAGAAATTATCAAACAAAGAAATCTACAGAGCTTTCATAGGTCAGCAAGGTCAACTAGCAAATAAGAAATGGGCTGAAGAAGAAGAAAAAGCCAAACAGAAAACCAAGAAGACCATTGCTTTTAAAATTAGGACCCATGAAGAAAGGAAGGTCATGATGGACTTCCTAAAGGCTAGAGGAGAAAGTGGAAAGAGGCTAGGTCCCATGAGCTTCATGAACCTGCAAGCCTTATATGTCAAAGTCAAGAAGGAAGAGGAAGAAAGATTGGGGAAGACAAGCTCAAAGAAAAGGGTAAACACTCAAACAGATGAAAGAAAACAAAAGAAACCCAAGCCTACTCCCTCATCCACTCCTTCCTCTATCCAACAACCCTCCACTTTCCCTCCTAGACCTCCCTCCTCTCCTCCCAAAGAGTCCAAATCCTCACACCCAACTCCTCCTCGTCAACAGCCTCCCAAGAAGAAAACCAAACCTACTACCACACCAGAAGATTCAAGATAAGTTGTGATTCTACATCAATCAAGATCAATGGATTGAGGTTTTTAGGGGAAGGACAGAGGTAAAAAGATCAATCTACAAATCTGTTGATGAGGTAATGCAGCTCCCACATTCTGATCTTAGAAGAATGATGGAGCTGGGTGAAGCTCATGAGCCTGAGAATGAAGGTGGGAGGCATCTGTTGCTAGTGATCAAACATTACTTCAATCCTAGCAAAGATGTAATCTTTGATGCTAAACCTCTCCAATTCCATTTTCAATTCGTCAGTTGGTCCTACAATGCTGCTCAGGATGAGTACACTTTGATAGATGTCAGAGGACAGAATATGAGATGTTTAAGCAAGGCCATCTTCAGTATGCCAAGTAAAGACATCAAGACTCTGTCTGCGCTTCCTCTTGACAATCCCAGCAAGGGCCCTAGAGGCTATGAGGTTGCAAGGATAGTTGCCAACATGCAAAAGCTTCAGCAACAAAAGCAGTAAGAGAGTTTTGGTAGCATCATTCTAGGGGGAGTTTGTAGATATAAAGAAAGATGGCTACAAAATTCTCTAAGTACAACTGCTGCGGACTCCACAGTTTTGTTGCGGACCAACAAGCTGTTGCGGATAAGCTTGTTTGCTGCGGATAGTTGTTCTCCTACTGATAGACAACTCAGCTGCGGACAACCTTATCTGCTGAAGACCAGAGTTGCTGCTGATAGGCTTCTCAGCAGCATCAAACACTTGATGTTGTTGATAGGCAAATCATCAACAACTTTGGATAGTTAAGTCTTGATGCGGATCACCAACTTTGCTGTTGATAGCCATATCTGCCGAAGATCAATCGTTGCTGCTGATTGGTAAAGCAAAAGCAACTTTACCACTGACAACTTTCTGCTGCAACTCTGACACATCTCATGCAGAAAGAATGTTACTGGTGCAGACAATAAAAGACAACAACGCTCTCCTTCCAAGTATCCAAGCAATGATGCCTAAGAAGACGTTTGAGTAAAGTTATCCTTTGTAGTATTTGTTGTCTTCACGTGTAGTATAGCTTCTAGTATACAAGATCAACGACTTGTGTTCGATCTGATCCTTAGAATCAAGGGTATGTCTTGATTCTAAGTTACTATATAAGTAGTGTATCGTTTCATTGTACAAGTGTGCTTTCTTAGAGTTTTCTCTATAATCTTGTAACCATTGAAGCTTAATACAAATTGCATTTATCAGTATTCTTGGTGTTTACTTATTTACATTGCTTAGTTGTGATTGTTTCCGCCAATCTCAACTAGAATAGAACCATCTTGTGTTTACCGATCCTACATTACCTTGTTGTCCCATGAAAGCTCTGTATATTTCTTTATTGGATAATTTCTCAAGGTAGTCTGCATCCTAACCCTGAGAAATTAGAGCTTCAATCCACTCCTCTCTCATTTCATTTGCTAATTTAGAATCAGTGATTCTGAATTTAGCTTCTTCTCTTCTCTTCTTCTCTCTCTCTTCTTCTTTATTCAGTTGTTCCTGCAGCTGAAGAGCTAGAGTTTCATCTTCTTTTATTTGAGAGGCTGCAAAAACTTTAACTTTTAATTTATCCAGTTGCGTAGCATGCAACCGGATCTGCGGTTCTCTGAGGAGTAAGGCAGCTTTCCTTTCTTGAGCCTTTTTGAGCTCAGCCATCTCCTCCTCTTCTCTTTTTCTTCTTCTCTTCTCCTTTTATTTCTTCTCCTAGGTCTTCTCTTCTTCTTCTTCAGTCATAATACCCTTCCCTTTGTCTTTATTTGATGCCTCTGCTTCAGCTTTATGGATCACAACAGCAGATGTGAGGGATGCTATTGGGACCTCAGCTTCAGCTTCATTGGCAATTTGAGGAACAGACAAAGGGGGAGGGACTTCTTCATTTTCACCCATCTCCCATTCCTCTCCAGTTTCAGCCTTCCATGCCTCCTTAACCTTATGTTCAGCCATTCTTTTTTATTCTTCTTATGTGTTTAATATAACAGTTGGAGAAGAAGGTAGGGGCAGGTCTGAATCTTGTTCCTCCATGACAATCCAGCCTTCTTTTTCAAGAAAATCTTTAACAATAAGAATCATGTTCTGACTGCTTCTGGAGTTGGTGTTGTAGATATGTGATCTTTGTTCAAACACCTTAAAAAGGAAGTCTGGGTTGAGTAGAAGGATCTCTTGTGCATTGTTGATTATAAACATAGATCCATGACTCAAAAGAAATCTGAATCCTGATGGCACAATGTCCAACCATCCATACACTTCTAGTCCCCTGACCATTTCATTGTATAAGTATATCAGCAGACATAAGACTTGTTCTTCTGTTAACACCCAGCTTCTTATTAATTCAAGTCGTTGAGCTTGTCTTTGTTCTGCTGCTCTTGAAGATTCTACTTTATTAATAGGCATGTTATCTTCCATAAGAGCATGAAATGCAGCGAGATCGTTGGCTATTTGTTCCTGATTCTCATGTTTTGGATAAGCCACCCTGTTTGCTTATTCTAGAAACTACTCAAACCATGGCATGTTATCTTCCATCAGGTCATAAAATCTTTCAATGGCAAGTTCAGAAGCGAGATCTGTTGAATTGTTGATGCATTATGAAAGATATGGATCCAAGACACGAAATGGATTTAGATTGTTCCAGTTGAGCACTTCAAAGTTACCAGATTCCCATCCAATCCAAAACCTTTCTGATAGACCATCATATCCCCAAAACATAATAGAGTTAAATTCCAGATTATGTGCAATTAATGGGAAATGAGGGGATATGACTTGTCTTGAAATGCTGGCTGTAGCTAGAAGTATAGTGACTGGGTGAGGAACATCTTCATGTTCATTGTTTATCTTCATCTCTATTGAAGCACGTTTGTGTGACAGACACTCTGTATGTTGTCTTATGCTTTTGTACTTTAGTTTCTGTACTTGTATTTGTATTAGTATTTGTATGTATTGGTTTATCGAGTTGTAAACATATATGTAGGTACTTGTACTTGTTTGTCTTTGTATAGTGTTGTGCGCCCTTAGCAAGTGCGCATGATATAGTTCCTGCGTACTTAGCAAGTACGCATGCACAAAGGCTACGTACTTGCTAAGTACGCAGGAGTTAATCCCTGCGCACTTGTTAAGTGCGCAGGTAACATGTCTTAGTTTATATAGCTGGTCTTGACAGAAGTTATGTACGCATTCATTCTGTAACCGGCTGTGATTATCGATAGACGAAGTTTGAAGTATTTCGTGTTGTTGTCGGTTTACTTTGTGTTTCTTGATACTCCAACTAGCCACGGGCATTCGGCACCCTGTTCGACTAGTCACACACTCGCACGTAATGATACGAGACACCCGGGGACCTACACATGGTATCAGAGCCTCGGTGTTTGTTGATTTGTTTTCTAGTTCCGTGTTTTAGGGATTTTTAGCAGATATGAGTCATGTACTGGTCACAATTTTTTAACCAAAAATCTTTAAATCCAAGTTTGTTATCACTTCATTTGGTGTTTGGAAGGCTAAGGGTTTGTTTGATGATGTTTTCTAAGCTTTTGGAAGCATCGATTTCTCAGATCCATAACTTTTCGAGCATTCTCCTCAAGATCCGTCATGAACACAGATGTGCTGAATTAGTACGCAAAAACACCTTTTTCTATGTACTGACTAAGTGCGCATGGGTAAACCATGCGTACTTACTAAGTGCGCAAGAAGAGTTGCCCTGCGTACTTACTAAGTACGCAAGGGTAATTGGATATGCGAACTTAACAAGTGCGCATGTGGTCTTGGCTTTGAGAACTTACTAAATACACAGGAACACCCTACATGTGCGTGTTTACTAAGTACACATTATCTAGCATCTGGGATTCAAAAAAAAATATTACGGATCATTTGTAAACTTGTTTCGTGCCATTTTTGAGAAGATAGCAATTTTGGTTTTTCCGGACCAAAATTGTATACGATGTGGCTTAGCGAAACACGAACGAGATTTTTGTTGGATGATACCACTTGTCTTACATTATTCAAGTGTTCAAACCTGAAAATGTGGGCACCGAGTATCCAGGATACTTATTTAATAGGGTATGAATGCTGAACTAATGGGAGCATTCATATCCCCAAGACAGAATGCAGTTAAATTCCAGATTATGTGCAATTAATGGGAAATGAGGGGACATGACTTGTCTTGAGATACTGGCTGCAGCTGGAAGTATAGTGACTGGGTGAGGCACATCTTCATCTTCATTGTTTATCTTCATCTCTGTTGAAGCACGTTTGTGTGACAGACACTTTGTATGCTGTCTTATGCTTTTGTACTTTACTTTATGTACTTGTATTTGTATTTAGTATCTGTATGTATTGGTTTATCGAGTTGTAAACGTATATGTACGTACATGTAATCGTTTGTCTTTGTATAGTCTTGTGCGTACTTAGCAAGTGCGCAAGGTATAGTTCCTGCGTACTTAGCAAGTACGCATGCACAAAGGTTGCGTACTTGCTATGTACGCAGGAGTTAATCCCTGCGCACTTGTTAAGTGCGCAGATAACTTGTCTTAGTGTATACACCTGGTCTTGACAGAAGTTATGTACACATTCATTCTGTGACCAGCTGTGATTATCAATAGAAGAAGTTTGAAGTATTTCGTGTTGTTGTTGTCGGTTTACTTTGTGTTTCTTGATACTCCAACTAGCCACGGGCATTTCGCACCCTGTTCGACTAGTCACACACTCGCACGTAACGATCCGAGACACCCGGGGACCTTCACGTGGTATCAGAGCCTCGGTGTTTGTTGATTTGTTTTCCAGTTTCGGGTTTGAGGGTTTTTTAGCAGATCTGAGTCATGTACTGGTCGTAACTTTTTCGACCAAAAAATCTTAAATACGAGTTTGTTATCACTTCATTTGGTGTTTGGAAGGCTAAGGGTTTGTTTGATGATGTTTTCTAAGCTTTTGGATTTATTAATTTCTCATAGCCACAACTTTTAGAGCATTCTCCTCAAGATCCGTCAAGAACACTGATATGCTGAATTAGTACGCAAAAACACCTTTTTCTGCGTACTTACTAAGTGCGCAAGAAGAGTTGCCCTGCATACTTACTAAGTACGCAAGGGTAATTGGGTATGCGAACTTAACAAGTGCGTATGTGGTCTTGGCTTTGAGAACTTCCTAAATACGCAGGAACACCCTACATGTGCGTATTTACTAAGTACGCATGATCTAGCATCTGGGATTAAAAAAAAATTACGGATCATTTGTACACTTGTTTCGGGCCATTTTTTAGAAGATAGTACTTTTGGTTTTTCCGGACCAAAATTTGTATACGATGTGGCTTGGCGAAACACGGACGAGATTTTTGTTGGATGATACCACTTGTCTTACATTATTCAAGTGTTCAAACCTGAAAATGTGGGCACCGAGTATCCAGGATACTTATTTAATAGGGTATGAATGCTGAACTAATGGGAGCATTCATATCCCCAAGACAGAATGGAGTAAAATTCCAGATTATGTGCAATTAATGGGAAATGAGGGGACATGACTTGTCTTGAGATGCTGGCTGCAGCTGGAAGTATAGTGACTGGGTGAGGCACATCTTCATCTTCATTGTTTATCTTCATCTCTGTTGAAGCACGTTTGTGTGACAGACACTTTGTATGCTGTCTTATGCTTTTGTACTTTACTTTATGTACTTGTATTTGTATTTAGTATCTGTATGTATTGGTTTATCGAGTTGTAAACGTATATGTAGGTACATGTAATCGTTTATCTTTGTATAGTGTTGTGCGTACTTAGCAAGTGCGCAAGGTATAGTTTCTGCGTACTTAGCAAGTACGCATGCACAAAGGCTGCGTACTTGCTATGTACGCAGGAGTTAATCCCTGCGCACTTGTTAAGTGCGCAGGTAACTTGTCTTAGTGTATACACCTGGTCTTGACAGAAGTTATGTACACATTGATTCTGTAACCAGCTGTGATTATCAATAGAAGAAGTTTGAAGTATTTCGTGTTGTTGTTGTCGGTTTACTTTGTGTTTCTTGATACTCCAACTAGCCACGGGCATTTCGCACCCTGTTCGACTAGTCACACACTTGCACGTAACGATCCGAGACACCCAGGGACCTTCACATGGTATCAGAGCCTCGGTGTTTGTTGATTTGTTTTCCAGTTTCGGGTTTGAGGTTTTTTTAGCAGATCTGAGTCATGTACTGGTCGTAACTTTTTCGACCAAAAATCCTTAAATACGAGTTTGTTATCACTTCATTTGGTGTTTAGAAGGCTAAGGGTTTGTTTGATGATGTTTACTAAGCTTTTGGAAGCATTAATTTCTCATAGCCACAACTTTTAGAGTATTCTCCTCAAGATCCGTCAAGAACACTGATATGCTGAATTAGTTCGCAAAAACACCTTTTTCTGCGTACTAACTAAGTGCGCAAGAAGAGTTGCCCGGCATACTTACTAAGTACGCAAGGGTAATTGGGTATGCGAACTTAACAAGTGCGCATGTGGTCTTGGCTTTGAGAACTTCCTAAATACGCAGGAACACCCTACATGTGCGTATTTACTAAGTACGCATGGTCTAGCATCTGGGATTAAAAAAAAATTACGGATCATTTGTACACTTGTTTCGGGCCATTTTTTAGAAGATAGTAATTTTGGTTTTTCCGGACCAAAATTTGTATACGATGTGGCTTGGCGAAACACGGACGAGATTTTTGTTGGATGATACCACTTGTCTTACATTATTCAAGTGTTCAAACCTGAAAATGTGGGCACCGAGTATCCAGGATACTTATTTAATAGGGTATGAATGCTGAACTAATGGGAGCATTCACATCCCCAAGACAGAATGGAGTTAAATTCCAGATTATGTGCAATTAATGGGAAATGAGGGGACATGACTTGTCTTGAGATGCTGGCTGCAGCTGGAAGTATAGTGACTGGGTGAGGCACATCTTCATCTTCATTGTTTATCTTCATCTCTGTTGAAGAACGTTTGTGTGACAGAAACTTTGTATGCTGTCTTATGCTTTTGTACTTTACTTTATGTACTTGTATTTGTATTTAGTATCTGTATGTATTGGTTTATCGAGTTATAAACGTATATGTAGGTACATGTAATCGTTTGTCTTTGTATAGTGCTGTGCGTACTTAGCAAGTGCGCAAGGTATAGTTCCTGCGTACTTAGCAAGTACGCATGCACAAAGGCTGCGTACTTGCTATGTACGCAGGAGTTAATCCCTGCGCACTTGTTAAGTGCGCAGGTAACTTCTCTTAGTGTATACACCTGGTCTTGACAGAAGTTATGTACACATTCATTCTGTAACCTGCTGTAATTATCAATAGAAGAAGTTTGAAGTATTTCGTGTTGTTGTTGTCGGTTTACTTTGTGTTTCTTGATACTCCAACTAGCCACGGGCATTTCGCACCCTGTTCGACTAGTCACACACTCGCACGTAACGATCCGAGACACCCGGGGACCTTCACGTGGTATCAGAGCCTCGGTGTTTGTTGATTTGTTTTCCAGTTTCGAGTTTGAGGGTTTTTTAGCAGATCTGAGTCATGTACTGGTCGTAACTATTTCGACCAAAAATCCTTAAATACGAGTTTGTTATCACTTCATTTGGTGTTTGGAAGGCTAAGGGTTTGTTTGATGATGTTTTCTAAGCTTTTGGAAGCATTAATTTCTCATAGCCACAACTTTTAGAGCATTCTCCTCAAGATCCGTCAAGAACACTGATATGCTGAATTAGTACGCAAAAACACCTTTTTCTGCGTACTTACTAAGTGCGCAAGAAGAGTTGCCCTGCATACTTACTAAGTACGCAAGGGTAATTGGGTATGCGAACTTAACAAGTGCGCATGTGGTCTTGGCTTTGAGAACTTCCTAAATACGCAGGAACACCCTACATGTGCGTATTTACTAAGTACGCATGATCTAGCATCTGGGATTAAAAAAAAATTACGGATCATTTGTACACTTGTTTCGGGCCATTTTTTAGAAGATAGTAAATTTGGTTTTTCCGGACCAAAATTTGTATACGATGTGGCTTGGCGAAACACGGACGAGATTTTTGTTGGATGATACCACTTGTCTTACATTATTCAAGTGTTCAAACCTGAAAATGTGGGCACCGAGTATCCAGGATACTTATTTAATAGGGTATGAATGCTGATCTAATGGGAGCATTCATATCCCCAAGACAGAATGGAGTTAAATTCCAGAGTATGTGCAATTAATGGGAAATGAGGGGACATGACTTGTCTTGAGATGCTGGCTGCAGCTGGAAGTATAGTGACTGGGTGAGGCACATCTTCATCTTCATTGTTTATCTTCATCTCTGTTGAAGAACGTTTGTGTGACAGACACTTTGTATGCTGTCTTATGCTTTTGTACTTTACTTTATGTACTTGTATTTGTATTTAGTATCTGTATGTATTGGTTTATCGAGTTATAAACGTATATGTAGGTACATGTAATCGTTTGTCTTTGTATAGTGCTGTGCGTACTTAGCAAGTGCGCAAGGTATAGTTCCTGCGTACTTAGCAAGTACGCATGCACAAAGGCTGCGTACTTGCTATGTACGCAGGAGTTAATCCCTGCGCACTTGTTAAGTGCGCAGGTAACTTCTCTTAGTGTATACAACTGGTCTTGACAGAAGTTATGTACACATTCATTCTGTAACCAGCTGTGATTATCAATAGAAGAAGTTTGAAGTATTTCGTTTTGTTGTTGTCGGTTTACTTTGTGTTTCTTGATACTCCAACTAGCCACGGGCATTTCGCACCCTGTTCGACTAGTCACACACTCGCACGTAAAGATTCGAGACACCCGGGGACCTTCACGTGGTATCAGAGCCTCGGTGTTTGTTGATTTGTTTTCCAGTTTCGAGTTTGAGGGGTTTTTAGCAGATCTGAGTCATGTACTGGTAGTAACTTTTTCGACCTAAAATCCTTAAATACGAGTTTGTTATCACTTCATTTGGTGTTTGGGAGGCTAAGGGTTTGTTTGATGATGTTTTCTAAGCTTTTGGAAGCATTAATTTCTCATAGCCACAACTTTTAGAGCATTCTCCTCAAGATCCGTCAAGAACACTGATATGCTGAATTAGTACGCAAAAACACCTTTTTCTGCGTACATACTAAGTGCGCAAGAAGAGTTGCCCTGCATACTTACTAAGTACGCAAGGGTAATTGGGTATGCGAACTTAACAAGTGCGCATGTGGTCTTGGCTTTGAGAACTTCCTAAATACGCAGGAACACCCTACATATGCGTATTTACTAAGTACGCGTTATCTAGCATCTGGGATTCAAAAAAAAAATACGGATCATTTGTACACTTGTTTCGGGCCATTTTTTAGAAGATAGCAATTGTGGTTTTTCCAGACCAAAATTTGTATACGATGTGGCTTGGCGAAACACAGACGAGATTTTTGTTGGATGATACCACTTGTCTTACATTATTCAAGTGTTCAAACCTGAAAATGTGGGCACCGAGTATCCAGGATACTTATTTTATAGGGTATGAATGCTGAACTAATGGGAGCATTCATATACCCAAGACAGAATGGAGTTAAATTCCAGATTATGTGCAATTAATGGGAAATGAGGGGACATGACTTGTATTGAGATGCTGGCTGCAGATGGAAGTATAGTGACTAGGTGAGGCACATCTTCATCTCTGTTGAAGCACGTTTGTGTGACAGACACTTTGTATGCTGTCTTATGCTTTTGTACTTTACTTTATGTACTTGTATTTGAATTTAGTATATGTATGTATTGGTTTATCGAGTTGTAAACGTATATGTAGGTACATGTAATCGTTTGTCTTTATATAGTGCTGTGCGCACTTAGCAAGTGCGCAGGATATAGTTCCTGCGTACTTAGCAAGTACGCATGCACAAAGGCTGCGTACTTGCTAAGTATGCAGGAGTTAATCCCTGCGCACTTGTTAAGTGGGCAGGTAACTTGTCTTAGTGTATACACCTGGTCTTGACAAAAGTTATGTACACATTGATTCTGTAACCGGCTGTGATTATCAATAGACGAAGTTTGAAGTATTTCGTGTTGTTGTTGCCGGTTTACTTTGTGTTTCTTGATACTCCACCTAGCCACGGGCATTTCGCACCCTGTTCGACTAGTCACACACTCGCACGTAACGATCCGAGACACCCGGGGACCTTCACGTGGTATCAGAGCCTCGGTGTTTGTTGATTTGTTTTCCAGTTTCGAGTTTGAGGGTTTTTTAGCAGATCTGAGTCATGTACTGGTCGTAACTATTTCGACCAAAAATCCTTAAATACGAGTTTGTTATCACTTCATTTGGTGTTTGGAAGGCTAAGGGTTTGTTTGATGATGTTTTCTAAGCTTTTGGAAGCATTAATTTCTCATAGCCACAACTTTTAGAGCATTCTCCTCAAGATCCGTCAAGAACACTGATATGCTGAATTAGTACGCAAAAACACCTTTTTCTGCGTACTTACTAAGTGCGCAAGAAGAGTTGCCCTGCATACTTACTAAGTACGCAAGGGTAATTGGGTATGCGAACTTAACAAGTGCGCATGTGGTCTTGGCTTTGAGAACTTCCTAAATACGCAGGAACACCCTACGTGTGCGTATTTACTAAGTACGCATGATCTAGCATCTGGGATTAAAAAAAAATTACGGATCATTTGTACACTTGTTTCGGGCCATTTTTTAGAAGATAGTAATTTTGGTTTTTCCGGACCAAAATTTGTATACGATGTGGCTTGGCGAAACACGGACGAGATTTTTGTTGGATGATACCACTTGTCTTACATTATTCAAGTGTTCAAACCTGAAAATGTGGGCACCGAGTATCCAGGATACTTATTTAATAGGGTATGAATGCTGATCTAATGGGAGCATTCATATCCCCAAGACAGAATGGAGTTAAATTCCAGAGTATGTGCAATTAATGGGAAATGAGGGGACATGACTTGTCTTGAGATGCTGGCTGCAGCTGGAAGTATAGTGACTGGGTGAGGCACATCTTCATCTTCATTGTTTATCTTCATCTCTGTTGAAGAACGTTTGTGTGACAGACACTTTGTATGCTGTCTTATGCTTTTGTACTTTACTTTATGTACTTGTATTTGTATTTAGTATCTGTATGTATTGGTTTATCGAGTTATAAACGTATATGTAGGTACATGTAATCGTTTGTCTTTGTATAGTGCTGTGCGTACTTAGCAAGTGCGCAAGGTATAGTTCCTGCGTACTTAGCAAGTACGCATGCACAAACGCTGCGTACTTGCTATGTACGCAGGAGTTAATCCCTGCGCACTTGTTAAGTGCGCAGGTAACTTCTCTTAGTGTATACAACTGGTCTTGACAGAAGTTATGTACACATTCATTCTGTAACCAGCTGTGATTATCAATAGAAGAAGTTTGAAGTATTTCGTTTTGTTGTTGTCGGTTTACTTTGTGTTTCTTGATACTCCAACTAGCCACGGGCATTTCGCACCCTGTTCGACTAGTCACACACTCGCACGTAAAGATTCGAGACACCCGGGGACCTTCACGTGGTATCAGAGCCTCGGTGTTTGTTGATTTGTTTTCCAGTTTCGAGTTTGAGGGGTTTTTAGCAGATCTGAGTCATGTACTGGTAGTAACTTTTTCGACCTAAAATCCTTAAATACGAGTTTGTTATCACTTCATTTGGTGTTTGGAAGGCTAAGGGTTTGTTTTATGATGTTTTCTAAGCTTTTGGAAGCATTAATTTCTCATAGCCACAACTTTTAGAGCATTCTCCTCAAGATCCGTCAAGAACACTGATATGCTGAATTAGTACGCAAAAACACCTTTTTCTGCGTACATACTAAGTGCGCAAGAAGAGTTGCCCTGCATACTTACTAAGTACGCAAGGGTAATTGGGTATGCGAACTTAACAAGTGCGCATGTGGTCTTGGCTTTGAGAACTTCCTAAATACGCAGGAACACCCTACATATGCGTATTTACTAAGTACGCGTTATCTAGCATCTGGCATTCAAAAAAAAAATACGGATCATTTGTACACTTGTTTCGGACCATTTTTTAGAAGATAGCAATTGTGGTTTTTCCAGACCAAAATTTGTATACGATGTGGCTTGGCGAAACACAGACGAGATTTTTGTTGGATGATACCACTTGTCTTACATTATTCAAGTGTTCAAACCTGAAAATGTGGGCACCGAGTATCCAGGATACTTATTTTATAGGGTATGAATGCTGAACTAATGGGAGCATTCATATACCCAAGACAGAATGGAGTTAAATTCCAGATTATGTGCAATTAATGGGAAATGAGGGGACATGACTTGTATTGAGATGCTGGCTGCAGATGGAAGTATAGTGACTAGGTGAGGCACATCTTCATCTCTGTTGAAGCATGTTTGTGTGACAGACACTTTGTATGCTGTCTTATGCTTTTGTACTTTACTTTATGTACTTGTATTTGAATTTAGTATATGTATGTATTGGTTTATCGAGTTGTAAACGTATATGTAGGTACATGTAATCGTTTGTCTTTGTATAGTGCTGTGCGCACTTAGCAACTGCGCAGGATATAGTTCCTGCGTACTTAGCAAGTACGCATGCACAAAGGCTGCGTACTTGCTAAGTATGCAGGAGTTAATCCCTGCGCACTTGTTAAGTGGGCAGGTAACTTGTCTTAGTGTATACACCTGGTCTTGACAAAAGTTATGTACACATTGATTCTGTAACCGGCTGTGATTATCAATAGACGAAGTTTGAAGTATTTCGTGTTGTTGTTGCCGGTTTACTTTGTGTTTCTTGATACTCCAACTAGCCACGGGCATTTCGCACCCTGTTCGACTAGTCACACACTCGCACGTAACGATCCGAGACACCCGGGGACCTTCACGTGATATCAGAGCCTCGGTGTTTGTTGATTTGTTTTCCAGTTTCGGGTTTGAGGGTTTTTTAGCAGAACTGACTCATGTACTGGTCGTAACTTTTTTGACCAAAAATCCTTAAATCCGAGTTTGTTATCACTTCATTTGGTGTTTGGAAGGCTAAGGGTTTGTTTGATGATGTTTTCTAAGCTTTTGGAAGCATTAATTTCTCATAGCCACAACTTTTAGAGCATTCTCCTCAAGATCCGTCAAGAACACTGATATGCTGAATTAGTACGCAAAAACACCTTTTTCTGCGTACTTACTAAGTGCGCAAGAAGAGTTGCCCTGCATACTTACTAAGTACGCAAGGGTAATTGGGTATGGAACTTAATAAGTGCGCATGTGGTCTTGGCTTTGGAACTTACTAAATACGCAGGAACACCCTACATGTGCGTATTTACTAAGTACGCATGATCTAGCATCTGGGATTAAAAAAAAATTACGGATCATTTGTACACTTGTTTCGGGCCATTTTTTAGAAGATAGTAATTTTGGTTTTTCTGGACCAAAATTTGTATACGATGTGGCTTGGCGAAACACGGACGAGATTTTTGTTGGATGATACCACTTGTCTTACATTATTCAAGTGTTCAAACCTGAAAATGTGGGCACCGAGTATCTAGGATACTTATTTAATAAGGTATGAATGCTAAACTAATGGGAGCATTCATATCCCCAAGACAGAATGGAGTTAAATTCCAGATTATGTGCAATTAATGGGAAATGAGGGGACATGACTTGTCTTGAGATGCTGGCTGCAGATGGAAGTATAGTGACTAGGTGAGGCACATCTTCATCTTCATTGTTTATCTTCATCTCCGTTGAAGCACGTTTGTGTGACAGACACTTTGTGTGCTGTCTTATGCTTTTGTACATTACTTTATGTACTTGTATTTGTATTTGTATTTAGTATCTGTATGTATTGGTTTATCGAGTTTTAAACGTATATGTAGGTACATGTAATCGTTTGTCTTTGTATAGTGTTGTGCGCACTTAGCAAGTGCGCAGGATATAGTTCCTGCATAATTAGCAAGTACGCATGAACAAAGGCTGCGTACTTGCTAAGTACACAGGAGTTAATCCCTACGCACTTGTTAAGGGCGCAGGTAACTTGTCTTAGTGTATATACCTGGTCTTGACAGAAGTTATGTACGCATTCATTCTGTAACCGGCTGTGATTATCAATAGACGAAGTTTGAAGTATTTCATGTTGTTGTTATCGGTTTACTTTGTGTTTCTTAATACTCCGACTAGCCACAGGCATTCCGCACCTTATTCGACTAGTCACACACTCGCATGTAACGATTCGAGACACCCGGGGACCTACACGTGGTATCAGAGCCTCGGTGTTTGTTGATTTGTTTTCCAGTTTTAGGTTTGAGGGTTTTTTAGCAGATGTGAGTCATGTACTGGTCGTAACTTTTTCGACCAAAAATCCTTAAATCCGAGTTTGTTATCACTTCATTTGGTGTTTGGAAGGCTAAGGGTTTGTTTGATGATGTTTTCTAAGCTTTTGGAAGCATCAATTTCTCAGATCCATAAATTTTAGAGAATTCTCCTCAAGATCCGTCAAGAACACTGCTGTGCTGAATTAGTATGCAAAAATACCTTTTTATGCGTAGTTACTAAGTGCGCATGGGTAAACCATCCGTACTTACTAAGTGCGCAAGAAGAGTTGCCCGTCATACTTACTAAGTACGCAAGGGTAATTGGGTCTGCGAACTTAATAAGTGCGTATGTGGTCTTCGCATTGAGAACTTACTAAATACGTAGGAACACCCTACATGTGTGTATTTACTTATTGAAGCACTTTCCTGTGCCAAACACTCTGGATAGATAGAGTCTTAGTCTTAGGTTGTCTTGTCTTGTTTGTAATTGTCTTTGTATGTAAGAGTCTTTATGTATTAGTTTATCGAGTTGTATTTACTTTTACATATTGAATGTTGCAAAATTCTTTAAGTGTTTTGCGCACTTGTAAGTGCGCAGGAGAAGGCTCCTGCGTACTTAGCAAGTACGTAAGAACAACTCTGCGTACTTGCTAAGTACGCAAGAGCATTTTGCCCTGCACACTTGCTAAGTGCGCAGGCATCAGGTCTTGTATAAATAGGATAGGTTGACAGTAGTTAAGTACGCAGACATGGACGCAATTGTAATCTCAGTGCTTTTCTCTGTAACCTTCAAGTGTTTATAATACAAAGAGCATTTAAAGTGTTTTCTCTTGTCGGTTTACTTTGTTTAGCTAGACGATCCGCCATACCCGAGGGGCCTACAAGTGGTATCAGAGCATTGCTCCTGATTTCGAGTGTTGTGAGTGAGTTTGGAGAGTTTCTACCGAGTTTTTACAAGCAAAAAGAAGAATTTTTGTTGATTTTTGTGATAAAATAGGGGTAGCTCTTGAGCACTATTTTAGAAGCAAAAATCACTCAAAAATTGATTTTTGTTGTGTATTTGAGTGTTTTGAGCATCAAATGTTGGTTAGAAATAAGTTTCTGACCCTTTGGCTCATTTGCATTGATTATCAGACCAATTTTTACCATCTCCGGCGAGTTTCAGGTGACCAGAAAAGTTTGGTGAAAGTTGCTGAAAAGGTGTTGTGCGTACTTACCATTTCTGGCAAAAAATACAGTTTTGTGCGTACTTACTAAATACGCAAGACTTATCTCCTGCGTACTTATAAGTGCGCAAGACTGAACTTGTGCGAACTTAAGTTATATCCTGCGTACTTACATTTAATCATGCGTACTTACAAGTACGCAAGAGGAAATCTAAATACGCAAGACCATTTCTCAAGTGCGCAAGGCCAAATTCAAGTGCGCAACTGTGTCTGATTTTTCTGAATTTTGACTAAGTGTTCACTATGTCGAATCTTTAGAATCTTGGAAACCTGTTAAATTATGATAATGAGATCGGTACACCACAGAAACCACCAAAGTTGCTGAACGTAAACGATTATTCCAATTGGAAAGCACGCTTTGAGCACTACATTTCTTATACCGACTCATCGCTATGGATACCAATCCTTGAGGGATATAAGCATCCCACGCACATCTATCTTGATGAAACCATGCCCAAACCTATATCTACGCTTTCTGACGAAGAAAAGAAAGCTTATGACCGAGAAAATAAGGCACTTGGTTCGATCACTATGGCATTAACTCGGGAATTGTTCCATAGTTTCCGAGGTTATGAAAATACTAAGGATCTCTGGAAAGCTTTACAGAAGAGACTCGAAGGAAATAGTGATATCAAGAAGAGTAAGCGGGATCTTCTCAGGAAGCAGTATGAGTGCTTTAGATTTTTTGAGAATGAATCTTTAGATGACCTCATCTCTAGAATCTATCATTTACAGACTGAGTTGAAGGCTTTTTAACTCAGGTATCCAGATGAAGATATGGTGGAAAAGTTTGGATGCTTTACCAACCAAATTTGAGATGTACACAACCCTGATGAGGGAAAATCCTAAATTCTATGAGTTGACAGTTGAGGAGGCAATAGGAAAGGTTCAAGCTCATGACATGAACCTAAGAAGAAAGGAGAGCTGAGGAAGACCCCAGATATAAGACCCCTCTATGTATCATGGGACGACTTCTACATCCAAGTCGTCGGGCTCTGGAATTGCCTTCTTCAATGGAAATCCTACTAAAGAAGACCACTCAACTGGGTGTGGTGGTCATGCATGTTATGCATCTGGGTCAGGGTTGGGATCTCATCATCAACATACCTCAAGAAATCCTCCTGCTACGTCTTCAGCTAACCAATCAGCTATAGCTAGAATAACTGAAGATCATGTAGCACTATTCTCATCTTGTATGCTTGCGTATGAGAATTTCAAAGGTGGCAAGCTTACTGATCTAGAGACGATTGAAGAAGATTTTAATCAAGTGGATCCTGATGACATGGAGGACATAGATATTCAATGGAATTTGGCCATGCTATTGAGGAGAGCCAAGCGTTTCCTAAACAGAACAAAAAGAAAATTTACTGGCGGACATCCTAATGCCAAGGTCGGGTTTGACAAATCTAAGGCCAAATGCTATAAGTGTCTAAATTTTGGACACTTTGCTCATGAGTGTCAGAAAGACAGAAAACCAGCCTCTGGTTTTACCCGACCCAGCCAAGGAAACAACCATGGCCACAACAACTCAAACCACCACAATCAAAGCCAAAGTGGAACGTCCAATGCACTGGTAGCCCAACAGGACGACAACTTTGATTGGGGTGTTCATCTTGAGGATGCCATCATCGCACAAACCCAGGTTGGTCTCATGGCTGAGACCATGGAGATGATGGAAACAGAGAAAAGGGAAGCTTCTATGGCTGACCTAGAAGAATCTACAACTACTGCTACAAAGGAGGTGAAGGAAGCTAAAGAAAAGGAAGCTTCTGTAGCTGATGAAGAGGAATCGACGACTGCTATTGCTCTCATGGCCATTAACAAGTTCATCTTCTGAGGTAGATTCTAACACTTTCTCTGTTATTTCATGTTCTAAATGTCTAGGGCTAAAACTTGAAAATTCTATGCTCCAAGACAAAATCGAACCCCTAAGTATGGCAGCTCTAAACTATAAAGAAAATGAAAAACGTTTTAAAGATTCTATTGAAACGTTGAAAAAAGAAAAGTGTGAATATTCTTTAAAAATAAGTGATCAACAGCTTCACTTAGATGTTGCATACAGGGGGTTAGAAAAATGGAACAATGAAATCAACAAACTGCAAAATGAGATCTTGCAGTTAAAATGCACTAATGAGAAGTTGAAAAACTCTTGCTTTGTGGTGGAACACTACGAATCTGTAGTGAGACAAATGAATGGGTTAGGGCTGGGTACTAATGCCATTCCTTCACTAGTGAGCAGGAAGTTTGTAAATAGCTTAATAGACATTGATCTCACTTGTCTAGATGAGTCCTCTGATAAGGATGATTCCCCTAAAAAGGATGAATCCTCAAGTAAGGCTAACTCCACATCTAGTGAGGAGTTTGTTACTGCTTCTGAAGATGGGTCGATTAACACTTACCCTGAAGGAGCAGTATCTGAGGAGTTGTTCACTGAACAAAAGGTAAAGAAAAACGTTATCACTAATGGTGATAATTGCATTTTAACTGAACCCGATATCATTGAAACAAATGATAATCTAAAGGTAATGCTTTATGGGGGGTATAAAAGTCTTAACCACGCAAAGAAAGAAGCTTTTTCAGCTCATTATGGGCTTGTATTTAAAGAAAATTTGGAAAAATATTATACTCCCAAAAACCAAACTGTAAAGGTTCAGACTAATGTTCATAAACCAACTCCTCCTTCTCATAATGCTGAGTTATCTAATGCCAGATCTAATGAGCCTTACAAGAGAACTTATGTAGACAAGAGAAATTATTTTCACTGTGGCTTGGTTGGTCACATTATTGTGAACTGTCCTTCTAAGAACCAAGGGAAACAGCATGCTGTTCCACAACCAGCTGTTATCCCCAGGTCGCCGTCAGTGAAAGCTCCCAAAAATCCAAAACAAAATGTGGTGAAACCACCAGTCAAACCGATGGTAAAGCCTAAGATAAAGTCTGAAGCTAAACCATCTGTTACAAGAAAGGTAACGCAACCTGCTGTACCTTGTGTACCTACCTCCGGTAGTACACGTACTGGTGAGAAACCTGTGGCGAGACTTTCTAAGCCACAGAGAAGAAGAAGAAACAAGAGGTTGAGAAAGCGTGAACAGCCGAATTCAGTTCAATCAGGTGAAGCTTCCACAAGTTCACCTGCTGTAGTTGAACCAAAGTCTCCTGTTCCGGTTAAGAAACAGAAGAGATCCTGGACTGCCAAATCCAAAACTTCTCAATCTCCTAGTTCTATTTCTTCTAAAGATTCATCAATTTTGAACAGTCATCATGACTGTGAGTTAAAGGAAGTACTTTATTTTGAAAAGGATAGATGACCCAAGACCACAATGGCTTGGGTATCCAAATCTAACTAATTCTTTTGTGACTCGTGCAGGGACGTCCGAAGGGTACTATCTCTAACCGATGGTATGTAGATAGTGGATGCTCCCGGCACATGACAGGAAACATGGCTTTGCTTCAAGATGTAAAACCATTCATAGGCGGCTATGTGGCCTTTGCCGGAGAAAAAGGCGGCAGCATCACGTGTCAAGGCGTGGTTTCGAACGGTTGTGTCAGCTTTGTCAATGTCAACTTCTGCGAGCAGCTGAAGCATAACCTGTTGAGTGTCTCCCAGATGTGTGATAAGGAGTACTCGGTGATGTTTGACAAGTCAGAATGCCTGATTCTCAAACCCGGTTGTGAAGTTCCCGAAGATTGGATCCTGATGAGAGCGCCAAGAACTAACGACACCTATCAGATCGATATGAGCGTGGCAACGACCACCTCATCAGTTCCTACTTGTTTGCTTACTAAAGCGACAGAGCTCGACTCCATATTGTGGCATAGGAAACTCGGACATATTTCGTATCGTAAAATGAATCATCTTGTCCGAAACGGTTTGGTAACCGGGGTTCCTAAGCTGAGATTTACCGTTGCAGATGACTGTATGCCTTGTAAAAAGGGCAAACAGCAACGGAAGTCTCACAAGCCCAAGCTCCAAAACTCTATTGATACCCCTTTGGAGCTATTACACATGGATCTGTTTGGCCCCATAAGTATCAGGAGTATTGGAGGTAAGTCGTTCTGTCTAGTAGTAACTGATGATTTCTCACGTTTTTCTTGGGTGCATTTTTTAGGTACTAAAGACGAGACTGCTGATATTCTTCAATACTTGATCCTGTGCTTGGAATCTCTTTGCAAGATGAAAGTTAGAAGAATAAGGAGTGACAACGGAACTGAGTTCAAGAATAATTTGATGGAGCTTTTCTGTCTCAAGAAAGGGATCCGTCACGAATTCAGCGCACCGTACACGCCTCAGCAGAATGGAGTTGCTGAACGGAAGAACATAACACTGATTGAGACTGCAAGGACTATGCTGTCAGATGCAAAGCTTCCTGTCACTTTCTGGGCAGAAGCTGTTAATACAACTTATCACGTCTTAAACAGAGTTCTGGTTGTGAAGAGGCACAACAAGACTTGTTACGAGTTGATCAACAATCGACTTCCCAATCTTGATTACCTAGTTCCTTTTGGTAGTCCCTGTTCCTTGTTGCTACAGTATAAAGACCGCCAGTCTAAGTTTCATGCAAAAGCGGTGGAAGACATCTTCTTAGGATACGTTGCCAACTCCGCTTGCAAGAGAATGTACAACATAGGAAGTCGTACTGTCGAGGAATGGTTCGAAGTGGACTGTAGTAAACACAACATTCCACCAGAACCAACAGTTCCAACTTGGGGCTTTGATTATGATGCGCTATTCAAGTCATTCAATCTTCCTGATCTATCTGCAGTTGACGCCGCAAATGTTTATGAATTATTGGGTGGCGGCGATGACTCCAGCTTCTCTACTCGTGCTACTGTACCAATTATAACTCCTGATTCCAATGCTACATCTGCATCTAGAACTCATGACAGTGACAACATTGAAAGTGTTCATGTGGTTGGAGATGAAGCTCAAGCCAATCCTAACACAACTGTAGGAAATGAAGCTCCAGCTGATCCAATTAACATTGAATCTTCTTCCTATGGAACACAGGAAATGGTGGAGTTAAGCACGAATCTAGATCCAAAAATTCAGGAACCGATTGTACCGGAGACGAGAGTGCATAGGAATCATCCAATCGACAACATTATTGGTGATCCTTATGCCGGTGTTCAGACTCGTCATCGAACCATCACTGAGAACACCAGTCTTTACACAGAGATCCTTGACACTAGTGTCAAGGAAACATGTTTGCATGCTGCATTTGTGTCCCAGTTAGAGCCGAAGAATGTGAAGGAGGCTCTCACTGACAACTGCTAGATTGAGGCGATGCAAGATGAATTGTCTCAATTCCAAAAGTTGCACGTGTGGGATTTGGTTGACTTGCCAAAAGGCTTTCAGCCAATTGGAACCAGATGGGTGTTGAAATGCAAGATGGACGATCGTCATGTGGTTGTGAAGAACAAAGCAATATTGGTTGTTCAGGGTTTTTATCAGCAAGAGGGCTTGGATTACACGGAAGTATATGCCCCAGTTGCTAGAATTGAAGCCATTCGACTGTTCTTGGCTTATGCCACATATGTCGGCTTCAAGGTCTACCAACTTGATGTGAAGAGTGCTTTCCTTTATGGTAAAGTTCATGAAGAGGTCTATGTCACTCAACCTCCCGGCTTTGAAGATCCGCATAATATCAATAAAGTGTATAAGCTCGACAAAGCACTTTATGGTCTCCATCAAGCACCGCGGGCATGGTATGAGACATTATCAAAGCATTTACTGTCTAATGGTTTCGACCGTGGACAGATTAACTCGACTCTCTTCATTAGGAAAGCAGGAGGTGACATTCTTCTTGTACAAGTATATGTCGACGACATTATCTTTGGATCTACCAATGAAGGGATGTATAGGGAATTCGAGCAGGTGATGAAGTCCAAGTTTGAAATGAGTAATATGGGTGAATTGTCATTCTTCCTGGGTCTGCAAGTCAGTCAAAGAGAGGATGGCATTTATCTACATCAAACCAAGTATGTGCAGGACATCTTGTCAAAATACAAGACGAATGATAGCAGTACTTATGGCACACCTATCCCAGTCAATCATGGTCTGCATCCTGACAAAGATGGAAAGGATGTAGATAGCAGATTGTACCGTGGGATGATCGGATCACTTATGTATCTCACAGCTTCAAGACCCGATATAATGTTTGCTGTGTGCTTGTGCTCAAGGTTTCAGTCTCAACCGAAGGAGTCACATATGATAGCCGTGAAGAGAACTTTCAGATACCTGAAAGGGAAACCCCGATTAGGTCTTTGGTACTCTAAGCAGCAGTCATTCGACTTCAAAGTCTACACTAGTTCAGATTATGGCGGTTGTAACCTTGACAAAAAGTCAACTTTTGGTGGATGTCAATTCTTATGAAACAGACTGGTCTCCTGGCAGTGCAAGAAGCAGTCAACGGTTTCTGTCTCAACTTGTGAAGCAGAATACATTGTTGCAGCGAGCGGTTGTTCTTAGATATTGTGGATCTAGCAGCAATTGAGAGACTACGTCTTGAACTTCACTGGAACTCCTCTATTCATTGACAACAATGCCACCATGTCCATCACAAGTAACCCGTTGAAACATTTCAAAACTAAACATATAGAGATTCGCCATCCTTTCATCCGTGATTGTGCTGAAAAGCATTTAATTGAACTTGTAAAAGTTCACACGGATGACAATCTTGCCGACCTTTTCACAAAGGCATTTGATCGATCCCGTTTTGAGCATCTTGTCAACTTGATAGGAATGTTCAATCCTGATTGAAAATTAATTTTTGTTAAATCAATTCAATTCATGGAAGTTAAAATTTATTTCTTTTAAATTTTCTGTATAGTTATTTTAACTTCCAAAATATTTTACAAAATCAAAAACAAAATAGAAAATGAAGTAAATTTCAAAGTTAACTTGAGAAAAGAGGAAATGATAGTACATCAGAAATAATCTAAACGTCACAGACTGCTCATATGGGAAATGATTGCGTCATGCTTACTTAATTGTTTAAATTATGAATTGTCAGTAGGCTGTATGCGTCTTTGAATCACTAGTAGTGTGGTAACTAAATCAAAATTACAACCGTGATTTGAACCCATGTTTGCAAGTGTGTGTGCGTAAAAGAATAGAAAAGATCATTATCAGATAAAGGATGTTAGATTTTGGCAATAATTTTCTCTTGAGGTCAGTTTCAAGTTATGTCATTAGCATAATTAATGCGGTTCATCTCACTGCCCATACTCACAAGTATGCAAGGAGAGATTGAATCAAGACATGTCTCTACATTAGCCGTTGAGCATGTATTCACCCTTGAATCACTCCTGATTCATTGAAATCAAATCCAGATAAAAGTTGGATCCCCTTACCTTAAAACTCAAACACCATATATATTATCCTGAATCATCATACCGATATTCAATGAAGAAAATCAAATGAAACCAAGACAAATGAATCACTCGATTCTGAATCTTATGATTCCTGATAATCCTTATGGATTCTGCTTGATTTTTCCTTTGCTATAGATGTAACTTCATTCTGAAAATTTAGAAAATCATTGGGAAAATCTTAGATGCCTTGAGATAATGCAATTTTCATTAGTATAGCATATCAGTGGGGTACACGTTGTATATCTTATAATTAATACCTTAATACACAAGAATGTGATACGAAGATGCTTATAGTTTCAAATCTTATAATATTGTCAACTTGAATTACTTGTTTATGTGCTTATTACGTATGAATAAATAGTAATTAATGACATGATCCCATATTCTTTGATGTTTATATTGTATCGTTTTTGCTAAAAGATAGCCTGATATGATCCTCTGCTAGTGTCTTTGATCAAAAATAGTTTGTGTGAATACTTGTATATTTTTATTAGAAAAGATCAAAAAGATTTTATGTTTATGCATAGTTCAATTTTATTCAGAAAAGCCAAAAATATTTGTGTGTTAACCTTCCTGAATTGTATTTGAATCCTCTTGATTGAATATTTTTAACTTGTTCGTTATTTGACTTGAAAAACTTCATAAATTTGAGTTGAAAGTTTGCGCACTTAAGGGTTTGTGCGTACTTGTAAGTGCGCATGAAGTAAGCCCTGCGTACTTAATAAGTACGCAAGAGTTAAGTCTTGCGCACTTGTAAGTATGCAAGGGTTAAGTCTTGCGCACTTGTAAGTACGCACGAGTTAAACCGTGCGCACTTGCTAAGTACGCACGACCTTTTGGTGTGGGGTATAAATATAGGACTTAGAAAATTTCTGAGTCTTTCATCACATTCAAACTGACATTTTTCCCTCTACAAATTTTTACTCAAAATCCAAGTGTTCCTAAACCATCTTTTCATCCCATTACAAGTTTCATCATCGTACATCATCTATTTGGTGAGATCTTAGGCTTAATCCATCGACGAAACTCGTGATTTTGGACCGATTCATCTTAGGTTTTCGTTAGAGATTTTTAGACAATTTTTGTGTTGTTTGGGTAAAACCTAATAATTAAAACTTGTTAACAATCTTTAATCGATCACTAATGGACCCTTAATCATCAATTCAAGTATCTGATTTTGACCTTGGACTCGAATTTGAACCGCCAGTGGCTAAGTTCGACGGTTAGGTCAAAATCGGTCAAGGTTAGCAGTGACTTGGTGTTGATATTGGTCCCATAAGGTAGAATCTTCGATTCCGACCTAGTGGTGACCCAATACACACCAATTTTTGAACATCAAGTTGAATTTCAAACTTCTCAATTTTTCACCAAGTACGTTTCCTGCGCACTTAACAAGTACGCAAGAAGCACTTCCTGCGTACTTGTTAAGTACGTAAGAGGAAACTCCTGCATACTTGCTAAGTACGCAGGACCAACACTTGGCAAAAATTCCTAAGTCTGAAATTCAATTCAAAGAGTAACTGCTATACTAAGTCATGTTTATCCGTTTCCAATGATACATGTTGTTCTTATTATGTTTTCTGTGTGTTTTTGCAGATCATTGCTCGAGCGTTTACTAACGAATTTAACCAGTTAGCTAACACTGAACCTGAGTGGAAGGGTGCAGCTTTGCAGTACAGAGACATAGTTGATTTCTTGAACCGTTCAAGAATCAGCTACGCCATTTTTGCTGACCCGATCGTGTCAAGACCCTACCTCGAGCAGTTTTGGGAGACTGCAGAGCACGACTGCACGGTAACCCCCAATGTTATAAGGGCTACCATTGCTAGTCATGCTATTGCTTTCTCTGAAGATACTATACGAAGGGTCCTTCAATTCAGAGATCTCGCGACCGACCCGACAACCTATCCAGACTACTTTGTGGATGGCTGTTGGAGACAAAGAACGGGCTATGTCGGTGCGAGGGACTATGCTTCATACAAGAAGATGTGGGTGTTAGACTAATGGAGATGCTTCGCCCACGTCATGATCATGTGCATCACATCAAGGAAAGCTGGGAAAGATGCCATGGGTCATGACCTTGCAGCAGCCATGGTCGGCCTTTCTCTCAACAATGGCTACAACTTATCCCGCTACATCTTTAAGGCCATCAATGACCAGATCAACAAAGCGGAGAGGTTTCGGTTCTTGTTATACCCTCGGTTTGTGCAACTTCTGATTAATGACGTGTTGCCAAACCTTCCTGCTATAGGGGAGAGATTGCAAGTAAAGAGGGTGGACAAAAGAGTATTCTCCCAATTCCTAAAGCCAGGCAGTGTAGATCCTACCCTTGTGCATACATAACTCTTTAGCCACCTCATCAATGAAGCATATGTGGCCCCGGGTGACTGGAGATGGTACAGTCATGACTCGGAGCATGAATTGAGTGAACACTCTGACGAACAACAGGAACAACAATAGGAGGAAATAGACAGTGATGATGGTTCATCTGATGATGGAGACGACGAAGAAGGACATGATGGTGCTGAGGAATTCGATTCGGAAGCGACTGAGTCAGATTCTTCTGATTCTGATGATGCACTGTCGCAGGTACACCCACAGAGAACAGCTTAGGTAACCCTACCTGAGTCATCCTCCAAGAGAAAGCAACAGTCCTCTAGCAGCGAATATGAGCCAGACTCTGATTCGAACACAGCTATACAAAGACAAAGAAGGCAAAGCATTCACAAGAACAGGGGCGATAGGCAACAGCCCTCTATCCCCAGTGAGGTGGAGGCTCAGCAGCCAGTGCAAGTGTCAGCTGCTAGTCCTGATTCAGCCTCCACCCCACCTTCACAGCAGCTTTACCGTAGGAGGAGGATGCCACAAGTGCAAAGTGAAGTGGACGTCACTGCAATCACAGAAGTGATTCCTGTGTTAGTGACCCTCCCTACCACAACTACTCAGGTGGCAGTAACTACTCCAATTCTCACGGAGTCAGTCACCATCACCCCTACCATTACCCCTACAACACTCATCACATCTTCAATCCCAACCACCACCACTGAGCCTTGAAGTCAACCCTTCAATTATGGAGATTTCACACAAGGGTTTGACTTTGATACCATATTCTTCTCCCCTATTCACACTGCCGAGGTGTCATCATCCAGACATCCTGATCAGAATGCTGAAAGGATAGATGTTCTGGAAACCCAAGTTGCTGACTTACTGAGACTATTCGTAAATCAAAGGAGGAGTCTGACGCTCAACAAGCACAGATTAACTCTTTGGTAGATGAAGTTAGAATCCTACGTAGCCAAAGAACGGGGACTGATGAAAGACTGAAGAACGTGATGGCCCAGAACAAGCTCCTAATCAAGACGAATGAAATAATTCTGGGTCACATGACGTCCTTGGAGCTGAGGTTTGATAATCAAAGGAAGGAGCATGAGCTGATGGTCAAACTGATTGCTGATCTGACCAAGAAGCTTGATGCTCAGGGGGAGAAAGAGAAAGAGAAAGAGAAAGAAAAGGAAAAGAGGACTACTAGTGATGAGGCGTGTCATCCGGTCGACTTGACTAAGGATGACGACAAGGACAAGGATCCCGAAGCCGGTCCTAGTGGAGGTGAACACCAAGCTTTAGCAATCGTGCCCAACTCTGATGTTCCAGTGGCTCAGGGGGAGTCGACTCATCAAGAGGGTGGTGATACCTCTGGTGGTGGTGGTGAGAAAGGAAAGTCAGTGGCTGAAGTACTTAAGGACTTATCTGATGATGAGATCCTATATCTAGAGCCTGACTATTCCAAAGAAACACAGATCGATGCTCTCTTCAATCTAGAAGAAGGAGAGATCGACTCTGGTGACGACTGGGATGATGATGACGAGGATGTTGTGATCGAAATTCCCAAGGGTGACGGGGAAGGAGAGTACGAGCTAGAAGATGGAGAAATCTTTGAATTTCCATCCTTCGACGCTCCGCTCGACACAGGTTCAGTCGAGCAGGCTAGTAATGTTGAAGCCTCGACTGAAGCCTCCCCATTTGACCCTGCACCTGTGGACCCAGAGGCACCGAAAGAAACAGACATGCCTTCTACATCATCAAAGAGTCCAGATCCTGTGTGTTAAAAGACGTCTATAATAGACAAACACGGAGCAACATAGATGATCTTGGCTGTAAGGTTCGAGGAGGATAAGCAGTTGTTCGCTATCAAAAGATCTGGCGGGGTTCAATACTTGAAACCCACCAGTGAAGCATTCAGCTCCTTGCCCAATTACGACCTTGTGAACCTAGCAAACCAAGAGCTGCTGGGTGGTTCTGCAGCGAGAAGCAAGATCAGGGAAGTTCGAGATGTTCAAGCCTCAAGTGCCCAAGAGAGTCAAGGATAAGCACGCTATAAATCCTGTGACTAAGAAGCACTTAAAGAAATTGGTATACAAGCCAGTGCAATGTGAAACTAAGATTCCCCTGAGCAAGTTATCTCAGGATATTCTTGGTGACATGTGGTACTGGTACGTAGATCTAAAGATGGGCGAGGCTGTGATCATGGGTAAGGGACGTTCAGAGAGCGGGAACATAGTGCCAAAGGAACTGATCAGAATATTTAATGAAGTCTGCTTCATCAACTTTTCTGTGAAAGATCTAGAGGTACTAGCAGAACGCTATTGCGTCTACACGGATGAGTGGACAAAGCTCCTTGCTTCTAAATATGACAAGGTGATTAAGTTCTGCCTTGATTACAAGAAGAAGATCGAAGCTAAAGATCAAGTGTTGTGAAGACTGAAGATGTGAAGACCGAAGACTGAAGATTATCCAGAGCTGTTGTCAAGAGGGAGTTTGTTGAAGCACTTTACTGTGACAAACACTCTGGATAGATAGAGTCTTAGTCTTAGGTTGTCTTATCTTGTTTGTAATTGTCTTTGTATGTAAGGGTCTTTATGTATTAATTTATCGAGTTGTATTTACTTTTACATATTGAATGTTGCAAAATTCTCGAAGTGTTTTGCACACTTGTAAGTGCGCAGGAGAAAGCTCCTGCGTACTTAGCAAGTACACAAGAACAACTCTGCGTACTTGCTAAGTACGCAAGAGCATTTTGCCCTGCGCACTTGCTAAGTGCGCAGGCATCAGGTCTTGTATAAATAAGATAGGTTGACAGTAGTTAAGTACGCAGACATAAACGCAAATACGCAGATTGTAATCTCAGTTCTTTTCTCTGTAACCTTCAAGTGTTTATAATACAAAGAACGTTTGAAGTGTTTTCTCTTGTCGGTTTACTTTGTTTAGCTAGACTCTCCGCCTAGTCACGAGCATTCCGCACCGGTCCAACTAGTAGACCCACTTTCATGTTACGATCCGCCACACCTGAGGGACCTACATTACTAAGTACGCATAATCTAGCATCTGGGATTCAAAAAATAATTACGGATCATTTGTACACTCGTTTCGGGCCATTTTTGAGAAGATAGTAATTTTGGTTTTTCCAGACCAAAATTTATATACGATGTGGCTTGGCAAAACACGGACGAGATTTTTGTAGAATGATACCACTTGTCTTACATTATTTAAGTGTTCAAACCTGAAAATGTGGGCACCGAGTATCCAGGATACTTATTTAATAGGGTATGAATGCTGAATTAATGGGAGCATTCATATCCCCAAGACAGAATGGTGTTAAATTCCAAATTATGTGCAATTAATGGGAAATGAGGGGACATGACTTCTCTTGAGATGCTGGCTGCAGCTGGAAGTATTGTGACTGGGTGAGGCACATCTTCATCTTCATTGTTTATCTTCATCTCTGTTGAAGCACGTTTATGTGACAGACACTTTGTATGTTGTCTTATGCTTTTGTACTTTACTTTATGTACTTGTATTTGTATTTAGTATCTGTATGTATTGGTTTATCGAGTTGTAAACGTATATGTAGGTACTTGTAATTGTTTGTCTTTGTATAGTGCTGTGCGCAGGATATAGTTCCTGCGTAATTAGCAAGTACGCATGCACAAAGGCTGCGTACTTACTAAGTACGCAGGAGTTAATCCATGCGCACTTGTTAAGTGTGTGGGTAATAGGTCTTAGTATATATAGCTGGTCTTGACAGAAGTTATGTACGCATTCATTCTTTAACCGGCTGTGATTATCAATAGACGAAGTTTGAAGTGTTTCGTGTTGTTGTTGTCGGTTTACTTTGTGTTGCTTGATACTCCAACTAGCCACGGGCATTTCGCACCCTGTTTGACTAGTCACACACTCGCACGTAACGATCTGAGACACCCGGGGACCTACATGTGGTATCAGAGCCTCGGTGTTTGTTGATTTGTTTTCCAGTTTCGGGTTTGAGGGTTTTTTAGCAGATCTGAGTCATGTACTGGTCATAACTTTTTTTGACCAAAAATCCTTAAATCCGAGTTTGTTATCACTTCATTTGGTGGTTTGAAGGCTAAGGGTTTGTTTGATGATGTTTTCTAAGCTTTTGGAAGCATCAATTTCTCAGATCCATAACTTTTAGAGCATTTTCCTCAAGATCCGTCAAGAACACTGCTGTGCTGAATTAGTACGTAAAAACACCTTTTTCTGCGTATTTACTAAGTGCGCATGGGTAAATCATGGGTACTTACTAAGTGCGTAAGAAGAGTTGCCCTGCATACTTACTAAGTACGCAAGGGTAATTGGGTCTGCGAACTTAACAAGTGCCCATGTGGTCTTGGCTTTGAGAACTTACTAAATACGTAGGAACACCCTACATGTGCGTATTTACTATGTACGCAGGATCTAGCACTGTGATTCAAAAAAAAATTACGGATCCTTTGTACACTTGTTTCGGGCCATTTTTGAGAAGATAGTAATTTTGGTTTTTTCGGACCAAAATTTGTATACGATGTGGCTTGACGAAACACGGACGAGATTTTTGTTGGATGATACCACTTGTCTTACATTATTTAAGTGTTCAAACCCGAAAATGTGGGCACCGAGTATCCGGGATACTTACTTAATAGGGTATGAATGCTGAACTAATGGGAGCAATTGGGTCGTCATCGGCTAAAGGTCTCGTTCTATTTGTGAAGATGTTGCTGCTTTGGATCTTTTGGAAAAAGAATCTGTAAGTCCCGGGAGCTTCCTCGCGCAGCGGAAATAACACTATCTGTTCTGTGATTTGTGTGGGAACAAAGAAACGAGACAGAGAAAACACGAACAAAGACAAAAGACAATGAAACGACACATAATCCATAACATAGAAGTCATCCCGTATTACAGACGACAAACCGAAGGAGCACACATCTCTCATCTAAGCTCACGGTCCGGGGGTTGGGAGATCTCTTCCCGACCCGGACATCTCTCGACCTTGTTCCAGAAGTTCCACCTACAAATGAAGACAAGTCTTCTATTTATAGGGGAAGGAACACTACCAGCGTACTTGACAAGTACGCAAGGCAAAAGCTTTGCGTACTTATTAAGTACGCAAGGCAAAAGCCTTGCGTACTTACTAAGTACGCAGGACCAAACTAGTGTGCGGGCTAAGTACTCAGGAACACCCTCCTACATACTAGCCACGTACACTGATACGTAGAATTTAATCAATAGTTACAAAACATGCTTCTACAAACTCCCTCTTAACTATAGCATCAAATTCTATCTATCTCTAACACTGATATACATCAGTTTACAAAGAATGTCCTAACAGACTCCCTCTAAACTAATGACATCACGTGTCTTCTGGAGAGACTTGATCTTCTGAAATTCCACTTGAGATCTTCAAATCTTCAAACTTCAGTCTTCAGTTGCCGAGTGATGACAAACCCGACTCCCTCATAACTGTAGCTTTCCTTGTAGACCAAACCAAGTGCTTCAATAAGAACCAATTAACCCAACACAACTCATTGTAGTTCATCCTCTCAGCAGTAGCAACCTCCACCCTGACTTAGGACTCTGAGTCTGACAATGTCTTCCTAACCAGGTAACAATAGTAGACTAAGACAACTCCAAATCAGCTGGCATATGATAGAGAGTTTGAGTTTCCAATAACCTGCATCAAACTAATCAGCTCCCATAGGAATTCCAGTAAGATAAACTTAAGTCTTCAACCAGATGTGTCCAACTCTATCCTGTATCTTCACAAGTCAATCAAATTCCCGAAGATGTTCATTTCCAATATCCCCTTTTCAGGTTAAGCTCCATCTGACTAGACCAGAAACAAGGGTATGTTTCCTATCCCATCGGCCAATGATAAAAGGTTCCATTTTCAACTAATAATCCAACGAATATCCAGCTTCATCTTGAAAACACATGATATAATCAAACAAAAAAAATATAGTTTACACGAGAAATCACGGTTGAGATCTATGTTACGTCAAAGAGGTGTATATATAGGAAGTACCAACGGCTTTCCACCACCTCTTTAATGTCCCATGAATACTAGATTTCATCCCCCTCATTTCTCTGTAAACTATGACCAGCTTCATCATCACGTCACTCAAATCCTCAAAAAGCACAACTAGCCAACTCCAGGATTTTATTCTTTTATTTCTTTGCAAAGATCCAAAGCAGCAAATCCTTGGGTTCAAGTTGTTCCAGTATTCATCCCCTATTTAAGAAGTATCTCGGATACTCGTAGCCTACATATTCAGGTTTGAATACCTAAACAAGATGATTCTTTATCCGAAAGACCCAAAGCAGCCACATCTTCACAAATAGAACGAGACCTTTATTCGATGACGACATAATTGCTCTCATTAGTTCAGCATTCATACCCTATTAAATAAGTATCCCGGATACTCGTAGCCTACATTTTCATATATGGACCCTTAAAAAATGTATGACAAGTGGTATCATCTAACAAAAATCTCGTCCGTGTTTCGCCAGGCCACATTGTATACAAATTCTGGTCCGGAAAAACCAAAATTACTATCTTTTCAAAAATGGCCCGAAACACACGTACAAATGATCCCTAAAAAATTTGGACAAGGAAGGTTTTCCCGCCAAAAAACTTTTCTTTTTGAATCCTAGATGCTAGTTCATGCGTATTTAGTAAATACGCATATGTAGGGTGTTGCTGCGTATTTAGTAAGTTCGCGAAGCCAAGTACTCATGCGTACTTGTTAAGTGCACAGAGAAATGCTCTTGCGTACTTAGCTAAGTACGCAGGTCACTTCTCATGCGTACTTACTAAGTACCCAGGGCTAACCCATGCGTACTTAGCAAATACGAAGAAAAGGTGATTCTGCGTACTTATTCAGTACAGCAGTGTTCTTGACGGATCTTGAGGAGAATGCTCGAAAAGTGAGGGATCTGAGAAATTAATGCTTTCAAAAGCTTCGAAAACATCATCTAACAAACCCTTAGCCTTCCAAACACCAAATGAAGTGATAACAAACTCGATTTTAAGGATTTTAGGTTACGAACTCGTTTTTGCTAAAAACCCTAAAAAAATCAAAACTGGAACACAAATCAATGAACACCAAGGCTCTGATACCAGTTGTAAGTCCCGGGAGCCTCGTCGCGCAGCGGAAACAACACGATATGTTCTGTGATTTGTGTGGGAACAAAGAAACGAGAGAGAGAAAACACGAACAAAGACAAAAGACAATGAAACGACACGTAATCCATAACATAGAAGTCATCCCGTATTACAGACTACATACCGAAGGAGCACACATCTTTCATCTAAGCTCACGTTCTAGGGGTCGGGAGAGCTCTTCCCGACCCGGACATCTCTCGACCTTGTTCCAGAAGTTCCACCTACAAATGAACACAAGTCATCTATTTATAGGGGAAGGAACACTACCTGCATACTTGACAAGTATGTAAGGCAAAAGCTTTGCGTACTTACTAAGTACGCATGGTTTGGTCATGCGTACTTACTAAGTACGCAGGACCAAACTGGTGTGCGGGCTAAGTACTCAGGAACACCCTCCTACGTACTAGCCACTTACACCGATACATAGAATTTAATCTATAGTTACAAAACATGCTTCTACAGAATCATATTGTTTTGGTATTCAAACCTGAATATGTAGGTTACGAGTATCCGGGATTCTAATTTAATCTATAGTTACAAAACATGCTTCTACAGAATCATATTGTTTTTGTATTCAAACCTGAATATGTAGGTTAAGAGTATCCGGGATACTTCTTAGTAGGGGATTATTACTGTAACAACTTGAACCCAAGGATATGTTGTTTTGGATCTTTGCAAATGAATAAAAGAATAAAATCCTAGAGTTGGCTAGTTGTGCTTTTTGAGGATTTAAGTGAAGTAGTAATGAAGCTGGTCATAGTTTGCAGAGAAATGAGGGGGATAAAAATAAATGTAACATCAACCATGATTTCTCGTGTAAACTATATTTTTCATGCTCATTGGTCAAGCATGTGTTCAAGATTTGATGTGATTTAGTTATGATTGGACTTCTCATTTATAGACAACCTAGTTATGGAACTTTAATGTGGTGAACGTATACTGATTATGAGGTGTGAACCATGAATGAAGATCTAATTGAAGAATGTTGGACTTTGGATATAAGGTGATTACTGCTGAGCATGATTTCGTGTTTGATTCTATCAAGCATTTTCAGGATGAAGCTGGATATCCGTTGGATTATTATTTGAAGATGGAACCTTTTATCAGTAGCCGACGAGATAGGAAACATTCCCTTGTTTCTGGTCTAGTCAAATGGAGCTTAAACTAAAAGGGGATATTGGAAATGAACATCTTCGGGAATTTGGTTAACTCATGAAGATACAGGATAGAGTTGGACACATCTAGTTGAAGACGTAAGTTTATCTTACTGGAATTCCTATGGGAGATGTTTAGTTTGATGTAGGTTATTGGAAATTCAAACTCTCTATCATATGCCAGCTGATTTGGAGTTGTCTTAGTCTACTATTCTTACCTGGTTAGGAAGACATTTTTAGACTTAGAATTCTTATTCAGGGTGGAGCAAGCTACTGCTAAGAGGATGAACTACAATGAAGTGTGTTGGATTAGTTGGTTCCTATTGAAGCACTTAGTTTGGTCTACAATGAAAGCTACAGTTAAGAGGGAGCCGAGTTTGTCATCACTCGGCAACTAAAGACTGATGTTTGAAGATTTGAAGATCTCAAGTGGAATGCTAGAAGATCAACTCTCACTAGAAGACACTTGATGTCATTAGTTTAGAGGGAGTCTGTTAGGACATTCTTTGTAAACTGATGTATATCAGTGTTAATGATAGATAGAATTTGATGCTATAGTTAAGAGGGAGTCTGTAAAAGCATGTTTTGCTAAATATAGATAAAATTATATGTATTGGGGTACGTGGCTAGTACGCAGGAGGGTGTTCCTGAGTACTTAGCCTGCATACCAGTTTGGTCCTAGGTACTTGTCAAGTACGAATGACAAACCCCTGTGTACTTAGACAAGTACACAGGCATTGTTCCTTCCCCTATAAATACAAGACTTGTCTTCATTTGTAGATAGAACTTTAGGAACTAGGTTGAGTGGTGTCCGGGCGGGACGAGCTCTCCCGCCCCTAGACTGTGAGGTTAGATGATAAATGTGTGCTCCTTTGGTATGTCGTCTGTAATACGGGACGATTTCTATGTTATGGATTACGTATCGTTTCATTATCTTTCGCCTTTATTCTTGTTTCTATGTCTTGTTCTTCATGTTCCCACACAAATCACAGAACAGATCCGTGTATTTCCGATGTGCGACGAGGCTCTCGGGACCTACAATCTACAGCCTTTTACAAGTAAAAAGTGACCGATTTTGGTGATTTTTGTGATAAAATAGAGGTAGCTCTTGAGCGCTATTTTAGAAGCACAAATACTTCAAAATCTGACCTTTTTGTTGGTTGTTTGAGTGTTTTGATAACCAAGGGTTTGTAATAAACAATTTTCTAACCTTTTGGCTTGATCAATTTGTTCAAAACTTCAATTTTTGAAGATTTGGGCATTTTTCGGGGACCGGAAAAAGTTGGTCAAGCAGGTAGATAAAGTGAACTGCGTACTTACCATTTTTGACAAAACGTACACTGTTACTGTGTACTTGTTAAGTACACAAGACCAATTTACTGCGTACTTACAATTCCTTCCTGCGTACTTAACTTTAGGAGCGTACTTGCTAAGTATGCAAGTGTAAACTTTAAGTACGCAAGAGCAATTTGCTAAGTGTGCAAGGCCAAACCCAAGTGAGCAAGTTGTATTGTCTCTTCTGATTTTTGTCTAAGTGTTACACCATGGCAAACATTCAAAACTTGAGTAGCCTGTTTAACTATGATAACGAGATTGGAACTCCTCAGAAACCACCAAAGTTGCTTAATGTAAATGATTTTTCGAATTGGAAAGCACACTTTGAGGAGTACATCTCATATACTGATTCTTCACTATGGATACCTATCCTTGAGGGATATAAACATCCAACTTATGTGTTTCTTGAAGAAACTGTTCCTAAACCTATTTCCAAAGTAGACGAAGAAGAAAAAAAAGTATATGACTGTGAAAAGAAGGCTCATGGGTCTTCTACAATGGCATTGTCTAGAGATCTTTTTCATAGTTTCATGGTTATGATAATTCTAAAGATCTATGGAAAGTAATTCAGAAGAGGTTTGAGGGGAACAGTGACGTCAAGAAGAGCAAGAGAGAGCTCTTGAGGAAACAGTATGAGTGTTTCAGATACTTGGAGAACGAATCTACTGATGAACTTATTTGTAGATTCTATCATCTTCACACTGAGCTGAAGTCATATGATCTCAAGTATCATGCTGATGAATTGGTGGAGAACTTTCTAGATGCATTACCACCCAGGTTTGACATGTATACCACGTTACTGAGAGAGAACCCAAAGTTCTATGAGATGACTGTTGAAGAGGCTATAGGCAAGATTCAGGCACATGATATGAATCTAAAGAAGAAGGAAAGTTCCGGACGACCTCAAATACAAGATCCTTCCAAGTATTTTTGGAGTGAACTCAACTGCAAAACCGTCTGGTTTTGGAATTGCCTTATACCTTGGGAGTCCTCAAGAAGAAGAAAACATGAATGGTGGTGGTAATCGTACTGGTTTTATTGCATCAGGATCTGGTCAATACCATCAATCCTCATCAAGAAACACTACATCTACTTCTTCATCCAACCAGTCTACTATTGCCAAAATTGCTGAAGATCATTGTAGGATCGTGAAATTACAAGATGGTTTTGTTCTTAGTTGAGATTGGCGGAAACAATAACAACTACACAATTACAATCGAGTACACAGAAAGAATACTAATAAGAACACTTTTGTATTAATCTTTTGTGAATAAACGATTACAAATGAAAACTCAGTTAAGAAGCACACTTATAATGAAGTGTTTACACAGTATTTATACTAACTTAGAATCAAGACAGACCCTTGATTCTAAGGATCCGATCGAACACAGACCGTTGATCTTTTATACAAAAGCTAATAATACACGTTAAAGCTAAACTAGCTAACTTTATTGAAGCGTTTACTTTATTCATCATTGTTTGCATGCTCGGGGAAGAGCATTGTCGTCCGTCATTGGTTGCACCATTGAGGTTCCTTCTGCTTTGAGTGTGTCAGTTGCTTTTGCAGAAAGTTGTCAGTGATGCTTGGCATGGATAGTCAGCTACAACGATTTATCTTCAAGGAACATAGCTATCGGCAGCAAGAATGAGAATAATGCTGCTGATAAGCCTATCAACAACAACTTGTGTTGAACGCTGCTGATAAGCCTATCAGCAGCAATAAGTGTTAAATGTTGCTGATAAGCCTATCAGCAGCAACATGTGTTGAATGCTGCTGATAAGCCTATCAGCAGCCATATGTGTTGAATGCTGCTGATAAGCCTATCAGCAGCATTTATACTTAGAATAATTTGGTAGCAATCAGTCTTTGGTTCTACAAACTCCCCCTTAGACTGATGCAACCAAAATTCTTCTAATCACTTTGCTGCTGAAGCTTTTGCATGTGGCTGACTATCCTTTCAACCTCATAGCCTCTTGGATCCTTGCTGGGATTGTTCAGTGGAAGTGCAGACAGAGTCTTGATGTCTTTATTTGGCATTTTGTAGATTGTTTTGCTTGAACATCTCATCTTCTGCTTTCTTACATCAGTTAAGGTGAACTCGTCCAGATCAGCATTATAGGACCAACTTACAAATGGAAAGTGGGACTTGAGTGGTTTGATGTCAATGATCACTTCTTTGCTAGGGTTGAAGTTGTGTTTGATTGCTAGCACAAGAAGTTTCCCACTATCATTTGCAGGCTCATGAGCTTCACCTAGCTCCAGAATTGTGCCAAGATCTGAATCTGGCAATTGCAGAATTTCATCAACAGATCTGTAGTTAGATCTTCTTCTTTCAGTTCTCCCCTGAAGATCTCAAACCTTTGATCCTGTGGATTATAGACCCAATCAACTATGTCTCTTGAGTCTTCTGGTTTAGGTGTGGGTTTGGATTTCTTCAAGGGAGGCTGTTGATGAGTGGGGGCTGGGTGAGATGGTTTGGACTTTTTGGGTGGAGGAGTGGAAGGTTTGGGGAGGAGAGTGGAAGGTTGTTGGACTGAGGAAGAGGTAGGTGAGGGAGAAGGCTTGGGTTTCTTTGCTTTTGTTTCTCCTTCTTCCTGAATAGGTACCCTTTTCTTGGAGCCCTTCTTGCCCACTCTTTCTTCCTCATCCTTCTTGACTTTGAAGTAGAGGGCTTGCAGGTTCATGAAGTTCATAGGACCTAGCCTCTTTCCATTCTCTCCTCTAGCCTTAAGGAAGTCAATCATGACCTTCCTTTCTTCATGGGTCCGTTTATTAAAGGCAATGGTCTTTTTGGACTGTTGTTTGGCTTTTTCTTCTTCTTCAGCCTGTTTCTTCATTGCCAATTGACCTTGCTGACCCATGTAGGCTCTGTAGACTTCTTTATTTGATAGTTTCTCAAGGTAGTCTGCATCCTCACCTTGAGAGACTATAGTCTTTACCCACTCCTCTCTCATTTCTTTAGCTAGTTCAGAATCGGTTATTCTGAACTTAGCTTCTTCTTTCTTCTTCTACTCCAATTCTTCCTTTTCTCTGTTGAATTGTTCCTGCAGTTGAAGAGCAAGAGCTGCATCTTCTTCAATCTGGTCAACTGCAGGAATCTTTCTTTTCAGTTCATCCAGCTGTCTAGCATACAACTGGATGGTTTGTTCTCTTAGGAGAATGACTGTTTTTCTTTCTTGAGCCTTTTTAATGTCAGCCATCTCCTCTTCTTCTCTTCTTCTTCTTTTCTCTTCCCTCTCTCTTTTCTCTTTTAGCAACCTCTCTTCATCTTCATCTGTCATGATTCCCTTTCCTTTGTTTACATTGGATGCCTCTGCTTCAACTTCACTGACCACAAAAGCAGATGATGGTGCAGCTATTGGGATCTCTGCCTCAGCTTCATTGGCAATTTGGGATGTGAACATGGGAAGGTCATTGGCCTCATTCGATTTGCACTCAGGACTTGTGACTTCTTTCAGCATTTCTTTGATAGTTGATCTTGACTCATATGCTGCAGTACAGATGTCTACTCGAGGGGAAGCTGAGTCAGTATCAGTGTCAGAGTTTGACACATATGCTGCCTCAGTAATTCTTGCTACTTGTTCAAGTTTGGCTCTGACAGTAGCTATCATTGCCTAGCTTTCAAGTGAGATGATATTACAGATATTTGCCCTGAGTTGAAAGATCTTGTAGAGAAAGTCTGTAGGAAGTGACAAGATGTTCCTGGTGTTGATGGTGAGAGAGGAGCCGTTGCTTAGTAAGAAGGTGTGGTCAAGAGACTTAGTGCTTGTCCATCCCAGCACATCTAAGTCTTTGACAATGAAGGAGTACATAAATCTTCTTAAGCAGCAAATTTCTTCGTTAGTGAGAAGACTGCTCCTTATAATGTCAAGTCTTCTAAGAGTCAGTCTTCTTTCTGTTGCTGCCGAAGATTCAGGATAAGCTACCCATTTTGCTGTTTGTATTAGTCTTTCGAAGTGGGGTAGATTATCCTCCATCAAGTCATGGAACATGCCAATGGCAAGTTCTGCTGAGAGATCTGATGAAGTGTTGATGCAGTTAGTTAAATGCAGTTGTAGGACTTGGAGGGCATTGAGAGAGTTCCAGTTTAGCTCTTCTACACCACTAAACTCCCATCCAATCCAAAATCTCTCAGCTGATCCATCATACCCCCAAGCTAGAATGGAGTCAAATTCTAGCTTCTGTGTAGTTTGAAAGAGTTGGGGGGTAATGGATTGACTTATGATGGCTGCTGCTTCAGGAAGGATGTTGAATGATGTATTTGTTTGTTTTGTGTCTTCAGCATCATTCAGCATTTCATCAACAGCCCTGACGACCAACTTCCAGTCTTCAAATGTCTCTTCTTCTTCGTTATCTGAGACTGGCAAGTCATGAACATGTACAAAAGCCGGCTTGAATAGTGAGCTTTGAATTACAACCTGCTCTTGAATCCAGTCGTCAAGACTGTCTGTGTCTTCTTCCATAGAGACCATCTCCCCCTTTTTGGTTGCATCAGTAGACAAGTAAGCATCAGTTTGGGTGCCTACTGATACAAGAGAGGGAGTGGCTAAAGTTGGGTATTGATGGGCTTCATGCATAGAGACTTGGTGTCTTAGTTTGGACACTTCAGCCTCTAGCATAGCCACCCTGGCCGTCAATTCCAAGTTATGAAGTTTCAGTCTGTCCTCATCCACAGTTGTGGAATCCTTGGACCCAGATGGGGCCTAAGGCCTAGCCTCTTCATCCCCATCACCCATGGTTTCTTGGCGCCTGGGATTCCTCTCAGTGAGGGGAGTTTCCAAGGAAACATCCTCACTGTGAGTTGCCGTGGTTGAGGTCTTAATACTGTTGTCACTATCCTCCTGGTCATTTGACGGGCCAGCAGTAGTGACAGCCTCTTCCACATCCACTCTTTCATAACTCCGAGAGTGGACCTTCAGGGTAGATGAACTTGGGTTGGGTGTGTTGGAAGCAAGATCAATCAGTACCTCCGAGATAGTGGTAGTTGGAGAAGGTACATCATCTTGATCAGGTTCCTCAACACTTAAGTTCAGAAGAGAAAGGAAGTGCTCAGAGGGCTGTTCTACGGATCCGGGAAGTGATCCTGATCCTAATAGAGAGACATCCGAAGGAGTCTCCCTAATAATGTGGCTTTCCCTTATGATATTCTCACCAGAATGTTGTGATTCTGAGTGAGGGCTGTTAGGTTGGGTTTGGGCCTTGGAGGCAAGAGAAGAAGGAGTTCTCTTGCCCCTTTTTCTAGTATATGTTGTTGCAACCGGGGCCCTGTGTTCCGGTTGAACAATAACATTCAAAAGAGGTGTAAGAAATTTTTGTGCCTGTGCATCCTTACTAGTATGCACAGGGGTTCGAACGGTGGATGCAGATTGTTGTTTAGGATGTGAGGTGGAGGGTGTGGGATCAGTATCAGCCGGGATTGCTGAACTGTCACCCGTGGTACTTTGGACGTTCAGCATTGTAGATAACAATGGAACGTTGACCCCTGAGAACTTTTTTGGAAACAGTCCTCATGCTTTGAAAAATGTTATTTTTATGACCCAACATGATGTAGATTCTTGCAGGTTTTGAAAGATCTTTTAGTTCTTGATTCAAAACTTCCTACAGGAATCTTGGGTACATGAAAAATTGCTGCTTTGCACCCTCTTGAAGGTTATATCGCAAACCCTTAAAAATGAGATGTGCAAAGTTGAAGCCTTGATTAGTGACCATACCATGGAAGGCGGAGGCCAGTACAGAGCTCACCTGATTCCATCCACTCCTCTTCTGAGATATGCATTGGAGAAGAGTGTGGCAGAGATACTTCCATGGAGGGCCCATCAGCGCCTTCTCGATCGTATACTCGGTTTGATTTCCAGTGTATCCAATGGAGACAAAGGTCCTCATGTATTTGTCCTTCGAGTATGAGATGGCTGCTCCCTCATCTTGAAGCTTAAGATGTTTTCTGAGTGTAGCTTCCAAGATGGTGATATTCTTGCCGTCTACTTTGGCTTTGATTTGGGGAATCCCCTGTTCGGTTGAGTAGACGGCAGTACTCCAGAAATCCTCCATATGAGGGATATATATGGTAGGGTTGGTGGTGAGGGCAAAGTAGATCTTTGATCGACATAAGAAATCGATCATATCGTCAAAACCATCGGATTTCTTTCCTTTGGTAAGGTATGTTGTTAGGTTATGGTATGTGGAGAACTTATCATCTGGGTTGTTGATATCTGCCATAGCCGTTTGATTTTGGAGGGATGATTTGAATATGGTGGAGACTTGAGAGTATGAAGAATATGGAGAGCTTTGAATGTGGTGGGGACTTAGGGTGAAAATGATAGTTGGTTAGGATTGAATTGAATGTGAAGAGGTGGTAAGGAAAATTTGATTTGTTCTTATAGCGGCAGATGAGAGAAAAAGCAGAATGACTTGTACAGTACAACCTTATTTACTCTTCATTGTTACAGCTGTAATACACCGAGACAGTCATGGTAAAGACTGACGTTAATTTCTTTTACAGCGGGTAAATGTTAATTTGGACTTAAGTTTACCCATCAGCAGCAAACTTGGTCGATGTGGATGAATAAGCCTGTCCGCTGCAACTTTGGTTGCTGCGAAAGGTTAAGTCTGTTAGCAGCAAACTTAATTGCTACTGATAGATGAAATGATCTGTAGCAGGGATGTTGCTACTGATGGCCTTAAAGCTATCTGCAGGAAACTTGTTCCTGCTGATAACTTAAGGCAGTCAGAGGCAAATCCTTTGCTGTAGAGGATCAGACCTGTCAGCAGCCAAAAAGGATGCTGTTGACTTATAACTTTTATTTACAACATTAGACAGACATATTTACAACAGTAGATAGATGCATTCAACTTAACCGATGATGATGCTTGGTGTTGTCTTTACCTTCCATTGTTGAGTTGGTGGTTTTCCAGCTTTCTTTGTCTTTTCAGCAGCTGACGTTGTATCTGATGATTTTACTTGAGCAACTGCAGACTTTGTTGCTGTTGAAGGCTTTGCCTTGGATCTTGCCTTATCAGCAGTGAACACTTTTGCTGCTGATAGCTTTGCCTTATCAGCAACAGATTTTGCTGCGGACTTTGTTAGCTTATCAGCAGCAGATTTGGTTGCTGCTGAAAGCTTCTGCTTCGTTTTCTTGGGCTTAACTGGACTAACAACCGATGTATGTTGATCCTTCTTTACCCTTTGTCTTTGAGGGGCTTGATGAAGAATCTGGTTGAAAGGGTTAAACTTACAGTTTGCAGCAAAGTGGTGTGATTCTCCACAGATGATGCAAGATTGTTGAGGTTTTGACAACTACTCCCTTGGTGGAGAAAGAGATTTTCTGAATTGAGTTGTCTTAGCTTCAAAACTTCTTACCTGTTTGTTCTTCTTTGTCTTCTCAAAAGCATGTTGCTTGAGGTTTCTTTACTGCTGTAGGTAGTAGAAGCAGGTGCTGGCAGTGTGGTTATATTTTCCACAGACAAAACATGATTTTGCCAGTTTATCCCTTGAAAGATACACATAATCCTTTCTTTTGAAAAGGTCTTTGAAGTTCCAAGGGGGAGCTTTGTTGTGCTCAAATGTAGCTTCTTCCAATGTCTTTTGAACATATGGAACCCTCTCTCCAGGCGCATGACATATGTCGAACACCTTCCTTGGTTAGACTGAAGTTGAGGACTGGCCCTTTTCAGTATTTAGCTTCCTTCCTTCTGGAGGATAGCTAATTTTGATTTGTTTGAAAGGTGTAGGTACTGGTACTGACATGGCTGGTACTTGTGCTGAATGGACTTCATTTTTAGTCAGAGTGGCTGGAGGAGTAGGAGGAGATGAAGCTTTACTTGCTTCAGTGGAGTCTGAATAAGTTGAATCAGACTCTGATGAGGTAGTGTATTCTTGTGCCAAAGATTCATCCTTAGAAGGATCAAGATTTCTGTTGGCCATATCAAGATTTGCCAGATTGAAGCTTGGTGCATGAATGGTCACGTAGTCAGCACGAGGTGCAACAGCTTGATATTGTTCAGCATGATACCCCACACCAGTTTTTACCTTTTCATGAATTTGAGTATCCAAAAGTCTTTGCAGCTTTTTGGATGCAAATTCATATTTGTCGACATGAACCTTTTGTTCTGCCAATTCTGCTCTGGTAGCTTTTAATCTGGCCAGTAGATCATCAATCTGAGTTTCAAGATTGGTTTGTTCATGTTTTAATGATGAAATCTCTTTCTTTAGGCAGTTAATTTTTTCTTTGTAACTGTCTTCGACCTTTTTGAATTCAGATTTCATTTGGTGAAACTCTTCATTTTGATCTATTAGGTTTTGATTGTGCTTTCTGTAGCCTAAAACCTTATCAATACAGGCTTGGGAACATATATGTTCATATACCTGGGGCGGTATCTCAGTTGTGTCTGCCATAAGAGCTTGGTTGTTAGTAGGCAGGTCTTCATACTGGAAGCTCCAGTCAAAGTCAGATGTTCCAACAGCTGCACAAGCTACAGTTTGAGCTGGAGGAGTAGCTTGTTGCTGTTGATGTCTTGGTTGGGTTTGGTGAGCTGCTAGGTTTGCCCTAGGTGCCTTGCATTCTCTAGCAAAATGACCCAGTTGGTTACAGTTGTAACATTTTAATTTGCTTTTATCCAAGCCAACTCTGGTGTTTGAGCTGTTTCTTGGAATGGGTCTTCCGGTTCTAGAGTAGAACCTTTTTGCTCTTATGGAGAGCATGGCATACGAGTGTTGTATATCCATTTCTTCTAGATCATCTGGATGGAAGCACTCAAGATCCTCCTTGATAAAGTACATGTTGCTTGAGTTTTCAAAAACAAAAGCAGCAGTGGTTGAGGCTTGAGAAGGAGCTTCAAGGAGAAATGGTGATGTGTTTGTTTTAGAGGTGGGAGTTTGAGGATGTGTGACTATGGGAGGATAGTAATAGCTAGTACTGGGGCCTAAGTGCTCAGAGTGAAAAGCAGATGAGGTGGTGTTGGATGTGGAGGATGTTTGGTAGCTTGAGCTCCTTTCCTTGGCCTGAATCATTTCTAATTCATAGGTTTTGAGCATACCAAATAGCTCAGTCATCTGAAAAGTCTTCATATTCTCAGTTCTTCTGATGGACACTGTGTATAGTGTCCAGCAACTAGGTAGAGATCTGATGAGTTTTTTAAGAATGTCTTCATTCTCCAACTTCACTTTTGAGCACTGCAACTCACCTACAAGATAAGTATATCTGTTATATAAAACAGTTAGAGACTCACCTTCCTTCCAGATGAAGTTTTAGTACTGCTGCTTGAGGATGTCTCTTCTATTTTCCTTAATTTCCTCAGATCCAGCAAACATCTTCTCGAGGGCCTCCCACAGCTCCTTAGCTGTTTTGTAACTTCTGAAGTTATGAAAGACTTCATTTGGAAGGCACATTTGGATAGCTCCTAGTGCCTTGAAGTCTACCTCCATTTTCTTGATATCCTCTTCTGAGTACTTGGAGGGATCCTTTGGAAATGTTGGTTCTCCAGAGTCAGCCGATGCCACCATGGGAGTGTATGGTCCATCCCTGATGGATTTCCACATTTCGTACTCCTGATAGCAGAAGAAGTTTTCCATGCGATTTTTCCACATGTCGTAGTCTTCTCCAGATACCAACCTTGGTGGTCGGTTGATGCTGCCGATGTCTTCAAAATCATTGCTTTGTGACACTTTGTTTTGTGATTTTGGGTGACTTGATCAAAGAGAGAGTTTAGAATAGAAACAGAAGTGATTAAACAAGTGTGAGTTTGTTTAATCTGAGCCAAATCTCTGATACCAGTTGTAGGATCATGAAATTACAAGATGGTTCTGTTCTTAGTTGAGATTGGCGGAAACAATAACAACTACACAATTACAATCGAGTACACAGAAAGAATACTGATAAGAACACTTTTGTATTAATCTTTTGTGAATAAACGATTACAAATGAAAACTCAGTTAAGAAGCACACTTACAATGAAGTGTTTACATAGTATTTATACTAATTTAGAATCAAGACAGACCCTTGATTCTAAGAATCAGATCGAACACAGACCGTTGATCTTTTATACAAAAGCTAATAATACACGCTAAAGCTAAACTAGCTAACTTTATTGAAGCGTTTACTTTATTCATCATTGTTTACATGCTCGGGGAAGAGCATTGTCGTCCGTCATTGGTTGCACCATTGAGGTTCCTTCTGCTTTGAGTGTGTCAGTTGCTTTTGCAGAAAGTTGTCAGTGACGCTTGGCATGGATAGTCAGCTGCAATGATTTGTCTTCAAGGAACATAGCTATCAGCAGCAAGAATGAGAATAATGCTGCTAATAAGCCTATCAGCAGCAACTTGTGTTGAACGCTGCTGATAAGCCTATCAGCAGCAACAAGTGTTGAATGCTGCTGATAAGCCTATCAGCAGCAACATGTGTTGAATGCTGCTGATAAGCCTATCAGCAGCCATATGTGTTGAATGCTGCTGATAAGCCTATCAGCAGCATTTGTACTTAGAATAATTTGGTAGCAATCAGTCTTTGGTTCTACAATCATGTGGCTACGTTCTCCTCATGTATGCTTGCCTACGAGAACTTTATTGGTGGGAACCTTACAGATCTAGAGACCATTGAGGAAGACTTCAATCAGGTGGATCCAGATGACATGAAGGACATGGATATTCAATGGAATATGGCCATGATCATAAGAAGGGCGAAGAGTTTCCTAAACCGAACTGGCAGGAAGTTCATTAATGGGCATTCAAATGCCAAGGTTGTCTTTGATAAATCCAATACTAAGTGCTACAAATGCAATAACTTTGGACATTTCTCAAGGGAATGTCAAAAGGATAAAGCACCAGCTTCGGGTTTCACCAGACCGAGCTAGGGAGGCAGCTCAGGAAACCACCATGGATTCAACAATCAGAATAACCGCAATCAAAGTCAAGGTGAAACATCCAATGCTCTTGTAGTACAACAGGACGATATCTTTGATTGGAATGATTCCCTTCGATCTACTGATATTCAAGGATAATGTCTTCAATCACTCTCTGAATTGGCGGAATCAATCCAGAAATCCAAGTCACACCGAAATGATCAAATCAAAAATGAACAATAAGGATACAATCAATCACAAAAGATGCATATAATCATGATGATTATCTTCATTAATCCAGCAATGTAATCAGAAATTAACAACAAAACACACAAAAATTCTCTTTGATAAAATTGAAAATTAACAATACAAATGAGAATCATTACTTGAAATACAAAAGACAAAACTATTTATACTAAAGAGTTTCGATCAAAATATTATAATCGAAAAGTGTTTTCAACCGAAAACTCTAAAGTTATACAAAACTAAATCTAAATGATTTCTATGGACTATTAGGTTCCAACAATCTCCCCCTAGTCCACAGAACATCAATTCTTCACATGTTGTCTTTTGCAGGCTTGGTTTTGGCTTTAACATTTTGCTTCTTAGCATCCAGAGCAGCAAGTCTCTTCTTGATCACTTCAGCGTCATGTCTTCTTGACAAACATCGAGCCACGACTCTCATATATAACTTTGCCTCAGCTTTAATATTCGTGCTCATATCACACCTGATAGGATTCTTGTACAAAGTCTTCAGATCTTCATCAGAAAAACTAAACAAATCAACTGGATCAAAGAATCTGACTTCTGGTGACTGATCCTGCACGATTACAGCTTCATGTGTTTTACTGTCATACATCCACTTTTTAAAGCTTTTGATGAACGTCTCTTTTCTTGCTGGAATGTGTACAGTAGAAACTGTATCTGCTGGCTTCACAATATACATGAATCTTCTTTTATCATTCTTGTCTTTTCTCTTCAACTATCGGTATTCAGGTACTTGTGGCTTAAAATTCTCAAACTTGTCTTTACTACATTCTTTCTTCAAGTATTCTTCAAAATTAGCAGCAAACGTATTGTTTGAAGGATTGATCATATATAAGTGACTCAGCTCTCTAATATCCCAATATGGCAAAGATTTCAACTTTGAGCTCCGATCAAAATATTGGATATTTCCTTCTCTTTTAACCACATACATCTTCTTATTATCATCATACATACAAGCTAGAATTTCTCCAGTCATTGCTTGTTCTGGACTTTTGATTGTTTGTGTAATCCTTTCAACAATGGATGGCTTTTCAGTCACTGTCCACCAAGAGCTCTTGTCTATCTTTGTAGTTTTAACTTGTGGTTCAACATCTTCAGGAACTGTAAATGGTTCTCGTTCATCAACCAGTTTATCCATCTTTCCAATTACTGAACCATCTTCTTCTACATAGGTTTGTTGTTGTTCATACTCATATTTCTTAAATTTAGTGTTGGTATGATTATCTTGTTCAGTATCTTCAATAGTTCTGTCATTTCCACCAACACCTCCAGCACCACCACTATTGTTGTCATCATCTGAAGAATCACTATCATCTTTCCTTTCACCAGTAATCACCACTTCTTCATCATCTTCTTCTTCTTCCTTCTCTGTTTCTTCTTGATTTTCATCAGTTCTTTATAAACCTTCACCTTCGTCATTAAGAAGCATATCAACATCAAATAAAGTGTTGTCTTCATACATAGTTTCTTCAAAGACTGGAGTTTGAACTTGTTTACTTGTAGAAGGAATTTGTTTAGTGGCTGCCGGATTATGAACATCTTCAACATTCTCTTCTAGATTTGTAACAATTGGAGGACCAATCTGAGCTACCAAATCTTGAACAATCCTTTGAAGTTGATCAATCTGTTGCTGTTTATTTGCAAGTAAACTTTTCTGTTTATTGCTTTCTATTTTCAACTCTCTGATATCTCTAGTATTTACATCTTCTCTACTTTGTAGGTTGGATATTTGAGTCTTCAGTTGACTAACCACATCTGCAGTTTCCCTTGTAGCATAGTTCAGAAACTCTTCATCAACCAAACCTTAATTCTTTGATTTCTTAGACTTCTTTTGCTTTTCTGGAACGTCTTTTGCTTTGCCTTTGCCTTTATCAAGTACAGTAGTTGTTGTTTTCTTTTTCTTGCTTTGTTCTGGATCTGTAAATACAATACCATTAGACGGAGGAGGTCTAGAAGGTACAGTTTTTGACTTTTCAGGCTCTTTCCTCTTCTTTGATGGGGTTGGTGCTGTTGCCCTTAACTGTTCATCATTAACTTCCAACACTTCAGTATTCACACTTAACACATATTCTGTTTCAGCTATAAACTCTTATGTGTGACTCAATAACTGTTCTGTAATCTCTTCATTCACTTCAGGAATTCTGTTCTCTTCAAAAATCAAGTCATGTGCTTCATATTCACCCATATGTGTATCAACCGTTGGTTCTTCGACTTGAACTTGAACTTCTTGTTGAATTTCTGGCATTACATTTATTTGACCACCATCATGACCTTGATCATCATCATTTCCCTGATCATCATTATTCACTTGATCATTTTCATCATTGCCACAATCAACTCCATCTTCTATATCTTCAGCCATTAAATCATCTATCTCATCTTCAAGGTTAAAATCTCGATCAGGAATCTCTTGAAGCATATTTGGAAATAGTGGTGTCACAGTGCCACTAAACTTGCTTGTCTTTCTCACGTTGTTCATACTGCTGAAAATTACTTCTTGCATTGTATCTAATGGTAGTTCACCACCATCATTTTCTAGATTTGGCAGCAACGTATTAATGATCATTTGTACAAATCTTGGATACATCAAAAATTTGTAATTCTATCTTGGTCCCACAAAATTGCTTATCATTGTTTCAAAGATCATTCTTGAAAAGTTAAATCTTCTGTGAGTCGCCAAACAAACTAATGCCCTGCTAAATACTTCACCAATCTGATCAAAACCAGAAGTTCTTGGACTCAAAAAAGGAATTAAAACATGAACAAAATATCTCCATTGTTTTCCAAACATGGTCTTTGTAACTTGTCTTCTTAGGAAAGTTCCTTCATAACCCATGTTCATAATGATTCCAGATACTGCAATATGATTTATCTTGTAAGTAAAGTCTGCTGCATCTCTAAAGTTCAATACTTCCCTTATCACTTGTTCAGTAACTTTTATCTTGTTTCCTCCAACTATGCTTTCTATCCAGATTTCTTTATTAACATGTTTGTATTCGACGTTGTCCCAAAACTCCCGCACGTGTTTTTCAAACACATGAACTTGAGTACATATAGCTATATTAATTCTTGATTTTGTCAGAAACTGAACAATTTCCTCATAACCACGTGCCTTCTTTGTGTTTGTAGTTAAACAAGCACAAATGTTGTGCTTAGGTTCAAACTTTAACATGTTCATATCTGTAAAGAAAAACAACAAGTTAGAAAATTTCAAAAAAAATCTGAACATTTGACATTTCGATCAAAAACTCCTTTATATATACAACTTTTTCGATCGAAAACTTTCAAAAATTCCTTTTATCAGAAGATGAAATCCCACATCTTTTACTTTTTCGATCGAAAACTCTATCAATACTACAATATTTTGATCGAAAACTCAAACACATGACCAGAGAAAATGTTCAACTTTAAACTTTTCGACCGAATCTTTACCAGTATAATAACCTTTCAATTGAAAACTCTGATTTTTTATTTAGTTATTATATTTTTTAATCAAAAATTTTTCTTATTATATTTAACAAATCATGACTTTTCGATCGAAAACTCTAATTTTAAAAAAAAGTTTCAAGCACTAACTTTTCGATCGAAAACATTTTTCGGTCGAAAACACATTTCGGACAAATCAGAATCGACACTTCATTTCCATCCGAAATACTTTTCGGACCATTCATTGGACATTTCGATCCATTCAATCCTAGTTTTCGAGCAATTCAAACATTCAAACTAAAACTAAGGCTTTGAATCTAACCTATAAACCTCTACGAAACACGAAAACATACCTGAATGATCGAACTCAAATGATGAACACGATGACGTCACGATCAAGAACTTTTTCGACGAAATCTCAACACTTGTAAAACTCGAATAACTTTGAAACGACAGTTTTGAGAGAAAACGACGAGTGAAAAAAGACTTTTCAATCGAAAATTTTGAATATATAGATTTTTCAAATCTAACCAAAAACTCCGGTTGAAACTTTTCGATCAAAAACTTTTTCAGATGATATTTTTTATTCAAGAGATTTCGACCGAAAACTCCAAACTTATTGAATTTTGAAAATTTTCAAACCAACTTTATTTTATTTTGTTATATATATATTATATTTTTTATTTAAGTCCATTTTGATATTATTAAGACATGTTCCAATTTTTTTTAATAATTTTCATAATTTCAATCATAACCAGATAAGAATGCACACTTGCACACTAATTTTTTAATTTTTTTTAAACACATAAAACAAATAAACACTTAACATAACACATAGTTATTCATTTATTCCTACTATTTTCTTTTGATGAACTGAACTGATATATAGGATCATAAATCTATACTGTCTTATTTACACTGCATATCAAATCAGGATCTAACCAGTTCAACCTTGATTGCTAGTATATTTTTCAGCTTAAACTCAAACATCATATTTCAGCAGATATTGTGTGACATTTAAGGTATACAAAGTGTATCCAAACATCGAGATGGGTTAAACTAATACGCTGCACAAAGTTTCACCAAAACATAATCCAATCACCAGCATGAGGGTACCATTTTTTGCATGAAAAAATAATCCAAATGGATTTGATGAGAATCTTTTTGATTCTTATATCTTCATTTCTGATGGAATGAACACTGAATCAATTTGATTCATATGAGATATATCATGAAGTGATGAATTGTTGGAATCAAATTTGATTCAGGTATGCGGATATCCATAGAGTATTGGATATGTCAATTGAAATCACAAATGATTCAAAGTGCGAAACAGACCGACTTTTTGGTTTCCATCCGAGATTTTCACCAGAACCATCAGCTGTATAAAAATGTTTAACTCTAAATCGTATATTTGACGGGTATAGTCAATAGAGTAAACGAATTGTGCTAAAAACCCATCAAGATCCTGGTCTCATGGTATGTATGGATTCACTTAGCATTCGAATAATGAAAGTACCGATATTCGATGAGGATAACACTAAGATTGTAATTTAGTTAGTCACACAAATATCGCCTAATTTACATATGCCGAGCCTACCAGCATATCAAACATTGTAACCGATGTCACCATCATGTCCAATTCATGTATAAGCTTAGCACACACTTATACTATCATTTCTTATGTATACGTCAATCAGACACTTATTATTATTTTTCAGTTTTTCACACAAATTTTATTTTTCTTTTATTCTCCCCTAAAATTGTGATGTAACTTTATTAATATTTATACCACTTATGAGAACAAAAAAAGTTGACACAAACACGTAGTAAACTAACACACATATAAATCATACACAACACAATTATAACACTTAAAAGAAAATCTTTTTGAGGAACATATTTTGAGGTCTTTCAGTTAAAAATGGACATTTTTTTATGTCTTTTCATATATTAAAAAGAAATCATCCCCAACATCTCAACCAAAGAGTTAAACCGATCAGTTGAAAAGGCTTTTGTAAAAATGTTGGCTTTTTGCTCTAGGGTATCGACATGGATCACCTTAATCAGCCCATTTCAAAAACAGTCACGAATGAAATGTATCCTGATCACAATGTGCTTTGTTTTGGAATGCTGAATAGGATTTTTGACTATCCCGAGCACTGCCTTGTTATCACAATAAATCGCAGTTTCCACGAAATTCACTCCAAAATCTAACATTTTATGTTGAATCCATATAACCTGTGAACAACAGCTCGAGGCAGAAGTATACTCAACTTCAGTAGTTGATGTGGATACATTCGTTTGTTTCTTACACTGCCAAGACACCAGTCTCTCCCCAAAAAATTGACATCCACCTGAAGTTGACTTCCAATCCAAATTACAACCTCCATAATCGCTGTCAGTGTAAGCAAAGAAATTAAATTTAGAATCAGAAGGGTACCATAAACCTAAATTTACTCGACCCTTAAGATATCAAAATATTCGTTTAACAGCCGATTCATGAGATTCTTTTGGAGCTGCCTGATATCTGGCATAGGAGCAAACAACAAACATGATATCCGGTCGGCTTGCAGTCAGATACATCAACAAGCCAGTCATTAACTGATACATCTTTTGATTAACTTGTAGGTCCCTCGGGTGTGGCGGATCGTCACATGCAAGTGGGTCTACTAGTCGGACCGGGTGTGGAATACCCGTGACTAGGTGGAGAGTCAAACAACACAAAGTAAACCGACAAGAGAATCACTTTAAACGTTCTTTCTATTATAAACACTTGAAGGTTACAGAGAGAAGTACTGAGATTACAATTTGCGTATTTGCAACTATGACTGCGTACTTAACTTCTGTCAACCATTCCTATTTATACAAGACCTGATGCCTGCGCACTTAGCAAGTGCGTAGGGCAAAATGCTCCTACGTACTTAACAAGTACGCAAAGGTATTCTTGCGTACTTGCTAAGTACGCAGGAGCTTTCTCCTGCGCACATACAAGTGCGCAAAACACTTAGAGAATTATGCAACATTCAATATGTAAAAGTAAATACAACTCGATAAACTAATACATAAAGACTCTTAAATACAAAGACAATTACAAACATTAAAGTACAAACTAAGACTCTATCTATCCAGAGTGTTTGCCACAGGAAAGTGCTTCAACAAACTCCCCCTTGACAACAGGTCTGGATAATCGTCAGTCTTCACATCTTCGGTCTTCACAGCACTTGATCTTTAGCTTCCATCTTCTTCTTGTATTCAAGGCAAAACTTAATCACCTTGTCATATTTAGAAGCAAGGAGCTTTGTCCATTCATCCGTGTACACACAATACCTGTCTGCTAGTGCCTCTAGATCTTTCACAGAGAAGTTAATGAAGCAAACTTCATCAAATATTCTGATCAGTTCCTTTGGCACTATGTTCCCACTCTATGAACGTACCTTCCCTATAATCACAGCCTCGCCCGTCTTTGGATCTACGTACCAGTACCACATGTCACCAAGAATATCCTGAGATAACTTGCTAACGGGAATATTAGTTTCACATAGCACTGGCTTGTATACCAGTTTCTTTAAGAATTTCTTAGTCACAGGATGTTTTGCTTTCTTATCCTTGACTCTCTTGGGCACCTGAGGCTTGAACATCTCGAATATACCAGATCTTGCTTCCCGCTGCAGAACCACCCACAAACCCATCGCCACTGCATGATTAGAATGACCCAGCAGCTCTCGGTTTGCTAGGTTCACAAGGTCGTATTTGAGTAAGGAGCTGAACGCTTCACTGGTGGGTTTCAAGTATTGAACCCCGCCAGATCTTTTGATTGCGAACAGCTGCTTATCCTCCTCGAACCTTACAGCCAAGATCATCCATGTTGCTCCTTGTTTGTCTATTATAGACGTCTTTTGCCACACAGGAGCTGGCCCCTTTGATGAAGTAGAAGGCATATCTTTTTCTTTCGGTGCCTCTGGGTCCATAGGTGTAGGGTCAACTGGGGAGGCTTCAGTCGAGGCTTCCACATTACTAGCATGCTCGACTGAACATGTGTCGAGCAGAGCTTCGAAGGATGGAAATTCAAAGATCTCTCCATCTTCTAACTCGTACTCTCCTTCCCCGTCACCCTTGGGAATTTCAATTACAACATGCTCATCATCATCATCCCAATCGTCACCAGAGTCGATCTCTCCTTCTTCTAGATTAAAGAGAGCATCGATCTGTGCTTCCTTGGAATAGTCAGGCTCTAGGTATAGGATCTCATCATCAGATAAGTCCTTAATCACTTCAGCCGCTGACTTTCCTTTCTTACCACCACCACCAGATGTATCACCACCTACTTGATGAGTAGACTCCCCCTGAGCCATTGGAATAGTAGAGATGGGCACAATTGCTAAAGCTTGGTGCTCACCTCCACTAGGACCGGCTTCAGGATCGTTGTCTTTGTCTTCATCCTTAGTCAAGTCGACACGATGACAAGGTTCATCACCAGTGGGTGTCTTTTCTTTCTCTTTCTCTTTCTCTTTGTCTTTCACCCCCTGAGCATCAAGCTTCTTGGTCCATTCTACAATTAGTTTGACCATCGCTTCATGCTCTTTCCTCTGTATATCAAACCTAAGCTCTAAGGACGACATGTGACACAGAATCATTTCATTTGTCTTGATTAGGAGCTCGTTCTGGGCCATGAAGTTCTTCAGTCTTTCATCAGTCCCCGTTCTCTGGCTACGTAGGATTCTAACTTCGTCTACCAATGAATTAATCTGTGCTTGTTGAGCGTCAGACTCCTCCTTTGATTTCCGAATAGTCTCCAATAATCCAGCAACATCAGGATGTCTGGATGACGACGCCTCGGCATTGTGAATAGGGGAAGAGAAGATGGTATCGAAGTCAAACCCTTGTGTGAAATCTCTATAATTGAAGGGTTGACTTAGAGGATCAATGGTGGTTGTTGGGATTGAGGATGTGATGAGGGTTGTAGGAGTTATGGTAGGGGTGATGGTGACTGACTCCGTGAGAATTGTAGTCACTGTCACCTGAGCAGATGTGGTAGGGAGGGTCACTATCACAGGAATCTCCTCTGTGATTGAAGTGACGGCCACTTCAAGTTGCACCCGTGGCCTCCTCCTCCTACGGTATAGTTGCTGTGAAGGTGGGGTGGAGGCTGAATCAGGACTAGCAGCTGAAACTTGTACTTCCTGCTGAGCCTCCACCTCACTGGGGATAGAGAGGTGTTGCCTATCGCCCCTGTTTTTATGAATGCTTTCTCGTCTTTGTCTCTGTATAGTAGCGTCAGAGTCAGAGTCTGGCTCATATTCGCTGCAAGAAGACTGTCGCTTTCTCTTGGAGGACGACTCAGGTAGGGTTACCTTTGTCGTTCTCCTTGGGTGTACCTGCGATGGCGCATCATCGGAATCAGAAGAATCTGACTCAGTCTCTTCCGAGTCGGATCCCTCAGCACCATCATTTACTCCTTCTTCGTCTCCATTATCAGACGATCCATAATCACTTTCCACTTCCTCCGCTTGTTGTTGTTGTTGTTCATCGGAGTGTTCACTCAATTTAGGCTCCGAATCATGACTATACCATCTCCAGTCACCTGGTGCCACATATGCTTCATTTATGAGGTGGCCAAAGAGTTCTGTATGCACAGGGGTAGGTTCTACACTGCCTGGCTTTAAGAATTGTGCGAACACTCTTTTGTCCACCCTTTTCACTTGCAGTTTCTCCCCTATAGCAGGTAGGTTTGGCAACGCATCGTTAATCAAAAGTTCCACAAACCTAGGGTATAATAAGAACCTAAACCTCTCTGACATGTTGATCTGGTCATTGATGGGTTTGAATATGTAGCGGGAGAAGTTGTAGCCCATATTGAGAATATAGGCCAACCATGGCTGCTGCAAGGTCATGACCCATGGCATCCTTTCCAGCTTTCCTTACGGAGATGCACATGATCATGACGTGGGCGAAGTATCTCCATTGGTCTAGCACCCACATCTTCTTATATGAAGCATAGTCTCTCGGCCCGACATATCCCATTCTTTGCCTCGAACGACCATCTACAAAGTAGTCTAGATAGGCTGTCGGGTCAGTCGAGAGATCTCTAAATTGCAGGACCCTTCTAATAGTATCTTCAGAAAAGGCGTTAGCGTGACCAGCAACGGTAGCCCTTATAACATTGGGAGTTACCGTGCAGTCATGCTCCGCAGTCTCCTAAAACTGCTCCAAATAGGGTCTTGAAACGATCGGGTCAGCAGAAATAGTTGATTTCTTGAACGGTTCAAGAAATCAACTATTTCTTTATACTGCTGTGCTGCACCCTTCCATTCTGGTTCAGTGTTAGCTAACAGATTGAATTCGTTAGTAAATGCCCGAGCCATAATCTGCAAAAACACACAGGAAACATAATCAGAACAACAAGTATCATTGGAAATGAATAAAAATGACTTAGTATAGCAGTTAGTCTTTGAACTGAAAATTCAGACTTAGAAATTTTTCCCAAGTGTTGGTCCTGCGTACTTAGCAAGTACGTAGGAATTTCCTCTTGCGTACTTAACAAGTACGCATGAATTGCTTCTTGCGTACTTGTTAAGTGCGCAGGAAACGCACTTGGTGAAAAATTCCAGAATTTGAAAAATTTAATTGATGTTCACAAATCGGTTTGTATTGGGTCACCACAAGGTCGGAATCGATGATTCTAGCCTATGGGACCAACAACAACACCAAATACTTGCTATATTTGACCAATTTTGACCTAAAAGTAGACCAAAACCACTGTCGGTTCAAATTAGAGGTCAAGGACAAAATCAAGAGCTATACGGACAAATTACGGGTCGATTATAGTATCTAATCAGGTTTTAGTGATAAAGATTTACCCAAACAACCCAAAATTTGCCCAAAAATCACAGAATAAACATAGATTTTCTAAGTCATTGAATCGGTCCAAAGTCACGATTTCGTGGATGGATTTAGCCTAGATTCTCACCAATTTGTTGTTATATGAAGATGAAGCTAACAACGGGACGAAAAATCGGTTTAGGAACACTTTAATTTTTGAGTAAAAGTCGGAGGGAATTTGAACCAGTTTCAAAGTGATGAAACTCTAAAATTTTTCTAAGTCCAGTTTATATACCCCACGCAAAAAAGGTCGTGCGTACTTAGCAAGTGCGCATGCTTTAACTCTTGCGTACTTACAAGTGCGCAAGACTTAACTCTTGTGTACTTGTTAATTACGCAGGGCTTACTTCAAGCGCACTTACAAGTACGCACAAACCCTTAAGTGCGCAAACTTTCAACTCAAATTTATGAAGTTTTTCAAGTCAAATAACGAATAAGATAAAAATATTCAATCAGGAGGATTCAAATACAATTCAGGAAGGTTAAACACAGATATTTTTGGCTTTTCTGAATAAAATTGAACTATGCATAAACTTAAAATCTTTTTGATCTTTTCTCATAGAAATATACAAGTATTCACACAAGCTATTTTTGATCAAAGACACGAGCAGAGGATCATATCAGGCTATCTTTTAGCAAAAATGATACAATATAAACATCAAAGAATATGGGATCATGTCACGGATTACTATTTATTCATACATAAAAAGCACATAAACAAGTAATTCAAGTTGACAATATTATAAGATTTGAAACTATAAGCATCTTTGTATCACGTTCTTTTGTATTAAGGTATTAATTATAAAATCTACAACGTGTACCCCACTGATATGCTACAATAATGTAAATTGCACTATCTCAAGGCAACTAAGATTTTCTCAATGATTCTCTAAATTTTCAGAATGAAGTTACATCTATTAGCACAGGAAAAATCAATCAGAATCCATAAGGATTATTAGGAATCATAAGATCAGAATCGAGTGATTCATATGTCTTGGTTTCATTTGATTTTCTTCATTGAATATCGGTATGATGACTCAGGATAATGAGTATGGTGTTTGAATAAGGTAAGGGAATCCAACTTTTATCTAGATTTGATTTCAATGAATCAGGAGTGATTCAAGGGTGAATACATGCTCAACGGTTAATGTAGAGACATGTCTTGATTCAATCTCTCCTTGCATACTTGTGAGTATGGGCAGTGAGATGAACCGCATTAATTGTGCTAACGACATAACCCGAAACTGACCTCAAAAGAAAATTATTGCCAAAATCTAACATCCTTTATCTGATAATGATCTTTTCTATTCTTTTACGCACACACGCTAGCAAACATGGGTTCAAATCACAGTTGTAATTTAGATTTAGTTTCCACACTACTAGTGATTCAAAGACGCATACAGCCTACTGGCAATTTAAATTCCTTGTAAATAAACAGATTAAAAAAAAGATAATAATTTAAACAATTAAGTAAGCATGACGCAATCATTTTCCATATGAGCAGTCTATGACGTTTAGATCATTTCTGATGTACTATCATTTCCTCTTTTCTCAAGTTAACTTTGAAATTTTCTCCATTTTCTATTTTGTTTTTGATTTTGTAAAATATTTTAAAAACTAAAAGAACTATACAGAAAATTTAAAAGAAATAAAATTTAACTTCCATGAATTGAATTGATTTAAGAAAAATTAATTTTCACTCAGGATTGAACATTCCTATCAAGTTGACAAGATGCTCAAAACGGGATCGATCAAATGCCTTTGTGAAAATGTCAGCAAGATTTTCATCCGTGTGAACTTTTACAAGTTCAATTAAATGCTTTTCAGCACAATCACGGATGAAATGATGGCGAATTTCTATATGTTTAGTTTTGGAATGTTTCACCGGGTTATTTGTGATAGACATGGTGGCATTGTTGTCAATGAATAAAGGAGTTCCAGTGAAGTTTAAGCCGTAGTCTCTCAATTGCTGTTGAATCCACAATATCTGAGAACAACCGCTCGCCGCAGCAATGTATTCTGCTTCACAAGTTGAGACAGAAACCGTTGACTGATTCTTGCACTGCCAGGAGACCAGTCTGTCTCCTAAGAATTGACATCCACCAGAAGTTGACTTTCTGTCAAGGTTACAACCGCCATAATCTGAATCAGTGTAGGCTTTGAAGTCAAATGACTGCTGCTTAGAGTACCAAAGACCTAATCAGGGTTTCCCTTTCAGGTATCTGAAAATTCTCTTCACGGCTATCATATGTGACTCCTTCTGTTGAGACTGAAACCTTGAGCACAAGCACACAACAAACATTATATCGGGTCTTGAAGCTGTGAGATACATAAGTGAGCCGGTCATCCCGCGGTACAATCTACAATCCACAATCCACAATCCACATCCTTTCCATCTTTGTCAGGATGCAGACCATGATTGACTGGGATATGTGTGCCATAAGTACTGCTATCATTCTTCTTATACTTTGACAAGATGTCCTGCACATACTTAGTTTGATGTAGATAAATGCCATCCTCTCTTTGACTGACTTGCAGACCTAGGAAGAATGACAATTCACCCATGTTACTCATTTCAAACTTGGACTTCATCACCTACTCGAATTTCCTACACATCCCTTCATTGGTAGATCCAAAAATAATGTCGTCGACGTAGACTTGTACAAGAAGAATGTCACCTCCTGCTTTCCTAATTAAGAGGGTCGAGTCAATCTGTCCACGGTCGAAACCATTAGACATTAGATGCTTAGATAGTGTCTCATACCATGCCCGCGGTGCTTGACGAAGACCATAAAGTGCTTTGTCGAGCTTATACACTTTATTGATATTATGCGGATCTTCAAAGCCGGGAGGTTGAGTGACATAGACCTCTTCATGAACTTTACCATAAAGGAAAGCACTCTTCATATCAAGTTGATAGACCTTGAAGCCGACATATGCGGCATAAGCCAAGAACAGTCGAATGGCCTCAATTCTAGCAACTGGGGCATATAGTTCCGTGTAATCCAATCCATCTTGCTGATAAAAACCCTGAACAACCAATCTTGCTTTTTTCTTCACAACAACATGACGATCATCCGTCTTGCATTTGAACACCCATCTGGTTCCAATTGGCTGAAAGCCTTTTGGCAAGTCAACCAAATCCCACACGTGCAACTTTTGGAATTGAGACAATTCATCTTGCATCGCCTCAATCCAGCAGTTGTCAGTGAGAGCCTCATTCACATTCTTCGGCTCTAACTGGGACACGAATGCAGCATGCAGACATGTTTCCATGACCCCAGTGTCAAGTATCTCTGAGTAAAGACTAGTGTTCTCAGTGATTGTTCGATGACGATTCTAAACATCGGCATAAGGATCACCAATAATGTTGTCGATTGGATGGTTCCTATGCACTCTCATCTCTGGCACATTTGGTTCCTGAATTTCTGAATCGAGATTCATGCTTAACTCCCCCATTTCCTGTGTTCCAGAAGAAGAAGATTCAATGTTAATTGGATCAGTTGGAGCTTCATTTCCTACAGTTGTGTTAGGATTAGCTTGAGCGTCATCTCCATCAACATGAACATCTTTACTGTTATCACTGTCATGAGTTCCAGATGCAGATGCAGCATTGGAATCAGGAGTTACAATCGGTACAGTAGCACGAGTAGAGAAACTGGAGTCATCGCCGCCACCCAATAATTCATAAACATTTGCGGCGTCAACTGCAGATAGATCAGGAAGATTGAATGACTTGAATAGCGCATCATAATCAAAGTTGGTTCTGGTGGAATGCTGTGTTTACTACAATCCACTTCGAACCATTCCTCGACAGTACGAGTTCCTATGTTGTACACTCTCTTGCAAGACGAATTGGCAACATATCCTAAGAAGATGCCTTCCACCGCTTTTGCATGAAACTTAGACTGGCGGTCTTTGTACTATAGCAACAAGGAACAAGGACTACCAAAAGGAACTAGGTAATCAAGATTGGGAAGTCGATTGTTGATCAACTCGTAACAAGTCTTGTTGTGCCTCTTCATAACCAGAACTCTGTTTAAGACTTGACAAGCTGTATTAACGGCTTCTGCCCAGAAAGTGACAGGAAGCTTTGCATCCGACATCATAGTCCTTGCAGTCTCAATCAGTGTTCTGTTCTTCCGTTCAGCAACTCCATTCTGCTGAGGCGTGTACGGCACGCTGAATTCATGACGGATCCCTTTCTTGAGACAGAAAAGCTCCATCAAATTATTCTTGAACTCAGTTCCGTTGTCACTCCTTATTCTTTTAACTTTCATCTTGCAAAGAGATTCCAAGCTCAGGATCAAGTATTGAAGAATATCAGCAGTCTCGTCCTTAGTACCTAAAAAATACACCCAAGAAAAACGTGGGAAATCATCAGTTACAACCAGACAGAACGACTTACCTCCAATACTCCTGATACTTATGGGGCCAAATAGATCCTTGTGTATTAGCTCCAAAGGGGTATCAATAGAGTTTTGGAGCTTGGGCTTGTGAGACTTCCATTGCTGTTTGCCCTTTTTACAAGGCATACAATCATCTGCAACGGTAAATCTCAGCTTAGGAACCCCGGTTACCAAACCGTTTCGGACAAGATGATTCATTTTACGATACGAAATATGTCCGAGTTTCCTATGCCACAAGATAGAGTCAAGCTCTGTCGCTTTGGTAAGCAAACAGGTAGCAACTGATGACGTGGTTGTTGCCACGCTCATATCGATCTGATAGGTGTCTTTTGTTCTTGGCACTCTCATCAGAATCCAATCTTCAGGAACTTCAAAACCAGGTTTGAGAATCAGGCATTCTGACTTGTCAAACATCACCGAATACTCCTTGTCGCACATTTGGGAGACACTCAACAGGTTATGTTTCAGCTGCTCGCAAAAGTTGACATTGTCAAAGCTGACACAACTGTTCGAAACCACGCCTTGGCACGTGATGCTGCCGCCTATTTCTCTGGTAAAGGCCACATAGCCGCCTCTGAATGGTTTAACATCTTGAAGCAAGGACATGTTTCCTGTCATGTGTCGGGAGCATCCACTATCTACATACCAACAGTTAGAGATAGTACCCTTCGGACGTCCCTGCACGAGTCACAAAAGAATTAGTCAGATTTGGAGACCCAAGCCATTGTGGTCTTGGGTCGTCCATCCTTTTCAAAATAAACTACCTCTTTTAACTCACAGTCGTGATGACTATTCAAAATTGATGAATATTTAAAGGAATTAGAACTAGGAGATTGAGAATTTTTGGATTTGGCAGTCCAGGATCTCTTATGTTTCTTAACCGGAACAGGAGACTTTGATTCAACTACAGCAGGTGAACTTGTGGAAGCTTCACCTGATTGAACTGAAGTCAGCTATTCTAGCTTTCTCAACTTCTTGTTCCTTCTCCTTCTCTGTGGTTTAGAGAGTCTCGCCACAGGTTTCTCACAAGTACGTGTACTACCAGAGGTAGATACACAAGGTACAGCAGGTTGCATTACCTTTCTTGAAACAGATGGTTTAGCTTCAGATTTGATCTTAGGCTTTACCATCGGTTTGACTGGTGGTTTCACCACATTTTGTTTTGGACATTTGGGAGGGTTCACTGATGGCGACTTAGGGATGACAGCCGGTTGTGAAACAATAGGTCGTTTCCCTTGGTTCTTTGAATGACAGTTCACAAGAATGTGACCAACCAAGCCACAGTGAAAGCAAGTCGTCTTGTCTACATAAGTTCTCTTGTAAGGCTCATTAGATCTGGCCTTAGATAACTCAACATTATGAGCAGGAGGAGTTGATTTATGAACAGGAGTCTGAACCTTTACAGTTTGGTTTTTGGGAGTATAGTATTTTTGCAAATTTTCTTTGTAACCAAGCACATAGTGAGCTGAAAAAGCCTCTTTCTTTACTTGGTTAAGATTTTTATAACCCCCATAAAGCATTACCTTTAGTTTATCATTTGTTTCAATGATATCGGGTTCAGTTAAAATGCAATTATCACCATTAGTGATAATGTTTTTCTTTACTTTCTGATCAGTTAACAACTCCTCGGATACTACTCCTTCAGGGCAAGTGTTAACCGACCCATCTTCAGAAGCAGTAATGAACTCCTCACTAGATGTGGAGTTAGCCTTACTTGAGGATTCATCCTTTTTAGGGGAATCATCCTTATCAGAGTACTCGTCTAGACAAGTAAGATCAATGTCTATTAAGCTATACAAACTTCCCGCTTACTGGTGGAGGAATGGCATTAGTACCCAGCCCTAACCCATTCATTTGTCTCACTACAGATTCGTAGTGTTCCACCACAAAACGAGAGTTTTTCAACTTCTCATTAGATCATTTTAACTGCAAGATCTCATTTTGTAGTTTGTTAATTTCATTGTTCCGTTTTTCGAACCCACTGTATGCAACATCCAAGTGAAGCTGTTGATCGCTTATTTTTAGAGAATATTCACATTTTTTCCTTTTTCAACATTTCAGTTGAATCTTTAAAACGTTTTTCGTTTTCTTTATAGTTCAGAGCTGCCATACTTAGGGGTTCGATTTTGTCTTGAAGCCTAGAATTTTCAATTTTTAGCCCTAGACATTTGGAACAGGAAATAACAGAAAAAGGATTAGAATCTACCTCAGAAGATGAACTTGTTGCTTCTTTAATGGCCATGAGAGCAACAACAGTTGTCGATTCCTCTTTATCAGCTACAGAAGCTTCCTTTTCTTCAGCTTCCTTCACCTCCTCTTTAGCAGTAGTAGTAGATTCTTCTAGGTCAGCCATTGAAGCTTCCTTTTTATCAGCTTCCATCATCTCCATGATCTCAGCCATGAGACCAACCTGAGTTTGTGCAATGATGGCATCCTCCAGATGAACACCCCAATCAAAGCTTCCGTCCTGTTTGGACGTTCCAGTTTGGCTTTGATTGTGGTTTTTTGAGTTGTTGTAGCCATGGCTGTTTCCTTGGCTAGGTCTGGTAAAACCCGAGGCCGGTGCTCTGTCTTTTTGACATTCACGAGCAAAGTGTTCATTGTTCAGACACTTGTAGCATTTGGCCTTGGATTTGTCAAAACCAACCTTGGCATTAGAATGCCCGCCAATAAACTTTCTTCCTGTTCTGTTCAGGAAACGCTTGGCTCTCCTCAATATTATGGCCATATTCCACTGAATATCCATGTCCTCCATGTCATCAGGATCCACTTGATTAAAGTCTTCTTCTATTGTTTCAGGATCCGTTAGCTTGCCGCCAATGAAGTTCTCATAGGCAAGCATACACGATGAGAATAATGCTACATGATCTTCAGCTATTTTGGCTATAGCTGATTGGTTAGCTGAAGTTGTAGCGGGAGGATTTCTTGAGGGATGTTGTTGATGAGATCCAGAACCAGATCCAGATGTTACATAACATGCATGACCAACACAAGCTTTTACAGTTTCTTCCTCATGAGAGTTTCCAGTGAAAAGGGCAATTCCAGAGCCCGATGACTTGGTTGTAGAAGACGTCCCATGATACATAGAAGGGTCTTGTATCTGAGGTCTTCCTGAGCTCTCCTTTCTTTTTAGGTTCATGTCATGAGCTTGAACCTTTCCTATTGCCTCCTCTACTGTCATCTCATAGAATTTTGGATTCTCCCTCATCAGGGTTGTGTACATTTCAAACCTTGGTGGCAATGCATCAAGAAACTTTCCACCAGCTCTTCATCTGGATACCTGAGTTCAAAAGATTTCAACTCCGTCTGTAGATGATAGAATCTAGAGATGAGGTCATCTAATGATTCGTTCTCTAAAAATCTGAAGCATTCATACTGCTTCCGGAGTAGATCTCGCTTACTCTTCTTGATATCACTATTTCCTTCAAATATTTTCTGTAAAGCTTTCCAAAGATCCTTAGAATTGTCATAACCTCGGAAACTGTGGAACAACTCCCAAGTTAATGCCATAGTGATTGAACCAAGTGCCTTCTTTTCTCGATCATAAGCTTTCTTTTCGGAGGTTCTTCTCACGAGCTATGGAGCAACACACTTCTTCAATCTCGGGTCGATCCATCGATTTTCTCTCTCTACCGTTTCTCTCTCTAGAACTTGCAAATGAGAGAATTGTGGAGTGTGCTAGGCTATTTATAGGCAAAGGGACTCATCCCCTCAAGTTCGCCGGCCCATCTGGACCGGCCCGACACGCCTCGTTCATTTATTCCTTTCGTCCCACATATAACCCGTTATTTTAATCGTCGTCTATTTTTTTGGGATGTTACATAGCCTTTGCAGGAGAGAAAGGCGGCAGTATCACTTATCAAGGCGTGGTTACAAATGGATGTATTAGCTTCGATAACGTCAACTACTGCGAGCAGCTGAAGCATAACCCGTTGAGTGTTTCTCAGATGTGCGACAAAGAGTACTCGGTTATGTTTGATAAATCTGAATGCTTGATTCTCAAGCCTGGTTTTGAAGTTCCTGCGGAGTGGATTCTGATGAGAGCACCAAGAACAAACGACACCTATCAGATCGATATGAGCGTAGCGACAACCACCTCATCAGTTGTTACTTGTTTGCTTACAAAAGTGACATAGCTTGACTAAATCTTATGGCATAGGAAACTCGGACACATTTCTTATCAAAAAATGAATCATCTTGTCCGAAACGGTTTGGCAACCGGGCTTCCTAAGCTGAGATTTGCTGTTGCAGATGATTGTATGCCTTGTAAAAAGGCAAACAGCACCAGAAATCTCACAAGCCCAAGCTCCAAAACTCCATTGATACCCATTTGGAACTCCTTCACATGGATTTGTTTGGACCCATAAGTATCAGGAGTATTGGAGGTAAGTCATACTGTCTAGTTGTAACTGATAACTTCTCACATTTTTCTTGGGTGCATTTCTTAGGTACAAAGGACAAGACTGCTGAACCTCTTCAACACCTGATCTTGAGCCTCAAATCTTTATGCTAGCTGAAGGTTAGAAGAATAAGGAGTGATAACTGAACTGAGTTCAAGAATAATTTGATGGAGCTTTTCTGTCTCAAGAAGGGTATTCGTCATGAATTTAGTGCCCCGTACACACCTCAACAGAACGGAGTTGTAGAAAGGAAAAAACAGAACTTTGATTGAGACTGCTAGGACAATGATGTCAGATGCCAAGGTTCCTGTAAGTTTCTGGGCAGAAGAAGTAAATACAGCTTGTCACGTCTTGAACAGAGTTTTGGTGGTTAAAAGGCACAACAAAACCTGTTATGAGCTGATCAACAATCGACCTCCAAATCTTGACTACCTAGTCCCATTTGGTAGTCCCTGTTCCTTATTGTTACAGTACAAGGATCGCAAATCCAAATTTCATGCAAAAGCGGTAGAAGGCATTTTCTTAGGATATGTTGCTAACTCACCCTGCAAGAGAGTGTACAATATAGGAACACGCTCAGTTGAAGAATGGTTCGAAGTGGATTGTAGTAAACACAACACGCCACCAGAACCTACAGGTCCAGCGTGGGGATTCGATTATGATGCTCTATTCAAGTCTTTCAACCTTCCTGATCTATTTGCCGAAGATGTCGCCCATGTTTACGAATACTTTAATGGCAATGATGACTCCAATTTCTCCACTCATGCCACTGTACCAATTGTAACTCCCGATTCCAATGCTGCATCTGCATCGGGAACTCGTGCAAGTGATGATGAGGAAGTTGTTCATGTTGATGGAAATAACGCTCCAGCTGATCATAACACTCGTGTGGGAAATGAAGCTCCAGCTGATCCAATCAACATTGAATCATCTTCATCCGGTTCACATGATATGGGGGAGTTAAGTATGAATCTTGATACAAATCTCCAGGAGCCGCAACTACTAGAGACGATAGTACATAAGAAGCATCCAATTGATAACATTATTGGTGATCCTAATGCTGGTGTTCAAACTCGTCATAGAACCATTACCAAGAACATAAGTCTGTATGCTGAGAGACTTGACACAGGTATCATGGAAACATATCTGCATATTGCATTTGTATCCTAGTTAGAGCTGAAAAATGTGAAAGAGGCTCTTGTCACACCCCGACCGATGGCGGAATCATCGAGGCGGACAATGAAATGATTGTTCATAAGCACATGATCTACTAAGGTTGCATAGTTCATTAATAAGATTTAAATATCAAATATTGAAATACAATTCAAGTTACCACACCCTATTCTAGAATATTACACATAATTATTTTACTAGGTCCAAAAGCCTTATGTGTAGCACCTTCAACACATAGTCACACAATCACATATCTTTACCTGAAACGTAATCCAAAACAAGTGTCAACTAAGAGAGTGGTGAGTTTACGTATGTTTAAATAAAGTAAAAGTTTAATTAAAAATGATTATACAATTCTAGGTTTGACATGGTAAGATACGGCATAATGTGGAGAATTCACTATATGTATACCAATTGTAAGCATGTAAGTATAAGCATACAGGTTTAACGTGATAGGCATGGAATCAAGACTATGTGGGTCACACACAGTTTAAAACCACCCTAAAAGTATCCAAAGCATGCAAGTATGTATAAGCACAAAGGTTTAACGTGATAGGCATGGAATCAAGACTATGTGGGTCACACACCGTCTAAAAACCACCCTAAAAGTATCCATAGCATAACAAGTGACCATGCACAAAAGTACAATAATCTACGCATGTAAACACAAGTTGAATTGTATGTAAGTATGCACAGATTACGTCTCACCCCAAAATGTATAAAAATGTAAATAGGGGATATGTAACTCACCTGTGCAAACAAGGTAGTGATGCGGTATGTAGCAAAGTCCAATAGTGTATCCCGACCTACTCGTGTCCTAAATATTTAAGACACCATAAAGTCTATGTAATGATTCTACCGTGTGTTGATCATGCATTCAATTCACCCAACTAAGCTTGACATGAACCCGTTTTAGGTTTTCAAGTGGTTTGACACGACGATCGTTGGTGACGGTTTAGTGATAAAAAAATACATTTATATATACTTATATGATAAGATGTGTATTCCAAAACATGTCATTACATTCACGTATCATTATTAAGTTTGAGGATTGAAATTTAGTATATACTATAAAAATAAAGCTTTGGATATCAAACTAGTTGTTTAGAAAAGTACTTGGGTTTTTAAGTCTACTTAAGACATGATTTTTGTTATCTAAGCAAATTCAATAAATTACGGAGTTCTAGACATGCATAACTATATGTCACGGGTCTATAAAAATGTAGGGCTTACAATATTTGGATGGGTTTAAAGGTTTCAAATATTTAAAACAACACAAGTATGTTAACAGATTCGGTTTTCTGGATAGGTCCTTGAAATTTCGTTGTTCTGGAAATCAAAATGTTAGTTTCAAGAGCGGAGGCCATATGGGTTTTAAAGACAACACAAAATCCTAACTTTAGGAAGAAGAATCAAGTTAGTTGGACTATTATTGAACAAGATATGAATCCAACAAGTTAGCTCAATAATTCTGCCATAAAACTCAGAATATACACGTTTTCTTGTATCACCCTTTTGGGGTATCAAAACTTATCCAAAAATTATGAATCCAAATAGGTTGGAAAGAGGACTATTTAAAATTAATCTTAGACTCAAGAAACATTCAATTTGGTTGATTTTTGACCAAGATAAGACCCTCTAAAGTCGACCAAAATTTCTACCAGCTACTGTTTGGTTAAAGGAGGTGACTTTCTCTTTGAAACAAGCACTACTTGGGTGAACTTACAACACAAATCAACATGAAATCTTAAAATAATACTAAGTTTTAGTAAAACACTCACTTAAGGAAATCAAGGAGAAGGTAAGATGATTGTAGAAGGCTTGAACACTTGTAAAGTCACTTAAATGACACTTGAGAGCAAAGGGTGGTGAAGGGTGGTGCTGTGGCGCTGCCGTCGGGAACCGAAGTGGAGGAGGGAGGTGGCGTTGGCAGTGGATGGTGGACTCGGTTCTTGCCGAGAGAAAGAAGAAAGAGGTGTGTGCTTGGTGTGGTTGTGGAGTTGGGATTGCATGTATATATAGTCTTTCAATTGTGTATTACATAATGGTTCATGTGTTTCTATTGAGACAAAATTGTCTTATTTAGACAATGCATGTTGGAGATTAGGAGACAAGGCAACAAAAACAAAAAGGGTTTCATCCCTTGGTCGGTCGAGAAAGGAGGGGTCACATGGTGTGGGGGGGGGTTGGTAGGGTAGTATAGTGTTGGGTGTTCCCGCTAGTACAAGTTCGGTATGATACCCGCTAAGTGTAACCCGGTTATTAATAGTCGTTATATGTCAGTAGGGTACGGGTCGGGTATATATAAAAAAAATATATAAATTTAATAGTTTTGACATAATACGAGTATGTGTAAAACACTTAGAATTAGTTTTTATATAGTTTGGTATTCTCAAAAAAATAAGGAGAATGTTTTCGAGCGGTTTGTTTTATTAAATTTTAAATGTTTTTATAAACTTATTTTATAAATCAACTCATTTTTTATCAAATCATTTTATTTGTTTTCAAGGTCATTTATTTTTATAAAATTTTTTTAAAATGGTTTTAACTTACAAAAAAAATATATATAATAATGATAATATAAATGAATAAATGAACTTTTTATAAATACATAATAACTACTTATTTAATTCAATCGAAACTAAGTAGTTTCGATAGAAGATAATTTCGACAGCTCTATGTTCAATCGAAACTAGTAGTTTCGATTGAACATAGTTTCGACATTTCTATGATCAATCGAAACTAGTAGTTTCGATTGAACATAGTTTCGATACTTTACACTACCAAAAATAGTTTGATCAAATCAGAAATTCCAAGTAAATATGAACCTACATTTTACTCAAATAATTTTAAAATATATTATAACTGAAACTTTGAAATGTCACAGCTCTCGTTGACAACTTCTAGACTGAGGCTATGCAAGATGAGTTGTCTCATTTCCAAAAGTTACATGTGTAGGATTTAGTTGACCTTCCGAAAGGTATGCATCCGATTGGAACCAGATGGGTGTTCAAATGCAAGATGGACGATCGACACGTTGTAGTGAAGAATAAAGCAAGGTTGGTTGTTCAGGGTTTTTATCAACAAGAGGGCATGGATTACACTGAGGTGTATACCCCAGTTGCTAGAATTGAAGCCATTCGACTATTTTTGGCTTACGCCTCCTTTGTCGGCTTCAAGGTCTATCAACTTGATGTGAAGAGTGCTTTCTTGTATGGTAATGTTCATGAAGATGTCTATTTCACTCAACCATCCGTCTTTGAAGATCCGCATAATATCAATAAAGTGTATAAACAAGATAAAGCACTTTATTATCTTCATCAAGCACCTCGTTCATGGTATGAGACTTTATCAAAACATCTGTTGTCCAATGGTTTCGATCGGGGACAAATTGACTCGACCCTCTTCATACAGAAGGCAGGAGGTGATGTTCAACTTGTGCAAGTATACGTTGATGACATTATCGTTGGGTCAACAAATGAAGAGATGTGTAGGGAATTCGAAAGGGTGATGAAGTCCAAGTTTGAAATGAGCAATATTGGTGAACTGTCATTTTTCTTGGGTCTACAAGTCAGTCAAAGGGAGGATGGCATTTATCTACATCAAACTAAGTACGTACAGGACATTTTGTTGAAATACAAAATGAATGATTGAAGTACTTACGGCACACCAATCCCAGTCAATCACGGTTTTCAACCAGATAAAGATGGAAAGGATGTAGACTGTAATTATGCCGTGAGATGATCGGATCTCTTATGTATCTCACAGCTTCAAGACCCGACATAATGTTTGTTGTGTGTTTGTGCTCGAGGTTTCAGTCGTAACCGAAGGAATCTCATATGATCGCTGTGAAGAGAATCTTCATATACCTAAAAGGGAAACCTCGATTGGGACTTTGGTACTCCAAGCAACAGTCGTTTGACCTCAAAGGTTACACTGATTCTGACTATGGTGGTTGTAATCTCGATAGAAAATCAACCTCAGGTGGATGTCAATTCTTGGGAGACAGGCTGGTTTCCTGGCAGTGCAAGAAGTAGTCACCGGTTTCTGTCTCAACATGTGAAGCAGAGTACATTGTTGTCGCAAGCTGTTGTTCTCAGATATTGTGGATCCAACAACAATTGAGAGACTATGGCTTAAACTACACTGGAACACCCTTGTTCATTGACAACAACGCCACCATGTCCATCACAAACAACCTGGTAAAACATTCCAAAACTAAACACATTGAGATTCGTCACCACTTCATCCATGATTGTACTGAAAAAGCACTTGATTGAACTTTTAAAAGTTCACACCGATGACAACTTTTCTAACCTTTTCACTAAGGAGTTTGATCAAACCCGTTTTGAATATCTTGTCAACATGATAGGAATGTTCAATCCTGAGTGAAAACTTGTTTTCAAAATCAAAACATTTAGTTGGAAGTAAACTTTTATTTCTTTTAAGTTTGTACAGTCTGTATTTTTCTTTAACTTAACTAAGAAAACCCAAACAAAATAGAAAACCAAGAAAATTTCATTGTCATTTGAAGAAAAGAGGAAATGATAGCACATCAGTGATGATCTAAACGTCTTAGATTGCACATATGGGAAATGATTGACTCATGCTTACTAATATGATTACATTGTTTGACTTGTTAATCTGCATATTCTCAAGTACTTTGAATTGTCAGTAGGCTATAAGCGTCTTTGAATCATTAGTAGTGTGTAAATTAGATTAATAATACAAATGTGATTTGAACCCATGTTTGCTAGTGTGTGTGTGTGTGTAAAAGAATGCAAAAGATCACTATCAGATATAGGATGTAAGATGTTGGCAGGTATTTTCTTCTGAGACCAGTTTCGGGTTAGGTCGTTAGCATAATTACTGCGGTTCATCTCACTGCCTACACTCACAAGTATGCAATGAGAGATTGAATCAAGATATGTCTTGAAATTAACCGTTGAGCATATATTCACCCTTAAATCATTCCTGATTCATTGAAATCAAATCCAAATAAAAGTTGGATCCCCTTACCTAAATCCTCAGACACCATATTCATTATCCTGAATCATCTTTCTGATATTAATATAAGAAATCCTATGAACCCAAGATAAATGAATCACTCGATTCTGAATCTTATGAGTCCTGATAATCCTAATGGATTCTGCTTGATTTTTCTGTGCTAACTGATGTAACTTTATTCTGGAAATTAAGAAAATCATTGGGAAAATCTTAGATGCCTTGAGATAGTGCACATTTAAATTTAGATAGCATATCAGTGGGGTACACGTATAATTATAACTATTACCTTAACACACAAGAACGTGCTTATGGTTTCAAATCTTATAATATTGCCAACTTGAATTACTTGTTTATACTGCTTATTACGTATGCATAAGTAGTAATTCATGACATGATCCCATATTGTATCATTGTTGCATCTAATAGCCTGATATGATCCTCTACTCATGACTATAACCAAAAAGAGATTGTGTATATATACACTTGTATATCTTTATAATTTTAAGTTTATGAACAGTTCAATTTTTCTGTACAGTTTCTCAAAATTCAAGAAAAGCCAAAAATATTTGTGTTTAACTTCCTTGATTTGTTTTTGAACCCTCTAGATTGAACTTTCATATCCGGTTCACTATTTGACTTGACAAATCTTCATAATTTGAGTTGAAATCTGAGCACACAAGGGTTTCTGCGTACTTAACAAGTACGTAGGAATTAAACCTTGCGTACTTACAAGTACGCAAGACTTAAGTCATGCGTATTTGTTAAGTACGCAGAAGTTAAGTCATGCGTACATGTTAAGTACGCATGAGCCTTATGAGTGGGGTATATACCAGTGTTAGAAACATTTCTTCAATTAATCCCATTTCAAACACTCGACACTGTGTTATACTCTCGACTCATTTTTCCTCGAAAATTTGTGTGTTTCCAAATGAGTTTTTCATCCCGGTCATTGTTTCATCTTCACCTAAACAATTTTTGGTGAGTTTCTCAGACGATTTCATCCGTTAAATTATTTGTTTTGGAACGATTCTTGGACTGAAAAAGTTAGGGTTTTGATCATGATTTTTTAACATATTTTGGATGTTCTTGTTGCAAATTAAGACCTAAAACTTGTTTTAAATCATTAATCGAAGCTCCTTGATCTCATAATCGTCCTTAACGTGGTTTGATTTTATTTTTGACCTCTTGGTTTAGCCGTGGGTTACGCCGAACCAAAGCTAGGTCAATATGACTGAGGTTTAGCAAGAGTTTGATGTTGGTGTTGGTCCCATAGGTCCTGCATTTGATTTTCGACCTTGTGGCGACCATAACTCACATAAAAAACCATCATTCATGGATTCTGAAAATTTGGACTGAGTTGAACAAGTGTTACATCTTGTGCACTTAGCAAGTATGCAAGAGATAACTCCTGCATACTTGTTAAGTACGCAAGACATAAACCCTGCGTACTTGTCAAGTACGCAGGAAGGGTCAACTTGACAATTGTCTAAGTCTGGAATTTCAGTCTTTGTGAATGTGCTATACTTAGTCATATATGTTCAATTCTAATGAGTCTATTTGTTCATATTGTGTTCATTGTGTGTTCTTGTAGTGATGGCTCGTGCATTTACCAGTGAGTTTAATCTTCTTGCTCTCATAAATCCGGAATGGAAGGGTGTTGCACTTCAATATAGAGAGATTGTGGACTTTCTGAACCGTTCCAAGATCAGCTATGCCATTTCTGCTGATCCAATCGTTTCAAGACCTTATCTAGAGCAGTTCTAGGAGACAACTGATCATGACTGTACGGTAACCCCAAATGTCATTAGGGATACTGTAGCGGGTCATGATATTGCTATCTCTGAAGTGTAGGTCCTTGACTCGATGCGTGACGGATCTCTAGACTCGCGGTACAACATGGTGATAACATGCGGAATCCATGATCAACGTGCCCGTGTAACTCAATCAACAACAATAGTGTAAATAAACGCTATGTATTTCCACCACAAATCTCAGTTTACAAGTTCTCTCAGTTTTTTGGTTCTGTGTTCTATTTTGATCTATCATCTAAGACTTGCAAACACCTATTTATAGGAACACATAACACTTTAGGCGAACTTAACAAGTTCGCTCCTAAATATGCTTAGGAGAACTTGTCAAGTTCGCCTCTCTATGAACTTAAACAATATTGTTATCAACAGTTACAAAACATGTCCTAACAGACTCCCCTTTAATTGTTGCTAACAATTCTATCAATTACAAGTCAAAGACTCTAAGACTAAGACATAATATCTTCAAGCTCGTTGTCACCGGAATATGCTCCAACAGACTCCCCCTTGACAACAGCTTTAGAAGATTGTCGTTCGTCTTCATATATCATCAAACACATTGTAGTCTTCGTCTTGTTCATCTACACACTTTCTCTTTCTATCTAGAAGAAAACTTGGGAGAAGGACCCCTTGTCAACTTCTGTCTGCAATATTCAGTTTTTGCAAAGGAGAACAACCAAGAATAACCAACAAGTAAAGTTTTCATGGAAGCTAGAAAAATAAAATCTTTTTGATTTTTCAAACATAAGAAACACAAAATATTTTTGGTTTTTCTTTGTACAAACTAAAATGTAAAATACAAAATCACATCTTTTAGGTCGAACATCATGAGTAAGAAGACAATATCAGTATAAACAATGCATCAATCACACATTTTGGATAAACATCCCTGAACATTCTATGGGTATCCTATCCAGATTCATTCTTTCATTTCTTCCTTTTCTTTATACCAGATAAGATCAAATCTTTTAAGCTTCAACCAAAACATGTAATGATATGCGAAGAACTTCAAAGAAGATGGGATCAAATCATAACATGCTTATAGTTAATTACATACGAATTTGCAACACATAACATGTCAATCTAAGTTGTCCATATTATTGAAACAATCAGTATCTTTGTCCCATGTTCTTGTGAATTAAGGTACCATTTATTTTGTAATACAACGTGTACCCCACAAATATGACAATAGAAAAATAAATGTGCATTATCTTCAAGACATATAAGATCATTCCAAGATAATATTCAATCTCCAGGATGAATTATACCGTTAAACACAGGAAAATATCAAGCAGAGAATCAGAATGATTCAAAAATGAATGATTCACATGTCTTGGTTTTGGATGAAGTATCATGATTCATAGTAATAGAAACATTGTACCAATAGGATTATTCAACATAAGATTGATTAAGGAATCGATTGATTCAATGACATAGGGTAGCGTGATCCAACTGTTATCTGGATATGTTCAATGGAATCAGGATATTGATCCAAGGGCTAGTATATGTTCCAACAGATGTCAAATACATATCTTATTCGAACTTCACATTGCATGTTTTTTCGTGGCATGGGTAGTGAAGTGAACTGTAAAATTGTGTTTAACGACATAATCGATACTGGTCTCATAAAGTACTTTAGATCTTATATTCTTTATCTGATAATGATGTTTTACACACACACCCGGCATACCATGGGTTCAATTCACAGTTGTCACAAAGATCATTATGTTGTCACACTACTAATGGACCATAGATACTCATAGCCTATTGACAATTCAGACTACATGCTAGTATCCAAATTAAAAATATAAGCATCAAGCATCAATTTTTTTTAAGCATAAGCAGTTATGAAGTTATCATTTCCCATACTGTGCAGTCTAAGAAGTTCGGATCAATACATTTATCACAGATAAGCAATCATAAAGGCCAACTAAGGTCATGTGTGACTGGACACCTACTGATGTGCTATTATTTCTCCTTATAACTTCAAGTAATGTCGATTTTAACTTTTTCAATTTGTTTTCATTTTTCAAAGAAAGTAAAACAAACAAAAATAAACCTTCCATGAAAACATTTTATGAAAAACATTTTACTTGGTTACTTGGGATTAAGCAAGTCAATCAATTAAAAACTCAAACCGATGTAATCCTGTAATTGAATCCCTTTGCCTTTGTCACCAACACAGTTATGTACTTCCCCTGTCCTGTAGACTCCCCCTCAACTAGTCAAATGGTTGCATCAACGATTTTATGCTCACCATTGTCATCCTAAGTTTCAGGTTGTCTTTTGGACTTTTAAATATTTTTCAAAATAACATTGTGTGTGACATATTCTCCCCCTTGAGCATCAAGTCATTGAATCAAATAGATTCTCAGTTATCAATAACTCTTTACTCTTGGAGATGCCATTCCCTGTCATGTGCTATGAACAATCACTATTAACATCCCAAATGGTATTAATAGTCCCTCTTGGTTAATCCTGCACAACTAACAAGAAACATTAATTTGAAATTGGAACCCAAGCCATGGTATTCATGGGTCGTCCATCGGTATCATAATAAAAAACTTCACTGTATGCACAATCGAATCTCTCATCAATTTTCGGAGATTGTTCCGACGAGTCAGAAACAGAAACTTTAGATTTCCAAACATACCTCTGCTAATTAAGTTATTTTTGCTTAAAATGTGAAGTTTTTGAACATTTTCTTTCATTTGAAAATTTATTTGATTGTGAAAACTCTTGTTGTTCTAAAGGTTTTCTCAATCTTCTGTTTCTCCTCCGTCTTTGAGGTCTAGAAAGCCTAACCTCATATTTTGAATTACCCTTTAGTGTATCACGAGGTTTAACCACATCTGGGTTAACATAAGGCTTACCAGGAGTTCTTACCTTTTCTGGAGTAGCATGTCGGTTACCTTTGTCTTTGTGAGGACAATCCATCCGAATGTGATCCACAAGACCAAAGTAAAAGCAAGATCTCGTCTCACGATAATCTCTCATATAAGGAATCTTCACACGATAAGATGCACTTGAAGAAGATTCGCCTACATGAACTTCTTTTGGAGTTTGAGACGGAACAAACTTTTTCTCAATAGGTTTTGATCCAGGCTTCATCTTCTCAGGAACGACATGCTTCTTCCCTATATTTTTGTAAGGACAATTCACCACAATGTGACCCATCTCATTACAATGAAAGCATGTACGTCTGTTATTATAATCTCTGATATATGGAACTCTTCTTAAGTTTGAAGAACTTCCAAATGTATAATTTCTAGATGAATTAGAATCAACCTGTGGATCCTCAACTTTAATTTCTTTCAGTATCCCCTCTACCTTAGCTTCATCAAAATATTCATCATCACTCTCATCAGAATACACCATATCTTCACCTGTGACTGGATTCACTTTCAACACAGTCTTAGGATCTAAATCCTCATCTTTTATAATCTCAGGTGTAACAGAATAATTTCCATTGAATGGTGGAGGAACATAACCAATACCATTAGTTCCCTTCCCCTCTTCTGTATTATTAAAATATGTACAGTCATATCTGAGATATAAGTTGTTGTCATTTATTGTTTGTTTAAACAAGTTTTAGACTAGTTTACTTTCTGACATTTCATTAAATGTAATTTCAGTTTTATGTAATTTACTATTTTTATTTCTAAGTCTGGGCCATCGAAACTACTTAGTTTCGATTGTGTCTGTTCAATCGAAACTAGTAGTTTCGATAGATGGTAGTTTCGACAGTATTTGTATCACATGTAAATGGTCAATCGAAACTAGTAGTTTCGATTGAACATAGTTTCGATTGAACATAGTTTCGATACTGTCACTGCTATAAATAGCCTAGTTTGAGAATGTTTAGGGGTGAGTAGCGGCTGTAACCCTGAACCTTCTCTTTCACATTTTTCCTGAATCAATACAATTTGCAGTTGTGTTATTCACTGTGTTCTTACACTTTCATACCATTTGCGTATTGATTCAAACTGTGGTTAGCCTGTTATCTTCACCAACACTGTTTCTATTATCTGTTTCACCACCATACACACAGTTTCCGCCTGTGTGTGTGTGTAATCGATCAAATCAGTGATTTCAAGAGAAATTTGGACCTACAATTGGTATCAGAGCATTATGCTCAATTATTTTTTAGTGTTATCAGGTTTTGTGATCGATTCTAGGTGATTTGTGAGGTATTTTGAGCTTATTTTGGGATTTTGCACATCTATTCTCGGAAGTACTGTTTCATCGATTTCCAAGGGTTTTTGCTCGTATTTTCAGAATCGGAAGTTGGATTAGTGATCAAGAGGGTTAGTCGAAGGTTTTCGCCGGATTGGTTTGTCATTTCTGTACTTTTGATTTTTGGAGCTTATCATCAATGGAGTATTTATGAGCTTGGAGAAGAAGGCATCGAAACTACTGGGGACAGTTTCTGATTTCCGTTGATCATCGAAACTTCTTGTCTACTTTTTGTCAGGAGAAGGTACTATCGAAACTAAATTTTGTCTTATCTCTATCGAAACTGTGGTTATCGAAACTTGCCTTAAAATTTTCAGTGTCAAAACTAGTTGTTTCGATAAAAGCTGTCCTATCGAAACTAGTTGTTTCGATAAAAGTTGTCCTATCGAAACTAGTTGTTTCGATAAAAGTTGTCCTATCGAAACTAGTTGTTTCGATAGAAGTTGACCTATCGAAACTAGTTACTGTTTTAGTTTCGATTCAAAATATTATGGCCACTTCAAGTTCAACAGAACATTCTGTGGGAAATAGACCACCTGTTCTTGTGTCCACAAGAGATTTTGATGACTGGACTAAAAAGATGAAGCTTTTCTTTCAATTTCACGATTATACACTGTTGAGTTCTATCACCGATGGTCCCCACAAGCCCGTAACTACTACTGCTGATGTTCAACGTCCTAAGTTAGTATCTGAGTATGATGAGAAAGATCTTTCCTTGATTGCCCGAGACAAAAAGGCCTACGGGACTATTGCCATGGCTATTCCTATGGATATTTTCAACATCTTTGTTGAGTACACAACTGCCAAAGACTTATGGGCTGCACTGTGCACAAGATATGAGAGAAGTGAGGATGTCAAGGAACGCAAAAGGGATCTGATCAAGAAACAATACGCAATGTTCAGCAGTGTAAGAGGAGAATCAATATCTGATTTGATCAACCGTTTCTCAAGCATTGTATCAAGGTTGAAGGTAATAGGAGTTGAGTACCCTACTCTTGATCTGAACAAGAAACTCCTAGATTCTCTTCCTGAGGAATGGAATATGTATCGAATCATGATCAAAAAGACTGAGAATCTGAGTGCTCTGTCTCAACAGGAAGTCTATAACATTCTTGAATCTTATGAAATTGAGATTAAGAAGGGAGCAGTCACCCCATCAAATCAGTCTGGAAACACAGCTCTCATTGTTGGATCAAGCTCATCCGGTAGCCCATACTTTCAGACTGATGTCCCTCCTTCAGCTGCTGCAATTAAATCTACCAGCTCCTCTGCTCCTCAAAAGACTATCACCATGATTCCTGATGAATATGTCCCAATCATGACTGCTTTCATGTCGTGCTATGATGCACTGATCTCTGGAAATCTAACACCGGTTAGCTTTCAACCTGATGACTTGGAGCAGATTAATCCTGATGATTTGGAGAAAATGGACATTGACTGGTGCATGGCCATGTTGACCTTAAGAGCCAAAAGATTCATCAAAAGAACTGGCATAGACAGATTCAAGCAGGGAAAGACTCTTGGGTTTGATATCAAGAAGTTGAGATGCTACAATTGTGATCAGCAGGGTCACTTTGCCAGAAATTGCAAGGAACCGTCCTCCAAGGATCAGCAAGAGAAGAAGATCTCCTCTGGAAAACAAGCTACCAATCCTCCAAAGACAAACACATCTTCAAGCTCCACAGCTCTTGTGTGTCAGGCTGATGGACATTATCATTGGGGAGATCAAGCTGAGGAAGCTGCTGATAAAGCCTTGATGGCTGATGTGGAGGACATGGACAAGTGTGTCATGATTGAACCTGCTGAGGATCTCACTGCTGTACCTGCTGAGGTTATTTCTAAACTGTGTAATTCTAGATCTTGCTTGAATGAAATTCAAAAATACAGATTCATCAATCAAGCCTTGATTGATGAACGAAATCACATTAAGGTAATGTATGACTCTGTGGCCAAAAATGAGAAACTTTACTTAAAGAAAATTCGTGATATTTCTGGTGAAAATCGTTCTTTAATTGTGCAACTCAATACTCAAACCATTAATAATACAATTTTAACATAAAGAGTCTAAAAGGCAGAAAAAGCCAAATTACAGGTTGATCACATGGATATAGATCAGAAAATTCTGTTTGGAATAATTGATAAACAATTTAATAGAAAAGGCACAGAAGGTCTTAGGTATAACTCTCATCCACCTCCTTATTCTAAATCAGGGAGATTTGCTGATATGCCTACTCCACATGTTTCCACACCTTTTGTTTGCACATTATCTCCTGATGATTATATTGCATCCTCTGATTCTGACAGTTTTGCTTCTTGTGCAGAGTCAAATTGTGTAAATTCCGAAGATTATTGTGATAAGAGTGCTAATGATAGAACTATTTTAAAAGAACTTGAGTCGGATGAATGTAATAATATGTCCGTGTCAAAACCAAATATTTGTGAACACGTTAAAAACTTGTATTTTGATTCTATGCCTGCTGAGCATACGGGTTTGGGATGTGATGTTTCTAAATTTAAAAATGCCTTGCCTTTTGTTCCTAAATCTTTGAATGTTATGCCATGTGTTACAAAATTTAAAAGTGCAGGAATTATTGTGAATGATGTACCACGTGAAACCATGAGCAACATGGAATTTTTCAAATTAAAGGAAGCACATCGTCTTCAAGACAAAGTTATTGATGAGAGAACCATCTCATGTTCAGATTCCTCAACATCACAATCATCTTCATCTTGTTATGACTATTATCAGGCTAAGATATCGTGTGAAAACGTTTGTTTTAGTTGTGGTGCCTCAAATCATGTTTCAAAAAGTTGTAAATTAACAACCACAAATTCTAATGAAAAATCGCCTTCCGAAAGTTCATTAAATTCATATATGTTGCCTAAGTCTTCTCACAGTAGAAAATCTAGACGTAAAAGAATTAAAAATGCTAAAAATCATTTAAAACGAACGTGGAAAATTAAAAATAATGTTCTATTTGATGACCGTGTTTCATCAAAGTATGGTTGTAATCTTGATTCCAATGAGATGTCATATCCTGACACTAAAATCTCTTGATTGAAACAATGTTGGTCAAAACGTATAAATGGTTCGTTGTGTATAGGGTCAATCAAGAAGAACCGGTGATAACATCTGGCATGTAGATAGTGGATGTTCAAGACATATGACTGGGCACTTTAACTTGCTGCAAGATTATCATCAAATTGATGGAGAGTATGTTGCTTTTGCTGGAAAACCAAGAGGAGGAAAGATTGAAGGACAAGGAACAGTAACAAATGGAGTAAATAGTCTGGAATTTGTCAACTTTGTTCCTCAGTTGAAATACAATCTGATGAGTGTTTCACAGATTTGTGACAAGGACTTTTGTGCCTTATTCAATTCAAAATAATGTCTTATCTTGAAGCCAGGAGTGGTGATTCCGGAAGAACTTATTCTCATGCGTGCTCCCAGAAGATACAACACATATAGATTGGATATGAACAACCCATCGGGCATTGAATCGTGTTTTCTCTCAAAAGCTTCTAAAGATGAATCTTTCCTGTGGCATAAGAGGTTGGGACATGTAAATTTCAAAACAATGAATCGACTGGTTCGAGGCAACCTAGTCACTGGATTACCTCTCAAAGATTTCACTCCTATGGAACACTGTATCTCATGTTCCAAAGGAAAGCAGCACAAATCTTCGCATAAGCCTAAAACCACCAATTCCATTGACTCTCCTCTCCAATTGCTTCACATGGATCTTTTTGGTCCGGTGAGTGTCATGAGTCTTGGACGAAAGTCATACTGTCTGGTGGTAACAGATGATTTTTCTAGATTCACTTGGGTGTTTTTCTTAGCCACAAAAGATGAGACGCCAGAGATTTTAAAAACCTATCTGCTTCAAATTGAGAACCTCTTCAATCTAAGTGTGAAGACTATCCGCAGCGATCATGGAACAGAATTCAAAAATGCAACTCTTGATTCCTTCTGTGAAAACAAAGGAATTTCTCGACAATTCAGTGCACCTCATACTCCTCAACAAAACGGTGTAGCTGAAAGAAGAAACCGCACTCTAATTGAAGCTGCACGAACTATGATTGTTGACTCTAAGCTTCCCATGACTTTCTGGGCCGAGGCGGTCAACACTGCATGTTTTGTGCAAAATCGGGTTCTTATCACTAAAAGTTGCAACAAGACACCTTATGAGATCATGTACAAGCGCAAGCCAGTTATTGATTTCTTCAGGAAATTTGGGTGTGTGTGCACAATGTTGAACACTTCAGATCAGCTCAACAAGTTTGAAGCCAAAGCTGATGAATGCTATTTTGTTGGTTACTCATCCAATCAACGTGCTTTTCTGTGACACCCGACATTTCAGGTTAATATCCGTACACGATATAAACGAGTTTATATTATATTTATGTTCGTGATTTACCTAATTGAATAAATTAGGGCATTAAAGTCTAAGAAAAGCCATACATTGTTTCATTTCATATTTTGGTAATTCTAGGAGTTACCGGTTCACATACCCGTATAACCCGACTAAATACGAACGTTAGTGATTAAATTAAATACCCAGAAAAATATATATACATATATATTTTATTTTCACAAACTTTACGTACAACAATAAATTATTTTCAGAATAAATTTATAATACCGTGGAGGATCTAAACCGGATTTAATTACCCTTTTGAAACTCTAAGTAATATTAATACACTTAAAACTAATTGTTTGAAAATTTACCCCAAACCACTTTTATTGACTTTCTCAGCCGAAGCCAGAGAAAACCCACACCACCTTACTCGACCCATCCCACACCTGAGAAAACTCAGATAAAACCATACCCTCTCAGTCTCAACATCACAATTTCCTTTTCATATTTCTCATTTTCTTACAGCAAACATCCCATTTCTCTCCAATTCGAAGTCCAGTTTTAAGGCAAAATCCATCACGAATTCGGTGTTTTAAGAAGAATTTCAAGTGTTTCTGGAAAGAATCAAGCTAAGGAACTCAAAATCATTCTTCTGTTTTTCTCTCATCATCTTCATCTCTGTTTTAAGGTAAAAACTCAATACTATCTACATTACTTCCTTTAAACCGAAACTAAACATACAACTTATTTGAAACTCAAGTAAGATAACAAGAAAAGTGTGTCGAATTCAAGTTTAAAACATAAAAATATGCAGGACCGATTCTGTCAATCAGAATTGCAGTAATCGGAACTATAGTTTCGATACCTGTTTCTCAATCGAAACTAGGAGTTTCGGTACCTATTACACAATCAAAACTAGGAGTTTCGATACCTGTTTACTCAATCAGAACTAAAGTTTCAATGCCTGTTTGATCGAAACTAGGTAGTTTCGATACCTATTGCCCAATCGAAACTAGGAAGTTTCGATACCCAGTTTGCTTAATCGAAACAAAGTAGTTTCGACATCTATTATGTTCTGTCCTGTTCAATCGAAACTAGGTAGTTTCGATACCTGTTCATCAGTCCCATTGGGCAGTAACTTAGAACTGTTTTTACTATGAAACAAGTGTTGAACAACTAAGAAGATATTTTAAACAAACAACCAGATTTACAAAGTCGGTGAACAATTTGCAATATGAGACATTCGGCCTTAACACAATTTACCCTTTCGTATTTAGGGTACAAATAGTCAAGTTGACTAGAACAAATATCGTTACAAGCATACAAAAACTCAAGGTGAGTTTCACGGCCCCTTTTTACTGTTTCGTACTATTTGGGGGAAGAACATACTTATAACTATTTTTATATGATAACAAGAAAACTAGACCCGACCTTTATGTATGCATGAGTGAACACATTTGGAGCTCGTAAAGTCCCCTGACCAGCATATTTATAACCATTAGCTATAGATTAGCCTGAGATTCTATGAATAGTACTATTGGGTCTGACACCCCCGGTCATGGTTAGTCGCGCTAACCGTGGGTCCCTCTGGCCAAATGACTGCATAGTGTTCTAATATTGCTCGTGAGGTACGAGTGAGGGGCAAAACACCTGGTCTTGGTTTAGTTATGCCTCATGTATGTACATATTATTTGTATTCCTAGCTAGTTTACAAATGGGTCAAACATTACTTGTTTTGTTTTATCATATACGTAAAGATCATTTTCATGCAATTGGTTTGCTCATTGTATTCATATATAAAACCTGTGAACTCACCAACCTAGCGTTGACATTTTCAAGTATGTTTTTCAGGAAACTGAACGTGATAGCAAGGGTAATACTACGTAGGGTTCATGCATACACGGTGGATACAACTTTTGAAGATTTTTCTTGTATAACCCATAATGTTCGGGTCATATTTGCAAAATCTTAATATTTTGTAACTTCAAATACTATTTTTGGGCTGTGAAACCTTAAATTTAATTCATGTATCCAGTTGTATGTATGTGTTTGCAATAATTATATGCTTTGACAAACCATGAACGTCGCGCCTCCCGTTTCCGCCTTGGCGGGGTGTGACAGATTGGTATCAGAGCCATTGATTATAGCGAACTAGGAGTCTAAAAATTGAACCTAGTCTATAATTTAAATGACTCACTAAGACGTTTTTCATTGCATATGCATGTCATAACTTATCATCATATTGTACGGATATCGTAGACACTGAACATCGTCACACACTAACCCCATTTCGACTTCAGACCCATGGCACCCAAAAGAAGGACACCGCGTGACACTACTGGTGAAAACAACACGACGATTTCTGCAGAAGTTGAGCAACTCATATCACAACGTGTAGCCGCCGCCTTGGAGCAGTACGAAGCCAATCGGAATAACGTCGGAGGAAATGGTAGTGGTAGCGGAGGAGGTGCAGGAGGCAGTGGCACTGCTGGAGGTTCTGGAGGTAACAGAATGTGTAATCACCTCTGTAACACAGTCACGATCTAAGTTAACAACATTATTAAAAATATTGACTTGTGACCCTACAGATACTTCGAGCAAGAAGTGCACTTATAAGGCTTTTCTATCCTGCAACCCTCGCAACTTCAATGGCACCGAGGGTGCAGTAGGCCTGATGAGGTGGATTGAAAAGATGGAATCTGTGATTGATATTAGTGAATGCACAGCCGACTGTATGGTGAAATATGCCACTTGCACACTTGCTGACAAAGCATTAACCTGGTGGAATTCTCAGATGAAAACATTGGGAAGACAGACTGCCTACCAGCTATCTTGGGATGATCTAAAGACCATGATGATCGAGGAGTACTGTCCTCGAAATGAATTGCAGAAAATCGAAACTGAAATGTGGAACCTTCAAATGATAGGAGATGATGTGGCTGTTTACACTGACAGGTTCAATGAACTAGCAATCTTGGTGCCACACATGGTCACGCCAGAGTACAAAAAGGTTGAAAGATACTTGTGGGGTCTCGCACCTCAAATTCGTAGTATGGTGACTTCGTCGAACCCCATGGATACCAAGAGTGCCATAGTCTTAGCCTACAAACTAATGGATGATGTTGTTCGTAATGGTTTGTTCGAGAAAAAGGAAACTGAGGAAAGAAAGTTAGGAGAAAAGAGGAAATGGGTGGGAAAACCAAATAACCAATTTAGGAATCAAGCCTATAAGAGACAAGAGACTGTGAAAGCTTTTGCTGCTAACGCTGTGGAGAAAAGGGGTTATGCTGGCCCCCAACCGAGGTGTGATAAGTGCGGGTATCACCATGTGGGGAAATGCACTCAATGTGAAAGGTGTAGAAAGTTTGGGCATCGAGCGCAGACATGTCGACTCAATGCCAACCCCACCGATAAGATTAAGCAAGGATGCTACGAATGTGGAGACCTGAAGCACTACAGGAAAGATTGCCCCAAGTTGAATAATCAGAATAACAATCAGGCCCGAGGAAGAGCGTTCGTGATGAGAGCTGGGGACGCACGCCAGGACCCTGACATTGTCACTGGTACGTTCCTGATAAACAATCATTATGCTTCTATACTTTTTGATACGGGTGCTGATATGAGTTTTGTGTCAAATGACTTTAAGTCCCTACTTGGTATTAAGCCCAGCAAACTAGACCAAAATTATACAATTGAATTAGCAAACGGGAAATTAATTAAAACCGAAGAAGTCATTCAGGGTTGTACTCTATGTTTGGAAGACCACACCTTTAGTATAGACCTGTTACCTATTGACTTGGGAAGCTTTGACGTTGTTATTGGTATGGATTGGTTGTCGAAGAATCACGCCGAGATCGTTTGTTTTGAGAAGATTGTTCATATTCCTCTCCCAAACAGAGAAATTCTTTCGGTACAAGGTGAGAAAAGTGGAGTGACATTGAAGATGATAAACTGCATGAAAGCTCGTAGGTACCTACGTAAAGGCTATTGCGTATTCCTGGCTCACGTCATCGAAAAGAAACCCGAGAAACGTCGACTTGAAGACCTACCAATCGTTAAGGATTACCCCGAAGTTTTTCCTGAAGACTTACCTGGATTACCACCACCAAGGCAAGTCGAATTCCGAATCGACTTGGTACCATGAGCCGCACCAGTTGCGAGATCATCGTATCGACTAGCACCTTCCGAGATGCAGGAATTATCTAATCAACTGCAAGAGTTGCTTGATAAAGGTTTCATAAGACCGAGTTTCTCACCTTGGGGAGCTCCGGTCTTGTTCGTAAAGAAAAAGGATGGAACCTTTAGGATGTGTATTGATTACCGATAGTTAAACAAGCTTACAATCAAAAACCGATATCCACTTCCTCGAATAGACGATTTGTTCGATCAACTACAAGGTTCTAGCTTCTATTCTAAAATTGATCTATGATCAGGGTATCATCAGCTGAAAATTCAGGAAGAAGATATACCAAAAACGGCTTTTAGGACTCGTTACGGTCACTACGAGTTCCTAGTTATGCCATTTGGTTTGACGAACGCACCAGCTGTTTTCATGGATCTCATGAACCGCGTGTGCAAGCCATACTTGGATAAATTCGTGATTGTATTTATCGATGACATATTAATATATTCACGAACTAAGGAGGAACATGAACATCATTTGAAATTAATCTTAGAACTACTCAGGAATGAGAAGCTTTATGCTAAATTCTCAAAGTGTGAGTTTTGGATCCGAGAAGTGCATTTTCTTGGACATGTCATCAACAAGGAAGGAATTCACGTCGATCCATCCAAGATTGAAGCTATCAAAAACTGGGAAGCACCAAGAACTCCGACTGAAGTGCGTCAATTTCTGGGTTTGGCAGACTATTACAGGCGATTCATCGAGAATTTTTCAAAGATAGCCTTGCCTTTGACCACGTTAACTCAGAAGGACAAAAAGTTTGATTGGACTAATAAACAAGAATCAGCTTTTCAATTACTGAAGCAGAAGCTGTGTAGTGCACCGATCTTATCCCTTCCTGAGGGAATCGACAACTTTGTCGTATACTGCGATGCATCACATCAAGGACTTGGTTGTGTGTTAATGCAAAGAGACAAGGTCATCGCTTATGCCTCACGACAACTAAAAGTGCATGAAAAGAATTATACGACCCATGACTTGGAGTTGGGCGCAGTTGTGTTTGCACTCAAGATTTGGAGACATTATCTTTACGGTACAAGATGCACTATCTTTACTGATCACAAGAGTCTTCAACATATCTTCGATCAAAAGGAACTCAACATGAGACAACGTCGTTGGGTAGAGCTACTGAATGATTACGACTGTGATATCAAGTATCACCCTGGTAAAGCCAATGTCGTAGCAGACGCCTTAAGTCGCAAGGATCGAGTTAAAACTCTTCGTGTTCGTGCTCTAGGATTAACAATTCATACGAGTCTTACTACTCAAATCCGAATGGCACAACAAGAAGCAATTAAGGAAAAGAACATCCAAAATGAAGCACTACGTGGAATGATCAAACAATTGGAGACGAAATCAGATGACACTCTATACTTCATGAATAGAACTTGGGTGCCATGTTTTGGTAACTTACGGAAGTTGGTTATGGACGAAGCCCACAAGTCCAGGTACTCCATTCACCCAGGTTCAGATAAGATGTATAAGGATCTAAAAGAATTATATTGGTGGCCCAATATGAAAGGAGATATTGCCACATATGTCAGTAAATGCTTAACGTGTTCAAAAGTAAAAGCCGAACATCAGAAACCGTCTGGCTTGTTACAACAGCCTGAAATTCCCCAATGGAAATGGGAACAGATTTCTATGGATTTCATCACGAAATTACCCAAGACGTCCGGTGGTTATGATACCATATGGGTAATTGTCGACCGTTTAACGAAATCTGCTCACTTTCTGCCAATTAAAGAAACCGACAAAACAGAGAAACTTACAAGACTCTACATTAAAGAAATTGTGGCAAGACACGGAGTGCCAGTTTCTATTATCTCTGATAGGGATAGTCGTTTTGTGTCAAGAATTTGGAGGTCGTTACAAGAAGCCCTAGGCACGCGCCTAGACATGAGCACAGCCTACCATCCACAAACGGACGGTCAAAGTGAAAGGACTATCCAAACATTAAAAGATATGCTCCGTGCGTGTGTAATTGATTTCGGAGGAAATTGGGATACTCATTTACCGTTGGCGGAGTTTTCCTATAATAACAGTTACCACACAAGCATTAATGCAGCTCCGTTTGAAGCTTTATATGGTCGTAAATGCCGCTCACCGCTATGTTGGGCGAAAGTTGGTGAAAAACATTTGACAGACCCTGAGATTGTCCAGGAAACCACTGATAAGATCTTCAAAATTAAGGACCGTCTGAAAGCGGCCCGAGACAGACAGAAGAGACGGAAACCGTTAGAATTTCAAATTGGTGACCGAGTAATGTTAAAAGTCTCACCATGGAAAGGCGTTGCAAGGTTTGGTAACCGTGGTAAGCTCAACCCTAGATACGTTGGACCTTTTGAAATACTGGCTAGGGTTGGTCCTGTAGCTTACAAGCTCAAGTTGCCACAAGAACTAAGAAATGTACATGATACGTTTCATGTATCAAATCTCAAGAAGTGTTTATTAGACGAGACGCTAATTATACCGCCTGACGAGATTCACATTGATGATAAACTTCATTTCATCGAGGAACCGATTGAGATTACAGATTGGAAAGTTCAAAGACTGAGACGCAGTCGAATCAAACTGGTTAAAGTACGTTGGAACTCAAAACGTGGTCCCGAGTATACATGGGAACGAGAGGATCAAATGAAGACGAAATACCCCTCCTTGTTTAAGGATGCATCAGTACAAGATGGCACGAATTGAATTTCGGGACGAAATTTTTTTAACATAGGGAGAATGTGACACCCGACATTTCAGGTTAATATCCGTACACGATATAAACGAGTTTATATTATATTTATGTTCGTGATTTACCTAATTGAATAAATTAGGGCATTAAAGTCTAAGAAAAGCCGTACATTGTTTCATTTCATATTTTGGTAATTCTAGGAGTTACCGGTTCACATACCCGTATAACCCGACTAAATACGAACGTTAGTGATTAAATTAAATACCCAGAAAAATATATATACATATATATTTTATTTTCACAAACTTTACGTACAACAATAAATTATTTTCAGAATAAATTTATAATACCGTGGAGGATCTAAACCGGATTTAATTACCCTTTTGAAACTCTAAGTAATATTAATACACTTAAAACTAATTGTTTGAAAATTTACCCCAAACCACTTTTATTGACTTTCTCAGCCGAAGCCAGAGAAAACCCACACCACCTTACTCGACCCATCCCACACCTGAGAAAACTCAGATAAAACCATACCCTCTCAGTCTCAACATCACAATTTCCTTTTCATATTTCTCATTTTCTTACGGCAAACATCCCATTTCTCTCCAATTCGAAGTCCAGTTTTAAGGCAAAATCCATCACGAATTCGGTGTTTTAAGAAGAATTTCAAGTGTTTCTGGAAAGAATCAAGCTAAGGAACTCAAAATCATTCTTCTGTTTTTCTCTCATCATCTTCATCTCTGTTTTAATGTAAAAACTCAATACTATCTACATTACTTCCTTTAAACCGAAACTAAACATACAACTTATTTGAAACGCAAGTAAGATAACAAGAAAAGTGTGTCGAATTCAAGTTTAAAACATAAAAAAATGCAGGACCGATTCTGTCAATCAGAATTGCAGTAATCGGAACTATAGTTTCGATACCTGTTTCTCAATCGAAACTAGGAGTTTCGGTACCTGTCTATTACACAATCGAAACTAGGAGTTTCGATACCTGTTTACTCAATCGAAACTAAAGTTTCGATGCCTGTTTGATCGAAACTAGGTAGTTTCGATACATATTGCCCAATCGAAACTAGGAAGTTTCGATACCCAGTTTGCTTAATCGAAACAAAGTAGTTTCGACATCTATTCTGTTCTGTCCTGTTCAATCGAAACTAGGTAGTTTTGATACCTGTTCATCAGTCCCATTGGGCAGTAACTTAGAACTGTTTTTACTACAAAACAAGTGTTGAACAACTAAGAAGATATTTTAAACAAACAACCAGATTTACAAAGTCGGTGAACAATTTGCAATATGAGACATTCGGTCTTAACACAATTTACCCTTTCGTATTTAGGGTACAAATAGTCAAGTTGACTAGAACAAATATCGTTACAAGCATACACAAACTCAAGGTGAGTTTCACCGCCCCTTTTTACTGTTTCGTACTATTTGGGGGAAGAACATACTTATAACTATTTTTATATGATAACAAGAAAACCAGACCCGACCTTTATGTATGCATGAGTGAACACATTTGGAGCTCGTAAAGTCCCCTGACCAGCATATTTATAACCATTAGCTATAGATTAGCCTGAGATTCTATGAATAGTACTATTGGGTCTGACACCCCCGGTCATGGTTAGTCGCGCTAACCGTGGGTCCCTCTGGCCAAATGACTGCATAGTGTTCTAATATTGCTCGTGAGGTACGAGTGAGGGGCAAAACACCTGGTCTTGGTTTGGTTATGCCTCATGTATGTACATATTATTTGTATTCCTGGCTAGTTTACAAATGGGTCAAACATTACTTGTTTTGTTTATCATATACGTAAAGATCATTTTCATGCAATTGGTTTGCTCATTGTATTCATATATAAAACCTGTGAACTCACCAACCTAGCGTTGACATTTTCAAGTATGTTTTTCAAGAAACTGAACGTGAAAGCAAGGGTAATACTACGTAGGGTTCATGCATACACGGTGGATACAACTTTTGAAGATTTTTCTTGTATAACCCATAATGTTCGGGTCATATTTGCAAAATCTTAATATTTTGTAACTTCAAATACTATTTTTGGGCTGTAAAACCTTAAATTTAATTCATGTATCCAGTTGTATGTATGCGTTTGCAATAATTATATGCTTTGAAAAACCATGAACGTCGCGCCTCGCGTTTCCGCCTTGGCGGGGTGTGACATTTTCGTGTCTACCATAAGAAGAAAAGGATAGTGATGAAGTCCATTGATATCAATTGGCATGAAAACAATCATACGGATGCAGGAGACGGTCCCAATTGGCTCTTTGACGTCGATTCAGTTTTTAAGTCATTTAATCTTCCTGATTTCTCTATTGAATCAACTCATGCTAATCCTTACTTCTCTGTGAACAATCTTGGGAACATAAATGATCAAGGCTCTTCTTCATCTTCTCAGGTTGAAATTCCTGTGCTTGCTAATGCTGAATCTAATATGGAGTCTTCTGGTTCTGGTGCAACAAGTGAAACTGTTGAAGACAACTCCATTCCAATAGTAGATGTTGCACCACAATCACCTGCTGAAGATCCTATTAATGATATTGCTGATCCTCGTGCTGAAAATCTTACCAATTTGGAAGAAGTCGTGGAAGAAGATGAAATTCCTCAACTGCGAATTCACAAGATTCATCCCACCAATAACATCATTGGACCACTCAATGTGGGTGTTAGTACCCGAAGTGCCTGTGAAGCATTTGAAAACAGCATGTTTTCCTGCTTCATCTCTCAAACTGAACCAAAGAATATTAAAGCAGCTCTACTAGAAAACAGCTGGGTGGAAGCAATGTAGGAAGAGCTACAGCAATTCTCAAAGTTACATGTGTGGAATTTGGTGGATCTACCCAAGAACAAAGTTCCAATCGATACTCGTTGGGTCTTTCGCAACAAAAAGGATGAAGGCGGCACTGTGATTCGAAATAAAGCTCGTCTGGTGGTTCAAGGTTTCTATCAAGAAGAAGGGATTGATTATGAGGAAGTCTTTGCACCAGTGGCTCGTTTGGAAGCCATCAGAATATTTCTCGCCTATGCAGCCTACATGGACTTCACCGTCCATCAAATGGATGTCAAAAGCGCATTTTTTGTATGGCAAAGTTCAAGAAGAAGTATATGTCAAGCAGCCGTCGGGTTTCATTGATTCTAATTTTCCAGACCATGTTTACAAGTTAGACAAAGCATTGTACGGTCTTCACCAAGCACCTCATGCGTGGTATGAAACTTTATCAAAGCATCTGCTTGAGAATGGTTTCACACGAGGATCAATTGACCAAACCTTGTTCAAACGGAAGGAGGAACAGGATACAATCATGGTGCAAATTTATGTGGATGCTATCATTTTTGGTTCTACAAATCCCCGTCTCTGCAAAGAATTTGAAGAAGTGATGCGATCTAAGTTTGAGATGAGCTCCATGGGGGAAATGAAGTTCTTTTTGGGACTACAAGTTGATCAGTCTGAGTCATGAATCCTTATCCATCAAGAAAAATACGTAAAAGAAATCTTGACCAAGTTCAAAATGGCTGATTCCCATCCAGTAAAAACTCCTGTGGAAGTTCGACATTGTTTGACTCCTGATATGGATGGGGAAAGCGTTGATCCGCATATATATCGCTCTATGATTGGATCTCTCATGTATCTCACGGCCAGCAGACCCGACATCATGTTTGCAGTGTGCTTGTGTGCACGTTTTCAGGCTAATCCTAAACTCTCTCATTTATCTGCTGTCAAACGTATTTTAAGATACTTAAGGTATAAGCCAAAATTGGGTCTGTGGTATCATAAAACTGACTTGTTTGATCTTGTGGCTTTTTCAGATTCAGACTACGGGGGTTGCAACTTAGACCGAAAATCCACTTCTAGAGGTTGTCAATTCCTTGGCAACCGCCTTGTCTCATGGCAATGTAAGAAACAATCCACCGTTTCCCAATCCACCGCCGAAGCCATTGCCGCAGCCCTCTGTTGTTCCCAAGTCAGATGGATACACCATCAGATGCTTGACTATGGGATCACATTCCATGAGACACCCATTCTGTGTGACAACACTGCAGTTCCCCATATCACTAAAAACCCTGTTCAGCATTCCAAAACCAAACACATTGAAATTAAACATCATTTTATTCGTGACTGTGTTGAAAAGAAGCATATTCGAATTGTTGAAGTCAAAACTAATAAACAAACCGCAGACATCTTCACAAAGGCCTTTGACTCTACCAGATTTGCCCAACTGGTGGAAATGCTTGGAATGATCAACTTTCAGTAAATTGTGTAAATAATTTTTCTATTTTTTTATTATTATTTTATTTTATTTTTTTATTAATTCTGTTTAAACTGTCTAAGAAAATTTCAAAAAGATTTTATTTTTTTTAATAAGTATCCACGCAAATCTTTTGGGGGAGAAATATAATATTTTAATATTGAAAAGAATTGCTGTGTATATAATCTTACAAGTTGCAAGAAAAATTGAATCTGACATTTGAGAAATGATAGTGTCTGACCAACAGCGATGGTGTTTACTGAGGTATAGCTGGTAGGCCCGACATATGGTTAAAACTCGTAAGTAGTGTGAAAAACCTAATATATATCTCATACTTGTGTGTTTGAATCCATTATTGAAACATCAAACCCATTTTTATATCTAAGAAAAACCGATTCAATCAGATACAGGCTTACGTATTGGATTCCTATTCATACGCCAAGTGACCGTCAATATAACGATATTTACCACCGATGACCCCGTATGTTTTGCTCACGCAAAAATCTCGGGTGCTCATCCTTTTCCCATCCACTTGGATGATTTGACCCTGTCTATTTTGCTTACGCAAAGATCTCGAGTGTTCAACATTTTTCTATCCGCTTGGATAATTTTACGACTTCTTCTGTTTTGCTTACGCAAAGATCTAGAATGCTCGTACTTTTTTAATATCTACTTGGATATTTTTTATTTTTATTTTTCTAAATCCACTTGGATATCTTATTTTAATTTGGTGGTACTTTGACATTACTAAGACGGTACCTTGGTTAATCAGAAAGAGATGATAGGATGAAGATGGGTACTTCTTGAGGATTGATAGGTTTTTCAAAATCATTTTATTTTAATATGTGGGGTACACCTTGTATGTTGCTTAAATGGTACCTTCTAATCACATGAAATCTTTGTACAAACAAATGTTCGGGTTTACTTTGCACAAATATCAGCTATCTTCAGGGACTCACAGTAGTGAATTGCAAAAGGAAGTGTTTCAATAGACTGACCAGATCTGATCTCATGTTGGATCTTTTTCAAGAAGAAAAGTGTAAATATCTTGTGTATAATTTTATTAAATATCGAAACTAGTTGTACATATCGAAACTACTTTGAACTATCGAAACTAGTTGTACATATCGAAACTACTTTGAACTATCGAAACTAGTTGTACATATCGAAACTACTTGAACTATCGAAACTACTTTGTACATATCGAAACTAGTTTGTCCTATCGAAACTAGTTGTTTCGACAGGGGCAATTTTGTATTTTGTCTCACAAGAATTAAAAGCCTTCATAAGCAATCCCTCCCGTCATACTGATTCTTACTCATATTTTTCAAAAACCTTTTCGCCTTCTCCGTCTTTCACACAATCTCTCAAATCGTCGGTCTGGGTTGCAAGATATCAACTGATTTTCCCCGTTGTCTCTATCGTCTCCATCATCAGGTAACGTCTCACAACCTCCTTTTGACGATTTTTGCAAATACGGCAGATCCAGGGTTTCAAAAAATTAAAATTTGTTCGACTAAATCTTCATAATAATAGTTGTTTGTGTGCTTCTCTATGTTTGCATACATTTCAATACTGATATATCTTAGAACTCATGATTATTTGTGTATTCTTGCAGATAACAATTCACATTCGGTAAGATGAAGCTCCGTCACTTACAGGCCACTCTAAACCTTTCTTTTAAATTGTTTATATCAGTCTGAGTATAACGAATCAGAGGGGTTTGGGTTTCAAAACCAAGTAGTTTCGATAAAAGGGTTCAACACTTTCAAAATTATGTTAAAAATTTTCAATCGAAACTACTAGTTTCGACACCCAAACTTGCCCTAGTATCTCTGATCGAAACTAGATAGTTTCGATAAGTTCATCTCCATCGAAACAAGTTGTTTCGACAGTTTTGATCTCCATCGAAACTAGTTGTTTCGACAGTTTTGATCTCCATCGAAACAAGTTGTTTCGACAGTTTTGATCTCCATCGAAACTAGTTGTTTCGACAGTTTTGATCTCCATCGAAACTAGTTATTTCGACAGTGTTGATCTCCATCGAAACTAGTTGTTTCGACTGTATTGATCTCAATCGAAACTAGTTGTTTCGACAGTTAGGACTTCAAATTTTTTCTAAGTGTTGATATATCTTGTTTCGATTTAGTATTTTCAGAAATCTTACTTATTGTGCAAAATTGATAAACTTTACAGGTATGGATCTCTTATTTGTTAAAAGACACAATGTCTGTGCATTCCTCAATGCCAATGATCCTAAGGCTGCAGAGTTCATTCCTGTACTAAATTTCCTGGCAAACTCCAACATTAGCTTTGCTATCAGCAATAATCTGCCGGTGTTTGAGACAACTATACGAGAATTCTGGGAGACTGCAGAAATCATCACAATTAAGAATATAGAGCACATTAGAGCAACTGTGCGTGGCCAAGAAGTCTTACTTTCTGAAGCTACAATTAGAGAGGTACTTCAGTTTAATGATAATCCAGATGCACCTATTGAATTCCCAATTTTCTATGTTAAAGAATGCTTTAGAAGGTTGGGTCATCCAGATGAATTCAAGAGTGGCCAGATAATCAAGAACTCCTTACCAAGCCACTGGAGATATATAGTGCACGTGTTTATTCACTGCCTATCAATAAGAAAAGGAGGGTTTGATTCAGCAAACAGCACTCTGGGCTCAGCTATTCTGGGGATAATCAAGGGAAGAGATTACAACTTTTCTGGATTCATATTCAGACAGTTAAAAGACAATCTAACTGGAGCCGTGAAGGAGAAATTCTTGGCATATCCTAGATTTTTACAAATTATCATCAATCATATTCATCCTGAGCTGCAACAAGGTGGGAACATCTTTGTGTTCGATCACATGATTGCCAAGACTCTCAGCTACATGAGGAGTACTAACAAGAGAACCAACAAGGCAATAGCTGACATTCCCCTGTTTGGTTATATCATTGGTGAAGAAGAAGAATTTATCCCTGACATTGATCCTGATCTTGAAGAAGAGAACTCATCATCTGAAGAAGAAGAAATGGAAGTTGAGCAAGATCAAGGTAATGCACCTATTGATGAAGATGAGATTGAGATAAACGTCCCTGAAGTTCAAGAACAAGAACAACCCATCATTGAGCCTGTGATAGAGGCTCCTTTTGTTGAACAAATTCAGATAGTTCAAGAGCCAGCAGTTAATGTTGAAGCTGGCATGCATGGAGTTGAGGAGGAAGTCGCAAAATCAAGTGGAACTCTGGATGCTGGGATTTATGGATCTGACTACTACAAGTCTGATTCAGATGATAGAACAATGCATCCCGCATCTTCCTCTAAACGACATGTTGAGTCAGGTTCTGATTTTGAGGAAGAAGAGCCTAAGGCAAAGAAAATAAAAATAGGATTTGAAGACTTGTCATCCTCATCATATTCTCTATTAGCCACTCCACAACCATCTTCACAACCATCTCCACAACCTACTCCACAACCCACTCCACAACCATCTCCACAACAATCACCCATCCATACTACTCCCACATCACCAACTCATGATTCAGCCTCTCCTGTACCAAGAGTTAAGACTCTAAGCCTTGAACTGAAGAAAATGCAGGATACGATTCAAAAGAAAGATGAAGTAATTGAAGGCTTGAAAAATAATTTGCATAATGTCCAAGAAGAGGTTAAAGACCTGAAGCTGGAAGTTGGGGGTTTACATACCCAAATTGAGGTCCAACAAACTCAACTTGAAACACAGCAGAAACTAATATCAAAGCAAAATGAAGAATTCAAGGCTTTGGCTGAAGCAGTAGAGCAGCTCAAAGCCTCAATGGTTAAACCTGTGCAAAAACAACCAACTACTTCAACAGCTCAGGGGGAGACCACATCTATGGTTGAACCCTCATCTCCTGACCTTGTAACTAATCCAGAATCTGCACTAACTATATTTGCTGGGCATATTGAAAAGACAAAAGAGACGGTTGAAGTCAAAATTGAAGGTACAGAACTAAACCTTCCCTCAGCTAGTGAGAGAAGAGAAGCAAGGAAGAGAGGGAAAGGGACTTCCACTGAAATAGAGACCGTGATTCTTGATGAAGAAGACATCCCATCTGATGATGAGCTGAATGCCCTTTTAGAAGACATCAAAAACTTTGGGTATAATGATCTTTATCCAGAAATCCTGACCACTGAAGAAAAGGAGACTGAGCGAACTAGATACTTTACGGAAGACGGATATGAAATTCAAACTTTATCTAACGAAGAAAAGGGTGAAGATGATGTTCAGTTTAATCTTATCAAAACAGTCACTCCTGAACCAACCACTACAGTCTCCGAATCCGGTCCAGCACAAGATTCACCCTCGGTTGCTCCTGAACCTCCAACTTCAAGAAAGTCCTGGTTTAAGAAAATAATTCAGGAGGAAACTCCTAAGACATATGAGTGGATAGCAGAGCATCAAGAACTAAAAAGGCCTCCAATTGGCTGGAAGTATGATGCTGAAAGGAAGCTCTTTATCATAAGAAGATATAGAGGGGGAGTTCAGCACTTTAAAAATATGACTGACTTCCAAACCCTTCCTTTCTATGACCTCAGGGATTTAGCTAAACTTCCACTTCAAAACCCTGGGAAGGTCAAGATGGCTTATGACTTTGAGAAATTTCTGCATTCTCAAGTCAATAATGATTTCAAAGGAATGAAGCCTAGGAAAACTCAAAAGAAGATCTCAAAGACTAGGTTTCATCCTAAGACTAACAAGCCATATGTGTTTTTAAGATACAAGCCTGCCCAAACACACAAGACCATCACCATTCCAAAATATGTACCTGTCTAGCTACAAACTTTCAGAAAATGGTACTACGACCCAATTATTGGCAGTGCAGTGATCGAGTGTGAGGGAAAGGAAGACGTCACCATATTTGAGCCCATGGAGCTGTTGAAGTTTCAGCCTGAAGATCTGGAAATCCTTTTTCAGAATCATATTCAGGCATACAGTGATGAAGATGAAGCTGATGCTAAAGCCTACCAACGGGTTGTATCTCGCCATGTTAAACCTTTTATACCGAGGACAACTTAAGGACCAGCTGCTTGATGAAGAGCTGAAGACGGTAATGCAACAGCTTAGGGGGAGATTGTAGAGTCATATCTGAGATATAAGCTGTTGTCATTTATTGTTTGTTTAAACAAGTTTTAGACTAGTTTACTTTCTGACATTTCATTAAATGTAATTTCAGTTTTATGTAATTTACTGTTTTTATTTCTAAGTCTGGGCCATCGAAACTACTTAGTTTCGATTGAGTCTGTTCAATCGAAACTAGTAGTTTCGATAGATGGTAGTTTCGACAATATTTGTATCACATGTAAATGGTCAATCGAAACTAGTAGTTTCGATTGAACATAGTTTCGATACTGTCACTACTATAAATAGCCTAGTTTGAGAATGTTTAGGGGTGAGTAGCGGCTGTAACCCTGAACCTTCTCTTTCACATTTTTCCTGAATCAATACAATTTGAAGTTGTTTATTCACTGTGTTCTTACACTTTCATACCATTTGCGTATTGATTCAAACTGTGGTTAGCCTGTTATATTCACCAACAATGTTTCTATTATCTATTTCACCACCATACACACAGTTTTCGCCTGTGTGTGTGTGTAATCGATCAAATCAGTGATTTCAAGAGAAATCTGGACCTACAAAATATCCCAATAAGAATGATGAATTTCCAAAGCTTTCTAACTTTCTGTGTAGTCTGATCACCTCAGCTTTAGATTTAGCAATATCCTTATCTTTCCCAGCAAGATCAGTATTTCTCTTTTCAGTTTCTGCAAAGGCCATATCCAGGTGATATGCCTGCTCTTTGATCTTCAAAGTCAGAGAAGTTATATCCCTCTTCAGTGATTCTGTCCTTTCAAAACATACATTCTCATTATCTTTTAATTTCTGATTTACCGTGTGCATGGATTTCATATCACAGATGAGGTTTATGTTGTCATCCATAACCCTCATCATTTTATCCTTCACTGAAATACAGTTAGAACAAAACGTTTCAGAGTTAGAAACTACCGTATCATTTTCTTCTGAAGAAGATGCACCAGGAGCCATGAATACGTCATCATTAGCTTCACTCTTTTGAGCAATAATGACAGGCTCTGTATAAATTTTTGATTCACTCAGATCATCTTCAACTGTCTAAAAGCTTTCTTCAGTTATCACATCAGTCTCAGTAGATTGAGTACTTTCACTAGAACGAACAGTCTCACTATCAGTTAAATCTGCAGAAGAATCACTTTGAGAATCACCCTGCTTCTCCAATACATCTTTGATCAAGACCACAAACACTTTAGTAGTAGCTTCACCTGTCACACCCCAACCGACGGCGGAAACGTCGGGGCGGGACATGTAGACTGTTCATGAGCACATGCTTGACTAAAATTTAATATATTAAAACGTTATATTTCCCTTCACAAATTTCAATTTCAACAATACAAGAATATTTAAAATACATAACATATTCATTTGTTTCAATTAACTAGGTCCACAACCTAAGTGTAGCAACTTGATCAACTCAAACTTTTGTACCTGAAACATGATGAAAACGAGGTCAACTAAAAAGTTGGTGAGCATACATAGGTTTTGACTCTAAATAGCATCAAAGTGTTATGTGTAAACAAATCCATACAAGTCATGATTAACAAGGCATTTATGGGGAGTTACTATTGTGTAACCAAGTAGTACAATCAAACCTTTGTAACTAGCATGCAAATTGTGTTGTCAGTAACAATCACCCCAATCTGGGTGGGTTTGTCAGACTCAATAGATCTATCATTCTTAACCGTCGGCTTGGTTAGTTAATGATTGTACATTTAATTGCAAATAAGTAGTTAACACACCTAGCACTCAAACATAAAGCTCAAATTGCACACAAATTATAAAGTGGATTTGTATTGTGTAGTTTATGTAAATCATTGTAAGTTGTGATCATGTTTCACCCCAAATTGTAAAAACAGTGAAAAAGGGGCAATGTAAAACTCACCTTGAATAGTAGAGGGTTGAAACTTGTAACTTGTAGCAACAGGAATTAGGGATGCCCTAAGTTAAGTAATATATGTTATTTAATATATAGAAATGATTAAAGGAGACAGGAACGGAACGATTTTGACTTTAGAATTTGGAACGAATGAACGAATACTAAAGATTTGAATTTTTAACGGTAACTAAAGTGATAAAGTATTTTCATGAAATAATGTTTTATAACTTTATTTATAAAGAGATTTTAGATAGCATCAATAAATGTTAATTGCTAGTTTAATAAAAATAAATACCCTATTTAAACGATTAGGTTAAAATAGTTATCATGATGGAAGAATAATATTTATATGAATATCAATTGAAATAAGTAATTAAATTAATTATGCAAATGGTAGTATTATGGTTGACCAAATTACCAAAGAATCAAAAAATATGTGAAAGTAATAATAATATAATTTTTAATAAATAAGATATTTATAACACTAATTTTATTGTTAATTTTGAACCATGTCGTTATAATAGTTTAGGTATGTATAACCCCTTTTGATTAATAAAAGTCATGACGTGACTATAATTCTAAAAGTTATAAAATAATGGGGGTTTAGTTCTAAAAACGCTCAACATTTGTCATCCTTTATAAGTATATATATTGGTAACGAAATAACACACGTGTAGTGCTTTTAAAATATTTGTTATATGTTTGAGATAATTAGAACAAATAAACATAGTTATAAATATCTATATCTATATATATATATTTGAAAGTGATATTAATTGTAAACCCTTGAACGATTCTAAAAGATAGGTCTATAACAATAATTGTTTATCTAGAAAATTATATGTATATATAACTATATATTTTTGTTTACAAAAGATAATAACTATAAAATTCTTGAAAGTTTATAATAGAAATGAGTTTTTTTTTACCATAATATAATAATAATAATACATAATTTGTGTGTGTGGGTGTCAAAGAAGAACAAGAAACAAAAGAAAATGGAGCAGAGCCAGGTTCGAACTCGCGACATGTTCTGTGGGAAAGGAATGATTTTAACCAATAGACCTGAGCACCTGTTTGTTTAAAATTCAGAACCAATTTGGTTTTAGTAAATGGGTTCTGAGAACCCATCTTCCCCATTGAGTTCAGTCGCAACCCAGACCCAACTCCCTTAACCCTAATCGATTTCTAGAATAGAAGCAGAAAAATGGGACGATTAACATGGGGAAGTGGTTACCTGAAGTAAACGATTTGGATAAGAAAGAGCTAGTAATGTCATCGATTTGCGAGGTCCTCCCCCCGTTCCCGTGTCGATTGAGATTAGAGAGAAAATATTGAATTTGCATACTGATCTTGATTGTGAAGTGAAATAGAAATTATCGGAGGCTATCAGGTGGTTTGAAACGCGTTTTACTCCTTGATTGGGACGAGATTGGTGGAATTTGAACTTCATTTGTGGGTTTTAAAAACCCACGACCGTAACTCCATGTTTGGTTTTAAAAAAACGTGATTTTGTAACCAACTCGGCTAATTACTAGTTCCTAAATATCGCAAATGGGATGGAGAATGATTTGGGTGAATTTGAATCCCGAAATTTCAGGGATTGATTGAGGTTTGGGTCGAGTTTGACTTTTCCAAAGTCAAAATTGAGTCTAAAATTGGTTCATGAGGAAGGGGTTCAAAGTTATATGTGGAGGGTTCAAGACTCAATTTAATTGTTTAAACCCATTTTATTTATTTAGAAAATTGTTTTTATAAAGTTTATAAAAATCTAAATATTATTTGTTTAGTTGTAATTAGTTTATAAAGTAAAACTTTATAAATGTTCTAGTTAATATAATTAAATATAAATATTAACTTATACATTTGTAGGTAACTACATATGATAAGTAAAATGTACATGCATGATCAAGACGTACGAGTTTTATATATATATATATATATATATATATATATTATATAATAAATATAACAAGGTATATATATAAATATACACACATATGTTGAATATATAATAGATAAAAATTTGTAATTGAAAGTTTAAAATTTGAATTGATACACATTAAATAATAATCCATGTGACTTATTGTGCTAAACAAATATGAGATTGAAATAGGATGACATAATTGCCTGAGTTAAAATAATATAGTATTAGACAATCATGGATGTTACAGTATCCACATGTTGAGAGAATTTTGTCCCGAAATTTAACTGATAGGGGCTACTAAATCAGGAAGGAAAATATATAAGTTTGGATTCTCCACGAGTTTTGATTATCTGTCTAAGGAGTATAATTGATAACAAGGTTCAGGTATGTTTCTCAAAGTTAGGCACGGATAATGACAGTGGATTTAGTTTTTGAAATGAATTTAAGGAGAAAAACTGCCAAATAATAAATTGGATTTTAAGGGTTATATGCATTACTTGGAATGGATTTGATAGGAATTTGATGATCAGGGATTGTTTAATATGTTGTCAAATATGCTCAAAACTGTTAGTGGACAAGAGGTTACATAAACATTGGTCTAGGTCAAAACTTCACGTGACACTAACAACGCTACTACTGGTAATATGATAGAGCACTTATATATAGGAAGTACCATCGACGTATCCACCATGCCCTTGTCATATCCCATTAGTTTTGTCGTTATATATCACGATAGGTTTTAGGTCATAACACACGATAGAATTCGCTATGTTTTCCATGCGCTGATTTTTACAATTACGTGTGCACCCGTAATTACTCAAATCATCGTATGGTCTGTATAGGTACTTCCATTGTGTGCGGGTCAAGTGGGGTGCAAATTTACTTAGTTCATGTCTATTGTTTTCACATGTAAGTTGCTAATAAGTAACTATGTCCCTAAATAGACAGGTCGGTTAGCAACTAATGAGTAACAAGGTAGTATAACTTAAAGTTTCATAGTTTACTCGTGTTTAAACAAGAATACGTCAAAACACCGAGTTATTTTAAAGTGTTACAGCTTCCTCGTGTTTGAACAAGTATACGTCAAACCCCGAGTAGCTTTAATGTGTTATGGTTTTCAAGTTTGGTGAATAAAGTGTATGACCATGCTTCATGTATATCGTGATCAATCAATTGCAACAATTGTAAGTAACCTAATTTCATGTATAATGTAAACACACAAGTCTCATGTATGATCTAGTGTTATGTAGTTAGTAATCAACTAGGTTTCATGTGTAACGTGAACAACTTGGCATCATGTATCTTGTAAAAATCAACTAAACCTATTTGTAATTAATGCAGTATCATGTGTATTGCGAGCAACAGATTTCATGTATGGTATTAACAACTTAGTACCACGTATTTGTAAATCAACAATCTTTCATGTGTAATGTTAGTAATGTAATATCGTGTATCTTGTAACCATATGAGTTTCATATTCAATGCGGACACTCAAGTATTATGTATCAACCAAATGATTGTTATGTATTGTGTGATCATTTTAGTATGTGCATATTACAAACAACTACGTTTCATATATTACATAATCAATCCAGTAGAACGTGTATTGCAAATAATCAATTTTCACATATCATGTAATCAGTGTAGCATTGGGTATATTGGAAGTAACTGGGTTTCATGTATCATGTGATCGTGTTGTGTATATTGTGAATGTGCATACGTATATTATTGAATTTTGAGTGTGACGTATATTAAAGAGTTTTGCATCTGGTTAAGCGTTGCGAAGAAGCGTGTTGTTTGGCGTTCGTGAAAAAGGTGGTAGTTAGGTTTTAGCTTTTTAAATTTTTGTTGAGGCTTGTAGAGGTAGTTAACGTCTATGCGGTATGGATCGTTTCTTGAAGCGGCAAGAGGAAGATAGCGAGGAGGTTCTGAAAACATTCGGGGAGATGTGTTTACAATTTCTGATCTTTGTTTAAAAATAGGAATTTGTAAATTGTTCTTGGTTGTAGATATATAAAGTAGTGAAATCATTGAGTTACATAATCCAAATAAATAGACAGTTTATAGGAAAAACTTTTTAAATTTTCAATCATTATAGGGAGGATATTTTTAAGAGGAATTATTGGCAAATCAAGTAGTTGTATATTAATTTAGCCAAGTTCTTGAAATAACTACTTTAATGAGGAAAATCATACTTATTTATCAAATTGGAAGTGATATTTTTATAAAATAGGTTGTATTAAATTCCCTTGCAAAGTGAAAATGTTTATGAGAACTTGATATTTCTGATACTCTTTTAAAAGTTTGGTAAACATTTGGTTTGAAAATAACGAGGTTGTTTAAATCTAATATGATGATTTGTTTACGAAGGAGATTAAATCGTATTGAATGGAGAAGGTGATACTTGAAGGATCTTGATTAAATATGATGGATGAAATTCACATTCAACATATTAAATCATTGAATAATAACTTTAGAATTGGATAAATATAAAATTTATTAAATGCTGAAATGGTAAACATCATTCAAAACATAAGAAAATGGTTCTCAAACTGAAAATTTAAAGACAATAAATAAAATTTCTGTTAACGTCTTTGGTAGCTTTCCACTAGAAGGAAGATAATCACCAAGACGAGCACCGCTATTGTTTACACGGGTAGTCGATCTGTCTTCAGCTCTAGCCGTTTCCGTACGATTCTCCAGTATTTCTTTTTCGAGGATGGAGATTAATTCCTTTTGGTGCCCTAATTGGTTTGCTAGGCTATCCATTCTCTGTCCTTGCAAGTCGTGCATTACCCCCTGCTCCATCCTTTGCCTCTCAAATTCTGAGGTCCTTACATATTGGTGAATGTCATTGGTTGGAATTCCCATAACACTAGTGGGTGCCATGGTGTGCCTTACCCAAGGGTTAGAATGATACGGGTCGGGCATTAGATATGGGTCTCTTAGTGGGGGTGGTAACTGATTGTGTAGGTGGGGTGTCTGATACGGGTTCCTGGGTGGGGGTGATCCAGATGTTCGAAGTCTTGGGCCGGTGTTCCTAATCCAATCTGCCCTTACATCAAACCTTGGTCTAGCGGCTGGGGGTGTTGGTGACTGATATACGGGTGACCCAGTGTCTTCTTCCCAATCAGATTCTGCTCCGGGACGGTATACCGGGGAGGATGGAGAGTAGGAGTCCATGTCTAGCAGGAAAACAATGAACAGGTTGTAAGCGATAATGAAATACCAAGTGTTAAGTATAGGAGTTCTAATAGGTTTAGAGTTTGACTAGTCATAACACCGAGTCGTCACAATAGTATTTTAGAAATACATTTGACCTATAAGCAATGCATCCCTGAGGAGAATTTCCAGGAAAGAGGGGTGGGTCACTAAGACACACTTAAGTACCCAGTCTTTCCTTAGCCAGAATCTCTCATGGGCCTACACACTATTCCAGCCATCATGTATTATTAACACTATTGTTAGGCTCATGGTCATGATGGGAATTGTTGTGGATTGGGCTTTGAGGCCCAAAGATGGGGTTTATTAAACCTAGCAGGCTTCTTCTTCTTGGAGGATAAGTGGATTCTTAGTTTATTATTAATGGGCATTAGTCCCAATTAGACCCAATGGTCTAGATTTTGATCATAAGAGATGGTGATATTTTGTGTGTGAGATTAAGGGTGCATGAAGAACTAGGTGTGTATGAGTGGGTGTGGAAACTTAGGATAGCACTTTAAATAAATCAAATAGGTAGCATGAATAGAGCACAACAATTATCAGGCAGTGTGACACATAAATTATTAAGTATTATAGCATATGATGTAATTATTTAGTATAGCATGTAAAATATTCACATAAGATATAATCATATAGCATGTGGTAGCATGGCATAGTATGGGTGTCCTAAGGTTATAGTCTAGGTCAAGAGTGTCTAATAACCTAATTCACTATAACCAAGGCTCTGATACCAATCTGTCACACCCCGCCCCGACGTTTCCGCCGTCGGTTGGGGTGTGACAGATTGGTATCAGAGCCAGGTTCGAACTCGCGACCTGTTCTGTGGGAAAGGAATGATTTTAACCAATAGACCTGAGCACCTGTTTGTTTAAAATTCAGAACCAATTTGGTTTTAATAAATGGGTTCTCAGAACCCATCTTCCCCATTGAGTTCAGTCGCAACCCAGACCCAACTCCTTTAACCCTAATCGATTTCTAGAATAGAAGCAGAAAAATGAACGATTAACATGGGGAAGTGGTTACCTGAAGTAAACGATTTGGATAAGAAAGAGCTAGTAATGTCGTCGATTTGTGAGGTCCTCCCCCCGTTCCCGTGTCGATTGAGATTAGAGAGAAAATATTGAATTTGCGTACTGATCTTGATTGTGAAGTGAAATAGAAATTATCGGAGGCTATCAGGTGGTTTGAAACGCGTTTTACTCCTTGATTGAGACGAGATTGGTGGAATTTGAACTTCATTTGTGGGTTTTAAAAACCCACGACCGTAACTCCATGTTTGGGTTTAAAAAAACGTAATTTTGTAACCAACTCAGCTAATTACTAGTTCCTAAATATCGCAAATGGGATGGAGAATGATTTGGGCGAATTTGAATCCCGAAATTTCAGGGATTGATTGAGGTTTGGGTCGAGTTTGACTTTTCCAAAGTCAAAATTGAGTCTAAAATTGGTTCATGAGGAAGGGGTTCAAAGTTATATGTGGAGGGTTCAAGACTCAATTTAATCGTTTAAACCCATTTTATTTATTTAGAAAATTGTTTTTATAAAGTTTATAAAAATCTAAATATTATTTGTTAAGTTGTAATTAGTTTATAAAGTAAAACTTTATAAACTTTATAAATGTTCTAGTTAATATAATTAAATATAAATATTAACTTATACATTTGTAGGTAACTACATATGATAAGTAACATGTACATGCATGATCAAGACGTACGAGTTTTATATATATATATATATATATATATATATATTTTATTTAATAAATATAACAAGGTATATATATATAAATATACACACATATGTTGAATATATAATAGATAAAAATTTGTAATTTAAAGTTTGAAATTTGAATTGACACATTAAATAATAATCAATGTGACTTATTGTGCTTAACAAATATGAGATTGAAATAGGATGACATAATTGCCTGAGTTAAAATAAGATAGTATTAGAAAATCATGGATGTTACATCACCCTTTTTCTTCAAAGCTTCCCATAGATCTCTTGAAGTTGGACACTTCCCTAGACTATGAAAGATTTCTTTTAGTAAAGACGTCGTTAAAGTTTCACGCGTCTTCATCTCTCGATAAAACATCTGCTTTTCTACTTTAGTAATAGCTGACACTGGTTTAGGAACACTATAATATCCCATGAACTAATAAGTAGGATGCACATATCCTTCAAATATGGGTGTCCAAAAGTTTTCATCAGTTTCTGATACGAACTGTTCGAACCGGACTTTTCAGCTACTGTAATCTGATATGCACAAAAGCCTCGGTGGCATAGTTCCAATCTCATTATCATCACACGAAATTGACATTTTAAAATTTTTGCGAAAATATCGGGAAAAAATTTCCCGCCAAAATACTCTTTTTAAAAATTTTAAAATTTCAAAAATGATTCAAAACAAGCATATAAACTTTCACTAAAAAATTTGGACAAGAAAATATTTCCCGCCTAACTAGAACACTAGCAAACTGAGTGAACACTAGCAAACTAGATAAGTTCGCCTGAAATTAGTTCGCGTGATACTGCCTGATCGAACTTTAATAAGTTCACCTGAACTTCACTGAGCGAACAATACAACAGGCGAACTTGATAAGTTCGCCTGATTCACTTCGTCTCTAACAGAATGATTAAGTTTGCCTAGTTCAGCTCTTCAACCAAAACACGAACCAAAAATTCCGAAAATCATCATATCTTGCTGAATTGATGGAATTTGATGAAATTGAACCGTAGGATTAAGTATAATGTGATATAGAACACTTCTAATGGATCAAATTCTTCAAATTAATCCAAAATCATTCCAAATTTGTCAAAATTTCTCCATGTTTGTCAAGAACACAAACAAGATGAAAAATTCTTCAAAATCTCTACAAATTCAGTGATTTTTGATGTTGATTGTACACAAAAACACCACGAATCTTCTGCTAATCAGGAGCAAAGGCGCTGATACCACTTTGTAGGTCCTTGACTCGATGCGTGACAGATCTCTAGACTCATGGTACAACATGGTGATAACGTGCGGAATCCATGATCAACGTGCTCGTGTAACTCAATCAACAACAGTGTAAATAAACGCTTTGTATTTCCACCACAAATCTCAGTTTACAAGTTCTCTCAGTTTTTCTATTCTGTGTTCTATTCTGATCTATCATCTAAGACTTGCAAACACCTGTTTATAGGAACACACAACACTTTAGGCGAACTTAACAAGTTCGCTCCTAAAGATGCTTAGGCGAACTTGTTATCGCCTCTCTATGAACTTAAACAATATTGTTATCAAAAGTCAAAAAACATGTCCTAACATGAAGACACCATCAAAAGAGTCCTACAGTTCAGAGATCTAGCAACCGACCCAGTCACTTATCCTGATTACTTTGTGGATGGGTGATGGAGGCAGAGAATGGGATATGTCGGTGCTAGAGATTATGCCTCGTACAAGAAGATGTGTCTACTAGATCAATGGAGGTACTTTTATCACATCATGATTATGTGCATCTCTTCAAGGAAAGCATGTAAGGATGACATGGGTCATGCTTAGCAGCAGCCATGGTTAGACTTTCTCTTAACAAGGGCTACAACTTTTCTAAGTATATCTACAAGGCGATCACCGAACAAATTAATACTGTGGAAATGTTTAGATTCCTGTTGTACCCCAGATTTGTGCAACTTTTGATCAATGATGCTTTGCCAAATCTACCGGTAATTGGGGAGAGACTTCAAGTCAAGACGGTGGCAAAGAAAGTGTTCTCACAATTTCTAACGCCAAGCAGTATAGCTCCTACCCCTGAGCATACTCCTCTCTTTGGCCACTTAATCAATGAAGCGTATGTGGCCCCTCCAGATCTAAGATGGTTTAGTGCAGAGTCAGAGCCTGAACTGAGTGAACACTCAGATGAACAAGTAGAGGAGGAAGAAGAAGGCGATGAAGAATCTGAGAGTGATGATTCTAGTGATGGTGGTGATGATGAACAGGAAGGAGGAGATGGTGTTGAAGAGTCCGATTCTGAAGCCACTGAATCTGATTCATTTGACTCTGATGAAGCACCAGATCAATCACACCCCAGGAAGTTGACAAAGGTTTCCCTTCCCGAGTCTTCTACCAAAAGACAAAGACAAGAAAGTACCAGCAGCGAATATGAACCCAATTCTAATTCGGATGCTGAATTACAGAGACAGCGAAGAGAAAGAAGTGTAAAGCATCGGGGGATAGGCCATTTGCAGCTGTCCTTAGAGATGTTAAAGTTCATGTGTCATGGCAGCCAATCTCTGAGGCTGTGACCACTGCATAAACCTCTATCTCAACCTCAACCCAGCTATACTAGAGGAGGGAGCAGTCGATTGCTACTACTTTCACAGAGGAAGTTCCTGTGATAGTATCCCTCCCGTTCCAATCTGCTCACCAGGTGATGGTGTCGAGTCCAATTCAGACGGAGTCGTTTACCATCACCCGAACCACCTTTGAAACCACAACCATCCTAACCACTATCCCCACTACCACCCTTCAACCCCTCAGTGAGCCCTTCTCTTATGGTGACTTCAGCCATGGGTTCAATTTTGATGACATCTTCACCTTTCCTCATCATACAGCCGAGGCCTCCACATCTAGGGATCCTGATCCAAGTGATGCAAGGATTTCTACACTAGAGACTCAGGTTGTTGGATTACTTGAGACGCTACAGAAATCAAAGGAGGAGTCTGAAAAGCAACAAGGCCAGATCAATTCTTTGGTTGATGAAGTAGCGGCCTTGAAGAGGCAACGGGCTGCTGATGACCAGTAGCGCAGGGAGCATGCAATGATGGTAAAGTTGGTCTGTGATATGACCAAAACGCTTGTTGCTTAGGGGGATAAACTTCAAGAGTTACTAAAGGATAAGGAGAAGCCGACAAAGCCCAGTAGTGATGAGGCTTGTCACCTAGTCGACCTGACTAAGGATGATGACAAGGAAAAGGATCCTGAAGCCGGTCCAAGTGGAATTGAGCAACAAGCGTTAGCGATTGTTCCCATTTCTGTTATGCCTATGGCTGAGGGGGAATCTACTCAGCATGAAGGTGATGTGTCTGGTAGTGGAGATAATAAAGGAAAGTCTCCGGCTGATGTGCTTTATGACCTATCTGATGAGGTTATACTTATGATAGAGCCAGACTATTCCAAGGAAGATCAGATCGATGCTCTCACCAACTTAGAAGAATGAGAGATCGAGTCTGATGAAGACTGGGATGTTGAAGATGATGATGTTGTGGTGGAGTTTCCAAAAGGATACGGTGAAGGAGTTTACGAGCTTGAGGATGGAGAGATTTTTGAAGCTCCAGCCTTTGAAGCTACTTCTAACACTAGTTCAGTCGTGCCTGAAACCGTTACTGAGGCTAGTTGTGCAGCAACCTCGACTGAAGCCTCTCCCACCGGTCCCCAACCTGTTGATCCTAAGGCTTGGAAGAGTAAATATCCTTGCGGATGGTTTACTAAGGATCAAGCTCCGGTCTGGCAAAAGACATCCATAATAGACAAACATGGAGCTAGAGGTATGATCTTGTCTGTCAAGTTCGAAGATGACAAGAAGTTGTTCGCCATCAAAAGAGCGGGTGGGGTTTAGTACTTGAAACCCACAAGTGAGCCGTTCAGCTCCCTGCCAAAGGACGATCAAGTGAATCTTGCAAACCGGGAGCTGCTGGGGAATTCTAAACACACAGTAGCAATGGGTTTGTGGAATACACTACAGTGAGTTAGCAAACTCTGAGGTTTTCAAGCCTCAAATGCCCAAAAGAGTCCGGGATAAGACTGTCAAACATCCTGTGACTAACAGAAGGCTTAAGAAGCCGGTTTACAAGCCAATGCTATGTGAAACAAAGATACCCTTGAGCAAGTTATCTCAGGATATCCTTGGCGACATATGGTACTGGTACGTAGATCCAAAGACAGGCGAGGCGGTGGTGATGGGAAGAGTAAGGTCTGCGAGTGGATGCTTGGAGCCAAAGGAACTGATCAGGGTCTTTGATGAAATCACTTTCATCAACTTCTCTGTGAAAGATCTGACGGCTCTCAATGAAAAATATTTCATCTACACGGACGAGTGGACGAAGCTTCAAGCATCAAGGAATGACAAGCTAGTCAAGTTCTATCTTGACTACAAGCTGAAGATGGGAAGCTAGTGCTGCAGGAGGTTGAAGACCGAAGACAATCTAGAGAGTAGTCAAGGGGGAGTTTGTTGAAGCACGTTTGTGTGACAGACACTCTAGATGTTGTCTTATGCTTTTGTACTTTCCTTTCTGTACTTGTATTTGTATTTAGTATCTGTATGTATTGGTTTATCAAGTTGTAAACGTATACGTAGGTACTTGTACTTGTTTGTCTTTGTATAGTGTTGTGCGCACTTAGCAAGTGCGCAGGATATAGTTCCTGCGTACTTAGCAAGTACGCATGCACAAAGGATGCGTACTTGCTAAGTACGCAGGAGTTAATCTGTTAGACCTAGATCATTTTTTTTGATTAGGCTTAGCTACTAATGTCTTTGTATGATGTAACCGTGAACCAAGGGATCACAGGTTGGGTAGATATGGCTCGGCCATTAGGCCGAGTAGGGGTATTTAGGCCTATTAAAGTTTGTATGGGTATAAATATCTCTAAACCCTAACCGTGGGAGGTTAGCGGTTGTTTTTAGTTTTCTCTGTATTTCCGTTTAGCTATATACGATTATTACAAGTGAATCCGTGTGTTCTTAAATCACCACAATCAATAGTTTCCACCTATCGATTGTGAGACTTGATATCGTGTTATTATTCGTGTGTTCATTTGAAGATTCATAGAGATTTGGAACTTACAATTGGTATCAGAGCCATTGAAGTCGTTCAAGGCTCAGTTTGGATATCAACGATTCAAGAATCATCTCTTTTTAAGGTATTGTCTACTGTATTCAGTTGAGTTTTTGGTACTAATCAGCTTTCTTTGGGAAGAATTGTCATAGGTTTTGCTAAGAATTGAGCTGCTCTCGTAATTTTTGGCTATTTTGCTGCAAAGAAGACGATTTCTGGGTTGGATTTGCTTAAAAAAATTCAACATGTTCATCGGGATTTACATTGAAGTTCAAAATTTGAATTCCTTAATTGGAGGAGTTATTTTTGGAATTGAAATCAAGTCCAAGCTTGATTCACGGCCTACCTCACGGGAATTCTACGCATTTCAGAGTTCACGGGCCTGCATTCCCAGGCTAGGTACGCGGTAAGGATTCTTGGGTTGATTACATCTTGGGAAAGATCACGGGTAAAGGTTCTCGGGTTAAGGTTCAAAGGATAAGTTGAAACTTCACGGGTTGGCACTTCACGGTTTGAACATTGTTTACTGTTTTAGTTCACGGCTACTAATAGGTTCTCGGCAACTAACTGGTTCACGGTTGCAAGTGGTTTCACGGCCCAGTATAAGTTCCCGGTATTGAAGTAGTTCATGTTTGCAGGTTTTTCAAGCTGTTCACGGTTTTCAAGCTGTTCACGGTTTCCAGCAAGTTCTTGGGTTCCAGCAAGTTCACGTTTGCGGGTTTTTCAAGCTGTTCATTCTTTTTTTTAGGTTGTGATCAAAGACCTAGTACTCTGATAAGATGAATTCTCAACAAGTCACCATGAACTTAAATAGTCTGCTCGACTTACAAATTGGTACAAGCACCAACCCTCCAAGACTAACTTGTGCTGAAGATTATGTGAACTGGAAATTTAGGTTCATGAATCATGTGTTACTGTTTGAAGCAAAGATGTGGAGAAGCATACTCAAGGGACCTCAAATTCCTATGTTTGATAAGGCTGGTGGTACTAAGGCACCAAAACAAATTGAGAATTATACTGATGAAGATTTTGATCTTGTTGAAAGAGACATAAAGGCTTTTGCTTCTCTAACCATGGCTCTATCACCTGATATAGCCCATAATTTTAAAGAGTGCACTTCTGCTAAGCAACTTTGGGAGTTCTTAGCTCAGGCCTTTGAAGGGAATGATGATATGAAGGCCATTATAAAGGAAATGATTCTGCATTAGTTTAACATGTTCAATCATGTCTTAGGTGAAACACTTGAAGCACAACTGCAGACATTCACAAAGCTAGTTTCACAAATGAGAGGTGCTCAGATTGTAATGAGCCACCCTGATCTGAATAGGAAGTTGTTGAATGGGTTACCACAAAGTTGGGATTGGAACGTTTCTCTGCTAAAACAAACCAAAGATTTGAACAAGATCACTTTAAATGATCTGATTTCTATTATCAAATCCTATGATCTGGATGACCAGCAAAGAAAAGTCAATGATGTTAACACAATAAACTCTGCTGGTGCACAAAGCAGCAACAGTGCTTTTCTCTCTGTCTCTCAGGGAGGATCTGGAGATACGAACTCTGGAGCTGCTGCTACACCTAAAACATCTGCAACTGAGCAACAGACATATTCTCCTCAACAAGCTAAGCTTATTGAAGTAAATACTTCTTTGTGCACTGCATCATGAATTGTTATGCAGCATTTGTCTCAGGCAATCTATCATCTTCAGAGGTCCTTACTGCTGAACTAAATCAAATTCATCTAGAGGATGTGGAGGAGCTGGATATTTCTTGGCAACTGGCTATGCCTGTCTTTAGGGCTAAAAGCTTCATTAACAAGACCAGAAAATTCAGATGGAGTGAAGACACAGGGAAAAAGACTGGTTTTAACAAGTGAAATCTTTGCTGCTACAATTGCCATGAACCAGGACACTTTGTAAGAGAATGTACTAAACCAAAGGAGCAAAGAGGAAGTGATGCTGGATCATCTTCAGGGGGGAATAATGCTGCTAACTCAAAGGCCTTGATTAGTCAGCAAACTGGTGGATATGACTGGGGAGATCAAATAAAGGAGTTGAATCTGAATCATGCTTTTATGGCAGATATTATTGGAGAGTCTTCTCCATGTCCATCTTCTGATACTCCACCTGAGGTAATTACTTCCCTGTGTTCTCAATCTTGCTTAGATAAAGTAGAACTTTATAGAAAACATAGTGTTGATCTAATTTTTGAGATGGAAAATTTAAAATATCATAAAAAGAAATTTCTTAAAACTGAAAAGGATTATAAAGAAGCAATAGAGGCTGGTAAAACGGATGTTTCTTTACTCAAATCTCAACTCAGCAATACATGTTGTTTGCTTACTGATGCTAAGCAAGAAATTGTAAGATTAACTACTGATCTAGAAAAGGCAAAATCAAACTTTTTCGAGGCCAAATTCAAAGTAGATTACTTTGGACAATCTAGTAAAGTTGTTGACATACTTGAAAATCAACTTCATAAACTAGGTAATGGGAGCAAGGGTCTTGGGTATAACAATGTGCCTCCTCCTTTTAATGGAAATTGTACTACTGTGCCTCCCTCTGTAGAGGAACAAGTTAAGGAATTTTTCATGTTTACTCTTGGGAGCAAATCATGTGGTAGTGATTCCCAATCATCATCTTCAACCCCTAAATGTGTGAACAATTCTAATTCGTCTACCGCATGTGCAGAACAAATAGAAATATAGGATTGGTCAAGTCAGGATGATGAAGATGATAAGTCAAAAGTTTGCAGTCTTAAATTAAATCATAAAAAATCTGAAAACAATATTTTTGTTCCTTCTATTTTGAAAAACTCTAAGTCTTCTGTGTGTGATGTGATTGGTTTGAATGTTTCTAGTTCCAAAAATTCTTATTCTAAAAATGCTAATATTCATAAGAACATTGTGTTTGTTAAGCATTTAGACAATGGAATCACTGAGAAGCATGTATTCCAGAAACCAAAACTTGTGACTAAAGAAAAGGTCACTAATCAACCCTCAAATGCTTTACCAAAACATTTCACAAAGGATCAATTCTATGCTGAATATGATCATCACCATTTGAAGTTTGAGAAGAGACATGCTCATCAACAGTTCAAACCTAAACAAGTTTACAAGCAGGATTCGTCCTACTATCCTAACTCTGACAAGTTTGGATCTGCACCGTATCTCAAGAAATAGTGTTGTTGTACCTATGGAAAGCCAGGACATCAGGCTAAACATTGTGTTCACCGTCCCTATATTCCATATAATATTAAGAATCATAAGGAGTCACATAGGTCGATGGGTTCTAAGCCAGTGAAGAGTTTCAAGTCTGAGGCAATTAAGAATCATTCAACCTATAACAACTCTTCTGATAAAGATTGGAATGTGGCTAAACAGAACAGACAGGCTTATTTTGAAAGGCAAAAGAATAAGAATATCAAACAAAATGTTAATATCAAAAATACGTCGAGTAAAGCACCTAAAAACTCTATTTTATCTATGCATGTTTGGAAAGCTAAAATTGAAAGTATCATTAGTAACAAAGTTGAATCAAAAAATGACATGTGTTTACAAGAAGTATCATACATAGATGCTAATAGAATACCCAGATCTACCATGGTCTGGGTTCCAATTACTAATTAATCCCGCTCTTTGTGCAGGAACACCCAAAGAGGACTGTCAATAATCTTTGGTTTGTTGATAGTGGGTGTTCCAGGCACATGACAGGAGACATGTCTCTACTACATGATGTATAAAATTTCAATGGAGGTTATGTCTCATTTGCGGTAGGTAAAGGTGGAAAAATCATCAAGAAAGGTACTATGATAAATGGATCTTTAAGTTTTCATGACGTGAGTTGCGTTAGTGAGCTTAATCATAGCTTACTGAGTGTATCTCAAATTTGTGATAAGCAGTTTTTAGCTCATTTAACAAATAAAGAATGCTTAATTTTAAAACAAGGATTTGTGGTTCCTAAAGAATGGATTTTGTTAAGAACTCCCCGTAAGGGAAACTCCTATGTTATTGACATGAACAGTAAACATGTTTATGAAAATACTTGTTTTTTATCAAAATCAGCTGAATCTGAAGCTATGTTATGGCATCGTCGTCTTAGAAATGTAAATCTCAAAACCTTAAATCGAATTACTAAAGGTAATCATGTTCGTGATTTGCCTGTCTCTGAGTTCTTTTCAATAGAAAAATGGGTGGCTGTGCTAAAGGGAAACAGCATAGAAAGTCTCATAAGTAAAAAATGTTTAACTCTATTGACTGCATTCTTCATCTCCTTTATATGGATTTATTTGGTCCTGTGAATGTGATGAGCATTGAGCAAAAATCTTATTGTCTAGTTATAACTAATGATTACTCACGTTTCTCTTGTGTTTTCTTTTTGGCTAATAAGAGTGAGACTGCAGAGCTGATAAAGAACTTTTTAGTGTTGGTTGAAAAATCAAAGTGATGTGAAGGTGAAAGCAATCAGATGTGATTATGGAACTGAATTCAAGAATGCAGCTCGAACACCTCAGCAGAATGGTGTTGCTGAAAGAAAGAACAAAACACTCATTGAAGTTGCAAGAACCATACTTTCTGAATCAAGCCTGCCATTATTTTTTTTGGGCAGAGGCTGTAAACACAGCATGTTATGTGCTCAACAAAGTCCTCCTTAACAAGAAAATTCAAATGACTCCGTACGAGGCGATCTACAATGAAAAACCACGGGTTGACTACTTCGGAGCTTTTGGGTGTCCGTTTACTGTATTGCATACAGAATCCACTCCAAAGTTCAATAAAAAGGCAGATGAATGTTATTTTGTGGGTTATGGCTCAAACACTACTTCCTATCCCACTGATGCTCACGGTTGATCCTTCGGAAGTTATTAACTCACCAAGTGATGAAAGATCTGATAATTCCCTTGTTTCCACAAATGTCTCTGAGGATTCACCAGCTACTGCTGAAAATTCCTCGTCAGTTGTCAATGACGATGCAACTATACCTGAGACTTCAGACTCATCAATATTCCAGGAGCCGATTCCTGATGAAAGCATTGTCGAGAAGCCGATTTCTGACCCTACAAATGAATCTAATGAAGAGACACCTTCAAATGTGACGAACTTGCCCATCACAGTGCATGTTCCTGAGATTTCCTCTCACAGAGTCAATAAAGATCATCCCGTTGACACTATAATTGGGTCACTGACAGATGGGGTCAGAACCAGGAGCACTGCCGGAGACATAAATAGATGTCTGTACTCCTGTTTTATTTCTCAAATTGAACCCAATAACATCAAAATGGCTCTTCCCGAACCTAGTTGGGTTGATGCAATGCATGAAGTGTTAAATCAATTTACTAAACTGCAAGTATGGGATTTAGTGCCACTACCACCAGGCAAGAAAGCTATTGGTACTCGTTGGGTATTCAGAAACAAACAAGATGAAAGAAAAGTGATCATTAGAAACAAAGCTCGATTGATTGTGCAGGGTTTCTATTAACAGGAGGGTATAGATTATGAAGAAGTGTTCGCTCCCGTTGCTCGTCTAGAGGCTATTAGAATATTCTTGGCATATGCATCGTATATGAACTTCACGGTTTATCAAATGGATGTCAAGACAGCATTTTTGTATGGAAAGGTGAAAGAAGAAATTTATGTGTGTCAACCGCCTGGCTTCGAAGACAGTGATCATCCGGATTATGTCTACAAGCTCGATAAAGCTTTATATGGGTTACATCAAGCACCACAGGCTTGGTATGCCACTCTTACTGATCTTTTGCTGGCTCATGGATACACTCGTGGTGCAATTGATCAAACTTTGTTTGTCAGAAAGGTGGATACCGATTTAATTCTCGTGCAAATTTATGTGGATGATATCATTTTTGGATCCACTAATGAGGAGCTATGCGTAGAGTTCAGAAAGGTTATGGAAAAGAAATTTGAAATGAGTGCTTTGGGTGAAAAGACATTCTTTCTTGGGTTACAGGTCAAGCAATCAAGTGATGGCATTCTAATTCATCAAGGAAAATATGGATGACATCACCGCCAAGTTTAAATTCACCGATGCTGAGGCAGCATCTACTCATATGGCTGCATGGCCAGTTCTGGATGCTGACACAAATGGGGATGCTGTTGATCAGAAACAATACCGGTCCATGATCGGATCCTTAATGTACCTGACAATAAGTCGTCCAAATATCATGTTTGATGTGTGTTAGTGTGCTCGTTATCAAGCAAATCCTAAAATATCCCATTTAACCGTTGTTAAACGTATCTTTCGATATCTAAAGAGCAAGCCTCGGCATGTCCTTTGGTATCCCAAAGAATCTAGTTTTGACCAGTATGCTTTTTGTGACAGTGATTATGGAGGGTGTCAGCTGGACAGAAAATCTACAAGCGGGGGCTGTCAATTTCTGGGAGATAGGCTAATCTCTTGGCAATACAAGAAGCAACACACAGTCTCTACTTCTACTGCTAAAGCTGAGTATGTTGCTGCATCGGCTTGCTGCTCACAAGTCATCTGGATGCAACATTAATTGCTGGATTACGGATTGACCTTTCTTAATACTCCTATTTTCTATGATAATGAGGCTGCTGTGTTAATTGTGAAAAATCCGGTTCAACATTCTAACACCAAGCATATTGATATCAAGGTGAACTTCGACTGCTTTGAGAGAAATCTCATATGTCTTGAAAGGGTTGATTCTGACAACAATGTTGCAGATATCCTCACTAAAACATTTGATACATCTCGATTCAATGTGCTTGTAGAGTCCCTGAAAATAATTGGTTTCAAAGATTAAATTGATCACCAAAAATATTTTTCTTCATAGTTAAATTTGTACAGTTTGATTTTATGCACATATTTAGGGGGAGAATCAAGAAAAATACAAAAAGAGTCACCTTTAATTCTTCAGAGTCAAGAAAAATATAAAAAGAGTCAACTTTAGTTATTTTAAAAGAAAATTCAAAATTATTGTTTGCGTCTACATCGGAAGTTTTGCAATTAAATGGGAAGTGATATGAACGTTCGTTTCTTAGGGCTAGGATCAACACATGTAAGGCATTAAATTGAAAAGGCTAGGATAAATGTTGGATATGTTGATAGGCTCTGCATGTGATACAATTGAACAAAATAGTATTATGGCCTTAGTGGGGAACATCTCATAGATTAGTGTAATTTACTATTCATTTTAATAATCGAGAACTTAAACATAAAGGTTGATGAACTGTGGATAACTCTTGCTCTATTGGGATTACACTAACCGGGACCCTTCACAAAGGGGTTGCGAGCTTGACTTGATACAAGTCTGTAATTATTATATATATATATATATATATATATCTAGTTAAAAGACATGCACTGACATGCAATAGGTGAAAAGACACTCAATGATAGTGCAAAGCAAAGTACTGAGCAAAAGACACGCAATGTCAATGTTGTGCTATAAGAAAAATACAAAAAGATATGTCTAAATTCATACATATAAATATACTTGTAAATATTTTTTTATCTTTTTGGGAATATGTAACCGGGAAGGGATATCTTGTCAAGGCATGTAAGTCCGTAGTGCTATGCTTTTGATCAAATTTTGTAAGAGATTCCCTGAAACGTTGCATAAACCTGTGCTAGTTATGCTCATTTAGTTATTATTTAGGTGCTCAAAAGATCATGAGGAAGGGAAGGTTTACCTGATAAGTTGTGGGGTCTATTAAATTTTATCAATAATTCACTTAATTCATATTCATTTAAATACAGGTTTCTGAGATATGAGTGTGTGACACATTAAATCATAATTAATTTTACCCAAAAACATGACAACTGAAATCACAGTGAAAAACTTTGGTTTGAAGCTAAAGCATGAGTTTAGAAGGATCTAAATATTAGCAATCTACTAGTCCTGTCTGAGTAAAAATACTCGCAGAAAAATGTTCCTTGGTCTGCCTATAGAACGATATGATCCCATTGCAAATTTCACAAAGGCTTGTTGATTGATGTGTTCTTTTTTATTATCTTAAGTTATCTTATTTTTGTTATTTTAAATTTTGTTTGAAAGTTGAGTCTCAGTAATTAAAAGATCGATTTTAAATCCATTGCATAAATTATCTAAGGGACTTTATTTGTGTTTACGGGTGAAAGGTGTGGGCCACCACTCTTCCCGGTGGGCCCCCATCTCTCCAACCTTGAGACTAGGATCCTTCAAAAGAAAGAAATAAACCCTATTTAGGGTTTGCGAGTTCACGGTTCTCTCTCTCCTCTTATATTTGGCTCTTGGAGATTTTAACCGACTCCCTTGCTAAAACACATTGATCTTGTCTTTGAATTGTTTAACCTGCTCTACACGTTCCTCTGAAGTTGCAGGTACGTCTTCTGAATCCTTCAGTGTAATATTGAACATCTAAGTAGTGTGGGTGACCGTAAACCCACTCATATGTGCATCTGTGATTAAAGAGATCAGGTCCGGGGGTTAGGAACTAAAATTGACGGGTCGATTAAGGCTATCCTGAATTGGCGAGTACTGAATCAAGAGTGGAAAGTGAAAATTTAGCGTTTAGATGCCTCAATTTGAGGATTAAACCAGTTTCGGCATCACCCGGGAAGCCTGGGATCATGGAGTGAATTTCAACATACCGTGAACCTTTGGTATTCCCGTAAACCTCGAGGCAGTCATGAACTGTTTGTATTCCAGTGTACGGTTGGTTAACCGTGAACCCCCAATAAGCCGTGAACCTAATCTACCTGTGTGTACAAGCCGTAAAATCCTAACCGAGAACCCCATTATGGTCGTGAACCTCATCAAGGGACCGTAAACCCCTGACATGCCGAGAAGTCTAAGATCTTGTTACTTAATTAAATTGATTTATGTGTTTGGGTATTAACTTATTTAGTTTTTTGCAGATATGGCCGAAATGAGATTCGTTGCTGATCAAAACCTTTGTGCTTTTACTCTGGACACACCTGAAGAATTTGAATATTTTAGATCGATGGTTGTGGGGTAGACACTTCCCCCATTAACTTTGCTGTTATGGAGAATCCAATCATTTACAGAACCTATATTCAGGAGTTTTGGTCCACTGCAACAATACATCCAAATGACAACGGTGAAGAATGTATAACTGGTATTGTTCAAAGCAAAAGAATTTGAGTTTCAGAAGCAATAATCAGAACTGCTCTACAGTTTGGTGATCTACCAGCTCATCCAACCAAGTTGAATCCAGATATAGTTATTCCAGCCCTCACAAGAATGGGTTATGAAGAACCTTATCCTCCTCTCTACAAGAAGTTGTTACATCCTTATTAGAGATATCTTGCACATGTGTGCATGAATTGTTTGTCGGGAAGAAAAGGAGGATTCGATGAGATAAACACTACTATCTCTTCAGCTATGGTTGCCCTAACCATGAGCTTAGGCTACAATTACTCTAAGATGGTATTTGAAGAATTTAAAAGTAATCTCAAAGGAGGAAAGAAGGAGATATTTCTCATGTATCCCAAATTTTTACAGATCATCCTTTACAGGAATCATGCTGATCTGGAGCCCACTGTTGAAACATTGGACCTGAAAGCTATGGGTCCTGTGATCTTTAAGTTCATGAATGTCAATAAGCAGGGAAGAAGAGTATATCAAGGGATGCATCCACTTGAAATTTTTGGTAGATTTGCAGCTCAACCTGAAGAAGAAATTGAAGAACCGGTTGTGCAAGTACAAGCCAAGGTTCCTGACAAACAGCTACCACCTGTTCAACCACAAAATGAACAGCCACTTGAACCAGAACCACAAGATCAAACTGAGCTTGAGTTAGAAGATGCTGAAGTAATATCTTCTGATGATGATGAAGGCTCTCCTGAAAGACCACTAGTACCAATTAACCGATATGTCAGAGAAATGGAAAGAAAAAGGCGTAGAATTGAGAATCCTTCTCTCACTTCCTCATCTAATCAAGATGACAAGGATGTTGATTATACACCGGATTGTGACAATCCAGATTTTTCAGTTAATTCTGTTAGAAATTCCGTTAAGTTTTCTGTTAAAAACTTAACCTCGTTAACTAAATCTAACTCCAGGGACTGATTCTGTCACAAAATCAACTCAAAACTGCAGGGACTAGTTGTGTAAATATGCTAAACTAATTTAGTTGACTCCCCAAAGTCAAAATTACAGTTTTGGGTCTTCTGTTGACTTTTAAAAGTCAAACCCCTTTTGTTCTTGATTCAAATTCGCGACCATAAACTGCAAAACCGTCTGAATTAGTAACTGATACTCGCTACATTGATAATTTCGACCCTTAAGTGGCCGTTTCTAACCATTTATCATCGTTTATGATTGCAAATTATGGCCCCAAACTCGTAACCGTCGACTCCTTATCGCGAACCTATCAAATCCGACCAATCCGATCATTATCCTCACAATCAAACACCTGCACACTCTAGTAGCATTCCTCTGAGTCAATTGCACACATAAATTTCGCTGGATACGTATCGGGAGACGTCAAGAACCATCACGTCGAAGCCGAAACTATGGTCTAGCCGATCTCCATCAATCCGACATCGAATCAGGGTTCTTGTAATTTCAGGTTTAATCGAGTTACATCTTAGACTCAATTACAATTCAATCGAATCACGTGGAAAGCTTCGCAATCAGGTATCCATTGAAAGCCCTATGCTAATTCAGTTCTGTAACATCGAATTGGGTAAGAACAAGAATCTAGGGTTCTTCGTATGAACCATTTGATCGAACCCCAAACAAATCACCTTTTCATACAAATTAAACGACAGGGGTTGATTCGCAATACTTAAATTGATTAAAGCCCTATGATTTCAGAAATTAACACTATCAAATTCGACCTATTTGATTCTGAGTTCTAAAACTAGGGTTTGGTATTCAAAACCGAAATTTACGACTGAAATCTGGTTGTCTTTACAATTAAGTCAAACTACAGGTTCGCCATTCCCCGATTTATGAAACCCCTATGCCCCTGAATCAATTCATAATCAAAATCATTGGGTCTGGGACTGGATTCGATCTTGGGTAGGTATGGGGGAGAGCTCGCTAGAGTTTTTGATTAAAACCAATTGAATCCGGGTATGTATGCGATTACCCTAGCGGGTCTATTGGTTAGAGCATTGTGTTGGTGTGGGTGAAGCCCGGGTTCGAACCCCACCAACGGCAATCTTTTTTTTTTGGGACTTTTTCCCTTATATTTATTTAATAAAACTCATTTCTAATAATAGTATATTAGTATATAAAGGGGTTTTAACCCGGGAAACAGCCCGTATGCTCGGGTTTGAATTATTAATGTATTTTTATATTATTCCCACTATTATAAATAAAATATTATTGTTATTATCAACTAACAATAGTATGTTTATATTATTTTCAAACCGTAATCCCGTATAAAATAATATATTTATATTATTTTTAAACCGTGACCCGTAATACTAAATAATATACATATTTATATTATTTCGAAGCATTTTATAACATCGTGTATCGATTGAGACTAAATAATAATATAATTAGTTATATTATTTACTCGTATATATATATTATTATTTTCTCAATTTTTGTGAATTTTCAAAACACCCGGTTATATTTATTATTATTTTTGTCATTCGTCGCGTAACGTAATTATAATTTGATTCCTATCTCCTTGGACACGTCCGTTCACTCTTGAATAGTAGAGCGTTTTCCTTAGGACGTTCCTCATTCCGTGTCGTTGTCACAATTCTCATTGTATCCCTAATGTATGTGTTTATAATTTTAGGACATACGTAAGTCGTTGAGACTTGCACTCGTGGTTCCAACTTGTCTCTTGTGTGATACTACCTACAACGCCAAGCAGGTGAGTTTCACGGCCCCTTTTTACCTGTTTTACTATTGGGGGAGAAACATGCTTACACACAAACGTATTTTACTTGTTTTACTGTTGAGGAAGAAACAAACATGAAACATCAATTATCATACTTTTACTTGTTTTCCCCGTGGGGGAGAAACAGGTACGCAAGCAAATACTATTTTTCCCGCCAGGGGAGAAAACATGACACAACTATTTGATTATGGTACTTTATATGATATCACTGTTGAGACTAAGCGTAACATGCTATCACAAAAAGTCCTCATCTTATTTCGAACCGTTAATATGGATCTTAGCGAGGTAATGTTTAGTAGTACTACTGGGTTTGACAAATCCCACCCGCGTTAGTCGCGCTAACTCGATTGGATATCGAACGGGTGAAATGTTAGCCTACTCACATGTGCCAGAGTTGATAGACCTGGCAGGAGGCATACAAACACAGTCAGCTTCGGTTGCGAGCGCTTTAGTAAAACATGAACATAGGTTAGCTACCTACAGATATGCATATTGAAAATACATAATCTGGCAAACATTCTCTTATTGCAAACTTGAAACCTGTGAACTCACCAACCTCGTGTTGACACTTTTTCTTACATGTTTCTCAGGTCGCTTTGGCACAGGTTGCGCACTTAGGACATGCATGGAGTCCTACTGTCATATCATTCATTTCAAATATTTTAAACAGTTTATTAAATTACATTATTTGATGCTTGTTACGTGTAATTACGTTTGACTTCATTGTAACGTTTACGCTTCCGCATTAACTCTGAACTTTTATGTTATGACATTTCAAGTCCCATATAGTGTCGTTTGATGTAACTAATGACTGAGATCCTAGTGTGTCACCATCCAAACGGTAAAACTCCGTTAGTTGAAATTGGGGGTGTGACAGATTGGTATCAGAGCCATTGGTTATAGAGAACTAGGATTGCATACTAGACTATAACCGTACACATGCATTAGTTACACGGCACAGACACTCATACCTGATACATATAGCATCTATACATACGTTGTAGAGCAGGTATATAACACCATCCGTATCACCCTCAGTTGGCGAGGGACACAACATTTGCATTGCATCATCATTCCCAGTGGCAACACTCGGGGGATCATTAGAACAGCATCCACTCCCGTCCGAGGGCAACGAGACGAAGCCTTCAGAGGAGTCACTTACATCACCATCACCCGTAGGGTATGGTGGGCTTTCTCAGGTCCATGTTATGGATGACACTCAGCACTAACGCATATCTCTTTGGGAGTTGGGATCGTCGGAGGCGAGTCCCTACTGTAACCACCAGCAACAATACGCCGAATGAAGGCAGACCGTTGCACGCATTATTGCAGAATCCATTGACATGTAGATGTCATCACTTTCCCGAGCCATGGGCTCGCATCTTTGTTCGATATTCTGTTGAGAATAGATTGACCACAAATCTGAGAACGCATTGCTCAATGCATACTCAAACCCTATCTTGACTAAGTTGAAAGGACAGCTACCTTGCTGCTTTCTGTAACTTGTATTCAGGAAATCAGTTTCATTTTTCGAAGTCACATTTCATGTACATGTTTGTTACATGTTCTCATTTACAATCCGCTGGATGGGACTCCTGTATTGTGTTTCACTCGAGTGAATACTCGGAGCAAACCATCCTCGACTACTCATCCCGATATGAGTTCTAATTGATCAACTTATGGTTAATGACTAAGCTTCTCAATGACTTATCATATCTGACAACACTCTGTACTCAACAATATAACCTAAAGGACATTATGACATAGGACAGGGAGAACTAGGGTGAGCATGCAAAGCAAATTATCATTACGGGTGCACACGTAATAGTAATTTAAGGTGCATGTAAGTCCTGGTGTAACCTAGTGTGTGGATGAATAGTCCTAATCAATAATTTACAGACTTAAGTTTCCACTATTTGTAGAGACTCTCATAACCCACTCAACGACTAGCTGGTTTCGTTAAACTCGTTTAACAACTGATAGACGCAACTATCAGGTTGAAAATGTTTACGGACACACTGGACTATCATTAATGAAATCCATCAATATTATTTTCACTCATGTAAGAGTCTTAGTGACCTTACGACTCTCATCCAAACTTAATCAATGGAACCACCTAGAGTGAAACTCTAGTAGAACCTTAGGGTAAAACCACCGACTCTAACTATGTACGAAAAATTTGAGGAATTCTTTCAATGCTAACACGTTATTCCTTACACTCCAACAATAGATCCCATTTGAACTTGTTACCTTATCCTGTGACTAATCCTTAGTTTAACTTCGAATTTTACTCCAGCATATTTAATCCTGTAAACGGATTTTTTTTTCTTCACGAAATGATCCAGTGGATCCACTGACATTAGAAACGGGGATTTAATCTAACCAACCATCAGTTGAACGTGATTACTTAAACATACATCCTATCTCTTATGCTACTGGAATCTATGTCTCATTAGACTTTTCTCTCCTACATGTGAACCTTTTCCCTTGGCCTATGCATTGGCTGACACTTGCTTTATAAGCGCGAGTCTCACTAGAAGTCTCAACATGACTTCACAAATTCCATATTAGTACGTCGTACTCTAACTCTATTAAAAGCCAAGTATACTATTGAGATAGCAGACTGTAATATCCCGCATCGGTTGAGGGGGAGAACGATACGTTCCTTATTAGGAGGTGGATACTTTCTCTATTGAGACGCGTTTTGCCTGGGCGAGCAACTCGTCGGGTGAAAACAAAACCGTGAGTTCTTGGATGGGCAACCCATCGGGGGCAAAGCGGACAATATCTTGGTACGGTTTGCTTGGGCTGTTAGTAAACTTGACATTGACCGTCTACCAGTTACACTTGGCAGTTTCGACCTTATTGTCGGTATGAATTGGTTATCCGAGAACCAACCTGAGGCCATCTGTTGTGACAAAAATGTTTTCCTTCCTCTCCTTAGAGGGGAGAAACCCCTTTCTGTCTAAAGCAAAAAGGAACAGTACAGTCATAGGCATCATAGCCTTCATGAAAGCGCAGAAGTGTCTACGTAAAGGTCATACTGCCCTTTTGGCCCTTGTTGCTGAGCAGCCTTCAGAAGAGAAGAAGATCGAAGATATTCCCGTTGTGCGTGAATTTTTGGAAGTGTTTCCCGAGGATCTGCCCGGTCTGCCACCGCACCGTCAAGTTGAATTCCAAATTGATCTAGCACCTGGAGCAGCACCGATTGCTCGGGCACCTTACAAACTGGCACCCAGTGAATTGCAGGAACTGTCCACTCAATTGCAGGATTTATTGGATAAAGGTTTCATCCGACCTAGTTCATCACCGTGGGGAGCTCCGGTATTATTTGTCAAGAAGAAGGACGGTACTTCCCGTATGTGTATTGATTACCGGGAGCTGAATAAAGTCACAATCAAGAACCGCTACCCTTTACCTCGTATAGATGACCTTCTTGATCAACTCCAAGGATCAAGTTTCTATTCCAAAATAGATCTTAGGTCCGGCTATCATCAGTTAAGAGTCTGAGAAGAAGATATCTCTAAGACTGCATTTAGAACGAGGTACGGCCATTACGAATTTATGGTCATGCCCTTCGGGTTAACCAACGCACCCGCGGTATTCATGGATCTCATGATCCGTGTGTGTAAGCCTTACCTTGACCAGTTAGTTATCGTTTTCATCGACGACATCCTCATTTATCCCAAGAACAAGGAGGAACATGAGGAACATCTACGCCTAATTTTGGAACTACTTAAGCGAGAACAACTGTATGCTAAGTTTTCCAAGTGTGAATTTTGGATCCGGGAAGTTCAGTTTCTAGGGCATGTGGTTAATGAGAAAGGGATACATGTCGACCCATCCAAAATAGAAGCCATCAAGAATTGGGCAGCACCGACGACTCCGACTGAGGTGCGACAATTTCTAGGATTGGCTGGATATTACCGTCGTTTTATCGAAGGATTTTCAAAGATTGCACAACCTCTCACCGCCCTAACTCAAAAAGGAAAAGCCTATAATTGGGGCGATAACCAAGAGTCAGCTTTCCAACACCTCAAACAGAAACTTTGCAGTGCACCTATTTTAGCTCTTCCGGAAGGAACCGATGATTTTGTAGTGTATTGTGATGCATCTATTCAAGGTCTGGGTTGTGTCTTAATGCAACGCGAGAAGGTAATCGCATACGCTTCACGTCAGTTAAAGATTCACGAGAAAAACTACACCACTCATGATCTGGAGTTGGGAGCAGTAGTTTTTGCACTTAAGATATGGAGACATTACTTGTACGGTACCAAATGCACCATCTACACCGACCACAAGAGCCTCCAGGATATCTTCGAGCAGAAGGAGTTGAACATGCGACAACGTCGTTGGGTTGAACTTTTAAATGGTTACGACTGTGCGATCCGGTATCATCCGGGTAAAGCTAACGTTGTGACTAATGCACTAAGCCGAAAGGAAACGAAACCCAAACGAGTTCGAGCGTTACAACTCACTATTCACCCTGGATTGCCTGACAGAATCCGTAGTGCTCAACTTGAAGACTTGAAAGAAGATAACCTACCGTTAGAAGGTACACGTGGCATGGAAGCACAACTTGAAGTAAAATCTGACGGAATTCGTTACTTTGTCGAACGAATATGGATTCCAGTGTTCGGAAGTTTAAGAGAACTAATCATGGACGAAGCTCAAATCTCGTTACTCCATTCATCCGGGTTCCGATAAAATGTACCATGATCTAAAAGTACTATATTGGTGGCCGAAGATGAAGGCCGATATAGCCACGTATGTTAGTAAGTGTCTGACCTGCGCGAAGGTCAAAGTTGAATACCAAAAACCGTCCGGTCTACTGCAACAACCTGAAATTCCCATGTGGAAATGGGAACAAATATCCATGGACTTCATTAACAAATTACCCCGAACCCCTACCGGATGTGATACTATATGGGTAATTGTGGATCGCCTGACAAAATCTGCTCACTTTCTAGCAATCAAAAAAACCGACAAAATGGATAAACTCACTCGAATATACTTGAAAGAAGTAGTCTCTCGGCACGGAGTGCCAATCTCTATTATTTCGGATCGTGATGCACGATTCACTTCCCGTTTCTGGCAATCATTGCATAAAGCATTAGGCACGCGTCTAGATATGAGCACAACATACCATCCTCAAATCGATGGTCAAACAGAACATACTATTCAAACTCTGGAAGACATGCTACGAGCTTGTGTGATTGATTTTGGTAACACTTGGGAGTCTCACCTACCGTTGGTGGAGTTCTCCTACAACAACAGTTATCACACTAGCATCAAGGCAGCTCCATTTGAAGCACTGTATGGACGGAAATGCCATTCTCCTATCTGTTGGGCCGAAGTTAGGGATAGTCAACTTACAGGTCCTGAACTCGTACTCGAAACTTCTGAGAAAATCGTCCAGATTAGAATCCGTATGGCAGCAGCTCGTGATCGTCAAAAGAGCTATGCCGATAAGCGTCGTAAACCATTAGAATTTCAAGTAGGGGATATGGTCTTGCTAAAAGTCTCACCTTGGAAGGGTGTCATTCGTTTTGGGAAGCGAGGTAAGCTAAATCCTCGTTATGTTGGACCTTTTAAAATATTAAAGAGAATCGGACCAGTAGCGTATCAACTGGACTTACCTGAAGGACTGAGTGTTGTACACAACGTCTTTCACATCTCAAATTTGAAGAAATGTCTAGCTGACGAATCTCTCGCGGTTCCTCTTGAGGAACTACACGTTGATGAACAGTTACGCTTCATCGAAGAAACTGTGGAAATTATGGATAGGGAAGTTAAAACGTTAAAGCACAGTAAGATCCCTATTGTCAGAGTTCGTTGGAACTCGAAACGCAGACCGGAATTCACGTGGGAGCGCGAGGATCAGATGATGCGCAAATATCCTAATCTGTTTAAGCACTCCGCGTCAAGTTCTTAAGGTACTATTTAATTTTCGGGACGAAAATTCTCTCAACTAGGGGATAATGTGACACCCCATAAACCTTTTTTTTTATATATTTTAATTTTCGGGACGAAAATTCTTTCAACTAGGGGATGATGTGACAATCCGGATTTTTCAGTTAATTCTGTTAGAAATTCCGTTAAGTTTTCTGTTAAAAACTTAACCTCGTTAACTAAATCTAACTCCAGGGACTGATTCTGTCACAAAATCAACTCAAAACTGCAGGGACTAGTTGTGTAAATATGCTAAACTAATTTAGTTGACTCCCCAAAGTCAAAATTACAGTTTTGGGTCTTCTGTTGACTTTTAAAAGTCAAACCCCTTTTGTTCTTGATTCAAATTCGCGACCATAAACTGCAAAACCGTCCGAATTAGTAACTGATACTCGCTACATTGATAATTTCGACCCTTAAGTGGCCGTTTCTAACCATTTATCATCGTTTATGATTGCAAATTATGGCCCCAAACTCGTAACCGTCGACTCCTTATCGCGAACCTATCAAATCCGACCAATCCGATCATTATCCTCACAATCAAACACCTGCACACTCTAGTAGCATTCCTCTGAGTCAATTGCACACATAAATTTCGCCGGATACGTATCGGGAGACGTCAAGAACCATCACGTCGAAGCCGAAACTATTGTCTAGCCGATCTCCATCAATCCGACATCGAATCAGGGTTCTTGTAATTTCGGGTTTAATCAAGTTACATCTTAGACTCAATTACAATTCAATCGAATCATGTGGAAAGCTTCGCAATCAGGTATCCATTGAAAGCCCTATGCTAATTCAGTTCTGTAACATCGAATTGGGTAAGAACAAGAATCTAGGGTTCTTCGTATGAACCATTTGATCGAACCCCAAACAAATCACCTTTTCAAACAAATTAAACGACAGGGGTTGATTCGCAATACTTAAATTGATTAAAGCCCTATGATTTCAGAAATTAACACTATCAAATTCGACCTATTTGATTCTGAGTTCTAAAACTAGGGTTTGGTATTCAAAACTGAAATTTACGACTGAAATCTGGTTGTCTTTACAATTAAGTCAAACTACAGGTTCGCCATTCCCCGATTTATGAAACCCCTATGCCCCTGAATCAATTCATAATCAAAATCATTGGGTCTGGGACTGGATTCGATCCTGGGTAGGTATGGGGGAGAGCTCGCTAGAGTTTTTGATTAAAACCAATTGAATCCGGGTATGTATGCGATTACCCTAGCGGGTCTATCGGTTAGAGCATTGTGTTGGTGTGGGTGAAGCCCGGGTTCGAACCCCACCAACTGCAATCTTTTTTTTTTGGGACTTTTTCCCTTATATTTATTTAATAAAACTCATTTCTAATAATAGTATATTAGTATATAAAGGGGTTTTAACCCGGGAAACAGCCCGTATGCTCGGGTTTGAATTATTAATGTATTTTTATATTATTCCCACTATTATAAATAAAATATTATTGTTATTATCAACTAACAATAGTATGTTTATATTTTTTCAAACCGTAATCCCGTATAATATAATATATTTATATTATTTTTAAATCGTGACCCGTAATACTAAATAATATACATATTTATATTATTTTGAAGCATTTTATAACATCGTGTATCGATTGAGACTAAATAATAATATAATTAGTTATATTATTTACTCGTATATATATATTATTATTTTCTCAATTTTTGTGAATGACAAAACACCCGGTTATATTTATTATTATTTTTGTCATTCGTCAAGTAACGTAATTATAATTTGATTCCTATCTCCTTGGACACGTCCGTTCACTCTTGAATAGTAGAGCGTTTTCCTTAGGACGTTCCTCATTCCGTGTCGTTGTCACAATTCTCATTGTATCCCTAATGTATGTGTTTATAATTTTAGGACATACGTAAGTCGTTGAGACTTGCACTTATGGTTCCAACTTGTCTCTTGTGTGATACTACCTACAACGCCAAGCAGGTGAGTTTCACGGCCCCTTTTTACCTGTTTTACTATTGGGGGAGAAACATGCTTACACACAAACGTATTTTACTTGTTTTACTGTTGAGGAAGAAACAAACATGAAACATCAATTATCATACTTTTACGTGTTTTACCCGTGGGGGAGAAACAGGTACGCAAGCAAATACTATTTTTCCCGCCAGGGGAGAAAACATGACGCAACTATTTGATTATGGTACTTTATATGATATCACTGTTGAGACTAAGCGTAACATGCTATCACAGAAAGTCCTCATCTTATTTCAAACCGTTAATATGGATCTTAGCGAGGTAATGTTTAGTAGTACTACTGGGTTTGACAAATCCCACCCGCGTTAGTCGCGCTAACTCGATTGGATATCGAACGGGTGAAATGTTAGCCTACTCACATGTGCCAAAGTTGATAGACCTGGCAGGAGGCATACAAACACAGTCAGCTTCGGTTGCGAGCGCTTTAGTAAAACATGAACATAGGTTAGCTACCTACAGATATGCATATTGAAAATACATAATCTGGCAAACATTCTCTTATTGCAAACTTGAAACCTGTGAACTCACCAACCTCGTGTTGACACTTTTTCTTACATGTTTCTCAGGTCGCTTTGGCACAGGTTGCGCACTTAGGATATGCATGGAGTCCTACTGTCATATCATTCATTTCAAATATTTTAAACAGTTTATTAAATTACATTAATTGACGCTTGTTACGTGTAATTATGTTTGACTTCATTGTAACGTCTACGCTTTCGCATTAACTCTGAACTTTTATGTTATGACATTTCAAGTCCCATATAGTGTCGTTTGATGTAACTAATGACTGAGATCCTGGTGTGTCACCTTCCAAACGGTAAAACTCCGTTAGTTGAAATTGGGGGTGTGACACGGATCAAGATCTACCTTCCAAACCACGGAAGCGAAGAGATCCGAGAAATGTGAGAATACCACCACTCACACCAAACCCAATACCCACACAAATTCCCATTCCAACAACTTCCTCACCAACTCAATTACCCACTCAGATGCCACACTCACCTACCATCACAGTATCTCAACCTCAATCACCATCCCATGATCATCACAGCCCAATTCTGGAGGACTTTGATTATGAAAACTTCTTGGTCTCATCAAGTGAAGCCTATAAAGCTGAAAAGTCCAAAGGAAAAAGTCATGTGGAGTCCTCTACACCTGCTCCTGTAGATCCATATGTTCTGCAGGAAAGGGTGTTTGAGTTAGAACAGCAAGTAGCCACACAGAACTCCAAGATTCAAACTCTGGAAGCAAATTAGGGCTATCTTATCACTCTAGTGTATGAGTTGAAGAAACGGATTGGTGATATGAAGGGAAAACAGAATGATCAAGTAAACATTGATGCAAGTAATGATGATAATGATCAAGGAGGTGGAGATGATGGAGGCAATGATAAAGGTGATCATCAAGATGACACTCAAGAAAGTGATCCCTTCAACTTTGAGTTTGAGGGAAATCCTAATGATCCAAAAGATGGTGAATCATCTCAAGACTTGGATTCAGATCAAGGAACAAATATCCAAGATGACAATGTTGATAGCTCTTCAGATTCAGAGATGGAAAGACTGAATCAAGACATTGATGATGAATTCAACATCCCAATCTCAACTGCAAATGTACTAGAAGCTGATAATACAAGAATTTAAAAGGAGCTACCTCCTTGGAAAATGCCACCTGGTCCTCCCTCTGAAACTCACGTTACTGTCAACATAGAAAGCTACTATTCTAAGAGAGGAGACAGGTCTGGTATTGCTTTTTGGGATTTTGATTCAGAAAAGAATATGTATGTGGTGAAGAGAAAGAGTGGACGTCTGGAATACTATAAGAGGGCTAATGATTTTAGCTTGTTGACCAAACTCGATCTTCAACAGCTAAATGAAGCTTATTTTGAGAACAGAGGAAGAAACGGACCAGCCGAGATGTTTCGTACATTTTTGAATGAACAGTGCTTAACCAATTTCGCCAAAATGAAAACAGCTGAGTCCAAGCTAAAGAAGGCTAAGGGAGTCAAAGATCCTCACACAGGAAAAGACTGGTATAACGTCATCTAGCATGCTCCCAAGACAGTCAAGATAGTGCATGTTCACAAGAAAATGCCAGTAAATACTCTAAGAGATTTTCAATATTGGGCATATGATCCAGTGTCAGCCGAAGCTCTAATAGTCACTGATCAAGCAGAGTTGAGGATACTGGATCCATTTGACTTGTCTAAGTTCGGTGACGAAGACATTAAAGTGTTAGCAAGAAACCAGATTAAACATGAGCAGCTATGGGAAGAACAAGCACAAAATTTTACTGTTGCGGTTGTTGGCATCTTGAGGAAAACGTTGTATGCTGGGAGTGGAGATCATGGTGAATACATCAATTTTTGAAGTAAAGAAAGCTTAATCCTAGGGGGAGATTGTTAGACCTAGATCGTTTGTTATGATTAAGCTTAGCTATTAATGTCTTTGTACAATGTAACCGTGAACCAAGGGATCACGGGTTGGGTAGATATGGGCCGGCCATTAGGCCGAGTAGGGGTATTTAGGCCTATTAAGGTTTGTATGGGTATAAATATCTCTAAACCCTAACCATGTGAGGTTAGCGGTTATTTTTAGTTTTCTCTGTAATTTCGTTTAGCTATAATATACGATTATTACAAGTGAATCCGTGTGTTCTTGAATCACCACAATCAATAGTTTCTGCCTATCGATTGTGAGACTTGATATCGTGTTATTATTCATGTGTTCATTCGAAGATCCATACAGATTTGGGACTTACAATATCCCTGAGCACTTTTTAAGTGCGCAGGTAACAGGTTTTAGTATATATAGCTAGTCTTGACAGAAGTTATGTACGCATTCATTTTGTAACCGGCTGTGATTATCAATAGACGAAGTTTGAAGTATTTCATGTTGTTGTCGGTTTACTTTGTGTTTCTTGATACTCCAAGTAGTCACGGGCATTTCGCACCCTGTTCGACTAGTCACACACTCACACGTAACGATCCGAGACACCCGGGGACCTACAATCTCCTCAGGGAACACTTCATCTACAGCCCTGGTAACTAACTTCCAATCCTCAGAGATCTCTTCCTCTTCATCTTCTGAGTCTGGCAAGTCATGAACTTGAACAAAAGCAGGCTTGAAAAGTGTGCTTTGAAAGGCAGCCTGTTCTTGTATCTATTCATCAAGACTGTCTTTGTCATCTTCAACAGCAACTATCTCCCCCTTTTTGGTTGCATCAGTGTATAAAGTTTGGTATGTTTGGGTTCCCACTGATACAAGGGAAGGAGAAGTCACCCTAGGGCATCGATGGGCTTCATGCATAGAGACTTGGTGCCTTAACTTGAACACTTCAGCCTCTAGCATGGCTACCCTTGCCGTCAATTCCAGATTGTCCAGTTTCAGCCTGTCATCATCAACAGTTGTGGAATCCTTGGAGATAGATGGGGCCTTAGGCCTAGCCTCTGCATCCCCATCACCCTGGTTTTCTTGGCTCCTAGGATTCCTCTCAGTGAATAATGTTTCAAAAGAAACATTTTCACTATGAGTTGCCATAATTGGGGACTTGGTGATGTTATCATTGTCCTCCTGGTCAACCAGTAGTAGTGATAGCCCCTTCTACATTCATTCTATCATCACTCCCAGAGTGAACCTTCTCAAGTGATGAACTTGGGCTGGGTGCTTTGGCAGCCAAGTCAGTCAGTACCTTCGAGATAGTGGCAGTTAGAGAAGGTACATCATCTTGACTAGGTGCCTCTGCACTTAAGTTTAGTGAAGAAATTTAGAGATATGGCTTAGAGGATTGTTCTATGGATTCGGGATGTGATCATGATCCTAATAGAGGGACTTCCAAGGAAGTCTCCCTAATAATGTGGCTATCCCTTTTGATATTCTCATAAGAATGTTGGGATTCTGAATGAGGGCTTTTGGGTTGGGATTGGGCCTGTGAGACAAGAATAGAAGGAGTCTTCTTGCTCCTTTTTCTCTTTCGGGTATAACTTGCCTCAACAGGGGCCCTGTGTTCCAGTTGGGCTTCAAGAACTGGGGTAAGTATTTTTTGTGCCTCTACACCCTCAGTAGGTGCACAGGGATTCGATCAAGGGAGACTATTGTATGTTTAAGCTGTGAAGTGGAGGGTGTGGGATCAGTATCAGCTAAGACTGCTGAACTGTCACCCTAGGTACTTTGTATGTTCAACATTGTAGATAATAATGGAACATTGACCCCTGAGAACTTCTTTGAAACTGTTCTCATGCTTTGAAAAATATTATTTCTATGACCCAAAGTCAAATAGATTCTTGCAGGTTTTGAAAGATCTTTTATTTCATGATTAAAAACTTCCTGTAAGAACCTTGGGTACATAAAGAAGGCTTTACTTGCTCCTTACTGAAGGTTATATCTCAAACCATCAAATATTAAATGAGCAAAGTTGAAACCCTGTCCAGTTACCATACCATGAAATGCAGAAGTAAGGGCAGAGCTCACTTGATGCCATCCACTTCTCTTCTAAGATATGCATTAAAGAAGAGTGTGGCATAAGTACTTCCAAGGAGGACCCATCAGTGCCTTCTCAATGGTGTGTTCATCTTTATTTTCAATGTACCCTATGGATACAAAGGTCCTCATGTATTCGTTTTTGGTATATGAAATGGCGGCCCCTCGTCCTGAAGCTTGAGGTGTTTTCGGAGTGTGGCTTCTGTGATGGTGATGTCTTTGCCGTCTACCGTGGCTTTTATTTGGGGAGTCCCCTGTTCGGTAGAGAAGACGGCAGACTTCCAGAAATCCTCCATGTGAGGGATATAAATTGTGGGGTTGACTGTGAGTGCAAAGTGGATTTTCGATCAACAAAGGAAGTCGATCATGTCGTCAAACCCTTCAGATTTCTTTCCTTTGACAAGATATGTGGTGAGATTATGGTAGGTTGAGAACTTGTCATCAGGGTTGTTGATATCAACTTCTGCCATTATAGTTGGGTTTGGAGGGAAGGAGGATGTTTTTGAAAGGTGGTTAAGTATGGAAAGCTTTGAATGCTAGAGAAAATGGTGAGGGTTATGTCGGAAATGAATGCGAAGTGGTGAAGGAAGAATTTTGATTTGTGTTATAACGGCAGAGGAGGGAAAAAGAAAAATTATTTGTACAGTACAACCCTTTTAATTTCACTGTTTTACAATAGTAATACACTGTAGCAGTCATGGTAAAGAATGAAAGTAGTTTTTACAGTGGATAAAAGTTAATTTGGACTTATTTTACCCATCAGTGGCAAACTTGGTTGCTGCGGATGGTTAAACCTATCAGCAGCAAACTTGGTTGCTGCGTATGGTTAAACCTATCAGCAACAAACTTGGTTGCTGCTGATGGCTAAGTCTATCAGCAGCAAACATAGTTGCTGCTGATGGATGTAATGGTCCGCAGCAAAAATGTTGCTGCTGATTGCCTTAAAGCTATCCACAGGAAACTCGTTCCTGCTGATAACTTAAGGCAGTCAGTGGCAAATTCTTTGCTTCTGATGATAAACCTGTCAGCAGCAAAAATGGTTGCTGCTGAGTGTTAAATTTTTATTTACAACAAAAGACAAGCACATTTTATTCAAAACTTTTGGAGACAAATTTTAATCAAAGTTCAACATGCCAATGGATTCAACTAAATATCTAAATCTTGCTTCATCAAATGCTTTTGTAAACAGGTCAACATATTGCTCATTGGTATGAAGTTTGGTTAAAATGATTCTCTTTTTCTCAGCTTGATCTTTTATGAAGTGATACCTGATGTCAATGTGCTTTGTCTTGGAGTGCTGCATAGGATTGTTTGTAATTGATATAGCACTCATCTTGTCAATGTGAATGGGAGTTGCCATGAAATTATCCCATAATCCAGCATTTGATTTTGTATCCAGATGAATTATGCACAACAACTTGAAGCTACAATGTATTATGCTTCTGCTGTAGAAGTTGTTTGACAAGTTTGCTTTTTGCACTGCCATGAAATCAGTCTTCCTCCCAGAAACTGACATCCCCCTGATGTGGACTTCTTGTCTAATTTGCATCCTCCATATTCACTGTCAGTGTATGGATACAGGTTGAACTTGTCATTTTTAGAATACCATAGCCTAAGTCTTGGGGCTTCCTTTAGGTATCTAAAAAATCTCTTGACAGCTTGAAGATGTGTATTTTTTGGAGCTGCTTGGAATCTTGCACAAAGGCATACTTCAAACATGATATCTGGCCTTGAGGCAGTTAGAGACATGAGTGATCCTATCATTGCACGGTACTGATGTTGATCAGTGTCTTGACCATCTTTGTCTGGAGTCAGTTAATGGTGCACTTGCATAGGAGTTCTTGCAGCAGAGCAGTCAGCAAGCTTGAACCTTTCTAAAATGCTCTTGACATATTTGGATTGGCTAATGAAGATTCCATTTGGAACTTGTTTTACTTGGAGACCCAAGAAGAAATTTAGTTCACCCATTGAACTCATTTCAAACTTTGAGTGCATCAGGATCTCAAAGTCTTTACACAGCTTCTTCCTTGTTGATCCAAAGATGATGTCATCAACATAGATTTGTACAAGTAGGACTTCTCCCCCTTCATCTTTGATAAACAAGGTCTGATCAATGGCACCTCTTCTAAAGTTGTTGCTAAGTAGATATCCTGACAAAGTTTCATACCAGGCCCTTGGAGCTTGATGTAAGCCATAGAGAGCTTTATCTAATTTGAACACTTTGTTGGGATGTGCAGGATCTACAAAGCCTTGAGGTTGTCTGACATAGACTTCCTCACCAATCTTGCCATACAGAAAGGCACTCTTGACATCCATTTGATAAGCAGTAAAGCACTTGGATGCAGCATAGGCTAAGAAGATCCGGATGGCCTCCAGTCTGGCAACAGGAGCAAAGACTTCATCATAGTCAACTCCCTCTTCCTGAGTGTAACCTTGAGCTACAATTCTGGCTTTGTTCTTGACTACAATTCCTCTCTCATATTGCTTGTTCCTGAATACCCATCTTGTGCCAATAGCAGTTTAACTAGGTGGAAGATCAACCAGGGTTCACACTTCTTATCTCTTGAATTGCAGCAACTCTTCCTACATTGCTTCAATACAACTGTTGTGTTTTAAAGCTTCATCTATCTTCTTTGGTTCTACTTGAGATAGAAAGCATGAATACATACATATATTGGCCTCATGAGTTTTGAACCCCTTGCTGAACTTGGCCAATTATATTTTCCAGTGGATGTTCCTTGTTGATTCTTTGTGCTGGAACAACATCCAACTGTATTCCTTTCTCAAGATTGCTTTGATTTTGATCAGGAAACTCTTCATTCATGGTAGAAGAGTCATCAATATCAGTAACAGCATCAACATCATCAGTAGTAGCATCAGCAGCAGATGCCTCTACACCATCTACAGAGATGTCATGAAGTGCATTTTGATTTTTATTCTCAGAGAGACTACTGATGGTGACATTAGAGGGACTTGTTCTTGCTTCACTGGCTTCAATAGCTTCCACAACAGATGGAGGATCAATAGATGGTCTTTTGATTCTTATAGAAGGACTATTGAATTCCAATCTGTACTCAGTTGATGATGCGGAAGCTGGTTCTTTAGAAGAGGTAGACTCCATATTTGAGATGATGAGTGAGGGGTGGTCCATAGGACGACCCTTAAGAGCTATAAATGGTATTTTAATCCTACATTTAATCGAGTAATTGTCTAGAATTAGATGACTACGTTTGCTTGTGTTTCAGGTACATTCGGAGCTTAAAAGTGTGGAAATGAAGGTTCGAATAAACGCGGATGGATTGGAGAGTGAAAGACGGAGCATAGGTGAAAAAAATATTTTCTTTGAATTGAAGAATTAAGAAGATAACATGATAGAGGAAGAAATTACGAGAACGTGGGCGCAAACGGCGAAGAAAACGGAGTTGAAACGAAAAAGTTATGAAGAAAACAAAATTGCATGCTGAAGCCTACCGTAGCTTACGGTAGCTACCGTAAGTTATGGTAGCTCCCAGCACTTTTCTTCCACCGTAAGGCAGTAGAGACCCACCGTAGCACTTTAAAAGCTACCGTAAGCTACGGTAGATACCGTAGCTTACGGTAGACACTGGCGAGAAAAATGTAACTGCCCCATTAAAACACTTCTTCAAGGGGCTTTTCATATCTCATCTTGGGGGAGACGTTTTGCAGAGCTTTTTGAGCGAAAAATTGGAGACTTCTTGTGCTAGAAAGAATTTCTAATCATTGGGTTTGTGTTTTGATTCATATGAATATTAACTTTTGTTTGATGATGATGCATGATGAGTGGCTAATTTCGTGGTGATCATCCTAGATGTAAGGGTTGCTTTTGAAACACTATGTTTATGTTGGAATTTCTAGAATAATAGACTTGCAATGTTTGTTTGTTTATTATGGTGTTTGAACGTTTGTTTGTAAATTGTTGATTGATGTTTTGATCCTAGTCTAAACCATACGTTCTTGGTGCCGTTGGCAATCGAGATATCATGGGAGGGATTAGGGTTGGATAATAGTCAATTGGTCATCGGGTAACAACCTCGTGTTTTTATAATCCGAGTACTTAGTTCCCTTTTATCACAACAAACAATCAAACACGAGCCATGTCTATGTGGTTCTTTCTAGTTGAGCATAAACATTAGTGTGGATTAAAAAACCTGAAATCTAGGATGGTTGCTTTCTTTTAATCTGTTTACAAACTAATCTTTGATTTGCAAATTTATTTAGTTAATCTTAGTTGTTGAAACCAAACAATCAAAATCGTGAATTTACATTTCTTGCAATTTATTTTAAGTTAGTTAAATCCGAACTACTTAGTAAGCACATTTTCCACAAACTCCCTGTGTTCGATATCCACTTACCACTATCTATTTAGTGTAATTGGTTTATTTTTGAGTGAGACTGCGACCTCACGTCAAATTTTGGCGTCGTTGCCGGGGAGTAGTGCGCAACGTGTGTTAACTTTCGTAGTTTTTTGTTTGTTATTTTCGGGTTTACGCTGGTTGTGTTAGTGTGCAGGTACCTACAGGTGTATGCATACTAGAGGCTCCAAAAAGTCATCACCATTAGCATTTGATCCGGAAATTGAACGGACACTTTCACGGAACCGAGTTTTACTTAAGGAGAACAAAGTCATTGGGTCTCCTACTACACCGAAAAACATCATGGATCCACCAATTCTCACGACGGGTCAAACACTACCAACCACCACACCTCCTATTCCACCAAGTCCTATAACAAGTGAGAGCAAACCCACAAATACCACTGTTCCTACAAGCACACTTCCACCAAATCCATTGAGCTACCAAACGGCATCAACCTTTCCACCATTTAGCCATTTCTTCCCGACTCAAGGTCAATCGTCCTCCCAACAGAGTCAACCATTCCCATTTCAACAAGACCCACCTATAACCTTTACCACCCCGGTTCAACAACAACAACCACCATCGAGGTTCCAATACCAACAATCTCCCGCGATGCCGTTTATGAGAGTGAAAGATGATGGGTTTGATGACGGTTATGAAGATGATTATGAGGGGTATGATGAAGGTGAATATACCCTTGGGGGTAATGGAAATCAAACGGGATTTCAAGGAGGGGGTGAATTTGTGCGAAGACCGCAAGATATACCGCAAGCTCCACAAGGTCAACCTCGACAAGTTCAACAATATGAGCAACAAGTGCCTCAACAACAATTTCAACCTCAACCACAATTTCAACAATAAATTCCTAGACAAGTTCAACCTCGAAGACAAATGCCTAGGCAAGCCGGTTTGCCACCACAAGTACCGTTGGGCGCACCAAGAAGATATAATCGGGAGGCCGTGAGGGGTATTGAAGCACATTTTAGGCCGGTTATTACTAACAATCCTTCACCGGTAGTTATTCCTCAAAACATTTAAGGGAGGACGTTCGAAGTTAGAACTAATTCCCTCCAAAGTTTACCGAAATATAAGGGATTAGCCACGGAGGAACCTTATTTTCATTTGGAGGCATACGATTCGATATGCAATACTATCGGTGGGCAAGGATTTTCATCGGATGAAGTAAAGTTGGTATTGTTTCAATTCTCGTTGGAAGATAAAGCGAAGAGATGGTTTTACACTTTACCATTGGCTTCGATTTATACATGGGCGGAGATGCAACAAAGATTTTTAGAAGAATTTTTCACGGCCCAAAAGACCAACGATGCGAGAAGAAGCTTGAGAAGCTTCCAACAACAACAAGGTGAAATGTTTCACGAAGCTTTCGAACGGTTTAATTTGATGATAAAAAATTGCCCTCATCATGGGATCGAATTGTGGGAATTGTTGAACGCATTTCATGAAGGGTTGAATTCCGAAGATGCTCGTGACTTAATGTCTATCACAAATGGTACATTCGGTACTAATTACGAGCAAGACGATTGGGCGTTTTTGGAACAAATGGCGGTCACATCAAAGAGGAAGGCTCAATCAACTAGGAGAGCGAGACCAGCCATTACTAGAACCCAATTGCATGCGGTGGAGGATGGTAATGTGCAAACTACTAATCAAGTTTATGATGTTTGCACTAACTGTAATGAATTGGGCCATTCAGCGGATAATTGTTTGGGAGTTCAAGAAAATTTTGAAAAAGTCAATGCAATTCAAGGTCAAGGCCAAGGTGGGGGTGGTAGAAATTATAACATGAATTCAAATACGTATCATCCAGGGTTGCGAAATCACCCGAATTTTCGTTATGGCAATCCCGCGAATCAATCCAACCCACATTTCCAAGGAGCACCTCAATCAAACTTTGTTCCGCGTCAACCATATGCAAATCAAGGTAATCAAGGTAATCAAGGTTATCAAAGACAATACCAACAACAAACTGGGGGACCGGGACCATCCAATTCAAGTGGGAATGAGGTTATGGATGTGTTAAAGACGATGCAACAAGAGATGCAAAGAAGAAATCAGTTGGATGATGCTCGTATACAAAAAGACGAAGTTCGTGACAAGGCCATTCAATCTTTGACCACCCAAATGGGTCAACTTGCAACCGAAGTGGCGGATTTGAAGAAGAATAAGGGTCAACTACCAAGTGACACAGTGACAAATCCCAAGAACATCAAAAGCGTGAACATTAATGTGGTAAGTACCGTTCCCAATAGTGAATTTAATGAAACATTTCTAACCTCTTCGTGTCAAGTGAATGCAGGTATAGGAAAGGAGGCCGAGGCGAAAAATGACAAAGAGCATGGGGCACCAATCGTGCCAATCCGAGTGGAAAAATTAAAAATTCCTCATGCATTGTTGGACTATGGGGCGGGCATGAGCGTGCTACCTGGCGAGTTGTATGACATGTATGACTTTGGCCCACTGCAAGATATAGACACCATGGTGAGCTTGGCAGATGAAAGTTGGAGGCGTCCACGGGGAGTAGTTAGGAATGTTAAGATTCAGTTGGGAGAATTTGAGTACCCAGTGGATTTTCTGGTCCTAGACTATGCTTCTACTAAAATGGCAGCGCAACAAAGGGTAATCTTAGGCCGACTGTTTCTATACACAGCAAATGCTCAAATCAATTGTAGAGACGGGGTTATTACCATGACAAAAAAGAACTGTAAGTTATCATTTGATGTTCAAACTAGAGTGATTATTTATGAATCCAATGAGGGGAAGGGTGGTGAGTCTAGTGATTGTATGACAAAAGTGTGTCAAAGAATGAAAATAAATCACCCACCGGATCGTGAAGAAAAGCATACAGGATCAAGTAGGAGTGTATTTGATTACCCACCGAATCGAAACGGGACGGATGCATTTTACTCAATGGCACGATGTAGTGATGGAGATGGCCGTAATCGTTTCTTTGAGCCACCATAAACGGGGGTGGCACGGTCTGGCTGAAGACCCGAAAATTTAGCGCTGCTCGGGAGGCAACCCGGGGTTTTTCACTTACATTGTTATTTCTTTATTTTTCTATGTTTCAGGGCTATGGCAACACTCAAGTGTGAGGAAGATGTGCGGATAGTTGTGTGAAGGTGGTGACAGGAAATCGGATCATTTACAACATCTGTTATGTCAAACTTCATCAGGTCCATGTACTCTTTCCTTAGACTTGTCATGTTCTTTAGCCTTGAAATTTTGGTAGTTAGTTTGTTTGTTTGTTAAAAAAAAAAAAAAGTTTGGTGTGTTTTGAGCGATCTTTCTCTTCAAAGCCATACATTGGGGACAATGTATCCCAAGTGTGGGGATGGCGGAAATTTTTTGAAAATTTTTGAAAATTAAGCGAAAAAATGGTCCAAATTTGAACACTTAAGTACTAAACCGCATGACACATCGGCAGCCCATATTTCCTTTTTTTTCTTGGTGAGAGTTTGAGACATTTCTTTGAATTGTTAAAATATATCTTTATTGATGAGAGTGGCAATGGGTGGGGGTGCATTAGAACTTGTGCTTGAATTCGGTTTGAGGCCTTAGCTTGATATGTATGTGAAAAGGATAGGGGCATTTAGGTAGCCTCGTCACGATGTGTGTGAGTGTGGGATTCGGGGTTTGGGCCTCATAAATTACACATATGAGCATGGTAGCGAGAGGGGCGGGGGTTTGGTCCATTAGTAACCATATTTGAGCTTATTGCCTATCATTTGATAACCCATGCTTACCGCCCAAAATATCTTACCTGTTTGAGAAGACCCGGTTTAGTAGTTTAGTAGTTTTAGTACGTAGTGTTTGATGTTTTTGTTTTGTTTAAAAATGAAAAAAAAATCTGAGAAAATGCAAAAAGAAGGAAATAAATGCGGTGGTAGTTGAAGGAGAATGAAAATGAAAAATGAAAAAAAAAAGAGAGAATAAGAGGAAAAAAAAAATCTCTGAGAAAAATACAAAAAGAATGAGAATAAATGTGGTAGTAGTTTGAAAGAAGAAAAAAAAATGTGAGGCTTTGTAGTTAGTTAATTAGTTGAGTTTATTTAGATGTAATAATAAGACCGGGTCGGATCATTAGCTACTACATATATATTTTCATGTCCTACCCATATGCCTAGCCACGTTCCAACCCTTAAGTCCCTTTGATTCACGTGCGCATTTTAGTAAATTCTTTAGGCGAAGGACCGATTTAAGTACAAGACTATTATTGTGCAATCACCCATTTGTTTTAAGTGTGTTCTAGCTCATCCTTGCTAGTTATTATTTGTCGCCGAGAGGAGAGTCATTGTGAGGGGTGTGTTATGCGGGGTTTAAGAAAAAGTTAGTAAAATGAGGACATTTGTTTGCTTGATTCATGTTGATCGCTTGAGGAGTTATGAGTGGTTTTTGATGAGTTGCTTGGGGGCAAGCAACGGTTAAGTGTGGGGATGTGACGGGTGGTCCATAGGACGACCCTTAAGAGCTATAAATGGTATTTTAATCCTACATTTAATCGAGTAATTGTCTAGAATTAGATGACTACGTTTGCTTGTGTTTCAGGTACATTCGGAGCTTAAAAGTGTGGAAATGAAGGTTCGAATAAACGCGGATGGATTGGAGAGTGAAAGACGGAGCATAGGTGAAAAAAATAATTTCTTTGAATTGAAGAATTAAGAAGATAACATGATAGAGGAAGAAATTACGAGAACGTGGGCGCAAACGGCGAAGAAAACGGAGTTGAAACGAAAAAGTTATGAAGAAAACAAAATTGCATGCTGAAGCCTACCGTAGCTTACGGTAGCTACCGTAAGTTATGGTAGCTCCCAGCACTTTTCTTCCACCATAAGGCAGTAGAGACCCACCGTAGCACTTTAAAAGCTACCGTAAGCTACGGTAGATACCGTAGCTTACGGTAGACACTGGCGAGAAAAGTGTAACTGCCCCATTAAAACACTTCTTCAAGGGGCTTTTCATATCTCATCTTGGGGGAGACGTTTTGCAGAGCTTTTTGGGCGAAAAATTGGAGACTTCTTGTGCTGGAAAGAATTTCTAATCATTGGGTTTGTGTTTTGATTCATATGAATATTAACTTTTGTTTGATGATGATGCATCAAATGATGAGTGGCTAATTTCGTGGTGATCATCCTAGATGTAAGGGTTGCTTTTGAAACACTATGTTTATGTTGGAATTTCTAGAATAATAGACTTGCAATGTTTGTTTGTTTATTATGGTGTTTGAACGTTTGTTTGTAAATTGTTGATTGATGTTTTGATCCTAGTCTAAACCATACGTTCTTGGTGCCGTTGGCAATCGAGATATCATGGGAAGGATTAGGGTTGGATAATAGTCAATTGGTCATCGGGTAACAACCTCGTGTTTTTATAATCCGAGTACTTAGTTTCCTTTTATCACAACAAACAATCAAACACGAGCCATGTCTATGTGGTTCTTTCTAGTTGAGCATAAACATTAGTGTGGATTAAAAAACCTGAAATCTAGGATGGTTGCTTTCTTTTAATCTGTTTACAAACTAATCTTTGATTTGCAAATTTATTTAGTTAATCTTAGTTGTTGAAACCAATCAATCAAAATCGTGAATTTACATTTCTTGCAATTTATTTTAAGTTAGTTAAATCCGAACTACTTAGTAAGCACATTTTCCACAAACTCCCTGTGTTCGATATCCACTTACCACTATCTATTTAGTGTAATTGGTTTATTTTTGAGTGAGACTGCGACCTCACGTCAATGAGAGGCTCAAATACTTGGGAGAAGGAGTCTATATCAAAAAGCCAGTCTGGCCCTTTACCCTTTTCACATGCAATGTGTTCCCTACATTCCACATTTGTTGATTCTTCCATAATTCTTGTTCTTGAGTTGAATACTCTGTAGGCCTTGGATTGAGAGGAATAGCCCAGAAAGTATCTTCCATCTGATTTGGCACCAAATTTAGGAAGAACCCCATGTGTGATGAGAATGGTACATGGAAATCCAAATGGTTTTAGAAATCCAATGTAGGGAACTCTTTTGAACCACAGTTCATAAGGTGTTTTGTTGAAAGGCTTGACAATGAGAACTCTATTTTGCATATAAAAAGTTGTGCTAACTGCTTCTGCCCAGAATGTGAGAGGCAGTTTTGAATCAGCCAACATTGATCTTGCTGATTCAATTAGAGTTCTGTTTCTTCTTTCAGCAACCCCATTTTGTTGAGGAGTTCTTGGAGCACTGTATTGTCTTTCTATGCCCTCGCTCTCACAAAAACAGTTCAAGGTGTGGTTCTTGAACCCTGTACCTTGATCACACCTTATGACTTTGACTTTCTGATTGCTTTGATTCTCTACCCTAAGAATGTAGGATTTGAGAATCTCAGCAGTTTCATCTTTTGTTCTCAAGAAGTATACCCATGCGAATCTGGTATAGTCATTAGTTATCAGCAGACAGTATGACTTCTTACCCATTGACATGACATTTGTTGGTCCAAAAAGATTCATATGCAGCAGCTGTAGTGGAGTGTCATTTGTATTCAATGTCTTGGGCTTGTGAGAAATCTTGTGTTGCTTCCCCTTCAGGCATGCTATGCAGTAATCTTGAATTTGGAATTCATTGTCAGGAAGACCTCTAACAAGATTTCCCTTTACCAACTTGTTGATGGTTTTTACATTAACATGGCTTAATCTTCTCTTCTATGCTATAGAGCGGATTCATCAACTGATGCCTTGGACAGAAAACAAGATACATTTCCAGATGGAGTGACCTCATTCATTTCAAGCACATATAAGTTATATTTTCTTTGAGCAATTAATAGAATCTTCTCTGGAGGGGGTTTGCTTAAACCAGGGGAGAGCACAAAGCATTATTTGTCTCTGAAAAGCATCCAATGCTTTTGATCACAGATCTGAGACACACTCATGAGATTGAAATCCAATTCTATGACAAAGTTTACTCTTTCAATACTCATTCTTTCATTGGACATAGTTCCTTGTCCGGTTATAGATCATCCCTTTGAATCACTTCCAAAGGCAACATATCCTCCATTGAAATGTCTGAAAGTGGAGAGGATGGACCTTTTGCCGGTCATGTGCCTGGAATAACCACTGTCTACAACCCAGGTGTTATCCTTGTGACCTGGTTGTCCCTGCACATGAGAGAGATCTAGTTAGAGGGAGGAACCTAAGAACTTGTAGACTTGGGTGAGTGTGTCTTTGGACCAATAGCATCAGTATGCTTGCATTCAATGGACCCGATGATGATGCTTTGAGGGACTGTGGATTTGGCTTTCCATTGTCAAGATGGCTTTCCAGACCTTTTAATTCTATCAGCAGCAGATTTGGCTTTGGCTGCTGATGGCTTTGCTTGATCAGCAACAAACTTTGTTGCTGAAGACTTTGGCTGATCAGCGGCAAACTTGGTTGTTGCCACAGACAAAACAAGATTTAGCTGATTTATCTCTTTGAAAGTACACATAATCTTTTCTTTTGAACAGATCCTTGAAGTTCCAATGATGAGCTTTGTTGTGTTCAAAAGTAGCTTCCTCTAATGTTTTCTAAACATATAGAGGTCTCTCTCCAGGTGTATGACAGATGTCGAACACCTTCTTGGGTTGATTAGAATGATGGCTTGTGGATGTTGAGGATTGTCCCTATTCAATAATTAACTTTCTTCCTTCAGGAGGATAGCTAATTTTGATCTGTTTTGTGGGTTCAGATACTAGTATTGAAGGGATGAGAGGGCTTGCACCATTTGTTTGAATGACTGCAATGGTAGGGAGTGATGGAGCTTCACTGGTTTTAGTGGAGTCTGAGCATGTAGACTCAGACTCAGATGAGGTAGTGCATTCTTGCACAAATGGTTCTTCCTTTGAAGGATCCATATTTCGGTTGGCTAGGTCAAGACTGGAAAGATTGAAGTTTGGTCATGAATGGCTACATAGTCAGTAGGTGGAGGTACATCATTGTAGGGCTTTTTAGCTTGAAACCCAAGACCAGCAGTCACTTTTTCATGAACTTGAGCATCCAAAAGTCTTTGCAGCTTTTTGGATGCAAACTCATATTTGTCAACATGGACTTTTTGGTCTGCCAACTCAGCCCTTGTAGCTTTTAACTTAACTACAAGATCATCAATCTGAGTTTCAAGATTTGTTTGTTAATGTTTTAATGATGAAATCTCTTTCTTTAAATAGTTAATATTTTCTTTGTAGCTGTCTTCAACCTTTTTGAATTCAGATTTCATTTGGTGAAACTCTTCATTTTGATCTATAAGATTCTGGTTATGTTTTATGTATCCTAGAACCTTATCAATACAAGCTTGAGTACAAAGATGTTCATATACCTGAGGTGGTATCTTTGTTGTGTCTGCCATGAGTGTTTGGTTGTTAGCAGGAAGATCTTCATACTGAAAGCTCCAGTCAAAATCAGTTGTTCCAACAGCTGCACATGCTGAAGTTTGAGCAGTTTGAGTGTTGCCTTGACTTGCTTGACCTTGATGAGTTTGTCTTGGTTGTGCAGCAGCTGGGTTTGCCTTTGGTTCCATGCATTCTCTAGCAGAGTGACCGAGTTGGTTACAGTTGTAACATCTTAGCTTGCTCTTGTCCAAGCCAACTCTAGTGTTAGAGTTGTTGCTTGGAATGGGTCTTCCAGTTCTAGAATAGAACCGTTTAGCTCTGAGAGATAGCATGGCATAAGAATGTTGTATGTCCATTTCATCTAAGTCATCTGGATTGAAACACTCCAGATCTTCCTTGATAAAGGACATGTTTCTTGGGTTTTCAGAGACAAAAGCAGTAGAAGTTGTCTGAGGTGGGGCTTCAAGAAGGAATGGTGAGTTATTTGATTATGAGTTGTGAGTCTGAGGATGGGTAACAATGGGAGGAAAGTAGTTGCTAGAACTAGGAATTGAATGGTCAGAGTGAAGTGAAGAAGAAGTGGTGGTGGATGAAGAGGTTGTTGAATAACCTGAGCTTCTCTCTTTGGCTTGAATCATTTTTAATTCATAAGTTTTTAGCATGCCAAACAGCTCAGCCATATGTAGAGTTTTCAGATTTTTGGTTCTTCTGATTGACACTGTGTAGAGTGTCTAGTAACTTGGAAGAGATCTGATAAACTTTTTGAGAATGTCTTCATTCTCCAACTTCACTTTAGAGCATTGGAGCTCTCCCACAAGATAGGTATATCTTTTGTACAGAACAGTAAGAGACTCGCCTTCCTTCTAGACAAAATTTTCATATTGTTGCTTCAAAATATCTCTTCTATTTTCCTTCACTTCTTCTGACCCAACAAACATCTTCTCAAGAACTTCCCATAACTTCTTTGCAGTCTTGTATTCTCCGAAATTGTGGAAAACTTTGTTTGGCAAGCACATCTGAATGGCTCCCAAAGCTTTAAAATCTACCTCCATCTTCTTGATATCTTCCTCTGAGTACTTTGAGGCTTCTTTAGGGACTGATGGATCTCCAGAATTAGCAGGGCCACCATGGGTACATACGGTCCATCTTTTATGGATCTCCACATTCCATACTCTTGATAGCAGAAGAAACTTTCCATCTTGTTCTTCCACATATCATAGTCTTCTCCAGACACCAGTCTTGGTGGTCTGTTGATGCTTCCAGTATCATCAAAACCATTGTTTTGTGCCATTTCGAATAAATGGTGTTTAGCAAAGATATAGTAGTGAACAGAACCAGAAAGTGATTAAACAAGTGTGAGTTTGTTTAATCTGAGAGCCAAAGCTCTGATACCACTTGTAGGATCGGTGATTACAAGATGGATCTGTTCTAGTTGAGATTGGCGGAAATAATCACAACTATGCAATGTAAACAAGCAAACAAAGCTAATATTGATAAATGCAAATTGTATTAATCTTCAATGTTTACAAGATTACAGAGAAAAATCTAAGGAAGCACACTTGTACAAAATGAAGATACAATAAATATAAAAGAACTTAGAATCAAGACAGACCATTGATTCTAAGGATCAGATCAAACACAAGCCGTTGATCTTTGACAGTTACAAGTTACACTACTATTGGTAGACAACTAAAAGACAAGATGCTGCAAACAGTTCTGTTCAGGTCAAAAGTCTTCTTAGGAATCTTTGCAGGAGATTTCAGAAGTAGTAGCTTTGTCTTTAATCATCTGCACCAATAACATTCCTTCTGTTGATAGATGTGTCAGTGTTGCAGCAGAGGTGTCAGTAGTAAAGTCAAAGCTGCTGATGATTTACCTATCAGCAGCAACAAGTGTTTGATACTGCTGAGAAGCCTATCAGCAGCAACTCTGAACTTCAGCAGATAAGGCTATCCACAGCATAGTTGTTTATCAGTAGGAGAACATATTATCCTCAGCAATTAGCCTTATCCGCAGCAACTTGTAGGTCAGAAGCAAAATGTGGAGTCCACAGCAATTGTACTTAGAGGATTTTGTAGCCATCAGTCTTTATCTCTACATTATTCTTCCAAGCTTCAGGATCAACGGGCTCGGGATCGGTGGGAGAGGCTTCAGTCAAGGTTGCTGCACCACTAGCCTTAGCAGCAAATTCAGGCTCGACTGAACCTGTGTTAGTAGTAGCTTCAAAGGGTGGAGCCTTAAAGATCTCTCCATCCTCAAGCTTGTATACTCCTTCACCCTCTCCTTGGGAAACTCCACCACGACATCTTCATCTTCCACATCCCCCTCATCATCAGACTCAATCTCTCCTTCTTCAAGGTTGCTGAGAGCATCGGTCTAAGCTTCTTTGGAATAGTCTGGCTCTATCATAAGTATAACCTCATCAGATAGGTCATAAAGCACATCATCCGGAGACTTTCCTTTATTATCCCCACTACTAGATGCATCACCTTGATCAGATTCCCCCTCATCCATAGGCACAGTAGAGATAGGAACAATAGCTAGCGTTTGTTGCTCACTACTTCCACTAGGACCGACTTCAGGATCCTTGTCTGTGTCATCATCCTTAGTCGAATCGACTAGGTGACAAGCCTCATCAGCACTAGGCTTGGATGGCATCTCCTTCTCCTTCAACAGTTCCTTAATCTTCTCCCCCTGAGCAGCAATCGCGTTGGTCAAGTCACAAACCAACTTGACCATCACCTCATGCTCTTGTCTGTGAAGATCATCAGCCTTCTTCTGCTTCCTTAGAGCGACTACTTCATCAATCAAAGAATTGACCTGACCTTGTTGTTTATCAGACTCCTCCCTTGACTTCCATACCGTTTCAAGTAGACCGGCTACCTGAGTCTCCAGGGTAGAAATCCTAGCATCATGAGGGTCAGGACCCTGGATGAAGAAGCTTCAGTTGTATGGGGAGGAAAAGTAAATATTTCATTAAAGTCAAACCCATGAGTAATATCCCCAAACTCAAAGCGGTTGTAAGGTGGTTGTGGGAATGGTGGTTGGGATGGAAGTTTGGATGGTAGTGGTTTCAAAGGTGGTTGGGGTTATGGTAATCGACTCCGTCTAAATTGGACTCGACACCATCACCTGGTGGACAGATGGAACTGGGAGGGATACTATCACAGGAACCTCCTCTGTGAAAACAGTAGCACTTGGCTGCTCCCTCCTCTGGTATAGCTGGGTTGAGGTTGAGGTAGAGGTTGATATAGTGCTCACAGCCTCAGTGATTGGCTGCCGTGAAACACTAGTTTCAACCTCTCTAAGGATAGCCGCAAATGGCCTATCCCCCCGACGCTTCACACATCTTCCTCTTCCCTAACTCTGTAATTCAGCATCTGAATCAAAATCTGGTTCATATTCGCTGCCAGTACTTTCTTGTGTTTGTCGTTTAGAAGATGACTCGGGAAAGGAAACCTTTGTCAACTTCCTAGGGTGTGATTGATCTGATGCATCATCAGAGTCAGATGAATCAGATTTAGTGGCTTCAAAATCTGACTCTTCAGCGCTATCTCCTTCTTCTTGTTCTTCATCACCACCATCACCAGAATCATCACTCTCATATTCATCACTGCCTTCTTCTTCCTCCTCTACTTGTTCATCTGAGTGTTCACTCAGTTCAGGCTCCGACTCTGCACTAAACCATCTTAGATCTGGAGGGGCCACATACGCTTCGTTGATTAAATGGCCAAAGAGAGGAATATGCACATGGGTAGGTTCTACACTGTCTGGCGTAAGGAATTAAGAAAACACTCTCTTGGCCACAGTATTGACCTGTAATCTTTCACCAATTGCTGTAAGGTTTGGCATGCATCATTTATCAGCAACTGTACAAATCTTAGGTACAAAAAGAATCTAAACTTCTCCACCGTATTGATCTGGTCGGTTAAGGCTTTGTAGATGTATTTGGAGAAGTTGTAGCCCTTGTTGAATGATAGCCCAACCATTGCAGCCGCCAGGTCAAGACCCACTACATCCTTTCCTGCTTTTCGTGACGAGATGCACATGATCATGACGTGGGCAAATTACCTCCATTGGTCTAGTAACCACATCTTCTTGTACGAGGTATAGTCTCTAGCACCGACATATCCCATTCGCTGCCTCCAGCACCCATCCATAAAGTAATCTGGATAAGTAACTGGGTCGGTGTGATTCCTTACGATCTGCTGATATTCAAGGATAATGTCTTCAATCACTCTCTGAATTGGCGGAATCAATCCAGAAATCCAAGTCACACCGAAATGACCAAATCAAAGATGAACAAGAAGGATAGAATCAATCACACAAGATGCACACAATCATGATAATCATCTTCATTAATCCAGCAATGTAGTTAGAAAGTAACAACAAAGACACACAACAATACTCTCTGATAGATTTGATAATCAACAATACAAATGAGAATAGTTACTTGAAATAAAAAAGATAAGACTATTTATACTAAAGAGTTTCGATCGAATTCTTCTGATCGAAAAGTGTTTTCGACCGAAAACACTTTCCGACCAAAAACTCAAAAGTTGTACAAAACTAAACTTAATTGATTTCTATGGACTACTAGGTTCCAACAATCTCCCCCTAGTCCACAAAAGATCAATTCTTCACGTGTTGTCTTTTGCAGGCTTGGTTTTGGCTTTAACATTCAGCTTCTTAGCATCCAGAGCAGCAAGTCTCTTCTTGATCACTTCAGCTTCATGTCTTCTTGACAAACATCGAGCCACGACTCTCATATACAACTTTTCCTCAACTTTAATCTTCATGCTGATATCACACCTGATAGGATTCTTGTACAAAGTCTTTAGATCTTCATCAGAAAAACTAAACAAATCTACTGGATCAAAGACTCTGAATTCTGGTGACTTATCCTGCACGATCACAGCTTCATGTGTTTTGCTGTCATACATCCACTTTTTAAAGCTTTTGATGAACGTCTCTTTTTTGCTGGAATGTATACAGTAGAAACTGTATCTGCTGGCTTCACTATATACCTGAATCTTCTTTTATCATTCTTGTCTTTTCTCTTCAACTGTCGGCATTCAGGTACTTGTGGCTTGAAATTCTCAAACTTATCTTTACTACATTCTTTCTTCAAGTACTCTTCAAAATTAGCAGCAAACGTATTGTTGGAAGGATTGATCATCTTCAAGTGACTCAGCTCTCTAATATCCCAATATGGCAAAGATTTCATCTTTGAGCTCCGATTAAAATATTGGATATTTCCTTCTCCTATTTTAACCACATACATCTTCTTATTATCATCATACATCCAAGCCAGAATTTCTCCAGTCAATGCTTGTTTTGGACTCTTGATTGTTTGTGTAAGCCTTTCAACAATGGATGGCTTTTCAGTCACTGTCCACCAAGAGCACTTGTCTATCTTTGTAGCTTTTGACTTTTCAACTTGTGGTTCAACATCTTCAGGAACTGTAAATGGTTCTCGTTCATCAACCAGTTTATCCATCTTCCCAATTACCGAGCCATCTTCTTCTACATACGTTTGCTGTTGTTCATATTCATATTTCTTATATTCAGTGTTGGTCTGAGCTATCAAATTTTCTTCAATATTTTCTTCTTGATTAGTGACGATTGGAGCACCAATCTGAGCTATCAAATCTTGAACAATCCTCTGAAGTTGATCAATTTGCTATTGTTTCTTTACAAGTAAACCCTTCTGTTTGTTGCTTTCTGTTTTCGATTCTCTTATCTCTCTTGTATTTGTAGCTTCTCTGCTTTGTAGATTAGAGATTTGAGTTTTCAGCTGACTAACTACATCTGCAGTTTCTCTTGTAGCATAATTCAAAAACTCTTCGTCTACCAAACCATAATTCTTTGATTTCTTAGACTTTTGCTTCTCTGGAACTTCTTTTGCCTTGCCTTTTCCTTTATCAAGTATAGTGGTTGTTGTTTTCTTCTTCTTTCTTTGTTCTGGATCTGTAAACATGATACCCTTAGACCGAGGAGGTCTAGAAGGTATGGTTTTTGACTTTTCAGGCTTTTTCATCTTCTTTGATGGGGTTGTTGCTGTTGCTGTTAACTGTTCATCATGAACTTCCAACACTTCAGTATTTACACTTAAAATATCTTCAGTTTCAGCTATGAATTCTTCTGTGTGACTCAACAACGGTTCTGTAAGCTCTTCATTCACCTCAGGAATTCTGTTATCTTCAAAAGTCAAGTCATGTGCTTCATACTCACCCATATGTGTATCAACCCTCAGTTCTTCAACTTGAACTTCTTGTTGAATTTCTGGTATCACATTCCTTTGACCACCATCATGACCTTGATCATCATCATTTCCCTGATCATCATTATTACCTTGATCATTTTCATCATTATCACTATCAACTCCATCTTCTATGTCTTCAGCCATTAAGTCATCTATTTCATCTTCAAGATTGACATCTGGATCAGGATTCTCTTCAAGCATATTTAGAAATAAAGGTGTTACAGTTCCACTAAACTTGCTTGTCTTTCTGAAATTATTCATACTACTAAAGATTACTTCTTGCATTGTCTCTAATGACAGCTCAACGCCATCATTTTCTAGATTAGGCAGAAGTGTATTGATGATCATCTGTACAAACCTTGGATACATCAAAAATTTGTAATTCTGTCTTGGTCCCACAAAATTGTTGATCATTGCTTCAAAGATCATTCTTGAAAAGTTAAATCTTCTAGGAGTCGCCAAACAAACTAACGCCCCGCTAAAAACTTCACCAGTCTGATCAAAACCAGACGTTCTTGGACTCAAGCAATGAATTAGAACATGAACCAGATATCTCTACTGTTTCCCAAACATGGTCTTTGTGACTTGTCTTCTTAAGAAAGTTCCTTCATATCCCATGGTCATAATGATTCCAGATATTGCGATGTGATTGATCTTGTAAGGAAAGTCTACTACATCTCTAAAGTTTAATACTTATCTTATCACCTGTTCAGTAACTTTGATCTTGTTTCCTCCAATTGAACTCTCAATCCATATCTCTTTATTCACATGCTTGTATTCTACATTATCCCAAAACTCCCTCACGTGTTTTTCAAACACATGTACTTGTGTAGATATAGCTGTATTAATTCTAGATTATGCTAAAAATCTAACAATCTCTTCATATTCACGTGCCTTCTTTGTATTTGTAGTTAAACAAGCACAGATGTTATTCTTAGGTTCAAACTTTAACCTGTTCATATCTGTAAAGAAAAAAAAACAACAAGTTAGAAAATTTCTGAAAAAATTCTTAACTTTTGACATTTCTATCGAAAACTCCCTTATATATACAACTTTTTCAATCAAAAACTTTCAAAACCCCTTTTATCAGACAAGATAAAATCCACATCTTTGACCTTTTCGATCGAACACTCTATCAACACTTCAACATTTCGATCGAAAACTCTTAAACACATGACCAGAGATTTAAATTAAATTTTAAACTTTTCGACTGAAAACTCTTTATCAGTATACTAACTTTTCGATCGAAAACTCTAAGAACCTTTTTTTATCAAAAACTTGGAATTTTATCAACTTTCAACCTTTTTTTTAATCGAAAACTTTTCTTATTATTACAATTAACCAATCATGACTTTTCGATCGAAAACTCTAATTTTACAAAACACATTTCGGACAAATCAGAGTTGACTCTTCATTTCCAACCAAAACACTTTTCTGACCATTCATTAGACATTTCGATCCATTCAACCTAGTTTTCGGGCAATTCAAAAATTCAAACATTCAAACTAAAACTAAGGCTTTGGATCTAACCTATCAACCTCTACGAATCACGAGAACATACCTGGATGATCGAAATCAAATGATGAACACAATGACGTCACGATCGAACACTTTTTTCACACGAAATCTCAACACTTGTAAAACACGAAGAATCTTGAAACTGAAGTTGAGAGAAAACAAGTGGGAAAAAGATTTTCAATCGAAAATGTTGAATATATAGATTTTTCAAATCTGACCGAAAACTTCGGTTGAAACTTTTCGATCGAAAACTTTTTCAGATGATACTTTTTCGATCAAGAGATTTCAACCGAAAACTCCAAACTTATTGAATTTTGGAAATTTTTAAACCGACTTTATTTTATTTTGTTATATATATATATATATATATATATTTAAGTCCATTTTGACATCATTAAGACATGTTCCAATTTTTAATAATTTTCACAATCACAATTATAACCAGATAAGAATACACACTTGCACACTAATTTTTATCAAAAATGATTTATTATTCTTCTTCAAACACAGAAAACAGATGAACACTTAACAAAACACATAGTTATTCATTTATTCCTACTATTTTCTTTTGACTTTTTCTCACACATATTTCAACACTTTATTTTATTTTACATTTTCTTTTGATGAACTGAACTGGCATAGGATCATAAATGTATACTTTCTTAATTACATTGCATATCAAATCAGGATCTAAACAGTTCAACCTTGATTGCCAGTATATTTTTCAGCTTAAACTCAAACATCATATTTCAGCAGATACTGTGTGACATTTAAGGTAAGATTTATCAATACAAAGTGTATCCAAACATCGAGATGGATTAAACTAATACGCAACACAAAGTTTCACCAAAACATAATCCAATCACCAGCACGAGAGTAGCGTTTTTAGCATAGAAAAATAATCCAAATGGATTTGATGAGAATCTTTTTGATTCGTATATCTTGGTTTCTGATGGAACGAACACTGAATCAATTTGATTCATATGAGATATAACATGTAGTGATGAACTTTTGGAATCAGATTTGATTTGGTTATGCGGATATCCATAGAGTATTAGATATATCAATTGAAATCACGAATGATTCAAAGGGCGAGACAGACTGACTTTATGGTTTCCATCCGAGATTTTCACCAAAATCATTAGCTGTATAAAGATGTTTAACTCTAAATCGTATATTTGACGGGTAAAGTCAATAGAGTAAACGAGTTGTGCTAAAAACCCATCAAGATACTGGTCTCATGGTATGAATGGATTCATTTAGCATTCGAAGAATGAAAGTACCGATATTCGATGAGGATAACACTAAGATTGCAATTTAGTTAATCACACAAATATCGCCTAATTTACATATGTAGAGCCTACCAGCATATCAAACATTGTAACCTATGTCACCATCATATCCAATTCATGCATAAGCTCAACACTCACTTATACTATCATTTCCTATTTATACGTCAATTAGACACACTTATTATTATTTTTCAGTTTTTCACACAGATCAAATACACACTACATATTCAGTTATTTATTTTTCTTTTATTCTCCCCCTAAAATTGTGATGTAACTTTGTTTACTATTTGGCACAAACACATAGTAAACTAACACTCATATAAAGCATACATAACACAATTTTAACACTTAAAAGAAAATCTTTTTGAGGAACAAATTTTATAGGTCTTTCAGTTCAAAAATGGACATTTTTTTATTTTATTTTTTTATATTTATGACTTTTTATATTTCTTATTTTAAAAATAAATCATCCCCAACATATCAACCAAAGAGTTAAACCGATCAGTTGAAAAGGCTTTAGTAAAAATATTGGCTTTTTGCTCTAGGGTATCGACATGGACCACTTTAATCAGCCCATTCTCAAAACAGTCACGAATGAAATGTAACCTGATCGCAATGTGCTTTGTTTTGGAATGCTGAATGGGATTTTTTACTATTCTGAGCACTGCCTCGTTGTCACAATAAATCAGAGTTTCCAGGAAATTCACTCCAAAATCTAGCATTTGATGTTGAATCCATATAACTTGTGAACAACATCTCGAGGCAGCAGTATACTCAGCTTCAGCAGTTGATGTGGATATATTTGTTTGTTTCTTACACTGCCAAGACACCAGTCTCTCCCCCAAAAATTGACATCCACCTGAAGTTGACTTCCTGTCCAAGTTACAACCTCCATAATCGCTATCAGTGTAAGCAAAGAAATTAAATTCAGAATCAGAAGGGTACCATAAACCTAAATTTACTCGACCCTTAAGATATCGAAATATTCTTTTAACAACCGATTCATGAGATTCTTTTGGAGCTGCCTGTTATCTGGCACAGGAGCAAACAGCAAATATGATATCCGGTCGGCTTGCAGTCAGATACATCAACGAGCCAATCATTGACCGATACATCTTTTGATTAACTTCAACTCCAGACAAATCCACAGTGACAGGTTCATGGGGAGCAATTGGTTTTGAAGCTGATTTGCAATCATTCATCTTGAATTTTGTTAGAATATCTTTCACATATTTAGCATGATGGATATGAATCCCAGATTCAGACTGTTCAACTTGTAACCCCAGAAAGAACTGCATTTTTCCCATCAAGCTCACTTCGAATTTTAATTTCATGACTTCTTCAAAGTCTTTGTAAAGAGCTTCATTTGTTGACCCATAGATAATATCATCGACATAAACTTGTACAATTAACAGATCAGCATCAAATTTCTTCAGGAATAAGGTCTTGTCAATTGTTCCACGAACGAAACCATTCGATGTAAGATGTGTTGACAAGGTTTCATACCACGCACGAGGCGCTTGATGTAACCCATATAGTGCTTTATCGAGCTTATACACCTGAAATGGATGAGCTGGATCTTCAAAACCCGGTGGTTGATTCACGTAAACCTCTTCCTTTACCACTCCATACAGAAAAGCTGTTTTTACATCCATTTGATATACAGTAAACTTCTTGTATGATACATAAGCCAAAAAGATACATATAGCTTCAATTCTTGCAACAGGAGCAAAGACATTATCATAATCCAGTCCTTCCTCTTGATAAAAACCTTGTACAACCAGACGTGCTTTGATACGAACTACAATCCCACAATCATCCTTTTTTGTTTCTAAAGACCCACTTCGTTCTAATTGGATATTTTCCCTCAAGTAAGTCCACAAGATGCCACACGTTTAACTTCTTAAACTGAAGAAGTTCTTCTTGCATAGCTTCAATCCAACTTAGATCTTGTAAAGCAACAAAAACATTCTTTGGTTCCTCTTGAGATAAGAAGCAGGAGTACAAACAGACATTAGTATTTCCAGCTTGACTTCTTGTCTTAACTCCATCCTCAAGAGATCCAATAATATTCTCAACTGGATTGTGAAAATCCGGACTTTTACGGTTAACCCCGTTAGTAAATTCAGTTAAATCCTAACAAAGTTAACTTAATTTCAAACCCAGGGACTGATTCTGTTACAAATTAAACTCAAACTATAGGGACTTAAGCTGTAATTAGCCTAAAGTCAAGTATGTTGATTATGCAAAGTCAAAATTGAGCGAATTTGTTTCTCTGTTGACTTTTAAAAGTCAAACTCGGCACCTTGATTCAAATTCGACTTCCACGATCAATTCCCGTTCGATTTCGTACCTGAAAACGCATGTGGTATCATTATCGACCATCATTAATAATTTAATCACAGTAATTATCCGAATTCAAACCCAATTATGATAATTAAACTTGTAACCGTCGACCTCATTATCAATTACCATCGAATTCGGCAAATCCATATTATCAATTCTCAAATTGAACTCCTGCGCATCTCTTACGAGTCTCAGAGAGCCTGTTGCACACACAAACTCGATCGGAGAAGGAGCCGCTGTGATCGGAGATCAAACTCGCTGAAGTCGAACTCCTGCAATTCCACTTCCATTATGGTAATTCCTTACACCCTTAGCTTTGTTTCTTTACCTAGATCAAAAGCCTTATCATAAATATGGCTTAAAACATCGAATCGATCATGATCGAAGTCTAGGGTTCATACGTATTCTTGTTTAATCGAATTCCTACCTACACTCGATCTCAATGAAATTAAAGACTATGAGTAGATTCGCGACCATTCACTTGATAAAAGCCCCATGATTTCAACAGTTTCCAACATCGAATTTAAACAAATCGATTTCGAGTTTAAACCTAGGGTTTCGGAAACTTCAAAAAGGAATTAAACGATCTTAACCTTATTGTTTTTCAAATTAAACTCGTAAACAGATTCAATATGAGAATGTAATCAAAACCCCCAAACTTTTGTAGCAAATTATTGTCGAGATCAATGGAATTGGGGTGGATTTGGTTCGAACTCGCGTAAAGGGGAGAACCCGCAGGAACGAATTGTTAAACCCATATGGGCTGGGTTTTGTTTGCAAATCGTACTCCAGATCAGTTGGTTAAAGCACTTGACTGATGGGGAGGAGATCCGGGTTCGAATCCTCCTCCCCTGTTTTCTTTTTAAATGTGCATTTTAATGGCATTTTAATTATAAAATCAATTACTATATTATTATATTATTATATAAATGAGTTTTAGACCGGAAAACCACCCGTAGGCTCGGGTTTAGCCTTGTAACCCATATTCGTTATTTAAACTTCGTTTATAAAATAAAATATATAATTATTTTCAACCCGTGATCTCAACTAAAAATAATATATATTTATATATTATTATCATCTCATTTTTAAATCGCGTGTAACATTTTTAACAGATAAATAATATAATTAACTATATTATTTACACTCGTTTATATTCTCGAATAAAAATAATAGAATTATTATTTTAAGTTGCACAATTGTTTATTGTGATATGTTGTGAAATCTAAAAAAAATAATATATAAATTATATTATATTCTTAGGCCATAAGTTTAATGGTACAAACGTTTGAACATATTTATTATATATTATTATTTGAATCCTTCGACACGAAATGTATTTATCCTAATTTAAAAATCCGTATTCCGTAGACAGGTTCGTCTACTCATGGTCATTAGAGTGTTTCTCTTAGGACGTTCTCATTCTGTGTCATCATCACAATTCCCATTTTATCCCTAATAATTATGTTATTCGTGAGCCGTGTCGGGCTAACGCTTGAGATTTCAATCTCGTACTTGTGTGATTACTACCCACGCAATCAGGTGATTTTTCACGGCCCCTTTTACTGCTTTTAAACTGGGGGAGAAAACTTGACGTAAACACTTTTTGATTTTTGTACTTCATTATGTATCACTTATTATGACTATGCGTAAACTCTATCATGAAAGTCCTCACATCGAACCGTTTAAATATGAGTATAGCGAGGTATGTTGGGTAGTACTACTGGGTTTGACAAACCTCACCCGCGTTAGTCGCGCTAACTCGATTGGATATCGAACGGGTGCAATATTGACCTAAACGTGCACCATGGTTGATAGGCTTGGTGGGAGGCATTCAAATAGTCAGTTTACGGTTGCGAGCGTAATAGCAAACATGAACATGGATTAGCTACCTGTTGATATATATATGGAATGTACAATAAATCTGGTAAACGTTTATTTATATATTGAATCCTATGAACTCACCAACCTCGTGTTGACATCTTTTCTTACATGTTTTCTCGGGTCGTTAAGATAAGGCACATGTGCACATATATGACATGCATGGAGTCTTATTTTTGAATTATATTTTATTACATTCGGACTGTTTTTATTTATGTTTGGACTGTTTTCGCTTATGTTTGGACTGGACTTTTTGGGCGCGTTTGTTTTGCGCATTTACTTTCTTTATACGCTTCCACGTTTACTTTGATTGATATAATATTTTCATTTGAGTCCCATATAGAGTCGTTCAATGTAACTAATGACTGAGATCCTGGTTTGTCACTTCCCAAAAGGTAAAACTCCGTTAGTTGAAATTGGGGGTGTGATAGATTGGTATCATAGCCATTGGTTATAGAGAACTAGGATTGCATACTAGACTATAACCTCACACATTAGTTACGCATCATAAACGTTTTGTTTTGGCACTTATATATTACGTTACAGGACCATGTCGTCAACCCCATCACCATCACCTAAGGCACCAGGACATGATGCACCTATCTTACCATCCCCGGAGCCCAAAAGGTGTCAGACTAGTTCTAGTGACAATTCGGTTGATCAGGGTGAACCGAGTAGCGCGCAAGCAAGGAATCCGACACACAATTGGGATGCATACCCGAAAATGATCCAAAGATGGATCGAAATAGGAAATGTTCCATCACCCTACTTTGGTTACACTTCCTCATCATCTACTTTACCTAGCTTGCCATGTACCATGGAACAAGCTTTTGCTGCTTTTGTATTTTACATGTCTAGGGAGTTAAGCATTGTGAAAGATACTACTGATGAGATACCCGGCATTCTACAGTGGGAGTTGCAAATGGAAGAGAACAAGAAACAAATTAAGCATCTGACCACTGAACTAGCAGCAACGGACCAGGTCCATGACCATCTAGTGGATAGGGTGCAACATTTGGAAACGAGGGTGGACACCTCGGACCATGCTGCTGAGGGGATTCTGGAGAGAGTGGCCCATCTAGAAACCCAAATGCAAGCAACACCTTGTCCGGAGAATATCCCACTTTCTGACGACGACGAGGAGTCGTTTGAGGATGAGCCCTTAGAGGGGGAGCCACACGAGGAGGAGCCGGTCGAGATTGATGATGCACTATCATGTGTTTCCTCTGATGACGAGGATGTTTGATGATTATTCTATCCTATCTTTCCTTTCATTTATGCTTTGAGTATGCTCTTTCTATTTCAATCCTAGATGGGTAAGGTTGTTCCCATTCAATAAAAGCATGAGAAGTTTGATGTTTTGAGTTATTTATTTTGTAACTTTACAATTTATTTAATTTTGAAATATTAGATGTTGTGTTATCATTTCCTTACTTGTACATAAATAATGTTTGACATGCGATATATTTCTCATTGTTTTGTATTTGTGAATGTCAAGAATCATGTCGGGAAGAGGACGTGGAGGTCGTGCTGGTGGCCGAGGTACCATCAACATGACAGCAGCTGAGTTGGCAGCACTAATCAACGACAGTGTGGCTGAGGCTCTAGCAGCACAAAATGTTGCAGGTAAATGATATAACCATTGACTAGTGAGGTCAATTCATCTCTCAAAGCGCATTTCCCAAGCTTTATAATCTCGATCCTATATTATGTTTCTAAATCCAGGTCAACAGAATCAGCAAACAACATGCACATTCAAGACATTTATGGACCGTAAGCCCCACACCATTAGTGGAGCTGAAGGAGCTGTCAGACTACTCCGGTGGTTCGAGAAAGGGGAGTCGGTATTTACCATGTTGTAGGTCCTGATTCGGTGCGTGACGGATCTCTAGAATCGCGGTATGACACGGTAATAATGTGCGGAATCCATGATCAACGTGCTCGTGTAACTCCATCAACAACAACAGTGTAAATAAACGCTTTGTATTTCCACCACAAATCTCAGTTTACAAGTTCTGTAAAGCCCCAAACCCGGGAGGCCTCACTCGTTGGATTTACTCATTTACAAACAGTTCTTAAACTTGAATATCAAAATAACGCAGCGGAAAATACTTCAATAAAACATAACCATTACATTGTTTAACAAACGGAAGCGTAACATAGTCTATTACATAAACATAACATAATCTAATCATAACGGGATGCCAGTCTTCATGATCAACCGGGTAACTCTTCTCGCTTGCCAAGCATCACCGTCCATCATCCATACCTGCCTTAACCTGAATGTGCATACTAAAAAGTCAACTACGCTGGTGAGTTCTAGTTTTAACATAAAACTTTAACTTCAAATAATTTGCCAAAACCATAATTTTATACTTCATTTAATAAAAAGCGTACGTAAAATAATGCAATAACAAAACATAACACTTTATAAACCTAAGTCAACGAACATATCAAATCTGCGCCTTCTCGTAACCATCAAATCCAAACGTCACATACTGGCTGAATAACCTAAAGATCACCACCACTAGGCCCATCAATCACCGTACTGTCCTTCGGGTGAAGAACTCCTAGGGCCCGATACTTAGGTTATTCAACACTACTTCAAGCACGGCATCACAAGGATGACACGTACCAAACTTCAAGCACCGCGCCCCGTAGGGCACAAGTACCAAACTTCAAGCACGACTACCCCATAAGGTAAATCGTACCAAACCTCAAGGATCACGATAATCCCCTTGGCGACCGTCATCGCCCCAGTTGTACAACAGTTGGCCAGCCATAGAGGCCCCTAAAAGGTAAAGGCCCATAACATACTTCCCATACCCTTAACCTTCATTCCCTAAGGAATATTAGCAGATTCGTTCGTTTGTGACTTTCGTAAACCTTCGCTTCTTTTACTTCAAAACTTCAGTTAAAGCATTCGTACGTTTTATTAAAAATATTCATTCATAAACACTTCATAAACTTCATAAACTTCTTTTGGCAAAATATTTCATAAACACTTCTTTCATAACCCTTCCTTCCAAAACATCGTTCATAAACATCATTTTATAAAACGTCACATACAACATTCATAAACATCGTTTTATAAAATAGTCACATCATTACGTATGCACACCAGGCCCAAAATATTATTAAAACATTTAAAAGAGGGCTTCTAGAACTCACCTGATAAGCTAATTTGGGTTGTCCTAAATAAGGTCCAACAACATCACTTCCGATCTGAATTGATTAGTTAAATACACATCAGACCAATACCGACTCTAACGGTCTAACCATTCTAAACATACTAACTTTACTTAACCAGCCTGATGCCTGCGCACTTAGCAAGTGCGCAGGGACTTGTTCTTGAGTACTTAATACGTGCGCAGACTTTGCTTCATGCGTACTTGATAAATACGTAGTACCTTCTTCATGCGTACTTGATAAGTACGCATGACCCTCTTCATGCGTACTAGATAAGTACGCATGATCCTCTTCTTGCATACTTGATAAGTACGCAGGATCATCTTCATGCGTACTTGATAAGTACGCACGAACTGCTTCTTCGCAAAAACCCTAACTTTCGCCTTCGGGTCTGATCACGTCAAGATCCCGAACATGTTTACTTCAAAACGTTAGCTTTCCATCAAGGAACTCAAATCTGTGTTTATCTTTCAGTTTTATCCGTGAAAACGTTACCTTTTCACCCAAAACCCGAAAAACCCAAAAACGAACAAAAACTCAGATTTAGGCCTAATCGTTACCTGAATCGAGTTTCTGATCCGGAGGTTCTTCTCACGAGCTATGGAGCAATACTTTGCTGAAATCTCCGGTCGATCCGCCAACTTTCTCTCTCTATGGTTTCTCTCTCTAGAACTTGCAAATGAGAGAAATGATGGAGACCTTGGCTATTTATAGGGGAGGCTCCCCTTCCAGCCCGCCGACCCATCCGGCCCGACCCGACATGTCTTGTTCGTTTATTCCGTTATTATAACTGTCGTTTTTATTTTTGGGATGTTACAAGTTCTCTCAGTTTTTCTGTTTTGTGTTCTATTCTGATCTATCATCTAAGACGTGTAAACACCTATTTATAGGAAAACACAAATCCACACAACACTATAGCGAACTTAACAAGTTCACTCCTAAAGATGCTTAGGCGAACTTGTTAAGTTCATCTCTCTATGAACTTACACAGAATTTTATCAACAGTTACAAAACATGTCCTAACATACTCCCCTTTAACTGTTACTAACAATTCTATCAATTACAAGTCAAAGACTCTAAGACTAAGACATAATACCTTCAAGCTCGTTGTCACTAGAATATGTTCCAACAGACTCCCCCTTGACAACAGCTTTAGAAGATGGTCATTCATCTTCAAATATCAGCATTAAACAAATTGTAGTCTTCGTCTTGTTCATCTACACACTCTCTTTCTTTGTATCTAGAAGAAAACTTGGGAGAAGTGTTAGGACATGTTTTGTAACTGTTGATAACAATATTGTTTAAGTTCATAGAGACAGTTCGCCTAAGCATCTTTAGGAGCGAACTTGTTAAGTTCGACTAAGGTGTTGTGTGTTCCTATAAATAGGTGTTTACAAGTCTTAGTGTAAAGACTTGGAAAACTTCAGAGAGAGATCAGACTTGAGAATCTGAGAGAGATTGTAATCAGTGTCTGATAAGAAAATACAAAGAGAAGATTATTTACATTGTTATCGTTTCTGTCATCTTGTGTACACATCCATTGATACGGTTGGATTCCGCACTCCGTGTCATTGATACGTTACGTCACGAGATCGATCTGTAGTGGAGTCATGTGGACCTACAAGTGGTATCAGAGCTTATGCTCATGATTTGTGTGTGATTCGTGAGTGATTTGTGATGATTTTTGTACAAATTGACAAGAAATTAATCATTTTTGCAAGTTTTCATTTTCATGGAGTTTTAAAGTTCTTGAAGTTGATTTTGAGGCTGAATTCGTGGATTTGAAGGTGTTTTTGGTGAAATTAATCCGATAGAAGTGTTCTAAATCATGAAATACTAAATCATACGGTTCAATTTCTTCAAATTCCATCAAATCAGTGAGAAATGTTGATTTTCGTGTTGGTTCGTGTTTGGGTTGAAGACTCATCTTCCTGAGTTTGTTACCTGAACCAGGCGAACTTAGTGCTAAAATTCTGTTGCAGGCAAACTTATCTGATTTCCTTGATTAAGCGAACTTAACAAGTTCGCTTGGGGTCAAGTTCACTTGATAAACTTGAAGCGAATTTATTATCTTCTCCTAGGTGTGTTCTTGTTCAAGACTTGGTAATTTTTCTGAAAATGACAAATATGGTGCAAGTGACGAATATGTTCAATTATGATAATGAGATTGGTACATCTCAGAAACCACCAAAGTTGTTAAGTCTTGCAGATTATCCGAACTGGAAAGATCGATTTGATCAGTTTGTGTCCTTTACTAATACAAGCTTATGGATTCCAATTTTGGTAGGCTATACACATCCGACATACTCTTGGATGGGAAAGGATGATGTTCCTAAACCAGTTTCTGCTTAGACTACAGAAGAGAAACAATTGTTTGATAGAGAGAAGAAAGCGATGGCTAGTATTTCAATGTCTCTTCCTAAGGAAATTTATCATAGTTTTAAACAATTCAAGTCTTCTTAACAATTGTGGGATGCGTTACAAAAGAGGTGTGAGGGTAGTCTGGATGTTAAGAAAAGCATAAAAGAATTATTGAAGAAGCAGTTCTTAGTGTTCAAGCATTTTCAAAATGAATCTTTGGATGATCTTGCAACGAGATTCCATCATTTGCTGAGTGAATTATCCAGTGCTTCAATTGTCTATGAAACTGAAGAGATAAATGATAAGTTCTTGGAGTCATTACCATCAAAATTTGATGTGTATTCAGTTTTGATAAAAGAGAATGTCAAGTATAAAACAATGTCTCTTGAATATGTTCTTGGCAAGATTCAATCACATGATTTGAATATGAAGAAGAAGGAAACCAATATGGAGCATATTCAAGATCCTTCAATGTATTTTGCTAAGTCTTCTGGCAAAACTGGTACAGGGGTTGCTTTCTTTACTGGTGATACTCAAGATACTTCAACTGAACATGGTTCTGGAGTTCCAAGTCAAACTGGATTTTCTGCAAACACAGCTTCTTCATCGTCTGGACCACATTATATGAATCAAAGAGTTGCTGATGATTATTTCGTAATGTTTTCTTCCTTTATGGCATCTTATAAGAATTTTATTGGCAGTAAGATTCATGATCTGGATTTTATTGAAGAGGATTTTAGACAAATTGATCCTGTTGATCTGGAAGAAATGAACATTCAATGGAACATGGCTATGCTTATGAGACAGGCAAAGGATTTTTTGAAGAAGACTGGAAGAAAGTATATTGGTTCTAACGGTCGATCACGAATGGGGTTTGACAAAACAAAAGTTCGATGCTATAATTGTCAAGAATATGGTCATTTTGCCAAAGAATGTGTGAAGCCAAAAGTAGAATTTGATTCTCAGAAGAAGCCTAATACGTTTTACTCAGTCACATGGTTCCTCTGGATCTGGGAATTCTAATCATGCATCCACATCATCTGCATTGGTTGCTCAGAATGATGAAAATTATGATTGGGGTATTCATCTTGAAGATCTGGTTCGTGCTGTGAGTCAAGCTTTTGTAGCTGAAATACATTCTAAAATTCCTGAAGAGTCGACTGATGATGATAGTTCAAGTGATGGTGAGAGTTTGCAAAGTGCTGATGAAGAGCATGATAAAGTACAAAATGTTGATTCTGATATTGCGTCTGTATCTGGTGTATCTGAAGATGATATAGTACTGACTAAAAGATCTTTTGATGGTCAAAGATATCGTTTAGATGATATACATTTAGATGATATAGAATCACTGAAGAGGGATATAAGTTCTCTGACTTTGAAGATCAAAGAGCAGGCATATCACCTGGATATGTCCTTTGCAGAAATTGAGAAAAGAAATAATGATCTTGCTGAGAAAGATAAGAAACTAGCTGAATATAAAGCAGAGGCGATCAGATTGCATAGAAAGTTAGAAAGCTTTGGAAATTCATCATTCTTACTGGGATATTTTAATAATACAGAAGAGGGGAAGGGAATTAGTGGTATTGGTTATGTTCCTCCACCATTCAACAAAAATTATTCTGTTACACCTGAGATTATAACAGATGACGATTTAGATCCTAAGACTGTGCTGAGAGTGAATTCAGTAACAGGTGAAGATATGGTGTATTCTAATGAGAGTGATGATGAATATTTTGATGAAGCTAAGGTAGAGGGGATACCAGAAGATATTAAAGTTGAGGAACCAAAGGTTGATTCTAATTCACCTGGAAATTATACATTTGGAAGTTCTTCAAATTCAAGGAGAGTTCCATATGTCAGAGATTATAAAGATAGTCGTACATGCTTTCATTGTAATGAGATGGGACACATTGGTGAACTGTCCTTACAAAAATAAAGGGAAGAAGCATGTAGTTCCTGAGAAGATGACATCTGAATCAAAACTTGTTGAGAAAAAATTTATTCATTCTCAATCCCCAAAATAAGTTCATGTAGGGGAATCTTCTTCAAGTGCATCTTATCATGTGAAGATTCCTTATATGAGAGATTATCGTGAGACGAGATCTTGCTTTTACTATGGTCTTGTGGGTCACATTCAGATGGATTGTCCTCACAAAGACAAAGGTAACCGACATGTTACTACAGAAAAGGTAAGAACTCCTAGTAAGCCTTATGTTAACACAAATATGGTTAAACCTCGTGATACACTAAAGGGTAATTCAAAATCTGAGGTTAGGCTTTCTAGACCTCAAAGACGGAGGAGAAACAGAAGATTGAGAAAACTTTTAGAACAACAAGAGCTTTCACAATCTAATTAATTTTCAAATGAAAGAGAATGTTCCAACACTTCATATTTTAAGCAGAAAGAACTTAATGAACAGAAGTATGTTTGGAAATCTAAAGTTTCTATTTCTGATTCGTCAGAGCAATCACCGAAAATCGATGAGAGATTCGATTGTGAATGGAGTGAAGTTTATTATTTTGATACAAATGGACGACCCATGACTACCATGGTTTGGGTTTCCATTTCAGACTAATGCTTCTTATTTAATGTGCAGGAATAACCAAGATGGACTATTAATAACATTTGGTTTGTTGATAGTGGTTGTTCATAGCACATGACAGGGAATGGCATCTGCATGAGAAAAGAGTTGTTGATAACGGAGAAATCTATTTGATTCAACGACTTGATTCTCATGGGGATAATATGTCACACACAATGTTGTTTTGGAAAGAATTTTACCAAGTCCAAAAGGCAACCTAAAACTTAGGATGACAATGGTGAACATAAAGTCGTTGATGTAACCATTTGACTAGTTGAGGGGGAGTCTACAGGACAGGGGGAGTACAGAATTGTGTTGTTACAAAGGCATTTGATTACATCGGTTTGAGTTTTAATTGATTGAATTGCTTAATTTCCAAGTGACCAAGTAAAATTTTTTTCTTAAAATGTTTTCATGGAAGTTTTACTTTCTGTCAAAAAGATTTTGAAAAAGCCAAACAAATTGAAAAAGTTAAAATTGACATTACTTGAAGTTAAAGGAGAAATGATAGTACATCAGTAGATGTTCTTTCACACATGACCTTAGATTGACTGGTTGGTGCTTTATGTTAATATATCTGAATTATATGTTTTAATCTAAACTTCAGAGACTGCACAAATAGGAAATGATAGTGTTGTGTATACATATAATTTGAATTGTCAATAGACTAAAAGCGTCAATGAACCATTAGTAGTGTGAAAACATAATTGCGTATGTTACAAATGTGATTTGAACCCATTTTATGCCTGGGTGTGTGTGTTAAAAGATCACTATCAGATAAAGAATATTAGCTTTTAATAAAGATTGTCCTATGAGATCAGTTTCGGGTTATGTCCTTAGCACTATTCATTCGGTTTGCTTCGGTGCCCATGTCCCAACAGGCATGCAATTTGAAGTATAATTAAGATATGTACTTGACAACATCTGTCAAACATATACTAGCCCTTGGATCATATTGATAAATCATCTTTACTGATTCCATTGCATTCATAATCCAGATAACAGTTGGATCCACGTACCTGAATCTTATGATTCCGCATATATAAGTCAAGACATTGAATCATTCGATTCTAAATCTCATTGAATCCTATACAATCCAATTTGGATTCTGGTATTCATGTGCTAAGTGATGTCTCCTCATTCTGGAAATTCGGATAATCTTTAGTAAAATCTTATATGTCTTGAAGATAGTGCATTTTACATTATGTTGGCATACTAGTGGGGTACACGTTGTATTTCGTACTTAAATGGTACCTTAACTCACAAGAAAGTGGGAATGAGATGCTTTAGTTTCAAATCTTATAATATTGACAATTTGAATTTCTGTGTCATAGCCTGATCCTATTTTCTTTGTATGTTTATCGCGTATCATAACATGCAATATGAAAGTCATGAAAAAGATAGAGTGTGATAATCTTAAAAGATATTGGTTTGATTGGTCAATGCTTGAAAGAATGTCATAGGATACCATTTGATATTATACAGATTTTATATCCAAGATGTGTGATTGATATATCATATATATTGATATGATCATCTTACCCGTGATGTTCGACCAAAAACATGTGATTTTGTATTTTACATTTTAGTTTGTACAAAGAAAATCAAAAATATTTTGTGTTTCTTATGTTTGAAAAACCAAAAATATTTTATTTTTTCACCTTTCATGAAAATCTTAATTGTTGGTTATTCTCCTTTTGCAAAAACTGAATATTGCAGACAGAAGTTAACAAGGGGTCCTTCTCCCAAGTTTTCTTATGTTTGAAAAACCAAAAAGTGTGTCTGCATTTACTTAGGGTTTGAATGGTATTACGTATTCCACTCATTCAGGTTATAGCCTCAAAATCCTTAGCACAAAGATAAACTTGAGGTAATGAGTGTTGAACGTCGAGACTTTTGTATTCTAACTAAGTCTACTCCAAGAGATCATTTCTTAAAAATAGATGCTCTAGAGCTTCCCAATTATAGAAAACTAGGAGTGAAAGATGCAATCACACCTCTCTTCTAGGCTAAAATCTGGGATCCATCCATCAAGATGAACTTTGGGGAAGTGCGAGTACAAAAGAGTAATAAATTATTCTTCTCAACTCTTTGTGGACAGTGGCCTGTTGTGAATAGCTCGATGCATATCACGAACTAATGAGATTAGCATGAAATTCCGCATTTGGGACTCCTTTAAGAGTTTTGTATGTCGTTTCCCTGTTGGTGCGACAATAGTCGTTAGTCCACACTTAGGTTTCTTTGGCATTCGCTTGAGAATCAACCCCGGCTAATCCATTACCGAGAGAATAGTTAGACTTAAAGGTATATTGAATATCAATGGCTGCGAGGGCAACCCTGTTTGACCGATATTCTGAAATGTCATATTAGCTACTTGTCTCAAATAGAGCTTCCACAATACCTCATAGGTACTATGTGTATGCGGGTCAGAAATATTTTCTGCCCCATTACCGGAGTTAGTGCCTGGCACTCCTGACGAAAATTTCAATTATATGTGAGTCTATATTGTACAATGGATCTTGAGATTATGCCATAATCTCCCACAATAATTGTGCAATTATTGTAAGCGTGGGTTGTGGTAATGCTCAATTTGAAGCTATCTTGACCAGTAGAATCTCAAAGAATGAATGTGCGAATTCCTTCGCCGTTCAGGATTCACTAAGGATTGGTTGAATTCAACTTGAATTTCTCTTGTTCCTCCAAAACTAGGAGAATGCTTTGTGAGCACCTAATTGAGAAGTCTGATTTGTTAAGATCCAATCCTTAATCAAGTGACTGAGAATATGTGTTGATCATCAGCTTAGACAGCAAGACTCACTAAAGTTCCCATGCACTGCAAATTATGGTTACGTGTGCACCCGTAATAATAATTTGCTTTGCATGATCCCTGTAGTGTTTCTCCTATCCCTAGCTTTTAATCAAAAGGGATTTGAAATAATCGTTAGATTGTGTTTGCACATTTGTACAGGAGTGTGTATTGTTTTATCGGATTACTCTTAATTATGTGTACCAATACTCATGAATTTGCCGAATATGGTTGTTGTCGGATGAGGCTAATGGTAGAGAGGCACCACCAGTGTCTCTTAAAATAAAATGTGTATGGTGAAATTCAGGCACTATGTGTTGGGCAGAGATCCTCAAATGAGTGTCGAGCAACTCGTGCTCCAAGTTTGTATATATGCATGGATCCACATGATCCTGATGTATGTCTGGGTCTCCTGACCCTTGGAGTTCTCTCCCACTTAGTCCCGCTTATCCACCTTGAATCCCCTTCTGTCTGGGCAATCCTTTCTGCCATATCTCATGGCGAGAGTCTAGGCATCCGGTCCGACAACTTATGAAGGAGAGTATTTATACCACAAATACGTTAGAAGTATAGTTGCCTCCATGGCTAGAGTAGTTGTGGTGCAGGTATAGGTACAGCTTCTTGTACGGGTTCAGCCTGTTGTGATACCAAGATCGGTAACTGACGATCGCTGCCGTCGTCGTCCAAGCTCAGCTCGTAACTCGATCTTCTAAGGTTGCAGTATGCTGAGTACCTGTTATTCTTGACTCGTAATCCGAACAGTAACATGTCGTAGGTGTTTATTATTTCCACATTGTTGTATGTGTTTAAGTGTTCATTACACGTGCCATGTAATTGTATTAGTGTAGCTAATGATACCCTAGTGTAACTTCATACACTAATAGTCTACACAAATTGTTCGGGAACGGTTGGAATTTCTATACTCAAGTCTTGGGTGTTCTTAGTGTGATGCAAGTCTTAGAAATCTTGGTCCCTAAATGAGTCCGGTTAGAGCCTAGGTATCACTAAGGAAACCTAATTCGCTAAAACCATTGCTCTGATACCAATCTGTCACACCCCCAAATTTATTTACTTAATAAATAAATACAGGTTGCAACGATTGGTTCATTACACGATAGCGGAAGCGGTAATTGTGATTTCTAAGACTTGATTACATATACAATTACTAAAACTAAGTAATACTATGATCTAAGTTCTTCTAGATCAACGATAGACTTGAGACTTGATATACTACGTCCTTCCAGCTACTAGGAATTGATCCAACATAGCTAGCCTATTCCAACCGCGCCATGGCTAAAGGTTACCTGAGAAACATACTTGAAAGTGTCAACACAAAGGTTGGTGAGTTCACAGAGTTAGTTATATCAGTGCTTATAGTTTTTCCTGAAAACATGTACATGACTTTACCGTCATAAAACTAAGTAGTTTTCCCCGAAAAACTATACATGACTTAACCGTCATAAATAATAAGTAGTTTTCATTTGAAAACATGCCCATGACTATACCGTCATAAAATAAGTAGTTTTCCTTTGAAAACATTACCATGACTTAGCCGTCATAAAATATGTTTAAACCTGATCACTTTATCCTGATCAAAACTCTTTATTTAAACCTGATCACTTAAACCTGATCAGAACTCTTTGGTTTAAAACCTGATCACTTTATCCTGATCAGAACCCTTTTGCTTAAAACCTGATCACTTTAACCTGACCAGAACCCTTTTGTTTAAAACCTGATCACTTTAACCTGATCAAAACCCTTTTGCATAAAACCTTATCACTTTAACCTGACCAGAACCCTTTTGTTTAAAACCTGATCACTTTAACCTGATCAGAACCCTTTTGTTTAAAACCTGATCACTTTAACCTGATCAGAACCCTTTTGTTTAAAACCTGATCACTTTAACCTGATCAGAACCCTTTTGTTTAAAACCTGATCAGAACCCTTTTGTTTAAAACCTGATCACTTTAACCTGATCAGAACCCTTTTGTTTAAAACCTGATCAGAACCCTTTTGCATATATTACCAATGAATTTGAATACTAATCCGATCTATTAACCCCATTTGTAAGCTTGCAAGGAATACAAAATAGTATGTAATGTACGAGACCGTAACCAAACCCCAACATTCTGTGCCTCCCCCCGCCTTTCTGCGAGTAAGACAATATGCGGTCATTCGGCCATTTGGACCCCTGGTTAGCGCGACTAACCATGACCGGAGGCGTCACCCCCAATAGTACTATTCATATAATCCCGGGCTAAGTCCATAGCTAATGGTTACTAATTTATTCAGAGGACTTTAAGCGCTTTATTGTTCCCTCAATACACACATACGGTCAGATCATTAGTTCAATTCATTTACACACAAAAGTCTTTTACAAGTATGTTTCCACCCCAAAACATTTCAAAAACTTAGAAAAAGGGGTTAGTGAACTCACAAGGAGTTAGACCTAAATATTCATGATGTCAAACTTGTAAGCAAATGTAATTCATGTTTTCAAACATAACAAGTAAGTATGTTTCTCCCCCCGATGTTTACAAAACATTAAAAAGTTAAAAGGGGGCCGTGAACTCACCTTGTGTTTGATGAAATCCTAGCAAACAAACTTGTGCTAGTTCTTGTCTATCCGTACCCTAATCACACAAGGGTACTAATGTGTTAAAACTACCCGTCTTATATCCGACTTAACAAATCCCGTTAAGTACGCCTTTGTTCAGTAAAAATAGTGTTTTTATTTACGACTCGTTGGTGATTATTATTCCAGTCTAGACGCTTACATATTTTCCGAGAAAATAATATGTTTCCCTATTGGTGACTTATTAAGTGTACCAAAAATAAATATTATTTTTGTAACTTAAAATATATTCACTTATGTTCCACGATGTCACGTGATTATTTATTTTTAACCGAATCTCTTCATATGTTCCATGTACATATATCCAATGTTCATATTAGGATACTAATCTTTAATTCCTAGAACATTTCCATGATTTAACTAAAACCGTACATCAATACATATATATCATAATTTTATCCATAAACATATACTTTTAGTAACACCTTTCACGTTCATATGTTGATGATAATCGTTCGTATGTCTTCTTGAATCATAGGACACTACCTCGGGTCTTGCCAGGTAAGTCACACATGATCATATAACTTCACGAACATGTATCCTTCAACATAACACATGAATGGAATGAAGGGTTTGTGAGGAACACCATCATCCAAGTGTTTATTTTATGTGATAGTATATATATGTAGTTTATATTTGATGTGTCCTTGTCTTGTCCATGGTCCTTGTAGTTTGGTATTTTATGTATGAACATGTACGTGTATTAAATATATGTACTCAAACATGACTTATGAAGAAATAACGCCAAAACTCATCAAGACTTTTATGTTTTATTTCATCCTTGAAAACTCAGATTTTTAGGCGTACTTCGAATAGACTTTTAGATGGTTTTAGAAGACCAAATGACTTGGGGTTTTCTTCTAAAATCAAGTTTATTGAAACCAGAGGAGATGTGAAAAAGAATTACTACATTTGGAGCTATGTAGGTACCTCAAAACAGGAAAATGGAAAGAAGTGTTCAGATTCGACCTGAACAGAGCGGACTTCTCGCGCCGGTTGTTTGGAGGTCGAATACTCCATGGATTCGAGTGATTCCACTTGGGTTCTTCCTTCTTAACATGGAGCTTCATTCTAGGAGAAGAATGGACCGATTTGGCCAAGTAACGAAGGAGATATGGTCTTGCAAAGTTGGCCAAAAATCTGCCAGAAATTGAGTGACGGGATTTTTGGGTATTCTTTTGGTTTTTGCTCTTGGATTTAAAAGATGTAAAGTGGTTGTGTATGTGCATGTGTCGATATATATATAGGGTGAGTTTGAGTGTTGGATGCTTCAACACTCCATCATCATTATCCTTCATGATTGATTTGAGATTGATTTGACCTTGAGTTGTCTTAACACTTGAATGGGAATGGTCTCTATGACACGATTTGATGTAGTTAGTGGATTTGGTGGATAGTGGGTGGTGGGTGGGTGGTCTCGGCCGAGAGGGGCAAGGGTGGGGGGTTGGGTTTTGTTTCCATTTGTAGATTTAGTATGTATACTAGTTGATAGGCTTTTAGGTAGGGTATACCCGGTATGTGATCCCCTGATCTAATACCCGGTTCAAGAACTTTAATGATTAAAACTTTATATATCTATATACCTAGATATTTATATATATATATACATATATATATATAATTATTAGGTGAAACGGGGGTTGAGTGTAAACCTCACAAGTCATCATCATTACGACTTGACGTTGGAGTGGAGTACAAGCAAAGATATAATGATGGTGATGTGATCTTTGAGGTTGCTTGCACTCTTGGTCATAATCATGAAGATTATGACACTTGAGTGAAGTGTAAGCAAAGTCATCATGATGATGATGTGGTTGATTTAGACGCGGTATATTACCCAAAATTAATACCCGCTTTAATATCTTTAATTATTAAGACGTCCTACATTTTATGTAGTTTGACGAGCTTTAATAATCGGCTAGTGATTCCCGACATAGTTATTACTTGAACTATATTATACATGTATACACATAAAATAACTTAGAGTTATGTAACTTATTTATGTGTCAACTTTTTATAACAATTAGTCACCAATATTTATGTTTTTAAAGCGTCTCCCTAAACTTTTCTAGAATAACATTCTTTTTAATCACCAACGACCGTATCTTGCGGGTTAAAACCGTTTACTATTCTAGTAACTCTTGAAAATTACTAAAATATAGCACGTGTTCCTTTGCTAGACTTCTGACAATACCATGTCAAAGATAATACTCCTAACAAATATAAAATACGAACATGCCATTATGAATATGGATAATGACCTGAAATACTGGGTGTTACAGAAAGTCCTGGTTTTCGGATTAGAGCTTCAAGGATCATTAGAAAGAGTCTCTTGAGTGTTTAGCAACGAAAAGGAAGTGATTACAGGTAACCGATTCTCCTAGATCTGAGTTTTTGTTCGTTTTTGGGTTTTTCGGGTTTTGGGTGAAAAGGTTATGTTTGAACGGATGAAACTGAAAGATGAGCATAGATTTGAGTTCCTTAATGGAAAACGAACGTTTTGAATGCAAACAGGTTCGGGATCTTGACGTGATCAGACCCGAATGCAAAAGTTAGGGTTTTTGGCGAAGAACAGGTCGTGCGTACTTATCAAGTGCGCACAAAGCAGGTCCTGCGCACTTGCTAAGTGCGCAGGAAGAGGAACCTGCGCACTTAGTAACCTGCGCACTTGCTAAGTGCGCAGGAAGCAGGGTCTGCGCACTTGCTAAGTGCGCAGGCATCAGGCTGGTAAAGTCAGTATAGTCGCCTAAATCAGAATGGTTAAACCATTTAGCGTTGAGTTAAGTCTGATACGTGTCAATTGTCATGATTGTTCAGATTGTGTGAGATACAGTAGACAATTGCAGCTAAGATACCAGGTGAGTTCTAATCCCCTTTTTGTCTGCTTTAGGGGTGGTGTGCATACTTAGTGTAAAGCATTTATTATATTTTATATATTATAAACTGAAGGGAAAAGCTATGTTTTAGTGAAAAGTTTTAAAGAGGCAAAAGTACATTTTAGTAAAGTATGATTATATTATTGGCAAGCGTTTATTATATTTTTCATATACATAAACAAAGGCATAATATAAGTGCTAGTATGTTTTCAGTAAAGCAAGATATATATTTTGGCAAGCGTTTACTATATTTATTATATATAAACAAAGGCATAATATATGTATTAGTATTTTCAAGTGAGCAAGGTATATCATTTGGCAAGCGTTTACTATATTTATTATACATAAACAAAGGCATGATATATGTGTTAAGATATATTTCAGTAAAAGCAAAGGTATTTATGGCAAGCGTTTACTATATTTTTATATACATAAACAAAGGCATAATACATGTTAAGTTATGAACAAGATTTACAGAATGTTTTATGAACAGTAAAGTGAACAGTTTTCCTTCGGGAATGTGTACCAGCTATAAAGGTCCTTGGGACAGATGTTACTTGTATAAGATGTCAGATATGGGTTCTACCCCTTAGTAAGAACCTTTGGGTTCGTTAACGGTTGTACAACTGGGATGAGTGACGGCGGTTGCTCGGGAGGTCCACGCAACCTCCCCGTAGTGTTAAGCGGTATTATCGGTTCATGGTCGTTGACCATGGGGGTATTGACCAGGTACTCGTCGGTTCATGGTCATTGACCATGGGGGCGGTACAGTAGTGACAAGGAATTGACGGATAAGCGGTATTGTCGGTTCATGGTCGTTGATCATGGGGGCATTGACCAGGCACTTGTCGGTTCATGGATGTAAGCCATGAGGGCAGTACAGTAAAGAGGAATTGACGGTTTATTATACGTTTTAAACTGTTTGAAAAGTAAAGTGTGTTAAGTTTAGCCTTATTGGCAGTATATATGCTTTAGTAAATCTTTTGTATAATTAATTTAAAGTAAACGTTAGAACTCACTCAGCGTTGCTGATTTTTAGTATGCACATCAGTTAAGTGTAGGTGGCAGTAGATGGAAGTGGATGCTTGGCTTGGCGAGAAGAGTTACCCGAAGATCAGCATCTGGCATCTTGTTTATGTCTCTTTTGATTATGTTGATTAAGACTAGTTTCAGTTGTATTTGACAAGTTATGTTTAGACATGTATGTTTCCGCTGTGTATGTTGAAGTTTTAAATCGTTTCCGCTGCGTTAATGAATGTCTTATGTTAAAGTGCTATGTGTTGATGAGTAAATCCAATAAGTGAGGCCTCCCGGGTTTGGGGCCTCACATGTTGTCAAGGGGGGGTCTGTTGGAGCATATTCTTGTGACAACGAGCTTGAAGATATTATGTCTTAGTCTTAGAGTCTTTGACTTGTAATTGATAGAATTGTTAGCAATAGTTAAAGGGGAGTCTGTTAGGACATGTTTTGTAACTGTTGATAACAATATTGTTTAAGTTCATAGAGAAGCGAACTTAACAAGTTCGCCTAAGCATCTTTAGGAGCGAAATTGTTAAGTTTGCCTAAGGTGCTGTGTGTTCCTATAAATAGGTGTTTACAAGTCTTAGTGTAAAGACTTGGAAAACTTCAGAGAGAGATCAGACCTGAGAATCTGAGAGAGATTGTAATCAGTGTTTGATAAGGAAATACAAAGAGAAGATTATTTACATTGTTATCGTTTCTGTCATCTTGTGTACACATTCATTGATACCGTTGGATTCCGCACTCCGTGTCATTGATACGTTACGTCACGAGATCGATACATAATGGAGTCATGTGGACCTACACAAATACAAGTACATAAAGTAAAGTACAAAAGCATAAGACAACATCCAGAGTGTCTTTCACACAAACGTGCTCCAACACAAAGTTTACAAGTTATAGAGAAAACTCTAAGGAAGCACCCTTGTACAATAAGAAGATATAATACATATAAAGGACCTTTGAATCAAGACAGACCCTTGATTCTAAGGATCAGATCAAACACCAGTTGTTGATCTTTGACAGTTACAAGTTGCACTACAATTGGTAGACAACTAAAAGACAAACTATAGCAAACAATAATAATCAAGTCAAAAGTCTTCTTAGGAATCTTTGCAGGAGACTTCAGAAGTAGTAGCTTTGTCTTTAATCATCTGCACCAATAACATTCCTTCTGTTGATAGATGTGTCAGAGTTGCAGCAGAGGTGTCAGTAGCAAAGTCAAAGCTACTGATGATTTGCCTATCAGCAGCATCAAATGTTTGATGCTGCTGAGAAGCCTATCAACAGCAACTTTGGACTTCAGCATATAAGGCTATCTGCAGCATAGTTGTTCATTAGCAGGAGAACATAACTATCTGCAACAATTGCCTCATCCGCAGCAACCTGTAAGTCAGCAGCAAAATTGTGGAGTCCGCAGCAATTGTACTTAGAGAATTTTGTAGCCATCAGTCTTTATCTCTACAAACTTCTACAATCCTGCTGAAAATCGTGTTTGAGCACAATCTAAACCTACCATTCAGCTACTTTCTTGGAGAAAGAACTACTTGCGAGAGGGATTGAGACAACCAAGTGGATATGGATGAGATCCAAGAACCACAATCTGAAACTACCATTCAGCATGAGACTGCTGAAACTGAATCTGGAAATTTTTAAGATTTTGCTGTAACACAAACTGTTCACAGAAGTACTAGAGATCGTCATGAACCCGACCGGTATATCGGGATTCACAAGATTGATGATGTCCTGATAATTGATCAGGCAGACCCCACTAGTTACAAATCTGTAATCTTAGATTTAGAATCTAAGAAGTGGCTTGAAGCCATGGATGCTGAAATCCAATCCATGCACGACAACCATGTGTGGGACTTGGTTGATCTTCCTCCCGAGATTCGGACAGTAGGAAGTAAGTGGATTTTCAAGAAGAAAATCGACATGGATGGGAATGTGCAAACCTTCAAAGCAAGACTAGTAGCAAAAGGTTTTACTCAAACTCAAGGAATTGATTATGATGAAACTTTCTCGCCTGTAGCCATGCTTAAGTCTATTAGGATCTTGCTTGCCATTGCCGCGTATTATGACTACGAGATATGGCAAATAGATGTCAAAACAGCGTTCCTAAACGAACCTCTTACTAAAGATGTCTATATAGTTCAAACCGGAAGGTTTTGAAGATCCAAAGAATCCTAATAAGGTATGCAAGTTGAACAAATCCATTTATGGATTAAAGCAGGCATCCAGAAGCTGGAATCTTCGCTTTGACTAGAAAATCAAAGAGTTTGGTTTGTCAAGAACAAAGATGAACCATGTGTTTACAAAAAGGCAAGTGGGAGCCATATGACTTTTCTGATTCTGTATGTAGATGACATACTACTCATTGGAAACCATATTCCTATGCTAAAAGACGTAAAGTCTTGGTTAGGAAAATGTTTCGCGTTGAAAGATCTTGGTGAAGCTGCTTATATCCTAGGAATAAAGATCTATAGGGATAGATCAAAGCGGCTTACAGGATTAAGTCAAAGTACATATATTGATAAGGTCATTCGACGCTTTTTCATGCAAGACTCTAAGAGAAGATCCTTGCCTATGGCACATGGAACCATACTAAATAACAAACAGTGCCCTCAGTCCGACGAGGATAAGAAGAAAATGGAAAAGGTTCCATATGCTTCTGTGATTGGTTCAATCATGTATTTCATGCTATGTACTAGACCTGACGTATCGTACGCTTTAAGCATGACAAGCAGATATCAAAATAATCCTGGTGAGAGTCACTGGATAGCTGTAAAGAACATTCTTAAATACTTGAGAAGGATTAAAGATATGTTCTTGATATACGCGGGACTAGAAGAAGAACTAGTTGTTAAATGTTATACTGATGCTAGCTTCCAGACAGATCTAGATGATTCTCGATCACAAACGGAATTTGTTTTTATTCTGAATGGTGGTGCGATTACTTGGAAAAGTATTAAGCAAAGTGTTGTTGCACAATCCACCACCGAGTCAGAATATATTGCAGCTTCAAAAGCTACAAAGGAGGCTGCTTGGATGAAGAAGTTTGTTGATGATCTCAGAGTAATGCCTAGCATTCAGAAACCAATCAAGATACTTTGTGACAATATTGGTGCTATTGCTCAAGCAAAAGAACCAAGGTCACACAATAGCACGAAGCACATACTCAGAAGATTTCATTATATATGAGATATAATAGAACGGGGAGACATCGTGTTAAACAAAGTTCACACAGATCAAAATCTAGCGGACCCGTTCACTAAGCCTATGCCTCATTCTAAACATGAGGAGCATGCTGACAAGATAGGCCTTAGATTTGCTAGACAGTGGATTTGATCTATATTTAGTATTTGGTGCTTTCGAACTATTCAGTTACAATGGTTTTTATGAATGATTTAATGGTTAAATGCATTATAATTAGATGTTACTGTGTTCGATAGTTTATACGTTTTAGAAATCCTTGAATATATAGATTATTCTAAATGTCCGTAGTCGATCAGATTCATGGGAATCAATCTGAACATAAGATTATTGTGAATCGGATGGTTGGTTCATTATGAATGAAAGACCAAGAAGTTGGTGACCATATTCACAGATAATTATTAGAGAATAATTATCGGACGTAACTCGTTTCATAACTATCTTCATGGATTGATATCTTGAGATGTTTTGAATAAAGTAAGATATGTCGATCCTTGACCCGAGGCACTTACTAGAACTCTTTGTGACCAAAAGGTTGTTCTTTGATCTTATCTAACGTTGTACCTTAACATGCAGTAATAAGGGTATTATCAGGGTAATCTGAAGTTCAGTGGGAATTATACATGGCCAAAGGAATTCTGTTCTTCTTTAATTAGAAGCTGGACATTCTGGCGCCCTCGTTAATTCAAGCTAGTGTAAAACGCATGGCCATGCTCAAACTAAATGTATAGTTTGTTTAGATCACTTTGAATTGGAGAACGAGAACAAGAATAGTTGAACCACATATGAGAAGAGAATGATATCCATGTCTCATGTTCAACGAATGCCCTAAACAGAAAGGATGTAAATGATTACTAGGACTATTATACTTTGTAAACTAAAGGTTACTTGTACAAAAGGAAATAGTTTGACGATTGTAAATACATCATACCTTGCCAGGGGCAGTGAGATGCAGCTAGGCGTCCACCACTGTCTGCGTTGAACTGATTAATTGAATAATCGACCAAGTGGGAGATTGTTGAATATGTGATGTCCGATCGTCAATTAAGTCAACGTTACTATTAAGATACGATCCAAAGAGTTACACCTTGGACAACGAACAAAATATATAATAATTAATTATTAAATATTATTCACGAAAGACACAAACAATAAATGGTGAGTAAATATTTAGAGAAATATTTGTCGGAGATTGTGATAATTAATTATCTGATTAATTAATTATTTGCGGGGAATAAATGTTTAATCAGTTAAACATTTAAAAATTAGATTTTTACTAATTATATTATGATTAGTAAATACAAGGGTTATAATAATTAAAGGTTAATTATTGTTGGGGTATTAAATGTTAATACCAGAGGGACCAGTGTGTAAAAAGGCGCCACCCCCGTTCCCCTTACACATCACCGCCGTCGGCCACCGGCCACTGCCGCACGCCGCCGCCTCCCACCATCGCCGGAACCCCCTTTGTCATCGCACGCCACTGCCACTGTGACCGAGTTCCCTCCTGCGCAATTTGTGTGACGTTTTGAAGTGATTTTTCGTGTACATGTCATCTAGCGTGACGTTCGTTAGGTGTATGGTGGTCCGATCTAAAAGTGAGAGTGAGGCGGCGTCGAACATAGAGAGAAAGAGAGAGCGATGACCAAGACAAAGGCTAGGGTTGAAGATCTGGCCCATGCACCACCGGACCTACACACTCGCGCCATCAGAAAGGGCCACAACGCCGCCGCAAGAGACGGCTTCTTGAACCAGTGGTATGGACATTTAAATTTTTCACAAAAATTTTATAACTTTTTCTTGATTTCTGACCTTTGATGTTCTAGAAAAAGGGTTGGGTTTGAGGATGTAGAAGTCACAAATTCAAATATTAAACGATTCAAGGTCAGTTTTCTGCTATACCTTTTTGTGTTTTTTGGTAAGAATTTAGCCCCAATTTGTTTCTGAGTATTTTAAAGATGCTGATATATTTTTGATTGTTTGTGTGGTAGATTATTGGTGCAGATAATTGTTGGATTTTATGGACCTATCTGATGGACAACGCGACTGTAGAAGCATGTTTTGTAACTATAGATTAAATTCTATGTATCGGTGTACGTGGCTAGTACGTAGGAGGGTGTTCCTGAGTACTTAGCCCGCACACCAGTTTGGTCCTGCGTACTTAGTAAGTACGCAAGGCTTTTGCCTTGCGTACTTGTCAAGTACGCATGACCAAACCATGCGTACTTAGTAAGTACGCAAGGCTTTTGCCTTGCGTACTTGTCAAGTACGCAGGAAGTGTTCCTGCCCCTATAAATAGAAGACTTGTCTTCATTTGTAGGTGGAACTCTGGAACTAGGTTTATCCGGGTCGGGAAGAGCTCTCCCGACCCCTGGACCGTGAGCTTAGATGAGAGATGTGTGTTCCTTCGGTATGTAGTCTGTAATACGGGATGACTTCTTTCTTATGGATTACGTTTCGTTTCATTATCTTTTGTCTTTGTTTGTGTTTCTTTGTCTCGTTTCTTGGTTCCCACACAAATCACAGAACAGATCGTGTTATTTCCGCTGCGCGACGAGGCTCCCGGGACCTACAAGTGGTATCAGAGCCTCGGTGTTCGCTGATTTGTGTTCCAGTTTCGATTTTTTAGGGTTTTGAGCAAAACGAGTTCGTAACCTAAAATCCTTAAAATCGAGTTTGTTATCACTTCATTTGGTGTTTGGAAGGCTAAGGGTTTGTTAGATGATTTTTCGAAGCTTTTGGAAGCATTAATTTCTCAGATCCGTCACTTTTCGAGCATTCTCCTCAAGATCCGTCAAGAACACTGTTGTACTGAACAAGTACGCAGAATCACCTTTTCTGCGTATTTGCTAAGTACGCATGGGTTAGCCCTGCGTACTTAGTAAGTACGCATGAGAAGTGACCTGCGTACTTAGCTAAGTACGCAAGAGCATTTCTCTGCGCACTTGGCAAGTACGCATGAGTACTTGGCTTTGCGAACTTACTAAATACGCAGCAACACCCTACATATGCGTATTTACTAAGTACGCATGGACTAGCCTCTGGGATTCGAACAGATCGTGTTGTTTCCGCTGCGCGACGAGGCTCCCGGGACTTACAACTGGTATCAGAGCCTTGGTGTTCATTGATTTGTGTTCCAGTTTTGATTTTTTTAGGGTTTTTAGCAAAAACGAGTTCGTAACCTAAAATCCTTAAAATCGAGTTTGTTATCACTTCATTTGGTGTTTGGAAGGCTAAGGGTTTGTTAGATGATGTTTTCGAAGCTTTTGAAAGCATTAATTTCTCAGATCCCTCACTTTTCGAGCATTCTCCTCAAGATCCGTCAAGAACACTGCTGTACTAAATAAGTACGCAGAATCACCTTTTCTGCGTATTTGCTAAGTACGCATGGGTTAGCCCTGGGTACTTAGTAAGTACGCATGAGAAGTGACCTGCGTACTTAGCTAAGTACGCAAGAGCATTTCTCTGTGCACTTAACAAGTACGCATGAGTACTTGGCTTCGCGAACTTACTAAATATGCAGCAACACCCTACATATGCGTATTTACAAAATACGCATGAACTAGCATCTGGGATTCAAAAAAAAAAGTTTTTTGGCGGGAAAACCTTCCTTGTCCAAAATTTTGTGTGATCATTTGTACGCGTGTTTCGGCCCATTCTTGAGAAGATAGTAATTTTGGTTTTTCCGGACCAGAATTTGTATACGATGTGGCTTGGCGAAACACGAACGAGATTTTTGTTGGATGATACCACTTGTCATACATTGTTTAAGGGTCCATACCTGAAAATGTAGGCTACGAGTATCCGGGATACTTATTTAATAGGGTATGAATGCTGAACTAATGGGAGCAATTGGGTCGTCATCGGCTAAAGGTCTCGTTCTATTTGTGAAGATGTGGCTGCTTTGGGTCTTTTGGAAAGAGAATCATCTTGTTTAGGTATTCAAACCTGAATATGTAGGCTACGAGTGTCCCTGGATACTTCTTTAATAGGGGATGAATACTGGAACAACTTGAACCCAAGGATTTGCTGTTTTGGATCTTTGCAAAGGAATAAAGAATAAAATCCTAGAGTTGGCTAGTTGTGCTTTTTGAGGATTTAAGTGAAGTGGTGATGAAGCTGGTCATAGTTTACAGAGAAATGAGGGGGATAAAATCTAGTATTCATGAGACATTAAAGAGGTGGTGGAAAAGCCATTGGTACTTCCTATATATATACCTCTTTGACGTAACATGGATCTCAACCGTGATTTCTCGTGTAAACTATATTTATCGTGTTTGATTATATCATGTGTTTTCAAGATGAAGCTGGATATTCGTTGGATTATTAGTTGAAGATGGAACCTTTTATCATTGGCCGATGGGATAGGAAACATACCCTTGTTTCAGGTCTAGTCAGATGGAGCTTAACCTGAAAGGGGATATTGGAAATGAACGTCTTCGGGAATTTGGTTGACTCGTGAAGATACAGGATAGAGTTGGACACATCTGGTTGAAGACTTAAGTTTATCTTACTGGAATTACTATGGGAGCTGATTAGTTTGATACAGGTTATTGGAAACTCAAACTCTCTATCATATGCCAGCTGACTTGGAGTTGTCTTAGTCTACTATTGTTACCTGGTTAGGAAGACATTGTCAGACTCAGAGTCCTAAGTCAGGGTGGAGGTTGCTACTGCTGAGAGGATGAACTACAATGAGTTGTGTTGGGTTAGTTGGTTCTTATTGAAGCACTTGGTTTGGTCTACAATGAAAGCTATAGTTAGAGGGAGTCGGGTTTGTCATCACTCGGCAACTGAAGACTGAAGTTTGAAGATTTGAAGATCTCAAGTGGAATGCCAGAAGATCAAGTCTCGCCAGATGACACGTGATGTCATTAGTTTAGAGGGAGTCTGTTAGGACATTCTTTGTAAACTGATGTATATCAGTGTTAGAGATAGATAGAATTTGATGCTATAGTTAAGAGGGAGTTTGTAGAAGCATGTTTTGTAACTATAGATTAAATTCTATGTATCGGTGTACGTGGCTAGTACGTAGGAGGGTGTTCCTGAGTACTTAGCCCGCACACCAGTTTGGTCCTGCGTACTTAGTAAGTACGCAAGGCTTTTGCCTTGCGTACTTGTCAAGTACGCATGACCAAACCATGCGTACTTAGTAAGTACGCAAGGCTTTTGCCTTGCGTACTTGTCAAGTACGCAGGAAGTGTTCCTGCCCCTATAAATAGAAGACTTGTCTTCATTTGTAGGTGGAACTCTGGAACTAGGTTTATCCGGGTCGGGAAGAGCTCTCCCGACCCCTGGACCGTGAGCTTAGATGAGAGATGTGTGTTCCTTCGGTATGTAGTCTGTAATACGGGATGACTTCTTTCTTATGGATTACGTTTCGTTTCATTATCTTTTGTCTTTGTTTGTGTTTCTTTGTCTCGTTTCTTGGTTCCCACACAAATCACAGAACAGATCGTGTTATTTCCGCTGCGCGACGAGGCTCCCGGGACCTACAAGCGACTGACCAAGCTATGACCCGTAAGAGTTACACCTTGGGCAACGAACATTTAAATCCACTTAACCCGTTTAACTGGTAATTACGAACTGTTAGCGAGACGATATATTTTATATATATATTCATTACACGAGATCTATTGTTTATACAGGTTTATAAATAATAATTCACATTTATTGTTTTAATCCTTTTATTAAAATAATTAAATGGGTTCGGGCTTTTTATCTCGTATTGGACTTTGGGCCAGGAAACAATTAATAGAGTTTATAATTATATATATATATATATATTATATATATATATATATATATATATATATAATCCTAATTTTTTTCTAATCATTTTTTTTGTAATCAGCCGCAAGAAAGAAAAATGAATTCGATAGCAGCTTTGGTTAATTGACTTCCTTGGTCTAACTATCGAAAAGCAAAAGGGGTTTTGATTTGTGACTTCCGGCCACCAACCTGCCACCGTTCGCCGCCTTGCCCGGCGATCCTCGGTGCCACCCGTTCTCGCGTCTCGGTTCGTGATTTAGCATCGGTTCATTGTACCTAGGTATCTCAACCGGTTAATCATTAACCGAGGTATATCTATCTCATTGGTAGTTAGATTTAATTTATTCCGTATTCGTATGTTTTGTAACCCAGATCCTGTCGGGTTTTATTTTGTGTCGGATCGGTCTCGTTCCGATGCGTTTTAATAATTACTAAATAGTTATTATTAATCTATAATTACTTATCAACCGTTTTGATAACTAATATAACTGATCACCACTGGAAAATACCCAACAGTGGTATCAGAGCCTTGGTTACGACATACGAATCGGATCCGGTCCTTTAACCGGTTATAGATCACAAACTTTAACTTGTTTAAAGTTTCTGATCTAGATCTTTTTATGGAAATTTTTATTTATTTATTTTGGTCAAAGTTTTATTTATTTTATTTGACCAAAAAGGATTGCCCAGTTATTTGATTAATTAAATATGTAAATCTGGCCCGACCCTGTCTTGTGTTTGTTTTCTGTTTTTGGTTTTATGGTTGGCCCATTTGATGGCTCAAAATTGTAATAGATTAGCTTTTATGTTTTGGCCCACTTTGATGGCTCAAAGTTAGGGTTTTATTTTTTTGTATTCTGTATAAATATTGTAAAGATAAAGACCCGAAAACAAAACAGAAGACGGAGACAGGATCTTGGATTTAGTGGAAGTCACACGGAACAGCTAGATGCATGCACGAAGTTCATCCTTGTGGTTGTTTGTGTGTTGTGACCCAGTGACCTAGTTTGGTCTTGCTATTAGGCTCTAGCAAGATCAAATACTTTTCCCTTGGCCATATGATTTACATATTTTTGGTGTTTGCTATTGTGGTTGCTTTTATCTTATAAATGTTATAACGTACCAACCAAATACCAAAATTTTCACAATCAAATTAATAACAAGTTCTAAACTTTTTTTTTACAACTTGTGGATACTTTATATTAAAACAAACAGTTTGTTTTTAAAATAAATGATAACCAATAAATTTTTGTAATTTAAACTAATTTTAAATTTTCAAAACGAATAACTTAATAGTTCATTTAAACTATTAACTTTTAATTGGTTAATTACATCGCGACAAACTTAGTTTTAATAGGTTATTTAAAATTAAGTGTCCTGAGAGATGAAAACGTTGTCACGATCTAATATATAGTAAAACTGGCTTTTACAACACACGTATGATTTATCATTCGTTGTGGTTGACCCTATTCGGTAAACACTAAAATTAAATCCCATATTTAAAATCTTTAGTCTATGTCATCCTACTATAAGGAACACTTAGGGCATAACGTGAAACACCAGTGTTTGGAGCCACAGCACCACACTTGGTGCGTAGCCTATCCCTCCAAGGTGCAAGGGTTTCGTTGACACATCCGGCCCTTCCACATGTACCTGTACTAGGGCGACTATTACTTTTCTCTCTAGTACATGCCCCAGCTGTATGGAGATCAAAAGTGGGCATAGATGAGGCTAAACGTATCAATGCATAGACAAGAGTTGTCTTAGCGGCCTCATACTCGAGAATTGTGCATTTTTCCACAATTGGCAATTATTGTCAGTCTGCCTAAATCACTTACTAATGTTGTGTGCCACAGCCGCCATTACTAATTGATATAACCAGATTCTCTATTCTTAATCTATTCTTGCCATGGGTCATTAATATAAGAATTTATTACATCCAAAATACTAATTAACATTTAATTTGTTTATTTAACAGATGTCTACTGAAAAGGAATCTCACTCCTCCTTCTCTCTCAAGTCTTTGCTTGAGAATGAAAAACCGAATGACACCAACCTCATCTTGAACTCTCTCCCTAGTTCTTATGACAACTTCGTAATGAACTTAAATATGAACACATGGGAGAAGACTATGCCCGAACTGCATGGCATGCAGGAAACGGCCGAGATGAGAATATCAAGTGAGACTATTCAAGAGTTCATGGTCAAATCTGCTTGTGTTAACAAGCCCAAAACCAAGAAAAGGGGTTATAACAGCAACGGTAAGAAGCAAGTTATTGTTGCTGCCAAGAATGCCACCAACAAAAACAAGCAAGTTGCAAAAGCACCCCCTCCCAAGGAGCGTCAGTGTTTTGAATGCAACAATATGGGGCACTGGAAACGTAACTGCCCTGAATATCTAGCTAAGCTGAGATCGAAGAGAGCAAATGGTGAAGGCGTCTCTTCTGGTATTTCTATCTATGTTATTGAACTTTTCACTATCTCTAGCGACACATGGGTATTTGACACCGGATGTGCTTATCACATCGTTAATGTATTGCACGAGCCTGAAAAGTGGAAGAAGCTGAAACAAGGCGACATGGAACTCATCGTTGGTGATGGGAAGAGAATACCAGTTCTTGCAACTGAAACATTTCACCTTTCATGTCCTTCTGGCCTTGTAGTTATCTTAAATAACTGTTTGTTTGCACCTGGTTTAACCAGAAACATTATTTCAGTTTCCTTATTGTTTGAACAAGGTTTTAAGTACGTTTTCAATGGAATTTTTATTTCTGCTTACTTAAATGATATTTTCTATTTTGAGGCTAAACCTCGAAATGGAATTTATGAGGTTGATGTTCAAACTAATAATAACATATACAATCTTTCTAAACGTATCAAATCTAGCATTAATGATACATTTCTATGGCATTGTAGACTTGGTCACATAAGCAAGGCCCGCATGAAAAGGCTCCAATCCGAAGGGATCCTTGAATCCACCGGACAAGACTCCTTTGAAGACTGCAAGTCTAGCTTAGCTGGCAAACTCACTAAAGGATCCTTCACCGACGTTGGTGAACGAGCCAAGGATCTGCTAGGACTCATACACACTGATGTATGTGGCCCTTTCAGAACCATGTCTAGAAATCATGAAAGATACTTCGTTTCATTCATCGACGATTATAGTCGATATGCTTATGTCTATCTTATGAAACACAAGCATGAAACTTTTGAAAAGTTCAAAGAGTTTCAAAACGAAGTGGAAAACCAACTCGGTAAAACGATAAAGACACTTCGTTCAGATCGAGGTGGTGAATATCTCAGCACAGAGTTCATAAATCATCTCAAGGAGCGTGGAATAGTTTCACAACCTACTCCATCTGGCACACCCCAACTTAAATCGAACCCTACTTAATATGGTTCGATCGATGATGTGTAGAACAAACTTGCCTCACTCCTTCTGGAATTATGCTCTTATGACCGCCGCCCGCATTGTCAATCTGGCACCGACTAAGAAGGTAAACAAGACTCCATATGAGATATGACATGGGTCTAAACCCAATATGTCTTACCTTAGAGTATGGGGATGTGATGCATATGTCACCAGCGATTCTGATGACAAGCTCGATCCTAGAGGCGAAAAGGTCGTTTTCGTTGGATACTATAACAGAAGCGGATATTATTCCTACCATCCTGATGAAAATGTTATTTCCATCAAAAGGAAGGCACACTTCCTCGAGAAAGAAATTCTTGAACGAGGAACTGGAGATAATATAGTGGATCTTGAAGAAATTAGAGAACCACAAACAACCGCTGATGAAGTCGGAGCGTCTGAACAACAAGAAGTTGTTGCTGATGAATCAGACATAAACATAAGCGTTCGCAGAAGTGTAAGGACTCGCAAAGAACCTGACAGATACCTATGGCATCTTGATAGTACCGAGGTCCTATTAGTAGCCGAGTCTAATGACGAACCTACTAACTACAAATCTGCTATTTCAGATCCAGAATCTGCAAAATGGCCAGAAGCCATGAACGCCGAGATGCAATCTATGCGTGATAATCAAGTCTGGGACTTGGTTGAGCTACCCCCCGAATCTCGGGCAGTAGGGAGCAAATGGATTTTCAAGAGAAAAACCGACATGCATGGAAAAATACACACCTATAAAGCACGGCTAGTTGCAAAAGGTTTTACTCAGACTCAAGGCATTGACTATGATGAAACCTTCTCGCCCGTTGCTATGATCAAATCAATCAGGATATTGTTTGCCATAGCCGCGTACTATGACTACGAGATATGACAAATGGATGTCAAAACCGCTTTCCTTAATGGGCATCTCTCTGAAGATGTCTATATGGTACAACCTGATGGTTTTGTTGATCCAAAATATCCTAATAGGGTATGTAAACTGAATAAATCTATTTATGGACTCAAACAAGCATCTCGAAGCTGGAATCTTCGTTTTGACCAAAAGATCAAAGAGTTTGGTTTTGTCAAAAATGAAGATGAGCCTTGTGTTTATAGAAAGGCTAGTGGGAGCACTATATCATTCCTCATCTTGTATGTGGATGATATACTTATCATTGGAAACAACATCCCTATGCTTAACGATGTTAAACACCGGTTGGGAACTTGTTTTGCAATGAAAGATCTTGGAGAAGCAGCCTACATTCTAGGAATCAAGATCTACAGGGATAGATCTAAGCGGCTTCTAGGGCTTAGTCAAGGCACATACATAGCCAAAGTCATGGCACGCTTTCATATGGAAAACTCCAAGAAAGGAGGTGTTCCTATGACTAAAGGCACCGTGCTGATCAAATCGCAATCTCCTTCAACGGATATTGAAACCAAGCGTATGGAAGCAATTCCATATGCTTCGGCGATTGGTTCTATCATGTATGCTATGTTATGTACCAGGCCTGACATCTCGTATTCTTTAAGCATGACCAGTCGTTTTCAGCAAAGTCCTGGCATTGCCCATTGGACTGCAGTCAAGAACATCCTGAAGTACTTGAGAAGGACTAAAGACATGTTCTTAATATTTGGAGGAGTGGAAGAAGAGCTCACTGTAAGATGTTACACTGACGCCAGCTTCCAAACTGACCGAGATGACTCTCGCTCACAATCAGGATTCATATTCACTCTAAACGGAGGAGCTATCTCCTGGTAGAGCTCCAAGCAGAGTGTGGTGGCGGATTCAACCACCGAATCTAAGTATATAGCTGCATCAGATGCTGCTAAGGAAGCTGCTTGGATGAAGAAATTCATTACTGACCTCAATGTGGTTCCGAGTATTCGCCAACCAATCGAGATACTTTGTGATAACACAGGTGCTATAGCCCAAGCCAAAGAGCCCAGATCTCATCACAAAGCCAAGCACATTCTCAGAAAGTTCCACTATATACGGGAAATTGTGGAACGTGGTGACATCGTGATAAGCAAAGTAGACACAGATCAAAACCTAGCGGACCCGTTTACTAAGCCCATGTCTCAGGACAAGCATGATCTTCACAGAGATGCTATTGGTCTTAGATTTGCTAGTGATATGTTTTTATTTAGTATTTTGAATGTGTGAACAATTAAACAGTTGTACTTTTGAATTCTTTTGGTTTACTGATTTAAATGCAATTCTGAATTCTTACAACTGTGTTCGATTTTAATACGTTTAATCCAAGAATCTTGTATTCTTAATCATCCGTAGTCGATCAGAATCGTGGGAACGACTCTGAATTAAGACTATTCTGAACTTGGACTCAAGTAGTTGACTTCCAATTTCACAGACCTCATCTTGGATGACGTTGGATGTAACTCGCTTCAAATCATCTTCATGGATTTTAATCATAAGATGTTTTGATATTGGTATACTCATTTAGTATCCTCTGACTTGAGATGCATACTAGAACTTTCGTTTACCAAGGACTGTTCTTTAATCACTGTCATCCGATGTCGCGTAACTGCCAGTCATAAAGGCATTGGTTAGGAACAAATCTGAAGTTCAGTGGGAGTTGTATGTAGTCGATAAGGGATTCTGTACTCTTACATAATATGTAACAGTTAGACATCGTGGCGCCCTCGTGATTCAAACTGGTGAAGTGTAAGGCCTTACCCAAACTGACTGTGTGTTTGATTGGACCACTATGAATCTGGAATGAGAACAATAATGATTGAACGCTATATGAGAATGAATCTAATCCATGTCTCATTGATTCAAATGATGTCTTTTACAGAAAGGATGAATGACAACTATTGCCATAAGTCTATTGTCTTGCTTTAGTTAGCTATTACTAACACCAAGATATTTGGTTAATGACTTTAAAGTGTCATACCTTGTTAGGGACAACCATGTGCAGCTAGAGCGCCGCTGACTGTTTGCGTTGATTTATCGTGGATCGTCCAAGTGGGAGATTGTTGGATTTTATGGACGGACCCGATGGATAACGCGACTGACCGAGCTATGACCCGTAAGAGTTACACCTTGGGCAACGAACATTTAAATCCACTTAACCCGTTTAACTGGTAATTACGAACTGTTAGCGAGACGATATATTTTATATATATTCGTTACACGAGATCTATTGTTTATACAGGTTTATAAATAATAATTCACATTTATTGTTTTAATCCTTTTATTAAAACAATTAAATGGGTTCGGGCTTTTTATCTCGTATTGGACTTTGGGCCAGGAAACAATTAATAGGGTTTATAATTTTATATATATATATATATATATATATATATATATATATATATAATAATCCTAATTTTTTTCTAACCATTTTTTTTGTAATCAGCCGCAAGAAAGAAAAATAAATTCGATAGCAGCTTTGGTTAATTGACTTCCTTGGTCTAACTATCGAAAAGCAAAAGGGGTTTTGCTTTGTGACTTCCGGCCACCAACCTGCCACCGTTCGCCGCCTTGCCCCACCCGTTCTCGCGTCTCGGTTCGTGATCTAGCATCGGTTCGTTGTACCTAGGTGTCTCAACCGGTTAATCATTAACCGAGGTATATCTATCTCATTGGTAGTTAGATTTAATTTATTCCGTATTCGTATGTTTTGTAACCCAGATCCTGTCGGGTTTTATTTTGTGTTGAATCGGTTTCATTCCGCTGCGTATTAATAATTACTAAATAATTATTATTAATCTAAAATTATTTATCAACCGTTTTTAATAACTAGTCTAACTGATCACCACTGACGAAATACCCAACAATAATCCTGTTTTAATGTCTGCTGCTGAGCAGATATTTAGTGTTGGTGGGAAGAGAATGAGACCAATCTTAGTTTTCTTAGTGTCAAGAGCCACATTAGGGCTTACATATTTAGAGTGAGTATCTTGTTTTATTATTTAGTTCTTTTAATCCCCAAATGGTTTGATATTTATGTAATATGTTCCTTTTTTATGACTCAGGGAACTCACACGAGAACATAGGCGTTTGGTAGAGATCATTGACATGATTCACACTGCAAGCTTAATACATGATAATGTGTTGGATGAAGGTGACATGAGAAGAGGTAAAACCTTCTGAATACATAGAGATGTTTCATGATTTATCATGTTTGCAAGCTTAATTTTTTTTATTTAAGATAACCAACTTTCAACCCGTTTGACCTGTTATCTTATAAGTTATTTTTTACCTGTTTGACTGATTAGAGTCAAAAAAAAATGACCCAAGTTGTCCCATGAAGTGTACTAAGTGCTCGTCTTTTACTTCTCAGAAAGTGGACATCCATGATTAGGGAACAAGAAAAGGATCGTCTAACACCTGTGAGTTATAAATTTACTTTAATTAATTTGTTTTTGCATGGAATAAAAAGCTAATCTTTTAATTTGTTATGAACTAGCTAGTTGAACCCTAGCTACCAGTTATCTGGGTCCTGATTATTGCCAGGTATGTTGCCTTATTTTGTTCTACCTTACTTCTAAATTGTGAGTTTTTATGTGATGTTTGATTTTATTGTTATCTTTGATAGGTCAAAGAGTTTGGTGAAATATTTTTAAAAGACATTGACCAAGTAGCAAGAACTTCATTTCCTTTGTGTATGCATCACCTCTTCAACACTGTAAGTGATATTATAAAACGGGTGGCTCATGTTTCATGCTAATTTATCAACATTTTTTAGTTTGAAGTTGTGATAATGATATGATTAATTGTTTCAGTAAATATAAACTCCTGAGTTTTTAAGGAATTACATGTATAATAACCTCAAAATAATCAGATAATCATAATGAGTTTTGTTTTAGCTACTCTAAAATTGATTATTTGATCCCTAATAATCAGATCATCAGTTTCATTGTATCCAAATATTAAAAAATAATTATCCACGACTTGAGGACACAATAATTAGATAGTCACTTTTAAAACACTATGCCAAACACCCCTTCAGTCCATGCCAACGATTTAGGAGTTTGAAAGCATTTGAAAGAGTTGGTGGCTCATTTGCATTTATTTGACCATCATCTAAATTTGTTTTAAAAATAGCCTATTTTTTCACCATCATCTAAAAATTGTTTTAAAAACTTTTGAAATTGCAGACCACTTTTAAAAAATTGTTTTAAAAACTCCCCATGAAAAGTCCTTTTCAAATTGCAGACCATTGAAAACTTTTAAAAACTTTTGAAAAATCAGTAGGTTAAGCGTTTTGAAAAAAATCGGTAGGTGATGTTTTGAAAAAATCAGTAGGCAAATGGTTAGAACCTTTGACCCATGAGTAGCCCCATCACTAGCTGGTCTACTACTGACTTTGAAAAGGACTTTTCATGGGTCGTAAGATGTCTAAATGAACTTACTTTTGTTGCTGTTGTCTACTTTTCATGGGGAGTGAGCTGTAGCATACCTATTTTTCTGCTGTTGTCTACTTTTCATTGGGATTAAGCTATAGCAGACCTAATTCTATAGCAAAGTAGACCTATGTAAAGATAAAGATACATAAGACCTTATTCCCTATGAAAATACTCTCTCCATTACCTTCATTTCTATCCTTAATTATTATTGCATTATGGTTTGACGATACGATTACAAACTAATTATTATTTAAATAATTATCTGAATATTTTTAATAAAGTTGTTTAGGTGGTCATATGAAATATAAGTACACTTTGGGCGACTTTTGACCGTTACAACGTATCGTACCGTTTGTATCTAAAACACTGTATCATACCGTTTGGATCTAAATACATATCACATTATCTCTTAAGTTGTCTTGAATTTGAATAGTGAGCAACAACGCTTAATGCATTTGTGATGGCGTATCGTACCGTTTGGATCTAAAACACTGTATCATACCTGTTACACGTGCTTAATCCATTTGTGATGGCGTCTCAAGTTTATTTACCTTAAGTATTTGTTACCATGATACATGCTCTCTTCAACTTCCAAATTTTCCTTTATGTTATTCGATGCATTTGAATTGTAACACCTTAGGAAAATTCCATATCGTTCTTTTCTGTTATGTCCACGGGAGAGATGCTGGGTCATGGGAATTTTTCACCCTGGCAACCAAAAACAAATCTGTGAGCACTTAGGGGGCAAAAGCGGACAATATTGTTGGTACGAGAGGCTGGATGTTACAAATGGTATCAGAGCCACTCCCGTTCTACTCTGTTTACAATACTGGGGCAAACCTCATCGAGGACGCTGAGTCCCAAGGGGGGTGTTTGTAACACCTTAGGCAAATCCCATATCGTTTTGTTCTGTTATGTCCACGGGAGATATATTGGGTTCATAAGGAATGCTCGCCTCAAATACCACCACACGTTTTAGGGCTTAATGTAGTGGATGAGAGGAGAACTCCACAGTTAAGCGTGCTCAGGTGGGAGTAATCTAGGGATGGGTGACCTCTTGAGAAGTTTTCACCCGGGCAACCAAAAACAAATCCTTGAGCTCTTAGGGGAAAAGCGGACAATATTGTTGGTACGAGAGGCTAGATGTTACAAATGGTATCAGAGCCACTCCTGTTATGTTCTGTTTACGATAGTGGGGCAAACCTCATCGGGGACGATGAGTCCCAAGGGGGGTGCTTTAGGCAAATCCCATATCGTTATGTTCTGTCCACAAGAGAGATGTTGGGTTTATAAGGAATGCCCCGCCTCAAATAAAATAACGTGTTTTGGAGCTTAATGTGGTGGATGAGAGGATAACTCCATAGTTAAGCGTGCTCGGGTGGGAGTAATCCAGGGATGGGTGACCCTTCAGAAGTTTTCACCCGGGCATCCAAAAACAATTCAGTGAGCTCTTATGGGGCTAAGTGGATAATATTGTTGGTACGAGAGGCCGGATGTTACATGAATAGTGAGCAACAACGCTTGACCTGGCCCGGTATGTTGTCATACCTGTTAATTCTTGTCTGACTCTGTCTTTCGTCTTCATAGATTGATTGATTATCCAATGTCTTTCGTTGTGATTCTTCCACTCAAGTGTAGACCGTCCTATATTGTAGGCAATTGATAAAGGTTTGAATCCCAAGTATTAAATAATTATCTTTCTACAAAGATTCTTGACATTCACGAACACTTGATCAACTTGTGTCTTCTCTCTCCCTAAAAAAGGTCAATTTTAAGTGAAGGCTCAGTTTGTCTTGCATCTTCATAACTCTGCTGATAATTTGAAGCCTTTTGTGGTAATTCTCCCCCTAAAGTGTAGAACCTCCTATTTCTAGGCAAAATATAATGGATCGAGTCACCGTGTATTCAACAACCAATGATTCAGTTTGTCACAAAGTGCTTGACTTTACTACCCATTGCTCAAACTTGAACTTTAATCAAAGGAATTACGGCTGACTCAGGCAGAACATCATGTATATTGCCGAAGAAACGAAATTTTTGAAAACCCGAAAAGGTTCTCTCCATGTTTTCTGTCAAAACTCCTCTCCTTCTATGCAATATTATGTAAAAGAATTTATCCAAGAAATTTTTCCAAAATACTTTTTTTTAATATCCTAGAGAGTACTTGGACAGTTCTGCCTGTAGTTTCGATAGGCTCCACATTTGTCGAAAGAAGGCTAGTTTCGATAGAAACAGTATCGAAACAAGAAATTTCGATAGAAAGATTCTTCAACCGAAACTAGTAGTTTCGATAGGAGATTCTTCAATCGAAACTAATAGTTTCGATACACTCTAGTTTCGATAGTCTAGTTTCAACAGCCTAGTTTCGATGTTTTCTACTTCTGATTTAGGGCTTCATCAGTAGTTTAGATAGAAAATGTTCAGCCGCCACCTAGTTTTAATTGAACATCTTCAACCTTTAGCTACTTCGATACCACCAATCCAGGTCTGAAAATTGCTTCGCAAGCCTTACATTTTCAGATTTTGACAGTGAGAATGTAGAACAGCAGTTACGAACCTGCTACACATCGATTTCTTCATGTTTAACGTCTCAATGGCGGGTTTTCTCTAAATTTCAAGCAGATTCGAGAGCAATAAGAGCCACCATAGCTTTGATACCACTTGTAGGTCCTGAGCAGACCTGTAAATCGACAGATCTGCGGGGAAATCTTCAAACAGTCCGGATCGAGAGGCGGAATCTCTGAATCCGGTATCACTCTCGAATCAGAAAAGGGTAGACACGGGTGCGGGAATCACATACACGAACAAACATATATAAAACTGAAAAAAGAACAGATAATTGGAGCATAAAACGTATGATTCTTTGATTGAAATGAAAATAAAAACTCCTCACACACTCACAATTAGTCTCACCCCAGGGTGAGCTCCCCTTAGGGTGGTGATTCCCTCTACAGACACACACACTCCTCCTATGAGATAATCTTCCTATTTATAGGACGTCAAGCACATATGCCTTGTTTTTCAAGCCACCCCCAAGTGGGCCTGAAAAACATGTATCAAAACTACATAGTTTCGATTGACAGCATCAGTCTAAAAAATATACCCAACAACCAAAGACTCTTGTGGTTTGATTTTGTTGAGCTTATTTGAGTCACAATACTTTCAACATAAGTATCTTGTGGGATATTAATATAAAAATGCAGAAAAATTGAAGTTTAAAATTCAGTAAAAACGTAAAAAAAATGCCTAAAAAATGTAGAAAAATCCAGTAAAAAGTGCAGTTTTTTTTTTATTTTTTACATTTTTACTGGATTTCTTTACTTCATATTTTACCTGATTTTTACTGCATTTTTAATATATTTTCTGCATTTTTTAAGTGTCTTAAAAACTCTTATATTTAAACCCTTTATGCATGTTGTACAAACCCTACCTATTTGAAAGCATCCATACAAGTATGATAACATATCTTTGATCATGCTTTAATTCTTAATATTATTAAAAATAACTGAAAAACTTAGAAGGTTTCTTTATTTATGTTTGAATTTGTTGTAGAGGATCTGAATATGAGAATGAGGGAGTAGCAGAATCAGTGAAAGAAGAAAAGAAACGTAAATAGACCGACAATGCGAAGGTAAAGTTAATTTTTGTAGATCCATATTTTAATTTTATGGGTAATTAACCAATTAATTTACTATTAAACTAAAGTCTTCTCTATAAACCGATTTGAAAGGTTATAAACATTAGGATGTATATATAAATCTGTACATGTTTTTGGTTCAGGGAATATGTCGCGTCATGATGATGGCTTTGGTACTACACGTCTCTATGTTGGCCACTTGTCTTCACGATCCAAATCACGCGATATAGAGGACATATTTAGCCGATATAGAAGGTAAAATAGTTCTAGCAAGAGTCATTTTGTAGAATTAAAAAAATCGGTTTTTTTTAAAGTACCCTTTTCAAAAAACTACCCTATGAAAGTATCAAGTAAATTTGACTTGATAATCTTGATGAAGGTTAACCCAACCTGTAGGTATATGGTGAGAGATTGCCCAAGGTAGAATGAGTCACCATTCATTTAGTGCGTGTATAAGAGGCTTTGATGATTATTTGTATATTATTTTCAGTTTTTTTAATGGAAATGGCAAAGTAGTGTTTAGTTCATCTTTTAGGGGCTAAGTATTAACCCCTTTGGTTCTTAATGTCATGATGGCCTTGCTGTTTCTGGCGTGCCAGACACGTTTGATTAAAAAAAAGTAAATAGGGAACATGTTAATAGATTTGCAGGCAAACTGCATAGATCAAGATTTTGTTTATTCTTTGTTATCACTTTCATCATAAAATGGCATTTCATGACATATTGCGTCAGTGTTTTTGTGTATGGAATATTTGCAGGCAAACTGCATTGATTCAATTGTTTCCGCTGTGGCTGTATTTGCTTCATATGTAAAAAAGCATTAGGCCGAGCAGTTCAAACCCATGGAACAAGTGACCACGCATGTGTTGTTGGAGCCTATCACGCTCCAAAGAAACAGAAACCAGCATCATAGGTGCTGATGGTTCTGCTTTCACCAAAACATTTTGAATCTATGGGTTTGTGATTTAGGTTGTTTTGCTTGTTGTGTTTTGACTTTTGCGGTATGTTGACCGATGATTCCCGTTTTGACCTGTTACCTATTTTCATCATTTATCCAACCTGTCCAATTTGCCTGGTTTGTAACTTATGGTCCTTTCTTTTATATTATAAGTTCATCCCTTTATTTACCAAACACAAAAAAAAGGATAAAACAATATTATTTATTTTTTACGGTCAAACAGACTGACCTTGCTTGGGTCAAATGGATTTCAGCTTCCATAGGTCTGTGATTTTCTCCTTAAAAGTTTTTGGTTAAATATGTAATTTAATTGTGTTTTTATTATGTTTAGTTGACTTATCATTTAACTGAGAGTCAGACAGTATATTTTAATGAAGAATAAGAAAAGTAACAAACGTAATAAGAAAACTAACAAACGTAACATACAATATATCACGAGACGATTGATAAACAAATAAAAAACGAGTACTGCGTAATAGATTGTCGCTACCACAGCATCGCACGATTTTCGACTAGTATATATATTTTTATACTAATAAATAAAAATATTCAGGACACATGTCTTCCTAGACTACTTTTACTTGCTTTTTCCTAGCCATTACTATTTCAGCCAAAAAAACACGCAAGACCTAACTGGTTTACCCATACCCGTTTCATTTGCACTTACTAATCCGTTCTGTTGATGGGTTAGCCCCTTCTTCCTCCTCATTCTACCCTAACCCTCTTTTGCTACTCTCGCTGCTATCATTATCCTCTCATCATCAGATCAAGGATGGGGGTGTTTGGGATTACTTTTCAAAACAACTTATTAACTTATTATCTTTTGAAATAAGGTAATAAGTTATAAGTTTGTTTGATAAATTTAAAATAAGATGGAAGATGTGAGAAGGAAAAGTAATAAGTAATAAGTAAGAAATTCTTACTTTTGATGAAAAAGTAATAAGTAGGTTAAATAAGTAATCCCAAACACCCCCTAAGCTGATACCCTACAAGTATGTAGTCCATAAACGCTTCTCCGTGTAGCGCCATAATCCTTAATCGATTACTTATTGCCTTTAGGTTTGAAAAGTAACAGGTTGTTGCCACTAGAAAGGGGGAGCCTGCACTGATGATGTCTGAATATGGTTCCAAGTAAGGACTATTAATCTCGATGGAATTAATTTCTTTGCTTTTTTTGTTATCCATCCTTCTAATGATTTCTTTTTATTTACTCAGTCCGCCTACTTTCAGTGGTGATGCAACCGTAGGTTACCCAGCTCCTCAAACTTCGCCGGTTGTGGTTTTCTTCCCGACAAAGGTAAGAATCCGTTTAGATCTGCTTGGTTTTATGTATTCGCCGTTTGGATATGGTTTTATGTATTCGTTCATCAGTTTTTTTACATTTTCTTTGGATTTGTTTGATTAGTAAGTTTTTTTGTTCCTGTTGAATAGAATAGATACTTTTGAATATTTGGTTTGGTTGAAATATATTGTTTCAATGATTGATCCATTTTTGTGAATTGAAAATTTTCAGTAGGTTTATGCATCAAGAATAGATTTTGGACAACTTTAGAACAATTTGACATGGTTTATTTATAGCTAAATTCTTTTATTGGACGCTTTTCATTTATAGTTGATTTTTGTTACGTTTTTCAGGGTATAGCATTAAAAGGAAAGGCACAATGTGACGCGTTAAATTTAAATAAAAAACTTCTTATGGTAATCTTAGCTATAGGATGAACATATGATGTTGTTAATCTAGTTAAAAGTGGATAAGTTTTCTTTTAACCATGTAGCAGGCTAAATAAGTAAAAAAAAGTCTACCGTCATTATCTTCAATTTGGTTTTATTTTGTTTGGTGACATACTTCTGTTTACTACGTGGCTTAACAAGTTATTTCGGTTGGATTTTTTATCATTTGGCTCAAGTTTTTCTTGATGAATTGTTCTTTGGATCACTAGTTTCATGGTATTTTGTTATCATCACTTTGTAATCGATGATTTTGATTTTCTGTTTACCGGTTTATGTGATTTTCAGTGTTTAGTTATGATGAAGTTGTTGTACTTATCTACAAAGATGGATACCTACCAAAGTGAAGAAAAATTTAAGATCCATGAAAACGTCATTCATACATCAGAAGGTAATTCAATTATTTTTTATTCCAAAACGGTGATCATTCATTTATTCCTTTTTGGTTGGAAATGATTTCTTCAATTTTGATTTATTCGAAGAAATTCTCATCTGGGTTCTCAAGTCTGCATCACACCCAATTTGGGATTTAAATTCTTAAAAGCAGTTATGGGTGTTTTATAGTGTTTTCCACATAAGTGTGTGATGAAATACTTGTGTGAGTCGATAGAGGTGGTAAAATGGATGGGTCGGATAATGAGTGGTTGATTTACAAGTGTTAAATATATATAACTAATTGTTTTTAATCCTATTTATGTATGGAAGAGTTTGAATGTATTTATGTGTGTAGGTTAAAATATAAAAACAAACTAAAACAACATGATAATTGAGTTAAATTAGAAAATGGTTCATATAATTAATTATGGTTACTTATTGTTTGATTCATGTCTATTCTAATTTGTTACAGAAGATTCACGTGAGCTTGGGTCTAAAAACAAAAGTAAATTCAATTTGTGCTAATCTAGACGTGTACTTCAAACATGCAATTAAGTGGGCTGAAGGTTAAATATTATTGGACATGAATTAAGCAATTTCATATGGAAGATTTCGTGGGCCACCAGAAATGGAATTAAAAGGAAAAGATGGAATTGAAAACGTGGGCTTCATATCAGCGTAGAAAGTCAAATGGACTGAAATTAGTTGTTTAGTGGGCTGAAAGGAGAAAAAGCCTTGTGTGGCTTTGTGGGCCTTGTAGCGGTCAAGAGAAAGTAATTAAAGAGGGGACGGAAGCAAGCATCAGACGGCAATTTTAGTTAGTGTGCAGAGGGCACGAATTCCAAGTCATCCTTGGAAGCTGCTGCGTCGACTAGTTGGTAAAATGGATGGGTCAGGAAGGTGGGTAAATTGGTCAAATCAACTACTCTTTGATGTTGGTCAAGCCGGCCCACAAACACTATTTTATACACCTTTTGATACTGTTTATGGTTATTTACATGCCAATTATGATTGTAAAAATTTTACTTTTATAAAAAATAGTTTTTTTTAGCTTTATCTGTTTGACCTGTTTGATCTATTACATTTTCAGTTTAATCCTTTAGCTTTACCCTATTATACGGCTCATTGTCTAAATAATTAATGTTTTTAAGTCATTTGATGCTAATGATTGATAAAGTCATAGGTGGCACCCTACAAAAAGGTGAGAAGCCTGATGTTCACTAACATGATACAAGAAGGTGAGAAGAGTGATGATACTAATGTTTTTTTAAGTCATTTGATACTTTGTTCTGCCTTTTGTCTTGATTTTAGAAGTATCCTTTTTTAAAACGACTTTTTTTCTTTAAGATTATAACTATGTATATTTTTAAGGGAATTGAAATGCTTTCCCTTGGCTCATTCAAGACTGACTCCATTCTGTTGGTAAGGAAGATATTTTTGTCATTATAAATGCTTTGTTCCTTGTGAAGAATTCTAATATCAGTTTGAAATATGGTAATATGATCTAATCTTCAGGCTGGACTCTTTTTCTATGATATATTATGAGTCTTCTTCACCCCACTTATGGTCAGTGTTGCCAAATCATTTGATGCACCTACGAAGGTAATGTATGGTTTTTTCTTGGAATTTCATATTCTTTCTTAATTAAGAGAACTAGAAATTATAACCCGTGCGTTGCGACGGGTTCGTACAGTGATATTAACGTGGTTAACTACATAATTAAGTCTGCGTGTATGTGAATCTCTCTACACGTGTTGCGGCTGTGGCACTAACTTCGTTAAATACGATGACTTTAGCACCCCACACTCTGCGACGGGAAACAGATCTTAAACGGTTGAGGCAGTGACTAAGCACAAAAAAAAGTGATTAAGTACATAAAGAAATGTGATTAGTCCAATAAAAAGAAATGTACAAAAAACAAAGGAAAAAACCAAAAAATATTTATGGACCAACAAATAGGTGACATGTGGGGTGACGTTGTGAAAAAACACATAATTTTGATATTTTACAAACTTCAGGAGGGGTTGTGGTAAGACACATGTAAATGAGTAAAACAAAATTTATACTGGGACGCAAAAAAAAAATATTAAAAGAAATGAGTAAAACAAAATTTATACCGGGACGCAAAGAAAAAAATATTAAACACAAAAACAAATAATTTCTTTGTAGATGTATATTTGAATTTTTAGAAAGTTGAAGGTTATTATTTGAAAATATGAAAATAAAGGGAGTAAATATGAAATATGAAAAATGAAAAAAGAAAAAAAATCAAAAAACAAAAAAAAAACAAAAAATCTTATTGGTAACCGACGTTACCATTTAAGAGTTATTAATAGGTTATTTCTTTTGCAGCTTCTATTTCCAATAGGAGTTGCTGCACGCCCATTTTCTATGTTTGGTTTAGGTGACATTGTAATTCCAGGCATGGCATTATTAATAGGTGATACATATCATTGTTGTACCTCTTATGAAGTTAATTCTTGGGATTAGTTTATGAACAGAGTAATTTAAATTTAGTGGTGGTGATATACTGTTATATTAGGTAACTAGGTTAGAATCTCGTGTAATACACGAGTAATTTGAATATAATGTTATATATTTAGAAATAAAAATTGTATTTTTTTAAAACTTGTTATTACACGGGTTGAATAAACTCGTTTATTATGCGTGTTGAATAAAATGTAATATGTTAGCACATACACTTCTCAAAATATGTTTTTAAAAAATGTACTTTGACGTGACAATTATAAATTACGTTAAGTTAATTTATAAAACACTAGTTTAGATCATGTGTATATACACGGGTGAAAAATATCAATAAATAAATTTTTTTAATTTTTATATGTATATTTTACAAGTGTAAAAATGTATCATATACCAAGGATAGAAAATAAAACTCAAAATATGCAAAAACTAATATATAATTGAGTTTTAAAAATAAATTAAATACTATTTAATGTAATTTGTTTTTCATTTATTATTTGATTGAAAATAAAAGTTAAATAATTAGATTTTCAAAGTTTCATAAGGAATAATTTAAAATAAATGTGTTTTATTAGTATAATTAATATTTTCTTTAAATAAATATTGTTAAAAATAGGAGGCGCATTTAATAAGAGAGAGAAGCGGGAAAAAAATGATGAGAATGAATGCGGATACGACACATGTCATTGAAAAACCTTTATTTATTATATAGTATAGATTTTTAACATTTTTTTTCAACTGGGTATTAATCTTTTTTATGTAATTAATAAATGTTAATTTATATTAACTTTATTTGGTTATACAGTATCCATAAATATATTTATATTAAATACTTAAAAAATGTATTAGTTTAATATCATCTATGAAAAAACCTTTATTTATTATATAGTATAGATTTTTAACATTTTATAATTATGCGTTTATTTAAGTGTAAATATGTGGAACTTTTGCATGGTGGTTTTCACATTCTATGGCATATATGTTTTCGATTTAAGTTAGGATTAAAGACCTGTTTGTAGAAAGAATCGAAATGAATTATGGAAATCCTGTTGATGTGAACTTTAAATATTAGTAAAACAAATAATTGTGCTCACCATCAGCGGCAATGTTTGGATGCTTTAATTCATCTTGTGTTTTGCTAATACTTTTTCTTTTACTAATTATTCTTTATAAATGTTGTATGCTTTATTTGTTTACCTAATGTTAAGGCATTTTTGTAGCATTGTCTCTGAGATTGGTTGTTTCAAGGAGAAATAGCCAATAGTTTAAGAGTGCTTTCTTGAAGAAGAGATGGAGAAACGTCTCTTGAGTCGCAATCAAGTTGAAAATTAGTCAATTTTTATAAATATTTTAATAATATTTTACATATTTATTTGTTTTTTTTTGTAAAACATTTAAATTTGTATGTGAAGGGTGGAGAAGATAATATTGACACAAATCGACATGGGGTTCAAAAGGAAGTTGTGGATAGTTAGAACGTCTGTTTTTGTTCAGGAGGTTTGATTTTAGCCAGTTTAAACTATTTTATAGAAACTTAATGAATTGATTCATTTATACGGTGATAGGGTGATGTACTTTTAGTTATTAAAAGTATTTGCACATTTTTTGATTATATTGTTTTTCTTATTCAACCCATGTAATATTTAGTCATGATAAGTACTTATAATTTTATGAATTTTATCGTTTTTATTGTTCAACCCGTGTAGTGCACGGGTCTCTAACCTAGTATGTGTCACACCTCGCCTAGGGCGGAAACACGATGGCGGAGTAGGTGATCATAGCTTTTGATTACAACAAACGACATCTAAATGCATTCATTACCAAATGTTTCAGTCATTACATGAAATGATAAATTGTTTCAAGACAATACATGCCAAAATACCATACATAGCCATGTACACGGCTTAAATAACAAGTTTGTTAGTTATGACCTAGATATCCTAGATTATAACCAGAAAACTTCAAAAAAGATGTTCTACGTGCATGCATGCCTTTCCTTCCATGATTAGTTACCTGAGAAATACATGCTAAAATGTCAACATAAAGTTGGTGAGTTTACAGGTTTAAGTAAGCAGTAAAATGTATTTCATTTGGACTACGAGATTTCCCAGTGTGTAAAGCATTGTCGATCAAACAATGCTTATGTATGCGCATTGTTACCATAAGCTACCATAACCGACACTTGACGTTTATATGTGAGAGCCCCGTCCAATGTTCTGTCATGAAACATTGTATGTGTGTGTGTGTTTATAGACAGTATGCACCCGCTTTAACCTCCAGTCAAGATTAGCGCGACTAACCACGGGTGGGGGTGTCAACCCAAATATATCTATTCATGTGTTCCCAGTCTGAATCAGCTAACGGTTATAGTATCCCCGGGGACTTAGTATGACAGTTGCGTACTTATGTAACAATCAGTTGTGTACTCGTATCCAAATATAAGCTATGTATTCTCCCCCGTGAGTTTAAAAACCATTTAAATCATAGTAAAATGGGGCCGTGAAGACTCACTTTATCTATCGAGGTGATGAGTGTTGAGAGGTGCAGTAAGTCCAACAAATGTCCGACCTATCCGTGCCTTAAATTATTTAAGACACCTTAGGTCCTATGAGATGGTTTATGTGTGGTTTGGTCACCTGACCAATACCTTGAGGTCTCGACCCTTGTCTTGTAATAATTTACAAGGGTCCGGCCCAATCGCCGTTGGTGATACAATTTAATAAATATTGTGACTCGGTTTTTGTTTATCCAATCTTGGTTTAATTGATCCTTATGATAAATATATGTAACATATATATTTAAAAACAAATATTTAATTAATAGGTTGTCATCAAATAATCTTCATATTATTTTATTATTCAACCTCTTTATGTCCATGTATATATATATACTAATTGTTTTGTAATTATATGTTATGTACATATATTTATGAAAAACATGTTAATATGTCTAGAATAATTATATTATTTTATATTTCTTTTCAACCCATTTAATATACCTATGTATATATAACTATGATTATTATATATATTTATCATATGAAGGTACTTTTATAAATATAATCTTATAAAAATCTCTTCTTTTTGATACAAAATTATTTATGGTCATTAATAAAAAAATTTGTTTTTATAAAATAAATCAACCATTTATTATGATAAAAATTAGGGTTTTTAACCTATAGTCTTTAATCATTATTTATTATTTTAAAACCCCGTCTTTTATATATGATCCGTCTCCGATACGTATAAAACTCGTTATTTAAATTATAATTCCGGTGATAACCTAATACATCACCAACCATAATAACATTAAAATAAACGAGTCGAAATCTCACGTAATAGTCGGGAGAAGGTGACGGTGAATACGCGAGGTCCGATTCATTTCCAAAATGTCCCGTATGACTCCGTAAGTTCCCGAAATGATCTGTGGGTTTCACGCGAACGTAATGTGGTGACCGTAGGCGAGAAATGGTGACCCGAAAGGATCGATTATTGTCCTGAAAAGAACCCGCAAAGGTGGTGGAGGGCTGTGGTGGTGAAGGCGGTGTACTTCGGTGATCGTTGGGGGTTGTCGAGGGTTGGAACGGGACTAAGGAGGGCTGAGATGGCTGGAACGAGTGGTGGTAGGGCCGACACTGAGCATGTGCGGGGTGGGTGACCGCTCAGGGCCTGATTTTTTAGAGGGCTCAAAATTATAAATTATATATTATATAAAAATATATTTAATATAAACTGAGTTTAAAAAAAACAAATTAACTAATGGGTCATGTACAAATTACAATTAACACTTAACTTATGTGACATATAAACTGAGTTTAAACACCCATTAACAGTTACTCCATCATTGTACCATGTCCAATTTAATAGTTTTAACTAATAAAAAAAATATACGGCAATTACTCCATCAAATGTCTTCGATGTCTTCAGACTTCGAAATTAAATCGGATGAATTCAATCAAAAGAGGTTTTTGAAGAGAAATCAAACTTAGTGATGTTACAGTTTTCATCATATTAATGAAGTTTTTTCATTTTAGATTTTTAAGGGCCCATTTTTTTTAGTCGCACAGCGCCCCCGAAATCTCATGGACGGCCCTATACAAACATGGTAGTTTCAATCCAAAAATTTTATTTTATTTTTTTTAATATTACCTTCTAAATTATAAATTTAGGACAAAAACTACAAATATGTATAAAAAGTTATGTTTAAGTTATAAAACTAAGTAATTATAACGTTTAAAACTTCCCAACTAAGTAATTATAACGTTTAAAACTTCCCACTAAATAATTAAACATCTTAACTTATAATATAAAAATACATTTAAATTAAAATTATTTTAAAAGTAAATAAACAGGTTTACCCAAACCTAACCATTTAGGTGAAACTGACCCGAAACTATTTAGACAAAACTCAAACCAACGAATTTTATTATAGGTTCATGTCATGTTAAAAATTCACACTCCCAGTGATAACCCAACACACAAAAAGATTTTATTTATTTGATTTTTTATCTTATTGAAAAATCATGCATACCCATATCATAAATTCAATAAAAAATAAAAAAAATTGAATCTTGAATATAAAATTACCAATTGGTGAGGCTTGAATAGGTCTTTTTTTGATTGGTTGTTTTTGTTGAGGAGTCTTGATGCTTGCTCTCTGTAAATGATCCCCATTTGTTGATTGTGCTTTGATGATGGTGAATTTTTTGATATTTCCTCCCAAACATGTGTCGGTATTGGTAATGCTTGTAATAACCCGTATGGTTTATGTGTGGAGTACTTGGTTTGTTAACATATGTGACACTCGGAAATGAAGTGTGTGACATCCTGACGTAGATTTGACCAGGTGGTGTTGCTTGCTGTTCCGTGGAAATGTGAGGGTGCAAAGGGGAGGCTAAGGAGGTGTATGGCTTGGGGTGGTGGTGAGGTGATTGGGGTGTTGTTTCTACTGTCAATGGTAGCCGAAGGAGGCAAGGATGATGGAGGGGTTCTCGGGTGTGAGAGCCGAAGAAAGAAGGAGCAAGTGAGATGTGGTGGGTTTGAGTCCTTGCATGGGTATAGGGTTTAACATGGTTAATAACCCATGGTTCCTTCATGCAAGGCATGGGGTTGGGATATGACTCTTCATGGTTGTCTTTGCAAGAGGGAACAAGTCATGGAGGTATGGGGTTATGTAGGTGGTGCCGAAATGTTTGTGAAGTCACTTTACTTTTAGTTTCTTTAATTTGGCATGTGGGTAAAACTTGTATAAGAATATATATATATATATATATATATATATATATATATATATATGGGACGTATCAAATGAATAAAACCCTATTTTATTGTGAAAACCCTTAAACTCTACTACAACCACTCATCTTAAATGAATACAATAAACATGTGGTCATGGTTATTTCTTACATTACAATTATATATGTTTGATAAAGAGTTCAACAAAATATCTCATCAGGGGAAAATAGGTAAATTACACTCTTAATAAAGCAAATCCCACTTAAAATTTTTCACCGGTTCCCCCATGAAGTAATAAAAATACAATATAAGCCAAAAACCCATCCATACATCTGGAAGTAATAAAAATAAAATATAAGTCAAAGATTTATATTCATATAAAAACACATAACTGAATAATTTCAAGGGTTTCTTTCTTATGTAAAAATTATACACGATAAATTACAAATATTTAAAGAGCTTATATGAGGGTTTCGTTAGAAAATTTACATTCATTTAATAAAAACATTAAAAAACATAAATATAAATAGATGTTTTTTAGACGGTCAAATTGATAGAAGATTAAAAAAAAAGACTATAGAAACATTTATGTAAAATATATCTCCCTCTCTCTAGATCTCAAAGATACAAACCAAATAACTGGATTTTACATATACATATAAACATGAATAAAAACATGTTTTATCTTTTGTAAACCCTGAAGCATTTTTATTAGAACAAAAAACGATTGAATAACATGCTTTTTACAAATGTGTAAGGAACACTAAAACATAGATAAAAAAGGTAAATCCCTTTTACATATATACACATTTATGAATAAAAATTCTTTATACATGTGTAAAATCATTTTACGTAAAATAACATGGGTTTACAAGTGTGTAAATACACTTTACACATGTGTAAATGTAGTTTACACATGTGTAAATTTAGTTTACACAGTGTAAATTCAGATAATCAACCTTTACTTAAAAAAACGACAGTGACAATTAAGCAGTAATCACAATCAACCTTTAACCACAAACCCCCAATTCAAATCCAAAAGTGTAAAAACATACAACTTGTGACAATTAAACAGCCATATATGTAAAAAAAACATACAACTGATGTAAAAATTATACATATAAGTTGTACTACACGTGTTTATATATCAAAAACACATGTGTAAATATAAAAAACACATGTGTAATAACCCAATACACATGTATAAAACCCATATATAAAAAATATATACAAACAAGATCTGGTTTTATTTTTTTGGATATAATGAGCCACTGACCCAATTACAAAATTATCTACACAAATAAAAATAGACATCGTTAAAACAATGATAACTCCATGTCTCTGCAAAATTATCTATACAAAATCAATCTTTGATATAGTGAGCTACTAACCAACGTCTCTATAAAATTATCTACACACTTTCAAATTTTTTTCATTTAAGAACAATAAACAAAAATGGCTTTTAACAACAAAAATGGAACCCATAAACAGAATAATGAAGAAAAAGTATCATGAAGCAGGAACCCATAAACAGAATAATGTATTATGTAACTCCACAACCATTTTCACCTCTCGATTTTAAACAAGAAAAGGAAATTCGACAATATTTTTGGGGGTTTCTTGATCCATGTGATGGAAGTATCACTCCTTTTCTTGATCCATGTGATGGAAGTATCACTTCAACAAGATAACCATAAAAGAAGATAACCACAAAACAGGCTAAAAAAAATTTCAACGGCCTATATGTGTTAAACATTTCACACCTAAACACTAGATTTAATTTTACATCAGTGTAATTCATCAAAAATTTATTAAGCATAATACGAGAAAAAGGATAAAACAAAACTTACTTTTCCAGAAGCGATCTGGAGGTGTTCGGTAGTCCCTTAAAAACAAAGCTTCAATGGAGCCAACCCTACGTTTTCTAACCCACCCTTTCAAACCTAATTCTGGCGTTCTCCACCGTCTAGTCCCTATAGAACACCCCTTGCAGATTTCCAAATTAAGGGTTGATGAAAACAAAGCGATGACGGTCACGTGGGTTGGTAGATCGATGGGTTCATATGCAGATTTCTAGATCTAGGGTTGATGAAGGTGAACTGGGATTGTTAAGAGAGAGAAGTCTGGGTTTTCTTTGAGAGAGACATGAGGGGTGTAATAAGAGAGAGAAAAATAAATATATACATAGGGGAAAAGACATTTCTGCTTCTCATAATAAAAATAAACAAGAAAATCAGAATAAAAAATGTGTGGTTCATATGGAGTTTATGGGTTTTCACAATAAGATAGGGTTTTCATTTGATACATCCCATATATATATATAGGGTTTTCACCCAAAAGCCTAAACCCACCCACCCCCTCACCCATCCCCCAAAAACCTAAACCCCCCACCCACCCCTAAAAAACCTAAACCCCCCACTCCACCCCACCCTTCCAAAAACCTAAACTAAACCAAAAAAACTAAACCAAAAAGCTAACTCACCCCCAAAAACCTAAACCCCCCACCCCACCTACCCCCTCACCCACCCCCCAAAAACTTAAACCCCCCACCCTACCACACCCCTCAAAAAACATAACCTAAAAGTTAAACTAAACCCAAAAAATAGACCTAAAAGCTAAACCCACTACTTTTTGAGTTTTTTTCTTTTCTTTTTTGAACGAGGACGACGTGGGAAACAAGGTCTTTGAAGCAGTATTTTAATTTTTGATTTATTTTTTGAGTTACGATTTTTTTTTAATTTTTTTTACCTTAAATAAGTAGTTTTTTTGTTTTCTCATGAACATTGAGTTTTTTTATGATCCTTCCCCTATATATATATATATAGGGAGGATCAAATAAGAAGTAGGTTTTCGCTAATCTAAGAAATGACCAAAACGCTTAGAAACGATATCAAACATTTTAGCGGCATTTGAACTGTCTCGTCGAACTCTACCATCTTAGCTTTTAGGTTTTAGCTTTTAAGGTTTAGATATTACGTTTGAATTTTAGGGTTTTAGCCTTAGGGTTTAGCTTTTAGGGTTTAGATTTTATGGTTCAGTGTAACATCCCGGAATTTCAAGAGCTAACGGTTCGGGTATGAGGCGACTCGAATCTATTTTAATCATATGTCTTGGCACAACTACCGTGTGAATCATATATCGATGGGTCGTAAGGGCCCAGTCAGCCATGTTAGGTCCAAATTAGGACCGAAACATACAAGACATAACTAAATGGACCCGGTTAGTAGTTAGTTAGCAAAATAAAGACATTTTTTGCGCATATTGGAACCGTGGGGACCCAGATGGAAGTATCTAGGGCTTAAATACATAGTTATGAAAAACCCTTGACCACTTTTGGTCTAGGTTACGTCGACGACAGCTAGAGAGGACATGGGGGAGGGAACGCCGGAGAATGGTGGTTCCAGGTGGTGTTCGCATGGCTGAGACCAAGAACATGGCCAGGTAACTTCTTATTTACGTTTTCATTCGTGATACACTCGTAGTTCTCGTGATACCCGATTAGAGTTTTAGGTTCTTGGCTTCGGTGATTTCGGTAACCGGACGGTGGTGGTGGCTGTCGTAAACAGTGGTGGTGGAAGTTGCAATGGAGTCTGACGATAATTGGTGGAGGGTGATGGGAGACCGTAGTCCGTCTGGGACTGCCCGACGAGGAAGAGGGGTCTCGGTGGCGGTTGAAGGGGATGACAATCGGATAAAGATGGTGGTGGGAGCCGACGGTAGCGGCTGCCGTGGTGGTAGCAGGGGTGGCGTGAAGATACGTAAGTGAGCATGGGAAGGCTGGCACAGGTCAGCTGGATACGGCGGTGGCTGTGTGGGTAAAGCGAGGCGGTGTTCATCGACGGCTACCAACAGAGACGTTAAGGAAACATGGGGTGGTGGTGCACGGTGAGGGGAACGGAGTGCCACTCGGTTATGGTTTGTGCATGCATGCATACGTGCGTAGGTACCCTCCAGAGTAGGCACGCGCTTGTGGAGCTAGGGTTTACATGGCACCCGCTAGTGCATGCACGTAAGAGGGGACTCGGGTACGTGAGTCCTGTTATGAACGAGGGACTATGTTACCCGTAATCTCGGAAAGTTAGGGTCTCACGGGAAGAGACGATGGGATGACGGGATGAGTGTCGAGGATTTAATTATTGTAATACAATATTCGACATACGGTAGAACGTATTCTGAACTTGAATCATACGTTGGCAGGTTCGGAGGCTGAACTAAGGGACGGGTGCCGAGCAAGACTTGGACCTTCATAACCGGTGAGTTTCTAATCCCCTCTTTAAATATTTTAATGTTTTGGGGCTATCGTACATACTTACACGACGTGTTTTATTTCATTAATTATGTAACAACCTTTGGGTTTTAACTCGATGAGTTTATGAATTTAAGTATTTAAATATGGGGCTAAGGGACTATGTGTTTTCCATGGGATGTGTAGGTTAAAGGTGGGTATGTGCTTAGGTAACGGGACATAGCATTTGTATGTGAGCTGCTATAATAGTGGTGTATTGTGTTAAGGGTTATTCAGGATGAGTCGGGATATAAGCTAAACGCTTATGAATACGCGTAGGATGTATTATCCTAGGGCTATGTGTGGGGTGTAAGTGCAGTTAATGAGTCATGTAAATAGAGTATGTAGTTATGTGTTTTATACATGTGCTGTGTGTATTGTGCTGTGTGTATTGTGTCGTTGTCATTGTGACACGGCGGGAATTGTTATCGTGTCGTTGTTCGTGTGACACGGCGGGTATTGGGTTTGCATCGTCATTTTTATGATACGACAAGCAGGATCGTGGAGGACGAGGTCCTTCGGGAAGTCACCAATGGTGACATTTATTTAACAGGTTAATGATGAGCTCGGGGTGTGTTAATGCCCTGACGTAGTGATGAGGTATGTGTTTGCATGCGTATATATATGTGTTAAATTGCATGCTTGTAATGAGTTGTATTTATTGTGTATGAATATTGTTAATGTGACTTGTTGAATGTGACGTGTAGAGTTAGACTGGCCGTTGAGTCAAGACGTGTGGAGAAGGATAGAGTGTGATACCTGCAAGATTCAAGAAGCTAAAACCTAATTTTTGGACTAAACCCAACTAGGCCCAATAAGCCAATGAGGCCCAATAAGAATTCAAGCCCGTTAGAGGCCCAAATTTCATAATTCGAATATCAAACCAGTCACTTAGATTCGTTTAATAACTTGTTACACAATTATGAGAATTTAAGAAGGAATAGGTGCGCGTACGTGATTCAGTAATTTTAAACAGTTAACGCGTTGAATATCAGTTTATTGCCGATTAAGTAAGATCATGAATTACTTATATCAAGCATTAGCATCCGTTTAGAAAGACTATTCAGATAAATACTTGCGTAGCGCTTTTATGAGAACGTTAAACCGCGTTGAACACTCATAAAACTAGCGATAATTGTATGGTTATGCTAGATACGTATACTGATACGACAAATATATTATAAATAATTATTTATAATAAAAACGTTATTAATAACTGAAGTGTTAAATGTTAAACCCGTTAAACAGATTTAGACACACACACCGTCAACTTCTGCTTACTTGGATATGTTCTGATTTCAAGAAAAAGTGTCGCTTGATAGATATGGAGGAATATTATTTTAGTACTAAAAATTAGAGTGAACGAAACTTAAAGGATCAGAAATAAAAACATGAGACGTTAATCTTACCGACAGCGTTTGAAGACACGACGTCGACGTGCACCGGCTAAATCGACTGTTAAACGTGAGAACTAAATAATAAATATCTTAAAAATATTTATTCACAATAAATCTCTTAATTATTTTAATTACAAAGTAACAATTTAAATTTACAAAGACGCAACGAGGAGCTGGGTCGGGATGCAAGACAAGACACGGTATTGACACACGATACTGGTAAGGATTGTACCCACTCTCTAAACCCTACATATATAAACATCTCATTCTTTCTCTTCCCTATTTTCAAAACCCTAGCCACACACACCATGTGTGTAATCAGACAAGAGAGAGGGAGATTGTTGAGGAGGGAGGAAGACCGGCCCCCATCCGGCGTTCTCCTTCGGCGAACACGGTAGAGAGCGGGGGAACACAACCCTTCACGGCGGCCCACTTCTCCACCATGGAGCTTGACGAGGAGGAGTCTGGGAGTCTTGGGAACAGAAGGCATCGGACGACGACAGAGGGCGCAGGAAGCACTTCAACAGGCGAAGGCGAGTAGGTTACGCCGTGATGACGGTGGTGGTGGTCCTTGAACCACGACGGCAGTGGCGGTGACAGTAATGGACCCGGTTGCCAACAACGGCCATCCCCATCCTCACCTTCGTTTCTCCGACGAGAGCTCGTGTGGGGTTCTGGCGATCCCGTTTTTCTGGAAAACAAGCTCTTTCGGCGAACCCCGACTTTCCGGTGAATTCTATTTTCCCAGTGAGTTTCTTCTCAATTTCGTATTATTCCAATTTAGACTTTCCCATTTAACTTTAAATCTTCTGTTTGAGATGATCTTGCGTTTAGGAGCAGGTTCCGTCGAGATCCGGTGATGGAGTTAGAATCCCGACGCCACCCCAAGTGACCCCATAGTGTTTTATGTCTAACCCGGTCCAGTTTTATGATTTGTAGTTCGTTTATCCGGTAATCAGAGGTAATACCCGAAACCGAAACCATTCTTGTTGACTGAGTTGGACTAACGTTCAGATCTAATGTTATACATTATAGATTTAGTGAATTGGATGGTTTTGAGACTCAGTCAAACTTGGTCAATGAGTCAGACTGAACAGATCTGGTTAACGCAAGTCAACGGGTTCGCGTAAGCGAATCGAGCGAATGGGAAGGTATAAAGCGCGCACTAAAACATTATATTTATTTACGCGAAAATACGCGTGTGCGGTTAAATGCGTTGAGCTTAAGTGATTCATTAACAATAAAAATATATATAATAGTTTGGCTTTATATACTAAACGAGTCGTATAAAATGCGTAGTTGACAAGAGAGATTCGTACAAACGAGGTATAAATTATTAGTCGATAAATACAAAACGAACGCGTAATCGGTAAAATGAAACTCTGATATGACTAGCGAACGTTATATATATACAGATGATAATTATTACTCTAGTTGTATAAATATTTACTAAGTTTTTGTAATAGATTTACCATTGACGGTTATTATCTCGGATACTTTGAATATCAATTATTTAAGGATAAACTCACATCTTGTACATTACATTCGAACATTTTAAACAACGTAACCGACTAAACGAGAATTTGACAAATAACAATAATACGTCCAAACATATTTTTGTACATATATATAAATGCATTCGTATAAGTATGTGTAAAAATAAATACATACTTTGTCGTTGCACAAAATCAGACATTTAATTGTTAAATATAATATTCAATTATATATTTAAATAAACAGATGAATTCAAAGTTTTGGATACATATATATATATACGGGTACAAATGTTTTAAACACCTATGTAATTATATAGTTTCATGTCTCGGCTTAAATGGTATTCCACTTATATATATGTGTATATAAAGATGGCATATAAACATGTATTTTATGGAAAAACAAATGAGTATATGATTAGATTTTAGGATAAAGTTGAATACATACATTTATATATATATTTTCGGCTATGACACGAGTAAACAGAATATGATAAACGAGTATGCCAGCGTAGGTGTATCACACATATATGTATGCATAAAGACGAGCAAATCCTATTAAGGAACGTTTATTTCTAAACACAATACGATACAACTATATTTTGGGGTTTTGAAACTATATAAACATATAAGCATATTTATATTTATAAATGCGCGTACAAATATATTACAAGTCTTGAAGTGGTTTTCTAAATCATATAGATACGTACATTCTATTAAAGGACGCACGAACCTGAATTACTATCGTTAAATATACGCACACATAGCTTCATACGATCGTGTCCATGACAAAATGATATTTTTGAATATAACTACTGAAACATATTCGAGATGAGAATCTCGATCCGGCCTAAACGACTAACAACAACCATCCTTAAACCGACATAGTATACTAAATCAGTGATACCGTGAAGAATCAATAGAGCTCAACCGCACACATGATAACTCAATACGAGTTTAGACTCGCTTACATCATTAGGGTTAGTCTATAAAGCTCATTAAGTACCTACAGGTATCGTAGAACTCGAATAAGACGTATGCCCATGACTATCACGTGGACATTGGTTTCTATTGCTATCAGAAGGACATTAGTGTTCCTGACACGTCACTAGGTGAGTTCACGGTCCCTCTTTACTTTTAAATGTTTTAAGAAACATCGGGGGAGAAACATACTTACTTTACACATTTGAAAACATGAAAAATCATTACTTGATACACTCGAGAAAACATGGAACACGTACAACATTTTCTTATGGTAACAAGATAACAAGGCTCGACCTTTATGTTTGCATGAGTTGGCACGTCTAGAGCTCGTAAAGTCCCCTATATTGCGTAATTGATAACCATTAGCTATAGGTTAGCCTGAGGCCCTATGAATAGTACTATTAGGATTGACACACCCCGGTCATGGTTAGTCGCGCTAACCGACGATCCACATGATCGAATGGCTGCATAGTGTCTACACAAGGGTTCGTTTGGTACAAGAAAGGGGCAAGAACAAGTGTTTGGGTTTGGTTATACCTCATGTATGAACATATATTTGTATTCCTAGCTAGTTTACGAATGGGCACACATTGCTTGTTTTGTTTATCATATACATTGAAACGTTTTCGTGCAGATGGATCTGTCAATCGTCTACAAACAAATGGTTTTGTCGTTTGTTTACGCGCAATTGTTTTTATCAATATTTCAAGGAAAACAGTTTCATGTTATGGCCATGTACACATACCAATATTTTTAAGAAAAACAATTTATTTTATGACTATAAAGTCATCACATGTTTTCATCGGGAAAACTACTCGTTTTTTGACCATATCACTTGTTTTAATTGGGAAAACGACTCACTTTATGACTCTGAAGTCATCACATATTTTTGAGGAAAATAGTTTTATAATATGCCATGTATACGATATCAACATTTTCAAGCAAAACAACTTTACTTTGTAACAATTAAACATGTGAACTCACCAACCTTTGTGTTGACACTTTTAAGTATGTTTTTTAGGTAATTCATAGCTATGGAACGGTTGGAATAGGTTAGCCATTTGGATTATACCCTATAAGCTGAAGGAATATGATCTTCAAACCTCAAGTCGGTTTTGACCTATACATGGTTCTAGGCCAATGTACATGTTTATTTTAGTATTTGTAATGATGTTCAATATGTAGAAGTATTTACTTTAGCTTCCGTTGTTGTGTAATGTTACAAATCGTTGCAACCTTGATTTATTTATTTATTTTTTAAGTGAATAAATTTAGGGGTGTGACATATTGGTATTAGAGCCAATGGTTTTAGCGAATTAGGTTTCCTTAGTATCACCTAGGCTCTAACCAGCCTCATTTAGGGACCATGATTCCTAAGACCCGCATCACACTAAGAACACCCAAGACATGAGTATAGAAATACCAACTGTTGTTGAACTACTTGAATTGACTATTAGTGTATGTAGTTACACTAGAGTGTCATTAGCTATACTAACACTAAATACAAATATATGGCATATGTAACTTGTATCTAATATGTACACCAATGTGAAAATAATAAACACTAAATAAAAATCACTGCTCGGGTTATAAATCAAGGATATTGGGTACTTAGCACAATATAACCCTGAAAAATCAAGTTACGAGCCGAGCTTGGTGATGACGGTAGTAATTGCTAGTTATCGATCTTGGTATCACAACAGTTTGAACCCATACCCGAACTTGTACCTGTACCTACGCCACACCTACATCTACTACAGCTGTAGAGTCAGTTTTCTTTTCTGACATATGTTGTCTTCATTCGCCGTGGTATATATATATACTCTCCTTTACGATTTGTTGGATTGGATGACAAACCTTCACGATGAGATATGGCAGACGGGATTACCCAATCGGAAGGGAACCTGAGGTGGATAAGCAGGACTAAACGGGAGAGAACTCCACGGGTCAGGAGACTCATAGACTCATTGGGATCATGTCGATCCACATGTACATACAAACTTGGAGCCTGATTTGCTCGACACAGATTTAAGGATCTCTGCCCTAACATAGTGCCTGACTTCCACCGAACACATCATGTTATTAAAAGACACCGGTTGTGTCTCTCTACCATTAACTCCATCTAGCAACTGCCTTAGTCGGCAGATTCACGGGTATTGGTGCGCATAACTATGAGTAATCCAATAGAACATACACACTCTTGCGCAAGAGTGGCACGATGACACGATCTAATGAACATTTCAGATCCCTTTTAACTAAGTGCTTGGGATAAGAGAAACACTATAGGGACCATGCAAAGTAAATTATCATTGTGGGTGCACACGTAATCATAATTTGCAGTGCTGAGAACTTTAGTGAGTCTTACTGTCCAAGCTAATGTTCATGATTAATCCGTATCCCTAATCTAAATTCCTAGTCACTCGATTAATTATCAAAATCACCATAACCACCAAGCTGAGCCAAAAGGCATCAGGTGATGCGATGTGCTACCACAAGTGACGTGGAAATGTATATCATCTCTTATCTTCGAATTCTAATGAATCCAAAACTCTTACTGAGATTTCATCGGCACGACCATTTTTAACCAATACTATGAAGAAATCTATTCTTGGTGATTTGACTTCAGTATTTAAACTGAAACTCTTTATGGAATACTAATTCAATTTTTGAGATTTCGTTAAAGATTGTCTCTTTTCGATATCGCTACTCATCAATCAACGCAAGTGGCCGATGTTCAGTTTGACATGAATCAGATCTTAACAATTCAGACTCCTCAATTAGATGGTCATTGATCATTCTCACGGTCAGGGAAATTCAAATTGAATTTAACAATCCGTCGGTGAATCCCGAGTAATGAAGGTTCTCGCCCATGTAGTTCTGCTTGATAATTCATATCTCTTGAGATTTTATTTTGACGTCAAGTTGGTTCTTACAAACAATTAACGTTTACAGTAATTGCATGATTATTATTGGAAATCACGATGTAATCTCAGGATCTACCCTACGATCTAGAATCACACTCACTTGAAGTTTACAATAGAGAGTGCGTTGCACTAATTCTTGTAATAGGATGAAAATTTATTCTGAACCTCTAACGCTTGACACCTACAGTGTATTGTGGAAACCGACATGAGACATGTGGATAATTTACCTCATTTGTACTTACAATTCTCCAAGAATCATTTGATTGACTGAGTCTCTAATTTCAGCCTACAGGGGGGAGACTCGCTCACATCTCTTACTCCCAGCCATCCATAGATAAAAAGGCTCGAGAACACTAAATGTTAGGAAACGACTTCTTAACATATACTCCGAGAAAATACAAAACTTCGACATTTAACACTCATTATCTCAATTTCATAACTTAAACCCTTGCGCTAAGGACTGTAAGACTATGATCGATACGAGTGGGATACGTAATTGTAAGTCACTAAAATATCATTCGCACACTAGGGAAGTGCAGACACACTGTTTGACTAATAGCTGGCAGATTTTGAAAACTCCCAAACCATTCCTACCAACTTAATGGGTTGGCAAACCCATAGCCCATGAGAAGTCCAAAGGGATAAACATAAAATTTCATTCCTACATTCTATCACTGCTAGCCAGTTACAGCAAACTGATAATAATGAAACTGCATCACTAACTCTCAGAGCTGGAAAAAAAAACCAATTCTCACATTTCCTGAAACCTATGAAGATTCACTTCTCTTTAGTATTTGCTGAGCCAAGTCGACAATACTATTCTCAAATGCTTTGACACCCTCACCTGCTTCGTCTAGACGGTAGACGAACTACAGAAATCTTGACGATTCAATATCACTGTGAGATTTTGTTTTCTCGAGTTATGATTCAAAATTTATCTCATTAAGAAATCCATCTACACCAAGTTACGAATGACTTGCGTGATAGAATTACCAATAATGAGATTTGATAAGATCAAAGTCAATCTCAGGAGATCGTGTCTCCGTAAAACCTTATTCTATGGTTATCTCATTTTCTACCCCGACCACTTAAGATGGGTTCTCTAAACCATTCCGGGTTAACTAAGAAAAAAAAAATAACACTCAAAAATGTTATTTTCTAGAGCTAAATTGAACCAATTTAACCTACATACTGATTTGACAGTTGAAATGCAGTTAGAACCCTTTGCCATGAAAATACTGAATGCATCAAGGCATTAACTAGTTGCAAGAATCAGACAGGTACCCGATTTTGACCTAAGGCCTGAATATCTCATCAAATCATCTAACATACATGACTGGACTTCTGATGATTTCTTTTGGATTCTATCACGATTCGGTCTTCGTGCGTTAAGACACGTATATGGATAAAGAGTATGTGCCCACATACATTTAGAATTTCACGAGCATTAATGCACGGTTTCCTATTCATTACCGATGTTGATTATCATACAGTTCCACTCTGATGAGAGTGAACAAGTAATGAAATTTTTCGACATCAAATCATGTGTGCATTCTCGTCATTCATTATAATAATAATGATCATACAGTCCCCCTCTGCTGAGAATGATCACATAATGCGTACTCAACAGTAACGTACACTGTTACATGATGCAATGATATCTCAAATTCTTACACACCTAATATCATTAGTTGATGTGACATCCGTTTTACCTATGTGTACAGACTACTATTTGGAATGAGTTAGAACTCTCCCTGAAAATCCGAAAATGGAGTAAGGATATGAAATCCAAATCCAAATAAGTGTAACAAATTGTGGGGACGAAATTTCTGTATGAAGGGAAGAATGTGACACCTGCAAGATTCAAGAAGCTAAAACCTAATTTTTGGACTAAACCAAACTAGGCCGAATAAACCAATGAGGCCCAATAAGAATTCAAGCCCGTTAGAGGCCCAAATTTCATAATTCGAATATCAAACCAGTCACTCGGATTCGTCTAATGAATTGTTACACAATTATGAGAATTTAAGAAGGAATAGGTGCGCGTACGTGATTCAGTCATTTTAAACATTTAACGCGTTGAATATCAGTTTATTGCCGGATATTTGGCAAGACGATTAAGTAAGATCACTAATTACTTATACCAAGCATTAGCATCCGTTTAGAAAGACTATTAAGATAAATACATGCGTAGCGCGTTTATGAGAACGTTAAACCGCGTTGAACACTCGTAAAACTAGCGATAACTGTACGGTTATGATGGATACGTATACTGATATGACAAATATATTATAAATAATTATTTATAACAAAAACATTATTAATAACTGGAGTGTTAAATGTTAAACCCGTTAAACATATTTAGACACGCAAACCGTCAACTTCTACTTACTTGGATATGTTCCGGTGTCAAGAAAAAGTCTCGCGTGATAGATATTGAGGAATATTATTTTAGTACTAAAAAATTAGCGTGAACGAAACTTAATCGATCATAAATAAAAACGTGAGACGTTAATCTTACCGAAAGCGTTTGAAGACACGACGTCGACGTGTACCGGCTAAATCGATTGTTAAACGTGAGAACTAAATAATAAATATCTTAAAAATATTTATTCACAATAAATATTTTAATTATTTTAGTTACAAAGTAACAACTTAAATTTATAAATACGCAACGAGGAGCCTGTACGTCCTCATGGCGCTTCTACGGATCGATCTCGTGATAAGACGTGACGTTAACTCGGAGTGCGGAATCCAACGAATCAACGTTTATATGCATAAAAGACAATGTAAACAATCACGTAAATAACATTCTCAATTGTATTCCAAATCACACTGGTTTACAGACTCAATCAGATAATTCTCTGTTCTGTTTCTCGATTACGACTGACTCTGTAAACACACATATATAACCATCTGACCTGCTATAAGCGAACTTATTAAGTTCGCCTCTAACAGACTAAGCGAACTTAACAAGTTCGCCTCAGATAGATTTAAGCGAACTTATTAAGTTCGCCTCTGTTAGACCAGGCGAACTTAACAAGTTCGCCTCTAGGTAAACTTTAATAAACACTTAGTGACTTTTTACATAACAAAAACATAAAGACATAAGATCTAATTATTACAAGCTTTTGTCATTACAAACTATGTCCTAACAGACTCCCCCTTGACAATAGCTTGATCTACAGTCTTCAGTCTTCACGATGAGCTTTTCCAGTTATCCGGTAGTCTGCTGCCAGCATGCACTCCATATCTTCTGCATATCTCCAAAACTCTCTTGTACTGTAATCCTTGTTCTTTCCATTCATCAGTGAACATTATTTCATTCTTTCGCAACGTCCTCTGATCTTTCTTTGAGAAATTTGTAAGATTCATTGCATCATAAAAACATACAATGACCTCACCAGTATTGACATCGACATACCACTATTTCATATTTCCAAGAAAATCTTGAGGAATCTTCTTCAAAGGTATCTTGTGTACAGCACGTACTGGTTTATACTTGTAACTCCAGGTCACCTTCCCAGTCTTCTGATCTGTGTTCTTCATTCTCTTTCCTTTTTGTGGTTTCAGTCGTTCATATTTTCCTGAAGTACCTTCTCTCTTGATTAAGTTTGCTATCACATCAGCCAAACCATTCTTCGATCTATTAATAAGAGGCTTTGAAGCTAGACCATTCATTTCACACCTTGGCAAGGTATTGAAATATTTGATCGTCAGCTTTAAGTATTGAACCCCATTAGATCTTTTAATTGCAAATAATTTTGTATCACCATCATAGAACCAACTTATGATCCTTCCTACACACCGCTCGTTATTCACATATTTCTCTTTCTGAGCAGGTTGTGCTGGAGACTTGGGTAGCACCTTCATCCAACTATTTACAACTTCTCTCCATTGTTCTCTTGTCATCCCTGTATTTCTATACATCACAGGTTCTTCATTAACATTCGGAGACTCAGTGTGAGTAGTTTTAGTTTCAGCATCTTTATCGGATTGAATATTCTCATCATCAGTATCCATCTTGGAATCAACAGTGTCTTCAGGCAGTGTGACATCTTCAACAGAGTCCATAGAATTTGTTACTCCTTCATAAGTGAATTTAGGAATAACATCATCCTGGATGAAGTTATACGGCACTTTAAGACCATCACAGCCTTCATAAGTAACATTATCTTTATCTTTCTATATTTCTATCTCTACTATCTCTCCTTCTTCTATTTCATTATCATACACTTCATCATCCATGTCATTGAATAAATCATCAATGTTATTAAGACATGCAATCTTTTCAGCTTCTTCTTCTTCAGAATCTGCAAAGAACTCCAATAATAGAATTTATTTTTCATTAGTACCAGAAGTATCTTTGTTTCCTTCATGTGATTGTGATGTCGACTCCCCCTGAACCTTTGATATAGGATTAGCGTCAGTGTACTGACGATCACCCTCAACATTTCCAGTAGGATCATTGTCTTCATCATCACGTCTTTGAATAGACTCTGTGTGACATGTATCGTGTATCCTCAACTCCCCCTGAGCGTCAAGACGCTGAACGAGTTTAGACACCAATGCTTGCATGTCAGCTATCTGTTGAGCTTGAGTCTGAATCACCAGCTGCCGTTGTGAATCAGTAGAAACAAGAGTGTTCACTTGTGTTTGTAGAGAAAGCACTTGAGATTCAAGGAAAGTAATCCTTTCAGAATCAGAAGGCTTTGACGGACCAGCTGACGATTGTGGAATTGAAGGACTTGCAGTAGGAGTAATGATTGGAGGAACAGGAGTTATAACCGGAGATGTATCTTTAGATCTTGGATGATTAATAATCAAGGAAGCAACAAAGTTAGCATCCTCTACTCCCTGCGAAGATTGAGCAGCAGCTATTGAAGCAGACATTAGCTTTTGAGTTTTTGGATCTGGATTGAAGTCACTATCAGACTCAGTACTCTCATCAACCAAGGATCTTTTTCCAAGTATTGAACCGGAAGGAGGATCCCGAACAAACTTTCTTCTTGGTCGTCTGGCTTGAGATTTAATGCTTTTTCCAGCATTAGCCAGTGGAATAGCAGCTAATCGTTCATAATGATCTGAGGAAAAATACCTAGATTCATCAGAGTCAGTGCTTTCATTAACAGGTAATATCGTATCACTTGAGCTTGAACTAGATTCATCATCAGTCACCACATTCCCTTCAGCTTCATGAATGGGCGAGTTCACAGCGTCATCAACGAAATCATCTATGTTCATTCCTAGATCATGTTCATGTGTATGAACGACCTCTTCTTGAACAGGTTCATGAATGGGTATTTCAACCTCAGCTTGTGGAATTTGAACTTGTTCAGGAATAGGAATTTGTGGTTGTATGGGAACCTAAACTTGTGGAGCTTGAACTTGTTGTTGTATCGGTTGCTGTGGAATTTGTTGTTGTTGTTGTGGTTGCTGTTGTTGTTGTGGAACATTTAAGCCTTGAGCTTGAGCAATTTCATCAGGATGAAACAAGTTGTCATTAGGTGGTGCAACATAATCAGGATTGATTAAGTGACCAAACAAAGGAGTATTAACCGGTATTAATGCGGCATTCTGCTGTTTCACCTTCATGCAATCAGTAAAGATACGCTTTGACATTGGAGTCAAAGTTAATCTTATAGGATGTTGTGGAAGATTCGGAATAAGATGATTTAGAATCATTTGAATAAAGCGAGGATACATCAAAAATCCTTGACCTTCAACAGGATTAATCTGCATGACCATCTCTCGATAGAAGTAAAGGGCAAAATTGAAACGCTTATTCAACGTTAAAGCCACCATAGCAGTTTGAAGAGCCATTTTTAAACCATCGGTTCCAGCTTTACGAGGAGAGATGCATTGAATAATCACATGCATGAAATATCTCCATTCACCGACTAAGCCACCTTTACGTGCTTGTGTATCATTCTGTCTCCCACGATAACCCATTCTTTGAAAACAACCCATAATAAGAGTGCCCGGATATGACAATGGGTCTTCAGCATTACCACCCAAATCAAGAGCAGCACGAATTGTTTCTTCAGATATGGCAATTTCAGTATTATTGATAGTGGCACGAAGAACATGAGGTTCTACGTCCGTATCCTGATGAACTGTATCCCAAAATTGTTGTATGTATACCAAACTGAAGTAAGGATCCGCAGATAAAGCAGTATGAAGACGCGAACGATTTAGAAATCCGATTATTCCTTGAAAATTGACTGCCTCGGACATGTTAGGATCTAACAATGCCACCTGATTATGCTTATATTCGATACGTCGAGCCATCTGAAAATATTCGGACAACAAAACACATTAGTAAAAAATATCAAACACAAACAAACAAAACAAAAAAAATTACACAAAAATTTTTTTAAAAAAAATTTCTAACACTAAAAAATCACAAGTCCAAATACTCTCTGACCCCTAGGCGAACTTAATAAGTTCGCTTAGTGTTGCAAGAGGCGAACCTGGACAAGTTCGCTTCAAACAAGTTCGCTTGGAACAAGTTCGCCTGAACCTGTGACGATTCAAATCCAAACCTAGAATTTCAAAATTTGGCAAATCTGTGATAAAATCTCGAATTAACCATTGTAAATCCAACGACTAGCACCACTAAGTCATTACCAATGAACAATTTCAAGATTTAAGTCTTGAAAATCCACAATTTTAGGGCAAACAAATACGGAATGAAAACCGGACCAAAAACCTTGATTTTTTTCACAAATGAACGGACAATAATCAGTGAAATTACCGTAGTTGTGTTCGCAAATCAATTTGGAATATGATAGAACCGGCAAACAACTCCAACAACACAGATTAAAAATTTCAAAAAAAATTTCCAGATAAGTTCGCTTGAAAAATGGAGACGATGACTGTCAAGTTCGCTTGGCCATGTCACACCCCGACCGATGGCGGAATCATCGAGGCGGACAATGGAATGATTGTTCATAAGCACATGATCTACTAAGGTTGCATAATTCATTAATAAGATTTAAATACCAAATATCCAAATACAATTCAAGTTACAACACCCTATTCTAGAATATTACACATAATTATTTTACTAGGTCCAAAAGCCTTATGTGTAGCACCTTCAACACATAGTCACACAATCACATATCTTCACCTGAAACGTAATCCAAAACAAGTGTCAACTACGAGAGTTGGTGAGTTTACATATGATTGAATATAATAAAAGTTTAATTAAAAACGATTATACAATTCTTTGTTTGACATGGTAAGATACGGCATAATGTGGAGAATTCACTATGTGTATACCAATTGTAAGCATGTAAGTATAAGCATACAGGTTTAACGTGATAGGCATGGAATCAAGACTATGTGGGTCACACACAGTTTAAAACCACCCTAAAAGTATCCAAAGCATGCAAGTATGTATAAGCACAAAGGTTTAACGTGATAGGCATGAAATCAAGACTATGTGGGTCACACACAGTTTAAAACCACCCTAAAAGTATCCATAGCATAACAAGTGACCATGCACAAAAGCACAATAATCTACGCATGTAAACACAAGTTGAATTGTATGTAAGTATGCACAGATTACGTCTCACCCCAAAATGTATAAAAATGTAAATAGGGGGATATGTAATTCACCTTGCAAGCGGGTATTTTTCCACGCGTGTAGGTGATAAAGATGTTGAAGTCTAAGCACGTTGAAACCCTATGTAGATAAATGGGTATTATTGTATGTTTACATGCGCGTATTAGTATTTAATTGTGTATAGGTTTATAATAACATTTCTTAGTGTTATTTGCATAAAAGTTGGTCCAGATTTACTTGAAATTACTGATTTGATCGAAACTGTTTATAGTTGTGACAGGTACCGAAACTGTGTTCAATCGAAACTACTAGTTTCGATTGACCATTTACAAGTGATACACAGAACTGTCGAAACTACTATCTATCGAAACTACTAGTTTCGATTGATCATTTATAAGTGATACACAGGCTGTCGAAACTACTAGTTTCGATTGATCATTTATAAGTGATACACAGGCTGTCGAAACTACCATCTATCGAAACTACCATCTATCGAAACTACTAGTTTCGATTGACCATTTACTCAATCGAAACTAAGTAGTTTCGATGGCCCAGACTTTAGAAAATAAAACAGTAATTTTTCAGAACAATAGTTTGTCCGGTAATCGATGGTTTGGATTCGTGACTTCGATTGGTTCAGCTTGCCTTATGATAACAGAAGGTAAAGAAACGAAGTTGAGGATTCTTACGTGGTCGCAAAGGGACCGGACGGCAGAGTCTTAAATCCGAGAATGTCCAGAATGAGAATCGAGCTTCTGGATGGGATTAGCCTCTACAACTTTGGTCACAGCTTCACACAGAGATGGCGATTGTAATGGTGCCTTCAATTTGGAGTGAGATTGGGTGGAAGAGGGGTAGCGAGTGCAGGTCCGTCTATGGCTATTTATAGCCGAGTTCGTTTCTTGTGACAAAGCGTGCGATTGGGCACGTCCCGACACTCGTCTGGACAAGACGAAGCTAACGAGCTATTAAATACGCGTGGGGGTTGACTGTCGGGCTCGAATTCGAGGCGTGGGTTCTCGGCCACCAACAAGATCAGGCGATTCGTATGTTGGTGAGACCAATTGGTCGGGGCCTTTTGTTCGCATGGAGAAGACGAGCTCAGGGACGTCTGTAGCGGCTGTCGAGGTGCAGGGAACAGCCCTGTCGGGGTGTTCGCCGGAAACTATCTCGGACCGCCGGACAATGTAGGGGATAACCGGATTTGCGAAAAGTTTTTTGGCAGATTTAGTCCCTGAAGTTTGGCTTTGATTTAATTTAGTCCCTGAGATAATTACGGATGGGTCCTTATAGTTTGGTTTGTCCATGTTTAGTCCTTTAACCGGTTTTTAACTTAAAACCTTCTAGTTTAAAAAGTTTCAAAACAACCCCTTAACTTTTATAGAAATAATTAGTTTAATTTCTTTTAAATTTTTAAATATATTTTATAAACTTATATTATTATTATTGTTATAAATAATTTTTATAAAAGTTAGTTATCTTATTTAAATAGGTTATTTTATTAAATATGAAACTTTTAAATTAAAATTTTATATAAGTTTAAAACGTATTTATTATTTTTTTTAATTATTTTAAATCCAATAAATAAAAATAAATATATATTTTGTACAAAATTAAACAAAACACTTGCATTTCATTTAGTTGAAAATGATTACATGATATATATTACAAATGGGTGAATAAAAATTCGGAATGTCACAGGCCAAGAACCTTAAACACATTAAGTTCGCTTATTTAGGCGAACTTGTTAAGTTCGCTTAACAAGCCTTCGGCGAACATGCTAAGTTCGCTTCACCATCCACAGACAAACAGATTAAGTTCGCTTCACTGTTATAAGTTCGCTTCACTGTACACAGGCGAACATAATATTTATTCACTTTTGCCTTGAACAAAATTTTACCAACTTCAACCTTTCAAGTCTTGAACTTTCGTCAGCATCATGTATCCGATCCAATCCCGAACAATTTTAATAAAATTTTAGAATTTTCATGGAAAATAAATATCTTTTTGAGTTTTATCTATACAAACGGAATCACATATTTTTGGATTTTATCTGTACAAACTGAATCACATATTTTTGGATTTTATCTGTACAAACGGAAACACATATTTTTGGATTTTATCTGTACAAACGGAAACACATATTTTTTACTAAACATCATGAGCAAGAAGATCATATCAGTATCCAATTAATTCATCACACATTTTAGTAATAACAAAGGGTAACCTATAATATGAAACCATCCACTCAGTCTTGTGCACTTTGCACCTTTTTCATTTTGAAACTCATTCAATGTGAATAATATTTGAAATGATACGTGATAAATTACAAAGTAAATAAGATCAGGTTATAAAATGCTCTTTTATTTATACCGAATTTGAAATATAAAGCATGAATTCTTAAATTTGTCAATATTATATGATTTGGAACTATAAGCGTTTATTCTCCAAATTCATGTGATTTAGTACCATTTAGATGAAAAACATCGTGTACCCCACATATATGCCAAACAGAAATATAAGTTGCACTATCTTCAAGATATATACAGTTAATGTTAAGATTAGATTAATTTCCAAGATGAAATTATCTCTTTTAGCACAAGTATAAAAGCAAATCCCAAAGGATATAAGAATCATGATGATTCAGAATCAGAAGATTCTAATGGATTGGCTGTATAATGAGAATCAACTGATTCAGGTATGAGGATCCAACTATTATCTGGATAAAATTCAATGGAGTCAGACTAGATAATGTATCTAACTGATCCAAGGGCGAATATATGTTTCAACAAAATTTGAAAACATATCTTAGTTCAACAACACCTTGCATGTATTTCGGGGCATGGGCAGTGAAGTGAACTGAAATCAATTTGTGCTAAAGATATAATTCGATATTGGTCTCATGAAATTCTTTATAATCATATATTCTTTATCTGATAATGATCTTTTACACACACACCCAGGCATATAATGGATTTAAATCACAGATGTAATCATATTATATTTAATTTTCACACTACTATTAGTTCAAAACGCTTTTAGTCTATTGACAATTTAAGTTTTAAAACTCATACACAAATTTGAAAACAAATTATCAAGATTAGAGCATTCACAACACTATCATTTCTCATTTATGCAGACTTTGAAATTTAAATCAAATCAACTCAGTTTAATCAATCATATATCAAAGGTCTACTAAGGTCGTGTGAAATGAACTAATCACCGATGTACTATCATTTCTTCTCTAACCTCAAATGATGTCAAATTTTATATTTTTCAATTTGTTTTGACTTTTTATAAATTAATAACTTTTTGACTGAAAATGTAAATGCAGAAATGTAATAAAGCAATAAAGAAATTAAAAACAAAATTTTCCATGAAATTCTGATTTTGAAAAGCTTTTATTCGGGATTGATCATACCAATCATTTTAATTAGGAATTCAAACCTGGTACGATCAAATGCCTTGGTAAACAAATCAACAAAATTATCGTCAGTATGTACCTTGACCAGCTCAATCAACCTTTTCTCTGCACAATCACGAATAAAATGATATCGAATCTCAATGTTCTTAGTTTTACTATGTTTAACAGGATTATTAGTTATGGACATAGTAGCATTATTATCAATAAGCATAGGGTTCCTGTGAAATTCAAACCGTAATCTCTCAATTTCTGTTGTATCCACATGATCTGTGAACAACAACTCGCAGCAGCGATATATTCTGCTTCGCATGTAGAAATCGAGACTGTGGTTTGCTTTTTGCATTGCCAGGACACAAGTTGATTACCTAAGAACTGGCAACCACCTGTTGTAGATTTCCTGTCCAAACAACAACCACCAAAATCAGAATCAGTATAAGCATTGAAATCAAAGTTAGAACCATGAGGATACCATAGCCCCAAAAGTTGTTTTCCTTTCAAATATCGAAAGATTCTTTTCACAACAATTAAGTGAGATTCTTTTGGCTTTGCCTGGAATCTGGAACAGATACACACGGCGAACATTATATCTGGCCTTGAAGCGGTTAAGTACATGAGGGGTCCAATCATAGCTCTGTAAAGTCGACAATCTTTTCCATCCGGGTCAGAATTCAACTTATGATTGACCGGAATTGGAGTATCATATGGGGTACAGTCCTCCATCTTGAACCGGCTCAAGATGTCTTTGACATACTTGGACTGATGAATAAAGAAACCATCTTCCTTTTGATTTACTTGCAAACCTAAGAAAAATGATAACTCTCCCATAGCAGACATTTCAAACTTAGACTTCATTACACCCTCAAAATCTTTACATAACCCTTCGTTTGTTGAGCCAAAAATAATATCGTCCACATAAATTTGCACTAGTAGGTAATCTCCCCCTGATTTCTTTATGAATAAGGTCGAGTCTATCTTTCCACGAACAAAGTCATTTGCCAAAAGATGTGTGGATAATGTTTCATACCACGCACGAGGAGCCTGATGAAGACCATAGAGGGCCTTATCAAGCTTGAAAACCTTATTCGGATTCAATGGATCTTCAAACCCCGGCGGCTGACAAACATAGACTTCCTCCTTGACCTTTCCATATAAAAACGCACTTTTGACGTCTAATTGAAACACCTTAAAACCTTTAAAAGAAGCAAAAGCGAGAAACAGCCTTATAGCTTCGAGCCTCGCAACCGGCGCATAAACCTCGGTGTAATCAATTCCTTCTTGTTGATTGAAGCCTTGGACAACTAATCTTGCCTTGTTGCGTACCACAACACCTCGATCGTCTTTCTTACATTTAAACACCCATTTTGTTCCTATCGGATACGCACCCTTCGGAAGATCAACAAGATTCCAAACCTTAAGTTTATCAAATTGAGCAAGTTCTTCCTGCATAGCTTCTATCCAATTGTTGTCATTTAAAGCCATCTCAACATTCTTGGATTCAACCTGCGAAATAAAGCATGAATGTGAGCAATCATCGAGAACACCAGAATCTTTAATGCATGTATACAAACAAGTATTGTCAACAAGAGAACGTGTTTTCACTCCATCCTGTAAATTTCCAATTATATTTGTCACGGGATGATCTTTGAGTTCCTTGATGGATGCAACCTTAGGAACCGGCAACACGTCAACTTGAGTAGAGTCAGATTGATAAGAATAATCTTGATTAATTGGAATATCCGAGTCTAAATTTGTAGGAATCTCCCCCTGAGCCTGTGTCAAAGGTAATAGATCATCACCCAACAACGAATCAGCAGAAGAATCTTGAAAAATAGCATTATCCTCCTCACTCTCTGAATCTTGTGGACCTGAACAAGAAGCAACATTTGGATCGAGAGCAGAAGTAGATGGAATCGATGAATTTGGAACTGCATTTGGTAGAAATCCATTGTGCTGTGCATCCTGACAAGAATCATAAAGAACAGCAGCATCTTAAGCAGAAATATCATAAGGTAAATGAAAAGACTTGAATAAGTTTTCATAATCAAATGCCCAATCCGGACCAATTGCCATTTGTGGTAGAGACCGATTTGAACAGTCAATATGGAACCATTCTTCAACTTAGCGCGTCTCTTTGTTATAAACCCTCTTGGTTGTCGAATTCGCCACATACCTCAGAAAAAATCCCTTCAATAGCCTTCGCACTGAATTTTGTTGGGACATCTCGAACTTTCAATAGGGTGCAAGGATTACCAAAAGGTAGTAAATAATCCCGATTCGGCTTTCGATTATACAGCAATTCATAACAAGTCTTGTTATGTCGCTTGACGGTCAAGACCCTGTTCAAAACGTGACACGCAGTATTCACAGCTTCATCCCAAAAGGTGACTGGAAGCTTAGAATCTGCAAGCATCGTGCGAGCCGTTTTGACCAAAGTCTTGTTCTTTCGTTCAGCAACACCGTTTTGTTGAGGAACATATGGCGCACTAAATTCATGATGAATTCCTTTTTGTAGACAGAATAAGCCCATTTTGCTATTCTTAAATTCGCTGCCATTGTCACTCCTGATTCTTCTGACTTTCAGATTGAATAAATTTTCCAAACCCAGGATTAAGTATTGTACCAACTCAGTGGTTTCAGCTTTAGAAGAAAGAAACTTAACCCATGAAAATCTGGAGTAATCATCGGTTACTACCAAGCAGTACGATTTTCCACCAATGCTCCTGATACTGATAGGACCGAACAAATCCATATGCAGTAACTCCAAAGGAGTTAGGATAGAATTCGTCGATTTAGATTTGTGAGATTTCTTTCTTTGTTTCCCCTTCTTGCAAGGAATACAATCATCAGGAACTGAGAATTTCATCTTTGGAATACCAAGAACCAGATCATTCCTAACAATGTAGTTCATCTTCCTATAGTTAATGTGAGCTAGCTTCCTGTACCACAATATTGAATCAGATTCTGACGCCTTGGAGAGTAAACATGTTGGAATTGAATCCGTTGTAGTGGCGACACTCATGTCAAGGACATATGTGTCATTTCTCCTCGGAGCCTTCATAAGAATCCATTCATCAGGAATCACGAAGCCCGGTTTCAAAATATAACATTCGGCATCGTTGAAATGGAACAAAAACTTCTTGTCACAAACTTGTGATACACTTAAAAGATTGTGTTCCAGCTGCTCAACATAATTCACTTTCTCAAATTTGACTTTGTCATTCTTTAACGTACCCTGTCTAGTTATGTACCCGCCTTTATTAGCCGCAAAAACGACATAACCTCCATCAATTTGTTTAACATCCTCAAGCAATCTAACATTCCCTATCATATGTCGAGAGCAACCACTATCCACATACCATGTATTATTGATAGTCCTCCTTGGTTGTCCCTACATAAACAACGAGAATTAGTTAGAAATAGGAACCCAAGCCATCGTGGTCTTGGGTCGTCCAGTTTGATCAAAATAAACAACTTCTTGTAATTTACAATCAATCTTATCATTCACTTTTGGAACAGAAGTTTGACAATCAGACTTTTTCAAAGAAGATCTATTTTTATTATTTTGAAAAACATTATTTGATATATTATTCAGATTTGGATGTTTCCAAAATTTTCTTCAATTTTCTGTTTCGTCTTCTCCTTTGAGGTCTAGACAATTTAACTTCCTTATGAGAATCTTTTGAAATTCCAACATTAGGAATCTCAAGTTTCTCTTTGCATACAAAAGATTTAGAATTCAATTTATCCTGTTGTTTAAATCCAGACTCTTTGTCAGATATTTCTTTATTCTTTTGAGCAACAACTTCATTACGTTTTTCTATCTCAGCATAAGCCATATCTAGATGATAACCTTGCTCTTTGTATTTTAACCCAAGAGAATTTAAGTCTCTTTTCAAAGACTCAATTCTATCGATGCATAATTTATCATTATCTTTCAGTTTCCGATTAACAGTATGCATCGATTTCATGTCACAAATCAAGTTTGTGTTATCATCCATGACCTTTTGCAATTTATCTTTAACAGAAATGTAGTTAGAACAGTAAATATGACAAACAGAGTCTTTTACCTTAGACGGATCAGACATGTCTGCCATGAATACTTTGGCAATGGGAATATTTTCTGAATCAGCATTATCAGAAGCATTTTGAGTAAGAACAATATCCTCCTCAGCAACACCTGATGCAGCATCAGAATCAATATTCTACACTTGTTCTATTTCTTCATCAACGCTTGGAACACTGTCACCATCACAAGAATCATCACTAGAACTTTCATCATCGGTCGACTCCTCTGGTTTTTCAGAATGAATTTCTGCTACAAAAGCCTGACTCACAGCACCCACCAAGTCTTCCAGATGAATGCCCCAGTCATAGTTTTTGTCGTTCTGAGCAACCAATGTCGATGAAGCAGATGCATGATTTGTATTACCAGAAGAAACATGTGACTGATTCCTATTATGTTGAAAATTAGGCTGCTTCTTTTGAGAATCAAACTCTACCTTTGGCTTCACACATTCCTTAGCAAAGTGACCATATTCTTGACAGTTGTAACACCGAACTTTGCTTTTATCAAAACCCATGCGAGATCGACTATTTGAGCCAATATATTTTCTGCCCGTTTTCTTCAAGAAATCTTTAGCTTGACGCATCAACATGGCCATATTCCATTGGATATTCATTTCTTCCAGATCAACAGGGTCAATCTGTCTGAAATCTTCTTCTATAACATCAGGATCATGTATTTTTCCTCCAATAAAATTCTCATATGATGCCATGAATGAAGAAAACATAGCAAGATAATCATCAGCAACCTTCTGATTCAAATGAGATCCAGATGAAGTAGAAGCTATAGTCGTAGAAAATCCAGAATGGCTTGAATGACCAGAATGAATTGGAACTCCAGAACACTGATCATTAGAAGAATCTTAAGCATCACCAGAAAAGAATGCCACTCCATTACCATATTTACCGGTAGATTTGGCAAAATACATTGAGGGATCCTGGATATGCTCCAAGTTAGTCTCTTTCTTCTTCATATTCATATCATGCGACTGAATCTTCCCTAGAACTTCTTCAAGAGACATGGTTTTATACTTAATATTTTCTTTGATTAAAACCGTGTACACATCAAATTTTGATGGTAAAGCCTCCAAGAATTTATCATTGATTTCCTCGGTCTCATACACCATAGAAGCACTTGCCAGTTCACTAAGAAGATGATAGAAACTTGTAGCAAGATCATCCAAGGATTCGTTTTGAAAATGTTTAAAGACCAAGAACTGCTTCTTTAATAGCTCATTTCTACTCTTCTTCACATCCAAACTTCCTTCACACCTTTTCTGTAATGCTTCCCATGGTTGTTGAGAAGACTTGAACTGTTTAAATCTGTGATATATTTCCTTCGGAAGAGACATCGAAATACTAGCCATCGCTTTCTTTTCCCTGTCAAATAGTAGCTTCTCTTCAGTAGTTAACGCTGACACCGGCTTTGGAACATTATCCTGTCCCATCCATGAATAAGTCGGATGCGTATAACCTTCCAAAATTGGAATCCACAAACTGGTATCGGTAAAAGATACAAATTGGTCGAACCGATCTTTCCAATTTGAATAATCAGCTAGATTCAACAACTTCGGAGGTTTTTGAGATGTACCGATCTCATTGTCATAATTGAACATATTCGTGACTTGAACCATATTTGCCATTTTTCCTGAAAATTTTTCCAAGTGTTGAACTTCCTTTACCCTTAGGTGAAGATAATAAGTTCGCCTCCGAGACACCCAAGCGAACTTAATAAGTTCGCTTAAACCAGAAACTTGAAATCTGCTTAAGTTCGCTTAAAAATAAGTTCGCTTAATCCTGTGAGAAGCGAACTTGATAAGTTCGCCTGCACACAAATCAGCAAGTTCACTTGCAGTACCAGAATCAAGATCAAGAACACTTCAGACCACTTTCGCGAACCAGAGATAGACTGAAATCATCATTAATCACTGATTTGAAGGAATTAATAAAAATTGGACCGTAGGATTGTGTAATTTGTCAACTAGAAGCTTTCTATCGGATCTATTTCGTCAAAATCCTCTTCAAAAACACCAAATCAGATCTGAATCAGTCTTGAAAACTCCATGGAAATGAAAAACTCAAAAATGACGAATTTCATGTCAATTTGCATATAAAACCGTCTAGAATCAACAAGAATCACGAGCATAAGCTCTGATACCACTTGTAGGTCCTCATGGCGCTTCTACGGATCGATCTCGTGATAAGACGTGACGTTAACTCGGAGTGCGGAATCCAACGAATCAACGTTTATATGCATAAAAGACAATGTAAACAATCACGTAAATAACATTCTCAATTGTATTCCAAATCACACTGGTTTACAGACTCAATCAGATAATCTCTGTTCTGTTTCTCGATTACGACTGACACTGTAAACACACATATATATAACTATCTGACCTGCTATAAGCGAACTTATTAAGTTCGCCTCTAACAGACTAAGCGAACTTAACAAGTTCGCCTCAGATAGACTTAAGCGAACTTATTAAGTTCGCCTCAGTTAGACCAGGCGAACTTAACAAGTTCGCCTCTAGGTAAACTTGAATAAACACTTAGTGACTTTTTACATAACAAAAACATAAAGACATAAGATCTAACTATTACAAGCTTTTTTCATTACAAACTACGTCCTAACAGAGCCGGGCCAGGATGCAAGACGGGACACGGTATTGACACGCGATACTGGTAAGGATTACACCCACTCTCAAAACCCTACATATATAAACATATCATTCTTTCTCTTCCCCATTTTCAAAACCCTAGCCACACACACCATGTGTGTAATCAGACAAGAGAGAGAGATCGCTGAGGAGGGAGGAAGACCGGCCCCCATCCGGCGTCTTCCTTCGGCGAACACGGTAGAGAGCGGGGGAACACAACTCTTCACGGTGGCCCGTAGCTCCACGGTTGAGCTTGACGATGAGGAGTCTGGGAGTCCTGGGAACAGAAGGCATCGGACGACGACAGAGGGCGAAGGAAGCACATCAGCAGGCGACGACGAGTAGGTTACGCCGTGATGACGGTGGTGGTCCTTGAACCACGACGGGAGTGGCGGTGACGGTAATGGACCCGGTTTCCAACAGCGGCTATCCCCATCCTCACCTTCGTTTCTCCGACGAGAGCTCGTGTGGGGTTCCGGCGATCCCGTTTTTCTTGCAAACAAGCTCTTCTTGCAAACCCCGACTTTCCGGCGAATTCTGTTTTCCCAGTGAGTTTGTGACAATCCTAACTTTTCAGGTTAACTCTGTTAGCCAAACCCAGTTAAATCCTAACCCAGTTAACTCAATTCTAAAACCAAGGGATCAATGCTGCCAAATCTGAAACTACAAGGACTCGTTTTGTTAATAACCAGAAACCCTAGCAGGCACGGTTGCGCCATGCTTTGTCACGGTCGCCCCAAGTACCTTGGCCCGGTCGCGCCTCTTATAGGCACGGTCGCGCCTCTTGCCCAGTTGAAACGTAAATGCAGTCTTAAATTGCCAATTCATTGGAATTCAAGTTGTAACGTATAATCTCTAACGGCGGATAATCATTGAGCCATTATTTGGCATTTTAACACTCGTAATGGCCGAATTCAACTCAATTATGTCCTTTAATCCTATAACTGTCGAGCCTATCTCCATATATCTCAAATTCGATCGATTGAGAGCAGCTTTACACAAAAAATCTACTCACATCTTGCACGAACCTCCCAGAAGCTTTTCCACATTCCTATTTGGCCGAAGAAGCAGCCGGAGTCGCCGAAGATCAAGCCCCTCATAGCCGGAAATCATTCTAGTCGATATCTATCAATTCGTTAGTGTTTGGGGTAATTAAAAACAACCGTATCTTCGATTTAGTGTCCAAATTGAAAGCCCTGTGATTTTAACAAGTAATCTGATCCAGATTGTTCAAATTGATCTCGTGTTCATACCTAGGGTTTTCGTTATTCAATCGGGAAATTAGTCGATCTAGACTCGATGTTTTTGAAATCAAAGCATATCATCAGATTCGTAATTACTTGATTAACAGAACGCCCATATCCTTTTGGTCAATCGCGATCGAAACCAAACAGATTTTGACTTATTGGTTTATTCTGTTAAACTCTGTGACTGCGAATCCAGGAGACACGGTCGTGCCAAGTTTTGTCATGGTCGTGCCTCGTACTCTGACCTGGTCGTGCACTAGACCTGGTCGTACCTCAGAACCCTAGACACGGTCGTGCCAGACTCAGACACGGTCGTGCCTAATGATCAGTTTTGTTGTGTCTTCTGTTTGATCAACACGGTCGCTCCCCTGACCAGCACGGTCGCGCCCGTGACCTTAACACGATCGTGCCTTGCCTTAGGCGCGGTCGTGTGTGAGTAAACCCTTTTGTCAGAATGTTTGATTAATTTATTATATTTTCAAATCAATAATTATTATATTATATTAATACGTTTTAAACCGGAAAACCACCCGTAGGCTCGGGTTCAGTCTTGTAACTCGTATTCGTTATTTAAAACTCGTTTATAAAATAGTATATTATTTTCAACCCTTTGATCTCAATTAAAAACGATATATATATTATTATATTATTATTGTTCCGTTTATAAACTTCGTGTAACATTTTAAACTAATAAATAATATAATTATCTTTATTATTTACACTTGTTTATATCCTCGAATAAAATAATAGATTTATTATTTTTGTCACGCAATTGTTCATCGTGATATTTTATTAAATCTAAAAATAATAAACATTATATTATTTTCTTAGGTCATTAGTTTAATGGTGCAACGCTCGAATATACTTTATATTACTTTTGTCAATTGTCGCGTGTCGTATTTATCCTAAATATTTTGTTAAGAAATCCTTCAATTCCCGTGGACACGTTCGTCTACTCCATAGCCATTAGAGCATTTCTCTTAGGACGTTCAACATTTCATGTCATCGTCGCATATCCCATTTTATCCCTAATAATTATGATATAATTCTAGGGCATACGAAAGCAGTTGCAGGCTAACACTTGTGGTTCCAATCTCATTCTTGTGCAAATCTACCTGCTTCAGGTGCGTTTTCACGGCCCCTTTTAGTGTTTTAAAACTAGGGGAGAAAACCCCACCCGGGTTAGTCGCGCTAAGTTGATTGGAGGTCTAACGGGTGTAAATTGTCCTTAACACTTGCCATTGTTGATGTTAGCAATGGCAGAAGACACCCAAACACAAACAGTCAGCTTCGGTTGTGAACGCTTAGAGTAACTTGTACATTGTCTAGCTAGTAATAGGTGTGACCTACGTATGTGGATCCTGCAAACACTCAAACAGTTTATTTACTTGTAAACCTGTGAACTCACAAACCTTGTGTTGATACTTTGTTTCTCAGGTCGCTAAGGCACAGGTTGAAAACTTAGGACATGCATGGAGTCCTACTATTATTTCATCCTTATGCAAACATTTAAAACAATTTACTTGTTTTATTAAATTAGACTTGAGCGCATTTGTTTTGCGCATTTACTTTCTTTTTTAAACGCTTCCGCATAAACTCTAAACTTTTATGATTTTACATTTATGTCCCATATAGTGTCGTTTGATGTAACTAATGACTGAGATCCTGGTTTGTCACGCACCAAACGGTAAAACTCCGTTAGTGGAATTTGGGGGTGTGACAGATTGGTATCAGAGCCATTGGTATTAGAGAACTAGGTTTGCATACTAGACTATAACCGCACACATGCATTAGTTACATGACACAGACACTCATACCTGATACACATAGCACCCATACGTACCTTACAGTGCAGGCATGTTAACACCATCCATATCACCCTCTGTTGACGAGGGACACATCATTCGTATTGCATCATCATTCCATGTGTGACACCCGTGGAATCGCCGAAACAACATCCACTCCCTTCTGAGGGTAGCGTGACGGAGCCTTCGGAGGAGTCACTTACACCTCCATCATTTGTCGGGTATGGTGGGCCTTCTCATGTCCATGTTATGTCACTCAGCTAGCACATATCTCTTTGGGAGTTGGGATCGTCGGAGGCGAGTCCCTACTGTACCCACTAGCAATAATACGCCGAGTGAAGGCAGACCATTGCACACATTTTTTCAGAATCCATTGGCACGTAGATGTCATCACTTTCCCGAGCCATGAGCTCGCGTCTTTGGTCGATATTCTGTTGAAGATAGATTGACCACAAAGTTGAGAACGCATTACTCATTGCATACTCAGACTCTATCCTGACTCGGTTGGAAGGACGGCTACTTTACTACTTCCTGTAACTCATATCCATGAACTAGTTTCACTTCTCGAAGTCGCAATTCGCGTGCATGATTCATCTACAATCCGCTGGATTGGACTCTCGTATTGTGTTTCAACTTGGGTGAATACTCGGATCAAACGATTCCCGACTACGCATCCTGATATGAGTCCTAGTTGATCAACTTATGGTTGATGACTAAGTCTTTCGATAACTTATCATATCTGACAATACTCTGTACTCAGCAATACAAACTAAAGGTCATTATGACACTGGACATGGAGAACATGGGTGAGCATGCAAAGCAAATTATCATTACGGGTGCACACGTAATAATAATTTGAGGTGCATGCAAATCCTGGTGAAACCTAGTGTGTGGATAAATAGTCCTAATCTGTGATTTACAGACTTAAATTTCCACTATCCATAGAAATTCTCGTAATCCGCTCAACGACTAATTGGTATGGTTAAACCTATTCAACAGTTGATAGACGCGACTATCAGGTTGAAAATGTTTACGGACACACTGAGCTATCATCAATAGAATACATCCTTTTATCTCACTCATGTAAAAGTCTTAGTGAAATTAAGACGCTCATCTAAACATGATCACAGAAACCATCTTGATTGAAACTCTAATAGAATCTCATGGCAAACCCATCGACTCCAACAATGTAAGCGGAATTTGTGAAATTCTTCCTAAGCTAGCACGTGTTATTCCATCTAACCCTGTTACTTTATCTTGTGGCTAATCCTCAATCTAGCTTGATTTATAGCCAGGATATCCAACTCTGTAAACGTACTTCTTTCTTCACCAAATGATCCAGTTGTTCCGATGACTTTAGAAAACGGGGATTTAATCCAACTAACCATCAGTTGAACACGATTACTTAAACATACATCCTATCCCTTATGTTACTAGAATCTCTATCTCATTAGATTTTTCTTTCCTACATGTGAACCTCTTCCCTTGACCTTTGCATTGACCAACGCTTACATTATAAGCACATGTCTCATTAAAAGTCCCAGCAAGACTTCATAAATTTCGTGTTGGTACGGTCATACTCCAACTCTATTAGGAACTAAGTACACTATAGAAATAGTGGACGGTCAAATAACCGAAGCAACTCACATTCTTAGAGATGCAAACTATGATTGGCTAGTCATAAGCTTGACACATACCTCATGCTAGTCCCACTTGGCAGCTTTGACATAATTGACGGTATGGATTGCTTACCTAAGAACCGACTCGAAATAATTTGTTGTGACAAAATCGTTCGCCTTCCTCTCCCGAGTGGAGAAACCCTTTCTGTCCAAGGCGAAAGGAGTGGTGCAGTCGTTGGCATCATATCCTACATGAAAGCATAAACATGTCTTCGAAAAGGTCATACTGCTATTTGGCTCTCGTCGACGAGCAGCCATCTAAGGAAAAGGAGATTGACGACATCCCAATCGTACGTGACTAACCGGAAGTATTTCTCGAAGACTTACCTGGATTTCCGCCTCATCATTAATTCGAATTTCAAATTGATCTAGCACCCGGAGCAGCGCCTATTGCTCGGGCACCGTACAGACTTGCACCTAGTGAGTTACAACAGTTAGCTACACAACTGCCAGAGTTGTTAGATAAGTGAGTTATCAGACCTATCTCATCGCTTTGGGGAGCTCCGGTCTTATTCACCAGAAAGAAAGATGAAACTTTCCGCATGTGCATCGACTACCGCGAGCTAAACAAAGTGACGATCAAGAATCGTTATCCTTTACCCCGCATAGATGATCTGTTTGATCAACTCCAAGGATCAAGCTTTTATTACAAGATAGATCTTAGATCCGGTTATCATCAACTGAGACTCCGAGACGAGGATATCTCTAAGATTACCTTTAGAACTCGGTGCGGCCATTAAGAGTTTATGGTCATGCATTTCAAGAATTGGCCGGCACCGACGAATCCGAAAGAGGTACGACAATTTATAGGATTGGCTGGTTATTACCGTTGATTAATCGAGGGATTCTCCAAGATTGCACAACCCTTCACTGCCTTAACCCAGAAGGGTAAAGCCTATAACTGGGGCGACACCCAGTAGTCAGCATTCCAACTCCTTAAGCAGAAACTTTGCAGTGCACCAATCCTATCTTTTACAGAGAGAACGGATGACTTCGTAGAGTATTGTGATACCTCTATTCAAGCCCTTGGTTGTGTGTTGATGCAACGTGAAAAGGTTATCGCATACGCTTCCCGTCAATTGAAAGTTCATGAAAAGAACTACACTACCCATGACTTAGAGTTGGGAGCCGTGGTTTTTTGCACTAAAGCTCTGGAGACATTACTTGTACGGTACCAAGTGCACTATCTACACTGATCACAAGAGTCTTTAGCACATCTTCGAACAGAAGGAGTTGAACATCTGACAGCGTCGTTGGATCGATCTCTTGAATGACTATGATTGTGCTATCAAGTATCATCCGGGTAAGGCTAACGTGGTAGCCGATGCCCTAAGCCGGAAAGAAACTAGACCCAGACGAGTTCGAGCATTTCAACTCACTATCCATCCTGGACTACCTGATAAAATACGTAGTGCTCAACTCGAAGCCCCGAAAGAGGGAAAACCTACCGTTGACATCCACGCGTGGTATGGAAAAACAACTTGAGGTTAAATCAGATGGCATTCACTATTGTGATGAACGAATATGGGTTCCAAAGCACGGGAACTTAAGAGAGCTTGTAATGGATGAATCTCACAAATCTCGCTATTCCATTCATCCTGGTTCCAATAAGATGTATCATGACCTAAAGGTCCTTTATTGGTGGTCGAACATGAAGGCTGATATAGCCACCTATGTGAGTAAGTGCCTGACCTACTCGAAAGTCAAAGTAGAATACCAAAAGCCTTCTTGTCTACTTCAGCAACCAGAGATTCCTATGTGGAAATGAGAATAAATATCTATGGACTTTATCACCAAATTGCCCCGAACTCCTAGCGGATGTGACACCATCTGGGTAATCATCGATCGTTTAACAAAATCTGCTCACTTCTTAGCAATCAAAGAAACTGACAAAATGGAGAAGCTTACTAGTATATATTTGACAGAAGTAGTCTCTTGGCACGGGGTGCCAATTTCTATCATTTAGGATCGTGACGCACGGTTCATCTCACGTTTCTGGCAATCTTTATATAAAGCTTTAGGCACGCGTCTAGATATGACTATGGCATACCATCCACTAACAGATGGACAAACTGAGTGTGATTGATTTTGGTAATGCTTGGGAGTCCTACCTGCCTCTGGTGGAGTTCTCCTACAACAACAGTTATCACTCTAGCATTAAAGCAACTCCATTCGAGGCATTATATGGACGAAAATGCCGACATCCTATTTGTTGGGCCTAAGTTGGGGATAGCCAACTTACGGGTCCTGAACTTGTATTCGAAACTTCTAAAAATATAGTTCAAATTAGAAATCGTATGGCGGCAACTCGTGATCGTCAAAAGAGCTATACCGATAAGTGTCGTAAACCGTTAGAGTTTCAAGTAGGCGATATGGTTTTGTTAAAGGTCTCACCTTGGAAGGGTGTCATTCATTTTGAGAAACGAGGCAAACTAAATCCTCGTTATGTTGGACCATTCAAGATAGTGAAGAGAATTGGCCCATTGGTGTATCAACTGGATCTACCCAAAGTACTTAGTGGTGTTCACAACGTCTTTCATATCTCGAAATTGAAGAAATGTCTAGCATACGAGTCACTCGTGGTTCCTCTTGGGAACTACACATCGATGAACAGTGTGTCTCATCGAAGAACCGGTAGAAATCATGGACAAGGAAGTCAAAACGCTTAAATGTAGTAAAATCCCTATTGTCAGAGTTCATTGGAACTCGAAACGCGGACCGGAATTCAAGTGGAGCGTGAGCATCAGATGATGCGCTAGTATCCTCATCTGTTCAAGCACACCACGTCAAACTCTTAAGGTACTAGTTGAAAGAATTTTCGGGACGAAAATTCTTTCAACTAAGGGATGATGTGACATCCGAGAATTTTTTTAGTATTATTTTAATTTTCAGGACGAAAATTATTTTAACTAGGGGATGATGTGACATCCGAGGATTTTTTTTATTATTTTAATTTTCGGGACGAATATTCTTTCAACTAGGAGATGATGTGACAATCCGAACTTTTCAGGTTAACTCTGTTAGCCAAACCCAGTTAAATCCTAACCCAGTTAACTCAATTCTAAAACCAAGGGATCAATTCTACCAACTCTGAAACTACAAGGACTGGTTTTGTAAATAACCAGAAACCCTAGCAGGCACGGTCGCGCCATGCTTTGGTACGGTCGCGCCTCTTACAGGAACGGTCGCGCCTTTTGCGCAGTTGAAACGTAAACGCAGTCTTAAATTGCCAATTCATTGGAATTCAAGTTGTAACGTATAATCTCTAACGACGGATAATCATTGAGCCATTATTTGGCATTTTAACACTCGTAATGGCCGAATTCAACTCAATTATGTCCTTTAATCCTATAACTGTCGAGCCTATCTCCATATATCTCAAATTCGATCGATTGAGAGCAGCTTTACACAAAAAATATACTCTCACATCTTGCACGAACCTCCCAGAAGCTTTTCCACATTCCTATTTGGCCGAAGAAGCAGCCGGAGTCGCCGAAGATCAAGCCCCTCATAGCTGGAAATCATTCTAGTCGATATCTATCAATTCGTTAGTGTTTGGGGTAATTAAAAACACCCTTATCTTCGTTTTAGTGTCCAGATTGAAAGCCCTATGAATTTAACAAGTAACCTTATCCAGATTGTTCAAATTGATCTTGTGTTCATACCTAGGGTTTTCGTTATTCAATCGGGAAATTAGTCGATCTAGACTCGATGTTTTTGAAATCAAAGCATATCATCAGATTCGTAATTACATGATTAACAGAACCCCCATATCCTTTTGGTCAATCGCGATTGAAACCAAACGGATTTGGACTTATTTGCTTATTCTGTTAAACTCTGTGACTGTGAATCCAGGAGACACGGTCGTGCCAAGTTCTGGCACGGTCGTGCCTCGTACTCTGACCTGGTCATGCGCAAGACCTGGTCGTGCCTCAGAACCCTAGACACGGTCGTGCCAGACTCAGACACGGTCGTTGTTAGGACATAGATTGGTAATGACAAAAGCTTGTAATAGTTAGATTTTATGTCTTTATGTTTTTGGTATGTAATTGTATAAAGTTGCTAAGTGTTTGTACAAGTGTGCCAAGAGGCGAACTTGTTAAGTTCGCCTGGTCTATCAGAGGCTTAGGTCTAACTGAGGCGAACTTGTTAAGTTCGCTTAGTCTGTTTCAGGCGAACTTAACAAGTTCGCTTACAGCAGGTTAGTTTCTATATATATGAGTTTACAGAGTCATTAGACATAACACCGAACATAGAGAACAGAGAGAACGATTTGTCTGATTGAGTCTGTAAACCATTGTGATTCTGAATATATTTGAGAAGTTTATTTACGCTTGTTGTTTTGAATTGTCAGTTAGTATACAAACGTTAACACAAAGGATTCCGCACTTCGTGTTATAGAAACGTCATATCACGAGTTTGATCAGTAGTTGAGTTACTTGGACCTACAGTCGTGCCTAGTGATCAATTTTGTTGTGTCTTCTTGTTAAGACATAGATTTGTAATGACAAAAGCTTGTAATAGTTAGATTTTATGTCTTTATGTTTTGTCATGAAATTGTAAAGTTGCTAAGTGTTTTTAGTAGTAAGCCTAGAGGCGAACTTAGTTAAGTTCGCCTGACCTATCAGAGGCGAACTTAATAAGTTCGCTTAGGCATAGCTGAGGCGAACTTGTTAAGTTCGCTTAGTCTGTTTCAGGCGAACTTAACTAAGTTCGCTTACATCAGTTTTGGTTCTATATATATCGGTTACAGAGTCATTAGACAGTGAGTTGAACAGAAGTGAACAATTGTTTGATTGAGTCTGTAACCATTGGTATTCTGAATATAATCGAGAAGTTTATTTACGCGTGTTGTTTTGGATTGTCGGTTAGTATACAAATCGGTAACGCGAAGGATTCCGCACTTCGTGTTATATCAACGTCATATCACGAGTTTGATCGGTACCTGAGTTACCTGGACCTACAAGTGGTATCAGAGCAAAGTGCTCGTGAATTTAGTACGATTCTTGGTGATAATTGACTGTTTTTGTGTACAATTCGACAAGATTTTCAACATTCTTGAAGTTTCTGCAACAATGGCGTTTTTCAAGTTCTTGAAGACTGTTTCTTGACTGAATTCGTGATTTTGGAAGTGTAATTGACGAAATTAGACCGATAAAACTGTTACATTTGTTAAAATTCATAATCCTACGGATCAATTTCCTTAAATTCCATCAATTCGCTGAGAAATCATGAATTTTGAAGGCTTCGGTTCGTGTTTGGTTGAAGACTCTGATTGATTATGTTACAGCAGTTTAAGCGAACTTGCTGAGTTCCTGTTCAAGCGAACTTAGCAAGCGAACTTATTAAGTTCGCTTCTCACATTTCAAGCGAACTTAGCTGTTAAGCAAAACTTGTCTTGTTCACCTGATATTAAGTTCGCTTAGTACTCCCTAAAGCGAACTTATTAAGTTCGCCTGAGGGTAAAGAAGTTCAGTACTTAGAAAATTTTTCAGAAAATTTTTTTAACATGGCAAATATGGTTCAAGTCACAAACATGTTCAATTATGACAATGAGATTGGTATATCTCAAAAACCTCTGAAGTTGCTGAATCTATCTGATTATTCAAATTGGAAAGATCGGTTTGATCAATTCGTATCTTTTACCGATACTAGTTTGTGGATTCCAATTTTGGAAGGATATATACACCCTACTTATTCATGGATGGGAAAAGATGATGTTCCAAAACCAGTGTCTGCTTTATCTACTGAAGAGAAGTTGTTATTTGATCGAGAAAAGAAAGCAATGGCTAGCATTTCGATGTCTCTACCAAAGGAAATTTATCACAGTTTTAAACAGTTCAAGTCTTCTCAACAGCTGTGGGAAGCTCTACAGAAAAGGTGTGAAGGGAGTTTAGATGTGAAGAAAAGTAGAAAAGAGTTACTAAAGAAGCAGTTCTTAGTTTTTAAACATTTTCAGAATGACTCTTTGGATGATCTTGCTATAAGATTCTATCATCTTCTTAGTGAACTGGATAGTGCATCTGTGGTATATGAGACTGAGGAAATAAATGATAAATTCTTGGAGGCATTACCATCAAAGTTTGATGTGTATACGGTTTTGATCAAGGAAAATGTTAAGTACAAAACCATGTCTCTTGAAGAAGTCCTAGGGAAGATCCAGTCACATGACATGAATTTGAAAAAGAAAGAGACTAATTTGGAGCATATCCTGGATCCCTCGATGTATTTTGCCAAATCTGTTGGTAAATCTGGTACTGGTGTGGCATTTTTTTCTGGTGATGCTAAAGAGTCTACAAATGATCAGTGTTCTGGAGTTCCAACTTATTATGGCCATTCAAGCAATTCTGGATTTTCTGCTACTACTGCTTCAACATCATCTGGATCTCATGTGAATCAGAAAGTTGCTGATGATTATTTGGCTATGTTTTCTTCATTCATGGCATCATATGAAAATTTCATTGGAGGTAAAATACATGATCCTGAGGTTATAGAAGAAGATTTCAAACAGATTGACCCTGTTGATCTGGAAGAAATGAATATCCAATGGAATATGGCAATGTTGATGTGACAGGCTAAAGATTTCTTGAAGAGAACTGGTAGGAAATATATTGGTTCAAATAGTCGATCGCGTATGGGGTTTGATAAGAGCAAAGTTAGGTGTTACAACTGCCAAGAGTATGGTCACTTTGCTAAAGAGTGTGTGAAGCCAAAGGTAGAATTTGATTCTCAAAAGAAGCAATCTAACTTTCAGCATAATAGGAATCAGTCACATGGTTCATCTGGTAATCAAAATCATGGTCCTTCTGGTAATACAAATCATGCATCTGCTTCATCAGCTTTAGTTGCTCAAAATGACGAAAACTATGATTGGGGCATTCATCTGGAAGATTTGGTGGGTGCTGTTAGTCAGGCTTTTGTTGCAGAAATTCATTCAAAAAAACCAGAAGAATCTACTGATGATGAAAGCTCTAGTGATGATTCATGTGATGGTGAGAGTGTTCCAAGTGTTGATGATGAGGAAGAAAAAGGGCAAAATATTGATTTTGATGATGTGACAAGGGTTGCTGATGAGGAAATTGTTCTTACAGAAAATACTTCAGTTGGTGATGATGCAGAAAATATTCCAATTGTCAAAGTATTCATGGCAGACATATCTGACCCGACTAAGGTAAAAGACTCTGTTTATGATATATTTTGTTCTAACTGTATTTCTGTTAAAAATAAAATGCAAAAGGTCATGGATGATAACACCAATTTGATTTGTGACATGAAATCAATGCATTCAGTAAATCAGAAACTGAAAGATAATGATAAACTGTGCATTGATAGAATTGAGTCTTTGAAAAGAGACTTAAATTCGCTTGGGTTAAAATACAAAGAGCAGGGTTATCATCTTGATATGGCTTATGCTGAAATTGAAAAACAAAATGAAGTAGTTGCCCAAAAGAACAAGGAAATTTCGGAAAAAGAATCTGAGGTGATAAAGTTACATAGAAAGCTGGAACAGTTTGAGAATTCATCTGTAGTGTTGGATTATTTTAATGCTAATGCTGATCCCACAAAAAGGGTTGCTGGTATTGGGTTTGTTCCTCCTCCGTTCAATGGAAATTATGTAGTTGAGCCTGAAATAATTCATGAAGAGGAGATTGATCCCAAGACAGTATTAAAAGTGAATCCAGTGACGGGTGAAGACATGGTGTATGATTCTGATACAGAGGATGAAGTATTTGATGATTCAAAGGTTGAAGGCATTCCGAGAGAGGTGAAAATTGATGAACCAAAGATTGTGAAGAATGTTACTCGGGATAGGTGCATCTTGACAGAACCTGAAGAGGTGAAGGTGGTTCAAACTAAACTTTCTCCAATATTAAAGTCAAGTGGGTTTGTTGCGGCTGGTTTTCAAAAAGTGAATTCTTCAAAGGTACCAAAACAGACTTATGTTCCTAAGAAGCCGGTAAATTGTTCTGGGCATTCATCCGAAGCGTCTTCTTCTGATGGTTCTTCAAATTCGAAGAAGACACCTTATTTCAGAACTTATCACGAACGAAGAGTGTGTTTTCACTGCAATGAAGTTGGTCATATTTTGATTAATTGTCCATACAAGAACAAGGGTAAAATGAAGGCTGTTCCTTCACAACCGAAAGTGAAGAAAATTCTAAAAAGAAAAGATGAGGGAAAGTCGTCTTTCAGTCTTGAGAAAAATATGACTGATCATTCTTTTGTTAAATCCCATGGATTTAAACAACAGAATTTATTGAATGCTAAATATTTTGTTTGCAAAGAGAAAGTTGAGATTCCAAAAGTTGGGATTTCAAAAGATACTTTTCAGGAGGTTAAATTGTCAAAACCTCAAAGAAGACGGAGAAACAGAAAATTAAAGAAAATTTTAGAAACATCTGAATTTGAAAATAATTTTTCAAATAATGTTTCTAAAAATAATAAAAATGTTTCTTCTTTGAAAAGGTCTGATTGTCAAACTTCTGGTCCAACAGTGAATGATAAAATTGATTGTAAATTACAAGAAATAGTTTATTTTGATCAATCAGGACGACCCAAGACCACGATGGCTTGGGTTCCACTTTCTAACTGATTTTCGTTGGTTATGTAGGGACAACCAAGGAGGACTATCAACAATACATGGTATGTGGATAGTGGTTGCTCTCGACATATGATGTGATTAAAATTGATGGTGGTTATGTCGCTTTTGCGGGTAATAAAGGCGGGTACATAACAGGCCAGGGAACGTTAAAGAATGACAAAGTAAAATTTGAAAAGGTGAATTATGTTGAGCAGCTGGAACACAATCTTTTAAGCGTATCACAAGTCTGTGACAAGAAGTTTTCGTTCCATTTCAACGATCATGAATGTTATATTCTGAAACCGGGTTTTGTGATTCCTGATGAATGGATTCTTATGAAGGCTCCAAGGAGAAATGACACGTATGTCCTTGACATGAGTGTCGCCACTACAACGGATTCAATTCCAACATGTTTACTCTCCAAGGCGTCGGAATCTGATTCAATATTGTGGCACAGGAAGCTAGCTCACATAAACTACAGGAAGATGAACTACATTGTTAGGAATGATCTTGTGTTTGGTATTCCGAAAATGAAATTCTCAGTTCCTGATGATTGTATTCCGTGCAAGAAGGGGAAGCAAAGAAAGAAATCTCACAAATCAAAATCGACAAATTCTATCGTAACTCCGTTGGAATTGCTGCATATGGATTTGTTCGGTCCAATAAGTATTAGGAGCATTGGTGGGAAATCGTACTGCTTGGTAGTAACTGATGATTACTCCAAATTTTCATGGGTTAAATTTCTTTCATCTAAAGCTGAAACCACTGAGTTGGTTCAATACTTAATCCTGGGTTTGGAGAATTTATTAAATCTGAAAGTCAGAAGAATCAGGAGTGACAATGGCAGCGAAATTAAGAATAGCAAAATGGGCTTATTCTGTTTACAAAAAGGAATTCATCATGAATTCAGTGCGCCATATGTTCCTCAACAAAACGGTGTCGCTGAACGAAAGAACAGGAGGTTGGTCGAAACAGCTCGCACGATGCTTGCAGATTCTATGCTACCAGTCACCTTTTGGGCTGAAGCTGTGAATACTGCGTGTCATGTTTTGAACCGGGTCTTGACTGTCAAGCGACATAACAAGACTTGCTATGAATTGCTGAATAATCGAAAGCCGAATCTGGAATATTTACTACCTTTTGGTAATCCGTGTACCCTACTGAAGGTTCGAGATGTCCGGCAAAATTCAGTGCGAAGGCTATTGAAGGGATTTTTCTGGGGTATGTGGCTAATTCGACTACCAAGAGGGTTTATAACAAAGAGACACGCCAAGTTGAAGAATGGTTTCATATTGACTGTTCAAATCGATCTTTACCACAAATGGCGATTGGTCCGGATTGGGCATTTGATTATGAAAACTTATTCAAGTCTTTTCATTTACCTTCTGACATTTCTGAAGAAGATGCTACTGTTCTTTATGATTCTTGTCAAGATGCACAGCATAATGGATTTCTACCAAATGCAGTTCCAAATTCTTCGATTCCATCAACTTCTGCTCCCGATCCTAATGTTGCTTCTTGTTCCGGTCCACAAGATTCAGAGAGTGAGGAGGATAATGCTATTTTTCAAGATTCTTCTGCTGATCCGCTGTTGAGTGATGATCCATTACCTTCGACACAGGATCAGGGGGAGATTCCAACAAATTTGGACTCGGAAATTCCAATTCCTCAAGATTATTCTTATCAATCTGAATCTACTCAAGTTGACGTGTTGCCGGTTCCTGAGGTTGCATCCATCAAGGAACTCAAAAATCACCCGATGACAAATATAATTGGAAATTTACAGGATGGAGTGAAAACCCGTTCTCTTGTTGACAATACTTGTTTGTATACTTGCATTAAAGATTCTGGTGTTCTTGATGATTGCTCACATTCTTGCTTTATCTCACAGGTTGAACCCAAGAATGTAGAGATGGCTTTAAATGACAATAACTGGATAGAAGCTATGCAAGAAGAATTAGCTCAATTTGATAAACTGAAGGTTTGGAATCTGGTTGATTTACCGAAAAGTGCGTATCCAATAGGAACTAAATGGGTGTTTAAATGTAAAAAGGACGATCGAGGTGTCGTGGTACGCAATAAGGCAAGATTAGTTGTCCAGGGCTTCAATCAACAAGAAGGAATTGATTACACCGAAGTTTATGCGCCGGTTGCAAGGCTCGAAACTATAAGGCTGTTTCTAGCTTTTGCTTCCTTTAAAGGTTTTAAGGTGTTTCAATTAGACGTAAAGAGTGCGTTTTTATATGGAAAGGTCAAGGAGGAAGTCTATGTGTGTCAGCCGCCGGGGTTTGAAGATCCACTGAATCCGAACATGGTTTTCAAGCTAGATAAGGCCCTCTATGGTCTTCATCAGGCTCCTCGTGCGTGGTATGAGACTTTATCAACACATCTTTTGGTGAATGACTTTGTTCGTGGAAAGATGGACTCGACCTTATTCATAAAGAAATCAGGGGGAGATTACCTACTGGTACAGATTTATGTGGATGATATTATATTTGGCTCGACAAATGAAGGGTTGTGCAAAGAATTTAAGAGTGTTATGAAGTCAAAATTTGAAATGTCTGCGATGGGAGAGTTATCATTTTTCTTAGGTTTACAAGTAAATCAAAAGGAAGATGGTTTCTTTATTCATCAGACCAAGTATGTCAAAGACATCTTGAGCCGGTTCAAGATGGAGGACTGTACTTCATACGATACTCCAATTCCGGTCAATCATAAGTTAAATTCTGACCCGGAAGGAAAAGATGTGGACTGTCGACTTTATAGAGCTATGATTGGATCCCTCATGTACTTAACCGCTTCAAGGCTGGATATAATGTTTGCCGTGTGTATCTGTTCCAGATTTCAGGCAAAGTCAAAAGAATCTCACTTAATTGCTGTGAAAAGAATCTTTCGGTATTTAAAAGGAAAACAACGTTTAGGGCTATGGTATCCTCATGGTTCTAACTTTGATTTCAATGCTTATACTGATTCTGATTTTGGTGGTTGTTGTCTGGACAGGAAATCTACAACAGGTGGTTGCCAGTTCTTAGGTAATCGACTTGTATCCTGGCAATGCAAAAAGCAAACCACAGTCTCGATTTCAACATGCGAAGCAGAATACATCGCTGCTGCAAGTTGCTGTTCACAGATCCTGTGGATACAACAACAATTGAGAGATTACGGTTTGAATTTCACAGGAACCCCTATGTTTATTGATAACAATGCTACTATGTCCATAACGAATAATCCTGTTAAACATAGTAAAACTAAGCACATCGAAATTCGATATCATTTTATCCGTGATTGTGCAGAGAAAAGGTTGATTGAGCTGGTCAAGGTACATACTGAAGATAATTTTGCTGATTTGTTCACTAAAGCATTTGATCGTACCAGGTTTGAGTTCCTAATTAAAATGATTGGTATGATCAATCCCGAATAAAAATTTTTCAAAATCAGAATTTCTGGAAAAATTTTCTTTTAGTTTATTTTATTGCTTTATTACATTTCTGCATTTACATTTCAGTCAAAAAGTCTAATTTATAAAAAGTCAAAACAAATTGAAAAATATAAAATTTGACATCATTTGAGGTTAGAGAAGAAATGATAGTACATCAGTGATTAGTTCATTTCACACGACCTTAGTAGACCTTGATATATGAATGTTTAAAATAAGTTGATTTGATCTAAATTTCAAAGTCTGCATAAATAAGAAATGATAGTGTTATGAATGTTCTATTCTTGATAATTTGTTTTAAAATTTGTGTATAAAATTTGAAACTTGAATTGTTAATAGGCTAAAAGCGTTTTGAAACTAATTGTAGTGTGAAAATTAAATATAATATGATTACATCTGTGATTTAAACCCATTTTATGCCTGGGTGTGTGTGTTAAAAGATCACTATCAGATAAAGAATATTAGCTTTTAATAAAGATTTTCCTATGAGATCAGTTTCGGGTTATGTCCTTAGCACTATTCATTCGATTTGCTTCAGTGCCCATGTCCCGAAAAGCATGCAATTTGAAGTATTATCATGATATGTACTTGACAACATCTGTCAAACATATACTAGCCCTTGGATCATATTGATACATTATCTTTACTGATTCCATTGAATTCATAATCCAGATAACAGTTGGATCCTCGTTCCTGAATCTTATGATTCCACAAATATAAGCCAAAACATTGAATCATTCGATTCTGAATCTCATTGATTCCTATACAATCCAATTTGGATTCTGCTATTCATGTGCTAAGTGATGTCTCCTCATTCTGAATATTCGGAAAATTTTTAGTAAAATCTTATATGTGTCTTGAAGATAGTGCATTTATTTTCTATTTGGCATATATGTGGGGTACACGATGTTTTATCATCTAAATGGTACTAAATCACATGAATTTGGAGAATAAACGCTTATAGTTTCAAATAATATAATATTGACAATTTTAAGAATTCAGGCTTTATATTTCAAATTCGGTATAAATAAGAGAACATTTTATAACCTGATCTTATTTACTTTGAAATTTATCGCGTATCATTTCAAATATTATTCAAATTGAATGAGTTTCAAAATGAAAAAGATGCAATATGCACAAAATTGAGTTGAATGGTCTCTTATTATAGGTTACCCTTTGTTATTGATAATATGTGTGATGAATTAATTGAATACTGATATGATCTTCTTGCTCATGATGTTCAAACCAAAAATATGTCATTTCAGTTTATTCAGAGAAAAATAAAAAATATGTGATTCTGTTTGTATAGAGAAAAACCAAAAATATGTCATTTCAGTTTATTCAGAGAAAAATCAAAAATATGTGATTCTGTTTGTATAGAGAAAAACCAAAAATATGTCATTTCAGTTTATTCAGAGAAAAATCAAAAATATGTGTTTCTTTCTGTATAGATAAAATTCAAAAAGATTTTATTTTTTACTTTCCATGAAAATTCTAAACTTTTATTAAAATTGTTCGGGATTGGATTGAATATTGCTGATGGAAGTTCGGGATTTAAAAGTTTGAAGTTGGTAAATTTTGTTCAAGGCAAAAAGGTTGAAAAAGCAATTAAGTTCGCCTGTGTACAGTGAAGCGAACTTAATATGTTCGCTTAAATCGGTGAAGCGAACTTAATCTTCTGTCTGAGGTGAAGCGAACTTAAGGATGAAGCGAACTTATCTTGTTCGCCGAAGGTTTGTTAAGCGAACTTAACAAGTTCGCTTAGTCAAGCGAACTTATTCTGTTTAAGATTTGATTCAGGCGAACTTGTCATGTTCATCGTCTTCATCAGAACAAGCGAACTTATCCCAAATTTCTCAAAATTTTAAATCTGTGTTGTAAGTGCTATTTTTTGGTTGTTTCTTGATCGAAATCTCATTGCGAATCTAACAAAGGTAATTTCGTTGGATTTCATCCGCCATATTGAGCGTATTCGATGGTTTTTGATTTTGGTTTTCGTCGGACTGTTTCAAGCCTGCTGTTGACCTAATTTTTTACCATCATATAAAATTGAACCTCATTGTTGGTTAGATTGTGATATTCGATTGTTTTTATAGGATTATTTCATGATTTGATCTTGTTTTGCAAAATTTGAATTCTCTGTGTTTGAATTTGAACCGTCTCAGGTTCAAGCGAACTTGTTCCAAGCGAACTTGTTCGAAGCGAACTTGTTCCAAGCGAACTTGTTCGAAGCGAACTTGTTCGCCTCTTGCACTACTAAGCGAACTTATTAAGTTCGCCTATGGGTCAGAAGTGAAAAAGAGTTGTGATTTTTTTCTGTTTGAAATTTTTTTTTTTTTAAAAAAAAAAAATTTTGTTTGAATTTTTTTAAAAATTTTGTTGTTGTTAATGATTGTGTGTCTTATTAACAGTGTGTTTCATATATGTGTACGTGTTCTAATGTTTGTTAAGTTGTCCAATTTTTCACAGATGGCTCGACGTGTCGAATACAAGCATAATCAAGTGACGTTATTAGATCCTAATTTGCCGGAAGCTGTTCATTTTCAAGGCATAATCAATTTTCTAAATCGATCAAGATTGCATGTTGCATTATCTGCGGATCCTTATATCAGCTTGGTGTATATACAACAATTCTGGGATACCGTACATCAAGATATTGACGTGGAACCGCATGTCCTTCGTGCCACAGTCAATAATACCGAGATTGCAATTTCCGAAGCGACAATTCGTGCTGCTCTTGCTTTGGGTGGAAATGCTGAAGATCCAATTTCTTATCCTAATACTCTTATTATGGGTTGTTTTCAAAGGATGGGTTATCGTGGACGACAAAATGATACTCAAGCTCGGAAAGGTGGATTAGTGGGTGAATGGAGGTACTTTATGCATGTGATTATACAATGCATCTCTCCACGAAAAGCTGGTACAGATGGCTTGAAGATGGCACTTCAAACATCAATGGTGGCTTTAACATTGAATAAACGATTCAATTTTCCACTGTATTTTTATCGGGAGATGGTCATGCAGATTAATCCAGCTGAAGGTCAAGGTTTCTTGATGTATCCAAGATTTATTCAAATGATACTCAATCATCTTATTCCGGATCTTCCACAACATGCCATACGATTGACTTTGACTCCGATGTCAAAACGTATTTTTACAGATTGTACAAAGGTTAAACAGCAAAATGCGGCGTTGATTCCGGTTAATACTCCACTGTTTGAGCACTTAATCAATCCTGATTATGTTGCACCACCAAATGATAATTGGTTTCATCCTGATGAACTTGCTCAAGTTCAAGGAGTTAATGTTCAACCACAACCACAACAGCAACAACACCAACAACAACCACAACAACCACTACAACAAGTTCAACCCCAATAGATTCCACAACCACAAATTCAAATTCCTATTCCTGAACAAGTTCCTATTCCACAGGTTGCAGTTAATATTCCTATTTAGGAACCTGTTCAAGAAGAGGTCGTTCATGATCCTAATCAAGATATGGGTATGAACATGGATGATTTTGTTGATGAAGCTGTGAACTCGCCCATTCATGAACAAGAAGGGAATGTGGTGACAGACGCTGAGTCTAGTTCAAGTTCAAGTGATACTTCATCATCTGATGATGACAGCACTGCTTCTGATGAATCTAGAGATTTTTCTCCAGGTCATTATGAAAGGTTGGCTGCTATTCCACTGGCTAATGCTCGAAAACGCATTAAATCTCAAGCCAGACGACCACGACGCAAGTCTGTTCGGGATCCTCCTTCCGGTTCAGTTCTTGGAAAAAGATCGTTGGTAGATGAAAGTTCGGACACTGATAGTGACTTTAATCCTGATCCTTCACGACAAAAGTTAATGTCTGCTTCAATTGCGGCTGCACAATCTTCTCAAGGAGTTGAGGATGCAAATTTTGTTGCTTTTCTGATTGTTACTCCTCCAAGTTCTAAAGATCCATCCCAGTTCCATCTCCTATTCCTACAGCGATTCCTACTATTTCAAGTCCTTCTATTCCACAATCCACAGCTGGTCCATCAAAGCCTTCTGATTCTGATAGGATTACTTACCTTGAATCTCAAGTGCTTACTTTACAAACACAAGTTAACTCTCTTGTGTCTATTGATTCTCAACGACAGCTGGTGATTCAGACTCAAGCTCAACAGATTGCTGATATGCAAGCGTTAGTGTCCAAACTCGTTCAGCGTCTTGACGCTCAGGGGGAGTTGAGGATACCTGATACTTGTCACACTGAGTCAATACAAAGACGTGATGATGAAGACAATGATCCTGCTGGAAATATTGAGGGTGATCGTCAATACACTGACGCTAATCCTATATCTAGAGTTCAGGGGGAGTCGACATCACAATCTCTTGAAGGAAACAAAGATAAAGATACTTCGGGTAATAATGAAGAAGATATTCTGTTATTAGAATTCTTTCAAGATTCAGAAGAAGAGGAAGCTGAAAAGATTGAATGTCTTGATGACATTGACGATTTATTCAATGACATGGAAGATGATATGTCAGACACTGAGATAGAAGAAGGAGAAATAGTGGAGATTGAAATAGAGAAAGATAAAGATAGTGTTACATATGAAGGATGTGACGGTCTTAAGGTGCCGTATAACTTCATCCAAGAGGATGTTGTTCCTGAATTCTCTTATGATGGAATAACTGACTCTATGGACTCTATTGAAGACGTCACATTGCCTGATGATACAGCTGAGTCAAAGATGGATACTGATGATGAGAATCTTCAATTCAATAAGGGTGCTGAAACTGAAACTACTCACACTGAGTCTCCGAAGATTAATGAAGAACCTGTGATGTTTAGAGATACAGGTATGACACGAGAACAGTGGAGAGAAGTAGTAAATAGTTGGATGAAGGTACAACCCAAGTCTCCAATACAACCTGCTCAGAAAGAAAAAATATGTGAATAAAGAGCAGTGTATAGGAAGGATCATTAGTTGGTTTTATGATGGTGAATCAAAATTGTTTGTAATCAAACGATCTGATGGCGTTCAATACTTAAAGCCAAGGATCAAATATTTCAATACCTTGCCGAGGTGTGAAATAAATGGTCTAGCTTCAAAGCCACTCATAAATAGATTGAAGAATGGTTTGGCTGATGTGATAGCAAACCTGATAAAGAAAGAAGGTAGTTCGGGTAAGTATGAAAGACTGAAGCCACAGAAGGGAAAGAGAGTGAAGATTACAGATCCTAAGACTGGGAAAGTAACCTGGAGATACAAGTACAGACCAGTGCGTGCTATACACAAGATACCATTAAAGAATATTCCTCAAGACTTTCTTGGGAATATGAAATGGTGGTATGTTGATGTCAATACTGGTGAAGCAAGGGTTGAAGATAAAGATAATAAGGTCATTGTGTGTTTCTATGACGCAATGAATCTTATTAATTTTTCAAAGAAAGATCAGAGGATGCTGCGAAAGAATGAGATAATGTATACTGATGAATGGATAGAGCAAGGTCTACAGTATAAAAGAGTTTTGGAGATATGCAGAAGATACGGTGTGCATGCTGGCAGCAGACTACCGGATAACTGGAAGACTTCAAGATAAAGACTGAAGACAGAAGATCAAGCTATTGTCAAGGGGGAGTCTGTTAAGACATAGATTTGTAATGACAAAAGCTTGTAATAGTTAGATTTTATGTCTTTATGTTTTGTCATGAAATTGTAAAGTTGCTAAGTGTTTTTAGTAGTAAGCCTAAAGGCGAACTTAGTTAAGTTCGCCTGACCTATCATAGGCGAACTTAATAAGTTCGCTTAGGCATAGCTGAGGCGAACTTGTTAAGTTCGCTTAGTATGTTTCAGGCGAACTTAACTAAGTTCGCTTACATCAGTTTTGGTTCTATATATATCTATTACAGAGTCATTAGACAGTGAGTTGAACAGAAGTGAACAATTGTCTGATTGAGTCTGTAACCATTGGTATTCTGAATATAATCGAGAAGTTTATTTACGCGTGTTGTTTTGGATTGTCGGTTAGTATACAAATCGGTAACGCGAAGGATTCCGCACTTCGTGTTATATCAACGTCATATCACGAGTTTGATCAGTAGCTGAGTTACCTGGACCTACACTTCTGTTTGATCAACACGGTCGCGCCCCTGACCAGCACGGTACCGTGTCTTGCCTTAGACGCGGTCGTGTGTGAGTAAACACTTTTGTCAGAATGTTTGATTAATTTATTATATTTTCAAATCAATAATTATTATATTATATTAATACGTTTTAAACCGAAAACCACCTATAGGATCGGGTCCAGTCTTGTAACTCGTATTCGTTATTTAAAACTCGTTTATAAAATAGTATATTATTTTCAACCCTTGATCTCAATTAAAAACGATATATATATTATTATATTATTATTGTTTCGTTTATAAACTTCGTGTAACATTTTAAACTAATAAATAATATAATTATCTATATTATTTACACTTGTTTATATCCTCGAATAAAATAATAGATTTATTATTTTTGTCACGCAATTGTTTATCGTGATATTTTATTAAATCTAAAAATAATATATATTATATTATTTTCTTAGGCCATTAGTTTAATGGTGCAACGCTCGAATATACTATATATTACTTTTGTCAATTGTCACGTGTCGTATTTATCCTAAATATTTTGTTAATAAATCCTTCAATTCCCGTGGACACGTTCGTCTACTCCGTGGCCATTAGAGCATTTCTCTTAAGACGTTCAACATTTCGTGTCATCGTCGCATATCCTAATATATCCCATTTTATCCCTAATAATTATGATGTAATTCTAGGGCATACGAAAGCCATTTCAGGCTAACACTTGTGGTTCCAATCTCATTCTTGTGTAAATCTACCTGCTACGCAACTCAGGTGAGTTTTCACGGCCCCTTTTACTGTTTTAAAACTGGGGGAGAAAACATGACGTAAACATTTTTGGTTATGTAATTCATATATGTTATCACTTGTTTAACTTTGTGTACACATCTATCACTAAGTCCTCACATCGGACCGTTAATATGAACATTGCGAGGTAAGTTGAGTAGTACTACTGGGTTTGACAAACCCCACCCGGGTTAGTCGCGCTAACTTGATTGGAGGTCTAACGGGTGTAAATTGTCCTAAACACTTGCCATTGTTGATGTTAGCAATGGCAGAAGGCACCCAAACACAAACAGTCAGCTTCTGTTGCAAACGCTTAGAGTAACTTGTACATTGTCTAGCTAGCAATAGGTGTGACTTACATATGTGGATCCTGCAAACACTCTAACAGTTTATTTATTTGTAAACCTGTGAACTCACCAACCTTGTGTTGACACTTTTTCTTACATGTTTCTCAGGTCGCTAAGGCACAGGTTGCACACTTAGGACATGCATGGAGTCCTACTATCATTTCATCTTTATGCAAACATTTAAAACAATTTATTTGTTTTATTAAATTAGACTTGAGCGCATTTTTTTTGCGCATTTACTTTCTTGTTTAAACGCTTCCGCATAAACTCTGAACTTTTATGATATTACATTTATGTCCCATATAGTGTCGTTTGATGTAACTAATGACTGAGATCCTGGTTTGTCATGCACCAAACGGTAAAACTCCGTTAGTGGAATTTGGGGGTGTGACATTGTTTCTTCTCAATTTCGTATTATTCATGTTTAGTCCTTTCCCATTTAACTTTAAATCTTTTGTTTGAGATGATCTTGTGTTTAGGAGCAGGTTCCGTTGAGATCCGGTGATGGACTTAGAATCCCGACGCCACCCCAAGTCACCCCATAGTGTTTTATGTCTAACCCGGTCCAGCTCTGTGATTTGTAGTAGATAATACCCGAAACCGAACCCATTCTTGTTGACTGAGTTGAACTAACGTTCAGATCTAATGTTTTACATTGTAGATTTAGTGAATTGGATGGTCTTGAGACTCGGTCAAACTTGATCAATGAGTCAGACCAAACAGATCTGGTTAACGCAAGTCAACGGGTTCACTTAAGCGAATCGAGCGAATGGGAATGTATAAAGCGCTCATTAAAATATTATATTTATTAACGCGAAAATAAACGCGTGTGTGGCTAAATGCGTTGAGCTTAAGTGATTCATTAACAATAAAAATATATATAATAGTTTGGCTTTATATACTAAACGAGTCGTATAAAATGCGTAGTTGACAAGAGAGATTCGTACAAACGAGGTATAAATTATTAGTCGATAAATACAAAACGAACGCGTAATCGATAAAATGAAACTCTGATATGACTAGCGAACGTTATATATATACAGATGATAATTATTACTCTAGTTGTATAAATATTTACTAAGTTTTTATAATAGATATACCGTTGACGGTTATTATCTCGGATACTTTGAATATCAATTATTTAAGGATAAACTCACATCTTGTACATTACATTCGAACAATTTTAAACAATGTAACCGACTAAACGAGAATTTGACAAATAACAATAATACGTTCAAACATATTTTGGTACATATATATAAATGCATTCGTATAAGTATGTGTAAAAATAAATACATACTTTGTCGTTGCACAAAATCAGACATTTAATTGTTAAATATAATATTCAATTATATATTTAAATAAACGGATGAATTCAAAGTTTTGGATATATATATACGGGTACAAATGTTTTAAACACCTATGTAATTATATAGTTTCATGTCTCGGCTTAAATGGTATTCCACTTATATATATGTGTATATAAAGATGGCATATAAACATGTATTTTATGGAAAAAACAAATGAGTATAGGATTACATTTTAGGATAAAGTTGATTACATACATTTATATATATATATATATATATATATATATTTTCGGTTATGACACGAGTAAACAGAATATGATAAACGAGTATGCTAACGTAGGTGTATCACACATATATGTATGCATAAAGACGAGCAAATCCTATTAAGGAACGTTTATTTCTAAACACAATACGATACGACTGTATTTTGGGGTTTTGAAACTATATAAACATATGAGCATATTTATATTTATAAATACGCGTACGAATATATTACAAGTCTTGAAATGGTTTTCTAAATCATATAGATACATACATTCTATTAAAGGACGCACGAACCTGAATTACTATCGTTAAATATACACACACATAGCTTCATACGATCGTGTCCATGACAAAATGATATTTTTTAATATAACTACTGAAACATATTCGAGATGAGAATCTTGATCCGACCTAAACTACTAACAACAACTATCCTTAAACCGACATAGTATACTAAATCAGTGATACCGTGAAGAATAAATAGAGCTCAACCTCACACATGATAACTCAATACGAGTTTAGACTCTCTTTACATCATTAGGGTTAGTCTATAAAGCTCATTAAGTACCTACAGGTATCGTAGAACTCGAATAAGACGTATGCCCATCACTATCACGTGGACATTGGTTTCCATTGCTATCAGAAGGACATTATTGTTCCTGACACGTCACCAGGTGAGTTCACGGCCCCTCTTTACTTTTAAATGTTTTAAAAAACATCGGGGGAGAAACATACTTACTTTACACATTTGAAAACATGAAAAATTGATACTTGATACACTCGAGAAAACATGGAACACGTACAACATTTTCATATGGTAACAAGATAACAAGGCTCAACCCTTATGTTTGCATGAGTTGGCACGTCTAGAGCTCATAAAGTCCCCTACATTACGTAATTGATAACCATTAGCTATAGGTTAGCCTGAGGCCCTATGAATAGTACTATTGGGATTGACACACCCCGGTCATGGTTAGTCGCGCTAACCAACGATCTACATGATCGAATGACTGCATAGTGTCTACACAAGGGTTCGTTTGGTACGAGCAAGGGGCAAGAACAAGTGTTTGGGTTTGGTTATACCTCATGTATGAACATATATTTGTATTCCTAGCTAGTTTACGAATGGGCACACATTGCTTGTTTTGTTTATCATATACATTGAAACGTTTTTGTGCAGATGGATCTGTAAATCGTCTACAAACAAATGATTTTGTCATTTGTTTACGCGCAATTGTTTTTATCAATATTTCAAGGAAAATAGTTTCATGTTATGGCCATGTACACATACCAATGTTTTTAAGAAAAAACAATTTATTTTATGACTATAAAGTCATCACATGTTTTCATCAGGAAAACTACTCGTTTTTTTACCATGAGGACATCACTTGTTTTCGTTGGGAAAATGACTCACTTTATGACTCTGAAGTCATCACATATTTTTGAGAAAACGGTTTTATAATATGCCATGTATACGATATCAACATTTTCAAGCAAAACAACTTTACTTTGGAACAATTAAACCTGTGAACTCACCAACCTTTGTGTTGACACTTTTAAGTATATTTTTTAGGTAATTCATAGCTATGGCACAGTTGGAATCGGTTAGCCATTTGGATTATACCCTAGAAGCCGAAAGAGTATGATCGTCAAACCTCAAGACTGTTTTGACCTATACATGGTTCTAGGCCAATGTACATGTTTATTTTAGTATTTGTAATGATGTTCAATATGTAGAAGTATTTACTTTAGCTTCCACTGTTGTGTAATGTTACCAATCGTTGCAACCTTGATTTATTTATTTATTAATTGAATAAATTTAGGGGTGTGACAGAGAGGCCGTTCATCATGTTCTTGTCGAGATCAAGGTATAATCGCAAGCCTCTAATCATCGTGTAGGTGTTTTATGCCACGGGTAAAGGTATTGATCATTTTTATGATATTAGGGTTTCGTAGGTGACAAGTAGAGGAAGGAGACGAGTTCTTGGTGATTCGATTCACACGAATCATCCGATTTCAAGGTATAATCATTTACTCCCTCTGTGTATTTAATTTCATTTGATTTGCGGTGCGTAGGTGGGGTCGGGTTATTGCTAAAGAGTGTAAGGCAGGATAGAGTGTAAGTGTTACCAGTGTGGGGGTTTTGGCCATCTGGCGAAAGAGTGTAAGGCAGGATAGAGTGCGGGACCAAGTAGGGAAGCAGTCCCTGTAAAGAAGGAGTTGAAAAGTGTAAGGCTAAAGCAAGAGCTTTCACCATGACTGCAGCTAAAGCCAAGACTGACCCTGATGTTGTTTCAGGTACTTTTCTTTTTAATAACGTACCAGCTTAGGTTTTATTTGACTCGGGGGTAAGTAGGAGTTTCGTAGCCCCATATTTTTGCAAGAGTTTGTGTAGGAAAGCTAGGAGGATTGAAAATACATTTAGTGTTGAGACAGCGGTGGGATCACCCACCAGAGTCATTGAAGCGTTAGATGACTGTTTCATTTATCTAGAGGGTCATAGATTCCCTGTTAGATTATTTATTATTGCTCTAGGAGGATTCGACGTTGTGTTGGGGATGGATTGGTTGGCCGCATTCGATGCGGATATTGTTTGTCTACAGAAAATGATAAGGTTAAAGTCCTTAGAAGGAACGGTGGTGACGGTGTATGGCTACAGAGTGATTTCTATGATGAAGGCGGTGAAGTCGTTGAGGCGTGGGTGCGGGGCATACTTAGCTTATGTCACCAATACAAAAGCAAAGAGCATGGACTTATCAGAGGTTCCAGTGGTGCAGGAGTTTAAATATGTCTTCCCTGATGACTTGACTGGAGTACCATCGAAAATTAAGATCGAATCCCTGATGTCTTCCCTGATGCTAAAGCTCCTTATCGATTGGCACCGACAGAGATGAAGGAGCTCATGGAGCAACTTCATGACTTGTTGGACAAGGGGTTCATAAGACCAAGTATATCACCATGGGGTGAACCGATCTTGTTTGTGAAGAAGAAGGATGGTAACATGCGTATGTGCATCGACTACCGGGAGCTCAATAAGTTGACGGTTAAGAACAAGTATCTGTTACCCCGTATCGATGACTCGTTCGATCAACTACAAGGAGCAAAGTGGTTTACGCGTATAGATATGAGGTCAGGATATAATCAACTGAAGGTTAGGGAAGAAGAAATTCTGAAGACGGAATTTAGGACACGTTATGGACATTATGAGTTCTTGGTTATGTCCTTTGGGTTGAAGAATGCTTCGACATCATTCATGGACTTAATGAGCCGCGTGTGCCGTCTAATGCTGGATAGATCGGTGATTGTGTTCATCGATGATACTCTAATTTACTCTAAGAGAGAGGAGGAACACAGAGATCATCAAAGAGAAGTGTTAGAGACATTGAGACGAGAAAAACTTTATGATAAGTTCTCAAAGTGTGCGTTTTGGCTGCGGGAAGTGCAGTTTCTGGGGCATGTTATTAGCCCAGAAGGGATCATGGGGGATCCTACAAAGATTGAAGTAGTAGTAAAGTTGAACGCTCCTAAGACTCCAACGGAGGTGCGTAGCTTCTTAGGGTTAGCCGGTTATTACAGGAAGTTCATTAAGGACTTCTCTAAGCTGGCAACACCATTAACTAAGTTGACTCGAAAAGGAGTGAAGTTTGCTTGGGGACCGGATCAAGAGGGTGCATTTCAAGAGTTAAAGAAGCGGTTGACTGAAGCACCAGTGTTAACATTACCGGAAGGTACGGATGACTTAGTGGTGTATTCAGATGTGTCTTATTTGGGGTTAGGTTGCGTGTTAATGCAACGAGGGAAAGTGATAGCGTATGCGTCGAGGCAATTGAAGACGCATGAAGTGAATTACCCTACCCATGATTTAGAGTTAGCGGCGGTGGTTTTGGCACTCAATTTGTGGAGACACTACTTGTACGGAATCAAGTGTATGATCTACACGGATCATAAGAGCTTGAAGTACTTCTTCGAGCAAAAAGAGTTGAACATGAAGCAGAGAAGGTGGTTAGAGCTAATTAAGGACTACGACTGTGAGATCCTTTACCATCCGGGAAAGGAAAATGTAGTTGCTGACACGTTAAGTCGAAAGGAAGAGCACACGCCAATTAGAGTTAAAGCGTGTCAACTGGTAGTAACGTCAGATTTCCTGACAGTATTAAAGGATGTGGAGACGGAAGCCTTGAGAGATGAAAGGCTAAAGGAAGAAAGGATTTTTGGACAACGTGATCTGTTGACTGAGAACAGTCAAGGGGTGTGGGTCAAGGATGACCGTATCTGGATACCAAGGTTTGGTGGATTTAGAGAGCAGGTACTTGACGAAGCGCACAAATCGAGATACTCGATACATCCGGGAACGACAAAGATGTATCAGGACATGAAGGGCAACTATTGGTGGCCGGGAATGAAGCATGATGTGATCCAGTATGTGAGCAAAGGTTTGACATGTTTGCAAGTCAAGGCAGAACATCAGAAGCCTTATGGCAAAATCCAACCTTAAGAGATTCCGAAGTGGAAGTGGGAGCATATTACAATGGATTTTATTACGAAATTGCCTAAGACGGTAAAGGGGCACGATACCATTTGGGTAGTAGTGGATCGGTTGATGAAAAGCGCTCATTTTCTACTGATTAAGGAAACTTTCTCATCGGAAAGGTTATCCGAAGTGTTTATTAATGAGATCGTTGCTAGGCATGGAGTGACGATTTCTATTTTATCCAACCGGGATACGAGATTCACGTCAAGGTTTTGGAAGAGGTTCAATGAAGCTATGGGGACAAGGTTGCACATTAGCACTGCGCATCACCCTCAGACTGACGGACAGTTAGAGCGGACGATACAAACGTTGGAGGACATGTTGCGTGCATGTGTGCATGGGCTGGTCACCTACCGTTGGCGGAATTCTCTTACAACAATAGTTATCATGCAACTATTGGGATGATGTCGTATGAGATGCTTTATGGGAGAAGGTGTAGAACCCCAGTGTGCTGGGGAGAGATTGGATAGAAAGAGTTAGGGAGTTTAGACGTTGTAAAAGTAACTTCCGAGAAGTTCGAGCTAGTGAAGCAAAAGATGAAAGCCGCTCAGGATCGGCAGAAGTCCTACGCCGACAAGAGACGACGACCTATAGAGTTTAATGTAGGAGATTATGTGATGCTTAAGGTGTCACCCTGGAAGGGCATTATTCGTTTCCAGAAATGGGGAAAGCTTAGTCCGAGATATATTGGACCATTTATGATAGTGGAACGTGTTGGTAGTGTCGCTTACAGACTGCAATTGCTAGATGCATTGGCAGGGATACACCCAACGTTTCATGTGTCCCATTTACGGAAGTGTTTGGCTGATGCTATGGAACACGTATCGTTAGACGATATTGTGGTGGAACTAGTGGCTATAATGGATAGAAAAGAAAAGAGACTGCGAAGGAAGGTGGTCCCTATTGTTAAGGTGCAATGGAAGCATCGTAAGGGATCCGAAGCTACATGGGAGCCGGAAGCGGATATGCGTGAACGGTATCCACATTTGTTTCCAGACGATGCAGGTTTCGAGGACGAAACCTCTTTAAGGGGGGAAGACTTGTAACATCCAGGTTTCTCATTTAAAGAACGAGTTTGTAAACCTTGTAAATAAAGGACCCCAGTTACAGGAAACTTGGCGGAAATCATTTTGTAAATAAATCTAGAAGGGGGTGGCAAGTGAATAACGAGACTTGGAGGAGGTGTTATTAAAAGTTCGAGTCGGGCCACGGGTGCGCAACGGCCGAAGCCCGGTCCGCGAGTTTGAACCCTTTTAGGGTGTTTAACGGCAATGGGGGGTTCCCCATTGTGTTCTTGCGGCTGTCGAGAAGAGAAGGGAGAAGGAGAGAGGTCGTTCATCGTGTTCTTGTCGAGATCAAGGTATAATCGCAAGCCTCTAATCATCGTGTACGTGTTTTAAGCCACGGGTAAAGGTATTGATCATTTTTATGATATTAGGGTTTCGTAGGTGACAAGTAGAGGAAGGAGACGAGTTCTTGGTGATTCGATTGGCACGAATCATCCGATTTCAAGGTATAATCATTTACTCCCTCTGTGTATTTAATTTCGTTTGATTCGCGGTGCGTAGGTGGGTCGGGTTATTGCTTTAGCCGATTGTAGAAGCATGTTTTGGTAACTATAGATAAAATTCTATGTATCGGTGTACGTGGCTAGTACGCAGGAGGGTGTTCCTGAGTACTTAGCCTGCACACCAGTTTGGTCCTGCGTACTTAGTAAGTACGCAAGGCAAAAGCCTTGCGTACTTGTCAAGTACGCATAACCAAACCCTGCGTACTTAGACAAGTACGCACGTAATGTTCCTGCCCTTATAAATAGAAGACTTGTCTTCATTTGTAGGTGGAACTCTAGAACTAGTTGAGAGGTGTCCGGGTCGGGACGAGCTCTCCCGACCCCTGGATCAGGAGCGTAGATGAGAGATGTGTGCTCCTTCGGTATGTAGTCTGTAATACGGGATGACTTATTTGTTATGGATTACGTGTCGTTTCATTCTCTTATTTGTTGTTCATGTATTCTTTGTCTCGTTTTCTTAGTTCCCACACAAATCACAGAACAGATCCGTGTATTTTCGCTGCGCAACGAGGCTCCCGGGACCTACACCGACAATCTGAGAATGTTCACGAGGAGTGGCGCGTAGCCGAGAGGGGGAATCGAGGAACCCGACACCACTCGGTGGTGACCGGGTGCAACGGTGATGGCGTAGGAAGAACACGACAGCAGTAGGAAGTCCGGGTAAGCGCGAAAGGCGGCCGGCGATGGCGCTGGGCGGACACAGCAGTCCTTGAAGGGGGCTGTTCACGGCGGTTCAGGTGCGGGAAAGGTGTAGGCAGCCGTCGTTAGGGTGGGTCACGGCTGGGACAAGGCGACAAGGCCGTTGACGGTTGCGGGTGACTTATGCTATACTCGAACGGTTCGAGGTCGAAAGACGAGAAGAGAAGTTAGCGGGTTCTAGGGATCGGGACATACCAAGCAAAGGTGAGTTTCTATCGCCCTCTTTTTAAACGTTTTGTAGTTTTGGGCATGAATACATGCAACGTGCAATTTAGCGAAGGCACGAAATGATAAGGGTTTTGACGTTAATAAATGCGTTGTAAAATGATAGTTATAATTGTATACGTAGGGTTTGGTGTCATGTAATATAATGTCGTGATCTTATGGTAAGAGGTTAATTGATATCGTGTTGACCCTAGTCGACGAGAATTTAGTCTGACCTTAGTCGGATGAAAGGTGTTGCTTAAGCATGATCGTAAATCAGTGTTCGTCGGTGATTTGTCGTGACTGGCGATGATAAGTCAACGAGTCATGATCGTACGAGTCTTTAGACTAGCCGACATGATTTCGTGTATGTCGATAAAATACTTATTTGATTTAATGGAAAAGAAATGAGAAAACCTATGTGACGTAAATCGTTTTTAATAAAGGTTCAGGACTTAACATCCGCGAATGAATTACTATAGAACTCACTTAGCGTAGCTGACTTTTTAGCATGTATTTTAGGTAAAGAGAAAGTGTGAGATGGCGGCTTCTGGATGGCGATTGGTTACCGTGCGTGCTTGTGATGACATTTATTTACTATTCGTTGTTAAGACATTTGAATATTTGTACGTATTTTGGATTATTTCAGGTCCGGTCGTTGACAATTTGTTTGACAATTGATTTTTCGCGGCATTTAATTAAGTTTATTTGAGGTCATTTACTACTGTGCTTACGTGTATGCCAACGTGTCGGGTTCCCGGGTTTGGGGCCTTTCAGGTTGACGTATCTTGGCTGGGAAGCGGCGTTACTAGGGTCGGTGTGCAGGCATTCGTAAGGTAAACCGAATAACGCTAATTAGTAATAAATGAGTTTTGAAAGACTTCCGTTGTAGTTTGATTTGCAATAAATGCGTTTTTAATGAAAATAACCCGTTATGAGAACCAACTGTAGGATGGGATGGGGTCTTACATTTAGGTTTTTTTGGGGGGTAGGGGTGGGGGGTTTAGGTTTTTGGAGATGGGTTTAGGTTTTTAGGTGGAGGGTTTTAGGTTTTTGGTGGGTGGGGTGGGTTTAGGTTTTTGGGGGGTGGGGTGGGGGGGGTTTAGGTTTTTGGGGGGTGGCGGTGATGGTTTTAGGCTTTTTGGGGTGGGGTTGGAAGGGGGTTTAGGTTTTTGGGTCCAGATTAGAGTTCGAAGAGACGGTTCCAACACCGCTGGAATGAGCTCAATCGGTGTTCGTTTGACCCACTTCTTAGCGTTTCTTAGCGAAAAATCACTTCTTAGGGGAAAGTTCCACTAAGAAGTGGTTTTTCACTAAGAAATCCTAAGAAGTGGATCAAACGAACTCTAGTTGAGCTCATTTCAGCGGCGTTGGAACCGTCTCATTGAACCCTAACCCGGACTCAAAAACCTAAACCCCCTCCACCCGCAACCCCAAAAACCTAAACCCCCTCCATCCGCAACCCCAAAAACCTAAACCCCCCTCCATCCGCAACCCCAAAAACCTAAACCCCCTCCAACCCCAACCCGAAAAGCCTAAAACCACACTAAGGCTAAAATCTAAACCCTAAAATCTAATATGGTAGAGTTTGACGATACGATTCCGACACCGCTGGAATGAGCTCAATCAGAGTTCGTTTGATGTCGTTTCTTAATGTTTTTATCATTTCTTAGATTTTCTTTTAGTGAAAAACAACTTATTATTTGGAACCCCCCCCCCCCCCCCCCCCCCACCTAATAATGTAGGAAACAATCTATACCCTTGATGATACTAATTTAAAGACTAAGATTAGTTAGGGATTAATTACGATATTAATTAGAGATGGAAAACACTAGAAATGGTAATAAAAAAATGAGGAATTTGACCCCCTCTTTTGACTTTTTAAATTAAATAATAGTTTCATCAATCTTTTTTTAAAATTCAAATAAATTTATATACTTCATTATTAAAAAAAACAATTGTACTATAAAATCGAAAATTTTATTCTCTTTAATATGAGTACAGTATCGCTATATTTAAAAAAAAAGATTATTGAATTTTAATAATCTCATATTTTACCAATTGGTCAATAATAATCACAACTGAGAATATTCTTACCATAAGTCCCTACTTTCAAACTATTTTCTTACATTGAATCACCCATTAAAAAAACTTAACGCCGTTAGATTTTATATGACGTGGACATCTGCAAACCGTCGGAAAGTCGAGCCAACTAGCAGTGGTCTCGTGGTGTTTAACTGGTCTCATTTTTCCGGCAAGTCCAAACAGAGAACGATGGTTTTAACGAGACCAGTTAAACACCACCGGAGCCAATTTCAAAACCCACCACGAGACCACTGCTAGCTTGGCTCGACTTTCCAACGGTTTGCAGATGTCCACGTTATATAAAATCTAACGACGTTAAGTTTTTTTAACTGGGTGTCCAATGTAAAAAATAGTTTGAAAATAGGGTTTGATAGTAAGAATATTCTCAGGTAGGATTATTATTGGCCAATTGGTAAAATGTGAGATCATTAAAATCCAATAATCCTTTAAAAAATAGTTTTTTTTTAAAACGTCATGTAAAAATGGCACTACGCTGATAACAACACATGTATATAATACCAACACATAAAAAAAATCATATCAACACATTGTAAAATGAGATAACAACACACCGTAAACGGGATAACAACACATAAAAGAGTGTTATCGCATTTTAATTGTGCTGAAATCCCCCCCGTGTTGTTATCGTATATACATGTATTGTTATTAGTGCAGTCTCGTTTTTACAAGATTTTTAAGAAAATAAAAATCTGTTTAAAAAAAATATACAACAATACTATACTGATATTAAAGAGGATAAAATTCTCTATTTTATAGTATAATTTTGTTTAAAAAATAATAATGTAAAAGATATTTGATGAAAAAAGTCAAATGAGGGTTGCCCTTCCATTGATTTCCATTAATGTACATGTGTCGTCATTTCGTTGGTTGCTACATTTTTTTTATGATAAATGTGTTTTGTACCGATCCATCAAGAGACATCAAGAATTATTAAATTAATACTATTTTACAAATATAATAAAAATGTATAATTTATATAAGAAAAATAAAATTTAAACAAGTCAAAATTTAGAGTTAATAATTATTATTATAAAAGCAATTTATTATGATGACTTTAAAGCCCGGTAGATAAAAAAAATTCAATAGCTAAGAAACATCACAGTAAATAAAAAAAGTCGAACATAACAATTAACAAATAAGAAAAAGGAAAGCCCAACAAACAAAAAGACCCAAATAATAAGTCAAAAAAGAAAAGGGAGTGCCCCGCTCTTAGAAAATAGAAGAATGAAGGAGCGTATACAAGAGAAGAAAGAAGAAGCAGACAATGATTGTTGCAAGCTTAACAAGTTCTCTTTTTCTTCATTGCGCCTGAGTTGTATAAAGCCTTCGCTTTTGTTAATCGCCTAAGCTTGCTTTTACAAGAAAAGCCTCAAATTGCGCCCAAGTCTCCACCAGGCCCTAAACTTGCGCCTATGTCGCTTTTGACAACATAGGTGGTGACATGGAGTTCAGGCGTTTCTAGACTTAAAGTTCTTTTCTTTATGCACTCTCTTGAATGTGATTATGTACCAAGAACCCATAAACCTTCTCATTTTCAAACTTGATATTCATTCCTGCAAGTTGATTATAATACCATGGAATGCATTTAAGTGATCATCAATAAGTTTCCATCATGGTACTTTGATCTCATCATTTGCTTAATCAAGAACAACTTATCGCTCCTAGTCTTTCGAGCTTGTTCCACAACGTACGTGTGTCTCTCCTCTAAATATGAATCAAGACACCTCCTATATATAACATAATCCACTCTACCTTTACTTTTATGCTTTATTTAAAACCAGATCAAAAGTTATGTTAAATACTCAATCAACCACAGCAACAGTTAAGGTGAATCAAATCTGACCATGAAAACAGGCCATCCAAAACCAATATGAAACCCATCAAGAACAACTTGTTAACACATGCTATCAATATAAACATTATGGTATAATTTTTTTAAACAAATCGATATCAACTCTAGTTTTGGAATGTAGTTGTTTACCTCTTTTCTGGGAAGATGCAGTATTAACCATAATGCTACCAACGGTTGTAAACTTTAAAACAGCAAACAGATGGTTTCACCTTCATCCTCTAAACCAAAACACTGTAATCATTTTGTTGAGCAATGTCACCATTTTCAAGAGGATGGTCAGCAACAGCACCACCAGAGAGCAAGTCATGATCAATTTCTTCAACTGTTCTACAGAAACTGGAGTCGTCTAGTTCATTGGCAGCATCGGAAAGCCGTTGTGATTCATCCAGTTTGCTGGGCATGTAACATAATTGATCTGGGCATATCTCTATGTCATTATTCTCAACATGACACATGGGTGCAGCAGGGTCCATCATGTCAATAGATGCAGCTACACAAAACTGTTGCTGACTGGATACTGACTCAAAGTGTCTTGAATCGTCTTTTCTCCTGCGTTTCACACCCATGCCTTTCCTTCTTATACGTTCTTTCCCTCTAACTTTTTTGTCGAATTCATTTTGGTCAGAGTCGGTTACCTCAGCAATCATCATGCTTCCAATTTGGTCTCTCAAGCATTCATGAGCAAGATACCTGATTCTAGTCACAGCATGCATTTGTTGATCATCCATCCCATGAGTTGACATCATGTCTGCTATGTTTGCTATGTCCCTCAATGCAGCATTCTGTCATAGGTTACAACTTTGAAGCACAATAAGAGTTGAAAAGACATTTTAAAATGTACAAACTGGTGATATAACTCCTAGTGTTTTGCATACAGTCCGACTTGGAAGTTCATTATAATTAGAGGTGGCAATTTCGATAATGGGACAATCTGGGTTGTCTTTTATCTCAAACGGGTCAAATCAAAAAATTTAGCTAAAATGGAGAAGTGGACAAACAGGCGTACGATTTCCTATATTGGTCATAGATATTTTAATTTTTTGTTTTTGTAAAATTAAACTAACACAAGAATTATTTTTAAAACTTAAAATGCACAAAAATGTGCTAACGGGTCAAACCAATCCAACCAAACCTATTTTCAAGCCATACTAAAAAATGACCCATTTCAACACGAACCCATACCCTGTCTTGCTGCCTCTAATTTTAGTCTATAGTTGTATAACAAGCATAGCAGGGATGAGAAATTCTGTTTGACATTCACATCCAGGTTATGATCACAAACTAGAACTTGTTGACTGAATAGCATTTTTATCAGTGTAGGACAATATTTGATCTCAAATGCATGTTCTAAATTTAAGATAGATCAAAAAGGAATGAAAGTGAAATGATGATTCAGAATAGCGAGAGATGTGTTTGGTGTGATTAAGCGCTAAACAGACTACGCTTAATATGCAAAAGATGCCTGTGAACATCAATGTTTAAAAGAACGGAAACGCGCCTCGAGGCGTTTTCCCTTCGCCTCACGAGGCGTAAGCCTCGAGGCGAACCGAGGCGGAATTAAAAAATAAATATAAAAATTATATATCTTACAAAAAATAAAATACTAAACATCAAACAATGTTTGTATCTTGTTTGTTGACTACATCAACCCCTTCCAAACCTTTCCTAGGTGTGATGTGTGAGAGAAGAATGAGAAATTAGGTCAAATTAAGGAGAAGAATGAGAAAATAGGTCAAATTAAGGAGAACCAGACGCTAATTATGGACTTTTGACCCATTTGAGTTGTGTATTTCGTTAATAAAACGATATACACAGCTCAAATGGGTCAAAAGTCCAGTCAAAAGTCAAATTTTTCCATTTCTACTGCCTCCCCGCCTCAGCCCCGCCTCAGCCCGCCTCGACCGCCTCAGCCCTAGTGAGGCGTACGTACCAAAATACCTTGTGAGGCGTACGCCTCAGACTCGTTTTACTACCGCCTCGCCTCGAGGCGTACGCCTCGACCGTTTTTTTAAACCATGGTGAACATTTTATTTAATGATAACTTGTAAATAGCATGCAAAATGGTCATAAAACACATAGATCTAGTATTTAAGTTTTCAAATACATATGACAAGTTATAAAGGTAGCAAATTCAATCCACTGTAGCAGAACAGGTCAATTTGGTTGTATTTACCATTAACAGGTCAATTCGATTTATTATATCAAGTATCAACAGCGCTATAAATGGTGTTGTAAGGTGCCTAACCAGCTAAGTGGTAGTGGGCTCAAGTCCCAATTGGGACAAGGGTGAAAGGTGTGTGTTTGCTATTCCAAAAAAATCATCATAACAAAATAAATATTCTTTTAACAGAATAGTTTTCACAGTAATTTATAAAAATAAGAACGGAAAAATAAAAGTTAGCAATTAAACCCAACCCGCATTAAAAGGTTATCTGATTTGACCAGAACCCAATTTGGCGCATCCACCTGAGCCACCCATTTAAAGCAACTTTAAAACTATGAAACAGAAAATAAAACAGGTAATTAGCGACAGTTTATATACCAACCATTCTTTGAAACTCAGAAGAGATGGGAACGGGTCTTCCAACCAACTTGCGAGTGATTTTCAAGAACCAATGCAAGTATTGACTTTCTTCAACATCTTCATCAACATCAACAACACGGAGATGACGATCCGACCATTCACTAAGCTCGGTTTCCATTTTCCCGGATAAGTCGACCCCGCCATCGACTCCACGGCTCTTTCTTTCCCATTGTTGGACATCAAGAGGAATAGGCTGTCGCATGCCAAACTGCCTCAGGCAACGATCTGGCAGGTGCCTTTCAGCCTTGTCAAAGCATATCAACATTGTATTTGATCTCCCCAAAATAAGATTATCCCTTATATCTTCTGGTAATAGCGCGTCACTAATATTTATGTATGGACACCACTCAACCTATTGCAGGTATCAAATGTGTAAGTCAACATTCTTCAAAAACGAAGTATGCTGTTGCATAGAGCTGAAAAATCAGCAGACTGGGTAATGGGTCAAAACGGGTGATTTTTGGTAGGGGTTGAAACAGTTCGGATCAGGGTACCCAGAACATCTTGTGTTAAAAAAGATAGCTTTTTTTACAGAAAGTTAGTGTCACAAATATAATTAAAAAAGTCATTGTTTTACCAATATAAATGTTTTAGTATGATGATTTAGAAGGTTTTATGCATTCAGAATATATATTGGGCAGCTTTCAACCCATTCCTCCCGTTTGACCTCTTCCCTTTTAAGCTAATATTAATTAAATTTACCCATTTGACCCATTTGAGATCAAGGAAAACCAGAATCGACACATTTATAAGTAAATTGGTTGAAATTGCCATCTTTGGTACTAATAAGCAAAGTGCAATGAAATTATAACTTACCTCAGAGGGCTTCAAGGAGTCCAATGCTTTGCGATAAAAGGCTACATCCCGGTTGGCTGTGGGACCAGTATGTTTCCCTTTCCATCTAAATACAAACGGAAATCGATCATGAATTGGATCATGATTAAGCCTCGGTCGGCCAATATTCAGGCGAAAGTAGCTCCAGCACTACAAAATAGAAACGCTTGTAAAAGAACGTTTTACAAATATAACTCAGGTGGTGTTTGGATGTGCATTTTGATACTGATTATGTGATATTATATAAATCAGAATCATAAAATCAATTTAAATTGAAATAACTGAAATAAAATGTGTTATAGAACATATGGTTTGGAAGCAGTTCTGCTGTTTGAGGTTGTAATGATCAGATGATAAGTATTTTGAGTGTTTGGCAACTAATTATTTATGTGATTAATAGATAAAATGCCCAAAAGGGACATTCGTATATGTAAACTGGAATTGTATAAACTAAAATACAATTATAGAAGTGGGGGGACTTCTCCATTTATAGAGATGGATGTTGGGATTAAAGAAAATCACACACGAACACACACACACACGAAAGTTGTAAATAACACGGGGTTTAACGTGGTTCGGTCTAAACTGACCTACGTCTACGAGTGATAACTAGGTATTCTTCATTATGAGGTTATACAAACATTACAAGTACATGATCATATATATAGAATATATACAGAGACTAGCCTAGGGTTTAACAACTAAACGGGTTGGCTTAGGGACAGATGCCCTGCGCCCCCTTGCTTCCTTTTGTAACTGATCTCAACGCTAAAGGCCTACGAACCCAACAATCTCCCATTCATAGGCCTTGAATACTTTAGTCCTCCTGTTCGTACTTCTGTAATCTGTCAACGGAATTCATGCTCCTCCTAGTTACCACCACCTTCTCATCAATTAACCTAAAGGCCTGTTGAAGCTACCCTATGAGTCACAACCAGTGACTCGTTCTCTGTCCCTGCCTACTTCCGCTGTAACGGATACGGATCTGTCACATAGCTGGCTTCTGAAACAAACTGAGAACCCACACTCTCCATCATAAGCAAGTAATTCACTAGAGAGATTTTCCGGTCGGAATGCTGGTCTTCTTAACCCACTGTAGCACTGGAGCTGTAATTGAAACACGAGTTGTGCTCCCACTATCACAATGCCCTCTACCTGGTTTAACCTCCCGAACTCGTTAATCCTGAATCTTCACTGGGTTGCTCACTTGCAAAGCAAACCTTTTTCTGCCCACGAGATTCTGTGAACCGGACTTTGTCTTTAATAGGAGTTGGATTCAATCCTACCGGTGATATCTCGACCATGTACAATGGTCCTCTCTTCTTGCCACGAGTCAACACAAGGTTTCTTTTGACAACTGTCCACTGCCCATTCCCGAACTTAACCTTGTGCCCCTGATCATCCAACGGACCTATGGAGATTAACATCTTCTTCAGGTCTGGAATAACCCTCACATCTCTCTCAAAGGCCAAGTGGAAACCCATGCCCGTAACTTCTAAGATATCATCGTTCGCTAATCGAACCCTCCCAAAATCCCCCATTTTCATATTCTTCGTCGTTTCTATGTTGTGAGTTGCATGAAACGACGCACCAGAATCCATAACCCATGAATCTGTAGCATCCACTATGCAACAAACCAATGCGTCATCTAATGCAACCTGATTCACCTCCATTTTATAATAGTCTTTCTTAACACCCGATTTCTAAAGTGTCCTACTTCCTTACAGTTCCAACAACTTATATCGTTACGAATCCTAGACTGACTCCTCCTCCTGCTCCCATTGCCTCGATTTCTTCCTCTACCTTTGCCATCAGTGATCAGCAAGGTATTCGAGGACTCGCCTGAATTTCGACATCTGACATCCTCACTTAAAATAAGATCATGAATCCCCTCGAAAGTAAATCCGCTGCTGGTACCTACTAAACTGGAAATTGTTGTAACAGTTCCAACCAACTGTCTCGCAATGAAAATAACAACAAAGCTTGAACTTCATCTTCAAATTTGATACCCACTAACGCAAGTCTGGCCAAAATCGAATTCAACTTGTTTATGTTCTCTGTAGTTGAACTTCCTTCTCTCATCCTTGTGTTCACCAGCTCTCGAATTAGAAAAACCTTATCTCTGATCCTGATGGCAGCGACGGTGAGACAATAACGTCTCAAAAAATATTCACGGACCGGAACAGATGCGGCGGTGAGAAACCGAGGCTGAACTGGAACAGAAGCGGCGACGAGAAACCGGAACTGAACTAGAACGGTGGCGGCGGCTGGCTAGGGTTGTACCAAGAGAGCTCTGATACCATGTAAACTGGTATTGTATAAACTGAAATATAATGTAGCTTAATATTCTAAATTAGTTATAATACGTAACTAGAATTGCTTTATCCAACATTAGAAACTAAATTGTACATTTAAGTCACAAGAACCAAATAACCCATATGATCACGCACATCAAAACACCCCTAAATTATGGACAATGCAAGGGGAACAAAAGCATAGTTGAAGGCACCTGTAGAAGGGTCAAACAGCCACTAATGGTGCTTTGCGATCTAAGAGAAGCATTACCAAGTGCTCTATATAAGAAAGACAATGTTGCTGCGCCCCATGAATACCTCCCAGCCTGATCAAAGTTCTCAAACAAAGGAAGATACATAACCGGGACCTTATTACCAGTAGTGGTGGAAAAAACCGTGCTACCAACAAGATATAAAAGATAAGCACGTGTATGTCGTTCAATTTCTTCCACTTGGGCATCCATGGGACACCGAGAAAACGTCTCTTTTAACCAACTAAGTTTGACCATCCCACCACTCGTTGACCTAGAGTCAGGGGTCCGGCCTAAAAACTTCATACAAACAACATCACAGGTGGTGTAAGTTACACCTATGACAGGCTCACCATCAATTGGGAGACCGAGAAGGTAACCGACATCTTCAAGAGTTATTGTCATCTCTCCTACAGTAAAATGGAAAGTATTCGTTTCTCTCCTCCATCTCTCAACAAGAACGGATATGAGTGGATTGTCCAGACTGATTGCTGGGATTAATCTTAAGTAACCGAATCCTGCTTTTTTTACTAATTCGATTTGTTTTGATGTGAGTGTCCATTGATCAAGCTTTGAAGTGTGTTCGTGACATCTAAGGGCACCACGCTCCTGCGATTGTTGATGTTACAAACAAGAGTTAATTACCGTACAACTACAAAGTAGCTACAAAATAAAAAAATTTTGGCAATTTCGACACATTTACTTTGATGGCGAGAGTCCAATAGTTGTGTTTGATTACGTTGACATCGATAATGATTCTGTCAATTTCGATTGTGTTTTAATTAAAACTGATCAAATCAAAAGGTTTAGCTAAAAGTGGAAAAGGTCAACAGGTTGAAAGTTGCCCAAAGTCCATTTTTGTTCCGTGTGTCCCCTCCTAAATCGTTGTATCAACAGATTCATACTATTTCAGTAACAATTACTGTTTTTGTAATCATAATTAATGTATCATTTTTATAAAAGAAATTAAGAAAACTCAGAAAAAAGTGGTTGCGGGTCAACCCAACTAGACCTGAACCATTTAACCTGTTTCCAGCCAATCCCATCTTGACCCGTTACTTGGCACACACATTTTTGCCACCTCTGCTAAGGAATAAAGCAAGAAACATGCAAGTCAGTATAACTTTACCTGACCCTCCCAAATTGCTGATGAAACATGCTTTTCTTGATCATACAATACAGAATCATCAATAGGTCCCGGATTGGTTGAATAAAAGTCCATGGTTTCTAATAATATAGGAACTACATGAAAATGGCGCAAGATTATTAAGAATAATTAGTTGATACAATAGATGGAACCACAAAATTTAACATCTTATTTACATGAGTTCATTCAGTTCAGTTAAAGAAAAACAAAAGCATATATTAGCTGAAGAACAAAGCTAAAACTCGAGCTCTTAGTTGATAAAACAAGAACATAAGAAATGTAAATTTTCAGCAAAAGAAAGATGAGTAAGTTTGAACCAGGGTGATGGTTGATTTTGTCACCATAATTTGGCAAGGGGAAAAAAGTAATACCATAGTGCATAATCATGAATGAAAATTTGGACTTCAAAATATTTCTAAATATACAACACGCCTCATGTTACATTCTGTTCGTAAGATCTCATAATCAACAAAGGCTGTAGGGAATTACCGAGCTCTATTGTTTAGAATGGATGCAAATCGTACTCACAAATAACTTAGAATAAATCACAGGAATGGCAGCCATAACTAATATTTATTTAGTTGTACATTCTATTTACTTAAATGTTACTTTAGTAACTAGTTGTTTTACTTGCTTCGTCTCACGTAAGGAAACAGTGTTTTGCTGTGACTTTGTTATGTGAGATTATTGCACTCCATAAATTATAGGTGGCAAAACGAGCATGTCAGGCTGTATTGGATAACAGGTAGGGTAGAAATTAGCAGGTAAAATGGGTAGCTTTTCAACAACAGGTCAAAATGAGTTGGGATGGATTATGTACTGTTATAGCTCGTGCCCTTCACATTTTTGGCCAAAAAACACAATATAATGAAACAAACTAAACTAATTGATTCTAAATAATGAATTGCATAAAAAAGTAACATGATATCACGGGCCACGTCGAATATGAATAAGAATTGTGAGTCCCTTACAACCCCTTTCTTATATAGACTACTAATAATCTCGACTACTAAAGAGGTTAGCTTTAGGTATTACAAATGGTATTGCTATTGATTCGGGGTCTGTTTAAGTTGTGTAATCCTCACAAGAATGTCGGAAACTGAAGTGGCACAGATCTATACGTCCATAGTTATCAACAACAAATAGTTTCACACAATGATCTATAAGTTAATTACAGGTAATTCGGATACTCCACTAATTTGGGAGCGAAACATTACAGATTGACATACCCTCCTACATCAACAGTGAATTAGAATTGTGAGTTTCTTATAAGGTTTTACAGCCAATTACAGATATAAATACAGTCAATTGGCCTATAGGTTTTACAGCCCAATATCACAAATTCCCAATCACACATGCGGACAAATAGAGATGCAAAGAAAGCATATGCTCAAGAGAAAGAATGTTAACTACCAATCACTTGTTTCTTCAAAAATAAAACTATCGGTATAAAAGTTGAAGAATCAGAAAAAGGAAGGTACCCACTGTAAATTAGAGAGTTTGGCTCGCTGCTACATTGACATTTATGTCTCACTGTAAATTAGGGAATTTTGATGGTTGATGCTTGAGATTGACTTGAGAGAGAGATGATTAATCAGCCTTTGTAGCGTTTCTTCAGCGGATTAAAAGAAATTGGCCTCGCCGGAAATTGTACACAGCGACGGGACCGGAGAGAGAAAATAGAAGCTACGCCTCAGGTCTGCAGTTTGATTTGATGAATACCTAAGACGACATAGTTTCATGTTTTAGGGTCAAGTTACAAATGCTCCTCAGATATTGATGCCCTCGCAAGATTAAGGGGGTGTTTGGGATTACTTATTTACTCTACTTATTAACTTATTAACTTATATAAGTTAATAAGGTGTTTGGGAAAGCTACTTATTTAGCCTACTTATACCATTTTTCAAGAAGTAAGTCCATCCTTACTTATTACTTATAACTTATTAACTTATAGCATAAGTCAATAAGTAGTTTTCAAAGAAAATCCCAAAGTTTTTGAGAAATTACAAATTATGACTTATGACTTATTACCTTTTTGAATAAGTCATAACGAGTTTCAAATAAGTAATCCCAAACACAACCTAAACCATATTCAAACCGATTAACCAAATCGAAACTAAATTACATATTTGGTTTTGTTTTGGTTCAAACTGAAAACCAAATATGTAATTTAGTTTTTGGTTTGGTTTGGTTTCAAGATTTTGAATTCGGTTTAAACAGAAAAAAAAAACGATTGAGTTATACCACTATTTTAATCCATATTTTACAATTAACCCGATTCATTTTTCATATATGGATTATAAATCATTGATTTTATCTTAGATATTTTTTTACGAAGTTGATTATCTTAAATTGATTTTTTTGGGTCTTCAAAGGTCGTTAAGTAACAGGTGCACGATTAGCACATGCATGAGAGTCCTTTTATCATTTCAAACATTAAACTATTTATCTGCTTTTATAAAACTTGGCTTTTGGTTGCGTTTGTTTTACGCATTAAATACTTTATCTAAAATCGAGAAAAGATTACCCCATAAAAATTTTGCATCTGAATAAAACTCTTAATTATCTGACACATAATTATCTAGCTAATAACTATCTGCTGGAACATATAAATCAAAAATATATATATCACCATCGTCAAATATGTCGATTTGATCAGTGAATGTTAACATTTTATACGATGATCTACTAATATTTTTATAATCACAAACTTTTGAAAGCATACATAATAAAGAAAAGTAAGTAACATCTGTAGATAGCCTTAAACCACGCTTTGCACAATCGAACGGAATGTATTCAATAGCACCCCAACAATATCTCATTAACACTGCTATAGATTACAATGTTCACAGACATTTTGCGTATAAGTCAGAACATCAAACACTCTTCAAAGGTAAAAAACATGTATGCAAACACAAATATGATTTTCAAAACCATTATGAAAGTATAAAACCAACTCTGAAAGTAAAAAAAAAAAATTTACCCGGCTAAGTACCATTTTTAGCCGGCTAAAATAACAAAAAAACATAAAGGAGCCGGCTAAAGCCATCCAAGCCAAGCCAAGCCAAGCCAGGAAAGGAGTCGGCTCAAGCCAAATCGAAATTCAGAAAAAAGACGTCGGCTAGCCGGCTAACATGATTAGATGGCTATAGTCGGCCACGTGTCGCGCTCCCATTGGTTCGTACTTTGTCAAATAGAATTTGGGCATGAAAATTTTAGTCTGCTAAGTTTAGCCGGCTATTATGAAGGATATCCTTGTTTTAGCTGCTAAATGAGAGTGTCTATTTTAAATAACTTTTTTTTGTCAAATGTCTATTTTGATATGTTTCCCTAATAAATAACAGAGTTTTTTTTACATATTTCCCCCTCTTAACCTCCTTAATAATATATATACCCAACCATAAAAATCAATTACATATTTATCCGATGCTTACACAATTACCTATTTAGCCTTATATGTAAATTGATATATTTAGAAATGGGATATATGTAAATAGTACTTTAATTGGTTCATTAAGGATAAAATAGTAATTCAATAAGCTATTTTAAATGAATTTGGTAAATATATAATACTATGTTAGAAAACCCGTGTAATACATGGGTTGAACAACAAAAACGACAAAATTCATAAAATTGTATATATTTCTCATGACTGAAAATATGAAATTATGTATAATTATTGATATAAAATAATAAATCAATAATACTGAAAAAAAAGATAATTATAATTCATAAATTTTCATAATTTGAAAGTTAAGGATTTGAATATTCCTATAATATTGAATTTTTTTTAATTGAATTCAATGAAAGTTAATGATTCGAATTGATGTTACCATAATTTCTATTGACTAAGTTTGAGCGAGAAAAACTTTAGTTGACCTTATAAAAATATGACATGTGGCAACATTAGATAGTTATTTATTATATAAAGGATATAAGCTTTAGGATAAGAAAATATGTAATTAAAATTAAGGATCGAATAATATGTAATAAATTAACTTAAAAAAAAGACATATGTAAATAACCCATATAATAGTAATAATAATTAAACCAAACGCACGTCCTCTATTTTAATTTTTCTCAAAAACGAATCTGAATTAGCATAAACTTTTCTGTAATAATAAAATAATTCAACCAAACGCACGTCCTCTATTTTAATTTTTCTCAAAAACGAATCTGAATTAGCATAAACGTTTCTGTTTAATCGCTTCTATTCTACGGATAAGACTGGCGGGTTGTACCCATCTTTTTCCCGCATGATTCATCAGGTAATCGCAGAATTCCATCTCCTTCTCCTTGGTTCCTATACGATTGCTACTCAATCAGACTTGATCCTTTGATTTTTTCGATTTTCTGTTTATAAGAAAACTTTAAAATTCTCCTGTACTGTTGCCATTGATACTTTCTGATTCGTCTCCATGTATTTCTCCATCAGTTGTCAGTCTTTATGTTTGATTTTGACATCAAACGCTATAATTTTCCAATTTCATGTTTGACGATTGCTTGATTAGGGTTGTTTGGCAGTTTCAAAGTGATCATCTCATATTGAATGCACTCCCAAATTAGCAAGCTAGGTTAATAACCTCTAAATCAACTTAAAACCATGGCATAGTGTATTATTTGGTACTCAATTATGATAGGAGTTTAACAGGCAAAATTGTAACTTAACTTGTTCTGTTGGATTTTGATCTCAAATTATAAGTGTGATCATTTTATTGTAGGTGCTAATTGGAGTTTCACGGTTATTGTATATTCTTGAGATTTAATTTATCAAGTGTTGGTTAATGGGGTCAGAAGGGCCTCCATCGGTAGCGTTCCATGTGACAGGGTTTAAGAAATTTCATGGAGTTTCAGACAATCCAACTGAGAGGAATTTGGAAGACTATTTTAAGAAGAAAGGCTTACCAAAGGGAGTGAATCTTGGTAGTTGCACGATTCTGGAGACTGCAGGCCAGGGAGCTATTGTTCCTTTATATCAGATGTTACAATCTGCTGTGAGCAAAGATGTCCAACAATCCGATTCTTCCAAAGTCATTCTGGTCAGTTGCTTCTTTCTTTAGTAATCCTGAAAGAGTATATTCTAAATGAAAGTATGCTGGTTGGTTTTTTTTTTATGCTACACGTACAATTGTGTATAAGCAGCGGTTTTGTTAGGCAATCATTTCCGCTTAGATTACCATTCTGTTAACAATGTCAGGAAAATTATCATTATCATACAACTTCCTAGGTTACTTATAATTTGGAGATCATCCATGATGATTTCATCGCTACATCCAACGACGACCGTATTACCAAATTTCTGTAGGAAAGTATAATATACCAATTGTGATATTCGGTACCCTAAGCATGATATATATAAGCTTCAAAGACAATCTCTCTAACCCCTTTTGCATTTTTTCTATCCGTTTGTTCCTTTGTGATGATGGACAATTCCATGGACTGCGGGAAAGTATCTGATAGAATCTATGAAATTAAGCAGTCGGCTTGATTGAATTCAAAAGGAAATACCCAATTTGAGAAGGGTAAACTCTCCGATTACAAGTACTGATCAAGATAAAATTTACTTATTGGAAAATACAAAAACCAAAGGCTAGCCTAATACTATTGCCGATAACTGCTGCGGGTAGTGGGAAGCGTAACTGCTCTCCCACTACTAGTCTTTCCCGCTACTCTATTGACCCAATGGGTCAAACCAAGAACCAAATACCGCTTCAAATGATCCGAGATCGGGCCCAATATTGGCTTTCTTTCCTTTCCGTTTATACACCTGAATTGGAGCAGCTGAAGCTGGTATCCTATCAGTATCTGTGCTTGGATTATGCATGGATTGGCTAACACTTGGCATCAATGCAATATTAAGTTGTGTGCAAAATGATAAAATAATCTTCTGTGGGGTCTTTAATAGCTCCTCTTATCTAAAACGTCACGATTACACCAAAGTTATATAGTGAAGCGTATTTTTTTCACTTAGCTACTCTATAGATAGAGGGGATGGGTAAATGTGTTAGGGAGCGTTGGTCTACCTCTCTCTTGAACAAGGTGCATGATCTTGTTCTTTTACTTATTATATTACTAGTTTGTTCGACTTACTTTTCAATATCAAAAATTTTAGTCACTTCTCCATATGTTATACTTCAGATCAGTTTGTATACTTATCCATGTCATACCAAGAATTCCAATCTCATGAAGAATATCTAGCACATATTTATTCTGGCATCTGAATAGTTCCCCTCTCTTGATAGGGCACTTCTATTTCGCAGAAATATATGAGCAGGCGGTAAATTATTATCAGGGTTTTATGGTAGAGTGATTAGGAAATAGGGAAATGGAAGATAATGCAGTATAACTTGATGTGGATATTTGGAAGGGAAAACCATCTCTTGGTAAATCATGCTAGTCTAAAGCAATTTTTTGCGAAATGAAGCAGGAGATACCCTTTTAGGTTTTGGCTTTTGGGTATGAAAAGAGATGCATTTAGATGCTATCTAGAATCAAAGTTATGTGAGGCATACCATGATACAAAATAAAAACAAGCAAAAGATTAAATGATTGTATATTGTGTTGGCCCAATCGGACTTGCTAATCACAGGTAATAATCGAAGAACAATAATACGTAACTTGCTTTTGATTGAATCGAATTGGACAACATTTACAGACATCGCCGCTTGCCTATATACATGATGGACCGACGCGTCCATTCGTTCTAGCCCTATCTATAAACGACACATACGTATTTACAGTTTTGACTTTGGGGTTTATACATACACACCCTTATACTATTACATATATACATACTAGACACTAAATATACTTTTCTAACTTGACAATTTTAACCCAAACTATTATTTAGGTTACTACTTCAATACTCCCCCTTAAACTAAATATATTTTAAAGGTCTTCAACTTGCTTGTCTTGCGCTTACAGCAGCATTGGTTCGTCATCATAGATGGGATTAGCTTCATGCACCTTGTCTTCATCTTTATCCTTCCATTGTGTGCATTCACTTGCGAAATGCCAAGTTTACCACAATCATAACACCTAAACTTGCTTTTATCTTTAATTCCTCGACCCATGCTCTTTCCATGTCCACTTTCTCCTTTGTAAAACTTTCTTCCATGTCCTCTACCGCGGCCTTGATTGTTTGATCTTGCTAACAGGAGTTTGTTTTGAAAGCTTTCTTCAGGTTCATCTTGACTTTTGAGACGTTCTTCAAATGTTGTTATTCTGAATACTGCTTCTTCAAATGGCATCGTGTCAAGTTCTGAATACTGCTCAATAGTTGCCACAATTGGTAGAAATTTCTTTGGTAACGAGTTGAGCAACTTTCTCACGATAGCCTTATCCTTCAAGTTAGTACCAAGGCTCTTGAATTTTGCCCTTATATTGCTCAACTTTCCTTAGAAGTCACTTACAGATTCACTCGGTTTCATCTTCAATGCTTCTAACTCACTTCTCAATGTTTGTAGACGCACTTTCTGGACTAAATCTGCTCCTAGATATTGTACCTCGATTTTGTCCCATACTTCCTTCGCAATCGAGTATTGTGCAACTTGCATTAGAACATCTTCCGGTAGTGTTTGGAAGGTCATTGCTCTTGTGGTGTTCATCTTCTTCTCATCTACGGCTTCTTTTGCATCAATCACTTCCCAAAGGCCATAAGCCTTCAATATTGTTTCCATCAATAATGCCCATGTAGTGTAATTTGAACCGGTCAATTTTGGGCATTGAAGTGTTACGTTCCCCTGCTCTCGGTTGGTGTGTTGCTTGATGCATCTTCTATTTTCTTTTCATCTACCATGCTTTAATGTTTTCTTGCCTTTTACTTCTTGCCTATCTTGAAGCTCTTGCTATTTGATCAATCGATCAAAGATCCTTGCTTGTTTTTCTGGCCTACTTGCTAACCAGTATTCTTGCTGCACTTGTTGAATATTGACCAACTTGCTAATCAATATTGTGCCTCCTGACCCACTTGCTAATCAGGTTCTTGCTTATTTGTTGCACGTATCTGACCTACTTGCTAATCAGTTTTGTGCTTCCTGACCCACTTGCTAATCAGGTTTGCGTGCTCTTGACCAACTTGCTAATCAAGTATTGCGCGCTATCTTGCTAGGTTTGATTCTGACCGACTTGCTAATCAGTTTCTTGCTTATCCGGTGATGTCTTGCTTGACCGAATTTAACTTGCTTTGACCAAGGTTTGGTCTTTACTTGCTAAATGAACCAAATGGTTCGGGACTTGCGATGAACCACAACGGGTTCGGTTCTAACTTGCTACGAAATCAGGGATTCTAACTTGCTACTCCCAATCTATTTTTATCAATTGATTCCTTTCTTTAAATGAGATTTTCAAAAATTATTCACTAAGGTTTGTTTTGAAATTTTTTCAAAAAAAACTTGATTCAAAAATGGGTTCTTTCAAAAACAGGAATCAATAATCAAACAATTCTATTCCAAAATAGATTTTAATTCGAGGTTTTCTAACCTTTTTCTCGAATCTGCTGGTTTCAATTTGGTCCAATCCGTTCTTGTTGTCAATTTCTTATTCGATCTCTGCTTGTTACTTGCTATGTGTAGAATCCGAAATCCAAAGAACAAAGAACCACACTCCTGGTCTTTATTTGTCTTTTGATCGAACACAGGTTTCAACACCAAAAAAAATCAAACGTTGGTTCCAAATTGCTTGCCTCTGATCAATTTATTGTGTCTACGCAACCACTGCCGCCTTCTTTCTTCTATTCGGTAATTGCAACATAGAACCCAACAAACGTCACTTTTTTGTTCCTTCTTTCCTTTGATTTCTTCTGTTGCTATACAAAACAAAATTGTTTCTTCCTGTATTTCTTATACGCAGACCCCAACCACACCAAAGACAAAATTGGTGTTCTTCTTTATGCGCTAAAACCCAAACAGAATTCCCTGAATCGATGCACTCGATTCTTCTCCAATTCTGTTTCTTCTTGATCGATCTTATCACTGCTTCCCTGAATTGATTTAACCTGGCTCTGATACCACTGTTGGCCCAATCGGACTTGCTAATCACAGGTAATAATCGAAGAACAATAATGCGTAACTTGCTTTTGATTGAATCGAATTGGACAACATTTACAGACATTGCCGCTTGCCTATATACATGATGGACCGACGCGTCCATTCGTTCTTGCCCTATCTATAAACGACACATACGTATTTACAGTTTTGACTTTTGGGTTTATACATACACACCCTTATACTATTACATATATACATACTAGACACTAAATATACTTTTCTAACTTGACAATTTTAACCCAAACTATTATTTAGGTTACTACTTTCAATAAGACAAAAAGGTACAAGCCATTCGCGATTGGCCTACTCCTACTTCCATTCAACAAATTCGAAGCTTCCACGGGTTGGCTTCGTTCTACAGGCGTTTTGTCCGAAATTTCAGCACCATCGTTGCACCAATGACTGAATTGACCAAACTCAAACACTTTGAATGGAATGACCAGGCCAGTTTGCATTCGAAGAACTAAAACGACAAGTGTCATCAACTCCGGTCCTAGCGTTACCGTGTTTTGATGATGTTTTTGAAGTAGAATGTGATGCTTCTGGTGTGGGTATAGGGGCTGTTCTTGCTTAGCGCGGTCGTCCCTTAGCATATTTCAGTGAAAAGTTTAATGATGCTAAGCGACGGTATTCTACATATGACAAGGAGTTCTATGCTATCATTCGTGCACTCGATCATTGGCAACACTACTTGATTTCCAAGGAGTTCATTTTACATTCCGATCATGAAGCCCTAAAGTATATTCAAAGCCAACACAAACTGCAACCGCGACATGCCAAGTGGGTTGAGTTTTTACAGATTTTCACTTTCACCATCAAGCACAAGTCGGGAAGGTTGAACAAAGGCGCCGATGCTCTCTCTCGAAAGTATTTATTGATGCAGACTATTTGTCCCATGGTCGTTGGTTTCGAGGCTATCAAGGATGATTATCCCACCGATACGGAGTTTGGGGAATTATTTACTCGTTGTCAGCAGCAAGCTGTAAGAGATTTTCATGTGATAGATGGTTTTCTTCTCAAGGGCAATCGACTTTGTATTCCCAAAAATAGCATCCGCGAATCCTTGATTAAAGAGGTTCATGAAGGTGGGTTGGCTGGACACTTTGGTACTGATAAGACCACCATGATGCTAATGCAACATTTTTTCAGGTCAAAGTTGGCTCGAGACGTTCACTTAATCAGGCGATGTGCTACATGCCACCGAGCCAAGAGTAAATCGTCACCCCATGGTATGTACATGCCCCTACCTGTCCCCAGTGCACCATGGGAGGATGTAAGCTTAGACTTCATTACCGGGTTACCCCGTACTCGACGCAACAAGGATTCGATTCTTGTAGTTGTTGACCGATTCTCCAAAATGGCACATTTTCTTGCCTGTCATACTACTTATGATGCCGTCCAAGTAGCTAATTTGTACTTTTAGGAAGTGGTTCGTCTCCATGGGATACCTAAATCACTCGTTAGTGACCGCGATGTGAAGTTCTTAAGTCATTTATGGGTGACATTGTGGAAGAAGTTGGGAACCAAACTGAAGTACAGTACTTCAAGCCACCCTCAGACGGATGGTCAAACCGAAGTTACTAATCGTACCTTAGGGGCCCTTCAGTGATCGTTAATCAAAAGTAATCTCAAACAGTGGGACGATCTTTTGGCATCTGAATAGCTCCCCTCTCTTGACAGGGCACTTCTATTTCGCAGAAATATATGAGCAGGCGGTAAATAATTATCAGGGTTTTATGGTAGAGTGATTAGGAAATAGGGAAATGGAAGATAATGCAGTATAACTTGATGTGGATATTTGGAAGGGAAAACCATCTCTTGGTAAATCATGCTAGTCTAAAGCATTTTTTTGCGAAATGAAGCAGGAGATACCCTTTTAGGTTTTGGCTTTTGGGTATGAAAAGAGATGCATTTAGATGCTATCTAGAATCAAAGTTATGTGAGGCATACCATGATACAAAATAAAAACAAGCAAAAGATTAAATGATTGTATATTGGATCCTTAGGAATCATAATTCATGCGTATCTCCACTAACGTCCAAGAATTATGTTTATGACATTTAAATGATAAATGCAAAGGATAGAAAAAGTTGAAGGAACTTAGTGGGAACTCGGAAGTAAAACCCATGTCTCTTATACCATATCATAGTAGAACAATCTGAAATAGGCTATTGTAGAAAATATAACAAACTTTTATTGTTTGCTAAAAGTTGTATCTATAAATCACTTCAGCACAATCATTGTTCCGATAGATGTGAGTCACGACAAGTTTTTATTCATGTTAATTGTATATATTAGACTAGGTTAAACTCTCGTGTATTACACGGGTTGAATAAATATGGAGAAGATAATTATAAAATGGAGATCATAAAGAGTCGAAGACCCGAAGATGATTGATAGAGATCTGATAGAGATGAATGATAAAAATGGAGAAGATAATTAAATGAACACAGCAGATTATAGTATTAATAAACTCAAAGGAAATAACAAAGAAGAATGGAACGATAACCAGGAATAGTAAGAACAACCAGGGCTATGCCCTCTCTCTCTACCACAAGTAGGAGCCTAACAAACTAACAAACTCAATCCTACCTCACTATGCCTTATTCTCTCATACTTATACTACCCCCATATTACACTTTATCCCCTTGAGAATACCTATAGCTCATTCCCTCACATATCTCATTCCCATCAATACTCTCCCCTTCCAAACAGTCTTGTCCTCAAGACTGGGAACGGTTGTGTCGTCTGGTGGCCGGCCCTGCCCATGCACCACCCACGAATGATGGGATCCAACAATTAACCCAATAACTGGACCTACAGTCTTGTACCACCAACGAATACCCGGTAGTCTTGTAAGAAAGAAAATTCCAGCAGAGGCTAACCTGCCAAAATACAGAACCTGATCAGCATGAAGTACGTTACCGCCTTTCCAACCAAGGCGACGATCGCCCATTTTGAACAGAGACACCACTGATGCCATCGGAGGCTGTTTTCCCAGTGATGGAAGTTGCTGAAATCGAAGTACAGTGAGTAGGAAATCCTCGAAAACCCCGAGTCGACTAGCAGATTGGGGAAGCACTCCCTGAATTGAAGTGGAATTCCCGTGCAACCCGAAAGCAATAGAGGGAAATGCAGATGGAAGCACTGGAATCAGAACGTCGTCCATAGAACCGAACTTCCCTTCCAGTAATGATGCGCCAACCCTAGTGGGACCAAGTCGGGCTGGAAGAGGTTGTACACATAACAAGCCTAAATCTGGAGAGCCACGGCCCACAATAACTGCCTGCTCCTCACCGAGGCCCACCCCTGTGTTGGGGCCCAGTATCCCATGTAAATCGACCGATAGGACTTCAGTCGCGCTATGCGACCTCCAACGACCATGGCTAAGTGGTGGGGCTTCAGATCTGGAAATGAAATCCCGCAATGGAGTTGGAGAACGATCTGGAAGAAGAGCCGGGAAACCGGAACACGAAGCTTCAATCTCGCGGGAAAAAATAGACCCAGATTGCGTAATAGTAGCCAATTGCTCAGAATGATTATGAATTTCCAAGCCACTGAATCGTTGGAGTAATTCAGATTGGAAGTCGGTCCACGAAAGAGAATCATGTACCTGATTGATCACAGTGAAATAGTGGTGTGCGACCCCTACCATGCTCAGTTGAGCCAACCGAAGACGAAGGGCATCAGGGGTGTCGTTAATGGCAAAATAGAGATTAGCTTGCTGAATCCGTCCCTGAGGATCAAAACCCCTGAGCTCAGGATGTGTGACCTGCTGCACGGCCCCTGGTAAGCCGGAAGGAGCATCACTCGGACCAAATTGAGGACCCGAAGAAGAGAATACCTCACCGGAAAAAACAGATTCAGATTCCGACGAACCCTCCCCTGGAGGTGTCTCCTGATTCTTCATCCAATCCAGAACTGTCTTTCGAAATTCCCTAGATGCCGCTCGATCCGCCTCAAATGCTTTCAGAATCGATTTGATATCAGCAACATCACGTTAAAGCTGTTGAATCTGGCCTTCCTGAACATCGATCCGAGCAAACAAACGTGTTTCCATGGAATTTGAAAAAGAAAATGCAGGTCGGACCAATGATAGAGATCTGATAGACATGAATGATAAAAATGGAGAAGATAATTAAATGAACACAACAGATTGTAGTATTAATAAGCTCAAAGGAAATAACAAAGAAGAATGGAACGATAACCAAGAATAGTAAGAACAACCAGGGCTATGCCCCCTCTCTCTACCACAAGTAGGAGCCTAACAAACTAACAAACTCAATCCTACCTCACTATGCCTTATTCTCTCATACTTGTACTACCCCCATATTACACTTTAGCCCCTTGAGAATACCTATAGCTCATTCCCTCACATATCTCATTCCCATCAATGATCATATGATGGGAAATGATTGTAAAGTTTGTGAGTAGGAGTATAAAACGATAGAATTTTGGTGGGTATGATATTGCGTAGGTATGTAGCATGGTTAAGAGCATGTTGCCAAAATCATAATGGGACTTGAGAATGGGTAAGAATGGTATGAATAATATTGTTTATTGATCGGATTTTACGTTCCGATTTTCCGTTTTGAGATGAGGTGTATGGGCAAGAAAAATGGAAAACAATGCCATTTGAGGCACAAAATTGTCGAAACGAATTATTATCATACTCTTTACCATTGTCACATTGAATTGATTTTATCTTTTTATGAAATTGTGTTTGAATATATTTGTGGAACTTGTGAAAAGTTGAAAATACTTGAGATTTATGAGCAAGGGGGAGGTCTATAAAAAAACTTGTGTAATCATCTAGAAATAAAAGATAATAACGGTGCCCTACGGGACTAACAACCGGAGATGTCCAAACATCACTATGGATAACATCAATCGATGCATACGTAACAGAAGTAGAAGAAACAAACGGTAATTTAACATGTTTTCCCAATATGCAAGATTGATAAACGGATAAACTGTTTTTATTACGAAAAGAAAATGACAAATGTTTATTTAAAGAACTCAAAATAGTCGATCCCGGGTGTCCCAGATGTTTGTGCCAAAGATCCCGAGTGAAAGCAGCAAAGGTAGATGGACTTGTGACGTTGGACGAAGACAGGAAGGTGAGCGGATAGAGGTCACCCGTGCTGTTACATCTAAGGAGAGGGGTGCGTGTATGGAAATCCTTCACATGAAAACCGTATGGATCAAATTCGATGGAAATACTATTGTCGATTGTTAGCCGACATACAGAAAGTAAATTCTTTATTAAATTAGGGACATGAAGCACGTTGTAGAGATTTAAAAGGGGAAAAGGAGAGGGTAAGATTTGGTTACCGGTGCCATGGATTGGAATGCGAGCGCCATTACCTACAATTATGTTCCGAAAAATACCCTTATTGACACAAGAAGAGAAGTTACCTCGGTTGTTTGTCATGTGGGATGTAGCGCCTGTGTCCATGTACCAATTTGGATATGGTGGAGTTAAGTTCATGGTGTGAAAAGCCTGTTCCAAATCAGTTGGAGTGTAGGAGGCTTCGGATGCAGCGTATGCTTGAGGTGGACGTGGACCCAGAATACCCGGTGAAGCAGAACTGGTTTGACTGTAACTGGGTTGTTTCTGTTGAACTGTAGGGTATGGACATGGTGGCAGTGGGCTTTGGGCCCAACGGGATTGGACCGAATTATGTGAAGCCCAGTAGGGTGCATTTGAGTGTTGGGCTGGCCAAGGCTGCTGCGGCTGGTAATTTGTCCAGTTTGATGGCTGGTATGGTGGCCTGTTTCCACCCTCTTATTGACCGTGACCACCGCGTGACCTGCCACGGCCACGACCTCGACCCCTTGACATGCTAAACTCCGGTGGCTATCCCTGTGGGTAATGAGAATACGGAACCGTGGGACGAGCAGTTTGAGTGTTTAGAGCGGTTCCGTCCGACGCTGCCGAATTGGCGGCCTGATTAGCTTTTCTGGTCTCTTCAAGGAGTTTAGACCTGGCTTTGTAAAATTCTGGCAAAGGTGTGGTTTGTTGGATCATGGCTATGCCCTCATATGAATCGTTTAGACCAGCAATGAGTTGTAGCACAAGACGTTGATTCGTAACCGGGGCACCAACGTTAGATAGTTGGTCAGACAACATCTTCAAGGCTTGCCAATACGCCGAGCAGTTTGGGAAATTTGCCAGTTTTGTTGTGACAAATTTAGGTTCGAGATAAACGGCTCGTTGGTTCTCGTTATCTTGGAAAATGTTTTCTAGAATTTGCCAGGCCTGGGCGGCTGTAGTATTGGGTTTCAATATGGTGTTAAGATCGTTCGATATAGTACTGTAAATCCACTGAATAACAATAGCATCCGGTCGAGCCCATAGTTCTGCATCGATTGGAGGTTTAGGAGAAGAAGAAGAAGAAGATTGCACCGCTGCTGGGTTTATGGTTTTGGGTAGGATGTGATCAATTACATGAAATGCACGGCAATGAATCTTCAAGAGTTCGGACCATTACATGTACTGAGCGTTTTCCATCTCCAGAGTAATTGGAATAAAGTTCCGAATATTTGTCATCATGAGAGCAGGATGAAGCTTTCCTTCCATAGTTGAATCTGCTGGGAAAAAAATTGAGGGTTAAGAGAAATCGAAGAATGAAGGAGGCTGCTGTGATGCTAGGGTTCTTGGCACGGTACAGAGAAGAAAGTTCCGATTTTGGGAGATGTAGGGTTGGTAATCACAAGGGTCTCTGATACCATGAAACTGGGTAATAATTGTATGCCCTTTTTCATTCCATCGATCCAGAATATATAGAATACAAGTTACACTTTAATACCAAAAGTTTACATAAAATACAAGATATGCTAATAGTTAGAATGGGCGGAAGCGTACACTTGCTTTCCCATAGCATACCGGTAGTTGGCGGGACCAGCCAACACTGCCTACCAGTCACTGTTGGCGCAACCACCTCACCCCCCACCCCCACCGGCACTTGCCGTGCTATGACCCGACCCAACCACCCGTTTTGCCACTCTTATCCACAATCCAACCCATCTTTAACTAAGAATCATTTAATCTTGATATTTACACACTTGTGTCCATAGATCTGTTTCCTTTAAACATTGATGTCAATCTATAGGAGCACATTTTTTTCATGCCATATTTCAAATAAATATTACAGCTACATTTTGGAGTTAATAGTGGGGCCACAAGATTTGCTATTGAGCACCAGGCTGTAAATGAAGCTACTTTCCGCTGTCCTGATGAGATGGGATGGAAGCCTCAGGTCAGTTTTAACTCCTTCACCCCATTATTCTATTGCTATTAAATGGCCTGTAATGCCATTTGTTCTTTTTTATTTCAGAAAGTGCCTATTATTCCATCAGATGGTGGGATTTCAAAAGCCAGAAAGGTATACATATCAATTTCTTATAGATGAGAGAATTTACTGTCTCGATTTTTACCAGTCTCATTGAAATGTTCTGTTTTTACTCCAAAGGCATGCTTTTTTACTTATACTTGTACATATTTTTTGAACTCTTGAGAATATGATACAGACATACTATCTATGTCTTTAAATCGAACCCACTAAATTGACAATGGGCCAATATGGTTGTTAACGGGTCAAACATGAAAAATTAAAATCTTTGCTAAGAAGGAAACCAGTCATATAGCCCATGGCATAATGAAGTGTCTACAACCTACTAGATTATTTTATTCAAAACAATGTATGATGATCGTATTACAAGTTTTCGACTTCGGCCCAACCCGTTCTCTTGTGAGGCTTACATGAAGTTGAATTTGTTTATGCAGGCATTCCTTCCCGTGGATGATATAACCAAATCCTTGGCAAAAATGGGTTATGACGTGATGCGGGCCGCTTTGTATGCAATTATGTATACTATCATTCCCTGCTATTTGCAGAGCAAAATGGGATAAAATCCTTGTTTGTACATGTGCCACTCTTCCTATCAATCAACGAGGATACTCAAATGCAATTTGCTGCTTCCTTGTTGGAGGTACTTGCTTCTTTATATTAGAAACTATTATCCAATGTTGTTTGTCTGTCTTTATCGTTTCCACTTCGTATTGGCATCCATGTTTTATTCTAATAATCGTTTTACAATGTTTTTCTGCTTCTTTTGTTATATTTCAGAAGTTGTGAATATTTGATTTAAGTCGTCGTGGTTCATTAACGACCTAGTTCGGGTTGTATTTGTATTTATATTTGGCCTTTTGGCGTTTTACACATGGGTGCATTACAATGTAAACCGGAGTGGCTTCTTTCATTCTGTTGAAGGTTGTGCAAGTGATTATGGTTTTTATTTTATAGCGAAATCGCAACATACACCAATGAAAACGAATCGATTGAACATGAGGTTGTTCGTTAAATCCAACCAAACAAATAAATACACATAAATTACTTTAGTGTCCTTGTTTTTTCATTAAGAAAATAAGATTTGGAAGCATTTTCCTCTAGAAAATCTAGTTTGTATTCATTCATTTATAATCTATATCTATACTATATAATAAATAAAGGTTTTGGTGGGACAATTGTCACTCACACGTGCATCCTCAACATTTTTTTCCCGCCTCTCCTATTAATTATACAAATTTCTTTAATTTTTATAATTTTTGTTTTCTCGTCTCTCCTATTAAATAATAATGATTTTTATAATTACTTTTATGAAACGTTTTTTATTTAAAAAAATAGGTTTGTTCATAAAACATTTTTTTAATTTAAACATTTCTTCATTCTTTTTATAAAACATTTTAAAAAAATAATTATATAATATTTTTATAATTTACAAATCTTCATAAACACTGATGTTTTATACAAGTTTTATTTATTCAACCCATGTAATACATGAGTTTTAACCTAGCCAAATTGGTATCAGTTTTCTCATCTACATCTCTATAATTTAACTAACTATAATATATTTTCAAATTTATCTTTAAATTTATTTTGATCTCTCACATCTTATTCTCTATATCACTCACAAACATTTATTATATTATTTTTTCTCTTTCTTATACACCCACAAAAAAATATAAAGTTTAAAGAAAATGGATCTCTGTATTTAAAAAATCTTTATTTACTAAACTATAAAATTTAAAGATAAAGATAGAGGTTAAAAATAGAAGAAAACTCTAAATAATAAAAATGAAGATAGAGAGAGAGACATATGAATGCTCTTACAATTCTCTTAGGTGGGGTTACATCATATATATATATATATATATATATATATACTAGGTTATAGACCCGTGTATTACACGAGGTTGTATAAGACTATTACTTTTTACACAAGTCAGTTTCTTTAGGGCAGTCACACTTCCGACAATAATATGACCATCATGCTCTAGACTATATCTGGTAATGAAATTGCAACTGGTAGAATTTTGAATTAACTACCTAGTTATTTTCTTATAATAATTTTAATATAAAAATTGAAATAAAAATGAATTTATCCAAATTAGGAATGATTTTTAATTTTTAACCAAATGAAATTTTAAAAGGGTAATGATTGTCATTATTAATTAACTAGCTTTAAACCCGTTTAAACATTAATATTACACTGATGAATATCTAAACATGTATTCTAATACAACATTTGATGTTTTATAGATTATTTTTTCATGTCTCAAACGTTAATAATATATCAATGAGAGTCTTGAAAATATTAAAAAAAGACATGAAAATGAATTTACTAAATGTTGTTCTTGGAAGAGTAAGATTAAATATATGTTAAATGAAGATTACAATGATAATTTATAAATTTAAAAACAGTTTTTTTTGTAGACAACATTTGAAGTAATATTACATATCGTCATTACCGTCCCAAGTCCCGAATGCCCAAGATCGACGAGATGTTTTCTCAACGATGTTTATGATGCAGCCTGTAAAAACCCCAAGCAAGTCAGAACATTTCCAGTATGACGTATGCAACTGTAAAACATGCTTACAAAAGCTGAAAGGGTGGAATATGATGAAGATGTCTCGAAGAAGAAGAAATGGGCCCAAAAGTCTATGAAGAAGAGATACGAAGTAGGAGATCCAAGCGTTGGCCTTCTTGGTGAACCATCGGGCAAGTTTGATTACTATATCCTTTATGGTTACTCACCCCTAAAGCCGAAACCTAAACATGCAAACCTTCATCACTCAAAACCTTTCCTCCTTCCCGGCTAAAAGGAATGTTCATGATCACCCCATCTCCCTCATCCTCAGAATACCAAGATGAATTCTCGGCTTTAACCATGTTCGAAAACCCTCAACAGAAAACCAAGCACAGTTGAAAAATTAAGAGTTCCAACGTCGTGGGTCATACCGGTTCCCCTAACCAGATTACTGCTGCAAAAGCTACCTTGAACTGGCAAAGTGAGAACACGGTTGCTAAGAACATTGCTCAGAACAATGTTCTTAAGACTATACTAGCTCAACAAATCAGGTTTAACCAGACCCAGGAAGCCTTGGTTAACAGGGTACACTCCCTTAAGAACATCATCTATGAAGTTCGATCCAAAATTCTTGGACTTCATAATGAATTACTCGAGATGGTCCGTACTAGCACTACCTCACAAACCCCTAAGAGGCCTTTTTCAGAAAGAAGCCAAGATGAAGTTCGTGAAAACCCAAATTGCATATCTTAAAAAACAACAAAGAACTTCAACTATGGTTGATGACCCATGGAGATTGCCAAGTGCCTCGTTTGTCAGAACAACTTTTAACCCACAACCGTTACCAATACCACCGTTGTCACAAACATCACCGTTAATGAATATCTGGTCAAACAAACAAGCTCAGATTAGAGCAAGAGCCAGAAAGTGATCATCAAACCCCAGTACTTCCTCGAGCAGTACAGGACACAAGCCATCCACCAGCGGTCCCAAGAAAGAAAAGGGTGTCCAAGATGACAGTTGATGGTGGTCTCCTCAAAAGCCCCTGAAATGCTACTCTCTAAGATGGATAACCCTATTTCCTCCCTCTTCCAGTCCACTGTCCGACATAACCAAACAACATTACCGATCATTGCTCCACTCTTCACCCCTCATTCTGATGAAGAAATGAACACCCAGTCGGATGTTCAATCAAGTTCCTATGACGAGTTGGCATCAAACCACGAGTTTGAGCACTTGTTCATGGAAGAACAGAACAGACTGAACGAGTTGATTTTGATATTGAAGATACTACCTCCAGAGCAGAAGCACAAGACCATACACGGGGCAGTAATGTGTTTACAAACACTGATTCAAAACAACAATTCACCTTCGATGACATCCCACCATCAAAATGGCGTGAAAGAAGCGTTGAAATGTTGTCATGGTGTTCCGCTGAACTCTAATTGTAACATCCATGATTTTCAGGCCATAAATTTTCTTCAATCATTTTATTATTTAAGCACTTGAAATCCCGTACTTGCCCAACACTTCATGTCACATTAACTATTATCTTAACGTGTATTAATTTGAAATTTCTAACCTTTCAATAACATATTATTTTCTATTATATATATATAACATGTGTATGTATAATTATATAAATATATACATATATACACTTAAATTATAAATATATATGTACATATATATATATATATATATATATATATATATATATATATATATATATATATGGTTATATTTTTATTTAATAAACCATTTGCAATTTTATAAATATGGAGTTCCTATATAAAATAGTTTGAAATAATATAAAATACCGTTTTAGACTTTATTATAAGTTTTATAAAAACTATTTTTATAACAAAATCTTAATTTATTAAGTCTTGAACCTCCTCATCAACCTTTGAACATTTGGAACCCTCAATTTGAACCCTTACTCTTGGTATTGAACCTATTGCCCTAATTTTGACTTTACACACAAGTTCTTGACCTATTTTGACTTTTGAAAGTCAACAGCCCCAATTCTTTGAAATTCAAGGCAATAATCGATCAAAAATGAAATCCAATACTTGCCTAGTATGGCAAATTGATCCTTGATAAATTTCCAACCCAATTAGCAAACCAATTAAGCAGATTTGGCGGCTGAATTCGAATTTAAACACGTTTGACCATCTAGGGTCAAACCGAGTCAAATTTGGTATCAAATCATGAAATTAAACGGATTTAATTGCCTCTAACCCCGCTCAGACAATGCTAGTACGTTTACAAACCTAGATTATAACCCAATTCTTTGAGAATCAAACAAATGGAATTAAAAATCAATCCCTCGGCTCCGTGAGACTTGTCTCACGATTCTTGCAGCAGGTCAAGCCTAATACCAGGTAATTCTTACACCCATAGTTTCGTTTTTAGCAGTAGAATAAAAGCCCTATGATTCCGGACCCTCATTCGATCGAATCTCATCTGTCTTGTTCAAGAAGTAACCTAGGGTTTCGGTTTGTTCATACGATTAAAAACAGTCTAAAACGATCTTATAATCAAATCAAATCACACAGACAATCTCGTAATCATAAGTTCAATAATAGCCCTAATGCTATCGTTTGGATCAGAATTGTTTTGATCGATTTAGTGCTTACAGATCGATCGGGTGGGGAAGAACGGGTTAGCGAATGTTCGTGTTAAAAGAATGTGGGTTTGAGTTTTGGTAAGTCTGGACAATCGGAACGTGGTGGTAAGGGTTTGGTTGTATACATCATAGGTCGCGTGTTCGAGTCCTGGTCCCAACTTTTCTGCATTTTTTTTGTTATTACAGTCTGTCTGATTTCGAATAATTGTTAAGTTCCTTCAGGATCATGTTTCTTCGCATCAGGGCTCATAGTCCAGTTGGTTAAGGCTCTGGACCTGGTCAAAACATACATGGGTTCGAACCCTGTGGTCTACACTTTTTTTTAAATCAGTTTTAACACTAAAATTGTTTTATAAAAATAATTCTATGAATCCTATAACCCCTAAAATGTAATTAGTACAATAATTAACCAGTTTGCAAGGTGAAACAAATATTCTTTTATTCAATTGTTTTTAGAACTTTAATAATAAAAACATAAAAATCATTTGAAACATAATTTAAATAAAATTGTTATTTAAAAACAAAAATATTTTTATTACCTACTTAGTTTATAAAGTATGATATGATTTTTAACTTGTAAAGTTTTACACGATCGTTTTATAAATTACAAAATCTTTTTTACCCTAAAATAAATAACTAATTAGGGTATTAAATATATTAAAGAATTACAACATAATTTTCTAGTTATATTAATATATATTTGGATTATTCTACACTACCTTTGAAACACTTTTCATAGTAATAATTAAATAGATAAAAAGACTTTTATATATTTACATATCTATTTAAACTAAATAGTTTTATAAAACCTTAATCACTTATTACTATTTTATTCATAAACAAAGGCACTTACATTGATTAGACGTTTTGCCCCTAAGCTTTTATTAAAAAATGAATGCAATTATACATGTTTTTACACACAACCTTTACATGAGATTACGTAAGCACCCTTTGAACACAAACAAGTCCCCACATTCATTCGACCAAACTCTTACTCAACCCGTTTGTACAATAGGATTTGTCCTAGTCTTTTGTGCATGTCATTGATTACATTCATACAATTCAATTATAGGTTAACCTTGTGGTTAGCTAATCACGTGTGCAACATATTACTTGTGTGATCTACAAACTACTATTACAAGTGAGTTTACGTAGCCCCTCTTTTACATTTTACATATTTTTGGGGTGAAACATGATTACACAACAAACGTTATTTGCAATTACACACGTACAATTCTACAATATGATCATATGTGTTTATTTGTGCTTTATGCTTGAATGCTATTTGTTAAGGCTGCATATACATAATACACTTATGCAATCATTAACTCTTTACATCAGGATAACATATGTTGTTATGCCCTACATTTACATCAGGATAACATGTGTTGTTATGCCTTACATTTACATCAGGATAACATGTGTTGTTATGCCTTATATTAGGATAACATGTGTTGTTATGCCCATTCAGTTACAAGGTTTCGTTTGTGTAACTAGCTTAACTTAGATTCTCCATAAATGCTTTATAAACCATGTATCATATGAATTGTACACAAAACATTTGAACTTTACTTGTGGTGTCAAAACCTATGTATACTCACCAACTATTTATAGTTGACCCTCTCATTTTATCATGTTTCAGGTACATATGTTTGAGTTAAGATTTCAAATTGCTTCACTTAGGATTGAGGACCTAGTGTTAAACTTAATAAAGATATTCATGTATTTTTGATTCATGTAATGTTGTACTTGATTACTTGAACTATGAAATGAAATTAGTGGTTTAATTATTTCAACTATAGAAACCATGAGCTTATGAACAGTCTACATGTCCCGCCCCGACGTTTCCGCCGTCGGTTGGGGTGTGACACCAATATTATAACACTGATATGGTCATTAAACATTTTTTAAACAGATGTCAAGGGTGGCTATAGACAGTTACAACTCCAACAGGTTAAGACAACCAGAAGAATTCATACACATAATCCATAGTGAGTTCATAGGAAATCTAGTTGAATTCACAGTTTGGGCTCGAGAAGAATTCTTAAAAATGAAATGTTGTTCTTTCCAACCAAAAAACCTTGAGAAGCACTACGACAGGATATCAGAGCGATTCTACTACCTCCATGGAGTCGATGATGTAAATCTCAAGCAGGTCTTCCTAAACTCTTTTCGAGAGTCCCTTTCAAATGAGGCTTTTAGAGAATTAGAAAACAAGAACCTCACGGTTGCTCAAGACTCACTTGGATAATTGTACCAACTGATCTTAAACGCTTTATCTAAGCTATGTAACCAAAAAAAGTTCATAGTTGACTTCGAAAAAACTTGATGTGTGAATTTGATGTAGTTAAATATTATATAATAATATTTAGAGATTATGATTTCACGAGATCAGGTTTTAAATTTATAAAATGATAAGTACTTTAACTTAAAACACACACAATAGGCAAGTGTATCTATCGCAACGTAATATAGTTTAGGTAAGAACCAAGTATCGAACCAATGGACACGGTCGAGTTCCAATACTCAACTTTTGTTATCGTTTAGCCAGATTAATTAGTGAGTGGGTTTTGTGTGCTTATGAAGCAGAATAGTAAATAACAGAAAAGTAAATGTTGTAAAGTAAATAACATAAAAGTAAAAATGTGCGTGATGTGTGTAACAGAAATGTAACTAGCAGAATAATAAATAGCAGAAAAGTAAATATGTCGGAAATGATCAGGTCACGGAGAGTATTGCTTCGGGCTTCAAATCAGCTTGGTACGTGATAATGTTAAGTTGACTAATTCAGTGGTATGACTACTACAAACTTGTGACCCGGATCACCGCTAGAGCCTCGTCCTCGCGACATTTGATTCACAAATTATAATCTTTAAATTAAAATAGTTGTGCCTCCCATTAGGGACAACAGTTACCCTCAACTCTTCGAATGGTCATCACCAGGTTGGTTTAAGAAATCGAACTTAAAATGCTTTATATTAGAGTTAAATAGGTGAACTAAATACAAAACACATGTGAAGTTAGACTGAATGATAGCCGTCTAGAGGGAGTTAGACGAGTGGAAAAACCGTGAGTGTGGGCGGTTTTGTTTTTTGTTTTCTTTGTAATTATCTTAAGCAATATAACGAGTGTTTACAATTGAATCGAAGTGTGTTCTTGAATAACCATAATCATTAGATTCCGCCTAGTGATTGTGAGAATTGATATCGTGTGTGTGTTAATCGAAGATCCATAAAAGATTGGGACTTCCAATTGGTATCAGAACCATTAAAGTCATTCAAGGCTCGGTTTTGGATATCAACAATTCAAGACAAAGGTGTTAAGGTATTGTGTTTTTGTTTTCGGTTGCTTTTATTGCTAATCAGCTGCATTCGTAAAGGTTTTTCATCATATTCTACTGAGAATCAAAGATCTGCGTTGATTTCGTTAGAAATCTGTTTGAATTAGTCTTCGTGTTCTTCGGGTTTGATTTGAAGTTCAAATTTTAAATCCCATAATTTTCTGGATTTATTTTGGAAACTAAATTATTCACAATTTGAGTTCATGGAAATTTGAGTTCATGGGATAGGATTCACGGGTTCCAGTTCACTGCTTCGCTACTCGGGTTCAGGTTCTCGGGTGTGGTTCACGGGATTGCTTCATGGGGCTAATTCACAGGCACAGAGGGACAGTTCACGGGTTAATTGGGTGAAACTTCACGGTTGGTTACTAGTTAACGGCTCAATCAAAGTTCACGGGATTAAAAAAAATTGAGAGGACGTTTATACCTCTATTCAGAGTTGTTTTTGAAAAGTTGACGAAAATAAGATTTTTGTTATGAAAATTTTTGGAGGGAAAAATTTGAAAATTTTCTTGGTCAAAATTTTGAGAGGACGGTCATAGATCTACATGGATTCATTTTTGAGAAGTTGACAATATTAGAGTTTTAGTGAAAATTTTGGTGGGAATATTCGTCCTATCAATCCAAATTCAAGAATCATAATGTTTTCTACATTTGGATCAGTAGAAACAACTTAATCATCTTCAGCTTCAGTTCCACCAGAGGTAACATCTGATCTCTGTTCTCAATTATTTATTGATAAGATGAAGATGTATAGAAAGGAAAATTCTGATTTGAGGTTTGAAATAGAAAACCTTAAGTATCAAAAATCAAAGTTTTCTAAAACTGAGAAGTCATATAAAGAAGTGGAAGAAGCTAGTAAGAAAGATATTTCACTTCTCAAATCTCAACTAAGTCAGAAATGCTGTGTGTATACTGATGCTAAGTAAGAGATTAAAAGGTTGACTACTGAATTAGAACAAGCCAAAACAAATTTTGCTGAAGCAAAGTTCCAAGTAGAATTCTTTGGTGAATCTAGTAAGGTAGGTGATATGCTGGAAAACCAACTTCATAAACCTGGGAATGGGTCAAATGGAATTGGGTATAATAACATGCCTCCTCCTTTCAATGAAAATTTCATCACTGTTCCTCCATCTGTTAAGGAACAAGTAGCAGAGTATAAGGTGATCTCTTCTGGAAATTCGTCAAACACTAATGAATCTAGATCTTCATCCTTAGATTCTGAAATTAAATGTGTGAACAATTCTGATGCTTCTACTTCATGTGCAGAAAAAGTAGATATTGAGGAATGTGACAGTGAGAATGATGAGTATGATGAGGCTTGTTTTTGCACGAATAAAATTATTACTAATTCTAGTTGCAAAAATAAAACTGATACTTTTAAGGGCACTGTCTCTAAGAGCAACAAACTCTATGTGCATGATTGGAAAAATGTTTCTAAAAATTCAAAATTACTTGCATATAGTGATGGAAAAACCGGATTTCGTTAAACCCGTCATTGATAATGTTTTTAAGTATTCCAACAGGGACCTGTATAGGCTGAAGGAGGAAAGCAAACAGTTTAAACAAAAAAAGGAAGCTTGAAATGTCACACCCCAACCGACGGCGGAATCATCGGGGCGGGACATGTAGACTGTTCATGAGCACAAGGTTGACTAAATTGTAATATAGTAAACATCAATTTCATTTCAAATAATCCAAACACAACCAAATCCAAGAAAGAACATAATTGAAATACATAGAATTTTTTATTCAAATTAACTAAGTCCAAAGCCTATGTGTAGCATGTCTTGATCAAACTCACATATTAGCACCAGAAACATGAATAAAATAAGGTCAACTAAAAAGTTGGTGAGCATACACAGATTTGTATATAGATAGCATATAGATTGTAAATAAACAAATCCTTACATAACATGTTAAAATAAGGCATTTATGGGGAGCAACTATTGTGTAACCAAGTACAATCAAACCTTTGTAACTAGCATGCAAAATTGTGTTGTCGGTAACAATCACCCTACCTGGGTGGGTTTGTCAGACTCAATAGATCTATCATTGTTTACCGTCGGCTTGAATAGTTAATGATTGCACATAAATCGCACACAAAAGTTAGCACAACTAGCACTCGGGCATAAAGCTCAAATTGCACGCATGAATGTAAAGGGGATTTGTATTTGTGTAGTCTGTGTAAATGTAAACAATAGTATTGTATAATGTTCATGTTCCACCCCAAAAAGTGTAAAAGAGTAAAAGGGGCTATGTAATACTCACTTGGTTTGAAGGCGTAGCTAACACAAGAGACTAGATAGTAATACGAGGTCCTTGTAATGCACAACGTTAACCTAGAGTGTAATATGTATTGAATCAATAGTATGCACAATAGTCTATGTCTAAGTCTAAGGTTAAATTGGATGTGTGTACAAGGAATTTGAAGTTATAAGTGTTAGTGGTTTGTACTTGAATGGTGTTGTATAAAATTAATGTTTGAGTTTGAAATAACTAAATAACAAAGCAAAATTATTATTTATTTACTTAGTTGTAAAAATAGTGTAGGAAGTAAGGGTAATTAAGTGTAAACTAAATAAATAATTTTATTTAAATGTAACTTAAATAAATAATTGTAACCTTATTTATTTATTTATTTATTTATAAGATATGTAACTTAGTCATTTGGTTATAAAAATGTATGAGATGTTTTATATTGAATATAAATTTCTTTACTTTATTTTCATAAAGATGTTTAAATAAATTGTGTAAATAATAATTAAGTGTAGAGTTTAACAATAAATATGGATTAAATTTTGTAAGTTTTAAATAAATAATTTCTATTTATTTTAGAATAAAAATTTGATATTTTTAAATAACGTTAATATAAATCTTTAGAAAATCAATTCTTTTTATTTAAAAATTAATTTGAAATGCTTATTGTTTTTTTTTTTAAATATGGAAATAATTATTCTGCCAAGACTTTTCTCACACACACGACCGTGCCTGGGACAAGGCACGATCGTGCTAGGACCACGGGAGCGACCGTGCTAGTCAGGGACGCGACCGTGTTGACCAATACAGAGGATATAGTTAAGCTGTTCACTAGGCACGACCGTGTCTGGGCCAGGCACGACCGTGTCTAGGGTTTTGAGGCACGACCAAGTCTAGTTAAGGGCATGACCGGGTCTGTTTATGTGAGGCATGACCGCGCAGGTATTGGCGCGACCGTGTCTCATGAAGCACGACCGCTCTAGAAGACTAGCGCGACCGTGTCTGTTCCAAAACAGGAACGAATTGGTCGATTCTTATGATAATAGTGTTAGGAATCATAGGGCTTTCACCCCACCAGCTTATTACTGGTCTTTTTGTGTAGTTTAATTGTATTTAAAACACGTACAAGGTACGATTCGATTAAACCATTTTAGAATGAACCCTAGATTCGGGTTCGTGTTAAACTGGATATTGTAAGCCCAAATTAGGTTAGGGCTTTTGATCTATAGACTAAAACGTAGATGTGGAAGGTTTCAATTACCCGGAGGGACGATGAATTGATAGTGTACGGTAGAGATGAGTTCCGGCGACGACGGTTTGATCTCCGGCGTCTTCTACTGCAATTTCGACTGCTTCAGGGTTTTTCGGGAGTTTCAGAGGAGTTCGTTGGAGCTTTTACTTGGGAGGATTTCAATTCAGGACAGACGAATTGTGGTTTCGATTGGAAGAATTTCGTTTTCTTGAGACTAATCGAATTTCTTGGAGTTATTGGATGTAATTGTAATGATTATTCGGTTTATTGTTTTTGTTAATGATAATGATGCGTATATCGATTATGAATTCAAACGTTCCTGCGATTAAAAGCTGTATTTACGTTTTAACTGATGAGAGGCGCGACCGTGCCAAGGCACCGGGCGCGACCGTTCCAAAGCAAGGCGCGACCGTGCCATAGCACTTGGCGCGACCGTGCCAGAACGAGGCGCGACCGTGCCTGTTAGGGTTTCTGTTTATTTATAAAATCAGTCCTTGCAATTTCTGTATTGACAGATTTGTATAAATATGAACTTATGTACTCGTGTAAAATTTGTTGATTTGCATTGAAACATTGTCTTTAATTGTTGGTACGAATAGAACAAGTCAGTGTACTAAATTTGAATTTGAAACATGTCACATTGAATTGAAATACAGATAACAAAAATCAGAAATGTTACAGTATCCCCATGTTGAGGGAATTTCGTCCCGAAATTTAACTAGTGGAAGCGACGGCATCGGTGAAGAGATGGGGGTACTTGAGCTTCATTTGGTCCTCTCGTTCCCAAGTAAACTCAGGACCACGTTTAGATTACCATCGAACTTTGACAATAGGAATACGGCTTCGCTTAAGCTGCTTGACTTCGCGATCCATGATTTCCACTGGTTTCTCAACGAAGTGCATCGTTTCGTCATTGTGCACGTCGTCAAGAGGTATGTGAAGATTCTCACCAGCAAGGCATTTCTTCAGATTAGACACGTGAAAAGTAGGATGCACATTGCCAAGTGATGGAGGTAAGTCGAGTTTGTAAGCCACTTTCCCAATTCTTTCAAGGATCTTAAATGGACCCACATAGCGAGGTGCTAATTTACCTTTCTTTCCAAAACGGATCACACCCTTCCATGGAGACACCTTTAGAAGAACAAGGTCATCGACTTGGAATTCCAAGGGTTTTCGTCGTTTGTCGGCATAACTCTTTTGCCGACTTCTCGCTACTCGAATGTTGTCACGGATTTGGATAATCTTGTCGGATGTTTCTTGAATTAGTTCGGGACCGGTGATTTGTGCTTCACCAATCTCGTTCCAACAGATAGGAGAACGACACTTGCGACCATAGAGAGCTTCAAATGGAGCCATGTTGATACTCGTGTGGTAGCTATTATTGTAGGAGAACTCGATTAGTGATAGATGTGAATCCCAATTTCCATCAAAATCAATTACACAAGCTCTAAGCATGTCCTCAAGAGTTTGGATTGTTCGCTCGGTCTGACCATCAGTTTGGGGATGGTAAGTCGTGCTCAAATCTAATCGTGTACCAAGAGCAGTTTGGAGAGATTGCCAAAATCGAGAGGTGAACCGAGCATTCCTATCGGAGATTATGTTTAAGGGAACACCGTGACGGCTCACAATTTCGTCAATGTAAATTTGGGCTAGTTTCTCAACCCGATAGTCTTCACGGATAGGTAAGAAATGAGCAGATTTGGTGAGACGGTCAATGATTACCCAAATACTATCTTAACTACTTGAGATGCGAGGGAGTTTGGTAATAAAATCCATATCTAAGTTCTCCCATTTCCACACGGGAATTTCCGGTTATTCAAGTAATCCGGAAGGATGTTGGTGTTCGGCTTTGACTTTGAAGCACGTTAGACATTTGGCAACATAGAGAGCAATGTCTTTCTTCATACCGGGCCACCAGTATTGTTGGCGAAGATCTTGGTACATTTTATCCGCACCAGGATGAATAGAATAACGAATCTTGTGAGCCTCGTTCATGAGAAATGTACGGAGATCATCGTGATCGGGAATCCAAATACGGTTCAAGTAATAAAGTAAGCCATTGGGTTTTGATTCAAGCTGAAGTTCAACACCACACGACATTTCCTCGTACATGTTACCCTCGGTGACTGAGACGTGTTGAGCTTCTAAGATGCGATTTTGAATGTCAGTTTTAATTCGGACACATTGAAGCATGACATGGTCCTTTCGACTCAAAGCGTCGGCTACAACATTCGCTTTGCCGGGATGGTAACGAATCTCGCAGTCATGTCGTTAAGGAGTTCAACCCAACGTCGTTGCCTCATATTGAGTTCTTTTTGGTTGAAGATGTGTTGGAGACTTTTGTGGTCGGTGAACACCACACATTTCGTGCCATAGAGATAATGTCTCCAAATCTTCAATGCAAATACAACCGCACCCAATTCGAGATCACGCGTTGTATAATTCTTCTCATGAATCTTAAGTTGTCTCGATGCATAAGCGATTACTTTGCCTCGTTGCATGAGGATACAATCGAGACCTTGCACAATTTTTGCTTGAGAGTTTGGAAAGCTTCTTCTTGTTTTGATCCCCATTCATAAGTTTTACCCTTGTGGGTCAAGGCGGTAAGAGGGACAACAATCTTAGAGAAATTCGAGATGAAACGACGATAATATCCCGCAAGTCCAAGAAATGAACGAACTTCGGTAGGGGTCTTCGGGGCATTCCAATTCTTAACCGCTTCAATCTTAGCAGGGTCGACATGAATTCCCTTGTCGTTAACGATATGACCAAGAAATTGAACTTCCTTTAACCAAAATTCACATTTGGAGAATTTGACATATAATTGTTCCTTCCTCAAGAGGTCTAAAACCAGTCTAAGGTGTTGCTCATGGTCGGCTTTAGTCTTGGAGTAGATTAAGACATCGTCAATGAAGACGATCATAAATTTATCAAGGTACGGTTTGCACACACGATTCATGAGGTCCATGAAGACCGCGGGTGCATTGGTTAGTCCAAAAGGCATGACCATGAACTAGTAGTGACCATACCTTGTTCGGAAAGCAGTCTTTGGAATATCTTCCTCTTGTACACGGAGTTGATGATAACCAGATCGAAGATCAATCTTTGAGAAGCAGGTCAAACCTTGAAGTTGATCAAAGAGGTCATCAATCTAGGCAAAGGGTAACGGTTCTTGATGGTAAGCTTGTTGAGTTCGTGGTAGTCAATACACATGCGGAATGATCCACTTTTCTTTTTGACGAACAAGACGGGTGCACCCCACGGTGAATGACTTGGACGAATGAATCCCTTGTCGGAGAGCTCTTGAAGTTGACTTGCATGTTCTTGCATTTCAAAGGGTGCAAGACGGTATGGAGCTCTAGCCACAGGGTTAGCTCCGGGCACAAGATCAATGCAAAATTCTACTTATCGCACGGGTGGAAGACCGGATAGGTCTTCGGGAAAATCCCGAATGATGGGAATGTCTTGGATACTCTTCTCTTTGACATCCTTTTGAACAATATGAGCTAAGAAGGCCACATACTTCTTTCGTAGGTACTTTTGGGGGTAGTGCATGACATTAATTTAAGTCCTTTGCAAGGCTTTTTACCAAAGACTCTTAATGTTTCTCCCGACGGTAGAGGTATTCGAATACACTTCTCAAAACAGATGACTTCGGCATGATGGTTTGATAGCCAATCCATGCCTATGATGATATCAAAACTCCTTAGTGGCATTGGTACAAGGCTGATTGGAAACGTATGATCATTAAGTTCTAGGGAGCAATCATAGATAATGGAGTCAATTGTAAGAGAGTCACCATTTGCTATTTTGACAGTAAAGGTTTTCTCTAATTGGGATCGTGTCTTTGCAAGTAAAGGTTCAAAGTTAAGTGACACAAAATTTTTATCGGCACCGGTATCAAATAAAATGGAGGCATATTGACTACTAACAAGGAACGTACCATTGACCACATCATTGTTGGCTTGAGCTTCATTGGCGTTTATGTTGAAAGCACGCCCACGAGCTCCGCCTTGTCTAGCATTGATAAATCTTGGGCACTGGTCATGGAAGTGATTTGGGTCGCCACATTCATAACAAGCACGCCCATTTGCAATAGCGGGAACACCTTGATTAGCCACTTGCGGGTTGGTTCGGTTTGGTGGGTTGACCTGGCTCGCAAGAGCTTTTGCCCTACACACATTGATCGTATGGCCATATTTCCCACAATGAGTGCAAAGGCGACATGGGATGCTTTGGGGATGATGATAGTTGCATGTGGCACAAAGTGGGTGGATCCCAACATATGGCTTTTTGGCTAGTGCTTGAACCATTGGTGCAACTTGATTAACAGGAATAGCAGGAGTGACCACAACAAAACTTCTAGCCTTTCTCTTCTTATTATGTCGGGAGGGTTCAGTTGTGGCTTCTTTGTTTTGGGTGGGAGGAGTTGTGGTGTCGAAAACATTCTTTGTGCCCTTTTTAGTAAGAGTCCCCGCCTTCACATGGTTATCGGTTAAGGTAGCGGATAAACGAATAGCATCTTCAAGTGTTGCGGGATTTCTCCCTAGGAAAGTATCTTGAATTTGTCTAGGTAATCCACCAATATATTTTCAATGCAGTGGGATAAAGGTGTGACCATGTGGGGCACGAGGAGACTCAACTCATGGAACCGAGTTGTATATGCCAAGCTTTCACCACTATCTTGAGCAAGATCCCAAAATTCAGCTTTGAGTTTCTTTACCTCATTTCGAGGACAGAATTCTTCAGTCATTAGCCTTTTAACTTCATCCCAAGGTAAGGCTATTGATACATCCACACCTCTATTCCTCTTTTCCCCATTCCACCACGTGAGTGCCCGTTTTTGTAAGACACTTGTGGCATGTCGAACACGAAGATTGTCGGGGCAGTAACTATTGAGAAAGGTATTCTCAATACTTTCGAACTACTGAAGAAGTCCCGTAGCTCCTTCGGTACCATAGAACTTAAGAGGATTGCATGAGTTGAAGTGTTTGAAGGTGCATTGTGGTGGGTTGGCACCACCACCACCATTAGCTCCAAGGTTACCATTTGTGGCACCATTAACTTGAGTGAGTTGGATTACAAGTTGTGCAAGTATAGCAGCAATGTCGGTATTGTTGTTGGTCACGGGAGCACGACGGGGAGGCATTCTACAGAATTGCACAACACAAGAAAATATGTAAGAACTTATGAAAATTATTTGGATTTAAAAGGATAAGATAGCAAATAAAATAGTTAATCATACTTTGGATTGTACTCAAATAGTGATAAAATCACTTGAATACTATGACACATTAAGGTTAATTAAACTCATATAATTTTCAAGGAGACATGCTTTAGCCTATAAGTAAACACTCATCCCGGGAATTCCCAGGAAAGCATACGGGTCCCTCGGTTGATTGGGATTTATGCGAAATGCTTTCCTAGACAGAAAACCCAGAATACAGGTGTCACCCTTCCAGATTGCACGTGTCCTCAAATAATTAACAAAGTTTAAAAGCCTTAACGAGGAAATAAAGAATATTTATTTATTTTATTTTTATAGATTTAGGTCCATGAAGTTTCCACATGCTAGGAAGATGATGATAGAGAAGTAGATAATAAGGTTATGAGGCTTAGGGTAAGGGTAGGGATATTGTTTATTTAATTTATTATTTAAGTATAGTCTAATAAGTCATGAATTTTTAACAAGTAAGGCATCAAAATGAAATAATAACTAATCATAGAAAACATGTAACACATAGCATGTAATACATTACATGTAGCACATATCACATAATCATGAAGCATGGCATAAGTGGGTGTCCTAAAGTTATAGTCTAGGTCAAAGGTGTCTAATAACCTAGTTCCCTATAACCAAGGCTCTGATAACAATCTGTCACACCCCAACCGACGACGGAATCATCGGGGCGGGACATGTAGACTGTTCATGAGCACAAGGTTGAATAAATTGTAATATATTAAACATCAATTTCATTTCAAATAATCCAAACACAACCAAATCCAAGAAAGAACATAATTGAAATACATAGAATTCTTTATTCAAATTAACTAAGTCCAAAGCCTATGTGTAGCATGTCTTGATCAAACTCACATATTAGCACCTGAAACATGAATAAAATAAGGTCAACTAAAAAGTTGGTGAGCATACACAGGTTTGTTTATAGATAGCATATAGATTGTAAATAAACAAATCCTTACATAACATGTTAAAATAAGGCATTTATGGGGAGCAACTATTGTGTAACCACGTACAATCAAACCTTTGTAACTAGCATGCAAAATTGTGTTGTCGGTAACAATCACCCTACCTGGGTGGGTTTGTCAGACTCAATAGATCTATCATTGTTTACCGTCGGCTTGAATAGTTAATGATTGCACATAAATCGCACACAAAAGTTAGCATAACTAGCACTCGGGCATAAAGCTCAAATTGCACGCATGAATGTAAAGGGGATTTGTATTTGTGTAGTCTGTGTAAATGTAAACAATAGAATTGTATAATGTTCATGTTCCACCCCAAAAAGTGTAAAAGAGTAAAAGGGGCTATGTAATACTCACTTGGTTTGAAGGCGTAGCTAACACAAGAGACTAGATAGTAATACGAGGTCCTTGTAATGCACAACGTTAACCTAGAGTGTAATATGTATTGAATCAATAGTATGCACAATAGTCTATGTCTAAGTCTAAGGTTAAGTTGGATGTGTGTACAAGGAATTTGAAGTTATAAGTGTTAGTGGTTTGTACTTGAATGGTGTTGTATAAACTTAAGGTTTGAGTTTGAAATAACTAAATAACAAAGCAAAATTATTATTTATTTACTTAGTTGTAAAAGTAATGTAGGTAGTAAGGGTAATTAAGTGTAAACTAAATAAATAATTTTATTTAAATGTAACTTAAATAAATAATTGTAACCTTATTTATTTATTTATAAGATATGTAACTTAGTCATTTGGTTATAAAAATGTATGAGATGTTTTATATTGAATATAAATTTCTTTACTTTATTTTCATAAAGATGTTTAAATAAATTGTGTAAATAATAATTAAGTGTATGGTTTAACAATAAATATGGATTAAATTTTGTAAGTTTTAAATAAATAATTTCTATTTATTTTAGAATAGAAATTTGATCTTTTTAAATAACGTTAATATAAATCTTTAGAAAATCAATTCTTTTTATTTAAAAATTAATTTGAAATGCTTATTGTTTTTTTTTTAAATATGGAAATAATTATTCTGCCAAGACTTTTCTCACACACACGACCGTGCTTGGGACAAGGCACGATCGTGCTAGAACCACAGGCGCGACCGTGCTATTCAGGGATGCGACCGTGTTGACCAATGCAGAGGATATAGTTAAGCTGTTCATTAGGCACGACCGTGTCTGGGCCAGGCACGACCGTGTCTAGGGTTTTGGGGCATGACCAAGTCTAGTCAAGGGCATGACCGGGTCTGTTTATATGAGGCACGACCGCGCTAGTATTGGCGCGAGATGAAGCACGACCGCTCTAGAAGACTAGCGCGACCGTGTCTGTTCCAAAATAGGAACGAATTGGTCGATTCTTATGATAATAGTGTTAGGAATCATAGGGCTTTCACCTACCAGTTTATTACTGGACTTTTTGTGTAGTTTAATTGTATTTAAAACACGTACAAGGTACGATTCGATTAAACCATTTTAGAATGAACCCTAGATTCGGGTTCGTGTTAAACTGGATATTGTAAGCCCAAATTAGGTTAGGGCTTTTGATCTATAGACTAAAACGTAGATGTGGAAGGTTTCAATTACCCGGAAGGACGATGAATTGATAGTGTACGGTAGAGATGAGTTCCGGCGACGACGGTTTGATCTCCGGCGTCTTCTGCTGCAATTTCGACTGCTTCAGGGTTTTTCAATTCAGGACAGACGAATTGTGGTTTCGTTGGAGCATTTACTTGGGAGGATTTCAATTCAGGACAGACGAATTGTGGTTTCGATTGGAAGAATTTCGTTTTCTTGAGACTAATCGAATTTCTTGGAGTTATTGGATGTAATTGTAAAGATTATTCGGTTTATTGTTTTTGTTAATGATAATGATGCGTATATCGGTTATGAATTCAAAAGTCCCTGCGATTAAAAGATGTATTTACGTTTTAACTGATGAGAGGCGCGACCGTGCCCATATGAGGCGCGACCGTGCCAAGGCACCGGGCGCGACCGTTCCAAAGCAAGGCGCGCGACCCTGCCATAGCACTTGGCGCAACCGTGCCAGAACGAGGCGCGACCGTGCCTGTTAGGGTTTCTGTTTATTTATAAAATCAGTCCTTGCAATTTCAGTATTGACAGATTTGTGTAATTATGAACTTATGTACTCGTGTAAAATTTGTGGATTTGCATTGAAACATAGTTTTTAATTGTTGGTATGAATAGAACAAGTCAGTGTACTAAATTTGAATTTGAAACGTGTCACATTGAATTGAAATACAGATAACAAAAATCAGAAATGTTACATGAAAGCTCTTCAAAGAGAAGATGTGAACATCACTCTAGGAATGATCAATCTTATCTTTCACATTCATCATCATATTCATCTTCGTGGTTAAACAGATAGGAATATGCTTCCTATTCAAGGAAGCAGACATGCTACACATGTGGCAGACCCGGTCATATTGCAAGAAATTGCATACATCGTCCTTATGAGCCCTATTACCTGAAACACTAGAGGGCTACACCAAGGGAAAAGTATTATTCTAAGCCAATGAAGGTTGAAAAACCTAAGGCAATGAAGAATATGCATACTAAAGTTAAGCCTTCTGATGGTGACTAGAATGCTGCAAAGAGGGACATACATGCTTATTTTGAAAGACAAAAGACAAACCAAAATAAGCAAACGGTGAAACCTAAAGTCTTAGTGTTTAAAGAAACAAAATCGTCTATTAAATCAAAGCTTGTCTGGAAAGTGAAGGAGAATGTTGAAAGAACACCTGTAACTGATTCTAATAGTGATATGTGTTTGCAGGAAGTATCTTACATTGATGTTTCAGGAATGCCAGGTCAATGATGGCTTGGGTACCTATGTCTAACTAATCTTCTCATTCGTGCAGGGACAACCAAGGAGGATTGATTGTCAACAACCAGCCTGGTCAGTCTGGTATGTTGATAAGGGTTGTTCCAAGCACATGAAGGGCGACATCTCTCTGATGCATAACGTTAATACTTTTAATGGAGGGTATGTTTCTTTTGCATGGGTTGAGGTAAGATCAGTAATAAAGGTACAACTAACTTTGGTACATTATACTTTGAAAATAACGAGTCTTGAAATTTGAGAATGGTTACAAAAATATTTTTATTTTAAAGTTTTAGATTTTTCTTTGTAGTTTAAATTTGTACATTATTTTTAGTTTTCATGCACAAATTTAGGGGAGAAACAAAAAAACTACAAAAAGAGTCTTTAGAGTCAAGAAAAATGCAAAAAGAGTTTGTGTTTGAGTTTTTTAAACAGAAAATTACAAATATATTGTTTGTGTTTGAGTTAGGAGTTTGCTATTAAACGGGAAGTGATATAAATGTTAGTTTCTTAAGGCTAGGATCGACACATGTAAGGCACTAAATTGAAAAGACCAGGATCAATGTTGGATATGTCGATAGACTCTGAATGTGATACACTTGAACAAAATAATCTTATGGCCTCAGTGGGGAACATCTCATAGATCAGTGTAATTTGCTATTCGTGTTAATAATTAAAAACTTAAACATAAATGTTGATGTACTGTGGATAACCCTTGCTCTATTGGGATTGCACTAGCCGGGACCCTTCACAAAGGGGTTGCGAGCTGACTTGATACAAGTCTATACATAATATATATATATATGTACACTTTAGATAAAAGACATGCATTGACATGCAATACGTGAAAAAACACTCAATGAAAGTGCAAAGCTACTCTGCAAAACAGAATACTGAGCAAAAAGACACGCAATGTTAATGTCGTGCTATAGGAAAAACTAAAAAGATATGTCTAAAGACGTACATATAAATATACATGTAAATATGTTTCTTTTTGAGAATATGTGACTGGAAAGGGATCTCTTGTCAAGGCATGTAAGTCTGTAGTGCTATGACCCTGAGCTTTTGATGATTATGAACATGTAAGCCCGTAGTGCTATGTTTTTTTATGAAATTTTGTCAGAGATTCCATGAAAAGTTGCATAAACCCGTGCTAGTTATGCTCAATTAGTTACTATGTAGGTGCTCAAAAGATCATGAGGAATGGAAGGTTTACCTGATAAGCTGTGGGGTCCATTAAAATTCATCAATAATTCACATAATTTATATTCATTTAAATACAGGTTTCTGAGATATGAGTGTGGAACCAATTAAGTCATAATCAATTCTATACAAAACATGATAACTTAAATCACTATGAAAAACTTCGGTTTGAAGCTAAAACATGTGTTTAGAAGGATCTGAATATTAGCAATCCGCTTGACCTGTCTAATTAAATATACATGCTGAAAAATGTTCCTTGGTCTGCCTATAGAACGATATGATCCCATTGCAAACTTCCTAAAGGCTCCCAGTTGTAAGTGTGTGTAATAAGATCTTTGTAAATGTATCGGATCTGAAAATGTTGCAATTTGTGAAGAAAATTCCCAAAAGATTTTATTTCAAGTTTTATCTTTAGTTTTACTTCAATTATAGTTTAGTTTCTAGGTTTTTTATTTTATTTTATTTTACTTTTGTTTTATCTTTATATAAAAAAATATAAAATTAACCATTCTTGAATTTAAAGACTTGTCATCAAAAGAGTTGAAATTTCAAAAGTTTGACAGTACGTGGATGTAATAAGTATTCGTGTGGATACTGGATCCCTTGTTACATATAAATGTCAGCTTACAAAAGTTATGAGATTTTGCAGGATTTGTTTTAAATCTAGGTCCAGGGTTGAAGAAGAATGAAGTGTTGTTAATTGCTGACTAGTTTTAAGTACCACCACAACAAAATGTACTTAAGTTAGAAGAACCAGATGTGTGCTCATCTTCTAACAATGAAAGTACATATGAAGAACTATCTGTGAATGTGCTTGAAAGAGAAAGAATGAAAAAGAAAAGAGTTGATGGGAATCCTCCTCTCGCATCCTCTTTTAGCAAGATGATCAAGCAAGTGCTGATTAGGATCCACATTAAGGATCTATCTCCAAGAGAAGAAAGAGATACCCAAGTTGGAGATTTCAAAAAAGTTGAACTGTACCTACACCAACATCGACGCCACGGCAACAACCAAAGATTATGATGACAACGTTATATGCTGAAAGTGGTGATCACAGTGCTACATTCGAGTTGTGAAGATCATTTGATAGCATCATCCTAGGGGGAGATTGTTGGGTCTGAATATGTTAGGTTGACGCTTATCAAATAAGTATAACTATTGGTGTTACTGAATAAATGGGTTTTTGGGTTTTGTAACCGTGAACTACAGGTTCACGAGTTGGGTCTTGGGCCGGCCATGGGCCGAGAACATGTATTTTGGGCTTAGTGTTATGAGGCTTAGTATAAATACATGTATTTGTGACCTAAATACAAAACACATGTGAAGTTAGACTGACTGATAGCCGTCTAGAGAGAGTTAGACGAGTGGAAAAACCATGTAGAGTGTGAGCGGTTTTCTTTTTTGTTTTCTTTGTAATTCTCTCAAGCAACATAATGAGTGTTTACAATTGAATCGAAATGTGTTCTTGAATCACCATAATCATTAGATTCCGCCTAGTGATTGTGAGAATTGATATCGTGTGTGTGTTAATCGAAGATCCATAAAAGATTGGGACTTACAAAGAACTCAAGCACTCTATTTATAGGCCTCTGATGTCATCCAGACGGTCTATAAAAATAATTACTAAACCTAACCTAGACTCCTACGTAATAAGATGGAAAACCTATGAACTAAACCGCACTGACAGGCAAGTGTACCTATCGAGTGTAGCACAGCTTAACGGTAAACCGGAATATCGAACCCTAGAGACACTACGAATAACAAAACAGACCCTGACACGGACTTAAGATGATTTGGGGGTTAACTACACTATTGAATTAACTAAGGAATGCAGTAAACTAAGGTCGATTCAAACTATCAGGAGAAAAGCTAAGGTGAAATCAAGATATGGGAAGAATACTACCTAGGTCGGAATCCTACTTGCAAAGAACAACTTCTACCGGTTCTAGAAACAATAATGAATCTGGGTTTCTATAGAAACAACTATACACAACCTAGTGGATCCCTAATCACTCTCAGGGTGTCACCAACTAAGGAACCTATAGATGTTACTCTCCAGATTGTTGAATCATCTCTTGGGTATTTCCAACTATGACAAAGTACCCTAATAGATAGATTACCTCTCAGTCTCATTATCCACGATACGTTCAAGGAATGCATAGGGTAATCCTAGGATAACAACTATGATTCATAATAGTAACAGATCACTAGACACCTAAACCAACTTCCTCTCAGACAGCTGACACTCGGATTCCTAATGACGAAGACTAAACAACTAATTCTCACCTCTCGGGTATTGAAATAGGAAGAACATTCAACTCTAATCAGTAATCAATGACAACTCCTATGGCTACTACGTCTAGCAAACCACCAAAATCACAAACCCTAAGATCTATTACCTAGATAAGCTAATCGAACTGGCAGACAACCACAATCAATGCATGGAATTATAATCAATTGCACAATTAGTATTAAAGCATATACATCATAATAATTAACTAGGATAGTTTACAAAATCATAAAACCATCATTCAATCCAAAAACCGATAAAATCCATAACTTTAACAAGCAATCATCATAAGACCCAGACAATATTATAGTTTTAGCCTAGGATCATGTTCAAACAACGAACATAGCATTAATAAACATTCACCATGGTATCAAACACATAAATCAAACAAAAAGATTCAAACTTTAAAACCGAATAAGCTAACCTACACAAACCCGGAATCAAAAGCTTCGATCTTGCAATCCAATAGCCTTCCTAAGCCCCAAAATCGCCCTCTACTCTTTTCCAGACGGATAGAATACGAACTCCCATGATAATGGCATTCAAGTTCTATTTAAATTGAAATTAGGGTTTTTTTTTCTCGAAAACTAGGTCTCTCGTGTACCTCGAGAGATGGGCAAAGGTTCCTCGCGTACCGCGAGGAACAAAATAGTCGAGGCCAGATTTTCACATATTCGCGTACCGCGAAGATTTCTTCTCGGTTTCTCGCGTACCGCGAGAGACATGATTTCACCATTTTTGACTATTGAACTCTTCACTTCATTCCCGTGCTCAGTTTCTTCGGGTTTTAACTTGTATTCACCATGAGCACCTGTAAACAAGACAACGACTCAAAATAAAGATAAAACAAAGTAAAACAAACTAAAACAATAGGAATAAAGATGTGTGCTTTGCACTACATCAACCTCAAAATGTGCAATGCACGGTCGTGCATTGGGTTGCACGGTCATGCAAAGGCCTCAGGAATTAAACATGGTACAGAGGACGGTGTACTTGAGACTTGGGGATCAAGAAGGGCATTGCACAGTCGTGCAATGGGATGCACGACCGTGCATCCCCCTATTTTCTTCCAAGTTTGTCTTTTAGTTGCTTGGTTGACTTTTAATGACCAATTTTGACTTCTTGGGGTTTAAAGCTCGGGAATGAACCTTCTAGAAGCTTGAATTCTTGGTGTTTTTGATAGGATTTAGCTTTATTTATATTATTAACACCGAATAACATGCAATTACAAAATATAAACGTTTTAAGCATCAATTGTAAGGTTATTGTCACACCCCGACCGATGGCGGAATCATTGGGGCGGGACATGTAGACTGTTCATAGCACATGGTTGACTAAATTGAAATATATTAAAGTCAAATTTCCATTACAAATAATCCAAGTACAAACCAAATTCAAACAAAGAAACATAGAACAACTCATAAAATTCTTGATTTAAATTGCTAAGTCCAAATCCTATATTGAGCACGTCTTGAATCATTCTAACATATTAGGGCCTGAAACACGAATAAAATAAAGTCAACTAAAAAGTTGGTGAGTATAACACAGTTGTACATAGATAGCATATAGTTGAAAAAAAATCCTTTACAAAACATGATAAAATAAGGCATTTATGGGGAGCAGCTATTGTGTAATCAAGTACAACCAAACCTTTGTAACTAGTATGCAAATTGTGTTGTCGGTATCAATCACCTCCACTTGGGTGGGTTTGTCAGACTCAATAGATCTATCATTGAAAATCGTCGGCTTGTATAGTTAATGATTGCACATAAGTTTTCACAAAGATTAGCACAACTAGCACTCGGGCACAAAGCTCAAATTTTGCACACATGTATGTAAATAGGATTTTGCACTTGTGTTGTTTGTGTAAATGTAAATGTGTAATGTGTATAAAGTTCATGTTCCACCCCAAAAGTGTAAAAGAGTAAAAAGGGGTTGTGAATACTCACTTGGTATGAAAGTGTAGCTAACAAAGAGTATAGATAAAATAAGAATCCTTGATACGCACGAGTTAACCTAGATAATAATGTATATTGAATCAAATATGTGCACAAAGTTTAGTCTAAAAATGAATGTTGAATTTGTGTATAAAACTATTGATTTATATTTAAAAGTATTGATTAACATATATAAAGTTTGAAGTAAATATTTTTGAAACATTTTGATTAAGGTTGGGAATTGAATAGTAAAATAGAATATTTATAAAATCATTGATTATGAAAATAAAGTATGTGTTAAATGTGATTTAATAAATAAATAAATGTTTTTATTTAAAATAAAGAATAAATAAATAATCATTATTTATTTATTTATAAAGTATGTAACTTACAAATAAAATGTTTTAAATGAAAAGTTTAATAACAAATTTAATTTTATAAACTTTTAATTAAATGATTTTCCATTTATTCCAAGATTAATTATTTGATATTTTCAAATACCTTTTTATAAAACTAACTATTTTTATTTAAAAACTTAATCTGGAATTTTTACAGATTAAAATAAAACAACAATAATTCTGATCGAATATTTTGACCTAGACACGACCGTGCCTGGGAAGTACACGACCGTGCTCGAACCACGGACGCGACCGCGCTAGTCGGGACGCGACCGGGTTTGATCAAACAGAGGCCAACTTGGATAATTCACGAGGCACGACCGTGCTGTCTATGATTCTTAGACACAACAGAGATTAGCCCAGAGGGCATGACTAGGTCTGGACAGGAGGACACGACCGCGCTACATGAGGTACGGCCGCGCTAGATGATTAGCGCGACCGTGTCTCTTCCAAATCAGACACGAATTGAACAAATCTTGTATTTATAGCGTTGGAATTGATAGGGCTTTTGATTACTGAGTCGTTACGAGTCTATTCATATAAATTAATTGTATGTAACTCGTGTTTAAGAGTGGAATCGATTAAATCATTTTTATTAAAATAATAGTTCTGATTCGGGATGATTTACATATTGTAAGCCCAAATTGGTAAGGGGATTTCGATATAGAGACTAATTAAATGAAATAAATGGCTTCATTTACCCTGAATAACCGAGAATCGATATAGGACGGTAGAAGGAGGTTCCGGCGACGGCAAGATTTCTTCCCGGCGTCTTCTGCTGCGATTTCCGTCTGACCCAACCCTCTTTAGAAAACTTAGACATGCTCGGAGGATTGAGTTCCTTGATTAATTGATAGCAACAGGATCGACAAGAATGATTCGAGGCTTGGGAGAAATATTGGACGGTTTCTTGAGAGGAAAACGAAATTGGATTGATAAAAATTGTAATGGACTGAGATATTTTCTTTGTCAAAGAAAATAAAACGTAATCGGTTTAGAATTTCAAACGATCGAGCGTTTTGAAACGGCATTTACGTTTCGACTGTTACGCCGGCGCGACCGTGCCAAGATAGGCGTGACCGTGTTTAGGCACCGGGCGCGATCGTTCTAGGACCAGTCGCGCGATCGTGCCGAGGCACTTGGTGCGACCGTGCTAGGACGAAGCACGACCGTGCTAATTAGGGTTTCTTGATAAATTTTCAACTTTAGTCCTTGACTTTTCAGGTTTGATAAGTTTGAATTAAATAGTTTCTTGCATAGTGTTTAAATGTATATAATTGCGTAAAACTTGCGAATTTGTATCGAATCATTGCGTTTAGTTTAAGGTAAGAAAAATAATAAGACAGTGCACGAGTATTGAATTCGAAATTGCATTACTTTGAATTGAAATATGAATACTAAAAATCAGAAATGTTACAGTCTCCCCATGTTGAGAGAATTTCGTCCCGAAATTTAGCTAGAGGAAACAACAGTATCAATAAAAAGATGAGGTTACTTGAGCTTCATTTGGTCTTCTCGTTCCCAAGTGAACTCAGGACCACGCTTAGATTCCCAACGAACTTTGACAATAGGAATGCGACTTCGCTTGAGTTGTTTGACTTCACGATCCATAATTTCCACCGGCTTCTCAACGAAATGCATCGTTTCATCAATGCGCACGTCGTCAAGCGGTATATGGAGATTTTCATCAGCGAGACACTTCTTCAGATTAGATTCATGAAATGTAGGATGCACATTTCCAAGAGATGGAGGTAACTCGAGCTTGTAAGCCACTTTCCCAATCCTTTCAAGGATTTTGAATGGACCAACATAACGAGGTGCTAACTTGCCTTTCTTTCCAAAACGGATCACGCCCTTCCATGGAGACACCTTTAGAAGAACAAGGTCACCGATTTGGAATTCCAAGGGTTTTCGACGTTTGTCGGCATAAATCTTTTGCCGACTCCTCGCTACTCGAATATTGTCACGGATTTGAATAATCTTGTCGGATGTTTCTTGAATTAACTCGGGACCAGTGATTTGTGCTTCACCAATCTCGTTCCAACAGATAGGAGAACGACACTTGCGACCATAGAGAGCTTCGAATGGAGCCATGTTGATACTTGTGGTAGCTATTGTTGTAAGAAAACTCAATGAGGGATAGAAGTGAATCCCAATTGCCACCAAAATCGATTACACAAGCTCTAAGCATGTCTTCAAGAGTTTGGATTGTTCGCTCGGTTTGACCATCAGTTTGCGGATGGTAAGCCGTGCTCAAATCCAATCGAGTACTAAGAGCATTTTGGAGAGATTGCCAAAATCGAGGGGTGAACCGAGCGTCTCTATCGGATATTATGTTCACGGGAACACCATGACGGCTCACAATTTCATCAATGTAAATTCGGGCTAGTTTCTCCACTTTGAAGTTTTCGCGGATAGGCAAGAAATGAGCGGATTTAGTGAGACGATCAATGATCACCCAAATACTATCATATCCACTAGAGGTGCGAGGGAGCTTGGTAATGAAATCCATAGCTATATTCTCCCATTTCCACATGGGAATTTCTGGTTGTTCGAGTAAACCAGATGGACGTTGATGTTCGGCTTTGACTTTGGAACAAGTTAAGCATTTGGCCACATAAAGAGCTATGTCTTTCTTTATACTGGGCCACCAATAAAGTTGGCGAAGATCTTGGTACATTTTATCCGCACCAGGATGAATAGAATAACGAGTCTTATGAGCCTCGTTCATAAGAAATGCACGGAGATCGTCACGATCGGGAACCCAAATACGGTTCAAGTAATAGAGTAAGCCATTGGGTTTTGATTCAAGAAGGAGTTCAACACCACATGACATTTCTTCGTACATGTTACCCTCGGTTACCGAGACGTGTTGAGCTTCTAAGATACGGGTTTGAATACGGGCACAATGAAGCATAACATGGTCCTTTCGACTCAAAGCATCGGCTACAACATTCGCTTTGCCGGGATGGTAACGAATCTCGCAGTCGTAGTCGTTAAGGAGTTCGACCCAACGTCGTTGCCTCATATTGAGTTCTTTTTGGTTGAAAATATGTTGAAGACTTTTGTGGTCGGTGAACACCACACATTTCGTGCCATATAGGTAATGTCTCCAAATCTTTAACGCGAATACGACCGCACCCAACTCGAGATCGTGCGTCGTATAATTCTTCTCATGAACTTTGAGTTGCCTTGATGCATAAGCGATTACTTTGCCTCGTTGCATGAGAACACAACCAAGACCTTGGTTAGAAGCATCACAATAGACAACTAAATCATCGATTCCATCGGGGAGAGTCAATATAGGAGCATTGCACAACTTTTGCTTGAGGGTTTGGAAAGCTTCTTCTTGTTTCGGTCCCCATTCATAAGTCTTACCCTTGTGGGTCAAGGCGGTAAGAGGGACAACAATCTTTGAGAAGTTTGAGATGAAACGACGATAATAACCCGCAAGACCAAGAAATGAACGAACTTCGGTAGGAGTCTTCAGGGCATTCCAATTCTTAACCGTTTCAATCTTAGCAGGATCAACATGAACGCCCTTGTTGTTGACGATGTGACCAAGAAATTGAATTTCCTTTAGCAAGAATTCACATTTGGAGAATTTGGCATATAGTTTTTCTTTTCTCAAGGGGTCCAAAACCAATCTAAGGTGTTGTTCATGATCGGCTTTAGTCTTGGAATAGATTAAGATATCGTCAATGAAGACGATCACGAATTTATCAAGGTATGGTTTGCACACACGATTCATGAGATCCATGAAAACTGCGGGTGCATTGGTTAGCCCGAAAGGCATAACCATGAACTCGTAATGACCATACCTTATTCGGAAGGCAGTCTTAGGAATGTCATCTTCTTGAACACGAAGCTGATGATAACCGGATCGAAGATCAATCTTTGAGAAACAAGTAGAACCTTGAAGTTGATCAAAGAGATCATCGATTCTAGGTAAAGGATAACGGTTCTTGATAGTAAGCTTGTTGAGTTCGCGGTAGTCAATACACATGCGAAATGATCCATCCTTCTTCTTAACAAATAAGACGGGTGCACCCCACGGTGAATGACTTGGGCGAATGAAACATTTGTCGGAGAGCTCTTGAAGTTGACTTGCAAGCTCTTGCATTTCGGAAGGCGCAAGACGATAAGGAGCTCTAGCAACGGGGTTAGCTCCAGGTATAAGATCAATACGGAACTCTACTTGACGAACGGGAGGAAGACCGAATAAATCCTTAGGAAAAACTTCAGGAAAATCTCGAATAATGGGAATGTCTTGGATACTCTTCTCCTTGACTTCCTTTTGAACAATGTGAGCTAAGGAAGCAATGTACTTCTTTCGTAAGTACTTTTGAGCGGTAGTACACGACATCAACTTAAGTCCCTTGCAAGGCTTTTCACCAAAAACCCTTAAGGTTTCTCCCGATGGTAGCGGAATTTGGATACACTTTTCAAAGCAAATGACTTCGGCATGATGATTTGATAGCCAATACATACCTATGATAATATCAAAGCTTCCTAGTGGCATTGGAACAAGGTTGATTGGGAATGAATGGTCATTTAGTTCTAAGGAGCAATCATAAATAATGGAGTCAATTGTAAGGGAGTCACCATTCGCTATTTCAATGGTGAAGGTTTTCTCTAATTATAATCGTGTCTTTGCATGTAAAGGCTCAAAATTAAGTGACACAAAACTTTTATCGGCACTGGTATCGAACAAAATGGAGGCATATTGACTATTAACAAGGAACGTACCATTAACTACGTCGTTGTTGGCTTGAGCTTCGTTGGCGTTTATGTTGAACGCACGCCCACGAGCTCCACCTTGTCTAGCATTTGCAAGTCTTGGACATTGATCACGAAAATGGTTCGGGTCACCACACTCATAGCAAGCACGCCCATTAGCAATGGCGGGAGCACCTTGATTAGCCACTTGAGGTACGGTTCGGTTTGGAGGGTGGACTTGGCCCGCTAGAGCTTTGGCCCTACAAACATTGATAGTATGACCATATCTCCCACAATGAGTACAAAGGCGACATGGGATAGTTTGAGGATGATGATAATTGCAGGTGGCACAAAGAGGGTATATCCCAACATATGGCTTTTTAGCCGGCGCTTGAACCATAGGTGCAGCTTGGTCGATGGAAACAGCAGGAGTAACCACAGCAAAATTTCTAACCTTCCTCTTTCTATTGTTGCGAGAGGGCTCGATTGTGGCTTCTTTGTTGTGAGTAGGAGGGGTTACGGTTTCAGAAACTTTCTTAGAACCCTTTTTGGTAAGAGTTCCAGCTTTCACATGATTATCAGTTAAGGTAGCGGATAGACGAATAGCATCCTCCAGAGTAGCAGGATTTCTACCTAAGACAGTATCTTGGATTTGTCTTGGTAGCCCACCAATATACTTTTCGATACAACGGGACAAAGGAGTGACCATGTGGGGCACGAGAAGACTCAACTCATGGAACCGAGTTGTATATGCTAAGCTTTCCCCACTATCTTGGGCAAGATCCCAAAATTCAGCTTCTAACTTTTTCACTTCATTTCGAGGGCAGAACTCCTCGGTCATAAGCCTTTTGACCTCATCCCAAGGTAAGGCCATAGCTACATCAACACCCCTATTCCTTTTCTCCCCATTCCACCATGTAAGTGCCCGTTTTTGTAGGACACTTGTAGCATGACGAACACGGAGGTTGTCGGGACAGTCACTATTGAGAAAGGTATTCTCAATGCTTTCAAACCATTGAAGGAGTCCAGTAGCTCCTTCGGTACCAAAGAACTTGAGGGGATTGCACGAGTTGAAGTGCTTGAAGGTGCATTGAGATGGATTATTACCACCATTTCCACCATTTCCACCATTATTACCACTATTGCTTCCATTTCCACCATTGTTGCCATTGGTGGCACCATTGGCTTGGGTGAGTTGTGTCACCAATTGGGTAAGAATAGCAGCAATGTCGGTGTTGGCGTTGGTTGCGGGAGAACGACGAGGAGGCATTCTACAGATTTTCACAAGACAAGAAAGATTGTAAGAACTTATGAGATTTGATAGGGTTTAATAGAATGAGATAACAAAAATAAAAATAGATATTCTTAGTTTGGATTGTACTCAAAAGTGACAAAATCACTTGAATACCATGGCACATTAAGGTTAATTAAACTTATATAATTTTCAAGAAGACGTGCTTTAGCCTATAAGTAAACACTCATCTCGGGAATTCCCAGGAAAGCATACGGGTCCCTCGGTTGATTGGGATTTATGTGAAATGCTTTCCTAGACAGAAACCCAAAATACAGGTGTCACCCTTCCAGATTGCACGTGTCCTCAAATAATTTAACAAGTTTAAAAACCTTAACGAAGAAATAAAATTTTTAGAGATTTTTGCTTCAAGAATTTTTCCACATGCTAAGAAGGATAAAGATAGAAAAGAAGATAGAAATATTATGAGGTTTTAGAATATAGGAAAGGATATTGTTTATTTAATTTATCATTTAAGTATATATTAATAAGTCATGGATTTTTAACAATTATGTTATCAAATAAAATAATAACTAATCATAGTAAGCATGTAGCACATAGCATGTAACACATAACATATAACATATAGCATGTAGCATATAACATGAAATCATGAAACATAGCATAAGTAGGTGTCCTAAAGTTATAGTCTAGGTCAAGGTGTCTAATAACCTAATTCCCTATAACCAAGGCTCTGATACCAATCTGTCACACCCCGACCGATGGCGGAATCTTCGGGGCGGGACATGTAGACTGTTCATAGCACATGGTTGACTAAATTGAAATATATTAAAGTCAAATTTCCATTACAAATAATCCAAGTACAAACCAAATTCAAACAAAGAAACATAGAACAACTCATAAAATTCTTGATTTAAATTGCTAAGTCCAAATCCTATATTGAGCACGTCTTGAATCATTCTCACATATTAGGGCCTGAAACATGAATAAAATAAAGTCAACTAAAAAGTTGGTGAGTATAACACAGTTGTATATAGATAGCATATAGTTGAAAACAAATCCTTTACAAAACATGATAAAATAAGGCATTTATGGGGAGCAGCTATTGTGTAATCAAGTACAACCAAACCTTTGTAACTAGTATGCAAATTGTGTTGTCGGTATCAATCACCTCCACTTGGGTGGGTTTGTCAGACTCAATAGATCTATCATTGAAAACCGTCGGCTTGTATAGTTAATGATTGCACATAAGTTTTCACAAAGATTAGCACAACTAGCACTCGGGCACAAAGCTCAAATTTTGCACACATGTATGTAAATAGGATTTTGCACTTGTGTTGTTTGTGTAAATGTAAATGTGTAATGTGTATAAAGTTCATGTTCCACCCCAAAAGTGTAAAAGAGTAAAAAGGGGTTGTGAATACTCACTTGGTATGGAAGTGTAGCTAACAAAGAGTATAGATAAAATAAGAATCCTTGATACGCACGAGTTAACCTAGATAATAATGTATATTGAATCAAATATGTGCACAAATTTTAGTCTAAAAATGAATGTTGAATTTGTGTATAAAACTATTGATTTGTATTTAAAAGTATTGATTAACATATATAAAGTTTGAAGTAAATATTTTTGAAACATTTTGATTAAGGTTGGGAATTGAATAGTAAAATAGAATATTTATAAAATCATTGATTATGAAAATAAAGTATGTGTTAAATGTGATTTAATAAATAAATAAATATTTTTATTTAAAATAAAGAATAAATAAATAATCATTATTTATTTATTTATAAAGTATGTAACTTACAAATAAAATGTTTTAAATGAAAAGTTTAATAACAAATTTAATTTTATAAACTTTTAATTAAATGATTTTCCATTTATTCCAAGATTAATTATTTGATCTTTTCAAATACCTTTTTATAAAACTAACTATTTTTATTTAAACATTTAATCTGGAATTTTTACAGATTAAAATAAAACAACAATAATTCTGATCGAAGATTCTGACCTAGACACGACCGTGCCTGGGAAGTACACGACCGTGCTCGAACCACGGGCGCGACCGCGCTAGTCGGGACGCGACCGAGTTTGATCAAACAGAGGCCAACTTGGATAATTCACGAGGCACGACCGTGCCTTAGTGAACGGTCGTGTCTATGATTCTTAGACACAACAGAGATTAGCCCAGAGGGCATGACTAGGTCTGGACAGGAGGACACGACCGCGCTACATGAGGCACGGCCGCGCTAGATGATTAGCGCGACCGTGTCTCTTCCAAATCAGACACGAATTGAACAAATCTTGTATTTATAGCGTTGGAATTGATAGGGCTTTTGATTACTGAGTCGTTACGAGTCTATTCATATAAATTAATTGTATGTAACTCGTGTTTAAGAGTGGAATCGATTAAATCATTTTTATTAAAATAATAGTTCTGATTCGGGATGATTTACATATTGTAAGCCCAAATTGGTAAGGGGCTTTCGATATAGAGACTAATTAAATGAAATAAATGGCTTCATTTACCCTGAATAACCGAGAATCGATATAGGACGGTAGAAGGAGGTTCCGGCGACGGCAAGATTTCTTCCCGGCGTCTTCTGCTGCGATTTCCGTCTGATCCAACCTCTTCAGAAAACTTAGAGATGCTCGGAGGATTGAGTTCCTTGATTAATTGATAGCAACAGGATCGACAAGAATGATTCGAGGCTTGGGAGAAATATTGGACGGTTTCTTGAGAGGAAAACGAAATTGGATTGATAAAAATTGTAATGGACTGAGATATTTTCTTTGTCAAAGAAAATAAAACGTAATCGGTTTCGAATTTCAAACGATCGAGCGTTTTGAAACTGCATTTACGTTTCGACTGTTACGCCGGCGCGACCGTGCCAAGATAGGCGCGACCGTGTTTAGGCACCGGGCGCGATCGTTCCAGGACCAGTCGTGCGATCGTGCCGAGGCACTTGGCGCGACCGTGCCAGGACGAAGCACGACCGTGCTAATTAGGGTTTCTTGATAAATTTTCAACTTTAGTCCTAGACTTTTCAGGTTTGATAAGTTTGAATTAAATAGTTTCTTGCATAGTGTTTAAATGTATATAATTGCGTAAAACTTGCGAATTTGTATCGAATCATTGCGTTTAGTTTACGGTAAGAAAAATAATAAGACAGTGCACGAGTATTGAATTCGAAATTGCATTACATTGAATTGAAATATGAATACTAAAAATCAGAAATGTTACAGTTATTATTCAATTAGTACTATAATATGGGGATTATTATGCATGTAAACATGTATAAATGATGACATATCAGTAAAACTGATTCCAGCCCCCCAAACCAAACCTCAAGTTACACCTTATCGGCGACGTTCAAAATAGGTAACACTGATTTCAGCCCCCAGGCCAGGCCCCAGGCCAGGCCCCACTCCAACAAGTGTTCGAGGAAGGATACATCCAAGAAGGGGTTTCATAGGTAATCAAAAGCCAACCCTCTCAACGAACAACCCCACTTAACCTACAATGACTTCCTCACAATTGCCCTCAAAAGAAATGGTTTGTTCATGAAAGGGACAAAGTTCCATCCAGACTACCCCTTCTTGAACATCTTCTATCTAAATAATCTATACAAACTACCAAATGAGGCATTATGTTTTCTCTAGTATTATACCGAGTTATTCACGATAGCCATTTCTTTCAACTTCGCAAAGCTGCTTGCATAACTGCTCGGGTGCCAAACTGAAGATATCCCTGAAGAAAAAAGGAAAACACTTAAATTCCTTGAATGGTTCTTACCAGCCTATATTGTGGGTCAAAATTTGTTCTGAAAAAATGGGGCACTCGGCAATCTCCTTGGGTCTTCAGCCATAGTTGAAGTTCTTTGTTGTTTATGTTGTCTTTCAAGATTTGCAAGTTGGGTTTTGAGGAACTTAATCTCGGCTTCTTTCTGAACAATGCCTCTCGGGGTTTGTGAGGTAGTGCTGGTATGGACCATCTCGAGTAATTCATTATGAAGTCCAATAATTTTGGATCAAACTTCATAGATGATGTTCTCAAGAGAGTGTACCCTGTCAACCAATGTTTCCTGGTTCTGGTTAAACCTGCTTTGTTGAGCTAGTATAGTCTTAAGAACGTTGTTTTGAGCAACAACGTTGCCAGTTCAGGGGAGCTTCTATAGCAGTAATCTGGTTAGGGGAACCGGTAGGACCCATGACATTGGAACTCTAAATTTTCCAACTGTGATTGATTTTCTGTTGAGGGTTTTGGAACGTGGTTGAACCTGGGAATTCAGATTGGTATTCTAAGGATGAGGGAGATGGGGTGACAATGAACATTCCTTTTGGCTAGGAAGGAGGAAAGGTTTTGAGTGATGAAGTCTTACATGGTTTAGGTTTCGGCTTTAGGGGTGAGTTACCATAGAGGACATAGTAATCAAACTTGCCCGATGGTTCACTAAGAAGGCCAACGCTTGGATCTCCTGCTTCGTATCTTTTCTTCATAGACTTTTGGGACCCTTTATTCTTCTTAGGGAAATTTTCATCATATTCAACCCTGACAACTTCTTCTAAGCATGTTTTATAGTTTCTTGGGGTTTTTACAAGCTGTAACATGAACGTCGTTGAGAAAACATCTCGTTGATCATGCTTCTTGAACTTGAATTTGATAAGGCCGTCCTGGTGTCGGACGAAGTCTGGGGTTATCGTTTTATGGACTGGAGCTTGATGGATCTGTTGGTAATTGGTTATCCATTTCTCCGGAAGAAGTTTTAGAAGCTCTTCTCTGGATAACTGATTAGGACACATACGTGCAGGTGGGAACAACATTTGCGTCTATGTCGATGAACAACGTGTCTCCACTGTTGTCATGCCTAGGGACCATGATGTCCAAAGAGTGATTTTGGACACTGTATGCCATTTGGTAATGGAAGGTTAATTATTGACCTGTTGAACACCTTCAATCTGGTATGAGCTTTTAAGGTGGTGAATAGTGATGGGTCATTTAGGGCATATTGAAGTTTGGGTAAAAGGTGACAAACACATTATCGGCGTTCAATGTGGTCTGGATAGTACCAATACAGGCGTGTTGGTATTCTACATATCTGGTGTCGACCAAGGCGATATGAGAGAACGCTGGTAGGCCTTTTCTACCATGAAAGGTAAGAGCAAGTCTTATTGCACCAAAGTGGATGTGGGTGAAACCTTGTGCTTGACAGATCCTTGGAAGATCTTGGGGAAGGGATAGGGTTACTAGGTGTTCGGAAGTTGTAGCTGGAAGCTGTTATGAATTAAACTTGGAAGTTTGAACATACTCATTGACACCTTGGTAGGACGAAGAACTAATTATTGTTTTGACTCTTTTTGTTAAATAATTTTGGGGTTTAGAGAAGACACTATAAGGGTTAACTAAAAGCATACTAGTGATACAGATTTTAGAATCATCAGGTATATATGAGATTTCATATAATTGATCAATTCTAGACGCTGAGGACCGACAAAAACTGGAACTAGAACGGAACATAATTGACTCTTGGTTCATATCTGAGTTTGGACTTGACCTGAAACTTAAGGAGTTTTCCCAACTCGTACCAAATAGAGACTTACGACGACCTCCTTGTCAACTTACCACTCACAGAACAAATTGTCTACGACTCGGATAAGTGTTTACACATCGTATTAGATCGTTCAAGTCCTTAGCAAGATTAGTTTTTTAATGTGAGAGATCCGCTCAAAGTCGGCACTGACAAAGCATACTAATCAAATTTTGAGAAGGCGGAACAAGAGCACTATGGCTCTGATTGTTGGATATTAGATGTCTGATCATCATTAATATCAACGTTGCTATCGAGGTACGATTCCGAAGAGTTACACTTTGGGCAAAGTACAAATCATATCGTTTAATTGTTAAACGTTATTACACGAAGCATGAATTTAAAATTCGGTGGATTAAATATCTAGAGAGATATTTATTAGTTATATTATATTTAATTATTTGGAATAATTAATTATTAACAATAGACGGGATGTAGTTTTACATATATATCTTAGTGATATATATAGTCGGAATTTTACGTTTAACTATTAAACATAAATGTGTTCAGTTTACGCAAGTTTTGTTTATGATTAATGTAATCATAAACTACATGGACCGGAACTGATTAATGTTAATCAGTTAATAATAATTAAAAGTTAGATATTCAAGGGTTTTAAGTGTTACTTGATTTACTATCGAGGTTGCTATCGAGGTACGATCCGAATAGTCACACTTTGGGCAAAGTACAAATCATATCGTTTAATTGTTAAACTTTCTTACACGAAACAATAATTTAGAATTCGGTGGATTAAATATCTAGAGAGAATTTAGAATTCGGTGGATTAAATGTAATATCAACGTTGCTATCGAGGTGCGATCCAAAGAGTTACACTTTGGGCAAAGTACAAATCATATCGTTTAATTATTAAATGTTATTACACAAAACAAGAATTTAGAATTCGATGGATTAAATATCTAGAGAGATATTTATTAGTTACATTATATTTAATTATTTGGAATAATTAATTATTAACAATAGACGGGATGTAGTTTTACATATATATCTTAGTGATATATATAGTCGGAATTTTGATGTTTAACTATTAAACATAAATGCGTTTGGTTTACGCAAGTTTTGTTTATGATTAATGTAATCATAAACTACAGGGACTGGAACTGATTAATTAATCAGTTAATAATAATTAAAAGTTAATTATTCAAGGGTTTTAAGTGTAACTTGATTTATTCTAAATAAATGATTATTTTAAAACGCTAATTCAATCCCTTGCCACCTCCATATTTGCGCAAAAGAGAAGAACCAGATAAACCGGTTTTTGTGAGCCACCTTCTCCGCACCCCCTATGCTGCCATCGTGTCAGTTATCAACGACCAAGCCGACCTGCCATCGCTGTCCGCGACTGCAGTCGCCACCACCGTGACCTGCCTCCACCGCCGCAGCCCTTGTCGGCCGGCTTCCTTCTTCGAGCGAGCCGAATACCGTGAACCGGGTTCTACCCGTTGGTCGGATAAAGTGTTTCGTGAGACGAGTTCGTGTGACGAGTTCGTGTGTAGTCATCTAGCGTGACATTCTTTGTACCCGAATGTTCAAACCGGTTGTGACATTTCGGATTTTCGATCGCGCACTTGTAAAATGTTTATTGTGTAATCATTCTCAAATTAAATAAAAATACAAGTGTTTTTATTTAATAAGTATTCTATTTTTATTTTTATTTTTACGGATTTGAATTAATTAAAATTTTACAAGCTTTAAAACTTATATAAAATATTATATAAAAATCAAAAATTAAAAGTTACACATTCAATAAAGTAACCTATTTAAATAAGATAAATAACTTATATAAATTTTTTTTATAATAATAATAATAAAATAAGTTTATAAAAACATTTTCGAATTAATTTGATTTAAAAAAAATTAAATTAATTTATTAAATAAAAGTTCAGGGGTTGTTTTGTAATTAATCAAACTAGAAGGTTTTAAAACTGAAATCGGTTGAGGGGCTGTTTCTGGACAATTTAAACTACAAGGACCCATCCGTATTTATTTCAAGGGCTAATTTAAGTCAAACCAAACTCCAGGGACTAAAACTGCCAATTGCCAAATCGTTTATCCGGTCACCCCCTTCGTTGGTCCGGCGGGTAAAGCCATTTTCCGGCGAACCCCCAACAGGGCTGTGCCCTGCACCTCGACAGCCGCTACAGGCATCCCTGGCTTCGTCTCTCCCACGCGAACGAGACCCCCCGACCAATTGGTCTCACCAACATAAGGATCGTCTGATCCTGTTGGTGGCCGAGAAACCCACTTTCAAATTCACACCCGACAGACCACCTCCACGCATGTTGAATGTCTGGATAGTTTCGTCTCGTCCAGACTAATGTCGGAATGTGCCCAATTGCACGTTTTAACAAAGAAATCAAGCTCGGCTATAAATAGCCATAGTCGGACCTGCTCGAGCTCGCGACCCCTCCTTCACCCAATCGCACTCCAAATAGAAGGCACCATTACAATCGCCATCCCTGTGTGAAGCCGTGACCAGATTATAAGGACTCAATTCAACTCGAATTCTGGAATTAAAGTCTTGGTATTTTCGAACTAAAAGCCTTGCCAACCAGACCCTTCACGACCACGTAAGAATCCTCAACTTCGTTTCTTTACCTTCTGTTATCATAAGACAAACTGAACCACTCGAAGTCACAACTCCAAACCATCGATTTCCGGACAAATTAATGTTACTGTTTTATTTGCTAAAGTCTGGGCCATCGAAACTACTTAGTTTCGATTGAGTAAATGGTCAATCGAAACTAATAGTTTCGATATATGGTAGTTTCGACAGTTCTGTGGTCAATCGAAACTAGTAATTTCGATTGAACATAGTTTCGATACTTGAACATAGTTTCGATACTTGAACATAGTTTCGATTGAACATAGTTTCGATACCTGTCACATCTATAAAACAGTTTCGATCAAATCAGTAATTTCAAGTAAATCTGGACCAGCTTCTATGCTAATACCACTGAGGAATGCTATCACAAACTTATACACAATTGAATACTAATACGCACATGTAAACATACAATGATACCCATTTATCTACATAGGGTTTCAACGTGCTTAGACTTCAACATCTTTATGTAAGGCCCCTTTCCCGGGTGACCTCACTTGTTGGATTTACTCATAAACATAGTCATAAATACTGAACTTAAATTTAAAACATTCATCATTCAATTACATAATCAAAACAGCGGAAGTCTTTACGAATAAAACATAACATATTCTTAACAAACAAAAGTGGGATGTCAGTCTTGTGCCGGGTAACCTTCACGCCATCGCACGACCTTTTCTTCCTTTACCTGAAATGTATACTAAAGTCAGCTAACGCTGGTGAGTTCTAGTTTAATGCGTTTAGATATAAACATTCTTTTCTTTACTTCATAAGTAAACTTTATTATAAAGTCATTCATATAAATACGTATTCATAGCTTTTTGCTTTTCTTTCATCTTTCTTTTCTTTATTAATGTGATTACATATATATATGTATGCGTTCACCCTTTTTCTTTCATTTTTCTTAACATTCTTTCCTTATCTTTCTTACGTGATTACATAGATATGCATTCACCTTTACTTTCTTTACCATTTATTGGTCATACACATAAGGGTGATCAACCCATCTTACGGTACGTATATCACAAAGACATACGCCCTCGAGCTACCGTCGTAGCCCTTTTACTTAACCGTCCGGCACTAGAAACCGTCCGTCATATCTTTACCGTCCTACCGAAGTAGTCCGTCATATCTTTACCGTCCTACCGAAGTAGTCCGTCATATCTTTACCGTCCTACCGTCGTAGTCCGTCATATTCGCCCGTCTGCCATAAGGCATCCGTTTCCCACTTGAGCTAATTATGCAGCCGCATATTGTTTTAGCGACTTACTCCACCGTAGTGGCCTTTAATTAGTCTAACTTTCTAGACTTCCTTCTCTAGCTGCATAATAGTCAAGTGGTCGTCCGTCTACCGAAGTAGCCGTTATCATCGAAGCGTCCATAACGTTTACTTATACTTGGCAAGCAATATATACATGGATATAAAGCAAGATTTCATTCTTACACGTTATGTCATTCTTTTCATACTTGGCAAGCAATATATACATAGATATAAAGCAAGATTTCGTTCTTACACTTTGTGTCATTCATTCATTCTTTGTAAACATACGTGTTGTTCTTTGTTCATAATTCATTATTCACTTTCATATGTATCTACACATATACCTTAATATATCACGTATGGTCACATTGACATTCATTTCATTTATTCATTTAGTGTATACATTTCAGCCCCAAAACATTTATAAATCATTTGCACATAACTTAGAAGGGGGCACATAGAACTCACCTGATGGGCGGGTCCCTGAAGTATAATAGCTGGTTTCGAAACGTCACTAAGGTCACCCACTATCTGTATAATAAAGTCATACATATAAGGTAGGGCTCCTAAATGACACTAGACATTACTGTTCTTGAACTCAGTAGTTTCGGGAGGTGGGTCGCATCGAAACTATGGTAGTTTCGAGCTATGGTCTTACACTCGAAACTAGGTAGTTTCGAGTCATAATCCTTCTATCGAAACTAGGTAGTTTCGAGTCATTAACTTATGAAAAATCTTAGTTTAGGTTCAAGGTGACACTCGAAACTAGGTAGTTTCGAGTCCTGAGTTCCTATCGAAACTATAGTAGTTTCGAGTCATTGGCTGCTATCGAAACTAGATAGTTTCGAGTCAAACATGACTATCGAAACTAGAGTAGTTTCGATGGGTCTGCATGTATCGAAACTATAGTTTCGAGTCATGGGTCTGCATCTTCCCTGACCAGAACCTTGCTCCAGCCAACTTATTTCCAATCGATTAAACCTTGAACATTTTTCGTTAAACACCTTCCTTTATCGTTCTTGAGTTCAAATACGTGATTTGTTTCAAGTTTCATATGCAAAAATCGTATCTTTATTTGATTTAAACCCGAGACATGCAAAGACTCAGAATCAGAGGCGATGCTTACCTCAACAGGCCCGATTTCTGTTGCTATGCGCTGAAATGGTGGAGACGGATGATTCCCGAGCCCTTGAGTCTTCTCCTTGCGGTTTTCTTCACAAGCCGATCGCTCTCTCTCTCTCTCTCTCTAGTGTTCTTGCGCAGGAAGATGAAATGAGAGGGGTTTGGGTTGAAGCTGCTGTTTTGTAATGGGGTTTCCCCCTTTTCTTTTCGGCCCATGGGCCGAAATTTTGGCCAAGCCCACTTTATTTCCCTTTTCTATTTGTCTTGTCATTATTTGGGATGTTACAAGTCTACCCTCCTTAATGAGGTTTCGTCCTCGAAACCTGTTACACGTTAAACAACTGGGGATACAGTTCCTTCATCTCGTCTTCTTTCTCCCAAGTAGCCTCGGACCCCTTCCTGTGTTTCCATTGTATTTTGACTAAAGGGATCGACTTATTGCGTAATCGTTTCTCGGCTCTGTCAAGAATAGCTATTGGTTCTTCTACATAGTTCAAGCTGTTATCCACTTCGATTTCGTCATAAGGTATGTGAGCCGTATCGTCAGCAAGGCACTTGCGTAAGTGTGATATGTGGAATGTAGGGTGTATTCCACTAAGCTCGACGGGTAGGTCGAGTTTGTAAGCAACTTGACCCACTCTTGCTACAATCTTGAAAGGTCCGACAAACCTTGGACTTAGTTTGCCACGCTTTCTGAACCGAATGATTCCTTTCCACGGTGATACTTTCAACAGTACCATGTCCCCTACTTGAAACTCTAAATCCCTCCTTCTCTTATCCGCGTATGATTTCTGTCTGTCTTTTGCGGCTTTCATACGAGCCTTGATTTGATCAAATTTCTCAGAAGTAGCTTTGACCACTTCGAGACTTGCAAAATCCTTCTGTCCAATTTCCCCCCAACAAACCGGGGTCCTACATTTCCTTCCATACAACATTTCAAATGGCGGCATGCCAATAGTCGAGTGATAGCTGTTGTTATATGAAAATTCTGCCAATGGTAGATGGCTGTCCCAACTCCCACCGAAGTCAATGATACAGGCCCGGAGCATGTCCTCCAAGGTCTGAATGGTCCTTTCCGATTGTCCATCGGTTTGGGGGTGGTAAGCGGTGCTGATGTTCAGTCTAGTGCCCATTGCTTCATTGAATTTCTTCCAAAACCTTGACGTGAATCTAGTATCCCTGTCAGACACAATCGACAGCGGCATACCATGTCTGCTCACAATTTCCTTGATAAATACTTCTGCTAGCTTTTCAGAAGAAGAAGTTTCTCGTATTGGCAAGAAGTGAGCACTCTTTGTCAAGCGGTCGACGATCACCCAAATGGTATCATTGCCTTTAGCTGTACGCGGTAGCTTGGTAATGAAGTCCATTGTGATCTCTTCCCACTTCCATTCCGGTATTGGTAAAGGTTGCATTTTACCGCATGGTTTCTGGTGCTCGGCCTTAACTAGGGAACACGTTAGGCACTTGCTCACGTATTCTGTCACATCATTCTTCATGCCAGGCCACCAGTATTCTTTCTTCAAGTCTTGATACATTTTGTTTGTCCCGGGGTGGATAGAATAGCGAGACTTATGGGCCTCATCGAGTATTTTGGCTCTAAGCTCACCAATCTTAGGTATCCACATCCGGCCAAACCTAGTTCGTACTCCGTATGCATTCGCATCTAAGTTCCCTTGTTGTCCTACTATTCTTTCCCGTTTCACATTTCTTTCTAACAATGCTTCATCTTGTGCCTTTGATATTTCACCCATTAAGTTTGGCGTTATAATTAACTGACACGCTTTGATCCGGATAGGTGCCGATTCCTCCTTTCTACTTAAAGCGTCAGCCACTACGTTTGCCTTGCCTGGATGGTACAATATCTCACAGTCATAGTCTTTCAGTAGCTCTAACCATCTTCTTTGCCTCATGTTTAGTTCCTTTTGTTCGAAAAAGTATTTCAAGCTTTTGTGATCGGAGTAGATGGTGCATTTAACTCCATACAAGTAGTGTCTCCATATTTTCAACGCGAAAACTACTGCTGCTAATTCTAGATCATGTGTTGGGTAGTTAACTTCATGAACCTTTAGTTGCCGCGATGCATAAGCAATTACCTTTCCTCGTTGCATGAGTACGCACCCTAATCCTTGCCCTGAAGCGTCAGAGTAGACTACTAAGTCTTCATTTCCCTCAGGTAGTGTTAATACTGGAGCTTGAGTTAATCGTGTCTTAAGTTCCTCAAACGCGTTGTTTTGGGTTGGACCCCATTCATACTTTACTTCCTTCCGTGTCAGTTTGGTTAGCGGCGAGGCAATTCTTGAGAAATCTTGGATAAACCTTCGATAGTAGCCTGCCAACCCTAGAAAGCTTCGTATCTCTGTTGGTGTCTTTGGGATGTTCCATTCCTTTACTGTCTCGATCTTTGCAGGATCCACCATGATGCCGTTTGGGTTTATTACATGACCTAGGAATTGGACTTCCCTAAGCTAGAACGCGCATTTGGAGAATTTTGCGTACAACTTTTCCTGCTTTAGCACCTCCAATACTTCTCTTAGGTGACAGTGGTGATCACCTTCATTCTTTGAATATATGAGGATGTCATCTATAAAAACTATTACTGATCGATCCAACATGGGTCGGCATACTCTGTTCATTAAATCCATAAATGCTGCTGGTGCGTTAGTTAATCCGAAGGACATCACGAGAAATTCATAATGCCCATAACGCGTACGAAACGCAGTTTTCGGTACATCTTCCTCCCTTACTTTCAATTGGTGGTAACCCGACCTGAGATCAATCTTTGAGAACCAACTCGCGCCTTGTAATTGATAAAAGAGGTCGTCTATTCTAGGCAGTGGGTATTTGTTCTTTACTGTTCTCTTGTTCAGTTCACGGTAGTCGATGCACATGCGCATGCTGCCGTCCTTTTTCTTTACAAATAATACCGGAGCGCCCCATGGTGAGATGCTCGGTCTGATAAATCCTTTCTCTGTTAATTCTTCAAGTTGGGACATTAATTCTTTCATTTCTGACGGAGCCAATCGGTATGGTGCCTTGGCAACGGGCTCAGCTCCTGGCAGTAAGTCAATCTGAAATTCTATTTCCCGATCGAGCGGCAAACCAGGTAGGTCCTCTGGGAACACTTCTGGAAAATTGCACACCACGGGTACATCTTTTAGCTCTTTCGTTTTCATTCTATCGTCAATAACATACGCCAGATAAGCTTCGCAACCGCGCCTCATGTAACTTTCGGCCTTGATCATAGAGATGACGTTCGGCATTGTGCTATTCCAGTCACCATAAACCGTAATCGGACTGCCGTCAGTGGCCTTGAGATGTATCATCTTTCGTTTACATATGATTTGAGCTTCGTTGGCAGCTAACCAATCCATGCCCAATACTACATCGAATCCTCCTAAGGTTAGAAGGTACAATTTAGATGGAAACTTATGGCCCTCTATTTCTACCATGCAATCGTCAGTCACTTGGATGACTACTGAGTTTTTACCAATAGCAGTTTGTACGCTAAAGGCCCTTAAAAGGCTAGTGGTTGTGCAGTCTAATTTGCGGCTAAATGCAGTGGATATAAAACTTTTACTAGCACCAGAATCAAACAGAATAGCAGCATGTTCATCATTTACTAGGAACGTACCCGACACGACATCAGGGTTTCCTCTTGCTTCTTCCTCGGTTAAAGCATAGGCCCGAGTCCTAGCCTTTGGCTGTTCCTTTTCCTTTTCTTTTCCCGAACCAGATTGGCCGGCCTTCCTGCAGTTCTTTGTCAGATGTCCAAACAATCCACATACTTGACACTTGACGTCTCTTACACATTCTCGAGAGAAGTGCCCCGGCTTCCCGCACTTATAGCATGTGGTGGTGCCGATTTTACATTCGCCAAGATGTTGCCTTCCACATTTCTTGCATGTTTCATATTCGTCCGACCTTGGCTTCTTAGTTTCAGTTGTTACGTTCCCTCTTCCTGCGCCTCTAGACGGGTTCTCCCACTTTCTCTTTTGGGTCTCTGTTGGTGGGTCCTCATTGGCATAATCGTCGTAGACGATTCCGCTCAGATTCACTACCGACTCGAAGGTCGAGGGTAGGTTAGCTTTTACATGAACACGGACCCGTTGTGGCAATCCCTTAACATAGTACTTGATCAAACGATCTTCAGTTTCCACCAGGTGTGGTACTAGTTGAGCCAGTTCATTGAATCTTGATGTATACTGGCGATGAGTCTTGTTGCCAGCCTTGAAGTTCAGGAACTCGTTCTCCACACGATCAATCTCATTTTGTGGGCAGAACTTTTGGATTACGAGCTTTTTCAAGTCCTCCCATGTCATTCTGGCAAGAGCATGTGGTGACTTTGTTCTTTGAATATTTCTCCACCAACCTAGTGCTTCATTGGTGAAAGAATGAGCAACATATTTAACAGCTTGGTCTGGTCGACACTCGCTGATGTTGATGACTGCGTTCATCCTCTCGATCCATTCGAACGTGGCCACCGAATCCTTGGTTCCATCAAACTTAGGTGGGTCTCCATCCTTGAATCCTTTGTAAGTACACCCACGATTGCTTGCTGCCACTTTTACTTCATCCCCGTCACTATCATAAATTTTCTCTTCATTGTTCCCTTCATCCTCCTCTTTACTTTTCTTTATTGCCTCAGATAGTAGATCAGGCAATACCTTCTTCAGTGTGAGCACAACTTCACGGGCAATAGCATCCCTGACTTCGGGTTCCAACTGTATCGGCCCTGGATTGTCGTCTCCAGCTGGGGTCACTTCTGTTTCGTGTACACTCTCGGTGTGTTCCGCGTGCACACTCTCTTCTTCTTCTAGTCTTTGATTCAACGGAGGTCTACCTCGTCGGCCAGTGCGACCGCCTCGGCGTCCAGTTCTTCCTCCGCCAGCCATAATTTCTTAATTTCCTGATAGTCATAAAGGGAATACATCAATGTCATTACTTCAGATCATAGTTTGGAACAGTACGAGCAAGGTAAATTTTTAATTACAGTGACCGGTTTGTGATTACTAATTTACATTGCTTTTCGGGTTCAAAACTCTTCAAATCGGTTGTGACATTGACATCTATTTGTTCTAAGTTAAGGTATCTATCCTTATCTAGAGCATTAGCTTTAGTACTTACTTACCGTGCTGCGTTGACGTTGGTTACCCATACTGACATCCGTGCGTTGGTCCCATAATCAGTTTGAGTCCAGACATTTAGGGATGTCTGAATCTCTCAAACTATTGCTCTGATACCAACTTGTAAGGCCCCTTTCCCGGGTGACCTCACTTGTTGGATTTACTCATAAACATAGTCATAAATACTGAACTTAAATTTAAAACATTCATCATTCAATTACATAATCAAAACAGCGGAAGTCTTTACGAATAAAACATAACATATTCTTAACAAACAAAAGTGGGATGTCAGTCTTGTGCCGGGTAACCTTCACGCCATCGCACGACCTTTTCTTCCTTTACCTGAAATGTATACTAAAGTCAGCTAACGCTGGTGAGTTCTAGTTTAATGCGTTTAGATATAAACATTCTTTTCTTTACTTCATAAGTAAACTTTATTATAAAGTCATTCATATAAATACGTATTCATAGCTTTTTGCTTTTCTTTCATCTTTCTTTTCTTTATTAATGTGATTACATATATATATGTATGCGTTCACCCTTTTTCTTTCATTTTTCTTAACATTCTTTCCTTATCTTTCTTACGTGATTACATAGATATGCATTCACCTTTACTTTCTTTACCATTTATTGGTCATACACATAAGGGTGATCAACCCATCTTACGGTACGTATATCACAAAGACATACGCCCTCGAGCTACCGTCGTAGCCCTTTTACTTAACCGTCCGGCACTAGAAACCGTCCGTCATATCTTTACCGTCCTACCGAAGTAGTCCGTCATATCTTTACCGTCCTACCGAAGTAGTCCGTCATATCTTTACCGTCCTACCGTCGTAGTCCGTCATATTCGCCCGTCTGCCATAAGGCATCCGTTTCCCACTTGAGCTAATTATGCAGCCGCATATTGTTTTAGCGACTTACTCCACCGTAGTGGCCTTTAATTAGTCTAACTTTCTAGACTTCCTTCTCTAGCTGCATAATAGTCAAGTGGTCGTCCGTCTACCGAAGTAGCCGTTATCATCGAAGCGTCCATAACGTTTACTTATACTTGGCAAGCAATATATACATGGATATAAAGCAAGATTTCATTCTTACACGTTATGTCATTCTTTTCATACTTGGCAAGCAATATATACATAGATATAAAGCAAGATTTCGTTCTTACACTTTGTGTCATTCATTCATTCTTTGTAAACATACGTGTTGTTCTTTGTTCATAATTCATTATTCACTTTCATATGTATCTACACATATACCTTAATATATCACGTATGGTCACATTGACATTCATTTCATTTATTCATTTAGTGTATACATTTCAGCCCCAAAACATTTATAAATCATTTGCACATAACTTAGAAGGGGGCACATAGAACTCACCTGATGGGCGGGTCCCTGAAGTATAATAGCTGGTTTCGAAACGTCACTAAGGTCACCCACTATCTGTATAATAAAGTCATACATATAAGGTAGGGCTCCTAAATGACACTAGACATTACTGTTCTTGAACTCAGTAGTTTCGGGAGGTGGGTCGCATCGAAACTATGGTAGTTTCGAGCTATGGTCTTACACTCGAAACTAGGTAGTTTCGAGTCATAATCCTTCTATCGAAACTAGGTAGTTTCGAGTCATTAACTTATGAAAAATCTTAGTTTAGGTTCAAGGTGACACTCGAAACTAGGTAGTTTCGAGTCCTGAGTTCCTATCGAAACTATAGTAGTTTCGAGTCATTGGCTGCTATCGAAACTAGATAGTTTCGAGTCAAACATGACTATCGAAACTAGAGTAGTTTCGATGGGTCTGCATGTATCGAAACTATAGTTTCGAGTCATGGGTCTGCATCTTCCCTGACCAGAACCTTGCTCCAGCCAACTTATTTCCAATCGATTAAACCTTGAACATTTTTCGTTAAACACCTTCCTTTATCGTTCTTGAGTTCAAATACGTGATTTGTTTCAAGTTTCATATGCAAAAATCGTATCTTTATTTGATTTAAACCCGAGACATGCAAAGACTCAGAATCAGAGGCGATGCTTACCTCAACAGGCCCGATTTCTGTTGCTATGCGCTGAAATGGTGGAGACGGATGATTCCCGAGCCCTTGAGTCTTCTCCTTGCGGTTTTCTTCACAAGCCGATCGCTCTCTCTCTCTCTCTCTAGTGTTCTTGCGCAGGAAGATGAAATGAGAGGGGTTTGGGTTGAAGCTGCTGTTTTGTAATGGGGTTTCCCCCTTTTCTTTTCGGCCCATGGGCCGAAATTTTGGCCAAGCCCACTTTATTTCCCTTTTCTATTTGTCTTGTCATTATTTGGGATGTTACACTTTATCACCTACACGCGTGGAAAAATACCCGCTTGCAAGGTGAGTTACATAGCCCCTATTTTACATTTTTATACGTTTTGGGGTGAAACATTATACATGCTACTCACATTGTTTGTACGTGTTATACATGAGACTATATACTTATTCTTTGGATGTACATACATTTAAACACAAGACAACCAACTGTAATATTGATAGATCTATTGTGCCTGACCAGCCCACCCGGTTAGGGTGTTTATTACTGCATACTCGGATATAACCGCGTGTTGTATTCAATCATATCGGATATAGTGGGTAACTATATTCAAACATACCGGACTTAGCTGTTGTGCTCTGTTCAAGCGCGTCAAACTCGGTTTGAATTGTGATTAAATAATTGTTACATCCTACATACTATGTTTAACAAGATAAACAATGAGTTGCAAAACAAATTACAACTACTATTTACCGAAATTATTAAACCTATGTACTCACCAACTTTTTAGTTGACACTTGATTTAAATAATGTTTCAGGTTTGGATATGTGACTACTTGCCGAAGATTTCTCCACTTAAGAACTATGGACCTAGTTAAATAAATCAATGTTTTGAACTAGACTAGGTTATTTGGAATATATTGTATTTGGATCTTGTTGTTTTTAAATTTAATTAATGAATTATGAAACCTTTTAGCTATCATGTGCTTTTGAACAATCATTCCATTGTCCGCCTCGATGATTCCGCCATCGGTCGGGGTGTGACAGATTGGTATCAGAGCCATGGTTATAGGGAATTAGGTTATTAGACACGATGACCTAGACTATAACCCTAGGACTCCCTTTATGTGTTATGTGCTAAATGATTAATTGCTACGTGAATTATTTGTAGTTAGGTATTATTTGAATTTTCCCGAGTTTGGTACATGAGACTTATACACATACATACAAGACTTTGATACATGATACATACTTTACATACATATTTGACAAACAAACTTATGCAAACAAATACACTACCCATCGTTATCCATACTCTTTCCTAATCCGTATTAATTGCAACATTCCTACACATTTTATACACATCTTAATTCTATTAAAATCTTGAAAATCTCGTCAACGACTTAATTTATTGAAACCAGTAAAGGACACGTGCAATCTGGAAGGGTGACACCTGTACATTGGGTTTTCTGTCTAGGAAAGCATTTCGTATAAATCCAAATAAACGGACCCGTATGCTTTCCTGGGAATTCCTGAAGTGAGTGTTTACCTATAGGCTAAAGCATGTCTCTTTGAAAGTTTTGAGGAATTATTTAACGTTGATACGTCGATGTATTCGCAAGGATACAATCCGAACTTAAACTCAAAATTTGGGGACATTATAGCAAGATAGGAAGAACTAGACGAACATGCAAAGCAAATCATTATTACGGGTGCACACGTAATAACGATTTGTAGTGCATGCAAGTCCCGGCAATTCCTATTACGCAAATAATGATCTATAACATCATGTTCTATCCGAAATAGATGGCTTAGTTTCCCCCATCAACTTTGAATAAATACACATGCACTGGCACGCGTCATGATGAATCCCGTTTTTCTGCTTACATTATTTCCCGCTATAACTCATATATCCATCTTATCTAAAATATCATTGTCTTTTGGTGTTAGAATGCCTCCTCGACATGCAAACTCTAGCACTTCCAACCCGGATCTTGCTACTCTCCTTGCCCAACTGGTGGGACAAATGACCCAAGCCAATAACAACAGTGATGGGTCTCACAACATCCAAGGAAACGGTGGTACCAACCCGCCTCACTGCACGTTTAAGCACTTTAACTCGTGCAATCCTACAAAATTCTTCGGGACTGAAGGTGCTACCGGCCTACTTCAATGGTATGAAAGCATGGAAAGCAAATTCCTAAATAGCGACTGTCCCGATAATCTTTGGGTTCGTTATGCTACAATTGTACTCCAAAAGAGAGCCCTCACCTGGTGGAACGGTGAGAAACGCACTCGTGGTGCTGAGGTTGCTACATCCTTATCATGGGATGATTTGAAGAAGGCCATGACTGATGAATTCTGTCCTCGAAATGAAATGAGGAAGCTCGAGGCTGAGTTTTGGGATCTTGCCCAGGACATCGGGGATAATCTGGCCTACACCACTCGGTTTCAAGAACTAAGTCTGCTGGTGCCTCATATGATCACTCCCCTTGCTCGGGGGATTGAAAAATACATAGGCGGCCTGCCTATGCAAATTCAAGTTGTTGTGCTAGGAAGCAACCCTCCTACACTTGAAGCTGCTATCCGTCTAGCTGCTACACTATCCGACAACCATGTCAAAGCCGGAACCTTAACAAGAAAGGGTTCCAAGAAAGTTGTTTCTACTCTTGCGGCCGTCAAAGATGTAAAACCCGAGTCTTCTAACCGCAACAAGAAACGAAAGGGTCGAAACTTCGCAGCTGTAACTCCCGCTGTGCCTGCTATTCAAGCGGCCCCTTTGGGCAAAACCCGAAAACTTATCAGGGCCCAAATCCCCAATGCCAGACCTGCAAGTACCATCATCCTGCCAACCTACCATGCCGATTGTGTTCAAGCTACGGACGATACGGACACGTGGTCACTACTTGCCGTACCCGTCCTCCCGTCCATCAAGCTGCTCCAACCAACCATCCAAACTACCCAACACTTCTCAATGGTCGGGCATGTTACGAATGTGGAGACCCAAACCATTTTCGTGACCGATGTCCAAAACTTCATCATCAAGGTGGTCCTCAAGGACGAGCGTTTAACATAAACGCTAATGAGGCTCAAGCAAACAACGACGTGATAAATGGTACGTTTCTCGCAAACAATCATTATGCATCCGTTTTATTTGATACCGGTGCCGATAGGAGTTTTGTATCTCTTACCTTTGAATCTCGACTTGCTAAACAAAGAACGAAACTTGACAATTCTTATTCCGTGGAGATAGCAAACGGAAAATCTATTACTATAAATTCTGTTATTCGCGACTGCAATCTCGAGCTTAATAATCACAAATTCTCTGTTGATCTCCTTCCAATGCAGTTGGGAAGCTTCGATATTATAATTGGCATGGACTGGTTATCCAAGCACCATGCTGAGGTTATTTGCTATGAAAAGTGTATTCGTATACCTCTCTCTTCGGGCGACACGTTAGTTATGTTCGGTGAAAAACCATGTCGTGATCTTCAAATCATGTCTTGCGCATTGGCACAAATGTACTTGCGGAAAAAGTACGTTGCCTTCTTGGCCCACGTAGTTGACACGAAATACAAGGGTAAGAAATTTCAAGACATTCCAATCATTCGAGATTTTCCCGAAATATTCCCCGAGGACCTACCCGGTCTTCCTCCTCCTAGACAAGTGGAGTTTCGTATTGACCTTGTGCCTAGAGCAACTCCCGTGGCAAAAGCCCCCTATGGTCTTGCACCTTCCGAGATGCAAGAGCTTGCAAGTCAATTACAAGAACTCTCATCCAAAGGATTCATCGGCCCGAGCCATTCACCTTGGGGCACTCCCGTGCTGTTCGTAAAGAAAAAGGATGGATCGTTTCGAATGTGCATCGATTATCGTGAACTCAACAAGCTTACAATTAAGAACCGTTATCCCTTACCCCGTATCGACAATCTTTTCGATCAACTTCAAGGTTCAACATGTTTCTCCAAGATTGACCTTCGTTCCGGATACCATCAACTTCGTGTTCTCGATGAAGACATTCCGAAGACTGCCTTCCGGACTAGATATGGTCACTACGAGTTCATGGTCATGCCATTTGGTTTGACTAATGCACTTGCAGTCTTCATGGACCTTATGAACCGTGTATGCAAACCTTATTTGGACAAGTTCGTGATCGTTTTCATTGACGACATTCTCATCTATTCTAAAACGAAAGCGGAGCATGAACAACATCTTCGTTTGATTTTGGAACTCTTGAAGAAAGAACAACTATACGCCAAGCTCTCCAAGTGTGAATTCTGGCTAAAGGAAGTTCAATTTTTGGGACACATAGTCAACGATAAGGGAATTCATGTGGACCCAGCAATGATCGAGGCGGTAAAGAATTTGAGTACTCCTAAGAATCCTACCGAGATTCGTTCATTATTTGGACTAGCAGGTTACTATCGTCGTTTCATCTCAAATTTCTCCAAGATTGCGGTTCCGCTCACTGCCTTGACTCACAAAGGTAAGCACTACGAGTGGGGACCCAAGCAAGAGGAAGCTTTCCAAACTCTAAAGCACAAGCTCTGCAATGCTCCTATTCTAACTCTTCCTAGTGGTAATGACGACTTTGTCGTTTATTGTGATGCATCCAACCAAGGTCTTGGTTGTGTTCTTACGCAACGAGGTCAAGTAATTACATACGCATCACGTCAACTCAAAGTCCATGAGAAGAACTATACGACCCATGATCTCGAGCTTGGTGCTGTCATTTTCGCCTTGAAAATTTGGAGACACTATCTATATGGCACCAAATGCGTGGTTTTCACCGACCACAAAAGTCTCCAACATATTTTCAAAGAGCTTAATATGAGGCAACGACGATGGGTTGAACATTTAACGACTACGACTGCGAGATCCGCTACCACCCCGGCAAAGCAAACGTTGTAGCCGACGCCTTGAGTCGTAAAGAACGTATCATGCTTCATAGTGTACATATTCATAACGATATCCAAGCCCGTATTCTCAAAGCACAACACACCTCGATTACCGAGGGAAACATGTATCAAGGCGTGTGGCATAGAACTCTTGCTAGAAACCAAAGCCAACGGTCTATTGTATTACTTGGACCGTATCTGGATTCCCGATCGCGACGATCTCCGTATATTTTTGATGAACGAGTCCCACAAAACTCGATATTCGGTACATCCCGGAGCTGATAAGATGTACGTGGGTCTCCGTCAGCAATATTGGTGGCCCGGCATGAAAAAGGATATTGCCCTCTTTGTGGAAAAATGCCTAACTTGTTCTAAAGTGAAGGCCGAACACCAGAAGCCTTCCGGACTCCTCGAACAACCTGAAATTCCCATGTGGAAGTGGGAAAACCTTGCTATGGACTTCATCACCAAACTCCCACACACTTCTAGTGGGCACGATAGTATCTGGGTTATTATCGACCGACTTACAAAGTCTGCTCATTTCTTGCCTATTCGTGAGGACTATCGAGTCGAGAAATTGGCTCGGATCTACATTGATGAGATCGTAAGTCGTCACGGAATCCCTTTGAACATCATCTCCGATCGTGATTCGCGTTTTACTTCCCGATTTTGGCAATCATTGCAATCAACACTTGGTACTCGTTTGGATTTAAGTACGGCTTACCATCCTCAAACTGATGGACAAACCGAGCAAACAATCCAAACTCTCGAGGATATGCTTAGAGCTTGTGTCATTGACTTTGGTGGCAATTGGAATTCTCACCTACCACTGATCGAATTTTCCTACAACAACAGTTACCACACAAGTATTAACATGGCGCCGTTTGAAGCTCTTTATGGACGAAAATGTCATTCACCGATTTGTTGGAACGAAATTGGTGAAGCACAAATCACCGGTCCCGAGCTTATCCAAGAGACCACCGATAAAATCTTTCTTATCCGTGACAACATTCGAGTAGCAAAGAGTCGGCAAAAGAGCTATGCCGATAAAAGACGAAAACCCTTGGAATTTCAAGTTGGGGATATGGTCCTCCTAAAGGTATCACCTTGGAAGGGTGTAGTCCGATTTGAAAAGAAAGGAAAACTTGCACCTCGATATGTGGGTCCATTCAAGATACTCGAAAGGGTAGGAAAAGTGGCCTACAAACTCGATCTTCCTTCAGAACTCATCAACGTTCATCCGACTTTTCATGTATCTAATTTGAAAAAGTGTCTAGCCGACGAGAATCTCCACATCCCGCTTGATGAAGTGCGCATTGACGAGAAAATGCACTTTGTTGAGAAACCCATGGAAATCATGGACCGAGAAGTCAAGAAACTCAAGCGTAGCCGCATCCCCTTTGTCAAGGTCCGTTGGGAGTCTAAACGTGGACCCGAGTTCACTTGGGAACGTGAAGACCAAATGAAGACCAAGTATCCGCATCTCTTTTCATAACCTCCATTAGTTGAATTTCGGGGCGAAATTCCTCTAACATGGGGAGACTGTGACATTTCGGATTTTCGATCGCGCACTTGTAAAATGTTTATTATGTAATCATTCTCAAATTAAATAAAAATACAAGTGTTTTTATTTAATAAGTATTCTATTTTTATTTTTATTTTTACGGATTTGAATTAATTAAAATTTTACAAGCTTTAAAACTTATATAAAATATTATATAAAAATCAAAAATTAAAAGTTGCACATTCAATAAAGTAACCTATTTAAATAAGATAAATAACTTTTATAAATTTTTTTATAATAATAATAATAAAATAAGTTTATAAAAACATTTTTGAATTAATTTGATTTAAAAGAAATTAAATTAATTTATTAAATAAAAGTTCAGGGGTTGTTTTGTAATTAATCAAACTAGAAGGTTTTAAAACTGAAATCGTTTGAGGGGCTGTTTCTGGACAACTTATACTACAAGGACCCTTCCGTATTTATTTCAAGGGCTAATTTAAGTCAAACCAAACTCCAGGGACTAAAACTGCCAATTCCCAAATCGTTTATCCGGTCACCCCCTTCATTGGTCCGGCGGGTAAAGCCATTTTCCGGCGAACCCCCAACAGGGCTGTGCCCGGCACCTCGACAGCCGCTACAGGCATCCCTGGCTTCGTCTCTCCCACGCGAACGAGACCCCCCGACCAATTGGTCTCCCCAACATAAGGATCGTCTGATCCTGTTGGTGGCCGAGAAACCCACTTTCAAATTCACACCCGACAGACCACCTCCACGCATGTTGAATGTCTGGATAGTTTCGTCTCGTCCAGACTAGTGTCGGAACGTGCCCAATTGCACGTTTTAACAAAGAAATTAAGCTCGGCTATAAATAGCCATAGTCGGACCTGCTCGAGCTCGCGACCCCTCCTTCACCCAATCGCACTCCAAATTGAAGGCACCATTACAATCGCCATCCCTGTGTGAAGCCGTGACCAGATTATAAGGTCTCAATTCAACTCGAATTCTAGAATTAAAGTCTTGGTATTTTCGAACTAAAAGCCTTGCCAACCAGACCCTTCACGACCACGTAAGAATCCTCAACTTCGTTTCTTTACCTTCTGTTATCATAAGACAAACTGAACCACTCGAAGTCACAACTCCAAACCATCGATTTCCGGACAAATTAATGTTACTGTTTTATTTGCTAAAGTCTGGGCCATCGAAACTACTTAATTTCAATTGAGTAAATGGTCAATCGAAACTAATAGTTTCGATAGATGGTAGTTTCGACAGTTCTGTGGTCAATCGAAACTAGTAGTTTCGAATGAACATAGTTTCGATACTTGAACATAGTTTCGATACTTGAACATAGTTTCGATACTTGAACATAGTTTCGATTGAACATAGTTTCGATACCTGTCACATCTATAAAACAGTTTCGATCAAATCAGTAATTTCAAGTAAATCTGGACCAGCTTCTATGCTAATACCACTGAGGAATGCTATCATAAACTTATACACAATTGAATACTAATACGCACATGTAAACATACAATGATACCCATTTATCTACATAGGGTTTCAACATGCTTAGACTTCAACATCTTTATCACCTACACGCGTGGAAAAATACCCGCTTGCAAGGTGAGTTACATAGCCCCTATTTTACATTTTTATACGTTTTGGGGTGAAACATTATACATGCTACTCACATTGTTTGTACGTGTTATACATGAGACTATATGCTTATTCTTTGGATGTACATACATTTAAACACAAGACAACCAACTGTAATATTGATAGATCTATTGTGCCTGACCAGCCCACCCGGTTAGGGTGTTTATTACTGCATACTCGGATATAACCGCGTGTTGTATTCAATCATATCGGATATAGTGGGTAACTATATTCAAACATATCGGACTTAGCTGTTGTGCTCTGTTCAAGCGCGTCAAACTCGGTTTGAATTGTGATTAAATAATTGTTACATCCTACATACTATGTTTAACAAGATAAACAATGAGTTGCAAAACAAATTACAACTACTATTTACCAAAATTATTAAACCTATGTACTCACCAACTTTTTAGTTGACACTTGATTTAAATAATGTTTCAGGTTTGGATATGTGACTACTTGCCGAAGATTTCTCCACTTAAGAACTATGGACCTAGTTAAATAAATCAATGTTTTGAACTAGACTAGGTTATTTGGAATATATTGTATTTGGATCTTGTTGTTTTTAAATTTAATTAATGAATTATGAAACCTTTTAGCTATCATGTGCTTTTGAACAATCATTCCATTGTCCGCCTCGATGATTCCGCCATCGGTCGGGGTGTGACACCGGTTGTTTCGTCAAAGGTATAAAACCCTAAACACCCTATGGTTGTGTTTTATTTAATTATTATTGTCTAAACGCTGTGTAATTGGATCACTGTCGAAAAATATGGGATCTTTATTATCGTGTGTTTTTGAAACGCTTCCGCTATTGTAAATATGATTTTATAAGTTTTTGTTTTAAATGTTAAAACTGGTGCACGATATCCCAACACTGATACCATTTAAGGGGGGTGCGTGACCGGTAGACAATTTGTTGTACTATCCAGACCCTTAAATGGCATCAGGTGTTTTCCAACAACATCCCCATGGGCATGTGAAGCGTCCTACGTCAATAAAAGAAGTGAGCAAGTCAGAGGAAAACTCAGGTTAGTTATAAACTACCAACCATTGAACCACTTCTTAGTTGATGACAAATTCCCACTCCCACAAAAGAAGTCTCTATTCTAGTCATTAGGAAATGAAAAGGTCCTCTCAAAGTTTGACCTTAAAGCTTGTTTCTGGAAATTAGGAATCAAGCCAGAAGTTAGACATAAGACAGCCTTTTGTATCCTAAATCACCATTACCAGTGGAAAGTAATGTTGTTTGGGTTAAAAATGTTCCATCCGTTTTCCAAAAAGCAATGATACGTATATTCGAACCTATCCTTGGTAATGCGCTGGTATACATTAACAATATTCTCCTTTTCTCAGAAGATGATGAATCTTGTAGAGGTAGATTTTGTCACACCCCCAAATTTATTCACTTAATAAATAAATAAAGGTTGCAACGATTGATTCATTACACGATTGCGGAAGCTGTAATAGTGATTTCTAAGACTTGAATACATACACAAATACTAAGACTAAGTAATACAATGATCTAAGTTCTTCTAGATCAACGACAGACTTGAGACTGGATAATCTATGTCCTTCCAGCTAGTAGGAATTTATCCAATTATAGCTAGCCTATTCCAACCGCGCCATAGCTAAGGGTTACCTGAGAAACATACTTGAAAGTGTCAACACAAAGGTTGTGAGTTCATAGAGTTTGTTAATTTAGTACAGTTAGTTTTCCCCGAAAACGTATAAATGACTTAACCGTCATAAAATAAGTAGTTTTCTTTTAAAACATGCCCATGACTTTACCGTCATAAAATAAGTAGTTTTCATTTGAAAACATGCCCATGACTTAACCGTCATAAAATAAGTAGTTTTCCTTTGAAAACATGCCCATGACTTAACCGTCATAAAATATGTAGTTTTCCTATGAAAACATATACATGACTTAACCGTCATAAAATAAGTAGTTTTCCTTTGAAAACATATACATGACTTAACAGTCATCAAATAAATAGTTTTCCTTTGAAAACATGCGCATGACTTTACCGTCATAAAATAAGTAGAAATAATTCTAAACCCATATGATAACAAATGTTTTTGTTCCATTCGTAAGCTAGCTAGTCTTAAAAATACCTATGTCCATAGCTAATGGTTACTAAGTTTTTATTCCGAGGACTTTAAGCGCTATATTGTTCACCAAGTATGACATAGTATTAGTGTCTTGTTTCCTTGTTATCATATAAAAATGTTTGCAATGCTTTCCCAATTGTATAAAACAACAATGTTTCAACATATATTAAACAATACTGTAATACTTAATGTAAGTATGTTTCTCCCCCGCAGTTTACAAAACTTTAAAAAGCGAAAGGGGGCCGTGAACTCACCTGATAAGCTTTCAATGTGTAAGTGCTAGCAAAGCCGATGTGTATGCAAGACTGTCCTAACTGGGACCTAACAGTTACGGTTGTCTTAAGACCTTATAATATGATGTCAACATACAAGTTGAACGTGTATAAGATCCACCCAAAATGTTAGAATCGGCGATACATGTGTTACGTTTTGAAAATGTGACCTGACGAACCGTTGGCGACTTGTCATTGAATTTCATGATGCGTGTTCGTATTTATTCACACGTATATACATTATTTATGTTATACAAACAGATGCTTATCCATAGGTTGTCTTATATACATTATGTTAGGGTTTTGGTAGTTATTCACTCAAACTACAATATTAAGGTAACCCTAGTCTATAGATATTTTCCTGAATTTTAAGTTGTTCGTGTGTCGCCATTTTGATTAACCAAATGAACTCTTTTAGTCAAGAAATTTTATACCAAGATACCTACATGTCTTAGGGTTACAGAGATGTATTAATAAACAACTTATGACATGTTTAAGTATTTTTAAATATTTATTCGGAATGGAGAGGGCAACAACATTTGGTTCTGGAGTGTCTTGGGGATTCCTTTTAATTGACTGACCTAGACCCATTTTCATGACCCAAGACCCTACAACTTTTACTATGTACATAAATACTAACTTTAGAAATTGGAATCAACTTGTTTGGACTTGTTATGGCCAAGTTATGACCCTCAAAAGTGACACAAAAATTCTGCCGAAAAACACAGCCTTGATACCTTTTCTCGTATGACCATTTTGGGGTATCAACACTCAACGAAAGTTTATGAAACCACTTGGATTGGATTACTGAGTCTTTGTACTTGGTTTTAGACCTAAGAATCTTCCCATTTGGTTAGGTTTGGACTGAGATATGGGTCTCCAAAGGCGAGCTAAATTTCTGCCAGCTCACTGTTTGCTTCAAGAATACTCAATCTTACCAACCACTTTAGATTTGTACTTGTTTGACTTCTTGGTTACAAAACTAATTGATGTTTATATATTGTCTAACTTATTTAGAAGTCCCAAGTTAGGTTTTTTTTTCAAGGATTCACTTTGTTCCATATGCTTTATATCTATAAATCTACATATATCCAAGATCCGAAAATTGGGGTTTTCATGCTTGTTGATCTAGCTTTTTCACACATTTATGAGTTGATTTCTCTTCATTTCAAGTTTATTTACATGTGTGACTTATGTATTATATATATATTCACACAATAGTTGTTCATAATAATTATAATGTCCATACACATGTTTTTATAACTCAAAAATCTAATATCTTTACATATCGATAGGAAAGTCACCAATGTCACACCCCGACCGATGACAGAATCATCGGGGTGGGACATGTAGACTGTTCATAAGCACATGGTTTACTAGATTGAATATGCTAAACATCAAATTTCATAACAAGTAGTCCAAACACAACCAAATCCAAAATAGAACAAAATTGAAATACATAGAGTTCTTTTATTTAAATTATCTAAGTCCAAGCCTATGTGTAGCACATCTTGATCAACCTCACACATTAGAACCTGAAACATGAATAAAATAAAGTCAACTAAAAAGTTGGTGAGTATAACACAGGTTTGTATATAGATAGCATATAGTTGTAAAACAAATCCTTACATAACATGATAAATAAGACATTTATGGAGAGCAGCTATTGTGTAACCAAGTACAATCAAACCTTTGTAACTAGCATGCAAAATTTGTTGTCGGTATCAATCACCCCAATCTGGATGGGTTTGTCAGACTCAATAGATCTATCATTGTTAACTGTCGGCTTGTGTAGTTAATGATTTGTACATGTAAATTGCACACAAATTGTAGTTTGCACACCTAGTACTCAAGCATAAGGCTCAAATTGCACACATGAATGTAGGGTAAAATTGTATTGTGTAGTTTGTAAACATTGTATAATTGTACTCATGTTCCACCCCAAAAATGTAAATAGTGTAAAAAGGGCTATGTAAACTCACTTGGTTTGAAGGCGTAGCTAACAAGGATACTAGATAGAATAAAGATCCTTCAAATGCACAAGTTAACCTAAAGTGTAATGTATATGGTATTAATAGTGTGCACCAAAGTTTAAGTCTAAAGTTGCATTTGGACTTGTATAAAAAGGTCATTGATTTGTAATTGGAGGTATTGAATAAAATATATAAAGTTTGAAAGAATATTTTTAGAACCTTTTGATTAAGGTTTGAGTTTGAATAATTAGATAAGTAATGTAAATAATTATTTTTTATGAAAATATTATAAGTGTTAAATGAAATTAAGTGTAAATAAATAAATGTCTTTGTTTAAACATAAAGTAAATAAATAATTATTATTTTATTTATTTATTTATAAAATATAACTTAACCATTTAAATACTTTTTATATGAAAGGTCTAGCAATAATTGTAAATTTAAATTTTTTTTTATAAACTTTAAATAAATAATTTTCCTATTTATTCCAAGATTAAATATTTGATCTTTCTAAATAGAATTAAATGCATCTTTATAAAAATCAACTATTTTTATTTTGTAATTTAATAAGAAATATTTATTGTTTGAAAAATATATAAAATTATAATTCTGCCAAAAATTTAACTCACACACGACCGTGCCTGGGAAGGGCACGATCGTGCTCAAACCACGGGCGCGACCATGCTAGTCAGGGCGCGACCGTGTTGATCAAACAAAGGATTAACTAACTAAATCTTTAGGCACGACCGTGCCTTGGCCAGGCACGATCGTGTCTATGATTCTAAGACACGACTGAGATTAGCCAAAGGGCTTGATTGGGTTTGGACAGGAGGACACGACCGCGCTGATAGTCGGCACGACCGCGTCTTATGAGGCACGACCGTGCTAGATGATTAGCGCGACCGTGTCTCTTCCAAAACAGACATGAATTGACTGATTCTTACATTGTTAGTGTTTGAAATCATAGGGCTTTTATTCATAGTGATGTTACGAGTATGTTGGGATGTTTTAATTGTATTAACAACATGTTCTGGGTCGAAATCGGTTAAACCATTTTTTTTTATAAAATATGGTTTCGGGTTCAGGATGATTTCTATATTGTAAGCCCAAATTGATATGGGGCTTTTGATATAGCGACTAAATATATTGAGAACAAGATTTCAATTAGCCGGAGGGACGACGGATGGATAGCGTTCGATAGAAATGAGTTCCGGCGACGACGAGAGTGGCTTCCGGCGTCTTCTGCTACGATTCCGGCTAAACCAGAGAGTCCAGGAGCTTTAGGGAGAATCGAGTAGCGTGACTCTGCTGCTTGATTGAGAGAATTCGGATCGCAAGGAGGTTTTGTGTTTTCTTTGAAATGCTTGAGAGAATTTTGAGTCTGATGGAATTAGACTGAGACGTTTGTTGTAATTGAAAATGTCATTGCTTTCGTTAATGGTAATGAAGTGTAAATCGGTTACGAAACTCAACGATCGGGTGAATAAAACTGTATTTACGTTTCGACTGGTACTAGGCGTGACCGTGCCCAAACGAGGCGCGACCGTGCTAAGGCACCAGGCGCGATCGTTCCAAAGCAGGTCGCGCGACCGTGCCAAAGCACTCGGCGCGACCGTGCCAGAACGAGGCACGACCGTGCCTATTAGGGTTTCTTGCTACTTTTCAACATCAGACCTTGTAACTTTAGTCTTTTGCCATATTTGTATAATTAGATACTTATGTATTGTTTAATAGGATAAAACCGAGTAAATTTGCGGATTTGCATTGAAATATAGTATTAAATTGATGGTACGAAAAGGAATAAAACAGTGCACTAGAATTGAGTTTGAAATGCATTACATTGAATTGAAAATACGGATACTAAAAATCAGAAATGTTACAACCAACAAACTTTCTTTTTGACCCCTTTTCATATAAAACTTGTTTGTACAAAGTTTTAGCTCTTGTTTAGAAGTTTGAAGAAAACATTTTACTTTGGGTGATCCTTATACATTTTAAACCATGATTTAAAGAAAATAATATGAATATAAAGATGAAATAGAGGAAGTCTTTACCACTAGACAAGCTAGGGAAGATAACAGCCTAGATGATGATTTATGGAGAGAAATAGCAAGATCTTGAACTCTTTGGCTTGATTCCTTGAGAAAACACTTGGAATTCTTCTTGATTCACCAAAATAAGGAGGGTTTAAGCTTGATAATGGATGAAAACTTGAAGGAAAAGATGAAGGTGTAGATTGTTGTTGTTGAGCCGTAGAAAAGAGAGAGAGAGAGAGGTGGATGGAATGTTAGATTCATTCAAATGAATATATGGGATGAATATATTGAGTGTTTAAGATGGGTTGAGTGTTATAGTGGTTGAATGAGAGTGGTCTTGTCCTTACAACAATCATGGAGACTTAGAGTGTGGGTTTGGGTGAATGAACATGGCTTGTACATATAAAAATCAAGTATGAAGGAGTTTGGGTGGTAGGGTGGGCCTCACAAGGGAAATCTTGGCCAAAGGTCAATGGGGGTGGGGTTGGGGTAGTTAGGTGATTAGGTGATTATTTAGTGTGGATATTTAGGTCATTAGGTGCGTTAATCGCAATTAGGGCTCGAAACGGAAATTTAATGCGGATTTCAATTCTTTAATGACATTTTAAATTATAGTTTACTAGTTTATGACTAATTTTGTGAAAAACACTTAATTCATGTATTGTATGGGTTGTATATATGTTTTATTACGTGTAGTTACGTTTAGGATTGTCGGTAGACGGTGAAACCTTCGATTTTCGCCGTTACGAACCGTTTAATGAAATGCGGACTTTGAAATATATATTTGGATGTATAAAAATATATTTCATGTATTATGGATCTTTGGACATTAATTTGGACATTTAGGTTAGTCACCAACTTTCGTATTAGTCGGGTTATGCGTATACGTGACCCCGTAATTCCTAAAATTACCAAAGTATGAAATGGGTCAATGTATGGCTATTACTAGACTTTAGGACCTAATTCTTGCAACTAAGTCAATCCGGAATATGTAATCGCGTTTAAGTTATGTACGAATATTGACGTGGAAATGCCGGGTGTCACAGATTTATTTAAGATGATAACATCAATGTATTTTGAACAATGTTACTTAGTTTCCTTTATTGTATTTTCAGTTTATGTAATTTACTATTTTTATTAGACTAAGTATGGGCCATCGAAACTACTTAGCTTCGATTGAGATTTGTTCAATCGAAACTAGTAGTTTCGATAGATGGTAGTTTCGACAGTGTGTTCTATCACTTGTAAATGTTCAACCGAAACTAGTAGTTTCGGTTGACTTCGATACCTGTCAACAACTATAAATAGCCTAGTTAGAGAATGTTTAGAGTGTGAGTAGCGGTTATAACCATGACATTCTCTCTTTCACATTGTTCTTCAATTAATACAATCTGCAGTTCAGTTTTGCACTGTTCTTACATTTTCATATCAAATTTGTGTTGATTGTGAGTGTGGTTGCCCTGTTATCTTCACCGATTATGTTTCTATCCTCCGTTTCACCACCATACACATTGTTTCCGCCTGTGTGTGTGGGTAATCGATCATTTGTAAGATTTCTTAGTGAAATCTGGACCTACAATTGGTATCAGAGTTTTATGCTCTTGATTTGTGAGTATTATCAGGTTTTTGTGATCGATTCTAGGTTATTTGTGTGGATTTTCGTTGATTTCTGCATAAAAAATTTCGAAGCACTGTTTCATTGTATGGTTGTTACTGTTTCATCGATTTCTGGGTGTTTTTGTTCGTGATTTCAAGATTGGAAGTTGGTTTCGTATTCAGGAGATATAGTCGAAGATTTTTGCTGGATTAGTTTTGTATTTCTGCGATATTGAATTATGAGGTTTTTCTGCGATATTGAATTATGAGGTTGTTCATCAATGGAGGTTTTCTGACTTGGGGAAAAAGGAATCGAAACTTCTGGGGAAACATTCTCTGCAATTAGTTGGTCATCGAAACTTCCTGTCTGTACCTTGTTTGGTGAAGGTACAATCGAAACTACTTATTTGTCTTTTTACATCGAAACTAATCTGTGCAGCTTGACCACCCGAAACTCCTGAGTTATCGAAACTAGTTTCAATCGAAATTAGTAGTTTTTGCTAAGGTTGTTGGATTTCCTGCAAAGTATTCTTTATCGAAACAAGTTGTTTCGGATTTTGTGTTCCTCTATCGAAACTAGAAGTTTCAGGAAAAAGTTTCTCTATCGAAACTAGGAGTTTCGATCAGCATTTTCTCAATCGAAACTAGTAGTTTCGATCAACCCTGTCCACCCGAAACTAGTTATTGTTTGCCTTCCAACTTCTGAGATTATGGCAACTTCAAGCTCCAATGAGTATTCTGGAGGGAACAAACCACCTGTTCTTCTGTCCACAAGGACTTTGATGACCGAACCAAGAAAATGAAGACTTTCTTCCAATTCTATGATCATACCTTATTGAACTCTATCAAAGATGGTCCCCATAAATCTGTTATCACTAATGCTGATGTTCAGCGTCCTAAGAATGTGGCTGAATATGATGAAAAGGACATTGCTTTGATTGCCCGAGACAACAAGGCCTATGGGACTATTTCTATGGCTCTTCTTATGGATATCTTCAACACTTTTACCAAGTACACCATAGCCAAAGATCTATGGGTAGCTTTGTGTACAAGATTTGAAGGTAATGCTGAAGTTAGGGAGAGTAAGAGATATCTGATTTAGAAGCAATATGAGATGTTCAGCAGTGTCAGAGGAGAATCAATGTCTGATCTAATCAACCGGTTCTCAAGCATTCTTTCTAGGCTGAAAGTAATGGGTGTTGAGTACCCAACTGTGGAATTGAACAAGAAACTTCTAGATGCTCTTCCTGAGGAATGGAACATGTACCGTATCATGATCAAAAAGACTGAGAACCTGAGCATCCTGTTTCAACAAGAAGTCTACAGCATCCTTGAATCTTATGAGATTCAGATCAAGAAAGGAGCAGTTACTCCCACCAACTAGTCTAGAAACACCGCTCTCATTGCTGGATCAAGCTCTTCCAGTAGCTCATACTTCTAGACTGATGTTCCTCCTTCTGCTGCTGCGATCCATTCTACCAGTTCCTCTTCTCCTCAAAAGCCTCTTATTATGATTCCTGATAAATATGTCCCAATCATGACTGCCTTCATGTCGTGCTATGATGCATTGATTTCTGGAAACTTGACACTGGTCAGTTTTTGACCTGATGACTTGGAGCATATCAATCCTGATGATTTGGAGAAAATGGATATTGATTGGTGCATGGCCATGCTGACTTTAAGGGCCAAGAGATTCATCAAAAGGACGGGTATGGATAGATTCAAGCAGGGAAAGACTTGGGTTTGACATCAAGAAGGTAAGGTGCTACAATTGTGACCACCTGGGTCATTTTGCAAGAAACTGCAAGGAGCTTTCTTCTAAAGATCAGCATGAGAAGAAGACTTCCTCTGGAAAGCAAGCTGCTAATCCTTCCAAGGCTAACACATCTTCAAGCTCCACAGCTCTTGTTTGTCAAGCTGATGGAAACTATCACTAGGGAGAACATGTCGAGGAAGCTGCTGATAAAGCCTTGAAGATCTCACTTCTGTACCAGCTGAGGTTATTTCTAAATTGTGTAGTGCTAGATCATGTTTAAATGAAATTCAAAAATATAGATTCATCAATCAAGCTTTGATTGATGAACGAGATCACATAAAGTGATGTACGACTCTGTGGCCAAAAATGAGAAATCGTACTTAAAGAAAATTCATGATATTTCTGGAGAAAACCATACTTTATTTCTAGATAAAATTTTAACTGAAAGAGTCCAAGAGGCTGAAAAGGCTAAATTACAAGTTGACCACATGGATATGGACCAGAAAATTTTGTTTGGGATAATTGGTAAACAATTTAATAGAAAAGGCACAGAGGGTCTTGGATATAATTCTCATTCACCACCTTACTTTAAGTCGGGTAGATTTGCTGATATGCCTGCTGCTCATGTTCCTACTCCTTTTGTGTGTACTTTATCTGCTGATGATTATATTACGTCCTCAGATCATGTATCAAAAAGTTGTAAACTGACAACAATTGATTGTAGTGAAGAATCATCTCCCAAAATGACAACAATTAACTCCTGCGTACTTAGCAAGTATGCAACCTTTGTGCATGCGTACTTGCTATGTACGCATGAACAATGTTCTGCGCACATGCTAAGTGCGCACAATACTAAACAAAGATGTCTAAGTACAAGTACCTACATGTACATTTACAACTCGATAAACCAATACATATAGATACTAAATACAAGTGCAAATACATAAAGTAAGGTACAAAAGCTTAAGACAACATCCAGAGTGTCTATCACACAAACGTGCTCCAACAAACTCCCCCTTGACAACAACTCTGGATTTTCTTCGGTCTTCAACCTCCTGCAGCTCTAGCTTCCAATCTTCAGCTTGTAGTCAAGAAAGAACTTGACTAGCTTGTCGTAACTTGATGCTTGAAGCTTCGTCCACTCGTCCGTGTAGATGCAATGTCTTTCATTGAGAGCCATCAGATCTTTCACAGAGAAGGATGTTTGACAGTCTTATCCCGTACTCTCTTGGGCATTTGAGGCTTGAACACCTCGATGTTTCAGGATCTTCCCTCTCGCTGTAGTGTACTCCACAAACCCATTGCTACTGCGTGCTTAGAATTACCCAGTAGTTCTCGGTTTGCAAAATTCACCAGATCGTACTTCGGCAGGGAGTTGAACGCCTCACTTGTAGGTTTCAAGTACTGAACCCCACCCACTCTTTTGATGGCGAACAACTTCTTGTCGTCATCGAACTTGACATACAAGATCATACCTATAGCTCCATGTTTGTCTATTATGGATGTCTTTTTTCCAGATATGAGCTTGATCCTTAATAAACTATCCAGACGGATATTTACTCTTCCATGCTTCAGGATCAACAGGTTGGGGATCAGTGGGAGAGGATTCAATCGAGGTAGCTGCACCACTAGCCTCAACAACGAATTCAGGCTAGACTGAACCTGTGTTGAATATAGCTTCAAAGGCTGGAGCTTGAAAGATCTCTCCATCCTCAATCTCGTATACTCCTTCACCATCTCCCTTAGGAAACTCCACCATCACATCCTCATCTTCCACATCCCAGTCATCATTAGACTCGATCTCTCCTTCTTCTAGATTACTGAGAGCATCGTTCTGAGTTTCCTTGGAATAGTCTGGCTCTATCATTAAAATGACCTCATCAGATAGATCGTATAAAACATCAGCCGGAGACTTTCCTTTATCACCTCCACTACCAAATGCATCACCTTCCCCTCAGCCAGAGGCACAGCAGAGATAGGAACAATACCTAGCGCATGTTGCTCACTACTTCCACTAGGACCGGCTTTAGGATCCTTGTCTGTGTCATCATCCTTACTCAGATCGACTAAGTGACAAGCCTCATCAGCACTAGGCTTGGATGGCATCTCCTTCAATAATTCCTTTATCTTCCCCCCCTGAGAAGCAAGCGCGTTGGTCAAGTCACATACCAACTTGACCATCACCTCATGCTCTTTTCTTTGAAGATCATCAACCTTCTTCTGCTTCCTTAGAGTGGCTACTTCATCAATCAAAGAATTAATCTGACCTAGTTGTTTTTTAGACTCCTCCCTTGACTTCCGTACCATTTCAAGTAGACTGGCCACCTGAGTCTCTAGGGTAGCAATCCTAGAATCACGAGGATCAGGATCCCTAGATGTATAGGCCTCAGCGGTATGACGGGGAAAGGTGAAGATTTCATCAAAGTCGAACCCCCTGAGTGAAGTCACCAAATGAGAAGGGTTCACTAAGTGGTTGAAGGGTGGTGGTGGGGATAGTGGTCGGGATGGTTGTGGTTTCAAGGGTGGTTGGGGTGATGGTAACCGACTCAGTTTGAATTGGATTTGTTACCATCACTGGTTGGACAGAATGCATCGGGAGGGACACAATCTCGGGCATCGCCTTCGAGACAGTTTTGGTAGCCAACTCAATAGTAACATGTGGCTCCCTACGCTGCTGTAGCTGCTTTAACGGGCTCTCTAAGGATAGGTAAAATAGGTCTATCCCCCCGTCGCTTTACACTTCTCTCTATTCGCTGTCTTTGTAATTCAGCATTCGAATCAGAATCGGGTTCATTTTCGCTGCTGGTACTTTCTTGTCTTTGTCGTTTGGAAGATGACTCACGAAGGGAAACCTTTGTCAACTTCCTGGGGTGTGAATGATCTGGTTCATACTCAGAGTCAAATGAATCAGATTCAGTGGCTTCAGAATCTGACTCTTCAGCACCATCTCCTCCTTCCTGTTCTTCATCACCACCAACACTAGAATCATCACTCTCAGATTCTTCATCGCCTTCTTCTTCCTCCTCTACTTGTTCATCTGAGTGTTCACTCAGTTCAGGCTCTGACTCTGCACTAAACCATCTTAGATCTGGAGGGGCCACATACGCTTCGTTGATTAAGTGGCCAAAGAGAGGAGTATGTTCAGGGGTAGGAGCTACACTGCCTGGCGTTAGAAATTATGAGAACACACTCTTTGCCACCCTCCTGACTTGAAGTCTCTCCCCAGTTGCCGGTAGATTTGGCAAAGCATCATTGATCAAAAGTTGGACAAATCTGGGGTACAACAGGAATCTAAACCTTTTGGCAATATTAATATGTTTGGTGATTTCCTGGTAGATATGCTTGGAAAAGTTGTAGCCCTTGTTTAGAGAAAGTCCAACCATGGCTGCTGCTAAGTCATGACCCATGGCATCCTTGCCTGCTTTCCTTGAAGAGATGCACATAATCATGATGTTAGCAAAGTACCTCCATTGATCTAGTAGCCACACCTTGTACGAGGCATAGTCTCTAGCACTGACATATCCCATTCTCTGCCTCCAACACCCATCCACAAAGTAATCAGGATAAGTGACTGGGACGGTTGCTAGATCCCTGAACTGTAGGACTCGTCTAATGGTGTCTTCAGAGATAGCAATATCATGACCCGCTACAGTAGCCCTAATGACATTTGGGGTTACTGTATAGTCATGATCCGCTGTCTCCCAAAACTGCTCCAGATAAGGTCTTGAGACAATAGGGTCTGCAGAGGTAGCTTAGATTATCTTTAAACGATTAAGAAAATCAATTATCTCCCGGTATTATAGAGCAGCACACTTCAATTCAGGTTGAGTTAAAGCCAGTAGGTTGAATTCACTTGTAAATGCACAAGCCATCACTGCAAGAACACAAAATTAACACCATAAGAACAAATAGGCTTATTGGAATTGAACAGATATGCCTAAGTATAGCACATTCACAAAGACTGAAATTCAAGACTTAGACAATTTTCAAGTTGACCCTTCCTGCGTACTTGACAAGTACACAGGGTTTATGTCTTGCGTACTTAACAAGTACGTAGGAGTTATCTCTTGCATACTTGCTAAGTGCGCAAGATGTAACACTTGTTCAACTTAGTCCAAATTTTTAGAATCCATGAATGATGGTTTTTTATGTGGGTTATGGTCGCCACAAGGTCGAAAATCAAATGCAAGACCTATGGGACCAACACCAACATCAAACCCTTGCTAAACCTCCGTCATATTGACCTAGCTTGGACTGTCGTGAACCTACGACCCAACCATGAGGTCAAAACCAAAATCGAACATATTAAGGACAATTATGAGGAGAATGAGTGTCAATTAGTGCTTTTAAACTTGTTTTAGGTCATAATTTGGGTCAAGAACAACACAAATGAGCAAAAATTCATCATTAAAATCCTAACTTTTTCAAGGTCAAGAATCGGTCCTAAACACGTGATTTTGTGGATGGAATCGTCTGAGAATCTCACCAAATGTTAGTTAGATGAAGATGAAACTAAGATCGGGATGAAAAACTCGTTTGGAAACACACAAATTTTCGAGGAAAAATGAGTCGTGGGTATAACACAGTGTTAGTCGTTTGAAAGTGATAGAACTGATGAAAATTACTAACTCCCGTATATATACTCCACACACAGGGTCGTGCGTACTTAGCATGTACGCAGGACTTAACTCCTGCGTACTTAGCAAGTACGCATGACTAAAGCCTTGCGTACTTGTAAGTACGCAAGGTTTAATTCCTGCGTACTTGTTAAGTATGCAGAAACCCTTGTTTGCTCAGATTTCAATTCAAATTATGAAGATTTGTCAAGTCAAATAATGAACTGGATATGAAAGTGCAATCTAGAGGGTTCAAAAACAAATCAAGGAAGTTAACCCAAATATTTTTGGTTTTTCTTGAATTTTTAGAAACTGTACAGAAAAATTGAACTGTTCATAAACTTGAAATCCTTTTTTTTTAATTTTTGTTTTTTTGATCTTTTCTTGAATAAAGATATACAAGTATATACACACAACCTCTTTTTGGTCATAGTCATGAGCAGAGGATCATATCAGGCTATTTGATGTAAAAATGATACAATATAAATATCAAAGAATATGGGATCATGTCATGAATTATTACTTATGCATACGTAATAAGCAATATAAACAAGTAATTCAAGTTGGCAATATTATAAGATTTGAAACCATAATGTGACAATCCGGATTTTTCAGTTAATTTCGTTAACTATTCCGTTAAGTTTCTTATTAAAAACTTAACCCCGTTAACTAAATCTAACCCCAGGGACTGATTCTGCCACAAATCCAACTCAAAACTACAAGGACTAGTTGTGTTAATATGCTAAACCAAATAAATTGACTTCTCAAAGTCAAAATCATCAAATTTGGTTCCTGTTGACTTTCAGAAGTCAAATCCGTGACAATTTGATCAAAATTCACAAAATAAACCTCAAATCCGTTGGAATTCATAACGTAAACAAATCTTAATAGCAATAATCGATCATTATTAGGACCTTAATCATAATCATTTCAAATTAAACTCGAATTATGATCATGATTTCGTAACCGTCGACTTCATTTTCCATTATCATCAAATCCGACGAATTTCTGTATTGCCTTCACGAATTGAGACACTGCACACACTCGACGAACCTCTATGAAGCTTTTGCACCAACTGAATTGGCCAGAGTAACAGTCGAAGACGCCGGAGACCGCCACAGTCACAGTCGGCCATCTTTTCAGTCGAGAACCTCCAATTCATCACGCATTCTGGTAATTTCTTGCATCATCAGTTTCATTTTTACTCGTCAATTGAAAGCCCTATCATTACTAGGGCTTAAATTATCAATTCGATCGAAATCTATAACCTAGGGTTCATCATTGACCGGTTTAATCGAACCCTAGTCTAGACCCAATCAAAATGAAATTAACCTATACAGTTAGATTCGCAATACCATGCTCTTTGAAAGCCCTTTATCAATTCGAACTTTTATTATCAGAATCGTTGTAACCCGTAATCTAGGGTTCATATGAAATCAAGTTGTCGAATTCAACTCTAAACCGTGTTTAAACCAAATTAAACTATACCACTAGACTCGTAGTCTTCTGTAGAATGAAAGCCCTATGAAATATCGGGCTTCCATCATCGAATTGATCTTGATCCTGTAATTAGGGTTCGTTCTGGAAACGTGTTGGGGTTTTAGATCTTAAACATGAATTTGATACAATTAAACCACATCAACAGATTCGTAAGGTTTTGTTTAATAAAAGCCCTATCATTTCAACAATTTTTAATATCAGAATCGATCAATTGAATCCATGTTTATAAACTAGGGTTACGATCCCTCTTTCAGTAAATTAGCGATCTTAAAACCGATGGTTTTCAAATTCAATGAGTCCCCAGACTCGCAACACCTCGATTATCAAAACCCCCATGATTTGGAAACCAGTCGCGATCGAATTCGTGGCGTTTGGGACGGGATTCGATCTGGGTACATGTGGGAAAGGAAAGCATGCCTGATCAGGAGGTTAAAACCAATGTGTTCCGGGTTCTGTTGCGATAGCCTAGCGGCCGTGACTGGTTAGAGCTGTGTGCGTGTGTGGGAGAGACCCGGGTTCGAGACCGGGCTCCCACAATTATTTTTAAAACATTTTTCTGGATTATTAAATTAATAAAAATCAAACCTTTTAATATTGTATTATTATATAAATGGGTTTTAACCCGGAAAACAAACCATAAGCTCGGGTTTGAAATATTAGTTTGTTTTTATAAATTATACCCACTTTTATAAATAATATATTATTATTATTAACAAGTAAAAATAATATATTTATATTATTTTTAAGCCGTAAACTCGTGTAAAATAATATGTTTATATTATTCCCAAATTGTGACTCGTATTATTAAATAATATATATTTATAGTCATTTTATAACGCCGTAAATCAATCGAGACTAAATAATAATATAACTATTTATATTATCCACTCGTATATATATATTATTATTTATGTCGTTCGTCGCGTAAAGTCATTCCTAAACCCGTGGACGCGTTCGTTCACTCTCGTTTATTGGAGCGGTTCTTTTAAGGACGTTCCTTATTTTCCGTGTCACAGTCACAATTCTCATTATCGTTCCTAATTTATATGTTTATAATTTTAGGACATTCGTAGGTCTTTTGAGACTTAGACTCGTGGTTCCAACTTACTTCTAGTGTGAAACTACCTTCAACGCCAAGCAGGTGAGTTTTCACGGCCCCTTTTTACTGTTTTAACTTGGGGGAGAAAACATGCCTAAACTGATTTTGAGATTTTGTATTTCATATGCTATCAATGTTAAAGCTAAGTGTAACATGTTATCACAGAAAGTCCTCATCTTATCTCGAACCGTTAATATGGATCTTAGCGAGGTAACGTTTAGTAGTACTACTGGGTTTGACAAATCTCACCCGCGTTAGTCGCGCTAACTCGATTGGATATCGAACGGGTGAAATGTTAGCCTACTCACATGGCCAGTATTGATAGACCTGGCAGGAGGCAATAAACAAACAGTCAGTTTCGGTTGCGAGCACTTGAGCTAAACATGAACATAGGTTAGCTACCTATAGATACATATTGAATGATCATAAATCTGGTAAACGTTTACGTATTTATTTGAAACCTGTGGACTCACCAACCTTGTGTTGACACTTTTTCTTACATGTTTTCTCAGGTCGCTAAGCTAAGACACAAGGTGCACGTTAGGGCATGCATGGGATTCAACTGCTTTGCTTTGTGTCTATTTATGTTTGGTTGAATTATTCTATTGTACTTCGTTTGGACTTTTGAGACTTTTGGACTTTGGTTTTGGGCGCGTGTATTTTGCGCATTTACTTTCTTTACGCTTCCGCATTGATACTCTGATTTAAAATATATTTTCATTTTGAGTCCCATGTAGAGTCGTTCAAAGTAACTAACGTCTGAGATCCTGGTTCGTCACTTCCCAAACGGTAAAACTCCGTTAGTTGAAATTGGGGGTGTGACACATAAGCACCTTAGTATCGCGCTCTTGTGTGTTAAGGTAATAATTATAAGTCTACAACGTGTACCCCACTGTTATGCTATCTAAAGTTAAATGTGCACTATCTCAAGTCATCTAAGATTTTCCCAATGATTTTCAAAATTTCCAGAATGAAGTTACCTCAGTTATGTGACACCTGCAAAAATTCCAGAATCTAAAACCTAGTTGTTAGGCTAAACCCAACTAGGCCAAATAAGGCCCAATAGAAATACAAGCCCATTCGAGGCCCAATTGTGATCCAAGCCCAATAGGGGCCCAAATTTTGTATTTCGAATCTCGAACTAATCACTCGACTTCATTTAACGACTCGTTACAAATTTATGATTCTATGTGGATTATGTGAACATACATAAATTTCTGTGAACGATACAATCCAATTTGATGAGAAAACAAAGATTAACGCTAAAACTCTATGGTCATTGGTGATGAGGCAACGTAAATAATATACCAAGTGTCATACAAACGATACAAGTCCATGATATAATACAAGAACCTCACGTTAAGTCATGACGACGCATATTATTATTTCAAACATACTATTTTATTAATTCGGGTCAATTCGTCACTATTTTATAGACCGAACTATCATTTGTTTATACGAGTATGTACACATATATTAGAGGCAATACATACATCATAATATTCCAATTTATTAATGCTAGACCATCTAATGCATTTACAATGAAATGCATGATTATTTTTATAAAAATAAATGTACTTATATATTTTTACACCTTTGATCACCTAAACTCATACCAACAACTCATATAACATTTATAAACATGTTTAACCATGAGTGTTCATTATACATTAAGTTTATGTATCCATATCTTTTATAAAAGTCAAGATTTTATAAAAATGAATTTGCACATGCATACTTACATCCCTAAAAACCATCCATGACACACACATTAAAACACTTTGTCATCTAGCCTTTGTTTCCCTTCTCCTCCTCCCAATCTTGACCGAATCACACCCATCACCACTCCACCATTTGATTTCTCCACATGCATCTTATAACACTTGAATGATTAAGGGTTAGGTGGGGACTTTCCACACTATAAATAGAACATGAACCCATAGGGAAACTTGCACCAACACCCTCAAACACTCTCCTCTTCCCCTTGTCTAAAGAAATTTTGATCTCACCCCAAACCCCTCTCCAAAACCGAAATGGAACCAAAATCCCGTAAGACAGCTTCCTGGCAGCTTTTCTCCCAACTTTGCAAGGCCATATCTCCCTTGTTTCTTGGCTAAATCAGTCCACTCTTTTTCTAGAATGTATCTCTATGGTAAGAAGGAATAACCCAAGTGGAATCACTCAAATCCATGCAGTATTCGACCCCCAAACGTCCTACGCAAGAAGGCCTCTCGTGCAGGTAGAATCTGGACATTCTTTCCCATTTTCTTGTTTTGAGGTACCTACACAACTCCAAATCTGGTAAATCTTTTTCACATCTCCTCTGATTTCAATAAACTTGATCTTAGAAGAAAACCCCAAGTCATTTAGTCTTCTAAAACCATCTAAAAGGCTACTCGAAGTACGCCTAAAAATCTGAGTTTTCAAGAACAAAATAAAACATAAAAGTCTTGATGAGTTTTGTTTTATTCTTCATGAATCATGTTTGAATACATAAATTTATACACATACATTTTCATACATATAATACTAAGCTAGAAGGACCATGAACAAGACAAGGACACATCAAATATAAATTACATATATATATATATATATACACAATATCACATAAAATAACACTTGGATGATGGTGTACTTCATAAACCCTTCATTCCATTCATGTGTTATGTTGAAGGATACATGTTCGTGAAGTTATATGATCATGTGTGACTTACCTGGCAAGACCCAAGGTAGTGTCCTATGATTCAAGAAAACATACAAACGATTATCATCAACATATGAACATGAAAGGTGTTACCAAAAATATATATAAAAACAACAATCACTTATGCAAGTTTATGCAATTATAAAATTCTATTATCAACATATGTGTATGCGTATACATAAATATAGGTGTACTAATACCATAAACACGCATCATCTTGTCTAAAATCCGAGAACATGAACTATTATTAAAACCCGAAAAATAAGTCTTTAATGTGCCTACATCCATCACCAATGTTTTTTTGCATAGAGTTAAGTTTTATGAACTCAAGAAATATTTATCTACTTGTAGCATCCAAGTAGGACGTTCTAGTGCGCTTCTAGCCTATTATCACACTACTCAAGACTCGAGGTGAGTTCACGACCCCTCTTTTAGCTTTTTAATGTTTTATAAACATTGGGGGAGAAACTTACTTACATAACATATTTGAAAATATGAAACATATTTGCTTACATGTTTGACAGCATGAACATTTTGGTTTAACTCTTGTGACACAATTACGTACAATATTTGAAAGCATGAAAAATAAATGTTTGATACATTTGAGAAAACATGAAACACATTTACAAACATTTTCATATGGTAACAAGAGAACAAGACCCGACCTTTATGTTTGCATGAGTACAAACAATTATAGAGCTTGTATAGTCCCCTGGAACAATTTAGTAACCATTAACTGTAGCATAGGGTCCTATGAATAGTACTATGGGGAGTGACGTCCCTCGGTCATGGTTAGTGTAAGGCCCCTTTCCCGGGTGACCTCACTTGTTGGATTTACTCATAAACATAGCCATAAATACTGAACTTAAATTTAAAACATTCTTCATTCAATTACATTACATAACAGCGGAAGTCTTAATAATTAAAAACACAACATTGTCTTAACAAACAAAAGTGGGATGTCAGTCTTGTGCCGGGTAACCTTCACGCCATCGCACGACCTTTTCTTCCTTTACCTGAAATGTATACTAAAAGTCAGCTAACGCTGGTGAGTTCTAGTTTAATGCAATTTACTGTAAACATTCTTTTCTTTATAGGTATAAGTATGCATTACTGTATGATCATTCATATAAATACGTATTCATAACTTTTGCCTTTCTTTCATCTTTCTTTTCTGTATTTCCTTTTCTGTATTTTTGGTGATTTCATACATAAATATATATATGCATTCACCCTTTTTTTTCTTTCTTTATTTACATTCATGGGTCATACTCTGTAAGGGTGATCAACCCGTCATTTGTTTACGAATGTCACAAAGACAATCGCCGTGGTCCATCGTCATGGCCCACCTATACTTACAACCGTCCGGCAACAAGTGCCGTCCGTCATTTTATTCTTACAACCGTCCGGCAACCTTTGTCCGTCCGTCATGACTTACAACCGTCCTACCGTCGTAGGCCGTAATTCGCCCGTCTACCCGAAGGTATCCGTTTCCCATGCGACTATTATTTATACAACCGTTCTACTATAATATGCCAATTGCTTCGACCGTCCTTTAATGGCATTCGTACGTCCTAGCTGATGAAGGAACGCACTTGTCCCGGTTGTAAAATAGTCACATGGTCGTCCGTCTACCGAAGTAGCCGTTATCATCGAAGCGTCCATAACATTTTCTGTACTTGGCAAGCAATATATACATGGATATAAAGCAAGATTTCATTCTTTCATTTTGTGTTATACTTTCGTTCATTCTTTATAATCATGCTTTTCATTCTTTATTCATAATTTCTCTTTCGTGTATAGGTATATATATATATACTTGTATAACACATATGATCACATTAACATTCATAAACTTTATTCACTTAGTGTATACACTTCAGCCCCAAAACATTTGAAAACATTTGCACATAACATAAAAAGGGGCACATAGAACTCACCTGATGAGTAGTTTCTGTAATACACTAAGCTGGCTACTGGGCTTCACTAATGTCACTCACGATCTGTATAATAAAGTCATACACATAAGATGGTGCTCCTAGATGACACTAGACATTACTATGCTTGAACTCAGTAGTTTCGGGAGGTGGGTCGCATCGAAACTATGGTAGTTTCGAGCTATGGTCTTACACTCGAAACTAGGTAGTTTCGAGTCATAATCCTTCTATCGAAACTAGGTAGTTTCGAGTCATGAGATCCTTATCGAAACTATGGTAGTTTCGAGTCATTAACTTATGAAAAATCTTAGTTTAGGTTCAAGGTGACACTCGAAACTAGGTAGTTTCGAGTCCTGAGTTCCTATCGAAACTATGGTAGTTTCGAGTCATTGGCTGCTATCGAAACTAGATAGTTTCGAGTCAAACATGACTATCGAAACTAGAGTAGTTTCGACGGGTCTGTATGTATCGAAACTATAGTTTCGAGTCATGGGTCTGCATCTTCCCTGACCAGAACCTTGCTCCAGCCAACTTATTTCAAATCGATTAAACCTTGAGCATTTTACGTTAAACACCTTCCTTTATCGTTCTTGAGTTCAAATACGTGATTTGTTTCAAGTTTCGTATGCAAAAATCGTATCTTTATCTGATTTAAACCCGAGACATGCAAAGACTCATAATCAGAGGCGATGCTTACCTCAACAGGCCCGATTTCTGTTGCTATGCGTTGAAATGGTGGAGTCGGATGATTCCCGAGCCCTTGAGTCTTCTCCTTGCGGTTTTCTTCACAAGCCGATCGCTCTCTCTCTCTCTCTCTAGTATTCTTGCGCAGGAAGATGAAATGAGAGGGGTTTGGGTTGAAGCTGCTGTTTTGTAATGGGGTTTCCCCCTTTCTTTTCGGCCCATGGGCCGAAATTTTGGCCAAGCCCACTTTATTTCCCTTTTCTATTTGTCTTGTCATTATTTGGGATGTTACAAGTCTACCCTCCTTAATGAGGTTTCGTCCTCGAAACCTGTTACACGTTAAACAACTGGGGATACAGTTCCTTCATCTTGTCTTCTTTCTCCCAAGTAGCCTCGGACCCCTTTCTGTGTTTCCATTGTATTTTGACTAAAGGAATCGACTTATTGCGTAATCGTTTCTTAGCTCGGTCAAGAATGGCTATTGGTTCCTCTACATAATTTAGACTGTTATCCACTTCGATCTCGTCGTAAGGTATGTGAGCTGTGTCGTCAGCTAGGCACTTGCGTAAGTGCGACACGTGGAACGTAGGGTGTATTCCACTAAGCTCGACGGGTAGGTCGAGTCTGTAAGCAACTTGACCCACTCTTGCTACAATCTTGAAAGGTCCGACAAACCTTGGACTTAGTTTGCCACGCTTTCTGAACCGAATGATTCCTTTCCACGGTGATACTTTCAACAGTACCATGTCCCCTACTTGAAACTCTAAATCCCTCCTTCTCTTATCCGCGTATGATTTCTGTCTGTCTTTTGCGGCTTTCATACGAGCCTTGATTTGATCAAATTTCTCAGAAGTAGCTTTGACCACCTCGAGACTTGCAAAATCCTTCTGTCCAATTTCCCCCCAACAAACCGGGGTCCTACATTTCCTCCCATACAACATTTCAAATGGCGGCATGCCAATAGTCGAGTGATAGCTGTTGTTATATGAAAATTCTGCCAATGGTAGATGGCTGTCCCAACTCCCACCGAAGTCAATGATACAGGCCCGGAGCATGTCCTCCAAGGTCTGAATGGTCCTTTCCGATTGTCCATCGGTTTGGGGGTGGTAAGCGGTGCTGATGTTCAGTCTAGTGCCCATTGCTTCATTGAATTTCTTCCAAAACCTTGACGTGAATCTAGTATCCCTGTCAGACACAATCGACAGCGGCATACCATGTCTGCTCACAATTTCCTTGATAAATACTTCTGCTAGCTTTTCAGAAGAAGAAGTTTCTCGTATTTGCAAGAAGTGAGCACTCTTTGTCAAGCGGTCGACGATCACCCAAATGGTATCATTGCCTTTAGCTGTTCGCGGTAGCTTGGTAATGAAGTCCATTGTGATCTCTTCCCACTTCCATTCCGGTATTGGTAAAGGTTGCATTTTACCGCATGGTTTCTGGTGCTCGGCCTTAACTAGAGAACACGTTAGGCACTTGCTCACGTATTCTGTCACATCATTCTTCATGCCAGGCCACCAGTATTCTTTCTTCAAGTCTTGATACATTTTGTTTGTCCCGGGGTGGATAGAATAGCGAGACTTATGGGCCTCATCGAGTATTTTGGCTCTAAGCTCACCAATCTTAGGTATCCACATCCGGCCAAACCTAGTTCGTACTCCGTATGCATTCGCATCTAAGTTCCCTTGTTGTCCTACTATTCTTTCCCGTTTCACATTTCTTTCTAACAATGCTTCATCTTGTGCCTTTGATATTTCACCCATTAAGTCTGGCGTTATAATTAACTGACACGCTTTGATCCGGATAGGTGCCGATTCTTCCTTTCTACTTAAAGCGTCAGCTACTACGTTTGCCTTGCCTGGATGGTACAATATCTCACAGTCATAGTCTTTCAGTAGCTCTAACCATCTTCTTTGCCTCATGTTTAGTTCCTTTTGTTCGAAAAAGTATTTCAAGCTTTTGTGATCGGAGTAGATGGTGCATTTAACTCCATACAAGTAGTGTCTCCATATTTTCAACGCGAAAACTACTGCTGCTAATTCTAGATCATGTGTTGGGTAGTTAACTTCATGAACCTTTAGTTGCCGCGATGCATAAGCAATTACCTTTCCTCGTTGCATGAGTACGCACCCTAAACCTTGCCCTGAAGCGTCAGAGTAGACTACTAAGTCTTCATTTCCCTCAGGTAGTGTTAATACTGGAGCTTGAGTTAATCGTGTCTTAAGTTCCTCAAACGCGTTGTTTTGGGTTGGACCCCATTCATACTTTACTTCCTTCCGTGTCAGTTTGGTTAGCGGCGAGGCAATTCTTGAGAAATCTTGGATAAACCTTCGATAGTAGCCTGCCAACCCTAGAAAGCTTCGTATCTCTGTTGGTGTCTTTGGGATGTTCCATTCCTTTACTGTCTCGATCTTTGCAGGATCCACCATGATGCCGTTTGGGTTTATTACATGACCTAGGAATTGGACTTCCCTAAGCCAGAACGCGCATTTGGAGAATTTTGCGTACAACTTTTCCTGCTTTAGCACCTCCAATACTTCTCTTAGGTGACAGTGGTGATCACCTTCATTCTTTGAATATATGAGGATGTCATCTATAAAAACTATTACTGATCGATCCAACATGGGTCGGCATACTCTGTTCATTAAATCCATAAATGCTGCTGGTGCGTTGGTTAGTCCGAAGGACATCACAAGAAATTCATAATGCCCGTAACGTGTACGAAACGCAGTTTTCGGTACATCCTTCTCTCTTACTTTCAATTGATGGTAACCCGTCCTGAGATCAATCTTTGAGAACCAACTCGCGCCTTGCAGTTGATCAAAAAGGTCGTCTATTCTAGGCAGTGGGTATTTGTTCTTTACTGTTCTCTTGTTCAATTCGCGGTAGTCGATACACATGCGCATACTGCCGTCCTTCTTCTTTACAAATAGTACCGGAGCGCCCCATGGTGAGATGCTCGGCCTAATAAATCCTTTCTCGGTTAGTTCCTCTAGTTGGGACATCAATTCCTTCATTTCTGACGGAGCCAATCGGTAGGGGGCTTTGGCAACGGGCTCAGCTCCTGGCAGTAAATCAATCTGAAATTCTATTTCCCGATCGGGTGGCAACCCAGGTAGATCCTCAGGGAATACTTCCGGAAAATTGCACACCACGGGTACATTCTTGAGTTCTTTCGTTTTCATTCTATCATCTATAACATATGCCAGATAAGCTTCGCAGCCGCGCCTCATGTAACTTTCGGCCTTAATCATCGAGATGACGTTCGGCATTGTGCAATTCCAATCCCCATAAACCGTAATTGGACTGCCGCTAGGACCTTTGAGGTGTATCCTCTTACGTTTACATATGATTTGAGCTTCGTTGGCAGCTAGCCAATCCATACCCAATACTATATCGAATCCTCCTAAGGTGAGAAGGAATAATCTAGAAGGAAATTTATGACCCTCTATTTCTATTATGCAATCCTCTGTTACTTGGAATACTGCCGAATTTTTACCAACGGCAGTTTGTACACTAAAGGCCTTTACTACTGTGTTGATAGTGCAATTCAGTTTTCGACTAAAGGCATTTGATATAAAGCTTTTACTAGCACCCGAGTCAAATAATATAGCCGCACGTTCATCATTAACTAGGAACGTACCTGACACAACATCAGGATTTCCCCTTGCTTCCTCCTCAGTCAGGGCGTAAGCTCGAGTCCTAGTCTTTGGTTGTTCCTGTTCCTTTTCTTTTCCCGAACCAGATTGTCTGGCTTTTCTGCAATCCTTAGCCAGGTGACCAAACAGTCCACATACTTGGCATTTAGTGTCTCTCAAGCAATCACGAGAGTAGTGCCCCGCCTTCCCACACCTGTAACATGTGGTGGAGCCGACCCGGCACTCGCCAAAATGTTGCCTTCCGCATTTCTTGCAGGTTTCATATTTGTCCGACCTTGGTTTCTTATTTTCAGTTATTACGTTCCCTCTTCCGGTGCCTCTAGACGGGTTCTCCCACTTTCTCTTTTGGGTTTCTGTTGGTGGGTCCTCATTGGCATAATCGTCGTAGACGATTCTGCTCAGATTCACTACCGACTCGAAGGTCGAGGGTAGGTTGGCTTTCACGTGGACACGGACCCTTTGAGGTAAGCCCTTCACATAATACTTGATCATTCGCTCTTCTGTCTCCACCAGGTGGGGTACCAGCTGTGCCAACTCATTGAATCTAGAAGTATACTGGCGGTGTGTCTTGTTGCCAGCTTTAAGGTTTAGGAATTCATTTTCCACTCGATCAATTTCGTTCTGGGGACAGAACTTTTGAATTACCAGCTTTTTCAGTTCTTCCCATGTCATTCTTGCAAGAGCGTTTGGGGACTTTGTCCTCTGAATGTTCCTCCACCAACCTAAGGCTTCGTTGGTGAAAGAATGAGCAACATATTTAACAGCCTGGTCTGGTCGACACTCGCTGATGTTGATTACAGCACTCATCCTCTCAATCCATTCAAGCGTTGCCACTGAATCTTTGCTCCCATCGAACTTGGGTGGGTCTCCGTCCTTGAAACCTTTGTAAGTGCACCCACGATTGCTCGATCCAATCTTTATTTCATCCCCATCACTGTCATATACTTTCTCTTCATTGTCTCCTTCATCCTCCTCCTTACTTTTCTTTATTGCCTCGGATAGTAGATCAGGCAATACCTTTTTCAAAGTGAGCACAACTTCACGGGCAATAGCATCCCTGACTTCAGGTTCCAACTGTATGGGCCCTGGACTGTCGTTCATAATTGGGGTCACTTCTGTTTCGTGCCCACTTTCGGTGTGCTCTGCGTGCACACTCTCTTCTTCTTCAAATCTTGGGTTCAACGGAGGTCTACCTCGTCGGCCAGTGCGACCGCCTCGAGGTCCTGTTCTTCCTCCACCAGCCATAGTTCTTAATTTCCTGATAGTTAAAAAGGGAATACATCAATGTCATTTCTTCAGATCATAGTTTGGAACAGTACGAGCAAGGTAAATTCTTAATTACAGTGACCGGTTTGTGATTACTAATTTACATTGCTTTTCGGGTTCGAAACTCTTCAAATCAGTCGTGGCATTAACATCTATTTGTTCTAAGTTAAGGTATCTATTCCTATGCAAGAGTATTAACTTTATAACTTACTTACCGTGCTAGCGTTGGCGTTGGTTACCCATACTGACATCCGTGCGTTGGTCCCATAATCAGTTTGAGTCCAGACATTTAGGGATGTCTGAATCTCTCAAACTATTGCTCTGATACCAACTTGTAAGGCCCCTTTCCCGGGTGACCTCACTTGTTGGATTTACTCATAAACATAGCCATAAATACTGAACTTAAATTTAAAACATTCTTCATTCAATTACATTACATAACAGCGGAAGTCTTAATAATTAAAAACACAACATTGTCTTAACAAACAAAAGTGGGATGTCAGTCTTGTGCCGGGTAACCTTCACGCCATCGCACGACCTTTTCTTCCTTTACCTGAAATGTATACTAAAAGTCAGCTAACGCTGGTGAGTTCTAGTTTAATGCAATTTACTGTAAACATTCTTTTCTTTATAGGTATAAGTATGCATTACTGTATGATCATTCATATAAATACGTATTCATAACTTTTGCCTTTCTTTCATCTTTCTTTTCTGTATTTCCTTTTCTGTATTTTTGGTGATTTCATACATAAATATATATATGCATTCACCCTTTTTTTTCTTTCTTTATTTACATTCATGGGTCATACTCTGTAAGGGTGATCAACCCGTCATTTGTTTACGAATGTCACAAAGACAATCGCCGTGGTCCATCGTCATGGCCCACCTATACTTACAACCGTCCGGCAACAAGTGCCGTCCGTCATTTTATTCTTACAACCGTCCGGCAACCTTTGTCCGTCCGTCATGACTTACAACCGTCCTACCGTCGTAGGCCGTAATTCGCCCGTCTACCCGAAGGTATCCGTTTCCCATGCGACTATTATTTATACAACCGTTCTACTATAATATGCCAATTGCTTCGACCGTCCTTTAATGGCATTCGTACGTCCTAGCTGATGAAGGAACGCACTTGTCCCGGTTGTAAAATAGTCACATGGTCGTCCGTCTACCGAAGTAGCCGTTATCATCGAAGCGTCCATAACATTTTCTGTACTTGGCAAGCAATATATACATGGATATAAAGCAAGATTTCATTCTTTCATTTTGTGTTATACTTTCGTTCATTCTTTATAATCATGCTTTTCATTCTTTATTCATAATTTCTCTTTCGTGTATAGGTATATATATATATATACTTGTATAACACATATGATCACATTAACATTCATAAACTTTATTCACTTAGTGTATACACTTCAGCCCCAAAACATTTGAAAACATTTGCACATAACATAAAAAGGGGCACATAGAACTCACCTGATGAGTAGTTTCTGTAATACACTAAGCTGGCTACTGGGCTTCACTAATGTCACTCACGATCTGTATAATAAAGTCATACACATAAGATGGTGCTCCTAGATGACACTAGACATTACTATGCTTGAACTCAGTAGTTTCGGGAGGTGGGTCGCATCGAAACTATGGTAGTTTCGAGCTATGGTCTTACACTCGAAACTAGGTAGTTTCGAGTCATAATCCTTCTATCGAAACTAGGTAGTTTCGAGTCATGAGATCCTTATCGAAACTATGGTAGTTTCGAGTCATTAACTTATGAAAAATCTTAGTTTAGGTTCAAGGTGACACTCGAAACTAGGTAGTTTCGAGTCCTGAGTTCCTATCGAAACTATGGTAGTTTCGAGTCATTGGCTGCTATCGAAACTAGATAGTTTCGAGTCAAACATGACTATCGAAACTAGAGTAGTTTCGACGGGTCTGTATGTATCGAAACTATAGTTTCGAGTCATGGGTCTGCATCTTCCCTGACCAGAACCTTGCTCCAGCCAACTTATTTCAAATCGATTAAACCTTGAGCATTTTACGTTAAACACCTTCCTTTATCGTTCTTGAGTTCAAATACGTGATTTGTTTCAAGTTTCGTATGCAAAAATCGTATCTTTATCTGATTTAAACCCGGGACATGCAAAGACTCATAATCAGAGGCGATGCTTACCTCAACAGGCCCGATTTCTGTTGCTATGCGTTGAAATGGTGGAGTCGGATGATTCTCGAGCCCTTGAGTCTTCTCCTTGCGGTTTTCTTCACAAGCCGATCGCTCTCTCTCTCTCTCTCTAGTATTCTTGCGCAGGAAGATGAAATGAGAGGGGTTTGGGTTGAAGCTGCTGTTTTGTAATGGGGTTTCCCCCTTTCTTTTCGGCCCATGGGCCGAAATTTTGGCCAAGCCCACTTTATTTCCCTTTTCTATTTGTCTTGTCATTATTTGGGATGTTACAGTTAGTCACGCTAACCACAATATGGAGGATTTATGGCTGCATAGCAATAGATAACAAATGAGAGGGGCGAAGAACAATTGTCATGGTTTGGTTACGCCTCATGTATGAACATATTCTCTGTATTCCTAGCTAGTTTACAAATGGGTCAACTTTACTTGTTCTGTTTATCATATATACTTGGAACAATTTGCGAACAATTGGATTTACAAGAACTATTTGATTAGGAAAAGACTCATTTTATGACTATTAAGTCATCACCATATTTTTATTGGGAAAACGACTCATTTTATGACTATTAAGTCATCACATATTTTCATTGGGAAAACGACTCATTTTATGACTATTAAGTCAGCACATGTTTTCATTGGGAAAACGACTCATTTTACGACTATGAAGTCATCACATGTTTGGTAAACGTTTTTATACTATGCCCATGTACACGATAACAATGTTTTCAAGGAAAAACACTTTACATTATAACGATCAAAATCTGTGAACTCACCAACCTTTGTGTTGACACTTTTAAGTATGTTTTTCAGGTAACATATAGCTATGACATGGTTGGAATAGGTTAGCCATTTGGATTAAACCCTAGAAGCCGAAGAAGAAAGGTCGTCAAACCTTAAGATGGTTTTGACCCATATGGTTCTAGGACATTGTATTAGCTTAATTTAGTATTTGTAATGATGTTCAATATATAAACAAGCCTTTACTTTATCTTTCGTTGTTGTGTAACGCTACCAATTGTTGCAACCTTAATTTATTTATTAATTATCAAGTGAATAAATTTGGGGCTGTGACAAGTTAGCATAGAAAAATCAAGCAAAACCCATAAGGAATCATAAGATTCAGAATCGAGTGATTCATTTGTTTTGGTTTCATAGGATTTCTTCTATGAATATCGGAAAGATGATTCAGAATAATGAATATGGTGTCTGAGGATTTAGGTAAAGGGGTCCAACTTTTATCTGGATTTGATTTCAATGAATCAGGAATGATTCAAGGGAGAATATATGCTCAACGGTTGGTGTCAAGACATATCTTGATTCATTCTCTCATTGCATACTTATGAGTATGGGCAGTGAGATGAACCGCAGTAATTGTACTAATGACCAAACATGAAACTGGTCTCTGTAGAACCAAAGACTGATGGCTACAAAATTCTCTAAGTACAAATGCTGCTGATCTCAGAGTTTGTTGCTGACTAACAATCTGTTGCGGACAAGCTTATCTGCTGTGGATACTTGTTCTCCTGCTGAAGAACAAATCTGCTGCGGATAGCCTTATCTGCTGAAGACCAAAGTTGCTGCGGATAAGCTTCTCAGCAGCATCAACACTTGATGCTGATGACAGGCAAATCATCAGCAGCTCTGGATTGTTACATCTTGCTGCTGATCAACATCTTTGCTGCTGATAGCCTTGTACCTTGAAGACAAATCGTTGCAGCTGACTATCCATACCAAGCGTCACTGACAACTTTCTGCAAAAGCAACTGACACACTCATAGCAGAAGGAACCTCAATGGCACAACCAATGACGGACAACAATGCTCTTCTCCAAGCATGCAAGTAATGATGCATAAAGAAGACGCTTCAATAAAGTTAACTAGATATAGACAAAACGTGTAATAGTTAGCAAGATACAACAGATCAACGGTCTGTGTTAGATCTGATCCTTAGAATCAAGGGGCTGTCTTGATTCTAAGTGAGTATAAATAATCTGTAAACACTTCATTGTATGCGTGCTTTTTGTGCTTCTTCACTGAGTTTTATTTGTAATCGTTTATTCACAAAGCTTAATACAACAGTGTTCTTATTAGTATTCATTCTGTTTACTCGATTATACTTGTGTAGTTGTTATTGTTTCTGCCAATCTCAACTAAGAACAGAACCATCTTGTAATTTCACAATCCTACAAGTGGTATCAAAGCTTTAGCTCAGATTAAACAAACTCACACTTGTTTAATCACTTCTGGTTCTATTCTAAACTCTCTCTTTTTTCATCAAATCACCAAGAACAAAAATGGCACAAAGCAACGGGTTTGAAGACATTCCGAAGCAGCAGTATGAAAACTTCATCTGGAAGGAAGGTGAGTCTCTAACTGTTTTATACAACAGATTTACCTATCTTGTAGGGGAGCTGCAGTGTTCAAAGGTGAAGCTAGAGAATGAAGATATTCTCAAGAAGTTCATCAGGTCTCTACCAAGCTGCTGGACACTTTACACAGTGTCAATCAGAAGAACAGAGAATCTGAAAACTCTCAAGATGACTGAGCTCTTTGAAATGCTAAAAACCTATGAGCTAGAGATGATTCAGGCAAAAGAAAGAAGCTCAAGCTACCAAACAGCCTCAACATCCACCACCACCTCCTCTGCCCTACATTCTGAGCATTCGGGTCCTAGTTCAATTCAAACTGTAGCATGTGCAACTGTTGGAACTTCTGAGTTCGACTGGAGCTTTCAATATGAAGAACTGCCCGTCAACAATAAAGCTCTAATGACAGACACTACAGAGATACCACCTCAGGTATTTGAACATCTTTGCTCTCAAGCCTGTATTGATAAAGTTTTGGGTTATAGAAAGCACAACCAAAACCTTATAGATCAAAATGAAGAGTTTCATCAAATGAAATCTGAGTTCAAAAAGGTTGAAAGTACTTATAAAGAAAAGATTAACTGCCTTAAGAAAGAGATTTCATCGCTAAAACACGAACAAACTAATCTTGAAACTCAGATTGATGATCTACTGGTCAAATTAAAAGCTATCAGAGCTGAACTGGCAGAATAGAAAGTTCATGTTGAAAAATATGAATTTTCCTCCAAAAAGCTACAAAGACTTTTAGATATTCAAGTCCATGAGAAGGTAAAAACTGGACTTGGATATTACAATAATCAGTACAATGCTGTTCCTCCTCCTACTGACTATATTGTCATATACGAACCAAGCTTCAACGTTGAAAATCTTGACACTGCAAACTGAAATCTTGATCCTTCAACGGATGAACCTTTCATTGAAGACTGCACTACCTCATCGGAATCTGAGTCAACTCACTCAGACCATGATGAAACCAGTGCAGTCCCATCTGAAGCTGTTCTAAATAGAGTTGCAGTTCCTGCTGTTCTTCCAGCTGTTCCAGCCTCTGTACCATTCAAACAGATTAAGATTAGCTATCCTCCAGATGGAAAAAAGCTAGAAAAGGGACAGACATCAGAACCCACAAACCCCAAGCCTCAGTTCAAGCCAATCACGAAGAGAAAGGTATTTAATATATGTCGTAAGCCTGAAGAAAAAGTTCCATATGTTCAAAGGACCCTAGAAGAAGCCACCTTTGAACATAACAAAGCTCATCCATGGAACTTCAAGGATCCGTTCCAAAGAAAGGACTATGTCTACCTTTCAAGAGACAAACTGGCAAAATCATGCTTTGTGTGTGGCAGATATAACCACACTGCCAGCACCTGCTTTCATTACCTGGAATACCAAAGACATTCAAAGCAGCATGCCTTTGAAAAGACTAACAAAAATAAGAAGGTAAGAAGCTAAGAAGACAAAGCAACAAAGTTCAGAAAGTCTCTCTCTCCCTCAAGAGTGAAGCTGCCTAAATCTCAACAAACTTGCATCATTTGTGGTGAATCAGACCACTTTGCTGCAAACTGTAAGTTTAACCCTTTCAACCAGATCCTTCATCAAGCCCCTCAAAGACAATGGGTAATGAGGATCAGCATACATAGGTTGTTAGTCCAGTTAAGCCCAAGAAAACAAAGCAAAAGCTTTCAACAACAACCAAATCTGCTGCTGACAAGCTAAAATCCTCCACAGCAAAATCTGCTTATTTGGATCCAAGGATTCCACAACTGTGGATGAGGACAGACTGAAACTTCATATCTTGGAATTTATGGCCAGAGTATTAATGCCCAACTTTTCTTACTCCCTCCTTTGTATCAGTGGGCACCCAAACTGATGCTTATTTGTCCTCTGATGCAACAAAAAACGGGGGAGATGGTCCCAATGGAGAAAGTCTCAGACAGCTTTGACGACTGCAGGCTGTATTTCAAAGTACAAGATGGCTGTTTTCGAAGCTTTTTCCTTTGGTTAAAAGGATAGTCAGAAATATGCAAAAGCTTCAGCAACAAAGGCAATAAGAGAATTTTGGTAGCATCAGTCTAGGGGGAGTTTGTAGAACCAAAGACTGATGGCTATAAAATTCTCTAAGTACAAATGCTGCTGATCTCAGAGTTTGCTGCTGACTAACAATCTGCTGCGGACAAGCTTATCTGCTACGGATACTTGTTCTCCTGCTGAAGAACAAATCTGCTGCGGATAGCCTTATCTGCTGAAGACCAAAGTTGATGCGGATAAGCTTCTCAGCAGCATCAACACTTGATGCTGCTGACAGGCAAATCATCAGCAGCTCTGGATTGTTACATCTTGCTGTTGATCAACATCTTTGCTGCTGACAGCCTTGTGCCTTGAAGATAAATCGTTGCAGCTGACTATCCATACCAAGCGTCACTGATAACTTTCTGCAAAAGCAACTGACACACTCAAAGCAGAAGGAACCTCAATGGCACAACCAATGACGGACAACAATGCTCTTCTCCAAGCATGCAAGTAATGATGCATAAAGAAGACGCTTCAATAAGGTTAACTAGATATATACAAAACGTGTAATAGTTAGCAAGATACAACAGATCAACGGTCTGTGTTAGATCTGATCCTTAGAATCAAGGGCTGTCTTGATTCTAAGTGAGTATAAATAATCTGTAAACACTTCATTGTATGTGTGCTTTTTGTGCTTCTTCACTGAGTTTTCATTTGTAATCGTTTATTCACAAAGCTTAATACAACAGTGTTCTTATTAGTATTCATTCTGTTTACTCGATTATACTTGTGTAGTTGTTATTGTTTCCGCCAATCTCAACTAAGAACAGAACCATCTTGTAATTTCACGATCCTACAGTCTCAGAGGAAAATACTTGCCAAAATCTTACATCCTATATCTGATAGTGATCTTTTACATTCTTATACACCTACACACACATTAGCAAACATGGGTTCAAATCACAGTTGTATTATTGATTTAATTTCCACACTACTAATGATTCAAAGACGCTTATAGCCTACTAACATATCAAATTACTTGTAAATAAGCAGATTAGTTGGTCAAATAATTTAAACAATTAAGTAAGCATGACGTAATCATTTCCCATATGTGAAATCTAAGACGCTTAGATCATTACTGATGTGCTATCATTTCCTCTTTTCTTCAAATGACTTTAAAATTTTCTTGGTTTTCTATTTTGTTTAGGTTTTTATTAGATAAGTTATAGAAAAATATAAACTGTACAAACTTAAAAGAAATAAAAGTTAACTTCCCAGAAAATGTTTTGATTTTGAAAAACAAGTTTTCACTTAGGATTGAACATCCATATCATGTTGACAAGATGTTCAAAACGGGTTCGATCAAACGCATTAGTGAAAAGGTCAGCAAATTTGTCATCCGTGTGAACTTTTACAAGTTCGATCAAGTGCTTTTCAACACAATCACAGATGAAATGGTGACGAATCTCAATGTGTTTAGTTTTGGAATGTTTCACCGGGTTGTTTGTGTTGGACATGGTGACATTGTTGTCAATGAACAAGGGGGTTCCAGTGTAGTTTAAATCATAGTCTCTCAATTGCTGTTGGATCCACAATATTTGAGAACAACAGCTTGCGGCAGCAATGTACTCTGCTTCACATGTTAAGACAGAAACCGTTGACTGCTTCTTGCATTGCCAGAAGACCAGCCTGTCTCCCAAGAATTGACATCCACCTGAGGTTGATTTTCTATCGAGATTACAAACGCCATAGTCAGAATCAGTGTAAGCTTTGAGGTCAAATGACTGCTGCTTGGAGTACTAAAGACCCAATCGAGGTTTCCCTTTCAAGTATCAGTAGATTCTCTTCACAGCGATCATATGAGATTCCTTCGGTTGTGACTGAAACCTTGGGCACAAGCACACAGCAAACATTATGTCGGGCCTTGAAGCTATGAGATACATAAGAGATCCGATCATCCCACGTACAATTTACAATCTACATCATTTCCATCTTTATTTGGTTGCTAACTGTGATTGACTGGGATTGGTGTGCCATAAGTATTACAATCATTCATTTTGTATTTCGACAAAATGTCCTGTACGTACTTTGTAACATCTCTGATTTTCCGACCCTATTTTAATTTATTTTAATTAATAAAATAACAACACTACATTAAATCCCATACTTGTTCAAACCTATGCCTCAATAATTGCTAGCTGAATGTATTTTAGTTCAAAGTTTTAGAACTCATAATCATGTGGTAACACCTCCTAGAGTTAACCCAGTTGGTAATCTCGTTAGGTGTTCTGTTAAATCCTAACCAAGCTAATTCTGTCAAAGTTGAAGTTGCAAGGGCTGATTTTATAAATAACCAAAAACCCTAGTAGGCACGGTCGCGCCTCATGTTGGCACGGTCGCGCCTCGTTTTGGCACGGTCGCGCCTCTCGTCAGTTGAAACGTAAATGCAGTCTTTAATCGCTAGATCGTTCGAATTCGTAACCATTCCACATATTGATGAACCCAATTAACATTTTAATCATAGTAATTACGACGAATTAACTTATTATACCAATTCAATCCGTAACCGTCGACCATAATCTCACCATTATCAAATTCGTTCATTTCTATTATCCTTCCTGTAAATCAACCTTCTGTAGACACTCGACGAACATCCCAGGAGCCTTGCACTCAGTAATTCGATAGAAGTCGTACCAGAAGTCGTCGGAGGACACAACCGCCGAAGCCGAAACTCATATTAATCGAGACCCTTCAATTCATCAAGCATTCCGGTAATTTCTTGTAACTATAGTTTCATATCTAAGTCTAGACCAATAACCCTATATTAATCGGATCTTCTAGCATCAGATTGAACCCGATCCGTAATCTAGGGTTCATTTCAAAATGGTTTAATCGAATACTACCTTGGAGATGTTTTAAATACAATTAAACTATACAAAAAGATTCGTAATAACCTAATGGGTGAAAACCCTATGAATTCCAACATTTACAATATAAAAATTAGTCAATACATTTCTGTTTTGGAACAGACACGGTCGCGCTAATCTCCTAGCGCGGTCGTGCTTCATGAGACACGGTCATGCTAATCCCAGCGCGGTCGTTCCTCACACTCAGACCCGGTCGTGCCTCTTAGCTAGACTTGGTCGTGCCTAGTGAGCAGGCTTGTTGTGCCTTCTGTTTGTTCAACACGGTCGCGCCCTTCCCAACGCGGTCGCGCCCGTGGTCCTAGCACGATCGTGCCTTGCCCCAGGCACGGTCGTGTGTGTGAGAAAATCTTGTCAGAATGCTTAATTTTATATTTTTAAAAACAATAAGTATTCCAAATTAATTTTTAAATAAAAATAATTAATTTTATAAAGATTTGGATTAACTTTATTTAAAAGATCCAAATTCTTATTTCTAAATAAATAGAAGTTATTTATTATAACTTACAAAATTAAATTTATATTTATTATTAAACTCTACACATAAATATTAGTTACATAACTTATTTACTCATCTTTATAAAAATAACGTAAAGATTATTTATTAAATTTATATTTAATATAATACACCCACTATATTTTTATAACTAAATGAATAAGTTAAATACCTTTATAAATAAATAAATAAAGTAAAAGTTATTTATTTAATTTATATTTAAACAAAATTGGTTATTTAGGCTACACTTAAATAAACCAAATAATTACATTAATTTGTAACTAGAATAATTAAATAATAATTTTTTGATTTAATTATTCAATTCCAAACCCTAATTTAAAAACATTTTAAACTATTCATTTCAAATTGTTTCCATTTTATCCAACACCTACACAACCCTTTTTCATAATTCGTCATGAACTCATTATATAATTCCTTATACTCATATCCATTGAAACCCTAGACTTTGAGTTAGACATTTTATTAATTCATGTTCACACGCAATACACTTTAGGTTAACGTTGTGCGTTACAAGGATCACGATACTACCTAGTCTCTTGTGTCAGCTACGCCTTTGAATCATGGGGTGAAACATGAACACTATACAATACTATTGCTTACATTTACACAAACGATACAAATACAAATCCTCTTTACATTCATGTGTGCAATTTGAGCTTTATGCCTGACTGCTAGTTGTGCTAACTTTTGTGTGCGATTTATGTGCAATCATTAACTATTCAAGCTGATGGTAAACAATGATAGATCTATTGAGTCTGACAAACCCACCCAGATTGGGGTGATTGTTACCGACAACACAATTTTGCATTCTAGTTACAAAGGTTTGATTGTACTTTGGTTACACAACGGCTACTCTCCATAAATGCCTTATTTTATCCTGTTATGTAAGGATTTGTTTATTTACAATCTATACGCTATCAATGTACAAAGCTGTGTATGCTCACCAACTTTTTAGTTGACCTTATTTTATTCATGTTTCAGGTGCTATCATATGAGTTTGATCAAGACATGTTACACTTAGGCTTTGGACTTAGTTAATTTTAATTCGAAAACAAGTTGTATTTCATTATGTACTTTGGAATTGATTCATGTTTGTTTGAATGGAAATGGATTTAATATATTACAATATAGTCAACCTTGAGCTCACGAACAGTCTACATGTCCCGCCCCGACGATTCCGCCGTCGGTTGGGGTGTGACAGATTGGTATCAGAGCCTTGGTTATAGGGAATTAGGTTATTAGACACTCTTGACATAGACTATAACCGTAGGACACCCATACTATGCCATGCTACTACATGCTACATGATTACTTCTTGTGTGAATATTTTTACATGTTTTCCTATGAAATTACCCTACATGATATAATGCTTAATAGTCTATGTGTCGTAATACCTATAACTTGTGCTTATATTAATTGCTATCTACATGCTACTTATGTGTTTCATTAAGTGCTATCCTAAGCTTAACACACACATACACACCAAATTATTCATACATCTTTAAACTCATATACATAATACCACCACTTCTTGTGATCTAAATCTAAACTATTGGGCCTAATGCCCATTAATAATAAACAAGAAACCCATTTACCCTCCAAGAAGAATAATCCCACTACAATAAATAAACCTCACTTTTAGGCCTCAAAGCCCAGTCCACAACAATTCGCATCATGACCATGAGCCCAACAATAGTGTTATTAATACATGGGCTGGAAGAGTGTGTAGGCCCACGAGGGAATCTGGCTAAGGAAAGATAGGATACTTAAGTGTGTCTTAGTGACCCACCCCTCTTTCCTGGGAATTCTCCTCAAGGATGCATTGCTTATAGGTCAAGTGTATTTCTAAAATACTATTGTGAAGGTTCGGTGTTATGACTAGTCAAACTCTAAACTTATGAGAACTCCCATGTCTAACACTCAATATTTCATTATCACTTACAACCTTTTTATTGTTTTCTGCTAGACATGGACTCCTACTCTCCTTCCTCCCCGGTTTACTGTCCTGGAACAGAGCCTGATTGGGAAGAAGACATCGGGACACCCGTGTATCGGTCACCAACACCCCCAACTGCTAGGCCAAGGTTTGATGTAAGGGCAGACTGGATTAGGAACACCGGCCCGAGACTTCGAACACCTGGATCACTTGCGCCCAGAAACCCATATCAGACACCCCATCCTCACAATCAGCTACCACTCCCACTAAGAGACCCATATCTAATGCCCGATCCGTACCATCCTAACCCTTGGGTAAGACATACCACGGCATCCACTGGCGTTATGGGATTTCCAACCAATGACATTCACCAATATATAAGGACCTCAGAATTTGAGAGACAAAGGATGGAGCAGGGAGTAATGCACGACTTGCAAGGACAAAGAATGGATAGCCTAGCGAACCAATTAGGTACCAAAAGGAGTTAATTTCCATCCTTGAAAAAGAAATGCTTGAGAATCGCACGGAAACAGCTAGAGCTGAAGCCAGATCAGCTACTCGAGTGACCATAGGGGTGCTCATCTTGGTGATTATCTTCTTCCTAGTGGAAAGCTACCAGAGACGTTAGGAGAAATTTCTAATTATTGTCTTTAAATTTTCGATTTGAGAACCATTTCCCTATGTTTTGAGTAATGTTTAACATTTCAGCATCTAATTAATTTTATATGTTTCAACTCTAAAGGTTATTATTCATTGATTTGACCCGTTGAGCGTGAATTACACTCATCATTTTTTTTATCAAATTTTCTCAAGTAGCACATTTTTCATTCAATACGATTTAGTACACTACCAACAATCTCCTTCGTAAACAAATCATCCTACTATTTGATTTAAACAAGACCCCGATATCCTGTTCAAACAAAATATTTATCAAACTTTTAAATAGTACCAAAAACATAAGTTCTCCATAAATTTTTTTTTCGCCTGATAAGGAAGGCTAATACAACCAATTTTTTAAAAATATTATCTCAAATTGATAAATAATTATGATTTTCCTAATAAAAGTAAATATTTCTAAACCCTGGCTAAATTAGTATACGACTACTTGTTTAGGCAATAATTTCGCTTAAAAATATATATATATATATATATATATATCTATCTCTTATTAATAACTGGAAAATTTAAATTAAAAGATCTTTCCCATAAATTGTCTACTTAATTAAATTATGTGACTCAATGATTTCACTACTTTGTATATCTACAACCAAGGACGACTTACCACTTTCAAATTTCAAACAAAGATCCGTATTTGTAAACATATTTCCCCGAACGTTTTCAGAACCTTCTCATTACCTTTCACTTGTCGCTTCAAGAGACGATCCATACCGCGTAGACGTTAACCCTCCCCATCAACCTCAATGAGAATTAAGAGCTAGAACCTAACTATCACATTATACAAGAACGCCAAACAACACACTTGTCCGCAACACTCGATCACATACAAAACCCGTTAGTATACATCACACACGAAGTTCAATAACTTACGTATGCACGTTCACAATAAACCCAACGCAACCACATGGTACATGAAACTCAAATATTCTCAATATATCCAATGCTACACAAATTTCATAATACATGAAACTAGTTTGTCTACAAATGACAATTTACTGGATTGATCACGTAACACACGGAACATGTTTATTTGCACTACACATGCTACTGGATTGAGCACATAATACATGAAACTTAGTTGTTTGCAATATACATGATGCATAACAATTGTTTGATTGGTACATAATTCTAGATTGACCACATTAAACATGAAACCCATTTGGTTACAAGGTACATTATACTAAATTATGCACATTATGCAATATACATGATACTAAATTTTTTATATTACACATGAAAGATATTTATTTACAAAATACATGATGCTAAGTTGCCAACACCATACATGAACTTCATTTCCTACAATACACATGATACCATGTTGTTTACATTCCACATGAGAGCTTATTGATTTACAAAATACATGACACTAAGTTGTTGATACCATACATGAACTTCATTTTCTACAATACACATGATATTATGTTGTTTATATTACACATGTGAGCTTAGTGATTTACAAAATATATGACGCTAAATTGTTCACGCTACACATGAGACCTATTTGATTACGAGCTACGTGACACTAGATCATACATGAGACTTGTGTGTTTACTTTACACACGAAACAAAATTTGCTTACAATTATTGCAATTGATTGATTTCATTATACCCAAGACATGGTCATGCACTTTTGTTCACCAAAGTTAAAGACCATAATACATGGAAACGACTCGGGGTTTGACGTATTTTTGTTCAAACACGAGCAAACTAAGAAACTTTAAGTTATACTACTCTTTAGTTGTGAACTTACCTTCTTAAGGACATAGTTACTTGTTAGCGACTTTTATGTGAAAACAATGGACATGGAAGGAGTGAAATTGTGCCCCTCTTGACCCGCACACAACGAGATGATCTACACGGACCATGCGATGATTTGAGTAACTACGGGTGCACACGGAATTATAAAAATCAGCACATGGACAACATAGTGAAATTTTGTCGTGTGTTGTGACCTAAAACTTATCATGATATGTAACAACGAAACTGATGTGATATGACAAGGACATGGTGGATACACCGACGGTACTTCCTATATATAAGTGTCCTATCATATTATCAGAAGTAGCGTTGTTCGTGTCACGTGAAGTTTTGACCTAGACCAATGTTTATGAAATCTTTTACCCGCTGACAATTTTAAAGTATATTATACTACATCTTACACAAACCCTAATTATCAAGATTCCATCAAATTCATTCCAAGTAATGCTTTTCATCTTTAGAATCCATATTATTATTTGACCATCTCCTCCTTAGGTTCATTTAAAAAAAAACTAGATTCATTATCATCATTCATACTCGACCTTGAGTATCAGGCCTAAATCATGTCAACGGTCAAACTTACCGAGAACCCATAACTCTCACCTCTTGCTTGATTTAATAGCCTCCACTAGTTAAATTTCGGGACGAAATTCCCTTAACATGGGGAGACTGTAACATCTCTGATTTTTCGACCCTATTTTAATTTATTTTAATTAATAAACTAACAACACTACATTAAATCCCATACTTGTTCAAACCTATGCCTCATTAATTGCTAGCTGAACGTATTTTAATTCAAAGTTTAGAACTCATAATCATGTGGTAACACCTCCTAGAGTTAACCCAGTTGGTAATCCCGTTAGGTGTTCTGTTAAATCCTAACGAAGCTAATTCTATCAAAGCTGAAGTTGCAAGGGCTGATTTTGTAAATAAACAGAAACCCTAGTAGGCACGGTCGCGCCACGTTTTGGCACGGTCGCGCCTCAAGTTGGAACGGTCGCGCCTCATTTTGGCACGGTCGCGCCTCTCGTCAGTTAAAACGTAAATGCAGTCTTTAATCGCTGGATCGTTCAAATTCGTAACCATTCCACATATTGATGAACCCAATTAACATTTTAATCATAGTAATTACGACGAATTAACTTATTATACCAATTCAATCCGTAACCGTCGATCATAATCTCACCATTATCAAATTCGTTCGTTTCTATTATCCTTCATGCAAATCAACATTCTGCACACACTCGACGAACATCCCAGGAGCCTTGCACTCAGTAATTCGATCGAAGTCGTACCAGAAGTCGTCGAAGGACACAACCGCCGAAGCCGAAACTCATATTAATCGAGACCCTTCAATTCATCAAGCATTCCGGTAATTTCTTGTAACTACAGTTTCATATCTAAGTCTAGACCAATAACCCTATATTAATCGGATCGTCTAGCATCAGATTGAACCCGATTCATAATCTAGGGTTCATTTCAAAATGGTTTAATTGAATACTACATTGGAGATGTTTTAAATACAATTAAACTATACAAAAAGATTCGTAATAACCTAATGGGTGAAAACCCTATGAATTCCAACATTTACAATATAAAAATTAGTCAATTCATTTCTGTTTTGGAACAGACACGGTCGCGCTAATCTCCTAGCGCGGTCGTGCTTCATGAGACAAGGCCGTGCTAATCCCAGCGCGGTCGTGCCTCACACTTAGACACGGTCGTGCCTCTTGGCTAAACTTGGTCGTGCCTAGTGAGCAGGCATGTTGTGCCTTCTATTTGTTCAACACGGTCGCGCCCGTGGTCCTAGCACGATCGTGCCTTGCCCCAGACACGGTCGTGTGTGTGAGAAAATCTTGTCAGAATGCTTAATTTTATATTTTTAAAAACAATAAGTATTCCAAATTAATTTTTAAATAAAAATAATTTATTTTATAAAGATTTGGATTAACTTTATTTAAAAGATCCAAATTCTTATTTCTAAATAAATAGAAATTATTTATTATAACCTACAAAATTAAATTTATATTTATTATTAAACTCTACACATAAATATTAGTTACATAACTTATTTACTCATCTTTATAAAAATAGCGTAAAGATTATTTATTAAATTTATATTTAATATAATACACCCACTATATTTTTATAACTAAATGAATAAGTTACATACCTTTATAAATAAATAAATAAAGTAATAGTTATTTATTTAATTTATATTTAAACAAAATTGGTTATTTAGGCTACACTTAAATAAACCAAATAATTACATTAGTTTGTAACTAGAATAATTAAATAATAATTATTTGATTTATTTATTCAAATCCAAACCCTAATTTAAAAAAATTTTAAACTATTCATTTCAAATTGCTTCCATTTTATTCAACACCTACACAACCCTTTTTCATAATTCGTCATGAACTCATTATATAATTCCTTATATTCATATCCATTGAAACCCTAGACTTTGAGTTAGATATTTTATTAATTCATGTTCACACACAATACACTTTAGGTTAAGGTTGTGCGTTACAAGGATCACGATACTACCTAGTCTCTCGTGTCAGCTACGCCTTTGAATCATGTGAGTATTACATAGCCCCTTTTACTCTTTTACACTTTTTGGGGTGGAACATGAACACTATACAATACTATTGCTTACATTTACACAAACTATACAAATACAAATCCTCTTTACCTTCATGTGTGCAATTTGAGCTTTATTCCTGAGTGCTAGTTGTGCTAACTTTTGTGTGCGATTTATGTGCAATCATTAACTATTCAAGCTGACGGTAAACAATGATAGATCTATTGAGTCTGACAAACCCACCCAGATTGGGGTGATTGTTACCGACAACACAATTTTGCATGCTAGTTACAAAGGTTTGATTGCACTTTGGTTACACAATGGCTACTCTCCATAAATGCCTTATTTTATCATGTTATGTAAGGATTTGTTTATTTACAATCTATACGCTATCAATGTACAAACCTGTGTATGATCACCAACTTTTTAGTTGACCTTATTTTATTCATGTTTCAGGTGCTATCATATGAGTTTGATCAAGACATGTTACACTTAGGCTTTGGACTTAGTTAATTTTAATTCGAAAACAAGTTGTATTTCATTATGTACTTTGGAATTGATTCATGTTTGTTTGAATGGAAATGGATTTAATATATTACAATATAGTCAACCTTGAGCTCATGAACAGTCTATATGTCCCGCCGCGACGATTCCGCCGTCGGTTGGGGTGTGACATACTTAGTTTGATGTAGATAAATGTCATCCTCCCTTTGATTGACTTGCAGACCCAAGAAAAATGACAGTTCACCCATATTGCTCATTTCAAACTTGGACTTCATCACCCTTTTGAATTCCCTACACATCTCTTCATTTGTAGACCCAAAGATAATGTCATCAACGTAAACTTGCACAAGTAGAATATCACCTCCTGCTTTCTGTATGAAGAGGGTCGAGTCAATTTGTCCACGATCGAAACCATTTGACAATAGATGTTTTGATAAAGTCTCATACCATGCCCGAGGTGCTTGATGAAGTGCATAAAGTGCTTTATCCAGTTTATACACTTTATCGATATTATGCGGATCTTCAAAGCCGGGTGGTTGAGTGACATAGACCTCTTCATGAACTTTTCCATACAAGAAAGCACTCTTCACATCAAGTTGATAGACCTTGCAGCCTACAAAGGAGGCATAAGCCAAAAACAGTCGAATGGCTTCAATTCTAGCAACTGGGCATACACCTCAGTGTAATCCAGACCCTCTTGTTAATAAAAACCCTGAACAACCAACCTTGCTTTGTTTTTCACCACAACGTGTCGATCGTCCATCTTGCATTTGAATACCCATCTGGTTCCAATAGGATGCATACCCTTCGGAAGGTCAACCAAATCCCACACATGCAAATTTTGGAATTGAGACAACTCATCTTGCATAACATCAATCCAGCAGTTTTCAGCGAGAGCCTCTTTCACATTCTTCGGCTCCAATTGGGATACGAATGCAACATGCAAGCATGTTTCCATGATACCAGTGTCAAGTATCTTAGTAGACAAGCTAGTGTTCTGGGTAATGGTTCTGTGACAAGTTTGAACATCGGCATGAGGATCACCAATGATTTTGTTAATTGAATGATTCTTATTCACTCTCGTCTCGTCTCTGGTACTTGCGGTTCCTAGAGATTTGTATCAAGATTCGTACTTAACTCTCCCATATCTTATGAACCGGATGAAGATGATTCAATGTTAATTGGATCAACTGGAGCTTCATTTTCTACACGAGTGTTAGGATTAACTGGAGTGTAATTTCCATCAACATGAAAAACTTCCTCGTCATCACTTACACGAGTTCTAGATATAGATGCAGCATTGGAATCGGGAGTTACAATTGGTACAGTGGCACGAGTTGAGAAATTAGAGTCATGACCACCATTAAAGAATTCGTACAAATGAGCGGCATCTTCGGTAGATAGATCAGGAAGGTTGAAAGACTTGAATAGAGCATCATAATCGAATCCCCACGCTGGACCTTTAGGTTTCGGTGGAATGTTGTATTTACTGCAATCCACTTTGAACCATTCTTCAATTGAGCGTGTTCCTATATTGTACACTCTCTTGCAGGGTGAGTTGGCAACATATCCAAGAAACTGCCTTCTACCTCTTTTGCATGAAATTTGGATTTGCGAACCTTGTACTGTAACAATAAGGAACATGGACTACCAAATGGAACCAGGTAGTCAAGAATTGGAGGTCGATTGTTGATCAGCTCATAACAAGTTTTGTTGTGTCTTTTAACCACCAAAACTCTGTTCAAAACGTGACAAGCTGTATTTACTGCTTCTGCCCATAAAGTTACATGAAGCTTGGCATCTGACAGCATTGTCCTAGTAGTCTCGATCATAGTTATGTTCTTCCTTTCTGTAACTCCGTTCTGCTGAGGTATGTAAGGGGCACTAAATTCGTGACGAATACCCTTCTTGAGACAGAAAAGTTCCATCAAATTATACTTGAACTCAGTTCCGTTATCACTCCTTATTCTTCTAACCTTCAGCTTACATAAAGATTCTAGGCTCAAGATCAGGTATTGAAAATTTTCAACAGTCTCGTCCTTTGTACTAAGAAATGCACCCAAGAAAAACATTAGAAGTCATCAGTTACAACTAGACAGTATGACTTACCTCCAATACTCCTGATACTTATAGGTCCAAATAAATCCATGTGACAGAGTTCCAAAGCTGTATCAATGAAGTTTTGGAGCTTGGGCTTGTGAGATTTTCGGTGATGTTTGCCCTTTTTACAAGGCATACAGTCATCTACAACGAAAAATATCAGCTTAGGAACCCCGATTACCAAACTGTTTCGGACAAGATGATTCATTTTTTGATAAGAAATGTGTCCGAGTTTCCTGTTCCACAAGATTGAGTCAAGCTCTGTCGCTTTTGTAAGCAAACAAGTAGCAACTGATGAGGTGGTTGTCGCAACGCTCATATCGATCTGATAGGTGTCGTTAGTTCTTGGTGCTCTCATCAGAATCCACTCTGCAGGAACATAACCGAGTACTCTTTGTCACACATCTGAGAGACACTCAACATGTTATGCTTCAGCTGCTCGCAGTAGTTGACGTTATTGAAGCTAATGCATCCATTTGTAACCACGCCTTGACAAGTGATACTGCCGCCTTTCTCTCCTACAAAGGCCACATAGCCGCCTCTGAATGGTTTAACATCTTGAAGCAAGGCCATGTTGCCTGTCATGTGCCGGGAGCATCCACTATCCACATACCAACGGTTAGAGATAGTTCCCTTCGGACGTCCCTACACACACGAGTCACAAGCAATTTAGTTAGATTTGGAGACCCAAGCCATAATGGTCTTGGGTCGTCTGTCTTTCTCAAAATAAACGACATCTATTAACTCGCAATAATGAATGTCAAAAATGGGTGAATCCATAGAAGATTTAGGATCAGAAGGTTTAGAACTTTTGCTTTTCTTGGTCTAGAACCTTTTATGTTTAGCCTTTTGAACACCAGGCTTGCTAGTCTTAACTTTAGGTGAACTAGTAGAAGCTTCACCTTGTTGACTACCAGCCAGATGCTGTTCAAGTTTCCTTAACCTCTTGTTCCTTCTTCTTCTTTGTGGCTTGGAGAGTTTCACCACATGTTTCTCACCAGATTGTGTATTACCAGAGGTAGATACAATGGGTTTAGCATGTTGCTTCTCCCCATTTTGGAACAGATGGTTTAGCTTCAGACGTTGTCTTTGGCTTCACCATAGGTTTCACTGGTGGTTTCACCACATTTAATTTGGTATTCTGAGGTTGTTTCACTGATGGTGTCTTAGGAGAAAAAACTTGTTGAAGAACAACCGCCCATTTCCCTTGGTTCTTATCAGGACAGTTCACAAGAATGTGACCGACTATACCACAGTGAAAACAAGTCCTCTTTTCTTTGTAAATCCTTCTGTAAGGTTCACGGCTTTTGGATGCAGATGATTCAGTTTTTAGAGTTTTGATGATTGTTTGATGAACATAACTGGGACCTTGATTATAATATTTCTCAATGTTTTTCTAAAAGCTTTTACCCAAGTCATCAAGATCTGCGACTGGCTTTATAGTTTTGAAACCTCTATAAAGCATCAACTTGAGTTTATCATTTGATTCAACAGTGTCCGTTTTAGTTAAAATACAATTATCACGATTAGTGACAATGTTTTTCACAACTTTATGTTCACTAATCAATTCCTCTGAGACAGCACCCTCAGAGTTGGTGTTCGCAGAGCCTTTATCAGAAGCTGAGTCAACCTTACTTGAAGATTCATCTTTGCTTGATGAATCATCCTGACTTAAGGATTCATCAAGACATGACAAGTCAATGTTAATCAATCTGTTGACAAATTTCCCACTCACTGGTGGAGGAATAGCATTAGTACCTAAACCCAATCCATTCATTTGCCTCACTACAGATTCGCAGTGTTCCACCATAAAGCGAGAATTTTTCAACTTCTCAATTTTACCACTTAACTGCAGAACCTCATTTTACAGTTTGGCAATTTCAGTGTTCTTTTTCTCCAACCCCTTGTATGCAACATCCAAATGAAACTGTTGTTCACTGAATTGAATTGAAAAATCATGTCTCTCTTTCTTTATGGTTTCAAATGAATCTTTAAAGTGTTTTTCATTTTTCTTATAACTTAACGCTGCAATACGAAGAGGTTCAACTAAGTCTTGAAGTTTAGAATTTTCTTCCTTCAAGCCTGAACATTTGGAACATGAAATAACATCAAAAGAGTTTGAATCTACCTCAGTTGACGAGCTTGATGCCTCTCTAATAGCCATGAGGGCAAAGGCGGATGTAGACTCTCGTTGGTCAGTTCCAGATGCTTCCCGCTCTTCTGCTTCCATCATTTCAATAATCTCTGCCATCAATCCCATCTGGGTTTGAGCAAGTGTGGCATCCTCCAAATGAAGACCCCAATAAAAGCTATCATCATGTTGAACTACAAGAGCACCGGACGTTCCACCTTAACTTTGATTGCGGTTATTTTGATTGTTGAATCCTTGGTGGTTTCCTGAGCTGCGTCCCTGGCTTGGTCTGGTGAAACCCGAAGCTGGTGCTTTATCCTTTTGACATTCCCTTGTGAAATGTCCAAAGTTTTGACATTTGTAGCACTTAGCTTTGGATTTATCAAATCCAACCTTGGCATTTGAATGCCCACCAATAAACTTCCTGCTAGTTCGGTTCAGAAAATGCTTCGCCCTTCTCAAAATCATGGCCATATTCCATTGAATATCCATGTCCTCCATGTCATCTGGATCCACCTGATTGAAGTCTTCTTCAATGGTCTCTGGATCGGTAAGCTTCCCACTTATGAAGTTCTCGTAGGCAAGCATACATGACGAGAACAGGGCCACGTGATCTTTAGCAATCTTGGCAATAGCAGATTGGTTGGCTGAAGAAGTGAATGTAGTGTTTCTTGATAAGGATTGATGGTGTTGACCAGATCCTGTTGCAATAAAACCAGTATGATTACCACCAACATTCAAGTTTTCTTCATCTTGAGGACTCCCAAGGTACAAGGCAATTCTAGAACCAGAAGGTTTTGTAGTTGTGTTCACCCCAAAATACATGGAAGGATCTTGTATTTGAGGTCGTCCGAAACTTTCCTTCTTCCTTAGATTCATATCATGTGCCTGAATTTTGCTTACTGCTTCTTCAACAGTCATCTTATAGAACTTTGGGTTCTCTCTCAGCAATGTAGTATACATATCAAACTTGGGTGGCAAGGCATCTAGAAACTTATCCACCAACTCATCAGCAGGATACTTGAGATCATATGACTTCAGCTCAGTCTGAAGATGAAAGAATCTAGAAGTAAGTTCATCAGTCGATTCATTCTCCAAGTATCTAAAACACTCATACTGTTTCCTCAAAAGCTCTCTCTTGCTCTTCTTGACGTCACTGTTCCCCTCAAACCTCTTCTGAATTGCTTTCCATAGATCTTTAGAATTATCGTAACCCCTGAAGCTATGAAAAAGATCTCTAGACAAGGCCATTGTAATAGACCCATGAACCTTCTTTTCCCGGTCATATACTTTGTTTTCTTATCCGTCTATTTTGGAAATAGGTTTAGGAACAGTTTCTTCAAGAAACTCATAAGTTGGATGTTTATATCCCTCAAGAATAGGTATCCACAACGAGAAATCAGTGTACGAGATGTACTCCTCAAAGTGTGCTTTCTAATTTGGAAAATCATTTACATTTAGCAACTTTGGTGGTTTCTGCGGAGTCCCAATCTCGTTGTCATAGTTAAACAGGCTACTTAAGTTCTGAATGTTTGCCATGGTATAACACTTAGACAAAAATCAGAAAAACAACACAACTTGCGCATTTAGAAATGGCCTTGCGCACTTAAGGATTTGGTCTTGCGCACTTAAGAATTTCTTCTTGCATACTTATTAAGTACGCAGGAACAAAATTTAAATACGCAAGAACAAAATTTAAATACGCAGCAAACTGATCTTGCGTACTTAGCAAGTATGCAGTAACAGTGTATTTTTTGCCAAAAATAGTAAGTACGCAGTTCACATTATCTACCTGCTCCACCAACTTTTTCAAATGGCCGAAAAATGCTCAATTCTTCAAAAATTATAGTTTTGAATAAATTGATCAAGCCAAAAGGTTAGAAAATTGTTTCTAAAAAACCTTTGGTGATCAAAACACTCAAACAAACAACAAAAAGGTCAAATTTTGAGAAATTTTGCCTCTAAAATAGCGCTCTTGGAGCTACCTCTGTTTTATAACAAAATACCCCAAAATGGTTTTCTTTTTGCTTGTAAAAGGCTGTAGATTGTGTCAAAAATGCTTCTAACACTCACAACACTAGAAATAAAGAGCCAATGCTCTGATACCACTTGTAGGTCCCCGGGTGTCTCGGATATTTACGTGCGAGTGTGTGACTAGTCGAACAGGGTGCGGAATACCCGTGACTAGTTGGAGTATCAAGCAACACAAAGTAAACCAACGACACAACAACACGAAATACTTCAAACTTCTTCTATTGATAATCACTACCGGTTACAAAATGAATGCGTACATAACTTCTGTCAAGACCAGCTATATATACTAGACCAGTTACCTGCGCACTTAACAAGTGCGCAGGAATTAACTCCTGTGTACTTAGCAAGTACGCAGACTTTGTGCATGCGTACTTGCTAAGTACGCAGGAACAATGTCCTACGAACATGCTAAGTGTGCACAATACTAAACAAACACGTCTAAGTACAAGTACCTACATGTACATTTACAACTCGATAAACCAATACATATAGATACTAAATACAAGTACAAATACAGAAAGTAAGGTACAAAAGCTTAATACAATATCCAGAGTGTCTGTCACACAAACGTGCTCAAACAAAATGTGTCATCTAAGTCTCCTCATTGTAGAAAATCTAGGCGTAAAAGAATTAAAAATGCTAAAATAGTTTGAAAAGAACCTGGAAAATTAAAAATAATGTTCTATTTGATGATCATGCTTCATCTAAGGAGGATTCTGATTATGATTTTCTTAAAATATCTTATATCAACAAGAAACTCCTTGATAGCAATGGACTTGGTAAAGTTGTCTAAATACTTTGTTGTGTATAGGGTCAACCAAGAAGAATCGGAGATAACATCTAGCATGTAGATAGTGGATGTTCAAGACATATGACCGGTCAATTTAACTTGCTGCAAGATTATCATCCAATGGATGGAGATTATGTAGCTTTTGTTGGCAATCCAAGGGGAAGAAAGATTGAAGGTCAAGGTACAATATTTAATGCTGTAAATAGTCTGGAGTATGTCAACTTCTTTCCCAATTGAAGTACAATCTGATGAGCGTTTCTCAAATATGTGATAAAGATTTTTGGGCCCGGTTCGGTGCGTGACAGATCTTTAGATTCGTGGTACGACACGGTGATAACGTGCAAAATACATGATCAACGTGCAACGTGTAACTCAATCAACACCATAGTGGAAATAATCCTCTTTGTATTTCCACTAAGAATATCAGTTTACAAGTTCTCTCAGTTTCTGTTCTCTTCTGATCTAGGCTAAAACTGACAAGTAAACCTCTATTTATAGGGAAACTACAAATACCACAGGAGAAGTTGTTAAGTTTACCACTAACTAGCTTAAGCGAACTTAACAAGTTCGCCTATCAAGTTCTCTCTAAATTCCTTAGGCGAACTTGACAGCTTCGCTAACTTACAACATAGAATTTCAGCGACAGTTACAAAACATGCTCCAACAGACTCCCCCTTAACTGTTGCTTACAACTCTAAGACATTAAAAGCAAAGACAATAAGACTAAGACATATAATCTTCAAGCTCGTTGTCACTAGAAATAGTTCCAACAGACTCCCCCTTGACAACGACTTCAGAAGATTGTCATCAGTCCTCAAACAACTCATAGTCTTTGTCATGTTCATCTGCACATTCTCTGTTTCTTTCTAGAAGAAAACTTGGGAGAAGGAACCCTTGTCAACTTCTATCTGCAAATTTTCATTTATGGCAAAGAAGAACAACCAAGTGTAACCAACAAGTAAAATTTCCATGGAAGTTGGAAAAATAAAATATTTTTGTTTTTTTTCAAACATAAGAAACATGAAATCCTTTTGGTTTTTCTCTGTACAAACTGAACTATAAAATAGTAAATCACATCTTTTTGGTCGAACATTACGAGTAAGAAGATCATATCAGTATAAACAATGCATCAACCACACATTTTGGATAAACATCCCTAAACATTCTAAGGGTATCCTATCCAGATTCATTCTTTCATTTATTTCTTTTCTTTATACTAGATAAGATCAAATCTTTTAAGCTTCAAACAAAATATATAATGATACGCGAAGAACTTCAAAGAAGATGGGGTTAGATCATAACATGCTTATAATAAATTACATACGAATTTGCAACATAACATGTCAATCTAAGTTGTCAATATTATAGCATTTGAAACCATCAGTATCTTTGTCCCGTGTTCTTGTGAATTATGGTACCATTTATTTTGTAATACAACATGTACCCCACAAATATGCCAACAGAAAAATAAATGTGCATTATCTTCAAGACATATAAGATCATTGCAAGATAATTTTCAATCTCCAGGATGAAATTATACCGTTAAACACATGAAAATTATCAAGCAGAGAATCAGAATGATTCAGAATCGAATAATTCAAATGTCTTGGTTTGGATGAAGTATAATGATTCATAGTAACAGAAAGATTGTACCGATATAATTCTTCAAAATAAGATTGATCAAGGAATCGAATTATTCAATGACATAGGGTAGCGTGATCCAACTGTTATATGGATATATTCAATAGAATCAAGATATTGATCCAAGGGTGAGTATGTCACACCCCGGCCGGCGGCGGATTATACGCCGGGGCTGACGCGGTTGTTCATAAGAACATGATCATCTATTAATAAATGATAATATTATTTCATGATAATTAAAGCATCCGTTACAAATGGAAATGGAAAGCGAAACATAACACAAGTTAAATTCAATCTTTAATAAAACTAGGTCCATGGTCCTATGTGATCAGATAATGTCCTCAAACTGGTGCACCTGAAACATGTGAGTAACTATTAACTACAAGTAGTTGGTGAGAAACATATGTTTTGACACCAAAAGAAAGTTAAGTATAGTTTACAATTCAATATGTTTAAAGCATGTCTAAAGCGAATATGTGAAACACACAAGGTTCCAAGCGTACAATCAAGCCATGCTATATGTATGCACAATCCCCCGGGTTGCGTGGAGTTCTAAATGTAAACACTAACCCGCCAAGGTTCGTGTTATGTAATGTATCAGATTCCCGTATAAATGATCATAAAAGGTACTACATTAGGTTTGCCACATAATTTAATGATTGTACTGACATGAACACATGTAATGGTCACCAAGTAGTTTAAGACATAAAGCATAAAGACCATAACATATGAACACAGGGTATTGAATTGTGTATGAAATATAGTTAAGGACATGTTTCACCCTAAAAGTAAAAAGAGTAAAAAGGGGCTATGTAAACTCACCTGTATTGAAGCTAGAAGTGATAAGTTTCTAGTAAGATGAATAGGTCTTGTGAGGATTTCTCACAACACACCTACATAGATAATGGTACTCGAGGTTTAAGGTCTGATGAATAAGATAAGAAAATTCTAAGATTTTAGGGTTTGGTAGGGTTTGAGTTGAAGATGGACTTGCTTGGTTGTTTTATAAATAATATAGGTTTTTGACTTACTATAGAAATAGTGGTAATAAAAATTAGTTTGCAAAATTAATTTAGTTAATCATTTAGTAATTTAATTCATAAAGTTATTCTAGAGATAATAAATAAATTCATGAAATGTAATAAGTATAAAATGATGCATATGGATTTATTTATAAAATAAATTTAAAAATAGTTTGAGGTAAAAGTTCACTAAATAATTTATGTGATTAAATTTTATTAGTTAATGTAAACAAAATGGTTAATTATTAATAAATGTAATTGAAACAATTTATTAATAATTGAAATTAATTTGGTTAATTAATTTATCATAAATGAGTAATAAAAGGCTAATTAGGTTTTTAATTATGAAAAGTAATCATTTAAATTAATTATTTGAGCATTTATAAGTTTAAAAGTAGATTATAATTACTTGTAAACTTGGAAGAATATAAAATGTCAAAACTTTTAATTTAAATTTGTGTAGTAACACCATATATAAATTCATAATTAATTTGTTTCAAAACAAAACTATTTCTATTATTTAATTATGAATTTAAACTGTTTATAATGTGTTTTAAATTAAAACGAAATGAGTACACATTGTTTTATAACTTAGTTTTTATAAACTCCCGGATTATATTTATATAGTTTATAAAACTTTGTTTGGAATGTATTAACATGGACTTATAAAGTGGGCCGTCCGTGACTTGAACCCGTGTCTCATCCGGGTCACACAACACACACGCACTAACCACTGGACCAGGGCATGCTGTCGTGTCAAGTCGGTTTGTATTTAAATTTTAAACAACAGGTTTCAAGTCATCTCCTTCCCTAAACAAACCCATAACCCTAACCCACCCAATACTCACGATTAAGCAGACGATCGAACCCGAAACCATGGGGCTTCGGATCCTCGTAACAAAACGAATCTAATGACCCTAAATTTACCTGCAATGGTCATGTAAAGAAGGATAACGACGGAGCGAACAGAGGCGACTTCCTCGATTGAATTGAGCGGTTCACAAATGGAATTAGACGCAATTTGATACGTAGGAAGTTTGGAGTGAGTGTCGTTGATGATTTGGGACGTCTATTTATAGCCAATGTGGACATTAAGTGCTCGGTCGATTAAATGGTATTCAAGGTCACAAACCGTTATGAGTTACACCATGATGAGTTCATAAAAACTCAATTAAACCCGAGTAAATGGTCGTTTAATCGAGTTGGACGTGATGTCGTTATCGGTTTCGAGTAAGAATATCTCGTTTGTGAGTTCGTGAATCCAGGGTCCGAAACCAGTTAGTACGGGGGTTCGAACCCAGTATCAGAAAAGAGAATGGGAAAGTTTGGGATTTGGCAAAACACGCCCTTGGACTTTCAGTGTTTTATTATTTTATGTAAAACATTTGTCTTTAATTTGAAACAAGTTTTAGAAATTGCAATATGAACCATGGACTCTTATAAAAACATAAATTTTTTAAATCTTATATTTTTTTATAAAATCTAATGAATCATTATGTTATAATTAAATGTTATAGATGTAATTCATAAATTCTATTTTGATTAAAACATTTAAACCCTATTTTTTATAGAACTTATAATTTAACTTTTTATAAGATTCTTATTTATAAATTTATGTGTATATATATATGGGTTTTAGAAATAACTTATTATATATATATATATATATATATATATATATATATATAAATGTAATAGTAACAATTATATAATCCCTTATATAAAAGTTTATTATTTTTGAATTTAAAAATAATTGTATCTAATGTATGTATTTATGTATACTCATGAAGTGAAATGGATAAATATGATAGTTTGTTTCAAAATAATAAATTTACAAGAGCCGGAAAAGTAAAAATATGGACCGGAATTTCCTGGGGATTACAGAGTATATGTTCCAACAGATGTTGTTAGAAACATATCTTAGTTCAACATCACATTGCATGTTTTTCGGGACATGGGCAATGAAATGAACTGTAAAATTGTGTTTATTGACATAACCGATACTGGTCTCATGAATTACTTTAGATCTTATATTATTTATCTGATAATGATCTTTTACACACACACACACCCAGCATACCATGATCACAGTTGTCACAAAGTTCATTATGTTGTCACACTACTAATAGACCAAAGATACTCATAGCCTATTGACAATTCAGACTACATACTAGTATCCAAATTAAAATATAAGCATCAAGCATCAATTTTTGATCAACATAAGCATTTATGAAGCTATCATTTCCCAAACTGTGCAGTCTAAGAAGTTCTGATCAAAACATTTATCACATATATATTAGATAAGCAATCATAAAGTCCAACTAAGGTCATGTGTGACTGAACATCTATTGATGTACTATCATTTCTCCTTATAACATCAAGTAATGTCGATTTTAACTTTTTCAATTTGTTTGGCCTTTTCAAAATCTTTTTGACAGAAAGTAAAACTTCCATGAAAACATTTCCAGAAAAAAAATTTACTTGCTCACTTGGAAATTAAGCAATTCAATCAATTAAAATTCAAACCGATGTAATCAAATGCCTTTGCCTTTGTCACCAACACAATTCTGTACTCCCCCTGTCCTGTAGACTCCCCCTCAACTAGTCAAATGGTTGCATCAACGACTTTATGCTCACGATCATCATCTTAAGTTTCAGGTTGTCTTTTGGACTTGGTGAAACACTTTCCAAAAACAAACATTGTGTGGGACATTATCTCCCCATTAAGCATCAAGTCGTTGAATCAAATAGACTTATTAGTTATCAAACAACTCGTTGCTCCTGCAGATGTCATTCCCTGTCATGTGCTATGAACAACCTCTATTAACAAACCAAATTGTATTAATAGTCCCTCTTGGTATCCTGCACATTAAACAAGAAGCATTAGCCTGAAATGTAAACCCAAGCCATGGTAGTCCTGGGTCGTCCATCTGTATTAAAATAAATGACTTCACGCAATTTACAGTCGAATCTCTCCTCAATTTTTGGAGATTGTTCCGATGAATCAGAAATAGAAACTTTTCTTTTCCAAACACTCTTTTGTTCATTAAGTTCCTTCCTCCGAAAAAGTGAAGTGTTTGAACATTCTGGTTCATTTGAAACATGATGAGATTGCGAAACCTCTTGTTGGACCAACAATTTTCTCAATCTTTTGTTTCTTCTCTGTCTCTGAGGTCGAGAGAGCCTAACCTTCGAGTGTGAATTAAGAGACTTTGTACCAACAGAACTTGTCACAATTGGTCTAGTACTTGGTGTCTCAAAAGCCTGGGTCTTTGAAGGACAATTAACACAAACGTGACCCACTACACCACAATAAAAACATGTTTTCCTCTCAATAAACTTCCTATCGTAAGGAGCTTTAGGAGTCATATCGCTTGAACCTCTAGAACTAGACACTTCAGTTTGATTCATATATTTTGTTTACTGAATTTGTGACTTTGGTTTCATTGGTACATATGAAACCTTTACTTCAGGTTTAGAAACACCAGGTTTGTTCACAGAAACAGATTTCACCACTGGCTTTGCTGGCGATTTAACAAAAGGTCTTCCCAACCTGGGATCTTTTAGACGCTTTTCCACATTCTTATCTGGACAATTTACCAAGATATGGACAATAACGTCGCAATGAAAACATGTTCGTCTATCTTTGTAAACCCTGACAAACTTCACTTGCTTAACACTTCTTGAAGTATACGATTCACATTGAGAAGCAGTGTTAGATACTTGAACAACCTTGGGTTTTTCTGAATCAACCTTATTTTTAATAAAATCAAGAGTTGAAATTTTCTCAATTTTATTATTTTCTTGAAAATCAAAACCACTGCTCATAAACTTTTTAACTGGTTTAGGTTGTGGTTGTTCAATATCTTCATTTGGTTCAGTCAAGATGCACCGATCCCTGGTGACTTTCTTAACCACAACTGGTTCATCAACCTTGTAGTCTTTCACTGTTCCTTCAAATTTATCTGGATCAAATGTTTCATCATCGCTTGAATCATCATAAACCATGTCCTCTCCTGTAACATGATTTACCTTGACGATGGTTTTTGGTTCTAGATCGTCTTCTGTCACAACCTCAGTAGTACGAGAAGTGTAATTACCATTGAAAGGTGGACAATATCCAACACCTCCTCCAATAGCTTTGTCAACAAACGAAGGGCATAAACCAACACCACCAACTACCTTCTCACTTGAAGCTTTGTCATTATAATATTCCAACAAAAAACTAGAATTCTTATAACCTTCGAGCTTTCTCATCAATTTGGTGACCTCACTCTGTGACTGGGCAAGTTCATTTATCTTTTTCTCATATTCAGAATATGCCACATCAAGATGAAAAGCTTGATCATTTACTTTTATCTGTAAAATCTTGATATCATCTTTCAATGATTCAATTCTTGCATTCAAAATCTTTTCATTTTCTTTCAAAACTTGATTTGATGTGTATATTGCCTTCATGTCACAGATCAGATTTGTGTTGTCATCACCCAATCTTACAATTTTCCAATATGAATCGATGCACTTAGAACAAGAAACAACCTTATGTATATGTTTTGAATAAGCCATGGATGCATTTGCTTTAGATAACATCTCAGCAATTTACCCAGTCACTTTTCCAGCAGCTCCATCATCAAGCAATTCTTTAGTTGAAAATTTTGGCTCAGCATTCTGAATGATAGATTCTTTAATTTTAGCAACAACCCCATAATCACTCAAGTCACTGTCTGAAGAACTATTATCAGAACCAACATCAGTATGAACCTCAGCTTTTATCTCTGAAGAAGAAGAGTGAAAACTTTCTCTATCACTTGATTCGAAAAAACAGTTACTTTCAGAATCAGTCTTGTCACTAACTTTTGTCACATCACCTTCTTCATAAGAATAAACTGTATCAATCAATTCTGCTAAAGACATATCGGTTTAATCCTCATTTTTCTGGATGAGCTCTAAGTTCCTTAGGCGAACTTGACAGCTTCGCCGTAGGATCGGAAAATACAAGACGGTTCTATTGTAGTTGAGATTGGCAGAAACAATCACAACTAAGCACTATAAACAAGTAAACATGAAGAATACTAGTAAATGCAATTTGTATTAAGCTTCAATGGTTACAAGATTACAGAGAAAACTCTAAGAAAGCACACTTGTACAATGAAACGATTCACTACTTATATAGTAACTTAGAATCAAGACAGGCCCTTGATTCTAAGGATTAGATCGAACACAAGCCATTGATCTTGTATACTAGAAGCTATACTACACGTTAAGACAATAAAAACTACAAAGGATAACTTTACTCAAACGTATTCTTAGGCATCATTGCTTGGATACTTGGAAGGAGAGCGTTGTTGTCTTTTAGTGTCTGTACCAGTAACATTCTTTTTGCATGATATGTGTCATAGTTGCAGCAGAAAGTTGTCTGTGGTAAAGTTTCTTTTGTTTTGCTAATCAGCAGCAACGATTGATCTTCGGTATATATGGCTACCAGCAGTAAAGTTGGTGATCCGCATCAAGACTCAACTATCCAAAGCTGCTGATGATTTTCCTATCAGCAGCATCAAGTGTTTGATGCTGCTGAGAAGCCTATCCATAACAACTCTGGTCTTTAGCAGATAAGGCTGTCCGCTGTAGAGTTGTCCATCAGCAGGAGAACAACTATCCATAGCAAACAAGCTTATCCGCAGCAGCTTGTTGGTCAGTAGCAAAACCGTGGAGTCCGCATCAGTTGTACTTAGAGAATTTTGTAGCCATCAGTCTTTATATCTACAAACTCCCCTAGACTGATGCTACCAAAACTCTCTTACTGCTTTTGTTGCTAAAGCTTTTGCATGTTGGCAACTATCCTTGGAACCTCATAGCCTCTAGGGTCCTTGCTGGGATTGTCAAGAGGAAGCTCAGACATAGTCTTGATGTCTTTGCTTAGCATACTGAAGATGGTCTTGCTTGAACATCTCATCTTCTGTCCTCTGACATCTATCAAAGTATACTCATCCTGAGCAGCATTGTAGGACCAACTGATGAATGGAGAGTGGGATTGGAGAGGTTTAGCATCAAAGATTACATCTTTGCTAGGATTGAAGTGATGTTTGATCACTAGCAACAGATGCCTCCCACCTTCATTCTCAGGCTCATGAGCTTCACCCAGCTCCATCATTCTTCTATGATCAGAATCTGGGAACTGCATTACCTCATGAACAGATTTGTAGATTGATCTTTTTACCTCTGTCCTTCCCCTGAAAACCTCAAACCATTAATCTTGATTGTTATAGAACCAGATAATAATTTCTCTTGAATCTTCTAGTGTGGTAGTAGGTTTGGTTTTCTTCTTGGGAGGCTGTTGATGAGGAGGAACTAGGTGTAAGGATTTTGACTCTTTAGGTGGAGAGGAGGGAGGTCTAGGAGGGAGAGTGGAAGGTTGTTGGATAGAGGGAGGAGTGGATGAGGGAGTAGGCTTGGGTTTCTTTTGTTTTCTATCTTCTGTTTGAGTGTTTACCCTTTTCTTTGAGCCTGTCTTCCCCATTCTTTCTTCCTCTTCCTTCTTGACGTTGACATATAAGGCTTGTAGGTTCATGAAGCTCATGGGACCTAGCCTCTTTCCACTTTCTCCTCTAGCCTTCAGGAAGTCCATCATGACCTTCCTTTCTTCATTGGTCCTAATGTTAAAAGCAATGGTCTTCTTGGTTTTCTGTTTGGCTTTTTCTTTTTGTTCTTCAGCCCTTTTCTTGTTTACCAGTTGACCTTGCTGACCCATGAAAGCTCTGTACATTTCTTTATTTGATAATTTCTCAAGGTAGTCTGCATCCTCACCATGAGAAATCAGAGCTTCTATCCACTCTTCTCTCATTTCTTTGGCTAGTTCAGAGTCACTTATCCTGAACTTAGCATCTTCTTTTCTTTTCTTTTCTCTTTCTTCTTCTTCTTTATTTAGCTGTTCCTGCAGCTGAAGAGCTAGAGCTTCATCTTCTTGTAATTGAGTAGCTGCAGGAATTTTAACTTTCAGAGCATCCAGTTGCCTAGCATGCAACTGGATCTGTTGTTCTCTGAGGAGAATGACAACTTTTCTTTCTTGAATCTTTCTAAACTCCGCCATCTCCTCTTCTTCTCTTTCCCTTCTTTTCTTTTCTCTTTCTTCTTCTTCTTCTTCTTCTTTATTCAGTTGTTCCTGCAGCTGAAGAGCTAGAGCTTCATCTTCTTGTAATTGAGTAGCTGCATGAATTTTAAATTTTCGAGCATCCAGTTGCCTAGCATGCAACTAGATCTGTTGTTCTCTGAGGAGAATGACAACTTTTATTTCTTGAATCTTTCTAAACTCTGCCATCTTCTCTTCTTCTCTTTCCCTTCTTTTCTTCTCCTTTTCTCTCTTCTCCTTCTTTAATCGTTCTTCTTCTTCTGTTGGATGCCTCTGCTTTAGCTTCATGGATCACAACAACAGATGTAAGAGATGCCGTGGGATCTCAGCTTTAGCTTCATTGGCATGCTGAGGAATAGACACAGAGGAAGGGACTGCTTCACTGTCTTCCTTTTCCCATTCATTCCCATATTTAGCTTTAAAGGCCTCTTTGACATTCTGAGCAGCCACTTTTCTTGACCCTTCCGCTGCATTTAGTATGTCAATTGGTGAGGAGGGAAGGGATAGATCTGAGTCAGAGTCATCCATTGCAGGCCATCCCTCCTTTTCAAGAAAAGCTTTGATAATCTTGATCATTGCTTGACTTTCTAAGGAGTTGATGCTGCAGATGTGTGTCCTGAGCTCAAAGACCTTGTGCAGGAAGTCAAGATTGAGGAGCAGGATCTCTTAGATGTTGTTGATTGTGAAAGATGATCCATCACATAAGAAGAACTGAAAGCCAGAGGACCCAGTGCTTGACCATCCTTGCACTTCCAGGCCCCTAACCACATCATTGTAGAAAAAAGCTTCTCCAACATAGAACTTCTTTTTCTATTAAAGCACTGCACCTTATCAAGTCAAATCTTGGAGCCAGTCTTTGTTCTGATGTTGTTGAAGATTCTACATGGTGTTCAGGATAGGCCACCTTGTTTGCTTCTTCTAGAAACCTTTCAAACCAGGGCAGATTATCCTCCATCAAGACATAGAACCTAATGATTGCAAGTTCTGCTGAGAGATCTATGGAAGTGTTGATGCAGCTTGATAGGTACAGTTCAAGAACCTGAAGTGGATTCAATGTATTCCAATTCAGCTCTTCTCTTCCACCAAACTCCCATCCAATCCAGAATCTCTCAGATAGACCATCATACCCCCAAGCTAGAATGAAGTCAAATTTTGAAGTTTCAGTCTATCCTCATCCACAGTTGTGGAATCCTTGGAACTAGATGGGGCCTTAGGCCTAGCCTCTACATCCCCATCACCCTGGTTTTCTTGGCACATGGGATTCCTCTCAGTGAAGAGTGTTTCAAGAGAAACATCCTCACTGTGAGTTGCCGTGGTTAGGGTCTTAGTGTTGTTATCACTGTCCTCGTAGTCAATTGATGTACCAGGAGTAGTGAAAGCCCTTTCCACATTCACTCTATCATCACTCCCAGAGTAAACCTTCTTAGGTGATGAACTTGGGTTGGGTACATTAGCAGCCAAGTCAATCAATACCTCTGAAATAGTGGTAGTTGAAGAAGGTATATCATCTTGACTAGGTGCCTCTGCACTTAAGATCAGAGAAGAAAAGTAATGGCAGGGCTCAGTAGGTTTTTCAATGGATCCGGGATGTGATCCTGATCCTAATAAAGAAGCTTCCAAGGAAGTCTCTCTAATGGTTTGGCTATCTCTTTTGATATTCTCATCAGAATGTTGGGATCCAGAATGAGGGCTTTTAGGTTGGGATTGGGCCTGTGAGACAAGAATAGAAGGAGTCTTCTTGCTCCTTTTTCTGGTATATTTTGCCGCAACTAGGGCCCTGTGTTCCAGTTGGGCGGTGATAACATCCAAAACAGGTGTAAGTAGTTTTTGTGCCTGTGCATCCTTAGTAGTATGCATAGGGGATCGAACAGTGGAAGCAGTTTGTTGTTCAGGTTTTGAAGTGGATCAGTATCAGCTGGGATTACTGAACTGTTACCCTGGGTACTTTGTATATTCATCATTGTAGATAACAATAGAACATTGACCCCTGAGAACTTTTTGGAAACAGTTCTCATGCTTTGAAAAATATTATTTTTATGACCCAGCATAAGATAGATTCTTGCAGGTTTTGAAAGATCTTTTAGTTCATTGTTAAAAACCTCCTGCAAGAATCTTGGGTACATATAAAAATCCTGCTTTGCACCTTCTTGATGGTTATATCTCAAACCTTCAAAGATGAGATGTGCAAAGTTAAAACCTTGGCCAGTGACCATACCGTGAACAGCAGAGGCGAGGGCAGAGCTCACTTGATTCCATCCACTTATCTTCTGGGATATGCATTGTAGAAGAGTGTGGCATAGAAACTTTCATGGAGGCCCATTAGCGCCTTTTTGGTGGTATATTCATTCTGATTTCCAGTGTACCCTACGGATACAAAGGTCCTCATATACTCTTCCCTGGAGTATGAAACATCGGCCCCCTCGTCCTGAAGCTTGAGATGTTTTCTGAGGGTGGCTTCAGTGACGATGATGTCTTTGCCGTCTACCTTTGCTTGGATTTGGGGAATCCCCTGTTCGATAGAGTAGACGACGGTGTTCCAAAAGTCCTCCATATGAGGGATGTATATGGTGGGGTTGACGGCTAATGCAAATTATATCTTTGATCGATAGAGAAAATCGATCATGTCATTGAACCCCTCAGACTTCTTTCCTTTTACTAGGTATGCGATGATATTGTGGTAGGGTGAGAACTTGTTATCGGGCTGGTTTATGTCGACCTCTTCCATTGTCGTTGGGTTTGGAGGGAAGGAGGAAGCTTTTGAAAGGTGGTTAAGTATGGAAGGTTTTGAATGCTATGAATGCTTGAGAGAAAATGGTGAGAGTTAGGTTGGAATTGAATGTGAAGAGGTTAAGGAAAAATTTGATTTGTGTTATAACGACAGAGGAGGGAAAAAGCAAAGTTACTTGTACCGTACAACCTTATTCACTTTTCACTGTTACAGCTGTAATACACTATAGCAACCATGATAAAGACTAAAAGGAATTTTATAGTGGGTAAAAGTTAATTTGGACTTATCTTTACCCATCAGCAGCAAACTTGGTTGCTGCGGATGGTTAAGCCTATCCGCTGCAAACTTGGTTGCTGCGGATGGTTAAGTCGATCAGCAGTAACCTTAATTGTTGCTGATGGATACAATGGTCCGCAGCAAAGATGTTACTACTGACTGCTTTAAAGCTATCCATAGGAAACTTTTTCCTACTAATAACTTAAAGCAGTCAGTGGCAAATTCTTTGTTGCTGATGATTAAACCTGTCAGCAGCAAAAATGGTTGCTGATAACTTATAACTTTTATTTACAACAAAAGACAAATACATTTATAAAACAATTTTTAGAGACAGATTTTAGTCAAAGTTCATTATACCAATGGATTCAACTAAATATCTAAATCTAGCTTCATCAAAAGGTTTTGTAAACAAATCAGCATATTGCTCATTGGTATGAACTTTGGTTAAAATAATTCTCTTTTTCTCAGCTTGATCTCTTATGAAGTGATACCTGATGTCAATGTGCTTTGTCTTAGAGTGCTGCACTGGATTGTTTGTGATTGATGTAGCACTCATGTTGTTAATGTGAATAGGAGTGGCCATGAAAATCATCTCATAATCTAGCATTTGGTTTTGTATCCAGATGACTTGTGCACAGCAACTTGAAGCTGCAATGTATTCTGCTTCTGCTGTAGAAGTTGATACACAAGTTTGCTTCTTGCACTGCCACGAAATCAGTCTTCCACCCAAAAACTGACAACCCCCTGATGTGGACTTTTTGTCCAAGTTGCATCCCCCATAGTCATTGTCAGTGTATGCATAAAGGTTGAACTTGTCATTTTTAGAATACCATAGCCCAAGTCTTGGGGCTCCTTTTGGATATCTAAAAATTCTGTTGACAGATTGAAGACGTGTATTCTTTGGAGCTGCTTGGAATCTAGCATAGAGGCATACTGCAAACATGATATCTGGCCTTGAGGCTGTGACATACATGAGTGACCCTATCATTGCACGGTATTGATGTTGATCAGTGTCTTGGCCATCTTTGTCAGGAGTTAGTTGATGGTGCACATGCATAGGAGTTCTTGTAGCAGTGCAGTCAGCCATCTTGAATCTTTCCAAAATGCTCTTGACATATTTGGATTGGATGATAAAGATTTCGTATGGAACTTGTTTGACTTGAAGACCCAGAAAGAAATTTAGTTCACCCATTGAACTCATTTCAAACTTTGAGTGCATCAGGATCTCAAAGTCTTTACACAACCTCTTCCTTGTTGATCCAAGCATGATGTCATCAACATAGATTTGTACCAGTAGGATTTCTCCCCTTTCATCTTTGATAAACAAGGTCTGGTCAATGGCACCTCTTCTGAAGTTGTTGCTTAGCAGATATCTAGACAGAGTTTCATACCAGGCTCTTGGAGCTTGATGTAAGCCATAAAGTGCTTTGTCTAGTTTGAACACTTTGTTAGGATGTGTAGGATCTATAAAGCCTGGAGGCTGTTTGACATATACTTCCTCACCAATCTTACCGTACAGATGGCACTTTTGACATCCATTTGATAAACCATGAAATTCTTGGATGCCACATATTCTAGGAAGATTCTAATGGCCTCCAGCCTGGCAACTAGAGCAAAGACTTCATCATAGTCAATTCCTTCTTCCTGAGTGTAGCCTTGAGCTACAAGCCTGGCTTTGTTCTTGACGACAATGCCTCTCTCATCTTGCTTGATCCTGAATACCCATCTTGTGCCAATAGCAGTTTGACCAGAGGGAAGATCAACAAGTTTCCAGACATCCTGTCTCTTGAATTGCAGCAACTCTTCCTGCATTGCCTCATTCCAACTGCTGTGTTTCAGAGCTTCATCTATCTTATTGGGTTCTACCTGAGAAAGAAAACTAGAAAATAGACATATATTGGCCTCATGAGATTTGCTTCTTGTTTGAACTCCTTGGTGAACTTGGCCAATGATATTTTCCAGGGGATGTTTCTTATTGATTATCTGTGTTGGTACTACATCCAATCGTATCCCTTGCTCAAGATTGATCTGATTCTGATCAGGAATCTCTTCATTCATGGTGGAAGAGTCTTCAATATCGATAGCAGTATCAGCAGCATCCGCAGCAGATGCTTCTACAGCATTTACAGATGTGTCTTCATTCAAATTTTCATTCTCAGAGAGGCTTCTGCTAGTGACATTTGAGAGTCTGGTTCCGGCTTCACTGGCTTCAATAGCTTCCACAACAGATGGAGGATTAATAGAAGGCCTTTTCTGTCTGATAGAGTGACTGGGAAACTCCAATCTATAGTCAAAGGAAGATGTGGAAGCTAGTTCTTTGGACGAGGTAGACTCCATATTTGAGAAGATGAGAGGCTCAAATATTTGTGTGAAAGAGTCTATATCAAAGAGCCAGTCTAGGACTTTTCCTTGTTCACATGCGATGTGTTCCCTACATTCCACATTGGCTGATTCTTCCACGATTCTTGTTCTTGAGTTGAAAACTCTGTAGGCCTTAGATTGAGAGGAATAGCCCATAAAATATCCTTCATCAGATTTGGCTCCAAACTTAGGAAGAACCCCATGTGTGATTAAAATGGTGCATGGACATCCAAAAGGCTTTAGAAATCCAATGTAGGGAACTCTTTTGAACCAGAGTTCATAAGGTGTCTTGTTGAGAGGCTTGACAATGAGAACTCTATTATGCACATAGCAAGTTGTACTGACTGCTTCTGCCCAGAACGTGAGAGGCAGTTTTGAATCAGTCAACATTGATCTTGCTGATTCAATTAGAGTTCTGTTTCTTCTTTCAGCAACCCCATTTTGTTGCGGAGTTCTTGGAGCACTGTATTGTCTTTCTATTCCCTTGCTCTCACAGAAACAGTTCAGAGTGTGGTTCTTGAACTTTGTACCTTGATCACACCTTATTATTTTCATCTTTTTATTGCTTTGATTCTCAACTCGAAGAATGTAAGATTTAAGAATCTCAGCAGTTTCATCTTTTGTTCTCAAGAAGTATACCCATGAAAATATGGTATAGTCATTAGTAATCACCAGACAGTATGACTTCTTGCCCATTGACATGACATTTGTAGGACCAAAGAGATCCATATGCAACGACTGTAGTGGAGTGTCATTTGAATTCAATGTCTTGGGCTTGTGAGAACTCTTGTGTTTCCTTTACCAACTTGTTAGGAAGCATTAATCTTGCAATGAAAAGATCTTCAAGTTTGAATTCTTTGTCAGGAAGCCCTCTGACAAGATTTTCCTTTACCAACTTGTTAAAGGTTTTGATATTGACATGACTTAATCTCTTGTGCTAGAGAGCTGGTTCATCAACTGATGCCTTTGACAGAAAATAAGATACACTACAGATGGAGTGACCTCATTCATGTCAAGCACATATAGGTTATCTTTTCTCTGAGCAGTCAATAGTATCTTCTCCGGAGGAGGTTTGCTTAAGCCAGGGGATAGTGTAAAACATTCTTTATCTGTGAAAAGCATCCAATGCTTTTGATCACAGACCTAGGACACACTCATGAGATTGAAGTCTAATTCTTTGACATAGTTTACTCTTTCAATACTTATCCTTTCATTGGACACAGTTCCTTGTCCAGTGATTGATCCTCCTTTTGAATAGGCAACATATCTTCCATTGAAGTGTCTGAAGTTAGAGAGGATGGATCTGTTGTCAGTCATGTGCATGGAACAACCACTGTCTACAACCCAGGTGTTATTCTTGTGACCTGGCTGTCCCTACACATGAGAGAGATCTAGTTAGAGGGAGGAACCCAAGAACATGCAAACTTGGGAAAGTGTGTTGTTAGATCAGTAGCATCAGTATGTTTGCATTCAATGGAGCCAATGATGATGCTTTGAGGGATAGAGGCTGGGATCTTGGCTTTCCATTACTGATTTGGTGGTTTTCCAGATTTATTTGCTCTATCAGCAGCTGATGTTGCTTTGGCTGTTGACAGATTTGCTTGATCAGCAGCAGATTTTGCTACTGAGGACTTTGGCTTATCAGCAGCAGATTTTGTTGCTGCTAATGGTTTTTCTTGAGAAACGGCAGACTTCTTTGGTTTCTTAGGGTTTACCTGATCATCCGCATTTTTGCTGGCTGATGATGGTTTAACAACAGATGTATGCCTATCATTCTTTACCTTGCTGATAGTCTTTTCTTTAAGAGGGTCTTGATGAAGAATCTGATTGAGGGGATTGAATTTACAATTTGCAGCAAAGTGGTCTGATTCACCACAGATGATGCAAGATTGTTGAGGTTTTGGCAGCTGCTTCCTTGGTGGGGATAGAGAGTTTCTGAAGTGAGTTGCCTTGGCTTCAAAGCTTCTTACCTTTTTGTTCTTGTTTGTCTTCTCAAAAGCATGTTGCTTGAGATTTCTTTGTTGCTGAAGGTAGTAGAAGCAGGTGCTGGCAGTATGGTTGTATTTGCCACAGACAAAGCATGATTTAGCCAATTTATCTTTTGAAAGTACACATAATCCCTTTTCTTGAATAAGTCTTTGAAATTCCAGGGATGGGCTTTGTTGTGCTTAAAGTTGGCTTCCTTCAATGTCTTTTGAATATATGGAGCTTTCTCTCTAGGTAGAATGGTTTTGGGTTGGTGGAGATTTAAGACTGTCCCTTTTCAACAGTTAGCTTTCTTCCTTCTGGAGGATAGCTGGTTTTGATTTGTTTGGTGAGTTGAGATACTTGTATTGTTTTTGAAGGGATGAAAGGGCTTGGATTGTTGGCTTGAATAACTTTAAAGTCAGGTGGTAATGGAGCTTCATTGGTTTTAGTGGAGTCTGAGCATGTGGACTCAGACTCGGATGAAGTAATGCATTCTTTCATAGAGGTTTCTTGGACAGTAGGGTCAAGGTTTCGGTTTGCCAGATCAAGTTTGGAAAGATTGAAAATTGGTTCATGAATGGCTACATAGTCAGCATGTGGAGGAACAACATTGTAGGGTTGTTCAGCTTGAAATCCAAGTCCAGCTGTTACCTTTTAATGAATTTGAGCATCCAAAAGTCTTTGCAGCTTTTTGGATGCAAACTCATATTTTTCCACATGGACCTTTTGGTCTGCTAATTCGGCCCTTGTAGCTTTTAACTTAACTAGAAGATCATCAATTTGAGTTTCAAGGTTTGTTTGTTCATGTTTTAATGATGAAATTTCTTTCTTTAAATAATCAATCTTTTCCTTGTAACTGTTTTCAACGTTTTTAAATTCAGATTTCATTTGGTGAAAATCTTCATTTTGATCTATGAGATTTTGGTTATGTTTCCTGTATTCAAGGACCTTATTAATAAAAGCTTGAGTACAAAGATTTTCATATACCTGAGGTGTTATCTCTGATGTATCTGCCATGAGAGCTTGATTGTTGGCAGGAAGATCCTCATACTGGAAGCTCCAGTCAAATTCAGCAGTTCCAACAGCTGCACAAGCTGCAGTTTGAGCAGGAGGAGTGGCTTGTTGCTGTTGTTGCTGTCTTGGCTGAGCTTGGTGAGCTTGTCTTATCTGAGCAGCAGTTGTGTTTGCCTTTCGTGCCTTGCATTCTCTAGCAAAATGACCAAGTTGGTTACAGTTGTAACATCTTAGTTTGCTTTTGTCCAAGCCAACTATGGTGTTGAAGTTGTTGCTTGGAATGGGTCTTCCTGTTCTAGAGTAGAACCTTTTTGCTCTTGGAGAGAGCATGGCATAGGAGTGATGTATGTCCATTTCTTCTAGATCATCTGGATGAAAACATTCCAGATCTTCCTTGATAAAGGACATATTGCTTGAGTTTTCAGAGACAAAAGCAACAGAAGTTGTGGTTTGAGGTGGGCTTCAAGAAAAAATGGTGAGTTGTTTGATTGAGAGGTTGGAGTCTGGGGATGAGTGACAATGGGAGGTAGTAGTTGCTTGAACTAGGAACTGAGTGGTCAGAGTGAAGTGCAGAGGAAGTGGTGGTGGATGATGAGGCTGTTGAGTAACTTGAGCTTCTTTCTTTGGCTTGAATCATTTCTAATTCATAATTCTTCAGCATGCCAAACAGCTCAGTCATCTACAGAGTCTTCAAATTTTCAGTTCTTCTGATTGACACAGTGTAAAGTGTCCAGCAGCTAGGCAGAGACCTGATGAACTTCTTGAGAATATCTTCATTCTCCAACTTCACTTTTGAGCATTGTAGCTCTCCCATAAGGTAAGTGTACCTGTTATACAACATAGTTAGAAACAATGAAAACTAAGCACTGTAAACAAATAAACACGAAGAATACTGATAAATGCAATTTGTATTAAGCTTCAATGGTTACATGATTACAGAGAAAACTCTAAGAAAGCACACTTGTACAATGAAATGATACACTACTTATATAGTAACTTAGAATCAAGACAGACCCCTGATTCTGAGGATCAGATCGAACACAAGCTGTTGATCTTGTATACTAGAAGCTATACAACACGTTAAGACAATAAAAACTACAAAGGATAACTTTACTCAAACGTCTTCTTAGGCATCATTGCTTGGATACTTGGAAGGAGAGCATTGTTGTCTTTTATTGTCTGCACCAGTAACATTCTTTCTGTATGAGATGTATCAGAGTTGCAGCAGAAAGTTGTCAGTGGTAAAGTTGTTTTTGCTTTGCCAATCAGCAACAACGATTGATCTTCGGTAGATATGGCTATCAGCAGCAAAGTTGGTGATCCGTATCAAGACTCAAATATCCAAAGCTGCTGATGATTTGCCTATCAACAACATCATGTGTTTGATGCTGCTGAGAAGCCTATCCGCAGCAACTCTGGTCTTCAGCAAATAAGGCTGTCCGCTGCAGAGTTGTCCATCAGCAGGAGAACAACTATCCGCAGCAAACAAGCTTATCCACAGCAGCTTGTTGGTCAGCAGCAAAACTGTGGAGTCCGCAGCAGTTGTACTCAGAGATTTTTTTAGCCATCAGCCTTTATATCTACATTCGCTAACTTACAACATAGAATTTTAGCGACAGTTATAAAACATTCTCCAACAGCCCTGTTCAATTCAAGAGAATGTCCGATCATGAAACCTGGAGTAGTGATTCCAGAAGAACTCATTCTCATGCGTGCTCCCAGAAGATACAACACTTATAGCTTGGATATGAATAACCCATCGGGAATAGAATCGGCAATTCTATGGCATAAGAAGTCGGGACACGTAAATTTCAAAACCATGAACCGTCTGGTTCAAGGAAACCTTGTCACCGGTTTGCCTCTCAAAGATTTTTCTCCTATGGAACATTGTATCTCTTGTTCCGAGGGAAAACAACACAAATCTTCTCATAAGCCCAAAACCATAAATTCCATTGACTCCCCTCTCCAATTACTTCACATGGATCTCTTTGGTCCTGTGAGTGTCATGAGTGTTGGACGAAAATCCTACTGTTTGGTAGTAACCGATGACTACTCTCGGTTAACTTGGGTGTTCTTCCTGGCTAATAAAGATGAGACGCCAGAGATTCTGAAGACTTATCTGCTTCAAATTGAGAACCTTTTCAATATGAGTGTGAAGATTATCCGCAGTGATCATGGAACATAATTCAAAAATACCACTCTTGATTCCTTCTGTGAAAGCAAAGGGATTTCTCGGCAATTCAGTGCACCGCGTACTCCACAATTGAATGGTGTAGCTGAAAGGAGAAACCGCACATTGATTGAAGCTGCAAGAACTATGATCGTTGATTCCAAGCTTCCTTTCACATTTTGGGCAGAGGCAGTTAATACCGATTGTTTTGTGCAAAATCGAGTTCTTATCACCAAAAGCTGCAACAAGATACCCTATGAGATCATGTACAAGCAAAAGCCAGTTATTGATTTCTTTAGAAAGTTTGGGTGTGTGTGCACGATGCTGAATACTTCTGATAAGCTACAAAAGTTTTAAGCCAAAGCCGATGAATGCTATTTTGCGGGCTATTCATCTAATCAACGGGCTTTTCGTGTTTACAACTAGCAGAGAAGGATGGTGCTGGAATCTATTGATATCAATTGGCATGAAAGCAATCATACGGATGCTGGGGACAGTCCTGATTGGCTTTTTGATGTTGAAACTTTGTTTTAATCATTTAACCTTCATGTATTTTCAAATGAATTAACTCCTGCTAATCCGTACTTTTTTTGAGAAAAATCTAGGAAATATAAATGATCGAAGCTCTTCCTCATCCATCTCAAATGAAATCCCTGCCCCTGCTGATACTGAATCTAATGTGGGCTCTTCCGGTTCTGGCGCAACAAGTGAAACTGTTGAAGACAACGCTATTCCAATAGTAGATGTTGCCCCACAATCAACTACTGAAGATCCCATTGTTGATGAAGCTGATCCTCCTGTCAATAACATCACAAATCTGGATGAACTCTTGGAAGAAGATTAGATTCCTCAGTTGAGAATTCACAAGAATCATCCCACCGATAACATCATTGGTCCGCTCAATGTGGGTGTTCGTACCCGTAGTGTATGTGATGCATTAGATAACATCATGTTCTCGTGCTTCATATCTCAAGTAGAACCTAAGAACATCAAAGCAGCTTTGCTTGAGAACAGCTGGGTGGAAGAAATGCAAGAAGAGTTACAGCAATTCTCAAAGCTGAATGTGTGGAATTTGGTGGATCTTCCCAAGAACAAAGTCCCAATCGGCACTCATTGGGTATTTCATAACAAAAAGGATGAAGGAGGGATTGTGGTTCGGAATAAAGCCTGTTTGGTTGTTCAAGGATTCTATCAAGAACAAAGAATTGACTTTGAGGAAGTTTTTGCACCAGGGGATCGCTTGGAAGCCATCAGAATGTTTCTCACCTATGCAGCCTATATGGACTTCACTGTTCATCAAATGGATGCTAAAAGCGCATTTTTGTATGGAAAATATCGAGAGGAAGTTTATGTCAAGCAGCCACCGGGTTTCATTGATCCTAACTTTCCAGACCATGACTGCAAATTAGACCAGGCATTATACGGTCTTCATCAAGCACCTCGCGCATGGTATGAGACGTTATCTAAGCATATGCTTGATAATGGTTTCACACGAGGAGCGATTGACCAAACTCTGTTTAAACAGAAGGATGGAGAGGATACAATCATGATGCAAATTGATGTGGATGATATCATCTTTGGATCTACAAATCCTCGTCTGTGCAAAGAATTCGAAGAAGTGATGCATTCTAAGTTCGAAATGAGCTCTATGGGAGAAATGAAATTCTTTTTGGGATTGCAGGTTGATCAGTCTGAGTCGGGAATTCTCATTCATCAAGAGAAATATGTGAAGGAATTCCTATCCAAGTTCAAAATTGTCGAGTCCCATCCAATCAAAATTCCTGTAGAAGTTCGACATTGTCTGTCTCCCGATTTGGACGGTGAAAGCGTTGATCAGCACCTCTATCGCTCTAGGATAGGATATCTCATGCATCTCATTGCCAGCAGACCCGACATCATGTTTCCAGTGTGCTTGTGTGCACGATTTCAGGCTAATCCAAAACTCTCTCATTTAGTTGCTGTCAAACGTATCTTTCGATATTTAAAGTATAAGCCAAAATTGGGTCTTTGATATCCTAAAAATGATTTGTTTGATCTTGTGGCTTATTCAGATTCGGACTACGGGGGATGCAACTTAGACAGCAAATCCACTTCTGGAGGCTGTCAGTTCCTTGGCAACCGGCTTGTCTCATGGCAATGTAAGAAACAATCCACTGTTTCCCAATCCATCGCCGAAGCCGAATACATTCTCGTAGCCCTTTGTTGTTCCCAATTCAGATGGATACACCATTAGATGTTGACTATGGGATCACATTCCATGAGACACAAATTCTGTGTGACAACACTATCGTTCCCCATATAACCAAAAATCCAGTTCAGCACTCCAAAACCAAACACATTGAGATCAAACATTACTTTATCCGTGACTGTATTGAAAATAAACATATCCAAATCGTTGAAGTGAAAACTGACAAGCAAACCCCAGACATCTTCCCAAAAGACTTTCACTCTGCCAGATTTGCCCAACAGGTGTAGATGCTTGGCATGAACAATTTTCAGTAATCCTTGTGTATATTGGTCTGCTCTATGTTTATGCTTAAATTTCTAAAAATTACGAAAAAGATTTTATTTTCTGTACAGTTATTTCTTTGTTTACAAGCAAATATTTTGGGGGAGAAATTGAAATCATTTTGTCATATTGAAAAGAATTGCTTTGTTTTTAGTTTTAAAAAGAAAAAGAAAAAGAAATTGCATAGTTATTGTAGGTCCAGATTTCAGTCGGAAATCACGAAAGTGATCGATTACCCACACACACAGGCGGAATCTGTATGTATGGTGTTGTAACAGAGGATTAGAGACAGACTTGGTGAAGAAGACAGCCAAACACACTAAGAATCAATGCAAATAATATGTGAAAGTGTAAGAACAAGCATTAAACGAATGCAAATTGTATTGATTCAAAAACAAATCTGAAAGAGAGAATTCAGGGTTACAGCCGCAACTCACACCCTAGAAATTCTCTAACTAGGCTATTTATAGTAGTTTCACAGGTATCGAAACTATGTTCCTCGAAACTACTAGTTTCGAGTGAACATTTACAAGTGGAAAAAGTGCCTGTCGAAACTACTATCGATCGAAACTACTAGTTTCGAGTGAACAAATCTCACTCGAAACTATAGTTTCGATGGCCCAGACTTAGACTAAAAAGCAGTAAATTCGTTTAAAAGAAATTACATGAAAATAAACTATCTAAACAATGTTTAACAGAAATACATTGATCAACAGCTTATACAAAAAGGTTAGACTCTACAATCTCCCCCTAAGCTGCTGCATCAATGTCTTCAAATCAGAAATGCCCTTGTTTGAATTGCTGAACGTGAGACTTTGCATGAAGAGACACTACCCGTTGGTATGCCTTAGCATCAGACTCGTCATCATTGTTAAGGAGCTTGATTGGAATTTTGAAGAGCACCTCAAGATCTTCGGGTTGAAATTTTAACAGCTCCATGGGCTCAAATATGTTGATATCTTCCATTCCTTCCCTCTCAATCACAGCACTTCCAATAATGGGGTTGTAATACCATTTTGTAAAGTTTTGAAGCTGGACCGGCACAGACTTAGGCAGTATGATTTCTTTGACAGTTTCTGCTGGTTTGTACCTCAGGCTTACCAAGGGCTTCTGGGTTCTTGGATGAAACCTTGTCTTGGAGATAACCCTTCTTGATTTTGCAGTGGTCATGGACCTGAAGTCATTAAAAGTTTGATTCCTTAGAAAATTTGCAAAATCATTAGCTATGCCCACATTTTCTGGATTCTGCAAAGGTAGCTTGGCAAGAGCCCTTAAGTCATACTTGGGGAGGGAGCTGAATTCATTTGGAGATTTGAAATGTTGTACTCCCCCTTTGAATCTTCTAATAATGAAGAGTCTCCTTTCATTATCATATTTCCATCCAACTGGTGGCCTTTTCAGCTCTTGGTGCTCAGCAAGCCACTCATAATATTTGACAGGTTCCTGTTCTGGCATTTCTTTGAACCAAGATTTCTTTGGATCATCAGTTTGTTGAGTGGGAGCTTGAGATGCTTTAGCTATGGAGGGTTCTTCAGGCATCAATAAGTCTACCTGGATATCATCTTCATTTAGGTCTTTATCTGACAATGTCTGTATTTCATCACCTTCCTTAGTGAAGTACCTGGTCCTTTCAGACTCCTTGTCTTCTGTCTGAAGGATCTCAGGATGTAGATCGTTGTATCCAAAGTTCTCTATCTCATCCAGTAGAGTATTGAGCTCATCGTCAGAAGGTACATCCTCTTCATCAAGGACCACCACCTCAACTTCATCATCCTTATCCTTTCCTTTTCCCTTTTTCCTGTCAGCTCTTCTTTCACTAGCTGAGGGAAGGGTAAGTTCTACCTCTTCAATCTTGACATCCACCGAAGGGTCAGTAGTAGTGGCACTAGAAGAGGATGGTCTGTCAGTTGTAGGTATTCTTATTAGAGTAGTGGATGAAGTTCCTTGTTGTGAGGGTTTGACAATGGAGGCTTGGATTTGTTTCACAGTATCTGATAAGGCTTTGAGTTCCTGTTGTTGTTGTGCTATAGTGTTTTGCTGGGTCTCCAGTTGAGTTTGTTGTATGTCCAATTGAGTATGCATCCCACCAACCTCTAGCCTCAGGTCCTTTATCTCATCTTTGCATTCTTTGAGTTCTGCTTTTAGGCTCTCTATTGTTTCATCTTGCTTTGTCACAGTATCATTGAGCTTCTTGACCTCCAGGCTTAGGTTTTTTACTCTGGGAACAGAAGGTGAAGTATCAGGAATGGGAGATGCAGGTGGTGTAGGTTGTGGAGTTGGTTGAGGAGTAGAAGTTGTGTGAATAGGAGACAGATGTGGAGTAGGAATGTCATGATCAGAGAATAGTGATTCTGAAGAAGATGACAAGGGCTCAAACCCTGTCTTGATTTTCTTAGCCTGGGGTTCTTCCTTTTCAAAATCAGAACTAGACTCTGCTTGTCTCTTTGAAGAAGCTTCAGGAGGATCAACCCTGTCCTCTGAGTCTGTTTCATAGTCTGAGACATCATACTTGGTTCCATAAATCCCTTCATCCAAGGTGTCCTCAGAGTCAGCTTCTGCATCAAAATTTTCAGCCACATCCACATGTTGTTCTTCCACAATAGGCTCAGGATTGACTGCAACCTGTTCCACAAAAGGGGCTTCTACGATTGGTTCATCAGGATCCTGTTGTATGTTTTGTTCAACTTGAACCTCTTGCTGTTGGTTTTCCTGATCCTGTTCTATTTCTTCTTCTTCTGAAGATGATGAAGACTCAACAGGTAGATCTGGATCTATATCAGGAATGATTTCTTCTTCCTCTCCCAAGATGTGACCAAATAGAGGCATATCAGCAATTAGACGGTTTGTCCGTTTGCTGGTACTTTTCATGTAACTAAGGGTCTTGGCTGTCATGTGGTCAAGGATAAGAAAATTTCCACCCTGTTGTAGATTGGGAAGAAGGTGATTGATGATGATCTGAAGGAATCTTGGGTAGATCAAGAATTTTTCTTTCACAGCTCCTGTTAAGTTCTCCTTCAGTTGTTTGAACACAAGCCCCGAGAAGTTATAGTCTCTTCCCTTGATTAACCCAAGAACTGCAGAGGCCATTGTAGTGTTTGCAGAGTCGAATCCACCTTTTCTGATGGACAGGCAGTGGATGAAGATGTGGACAATGTATCTCCACAGGGGTGGAAGGGCATTTTTAATTATCTGTCCACCCTTAAACTCATCAGGATGCCCCAATCTTCTGAAACATTCTTTAACATAGAAAATTGGAAAATCCACTGGTGCTTCATGATTATCGTTGAAGTGAAGCACCTCTCTGATAGTTGCTTCTGAGAATACAACCTCTTGATTATGGACTGTTGCTCTGATGTGTTCCACATTATTTATTACTTCAATACCTGCAGTACTCCAGAATTGCCTGATTGTGATCTCAAATATAGGTAGATTTTGATTAATGGCATAGCTGATGTTAGAGTTTGCCAAGAAGTTCATGACTTGAGTGAAGTCAGCACTCTTCGGGTCATTTGCATCCAAGAAAGCACAGACATTGTGCCTTTTAACAAACAGTAGATCCATAGCTGCACAAGAGAATCACAAAAGAGATTTCTTACATTAGTCTCAATACTTAGAAAATTTCTGAATCAGACACTATCGAAACTACAAGTTTCGATCGAAACAACTAATATTCAACACTTAGAAAAAAAATAAAGAAAAGAGCCTGTAAGTGTCGAAACTTCTTCTTACCGATGAAACAACCTAAATCTGCAAAATTAAACACATAAAGAGTGAGATTTTAACAATGATAAGCTCAAACACATGAAATTAACACCAGACGACCTGGATTATTAAGAACTAGTCGTAAAAGCTTTAAGAAATCAAACCCTAGGGCCTGTTCATTCACAAAATCGCTTACAATGAACATAAGACAGTACCTGAAGAAGAAGACGACGGGGGAATCAGATAAAACAACACTGATATTGCGAACTTAGACCGATGGATCGAGAGCTTTAGTGTGTGAAAATGAAGGTGAAACGGTTTCGGGTGAGTGATAGTGAACAAGGCATGAGCATGATCTGGTAATGAGGGTATTTAATTTTGATTTTGGCAAAAGACTAAAATGCCCCTGTCGAAACTACTAGTTTCGATAGGGCAGAGTAGTTTCGAGTATTTGAAGTTTCGAGTGGCTATGGAGTTTCGAGTGGGATGGAGTTTCGGGCAAACCTTCAAGCTTTGGTCAGCTTGAGCATAATTTCGATGAAGTGAAGTTTCGATAGGTAGGTTTTGATTAGGTCAAAAGCAAAAGACAGAAAATTAAGACAATGTACAATTTAAACAAGTTAATAAGGAAGATAAAAAAGTTTATTAATAACCAAAATAAAAGACATAAACACTTAGCCTTGGAAAAGATCCAACGTGAGATCATGTCTGGTCAAACCCTTGAAACACTTCATTTTTGCACTCAGCTACTGTGAATCCCTGAAGATAGCCGATATGTGTGCAAGATAAACCCGAGCATTTGTTTATACAAAAATTTCATGTGATTAAAAGGTACCATTTAATGCACGAAACACGGTGTACCCCACATATTGAAAAAAAATGGTTTTGAAAGCCTATCAATCCTCAAGACATACCCACATTCATCTTATCATTTCTTGCAGGTTAACCAGGGTACCATCTTGGTAAGTTGAATTCACCGCCAAAAGTAAAATAAAATCCAACAGGATGTAAGATGGGTGTAAAATGAAAAATATCCAAGTGGATATTAAAAAAAGGTACGAACATTCTAGATCTTTGCGTAAGCAAAACAGAAGAAGTCGTAAAATTATCCAAGCGGATAGGAAAAAGTTGAACACCCGAGGTCTTTGCGTAAGCAAAACAGACGGGGTCAAATCATCCAAGTGGATGGGAAAAAGATGAACTCCCGAGATCTTTGCGTAAGCAAAACAGACGGGGTCATCGGCGGTAATTTTCGTTACTTTGACGGTCACCTGGTGCATGAATCAGAATCCAACACGTATGCCTGTATCTGATTGAATCAGTTTTCTTAGCTTAAAATGGGTTAGATGTTTCAAGAATGGGTTCAAACACACGTGTACGGTAGAGAATTAGGTTTTCACACTACTAGAGAGTTATAACCATATGTCGGGCCTACCGGCTATACCTCAGTAAGCACCATCGCTTGTGGTCCATTCCATGTTCAAGAAGTGTGATCAGACTCTATCATTTCTCACAAGGTCAGATCCGATTTTCCTGAAACAAAACAAAATATTCACAGTAAATACAATTGAAACAGACAAAAAGCAATAAAGATTTTTTTTTTTTTTTTTTTTTTTTTTTTTTTTTTTTTTTTTTTTTTTTTTAACTATACGAAGCAAAACTTTTACTTTCCGACATAACTATCTAATTCTCCCCCAAAAGTTATGCTATCAAAAATAAAGAAGAAAATAACTGTACAAAGCAGAAAATCTTTTTGAAAATCTTCCCGATTAACAAGTTTAAACAGAAAAACAGTATGCACAAGGGTTATTGAAAGTTTATCATGCCGAGCATCTCCACCAGTTTCTCAAATCTGGCAGAATCAAAGGCCTTAGTGAAGATGTCAGCGGTCTGCTTGTCGGTTTTCACTTCAACGATCTTGATGTGTTTCTTTTCGACACAATCACGAATGAAATGGTGTTTGATCTCAATGTGCTTGGTTTTAGAGTGCTGAACGGGATTTTTGGTGATGTGGGGAACGGCGGTGTTGTCACACAAGATGGGGGTTTCATGAAAAGTGATCCCGTAATCAAGCATCTGGTGGTGGATCCATCTCACTTGAGAACAACAGAGGGCTGCAGCAATGTATTCAGCTTCGGCTGTGGATTGAGAAACGGTGGTTTGTTTCTTACATTGCCAGGAGATGAGACGGTTGCCAAGGAACTGACAACCCCCAGAAGTGGATTTTCGGTCTAAGTTGCATCCCCCGTAGTCTGAATCTGAATAAGCAACAAGGTCAAACAAATTAGTTTTAGGATACCAAAGCCCAAGTTTTGGCTTGTGCTTTAAGTATCTTAAAATACGTTTAACAGCAATCAAATGAGAGAGTTTAGGATTAGCCTGAAAGCGTGCACACAAGCACACTGCAAACATGATGTCTGGTCTGCTGGCAGTGAGATACAGAAGAGATCCTATCATCGAGCGATAGAGGTGCTGATCCACGCTTTCACCATCCAAATCAGGAGATAGACAATGACGAACTTCCACGGGAGTCTTGTAAGGATGAGATTCAGTCATTTTGAACTTGGTCAGGATTTCTTTAACATACTTTTCTTGATGGATAAGGATTCCTGACTCAGACTGATCTACTTGTAAACCGAGAAAGAACTTCATTTCTCCCATGGAGCTCATCTCAAACTTAGATCGCATCACTTCCTCAAACTCCTTGCATAACCGAGGATTGGTGGATCCGAAAATGATATCATCCACGTAGATCTGCACCATAATAGTGTCCGCACCATCCTTACGCTTGAACAAAGTTTGGTCAATTGCCCCTCATGTGAAACTATTATCCAGCAGATGCGTAGATAACGTTTCATACCACGCACGAGGTGCTTGATGAAGACCGTACAGTGCCTTGTCAAGTTTGTAAACTTTATCAGGATAGCTTGGATCAATGAAACCCGGTGGCTGCTTGACATAAACTTCTTCTTGAACCTTTCCATACAGAAATGCACTTTTCACATCCATTTGATGAACCGTGAAGTCCATGTAGGCTGCGTAGGCGAGAAACATTCTGATGGCTTCCAAGCGAGCCACTGGTGCAAAGACATCCTCAAAATCAATTCCCTCTTCTTGATAAAACCCCTGAACCACCAAGCGGGCTTTGTTACGAATTACAATTCCACCTTCATCCTTCTTGTTACGAAATACCCAACGAGTGCCGATTGGGACTTTGTTCTTCGGAAGATCTACAAGATTCCACACATGTAACTTGCTGAACTGCTGCAGTTCTTCTTGCATGGCCTCCACCCAACTGTTCTCGAGCAAAGCAGCTTTAATATTTTTGGGTTCGATTTGAGATATGAAACAGGTGAAAAGACCATCATTTATTGCTTCTGTGGCACTTCTTGTTTGTACTCCCACATTGAGTGGACCAATGATATTTTCTGTGGGATGATTCTTGTGAACTCTCAACTGTGGAATCTCATCTTCTTCTACAAGTTCATCCAGATTGGTAAAGTTGTGATCAGGAATAACGGCTTCTTCATTACTTGAGCTGTCAACATCCACTATTGGAGGAGTTTCTTCCTCAACAGTTTCATTTGTTGCTACAGAGTCTGAAGAAGCTGGAGTGGACGATGAAGAGGAGCTTGAAGCAGAAGCAGAAGCAGTACCTAAGATATTTACAGGCAAAAGAGGATTAGCTGAGACAGATATATTAGTAACATCAGGAAGATTAAAAGATTTAAACAATGAGTCGACATCAAAAAGCCAATCAGGACCGTCCCCAGCATCCGTATGATTGCTTTCATGCCAATTGACATCAATGGACTCCAGCACAATCCTTCGTCTCTTGTTGTAAACACGAAAAGCTCTTTGGTTAGATGAATATCCCACAAAATAACACTCATCTGCTTTGGCTTCAAACTTGTTCAGCTGATCAGAAGTATTCAGCATTGTGCAAACACATCCAAATTTCCTGAAGAAGTCAATAACAGGCTTGCGCTTGTACATGATTTCATAAGGAGTCTTGTTACAGCTTTTGGTTATGAGAACTCTATTTTGTACGAAACATGCGGTATTGACTGCTTCGGCCCAGAACGTGACAGGAAGTTTAGAATCGACGATCATAGTTCTTGCAGCTTCAATCAACGTGCGGTTTCTTCTTTCAGCTACACCATTTTGTTGAGGAGTACGTGGTGCACTGAATTGCCGAGCAATACCCTTACTTTCACAAATAGAATCGAGAGTGACATTCTTGAATTCTGTTCCATGATCGCTGCGGATAATCTTCACATTTAGATTGAACAAATTCTCGATTTGAAGCAAGTGAATCTTCAGAATCTCTGGCGTCTCTTCTTTCTTTGCCAGGAAGAATACCCAAGTAAATCGTGAGAAGTCATCGGTTACCACCAAACAGTATGATTTCCTTCCATGACTCATGACACTGACAGGACCGAAAAGATCCATGTGAAGCAATTGAAGGGGAGAGTCAATGGAATTTGTGGTTTTGGGTTTGTGAGATGATTTGTGCTGTTTGCCTTTGGAACATGAGAGACAATGTTCCACTGGTGAGAAGTCTTTCAGAGGCAAACCGGTGACAAGGTTTCCTCGAACAAGGCGATTCATTGTCTTGAAATTAACGTGTCCTAATCTCTTGTGCCAGAGAAAAGACTCATCTTCTGAAGCTTTGGAAAGAAAACAGGATTCGATTCCTGATGGATTGTTCATATCCAGACTGTAAGTGTTGTATCTTCGAGGAGCTCGCATAAGAATGAGTTCTTCTGGAATTACTACACTAGGCTTCAAAATCAGACATTCTTTTGAGTTGAACAAGGCACTAAAGTCTTTATCACAGATCTGAGAGACGCTCATCAGATTGTACTTTAGCTGTGGAACGTAGTTGACATTTTCCAAACTATTTACACCATTCGACACAGTTCCTTGACCTTCAATCTTTCCTCCTCTTGGATTTCCAGCAAAAGCTACATAATCTCCATCCTCTTGATGATAATCTTGCAGCAGATTGAATTGACCAGTCATGTGCCTTGAACATCCACTATCTACATGCCAGATGTTATCTCCCGTTCTTCTAGGATGACCCTATACACAACAAATTATTTACACGTTTTGTCCAAGACCGTTGCTATTAAGAGAATTTTTGGCAAGATAAAACATCACATGGGAATCATAAGCAGAATCCTCCTTTGAAGAAGTATGGTCATCATATAGAGCATTATTTTTAATTTTCCAAGTTCTTTTCAAATAATTTTTAGCATTTTTAATTCTTTTACGCCGAGATTTTCTAAAATGAGGAGATGGCACATCTGATTTTAATAAAATTTTAGGAGACGAATTCTCATTATAATTGACTGTTGTCAATTTACAACTCTTTGAAACATGATTTGAGGCACCACAATTAAAACAAACTTTATCACAAGACGCCTTAGTCTGATAATTGCCATCACAAACTGAAGATGATTGTGATGTTGAGGCATCTGAACATGAGGCAACTCGTTCTTCAATATTTCTTTCTTGAAGCCTTTGATCTTCCTTTAATCTGAAAAATTCCAGATTACTCATTGTTTCTTGTGGAATATCAGTCACAACAACCCCTGCACTTTTGAAATTTGCAATACGACTCATAGCATTTACAGATTTAGGAACAAAAGGCAAAGCATTCTTAAATTTAGAAATCGAATTCCTCAAATTGTCAGGCTCAGAAGGCATAGAACCAAAATACAATTTTTCAACGTGTTCACAAATATCTGGTTTTGACACGGACATATTATTACATTCATCCGACTCAAGATCATTTAAAACATTTTCCTTACAAGAACTCTCATCACAATCATCTTCGGTACCTACACAATCTGACTCTGCACATGAAGCAAAATTGTCAGAATCTGAAGTTTGAATATAATCATCAGCAGATAAATTGCAAACAAAAGGTGTGGGATCATGAGGAACCGGCATATCAGCAAATTTTCCAGACTTGGAATAAGGAGGTGGGTGAGAGTTATACCCAATGCCTTCTGTGACCTTTTTATGAATTTGACTGTCAATGATACCAAAAAGAATTTTCTGATCCATACCCATATGTTCAACTTGAAAATCAGCCTTTTCAGCCTTTTGAATTCTTTCAGTTAAAATATCATTATTATTCTTTTGTGTGGTAAGTTGCACAATCAAAGATCGGTTTTCTCCAGAAATATCACGAATTTTCTTTAAGTAAAGTTTCTCATTTTTAGCCACAGAATCATACATCACCTTAAAGTGATCTCGTTCATCGACCAAGGCCTGGTTGATGAATCTATATTTCTGAACTTCATTTAAGCAAGATTTAGCGCTACAAAGTCTAGATATTACCTCGGTAGGCACGGCAGTAAGATCTGTAGCTGGTTCAATCATGACACATTTATCCTTTTCTTCAATGTCAGCCATCAGTGCCTTGTCAGCTGCATCACCTTCCTGATCACCCCAATGATAATGTCCATCAGCTTGACAGACCAAAGCTGTGGAACTTGAAGATGTAGAAGATTTGGGAGGGACAGCAGCTTGCTTTCCAGAGGAAGTCTTCTGTTCATGCTGCTCCTTTGAAGACGGCACCTTGCAATTTCTGGCAAAATGACCTAGCTGGTCACAATTGTAGCATCGTACTTTCTTGATATCAAACCCAAGAGTCTTTCCTTGCTTGAACCTGTCCATTCCGGTCCTTTTGATAAATCTCTTGGCCCGTAGAGTCAACATTGCCATGCACCAATCAATGTCCATTTTCTCTAAATCATCAGGATTGATCTGCTCCAGGTCATCAGGTTGAAAACTGACCGGCGTCAAGTTTCCAGAAATCAGTGCATCATAGCATGACATGAAAGCAGTCATGATCGGGACATATTCATCAGGAATCATGGTAGTAGTCTTTGGAGGAGCATAGGAACCAGTTGGTTGAATTGCAGCAGCAGATGGAGGAACATCAGTTTGAAAATAGGCCATTGTAGATTTGGACGAAGTGGAGGAGCCTTGACCTGCAAGAAGAGCTGTGTTGCCAGACTGATTAGTTGGAGTAACTGCACCCTTTTTTATCTCCAACTCATATGACTCCAGGATGCTGAAGAGTTCTTGTTGTGACAGATCACTTAGCTTCTCAGTTTTCTTTATCATAATCCGGTACATGTTCCATTCTTCAGGCAATGAATCAAGCAGCTTCTTGTTTAACTCAAGAACGGGATACTCAGTTCCCAAAACCTTCAACTTAGAGACAATACTTGAGAAACGGTTGATTAATTCTGACATGGGTTCACCAGGGACACTGCTAAACATTTCATACTGCTTCTTGATTAAATCCCTCTTGCTTTCTCTGATATCAGCACTTCCCTCATATCTTGTACATAGAGCAACCCAAAGATCTTTGGCAGTAGTGTACTCAGCAAAAATGTTGAAAACATCCATAGGAAGTGCCATAGCAATAGATCCATAAGCTTTGTTATCTCTGGCAATTAAGGCATTATCTTTGTCATCATACTCAGACACAACTTTCGGACGTTGAACATCAGCAGTAGTAGTAACTGGCTTATGTGGACCATCAGTGATAGATTGCAAGAGAGTGTGGTCATGAAACTGGAAGAAAGTCTTCATCTTCTTTGTCCAGTCATCAAAATCTCTGGTAGACACCAAGACAGGTGGTTTGTTTCCTCCGGCATACTCATTGGTGCTTGAAGATGCCATAGTTTTAGAAAAAGAAATTCCAACAGTAGCTAGTTTCGAGTGAACAGTTTTGGTCGAAACAACAAGTTTCGAGTGAGAAGCACTGATCGAAACTCTTAGTTTCGAGTGAATAAAAATTGCTCGAAACTACCTAGTTTCGAGTGAGACTAGTTTCGAGTGAAACTAGTTTCGAATGACCAAGCTTGCTCGAAACTCCTAGTTTCGAGTGAGAAATCTTGCTCGAAACTTCCCAGCTTCAAGTGAGACTAGTTTCGAGTGGGAAATCTGCAGGGTAAGTTTCGATATAACAGGACAAAAAATGCTAGTTTCGATTGTACCTTCAACAGACAAAGGTACAGACAAGTAGTTTCGATGACCAACAGATAGCAGAAAATGTCTCCCTGAAGTTTCGATACCTTCTTCTTCAAGCTTCAGCAGACTCCATTGAAGAAAAGTTTCAATAATTAATAATGACGAAATAAGAATCCAATCCAGCGAAAAGCTTCCAAGTAACCTCTCGAACACAAAACAGTCTTCAGATCCGAAAAACCCGAAGAAATAAAGCCAGAAATCAATGAAACAGTGCTCCAAAAACTCGAGTGCAGAAAAACTTCGAGAAACTTCACAAAACACCTAGAATCGATCACAAAACCTGGTAATACTCAGAAATCAAGAGCATAATGCTCTGATACCAATTGTAGGTCCAGATTTCAGTCGGAAATCACGAAAGTGATCGATTACCCACACACACAGGCGGAATCTGTATGTATGGTGTTGTAACAGAGGATTAGAGACAGACTTGGTGAAGAAGACAGCCAAACACACTAAGAATCAATGCAAATAATATGTGAAAGTGTAAGAACAAGCATTAAACGAATGCAAATTGTATTGATTCAAAAACAAATCTGAAAGAGAGAATTCAGGGTTACAGCCGCAACTCACACCCTAGAAATTCTCTAACTAGGCTATTTATAGTAGTTTCACAGGTATCGAAACTATGTTCCTCGAAACTACTAGTTTCGAGTGAACATTTACAAGTGGAAAAAGTGCCTGTCGAAACTACTATCGATCGAAACTACTAGTTTCGAGTGAACAAATCTCACTCGAAACTATAGTTTCGATGGCCCAGACTTAGACTAAAAAGCAGTAAATTCGTTTAAAAGAAATTACATGAAAATAAACTATCTAAACAATGTTTAACAGAAATACATTGATCAACAGCTTATACAAAAAGGTTAGACTCTACAGTTATGCTTGAACATAGTTCTGTACATTCTAACCTTTCAAGTGGTATCAAAATTCTGTGTTTCAAGAAAGTCTAATCTAACCTTTGAGAAATGATAGTGTCTGATCACATCTCTTGAACATGGAATGGACCAAAAGCGATGGTGTTTACTAAGGTATAGCTGCTAGGTCTGACATATGGTTAAAACTTGTAAGTAGTGTGAAAACCTAAATCTTATCTCAAACTTGTGTGTTCGAACCCATTATTAAAACAACTAACCCATTTTATCTATTAAGAAAACCAATTCAATCAGATATAATTCTACGTGTTGGATTCCTATTCATACGCCAGGTGACCGTCAATGTAACGACATTTACTACCGATGACCCCGTATGTTTTTCTTACGCAAATATCTCGGGTGTTCATTTTTTCCCATCCGCTTTGATGATTTGACCGGTCTGTTTTTCTTATGCAAAGATCTCGGGTGTTCAACCTTTTCCTATCCGCTTGGATAATTTTACGACTTCTTCTGTTTTGCTTATGCAAAGATCTAAAATGTTCGTACCTTTTTAATATCTACTTGGATATTTTCATTTTACATCTTCTAATCCACTTGGATTTATTGTTTTATTTTGGTGGCATCTTTGACTTACTAAGATGGTATCTTTGGCCAATCAGAAAGAGATGATAGGATGAATACGGGTATTTCTTGAGGATTGATAGGTTTTCAAAACCATTATTTTAATATGTTGGGTACACCTTGTATCTTGGTTAAATGGTACCATTTAATCACATGAAAAACTATGTACACACAAATATTCGGGTCTACTTTGTACAAATGTTCGGGTTTACTTTGCACAAATATCAGCTATCTTCAGGGACTCACAGTAGTTGACTGCAAAAGGAAGTGTTTCAAGAGACTGACCAGATTTGATCTCATGTTAGATCTTTTCCAAGAAGATAAGTGTAAATAACATGTGAATATTTTATTTTAAGTCTGTATAAATGTGTAAATATTTAAGTAGTCTTGTTTCATTTCTCCTAAGTTGTTCATGTCTATTGACACTACCTCAGTCACCAGAAACTTTCAGTCACCCAAAACTTCCAGTCACCCGAAACTTCCAGTCATCCGAAACCTTTGCCCTGGTGAACCCGAAACGTTTTCTCACCCCAAAATACTTTGACCTATCGAAACTAGTTGTTTCGACAGGGGCAGTTTAGTCTTTTGTCATATGCGAATTAAATGTCTTCATAATCAAACTTTCCCTTCATGCGAAGTTTCACTCGTCATTACTCCGAAACCCTTTCACCATCCTCTTCACACATAAAATCTCTCTAAGCATTCAGTCTGAGTTGCAAAATCAGGGTTTACAACCTGATCCTCTATTGTCATCTTCATCAGGTATCGATTTCGGCTCTTGCGTGTGATTTTGCAAAATGCCACACCTAGGGTTTTTATTGTTGAAAATTTTACGACTAAATCATCATAATCAAAGTCGTTGTGAGTTAATTTCTTGTTTATAATCATCACCATTATCTGTGAACTCACATCGTGTGTACATATTTGCAGATTTGTATTTAAATCATCGGTAAGATGGAGTTTCGACACTCACAGACTGCACTCACCCTTTCGTTTATCTCTCTCAACTATTTGATAAATGTTTCTTTTTGTGTCTGTATATACCTTTGAGTCTTTGATTCTCTGTCCTTGAAATTATCTTTCTGTTGAGGGTTTGAGCATCCAAACTGGTAGTTTCGATAAAAAAGGTGTTTCTCTTTTAAAAAGGTTTTTCAAAATTTTAACAGTAATCAATCGAAACTAGTTGTTTCGGTGCCTAATATGCCGAACCTTTGAAATTGTGTTCAAGTCTCTGTGCCCGAAACTACTTAGTTTCAGTTGATGGTTTAAAAGTTTATAAGTATTGACCGATAGTTTCAATTGAGTTCATTCACCCGAAACTAGTAGTTTCGCTCCTGTTTCTAAAATTTCTAAGTGTTGACCGAAACTTATAGTTTCAATTGAGTTCATTCACCCGAAACTAGTAGTTTCGATAAGACTTGTTTCATAAATTTTCTAAGTGTTGGTCATGTTTTTGTTGAAAATTTTTTTCTAAGTGTTAAAACCTGATGAATTTTTGTTTGTATGCATATATGGATCTTAAATTTGTGAAAAGGCATAATGTACGTGCCTTCCTTGATGCTAATGATCAAAAGAGTGTCAAGTTTGTTCCAGTCCTGAATTTCCTTGCAAACTCTAATATCAGCTTCGCTATAAGTCACAACCTACCTGTGTTTGAGACCACAATAAGGGAGTTTTGGGAGAAGTTCGTGGTTTATCCAAGACTTTATAGATTATCATCAATCATTTGCATCCAGACCTTCATCAAGGTGGAAATATTTTTGTTCTTGACCATATGATTCCCAAGACTCTTAGCTACATGAGGAGTTCAAACAAAAGAACAAACTGAGTTATTGATGACATTCCTCTCTTTGGTCGTATTATTGGGGAGGAAGAAGAGTTCATTCCAGACATAGATCCAGATCTTGAAGTTGAAACCTCATCATCTGAGGAGGAGGAAGAAGTAGAGGTGGAAGAAGATCAAGGGAACCAGCAAGAGGCTGAAGCAGAAGCTGAAGTTGAAATCCCTATCATTTAAGAAGAAGAGCAACCTATTAATGAGCCAGTGACAGAGGCTCCTTTTGTTGACAAGTACAGATAGATATAGATCCATTGATTAATGTTGAAGCTGGTCTACAAGGAGCTGAGGAGGAGATTGCAAAGTCTAGTGGGACTCTGGATGCAGGAATCTTCATGTCAGACTACTGCAAGTCAGACTTTGATGCTCAAACTGAACCCCCTCATCTTCCAAAAGACAAGTTGAGACAGGTTCTGACTATGAAGAAGAGGAGCCTAAGGCAAAGAAAATTAAGACTGGAATCGAAGATGTTTCATCCTCTTCTGATTCTCTATTTGATACACCTCAGCCAACACTTCAACCAACACCACCACCATCTCCATCACACGTACACATTCCTACACCACCTACATCACTTGCACTGGACCCACAATTGGTATTAGAGCTTTATGCTCTTGATTTGTGAGTATTATCAGGTTTTTGTGATCGATTCTAGGTGATTTGTGTGGATTTTTGTTGATTTCTACATCAAAAATTTCGGAGCACTGTTTCTTTGCCTCGTTGTTACTGTTTTATCGATTTCCGGGTGTTTTTGTTCGTGATTTCAATATTGGAAGTTGGTTTCGTATTTAGGACATTTATTCGAAGTTTATTGCTGGATTGGTTTTGTATTTCTGTGATATTGATTTCTGAGGTTGTTCATTAATGGAGGTTTTCTGACTTGGGGAAGAAGGCATCCAAACTTCTGGGGAAACATTTTCTGCAATTAGTTGGTTATCGAAACTTCATGTCTGTACCTTTTCTGGTGAAGGTACAATTGAAACCAGTTATTTGTCTTATTACATCAAAACTAATCCATGCAGCTTGACCACCCGGAACTGCTGAGTTATCGAAACCAGTTTCAATCGAAACTAGTAGTTTCTGCTAAGGTTGCTGGATTTCATGCCAAGTATTCTTCATCGAAACTAGTTGTTTTGGATTATGTGTTCCTCTATCGAAACTAGAAGTGTTAAAAATTTCTCTATCGAAACTAGGAGTTTCGATCAGCATTTTCTCAATCGAAACTAGTAGTTTCGATCAACCCTGTCCACCCAAAACTAGTTATTGTTTGCCTTCCAACTTCTGAGATTATGGCAACTTCAAGCTCCAATGAGTATTCTAGAGAGAAAAAACCACCTGTTCTTGTGTCCACAAGGGACTTTGATGACTCGACCAAGAAAATGAAGACTTTCTTCTAATTCCATGATCATACCTTGTTGAACTCTATCAAAGATGGTCCCCACAAACCTGTTATCACTACTTCTGATGTTCAGCGTTCTAAGACTGTGGTTAAATATGATGAAAAGGACATTGCTTTGATTGCCCGAGATAACAAGGCCTATGGGACTATTGCTATGGCTCTTCCTATAGATATCTTTAACACTTTTGCCGAGTACACCACAACCAAAGATCTATAGATAGCTTTGTGTACAAGATTAGAAGGTAGTGCTGAAGTTAGGGAGAGTAAGAGAGATCTGATTAAGAAGCAATATGAGATGTTCAGCAGTGTTTGTCACACCCCAACCGACGGCGGAAACGTCGGGGCGGGACATGTAGACTGTTCATGAGCTCAAGGTTGACTAAATTGTAATATATTAAGTCCGTTTCAATCCAAACAAATATAATCCAATTCACAAGTACATAAATGAAATACAAATTGTTCTTGAATTTAAGTTAACTAAGTCTCAGAACCTATGTGTAGCAAGTCTTGATCAAATCACACATTAGCACCTGAAACATGAATAAAATAAGGTCAACTAAAAAGTTGGTGAGCATACACAGGTTTGTATGTAGATAGCATATAGTTTGTAAATAAACAAATCCTTACATATCATGATAAAATAAGGCATTTATGGGGAGCAGCTATTGTGTAACCAAGTACAATCAAACCTTTGTAACTAGCATGCAAAATTGTGTTGTCGGTATCAATCACCCTACCTGGGTGGGTTTGTCAAACTCAATAGATCTATCATTGAAAACCGTCGGCTTGAATAGTTAATGATTGCACATAATCGCATACAAAAATTAGCACAACTAGCACTCGGGCATAAAGCTCAAATTGCACACATGAATGTAAATAGGATTTGTATTTGTGTTGTTTGTGTAAATGTAAACATGTAATTTGATAGAGTTTATGTTTCACCCCAAAAATGTAAAAGAGTAAAAGGGGCTATGAAATACTCACCTGATTAGAGGTGTAGCTAACACGCACGGCTAGACGGTAGAATGATGATTGAAACCTCACAAGGTTAACCTAGTGTGTAATAAATGTTGAATTACTAATGTATCCAAAAATCTGAGTCTAAGACTATGATTTAATTGAGTGTGTGTACCAAGGTTTTGAGTTGAGGGTGTTTGTGATTTACACGATGTAATATTAAATCAAATAGTTTATAAAATAATTGAATCTGGGTTTGGGTTGGATAACTAAATAAATTAAATACTTGCTATTTATTTATTTAGTTACGAAAATAGTGTGTGAACTATATTAAGTATAAATTAAATAAATAATTTATTTATTTATTTATAAAGTTGTGTAAAATATTGATTTATAAAATAAATAATTTTTACTTTATTTATTTATGTATAAGGATGTATAAATACAAAATTGTGTAATTAATATTTATGTATAAAAATCAAGAAAGGTGCATTTAACCCTTTTAGTGTAAATTATAATAAATAAATTTATTCATCTATTTATCATTTAAAAAAATGAGAATTTGATTGTTCTAAATAAAGTTAAAATTTTATAACTTTATAAATTAGGTTTTTAAAATGGGAGATATTTTATAAAGAAAATATCTTATTTGGTAATTAATTTCCTTTAATTATTTAAAAATCTAAATAATTAATATATAACCTTAACAATAAAATTCATAATAAAAATGAATTTATGTTGGAAAATGGAAATTTTATTTTTTTATTCTGCTCAACATCTTGCAAGGTTGATAAAATAAATTTTTATATAAATTTTTGGGTTGTAAAACGGTTTAAAAAATATATATTCTGACCACCCGGTTCGAACCCGGGTGGTTTGTGTGTGAGACAAAGGTTTGACCACTGGAACAGGGGACTGATAGTTGAAACAATTTGGTTCTGGTTTGATTTAATCTATGCCGGTGACAGGGCCTGATTTGGTATCACAGACAACAAAAGAAAGAGTGGGTTCGGGCGTGGGTTTCGAACCTGCAACCATGCGCACACGAGTTAACAGTTTTAACCATTGGATCTGGGCTTAAAGCCTTGATAGGAACTGATACGAAGCTCTTTTAATAGAAAATCCATATCCGTCTCCTTCCCCAAATCGTCCTCCCGAAACCCTAACCTTCCAATTGACTGTGATTAAGCACAGGTATGACACAACAATCTTAGGGCTTTTATTCAGAATGTTAAAACGAGTAGAAGGGTGGGTTACATACCTTGATTCGTTGGAAAAATCGTGTGATTAGCTCCCCACATGCCGATCGCGACGAGGAGGGGAACAACGAAGAGAACTTTGGTTTTGGGTGTGATTTTGAGTTGTGAACGATTTAGATGTATAAGGGTTTGAATTTAAACGCGTTTTCAGTTGTCAATTTACGGGATTTGCGGGTTTTCGGGGCTAGATTCATGGGTTTTGAAAACCACGATCGTTGGTAACAAAATTGGGTTAAGGAAATTGATTTTTGAATTAATTTGATTGATTTCGAGCCCCATAAGGTCGCAAATGAGCAGAGAGGTAATTTGGGATGATTTAGATCCCGAAATTTCAGGGATTGAATGAAAATCAAACGAGTTTGACTTTCTCGAGTCAAAATTGGCTACAAAAATTGGTTTTAGTGTTCAAATCAAAGAGAAGGGGGTTCATGTGAAGGTTCATTGCACTAGAACGGGTTTTGAACGTGTTACATTGAATTGCAAAAAAAAAAAATCAGAAATGTTACAGTATCCCCTTGTTGAGGGAATTTCGTCCCGAAATTTAGCTAGTGGGTGCAACTGAATCAGGAAAAAAGATGAGTTCGGATTCTTCATGAGTTTGGATTGTCGGTTTGAGGAGTATAGCTGATAATCAAATCTAAGTCTAAAGCTCATGTTAGGTATGAATGATATTAACGGATTTTAGTTTCAAGTGAGTTAAGGAGAGACCTGTCGAAGAATTTAAGGTGAAATGCGTTACATGGAACGAATTTGATGGGAACTTTGATATTTAGGGTTTGTTTAAGATGTAGTCTAATATGCTCAAAATTGTCAGTATTTCACAAACATTGGTCAAGGTTAGAATATCCTAAAACTTCTCGTGATACGAACAACGCTACTACTGACAACATGACATGAACACTTATATATAGGAAGTACCAGCGGCGTATCCACCATGCCCTTGTCATATCACATTAGTTTCGTTGTTATATATCATGATAGGTTTTAGGTCATAGCACACGACAGAATTCGCTATGTTTTCCATGCGTTGATTTTTATAATTTCGTGTGCACCCGTAATTACTCAAATCATCGCATGGTCCGTATAGATCCTTCCGTTGTGTGCGGGTCAAGAGGAGGCACAAATTCACTTAGTTCATGTATATTGCTTTCACATATGGGTTGCTAATAAGTAACTATATCCTTAAATAGGCAAGTCAGTTAGCAGCTAAAGGATAATAAAGTAGTGTTACCTAAGGCCCCATAGTTTACTCGTGTTTGAACGAGAATACGTCAAACCCCGAGTTGTTTCAATGTGTTAGGATTTTCAAGTTTGATGCACAAGGTGTATGACCATACTTCATGTATATTGTGATCAATCAATTGCAACAACTGTAAGCAACTTAGTTTCATGTATAATGTAAACACACAAGTCTCATGTATGATCTAGCGTCATGTAGCTTGTAGGTTTTATGTGTAACGTAAACCACTTAGCATTATGTATTTGTAAATCAATAGGCTTTCATGTGTAATGTAGGTAATGTAGTATCAGGTACTTTGTAACCAAATAAGTTTCATGTTCAATGTGGTCAATCAAGTATTGTGTATCAAACAACTAATTGTTAGGTATCATGTATATTTGCAAATAACCATGTTTCATGTGTTATGTGTTCAATCTGGTAGCGTGTGTATTGCAAATGAACAAGTTTTATGTGTTATGTAATCGTGTTGCGTATCTTGTGAACGTGCATATGTAAGTTATTGAACTTCGTGTGTGATATATGCTAACGAGTTTTGTATGTGATCGAGTGTTGCGGAGAAGCGTGTTGTTGTCATTCTTGTAAAATATGGTAGTTAGGTTCTAGTTCTTTAAATCTCGTTGAGGTTCGTGAGGATGGTTAACGTCTACGCGGTATGGATCGTCTCTTGAAGCGGCAAGTGAAAGGTAACGAGGAGGTTCTGAAAGCATTCGGGGAAATGTGTTTATAAATACTGATCTTTGTTTGAAAATAGGAGATTGTAAATTGTTCTTAGTTATAGATAAAGTAGTGAAACCATTGAGTTAAATAATCTAAATAAATAGATAATTTATAGTACAAATCTTTTAATTTAAATTTTTAATTATTAATAGGAGAATTTTTTTTTTTTTTTATTTTTTTTAAGAGGAATTATTGGCTAAACTATTAGTCGTATATTAATTTAGCCAGGGCTTAGAAATAATTACTTTAATGAGGAAAAATCATAATTATTTATCAATTCGAAATAATTTTTTTATAAAATAGGTTGTATTAAGTTCCTTTACACAGTGAAAATGTTTTAAAAAAAATTATATTTCTGATACTCTCTAAAAGTTTGATAAACGTTTGTTTTGAAAATAACGAGGTTGTTTAATCTAATAGGATGAGTTGTTTACGAAGGATATTGCCGGTAGTGTACTAAATCGTGTTGAATGAAGAAGGTGATACTTGGGAATTTTGATGAAAATATGATGGGTGTAATTTACACTCGATGTGTCAAATTAATGAATAATAACTTTAGAGTTGGAATATATAAAATTGATTAAATGCTGAAATGTTAAGCATTACTCAAAACATAGGGAAATGGTTCTCAAACTGAAAATTTAGAGACAATAATAAAAATAAATTCTGTTAACGTCTCTTGTAGCTTTCCACTAAAAGGAAGATAATTCCTAAGACGAGCACTGCTATGGTCATTCGGGTAGACGATCTGGCTTCAGCTCTAGCTGTTTCCGTGCGATGCTCCAGTATTTCTTTTTCGAGGATGGGGATTAACTCCTTTTGGTACCCTAATTGGTTTGTTAGGCTATCCATTCTTTGTCCTTGCAAGTTGTGCATTACCTCGTGCTCCATCCTTTGCCTCTCAAACTCTGAGGTCCTTACATATTGGTGAATGTCGTTGGTTGGAATTCCCATAGCACTAGTGGGTGCCATGGTGTGCCTTACCCAAGGGTTAGGATGGTACGGGTCGGGCATTAGATATGAGTCTCTTAGTGGGGGTGATAACTGATTGTGGAGATGGGGTGTCTGATACGGGTTTCTGGGTGGGGGTGATCCAGATGTTCGAAGTCTTGGGTCGGTGTTCCTAATCCAGTCTGCCCTTATATCAAACCTTGGCCTGGCAGCTGGGGGTGGTGGTGACCGATACACGAGTGACATGGTGTCTTCTTCCCAATCCGACTCTGCTCCGGGACGGTAAACCGGGGAGGAAGGAGAGTAGGAGTCCATGTCTAGCAGAAAACAATGAAAAGGTTGTAAGTGATGATGAAATACTGAGTGTTAGGTATAGGAGTTCTCATAGGTTTAGAGTTTGACTAGTCATAACACCGAGTCTTCACAATAGTATTTTAGGAATACACTTGACCTATAAGCAATGCATCCCTGAGGAGAATTCCCAGGAAAGAGGGGTGGGTCACTAAGACACACTTAAGTACCCTATCTTTCCTTAGCCAGAATCCCTCATGGGCCTACATACTCTTCAAGCCATCATGTATTAATAACACTATTGTTGGGCTCATAGTCATGATGAGAATTGTTGTGGACTGGGCTTTGAGGCCCGACAGTGAGGCTTATATATTGTAGTAGGCTTCTTCTTCTTGGAGGGTAAGTGGGCTTCTTGTTTATTATTAATGGGCTTTAGGCCCTATAGTTTAGATTTAGATCACAAGGGGTGATGATATTATATGTGTGAGTTTAAGGGTGCATGAAAAGCTAAGTGTGTATAAGTGTGTGTTAAAACTTAGGATAGCACTTAAATGAATCAAATAGGTAGCGTGTAGATAGCAATGAACATAAGCACAAAAGTTAGTAAGTAGTGTGACACATAGACTATTTAAGTATTGTATCATGTAGTGTAATTACTTAGTATAACATGTAAAATATTCACATAAGAATTAATCATATAGCATGTAGTAGCATGGCATAGTATGGGTGTCCTAAGGTTATAGTCTAGGTTAAGAGTGTCTAATAACCTAATTCCCTATAACCAAGGCTCTGATACCAATCTGTCACACCCCAACCGATGGCGGAAACGTCGGGGCGGGACATGTAGACTGTTCATGAGCTCAAGGTTGACTAAATTGTAATATATTAAGTCCGTTTCAATCCAAACAAATATAATCCAATTCCCAAGTACATAAATGAAATACAAATTGTTCTTGAATTTAAGTTAACTAAGTCTCAGAACCTATGTGTAGCAAGTCTTGATCAAATCACACATTAGCACCTGAAACATGAATAAAATAAGGTCAACTAAAAAGTTGGTGAGCATACACAGGTTTGTATGTAGATAGCATATAGTTTGTAAATAAACAAATCCTTACATATCATGATAAAATAAGGCATTTATGGGGAGCAGCTATTGTGTAACCAAGTACAATCAAACATTTGTAACTAGCATGCAAAATTGTGTTGTCGGTATCAATCACCCTACCTGGGTGGGTTTGTCAGACTCAATAGATCTATCATTGAAAACCGTCGGCTTGAATAGTTAATGATTGCACATAATCGCATACAAAAATTAGCACAACTAGCACTCGGGCATAAAGCTCAAATTGCACACATGAATGTAAATAGGATTTGTATTTGTGTTGTTTGTGTAAATGTAAACATGTAATTTGATAGAGTTCATGTTTCACCCCAAAAATGTAAAAGAGTAAATGGGGCTATGAAATACTCACCTGATTAGAGGTGTAGCTAACACGCACGGCTAGACGGTAGAATGATGATTGAAACCTCACAAGGTTAACCTAGTGTGTAATAAATGTTGAATTACTAATGTATCCAAAAATCTGAGTCTAAGACTATGATTTAATTGAGTGTGTGTACTAAGGTTTTGAGTTGAGGGTGTTTGTGATTTACACGATGTAATATTAAATCAAATAGTTTATAAAATAATTGAATCTGGGTTTGGGTTGGATAACTAAATAAATTAAATACTTGCTATTTATTTATTTAGTTACGAAAATAGTGTGTGAACTATATTAAGTATAAATTAAATAAATAATTTATTTATTTATTTATAAAGTTGTGTAAAATATTGATTTATAAAATAAATAATTTTTACTTTATTTATTTATGTATAAGGATGTATAAATACAAAATTGTGTAATTAATATTTGTGTATAAAAATCAAGAAAGGTGCATTTAACCCTTTTAGTGTAAATTATAATAAATAAATTTATTCATCTATTTATCATTTAAAAAAATGAGAATTTGATTGTTCTAAATAAAGTTAAAATTTTATAACTTTATAAATTAGGTTTTTAAAATGGGAGATATTTTATAAAGAAAATATCTTATTTGGTAATTAATTTCCTTTAATTATTTAAAAATCTAAATAATTAATATATAACTTTAACAATAAAATTCATAATAAAAATGAATTTATGTTGGAAAATGGAAATTTTATTTTTTTATTCTGCTCAACATCTTGCAAGGTTGATAAAATAAATTTTTATATAAATTTTTGGGTTGTAAAACGGTTTAAAAAATATATTCTGACCACCCGGTTCGAACCCGGGTGGTTTGTGTGTGTGACAAAGGTTTGACCACTGGAACAGGGGACTGATAGTTGAAACAATTTGGTTCTGGTTTGATTTAATCTATGCCGGTGACAGGGCCTGATTTGGTATCACAGAAAACAAAAGAAAGAGTGGGTTCGGGCGTGGGTTTCGAACCTGCAACCATGCGCACACGAGTTAACAGTCTTAACCATTGGATCTGGGCTTAAAGCCTTGATAGGAACTGATACGAAGCTCTTTTAATAGAAAATCCATATCCGTCTCCTTCCCCAAATCGTCCTCCCGAAACCCTAACCTTCCAATTGACTGTGATTAAGCACAGGTATGACACAACAATCTTAGGGCTTTTATTCAGAATGTTAAAACGAGTAGAAGGGTGGGTTACATACCTTGATTCGTTGGAAAAATCATGTGATTAGCTCCCCACAGGCCGATCGCGACGAGGAGGGGAACAACGAAGAGAACTTTGGTTTTGGGTGTGATTTTGAGTTGTGAACGATTTAGATGTATAAGGGTTTGAATTTAAACGCGTTTTCAGTTGTCAATTTACGGGATTTGCTGGTTTTCGGGGCTAGATTCATGGGTTTTGAAAACCACGATCGTTGGTAACAAAATTGGGTTAAGGAAATTGATTTTTGAATTAATTTGATTGATTTCGAGCCCCATAAGGTCGCAAATGAGCAGAGAGGTAATTTGGGATGATTTAGATCCCGAAATTTCAGGGATTGAATGAAAATCAAACGAGTTTGACTTTCTCGAGTCAAAATTGGCTACAAAAATTGGTTTTAGTGTTCAAATCAAAGAGAAGGGGGTTCATGTGAAGGTTCATTGCACTAGAACGGGTTTTGAACGTGTTACATTGAATTGCAAAAAAAAAAAATCAGAAATGTTACAGTGTTAGAGGAGAATCAATGTCTGATCTAATCAACTTGTTCTCAAGCATTGTTTCTAGGCTTAAAGTAATAGGTGTTGAGTACCCAACTGTGGAATTGAACAAGAAACTTCTAGATGCTCTTCCTGAGGAATGGAACATGTACGGTATCATGATCAAAAAGACTGAGAACCTGAGCATCCTGTCTCAACAATAAGTCTACAGCATCATTGAATCTTATGAGATTGAGATCAAGAAAGGAGCAGTTACTCCCACCAACCAGTCTGGAAACACCACTCTCATTGCTGGATCAAGCTCTTCTAGTAGCTCATACTTCCAGACTGATGTTCCTCCTTCTGCTACTATGATCCAATGTACAAGTTCCTCTGCTCCTCAAAAGCCTCTTACTATGATTCCTGATGAATATGTCCCAATCATGACTGTCTTCATGTCGTGCTATGATGCACTGATTTCTGGAAACATGACACCGGCCAGTTTTCAACCTGATGAATTGGAGAAGATCAATCCTGATGATTTGGAGAAAATAGACATTGATTGGTGCATAGCCATGCTGACTTTAAGGGCCAAGAGATTCATCAAAAGGACGGGTATGGATAGATTCAAGCAGGGAAAGACTCTTGGGTTTAACATCAAGAAGGTAAGGTGCTACAATTGTGACCAGCTGGGTCATTTTGCATGAAACTGCAAGGAGCCTTCCTCAAAAGATCAACATGAGAAGAAGACTTCCTCTGGAAAGCAAGTTGCTAATCCTTCCAATGCCAACATATCTTCAAGCTCCATATTTTTTGTCAAGCCGATGGACACTATCACTCGGGAGAACAGGCCAATGAAGTTGCTGATAAAGCCTTGATGGCAGATGTGGAAGAGAAAGGAAAGCGTGTCATGATCGAGCCAGCTGAAGATCTCACTAATGTATTAGCTGAGGTTATTTCTAAACTGTGTAGTGCTAGATCATGTTTAAATGAAATTCAAAAATATATATTCATCAATCAAGCTTTGATTGACGAATGAGATCACATTAAGGTGATGCACGACTCTGTGGCCAAAAATGAGAAATCGTACTTAAAGAAAATTCATGATATTTCTGGAGAAAACCGTTCTTTAATTGTGCAACTTAATACCCAAACCATTAATAATAGAATTTTAACTGAAAGAGTCCAAGAGACTGAAAAGGCTAAATTACAAGTTGACCACATGGATATGGATCAGAAAATTTTGTTTCGGATAATTGATAAACAATTTAATAGAAAAGGCACAGAGGGTCTTGGATATAATTCTCATCCACCACCTTACTCTAAGTCGGGTAGATTTGCTGACATGCCTGTTACTCATGTTCCTACTCCTTTTGTGTGTACTTTATCTGCTGATGATTATATTACATCCTCAGATTCTGATAGTTTTGCTTCATGTGCGGAGTCAAATTGTGTAACTACAGAGGATGATTGTGATGAGAGTTCTGGTCCTAGAATTGTTTTAAACAAACTTAAGTCGGATGAATGTAATAATATGTCCGTGTCAGAACCAGATATTTGTGAACACGTTGAACATTTGTATTTTGATTCTATGCCTTCTGAGCATGTGGGTTTGGAAAATGATATTTCTATGTTTAAAAATGTTTTACCTTTTATTCCTAAATCTCTGAATGACATGCCTTGTGTTACCAAGTTTAAAAGTGGAGGAATTATTGTGAATGTTGTACCACGAGAAACCATGAGCAACATGTAATTTTTCAGATTAAAGGAAGAACAAAGTCTTCAAGACAAAGTCACTAAAGAGAGAATCATATCATGTTCAGATGCCTCAACATCACAATCATCTTCATCTTGTGATGACAATTATCAGGCTAAGGCGTCTTGTGATAAAAAAAAATTTAGTTGTGGTGCTTCAAATCATGTATCAAAAAGTTATAAATTGACAACAATTGATTTTAATGAAGAATCATCTCCCAAATTTTTATTGAATTCAAATGTGCCATCTAAGTCTCCTCATTGTAGAAAATCTAGGCGTAAAACAATTAGAAATGCTAAAAATAGTTTGAAAAGAACCTGGAAAATTAAAAATAATGTTCTATTTGATGATCATGCTTCATCTAAGGAGGATTCTGATTATGATTTTCTTAAAATGTATTATATCGACAAGAAACTCCTTGATAGCAATGGACTTGGTAAAGTTGTCTAAATACTTTGTTGTGTATAGGGTCAACCAAGAAGAACCGAAGATAACATCTGGCATGTAGATAGTGGATGTTCAAGACATATGACCGATCAATTTAACTTGCTGCAAGATTATCATCCAATGGATGGAGGTTATGTAGCTTTTGCTGGCAATCCAAGGGGAGGAAAGATTGAAGGTCAAGGAACAGTAACTAATGGTGTAAATAGTTTGGAGAATGTCAACTTCGTTCCCCAATTGAAGTACAATCTGATGAGCGTTTCTCAGATCTGTGATAAAGATTTTTGTTCCCTGTTCAATTCAAGAGAATGTCTGATCTTGAAACCTAGAGTAGTGATTCAAGAAGAACTCATTCTCATGCGTGCTCCCAGAAGATACAACACTTATAGCTTGGATATGAACAACCATCGGGAATATAATCATGCTTTCTTTCAAAGCCTTCTGAAGATGAATCATTTCTGTGGCATAAGAAGTTGGGACACGTAAATTTCAAAACTATGAACCGTTTGGTTCGAGGAAACCTTGTCACCGGTTTGCCTCTCAAAGATTTTTCCCCTATGGAACACTGTATCTCTTGTTCCAAGGGAAAACAACACAAATCTACTCATAAGCCCAAAACCACAAATTCCATTGACTCCCCTCTCGAATTACTTCACATGGATCTCTTCGGTCCTGTGAGTGTCATGAGTCTTGGACGAAAATCCTACCGCTTGGTAGTAACCGATGACTTCTCTCGGTTTACTTGGGTGTTCTTCCTGGCTAAGAAAGAAGAGACGCCAGAGATTCTGAAGACTTATCTGCTTCAAATTGAGAACCTCTTCATTCTGAGTGTGAAGACTATCTGCAGTGATCATGGAACAGAATTCAAGAATACCACTCTTGATTCCTTCTGTGAAAGCAAAGGAATTTCTCGACAGTTCAGTGCACCGTGTACTCCTCAATAGAATGGTGTAGCTGAAAGGAGAAACCGCACATTGATTGAAGCTGCAAGAACTATGATCGTTGATTCCAAGCTTCCTGTCATGTTTTGGGCAGAGGCAGTTAATACCGCTTGTTTTATGCAAAATCGAGTTCTTATCACCAAAAGCTGCAACAAGACACCCTATGATATCATGTACAAGCAAAAGCCTGTTATTGATTTCTTCAGAATGTTTTGGTATGTGTACACGATGCTGAATACTTCTGATCAGCTAAACAAGTTTGAAGCCAAAGCCGATAAATGCTATTTTGTGGGCTATTCATCTAATCAACGGTCATTTCGTGTTTATAAGAAGCAGAGAGGGATGGTGTTGGAATCTATTAATATCAATTGGCATGAAAGCAATCATACGGACGCTGGGGACGGTCCTGATTGGACTTTTGATGTCGAATCTTTGTTTAAATCATTTAACCTTCCTGTATTTTTAAATGAATTAACTCCTGCTAATCCATACTTTTTTGTGAACAATCTAGGAAATATAAATGATCCAAGCCCTTGCTCATCCATCCCAAATGAAATCCCTGCCCCTGCTGATATTGAATCTAATGTGGAATCTTCCGGTTCTGGTGCAACAAGTGAAACTGTTGAAGACAACGCTATTCCAATAGTTGATGTTGGCCCTACAATCAACTGCTGCAGATCCCATTGTTGATGAAGATGATCCTCCTGTCAATAACATCACAAATCTGGATGAACTCTTGGAAGAAGATGAGATTCCTTAGTTGAGAATTCATAAGAATCATCGCACCAATAACATCATTGGTCCGCTCAATGTGGGTGTTCGTACCCGTAGTGCATGTGATGCATTAGATAACAGCATGTTCTCGTGCTTCATATCTCAAGTAGAACCTAAGAACATCAAAGCAGCTTTGCTTGAGAACAGTTGGGAGGAAGAAATGCAAGAAGAGTTACAGTAATTCTCAAAGTTAAATGTGTGGAATCTGGTGGATCTTCCCAAGAACAAAGTCCCAATCGGCACTCATTGGGTATTTCATAACAAAAAGGATGAAGGAGGGATTGTGGTTTGGAATAAAGCCCGTTTAGCTATTCAAGGATTCTATCTTGAAGAAGGAACTGACTTTGAGGAAGTTTTTGCACCAGTGGGTCGCTTGGAAGCCATCAGAATGTTTCTCGCCTATGCAGCCTCTATGACTTCACTATTCATCAAAGGGACGTCAAAAGTGCCACCGGGTTTCATGGATCCTAACTTTCCAGACCGTGTCTACAAATTAGACATGGCATTGTACGGTCTTCATCAAGCACCACGTGCGTGGTATGAGACGTTGTCTAAGCATCTACTTGATACAATCATGGTGCAAATCATGGTGCAAATTTATGTGGAAGATATCATCTTTGGATCCACAAATCCTCGTCTGTGCAAAGAATTCGAAGAAGTGATGCGTTCTAAGTTCGAAATAAGCTCTATGGGAGAAATGACAATCTTTTTGGGATTGCAAGTTGCAAGTTGATCAGTCCGAGTCGGGAATTCTCCTTCAAATATGTGAAGGAAATGCTAACCAAGTTCAAAATGGCTAAGTCCTATCCAGTCAAAACTCCTATAGAAGTTCGACATTGTCTGTCTCCCATTTTGGATTGTGAAAGCGTTGATCAGCACCTCTATTGCTCTATGATAGGATCTCTCATGTATCTCACTGCCAGCAGACCCGACATCATGTTTGTAGTGTGCTTGTGTGCACGTTTTCAGGCTAATCCTAAACTCTCTTATTTAGTTGCTGTCAAACGTATGTTGCGATATTTAAAGTATAAGCCAAAAAAAGGAAAGCACATATGTATTTTTGCCATGTTTCGTGTCATTTTAATTAGTTTTATATTCGATTTGAGTCGTTTTTTCATTCAATTAAGTCTTTGTTATGTTTACGGGTGCTCGTGTTAATAACAAGTAAAGAGCCGAAGAAACCGAGCACGAGAATGAAGCCCAAAACATCAAAAATGAAAAATCAGAAAATCCAGTCTTCGCGGTACGCGATGACCAGATGGGACTCTTTCGCGGTACGCGAGGGGCTTGACCATCTCTCTCGCGGTACGTGAGAGAGTTGTAATCCGTGAAAAAAACCTAAAAATCGAATTTAATAGAATTGTAATCCAATAATAAAAAAAGTTCGTATTCTAGCTGTCTAGAGAGAGTCCAGAGGCGATTTTGGGAGCAAGAAGTTGAATTGAAGTGCAAGATCGAAGCTTTTGGATTCTGGGTTCGTTGTATTAGCGTTATAGGGTTTAAAGTTCGAATCTTTATCTTTGATTTCTGTGTTTGAAACCATGATTTATGTTTATTACTTCTGATTTGGTTGTTTAAACATGATCCTAGGCTAAAACATTAATACTGCTTAGGTTAACGATGAATGCTTGTTAAAGTTTTAGTTTTTACTGGTTTTGGATTCGTATGATGATTTAATGATTTTGTAAACGATCCTAGTATGATAATTGTGATGTATAAGCATGTTTGAATCTGATTGTGTGATTGATTTAAATTCCTTGCGTTGATTGTGGTTGTCTGCCATGCTTAATTTGCGTATCTAGGTCATAGATCTTAAGGTTTATGATTTTGGTGGTTTGCTAGACGTAGTGACCATAGGAGTTGTGATTGATTACTGATTAGCGTTGAGTGTGTGTCCTAGTTCAATACCTGAGAGGTGAGAAGTAGTCGGTTAGTCTTCGTCATTAGGAATCCGATTATCAATTGTCTGAGAGGAAGTTGGTTTAGGTGTCTAGTGATTGTTGCTAGTCTGAATCATAGTTGTTATCCTAGGATTACCCCGTGCATTCCTTGATTGTATGGTGGATAGTGAGATTAAGAGGTAATCTGTTCATTAGGGTACTTGATCATAGTTGGAATTACCTAAGAAGTGATCTAACAATCTGGTGATTTTAGTACACTTTACGTAGTTTAGCTGGTGACACCCTGAGAGTGATTAGGGATCCACTAGGTTGTCTTTAGCAGTTATCCCTAGAAACCCAGATCCATCATACTTTCCATAATCGGTAGAAGTTGTGCTTTGCAAGTAGGATTTTGACCTACGTAGTAGTCTTCCCATCTCTTGATTTCACCTTTGTTCTTGTCTCTTGATAGTTGGTTCATCCTTAGTTTATTGCATTCATAGTTATAATCCGGTAGTGTAGAAAACCCCCTAACAAATCAATCTTTAGTTTGAGTCAGAGTCTAGTTTTGTTATTCTTAGTGTCTCTAGGGTTCGATAATCCGTTTTACCGTTAAGCTGTTCTACACTCGATAGGTCCACTTGCCTGTCAGTGCGGTTTAGTTCATAGGTTTTCCATTTATTACATAGGGGTCTAGGTTAGGTTTTTGGCCCCGTTGCCGGGGATACTTGGTAATAGCAATATTAGCTTCGACTAGTTCTTTGTTTGATTTTTGGTTTATTTGTTTTTTCTCTGAGTCTGTTCTGTGTGCTTATCTTTTGTGCTGACGTGCTTGTCTTCTTTGTTTATCTGTGTGTATAACTAAGAATCGAGTCTTTCTGTTCTGGAGTCTCAGTTTCTTCTTCCTATTGAGTCTTTCTGTTCATGCACAACACTCGCTCCCAGGGATCACCGTCTTATTCTACTTTCTTAGAGCCCGAGCAAGAGCTACACGAGCGCACCCAGAACTTTCGGGAGCGTTTGAAGCAGTTATGCGAAAACCAGGTACGTCTTATTAGCGTTATTCCATTTCCTACTATGGGTGACGCTGATCCACCAGCAAGGCGTACAGTACACCAGAGGACCAGTGATGGGGTCACGGGCGCGATATCTTCGATCACCCGCCCCGCCATTCCAAATGCCAATTCCTGGCAGATCCCATCACATGCCATGAGTACAATAACTCATGCTACTCAGTTCCATGGCCTTGAAGATGAGGATGCACCCGGACACCTGTCCCGCTTTGTTCGTATATGTGATACCTTTAATATCATGGTTGTATCTGAAGACGCTATCTACTTGTGTTTATTTCTATTCTCGCTCTCTGGGCGTGCATCTGCTTGGCTTGACATCCTTCCTGACAATTCTATCACCACCTGGGAGGATATTCAAGCAAAGTTCTACAAGAAGTATTATCCACCTTCCAAGGCCGCTCGCCTCAGGGATCAAATACACTCTTTTCGGATGGATCCCGATGAGCCTTATCATTTGGCCTAGGAGCGGTTTAACACGCTGTTGAGCCGATGTCCCCAGCATGGTCTTTCAGACTGGGCGATAGTGGAGAAATTCTACATTGGTCTCACCTTCGAGAAGCAACAAATGTTCAATACAACTGCGGGAGGCCATATAATGGAAAAGTTTGAGCCTGCTGAGTGTGAGGAGATATTCGAGATCTTCGCTAATGCCGAACATCAGTTCCCATCTTCTAGGACTTCCAATCCTAGTGCTAGATCATCTACCACATCTCATAGAGGTGTGCATCAGGTCACTCCTAAATCTAGCGTGGCCGCTGCCCTCGCCTCTATGGCTAATGAAATTAAGGAGCTGAATCTCAGTGCTCAGCGGTGTCAAATGTGCAGGGGAGGCCACGACACCCGTGATTGCCTAGTGAATAATCAAGAGCAGGTGAGCTATGTTGGCAACCGGTACCAGAACCGAGAGTATGACAATCAGAATTCATTTGGCTCGAGGTGGAGATCTGGACATAACCCACCGGGGTTTAATGGTCGTCGACAGTTTCAGCAGAATGGAGGAGGAGAGATAGGACCTAGCACGGGAAGCAGTGTCGACACGAATTCGATCAAAGAGATGCTTGAGACTCAGACACAGCTGCTTGCCCACCCAGTTCAATAGGACAGGGATGCTAGGCAGAGATTGGATGGTCACGACACTTTACTGAAAAATCAGCAATCAACATTCCATGATCTGCAACGCATGGTTGAGGACATTGCTAAGAGTCTGAAGGATCGACATGGAGGTCAATCTTCAGGCTCCAACGCTTCAGTGATGGCCGTGTCAGTCAGGAGTGTGGAGGAGAAAGAGGTTGTAGAGGATGACTCCCACTCCAGTTTGTACAACATTCTGTCACCTGAGGAAGTCAAGAAGATTGACTAGAAGGCTCGATTCACTGAGATCGATGCCAAGATAGCCGAGGAGCAGGTAGACGAGGAGATAGTAGTTGAGGTGCCTGCCGAGAAGGCAGAGGAGAAGAAGAAGGGGGCGGAGATGCAGACCCCCGAGATTGACCCGACTCGTGTTCCCTACCCAGCATCATATTTATGCTAGCACCTAGGTCGACAGTTTACCTTTGCACCACGCATTGGCCGACCTAGGTGCTAGCATAAATATGATGCCCTATTCCTTATATACGCAGCTAGACCTAGGTGAACCTCAGCTTATGCGCATGAGCATAGCCTTGGCTGACTGTTCAGTCAAATATCCACGTGGAATTGTGGAAAATATTTTAGTGAAAGTAGGCAAATTTGTCTTCCCCGTGTATTTTGTCATTCTTCACATAGAGGTGGATGATGGAGTCCCACTCATCCTCGGGCGCCCATTCCTGCACACTGCCAATGCAGTAATCAATGTCTTTGACGGGAAACTCACTTCATTTGGGGGATGAGTTGTTAATATTTGATGCCACACATTCTATGGAGGTTTTTGGTGAGCATAGCCACTCTGTGTGCATGCTTGTTGCCTTCATGGACTATCATCAGGACTTTGATCCACTGTTAGAAGTTGGTGAACCTGCCCCTAATTTAGAAGAACCATCCGATTGGGCAGTAGAGTTGGGGAAGTTATTGGATGAGCCGGACGAATACGGCGATGAGATGCCTAATGATCTGCTGGGGATGATGGCAGAGCTAGATGCAATCATAGGCAAAACCCCAAGTGTGGGGAAATTAGAAGAGAGTGTTGAGGATCCCGGAGATCCCGGTGGAGGTTTAGAGATCATATCCGTAGTTAATTCCATTCCTGAACCCTTACCCATCACTGTTGTACATTCTGAGGGGAGAGAGGTTAAGCCAAACCCTAGTTCCAGCCCTCCTAGGTTGAGGGTACTTCAAACCCCAACTGTGGGGATGTCTAGGGGTAACAAATCACTTGGTTATTTGATGCATATTACATTTGGACCGAATAGGTATAAGCTGTGGTGGAAGGATAGCGGTGATAGCCAAAAGGGATATTCGGTGTTTGTTTGGATGTTGGTAGTATCTAGAACCGGTGGATCACGGAGGATGAAGGCGGTTCCGATTAGAATCAAGGAGAAGCCTCCTGATAGGCGTGTTTGAGTCATGGGCAAGTGCCCGGGATGTAGAGTTTGTATGCTTACGTGGTCCGTGTCAGTGTCAATTTCTGTGTTTTATGTGTGTCATGTCCTGCAGGGATTCGCGCTTGATTTGGCACGGGAAATCATTGTGAACGACGTTCCAGGTATGTTTTGCAATGGTTTTTATCATAAGAGCGAGTTTTGTAAAAAATGGGGAACCAAAAATATTAAGAGGTTAAAAAATTTTCTAAGTATAAAAATTGGAAATTATTCTTAACTTTCTGTGAATGAAGGTCCTTCGTGGTACGCGAAGCCCTAGTGGCCAATCTTCGCAGTACGCAAAGGCCAAACTTTTTGGCCGGCTAAATCTCCAGTCCCTCGCGGTACGCGAGGGGTTGACAGGGTTTCTTCGCGGTACGCGAGGGGATCCTGAATTGCCCCTTTGCCCTTGTTTTCCCATGGTTTTCCACACCCGTCACCACCACCATCCACCACCACTACCATCACTCCTCACCATCACCTTTCATCTATCATCACATCCACCATCATTCACCCATCATCCATCTCATATCAAACACCACTCATCACCATGACCATGGGAAACTCGGGAATCGTTCGTAACCGATGCTATTTCTTGTTGTGGCGTTCATGTCTATGTGTTTGTCACCCATCGGGTACGTGTCCTTGCATTCTATCCAGAGTCAGTTTGAGTTAGTGAGTCCTTTATTTGTGTCAGTTGATGCTGCGGTTTTGTTGTGAGGTTTATTTTGCAGGTATTCTTCGTCTGTGTGTACTCAATCTCCATTTGGGCGGAACGAATGCTTCCATCACTTTGTAAAGGCAACCCATCAGTGTGTGCCATCGCGACCGAAATTCTATACGGTGCATACGAGGAAGAACGAAGCTGGATACACTTGAATGCATATCATTACCAGCTAAGTCGCTTCCTGTTTTTATTTCTGCATTTTTATTTTGTGTTATGTTTTGCTTCACATTGAGGACAATGTGTCTTTCAAGTGTGGGGATGTGAGTGTCTAAGTCTAGCTAGTTTGTGTCTTTATAAAAATCCAAAAATACAAAAAAAATATAAATTTCAAAAATGTCCTTTGAAATAAGAAGTTTTGCATAATAAAAGGAAAATGATAGTACAACTGGATCTACTTGTTTGTTTAAATGAATATAAAGAATAGAAAACACGTCTAATTAGGGATGTTTTGGTAGACCCAGCCAGCTTGAATAGCTTAAATAGCCTGTGAGTGTTAATTAGGATTAATCACTTAATAAATTCATGATATCTTGCGGGTACTCATCTTAGGGAAGTGGTAATACTGAAACTGTCAACATAGGGTGATAGGTACCATGTTAAGCTAAAATTTAGAGGTTTTTAAAAACTTTCATGGCACACCACTCTCTTTTTATGAGAATAAATCCGAGTTTCGGTGGCGCCCATTCCATAAATCCACAATTTTCATAATTATGAGCTTAATTATTTAGAAAACTGAGTCTTGCTTATGTGTTTCCCTCTTGGATGGCGACTTGGAGAATACACCCCTAAGTGAGATTTATGTGCTTAAATGTGTAGAATCTAGTCTATGTGTTAGATTCCGGGATAGTGACTTGGTTAAGACGTCTCTTGACGAAAGTTCTTATGCTTTAATTAACGCTCATTTCCACCCATTCATTCCATAATCCATTGATTTCTAAAAATATGTAAATCTTTGTTTAACGTGGTAGGCAAATCTACATGGTTTAACCCGTGCCTAAACATGACCATGAGACGGGATTAGGTAGAGCTGTAACTTCTAAGTGTGAGTCACATAGATGGATTGATTGTTGTATAAAAAGGAATTAGAACACATTACAGGGGCTAGATAGTTGGTGCTTGGGTTTAATCGGACAGAAAATACTGATTATTGCTTTTTAACGCGTAAGTATGTTTAGCTAATTGGTAATTGATTCTGAAGTTAGATTTCAGTTATGATTCCATTACAGAATTTTTCGAGGACGAAAAAAGGTTAAGTGTAGGGATGTTTGATATGTTGCAAAGCACACATGTATTTCCGCCATGTTTCGTGTCATTTTACTTAGTTTTATATTCGCTTTGATCATTTTTTCATACATATGAGTCTTTGTTATGTTTACAGTTGCTCGTGGTAATAACAAATAAAAACCCAAAGAAACCGAGCATGAGAATGAAGTCCAAAAGATCAAACGTGAAATATCTGAAAATCCAGTCATTCGCGGTACGCGAAGACGAGATGAGACTCTTTCGCGGTATGCGAAGAAGCCGTAAATCCAGCCCGAATAGTTTGGCCCTCGCGGTACGCGAGGGGCTTGACCATCTCTCTCGCGGTACGCGAGAGAGTCGTAATCCTTGAAAAAAAACCTAAAAATTGAATTTATTAGAATTGTAATCCAATAATCAAAAAAGTTCGTATTCTATGCATCTAGAGAGAGTCCAGAGGCGATTTTGGGAGCAAGAAGTTGAATTGAAGTGCAAGATCGAAGCTTTTGGATTCCGGGTTCGTTGTATTAGCATTCTAGGGTTTAAAGTTCGAATATTTATCTTTGATTTCTGTGTTTGAAACCATGATTTATGTTTATTACTTCTGTTTTGGTTATTTAAACATGATCCTAGGCTAAAATATTAATACTGCCTAGGTTAACGATGAACGCTTGTTAAAGTTTCAGTTTTTACTGGTTTTGGATTTGTATGATGATTTAATGATTTTGTAAACGATCCTAGTATGATAATTGTGATGTATAAGAATGTTTGAATCTGATTGTGTGATTGATTTAAATTCCTTGATTGTGGTTGTCTACCATGTTTAATTAGCGTATCTAGGTCATATATCTTAGGGTTTGTGATTTCGGTGGTTTGCTAGACGTAGTGACCATAGGAGTTGTGATTGATTACCGATTACAGTTGAGTGTGTGTCCTAGTTCAATACCCAAGGTTAGTCTTCGTCATTAGGAATCCGATTGTCAACTGTCTGAGAGGAAGTTGGATTAGGAGTCTAGTGATTGTTGCTAGTCTGAATCATAGTTGTTATCTTAGGATTACCCTGTGCATTCCTTGATTGTATGCTGGATAGTGGGATTGAGAGGTAATATGTTCATTAGGGTACTTGATCATAGTTGTAAATACCTGAGAAGTGATCCAACAATATGGTGAGTTTAGTACACTTTAGGTAGCTTAGCTGGTGACACCCTGAGAGTGATTAGGGATCCACTAGGTTGTCTTTAGCAGTTATCCTTAGAAACCCATATCCATCATAGTTTCCAGAACCGGAAGAAGTTGTGCTTTGCAAGTAGGATTCCGACCTAGGTAGTAGTCTTACCATCTTTTGATTTCACCTTTGTTCTTGTCTCTTGATAGCTGATTCGTCCTTAGTTTATTGCATTCATAGTTATAATCCGGTAGTGTAGTAAAACCCCCAACCAATTAATCTTTAGTCCGAGACAGAGTCTAGTTTTGTTATTCATAGTGTCTCTAGGGTTCGATAATCCGATTTACCGTTAAGCTGTGCTACACTCGATAGGTCCACTTGCCTGTCAGTGCGGTTTAGTTCATAGGTTTTCCATTTATTACTTAGGAATCTAGGTTAGGTTTTGTTAGTTTTATATAGACCGTCTGGACGACATCAGTTATCCCAAAACTGATTTGTTTGATCTTGTGGCTTATTCAGATTCGGACTACGGGGGATGCAACTTAGACCACAAATCCACTTCTGGAGGTTATCAGTTCCTTGGAAACCGCCTTGTCTCATGGCAATGTAAGAAACAATCCACCGTTTCCCAATCCACCGTCGAAACCAAATACATTGTCGCAGCCCTTTGTTGTTCCCAAGTCAGATGGATACACCATCAGATGCTTGACTATGGGATCATATTCCATGAGACACCAATTCTGTGTGACAACACTGCCGTTCCTCATATCACCAAAAACCCAGTTCAGCACTCCAAAACCAAACACATTGAGATCAAACATCACTTTATCCGTGACTGTGTTGAAAAGAAACATATCCAAATCGTTGAAGTCAAAACCGATGTAACATCCTAAAAATAATAAAACGAATAAATATAGCGAGACCGGTGGTTTAGTTGGAATATTTAAACAAAAAGGGAGCAGGCCGGGGCCCGGCTTCAATGGGCCGAGGGAAGCCCATGCGCATAAGAGGCAAGGCAGCCCTCTTCCCTGCTCATTTCCCCAACTCACGCAGCTTTTAGAGAGAGAAAGGAGAGCTCGGGTCTAGAGAGAGAAAGTGACGGATCAACTCGGAAATTCAGGAGAACGTTGCTGCTGTTCTCGTGATCATATCCTCTGAATCAGAAATCCAATCCAGGTAACGATTCGATCACATTATGAGTTTTTGTTCGTTTTGGGAGTTTTCGGGTTTTGGCTAAAAGATAACGATTTTTGCGGATGAAACTTGAAAGTGAACTTAGGTATAGCATCTAGAATGAAAAATGAACGTTTTGATCAAAGAAAATCTAGATATCGACATGATCAGATTCGCATGCAGAACATTCGGATTTTTGGGGAAGGCGATAAGTGCAGACCCATCGAAACTACTTAGTTTCGATATGTGCAGACCCATCGAAACTACTTAGTTTCGATATGTGCAGACCTATCGAAACTACCCAGTTTCGATATATGCAGGCCCAATCGAAACTACCATAGTTTCGATATGAGCCCCCGATCCAAAGCTAAGATAATACATAAGTTACTTATCGAAACTACCTCGAAACTACCTATCGAAACTATCTATCGAAACTACCTATTGAAACTACCAAGTTTCGACAGAAACAACCTATCGAAACTACCAAGTATCGATATAAGCTAATCAATCGAAACTACTATGTTCAAGCATAGTAATGTCTAGTGTCATCTAGGAGCACCATCTTATGTGTATGACTTTATTATACAGATCGTGAGTGACATTAGTGAAGCCCAGTAGCCAGCTTAGTGTATTACAGAAACTACTCATCAGGTGAGTTCTATGTGCCCCCTTCTATGTAATGTGCAAATGTTTTCAAATGTTTTGGGGCTGAGATGTATACACTAAGTGAATAAATGTTATGAATGTCAAGGTGATCATATGTGTTATACAAGTATATATATATACCTATACACGAAAGAGAAATTATGAATAAAGAATGAAAAGCATGATTATAAAGAATGAACGAAAGTATAACACCATATGAAAGAATGAAATCCTGCTTTATATCCATGTATATATTGCTTGCAAAGAATGAAATGAATGAATGTCATAACATATAAGAATGAAATCTTGCTTTATATCCATGTATATATTGCTTGCCAAATACAGAAAATGTTATGGACGCTTCGATGATAACGGCTACTTCGGTAGACGGACGACCATGTGACTATTTTATAACCGGGACAAGTGCGCTCCTTCATCGGCTAGGACGTACTAATGCCATTAATCGACGGTCGAAGCAATTGGCATATTATAGTAGAACGGTTGTATAAATAATAGTCGCATGGGAAACGGATACCTTCGGGTAGACGGGCGAATTACGGCCTACGACGGTAGGACGGTTGTAAGTCATGACGGACGGACAAAGATTGCCGGACGGTTGTAAGAATAAAATGACGGACGGCACTAGTTGCCGGACGGTTGTAAGTATAGGTGGGCCATGATGATGGACCACGGCGATTGTCTTTGTGACATTCGTAAGCAAATGACGGGTTGATCACCCTTATATAGTATGACCCATGAAATTAAAGAAAGAAAGAAAAGAAAGAAAAGGGTGAATGCATATATATATATATGAAATCACAAAAATACAGAAAAGAAAGATGAAAAGAAAGACAAAAGTTATGAATACGTATTTATATGAAGGACTATACAGTAATGCATACTTATAAAGTAAAGAATAGAATGTTTATATCAAATTGCATTAAACTAGAACTCACCAGCGTTAGCTGACTTTTAGTATACATTTCAGGTAAAGGAAGAAAAGGTCGTGCGATGGCGTGAAGGTTACCCGGCACAAGACTGACATCCCACTTTTGTTTGTTAAGACTTCCGCTGTTATGTAATGTAATTGAATGATGAATGTTTTAAATTTAAGTTCAGTATTTATGGCTATGTTTATGAGTAAATCCAACAAGTGAGGTCACCCGGGAAAGGGGCCTTACAAGTTGGTATCAGAGCAATAGTTTGAGAGATTTAGACATCCCTAAATGTCTAGACTCAAACTGATTATGGGACCAACGCACGGATGTCAGTATGGGTAACCAACGCCAACGCTAGCACGGTAAGTAAGTCATAAAGTTAATACTCTTGCATAGGAATAGATACCTTAACTTAGAACAAATAGATGTTAATGCCACGACTGATTTGAAGAGTTTCGAACCCGAAAAGCAATGTAAATTAGTAATCACAAACCGGTCACTGTAATTAAGAATTTACCTTGCTCGTACTGTTCCAAACTATGATCTGAAGAAATGACATTGATGTATTCCCTTTTTAACTATCAGGAAATTAAGAACTATGGCTGGTGGAGGAAGAACAGGACCTCGAGGCGGTCGCACTGGCCGACGAGGTAGACCTCCGTTGAACCCAAGATTTGAAGAAGAAGAGAGTGTGCACGCAGAGCACACCGAAAGTGTGCACGAAACAGAAGTGACCCCAATTATGAACGACAGTCCAGGGCCTATACAGTTGGAGCCTGAAGTCAGGGATGCTATTGCCCATGAAGTTGTGCTCACTTTGAAGAAGGTATTGCCTGATCTACTATCCGAGGCAATAAAGAAAAGTAAGGAGGAGGATGAAGGAGACAATGAAGAGAAAGTATATGACAGTGATGGGGATGAAATAAAGATTGGATCGAGCAATCGTGGGTGCACTTACAAAGGTTTCAAGGACGGAGACCCACCCAAGTTCGATGGGAGCAAAGATTCAGTGGCAACGCTTGAATGGATTGAGAGGATGAGTGCTGTAATCAACATCAGCGAGTGTCGACCAGACCAGGCTGTTAAATATGTTGCTCATTCTTTCACCAACGAAGCCCTAGGTTGGTGGAGGAACATTCAGAGGACAAAGTCTCCAAACGCTCTTGCAAGAATGACATGGGAAGAACTGAAAAAGCTGGTAATTCAAAAGTTCTGTCCCCAGAACGAAATTGATCGAGTGGAAAATGAATTCCTAAACCTTAAAGCTGGCAACAAGACACACCGCCAGTATACTTCTAGATTCAATGAGTTGGCACAGCTGGTACCCCACCTGGTGGAGACAGAAGAGTGAATGATCAAGTATTATGTGAAGGGCCTACCTCAAAGGGTCCGTGTCCACGTGAAAGCCAACCTACCCTCGACCTTCGAGTCGGTAGTGAATCTGAGCGGAATCGTCTACGACGATTATGCCAATGAGGACCCACCAACAGAAACCCAAAAGAGAAAGTGGGAGAACCCGTCTAGAGGCATCGGAAGAGGGAACGTAATAACTGAAAATAAGAAACCAAGGTCGGACAAATATGAAACCTGCAAGAAATGTGGAAGGCAACATTTTGGCGAGTGTCGGGTCGGCTCCACCACATGTTACAGGTGTGGGAAGGCGAGGCACTACTCTCGTGACTGCTTGAGAGACACTAAATGCCAAGTATGTGGACTGTTTGGTCACCTGACTAAGGATTGCAGAAAAGCCAGACAATCTGGTTCGGGAAAAGAAAAGGAACAGGAACAACCAAAGACTAGGACTCGAGCTTACGCCCTGACTGAGGAGGAAGCAAGGGGAAATCCTGATGTTGTGTCAGGTACGTTCCTAGTTAATGATGAACATGCGGCTATATTATTTGACTCGGGTGCTAGTAAAAGCTTTATATATCAAATGCCTTTAGTCGAAAACTGAATTGCACTATCAACACAGTAGTAAAGGCCTTTAGTGTACAAACTGCCGTTGGTAAAAATTCGGCAGTATTCCAAGTAACAGAGGATTGCATAATAGAAATAGAGGGTCATAAATTTCCTTCTAGATTATTCCTTCTCACCTTAGGAGGATTCGATATAGTATTGGGTATGGATTGGCTAGCTGCCAACGAAGCTCAAATCATATGTAAACGTAAGAGGATACACCTCAAAGGTCCTAGCCGCAGTCCAATTACGGTTTATGGGGATTGGAATTGCACAATGCCGAACGTCATCTCGATGATTAAGGCCGAAAGTTACATGAGGCGCGGCTGCGAAGCTTATCTGGCATATGTTATAGATGATAGAATGAAAACGAAAGAACTCAAGAATGTACCCGTGGTGTGCAATTTTCCGGAAGTATTCCCTGAGGATCTACCTGGGTTGCCACCCGATCGGGAAATAGAATTTCAGATTGATTTACTGCCAGGAGCTGAGCCCGTTGCCAAAGCCCCCTACCGATTGGCTCCGTCAGAAATGAAGGAATTGATGTCCCAACTAGAGGAACTAACCGAGAAAGGATTTATTAGGCCGAGCATCTCACCATGGGGCGCTCCGGTACTATTTGTAAAGAAGAAGGACGGCAGTATGCGCATGTGTATCGACTACCGCGAATTGAACAAGAGAACATTAAAGAACAAATACCCACTGCCTAGAATAGACGACCTTTTTGATCAACTGCAAGGTGCGAGTTGGTTCTCAAAGATCGATCTTAGGTCGGGTTACCATCAGTTGAAAGTAAGAGAAGAAGACGTTCCAAAGACCGCATTTCGCACGCGTTATGGGCATTATGAGTTTCTCGTGATGTCCTTCGGATTGACCAACGCACCAGCAGCATTCATGGATTTGATGAATAGAGTATGTCGACCAATGTTGGATCGATCGGTGATAGTCTTTATAGATGACATACTGGTGTATTCAAAAAGCGAGGGTGATCACCACTGTCACCTAAGAGAGGTTCTGGAGGAGCTAAAGAAGGAAAAGTTGTACGCAAAATTCTCCAAATGCGCGTTCTGGCTTAGGGAAGTCCAATTCCTAGGTCATGTAATAAACCCAAACGGCATCATGGTGGATCCTGCAAAGATCGAGACAGTAAAGGAATGGAACATCCCAAAGACACCAACAGAGATACGAAGCTTTCTAGGGTTGGCAGGCTACTATCGAAGGTTCATCCAAGATTTCTCAAGAATTGCCTCGCCGCTAACCAAACTGACACGGAAGGAAGTAAAGTATGAATGGGGTCCAACCCAAAACAACGCGTTTAAAGAACTTAAGACACGATTAACTCAAGCTCCAGTCTTAACACTACCGGAGGGAAATGAAGACTTGGTAGTCTACTCTGACGCTTCAGGGCAGGGTTTAGGGTGCGTACTCATGCAACGAGGAAAGGTAATTGCTTATGCATCGCGGCAACTAAAGATTCACGAGGTTAACTACCCAACGCACGATCTAGAATTAGCAGCAGTAGTTTTCGCGTTGAAAATATGGGGACACTACTTGTATGGAGTTAAATGCACCATCTACTCCGATCACAAAAGCTTGAAATACTTTTTCGAACAAAAGGAACTAAACATGAGGCAAAGAAGATGGTTAGAGCTACTGAAAGACTATGACTGTGAGATATTGTACCATCCAGGCAAGGCAAACGTAGTGGCTGACGCTTTAAGTAGAAAGGAAGAATCGGCATCTATCCGGATCAAAGCGTGTCAGTTGATTATAACGCCAGACTTAATGGGTGAAATATCAAAGGCACAAGATGAAGCATTGTTAGAAAGAAATGTGAAACGGGAAAGAATAGTAGGACAACAAGGGAACTTAGATGCGAATGCATACGGAGTACGAACTAGGTTTGGCCGGATGTGGATACCTAAGATTGGTGAGCTTAGAGCCAAAATACTCGATGAGGCCCATAAGTCTCGCTATTCTATCCACCCCGGGACAAACAAAATGTATCAAGACTTGAAGAAAGAATACTGGTGGCCTGGCATGAAGAATGATGTGACAGAATACGTGAGCAAGTGCCTAACGTGTTCTCTAGTTAAGGCCGAGCACCAGAAACCATGCGGTAAAATGCAACCTTTACCAATACCGGAATGGAAGTGGGAAGAGATCACAATGGACTTCATTACCAAGCTACCGCGAACAGCTAAAGGCAATGATACCATTTGGGTGATCGTCGACCGCTTGACAAAGAGTGCTCACTTCTTGCCAATACGAGAAACTTCTTCTTCGGAAAAGCTAGCAGAAGTATTTATCAAGGAAATTGTGAGCAGACATGGTATGCCACTGTCGATTGTGTCTGACAGGGATACTAGATTCACGTCAAGGTTTTGGAAGAAATTCAACGAAGCAATGGGCACTAGACTAAACATCAGCACCGCTTACCACCCCCAAACCGACGGACAATCGGAAAGGACCATTCAGACCTTGGAGGACATGCTCCGGGCCTGTATCATTGACTTCGGTGGGAGTTGGGACAGCCATCTACCATTGGCAGAATTTTCATATAACAACAGCTATCACTCGACTATTGGCATGCCGCCATTTGAAATGTTGTATGGGAGGAAATGTAGGACCCCGGTTTGTTGGGGGGAAATTGGACAGAAGGATTTTGCAAGTCTCGAAGTGGTCAAAGCTACTTCTGAGAAATTTGATCAAATCAAGGCTCGTATGAAAGCCGCAAAAGACAGACAGAAATCATACGCGGATAAGAGAAGGAGGGATTTAGAGTTTCAAGTAGGGGACATGGTACTGTTGAAAGTATCACCGTGGAAAGGAATCATTCGGTTCAGAAAGCGTGGCAAACTAAGTCCAAGGTTTGTCGGACCTTTCAAGATTGTAGCAAGAGTGGGTCAAGTTGCTTACAGACTCGACCTACCCGTCGAGCTTAGTGAAATACACCCTATGTTCCACGTGTCGCACTTACGCAAGTGCCTAGCTGACGACACAGCTCACATACCTTACGACGAGATCGAAGTGGATAACAGTCTAAATTATGTAGAGGAACCAATAGCCATTCTTGACCGAGCTGAGAAACGACTACGCAATAAGTCGATACCGTTAGTCAAGATACAATGGAAACACAGAAAAGGGTCAGAAGCTACGTGGGAAAAAGAAGACGAGATGAAGGGACTATACCCTCAATTGTTTAACCTATGAACAGTTTCGAGGACGAAACCTCTTTAAGGAGGGTAGACTTGTAACATCCTAAAAATAATAAAACGAATAAATATAGCGAGACCGGTGGTTTAGTTGGAATATTTAAACAAAAAGGGAGCAGGCCTGGGCCCGGCTTCAATGGGCCGAGGGAAGCCCATGCGCATAAGAGGCAAGGCAGCCCTCTTCCCTGCTCATTTCCCCAACTCACGCAGCTTTTAGAGAGAGAAAGGAGAGCTCGGGTCTAGAGAGAGAAAGTGACGGATCAACTCGGGAATTCAGGAGAACGTTGCTGCTGTTCTCGTGATCATATCCTCTGAATCAGAAATCCAATCCAGGTAACGATTCGATCACATTATGAGTTTTTGCTCGTTTTGGGAGTTTTCGGGTTTTGGCTAAAAGATAACGATTTTTGCGGATGAAACTTGAAAGTGAACTTAGGTATAGCATCTAGAATGAAAAACGAACGTTTTGATCAAAGAAAATCTAGATATCGACATGATCAGATTCGCATGCAGAACATTCGGATTTTTGGGGAAGGCGATAAGTGCAGACCCATCAAAACTACTTAGTTTCGATATGTGCAGACCCATCGAAACTACTTAGTTTCGATATGTGCAGACCTATCGAAACTACCCAGTTTCGATATATGCAGGCCCAATCGAAACTACCATAGTTTCGATATGAGCCCCCGATCCGAAGCGAAGATAATACATAAGTTACTTATCGAAACTACCTATCGAAACTACCTATTGAAACTATCTATCGAAACTACCTATCGAAACTATCTATCGAAACTACCTATCGAAACTACCAAGTTTCGACAGAAACAACCTATCGAAACTACCAAGTTTCGATATAAGCTAATCAATCGAAACTACTATGTTCAAGCATAGTAATGTCTAGTGTCATCTAGGAGCACCATCTTATGTGTATGACTTTATTATACAGATCGTGAGTGACATTAGTGAAGCCCAGTAGCCAGCTTAGTGTATTACAGAAACTACTCATCAGGTGAGTTCTATGTACCCCCTTCTATGTTATGTGCAAATGTTTTCAAATGTTTTGGGGCTGAGATGTATACATTAAGTGACTAAATGTTATGAATGTCAAGGTGATCATATGTGTTATACAAGTATATATATATACCTATACACGAAAGAGAAATTATGAATAAAGAATGAAAAGCATGATTATAAAGAATGAACGAAAGTATAACACCATATGAAAGAATGAAATCCTGCTTTATATCCATGTATATATTGCTTGCAAAGAATGAAATGAATGAATGTCATAACATATAAGAATGAAATCTTGCTTTATATCCATGTATATATTGCTTGCCAAGTACAGAAAATGTTATGGACGCTTCGATGATAACGGCTACTTCGGTAGACGGACGACCATGTGACTATTTCATAACCGGGACAAGTGCGCTCCTTCATCGGCTAGGACGTACGAATGCCATTAATGGACGGTCGAAGCAATTGGCATATTATAGTAGAACGGTTGTATAAATAATAGTCGCATGGGAAACGGATACCTTCGGGTAGACGGGCGAATTACGGCCTACGACGGTAGGACGGTTGTAAGTCATGACGGACGGACAAAGATTGCCGGACGGTTGTAAGAATAAAATGACGGACGGCACTAGTTGCCGGACGGTTGTAAGTATAGGTGGGCCATGACGATGGACCACGGCGATTGTCTTTGTGACATTCGTAAGCAAATGACGGGTTGATCACCCTTATATAGTATGACCCATGAAATTAAAGAAAGAAAGAAAAGAAAGAAAAGGGTGAATGCATATATATATATATGAAATCACAAAAATACTGAAAAGAAAGATGAAAAGAAAGACAAAAGTTATGAATACGTATTTATATGAATGACTATACAGTAATGCATACTTATAAAGTAAAGAATAGAATGTTTATATCAAATTGCATTAAACTAGAACTCACCAGCGTTAGCTGACTTTTAGTATACATTTCAGGTAAAGGAAGAAAAGGTCGTGCGATGGCGTGAAGGTTACCCGGCACAAGACTGACATCCCACTTTTGTTTGTTAAGACTTCCGCTGTTATGTAATGTAATTGAATGATGAATGTTTTAAATTTAAGTTCAGTATTTATGGCTATGTTTATGAGTAAATCCAACAAGTGAGGTCACCCGGGAAAGGGGCCTTACAACCGACAAGCAAACCGCAAACATCTTCATAAAAGCCTTTGACTTTGCCAGATTTTCCCAACTGGTCGAGATGCTTGGTATGATCAATTTTCAGTAATCCTTGTGTATATTAGTCTGCTATATGTTTATGCTTAAAATTCTGAAAATTACCAAAAAGATTTTATTTTCTGTACAGTTATTTCTTAGTTTACAAGCAAAACTTTTGAGGGAGAAATTGAAGTCATTTTTTTTATATTGAAAAGAATTGTTTTGTTTTTAGTTTTAAAAAGAAAAAGAAAAAGAAATTGCATAGTTATGCTTGAACCTAGTTCTATACATTTTAAACTTTCAAGTGGTATCAAAATTCTGTGTTTCAGGAAAGTTGAATCTAACCTTTGAGAAATGATAGTGTCTGATCACATCTCTTGAACATGGAATGGACCAAAAGCGATGGTGTTTACTGAGGTATAGCTGGTAGGTCCGACATATGGTTAAAACTTGTAAGTAGTGTGAAAACCTAAATCTTATCTCAAACTTGTGTGTTCGAACCCATTATTAAAACACCATTTTATCTATTAAGAAAACCAATTCAATCAGATATAATTCTACGTGTTGGATTCCTATTCATACGCTAGGTGACCGTCAATGTAACGACATTTACTACCGATGACCCCGTATGTTTTTCTTACGCAAATATCTCAGGTGTTCATTTGTTTCCCATCCGTTTAGATGATTTGACCGGTCTATTTTGCTTATGCAAAGATCTCGGGTGTTCAACATTTTCCTATCCGCTTGGATAATTTTATGACTTCTTCTGTTTTGCTTATGCAAAGATCTAAAATGTTCGTACCTTTTTAATATCTATTTGGATATTTTTCATTTTACATCTTCTAATCCACTTGGATTTATTATTTTATTTTGGTGGTATCTTTGACTTACAAAGATGGTACCTTGGACAATCAGAAATAGACAACAGGATGAATACGGGATTTCTTGAGGATTGATAGGTTTTCAAAACCATTTTATTTCAATATGTGGGGTACACCTTGCATCTTTCTTAAATGGTACCATTTAATCACATGAAAAACTATGTACACATAAATGTTCGGGTTTACTTTGCACAAATATCCACTATCTTCAGTGACTCATAGAAGTTGACTGCAAAAGGAAGTGTTTCAATAGACTGACCAGATCTGATCTCATGTTGGATCTTTTCCAAGAAAATAAGTGTAAATAACCTGTGAATATTTTATTTTATGTCTGTATAAATGTGTAAATATTTGAGTAGTCTTGTTTCATTTCTCCTTAGCTGTTCATGTCTATTGAAACTACATCAGACACCCAAAACTTTCAGTTACCTGAAACTTCCAGTCACCCGAAACCTTTGCCTTGGTGAACCCGAAACTTTTCCTCACCCGAAACTACTTTGACCTATCGAAACTAGTTGTTTCGACAGGGGTAGTTTAGTCTTTTGCCATATGCAAATTAAATGTCTTCATAATCAAACTTTCCCTTCATGCTAAGTTTCACTCGTCATTCTCTGAAAGCCCTTTCACCATCCTTTTCACACACAAAATCTCTCTAAGCATTCGGTCTGAGTTGCAAAATCAGGGTTTACAACCTGATCCTCTGTTGTCATCTTCATCAGGTATCGATTTCGGCTCTTGTGTGTGTGATTTTGCAAAATGCTAGACCTTGGGTTTTTATTGTTGAAAATTTTACGACTAAATAATCATAATCAAATTTTGTGAGTTCAGTTTTTATTTATAATCATCACCATTATTTGTGAACTCACATCGTGTGTACATATTTGCATATTTGTCTTTGAATCATCGGTAAGATGGAGTTTCTACCCTCACAGGCTACACTCACCCTTTCATTTATCTTTCTCAACTGTTTGATAAATGTTTCTTTTTTGTGTCTGTATATACCTTTGAGTCTTTGATTCTATGTCCTTGAAATTATCTATCTGTTGAGGGTTTGAGCATCCAAACTGGTAGTTTCGATAAAAAGGGTGTTTCTCTTTTAAAAAGGTTTTTCAAAATTTGAACAGTTTTTAATCGAAACTAGTTGTTTCGATGCCCAATATGCTCGAACCTTTGAAATTGTGTTCAAGTCTCTGTGCCCGAAACTACTTAGTTTCAGTTGTTGGTTTAAAAGTTTATAAGTATTGACCGATAGTTTCGATTGAGTTCATTCACCCGAAACTAGTAGTTTCGATAATACTTGTTTCAGAAATTTTCAAAGTGTTGGTCATGTTTCTGTTAAAATTTTTTTTCTAAGTGTCAAAACCTGATGAATTTTTGATTGTATGCAGATATGGATCTTCTATTTGTGAAAAAGGCATAATGTATGTGCCTTCCTTGATGCTAATGATGTAAAGAGTGCCGAGTTTGTTCCAGTCCTGAATTTCCTGTCAATCTCTAATATTAGCTTCGCTATAAGCCACAACCTACCTGTGTTTGAGACCACAATAAGGGAGTTTTGGGAGACTGCAGAGATCATAACTATTGATAATGTGGAGCATATAAGGGGAATTGTTCATGGCCATCAAGTTATATTCTCAGATGATATTGTCAGAGAGGTGCTACAGTTTAATGACGATCATCAAGCTCTTACTGAATTTCCAACATTCTACATCAAGGAATGTTTTAGAAGAATGTGTTATCCAAATGAATTCAAAAGTGGCCAAATCATCAAGAATTCCATTCCACCACAATGGAGATATGTTATGCACGTGTTCATCCACTGCCTGTCCATCAGAAAAGGGGGTTTTGATTCTGCCAATGCCTTGGTGTCATCTGCTATTTTGGGGTTGATCAAGGGAAGAAATTATAACTTTTCTGGTTTGGTATTCATACATCTGAAAGAGAATTTAACTGGACTAGTGAAAGAGAAGTTCCTGGTTTATCCAATATTTTTATAGATTATCATCAATCATCTGCATCCAGACCTTCAACAAGGTGCAAATATTCTTGTTCTTGACCATATGTTTGCCAAGACTGCCAGCTACATGAGGAGTTCAAACAAAAGAACAAACAAAGCAATTGATGGCATTCATCTCTTTGGTCATATTATTGGGGAAGAAGAAGAGTTCATTCCAAACATAGATCCAGATCTAGAAGTTTAAACCTCATCATTCTAGGAGGAGGAAGAAGTAGAGGTGGAACAAGATCAAGGGAACCAGCAAGAGGCTGAAGCTGAAGTTGAAATCCCTATCAGTCAAGAAGAAGAACAACCTATTAATGAGCAAGTGATAGAGGCTCCTTTTGTTGAACAAGTACATATAGATATAGATCCAGTGATTAATGTTGAAGCTGGTCTACAAGGAGCTGAGGAGGAGATTGCACAGTCTAGTGGGACTCTGGATGCAGGAATCTACGGGTTAGACTACTACAAGTCAGACTCTGATGCTCAAACTAAACCCCATGCATCATCTTCCAAAAGACAAGTTGAGTCAGGTTCTGACTATGAAGAAGAGGAGCCTATGGAAAAGAAAATTAAGACTAGACTCGAAGATGTGTCATCCTCTTCTGATTCTCTATTTGATACACCTCAGCCAACACCTCAGCCAACACTTCAACCAACACCACCACCATCTCCACCACACGTACACATTCCTACACCACCTGCTCATGAACCAACACTCTCAGTGCCAAGAGTGAAAACCATGAGTTTGGAAGTGAAGAAACTACATAATCATATTCAAGAAAAGGACAAAGTGATTGAAGGATTAACAACTGAATTAAATGAATGCAAGGAGGAAGTCAAAGACTCGAAGCTAGAAGTTGGGGGGTTTAGGCACCCAACTTGACTCTCAACAAACTCAGTTGGAAGCTTAACATAAGATAATCTCTTAACAGCAGCAAGACTTCAAGACATTAGTTGAATCTGTTGAGCAACTCAAGGCATTACTAGTCAAACCTGTGCAACATCAAGCAACTCATTCCACATCGCAGGGGGAGACCACTTCTGCTAGTGAACCTTCTCCCCCTGCTTTTGCTACAAACCTTGAGTCAGCAATGACTATCTTTTCTAGCCCTGCTGCCAAGACAAAGGAAGCTGTCGAAGTAAAGATTGAAGAACCAGAGTTCGACCTTTCCTCAGCAAGTGAAAGAATAGCTGCTGGGGAGTGTGGGAAGGGAACTGAAACTAATGTTGAAGTGGTGGTTCTAGATAAGGAAGACGTTGCATCTGATGATGAACTCAATGCCTTACTGGATGAGATTGACAATTTTGGTTTTAATGTACTATATCCAGAGATCTTACCTACTGAAGAAAAGGAGACTGAAAAGATCAGATACTTTATTGAAGAAGGAGATGAAATCCAAGCCCTATCTGATGAAGATCAAACTGAAGAAGATGTCCAGGTCAACATAGTGAAGCCTGTAGTCACTAAAGAACCCACTCCAACAGAACCTGAACTCACTTCAACTCCAATTCAACCAACACCTGATCCCAATTATCCTATCCCAAAAATAGTAGAGCAGGAGAGCCCCCAGACTTATGAATGGATAGCTGAACATCAAGAGCTGAAGAGGCCTCCGGTTGGATGGAAATATGATCCTGAAAGGAAGCTTTTCATTATCAGAAGTTACAAGGGAGGAGTTCAACATTTCAAGAACATGACTGACTTCCAAACTCTCCCTTTCTATGATCTAAGAGATCTGGCCAAGCTTCCACTATAAAAGTCAGAGATTGTGAAGCCTAGAAAGACGAAGTCAACAATTATTTTAAGGGGATGAAGCCTAGAAAGACGAAGAAGAAAATATCAAAGACTAGGTTTCATCCCAAGACCAAGAAGCCTTATGTCTTCTTGAGGTACAAGCCAGCTCAAGCCCACAAGACCATCACCCTTCCCAAGTATGTGCCTGTTCAACTCTAAACCTTCAAAAAATGGTACTACAATCCCAATATTGGAAGTGCCGTGATAGAGTGTGAAGGCAAGGAAGACATGATGATTTTTTAGCCGATGGAGTTGCTGAAGTTTCAGTCTGATGATCTGGAAGTGCTATTCAAGAACCACATCCAAGCATACAGTGATGAGGATGAGGCAGATGCAAAGGCATATCAACGGGTTATGACCCTACATGTAATGCCATACATCCAGAAGCCGACTCAAGGACCAACTGCTTATTGGAGAGTTGAAGACATTGATGCAACAACTTTGGGGGAGATTGTAGAGTTAGATTTATTTAAGCTGATAACATCAATGTATTTTGAACAATGTTACTTAGTTTCCTTTATTGTATTTTCAGTTTATGTAATTTACTGTTTTTATTAGAATAAGTCTGGGCCATCGAAACTACTTAGTTTCGATTGAGATTTGTTCAATTAAAACCAGTAGTTTCGATAGATAGTAGTTTCGATAGGTGTGTTCTATCACTTTTAAATGTTCAACCGAAACTAGTAGTTTCGGTTGACATAGTTTTGATACCTGCCAACTACTATAAATAACATAATTAGAGAATGTTTAGGGTGTGAGTAGCGGGTGTAACCCTGACATTCTCTCTTTCACATTGTTCTTCAATCAATATAATCTGCATTTCAATTTTGCACTATTCTTACATTTTCATATCAAATTTGTGTTGATTGTGAGTGTGGTTGCCCTGTAATCTTCACTGATTCTGTTTCTAACATCTATTTCACCACCATACACATTGTTCCTGCCTATGCGTGTGGCTAATCTATCATTTGTGAGATTTCTTAGTGAAATCTAGACCTACGAATCTCATACTCAGTTGTTGCTAAAGTTCCACTCAAGAGTCCAACAGTATGGAATTATGTTATCAGAAAAGAAAATGGTGATTGGGACTAGTACCATTGAATTTCTTGGCATGAATATCGATGATGGCAAGTATCAACCACAGCCACATACTGCCCACGAACTTCACCCGTTTCTAGATAAGCTTACATCACAAAAGGACGTACAACGGTTTCTTGGAGTAGTCAATTACATGGATGATTTCTTGCCCAAGCTTTCCATTCACACATTCCACTTGTTCCCCATGTTGAGAAAGAATCCACCAGCCTGGTCTGAAATCCAGACTCAAGCAGTCAAGCTCATAAAAGAACTCTCTGACAAGATGCCTCCTTTAAAGATTCCTATACAAACCGACAAGCGAATCCTGCAAACAGACGCAAGTGACGAGTACTGGGCAACAATATTGCTCGTAGAAGACGAAAAAGGAGTCAGGACGGTATGTGGTTATAAAAGTGGCACGTTTAAAGAGTCAGAAAAGCATTATCACTCCACATACAAAGAAATCTTAGCTGTGAAGAGAGGAATTAAAAAATTCTAATTTCACTTAATTGGATACAACTTTCTGATTGAGATGGACATGACAGCTTTTTCGAAGATGCTGCAGTTTGGTCAAAAGATTCTCCCCGAAACGCAACTATTACGATGGGCAATTGGTTCTCACAATGGATATTCATGGTTAAACATATCTAAGGTAAAGATAATATCCTTGCAGATTTCATGTCCAGACCAAAGGATTACTAACCAAAAGCCTATAAATACAAAGAGATCCAGTCAATTCAGCACCACCACACCCAACACCCCCATATCTTACCAGTATTATTCATGATTAATAATACAGTTCTTCCAGCTCCCCCTCATAAACATAATCACTCCACCAAAAATTCAAAGACATGAACCTCCCAGAAGAAATTATCAAAGTAATTGCAGATCAAGCCCTGAAAGAAAGATACTTCATAAACTACAAGACATTACTCTTAAGAACCATGGACTATTCATGAAAGGCTTACTATTCCACCCTGAATATCCCTTCATGAACGTCTTCTATATTAAAGACTTGTACGATCTACCAAAAGAAGCTTTATGCTTTTTATGGTATCTCTTTGAGTCTCATACAATCGCCATGTCCTTAAACGCTGCAAAATTACTCACAAACCTCGTTGACTGTCAGTGTGAAAACCTACCTAAAGAAAAGAAAATCACCTTCACCCTAATCCAATGGTTCCTCACACCCCATCAATGGACTATACAGGTTAGTCCTCCAGCAAAAAAATATTGTTTTGTAATGTTTTGAAGGCCAGGATGCTAGAGATGGTGTTTCTGTCGGTGCTTGATTTTGGGGGTTTTACCATGTGCTTGGAATGAAATTGATCTGCAGGTGCTTGATTTCACCTATTGAACCAAAGAGACGCGCGTAATTTGATTTAACTATTTTTGGTTTAATTTGTTCTTCACCAGACTGTTTTTGTCACACCCCGACCGATGGCGGAATCATCGGGGCGGGACATGTAAGACTGTTCATAGCTCATGGTTGACTAAATTGAAATATATTAAAGTTAAATTTCCATTACAAATAATCCGAGTACAAACCAAATTCAAACAAGAAACATAAAACAATTCATAAAGTTCTTGATTTAAATTGCTAAGTCTAAATCCTATGTTGAACACGTCTTGAATCAATCTCACATATTGGGGCCTGAAACATGAATAAAATAAAGTCAACTAAAAAGTTGGTGAGTATAACACAGTTGTATGTAGATAGCATATAGTTGAACACAAATCCTTTACAAAACATGATAAAATAAGGCATTTATGGGGAGCAGCTATTGTGTAACCATGTACAACCAAACCTTGTGACTAGCATGCAAAAATTATGTTGTCGGTTTCAATCACCGCGCACCATGGGTGGGTTTGTCAAACTCAATAGATCTATCATTGAAAACCGTCGGCTTGTATAGTTAATGATTGCACATAAGAGCATACAAAGGTTAGCACACCTAGCACTCGGGCACAAAGCTCAAATTTTGCACACATGTATGTAAATAGGATTTTTGCACTTGTGTTGTTTGTGTAAATGTAAATGTGTAATGTGTAATGTGTATAGAGTTCATGTTCCACCCCAAAAGTGTAAAAGAGTAAAAAGGGGTTGTGAATACTCACTTGGTATGGAAGTGTAGCTAACAAGGATTATAGATAGCAAATATGATCCTCGAAATGCACAATTTAACCTAAAGAGTAATGTGTATTGAATCAAATAGATGCATAAAGTTTAAGTCTAAATGAAAGTTGAATTTGTGTATAAAACTATTGATTTGTATTTAAAAGTATTGAATAAAATATATAGAGTTTGAAGTAAAAATATTTTTGAAACAACTTGATTAGATTTGAATTGGATAATTGAATAAATATATAATTATAGTTTATGAAATAATGTAAATATTAATTGTAATTAAGTATAAATAAATAAATGATTTTCATTTAAATGTAAATTAAATAAATAATCATTATCTTATTTATTTATAAATTTTGTAACTTAATTATTTAAAATATCATTTAAGTGTAAGATAATAAATATAAATTTAATTTTTTTTATAAACTTTTAAATAAATTATATTTATGTCAAGATTAAACTTTTAATCCATTTTTAAATACAGTAAACATATTTTTATAAAATCGAAACATTTATTGATCGAAAAATATAAAATTATAATTCTGTTACAGTTTCTGAGTCACACACGACCGTGCCTCGGAAGGGCACGATCGTGCTCAAGCCAGGGGCGTGACCGCGCTAGTCGGGGCACGACCGGGTTGATCAACAGAGGGCACAAACTAGACCAGTCAACAGGCACGACCGTGCCTTGGCCCGGCACGGTCGTGTCTATGATCTTTAGACACAACAGAGACTAGCCCAGAGGGCATGACAAGGTCTAGACAGGAGAACACGACCGCGCTGCTAGTCGGCACGACCGCGCTCTATGAGGCACGGCCGCGCTAGATGATTAGCGCGACCGTGTCTCTTCCAAATCAGACACGAATTGATAAATTCTTGTATTTTAACCGCTGGAATTGTTAGGGCTTTTGATTAGTGGGTTATTACGAGTCTTTTCATATGACTTAATTGCATGTACATCGTGTTTAAGCAGGGATTCGATTAAATCATCTTTTTATAAAACATGAGTTCTGATTCGGACGATTTCTGTAATGAAAGCCCAGATTGATAGGGGGCTTTTGATATATGGACCGAAACGAAAAGGAGGGATGATTCAATTACCTCAAACAGTAAGGAATTTATAGCGATCGGTAGGAAGGAGTTCCGGCGTCGACGGCTTGAGTTCCGGCGATCTTTACTGCAACTCCGGCCAATCCAAATAGCTTGGGAACTTCAGGGATGATTGGGTATCGAGTCTCTGCTGCTGGATTGAGAGGATTCGGATCGAACAGCGGATTCTAGTTTCTTGGAAAGCTTGAGAGAGTTTTTCGAAATTGGTAATATGAAACTGAGGCGTTTGTGAAATTTGAAAATGGTAATACATTCGTTAAGGGGAAAAGAAACGTATGGATGTTATGGATTTGAACGATCGGTGATTAAACTGCATTTACGTTTCAACTGTTACGCAGGCGCTCGTGCCCAAGTGAGGCGCGACCGTGCCTAGGCACCGGGCGCGATCGTTCCAGGACCAGTCACGCGATCGTGCCGAGGCACTTGGAGCGACCGTGCCAGGACGAAGCACGACCGTGCTAATTAGGGTTTCTTGCTAAATTTTCAACTTTAGTCCTTAACCTTTCAGGTTTGATTAGTTTGAAACAAATAGTTACTTGTATAGCGTTTAAGTGTATATAATCGAGCAAAACTTGTAAATTTGTATTGAATCATTGCATTTAATTTATGGCGAAAAGTATAATAAGACAGTGCACGAGTATTGAGTTTGAAATGCATTACATTGAATCGAAATATGAATACTAGATTCAGAGATGTTACAGTCTCCCTATGTTGAGAGAATTTCGTCCCGAAATTTTAGCTAGAGGATACAACAGTATCGGTAAAAAGATGAGGGTACTTGAGCTTCATTTGGTCTTCTCGTTCCCAAGTGAACTCAGGACCACGCTTAGATTCCCAACGAACTTTGACAATGGGAATGCAACTTCGCTTGAGCTGTTTGACTTCACAATCCATAATTTCCACCGGCTTCTCAACGAAGTGCATCGTTTCATCAATGCGCACGTCGTCAAGCGGTATATGGATATTTTCATCAGTGAGACATTTCTTCACATTAGATATATGAAATGTAGGATGCACATTGCCAAGAGATGGAGGTAACTCGAGCTTGTAAGCCACTTTCCCAATCCTTTCAAGGATCTTGAATGGGCCAACATAGCGAGGTGCTAACTTGCCTTTCTTTCCAAAAGGGACCACGCCCTTCCATGGAGACACCTTAAGAAGAACAAGATCACCGACTTGGAATTCCAAGGGTTTTCGACGTTTGTCGGCATAACTCTTTTGCCGACTCCTCGCTACTCGAATATTGTCACGGATTTGAATAATCTTGTCGGATGTTTCTTGAATTAACTCGGGACCGGTGATTTGTGCTTCACCAATCTCGTTCCAACAGATAGGAGAACGACACTTGCGACCATAGAGAGCTTCGAATGGAGCCATGTTGATACTTGTGTGGTAGCTATTGTTGTACGAAAACTCAATAAGGGATAAATGTGAATCCCAATTGCCACCAAAATCGATTACACAAGCTCTAAGCATGTCTTCAAGAGTTTGGATTGTTCGCTCGGTTTGACCATCAGTTTGGGGATGGTAAGCCGTGCTCAAATCTAATCGAGTACCAAGAGCCTTTTGGAGAGATTGCCAAAATCGAGAAGTGAACCGAGCGTCTCTATCGGATATTATGTTCAAGGGAACACCATGACGGCTCACAATTTCATCAATGTAAATTCAGGCTAATTTCTCCACTTTGAAGTCTTCACGTATAGGCAAGAAGTGAGCAGATTTGGTGAGTCGATCAATGATCACCCAAATACTATCATAACCACTCGAGGTGCGAGGGAGCTTGGTAATAAAATCCATAGCTAGATTCTCCCATTTCCACACGGGAATTTCTGGTTGTTCGAGTAGACCAGATGGACGTTGATGTTCGGCTTTGACTTTGGAATAGGTTAAGCATTTGGCCACATAAAGAGCAATGTCTTTCTTCATACCGGGCCACCAATAAAGTTGGCGAAGATCTTGGTACATTTTATCCGCACCAGGATGAATAGAATAACGAGTCTTATGAGCCTCGTTCATGAGAAATGTACGGAGATCGTCGCGATCGGGAATCCAAATACGGTTCAAGTAATAAAGTAAGCCATTGGGCTTTGATTCAAGAAGAAGTTCAACACCACACGACATTTCTTCATACATGTTACCCTCGGTTACCGAGACGTGTTGAGCTTCTAAGATACGGGTTTGAATATCGGTTTGAATACGGGCACAATGAAGCATAACATGGTCCTTTCGACTCAAAGCATCGGCTACAACATTCGCTTTGCCGGGATGGTAGCGAATCTCGCAGTCGTAGTCGTTAAGGAGTTCGACCCAACGTCGTTGCCTCATATTGAGTTCTTTTTGGTTGAAGATATGTTGAAGACTTTTGTGGTCGGTGAATACCACACATTTCGTGCCATATAGGTAATGTCTCCAAATCTTTAACGCGAATACGACCGCACCCAACTCGAGATCGTGCGTCGTATAATTCTTCTCATGAACTTTGAGTTACCTAGATGCATAAGCGATTACTTTGCCTCGTTGCATGAGAACACAACCAAGACCTTGGTTAGAAGCATCACAATAGACAACTAAATCATCATTTCCATCGGGGAGAGTCAAAATGGGAGCGTTGCACAACTTTTGCTTGAGGGTTTGAAAAGCTTCTTCTTGTTTCGGTCCCCATGCATAAGTCTTACCCTTGTGGGTCAAAGCGGTAAGAGGGACAACAATCTTTGAGAAGTTTGAGATGAAACGACGATAATAACCCGCAAGACCAAGAAATGAACGAACTTCGGTAGGAGTCTTCGGGGCATTCCAATTCTTAACCGTTTCAATCTTAGCAGGATCAACATGAATACCCTTGTCATTGACGATGTGACCAAGAAATTGTACTTCTTTTAACCAAAATTCACACTTGGAGAATTTGGCATATAGTTGTTCTTTCTTTAAAAGGTCCAAAACCAATCTAAGGTGTTCTTCATGGTCGGCTTTAGTCTTGGAATAGATTAAGATATCATCAATGAAAACGATCACGAATTTATCAAGGTACGGTTTGCACACACGATTCATGAGATCCATGAAAACTGCGGGTGCATTGGTTAGCCCGAAAGGCATAACCATGAACTCGTAATGACCATACCTTGTTCGAAAAGCAGTCTTAGGAATGTCATCTTCTTGAACACGAAGCTGATGATAACCGGATCGAAGATCGATCTTCGAGAAGCAAGTAGAACCTTGAAGTTGATCAAAGAGATCATTGATTCTAGGCAAAGGATAGCGGTTCTTGATAGTAAGTTTATTGAGTTCACGGTAGTCAATACACATGCGAAATGATCCATCCTTCTTCTTAACAAATAAGACGGGTGCACCCCACGGTGAATGACTCGGACAGATGAATCCCTTGTCGGAGAGTTCTTGAAGTTGACTTGCAAGTTCTTGCATTTCAGAAGTTCAAGACGATAGGGAGCTCTAGCAACGGGGTTAGCTCCCGGTATAAGATCAATACGGAACTCTACTTGACGAACGGGAGGAAGACCGGATAAATCCTTAGGAAAAACTTCGGGGAAATCCCGAATGATCGGAATGTCTTGGATACTCTTCTCCTTGACATCCTTTTGAACAATATGAGCTAAGAAAGCAATGTACTTCTTTCGTAAGTACTTTTGAGCGGTAGTACACGACGTCAACTTAAGTCCCTTGCAAGGCTTTTCACCAAAAACTCTTAAGGTTTCTCCCGATGGTAGCGGAATTTGGATACACTTTTCAAAGCAAATGACTTCGGCATGATGATTTGATAGCCAATCCATACCTATGATAATATCAAAGCTTCCTAGTGGCATTGGAACAAGGTTGATTAGAAATGTGTGATCATTAAGTTCTAAAGAGCAATCATAGATAATAGACTCAATTGTAAGGGAGTCACCATTTGCTACTTCAACGGTAAATGTTTTCTCTAATTGGGACCGAGTCTTTGCAAGTAAAGGTTCAAAATTAAGTGACACAAAACTTTTATCGGCTCCGGTATCGAATAAAATGGAGGCATATTGACTATTAACAAGAAACGTACCATTGACCACGTCATTGTTGGCTTGAGCTTCGTTGGCGTTTATGTTGAACGCACGCCCACGAGCTCCACCTTGTCTAGCATTTGCAAGTCTTGGACATTGATCACGAAAATGGTTCGGGTCACCACACTCATAACAAGCACGCCCATTAGCAATGGCGGGAGCACCTTGGTTAGCCACTTGAGGTACGGTTCGGTTTGGAGGGTTGACTTGGCCCGTAAGAGCTTTGGTCCTACAAACACTAACCGTATGACCATATCTCCCACAATAAGTACAAAGGCGACATGGGATGTTTTGAGGATAATGAAAATTGCAGGTGGCACAAAGAGGGTAGATCCCAACATATGGCTTTTTAGCCGGCATTTGAACCATAGGTGCAGCTTGGTTGACGGGAACAGCAGGAGTAACCACAGCAAAATTTCTAACCTTCCTCTTTCTATTATTGCGAGAGGGATCGGTTGTGGCTTCTTTGTTGTGAGTAGGAGGGGTTATGGTTTCAGAAACTTTCTTAGAACCCTTTTTGGTAAGAGTTCCAGCTTTCACATGATTATCAGTTAAAGTAGCGGCTAGACGAATAGCATCCTCCAGAGTAGCAGGATTTCTACCTAAGACAGTATCTTGGATTTGTCTTGGTAGCCCACCAATATACTTCTCGATACATCGGGACAAAGGAGTGACCATGTGGGGCACTAGAAGACTCAACTCATGGAACCGAGTTGTATATGCCAAGCTTTCCCCACTATCTTGGGCAAGATCCCAAAATTCAGCTTCTAGCTTTTTCACTTCATTTCGAGGACAGAACTCCTCGGTCATAAGCCTTTTGACCTCATCCCAAGGTAAGGCCATAGCTATGTCAACACCCCTATTCCTTTTCTCCCCATTCCACCATGTAAGTGCCCGTTTTTGTAGGACACTTGTAGCATGACGAACACGGAGATTGTCGGGACAGTCACTATTGAGAAAGGTATTCTCAATGCTTTCATACCATTGAAGGAGTCCAGTAGCTCCTTCGGTTCCATAAAACTTGAGGGGATTGCACGAGTTGAAGTGCTTGAAGGTGCATTGAGATGGATTATTACCACCATTTCCACCATTTCCACCATTATTACCACTATTGCTTCCATTTCCACCATTGTTGCCATTGGTGGCACCATTGGCTTGGGTGAGTTGTGTCACCAATTGGGTGAGAATAGCAGCAATGTCGGTGTTGGCATTGGTTGCGGGAGCACGACGAGGAGGCATTCTACAGATTGTCACAAGACAAGAAAAATTGTGAGAACTTATGAGATTTGATAGGATTTAATAGAATGAGGTAACAAAAATAAAAATAGATATTCTTAGTTTGGATTGTACTCAAAAGTGACAAAATCACTTGAATACCATGACACATTAAGGTTAATTAAACTTATATAATTTTCAAGGAGACATGCTTTAGCCTATAAGTAAACACTCATCTCGGGAATTCCCAGGAAAGCATACGGGTCCCTCGGTTGATTGGGATTTATGCGAAATGCTTTCCTAGACAGAAAACCCAAAATACAGGTGTCACCCTTCCAGATTGCACGTGTCCTCAAATAATTTAACAAGTTTAAAAACCTTAACGAAGAAATAAAAAGATTTTTGCTTCAAGAATTTTTCACATGCTAAGAAAGGATAAAGATAGAAAAGAAGATAGAAATATTATGAGGTTTTAGAATATAGGAGAAGATATTATTTATTTAATTATTAAGAATATCCTAATAAGTCATGGATTTAAAGCACATAAGTCATCATAATGCAATAATAAGTAATCATACTATACATGTAACATATAACATATAGCACATAGCATTTAACACATATCACAAAAATCATGAAGCATAGTATAAGTGGGTGTCCTAAAGTTATAGTCTAGGTCAAGGTGTCTAATAACCTAATTCCCTATAACCAAGGCTCTGATACCAATCTGTCACACCCCGACCGATGGCGGAATCATCGGGGCGGGACATGTAAGACTGTTCATAGCTCATGGTTGACTAAATTGAAATATATTAAAGTTAAATTTCCATTACAAATAATCCGAGTACAAACCAAATTCAAACAAGAAACATAAAACAATTCATAAAGTTCTTGATTTAAATTGCTAAGTCCAAATCCTATGTTGAACACGTCTTGAATCAATCTCACATATTGGGGCCGGAAACATTAATAAAATAAAGTCAACTAAAAAGTTGGTGAGTATAACACAGTAGTATGTAGATAGCATATAGTTGAACACAAATCCTTTACAAAACATGATAAAATAAGGCATTTATGGGGAGCAGCTATTGTGTAACCATGTACAACCAAACCTTGTGACTAGCATGCAAAAATTGTGTTGTCGGTTTCAATCACCGCGCACCATGGGTGGGTTTGTCAGACTCAATAGATATATCATTGAAAACCGTCGGCTTGTATAGTTAATGATTGCACATAAGAGCATACAAAGGTTAGCACACCTAGCACTCGGGCACAAAGCTCAAATTTTGCACACATGTATGTAAATAGGATTTTTGCACTTGTGTTGTTTGTGTAAATGTAAATGTGTAATGTGTAATGTGTATAGAGTTCATGTTCCACCCCAAAAGTGTAAAAGAGTAAAAAGGGGTTGTGAATACTCACTTGGTATGGAAGTGTAGCTAACAAGGATTATAGATAGCAAATATGATCCTCGAAATGCACAATTTAACCTAAAGAGTAATGTGTATTGAATCAAATAGATGCATAAAGTTTAAGTCTAAATGAAAGTTGAATTTGTGTATAAAACTATTGATTTGTATTTAAAAGTATTGAATAAAATATATAGAGTTTGAAGTAAAAATATTTTTGAAACAACTTGATTAGATTTGAATTGGATAATTGAATAAATATATAATTATAGTTTATGAAATAATGTAAATATTAATTGTAATTAAGTATAAATAAATAAATGATTTTCATTTAAATGTAAATTAAATAAATAATCATTATCTTATTTATTTATAAATTTTGTAACTTAATTATTTAAAATATCATTTAAGTGTAAGATAATAAATATAAATTTAATTTTTTTTATAAACTTTTAAATAAATTATATTTATGTCAAGATTAAACTTTTAATCCATTTTTAAATACAGTAAACATATTTTTATAAAATCGAAACATTTATTGATCGAAAAATATAAAATTATAATTCTGTTACAGTTTCTGAGTCACACACGACCGTGCCTCGGAAGGGCACGATCGTGCTCAAGCCAGGGGCGCGACCGCGCTAGTCGGGGCACGACCGGGTTGATCAACAGAGGGCACAAACTAGACCAGTCAACAGGCACGACCGTGCCTTGGCCCGGCACGGTCGTGTCTATGATCTTTAGACACAACAGAGACTAGCCCATAGGGCATGACAAGGTCTAGACAGGAGAACACGACCGCGCTGCTAGTCGGCACGACCGCGCTCTATGAGGCACGGCCGCGCTAGATGATTAGCGCGACCGTGTCTCTTCCAAATCAGACACGAATTGACAAATTCTTGTATTTTAACCGCTGGAATTGTTAGGGCTTTTGATTAATGGGTTATTACGAGTCTTTTCATATGACTTAATTACATGTACATCGTGTTTAAGCAGGGATTCGATTAAATCATCTTTTTATAAAACATGAGTTCTGATTCGGACGATTTCTGTAATGAAAGCCCAGATTGATAGGGGGCTTTTGATATATGGACCGAAACGAAAAGGAGGGATGATTCAATTACCTCAAACAGTAAGGAATTTATAGCGATCGGTAGGAGGGAGTTCCGGCGTCGACGGCTTGAGTTCCGGCGATCTTTACTGCAACTCCGGCCAATCCAAATAGCCTGGGAACTTCAGGGATGATTGGGTATCGAGTCTCTGCTGCTGGATTGAGAGGATTCGGATCGAACAGCGGATTCTAGTTTCTTGGAAAGCTTGAGAGATTTTTTCAAAATTGGTAATATGAAACTGAGGCGTTTGTGAAATTTGAAAATGGTAATACATTCGTTAAGGGGAAAAGAAACGTATGGATGTTACGGATTCGAACGATCGGTGATTAAACTGCATTTACGTTTCAACTGTTACGCAGGCGCGACCGTGCCCAAGAGAGGCGCGACCGTGCCTAGGCACCGGGCGCGATCGTTCCTGGACCAGTCGCGCGATCGTGCCGAGGCACTTGGCGCGATCGTGCCAGGATGAAGCACGACTGTGCTAATTAGGGTTTCTTGCTAAATTTTCAACTTTAGTCCTTAACCTTTCAGGTTTGATTAGTTTGAAACAAATAGTTACTTGTATAGCGTTTAAGTGTATATAATCGAGCAAAACTTGTAAATTTGTATTGAATCATTGCATTTAATTTATGGTGAAAAGTATAATAAGACAGTGCACGAGTATTGAGTTTGAAATGCATTACATTGAATCGAAATATGAATACTAGATTCAGAGATGTTACAGTTTTTGTGGCTTGTTTTAGTGGTGGAGGTTGTCGAATTAGGGGAACAGGTGGTTGTGATGGTGATGAGGTGGGGAAGGGGCTTGAGTTGGTTCTAGACGGTGATCGACGGTGGGATGAAGAGGTGGCAGGACATAGTTTTTGCCTTTTAGTTGTGGTGATGTTTAAGGCTCGTTAATGAACAAGAAAATTGTTCAGCTTTTTTTATTTTATAAAGGGTAGTTTGGTAAATTGACTATGAGTTAACAGAAGAACTTTAACGGTGTCAATGGGATGGACTTGATTGTAAAGAAAATGAAAGATCAGATACTGTTTTGGCAAAATTTAAACTATTGGAATGAAATGGTTACTTTTAGCAAACCACAGGGACGAAAATAGTACTTTACTCCAATAACAAACTTTTCGTTAATCGGTAGCGATGTTTCATAAAACAAGAGTGAATTCATTACCCAAAGAAGATTTCGAGTAACCCAAGGCAAGTAACTCAAGCCATGTGTATAAAACCGAAATACTATCTTTATGAAGTGCAATAGACACGATTCAAGTTTTGTCTAAGTTTCCACTTCGTGAACCCAAAAAACACATATTATCCACAACATAACCAGTAAAATCTCACTCACAGCAGCACTATTGGTAGGGTGGATGAGGAAAACATTTCCTCTACCCCAAGGAATAGAGAGATTGCTCCAAGAGGGACCCCCGGCTCCAAAAACCTCTAAGCGTGTATAAGTATATAACAAATAGCACGTTGCATTCCGTATGGTAGTCAAAACATCATAGAAAGTGGCTAGGACAACAACTAATATAACAAGCTACATGGAAAACAAATAACATAGTAAAGAGCTAGTACTAACCTCTTGAAGGTAGCTATATAGTGACATAGGAAAGTAAAGAGAAACGCTAAAGCAAAGTGATGGCCAATTCAAAGATAAGTTTGGGTCTGCATTTTCCTCTCCTCCCCTCCATGGCTAAGGCTTCCACAGATCTTACCGGAGTCGTTAATGTCGTCCAGACGGTCTATAAAATAACTGACAAAATCTAAACTATACTCCTAAGTAATAAATGGAAACCCTATAAACTAAACCGCACTGACAGGCCAGTGTACCTATCGTGTGTAGCACAGCTTAATGGTAAACCGTAATATCGAACCCTAGAGACACTACGAATAACAAAACAGGCTCTGACTCAGACTAAAGAATGATTGATGGGGATTTACTACACTACTAGTAAGTTTCAAATCTCTATGGATCTTCGATTAACACACAATAACAACTATGATATCAAGTCTCACAATCAATAGGCGGAAACTATTGATTGTGGTGATTCAAGAACACAAGGATTCAATGTAATAACTCGTTAGATTTCTTGTGAGAATTACAAAGAAAAACAATAAGACCGCTAACCCTACTCGGTTAGGGTTTACATGTATATATACCTAGTCTTATTAACTTGGCCCGTCTACACAAACTCGGCCCCCAAGTTCAGCCCAAAACACCCAAACCGTGTTCACGGTTACAACCTACACAACATCAAAACTAAGGTTAATCATACTTAACAGTTTGGGTCTAACAATCTCCCCCTACGATTAAGCTTCATTGACTTCAAAAATTGATGTCTTCACCATGATCTCCATTCCATGCATACAACTTCTTGCTCAATGATGTGCCTGAAATTACACTTCTTTATTGCACAAAACTTCACCCGTTTTATGATCAATTCACGGTTATTCCCCAAGTTTAGACACTTATTTGCTTCATTTTCAGTTTTATAGGTTTTTGTGGAGCTAAGTGGATAAAGGAGGAGATTCCAATAGTTTTCAAAGAAAATTAGGTTTTCTGAGTTAGAGGCACGGTCGCGCCCCGCATTGGCACGACCGCGCCAGCCTAGGCACGGTCGCGCCCAGAACTGGCACGGCCGCGCCAGCATCAGAATCCGAGCACAACCGTGCTCTTGCTTCCCCACGGCCGCGTGTAAACCCGTGAGTCTGAAAGATGTACTTCCTCGAAGAAAGAGACGAATGGGAGAAGCAGATCGGTCAACCCTACTGTCACACGACCACGCCTAAAAAAGGCACGGTCATGCCCCATGCTCAGGCACGGTCGTGCCCAGTACCTTGGCACGGTCGTGCCTCCTTGATTTTAAATATATCAGATTTTTTCCCACAGAAAGAAGTCTGGAGACCTGGAGAGTTGGAGCCCTGAGCACTGTTTTGTGCTCCAAATTTCCTTGTTTCTAGCCACATTTCAAGCTTCTAGGAGGGACTACAATATCAAGAGGATCACCATACATCATCATCATCATCATCATCTAGCTTGGGGAAGTTGGTTTGATTTTTGGCATTTCTTTATGCGTCTTGTAACTTTTCCTTTTGTTCTTGTTCTGATGCTCACCATGAGCTAACTCTTGATATCACTTTGGTTTAGATGAAGTTTAGTAACGTTTGCCAACATTTATGGATTTTTGGTATAGTTTATGTTAATGTTATAACAATGGCATGATTATTCTTCAATGATATTGTGTATTTTGGAGTTGATATTGTTTGCAAGACTTGTATATGTGTAGGCTTTGTATGTTGAAAAACACATGGTTTATGCATGTATTCATTGATTAGTGTATGTATGTATGCTAGTTTATGGCTTTTGACTAGGAATGGTGGATGAAATCTTGTTTATGGTTGAAAACTCTTGAATGTGCATCCTTGTTCTTGTGTTTGGAAAGACAAAGTGCTTGTTATGGTTGGTCATATTTAGTATTATGTTTATCTAGGACTTGCTGACGCAATCTTCTAATTTATGTAATCTTGATATGAACATTGTATGTTGAGGAAGTGCATGTTATTGTTTACTTTAATCAATTTGAGGTGGGTTATGTGTTGATTCGTGTAATCTTTCCAACTAGTTGTTGAGTCAGCCAACCTTGACAGGAAGCTAGTTCAATCTTTATTAAACATTAACGTATTCATAGCACGTGAGCTTCATTGTATGATTTTAGGTGGTTAGTTTGTATAATTCATTCTAGCTTTTCGAATAGTCATTTGATTAGATGTCTTTGACGAGAATTTAGTCAACATATATTTCGTGTATTTGCCATGTATCCATAGTTGTTGTTGGGTGTTTACTAAATGGATTCGAGACCGAAGTGATATTCCTTCCTTGATTGTTTGACTTGTGTTCTTAGTTTAGTTTTATATTCTTGCATATTAGTTTAATTAAAAATCAACTTAAACATCTTTTACCCATACTTGATTGAATTTTAGTCTCGGTTTATTATCGCATTCCACCGTGTCCACGGATTGATATCCGGTTCTTACCTTTACTATATTGCCATTCGACGGGTACACTGCCCGGTGTGTGTGATTAGTCTTTGGTGAAAACCCATTTTTAAAACTAATTGTGTAAAAATCTTTATTAAAAAATATATATATATAGTTTACACACATCACTCAAGATATCAGCATTAGGAACAGTAAAAATCTTTGCTTGTTCTTCCCATAGCTGCTCATGCCGAATCTAGTTTCTTGCTAATACTTTAACATCTTTTTCACTAAACTTTGACAATTCAAAAGGATCCAGAATTCGATACTCTGCCTGATCAGTAACTATCAGGGCTTCTGCTGTAATTGGATCATATGTCCAGTATTGAAAATCTCTAAGAGTATTCACTGGCATCTTCTTATGAACACGAACAACTTTAGCTGTCTTGGGAGCTGGCCTTTGGACCTTTTTAAATTGGACTCAGCTCTCATCATTTTAGTGAAATTTGTGAGGCACTGCTCATTTAGAAATGTGTGAAACATCTCAGTTGGTCCATCTCTCCCTCTGTTCTCCAAATATGCTTCATTTATTTGATGAAGATCAATTTTAGTTAACGAGCGAAAATCATGAGCACTCTTGTAATATTCCAGACGTCTACTCTTTCTTTTTACCACATACATCCTTTTCTCTGAGTCATAACCCCAAGATGCAACACCTGATCTGTCTCCCCTCTTAGAGTAGTAATCCTATATGTTGGCAGTGACATGGGTTTCAGAAGGAGGACCAGGTGGCAATCTCCATGGAGGTCTCTCTTTCTTAGAGGGTTTGCTTGCATTAACATCTTCAGACATATCTGCAGTTGAGCTTGCAATGTGGACTTCATCATCAATGTCTTGATTCAGTCTTTCCATCTCTGAATCTGATGAACTCTCAACTCTGTCATCTTGAATGTCTTTGGCTTGATATAGATCCAAGTGTTGAGATAAGTCATTGTCCTTTGGATCGGTAAGGTCTCTTTCAAACTCAAAATTGAGGGAATCATTCCCTTGAGTGTCATCTTGATAACCACCTTGATCATTTCCTCAATTGTCTCCACCTCCTTGATCATTCTTATCATTTCTTGTACCAGTAGTGGTTTATTTATCATGCTTTCCCTTCAGATTATCAATCTGCTTCTTCAGCTCATATACCAGGGTAATAAGATAACCCTGATTAGCTTCTAGAGTCAGAATCTTTGAGTTTTGTGTGGCTACCTGTTGTTCCAATTCAAATACCCTCTCTTGCAGAACATGTGGATCTACAGGATCAGGTGTAGAAGAATCTATAGGACTTTTTCCTTTGGCTTTCTCAGCTCTATAAGCTTCACTTGAGGAGACTAAGAATAGATCATACTCAAAATCCTCAGATATCAGATTGAGAGTATCATGAGGTGAGGATTGAGGTTGGGATGAGGTGGTTGAAGATGATTGTGGCACTTGAGTGGGTAAGAAAGTTGTTGGAGAGGGAGTTTGTGTAGTTGTTGGTGTTGGTGTGAGCGGTGGCATTCTCACATTTCTTGGATCTCTTCGCTTCCATGGTCTGGAAGATTGGTCATGATCTGGTGTATAATCAGCATCGGTGTCATCTTGATTAGATGAGGAAGTGATAGGAGGATTCTCAATTCTATGCATTTTGCTCTCCATTTCTCTAACATACTGATTTATTGGTATTGGTGGTCTTTCAGAAGTGCCATCATCATCAAAAGAAGATATCACTTCAGCATCTTCTAACTCAGGCGCAATTGGATGTTGTAGTTCCGGTTCAAGTTGTTGTTCAATTTGTGGTTGAACTGGAAGCAGTTGTTCTTCAGCAACCTCGGCGTGTACTTGCACAGCCGGTTCATCAATTTCTTCATCGAGTAGAGCAGCAAATCTACCAAATTTTTCAAGGGGACGCAACCCTTGATACACCCTTTTTCCATGCTTGTTGACATTCATGAACTTGAAAATCATTGGACCCATACCCTTTATGCCCAATGTTTCAACAGTAGGTTCCATATCATCATGATTTCTGTTGAGAATGATCTGTAAGAATCTAGGATACATGAGGAAGATCTCCTTCTTTCCTCCTTTTAAATTTCTTTTAAATTCTTCAACCACCATCTTCGAGAAGTTGTATTCTAAGCTCATGGTCAAAGCAACCATAGCTGAAGCAATGGTGGTGTTTAGCTCATCAAATCCTCCTTTTCTTCTAGATAAGCAGTTCATGCACAGGTGTGCAAGATATCTCCAATAGGGATGAAGCAGCTTCTTGTAAAGGGGAGGATAAGGACCTTCATAACCCATCCTTGTAAGAATTGGAGTAACAACATCTGGATTCAGCTTGGTTGGATGAGCCGGTAGATCACCAAACTGTAGAGCAGTTCTTATTATGGCTTCTGAAACTCTAACTCTTTTAGCTTGAACTGTTCCAATTATGCATTCTTCTCCATTGTCGTTTGGGTGTATCGTTGCAGTGGACCAGAAATCCTGAATGTGTGTTCTATATATGATAGGATTCTCCATAACAGCAAAGTTGATAGGGGAAAGTGTCAACCCTACAACCATTGATCTGAAGTACTCAAACTCTTCTGGCAGTTTAGAGTGAATGCACAAGCATTGTGATCAGCAACAAATTTCATTTCAGCCATATCTGCAAATAGATCCATTTAATAAAGTAACAAGGTTCTAGGGTTCTCGGAATATCAGGGGTTTACGGCCCCATCATGGTTCTTGGCATATCAGGAGTTTACGACCACAAATGTTTACGGCTCACTTATTCAAGGAACACAGGGTTCACGGTTTACTAGGGATTCGCGGTTAAAGAGTTTACGGCTCACAGCACAATTTCAAAGACACATGTTCACGACTTAATGGGGGTTCACGGTTAGCGAAACTGTATACGGGGAATGCCAAAGGTTCACGGTAGTTTGAATTTACACCGTGAACCCCTGTTTACGGGGATTGCCGAAAAGGGTTTCCACATCAAATTGAATGATTAAAACCTTAAATCTTCAATTTTTATTGGTGAATCAATGCTCTCCGACTCATTCTAAACCTAATCGACCCATTAATTCCAGTTTCTAACCATCATCATGATCCCTTCGATCATAGATACCCATTCGAGGGGGTTTACCTTTACCCACACCATTGAACAGTTCAATATAACATTCAAAGATTCAGAAAATGTACCTATAATCGACCAAGAAACTTGCAACAAGGATCAATGAGCAGCCGTAATAGATTCAAATCCCCACACAAGGGTTTATTTCAATCCTTTTAGGGATCCCGGTTTCAAATTGAAGAATGGGGGCTCAACGTTAGGCTTGGTGGGCCAACATTTTAGCCCGTAAACACAGATGAAGTCCCTTAGATAATTTATTTAAAGAATTTAAACTCGGTCCCATTTATGCAATTTTTCAAACAAAAATCAAACTAAACAAATTATTGAGACTGAATTTCAAACAAAATTTGAAGTAACAAAAATAAGATAATTTAATAAATAACCAAAAAAAAGCACACACCAATCGACGAGCCTTTGTGAGATTTGCAATGGGATCATATCGTTCTACAGGTAGATCAAGGAACATTTTTTAGCACGTATATTTACTAAGACATGTCAAGTAGATTGCTAATATTTCGATTCTTCTAAACTCATGCTTTAGTTTCAAACCAAAGTTTTTAACTGTGACTTAAATTATCATGTTTTGGTAGAATTAATAATGACTTAATGGATCCCACACTCATATCTCAGAAACCTGTAATTAAGTGAATGCAAATTATGTGAATTATTGATGAACTTTAATGGACCCCACAACTTATCAGGTGAACCTTCCCTTCCTCGTGATCTTTTGAGCACCTAAATAATAACGAAAATGAGCATAACTAGCACAGGTTTATGTAACTTTTTAGGAAATCTCTGACAAAATTTGATCGAAAACATAGCACTACGGGCTTACATGTTTAGAATCAGCAAAAGCTCAGGGTCATAGCACTACGGACTTGCATACCTTGACAAGAGATCCCTTCCCAATCACATATCCCCAAAAAATAAAAAAATATTTACATGTATATTTATATATACGTCTTTAGACATATCTTTTTGTGTTTTTCCTATAGCATGACATTAACATTGCATGTCTTTTTGCTCAAGATTCTGCTTTGCAGATCAGCTTTGCACTTTCATTGAGTGTCTTTTCACCTATTGCATTTCTTTTAACAATATAGATATATAATATTTACAGACATGTATCAAGTCAAGCTCGCAACCTCTTTGTGAAGGGTCCCGGTTAGTACAATCCTAATTGAGCAAGGGTTATCCACAGTTCGTCAACCTTTATGTTTAAGTTCTCGATTATTAACAGGAATAACAAATTACACTAATCTATGAGATGTTCCTCACTAAGGCCATATTATTATTTTTTTTAAGAGTATCACATGCAGAGCCTATCAACATATCCAACAATGATCCTAGTCATTTCAATTTAGTGCCTTACATGTGTTGATCCTATCCTTAAGAAACGAACATTCATATCACTTCCCATTTAATTACAAACTCCCGACTCAAACACAAACAATATATTTTATATTTTTTGTTAAATAACCTCATAAACAAATTCTTTGTGTATTTTTCTTGACTCTAGAAATTTAAAAACTGACTTTTTTTTGTATTTTTCTTGACTCTAGAAATTTAAAAACTGACTCTTTTTGTATTTTTCTTGACTCTAGAAATTTAAAAACTAACTCTTTTTCTATTTTTCTTGACTCTAGAAAGTTAAAAAGCTAACTCTTTTTGTATTTTTTCTTGATTCTCCCCCTAAATTTGTGCATAAAAATAAACTGTACAAATTTAACTACGAAGAAAAATATTTTTGGTGATCGATTTAATCTTTGAAACCAATCATTTTCAGGGACTCTACAAGCACATTTAATCGAGATGTATCAAATGCTTTAGTGAAGATATCTGCACCCTCATTATCACATAAATTGGGAGTATTAAGAAAGGTCAAACCGTAATCCAGTAACTGATGTTGCATCCAGATGACTTGGGAGCAGCAAGCCGATGCAGCAACATATTCAGCCTCAGCAGTAGAGGTAGATACTCTGTGTTGTTTCTTGCATTGCCAAGAGAGCAGCCTATCACCCAAAAATTGACAGCCCCCACTTGTAGATTTTCTATCATGTTGACATCCTCCATAATCACTATCACAAAAAGCATACAAGTCAAAACTAGATTCTTTGGGATACCTGTCACACCCCAATCGACGGCGAAAACGTCGGAGCAGGACATGTAGACTGTTCATGAGCACATAGTTGACTAAAATTCAAAACATTACACTTCCATTCATAACTCCAAATTCAACAATACAAGAATTTTGAAATACATAACATGTTCATTTGATTCAATTAACTAGGTCCACAACCTAAGTAAAGCAAACTTGATCAACTCAAACTTTCGTCTGAAACATGATGAAAACGAGGTCAACTAAAAAGTTGGTGAGCATATTAACCCAGGGGGAGTCAGAGACTATTATTGAAGCTAATATGATGACAGGTGATGATGATAAAGAACCGACTGCGGTTAATGCTGATATGTTGGATAATTAAATCTTTGAAGACTCTGACATAGATGATGCAGACAAGATTGAATGTTTATTAGACTTAGATGATTTTTCTGATGATGATGATACAGAAGAAGATAGGTTAGAGGAAGGAGAGATTGTTGAGGTAGAGCTGGAGTGTGATAATCAGAAAGTTGTTTTACGAAGGGTGTGAAGGTTTAATTGATACGGATGTGTTTGAAGATGATGTAATTCCTAAAGGTTTTTCTGAAGGGGTTGTAGAATCTGATGAATCTGATCCTGATCAAGAAAAACAAAACCCTGACTCTGCTGAGAGCTTGCCTAAAGATAATGAAATGTATAAGAATACCGGAATGACAAAGGCATAAAGGGTGGACATGGTGAAGAGCTGGAGAGATAACTTACTAGTTTCTCCTGTGGCTGGATGATCTTTATTGATTCTGTTAGAGGAAACATCTGGAACATGCAATTTGATAGGAAAATTTGTCACATTTGCTGGGGTCTCTTCATTGGATTCATTTATAGGGTCGGAAATCGGCTTCTCGACCATACTTTCATCAGGAATCGGCTCCTGGAATATTAATGAATCTAAAGTCTTAGGTGTAGATCTACCGTCATTGACAGCTGACGTGGAATTCTTAGCAGTTACTGGTGAATCCTCAAAGATATTTGTTGAAACAGGGACATTCTCACATCTTTCATCACTTTGTTGTCTGATAACTTCTAGAGGATCAACAGTAAGCAGTGGTCCTATATAAGAGTCTTCATCGTCACCACTCTCATTAAACGGTTCAGTAGGTGACCCTGCGAATTCATCAGTACGGAGATCAAATGATTTAAACAAGGAATGATAATCATATAACCATGATGGACCGCACTCAACATCAGTGGGATTTTGCTCTTTCCAATCAACATAAGTCGATTCCCTAATCTCTTTGGTGACCTTGTTGTAGACTCTATAAGCAGTAGTGTTAGATCCATAACCCACAAAATAACACTCATTTGCCTTTTCATTGAACTTTGGTGTGGATTCTGTATGCCATACAGTACACGGACACCCAAAGGCTCTGAAGTATCTAACCCGTGGTTTGTCATTGTAGATGGCCTCGTACGGAGTCATTGGAATTTTCTTGTTAAGAAGAACCTAGTTGAGCACGTAGCATGCTGTGTTTACAGCTTCTGCCCAGAAGAACAAGGGCAACTTTGATTCGGAAAGCATTGGTCCTGCAACTTCAATGAGAGTTCTATTCTTTCTTTCAGCAACACCATTTTGTTGAGGTGTTCGAGCTGTACTAAATTGTCTAGCTATCCCTTTTTCCGCACAAAACTGATTCAACATAGCGTTTTTGAATTCAGTTCCATTATCACATGTCACACCCCAACCGACGGCGGAATCATCGGGGCGGGACATGTAGACTGTTCATAAGCACAAGGTTGACTAAATTGTAATATATTAAACATCAATTTCATTTCAAATAATCCAAACATAACCAAATCCAAGAAAGAACATAATTGAAATACATAGAATTATTTATTCAAATTAACTAGGTCCAAAGCCTATGTGTAGCATGTCTTGATCAAACTCACATATTAGCACCTGAAACATGAATAAAATAAGGTCAACTAAAAAGTTGGTGAGCATACACAGGTTTGTATATAGATAGCATATAGATTGTAAATAAACAAATCCTTACATAACATGTTAAAATAAGACATTTATGGGGAGAAGCTATTGTGTAACCAAGTACAATCAAACCTTTGTAACTAGCATGCAAAATTGTGTTGTCGGTAACAATCACCCTACCTGGGTGGGTTTGTCAGACTCAATAGATCTATCATTGCTTACCGTCGGCTTGAATAGTTAATGATTGCACATAAATCGCACACAAAAGTTAGCACAACTAGCACTCGGGCATAAAGCTCAAATTGCACGCATGAATGTAAAGGGGATTTGTATTTGTGTAGTCTGTGTAAATGTAAACAATAGTATTGTATAATGTTCATGTTCCACCCCAAAAAGTATAAAAGAGTAAAAGGGGCTATGTAATACTCACTTGGTTTGAAGGCGTAGCTAACACAAGAGACTAGATAGTAATATGAGGTCCTTGTAATGCACAACGTTAACCTAGAGTGTAATATGTATTGAATCAATAGTATGCACAATAGTCTATGTCTAAGTCTAAGGTTAAATTGGATGTGTGTATAAGGAATTTGAAGTTATAAGTGTTAGTGGTTTGTACTTGAATGGTGTTGTATAAAATTAAGGTTTGAGTTTGAAATAACTAAATAACAAAGCAAAATTATTATTTATTTACTTAGTTGTGAAAATAATGTAGGTAGTAAGGGTAATTAAGTATAAACTAAATAAATAATTTTGTTTAAATGTAACTTAAATAAATAATTGTAACCTTATTTATTTATTTATAAGATATGTAACTTAGTCATTTGGTTATAAAAATGTATGAGATGTTTTATATTGAATATAAGTTTCTTTACTTTATTTTCTTAAAGATGTTTAAATAAAGTGTGTAAATAATAATTAAGTGTAGGGTTTAACAACAAATATGGATTAAATTTTGTAAGTTTTAAAAAAATAATTTCTATTTATTTTAGAATAGAAATTTGATCTTTTTAAATAACGTTAATATAAATCTTTAGAAAATCAATTCTTTTTATTTAAAAATTAAATTGAAATGCTTATTGTGTTTTTTAAAATATGGAAATAATTATTCTGCCAAGACTTTTCTCACACACACGATCATGCCTGGGACAAGGCACGATCGTGCTAGAACCACGGGCGTGTCCGTGCTAGTCAGGGACGCGACTGTATTGACCAATACAGAGGATATAGTTAAGCTGTTCACTAGGCACGACCGTGTCTGGGCCAGGCACGACCGTGTCTAGGGTTTTGAGGCACGACCAAGTCTAGTCAAGGGCATGACCGGGTCTGTATATGTGAGGCACGACCGCGCTGCTTTTGGCGCTACCGTGTCTCATGAAGCACGCCCGTGCTAGAAGACTAGCGCGACCGTGTCTGTTCCAAAACAGGAACGAATTGGTCGATTCTTATGAAAATAGTGTTAGGAATCATAGGGCTTTCACCCACCAGTTTATTACTAGTCTTTTTGGTAGTTTAATTGTATTTAAAACACGTACAAGGTACGATTCGATTAAACCATTTTAGAATGAACCCTAGATTCGGGTTCGTGTTAAACTGGATATTGTAAGCCCAAATTAGGTTAAGGCTTTTGATCTATAGACTAAAACGACGATGAATTGATAGTGTACGGTAGAGATGAGTTCCGGCGACGATGGTTTGATCTCCGGCGTCTTCTGCTGCAATTTCGACTGCTTCAAGGTTTTTCGGGGGTTTCAGAAGAGTTCGTTGGAGCTTTTACTTGGGAAGATTTCAATTCAGGACAGACGAATTGTGGTTTCGATTGGAAGAATTTCGTTTTCTTGAGACTAATCGAATTTCTTGGAGTTATTGGATGTAATTGTAATGATTATTCGGTTTATTGTTTTTGTTAATGATAATGATGCGTATATCGGTTATGAATTCAAACGTCCCTGTGATTAAAAGTTGTATTTACGTTTTAACTGATGAGAGGCGCAACCGTGCCCATATGAGGCGTGACCGTGCCAAGGCACCGGGCGTGACCGTGCCAAGGCACCGGGCGCGACCGTTTCAAAGCAAGGCGCGCGACCGTGCCATAGCACTTGGCGCGACCGTGCCAGAACGAGGCGCGACCGTGCCTGTTAGGGTTTCTGTTTATTTATAAAATCAGTCCTTGCAATTTCAGTATTGACAGATTTGTATAAATATGAACTTATGTACTAGTGTAAAATTTATGGATTTGCATTGAAACATAGTCTTTAATTGTTGGTACAAATAGAACAAGTCAGTGTACTAAATTTGAATTTGAAACGTGTCACATTGAATTGAAATACAGATAACAAAAATCAGAAATGTTACAGTATCCCTATGTTGAGGGAATTTCGTCCCGAAATTTAACTAGTGGAAGCGACGGCATCGGTGAAGAGATGGGGGTACTTGAGCTTCATTTGGTCCTCTCGTTCCCAAGTAAACTCAGGACCATGTTTAGATTCCCATCGAACTTTGACAATATGAATACGGCTTCGCTTAAGCTGCTTGACTTCGTGATCCATGATTTCCACTGGTCTCTCAACGAAGCGCATCGTTTCGTCAATGTGCACGTCGTCAAGAGGCATGTGAAGATTCTCATCAGCAAGGCATTTCTTCAGATTAGACACGTGAAAAGTAGGATGCACATTGCCAAGTGATGGAGGTAAGTCGAGTTTGTAAGCCACTTTCCCAATTCTTTCAAGGATCTTAAATGGACCCACATAGCAAGGTGCTAATTTACCTTTCTTTCCAAAATGGATCACACCCTTCCACGGAGACACCTTTAGAAGAACAAGGTCACCGACTTGGAATTCCAAGGGTTTTCGTCGTTTGTCGGCATAACTCTTTTGCTGACTTCTCGCTACTCGAATGTTGACACGGATTTGGATAATCTTGTCGGATGTTTCTTGAATTAGTTCGGGACCGGTGATTTGTGCTTCACCAATCTTGTTCCAACAGATAGGAGAACGACACTTACGACCATAGAGAGCTTCAAATGGAGCCATGTTGATACTCGTGTGGTAGCTATTATTGTAGGAGAACTCGATTAGTGATAGATGTGAATCCCAATTTCCACCAAAATCATTTACACAAGCTCTAAGAATGTCCTCAAGAGTTTGGATTGTTCGTTCGGTCTGACCATCAGTTTGGGGATGGTAAGCCGTGCTCAAATCTAATCGTGTACTAAGAGCAGTTTGGAGAGATTGCCAAAATCGAGAGGTGAACCGAGCATCCCTATCGGAGATTATGTTTAAAGGAACACCGTGACGGCTCACAATTTCGTCAATGTAAATTCGGGCTAGTTTCTCAACCCGATAGTCTTCACGGATAGGTAAGAAATGAGTAGATTTGGTGAGACGGTCAATGATTACCCAAATACTATCATAACCACTTGAGGTGCGAGGGATTTTGGTAATAAAATCTATAGCTAAGTTCTCCCATTTCCACACGGGAATTTTCGGTTGTTCAAGTAATCCGGAAGGACGTTGGTGTTCGGCTTTGACTTTGGACCACGTTATACATTTGGCAACATAGAGAGCAATGTCTTTCTTCATACCGGGCCACCAGTATTGTTGGCGAAGATCTTGGTACATTTTATCCGCACCAGGATGAATAGAATAACGAGTCTTGTGAGCCTCGTTCATGAGAAATGTACGGAGATCATCGTGATCGGGAATCCAAATACGGTTCAAGTAATAAAGTAAGCCATTGGGTTTTGATTCAAGCTGAAGTTCAACACCACACGACATTTCCTCGTACATGTTACCCTCGGTGACTGAGACGTGTTGAGCTTCTAAGATGCGATTTTGAATGAAAGTTTGAATTCGGACACATTGAAGCATGACATGGTCCTTTCGACTCAAAGCGTCGGCTACAACATTCGCTTTGCCGGGATGGTAACGAATCTCGCAGTCGTAGTCGTTAAGGAGTTCAACCCAACGTCGTTGCCTCATATTGAGTTCTTTTTGGTTGAAGATGTGTTGGAGACTTTTGTGGTCGGTGAACACCACACATTTCGTGCCATAGAGATAATGTCTCCAAATCTTCAATGCAAATACAACCGCACCCAATTCGAGATCATGCGTTGTATAGTTCTTCTCATGAATCTTATGTTGTCTCGATGCATAAGCGATTACTTTGCCTCGTTTCATGAGGACACAACCGAGACCTTGGTTGGAGGCATCACAGTAGACAACTAGATCATCATTCCCATCAGGGAGAGTCAAAATTGGAGCATTGCACAATTTTTGCTTGAGAGTTTGGAAAGCTTCTTCTTGTTTTGATCCCCATTCATAAGTTTTACCCTTGTGGGTCAAGGCAGTAAGAAGGACAGCAATCTTAGAGAAATTCGAGATGAAACGACGATAATATCCCGCAAGTCCAAGAAATGAACGAACTTCGGTGGGGGTCTTCGGGGCATTCCAATTCTTAACCGCTTCAATCTTAGCAGGGTCGACATGAATTTCCTTGTCGTTAACGATATGACCAAGAAATTGAACTTCCTTTAACCAAAATTCACATTTGGAGAATTTGGCATATAGTTGTTCCTTCCTCAAGAGGTCCAAAACCAGTCTAAGGTGTTGCTCATGGTCGGCTTTAGTCTTGGAGTAGATTAAGATATCGTCAACGAAGACGATCACAAATTTATCAAGGTACGGTTTGCACACATGATTCATGAGGTCCATGAAGACCGCGGGTGCATTGGTTAGTCTAGAAGGCATGATCATGAACTCGTAGTGACCATACCTTGTTCGGAAAGCAGTCTTTGGAATATCTTCCTCTTGTACACGGAGTTGATGATAACCAGATCGAAGATCAATCTTTGAGCAGCAGGTCGAACCTTGAAGTTGATCAAAGAGGTCATCAATTCTAGGCAAAGGGTAACAGTTCTTGATGGTAAGCTTGTTGAGTTCGTGGTAGTCAATACAGATGCGGAATGATCCATCTTTCTTTTTGACGAACAAGACGGGTGCACCCCACGGTGAATGAATTGGACGAATGAATCCCTTTTCGGAGAGCTCTTGAAGTTGACTTGCAAGTTCTTGCATTTCAGAGGGTGCAAGACGGTATGGATCTCTAGCCACGGGGTTAGCTCCGGGCACAAGATCGATGCGAAATTCTACTTGTCGCACGGGTGGAAGACCGGATAGGTCTTTGGGAAATACTTTGGGAAAATCCCGAATGATGGGAATGTCTTGGATACTCTTCTCTTTGACATCCTTTTGAACAATATGAGCTAAGAAGGCCACGTACTTCTTTCGTAGGTACTTTTGGGAGGTAGTGCATGACATTAATTTAAGTCCTTTGCAAGGCTTTTCACCAAAGACTCTTAATGTTTCTCCCGACGGTAGAGGTATTCGAATACACTTCTCAAAACAGATGACTTCGGCATGATGGTTTGATAGCCAATCCATGCCTATGATGATATCAAAACTCCCTAGTGGCATTGGTACAAAGCTGATTGGAAACGTATGATCATTAAGTTCTAGGGAGCAACCATAGATAATGGAGTCAATTGTAAGAGAGTCACCATTTGCTATTTCGACGGTAAAGGTTTTCTCTAATTGGGATCGTGTCTTTGCAAGTAAAGGTTCAAAGTTAAGTGACACAAAACTTTTATCGGCACTGGTATCAAATAAAATGGAGGCATATTGACTATTAAAAATGAACGTACCATTGACCACATCATTGTTGGCTTGAGCTTCATTGGCGTTTATGTTGAAAGCACGCCCACGAGCTCCGCCTTGTCTAGCATTGATAAATCTTGGGCACTGGTCATGGAAGTGATTTGGGTCGCCACATTCATAACAAGCACGCCCATTTGCAATAGCGGGAACACCTTGATTAGCCACTTGCGGGTTGGTTCGGTTTGGTGGGTTGACCTGGCCCGCAAGAGCTTTTGCCCTACACACATTGACCGTATGGCCATATTTCCCACAATGAGTGCAAAGGCGACATGGGATGCTTTGATAGTTGCATGTGGCACAAAGCGGGTAGATCCCAACATATGGCTTTTTGGCTGGTGCTTGAACCATAGGTGCAGCTTGATTAACAGAAATAGCAGGAGTGACCACAGCAAAACTTCTAGCCTTTCTCTTCTTATTATGTTGGGAGGGTTCAGTTGTGGCTTCTTTGTTGTGGGTGGGAGGAGTTGTGGTGTCGGAAACTTTCTTTGTGCCCTTTTTAGTAAGAGTCCCCGCCTTCAAATGGTTATCGGTTAAGGTAGCGGATAAACGGATAGCATCTTCAAGTGTTGCGGGATTTCTCCCTAGGACAGTATCTTGAATTTGCCTAAGTAATCCACTAATATATTTTTCAATGCAGCGGGATAAAGGTGTGACCATGTGGGGCACGAGGAGACTCAACTCATGGAACCGAGTTGTATATGCCAAGCTTTCACCACTATCTTGAGCAAGATCCCAAAATTCGGCTTCGAGTTTCTTTACCTCATTTCGAGGACAGAATTCTTCAGTCATTAGCCTTTTAACTTCATCCCAAGGTAAGGCTATTGCTACATCCACACCTCTTTTCCCCATTCCACCACGTGAGTGCCCGTTTTTGTAAGACACTTGTGGCATGTCGAACACGAAGATTGTCGGGGCAGTCACTATTGAGAAAGGTATTCTCAATACTTTCGAACCATTGAAGAAGTCCCGTAGCTCCTTCGGTACCATGGAACTTAAGAGGATTGCATGAGTTGAAGTGTTTGAAGGTACATTGTGGTGGGTTGGCACCACCACCACCATTAGCTCTATGGTTACCATTTGTGGCACCATTAACTTGAGTGAGTTGGGTTACAATTTGTGCAAGTATAGCAGCAATGTCGGTATTGTTGTTGGTCATGGGAGCACGACGGGGAGGCATTCTACAGAATTGCACAACACAAGAAAAGATGTAAGAACTTATGAAAATTATTTGGATTTAAAAGGATAAGATAGCAAATAAAATAGTTAATCATACTTTGGATTGTACTCAAATAGTGATAAAATCACTTGAATACTATGACACATTAAGGTTAATTAAACTCATATAATTTTCAAGGAGACATGCTTTAGCCTATAAGTAAACACTCATCCCGGGAATTCCCAGGAAAGCATACGGGTCCCTCGGTTGATTGGGATTTATGAGAAATGCTTTCCTAGACAGAAAACCCAGAATACAGGTGTCACCCTTCCAGATTGCACGTGTCCTCAAATAATTAACAAAGTTTAAAAGCCTTAACGAGGAAATAAAGAATTTTTTTATTTTTTATTTTTTTTAATTTTTTTTTTAGATTTAGGTCTATGAAGTTTCCACATGCTAGGAAGATGATGATAGAGAAGTAGATAATAAGGTTATGAGGCTTAGGGTAAGGGTAGGGATATTGTTTATTTAATTTATTATTTAAGTATAGTCTAATAAGTCATGATATTTTAACAAGTAAGGCATCAAAATGAAATAATAACTAATCATAGAAAACATGTAACACATAGCATGTAATACATAACATGTAGCACATATCACATAATCATGAAGCATGGCATAAGTGGGTGTCCTAAAGTTATAGTCTAGGTCAAGGGTGTCTAATAACCTAGTTCTCTATAACCAAGGCTCTGATACCAATCTGTCACACCCCAACCGACGGCAGAATCATCGGGGCGGGACATGTAGACTCTTCATGAGCACAAGGTTGACTAAATTGTAATATATTAAACATCAATTTCATTTCAAATAATCCAAACACAACCAAATCCAAGAAAGAACATAATTGAAATACATTGAATTCTTTATTCAAATTAACTAAGTCCAAAGCCTATGTGTAGCATGTCTTGATCAAACTCACATATTAGCACTTGAAACATGAATAAAATAAGGTCAATTAAAAAGTTGGTGAGTATACACAGGTTTGTATATAGATAGCATATAGATTGTAAATAAACAAATCGTTAAATAACATGTTAAAATAAGGCATTTATGGGGAGCAGCTATTATGTAACCAAGTACAATCAAACCTTTGTAACTAGCATGCAAAATTGTGTTGTCGGTAACAATCACCCTACCTGGGTGGGTTTGTCAGACTCAATAGATCTATCATTTTTTACCGTCGGATTGAATAGTTAATGATTGCACATAAATCGCACACAAAAGTTAGCACAACTAGCACTCGGGCATAAAGCTCAAATTGCACGCATGAATGTAAAGGGGATTTGTATTTGTGTAGTCTGTGTAAATGTAAACAATAGTATTGTATAATGTTCATGTTCCACCCCAAAAAGTGTAAAAGAGTAAAAGGGCTATGTAATACTCACTTGGTTTGAAGGCGTAGCTAACACAAGAGACTAGATAGTAATACGAGGTCCTTGTAATGCACAACGTTAACCTAGACTGTAATATGTATTGAATCAATAGTATGCACAATAGTCTATGTCTAAGTCTAAGGTTAAATTGGATGTGTGTATAAGGAATTTGAAGTTATAAGTGTTATTGGTTTGTACTTGAATGGTGTTGTATAAAATTAAGGTTTGAGTTTGAAATAACTAAATAACAAAGCAAAATTATTATTTATTTACTTAGTTGTAAAAATATTGTAGGTAGTAAGGGTAATTAAGTATAAACTAAATAAATAATTTTGTTTAAATGTAACTTAAATAAATAATTATAACCTTATTTATTTATTTATAAGATATGTAACTTAGTCATTTGGTTATAAAAATGTATGAAATGTTTTATATTAAATATAAATTTCTTTACTTTATTTTTATGAATATGTTTAAATAAATTGTTTAAATAATAATTAAGTGTAGGGTTTAACAATAAATATGGATTAAATTTTGTAAGTTTTAAATAAATAATTTCTATTTATTTTATAATAGAAATTTGATCATTTTAAATGACGTTAATATAAATCTTTAGAAAATCAATTCTTTTTATTTAAAAATTAATTTGAAATGCTTATTGTTTTTTTAAATATGGAAATAATTATTCTGCCAAGACTTTTCTCACACACACAACCGTGCCTGGGACAAGGCACGATCGTGCTAGAACCACGGGCGCGACCGTGCTAGTCAGGGACGCGACCGTGCTGACCAATACAGAGGATATAGTTAAGCTGTTCACTAGGCATGACCGTGTCTGGGCCAGGGACGACCGTGTCTAGGGTTTTGAGGCACGACCAAGTCTAGTCAAGGGCATGACCGGGTCTGTATATGTGAGGCACGACCGCGCTGGTATTGGCGCGACCGTGTCTCATGAAGCACGACCGCATCTGTTCCAAAACATGAATGAATTGGTCGATTCTTATGATAATAGTGTTAGGAATCATAGGGCTTTCTCCCACCAGTTTATTACTAGTCTTTTGGTGTAGTTTAATTGTATTTAAAACACGTACAAGGTACGATTCGATTAAACCATTTTAGAATGAACCCTAGATTCGGGTTCGTGTTAAACTGGATATTGTAAGCCCAAATTTGGTTAGGGCTTTTGATCTATAGACTAAAACGTAGATGTAGAAGGTTTCAATTACCCGGAAGGACGACGAATTGATAGTGTACGGTAGAGATGAGTTCCGGCGATGACGGTTTGATCTCCGACGTCTTCTGCTGCAATTTCGACTGCTTCAGGGTTTTTCGGGAGTTTCAGAGGAGTTCGTTGGAGCTTTAACTTGGGAGGATTTCAATTCAGGACAGACGAATTGTGGTTTCGATTGGAAGAATTTTGTTTTCTTGAGACTAATCGAATTTCTTGGAGTTATTGGATGTAATTGTAATGATTATTCGGTTTATTGTTTTTGTTAATGATAATGATGTGTATATCGGTTATGAATTCAAACATCCATGTGATTAAAAGCTGTATGTACGTTTTAACTGATGAGAGGCGCGACCGTGCCCATATGAGTCGCGACCGTGCCAAGGCACCGGGCACGACCGTTCCAAAGCAAGGCGCGCGACCGTGCCATAGCACTTGGCGCGACCGTGCCAGAACGAGGCACGACCGTGCCAGAACGAGGCACGACCGTGCCTGTTAGGGTTTCTGTTTATTTATAAAATCAGTCCTTGCAATTTCAGTATTGACAAATTTGTATAAATATGAACTTATGTACTCGTGTAAAATTTATGGACTTGCATTGAAACATAGTCTTTAATTGTTGGTACGAATAGAACAAGTCAGTGTACTAAATATGAATTTGAAACCTGTCACATTGAATTGAAATACAGATAACAAAAATCAGAAATGTTACATCACACCTGATTGCTTTCACCTTCACATCTCTCTAATTTTCAACCAACACAATGAAGTTCTTTATCAGTTATGCAGTCTCACTCTTATTAGCCAAAAAGAAAACCATGAGTAAACATCAGAGATAGGTAGATCACGAACATGATTGCCTTTGGCAATATGGTTTAAGTTTTTCAGATTTACATGTCCAAGACTACGTTGCCACAACATATCATCAGATTCAGCTGATTTTGATAAAAGACATGTATTTTCATAATCAGGTTTACTGCTCATGTCAATAACATATGAGTTTCCCTTACGGGGAGTCCTTAACAAAATCCATTCCTCAGGAACCACAAATCCTGGTTTTAAAATTAAACATTCTTTATTTGTGAAATGTGCTGAAAATTCCTTATCACAAATTTTAGAAACACTCAGTAAGCTATGATTGAGCTCACTAACGTAACTCACGTCAAGAAAACTTAACGACCCATTAATCACAGTACTTTTCTTGCTGATTTTACCACCTTTACCTCCCGCAAATGAGACATAGCCTCCATTAAAGATTTGCACATCATGTAGTAGAGACATGTCTCCTATCATGTGCCTGGATCATCCACTATCAACAAACCATAGATTATTGATAGTCCTCCTTGGGTGTTCCTGCAAAATGAACGGGATCAATTAGTAATTGGGACCCTGGCCATGGTAGATCTGGGTATTCCATTTGCATCAAAATATGACACTTCTTGCAAGCACATGTCATTATTTGACTCAACTTTGTTACTTAGGACATCAGCATTTTTAGCTTTCCAAACAGGCTTAGATGGAACAGATATTTTAATTTCTTTACTCGGCTTAGTTTTAATCTTATCATTTTGTTTGAGATTATTTTTCTTTTGCCTTTCAAAATAAGCCTGTCTGTTCCACTTAGCTACATTCCAATCTCCATCGGAAGGTTTGTTATAGTATGAATGATTCTTCATTGCCACGAACTTGGTAGTCTTCACTGGCTTAGAATCCATCGTCCTATGTGACGCCTTCTGATTCTGAGCATAATATGGAACATAAGGACGATGAACACAGTGTTTTGCTTGATGTCCAGGCTTTCCACAAGTATAACAAGATTGTTTCTTGAGATAAGGTGCATGTCCAAACTTGTCAGATTTGTGATAGTAAGAATCATCCTATTTGTAACCTTGTTTGGGTTTATAGTGCTGAAGTCAATCAAATTCATCCAGAGGATGTGGAGGAACTGGATATATCTTGGCAACTAGCAATGGCAATCTTCAGGGCCAAGAACTTCATTAACAAGACTGGAAAGATCAGATAGAGTGAAGACACAGGGAAAAAGACTGGTTTCAACAAGTCAAATCTTCGTTGCTACAATTGTCATGAACCAGGTCACTTTGCAAGAGAATGTACTAAACCAAAGTAACAAAGAGGAAGTGAAGCTGGATCATCTTCTAGAGGGAATAATGATGCTAACTCAAAGGCCCTAATCAGTAAACAAACTCGAGGATATGACTGGGGAGATCAACTCAAAGAGCTCAATCTGAATCATGCTTTTATGGCAGGACATTATTGGAGAGTCTTCTGCCACCTCATCTTCTGCTACTCCACCTGAGGTAATTGCAAACTTATGTTCTCAATCATGCATTGATAAAGTATAACTTTACAGAAAACATAATGCTGGTCTGATTTTTGAGATGGAGAATTTAAAATATCATAAAAAGAAATTTCTTAAAACTGAAAAAGATTATAAAGAAGCAATTGATGCTGGTAAAAATGATATCTCATTACTTAAATCTTAACTCAGTAATAAATGTTGTTTGCTTACTGATGCTAAGCAAGAAATTATCAGATTAACTACTTATTTGGAAAAGGCATAATCAAATTTTGCTGAGGCCAAATTTAAAGTAGATTTTTTGGTCAATCGAGTAAAGTAGTTGACATACTTGAAACTCAACTACACAAACCGGGTAATGGGAGCAAGGGTCTTAGGTATAATAATGTGCCTCCTTCGTTTAATGGAAATTGTACTATTGTTCCTCCCTCTGTTGAGGAACAAGTTAAGGACTTTTTCATGTTTACTCCTGGGAGCAAATCATGTGCTGATGATTCATAATCATCATCCCCAACATGTAAATGTGTGAACAATTCTAATTCCTCTACCTCATATGCAGAACAAATAGAAAAACATGATTGGACAAGTGAGGATGATGAAGATGATAGGTCACAAGTTTGCAGTCTTAAGTTTAATCATAAAAGTCCTAAATCTCTAGTTTGTTGACTGATTAGGGCCTTCGGGTTAGCAACATTATTCCCTCCAGAAGATGATCCAGCTTCACTTCCTCTTTGTTCCTTTGGTTTAGTACATTCTCTTGCAAAGTGCCCTGGTTAATTACAGTTGTAGCAACGAAGATTTGACTTGTTGAAACCAATCTTTTCCCTGTGTCTTCACTCCATCTGAACTTTCCAGTCTTGTTAATGAAGTTCTTGGCCCTAAAGACTGCCATTGCTAGTTGCCAAGATATATCCAGTTCCTCCACATCATCTGGATGAATTTGATTGAGTTCTGCAGTAAGATCCTCTGAAGGTGATAAGTTTCCTGAGACAAAAGCTGCATAACAGTTCATGATTCTAGTGCATAAAGAAGTATTTACTTCAATAAGCTTAGCTTGTTAAGCAGAATAGGCCTGCTGCTTAGGAGCAGATGTCTTAGCTGTAGCAGCAACACTAGGGGTCACATCTCCAGATCTAGAACCTCCTTATGAAACACTGGAAAGAAAAGCACTATTACTGCTTTGTGCACCTGCAAAGTTTATTGTATTAACATGGTTGATTTTCCTCAGCGGGTCATCTAGATCATATGACTTGATAATAGAAATCAGATCATTCAGAGTTATCTTATTCAAATCTTTGGTTCGTTTCAACAAAGAAACGTTCCAATCCCAGCTTTGTGGCAAACCATTTAACAACTTCCTATTCAGATCACCATCACTCATTACAATCTGAGCACCCCTCATCTGTGAGACTAGTTTTGTAAACCTCTGAAATTGTGCTTCAAGTGTGTAACATTTCTGATTTTCATCATGTAATCGTTTGATTTCAATAAACAAACACATTTCAGTTTCGATTCGTGTACAAACAAACTACGATGCAGATACATATACAAACTATTCTATTACAATAACAAATTAAACAAAAACACCATTATCTCACAAGCCCCGAGGACCAAAACTGACAAAACTCAAAAACTACAAAACCAGGCAAGCACGGTCGCGCCTAGGACTAGGCACGGTCGCGCCTGATGACCTAAGCACGGTCGTGCCTAATACAGGCACGGTCGCGCTGCTGAAACCACGTGACTCCGCAGAGTCAGGCAGTGGTCCATACTCGTTGAATCAAATGGCATGAAGGCCGGATTTCACGCGTCCGACCATACCCAACTGTACACCATGTGAAACACGTCTCCAATTTCGTAATCCAATCGACCCATTTCAAATCCACACCTACCCCACTCACGAATTCGTGAGATTTCACATTATAAGGAGAATCCAACGCTTCCTACACCCACATCTACCCTCACTCAGTCTCTCAGAACTCTCACTCGACACTCATACAACTTCTGGAGCCCGATCGATCGCCAAGACGCCCGAAAACGCGACCCGTAGCCGACCGCATTCAATTGCCCAATAATCTCAAGTAAGTAATACACCAATAGCTTCGTATCATCCTCTACTACGAAAACCCTATGCCAATTCGTAGTAGAAACACTCAAGTCTGTCCGATTTCTGAACGAAAAGCCGAAACTAAACTTTTAGTCGAACTACCTTTTAAACACGAAATAAATCCAATTAAAACTCATAGATAGCTTCGAAATCATCCACTAAGTGAAAGCCCTAAGAATACAGAAACATTTAATATAAGAATCGACGGATTTGAGTCTGGAAAAGACCTGACACGGTCGCGCTCATCCCCGAGCGCGGTCGTGCCTGACCAAGCACAATCGTGCCCTAGGTGTGGCCCGGTCGTGCTTACCGAGCAAACAAGTCTTGATCAAAATCAAACACTAGACGCGGTCGTGCCAGATACGAGCACGGTCGTGCTCTATGTCCAGAACCTATGAAGTACTTTCTGACTCGACCACGGGCGCGTTTCAGACCACCACGGTCACGCCCGGCAACGAGCGCGGTCGTGCCCTACTTGAGCACGGTCGTGCTCCTTGACCAGAATCAATTATTTTTTTCTGTTTTAAAGTCTATTTAACATATTTAGCTAAAAATTTCAAAATGTAATCATAAAAAAATTATTTTATAAAATCCCAAGACCCGGGAATCATTTATAAACCAAATCCTTGATTTAGGAATTTAGAACGATTAATTCCCGATAGTTCAAAACCGATGAAGTCGTGAGTTTATATAATCATTCTTATAAAACTATTTATACAAATATATATTTTGACTTAAACAAATGTTATTTATTTAAATTTATATTTAAATAAATATAAATATATATCAGTTATTTAAATTTACATTTTAAAGAATATATATATCACTACTATTTAAAATGTACTAAATAGATAAATAAAGTTATTTATTTATTTATTTCAAACAAACCCTAAACGTACAAATCCATCTTTCGACATAAAAATAACACAAACAATAACACGCGTTATACATTTATCCATTAGATCAAACGTAGCGACCTACAACACGCTTGGTATTTTTGTTGATCTGTGCAAACTACACTACCCAACACAAGTGAGTTACATAGCCCCTCTTTTACTCTATTTACAAACTTTTGGGGTGGAACATGCGTTCTATTTACTATGTTTACAAACTACACAGTATACAATTCCACCCTACAATCATGTGTTACAATTTTGAGCTTTGTGCTTGAGTACTAGGTGTGTAGACCAACACGCAGTTTGCTATTCATGTGCAATCATTAACTATTTTATAGCCTACAGTAAACAGTGATAGATCTATTGAGTCTGACAAACCCACCCAGGTAGGGTGATTGTTACTGCCAACACGCGTTTGTTTTGCATGCTAGTTACAAAGGTTTGATTGTACTACCAGGTCACACGATGGTATCTCTCCATAAATGCCTTAATTGCCATGTTTGTATGAATTGTATGCACACGACACTATATTCTATTACATGACACGAAAACCTATGTATTCTCACCAACTTTTTAGTTGACTTTGTTTTTAACCATGTTTCAGGTGACAATGTTTGAAGTATTACAAGCTGCTACATATAGGATTTGGACCTAGCAATTAATCTAAACTATTTATATTTTGTAATCGCTACATTTGGTTCTTGTATGGTATGAACTTGCTACGTGTAATGAAAATGAATGTTTAAATTATTCAAACTTTAGCAACCATGAGCTATGAACAGTCTGCACAGCTTCACGCCCCGACGTTTTCCGCCGTCGGTTGGGGTGTGACAGATTGGTATCAGAGCCTTGGTTATAGGGAATTAGGTTATTAGACACCATTGACCTAGACTATAACTTTAGGACACCCAACAATGCCATGCTACATGTTTTATGTGATACGTGCTATTTGCTATATGTCACATGCTTTATGTGTTAGTTATTTGATACTTAAAATGTTTAGACTACATGAATTAATAAGCATACATAAATAATAAATTAAATAAATCGTATACATACCCGTATCCTAAGCCGCGTATCCTCCTTAACTGCTTCTATGTCATCATCGCCATAACTTGTGGAAAAACTCATACTCGTAGACATTAGTCTATCAAAAATATTTTTATATACCCGTTAAGGTTTTAGACTCTGTTAATTATTAAAGGACATGTGCAATCTGGAAGGGTGACACCTGTATTCTGGGTTTTCTGTCTAGGAAAGCATTTCATATAAATCCCAATCAACCGAGGGATCCGTATGCTTTCCTGGGAATTCCCGGGATGAGTGTTTACCTATAGGCTAAAGCACGTCTCCTTGAAAATTATATAACTCTAATTAACCTTAATATGTCATTGTGTTCAAGTAGAAATGTGATTACTTGAAAACAATCCGAACTATGAAATAAATGTGTTATTTTTCCTCCTATCCTAAATTTCAACGGATTTTTATAAATTCTCACAACACTTTTGTATCATTCTCTTTTTATAGAATGCCTCCTCGTCGTAACATCAACCGCAACAACACCGACAACGCCAACAATAGCACCAACACCAATACCGGCAATGCCAACAACAACAATAATAATACCGACCTTGCTGCTCTCCTCACTCAGCTAGTAACTCAACTAACTCAAGCCAATAACAACAACAATGGGAACGCCAGTGGTAGTGCTAATACTGGTGGTGGCGGTGGTGCCAACCCGCCACAATGTACCTTCAAGCATTTCAACTCTTGCAATCCCCTGAAATTTTATGGTACCGAAGGAGCCACGGGACTCCTTCAATGGTTCGAAAATATTGAGGGCACCTTCCTCAATAGTGACTGTCCGGACAATCTACGAGTCCGCCATGCCACTAGTGTCTTCCAAAAACGGGCACTAACCTGGTGGAATGGGGAAAAGAGAACAAGGGGAGTAGAAGTATCAATGGCTCTGCCATGGGATGAGCTGAAAAGGATCATGACCGAGGAATTCTGTCCTCGAAATGAGATGAAGAAACTGGAAGCGGAATTTTGGGATCTTACCCAAGATAGCGGTGAAAGCTTGGCGTACACCAACCGTTTTCACGAACTGAGCATGCTGGTACCTCACATGGTTACGCCTTTGTCTAGGTGTATTGAAAAATATATCGGTGGCCTACCGAGACAAATCCAGGACACTGTTTTGGGAAGAAATCCTGCAAGCCTGGAGGATGCTATTCGTCTGGCTGCTACTCTAACTGATAATCACGTTAAAGCAGGTACTCTTACCAGAAAGGGGGCCAAGAAAGTTCCTGACACCACAACACCTCCTGCTCATGTCAAGGTGGTCAAAGCCGAACCGAACCACAACACGAGGAAGAGGAAAGCTAAGAACTATGCTGTGATCACTCCGGCTGCCCCAATTAATCAAGTTGCACCCTTGGCTCAAAATCCAGCCAAGAAAGCTTATGGGGGTACCTACCCACTCTGCAACAACTGCAACTATCATCACCCACAAACTGTCCCATGTCGCATTTGCAACCATTGTGGGAAACTTGGCCATACGGCCAATATCTGCCGACAAAAGGCACTTACTACTCAAGCCAACCCGGTTAATAAACCCGGAGCTAATCAAGTGGTTCCAATCAATGCAAATGGATGGGCTTGCTTTGAATGTGGCAACCCGAACCACTTCCGGAACCAATGTCCAAAACTTACGAACAATAATCAGGGCGGAGCTCGTGGACGTGCTTTCAACATCAACGCCAATGAAGCTCAAGCCAACGATCATGTGGTCAACGGTACGTTTCTTGTAAATAAACAATTTGCATCTATACTATTTGATACCGGAGCCGATAAGAGTTTTGTGTCACTTAACTTTGAACCTTTACTTGCAAAAACACGATCCAAACTCGAGAAAACCTTCACCGTTGAAGTAGCGGATGGAAACTCCATCACTATTGACTCCATCATTCATGACTGCTCACTAGAACTCAATGGTCACACGTTTCCAGTCAACCTTATACCAATGCCGTTGGGAAGCTTTGACGTCATCATCGGCATGGATTGGTTATCTAAAAACCATGCCGAGGTCATGTGCTTTGAAAAGTACATCCGAGTACCTCTTCCACCGGGAGGCATATTGAAAGTCTTTGGCGAGAAACCTTGCAAAGGACTCAAACTAATGTCATGCATAACTGCCCAGAAATACATTCGAAAGAAGTGCATGGTTTTCCTAGCTCATGTGATTCAAAAAGAAGACAAGGAGAGAAGAATAGAAGATATTCCCATCATTCGGGAGTTTCCCGAAGTCTTTCCCGATGACTTACCCGGTCTTCCACCTGTTCGGGAAGTAAAGTTTCGAATCGATCTTATACCCGGAGCAAACCCTGTGGCTAAAGCTCCATACCGGCTTGCACCTTCCGAATTACAAGAACTTGCAAGTCAACTTCAAGAGCTCGCTGACAAAGGTTTCATACGGCCAAGTCATTCACCGTGGAGTGCACCAGTCTTGTTTGTTAAAAAGAAGGATGGTTCATTCCGCATGTGTATTGACTATCAAGAGCTCAACAAGCTTACAATCAAAAACCGCTACCCGTTACCTAGAATTGACGACCTCTTCGATCAACTCCAAGGTTCTACTTGTTTCTCGAAGATTGATCTTCGATCTGGTTATCACCAACTGCGTGTCCGAGAAGAAGATATTCCAAAGACCGCCTTTCGAACAAGATATGGTCATTACGAGTTCACGGTTATGCCTTTTGGGTTGACCAATGCACCTGCTGTCTTTATGGATCTCATGAACCGCATGTGCAAACCATACCTTGACAAATTCGTGATCGTTTTCATCGATGACATCTTGATCTATTCCAAGACTGAGGAAGAACATGAACAGCACCTTAGACTGATTTTGGATCTCCTGAGAACCGAACAATTATACGCCAAGTTCTCCAAATGTGAATTTTGGCTAAAGGAAGTTCAATTTTTGGGTCATGTTGTCAATAAAAAGGGAATACATGTCGACCCTGCCAAGATCAAAGCTGTCAAGAATTGGAGTGCTCCTCAAACCCCTACCGAGGTTCGTTCGTTCCTTGGTTTAGCGGGTTATTACCGAAGATTCATTTCCAATTTCTCCAAGATTGCTGTTCCCCTCACCGCCTTGACACATAAAGGTAAACCTTATGAATGGGGGCCGAAACAAGAAGAAGCTTTCCAAACTCTTAAACAGAAGTTATGTGATGCTCCTATTCTGACTCTTCCCGAAGGAAACGATGACCTAGTCGTCTACTGTGATGCCTCTAACCTAGGCCTTGGTTGTGTTCTCATGCAACGAGGCAAGGTAATCGCTTATGCATCGAGACAACTCAAGATCCATGAAAAGAACTATACGACGCACGATCTGGAGCTAGGTGCAGTCATATTTGCCTTGAAGATTTGGAGACATTATCTATATGGCACGAAATGTGTGGTATTTACCGACCACAAAAGCCTCCAACACATCTTCAACCAAAAAGAACTCAACATGAGGCAACGACGTTGGGTTGAACTCCTCAATGATTACGATTGCGAGATTCGTTATCATCCCGGCAAGGCTAATGTTGTAGCCGATGCGCTGAGCCGTAAAGAACGCGTCATGCTCCAAAGTGTCAAGATTCATTCCGACATTCAAACCCGTATTCTAGCAGCTCAACACGTCTCGATTACCGAGGGCAATATGTATGAGGAAATGTCGTGTGGTGTTGAGTTCCAACTAGAAACTAAAAACAATGGCTTGCTTTATTTCTTGGATCGTATTTGGGTTCCCAATCGCAATGATCTCCGGGAATTCCTCATGACTGAAGCACACAAGTCTCGGTATTCTATTCATCCCGGTGCGGATAAAATGTATCACAATCTTCGACCACAATATTGGTGGCCTGGTATGAAGAAAGACATTGCACTCTATGTTGCAAAATGTCTAACCTGCTCTAAAGTCAAAGCCGAACATCAACGTCCTTCCGGTTTACTTGAACAACCGGAAATCCCCGTGTGGAAATGGGAAAATCTAGCCATGGACTTCATTACTAAACTCCCCCGTACTTCGAACGGCTATGATAGCATTTGGGTAATCATTGACCGTCTCACAAAGTCCGCACACTTCCTGCCCATCCGTGAAGACTATCGGGTTGAGAAATTGGCCCGAATCTATATTAACGAAATTGTGAGTCGACACGGTATACCTTTGAACATAATCTCCGACAGAGATGCTCGTTTCACTTCCAGATTTTGGCAATCTCTGCAAAAGGCACTTGGCACACGATTGGATTTAAGCACAGCCTACCATCCCCAAACTGATGGCCAGACTGAACGAACAATCCAAACGCTCGAAGACATGCTGAGAGCCTGTGTCATAGACTTTGGTGGCAATTGGGATTCACACTTGACACTTATTGAATTCTCCTACAATAACAGCTACCACACCAGCATCAACATGGCTCCATTCGAAGCTCTTTATGGTTGCAAATGCCGTTCTCCTATCTGTTGGAATGAGATTGGTGAAGCACAAATCACCGGTCCCGAGTTAATTCAGGAAACATCCGACAAAATCCTTCAAATCTGTGACAACATCCGAGTAGCAAGAAGTCGACAAAAGAACTATGCCGACAAGCGACGAAAACCCTTGGAATTCCAAGTGGGTGACCTTGTGCTTCTCAAAGTATCCCCTTGGAAGGGTGTGATCCGCTTTGGAAAGAAAGGCAAACTAGCACCTCGTTACGTAGGCCCGTTCAGAATCCTTGAAAGAATCGGGAAAGTGGCTTACAAACTTGAGCTACCTCCAGCACTCAACAATGTTCATCCAACCTTCCACGTGTCCAACCTGAAGAAATGTCTTGCTGATGAGAACCTCCACATACCTCTTGACGACGTGCGCATTGATGAAACGATGCACTTTGTCGAGAAACCGGTGGAAATCATGGATCGTGAAATCAAGCAACTCAAGCGCAGCCGCATCCCTATAGTCAAAGTCCGTTGGGATTCAAAACGCGGTCCTGAGTTTACTTGGGAACGTGAAGACCAAATGAAACTCAAGTATCCTCACCTATTCACCAATTCTGCAACCTCAACTGGTTGAATTTCGGGACGAAATCCCCTCAACAAGGGGAGACTGTAACATTTCTGATTTTCATCATGTAATCGTTTGATTTTAATAAACAAACATATTTCAGTTTCGATTCGTGTACAAACAAACTACGATGCAGATACATATACAAACTATTCTATTACAATAACAAATTAAACAAAAACACCATTATCTCACAAGGCCCGAGGACCAAAACTGACAAAACTCAAAAACTACAAAACCAGGCAAGCACGGTCGCGCCTAGGACTAGGCAAGGTCGCGCCTGATGACCTAAGCACGGTCGTGCCTAATACAGGCACGGTCGCGCTGCTGAAACCACGTGACTCCGCAGAGTCAGGCAGTGGTCCATACTCGTTGAATCAAATGGCATGAAGGCCGGATTTCACGCGTCCGACCATACCCAACTGTACACCATCTGAAACACGTCTCCAATTTCGTAATCCAATCGACCCATTTCAAATCCACACCTACCCCACTCACGAATTCGTGAGATTTCACATTATAAGGAGAATCCAACGCTTCCTACACCCACATCTACCCTCACTCAGTCTCTCAGAACTCTCACTCGACACTCATACAACTTCTGGAGCCCGATCGATCGCCAAGACGCCCGAAAACGCGACCCGTAGCCGACCGCATTCAATTGCCCAATAATCTCAAGTAAGTAATACACCAATAGCTTCGTATCATCCTCTACTACGAAAACCCTATGCCAATTCGTAGTAGAAACACTCAAGTCTGTCCGATTTCTGAACGAAAAGCCGAAACTAAACTTTTAGTCGAACTACCTTTTAAACACGAAATAAATCCAATTAAAACTCATAGATAGCTTCGAAATCATCCACTAAGTGAAAGCCCTAAGAATACAGAAACATTTAATATAAGAATCGACGGATTTGAGTCTGGAAAAGACCCGACACGGTCGCGCTCATCCCCGAGCGCGGTCGTGCCTGACCAAGCACAATCGTGCCCTAGGTGTGGCCCGGTCGTGCTTACCGAGCAAACAAGTCTTGATCAAAATCAAACACTAGACGCGGTCGTGCCAGATACGAGCACGGTCGTGCTCTATGTCCAGAACCTATGAAGTACTTTCTGACTCGACCACGGGCGCGTTTCAGACCACCACGGTCACGCCCGGCAACGAGCGCGGTCGTGCCCTACTTGAGCACGGTCGTGCTCCTTGACCAGAATCAATTATTTTTTTCTGTTTTAAAGTCTATTTAACATATTTAGCTAAAAATTTCAAAATGTAATCATAAAAAAATTATTTTATAAAATCCCAAGACCCGGGAATCATTTATAAACCAAATCCTTGATTTAGGAATTTAGAACGATTAATTCCCGATAGTTCAAAACCGATGAAGTCGTGAGTTTATATAATCATTCTTATAAAACTATTTATACAAATATATATTTTGACTTAAACAAATGTTATTTATTTAAATTTATATTTAAATAAATATAAATATATATCAGTTATTTAAATTTACATTTTAAAGAATATATATATCACTACTATTTAAAATGTACTAAATAGATAAATAAAGTTATTTATTTATTTATTTCAAACAAACCCTAAACGTACAAATCCATCTTTCGACATAAAAATAACACAAACAATGACACGCGTTATACATTTATCCATTAGATAAAACGTAGCGACCTACAACACGCTTGGTATTTTTGTTGATCTGTGCAAACTACACTACCCAACACAAGTGAGTTACATAGCCCCTCTTTTACTCTATTTACAAACTTTTGGGGTGGAACATGCGTTCTATTTACTATGTTTACAAACTACACAGTATACAATTCCACCCTACAATCATGTGTTACAATTTTGAGCTTTGTGCTTGAGTACTAGGTGTGTAGACTAACACGCAGTTTGCTATTCACGTGCAATCATTAACTATTTTATAGCCTACAGTAAACAATGATAGATCTATTGAGTCTGACAAACCCACCCAGGTAGGGTGACTGTTACTGCCAACATGCGTTTGTTTTGCATGCTAGTTACAAAGGTTTGATTGTACTACCAGGTCACACGATGGTATCTCTCCATAAATGCCTTAATTGCCATGTTTGTATGAATTGTATGCACACGACACTATATTCTATTACATGACACGAAAACCTATGTATTCTCACCAACTTTTTAATTGACTTTGTTTTTAACCATGTTTCAGGTGACAATGTTTGAAGTATTACAAGCTGCTACATATAGGATTTGGACCTAGCAATTAATCTAAACTATTTATATTTTGTAATCGCTACATTTGGTTCTTGTATGGTATGAACTTGCTACGTGTAATGAAAATGAATGTTTAAATTATTCAAACTTTAGCAACCATGAGCTATGAACAGTCTGCACAGCTTCACGCCCCGACGTTTTCCGCCGTCGGTTGGGGTGTGACAAAGTGTTTCACCCAAAACATGATTAACATGTTAAACTGCTATAGAATCATTTCCTTTCTACTTGCTTTCATATCATCATTCCCTTCAATGGCTTGAGGCAAGGACTCCCAAAGTTGCTTAGCAGAGGTGCATTCTTTAAAATTATGAGCTATATTAGGTGATAATGCCATAGTCGAAGATACTAAAGCTTTTAAGTCTCTTTCAACAGGATCAAAGTCTTCATCAGTATAATTTTCTATCTGCGTTGGTGCCTTAGTACCATCCTCCTTATCAAACATAGGGATTTTAGGTCCCTTGAGTATACTTCTCCACATCTTGGCTTCAAACAGAAAAACATGATTCATAATCCTAAATTTCCAGTCCACATAATCTTCAGCACAAGTTAGTCTTGGAGGTTTGGTGCTTGTACCAATTTGTAGGTCGAGCAGACTGTTTAAGTTCATGGTGACTTGTTGAGAATTCATTTTATCAGAGTACTAGGTCATTGATCAAACTGGTAAATTAGTTCAAAAATGAACCCGTGAACTTGTTGGAAGCCGTGAAATTACCGTGAACAACTTCCTGGTGTCACACCCCAACTGACGGCGGAATACGTTGGGGCGGGACATGTAGACTGTTCATAGCTCTTGATCAAACTAAAGTTTCATATATTAATTAGTTTAAATTTCATAACACTTGTCCAATAAAAACATACAAAGAAATGAAATACATCAACAAAATTTAACTGTTTATTTAACTAATTCCTCAATCCCTATGTGTAGCATCTTGAACATGAACTCAAACATTGGTACCTGAAACATGATTAAAACAAGGTCAACTAAAAAGTTGGTGAGCATACATAGGTTTTGACTCTAAATAGCATCAAAGTGTTGTGTGTATACAATCCATACATATCATGGTTAATAAGGAAAAAATAGAGAGTTACTATTGTGAAACCAAATTGTACAATCAAAACTTTGTAACTAGCATGTAAAATTGTGTTGTCGGTAACAATCACCCTAACTGGTTGGGTTTGTCAGACTCAATAGATCTATCATTGTTAATCATCGGCTTGTATAGTTAATAATTGCACATGTAAATTGCACACAAATGTAGTTAACACACCTAGTACTTAAACATAAAGCTCAAATTGCACACATGAATGTAAGGTGGAATTATATTGTGTAGTTTGCGAAACATTGTATAAAGGCATTCATGTTTCACCCCAAAATATGTAAAATAGTGTAAAAGGGCTATGTAAACTCACATGTATTAGTTGTGTAGGTAACACGAGCAATAGGTAGCACAAGTGAATTTGCAAATCACAAACGTAACCTAGAGTGAGATTGTATGAATTTGAATTAATAACATGCATGAAGCATATGGCAAGGTCTAGGGTTTAACGGGTTTTGATGTATGTTGATTCGTATAAAAAGTTGTGTTATTTCATGTAAAGGGTGAAAGTAGATTGATGTGTGTATGTAAAATTCAAAGTATAAAATAATTGTTTTAGGGTTTAAATAAATCTTTATTTATTTATTTTTTATAATAATAACGTGCCAAAAGAAAGTAGTGTAATTATATAGATATATATATTTAAGACAAAATATAATTTAAACCCTAAATGAACTTTTTTAAAGCAAACTGATAATTAATTTAAATAAATAATTTCTTTTTATTTATTATGAAAAAGAATGATATGCCCTTTTAACTATATGGAGATGTAAATATATATATGTATATATTAATATATATATTTAGAAAAAGTTTTATTTGTTTAAATAGAGTTTAAATCCTAATATGTATAATTTAATAGCAATAAATTGATTTATAATAATTTATTTCGTGATAAAATGTTTTATGAAAATCTTGACAACAATTTGTATAAAATTAGGTATTTAAAATACTTTTTTATAATTAAACTAAAAACATCTTTTAAATGATTTTTATCTAAAAAGAGATTCTAAACAATTGGATTTGTAAAAATGATTGTTTTATGTTAAATGTAGAAGCATGTTTTAGTAACTATAGATAAAATTCTATGTATCGGTGTACGTGGCTAGTACGCAGGAGGGTGTTCCTGAGTACTTGACATGTACACAAGATTGGTCCTGCGTACTTAGTAAGTACGCAACGCTTTTGCCTTGCGTACTTGTCAAGTACGCATGACCAATCCCCTTCGTACTTAGACAAGTACGCATGTAGTGTTCTTGCCCCTATAAATAGAAGACTTGTCTTCATTTGTAGGTGTAACTTCTGGAACAAGGTTGAGAGGTGTCCGGGCGGGAAGAGCTCTTCCGCCCCTGGACCGTGAGCGTAGATGAGAGATGTGTACTCCTTCGGTGTGTAGTCTGTAATACAGGATGATTTCTATGTTATGGATTACATATCGTTTGATTCTTTTGTTTGTTGTTCATGTATTCTCTGTCTCGTTTTCTTAGTTCCCACACAAATCCCAGAACAGATCTGTGTATTTTCACTACGCGACGAGGCTCCCGGGACCTTCATTAAAACTTTCAAATGATGGTACCAATTTGTTCTAAATGTTATTAGGTTTACAAAATACTTTTTATATAATTTTTGGAGCATTAAAACGGCTTAAAAAAATAAGTACAGACCACCCTGCTCGAACCCGGGTGGTTCTTGTGAGAGCATAGTGTGTTACCGTTGGACCAGGGGACTAACCCATGCAACAAGACCGGATCGACTTGGTATTAACATGAACAAGGCAGGGAGGTCGGGTCTGATTTAAGGCATGCGAAAAAAAGGTTGGGTGGTGGGTTTCGAACCCATGCCACCTAGTTCAAGCCCGCGCACTTTAACCGGCTGAACTAGGTGGTTCGCTAGTCATAAAGGCAAACTAGAAACATAAAAACTCTAACCAGAACAAATCGAAATCCCCTTATTAAATTCGCAAGAACAGGGTTTAAGAATTTACAGGAATCTCATCCGATTCGAATTGGTTTCTACAAATTAATAAGGGGCTTTCGATGTATGCATAAAAAAGAATCAATTGATGCAAATCTTACCTGATATGGTGTTGAAGCACTTTCCTGTGACAAACACTCTGGATAGTTAGAGTCTTAGTCTTAGGTTGTCTTGTCTTGATTGTAATTGTCTTTGTATGTAAGAGTCTTTATGTATTAGTTTATCGAGTTGTATTTACTTTTACATATTGAATGTTGCAAAATTCTCTAAGTGTTTTGCACACTTGTAAGTGCACAGGAGAAAGCTCCTGCGTACTTAGCAAGTACGCAAGAATAACTTTGCGTACTTGCTAAGTACGCAAGAGCATTTTGCCCTGCGCACTTGCTAAGTGCGCAGGAATCAGGTCTTGTATATATAGGATAGGTTGACAGAAGTTAAGTACGCAGGCATTATAGTAAATACGCAGATTGTAATCTCAGTGCTTTTCTCTGTAACCTTCAAGTGTTTATAATACAAAGAACGTTTAAAGTGTTTTCTCTTGTCGGTTTACTTTGTTTAGTCTGACTCTCCGCCTAGTCACCGGCATTCCGCACCCGGTCCGACTAGTAGACCCACTTGCATGTGACGATCCGCTACACCCGAGGGACCTACAAGTGGTATCAGAGCATTGCTCCTGATTTCGAGTGTTGTGAGTGAGTTTGGAGAGTTTCTACCGAGTTTTTACAAGCAAAAAGAGGTACTTTTGTTGATTTTTGTGATAAAATAGGGGTAGCTCTTGAGCACTATTTTAGAAGCAAAAATCACTCAAAAACTGATTTTTGTTGTGTATTTGAGTGTTTTGAGCATCAAAGGTTGGTTAGAAACAAGTTTCTTACCCTTTGGCTCATTTGCATTGATCATCAGTCCAATTTTTACCATCTCCGACGATTTTCAGGTGACCGGAAAAGTTTGGTGAAAGTTGCTGAAAATGGTGTTGTGCATGCTTACCATTTCTGGAAAAAAAGTACAGTTTTATGCGTACTTACTAAATACGTAAGACTTATCTCCTACGTACTTACAAGTGCGCAAGACTGAACTTGTGCGAACTTAAGTTATATCCTGCGTACTTACCATTTCCTCCTGCGTACTTATCAAGTACGCAAGAGCAAATCTAAATACGCAAGACCATTTCTCAAGTGCGCAAGGCCAAATCAAGTGCGCAATTGTGTATGATTTTTCTGAAATTTGACTAAGTGTTAACTATGTCAAATCTTCAGAATCTTGGAAACCTGTTAAATTAAGATAATGAGAACGGTACACCACAGAAACTACCAAAGTTGCTGAACGTAAACGATTATTCTAATTGGAAAGCACATATCGAGCACTACATTTCTTATACCTACTCATCACTATGGATACCAATCCTTGAGGGATATAAGCATCCCACACACATCTATCTTGATGAAACCATGCCCAAACCTATCTCTAAGCTTTCTGACGAAGAAAAGAAAGCTTATGACCGAGAAAAGAAGGCACTTGGTTCGATCACTATGGCATTAACTCGGGAATTGTTCCACTGTTTCCGAGGTTATGACAATTCCAAGGATCTTTGGAAAGCTTTACAGAAAAGATTCGAAGGAAATAGTGACATCAAGAAGAGTAAGCGGGATCTTCTCAGAAAGCAGTATGAATGCTTCAGATTTTTAGAGAACGAATCTTTAGATGACCTCATCTCTAGATTCTATCATTTACAGGCTGAGTTGAAGGCTTTTGAACTCAGGTATCCAGATAAAGAGATGGTGGAAAAGTTTTTGGATGCTTTACTACCCAAGTTTGAGATGTACATAACCCTGATGAGGGAAAATCCAAAGTTCTATGAGTTGACAGTAGAGGAGGCAATAGGAAAGGTTCAAGCTCATGACATGAACCTAAAGAGAAAGGAGAGCTCAGGAAGACCCCAGATACAAGACCCTTCTATGTATTATGGGACGACGTTTACATCCAAGTCATCGGGCTCTGGAATTGCCCTCTTCACTGGAAACCCTACTGAAGAAGACCACTCAACTGGGTGTGGTGGTCATGCATGCTATGCATCTGTATCAGGGTTGGGGTCTCATCATCAACATACCTCTAGAAATCCTCCCGCTACAACTTTAGCTAATCAATCAGCTATCGCCAAAATAGCTGAAGATCATGTAGCGTTATTCTCATCATGTATGCCTGTCTATGAGAACTTCATTGGCGGCAAGCTTACAGATCCCGAGATGATTGAAGAAGATTTTAATCAAGTGGATCCTGATTACATTGAGGACATGGATATTCAATGGAATATGACCATGCTATTGAGGAGAGCCAAGCGTTTCCTGAACAGAACAGGAAGAAAGTTCATTGGCGGGCATTCTAATGCCAAGGTCGGGTTTGACAAATCTAAGGCCAAATGCTACAAGTGTCTGAACTATGGACACATTGCTCGTGAGTGTCAGAAAGACAGAGCACCGGCCTTGGGTTTTACCAGACCTAGCAAAGGAAACAGCCATGGCCACAACAACCCAAACCACCACAATCATAGACAAAGTGGAACGTCCAATGCACTGGTACCCAAAAGGACGAAAGCTTTGATTGGGGTGTTCATCTTGAGGATGCCATCATCGCACAAACCCAGGTTGGTCTCATAGCTGAGATCATGGAGATGATGGAAGCAGAGAAAAAGGAAGCTTCTATGGCTGACCTAGAAGAGTCTACTACTGCTGCTACAGAGGAAGAGAAGGAAGCTGAAGAAAAGGAAGCTTCTGTAGCTGATAAGGAGGAATCGACTACTGCTGTTGCTCTCATGGCCATTAGAGAAGCAAAAAGTTCCTCTTCTGAGGTAGATTCTAATACCTTTTCTATTATTTCATGTTCTAAATGTCTAGGGCTAAAACTTGAAAATTCTAGGCTCCAAGACAAAATCAAACCCCTAAGTATGGCAGCTCTAAACTATAAAGAAAATGAAAAACGTTTTAAAGATTCTATTGAAACGTTGAAAAAGGAAAAAATGTGAATATTCTCTAAAAATAAGCGATCAACGGCTTCATTTATATGTTGCATACAGGGGGTTAGAAAAACGGAACAATGAAATCAACAAACTGCAAAATGAGATCTTGCAGTTAAAATGCACTAATGAGAAGTTGAAAAACTCTCGCTTTGTGGTGGAACACTACGAATCTGTAGTGAGACAAATGAATGGGTTAGGGTTGGGTACTAATGCCATTCCTCCACCAGTGAGCGGGAAGTTTGTCAATAGCTTAATAGACATTGATCTCACTTGTCTAGATGAGTCCTCTGATAAGGATGATTCCCCTAAAAAGGATGAATCCTCAAGTAAGGCTAACTCCACATCTAGTGAGGAGTTCGTTACCGCTTCTGAAGATGGGTCGGTTAACACTTACCCTGAAGGAGCAGTATTTGAGGAGTTGTTCACTGAAAAAAAGGTAAAGAAAAACATTATCACTAACGGTGATAATTGCATTTTAACTGAACCCGATATTATTGAAACAAATGATAATCTAAAGGTAATGCTTTATGGGGTTATAAAAGTCTTAACCAAGCAAAGAATGAGGTTTTTTTAGCTCACTATGGGCTTGGGTATAAAGAAAATTTGGAAAAATACAATACCCCCAAAAACCAAACTGTAAAGGTTCAGACTACTGTTCATAAACCAACTCCTCCTGCTCATAATGCTGAGTTTTCTAAGGCCAGATCTAATGAGCCTTACAAGAGAACTTATGTAGACAAGAGGAATTGTTTTCACTGTGGCTTGGTTGGTCACATTCTTGTGAACTGTCCCTCAAAGAACCAAGGGAAACAGCCTGTTGTTTCTCAACCAGCTGTCATCCCTAGGTCACCACCGGTGAAACCTCCCAAACATCCAAAACAAAATGTGGTGAAACCACCAGTCAAACCGATGGTAAAGCCTAAGATCAAATCTGAAGCTAAACCATCTGTTTCAAGAAAGGTAACGCAACCTACGGTACCTTGTGTATCTACCTCTGGTAGTACACACACTGGTGAGAAACCTGTGGCGAGTCTCTCTAAGCCACAGAGGAGGAGAAGGAACAAGAGGTTGAGAAAGCTAGAACAGCTGACTCCAGTTTAATCAGGTGAAGCTTCCATTAGTTCACCTGCTGTTGTTGAACCAAAGTCTCCTGTTCCGGTTAAGAAACAGAAGAGATCCTGGACCGCCAAATCCAAAACTTCTCAATCTCCTAGTTCTAGTTCTTATAAAGATTCATCAATTTTGAACAGTCATCACGACTGTGAGTTAAAGAAAGTAGTTTATTTTGAAAAGGATGGACGACCCAAGACCATAATGGCTTGGGTCTCCAAATCTAACCAATTCTTTTGTAACTCGTGCATGACAGGAAACATGGCCTTGCTTCAAGATGTTAAACCATTCAGAGGCGGCTATGTGGCCTTTGCCGGAGAAAAAGGCGGCATCATCACTTGTCAAGGCGTGGTTTCAAACGGTTGTGTCAGCTTTGACAATGTCAACTTTTGCGAGCAGCTGAAGCATAACCTGTTGAGTGTCTCCCAAATGTGTGACAAGGAGTACTCGATGATGTTTGACAAGTCAGAATGCCTAATTCTCAAACCTGGTTTTGAAGTTCCCGAAGACTGGATTCTGATGAGAGCACCAAGAACAAACGACACCTATCAGATCGATATGAGCGTGGCAACAACCACCTCATCAGTTCCTACCTGTTTACTTACCAAAGCGACAGAGCTCGACTCCATCTTGTGGCATAGGAAACTCGGCCATATTTCGTATCGTAAAATGAATCATCTTGTCCGAAACGGTTTGGTAACCGGGGTTCCTAAGCTGAGATTTACCGTTGCAGATGACTGTATGCCTTGTAAAAAGGGCAAACAACAATGGAAATCTCACAAGCCCAAGCTCCAAAACTCTATTGATACCCCTTTGGAGCTATTACACATGGATCTGTTTGGCCCCATAAGTATTAGGAGGATTGGAGGTAAGTCGTTCTGTCTGGTTGTAACTGATGATTTCTCACGTTTTTCTTGGGTGCACTTTTTAGGTACTAAGGACGAGACTACTGATATTCTTCAATACTTGATCCTAAGCTTGGAATCTCTTTGCAAGCTGAAAGTTAGAAGAATAAGGAGTGACAACAGAACTGAGTTCAAGAATAATTTGATGGAGATTTTCTGTCTCAAGAAAGGGATCCGTCACGAATTCAGCGCGCCGTACACGCCTCAGCAGAATGGAGTTGCTGAACGGAAGAACATAACACTGATTGAGAATGCAAGGACTATGCTGTCGGATGCAAAGCTTCCTGTCACTTTCTTGGCAAAAGCTGTTAATACAGCTTGTCACGTCTTAAACAGAGTTCTGGTTGTGAAGACGTACAACAAGACTTGTTACGAGTTGATCAACAATCGACTTCCCAATCTTGATTACCTAGTTCCTTTTGGTAGTCCATGTTCCTTGTTGCTACAGTACAAAGACCGCCCGTCTAAGTTTCATGCAAAAGCGGTGGAAGGCATCTTCGTAGGATATGTTGCCAACTCGCCTTGCAAGAGAGTGTACAACATAGGAACTTACTGTCAAGGAATGGTTTGAAGTGGATTATAGTAAACACAGCATTCCACCCGAACCAACAGGTCCAACTTGGGGTTTTGATTATGATGCGCTATTCAAGTCATTCAATCTTCCTGATTTATCTGTAGTTGACGCCGCAAATGTTTATGAATTATTGGGTGGCGACAATGACTCCAGTTTTTCTACTCGTGCTACTGTACCGATTGTAACTCCTGATTCTAATGCTGCATCTGCATCTGGAACTCATGACAGTGATAACAGTGAAGATGTTCATATTGTTGGAGATGACGCTCAAGCCAATCCTAACACAACTGTAGGAAATGAAGCTCCAGCTGATCCAATTAACATTGAATCTTCTTCCTCTGGAACACAGGAAATGGGGGAGTTAAGCACGAATCTAGATCCAGAAATTCAGGAACCGATTGTACCGGAGACGAGAGTGCATAGGAATCATCCAGTCGACAACATTATTGGTGATCCTTATGCTGGTGTTCAGACTCGTCATCGAACCATCACTGAGAACACCAGTCTTTACACAGAGATACTTGACACTGGTGTCATGGAAACAAGTCTGCATGCTGCATTCGTGTCCCAGTTAGAGTCGAAGAATGTGAAGGAGGCTCTCACTGACAACTGCTGGATTGAGGCGATGCAAGATGAACTGTCTCAATTCCAAAAGTTGCACGTGTGGGATTTGGTTGACTTACCAAAAGGCTTTCAGCCAATCGGAACCAGATGGGTGTTCAAATGCAAGACGGATGATCGTCATGTTGTTGTGAAGAACAAAGCAAGATTGGTTTTTTAGGGTTTTTATCAGCAAGAGGGCTTGGATTACACGGAAGTATATGCCCCAGTTGCTAGAATTGAGGCCATTCGACTGTTCTTGGCTTATGCCACATATGTCGGCTTCAAGGTCTACCAACTTGATGTGAAGAGTGCTTTCCTTTATGGTAAAGTTCATGAAGAGGTCCATGTCACTCAACCTCCCGGCTTTGAAGATCCGCATAATATCAATAAAGTGTATAAGCTTGACAAAGCACTTTATGGTCTTCATCAAGCACCGCGGGCATGGTATGAGACATTATCTAAGCATTTACTGTCTAATGGTTTCGACCGTGGACAGATTGACTCGACCCTCTTCATTAGGAAAGCAGGAGGTGACATTCTTCTTGTACAAGTATACGTCGATGACATTATTTTTGGATCTACCAATGAAGGGATGTGTAGGGAATTCGAGCAGGTGATGAAGTCAAAGTTTGAAATGAGTAACATAGGTGAATTGTCATTCTTCCTGGGTCTGCAAGTCAGTCAAAGAGAGGATGGCATTTATCTACATCAAACTAAGTATGTGCAGGACATCTTGTCAAAATACAAGATGAATGATAGCAGTACTTATGGCACACCTATCCCAGTCAATCATGGTTTACATCCTGACAAAGATGGAAAGGATGTAGATAGCAGATTGTACCGTGGGATGATCAGATCACTTATGTATCTCACAGCTTCAAGACTCGATATAATGTTTGCTGTGTGCTTGTGCTCAAGGTTTCAGTCTCAACCGAAGGAGTCACATATGATAGCCGTGAAGAGAATTTTCAGATACCTGAAAGGGAAACCTCGATGAGGTTTTTGGTAATCTAAGTAGCAGTCATTCGACTTCAAATCCTACACTGATTCAGATTATGGCGGTTGTAACCTTGACAGAAAGTCAACTTCTGGTGGATGTCAATTCTTAGGAGACAGACTGGTCTCCTGGCAGTGCAAGAAGCAGTCAACGATTTCTGTCTCAACTTATGAAGCAGAATACATTGCTGCGGCGAACGGTTGTTCTCAAATACTGTGGATTCAGCAACAGTTGAGAGACTACGGCTTAAACTTCACTGGAACTCCATTATTCATTGACAACAATGCCACCATGTCCATCACAAATAACCCGGTGAAACATTCCAAAACTAAACATATAGAAATTCGCCATCATTTCATCCGTGATTGTGCTGAAAAGCATTTAATTGAACTTTTAAAAGTTCACACGGATGACAATCTTGCTGGCCTTTTCACAAAGGCATTTGATCGATCCCGTTTTGAGCATCTTGTCAACTTGATAGGAATGTTCAATCCTGAGTGAAAAATTAATTTTTCTTAAATCAATTCAATTAATGGAAGTTAAATTTTATTTCTTTTAAATTTTCTGTATAGTTCTTTTCATTTTCAAAATATTTTACAAAAACAAAAACAAAATAGAACATGGAGAAAATTTCAAAGTTAACTTGAGAAAAGAGGAAATGATAGTACATAAGAAATGATCTAAACGTCACAGACTGCTCATATGGGAAATGATTGCGTCATGCTTACTTAATTGTTTAAATTATTATGTTTTTAATCTGCTTATTTACAAGTAATTTGAATTGTCAGTAGAGTGTATGCGTCTTTGAATCACTAGTAGTGTGGAAACTAAATGTAAATTACAACTGTGATTTGAACCCAGGTTTGCAAGTGTGTGTGCGTAAAATAATAGAAAAGATCATTATCAGATAAAGGATGTTAGATTTTTGCAATAATTTTATTTTGAGATCAGTTTCGGGTTATGTCGTTAGAACAATTAATGCGGTTCACCTCACTGCCCATACTCACAAGTATGCAAGGAGAGATTGAATCAAGACATGTCTCTACATTAACCGTTGAGCATGTATTCACCCTTGAATCACTCCTGATTCATTGAAATCAAATCCAGATAAAAGTTGGATCCCCTTACCTTAAAACTCAAACACCATGTATATTATCCTGAATCATCATACCGATATTCAATGAAGAAAATCAAATGAAACCAAGACATATGAATCACTCGATTCTGAATCTTATGATTCCTGATAATCCTTATGGATTCTGCTTGATTTTTTCCTGTGCTAATAGATGTAACTTCATTATGAAAATTTAGAAAATTATTGGGAAAATCTTAGATGCCTTGAGATAGTGCAATTTACATTAGTGTAGCATACCAGTGGGGTACACGTTGTATATTTAATAATTAATACCTTAATACACAAGAACGTAATACAAAGATGCTTATAGTTTCAAATCTTATAATATTGTCAACTTGAATTACTTGTTTATGTGCTTATTACGTATGAATAAATAGTAATCCATGACATGATCCCATATTCTTTGATGTTTATATTGTATCGTTTTTGCTAAAAGATAGCCTGATATGATCCTCTGCTCGTGTCTTTGATAAAAAATAGTTTGTGTGAATACTTGTATATTTTTATTAGAAAAGATCAAAAAGATTTTAAGTTTATGCATTGTTCAATTTTATTCAGAAAAACCAAAAATATTTGTGTTTAACCTTCCTGAATTGTATTTGAATCCTCCTGATTGAATATTTTTTATCTTGTTCGTTATTTGACTTGAAAAAACTTCATAAATTTTGAGTTGAAAGTTTGCGCACTTAAGAGTTTGTGCGTACTTGTAAGTGCGCATGAAGTAATCCCTGCGTACTTAACAAGTACGCAAGAGTTAAGTCTTGCGCACTTGTAAGTACGCAAGAGTTAAAGCTTGCACACTTAGCAAGTACGCAAGAGATAAAACGTGCGCACTTGCTAAGTACGCACAGCCTTTTAGTGTTGAGTATAAAAAGGGGACTTAGAAAATTTCTGAGTTTTTCATCGCATTCAAACTGAAACTTTCCCCTCTGCAAATTTTCACTCAAAATCCAAGTGTTCCTAAACCATCTTTTCATCCCATTACAAGTTTCATCATCTTACAACATTGATTTGGTGAGAATCTAGGCTCAATCCATCCGCAAAAACTCGTGATTTTGGACCGATTATCTTAGGTTTTTGTTTGAGATTTTTAGACAATTTTTGGATTGTTTGGGTAATACCTAATATTTAAAACTTGTTAATAATCATTAATCGATCACTAATCGACCCTTAATCATCCATTCGAGTCTTTGATTTTGACTTTGGACTCGAATTTGAACCGACAGTGGCTTCGTTCGACGGTTAGGTCAAAATCGGTCAAGGTTAGCAGTGTCTTGGTGTTGATATTGGTCCCATAAGGTAGAATCTTCTATTCCGACCTAGTGGCGACCCAATAGACACCGATTTTTACCAATCAGTTGAATTTCAAACTTCTGGAATTTTTCACCAAGTGCGTTTCCTGCGCACTTAACAAGTACGCAAGAAGCACTTCATGCGTACTTGTTAAGTACGCAAGAGGAAAATCTTGCGTACTTGCTAAGTACGCAGGACCAACACTTGGCAAAAATTCCTAAGTCTGAAACTCAGTTCAAAGAGTAACTGCTATACTGAGTCGTGTTTATCCATTTCCAATGATACGTGTTGTTCTGATTATGTTTTCTATGTGTTTTTGCAGATCATGGCTCGGGCGTTTACTAACGAATTCAACCGGTTAGCTAAAACTGAACCAGAATGGAAGGGTGCAGCATTGCAGTACAGAGATATAGTTGATTTCTTGAACCATTCAAGAATTAGCTACGCCATTTCTGCTGACCCGATCGTGTCAAGACCCTATCTCGAGCAGTTTTGGGAGACTGCGGAGCATGATTGCACGGTAACCCCCAATGTTATAAGGGCTACCGTTGCTGGTCATGCTATCGCTTTCTCTGAAGATACTATTAGAAGGGTCCTTAGGTTCAGAGATCTCTCGACCGACCCGACAGCCTATCCAGACTACTTTGTAGACGGCTGTTGGAGACAAAGAATGGGTTATGTCGGTGCGAGGGACTATGCTTCATACAAGAAGATGCGGCTGTTAAACCAATGGAGATACTTCACCAACGTCATGATCATGTGCATCTCATCAAGGAAAGCTTGTAAAGATGCGATGGGTCATGACCTTGCAGCAGCCATGGTCGGCCTTTCTCTCAATAAGGGCTACAACTTCTCCCGCTCCATTTCAAAGCCATCAATGACCAGATCAACACAGCGGAGAGGTTTAGGTTCTTATTATACATTAGGTTTGTGCAACTATTGATTAATGATGCGTTGCCAAACCTACAAGCCATAGGGGAGAAACTGCAAGTAAAGAGGGTGGACAAAAGAGTATTCGCCCAATTCCTAAAGCCAGGCAGTGTAGATCTTACCCCTGTGCATACAGAACTCTTTGGCCACCTCATCAATGAAGCATATGTGGCCCCAGGTGACTGGAGATGGTACAGTCACGACTCAGAGCTGGAATTGAGTGAACACTCCGACGAACAACAGCAAAAAACAGGAGGAAATGGAGAGTGATGATGGATCCTATGATGATGGAGACGTCGAAGGAGGAAATGATGGTGCTGAGGGATCCGACTTGAAAGCTGAGTCAGATTCTTCTGATTCCGATGATGCACCGTCGTAGGTAAACCCGAGGAGAATGGCTAAGGTAACCCTACCTGAGTCATCCTCCAAAAGAAAGCGACAGTCTTCTAGCAGCGAATACGAGCCAGACTCAGACTCTGATTCTGCTATACAAAGACAAAGAAGAGAAAGCATTCACAATAACAGGGGCGATATGCAACAATCTTCTATCCCCAGTGAGGTGGAGGCTCAGCAGCAAGTACAAGTGTCAACTGCTAGTCCTGATTCAGCCTCCACCCCACCTTCACAGTAGCTTTACCGTAGGAGGAGGAGGCCGCAGGTGCAACGTGAAGTGGCCGTCACTTCAATCACAGAAGTGAATCCTGTGATAGTGACCCTCCCTACACCAACTGCTCAAGTGGCCGTCACCATCACCCCTACCATTACCCTTACAACCCTCGTCACATCCTCAATCCCAACCACCACCATTGAGCCTCTAAGTCAACCCTTCAATTATGGAGATTTCACACAAGGATTTGACTTCGATACCATATTCTCCTCCCCCATTCACAATGTCGAGGCATCATCATCCAGACATCCTGATCTGAATGATGCAGGGATAGATGTTCTGGAAACCCAAGTTGCTGGATTACTGGAGACTATTCGAAAATCAAAGGAGGAGTCTGACGCTCAACAAGCACATATCAATTCTTTGGTAGACGAAGTTAGAGTCCTTCGTAGCTAGAGAACGGGGACTAAGGAACGACTGAAGAACGTCATGGCCCAGAACGAGCTCCTAATCAAGACAAATGAAATGCTTCTGGGTCACGGGTCATCCTTGGAGCTGTGGTTTGATACTCAAAGGAAAGTGCATGAGCTGAGGGTCAAACTGATTGCTGATCTGACCAAGAAGCTTGATGCTCAGGGGGAGAAGGAGAAAGAGACAGAGAAAGAGAAAGAGAAAGAAAAGAGGACAACTGGTGATGAGGCGTGTCATCCTGTCGACTTGACAAAGGATGACGACAAAGACAAGGATCCCGAAGCCGGTCCTAGTGGAGGTGAGCACCAAGCTTTAGCAATCGTACCCGTCTCTGCTGTTCCAATGGCTTAGGGGGAGTCTACTCATCAAGAGGGTGGTGATACCTCTGGTGGTGGTGGTGGTGACAAAGGAAAGTCAGTGGCTGAAGTGCTTAAGGACTTATCTGATGATGAGATCCAATATCTAGAGCCTGACTATTCCAACGAAGCACAGATCGATGCTCTCTTTAATCTGGAAGAAGGAGAGATCGACTCTGGTGACGATTGGGATGATGATGAGGACGTTGTAATCGAAATTCCCAAGGGTGACGGGGAAGGAGAGTACGAGTTAGAAGATGGAGAGATCTTTGAATTTCCATCCTTCGAAGCTCCGCTCGACACAGGTTCAGTCGAGCAGGCTAGTAATGTGGAAACCTCGACTGAAGCCTCCCCAGTTGACCCTGCACTTGTGGACCCAGAGGCACCAAAAGAAACAGACATGACTTCTACTTCATCAAAGGGTCCAGCTCCTGTGTGGCAAAAGACGTCTATAATAGACAAACACGGAGCAATAGGGATGATCTTGGCTGTAAGGTTCGAGGAGGATAAGTAGTTGTTCGCTATCAAAATATCTGGCGGGGTTCAATACTTGAAACCCACTAGTGAAGCGTTCAGCTCCTTACCCAAATACGACCTTGTGAACCTAGCAAACCGAGAGCTGCTGAGTCATTCCAATCACGCAGTGGCGATGGGTTTGTGGGTGGTTCTGTTGCGAGAAGCAAGATCGGGGAAATTCGAGATGTTCAAGCCTCAAGTGCCTAAGAGAGTCAAGGATAAGCACGCTAGACATCCTGTGACTAAGAAGCACTTAAAGACGGGCGAGGCTGTGATCATGGGTAAGGTACGAGCAAGTTATCTCAGGATATTCTTGGTGACATGTGGTACTGGTACGTAGATCCAAAGACGGGCGAGGCTGTGATCATGGGTAAGGTACGTTCTGAGAGCTGGAACATAGTGCCAAAGGAACTGATCAGAATATTTGATGAAGTCTGCTTCATCAACTTTTCTGTGAAAGATCTGTAGGCACTAACAGACAGATATTGTGTGTACATTGATGAGTGGACAAAGCTCCTTGCTTCTAAATATGACATGGTGATTAAGTTCTGCCTTAATTACAAGAAGAAGATGGAAGCTAAAGATTAAGTGCTGTGAAGACTGAAGATGTGAAGACCGAAGACTGAAGATTATCCAGAGCTGTTGTCAAGGGGGAGTTTGTTGAAGCACTTTCCTGTGACAAACACTCTGGATAGATAGAATCTTAGTCTTAGGTTGTCTTGTCTTGATTGTAATTGTCTTTGTATGTAAGAGTCTTTATGTATTAGTTTATCGAGTTGTATTTACTTTTACATATTGAATGTTGCAAAATTCTCTAAGTGTTTTGCACACTTGTAAGTGCGCAGGAGAAAGCTCCTGCGTACTTAGCAAGTATGCAAGAATAACTTTGCGTACTTGCTAAGTAGGCAAGAGCATTTTGCCCTGCGCACTTGCTAAGTGCGCATGCATCAGGTCTTGTATAAATATGATAGGTTGACAGAAGTTAAGTACGCAGGCATTATAGCAAATACGCAGATTGTAATCTCAGTTCTTTTCTCTGTAACCTTCAAGTGTTTATAATACAAAGAACGTTTAAAGTGTTTTCTCTTGTCGGTTTACTTTGTTTAGTCTGACTCTCCGCCTAGTCACGGGCATTCCGCACCCGGTCCGACTAGTAGACCCACTTGCATGTGACAATCCGCCACACCCGAGGGACCTACATATGGTTAGGTATTGAAGGCTGGTGGCTAGAGGGACAGATGCGAAATCCTTGGTGCTTGACCGGGAGGCAGAAGTGGAGATCGATATAGGGTTCATTGAGTTTGTATGTGGTTATGCGAAAGTGTGTATGCGGTTGAATTGAATTGATTTTATCCCAACTACGTGATTTGGTTTTGATTCGAAGGTAACAGCTGTCGGGCCAAAATGTGCGTTAATTCGACGAGTGATCGATGAATTGAGTCGTGTTTTAGTGTTGGGTACATGCGGAATCAATCAGTGCATGAATTTCTGGATTGAACACGTTGAATTTGTTAGATCTGGAAAGGATTAGAACTCGGTATGACTCTAAAGAGTCAAACCTATTTTAAATTCAAAGTTTACCGCTCTAGAAATAATTGGGTTGGAAAATGGTCGTGATTCATTCGAGCATACATGGTAAGTCTAAGGAATCCGGGTTTGATCGATTTTACTCTTGGATTGCAAGATTTTGGGACATTTTGACCTTTAAAGTCAAAATTGGTCAAGATAGGGCATATGGGTTGAAACAAATTGAGGTCAAAGGGGTTCAAGTTCAAGTGTGGGAGGTTCATAAGATCAAAAGGGTTCAAATCAACTTATTTAGATTGTGCATAATCATGAATTGACTTTTGTTCTAATAGTTTTAAAACTTTATAGATTTTATAAATGACTAAGTTTGGAAAAACTAATGTGTTTACACATATACTTTATACAATTAAATACATATATGTTTACATATATACATTTGAAATAAATTGACCGTTTTGTTTATAGAAATGTTTTTATACCATTTATCTATGCTTCCTTATTATTAATTTATAAGGTAAAGTTTCTATTTTCTATCATTCTATAATTGATTTAATTTATTTAAAAATAATCAATATATATATATATATATACCCATATGTTACACATATAGAAGAAATTTTTATGTTAATGCAAACTTTGAAGTTTTGAATTGATTATAGTGGTAAGTATGAGTTTGAAATAAAGTGTTATTGTATAAAAAAATGTCAGAAAATTTTGGATGTTACAGTCTCCCCATGTTAAGGGATTTTCGTCCTGAAATTTAACTAGTGGAGACTGCTGAATCAGGGAGGAAGCGAGTTTGAGTTTTGATTGACGGTTTGAGGCGTATGATAGATAACGAGATTTAGGTCTACATCTCAAGTTAAGTATGAATGATATCAGTGGAATTTAGTTTCAAGAGAGTTAATGAGAGATCTTGTGAAGAATCTAAAGGTGAAATGCGTCACTTGGAATGGATTTGATGGGAACTTGGCGATAAGGATTTGTTTAAGATGTAGTGTAATATGCTCAAGAATTGTCATTGGATAAGAGATTTCACAAACATTGGTCTAGGTTGAAACTTCACGTGACACGAATAACGCTAATTCTGATAATATGATGGTGCACTTATATATAGGAAGTACCACCGGCGTATCCACCATGCCTTTATCATATCACATTAGTTTCGTTTTTATATATCATGATAGGTTTTAGGTCACAACACACGACAAAATTCACTATGTTTTCCATGCGCTGATTTTTATAATTACGTGTGCACCCGTAATTACTCGAATCATCGCATGGTCCGTATAGATCCTTCCGTTGTGTGTGGGTCAAAAGGGGGCACAATTTCACTTAGTTCATGTATATTGTCTTCACATATGAGTTGCTAATAAGTAACTATGTCCCTAAATAGGCAGGTCAGTTAGCAACTAAAGAGTAATAAAGTAGTATAACTTAAAGCTCCATAGTTTACTCGTTTTTGAACAAGAATACGTCAAACACCGAGTTGTTTTAAATTGTTACAGCTTTCTCGTGTTTGAACAAGAATACGTCAGCCCCGAGTAGCTTCAATGTGTTATGGTTTTCAAGTTTGGTGAACCAAAAGTGTATGACAATGCCTTGTGTAAAATGTAATAAATCAATTGCAACTATTTCAAGCAATTTAGTTTCGTGTATAATGTAGCACCCAAGTTTTATGTATGATCTAGTGTCATGTAGCTTGTAATCAAATAGGTTTCATGTGTAATGTGAAAAATTTAGCATCATGTATATGGTAAGGAATGAATTTCATGTACGATGTTAGTAACTTTACATCACGTATTTTGTAACAAATAAGCTTTCATGTGTAATATAAACAATTTAGTATCATGTATATTGTATAATGTGCACGATTCAGTATCATGTACTTTGTAACCAAATAAGTTTCATGTATTATGTGATCAATCCAGTAGAATGTGTATTGCAAATAAATAAGTATCATGTATTCTGTGATCAGTGTAATATTATGTATATTGCAAACAATTAAGTTTCGTGTATTATGTGATCGTGTTGTGTGCATACGTGAGTTATTGAATTTCGTGTGTGACGTATACTAATGAGTTTTTTATGTGATCGAGTATTGAGGAGAAGCGTGTTGTTTGGCGTTCATGTATAATGTGGGTAGTTAGGTTGTAGATTTTTAAATCTCGTTAAGGTTTGTAGGGAGGGTTAACGTCTACGCGAAATGAGTCGTCTCTTTGAAGTGGCAAGTACACTCTTACATTACTGAAAGTGCAAGATAACGAGGAGGTTTTGAAAATATTCTGAGTAATGTGTTTATGAATAACCGACTTTGTTTGTAAGTAAGAAATTGTTCGTAGATGAATAGGAGGGTGAAAGTAATGGGTTGAATAAGTAAATAGATAATTACACGAAAGCCTCTTTATAAAAATATTTAAGAAAGTAGTGGTTAAATTACTTAAACCATGATTTACAATGGCTAAACAAGTAGTTGTATATTAATTTAACCAATGTTTAAAAATAATTAATTTAACAAGAAAAGTCATAATTATTTATCAATTTGAAATAATGCTTTTATAAAACAGATTGTATTAAGTTTCCTTACAAGTGAAAATATTTATAGAAAATTTATGTTTCCGATACTATCTAAAAGGTTTGATAAATGTTTTGTTAGAACAAAATAACAAGGTTGTTTAAATCGAATAATAGGATGATTTGTTTACGAAGAAGGTTGCCAACAGTGTGCTAGATTGTAGTGAATGAAGGAGGCGATATTTGGGGAATTCTGACGAAAATATGACGGGAGTAATTCACACTCACTGAGTCAAATCAATTAATAATAATATTAGGGTTGTAATACAAAACTCATTATTCAATGCTGAAATGTTGAACGTTATTCAAAACTTAGGGAAATGGTTCTCAAACTGAAAATTTAAAGTCAATAAATAGATATTCCTACTAACGTCTTTGGTAGCTTTCCACTAAGAAGTAGATAAGCACTAAGAGGAACACCGCTCTGGTTACTCGGGTAGCCGATCTGGCCTCAGCTCTAACTGCTTCCGTGCGATTCTCCAGCATTTCTTTGTCTTTTTCGAGGGTGGCAATTTTCGCCTCCTGGCACCATATCTGATTCGCGAGGCTATCTATTCTCTGTCCTTGTCGGTAGTGCCTTATCCCGTGTTCCATCCCTTGCCTCACAAACTCTGTGGTCCTCACATATTGGTGAATGTCATCGATTGGGACTCCCATGGCACTAGTGGGTGCCATGGTTTGCCTTGCCCAAGGGTTAGGATGATACGGGTCGGGCACTAGATACGAGACTCTTAGTGGGGGTGGTAACTGGGTGTGTAGATGGGGTGTCTGATACGGGTTTCTGGGTTAGGGTGATCCAGATGCTCGAAGTCTCGGGCCAGTGTTCCTAATCCAATATGCCCTTACGTCAAACCTTGGCCTAGCAGTTGGGGTTGTTGGTGACCGATACACTGGTGACCCGATGTCTTCTTCCTGATGAGACTCTGCTCCGGGATGGTATACTGAGGAGGAAGGAGAGTAGGAGTCCATGTCTAGCAGAGAAAAATGAAAAGGTTGTAAGCGATAATGAAATATTGAGTGTTAAATATAGGAGTTCTCGTAGGTTTAGAGTATGACTAGTCATAACACTGAGTCTTCACAATAGTATTTTAGAAGTACAGTTGACCTATAAGTAGTGCATCTCTAAGGAGAATTCCCAGGAAAGAGGGGTGGGTCACTAGGACACACTTAAGTACCCTGTCTTTCCTTAGCCAGAATCCCTCATGGGTCTACACACTCTTCCAACCATCATGTACTAATAACACTATTGTTGGGCTCATGGTCATGATGAGAATTGTTGTGGACTGGGCATTGAGGCCCGAAAGTCTGGTTTATTTGTTCCCAAGAGAGGATGGTATCATGTGTGTGAGTTTAAAGGTGCATGAATAATTTGGTGTGTATGTGTGTGTGTGTTAAACTTAAGATATCACTTAATGAATTAAATAGGTAGCATGTAGATGGCAATGAATATAAGCACAAGAGTTATCAAGTAGTGTGACACATAGACTATTAAGTATTATATCATGTATTGTAATTACTTAGGATAACATGTAAAAATATTGTGGGTATCCTAAGGTTATAGTCTAGGTCAAAAGTGTCTAATAACCTAATTCCCTATAACCAAGCTCTTGATCAAACTAAACTTTCATATATTAATTAGTTTAAATTTCATAACACTTGTCCAATAAAAACATACAAAGAAATGAAATACATCAACAAAATTTAACTATTTATTTAACTAAGTCCTCAATCCCTATGTGTAGCATATTGAACATGAACTCAAACATTGGTACCTGAAACATGATTAAAACAAGGTCAACTAAAAAGTTGGTGAGCATACATAGGTGTTGACTCTAAATAACATCAAAGGGTTTTGTGTATACAATCCATACATATCATGGTTAATAAGACAAAAATGGAAAGTTACTATTGTGAAACCAAATTGTACAATCAAACCTTTGTAGCTAGCATGTAAAATTGTGTTGTCGGTAACAATCACCCTAACTGGGTGGGTTTGTCAGACTCAATAGATCTATCATTGTTAACTGTCGGCTTGTATAGTTAATGATTGCACATGTAAATTGCACACAAATGTAGTTAACACACCTAGTACTCAAACATAAAGCTCAAATTGCACACATGAATGTAAGGTGGAACTGTATTGTGTAGTTTGCAGAACATTGTATAAAGGTATTCGTGTTTCACCCCAAAATATGTAAAATAGTGTAAAAGGGGCTATGTAAAACTCACATGAATTAGTTGTGTAGGTAACACGAGCAATAGGTAGCACAAGTGAATTTGCAAATCCCAAACGTAACCTGGAGTGACATTGTATGAATTTGAATTAATAAAATGCATGAAGCCTATGGCAAGGTCTAGGGTTCAACGGGTTTTGATGTATGTAGATTCCTATAAAAAGTTGTGTTATTTCATATAAAGGGTGAAAGTAGATTGATGTGTGTGTGTAAAATTCAAAGTATAAAATAACTGTCTTAGGGTTTAAATAATTTAAATAAATAAATCTTTATTTATTTATTTTGTTATAATAATAATGTGCCAAAAGAAAGTAGTGTAAATATATAGATATGTTGGAACCTAGTAGTCCATAGAAATAAATTAGGTTTAGATTTGTATAACTTTAGAGTTTTCTGTCGAAACACTTTTCGATCAGAAGATTTCGATCGAAACTCTTTAGTATAAATAGTTTTGTCTTTTGTATTTCAAGTAACGTTTTTCTCATTTGTATTGTTGATTTCAAATTTATCAAAGAGAATTTTTATGTGTTTTGTTGTTAATTCCTACTTACATTGCTGGATTAATGAAGATAATCATCATGATTGTATGCATCTTGTGTGATTGATTATATCCTTATTGTTCATCTTTGATTTGACCATTTCGGTGTGACTTGGATTACTGAATTGATTCCACCAATTAAGAGAGTGATTGAAGACATTATCCTTGAATATCATCAGATCGTATAGAATCACAAGTTGTATCAGAGCTCTTGGTATTCAAGAAGAATTTTAGTTAAAATTGATATAATTGAAGTAAATTGGGTGCCATTGTTGCTGATTTGAAGCTAATATTGATGGAGATGAAGTTTGCATCAAGTTTGGAGACTTTATTTTTTACTCGGGTCATCACAGAAAGTTTTTGGTCAATTCAAGTGTTCTTTTGTTGAATTGTCCGAAAAGTCTATTTGAAGAAGCCGAAAAAATCTATTTGAAGAAGCCGAAAAGGATAAATTTCATACTTTTCGACCAAAAAGTATTGTCCGAAATTTCATCTGTTCGAGATATTCAGACTTCTCGACCGAAAAGTATTGTCCGAAATTTCATCTGTTCGAAACTTCATCTGTTCGAAATATTCAGACTTCTCGACCGAAAAGTATTGTCCAAAATTTCATCTGTGTTCGAAATATTCAGACTTTTCAACCAAAAAGTATTGTCCTATGTTTTCGACCGAAAAGTTCTAAGTTGGAAATTTTTCTGATTTCGACCAAGCTTCAAATTACAAGTACAGAATGGCTGGAAAGGTATACGATACTGAGAGGGTTATTGGGAAATCACCACCGATGCTGAAATCAATATCAGAATTTTCAAATTGGAAAATAATGATGAAGGCGTATTTCAAGTTTACTGTACACACACTTTAGGAATCAATTGTGAATGGTCCTCAAATTCCCAAGACTGCAAATGTTGATGGGTTAGTCCCGATTGCTGACCCTGATCTTTATTCAGAGGAAGATAAGAAGTTAATCGAGAGGGATAACAGAGCATTTGGTTCTATTATTCTAGCACTTCCGACTGAGTTGTATTTGAATTTTGAGCAACATGAAACTGCTCAGGGTTTGTGGTACGCTTTATGCTTAACATTTGAAGGAAATGCAGCTCTTCAGGAAAGCAGAACCTATCTTCTACTGAAGCAATATGACATGTTTATTTATAAGAAGAATGAGACTCTCAGTGAGCAGGTGACCAGGTTTACAACCATGATCAACAGATGGAGAAAAATGGGAGTGAAATTTGAAGAGTACGATCTAGGGAAGAAGCTGTTAGACTCATTGCCAGATTGATAGAGCATACCTTGTATGCTAATCAAGAACACAACTCCAGATCTGAAGAGTGAAATCCTTGATGATATTATCTGTCTGCTCGAGTCTTATGAATTGGATGCAAAGAAGAGATAACTGAACAACCAGGATAAACAAAATAACTCAGGTTCAACAAATGCAGCACTATTCTTTGGAAGCAGTGAAGGAAGTAGTGGAACAAAATCTAAGAAAAGCAAAGGTTGTTGTGAACACTCTTCTAGTGAGAAAGTCAAATCATATGGACAAATCCCTGAAGATTAGATTGCTCTGTTCGGAGCTTACACGAGCAGCTATGATGCATTTGTTGAGACATGTTTCTGTGACTGATGATTTATCAGTATTTTGTATAGAATTGTTTACAACAGCTAAGAGGGAGTCTGTTAGGGCATAAATTTGTATCTATAGCAAAAATTCTAAGTGTATATGTAGCGAACAGGTTAAGTTCGCCTAAGGGAATGTTTAGGCGAACTTAACAAGCGAACTTACTAAGTTCACCTATAGAGTTATGGGCAAACTTGTTAAGTTCGCCTGCAGAAACAGTTTGCCTATAAATAGGACATTAAAGTGTTCATTTGTGGCAAGCAATGCTAGAGTTAGCATACATAGAGAGGGAGTGATTCTCTGTGTGAAGTGAGTCACATTCCCTAGGTAGAGCTCACCTAGGGATTGCAATTGGACCTTAAACGTAGAGATGTACACTTCTTCGGTATTGTAATCTGTGATGACGAGTTCGTAATCTGGATTTAAAGATGTGATTTTGTATTTTACATTTCAGTTTATATAGAGAAAAACCAAAAAGATTTTGTCTTTCTTATGTTTGAAAAACCAAAAAGATTTTATTTTTCTAGCTTCCATGGAAATCTTAATTGTTGGTTATTCTTGGTTGTTCTTGTGACAATCCGGACTTTTTAGTCTAACTCTTTATTTAAATCCAGTTAAAGTTAACCTATCTAACTCTAATTCAAACCTCAGGGACTATTTCTGCCTTTATACAAATCTCAGGGACTAATTCTGTCAATATTCTAAACATAAACTCCAGGGACTAGTTGTGTAATACCCCTAAACTATTATGTTGACTTTACAAAGTCAAAATCATATTCCTGTTGACTTGTGCTAGTCAAACTAACGAAGCTCTAACCCCAATCCTAACTACAAGGACCATTCCTGCCAATTCTTAAACTCAGATTCATGAAACTGCAGTGACTGATCTTGTCGTTACCAAATTCTTGATTCTGTTTGACTTTCAGAACTCAAACTCGCTGGATTATCCAAATTCAAATTTTATAATCGAATTTCGTTTGAATCCATAACTGAAATAGGTGTTAATGACATTCACGACATCATTGAACCTTTAATTATCGTTATCATTTCGAATTAAACCCAATTATTGTGTAATTATATCGTAACCGTCGACCGGTAATGAATATATATCAAATTCGGGCTATTCGATCATGATTCTCGCAAGTGAACACTCTACACACACTAAACGATCATCTTTGAAGCTTCTGTGCAACCCAATTCCATCGGAGAAGAAGTTACAGTCGCCGGAGATCAAGTTCTTCACGGTCGGCACCTGTTTTAGTCGAACTCCATCAATCCGATACCATTTCTGGTAATTGAATACACCTACAGCTTCGTTTCCATCTCTTATATGAAAGCCCTAACCTAATTAGGGCTTACATTATCGAATTACACTCAAGCTAGATTCTAGGGTTCATCGTAAACCAGTTTAATCGAGCTATACCCTAGACTCTGTTTAAATCCAATTAATATACATGATTAGCTTCGCAATCCCCTGTATATTAAAAGCCCTATGCTAATTGGAGTTCTTATCATCGAATTGTTCAAGATCCGTAATCTACGGTTTGTTCTTGAAACGATTTGGAGTTTTTGATCTTAAACGCATTTTTAATCAAATCAAACCACACCATCAGATTCGCAATGCTCTAATCAGTGAAAGCCCTATGATTCAAACAATTTTTAACATCAGATTTTATCAAATCGAATCTAAGCTTATAAACTAGGGTTTCGGATTCTAAATCAGTGATTAATCGATCCAGACTCAATGATTTCCAAATTAAACGCATACACATACTGGCAAACACTCATTTTGCAAAACCCCTATACTTTTTTGATCGATCTGTATCATCTTCATTGGTTTTGGGACTAGGTTCGATCGTGCGTGGGTTTTGGAAGAGAAATACACTGGAACTCGTTGATAAAACCATTTGAAACCTAGTTGTGTTGAGAAACCCTAGCGGACGGGACTGGTTAAGATGTTGGCGTGTGGGGGAGGAAACCCGGGTTCGAGTCTCCCTCCCCCCTGTTTTTGGTTTTTATTTATATTTAAGTATTATTTAGTTATAAAACCCTTCCTATATTATTATATTTATATAGTAAGGTGTTTTAGCCCGGGAAACAACCCGTAGACTCGGGTTTGATTTATTAACCCATTTTTATATTATTTCCACTTTTAAAAAAATATATATACATTTATGTTATTATCGAATAAATATAATATGTTTATATTATTTTCAAACCGTGACTCATAGTATAAAATAATATATAGTTTTATATTATTTCGCCTCGTTTAATTAATTCGTGTGACGTTTTAAATTTATAAATAATATAACTTGTTATATTATTTACCCACGTTTATATATTCAATTAAAAATAATATATTTATTATTTTTCCATACAAATGATTATTTGGTTAATGCTACGAACCTAAAAATAATATATTAAATGATATATTATTTTCCTAAATTTTTGTAAACGACTCGAACGTACGAATTTATATAATTGTTTAATTATTATTCATTATTAACGTACGACACGTAACGCTTCGATCGTAATTTTAGTATTAAGAATCTTTATTTTCCGTAGACATGTTCGTCTACTCTTAAATCCTTAGAATGCGTTCAGACGTTCTAACCTTCCGTGTCGTCGTCACAAATCCCAATGTGTCCCTAATTGTTATGTTTATATTCCAAGGCATACGTGATCCGTTTCAGGCTAACACTTGTGGTTTCAATATAATACTTGTGTGATACCACCTACTACGCAACGCATGTGAATTTTCACGGCTCCTTTTACTGTTTTATCTTGGGGGAGAAAACATGTCGCAAACTATTTTTGGAATATTGTATTCATATGTTATCAATGTTAAAGTTAAGCGTAACACGCTATCACTGAAATTCCTCAACACAAATCGAACCGTTAATATGGATCTTAGCGAGGTAATGTTTAGTAGTACTACTGGGTTTGACAAATCCCATCGGCGTTAGTCACGCTAACTCATTTGGAGATCGAACGGGTGAAATGTTAGCCTACTCACATCGTCGGGGTTGATAGACCTGGCAGGAGGCAAATAAACAAACAGTCAGCTTTGGTTACGAGCGCTTAAGTTAAACATGAACATAGGTTAGCTACCTATAGATACTTATTGAATGATCAATAATCTGGTAAACGTTTATTTGTATATTGAAACCTGTGAACTCACCAACTTCGTATTGACATATTTTCTTACATGTTTTTCTCAGGTCGCTAAGATAAGGCACAAGTTCACATTAGGACATGCATGGGATCCTTCTATTGATTGTTGTTTTATTAAATTGTTTGGACTATTTTGAATTGTGTTTGGTTTGGACTTTTTGACTTTTTGGGCGTGTGTGTTTTGAGCATTTACTTTTCTTTACGCTTCCGCATTAAACTCTGAATAATTTGATATTTTCATCTGAGTCACATGTAGAGTCGTTCAATGTAACTAATGACTGAGATCTTGGTTTGTCACTTCCCAAACGGTAAAACTCCGTTAGTTGAAATTTGGGGGTGTGACAGATTGGTATCAGAGCCATTAGTTATAGAGAACTAGGATTGCATACTAGACTATAACCTCACACATTAGTTACATGTTATAAACCTTGGATGTTTGGGCACTTATATGTTATATTATAGGAACATGTCGTCAACTCCACCACCACCACCTAAGGCACCTACCGTATCGTCCCCGGAGCCCAAAAGGCGCCGGACTAGTTCTAGTGACAACTCAGTGGAACAGGGTGAACCTAGTAATGCTCGAGCAAGGAACATGACACTTAATTGGGGTGCATATTCGAAGATGATCCAAAGGTGGATCGAGATGGGAAATGTTCCATCGCCTTACTTTGGTTCCACTTCCTCATCCGCTACCTTACCTAGCTTGCCATGCACCATGGAACAAGATTTTTCAGCCATTATGTTTATCATAACTAAGGAGTTAAAGGAGATGAAGGATTCCAGTGACGAGATACCAAGCATTCTAGAGAGAGAGAGCCAGAAGTGGAAGAAAACAAGGTAGGAATTGAGCTTTTGACTGCTGAGCTAGCAGTGACGGACCAAGTCCATAACCATTTGGTGGATCAGGTTACACATCTGGAGACGAGGGTGGACACCTCTAACCAGGATGTAGGTGGGATTCTGGAGAGAGTGACTCATCTGTAAGCCCAACTACAAGTAGCAGACCATGCTGTTGAAGGACTTCGGGAGAGAGTGACTCACTTAGAAGCCCAACTACATGCAGCCCTATTTCCCGTGGACATTCCACTTTCGGACGACGAGGAGGAGCCCTTCGAGGAGGAGCCACCCGAGGAGGAACCAGTGGAGATCGACAATGCACAATCATACGTTTCTTCCGATGACGAGGATGCTTGATGATCTTTCTATTCTATCTTTCCTTTTCATTCATGCTTCGTTTATGTTATTTCTCTTTTCAAACCTAGATGGGTAAGGTTGTTCCCATTCAATAAAAGCATGAGAAGTTTAATGTTTGAGTTATTTATTTTGTAGCCTTACAATTTATTTAATTTTCAAAATGTTAGATGTTGTATTTCCTTACTTGTACATAAATAATGTTTAATATGCGACATATTTCTCATTGTTTTGTATTTGTGAATGTGAAGAATCATGTCGGGAAGAGGACGTGGAGGTCGTGCTGGTGACCGAGGTACCATCAACATAACAGCAGCTGAGATGTCGGCACTAATCAACGATAGTGTGGCAGAGGCTCTCTCAGCACAGAATGCTGCAGGTAAATGCTTTAGCTATTGACTGATGTGGTCAGTTCATATCTTAAAGCGCCTTTCCTAAGCTCTATAATCCCAACCCTCTATTAATCTTCTAAATCCAGGTCAGCAGAATCAGCAATCAGCCTGCACCTTCAAAACATTTATGGACTGTAAGCCCCATACCTTTAGTGGAGCCGAAGGAGCTGTCGGACTACTCCTTTGGTTAAAAAACTAGAATCGGTGATTGCCATGTGCAACTGCCCAGTGGCCAATCAGGTCAAGTTCGCCACTAGAACTTTGGAGGGTCCGGCACTTACGTGGTGGAACGCTCAGGTCAAGATGTTGGGTCTAGTCATGGAAAATGGTCTCCCGTGGGAGGAGTTTAAGACAATGATGAAGGAGGAGTACTGTCCTCGCGATGAAATTCAGAAGCTGGAAGGTGCATTTTGGAACCTGAAAATGGAAGGTTCTGAAATTGAGCTGTATACCACTCGCTCCCATGAGCTTTCTACCATGTGCCCACATATGGTGACTCTGGACTACAAAAGGATTGAGATGTATACTGGTGGTCTAGTGGCACAAATTCAAAGTATGGTTACTTCATCCAACCCTGCTACCATCCGACAGACGATCCGACTAGCCCACATGCTAACCGATCAGGCGGTGACTCAAGGGACTTTACCTCCGAGGGGTTCGGTCTCTAAATCCATTGACAATCATAAGCGCAAGTTTGATCACCACTCCAACTCTCACTCCAGCTCCAAAGGACCCCAGCCCAACCAACCCCAGCAGTAGCAGCGTAGGTTTGAGCCTACTAAGAACTTCAACTAGACGAATTCTTTAGGTCAAAATCAAGTTGGTTATGCAGGAAAATCTCCTAAGTGTAACAAGTGCAACTTCCATCACTTTAGGGTTTGCAACCGTTGTCAGCGGTGTGGCAAAATATGTCATGCTGCCAAAGATTGTAGGGGTGAGTTGCAAGCCAAGCAGCCTTTTCAACAGCCTGCGTCTACAAAGGGTTGTTTCGAGTGTGGGAAAGAGGGACATTTTCGGAAGAATTGTCCTTAGTTAAGGAAGGGAGGTAATGGAAACCACAACCCAATTCAGACTAACAACAATGGTGGCAACAACGGAAATAACGGAGGGAATGGTGCGAAGGGACGAGTCTTCGTGCTAGGATCTGGAGAAGCTCGTTATGATCATATTGTGGTCACCGGTAAGTTTCTCTTAAACAATTACTTTGCTTCTATCCTTTTTGACAATGGTGCTGATAGGAGTTTTATATCTAGAAAACTTAGTGATATGATAAAAGGAACTCCAACTCTGTTAGAAGCTGTTAGGACATAGTTTTGTAATGACAAAAGCTTGTAATAGTTAGATTTTATGTCTTTATGTTTTGTTATGAAATTGTAAAGTTGCTAAGTGTTTTTACTAGTGAGCCTAGAGGCGAACTTGTTAAGTTCGCCTGGTCTATCAGAGGCGAACTTAATAAGTTCGCTTAGGCATAACTGAGGCGAACTTGTTAAGTTCGCTTAGACTGTTTCAGGCGAACTTAACTAAGTTCGCTTACAGCAGTTTTGGTTCTATATATATGTGTTACAGAGTCATTAGACAGTAGTGAACAGAGATCGATCTGAAAGAGAAACAATTGTCTGATTGAGTCTGTAACCATTGTTATTTGGAATATAATCGAGAAGTTTATTTACGCGTGTTGTTGGTTAGTATACAAACGTTAACGCGAAGGATTCCGCACTTCGTGTTATAGAAACATCATATCACGAGTTCGATCAGTAGTTGAGTTACCTGGACCTACAAGTGGTATCAGAGCAAAGTGCTCGTGAATTAAGTACGATTCTTGGTGATAATTGACGGTTTTTGTGTACAATTCGACAAGATATACAACTTTTTGAAGTTTCTGCAACAATGGAGTTTTTCAAGTTCTTGAAGATTGTTTCTTTGCTGAATTCGTGATTTTGGAAGTGTTTTTGACGAAATTAGTCCGATAGAACTGTTCCATTTGTTAAAATTCATAATCCTACGGATCAATTTTCTTAAATTCCATCAATTCGCTGAGAAATCATGAATTTTGAAGGTTTCGGTTCGTGTTTGGTCGAAGACTCTGTTGATTCTGTTACAGCAGTTTAAGCGAACTTGCTGAGTTCCTGTTCAAGCGAACTTAGCAAGCGAACTTATTAAGTTCGCTTCTCACATTTCAAGCGAACTTAGCTGTTAAGCGAACTTACCGGATTTCCTCCTTAAGCGAACTTGTCTTGTTCGCCTGATATTAAGTTCGCTTAGTACTCCCTAAAGCGAACTTATTAAGTTCGCCTGAGGGTAAAACTGTTCAAGACTTAGAAATTTTTCAGAAATTTTTTTTAACATGGCAAATATGGTTCAAGTCACAAACATGTTCAATTATGATAATGAGATAGGTACATCTCAAAAACCCCCGAAATTGCTTAATCTAGCTGATTATTCAAATTGGAAAGATCGGTTTGACCAATTCGTATCTTTTACCGATACTAGTTTATGGATTCCAATTTTGGAAGGATATACACACCCTACTTATTCATGGATGGGAAAAGATGATGTTCCAAAACCAGTGTCCGCTTTATCTACTGAAGAGTAGCTGTTATTTGATCGAGAAAAGAAAGCAATGGCTAGCATTTCGATGTCTCTACCAAAGGAAATTTATCACAGTTTAAGTCTTCTCAACAACTGTGGGAAGCACTACAGAAAAGGTGTGAAGGGAGTTTAGATGTGAAGAAAAGTAGAAAAGAGTTACTAAAGAAGCAGTTCCTAGTTTTTAAACATTTTCAGAATGAATCTTTGGATGATCTTGCTACAAGATTCTATCATCTTCTTAGTGAACTGGATAGTGCATCTGTGGTATATGAGACTGAGGAAATCAATGATAAATTCTTGGAGGCTTTACTATCAAAGTTTGATGTGTATACGGTTTTGATCAAAGAAAATGTTAAGTACAAAACCATGTCTCTTGAAGAAGTCCTAGGGAAGATCCAGTCACATGACATGAATTTGAAAAAGAAAGAGACTAATTTGGAGCATATCCAGGATCCCTCGATGTATTTTGCCAAATCTGTTGGTAAATCTGGTACTGGATTGGCATTTTTTTCTGGTGATGCTCAAGAGTCTTCAAATGACCAGTGTTCTGGAGTTCCAATCTATTCTGGTCATACAAGCCATTCTGGATTTTCTGCTACTACTGCTTCAACATCATCTGGATCTCATGTGAATCAGAAAGTTGCTGATGATTATTTGGCTATGTTTTCTTCATTCATGGCATCATATGAGAATTTCATTGGAGGAAAAATACATGATCCTGAGGTAATAGAAGATGATTTCAGACAGATTGACCCTGTTGATCTGGAAGAAATGAATATTCAATGGAATATGGCCATGTTAATGAGACAAGCTAAAGATTTCTTGAAGAGAACTGGGAGAAAATATATTGGTTCAAATAGTCGATCGCGTATGGGTTTTGATAAGAGCAAAGTTAGGTGTTACAACTGCCATGAGTATGGTCACTTTGCTAAGGAGTGTGTGAAACCAAAGGTAGAATTTGATTCTCAAAAGAAGCAATCTAACTTTCAGCATAATAGGAATCAGCCTCATGGTTCATCTGGTAATCAAAATCATGGTCCTTCTGGTAATACAAATCATGCATCCGCATCATCAGCTCTAGTTGCTCAAAACGATGAAAACTATGATTGGGGCATTCATCTGGAAGATTTGGTCGGTGCTGTTAGTCAGACTTTTGTTGCAGAAATTCATTCAGAAAAACCAGAAGAATCTACTGATGATGAAAGTTCTAGTGATGATTCATGTGATGATGATAGTGTTCCAAGCATGGATGATGAGGAAGAAAAAGGGCAAAGTATTGATTCTGATGCTGTGACAGGGGTTGCTGAGGAAGAAATTGTTCTTACAGAAAATGCGTCAGTTGGTGAAGATTCAGAAAACATTCCGATTGCCAAAGTATTCATGGCAGACATGTCTGACCCGACTAAGGTAAAAGACTCTGTTTGTCATATATTTTGTTCTAATTGCATTTCTGTTAAAGATAAACTACAAAATGTCATGGATGATAACACCAATTTGATTTGTGACATGAAATCAATGCATTCAGTAAATCAGAAACTGAAAGATAATGATAAACTGTGCATTGATAGAATTGAGTCTTTGAAAAGAGACTTAAATTCTCTTGGGTTAAAATACAAAGAGCAGGGTTATCATCTTGATATGGCTTATGCTGAAATTGAAAAACGAAATGAAGTGGTTGCCCAAAAGAACAAGGAGATTTTTGAAAAAGAATCTGAGGTGATAAACTTACATAGAAAGTTGGAACAGTTTGAGAATTCATCTGTAGTGTTGGATTATTTTACTGCTAATGCTGATCCCACAAAAAGGGTTGCTGGTATTGGGTTTGTTCCTCCTCCGTTCAATGGGAATTATGTAGTTGAGCCTGAAATAATTCATGAAGAGGAGATTGATCCCAAGAGAGTATTAAAAGTGAATCCAGTGACGGGTGATGACATGGTGTATGATTCTGATACAGAGGATGAAGTATTTGATGATTCAAAGGTTGAAGGCATTCCAAGAGAGGTGAAAATTGAGGAACCAAAGATTGTGAAGAATGTTACTCGGGATAGGTGCATCTTGACAGAACCTGAAGAGGTGAAAGTTGTTCAAACTAAACTTTCTCCAATATTAAAGTCAAGTGGGTTTGTTGCGGCTGGTTTTCAAAAGTGAATTCTTCAAAGGTGCCAAAACAGACTTATGTTCCTAAGAAGCCGGTAAATTGTTCTGGGCATTCATCCGGAGCTTCTTTCAGAAGTTATCAAGAAAGAAGAGTGTGCTTTCATTGCAATGAGCCTAGTCATATTTTGATTAATTGTCCATACAAGAACAAGGGCAAACTGAAGACTGTTCCTTCACAACCGAAAGTAGTGAAAATTCTGAAAAGGAAAGATGAGGGAAAATCGTCTTCTAGTTTGGGAAAAGATATGACTGGACGATCTTTTGTTAATACTCCTGGAATTAAACAACAGAATACATTGCATGCTAAATCTTTTGTATGCAGAGAAAATCTTGAGATTCCAAAAGTTGGGATTTCAAAAGATACTTTTCAGGAGGTTAAATTGTCCAGACCTCAAAGACGAAGAAGAAACAGAAAATTAAAGAAAATTTTGGAAACATCTGAATCTGACAATAATATATCTCATAATGTTTTTCAAAATAATAAAAATGGTTCTTCTTTGAAAAGGTCTGATTGTCACACTTCTGTTCCAAAATTGAATGATAAAATTGATTGTTCATTACAAGAAGTGGTTTATTTTGATCACTTTGGACGACTCAAGACCACAATGGCTTGGGTTCCACTTTCTAACTGATTCTCGTTGTTTATGTAGGGACAACCAAGGAGGACTATCAACAATACATGGTATGTGGATAGTGGTTGCTCTCGACATATGACAGGGAATGTGAAATTACTTGAGGATGTGATTAAAATTGATGGTGGTTATGTTGCTTTTGCGGGTAATAAAGGCGGGTACATAACATGACAGGGAACGTTAAAGAACGACAAAGTAAAATTTGAAAAGGTGAATTATGTTGAGCAGCTGGAACACAATCTTTTAAGCGTATCACAAGTCTGTGACAAGAAGTTTTCGTTCCATTTCAACGATCATGAATGTTATATTCTGAAACCGGGTTTTGTGATTCCTGATGAATGGATTCTTATGAAGGCTCCAAGGAGAAATGACACGTATGTCCTTGACATGAGTGTCGCCACTACAACGGATTCAATTCCAACATGTTTACTCTCCAAGGTGTCGGAATCTGATTCAATATTGTGGCACAGGAAGCTAGCTCACATAAACTACAGGAAGATGAACTACATTGTTAGGAATGATCTTGTGCTTGGAGTTCCGAAAATGAAATTCTCAGTTCCTGATGATTGTATTCCGTGCAAGAAGGGGAAACAAAGAAAGAAATCTCACAAGTCGAAATCGACAAATTCTATCGTAACTCCCTTGGAGTTGCTGCATATGGATTTGTTCGGTCCTATCAGTATTAGGAGCATTGGTGGGAAATCGTATTGTTTGGTAGTAACTGATGATTACTCCAGATTTTCATGGGTTAAGTTTCTTTCTTCTAAAGCTGAAACCACTGAGTTGGTACAATACTTAATCCTGGGTTTGAAGAACTTATTCAATCTAAAAGTCAGAAGAATCAGGAGTGACAATGGTAGCGAATTTAAGAATAGCAAAATGGGCTTATTCTGTTTACAAAAAGGAATTCATCATGAATTCAGTGCGCCATATGTTCCTCAACAAAACGGTGTAGCTGAACGAAAGAACAGGACGTTGGTCGAAACAGCTCGCACGATGCTTGCAGATTCTAAGCTTCCAGTCACCTTTTAGGCTGAAGCTGTGAATACTGCGTGCCATGTTTTGAACAGGGTCTTGACCGTCAAGCGGCATAACAAGACTTGCTATGAATTGCTAAACAATCGAAAGCCGAATCTGGAATACTTACTACCTTTTGGTAATCCGTGTACCCTACTGAGGGTTCTAGATGTCCCGATAAAATTCAGTAAGGGATTTTTCTAGGGTATGTGGCTAATTCGATAACCAAGAGGGTTTATAACAAAGAGACACGCCAAGTTGAAGAATGGTTCCATATTGACTGTTCAAATCGGTCTTTACCACAAATGGCGATTGGTCCGGATTGGGCATTTGATTATGAAAACTTATTCAAGTCTTTTCATTTACCTTCTGACATTTCTGATGAAGATGCTGCTGTTTTTTATGATTCTTGTCAAGATGCACAGCATAATGGATTTCTACCAAATGCAGTTCCCAATTCATCGATTCCATCTACTTCTGCTCCCGATCCTAATGTTGCTTCTTGTTCCGGTCCACAAGATTCAGAGAGTGAGGAGGATAATGCTATTTTTCAAGATTCTTCTGCTGATCCGCTGTTGAGTGATGATCCATTACCTTCGACACAGGTTTAGGGGGAGATTCCAACAAATTTAGACTCGGAAATTCCAATTTCTCAAGATTATTCTTATCAATCTGATTCTACTCAAGTTGATGTGTTGCCGGTTCCTGAAGTCGCATCCATCAAGGAACACAAAGATCATCCAGTAACAAATATAATTGGAAATTTACAGGATGGAGTGAAAACCCGTTCTCTTGTTGACAATACTTGTTTGTATACTTGCATTAAAGATTCTGGTGTTCTTGATGATTGCTCACATTCTTGCTTTATCTCACAGGTTGAACCCAAGAATGTAGAGATGGCCTTAAATGACAATAACTGGATAGAAGCTATGCAGGAAGAACTAGCTCAATTTGACAAACTGAAGGTTTGGAATCTGGTTGATTTACCGAAAGGTGCGTATCCGATAGGAACAAAATGGGTGTTTAAATGTAAAAAGGACGATCGAGGTGTCGTGGTACGCAATAAGGCAAGATTAGTTGTCCAGGGCTTCAATCAACAAGAAGGAATTGATTACACCGAAGTTTATGCGCCGGTTGCGAGGCTTGAAGCTATAAGGCTGTTTCTAGCTTTTGCTTCCTTTAAAGGTTTTAAGGTGTTTCAATTAGATGTCAAGAGTGCATTTTTATATGGAAAGGTCAAGGAGGAAGTCTATGTGTGTCAGCCGCCGGGGTTTGAAGATCCACTGAATCCGAACATGGTTTTCAAGCTAGATAAGGCCCTCTATGGTCTTCATCAGGTTCCTCGTGCATGGTATGAGACTTTATCAACACATCTTTTGGCGAATGACTTTGTTCGTGGAAAGATAGACTCGACCTTATTCATAAAGAAATCAGGGGGAGATTACCTACTAGTACAGATTTATGTGGATGATATTATATTTGGTTCGACAAATGAAGGGTTGTGCAAAGAATTTGAGGGTGTTATGAAGTCGAAATTTGAAATGTCTGCTATGGGAGAGTTATCGTTTTTCTTAGGTTTACAAGTAAATCAAAAGGAAGATGGTTTCTTTATTCATCAGTCCAAGTATGTCAAAGACATCTTGAGCCGGTTCAAGATGGAGGACTGTACTTCATACGATACTCCAATTCCGGTCAATCATAAGTTAAATTCTGACCCGGAAGGAAAAGATGTGGACTGTCGACTTTACAGAGCTATGATTGGATCCCTCATGTACTTAACCGCTTCAAGGCCGGATATAATGTTCGCCGTGTGTATCTGTTCCAGATTTCAGGCAAAGCCAAAAGAATCTCACTTAATTGCTGTGAAAAGAATCTTTCGGTATTTAAAAGGAAAACAACGTTTAGGGCTATGGTATCCTCATGGTTCTAACTTTGATTTCAATGCTTATACTGATTCTGATTTTGGTGGTTGTTGTCTGGACAGGAAATCTACAACAGGTGGTTGCCAGTTCTTAGGTAATCGACTTGTATCCTGGCAATGCAAAAAGCAAACCACAGTCTCGATTTCAACATGCGAAGCAGAATACATCGCTGCTGCAAGTTGCTGTTCACAGATCCTGTGGATACAACAACAATTGAGAGATTATGGTTTGAATTTCACAGGAACCCCAATGTTTATTGATAACAAAGCTACTATGTCAATAACGAATAATCCTGTTAAACATAGTAAAACTAAGCACATTGAAATTCGATATCATTTTATCCGTGATTGTGCAGAGAAAAGGTTGATTGAGCTGGTCAAGGTACATACTGAAGATAATTTTGCTGATTTGTTTACTTAGGCATTTGATCGTACCAGGTTTGAGTTCCTAATTAAAATGATTGGTATGATCAATCTCGAATAAATTTTTTTTTCAAAATCAGAATTTCATGGAAAAATTTTCTTTTAGTTTCTTTTATTGCTTTATTACATTTCTGCAGTTACATTTTCAGTCAAAAAGTCTAAATTATAAAAAGTCAAAACAAATTGAAAAATATAAAATTTGACATCATTTGAGGTTAGAGAAGAAATGATAGTACATCAGTGATTAGTTCATTTCACACGACCTTAGTAGACCTTGATATATGAATGATTAAAATAAGTTGATCTGATCTAAATTTCAATGTCTGCATAAATAAGAAATGATAGTGTTATGAATGTTCTATTCTTGATAATTTGTTTTAAAATTTGTGTATAAAATTTGAAACATGAATTGTCAATAGGCTAAAAGCGTTTTGAAACTAATAGTAGTGTGAAAATTAAATATAATATGATTACATCTGTGATTTAAACCCATTTTATGCCTAGGTGTGTGTGTTAAAAGATCACTATCAGATAAAGAATATTAGCTTTTAATAAGGATTTTCCTATGAGATCAGTTTCGGGTTATGTCCTTAGCACTATTCATTCGATTTGCTTCAGTGCCCATGTCCCGAAAAGCATGCAATTTGAAGTATAATCAAGATATGTACTTGACAACATCTGTCAATCATATACTTGCCCTTGGATCATATTGATACATTATCTTTAGTGATTCCATTGAATTCATAATCCAGATAACAGTTGGATCCTCGTACCTGAATCTTATGATTCCACAAATATAAGCCAAAACATTGAATCATTCGATTCTGAATCTCATTGATTCATATACAATCCAATTTGGATTCTGCTATTCATGTGCTGAGTGATGTCTCCTCATTCTGAATATTCCGAAAATTTTTAGTAAAATCTTATATGTGTCTTGAAGATAGTGCATTTATTTTCTATTTGGCATATATGTGGGGTACACGATGTTTATCATCTAAATGGTACTAAATCACATGAATTTGGAAAATAAACGCTTATAGTTTCAAATAATATAATATTGACAATTTTAAGAAATCAGGCTTTATATTTCAAATTCGGTATAAATAAAAGAGCATTTTATAACATGATCTTATTTACTTTGAAATTTATAGCGTATCATTTCAAATATTATTCAAATTGAATGAGTTTGAAAATGAAAAAGATGCAAAATGCACAAAATTGAGTTGAATGGTCTCTTACTATAGGTTACCCTTTGTTATTGATAATATGTGTGATGAATTACTTGAATACTGATATGATCTTCTTGCTCATGATGTTCCAACCAAAAATATGTCATTTCATTTTATTTAGAGAAAAATCAAAAATATGTGATTCAGTTTGTACAGAGAAAAATCAAAAATATGTGATTCTGTTTGTATAGAGAAAAACAAAAAATATGTGTTTCCGTCTGTATAGATAAAATTCAAAAAGATTTTATTTTTACTTTCCATGAAAATTCTAAACTTTTATTAAAATTGTTCGGGATTGGATCAAATATGTGTTGATGACGGAAGTTCAAGATTTGAAAGGTTGAAGTTGGTAAAATTTGTGTTCAAGGCAAAAAGGTTGGAAAAGTAATTAAGTTCGCCTGAGAACAATGAAGCGAACTTAATATGTTGGCTTAAATTGGTGAAGCGAACTTAATTTTCAGTCTCGGGTGAAGCGAACTTAAGGGTGAAGCGCACTTATCTTGTTCGCCGAAGGATTGTTAAGCGAACTTAACAAGTTCGCTTAATCAAGCGAACTTAATCTGAATAAGTTTTTGAATCAGGCGAACTTGACTCTCATCGTCTTCATCAGAAAATTAGGCGAACTTGTTCACATTTTCTCAAAATTTTAAATCTGTGTTGTGGGTGTTAATTTTTGGTTGCCTCTTGATCGGAATCACGTTGCGAATCTAACAAAGGTATTTTCGTTGGATTTCATCCGATAAATTGTGTGTATTCGATGGTTTTTCATCTCGGGTTTCGTCGGCCTGTTTCAAGATGATTTTGACCTAAGTTTTGACCGAGATATCAAATTGTGTATCATTTTTGGTCATATTGTGCTATTCGATTGTTTGGATAGGTTTATTTCATGTTCTGATATCGGTTTGCCGGATTTTGAAATTTCAATGTTTGAATTTGAAACGTCTCAGGTTCCAAGCGAACTTGTTCCAAGAAGCGAACTTGTCAGGCGAACTTAATAAGTTCGCCTCTTGCAGTACTAAGCGAACTTATTAAGTTCGCCTAGGGGTCAGAAGTGAAAAAGTGTTGTGATTTTTTTTGTGTTTGAAATTTTTTTAAATTTTTTGTTTGAAAATTTTTTTTTGTTGTTATTTTGTTTGTGTGTTTTATTAAATGTGTATCCTATATGTGTACGTGTTCTAATGTTTGTTAAGTTGTCCAATATTTTCACAGATGGCTCGTCGTGTCGAATACAAGCATAATCAAGTGGCGTTGTTAGATCCAAATTTGCCTGAAGCAGTTCACTATCAAGGCATTATCAATTTTCTGAATAGATCAAGACTACATGTTGCATTATCTGCGGATCCTTATATTAGTTTGGTGTACATCCAACAATTCTGGGATACTGTACATCAAGATATCGATGTGGAACCACATGTCATTCGTGCAACAGTCAATAATACAGAGATTGCTATTTCAGAAGAGACAATTCGGGCTGCTCTAGTTTTGGGAGGCAATGCTGAAGATCCAATATCTTATCCCAATACTCTTATTATGGGGTGTTTTCAACGGGTGGGATATCGTGGAAGACAAAATGATACACAAGCTAGGAAAGGTGGATTAGTGGGAGAATGGAGGTACTTTATGCATGTGATTATACAATGCATTTCTCCGCGAAAAGCTGGTACCGATGGCTTGAAGATGGCACTTCAAACAGCGATGGTGGCCTTAACTTTGAATAAAAGATTCAATTTTCCGCTTTATTTTTACCGAGAGATGGTAATGCAGATCAATCCAGCTGAAGGTCAAGGTTTCTTGATGTATCCCCGATTTATTCAACTGATACTCAATCATCTTATTCCGGATCTTCCACAACATGCCATACGATTGACTTTGACTCCGATGTCAAAACGTATTTTTACAGATTGTACAAAGGTTAAACAGCAAAATGCTGCGTTGATTCCAGTTAATACTCCACTGTTTGGGCACTTAATCAATCCTGATTATGTTGCACCACCTAATGACAATTGGTTTCATCCCAATGAACTTGCTCAAGTTCAAGGAGTTAATGTTCAACCACAACCACAACAACAACCTGCACAACAACAACAGATAAAAGTTCCACAAATTCAAGTTCAACAACCACAAATACATGTTCCTGTACAACCTCAAATTCCTGTTCCTGAACAAGTTCCTATTCCACAGGCTGCAGTTAATATTCCGATTCAGGAACCAGTTCTAGAAGAGGTCGTTCATGATCCTAATCAAGATATGGGTATGAACATGGATGATTTTGTTGATGAAGCTGTGAACTCGCCCATTCATGAACAAGAAGGGAATGTGGTGACAGACGTTGAGTCTAGTTCCAGTTCAAGTGATACTTCATCATCTGATGATGACAACACTGATTCTGATGAATCTAGAGATTTTTCTCCTGGTCATTATGAATGGTTGGCTGCTATTCCACGGGCTAATGCTGGAAAACGCATTAAATCTCAAGCCAGACGACCACGACGCAAGTCTGTTCGGGATCCTCCTTCCGGATCAGTTCTTGGAAAAAGATCGTTGGTAGATGAAAGGTCTGACACTGACAGTGACTTTAATCCAGATCCTTCACGTCAAAAGTTAATGTCTGCGTCGATTGCTGCTGCACAATCTTCTCAAGGGGTTGAAGATGCTAATTTTGTTGCTTCTTTGATCGTTACTCCTCCAAGATCTAAAGATCCATCTCCAGTTCCATCTCCTATTCCTACAGAGATTCCTACTACTTCATGTCCTTCTATTCCACAATCTACAACTGGTCCATCAAAGCCTTCTGATTCTGATAGGATTACTTTCCTTGAATCTCAAGTGCTTACTTTACAAACACAAGTTAACTCTCTTGTGTCTATTGATTCTCAACGACAGCTGGTGATTCAGACTCAAGCTCAACAGATTGCTGATATGCAAGCTTTAGTGTCCAAACTCGTTCAGCGTCTTGACGCTCAGGGGGAGTTGAGGATACCTGATACTTGTCACACTGAGTCAATACAAAGACGTGATGATGAAGACAATGATCCTGCTGGAAATATTGAGGGTGATCGTCAATACACTGACGTTAATCCTATATCTAGAGTTCAGGGGGAGTCGACATCACAATCTCTTGAAGGAAACAAAGACAAAGATACTTCGGGTATTAATGAAGAAGAAATTCTGTTATTAGAATTCTTTCAAGATTCAGAAGAAGAGGAAGCTGAAAAGATTGAATGTCTTGATGACATTGATGATTTATTCAATGACATGGAAGATGATATGTCAGACACTGAGATAGAAGAAGGAGAAATAGTGGAAATAGAAATAGAGAAAGATAAAGATAGAGTTACATATGAAGGCTGTGACGGTCTTAAGGTGCCTTATAATTTCATCCAAGAGGATGTTGTTCCTGAGTTCTCTTATGACGGAATAACTGACTCTATGGACTCTATTGAAGACGTCACATTGCCTGATGATACAGCTGACTCAAAGATGGATACTGATGATGAGAATCTTCAATTCAATAAGGGTGCTAAAACTGAAACTACTCACACTGAGTCTCCGAAGATTAATGAAGAACCTGTGATGTTCAGAGATACAGGTATGACACGAGAACAGTGGAGAGAAGTTGTAAACAGTTGGATGAAGGTGCTACCCAAGTCTCCAATACAACCTGCTCAGAAAGAGAAATATGTGAATAAAGAGCAGTGTATAGGAAGGATCATTAGTTGGTTCTATGATGGTGAATTAAAATTGTTTGTAATCAAACGATCTGATGGTGTTCAATACTTAAAGCCAAGGATCAAATATTTCAATACCTTGCCGAGGTGTGAAATAAATGGTCTAGCTTCAAAGCCACTCATAAATAGATCGAAGAATGGTTTGGCTGATGTGATAGCAAACCTGATAAAGAAAGAAGGAAGTTCGGGTAAGTATGAAAGGCTGAAACCACAGAAGGGAAAACGAGTGAAGATTACAGATCCTAAGACTGGGAAAGTAACCTGGAGATACAAGTATAGACCAGTGCGTGCTATTCACAAGATACCATTAAAGAATATTCCTCAAGACTTTCTTAGGAATATGAAATGGTGGTATGTTGATGTTAATACCGGTGAAGCAAGGGGTTGAAGATAAAGATAATAAGGTCATTGTGTGTTTCTATGACGCAATGAATCTTATAATTTTTTCAAAGAAAGATCAGAGGACATTGCGAAAGAATGAAATAATGTATACTGATGAATGGAGAGAACAAGGTCTACAATATAAAAGGGTTTTGGAGATATGTAGAAGATACGGTGTGCATGCTGGCAGCAGACTACCAGACAATTGGAAGAGTTCAAGATAAAGACTGAAGACAGAAGATCAAGCTATTGTCAAGGGGGAGTCTGTTAGGACATAGTTTTGTAATGACAAAAGCTTGTAATAGTTAGATTTTATGTCTTTATGTTTTGTTATGAAATTGTAAAGTTGCTAAGTGTTTTTACTAGTGAGCCTAGAGGCGAACTTGTTAAGTTCGCCTGGTCTATCAGAGGCGAACTTAATAAGTTCGCTTAGGCATAACTGAGGCGAACTTGTTAAGTTCGCTTAGACTGTTTCAGGCGAACTTAACTAAGTTCGCTTACAGCAGTTTTGGTTCTATATATATGTGTTACAGAGTCATTAGACAGTAGTGAACAGAGATCGATCTGAAAGAGAAACAATTGTCTGATTGAGTCTGTAACCATTGTTATTTGGAATATAATCGAGAAGTTTATTTACGCGTGTTGTTGGTTAGTATACAAACGTTAACGCGAAGGATTCCGCACTTCGTGTTATAGAAACGTCATATCACGAGTTCGATCAGTAGTTGAGTTACCTGGACCTACAGAAGCTAAGTATGTAATAGAGATAGCTGATGGTCAAATAATTGAAGCAACTCACATTCTTAAGGGATGTAAGCTTGAGCTAGCTAGTCATAAACTTGATATCGACCTTATGCCAGTCACGCTTGGTAGTTTTGATGTAATTGTCGGCATGGATTGGTTGTCTAAAAACCAAGCCGAAATCATCTGTCATGAGAAAATTGTTCGCATCCCTCTCCCAAGTGGAGAAACCCTTTTCGTTCAGGGTGAAAAGGCTGGTGCAGTCATGGGCATCATATCCTTTATGAAAGCACATAAATGCCTTCGAAAAGGGCATACTGCTATTTTGGATCTCGTTACTGAGCAGCCATCATAAGAGAAGAAGATTGATGATATTCCCATCATTCGTGAATTTCTAGAAGTATTTTCCGAGGATTTACCTGGGCTGCCACCACACCGTCAAGTTGAATTTCGAATCGATCTAGCACCCGGAGTGGCACCGATCGCTCGGGCACCTTATAGACTAGCACCTAGTGAATTACAAGAGTTTTCCACTCAGTTATAGGAATTGTTGGATAAAGGTTTCATCTGACCTAGCTCATCGCCATGGGGAGCTCCAGTCCTGTTTGTCAAGAAGAAGGACGGAAGTTTCCGTATGTGTATCGACTACCGTGAACTAAATAAAATCACAATCAAGAATCGTTACCCTTTGCCTCGTATAGACGATTTCTTTGATGAAATCCAAGGATCAATTTTCTATTCCAAGATAGATCTTAGGTCCGGTTACCATCAATTGAGAGTCCAAGATGAAGATATCTCTAAGACTGCTTTCAGGACAAGGTACGGGCACTACGAGTTTATGGTCATGCCTTTCGGGTTAACCTACGCACCTACGGTATTCATAGACTTCATGAACCGTGTGTGTAAACCATACCTTAATAAGTTTGTCATCGTTTTCATTGACGACATTCTCATTTATTCCAAGAACAAGGAGGAACATGAGGAACATCTACGCTTAATTCTGGAAATACTTAAGCAGGAGCAGCTATATGCAAAATTTTCCAAGTGTGAATTCTGGATTCGAGAAGTTTAATTCTTAGGACATGTGGTTAATGAGAAGGGAATACATGTCGATCCATCAAAGATTGAAGCCATCAAGAATTGGTCAACATCGACGACTCCGACTGAGGTGCGACAATTTCTAGGATTGGATGGATATTATCGTAGATTTATCGAGGGATTCTCTAAGATAGCACAACCTCTCACTGCCTTAACTCAAAAAGGTAAAGCCTATAACCGGGGTGATAACCAAGAGTCAGAATTTCAATATCTTAAACAGAAACTTTGTAATGCACCTATCCTATCTCTTCCAGAGGGTACGGATGATTTTGTGGTATATTGTGATGCATCCATTCAGGGTCTGGGTTGTGTTCTAATGCAACGAGAAAAGGTGATCGCATATGCTTCGCGTCAACTAAAGATTCACGAGAAAAACTACACCACTCATGATCTAGAGTTGGGGGCTGTAGTTTTCGCACTTAAGAGATGGAGACACTACTTGTACGGTACCAAGTGCACTATCTATACCGATCATAAGAGTCTTCAGCATATCTTCAAGCAGAAAGAGCTGAACATGGGGCATCGTCGTTGGGTCGAGCTCTTGAATGATTATGACTGTGCGATCCGGTATCATCCGGGTAAGGCTAACATTGTAGCTGATGCCCTAAGTAAAAAGGAAACCAAGCCCAAACGAGTACGAGCACTACAGCTTACTATTCACCCTGGATTACTTGACAAAATCCGTAATGCTCAACTTGAAGCCCTGAAAGAGGAAAACCTACTGCTGGAAGGTACACGCGGTATGGAAGCACAACTCGAGGTCAAATCTGACGGTATTCGCTACTTCGCTGAGCGGATATGGGTTCCAATATTCAGAAATTTAAGGGAACTGGTCATGGATGAAGCTCATAAATCTCGTTACTCTATTCATCCAGGTTCTGACAAGATGTATCATGACCTAAAGGTACCGTATTGGTGGCCAAAGATGAAGGCCGATATAGCCACCTATGTGAGCAAGTGCCTGACTTGCGCGAAGGTCAAAGTTGAATATCAAAAGCCTTTTGGTCTTCTCCAGCAACCAGAGATTCCCATGTGGAAATGGGAGCAGATATCCATGGACTTCATCACAAAATTGCCATGAATTCCTACCGGATGTGACACCATTTGGGTAATAGTCGATCACTTAACAAAGTCTGTTCACTTCTTAGCAATCAAAGAAACCAACAAAATGGGTAAGCTTACTCGTATTTACTTAAAAGAAGTAGTCTCTCGGCACGGGGTGCCAATCTCTATCATTTCGGATCGTGATGCTAGATTCACCTCTCGTTTCTGACAATCGTTACATAAAGCTTTAGGCACGCGTCTAGATATCAGCACATCATACCATCCTCAAACTGATGGCCAGACGGAGCGTACAATTCAAACTCTGGAGGATATGCAACGAGCTTGTGTGATTGACTTCGGTAACACCTGGGAGTCTCACCTACAGTTGGTGGAGTTCTCCTACAACAATAGTTATCACACTAGCATCAAGGCATCTCCATTTGAAGCATTATATGGACGGAAATGTCGTTCTCCTATTTGTTGGGTCGAGGTTAGGGATAGTCAACTCACAGGTCCAGAACTAGTACTTGAAACTTCTGAGAAAATGATTCAAATTAGAAACCGTATGGCAGCAGCTCGTGATCGTCAAAAGAGCTATGCTGATAAGCGTCGTAAACCATTAGAATTTCAAGTAGGGGATATGGTCTTGTTAAAAGTCTCACCTTGGAAGGTTGTCATTCGTTTTGGGAAACGAAGCAAACTGAATCCTCGTTATGTTGGACCTTTCAAGATAATGAAGAGAATTGGTCCAGTAGCATATCAATTGGACCTACCTGAAAGACTTATTGGTGTGCACAACGTCTTTCACATCTCAAACTTGAAGAAGTGTCTAGTAGACGAGTCACTCGCAGTTCCTCTTGAGGAACTACACATCGACGAACAGTTGCGTTTCATCGAAGAACCGGTAGAAATCATGGATAGGGAAGTCAAAAGGCTTAAACGCAGTAAAATCCCTATTGTCAGAGTTCGTTGGAACTCAAAACGCAGACCGAAATTCACGTGGGAGCGCGAGGATCAGATGATGCGCAAATATCCTAGTCTGTTCAAGCACTCCACGTCAAACCCTTAAGGTACTATTTTAATTTTCGGGACGAAAATTCTTTCAACTAGGGGATGATGTGACACCTCAGAAATTTTTTTATTATTATTTTAATTTTTGGGACGAATATTCTTTCAACTAGGGGATCATGTGACAATCCAAACTTAGTCTAACTCCGTTATTTAAATCCAGTTAAAGTTAACCTATATAACTCTAATTCAAACCTCAGGGACTATTTCTGCCTTTATACAAATCTCAGGGACTAATTCTGTCAATATTCTAAACATAAACTCCAAGGACTAGTTGTGTAATACCCCTAAACTATTCTGTTGACTTTACAAAGTCAAAATCATATTCCAGTTGACTTGTGCTAGTCAAACTAACCAAGCTCTAACCCCAATCCTAACTACAAGGACCATTCCTGCCAATTCTTAAACTCAGATTCATGAAACTACAGAGACTGATCTTGTCATTACCAAATTCTTGATTCTATTTGACTTTCAGAAGTCAAACTCGTAGGATTATTCAAATTCAAACTTTATAATCGAATTTCGTTTGAATCCATAACTGAAATAAGTGTTAATGACATTCACGACATCAGTGAACCTTTAATTATCGTTATCAATTCGAATTAAACCCAATTATTGTGTAATTATACTGTAACCGTCGACCGGTAATAAATATCTATCAAATTCGGGCTATTCGATCACGATTCTCGCAAGCAAACACTATGCACACACTAAACGGTCATCTTTGAAGTTTCTGTGCAACCCAATTCGATCGGAGAAGAAGTTACAGTCGTCGGAGATCAAGTTCTTCACGGTCGGCACCTGTTTTAGTCGAACTCCATCAATCCGATACCATTTCAGGTATCTGAATACACCTATAGCTTCGTTTCCATCTCTTATATGAAAGCCCTAACCTAATTAGGGCTTACATTATCGAATTACACTCAAGCCAGATTCTAGGGTTCATCGTAAACCAGTTTAATCGAGCTATACCCTAGACTCTGTTTAAATCTAATTAATATACATGATTAGCTTCCCAATCCCCTGTATATTAAAAGCCCTATGCTAATTGGAGTTCATATCATCGAATTGTTCAAGATCCGTAATCTAGGGTTTGTTCTTAAAACGATTTGGAGTTTTTGATCTTAAACGCATTTTTAATCAAATCAAACCACACCATCAGATTCGCAATGCTCTAATCAGTGAAAGCCCTATGATTCAAACAACTTTTAACATTAGATTTTATCAAATCGAATCTAAGCTTATAAACTAGGGTTTCGGATTCTAAATCAGGGATTAATCGATCCAGACTCAGTGATTTCCAAATTAAACGCACACACATACTCGCAAACACTCGTTTTGCAAAACCCCTATACTGTTTTGATCGATCTGTATCATCTTCGTTGGTTTTGGGACTAGGTTCGATCTTGCGTGGGTTTTGGAAGAGAAATACACTGGAACTCGTTGATAAAACCATTTAAAACAGGGTTATGTTGCGAAACCCTAGCGGGCGGGACTGGTTAAGATGTTGGTGTGTGGGGGAGGAGACCCGGGTTCGAGTCTTCCTCCCCCTGTTTTTGGTTTTTATTTATATTTAAGTATAAAACATTTCCTATATTATTATATTTATATATTAAGGTGTTTTAGCCCGTGAAACAGCCCGTAGACTCGGGTTTGATTTATTAACCCATTTTATAGTATTTCCACTTTAAAAAAATATATATATTTATGTTATTATCGAATAAACATAATATGTTTATATTATTTTCAAACTGTGACTCCTAGTATAAAATAATATATCGTTTTATATTATTTTGCCTCGTTTAATTAATTCATGTGACGTTTTAAAATTATAAATAATATAATTTGTTATATTATTTACCCACGTTTATAAATTCTATTAAAAATAATATATTTATTATTTTTTCATACAAATGATTATTTGATTAATCCTATGAACCTAAAAATAATATATTAAATTATATTATTTTCCTAAATTTTTGTAAACGACTCGAACGTACGAATTTATGTAATTGTTTAATTATTATTCGTTATTAACGTACGACACGTAACGCTTCAATCGTAATTTTTGTATTAAGAATCTTTATTTCCGTAGACACGTTCGTCTACTCTTAAATACTTAGAATGCGTTAAGACGTTCTAACCTTTCGTGTCGTCGTCACAAATCCCAATGTGTCCTTAATCGTTATGTTTATATTCTAGGGCATATGTGATCCGTTTCAGGCTAACACTTGTGGTTTCAATCTCATACTTGTGTGATACTACCTACTACGAACGCATGTGAGTTTTCACGACCCCTTTTACTATTTTATCTTGGGGGAGAAAACACGTCGCAAACTATTTTTTGGAATATTGTATTCATATGTTATCAATGTTAAAGCTAAGCGTAACACGCTATCACTGAAAGTCCTCAGCACACATCGAACCGTTAATATGGACCTTAGCGAGGTAATGTTTAGTAGTACTACTGGGTATGACAAATCCCACCCGCGTTAGTCGCGCTAACTCGATTGGAGATCGAACGGGTGAAATGTTAGCCTACTCACATCGTCGGGGTTGATAGACCTGGTAGGAGGCAAATAAACAAACAGTCAGCTTTGGTTGCGAGCACTTAAGTTAAACATGAACATAGGTGTAGGATCGTAAGATTACAAGGTGATTCTATTCTAGTTGATATTGGCGGAAACAATAACAACCAACAAAGTAAACAAGTAAACAACAAGAATACTGATAAATGCACTGTTGTATTAGACTTCTGAGATTACAAGTTTACAAGTAAAACACTATCAAGAAGCACTATGAAAGCACAGCAAGCACTCTTACAATGAAGTGTTTACACAGTATTTATAGTAACTTAGAATCAAGACAGACCCTTGATTCTAAGGATCAGATCTAACACAAGCCGTTGATCTTGTTTATTAAACAGAAAGGTGTCCTTGTTTGCATGCTTGGAGAAGCGCGTTATTGTCCTTTATTGGCTGCAACAGTGAGGTTCCTTCTGCTTGAAGTGTGGCAGTTGCTTTAACAGAAAGGTGTCAGAGGCGCTTCACATGGATAGTCAGCTGCAACGTTTGGTCTTCAGAGAATAAAGCTATCAGCAGTAGAGATGAGAATAATGCTGCTGATAAGCCTATCAGCAGCAACAAGTGTTGAATGCTGCTGATAAGCCTATCAGCAGCAACTTGTGTTGAATGCTGCTGATAAGCCTATCAGCAGCAACAAGTGTTGGATGCTGCTGATAAGCCTATCAGCAGCATTTGTACTTAGAATAATTTGGTAGCAATCAGTCTTTGGTTCTACAAACTCCCCCTAGACTGATGCAACCAAAATTCTTCTAATTACTTTGCTGCTGAAGCCTTTGCATGTGGCTGACTATCCTTTCAACCTCATAGCCTCTTGGATCCTTGCTGGGATTGTTTAGTGGAAGTTCAGACAGAGTCTTGATGTCTTTGTGTGGCATTTTGTAGATTGCTTTGCTTAAACATCTCATCTGCTGCTTCTTTACATCAATCAGAGTGAACTCATCCAAATCAGCATTGTAGGACCAAGATACAAATGGAGAGTGGGACTTGAGTGGTTTGATATCCATGACCACATCTTTGCTTGGGTTGAAGTAATGTCTGATTGCTAGCATAAGATGTTTCCCTCTCTCATTTGCAGGCTCATGAGCTTCACCCAGCTCCAAAATTCTTCTTAGGTCTGAATCTGGTAGTTGTAGAACCTCGTCAACAGACCTGTATGTAGATCTTCTTCTTTCAGTTCTCCCCCTGAAGATCTCAAACCTTTGATCTTGTGGATTGTAGACCCATTCAACTATGTTTCTTGAGTCTTCAGGTTCAGATGAGGATTTGGATTTCTTCAAGGGAGGCTGTTGATGAGTGGGAGCTGGGTGGGATGATTTGGACTTGTTGGGTGGAGGAGTGGAAGGTTTGGGGAGGAGAGTAGAAGGATGATGGACTGAGGAAGAGGTAGGTGATGGAGAAGGCTTGGGTTTCTTTGTTTTTGGTTTTTCTTCTTCTTTGATAAGTACTCTTTTCTTGGAGCCCTTCTTCCCTAGTCTTTCTTCCTCATCCTTTTTAACTTTGAAGTAGAGGGCTTGCAGGTTCATGAAATTCATGGGACCTAGCATCTTTCCACTATCTCCTCTAGCCTTAAGGAAGTCAATCATGACCTTCCTTTCTTCATGGGTTCTTTTATTCAGTGCAATGGTCTTCTTGGACTGTAGCTTGGCTTTTTCTTCTTCTTCAGCCTTTTTCTTGCTAGCCAATTGACCCTGCTGACCCATGAAGGCTCTGTAAATTTCTTTGTTTGAAAGTTTCTCAAGGTAGTCTGCATCCTCACCTTGAGAGATCAGAGCTTCAGTCCACTCCTCCCTTAATTCTTTTTGCTAATTTAGAATCAGTGATTCTAAACTTAGCATCTTCCTTCCTCTTCTTTTCATTCTCTTCTTCTTCTTCCTTTGCAAACTTTTCCTGCAGCTGTCTAGCAAGTTGTTCATCTTCCTCAACTTGAGACCCTGCATGGATTTTAACTTTCATCTCATCCAGCTGTTTGGCATATAGCTGGATTGTCTGTTGTCTTAGGAGTGTGGCTGCCTTTCTTTCTTGATGCCTTTGTTTATGAGCCATCTCTTCAGCCATCTCTTCTTCTTCTTCTTCTCTTTTCCTTCTTCTTTCTTCTTTCTCTTTCTTTTCTTTTCGCAGCCTCTCTTCATCCTCTTCTGTCATAATGCCCTTCCCTTTATTCATATTGGATGCCTCTGCTCTGGCTTCACTGATCACAGCAACATCTGATTGTTGTGCAAGTTGAGGAATTGACGAGGGATGGTCACTTTCTTCATCAAGTTGATACTCAGGACCTTCTATTTCCCTCATTTGATCCCTAAGTGAAGATCTTGTGCCAGATGCTACAGATGTGGCTTCAACTTGTGGAGTATCTGAGTTAGAGTCAGCATCAGAAGTTGACACAGACTCTTCCTGAGGAATCAGTCCTTCTTCTTCAAGATGGGCTTTGATGGTGGCCATCATTTCCTGGATCTCCAATGAGTTAATATTGCAGATGTTGGCTCTGAGCTGAAAAATCTTGAATAGGAAGTCTGAGGGCAGCTGAAGGATGTTCCTGGTGTTGATGATGAGAGAGGAGCCGTTGCTAAGCAGAAGAGTGTGGTCAAGGGACTTAGTGCTCACCCAACCTAGCACATCCAAGTACTTGACCAGGAAGGCATACAGGAATCTTCGAAGGCCCAGAACTTCTTCTTCAGTGAGAAGACTGCTCCTTGTTATTTCAAGATTGCTAGGAGTCAGTCTCCTTTCTGCGGCCGCCGAGGATTCAGGATAAGCTACCCGATGTGCTGCATGTAGGAATCTTTGGAGTCTGGGTAGATTATCCTCCATCAGGTCATAGAACCTGCCAATGGCAAGTTCTGCTGAGAGATCTACTGAGTTGTTGATGCAGTTTGATACGTATAGCTGTAGGACTTGGAGGGCATTGAGAGAGTTCCAGTTCAGCTCTTCTACTCCGCTGAATTCCCATCCAATCCAAAACCTCTCAGCTGATCCATCATACCCCCAAGCTAGAATGGAGTCAAATTCTAGCTTCTTTGATGATCTGAATAGTTGGGGGGTTGAGGATTGACCAATGATGGCTGCTGCTTCAGGAAGGATGCTGAATGATGTATTTGTTTGTTCTGTGTCTTCAGCATCATTCAGCATTTCATCAACAGCCCTGACGACCAACTTCCAGTCTTCAGATGTCCCTTCTTCTTCGTTATCTGAGACTGGCAAGTCATGAATTTGTACAAAAGCCGGCTTGAATAGTGAGATTTGAAGTACAACCTGATCTTGAATCCAGTCGTCAAGACAGTCTTTATCTTCTTCCATAGAGACCATCTCCCCCTTTTTGGTTGCATCAGTAGACAGATAAGCATCAGTTTGGGTGCCTACTGATACAAGAGAGGGAGTGGATAAAGTTGGGCATTGATGGGCTTCATGCATAGAGGCTTGGTGTCGTAGTTTGGATACTTCAGCCTCTAGCATAGCCACCCTGGCCATCAATTCCAAGTTATGAAGTTTCAGTCTGTCCTCATCCACAGTTGTGGAATCCTTGGACCCAGATGGGGACGTAGGCCGAGCCTCAGCATCCCCATCACCCGTGGTTTCTTGGCGCCTGGGATTCCTCTCAGTGAGGGGAGTTTCCAAGGAAACATCCTCACCATGAGTTGCTGTGGTTGAGGTCTTAAAGATGTTGTCATTGTCCTCCTGGTCATTTGATGGACCAGCAGTAGTGACAGCCTCTTCCACATCCACTCTTTCATTACTCCTAGAGTGGACCTTCAAGGGTGAAGAACTTGGGTTGGGTGTTTCGGAAGCAAGACCAATCAGTACCTCCTTGATAGTGGTAGTTGGAGAAGGTACATAACTTTGGTCAGGTTCCTCAACACTTAAGTCCAAAGAAGATAGGAATGGCTCAAAGGGCTGTTCTATGGATCCGGGAAGTGATCCTAATCCTAATAGAGAGACTTCCGAAGGAGTCTCCCTAACAGTGTGGCTTTCCCTTATGATATTCTCACTAGAATGTTGTGATTCTGAGTGAGGGATGTTGGCTTGGGTTTGGGCCTTGGAGGCAAGAGAAGAAGGAGTTCTCTTGCCCCTCTTCCTTGTATACTTGGCTGCAACCGGGGCCCTGTGTTCCGGTTGAGAAATCAAACTGTGGGTGAGTAGAGTATGTGCCTGTACATTCTCAGTAGAATGCACAGGGGTTCGATCAAAGGAAACGGTAGTTTGAGTTTGTGGCAGTGAGGTGGAGGGTGTGGGATCAGTATCAGCTGGGTTTGCTGAACTGTCACCCTGGGCACTTTGTGTATTCAGTATTGTAGATAACAATGGAACATCGGCCCCTGAGAACTTTGATGAAACTGTTCTCATGCTTTGAAAAATGTTGTTCTTATGTCCCAGCATTACGTAGATTCTTGCAGTTTTTGAAAGATCTTGGTGCTCAATATTGAACACTTCCTGCAAGAATCTTGGGTACATGAAGAACTGTGATTTCACCCCTTCTTGAAGGTTGTATCTCAAGCCTTCAAGAATGAGGTGGGAAAAATTGAAACCCGCCCCAGTTATCATACGTGAATTGCCGACGCAAGTCCGAAGCTAAGTTGGTTCCAGCCACTCCTCTTCTGGGATATGCATTGGAGAAGAGTGTGGCAGAGATACTTCCATTTGGGACCCATGAGTGCCTTCTCTATCGTATACTCTGTTTGATTCCCAGTGTACCCTATGGATACAAAGGTCCTCATGTATACGTCTCTTGGGTAAGAGATGGCGTCCCCTTCATCTTGAAGCTTGAGGTGTTGGCGGAGTTTTGCTTCAGTGATGATCATCTCTTTGCCGTCTACTGTTCCTTTGATTTGGGGAGTGCCCTGGTTAGTAGAATACACGGCTGAGCTCTAAAAATCTTCCATGTGGGAAGTATAGATGGTTGGGTTGACTGTTAGGGCATGGTGGATTTTGGACCGACAAAGGAAGTCGATCATATCATCGAAACCTTCTGATTTCTTGCGCTTTATTAGGTATGCAGTGAGGTTGTGATATGGGGAAAACTTGTCGTTGGGGTTGTTTATGTCTGCACCTGCCATTATAATGGATTTGGAGGGAAGAGAGAAGGGTGTTTGAATGGTGGTTAATTATGGAGGGCTTTGAATGCTGTGGGGACGGGAGAGAAAGTGATGGGAGATTAGGGTTTGAAATTGAATATGAAGAGGTTGTGGGAACATTTGAAATTGTGATATAACGGCAGACGAAGAAAAAACAACTTTACTTGTACAGTACAACCTGTTTCACTTTTCATTGTTACAGCTGTAAAGCACTCGAGCAGTCATGGTAAAGACTGAGAGTAGTTTTTACCGCGGGTAAAAGTTAATGTAGACTTGTTTTACCCATCAGCAGCAAACTTGGTTGCTGCTGATGGTGAGCTATCTGCTGCAAACTTAGTTGCTACGGATAATGAAGTATGTCAGCAGCAGATTTGGGTGCTGCTGACTGTTGTATTCAATCCGCAGCAAAAAGGTTGCTGCTGACCGCCTTAAAGCTACCCGCAGGAAACTTGTTCCTACTGATAACTTAAAGCGATCAGTGGCAAAGGCTTTGCCGCTGAAGAGTAAATCTGTCAGCAGTGAAAAAGTGCTGCTGACTATAACCTTTTTATTAAGAACAAAAACATAGACATATTTACAAGGAATGATAAAAATTTGAGACATGTCTTATTCAAAGTTCATCATGTCAATTGATTCAACTAGATATCGAAATCTTGCTTCATCAAAAGGTTTAGTGAACAAATCAGCATATTGCTCATTTGTGTGAACCTTGGATAGGACAATTCTCTTTTTCTCAGCTTGATCCCTGATAAAGTGATACCTGATAAAGTGATACCTGATGTCGATGTGCTTAGTCTTGGAATGCTGCACTGGATTATTCGTGATAGAGATTGCACTCATGTTGTCAATGTGAATTGGAGTCTGCATGAAGGTCATTCCATAGTTAAGCATTTGATTTTGGATCCAGATGACCTGTGCACAGCAGCTTGAAGCTGCAATGTATTCTGCTTCAGCTGTTGAAGTGGAGACACATGTTTGCTTTTTGCATTGCCATGAGATGAGCCTTCCTCCAAGAAATTGACATCCCCCTGATGTGGACTTTTTGTCCATGTTACAACCCCCATAGTCACTGTCAGTGTAGGCATAGAGATTGACATTTTCATTCTTTGGATACCATAGCCCAAGTTTTGGAGCTCCCTTTAGGTATCTAAGGATCCTTTTGACAGCTTGAAGATGAGACACTTTTGGAGCTGCTTGAAATCTTGCGCTGAGACAAACTGCAAACATGATATCTGGTCTTGAGGCAGTGAGATACATGAGAGACCCTATCATTTCTCGGTACTGATGTTGATCAGTGTCTTGTCCTTCTTTATCTGGAGATAATTGATGGTGCACTTGCATAGGAGTTCTTGCAGCAGAGCAGTCAGCCATTTTAAACCTCTCCAAGATGCTTTTGACATACTTGGATTGACTTATGAAGATTCCATTTGGTACCTGTTTGACTTGAAGTCCTAAAAGGAAATTTAGTTCACCCATTGAACTCATTTCAAATTTGGAATGCATCAGAACTTCAAAGTCTTTGTAGAGTTTCTTTCTTGTAGATCCAAAGATAATGTCATCAACATAAATCTGGACCAACAAAATTTCTCCCCCTTCATCTTTGATGAAAAATGTCTGATCAATGGCCCCCCTTCTGAAGTTGTTGCTAAGTAGATATCCAGATAAATTTTCATACCAGGCTCTTGGGGCTTGGTGTAAGCCATAGAGAGCTTTGTCCAGTTTTAAGAACTTATTTGGATGTGCAGGATCCACAAAGCCTGGAGGCTGTTTGACATAGACCTCTTCACCAATCTTGCCATACAAAAAGGCACTCTTCACATCCATTTGATAGACCATAAAGTTTTTGGATGCTGCATATGCCAGAAAGATTCTGATGGCTTCCAGACGGGCAACAGGAGCAAAGACTTCATCATAGTCAATGCCTTCTTCTTGAGTGTAACCTTGAGCTACCAGTCTGGCTTTGTTCTTGACCACGATGCCCCTTTCATCTTGCTTGTTTCTGAAAACCCATCTTGTTCCAATGGCTGTTTGACCAGGTGGAAGATCAACAAGCTTCCAAACATCTTGTCTTTTGAACTGCAGCAATTCTTCCTGCATTGCTTCAATCCAGCTGTTGTGCTTGAGGGCTTTATCAATCTTCTTGGGTTCCACCTGAGATAGAAAGCAAGAGAACAAACAAATGTTGGCTTCATGAGACTTACTTCTTGTTTGGATACCTGTGTGGACTTGGCCAATGATGTTTTCCAGAGGATGCTCTTTGTTTATTCTCTGTGCTGGTATCACATCCAGCCGTATTCCCTCTTCAAGATTACGTTGGTTTAGATCAGGATTGTCTTCATTTGGAAGGAGAGGAGCTTGGAGGTTCTGATCATTGTATTCCACATTGTTAGCAGTATTTGCATCAGAGGCCTCTTCAGCATGGATTGAGGAGACTTCATTACAGATTTCTTGGTCAGAGAGATTGCTGCTTGTGGTGTTGGAAGTACCGGCTTCACCTGTACTGGCTTCAATAGCTTCTGCCACTGATGGAGGATCAATGGATGGTCTTTTCATCCTGATGTAGGGACTGGGAAAATCCAGTCTGTAGTCAGTAGAAGAGGTTGAGGCAGAAGATGTTGATTTCGAAGAAGAACACTCCATATTTGAGAATATGAGAGGCTCAAATATCTGGGTGAAGGAGTCTATATCAAAGAGCCAGTTAGGATCTTTGCCTTGTTCACAGACAACATGTTCCCTGCATTCCACATTAGCAGATTCTTCCACAATCCGAGTCCTAGAATTGAACACTCGGTAGGCCTTTGATTGAGAGGAGTAACCCATAAAGTAACCTTCATCAGACTTTGCACCGAATTTAGGAAGAACTCCATGTGTGATGAGGATGGTACATGGACATCCAAAGGGCTTCAGGAAGCCAATGTAGGGAACTCTTTTGAGCCATAGTTCATAGGGTGTTTTCTGGAGAGGCTTAACAATAAGGACTCTATTCTGCACATAACAAGTTGTGCTTACTGCTTCTGCCCAGAAAGTAAGGGGCAGCTTTGAGTCAGCCAACATAGATCTTGCTGATTCAATTAGAGTCCTATTTCTTCTTTCAGCAACCCCATTTTGTTGAGGGGTTCTTGGAGCACTGTATTACCTTTCAATGCCCTTGCTCTCACAAAAACTGTTCAAAGTGTGATTTTTGAACTCTGTTCCCTGATCACACCTTATGATCTTTACCTTCAGATTGCTTTGGTTCTCTACCCTAAGAATATAGGATTTGAGAATCTCAGCAGTTTCATCTTTTGTTCTTAGGAAGAATACCCATGAGAATCTGGAGAAGTCATCAGTTATCACCAGACAGTAGGACTTTTTGCCCATTGACATGACATTCGTAGGACCAAAGAGATCCATATGCAGTAGCTGGAGAGGGGTGTCATTTGTGTTCAATGTCTTGGGCTTGTGGGAACTCTTGTGTTGTTTTCCCTTCAAGCAGGCAATGCAGTGATCGTCTAGCTGGAATTCTTTGTCTGGAAGCCCTCTGACAAGATTGTCCTTCACTAATTTATTGATTGTTTTGATGTTAACATGGCTTAACCTCCTGTGCCAGAGAGCGGATTCATCAACTGATGCCTTTGACAGAAAACATGAAACACTACCAGATGGAGTGGCTTCATTCATGTCACGCACATATAAGTTGTCCTTTCTACGAGCAGTTAGGAGAATCTTCTCTGGAGGGGGTTTAGATAGGCCAGGAGCTAATACAAAACATTCTTTGTCAGGGAAGAGCATCCAATGCTTTTGATCACATACTTGGGAAACACTCATGAGATTGAAGTCAAGTTCTTTGACATAGTTGACTCTTTCAATACTCATCCTTTCATTGGACACAGTTCCTTGTCCAGTGATAGATCCACCCTTTGAGTCACTTCCAAAAGCAACATATCCTCCATTGAAATGTCTGAAGTTAGAGAGGATGGACCTGTTGCCTGTCATGTGCCTGGAACAGCCGCTATCTACCACCCAAGTATTGTGTTTGTTGCCTGGCTGTCCCTGCACATGGAAGATATCTAATTAGTGGGAGGATCGTTGTAGCATGCAGCATTGTAGAAGATCGTTGCTAATTTGCCATTGTCAGCATGCTTGCAGTCAATGGAACCAATAGTTATGCTTGGAGATTGTTTGGCCTTCCATTGCTGTGTTGGTGGTTTTCTAGCTTTCTTTGCGTTGTCGGCAGAAGATGTTGCTGACAATTTTGGCTTATCCGAGCCGATTTTGCTGCTGAGGGATTTGCTGGAGAAGTAGCAGTTTTTGCTTTGTCAGCAGCAGATACTTTTGCTGCTGATGCCGTTGTTTTTTATTTTGCTTTGTCAGCAGCAGAGACTTTTGCTGCTGGAGGCTTTGCCTTTGGTTTCCTGGACTTTACTCTATCAACAGCGATTTTGTTTGCTGCTGATGGGTTGAGCACAGATGAATGATTTGCAATCTGGTTAAAAGGGTTGAACTTGCATGTTGCAGCAAAGTGGTTTGATTCCCCACATATGATGCAAGTTTGTTGAGGTTTCTGCATCTTCACTCTTTAAGGGGATAGAGATTCTCTGAACTTTGTTGCCTTTGCATCATAGCTTCTCACCTGTTTGTTTCTGTTTGTTTTCTCAAAGGCATGCTGCTTTGAGGTTCTTTGGTATTCACAGTAGTGAAAGCAGGTGCTGGTAGTGTGATTGTATTTGCCAAACACAAAGCAGGATAGTGCTATCTTGTCCCGGTGAAAGTCCACATAGTTCTTACTTTGAAACAAATCTTTGAAGTTCTAGGGATGAGCTTTGTTATGTTCAAAAGTGGCTTCTTCTAGTGTCTTTTGAACATATGGACCTTTTTCTCCAGGTGTATGAAAACTATCAAATACCTTTGGCTTTGACTGAGGCTTGGGGTTGGTGAAACCTGATGTCTCTCCCTTTTCAATGTTTAGCTTTCTTCCATTTTGAGGATAGCTAATCTTGATTTGTTTGAATGGGATGGGAGATGGAATAGTTGGAGTAACAACAGGACATTCAGTTTTGTTCAGAACAGCTTCAGAGATAGGAGCAGATGGGACTACACTAGTTTCACAGTGGTCTGAGAAGGTTGACTCAGATTCTGAAGAGGTGGAGCAGTCTTCCACGAAACATGCATCCATTGAAGGATCAAGGTTTCGGTTTGCCGTGTCAAGATTTGCAGTATTGAAGCTTGGTTCGTGAATGGCAACATAGTCAGCAGGAGGAGGAATTGTCTTGTACTCGTCATCATGATATCCAAGTCCAGTTTTTACCCTTTCATGGACTTGAATATCTAACAATCTTTGTAACTTTTTAGATGAAAATTCATATTTTTCAACATGAACTTTCTGTTCAGCCAGTTCAGCTCTGGTAGCTTTAAGTTTTACTAATAGATCATCAATCTGAGTTTCAAGATTGGTTTGTTCATGTTTTAAAGAAGAAATCTCTTTCTTAAGGCAGTTAATCTTTTCTTTGTAACTGTCTTCGACCTTTTTGAATTCAGATTTCATTTTGTGAAACTCTTCATTTTGATCTATTAGATTTTGGTTATGCTTTCTATAACCTAAAACTTTGTCAATGCAAGCTTGAGAGCGAAGATGTTCAAATACCTGAGGTGGTATCTCTGCATTGTCTGCCATAAGTGCTTGGTTGGAGGCAGGAACATCTTCATATTGAAAACTCCAGTCAAATTCTGTAGTTCCAACATTTGCACAGGCTGCAGTTTATGCTGGAGGAGTTCCTTGCTGCTGCTGCTGCCTGGGCTGACCTTGGTAAGCTTGTCTTTGATGGCTGGCACCCTGATTGGCTTTAGGTGCCTTGCACTCCCTAGAAAAGTGACCCATTTGGTTACAGTTGTAACATCGGATCTTTCTTTTATCAAGCCCAACTCTGGTGTTTGAGTTGTTGCTTGGAACTGATCTCCCGGTTCTAGAATAAAACCTTTTTGCTCTGAGGGAGAGCATGGCATATGAGTGCTGAATATCCATTTCTTCAAGATCATCTGGATGAAAGCATTCCAGATCCTCCTTTATGAAGTGCATGCTGCTTGAGTTGTCAGAGACAAAAGCAGTAGAGGTTGTCTGTTGAGGAGGTGCCTCAAGAAGAAATGGTGACGAGTTGGATTGTGAAGCAGTTGGTGTTTGAGGATGAGTAACAATGGGAGGATAGTAGTTGCTTGCACTAGAACCAGAATGATTAGAGTGAAGAGCTGAGGTGGTGGTGGAGGAAGTGGTAGCTGATTGATAACTGGAGCTCCTTTCTTTAGCTTGAATTATTTTAATTCATAGGTTTTGAGCATGCCAAAGAGCTCAGTCAACTGAAGAGTCTTCAGATTCTCTGTTCTTCTGATGGACACTGCATATAATGTCCAACAACTAGGAAGAGATCTTATGAACTTCTTGAGAATGTCTTCATTCTCCAGCTTTACCTTGGAGCACTGCAGTTCTCCAACCAGGTACGTGTACCTGTTATATAAAACTGTTAGTGACTCACCTTCCTTCCAGATGAAGTTTTCATACTGTTGCTTGAGAATGTCACGTCTGTTCTCCTTGACCTCCTCAGATCCAGCAAACATCTTTTCCAAGGCTCCCCATAATTCCTTTGCAGTTTTGTGAGCCTTGAAGTTGTGAAAAACTTCATTTGGAAGGCACATTTGGATGGCTCCTAATGCCTTGAAGTCCACCTCCATTTTCTTAATGTCTTCTTCAGAATACTTGGAGGGTTCCTTAGGAACTAGTGGTCCTCCGGAGTCAGCAGAGGCCACCATGGGAACATAACGTCCATCCGTTATGGATTTCCACATTACGCATTCATGGTAGCAGAAGAAGCTTTCCATACGGCTCTTCCACATATCATAGTCCTCCCCAGACACCAACCTCGGTGGTCGGTTGATACTGCCGATGTCTTCAGATCCATGACTTTTTGCCATTTTGTTTTGTGTGACTTGATCAAGAATAGAGTTTTGAATAGAATCAGAAAGTGATTAAACAAATGTTAGTTTGTTTAATCTTGAGCCAAAGCTCTGATACCACTTGTAGGATCGTAAGATTACAAGGTGATTCTATTCCAGTTGATATTGGCGGAAACAATAACCACCAACAAAGTAAACAAGTAAACAGCAAGAATACTGATAAATGCACTGTTGTATTAGACTTCTAAGATTACAAGTTTACAAGTAAAACACTATCAAGAAGCACTATGAAAGCACAGCAAGCACTCTTACAATGAAGTGTTTACATAGTATTTATAGTAACTTAGAATCAAGACAGACCCTTGATTCTAAGGATCAGATCTAACACAAGCCGTTGATCTTGTTTATTAAACTAAATTACACGCAAAGGCTAATCTAGTTAACTTTACTGAAACGTCTTCTTAGGCATCATTGTTTGCATGCTTGGAGAAGCGCGTTATTGTCCTTTATTGGCTGCACCAGTGAGGTTCCTTCTGCTTGGAGTGTGGCAGTTGCTTTAACAGAAAGGTGTCAGAGGCGCTTCACATGGATAGTCAGCTGCAACGTTTGGTCTTCAGAGAATAAAGCTATCAGTAGTAGAGATGAGAATAATGCTGCTGATAAGCCTATCAGCAGCAACTTGTGTTGAATGCTGCTGATAAGCCTATCAGCAGCAATATGTGCTGAATGCTGCTGATAAGCCTATCAGCAGCCATATGTGATGAATGCTGCTGATAAACCTATCAGCAGCATTTGTACTTAGAATAATTTGGTAGCAATCAGTCTTTGGTTCTATAAACTCCCCCTAGACTGATGCAACCAAAATTCTTCTAATTACTTTGCTGCTGAAGCTTTTGCATGTGGCTGACTATCCTTTCAACCTCATAGCCTCTTGGATCCTTGCTGGGATTGTTCAGTGGAAGTTATGTAATTGTTTAATTATTATTCGTTATTAACGTACGACACGTAACGCTTCAATCGTAATTTTTGTATTAAGAATCTTTATTTCCGTAGACACGTTCGTCTACTCTTAAATACTTAGAATGCGTTAAGACGTTCTAACCTTTCGTGTCGTCGTCACAAATCCCAATGTGTCCTTAATTGTTATGTTTATATTCTAGGGCATATGTGATCCGTTTCAGGCTAACACTTGTGGTTTCAATCTCATACTTGTGTGATACTACCTACTACGCAACGCATGTGAGTTTTCACGACCCCTTTTACTATTTTATCTTGGGGGAGAAAACACGTCGCAAACTATTTTTTGGAATATTGTATTCATATGTTATCAATGTTAAAGCTAAGCGTAACACGCTATCACTGAAAGTCCTCAGCACACATCGAACCGTTAATATGGATCTTAGCGAGGTAATGTTTAGTAGTACTACTGGGTATGACAAATCCCACCCGCGTTAGTCGCGCTAACTCGATTGGAGATCGAACGGGTGAAATGTTAGCCTACTCACATCGTCGGGGTTGATAGACCTGGTAGGAGGCAAATAAACAAACAGTCAGCTTCGGTTGCGAGCACTTAAGTTAAACATGAACATAGGTTAGCTGCCTATAGATACATATTGAATGATCAATAATCTTGTAAACGTTTATTTATATATTGAAACCTGTGAACTCACCAACCTCGTGTTGACATCTTTTCTTACATGTTTTTCTCAGGTCGCTAAGACAAGGCACAGGTGCACATTAGGACATGCATGGGATCCTTCTATTGATTGTTGTTTTATTAAATTTTTTGGACTATTTTGAATTTTGTTTGGTTTGGACTTTTGAACTTTTTGGGCGCGTGTGTTTTGCGCATTTAATTTTCTTTACGCTTCCGTATTAAACTCTGAATAATTTGATATTTTCATCCGAGTCCCATGTAGAGTTGTTCAATGTAACTAATGACTGAGATCCTGGTTTGTCACTTCCCAAACGGTAAAACTCCGTTAATTGAAATTTGGGGGTGTGACAGTTCTCCTTTGCAAAAACTGAATATTGCAAACAGAAGTTGACAAGGGGTCCTTCTCCCAAGTTTTCTTCTAGATAGAAAGAGAAATTGCAGAGGAACAAGACGAAGACTACCGTGTGTTTGATGATATATGAAGACAGATGACAATCTTCTAAAGCTGTTGTCATGGGGGAGTATGTTGGAGCATATTCTGGTGACAACGAGCTTGAAGATATTATGTCTTAGTCCTATAGTCTTTGACTTGTAATTGATAGAATTGTTAGCAACAGTTAAAGGGGAGTCTGTTAGGTCATATTTTGTAACTGTTGATAAAATTATGTATAAGTTCATAGAGAGACGAACTTAACAAGTTCGCCAAAGCATCTTTAGGAGCGAACTTGTTAAGTTCGCCAAAGGAATATTGTACAAGTTTATAGAGAGGCGAACTTAACAAGTTCGCCTTCCTTAGAAGCGAACTTGTTAAGTTCGCCTATAGCAGGTTTGTGTCTATAAATAGGTGTTTACAGATTCTGTTCTAAAAGAGCAGAAGAGTTGAACAATTGTATTATGTAAACTCCGTGTTTGGTGGAATACAAAGAGAAATTTTATTTACCTGTTGTTTCTATTGTCAATTCGTATACAAACGTTAACACGGTAGGATTCCGCACTCCGTGTTATCGAGATGTCCTGTCACGAGATAGATCTGTAAATGAGTCATGTGGAGCTACAAGATTGAAAGTCCCTGTGACGTCTTCTAACGAGCAAGACGATCACAATCACAACGAATTACTCGATGATTCGCATTGAGACGGAAGCACGAAGTGAATCAAACATAAAACCGAATACAAAACAGAGATGAAACAGAATCGATTCGTATATATACTCGATAACGAACTCGTCATCACAGATTACAATACCGAAGAAGTGTACATCACTACGTTTAAGCTCCAATTGTAATCCATAGGTAAGCTCTACCTAGGGATTGTGACTCATTTCACACAGAGAATCACTCCCTCTCTATGTATGCTAACTCTAGCATTGCTTGCCACAAATGAACACCTTAATGTCCTATTTATAGGCAAACTGTGTCTGCAGGCGAACTTAACAAGTTCACCCATAACTCTATTGACGAACTTAGTAAGTTCGCTTGTTATGTTCGCCTAAACATTCCCTTAGGCGAACTTAACCTGTTCGCTACATATACACTTAGAATTTTTGCTACATATACAAATTTATGCTCTAACAGACTCCCTCTTAGCTGTTGCAAACAATTCTATACAAAATACTAATAAATCATCAGTCATAGAAATGTTTCTCAACAGACTCCCCCTTGATTGATGATCTCGGGTCTTCACTTTTCCTAGTAAGACTTGATCTTTGGAATTGCACTTTGATCTTCAGCCTGCAATGCTTCAATATTGAGGCAAGAGACTCCCTATAAACTAATGCATCCGGTTTAGAACAATTTTGTTTGGCCTCTTCATGAAAACTGACGAATCCAACACTTTTCATTGTAGTTCATCCTCTCAACGTTAACCACCTCCATATTGATTCAAGAATATAATCCACATTGCTTAGACCTCTATAAACCAACCGACATAAAATAGAGATTCCAAATTTCCAACAATCAGCATCAAACTAATCAACTTTCACAAAGACAAGAATCCCAGTTTGAAACAGACTGAAACTCCAAGATAATGTGCAAAAACCAATCTTTTCATTGATCTTCATCTTCACCAGTATTGTTTGACTTTGTCTTGTACCTTTTCCACTTAACCAATTACCCGAAGTCTTTCATATCCGATCTCCCCTTCATGACACAAGCATCTACGCATTAAACCAGAAACAGAAGGATGTTTCTTATTTAACCTGCATATAATAAAGGTTCCATCTTCAACTAGTTAACAACAGATAACCAGCTTCATTTCAAACATACTTGACTAAGTCTTACACAAACATTCGGTAGTGATCATCGTGAATTCAACAATCTTCAATCAGATTTTCATTCCTGTTTAGCACCTCCTACAATAGGTTGTCTATCTGGATTCCGCCCAGATCCCAAATGAGAAATCAAACCATAATCAAATCATGTCGAATCATTTGGACGATCTTGATCACTTGAATCGTTTTTGCAAGGAAACAAAACATCAAAAAGTTTTATCTCCCTCTTTTCTTTGCAAATACCCAAACAATATTTCATCGCGAACAATCTGAGATCTTAAGTCAATGATAACCCATATTCAAACTGCTTCAGCATTCATTCCCTAATAAAGAAGTATTCCAGATACTCGTAGCCCACATTTTCAAGTTTGATACTGTAACATCCATGTTTTTCCTGGTATTTCATATTGTGCAATAAATGACAATTTCAATCTAATGTTCACATTTAAAACGTTGTGTCACAGCATTTACTATTTTCATATGCAATTAAGGAGTATTATCATAATGTTAAAAGTACATACACACATTTTACATTGCTACAATGACAACTGAAACAAACCTACGCTATCTCACAAACTACAAGGACTAGTCTTGAAAATTATCAAAATATCACTTGGCACAGTCACGCCATGACCTGGCACGGTCGCGCCCCGTAAACACGGTCGCGCCATGACCTGGCACAGTCGCGTCCCATAAACACGGTCGCGCCGAGAACTGGCACGGTCGCGCCTGAAACTCAGCTGAAACGTAAACACTACCTTAATCACAAAGTTTGTTCGAGTCTGCGATTGTAACGTCTTTTGTGCCATTTCCAGACCGTTCATCAATAACCAAACACTCTTGATTAATCACATTAGTAATTAGAAAACAAAACCGTCATATTTTCATCTCCTTCTCTCAACCTCGTCCAATTCTCGAAACACTCTCGAAATCAAACCCCTGCGCATGTTCTTCAAGCTTCTGTAATCACATTCCCCACATCAATCGTGCCGGAATCCCAGCAGAAGACGCCAAGGATCAACGCGCCGAAATCGAAACTCCGTTTAGTCGAACTCCACCAATTCGATATCGTTTAAGGTAAGTAAACACATCCTCAGACTTATTTCAATCCCGTGAATGAAAGCCCTAACCTATACAGGGCTTATACTACCGAATTGAACCCGAATAAAATCTAGGGTTCATTACATTTTGGTTTAATCGAACTACACCCTAGACATGATCTCCGTTCAATTAAAATATATGGTTATATTCGCAAACACCCAACAATCGAAAGCCCTATGAATTCACCTAATATTAATACATGATTTAGACAATTTAGCTTCTGGAACATTCAGACACGATCGTGCTAATCGATTAGCACGGTCGTGCTTCTTGTCCAGACATGGCTGTGCCCCATGCCTAAGCACGGTCGCGCCACATGCCTAAGCATGGTCGCGCCCCATGCCTAAGCACGGCCGCGCCCCGTGCCTAAGCGCGGTCGCGCCATACATTTGACACGGTTGTGCTACCTTTGGTCAGAACCTATTTCTTCTGTTATTTTAATATAAATTCATTTTCTTTTATAAAAATTATTTTATAAAACTCCAAAGCCAGAATTATTTTCATAATTTAAATTATCAACTTGGAAATATTAAATAAATTAATTAAGTCGTTTCTAATGGATTAAAAAGTAATAAGTTTAAAATAAAAGTTTTACATATAATTGTTTTATTCAAACCTACACAAACTATTTATATTTTAATATATATTTAATGCCTCTTGACACATTTTCATGACCAACTAAATAAAAAGAATTAAATTATTATTTTAGTTAATTATTCAAATGAAACCTTAAGTCTTTCATTATTTAATTGAACTTACATTTTCATTCAAATACCAACGAAAATAAATACACCAACCTTTCGTACAAATCCATTCCTATTGAAAACCTTAGAATGTCCTTAGACATTGTACATATTATGTCACACCCCGACCGATGGCGGAATCATCGGGGCGGGACATGTAAGACTGTTCATAGCACATGGTTGACTAAATTGAAATATATTAAAGTCAAATTCCATTACAAGTAATCCAAGTACAAATCAATTTCAAACAAAGAACATAAAATAACTCATAAAATTCTTGTTTTGTTTTGCTAAGTCCAAATCCTATATTGAGCACATCTTGAGTCATTCTCACATATTGGGGCCTGAAACATGAATAAAATAAAGTCAACTAAAAAGTTGGTGAGTATAACACAGTTGTATATAGATAGCATATAATTTGTAAACCAAATCCTTTACATAACATGATAAATAAGGCATTTATGGGGAGCAGCTATTGTGTAACCAAACGTACAATCAAACCTTTGTAACTAGCATGCAAAACAAAGTGTGTTGTCGGTTTCAATCACCGCGTACCATGGGTGGGTTTGTCAGACTCAATAGATCCATCATTGAAAACCGTCGGCTTGAAAAGTTAATGATTGCACATAATAGCATACAAGAGGTTAACACACCTAGCACTCGGGCATAAAGCTCAAATTGCACACATGAATGTAAGTAGGATTTGTACTTGTGTTGTTTGCGTAAATGTAAACATGTAAGTTGAATAGTGTTCATGTTTCACCCCAAAAATGTAAAAGAGTAAAAAGGGGTTGTGAATACTCACATGTTTCGAAGGCGTAGCTAGCACAAATACTAAGTAGTATAATGATCCTTGAGATGCACAAGATAACCTAAAGTGTAATATATATTGCATTAATAATGCACAATAGTCTAAGTCTACGTCTATGGTTGAATTGGATGGAGTTAGTGATTTGGTACTTGAAAGTAAAATAGAAGGTTCGAAATGAATATTCTTAGAACATTTTAAATAAATGTTGAGTTTGGGATAATTACTTAAGTAGATTAAATAATTATTGTTTATGGAAATAATGTAGGTATTATATGTAATTTAGTATAACTAAATAAATGTTTTTGTTTACTTATAAATCAAATAAATAATTATTAACTTATTCATTTATTTATAAAAAAAATGTAACTTAAACATTAAAATATTATTTAAGAGTAGGATTTATAAATTAAATGTTTGAACTTTTAAATAATTTCCATTTATCTTAAGATTAAACATTTGATCTTTTATAAATAAAATAATACTGATTTTTATAATTTCAATCACTTTTATTTTAGAAATTAATCTGAAATACTATGTGTTTAAAAAATAATAAAAGTTATAAATATTCTGCCAACACACACGACCGTGCCAGCTAAGGGCACGATCGTGCTAGGTCGGGCGCGACCGATCGAGACAGGGCGCGACCGCGCTGGTCAAACAGAGGACAACTAGCCAAGACACTAGGCACGACCGTGCCTCGGACAGGCACGACCGTGTCTATGCTTCAGGGGCACAACCAGAACTACCCAGCGGGCATGTCTGGGTCTGAGCAGGAGGCACGACCGCGTTGTATGTCAACACGACCGCGTCTCCCGAGGCACGACCGCGCAAGATGATTAGCGCGACCGTGTCTCTTTCAAAACAGACACGAATTGGTTGATCCTTATATTGATGGAGTCGGAATTGATAGGGTTTTCATTCACAAGGTTATTACGAGTCTGTTGGTGTAGATTAATTGTGTTTAAAACATGTTTATGACCGGATTTGATTAAACTATTTTGAATGAAAATATGGTTTCGGGTTCGAGAAGATTTCGATATTGAATGCCCAAATTAGTTTGGGGCTTTTGATCTATAGAATAAATCGACTGAGGGGAAGGTTTCAATTACCCGACAGGACGACGAATTGATAGCGGACGGGTAGAACAAGTTCCGACGTCGGCGGTGTGGTCTCCGGTGCTCTCTGCCGCAACTCCGACCAAAATGATGTCTTCTGAAGCCTTAGGGAGGATCGATTAATGTGTTGGTTTGCTTGGTTGAGAGGATTTACAATGAAACGATGAATTTGATGGTCACAAAGGAGAGTCTTGATACTTTGGAAAATGATCGATCAAGACGGGTTCATTGGCTATAATGAAAATGATTTAAACTCTTAATTGTTTGTTAATGTGAGAAAAGGTTACGAAACCGAACGGTCCAGCGATTAAAGGCTGTTTTTACGTTTCAACTGGTGTGAGGCGCGACCGTGCCTATAAGAGGCGCGACCGTGCCAGACGAGGCGCGACCGTGCCAAAACGTGGCGCGACCGTGCCTACTAGGGTTTCTGGTTATTTACAAAATCAGCCCTTGCAAATTCAGCTTTGACAGAATTAGCTTGGTTAGGATTTAAAAGAACACCTAACGGGATTACTAACTAAGTTAACTCTAGGAGGTGTTACCACGTGATTTGAGTTCTAAAACTTCGGATTTAAAAATGCGTTTAGCTAAAAATTGATGAGGTGTGGGTTTGAACAAGTACAAAGTTTAATGATGTACCGTTATTTTATTAATTTAAATAAATTAAAACAGGGTTGGAAAATCGGGAATGTTACAGTCTCCCCATGTTAAGGGAATTTCGTCCCGAAATTTAACTAATGGAGGTTACTAAAAATCAAGAAAAAGGGTGGGAGTTTTGGGTTCTCGGTGAGTTTGACCATTGATATGATTTAGGCCTGATACTCAAGGTTGAATATGAATGATGACAATGAATTTTGTTTTTGAAATGGACTTAAGGAGAAGATTGTCGAATAGCAATTTGAATTCTAGATGTAAGATGTATTACTTGGAACAAATTTGATGAGATTTTGAAATTTTGAGTTTGTGTAAGATGTAGTCTAACGTGCTCAAAATTGTTAGTGGGTAAAAGATTTCATAAACATTGGTCTAGGTCCAAACTTCACGTGACACGAACAACGCTACTCCTGATAATATGATAGGACACTTATATATAGGAAGTACCATCGGCGTATCCACAATGCCCTCGTCACATTACATCTGTTTCGTTGTTACACCTCATGAAAAGTTTTAGGTCACAACACACGACAAAATTTCACTATAGTTTCCATGCGCTGATTTTCATAATTCCGTGTGCACCCGTAATTATTCAAATCATCGTATGGTCCGTATAGATTGTTTCGTTGTGTGTGGGTAAGGGGGTACAATTTCGCTATGATCACGTCTATTGTTTACACATAGAAAGTCGCTAACAAGTAACTAAGTCCCTAATCAGGTCAGTTCGCAACTAAAGAGTAGTAAAGTAGTAACACTTCAAGTTTCTTAGTTTGCTCGTGTTTGAACAAGAATACGTCAAACCCCGAGTCGTTTCAATGTATTATGGTCTTCAACTTTGGTGTACAAAGTGCATGACCATGTCTTGTGTATAATGTAATCAATCCATTGCAATAATTGTAAGCAAATTTTGTTTCGAGTATATAGTAAGCACACAATCCTCATGTATGATCTAGTGTCACGTAGTTTGTAATCAAACAGGTCTCATATATAGCGTAAATAATTTAGCGTCTTGTATTTTGTAAATCAATAAGCTCTAATGTGTAATGTAAACCACATAATATTATGTGTATTGTAGGAAATGGATCTCGTGTATAGTGTTAGCAACTTAGCATCATGTATTTTGTATAATGTACACCGTTTAGTATAAGGTGCTTTGTAACAAAATGAGTTTCATGTATAATGTGGTCAATCTAGAACTATGCATCAATGACGCAATTCTTATGTATCACGTATATTGCAAACAATTAAGTTTCGTGTATCATGTGTTCAATCCAGTAGCATGTGTACTGCAAATAAACGTGTTTCGTGCATTACGTAATCAATCGAGTAAATTGTGATTTGCAGGCAAACTAGTTTCATGTATCATGTAATTTGTGTAGCATTGGATATATTGAGAATAATTGAGTTTTATGTACCATAAGATTGCATTGAATATATTGTGAACGTGAGTATTGAACTTCGCGTGCGATGTGTAGTAACGGGTTTTGAATGGGTTCGAGTGCTGCGGACAAACGTGTTGTTTGGCGTTCTTGCATAATGTGGTAGTTAGGTTCAAGTCCTCAAATCTCATTGAGGTTGGTGGGAAAGGTTAACGTTTACGCGATATGGATCGTCTCTTGAAGCGTCGAGTGAAAGGTAACGAGGAGGTTTTGGAAATATTCCGGAATTTGTGTTTATAAATACGGGTCTTTGTTTGAACATAGAAAGTGGGAAATTATTTTTGGTTATAGACATATAAAGTAGTGAAATCATTGAATCGCATATTTTAGATGAATATGCAATTTATGAGAAAAATATTTTTAATCTAAAATTTCAACCTTCGGCTAAACAAGTAGTAGCATAATAATTTGGCCAAAGTTTAGAATTATTTACTTTAACGAATAAAAATCATAATTATTTATCAGTTTTTTTTTTTTTTTAAATATTTTTATAAAATCGATTGCATTAACTTTCCTTATTTGGTGAAAAAGTTTTATGAAAAATTTATGTTTTTGATATTATCTAAAAATTTAATAAAGATAGCGATGTTTTGTTTAAATCACAAAATAGGATGATTTATTTATGAAAGGGTTTGTTGGTAATGCATTAAATCATGTTGAATGAAAGAAGTGATATTTGAGAAAGTTTGATGAAAATATAACAGGTGTAATTTACGCTGCACGGGTCAAATCAATGAACAATAACTGTAGAGTTGAAATATATGGAATTAACTAAATGCTGAAATGTTAAACATTACTCAAAACATAAGAAAATGGCTCTCAAATCGAAAATTTTTAAAGGAAATCAGTAGAAGCTTCTTCTAACGTCGCTGGTAGCTTTCCACTAGGAAGAAGATAATTGCCAAGATGAGCACCGCTATAGTCACTCGAGTAGCAGATCTGGCGGTCTCCGTGCGATGTTCTTGTACTTCCTTTTCGAGGATGGAGATTAACTCCTTTTGGTACCCTAATTGGTTTGCTAGGCTATCCATTCTTTGTCTTTGCAAGTCGTGTATCACTCCCTGCTCTATCCTTTGCCTCTCAAATTCTGTGGTTCTTACATATTGATGGAGGTCATGGGTTGGAATCCCCATAACACTAGTGGGTGCCATGGTTTGTCTTACCCAAGGGTTAGGATGGTATGGGTCGGGCATTAGGTATGGGTCTCTTAGTGGGGGTGGCAATTGATTATGGAGGTGAGGTGTATGATACGGGTTTACGGGTACGGGTGATTCAGGTGTTCGAAGTCTCGGGCCGGTGTTCCTAATCCAGTCCGCCCTTACATCAAACCTTGGCCTAGCAGTTAGGAGTGTTGGTGACCGATACATGGGTGTCTCAGTGTCTTCTTCCCAATCAGATTCTGATCCAGGACGGTAAACCGGGGAGGGAGGAGGGTAGGAGTCCATGTCTAGCAGAAAAACAATGAAAAAAGTTGTAAGTGATAATGAAATGTTGTGGTTTGAACATAGGAGTACTTATAGGTTTTAGAGTTTGACTAGTCATAACACCGAACCTTTCACGATAGTATTTTAGAAATACACTTGACCTATAAGCAATGTATCCCTGAGGAGAATTCCCAGGAAAGAGGGGTGGGTCGCTAAGACACACTTAAGTACCCTATATTTCCTTAGCCAGAATTCCGCATGGGCTTACACACTCTTCCAGCCATCATGTATTAATAACACTATTGTTGGGCTCATGGTTATGATGGGAATTGTTGTGGACTGGGCTTGGAGGCCCAAAAGTGAGGTTTATTTATTGCAGCGGGCTTCTCATTCTTGGAGGGTATATGGGCTTCTTAGTTTATTATTAATGGGTATTAGGCCCAATAGTTTAAGCCTTTGTTTACATAAAGTTATGGTATCATGCGTGTGAGTTCAAAGGTGTATGGAGATTTTGGTGTGTATGTGTGTGTGTTTAACTTAGGATAACACTTTAGTGAAACACATAGGTAGCATGTAAACAGTAATGAATGTAAGCACAAGAGTTATCAAGTAGTGTGACTCATAAACTATCAAGTATTGTAACATGTATTGAAATTACTCAGGATAACCTGTAAAATATTCACATAAGAAGTAATCATGTAACAAGTAATAGCATGGCATAGTATGGGTGTCCTAAAGTTATAGTCTAGGTCAAGAGTGTCTAATAACCTAATTCCCTATAACCAAGGCTCTGATACCAATCTGTCACACCCCGACCGATGGCGGAATCATCGGGGCGGGACATGTAAGACTGTTCATAGCACATGGTTGACTAAATTGAAATATATTAAAGTCAAATTTCGATTACAAGTAATCCAAGTGCAAATCAATTTCAAACAAAGAACATAAAATAACTCATAAAATTCTTGTTTTGTTTTGCTAAGTCCAAATCCTATATTGAGCACATCTTGAGTCATTCTCACATATTGGGGCCTGAAACATGAATAAAATAAAGTCAACTAAAAAGTTGGTGAGTATAACACAGTTGTATATAGATAGCATATAATTTGTAAACCAAATCCTTTACATAACATGATAAATAAGGCATTTATGGGGAGCAGCTATTGTGTAACCAAACGTACAATCAAACCTTTGTAACTAGCATGCAAAACAAAGTGTGTTGTCGGTTTCAATCACCGTGTACCATGGGTGGGTTTGTCAGACTCAATAGATCCATCATTGAAAACCGTCGGCTTGAAAAGTTAATGATCGCACATAATAGCATACAAGATGTTAACACACCTAGCACTCGGGCATAAAGCTCAAATTGCACACATGAATGTAAGTAGGATTTGTACTTGTGTTGTTTGCGTAAATGTAAACATGTAAGTTGAATAGTGTTCATGTTTCACCCCAAAAATGTAAAAGAGTAAAAAGGGGTTGTGAATACTCACATGTTTCGAAGGCGTAGCTAGCACAAATACTAAGTAGTATAATGATCCTTGAGATGCACAAGATAACCTAAAGTGTAATATATATTGCATTAATAATGCACAATAGTCTAAGTCTACGTCTATGGTTGAATTGGACGGAGTTAGTGATTTGGTACTTGAAAGTAAAATAGAAGGTTCGAAATGAATATTCTTAGAACATTTTAAATAAATGTTGAGTTTGGGATAATTACTTAAGTAGATTAAATAATTATTGTTTATGGAAATAATGTAGGTATTATATGTAATTTAGTATAACTAAATAAATGTTTTTGTTTACTTATAAATCAAATAAATAATTATTAACTTATTCATTTATTTATAAAAAAAATGTAACTTAAACATTAAAATATTATTTAAGAGTAGGATTTATAAATTAAATGTTTGAACTTTTAAATAATTTCCATTTATCTTAAGATTAAACATTTGATCTTTTATAAATAAAATAATACTGATTTTTATAATTTCAATCACTTTTATTTTAGAAATTAATCTGAAATACTATGTGTTTAAAAAAAAATAAAAGTTATAAATATTCTGCCAACACACACGACCGTGCCAGCTAAGGGCACGATCGTGCTAGGTCGGGCGCGACCGATCGAGACAGGGCGCGACCGCGCTGGTCAAACAGAGGACAACTAGCCAAGACACTAGGCACGACCGTGCCTCGGACAGGCACGACCATGTCTAAGCTTCAGGGGCACAACCAGAACTAGCCAGCGAGCATGTCTGGGTCTGAGCAGGAGGCACGACCGCGTTGTATGTCAACACGACCGCGTCTCCCGAGGCACGACCGCGCTAGATGATTAGCGCGACCGTGTCTCTTTCAAAACATACACGAATTGGTTGATCCTTATATTGATGGAGTCGGAATTGATAGGGCTTTCATTCACAAGGTTATTACGAGTCTGTTGGTGTAGATTAATTGTGTTTAAAACATGTTTATGACCGGATTTGATTAAACTATTTTGAATGAAAATATGGTTTCGGTTTCGAGTAGATTTCGATATTGAATGCCCAAATTAGTTTGGGGCTTTTGATCTATAGAATAAATCGACTGAGGGGAAGGTTTCAATTACCCGACAGGACGACGAATTGATAGCGGACGGGTAGAACAAGTTCCGACGTCGGCGGTGTGGTCTCCGGTGCTCTCTGCCGCAACTCCGACCAAAATGATGTCTTCTGAAGCCTTAGGGAGGATCGATTAATGTGTTGGTTTGCTTGGTTGAGAGGATTTACAATGAAACGATGAATTTGATGGTCACAAAGGAGAGTCTTGATACTTTGGAAAATGATCGATCAAGACGGGTTCATTGGCTATAATGAAAATGATTTAAACTCTTAATTGTTTGTTAATGTGAGAAAAGGTTACGAAACCGAACGGTCCAGCGATTAAAGGCTGTTTTTACGTTTCAACTGGTGTGAGGCGCGACCGTGCCTATAAGAGGCGCGACCGTGCCAGACGAGGCGCGACCGTGCCAAAACGTGGCGCGACCGTGCCGGACGAGGCGCGACCGTGCCAAAACGTGGCGCGACCGTGCCTACTAGGGTTTCTGGTTATTTACAAAATCAGCCCTTGCAAATTCAGCTTTGACAGAATTAGCTTGGTTAGGATTTAACAGAACACCTAACGGGATTACTAACTGAGTTAACTCTAGGAGGTGTTACCACGTGATTTGAGTTCTAAAACTTCGGATTTAAAAATGCGTTTAGCTAAAAATTGATGAGGTGTGGGTTTGAACAAGTACAAAGTTTAATGATGTACCGTTATTTTATTAATTTAAATAAATTAAAATAGGGTTGGAAAATCGGGAATGTTACAGTCTCCCCATGTTAAGGGAATTTCGTCCCGAAATTTAACTAATGGAGGCTACTAAAAATCAAGAAAAAGGGTGGGAGTTTTGGGTTCTCGGTGAGTTTGACCGTTGATATGATTTAGGCCTGATACTCAAGGTTGAATATGAATGATGACAATGAATTTAGTTTTTGAAATGGACTTAAGGAGAAGATTGTCGAATAGCAATTTGAATTCTAGATGTAAGATGTATTACTTGGAACAAATTTGATGAGATTTTGAAATTTTGAGTTTGTGTAAGATGTAGTCTAACGTGCTCAAAATTGTTAGTGGGTAAAAGATTTCATAAACATTGGTCTAGGTCCAAACTTCACGTGACACGAACAAAGCTACTCCTGATAATATGATAGGACACTTATATATAGGAAGTACCATCGGCGTATCCACCATGCCCTCGTCACATTACATCTGTTTCGTTGTTACACATCATGAAAAGTTTTAGGTCACAACACACGACAAAATTTCACTATAGTTTCCATGCGCTGATTTTCATAATTCCGTGTGCACCCGTAATTATTCAAATCATCGTATGGTCCGTATAGATTTTTTCGTTGTGTGTGGGTAAGGGGGTACAATTTCGCTATGATCACGTCTATTGTTTACACATAGAAAGTCGCTAACAAGTAACTAAGTCCCTAATCAGGTCAGTTCGCAACTAAAGAGTAGTAAAGTAGTAACACTTCAAGTTTCTTAGTTTGCTCGTGTTTGAACAAGAATACGTCAAACCCCGAGTCGTTTCAATGTATTATGGTCTTCAACTTTGGTGTACAAAGTGCATGACCATGTCTTGTGTATAATGTAATCAATCCATTGCAATAATTGTAAGCAAATTTTGTTTCGAGTATATAGTAAGCACACAATCCTCATGTATGATCTAGTGTCACGTAGTTTGTAATCAAACAGGTCTCATATATAGCGTAAATAATTTAGCGTCTTGTATTTTGTAAATCAATAAGCTCTAATGTGTAATGTAAACCACATAATATTATGCGTATTGTAGGAAATGGGTCTCGTGTATAGTGTTAGCAACTTAGCATCATGTATTTTGTATAATGTACACCGTTTAGTATAAGGTGCTTTGTAACAAAATGAGTTTCATGTATAGTGTGGTCAATCTAGAACTATGCATCAATGACGCAATTCTTATGTATCACGTATATTGCAAACAATTAAGTTTCGTGTATCATGTGTTCAATCTAGTAGCATGTGTACTGCAAATAAACGTGTTTCGTGCATTACGTAATCAATCGAGTAAATTGTGATTTGCAGGCAAACTAGTTTCATGTATCATGTAATTTGTGTAGCATTGGATATATTGAGAATAATTGAGTTTTATGTACCATAAGATTGCATTGAATATATTGTGAACGTGAGTATTGAACTTCGCGTGCGATGTGTACTAACGGGTTTTGAATGGGTTCGAGTGCTGCGGACAAACGTGTTGTTTGGCGTTCTTGCATAATGTGGTAGTTAGGTTCAAGTCCTCAAATCTCATTGAGGTTGGTGGGAAAGGTTAACGTTTACGCGATATGGATCGTCTCTTGAAGCGTCGAGTGAAAGGTAACGAGGAGGTTTTGGAAATATTCTGGAATTTGTGTTTATAAAAACGGGTCTTTGTTTGAACATAGAAAGTGAGAAATTATTTTTGGTTATAGACATATAAAGTAGTGAAATCATTGAATCGCATATTTTAGATGAATATGTAATTTATGAGAAAAATATTTTTAATCTAAAATTTCAACCTTCGGCTAAACAAGTAGTAGCATAATAATTTGGCCAAAGTTTAGAATTATTTACTTTAACGAATAAAAATCATAATTATTTATCAGTTTTTTTTTTTTGTTTTTTTTTTAAATATTTTTATAAAATTGATTGCATTAACTTTCCTTATTTGGTGAAAAAGTTTTATGGAAAATTTATGTTTTTGATATTATCTAAAAATTTAATAAAGATAGCGATGTTTTGTTTAAATCACAAAATATGATGATTTATTTATGAAAGGGTTTGTTGGTAATGCATTAAATCATGTTGAATGAAAGAAGTGATATTTGAGAAAGTTTGATGAAAATATAACAGGTGTAATTTACGCTCCACGGGTCAAATCAATGAACAATAACTGTAGAGTTGAAATATATGGAATTAACTAAATGCTGAAATGTTAAACATTACTCAAAACATAAGAAAATGGCTCTCAAATCGAAAATTTTTAAAGGAAATCAGTAGAAGCTTCTTCTAACGTCGCTGGTAGCTTTCCACTAGGAAGAAGATAATTGCCAAGATGAGCACCGCTATAGTCACTCGAGTAGCAGATTTGGCTTCAGTCATGGTGGTCTCCATGCGATGTTCTTGTACTTCCTTTTCGAGGATGGAGATTAACTCCTTTTGGTACCCTAATTGGTTTGCTAGGCTATCCATTCTTTGTCTTTGCAAGTCGTGTATCACTCCCTGCTCTATCCTTTGCCTCTCAAATTCTGTGGTTCTTACATATTGATGGAGGTCATGGGTTGGAATCCCCATAACACTAGTGGGTGCCATGGTTTGTCTTACACAAGGGTTAGGATGGTATGGGTCGGGCATTAGGTATGGGTCTCTTAGTGGGGGTGGCAATTGATTATGGAGGTGAGGTGTATGATACGGGTTTACGGGTACGGGTGATTCAGGTGTTCGAAGTCTCGGGCCGGTGTTCCTAATCCAGTCCGCCCTTACATCAAACCTTGGCCTAGCAGTTGGGAGTGTTGGTGACCGATACATGGGTGTCTCAGTGTCTTCTTCCCAATCAGATTCTGATCCAGGACGGTAAACCGGGGAGGGAGGAGGGTAGGAGTCCATGTCTAGCAGAAAAACAATGAAAAAAGTTGTAAGTGATAATGAAATGTTGTGGTTTGAACATAGGAGTACTTATAGGTTTTAGAGTTTGACTAGTCATAACACCGAACCTTTCACGATAGTATTTTAGAAATACACTTGACCTATAAGCAATGTATCCCTGAGGAGAATTCCCAGGAAAGAGGGGTGGGTCGCTAAGACACACTTAAGTACCCTATATTTCCTTAGCCAGAATTCCGCATGGGCTTACACACTCTTCCAGCCATCATGTATTAATAACACTATTGTTGGGCTCATGGTTATGATGGGAATTGTTGTGGACTGGGCTTGGAGGCCCAAAAGTGAGGTTTATTTATTGCAGCGGGCTTCTCATTCTTGGAGGGTATATGGGCTTCTTAGTTTATTATTAATGGGTATTAGGCCCAATAGTTTAAGCCTTTGTTTACATAAAGTTATGGTATCATGCGTGTGAGTTCAAAGGTGTATGGAGATTTTGGTGTGTATGTGTGTGTGTTTAACTTAGGATAACACTTTAGTGAAACACATAGGTAGCATGTAAACAGTAATGAATGTAAGCACAAGAGTTATCAAGTAGTGTGACTCATAAACTATCAAGTATTGTAACATGTATTGAAATTACTCAGGATAACTTGTAAAATATTCACATAAGAAGTAATCATGTAACAAGTAATAGCATGGCATAGTATGGGTGTCCTAAAGTTATAGTCTAGGTCAAGAGTGTCTAATAACCTAATTCCCTATAACCAAGGCTCTGATACCAATCTGTCACACCCCGACCGATGGCGGAATCATCGGGGCGGGACATGTAAGACTGTTCATAGCACATGGTTGACTAAATTGAAATATATTAAAGTCAAATTTCCATTACAAGTAATCCAAGTGCAAATCAATTTCAAACAAAGAACATAAAATAACTCATAAAATTCTTGTTTTGTTTTGCTAAGTCCAAATCCTATATTGAGCACATCTTGAGTCATTCTCACATATTGGGGCCTGAAACATGAATAAAATAAAGTCAACTAAAAAGTTGGTGAGTATAACACAGTTGTATATAGATAGCATATAATTTGTAAACCAAATCCTTTACATAACATGATAAATAAGGCATTTATGGGGAGCAGCTATTGTGTAACCAAACGTACAATCAAACCTTTGTAACTAGCATGCAAAACAAAGTGTGTTGTCGGTTTCAATCACCGTGTACCATGGGTGGGTTTGTCAGACTCAATAGATCCATCATTGAAAACCGTCGGCTTGAAAAGTTAAAGATCGCACATAATAGCATACAAGATGTTAACACACCTAGCACTCGGGCATAAAGCTCAAATTGCACACATGAATGTAAGTAGGATTTGTACTTGTGTTGTTTGCGTAAATGTAAACATGTAAGTTGAATAGTGTTCATGTTTCACCCCAAAAATGTAAAAGAGTAAAAAGGGGTTGTGAATACTCACATGTTTCGAAGGCGTAGCTAGCACAAATACTAAGTAGTATAATGATCCTTGAGATGCACAAGATAACCTAAAGTGTAATATATATTGCATTAATAATGCACAATAGTCTAAGTCTACGTCTATGGTTGAATTGGATGGAGTTAGTGATTTGGTACTTGAAAGTAAAATAGAAGGTTCGAAATGAATATTCTTAGAACATTTTAAATAAATGTTGAGTTTGGGATAATTACTTAAGTAGATTAAATAATTATTGTTTATGGAAATAATGTAGGTATTATATGTAATTTAGTATAACTAAATAAATGTTTTTGTTTACTTATAAATCAAATAAATAATTATTAACTTATTCATTTATTTATAAAAAAATGTAACTTAAACATTAAAATATTATTTAAGAGTAGGATTTATAAATTAAATGTTTGAACTTTTAAATAATTTCCATTTATCTTAAGATTAAACATTTGATCTTTTATAAATAAAATAATACTGATTTTTATAATTTCAATCACATTTATTTTAGAAATTAATCTGAAATACTATGTGTTTAAAAAAAAATAAAAGTTATAAATATTCTGCCAACACACATGACCGTGCCAGCTAAGGGCACGATCGTGCTAGGTCGGGCGCGACCGATCGAGACAGGGCGCGACCGCGCTGGTCAAACAGAGGACAACTAGCCAAGACACTAGGCACGACCGTGCCTCGGACAGGCACGACCATGTCTATGCTTCAGGGGCACAACCAGAACTAGCCAGCGAGCATGTCTGGGTCTGAGCAGGAGGCACGACCGCGTTGTATGTCAACACGACCGTGTCTCCCGAGGCACGACCGCGCTAGATGATTAGCGCGACCGTGTCTCTTTCAAAACAGACACGAATTGGTTGATCCTTATATTGATGGAGTCGGAATTGATAGGGCTTTCATTCACAAGGTTATTACGAGTCTGTTGGTGTAGATTAATTGTGTTTAAAACATGTTTATGACCGGATTTGATTAAACTATTTTGAATGAAAATATGGTTTCGGTTTCGAGTAGATTTCGATATTGAATGCCCAAATTAGTTTGGGGCTTTTGATCTATAGAATAAATCGACTGAGGGGAAGGTTTCAATTACCCGACAGGACGACGAATTGATAGCGGACGGGTAGAACAAGTTCCGACGTCGGCGGTGTGGTCTCCGGTGCTCTCTGCCGCAACTCCGACCAAATTGATGTCTTCTGAAGCCTTAGGGAGGATCGATTAATGTGTTGGTTTGCTTGGTTGAGAGGATTTACAATGAAACGATGAATTTGATGGTCACAAAGGAGAGTCTTGATACTTTGGAAAATGATCGATCAAGACGGGTTCATTGGCTATAATGAAAATGATTTAAACTCTTAATTGTTTGTTAATGTGAGAAAAGGTTACGAAACCGAACGGTCCAGCGATTAAAGGCTGTTTTTACGTTTCAACTGGTGTGAGGCGCGACCGTGCTAGACGAGGCGCGACCATGCCAAAACGTGGCGCGACCGTGCCGAACGAGGCGCGACCGTGCCAAAACGTGGCGCGACCGTGCCTACTAGGGTTTCTGGTTATTTACAAAATCAGCCCTTGCAAATTCAGCTTTGACAGAATTAGCTTGGTTAGGATTTAACAGAACACCTAACGGGATTACTAACTGAGTTAACTCTAGGAGGTGTTACCACGTGATTTGAGTTCTAAAACTTCGGATTTAAAAATGCGTTTAGCTAAAAATTGATGAGGTGTGGGTTTGAACAAGTACAAAGTTTAATGATGTACCGTTATTTTATTAATTTAAATAAATTAAAATAGGGTTGGAAAATCGGGAATGTTACATATTATTAATCCAAATTTATACTATTTCACTCTAGGTCAAACTTAGTGAGTTGCAAATCACTTGAATTACCCAACGCACTTGTTAGCTACTACATTTTGATACAAGTGAGTATTTCATAGCCCCTTTTACTCTTTTACATTTTTGGGGTGAAACATGAACTCTATCAAATTACATGTTTACATTTACACAAACAACACAAATACAAATCCTATTTACATTCATGTGTGCAATTTGAGCTTTATGCCCGAGTGCTAGTTGTGCTAACTTTTGTATGCGATTATGTGCAATCATTAACTATTCAAGCCGACGGTTTTCAATGATAGATCTATTGAGTCTGACAAACCCACCCAGATTGGCGTGATTGATACCGATAACACAATTTTGGATGCTAGTTACAAAGGTTTTATTGTACTTGGTTACACAATAGCTGCTCCCCATAAATGCCTTATTTATCATGATATGTATGGATTTGTTTTACAAACTATATGCTATCTATATAAACCTGTGTTATACTCACCAACTTTTTAGTTGACTTTATTTTATTCATGTTTCAGGTTCTAATGTGTGAGATTGATCAAGATGTGCTACACATAGGCTTGGACTTAGTTAAATTAAATATAAGAACTCTATGTATTTCAATTTTGTTCTATCTTGGATTTGGTTGTGTTTGGACTACTTGTTATGAAATTTGATGTTTAATATATTCAATCTAGTCAACCTTGTACTTATGAACAGTCTACATGTCCCGCCCCGATGATTCCGCCATCGGTCGGGGTGTGACAGATTGGTATCAGAGCCTTGGTTATAGGGAATTAGGTTATTAGACACCTTGACCTAGACTATAACTTTAGGACACCTACTTATGCTATGTTTCATGATTTCATGTTATATGCTACATGCTATATGTTATATGTTATGTGTTACATGTTATGTGCTACATGCTTACTATGATTAGTTATTATTTTATTTGATAACATAATTGTTAAAAATCCATGACTTATTAATATATACTTAAATGATAAATTAAATAAACAATATCCTTTCCTATATCCTAAAACCTCATAATATTCTTATCTTCTTCTCTATCTTTATCTCTCTAAGCATGTGGAAATTCATGAAACTAGATCCATGTAGGATCGTAAGATTACAAGGTGATTCTATTCTAGTTGATATTGGCGGAAACAATAACAACCAACAAAGTAAACAAGTAAACAGCAAGAATACTGATAAATGCACTGTTGTATTAAACTTCTGAGATTACAAGTTTACAAGTAAAACACTATCAAGAAGCATTATGAAAGCACAACAAGCACCCTTACAATGAAGTGTTTACACAGTATTTATAGTAACTTAGAATAAAGACAGACCCTTGATTCTAAGGATCAGATCTAACACAAGCCGTTGATCTTGTTTATTAATCTAAATTACACGCAAAGGCTAATCTAGATAACTTTACTGAAACGTCTTCTTAGGCATCATTGTTTGCATGCTTGGAGACGCGCGTCATTGTCCTTTATTGGTTGCACCACTGAGGTTCCTTCTGCTTGGAGTGTGTCAGTTGTTTTTGTAGAAAGGTGTCAGAGGTGCTTCACATGGGTAGTCAGCTGCAACGTTTGATCTTTAGTGAATAAAGCTATCAGCAGCAGATATGAGAATAATGCTGCTGATAAGACTATCAGCAGCAACAAGTGTTGGATGCTGCTGATAAGCCTATCAGCAGCAACAAGTGTTGAATGCTGCTGATAAGCCTATCAGCAGCAACTTGTGTTGAATGCTGCTGATAAGCCTATCAGCAGCAACAAGTGTTGGATAGCATTTGTACTTAGAATAATTTGGTAGCAATCAGTCTTTGGTTCTACAAACTCCCCCTAGACTGATGCAACCAAAATTCTTCTAATTACTTTGCTGCTGAAGCCTTTGCATGTGGCTGACTATCCTTTCAACCTCATAGCCTCTTGGATCCTTGCTGGGATTGTTCAGTGGAAGATCAGACAGAGTCTTGATGTCTTTGTGTGGCATTTTGTAGATTGCTTTGCTTGAACATCTCATCTGCTGCTTCTTTACATCAATCAGAGTGAACTCATCCAAATCAGCATTGTAGGACCAAGATACAAATGGAGAGTGGGACTTGAGTGGTTTGACATCCACGACCACATATTTGCTAGGGTTGAAGTAATGTCTGATTGCTAGCATAAGATGTTTCCCTCTCTCATTTGCAAGCTCATGAGCTTCACCCAGCTCCAAAATTCTTCTTAGGTCTGAATCTGGTAGTTGCTGAACCTCATCAACAGACCTGTATGTAGATCTTCTTCTTTCAGTTCTCCCCCTGAAGATCTCAAACCTTTGATCCTGTGGATTGTAGACCCATTCAACTATGTTTCTTGAGTCTTCAGGTTCAGATGAGGATTTAGATTTCTTTAAGGGAGGCTGTTGATGAGTGGGAGCTGGGTGGGATGATTTGGACTTGTTGGGTGGAGGAGTGGAAGGTTTGGGGAGGAGAGTGGAAGGATGATGGACTGAGGAAGAGGTAGGTGAGGGAGAGGGCTTGGGTTTCTTTGTCTTTGGTTTTTCTTCTTCTTTGATAAGTACCCTTTTCTTGGAGGCCTTCTTCCCTAGTCTTTCTTCCTCATCCTTTTTAACTTTGAAGTAGAGGGCTTGCAGGTTCATGAAATTCATGGGACCTAGCCTCTTTCCACTATCTCCTCTAGCCTTAAGGAAGTCAATCATGACCTTCCTTTCTTCATGGGTTCTTTTATTCAGTGCAATGGTCTTCTTGGACTGTAGCTTGGCTTTTTCTTCTTCTTCAGCCTTTTTCTTGCTAGCTAATTGACCCTGCTGACCCATGAAGGCTCTGTAAATCTCTATGTTTGAAAGTTTCTCAAGGTAGTCTGCATCCTCACTTTGAGAGATCAAAGCTTCAGTCCACTCCTCCCTTAATTCTTTTGCTAATTCAGAATCGGTTATTCTGAACTTAGCTTCTTCGTTCTTCTTCTTCTCCAAGTCTTCTTCTTCTTTATTGAATTGTTCCTGCAGTTGAAGAGCAAGAGCTGCATCTTCTTCAATTTGGTCAACTGCAGGAATCTTTCTTTTTAGCTCATCCAGCTGTTTAGCATACAGCTGGATGGTTTGTTCTCTTAGGATAATGGCTGTTTTTCTTTCTTGACCCTTTTTCAGGTCAGCCATCTCCTCTTTTCTCTTCTTCTTCTTTTCTCTTCCCTCTCTCTTTTCTCTTTTAGCAGCCTCTCTTCATCTTCATCAGTCATGATTCCCTTTCCTTTGTTTACATTGGGTGCTTCTGCTTCAGCTTCACTGATCACAACAGCAGATGATGATGCTGCTATTGGGATCTCTGCCTTAGCTTCATTGGCATGTTGAGGAATTGAAAAGGGACGGTCACTGTCTTCATCAAGTTGACACTCAGGACCTTCTATTTCCCTCAGTTGATCCCTGATGGAAGATCTTGTGCCAAAAGCTGCAGATGTGATGTCAACTTGTGGAGTATCAGAGTTAGAGTCAGTATCAGAAGTTGACACAGTATCTTCTTGAGGAATCAGTCCTTCTTTTTCAAGATGGGCTTTGATGATGACCATCATTGCCTGGCTCTCCAGTGAGTTAATATTGCAGATGTTGGCTCTGAGCTGAAAAATCTTGAATAGGAAGTCTGAGGGCAGCTGAAGGATGTTCCTGGTGTTGATGATGAGAGAGGAGCCGTTGCTGAGCAGAAGAGTGTGGTCAAGGGACTTAGTGCTCACCCAACCTAGCACGTCCAAGTCCTTAACCAGGAAGGCATACAGGAATCTTCGAAGGCCCAGAACTTCTTCTTCATTGAGAAGACTGCTCCTTGTTATTTCAAGATTGCTAGGAGTCAGTCTCCTTTCTGCGGCCGCCGAGGATTCAGGATAAGCTACCCGTTTTGCTTTTTGAATTAGTCTTTCGAAGTGGGGTAGATTATCCTCTATCAGGTCATAGAACCTGCCAATGGCAAGTTCTGCTGAGGGATCTGCTGAGTTGTTGATGCAGTTTGATACGTATAGCTGTAGGACTTGGAGGGCATTGAGAGAGTTCCAGTTCAGCTCTTCTACTCCGCTGAATTCCCATCCAATCCAAAACCTCTCAGCTGATACATCATACCCCCAAGCTAGAATGGAGTCAAATTCTAGCTTCTTTGATGATCTGAATAGTTGGGGGGTTGAGGATTGACCAATGATGGCTGCTGCTTCAGGAAGGAGGCTGAATGATGTATTTGTTTGTTCTGTGTCTTCAACATCATTCAGCATTTCATCGACAGCCCTGACGACCAACTTCCAGTCTTCAGATGTCTCTTCGTCTTCATTATCTGGGACTGGCAAGTCATGAACTTGGACAAAAGCTGGCATGAATAGTGAGCTTTGAAGTACAAGCTGCTCTTGAATCCAGTCGTCAAGACTATCTGTATCTTCTTCCATAGACACCATCTCCCCCTTTTTGGTTGCATCAGCAGACAGGTAAGCATCAGTTTGGGTGCCTACTAATACAAGAGAGGGAGTGGCTAAAGTTGGACATTGATGGGCTTCATGCATAGAGACTTGGTGTCTTAGTTTGGACACTTCAGCCTCTAGCATAGCCACCCTGGCCGTCAATTCCAAGTTATGAAGTTTCAGTCTGTCCTCATCCACAGTTGTGGAATCCTTGGACCCAGATAGGGCCGTAGGCCGAGCCTCAGCATCCCCATCACTCATGGTTTCTTGGCGCCTGGGATTCCTCTCAGTGAGGGGAGTTTCCAAGGAAACACCCTCACCATGAGTTGACGTGGTTGAGGTCTTAAAGATGTTGTCACTGTCCTCCTGGTCAGTTGATGGACCAGCAGTAGTGACAGCCTCTTCCACATCCACTCCTTCATTACTCCTGGAGTGGACCTTCAAGGGTGAAGAACTTGGGTTGGGTGTTTCGGAAGCAAGACCAATCAGTACCTCCTTGATAGTGGTGGTTGGAGAAGGTACATCACTTTGGTCAGGTTCTTCAACACTTAAGTCCAAAGAAGATAAGAATGGCTCAAAGGGCTGTTCTATGGATCCGGGAAGTGATCCTAATCCTAATAGAGAGACTTCCGAAGGAGTCTCCCTAACAGTGTGGCTTTCCCTTATGATATTCTCACTAGAATGTTGTGATTCTGAGTAAGGGATGTTGGCTTGGGTTTGGGCCTTGGAGGCAAGAGAAGAAGGAGTTCTCTTGCCCCTCTTCCTTGTATATTTGGCTGCAACCGGGGCCCTGTGTTCCAGTTAAGCAATCAAACTGGGGGTGAGTAGATTATGTGCCTCTACATCCTAAGTAGAATGCACAGGGGTTCGATTAAAGGAAGCAGTAGTTTGAGTTTGTGGCAGTGAGGTGGAGGGTGTGGGATCAGTATCAGCTGGGTTTGCTGAACTGTCACCCTGGGCACTTTGCGTGTTCAACATTGTAGACAACAATGGAACATCGGCCCCTGAGAACTTTGATGAAACTGTTCTCATGCTTTGAAAAATGTTGTTCTTATGTCCCAGAATTGAGTAGATTCTTGCAGTTTTTGAAAGATCTTGGTGTTCAATATTGAACACTTCTTGCAAGAATCTTGGGTACATGAAGAACTGTGATTTCACCCCTTCTTGAAGGTTGTATCTCAAACCTTCAAGAATGAGGTGGGAAAAATTGAAACCCGCCCCAGTTATCATACAGTGAATTGCCGACGCAAGTCCGGAGCTGAGTTGGTTCCAGCCACTCCTCTTCTGGGATATGCATTGGAGAAGAGTGTGGCAGAGATACTTCCATTTGGGACCCATGAGTGCCTTCTCTATCATATACTCTGTTTGATTCCCAGTGTACCCTATGGATACAAAGGTCCACATGTATACGTCTCTTGGGTAAGAGATGGCGTCCCCTTCATCTTGAAGCTTGAGGTGTTGGCAGAGCTTTGCTTCAGTGATAACCATCTCCTTGCCGTCTACTGTGCCTCTGATTTGGGGAGTGCCCTGGTCAGTAGAAAACACGGATGAGATCCAAAAATCTTCCATGCGGGAAGTGTAGATGGTTGGGTTGACTGTTAGGGCATGGAGGATTTTGGACCGACAAAGGAAGTCGATCATATCGTTGAAACCTTTTGATTTCTTGCCATTTATTAGGCATGCAGTGAGGTTGTGATATGGGGAAAACTTGTCGTTGGGGTTGTTTATGTCTGCGCCTGCCATTTTATGGAGTTGGAGGGAAGAGAGAAGGGTGTTTGAATGGTGGTTAATTATGGAGGGCTTTGAATGCTGTGGGGACGGGAGAGAAAGTGATGGTAGATTAGGGTTTGAAATTGAATATGAAGAGGTTGTGGGAACGTTTGAAATTGTGAGATACCGGCAGACGAAGAAAAAGCGACTTCACTTGTACAGTACAACCTGTTTCACTTTTCATTGTTACAGCTGTAAAGCACTCGAGCAGTCATGGTAAAGACTGAGAGTAGTTTTTACCGCGGTTAAAAGGTAATGTAGACTTGTTTTACCCATCAGCAGCAAACTTGGTTGCTGCCGATGGTGTGCTATCCGCTGCAAACTTGGTTGCTGCGGATAGTGAAGTCTTTCAGCAGCAGATTTGGTAGCTGCTGACTGTTGTATTCATTCCGCAACAAACAGGTTGCTGCTGACCGCCTTAAAGCTATCCGCAGGAAACTTGTTCCTGCTGATAACTTAAAGCGATCAGTGGCAAAGACTTTGCTGCTGAAGAGTAAATCTGTCAGCAGTGAAAAAGTGCTGCTGACTATAACCTTTTATTAAGAACAAAAACATAGACATATTTACAAGGAAGGATAAAAATTGAGACATGTCTTATTCAAAGTTCATCATGCCAATTGATTCAACTAGATATCGAAATCTTGCTTCATCAAAAGGTTTAGTGAACAAATCAGCATATTGCTTATTTGTGTGAACCTTGGATAGGACAATTCTCCTTTTCTCAGCTTGATCCCTGATAAAGTGATACCTGATGTCGATGTGCTTAGTCTTGGAATGTTGCACTGGATTATTCGTGATAGAGATTGCACTCATGTTGTCAATGTGAATTGGAGTCTGCATGAAGGTCATTCCATAGTCAAGCATTTGATTTTGGATCCAGATGACCTGTGCACAGCAGCTTGAAGCTGCAATGTATTCTGCTTCAGCTGTTGAAGTGGAGACACATGTTTGCTTTTTGCATTGCAATGAGATGAGTCTTCCTCCAAGAAATTGACATCCCCTTGATGTGGACTTTTTATCCAAGTTACAACCCCCATAGTCACTGTTAGTGTAGGCATAGAGATTGGCATTTCCATTATTTGGATACCATAGCCCAAGTTTTGGAGCACCCTTTAGGTATCTAAGGATCCTTTTGACAGCTTGAAGATGAGACACTTTTGGAGCTGCTTGAAATCTTGCGCAGAGACAAACTGCAAACATGATATCTGGTCTTGAGGCAGTGAGATACATGAGAGACCCTATCATTGCTCGGTACTGATGTTGATCAGTGTCTTGTCCTTCTTTATCCGGAGATAATTGATGGTGCACTTGCATAGGAGTTCTTGCAGCAGAGCAGTCAGCCATTTTGAACCTCTCCAAGATGCTTTTGACATACTTGGATTGACTTATGAAGATTCCATTTGGTACCTGTTTGACTTGAAGTCCTAAAAAGAAATTTAGTTCACCCATTGAACTCATTTCAAATTTGGAATGCATCAGAACTTCAAAGTCTTTGCAGTGCTTCTTTCTTGTAGATCCAAAGATAATGTCATCAACACAAATCTGGACCAACAAAATTTCTCCCCTTCATCTTTGATGAAAAGTGTCTGATCAATGGCCCCCCTTCTGAAGTTGTTACTAAGTAGATATCCAGATAAAGTTTCATACCAGGCTCTTGGGGCTTGGTGTAAGCCATAGAGAGCTTTGTCCAGTTTTAAGAACTTATTTGGATGTGCAGGATCCACAAAGCCTGGAGGCTGTTTGACATAGACCTCTTCACCAATCTTGCCATACAAAAAGGCACTCTTCAGATCCATTTGATAGACCATAAAGTTTTTGGATGCTGCATATGCCAGAAAGATTCTGATGGCTTCCAGACGGGCAACAGGAGCAAATACTTCATTATAGTCAATGCCTTCTTCTTGAGTGTAACCTTGAGCTACCAGTCTGGCTTTGTTCTTGATCACGATGCCCCTTTCATCTTGCTTGTTTCTGAAGACCCATCTTGTTCCAATGGATGTTTGACCAGGTGGAAGATCAACAAGCTTCCAAACATCTTGTCTTTTGAATTGCAGCAATTCTTCCTGCATTGCTTCAATCCAGTTGTTGTGCTTGAGAGCTTCATCAATCTTCTTGGGTTCCACCTGAGATAGAAAACAAGAGAACAAACAAATGTTGGCTTCATGAGACTTACTTCTTGTCTGGATACCTGTGTGGACTTGGCCAATGATGTTTTCCAGAGGATGCTCTTTGTTTATTCTCTGTGCTGGTATCACATCCAGCCTTATTCCCTCTTCAAGATTACTTTGGTTTAGATCAGGATTCTCTTCAGTTGTGAGGGGAGGAGCTTCGAGGTTCTGATCATTGTGTTCCACATTGTCAGCAGTATTAGCATCAGAGGCCTCTTCAGCATGGATTGAGAAGGCTTCATTAAAGATTTCTTGGTCAGAGAGATTGCTGCTTGTGGTGTTGGAAGTACTGGCTTCACCTGTACCGGCTTCAATAGCTTCTGCCAGTGATGGAGGGTCAATGGATGGCCTTTTCATCCTGATGTAGGGACTGGGAAAATCCAGTCTGTAATCAGTAGAAGAGGTTGAGGCAGAAGATGTTGATTTTGAAGAAGAACACTCCATGTTTGAGAATATGAGAGGCTCAAATATCTGGGTGAAGGAGTCTATATCAAAGAGCCAGTTAGGACCTTTGCCTTGTTCACAGACAACATGTTCCCTGCATTCCACATTAGCAGATTCGTCCACAATCCGAGTCCTAGAATTGAACACTCGGTAGGCCTTTGACTGAGAGGAATACCCCACAAAGTAACCTTCATCAGACTTTGCACCGAATTTAGGAAGAACTCCATGTGTGATGAGGATGGTACATGGACATCCAAAGGGCTTCAGGAAGCCAATGTAGGGAACTCTTTTGAGCCATAGTTCATAGGGTGTTTTCTGGAGAGGCTTAACAATAAGGACTCTATTCTGCACATAACAAGCTGTGCTTACTGCTTCTGCCCAGAAAGTAAGGGGCAGCTTTGAGTCAGCCAGCATAGATCTTGCTGATTCAATCAGAGTCCTATTTCTTCTTTCAGCAACCCCATTTTGTTGAGGGGTTCTTGGAGCACTGTATTGCCTTTCAATGCCTTTGCTCTCACAGAAACTATTCAAGGTGTGATTTTTGAACTCTGTTCCCTGATCACACCTTATGATGTTTACCTTCAGATTGCTTTGATTCTCTACCCTAAGAATATAGGATTTGAGAATCTCAGCAGTTTCATCTTTTGTTCTTAGGAAGAATACCCATGAGAATCTGGAGAAGTCATCAGTTATCACCAGACAGTAGGACTTTTTGCCCATTGACATGACATTCGTAGGACCAAAGAGATCCATATGCAGTAGCTGGAGAGGGGTGTCATTTGTGTTCAATGTCTTGGGCTTGTGGGAACTTTTGTGTTGTTTTCCCTTCAAGCAGGCAATGCAGTGATCGTCTAGCTGGAATTCTTTGTCAGGAAGCCCTCTGACAAGATTGTCCTTCACTAATTTATTGATTGTTTTGATGTTAACATGGCTTAACCTCCTGTGCCAAAGAGCGGATTCATCAACTGATGCCTTTGACAGAAAACATGAAACACTACCGGATGGAGTGGCTTCATTCATGTCAAGCACATATAAGTTGTCCTTTCTACGAGCAGTTAGGAGAATCTTCTCTGGAGGGGGTTTAGATAGACCAGGAGCTAACACAAAACATTCTTTGTCAATGAAGAGCATCCAATGCTTTTGATCACATACTTGGGAAACACTCATGAGATTGAAGTCAAGTTCTTTAACAAAGTTGACTCTTTCAATACTCATCCTTTCATTGGACACAGTTCCTTCTCCAGTGATAGATCCACCTTTTGAGTCACTCCCAAAGGAAACATATCCTCCATTGAAATGGCTGAAGTTAGGGAGGATGGACCTGTTGCCTGTCATGTGCCTGGAACAGCCGCTATCTACCACCCAAGTATTGTGTTTGTTGCCTGGCTGTCCCTGAGGTGGTATCTCTGCATTATCTGCCATAAGTGCTTGGTTGGAGGTAGGAACATCTTCATATTGAAAACTCCAGTCAAAGTCTGAAGTTCCAACATTTGCACAGGCTGCAGTTTGTGCTGGAGGAGTTCCTTGCTGCTGCTGCCTGGGCTGACCTTGGTAAGCTTGTCTTTGATGGCTGGCACCCTGATTGGCTTTAGGTGCCTTGCACTCCCTAGCAAAGTGACCCATTTGGTTACAGTTGTAACATCGGATCTTGCTTTTATCAAGCCCAACTCTGGTGTTTGAGTTGTTGCTTGGAACTGATCTCCCGGTTCTAGAATAAAACCTTTTTGCTCTGAGGGAGAGCATGGTATATGAGTGCTGAATATCCATTTCTTCAAGATCATCTGGATAAAAGCATTCCAGATCCTCCTTTATGAAGTACATGCTGCTTGAGTTGTCAGAGACAAAAGCAGTAGAGGTTGGCTGTTGAGGAGGTGCCTCAAGAAGAAACGGTGATGAGTTGGATTGTGAAGTAGTTGGTGTTTGAGGATGAGTAACAATGGGAGGATAGTAGTTGCTTGCACTAGGACCAGAATGATCAGAGTGAAGCACTGAGGTGGTGGTGGAGGAAGTGGTAGCTGATTGATAACTGGAGCTCCTTTCTTTAGCTTGAATCATTTCTAATTCATAGGTTTTGAGCATGCGAAAGAGCTCAGTCATCTAAAGAGTCTTCAAATTCTCTGTTCTTCTGATGGACACTGTATATAATGTCCAACAACTAGGAAGAGATCTTATGAATTTCTTGAGAATGTCTTCATTCTCCAGCTTTACCTTGGAGCACTGCAGTTCTCCAACCAGGTACGTGTACCTGTTATATAAAACTGTTAGTGACTCACCTTCTTTCGAGACGAATTTTTCGTATTGTTGCTTGAGAATGTCACGTCTGTTCTCCTTGACCTCCTCAGATCAAGCAAACATCTTTTCCAGGGCTCCCCATAATTCCTTTACAGTTTTGTGAGCCTTGAAATTATGAAAAACTTCATTTGGAAGGCACATTTGGATAGCACATTTGGATAGCTCCTAATGCCTTGAAGTCCACCTCCATTTCCTTGATGTCTTCTTCAGAATACTTGGAGGGTTCCTTAGGAACTAGTGGTCCTCCGGAGTCAGCAGAGGCCACCATGTGAACATAAGGTCCATCCCTTATGGATTTCCACATTCTGTATTCATGGTAGCAGAAGAAGCTTTCCATACGGTTCTTCCACATATCATAGTACTCCCCAGACACCAACCTCGGTGGTCAGTTGATACTGCCGATGTCTTCAGATCCGTGACTTTGTGCCATTTTGTTTTGTGTGACTTGATCAAGAATAGAGTTTTGAATAGAATCAGAAAGTGATTAAACAAATGTTAGTTTGTTTAATCTTGAGCCAAAGCTCTGATACCACTTGTAGGATCGTAAGATTACAAGGTGATTCTATTCTAGTTGATATTGGCGGAAACAATAACAACCAACAAAGTAAACAAGTAAACAGCAAGAATACTGATAAATGCACTGTTGTATTAAACTTCTGAGATTACAAGTTTACAAGTAAAACACTATCAAGAAGCATTATGAAAGCACAGCAAGCACCCTTACAATGAAGTGTTTACACAGTATTTATAGTAACTTAGAATAAAGACAGACCCTTGATTCTAAGGATCAGATCTAACACAAGCCGTTGATCTTGTTTATTAATCTAAATTACACGCAAAGGCTAATCTAGTTAACTTTACTGAAACGTCTTCTTAGGCATCATTGTTTGCATGCTTGGAGACGCGCGTCATTGTCCTTTATTGGTTGCACCACTGAGGTTCCTTCTGCTTGGAGTGTGTCAGTTGTTTTTGTAGAAAGGTGTCAGAGGTGCTTCACATGGGTAGTCAGCTGCAACGTTTGATCTTCAGTGAATAAAGCTATCAGCAGCAGATATGAGAATAATGCTGCTGATAAGACTATCAGCAGCAACAAGTGTTGGATGCTGCTGATAAGCCTATCAGCAGCAACAAGTGTTGGATGCTGCTGATAAGCCTATCAGCAGCAACAAGTGTTGGATGCTGCTGATAAGCCTATCAGCAGCATTTGTACTTAGAATAATTTGGTAGCAATCAGTCTTTGGTTCTACAATCCATAAAATTTCTTTATTTCCTCATTAAGGTTTTTAAGCTTTGTTAATTATTTGAGGACACGTGCAATCTGGAAGAGTGACACCTGTATTTTGGGTTTTTTGTCTAGGAAAGCATTTCGCATAAATCCCAATCAACCGAGGGACCCGTATGCTTTTCTGGGAATTCCCGAGATGAATGTTTATTTATAGGCTAAAGCATGTCTCCTTGAAAATTATATAAGTTTAATTAACCTTAATGTGTCATAGTATTCGAGTGATTTTATCACTATTTGAGTACAATCCAAACTATGATTATCTATTTATTTTGTTATCTTATTCTATTAAGTCCAAACAATTCTCATGAGTTCTTACATCTTTTCTTGTCTTGTGAAAATCTGTAGAATGCCCCATCGTCGTGCTCCCGCGACCAACACCGATACCGACATTGCTGCTATTCTTGCACAACTCGTGACACAACTCACTCAAGCTAATAGTGCCACCAATGGCAACAATGGTGGAAATGGTAGTAATAGTGGTAATGGTGGAAATGGTGGTAACAACCCATCTCAATGCACCTTCAAGCATTTCAACTCGTGTAATCCCCTCAAATTCTATGATACCGAAGGAGCTACCGGACTCCTTCAATGGTTTGAAAGCATTGAGGATACCTTTCTCAATAGTGACTGCCCCGACAACCTACGTGTTCGTCATGCCACAAGTGTCCTACAAAAACGGGCACTCATGTGGTGGAATGGGGAGAAGCGAAATCGAGGTGTGGATGTGGCAATGGCCTTACCTTAGGATGAGGTTAAAAGGCTAATGACCGAGGAATTATGTCCTCGAAATGAAGTAAAGAAACTTGAAGCTGAGTTTTGGGATCTTGCCTAAGATAGTGGTGAAAACTTGGCGTACACAACTCGGTTCCATGAGTTGAGTCTTCTTGTGCCCCACATGGTCACTCCTTTGTGCCGCTGCATTGAAAAGTATATTGGGGGACTACCTAGGCAAATTCAAGATACTGTCCTAGGAAGGAATCCCGCAACACTTGAAGATGCCATCCGTTTGTCCGCTACCTTAACTGATAATCATGTGAAGGCGGGGACTCTTACTAAAAAGGGCACCAAGAAAATTTCTGACACTATAACCCCTCCTACCCACAACAAAGAAGCCACAACTGAACCCTCCTGCAATAATAGGAAAAGGAAGACTAGAAACTATGCTGTGGTCACTCCTGCTATTCCTATTAACCAAGCTGCACCTATGGTTCAACCACCGGCCAAAAAGCCATATGTTGGAATCTACCCACTTTGTGCCACCTGCAACTACCATCATCCCTAAGGCATCCCATGTCGCCTTTGTACTTATTGTGGGAAATATGGCCATACAGTTAATGTTTGTAGGGCCAAAGCTCTTGCGGGCCAAGTCAACCCACCAAACCAAACCAACACCCAAGTGGCTAATCAAGGTGTACCCGCTAGTCAATGCTAGACAAGGTGGAGCTCGTGGGCGTGCTTTCAACATAAACGTCAATGAAGCTCAAGCCAACAATGACGTGGTCAATGGTGCGTTTCTTGTTAATAGTCAATATGCCTCCATTTTATTCGATACTGGTGCCGATAAAAGTTTCGTGTCACTTAACTTTGAACCTTTACTTGCAAAGACACGATCCCAATTAGAGAAAATCTTTACCGTCGAAATAGCAAATGGTGATTCACTTACAATCGAGTCTATTATCTATGACCGTTCTCTAGAACTTAATGAACATACATTCCCAATCAACCTTGTTCCAATGCCACTAGGAAGTTTTGATATCATCATAGGCATGGATTGGCTATCAAATCATCATGCCGAAGTCATCTGTTTCGATAAGTGCATCCGAATACCCCTACCATCGGGAGAAACACTAAGAGTCTTTGGTGAAAAGCCTTGCAAAGGGCTTAAATTAATGTCATGCACTAGTGCTCAAAAGTACTTACGAAAGAAGTACGTGGCCTTTTTGGCCCATATCGTTCAAAAGGATGTTAAAAAGAAGAGTATTCAAGATATCCCCATTATCCGAGATTTTCCTGAAGTATTCCCCGAAGACTTATCCGGTCTTCCACCCATTCGACAAGTAGAATTTCGCATTGATATTGTGCCCGGAGCTAACCCCGTGGCTAGAGCTCCTTACCGTCTTGCACCTTCTGAAATGCAAGAACTTGCAAGCCAACTTCAAGAGCTCTCCGACAAAGGATTCATCCGTCCAAGTCATTCACCATGGGGTGCACCCGTCTTATTCATCAAAAAGAAGGATGGATCATTTCGCATGTGTATACCGCGAACTCAACAAGCTTACTATCAAAAACCGTTATCCTTTGCCTAGAATTGATGACCTCTTTGATCAACTTCAAGGTTCTACTTGCTTCTCAAAGATTGATCTTCGATCTGGTTATCACCAACTCCGTGTGCAAGAAGACGATATTCCAAAGACTGCCTTCCGAACAAGGTATGGTCTTTACGAGTTCATGGTTATGCCTTTTGGACTAACCAATGCACCCGCAGTTTTCATGGACCTCATGAATCGTGTGTGCAAGCCGTACCTTGATAAGTTCGTGATCGTTTTCATCGATGACATCTTAATCTATTCCAAGACTAAAGCCGATCATGAGCAACATCTTAGATTGGTTTTGGATCTCTTGAAGAAAGAACAACTATATGCCAAATTCTCCAAATGTGAATTTTGGTTAAAAGAAGTTCAATTTCTTGGTCATATTGTGAACGACAAGGGTATTCATGTTGACCCTGCTACGATCAAAACGGTTAAGAATTGGAATACCCCAAAGACCCGCACTGAAGTTCGTTCATTCCTTGGGCTTGCGGGATATTACCGTCGTTTTATCTCAAACTTCTCTAAGATTGCTGTCCCCCTTACCGCTTTGACTCACAAGGGTAAGACTTATGAATGGGGACCAAAACAAGAAGAAGCTTTCCAAACCCTCAAACAAAAGTTGTGTGACGCTCCCATTTTGACTCTCCCTGATGGGAGTGATGATCTAATTGTCTACTGTGATGCTTCTAACCAAGGTCTCGGTTGTGTCCTCATGCAATGAGGCAAAGTAATCGCTTATGCATCAAGGCAACTTAAGATCCATGAGAAGAATTATACGACGCACGATCTTGAGTTGGGTGCGGTCGTATTTGCATTGAAGATTTGGAGACATTATCTCTATGGCACGAAATGCGTGGTGTTCACCGACCACAAAAGTCTCCAACACATCTTCAATCAAAAGGAACTCAATATGAGGCAACGACGTTGGGTTGAACTCCTTAACGACTATGACTACGAGATTCGTTACCATCCCGGCAAAGCGAATGTTGTAGCCGACGCTTTGAGTCAAAAGGACCATGTCATGCTTCAATGTGTTCGAATTCAAACCGACATTCAAAACCGCATCTTAGAAGCTCAACACGTCTCAGTCACCGAGGGTAACATGTACGAAGAAATGTTGTGTGGTGTTGAACTTCTGCTTGAATCTAAACCAAATGGCTTACTTTATTACTTGAACCGTATCTAGGTTCCCGATCACGATGATCTCCGTACATTTTTCATGAACGAGGCTCACAAGACTCGTTATTCTATTCATCCTGGTGTGGATAAAATGTACCAAGATCTTAGCCAACAATATTGGTGGCCCGGTATGAAAAAGGACATTGCTCTTTATGTCGCCAAATGTTTAACCTGCTCCAAAGTCAAAGCCAAACATCAACGTCCTTCTGGTTTACTCGAACAACCAGAAATTCCCGTGTGGAAATGGGAAAACTTAGCTATGGATTTCATTACCAAGCTCCCTCGCACCTCGAGTGGTTATGATAGCATTTGGGTGATTATTGATCGTCTCACCAAATCTGCTCATTTCTTGCCTATCCGTGAAGACTATCAGGTTGAGAAACTAGCCCGAATTTACATTGATGAAATTGTGAGCCGTCATGGTGTTCCCTTGAACATAATATCTGATCGAGATGCCCGGTTCACTTCTCGATTTTGGCAATCTCTCCAAACCGCTCTTGGCACACGATTAGATTTGAGCACGGCTTACCATCCCCAAACTGATGGTCAAACCGAGCGGATAATCCAAACACTTGAAGACATGCTTAGAGCCTGCGTAATCGATTTTGGTGGCAATTGGGATTCACATTTATCCCTCATTGAGTTCTCTTACAATAATAGCTACCACACAAGTATCAACATGGCTCCATTCGAAGCTCTTTATGCTCGCAAGTGTCGTTCTCCTATCTGTTGGAACGAGATTGGTGAAGCACAAATCACCGATCCCGAGCTAATTCAAGAAACATCCAATAAGATCATTCAAATCTGTGACAATATTCGAGTGGCGAGGAGTCGGTAAAAGAGTTATGCCGACAAACGTCGAAAACCCTCGGAATTCCAAGTCGGTGACATGGTTCTTCTTAAAGTGTCCCCGTGGAAGGGTGTGATCCGTTTTGGAAAGAAAGGCAAGTTAGCCCCTCGCTATGTTGGTCCATTCAAAATCCTTGAAAGGATTGGGTAAGTGGCTTACAAACTCGACTTACCTCCATCTCTTGGAAATGTGCATCCTACATTTCATGTATCTAATCTGAAGAAATGTCTCGCTGATGAGAATCTCCATATACCACTTGATGACGTGCGCATTGATGAAACAATGCACTTCGTTGAGAAACCGATAGAAATTACGGATCGTGAAATCAAACAACTCAAGCGAAGTCGTATTCCTATTGTCAAAATTCGTTGGGAGTCTAAGCGTGGTCCTGAAATCACTTGGGAACGAGAGGACCAAATGAAACTCAAGTACCCCCATCTCTTTGCTGATTCAGTAGCCGCAACTAGTTAAATTTCGGGACGAAATTCTCTCAACTAGGAGATACTGTAACATCCATGTTTTTCCTGGTATTTCATATTGTGCAATAAATGACAATTTCAATCTAATGTTCACATTTAAAACGTTGTGTCACAACATTTACTATTTTCATGTGCAATTAAGGAGTATTATCATAATGTTAAAAGTACATACAAACATTTTACATTGCTACAATGACAACTGAAACAAACTACAAGGACTAGTCTTGAAAATTATCAAAATATCACTTGGCACGGTCACGCCATGACCTGGCACGGTCGCGCCCCGTAAACACGGTCGCGCCATGACCTGGCACGGTCGCGTCCCGTAAACACGGTCGCGCCTGAAACTGAGCTGAAACGTAAACACTGCCTTAATCACAAAGTTTGTTCGAGTCTGCGATTGTAACGTCTTTTGTGCCGTTTCCAGACCCATCAATAACCAAACACTCTTGATTAATCACATTAGTAATTAGAAAACAAAACCGTCATATTTTCATCTCCTTCTCTCAACCTCGTCCAATTCTCGAAACACTCTCAAAATCAAACCCCTGCGCATGTTCTTCAAGCTTCTGTAATCACATTCCCCACATCAATCGTGCCGGAATCCCAGCAGAAGACGCCAAGGATCAACGCGCCGAAATCGGAACTCCGTTTAGTCAAACTCCACTAATTCGATATCGTTTAAGGTAAGTAAACACATCCTCAGACTTATTTCAATCCCGTGAATGAAAGCCCTAACCTATACAGGGCTTATACTACCGAATTGAACCCGAATAAAATCTGGGGTTCATTACATTTTGGTTTAATCGAACTACACCCTAGACATGATCTCCGTTCAATTAAAATATATGGTTAGATTCGCAAACACCCAACAATCGAAAGCCCTATGAATTCACCTAATATTAATACAGGATTTAGACAATTTAGCTTCTGGAACATTCAGACACGATCGTGCTAATCGATTAGCACGGCCGTGCCTCTTGTCCAGACATGGCTGTGCCCCATGCCTAAGCACAGTCGCGCCACATGCCTAAGCACGGTCGCGCCCCGTGCCTAAGCGCGGTCGCGCCATACATTTGACACGGTTGTGCTACCTTTGGTCAGAACCTATTTCTTCTGTTATTTTAATATAAACTCATTTTATTTTATAAAAATTATTTTATAAAACTCCAAAGCCAGAATTATTTTCATAATTTAAATTATCAACATGGAAATATTAAACAAATTAATTAAGTCGTTTCTAATGGATTAAAAAGTAATAAGTTTAAAATAAAAGTTTTACATATAATTGTTTTATTCAAACCTACACAAACTATTTATATTTTAATATATATTTAATGCCTCTTGACACATTTTCATGAACAACTAAATAAAAAGAATTAAATTATTATTTTAGTTAATTATTCAAATGAAACCTTAAGTCTTTCATTATTTAATTGAACTTACATTTTCATTCAAATACCAACGCAAATGAATACACCAACCTTTCGTACAAATCCATTCCTATTGAAAACCTTAGAATGTCCTTAGACATTGTACATATTATTAATCCAAATTTATAGTATTTCACTCTAGGTCCAACTTAGTGAGTTGCAAATCACTTGAATTACCCAACGCTCTTGTTAGCTACTACATTTTGATACAAGTGAGTATTTCATAGCCCCTTTTAGTCTTTTACATTTTTGGGGTGAAACATGAACTCTATCAAATTACATGTTTACATTTACACAAACAACACAAATACAAATCCTATTTACATTCATGTGTGCAATTTGAGCTTTATGCCCGAGTGCTAGTTGTGCTAACTTTTGTATGCGATTATGTGCAATCATTAACTATTCAAGCCGACGGTTTTCAATGATAGATCTATTGAGTCTGACAAACCCACCCAGATTGGGGTGATTGATACCGACAACACAATTTTGCATGCTAGTTACAAAGGTTTGATTGTACTTGGTTACACAATAGCTGCTCCCCATAAATGCCTTGTTTATCATGATATGTATGGATTTGTTTTACAAACTATATGCTATCTATATAAACCTGTGTTATACTCACCAACTTTTTAGTTGACTTCATTTTATCCATGTTTCAGGTTCTAATGTGTGAGATTGATCAAGATGTGCTACACATAGGCTTGGACTTAGTTAAATTAAATAAAAGAACTCTATGTATTTCAATTTTGTTCTATCTTGGATTTGGTTGTGTTTGGACTACTTGTTATGAAATTTGATGTTTAATATATTCAATCTAGTCAAACTTGTGCTTATGAACAGTCTACATGTCCCGCCCCGATGATTCCGCCATCGGTCGGGGTGTGACAGATACCTAGACAATAAGATTCTTCGTCAAAAGTCATCATCTAACTAACAAATCTCACCCTTGTTTCACCAGGCCACACATAAAATTTGAATTCTGGTCCCGAAACTAACCAAAATCACTATCTTCTAAAAAATGGCCCGAAACAAGCATACAAATGATCCCTCAAAATTTTGAACAAGAAAAGTTTTCCCGCCAAAAAACTCTTTTTTATTAATATCACTCATCCAACAAGTTCGCTTATAACAGTTTCAGCGAACATAACAAGTTCGCCTGAACAATACAACGAACATACCAACTTTGTCACTGAACAACCTCAAGCGAACTTAATAAGTTCGCCTAGGAATCTTCAAGAGAACTTAATAAGTTCGCCCCACAAGTTCGCCTGTAACAGAATCAGCAAGTTCGCCTGAAACGCTGAACGAACACAGGAAGAAGAAAACTCGAACTCATATCTGAAAAAAATCATGATTTCTGATGTTTATGATCAAATTAGACAATTCTGATCCGTAGGAATGTGTAAGTACAGATTTGGAACAATCCTATTGGATCAAATTCTTCAAATCAAGCCAAAACCAATCTAATTTGATCAAAATTCCTCCATTTTTGTCAAGAACACACGATGAACAAAAAATCAAATCTGAACCTCAAATTTCCATGAACTTTAACCAAATTCACCATAAAAACTCATTCTTTTAACGTCTCGATGATGAATATGCGGAATTAAACATCAAATCACGAGTAATTATGAACCGACAGGCGATTAGTCCCTCGGTTCTGAGCCGTAGCTTTGATACCAATTGAAAGTCCCTGGGACGTCTTCTAACGAGCAAGACGATCACAATCACAACGAATTACTCGATGATTCGCATTGAGACGGAAGCACGAAGTGAATCAAACATAAAACCGAATACAAAACAGAGATGAAACATAATCGATTCGTATACATAATCAATAACGAACTCGTCATCACAGATTACAATACCGAAGAAGTGTACATCTCTACGTTTAAGCTCCAATTACAATCCCTAGGTGAGCTCTACCTAGGGATTATGACTCATTTCACATAGAGAATCACTCCCTCTATATGTATGCTAACTCTAGCATTGCTTGCCACAAATGAACACCTTAATGTCCTATTTATAGGCAAACTGTGTCTGCAGGCGAACTTAACAAGTTCGCCCATAACTCTATAGGCGAACTTAGTAAGTTCTCTTGTTAAGTTCGCCTAAACATTCCCTTAGGCGAACTTAACCTGTTCGCTACATATACACTTAGAATTTTTGCTATAGATAGAAATTTATGCTCTAACAGCATTGGTGACAGGAAAGTTACAACATGCCGTGCATAATGTAGAGGATCTTGTTTAGATCAATCCTGATGACTTGGAATATATGGACTTGCAATGGCAGATGGCCATGATAGCTGTAAGGGCTAAAAAGTATATGCAGAAGGTTGGGAAGGACAAGCTTCAGTTTGGGAAAAAGGTTGATTTTGAAAAAGCAAAACTGCAGTGCTACAACTGTCAACAACTTGGTCACTTCGCTCGTGAGTGTACCAAGGACAAGAAAAAGAAGGTTGAGGGAAGCGGAGTTAAGCTAGTAGAGATGATTGATGAGACTGACAAATCAAAAAAGGATCCAACTGCACTCATGTCCAAACAACTTAGCAATTGTGAATGGGAAGATGAGATTGAGGATGATGAGGATGAACTAGATAATTCTGATAATGAATTTGGCATATGTTCCTCATTGTGTGTAGAACGAATGCAAAATTATCATGCAGCAAACACGTTTCTACTTGCTGAAAATGATAAAGTAAAAAGAGTAAACAAAGAATTGAAACAAAATGAAGTAAATTTTACAAGAAAAATTAAAGCATTGTTGAAAGATAATGTAACATTTAAAGAATATTTGGATAAAAAGGATGTTTTAATCAAATATCTTTCAGAAAAACTTGTCAAATCTGAAACTGAGTTAATAAAAGAAAGGGTGATTGTTGCAAAGTGGAAGATGCAACAAAATGTCTTTGATGAATGTGTGAGTAAACAGAGAACTGTTTACATCAAAGATGGGTTGGGTTACAACAAAGTTCCACATCCTACGAACTTTGTACCATTTCCTGAACCGCATGAATCAAATGAGTTGATGAATGCGGGTAACTCTAACTTTCATGATATGTATATAAGTGCAGATATAAACTCAGGGTGTGTGGATGATGATAATGAACTTGATGGAGTGAAAAGTTTTTCAACTTTCAATAAACAGTGCACTAGGGAGTTTATTAGGGACTGCAAACAGTACCTAGATGTTGACTGTAATCTAAATAAATTTGTTTCAGTTTCTACTGTTAATGTTGATGTAAACAATGTTCAAGTTTCTGATTTTGATGTTTCTTATGTTTCGGCATGTTCTACTAATGGTTGTGATGATTTTGATTGCGTGTCTGAAGTTTCATCAACATCCACTTTCTTTGATAAAGTGGTGCATACAGCTACAGATTATGTCCCACTTCATAAAATCTCAATTCTAGTTGGTGATGTGGTCTTAGATGAGTTTTGAAATCCTTTGATTCAAGAGTATGATTTGTCAAGAGAGAGACCAAAGAAAAATGATGTCATAGCACCAGAGAATCATATTCTTACTGGTGAGACAGAGAGCAATAAAGTTGTCAAAGTTAAAATGAGTGTACCAACAACTGTCCAAAGAAAGTCTTGGTATGTCAAAGGCAAATCCATTGATGTCAAAGACAAGTTCATTGATGTCAAAGATAAGCCTGTTCAAATTAAAGGACAATTAAGAAAGAAAGGTTGTGGCCTAAAGAGTGAAGTAGGCGAGTGTTCAAAGTCAAAGCCAAAGCCTAAGAGCTACAATTGCTTTATGTGTGGTCAAGTTGGTCACTTTGCGAGAAATTGCAAACACAACTCTAGTGAGTTAAGGTTCATAAAGAACAAAGAGAAAGTTAAGAGCAAAGTTACTCAGCATTTCAAGAGAGCGTTTGAGAACGACAGTGTGTCAGAGTCTGGTGTGACACAACGATACAATCGTGATTACTTGCTTTCTAGAAATTGTCATGCTTTATATTCAAATGTTTGTCATGATTATGTGCTACCAAATTTTGAGGATACACGTGTCCCAAAAGGTTCACAATATGTGAAGAAATTTAACCAACCAATCTATTTTGCTAAAGAAAAAATGACTAAGAAATATGAGAATGTTGGATATGTTTGGAAAGTTAAAAATGAAAAGTCTTCAAATATGGTTGGAACAAAGAAGAATATAAAATTGAAAGAACAAGTCCTTGTGACTAAGATTGTAAAAGGTCAAAGTCAGCCCGGGTCAAAGATGAGCTGGGTACCTGTTTCTCATTAAATTTGTCTTGAATGTGCAGAGTATAACCGGGAGGACTATTAATAATGCTTGGCATGTTGATAGCAGTTGCTCAAGGCATATGACTGGACAAAGAGAAATTCTGGAAAACTTTTGAGCTTTTGATTGTGGTTTTGTTGCGTTTGCTAGAGATAAAAAGGGAGGAAAAATAACTGGTCAAGGAATAGTGTCGAATGATCTCATAACATTATAGAAAGTAAATTTTGTGTCTCAATTGGAATTCAATTTACTAAATGTTTCTCAAGTTTGTGATAAAGACATACCAGTCCATTTTACTTCAAAGGAGTGGTTGTTCTTAAAGTCTGGACTGGTTATTCCAGAAGAAATGATTCTGATGCGTGCTCCAAGTAAGTTCAACACATATGTGGTTGACATGAATGATCATATTACACCAGTAAATGTCTCATGCTTGTTATCAAAAGCGATTGGTTCATAATCTTATTTGTGGCATCGAAGAATGGGTCATGTGAATTTAAAGAACATGAATAACTTGGTGCATAAAGATTTGGTGCGAGGATTGCCAAAGAAAGAGTTCATAATTGAAGAAAATTGCGTGTCATGTGCAAAGGGAAAAAAACACAAGAAGTCCCATCCAAGAAAAACCATAACAACTTTTACTAGACCTTTATTTCTCATACATATGGATTTGTTTGGTCCAGTTAGAGTTAAAAGCATTGCGAAAAAGTCATATTGTCTTGTTATCACATATGACTTTTCAAGATTTTAATGGGTGTTTTTCCTTGTAACAAAGGATGAGACACCTGGAACAATTATTAATTTTGTCAAAAGAATAGAAAATATCTGTGATTGCAAAGTTTCAATCATTCGCAGTGACAATGGAACAAAATTTAAAAATAAACTGATAAATTAATTTTGTGTAGAAAAAGGAATAACACATAAGTATAGTGCTGCAAGAACACCACAACAGAATGGAGTGGCTGAAAGGAAGAACAGAACTTTGATAGAAACTGCTAGAACAATGCTTGTCGATTCCAAGTTGCCTATTATTTTCTGGCTGAAGCAGTAAACACGGCATGTTATGTTCTAAACAAAGTTCTTATGGTGAAGCAACTTACAAAGACTTCCTATGAACTATTTTATAAGGGAAATCCGTACATCAAGTTTTTCAGAGCATTTGGTTGTTCTTGTACAATGTTAAATACACAAGATCCATTGCCAAAATTCATAGCTGTTGGTGATGAATGCTATTTCTTGGGTTATTCTTCATACTAGAAAGCTTATAGAGTGTACAACAAGAGAACCAAAATTGTTCAGGAATCTTACTATGTGGAGTGGCAAGAATTAAATACTCCTTCAGATCATAATGGACCTGACTGGTTCTTTGATGCTGAAGTAATCTTCAAGGCCTTTGATCAACAACTTCAAATGGATTCTAATGAAGCAAGTACTTCGGGTATTGTAACTGAGTCTTCTATAAGTAGTGATCTATCTGTTGGAATGTTTTTGGTTGGACCACAGAACGTGATGATTCAAAATGAGATGTCTGAGAATGTTACTACATCAACTCAAACACATGAAGATCTTATTGATAATTCTGTCACTAATGTTGATTCTGAAGTACAAGAAGTTCCAAGTACTGATGATGTACCAGCAGTTAATGAAGTTCAGTTAGATCCTGTAAATGATCAGACTGAGGATGTAATTCAAACAAGTTCTTCAAGTGTTGAAGATTCAAATGATCAATTAATAGAGTTGAATGATTCAAATATGCCAGAGTCTGTGGAAGTGGAACCTATTCCAAATCATCGAATTCATTCTGATCATCCAGTTGAGAATATTATTGTATCTCTTGAGGATGGAGTTAAGACAAGAAGTCAAGTTGGAAATATTAATGTCTGTTTGTACTCATGCTTCTTATCTCAAGAGGAACCAAAGAATGTTACTGTTGCTTTACAAGATCCAAGTTGGATTGAAGCTATGTAAGAAGAACTTCTGCAGTTTAAGAAGTTAAACGTGTGGCATCTTGTGGACTTACCTGAGGGAAAATATCCAATCAGAACAAAGTGGGTCTTCAGAAACAAAAAGGATGATCGTGGGATTGTAGTTCATAACAAAGCACGTCTAGTAGTACAAGGTTTTTATCAAGAGGAAGGACTGGATTATGATGATGTCTTTGCTCCTGTTGGACGAATTGAAGCCATACGTATCTTTTTGGCTTATGCATCTTACAAGAAGTTTACTGTATATCAAATGGATGTAAAAACAACTTTTCTGTATGGGGTGGTAAAGGAAGAGGTTTACGTGAATCAACCACCGGGTTTGAAGATCCAGCTCATCCATTTCAAGTGTATAAGCTTGATAAAGCACTGTACGGGTTACATCAAGTGCCTCGTGCGTGGTATGAAACCTTGTAATTTGGACTGGAAGTCAACTTCAGGTGGATTTCAATTTTTGGGGGAGAGACTAGTGTCTTGGCAGTGTAAGAAACAAACGAATGTATCCACATCAACTACTGAAGCTGAGTATACTGCTGCCTCGAGCTGTTGTTCACAAGTTATATGGATTCAACATCAAATGCTAGATTTTGGAGTGAATTTCCTGGAAACTCTGATTTATTTTGACAACGAGGCAGTGCTCGGAAGAGTCAAAAAACCAATTCAGCATTCCAAAACAAAGCACATTGCGATCAGGTTACATTTCATTCGTGATTGTTTTGAAAATGGGCTGATTAAGGTGATCCATGTCGATACCCTAGAGCAAAAAGCTGATATTTTTACAAAAGATTTTTCAACTGATCGGTTTAACTCTTTGGTTGACATGTTGGGGATGATTTCTTTTTAAAAAAATAAAAAATATTTTGTCCATTTTTGAACTGCAAGACTTTAAAAATCTGTTCCTCAAAAAGATTTTCATTTAAGTGTTAAAATTGTGTTGTGTATGCTTTATATGTGTGTTAGTTTACTATGTGTTTGTGTCAGATATGGTTGTTCTCATAAGTGGTATAAATAGTAAATAAAGTTACATCACAATTTTAGGGGGGGAATAAAAGAAAATTAAAAAATCTGAATATGTAGTAGTGTGTATTTGATTTGTGTGAAAAATTGAAAAATAATAATAAGTGTGTCTGATTGAGGTATAAATAGGAAATGATAGTATAAGTGTGTGCTGAGCTTATGCATGAATTGGATATGATGGTGACATTGGTTACAATGTTTGATATGCTGGTAGGCTCTGCATATGTAAATTAGGCGATATTTGTGTGATTAACTAAATTGCAATCTTAGTGTTATCCTCATCGAATATCGGTACTTTCATTCTTCGAATGCTGGGTGAATCCATTCATACCATGAGACTAGGATATTGATGGGTTTTTAGCACATTTCGTTTACTCTATTGACTATACCCGTCAAATATACGATTTAGAGTTAAACATCTTTATACAGCTGATGGTTTTGGTGAAAATCTCGGATGGAAACCATAAAGTCAGTCTGTTTCGCCCTTTGAATCATTTGTGATTTCAATTGACATATCCAATACTATATGGATATCCGCATACCCGAATCAAATCTGATTCCAACAATTCATCACTTCATGATATATCTCATATGAATCAATTTGATTCAGTGTTCGTTCCATCAGAAACCAAGATATAAGAATAAAAAAGAATCTCGTCAAATCCATTTGGATTATTTTTCTGTGCTAAAAACGCTACCCTCATGTTGGTGATTAGATTATGTTTTTGTGAAACTTTGTGTTGCGTATTAGTTTAATCCAACTCGATGTTTGGATACACTATATATTGATAAATCTTACCTTAAATGTCACACAGTATCTGCTGAAATATGATGTTTGAGTTTAAGCTGAAAAATATACTAGCAATCAAGGTTGAACCGATTAGATCCTGATTTGATATGCAGTGTAGTTAAGACAGTATACATTTAAGATCCTATGTCAATTCAGTTCATTAAAAAAATGAATGAAAAATAAAATAAAGTGTTGAAATATGTGTAAGAAAAAGTCAAAAGAAAATAGTAGGAATAAATGAATAACTAGGTGTTTTGTTAAGTGTTTATCTGTGTTTAAAAAATTGATAAAAAAATAGTGTGCAAGTGTGCATTCTTATCCGGTTATGATTGAAATTGTGAAAATTATTAAAAAAATTGGAACATGTCTTAATGATGTCAAAATGGACTTAAATAAATAAAAGAAATATATAATATATATAAAAAAATAAAATAAAGTTGGTTTGAAAATTTTCAAAATTCAATAAGTTTGGAGTTTTCGGTCGAAATCTCTTGACTGAAAACATCATCTGAAAAAGTTTTCGATCGAAAATTTTCAACCGAAGTTTTCGGTCAGAATTGAAAAATCTATATATTCAAAATTTTCGATTGAAAAATCTTTTTCCACCTGTCATTTTCTCTCAAAACACTGTCGTTTCAAATTTCTTCGAGTTTTACAATTGTTGAGATTTCGTGCGAAAAAGTGCTCGATCGTTACGTCATTGTGTTCATCATTTGATTTTGATCATCCAGGTATGTTCTCGTGTTTCATATAGGTTGATAGGTTAGATCCAAAGCCTTAGTTTTAGTTTGAATGTTTGAATTGCCCGAAAACTAGGATTGAATGGATCGAAAAGTCTAATGAATGGTACGAAAAGTGTTTCGGATGGAAATGAAGAGTCGATTCTGATTTGTACGAAATGTGTTTTTTGTAAAATTAGAGTTTTTGATCGCAAAGTCATAATTGGTTAAATATAATAAGAAAAGTTTTTTATTAAAAAAAATAATATAAATAATAACTAAATAAAAATCAGAGTTTTCGATCGAAAAGTTATTATACTGATAAAGAGTTTTCGGTCGAAAAGTTCAAAGTTGAAAATTTTCTCTGGTCATGTGTTTGAGTTTTCGATCGAAATGTTGTAGTGTTGATAGAGTTTTTGATCGAAAAGGTCAAAGATGTGGGATTTTATCTTCTGATAAATGGAATTTTTGAAAGTTTTCGATCGAAAAAGTGGTATATATAAACGATTTTTTGATCGAAATGTCAAAAGTTAAGAATTTTTTAGAAATTTTCTAACTTTTTGTTTTTCTTTACAAATATGAACAGGTTAAAGTTTGAACCTAAGCACAACATTTCTGCTTGTTTAACTACAAACACAAAGAAGGCACGTGGTTATGAGGAAATTGTACGGTTCCTGACAAAATCAAGAATTAATACAGCTATATCTACTCAAGTTCGTGTGTTTGAAAAACACGTGAGGGAGTTTTGGGATAACATAGAATACAAACATGTTAATAAAAAAATCTGGATAGAGAGCACAGTTGGAGGAAACAAGATAAAAGTTACTGAACAGGTGACAAGAGAAGTATTGAACTTTAGAGATGCAGCAGACTTTCCTTACAAGATAAATCACATTGCAGTATCTGGAATCATTATGAACATGGGATATGAAGGAACATTCTTAAGAAGACAAGTTACAAAGACCATGTTTGGGAAATAGTGGAGATATTTGGTTCACGTTCTAATTCCTTGTTTGAGTCCAAGAACTTCTGGTTTTGATCAGATTGGTGAAGTATTTAGCAGGGCATTAGTTTGTTTGGCGACTCACATAGGATTTAACTTTTCAAGAATGATCTTTGAAGCAATGATAAGCAATTTTGTGGGACCAAGACAGAATTACAAATTTTTGATGTATCCAAGATTTGTACAAATGATCATCAATACATTGCTGCCAAATCTGGAAAATGATGGTGTTGAACTACCATTAGATACAATGCAAGAAGTAATTTTCAACAGTATGAACAATGTGAGAAAGACAAGCAAGTTTAGTGGCACTGTGACACCACTATTTCCAAATATGCTTGAAAAGAATCCTGATCCAGATTTTAACCTTGAAGATGAGATAGATGATTTAATGGTTTTTAGATATAGAAGATGGAGTTGACGGTGATAATGATGAAAATGATCAAGTGAATAATGATGATCAGGGAAATGATGACGATCAAGGTCATGATGGTGGTCAAATAAATGTGAAACCATAAATTCAGTAAGAAGTTCAAGTTCAAGTTGAAGAACCAAGGGTTGATACACATATGGGTGAGTATGAAGCACATGACTTGATTTTTGAAGTGAACAAAATTCCTGAAATGAATGAAGAGGTTACCGAACCGTTGTTGAGTCACACATAAGAGTTTATAGCTGAAACTGAAGATGTTTTAAGTGTGAATACTGAAGTGTTGGAAGTTTATGATGAACAGTTAATAGCAACAGCAACAACCCCATCAAAGAAGAGGAAAGAGCCTGAAAAGTCAAAAATTGTACCTTCTAGATCTCCTCCGTCTAAAGGTATTGTGTTTACAGAACCAGAACAAAGCAAGAAGAAGAAAACAACAACTACTGTACTTGATAAAGGCAAAGGAAATGCAAAAGAAGCTCTAAAAAAACAAAGTCTAAGAAATCAAAGAATTATGGTTTGGTTGGTGAAGAGTTTCTGAATTATGCTACAAGGGAAACTGCAGATGTGGTTAGTCAACTGAAGACTCAAATCTCCAATCTGGAATGTAGAGAAGCTGCAAATACTATAGAGATCAGAGAATTGAAAACAGAAAGCAATAAATAGAAGGGTTTACATGCAAATCAACAGCAGCAAAATGATCAACTTCAAAGGATTGTTCAAGATTTGATAGCTCAAATTGGTGCTCCAAATGTTACAAATCTAGAAGAGAATGTTGAAGACGTACATAGTCCGACAGCCACTTAATCAATTCCTTCTACAAGTGAACAAGTTCAAACTTCAGTCTTTGAAGCAACTGTGTATGAAGACAACATTTTATTTGATGTTGATATGCTTTTGAAGGACGAAGGTGAAGGATTGGAAAGAACTGATGAAAATCAAGAAGAAAAAGAGAAGGAAAAAGAAGATGATGAAGAAGTGGTGGTTACTGGTGAAAGGAGAGATGATAGTGATTCTTCACATGATGATAACACCAGTGGTGGTGCTGGAGGTGTTGGTGGAAATGACAGAACAACTGAAGATACTGAACAAGATAATCAGACCAACACTGAATATAAGAAATATGAGTATGAACAACAGCAAACCTATGTGGAAGAAGATGGCTTAGTAATTGGGAAGTTGGATAAACTGGTTAACGAACGAGAACCATTTACAGTTCCTGAAGATGTTGAACCGCAAGTTGAAAAGTCAAGAGCTACAAAGATAGAAAAGAGCTCTTGGTGAACAGTGACTGAAAAGCCATCCATTGTTGAAAGGCTTACACAAACAATCAAGAGTCTAGAACAAGCATTGACTAGAGAAATTCTAGCTTGGATGTATGATGATACTAAGAAGAGGTATGTGGTTAAAAGAGGAGAAAGAAATATCCAATATTTTGATCGGAGCTCAAAGTTGAAATCTTTGTCATATTGGGATATTAGAGAGCCGAGTCACTTGAATATGATCAATCCTTCAAACAATAGGTTTGCTGCTAATTTTGAAGAATACTTGAAGAAAGAATTTAGTAAAGATAAGTTTGAGAATTCAAGCCACAAGTACCTGAATGCCGACAGTTAAAGAGAAAAGACAAGAATGATAAAAGAAGGTTCAGGTGTATAGTGAAGCCATCAGATACAGTTTCTATTGTATACATTCCAATAAGAAAAGAGACATTCATCAAAAGCTTTAAAAAGTGGATGTATGGCAGTAAAACACATGAAGCTGTGATCGTGCAGGATCAGTCACTAGAAGTCAGAGTCTTGGATCCAGTTGATCTGTTTAGTTTTTCTGATGAAGATTTGAAGACTTTGTACAAGAATCCTATTAGGTGTGATATCAGCACGAAGATTAAAGTTGAGGCAAAGTTGTATATGAGAGTCGTGGCTCTATGTTTGTCAAGAGACATGAAGCTGAAGTGATCAAGAAGAGACTTGCTGCTCTGGATGCTAAGAAGCTGAATGTTAAAGCCAAAACCAAGCATGTAAAAGACAACAGGTGAAGAATTGATGTTCTGTGGACTAGGGGGAGATTGTTGGAACCTAGAAGTCCATAGAAATCAATTAGGTTTAGATTTATATAACTATAGAGTTTTCGGTCGGAAAGTGTTTTCGGTCGAAAACACTTTTCGATTAGAAGATTTCGATCGAAATTCTTTACTATAAATAGTTTTATCTTTTGTATTTCATGTAACAATTTTCTCATTTGTATTGTTGATTTCAAATTTATCAAAGAGAATTTATGTGTGTTTTGTTGTTAATTCCTGATTACATTGCTGGATTAATGAAGATAATCATCATGATTGTATGCATCTTGTGTGATTGATTATATCCTTATTGTTCATCTTTGATTTGATCATTTCGGTGTGACTTGGATTTCTGGATTGATTCCGCCAATTCAGAGAGTGATTGAAGACATTATCCTTGAATATCAGCAGATCGTAGGGAATCACAAGATATATATATATATATATTTAAGATAAAATATAATTTAAACCCTAAATGAACTTTTTTAAAGTAAACTGATAATTAATTTAAATAAATAATTTCTTTTTATTTATTATTAAAAAGAATGGTATGCCCTTTTAACTATATGGAGATGTAAATATATATATTTAGAAAAAGTTTTATTTGTTTAAATAGAGTTTAAATCCTAATAGCAATAAAATGATTTATAATAATTTGTTTCGTGATAAAATGTTTCATGAAAATCCTGACAACAATTTGTATAAAATTAGGTATTTAAATTACTTTGTTTTATAGTTAAACTAAAAACATCTTTTAAATGATTTTTTATCTAAAAAGAGATTCCAAACAATTGGATTTGTAAAAATTATTGTTTTATGTTAAAAGTTGCAAATGATGGTACCAATTTGTTCTAAATATTATTAGGTTTATAAAATAATTTTTATATAATTTTTGGAGCATTAAAACGGCTTAAAAAAATAAGTACATACCACCCGGCTCGAACCCGGGTGGTTTCGGTGAGAGCATAGTGTGTTACCGTTGGAACAGGGGACTAACCCATGCAACAAGACCGGATCGACTTGGTATTAACATGAACAAGGCAGGGAGGCCGGGTTTGATTTAGGGCTTGCAAAAAAAAGGCTGGGTGGTGGGTTTTGAACCCACGCCACCTAGTTCAAGCCCGTGCGCTTTAACCGGCTGAACTAGGTGGTTCGCTGGTCATAAAGGCAAACTAGAAACGTAAAAACTCTAACAAGAACAAATCAAAGTCCCCTTTTTGAATTCGCAAGAACAGGGTTTAGGAATTTATAGAAATCTCATCTGATTCGAATTGGTTTCTGCAAATTGATAAGGGTCTTTCGATGTATGAACAAAAAACGAATCAATTGATGTAAATCTTACCTGATATGGTTAGGTATTGAAGGCTGGCGGCTGGAGGGACAGATGCGAATTTCGGGATTGAACGCGTTGAATTTGTTGGATTTGGAAAGGATTAGAACTCGGTATGACTGTAAAGAGTCAAACCTGTTTTAAATTCAATGTTTGCCGCTCCATAACTGAATTGGGTTGGTAATTGGGTTGGAAAACGGTCGTGATTCATTCAAGCATACATGGTAAGTCTAAGGAATCCGGGTTTGATCGATTTTAGTCTTCGATTGCAAAGTTTTGGGACATTTTGACCTTTAAAGTCAAAATTGGTCAAGATGGGGCATATGGGTTCAAAAACATTTAGGTCAAAGGGGTTCAAGTTCAAGTGTGGGAGGTTCATATGATCAAAAGGGTTCAAACCAACTTGTTTAGATTGTGCATAATCATGAATTGATTTTTGTTCTAATAGTTTTAAAACTTTATAGATTTTATAAATGACTAAATTTGGAAAAACTAATGTCTTTAACACATATACTTTATACAATTAAATACATATATGTTTACATATATACATATGAAATAAATTGACCCTTTTTTATAGAAATGTTTTTATACCATTTATCTATGCTTCCTTATTATTAATTTATAAGGTAAAGTTTCTATTTTCTATCATTCTATAATTAATTTATTTTATTTAAAAATAATCAATACAGATATATATATATAGGGGGAGGATCAAATAAGAAGTATGTTTTCGCTAAGAAATAAAAAAAATGATCAAAACGCTTAGAAACGATATCAAACGAACTCCGATTGAGCTCATTTCAGCGGCGTTGGAACCGTCTCGTATAACTCTAACATCTTATCTTTTAGGGTTTAGCTTTTAAGGTTTAGATTTACGTTTGTATTTTAGGGTTTTAGCCTTAGGGTTTAGCTTTTAGGGTTTAGGTTTTTTGGTGGATGGGGGTGGGGGTTTTTTGGGGTGGGTTTAGGTTTTTGGGGGGGTGGGGTGGGGGTTTAGGTTTTTTGGAGGGTGGGGTGGGGGTTTAGGTTTTTGTGGGGGTGGGAGTTTTAGGCTTTTTGGGATGGGGTTGGAGGGGGGTTTTGTAACATCCCAAAAATAAAACGACAGTGATAATAACGGAATAAATGAATGAGGCATGACCCGCCGGGCTGGATGGGCCGGCGGGTTATAAGGGGCGAACATAGGGGGAGCCTCCGCTATAAATAGCCTAAGTCACCACCCTTTCTCTCATTTGCAACATCTAGAGAGAGAAACCATAGAGAGAGAAAGTTGGCGGATCGACCTGAGATTTCAGCAAAGTGTTGCTCCATAGCTCGTGAGAAGAACCTCCGAATCAGAAGCTCGATACAGGTAACGATCTAGCCTAGATCTGAGCTTTTGTTCGTTATAGGGTTTTTCGGGTTTTGGATTGAAAGGTAACATTTTTACGGATGAAACTAGAAGAAAAACATAGATTTAAGTTCCCTAATGAAAAGCAAACGTCTTAAATGTAAACAAGTTCGGGATCTTGACGTGATCAGACCCGAATGCTAAAGTTAGGGTTTTTGCGGGGAAGCAGATCCTACGTACTTATCAAGTACGCATGAAGAGGATCCTGCATACTTATCAAGTACGCATGAAGAGGATCCTGCATACTTATCAAGTACGCATGATGAGGGTCCTGCGTACTTATCAAGTACGCATGAAGCAACGTTTGCGCACTTATTAAGTACGCAAGAAGAAGGCCCTACACACTTGCTAAGTGCACAGGCATCAGGCTAGTTAGTAAAGTCAGTATAGTCGCCTAAATCAGAATGGTTAAATCGTTAGAATCGGGATTAGGTCTGATGTGTATTTAACTAATCAATTCAGATCGGAAGTGACGTTGTCGGACCTTTGTTTAGGACAACCCAGATTAGCTTATCAGGTGAGTTCTAGAGCCCTCTTTTAAATGTTCTAATGATGTTTTTGGGCTGGTGTGCATGCATAGGAAACGATGTTTACGAAATGATGCTTATGAAACTATGTTTACGAAATGATGCTTATGAAACTATGTTTACAAAATGAAATGATTTGGAATGAACGGTTTATGAAAATAAAGTTTTATGAATAGAATGTTTATGAACGAAATGTTTATAAAGAAATGGTTTAAACTGAAGGTAAAGGGTTTTGAAAATGAATGAAATGTTTTATGAAAAGAAAAGAAAGGGTAAAGGTTTTAAAGAAGTCATTACAAATATAATCTGTCGAATGAATGGAATTGATGAATGAAGTCTGGGATTCCCAGCCTTGTGGTAGATTATGAACAGCGGGCCATAGTTGCCATAAGAACAACAGGGGCAGTGTCTTTATGGCCTGTCAATGTTTATGATGTTGTACAACTGGTAAGGGAGTAACGGCGGTTACTCAGGGGTTAACGTAACCCTACGAAGGTTAATATATGATCCGACGTTGTTATGGCCGTGAGCCATAGCCGTCGATGGAAGTTGTCGGTTTATAGACATGGGAGCCAAAGAGGCAACTAAATGAGTATTGTCGGTCCTCGTGCAACTAAGCCTTGGGGGCAATACAAAAGGGAATTGATGGAATGTATTGTATTTTCGGTCTTCGTGCAGTTAAGCCATAGGGGCAATACAATACTAAATGACGGAACGAATGGTAACAAAGATTTGGATAATAATGTATGACTTAAATGAATGTTAAATGTTTTAAACGAACGATCTGTTCAACGGTGTTTATGATGATGATGAAATGTTTAAATGTTTTTAATGATGAACGAAAGGCCCTGTTTTCTTATACATTATGTTAAACCCTAATGAATTATTGAATGATGAACCATTTATTAAATTGAATGAAAACTTGAACTCACCAGCGTAGATGACTCTTAGTATGCACATTTAGGTTAAGGCAGGTTATGAGGATGGACGAGGATGCTCGACTAGCGAGATTAGTTACCCGGCTGATCATGAAGACTGGCATCCCGTTATGATTTAGTTAGGATGTATTTATGTTTTAGACAATGTTTATGCTTTCGCATGTTTAAACAATATTGACATTATGTTTGAATGAAATTTTCCGCTGCGTTATTTGATATTCAAGTTTAATAACTGTTTATGAATGAGTAAATCCAAAGAGTGAGGCCTCCCGGGTTTGGGGCCTTACAAGTTGGTATCAGAGCAATAGTTTGATAGATTCGGACCACTCATAGTGTCTGAACTTAAACTGTGAATGGGACCGAAAGCGGATGCCAGTACGGGTAACTCGAGCCATAGCATCAGGTATGAAGGTAGTATATATTTATATGTATAGTATGCCTTAGAAAAGGGTTAGGTAAGGACTTGTGTTCTAATGGAATCACAAAGGTGGTCAAATAGAAATGAAAAGGTAGTGTAGTGGTTAATTGTAGATGGCCAGTGTATATTAACATCTTACAGTGCTTGTTGAATTCTAATTGTTAACTAGCGTGATGACCTTGGATTCCTTGTCTTATAGAACGAAATGGCAAGGAGAGGAAACGGAAGGCGTCGTGGGGGCCATACCGGTGGTCGTAACGGTGGTCGTGGCAGGACCCCTGCACGCCAAGAGTACAGTGAAGAAGGAAGTGTTCACACTGAGCCAGAAATTAGTGTGCACGGGACTGAGCCGACTCATATCGGAGAACCACAATTCACTTTTGAACTGGAAGTGAGAGCGGCTCTGGCACACGAGTTCACTGAGTTGATGAAAGTTTCTCTGCCAGGACTATTGGCAGAAGCGTTAAAGAAGGCTAGTGAGACGGGTGGGTCTAACACGGTGGTTGGTACCCCGAACACTAAGGCAATCAACGCACCGCTTAACCGTGGTTGCGACTATAAGTCCTTTAAGGCATGTGACCCACCGGTCCTGACTGGGAAGAAGGACGCTGTGGCTACTTTTGGCTGGTGATACGTATGGAAGCCGCCATCCGTCTGAGCGAGTGTCGAGCAAATCAAGTTGTGAAATTTGCTGCTAACTCCTTGAGAGAGGAAGCATCCCATTGGTGGGAAGGTGTTTGTCAGGCTAAGGGGGACGAGACGGTTGACGCAATGCTGTGGAACGATTTGAAAATGTTGGTGATTAAGAACTTCTGCCCGAGGAATGAAATCGAGAAGGTGGAAAGAGAGTTTCTGGGATTTAAAGCCGGAAGTAAAACACATCGGCAATACACTACCAGATTCAATGAATTGGCACGTCTGGTGCCGCATCTAATCACGACTGAGGAGAGAAAGATTGCTTGCTACATCCAAGGTTTTTCGGATAAGGTTCGTACTTTCATCAAAGCAAACACCCCTAGCACCTATGATTCAGTGGTGGAACTCAGTGGTGTAGTGTATGATGACCTGGCACTAAATGATGTTGCCATTGAGGAACCCAAAAAGAAACCGAGCTTCCAAAAAAAAACAAACATGTGGAAAGATGTTTGGGGCTCGTGATTAGAGGGCTCGGGTGGATGAGATAGCGATGTGTAATAAGTGTGGAAAGGAACATATGGGTGAGTGCAGACTGGGATCCAATCTATGCTACAGGTGTGGCAAGACTGGACACTACTCACGTGAATGTCCCCAGCTCTTCAAATGCTACAACTGTGGGGAGAGTGGTCATATGAGCCGGGAAAGCACCAAGCCCAGGATGGGTGAAGCCGGGAAGGGGAAAGTTCTGGAGAAGAAAGAAGAGAGGCCCCGAGCAAAGACTCGTGCGTACGCGCTGACGCAAGACCACGCCAGGGTGGACCCCGATGTGGCGTCAGGTACATTCATCCTTGACAACACTTTTGTTTTTCTATGTTATTTGATTCGGGTGCCAGTAAGAGTTTTATATCTGTGAATTTTTGTAAACGAGTGAAGTACACTATCAGTAAGCTAGAAAGGGCCTTTAGCGTAGAAACCGCTGAGGGTAGAATTGCGAGAGTGACCGATGTAGTTGACAACTCCACGATAAAAATAGAAGGTGTAGATGCATAATATATCCCTAATCCCTTGTAATATGTATTTCATCTATGTTTAATGTAATTATTTGATGTATTAATGAAATTACATGTTTATCCTTAATGTTTACTCATATATAACGACTGTGTATTAAATGATCTGATAAATATCGATAACGTTGATCAATCATGCTATTGAAAGGCCCATTCGCACGAATGGATCATGAGAATGATCCATTCGCGCGAATAGATCATGAGAATGATTCATTCGCTAGAATAAGTCATGAGAATGATTCATTCGTACGAATGAACCATTCTAATGATTCATTCTTACGAATGAACCATTCTGCTGATTCATTCGCACGAATGAGTCCATTCACATGGATCATTCGTACGAATGGCCTCTGCACTATATATATAACTTTCACTTCATGAGCACACAATACAACACATATACACATAGAGAGACTGACCAGAGCAGAACCAACAGAACACAAACTCTTTGCACCTGTATTGTCGAATCTCTATCCGTTGAGAGTTTCCAGGTCTTGTATACAACTTCTCTACACCAAAGGGTCGATAGAAACCTTCGTTTCGACATCTAATCCGCTCGTTTCTTAAGACCCAATCCGTGTCATAGATTGGATTGCCAATCAAATCGGATTTCGCACGATTTGGTTCGGTTAATGTGTTGAATCATTGGATCAAGGTAGATCCCGATCCAACAAAGTGGTATCAGAGCCTGATTGTGCTCTAGATTCAACATAGAAAATCTAATCTTGCTTTTTCTAGCTTCTTGAATGTTATAAAGATCACTTGATCGTTGTTTAGCCACGTTCAAAACTTGTGATTATTGCTTCTGAGTGATCTGATCGTCTCAGTTTTCAGATCTGATAAAAGGATCAATCATTGGTGCTTTTTGGTGCAAAAAAGTCAAACTGCTCTCTGTCGTACGAATGGCTACTATGATGAACTTCATTCGCACGAATGGCTCCTACCATTCGCACGAATAGATCCAGTCTCCCGCTCATTTGTTCAAACTTCCAATCGCACGAATAGAACATTCCATTCGCACGAATAGAAAATTCCATTTGCACGAATAGAAAATTACATTCGCACGAATAGAAAATTCCATTCGCACGAATAGAAAATTCCATTTGCACGAATAGAACATTCCATTCGCACGAATAGACCCATTCGCATAAATCTCTTCTAAATTTTTTTCTTGTGTCGAAAAACTTCGTTTTTTACCATGTCGGACTTAGCTTTTGTTGCCAGTCAGAACAGTAAAATCCAAAACTTGTTATTAATCGATAATGAAGCTGGAAATGCTAACAAAGCACCAAAACTCATGACAATGGACGAATATCATCACTGGAAAAACAGGTTTGAGATACACATTAATGGAGTTGATACAAACTTATGGATGATGATAGAGAATGGATATCAAAAAGTGTTGAGTGAGGATGGAACTCCTGTTTTGCTTTCCCTTTTAAGCGAACAACAAAGAAAAGATTATGACTTAGAAAAGAAGGCATATGCTATCTTATCTCAGGCCATATCAAGAGAAATATTTCATCAATTCAGGCAGTTTACATCTTCAAAATCTCTGTGGGTTGCCTTAGAACAACGTCACGAAGGAAATGCTTCGTTGAAAGCTATCAATGCTAAGGCCATTAAGAAGGAATTTGATAATTTCATGTATATTGGGAATGAGTCCTTAGATGATCTATTTGAGAGTTTCTATCACTTGATGAGTGAATTGCATGCCCATGAGATCAAAACAACGAAAGAAGAAAAGGTTCAATGCTTGGCAGATGCGCTACCACCAAAATGGGATTCATTCTTGATGGTTCTCAAACAGAACAAGACTCTTGAAACCATTGATATCAATGAATTTCTTCAGAAATTGAGAGAACAAGAGGTGATGAATAAGTGGAAGTTAAAGAGAGGTGTACAAGCTCAGGATCCTTCATTGTACTATTCCACATCAACTCAACAAAATGCTCCTTTGCAGACTGCGTTTGTATCAAGCATGTCAAATGTTTCAGCCAGCAAGTCTTCAACAGCTCATGCTTCAGTTTCATCAAGCTCGGTTCCACAGCAGGGAAATACTGCTAGTACTCCTACACCAAGCCCCATTAAATTGCAAACAGACAACTTCGACAAGGTTACTATCGAAGTGGCAAAGGAACACATGGCACTGTTGTCTACCGTTGTCAATTCATATGACAGTCTTGTTTCTGGACAGGTTGGAAACAGTCATCTGACAGCAGAAGACTATGCTCAGATTGATAAGGATGAAATGGATCGAATTGATATAATGTGGGCTCTTGCAAGTGCAGTCAGAAGAGCGAGAGATTATGTAAAAAGGACAGGAAAAACTCTCGAAGAGAACAAAGACACTACTTATGGTTTTGATCTGTCTGCTGTTGTTTGTTTTAACTGTGGTGAGAAAGGGCATTTTGCTAGGCAATGTGAAAAGCCTAAACAGACTGGAAACCGCAACCCTTTCAACAACCGTCAAAGCCAACCGAAGCCACAAAATCAAAATACAGAAACAAACCTTGTTCCAGTTACTCTTGCACAAGATAAGGGCACTTCAAGTGGAACTAAAGCTATGGTTGTTCAAACAGATGAGACTGTTGATTGGTCTTTTAAATTTGGAGCTAATGGTAGTTCAGGGGATAGAGCTTACATGGCAAAGGCTGTAGAAGTAAATGAAGAATCAGATTATGATGCTGAGAGAGAGATTGCTTCAGAAAGTTCATCAGCTGCAGACGACACATCTTCAAACAGTTCTGGCTTTACAGCTGAGAATAAAGATAAATCATCTGTTGTCTCTTCAAGTCAATCGACAGCTGATGTGGATGATAACAATTCCTCTTCTGAATCTACCTGTAGCTGTGCTTTTATGGTAAAAACATCCACAGGCATTCAGGTAAATTCTGAAAGTTTTGAAAGTGAGTCTGAATCTCAAACGTGTTTAATTTGTGATGAACTTGAGAAGAAAGTTGAGACACTTAAAAGTCACAACACAGACTTAATTACTGATTTAACTAATTGTCTTGAAGCAACCCGTGTTTTAAAGGGAAACGAACTTGCCTTCAAAAACAAAATTGATCTTTTAAACAGGCAAGTTCATGAATTAGAAATCTGTGTTATCAACAAACAAAATGCCATCACTTTTTATTTAAACACGATTGATGAAACAAAGAAAAAGATGGCGCTTGTCGAATGTGATTATGAAACTTTAAATCAAAAGCTGAAAAGTTATTCAAATTCTTCTTACCTTCTTGATTACATGATTTCACGACGTCCAGGAAAGAAAAATGCTGGGATGGGATATAACAATTTTCCTCCACCGGTGTTGAATACTATGGTAAACACACCGGATGATAACCCAATCATTGACTTTAAGGTCAAAACGCCACTTGTCGTTGATCCAACCGAAAACAAAATTTCTCAACCAAAGGTTAACGATAATGGTGCTTCGACCTCCGAGTCCCAGTGTGTTGATGGAATGGTAGAAGAGTGGGATGAAGACGACGATGAGTGTCCTACTCGTGGTTTGGGACACAAAAACTCGTCTGCTCCACAGAATGACAGCATTGGTATTTCAAAATCTGCTTCTAAAAATGTTTTTAAAATTAAACCAACCAATTGCAGTCCATCTTATCCCACTACTTCTGATCAGAAGAGTCAAGTAACCAAAGCCTCATTCAAAAAGGTTAATTTTGTTAAAGTTGGAGAGTCTGTTCAATCAAACAAGTCACTCTCTTCAGCTGAACAAAAAGAAGCTAAGGCTTGTGGTTCAAAAACTCACCAAAGTGAAAATCAATACAGATCTCCAAGGTTGGTTGAGCGGAGATACTGTTTTGAGTGCGGTACAAAAGGACACATTGTTGTCAACTGTCCTTATCTTCAGAAGCCAAGTAAAAGAGTTAACCATTTTCCAGAAAATAAACAAAAGTTTTTTAAGTCAAAATCTAACTCTTTTACCCAACAACAAGTGCATCAAAAGAAAGTTAAACAAAAGATGCATGACTTGTTGGTCACTGATTCGAGTTCCACACCTGTACAAATCGTTAAGCAATCCACTGTTTACCACAAACAGTCATTGCACAAACAACATGTTTGGAAAGCAAAATCAGATGATGCTTCTAAAGACTGTACTTCAAAGTCAAATGGTTGTTCCAAAAGTCCACAAGGACAGTGGATGGATTGTACTGTTGTAGATGAGACTGGGAAACCTAAGACCGTAAAGGCTTGGGTTCCTAACCTAAACTAATTACATTCCTTCTTGTGCAGGTTGTCCTTTATAATCCTATTAGCAATAATTGGATTATTGATAGTGGGGCATCCAGGCACATGACTGGGAACTTAGCTCTCCTTTTCGACGTCAGAAATATCAAAGGGGGCTATGTTTCATTTGCAGGCGATAAAGGTGGTTTTATCTCAGCTCAGGGAACACTGTCTAATGGAGCTGTCAGCTTTGAGAAGGTCAACTTTGTCAAACAGTTGGATAACAACTTACTTTCTGTTTCTCAAATCTGTGATAAGGAGTTCAAGGTTCTTTTTGATGACAAGCATTGTTATATCTTGAAAAAGGAGTTTATGATTCCAGAAGACATGGTGGTTATGTCTGCTCCAAGAATGAATGATCTTTATATTCTTGACATGTCACAAGCATCATCCTTAGTGTCCACAGCATCATGTTTTGTTTCTAAAGCCACTGAGAATGATTCTATTTTATGGCACAAAAGAATGGGACATCTCAGTCTCAGAAAAATGAATCATTTGGTGCACAAAAATCTTGTTGAAGGAGTCACTGTGAAAAGTTTTCATCTTCCTGACGTGTGTGTTTCTTGCAAGAAAGGCAAACAAACCAAGAAATCTCATAAACCCAAATCTCAACATTCCATCACTATACCACTAGAGCTCTTACACATGGACTTGTTTGGTCCTATCAACTGGAAGAGTATTGCTGGAGACTTATATTGTTTGGTTGTGACGGATGAGTATTCAAGATATTCTTGGGTGATGTTCTTAAAAGAAAAATCTGAAACTTTTGAATATGTGGAGATTCTGATTACCAAATTGGAGTCTTTGTATAAGTTAAAGGTTAGGAGGATCCGTTCGGACAATGGTACTGAATTTAAAAATCATCTTATGGAAACTTTCTGTCAAAAACTTGGTATTCACCATGAATTCAGTGCGCCATATGTTCCACAAATGAACGGTGTTGCTGAGAGGAAGAATCGGACCTTGATAGAAGCTGCAAGGACTATGCTCGCTGACTCAAACTTACCCGTACAGTTCTGGAATGAAGCTATTGCTAATGCGTGTTACACGCTCAACCGGGTTCTAGTTATCAAGCGTCACGATAAAACTTGCTTTGAATTGTTGCATCGACGGAAACCGAACTTACAGTATCTTGAACTGTTCGGCGCTCCATGTACCATGTTGAAAAAGGATGCTCATGGCAAGTTTAACGAGAAAGTAGAGGAAGGTTACTTCTTAGGGTACAGCACTCCCAATAAAAGAGTTTACAACAAACCCTCTGGGAATGTAGAAGAATGGTATCATGTTGATGTTCAAAAGTATACCTCTCCTGCTACTGGAAAAGGTCTTCCTTGGATGTTTGATTATGAAGAACTTTTTGCCTCGTTTAATCTTCCTCCAGAATGTTCAGATGAGGAGGTTGCTGTTCAAATGATGTATGATGCTCAAAACGCACCTGATGAACATGTGCAACCTACTTCCTCATCATCTGACATTCCTGAGTCCTCCAATAACACACAAGTCACACAAGATGATGACTCTTCTTCTTCTTCAGAGTATGAGGGTTCTCGACAAGAAATAGACCAGGTGATTGAAGATCCTTCCCATGATGTTGTACAATTGAGTGATGATGTTTCACATTCTGTGGCAATTGAACAGAGTATCACAAACCTTGATCAAACTGTTGAGGTTCCTGCTCATCCTGTGGGTAGGATTGATAGAATTCATCCTCAACAGAACATTATTCGTGATCCCACATCTGGTGTTAAAACTAGGGGTCAGATCAATTCTGGAGTCTACTTATAAATCATGGAATCTGGTGTGGTCAACGATTGTGCGCATTCATGTTTCGTCTCGCAAATCAAACCACGGTCTATAATAGATGCTTTAAAAGAAGAATCTTGGGTAAATGCAATGCAGGAAGAACTACTCCAATTTCAGAAGCTCGGAGTTTGGAAGTTAGTTGATTTACCAAAAGGAGCTAAGAAGATTGGTACTCGATGGGTTCTTCGTTGCAAAAGGGATGATCAAGGAATAGTCATAAGAAATAAGGCTCGTTTGGTCGTTCAGGGATTTAGGCAAATTGAAGGTATAGATTACAATGAAGTGTTTGCACCGGTTGCTCGTCTGGAAGCAATTCGAATTTTTCTTGCTTATGCATCCTACAAAAGGTTCAAAGTCTATCAAATGGATGTAAAGAGTGCTTTCCTTCATGGAGAAATCAGTGAAGTCGTATACGTCAGTCAACCTCCCGGGTTTGAAGATCCTATGCATCGTGACCGTGTCTACAAATTGGACAAGGCACTGTACGGATTGCACCAAGCTCCGCGAGCGTGGTACGAGACACTTTCCACTCATCTTCTGAACAATGGTTTTAGAAGAGGTGTCATCGACTGCACGTTGTTTATTCGGGAAAAGGGTGGAGAACTTTTAATGGTACAGGTATACGTGGATGACATTATTTTTGGATCGACGAATGATGTTCTGTGCAAAGAATTTGAAAGAGTTATGCAGGACAAGTTCGAGATGAGTTCCATGGGAGAGATGAAGTTCTTTCTAGGCCTACAAGTAGATCAATCTGAGACAGGGATTTTCCTTCATCAAACAAATTATGTTGGAGACATACTGAGCCGATTCAGTATGACTGATGCCAAACCTGCTGGTACTCAATTGGCGATCAATCACGGGATTTCGCCTGATGACAAGGGGGAGTATATTGATGCTACTCTCTATCGAGCCATGATCGGATCTCTCATGTATCTCACGACATCTCGACCAGACATCATGTTCGCCACGTGTCTCTGTGCCCGATATCAGTCAAAACCAAAAGTCTCCCACTTAATTACTGTCAAAAGGATTTTTCGTTATCTGAAGGGTACTCCTGATCTTGGATTATGGTACTCTAATGATGATAACTTTGAGCTTACTGCATATAGTGATTCTGATTATGGTGGTTGCAAAATAGACTTCAAGTCTACATCTGCAGGGTGTCAGTTCTTTGGAAACCGTCTTGTGACATGGCAATGCAAAAAGCAGACTTCAGTGGCTACATTTACATGTGAAGCTGAATACATCGCTGCTGCCAGTTGCTGTTCACAGATTATCTGGATTCAACAGCAACTTCGGGACTACGGTTTGCAATTCTCTAACACTCCTATTTATGTAGATAATTCTGCTGCCATAGCTATCACTAAGAATCCGGTTCAGCATTCAAAAACCAAACACATCGGCATAAAATATCACTTCATTCGTGATTGTTTTGAAAAGAAACTGATTGATGTGGTTCAAATTAACACTGATTTACAAAAGGCCGACCTCTATACAAAAGCCTTTGACAAACCAAGATTTTTATTCTTGTTAGAGGTAAACGACATGAAAAAGAAGGATGACGTTGTTCCGGACCAAGAGTCGAGTCAATAATCATTTTTATCAATTACGTTCCTGTATATATTTTCTTTCTTGCGTTTATTAAAAATCTCAAAAACTCAAAAAGATTTTTCATTTTGAAATTTTAGGGGGAGAAAATGTCAGTAAGAAAATGATCTCTCGCTGAGAAAAATTATAGTACACAGACGCTAGTTATCTGAGACTCCAAAAAGATTTTCTAAATTGTGTACAGTTATTTGTGTACAGTTTGTTATTAAAAAAAAAGATTTCCCATTTTTGTACAGTCTAAAACCCAAAAACATCTGAAAAACTCAAAAATGAGAAATCGTATCCAACCTTTGGGAAGTGATGGCACACTAACCATATGTATGAAGCACATTGCATTTAATGTCATAGTGAATAGTCACACCAAGTCGACATGTGATGCATTGATAGGCTTATCTTACTGAATCTCGACCATTGATGATCAATCTATACCATATTAGATATTGTTTTGTGAGTCACATAATGGTGAAAGGATTGACGAAAATCAACAATAGAAACTAAAGGTGTTTCTCATTCTGTGCACACCAGTTATCATCGGTTTAATGAGATATCAGAAAGTAGTTATAAAATTAAAAATTAGATTCCGAAGTCGTATACGTGCCATATTGCCTTGTAAATACCTGGCTGAAGCCGTCCATGCGATTAAGAATAAAATAAAAGTATGAATCCGAATTCGTATATGTGCCATATTACCGGGTTGCAGCCTGGTTGAAGCCATCCATGGGATAGGATGAACACAAACACCGTTAGCTGCATACGTGCCATATTGCCTTGTAAATACCTGACTGAAGCCGTCCATGAGCTGATGGCTGTCACTGTGAATACTAAAAAAAAAAAAAAAAAAAAAGGATTGGTGTAGTAAAGAAGTAACAGGGAATAACTGAGATCTCATGAACTTATGATGACTGGTTAAGTAAGTTGTGCTGATTTGAAACATTAACATGTTTTGAAAAGTAATTCAAGTCAATTCTTAACTAGTGTGGGACACACAGATAATGGACTTAATCCTTCAAGATCATCTTGTAAGTGTTGAGAAAAAGTCTGCATAAGTTTAAGATGGACAAACATATCAATGATCGCATTTTGACTAAGTGTACTTAAAGCTCAGATAATTTGCAATGTTGCTGATTGCTATGAGTTTAGTACTGATCCTATGTTCGGATCTTTCTCACAAAAAGATGTGTAAATACCATTGTATAGTTGTATCTGCAAAATTCAAAATGTCTCAGATCATTAGTCACTAAGTCTGTATGATTTCTCATAAGGATCATTCTTACTAAGACATGCGTGTATATATCTTGTTGATATTATTTTCAGCACTACATATTCAAAAATCCAAAAAGATTTTACTTTTCCTGAATTTTAGATTATCTGATAAGACTCGAACGACTGTCTGAAAATCAAAATTTGAAAACCGCTTGACTTCCTGATTGATCAAATCGTTCCTTTACTTCATAAACTATTCCAAAACTTCATAATTGATCCCTCACTTCATAATTAAATGTAAATTACTTCATAATCAAATTGTTGTCAAGACCGATGTGGTCGGATACCCCATTTAACTTGAAAAGTTTAATTTGCATAAGGGGATTGTCCCATTCGTACGAATGGATGAGCAAAATGGCTCACTCGTACGAATGGATGAGGAGAATAGCTCATTCACACGAATGGACTGACCAGAATGGTCCACTCGTACGAATGAGTGGAAGAATGAATCAAGTTTAGCTCATTCACACGAATGGACTGACCAGAATGGTCCACTCGTACGAATGAATGACAGAATGAATCAAGTCTAGCTCATTCGCACGAATAGACTGACCAGAATGGTCCATTCGTACGAATGAACCAGGCCATCCTATAAAAAGGCCATTCATTCGCATTCTCAGTCTCATTCGCACAAAACAGAAATCGCATTCGCACGTCTGTTTCATCCAATTCTGATTTTGAACAAAACTCCGTCAAATCACCGATCTAATCTTTCGATTTCATTTTACAGGTATAACCCCACAAGTATTCATCAAGTGTATACCGATTCGTGGACGTTCGACTAGATTTAGGGCTCAAAACCGAAAACAAAACCTAAAAAACGTAAAAAGTGACTTAATAAACCGATTAAAATGCTAAATACTGGTTGAAAACCATAATCAAGTGTTTTGGTGTCTTTTTCGGCAAATCTTTTCGTGTCTTGGTTGATTTTTGGACAATTTGGATCGCGACCCGTCTGTCGTACGAATGGACACACTCTTCATGTTCATTCGTACGAATGAGAACTCATTCACACGAATGAGCACTCATTCACATGAATGAACACTCATTCGTACGAATGAAAACTCATTCACACGAATGAAACTCATTCGCACGAATGAATACTCATTCATATGAATGAAACTCATTCGCACGAATGAATAGGCAGAATGATCCATTCGCACGAATGAACCAACTTTTAGGGTTCATTCGTACAAAGGGAAAATGGTCCAAAAGTTCATATTTCCAAAATCTTGCATGTACTGATCTGATGTGCTTCATGTTTTTGTGTTTGCAGACTGATCGTTATGGCGAACAGAGCTCCAGTTGTTCTTAAGGCTTCCATTAAAAGCAACATATGTGCGTACATGATTCCTACATCAAAGAATGCACGACCGTTTGTCGGCATGATCGAATTTCTGTCTAGATCAAGGATTGCTCATGCTATATCCTATCACTGCACTCCATATATGTCGTACCAAAGGGAGTTCTGGGCCTCTGCCGAGATTGACTGCGAGGTATCTCCACCGGTCATACACGGGAAGATCGCAGGTCAAGATGTGGTTGTATCGGCAGCTCACATTCGCCGATTGTGTCAATTCGGTGATCATCCTAAAGATCCAGTGACACTAGATAAATATCTGGTCCGCGGATGCTTCATGAGAATAAAGTACGACGGGAATGTTGCCGAAGGAGTTTTAAATAAAGCGAACCTCTGTCCGCAGTACAAGTATCTAGGACATGTTCTTCTACATTGCCTCGGTTCCCGTTGTGGCGGATTTGATGATATGCGCGAAACAATTCAGAGCGCATTCGTTGCATTGGTGTTGAACATTCCGTTCAACTTTTCCGAGATGGTGTTCACACTTCTTAAGGAAAACATCTATCTAAAAGGGGAAAATGCATATCTTATGTACCCTAGATTCTTACAGATGGTAATAGATGACCAACTTCCTCTTCTGCCAATGTCAGACATCGACATGATCAAGCTAGAACACATGACGGATGTCACTCTAAACAGAGTACAGACGTACAGGGGAAGATCAACAAAGCCACCTCACAAACGACTTATTGGACATCTGGCAAATCCAGATTATGTGGCACCAACAAACAGAAAATGGCGTCATGATAACAGTGATTCTGACAGGGAGGATATTGTTGTACCTCCAGCTGACGACCAAGATGATGACGACCAAGATGGTCAGGGAGATGGTGGCAATGCTCCTAATGTTCCATCTACCGCTGCCACCACCCACACTGTTGCTGCTATAGATTCTTCCCTTCCAACTAACCCAGAAGACGTTAACCTGGACACCGTCCTGTTTACTGATTCTGAGGACACTGAAGTCGAATTTGTAATCAGTCAACAAGGGGCAAGATTGGTCGCAACAAAACGAAAAAGGGGAGCAGATCAAGGAAGCTCAAGGGTTGATGATGACGTTAGGGATGCTGACTTTGTCCCTGACTGTCCACAAGTATCTGCTGCTCCTTCTTCCCAATCTACCCCAGTCAAGAAAGGAAGAGTAAAGAGAATGGCCAAACGCCAAAAGTTTAAACTTGTCAGAAGGACGGAGAGCACCTCTGCTACTACAGCAACTTCCACCAGGTCTGAGGCTCCAATGTCAACATCTATGCCTCAGACACAAACTGTGCCTCCTCCCATCTACACGACTGCTCCTACATCACAGCCATCAACTATTCGAACTGAATCTTCAATGTCACTGCCGACTGTCTCTCTACACGACTAGATCAGTACTTTAAACAGTTTGGTACTTCGTTTACTGGCTCAGAATGAAGAGCAATCAAAGCGTATTGATCAACAGGGCTCGCAGATCAGTCAGTTGACTCTGCAAAATACTGAACAAGCCCAAGCCATCACAAGTCTTTCCACTAGGTGTAATGATCAACAAGCCCTCCTTCTCACTGCTACAAACCAGAATCAAAAGTTGCCTACAACTGTTGATGCACATACTCAGAGGATACAAAGGCTAGAGGAGGAAAACAAAAAGCTGTTGGAAGACTTAGAAAGCAGAAGAGACCCGACACCCAGAATTGAGGGTGCTCGCAATGATGGTGATGATGGTGACGATGATGATGATGATGGTGACGATGATGATGATGATGATGACGATGATGATGATGATGATAACGATGATGATGATAATAATGACAAAGATAAGGATGATGGTGCCAATGCTGGTGCTGCATCAAGTGCATCAAAGATAGCAGAAGCAGAGGCACGCACAAAGCAAAAATCAGACAAATCAGAAGGACCATCATCAGATTCACAAAAGGGCACTGAAGGTTGATAGTTTTTGTTTTAAGTGTTTTAAGTTGTCTTATTGTAAATATTAGATTATTATGTAAATAATATCAGTTTTATTTTGATTAAATCAATGAAATTTCTTATTCTCACATGTTTATTCTTTGTTTGTTTATGAAAATAGTTTTGGATGTGATACCTCTCAAGCAACAACCTTCAAAGTTAACTTATGTGCTTGACATGCAAGGGATCATCCAACATTCAGTTATTTATGACAAAGAGGAAGGGGAAATCGTACACTGCTTGTCAAAAGAACAGGTTGCCGAGCTATTTCAAATGAATCCCGACGAAGTCATTACTGAAGAGGCATCTGTTCCAACAACTGATTATCCCTCTTCTAACGAACTAGAAGACGTTGATGAGGTTGAAGTCGAAGACATCACTGATCAAGAATATCCAAAGTACACATCAGTAGATGGTGATGATCTTCCCTCCTTCGTGGACTTATTCACTCAGCAGTCCGACGAGGAGGTCAACCGCATTATCGACAACAAACAGGATGAAGCCGGTCCCTCCACTATTGACATTGACGAGCTGAATGAACGTAAAAGTCAGTGGATGGAATACATGGCCGAATTAAAGAAGAACTCAAAGCCCTCTCCTCCAACCAAGTACACTAAAGTTTATCGACTCAAAGGACACAAGTCTGATGGTCGTATAATCAGTTGGGCATACTTCAACGACTTAAGCTGCTATGCTATAAAAAGAGAGAAGGGCATACAATATTTCAGGTACCCTCATGATTTCAAGACGCTGCCCACATTTGAAGTAAATCAATTGGCGCGTCTAAAGCTTCTATACAGCAAATCTTCCGGTCTATCCGAATGGTTTGAACGTCAATTACAATACGAATACCGGAAGAAGTGGGTGAACTTCAAGCCACAAATGCATACACGTTACATTCATAAGGAAAAGGTTCATCCAATCACCAAGAAGCCCCTAATTGTCTTAAAGTGGAAACCTCCAATGATCATGAAGAAGATTCCTTTAAGGAAAATGATCCAGGACTTCTCAGATCAGTTCAAATGGTGGTACTATGATGGGCGTACTGGTGAAGCTGTTTTAGTGCTTTGTAAAGAAGGGTCATGGGAGACCATCAGGGTCTTTGATCCCTTGTGGCTGACCAACTTGTCTGAACAAGATGTTACAACTTTATACTAATGTCAGCCGTTTTTTGAAGTTGCAGATATAGACCAGGCGTTGCAGTATGTGAAAGTGATACGTATATGCTTTGCTTTTGACATACACGTCGGGGTCAACTGGAAAACTCGTACAAAAGAGATGTTGAAGACCAACTAATGTTAGTTAGGTCATTTTAAAGGGATCTAGGTCCAAGGGGGAGTATGTAGATGCATAATATGTCCCTAATCCCTTGTAATATGTATTTCATCTATGTTTAATGTAATTATTTGATGTATTAATGAAATTACATGTTTATCCTTAATGTTTACTCATATATAATGATTGTGAATTAAATGATCTGATAAATATCGATAACGTTGATCAATCGTGCTATTGAAAGGCCCATTCGCACGAATGGATCATGAGAATGATCCATTCGCGCGAATAGATCATGAGAATGATTCATTCGCTAGAATAAGTCATGAGAATGATTCATTCGTACGAATGAACCATTCTAATGATTCATTCTTACGAATGAACCAATCTGCTGATTCATTCGCACGAATGAGTCCATTCACATGGATCATTCGTACGAATGGCCTCTGCACTATATATATAACTTTCACTTCATGAGCACACAATACAACACATATACACATAGAGAGACTGACCAGAGCAGAACCAACAGAACACAAACTCTTTGCACCTGTATTGTCGAATCTCTGTCCGTTGAGAGTTTCCAGGTCTTGTATCCAACTTCTCTACACCAAAGGGTCGATAGAAACCTTCGTTTCGACATCTAATCCGTTCGTTTCTTAAGACCCAATCCGTGTCATAGATTGGATTGCCAATCAAATCGGATTCCGCACGATTTGGTTCGGTTAATGTGTTGAATCATTGGATCAAGTTAGATCCCGATCCAACAGAAGGTCATAGGTTCCCTGTCAGATTGTTTGTTATGGTTTTGGGAGGGTTTGATGTCGTGTTGGGTATGGATTGGTTAACTGCCAACGAAGCACAAATCATATGTAAACGAAAGATAATCCGACTCAAGGCTCTGGATGGTAGCAAAGTCGAGGTCTTTGGAGATCATGACGCCCCGATGCCAAATGTCATCTCGATGATTAAGGCAACAAATTACTTGAGGCACGGATGCGAGGCTTATCTGGTGTACGTAATTGATAAGTGTAAGGAGGTGAAGGAACTAGAAGATGTACTCGTGGTACGCGAGTACCCGGAGGTGTTTCTAGAGGATTCGGCTTGGGATACCACCTGACAGAGAGATTGAATTTCGAATTGACTTAGTACTAGATGCCAAGCCCATGGCTAAGGCTCTATATCGATTAGCACCAGTGGAGATGAAAGAACTTATGGCCCAATTAGACGAATTACTTGAGAAGGGATTTATACAACCGAGTATCTCGCCTTGGGGGCTCCGGTGTTGTTTGTGAAGAAGAAGGATGGTTCGATGAGAATGTGTATTGATTATCGCGAGTTGAACAAACGAAAGGTGAAGAACAAGTACCCTTTACTAAGGATCGACGACATGTTCGATCAATTGCAAGGCGCAAGTTGGTTCTCAAAAATTGACCTTCGATCGGGGTACTATCAGTTGAAGGTGAGGGAAGAAGACATACCGAAAACTGTATTTCGCACGCGTTATGGACATTTCGAGTTCCGCGTAATGTCTTTCGGATTGACGAACGCCCCCGCAACGTTCATGGATTTGATGAATAGGGTATGTCGACCGATGCTGGATCGATTGGTAATTGTGTTCATCGATGATATCCTCATCTACTCCAAGAATGAGGGTGATCACGCATGTCACTTAAAGGAGGTGTTGGAGGCCCTGAAGAAGGAAAGGTTGTATGCTAAGTTCTCCAAATGCGCGTTCTGGCTTAGGGAAGTCCAGTTCCTAGGTCACGTCATTAACCCGAACGGCATTATGGTTGACCTAGCAAAGATAGTAACGGTAAGGGAATGGAATATTCCTAAGACGCCAACTGAAATCCACAATTTTTGGGATTGGCAGGCTACTATCGGAGATTCATCCAGGATTTCTCGAAAATAGCTTGGCCGTTGACAAAGTTGACTCGGAAGGAGGTAAAGTACGAATGGGGTTCGACCCAGTATGAGGCGTTTAAGGAATTGAATGAGAAGCTAACCAAAGCTCCAGTCTTGGCCCTTCCCGAGGGCAATGAAGACTTAGTGGTATACTCTGACGCTTCGGGTCAGGGATTGGGATGCGTGTTGATGCAACGCGGGAGAGTGATCGCGTATGCGTCACGGCAGTTGAAGATTCACGAAGCTAATTATCCGACTCACGATTTGGAACTTGCTGCTGTCGTATTCGCATTGAAAATCTAGAGGCACTACCTTTACGTGGTGAAGTTTACTATTTACTCCGACCACAAAAGTTTGAAGTACTTCTTCGAACAAAGGGAACTTAATATGAGGTAGAGACGATGGTTGGAACTATTGAAAGACTATGACTGTGAAATCATATACCATCCTGGAAAGGCAAACGTGGTGGCTGACGCTCTAACTCGAAAGGATGTGACTGCTCCTATTAGAGTGAAAGCTTGCCAGTTGGTAGTAACATCAGATGTGGTGAGGGAAATTGAAAGGGCACAAGATGAAGCACTTATGGAAGAAAACATAAAGAAGGAAAGGATGGTTGGCCAACATGACAAGTTGGAATATAACACCCTTGGTGTTAGGACACGTTTTGGACGGGTATGGATACCTATGGGTGGCGAGCTTAGAACCAAAATCTTGGATGAGGCTCGTAAGTCTAGGTACTCTATCCATCCTGGTACCAATAAAATGTACCAAGATCCGAGGAAGGAATACTGGTGGCCTGGAATAAAACATGAGGTGACAAAGTATGTAAGCAAGTGCTTGACTTGCTCACAAGTAAAGGCCAAACACCAGAAACCGTATGGAAAGATTCAACCACTTGATATACCGGAATGGAAGTGGGAACACATTACCATGGACTTCATAACCAAGCTACCTCGCACAGCTAAAGGTCATGACACCATTTGGGTAATTGTGGACCGTTTAACGAAGATTGCTCATTTCCTACCTATTTGCGAGAGGTTAGCGGAAGTATTTGTTAATGAAGTAGTAGCACGGCATGGGATGCCTTTGACGATCGTATCTGACCGGGACACACGATTCACATCGAGGTTCTGGAAAAGATTTCACGAGTGGGCACGAGGCTTAATATCAGCACGACATACCACCCACAAACGGATTGTCAGTCCGAAAGGACCATTCAGACATTGGAGGATATGCTTCGTGCTTGTATTATCGAATTTGGCGGCAGTTGGGACAGTCATCTTCCGTTAGCCGAATTCTCCTACAATAATAGTTATCACACGATGATAGGCATGCCGCCTTACAAAATATTGTATGGGAGAAGATGCAGGACCCCAGTTTGTTGGGGTGAGATTGGACAGAAGGAATTAGGAAGTACTGAAGTCGTAAGAGAAACATCGTAATGGTTTGATCAAATCAAAGCAAGAATGAAGGCCGCACAAGATTGTCAGAAATCCTATGCGGATAAATGACAAAGGCCTATTGAGTTTGATGTTGGGGACAGAGTAATGTTGAAAGTGTCACCCTGGAAGGGAATCATACGATTCAGGAAGAGAGGAAAGTTCAGTTCGAGGGTTGTCGGACCATTCAGGATAACGGCACGGGTTGGTGAAGTCGCTTATCGGTTAGAGTTGCCTGATGAGTTAAGTGGGATTCATCCTACCTTCCATGTATCACACTTGCGAAAGTGTTTGGCGGATGAATCGGCTCACGTACCACTTACTGACATCGAGGTCGACAACAGCCTTAACTACATTGAAGAACCAGTGGCCATCTTAGACAGAAAGGAGAAGCGTTTGCGTAAGAAGATTATTCAATTGGTTAGAGTCCAATGGAAGCACAGAAATGGATCGGAATCTACTTGGGAAACGGAGACGGAAATGAGGGAGTCGTACCCTCAACTATTTGACTTATGATAGGTTTCGGGGACGAAACCTATTGTAAGGGGGTAGACTTGTAACATCCCAAAAATAAAACGACAGTGATAATAACGGAATAAATGAACGAGGCATGACGGGTCGGGCGGATGGTCCGGCGGGCTAGAAGGGGCGAACATAGGGGGAGCCTCCCCTATAAATAGCCTAAGTCACCACCCTTTCTCTCATTAGCAACATCTAGAGAGAGAAACCGTAGAGAGAGAAAGTTGGCGGATCGACCCAAGATTTCAGCAAAGTGTTGCTCCATAGCTCGTGAGAAGAACCTTCGAATCAGAAGCTCGATACAGGTAACGATCTAGCCTAGATCTGAGTGTTTGTTCGTTTTTGGGTTTTTCGGGTTTTGGATGAAAAGGTAACGTTTTTACGGATTAAACTGGAAGAAAAACATAGATTTGAGTCCCTTAATGAAAAGCAAACGTTTTGAATGTAAACAAGTTTGGAATCTTGACGTGATCAGACCCGAATGCGAAAGTTAGGGTTTTTGCGGGGAAGCAGATCCTGCGTACTTATCAAGTACGCATGAAGAGGATCATGCGTACTTATGAAGTACGCATGATGAGGGTCCTGCGTACTTATCAAGTATACATGAAAAGGGTCCTGCGTACTTATCAAGTACGCAGGAAGCAATGTTTGCGCACTTATCAAGTACGCAGGAAGAAGGCCCTGCGCACTTGCTAAGTGCGCAGGCATGAGGCTGGTTAGTAAAGTCAGTATAGTTGCCAAAATCAGAATGGTTAAACCGGTAGAGTCAGGATTAGGTCTGATGTGTATTTAACTAATCAATTCAGATCGGAAGTGACGTTGTTGGACCTTTGTTTAGACAACCCAGATTAGCTTATCAGGTGAGTTCTAGAGCCCTCTTTTGAATGTTTTAATGATGTTTTTGGGCTGGTGTGCATACATACGAGACGATGTTTACGAAATGATGCTTATGAAACTATGTTTACAAAATGATTCTTATGAAACAATGTTTACGAAATGAAATGATTTGGAAGGAACAGCTTATGAAAAGAAAGTTTTATGAATGGAATGTTTACGAACGAAATGTTTATAAAAAAATGGTTTAAACTGAAGGTAAAGGGTTTTGAAAATGAATGAAATGTTTTATGAAAAGAAAAGAAAGGGCAAAGGTTTTTAAGAAGTCATTACAAATCTAATTTGTAGAATGAATGGAATTGACGAATGAAGTCTGGGAATGTAATTCCCAGCCTTGTGGTAGATTATGGACAGCGAGCCATAGTTTCCATAAGAACAACAGGGGCAGTGTCTTTATGGCCTGTCAATGGTTATGATGTTGTACAACTGGTAAGGGAGTAACGAAGGTTACTCATTGGTTAACGTGACCCTACGAAGGTTTATTATGATCCGACGGTGTTATGGCCGTGAGCCATAGCCGTTGATGGAAGTTGTCGGTTTATGGACATGGGAGCCACAGGGGCAACTAAATGAGTATTGTCGGTCCTCGTGCAGTTAAGCCTTGGGGGCAATACAAAAGAGAATTGAAGAAATGTATTGTATTGTCGGTCTTTGTGCAGTTAAGCCTTAGGGGCAATACAATACTAAATGATAGAACGAATGGTAACACAGATTTGGATAATAATGTATGACTTAAATGAATGTTAAATGTTTTAAACGAACGATCCGTTCAACGGTGTTTATGATTATGATAAAATGTTTAAATGTTTTTAATGATGAACAAAAGGCCATGTTTTCTTATACATAATGTTAAACCCTAATGAATTATTGATTAATAATCCATTTCTTAAATCGAATGAAAACTTGAACTCACTAGCGTAGCTGACTTTTAGTATGCACATTTAGGTTAAGGCAGGTTATGAGGATGGACGAGGATGCTAGGCTAGTGAGATGAGTTACCTAGCTGATTATGAAGACTGGCATCCCGTTATGATTTAGTTACGATGTATTTATGTTTTAGACAATATTTACGCTTCCGCATGTTTAAACAATGTTGACATTATGTTTGAATGAAATTTTCCGCTGCGTTTTTTGATATTCAAGTTTAATAACTGTTTGTGAATGAGTAAATCCAACTAGTGAGGCCTCCCGGGTTTGGGGCCTTACAGGTTTAGGTTTTTTGGGGTGCGGGTGGAGGGGGTTTAGGTTTTTGGTCCGGATTAGAGTTCGATGAGACGGTTCCAACGCCGCTGGAATGAGCTCAATCGTAGTTCGTTTGACCCACTTCTTAGCGTTTCTTAGCAAAAACCACTTCTTAATGGAACCTTCCCCTATATATTTATATATATATATATATATATATATATATATATATATATATATATATATATATATATACCCATATGTTATATATAGAATAAATTTTTATGTTAATGCAAACTTTGAAGTTTTGAATTGATTATAGTGGTAAGTATGAGTTTGAAACAAAATGTTATTGTATAAAACAAAAATATCAGAAAATCTTGGATGTTACAAATGGACCCCAAACTACTTCAATATCGGGAACTTATACTGGGCCGTGAAATCAATTGAAACCGTGAACCAATTCTGATCAGTAAACCAGAATTGAAACCGTGAAACAAAATTAACACCGTAAACTACTCTAAACCGTGAACTTCTTCTTACCCGTGAACCTTACCACAACCCGTGAACTTCAGAAGTCGTGAACTCAGATGCCCCGTGAACTTTAACCCGAGAACCTGAACCCGTGAACTTTCCCGGGATGTAAGCAAGCCGTGAATCCTTACCGTATTCCTAGCCGTGAATGCAGACCCGTGAACTCTGAAACGCGTGGAATTCCCGTGATGTAAACCGTGAATCAAGCTTGGACTTGATTTCAATTCCTAAAGTAACTCCTACAATTAAGGAATTCAAGTTTTGAACCTCAATGTAAATCCCGATGAACACGTTGAATTTTCTCAATCAAATTCAACCCAGAATTCATCTTCTTAGCAGCAAAATAACCGTGAATTCACGAGAAAAACTCGATTCTCAGCAGAAAACTATGACAATCCTTCACAAAGAAAACTGATTAGAACCGAAACTTAACTTAATACAGTAGACAGTACCTCAAAAAGCGATGATTCTTGAATCATTGATATCAAAACCGAGCCTTGAACGACTTCAATGGCTCGGATACCAATTGTAAGTCCCTTAGATCTCCATGGATCTTCGATTAACACACAATAACAACTATGATATTAAGTCTCACAATCAATAGGCGGAAACTATTGATTGTGGTGATTCAAGAACACAAGGATTCAATGTAATAACTCGTTAGATTTCTTGAGAGAATTACACAAAAAAAACAATAAGAACCGCTAACCCTACTCGGTTAGGGTTTACATGTATATGTACCTAGTCTTATTAACTAGGCATGTATACATAAACTCGGCCCCCAAGGCCGGTCCAAAACACCCAAACCATGAATGCTTGGTTGACGGTTACAACCTACACAACATCAAAACTGAGCGTAATCATACTTAACAGTCTTGGTCTAACACTACTAAATTAACTAAAGAATGCACTAAACTGAGTACGAATCAAACTATCAAAACGAAGAACAAAGGGAAATATCAGGAATAGAAAGAACACTACCTAGGTCGGAATCCTACTTGTAAAGAACAATTTCTACCGGTTATGGACTATCATGGATCTGGGTTTCTAAGGATAACAACTATAGATAACCTAGTGGATCCCTAATCACTCTCAGGGTGTCACCAACTAAGGAACCTAAAGTGTATTAAACTCACCAGATTTGGAGCACTTCTCAGGTATTTTCAACTATGATATTGTACCCTAATGAACAGAATACCTCTCAGTCTCGCCGTCCACAATACACTCAAAGAATGCACGGGGTAATCTCAGGATAACTACTATGACTTGACTAACAACGATTACTAGACACCTAATACTAACGCCCCCTAGGACTGTTAACACTCAGATTCCTAATGACGAAGACTAGACAACTAATTCTCACCTCTCGGGTATTGAACTAGGACACACATTCACTTCTAAATAGGGTTCAACTAACGTTCTTATGGATCACTACGTCTAGAAAACCACTCAGGTCATAAACAACAAGCAAACAACCTAAACACGCATCTATTTATGAAAGACATTCAACAAGATAACATGGAGAACATTAATCAACTCAAAACCCGAATCAAACATGCACTAACATGATAATAATTAACTAAAGATCTTTTACACAATCATAAATCCATTCAACATAACCAAAACTGGTAAAAACTAAAACTTTACGAAGTATTCATCATTAGACCTAGGCAGTTTTATAGTTTTAGACTAGGATTGTGTTTAAACGACCAAAACAGTAGTAAAAAGCATAAACCATGGTATCAAACACTCAATCCAAACACAAAGATGCATTCTTGAAAAGCGAATAAGCTAATACTAACGAATTCGGATCCAAGGATGCAAACTTTTGCCTTGATTCTTCCTCCAAACTCCCAAAATCGCCTCTGGACTCCCCTTAGATGGCTAATAATTGAACTCGTTGAATACTGGGATAATAATCTATTTAAATCGAATGAGCATTTTTTTCTCGGATTTTCCATCTCTCACATACCGCGAGAGATTTATCCTGGTCCTTCGCGTATCACGAAGGACAATTTAGTCGCGCCCGAATTTCTTCTTTCTCGCGTAGCGCGAGGAGTGTCTGCTCATTCTTCGCGTACCACGAAGGGACTATTTTCACTTTTTTTTTCACTCTTGAACTTCAGGCTTCATTCTCGTGCTTGGTTTTCTCGGGTTTTCACTTGTATTCATCATAAGCACATGAGAACATAACAAAGACTCAAAATGAACCAAAAACGACTCAAAACAAATAGAAAACTACTTAAAATGACACGAAAACAAAGGAATAAAGATGTGTGCTTTGTACTACATCAAACATCCCCACACTTAACCTTTTTTCATCCTTGAAAAAGTCTGCAATGGAATCATAACTTAGATCTGACTCTACTAATCAATTACCAATTAGCACAAATATACTCACGCGTTAAAAACCAACAATTAGTATTTCTGTACGATTAAACCCAACCGCCAACTATCTAGCCCCGTAATGTGTTCTAATTCCAATTAATACAACAATCAATCAACCTATGTAACTCACACTTAGAAGTTATAGCTCTACCTAATCTCGTCTCACGGTCATGTTTAGGCATGGGTTAAACGATATAGATTTGCCCACCACGTTAAAATAAGATTAACAGGTTTTTAGAAATCAATGGAATATGGAATGAATAGATGGGAATGAGCATTAATTTAAGCATAAGAACTTTCGTCTAGAGGCTTCTCAACCAAGTCACTATCCCTGAAGCTAACACATAGACTAGATTCTAAACGTCTAAGCACATAAATCTTACTTAGGAGTGTATCCTACAAGTCGCCATCCCAAAGCGTAACACATAAGCAAGACTCATATTTCGAACAATTAAGCTCATAGTTTTGGAATTATGGAATGGGCACCACTGAAACTCGGATTTATTCTCATAAAAAGATAGTGGTGTGCCATGAAAATTTTCAAAAACCTCTAAAGTTTAGCTTAACGTGGTACCTATCACCCTATATTGACAGTTTCAGTATTACCGTTACCCTAAGATGAGTACATACAAGATTTCGTTAATTTATTATGTGATTAATTCTAATTAACACTCACATGCTATTTAAGTTATTCAAGCTGACTGGGTCTATCAAAACATCACTAATTAGATGCGTTTTCTATTATTTATATTATTTAAACTCAAACAAGTAGATCCAGTTGTACTATCATTTCCCATTTATTATTCAAAACTTATACTTTCAAAGGACATTTTTTCAAAAACATTTTCAATTTTTTTGTATTTTTGAAATTTTTATTTTTATAAAGACAAAAACATAAACTAGACACTCCATCCCCACACCTGAAAAACACATTGTCCTCAATGTGAAGCAAGACACAACGAAAATAAAAATGCAAAAATAACAAGAGGAAGCGACTTAGCTGGTTAATGTAGACGCAAACAAATGCGCAGCTCTTCGCATACCGCGAGGAGGTGGCATTTAAGCCGGCCAAGTGGTTTGGCTCTCGTGTACCGCGAAGAACACCCATATATTCCACGCGTACCGCGAGTGACCTATGTTCACAGAAAGTATAGAAAAATTTTCAGTTTTTATACTTAGAATATTTTTGACCCTTTAAAAGTTTTCTTCACCCAAAATCCTTAAAACCCTGTCCCAAGCATAAAAACATATGTAAAGTTACCTGGAACTTTGTTCTTGGTGATTTTCCTCACCGAATCGAGCGTGAATCCCTGCAAGACATGACACATACAAAAAACAATACCGAAAAACACAAAAAAGATACAGACTCATACCAAGAAAAGCATACAAACTCTACATCCTGGGCACTTGCCCGAGAATCAAACAAGCATATCAGGAGGCTTCTACTTGATCATAATCGGCACCGCCTTCATTCTACGCGGTCTACCGATCCTCCACAACTTCAGCAAACTTCTATTCCTCATAACTATTGAACTCATATCACATTTTGCACTGAAATCCTTCCACCACAACTTAAATCTACCCGGTCCGAATGTGAGACGATTTAAATATCCCAACAAACTGTCACCCCTAAACATCTCCACAGTTGGGGTTTCCACTATCCTCACATTATCAGATTCACTTAACGCTCGTGTCCTCTTACGGTGTGGCCTAGACCTAGGGGCACTAGAGCTAGGGGTCGGATCAACAACTCTCTCCTCAGAACAAAGAATAGGTAGAGGTTCAGGAATTGGGTTTTCTATGGGTGTGACCTCTAGACCTTCACCAAGATCATCAGGATACTCAAAAATCTCCACTAACTTCCACACACTTGGAGTTTTTCCTATGATCTCATCTGACTCTGCTATAATCTCTAGCAGATCATCAGGCACCTTATCGTCGTATTCATCCGGCTCATCTAACAATCGCTCCAACTCTACCGCCCAATCAGATGGTTCTTCTAAATTTGGGGCGGTTCACCAATTTCTAACACTGGATCAGAGTACTGCTGGTAGTCCACGAAGGCATAAAGCATGCACACGGAGTGGCTATGCCCGCCAACATCCTCCACAGACCCTGTGGCATCAAATATAACCGACTCATCTCCCACATGAAGTGTGAGTTTCCCGTCAAAGACATCGATTAAGGTGTTGGCGGCTGTCACACCTCGCCAAGGTGGAAACGCGAGGCGTAACATTTACTGGTTTCCAAAGCATATGATTACCGCAAACACATACATGTAGTTGGATACATAATCAAGTTTAAAATATTTACATCACAAAATATCAACTTGAGTTTACAAAAGTTTAAGATTTCGCAATTATGACTCAAGACCATGAGTTATACGAGAGAAATCCTCCAAAATCCGTATCCACATGCATGCATGTAACTTACATTGCTAACCTGAGGACCACCTTCAATTTCCTGAAAACATACTTAAAAAGTGTCAACACGAGGTTGTGAGTTCACAAGTCATTATCAAGATTTATCATAAATCCAGAGTTTAAACATGATCATTTTCCTATCAAAACTCTTTGTATGTATAACCAATGAATCTGAACATTACCATGATCAATTGACCCCATTTGTAAGCTTGCAAGGAATACAAAATAATATGTAATGCACGAGACCGTAACCAAACCCCAACTTTTTGTGTCTCCCCTCGCCTTTCTACGAGTAAGATAATATGCGGTCATTCGGTCATTTGGACCCCTGGTTAGCGCGACTAACCATGACCGGAGGCGTCACCCCCAGTAGTACTATCCATAGAATCTCGGGCTAAATCCATAGCTAATGGTTACTAAGTTTTTATTCCGGGGACTTTAAGCGCTTTATTTTTCCCTCAATGCACACATACGGTCTGATCATTTGTTCATTCATTTACATATGAAAATTCTTTACAAGTATGTTTCCACCCCAAAACATTTCAAAAACTTAGAAAAAGGGGTTAGTGAAACTCACCTCGATAGTATGAATGCTAGCAAATACTTGAATAACCATAAATCCCGCTTATCCGTATCCTAATTACACAAGGATACTATACCCGTTAAGACTACCCGTCTTAAACGCAAGTTGTTCATCCGACTTAACTATTCCTGTTAAGTACGTCTTTGTTTATCTAAAACAATGTTTTCTCATGACAACTCGTTGGTGATTATTATTCCAGTCTAGACGCTTTATTTATTTTCTGGAAAAATATTATATTTCCATATTGGTGACTTGTTACGTTTATCAAAAATAGATATTTATTTTTGCAACATCTTATAATATATTTTTATTATATTCCATGTATTATCATATAATTATTTCCTATCAATAATTATGTAAACCACAAATATCGTTCAAGTTTGTACTAAGCATGTCATTTATTCGACGAGCACATAAACCATGTTTAACACATAACTAAAACTTACAAGTTCTATGTTCTTTAAGTGTTTCGTCTAACACTTTTCATGATTTATTTTCAAGACATCGAAACGTTTCCTTATTTCATGTTCATACTCTCTATCATGTCTCTAATTTAACAACTTGACAACAATACATACATGTATACATACACATAGCAAATCTTTTCCAAGTTTAGCAATTTATCATCATCCACTCATATATATAAGTTTTCGACTTCATGTATGCATGTAAGTATATTTGTAACCTTCTCAACTAATCTTAATAATAATATACATACTCATACATACCTTTATTTATTTCCAAGTTAATAAGTTTTTAAACACATATAGATACACCTATCACGATTTTTATACATGCCTTCATACTCTTAACCATTTTCCCATTTAATATCTACAAATCATGAACATGTATATTCATTTTGATCTCTTTATATTAACATATGATTTCATACAAAAAAAACAATCTTCCGAGTTAGTAAACTTTATACATATTTACTTCACTTTCTCATCAAGTATTCCCGTGTTATTAACTACATCACACATATATATATATATATATATATATATATATATATATGTCTCGATCCATATATATATGTATGAGTCTCATTTTTCATCCATTATTATACCTACCCACAATTTATACCTTACACCCCATCATTATGTGATTAAACAACAAAATTTGTCATAAAATAATCAAACAATAAATCCTACACATATTCACACAATTTTCGGCCCATACATATATATTTACTAAAACTATAGTTTTTAAACTTAATAAGTTAAACTTTTATAAAAACTCTTTTAATCTTTTAAATATTTTGTTACTTCGGTGAACAACGAGCTTTAAACTACAAATAAAGACAAAGACGAAGAGTGGTGTCGGTATCATACCACTAGACAAGCTAGGTGAAGAATAAAAAAGTAGAAGGATGGTAGAGGCTCGTGATGTTACAAAAACCCGACTACTAGACTCCAACCTTCCTTGAATCTCCAAGGCTTCTAGCTATCTTCTCTATACTTGAGTTCTTGAATCAAAGTGTGCAAAGTGTATGCACATATGTGTGCATCGACATTTATAGGGTGAAAGGGATGGAGATAGTGTGTTGGTCACACTATCATCATTACTAATGATGGTGGCTCATGATGGATGGTACTTATGGATAGATCTTCTCTTGAAAGAGTATGGTGAATGTGTGTGCACAAGTGTGTGTGTGCCGTATATATGCATGTAGATATCAAGAAGTTGGAGTGTTGGGATTGCTCTAATTATTACAAGGCATGGTTCAAGGACTAGTATGTGACACTTGCTTGAGTCTTTAGTTGAATGAGAATGTTCATATGACACAACATCATGAGAAAAGATGGGTTTGGTGGAAGTTTGACAAGTGGGTGGCCCTCCCCTTAGGTGGTTCTCGGGCGAAGGGTGCACAAGGGGGGTGGGTTTGGGTCTTGTTCCATCATTTAACTAAGTCTATGTATTAGTCAAGCCATTTTTAGGTGGGGTATACTCGGTAGGTGTTCCCGTGATCTAATACTCGGTGTAAAATTTTAATGATCACATAACTTATATGTTTTATGTTGTTTGACTAGTCTCCATAATTTACTAGTTAACCCGTCATAGTTATTATTTTAACTAATATAATACATGTATACATAAAATAATATAAAACCATATAACGATTATTTATATGTCAACTTTTATAAAAGTTTAGTCACCAATGTTTATGTTTTTACGTTAAAGCGTGTCCCTAGACTTTTGTTAGAATAAAATTCTTGTCAATCACCAACGACCTTACCTTGCAGGTTATCACTGTTTATTTTCCTAGTAATTCTTATCAGTTACTATTTTGATACAAGTTTCTTTGCTAGACTCCTTGACTTTACTTAGTTAAAATAAAACTTCAGGAAATATATGTTATGAACGTGCATTTATGTAATATGGATATTGACCTGAAATATTGGGTGTCATATTTTCCCCATGTTAAAGAGAATTTCGTCCCGAAATTCATTTCTTGACATCTTGACTTGGAGTTTTCGTGAACAAGGACGGATACTTGGCTTTCATTTTATCTTCCCGCTCCCACGTATACTAGGGGCTGCGCTTTGAAGTCCAACGTACCTTAACCAATTTAACCCGGCTACGCCTTGTTTTCTGAACCTTCCAATCTGTGACTTCAATGGGTTCCTCAACGAAGTGCAGCTTGTTATCTATATGAATCTCATCAGGCGGTATAATTAATGTCTCGTCTGATAAGCACTTCTTGAGATTTGACACATGAAACGTATCATGTACATTGCTTAGTTCTTGTGGCAAGTTGAGCTTGTATGCTACAGGGCCAACCCTAGCCAATATTTCAAATGGTCCAACATACCTAGGGTTAAGCTTGCCACGGTTGCCAAATCTAGCAACTCCTTTCCATGGTGAGACCTTCAACATGACGCGGTCCCCAACTTGGAATTCTAATGGTCTTCGTCTGTTATCCGCATAACTCTTTTGCCTGTCACGGGCGGCCTTCAGACGAGCCTTGATCTTGAAGATCTTGTCGGTAGTCACCTGAATAACCTCAGGACCGATTAAATGCTTGTCGCCAACTTCCGCCCAACATAGCGGTGAACGACATTTTCGACCATACAAAGCCTTAAATGGAGCGGATTTGATGCTAGTGTGGTAACTGTTATTGTGACACCCGACATTTCAGGTCAATATCCGTACATGTATTAAACAAGTTTACGTTATAATTATTTTGTGATTTATTTAATTTCACAAACAAGGACATTAAGGTCTAACAAAGACCGTACATGGTCTCATTTTAAATTTTTGGTAATTCTGGGAGTTACCGGTTCACATACTAGTATAAACCGAATTTAATTACCATTTGAAACTCTAAATAATATTAAACTCATACCTAAAACTAATTGTTTGATAAATCAAATTACCCAACCCACTTTTATTGACTTTCTCGGCCGAAGCCAGAGAAGGCCATTCCCACGATTATTTTTCACTCACATTCAAATTCTTTATCATCAAACCCATATCTCCCACTTGTGAAAACTCAGATAAAACCATACCTTTCACTCAAAACTTTCACAAACTCTATTATCACTCATTTTCTTACGAAAATCTTCCCATTTCTCTCCAAATCGAAGCCAAGTTTTAAGACAAAAACTACCATCATTCAGTGTTTTAAGAAGATTTCAAGTGTTTCTAAAGGAAATTTTACAGAAGAACCAAGATCATTCTCTGTTTTCTTTCATCATCTTCATCTCGGTTTTAAGGTAAAAACTCAATACTATCTACTTTATTTTCTTTAAAACCGTATCTAAGCATACAAAATGTTCAAATCGCAAGCAAGATAACAAGAAAACTGTGTCAAATTCAAGTTTTAAAACATAAATATGCAGGACTGATTCTGTCAAACAGAAGTCCAGTAATCGAAACTAGGAGTTTCGATACCAGTTAACTCAATCGAAACTATAGTTTCGATACTTATCACTCAATCGAAACTAGGTAGTTTCGATACCTGTCTACTCAATCGAAACTAGGAAGTTTCGATACCTATTGACCAATCGAAACTAGGTAGTTTCGATACATATTGCTCAAATCGAAACTAGGAAGTTTCGATATCTAATCTGCACAATCGAAACTAGGAAGTTTCAACAACTGTCCTACTCAATCGAAACTAGGTAGTTTCGATACCCAACTACTCAATCGAAACTAGGAAGTTTCAACACTCAATTGCCCAATCGAAACTATGAAGTTTCGATACCTGTGTCAGTCCCCTTTTGGGTAGTAACTAAGATCTGTTTTATAACGAAACAAGTGTTGAACAACTAAGAGGATATTTTAAACAAAAGCAACCAGATTTACAAAGTCGGTGAAGAATTTACAATATAAGACGTTCGGTCTTAACACAATTTACCCTTGGTATCTAGGGTACGAATAGTCAAGTTTGACTACAACAAGTATCATTACAAGGATACACAAACTCAAGGTGAGTTTCACGGCCCCTTTTTACTGTTTTCAATATTTGGGGGAGAAACATACTTACAACTATTTTATGGGATAACAAGAGAATAAGGCACGACTTTTATGTTTACATGAGATGAGAACAACAATTGGAGGCCGCAAAAGTCCCCTGGAACAACGTAGTAACCATTGACTATAGCCTAGGGTCCTATGAATAGTACTATGGAGAGTGACGTCTCTTGGTCATGGTTAGTCGCGCTAACCACAATCTGGAGGATTTATGGCCGCATAGAACCTGATAACGATTATTAGGGGCTCACACATGTCATGGTTTGGTTACGCCTCATGTATGAACATATTATTTGTATTCCTAGCTAGTTTACAAATGGGTCACACTTTACTTATTCTGGTTATCACATGCAACAAGAACTATTTATGAACAACAGAATTTTACAAAGAACTATTTGATTAAACTTGTGAACTCACCAACCTCGTGTTGACAATTTTAAGTATGTTTTTCAGGAAATTGAACGTGATCGCAAGGTTAGCAATGTAGATTACACGCATGCACGATGGATACAACTTTTGGGGGGATTTCTCTTGTATAACTCATAGAATTGAGTCATATTTGTGAAATCTTAACTTTTTGTAAACTCAGATTACATTTTGGAATGTAAAACATTAAACTTATTTATGTATCCATTTATCATGTATGTGTTTGCGGTAATCATATGCTTTGGAAACCATGAACGTCGTGCCTCGCATTTCCGCCTTGGCGGGGTGTGACAGAACTGGTATCAGAGCCATTGATTATAGCGAACTAGGAGTCTACAATGGAGCCTAGTCTTTAATCTAAATGACTCACTAAAGCATTTTCATTGCATAAGTATTGCATAACCAATCAACATGTCATATGGAACTTTCCGCCTCACGTCCCAAAAATCGAATACAAGTTCGCAGCTCCACACCACCTAATGTCGCCTTGGGAGAACCACCTATCGTCTACCGAAAGAAAAGCGGAGGACCAGTTAAGGTGCAAAGTGCTAGGAAAAAGGTTCGATTTCCACGCAAGAGGAATCTAGCAGCCCGTGACCCGGAAGACTTAGAGACTGGTAAAGAACCACCCAAGCAAAGACCCTGCTACCACCCTACTGTGGGAACTATCCGTTGGATGCCTCGTACTCTGGCACGATGGAGGGAGATGGAGAGCATCCCATCTACCTTTGAGCTCGGAGAGTCTTCCAACTCTCCAACACCTCTACCCCACACTGGGGAAGCCATGGAGCTCACAGTGCCTACCTTAGTAGCACGAGTTCGTACGCACGAGGAGCGTCTTGATGATCTCCTAGATGATATTCGAGCACATGGGGAAGCAGCCACGCGCTTACGTCAAGGGCTCGGAACTCGAGTACAGACTCTGGAGAACCGCACCCGAGACATACAGGGTGCCACTGACTATCTAGAGTTGAGAGCTGACATGGACTGGCAGTTCACTGTTACAGTCCGAGACATGGTGGAGGCACTGGAAGAAAGGAATTTGGCTGCAGAATTTGTGGCGAGAGCTAGCCTTGTCATGGCGGGACTTGCCATGATGATTGGATTGTACTCCCACTTCTTCTTTTAAACCTATTATGGGCGGGTTGTGCCCATAGTACATTATGTAGTTTAAAAACTTTAGTACTGATGTGGTCATGTGAACCCATCTCTTTTGTATCCTTATCTTTTGGAACAATGTACTATATATGTTTTAACTATGTATGTAATGGTTTATGTTGTAATGATGGTTGTTTACGTTGATGTTGTTGTATCCGTATGTCATGATCTATCATTATTTCATATAATGTTGTTTCTTTTTAATTGATATATTAGAAAGAACGTCATGGCGCCTAAGCGTAGGACAACCCGTAACACTACTGGTGACAACAACGAGACAATTTCTCCAAATGTGGAACAACTCATAGCACAGCGAGTAGCTGCTGCTATGCAACAGTATGAGGCAAACCGAAATAGTGGAGGAGGAAACGGCAACGGTACCGGCGGAGGAGGTGCAGGAGGTAGCGGTATAGCCGGAGGTTCTGGAGGTTCCGGAGGTAATAGAATAAATAAGCCGTAACACCTAGTTATGATCCGAATTAATGACGTTATGACTTGTAATTCTACAGATGCTCCAAATAGGAAGTGCTCCTACAAGGCCTTTCTATCTTGCAAACCCCGAAACTTCAATGGCACCGAGGGTGCAGTTGGGCTAATGAGATGGATAGAGAAGATGGAATCGGTGATTGATATTAGTGAATGCACCGCTGAATGCATGGTGAAGTATTCTACATGCTCACTCACTGATAAAGCTTTAACCTGGTGGAATTCACAAGAAAAGACTTTGGGAAGGCAGACATCATATGAGTTGTCATGGGAAGACCTGAAGGCCATGATGATCGAGGAGTATTGTCCTCGAAATGAGTTGCAAAAGATCGAATCTGAAATGTGGAATTTTCAAATGATAGGAGATGATGTTGCTGGCTACACTGACCGATTCAATGAGTTAGCAATCTTGGTTCCACACATGGTTACCCCAGAATACAAGAAGGTTGAAAGATATTTGTGGGGTCTCGCATCTCAAATCCGAAGTCTGGTGACTTCATCGAACCCTATGGATGCCAAGAGCGCCATAACTCTAGCTTTCAAGCTGAGGGATAATGCTGTACGTGATGGTTTGTTTGAGAAGAAGGAGACCGAAGAAGGGAGGTCTGGGTAAAAGAGGAAATGGTTTGGAAAACCAATTAATCAAAACAAGAATCAAATTTACAAGAGACCTGAAACTATAAAAGCCTTTGTTGCCAACACTGTGGAACAAAATGGATACCTTGGAGCACGACCAAGGTGTGACAAGTGTGGATATCATCACAGTGGAAAGTGTACCCAATGTGGAAAATGTAAAAAGTATGGACATCTAGCCCATAACTGTAGGAGCAATGCGAACCCTAATAAGATAAATCATGTAGCAGGAAAAGTCAACCCAGGAACAGAAAGGATGAATCAGGGATGCTTTGAGTGTGGAGATCCAAAGCACTTCAGAAAAGACTGTCCAAATTTGAAGAACCGAAACAACAATCAGGCCCGTGGAAGAGAATTTGTGATGGGAGCTGGTGACGCACGACAAGATCCGAACATTGTCACTGGTACGTTCTCGATAAATAATCACTATGCCTCTATACTTTTCGATACGGGTGCTGATATGAGTTTTGTGTCAAATGACTTTAAGTCCCTACTCGATATTAAGCCCAGCAAACTAGATCAAAATTATACAATTGAATTAGCAAATGGGAAATTAATTAGAACCGAAGAAGTCATTCAGGGTTGTACATTATGTTTTAAGAACCACACATTTAGTATAGACCTGTTACCCGTTGACTTGGGAAGTTTTGATGTTGTTATTGGTATGGATTGGTTGTCAAAGAATCACGCCGAGATTGTTTGTTTTGAGAAGATTGTCCAAATCCCACTCCCGAACGGAGAAGTTCTTTCGATTCAAGGTGAGAAGAGTGGAGTAACATTAAGGATGATAAACTGCATGAAAGCTCGTAAGTACCTACGTAAAGGCTATTGCGTATTCCTGGCTCACGTCGTCGAGAAGAAACCTAAGGAACGTCAACTTGAGGATATACCAATCGTTAAGGATTATCCTGAAGTTTTTCCTGAAGACTTACCTGGATTACCGCCACCGAGGCAAGTCGAATTCCGAATCGACTTAGTACCAGGAGCCGCACCAGTTGCGCGATCACCGTATCGATTAGCACCTTCTGAAATGCAGGAATTATCAAATCAACTCCAGGAGTTGCTTGATAAAGGTTTCATAAGACCGAGTTTCTCACCTTGGGGAGCTCCGGTCCTATTCGTAAAGAAGAAGGATGGAACCTTTAGGATGTGTATAGATTACCGAGAATTAAACAAACATACAATCAAAAACCGATACCCACTTCCTCGAATAGATGATTTGTTTGATCAACTACAAGGTTCTAGCTTCTACTCTAAGATCGATTTACGTTCAGGGTATCATCAACTAAAAATCCAAGAAGAAGATGTACCAAAGACAGCGTTTAGAACTCGTTATGGCCACTACAAATTTCTAGTTATGCCGTTTGGTTTGACGAACGCACTAGCTGTTTTCATGGATCTCATGAACCGCGTGTGCAAACCATACTTGGATAAATTCGTGATAGTATTTATCGACGATATATTAATATATTCACGAACCAAGGAGGATCATGAACATCATCTGAAATTAATCTTAGAACTACTCAGGAATGAGAAGCTTTATGCTAAATTCTAAAAGTGTGAGTTTTGGATCGGAGAAGTGCATTTTCTTAGACATGTCATCAACAAGGAAGGAATTCACGTTGATCCATCTAAAATTGAAGCGATCAAAAACTGGGAAGCACCAAAGACTCCGACCGAAGTGCTTCAATTTTTGGGTTTGGCCGGCTATTATAGGCGATTCATCGAGAATTTTTCAAAAATAGCCCTGCCTTTAACCACACTAACCCAGAAAGAAAAGAAGTTTGATTGGAGTGACAAGCAAGAGTCAGCTTTTCAATTACTGAAGCATAAGCTGTGTAGTGCACCGATCTTATCCCTTCCTGAGGGAATCGACAATTTTGTCATATACTGCGATGCATCACACCAAGGACTTGGTTGTGTGTTAATGCAAAGAGACTAAGTCATCGCATATGCCTCACGACAACTAAAAGTGCACGAAAAGAATTATACGACCCATGACTTGGAGTTGGGCGCAGTTGTGTTTGCACTCAAGATTTGGAGACGTTATCTTTACGGTACAAGATGCACTATCTTTACTGATCACAAGAGTCTTCAACATATCTTTGATCAAAAGGAACTTAACATGAGACAACGTCGTTGGGTAGAACTACTAAATGACTATGACTGTCATATTAAGTACCATCCCGGGAAAGCCAATGTCGTAGCAGACGCCTTAAGTCGCAAAGAACGAGTTAAAACACTTCGTGTTCGTGCCCTAGGATTGACAATTCATACGAGTCTCATGACTCAAATCCGGATGGCACAACAAGAGGCAATCAAAGAAGAAAACGTTCAGAATGAAGCTTTACGAGGAATGATCAGACAATTAGAGCCAAAATCAGATGATACTTTATACTTTGCAAATAGAATTTGGGTGCCATGTTTTGGTAATTTACGGGAGTTGGTTATGGACGAAGCCCACAAGTCCAGGTACTCCATTCACCCAGGTTCAGATAAGATGTATAAGGACCTAAAAGAATTATATTGGTGGCCTAATATGAAAGGAGATATTGCCACATATGTCAGTAAATGCTTAACATGTTCAAAAGTAAAGGCAGAACATCAGAAACCGTCTGGCTTGTTACAACAACCTGAAATTCCCCAATGGAAATGGGAACAAATTTCTATGGATTTTATCACGAAATTACCCAAGACGTCCAGCGGTTATGATACCATATGGGTAATTGTCGACCGTTTAACAAAATCAGCTCATTTCCTACCTATCAAAGAAACGGATAAAACTGAGAAACTTGCAAAGCTTTATATCAAGGAAATTGTGGCTAGGCATGGAGTGCCAATTTCTATTATCTCTGATAGAGACAGCAGATTTGTGTCTAGAATCTGGAAATCATTACAAGAAGCCATGGGCACACGTCTTGACATGAGCACGGCATATCATCCACAAACAGATGGTCAAAGCGAAAGGACCATTCAAACTTTAGAGGATATGCTGCGTGCGTGTGTAATTGATTTCGGAGGTAATTGGGATACTCATTTACCATTAGCGAAGTTTTCCTATAATAACAGCTACCACACGAGCATTAAGGCAGCTCCGTTTGAAGCTTTATATGGTCGCAAATGCCGCTCACCGCTATGTTGGGCGGAAGTTGGTGAAAAACATTTGACAGGCCCTGAGATTGTCCAGGAAACCACTGATAAGATCTTCAAAATTAAGGACCGTCTGAAAGTGGCCCGAGACAGACAGAAGAGCTATGCTGATAACAGACGGAAACCATTAGAATTTCAAATTGGTGACCGAGTAATGTTAAAAGTCTCACCATGGAAAGGCGTTGCAAGGTTTGGTAACCGTGGTAAGCTCAACCCTAGATACGTTGGACCTTTTGAAATACTGGCTAGGGTTGGCCCTGTAGCTTACAAGCTCAAGTTGCCACAAGAACTAAGCAACATACACGATACATTTCATGTGTCTAATCTCAAAAAGTGTTTGTCCGACGAGACGCTAATTATACCGCCTAATGAAATTCACATTGACGATAAACTTCATTTCATCGAGGAACCGATTGAGATTTCAGATTGGAAAATTCAAAGGCTGAGACGCAGTCGAATCAAACTGGTGAAAGTAAGTTGGAACTCAAAACGTGGTCCTGAGTATACATGGGAACGAGAGGACCAAATGAAAACAAAATACCCATCCTTGTTTAAGGATACACCGGTTCAAGATGACACGAATTGAATTTCGGGACGAAATTCTTTTAACATGGGGAGAATGTGACACCCGACATTTCAGGTCAATATCCGTACATGTATTAAACAAGTTTACGTTATAATTATTTTGTGATTTATTTAATTTCACAAACAAGGACATTAAGGTCTAACAAAGACCGTACATGGTCTCATTTTAAATTTTTGGTAATTCTGGGAGTTACCGGTTCACATACTAGTATAAACCGAATTTAATTACCATTTGAAACTCTAAATAATATTAAACTCATACCTAAAACTAATTGTTTGATAAATCAAATTACCCAACCCACTTTTATTGACTTTCTCGGCCGATGCCAGAGAAGGCCATTCCCACGATTATTTTTCACTCACATTCAAATTCTTTATCATCAAACCCATATCTCCCACTTGTGAAAACTCAGATAAAACCATACCTTTCACTCAAAACTTTCACAAACTCTATTATCACTCATTTTCTTACGAAAATCTTCCCATTTCTCTCCAAATCGAAGCCAAGTTTTAAGACAAAAACTACCATCATTCAGTGTTTTAAGAAGATTTCAAGTGTTTCTAAAGGAAATTTTACAGAAGAACCAAGATCATTCTCTGTTTTCTTTCATCATCTTCATCTCGGTTTTAAGGTAAAAACTCAATACTATCTACTTTATTTTCTTTAAAACCGTATCTAAGCATACAAAATGTTCAAATCCAAGCAAGATAACAAGAAAAGTGTGTCAAATTCAAGTTTTAAAACATAAATATGCAGGACTGATTCTGTCAAACAGAAGTCCAGTAATCGAAACTAGGAGTTTCGATACCAGTTAACTCAATCGAAACTATAGTTTCGATACTTATCACTCAATCGAAACTAGGTAGTTTCGATACCTGTCTACTCAATCGAAACTAGGAAGTTTCGATACCTATTGACCAATCGAAACTAGTTAGTTTCGATACATATTGTCAAATCGAAACTAGGAAGTTTCGATATCTAATCTGCACAATCAAAACTAGGAAGTTTCGACAACTGTCCTACTCAATCGAAACTAGGTAGTTTCGATACCCAACTACTCAATCGAAACAAGGAAGTTTCGACACTCAATTGCCCAATCGAAACTATGAAGTTTCGATACCTGTGTCAGTCCCATTTTGGGCAGTAACTAAGATCTGTTTTATAACGAAACAAGTGTTGAACAACTAAGAGGATATTTTAAACAAAAGCAACCAGATTTACAAAGTCGGTGAAGAATTTGCAATATAAGACGTTCGGTCTTAACACAATTTACCCTTGGTATCTAGGGTACGAATAGTCAAGTTTGACTACAACAAGTATCATTACAAGGATACACAAACTCAAGGTGAGTTTCACGACCCCTTTTTACTGTTTTCAATATTTGGGGGAGAAACATACTTACAACTATTTTATGGGATAACAAGAGAATAAGGCACGACTTTTATGTTTACATGAGATGAGAACAACAATTGGAGGCCGCAAAAGTCCCCTGGAACAACGTAGTAACCATTAACTATAGCCTAGGGTCCTATGAATAGTACTATGGAGAGTGACGTCTCCCGGTCATGGTTAGTCGTGCTAACCACAATTTGGAGGATTTATGGCCGCATAGAACCTGATAACGATTATTAGGGGCTCACACATGTCATGGTTTGGTTACGCCTCATGTATGAACATATTATTTGTATTCCTTGCTAGTTTACAAATGGGTCACACTTTACTTATTCTGGTTATCACATGCAACAAGAACTATTTATGAACAACAGAATTTTACAAAGAACTATTTGATTAAACCTGTGAACTCACCAACCTCGTGTTGACAATTTTAAGTATGTTTTTCAGGAAATTGAACGTGATCGCAAGGTTAGCAATGTAGATTACATGCATGTACGATGGATACAACTTTTGGGGGGATTTCTCTTGTATAACTCATTGAATTGAGTCATATTTGTGAAATCTTAACTTTTTGTAAACTCAGATTACATTTTGGAATGTAAAACATTAAACTTATTTATGTATCCATTTATCATGTATGTGTTTGCGGTAATCATATGCTTTGGAAACCATGAACGTCGTGCCTCGCGTTTCCGCCTTGGCGGGGTGTGACAGTTATTGTATGAAAACTCAGCCAGTGGCAAATGAGTATCCCAATTTCCTCCAAAATCAATTGCACATGCATGGAGCATATCCTCTAAAGTTTGAATGGTCCTTTCACTTTGACCATCTGTTTGTTGGTGATATGTCGTGCTCATGTCAAGACGTGTGCCCAAAGCTTCTTGTAATGACTGCCAGATTCTAGACACGAATCTGCTGTCTTTATCAGAGATAATAGAAATTGGCATTCCATGCCTAGCCACAATTTCCTTGATATAAAGCCTTGCAAGTTTCTCTTTTTTATCCGTCTCTTTGATGGGCAGAAAATGAGCTGATTTTGTCAAACGATCGACGATTACCCATATAGTGTCATACCTGCTCGACGTCTTGGGTAACATTGTAATGAAATCCATGGAAATCTGTTCCCATTTCCACTAAGGTATCTCGGGTTGTTGTAACAATCCCGACGGTTTCTGATGTTCTGCCTTTACCTTTGAACATGTCAGCCATTTACCGACATAAATAGCAATTTCTCCTTTCATGTTCGGCCACCAGTAGAGTTCTTTCAGATCCTTATACATTTTATCCGAACCTAGGTGAATGGAGTACCTGGACTTGTGGGCTTCGTCTATAACCAACTCCCGTAAGTTACGAAAACATGGCACCCAAATTCTATTCATGAAGTATAAAGTATCATCTGACTTTGGTTCCAACTGCTTTATCATTCCCCGTAAAGCTTCATTCTGAATGTTTTCTTCTTTGATTGCCTCTTGTTGTGCCATCCGGATTTGAGTCATGAGACTCGTATGAATTGTCAATCCTAGGGCACGAACACAGAGACTTTTAACAAGTTCCTTACGACTCAAGGCATCTGCTACGACGTTTGCCTTACCAGGGTGATACTTGATATCGCAGTCGTAATCATTCAGTAGCTCTACCCAACGACGTTGCCTCATGTTGAGTTCTTTCTGATTAAAGTTGTGCTGGAGACTCTTGTGGTCTGTAAAGATAGTACATTTTGTACCGTATAAGTAATGTCTCCAAATCATGAGTGCAAACACGACAGCACCCAATTCCAGATCGTGAGTCGTATAGTTTTTCTCATGGACTTTTAGCTGCCTGGATGCATACGCTATGACTTTTTCTCTCTGCATCAACACACATCCCAGACCTTGGTGTGATACGTCGCAGTACACGATGATTTGTCAGTTCCTTCGGGAAGGGATAGGATTGGTGCACTGCAAAGCTTCTGCTTCAGCAATTGAAAAGCTGATTCTTGTTTATCAGTCCAATCAAACTTTTTGTCCTTCTGAGTTAACGTTTGTCAAAGGCAAGGCTATCTTTGAAAAATTCTCAATGAATCGCCTGTAATAGCCTATCAAACCTAGAAATTGACGCACCTCAGTCGGAGTTCTTGGTGCTTCCCAGTTTTTGATAGCTTCAATCTTGGATGGATCCACAAGGATACCCTTCTTATTGATGACATGTCCGAGAAAATGAATCCCTAGGATCCAAAACACACACTTAGAGAATTTGGCATAAAGCTTCTCATTCCTGAGTAGTTCCAAGATTAATTTCAAATGATGTTCATGTTCATCCTTGGTTCGTGAATATATTAATATGTCATCGATAAACACAATCACGAATTTATCCAAGTATGGCTTGCACACGCGGTTCATGAGATCCATGAAAACGGCCGGTGCATTAGTCAAGCCAAATGGCATAACTAGGAACTCGTAGTGATCGTAACGAGTCATAAACGCCGTTTTTGGTATATCTTCTTCCTGAAATTTCAGTTGATGATACCCTGATCGTAGATCAATCATAGAATAGAAACTGAAACCTTGAAGTTAATTGAATAAATCGTCTATTCGGGGAAGATGATACCGGTTTTTTATTATCAGCTTGTTCAACTCCCGGTAATCGATGCACATCCTAAAGGTTGCATCCTTTTTATTTACAAACAGGACCGGAGCTCCCCAGGGTGAGAAACTCGTTCTTATGAAACCTTTGTCAATTAATTCTTGTAGTTGGCTCGACAGTTCCTGTATCTCGGAAGGGGCTAGACGATACGGCGATCGTGCAACTGGTGCGGCTCCTGCTACTAGGTCGATCCGGAACTCGACTTGTCTTGATGGTGGTAATCCTGGTAAGTCCTCGGGAAATACCTCAGAGCAATCCCTAACGATTGGTATGTCCTCAAGTCGACGTTGTTCGGGTTTCTTCTCGACGATGTGAGCCAGGAATGCGCATTAACCCTTGCGTAGATACTTATGAGCTTTCATGCAGTTTATCCTCTTTAACATCTTTCGACACCTTTCGCCTTGAATTGAAAGAATTTCTCTGCTTGCTAGTGGGATACGTACAATCTTCTCGAAGCATACGATCTCGGCACGATTCTTTGATAACCAATCCATGTCAATAACAATATCAAAACTCCCTAGTTCGACGGGTAGAAGGTCTATACTGAATTTATGGTTTTCTAAACATAAAGTACAACCCTTAATGACCTCTCCGGATTCTATTAATTTCCCATTTGCTAATTCAATTGTATATCTTTGTTATAGTTTGCTGGCCTTAATACCGAGTAAGGATTTAAAATCATTCGACACAAAGCTCATATCCGCACCCGAATCAAAAAGTACAGAGGCATAGTGATTATTTATCGGGAACGTACCAGTGACGTTGTTCGGGTCCTGGCGTGCTTCCATTGCACCCATCACAAATGCCCTCCCTGGTGCCTGAGCATTCTTCTAATTCTTCCACTTGGGACAATCCCTCTTGAAGTGCTTCAGGTCACCACATTTGAAACATCCCGGTTTAATTCCCCCATTCGGTTGTTAGCTCGACAAACTTATGTGCTGTGACCAAACTTGTCACATTTTCCACACTTGATGCACTCACCGGCATGATGATTTCCGCACTTCTTACATCTCGGTAGGCCCCTATTATACTCCTTCCTTTCCACTGCGTTGGCTGCAAAAGCCTTCACAGTTCCTTGTTTCTTAAACCCTTGCTTTTCAGACTTGCTACTTGAATTTCCCATCCACTTCCTTTTCTCTCCAAACCTACCTTCCTCGTTCTCCTTCCTTCCAAACAATCCATTACTCACTGCATCATCCCTCAGTTTGAATGCTAAAGTTATAGCACTCTTGGCATCCATTGGATTAGATGAAGTTACCATACTGCGAATTTGAGGCGCAAAGCCCCACAAATATCTTTCCAAACGCTTATGTTCAGGCGTGACCATATGCGGTACGTGTAACATCCGGCCCCTCATACCAACAATATTGTCCGCTTTGCCCACTTAGAGCTCACGGATTTGTTTTTGGTTGCCAGGGTGAAAACTTCCCAGGGGTCACCCATCCCTGGATTACATCCATCCAAGCACGCTTAACTGTGGAGTTCTCCTCTCATCCACTACATTAAACCCCAAAACGCGTTGTTGATTTAAGAGGCAGGGCATTCCTTATGAACCAAGGATCTCTCTTGTGCACGGCCGATGTGGGATTCACCTAGGGTGTTACAATCACCCCCCCTTTTGGACTCATCGTCCTCGATGAGGTTTGCCCCACCATCCAATTCAGGGATGTGGGATTCGCCTAAGGTGTCCTTCTGAACACCCCCGGGGACTCAACCGTGATCGCTGAGGTTTGCCCCACCATCCCGAACGACACAAGAGTGGCTCTGATACCATTTGTAACATCCGGCCCCTCATACCAACAATATTGTCCGCTTTGCCCACTAAGAGCTCACGGATTTGTTTTTAGTTGCCCGGGTGAAAACTTCCCAGGGGTCACCCATCCCTGGATTACTCCCACCCGAGCACGCTTAACTGTGGAGTTCTCCTCTCATCCACTACATTAAGCCCCAAAACGCGTTGTTGATTTAAGAGGCAGGGCATTCCTTATGAACCAAGGATCTCTCTTGTGCACGGCCGATGTGGGATTCACCTAGGGTGTTACAGTACCAGAATTGCCAATTCATTGAAACGGTTGGTGTACCCCGCCACATCATCTCCAATCATCTGTAGATTCCACATCTCAGTCTCAATCTTTTGCAATTCGTTTTGAGGACAATATTCCTCGATCATCATGGTTTTCAAGTCCTCCCAAGACAATTGATACGCTGTCTCTCTCCCCAAAGTCTTTACTTGAGTATTCCACCAAGTTAAAGCTTTATCAGTGAGTGTGCAAGTAGAATACTTCACCATGCAGTCAGCGGTGCACTCACTAATATCAATTACCGACTCTATCTTTTCTATCCACCTCATTAGACCTACTGCACCCTCGGTGCCATTAAAGTTGCGAGGGTTGCAGGATAGGAAAGCCTTGTAGGTGCACTTCCTTCTTGGAGCATCTGTAGAATCACAACTCATAACGTCATTAATTCGGATCATGACTATGTGTTACGGCTGTGATTATTTATTCTATTACCTCCGGAACCTCCGGCTGTGCCGCTACCTCCTGCACCTCCTCCGCCGGTACCGCTGCCATTTCCTCGGCCACTATTTTGATTTGCTTCATACTGCTTCATGGCGATAGCTACTCGCTGTGCTATGAGTTGTTCCACGTTTGGGGAAATCGTCTCGTTGTTGTCACCAGTAGTGTCATGGGGCGTCCTTCGCTTAGGTTCCATGGTGTTCTTTCTAACATAACATTTAAAAAGAAACAACATTATATAATAATAATGATATAACATGACATAAGGATACACCAACATCAAACGTAAACAGCCATCATTACTACATAAACCATCACATAAATAGTTAAAAACATACACAGTACATTGTTCCCAAAAGATAAGGATACAAAAGAGATGGGTTCACATGACCACATCAGTACCAAAGTTTCAAACTACATAATGTGTTATGGGCACAACCCGCCCGTAATAGGTCTAAAAGTAGGAAACCGTTCCTGTCGGAACGGTAGCTGAGGTCAGCATCTCCTCCACACGTGCCTCAGCTAGAGTAGCCCGAGGTTCAGCATCAATCGCCCTCTGCTCGGCTGCCTCTACCCTCCGCTCAGCTGCGGCGGTCCTCCTCTCCATCTCCGCTAGTCTTTTCTCGAACTCCATCATTCCAGCAACATTTCCCAGACCGTCGATCAGCCTTTGATCTTCCATCATTCCAGCAACATTTCCCAGTAGGGTTGGAACGGTGGTCAAGTCTCTTCGGATGGACTTCACATCCTTCTCTAGATAGTGAATTTCTACCTCTTGCTTATTGCTACGGGACACTTGTAGGGGGATGGTGCATCCCACGCACTCCCCGGTGACTTACTTAAAAAGTGTCAACACGAGGTTGGTGAGTTCACAAGTCATTATCAAGATTTATCATAAATCCAGCGTTTAAACATGATCATTTTCCGATCTAAACTCTATGTATGTATAACCAATGAATCTGAACATTACCATGACCAATTTACCCCATTTGTAAGCTTGCAAGGAATACAAAATAATATGTATTGCACGAGACCGTAACCAAACCCCAACTTTTTGTGCCTCCCCTCGCCTTTCTGCGAGTAAGATAATATGCGGTCATTCGGTCATTTGGACCCCTGGTTAGCGCGACTAACCATGACCGGAGGCGTCACCCCCAATAGTGCTATCCATAGAATCCCGGGCTAAATCCATAGCTAATGGTTACTAAGTTTTTATTCCCGGGACTTTAAGCGCTTTATTTTTCCCTCAGTGCACACATACGGTTTGATCATTTGTTCATTCATTTACATACGAAAATTCTTTACAAGTATGTTTCCACCCCAAAACATTTCAAAAACTTAGAAAAAGGGGTTAGTGAAACTCACCTCGATAGTATGAATGCTAGCAAATACTTGAATAACCGTAAACCCCGCTTATCCGTATCCTAATTACACAAGGATACTATACCCGTTAAGACTACCCGTCTTAAACACAAGTTGTTCATCCGACTTAACTATTCCTGTTAAGTACGTCTTTGTTTATCTAAAACAATGTTTTCTCATTACAACTCATTGTTGATTATTATTCCAGTCTAGACGCTTTATTTATTTTCCGGAAAAATATTATATTTCCATATTGGTGAATTGTTCCGTTTATCAAAAATAGATATTTATTTTTGAAACATCTTATAATATATTTTTATTATAGTCCATGTATTATCATATAATTATTTCCTATGAATAATTATATAAACCAAAAATATCGTTCAAGTTTGTACTAATCATGTCATTTATTCGACGAGCACATAAACCATGTTTAACACATAACTATAACTTACAAGTTCTAAGTTCTTTAAGTGTTTCGTCTAACACTTTTCATGATTTATTTTCGAGACATCAATACGTTTCATTATTTCATGTTCATACTCTCTATCATGTCTCTAATTTATCACCTTGACAACAACACATACATGTATACATACACATAGCAAATCTTTTCCATGTTTAGCAATTTATCATCATCCACTCATATATATAAGTTTTCGACTTCATGTATGTATGTAAGTATATTTCTAACCTTTTCAACTAATCTTAATAATAATATACATACTCATACATACCTTTATTTATTTCCAAGTTAATAAGTTTTTAAACACATATAGATACACCTATCACGATTTTTATACATGCCTTCATACTCTTAACCATTTTCCCATTTAATATTTACAAATCATGAACATGTATATTCATTTTGATCTCTTTATATTAACATATGATTTCATACAAAAAAAACAATCTTCCGAGTTAATAAACTTTCTACATATTTACTTCACTTTCTCATCCAGTATTCCCGTGTTATTAACTACATCACATGCATACATATATATGTCTCGATCCATATATATATATATGTATGAGTCTCATTTTTCATCCGTTATTATACCTACCCACAATTTTTACCTTACACCCCATCATCATGTGATTAAACAACAACAATTTGTCATAAAATAATCAAACAATAAATCCTACACATATTCACACAATTTTCTACATATATTTACCAAAACCATAGTTTTTAAACTTCATAAGTTAAACTTTTATAAAAACTCTTTTAATCTTTTAAATCTTTTGTTACTTTGGTGAACAACGAGCTTTAAACTACAAATAAAGACAAAGACGAAGAGTGGTGTCGGTTTCATACCACTAGACAAGCTAGGTGAAGAATAAAAAAGTAGAAGGATGGTAGAGGCTCGTGATGTTACAAAAACCCGACTCCCAGACTCCAACCTTCCTTGAATCTCCAAGGCTTCTAGCTATCTTCTCTATACTTTTCTTGAATAAAAGTGTGCAAAGTGTAAACACATATGTGTGCATCGACAGTTATAGGGTGAAAGGGATGGAGATAGTGTGTTGGTCACACTATCATCATTACTAATGATGGTGGCTCATGATGGATGGTACTTATGGATAGATCTTCACTTGAAAGAGTATGGTGAATGTGTGTGCACAAGTGTGTGTGTGCCGTATATATGCATGTAGATATCAAGAAGTTGGAGTGTTGGGATTGCTCTAATTATTACAAGGCATGGTTCAAGGACTAGGATGTGACACTTGCTTGAGTCTTTAGTTGAATGAGCATGTTCATATGACACAACATCATGAGAAAAGATGGGTTTGGTGGAAGTTTGACAAGTGGGTGGCCCTCCCCTTGGGTGGTTCTCGGGCGAAGGGTGCACAAGCGGGTGGGTTTGGGTCTTGTTCCATCATTTAACTAAGTCTATGTATTAGTCAAGCCATTTTTAGGTAGGGTATACTCGGTAGGTGTTCCCGTGATCTAATACTCGGTGTAAAACTTTTAATGATCACATAACTTATATGTTTTTATGTTGTTTGACTAGTCTCCATAATTTACTAGTTAACCCGTCATAGTTATTATTTTAACTAATATAATACATGTATACATAAATTAATATAAAACCATATAACGATTTTTTATATGTCAACTTTTATAAAAGTTTAGTCACCAATATTTATGTTTTTACATTAAAGCGTGTCCCTAGACTTTTGCTAGAATAAAATTCTTGTCAATCACCAACGACTGTACCTTGCGGGTTATCACTATTTATTTTCCTAGTAATTCTTATCAGTTACTATTTTGATATAAGTTACTTTGCTAGACTCCTTGACTTTACTTGGTCAAAATAAAACTTCAGGAAATATATGTTATGAACGTGCATTTATGTAATATGGATATTGACCTAAAATACTGGGTATCACAGCGGCACGCAAGAATGGGCGATCGGGGATGAGTGGGACTATGTCATCCACCTCCATGCCTAGAATAACCAAATCCACGGGGAAGATAAATTTGCCTATTTTCACTAGAAGATTTTCCACAATTCCCCATGGATACTTGACTGAATGGCCAGCCAAGAATATGCTCATGCGCGTTGGCTGTGGTTCACCAAGGTCTAGCTGTTTATAAAGAGAATACGGCATAAGATTGATGCTAGCACCTAAGTCGGCTAACGCGTGGTGCAAGGGCAAACTGCCTAGGAGATGACGGGTGGTCCGTAGGACGACCCTTAAGTGCTATAAATGGTATTTTAATCCTACATTTAAGTCGGTTACTTGTTAGAATTAGATGACTATGGTGGTTTAATGTTTCAGGTACAAAAGAGTTTAATTGGGTGCATTTAACGCAAAGATTGAAGCAAGAGGAAAGAGACTTAATCATCATTGAAACAAACAAAGAAAAGGAGAGAATGACCTGAGCTCCACCGTAGCTTACGGTGGTCACCGTAAGCTACGGTGACATCTGGGAAACATTCTTGGCACCGTAAGGCAGTTTTGGACCACCGTAGAATGTTGTTCACCACCGTAAGCTACGGTGGGCACCGTAGCTTATGGTGGTCACCGGCGTGAAAAGTGTAACTGCCCTATTAAAACAGTTCTTCAAGGGGCTTTTCATATCCAACCATTGGGAGACGTTTTGCAGCAGTTTCAAGAGCGATTTTGGGTGATTTTCTGGGTTCCAAACAATCTCTAAATAATTCGGTTTGTGTTTTGATTCATATGAACATTGACTTTTGTTTGATGATGATGCACCAAACAATGAGTGGCTAAACTTGTGGTGTTCATCCTAGGATGAAGGTTTGTCTAAGACATTTGTGTTTTTATCCGTATTTCTAGAATAATAGACTTGCAATGTTTGTTTGTAAATTGTTGATTGATGTTTTGATCATAATCTAAATCGTACGTTCTTGGTGTCGTTGACAATCGAGATATCACGGGAGGGATTAGGGTTGGATATTGGTTAATTGGTCATCGGGTAACAACCTCGCATTTTCATAATCCGAGTACTTAGTTCCCTTTTATCACAAGCAAGTGGTCACGCATGAATCATGTCTATGTGATTCTTTCTAGTTGGATTTAAACATGGATGTCAATTGAAACCGGAAACCTAGGATGATCGCTTTCTCTTAATCTGTTTACAAACTAATCTTTGATTTGCAATTTATTTAATTGATCTTAGTTTTTTTTTTAGTGAGACTTCGACCTCACGTCAAATTGGCGCCGTTGCCGGGGAGTAGTGCGCAACGTGTGTTAACTTTCGTAGTTTTTTGTTTGTTATTTTCAGGTTTACGCTGGTTGTGTTAGTGTGCAGGTACTTACAAGTGTATGCATACTAGAGGCTCCAAAAAGTCATCACCATTAGCATTTGATCCGGAAATTGAACGGACACTTTCATGGAACCGAGTTTTACTTAGGGGGAACCGAGTTTTACTTAGGGAAAACAAAGTCATTGGGTCTCCTACTACACCGAAAAACATCATGGATCCACCAATTCTCATGACGGGTCAAACACTACCAACCACCACACCTCCTATTCCACCAAGTCCTATAACAAGTGAGAGCAAACCCACAAATACCACTGTTCCTACAAGCACACTTCCACCAAATCCATTGAGCTACCAAACGACATCAACCTTTCCACCATTTAGCCATTTCTTCCCGACTCAAGGTCAATCGTCCTCCCAACAGAGTCAACCATTCCCATTTCAACAAGACCCACCAATAACCTTTACCACCTCGGTTCAACAACAACAACCACCATCGAGGTTCCAATATCAACAATCTCCCGCGATGCCGTTTATGAGAGTGCAAGATGATGGGTTTGATGACGGTTATGAAGATGACGATGAGGGGTATGATGAAGGTGAATATACCCTTGGGGGTAATGGAAATCAAACGGGATTTCAAGGAGGGGGTGGATTTGTGCGAAGACCGCAAGATATACCGCAAGCTCCACAAGGTCAACCTCGACAAGTTCAACAATATGAGCAACAAGTGCCTCAACAACAATTTCAACCTCAACCACAATTTCAACAACAAATTCCTAGACAGGTTCAACCTCGAAGACAAATGCCTAGGCAAGCCGGTTTGCCACCACAAGTACCGTTGGGCGTGCCAAGAAGATATAATCGGGAGGCCGTGAGGGGTATTGAAGCACATTTTAGGCCTGTTATTACTAACAACCCTTCACCGGTAGTTATTCCTCAAAACAATCAAGGGTGGACGTTCGAAGTTAGAACTAATTCCCTCCAAAGTTTACCGAAATATAAGGGATTAGCCATGGAGGAACCTTATTTTCATTTGGAGGCATACGATTCGATATGCAATACTATCGGTGGGCAAGGATTTTCATCGGATGAAGTAAAGTTGGTATTGTTTCAATTCTCGTTGGAAGATAAAGCGAAGAGATGGTTTTACACTTTACCATCGGCTTCGATTTATACATGGGCGGAGATGCAACAAAGATTTTTAGAAGAATTTTTCACGGCCAAAAAGACCAACGATGCGAGAAGAAGCTTGAGAAGCTTCCAACAACAACAAGGTGAAATGTTTCACGAAGCTTTCGAACGGTTTAATTTGATGATAAAAAATTGCCCTCATCATGGGATCGAATTGTGGGAATGGTTGAACGCGTTTCATGAAGGGTTGAATTCCGAAGATGCTCGTGACTTAATGTCTATCACGAATGGTACATTTGGTACTAATTACGAGCAAGTCGATTGGGCATTTTTGGAACAAATGGCGGTCACATCAAAGAGAAAGGCTCAATCATCTAGGAGAGCGAGACCGACCATTACTAGAACCTAATTGCATGCGGTGGAGGATGGTAATGTGCAAACTACTAATCAAGTTTATGATGTTTGCACTAACTGTAATGAATTGGGCCATTCAGCGGATAATTGTTTGGGAGTTCAAGAAAATTTTGAAAAAGTCAATGCAATTCAAGGTCAAGGCCAAGGTGGGGGTGGTAGAAATTATAACATGAATTCAAATACGTATCATCCGGGGTTGCAAAATCACCTGAATTTTCGTTATGGCAATCCCGCGAATCAATCCAACCCACATTTCCAAGGAGCACCTCAATCAAACTTTGTTCCGCGTCAACCATATGCAAATCAAGGTAATCAAAGACAATACCAACAACAAACTGGGGGACCGGACCATCCAATTCAAGTGGGAATGAGGTTATGGATGTGTTAAAGACGATGCAATAAGAGATGCAAAGAAGAAATCAGTTGGATGATGCTCGTCTACAAAAAGACGAAGTTCGTGACAAGGCCATTCAATCTTTGACCACCCAAATGGGTCAACTTGCAACCGAAGTGGCGGATTTGAAGAAGAATAAGGGTCAACTTCCAAGCGACACTAAGGTAAACCCCTCTCATAATTCTTCACGTAATGTTCCTATTAATCATGTAAGTGTTTTGAGAAGTGGTAAAGAATACAAAACTGACTCTTCATCGAATTTGGTTGAAGGGGTAGTTGAGGATATTACGGGGGTGGAAAGTGATGATGACGAATCATCACCATTGGGTAAATCTAAAAGTGAAACTTTTGAAAAAGTATTTGGAAAAACGGGTCTAAGTGAACTTTTGAATATCAAGAAAAATGGGGGGGGAGTCAAATCCTATCCCTTTTCCTTCGGCTTTAATAGACCCAGGTAAGAAGAACATTATTTCAAAAAGGGGCCCTCAAAAAGAGGAGATGTGGGAGGTGTTCAAACAAGTAAAAGTAAATCTTCCTTTACTTGAGGCAATTAAGCAAGTACCCGCGTATGCAAAATTTTTAAAAGAAGTGTGCACCCAAAAGAGGCAATAGAAAGTGCCTGAACAGGTTAATTTGACTGAGCGAGTAAGTGCAGTTTTAAAAGGGGATCTTCCTCCTAAGCTCCAAGATCCGGGAACGCCATTAATTAATATTCAAGTTGGAAATTTTCAAATGTCGAGGGCGTTATTGGATCTTGGTGCCGGAGTAAGTATTTTACCGGGGGCTTATATGACCAATACGATTTTGGTCCATTGAAACGGATCGAGACAACGATTGTTTTAGCCGATTTATCTCACAAGCTTCCCCGAGGGATTGTGCAGGATGTGATAGTAAAAGTGGATGAATTTTACTATCCCGTTGACTTTTTAGTTTTGGACTACTCATCGGTTGACCCAAGTCAACAACAAAATGTCATATTGGGTCGACCATTTTTGAACACCGCTCATGCTATTATTGATTGTCGATATGGTACAGTTAATATGACCTTTGGAAATAGAAAAATGAGATTAAATGTCTTTACTAACGTTTCTAACTCTTTGAGTGGTGATGAATGTTTTATGGCAGATTTAGTTGACAGGTGTGACCCGCACGAGTATGAGGAAGATGTCTTGGAAACTTGTGTTTGTGATTTTTCTGAACAGGTACATGTATGTGCATTGAGGATGGAAGAGAAAAAGCAAGAGGCTTTAGTGGTTCAAGAAGGGCGACCACCGTGGACCCATCAAATTGAAAGTTTACCGGCGGAAATTAATTCGGATACGAAGCCGTCACTGGATTGTCCACCGAAAGTGGAGTTGAAGAACTTGCCTAGCCACTTGAAATATGCATTCTTAGGGGACAATGACACATTACCGGTAATTATTGCCTCCAAATTGGATGTGGCTCAAGAGCAAGGGTTATTGAAGGTATTGAAGGCGAACAAGGCGGCTATAGGATGGACGATTGCCGACTTAAAAGGGATTAGTCCATCCATAGTCATGCACAAGATTATCACCGCCGATGATGCAAACCCGACTCGTGAGACCCAAAGAAGGTTGAATCCCAATCTGAGGGATGTGGTAAAAAAGGAGGTAATCAAATGGTTAGATGCGGGAATTATCTATCCTATTTCGGACAGTGCTTGGGTAAGACCTACACAGGTAGTGCCAAAGAAAGCAGGTATTCAGGTAATTAAAGATGAAAATGGAGAACAAATCGCCACCCGACCGGTCACCGGGTGGCGCGTGTGCATTGATTACCGGAAATTGAATACCGCCACTTCTAAAGACCATTTCCCTTTACCATTCATTGACCAAATTATTGAAAAATTGTCGGGTAAAAAATATTACTGTTTTTTGGATGGGTATTCAGGGTATAACCAAATTGCTATTCATCCGGATGACCAACACAAAACCACCTTCACGTGTCCATACGGCACTTTCGCTTTTCGACGAATGCCATTCGGATTGTGCAATGCCCCGGCCACTTTTCAACGTTGTATGATGAGTATTTTCTCGGACATGGTCGGGGAGTCACTTGAAGTACTCATGGATGACTTTTCCATTTTTGGCCCAACTTTTGAATCTTGTCTCGACGAATTGGAAAAAGTTTTAAAAAGATGTGTCGAGAAAAACTTGGTGCTAAGTTGGGAGAAAAGTCATTTCATGGTGCAAGAGGGTATTGTGTTGGGTCATGTGATTTCAAATAGAGGGACGGAGGTAGACAAGGCAAAAATAAAGGTAATTTCAACTTTGCCTCCACCGAAAAGTGTTAAAGGGGTAAGGTCATTTTTGGGACATGCGGGTTTTTATCGAAGATTTATTAAAGGTTTTAGTGTAATCACTAAACCTTTATGTAATTTGTTGCTTAAAGATGTTCCATTTGATTTTACTAATGAGTGTTTGCAAGCTTTTAATATTTTGAAGGAACAGTTGGTGCAAGCTCCTATTTTGCAACCACCGGATTGGACGAAGCCATTCGAGATCATGTGTGATGCTAGTGATAGCACTATTGGGGCAGTTTTGGGTCAAAGGGTTGACAAGAAGCCAGTGGTGATCTACTATTCGAGTAAGACATTATCTGAGGCACAGTTAAATTATAAAACTACGGAAAAGGAATTGCTTGCGGTGGTGTACGCATTGGATAAGTTTCGGTCTTACATTTGGGGAAGCAAGGTAGTGGTGTATTCGGATCATAGTGTGGTTCGATATTTGATGGAGAAGAAAGATGCAAAGCCCCGTTTGATTCGTTAGGTGTTGCTTTTACAAGAGTTTGATTTGGAAGTTCGGGATAAAAAAGGATGTGAAAATGTTGTGGCGGATCACTTATCCCGGATTCCATTAGAAGGAGTTGACGACACGATGGAAATAAATGAACGGTTTCCTGATGAGCAATTGCTAGCCGTGTCTACCGCACCGTGGTATGCTTATTTTGTGAATTATTTAGCCACGGATTCCATTCCAAGCCATTGGGAGAAGAAGAGAAGGCAACGGTTTATGGCTCAAGTGAAACAGTATATTTGGGATGAACCGGACCTTTTCAAGATTGGGTCGGATCAAGTGGTTCGGAGGTGTATTCCCGACACCGAGGTGTTGCAGGTTTTGACTCATGCACATTCATCAGCATGTGGGGGTCATTTCAGTGGGCAGAAAACCGGTTATCGTGTTCTTCAATGTGGGTTTTATTGGCCCACCATTTTCAAGGATGCGTGGGAATTTGCCCGGAATTGTTTAAATTGCCAAATAATGGGAAGTATTTCGAAGAGGGATGAGATGCCTTTGCAACCTATTTTAGTGGTTGAGATATTTGATGTGTGGGGCATAGATTTTATGGGTCCATTCCCGAGTTCGAATGGGTTTTTGTATATTCTTGTGGCGGTAGATTATGTCTCGAAATGGATTGAAGCCATTCCTAGAAGAACCAACGATCATTCGGTTGTGTGCAAGTTTGTTCAGTCCAACATCTTTGCTCGTTTCGGGATTCCAAGAGTTATAATTAGTGACGGCGGTTCACATTTTAAAAATTTTAACTTTGGAAAATTGTTGAAGCGGTACAATGTGAACCATCGAATCGCTACGCCGTATCATCCGCAAACAAGCGGACAAGTTGAAGTGTCCAACCATCAAATCAAGGAAATTCTCATGAAGACGGTGCGGACGGATAGAAAAGATTGGTCAAGTAAGTTGGATGATGCGTTGTGGGCTTACCGAACGGCCTATAAAACTCCTATTGGTACAACTCCGTACCGGTTAGTGTATGGGAAAGGGTGCCACTTACCAATGGAGTTAGCTCATCGGGCACATTGGGCGATTAAAACGGTGAATGCGGATTACGATGAAGCGGGTAGGATTCGGAAGCTTCAATTGAGTGAAATTGAAGAGATTCGAGATGAAGCATATGAATGTGCGTCCGCGTACAAAGACAAACTGAAAAAGGTTCATGATGCAAAGATCAGGAAGCAAACCTTTGAAGCGGGTCAAAAGGTATGGTTGTACAACTCGCGATTGAAGCTATTTGCGGGAAAGTTGAAAAGCAAATGGATGGGGCCATACGTGATCACGTGAGTGGGTCGATTCGGGGATGTTAATATTGAAGATATTCATACTAATATGAAGCAAACGGTGAATGGGCATCGGCTCAATCCGTATTTGGAAGGAAATGACATCAACACTCTCGAAATTGACAAGGTGGGCTACATTAACAAGCATGAGAGGCCCAGGTTTGGTAGTGTAAATAGTTAGTTTAGTGTAATTTAGTTGTTTTTAAACAATTACCGTACTCACGTTTAACTTGTGTTTGAAACAAGTGTGGGGAAGTTCTTACGAATTTCTCTAACACAGTGTTGAGGACAACACGGGTTTTTCATGGGGGTAGGGATGATTTTCGAAAAATATAAAAACTATAAAAATTCTAAAAAAATAAAAAAAAAACAAATTTTTTTTTTTGAAAAATTAAAGTGCCAGATACCACCGTATGCTACGGTGGCACCGTAGCTTACGGTGGTCACCGTAAGCTACGGTGGCGGTCTGATTCATAAATCCGGGTCATATAAAAAAAAATGAAATCTCATTTAATTCACAACCACACATACGGGTTTATCCCCTTTTTCACCACCAAACATCACCTCCTTCCCCATTCATCTTCAAACATAAACCCTAACTTCCATTACTTAAATCCTTCACCATTTTCTCAAATCTCAACAAAATCGAGTGATTTTTGGGTCTATTTTGGCTAAAATTTCGCAAGGATTCCAGATTTATGCTTACATTTCAAAGATTCCTCTGTTTTGGTGGTCGATTTTGGACATTAGGGGTCCGAAAATTTTGGGGTTTAGTGGGTTTTTGCTTAAGTTGAAATTCTTGTTGTTTTCATTACCATCAAAGCAGAGGTTATGGGTCGAAAAGGGAAAGAACAAGTTGGGTCTTCTAGTAACCCACCTGAGAATCAGCAACGGAAAAGAAGACTACTCAGATTGGCGGATCAAGATGAAGAAGAACAACAGGAGGAAGAGCAACCGAGAGGTCCGAAACCGAAGTGGACATCTGGGCCTTTACACGAGCAACCAAATGAATGGCAGGCGGAACTGTTCCATGATCAAATGAATAAGTTAACCCAACGGAAAGAAGCATTCATTTGTGAGAAAGAAGTTCGTGAAAAAGATTTCGGTCTGTTCGGGGTCATTGATAAGTTCCGCACTTTGGGGTGGGAAGCTGCACTGAAATGTTACGATCAAGAGGCTAATAATTTGTATGTTGAGGAAATTCAAGAGTTGATGGCCACTCTAAAATGTCCCCCGTACAAAGGTGCATCAAAAATGAAGTTGATTGGGACGGTCAACGGGGTTGTGGTTGAGATGTCATTCGACACATTGCGTTGGATAGCCAAGTTTGATAGTAAACCAGTGAATCAATACATGATCCCGCGGCTGGAGGATTTGTATTTTGAGCCAGAGAAGCATCCAAGATGGCACATGATGTTGGATTATCTGTTTTTGCCCGGTACTACACATGGGAAATTATACCGTAAGAATTTGAGGATCGAGGCTAAATTGATGTTGATTATATGCACCAAAAATGTCATTCCCCGACGGGGTGACAAGGTTGAAGTGCGATATCCGGAGGTGCCAATCTTGTATGCCTTGTTGAATGGGGCTCCGCTTTTTCCTTTCCGATTTTTAGTGTTAAATAATATATGGATAAGTCGGAATAGTGATCAACGAAAGATAATACCACATTGTCGGTTGATTACTGCACTGATGAAGAAGTATGGAGCTATTCAAGCCGAGGATAAAGGCTCTTACAAGAAATTCAAGCCATTTGACATTAATCAGTTGGGAATTGGATGGAAATATGTCGAGTCAGAGAGGTATCATAAGCTCAAGAGTGAGGGTCAGAGATGGAGGGCCTTGAAAGTGGATGCAAGGCCGTTACGACCGGGTGAGGCTAATGAGCCCGATAGTGAAGAGGAAGCTCCGAGTGGGGATGATGACTATAGGGATGACCCTTACGTGGTACCAATGGAAACGGATAGAGGAGGCCCGAGCGGAAGTGGAAGTGGAAGAAGAGAAGGAACCCAGTCGGGGTATATCGGAAGTGCATTTGATTATTCACAAATGCTGTATGATCCGAATTGGGCTCATATTGGGACGATGGAGCAAATTGTTGAGCGTATGCGTCCACCTACCTTTTCTGACTGGGATGATTCAAGACAAGTATCTTATGATCATCAAACATTCATGGGAGCGAATATGGAGAGAACTTTTAAGCAAAATTATGATCGGCAAGAGTAGTGGAATAGGGCTCACATGTTTGCTCATGAAGAGGAGATCAACAACCGTTACCTGGATGACCGGAATAGACGTATGCATGATGCTTGGCATACGAGTCAACCAGTTGTTGCCGACCCTCCTATTGTGGATTACTCTACTCTACCACCGTACGATGGTAGTGTAACTTATCCTACCCCACCATTGCATCATTCTCAGTGGGTGGATCCACACACAGGCATGGGAAGTCAACAAGCTGATCAAGGTGGAGGTCAAGGTGATAGTAGCAGTGGCTCGTTCGGGTTTGGAGAATTTTCCGACATGATGACGTCCATTTTCGGACCTCCTCAACCGAGATACTATTGATCAGGTCGTGTTCTACCTCATCTTGTACATTTTTGTATATCTTTATGTTTATGGTTGGGCGGTTGGGTGGTGTTTTGAGGTATTTAGTTGTTGGGTTGTGAAAGATTGGTGGTGTTTGTTTGGTTGTGTTTAAAAAAAAAAAGAAAGTGAAGTTGTGTTTTAAGCGATCTTTCTTTCAAAACCGTACATTGGGGACAATGTATCCCAAGTGTGGGGATGAAGGGAAATTTTTGAAATGTTGAAAAATTGAAAAAATTTTGAAAATTAAGCGAAAAAATGGTCCAAATTTGAACACTTAAGTACTAAACCGCATGACACATCGGCAGCCCATATTTCCTTTTTTCTTGGTGAGAGTTTGAGCCATTTATTTGAATTGTTAAAATATATTTTCTTTGATGAGAGTGGAAATGGGTGGGGGTGCATTAGAACTTGTGCTTGAATTCGGTTTGAGGCCTTAGCTTGATATGTATGTGAAAAGGATAAGGGCATTTAGGTAGCCTCGTCACGATGTGTGTGAGTGTGGGATTCGGGGGTTGGGCCTCATAAATTACACATATGAGCATGGTAGCGAGAGGGGCGGGGGTTTGGTCCATTAGTAACCATATTTGAGCTTATTGCCTATCATTTGATAACCCATGCTTACCGCCCAAAATATCTTACCTGTTTGAGAAGACCCGGTTTAGTAGTTTAGTAGTTTTAGTACGTAGTGTTTGATGTTTTTTGTTTTGTTTAAAAATGAAAAAAAAATCTGAGAAAAATTCAAAAAGAAGGAAATAAATGCGATGGTAGTTGAAGGAGAATGAAAATGAAAAATGAAAAATGAAAAAAAAAATCTGAGAAAATACAAAAAGAATGAGAATAAAATGTAGTAGTTTGAAAGAAAGAAAAAATGCGAGGCTTTGTAGTTAGTTAATTAGTTGAGTTTATTTAGATGTAATAATAAGACCGGGTCGGATCATTAGCTACTACATATATATTTCCATGTCCTACCCATATGCCTAGCCACGTTCCAACCCTTAAGTCCCTTTGATTCACGTGCGCATTTTAGTAAATTCTTTAGGCGAAGGACCGATTTAAGTACAAGCCTATTATTGTGCAATCACCCATTTGCTTTAGGTGTGTTCTAGCTCATCCTTGCTAGTTATTATTTGTCGCCGAGAGGAGAGTCATTGTGAGGGGTGTGTTATGCGGGGTTTAAGAAAAAGTTAGTAAAATGAGGACATTTGTTTGCTTGATTCATGTTGATCGCTTGTGAACATGGAAATTGTTTTTGATGAGTTCCTTGGGGGCAAGCAACGGTTAAGTGTGGGGATGTGACGGGTGGTCCGTAGGACGACCCTTAAGTGCTATAAATGGTATTTTAATCCTACATTTAAGTCGGTTACTTGTTAGAATTAGGTAACTATGGTGGTTTAATGTTTCAGGTACAAAAGAGTTTAATTGGATGCATTTAACGCAAAGATTGAAGCAAGAGGAAAGAGACTCAATCATCATTGAAACAAACAAAGAAAAGGAGAGAATGACCTGAGCTCCACCGTAGCTTACGGTGGTCACCGTAAGCTATGGTGACATCTGGGAAACTTTCTTGGCACCGTAAGGCAGTTTTGGACCACCGTAGAATGTTGTTCACCACGGTGGTAACTGGCGTGAATGCCCTATTAAAACAGTTCTTCAAGGGGCTTTTCATATCCAACCATTGGGAGACATTTTGCAGCAGTTTCAAGGGCGATTTTGGGTGATTTTCTGGGTTCCAAACAATCTCTAAACAATTCGTTTGTGTTTTGATTCATATGAACATTGACTTTTGTTTGATGATGATGCACCAAACAATGAGTGGCTAAACTTGTGGTGTTCATCCTAGGTTGAAGGTTTGTCTAAGACATTTGTGTTTTTATCCGTATTTCTAGAATAATAGACTTGCAGTGTTTGTTTGTTTATTATGGTGTGTGAATGTTTGTTTGTAAATTGTTGATTGATGTTTTGATCATAATCTAAATCGTACGTTCTTGGTGTCGTTGACAATCGAGATATCACGGGAGGGATTAGGGTTGGATATTGGTTAATTGGTCATCGGGTAACAACCTCGCATTTTCATAATCCGAGTACTTAGTTCCCTTTTATCACAAGCAAGTGGTCACGCATGAATCATGTCTATGTGATTCTTTCTAATTGGATTTAAACATGGATGTCAATTGAAACCGGAAACCTAGGATGATCGCTTTCTCTTAATCTGTTTACAAACTAATCTTTGATTTGCAATTTATTTAGTTGATCTTAGTTTTTGAAACCAAACAATCAAAATTCTGAAAATTACATTTCTGCAATCTAGTTTAATTTTAGTTTACTATAAAAGCTACTTAGATAACACATCTTCCACAAACTCCTCGTGTTCGATACCCACTTACCGCTAGCTATTTAGTTGTTATTGGTTTATTTTTGAGTGAGACTTCGACCTCACGTCAGGAGACATGGGATCGTGAAACGACCCGAATCTCCCAGTTTCTTTGGCAGTTTGTTCTGCACCACCGCCGAGTATTGCTCACTAATTGAGACTTTAGAGACCTTCTCGAGCTTCTTCTTGTTGGAAAGAATATCTTTAAGGAACTTGTCATACTTTGGCATGCTCTGGAGGGTCTCAATGAGCGGGAGATTGACCTTGAGTTGTTTAAACCTGTTAAGGAAGTGACCGTGTTTCGTAGCTTGTTTATGCATCAAGCGCTCTGGGTAGGGGACACGACTCAAGTCGATCTCAGGGGTCTTCATTTTCGCCCCCTTCTTCTTCTCCTCTTCCTTCATGGCAGGTATCACAACTACTCTCTCCTCGTCCACCACCTCGGCCATCTTGGCATTATCTCAGCAAATCGAGCTCTCCAGTCTATCTTCTTGACCTCCTCAGGTGACGGAATGTTGCACACATTGGAGTGGGGGTCATCCTCTTTCTCCCCCGCACTCCTAACTGACACGGCCATCACTAAAGCGTTGGAGCTTGAAGATGGACCTCCCTGGCGATCTTTCAAACTATTAGCGATGTCCTCAACCGTGCGTTTCAGATCATGGAATACCAACAATTGGTTCTTTAATAGAGCGTCGTGGCTATCCAATCTCTGCCTAGCATCCCTGTCTTGCTGGACTAAGTGAGCAACCAGCTGTGTCTGAGTCTCAAGCATCTCCTTTATCGTAGTCGTGTGGACACTGCTTCCCGTTCTAGGTCCCGTATCTCCTCCTCCATATTGCTGCTACTAACCACGTTAAATCCCGGTGGGTTTTTCCAGATCTCCATCCCAAGCCAAAATAATTATGGTTGTTATACCCTCGGTTGGTATTGGTTGCCAGCAAAACTCACACGCTCTTGATTATTTACATGGCAATCACGTGTGTCGTGGCTTCCATTGCACACTCAACACGTCTGAGCACTGAGTTTCAGCTCTTTGATTTCATTAGCCATTGAGGTAAGTGCAGCAGCCACGCTAGAATCAGGAGTGACCTGATGCACACCTCTAGGAGATGTGGTGGATGATCTAGCACTAGGAATAGAAGTCCTAGAAGATGGGTACTGCTGTTCGGCTTGAGCGATGCTCTCGAACATCTCCTCGCACTCAGCCGGCTCAAATGTGGTAATCAAGGTGTTCCCGCTATTGCAAATGGGCGTGCTTGTTATAAATGTGGTAACCCAAATCATTTTCGTGACCAGTGGCCAAGGTTCATCAATGTTAGACAAGGCGGAGCTCATGGGCGTGCTTTCAACATAAACGCCAATGAAGCTCAAGCCAGCAATGATGTGGTCAACGGTACGTTCCTTGTTAATAGTCAATATGCCTCCATTTTATTTGATACCAGTGCCGATAAAAGTTTTGTGTCACTTAACTTTGAACCCTTACTTGCAAAGACACGATCCCAATTAGAGAAAACCTTCACCGTCGAAGTAGCAAATGGTGACTCCCTTACAATTGACTCTGTTATTCACGACTGTTCTTTAGAACTTAATGATCATACATTTCCAATCAACCTTGTACCGATGCCACTAGGAAGTTTTGATATCATCATAGGCATGGATTGGCTATCAAATCATCATGCCGAAGTCATCTGTTTCGAGAAGTGCATCCGAATACCTCTACCTTCGGGAGAAACGTTAAGAGTCTTTGGTGAAAAGCCTTGCAAAGGACTTAAGTTAATGTCATTCACTACCGCCCAAAAGTAATTGCGAAAGAAGTACGTAGCCTTCTTAGCTCATGTTGTTCAAAAGGATGTCAATGAGAAGAGTATCCAAGACATTCCCATCATTCGGGATTTTCCTGAATAATTTCCCGAAGATCTATCCGGTCTTCCACCCATTCGACAAGTAGAATTTCGCATTGACCTTGTACCCGGAGCTAACCCCGTGTCTAGAGCTCCCTACCGTCTTGCACCTTCTGAAATACAAGAACTTGCAAGTCAACTCCAAGAGCTCTCCGATAAGGGCTTCATCCGTCTAAGTCATTCACCGTTGGGTGCACCCGTATTATTCGTCAAGAAGAAGGATGGATCATTCCGCATGGTATTGACTACCGCGAACTCAACAAGCTTACCATCAAAAACCGTTATCCCTTGCCTAGAATTGATGATCTCTTCGATCAACTTCAAGGTTCTACTTGCTTCTCGAAGATTGATCTTCGATCTGGTTATCACCAACTCCGTGTACAAGAGGAAGATATTCCAAAGAATGCTTTCCAAACAAAGTATGGTCACTACGAGTTCATGGTCATGCCTTTTGGACTAACCAATGTACCCGCGGTCTTCATGGACTTCATGAATCCTGTGTGCAAACCGTACCTTGATAAATTTGTGATCGTTTTCATTGACGATATCTTAATCTACTCCAAGAATAAAGCCGACCATGAGCAACACCTTAGACTAGTTTAGGACCTCTTGAGGAAGGAACAACTATATGCCAAATTCTCCAAATGTGAATTTTGGCTAAAGGAAGTTCAATTTCTTGGTCATATCGTCAACGACAAGGGAATTCATGTTGACCCTGCTAAGATCAAAGCGATTAAGAATTGGAATGCCCCGAAGACCCCCACCGAAGTTCGTTCATTTCTTGGTCTTGCGGGATATTATCGTCGCTTCATCTCAAATTTCTCTAAGATTGATGTCAATCTTACCGCTTTAACCCACAAGGGTAAACCTTATGAATGGGGACCAAAACAAGAAGAAGCTTTCCAAACTCTCAAGCAAAAGTTATGCAATGCTCCTATTTTGACTCTCCCTGATGGGAATGATGATCTAGTTGTCTACTGTGATTCTTCCAACCAAGGTCTCGGTTGTGTCCTCATGCAACGAGGCAGAGTAATCGCTTATGCATCAAGGCAACTTAAGATTCATGAGAAGAATTATACGACGCACGACCTCGAGTTGGGTGAAGTCATATTCGCATTAAAGATTTGGAGACATTACCTCTATGGCACAAAATGTGTGGTGTTCACCGACCACAAAAGTCTCTAACACATCTTCAGCCAAAAGGAACTTAATATGACGCAACGATGTTGGGTTGAACTCCTTAACGACTATGACTGCGAGATTCGTTACCATCCCGGCAAAGCGAATGTTGTAGCCGACGCTTTGAGTCGAAAGGACCATGTCATGCTTAATTGTGTCCGAATTCAAACCGACATTCAAAATCGCATCTTAGAAGCTCAACACGTCTCAGTCACCGAGGGTAACATTTACGAGGAAATGTTGTGTGGTGTTGAACTCCAACTTGAACCAAAACCCAATGACTTACTTTATTACTTGAACCGTATTTGGGTTCCCGATCGCGATGACCTCCGTACATTTCTCATGAACGAGGCTCACAAGACTCGTTATTCTATTCATCCTGGTGTGGATAAAATGTACCAAGATCTTCGCCAACAATATCGGTGGCCTGGTATGAAGAAAGACATTGCTCTCTATGTTGCCAAATGTCTTACTTGCTCCAAAGTCAAAGTCGAACACCAACGTCCTTCCAGTTTGCTTGAACAACCAGAAATTCCTGTGTGGAAATGGGAAAATTTAGCTATGGACTTCGTTACCAAACTCCCTTGCACCTCAAGTGGTTATGATAGCATTTGGGTGATCATTAACCGCCTCACTAAATCTGCTCATTTCTTGCCTATCCGTGAAGACTATCGGGTTGAGAAATTGGCCCGAATTTACATTGACAAAATTGTGAGCCGTCACGGTGTTCCCTTAAACATAATATCGGATAGAGATGCTCGGTTCACCTCCTGTTTCTGGAAATCTCTCCAAACTGCTCTTGGCACACGATTGAATTTGAGCATGGCTTACCATCACCAAACTGATGGTCAAACAGAGCGTACAATTCAAACTCTTGAGGACATGCTTAGAGCATGCGTAATTGATTTTGGTGGCAATTGGGATTCACATTTATCCCTAATTGAGTTCTCCTACAATAATAGCTACCACACGAGTATCAACATGGCTCCATTTGAAGCTCTCTATGGTCGCAAGTGTCGTTCTCCTATCTGTTGGAACGAGATTGGTGAAGCACAAATCACCGGTCCTGAGCTAATTCAAGAAACATCCGACAAGATTATCCAAATCCGTGACAACATTCGAGTAGCGAGAAGTCGGCAAAAGAGTTATGCCGACAAACGACGAAAACCCTTGGAATTCCAAGTCGGTGACCTTGTTCTTCTAAAGGTGTCTCCGTGGAAGGGTGTAATCTGCTTCGGAAAGAAAGGCAAGTTAGCACGTCGCTATGTGGGTCCATTCAAGATCCTCGAAAGGATTGGGAAAGTGGCTTACAAACTCGACTTACCTCCATCACTTGGCAATGTGCATCCTATATTTCATGTGTTTAACCTGAAGAAATGTCTTGCTGATGAGAACCTTCACATACCTCTTGACGACGTGCACATTGAAGAAACGATGCGCTTCGTTTAGAGACCGGTAGAAATCATGGATCGTGAGATCAAGCAGCTCAAGCGAAGCCGTATCCCTATTGTCAAAGTTTGTTGGGAATCTAAACGTGGTCCTGAATTCACTTGGGAACGAGAGGACCAAATGAAGCTCAAGTACCCCCATCTCTTCACTGATGCCGTCGCCTCCACTAGCTAAATTTCGGGACAAAATTCCCTCAACATGGGGATACTGTAACATTTCTGATTTTCATTATCTGTATTTCAGTTCAATGTGATACATTTCAAACCAAATTCTAGTACACTGACTTGTTCTATGCGTACCAACAATTAAATACTATGTTCCAATGCAAATTCGCAAATTTTACACGGGTATATCCTATTAAAATTCTAAATGAGTTTATACTTGTATAAATCTATCAAAACCGAAATTTACAAGGACTGATTTTATAAATTAACAAGAAACCCTAATAGGCACGGTCGCGCCTCATTCTGGCACGGTCGCGTCAAGTGCTTTGGCACGGTCGCGCGCCTTGCTTTGGAACGGTCGCGCCCGGTGCCTTGGCACGGTCGCGCCTCGCGTCAGTTGAAACGTAAATACAGTTTTAAACGCAGGATCGTTTGAGTTCGTAACCGATATACACATCATTACCAGTAACGAAAACAGTTAATCGCATAATGTCCACAATTACATCCAGTAACTCCAAGAAATTCGATTTGTCTCAAAAAAACCGAAATTCTTTCATTTGAACCACAATTCGTCTATTCTGAATTGAAATCCTCCCAAGCAAACACTGCATCGAACCTCTGAAACTCCCGAAAACATTGAAGCAGCTGGAATTGCAGTAGAAGACACTGGAAACCAAACCCGTCGCCGCCGAAACTCGTTCCTACCTACGCTATCGATTCATCGTCTTCCGGGTAATTGAAATCTCATACTCAATCGATTTAGTCTATAGATCAAAAGCCCCAACTTAATTTGCTCATACAATATGGAAATTAACACGAACCCGAATCTATGTTTCATTCAAAAATAGTTTAATCGAATCCGGTTCTGGACATATTTTAAATACGATTAATCTATACAAAAAGACTCCTAATAACCTAATGGGTGAAAGCCCTATGATTTCTGACACTGTTATCATAAGAAATAGTCAATTCGTTCCTGTTTTGGGAACAGACACGGTCGCGCTAATCATTTAGCGCGGTCATGCTTCATGAGACACGGTCGTGTCAATACCAGCGCGGTCGTGCCTCACGCACTCAGACCCGGTCATACCCCTTGACTAGACTTGGTCGTGCCTCAGAACCCTAGACACGGTCGTGCCTGGCCCAGACACAGTCGTGCCTAGTGAACAGCTTAGTTATGTATTCTGTTTGATCAACACGGTCGCGCCCTGACTAGGACGGTCACGCTCGTGGTCCTATTACGATCGTGCCTTGTCCAAGCACGGTTGTGTGTGTGAGAAAATCTTGGCAGAATACTAAATTTTATATTTTAAAATCAATAAGCATTTCAAATGAATTTTCAAATAAAAATAATTGATTTGATAAAGATTTATATTAACCTTATTTAAAAAGATCAAATTCCTATTCTAAAATAAATACAAGTTATTTATTTAAACTTACAAAATTTAATTTTTACTTATTATTAACCCTACACCTCGATATTATTTATACAACCCATTTACACATATTTATAAAAATAGATTAACAAAAGCTATTTACTAAATTTATATTTAATATAAAACGCTCGATACATTTTTATCACTAAATGACGAAGTACATGTTTTTATAAATAAATAAAGTATCAATCATTTATTTAATCTATGTTTAAACAAAGATTGTTTATTTTAGTTATACTTAACAAAACTTAACGCCTACAACTCCAACTCTTTAAACACACATCCAATTCAACCCTAGACTTAGACATAGACTATTGTGCACACTATTAATTCGATACATATTACACTCTAGGTTAACGTTGTGCATTACAAGGATCTCGTTACTATCTAGTCTCTCGTGTTAGCTAAGCCTTTTGAATCATGTGAGTATTACATAGCCCCTTTTACTCTTTTACACTTTTTGGGATGGAACATGAACACTATACAAACTATTGCTTACATTTACATAAACTACACAAATACAAATCCTCTTTACATTCATGTGTGCAATTTGAGATTTATGCCTGAGTGCTAGTTGTGCTAACTTTGCGTGCAATTTATGTGCAATCATTAACTATTCAAGCTGACGGTAAACAATGATATATCTATTGAGTCTGACAAACCCACCCAGATTGGCGTGATTGTTACCGACAACACAATTTTGCATGCTAGTTACAAAGGTTTGATTGTACTTAGTTACACAATAGGTGCTCTCCATAAATGCCTTATTTTATCATGTTATGTAAGGATTTTTTTATTCATAATCTATATGCTATCTATATACAAACATGTGTATGCTCACCAACTTTTCAGTTGACTTTATTTTATTCGTGTTTCAGGTACTAATGAGTGAGTTTGATCAAGGGGGTGCTACACATAGGCTTTGGACTTAGTTAAATTTAAATAAAGACTATTATGTATTTTGTATATGTACTTGTTTGAATTTAGTTGTGTTGAATTATTTGAAGTTAAATTTGATGATTAAAATATTGGAATCTAGTCAACCTTGTGCTCATGAACAGTCTACATGTCCCGCCCCGACGTTTCCGCCATCGGTTGGGGTGTGACACGTTAAGGTTCTAGGAAAGCTGAATAAGGTGGTGACCCCTGTAAACGAGTATTGTGCATAAACAGAAAGACTCTAAGACGGAAAGAAACAAAGACTCAAAAACAGAAGGACTCGATCCTATGTTAGACACACAGATATGACACACAAGTAGCACGTAGGACAATCACACGAAACAGACTCAAAGAAAACAAATAAACCAAAAATCAAACAAATAACTATTTAGAGTTAATATTGCTATTGTCAAGTGTCCCCTGAAACGGCGCCAAAAACTTTATTTCGTCCAGACTGTCTATAAAATAACTGACAAAACCTAACCTATACTCTTAAGTAAGAAATGAAAAACCTATGAACTAAACCGCACTGACAGGCAAGTGTACCTATCAAGTGTAGCACGGCTTAATGGTAAACCGGAATATCGAACCCTAGAGACACTACGAATAACAAAAATGACTCTGACTCGGACTAAAGAATGATAGATGGGGATTTACTACACTACTGAATTAACTAAAGAATGCACTAAAGTAACTACGAATCAAACTATCAAGACGAAGAACAAAGGGAAATATCAGGAATAGGAAGAACATGTAGGATCGTGAGAGTACAAGATGGTTCTGTTCTTAGTTGAAATTGGCGGAAACAATAACAACTACACAAATATAATCGAGTAAACAGAAAGAATACTTTTAAGAACACTGTTGTATTAAGCTTTTGCAAATAAATGATTACAAATGAAAACTCAATCAAAAAGCACACTTACAATGAAGTGTTTACACAGTATTTATACTCACTTAGAATCAAGACAGACCCTTGATTCTAAGGATCAGATCTAACACAGACCGTTGATCTTTTGTATATAGCTAACTATTACACGTTTAGTCTAAAACTAGTTAACTTTATTGAAGCGTCTTCTTTATGCATTATTGCTTGCATGCTTGGAGAAGAGCATTGCTGTCTTTCATTGGTTGTGCCATTGAGGTTCCTTATGTTTGAGTGTGTCAGTTGCTTTTGCAGAAAGTTGTCAGTGACGCTTGGCATGGATAGACAGCAGCAACGATTTGTCTTCAAGGCACACGGCTGTCAGCAGCAAAGATGAGGATCAGCAGCAAGATGTGACCATCCAAAGCTGCTGATGATTTGCCTGTCAGCAGCATCAAGTGTTGATGTTGCTGAGAAGCCTCTCCGCAAAAACTTTGGTCTTCAGCAGATAAGGCTATCCGTAGCAGATTTGTTCTTCAGCAGGAGAACAAGTATCCGCAGCAGTTAAGCTTGTCTGCAGCAGTTTGTTGGTCAGCCACAAACTCTGAGATCAGTAGCATTTGTACTTAGAGAATTTTGTAGCCATCAGTCTTTGTTTCTACAAACTCCCCCTAGACTGATGCTACCAAAAGTCTCTTACTGTCTTTGTTGCTGAAGTTTTTTTGCATGTTTCTGACTATCCTTTCAACCTCATATCCTCTCTGGTCTATGCTGGGATTGTTAAGAGGAAGCTCAGATAGAGTCTTGATGTCTTTGCTTGTCATTTTGACGATAGCTTTGCTTGAACACCTCATCTTCTGTCCTTTAACATCTGTCAGAGTGAATTCATTCTTCTCAGCATTGTAGGACCTGCTGATGAATGGAGAGTGGGATTGAAGAGGTTTGGCATCAATGATTTCATTTTTGTTGGGGTTGAAGTAATGTCTGATTGCCAGCAATAGATGTCTCCCACCTTCATTCTCAGGCTTAGAGGATTCACCCAGCTCAATCATTCTTCTTAGATCAGAATCTGGAAGCTGTAGTACCTCATCAACAGATGTGTAGATTGATCTTTTAGCTTATGTCCTCCCCCTAAACACTTCAAACCATTGGTCTTCAGGGCTGTATGACCATCCAATTATTTCTCTTGAGTCTTCTGGTTTGGAAGTGGGTTTGTTTTTCTTTTTGGGAGGTTGTTGATGAGTAGGAGCTGGGTGTGAGGATTTGGACTTTGAGGGAGGAGAGGAGGGAAGTCTAGGAAGGAGAGTGGAAGGTTGTTGGATTGAGGAAGTGTTGGGTGAGAGAGAAGGCTTGGGTTTCTTTGATTTCCTTTCTTCTTCTTGAATGTTTACCCTTTTCTTGGAGCCTTTCTTCTCCAATCTTTCTTCCTCATCCTTCTTTACTTTAAAATAGAGGGCTTGCAGGTTCATGAAATTCATGGGACCTAGCCTCTTTCCACTCTCTCCTCTAGCCTTAAGGAAGTCAATCATGATCTTCCTTTCTTCATGGGTCCTTTTATTAAAGGCAATGGTCTTTTTGGACTTTTGTTTGGCTTTTTCTTCTTCTTCAACCTTCTTCTTCTTTGCCAATTGACCCTGCTGACCCATGAAGGCTCTATAAATTTCTTTGTTTGATAGTTTCTCAAGGTAGTCTGCATCCTCACCTTGAGAAACTAGAGCCTTTACCCACTCCTCTCTCATTTCTTTGGCTAGTTCAGAATCAGTTATTCTGAACTTAGCCTCTTCCTTCTTCTTCTTCTCTAGTTTTTCTTCTTCCTTGTCAAATTGTTCCTGCAGTTGAATAGCAAGAGCTTCATCTTCTTCAATCTGATAAACTGCAGGAATCTTTACTTTGAGCTCATCCAGCTGTTTTGCATACATCTGGATTTATTGTTCTCTGAGGAGAATGGCTGTGAGTCTATCTTGAGCTTTCTTTGTTTCAGCCATCTCCTCTTCTTCTTCTTCTTCTTCTTTCTTCTTTCTCTTTATTTTCTCTTTGTAACCTCTCTTCTTCTTCTTTGGTCATAATTCCCTTTCCCATATCTTTGTTGGATGCCTCTGCTTTGGCTTCACTGATCACAACAGCAGATGATGGTGCTACTATTGGAATTTCAGCTTTAGCTTCATTGGCAATTTGGGGAATGGATAAGGTAGGGGAACTGACTTCATCTTCTTCCCATTCCATACCTGTCACATCCTTCCATGCCTCTTTCATCTTTTCCTCTTCTCTTCTTTTTGATTATTCTTCTATGTTTAGTCTGACTATTGGAGAAGAGAGAAAGGATAGGTCTGAGGCAGATCCAGATTCCTCCTTGTACAAAGAAGCCTTGATGATCTTGATCATTTCTTGACTTTCTAAGGAGTTGACATTGAAGATGATAGATCTGAGCTCAAAGGCCTTGTGTAGGAATGATGAAGGTAGGAGCAAGATCTCCTTGATGTTGACTGTTAGAGAAGATCCATTACTCAGGAAGAAGGTGAAGTCATGGGAGTCAGTGCTTGTCCATCCTTGCACTTCGACATCCCTGACCATTCTATTGTACAGGAATCTTCTCCAGCACAGAACTTCTTCTTTTGTGAGAAGACTGCTCCTTATTATTTCAAGTCTTCTAGGAGACAGTCTTCTTTCTGCTGCTGTTGAAGATTCAGGATAGGCTACCCTTTTTGCTGCTTGTATTTATCTTTGAAAGTTGGGTAGATTATCCTCCATCAAGTCATAGAACCTGCCAATGGCAAGTTCTGTTGAGAGGTCCGTTGAGTTGTTGATGCATTGTAGATGGTATAGGTGAAGGACTTGGATGCTGTTGAGAAAGTCCCAGTTTAGCTCTTCTACTCCGCCAAACTCCCAACCAATCCAGAACCTCTTAGACTTTCCATCATACCCCCAAGCTAGTATTGTATCAAACTCTAGCTGTGTTGAATTCAATGGAAATTGGGGGGCAGTGGAGTGACTTATGATGGCTGCTGCTTCAGGGATGATGCTGAAAGATGTATACGTTTGTTCTGTGTCTTCGGCATCATTCAGCATCTCATCAACAACCCGGATGACTAACTTCCAGTCTTCAGATGTCTCTTCTTCTTCGTTATCTAAAGCTGGCAAGTCATGAACCTGTACAAAAGCTGGCTTGAAAAGTGTGCTTTGAAATACAGCCTGCTCTTGAATCCAGTCGTCAAGACTGTCTGAGTCTTCCTCCATTGGGACCATCTTCCCCTTTTTGGTTGCATCAGTGGACATATAAGCATCAGTTTGGGTGACCACTGATACAAGAGAGGGAGTAGGTACATTTGGGCATTGATGGGCTTCATGCATAGAGACTTGATGTCTTAGTTTGGACACTTCAGCCTCTAGCATAGCCACCTTGGCCGTCAATTCCAAGTTATGAAGTTTCAGTCTGTCCTCATCCACAGTTGTGGAATCCTTGGAGGCTGTTCTATGGATCCGGGAAGAGATCCTGATCCTAATAGAGAGACATCCAAAGGAGTCTCCCTAATAATGTGGCTGTCCCTTATGATATTCTCATCAGAATATTGAGATTTTGAGTGAGGGCTGTTAGGTTTCGTTTGGGACTTGGAGGCAAGAGAAGAAGGAGTTCTCTTGCCCCTTTTCCTAGTATATGTCGTTGCAACGGGGGCCCTATGTTCCGGTTGAACGATAACATCCAAAAGAGGTGTAAGTAATTTTTGTGCCTGTGCATCCTTAGTAGTATGCACAGGGGTTCGAATGGTAGAAGCAGACTGTTGTTCAGGATGTGAGGTGGAGGGTATGGGATCAGTATCAGCTGGGATTGCTGAACCGTCACCAGGGGTACTCTGTATGTTCAGCATTGTAGAAAACAATGGAACATTGACCCCTGAGAACTTTTTGGAAACAGTTCTCATGCTTTGAAAAATATTATTTTTATGTCCCAACATGATGTAGATTCTTGCAGGTTTTGAAAGTTCTTTTAGTTCTTGATTGAAAACTTCCTGCAAGAATCATGGGTACATAAAAAATTGTTGCTTTGCACCCTCTTGAAGGTTATATCTCAAACCCTCAAAGATGAGGTGTGCAAAGTTGAAGCCTTGGTTAGTGACCATACCATGGAAGGCGGAGGCAAGTGCGGAGCTCACCTGATGCCATCCACTCCTCTTCTGGGATATGCATTGGAGAAGAGTGTGGCAAAGATACTTCCATGGAGGGCCCATCAGCGCCTTCTCGATCGTATACTCGGTCTGATTTCCAGTGTATCCAATGGATACAAATGTCCTCATGTATTCGTCCTTCGAGTATGAGATGGCTGCTCCCTCATCTTGAAGCTTAAGATGTTTTCTGAGTGTGGCTTCCAAGATGGTGATATTCTTGCCGTCTACTTTGGCTTTAATTTGGGGAATCCCCTGTTCGGTTAAGTAGACGGCGGTACTCCAAAAATCCTCCATATGAGGGATATATATGGTAGGGTTGGTTGTGAGGGAAAAGTAGATTTTTGATCGACATAAGAAATCGATCATATCATTAAATCCTTCGGATTTCTTTCTTTTGGTAAGATATGCTGTAAGGTTGTGGTATGGGGAGAACTTATCATCAGGGTTATTGATGTCTGCCATTGTTGTTTGATTTGGAGGGAATGTTAGAATATGAGAGGCTTTGAATGTTTTAAAGATGAAGGGCTTTGAATGTGGTGGGGACTTGAGAGAAAGTGATGTGGGTTTAGGGTGAAATTGAAGGTGAAGAGGTGGTAAGGAAATTTGATTTGTTTTTATAACGGCAGAGGAGAGAAAAAGCAAAATGACTTATACAGTACAACCTTATTTACTTTTTATTGTTACAGCTGTAATACACCGAGGCAGTCATGGTAAAGACTGGCGTTAATTTTGTAACATCCCAAAAATAATAAAACGAATAAATATAGCGAGACCGGTGATTTATTCGGAATATTTAAACAAAAGGGAGCGGGCTTGGGCTCGGCTTCAATGGGCCGAGGGAAGCCCAGGTATATATATAAGGCAAGGCAGCCCTCTTCCCTGCTCATTCCACACTCACGTAGCTTCTAGAGAGAGAAAGGAGAGCTCGGGTCTAGAGAGAGAAAGTCGACGGATCGTCACGAGATTGGAGGAGCACGTAACAGCTGAGCCCGTGAGCAAAACCTCCGAATCAGAATTACAATCCAGGTAACGAGTCGATCACATTATGAGTTTTTGTTCGTTTTGGGAAGTTTCGGGTTTTGGCTAAAAAGGTAACGATTTTGCGGATGAAACTTGAAAATGAACTTAGGAATAGCATCTAGAATGAAAACCGAACGTTTTGATCTAAGAAAATTGAGATATTGACTCGATCAGACTCGCATGCAAAAATTTCAGATTCTTGGGGAAGACGACAGGTGCAGATCCATCGAAACTACTTAGTTTCGATAGGTGCAGACCCATCGAAACTACTTAGTTTCGATAGGTGCAGACCCATCGAAACTACTCAGTTTCGATATATATATATACAGACCCACCGAAACTACCTAGTTTCGATATGCCCAATACCAAGTTTCGACAGAAGCAACCTATCGAAACTACCAAGTTTCGACAGAAGCAACCTATCGAAACTACCAAGTTTCGACAGAAGCAACCTATCGAAACTACCAAGTTTCGACAGAAGCAACCTTATTAAATCCATCGAAACTACTAGGTTCAAGCATAGTAATGTCTAGTGTCATCTAGGAGCACTACCTTACGTGTATGACTTTATTATACAGATCGTGAGTGACATCGAAACTACTCATCAGGTGAGTTCTATGTGCCCCCTTCTATGCTATGTGCAAATCTTATTAAATGTTTTGGGGCTGAAATGTATACACTAAATGAATGAATGATATGAATGCTAATGTGATCATACGTGATGTACTAATATATATTTAATGTATATATATATAAAGAATGAATTTTGAACAAAGAATGAAACGTATGTTTACAAAGAATGAAGGAAAGAATGGCATAACGTAAATAAATGAAATCTTGCTGTATAATTATTTATATTGCATGTTATAAATGTAAGTATACGTTATGGACAGAAACGAAGTTAACGGCTACTTCTGTAGACGGACGACCACGTGACTATTTTGCAACCGGGAAAGATACGTCCTTCGTAAGCTAGGACGTACAAAAAGCATAAAAGGGCGGTCGAAGTAAATGCTAAAATAGTATAACGGTTGCATAAACAATAGTTCGCGTGGGAAACGGATGCCTTAGGGTAGACGGGCGAATATGACGGACTACGACGGTAGGACGGTAAAGAAGGACGGCCGAAGGTTGGCCGGACTAAAGTTAAGACGAACGGTTTCTAGGACCGAACGAGTAAAAGGGCTACGACGGTAGCTCAAGGGCGTATGTCTTTGTGATATACGTACCGTAAGATGGGTTGATCACCCTTATGTGTATGACCAATGAATGTTAAAGAAAGAAAAGGTGAATACATATCTATGTAATCACATAAGAATAAAGAAAGAAAAGGTGAATACATATCTGTGTAATCACATAAGAATAAAGAAAGAAAAGTAAAGACTATGAATACGTATTTGTAGAAATGTATGTATATATTTATGTATACTTATAAAGAAAAGAATGATCATACTTAATAGTTTTAAACTAGAACTCACCAGCGTTAGCTGACTTTTAGTATACATTTCAGGTAACAAAGGAAAGGGTCGTGCGAAGGCGTGAAGGCTGCCCGACATGTGACTGACATCCCACCTTATGTTTTGTTTAGACAATGGTTAATGTTTTGAATGTTAAGACCTCCGCTGTAATGTACTCAAATGTTGAATGTTTCCGCTGTGTTTTGAATGTTTTTAATTAAAAGTTCAGTAATTAATGACTATGTTTATGAGTAAATCCAACAAGTGAGGTCACCCGGGAAGTGGGGCCTTGCAAATTTTTACAACGGGTAAAAGTTAATTTGGACTTAAATTTACCCATCAGCCGCAAACTTGGTTGCTGTGGATGAATATGCATGTCCGCTGCAACCTTGGTTGCTGCGGAAGGTTAAGTCTGTCAGCAGTAAACTTATCTGCTGCTGATAGATTTAATAATCCGCAGCAAGGATGTTGCTGCTGACAGTCTTAAAGAAATCCGCAGGAAAACTGTTCCTGCTGATAACTTAAAGCAGTCAGATGCAAATCTTTTGCTGCTGAAGATTAAACCTGTCAGCAGCCAAAAAGGATGCTGCTGACTTATAACTTTTATTTACAACAAAGGACAGACACATTTACAACAAAGGATAGACGCATTCAACTGAACCAATGATGATGCTTGGTGGTTTCTTTGCCTTCCATTGTTGAGTTTGTGGTTTTCCAGCTCTCTTTGCCTTTTCAGCAGCAGAAGCTGCATCTGAGGACTCTGACTTATCAGAAGCAGATTTTTTTGTTGCTGATGGTTTTACTTGAGCAGCTGCAGACTTTGTTGCTGCTGAAGGCTTTCCTTTTGGTTGCTTGGGCTTTACTCGATCAGCAGCAGTTTTGTTGGCTGCTGAAGGTTTAAGAATAGACGTATGCCTATCCTTCTTCACCTTACTGATAGGCTTTTGTATAATTGGGGTTGGAAGAAGAATCTGATTGAAAGGATTAAACTTACAATTTGCAGCAAAGTGGTCTGATTCACCACAGATGATGCAAGATTGTTGAGGTTTTGACAACTACTCCCTTGGTGGAGAAAGAGAGTTTCTGAATTGAGTTGTCTTGGCTTCAAACCTTCTTACCTGTTTGTTCTTCTTTGTCTTCTCAAAAGCATGTTGCTTGAGGTTTCTTTGCTGCTGAATGTAGTAGAAGCAGATGCTGGCAGTGTGGTTGTATTTTCCACAAACAAAGCATGATTTGGCTAGTTTGTCCCTTGAAAGGTAAACATAGTCCTTTCTTTTGAATAGGTCTTTAAAGTTCCATGGTTGAGCTTTTATGTGCTCAAAGGTGGCTTCTTCCAATGTCTTTTGAACATGTGGAACTCTTTCTCCAGGCGCATGACATATGTCAAACACCTTTCTCTGAGGCTTTGAGGTTGAAGACTGCCCCTTTTCAACATTTAGCTTTCTTCCTTCTGGAGGATAACTAATTTTGATTTGGTTGAAAGGCATAGGAACCGAAGCAGCTGGTAAAGAAACAGGAGTACTTGTTTGAATGACTTCAAGAACAGGCGGTTCTAGTACTTGTACTGGTGATGAGACCTCCTCAGTTTTATTGGACTCTGAGCAAGTTGACTCAGATTCTGACGAGGTAGTGTATTCTTGCACTAGTGGTTCATGTCTTGAAGGATCAACATCTCGGTTGTCCTTTTCAAGATTTGAGAGATTGAAGCTTGGTTCATGGATGGTAACATAGTCAGCAGGAGGTGCAACGGCTTGATATTGTTCAACATGATACCCCAGACCAGTTTTTACCTTTTCATGAATTTGAGCATCCAAAAGTCTTTGCAGCTTTTTGGATGCAAATTCATATTTGTCAACATGAACTTTCTGTTTTACCAATTCTGCTCTGTTTGCTTTTAATCTGGCTAGTAGATCATCAATCTGAGTTTCAAAATTGGTTTGTTCATGTTTTAGTGATGAAATCTCTTTCTTTAGGCAGTTAATATTTTCTTTGTAACTGTCTTCGACCTTTTTGAATTCAGATTTCATTTGATGAAACTCTTTATTTTGATCTATGAGGTTTTGATTATGCTTTCTGTAGCCTAAAACCTTATCAATACAGGCTTGGGAACATAGATGTTCATATACCTGAGGCGGTATCTCAGTTGTGTCTGCTATAAGAGCTTGGTTGTTGGTAGGCAGATCTTCATACTGAAAGCTCCAGTCAAAGTCAGAAGTTCCAACAGTTGCACAAGCTGCAGTTTGAGCTAGAAGAATAGCTTGTTGCTGTTGTTGTCTAGGTTGGGCTTGGTGAGCTTGTCTTGTTTGATCATCAGCTAGGTTTGCCCTAGGTGCCTTGCATTCTCTAGCAAAATGACCCAGTTGGTTACAGTTGTAACATCTCAATTTGCTTTTATCCAAGCCAACTCTGGTGTTGGAGTTGTTGCTTGGAATGGGTCTTCCGGTTCTAGAGTAGAACCTTTTTGCTCTTAGAGAGAGCATGGCATACGAGTGCTGTATATCCATTTCTTCTAGATCATCTGGATGGAAACATTCCAGATCCTCCTTGATAAAGGACATGTTGCTTGAGTTTTCAGAACCAAAGCAGCAGAGGTTGAGGCTTGAGGAGTAGCTTCAAGAAGAAATGGTGAGGTATTTGATTTAGAGGTAGGAGTTTGAGGATGTGTGACTATGGGAGGATAGTAGTTGCTAGTACTAGGACCTGAGTGGTCAGAGTGAAGAGTAGAAGAGGTGGTGGTGGATGTTGAAGTTTTTTGGTAGCTTGATCTCCTTTCCTAGGCCTGAATCATCTCTAATTCATAGGTTTTGAGCATACCGAATAGCTCAGTCATTTGAAGAGTCTTCAGATTCTCAGTTCTTCTGATGGACACTGTGTAGAGTGTCCAATAACTAGATAGAGATCTGATGAATTTCTTAAGAATATCTTCATTCTCCAACTTCACTTTTGAGCAATGCAGCTCACCTACAAGATAAGTATATCTGTTGTATAAAACAGTTAGAGACTCACCTTCCTTCCAGGTGAAGTTTTCGTATTGCTGCTTCAGGATGTCTCTTCTGTTTTCTTTGACTTCCTCTGAGCCAGCAAACATCTTCTCAAGAGCCTCCCAGAGCTCTTTAGCAGTTTTGTAACTTCTGATGTTATGAAAAACTTCATTTGGAAGGCACATTTGGATAGCTCCCAGTGCCTTGAAGTCCACCTCCATCTTCTTTATGTCCTCTTCTGAGTACTTGGAGGGCTCCTTTGGAACTGGTGGTCCTCCAGAGTCAGCAGAGGCCACCATGGGAGTGTAGGGTCCATCCCTGATGGATTTCCACATTCCGTACTCCTGATAACAGAAAAAGCTTTCCAAGCGATTCTTCCACATGTCGTAGTCTTCCCCAGATACCAATCTTGGTGGTCGGTTGATGCTGTCGATGTCTTCAAATCCATTGCTCTGTGCCATCTTTGTTTTTGTGGTGACTTGATGAAAGAGAGAGTTTAGAATAGAACCAGAAGTGATTAAACAAGTGTGGGTTTGTTTAATCTGAGCCAAAGCTCTGATACCACTTGTAGGATCGTGAGAGTACAAGATGGTTCTGTTCTTAGTTGAAATTGGTGGAAAAAATAACAACTACACAAATATAATCTAGTAAACAAAAAGAATACTTTTAAGAACACTGTTGTATTAAGCTTTTGCAAATAAACAATTACAAATGAAAACTCAATCAAAAAGCTCACTGACAATGAAGTGTTTACATAGTATTTATACTCACTTAGAATCAAGACAGACCCTTGATTCTAAGGATCAGATCTAACACAGACCGTTGATCTTTTGTATATAGCTAACTATTACACGTTTAGTCTAAAACTAGTTAACTTTATTGAAGCGTCTTCTTTATGCATTATTGCTTGCTTGCTTGTAGAAGAGCATTGTTATCTTTCATTGGTTGTGCCATTGAGTCCTTCTGCTTTGAGTGTGTCAGTTTCTTTTGTAGAAAGTTATCAGTGACGCTTGGCATGGATAGTCAGCTGCAACGATTTTTCTTCAAGGCACACGACTGTCAGCAGCAAAGATGAGGATCAGCAGCAAGATGTGACCATCCAAAGCTGCTGATGATTTGCCTGTCAGCGGCATTAAGTGTTGATGCTGCTAAGAAGCCTATCCGCAGCAACTTTGGTCTTCAGCAGATAAGGCTATCCGCAGCAGATTTGTTCTTCAGCAGGAGAACAAGTATCCACATCAGTTAAGCTTGTCTGCAGCAGTTTGTTGGTCAGCAGCAAACTCTGAGATCAACAGCATTTGTACTTAGAGAATTTTGTAGCCATCAGTATTTGTTTCTACAGAACACTACCTAGGTCGGAATCCTACATGCAAAGAACAACTTCTACCGGTTATGGACTATTATGGCTCTCGGTTTCAAAGGATAACAACTATAGATAACCTAGTGGATCCCTAATCACTCTCAAGGTGTCACCAACTATGGAACCTAAAGTGTACTAAATTCACCAGATTGTTGGATCACTTCTCAGGTATTTCCAACTATGATATTGTACCCTAATTGACAGATTACCTCTCAGTCTCACCGTCCACAAGACACTCAAAAAATGCATGCGTTAATCTCAGGATAACTACTATGACTTGACTAACAACGGTCACTAGACACCTAATACTAACGTCCTCTCAGACTGTTAACACTCGGATTCCTAATGACGAAGACTAGACAACTAATTCTCACCTCTCGGGTATTGAACTAGGACACACATTCACTTCTAATTAGGGTTCAACTAATGTTCTTACGGATCACTATGTCTAGCAAACCACTCAGGTCATAAACAACAAGGAAACAACCTAAACATGCATCTATTTATTAAAGACATTCAACAAGATAACATGGAGAACAATAACCAACTAAAAACCAGAATCAAACATGCACTAACATGATAATAATTAACCAAAGATCTTTTACACAATCATAAATCCATTCAACATAACCAAAGCCGATAAAAACTAAAACATTACGAAGTATTCATCAATAGACCTAGGCAGTATTATATATTTAGCCTAGGATCATGTTTAAACGACCAAAACAGTAGTAAAAAGCATAAACCATGGTATGAAACACTCAATTCAAACACAAAGATCACTAGACACCTAATACTAATGCCCTCTCAGACTGTTAACACTCGGATTCCTCGTGACGAAGACTAGACAACTAATTCTCACCTCTCGGGTATTGAACTAGGACACACATTCACTTCTAATTAGGGTTCAACTAATGTTCTTATGGATCACTACGTCTAGCAAACCACTCAGGTCATAAACAACAAGCAAACAACCTAAACATGCATCTATTTATGAAACACATTCAACAAGATAACATGGAGAACATTAATCAACTAAAAACTAGAATCAAACATGCACTAACATGATAATAATTAACCAAAGATCTTTTACACAATCATAAATCCATTCAACATAACCAAAGCCGATAAAAATTAAAACTTTACGAAATATGCATCATTAGACCTAGGCAGCATTATATATTTAGCCTAGGATCATGTTTAAACGACCAAAACAGTAGTAAAAAGCATAAACCATGGTTTGAAACACACAATTCAAACACAAAGATCACTAGACACCTAATACTAACACCCTCTCGAACTGTTAACACTCGGATTCCTAATGACAAAGACTAGACAACTAATTCTCACCTCTCGGGTATTGAACTAGGACACACATCCACTTCTAATTAGGGTTCAACTAATGTTCTTATGGATCACTACGTCTAGCAAACCACTCAGGTTATAAACAACAAACAAACAACCTAAAAACATGCATCTATTTATGAAAGACATTCAACAAGATAACATGGAGAACATTAATCAACTCAAAACTAGAATCAAACATGCACTAACATGATAATAATTAACCAAAGATCTTTTACACAATCATAAATCCATTCAACATAACCAAAACCGATAAAAACTTAAACTTTACAAAGTATTCATCATTAGACCTTGGCAGTATTATAGTTTTAGCCTAGGATCATGTTTAAACGACCAAAACAGTAGTAAAAAGCATAAACCATGGTATCAAACACTTAATTCAAACACAAAGATGCATTCTTGAAATACGAATAAGCTAAAACTAACGAACCCGGATCCAAAGATGCAAACTTTTGCCTTGATTCGTCCTCCAAACTCCCAAAATCTCTCTGGACTCCCCTTTGACGGCTAATAATCAAACTCCTTTAATATTGGGGATCATAATCTATTTAAATCGAATTAGGGTTTTTTTTCTCGGATTTTCCCTCTCTCGCGTACCGCGAGAGATTTATCATGGTCCTTCGCATATCGCGAAGGACAATTTAGTCGCGTCCGGATTTCTTCTTTCTCGCGTACCGCGAGGAGTCTCTGCTCATTCTTAGCGTACCGCGAAGGGACTATTTTCACTATTTTTTCACTCTTGAACTTTGGGCGTCATTCTCGTTCCTGGTTTCTTCGGTTTTTCACTTGTATTCATCATAAGCATCTGAGAACATAACAAAGGCTCAAAACGAACCAAAACGACTCAAAACAAACAGAAAACTACTTAAAACGACACGAAAACAAAGCAATAAAGATGTGTGCTTTGCACTATATCAAACATCCCCACACTTAACCATTTTTCGTCCTTGAAAAAGTCTGCAATGGAATCATAACTTAGATCTGACTCTAATAATCAATTACCAATTAGCACAAATATACTCACACGTTAAAAAGCAACAATTAGTATTTTTGTCCGATTAAACCCAACCGCTAACTAGCTAGCCCTGTAATGTGTTCTAATTCCAATTTATACAACAATCAATCAACCTATGTGACTCACACTTAGAAGTTACAGCTCTAGCTAATCTCGTCTCACGGTCATTTTTAGGAACGGGTTAAACCATATAGACTTGCCCACCACGTTAAACTAAGATTTACAGGTTTTTAGAAATCAATGGAATATGGAATGAATTGATGGGAATGAGCATTAATTTAAGCATAAGAACTTTCGTCTAGGGGCGTCTCAACCAAGTCACTATCCAAGAATCTAACACATAGACTAGATTCTAAACGTTTAAGCACATAAATCTTACTTAGGGGTGTATCCTCCAAGTCGCCATCCCAAAGGGTAATATATAAGCAAGACTCATTTAAAACAAGTAAGCTCATAGGTATGGAATTATGGAATGGGCGCCACCGAAACTCGGATTTATTCTCATAAAAAGAGAGTGGTGTGCCATGAAAATTTTCAAAAACCTCTAAATTTTAGCTTAACGTGGTACCTATCACCCTATATTGATGGTTTCAGTATTACCGTTACTGTAAGATGAGTACCCACAAGATTTCATGAATTTATTACGTGATTAATCCTAAGTAACACTCACAGGCTATTTAAGCTATTCAAGCTGCCAAAAACTTGATGTCGTCGAGACGGTCTATAAAATAACTGACAAAACCTAACCTAGACTCCGAAGTACTAAATGGAAAACCTATGAACTAAACCGCACGGACAGGCAAGTGTACCTATCGAGTGTAGCACAGCTTAATGGTAAACCAGAATATCGAACACTGGAGACTCTACGAATAACAAAAAAGACTCTGACTAGGACTAAAGAATGATTGGTGGGGATTTACAACACTACTGAATTAACTAAAGAATATACTAAACTAAGTACGAATCAAACTATCAAGACGAAGAACAAAGGGAAATATCAGGAATAGGAAGAACACTACCTAGGTCGGAATCCTACTTGTAAAGAACAAGTTCTACCTGTTATGGACTATGATGGATCTGGATTTCTAAGGATAACAACTATAGATAACCTAGTTGATCCCTAATCACTCTCAGGGTGTCACCAACTAAGGAACCTAAAGTGTACTAAACTCACCAGATTGTTGGATCACTTCTCAGGTATTTCCAAGTATGATATTGAACCCTAATGGACAGATTACCTCTCAGTCTCACCATCCACAATACACTCAAAGAATGCATGGGGTAATCTCAGGATAACTACTATGACTTGGCTAACAACGATCCTATTGAAGAAGACTACACAACTAATTCTCACCTCTCGGGTATTGAACTAGGACACACATTCACTTCTAATTAGGGTTCAACTAACTTTCTTATGGATCACTACGTCTAGCAAACCACTCAGGTCATAAACAACAAGCAAACAACCTAAACATGCGTCTATTTATGAAAGACATTCAACAAGATAACATGGAGAACATTAATCAACTCAAAACCAGAATCAAACATGCACTAACATGATAATAATTAACCAAATATCTTTTACACAATCATAAATCCATTCAACATAACCAAAACTGATAAAAACTTAAACTTTACGAAGTATTCATCATTAGACCTAGGCAGTATTATAGTTTTAGCCTAGGATCATGTTTAAACGACCAAAACAGTAGTAAAAAGCATAAACCATGGTATCAGACACTCAATTCAAACACAAAGTTTTGGACCAAGTTTCAGTGTATGATTAAGCTTTTTTCGTGTAGTGTAACTATGAACTGGGTTCACGGTTTGGGTATTTTGGGCTGGCCTTTGGGCCGAGTACATGTGTAATGGGCTAGTTGTTTAGACTAAGTATAAATACATGTATAGACTAAGTATAAATACATGTATACCCTAACCATGTGAGGTTAGAGGTTGTGTTTGTTTTCCTTTGTAATCTCTCCAAAGCAATATAGAAGTTTTTACAAGTGTTTCGTTGTTCTTGAATCACCGCGATTACTAGTTTCCGCCTAGTGATTGTGAGAGTTTGATATCGTGTGTGTTTTCATTTGGGTATTCATCAATGATCCAAAGGATTGGAACTTACAATTGGTATCAGAGCCATTGAAGTCGAGGAGTTCTTGTTATTTTTCGTGGAATCGTTGCTGGTTTGCTTCTGATTTGGAGGATTGTTCTTGTTAAAACAGTATAAGGGAATGATTGTGTTAATCGTGATCTTATGTGGTGATTGAGATGATTGAATTTCAAAAAAAAATGAAATTTCCTAACAATTCGGGATTATTTTTGAATTGAAATCAAGACAAAAGCTTGTTTCACGGCTTGAATCTCGAGATTCATAAGCGGATTCAGGTTTCACTGCTAACTTCACGGGTGAAGGTTAACAGGTTCTCGCTTCACGGGTTGTTCTTCACGGTTTCCTTCACGGCAAGGATCAGCTTCACGGGTTAAGGTTCAGTGTTCATGGCTGGATAAACTTTTCGGTACAGCGAAGGTTCACGGGTCAGCTAAATGGACTTAGGTTCACTGGTCTGCTAGTTCATTGGTCTTAGAGGTTCTCGGGTTAAAGTTTCACGGGAAAAATTCTCGGGTTACATTACTGGTTCACGGGAGTCTTCGTGTTCACGGTTTACATCTGTTCACGGGTCAGAAGTTGTTCAAGTGTTAATAGAAAGTTCACGGGTTTCACCTTATTGTTTACGGGCTCTCTATAGTTCACGGTACCAACAGGTTCATGGGTTTATTTTTTAACTAATTTTCAGGTTTGATCAAGGACCTAATACTCTGATAAATTGAACTCTCTGCAACAAACCATGAATCTGAATAGCTTGTTAGACCTACAATTTGGTACAAGCACCAAACCACCTCGATTCACTCCGGATGAAGATTTTATGGATTGGAAGTTTAGCTACAGAAATCATGTTATGATGTTTGAGGCCAAGATGTGGAGAAGCATAATTAAGGGGCCACCGATTCCTATGTGTGACAAGCCAGATGGTACCAAATCAATCTAACAGATGGAAAACTACTCAGAGGAGGACTTTGACCTCGTTGAAAGAGATTTGAAGGCATTGGCCTCTCTAACAACGGCTTTGTCACCTGATATAGCCCACAACTTCAGGGAATGTACATCAGCTAAACAGCTCTGGGAAGCGCTTGAGGAGACATTTGAAGGGAATGATGACATGAAGGCTAGCCGAAAGCAAATGATTCTGCAAAAATTCAACATGTTTAATCATGTTTTGGGTGAATCTCTAGAGATCCAGCCGTAAAGATTCACCAAGTTAGTGTCAGAGATGAGAGGATCACAGATTAATGTTAGTGATGGTGATTTAAATAGGAAACTTCTAAATGGTCTGCCACAAAGCTGGGACTGGAACGTTGCTTTGTTGAAACAGACTAAAGACCTAAGCAATGTTACCTTGAATGATTTGATTTCCATTATCAAATCTTATGATCTAGATGACCAACAAAGAAAGGTAAACCATGTGAACACCATCAACTCAGCTGGGGTGCAAAAGAGCAATAGTGCCTTCTTGTCAAGTGTCACAAAGGGAGGAACTGGAAATGGGGGTGCAGTCACTCACACTGCTGCAAATGCTAAAGCTTATGCATCTGAACAACATGCATACTCTTCTCAACATGCCAAACTCATTGAAGTCAACACTTCATTGTGTAATAGAATTATGAACTGCTATGTAGAATTTGTGTCTGGAAACTTGTCACCTTCAGAGGTGCTCACATCTGAACTTAATTAGATCCATCAAGAAGATGTGGAGGAGTTGGATACCTCATGGCAACTAGCTATGGTTGTGTTTAGAGCAAAGAACTTCATTAACAAGACTGGAAAGTTCAGGTGGAGTGAGGATACTGGAAAGAAGATCGGTTTCAATAAGTCCAATCTTCGATGTTACAATTCTCATGAACTAGGTCATTTTGCCAGGGAATGCACTAAACCAAAGGAACAAAAGAGAAATGAGGCTGGAACATCCGCTGGAGAAAAGACTGTTGACAACTCCAAGCTTCTAATTAGTCAACAAACCGGTAGATATGATTAGGCAGACCGACTCAAGGAACTGAATCTGAATCATGCTTTCATGGCCAATGTAGTTGAGGAGAGCTCTGCAACATCCTCTTCTACTACTCCACCTGAGGTAACTGCTAATCTATGCTCTCAATTATGCATTGATAAAGTAGAACTTTACAGAAAATATAATGTCAACCTTATTTCAGAAATAGAAAATTTAAAATATCATAAAACCAAGTTTCTTAAGTCTGAAAAGGATTATAGAGAAATAATTGAGGCAAACAAAAAGGATATGTCATTACTTAGATTTCAGTTGAGCACTAAATGTTGTTGGCTTACTGATGCAAATCAAGAAATTGCTAGATTGACCACCGAATTAGAAAATGGAGAATCAAATTTTGCCGAAGCCAAATTTAAAGTAGAGTTCTTTGGTCAATCGAGTAAGGTTGTCGACATACTTGAAACTCAACTTCACAAGCCGGGTAATCGGAGTATAGGGCTTGGGCTTGGGTAATCGGAGTATAGGGCTTGGAAATTGTACCACTGTTCCCCCGACTATTGAGGAACAATTAAAGGAGTTTTTCATGTTCACTCCTGGGATCAAGTCTTGCAATGATGGATCTAAATCACTATCCATGACTTCAGATAAGAAATGTCTGAACAATTCTAATGTCTCTACCTCACGTGCGGAACATGTAGAAATACAGGATTGGTCAAGTGAGGATGATGAAGATGATAAGTCACAAGTTTGCAGTCTTAATTTGAATCATAACAAAATTGAAAACAATGTTTCTATTATTTATGTTTTGAAAAACTCTGTTGTGCGTGATTCTATTGGTTTGAATGCTTCTAGTTCTAAAAATGCCATGATAATAAAACTACTGTTTTCGTTAAAATGTTGAAAAACGAAAAAACTAAGAAGCATGTTTTCCAGAAAACCAGACCTGTGACTAACTAAAGGGTCAATGTTAAAACCTCAAATGCTTCACCTAAGCATTTTGTCACACCCCGCCAAGGCGGAAACGCGAGGCACGACGTTCATGGTTTCCAAAGCATATGATTACCGCAAACACATACATGATAAATGGATACATAAACAAGTTTAATGTTTTACATTCCAAAATGTAATCTGAGTTTACAAAAAGTTAAGATTTCGCAAATATGACTCAATTCAATGAGTTATACGAGAGAAATCCTCCTTGATTCGTATCCATCGTGCATGCATGTAATCTACATTGCTAACCTTGCGATCACGTTCAATTTCGTGAAAAACATACTTAAAATTGTCAACACGAGGTTGGTGAGTTCACAGGTTTAATCAAACAGTTCTTTGTAAAATTCTGTTGTTCATAAATAGTTCCAGTTGTATGCGATAATCAGAATAAGTAAAGTGTGACCCATTTGTAAACTAGCTAGGAATACAAATAATATGTTCATACATGAGGCGTAACCAAACCATGACAAGTGTGAGCCCCTAATAATCGTTATCAGGTTCTATGCGGCCATAAATCCTCCAGATTGTGGTTAGCGCGACTAACCATGACCGGGAGACGTCACTCTCCATAGTACTATCCATAGGACCCTAGGCTACAGTTAATGGTTACTACGTTGTTCCAAGGGACTTTAGCGGCCTCAAATTGTTGTTCTCATCTCATGTAAACATAAAAGTCGAGTCTTATTCTCTTATTATCCCATAAAATAGTTGTAAGTATGTTCTTCCCCCAAATATTGAAAATAGTAAAAAGGGACCGTGAAACTCACCTTGAGTTTGTGTATACTTGTGATGATACTCGTTGTAGTCAAACTTGACTATTCGTACCCTAGATACCAAAGGGTAAATTGTGTTAAGACCGGACGTCTCATCTTGCAAATTGTTCACCGACTTTGTAAATCTGGTTGCTTTTGTTTAATATATCCTCTTAGTTGTTCAATACTGGTTTCGTTATAAAACAGATCTTAGTTACTGCCCAAAGGGGACTGACACAGGTATCGAAACTACCTAGTTTCGATTGGGCAATTGAGTATCGAAACTTCCTAGTTTCGATTGAGTAGATGGGTATTGAAACTACCTAGTTTCGATTGAGTAGTTGGATATCGAAACTACCTAGTTTCGGTTGAGTTAACTGGTGTCGAAACTACCTAGTTTCGATTGGCAAGAAGGGTATCAAAACTACCTAGTTTCGATTGAGCAATATGTATCGAAACTACCTAGTTTCGATTGAGTAAACAGGCATCGAAACTCCTAGTTTCGATTGAGTATAGGTGTCGAAACTTCTAGTTTCGATTAAGTATAGGTATCGAAACTCATAGTTTCGATTACTGCACTTTGATTGACATAATCAGTCCTGTATATTTTATGTTTTAATCTTGAATTTGACACACTTTTCTTGTTATCTTACTTGTGTTTGAACATTTTGTATGTTTAGCTACGGTTTTAAAGAGAATAAAGTAGATAGTATTGAGTTTTTACCTTAAAACAGCGATGAAGATGATGAGAGAAACAGAAGAAGATGATCTCGAATTTCTTTGCTGAAAACCTTTGAGAAAATCCTTGAATACTGAACTATGGTAGATTTTTGCCTTAAAACTTGACTTCAAATTGCAGAGAATTGGGAAAATTGCCGTAAGAAAAATGAGTGATAAAAGGGTTTAGTGAGACTTTTGATTGAAAGGGGTATGGTTTTATCTGAATTCTTGCAATAGGCTGTATGGGTTTTAGTATAAAGAATTTGAATGTGAGGTAAATAGGGACGTGAGAATGGGGGGGGGGGGGGTTTCTCTGGCTTCGGCCGAGAAAGTCAAAGTAGTGGGTTGGGGTTTGGGTTAAAATAAATCAAACCATGATTTAAGTGTAAAATTTATTAAAGGTATTAATATCAATTATAGTTTTAAAAGGGTAATTTAATTCGGTTTAGGTTCTCCACGGTATTATAAATTTATTCTAAAAATAATTTATTGTTCCACGTAAAGTTTGTGTAATATATATGCCTATATATTTTTCTGGTTATTTAAATTAACCACTAACATTCATATTAGTCGGTTTATACGGGTATGTGAATCGGTAACTCCCAGAATTACCAAAAATATAAAATGAGACAATGTGCAGTCTTTGTTAGACCTTAATGTCCTTGTTTGTGAAATTAAGTAAATCACAAAAATAATTATAATGTAAACTTGTTTAATACATGTACGGATATTGACCTGAAATGTCGGGTGTCACATTCTCCCCATGTTAACAGAATTTCGTTCCGAAATTCAATTTGTGTCATCTTGAGCTGGTGTATACTTAAACAAGGATGGGTATTTTGTTTTCATTTGGTCCTCTCGTTCCCATGTATACTCAGGACCACGTTTTGAGTTCCAACGTACTTTAACCAGTTTGATTCGACTACGTCTCAGCCTTTGAATTTTCCAATCAGAAATCTCAATCGGTTCCTCGATGAAATGCAACCTGTCGTCTATGTGAATCTCGTCAGGTGGTATAATTAGTGTCTCGTTTGATAAACACTTCTTGAGATTTGATACATGAAACGTATCATGTACATTGCTTAGTTCTTGTGGCAACTTGAGCTTGTAAGCTACAGGGCCAACCCTAGCCAGTATTTCAAACGGTCCAACGTATCTAGGGTTGAGCTTACCACGGTTACCAAACCTCGCAACGCCTTTCCATGGCGAGACTTTTAACATTACTTGGTCACCAATTTGAAATTCTAATGGTTTCCGTCTGTTATCGGCATAGCTCTTTTGTCTGTCTCGGGCAGCTTTCAGACGGTCCTTAATTTTGAAGATCTTATCAATGGTTTCCTGGACAATCTCAGGGCCTGTCAAATGTTTTTCACCAACTTCCGCCCAATATAGCGGTGAGCGGCATTTACGACCATATAAAGCTTCAAACGGAGCTGCCTTAATGCTCGTGTCGTAGCTGTTATTATAGGAAAATTCCGCTAACGGTAAATGAGTATCCCAATTACCTCCGAAATCAATTACATACGCACGGAGCATATCCTTTAAAGTTTGAATAGTCCTTTCACTTTGACCATCTGTTTGTGGATGGTATGACGTGCTCATGTCAAGACGTGTGCCCATGGCTTCTTGTAATGATTTCCAGATTCTAGACACGAATCTGCTGTCTCTATCAGAAATAATAGAAATTGGCACTCCATGCCTAGCCACAATTTCCTTGATATAAAGCTTTGCAAGTTTCTCGGTTTTATCCGTTTCTTTGATAGGTAGGAAATGAGCTGATTTTGTTAAACGGTCGACAGTCACCCATATGGTATCATAACCACTGGACGTCTTGGGTAATTTCATGATAAAATCCATAGAAATTTGTTCCCACTTCCATTGGGGAATTTCAGGTTGTTGTAACAAACCAGACGGTTTCTGATGTTCGGCTTTTACTTTTGAACACGTTAAGCATTTACTGACATATGTGGCAATATCTCCTTTTATATTGGGCCACCAATATAATTCTTTTAGATCCTTATACATCTTATCTGAACCTGGGTGAATGGAGTACCTGGACTTGTGGGCTTCGTCCATAACTAACTCCCGTAAGTTACCAAAACATGGCACCCAAATTCTATTCATGAAGTATAAAGTTTCATCTGACTTCGGCTCCAACTGCTTTATCATTCCTTGTAAAGCTTCATTCTGAATGTTTTCTCCTTTGATTGCCTCTTGTTGTGCCATCCGAATTTGAGTCGTGAGACTCGTATGAATTGTCAATTCTAGGGCATGAACACGGAGTGTTTTAACTCGTTCTTTACGACTTAAGGCGTCTGCTACGACATTGGCTTTCCCGGGATGGTACTTGATATCACAATCATAGTCGTTTAGTAGTTCTATCAAACGACGTTGTCTCATGTTAAGTTCCTTTTGATCAAAGATATGTTGAAGACTCTTGTGATCAGTAAAGATAGTGCATCTTGTACCGTAAAGATAATGTCTCCAAATCTTGAGCGCAAACACAACTGCACCCAATTCCAAGTCATGGGTCGTAAAATTCTTTTCGTGCACTTTTAGTTTTCGTGGGGCATATGCGATGACTTTGTCTCTTTGCATTAACACACAACCAAGTCCCTGGTGTGATGCATCGCAGTATACGACAAAATTGTCAATTCCCTCAGGAAGGGATAAGATCGGTGCACTACACAGCTTCTGCTTCAGTAATTGGAAAGCTGATTCTTGCTTGTCACTCCGATCAAACTTATTTTCTTTCTGGGTTAATGTGGTTAAAGGCAAGGCTATTTTTGAAAAATTCTCGATGAATCGTCTGTAATAGCCGGCCAAGCCCAAAAATTGACGCACTTCTGTCGGAGTCTTTGGTGCTTCCCAGTTTTTGATCGCTTCAATTTTTGATGGATCAACGTGAATTCCTTCCTTGTTGATGACATGTCCAAGAAAATGCACTTCTCGGATCCAAAACTCACACTTAGAGAATTTAGCGTAAAGTTTCTCGTTTCTGAGTAGTTCTATGATTAATTTCAGGTGATGTTCATGATCCTCCTTGGTTCGTGAATATATTAATATGTCATCGATAAATACAATCATTAATTTATCCAAGTATGGCTTGCACACTCGGTTCATGAAATCCATGAAGACAGCTGGTGCGTTCGTCAAACCAAATGGCATAACTAGGAATTCGTAGTGGCCATATCGAGTCCTAAATGCTGTCTTTGGTACATCTTCTTCTTCGATTCTTAGTTGATGATACCCCGAACGTAGATCGATCTTAGAATAGAACCTAGAACCTTGTAGTTGATCGAACAAATCGTCTATTCGAGGGAGTGGGTATCGGTTTTTGATTGTAAGCTTGTTTAATTCTCGGTAATCAATACACATCCTAAAGGTTCCATCCTTTTTCTTTACGAATAGGACCGGAGCTCCCCAGGGTGAGAAACTCGGTCTTATGAAACCTTTATCAAGCAACTCCTGGAGTTGATTTGATAATTCCTGCATTTCAGAAGGTGCTAATCGATATGGTGATCGCGCAACCGGGGCGGCTCCTGGTACCAAATCGATTCTGAATTCAACTTGCCTCGGTGGTGGTAATCCAGGTAAGTCTTCAGGAAAAACTTTGGGGTAATCATTAACGATTGGTATATCCTCAAGTCGACGTTCCTCGGGTTTGTTCTTGACGACGTGAGCCAGGAATACGCAATAGCCTTTACGTAGGTACTTACGAGTTTTCATGCAGTTTATCATCCTTAACGTTACTCCACTCTTCTCACCTTGAATCGAAAGAATTTCTCCGTTTGGGAGTGGGATTTGGACAATCTTCTCAAAACAAACAATCACGGCGTGATTCTTTGACAACCAATCCATGCCAATAACAACGTCAAAGCTTCCTAAGTCGACAGGTAACAGATCTATACTAAATGTGTGGTTTTTAAGACATAAGGTACAACCTTGAATGACCTCTTCGGTATTAATTAATTTTTCGTTCGCTAATTCAATTGTATACTTTTGTTCTAGTTTGCTGGGCTTAATATCGAGTAGGGACTTAAAGTCATTTGACACAAAACTCATATCAGCACCCGTATCGAAAAGTATAGAGGCATAGTGATTATTTATCGGGAACGTACCAGTGACAATGTTCGGATCTTGTCGTGCGTCACCAGCTCCCATCACAAATGCTCTTCCACGGGCGTGATTGTCGTTTCGGTTCTTCAACTTTGGAACGACTTTTCTGAAGTGCTTTGGATCTCCACACTCAAAGCATCCCTGATTCATCCTTTCTGTTCCTGGGTTGACTTTTCCTGCTACTTGATTTATCTTATTAGGGTTCGCATTGCTCCTACAGTTATGGGCTAGATGTCCATACTTTTTACATTTTCCACATTGGGTACACTTTCCACTGTGATGATATCCACACTTGTCACACCTTGGTCGTGCTCCAAGGTATCCATTTTGTTCCACAGTGTTGGCGACAAAGGCTTTCATAGTTTCAGGTCTCTTGTAAATTTGATTCTTGTTTTGATTAATTGGTTTTCCAAACCATTTCCTCTTTTCTCCAGATTTTCCTTCCTCAGTCTCCTTCTTTCCAAACAAACCATCACGCACAGCGTTATCCCTTAGTTTAAATGCTAGAGTTATAGCGCTCTTGGCATCCATAGGGTTCGATGAAGTCACTAGACTTCGGATTTGAGGTGCGAGACCCCACAAGTATCTTTCAACCTTCTTGTATTCTGGGGTGACCATGTGTGGAACCAAGATTGCTAACTCATTGAATCGGTCAGTGTAGCCAGCAACATCATCTCCTATCATTTGCAAATTCCACATTTCAGATTCGATCTTTTGTAACTCATTTCGAGGACAGTACTCCTCGATCATCATGGCTTTTAGGTCTTCCCATGACAACTCATATGATGTCTGCCTTCCCAAAGTCTTTACTTGTGAATTCCAACAAGTTAAAGCTTTATCAGTGAGTGAGCATGTAGAATACTTCACCATGCAGTCAGCGGTGCATTCACTAATATCAATCACCGACTCCATCTTTTCTATCCATCTCATTAGTCCAACTGCACCCTCGGTGCCATTGAAGTTGCGGGGGTTGCAAGATAGGAAGGCCTTGTAGGTGCACTTCCTATTTGAAGCATCTGTAGATTTACAAGTCATAACGTCATTAATTTGGATCATGACTATGTGTTACAGCTTATTTATTCTATTACCTCCATAACCTCCGGAACCTCCGGATGTACCGCTACCTCCTGCACCTCCTCCGCCGGTACCACTGCCGTTTCCTCCTCCACTGTTTCGATTTGCTTCATACTGCTCCATAGCAGCAGCTACTCACTGTGCTATGAGTTGCTCCACGTTTGGGGAAATCGCCTCGTTGTTGTCACCAGTAGTGTTACGGGTTGTCCTACGCTTAGGTGCCATGACGTTCTTTCTAACATATCAATTAAAAAGAAACAACATTATATAATAATAATGATAGATCATGACATAAGGATACAACAACATCAAACGCAAACAACCATCATTACAACATAAACCATTACATACGTAGTCAAAACATACATAGTACATTGTTCCAAAAGACAAGGATACAAAAGGGATGGGTTCACATGACCTCATCAGTACTAAAGTTTTAAACTACTTAATGTACTACGGGCACAACCCGCCCGTAATAGGTTTAAAAGAAGAAGTGGGAGTACAACCCAATCATCATGGCAAGTCCCGCCATGACAAAGTTAGCTCTCGCCACAAATTCTGCTGCCAAATTCCTTTCTTCCAGTGCCTCCACCATGTCTCGGACCGTAACAGTGAACTGCCAGTCCATGTCAGCTCTCAACTCTAGATAGTCTGTGGCACCCTGTATGTCTCGGGTGCGGTCCTCCAGAGTCTGAACTCGAGATCCGAGCCCTTGACGTAAGCGCATGGCTGCATCCCCATGTGCCCGAATATCATCTAGGAGATCATCAAGACACTCTTCGTGTGTACGAGTGCGTGCTACTAATGTAGGCACTGTGAGCTCCATGGCTTCCCCAGTGTGGGGTAGGGGTGTTGGGGAGTTGGAAGACTCTCCGAGCTCAAAGGAAGATGGGATGCTCTCCATCTCCCTCCATCGTGCCAGAGTACGAGGCATCCAACGGATAGTTCCCACGGTAGGGTGGTAACAGGGTCATTTCCTAGATGGTTCCTCATCGGTCTCCAAGTTTTTCGGGTCACGGGCTGTTAGAGTCCTTTTGCGTGGAAGTCGAACCTTCTTCCTAGCACTTTGCACCTTAACTGGTCCTCCGCTTTTCTTTCGGTAGACGATAGGCGGTTCTCCCAAGGCGACATTAGGTGGTGTGGAGCTGCGGGTTTGTACTCAATTTTTGGGATGTGAGGCGGAAAGTTCCTCGTTTGATTCAGTGTCAGAGACGGGATCAGAGTGTGAATGTGACGACATGCTTGTGACTACAATATCCATATGACATGATGACTAGTTATGCAATGCTTATGCAATGAAAACGTTTTAGTGAGTCATTTAGATTATAGACTAGGTTCCATTGTAGACTCCTAGTTCGCTATAACCAATGGCTCTGATACCAAGTCTGTCACACCCCGCCAAGGCGGAAATGCGAGGCACGATGTTCATGGTTTCCAAAGCATATGATTACCGCAAACACATACATGATAAATGGATACATAAACAAGTTTAATGTTTTACATTCCAAAATGTAATCTGAGTTTACAAAAAGTTAAGATTTCGCAAATATGACTCAATTCAATGAGTTATACGAGAGAAATCCTCCTTGAGTCGTATCCATCGTGCATGCAGGTAATCTACATTGCTAACCTTGCGATCACGTTCAATTTCCTGAAAAACATACTTAAAATTGTCAACACGAGGTTGGTGAGTTCACAGGTTTAATCAAACAGTTCTTTGTAAAATTCTGTTGTTCATAAATAGTTCCAGTTGTATGCGATAATCAGAATAAGTAAAGTGTGACCCATTTGTAAACTATCTAGGAATACAAATAATATGTTCATACATGAGGCGTAACCAAACCATGACAAGTGTGAGCCCCTAATAATCGTTATCAGGTTCTATGCGGCCATAAATCCTCCAGATTGTGGTTAGCGCGACTAACCATGACCGGGAGACGTCACTCTCCATAGTACTATCCATAGGACCCTAGGCTACAGTTAATGGTTACTACGTTGTTCCAAGGGACTTTAGCGGCCTCAAATTGTTGTTCTCATCTCATGTAAACATAAAAGTCGAGTCTTATTCTCTTATTATCCCATAAAATAGTTGTAAGTATGTTCTTCCCCCAAATATTGAAAATAGTAAAAAGGGACCGTGAAACTCACCTTGAGTTTGTGTATACTTGTGATGATACTCGTTGTAGTCAAACTTGACTATTCGTACCCTAGATACCAAAGGGTAAATTGTGTTAAGACCGGACGTCTCATATTGCAAATTGTTCACCGACTTTGTAAATCTGGTTGCTTTTGTTTAATATATCCTCTTAGTTGTTCAATACTGGTTTCGTTATAAAACAGATCTTAGTTACTGCCCAAAGGGGACTGACACAGGTATCGAAACTACCTAGTTTCGATTGGGCAATTGAGTATCGAAACTTCCTAGTTTCGATTGAGTAGATGGGTATTGAAACTACCTAGTTTCGATTGAGTAGTTGGATATCGAAACTACCTAGTTTCGGTTGAGTTAACTGGTGTCGAAACTACCTAGTTTCGATTGGCAAGAAGGGTATCGAAACTACCTAGTTTCTATTGAGCAATATGTATCGAAACTACCTAGTTTCGATTCAGTAAAAAGGCATCGAAACTCCTAGTTTCGATTGAGTATAGGTGTCGAAACTTCTAGTTTCGATTAAGTATAGGTATCGAAACTCCTAGTATCGATTACTGCACTTTGATTGACAGAATCAGTCCTGCATATTTTTATGTTTTAATCTTGAATTTAACACACTTTTCTTGTTATCTTACTTGTGTTTGAACATTTTGTATGTTTAGCTACGGTTTTAAAGAGAATAAAGTAGATAGTATTGAGTTTTTACCTTAAAACAGCGATGAAGATGATGAGAGAAACAGAAGAAGATGATCTCGAATTTCTTTGCTGAAAACCTTTGAGAAAATCCTTGAATACTGAACTATGGTAGATTTTTGCCTTAAAACTTGACTTCAAATTGCAGAGAATTGGGAAGATTGCCGTAAGAAAAATGAGTGATAAAAGGGTTTAGTGAGACTTTTTATTGAAAGGGGTATGGTTTTATCTGAATTCTTGCAATAGGCTGTATGGGTTTTAGTATAAAGAATTTGAATGTGAGGTAAACAGGGACGTGAGAAGGGGGGGGGGTTTCTCTGGCTTCGACCGAGAAAGTCAAAGTAATGGGTTGGGGTTTGGGTTAAAATAAATCAAACCATGATTTAAGTGCAAAATTTATTAAAGGTATTAATATCAATTATAGTTTTAAAAGGGTAATTTAATTCGGTTTAGGTTCTCCACGGTATTATAAATTTATTCTAAAAATAATTTATTGTTCCACGTAAAGTTTGTGTAATATATATGCCTATATATTTTTCTGGTTATTTAAATTAACCACTAACGTTCGTATTAGTCGGTTTATACGGGTATGTGAATCGGTAACTCCCAGAATTACCAAAAATATAAAATGAGACAATGTGCAGTCTTTGTTAGACCTTAATGTCCTTGTTTGTGAAATTAAGTAAATCACAAAAATAATTATAATGTAAACTTGTTTAATACATGTACGGATATTGACCTGAAATGTCGGGTGTCACACATTTCACAAAGGATCAATTTTATGCAAAATATGATCATCAACATTTGAGGTCTGAACAAACCCAAACAGGTTTACAAACAAGATGACTCATATCCTCACAGATTCAAGAAACAGTCATGCTATACATGTGGAAAGCCAGGACATCTAGCAAAACACTATGTTCATCGTCCTTATATTCCATATTATACTCAAAATCAGAAGATGTCAAATAGAAATATGGATTCTAAGCTAATGAAGATTACCAAGTCTGAGGCAATGAAGAGTCACTCAATCTACAACAAACCTTCTGATGGAGAATGGAATGTTGCCAAGCGAAACAGACAGACTTATTTTGAAAGGCAAAAGAAAAATAACTATAAACTAAAGGAAAAGATTAATTCTCAGCCAACTAAAGAAAATAAAAAATATGTTCCATCTAAGCCTGTTTGGAAAGCAAAGAATGTTGTTGTGTTAAATAACAAAGTTGAGTCAAATAATGATATGTGTTTGCAAGAAGTCTCATATATTAACGCTAACGGAATACCCAGATCTACTATGGCCTGGGTACCAATGACTAATTGATCTCGCATAATGTGTAAGAACACCCAAGGAGGACTGTCAATAATCTATGGTTTGTTAATAGTGGATGTTCCAGGCACATGGCATGGGACATGTCTCTTCTTCATGATGTGCAAAACTTTAATGGAGGATATGTCTGGTAAAGGTGGTAAAATCAACATGAAAGGTATTGTGATTAATGGGTCTTTAAGTGTTCATGACGTAAGTTACTTCAGTGAGCTAAATCATAGCTTACTAAGTATTTCCCAAATTTGTGATAAGGAATTTTCAGCACATTTCACAAATAAATAATGTTTAATTTTAAAACCAGGATATGTGGTTCCTGGGGAATGTATTTTGTTAAGGACATCCCGTAAGGGAAACTCTTATGTTATTGACATGAATAGTAAACCTGTTTATGAAAATACTTGTCTTTTATCAAAATCAGCTGAATTTGATGTTATGTTGTGGCATCGTCGTCTTGGACGTGTTAATTTGAAAAACTTAAACCGTGTTGCCAAAGGAAATCATGTTCGTGATCTTCCTATTTCTGAGTTCTTTTTAATTGAGAAATGTGTTGCATGTGCCAAAGGGAAACAACACCGAAAGCCCCATAACCCAAAAATGTTTAATTCTATTGACTGAATTCTTCATCTTCTTCATATGGACTTATTTGTTCACTGAATGTGACGAGCATTTGGCAAAATTCTTACTGCTTGGTCATAACTAATGATTACTCACGTTTTTCTTTGGTTTTCTTTTTGGCTAATAAGAGTGAGGCTGCATAATTGATAAAGAACTTCATTGTGTTGGTTGAAAATCAAAGAGATGTGAAGGTGAAAGCAATCAGATGTGATAATGGAACTAAATTCAAAAACGTTGTAGATATAAAGACTGATGGCAACAAAATTCTCTAAGTACAACTGCTGCGGACTCCACAGTTTTACTGCTGACCAACAAGCTGCTGCGGATAAGCTTGTTTGCTGCTGATAGTTGTTTTCCTATTGATGAATAACTCTGCTGCGGACAGCCTTATCTGCTGAAGTCCAGAGTTGCTGCTGATAGGCTTCTCAGCAGCATCAAACACTTGATACTGCTGATAGGCAAATCATCAGCAGCTTTGGATAGTTGAGTCTTGCTGTGGATCATCAACTATGCTGCTGATAGCCATATCTTCTGAAGATCAATCGTTGCTGCTGATTGGCACATCAAAAGCATCACTTTTACTACTGACAACTTTCTGCTGCAACTCTGACACATCACATGTAGAAAGAATGTTACTGGTGCAGACAATAAAAGACAACAACGCTCTCCTTCCAAGTAACCAAACAATGATGCCTAAGAAGACGTTTGATTAAAGTTAACTTTTGTAGTATTTGTTGTCTTAACTTGTAGTATAGCTTCTAGTATACAAGATCAACGACTTGTGTTTGATATGATCCTTATAATCAAGAGTCTGTCTTGATTCTAAGTTACTATATAAGTATTGCATCTGTTCTTTGTACAAGTGTGCTTTCTTAGAGTTTTCTCTGTAATCTTGTAACCATTGAAGCTTAATACAAATTGCATTTATCAGTATTCTTTGTGTTTACTTGTTTACATTGCATAGTTGTGATTGTTTCCGCCAATCTCAACTAGAATAGAACCATCTTGTATTCACCGATCCTACAAGTGGTATCAGAGCTTTAGCTCTCAGATTAAACAAAGCCACACTTGTTTAATCACTCTCTGGTTCTATTCACTACTATCTCTTTGCTAAAACACCATATATCACAAATCCAAAAATGGCACAGAACAATGGTTTTGATGATACTGGAAGCATCAACAGACCACCAAGACTGGTGTCTGGAGAAGACTATGACATGTGGAAGAACATGATGGAAAGTTTCTTCTGCTATCAAGAGTATGGGATGTGGAGATCCATTAAAGATGGACCATATGTACCCATGGTGGCCTCAGCTAATTCTGGAGGTCCATCAGTCCCCAAAGAACCCTCAAAGTATTCAGCTGAAGACATCAAGAAGATGGAGGTAGACTTCAAAGCCTTGGGAGCCATTCAGATGTGCTTGCCAAATGAAGTATTTCATAACTTCAGAGAACACAAGACTGCCAAGGAGCTATGGGAGGCTCTTGAGAAGTTGTTTGCTGGGTCAGAAGAATTGAAAGACAATAGAAGAGACATTCTGAAGCAAAAATATGAGAACTTTGTCTGGAAGGAAGGCGAGTCTCTTACTGTGTTGTACAACATGTACACGTACCTTGTGGGAGAGCTACAGTGCTCAAAAGTGAAGCTGGAGAATGAAGACATTCTCAAGAAGTTCATCAGGTCTCTGCCAAGTTGCTGGACACTTTACATAGTGTCAATTAGAAGAACTGAAAATTTAAAGACTCTGCAGATGACTGAGTTGTTTGGCATGCTGAAGACCTATGAATTAGAAATGATTCAAGCCAAAGAAAGAAGCTCAAGTTACTCAACAGCCTCATCATCCACCACCACTTCCTCTGCACTTCACTCTGACAACTCAATTCCTAGTTCAAGCAACTACTACCCTCCCATTGTCACTCATCCCCAGACTCCAACCTCACAATCAAACAACTCACCATTTCTTCTTGAAGCCCCACCTCAAACAACAACCTCTGCTGCCTATGTCTCTGAAAACTCAAGCAATATGTCCTTTATCAAGGAAGATCTGGAATGTTTTCATCGAGATGATATAGAAGAAATGGATATACAGCACTCCTATGCCATGCTCTCTCTAAGAGAAAAAAGGTTCTACTCTAGAACAGGAAGACCCATTCAAGGCAACAACTCCAAAACCAGAGTTGGCTTGGACAAAAGCAAACTGAGATGTTACAACTGTAACCAAATTGGTCACTTTTCTAGATAATGCAAGGCACCAAAGGCAAACCCAGCTGCTACCCAGCCAAGGCAAGTTCATCAAGGTCAAATAAGCCAAGCTCAGCCAAGACAGCAACAAACTACCCCTCCTACTCAAACTGCAGCGTATGCAGCTGTTGGAACTGTTGAGTTTGACTGGAGCTTTCAGTATGAGGATCTTCCTGCCAACAATCAAGCTCTCATGGCAGACACATCAGAGATACCACCTCAGGTATATGAAAATCTTTGTACTCAAGCTTGTATTGATAAGGTTCTTGGATACAGAAAACATAACCAGAATCTCATAGATCAAAATGAAGAGTTTCACCAAATGAAATCTAAATTTAAAAAGGTTGAAAACAGTTGCAAAGAAAAAATTAACTGTTTAAAGAAAGAGATTTCATCATTAAAACATGAACAAACAAACCTTGTAACTCAGATTGATGATCTTCTGGTTAAGTTAAAGGCTACAAGGGCTGAATTAGCAGGCCAAAAGGTTCATGTGGAAAAATATGAGTTTGCATCCAAAAAGTTGCAAAGACTTTTGGATGCTCAAATTCATGAAAAAGTAACTGCTGGACTTGGATTTCAAGCTGAACAACCCTACAATGTTGTTCCTCCACCTGCTGACTATTTAGCCATTAATGAACCAAGTTTCAATCTTTACAATCTTGATCTGGCCAACCGAAATCTTGATCCGGCTGTCCAAGAAACCTCTAGGCAAGAATGCATTACTTCATCTGAGTCTGAGTCCACGTGCTCAGACTCCACTGAAACCAATAAAGCTCCAGCACCACCTGCCTTTGAAGTTATTCAAACCAACAGTCCAAGTCCCCCTTCATCCCTTCAAAAAACAGTACCAATATCTCAACTCACCAAACAACTCAAAATCAGCTATCCTCTAGAAGGAAGAAAGCTAACTGTTGAAAAGGGACAGTCTTCAACCTCCACCAACCCAAATCCTCAATCCAAATCAACCCAACCAGGGAAGGTGTTTGACATATGTCATGCGCCTGGAAGGAGAGCTCCATATGTTCAAAAGACATTAGAGGAAGCCACTTTTGAGCACAACAAAGCTCACCCCTAGAATTTCAAAGACTTGTTCAAAAGAAAAGATTATGTTTACTTCCAAAGGGACAAACTGGCTAAATCATGCTTTGTCTATGGCAAATACAATCACACTTCTAGCACATGCTTCTACTACCTTCAGCAACAAAGAAACCTCAACCAACATGCTTTCGAGAAGACAAACAAGAACAAAAAGGTAAGAAGCTTTGAAGCCAAGGCAACTCATTTCAGAAACTCTCACTCCTCACCAAGGAAACAGCGCCAACACCTCAACAATCTTGCATCATCTGTGGTGAATCAGACCATTTTGCTACAAATTGTGAATTTAATCCCTTCAACCAGATTCTTCATCAAGCCCCTCCTAACCAAAAGCCTTTCAAAAAAAGAACTTCTACAGAGAAACCATCTGGTAACAAGGAAAAGAAGGATAAGCATACATCTGTTGTTAAACCATCAGCAGCCAGCAAAAATGTTGTTGATCAAGTGAAACCCAAGAAACCAAAGGACAAGCCTTAAGCAGCAACCAAGTCTACTGCTGCTCAAGTAAAACCATCAGCAGCAACAAAATCTACTGCTGATAAGCCAAAGTCCTCATTTTCAAAATCTACTACTGATCAAGAAAATCTGTCAGCAGCCAAAGCAACATCAGCTGCTGATAGAGCAAAGAAATCTGGAAAACCACCTCCTCAGCAATGGAAAGCCAAGATCCCAGCCTCTGTCCCTCAAAGCATCATCATTGGCTCCATTGAATGCAAACATACTGATGCTACTGATCCAGCGACACACTTACCCAAGTTTGCATGTTCTTGGGTTCCTCCCTCTAACTAGATCTCTCTTATGTGCAGGGACAGCCAGGTCACAAGAATAACACCTGGGTTATAGACAGTGGTTGTTCCAGGCACATGACCGGCAACAGATCCATCCTCTCCAACTTCAGACACTTCAATGGAGGATATGTTGCCTTTGGGAGTGATTCAAAAGGAGGATCAATTACTGGGCAAGGAACTGTGTCTAATGAAAGGATGAGTATTGAAAGAGTAAACTGTGTTAAAGAATTAGACTTCAATCTCATGAGTGTGTCCCAGGTCTGTGATCAAAAGCATTAGATGCTTTTCGCAGATAAAGAATGTTTTGTACTATCCCCTGGCTTAAACAAACCTCCTCCAGAGAAGATCCTATTGACTGCTCAGAGAAAATATAACCTATATGTGCTTGACATGAATGAGGTCACTCCATCTGGTAGTGTATCCTGTTTTCTGTCAAAGGCATAAGTTGATGAATCAGCTCTCTGGCATAGGAGATTTAGCAATGTCAATGTAAAAGCCATTAACAAGTTGGTGAAGGAAAATCTTGTCAGAGGGATTCCTGACAAAGAATTCCAACTTGAAGATCATTGCATTGCATGTTTTAAGGGGAAGCAACACAAGAGTTCTCACAAGCCCAAGACAATGAATTCAAATGACACTCCATTACAGCTGCTACATATGGATCTCTTTGGTCCTACAAATGTCATGTCAATGGGGAAGAAGTCATAATGTCTGGTGATCACTGACAACTATACCAGATTTTCATGGGTATACTTCTTGAGAACAAAAGATGAAACTGCTGAGATTCTTAAATCTTACATTCTTCGAGTTGAGAATCAAAGCAATCAAAAGTTGAAAGTCATAAGGTGTGATCAAGGTACAGAGTTCAAGAACCACATTCTGAACTGTTTCTGTGAAAGCAAGGGAATAGAAAGACAATACAGTGCTCCAATAAATCCTCAACAAAATGGGGTTGCTGAAAGGAGAAACAGAACTCTAATTGAATCAGTAAGATCAATGTTGGCTGATTCAAAACTGCCTCTCACATTCTGGGCAGAAGCAGTCAGTACAGCTTGCTATGTGCAGAATAGAGTTCTCATTGTCAAGCCTCTCAACAAGACACCTTATGAACTCTGGTTCAAAAGAGTTCCCTACATTGGATTTCTAAAACCTTTTGGATGTCCATGCACCATTCTGATCACACATGGGGTTCTTCCTAAGTTTGGTGCCAAATCTGATGAAGGATATTTTGTGGGATATTCCTCTCAATCCAAGGCCTACAGAGTATTCAACTCAAGAACAAGAATCGTGGAAGAATAAGCCAATGTGGAATATAGGGAACACATCACATGTGAATAGGGAAAAGGCCCAGACTGGCTCTTTGATATAGACTCCTTCACACAAATATTTGAACCTCTTATCTACTCAAATATGGAGTCTACATCTTCCAAAGCATCAGCTTCCACATCTTTCACTGACCACAGATTGGAGTTCACTAATCCCTCTATCAGACTGAAAAGGTTATCTGTTGATCCTCCATCTGTGGTGGAAGCTATTGAAGCCAGTGAAGCCGGAACCGGACACTCAAATGTCACTAGCAAGAGCCTCTTTGAAAATGAAAATCCGAATGAAGACATATCTGTATATGTTGTAAAGGCATCTGTTACAGATGTTGTTGATGTTGTTAATGATAATACTGATGCTACTGTTGATATTGAAGACTCTTCCACCATGAATGAAGAGTTTCCTGATCAGAATTAGAGTAATCTTGAGCAAGGGATACAATTGGATGTTGTACCAGCACAGAGAATCAATAAGGAACATCCCTGGGAAAATATCATTGGCCAAGTTCACCAAGGAGTTCAAACAAGAAGCAAAACTCATGAGGTCAACATATGTCTGTATTCCTGCTTTATATCTCAGGTAGAGCCAAAGAAGATAGATGAAGCTCTGAAACACAGCAGTTGGATTGAGGCAATGCAGGAAGAGTTGCTGCAATTCAAGAGATAGGATGTCTGGAAACTTGTTGATCTTCCACGTGGTCAAACTGCTATTGGCATAAGATGGGTATTCGGGAACAAGTAAGATGAGAAAGGCATTTTCTTCAAGAATAAAGCCAAACTTGTAGCTTAAGGCTACACTCAGGAAGAGGGAATTGACTATGATGAAGTCTTTGCTTTCGTTGCCAGCCTGGAGGCCATCAGAATCTTCCTGGCATATGTTGCATCCAAGAATTTCATTGTTTATCAAATGGATGTCAAGAGTGCCTTTCTGTATGGGATTATTGGTGACGAAGTATATGTCAAACAACCTCAAGGCTTTGTAGATCCTGCACATGCTAACAAAGTGTTCAAACTAGATAAAGCTCTCTATGGCTTACATCAAGCTCCAAGAGCCTGGTATGAAACTCTGTCTGGATATCTACTAAGCAACAATTTCAGAAGAGGTGCCATTGACCAGACCTTATTTATCAAAGATGAAGGGAGAGAAATTTTACTCGTACAAATCTATGTTGATGACATCATCTTTGGATCAACAAGGAAGAAGTTGTGTAAAGACTTTGAGATCCCAATGCACTCAAAGTTTGAAATGAGTTCAATGGGTGAACTAAATTTCTTTCTGGGTCTTCAAGTCAAACAAGTTCCAAATGGAATCTTTATCAGCCAATCCAAATATGTCAAGAGCATTTTGGAAAGATTCAAGATGGATGACTGCTCTGCTGCAAGAACTCCTATGCAAGTGCACCATCAACTGACTCAAGACAAAGATGGTCAAGACACCGATCAACATCAATACCGTGCAATGATAGGATCACTCATATATCTCACTGTCTCAAGGCCAGATATCATGTTTGCAGTATGCCTCTGTGCAAGATTCCAAGCAGCTCCAAAGAAAACACATCTTCAAGCTGTCAAAAGAATTTTTAGATACCTAAAGGGAGCCCTGAGGCTTGGGCTATGGTATTCTAAAACTGATAAGTTCAACCTGTATGCATACACTGACAGTGACTGTTGAAGCACTTTCCTGTGACAAACACTCTGGATAGATTATGGATAGATAGAGTTTTAGTCTAGTACTTTCATGTATGTATTTGTCTTTGTTTGTATGTGTCTGTATGTATTAGTTATCGAGTTGTATTTACTTTTACATATTGACTGTTGCAGATTTCTCTAAGTGTTTTGCGCACTTGTATGTGCGCAGGAAGTAGTTCCTACGTACTTAGCAAGTACGCAAGAATACCTATGCGTACTTGCTAAGTACGCATGAGAAAATTGCCCTGCGTACTTGCTAAGTGCGCAGACATCAGGTCGTGTATAAATAGGAATGGTTGACAGTAGATAAGTACGCAATCATAGGCATTCAGATTAGCAAATACACAGAATTTGTAATCATAGAACTTCTCTCTGTAACCTTCAAGTGTTTATAATAGACGAACGTTTATAGTGATTATCTTATCGGTTTACTTTGTTTCGTAAGACTCTCCACCTAGTCACGGGTATTCCGCACCCGGTCCGACTAGTAGACCCACTTGCATGTGACGATCCCCCACACCCGAGGGACCTACAAGTGGTATCAGAGCATTTGCTCCTGATTTCGAGTGTTGTGAGTGAGTTTGGAGAGTTTTCTATAGAGTTTTACAAGCAAACGGAGGTGTTTTTGTTGATTTTTGTGATAAAATAGGGGTAGCTCTTGAGCACTATTTTAGAAGCAAAAATCACTCAAAAAACTGACTTTTGTTGTGTATTTTGAGTGTTTTGAGCATCAAAGGTTGGTTAGAAACAAGTTTCTGAGCCTTTGGCTCATTTTGATTGTTCATCCGTCTGATTTTTGCCATCTCCGGTGTGTTTCCAGTGACCGGAATAGTTTGGTGAGAGTTGGTGAAAAGGTGTTCTGCGTACTTACCATATCTGGCAAAAAGTATAGTCTTGCTGCGTACTTACTAAATACGCAAGAATAATCTCTTGCGTACTTACTAAATACGCAAGACTAATCTTGTGCGTACTTAAGTTATATCATGTGTACTTATCATTTACTCTTGCGTACTTATCAAGTACGCAAGAGCAAATCTTAAATACGCAAGACCATTCCTCTAAGTGTGCAAGGCCAATATCAAGTGAGCAAGTGTCTCTGATTTTTCTGAAATTTGACTAAGTGTTCATTATGTCGAATATTCAGAACCTTGGAAACCTTTTAAACTATGACAATGAGATTGGTACTCCTCAGAAACCACCAAAGCTGCTAAATGTAAATGATTATTCTAACTGGAAGGCACGCTTTGAGCATTACATTTCTTACACTGATTCTTCGTTATGGATTCCAATTCTAGAAGGCTATAAGCATCCCACACACATTTATCTTGATGATGAACTACCTAAGCCTATCTCTAAACTCGATGAAGAAGAAAAGAAAGCTTATGATCGAGGGAAGAAGGCTCACGGTTCTATCACTATGGCATTAACTCGGGAGTTGTTCCACAGCTTCAGAGGTTATGACAACTCTAAGGATCTTTGGAAGGCGTTACAGAAAATATTCAAGGGGAATAGTGATATCAAGAAGAGTAAACGGGATCTACTCAGGAAGCAGTATGAATGCTTCAGATTTTTGGAGAATGATTCTTTAGATGACCTCATCTCTAGATTCTATCATTTGCAGACAGAATTGAAAGCCTTTGAGCTCAAGTATCCCGATGAAGAGTTAGTGGAAAAGTTTCTGGATGCTTTGCCACCCAGGTTTGAAATGTACACAACCCTGATGAGAGAGAATCCAAAATTCTATGAAATGAAAGTGGGGGAGGCAATTGGAAAGGTTCATCTCATAACATGAACCTTAGAAAGAAGGAGAGCTCAGGAAGACCTCAGATACAAGATCCTTCTATGTATCATGGGACGTCTTCTACAACCAAATCTTCGGGCTCTGGAATTGCCCTTTTCTCTGGAAACTCTACTAAAGAAGACCACTCAAATGGTTGTGGTGGTCATGCATGCTATGCATCTGGATCAGGTTGTGGATCTGATCAACAACACACCTCAAGAAATCCTCCTGCTACAACTTCAGCTAACCAATCAGGTATAGCCAAAATAGCTGAAGATCATGTAGCACTATTTTCATCTTGTATGCTGGCCTACGAGAACTTCATAGGTGGCAAGCTTACAGATCTCGAGACAATAGAAGAAGACTTCAATCAAGTGGATCCTGATGACATGGAGGACATGGATAGTCAATGGAATATGGCCATGATATTGAGGAGAGCCAAGCATTTCCTGAAGAGAACAGGAAGAAAGTTTATTGGCGGGCATTTGAATGCCAAGGTTGGTTTTGACAAATCCAAGGCCAAATGCTATAAGTGTCTAAAATTTGGACACTTTCCTCGTGAATGTCAAAAAGACAGAGCACCGGCTTCGGGTTTCGCCAGACCTAGCCAAGGAAACAGTCATGGCTACAACAACTCAAACAACCACAATCAAAGCCAAAGTGGAACGTCCAATGCACTGGTAGCTCAACAGGACGACAGCTTTGATTGGGGTGTTCATCTGGAAGATGCCATCATTGCACAATCTCAGGTTGGTCTCATGGCTGAGATCATGGAGTTGATGGAAGCTGAGAAAAAGGAAGCTGAGGAGAAGGTAGCTGAAGAAAAGGAAGCTTCTATAGCTGATCAAGAGGAATCTACTACTGTTGTTGCCCTCATGGCCATTGGAGAAGCAACAAGTTCATCGTCTGAGGTAGATTCTAATCCTTTTTCTGTTATTTCTTGTTCTAAATGTCTAGGCTTAAAACTTGAAAATTCTAAGCTTCAAGACAAGGTAGAACCCCTTCGCATTGCAGCTCTAAGTTATAAAGAAAACGAAAAACGTTTTAAAGATTCAATTGAAACGTTGAAAAAGGAAAAACATGAGTATCCACTAAAAATGAGCGATCAACAGCTTCACTTGGATATTGCATATAAGGGGTTGGAGAAAAGGAACAATGAAATTAACAAGCTGCAAAATGAAATCTTGCAGTTGAAATGTTCTAATGAGAAGTTGAAAAACTCTCGTTTTGTGATGGAACACTACGAATCTGTAGTGAGGCAAATGAATGGCTTAGGGTTGGGTACTAATGCCATTCCTCCACCAGTTAGCGGGAAGTTTGTCAACAGCTTAGTAGACATTGATCTAACTTGTCTTGATGAGTCCTCAGAAAAGGATGATTCCTCTAAAAAGTATGATTCCTCAAGTAAGGCCAACTCCGCATCTCATGAGGAGTTCTTTACTGCTTCTGATGATGGGTCGGTTAACACCTGCCCAGAAGGAGTAGTATCTGAGGAGTTGTTATCTAAACAGAAAGTTAAGAAAAACATTATCACTAATAGTGATAACTGTATTTTAACTGAACCCGATATCATTGAATCTAATGAAAAATTAAAGGTAATGCTTTATGGGGGGGTATAAAAATCTTAATCAAGTAAAGAAAGAGGCTTTTTCAGCTCACTATGGGCTTGGTTACAAAGAATATTTGCAAAAATACTATACTCCCAAGAACCAATCTGTATCGGGTCAAACTCCTGTTCACAAACCAATTCCTCCTGCTCATCATGCTGAGTCATCTAATGCCAGATCTAATGAGCCTTATAGGAGAACTTACACAGACAAGAGGACTTGCTTTCACTGTAGCTTGGTTGCACACATTTTTGTGAACTGTCCTTCAAAGAACCAAGGGAAACGGCCTATTGTTTCACAACCGGTTGTCATCCCTAAGTTACCATCAGTGAAACCTCCCAAATGTCCAAAACAAAATGTGGTGAAACCACCAGTTAAACCGATGGCAAAGCCAAAGATCAACTCTGAGGCCAAACCATCTGTTTCAAGAAAGGTACAGCAACTTGCTATACCTTGTGTATCTACCTCTGGTAGTACACGTATTGGTGAGAAACCTGTGGTGAAACTCTCTAAGCCACAGAGGAGGAGAAGGAATAAGAGTTTGAGAAAGCTAGAGCAGCTGACTTCAGTTCAATCAGGTGAAGCTTCCACTAGTTCACCTGCTGTTGTTGAACATAAGTCTACTGTTCCAGTTAAGAAACAGAAGAGGTCCTGGACTAACAAATTCAAAAATTCTCAATCTCCTAGTCCTAATTCTTTTAAAGATTCATCCATTTCGAACAGTCATCACGACTGTGAATTAAAAGAGGTAGTTTATTTTGAAAAGGATGGACGACCTAAGACCACTATGGCTTGTGTCTCCAAATCTAACTAATTCTTTTTGTTACTCGTGCAGGGACGTCCGAAGGGTACTATCTCTAACCGCTGGTATGTAGATAGACGATGCTCCCGGCACATGACAGGAAACATGGCCTTGCTTCAATATGTGAAACCATTCAGAGGCGGCTATGTGGCCTTTGCTGGAGAGAAAAGCGGCAGTAACACGTGTCAAGGCGTGGTATCAAATGGTTGTGTCAGTTTTGACAAGGTCAACTTTTGAGAGCAGCTGAAGCATAACCTGCTGAGTGTCTCCCAAATGTGCGACAAGGAGTACTCGGTGATGTTTGATAAGAATGAATGCTTGATTCTCATGCCTAGTTTTGAAGTTCCTGAAGACTGGATTCTGATGAGAGCGCCAAGGACAAACGACACCTATCAGATTGATATGAGCGTGGCAACAACCACCTCATCTATTGCTACTTGTTTCCTTACCAAAGCGACAGAGCTTGACTCTATCTTGTGGCATAGGAAACTCGGACATATTTCTTATCGTAAAATTAACCATCTTGTCCGAAACGGTTTGGTAACCGGGGTTCCTAAGCTGAGATTTACCGTTGCAGATGACTGTATGCCTTGTAAAAAGGGCAAACAGCAGCGGATGTCTCACAAGCCCAAGCTCCAAAACTCAATTGATACCCCTTTGGAGCTATTACACATGGATCTGTTTGCCCCCATAAGTATCAGGAGTATTGGAGGTAAGTCGTTCTGTCTGGTTGTAACTGATGATTTCTCACGTTTTTCTTGGGTGCATTTTTTAGGGGCTAAGGACGAGACTGCTGATATTCTTCAATACCTGATCCTGAGCTTGGAATCTCTTTGCAAGCTGAAGGTTAGAAGAATAAGGAGTGACAACGGAACTGAGTTCAAGAATAATTTGATGGAACTTTTTTATCTAAAGGAGGGGATCTGTCACGAATTTAGCGCCCCGTATAAACCTCAGCAGAATGGAGTTGCAGAATGGAATAACAGAACACTGATTGAGACTGCAAGGACTATGTTGTCGGATGCAAAGCTTCCTATCACGTTCTGGGCAGAAGCAGTTAATACAGCTTGTCACGTCTTAAACAGAGTTCTGGTTGTGAAGAGGCATAACAAGACTTGTTACGAGTTGATCAACAATCGACTTCCCAATCTTTATTACCTAGTTCCTTTTGGTAGTCCCTGTTCCTTGTTGCTACAGTACAAAGACCGCCAGTCTAAGTTTCATGAAAAAGCGGTGGAAGGCATCTTCTTAGGATACGTTGCCAACTCGCCTTGCAAGAGAGTGTACAATATAGGAACTCGTACTGTCGAGGAATGGTTTGAAGTGGATTGCAGTAAACACAGCATTCCAATAGAACCAACAGGTCCAGCTTTGGGTTTTGATTATGATGCGCTATTCAAGTCATTCAATCTTCCTGATCTATCTGCAGTTGACGCCGGAAATGTTTATGAATTATTGGGTGGCGGCGATGACTCCAGTTTCTCTATTCGTGCTACTGTACCGATTGTAACTCCTGATTCCAATGCTACATCTGCATCTGGAACACATGACAGTGATAACAGTGAAGATGTTCATGTTGATGGAGATGACACTCAAGCTAATCCTAACACAACTGTAGGAAATGAAGCTCTAGCTGATCCAATTAACATTGAATCTTCTTCTTCTGGTACACAAGAAATGGGGTAGTTAAGCACGAATCTCGATTCAGAAATTCAGGAACCGAATGTACCAGAGACGAGAGTGCATAAGAATCATCCAATCGACAACATTATCGGTGATCCTCATACCGGTGTTCAGACTCGTCATCGAACCATTGCAGAGAACACTAGTCTTTACTCGGAGATACTTGACACTTGTGTCATGGAAACATGTCTGCAAGCTGCATTCGTGTCCCAGTTCGAGCCGAAGAATGTGAAGGAGGCTCTCGTGGACAACTGCTGGATTGAGGCGATGCAAGATGAATTGTCTCAATTTCAAAAGTTGCATGTGTGGGATTTGGTTGACTTGCCAAAAGGCTTTCAGCCAATTGGAACCAGATGAGTGTTCAAATGCAAGACGGGTGATCGTCATGTGGTTGTGAAGAGCAAAGAAAGATTGGTTGTTCAGGGTTTTTATCAACAAGAGGGCTTGGATTACACGGAAGTATATGCCCTAGTTGCTAGAATTGAGGTCATTCGACTGTTCTTGGCTTATGCCACATATGTCGGCTTCAAGGTCTATCAACTTGATGTGAAGAGTGCTTTCCTATATGGAAAAGTTCATGAAGAGGTCTATGTCACTCAACCTCCCGGCTTTGAAGATCCGCATAATATCAATAAAGTGTATAAGCTCGACAAAGCACTTTATGGTCTTCATCAAGCACCGCGGGCATGGTATGAGACATTAACTAAGCATCTATTGTCTAATGGTTTCGACCGTGGACAGATTGACTCGACCCTCTTCATTAGGAAAGCAGGAGGTGACATTCTTCTTGTACAAGTCTACGTCGACGACATTATTTTTGGATCTACCAATGAAGGGATGTGTAGGGAATTCGAGCCGGTGATGAAGTCCAAGTTTGAAATGAGTAACATGGGTGAATTGTCATTCTTCCTGGGTCTGCAAGTCATTCAAAGAGAGGATGGCATTTATCTACATCAAACTAAGTATGTGCAGGACATCTTGTCAAAATACAAGATGAATGATAGCAGTACTTATGGCACACCTATCCCAGTCAATCATGGTCTGCATCCTGACAAAGATGGAAAGGATGTGGATTGCAGATTGTACCGTGGGATGATCGGATCTCTTATGTATCTCACAGCTTCAAGACCCGATATAATGTTTGCTGTGTGCTTGTGCTCAAGGTTTCAGTCTCAACCGAAGGAGTCACATATGATAGCCGTGAAGAGAATTTTCAAATACTTGAAAGGGAAACCTCGATTAGGTATTTGGTACTCTAAGGAGCAGTCATTCGACTTCAAAGCCTACACTGATTCAGACTATGGCGGTTGTAACCTTGACAGAAAGTCAACTTCTGGTGGATGTCAATTCTTAGGAGACAGACTGGTTTCCTGGCAGTGTAAGAAGGAGTCAACGGTTTCTGTCTCAACTTGTGAAGCAGAATACATTGCTGCGGCGAGCGGTTGTTCTTAGATATTGTGGATTCAGCAGCAATTGAGAGACTATGGCTTAAACTTCACTGGAACTCTCTTATTCATTGACAACAATACCACCATGTCCATCACAAATAACCCGGTGAAACATTCCAAAACTAAACATATAGAAATTCGCCATCATTTCATCCGTGATTGTGCTGAAAAGCATTTAATTGAACTTGTAAAAGTTCACACAGATGACAATCTTGCTGACCTTTTCACAAAGGCTTTTGATCGATCCCTTTTCGAGCCTCTTGTCAACTTGATAGGAATGTTCAATCCTGAGTGAAAATTAGTTTTTCTTAAATAAATTCAATTCATGGAAGTTAAATTTTATTTCTTTTAAATTTTCTATATTTTATTTCTTTTTAGTTTTTAAAATATTTTACAAAATCAAAAAAAAAATAGAAAATGGAGAAAATATCAAAGTTAACTTGAGAAAAGAGGAAATGATAGTACATCAGAAATGATCTAAACATCATAGACTGCTCATATGGGAAATGATTGCGTCATGCTTACTTAATTGTTTAAATTATTATGTTTTTAATCTGCTTATTTACAAGTAATTTAAATTGTCAGAAGGCTGTATGCGTCTTTGAATCACTAGTAGTGTGGAAACTAAAGTCTGAATTACAACTGTGATTTGAACCCATGTTTGCTTGTGTGTGTGCGTAAAAGAATAGAAAATATCAATATCAGATAAAGGATGTTAGATTTTGGCAATAATTTTCTTTTGAGATCAGTTTCGGGTTATGTCGTTAGCACAATTAATGCGGTTCATCTAACTGCCCGTACTCACAAGTATGCTATGCGAGATTGAATCAAGACATGTCTCTACATCAACCGTTGAGCATGTATTCACCCTTGAATCACTCCTGATTCATTGAAATCAAATCCAGATAAAAGTTGGATACCCTTACCTTATTCAAACACTATACTCATTATCTTGAATCATCATACCAATATTCAATGAAGAAAATCAAATGAAACCAAGACAAATGAATCACTCGATTCTGAATCTTATGATTCCTGATAATCCTTATGGATTCTGCTTGATTTTTCCTGTGCTAATTGATGTAGCTTCATTCTGAAAATTTAGAAAATCATTGGGAAAATCTTAGATGCCTTGAGAGAGTGCAATTTACATTATTGTAGCATATCAGTGGGGTACACGTTGTATATCTTATAATTAATACCTTAATACACAAGAACGTGATACAAAGATGCTTATGGTTTCAAATATTATAATATTGTCAACTTGAATTACTTGTTTATGTGCTTATTATGTATGAATAAATAGTAATCCATGACATGATCCCATATTCTTTGATGTTTATATTATATTGTATCGTTTTTGCTATAAGTTAGCCTGATATGATCATCTGCTCGTGTCTTTGATCAAAAATAGTTTGTGTAAATACGTGTATATTTTTATCTAGAAACGATCAAAAAGATTTTAAGTTTATGAACAGTTCAATCTTAATCAGAGAAACCAAAAATATTTGTGTTTAACCTTCCTGAATTGATTGTGAATCCTTTTGATTGAATGTTGTTTATCTTGTTCGTTATTTGACTTGAAAAATCTTCATAATTTGAGTTGAAAGTTTGCGCACTTAAGGGTTTCTGCGTACTTGTCAAGTGCGCATGAAGTAAGCCCTGCGTACTTAACAAGTACGCAAGAGTTAAGTCTTGCGCACTTGTAAGTACGCAGGAGTTAAAGCATGCGCACTTAGTAAGTACGCAAGACCATTTTGTGTTGGGTATATATACAGGACTTAGAAAATGTTCTGGTTTCTTATCTCATTCAAATTTCTTTCGCTGGTTCAATTCCCTCCGCCATTTTTACTCAAAAACTTCGAGTGTCCTAACCGATTTTTCATCCCGTGTCTAGTTCCATCATCGTATTACAATTTCTTGGTGAGAATCTAATGACATTCCATCCACAAATTCACAAGTTATGGGCCGATTTAGACTTTAAAAATTTTAGGGTTTAATTCCTGATTTTAGTCAAATTTTTGGTTGTTTTGGTAAAACATGATAATTAAAACTTGTTTAGAATCCGTAATCGACCCTTAATCTGTCCTTAATCGCCATTGATTTTGATCTTTGATCCTCGATTGACCGACGGTTCGTCTGGGTCGTCAATTAGGTCAAAATTGTGACAAATATAGCACTTACTTGGTGTTGATATTAGTCCCATAGGCTAGAATCATGTATTCCGACCTTGTGGTGACATAATCCACATCATTTTTGAACATCTGTTCAAATTTTTGGATTTCTGGAAAATTGTACAAGTGTGTTGCTTGCGCACTTAACAAGTACGCAAGAAGTAATTCATGCGTACTTGTTAAGTATGCAAGAACAACTTCCTGCGTACTTGCTAAGTACGCAGGACCAACACTTGTGAAAAATTTCTAAGTCTGAAATTTCAGTTCAATGAGTAACGGCTATACTGAGTCATGTTTATTCATTTCCAATGAAACTTGTTGTTCTGATTATGTTTTCTGTGTATTTTTTGCTGATTATGGCTCAGGCGTTTACGAACGAATTCAATCTGTTAGCTAATACTCAACCGGAATGGAAGGGTGCAGCGCTTTAGTATCGAGAGATAGTTGATTTCTTGAACCGTTCAAGAATTAGCTACGCTATTTCAGTTGACCCGATCGTTTCAAGACCTTATCTGGAGCAATTTTGGGAGACTGCGGAGCATGATTGCATGGTAACCCCCAATGTTATAAGGGCTACCGTAGCTGGTCATGAAATCACCTTCTCTGAAGATACAATTAGAAGGGTCCTGCAATTCCGAGATCTCTTGACCGACCCGACAGCCTATCTAGACTACTTTGTGGATGGCTGTTGGAGGCAACGAATGGGATATGTCGGTGCGAGAGACTATGCTTCGTATAAGAAAATGTGGGTGCTTGACCAATGGAGATATTTTGCCCACGTCATGATCATGTGCATCTCCTCAAGAAAAACTGGAAAGGATGCAATAGGTCATGACCTTGCTGCAACCATGGTTGGCTTATCTCTCAACAAGGGCTACAACTTCTCACGATACGTATTCAAAGCCATCAATGACCAGATTAACACGGCTGAGAGGTTCAGGTTCATGTTATACCCTAGGTTTGTGCAACTTCTGATAAACGATGCGTTGCCAAACCTACCTGCTACCGGGGAGAGATTGCAAGTTAAAAGGTTGGACAAAAGGGTGTTTGCACAGTTTTTAAAGCCAGGCAGTGTAGATCCTACCCCTGAGCACACAGCACTCTTTGGCCACCTTATAAATGAAGCGTACGTGGCACCAGGTGACTGGAGATGGTATAGTCATGATTCGGAGCTAGAGTTGAGTGAACATTCAGATGAACAACAACAACAACAACAACAAAAGGAAGATGAAAGTGAAGATGGATCGTCTGATAATGGAGACAAAGAAGGAGGACATGATGGTGCTGAGGGATCCGACTCGGAAGAGACTGAGTCTGATTCTTCTGATTCCGATGATGCACCATCTCAGGCACACCCAAGGAGAACGACAAAGGTAACCCTACCTGAGTCGTCCTCAAAGAGAAAGCGACAAGCTTCAAGCAGCGAATATGAGCCAGATTCTGACTCTGACGCTGCTATACAGAGACAATGACGTGAAAGTATTCATAAGAACAGGTGGGATAGGCAGCAACAACCTATTCCTAGTGAGGTGGCGATGAGTCCTCAACAACAACCTATTCCTAGTGAGGTGGCGGTGAGTCCTCAGCAGCAAGTACAAGTTTCAGCTGCGAGTTCTGATTCAGCTTCCACCCCACCTTCACAACAGCTTTACAGGAGACAGAGGAGGAGGCCACAAGTACAACCTGACGTGGCAGTCACTTCAATCACATAGGAGGTTCCTGTGATAGTGACCTTCCTTATCACATCTGCCCAGGTGGCGGTGACTACTCCAATTCTCACGGAGTCAGTCACCATCACCCCTTCCATAACACCTACAACCGTCATCACATCCACAATCCCAACAACCACCATTGATCCTTTAAGTCAACCCTTCAACTATGGGGAATTTACTCAAGGGTTTGACTTCGACACCATCTTCTCCTCCCCAATTCACAATGACGAAGCGTCATCATCCAGACATCCTGATCCTAATGATGCAAGGATAGATGTTCTGGAAACCCAAGTTGCTGGATTATTGGAAACTATTCAGAAGTCAAAGGAGGAATCTGACGCTCAACAAGCACATATTAATTCGTTGGTGGATGAAGTTAGGATTCTAAGAAGCCAAAGAACGGGGACTGACGAGAGACTGAAGAACGTCATGGCCCAGAACGAGCTTCTAATCAGGACAAATGAAATGATTCTGGGTCACAGGTCATCTCTATAGCTGAGGTTTGATACTCAACAGAAACAGCATGAGCTGATGGTTAAACTAATTGCTGATCTGACCAAGAAGCTTGATGCTCAAGGGGGGAAGATAAGGAGAAGGAGAAAGAGAAGGAGAAAACTACTGGTGATGAGGCTTGTCATCCTGTTGACTTGACTAAGGATGACGACAAAGACAAGGATCCCGAAGCCGGTCCTAGTGGAGGTGAGCACCAAGATTTAGCAATTGTGCCCATCTCTGCTATTCCAATGGCTCAGGCGGAGTCTACTCATCAAGAGGGTGGTGATACCTCTAATGGTGGTGATAAAGGAAAGTCAGCGGCTGATGTGCTTAAGGATCTATCTGATGATGAGATCTTATACTTAGAGCCTGACTATTCCAAGGAAGCACAGATCGATGCTCTCTTTAACCTAGAAGAAGGAGAGATCGACTCTGGTGATGATTGGGATGAAGATGATGAGGATGTAGTGATAGAAATTCCCAAGGGCGATGGGGAAGGAGAGTATGAGTTAGAAGATGGAGAGATCTTTGAATTTCCATCATTCGAAGCTCAGCTCGACACAGGTTCAGTCGAGCATGCTAGTAATGTGGAAGCCTCAACTGAAGCCTCCCCAGTTGACCCTACACCTGTGGATCCGGAGGCACCAAAAGAAAAAGATATGCCTTCTACTTCATCTCAGGGTCCAGCTCCTGTTTGGAAAAAGACGTCTATCATAGACAAACAAGGGGCAACAGGGATGATTTTGGCTGTAAGGTTCGAGGAGGATAAGCAGTTGTTCGCAATCAAAAGATCTAGGGGGGTTCAATACTTGAAACCAACCAGTGAAGCGTTCAACTCCTTACCCAAATACGACTTTGTGAACCTAGCAAACCGAGAGTTGCTGGGTCATTCTAATCATGCAATGGCGATGGGTTTGTGGGTGGTTCTATAGCGGGAAGCAAGATCTCGGAAGTTTGATATGTTTAAGCCTCAAGTGCCCAAGAGAGTCAAGGATAAGACAGCAAGACATCCTGTGACTAAGAAATTCTTAAAGAAATTGATATACAAGCCAGTGCTATGTGAAACCAAGATTCCCCTGAGCAAGTTATCTCAGGATATCCTCGGCGACATGTTGTACTAGTACGTAGATCCAAAGGCGGGCGAGGCTGTGGTGATTGGAAAGGTGAGGTCAGAAAGTGGATGCTTAGTACCGAGGGAACTAATCAAAGTATTTGATGAAGTCTGCTTCATTAACTTCTCTATGTAAGATCTGGAGGCACTAGCAGACAGGTATTGCATGCATACAGACGAATGGACGAAATTCCTTGCTTCTAAATATGACAAGGTGATCAAGTTCTGCCTTGACTATAAGAAAAAGATGGAAGCTAAAGATGCATAGCTGTGAAGACTGAAGACTAAAGATCGAAGATGATCCGGAGTTGTTGTCAAGGGGGAGTTGTTGAAGCACTTTCCTGTGACAAACACTCTGGATAGATTCTGGATAGATAGAGTCTTAGTCTAGTACTTTCATGTATGTATTTTTCTTTGTTTGTAAGTGTCTGTATGTATTAGTTATCGAGTTGTATTTACTTTTACATACTGACTGTTGCAGATTTCACTAAGTGTTTTGCGCACTTGTATGTGCGCAGGAAGTAGTTATGCGTACTTGCTAAGTACGCATGAGCAAATTGCCCTGCGCACTTGCTAAGTGCGCAGGCATCAGGTCGTGTATAAATAGGAATGGTTGACAGTAGATAAGTACGCAATCATAGGCATTCAGATTAGCAAATACGTAGAACTTTGTAATCTCATAACTTCTCTCTGTAACCTTCAAGTGTTTATAATAGACGAACGTTTATAGTGATTATCTTGTCGGTTTACTTTGTTTCGTAAGACTCTCCACCTAGTCACGGGTATTCCGCACCCGGTCCGACTAGTAGACCCACTTGCATGTGACGATCTGCCATAACCGAGGACCTACAGTGACTATGAAGGATGCAACTTGGACAAAAAATCCACATCAGGGGGGTGTCAGTTTCTGGGAGAAAGACTAATTTCATAGCAGTGCAAGAAGCAAACCTGTGTATCAACTTCTACAGCAGAAGCAGAAATACATTGCAGCTTCAAGTTGCTGTGCACAAGTCATCTGGATACAAAACCAAATGCTGGATTATGGGATGACTTTCATGGCCACTCCCATTCACATTGACAACATGAGTGCTATATCAATCACAAACAATCCAGTGCAGCACTCCAAGACAAAGCACATTGACATCAGGTATCACTTCATATGAGATCAAGCTGAGAGAAAGAGAATCATTTTAACCAAAGTTCATACCAATGAGCAATATGCTGACTTGTTTACAAAACCTTTTGATGAAGCTAGATTTAGATATTTAGTTGAATCCATTGGTATGATGAACTTTGACTAAAATCTATCTCTAATTTTTTTTTAATAAATGTGTTTGTCTTTTGTTGTAAATAAAAGTTATAAGTTAGCAGCAAAGAATTTGCCACTGACTGCCTTAAGTTATCAGCAGGAACAAGTTTCATGCGGATAGCTTTAAGGCAGTCAGTAGCAACATCTTCTCTGCGGACCATTGCATCCATCAGCAGCAATTGAGTTTGTTGCTGACAGACTTAACCATCCGCAGCAATCAAGTTTGCAGCAGATAGGCTTAACCATCCACAGCAACCAAGTTTGCTGCTGATGGGTAAAAATAAGTCTAAATTAACTTTTACCCGCTGTAAAAAGTACTTTCAGTCTTTACCATGACTGCTATAGTGTATTACAGCCGTAACAGTGAAAAGTGAATGGGTTGTACTGCACAAGTAACTTTGCTTTTTCCCTCCTTTGCCGTTATAACACAAATCAAATTTCTCCTTAACCTCTTCACATTCAATTCCAACCTAACTCTCACCATTTTCTCTCAAGCATTCACAGCATTCAAAGCCTTCCATACTTAACCACCTTTAAAAAAAACTTCCTCCTTCCCTTCAAACCCAACGACTATGGCAGAGGTTGACATAAACCATCCAAATAACAAGTTTTCTCCCTACCACAATCTCACTGCATACCTAGTTAAAGGAAAGAAGTCCGAAGGGTTCGATGATATGATCGATTTTCTTTGTCGATCAAAGATACATTTTTCACTAACCGTCAACCCTGCCATATACATCCCTTATATGGAGGATTTTTGGAACACCGTCGTCTACTCTATCGAACAGGGGATTCCCCAAATCCAAGCCACGGTAGATGGTAAAGACATCATCGTCACTGAAGCTACTCTCAGAAAACACCTCAAGCTTCAGGACGAGGGGGCCGCCATTTCATACACCAGGGAAGAGTATATGAGGACCTTTGTATCCATAGGGTAAACTGGAAATCAGAACGACTATACTGTTGAAAAGGCGCTGATAGGCCCTCCATGGAAGTTTCTATGCCACACTCTTCTACAGTGCATATCCCAGAAGAGAAGTGGATGTCATCAAGTGAGTTCTGCTCTCGCCTCTACTGTTCACAGTATGGTCACTTGCTAAGGTTTCAACTTTGCACATCTCATTTTTGAAGGTTTGAGATATAACCTTCAAGAAGGTGCAAAGCAGGCATTCTATATGTACCCAAGGTTCTTGCATGAAGTTTTCAACAATGAGATAAAAAACCTTTCCCAACCTGTAAGAATCTACCTTATGCTGAGACATAAAAATAATATTTTTCAAAGCATGAAAACTGTTTCCAAAAAGTTCTCAGGGGTCAATGTTCCATTATTATCTACAGTGATCAACATACAAAGTACCCAGGGTGACAGTTCAGCAATACCAGTTGATACTGATCCCACACCCTCCACTTCAAAGCCTGAACGTCAGTCTACTTCCAGTGTTCGAACCCCTGTGCATCCTATTGAGGGTGCACAGGCACAACAACTACTTACACCTGTTTTGGATGTTATCACTGCCCAACTGGAACGCAGGGCCCCAGTTGAGGCAAGCTATACCATAAAAAGAAAAAGGAGCAAGAAGACTCCTTCTATTCTTGTCTCACAGGCCCAATCCCAACCTAAAAGCCCTCATTCAGAATCCCAACATTTTGATGAGAATATCAAAAGGGATAGCCAAATTATTAGAGAGACTTCCTTGGAAGTTCCTCTATTAGGATCAGGATCACATCCCGGATCCATAGAACAACCTTCTGAGACCTTTCATTATTTTTCTTCTCTAAACATAAGTGCAGAGGCACCTAGTCAAGATGATATGCCTTCTCCAACTACCACTATCTCGGAGGTATTGATTGACTTGGCTGCTAATGTACCCAGCCCAAGTTCATCACCTAAGAAGGTTCACTCTGGGAGTGATGATAGAGTGAATGTGGAAAGGGCTATCACTACTACTGGTACATCTATTGACCAGGAGGACAGTGATAAAATCACTAAGTCCCCAACCATGGCAACTCACAGTGAGGATGTTTCTCATGAAACACTCTTCACTGAGAGGAATCCTAGGTGCCAAGAAAACCAGGGTGATGGGGATGCAGAGGCTAGATTTAAGGCCCCATCTAGTTCCAAGGATTCCACAACTGTGGATGAGGACAGAATGAAACTTGAAAACATGGAATTGACGGCCATGGTGGCAATGCTAGAGGCTGAAGTGTCCAAACTACAGCACCAAATCTCTATGTATGAAGCCCATCAATGCCCTCCAGTGACTACTCATTCCCTTGTATCATTGGGCACTCAAACAAATGAAACTCTATGCACTGATGCAACCAAAAAGGGGGAGATAGTTACTGCTGAAGATGATGCTGACAGCCTTGATGAATGGATACAAGAGCAGGCTACTTTTCAAAATACACTCTTCAAACCTGCTTTTGTTCAAATCCATGACTTGCCAGACTCAGTAGATTAAGAGGAAGATATCTCTGAGGATTGGAAGTTAGTTGTCAAAGCTGTTGATGAGGTGTTAGAGAATGAAAGTTAAGATGAAGACACACCTTTATCATTCAGCATACTTCCAGCTGCTGCAAATATATCAAGACAGACCATTGCCCCTCATTCATACTGACTGCACATAAGCTAGAGTTTGACTCTATTCTAGCTTAGGGGTATGATGGTATATCTGAGAGATTCTGGATTGGACGGGAATTTGGTGGAATAGAAGAGCTTAATTGGAATACACTGAATCCACTTCAGGTTCTTGAACTGTACTTATCAAGCTGCATCAACACTTCATAGATCTCTCAGCAGAACATGCAATTAATAGGTTCTATGTCTTGATGGAGGATAATCTGCCCTGGTTTAAATGGTTTCTAGAAGAAGCAAATAAGGTGGCCTATCCTAAACACATTGCAAAGTCTTCAAGAACATCAAAACAAAGACTGGCTCCAAGACTTGATTTGATAAGGAGTAGTGCTTTAACAGAAGAACAAGTTCTATGTTGGAGAAGATTCTTCTACAATGAAATGTTTAGGGGCCTGGAAGTGCAAGGATGGTCAAGCACTGGGTCCTCTGGCTTTCAGTTCTTCTTGTGTGATGGATCATCTTTCACAATCAACAACATTCAAGAAATCCTGCTCCTCAATCCATATTTCCTGCATAAGGTCTTTGAGCTTAGGACACACATCTGCAACATCAACTCCTTAGAAAGTCAAGCAATGATCAAGATTATCAAAGCTTTTCTTGAAAAGGATGGATGGCTTGCAATAGATTACTCTGACTCAGATCTATCCCTTCCCTCATCACCAACTTTCATACTGAGTGCAACAGTAGAGTCAAGAAAATTGGCTGCTCAGAATGTCAAAATTGGCTGCTCAGAATGTCAATGAGGCCTTTAAAGATTGAAGAAAGAAAAACTGCCATTCTCCTCAGGGAACAAAAGATCCAGTTGTATGCTAGGCAACTGGATACTTTGAAAGTTAAAGTTCCTGCAGCTACACAATTACAAGAAGATGAAGCTCTAGCTCGTCAGCTGCAAGAACAACTCAATAAAGAAGAAGAAGAAAGAGAAAAGAAAAGAAGAGAAGAGGCTAAGTTCAAGATAACTGACACTAAACTAGCCAAAGAAATGAAAGAGGAGTGGACAGAAGCTCTGATTTCTCAAGGTGAGGATGCAGACTACCTTGAGAAATTGTCAAATAAAGAAATCTATAGAGTTTTCATGGGTCAGCAAGGTCAATTGGCAAACAAGAAAAGAGCTGAAGAAGAAGAAAAAGCAAAACAAAAGTCCAAAAAGACCACTGCATTTAACAGAAGGACCCATGAAGAAAGGAAGCTCATGATAGACTTCCTGAAGGCTAGAGGAGAGAGTGGAAAGAGGCTATGTCCAATGAGCTTTATGAACCTGTAAGCCTTGTATTTCAAAGTAAAGAAGGAAGAGGAAGAAAGATTGGGGAAGACAGGCTCAAAGAAAAGGGTAAATACTCAGGCTGATGACAGAAAACAAAAGAAACCCAAGCCTACTCCCTCATTCACTACTTCCTCTATCCAACAAACTTTCACTCTCCATCCTAGACCTCCCTCCTCTCCACCCAAAGAGTCTAAATCCTTCCACCCAGCTCCTTCTCATCAACAGCCCCCCAAGAAGAAAACTGTGACATTTCGGGTTTTATTCACGCTTTTATATTATGTATCATGTAATCATTTTCTATTAAATGAAATGCAAGTGTTTTATTTAATTTTGTACAAAATATATATTTTTTTTATTTTATGGATTTAAAATAATTAAAATTTTATAAGTTTTAAACTTATAAAAAATATTTATATAAAAATCTAAACTAAAAGGTTCATATATAAATAAGATAACCCATTTAAATAAAATAATTAACTTTTATAATAATAGTAATATAAGTTTATAAAATATAATTGAAATTAAAAAGAAATTTAATTAATTATTTTTATAAAAGTTAAGGGGTTGTTTTTGGAAATAATCAAACTAAAAGGTTTTAAGACAAAAATCTGTTAAGGGGCTGTTTTTGGACAAACTAAACCACAGGGACTAACGGGTAAAAATCCCAGAGACTAACTTAATACAAAAACAAACTACAAGGACCAAAACTACCAACTCCCAATTCGCGTTTCAGGTCATCCCTTCCCTTGTCCGGCGGTCCGAGCTAATTTCCGGCGACCCCCTCGACACGCTTGTCCCCTGCACCTCGACAACCGAAAATGGTCTCCCTGACCTCGTCGTCCACACGCGAACAAAAGCCCCCGACCAATTTGTCTCCCCAACATTCGAAACGTCTGATTGTGTTAGTGGCCGAAGGCGCACGCCGCGCAATTGGCCCCGACAGTAGACCTCCACGCCTGCAAGATGGCTCGTTAGCTTCGTCTTGTCCAGACGAATGTCTGGACATACGCAATTGCATGTTTTATTACAGGGATCAAGCTCGGCTATAAATAGCCATTAATGGACCTGCTCGAGCTCGCCACCCCTCCTCCACCCACTCTCACTCAAAATTGAAGCAGGCATTGTGTTCGTCGTCTCTGTGAGAAGTTGTGACCAGAATCTCAGAGCCTAATTCCATCCCGAAGCTTGAATTCCCGATCTTGGTATTTTCGGACATTCGGCCCAGTCGTCCAGACCCTTCGCGACCAGGTAAGGACCTCAAAATTGCTCCTTTGCCTTCTGTTATCATCTGGCCAACTGTACCAATCGAAATCGCGACCTCAAACCTTGGGTTACCGGGCAAACCACTGTTCTCGGACACTGGTTTGCCGGTTGCCGAGAACCAAAGACCAGTTTCGCGTAAACGGTTATCAATTAAACGTTACTGTAGAGTCATATATTTTGTATAAGTTGTTGTTATTTACTGTATGTTTAAACAGTTTTAGACTAGTTTACTTTCTGTCATTTCATTATTGTAATTTCAGTTTTCTATAATTAGTTAAGTCTGGGCCATCGAAACTACTTAGTTTCGATTGAGTCTGTTCAATCGAAACTAGTAGTTTCGATAGATGGTAGTTTCGACAGTCTGTGTATCAATTGTAAATGGTCAATCGAAACTAGTAGTTTCGATTGACCATAGTTTCGATACCTGTCACTACTATAAATAGCCTAGTTTGAGATTGTTTAGGGTGTGAGTAGCGGCTGTAACCCTGAACCTTCTCTTTCACATTTTGCTTGAATCAATACAAATCTGCAGTTGTTTATTCACAGTGTTCATACATTTTCATACCTTTTGATTCTTGATTCAAACTGTGGTTAGCTGGTTATCTTCACCAATACTGTTTCTATTATCTGTTTCACCTACACATACACAGTTTCCGCCTGTGTGTGTGTTCAATCGATCATATCAGTGTGATTTCGACTAAATCTGGACCTACAATTGGTATCAGAGCTTTATGCTCTAGTGTTTTTGAGTGTTATCAGGTTATTGATCGATTCTAGGTGATTACCGAGGGTTTTCGTTGCTTATTTTGGGTTTTTGCACATTTATTCTCGAGGTACTGTTTCATCATTTTTCAAGGGTTTTTGCTCGTATTTTCAGAATCAGAGGTTGGATTCGTGATCAGGACAGTTAGACGAAGGTTTTTGCTGGATTGGTTTGTTATTTCTGCACCTTTGATTTCTGGAGCTTTTCATCAATGGAGTATTTCTGTTTTGGAGAAGAAGGCATCGAAACTACGGGGAACAATTTCTGATTTCTGTTGATCATCGAAACTTCTTGTCTACGTTTTGTCGGGAGAAGGTACTGTCGAAACTAGATTTTTTGTCTCTTATAGAAACTGTGGTTATCGAAACTAGTCTGTGAAATTTTCAGTATCGAAACTAGTTGTTTCGATAAAAGTTGTTTCGATAAAATTTGTTCTATCGAAACTAGTCCTATCGAAACTAGTTGTTTCGATAATAGTTGGTCTATCGAAACTAGTCCTATCGAAACTAGTTGTTTCGATAAAAGTTGTCTTATCGAAACTAGTTGTTTCGATAGAAGTTGACCTATCGAAACTACTTACTGTTTTAGTTTCGATTCAAAATATTATGGCCACTTCAAGTTCAACAGAACATTCTAGGGGAAATAGACCACATGTTCTTGTGTCCACAAGGGATTTTGATTACTGGACTAAAAAAATGAAGCTTTTCTTTCAATTTCACGATTATACACTGTTGAGTTCTATCACCGATGGTCCCCACAAGCCCGTAACTACCACTGCTGATGTTCAACGTCCTAAGTTAGTATCTGAGTATGATGAGAAAGATCTTGCCTTGATTGCCCGAGACAACAAGGCCTATGGGACTATTTCCATGGCTCTTCCTATGGATATTTTCAACATCTTTGCTGAGTACACAACTGCCAAAGACTTATGGGCTGCACTATGCACAAGATATGAGGGAAGTGAGGATGTCAGGGAAAGCAAAAGAGATCTGATCAAGAAACAATATGCGATGTTCAGCAGTGTACGGGAAGAATCAATATCTGATTTGATCAACCGTTTCTCAAGCATTGTATCAAGGTTGAAGGTAATGGGAGTTGAGTATCCTACTCTTGATCTAAACAAGAAACTCCTAGATTTTCTTCCTGAGGAATGGAATATGTATCGAATCATGATCAAAAAGACTGAGAATCTGAGTGCTCTGTCTCAACAGGAAGTCTATAGCATTCATGAATCTTATGAAATTGAGATTAAGAAGGGAGCAGTCACCCCATCAAATCAGTCTGGAAACACTGCTCTCATTGTTGGATCAAGCTCATCCGGTAGCCCATACTTTCAGACTGATGTTCCTCCTTCAGCTGCTGCAATTAAGTCTACCAGCTCCTCTGCTCCTCAAAAGACTTTCACCATGATTCATGATGAATATGTCCCAATCATGACTGCTTTCATGTCGTGCTATGATGCACTGATCTCTGGAAATCTAACACCGGTTAGCTTTCAACCAAATGACTTGGAGCAGATTAATCCTGATGATTTGGAGAAAATGGACATTGATTGGTGCATGGCCTTGTTGACCTTAAGAGCCAAGAGATTTATCAAAAGGACTGGTATAGACAGGTTCAAGCAAGGAAAGACGCTTGGGTTTGATATCAAGAAGGTGAGATGCTACAATTGTGATCAGCTAGGTCACTTTGCCAGAAACTGCAAGGAGCCGTCCTCCAAAGATCAGCAAGATAAGAAGATTTCCTCTGGTAAACAAGCTGCCAATCCTCCAAAGACAAACACAACTTCAAGTTCCACAGCTCTTGTGTGCCAAGCTGATGGACATTATCATTGGGGAGAACAAGCTGAGGAAGCTGCTGATAAAGCCTTGATGGCTGATGTGGAGGAAAATGGCAAGTGTGTCATGATTGAACCAGCTGAGGATCTCACTGCTGTGCCTGCTGAGGTTATTTCTAAACTTTGTGATTTTAGATCTTGCTTAAATGAAATTCAAAAATACACATTCATCAATCAAGCCTTGATTGGTGAACGAAATCACATTAAGGTGATGTATGAATTTGTGGCCAAAAATGAGAAACTTTACTTAAAGAAAATTCATGATATTTCTGGTGAAAATCGCTCTTTAATTGTGCAACTCAATACTCAAACCATTAATAATACAATTTTAACAGAAAGAGTCCAAAAGGCAGAAAAAGCCAAATTACAGGTTGATCACATGGATATGGATCAGAAAATTTTGTTTGGAATAACTGATAAACAATTTAATAGAAAAGGCACAGAAGGTCTTGGGTATAACTCTCATCCACCTCCTTATTCTAAATTAGGGAGATTTGCTGATATGCCTACTCCACATGTTTCCACACCTTTTGTTTGCACATTATCTCCTGATGATTATATTACATCCTCTGATTCTGACAGTTTTGCTTCTTGTGCAGAGTCAAATTGTGTAAAGTCCGAAGATGATTGTGATAAGAGTGCTAATGATAGAACTATTTTAAAAGAACTTGAGTCGGATGAATGTAATAATATGTCCGTGTCAAAACCAAATATTTGTGAACACGTTAAAAACTTGTATTTTGATTCTATGTCTGCTGAGCATACGGGTTTGGGATGTGATGTTTCTAAATTTCAAAATGCCTTGCCTTTTGTTCCTAAATCTTTGAATGTTATGCCATGTGTTACAAAATTTAAAAGTGCAGGAATTATTGTGAATGATGTACCACGTGAAACCATGAGCAACATGGAATTTTTCAGATTAAAGGAAGCACATCGTCTTCAAGACAAAGTTATTGATGAAAGAACCGTCTCATGTTCAGATTCCTCAACATCACAATCATCTTCATCTTGTGATGATTATTATCAGGCTAAGATATCTTGTAAAAACGTTTGTTTTAGTTGTGGTGCCTCAAATCATGTTTCAAAGAGTTGTAAATTGACAACCGTAAATTTTAATGAAGAATCACCTTCCCAAAGTTCATTAAATTCATATGTGTTGCCTAATTCTTCTCACAGTAGGATATCTAGGCGTAAAAGAATTAAAAATGCTAAAAATTATTTAAAACGAACTTGGAAAATTAAAAATAATGTTCTATTTGATGACCGTGCTTCATCAAAGGATGGTTGTACTTCTGATTCCAATGAGATGTCATATCCTGACACTAAAATCTCTTGATTGAAACATTTTTGGTCAAAATGTGTAAATGGTTCGTTGTGTATAGGGTCAATCAAGAAGAACCGGCGATAACATCTGGTATGTAGATAGTGGATGTTCAAGGCATATGACTGGGCACATTAACTTGCTGCAAGATTATCATCAGATTGATGGAGAGTATGTTGCTTTTGCTGGAAACCCAAGAGGAGGAAAGATTGAAGGACAAGGAACAATATCAAATGGAGTAAATAGTCTGGAATTTATCAACTATGTTCCTCAGTTAAAATACAATCTGATGAGTGTTTCACAGATTTGTGACAAGGACTTTTGTGCTTTATTCAATTCAAAAGAATGTCTTATCTTAAAGCCGGGAGTGGTGATTCCAGAAGAACTTATTCTCATGCGTGCTCCCAGAAGATACAACACATATAGCTTGGATATGAACAACCCATCGGGCATTGAATCGTGTTTTCTCTCAAAGGCTTCCGATGATGAATCTTTCCTGTGGCATAAGAGGTTGGGACATGTCAATTTCAAAACAATGAACCGACTGGTTCGAGGCAACCTAGTCACTGGATTACCTCTCAAAGATTTCACTCCTATGGAACACTGTATTTCATGTTCCAAGGGAAAACAGCACAAATCTTCACATAAGCCTAAAACCACCAATTCCATTGACTCTCCTCTCCAATTGCTTCACATGGATCTCTTCGGTCCAGTGAGTGTCATGAGTCTTGGAAGAAAGTCATGCTGTCTGGTGGTATCAGATGATTTTTCTCGATTCACTTGGGTGTTTTTCTTAGCTAAGAAGGATGAGACGCCAAAGATTTTAAAGACCTATCTGCTTCAAATTGAAAACCTCTTCAGTTTAAGTGTGAAGACTATCCGCAGCGATCATGGAACAGAATTTAAGAATGCAACTCTTGATTCCTTCTGTGAAAGCAAAGGAATTTCTCGTCAATTTAGTGCACCTCATACTCCTCAACAAAACGGTGTAGCTGAAAGGAGAAACCGCACCTTAATTGAAGCTGCACAAACTATGATTGTTGACTCCAAGCTTCCCGTGAATTTCTGGGCTGAGGCGGTCAACACTTCATGTTTCGTGCAAAATCGGGTTCTTATCACTAAAAGTTGCAACAAGACACCATATGAGATCATGTACAAACGCAAGCCAGTTATTGATTTCTTCAGAAAATTTGGGTATGTGTGCACGATGCTGAACACTTCAGATCGGCTCAACAAGTTTGAAGCCAAACCTGATGAATGTTATTTTGTTGGTTATTCCTCCAATCAACGTGCTTTTCGTGTCTATCATAAGCAGAAAAGAATAGTGCTGGAGTCCATTGATATCAGTTGGCATGAAAATAATCACACGGACGCAGGAGATGGTCCCAATTGGCTATTTGACGTCGATTCAGTTTTTAAATCATTTAATCTTCCTGATTTCTCAATTGACTCAACTCATGCTAATCCTTATTTTTCTGTGAACAATTTAGGGAACTTAAATGATCAAGGTTCTTCCTCATCTGCTCAGGTTGAAATTCCTGTGGTTGCAAATGCTGAATCTAATATGGAGTCTTCCGGTTCTGGTGCAACAAGTGAAACTGTTGAAGACAACTCCATTCCAATAGTAGATGTTGCACCACAATCATCTGCTGAAGATCCTATTAATGACATTGCCGATCCTCCTGCTGAAAATCTTACCAATTTGGAAGAAGTCGTGGAAGAAGATGCAATTCCTCAACTGCGAATTCACAAGATTCATCCCACCAATAACATCATTGGACCACTCAATGTGGGTGTTAGTACCCGAAGTGCCTGTGAAGCATTTGAAAACAGCATGTTTTCCTGCTTCATCTCTCAAACTGAACTAAAGAACATTAAAGCAGCACTACTAGAAAACAGCTGGGTGGAAGCAATGCAGGAAGAGCTACAGCAATTCTCGAAGTTACATGTGTGGAATTTGGTGGATCTACCCAAGAACAAAGTTCCAATCGGCACTCGTTGGGTTTTTCGCAACAAAAAGGATGAAGACGGCACTGTGATTCGAAACAAAGCTCGTCTGGTGGTTCAAGGTTTCTATCAAGAAGAAGGGATTGACTACGAGGAAGTCTTTGCACCAGTGGCTCGCTTGGAAGCCATCCGAATATTTCTCGCCTATGCAGCCTACATGGACTTCACAGTTCATCAAATGGATGTCAATAGCGCATTCTTATATGGCAAAGTTCAAGAAGAAGTTTATGTCAAGCAGCCGCCGGGTTTCATTGATCCTAATTTTCCAGACCGTGTTTACAAGTTAGACAAAGCATTGTACGGTCTTCACCAAGCACCTCGTGCGTGGTATGAAACTTTATCAAAGCATCTGCTTGAGAATGGTTTCACACGAGGAGCAATTGACTAAACTTTGTTCAAACGAAAGGAGGAAAAGGATACAATCATGGTGCAAATTTATGTGGATGATATCATTTTTGGTTCTACAAATCCCCGTCTCTGCAAAGAATTTGAAGAAGTGATGCGATCTAAGTTTGAGATGAGCTCCATGGGGGAAATGAAGTTCTTTTTGGGACTACAAGTTGATCAGTCTGAGTCAGGAATCCTTATCCATCAAGAAAAATACGTAAAAGAAATCTTGACCAAGTTCAAAATGGCTGATTCCTATCCAGTAAAAACTCATGTGGAAGTTCGACATTGTTTGACTCCTGATATGGATGGGGAAAGCGTTGATCCGCATCTATATCGCTCTATGATAGGCTCGCTCATGTATCTCACGGCCAGCAGACCAGACATCATGTTTGCAGTGTGCTTATGTGCACGTTTTCAGGCTAATCCTAAACTCTCTCATTTATCTGCTGTAAAACGTATTTTGAGATATTTAAAATATAAGCCAAAATTGGGTTTGTGGTATCCTAAAACTGACTTGTTTGATCTTGTGGCTTATTCAGACTCAGACTACGAGGGTTGCAACTTAGACCGAAAATCCACTTCTGGAGGTTGTCAATTCCTTGGCAACCGCCTTGTCTCATGGCAATGTAAGAAACAGTCCATCGTTTCCCAATCCACCGTCGAAGCCGAATACATTGCCGTAGCCCTCTGTTGTTCCCAAGTCAGATGGATACACAATCAGATGCTTGACTATGGGATCACATTCCATGAGACACCCATTCTGTGTGACAACACCGCCGTTCCTCGTATCACCAAAAACCCCGTTCAGCATTCCAAAACCAAACACATTGAAATCAAACATCACTTTATCCGTGACTGTGTTGAAAAGAAGCATATTCAAATTGTTGAAGTCAAAACTCACAAACAAACCGCAGACATCTTCACAAAGGCTTTTGACTCTACCAGATTCGCCCAACTGGTGGAGATGCTTAGAATGATCAACTTTCAGTAAATAGTGTGAATAGTATTTTTTTATTTTTTTATTTTTATTTTTATTTTTATTTTATTTTTTTTTCTGTTTACTTGTCAAAGAAAATTCCAAAAAAAAATTTTATTTTTATGAACAGTTTTTACGCAACTCTTTTGGGGGAGAAATATTATATTGAAAAGAATTGTTGTGTATAAAATCTTACAGTGGTTTTGAGTTGCAGGAAGAATTAAATCTGACCTTTGAGAAATGATAGTGTCTGATCTCATCTCTTGGACATGGAATGGACCAAAAGCGATGGTGTTTACTGAGGTATAGCTGGTAGGCCCGACATATGGTTAAAACTTGTAAGTAGTGTGAAAACTCTAATATATATCTCATACTTGTGTATTTGAACCCATTATTGAAACATCAAACCCATTTTTATAACTAAGAAAACCAATTCAATCAGATACAGGCTTACGTATTGGATTCCTATTCATACGCCAAGTGACCGTCAATATAACGATATTTACCACCGATGACCCCGTATGTTTTGCTTACGCAAAGATCTCGGGTGCTCATCCTTTTCCCATCCACTTGGATGATTTGACCCCGTCTGTTTTGCTTACGCAAAGATCTCGGGTGTTCAACATTTTTCTATCCGCTTGGATAATTTTACGACTTCTTCTGTTTTGCTTACGCAAAGATCTAGAATGCTCGTACCTTTTTAATATCTACTTGGATATTTTTTATTTTAATTTTCTAAATCCACTTGGATATCTTATTTTATTTTGGTGGTACTTTGACATTAATAAGACGGTACCTTTGTTAATCAGAAAGAGATGATAGGATGAAGATGGGTACTTCTTGAGGATTGATAGGTTTTCAAAATCATTTTATTTTAATATGTGGGGTACACCTTGTATAGTGCTTAAATGGTACCTTTTAATCACATGAAATCAAAATACAAACAAATGTTCGGGTTTTCTTTGCACAAATATCAGCTATCTTCAGGGACTCACAGTAGTTAATTGCAAAAGGAAGTGTTTCAAGAGACTGACCAGATCTGATCTCATGTTGGATCTTTTTCAAGAAGAAAAGTGTAAATATCTTGTGTATATATGTTAGTCTTATTTCTGTTACTTTGTACATATCGAAACTACTCTGTAAATATCGAAACTACTTTGCTCTATCGAAACTACTCTGTAAATATCGAAACTAGTTTGCTCTATCGAAACTACTCTGTAAATATCGAAACTAGTTTTCCCTATCGAAACTACTCTGTAAATATCGAAACTAGTTTGCCCTATCGAAACTAGTTGTTTCGACAGGGGCATTTTTGTCTTTTATTCCTCGCAATTTAAATGCCTTCATAAATAAATCCCTCCTTTCATATCTTCTTCACTCGTCTTTTTTTCGCAACCCTTTCATCTTCTCCGACACACACAAAATTTCTCAAGCCTTGGTCTGAGTTGCAAATTATCAGGGTTAATCAGCTGATTACCCCCGTTGTCACCATCGTCTTCACCACCAGGTAACGTCTCACTATTTCATTTGAATGATTCTTGCGAATCAATAGACCTAGGGTTTCAAAAGTTCAAATTGTTCGACTGAATCTTCATAATTACAGTCGTTGTGTGCTTATCCGTGTTTGCAAACATCTTTATCATCTTAGAACTCACGATTATTGTGTTTTATTGCAGATAACAGTCTCGCATTTGGTAAGATGACATTCCGTCATTTACAGGCCACTCTAAACCCTTCATTAAACTGTTTATTTTAGTCTGTGTATAGTGAATCAAAAGGGGTTTGGGTTTCAAAACCAAGTAGTTTCGATAAAGGAGTTCAACTCTTTCAAATTTTCTCAAAATTTTTAATCGAAACTACTGGTTTCGACACCCAAACTTGACCTAATTTCTCTATCGAAACTACTTGTTTCGATAAATTCATCTCTATCGAAACTACTTAGTTTCGACAGTGTTGATTTCAGAAATTCTATAAGTGTTGATCAAAGCTTATTGCCTCTATTAAAACTAGTTAGTTTCGATAAATTCATCTCTATCGAAACTACTTAGTTTCGACAGTGTTGATCTCAGAAATTTTACAAGTGTTGATCAAAGCTTATTGCTTCTATCGAAACTACTTAGTTTCGATAAGTTCATCTCTATCGAAACTACTTAGTTTCGACAGTAAGGATTTCCGATTTTTCCTAAGTGTTGAAATACTTAGTTTCGATTGACCATATTCAGAACCTTTACTTATTGTGCAAAACTGATGAATTTTACAGGTATGGATCTCGTATTCGTGAAAAGGCACAATGTCTGTGCATTTCTTAATAGCAATGATCCGAAAGCTGCCGAGTTCATTCCGGTCTTAAACTTTCTGGCAAACTCCAACATAAGTTTTGCCATAAGCCACAACCTGCCGGTGTTTGAGGCAACTATTAGACAATTTTGGGAAACTGCAGAGATAATCACAGTTGATAATGTGCAACACATTAGAGCAACTGTACATGGGCAAGAAGTATTATTTTCTGAAGACACAGTGAGAGAGGTACTGCAGTTAAATGACAACCCAGAAGCACCCTTTGATTTTCCAATCTACTATGTGAAAGAATGCTTCAGAAGAATGGGTCATCCTGATGAGTTCAAGAGCGGTCAGATAATCAAGAACTCTTTACCAAGCCATTGGAGATATATAGTGCATGTGTTCATTCACTGCCTATCAATAAGGAAAGGGGGTTTTGATTCAGCTAACAGTACTCTGGGATCAGCTATTTTGGGATTAATAAAGGGAAGAGACTACAACTTTTCTGGTTTCATATTCACTCAGCGGAAGGATAACTTAACTGGAGCAGTGAAGGAGAAGTTTCTAGCATATCCTAGATTTCTACAAATTATCATCAGTCATCTTCTTCCTGAGCTTCAACAAGGTGGAAACACCTTTGTGTTTGATAATATGATAGCCAAAACACTCAGCTACATGAAAAGTACCAACAAAAGGACCAACCGGGCGATAGCCGACGTTCCCCTGTTCGGTCATATCATTGGAGAAGAAGAAGAGTTTATCCCTGACATTGATCCTGATCTTGAAGAAGAAAACTTATCATCAGATGAAGAAGAGCTGGAAGCTAAACAAAATCAAGGTAATCCACCTATTGATGAAGCTGAGATTGAGGTAGACATACCTATTGTTCACGAAGAAGAGCAACATGTAATTGAGCCTGTGATAGAGGCTCCTTTTGTTGAAGAAATACAGATAGATCAAGAGCCAGCAGTAAATGTTGAAGCTGGCTTACAGGAGGATGAAGAATAAGTGGCAGAGTCAAGTGGGACTCTAGATGCAGGAATTTATGGATCAGACTATTACAAGTCTGATTCAGATGAAAGAATAGGGCAACTTGCATCTTCATCAAAAAGACAAATTGAGTCAGGATCTGATTTTGAAGAAGAGGAGCCTAGGGCTAAAAAGATAAAGACTGGATTGGAGGATTTGTCATCCTCGTTAGAGTCTTCATTCACCACTCCAGAACCATCTCCTCATCCTACTCCACAACAATCTCCCATCCATATACGTCCTACATCTCCAAAACAATTACCTATCCCTACACCTCCTACATCTCCACAACAATTACCTATCCCTACACCTCCTACATCTCCACAACAATCACCCATCCATACACCTCCTACATCTCCACACCATGATTCAACATCTCCTGTACCGAGAGTAAAGACTCTAAGTCTTGAAATAAAGAAACTTCAAGACAATCTTCAAAAGAATGATACAGAGATTGACGGCTTGAAGTCTAAGCTAAAAGAAGTTAAGGAGGAAGTCAAAGACTTGAAGCTGGAGGTTGGGGGCTTACATACTCCAATAGATAGTCAGCAGACTCAGCTGAAAACTCAACAAAGACTAATCATAAGGCAACAAGAAGACTTTAAAGCCTTAGCTGAAATAGTTAAGCAGCTCAAAGACTCTGTCAACAAACCTACTCCACAACAGCCAACCACTTCAAAGGCTCAGGAGGAGACTACATATGAACTTGAACCATCGTCTCCTGCCTTTTTCACTGATCCAGAATCTGCATTAACCGTGTATACTGGTCACGGTGCCATGACAAAGGAGTCTGTTGAAGTAAAGGTTGAAGAAACAGAGTCTGTCCTTCCCTCAGCTCATGAAAGAAGAGAAGCAAGGAAGAGAGGGAAGGGAGCTATGGCTAATATTGAAACAGTGATTCTGGATGAAGAAGACATCCCATCAGATGATGAGCTGAATGCTCTTCTAGATGAGATTGACAACTTTGGATACAATGACCTTCATCCAGAAATTCTAACTATCGAAGAGAAAGAAACTGAACAAACTAGATATTTTACTGAAGAAGGAGATGAAATTCAAACCCTATCAGATGAAGAAGATGTTCAGATTAATCTCATCAAGACTATCATTCCTGAACCAACCATTCCAATCTCTGAGTCTAATCCAACTCAAGATCAACCTTCAACTGCACCTGAACCTCCTATTTCAAGGAAGTCTTGGTTTAAAAAGATCATTCCAGAAGAGACTCCTCAAACTTATGAGTGGATAGCCGAGCATCAAGAACTGAAAAGGCCTCCAATTGGATGGAAATACGATGCTGAAAGGAAGCTCTTTATCATCAGGCGATATAAAGGGGGAGTTCAGCACTTCAAAAACATGACTGACTTCTAGACCCTTCCTTTTTATGACCTCAGGGATTTAGCAAAACTTCCACTTCAAAACCTGGGAAGGTCATGATGGCTTATGACTTTGAGAAGTTTCTGCATTCTCAAGTCAACAATGATTTCAAAGGAATTAAGCCTAGGAAAACTCAGAAGAAGATCTCAAAGACTAGGTTTCATCCTAAGACTAAAAAGCCATATGTGTTCCTAAGATACAAGCCTGCCCAAACACACAAGACTATCACTATTCCAAAATCTGTACCTGTCTAGCTACAAACTTTCAGAAAGTGGTTCTATAACCCAGTCATTGGCAGTGCAGTTATTGAATGTGAGGGCAAGGAAGACATCACCATCTTTGATCCAATGGAGCTGCTGAAATTTCAACATGAAGATCTGGAGGTGCTATTCCAGAATCACATTCAGGCTTATAATGATGAAGATGAAGCTGATGCCAAAGCCTATCAAAGAATTGTATCTCTCCATGTCAAACCTTCATCCCAAAGACATTTGAAGGACCAGCTGCTTGATGAAAAGTTGAAGACAGTAATGCAACAGCTTAGGGGGAGATTGTAGAGTCATATATTTTGTATAAGTTGTTGTCATTTACTGTATGTTTAAACAATTTTAGACTAGTTTACTTTCTGTCATTTCATTATTGTAATTTCAGTTTTCTGTAATTAGTTAAGTCTGGGCCATCGAAACTACTTAGTTTAGATTGAGTCTGTTCAATCGAAACTAGTAGTTTCGATAGATGGTAGTTCCGACAGTCTGTGTATCAATTGTAAATGGTCAATCGAAACTAGTAGTTTCGATTGACCATAGTTTCGATACCTGTCACTACTATAAATAGCCTAGTTTGAGATTGTTTAGGGTGTGAGTAGCAGCTGTAACCCTGAACCTTCTCTTTCACATTTTGCTTGAATCAATACAAATCTGCAGTTGTTTATTCACTGTGTTCATACATTTTCATACCTTTTGATTGTTGATTCAAACTGTGGTTAGCTGGTTATCTTCACCAATACTGTTTCTATTATCTGTTTCACCTACACATACACAGTTTCCGCCTGTGTGTGTGTTCAATCGATCATATCAGTGTGATTTCGACTAAATCTGGACCTACAATTCACATAACCAGCGATGGGCGATAGCCCGGCTGGTTATGCGTGTGTGTGTTTGAGTCTTAGGTCGCGGGTTCGATCCTTGTGGCCTCCGGCCCAACCATTTTTTTTGCTGTTTTATAATATCTATTATTTTATTTATTTTGTTTATTTTATCGCAGTTTATTTTATTATTTTCTGCACACATTAAAAATCATTACGAACCGGTTGACTCGTTCGTTTATTTTGGAAACCATTAAACGACTTTTACACATATTTAACCCGTCAAATTTTTATAAAATAATAAGTCCTATATTTTTATAAACTTGTTTAAATAGTTTTAACGCACAAAATATATAATAATGATAATATAAATTAACAAATAGAAACTTTTTTTTTATATAAATACAATAAACATAATAACTATTTATTTATAATATTTTAACAAGATTAAAATATATATTTTTAGATGTTAAATTTAAAAAAAAAATCGTTATCATTTTACCATAATATTTTATACAAATAATTTCAAGGAATGTTTTATTTATAAACCCATACACGTTTAAAGTACGAATACACATATACAAACATACAATAATACATATTTATCTACATAGGGTTTCAACGTGCTTAGATATCAATATCCTTATCACCTACACACGTGGATTAAAACATCCGCTAGCCAGGTGAGTTACATAGCCCCTATTTTACATTTTTACATACTTTGGGTGAAACATTATACATGCTACTCATCAAATTGTTTATACGTGTTATACATGTGAATTATATGCTTGTTCATCGTGAATTATCTTGGGTGTACACTTATTTATTTTAAACACAAGAAAACCAACAGTAATATTAATAGATCTATTGTGCCTGACCAGCCCACCCATGTAGGGTGTTTATTACTGCATACTCGGATATAGCCGCGTGTTATATTCAAACATATCGAATATAGTGGATAACTATATTCAAACATATCGGGCCTAGCTGTTGTGCTATGCTCAAGCGCGCGAATCAAGGTTTGAATTGTGCTTAGATAAACAGGAAGGATACAACCATATATGCTATGTTTAACAAGATAAACAATGAGTTGCAAAACGTTTTTATCTACTATTTATCCGGACCACAAAACCTATCATGTGCTTTTGAACAATCATTCCATTGTCCGCCTCGATGATTCCGCCATCGGTCAGGGTGTGACAGATTGGTATCAGAGCCATGGTTATAGGGAATTAGGTTATTAGACACAATGACCTAGACTATAACCCTAGGACTCCCTTTTACGTGTTACGTGCTAAATAATTATTTGCTATGTGAATTATTTGTAGTTAGGTATTATTTGAATTTTCCCAAGATTAGTACATGAGACTTATACACATACATACAAGGCCTTAAACATACAATACATACTTTACATACACATTTGACAAATAAACATATGCAAACAAATACACTACACATCCTTATCCATACTCTTTCCTCATCCATACTTTTTGCAACATTCCTACATATTTTATACCCGTAGACTCACAAGTGTATTAAATTCTTGAAAATCTCGTCAACGACTTAATATCTTGAAAACTAGTAAAGGACATGTGCAATCCGGAAGGGTGACACCTGTACATTGGGTTCTCTGTCTAGGAAAGCATTTCGTATAAATCCAAATAAACGGACCCGTATGCTTTCCTGGGAATTCCTGAAGTGAGTGTTTACCTATAGGCTAAAGCATGTCTCCTTGAAAGTTTTAGAGGAATTACTTAACGTTGATAAGTCATTGTATTCGCAAGAATACGATCTGAACCTAAACTCAAAATTTGGGGACATTATAGTAAGATAGGAAGAACTAGATGAACATGCAAAGCAAATCATTATTACGGGTGCACACGTAATAACGATTTGTAGTGGATGCGAATCCCGGCGATTCCTATTGCGCGAATAATGATCTATGACATCATCTCCTACCCGGAATAGATGACTTATTTTCCCCATCAACCTTGAATAAATACACATACATTGGCACGCGACATGATGAATCCCGCATTTATGCTTACATTATTTCCCACTATAACTCATATATATCCACTTTATCTAAAATATCATTGTCTTTTCTTATGCTGTTAGAATGCCTCCTTGACGTGCAAACTCTAGCACTTCCAACCCGGATCTTGCTACTCTTCTTGCCCAATTGGTGGGGCAAATGACCCAAGCCAATAACAACAGTGACGGGTCTCACAACATCCAAGGAAACGGTGGTACCAACCCGCCTCAATGCACGTTTAAGCACTTTAACTCATGCAACCCTACAAAATTTTACGGGACTGAGGATGCTACCGGCCTGCTACAATGTTTTGAAAGCATGGAGAGCACATTCCTAAACAGTGACGGTCCCGATAATCTTCGGGTTCGCTATGCCACAAGTGTACTTCAAAAGAGAGCCCTCACCTGGTGGAACGGTGAGAAACGCACTCGTGGTGTGGAGGTTGCTACATCCTTATCATGGGATGACCTGAAGAAAGCCATGACTGATGAATTTTGTCCTCGAAATGAAATAAGGAAGCTCGAGACTGAGTTTTGGGATCTTGCCCAAGACAGCGGGGATAATCTGGCTTACACCACCCGATTTCAAGAGCTGAGCCTATTGGTGCCTCATATGATCACTCCTCTTGCTCGGGAAATTGAAAAATACATAGGCGGGCTGCCTATGCAAATTCAGGATGCTGTGTCAGGAAGCAATCCTCCTACACTTGAAGCTGCTATCCGTCTATCCGCTACGCTATCCGACAACCACGTCAAACCCGGAACCTTATCAAGAAAGGGTTCCAAGAAGGTTGTTTCTACTCTTGCGGCCGTCAAAGATATAAAGCCCGAGTCTTCTAACCGCAACAAGAAACGAAAGGGTCGAAACTTCGCAGCTGTAACTCCCACCACACCTCCTATTCAAGTGGCACCTTTGGGTCAAAACCCAAAACCTTATTTGGGCCCAAATCCCCAATGTCAGACCTGCAAATACCACCATCCTGCCAACTTACCATGCCGATTGTGTTCAATCTGCGGACGATATGGACATGTGGCCACTACTTGCCGTACTCGTCCTCCCGTCCATCAAGCAGCTCCAGCCAACCGTCCAAACTATCCGACACCTCTCAATGGTCGGGCATGTTACGAATGTGGAGACCCAAACCATTTCCGTGACCGATGCCCAAAACTTCATCAACAAGGTGGTCCTCAAGGACGAGCGTTTAATATAAACGCTAATGAGGCACAAGCAAACAACGACGTGATAAACGGTACGTTTCTCGTAAACAATAATTATGCATCCGTTTTATTTGATACCGGTGCCGATAGGAGTTTTGTGTCTCTTACCTTTGAATCTCGACTTGCTAAACCAAGAACGTAACTTGACAATTCTTATTCCGTGGAGATAGCAAACGGGAAATCTATTGCTATAAATTCAGTTATCCGCGACTGCAATCTCGATCTTAATAATCATGAGTTCTCTGTTGATCTCCTTCCGATGTAATTGGGAAGCTTCGATATTATAATTGGCATGGATTGGTTATCCAAGCACCATGCCGAGGTTATTTGCTATGAAAAGTGCATTCGTATACCTCTCCCTTCTGGCGACACGTTTGTTATTTTTGGTGAAAAACCGTGTCGTGGTCTTCAACTCATGTCTTGCACATTGGCACAAAAGTACTTGCGGAAAAAGTACGTTGCCTTCTTGGCCCACGTAGTTGACACGAAAGACAAGGGTAAGAAATTGCAAGATATTCCGATCATTCGAGACTTTCCCGAGGTATTCCTTGAGGATTTACCCGGTCTTCCTCCCCCTAGACAAGTAGAGTTTCGTATTGACCTTGTGCCCGGAGCAACTCCCGTGGCAAAAGCTCCTTATCGTCTCGCACCTTCCTAGATGCAAGAGCTCGCAAGTCAATTACAAGAGCTCTCATCCAAAGGTTTCATCCGACCAAGCCATTCACCTTGGGGTGCTCCCGTGCTGTTCGTAAAGAAAAAAGATGGATCGTTTCGAATGTGCATTGATTATCGTGAACTCAACAAGCTTACAATCAAGAACCGTTATCCTTTACCCTGTATCGACGATCTTTTCGATCAACTTCAAGGTTCAACATGTTTTTCCAAGATCGACCTTCGTTCCGGATACCATCAACTTTGTGTTCTCGATGAAGACATTCCGAAGAGTGCCTTCCGGACTAGATATGGTCACTACGAGTTCATGGTCATGCCTTTTGGTTTGACTAATGCACCTGCGGTTTTCATGGATCTCATGAACCGTGTATGCAAACCTTATTTGGACAAGTTCGTGATCGTTTTCATTGATAACATTCTCATCTATTCTAAAACGAAAGCGGAACATGAACAACATGTTCGTTTGATCTTGGAGCTCTTGAAGAAAGAACGACTATACGCCAAGTTCTCTAAGTGTGAATTCTGGCTAAAGGAAGTTCAATTTTTGGGACACATAGTCAACGAAAAGGGGATTCATGTGGACCCGGCAAAGATCAAGGCGGTAAAGAATTGGAGTACTCCTAAGACTCCTACCGAGATTCATTCCTTCCTTGGACTAGCGGGTTACTATCGCCGCTTCATCTCAAATTTCTCCAAGATTGCGGTCCCGCTCACTGCCTTGACTCACAAAGGAAAACCTTACGAGTGGGGACCCAAACAAGAGGAAGCTTTTCAAACTCTCAAGCTCAAGCTATGCAATGCTCCTGTTCTAACTCTTCCTAGTGTTAATGATGACTTTGTCGTTTATTGCGATGCATCCAACCAAGGTCTTGGTTGTGTTCTTATGCAGCGTGGCCAAGTAATTGCATACGCAACGTCAGCTCAAAATCCATGAGAAGAACTATACAACCCATGATCTCGAGCTTGGTGCTGTCGTTTTCGCCTTGAAAATTTGGAGACACTATCTTTATGGCACCAAATGCGTGGTTTTCACCGAACACAAAAGTCTCCAACATATTTTCAATCAAAAAGAGCTTAATTTGAGGCAACGACGATGGGTCGAACTTCTTAACGACTACGACTGCGAGATTCGCTACCACCCCGGCAAAGCAAATGTTGTAGCCGACGCCTTGAGTCGTAAAGAACGTATCATGCTTCATAGTGTTAGTATTCATAACGATATCCAAGCCCGCATTCTCCAGCACAACACACCTCGGTTACCAAGGGAAACATGTACCACGAAATCGCATGTGGTGTGGAACTCTTGCTAGAAACTAAAGCCAACGACCTGTTGTATTACTTGGATCGTATCTGGGTTCCCGATCACGACAACCTTCGTATATTTTTGATGAACGAGTCCCACAAAACTCGATATTCGGTACATCCTGGAGCTGATAAGATGTACATGGGTCTTCGTCAACAATATTGGTGGCCCGGCATGAAAAAGGATATTGCCCTCTTTGTGTCAAAATGCTTAACTTGTTCTAAAGTAAAGGCCGAACACTAGAAGCCTTCCAGACTCCTCGAACAACCTGAAATTCCCATGTGGAAGTGGGAGAACCTTGCTATGGACTTCATCACCAAACTCCCACGCACTTCTAGTGGGCACGATAGTATCTGGGTTATTATCGATCGACTCACAAAGTCTGTTCATTTCTTGCCTATTCGTGAGGACTATCGAGTCGAGAAATTGGCTCGGATCTACATTGATGAGATCGTAAGTCGGCACGGAATCCCTTTGAACATTATCTCCGATCGTGATTCGCGTTTTACTTCCCGATTTTGGCAATCATTACAATCTGCGCTTGGTACTCGTTTGGATTTAAGTACGGCTTACCATCCTCAAACTGATGGACAAACCGAGCGAACAATCTAAACTCACGAGGATATGCTTAGAGCTTGTGTCATTGAATTTGGCGGCAATTGGAATTCTCACCTACCACTGATCGAATTTTCCTACAACAACAGCTACCACACAAGTATTAACATGGCATCGTTTGAAGCTCTTTATGGACGAAAGTGTCGTTCACCGATTTGTTGGAACGAAATTGGTGAAGCACAAATCACCGGTCCCGAGCTTATCTAAGAGACCACCGATAAAATCTCTCTTATTCGTGACAACATTCGAGTAGCAAGGAGTCGGCAAAAGAGCTATGCCGATAAACGACGAAAACCCTTGGAATTTCAAGTTGGGGATATGGTTCTTCTAAAGGTATCACCTTGGAAAGGCGTAGTCCGATTTGGAAAGAAAGGAAAACTTGTACCTCGATATGTGGATCCATTCAAGATACTCGAAAGGGTAGGAAAAGTGGCCTACAAACTCGATCTTCCTTCAGAGCTTAGCAATGTTCATCCGACTTTTCACGTATCTAATTTGAAAAAGTGCCTAGCCGACGAGAATCTCCACATCCCTCTTGATGAAGTGCGTATTGACGAGAAAATGCACTTTGTTGAGAAACCCGTGGAAATCATGGACCGTGAAGTCAAGAAACTCAAGCGTAGTCGCATCCCCATTGTCAAGATCCGTTGGGAGTCTAAACGTGGACCCGAGTTCACTTGGGAACGTGAAGACCAAATGAAGTCCAAATATCCGCATCTCTTTTCATAGCCTCCATTAGTTGAATTTCGGGGTAAAATTCCTTTAACATGGGGAGACTGTGACATTTCGGGTTTTATTCACGCTTTTATATTATGTATCATGTAATCATTTTCTATTAAATGAAATGCAAGTGTTTTATTTAATTTTGTATAAAATATATATTTTTTTTATTTTATGGATTTAAAATAATTAAAATTTTATAAGTTTTAAACTTATAAAAAAAATTTATATAAAAATCTAAACTAAAAGGTTCATATATAAATAAGATAACCCATTTAAATAAAATAATTAACTTTTTTTAAAATATTTATAATAATAATAGTAATATAAGTTTATAAAATATAATTGAAATTAAAAAGAAATTTAATTAATTATTTTTATAAAAGTTAAGGGGTTGTTTTGAAAATAATCAAACTAAAAGGTTTTAAGACAAAAATCTGTTAAGGGGCTGTTTCTGGACAAACTAAACCACAGGGACTAACGGGTAAAAATCCCAGGGACTAACTTAAAACAAAAACAAACTACAAGGACCAAAACTGCCAAATCCCAATTCGCGTTTCCGGTCATCCCTTCCCTTGTCCGGCGGTCCGAGCTAATTTCCGGCGACCGCCTCGACACGCTTGTCCCTGCACCTCGACAGCCGAAAATGGTCTCCCTGACCTCGTCGTCCCCACGCGAACAAAAGCCCCCGACCAATTTGTCTCCCCAACATTCGAAACGTCTGATTGTGTTAGTGGCCGAAGGCCCACGCCGCGCAATTGGCCCCGACAGTAGACCTCCACGCCTGCAAGATGGCTCGTTAGCTTCGTCTTGTCCAGACGAATGTCTAGACATACGCAATTGCATGTTTTATTATAGGGATCGAGCTCAGCTATAAATAGCCATTTACGGACCTGCTCGAGCTCGCCACCCCTCCTCCACCCACTCTCACTCAAAATTGAAGCCGGCATTGGGTTTGTCATCTCTGTGAGAAGCTGTGACCAGAATCTCAGAGCCCAATTCCATCCCGAAGCTTGAATTCCTGATCTTGGTATTTTCGGACATTCGGCCCAGTCGTCCAGACCCTTCGCGACCAGGTAAGGACCTCAAAATTGCTCCTTTGCCTTCTGTTATCATCTGGCCAACTGTACCAATCGAAATCGCGACCTCTAACCTTAGGTTACAGGGCAAACCAATGTTCTCGGACACTGGTTTGCCGGTTGCCGAGAACCAGCGACCAGTTTTGCGTAAACGGTTATCAATTAAACGTTACACACATAACCAGCGATGGGCAAAAGCCCGGCTGGTTATGCGTGTGTGTGTTTGAGTCTTAGGTCGCGTGTTCGACCCTTGTGGCCTCCGGCCCAACCATTTTTTTTGCTGTTTTATAATATCTTTTGTTTTATTTATTTTGTTTATTTTATCTCACTTTATTTTATTATTGTCTATACACATTAAAAATCATTACGAACCGGTTGACTCGTTCGTTTATTTTGGAAACCATTAAACGACTTTTACACATATTTAACCCGTCAAATTTTTATAAAATAATAAGTCCTATATTTTTATAAACTTGTTTAAATAGTTTTAACGCACAAAATATATAATAATGATAATATAAATAAACAAATAGAAACTTTTTTTTTATTAGAAGAATGATGGAGCTCCCTGATTCTAATCTTAGAAGAATGATGGAGTTGGGTGAAGCTCATAAGCCAGAGAATGAAAGTGGAAGACATCTGTTGCTAGTGATCAAACATCACTTCAACCCTAGCAAAGATGTAGTCATTGATGCCAAACCACTCCAATCCCACTTTCCATTCACTAGCTAGTCTTACAATGTTGAGAAAGATGAATTCACCATAACAGCTGTCAGAGGTCAGCAGATGAGATGTTCTAGCAAGACCATTTTTAAGATGCCAAGCAAGGACATCAAATCTTTGTATGAGCTTCCTCTTGACAATCCCAGCAAGGACCCTAGAGGCTATGAGATAGCAAGGATAGTTGCAAACATGCAAAAGCTTCAGCAACAATAGTAGTAAGAAAGTTTTGGTAGCATCAGTCTAGGGGGAGTTTGTAGATATAAAGACTGATGGCTACAAAATTCTCTAAGTACAACTGCTGCGGACTCCACAGTTTTGCTGCTGACCAACAAGCTGCTGTGGATAAGCTTGTTTGTTGCTGATAGTTGTTTTCCTGCTGATGAACAACTCTGCTTCAGACAGCCTTATCTGCTGAAGTCCAGAGTTGCTGCTGATAGGCTTCTCAGCAGCATCAAACACTTGATGTTGCTGATAGGCAAATCATCAGCAGCTTTGGATAGTTGAGTCTTGCTGCGGATCATCAACTATGCTTCTGATAGCCATATCTTCTGAAGATCAATCGTTGTTGCTGATTGGCACATCAAAAGCATCACCTTTACTACTGACAACTTTCTGCTGTAACTCTGACACATCATATGCAGAAAGAATGTTACTGGTGCAGACAATAAAATACAACAACGCTCTCCTTCCAAGTATCCAAGCAACGATGCCTAAGAAGACGTTTGATTAAAGTTAACTTTTGTAGTATTTGTTATCTTAACTTGTAGTATAGCTTCTAGTATACAAGATCAACGGCTTGTGTTTGATCTGATCCTTATAATCAAGGGTCTGTCTTGATTCTAAGTTACTATATAAGTATTGCATCTGTTCTTTGTACTATTGTGATTTCTTTGAGTTTTCTCTGTAATCTTGTAATCATTGAAGCTTAATACAAATTGCATTTATCAGTATTCTTTGTGTTTACTTGTTTACATTGCATAGTTGTGATTGTTTCCGCCAATCTCAACTAGAATAGAACCATCTTGTATTCACCGATCCAACAAACGCAGTTTCGAATCAATTTTGTGCTGAAAAAGGGATAGCAAAAAAATTCAGTGTAACTCACACACCTCAGCAAAATGGTGTTGCTGAAAGAAAGAACAGAACTATCATTGAAGCAGCAACAACAATGCTTTCTGAATCAAAATTGCCCTTGTTCTTCTGAGTAGAAGCTGTAAACACAGCATACTACGTGCTCAACCGGGTCCTTCTCAACAAGAAACTCCAAATGACTCCGTAAGAGGCTGTTTACAATGAGAAGCCATGGGTTAGATATTTCAGAGCTTTTGTGTGTCCGTGTACTGTACTGCATATAGAATCCACACCAAAGTTCAATGAAAAGTTTGATGAGTGTTACTTTGTTTGCTATGGCTCTAACACAACTGCTTATAGAGTTTACAACAAGGTCACCAAAGAGATCAGAGAATCGTCTTATGTTGATTGGAAGGAGCACAATCCCACTGCTGCTGAGTGTGGTCCATCATGGTTATTTGATTATCATTCATTGTTTAAATCATATAATATCTGTACTGATGAAAATGTAGGGTCTCCTAATGAATCATTTGATCTAAATGACGATGATGACGACTCGTATACCGGACCACTTCTCACTATTGATCCACCAGAAGTTATCATACAACGCGGCGGTGACAGATCTGATTCTAATGCTGAGACCGTTCCTGTTTCAACAAATATATCTGAGGACTCACCGGCAACTGTTGAGACTTCCATGTCAGTAGTTAATAAGGGTACAACTACACCTGAGACTGCTGACTCATCTACATTCCAGGAGCCGATTCCTAATGAAAGTATGGTTGAGAAGCCGATTTCCGACCATATCAATGAATCCAATGAAGAGATACAAGAGAATGTTACAAATTTGCCACTCACAGTGCAAGTTCCTGATGTTTCGTCACATAGAGTCAATAAAGATCATCTCGTTGACACCATAATCGGGTCACTGATAAACGGGGTTAGAACCAGAAGTACTGCATGAGATATAAACAGGTGCCTTTACTCCTGTTTTATTTCTCAAATCAAACGAAAGAACATCAAGATGGCTCTCCTTGAGTCAAGTTAGGTTGATGCAATGCACAAAGAGCTGAATCAGTTTGCTAAACTGCAACTCTGGGATTTGTTGTCGCTGCCAACGGGCAAGAAAGCTATTGGCACTCGCTAGGTGTTTAGAAATAAACAAGACGAAAGCAAAGTGATCATCAGAAACAAAGCTCGACAGGTTGTGAAGGGATTCTATCAACAGGAGGGGATAGATTATGAGGAAGTGTTTGCTCCCGTTGCTCGTCTGGAAGCTATTCGAATATTCTTGGCATACGCATCTTATATGAACTTCACATTTTATCAAATGGATGTCAAGACAGCATTTATGTATGTAAAGGTGAAAGAAGAGATATATGTGTGTCAGCCACTTGGTTTTGAAGACAGTGATCATCCTGATTATGTCTACAAGCTAGATAAAGCTTTATATGGGTTACATCAAGCACCGCGGGCTTGGTATGCCACTTTCACCGATCATTTGCTAGCACATGGATACACCCGCGGTGCAATTGATCAAACTCTGTTCGTTCGAAAAGTGGAGGGCGATCTCATTCTTATGCAAATTTACGTTGACGATATCATCTTGGGTCCACAAATGATGATTTGTGCACCGAATTCAGGAAGGTTATGGAAAAGAAGTTTAAAATGAGTGCTTTGGGAGAAATGACATTCTTTCAAAGGTTACAAGTTAAACAATCAAGCGATGGCATTCTCATTCATCAAGGCAAATATGTGGATGACATTGTTACCAAGTTCAAATTCACCGATGCTCAGACTACATCTACTCCTATTGTGACACCCGACATTTCAGGTCAATATCCGTACATATGATAAACGAGTTTACATTATAATTGTTTTTGTGATTTACTTAATTTCACAAACAAGGACATTAAGGTCTAACAAAAACCGCACATTGTCTCATTTTATACTTTGGTAATTCTAGGAGTTACCAGTTCCCATCGCAAATGACCAGAAAAATATATAGGCATATATATTACACAAACTTTACGTGGAACAATAAATTATTTTTAGAATAAATTTATAATACCGTGGAGAACCTAAACCGAATTAAATTACCCCTTTAAAACTCTAATTGATATTAATACCATAAATAAAGTAGTGGTAAAATCTAATTATTACTCAAAAATTAACCCAACCCACTTACCCTTGACTTTCTCGGCCGAAGCCAGAGAAAACCCACCCCACTCTCACGTCCCCATTTACCTCACATTCAAATTCTTTATTCCAAAACCCATATCTCCTACTTGCGAGAATTCAGATATAACCCATACCCCTTTCAATCAAAACTCTCACAAACCATTTTATCACTCATTTTCATACGGCAAACTTCTCATTTCTCTCCAAATCGAAGCCAAGTTTTAAGACAAAAACTACCATCATTCGGTGTTTTAAGAAGATTTCAAGTGTTTCTAAGGAAATTTTACAAGAAGAATCAAGATCATTCTCTGTTTTCTTTCATCATCTTCATCTCGGTTTTAAGGTAAAAACTCAATACTATCTACTTTATTTTCTTTAAAACCGTATCTATGCATACAAAATGTTCAAATCGCAAGCAAGATAACAAGAAAAGTGTGTCAAATTCAAGTTTTAAAACATAAATATGCAGGACTGATTCTGTCAAACAGAAGTCCAGTAATCGAAACTAGGAGTTTCGATACCAGTTAACTCAATCGAAACTATAGTTTCGATACTTATCACTCAATCGAAACTAGGTAGTTTCGATACATGTCTACTCAATCGAAACTAGGAAGTTTCGATACCTATTGACCAATCGAAACTAGGAAGTTTCGATACATATTGCTTAAATCGAAACTAGGAAGTTTCGATATCTAATCTGCACAATCGAAACTAGGAAGTTTCGACAACTGTCCTACTCATTCGAAACTAGGTAGTTTCGATACCTAACTACTCAATCGAAACTAGGAAGTTTCGACACTCAATTGCCCAATCGAAACTATGAAGTTTCGATACCTGTGTCAGTCCCCTTTTGAGCAGTGACTAAGATCTGTTTTATAACGAAACAAGTGTTGAACAACTAAGAGGATATTTTAAACAAAAGCAACCAGATTTACAAAGTCGGTGAACAATTTGCAATATAAGACGTTCGGTCTTAACACAATTTACCCTTTGTATCTAGGGTACGAATAGTCAAGGTTGACTACAACAAGTATCATTACAAGTATACACAAACTCAAGGTGAGTTTCACGGCCCCTTTTTACTGTTTTCTATATTTGGGGGAAAACATACTTACAACTATTTTATGGGATAACAAGAGAATAAGGCACGACTTTTATGTTTACATGAGATGAGAACAACTAGTTGAGGCCGCTAAAGTCCCCTGGAACAACGTAGTAACCATTAACTGTAGCCTAGGGTCCTATGAATAGTACTATGGAGAGTGACGTCTCCCGGTCATGGTTAGTCGCGCTAACCACAATCTGGAGGATTTATGGCCGCATAGAACCGGATAACGAAATTAGGGGCATGTACAATTGTCATGGTTTGGTTACGCCTCATGTATGAACATATTATTTGTATTCCTAGCTAGTTTACAAATGAGTCAACAATTCTTATTCTGTTTATCACATACAACTGAACTATTTATGAACAAATGAAGTTTACAAAGAACTATTTGATTAAACCTGTGAACTCACCAACCTAGTGTTGACAATTTTAAGTATGTTTTTTAGGTAACTGAACGTGATTTCAAGGTAAGCAATGTAGATTACATGCATGCACGATGGATACTACTCAAGGAGGATTTCCCCTGTATAACTCATTAAATTGAGTCATATTTGTGAAATCTTAACTTTTTGTAAACTCTGATTACATTTTTGTAATGAAAAACTTTAAATTTGTTTATGTATCCATTTATCATGTATGTGTTTGCGGTAATCATATGCTTTGGAAACCATGAACGTCGCGCCTCGCGTTTCCGCCTTGGCGGGGTGTGACAGATATATTTGGTATCAGAGCCATTGATTATAGTGAACTAGGAATCTAAATTGGAACCTAGTCTATAATCTAAATGACTCACTAAAACGTTTTCATCGCATAAGCATTTCATAACCAATCCACATGTCATATGGATATTGTAGTCACAAGCATGTCGTCACATTCACATTCTGATCCCGTCTCTAACACTGAATCAAACGAGGAACTTTCCGCCTCATGTCCCAAAAATCGAGTACAAACCCGTAGCTCCACACCACCTAATGTCGCCTTGGGAGAACCGCCTATTGTCTACCAAAAGAAAAGCGGAGGACCAGTTAAGGTGCAAAGTACTAGGAAGAAGTTTCGACTTCCACGTAAAAGGACTCTAGCAGCCCGTGACCCGGAAGACTTGGAGACCGGTGAGGAACCATCTAGGAAACGACCCTGTTACCACCCTACTGTGGGAACTATCTGTTGGATGCCCAGTACCTTGACAAGATGGAGGGAGATTGTCACACCCCGCCAGGGCGGAAACGCGAGGCGCGACTTTCACTGGTTTCCAAAGCATATGATTACCGCAAACACATACATGTAATTGGATACATAACTGAATTTAAAATATTTACGTTACAAAATATCAATTTGAGTTTACAAATGTTTAAGATTTCGCAAATATGACTCAAGACCATGAGTTATACAAGAGAAATCCTCCCAAAAGCCGTATCCACGTGCATGCATGTAACCTACATTGCTAACCTGATGACCACGTTCAATTTCCTGAAAACATACTTAAAACTGTCAACACGAGGTTGGTGAGTTCACAAGTTATTATAAAGAGTTATCATAAACCCAATGTTTAAATCTGATCTTTTTGCCGATCAAAACTCTTTGTTAAACCTGATCATTTTAACCTAATCAGTACTCTTTCGTTTAAACCTGATCACTTTAACCTGATCAGAATTCTTTACTTTAAACCTGATCACTTTACCCTGATCAGAACACTTTTGTGTAAAACCTGATCATTTTAACCTGATCAGAACTCTTTTGATAAACCTGATCACTTTACCCTGATCAGAACTCTTTTGTGTAAAACCTGATCACTTTACGTTGATCAGAACTCTTTTGTGTAAAACCTGATCATTTTAACCTGATCAGAACCCTTTTGTGTAAAACCTGATCATTTTAACCTGATCAGAACTCTTTTGATAAACCTGATCATTTTACCCTGATCAGAACTCTTTTGTATGTATTACCAATGAATATGATTACTAATCCGATCTATTGACCCCATTTGTAAGCTTGCAAGGAATACAAAATAGTATGTAATGTACGAGACCGTAACCAAACCCCAACTTTCTGTGCCTCCCCTCGCCTTTCTGCGAGTAAGACAATATGCGGTCATTCGGCCATTTTGACCCCTGGTTAGCGCGACTAACCATGACCGGAGGCGTCACCCCCAATAGTACTATTCATATAATCCCGGGCTAAATCCATAGCTAATGGTTACTAATTTATTACGAGGACTTTAAGCGCTTTATTGTTCCCTCAATACATACATACGGTCAGATCATTAGTTCCATTCATTTATACACAAAAGTCTTTTACAAGTATGTTTCCACCCCAAATCATTTCAAAACTTTAGAAAAAGGGGGATTAGTGAAACTCACCTCGACAGTATGAATGCTAGCAAAAATTTGAATGACGGCAGATTCGCCTATCCGTATCCTATTTACACAAGGATAACATACACGTTAAGACTACTCGTCTTAAACGCAATTTGTTCATTTGACCTAGCCGGTCTGATTACTTTTGTTTTAATTATCTTTTTAGTTTTTCCAACCTTGTTTTGTTATGAAAATAGTTCTGAGTTACTGCCTTAAGGGGCTGATGAACAGGTATCTAAGCTTTCTTAGTTTCGATTGAACAGAACAGATGTCGAAACTTCCTAGTTTCGACTGAGTGAAATAGGTATCGAAACTACCTAGTTTCGATTGGCAAGAATAGTATCGAAACTACCTAGTTTCGATTGTACACAGGTATCGAAACTTCCTAGTTTCGATTGAGTAAATAGATATCGAAACTCCTAGTTTCGATAGAACAACCGGTATCGAAACTCCTAGTTTCGATTGAATAACTGGTATCGAAACTCCTAGTTTCGATCAATAGGTATCGAAACTCCCAGTTTCGATTGACTAACAGGTATCGAAACTATAGTTTCGATATCTGCACTTTGATTTACAGAATTCACTCTGTATATTTTTATGTTCAAATCTTGAGTTTGACACAGTTTTCTTGTTATCTTACTTGCGTTTGAACGATTTGTATGTTTAGTTACGGTTTTAAAGCAAATAATATGGATGGTATCGAGTTTTTACCTCAAACCGAGAATGGCGATCTTTAGAGAAAAACAGAGAAGTAGTCTTGAATCTTTTGAGCTTTCTTCAAGAACACTTGAAATTCTCCTTATGACACCGAATTATGGTGATTTTCGCTTTAAAACTGGACTTCGATTTGAAAGGGAATTGGGAATTTGCCGTAAGAAAAGAGAAGGTTTGAAAGGAATGGTGAAGTTTCGTCTGAAGAGTATGGTTTTCATCTGAATCAAAGTGAATCAGGCAAGTGGGAGCATGGCTCCCCTGACTCTCGGCCAAGAAAGTCTAGAAGTTGTTTAGGGGTTAATGATAACCAATTTTTAAATATTAATTTATTATGGTATTAGTATCAATTAGAGTTTTAAAGGGGTAATTTAATTCAGTTTCGATTCTTCACGGTATTATAATTTTTAACCATTTTATGGCTCGTTGAAGAAAATATTAGAATCTTGGCTCAACGTAAATTTTGTGTAATATATATATATATATATATTTTTCTGGTTATTTTATTTAACCATTTACGTTCGCATTAAGTCGGGTTATCCTGCTTACTTTTTCTAGTAACTCTTTACGGTTTACTAGACTTGGAACAAACTTCTTTGCTAGACTTCTTGACTTTACTTAGTCAAAATAAAATATCAGGAAATAATAATTATGAACGTGCGTTTATGAAATGTGGATATTGACCTGAAATGCTGGGTGTCACATTCTCCCCATGTTACAGAGAATTTCGTCCCGAAATTCAGTTCTTGTCACTCTGACTTGGTGTTTTTGTAAACAGTGACGGGTACTTGGATTTCATTTTATCTTCCCGCTCCCACGTATACTCGGGGCCGCGCTTTGAATTCCAACGTACCTTGACCAGCTTAACACGGCTGCGTCTTGTTCTCTGAACCTTCCAATCTGTGACTTCCATAGGTTCCTCAATGAAGTGCAACTTGTCGTCTATGTGAATCTCATCAGGCGGTATAATTAACGTCTCGTCTGATAAACACTTCTTGAGATTTGATACATGAAACGTATCATGTACATTGCTTAGTTCTTGTGGCAACTTGAGTTTGTAAGCTACAGGGCCAACCCTAGCCAATATTTCAAACGGTCCAACGTACCTAGGGTTAAGCTTGCCACGGTTGCCAAATCTTGCAACTCCTTTCCAAGGTGAGACCTTTAACATGACTTTGTCTCCTACTTGGAATTCTAAAGGTCTTCGTCTGTTATCCGCGTAACTCTTTTGTCTGTCACGGGCGGCCTTCAGACGATCCTTGATTTTGAAAATCTTATCTGTGGTCTCTTGAATAACTTCAGGACCGGTTAAATGTTTGTCGCCAACTTCTGCCCAACAAAGCGGTGAACGACATTTTCGACCATACAAAGCCTCAAACGGAGCGGCTTTGATGCTGGTGTGGTAACTATTATTGTATGAAAATTCAGCTAGTGGCAAATGAGTATCCCAATTTCCACCGAAGTCAATTGTACACGCACGGAGCATATCCTCTAATGTTTGAATAGTTCTTTCACTTTGACCATCTGTTTGTGGGTGATATGCCGTGCTCATGTCAAGACGTGTGCCCATGGCTTCTTGTAATGATTTCCAGATTCTAGACACGAATCTGCTGTCTCTATCAGAGATAATAGAAATTGGTACTCCATGCCTAGCCACAATTTCCTTAATATAAAGCTTTGCAAGTTTCTCGGTTTTATCCGTTTCTTTGATGGGTAGAAAATGAGCTGATTTCGTCAAACGATCGACGATTACCCATATAGTGTCATACCCGCTCGACGTCTTGGGTAACTTTGTAATGAAATCCATGGAAATCTGTTCCCATTTCCATTGAGGTATCTCGGGTTGTTGTAACAATCCCGACGGTTTCTGATGTTCTGCTTTTACTTTTGAACATGTCAGGCATTTACCGACATAAATAGCAATTTCTCCTTTCATGTTCGGCCACCAGTAGAATTCTTTCAGATCCTTATACATTTTATCCGAACCTGGATGAATGGAGTACCTGGACTTGTGGGCTTCGTCCATAACCAACTCCCGTAAGTTACCAATACATGGCACCCAAATTCTATTCATGAAGTATAAAGTGTCATCTGGCTTTGGTTCCAACTGCTTTATCATTCCTCGTAAAGCTTCATTCTGACTGTTTTCCTCTTTGATTGCCTCTTGTTGTGCCATCCGAATTTGAGTCGTGAGACTCGTATGAATTGTCAATTCTAGGGCACGAACACGGAGTGTTTTAAGTCGTTCTTTACGACTCAAGGCATCTGCTACGACGTTTGCCTTACCAGGGTGATACTTGATATCACAGTCGTAATCATTCAGTAGTTCTACCCAACGACGTTGCCTCATGTTAAGTTCTTTCTGATTAAAGATGTGCTGGAGACTCTTGTGGTCTGTAAAAATAGTACATTTTGTACCGTATAAGTAATGTCTCCAAATCTTGAGTGCAAACACGACAGCACCCAATTCCAGATCATGAGTCGTATAATTTTTCTCATGTACTTTTAGCTGTCTGGATGCATACGCTATGACTTTTTCTCTCTGCATCAATACACACCCCAGACCTTGGTGTGATGCGTCGCAGTACACGATGAAATTGTCAGTTCCTTCAGGAAGGGATAGGATTGGTGCACTGCAAAGTTTTTGCTTCAGCAATTGAAACGCTGATTCTTGTTTATCAGTCCAATCAAACTTTTTATCCTTCTGAGTTAACGTGGTCAAAGGCAAGGCTATCTTTGAAAAATTCTCGATAAATCGCCTGTAATAGCCTGCCAAACCCAGAAATTGACGCACCTCAGTCGGAGTTCTTGGTGCTTCCCAGTTTTTGATAGCTTCAATCTTAGATGGATCCACATGGATACCATTCTTATTGATGACATGTCCGAGAAAGTGAACCTCTTGGATCCAAAACTCACACTTAGAGAATTTAGCATAAAGCTTCTCATTCCTGAGTAGTTCCAAGATTAATTTTAAATGATATATATGTTCCTCCTTGGTTCGTGAATATATCAATATGTCATCGATAAACACAATCACGAATTTATCCAAGTACGGCTTGCACACGCGGTTCATGAGATCCATGAAAACAGCTGGTGCATTAGTCAAGCCAAATGGCATAACTAGGAATTCGTAGTGACCGTAACGAGTCCTAAAAGCCGTTTTTGGTATATCTTCTTCCTGAATTTTCAGTTGATGATACCCTGATCGTAGATCAATTTTAGAATAGAAACTGGAACCTTGAAGTTGATCAAACAAATCGTCTATTCGAGGAAGAGGATACCGATTTTTGATTGTCAGTTTGTTCAACTCTCGATAATCAATGCACATTCTAAAGGTTCCATCCTTTTTCTTTACAAATAGGACCGGAGCTCCCCATGGTGAGAAACTCGGTCTTATGAAACCTTTATCAAGTAATTCTTGTAGTTGACTCGACAGTTCCTGCATCTCAGAAGGGGCTAGACGATACGGAGATCGTGCAACTGGTGCGGCCCCTGGTACTAGGTCGATCCGAAACTCGACTTGTCTTGATGGTGGTATTCCTGGTAAGTCTTCGGGAAATACTTCCGAATAATCTCTGACGACTGGTATGTCCTCAAGTCGACGTTCTTATGGTTTCTTCTCGACGATGTGAGCCAGGAATGCACAATAACCCTTGCGTAGATACTTATGAGCTTTCATGCAGTTTATCGTTTTTAACATCGTTATACACCTTTCGCCTTGAATTGAAAGAATTTCTCCGCTTGGTAGGGGAATACGTACAATCTTCTCGAAGCATACTATCTCGGCACGATTCTTGGTTAACCAATCCATACCAATAACAATATCAAAACTCCCTAACTCGATAGGTAGAAGGTCTATACTGAATGTACGGTTTTCTAAACATAAAGTACAACCCCTAAAGACCTCTCCGGTTTCTATTAATTTCCCATTTGCTAATTCAATTGTATAACGTTGATCTAGTTTGCTGGCCTTAATACCGAGTAAGGATTTAAAATCATTCGACACAAAGCTCATATCCGCACCCGAATCAAAAAGTACAGAGGCATAGTGATTATTTACCGGGAACGTACCAGTGACGATGTTCGGGTCCTGGCGTGCGTCCCTTGCACCCATCACAAATGCCCTCCCTGGTGCCTGAGCGTTGTTCTGATTCTTCCACTTGGGACAATCCTTCTTGAAGTGTTTTAGATCACCACATACAAAACATCCCGGTTTGATTTTCCCCAATCGGTTGTTAGTTCGACATGCTTGAGTGGTGTGACCAAACTTGTCGCATTTTCCACACTTGATGCAAACACCGGCATGATGATTTCCACACCTCTTACATCTCGGTAGGCCCCTATCATACTCCTTTCTTTCCACTGTGTTGGCTGCAAAAGCCTTCACAGTTCCTTGTTTCTTAAACTCTTGTTTTCCAGATTTGTTACTTGAATTTCCCATCCATTTTCTTTTCTCCCCAGATCTACCTTCCTCATTCTCCTTCCTCACAAACAATTCATTACGTACTGCATCATCCTTTAGTTTGAATGCTAAAGTTATAGCACTCTTGGCATCTATTGGATTAGATGATGTTACCATGCTACGAATTTGAGGCGCAAGGCCCCACAGATACCTCTCCACACGCTTATGTTCTGGTGTGACCATATGCGGTACCAGAAGTGCCAATTCATTGAAGCGGTCGGTGTATCCCGCTACATCATCTCCTATCATCTGTAGGTTCCACATCTCAGTTTCAATCTTTTGCAATTCGTTCCGAGGACAGTATTCCTCAATCATCATGTTTTTCAAATCTTCCCAAGACAATTGGTACGCTGTCTCTCTCCCCAAAGTCTTCATTTGAGTATTCCACCAAGTTAAAGCTTTATCAGTGAGCGTGCAGGTAGAATACTTCACTACGCAATCAGCGGTGCATTCACTTATATCAATCACCGACTCCATATGTTCTATCCATCTCATTAGTCCTACTGCACCCTCGGTGCCATTAAAACTGCGGGGTTTGCAGGATAGGAAGGCCTTGTAGGTACACTTCCTATTTGGAGCATCTGCAGGATCACAAGTCATAACGTCATTAATTCGGATCATGACTATGTGTTATGGCTTATTTATTTTTTTTATTACCTCCGGAACCTCCTGCTGTACCGCTACCCCCTGCGGTACCGCTACCTCCTGCACCTCCTCCGCTATTTCGGTTTGCTTCATACTGCTCTATAGCGGCAGCTACTCGCTGTGCTATTAGTTGTTCCATGTTTGGGGAAATTGTCTCGTTGTTGTCACCAGTAGTGTTACGGGGTGTCCCACGCTTAGGTGCCATGACGTTCCTTCTAACATGTCAATTAAAAAGAAACAACATCATATATCAATAATGATAGATCATGACATAAGGATACCACAACATCAAACATGAACAACTATCATTACAACATAAACCATTACATACATAGTCAAAACATACATAGTACATTGTTCCCAAAAGACGAGGATACAAAAGAGATGGGTTCACATGACCTCATCAGTACTAACGTTTTAAACTACATAATGTACTATGGGCACAACCCGCCCATAATAGGTTTAAAGGAAGAAGTGGGAGTACAACCCAATCATCATGGCTAGTCCTGCCATAACAAAGCTAGCTCTTGCCACAAATTCTGCAGCCAAAGTCCTCTCCTCCAACGCCTCCACCATGTCTCGGACCGTGAGAGTGAACTGCCAGTCCATATCAGCTCTCAACTCGAGGTAGTCAGTGGCACTCTGTATGTCTCGAGTGCTATCCTCCAGAGTCTGTACTCGAGATTCGAGCCCTTGACGTAAGCGCATGGCTGCATCCCCCTGTGCCCGAATATCATCTAGGAGATCATCAAGACGCTCTTCGTGTGTATGAACACGTGCTACTAATGTAGGCACTGTGAGCTCCATGGCTTCCCCAGTGTGGGGTAAAGGTGTTGGAGAGTTGGAAGACTCTCCGAGCTCAAAGGTAGATGGGATGCTCTCCATCTCCCTCCATCGTGCCAGAGTACGAGGCATCCAACGGATAGTTCCCACAGTAGGATGGCAACAGGGTCGTTTTCTAGATGGTTCCTCATCGGTCTCCAAGTCTTTCGGGTCACGGGCTGCTAGAGTTCTCTTGCGCGGAAGTCGAACCTTCTTCCTTGCACTTTGCACTTTAATTGGTCCTCCGCTTTTCTTTTGGTAGAATATAGGCGGTTCTCCCAGGGCGACATTGGGTGGTGTCGAGCTGCGAACTTGTACTCGATTTTTAGGGCGTGAGGCGGAAAGTTCCTCGTTGGATTCAGAGTCAGAGACAGGGTCAGAGTGTGAATGTGACGACATACTTGTGACTACAATATCCACATGACATGATGACTGGTTATGCAATGCTTATGCAATGAAAACATTTTAGTGAGTCATTCTAACTATAGACTAGGTTCCGTTTTAGACACCTAGTTCGCTATAATCAATGGCTCTGATACCAAGTTCTGTCACACCCCGCCAGGGCGGAAACGTGAGGCGCGACTTTCACTGGTTTCCAAAGCATATGATTACCGCAAACACATACATGTAATTGGATACATAACTGAATTTAAAATATTTACGTTACAAAATATCAATTTGAGTTTACAAATGTTTAAGATTTCGCAAATATGACTCAAGACCATGAGTTATACAAGAGAAATCCTCCCAAAAGCCGTATCCACGTGCATGCATGTAACCTACATTGCTAACCTGATGACCACGTTCAATTTCCTGAAAACATACTTAAAACTGTCAACACGAGGTTGGTGAGTTCACAAGTTATTATAAAGAGTTATCATAAACCCAATGTTTAAATCTGATCTTTTTGCCGATCAAAACTCTTTGTTAAACCTGATCATTTTAACCTAATCAGTACTCTTTCGTTTAAACCTGATCACTTTAACCTGATCAGAATTCTTTACTTTAAACCTGATCACTTTACCCTGATCAGAACACTTTTGTGTAAAACCTGATCATTTTAACCTGATCAGAACTCTTTTGATAAACCTGATCACTTTACCCTGATCAGAACTCTTTTGTGTAAAACCTGATCACTTTACGTTGATCAGAACTCTTTTGTGTAAAACCTGATCATTTTAACCTGATCAGAACCCTTTTGTGTAAAACCTGATCATTTTAACCTGATCAGAACTCTTTTGATAAACCTGATCATTTTACCCTGATCAGAACTCTTTTGTATGTATTACCAATGAATATGATTACTAATCCGATCTATTGACCCCATTTGTAAGCTTGCAAGGAATACAAAATAGTATGTAATGTACGAGACCGTAACCAAACCCCAACTTTCTGTGCCTCCCCTCGCCTTTCTGCGAGTAAGACAATATGCGGTCATTCGGCCATTTTGACCCCTGGTTAGCGCGACTAACCATGACCGGAGGCGTCACCCCCAATAGTACTATTCATATAATCCCGGGCTAAATCCATAGCTAATGGTTACTAATTTATTACGAGGACTTTAAGCGCTTTATTGTTCCCTCAATACATACATACGGTCAGATCATTAGTTCCATTCATTTATACACAAAAGTCTTTTACAAGTATGTTTCCACCCCAAATCATTTCAAAACTTTAGAAAAAGGGGGATTAGTGAAACTCACCTCGACAGTATGAATGCTAGCAAAAATTTGAATGACGGCAGATTCGCCTATCCGTATCCTATTTACACAAGGATAACATACACGTTAAGACTACTCGTCTTAAACGCAATTTGTTCATTTGACCTAGCCGGTCTGATTACTTTTGTTTTAATTATCTTTTTAGTTTTTCCAACCTTGTTTTGTTATGAAAATAGTTCTGAGTTACTGCCTTAAGGGGCTGATGAACAGGTATCTAAGCTTTCTTAGTTTCGATTGAACAGAACAGATGTCGAAACTTCCTAGTTTCGACTGAGTGAAATAGGTATCGAAACTACCTAGTTTCGATTGGCAAGAATAGTATCGAAACTACCTAGTTTCGATTGTACACAGGTATCGAAACTTCCTAGTTTCGATTGAGTAAATAGATATCGAAACTCCTAGTTTCGATAGAACAACCGGTATCGAAACTCCTAGTTTCGATTGAATAACTGGTATCGAAACTCCTAGTTTCGATCAATAGGTATCGAAACTCCCAGTTTCGATTGACTAACAGGTATCGAAACTATAGTTTCGATATCTGCACTTTGATTTACAGAATTCACTCTGTATATTTTTATGTTCAAATCTTGAGTTTGACACAGTTTTCTTGTTATCTTACTTGCGTTTGAACGATTTGTATGTTTAGTTACGGTTTTAAAGCAAATAATATGGATGGTATCGAGTTTTTACCTCAAACCGAGAATGGCGATCTTTAGAGAAAAACAGAGAAGTAGTCTTGAATCTTTTGAGCTTTCTTCAAGAACACTTGAAATTCTCCTTATGACACCGAATTATGGTGATTTTCGCTTTAAAACTGGACTTCGATTTGAAAGGGAATTGGGAATTTGCCGTAAGAAAAGAGAAGGTTTGAAAGGAATGGTGAAGTTTCGTCTGAAGAGTATGGTTTTCATCTGAATCAAAGTGAATCAGGCAAGTGGGAGCATGGCTCCCCTGACTCTCGGCCAAGAAAGTCAAGAAGTTGTTTAGGGGTTAATGATAACCAATTTTTAAATATTAATTTATTATGGTATTAGTATCAATTAGAGTTTTAAAGGGGTAATTTAATTCAGTTTTGATTCTTCACGGTATTATAATTTTTAACCATTTTATGGCTCGTTGAAGAAAATATTAGAATCTTGGCTCAACGTAAATTTTGTGTAATATATATATATATATATTTTTCTGGTTATTTTATTTAACCATTTACGTTCGCATTAAGTCGGGTTATCCTGCTTACTTTTTCTAGTAACTCTTTACGGTTTACTAGACTTGGAACAAACTTCTTTGCTAGACTTCTTGACTTTACTTAGTCAAAATAAAATATCAGGAAATAATAATTATGAACGTGCGTTTATGAAATGTGGATATTGACCTGAAATGCTGGGTGTCACAGAGATGGAGAGCATCCCATCTACCTTTGAGCTCGGAGAGTCTTCTAACTCCCCAACACCCCTACCCCACACTGGAGAAGCCCTAGAGCTCACTGTGCCTACCTTGGTAGCTCGCGTTCGTACACACGAAGAGCGTCTTGATGATCTCCTAGATGATATTCGAGCACATGGGGATGCAACCATGCGCTTACATCAAGGGCTCGGAACTCGAGTACAGACTCTGGAGAACCGCACCCAAGACATACAGGGTGCCACTGACTATCTAGAGTTGAGAGCTGACATGGACTGGCAGTTCACTGTTACAGTCCGAGACATGGTGGAAGCACTGGAAGAAAGGACGTTGGCTGCAGAATTTGTGGCGAGAGCTAGCCTTGTCATGGCGGGACTTGCCATGATGATTGGATTGTACTCCCACTTCTTCTTTTAAACCTATTACGGGCGGGTTGTGCCTGTAGTACATTATGTAGTTTAAAACTTTAGTACTGATGAGGTCATGTGAACCCATCTCTTTTGTATCCTTGTCTTTTGGAACAATGTACTATGTATGTTTTAACTATGTATGAAATGGTTTATGTTGTAATGATGGTTGTTTACGTTTGATGTTGTTGTATCCTTATGTCATGATCTAACATTATTATTATATAATGTTGTTTCCTTTTTAATTGATATGTTAGAAGGAACGTCATGGCGCCTAAGCGTAGGACAACCCGTAACACTACTGGTGACAACAACGAAGCGATTTCTCCAAATGTGGAACAACTCATAGCACAGCGAGTAGCTGCTGCCATGGAGCAGTATGAGGCAAATCGAAATAGTGGAGGAGGAAACGGCAGCGGTACCGGCGGAGGAGGTGCAGGAGGTAGCGGTACAGCCGGAGGTTCCGGAGGTAATAGAATAAATAAGCGGTAACACATAGTCATGATCTGAATTAATGACGTTATGACTTGTAATTCTACAGATGCTCCAAATAGGAAGTGCACCTACAAGACCTTTCTATCTTGCAAACCCCGTAACTTCAATGGCACCGAGGGTGCAGTTGGACTAATGAGATGGATAGAGAAGATGGAATCAGTGATTGATATTAGTGAATGCCCCGCTGACTGCATGGTGAAGTATTCTACATGCTCACTCACTGATAAAGCTTTAACCTGGTGGAATTCACAAGTAAAGACTTTGGGAAGGCAGACAGCATATGAGTTGTCATGGGAAGACCTGAAGGCCATGATGATCGAGGAGTATTGTCCTCGAAATGAGTTGCAAAAGATCGAATCTGAAATGTGGAATTTACAAATGATAGGAGATGATGTTGCTGGCTACACAGACCGATTCAATGAGTTAGCAATCTTGGTTCCACACATGGTCACCCCAGAATACAAGAAGGTTGAAAGATACTTGTGGGGTCTCGCACCTCAAATCCGAAGTCTAGTGACTTCATCGAACCCCATGGATGCCAAGAGCGCTATAACTCTAGCATTCAAGCTAAGGGATAATGCTGTGCGTGATGGCTTGTTTGGAAAGAAGGAGACCGAGGAAGGAAGGTCTGGGGAAAAGAGGAAATGGTTTGGAAAACCCAGTAATCAAAACAAGAATCAAGCTTACAAGAGACCTGAAACTATGAAGGCCTATGCTGCCAACCTTGAAGGACAAAGTGGATATCTTGGAACACGACCAAAGTGTGACAAGTGTGGATATCATCACAGTGAAAGGTGTATCCAATGTGGAAAATGTAAAAAGTATGGGCATATGACCCATAACTGTTGGAGCAATGCAAATCCTAATAAGATTAATCAAGCAGCAGGAAAGGTCAAACCAGGAACAGGAAGGATGAATCAGGGATGCTTTGATTGTGGAGATCCAAAGCACATCAGAAAAGACTGTCCAAAGTTGAAGAACCGAAACGACAATCAGGCCCGTGGATGAGCATTTGTGATGGGGGCTGGTGACGCACGACAAGATCCAAACATTGTCACTGGTACGTTCCCGATAAATAATCACTATGCCTCTATACTTTTTGATACGGGTGCTGATATGAGTTTTGTGTCAAATGACTTTAAGTCCCTACTCGGTATTAAGCCCAGCAAACTAGAACAAAAGTATACAATTGAATTAGCAAACGGAAAATTAATTAATACCGGAGAGGTCATTCAAGGTTGTACCTTATGTCTTAAAAACCACACATTTAGTATAGATCTGTTACCTGTTGATTTAGGAAGCTTTGACGTTGTTATTGGCATGGATTGGTTGTCAAAGAATCTTGCCGAGATTGTTTGTTTTGAGAAGATTGTCCAAATTCCACTTCCGAACGGAGAAGTTCTTTCGATTCAAGGTGAGAAGAGTGGAGTAACATTAAGGATGATAAACTGCATGAAAACTCGTAAGTATCTACGTAAAGGCTATTGCGTATTCCTGGCTCACGTCGTCGAGAAGAAACCCAAGGAACGTCGACTTGAGGATATACCAATCGTTAAGGATTATCCTGAAGTTTTTCCTGAAGACTTACCTGGTTTACCACCACCGAGGCAAGTCGAATTTCGAATCAATTTGGTACCACGAGCCGCCCCGGTTGCGCGATCACCATATCGATTAGCACCTTCTGAAATGCAGGAATTATCAAATCAACTCCAAGAGTTGCTTGATAAAGGTTTCATAAGACCGAGTTTCTCACCTTGGGGAGCTCCGGTCCTATTCGTAAAGAAAAAGGATGGAACCTTTAGGATGTGTATTGATTACCGAGAATTAAACAAGCTTACAATCAAAAACCAATTCCCACTTCCTCGAATAGATGATTTGTTCGATCAACTACAAGGTTCTAACTTCTACTCTAAGATCGATCTACGTTCGGGGTATCATCAACTAAGAATCCAAGAAGAAGATGTACCGAAGACAGCATTTAGGACTCGTTATGGCCACTATGAATTCCTAGTTATGTCATTTGGTTTGACAAACGCACCAGCTGTCTTCATGGATCTCATGAACCGTGTGTGCAAGCCATACTTAGATAAATTCGTGATTGTGTTTATCGATGACATATTAATATATTCACGAACCAAGGAGGATCATGATCATCACCTGAAATTAATCTTAGAACTACTCAGAAACGAAAGACTTTACGCTAAATTCTCTAAGTGTGAGTTTTGGATCCGAGAAGTGCATTTTCTTGGACATATCATTAACAAGAAAGGAATTCACGTTGATCAATCAAAAATTGAAGCAATCAAAAACTGGGAAGCACCAAAGACTCCGACAGAAGTGCGTCAATTTTTAGGTTTGGCCGGTTATTACAGACGATTCATCGAGAATTTTTCAAAAATAGCTCTGCCTTTAACCACATTAACCCAGAAAGAAAAGAAGTTTGATTGGAGTGACAAGCAAGAGTCAGCTTTCCAATTACTGAAGCAGAAGCTGTGTAGTGCACCAATCTTATCCCTTCCTGAGGGAATCGACAACTTTGTCGTATACTGCGATGCATCACACCAAGGACATGGTTGTGTGTTAATGCAAAGAGACAAAGCCATCGCATATGCCTCACGACAACTAAAAGTGCACGAAAAGAATTATACGACCCACGATTTGGAATTGGGTGCAGTTGTGTTTGCGCTCAAGATTTGGAGACATTATCTTTACGGTACAAGATGTACTATCTTTACTGATCACAAGAGTGTTCAACATATCTTCAATCAAAAGGAACTTAACATGAGACAACGTCGTTGGGTAGAACTACTAAACGACTATGATTGTGATATCAAGTACCATCCTGGTAAAGCCAATGTCGTAGCAGACGCGTTAAGTCGCAAAGAACGAGTTAAAACTCTTTGTGTTCGTGCCCTAGGATTAACAATTCATACGAGTCTCACGACTCAAATCCGGATAGCACAACAAGAGGCAATCAGAGAAGAAAACGTTCAGAATGAAGCTTTACGAGGAATGATTAGACAATTAGAGCCAAAATCAGATGATACTTTATACTTTGCAAATAGAATTTGGGTGCCATGTTTTGGTAACCTACGGAAGTTGGTTATGGACGAAGCCCACAAGTCCAGGTACTCCATTCACCCAGGTTCAGATAAGATGTATAAGGATCTAAAAGAATTATATTGGTGGCATAATATGAAAGGAGATATTGCCACATATGTCAGTAAATGCTTAACGTGTTCAAAAGTAAAAGCCGAACATCAGAAACCGTCTGGTTTGTTACAACAACCTGAAATTCCCCAATGGAAATGGGAACAAATTTCTCTGGATTTTATCACGAAATTACCCAAGACGTCCAGTGGTTATGATACCATATGGGTAAGTGTCGATCGTTTAAAAAAATCAGCTCATTTCCTACCTATCAAAGAAACGGATAAAACCGAGAAACTTGCAAAGCTTTATATCAAGGAAATTGTGGCTAGGCATGGAGTGCCAATTTCTATTATCTCTGATAGAGATAGCAGATTCGTGTCTAGAATCTGGAAATCATTACAAGAAGCCATGGGCACACGTCTTGACATGAGCACGGCATATCACCCACAATTAGATGGTCAAAGCGAAAGGACTATTCAAACTTTAGAGGATATGCTTCGTGCATGTGTAATTGATTTCGGAGGAAATTGGGATACTCATTTACCATTAGCAGAGTTTTCCTATAATAACAGCTACCACACGAGCATTAAAGCAGCTCCGTTTGAAGCTTTATATGGTCGAAAATGCCGCTCACCGCTATGTTGGGCGAAAGTTGGTGAAAAACATTTGACAGGCCCTGAGATTGTCCAGGAAACCACTGATAAGATCTTCAAAATTAAGGACCGTCTGAAAGCGGCCCGAGATAGACAAAAGAGCTATGCTGATAACAGACGAAAACCATTAGAATTTCAAATTGGTGACCGAGTAATGTTAAAAGTCTCACCATGGAAAGGCGTTGCGAGGTTTGGTAACCGTGGTAAGCTCAACCCTAGATACGTTGGACCGTTTGAAATACTGGCTAGGGTTGGCCCTGTAGCTTACAAGCTCAAGCTACCACAGGAACTAAGCAACGTACATGATACATTTCATGTGTCGAATCTCAAAAAGTGTTTGACAGACGAGACCTTGATCATACCGCCTGACGAAATTCACATTGACGATAAACTTCATTTCATCGAGGAACCGATTGAGATTTCAGACTGGAAAGTTCAAAAGCTGAGACGTAGTCGTATCAAACTGGTTAAAGTGCGCTGGAACTCAAAACGTGGTCCTGAGTATACATGGGAACGAGAGGATCAGATTAAAACGAAATACCCATCCTTGTTTAAGGATGCACCAGTACAAGATGACACGAATTGAATTTCGGGACGAAATTCTTTTAACAAGGGGAGAATGTGACACCCGACATTTCAGGTCAATATCCGTACATATGATAAACGAGTTTACATTATAATTGTTTTTTGATTTACTTAATTTCACAAACAAGGACATTAAGGTCTAACAAAAACCGCACATTGTCTCATTTTATACTTTGGTAATTCTTGGAGTTACCAGTTCCCATCGCAAATGACCAGAAAAATATATAAGCATATATATTACACAAACTTTACGTGGAACAATAAATTAATTTTAGAATAAATTTATAATACCGTGGAGAACTTAAACCGAATTAAATTACCCCTTTAAAACTCTAATTGATATTAATACCATAAATAAAGTAGTGGTAAAATCTAATTATTACTCAAAAATTAACCCAACCCACTTACCCTTGACTTTCTCGGCCGAAGCCAGAGAAAACCCACCCCACTCTCACGTCCCCATTTACCTCACATTCAAATTCTTTATTCCAAAACCCATATCTCCTACTTGCGAGAATTCAGATATAACCCATACCCCTTTCAATCAAAACTCTCACAAACCATTTTATCACTCATTTTCATACGGCAAACTTCTCATTTCTCTCCAAATCGAAGCCAAGTTTTAAGACAAAAACTACCATCATTCGGTGTTTTAAGAAGATTTCAAGTGTTTCTAAAGGAAATTTTACAAGAAGAATCAAGATCATTCTCTGTTTCTTTCATCATCTTCATCTCGGTTTTAAGGTAAAAACTCAATACTATCTACTTTATTTTCTTTAAAACCGTATCTATGCATACAAAATGTTCAAATCGCAAGCAAGATAACAAGAAAAGTGTGTCAAATTCAAGTTTTAAAACATAAATATGCAGGACTAATTCTGTCAAACAGAAGTCCAGTAATCGAAACTAGGAGTTTCGATACCAGTTAACTCAATCGAAACTATAGTTTCGATACTTATCACTCAATCAAAACTAGGTAGTTTCGATACCTGTCTACTCAATCGAAACTAGGAAGTTTCGATACCTATTGACCAATCGAAACTAGGAAGTTTCGATACATATTGCTCAAATCGAAACTAGGAAGTTTCGATATCTAATCTGCACAATCGAAACTAGGAAGTTTCGACAACTGTCCTACTCAATCGAAACTAGGTAGTTTCGATACCTAACTACTCAATCGAAACTAGGAAGTTTCGACACTCAATTGCCCAATCGAAACTATGAAGTTTCGATACCTGTGTCAGTCCCCTTTTGAGCAGTGACTAAGATCTGTTTTATAACGAAACAAGTGTTGAACAACTAAGAGGATATTTTAAACAAAAGCAACCAGATTTACAAAGTCGGTGAACAATTTGCAATATAAGACGTTCGGTCTTAACACAATTTACCCTTGGTATCTAGGGTACGAATAGTCAAGGTTGACTACAACAAGTATCATTACAAGTATACACAAACTCAAGGTGAGTTTCACGGCCCCTTTTTACTGTTTTCTATATTTGGGGGAAAACATACTTACAACTATTTTATGGGATAACAAGAGAATAAGGCACGACTTTTATGTTTACATGAGATGAGAACAACGAGTTGAGGCCGCTAAAGTCCCCTGGAACAACGTAGTAACCATTAACTGTAGCCTAGGGTCCTATGAATAGTACTATGGAGAGTGACGTCTCCCGGTCATGGTTAGTCGCGCTAACCACAATCTGGAGGATTTATGGCCGCATAGAACCGGATAACGAAATTAGGGGCATGTACAATTGTCATGGTTTGGTTACGCCTCATGTATGAACATATTATTTGTATTCCTAGCTAGTTTACAAATGAGTCAACAATTCTTATTCTGTTTATCACATACAACTGAACTATTTATGAACAAATGAAGTTTACAAAGAACTATTTGATTAAACCTGTGAACTCACCAACCTAGTGTTGACAATTTTAAGTATGTTTTTCATGTAACTGAACGTGATTTCAAGGTTAGCAATGTAGATTACATGCATGCACGATGGATACTACTCAAGGAGGATTTCCCCTGTATAACTCATTAAATTGAGTCATATTTGTGAAATCTTAACTTTTTGTAAACTCTGATTACATTTTTGTAATGAAAAACTTTAAATTTGTTTATGTATCCATTTATCATGTATGTGTTTGCGGTAATCATATGCTTTGGAAACCATGAACGTCGCGCCTCGCGTTTCCGCCTTGGCGGGGTGTGACACCTATGGCTGCACGGCCAGTTCTGGAGGCTAACACAATCGGAACTGTTGTTGATCAGAAACAATACAGATCTATGATTGGATCCCTGATGTATTTGACAGCCAGTCGTCCAGATATCATGTTTTTTGTGTGTCATTGTGCTCGTTATCAGGCTAATCCCAAGATGTCCCAATTAACTGCTATTAAACGTATCTTTCGGTATCTAAAGGGAAAGCCTAGGCATGGCCTTTGGTATCCCAAAGACTCTGGTTTTGACATGTATGCTTTTTGTGATAGTGATTATCGTGGATGTCAATTAGACAGAAAATATACAAGTGGGGGATGTCAATTTCTGGGGGATAGGCTAATCTCTTGGCAATGCAAGAAACAACACAGTCTCTACTTCTACTGTTGAGGCTGAATATGTTGTTGCATCGGCTTATAGCTCACAAGTCATCTAGATGCAACATCAATTGCTGGATTACGGTTTGACCTTTCTTAATACTCCTATTTTCTGTGATAATGAGGTTGTTGTGCTAATTGTGAAAATTTTGGTTCAACATTCTAAAACCAAGCATATTGATATCAAGGTGCATTTCATTCACGAATGCTTTGAGAGAAATCTCGTATGTCTTGAAAGGGTTTATTCTGACAACAATATTGCAGATATCTTCAGTAAAGCATTTGATACATCTCGATTCAATGTGCTTGTAGAGTCCCTGAAAATGATTTGTTTTAAAGATTAAATTGGTCACTAAAAATATTTTTCTTCGTATTTAAATTTGTATAGTTTCGATTTTATGCACAAATTTATGGGGAGAATAAAAAAAATACAAAAAAGTCTGCTTTAAATTTCTAGAGTCAATAAAAAATACAAAAAAAAATTGTTTTAAGTTTCTAGAGTCAAGAAAAATAGAAAAATATTGTTTGTGTCTGAGTCGGAAGTTTTGCAATTAAATGTGAAATGATATGAATGTTCGTTTCTTAAGGTTAGGATCAACACATGTAAGGCATTAAATTGAAAAGGCTAGGATCAATGTTGGATATGTTGATAGGCTCTGCATATGATACACTTAAACAAAATAATCTTATGGCCTTAGTGGGGAACATCTCATAGATTAGTGTAATTTCCTATTAATAATCGAGAACATAAAAATAAAGGTTGATGAGCTGTGGATAACTCTTACTCTATTGGGATTGCACTAACCGGGACCCTTCACAAAGGGGTTGAGAGTTGACTGTAAATATTATATTTATTGACATGCAATAGGTGAAATGACACTCAATGAAAGTGCAAAGCAACTCTGCAAAGCAGAATTTTGAGCAAAAAGACACACAATGTTAATGTCGTGCTATAGGAAAAACTCAAAAAGATTCGTCTAAAGACGTACATATAACTATACATGTAAATATTTTTTTCCTTTTGGGAATATGTGACTAGGAAGGGATTTTCGTCAAGGCATGTAAGTCCGTAGTGCTATAACCCTAAGCATTTGCTGATTCTGAATATGTAAGCCCGTAGTACTATGTTTTTAATCAAATATTGTTAGAGAATCCCTTAAAAGTTGCATAAACCTGTGCTAGTTATCCTCATTTAGTTATTATTTAGGTGCTCAAAAGATCATGAGGAAGATAAGGTTTACTTGATAAGTTGTGGGGTCCATTAAAGTTCATCAAGAATTTACATAATATGCATTCACTTAATCACAGGTTTCTAAGATATGAATGTGAGACCCATTAGGTAATAATGAATTCTACCAAAAACATGATAACATAAATCACTGTGAGTTTAGAAGGACCTAAATATTAGCAATCCACTTGACCTTGTCTGATTAGAAAATACGTGTTGAAAAATGTTCCTTGGTCTGCTTGTAGAACGATTTAATCCCATTGCAAACTTCCTAAAGGCTCGTCATTAGTTGGAATGTATATAAGTTGAGTGTGTTTTTTTTTTTTTTGTGTCTTTATTGATGAATTGAGTTTGTAAAATTTTATTTAATAATAAGAAGACCATGCTTGATTTTTTTAAATAAATCATTTAAGGGACTAAATATTTCTAAGTATTTGGGTTTTACAAAGGCCCTACAAGGATTCACGGTGGGCCCCCATTCTTAAATAAAACTAGGATCCCCTAAGGAAGGGGTTACACCTTCACGGATCTAATTCTTGGGCTCAAGATTTGTCTCTTCTAAATTAATCTCTTTTTCAAATCGGCACTCATAGCTCATTAATCAAGAATGGTGCAGACTCAGGTACATTTTGCTAAATCCCTGAGTGGTATTTTGAATGGTTGAATCTAGTGGGTGACCATAAAACCTCTCATATGAGTTTCGTAATCAAAGCAATCAAATTTGATGGTGAAAATTGAAATTGAAGGGATGTTTAGGTTTGTTTTGAGTTGGCGAGTATTGATGTATGATTAGAAAGTGAAATTTTGAAGATTGGATCCATCAATTTGAAGTTTGAAGTCATTTCGGGTTTACCGAAAACATGTGGTTCATGGGGTCCTTCCCCGTATACGGCATTTGGGCTGTGAACCTCTTGGAAACCATGTACCAAGTTTACTTTGTGTATTTGAGCCGTAAACGCTATCAACCGATGTAACACCCAAATAATTCCCAAGTGCCAAAAGTGTCAAAACAGAAAGTTCAAAACTTTAATCCCCCAAAAGTTAAGGGACCAAAAGTGAAAAATTTGAAAGTGGAAGGGGTAGCGGACCGCTACCCTAACCCTTAGCAGCCCGCTACGTGTGGGCTAAGGGAATACCAGGGTGCTGACAGGTGTCCCGGTGATTCACCGGTCAAGTTCTGACGCGGGTATGGGTGGCAGACCGCCACCCTTCACCTTAGCGGTCCGCTACGTAGCCCCCAAGCAAAATAGGCCGCCTCAAGGGGTGGCGGACCGCCACGCCCTTTCTTATCGGTCCGCTTCGGGTCCGATGTTCACCCTATAAATAGATGAGCAATCTCAGTCAATTGCCACACACAATCACACTTTTAACACACACTTAAGCTGCTAGCTCGATTCCCGAGGTTCTGATCCGCTCCCGAGATTTCGGTTTCTCTCAATTCGTCCGCAAACTGCCATAGATAGTGCCGAGGTAAGATTTCTTAACCCCTTGAGTTTTCTTTGTGTAAACCTAAGATAGAGATGTTAATCATGATAATGTGGGTTATGATCTAGAGTTCTGTTGAAGTATTGATTGTGATATTCAATATAGGAGGAGGTTCTGTGTGAGGTGAGTTCCTCTTAATTGTGCTCTATGAAATATTTTATAAATGATTTTTATCTGAGATCCCAATACTATCCATGCATATATCCTATAATAAGTATTTATTATGGCCATGATTGGGGTGGGACCTAGGGCCAAGATTGATTATCTTGGAAAGTTCTGGTCTAAGGGTGACCAACAAGCCAGGATAGTTCATGTATATATGTATGTTGTAGACTCGGATTCTAAGGGCGATTCTGGGTGATGGATTGGAAAGGATGGTTGTAATTCCTATGTGGGGTATCCTTCCTTGATCAGGGATACACTAAAAGATGATTTTTTTTGTTTATGAACTCACCAGCATAAGCTGATCCAAAATATTTTCAAATATTTTTTAGCACAGGTGAACCCTAGCTAATAGAAGGCATTCCAGGGGGTGTATAAAGGTTGGAATTAGGGATGACTGAGGGCAGGTCCCTCGGTGACCATAAGGCCTGAGTGATAGGCATTATTCTTCATGAGCTATAAGTCTTGAGTTTGATTTTGTTGTATTTTTCCAGTCAGTCCCTATTGTACAAACTTTATATTATGAAATGAAATAAGTTATGATGTTAAGTCTTCCGCTGTGTGTTTTGTTATCAACGTCAATGTAACTAGAAGGCGACCTTCAACCGGTATGTAGTTATCTGACAAACGGAATGTTCTGCCTAGGAAAGAGCGGTGTATAAATCTCTCCTAGACCCGTCGCTCTTACCTGGGAACATATCTGTTGGAGGTACTACTCTGGTAGATGACTGTCCTGTTTTACGGGTGTGACAAGTTGGTATCAAAGCTGTAGTTTAAGGGATTTAAATACTAATATGAAAGATTCTTATCTAGACTTAAACTAAGAGCTCTGAGGTTAGCTGGAATGCCAACATGATATAAGTTGAGATGTTGATTATCATTATGAATATAACAGGAGATGTCGAGAAAACAGATATTAAGTACATTATTGGCCAAATGTCTTTAATTTCTGATTTTCTAGATCATAACCGATTATAAGAATTCTGATATCATACATCTGTGTGTATAGGTAACAATGGTTGGAAGAGGAAGAGGAAAAGGTAGAGGACAAATGGAATGAGTTCAAGAAACTAATTATGCAACGTTTCTGTCCTCAAAATGAAGTTGATAAACTTGAGGAAGAGTTTCAGCATCTGGAAGCTGGAACCATGATGCATCAGGAATATGCAACAAAATTTGACGAGATGTCAAAATTGGTGCCACGTCTGTTGACACCCGAACCCCAAAGGATCAAGCACTTTATCAAAGGTTTACCTCTCAAGGTACGAACCTTGGTAAAAACCGTCGCACCCCAAACAATGGATTCAACCTTAGCATTAATTGTTACGGTGTACGATGAGGTAGCAGCTCAAGAAGCCAAGGATAAGGCTGAGAAGGCAGTAAAGGTGAAACATGTTGAAACAAAGAGAAAGAGTGAGGAGGTTATGTACCGATTTAAACCAAGGAACATTAAGTTCCCCAGCAGAGAGGGAAATAACCCGATGAGAAACCCCCAAGATACAAGTTGTGGTAAATGCCAGAAATTGGGGCATGTTGCAATGAATTGCCCATATTTCAAATGTTATAATTGTAATGAGATAGGGCATATAGCAAGAAACTGTACCAAACTCGCACAGAAGAAGCCCGGAGGAGGGGCAAAAGGTCGGGTATTCGTGACAGGCGAAGGAAGGAGGAACGACAATGCCAAAACGGTAGCTAGTACATTTCTAGTTAATGATAATTATGCTAAGATTCTATTTGATACAGGAGCAAATAGAAGTTCTGTTTCGTATGCCTTTAGTTTGTATTTAGGCATGAAACCCACTCCACTTGAGTGTGCTTACGTAGTTGAGACAGCAAGTGGTGAGCAGATTAGGATAACGAAATCGTATGTGAATTGCAAGATGACTCTAGGCAATGAAAATTCAGTGATTGAAATGATGCCAATGAGTATTAGCAAGTACGATGTCATCGTTGGAATGGATTGGTTAAACCAATGCCATGCTCTGATCGATTGTGATCATCGAACTGTTAGGATTTGTAGGCCTAACGGAGAGTCTATGCTGATACAATGCGATAGTGATGAAAATAAGATTGACACAATTTCTGTAGCCAAGGCTAAGAAATGTGTAAATATAGGATGTAGTATATTCGTAGTTTATGCTTTAGACTCCAAACCCGAATGGTAGATTGCAGACATTCCTGTAGTATGCGATCACCCGGATGTATTTCCGGACGAATTACCTGGTCTACCACCGGATCGACAAATCGAATTACAAATAGAACTCATACCTGGAGCTAAACCCATAGCTAAGTCACCCTATCGTCTTCCACCTTCCGAGTTGAAGGAGTTGATGAAGCAGATTCAAGAGTTATTAGATAGAGGCTTTATACGTCCAAGTACTTCACCCTGGGGAGCACCAGTTCTATTCGTGAAAAAGAAAGACGGAAGTATGCGCATGTATATAGATTATCGAGAACTGAATAAAGTCTTCCGCTGTGTGTTTTGTTATCAATGTCAATGTAACTAGAAGGCGACCTTTAACCGGTATGTAGTTATCTGACAAACGGAATGTTTTGTCTAGGGAAGAGTGGTGTATAAATCTCTCCTAGACCCATCGCTCTTACCTGGGAACATATCTGTTGGAGGTACTACTCTGGTAGATGACTGTCATGTGTTACGAGTGTGACAACCGAGAACAAGTTATAAGTCGTGAACTTCAATGGGGCCGTAAACCCCTGTGCAGCTGAGAACCGTTGAGAAAATTCCTTTCAGATTATTTATTTAATTTAAATATATGGTTCTAACTTATTGAGTTTTGTGCAGATATGGCGGAAATGAAATTTGTTTCTGATCACAATGTTTTTGCTTTCACTTTGGATCCGCCTGAAGTGTTTGAGTATTTTATATCAATCGTTCTGGGGTTGACACTTTCCCCCATCAACTTTGCTGTCATGGAAAATCCAATCATCTACATAAGTCACATTCAATACTTTTGGTCCGCTGCAACAATACATCCTAATGACAATGGAGAGGAATGCATAATTGGTACTATTCAAACTAAAAGGATTAGAGTATCTGATGCTGTAATCAGAACTTCTCTACAGTTTGGAGATCTACCAGCTCATCCTATCAAACTGAATCCAGATGTTGTTACTCCAATTCTTACAAGGATGGGTTATAAGGGTTTGTATCCACCTCTATACAAGAAGCTTCTACATCCATACCGGAGGTATCTTGCACATGTGTGCATGAACTGCATATCAGGAAGAAAAGGAGGATTTGACGACATAAACACCACCATTTCTTCAGCTATGGTTGCCCTGACCATGAGCTTGAATTACAATTTCTCGAAGATGGTGTTTGAAGAATTTAAAAGCAATCTGAAAGGTGGGAAGAAAGATGTCTTTCTTATGTATCCCAGGTATCTACATATCATTCTTAATAGAAATCATGCTAACTTGGAACCCACCATTGAAACTTTGGACCTGAAAGCTGTGGGTCCTATGATCTTCAAGTTCATGAATGTCAACAAGCAGGGAAAGAGAGTATATCAAGGGTTGCTTCATCTTGAAAAGTTCGGTAGATTTACTGCTCTACTTGATGAAGAAGTAGAAGAACCAGTTGTGCAAGTGCAAGCTGAGGTTGCAGAAGAACATCAACTACCTGTTCAACAACAAATTGAACAACAACTTGATCCAGAACCATAGGATCCTGTTGTACCCGAGTTAGAAGATGCGGAAGTTATATCTTCCTCTGACAGTGAGGGAACTCCTGAAAGTCCACCGGTACCAATAAATCGGTATGTGAGAGAAATGGAAAGTAAAAGGCATAGAATTGAGAATCCTCCTCTCACTTCCTCGTCTAATCAAGATGACACCGACGCTGATTACACACCGGATCAGGACTTAATTTCCAAACCACGGAAACGAAGAGATCTGAGACATGCTAGAATACCACCAAAAATACCCATACCTACACCTACACAAATTCCCACTTCAACAACTTCCATACCCATTCAGGTACCCCAATCACCTCTTCCCACTATATCTCAACCTCAATCATCATCTCAAGTTAGTCCAACTTCCGAGGCTTTTGATACAAATCAGTTCTTAGTCTCCTCAACTGAAGCGTATAAAGCTGAGAAAGCCAAAGGAAAGAACCATGTAGATTCTTCTATACCTGCTCCTGTGGATCCACAAGTTTTGCAGGAAAGAGTGTTTAAATTGGAACAGCAGGTAGCTACTCAAAACTCAAGGATTATGACTTTGGAAGATAATCAGGGTTACCTTATTACCTTGGTATATGAGCTTAAGAAGCAAGTTTGTAAGGTCCGGATTCCTTGGGATCTTCAATCAACGGATTCAATAACTTGTTGAACCTGGCGGAAACAGACCCGACACGTGACTTGTAGGTAGAATCAAAGAGGACGAGACACAATTTACTATCAACCGATTTGTATATTGATTGAAACACTGAAAACACAATACAAGATCGTTCAACAACTCGTCTAACTGATTACAGAAAACAAAATAACTATATATACTAATTACGAGTAATTGGTTGGGCTTGGGCCTGGGCCGCATACTTCAAGTATGCGGTTGGGAGCCGCAAACTTCAAGTATGCGGCTGGGCCATGAAGTATGCGGCCGCATACTTCCAAAATGTCGTCTTCCGAACTTCCCGGTAATCTCTTGATGCGTTAGCCTATTAGGTTTAGGCTAATGCATTCAAGTAACTCAGAGAATTTCAACATCAGCAGAGTGATTACCCCCTCCCGCATAGAGGCCTTGAACTAACGTCGTTGCCAACACTTTTATGAATGGCGTAGTGTCCTTCTCATTTCTTCAGGCGCGAATAATCTCTGCTTAGACAATCTCAGCATGTCTTCCTTCCCAAACTTCATTAGATCCATAGGATCAGTAATGGTGAACTCTTTGTCAGTACAATGAATATTGAGAAGACCAGTCATACGACTATAAGACTAGCACACGAGCTTAATCAATGAGTTGTCAGGGAGTCCCTTATGAACAGGGACACAATCAACCGTCTTGGGAGGAGGATAGATCTCCATTATGAGGGGCTTCTGGGTGATCCTGTCGATCATGTATTTTGATGTTACCCTCTTGCACTGAGCAGTCTTCATTGTCTTGAAGTCATTGTCACACTCTCTTTTAAGAAATGTAGCAAAGTTACTTGCGTGTCCATTGTCTCCAAAATTGTAGAATGGAACCTTGATTAGATCTCTAAGATCATATCTGGGCAAGGATTGAAAGTCATGCATATTAGCAAAGTACTCAACCCACCCATTCTTCCTCTTGATTAGATAGAGATGCTTCTCGCTGTCATACATCCAGCTTAAAATAGGAGAATGATCACTCTTCTTTGCAAGTGCGTTAGATGCTGTGACATAATGAACTTCTGGTGGAGAAATAAAGTTGAACAAAGTTTCCCTTTTATCTGTACTGCATGTGGAAGATGTTGCTTCAGTAGTGTCTTTTGGTTCAGCAACATGGTCGGCAGTTACCTCCACATGGGGAGGTGAATTATCTTCGGCGAAATTATTGTTGTCAATACCGGTAATCACCTTTTCCTGGGCATCGATGTATGTAGGAGAGGCAGGCATATTTGCATCGAAGAAATCTTCAGCCTCAATCAAATCCTCTCCTGCAAAATCATCATCTAAAACAGTTGAATCCTTTTCAAATGAGAACACTGAGTCTGATCTAAGTAAATCATCAAGACCCTGTTCAAAGTCAAATGAAAGATCATTTTCAGACTGTTGTGCTTCCTTTTCTTCGGACACAAGAACATAAACGACCATTGCTCTAGATAGATCTTCTTGTGAGCTTGTTTGTTGGTCTTCCTGGTCTTTGCCTTGCTCTTTATCATCCTTTCGACCTTCATTATCATCATTGTCACCATCATCATCATCACCTTTACTTTCATCATTGCCACTGCATTCGTCTTCTCTCTTCTTTTTCCTTTTCTCCTTCTTTTCCTTCAGTCTTTTCAACTCTTTGAGCACATACTTCATAGTGTCTCTCAGGCCTTGAATCTGACTGCTTTGTATGTTTGTAGTCATCCTAAGAGTATTATTTTCTGTAGAGAGATTTTCAATCTTTGAATCTTTAGCCACAGAGTCTTGTTCTAGGCAAAAGACTCTTTGCTGCAGGGCTTGAACATCTACTGGCTCATAAGCAATCTTTTCTTTTCCTTTGTTTTGCTTTGTAGGAGCGGTAGGTATGATGATTGGTGTGGACTTTTACGGGAGTCGTTAAGAAACTTTTTCTCTCTTCCTCGGAACTAGATCAGCTTCAAAATCGTAGTCTTCATCGAAAGTATCACTTTGTTGTTTAGATCGGTTGATGAGAGGAGGTTTCCCAGCAGCCTTTCTTTTGATCAATAAGCTTCTGTGATATTTATTGATGGGTACTTCTTCTTTTTCACTCTCTGTTTTAGAAGAATCAAACTCGATTCCTTCTGATTCAGACTCACTCTCCTTTTCTTCAGCATTAACAACACTTGAACTCTGAGCTTCGTCTCCCTTTTCACCGGTAACACTTTGAGTTGCAGTGTCAGAGAATATCAAGTATATAGGCACTTCAATGTTGTAATTGAATCCACCCTCATGTTCATCAGCCATTTGTACATTTGGGATCACAGGCTCATTGACAATCGGAACATCAGCTTGATTTTGAACTTGTTGGCGCACACGTCTAGGTCTACGACGAGGCTGAGGTAGTTGTTGTCAGTGTGAAGGTGGTGATGGTTGTTGTTGTGGGTGTGGAGGTGGTGGTGGTGGTGGTTGTTGTGGGTTTGGAGGTGGTGGTGGTGGTGGTGGTGGTTGTGGATGTGGATGTGGATGTGGAGGTGGTTGTTGTGGTTGGTTACCGTCAGTCTCCTGAAAGGCACCAAATTTCTCTAAGGGTCTTAGACCGACGTAATACCCGTGCTTGTTCATGCACATATAAGACAGAATACTTTTGTCCATCACTTTCACATGCAGCCTTCTTTAAGTCATCACCAACTATGTATGTTCTCGGTTTATGATCATCTGTAGGAATTGGGGGTACATCAAGAACACAGACTTCTTCTTTCCCGTGAAGTTGCTTTTCATTTCATCAAACACAACTCTTGAGAAATTGAAATTCTCCCCCATAACTAGTGCATAGACTATTGATGGCATGTTAACACGCAGCTCATCATAGCCTCCTTTTCTTCCTGAAATACACTGATTCACCACGTGTGCCAAGTATCTCCAGTATGGTGGAAGATATCTCTTTAAAATAGATGGCAGTTCTCCCTCATAACTCATTCTTTAGAATGTTTCAGTCATTTGTTCGGCAGTGAAACTTGTGGGGTGTTCGGGACTATCACCAAAGTTCAGACAAGTCCTCATCACAGCTTCAATAATTACAATACGCTTTCCCGCAATTGTACCAGCTATCCATTCCACATCATTCCCTGTGATAATATCAGCGATGCTCCAAAAATCTCTGATGAAGTCTTCACATATGTCTGGATGTTGAGATAGAGCATGAAACACTCTAGACGCCCGTAATCCCACTATCATAGATCTGAACACAATGTGATTATGTGGTGGATCCTCTAAGTATGCCGATTCTTTATTATCTTTAACAAAATTTAAGTTTGCCATTCCTGCAATCAATAAAACAAGTTAGATTCCAGAATAACACATTCAAAGTTGGTGGTCACAAGATCAAACCACAAACTTTGTAAAATACCGCAAACTTTAAACGAATCGCAAACTTTGAACAAACCGCAAACTTTGATCAAACCGCAAACTTTTGACATACCGCATACTTTAATGACTACCGCAAACTTGGTGTGACCGCAAACTTTTGAAATTAAACCGCAAACTTTAACAAACTCAATATTTATGATTTTAATCATTTTTTTAGTTTGGATTTTCAGGTGAACCATGATCGCTAGATGATTGCGACCAAAACCATTGGACCAATTTCAGTTTTTGCAAGATTTTGGATGGTTAATTCGGTCAAAACGTCCTAGATCAAGACTGGTTACTGTCAAACAAGTTTACACCCTTGAAAATCAGAAATCCAAGGTCAATCCTTTTACCTTGATGTCTCCTATACTTCTTGAACACGATTATAGCAACAATTTCACACAGAGGTCAAGAAAGCAGTCAATTTTGAACGAGATGGAGTATGCGGCTAGAGAGAAATTTTGAAGTACGCGGTTGAGGTAAACCCTTAGCCGCAAACTTCGAGCCCTTTTATAGACTCCACTAAGTATGCGGTCGCAAACTTTAAAGTATGCGGCCGCAAACTTTGAAAACCTTTGAACTTTTCAGAAACCTTTTCTTTTAGATTGTCAGGTCAAGCAGGGACAGTCTGTTAAAGCATGTTTTAGTAACTATAGATAAAATTCTATGTATCGGTGTACGTGGCTAGTACACAGGAGGGTGTTCCTGAGTACTTAGTCTGCACACCAGATTGGTCCTATGTACTTGGTAAGTACGCAAGGCTTTTGCCTTACAAACTTGTCAAGTACGCATGACCAATCCCCTGCGTACTTAGACAAGTACGCAGGTAGTGTCCCTGTCCCTATAAATAGAAGACTTGTCTTCATTTGTAGGTGGAACTTCAGGAACTAGGTTGAGAGGTGTCCGGGCGGGACGAGCTCTCCCGCCCCTGGACCGTGAGCTTAGATGAGAGATGTGTGCTCCTTCGGTATGTCGTCTGTAATACGGGAATATTTCTATGTTATGGATTACGTATCGTTTCATTATCTTTCGTCTTTGTTCTTGTTTCTCTGTCTTGTTCTTCACGTTCCCACACAAATCACAGAACAGATCAGTGTATTTCCGCAGCGCGACGAGTCTCCCGGGACCTACACAACCATTTTGATATTTATGAAATACAAATAAAGATAAAAATAAAATAACTCAAAATAAGCTAAAAACACAAACTATTTTTGTTCTTTTCATCATATCAGAATGCTTTAAATCACTTTAAGATACATTATTATTTAGAGAATCTCTGTTATGGGATCATATCATCCTAAGGTAGACTACACTATACTTATCATCCGCTCATTTTCTTAGACAGGTCTTGGTGATTGCCAATATGTTATCCTTCTAAACTCAAGCAGTTATACCTTAATTGACAAGCAAGCAATGAATGAATTTATCATGTTTTCTAGGTAATAGTTATTCAAGACTTAGTGGGTCCCACACTCACATCTTAGAAACCTACATTTATTTTAGTGTGAATTAGATGAGTTTTTGATTAACTTAATGGGCCCCACAACTTATCAGATAAGCCTTCCCTTCCTCGTGATCTTTTAAGAACCTAAAGATAGCTAAATGAGCATAACTAGCACAGGTTAATGGACTGTTCAAGAAATCTCTGACAAATTTGATTACAAAAATAGCACGACGGACTTACATATTCACAAACAGTAAATGCTCAGGGTCATTGCACTACGGACTTATATGCCTTGGTAAGAGATTTCTTCCCAGACCCACGTTCCCAAAGAGAAAAATATTTACAAGTATACTAATATGTACGTCTTTTGACATATCTTTTTGAATTTTCCTATTGCACGACATTAACATTGCATGTCTTTTTGCTCAAATTTCTGTTTTGCACTTTCATTGAGTGTCTTTTCACCTATTGCATGTCATTGCATGTCTTTTATCTATATACATATATATACAAACTTGTATAAAGTCAGCTCGCAACCCCTTTATGAAGGGTCTCGGCTCGTGCATTCCAGAGATAGTATGTTCATCAAACTTTATGTGTAAGTGTTCAATTATTAACAGGAAATAAATATTCTACCAATCTATTATATGTTCCCCACTAAAGTAATAACTTTTATGTTTAAGTGAAACACTATCATGCTGTCCTTTCAGTTTTAGCAGAGCCTATCAACATATCACCCTAAGATCTTGATCTTTTCATCTATAGGCCTTACATAAGATGATCCAAGCTCTAGAATGATGTACTATCATTTCCCATTAGACATAGTTCTCAAATTTTCTCAATAGAATGACTTTCCTAAGAAGCACAATATTTTTGTATTTTTCTGATTTTTTTTTATTTTTTTGTAAGATGAAACTAAAACTTAAACCGAAAATCTTTTTAGCGTTTTTAGGAAATTTCTCCCCCTAAACTTTTGCATTTATGAAATAAATCAAAATTTTGAATAAGCTAAAAACTAAGAAAAATATTTTTGGTAACAGAACCTGCGACCTTTTAATCAAAGTAAATCATTTTCAGACACTCAACTAGAAAGTTGAATCTTGCCAAATCAAAAGCCTTTGTAAAAATATCAGTGACATTCTTATCAGTAGATACCTTCTCAAGATGCATGAGTTTTCTTTCAAAACAGTCACGAATATGATGCACTCTAATGTCTATGTGCTTAGTTTTAGAGTGTCGGACTGGATTCTTAACAATTTATAATGCAGCTTTATTATCACAGAAAATAGGAGAGTCACAGAAATTCAAACCGTAATCCAGCAATTGGTGTTGCATCCATATAACCTGGGAGCAACATGCAGATGCGGCGACATATTCAGCTTCGGCAGTAGAAGTCGAAACGGTGGTCTGTTTCTTGCACTGCCATGAGACGAGTCTCTCCCCCAGAAACTGACATCCTCCAGTTGTTGATTTTCTATCCAGATTGCAACCTCCATGATCACTGTCAGTAAAAGCAAACAAGTTAAATTATGAATCCTTTGGATACCAAAGGCCTAGCCGAGGCTTGCCCTTCAAGTATTTAAAAATTCTTTTGACGGCATTTAGGTGAGAAAGTTTCGGATTAGCCTGATATCGTGCACACTGGCAAACCGCAAACATGATGTCTGGACGGCTAGCGGTCAGGTACATTAGCGAGCCAATCATTAACATGTAGAGATGTTGGTTAATTCCTGGTTCACCTAGATCTGGAGTAAGAACAGGACGAGTTGTCATGGGAGTCGATGCCAGTTTGGAGTCAGCAAAATTGAACTTGATTAGTATGTCATTAACATATTTGGCCTGATGCATTAGGATTCCATCATCACTTTGCATAACCTATAACCCCAGAAAGAAAGCCATTTCTCCCATTGAACCCATTTCAAACTTTTTATTCATCACTTCTTCAAACTCTTTGCACAGTATAGCATTCGTTGATCCAAAGATGATATCATCAACATAGATTTGGACAAGAATAAGATCGTCTCCCAGCTTCTTAATGAATAATGTTCGATCTATGGCTCCCCGGGGGTAGCCATTAGCTCTGTCAGAGTGGCATACCATGCACGTGGTGCTTGTTGTAAGCCATACAAAGCTTTGTCTAGTTTATAGACATGATGTGGGTGATTTGTGTCTTCAAACCCCGGTGGTTGACACACGTAGATCTCTTCTTAAACATTTCTGTTTAGAAAAGCTATCTTCACATCCATTTGAAACACCTTGAAATTCATGTACAAGGCATAGGCCAAAAAGATTCGAATGGCCTCGAGTCTTGCAACTGGTGCAAATACTTCTTCATAGTATATCACTTCTTGCTGATAAAATCCTTGCACAACCAATCGTGCTTTATTCCGAACAATAATACCACTGTCATCTTTCTTGTTTCTGTAAACCCAACGAGTACCAATGGGAAACTTACCTTATGGTAGTGGCAGAAGTTCCCAAACCTTTAGTTTTTCAAACTGCATCAACTCTTCCTCCATAGCCTCCACCCAGCTTGCCTCACTCAAGGTCATTTTGATGTTCTTTGGCTCAATTTGAGATATGAAAGCAGAGTACAAACATATATTGATTACTCCGGATTTGCTTCTTGTTCTCACCCCATCAGAGAGGAGACCAATGATGTCCTCTACAGGATGATTCATATGAATTCTTGATTGTGGAACCTCTTCTTCTTGTATCATTTCAGGTAAGTTGGTGATATGCTGATCAGCTTCTTCAGTAATGGGAACCGGCTCCTCAATAACATTAGAGTCAGGAATCGTATCCTGTATTGCAGGATCACTGCCAGATGCAGCAATTTCCTGTGAAGCATGACCACTGCCAGATGCAGCAGTCTCATTGTTGATGGGATCAACGATGTGGTGATCACTCTCTTGAGAAGAGGATTCAACAGCTCTAGAGGAAGAAGATGATGCTTGATCAGGTTTTTCATCAATCCTTTAATCGATTGTGTTGTACTTGCAGAAACCATCATCTGATACAGCAGAAACATCATAATAAACATTAAATAGCTTAAACACAGAATCATAATCAAATAACCAATTTGGACCAGTATCCACATCAGTTTTATTGAGCTCCTGCCAATCAATGTAGTATGATTCCACTATCTGCTTTGTTCTCTTGTTGTAAACCCTGTAAGTTGTCTTACTGGATGAGTAACCAACGAAGTAACATTCATCAGCCTTTGCATCAAATTTGGATCTAACCTAGTCATTATGAAACAGTGTGCATAGGCATCCAAATGCTCTAAAGTGACTGACCTTCGGCTTCTGATGAAACATAATTTCATACGGAGTCTTCAAGTGATGCTTGTTGAATAGCACCCTGTTTTGCACATAACATGCTGTATTGATTGCTTCAGCCCAGAAGAATACAAGCAATTTGGAGTCAGAAATCATTGTTCTTGCAGCTTCTATTAGAGTACGATTTCTTCGTTCAGCAACTCCATTTTGTTGAGGAGTTCTAGCAGCACTGAACTGTCTTGCAGTTCCCTTTTCAGCCCAAAAGCTATCAAGAACTTCGTTACAAAATTATGTCCCGTTGTCGCTTCTGATAATTTTGATCTTCAAGTTCAGTTGATTTTCAACAAGTATCATGAACTGCCTAAGAATATCTGCAGTCTCACTTTTCTTACTAAAAAAGAACACCCAAGTAAATCTTGAGTAATCGTCAGTAACAACAAGACAGTAAGATTTTTTTCCAAGACTCATCACACTTACGGGACCGAAAAGATCCATGTGTAGTAACTGAAGAACATATTCAATTGAATTAAATAGCTTGGGTTTGTGTGGAAGTTTATGTTGTTTGCCTTTAGCACATGAAAAACATTTTTCAACTTCACAAAATTCTTTTAAAGGCAAACCGACCACATGTGCTCCTTTAGCAATTCTATTTAGGTTTTTCAAATTTATGTGACCTAAACGACGATGCCAAAGCATTGATTCATTCTCGGAAGCTTTTGAAAACAAACCGGTATAAGCTGACTCGTTATTTATATCCAACAAATATGAGTCCTTACACCTCGGTGTTCTCATTAAAATCCAATCCTCAGGGATAACGAACCCTGGTTTTAAAATCAAACACTCTTTATCAGTAAAATGAGTTGAAAACTTTTTGTCACAAATTTGAGACACACTTAACAAGCTGTGATTTAATTCAGACACATACTTCACATCTTCGAAATAGAGAGTACCATTAGTGACAGTACATTTCATTGTGATTTTCCCACCTTTATCAACTACAAAGGAAACATACCCTCCATCGAACATTTTAATGTCGTGAAGCTAAGAGATGTCTCATGTCATATGTCGGGAACAACCACTATCAACATACCAGAGGTTGTTGACATGCCTCCTTGGTTGTCCCTGCATGGTAGAACACATTAATTAGTAACTGGAACCCAAGCCATTATTGTCTCGGGTTGTCCTAAATCATGTAGGTATGAAACTTCTTGCAATTTCATCTCTCTTTTGTCATTAAACTCAACTGGTGTTGTTTGTGCACTAGGTTTTCGTTTCCAATCAGGTTTTTGTTTTTCAAAATTTGAGCTCACTGTTGGAGTGACGACCTTTTTCTTTTCCCGTTCTAGATTTTATGGGTTTCTCAACTTTCTTTTGTTTATGTTTGAAAACATTATTTTCTTTAACATGACGTTGAGATTTGTGCACAACACCAGTTCTTTTATCCGATTGTTTATCATTGGGCCTTTTATAATGTTGGGCCATGCGTCCTTTAGACATGTGTGGCCTTTGATATAAATTATCCCTTTGACTAAGATTCGGACATCTACCAGAGTCTTCAGGATTGTGAACGCAGTTTCGAGCAAAGTGTCTGGGATTCCCACACACATAACACGTTTGCCTTCTCGGATACGGGGCATAGTATCCGATGTCCCATGATGATGACCATTGAGGAGAACTTGTGAAGTAACCTGCAGTTTCACAGTTCTTAGAAAACCTTCTATCATGCAGTTGATCATCATTATAATTTCTTTGATAAGACTTTGAAATGTAACATCCCGGAATACCGGAAACAAACGAGTCGGGTTGAGGAGCGACCCGAACCCGAATTTAGCACGGTAATAAAGGGAGTTGTCTAAAGAGTACGTGTTTAATTACGAATCGGACTTATATGGTCATTATCGAACAGTTCAAGATTTTAACGCAAAGGGAACATTAATACAAGGGTCTGGTGTAATTATTGATTATATTTAATCCACTTAAGAGAAACCCTAAGCCATTCTCGGCTAGGTCTCGTGCGACGGCAGCAAGCATTCTAACGGAGGGCGAGTCACCGGAGAAAGAGGAGGAACGCGGTGGTCGCGCAGCAGTTTCAAGAAAGGAGCGACACATCAAAGCAAGGTAATCCTTGTTAATCACTCCACTTCACATTTTTGTTATGATTCTAGTTTAAAAATCCGAATAGGTTTTGGTTGGATCGTTTTGCCGTGAACGACGAGGGAAGGGGAGGGTTGAGATGGTGAGCCGAAGGTAGAACTCGGCGATGCTCCGCGTAGAAGGTGCATGGCGGGGGCAAGTAGGATGGACGACGGCGAGGGTGACGGACTGTGGTGGTAGTTCGATGGCCATGGTGACCCGTAAGGGGCTATTGGTCGTCGACCGAAAGAGAAAGAAATACAAGGTTTGGGTTTCGGGTGCGAGAAGAGGAGGCGGCTGTTGCGACGACTCACGGTGGTGGTGGCAGCCTGCGTTGTGGGCACGGTGGAGGCATGGGAGGCGGCACACGGTGTACGGTGACAGGAGACACAGGGGTTACAAGATGGCAAGACGGCGGCTACGGTGGGTGCTGTGGTGGCACGTCGTGGCAGTGGACGGCGGGAGACGAAGGTCGGGATGCACTAGGCGGGTGCGGCTATGCGTGTGCGGGACGATGACGTTGTGGCAAATTATGAATGATCTTGGGGGTGAGCCGGTTGACGTGGGTTGCATGGAAGCAAGCCATGTATGCATACGAGTTCAAAACGGGTTTAGGATAACCCGGATTAAGCGGAGTCGTTTATATTTATGTAGAAACGACACATTGATAGAGTGTACACTGACTGTGTGATAACACGTTAACAGGTTCGGGTTCGTACGAGGAAGCGTTGCAGTGCTTGAGAGGGATCTTCATATTGGTGAGTTTCTAATCCCCCTTCTTTTAAACGTTTTACTGTTTTGGGGCTATCGTAACACATTCACGTGGTATTAATATAATTAATCGTGTTAAGGGTCACGGGTTATAAACCAATATGAGTTGAGCATAAATTGCTTAATTAAGATTCGTAGGGTCATGGTGTGCTCATAGAAGTGTGTGAGTTATAAAGACAAGATATTAATGTGCGACGGGTTAAAGGTTAGGCTGGGAGAGTTGGGCCTATAGTTAAAAGGGTTATGATTGCAGGTGGGGTATGTTGTGTTAGTGTCGTGTGCAAGGTGCAGGGTGGTTAATGAGTCCTGCATACGATGTGTGTTATTAAATGTTCATACTTGTGTTGTGTGCTTGTGTCATAGTCCACGGGACACGACGGGTATTGTGTTTGCGTCTTTGTCTTTATGACATGGCAAACGGGATCATGGAGGACGGGGTCCTTCGGGATGTCACCAGGGGTGATATTTATTTAACAGGTTAATGATAAGCTCGGGGTGTGTTAATGCCCTGATAAGGGTAACCCTGACGAGGGTGCAGTGATGAGGTATGTGTTTGCATGCGTACATATATGTGTTAATTTGCATGCTAGTGATCAGTCATATTTATTGTGTATGACATTGTGTTAATGTGACGTGTTGAATGTGACGTGTAGAGTTAGACTGAACGTTGAGTCAGGACTTGTGACGTGCCATGCATAAGAGTCGTGTTAGTTACTTGTGAGAGCCTTGGTTAAGGTCGGATGTGTTAATGTCTAAGGTAGGTGGTGTTAACCTAGAGTTTGAGTTAAGGTGTGTTCTTGGATACGAGTCATTGGCATAGTATGTTGAGTCTATTCTGTAGTGATTGTAAGGTTGTTATTATTTATATTGGTAGTACGGGTTGAGTCTTGGGTGATAACGGTTAGGGGATGTCGTGTGATGGCAAGGGATTAGTCATTCGCTAATAAAGCGTAATTATATTTTATAAGGACCGGTGGGTCCTGAGTGAAGTAAACCGAAGAACTTGGTGTGATGGTTTTTATTTAAACTGAACTATTAGAACTCAGTCAGCGTAGTTGAGGTTGTGTGTGCGTTAGATTGTTTGCAGGTAAGCGGGTATGGACGCATCTTGGCTTGGAAGCGGCGTTACTCGGATCAGTGTGCGGGAATTCGTAAGGTAAACCTAATAGCATTAAATGGTCATAAATGAGTTTTGAAAGACTTCCGTTGTAGTTTGAATTGCAATAAATGTGTTTTTAATGAAAATGACCGGTTATGAGAACCAACTATATGATGACCGGGTTGGGGTCTTACATGAAATTACTTCTATCATCATTCCTAACATTTTATTCAAAAGCACGATGATGATTATCAAATTTAGCATAAAGTTCTCTTTTGGTAAAACGTTGAGGCACTTTCTTTGAATCAGACTGACTTGTGGATGGTTTACTGCTTTCACGGTTTGACGAGCAGTTTTTGTTTTTAACAAATTGATGATTCTTGCCATTTACAATCTGTGCTTTTTCTTTTTCTAAGGTCCCACCTTTCACAAAGGTGGATTTCAAAATTGATTTTTTGTTATTCTTAATTTTAACCGCACTACTTTCAAAACCAACTTTCAAATCAGAATTAACAAAAGTAGCAGCAGACAAAGTATTTTTGAAAGAGAAAGACTTTGAATTAAAAACATGATCCTCCTCCTCAATATTTCTTTCACAGTTCTCCACTATGCCCTCTACTAATCCTGTTACTGCACAAGACTTAGACATGTTAGAAACATTCACATGTTGTATCGAGGAACCACTAATCATGGGAGTGGACTGTGTGGATGAAGAAGATTGAACTGGTTTACGGCCTACACCATACTCCATTTCAACATCTTCATGTTGAACATTTGGCATAGGAGTGAAATTGCCATTAAAAGGATGTTCAATAGCATGATAGCCTAATCCTGGATTCCCTACTTTCCTGACTTGAGAGTCTATCATGTCATAGACTACGGATCGAGAGTGGTCAATTTTCTCGATTGTCAGCTTAGTGTTTGCCAATTGAGTCACAGCGTCATTTAGCTTCAAACTAAGGTCGTCTATTCATTTTAATGCATCACGATAATGACATTCCTTATTGCTAAAATCCATTTCTAGCTTTGAAAAATCAGTTTTTCCTGCATCATATTTATCTTTAAATAATTTTTCATAATGCTTGTACTCAGCATTGGCATGCCTAAGTTGATTTATTTCTTTTATGAGCAATTCATTATCATACTTATATCTATTTATTTTCTCTACACAATTATTAGAACAGATATTAGTATGTACCTCAGAATCTTCAATCTTTGCCATGAGAGCATGGTTTGACACCTTCATTGACAGTTCATTGATTTGATCTCCCCAATCATATCTTGTAGTTTGCTTAGTCACCAATGCTTTGCTATCACCAGTTGCAGCTGCTTCCTTCTCTTCTGATGTGCTTGAAGAGCTTCCCTTCTCTACTTTGGGTTTTGGACATTCCCTAGCAAAGTGACCAGTTTTACTGCAATTGTAGCACCTCAGGTTGGACTTGTCAAAACCTATCTTCTTTGTACCAGACTCTATCCCATCAAAAGAATTTTTGCCAGTCCTTTTAATAAACCTCTTAGCACGATGCACAGCCATTTCCATGAGCCACTTGATATCCATTTCTTCCAAGTCATCCGGATGTATTTGATCTGTGTCATCTTGAATTAGATTAGCCGGAGAGAGCTTTCCAGCTAGCTTACAATTGTAGCTGCTCATGAAAACACTAAACAAAGCAACATTGCATTTCAACAACCTTGGCATCATTTGAGTATGGTGATTTACTTTGTTTGACAGATGTAGCAAGAGCTGTCTGATTTGAAACAGTAGACAAGTTTGGTATGTATGTAGAGGACATACTGGAGAGTAAGGCATTTCCCTGAGACATTAAATGATCTGTTTCTGATGAAAACATCTTCAGTCTTTGCTGATAGTCCATCTCATATGACCTTAGGATGGATATAAGTTCACTGAGAGGAGTGGTATACATGTCCTTAGTTCTCTTGATGGTAGTTATGTTGAAATTCCGAGAGGAGTGGTATACATGTCCTTAGTTCTCTTGATGGTAGTTATGTTGAAATTCCAGTTCAATGGCAGTGAGTTGAGGAGTTTCTTGTTCACTTCACCGTTCGTCATCTCAATACCTGCACTATTCATCTCAGTCATCAAGTGCGTGAATCTATTGATATGAGATTCCATACTCTCCCATTTCACATACTTGAACATGTTGAATTTTTGTCTTAGTATATCCTTTTGACTTTCTCTCATGTCAGAATTTCCTTCAAACCTTTCCACCGGTGCATCCCAAAGAGATTTCGCGGTCTTGAATTTTTTAAACCTTTGAGCAATTTTAGTTAACAAGGCCATGGTTAACCCTGCATAAGCTTTAAGGATTTCTTCAGCCACATATAGATCAGGATCCTTGGGAATAAACTCATTCTTCTCATTCCTGACCATAAGAATCTGAGGACCATTTTCATTAGACTTCCAGATAGATAAATCCTTATATTTGGCGAAGTTCTCATATCGGTACTTCCAGTTATCAAAGTCATTAGCATTGGTTAGACGTGGAGGTCTACTTAAGGTACCAATTTCATTGTCCATGGAGTTAGTATCAGTTATTTCTTAACTACAGATACTCACAAGAAAAATCAGCAACGAGATTAACCGCAAACTTATACGATTACCGCAAACTTCAAAGTGTACCGTAAACTTGGAATGAACCGTAAACTTGAAGACTAACCGCAAACTTGGAAGTGAACCATAAACTTGAAGACTAACCGCAAACTGGGAAGTGAACCGCAAACTTGGAGACTAACCGCAAACTTGGATTCAAACCACAAACTTGAACAATAACCGCAAACTTGGATTCAAGCCGCAAACTTGAACAATAACCACAAACTTGGATTCAAACCACAAACTAGAACTCAACCGCAAACTTGGGGTCAGTTAAATTGGGAAGCTAAAAATAGGAAATACCACAAACTCAAGACCACAAAATTGATGACTGCAAACTTCAACAACCGCAAAGTTAATAACCGCAAACTTCAACAACCGCAAAGTTGATAACCGCAAACTTTCAGACTATGAAATTAACAGCTAAAAACTTTGATTTTCAGGCCAAAAATCCACTGATTTGACCGCAAAGTTCAACAATAGTGACAGAAACACAATTCCGAATCTTGTCAGTGTCTAGAAACTCTTCAAAAAGCACAAGTCAGTTTAAACAAATGCTAAAACACTAACTTTGATACCTCACGAGTCAAAGAAATCCGTTGCAAGCTTCACCAATGAGCGCTAAGGCTCTGATACCAATTGTATGGTCCGGATTCCTTGGGATCTTCAATCAACGGATTCAACAACGTATTGAACCTGGCGGAAACAGACTCGACACGTGACTTGTACGTAGAATCAAAGAGGACGAGACACAATTTACCATCAAACGATTTGTATATTGATTGAAACACTGAAAACACAATACAAGACCGTTCAACAACTCGTCCAACCGATTACAGAAAACAAAACAACTATTTATACTAATTACAAGTAATCGGTTGGGCTTGGGCCTGGTCCGCAAACTTCAAGTATGCGGCTAGGCCATGAAGTATGCGACTAGGCCATGAAGTATGCGGCCGCATACTTCCAAAATATCGTCTTTCGAACTTCCCGGTAATCTCTTGATGCGTTAGCCTATTAGGATTGATCCTTACAAAGTTGACGACCTTAAGGGAAAGCAGGCTGAACAGTCCACAGCTTGTACAAACAATGATGACAATGATCAAGGAGGTGGAGATGATGGAAGTAAAGATCAAGGAGATTATCAAGATGACACTTAAGGGAGTGATCCATTCAACTTTGATTTTGAAGGAGACCTTACATATCCAAAAGACAATGACTCTCCTAGTCACTTGGATTCAAATCTAGCCAAAGACATTCAAGATGAAAGAGCTGAGAGTTCATCAGATTCAAAGATGGAAAGACTGAATCAAGACATCGATGATGAAGTACACATTCCAAGCTCAACTACATATGTGTCTGAGAGGGTTGACACTAGCAAATCCTCAAAGAAAGAGCGACCTCCCCGGAGGCTTCCTCCTGGTCCACCCTCTGAAACTTATGTAACTGTTAACATAGAAAGCTACAATTCAAATAGAGGGGACAGGTCAGGTATTGCTTCTTGGGCTTTTGATTCAGAGAAAAATATGTATGTAATAAAGAGAAAGAGTGGTCGTTTGGAATACTATAAGAGTGCTAATGACTTTAGCTCGTTGACTAAACTCGATCTTCAACAGCTAAACGAGGCCTATTTTGAGAATAGAGGGAGAAATGGACCAGCTGAGATGTTTTGCACATTTCTGAATGAACAGTGTTTAACAAACACTGCTAAAATGAAAACAGCTGAGTCCAAGATGAAAAAGGCTAAAGGAGTTAAAGATCCTCACACAGGTAAGGACTGGTACAATGTAATCTGGCCTGCTCCCAAGACAGTCAAGATAGTCCCCGTTCACAAGAAGATGCAAGTGAATACTCTAAGAGACTTTCAATACTGGGCGTACGATCCAATTACAGCTGAAGCATTAATAGTTGCTGATCAAGCAGAGCTGAGGATACTGGATCCATTTAATTTGTCAAAGTTCAGTGAACAAGACATCAAAGTGTTAGCAAGAAGCCAGATTCGGCATGAGCAGCTATGGGAAGAACAAGCAAATATTTTTACTGTTGTTGCTACTGACATCTTGAGGAAGAAGTTGTACGCAGGGAGTGGAGATCATGGTGAAGACATCAATTTTTGAAGACATGAAAGCTTACTCCTAGGGGGATATTGTTGGACCTAGTTTCAGTGTATGATAAAGCTTTATTTTGTGTAGTGTAACCGTAAACTGGGGTTCACGGTTTAGGAATTCTGGGCCAGCCTTTGGGCCGAGTACATGTGTAATGGGCTAGTTGTTTAGACTAAGTATAAATACATGTATACCCTAACCGTGTGAGGTTAGCGGCTGTGTTTGTTTTTCTTTGTAATCTCTCCAAAGCAATATACGAGTTTTTACAAGTGTTTCGTTGTTCTTGAATCACCACGATTACTAGTTTCCGCCTAGTGCTTGTGAGAGTTTGATAACATGTGTGTTTTCATTAGTGTATTCATCAAAGATCCAAAGGATTGGGACTTACACAAAGATGCAATCTTGAAAACCAAATAAGCTAATACTGACTAACTCGGATCGAAAGATGCAAACTTTTGCCTTGATTCGTCCTCCAAACTCCCAAAATCGCCTCTGGACTCCCCTTAGACGGCTAATAATCGAACTCCTGGAATACTGGGGATCATAATATATTTAAATCGAATTAGGGTTTTTTTTCTCGGATTTTCCATCTCTCGCATACCGCGAGAGATTTATCCTGGTCCTTTGCGTATCGCGAAGGACAATTTATTCGCGCCCGGATTTCTTCTTTGTTGCGTACCGCGAGGAGTCTCTGCTCATTCTTCGCGTACCGCGAAGGGACTATTTTCAGTATTTTTTTCACTCTTGAACTTCGGGCTTCATTCTCGTGCTTAGTTTCTTTGGATTTTCACTTGTATTCATCATAAGCACCTAAAAACATAAGAAAGACTAAAAACGAACCAAAAACGACTAAAAACAAATAGAAAACTACTTAAAACGACTCGAAAACAAACGAATAAAGATGTGTGCTTTGCACTACATCAGTCGTCGTCTATCTCTTTTTCACATATCCAAACATCCCAATCTACCTTCTCTTACCTTATCCGATATACATGCGACCCCCAGTTTCTGACGTATAACATCATTTCTTATCTGATCCATCCTTGTGTTCCCATATATCAACACAGCATCCTCATCTCTATAACTTCGAGCTTTCGCGATTGTGCTTTCTTGATGGCCCAACATTTGGTTCTGTAAAACATAGATGGTCGAACTGTCACCCTATAAAATTTTCCCTTTAGTCTCGTTGGGAACCGCCAGTCACACAACCTGCCCGGATGCTGTGAACTACATCATCGTCTATGTCCCCTTCACTTTGGACAAAAGATCTTAAATACTTGAACTTGTATGTCCTTGGTACCACTAGACCTTCAATACTAATTTTGGTGTCCTTATCGTTTGCACCGCTAAAGTTACATTAGAGGTACTCTGTTTTAGAGTGACTTATCTTTAAGTCTTTACGCTGTGATGATGCTCGTCGCTCCGCTAGCCTCTCGTTCAGACTCAATTTACTTTCCACTACTAACACAAAATCATCTGTGAAGTTGTGAACAAGATTGTCTCCTCAATCGACTTACAGAAAAACACATATTATCTGACATGTATTATTACCATAATTTTATTAGACCGTTTTAGATGTATAAATTCTTGAATGACCATCGATGATTTGTAGAAATACTTTACGCAGAATTTGCACATAACACACAATGTTTTAATATTTGAAGTTTATCATCATAGTTTAGTTGTTTTTAAGAAACATGATTTTTCAGTTGCATTGATTGTTTTATTGCAACCTGACTTCCAAAACAAAATGAAAATGTAATATTTTCCTCATTTGTTACATATCGTGTGTATGGGAAAGTTTGATGAGCTTTTTAGTTAAGAAAACTCAAACTCGTCAATACCCTACTAACAAACAAGATGTGATAAATAACTATGGGTGTTCAAAACCGGATATCCGTGAACGGATACGGATTCGGATAATAATCGGATGTCCGAATCGTAGATGAAATCAAACAAAGATGCATAGATATGCACAATTCTCAAAAGATTAAACCCAATTGATTATATGATAGCTTGCAACTAACAGATTGGACTAAAAAATTGTGTGCGCGATACAAAACCAAAATAAAAGTTAAACAAACATATAGCAAAGGTAGATAGGTGGTGTTTCCCCAAACTTAAAAATCCAAATCACATACATTACCCATCGATTAAGAACAAATTGAATATGAAAATTGTAAGTGAAGATGACTGGAGAACGGAGATGGCTTCTGCAAAGAAAACCCATATGATTGACAGTCCCAATCAATAGAGAGACGAATGGAGAACGGAGATGGCGATTAGAGTTCGTGGTGACAGGATGTAAACTTACTGGAAGGAAGATGAAGATGAGAACTCGGAGTGCGATGGCGACCGGAATGAAAACTTTAAGTGAAGACAGAAGATGAAAACGAGAAGTTCGATCTTAGAAATGGATATGGCGATTTGGGATTTAGGGATCTACAAAGATGAAGATGAATCTTAGAAGTGAAGAATGGGGGAACAGAAAACTAGTGGACCTACATACAATATACCTAATCGATATAATAAATAATTAAATATATTATATAAATATTAAAAAATTTCGGATATTTTAGATATCCGAATATCGGAATTTTTTTAAAACAACTATCCTAATCCGAATTTTCGGATATCCAAAATTCAGACATCCGAATTTTCGGATAATTCGGGTTCGAATTTTCGGATTTTTCAATCGAATATTCGGATTCGGATTTCTTTTAACACCCCTATAAATAACAGCTTGTGTTAAACAAGCGTTTCGACTTTCGAGAGGTATGACAACTAGTAGAAGCGAAATTTGAACATGAAGAATCATGTGCGTACCACTGCACCACCATCACCCTTAGAAGGTTAAGTTTGATGAACCTTGATCCAACCACAGTAACAATATTTCAGTTTTTCACTAATAGTGACCGCACGTTGGCCCACATACAACTTTCGTGTGCTCAAGAAATTTTAAAACCATAACTTCACTTGTATCGAGAAATAAAATACAGCAATCATATTACACAGAATTACTCTATATGCTCAAGAGATGATACAGTTAAATGATTTTCAACAGTAAACACAAACTCAAACCATAACCTGTCAATAAACCTGCTGCACCAAGAAACCGACAATCAAGTTACACAAAACGAAGGATCGATCTCTTCTTATGTGTCTTCCATGTAGGCAAGTCTCCACCAACACTACCTCCCTCATCCACACCAACATGTTCATTCTTCGGGGACCTTGACCTTTTTAATGTTGACTCTGACCCGCGTTCGGTTGTTCCCTCACTTACAATTTTCAATTCCAAAACATCATCTTCTACATAGTTAGAACTTGTGGGCTGGTCCCTTCTTGATTTACCAGGATGCTCACCATGTTCAACAGCCTTCATAAACTGCCAATCACTAAGCGTGTCAGCATACACTACGTCTTTTCTTCGTCTTTTTCCAGATAGATTAGCGGTTTCATAGTCAAACCCTTTGCCCCTCATGTCTTTTGGGTTGTCGGGTTTAGTATAAGCCCAATCCGGTACCTCATGATCTTCCATAAGGCGAGATCTGTATCTTTCTTTTTGTCTTCTTTCATCATCCATCTTCTCAAAAAGCCAGAACTCTTTGTCTGATCGGGCCGTTAGACGATTAATTTCTCTCTCACTTGGTGTATCTGTTCCAAGTGAACTTGTACCCCTACGCATCACCTCTTTAAGCATCTCTCTCCTATCTTGAGCTGCAAAAGAAATAAAAAGACATCAACTTCAACCTCCATGTGCATTAGGTTCTTACTAAAAGTAATTTATGGTATAAAATCTTAATGAATATTATTGATACCAAGCAACCCTATTTATAGGGAGAATACAAAACACAAAATAACAAACCCTAGCACTATTTTAGGAATAGATATCTACAAATCTATACAAATATTCGAATAATAATAATAGTGCTAATATTCCCCCGCAGTTTGAGCGGGAGGCGGACAAACGCTCAAACTGGATCTGAACTGCTGAAAAGGTTGCCTTGGAATGCCTTTGGTGAAGATGTCAGCATATTGCATGGATGAAGGGACATGTAAGACCCGTATATGACCAAGTCGAACTTTTTCTCGGACGAAATGTATATCAATTTCAATGTGTTTTGTCCGTTGTTGAACCGGATTGTCGGATAAATAAACGGCAGAGACATTATCACAAAAAAACAACTGTAGCTCGCTGTAAAGGGACATGTAACTCAAGTAGCAAGTTAAGTGTCCAGGTGGCTTCTACCACTGCGTTGGCCACGCCCCGGTATTCTGCTTCGGCACTGGATTGGGAGACCGTATGCTGACGTTTCGATGACCAAGAGATAAGGTTATTGCCAAGAAAAACACAATAGCCACTGGTGCGGGAGTCCGGGCAACCGCCCCAGTCAGCATCAGAATAGGCCACTAATGAGTGAGTAGGAGAACGAACAATCCGGAGGCCATAGTCAATTGTACCATGTAGATACCGAATAATCCGCTTCATAATGGCAAAGTGAGGTTCTCGTGGCTCGTGCATGAACAAGCACACTTGCTGGACAGCATAAGAAATATCCGGCCTAGTGAATGTTAAGTACTGAAGAGCCCCGGCCAGGCTTCGGTATAATGTAGGATCCGGAAAGAGAGGGCCGTCAGAGGCGCTGATTTTAGCCGAGAGATCCACGGGTGTGGTGCATGGCTTGCATGCGGTCACAGAGGCCCGAGCAATAATGTCTTTGGTGTACTGTGGCTGTGAGAAGAACAAGCCATTGGTGTGTCTGGTAACCTTGATACCCAGAAAATAATGTAACTGGCCCAAATCTGTCATGGCCCAATAGGATACGAGGAAGGTTGTTGGGCTGGGCGTGTATGTTGCTGGTAGCGTCCCCGTCCCCTTCCACCCCTGTTGTTTCGATATTGACCCCGTCCCCGTCCCCGACCACGATTGTTGAAATAATAAGAGTTACTGGTGGGGTGTTGCTCCGGTGCCGATGGAGTGGCAAGGACAGCGGTAGAAGACTTTTGGCGTGCCGCAAGTCGGTGAAGTTCCAATTGAAGCATGCTCCGTGCTGTATCCCATGTGGTGCTGCTTTGATTGATAAAGGTTGCCACTGTGTCGTACTCCTGTGGAAGACCACGAACCAGTTGTAGTACCAAGCGAGATTCAGGCACGAGACTGTCCACGTCCCCAAGTTGGTCAGCAATATCCTTTAGCCGCTGACAGTAATCGTCCATAGAAGAGCAAGCGGTGAGAGTTAGATTGCAAAACTCACTTTCTAAGGCGGCGGCTCGTGAGCCTTTATTAATGAGGAAGATTTTTTCTATCTTTAACCATGCGGCTCGAGCTGTAGCGTCTGTGTCAAGGACCCGGGCAAGTAAATCGTCCGATAGGGTGCTAAAGATCCATTGAAGAACCAGTGCATCAATCTCCTTCCAAACGCCGTAGTCGTCGGCGTTTTCGTCGGGTGGTTGTGTTTCATCAATATGGTCCAAGACTTTGTAAGCAATGGCATGAAGCTTAAAAAGTTTGGTCCATGATGAGTAGGTAACCTTAGAGCCGTCAAGGGTGCGAACCTTTGTTTGAATGTTTGTTACCGAGTATGCCGGATGGAGGGTAGCAGAAGGTTGTTTGGGATCGCTGGTCTCGCCCTTAGTTTCAACCATGACAGAAACTTGGGTAGATCGGCAGAAGGTGGTAACAAAGCAGAAAGAAGAAAACGGGAATTAGGGTTTTCTTTAGAACCGTAGCTCTGATACCATAAAAGTGGTTTATGGTATAAAATCTTAATGAATATTATTGATGCCAAGCAACCCTATTTATAGGGAGAATACAAAATACAAAATAACAAACCCTAGCACTATTTTAGGAATAGATATCTACAAATCTATACAAATATTCGAATAATAATAATAGTGCTAATACTTACCATATTTATATACGATATATGTAACCGTTTATAGAATCTAATAACGTGTGTTAATTAAAGCTCATGATAATCCAAAAAGACTAACCTGTGGAAGTTGTATTAAACAATCCAGCCTGTATAACTTTAGCATCAATGCCCATCTTCTGTTTAGCGCGCTCCAATATCACCTCTTCAACTGACCCAACACTGACCAAAACAAACACCCTGACTTCCTTCTTTTGACCAATACGGTGGGCACGATCCTCTGCTTGCTGGTCCATCTGCGGATTCCAGTCACTATCAAAGATAATCACAGTATCAGCGGTCTGTAAATTAAGACCAAGACCTCCTGCACGGGTGCTTAAAAGAAACATGAAATAAGGAGAGTCGGGAGCATTAAATTGTTTTAACAAAGTGCCTCTTTCTTCAGTCTTGGTTGTCCCATCGAGCCTGAGATACTTAAACTCATGAAGTTGGAGATATACTTCAAGAATGTCCATGAGGCGAGTCATTTGAGAGAAAAGCAGAACTCTATGCCCGGCTCTATGAAGTTTAGGTAATAAACGATCAAGTAGTTCAAATTTTCCAGATGCTCTCACTATTTCTTCCTTGTGCCAAATGTATTCACCGGTAAATAGGTAAGGATGGTTACAACATTTTCTCAGCTGCATTGATAGATTCTGCAAACTTTTAGATTTACCCGTTCCTGCAAGCACACCATGTTATTAGTACAAATACAAATTTTTATAATTTTCATTATTGCATAATCAAGAAGAAAAAGAATAAAAATATTTTAAATGCAGAATCTTGTGATTGTAGTTCTCTGTACTGCCTATTGCCATGCACGCACTTAGGGTGGATATCTAGACAAGATGGTGAACATCCTAAGCAACAATAGAGTTACTAAAATAATCAGAAAATGGGATTATGATTTATGAGCATGCTACAAGAATGTTGCTGATGACAACCAGAAGGTATGAGACCATAGATAGAGTTTTGGTTTTTAAAAGGAGACCACAGATGGAAGTAATTAGATATTAAATGAAGAAAAATAGGGTCGAATCATAATTATAAAACTAATTATTTGTCACTTTTTGTATTCAGATTTCTTAGATGTAATTATCTATTAATAGAACTTGTTTGATCTAGTATTTAACAAGGGTATTAAAAAAATAGAACATCGACCAATAAAGAACATCAATTTCACTTCAAGTGTCAAATAATGTGGTATTCATTGCCCTAAGCTTGGTTTAAAAAAGCGCGAGGCGAGGCGAAGCGTTTCGGTCCCAAAATCCGAGGCGCCACGCCTCAAGCGCGAGGCGAGGGTTTCACGTATGCGAGGCGCTAAGCTAAAAAAAGTAATAAAAAATTTAGTAACATTCTTAAAACCTCCCACTAAATGTTGTTTTCAGTCTAAAAACTCCTCCTTTGAGTAATTTTCACAAAACTTGCAAGAAATATTCGTCCTATTCAAGAAAAAACTGATTTAAGTAAAGAGGAACTGCAATTGGAACTCAAATTCATAACAAAAAAGTGAAAAAAAACGTGAAAATACATGAAGCGGCGCCTCACCTCGCCTCGCGCCTCAAGCCTGAGGCGGCGCCTCAGGGCGCTTCATGTATCCTGGGCGCCTCAGCCATTTGAGGCGTTTTGCCCAGCGCCTCGCGCTTAAGGCAGCGCCTCAGGGCGCTTTTTTAAACACAGGCCCTAAGTGATGAAACCCAGTGTTGTAAAAATCGGAATTAATCGGAAATCAGTAAATTCCTTTGTAAATTTGGGCTAGTCGGACAGTTAATCGGAAATCAGGGCTAGTCGGCCCAAATCGGCCTTTTAAATATATTTTTTTTTTCATTTATCACTTAATTTTTAATAAAATTACAAGTTTCATCCTCAAAATTATAGTTTAAACAAAATTAACCAAGACTTTTACATTTTTTTTCATTTATCACTTATTCATTAATAAAACTTCAAGTTTCATCCTCAAAATGGTAATTTTAACAAAATTAACCAAGACTTTTACATGTGTGTGCACCAAGATGTTGTACATACATGTTTTTAGGTTCTACATATATATTTTTTATATATTAAAACACATATAAAGCTTATTTATAGCTAAAAACATATAAAAATTCCAATCCGATTAATCGCTAGTCGGTACGCCCTATTGGTGCCTAGCGATTTTTACAACAGTGATGAAACCCATAAAAGATACGCAATTAATGAAACCTAAACTAACAATATTCATAACAAATGAAATCCTAATGTTAGTATGATGGTGTACTTGTTAATAAAAGCTTTAAAATCCTAACTTATTAACTTCTAATAAATTTAGATTTAAAGATCAACAAACAAGAGCAAAAGCAACAAAGACTGGAAACAGCACAAATCAAATGGAAAATGCACAAGTAGAAAAAGTAAACAATATTTTTTTGCCCCGTTGATAAAATACATTTTAGCCAGTTGAAAATAACCCTTTATGAATGGAATATCTATACACACACGCACACAACATGTATACATAGAGACTAGAGAGAGAAAGAAAGGCAGGTCCAAATGAGAACACCCTTAAAAATTCAGGAACCAAGCCACTTTTTGGCCATTGGTTCACATTTCACTAGATGGTATGAGATCTGAGACTATTAAGAATGTGCAAACACAAGGCAATACTTCTTCTTCATGCACAGATGAGGCTAGCGTTGGTGAGGCGCTTGGTTCTGCCCATGCGCTAGTTAAAACCGGGGCTGAACCAGCCTTTTTTTTTTAGCCACGAAGCACAAGCTTGTGGTTTCTTGACTTGAGTTTGACCCACCTCTCCTTTATAACCATCTCCCTTGCCAACATACTTTACGTGAAGCAAAGTGCAATGAGAAAAACTAAATTTCTTTTATTTTTTGGACTTTGATTTGAAAGGAAACTATATTAGGTTTTTAATTATATTTGTAGAATGGTATTATATCATTAATGTTTTACTCCTATTGTATTTTTTTTTTTATTATTATTACGTTTTTTTGTCTTGGGGCTTGTGTTTTTTTGCGCCTAGGTGGTCCCTTTGCGCCACTGACAACCTCGAGTAAGATTGTTCCTACATTTCAAAACTCTTTCCCACAGGCATAGAAGCCTTATGAAAGATTTAGACGGTGGTTGATGGATGACTAGTATTTAAGGATATGCCTATGATTTTAATATGTGCATTTAATGATAGAATTGATCTTATACACATAATAGAATACTCTATTTTTCCTTAAACTGCTATTAATATTCTGACATTTCAGTATATTTTAAAGACAGTGGCATTCCATATGAAAAATTAGGTAGGCTTGTACCAGGTTCATTTTGGTCGGTTTAGACCACAAAATGCACAGGTGAACCGAGAAATTTGCAAACCAAACAGGCCATGTGCTGAACTTCCATATATGGTGCAAGAAAAAGAGAAAACCCTCCGAGAAGAATAATATAAAAAAGCAAGGAACTTGAACTCGTGTCCTTAAAAAATAAGCTATATGAACAAACTACTAATCTACATACATGCCAAAATCTAGTTATTTATGAGAAACTTCATATATTTCTAGTATATGTGGTATGGTTTGGCCAATTTGGTTTCACGTTTCAAAGCAAGAAGATTACGTCAACCCGCGCGCTGCTGCGGGTGTTAAAATTCTAATATAATCTAAAAGTTTTAATAAATAATTTACGAAGCTGTACTTTAACTTAGTCTGCGCATTGCTAATAGTTTAGTGTTGGTTTTTATGAATAAAATTGGACGCGGTAAGGGTAAACAAAGAAAAACAGTTATGTTAATTTTCAGTTTTAAAAATTTTAATTTTATTAAACAAAGAATATATAATTAAAATAAAAGGCGAGTAAACAAACTAATATAAAATAGAACTAATGATGTCTACATTCTAATAATATTTAGGATAATTCTCATAGTCCAAAGTGTTAAAAAAAAATTTGACAAAGGAGAAAAAAAAAGGGATTGAAAAAGTAGTAGTTTAATAAAAATAATAAGATTAAATATCGGAAAATAAAAAAAAAGTTAGAATTAAAAAAAGTTAAAAATTAAATAACATAATTATTGGTGGTTATAGTAAAATGCCCAAGCTAATTGAAAAGAAAATAGCAGAATTGTTAAAAATTAAGGATATTCGTTATTATTTTATTATTTAATTAATAACTACAGAAGTATTAGTACTTGATTAAATATTATTATTTTTATTTGAATGGCACTTGATAAAAGATTCAGTAATTTTGGAATAGATTTTTGAATGGACGAAAACTCTCCCTCTGAAAATCATTCACCACCACGCCGGCCGCCACCATATGCCGCTCTGGAAACCACCCACCGCTCCTCCACCATATGCCGCCACCCTGCCGCTCTGGAAACCACCCACCACTCCACCACATGCCGCCGCCGCCATCGGCCGCACACTCCGCCCGGCCACGGCCACCACTGCCTCCACCGCAACCCTCCGCCCGGCCACGGCTACTTACCGGCAACTGGTTTCACGTCTGAAGATGTCCCGATGGTGGAGATCGACAACCCGTTTCAGATCCGGTTTCTAATCGTCGATAATAGTTTCTGTTCGCCGGTCTTCTTTTCCGTTCAACACCCATCGGGGTCGTCCATCTTCATCCCTTTTGTTAGAGACATGCGAGATAAAAATGGTCATGGCAACCAAGAAGACGGGCATTAAAACAATCAGCGGGTGCGACCGTCTTTGTCCGCTGAAAGTTCATATATAAATATGTAGGGAACGACGGTTATGGCGGTTTAGTCTTAGAGCGTTGCGACGGTTAGTTAGAGGAGACGCTTGGTGGAGACGGAAGGAGACGCAATAGAAGTGATGCGTATAGGATATTTAACGGAGGGAAACGGAACATGGAATTCTTTAACGGAAAGAAAACAGGGAGGGGAACGAACAGGGACGCAAGTTGCCTTTAGTATATAGTAGTAATAACCAAGCCAAGTGGCTAGATTTCGAATTTCAAACCGCTTGGCTGGTTAAATAATTCCAAAACTGGTGAAAATGTTTATTATGTTAGCCGAACCGTTCACCCCCCTAAATTTCAGGAACACGCTAAACTCCTCATAACTAAGGTTTACACATGCAACATCAGCATGTACAAAAAAATTGTGCTGACATCAGAGCTTTAGGTCTACACAAGATAACGCAAAGAGAATGAATCAGGAACTATTAATGGAATAGATAATGCAGTTTCCGGATCTCTAGCTGTTGCAGATAGAAAGAAGAAAACGTATAAAAAAATGGAGCCTTCTTTACAATAAGAGATGTTTGTACGCATTGAGCAATAGAAATTCAGAGACATTACTTCTTAGCAAATTTAGTTGTATAAACACTACCTCGTTTGCCCCAAGGTGTTCTAGTTCTCAAAAAATGATATTTTATGTTCTCAAGAATCATCATTTAACACCTTTTAATTCTCAACAACCTAACTCACCTCATAAAACCACTAGACATCAGATTTTCTCAAGAGTTTTTGGTGAAAAACTAAACCAGCCAGAGAGCCACTCAGAATAGGAGCAGATCAGAGGAGCAGCAGTGGTTCAGGCTGGTTTTTGGCATGTGCTTAGCCTGTGACTAACTATATGAGGCTGGTCTAGTTCAATTTTTAATGGTTCGACTTCAACCTTTTCAATAAATTAGATATTTAAATGTTAACTTGAACACATAGCAAACAATGTAGGACTTGATGCATAACAGCAAAAAGAATTTAGGGTAAAAGTTACTAACCGGTATCCAGTCCAACCCGCCCAACATCAGTGACTTGCTGGTAGTACACCTTTTGCCATGCTGACATGTCACATTTTAGTATGACCTGAGTTTTCTGTGGAAGGTACTTTTCCACCTCATCTTTCTTCCTCCTTAAAATAAATGGCCTTATAACCTGGATTTTGTAAAATAGAAAAAATAAGTGAAAACATATTATGGCAGAAGAACAGCATGGGGATGTTTGGATGTCCTTCTGAGAGTGATTATGGGATATAAAATAATAATAATAATAATAATCAGCTAATGGGCTGTAATAAACTGTGTTATAGGAGATTAGTGTTTAGAATTGCATTTTTTATTTGAAGTTGCCATATTGAATAAGCGGGTTTTTTTGGAGCTGAGGGTCTCCTTGGAAGCAGCCTCTCTATCCTCACGGATAAGGGTATGGTTTACATACATCCCACCCTCCCCGGACCCTACCAATAGCTTGTCTATTGGTGGGATTTTACTGGGCATGGTTGTTGTTTTATATTGAATAAGCAGTTTCAGGTATTTGTAAAATTCTGATTACCTTGAAAATTAATACCTAAAATGACCAAAATGACATTCTTGTGAAACGATAATAAAAGTACACCAAATTAGGTGAGCAGAGCAGAAGAGGTAATCAGATAATTTTATCTTACCCTTTAGTAACAAATCAGGTGTCACGAGTGTGAAACTGATCATTTGAAACTCATTATTTGACCGAGATAATCAGACACATGAAACATCAAAAATTGATCATTGCGACCTCAAGTAGTAAAAATCAAATAACGAATTTGGAAACACAAAAATCTACCTGGTGTAGGCGGCGAATGATCAACAGCTCCTCTTCATCTGTTAGAGAAACATCACATTTATCTGCAAATGGTGCATTAAACCATTCCTCAAAATTTTCAACTGAATTAAAGATTGTCGGAAGGAGAAAATTAAGCAGAGCCCACAGTTCTTGTAAACTATTCTGTATTGGAGTCCCTGTTAACAGAAGTCTCCTCCGAATTTGGTAGCTGAAAATAATGCTTAATCAGTCAAAGAGGATTTTTATTTTATTTGCCTATACTAGAAAAACATTAACCAAGAAAAATTCCACACATATACATTGTTGGAGATAAACATTGTAACAATAGTCAAAGAATAACAGTTAGGTGATAATTAGATTAAATATATTAGAGTGCCTATCCGACTTCATACATACACACGCATATATACATATATTCATAAGTTATCAGTTACTTCATCTATCCGCCATTGTCTTAATTAGAAAACATAGATTATGATCTCAAACTATTCAGAAACTTCATCACTACATGCTTACTTGCGTAACTGCCATTTGTTCTAAATTATAGCAGCATCTTTATTTTTATATGATACTTCTGTTAGGAATCAGAGTCGGTAACGCAGCGGAATCACACACACGCACAATCAATAAACAGAAAAAGAAGAGACACGAGAGATTTATAGTGGTTCAGCCCCGATTGGCCTACGTCCACTTTGCAACTAGGGTTTAATCTTATTAGGTGCTCAAGTAATACAATTACATCAGGGATATATTTATAAGACTAGAATTAGGGTTACTAATTAGGAAATAACTTAATCAGCAAGTCAATGGGCTAAACAGCCCTAAAGGGCAGCCGCCACCCTCATGCTGACCCAACAGCCGCAAAACAGGCCCAAGGCCCTGTTGTTGTCGGCAGCCCAAATCAGCCCAGGCCCACCGGGCCCAGTCCGGCCCAATAAGCCTTCACACCCAACAACTTCTTTTAGGTGTGGGTACTTTTGGAAAGTTGACAACAAAATCTATGACAATGTGGGTCTCTCATTAAAAGCACATTCGAAGAATGATCTGCAAAGTAAAATATGAAAAACATAAACTAGAGGTGGTAAAATGAGCAAGTGAGGCAAATGGTCAAAATGGTTATGGTAAAAACAAGCATCTATTTTGTACAGGTCGAAATAGATCGTTTCATGCCTAAACGGGTTTTATCCAAAATTCATATCGATAATTACTAGGCCATATATGACTACAAAAACTATATTATTTCAACAAAATCTAATTACTGGAATAAAATGATTCAAGAGGTTTTATGTACTAAAGATGCCCTTTGGGTAACTTTCGACCCATTCGTCGTGTTTCCTTTTAAGCTTAGCTATTTTTCATTTTACCCATTTAACCGGTTAGAAATAAAAGTAACCCAAATCAGCCCACTCATAGCTAAATGTGTTGAAACTGCCACCTCTAGTGGTGATGGAAGAACATTAATAAAACATACCCAGAGACAAGAGTCTTTGCAAGCACAGATTCAGAATTCTTTAATCGATGGCCTTCATCAACAACCATGTAGTACCAAGGTATTTTCTTCAAAAACGCTTTGTCTCTCATTATAAGATCATAGTGAGTGATCAGCACACTGAATTTTCCCTCTGATAATTCTTCTCTCATTGCTTTTCTCTCATCAAGACGCCCATCGTATAGAAAAGCAGCAATACTACAATAAGAAAATTATCATGGAGTTATCTTATAAATAAAAATCTGAGTGCTTTTGGGTATGCTTATAAATGATGTCCTACCTAGGAGCCCATGTTGAAAATTCATTAATCCAGTTAGGTAGTACAGCTTTTGGGGCCACAATTAAGTGGGGCCCAGTCACGCCCTTATTTTCCATGAGATATGCTATCAAGGAGATGGTTTGAATTGTCTTGCCCAATCCCATTTCATCAGCTAATATTCCATTGAGATTGTTGTTAAACAAAGACAGCATCCATTGAAGCCCTTCCAATTGGTACTGTCTTAGTTCTCCACCTTGAAGTATTGATGGTTGCTCTGTTACCTGTAGGATTTAAAACTTATCAAGTGTTTGCAACTTTTGTAAAGATAGGTTGCATCAGAGACTGATAAAATCAAATCAGTTTTACACTTAACTAAAACAGATAATAGCATTAACTAATATCTCATCATCAGCCACAGCTAAGGAGAGGTGTTTAGATGTGTGTTGTGAAACTGATTATGAAATACCGAGTGTTGAGTAATCAGAATCAGATAAGCATCCATAACAAAACACGTTGTAAGAGATAGGATTTGGATGTGCTGTTGCTCTTTGAAGTCATAATAAGAATATAAGATGATCAGTTGTTTGCAAATTCTGATTATTTAAAGAACAAATGGATAAAAAGATCACGTATTTAATTTTAAAATGTGAAAAATTATTTTCTATCAACTATAAAAATAGTTTCTACAGACTATTTAAGTATTTTCTTAATTTTTTTAGAGTAAATTTCGTTTTGAGTCCCTGTGGTTTGCTCAAAAAATCACTTTGAGTCCAATGGTTTCAATTGGACTTTTTGAGTCCTCGTGGTTTCATTTTTGTTTCAATTAAACCCATGACACTAACACCGTTAGGATTATTCTGTTAACTAGTTGTAAATTGACTAAAATACCCTTTTATCTTTATTTTTAAATAAAAATACTAACAAAAAAAACCATCATCCTCTAATCTCTCTCATCCTTCTTCTCACCTGAAACATGCGTTCATAAGCACTAACCCACCCCCTCACCTGAAACCTGCAATTTCCGACGACCTCTCATCAGCCTCATCATCTTCTCATCAGCCCCCTCATCATCCTCACATCAGCCCCCTCACCTGACCTAGACTCTCCATTTGGAAACCCTAATTTTTTATCTAACTTTGCCCCTTTCCTAACAGCACAAAACGCCGCCGGCATGCCCGTTATGCCCGTTGTAGTGGTGAAGCTGGCGAAGACAGAGGCCGGCAATTCGCGAGAAAGAACGTGGGAAACCGAGAATTTGGGCGGGACACAAATAGACTCGATTACTTCAGTGTCGCTGCTTTTAATCTCCAAGGAGACGATGATCTCACCGGATTTACCAGCTATGGTGGTGGTGGTCAGAGAGAAGGGATCACGAAATTGTGGGGGCCCCTAAATTGGAGCAGAACAGGGGTTTTGCTCTCCTCATTTCTGGTATGTGAATTTGTCTTAATGGATGATGAAGGCTTTAGGTTTTGTAGTCTTAATTGATGATCAATGTTCCAAACTACAAGTGCTTGATTTGTTCCCCTTTTGGTCTCCTCAGGGGTTTTGTTCCCTTTTTTTTAATTTCATTTTGATTTTTTCTTCATTTAGCATCCAAACTGCAAGTGTTTGATTTAGCATCCAAACAGTGATGGTGGTGGTTGGTTAGGTGGTGTTGGCTGGAGAACGAAATAAAGAAAGGGGCGGATTAGTAGAGAGAGCAGAGACAGAGTTTGTGTGTGTTTTTGGAGAGAGTAGGGTTTTTCTATAAAAATGATGGGTAGAGAGAAGAAAGGGTATTTTAGTCAATTCACAACTACTTAACATAATCATACTAACGGTGTTAGTGTCATGGGTTTAATTGAAACGAAAATAAAACCACAAGGACGCAAAAAGTCCAATTGAAACCTTTGGATTCAAAGCGATTATTTGACCAAACCACAGGGGCTCAAAACGAAATTTACTCTTTTTTTATCATATATAATTTTGACAATCATCTTTATTTGTAGGAATTATAACATTGAAATTGTCGGTGAAGTATATAAAGTAGAGTAAATAAATAATTTAGTTTTTTAATTTAATAATCAGTACTGTTGCAGCTGGTAGATTTTGACCCATATATAATCAGATAGTCATAATCAAGATCACTTTAGCCAAAGTTAGTCACAGGAAACGCTAGACTAGCCGTGTACCGCGATCCAGATCGTTCGTACCGGATTCGGGTACAAAGCCGTACCGACCGCCTTTGGTATGCGATCCAGATCGGTAAAATCAAGCGATCCGGATTGAACAACAATTCGAACCATTATCAGCCAATTCACAATCCCGATCCTGTTGGTACGCAATCCGGAACGTTCCAAAACGCTAACACTAAACTGATTATTCAATTTCATAATGCAAACCCCCTAAATGGTTTTATATAGAACACAAGCTATGCAAAGAGGAATTTTAGGCAATTATGATTTAGTATGTATAGTACCTTCTCCTGAATTGAATGAATGACTGAATTATATTGCCTTTGGCCTTCAAGTAAGTCGGATGTCTTTACTCCATTATCTTGTTTGGTATCAACTAAACCGTCATCATCCACGTCATCACCAGCATCAGAAGTAGGCAAGTTGGGCTGTGGACCACTCAAGGGTTCAATACCATCATGCTCAGCATCTTTTTGACGTCTAACAGCAGCTCCTAAACGAACAAGAAGATCATTTGTTTTCCCTAAAAGCATTGTTAACCGTTCATTCTTGCTTTCCTCAACCATTTTCATGTATGCTTCTTGATCATCTGATTTCAAAGCTTGAAACCTCAATTTCTCTTGTCTAGTAGCACGCTGCCTTTGCCTTCCATGCCATGCCTGACCCACACAAATCACATAATTTTTGAATCTTTCTGAAGCAAAATGGAGAGGTTGAATGAGTTGGATAGTGGTTTCAAAACAGGTGGTACGTTTCAGGTAGGGTTGCCCAGAGACGCTCTTTGCCTCTTTGCAAACATTTTTAATTCTTTTATAAAAACTAGTGTGTCACATACAATTATAGAAGTTATACTCATTCCATGCGTAACTTACTGTCCACCTTTTCATTTTAGTTTGTCACAAAAAAATGACCACTTCCTAAAAAAGGGATAGATTTACCAATCAGCTAAACAAATTCACTACCTGTACATTCTTAAAACAGTGTTTTTTCCTTGTGGACAATTATTTTGGGGCCAAGTGTATAACTATTTCAATAATAATCTGATTTTTTTTATAAATGATTTAAGAGGTTTTATGTCATACAAAAGTTTCCTAGGTGTGTGTAAAAGGGAAATGCATATATGTGCATATAAGATATAATTTCAAACCTGAACTCCATCATTCCTTTGCTTGCGACGTTTCTGAGAGGCCTGCACTTGCAACTGGAGTTCCCTTATTGCATTAAGTATTTCTGCAAAGAATTTCCGCTTCCTTGTTTCTACTCTGTTCTTTTCTTCCTCCTCTAATTTTGTTAGTCGCTGCAACAAGTGATGATGTGTGAGAAGCATAAATATTTAGGAAAACTGAAAATTAAAAAAAAACATCTATTCCAAGAATAAAATCATAATGTTTCATAATTTAATCAAATGGGCAGCAATTAGACCCAGGGATCCAGTGGGATTAGACATTAGCCATTTAGTTTAGACCTCCTGGTGATACAAAAGATGGGCGATACTGATGATTTGATTCTAGGTTTTATAAATAGCTGCAGATAAGATAAGATAGCTTTTCTAATTTTTATCTCAGAAATGCTGCAGGAGACTACAAAATAAAAGATTGTAATACCATGTATACACAAACCTAAATTAAATAATCAATTGCAGTCATGTGCGAGAAGTCCAGTTTTTAGATTGGAAGAAACAAGGAATTATAACAATGTTGTCTTACAAGACAGATGAACCAGAAAGGGATCATGAAGATTTTCTAATGATGAGTGTTTTTTCTTACAAAGTAAGTTGGTGTACTGCTAACTTTTTTCAATAAGTTAGAAATTTGACTCATAACATATAATTTACTGATATTAGCAGACTGATTATGCTCTTGTTATGTAATCCACTACTCATTTACTATCAACAAACTTGGGTTTTTTTATACAGATAAAGAACTGGGAATTGCCACCAAGGCACCAACAAAAATTTTATATAAAGTCACCTCAGGAGGACTGATGAATATTATTCATCATGAAATTAGGGAGTGCTATGTATAACTTTATATAGTAAATAAATAGATTATTCATGAAATGTTTCATGCACAGATCTGCCCATTAGACAAAGAAGGGTCTTCAAATGTACATTGATGTGTACTTCAAGTACACCCAAGAAATTGGTTAAGGTTGCTATGACTACCAAGAATCCTCTTTGAAATATGATCATCTTTCTAAAAATCCAAGATAATAACTTTGGGAAAAAAAGGTAATTTAATTTAGATTGTATATACCAAATTTTGGATCCTCTAGAAGAACCTACTAGATTTACTTCATAAATTTAATAGCTAACCATCTGTTTTTGTAGAGGTGGCAATTTCAACCCATCTACAAAAACATTAGCTAAAAATCCTCTATGAAATATGATCATCTTTCTAAAAAACCAAGATCATAACTTATTTTGGAAAAAAAAGAAAATTTAATTTAGATTGTATATACCAAATTATGGATCCTCTAGAAGAACCTACTAGATTCACTTCATAAATTTAATAGCTAACCATCTGTTTTTGTAGAGGTGGCAATTTCAACTCATTTACAAAAACATTAGCTAAAGGGGGGATGGGTCAAATGGGTTAAAAGCCCCCAAAGCCTATTTTCAAACGCATACAATCCTGCTAATTTGTATGGTTGTTGCTTTGTGACCTTGAGGCGGGCCTTGGAGCAACTAATAAAGTTGATGCTTTGTGACCTTGAGGTCACGAGTTCGAGCTGTGGAAACAGCCTCCTACACAAAGTGTAGGGTAAGGCTGCGTACATCAGATCGCGGGCACCTCCCCGGACCCTGCGCAAATGCGGGAGCTAAGTCAAGCACCGGGTACGCCATTTTTTTCCAATCCTGCTAAATTGTATTATGTCGCTTTTCTAATCACATTCAACATATATATAGAAATCCAATATTGGAAAAAGAAAACCGTTTATAGATCACCACAACCCGACCGAGCCATTCTCAGCCTATACAAAAAAATACCAGTTTCAACCAAACTCGTTTTTTCTAAACATGTATGTTTGTGATACAAAGCTTATGCTTATAGGAGCTACTGCTCTTTCATGATGGCGGACCTTCCATGCTAGTAACTTAATTTTCCGTGGTTAAAGAAGGAGCATTGATTTAAGGAAATACATTAAGTAAACATAATAGTAGTATCAAGATTATAGCAAATGAAAAAAAAAACATAGTAGAAGGTAGAAAATTGCCTCAGCATCTCGTTTCTTCTTGAGATGGTTGTCTGAGTCAACACCAAAAGCATCTCCCACACCATATGAAGGACGAGACAACCTCATCATGTCCCAATCAAAGAGTTGCTTCTCAGGATGCCCACAATTTAAAGACAACATATACTCTGACCTCACCTTTGACCTCACCGTTCTTTGCAACTCAGCAAGCTGGAATGTAAAATATATGTTCCATTAGAATAAAAAGTTTCAATGAATAATATAATGCCTTCTAATTAAACGTTACTATCACAACAACAATATCATGCATGTTAATTGACCAAGAACTTCTAAACTAGAGTCTACCTTAAGTCCATAGAGTTCAAGCAAACACTTTGACTGCAGGTCCTCACCTCTGTTCGTAGGCAATTCTGAATTCATGAGAAAGACAAGTAAACAAAATTATTAAGTTGTCAAATGCAGATCACTGAGCAATCTGAATACTCTATGATGTAGTATATAATAAAAGCTTATCCTAAGTGTTGCAACCTTCAAGTTGGGACAAACGACTCTGGATGTGGCTCTCAATCCGTTTTTTCCTTGCTTCTGCCATTTCAGAACCAGTTACGTGATTGGGCCGATGCTTAACCAGGGCATCCTGAAGGTCAGCCATTAGATCTCCTCCATTTGGAAACTGAAAGTTTTTCTGTAATTAACAATAAGAAACAACAATCAAAGTTAAGAAAATTGAATGATCAAATATTCTTCTGCAATATTATATGCATACGCTATGAACAAAACACTAGGTGATTAAACTTTGAAAGCGAAGAAGGAAGACAAGCAATCAAGCATACATGCAGATAAAAGCCCATACCATCAATTTGAGTAACTTAGGGCTTAAATCCACATTTGAACACAAGGTCCTATCTTACACAATACTTACAACTCCAAGCTAGCAAATATCACAAAGAAGAAAAGCTCACATCAGGCAACTTTACTATGATTTCACTCAAAATTATACAGAACTGCTACCAAATCTAAAATTAGGATTATATATCCATAGCACTAATCAAGGTTAAAGAAAACCTAAAATTGCAAATCTTCACGATCAACCTAAAACTAGAATTATATATCCATAGAAGAAACAACTCACGGGCGATGAAGCATCAACAACTTGTTTGTGGCAGTCAGATCCACCGAGGGCGGCGGTGTCACCGTCATCGTCGGCGGTTGCGGTGTAGATTGAAGAGACGGCATCGAAAATATGAGGAGGAAGAGGGAGATTCCGAGAGAGGAAACTAAGGGCGGAAATTAGAGTCTTGGTGTCGTCTAAATGGTCTTCCGAAGAGCTCCGCTGTGTCTGAAACACCTGAGCACTCATGGCGGGAGCCACTCACAGCCCCTTTTGCTCCTTGGTTTTCAAATTTGTTTTTCAAAAATTTACCCAAATTCGGAGTATGCATACGATATGGGAATTATGCTTCAAACAATTATTGGGTCTCTGCTCAACGCATAAAAACTCTCGTTTCCTTTACCTAAATAAAATCCCTATCGCTGCCCCGTTGCACTTTGGCTATCAAATTTACGAAATTGCCCTTCAACATATAACAATATCCAACAATCCCGTACTTTTCTTTTCTTAGGGTTATAACATGTTATCCCGATGCAATTTACAAGTTTGTTTGTCTCAACACACTTTTATCATGTATTATGAGATGGGAAACCGAACACACTAATACACAAACACTGGTAAAATATTTAAATAATTAATTGATAAAGTATCATATAGATTTTAAAGTTTAATAAAAGTTTATAAAATAAAGTAAGTATAAAATCATATAAAATAAAAACGGTTTTTTAGAATTTAGTTAAACAGAAAATTGATTGTTTACATACTTAGATTTCAGTTACTTTTTTTGTATTTAATCACATAGTTCATAAAAGATAAATTCGCCCCTTAAACTCTTAAAAATTAATATAAAAAACATCTCGTCCTACTCAAATGTATTATAATGTAGTATATATATATATACCAGCGGCCGCAAGCAGGAAAATAGTGGTGGTGGTCGGAGATTAGCTTCAAGGTTGGTGATGCTAGTGCGATTGTTCGAACAAAAGAACATAGAGTACTGTTTGCTTTGCTATGTGTGTATTTGAAAAACGGTCAAGGTAATCGGATTATACATCATTGAACTGAAGGTTTTATTTTAGGGACATTGATGACGGATTTTAGAATTTTTCAAGATTGTTGCTACTCTATCTTCGGTTACGATATAGGAAACAAAAACGGAGCTCACGTAGTCACATAACATGTAACTTTTTTTATTAAAAAATTATAGCAATATCATACTCAAATTAAAGATAATAAAATGTTCTGTTTTATGGTATAACTTTTTATAAAAATATTAAGGTATTAAAAAGTTATGATCATTTAAAAATCATGAAGAGTAGTTGGTTTAAAAGTGTAATTATTGTTTAAATACCAAAACTTGAGTAAAGTTAAGGGGGCGAAGGTACGGGTGTAAACGAGCCGAGTTGAGCCCGAACTCGACTAGGCTCGGGGCTCGGCTCGTTTAATTTACAGCGAGCTCAAGCTCGGTTCGATTCCAGCTCTATTTCTAAAGCTTGGGCTCAGCTCTTGAGTAGTTTTTCAAGCTCGAGCTTGGCTCGGGCTCGACTCGTTTATTGTTTATTAATTTAATTTTATATGTATTTATAATTATTTATAGAGTAAATTACTAGTTGAGTCACTGACCTTTGTCTAGTTTAACCATCTGAGTCCCGTATGCTTCAAAACATTGATTTACACCCTGGCTTTTAATTTTTCTATTTGAGTACAGATGAATAACTCCGTTAGATTTTCTGTTAAAGTTTTTTTCTGAAAAAACTAAAATACCCCTAAATACTCAAATGGTTATTACATATATAATAATAATAATTATTATTATTATATAAATCCAAAGAATCTCTCTCTCTCTCTCTCTCTCTCTCCCTCCCTCCCTCCCTCCCACACACTCTAAATTTCCAGGTGAGAAACAACATGTGACATTCGACGATTTTCAGGTTAATTACCGTTAAGCCCTGATATGCATCATAAATTAATTATACGCATCATAAATTAATTATACGCATCTTAGACTTAATTTTAGTTAATTAGGATGTTATAAAGTCTAGCAAAGTCCTTCGTTTACAAAAATTGGCATTTCGTGAAATTTCGGAATTTTCGGTACCGCGTATCGGTAAAATGCCCATAATACGCGCTGGTAACGACCCGGTAAGATAAAAATATCCGTTTTTGCCAAAAATTACTTGGATAAAATTAAATTGGTGGATTATATGTGAAAAGTATGTGCTACTTATTAATTGTTGCGTCCGGTAATTTTATCGCGTTTTTACCTGTATTTTAACCGTTTGGCGCACCGGAAGTGTTAAAAATTCACCTTTAGTAAAAATTATGATCTTTATCAATTATGATAGAGAAAAATTAGTAGTTAATTTATATAATTTTTATTTGGTGAGAAACCATGTTTAAAATGGTTTATTTTTATAAAAGGTCGGTTTTTATACAAAGAATTACCTACTTATGGGTATTTTTATAAAAATGGTCTTCTAGAAGTCCCTCCCCCTTTAAAAATCTACTGAAAATGTGGGTCCCACCTACCACAAATCATCTAATCTAATCTAATTATTTTACCCAAGGTTACACATTTGCTTAAAACCAATCTTACACACCAAATCCTCATCATTTCTTTGCATGAACACCCATTGGACCAACTCCCCTCTCTCCCTCCTTCTTGAGTTCGTAAACCAGCCCCCCCTCCCCCTATTTATACCCTTCAACTCTTGCAACAAGTCTCCACACCATCTCCATTTATTACCTCTCTAAGTTCTTAACTATTCTTGAAGTTTTTATGGTGTTTTGAGTCTTGGAGTCTCTTGGAGCTGAGTTTCCTGCAGAAAATACTCCCTTTTCACCTACATTTATAGTGTTTCCCTTGATTTATTTAAGTGGTAAGAAAATCACATCTATTCCTTTACTTATTTTATCGAATTTGACACTTACAAGTGATTGTTCACCACCAACTAAGAGGAACTTTTTATAAAGTTTTAAATCAGTAAATTATGGCTTATTATTGAAGGTTTTGAAGTGTTTATGGGTGTGTATGTTTGTCGTGTATATATATATGTATGTATTTGTTCATATCTTGCAAAATGTTACGACTTAAGACTTGATCTTGGCATGCAAACAAATATTTATTATGGTTAGTTTCAAATAGTAAATTAGGATATATTATTGTATAAAAGCATGATAGATTATGGACGGATCATTGATTTGTTGATTTAGGTGTTTATTGCTTAAAAGTGTCGTTAAAATGCATGTTTAAATTAGGGTTTTGAGTATGGATTAAAAGGATTATTGAAATCTGAAAATAATGTGATAAATGTGATGTATTTTGGCTATAATAATATGTTCTAAAAGTATATCATGTGTTGGGATGATTGGTTAAATAGTGGACTAGCTTACGATGCTTAAAAGTACGCTAAAACGGTGAAATTTGGCCATAAAAAGGAAATTGTTAAAAATCTGGAGCTATGGCAGTACCTTGATGATATTTTATGTTTAAAACTTAGTTTTTTAGTTATATGTATGAATCTTGGTGTTTGGATGCATTTCGTTAGGTTTTACGGTAAACTAGTCGTAAAAATCGACTATTTTCGGTATGAAAAATAAGTGTTCTATAAATCTGATTTTGAGCAGAAAGTTTGGTCATATTTACAGCTTTTAAGTTATAAAAAAATTGATTAACGTCATTAAACATGTTTCTATATGCATCATTTGACTATTCGGTTACCTCGTATGCGTAGAAATTGCCATGTTTTAGGTACATTGATGCTAATGTGATGAAAGATTGTTTTGATTCATGAAACATGGTTTGTCAATTATGATTTCATGTTACGAGATGATATGTGGTCATTAGTATTGGTAAATTGAGAATTTGACTAGTAAAAATTGACCATTTTACTTAAATAATGTGTATATGCAAGTAGTATGATTTGGGTATGTTCACATATGATCTAGGACTTATGTATATAAGTATGAATGTTTTTATGTGCTATTTGGTTATAATTTCACATTTTGATTGTTGATTAGCATTTTATCTAAGGGTGTGTAATCCATCGTTTTCATTAAAATCTTAACCGAGTGTCGAAGTCACCAACGGTTCTCGTAAATAAATATTTTCTTAAAAATATTATAATTCTAGTAGGTTGGATGAACAACTTACTTGTAAGACTTGAGTTCGATTATTAAAATGTCTATCTTATTTAGGGCACTATTAGGTCCGATCGGCGTTCGTGGGCGTAGTTGCTAGTACTTGTCAATTTCGTTGTTCCTTGCTCAAGGTGAATTTTCACGGCCCCTTTTCAAATTATTTTAACTGTTTATAAAATATGGGGGAAGAACATGCTTTCATTCGTTTGTTATCATGATACTTGACTTACTTATATGTGTTTGTGTGATGGTCTCGAGTAAGGGCATTTTTATATATATATATTCGTGTAAATCGTTCATGAATAGCCCCCCGCCGTTATAATCATTAGCCTCTTGTGGGCCACAGGGTATATTGATAGATCTATTTGGGTATGACCACCCACTCTCGTGATTAGTAGCGCTAATCGGTTGTTTGTACGAGAGAGTATATTTTGAAAGGTTTTGTGGGGACATATTGTTTATTTCGTGTCTCGGTTTTATTATAAGCTCTAGGTACTATCATCTTGTTGTATCCCTTACTATTTTACAACTTAGCACATGTTAGTCAAAAGTTGCATGATAGTTCGGTTAGTAATTATTTAAACCTGTGAAACTCGCTCAACTTTTTGTTGATGTTTTTAAGCATGTTTTTCAGGAAAATAGATATAAGCACGCGCGGTCATGAAAATGGGCTTTTGGCAAACGCTTCACATGGGAAATTCATTTGGGACTATCTTTTGTAATATGATCCACCTTGTATTGGATCATTAAACTTATGTTATGTTTAAACTAAATTTCATCTTATGTAAGACTTATTTCCCTAATTTATAAATAAAAGTGTTTGCTATTATATTATGGGCTCCAACTTATGTTACCACCATGCTTTCATAAACATTTCCGCTGCGATTCGTTGTCTTGGGGTATGACACAACATTCGGTTCAATGTTCTGGCAAACTGAATTTTAGGTTTGAGGAGAAGAGATTGAATTTAACAATCGAGAAACAGGGTCAAATGGACATGAAAAAAACAACAGCAAAATCATAACTTGGAAGAAAAGATCCTTACTTGTTTAACACACTATTAAACATGCTATAAATAAATCTCTATAATCGAGTAACAAGGAACCATATCTTATTGAAATTTGTTTTTTAAACATCATAAACTTGTTTAGTTATGTTTTAGGAGTAAATTAATGAAGCGGTTGGCCTTCTTTGAAACCTATTTCAACAATGAATGGAGATGATGAAATCCGTTGCAGTTGTAAATCGATTTGGTTGAAGATGGTGGTGGGTTTCTTGAAGTCCTTGTTTGAAAACAACCAATACCTTTTTCAAACACCCTAGAAAAAACCGCACTTCTTCTTCCCAAACCCTAACATTTTCTTATGAATCTGCATTGATCTCTGATACAACAACAACATAGTGTGTTACAAGTACGTGTTGCCATTTGGATTTTAAAGAAAACCCAAAATTTGTGAATCTGTTGTTGTAACTGGAACTCCGTCGTCACATGGACTCCATTGTCGTCTCTGAATTTAAACATTTTAAAACACGTGGAAGTTAGGTCCCAAAGCAACATTTAACGTATCAACACGTTTAAGTTTTACGAACAAGGGTTAGACTCCTCAAAATTCACAAAGGAGCCAAGACACAAATTAACAATCCACAAGTTATCCACAACTTTTAAAACAATCTAAAAGTTTGTAAAGACTCTGCACTAGAAGGTTAAACAAAAACAATCATCCACACGGTCCATGAGAATCCAATCCATAAGATGCGAGACCCGAGATCACTCCGGACCTTTCCCTACATTTAAAATCATCAATTTGAATATGGTTAGTAAAGATAAGTAGCCCCATGGACCTCCCACAAGTCCCTACAACAACGACTGGCCAAAACCCCAAAATTCCAAAATTTTCAGCGTCTACCGGAAGCATTTGGGTGTATCATACGCTCCAGGCGTATGATATGCTCAACGGGCGTATAATACGCCCCTACCAGGTCAAACGTGCCCAATTTTCATTTTTTAGCCTGTGCAACCTCATGTCGTCCAACCCGTCTGCATTTTTGAACTGTAAACTATCATAAACTCATATCTTAACCACATATAAGTTTACCAACGTATACTAACATAAAATTTGTTAGTGATCCACTCCCAAACACGAGCACCTTTACTCGACTTTCACCCGTGAAGTGTTTTACTTCAGGTTCTACCATTTATTGTTTTAGCATCTAATGGCCTACAATTTAGACAAGTATTGACGCCATACAAGTCCTAACATTTAACCATCAATTAACTAGACATTTCCACATGTCTAATGCAAGAACCACAACTCACTTTTCCACATGGAGTATTTGACTCCATGCCGACCCATGAAATATTTGATTTCATGTCTCCCGTGACGTATTTGACTTCACTTTCACTCGTGAGGTGTTTGACCTCACTACCACCCATGAAGTATTTGACTTCACATAAACACCTCCTTGAAGCATCCCCACTTCATGTAATCTACTAATTTATCGCTTTTCTACTAACGGTTGACTTTTACCATGTTAAGTCAATTTTACACTATTATTACCACACTCCACATTTTAGTTGACTCTAACCGTATTGAATCATTCACACCATTTAATTACACTCATAAATCTAGTTTGGCTAATTACTACCTTAAGCCATCTATACTAATTTACCACATGTCATCTATTTAGTTTGACTAATTTCCACATTAAGTCAATTGCACAAATTCTACCACATTTGTCATACAATTGACTATTTATCACATAAGTCAAATAACACCAATACCCCATATTATTTAGACTCTTTGCTACACAAAGTTAAATAAAACTAATTCACAATTATCCCACAATGGCTTGACCTATTCCATATATTAGTAAAATTGCATCAATCTCACTATTATCCCACAATGGGTTGACTTATACCATATTAAGTAGATTTACACCAATTCACCACATTCTATATTTAGTTTGACTATATACCACACTAGTTGATGCGTGCAAACTATATATATATTTTTATAAAGATTTTTTCACACAATTTTAGTTTTAAAAAGGGTTTTCACCAAAGACTAATCACACACACATCGGGCAGGTGTACCCGTCGGATAGCAATATAGTAACGGTAAGAACCGAATATCAATCAATGGACACTGTGGGATGCAATAATAGACCGGAACTAAGATTCTATCAAGTAACGGTAAAAAGATATTTTGGAGAGTTTGTTTTAATTAACTAACATGCAAATATATAAAACTAGACTAAGATCACAAATCAAACAATCAAGGAGAAAATATCACTTCGGTGTCGAATCCATCTATAATACATTTAATACACTCATAGAAACATGACAAATACACGAAACATAAATTGACTAAATTCTCGCCAAAGACATCTAATCAAATGACCATTCGAAAAACTAGAATGAAAGATACAAACCAACCACCTAAAGTCATGCAATGAAGTTCACGTGTTAAACAATCATGTCAATGTTTATAAAGATTGAACTAGCTTCCGATTAAGGTAAACTAATCCAACAACTAATTGGAAATATAATATAAACAACACACTACCCACCTCAAGTTGATTAAACAAGACAACAATATGTATTTCTCCAACATACAATGTTAATACAAAGATTATATAAATTAGGAGAATGTGTCAACAATTCCTAGATAAACATAAGACTAAGCATGAAACATCATAACAAATACTTTGTCTTTCCAAACATAAGCATAATGATACATATACAAATATAATGATCCATAAAAAAGACTTCATTCACCATTCCTAGTCAAATGTCATAAACTAGCATAAATACATACACCAATCCATAAATATAAGCATAAACCACAAGTTTTTCAACATAATATGGCATACACAAAAATAAGTCTTGTAAACAACTCGAAATACTTGAATACATAATTTCATTGAAGAATAATCATATGATTGTCATAATATTAACACAATAATTGGCAATAATCCATGAATGTTGTCAAATGTATCTAAACTTCATCTAAACCAAAGTGAACAAAATTTTTAGCTCATCATGAGCACAAGAATTACAACCAAGCAGGGAAAAATAGCAAGAAACATAAAAAAAGAATCAAACCACTCCTCCAAGCCTAGATGTTGTTGTTGATGTATGGTGATCCTCTTGATGTTGTATTCTCTCCAAGAAGCTTGAAATGTGGCTGGAACGATGGTGATTCAGAGCTGGAACAGTGGATTTTTCTCTCTGGTTGCTGAATGTCTGAATGAGAGTTTAAGTTCTGTATATATAGAAAAGGTGAGGCACGACTGTTCTAGGAGAGAAGACATGACCGTGCCTGTCACTTGGGTGAGGTCGTGCCTAGGTTAGAGGCGCGACCGTGCGACAAATGGCTGACCGATCCGGAGCTTTTATTGGGTTCCACTGATCGAGGAAGTACGACTCTTCAGACTTACGGGTTGACACGCGGCTGTGGGGAGTCAAGGCATGATTGTGCTCGAGAATTTGGCTTAGCGCGGTCATGCCAGATGCGGGGCGCGACCGTGCTTAGGGGTTTTAAGCTTGGCACGACCGTGCCTCCGGCCCAGAAACCCTAAAACTTCTACTTTTATCCTAGAATCCTCTTGTTTGTTCACTTAGCTTCACAAAAACCTACAAAATTGGAAATGAAGCAAATAAGTGTCTAAACGTTGAAAATAACCAAGAATTAATCGTGAAATGAGTGAAGTTTTGTGCCAAAAAGATGTGTAAATTCTAACACATCAAACAACCCCACACTTGAACATTGCTTGTCCTCAAGCAAGAAATCAAAATAAAACAAAACTTCCAATGGCACTATAGATCAATTCGGAAAACCGTAAGCATTAATAAACTTATAAATGTTTGAAAAGCTTCTCAAGAAATGCAAAATTGACAAAATGAAACCCAAGGAGCCCAATGAAGTAACAACCGAATGAGCAAATGAATATGCCTAGGAAATCATTAGCATGCAACTTAATGCTCTCACAATGTTCACACACACTCGGGTATATATATGATCATACAAGTAATGGTGTGTGTATAGAACACTCAAATGCCAAGACAATGAATCATGCATAAATCATACGCTTGCTAAAATATCAAATCTCTACCAACTAACATGAAATAAAACATAAATCAAGAGGACTTTGAACGTGTTGTAACTTGGCAATGGTTAGGGGTAGGGATTTGGAATTTAAAAGTGGCTAAATGGCTAAAACCCGGCGGCTATGCTAACTCAAAAACTAAAACAACTTCTACTATGAAAAATAAACTAACTAATTCTTCCGTATAGATAAGAGCTAACAACCGAATTCTTTCCATTTTTGCTCACAAAATTGCTCTAATCGGCTATAATTCACCTAATTTTGGTGAATTTTTTTTCTTTTTTTCGCCTTTTTTATTTTTTATTTTTCATTTTTATTTTATTTATTAGTTTTTTACACTATTTCTTTTCTTTTCTTTTGAAGAGAACTAAGTCAATATGCATCTTTCCTTGGCTAAAAACTTCTCAAGAATTTCAAGATTATAACAAAATAAAAGCTATAAAATTAACACTAGCCAACCGGATTTCTAACACAGGTGAAAAATAAAAATAAATAGAAAAGGTTAACTAAGGTTTAATGGTGATGCAATGTGGGATAGTAAAAGAAAAAGACGGGATAGGCTCAACGTGGCTAACTAGTGGATGTATTCGGGTGAAGGAAAATAAAAAATAAAAGGCTAACAAAGGGGGTTTTTCCTAATGCCTCAATCATTTTTATGCAATATTTATGTTCATGATTTCGAAATGTATACTAAAAGCAAGTTATAATAAGCATGAAACACCCGATACACTCAAATCCGTAAAAACGAGAGTAAACAATTTCTAAAGCTATCAAGGCTCAAAAATAAACTCAAGGAAATGGAAAGGAATGGGTGTAAGCAAAAGGTTACATGCAATTCATTCGTTTAGCCCAATAAAACTCATGGTCATCACAAAAAATTGGGTTTGACTCGATGGAATTTCTATCTCAAATGCTTTCGAAAAAGCAAACCTCTAATATTTACTAAAAATGTGAATGCTAAATGGTTAACTTTTATTATATTTTTGTGTTTTTAAATTAATATAAAATTGATTTAATGTCAATAAAAATTATGAAGGAAGATTTTGCAAAAATGAAGTGATAAAATGCTCAAAAGGACAACATCGCGTGAATACATTCACACCCTACACTTAGAATCGTACATTGCCCTCAGTGTACAACAAAAAATAATGCAAAGCGAAGAATAAACACTCAACCCCACACTTTAGAAACATACATTACCCTCAATGTATACAAAAACATGCTATGCGAAATGGAATGCAATGCAATGAAGTGTGAAGGGAGAATTGAAACTTCCCTCGTGTCGATCATGGTCAGATGCAAAAAGCCTACCCACAAAAAATGGCGTTCCACAATTCCAAAATCTAATCAAGACTAACAACACCATACACAGATCAGTAACATCAAGCCAAAATATAAACAGAAATGTAAAGATAATATCCACATACAATACAAAGGAAATAAAGTACAAGGAAACAACAACAAACGCCGAAGCGTGATATAAGAATTTGTACAACAAACAACCTATTACAACTCATCAAAAGGTGATATCCAAATGGGAGTGGAGGGCACTACTCCTCCATCTCCAAATCCTAGAGAGCAAGGCTGGCTCGGCTCCACCTCCTCCTGGTGGCGATGGTGGTGGTGACTGATGATGTAGTGGTGGTGATGGTGGTGGCTGATCGGGCCGCATGAAGAACGGGAGGGGAACCACGTATGGTGCCCCGCCAGTAGCAGAGGCGCACTAGACCTCATACTGCCAAGCCCAGTAGCGCATGAACATATCATGGGTGACCGTAACCGGAGGTGGTTGCGGAGGCGGAGGAGGTGGTGGAGGAGGTGGAGGAGGAGGCGAAACAAATGGATCCTCAACATGGTGCTCGTGGTGCTCCTGCTCCTACTGAGTCGCATTTCCCTGGTGGGCAGCGGCTATGGCCTCGGCCTGTACAAAATCTGGATTGGGACCCGAACGGTCTGGGTCCCACACTCCCCCCCATCTATCAACCAATCTAATCCCTCCATCCGCTCGACGAGCCACGTGCTTGTTCCTCAAAGTCTGCACGGTCTCAACTACAGGGGCCAGGTCCCCTATCAAATCATCGGTCAACAGCTGAAAGTGTCTCGCAAGCTTGGTCACAAAGTGACCTCCATAAATGGCGTTGGAAACATCGCGCCCAGAACTATTGACCAAGTACCCCGTGATGCAGTGTGCCAAAGTACATGTGCGTGGGGTACAAGGCAATAGAGGTAAAACAACTCCCTCAGGTTCACCACAGTCTCCCCCTGTCCTCTCCCAGAAATAGAATAAACGATGCAGCGATGAAGAACACGGTGCAGAGGATCTCGAAGGCTCGAAGGCTTAGTCAAGCTCGGGTCATAAATCCCAAAACCAAAGTCATGCCAAAACTGATCCTCGTCCTCCTCTGTCAGAAACTCGGTAATCCCGTCGGTAAATAACTCTGTCTGGAGCTCGTGCCTCATATACAAACTCAACAAATGCCTAAACCTAGCAACCGACATCACTCGCCACTCCCCTCCTAATCTAAACCTGATAGTCTCGGGCCTCTCCAAGTCATCGCAAGGATAATCAAACTCATAGGTAGAGAAAAACTCCATCATAAGCTTAACATACTGGACGACATGGAGTCTAAACAAACGACGCTACGGGGTGGTGACAAGATCATTCCATCGGTCCCTCTGACAGATGGCGTCGATAGCGGCCGACTCTAAACGATGAGCGGCTAAAATCCGGCCTCTACAGGGCCACAACACATCCAAACGAGACTCATACTCATGCTTGTTCAAGTCAAACTCAAGGTACGGGTGGTCCCTATTGCCTGCCATCTGCACGACAACAAAAATGAAATCAGAACGGTTATGAAGATGCTAGACAAAATTTTGAAGATTCTAACCTAATTTTATGAAGGGGCACGACCGTGCCAAGGAATAGGCATGACTGTGCCTAGGTCAAGGAATAGGCATGACTGTGCCTAGGTCAAAAAGGCTGCCCACGACCACGCTTAGCCGACCACAGGCACACAAACTCGACAAACACGGTCACGCCTGGTCTAGGCATGACCGTGCCAAGGCAAAACACAAGGGACACGACCGTGCTTGTGGGAGCTGTGACCGTGCCAAGCCCAAACCATCTTCCTGGGAAACTAAGTCAATATGCATCTTTCCTTAGATAAAAACTTCTCAAGCATTTAAAAATTACAACAAAATAAAAGCTATAAAATTAACATTAGCCGACCGGATTTCTAACACGGGCGAAAAATAAATGAAAAAGGCTAATAAAGGTTTAATGGCGGTGTAATGTGGGTAATTAAAGAAAAGAACAGGATAGGCTCAACGTGGCTAACTAGTGGATGTGTTCGGTTGAGGGAAAATAAAAATAAAAGGCTAACAAAGTGGTTTATCCTAATGCCTCAATCATTTTTTATGCAATATTTATGTTCATGATTTCGAAATGTATACTAAAAGGAAGTTCTAATAAGAATGAAACATCCGACACACTCAAATCCGCAAAAACGAGAGCAAACAATGTCTAAAGCTATCAAGGCTCAAAAATAAACTCACGGAAACGGAAAGGAATGGGTGTAAGCAAAAGGTTACATGCAATTCATTCGTTCAGCCCACTAAAACTCATGGTTATCAAAAAAAATTGGGTTTGACTCGATGGAATTTCTATTTCATTTGCTTTCGAAAAATCAAACCTCTATTATTTACTAAAAATTGTGAATGCTAAACGGTTAACTTTTATTTTATTTTGGTGTTTTTCAATTTTATAAAACTGATTTAGTGTCATTAAAAATTATGAAGGAAGATTTTGCAAAAAAATTGAAGTGATAAAATGCTCAAAAGGACAAATATCGCGTGAATAAATTCCCACCCTACACTTAGAATCATGCATTGCCCTCAATGTACAACAAAAAATAATGTAAAGCGAAGAATAAACACCCAACCCCACACTTAGAAACATACATTGCACTCAATGTACATAAAAACATGCAATAAATGGAGTGTGAAGGGAGAACTGAAACTTCCCTCGTGTCGATCATGGTACACGCAAAAAGCCTACCCACAAAAATGACGTTCCACGTAGTTCCACGATTCCAAGATCTAATCAAGACTAACCACATCAAACAGGATCAGTAACATCAAGCCAAAAGATAAACATAAATGTAAAGACAAATATATACAATAGTACATGGAAACAAAAGTACAAGGAAACAACAACAAACGCCGAAGCGTGTAATAAGAGTTTGTACAGTACAACAAAAGTACAACTCACAAAAGGTGATACCAAAACAGTGGAGGGCACTACTCCTCCATCTCAAAATCCTCGAGAGCCAGGCCGGCACCCTCGGCTCCATCTCCTCCGGGTGGTGATGGTGGTGGTGACTGATGCTGCGGTGGTGATGGTGGTGGCTGATGCTGTGGTGATGGTGGTGGCTGATCTGGCTGCTGCTCCTGCTGCATAAAGAATAGGAGGATTTATCGTTTTAAATCGATTCCTTCTCCGATTGCCTCCACGTCGCTTCCTAGTGGCCTTAACACCGAAATTAAGCAACCCTAATCATAATCTCACTCAAAAAGATAATAAACAACGTAAACGGGATTACCTCAATACAATATGGAAGTTCTCCGGTTGAAACTCGCGCGCCACCGCCTTTGTCTTCCTCGTCCGATCATCCCCCTCCTCTCTTTTCTTCCCTGATGCCGTCGCCAACTTCCTAGCCAAAATGCCCTAAGGTTTGCGAAAATATGGCTTATAAACCACCCGATGTTTCGATTTGGGTCCCTTCTAAATCGTCAAATGCGATTCCATCTCGAAATATGAAAGAAATGGTTACCCGGTCCCTTTAATCTCGTTAACCTAGGCTCTTCGTGACATCCATAATATCAACGTTATTTAGCACGGATTCGGGTTATCCGTTAACCCGAATAATTATATTACAAATTTCTGGGATGTTACAAAAACACGTTCCGATTACCTAAACTAAAAATTAAATGGTAAAATCCTAGAAAAATAGAATATAAAATCAGGAAAATAGAAATAGAAATAAAATCTAAGAAATGTTACCGAAGATGATACCGAAACAAGCTAAGTTTATTAACGAGTCGTTAGCTAGACTCAAGTCCCCGGATTCATTTGTCCTTGAGGTGGAGGTCAACTACCTCCACTGCCAGGTCAACCAGTTCGTCAATGTATGGCTTAAGACGATGACCGTTGACCTTGAAGATTCTCCCATCTTCATGCTCAATCTTGATGGTCCCATAAGCAAACACCTCCCTAACCGTGTAGGGACCCGTCCATCGGGACTTCAACTTCCTGGGAAACAATCGCAACCTAGAGTTATAAAGACCACCCACTCGAAATTCCTTCTTGTCCTTCAAGCGTCGGTCTTGTAAACTCTTAGTGCGCTCGTTGTAAATCATGGAGTTTGCATAGGCTTGATTCCTCAACTCATCAAGCTCGTGAATCTGAGTGAGACAGTTCTCACCCGCGCTCACCAAGTCTAGATTCACCGCCTTCATCGCCCAATAAGCCTTGTGCTCTAACTCCACCGGAAGATGGCACGTCTTCCCATAAATCAACCTAAATGGTGTGGTACCAATAGGCGTCTTATACGCAGTCCGGAAGGCCCAAAGTGCATCATCTAACCTATTCGACCAATCCTTACGGTTCTGACCAACCGTCTTCTCCAGAATTCGCTTTATGCCCCGGTTCGTGACCTCTACCTGTCCACTGGTCTGTGGATGATAGGCTGTGGAGAATCTTTGGTTCACACCATATCATGATAGCGCCTTCTCTAACTGTGAGTTGCAGAAATGGGTCCCACGGTCACTAATAAGAGCTTTGGGGGCACCAAAGCGGGAAAACAACTTCTTCAAAAATCGAACAACCACCCTAGCATCATTAGTACGCAACGCTTGAGCCTCGGCCCACTTAGAAACGTAGTCAACAACCACTAGGATATACCGGTTGCCACGAGAAGCTAGAAAAGGTCCCACAAAGTCAATACCCCATACATTAAAAATCTCACAAGTCTGGATGCTGTTCTAGGGCATCTCATTTCTCGACGAAATGTTGCTCGCCCTCTGGCAAGCGTCACAAGCTTGGATCATCTCATGAGCATCCCGGAAGATGGTAGGCAAGATGTTGGAGCACGTTTATGTGACAGACACTCTGGATGTTGTCTTAAGCTTTTGTACTTTACTTTCTGTATTTGTAATTGTATTTAGTATCTGTATGTATTGGTTTATCGAGTTGTATATGTACATGTAGGTACTTTTACTTAGTGCCTTTGTAGTAGTGATGTGCGCACTTAGCATGTGCGCAGGACATTGTTCCTGTGTACTTAGCAAGTACGCATGCACAAAGGCTGCGTTCTTGTTAAGTACGCAGGAGTTAATTCCTGCGCACTTGTTAAGTATGCAGGTAACAGATCTAGTATATATAGCTGGTCTTGACAGAACTTATGTATGCATTCATTCTGTAACTGGCTGTGATTATCAATAGACGAAGTTTGAAGTATTTCATGTTGTTGTTATCGGTTTACTTTGTGTTGCTTGATACTCCAAGTAGTCACGGGCATTCCGCACCCTGTTCGACTAGTCACACACTCGCACGTAATCGATCCGAGACACCCGGGGACCTACAAGTGGTATCAGAGCATTGGCTCTTGATTTCGAGTGTTGTGAGTGTGTTAGGAGCATTTTCGACACAATCTACAGCCTTTTACAAGCAAAAAGTGACCAATTTTGGTGATTTTTGTGATAAAATAAAGGTAGCTCTTGAGCGCTATTTTTGAAGCAAAAATCCTTCAAAAAATCTGACTTTTTGTTGTTTGTTTGAGTGTTTTGATCACCAAGGGTTTGTTAGAAACAAGTTTCTAACCTTTTGGCTTGATTAATTTGTTCAAAACTTCAATTTTTGAAGATTTAAGCATTTTCCGGCGACCGAAAAAAGTTGGTGAAGCAGGTGGATAAAGTGAACTGCGTACTTACCATTTTTGGCAAAAAAGACAGTCTTGCTACGTAGTTGTTAAGTACGCAAGACCAACCTTGTGCGTACTTATCTTTTGTTCGTGCGCAAGACCATTTCACTAAGTGCGCAAGGCCAGTTTCTAAGTGCACAAGTTGTGCTGATTTTCTAATTTTTGTCTAAGTGTTACACCATGGAAAACATTCAGAACCTGAGTAGCCTATTTAACTATGATAACGAGATTGGAACTCCTCAGAAACCACCAAAGCTGCTTAATGTAAATGATTTTTCAAACTAGAAAGCACGCTTTGAGGAGTACATCTCATATACTGATTCTTTACTATGGATACCTATCCTTAAGGGATATAAACATCCAACTTATGAGTTTCTTGAAGAAACTGTTCCTAAACCTATTTCCAAACTAGACAAAGAAGAAAAGAATGTATATGACCGTGAAAAGAAGGCTCATGGGTCTATTACAATGGCATTGTCTAGAGATATTTTTCATAGCTTCAGGGGTTATGATAACTCTAAAGATCTATGGAAAGCAATTCAGAAGAGGTTTGAGGGGAACAGTGATGTCAAGAAGAGCAAGAGAAAGCTTCTAAGGAAACAGTATGAGTGTTTTAGATACTTGGAGAATGAATCGACTGATGAACTGATTTCTAGATTCTATCATCTTCAGACTGAGCTGAAGTCATATGATCTGAAGTATCCTACTGATGAATTGGTGGAGAAGTTTCTAGATGCCTTACCACCTAGGTTTGACATGTATACCACGTTTCTGAGAGAGAACCCAAAGTTCTATGAGATGACTGTTGAAGAGGCCATAGGCAAGATTCAGGCACATGATATGAATCTAAGGAAGAATGAAAGTTCCGGACGACCTCAAATACATGATCCTTCCATGTATTTTGGGGTGGACTCAACTGTAAAACCGTCTGGTTCTGGAATTGCCTTATACCTTGGGAGTCCTCAAGAAGAAGAAAACTTGAATGGTAGTGGTAATCATACTGGTTTTTTTGCATCAAGATCTAGTCAACACCATCAATCCTCATCAAGAAACACTACATTCACTTCTTTAGCCAACCAATCTACTATTGCCAAAATTGCTGAAGATCATGTGGCCCTGTTCTCGTCATGTATGCTTGCCTACGAGAACTTCATTGGTGGGAAGCTTACAGATCTAGAGACCATTGAGGAAGACTTCAATCAGGTGGATCCAGATGACATGGAGGACATGGATATTCAATGGAATATGGCCATGATCTTAAGAAGGGCGAAGCGTTTCCTGAACCGAACTGGCAGGAAGTTCATTGGTGGGCATTCAAATTCCAAGGTTGGATTTGATAAATCCAAAGCTAAGTACTACAAATGTCAAAACTTTGGACATTTCACAAGGGAATGTCAAAAGGGTAAAGCACCAGCTTTGGGTTTCACCAGACCGAGCCAGGGAGGCAGCTCAGGAAACCACCAAGGATTAAACAATCAGAATAACCGCAATCAAAGTCTAGGTGGAACGTCCAGTGCTCTTGTAGTTCAATAAGACGATAGCTTTGATTGGGGTCTTCATCTGGAGGATGCCACACTTGCTCAAACCCAAATGGGATTGATGGCAGAGATTGTTGAAATGATGGAAGAAGAAGAGCGAGAAGCATCTGGAGCTGACCAACGAGAGTCTACATCTGCCTTTTCCCTCATGGCTATTGGAGAGGCATCAAGCTCGTCAACTGAAGTAGATTCAAATTCTTTTGCTGTTATTTCATGTTCCAAATGTTCAGGCTTGAAGGAAGAAAATTCTAAACTTCAAGACTTAGCTGTACCCCTTCGTATTTCAGTGTTAAGTTATAAGAAAAATGAAAAACGCTTTAAAGAATCAATTGAAACTCTGAAGAAAGAAAGACATGATTTTTCAATTAAAATCATTGAACAACAGTTTCATTTGGACGTTGCATACAAGGGTCTGGAGAAAAAGAACGTGGAAATTGCCAAACTGCAAAATGAGACTCTACAGTTAAGTGGCAAGATTGAGAAGTTGAAAAATGCTCGCTTTGTGGTGGAGCACTACGAATCTGTAGTGAGGCAAATGAATGGATTGGGGTTAGGTACCAATGTCATTCCTCCACTAGTAAGCAGGAAGTTTGTCAACGGGTTGATTGACATTGACTTGTCATGTCTTAATTAATCCTTAAGTCAGGATGATTCATCAAGCAAGGACGATTCCTCAATCAAGGATGAGTCCTCATGTAAGTTCAGCTCATCATCCGAGGATGAATTCTTCTCGGATGAAGGCTCTGAGAATGCCAATCTTGAGGGTGTTGTCTCAGAGGAGTTGCTTTGGTGAGCAAAAGGTTGTGAAAAACATTATCACTGATCGTGATAGTTGCATTTTAACTGAACCTGACACTGTTGAATCAAATGATAAACTGAAATTAATGCTTTATGGAGGTTTCAAAACCATTAAGCAAACCAAGAAAGAAACTTTTGCTAATCACTTGAGTAGAAATTACCATAAAAACATTGACAAATATTATAATCAAGGTGATCAAGCGCCAGGTATTAGTTATCTTCACCAAACAACCATTGGCACTCCAAAAGTTGAGTCATTTGCATCCAAAAGCAGAGAACCTTACAGGAGGACTTACAAGGATAAGAGGACCTGCTTTCACTATGGTTTGGTCGGTCACATTCTTATGAAATGTCCTGATAAGAACCAAGGGAAACATTAGTTGTCTATCAACAAGTTGTTTCTCCCAGGACACCATCAGCGAAGCAACCCCAAAATCAAAAATCAAAAGTGGTGAAACAACCAGTGAAACCTATGGTGAAGCCTAAGACACCATCTGAGGATTACCCATCTGTTCCAAAATGGGAGAAGCAACCTGCTAAACCCAGTGTATCTACCTCTGGTAGTACACAAACCGGTGAGAAATCTGTGGTGAAACTTTCTAATCCACAATGAAGAAGAAGGAAGAAAATGTTGAGAAAGCTGGAACAACTGGCGGGCAGTCAACCATGTGAAGGTTCTACCTGTTCACCTGTTGTTGACGAATGCAAGCCTAATGTTCCAGTTAAGAAAAACAAAAGATCCTGGAACACGAAAACAAAAAGTTCTCAATCTTCTGATCCTAAGTCTTCTAAGGATTCACCCATTTTTGATAGTCATGATTGCGAGTTAATAGAGGTTATTTATTTTGAGAAAGACGGACGACCCAAGACCGCTATGGCTTGGTCTCTAAATCTAACTAACTTGCTTGTGACTCGTGCAGGGACATCCGAAGGGAACTATTTCTAATCGTTGGTATGTAGATAGTGGATGCTCCCTACACATGACAGGCAAGTTGGCATCGCTTCAGGATTTTAAACCATTCAAGGGCGGCTATGTAGCATTTGCAGGAGAGAAAGGCGGCAGTATCACTTGTCAAGGCGTGGTTACAAATGGATGTAATAGCTTCGACAACGTCAACTACTGCGAGTAGTTGAACATAACTTGTTGAGTGTTTCTCAGATGTGCGACAAAGAGTACTTGGTTATGTTTGATAAGTCTGAATGCTTGATTCTCAAGCTTGTTTTGAAGTTCCTACGGAGTGGATTCTGATGAGAGCACCAAGAACAAACGACACATATCAGATCGATATGAGTGTGGCGACACCACCTCATCAGTTGCTACTTGTTTGCTTACAAAAGCGACAGAGCTTGACTCAATCTTGTGGCATAGGAAAATCAGACACATTTCTTATCAAAAAATGAATCATCTTCTCCGAAACAGTTTGGTAACCGGGGTTCCTAAGCTGAGATACGCCATTGCAGATGACTGTATGCCTTGTAAAAAAGGCAAACATCACCAGAAATCTCACAAGCCCAAGCTCCAAAACTCCATTGATACCCCTTTGGAACTCCTTCACATGGATTTGTTTGGACGCATAAGTATCTGGAGTATTGCAGGTAAGTCATAGTGTCTAGTTATAACTGATGACTTCTCACGTTTTTCTTGGGTGCATTTCTTAGGTACAAAGGACACGACTGCTGAAATTCTTCAATACCTGATCTTGAGCCTGGAATCTTTATGCAAATTGAAGGTTAGAAGACTAAGGAGTGATAACGAAACTGAGTTCAAGAATAATTTGATGGATCTTTTTTGTCCCAAGAAGGGTATTCGTCACGAATTTAGTGCCCCGTACACACCTCAGAAGAACGGAGTTGTAGAAAGGAAGAACATAACTTTGATCGAGACTGCTAGGACAATGTTGTCAGATGCCAAGGTTCCTGTATGTAACATCCCGAGTTTTAGAGCGCGAAAGAATTCACGAGAATTAAAAAAACTTAAATAAGAAAAGAAGAGAAGTGGGCTTGGGCCGGGGTGTATGGGCCGAAAGGGGCAAGGGTTGGGCCCTTATAAGCCTCAAAATCAGCCCAAAACCTTCACTTCCAACACCATTTCTGAATTTCTAGAGAGAGAAAGTGAGAGAGAGTCTAGAGAGAGAAAGTCCCGGTTTTAAATCCGAGCTTATAGGACCGTAGGCATACATATCTGGAACGATTAGCTGTGAAGAAGAAGCGTTTACAGGTAACCGATTCTCCGAGATGTGAGTTTTTGTTCGTTTTTGGGTTTTTCGGGTTTTGGAGGAAAAGGTAACGTTTTTACGGATGAAACTGGAGGAAAAACATAGATTTAAGTTCCTTAATGAAAAGCAAATGTTTTGAATGTAAACAAGTTCGGGATCTTGACGTGATCAGACCCGAATGCGAAAGTTAGGGTTTTTGCGGGGAAGCAGATCCTGCGTACTTACCAAGTACGCATGAAGAGGATCCTGCGTACTTATCAAGTACGCATGAAGCAAAGCCTGCGTATTTATCAAGTACGCATGAAGCAAAGCCTGCGTACTTATCAAGTACACATGAAGCAAAGCCTGCGTACTTATCAAGTACGCATGAAGCAAAGCCAGCGTATTTATCAAGTACGCATGAAGCAAATCCTGCATACTTATCAAGTACGCAAGAACAAGGCTCTGCGCACTTGCCAAGTGCGCAGGCATCAGGTCTATGGGTATATATAGCTGGTTAGTGAAGTTAGTATGTTCGCCTAGCCAGAAATAGTGAAACCATTTAGCGTCGAGTTAAGTCTGATACGTGTCTATTGTTATGATTGTTCAGATTGTGTTAGATCCAGTAGACCATTGCAGTTAAGATACCAGGTGAGTTCTAATCCCCTTTTTGCCTGCTTTAGGGGTGGTGTGTATACTTAGTGTAAAGTGTTTATTATATTTTATATATTATAAACTGAAAGGAAAAACTATGTTTTAGTGAAAAGTTTAAAAGAGGCAAAAGTACGTTTTGAGGAGAGTATATCTATATTATGGCAAGTGCGCAGAGCCTTGTTATATGTGATAGTATGTTTTCAGTAAGCAAGTTATATATTATGGCAAGCGTTTACTATATTTCTATATACATAAACAAAGGCATGATATATGTGCTAGTATGTTTTCAGTAAACAAGTTATATTTTATGGCAAGCGATTACTATATTTTATATACATAAACAAAGGCATATTATATATAAAATTTATGAACAAGATTTACAGAAAGTTTTATGAACAGTAAACTGAACAGCTTTCCTTCGGGAATGTGTACCAGTTTGTAAGGGTCCTTGGGACAGATGTTACTTGTACAAGATGTCAGATATGGGTTTTACCCATTAGTAAGAGTCTTGATGGCTCGTTAACAATTGTACAATTGGGATGAGTGACGGCGGTTGCTCGGGGGACTACGCAATCCCCATGTACCAGTTAAGCGGTATTGATCACGAGGACAATACTCGGTGTTGATCATGAGGACAACATCATGTCATGTGGTGTTGATCACGAGGATAACATCAATGGGTCACAAGGACCCAACTATGCTAAGCGGTATTGATCACGAGGACAATACCAGTTGTTGATCACGAGGACAACATCATGCTAAGCGGTATTGATCACGAGGACAATACCAGTAGTGACAAGGAATTGACGGTTAAGTGGTACTGATCACGAGGACAATACCAGCGGTGATAAGAATTGACGGTTAAGCGGTATTGATCACGAGGGCAGTACCAGTAGTGACAAGGAATTGACGGTTAAGTGGTACTGATCACGAGGACAATACCAGCAGTGATAAGAATTGACGGTTAAGCGGTATTGATCACGAGGGCAGTACCAACAGTGATAAGGAATTGACGGATACCTTATGAATGTTTTAAACTATTTTTGAAAAGTGAAGTATGTAAAGTTTTGCCTTAGGGGCAGTATGTATGTATTAGTAAATCTTTTGTAAAAATTGATTTAAAGTAAACGTTAGAACTCACTCAACGTTGCTGATTTTTAGTATGCATATCAGTTAAGTGCAGGTGTAGTTGATGGATATGGATGCTTGGCTTAGTGAGAAGAGTTACCCGAAGATCAGTGTCTGGCATCCCGATTATGTTTATGTTATGTTTTAATTTGATGTTGTTAAAGACAAATTGTATTAGACATGTTTATGTTTCCGCTGCGTATGTTGAGATTTTAAATCGTTTCAACTGTGTTAATGAATGTCTTATGTTTAAAGTGCTATGTGTTGATGAGTAAATCCAATACGTGAGGCCTCCCGGGTTCAGGGCCTTACACTGTAACTTTCTAGGCAGAAGTAGTAAATACAGCTTGTCACGTCTTGAACAGAGTTTTGGTGGTTAAAAGGCACAATAAAACATGTTATGAGCTAATCAACAATCGACCTCCAAATCTTGACTACCTAGTCCCCTTTGGTAGTCCTTGTTCCTTATTTTTATAGTATAAGGATCGTAAATCCAAATTTCATGCAAAAGCCATAGAAGGCATCTTCTTAGGATATGATGCCAACTCACCCTGCAAGAGAGTGTACAATATAGGAACACGCTCAGTTGAAGAATGGTTCGAAGTGGATTGCAGTTAACACAACACTCCACCAAAACCTACAGGTCCAGCATGGGGATTCGATTATGATGCTCTATTCAAGTCTTTCAACCTTCCTGATCTATCTGCCCAAGATGCCGCTTGTTTGTACGAATTCTTTAATGGCGGTGATGACTCCAATTTCTCCACTTGTGCCACTGTACCAATTGTAACTCCTGATTCCAATGTTGCATCTGCATCTGGAACTCATGCAAGTGATGACGAGGAAGTTGTTCATGTTGATGGAAATGACGCTCCAGCTGATCCTAACACTCTTGTGGGAAATGAAGCTCCAGTTCATCCCATCAACATTGAATCATCTTCATCCGGTTCACATGATATTGGGAAGTTAATTACGAATCTTGATACGAATCTCTAGGAACCGCAAGTACCAGAGATGAGAGTGCATAAGAATCATCCATTTGACAACATTATTGGTGATCCTAATGTCGGTATTCAAACTCGTCATAGAACCGTTGCCGAGAACACAAGTCTGTATGCTGAGATACTTGACACTGGTATCATGGAAACATGTTTGCATGCTGCATTCGTATCCCAATTGGAGCCGAAGAAAGTGAAAGAGGCTCTCGCTGACAACTGCTAGATTGAGGCTATGCAAGATGAGTTGTCTCAATTCCAAAAGTTGCATGTGTGGGATTTAGTTGACCTTCCGAAAGACGGACGATCGACACATTGTTGTGAAGAATAAAACAAGGTTGGTTGTTCAGGGTTTTTATCAACAAGAGGGCCTGGATTACACTGAAGTATATGCCCCAGTTGCTAGACTTGTAGCCATTAGACTGTTTCTGGCTTATGCCTCCTTTGTTGGCTTCAAGTTTTATCAACTTGATGTGAAGAATGCTTTCCTGTATGGAAAAGTTCATGAAGAGGTCTATGTCACTCAACCACCCGGCTTTGAAGATCCGCATAATATTGATAAAGTGTATAAACTGGATAAAGCACTTTATGGTCTTCATCAAGCACCTCAGGCATGGTATGAGACTTATTCAAACATTTATTGTCCAATGGTTTTGATCGTGGACAAATTGACTCGACCCTCTTCATACGGAAAGCTGGAGGTGATATTCTACTTGTGCAAGTGTACGTTGATGACATTATCTTTGGGTCTACCAATGAAGAGATGTATAGGGAATTCGAAAGGGTGATGAAGTCCAAGTTTGAAATGAGCAATATGGGTGAATTGTCATTTCTCTTGGGTCTGCAAGTCAGTCAAAGAGAGGATGGCATTTATCTACATCAAACTAAGTACGTACAAGACATTTTGTTGAAATACAAATTGAATGATTGTAGTACTTACGGCACACCAATCCCACTCAATCACGGTTTGCATCCAGACAAAGATGGAAAGGATGTGGATTGTAAATTGTACCGTGGGATGATCGGATCTCTTATATATCTCACAGCTTCAAGGCCCGACATAATGTTTGCTGTCTGCTTGTGCTCGAGGTTTCAGTCACAACCGTAGGAATCTCATATGATCGCTGTGAAGTGGGTCTTCAGATACGTGAAAGGGAAACCCCGATTGGGTCTTTGGTACTCCAAGCATCAGTCATTTGAATTCAAAGCCTACACTGATTCTGACTATGGCGGTTGTAATCTCGATAGAAAATCAACCTCAGGTGGATGTCAATTCTTGGGAGACAGACTGGTCTCCTGGCAGTCCAAATAGCAGTCAACGGTTTCTGTCTCAACATGTGAAACAGAGTACATTGTTGCCGCAAGCTGTTGTTCTCGGATATTGTGGATCCAGCAGCAATTGAGAGACTATGGCTTAAACTACACTGGAACCCCCTTGTTCATTGACAACAACACCACCATGTTAATCACAAATAACCCGGTGAAACATTCCTAAACTAAACACATTGAGATTTGTCACCACTTCATCCATGATTGTGCTGAAAAGCACTTAATTGAACTTGTAAAAGTTCACACGGATGACAACTTTGCTGACCTTTTCACTAAGGTGTTTGATCGAACCCGTTTTGAACATCTTTTCAACATGATAGGAATGTTCAATCCTGAGTGAAAACCTGTTTTTTTGGAAGTTAACTTTTATTTCTTTTAAGTTTGTACAATATGTATTTTTCTTTAACTTATCTAAGAAAACCCAAACAAAATAGAAAACCAAGAAAATTTCAAAGTCATTTGAAGAAAAGAGGAAATGATAGCACATCAGTAATGATCTAAACGTCTTAGATTGCACATATGGGAAATGATTGAGTCATGCTTACTAATTTGATTGCATTGTTTGAATTACTAATCTACATATTCATAAGTACTTTGAATTGTCAGTAGGCTATACGCGTCTTTGAATCATTAGTAGTGTGGAAACTAACTCAATAATACAACTGTGATTTGAACCCATGTTTGCTAGTGTGTGTGTGTGTGTGTGTGTAAAAGAATGCAAAAGATCACTATCAGATATACGATGTAAGATTTTGGCAAGTATTTTCTTCTGAGACTAGTTTCGGGTTAGATCGTTAGCACAGTTACCGCGGTTCATCCCACAGTATGCAATGAGAGATTGAACCAAGATATGTCTTGACATTAACCGTTGAGCATATATTCACCCTTGAATCATTCCTGATTCATTGAAATCAAATCCAGATAAAATTTGGATCCCCTTACCTAAATCCTCAGACACCATACTCATTATCCTGAATCATCTTTCCGATATTCACAAAAGAAATTTTATGAAACCAAGACAAATGAATCACTCGATTCTGAATCTTAAGATTCCTGATAATCCTTATGGATTCTGCTTGATTTTTCTGTGCTAACCGATGTAACTTCATTCTGGAAATTTTAAAAATCATTGGGAAAATCTTAGATGCCTTGAGATAGTGCACATTTAACTTTAGATAGCATAACAGTGGGGTACACATTGTATACTTATAATTATTACCTTAACACACAAGAACGTGATACTAAGATGCTTATGGTTTCAAATTTTATAATATTGCCAACTTGAATTACTTGTTTATATTGCTTATTACATATGCATAAGTAGTAATTCATGACATGATCCCATATTCTTTGATGTTTATATTGTATCATTTTTGCATATAATAGCCTGATATGATCCTTTGCTCATGACTTTGACCAAAAAGAGAATGTATGTATATACTTGTATATCTTTATTCAGAAAAAGATCAAAAAGATTTTAAGTTTATGAACAGTTCAATTTTTTGTATAGTTTATCAAAAATTTAAGAAAAGTAAAAAATATTCATGTCTAACTTCCTTGATTTGTTTTCGAACTCTCTAGATTGAACTTTCATATCCGGTTCGCTATTTGACTTGACAAATCTTCATGTTATGAGCATACAAGGGTTTCTGCGTACTTATCAAGTACGCAGAAATTAAACCTTGCGTACTTACAAGTACGCAAGACTTGAGTCATGCGTACTTGTTAAGTACGCAGGAGTTAAGTCATGCGTACATGTTAAGTACATACGACCCATGTGTGTGGGGGTATATAAGCAGGTGTTAGAAAAGTTTTTCAGTTCATCTCATTCAAACGACCTAACACTGTTGTATACTTTCAGACTCAATTTTCCTCAAAAACTTTGTGTGTTCCTTCGAGACTTTTCGTCCCATTTCTAGTTTCAACATCATTTAACTAACATTTGGTGAGAATCTCAGACAATTTCATCCATAAAATCTTGTGTTTTGGACCGATTCTTGACCTTGAAAAAGTTAGGGTTTTGATTTTGAATTTGTGACCGGTTTGGTTGTTATTATCCTAAATTTTGACCTAAAACATGTTCTAAATCATTAATCGAAGCTCTATCATCTATAATTTGTCTTTAACATGGTTCGATTTTGGTTTTGACCCCTTGTTTGACCGTATGTGACCGTCGGACATAGGCTAGGTCAAAATGACAAGGTTTTAGCAAGAGTTTGATGTCGATTTTGGTCCCATTAGTCATAAACATTGTTTTTTACCATGTGGAGACCCTAATCCACAACAAAATCACACATTGGTTGAATTTGGGTGTTTGAAATTTTTCTAAGTGCAAGAACTTGCGCACTTAGCAAGTACGCAAGAGATAACTCCCGCGTACTTGTTAAGTATGCAAGAAAGGCATGTTTGAAATTTTCTAATTCTGGAACTTCAATCTATGTAAATTTGTTATTCCTTGTCTAGTTCTTTCAATTCCAATGAGTCTATTTGTTCTTATAGTGTTCATTGTATGTTCTTGAAGTGATGGCTCGTGCATTTACCAGTGAGTTTAATCTTCTTGCTCTCACAAATCCGGAATGGAAGGATGCTGCACTTCAGTACAGTGAGATTGTGGACTTTCTGAATCGTTCCAAGAATAGCTATGCCATTTCTGCTGATCCCATCGTTTCAAGACCTTATCTGGAGCAGTTCTAGGAGACAACTGATCATGACTGTATGGTAACCCCAAACGTCATTAGGGCTACTGTAGCGGGTCATGATCTTGCTATCTCTGAAGACGCCACCAGGAGAGTCCTACAGTTTAGAGATCTAGCAACCGACCCAGTGACCTATCCAGATTACTTTATGGATGGGTGCTGGAGGCAGAGAATGGGATATGTCGGTGCTAGAGACTATTCCTCGTACAAGAAGATGTGGTTACTAGACCAATGGAGGTATTTTGCACATGTCATGATCATGTGCATCTCTTCAAGGATAGCAGGTAAGGATGTCATGGGTCATGACTTAACAGCAGTCATGATTGGACTTTCTCTAAACAAGGGCTACAACTTTTCCAAGTATATCTACAAGGCGATCACCGAACAGATTAATACTATAGAAAGGTTTAGATTCCTGTTGTACCCCAGATTTGTGCAACTTTTGATCAATGATGCTTTGAAAAATCTACCGGCAATTGGGGAGAGACTTCAAGTCAAGAGGGTGGCAAAGAGAGTGTTCTCACAATTTTTAATGCCGGGCAGTGTAGCTTTGGCCACTTAATTAATGAAGCGTATGTGGCCCCTACAGATCTAAGATGGTTTAGTGCAGAGTCAGAGCCTGAACTGAGTGAACACTCAGATGAACAAGTAGAGGAGGAAGAAGAAGGCAATGAAGAATCTGAGAGTGATGATTCTAGTGATGGTGGTGATGAAGAACAGGAAGGAGGAGATGGTGCTGAAGAGTCAGATTCTGAAGCCTCTGAATCTGATTCATCTGACTCTAATGATGCACCAGATCAATCACACCCCAAGAAGTTGACAAAGGTTTCTTGTCACACCCCAACCGGGCGGCGGAACACGTCGGAGTATGACCCGAATTGTGACCAGATTGCTCGTAGCACTTGGAACTATTAAAATTTCATAATTTTATTCAATAATATTAAAAGTGCCTCAAAGGCTACAAATAGTTCAAATAAACAAGACAAAACATAGTTCCAAACAAGATAAAATCAGATTTCAAATTTCTAAGTCCAAGCCTAAGTGTTGAACATAAATCAAGCGTTGCTTGAACTTGGTACACCTGAAACATGTTTAAAATAAGAGTTATCAACAAAATGAATTGTTGGTGAGCAATCATGGTAGATATAGATATAGTAGTTTAGATAAAGTACAAATTCCATGCTAAGACAAGTAATACATTATAGTCTTATTGTATATACACACAGTCCAAGTTAAACCTTCCTTTTAAGATTTATCCAATTCAGATTGTCCAACATATAGTTAACAGTTTTTCAGTTTCAGAATTCATTACATGCATCCTAGATCAAAGAAATGCATGGGGTAGCTAACCCACATGGTACCACTAATTCCATTCATAGGCTGTCGAAACAGTTAATAATATGAACTAGTGTAATCAACAAATAAGCCACATAATGCAATTAAACAAGTCTAACATAAGGGAATTTGTTTCAAGTTGTGAGATTTGTCAATAGTGTAAGTGTAATTATATAGGAACATGTTTCACCCCAAAAGTGATAAAATGTATAAAGAGGGGCATGAAAACTCACATGGTTTGTAAGTAGTTTCCGAGCTAAGTTTGATCCAAAGATATAATCCAAAGTAGGTCACAATTAACCTATTATAGTTGTAGTTTAGTCATTTAGTTTAAAGGAATAAGCTAAGGTTTGTTCGTGTCATTTAAAATGGTTAGGAAGATAATATAATTTAATATATCTTTTTTTTTAGTTCTCTAGATAAATAAATAACCATTTACGTCAAAAATAATAAATATATTATTTTTAGTCAAAATAATAACGAGAGTAAATAATATAACTATTTATATCATTTAATAGTTTTAAAACGTCACACGTGGTACAAAAATGATACGAAATAATATATAAACATATATTATCTAATTATAAAAGTCACGGGTTAAAAATAATAAAACATATTATTTTTATCCAAAGTTACAGTTTCGAAAATAATATAAATATATTATTTTTATTTGATAATAACATAAATATATTATTTATAAAAGTGGGTATATTAATAAAAATAAGTTAATAAATTCATACCCGAGTCTACGGGTCGTTTCCTGGGTTAAAACACATTTATATATAATAATAATAATTAATAAAACAATTTTTATTAATTAAATTAACCAGAAAAAAATCCAAAAAAATATATATGCAGGAGCCCGGTCTCGAACCCGGGTCTCCCCTGCACACACACACCGGTTTAACCATCACGCCCGCTAGGGTATCGCACAAATGATCCGGTTTCAATTGGTATTAACACGGATGGCACCAGTGTTCTCCCCCCCCTTAACAGACCGAATCAAAACCAGTCCCAATACTCCCGATTTAGACTTCGATCGAATCTGGGGGCATAGGGGTTTTGTTAATCGGGTGCCTGCGATTTCGAGGGTGAGTTTAATTGCAAAAACGTTAGGTTTAGAATGGTTTAATTACTCGATGAAAGGCCGAAACCCTAGATATGAGCATCAAATCAATTTGATCAATTTCGATAGTGAAACTCGTTGGAATCATAGGGCTTTCATTGCTTAGGTTATTGCGAATCTATTCGTATGATTTAATTTCATTTTAATCGTGTCTAGGATCAAAAACCCCAAAATGGATTATGAACAAACCCTAGGTTACTGGTTATGATCAATTCGATAATAACAGTTTAAATTGATAAAGGGCTTTTAAGGAGTGATTGATTTCGAAGCTAATGGTATAATTTAATTGGATTTAAAAAAGGTCTAAAGTGGTGTTCGATTAAACCGGTTTCATAAGAACCCTAGAATTGGGTTCATGATCGATTCGATGATATCAGCCCCAAAAAGGTTAGGGCTTCTGTTCTACAGATGAGAACGAAGGTGATAGGAGTTTCAATTACCTGAAATGATATCGGAAATGCGGGGATCGACTAAATGTCAGTCGCGGCTTCAACGGTTACTCCCCGACGTTTACGGCTGCGTCTCCGACCAAATCGAGTGGTGCAACAGGTTCGGGGAAGTTCGAATAAGGTGTGCAGGTGTTGAATTGTGAGCTTAAAGATCGAAACGAATCAATTTGATGGTCTCATGATTAGGAGTCGACGGTTATGGTTTAAAGGATTGTAAATGGATTTAATTCGAATCAATGACGGGGTTTAATGACCTGATAATGGTCGTTAATGTCTGAGACGTGCATATCGGTTACAAAATCGGACGAATTCGAGGTTATACGATTCGAATTTGGATCAAAGGCTCGAATGTGTTGACTTTCAAAAGTCAACAGAAATCAAGAATGGGTTAAATACACTACTAGTCCCTCTAGTTTCTTGTTCTTAAGTTTGGATTTAGGCAGAAAAGGTCCTTAGGGTTTAGAATTTGTTAGTTAGGTTAAGTAGGGTTTTTAGTTAATTAATTTGATATATTTAAATGTATAAATTATAAAAGAATTGTTTATTTCTATAAAAATGATATAAAATGACATATTTTTATAAAACTTTATTTAAAAAAAAATATATATATTTATTTAATTAAACTTTATTTATTTGATTTATTTAGAAATAAATCTTATTATTTCTTAAAAATTCATAAAAATTTATAAAAGTCATTTTAATTTATATAATTTGTGTTTTAATTTAAATAAAACACATTAGGATTTTTTTTTTTCAAATTAAATAAGTATAATTTTTTTTTTTACACTTAGATAATTTATGAGATTTATTTTATATAGTTTAGGGACTTTATTCAAATACCATGAATATTAGCCCTAAAACATAGTTTGAGTATGGTTTTTAGCCACATAGTTTAAGCAATTCATTTAAGAATTTTCACATATTATTAAATATGGATAATTAGGGTTTACAATAAATGCCAAATGGCCGGAAATTGTAAACGGAAAAGTACAGATATTACATTTCTCTTCCCGAGTCATCTTTCAAAAGACAAAGACAAGAAAGTACCAGCAGCGAATATGTACCCGATTCTGATTCGGATGCTGAATTACAAAGACAGAGAAGAGAGAGAAGTGTAAAGCGACGGGGGGAGAGACCTTTTGTACCTATCCTTAGAGAAGCGGTGAGTACTGCATCACTCTCTATTTCAACTTCTAGCCCGTTACAGCAGCTACAGCAGCGGAGGGAGCCACAGGTTACTATTGAGTTGGCTACCACAACTGTCTCGGAGGCGATGCCCAAGATTGTGTCCCTCCCGCTGCATTCTGTCCAACCAGTGATGGTAACGACTCCAATTCAAACTGAGTCGGTCACCATCACCCCAATCACAACTGCAACCACTACCATCCCAACTATCATTCCCACAACCACCTTACAACCGATTAGTCAACCCTTTGAGTATGGTGATTTTACTCATGGGTTCGACTTTGATGAGATCTTTACCTTCGCCACCCATACAGCTGAAGACTCGTCGTCCAGGGGTCCTGATCCTCATGATGCAAGGATTGCGACTTTAGAGACCCAAGTAGCTGGTCTACTTGAAACGATACGGAAATCAAGGGAGGAGTCTGATAAACAGCAAGGTCAGATCAATTCTTTGATTGATGAAGTAGCAGCTTTAAATAAGCAGAGAAAGGCTGATGAGCTTCAAAGAAAAGAGCTTGAGGTGATGGTCAAGTTGGTGTGTGACTTGACCAATGCCTTGCTGCTCAAGGGGAGAAGATAAAGGAGTTATTAAAGGAGAAGGAGGTTTCATCCAAGCCTAGCACTGATGAGGCGTGTCACCTAGTCGATCTGACTAAGGATGATGACACAGACAAGGATCCTGAAGCTGGTCCTAGTGGAAGTAGTGAGCAACAAGCGCTAGCTATTGTTCCTATCTCTGCTATGCCTATGGCTGAGGGGGAGTCTGCTCAAGGTGATGTGTCAGGAAGTGGAGGTGATACTGGAAAGTCTGTGGCTGATGTTCTTCACGACCTATCTGATAAGGTCATTTTATTGATAGAGCCAAACTATTCCAAGGAAACTCAGATCGATGCTCTCAGCAATTTAGAAGAAGGAGAGATCGAGTCTGATGATGACTGGGATGTGGAAGATGAGGATGCGATGGTGGAGTTTCCTAAGGGAGAAGGTGAAGGAGTTTACGAGCTTGAGGATGGAGAGATTTTTGAGGCTCCAGCCTTTGAAGCCAATACTAACACAAGTTCAGTCGAGCCTGAATTCGTTGCTGAGGCTAGTGGTGCAGCAACCTCGACTGAAGCCTCTCCCACCAATCCCCAACCTGTTGATCCTGAAGCATGGAAGAGTAGATATCCTTGCTGATGGTTTACTAGGATCAAGCTTGTAACAACCCCAATTTTAGGGCTATATGTTTTTTTATTATTCTAGAAGACATCAGTAACACAGACATAGACGGATACCGTTATGGAAATTCATGACACAAATGGTGACTACGAACAAGGCCCAATGGTCTTGGCCCATGTATGATTTGTTAGGCTTAGTCCATACATTAGTCATTGGGCTTGGCCCAAATGTCCAAAAACCCATTAAATATAAACACATTATAAAATCCAAACAATTATACGTAATAATTACGGTTCTAATCATACCCGACTTGTTTCCTGTGTGGAACATGGGGTCATATCATACGCAGCAGGTTACAATAAGAGCCACTTAAATAAATAATATCTACATGGATTATGAACTCATAATTAAAATTTTACACATACCTATTACGCGCACTCGCGTATCTATAAATCTCGAACGCTGGTATAAGATGTTCCGCTTATAAAAACAAGCACAATAATTAATAATATCTAAGTATACACGGATATAAAAATGAATACTAATGTCTCACAATTATAAGTACTAAAAATAATATCTAGTGATTCGATTTAAATTAATGCTATATGAGTTTATATAAAATCCATGTTTTTATAAAACCTACCATCTAATATATATAAAAATCCCTACATATAACTATATTAAGTATTTATACAAAAGAGTTATTTACCTGGTTATAGTTATTTAATTAAAACCATTAAATCAACCAATTTTATAAAAAAGACTAGATAATTTTATAAAATCTCCACATTTATTTAAAATCCCTAAAATCTAGCCATAATCCTTTTTTTCTCTCTTAAATTCCGTCCAAGTCAAACCCCCATTACTCACAATTTTTTTTATTCCTATCATATTCCTTTCTTTTAATTATTTAAATTAGATATCCAGAGGAAATCTTGACAAAACCAAAGATCTACCCATATATTCCTATTATCTCTACAAAATCAACGATCTTTTCAAGGATCTTAGGGTTCCAAGAAAGGATACGGGAAAATCAAAACATCAGGAGCTTGGCCATTCACAAAACAAGCAGAGACTTTGTAAAAGCCTTTTTTATATCAAATCCTCTCTATTCTCCAATCCTCCTCTTCCAAACTCAAAAACACTCTCTCAAACTCTAGGGATTTCCAGCCATATTCATCTCTGTACCAGCCTTAAATTCAAGTTCTTGAAGGCTTCTTAAACAAATTCTAGTGTTGTTCAAGTGTTCTTCAAGAGTTGTCAAGGTAAACCATGGATTCATCCTCAACTTTTGCATAATTCTTACTTTAACTCTTTGATTTTATGATTTCTCATAAACTCTACATTATTACAGCCATCAAACACCACAAAATCCCATTGTTTTTCTGCTAAGATTTTGACCCAAGAACATCCAAGGAAGCACGGGCTCGATTCCTACGCATACGTACGGTATTCTTGTAAGTTCTAGTACCTACGTGTGTTTCATCACGTCCTAATCACTCTTACTTGTTTACACAGAGAATAATCAGTACCTAAGGCCTTAATATCATCCTACTACAACCTCATCAAGTGCCAAGTACGAAAAGGTAAACCGAAAACCCACACCGTATTCGATGATTTCATGTGTCAATCAATAGTTTTCTTTAATATTTCTAATCAAATTCTTATTCCTTCAAAACCCAAGAAATTTACAGCTCAATTGGACCTAGTTGGAAACTCTCATTCGTGCGTATAATCAGCCCTTCAAAAAGGTACACAAAGCCTACCCGAAAACCTTACATTTATAAGCATTATTTTCGTTATTTTACACCGTTGTAGGCACGTATGACACCCCTATATGTCCAAACCAATAAAAATGCTAAATTTACAGATTACTAAGTTTCCAAAGATGACCCATAACAACTTATGGCTCTAAACTTGAAAAGATATCAAAAACCATCGAAAAATCGTTATGAAACGTCGAAAACGGATTCCACAATCTTATTTATTCAAAAACAACCTTTTCACCAACAAAATTATAAAATCAGAATTTTTCCAGAGAGTATATGTCCCAAATAAAGAGTTTTCCAAAAAGAATCACTCGAAACGTTTACAAAGCGACCGTACGATTTTAAAACGAGTTTTAGAGCCGTAAATTGGGAAAAATAGTTAGACACCTCAGAAAATTATGAAATTTTACAGGAAAATTTATAAAACTAATCTAAACCCAGGAAAAATGTTGAATTAGGTGCAGGTCTTCAATTAGTATGATTCTTGTTTAACGTACATAAAATAAACCGATAACAACATGAATTTTTAATAAACAATTTTTCTGACCAAAAACTAAGTTTTATAATTTTTAGAACTTACACTTACTGTATTAAGTCTGTATAAAATGTAAAGTCGAATTTCTAAGTTTTAGGTATGATCCTGTCTGGCAAAAGATATCCATAATAGACAAACATAGAGCTATAGGTATGATCTTGTCTGTCAAGTTCGACGACGACAATAAGTTGTTCGCCATCAAAAGAGCTGGTGGGGTTCAATACTTGAAACCCACAAGCGAGGCGTTCAGCTCCCTGTCGAAGTACGATCTGGTGAATCTTACAAACCTAGAGATGCTGGGTTATTCTAAGCACGCAGTAGCAATGGTTTTGTGAGGTACACTATAACGAGAAGGAAGATCTGGAAAATTCGAGGTGTTCAAGCCTCAAATGTCCAAGAGAGTCCGGGATAAGACTGTCAAACATCCCGTGACTAACAGAAGCCTAAAGAAGCTGGTTTACAAGCCAGTGCTATGTGAAACCAAGATACCCTTGAGCAAGTTATGGGAAGAGTAAGGTGTAGGTCCCTGGAGCCTCGTATGGTACTGGTACATAGATCCTAAGACGGGCGAGGCGGTGGTGATGGGAAGAGTAAGGTGTAGGTCCCGGGAGCCTCGTCGTGCAGCGAAAATACACGGATCTGTTCTGTGATTTGTGTGGGAACTAAGAAAACGAGACAGAGAATACATGAAAAACAAACAAGAGAATGAAATGATATGTAATCCATAACATAGAAGTCATCCTGTATTACAGACTACATACCGAAGGAGCACACATCTCTCGTCTACGCTCACGGTCCAAGGGTCAGGAGAGCTCGTCCTGACCCGGACACCTCTCAACCTAGTTCCAGAGTCCCACCTACAAATGAAGACAAGTCTTCTATTTATAGGGGCAGGAACACTACCTGCGTACTTGTCTAAGTACACAGGGTTTGGTCATGCGTACTTACTAAGTACGCAGGACCAAACTGGTGTGTAGGCTAAGTACTCAGAAACACCCTCCTGTGTACTAGCCACGTACACCAATACATAGAATTTTATCTATAGTTACTAAAACATGCTTCTACATAAGGTCCACAAGCAGATGCTTGGAGCCAAAGGAGCTAATAAGGGTTTTTGATGAAATCACTTTCATCAACTTCTCTGTGAAAGATCTGACGGCTCTCAATGAGAGATACTGCATCTACACGGACGAGTGGACGAAGCTTCAAGCAACAAGATATGACAAGCTAGTCAAGTTCTGTCTTGACTACAAGCTGAAGATGGGGAGCTAGAGCTGCAGGAGGTTGAAGACCGAAGACAATCCAGAGCTGTTGTCAAGGGGGAGTTTGTTGGAGCACGTTTGTGTGACATACACTCTAGATGTTTTCTTAAGCTTGTGTACTTTAGTTTATGTATTCGTAATTGTATTTAGTATCTGTATGTATTGGTTTATCGAGTTGTATATGTACATGTAGGTACTTGTACTTAGTGTCTTTGTAGTAGTGATGTGCGCACTTAGCATGTGCGCGGGACGTTGTTCCTGTGTAATTAGCAAGTACGCATGCACAAAGGCTGAGTACTTGCTAAGTACGCAGGAGTTAATTCCTTCGCACTTGTTAAGTGCGCAGGTAAATGGTCTAGCATATATAGTTGGTCTTGACAGAACTTATGTACGCATTCATTCTGTAACTGGATGTGATTATCAATAGACGAAGTTTGAAGTATTCCGTGTTGTTGTCGGTTTACTTTGTGTTGCTTGATACTCCAACTAGTCACGGGCATTCCGCACCCTGTTCGACTAGTCACACACTCGCACGTAACCGATCTGAGACACCAGGGGACCTATACCAGAAGAAACCGTCGTCAAAGACGTTCTTCGCGATCAAGGTAGCTGCATGGTTTCAACCTGTCAGGCCCTCGTCGTAGTGTCTAAGTACCTGACGTGCCTCATCTCCAAACACACACCTGCGCACGATCTGATCAGCCCCGACTCGAAACAAATAGGGATCCTCCCAAAGATAGTGCTTCACATCTGCAAAGAACTTTCGCTTCTGCTGATGTGTGAAGCCCTTAATCACAATCCCACTAGCAAGGAAGTTTGCAAAATTAGCAAACCATGGGCACTCCTAATCCTGTGTCTATATATGCATGAGAAAATCATGGAGAAAATTGTCATTTATGGATGATCCCATAAGTTCAGATAAAGATGAGCACCCAAGACGGGACAAGTGGTCCGCTGCGACATTCTTTGCGCCCTTCTTATCGCGAATCTCAATGTTGAACTCCCGAAGCAACAAAACCCACCGGACCAGACTGAACAGGTGCCAAAGAGCTACATGGTCTGTGAATACAATGGTCTTTGATAGGACGAGATAAGACCGGAATTTATCGAAAGCGAAGACAACGACTAGAAGCTCTTTCTCAGTCGTGTTGTAGTGCTCCTGTGCGTCATTGAGCGTCTTGCTCGCAATAAATCGAGTGAAACTGATTCTCTCTCCTCTGTCCTAAGACCGACCAAAAAATGAAGTCACTCGTATCACACATAATCTCAAATGGCAGCTTCTAATCAGGAGCCACCATGATAGGGGCATTCACCAACTTCTCCTTCAACAAATTGAATGCACTAAGGCACTCGTCGGAGAACACGAACTGGGCTTCCTTCTCAAGAAGCTGGGTCATCGGTCGGGCAATCTTAGAAAAATCTCTAATAAAGCGTCTGTAAAAGCCCGCGTGACCAACGAAACTCTGAATTGATTTCACAGAAGTGGGCGAGGGTAGCTTAGATATGGTATCAATCTTAGCTCTATTGACCTCAATCTCAGCGCATGAAACCTTGTGCCCAAGCAAAATGCCTCCTTCACCATGAAGTGGCACTTATCCCAGTTCAACACTAGATTGGCCTCCTCACACCTGGCCAACATCCTCTCCAGATTCCTGAAACAATGATCAAAAGAACTCCCATACACATAAAAATCATCCATGAAAACCTCCATGGAGTTCTCAATCATATCATGAAAAAGGCCACCATGCAACGCAGGAAAGTGGCCAGAGCATTACACAATCCAAAGGGCATTCACCGATAAGAAAATGTGCCATAGGGACATGTGAATGTCGTCTTCTCCTGGTCCTCGGGAGAAATCGAGATCTAGAAGTAGCTAGAGAAGCCATCTAGGAAACAATAGAACATCTTCCCCGACAATCTCTCCAATATCTGATCAATAAATAGGAGGGGAAAATGGTCTTTCCGAGTAGCATCATTGAGTTTGCGGTAATCGATGCAAACTCTCCAACCTGTAACTGTACGAGTAGGAATCAGCTTATTCCTCTCGTCGGTGATAACAGTCATGCCTCCATTCTTAGGGACAATCTGAACCAGGCTAACCCAAGGTGAACCGGAGATGGGAAAATCAAACTAGCGTCAAGTAGCTTAATCACCTCCTTCTTCACTACCTCCTGCGTGTTCGGGTTCAACCTCCTCTGGTGCTGCACAATGGGCTTGTAATCATCCTCCATAAGAATCTTATGGGTACAAAAAAAGGGATTAATTCCCTTAATGTCCATAATCCTCCATGCAATAGCCCGCTTGTGCCGCTTCAGTACCTCCAACAGCCTCTCCTTCTCATCAGTCGTCAAATCAGAGGCGATAATGACAGACAATCAAGACTCACTATCTAAAAAGGCGTACTCCAAATGGCTCGGGAGCTCCTTAAGCTCAAAAGGTTGTGGATCCTAAACAGAATGCCGCTCTATCGGCTCAGACTCTCTATCAACCATCGCAAAGACCGCTGAACACTGGTGAAACTCATAGCTCGTCTAGAATCACGAAGTCTATAGGAAACACAAAATGATCAACCTTAACCAACATATTCTCCACTATCCCTGGCGGATACTTGACCGAGCGATTGCCAAGCTGGATACTCATGCGTGTCGGTGTAGGTTCTCCCAACTCAAGCTTAGCAAAGACCGTATATGGCATGAGGTTAATGCTAGCACGAAGGTCAGCTAAGGCGATGCTAACTGAAATTCAAGCGGTTTCCGACTATCCATAGAATTCCAGGCTAAGTCCTTAGCTAATGGTTATTAAAATGTTTACTTAGGGGACTTTACGAGCTCCCAATATTAACTCATGCAAACATAAAGGTCGGGGCTTGTTTTCTTGTTATCATATAAAAATAAGAACGAGTATGTTTCATGTTTTCCAAACGTATCAAGTAAATATGTTTTATGTTTTCAAACGTATAAATCAAGTATGTCAGGTTTTCTCAAATGTATCAAGTACGTTAAGAAAGTATGTTTCTCCTCCGATGTTTCTAAAATATTTAAAAAAAGAGTTAAAAGGGGCAGTGAACTCACCTGGTGACGTGTTAGGAACAATAATGTCCTTTTGATTACAATGGAAACTATTGTCCACCTGATATGATAGTAGTGGGTCTATGTCCTACTCGATTCATACGATACCTGAAGGTACTTAATGAAATTTATAGACTGACTCTAATAATGTAAAGCGATTATAGACTCATATTGAGTTATCACGCGTGTGGTTGAGCTCTGTTGATTCTTAACAGTGTTATCGATTCTGTATACGATGTTAGTTTAACATTCGGTAATATTAGTCGCTTAATTCGAGCCGGGTTTCTCAACTCGAATATGTTTCAATAGTTATATACAACATGATAGACTGTCACGTATACGATCATATATAGCTATGTGCGTGTATATTTAGTAGTAATAGTTTATGTTCATGCGTCCTTTAACAAAATGTATGCAATTATATGATTTCGTGACACCATTTAAGGACTTACAGTGTATTCATACGCGTATTTATAAATATAAAAATATATACTTCTTCATATATTTATATGGTTTCAAAAAGCCTGAAATATAGTTGTATCGTATTGTGTTTTAGAATAAACGTTCCTTATTGCTCGTCTTTATGTAAACATGTATGCATAATACACCTACCTTAGTATATTCGTTTATCATAATTTTTTTACTCGAATCATAACCGTAAATATATATATATATATTTAACGTGATCCTTAATGTATATACTCATTTATTTTCCCATGAAACATATATTTATATTTTATGTACAAATACGTGGAATATCGTTTAAAACGAGTAGTGAAAATATATAACTACATATATATTTATACTACTTATTCATGATATTATATCGTGTTAAGTTCTGAAACCATTCGTATCAATATATATTCAGAATGCCCAAGTTATATATATTTACTTATACATGTATTCAAATATTATATTTAACCATTAATCGTCCAATTTTGTATGATGGAAACACACACACACACACACACACATATATATATATATATATATATCTTGAATATATAGATATATATGTGCATAAATGTGTTCGGATCCAACTATTGTGTCATAAAATATTTGTTTTGTTAAGATAAAGACCGATGACTACAAAATTCTCTAAGTATAGATGCTGCGGACTCTACAATTTTGTTGACTTACAAAGTTACTGCTGATAAGGCATGTGCTACAGATAGTTAAGTTCTCCTGCTGATGAACAACTATGCTGCGGATAGCCTTATCTGCTGAAGTCCAAAGTTGCTGCTGATAGGCTTCTCAGCAGCATCAAACATTGATGTTAATGATAGGCAAATCATCAGCAGCTTTAACTTTGCTACTGACACCTTTTGCTGCAACCCTGACACATCTATCGACAGAAGAAATGTTATTGGTGCAGATGATTAAAGACAAAGCTACTACCTCTGAAGTCTCCAGCAAAGATTCCTAAGAAGACTTTTGACCTGATCTATACTGTTTGCTGCAATTTGTCTTTTAGTTGTCTACCAATTGTAATGTAACTTGTGACTATAAAAGATCAACGGCTTGTGTTTGATTTGATCCTTAGAATCAAGGGTGTGTCTTGATTCTAAGTTCCTTTATATGTATTGTATCTTCTCATTGTACAAGTGTGTGCTTCCTTAGAGTTTTCTCTGTAACTTGTAAACCTTGAAGATTAATACAACTTGCATTTATTAGTATTATCATCGTTTCTTGTTTACATTGCATAGTTGTGATTGTTTCCGCCAATCTCAACCAAACAGAACCATATTGTAAAACACCGATCCTACAAGTGGTATCAGAGCTTTGGCTCTCAGATTAAACAAACTCACACTTGTTTAATCACTTTCTGGGTTTTGTTTACTGTTATCTCTTTGCTGAAACCATCTATCCAAAGTATGGCACAGAATACTAGATTTGATGATACTGGAAGCCTCAACAGACCACCAAGACCGGTGTCTGGAGAAGATTATGATATGTGGAAGAACATAATGGAAAGCTTCTTCTGTTATCAAGAATATGGAATGTGGATATCCATAATCGACGATCCCTATGTACTCATGGTGGCCTCTGCTGATTCCGGAGGTCCATCTGTCCCTAAAGAAGTATCAAAATACTCAGAAGAAGATATCATGAAGATGGAGGTAGATTTTAATGCTTTGGGAGCTATACAAATGTGCTTGCCAAATGAAGTTTTTCATAACTTCAGAGAATGCAAAACTGCCAAAGAGCTATGGGAAACTCTTAAAAAGATATTTGCTGGATCTGAGGAAGTGAAAGAAAATAGAAGAGACATCTTGAAGCAACAATATGAAAACTTTGTCTGCAAGGATGGTGAGTCTATTGCCACTCTATACAACATGTACACCTATCTCGTGGGAGAGCTACAGTGCTCTAAAGTCAAGCTGTAGAATGAAGACATTCTCAAAAAGTTTATTAAGTCTCTTCCAAGCTACTGGACACTCTACACAGTGTCAATCAGAAGAACTAAATATCCGAAGACTCTCTAAATGACCGAGTTGTTTGGTATGCTGAAAACATATGAGCTGGAAATGATTTAAATCAGAGAAAGAAGCTCAGGTCATTCAACGGCCTCATCATCCACCACCACCTCTTCTACGCTACACTTTGACCACTCAATTCCTAGTTCAAGCAACTAATATCCTCCCATTGTTACCCATCTGCAAACTCCCAACTCACAAGCCAACAACTCACCCTTTCTCCTTGAAGCCCCATCTCAAAATAACTATGCTGCCTTTGTCTCTGAAAACCCAAGCAATATGTCATTTATCAAAGAAGATCTGGAGTATTTTCATCTAGATGACCTAGAAGAAATGGACATACAACACTCTTATGCTATGTTATCTCTTAGAGCTAAACGGTTCTACTCTAGAACTGGAATACCTATTCCACGTAACAACTCCAATACCAGAGTTGGTTTGGACAAAAGCAAGCTAAGATGTTACAACTGTAACCGTCTTAGTCACTTCTCCAGAGAATGCAAGGCACCAATGTCACACCCCGCCAAGGCGAAAACGCGAGGCGCGACGTTTATGGTTTCCAAAGCATATGATTACCGCAAACACATACATGATAAATGGATACATAAATGAGTTTAAAGTTTTACATTACAAAATGTAAAATGAGTTTACAAAACATTAAGATTTCACAAATATGACTCAATTCAATGAGTTATACAAGGGAAATCCTCCTTGAGTAGTATCCATCGTGCATGCATGTAATCTACATTGCTAACCTTGAAATCACGTTCAGTTACCTGAAAAACATACTTGAAATTGTCAACACTAGGTTGGTGAGTTCACAGGTTTAATCAAATAGTTCTTTGCAAAATTTCATTGTTCGTAAATAGTTTCAGTTGTATGTGATAAACAGAATAAGAATTGTTGACCCATTTGTAAACTAGCTAGGAATACAAATAATATGTTCATACATGAGGCGTAACCAAACCATGACATGTGTGAGCCCCTATTAAGCGTTATCAGATTCTATGCGGCCATAAATCCTCCAGATTGTGGTTAGCGCGACTAACCATGACCGGGAGACGTCACTCTCCATAGTACTATTCATAGGACCCTAGGCTACAGTTAATGGTTACTATGTTGTTCCAGGGGACTTTAGCGGCCTCCAATGTGTTGTTCTCATCCCATGTAAACATAAAGTCGTGTCTTATTCTCTTGTTATCCCATAAAATAGTTGAAGTATGTTCTTCCCCCAAATATTAGAAAACAGTAAAAAGAAAGGGGCCGTGAAACTCACCTTGAGTTTGTGTATATACTTGTGATAATACTTATTGTAGTCAACCTTGACTATTTGTACCCTAGATACCAAGGGTAAATTGTTGTTAAGACCAACGTCTTAATTGTAAATTGTTCACCGACCTTGTAAATCTGATTGTGTTTGTTTAAATATCGTTTTAGTTTTCCAACACATGTTTTGTTGTAAAATAGTTTTGAGTTACTGCCCAACTGGGACTGTTGTACAGGTGTCAAAACTTCTTAGTTTTGATTGGGCATATGTGTGTCGAAACTACTTAGTTTCGATGGAGTGTTCAGGAGTCGAAACAACCTAGTTTCGATTGAGATAAGGTATCGAAACTCCTAGTTTCGATGGATCAACAGGTATCGAAACTCCTAGTTTCGATGGATCAACAGGTATCGAAACTCCTAGTTTCGATTGAGTTAACTGGTATCGAAACTCCTAGTTTCGATTACTGGACTTCTGTTTGACAGAATCAGTCCTGCATATTTTTATGTTTTAAACTTGAATTCGACACACTCTTCTTGTTATCTTTCTTGCGTTTAAATAAGATGTAAGTTTAGCTACGGTTTTAAAGAAACTAATGTGAAAATGTCGAGTTTTTACCTTAAAACCGAGATGAAGATGATGAAATAAAACAGAGATGATCTCGACTCTTTTGCAGAAACACTTGAAATTCTTCTTAAAATACTGGTTTGTGGTAGGATTTTGCCTTGAAACTGGACTTCGAATTGAAGAGAATTGGAATGTTTGCCGTATGAAAATGAGTGTGATGAATGGAAATTGTGAGAAAAATGATTGAAGCGAGTATGGTTATATGTGAGTTTTCTCAGTGTAGTATGGGTCGAGTAAGGGAGGGGGTGTGGGTTTTCTCTGGCTTCCGGCCGAGAAGTCAAAGAGTAGGTTGGGTTATAATAATAAAACAATTAGATTTAGGTATTAATATCAATTATAGTTTTAAAGGGGTAAAGAAATCCGGTTTAGATCCTCCACGGTATTATAAATTTATTCTGAAAATAATTTATTGTTCTACGCAAAGTTTGTGGAAATAAAATATATATTTCTCTGGTTATTTAAATTAACCACTAGTGTTCGAATTTGTCGGTGTATATAACACGTGATCCGGTAACTCCTAGAATTACCAACTATGAAGTGAGACCATGTACGGTTTTTGATGGACCTTAATGTCCTTGTTTGTGAAATTACGTAAATCACAAAAATAATTATAATGTAAACTCGTTTATTGTAATGTAAACTTGTTCATAATGTGTACGGATATTGACCTGAAATGTCGGGTGTCACATTCTCCACTTGTTAAAAGAATTTCGTCCCGAAATTCAATTCGTGTCGTCTTGAACTAGTGTATCCTTAAACAAGGATGGGTATTTTGTTTTCATTTGGTCCTCTCGTTCCCATGTATACTCAGGACCACGCTTTGAGTTCCAACGTACTTTAACCAGTTTGATTCGACTACGTCTCAGCTTTTGAACCTTCCAATCTGAAATCTCAATCGGTTCCTCGATGAAATGAAGTTTATCGTCAATATGAATCTCGTCAGACGGTATAATTAGTGTCTCGTCTGATAAACACTTCTTGAGATTTGATACATGAAACGTATCATGTACATTGTTTAGTTCTTGTGGTAGTTTGAGTTTGTAAGCTACAGGGCCAACCCTAGCCAGTATTTTGAATGGACCAACGTATCTAGGGTTGAGCTTACCACGGTTACCAAACCTTGCAACGCCTTTCCATGGTGAGACTTTTAACATTACTCGGTCGCCAATTTGAAATTCTAATGGTTTTCGTCTGTTGTCAGCATAGCTCTTTTGTCTATCTCGGGCCGCTTTCAGACGGTCCTTTATTTTGAAGATCTTATCAGTGGTTTCCTTGATAATCTCAGGGCCTGTCAAATGTTTTTCACCGACTTCCGCCCAACATAGCGGAGATCGACATTTACGACCATATAATGCTTCAAACGGAGCTGCATTAATGCTTGTGTGGTAGCTGTTATTGTAGGAAAACTCAGCTAATGGTAAATGAGTATCCCAATTTCCTCCGAAATCAATTACACACGCACGTAGCATATCCTCTAAAGTTTGAATGGTCCTTTCGCTTTGACCATCTGTTTGTGGGTGATATGCTGTGTTCATGTCAAGACGTGTGTCCATAGCTTCTTGTAATGATTTCCAGATTCTAGACACGAATCTGCTGTCTCTATCAGAGATAATAGAAATTGGCACTCCATGCCTAGCCACAATTTCCTTGATATAAAGCTTTGCAAGTTTCTCGGTTTTATCAGTTTCTTTCATTGGCAGAAAGTGAGCAGATTTTGTTAATCGGTCGACAATAACCCATATGGTATCATAACCACTGGAAGTCCTGGGTAATTTTGTGATGAAATCCATAGAAATTTGTTCCCATTTCCATTGGGGAATTTCAGGTTGCTGTAGTAAACCAGACGGTTTCTGATGTTCGGCTTTTACTTTTGAGCACGTTAGGCATTTACTGACATATGTGGCAATATCTCCTTTCATATTGGGCCACCAATATAATTCTTTTAGATCCTTATACATCTTATCTGAACCTGGGTGAATGGAGTACCTGGACTTGTGGGCTTCGTCCATAACTAACTCCCGTAAGTTACCAAAACGTGTCACCCAAATTCTATTCATGAAGTATAAAGTGTCATCTGACTTTGGCTCCAATTGCTTTATCATTCCTCGTAAAGCTTCATTCTGAATGTTTTCTTCTTTGATTGCCTCATGTTGTGTCATCCGAATTTGAGTATTAAGATTCGTATGAATTGTCAATCCTAAGGCACGAACACGAAGAGTTTTAACTCGTTCTTTGCGACTTAAAGCGTCCGCTGCGACATTGGCTTTCCCGGGATGGTACTTGATATCACAATCATAATCGTTTAGTAGTTCTACCCAACGACGTTGTCTCATGTTAAGTTCCTTTTGATCAAGGATATGTTGGAGACTCTTGTGATCAGTAAAGATAGTACATCTTGTACCGTAAAGGTAATGTCTCCAAATTTTGAGCGCAAACACAACTGCACCCAATTCCAAGTCGTGGGTCGTATAATTCTTTTCGTGCACTTTTAGTTGTCGTGAGGCATATGCGATGACTTTGTCTCTTTGCATTAACACACAACCCAGTCCTTGGTGTGATGCATCGCAGTATACGACAAAATTGTCGATTCCCTCAGGAAAGGATAGAATTGGTGCACTACACAGCTTCTGCTTTAGTAATTGAAAAGCTGACTCTTGCTTGTCATTCCAATCATACTTCTTTTCTTTCTGGGTTAATTTGGTTAAAGGCAGGGCTATTTTTGAAAAATTCTCGATGAATCGTCTGTAATAGCCGGCCAAACCTAAAAATTGACGTACTTCTGTCGGAGTCTTTGGTGCTTCCCAGTTTTTGATCGCTTCAATTTTAGATGGATCAACGTGAATTCCTTCCTTGTTGATGACATGTCCAAGAAAATGCACTTCTCGGATCCAAAACTCACACTTAGAGAATTTAGCGTAAAGTTTCTCGTTTCTGAGTAGTTCTAAGATTAATTTCAGGTGATGTTCATGATCCTCCTTGGTTCGTGAATATATTAATATGTCATCGATAAACACAATCACGAATTTATCCAAGTATGGTTTGCACACGCGGTTCATGAGATCCATGAAAACAGCTGGTGCGTTTGTCAAACCAAATGGTATAACTAGGAATTCGTAGTGACCATAACGAGTCCTAAATGCTGTCTTTGGTACATCTTCTTCTTGGATTCTTAGTTGATGATACCCTGACCGTAGATCGATCTTAGAGTAGAAGCTAGAACCTTGTAGTTGATCGAACAAATCATCTATTCGAGGTAGTGGGTATCGGTTTTTGATTGTAAGCTTGTTTAATTCTCGGTAATCTATACACATCCTAAAGGTTCCATCCTTTTTCTTTACGAATAAGACCGGAGCTCCCCAAGGTGAGAAACTCGGTCTTATGAAACCTTTATCAAGCAACTCTTGTAGTTGATTTGATAATTCTTGCATTTCAGAAGGTGCTAATCGATACGGCGATCGCGCAATCGGTGCGGATCCTGGTACCAAATCGATTCGGAATTCGACTTGCCTCGGTGGTGGTAATCCAGGTAAGTCTTTAGGAAAAACTTCGGGGTAATCCCTAACGATTGGAATATCTTCAAGTCGACGTTCCTTGGGTTTCTTTTCGACGACGTGAGCCAGGAATACGCAATAGCCTTTACGTAGATACTTACGAGCTTTCATGCAGTTTATCATCCTTAACGTTACTCTACTCTTCTCACCTTGAATCGAAAGAACTTCTCCGTTTGAGAGTGGGATTTGGACAATCTTCTCAAAACAAACAATCTCGGCATGATTCTTTGACAACCAATCCATGCCAATAACAACGTCAAAGCTTCCTAAATCAACGGGTAACAGATCTATACTAAATGTGTGGTTTTTAAGACATAAGGTACAGCCCTGAATGACTTCTTCGGTATTAATTAATTTTCCGTTCGCTAATTCAATTGTATACTTTTGGTCTAGTTTACTGGGCTTAATACCGAGTAGGGACATAAAGTCATTTGACACAAAACTCAAATCAGCACCCGTATCGAAAAGTATATAGGCATAGTGATTATTTATCGGGAACGTACCAGTGACAATGTTTGGATCTTGTCGTGCGTCACCAGCCCCCATCACAAATGCTCTTCCACGGGCCTGATTGTCGTTTCGGTTCTTCAACTTTGGACAGTCTTTTCTGAAGTGTTTTGGATTTCCACACTCAAAGCATCCTTGATTCATCCTTTCTGTTCCTGGGTTGACTTTTCCTGCTACTTGATTTATCTTGTTAGGGTTCGCATTGCTCCTACAGTCATGGGCTAGATGTCTATACTTTTTACATTTTCCACATTGGGTACACTTCCCACTGTGATGATATCCACAATTGTCACACCTTGGTCGTGCTCCAAGGTATCCTTTTTGTTCCACAGTGTTGGCGACAAAGGCTTTCATAGTTTCAGGTCTCTTGTAAATTTGATTCTTGTTTTGATTAATTGGTTTTCCAAACCATTTCCTCTTTTATCCAGATTTCCCTCCTTCGGTCTCCTTCTTCTCAAACAAACCATCACGTACAGCATTATCCCTTAGCTTGAAAGCTAAAGTTATGGCGCTCTTGGCATCCATAGGGTTCGATGAAGTCACCAGACTTCGGATTTGAGGTGCGAGACCCCACAAATATCTTTCAACCTTCTTGTATTCCGGGGTAACCATGTGTGGAACCAAGATTGCTAACTCATTGAATCGGTCAGTGTAGCCAGCAACATCATCTCCTGTCATTTGCAAGTTCCACATTTCAGATTTGATCTTTTGCAACTCATTTCGAGGAGAATATTCCTCGATCATCATGGCCTTCAGGTCTTCCCATGACAACTCATATGCTGTCTGCCTTCCCAAAGTCTTTACTTGTGAATTCCACCAAGTTAAAGCTTTATCAGTGAGTGAGCATGTAAAATACTTCACCATGCAGTCAGCAGTGCATTCACTGATATCAATCACCGATTCCATTTTCTCTATCCATCTCATTAGTCCAACTGCACCCTCGGTGCCATTGAAGTTACGGGGTTTGCAAGATAGAAAGGCCTTGTAGGAGCACTTCCTATTTGGAGCATCTGTAGAATTACAAGTCATAACGTCATTAATTCGGATCATGGCTAGGTGTTACGACTTATTTATTCTATTACCTCCGGAACCTCCGGAACCTCCAGCTGTACCGCTACCTCCTGCACCTCCTCCGCCGGTACCACTGCCGTTTCCTCCTCCACTATTTCGGTTTGCCTCATACTGTTGCATGGCAGCAGCTACTCGCTGTGCTATGAGTTGTTCTACATTTGGAGAAATCGTCTCATTGTTGTCTCCAGTAGTGTTACGGGGTGTGCTACGCTTTGGTGCCATGACGTTCTTTCTAACACATCAATTAAAAAGAAATAACATTATATGACAATAATGATAGCACATGGCATAAGGATACGACAACATCAAAACATAAACCCTTATATACATAGTTAAAACATTCATAGTACATTGTTCCCAAAAGAAACGGATACAAAAGTGATGGGTTCTCATGACCTCATCAGTACTAAAGTTTTAAACTACATAATGTACTATGGGCACAACCCGCCCATATTAGGTTTAGAAGAAGAAGTGAGAGTACAATCCAATCATCATGGCAAGTCCTGCCATAACAAAGCTTGCTCTAGCCACAAATTCTGCAGCCAACGTCCTTTCTTCTAGCGCCTCCACCATGTCTCGGACCGTAACTGTGAACTGCCAGTCCATGTCAGCTCTCAACTCTAGATAGTTAGTGGCATCCTGTATGTTTCGGGTGTGGTCTTCCAGAGTCTGAACTCGAGATCCGAGCCCTTGACGAAGTCGCGTGGCTGCATCCCCCTGTGCCCGAATGTCATCTAAGAGATCATCAAGACGCTCCTCATGCGTACGAACGCGAGCTACCAAGGTAGGCACAGTGAGCTCTATGGCTTCCCCAGTGTGGGGTAGGGGTGTTGGGGAGTTAGAAGACTCTCCAAGCTCAAAGGTAGATGGAATGCTCTCCATCTCCCTCCATCGTGCCAAAGTACTAGGCATCCAACGGATAGTTCCCACGGTAGGGTGGTAACAGGGTCGTTTCCTAGATGGCTCCTCATCAGTCTCTAAGTTCTTCGGGTCACGGGCTGCTAGAGTCCTCTTGTGTGGAAGTCGAAACTTCTTTCTAGCGCTTTGTACCTTCACTGGTCCTCCGCTTTTCTTTCGGTAGACAATAGGCGGTTCTCCCAAGGCGACATTAGGTGGTGTGGAGCTACGGGTTTGTACTCGATTTTTGGGATGTGAGGCGGAAAGTTCCTCGTTTGATTCAGTGTCAGAGACGGGATCAGAATGTGAATGTGACGACATGCTTGTGACTACAATATCCATATGACAAAATGACTAGTTATACAATGCTTATGCAATGAAAACGTTTTAGTGAGTCATTTAGATTATAGACTAGGTTCCAATTTAGATTCCTAGTTCACTATAATCAATGGCTCTGATACCAATTTCTGTCACACCCCGCCAAGGCGGAAACGCGAGGCGCGACGTTTATGGTTTCCAAAGCATATGATTACCGCAAACACATACATGATAAATGGATACATAAATGAGTTTAAAGTTTTACATTACAAAATGTAAAATGAGTTTACAAAACATTAAGATTTCACAAATATGACTCAATTCAATGAGTTATACAAAGGAAATCCTCCTTGAGTAGTATCCATCGTGCATGCATGTAATCTACATTGCTAACCTTGAAATCACGTTCAGTTACCTGAAAAACATACTTAAAATTGTCAACACTAGGTTGGTGAGTTCACAGGTTTAATCAAATAGTTCTTTGCAAAATTTCATTGTTCGTAAATAGTTTCAGTTGTATGTGATAAACAGAATAAGAATTGTTGACCCATTTGTAAACTAGCTAGGATTACAAATAATATGTTCATACATGAGGCGTAACCAAACCATGACATGTGTGAGCCCCTATTAAGCGTTATCAGATTCTACGCGGCCATAAATCCTCCAGATTGTGGTTAGCGCGACTAACCATGACCGGGAGACGTCACTCTCCATAGTACTATTCATAGGACCCTAGGCTACAGTTAATGGTTACTATGTTGTTCCAGGGGACTTTAGCGGCCTCCAATGTGTTGTTCTCATCCCATGTAAACATAAAGTCGTGTCTTATTCTCTTGTTATCCCATAAAATAGTTGAAGTATGTTCTTCCCCCAAATATTAGAAAACAGTAAAAAGAAAGGGGCCGTGAAACTCACCTTGAGTTTGTGTATATACTTGTGATAATACTTGTTGTAGTCAACCTTGACTATTTGTACCCTAGATACCAAGGGTAAATTGTTATTAAGACCAACGTCTTAATTGTAAATTGTTCACCGACCTTGTAAATCTGATTGTGTTTGTTTAAATATCGTTTTAGTTTTCCAACACATGTTTTGTTGTAAAATAGTTTTGAGTTACTGCCCAACTGGGACTGTTGTACAGGTGTCGAAACTTCTTAGTTTTGATTGGGCATATGTGTGTCGAAACTACTTAGTTTCGATGGAGTGTTCAGGAGTCGAAACAACCTAGTTTCGATTGAGATAAGGTATCGAAACTCCTAGTTTCGATGGATCAACAGGTATCGAAACTCCTAGTTTCGATGGATCAACAGGTATCGAAACTCCTAGTTTCGATTGAGTTAACTGGTATCGAAACTCCTAGTTTCGATTACTGGACTTCTGTTTGACAGAATCAGTCCTGCATATTTTTATGTTTTAAACTTGAATTCGACACACTCTTCTTGTTATCTTTCTTGCGTTTAAATAAGATGTAAGTTTAGCTACGGTTTTAAAGAAACTAATGTGAAAATGTCGAGTTTTTACCTTAAAACCGAGATGAAGATGATGAAATAAAACAGAGATGATCTCGACTCTTTTGCAGAAACACTTGAAATTCTTCTTAAAATACTGGTTTGTGGTAGGATTTTGCCTTGAAACTGGACTTCGAATTGAAGAGAATTGGAATGTTTGCCGTATGAAAATGAGTGTGATGAATGGAAATTGTGAGAAAAATGATTGAAGCGAGTATGGTTATATGTGAGTTTTCTCAGTGTAGTATGGGTCGAGTAAGGGAGGGGGTGTGGGTTTTCTCTGGCTTCTGGCCGAGAAGTCAAAGAGTAGGTTGGGTTATAATAATAAAACAATTAGATTTAGGTATTAATATCAATTATAGTTTTAAAGTGTAACATACCAATATTTTCTCTATAATTAAGAATGGGATTTCGGTTTAAAGACGCCAAGAACGAAAGTACTGTACGGTGGTTTAACAATTAATTTAAACTAAAAGCAGGTAATGTAACTTTTACAAAGATGAGGGGGCAAGATGAAAATGTTAATTAACCTAAATATCCTATTCCATCTACCAGCCGCCACCCTCTTCATTTCTGAACTCCTTCCCTTTCTCTCGTCGACCCGCAAGCACCAAACATCCTCACCTCCGATCAACCCTAATCCGGCCAACCAGTAGCGTATCTTGCTCGGTTCACATGGAGGCGACTAGAAACAAAGCAAAGGAAGGTCGGTGACGCGCAGACCTGTCGGAAATCAAGAGAGAGAGAGAGAGTTGGATGTAAGTGTTCGGACACGACGGTAGAGATGATGGAGGTTGTACGAGAGTCACAATCATGGTGGTTCACAGTAGTTTCACGGAAATTGCCCTATAATGGTTTTTATGGTTATCGGTGGTTGACAGCAGTGATGATGGCCAAACAGGAAGCTCACGATGGGTGATGGTAATGGCAGCGACAAGGCGGTTCACGGCAGTGGCTGATAATGGTAGTTTCGAGGGGTGGTGTCCGCAACGGTAGTTTCGGGTGATGATAGTATTTTCGGGTAAAGGGTGATAAAGGTGGTCGTAGATGGTGGCGTGTTGATGGCAGCAGAAGTTTCGATGATGTAGTTTCGATGATGGGGTTCATGAGAAGTTTCGATGATGGTGTTCATGAGAAGTTTCGATGATGGTGTTCATGAGAAGTTTCGATGATGGTAATCTGAGTAGTTTCGATATGATGATAGAAGTTTCGATGATGGTAATGTGATATGGTAGTTTCGATATGATAATAATGGTAAGATGATGATGATGATGATTACATAATGATAAAAATGGATACGGTTCGGGTCGGGTCTCGGTTATATTTCAGGATCGTGTTCGGGAAGGTATATCCTTTATAACTCGTAGACATTAATTGTTATTATTAGTCGGGTTACGAATAACGTATTTGAGGACGTATAGCAATGGCTTTAAATGATAAAGGATAACCGACAAGAGGTCAATTATTTGGATAAATGAATATTTAATAAATATAGAAAAATGGATATTTATGATGGAAGTTAGAACCCGATCATTATGGATAATTATTGGTTATGATTTGATAATAGAAATGGACAATTAATATTGTCGGGTTTTAGATAAAAACAAGCGGGACTCTGTCCGATCTTCGTTAGATTAAAGAAGTGTATTTTTACAACTTAGACGTCCTCCTTACAAGTTCGGGAAATAAGACTGATGTATCGAAACTACCAAGTTTCGACATAACCCACCTATCGAAACTACTAAGTTCGATATAAGCAACCTATCGAAACTACTAAAGTTTCGATATAATCCACTGATCGAAACTACCAAGTTTCGATATAACCCTAAGAATAGAAATGTTTAATGTCGCTTAGGTTCATTGTCTTATCTGGTATGACTTGATTATACAGATTGTATGTGACATCTAGAGACGCCTACTGGCCAGTGATAGTATCTCAGGACCCGCCTATCAGGTGAGTTCTATGTGCCCCCTTCTATGTTATGTGCAAATGTTTTCAAATGTTTTGGGGCTGAAGTGTATACACTAAGTGAATAAAGGTTATGAATGTTAATGTGATCATAGGTGTTATACAAGTATATATATATACCCATACACGAAAGAGAAATTATGAATAAAGAATGAAAAGCATGATTATAAAGAATGAACGAAAGTATAACACAATATGAAAGAATGAAATCCTGCTTTATATCCATGTATATATTGCTTGCAAAGAATGAAATGAATAAATGGCATAACATGTAAGAATGAAATCTTGCTTTATATCCATGTATATATTGCTTGCAAAGTACAAAAAATGTTATGGACGCTTCGATGATAACGGCTACTACGGTAGCCGGACGACCACTTGACTACTATGCAGCTAGGAAAGAAAGTCTAGAAGGGTAGACTAAATAAAGGCCACTACGGTGGAGTAAGACGCTAAATCAATATCCGGCTGTATAGTTAGTTCAAGTGGGAAACGGATGCCTTAGGGCAGACGGGCGAATATGACGGACTACGACGGTAGGACGGTAAAGATATGACGGACTACTTCGGTAGGACGGTAAAGATATGACGGACTACTTCGGTAGGACGGTAAAGATATGACGGACGGTTTCTAGTGCCGGACGGTTAAGAAAATGGACTACGACGGTAGTTCGAGAACGTTTGTCTTTGTGACTTACGTAAGCAAAGTAACGGGTTGATCACCCATATGTGTATGACCGATGATTGTGCACTAAGAAATAAGCATGTATGTGTTTATATACGTACTCATTACGAATGATGTAAGAAGTAAGTAAAGTAAAGTAAAGAAAAAGAATGTGTATATATAATATATATATATATATATGTATATACAATATGATAAGGTTATATCTGATTGTTTAAACTAGAACTCACCAGCGTTAGCTGACTTTTAGTATACATTTCAGGTAAGAGAAAGAAGGGTCGTGCGAAGGCGTGATGACTACCCGGCGTATGACTGACATCCCACTTTGATTTATGTTAAGACAATGTTATCTTATGTTTAAAATTAAGACTTCCGCTGTTTATATACTCGAATGAGGAATGCTTCCGCTGTGTTTGAATGTTTTTAATTAATAGTTCAGTAATGATGACTATGTTTATGAGTAAATCCAACAAGTGAGGTTACCCGGGAAAGGGGCCTTACAAGTTGGTATCAGAGCAATAGTTTGAGAGATTCAGACATCCCTAAATGTCTGGACTCAAGCTGATTATGGGACCAACGTAAGGATGTCATTCTGGGTAGCCAACGCCAACGCCAAAACAGTAAGTAAGTAGCATGGTTAATACCTGTAGCTTAGGGTAGATGCCCTAACATAGAGCACATGCCTTAAATATCAATGTCACTACTAATATGAATAGTTACACATAGCACATACGATGGTAGACGATTTGAACACATAAGTACAGTAAATGTTTAATAACACGTAGCTACTGTTATTAAGCTTTTGCTGTATAAGTGTGCCTCGATTTGTCATCCGCCGTATGTATTAGTCACAGAGAGTGAAAGAGGTGTTAGCATAGTACTACGAAAGACTCACGAATGATAAGAACGGTGCGATCCATGTGAAATGAATCACAAACAACGAGCAGAAGTTCGATAGACTAAAACGAAAGAAAGATGACAGATTATCAACGGTCCCAGTAGACCAGTAACGAACAGTCATGAGTGACTCCTGTTAACTAGGAGTTCAGAAAGGGAAGAAGGATACATGGACTAGGCACTGTTCATAGAAGACATTCACTTTATGAAGCATGATAAGAAGAGTCAGGAATTCACGAGTAAGGTAAGTTGGCGATTACGTCAGGATCCACGTAATTGTGAATTTACAGGTGCTCGTGCATACTGATAAACCTTATCGTGTGGATTAATACACATGTCACCAAAGACAAATAAATCACTCTAATCATGACTGTGAGATTAGTCACTTAAATAATAATGATTGTAACAAATTAGTATGACGAATGATGGCAACAACGACATACCAAAGGTGGAACGAGAAAGAATGAGACTTTAAATGAAGTTGCTGAAGTTGAGTAACCCTAAGGAGCAAGTTTGGAAGGATCGATGAAACCTGGTCCGGAACCTGATGCAACAATGATGAAAGTAGTAAATTAAGCAAGGGCAAAGAGTTGGAAAGATTGCACTAGAAGGGAATTAGTATGAGGAAGATAAGAGAGCCTATCAAGCCCAGTGAGAAGATTGCTTCGCATAGCAACCCACGAACGGTGAGACGATTAAGTAGAATTTGAGGAACTCAACACTTGTTTGTTCCAAATGGAGAAAGTAAGGATTACACGTTAGTACAAGATGTGAGTACTACTTACGTCAGACGATCATACGTTTAGAGAACTGCTTCTAAACAAGAGTCGTCGAGGCTTAACAGAAACGCGATATGATGAATGAACATTAACCTACGGTCGACGAATGCATAAGTATGAAGGAAATAACCACACAACTATATGTCCAAAGAAGAGATGAGTACACGAATGCACAAATGGCATCTCTCCATGCAGAAGACAACCCTAGATGAACTACTATGAGTATCCACTGAAACAGGAAGATAGATGTACCAACGACAACAAGTGACAGGAACCACGATGTTAATTAAGATGTGCAGGCAAGAATCAATTGAAACCAGATCTAACCTAAGGATTGTTGTTCAGGATGAATGCGAAAGGCAAGCCCCATAATGTAAGGCATGAGTACCTGTAAGGACTCAAGACGAGTCAGAAAACACTCTACAATAAGTAAGTCAAAACAATAGCACGTGAGACTGCTGAAATTGAAAAGTCGATAAAGAACCCATTGAAACCAGAAAGGAAAGAGATGATCAAGTAACACCACATGTGTCGTCTATTCGTAATGAAACCTATGCACGAAATCCTAAAAGAGTCACATACAGAAAATGTTAATGATCATGAAAAGCTAGAAAATGTATATGTTGGTCACAAGGGATGCCAATCCCTAAGACCATTCAGTGATATAAAGAAAGAATGATGTCTATTAGACTAAAGAATGATAAACTATGACGATTACGTTTTAAAGAAAAACAAGAAGGGAGTTACATGTACGGGAATATGAATGTAAGGATTACATACCTAGTGTTCCGTCTGAATGAATACCTTCCCGACAAGTTTGAAAAGAACACGGTAATGCTTCCAATGGTTCCTTTGGGAACGAAACGATACGGTTCCTTCGGGAATAAAACGATATGATTCCTTTAGGAATGAAATGATATGCTTCCCTCGGGAACGAGATAGTAGGACTCACTCGGGAACGATATGGTATGATTCATTCAGAATGACATGTTATGGTCCTTCGAGGACGAATGCACCATGGATAGCTTATGAGGTATACACAACGACCCAAACAGTTGAGAGATGATGACAGAGTAGACAAACTTAACTAGGAAATGAATTTATGGTAATGAAGCCTTCTGTGGACGACTCTGAGCTTGACAAAGCAGTTCATGTAGAATGACGAGATGAGAACCCTAACGTTTAGATGTAAAAGGTCGACTCAGAACGTGCCTTGCCGAAAGATATAACGTTCATCAGGAATTAGAGAGGAGTAGTCAAGACTACACAAGAATCTAGCTATGGAAAAACAAAGGATGATCGACGTCTACATTCTAGAGTTTGGTTCAGATGAAAGATGCTAAATTTCCTAGGAGACACCCCTATGTGTTCGAAGGAATGAGTGGCTTGCTCTGCATGTCAAATCCACATAAGTGTTTAGTGGATTCGAGTTAAGTAACACCCGTGAAACACGTATGAGAGCCAATTAGATGAAACTATTCGAGACAACATCAAGAGATGCTTGTTGTAGAGATAGAAGAGATAGTAGTGGCATGTATTCATTCCAACCAATGGTATATGCCCTAACTTAGTGCAGCTCGTGGATGGCATCAAATGATCACTATTCAAAATAACACGAGACCTACCAATTCGAAGGAACCTGAGAGGCAACCTAGTCATGAGAAACAGAGTTCTAGCCATGCATAAGAGGCACCGAATTTCGAGGACGAAATTCTTATAAGATGGGTAGACTTGTAACATACCAATATTTTCTCTATAATTAAGAATGGGATTTCGGTTTAAAGACGCCAAGAACGAAAGTACTGTACGGTGGTTTAACAATTAATTTAAACTAAAAGCAGGTAATGTAACTTTTACAAAGATGAGGGGGCAAGATGAAAATGTTAATTAACCTAAATATCCTATTCCATCTACCAGCCGCCACCCTCTTCATTTCTGAACTCCTTCCCTTTCTCTCGTCGACCCGCAAGCACCAAACATCCTCACCTCCGATCAACCCTAATCCGGCCAACCAGTAGCGTATCTTGCTCGGTTCACATGGAGGCGACTAGAAACAAAGCAAAGGAAGGTCGGTGACGCGCAGACCTGTCGGAAATCAAGAGAGAGAGAGAGAGTTGGATGTAAGTGTTCGGACACGACGGTAGAGATGATGGAGGTTGTACGAGAGTCACAATCATGGTGGTTCACAGTAGTTTCACGGAAATTGCCCTATAATGGTTTTTATGGTTATCGGTGGTTGACAGCAGTGATGATGGCCAAACAGGAAGCTCACGATGGGTGATGGTAATGGCAGCGACAAGGCGGTTCACGGCAGTGGCTGATAATGGTAGTTTCGAGGGGTGGTGTCCGCAACGGTAGTTTCGGGTGATGATAGTATTTTCGGGTAAAGGGTGATAAAGGTGGTCGTAGATGGTGGCGTGTTGATGGCAGCAGAAGTTTCGATGATGTAGTTTCGATGATGGGGTTCATGAGAAGTTTCGATGATGGTGTTCATGAGAAGTTTCGATGATGGTGTTCATGAGAAGTTTCGATGATGGTAATCTGAGTAGTTTCGATATGATGATAGAAGTTTCGATGATGGTAATGTGATATGGTAGTTTCGATATGATAATAATGGTAAGATGATGATGATGATGATTACATAATGATAAAAATGGATACGGTTCGGGTCGGGTCTCGGTTATATTTCAGGATCGTGTTCGGGAAGGTATATCCTTTATAACTCGTAGACATTAATTGTTATTATTAGTCGGGTTACGAATAACGTATTTGAGGACGTATAGCAATGGCTTTAAATGATAAAGGATAACCGACAAGAGGTCAATTATTTGGATAAATGAATATTTAATAAATATAGAAAAATGGATATTTATGATGGAAGTTAGAACCCGATCATTATGGATAATTATTGGTTATGATTTGATAATAGAAATGGACAATTAATATTGTCGGGTTTTAGATAAAAACAAGCGGGACTCTGTCCGATCTTCGTTAGATTAAAGAAGTGTATTTTTACAACTTAGACGTCCTCCTTACAAGTTCGGGAAATAAGACTGATGTATCGAAACTACCAAGTTTCGACATAACCCACCTATCGAAACTACTAAGTTCGATATAAGCAACCTATCGAAACTACTAAAGTTTCGATATAATCCACTGATCGAAACTACCAAGTTTCGATATAACCCTAAGAATAGAAATGTTTAATGTCGCTTAGGTTCATTGTCTTATCTGGTATGACTTGATTATACAGATTGTATGTGACATCTAGAGACGCCTACTGGCCAGTGATAGTATCTCCGGACCCGCCTATCAGGTGAGTTCTATGTGCCCCCTTCTATGTTATGTGCAAATGTTTTCAAATGTTTTGGGGCTGAAGTGTATACACTAAGTGAATAAAGGTTATGAATGTTAATGTGATCATAGGTGTTATACAAGTATATATATATACCCATACACGAAAGAGAAATTATGAATAAAGAATGAAAAGCATGATTATAAAGAATGAACGAAAGTATAACACAATATGAAAGAATGAAATCCTGCTTTATATCCATGTATATATTGCTTGCAAAGAATGAAATGAATAAATGGCATAACATGTAAGAATGAAATCTTGCTTTATATCCATGTATATATTGCTTGCAAAGTACAAAAAATGTTATGGACGCTTCGATGATAACGGCTACTACGGTAGCCGGACGACCACTTGACTACTATGCAGCTAGGAAAGAAAGTCTAGAAGGGTAGACTAAATAAAGGCCACTACGGTGGAGTAAGACGCTAAATCAATATCCAGCTGTATAGTTAGTTCAAGTGGGAAACGGATGCCTTAGGGCAGACGGGCGAATATGACGGACTACGACGGTAGGACGGTAAAGATATGACGGACTACTTCGGTAGGACGGTAAAGATATGACGGACGGTTTCTAGTGCCGGACGGTTAAGAAAATGGACTACGACGGTAGTTCGAGAACGTTTGTCTTTGTGACTTACGTAAGCAAAGTAACGGGTTGATCACCCATATGTGTATGACCGATGATTGTGCACTAAGAAATAAGCATGTATGTGTTTATATACGTACTCATTACGAATGATGTAAGAAGTAAGTAAAGTAAAGTAAAGAAAAAGAATGTGTATATATAATATATATATATATGTATATACAATATGATAAGGTTATATCTGATTGTTTAAACTAGAACTCACCAGCGTTAGCTGACTTTTAGTATACATTTCAGGTAAGAGAAAGAAGGGTCGTGCGAAGGCGTGATGACTACCCGGCGTATGACTGACATCCCACTTTGATTTATGTTAAGACAATGTTATCTTATGTTTAAAATTAAGACTTCCGCTGTTTATATACTCGAATGAGGAATGCTTCCGCTGTGTTTGAATGTTTTTAATTAATAGTTCAGTAATGATGACTATGTTTATGAGTAAATCCAACAAGTGAGGTTACCCGGGAAAGGGGCCTTACATAAAGGGGTTTGATTCGACTACGTCTCAGCTTTTGAACCTTCCAATCTGAAATCTCAATCGGTTCCTCGATGAAATGAAGTTTATCGTCAATATGAATCTCGTCAGACGGTATAATTAGTGTCTCGTCTGATAAACACTTCTTGAGATTTGATACATGAAACGTATCATGTACATTGTTTAGTTCTTGTGGTAGTTTGAGTTTGTAAGCTACAGGGCCAACCCTAGCCAGTATTTTGAATGGACCAACGTATCTAGGGTTGAGCTTACCACGGTTACCAAACCTTGCAACGCCTTTCCATGGTGAGACTTTTAACATTACTCGGTCGCCAATTTGAAATTCTAATGGTTTTCGTCTGTTGTCAGCATAGCTCTTTTGTCTATCTCGGGCCGCTTTCAGACGGTCCTTTATTTTGAAGATCTTATCAGTGGTTTCCTGGATAATCTCAGGGCCTGTCAAATGTTTTTCACCGACTTCCGCCCAACATAGCGGAGATCGACATTTACGACCATATAATGCTTCAAACGGAGCTGCATTAATGCTTGTGTGGTAGCTGTTATTGTAGGAAAACTCAGCTAATGGTAAATGAGTATCCCAATTTCCTCCGAAATCAATTACACACGCATGTAGCATATCCTCTAAAGTTTGAATGGTCCTTTCGCTTTGACCATCTGTTTGTGGGTGATATGCTGTGTTCATGTCAAGACGTGTGTCCATAGCTTCTTGTAATGATTTCCAGATTCTAGACACGAATCTGCTGTCTCTATCAGAGATAATAGAAATTGGCACTCCATGCCTAGCCACAATTTCCTTGATATAAAGCTTTGCAAGTTTCTCGGTTTTATCAGTTTCTTTCATTGGCAGAAAGTGAGCAGATTTTGTTAATCGGTCGACAATAACCCATATGGTATCATAACCACTGGAAGTCCTGGGTAATTTTATGATGAAATCCATAGAAATTTGTTCCCATTTCCATTGGGGAATTTCAGGTTGCTGTAGTAAACCAGACGGTTTCTGATGTTCGGCTTTTACTTTTGAGCACGTTAGGCATTTACTGACATATGTGGCAATATCTCCTTTCATATTGGGCCACCAATATAATTCTTTTAGATCCTTATACATCTTATCTGAACCTGGGTGAATGGAGTACCTGGACTTGTGGGCTTCGTCCATAACTAACTCCCGTAAGTTACCAAAACGTGTCACCCAAATTCTATTCATAAAGTATAAAGTGTCATCTGACTTTGGCTCCAATTGCTTTATCATTCCTCGTAAAGCTTCATTCTGAATGTTTTCTTCTTTGATTGCCTCATGTTGTGCCATCCGAATTTGAGTATTAAGATTCGTATGAATTGTCAATCCTAAGGCACGAACACGAAGAGTTTTAACTCGTTCTTTGCGACTTAAAGCGTCCGCTACGACATTGGCTTTCCCGGGATGGTACTTGATATCACAATCATAATCGTTTAGTAGTTCTACCCAACGACGTTGTCTCATGTTAAGTTCCTTTTGATCAAGGATATGTTGGAGACTCTTGTGATCAGTAAAGATAGTACATCTTGTACCGTAAAGGTAATGTCTCCAAATTTTGAGCGCAAACACAACTGCACCCAATTCCAAGTCGTGGGTCGTATAATTCTTTTCGTGCACTTTTAGTTGTCGTGAGGCATATGCGATGACTTTGTCTCTTTGCATTAACACACAACCCAGTCCTTGGTGTGATGCATCGCAGTATACGACAAAATTGTCGATTCCCTCAGGAAAGGATAGAATTGGTGCACTACACAGCTTCTGCTTTAGTAATTGAAAAGCTGACTCTTGCTTGTCATTCCAATCATACTTCTTTTCTTTCTGGGTTAATTTGGTTAAAGGCAGGGCTATTTTTGAAAAATTCTCGATGAATCGTCTGTAATAGCCGGCCAAACCTAAAAATTGACGTACTTCTGTCGGAGTCTTTGGTGCTTCCCAGTTTTTGATCGCTTCAATTTTAGATGGATCAACGTGAATTCCTTCCTTGTTGATGACATGTCCAAGAAAATGCACTTCTCGGATCCAAAACTCACACTTAGAGAATTTAGCGTAAAGTTTCTCGTTTCTGAGTAGTTCTAAGATTAATTTCAGGTGATGTTCATGATCCTCCTTGGTTCGTGAATATATTAATATGTCATCGATAAACACAATCACGAATTTATCCAAGTATGGTTTGCACACGCGGTTCATGAGATCCATGAAAACAGCTGGTGCGTTTGTCAAACCAAATGGTATAACTAGGAATTCGTAGTGACCATAACGAGTCCTAAATGCTGTCTTTGGTACATCTTCTTCTTGGATTCTTAGTTGATGATACCCTGACCGTAGATCGATCTTAGAGTAGAAGCTAGAACCTTGTAGTTGGTCGAACAAATCATCTATTCGAGGTAGTGGGTATCGGTTTTTGATTGTAAGCTTGTTTAATTCTCGGTAATCTATACACATCCTAAAGGTTCCATCCTTTTTCTTTACGAATAAGACCGGAGCTCCCCAAGGTGAGAAACTCGGTCTTATGAAACCTTTATCAAGCAACTCTTGTAGTTGATTTGATAATTCTTGCATTTCAGAAGGTGCTAATCGATACGGCGATCGCGCAATTGGTGCGGATCCTGGTACCAAATCGATTCGGAATTCGACTTGCCTCGGTGGTGGTAATCCAGGTAAGTCTTTAGGAAAAACTTCGGGGTAATCCCTAACGATTGGAATATCTTCAAGTCGACGTTCCTTGGGTTTCTTTTCGACGACGTGAGCCAGGAATACGCAATAGCCTTTACGTAGATACTTACGAGCTTTCATGCAGTTTATCATCCTTAACGTTACTCTACTCTTCTCACCTTGAATCGAAAGAACTTCTCCGTTTGAGAGTGGGATTTGGACAATCTTCTCAAAACAAACAATCTCGGCATGATTCTTTGACAACCAATCCATGCCAATAACAACGTCAAAGCTTCCTAAATCAACGGGTAACAGATCTATACTAAATGTGTGGTTTTTAAGACATAAGGTACAACCCTGAATGACTTCTTCGGTATTAATTAATTTTCCGTTCGCTAATTCAATTGTATACTTTTGGTCTAGTTTACTGGGCTTAATACCGAGTAGGGACTTAAAGTCATTTGACACAAAACTCAAATCAGCACCCGTATCGAAAAGTATATAGGTATAGTGATTATTTATCGGGAACGTACCAGTGACAATGTTTGGATCTTGTCGTGCGTCACCAGCCCCCATCACAAATGCTCTTCCACGGGCCTGATTGTCGTTTCGGTTCTTCAACTTTGGACAGTCTTTTCTGAAGTGTTTTGGATTTCCACACTCAAAGCATCCTTGATTCATCCTTTCTGTTCCTGGGTTGACTTTTCCTGCTACTTGATTTATCTTGTTAGGGTTCGCATTGCTCCTACAGTCATGGGCTAGATGTCCATACTTTTTACATTTTCCACATTGGGTACACTTCCCACTGTGATGATATCCACAATTGTCACACCTTGGTCGTGCTCCAAGGTATCCTTTTTGTTCCACAGTGTTGGCGACAAAGGCTTTCATAGTTTCAGGTCTCTTGTAAATTTGATTCTTGTTTTGATTAATTGGTTTTCCAAACCATTTCCTCTTTTATCCAGATTTCCCTCCTTCGGTCTCCTTCTTCTCAAACAAACCATCACGTACAGCATTATCCCTTAGCTTGAAAGCTAAAGTTATGGCGCTCTTGGCATCCATAGGGTTCGATGAAGTCACCAGACTTCGGATTTGAGGTGCGAGACCCCACAAATATCTTTCAACCTTCTTGTATTCCGGGGTAACCATGTGTGGAACCAAGATTGCTAACTCATTGAATCGGTCAGTGTAGCCAGCAACATCATCTCCTGTCATTTGCAAGTTCCACATTTCAGATTCGATCTTTTGCAACTCATTTCGAGGACAATATTCCTCGATCATCATGGCCTTCAGGTCTTCCCATGACAACTCATATGCTGTCTGCCTTCCCAAAGTCTTTACTTGTGAATTCCACCAAGTTAAAGCTTTATCAGTGAGTGAGCATGTAAAATACTTCACCATGCAGTCAGCAGTGCATTCACTGATATCAATCACCGATTCCATTTTCTCTATCCATCTCATTAGTCCAACTGCACCCTCGGTGCCATTGAAGTTACGGGGTTTGCAAGATAGAAAGGCCTTGTAGGAGCACTTCCTATTTGGAGCATTTGTAGAATTACAAGTCATAACGTCATTAATTCGGATCATGACTAGGTGTTACGACTTATTTATTCTATTACCTCCGGAACCTCCAGCTGTACCGCTACCTCCTGCACCTCCTCCGCCAGTACCACTGCCGTTTCCTCCTCCACTATTTCGGTTTGCCTCATACTGTTGCATGGCAGCAGCTACTCGCTGTGCTATGAGTTGTTCTACATTTGGAGAAATCGTCTCATTGTTGTCTCCAGTAGTGTTACGGGGTGTGCTACGCTTTGGTGCCATGACGTTCTTTCTAACACATCAATTAAAAAGAAATAACATTATATGACAATAATGATAGCACATGGCATAAGGATACGACAACATCAAAACATAAACCCTTATATACATAGTTAAAACATTCATAGTACATTGTTCCCAAAAGAAACGGATACAAAAGTGATGGGTTCTCATGACCTCATCAGTACTAAAGTTTTAAACTACATAATGTACTATGGGCACAACCCGCCCATATTAGGTTTAGAAGAAGAAGTGAGAGTACAATCCAATCATCATGGCAAGTCCTGCCATAACAAAGCTTGCTCTAGCCACAAATTCTGCAGCCAACGTCCTTTCTTCTAGCGCCTCCACCATGTCTCGGACCGTAACTGTGAACTGCCAGTCCATGTCAGCTCTCAACTCTAGATAGTTAGTGGCATCCTGTATGTTTCGGGTGTGGTCTTCCAGAGTCTGAACTCGAGATCCGAGCCCTTGACGAAGTCGCGTGGCTGCATCCCCCTGTGCCCGAATGTCATCTAAGAGATCATCAAGACGCTCCTCATGCGTACGAACGCGAGCTACCAAGGTAGGCACAGTGAGCTCTATGGCTTCCCCAGTGTGGGGTAGGGGTGTTGGGGAGTTAGAAGACTCTCCAAGCTCAAAGGTAGATGGAATGCTCTCCATCTCCCTCCATCGTGCCAAAGTACTAGGCATCCAACGGATAGTTCCCACGGTAGGGTGGTAACAGGGTCGTTTCCTAGATGGCTCCTCATCAGTCTCTAAGTTCTTCGGGTCACGGGCTGCTAGAGTCCTCTTGTGCGGAAGTCGAAACTTCTTTCTAGCGCTTTGTACCTTCACTGGTCCTCCGCTTTTCTTTCGGTAGACAATAGGCGGTTCTCCCAAGGCGACATTAGGTGGTGTGGAGCTACGGGTTTGTACTCGATTTTTGGGATGTGAGGCGGAAAGTTCCTCGTTTGATTCAGTGCCAGAGACGGGATCAGAATGTGAATGTGACGACATGCTTGTGACTACAATATCCATATGACAAAATGACTAGTTATACAATGCTTATGCAATGAAAACGTTTTAGTGAGTCATTTAGATTATAGACTGGGTTCCAATTTAGATTCCTAGTTCACTATAATCAATGGCTCTGATACCAATTTCTGTCACACCCCGCCAAGGCGGAAACGCGAGGCGCGACGTTTTTGGTTTCCAAAGCATATGATTACCGCAAACACATACATGATAAATGGATACATAAATGAGTTTAAAGTTTTACATTACAAAATGTAAAATGAGTTTACAAAACATTAAGATTTCACAAATATGACTCAATTCAATGAGTTATACAAGGGAAATCCTCCTTGAGTAGTATCCATCGTGCATGCATGTAATCTACATTGCTAACCTTGAAATCACGTTCAGTTACCTGAAAAACATACTTAAAATTGTCAACACTAGGTTGGTGAGTTCACAGGTTTAATCAAATAGTTCTTTGCAAAATTTCATTGTTCGTAAATAGTTTCAGTTGTATGTGATAAACAGAATAAGAATTGTTGACCCATTTGTAAACTAGCTAGGAATACAAATAATATGTTCATACATGAGGCGTAACCAAACCATGACATGTGTGAGCCCCTATTAAGCGTTATCAGATTCTATGCGGCCATAAATCCTCCAGATTGTGGTTAGCGCGACTAACCATGACCGGGAGACGTCACTCTCCATAGTACTATTCATAGGACCCTAGGCTACAGTTAATGGTTACTATGTTGTTCCAGGGGACTTTAGCGGCCTCCAATGTGTTGTTCTCATCCCATGTAAACATAAAGTCGTGTCTTATTCTCTTGTTATCCCATAAAATAGTTGAAGTATGTTCTTCCCCCAAATATTAGAAAACAGTAAAAAGAAAGGGGCCGTGAAACTCACCTTGAGTTTGTGTATATACTTGTGATAATACTTGTTGTAGTCAACCTTGACTATTTATACCCTAGATACCAAGGGTAAATTGTTGTTAAGACCAACGTCTTAATTGTAAATTGTTCACCGACCTTGTAAATCTGATTGTGTTTGTTTAAATATCGTTTTAGTTTTCCAACACATGTTTTGTTGTAAAATAGTTTTGAGTTACTGCCCAACTGGGACTGTTGTACAGGTGTCAAAACTTCTTAGTTTTGATTGGGCATATGTGTGTCGAAACTACTTAGTTTCGATGGAGTGTTCAGGAGTCGAAACAACCTAGTTTCGATTGAGATAAGGTATCGAAACTCCTAGTTTCGATGGATCAACAGGTATCGAAACTCCTAGTTTCGATGGATCAACAGGTATCGAAACTCCTAGTTTCGATTGAGTTAACTGGTATCGAAACTCCTAGTTTCGATTACTGGACTTCTGTTTGACAGAATCAGTCCTGCATATTTTTATGTTTTAAACTTGAATTCGACACACTCTTCTTGTTATCTTTCTTGCGTTTAAATAAGATGTAAGTTTAGCTACGGTTTTAAAGAAACTAATGTGAAAATGTCGAGTTTTTACCTTAAAACCGAGATGAAGATGATGAAATAAAACAGAGATGATCTCGACTCTTTTGCAGAAACACTTGAAATTCTTCTTAAAATACTGGTTTGTGGTAGGATTTTGCCTTGAAACTGGACTTCGAATTGAAGAGAATTGGAATGTTTGCCGTATGAAAATGAGTGTGATGAATGGAAATTGTGAGAAAAATGATTGAAGCGAGTATGGTTATATGTGAGTTTTCTCAGTGTAGTATGGGTCGAGTAAGGGAGGGGGTGTGGGTTTTCTCTGGCTTCCGGCCGAGAAGTCAAAGAGTAGGTTGGGTTATAATAATAAAACAATTAGATTTAGGTATTAATATCAATTATAGTTTTAAAGGGGTAAAGAAATCCGGTTTAGATCCTCCACGGTATTATAAATTTATTCTGAAAATAATTTATTGTTCTACGCAAAGTTTGTGGAAATAAAATATATATTTCTCTGGTTATTTAAATTAACCACTAGTGTTCGAATTTGTCGGTGTATATAACACGTGATCCGGTAACTCCTAGAATTACCAACTATGAAGTGAGACCATGTACGGTTTTTGATGGACCTTAATGTCCTTGTTTGTGAAATTACGTAAATCACAAAAATAATTATAATGTAAACTCGTTTATTGTAATGTAAACTTGTTCATAATGTGTACGGATATTGACCTGAAATGTCGGGTGTCACAACCAAAGGCAAACCCAGCTGCTGCACAACCAAGACAGACTCATCAAGGTTAAGCAAGTCAAAGCACTCCTGCTCAAACTACAGCTTGTGTAGCTCAACAAGTTGGAACAACTGATTTTGACTGAAGCTTTCAATATGAAGATCTTCCTGCCAACAACCAAGCTCTCATGCAGACACCAAAAGAAATACCACCTCAGGTATATGAACATCTCTGTTCTCAGGCTTGCATTGATAAGGTTCTAGGATATAGAAAGCATAACCAAAACCTTATAGATCTCATCAAATGAAATCTGAATTCAAAAAGGTTGTAAACAGTTATAATAAAAGATTAACTCTCTAAAGAAAGAGACTTCATCATTAAAACATGAACAAACAAATCTTGAAACTGATATTGATGATCTATTGGTTAAGTTAAGAGCTATAAGAGCTGAGATGGAAGAACAAAAGGTTCATGTTGAAAAATATGAATTTGCATCCAAAAAGATGCAAAGACTTTTGGATGCTCAAATTCATGAGAAGCTACTTGTTGGTCTTGGGTATCAAGCTGAAAAGCCTTACAAATATGTACCTTCGCGTGCTGACTATGTTGGTTATCCATGAACCAAACTTCAACCTCACAAACCTTGACCATGCAAAACGAAACCTTGATCCTTCCAAGGAAGAACCATTTGTGCAAGAATGCAATACCTCATCTGAATCTGAGTCCACATGCTTAGAATCCACTGAAACCAGTGAAGCCCCATTACTCCCTACTAATGAAGTAATCAAAACAAATGGTCCAAGCCCTATTATTCCTTCTATACCAGTACCTCAACTCACCAACCAGATCAAAACTAGCTATCCTCCCGAAGGAAGAATGTTAATTATTGAAAAGGGACAATCCTTAACATCCACAAATCACCAAGCTAACCAACCAAGGAAGGTGTTTGACATCTGTCATGCACCTGGAGAGAGACCTCCATATGTTCAGAAAACATTGGAGGAAGCCACTTTTGATCATAACAAAACTCATCCCTGGAATTTCAAAGATTTATTCAAAAGAAAGGACTATGTGTACTTCCAAAGGGATAAAACTGCTAAATCATGTTTTGTTTTTGGCAAATATAATCATACTGCAAGCACCTGCTTCTATTACCTTCAGCAGCAACGAAATCTCAAGCAACAAGCCTTTGAGAAAACAAACAAGAACAAGAAGATAAGAAGCTATGAAGCAAAAGCAGCCCACTTTAGAAAATCTCTCTCTCTACCAAGGAAGCATATCCCAAAAGCTCAACAATCTTGCATCATATGTGGTGAATCAGACCACTTTGCTGCAAATTGTAAATTCAATCCATTCAACTAGATCTCTCAATCAGCTTCAACAGTAGTCAAGATCCTTCCTAACCAGAAGCAGGTCTATAGATGAACTCCTACAGAAAAACCCACTTTCAACAGGAAGGTAAAGAAAGAGAAGCAAGAAATTGTAGTTGAACAGTCAGAAGCAATCAGAAGTGTTGCTGATCAATTTAAGCCTAAGAACATGAAGAACAAATCTAAGTCATCAGCAGCAACCAAGTTTGCTGCTACTCAGTCAAAGGCATCAACATCAATCAAGTTTGTTGCTGACCAGTCAAAGCTATCAGCAGCAACCAAGTTTGATGTTGCTCAGTCAAAGCCATCAGCAGCAATCAAGTTTGCTGCTGATCAGTCAAAACCATCATCTGCACATCTCAAAACTCAGAAAGAACTATCAGTAGCCAAGGCCACATATGCTTCTAATAGAGTAACAAGATCTGGAAAACCAACTCAACAATGGAAAGCAAAGTCCACACCTTCATTCTCTTAAAGCATTATCATTGGATCCATTGAATGCCAGCATATTCATGATTTTGGTCTTAAAACACACCCACCCAAGTCTGCAAGCTCTTGGGTCCCTCCCTCTAACTAGATCTCTCTCATGTGTATAGGGATAACCAGGTAACAAGGACAACACATGGGTTGTAGTCAGTGGTTGTTCCAGGCACATGACCGGCAACAGGTCCATCCTCTCAAATTTCAGAAACTTCTATGGAGGATATGTTGCCTTTGGCAGTATTTCAAAAGGAGAATCTATAACTGGACAAGGAACTGTGCTTAATGAAAGAATGAGTATTGAGACGGTGAACTTTGTAAAAGAATTAGAGTTCAATCTCATGAGTGTGTCTCAAATCTGTGATCAAAAGCATTGAATGATATTCACAGATAAAGAATATTTTGTGCTCTCCCTTGGATCTTGTTGACTGCTCAAAGAAAAGATAACCTATATGTTCTTGACATGAACGAGGTCACTTCATCTGGCAGTGTCTCTTGTTTTCTGTCTAAGGCATCACTTGATGAATCTGCTATCTGACACATGAGATTAAGTCATGTTAATGTTAAAACCATCAACAAGTTGGTCAAAGGAAATCTTGTTAGAGGACTGCTTGATAAGGAATTCTAGCTTGAAGATCACTACATAGCATGCTTGAAGGGGAAGCAACAAAAAAGTTCTCACAAACCTAAGACGTTGAATTCAAATGACACTCCACTACAACTGCTGCATATGGATCTCTTTGGTCCTACAAATGTCATGTTAATTGGCAAGAAGTCATATTTTCTGGTGATAACTGATGACTACACCAGATTCTCATGGGTATACTTCTTGAGAACAAAAGATGAAACTGCTGAAATTCTTAAATCCTACATTCTTAGGGTTGAGAATTAAAGCAATCAGAAAAGTTAAAATCATAAAGTGTGATCAAGGTACAAAATTTAAGAACCAAATCTTGAATTTTTTTTGTGAGAGCAAAGGCATTCAAAGATAATACAGTGCTCCAAGAACTCCTCAACAAAATGGGGTAGCTGAAAGGAGAAACAAAACCCTTATTGAATCTGCCAGATCCATGCTGGCTGACTCAAAACTGCCTCTCACATTCTGGGCAGAGGCAGTTAGCACAACTTGCTATGTGCAAAATAGAGTTCTCATTGTCAAGCCTCTCAACAAAACACCTTATGAACTGTGGTACAACAGAGTTCCCTACATTGGATTTCTGAAACCCTTTGGATGTCCATGTACTATTCTTATCACTAATGGAGTTCTTGCAAAGTTTGGTGCTAAATCAGATGAAGGATACTTTGTGGGTTATTCCTCTCAATCCAAGACTTACAGAGTATTCAATTCTAGAACAAGATTACTTGAAGAATCAGCAAATGTGGAATGTAGGGAACACATTCCATGTGAAAAGGGTAAAGTACCAGACTGACTCTTTGATATTGACTCCTTTACACAAGTATTTGCGCCTCTTATCATCTCAAATATGGAGTCTACCTCTTCCAAATAATAAGCTTCTACATCAGCTGATGACTACAGAATGGAATTCAATAGTCCCTCTATAAGAATCAAAAGACCATCCATTGATCCTCTATCTGTTGTGGAAGCTATTGAAGCCAGTGAAGCTAGAACAAGTCTCTCCAATGTCACCAGCAGCAGTCTCTATGAACATGAAAATCAAAATGAGAATCCTGACAACTCTGAAGTTGGTATAGAGGCATCTGCTGCTGATGGGGAAAATTCAACTAGTAATGCTGCTGATGTAGAAGACTCCTCTGAAATACATGAAGACACTCCAGATCAAAATCAAAGCAATCTCGAGCAAGGTATACAGATGGATGTAGTTCCAACACAAAGAATCAACAAAGAACATCCATTAGAAAACATCACTGGCCAAGTTCAACAAGGAGTTCAAACAAGAATCAAATCTCATGAGGCTAATATATTTCTGTACTCCTACTTTCTATCTCAAGTAGAACCAAAGAAGATAGATGAAGCTTTGCAACACAGTAGCTGGATTGAAGCAATACAGGATGAATTGCTGCAATTCAAAAGACAAGAAGTGTGGACCCTAGTTGATCTTCCACCTGGCCAAACTGCTATTGGCACACAGTGGGTATTCAGGAACAAGCAATATCAGAGAGGAAATGTAGTCAAGAACAAATCCAGACTTGTGGCTCAAGGCTACACTCAGGAAGAGGGAATTGACTATGATGAAGTCTTTGCTCCTGTTTCCATACTGGAGGCTATCAGAATCTTCTTAGCATATGCTGCATCCAAGAGTTTTACAGTCTGTTAGATGGATGTCAAGAGTGCTTTTCTATATGGGAAGATCGGCGAGGAATTCTATGTCAGACAGCCCTCCAGGCTTTGTAGATCCTGTACATCCTGATAAAGTGTTCAAAGTAGACAAAGCTTTATATGGTCTACATCAAGCTCCACGAGCCTGGTATGAAACCCTGTCAGGATATCAACTCAGCAACAACTTCAGAAGGGGTGCCATTGATTAGACCTTGTTTATCAAAGATGAAGGGGGAGAAATCCTACTGTACAAATCTATGTTGATGACATCATCTTTAGATTAACATGAAAGAAGTTATACAAAGACTTGGAGATCCTAATGCACTCAAAGTTTGAAATGAGTTCAGTGGGTGAACTAAATTTCTTTTTGGGTCTCAAAGTCAAACAAGTTCCAAATAGAATTTTCATCAGTCAATCTAAATATGTTAGAAGCATTTTGGAAAGATTCAAACTGGCTGATTTTTCTGTTGTAAGAACTCGTATGCAAGTGCACCATCAACTGACCCTAGACAAAAATGGTTAAGACACTGATCAACATCAAATGATTGGATCACTCGTGTATCTAACTGCCTCAAGATCAGATATCATGTTTGCAGTATGCCTGTGTGCAAGATTTCAAGCAGCTCCAAAGAATACACATCTCCAAGCTGTCAAGATAATTTTTAGATACCTAAAGGGAGCTCCAGGACTTGGGCTATGGTACTCTAAGAATGATAAATTCAACTTATATGCATACACTGACAGTGACTATGGGGGATGCAACTGAGATAAAAATCCACATCAGGAGGATGCCAGTTTCTAGGAGGAAGACTGATTTCATGGCAATGCAAGAAACAAACATGTGTGTCAACATCTACAACAGAACTAAAATACATTGCAGCTTTAAGTTGTTGTGCACAAGTCATCTGGATACAAAATCAAATGTTAGATTATGGGGTGACTTTCATGGCAACTCCCATTCACATTGACAACAAGAGTGCCATATCAATTACAAATAATCTTGTGCAGCACTCCAAGAAAATGCACATTGACATCACGTAACATTTTATTAGAGATCAAGCTGAGAAAAAGAGAATTATTTTAACCAAACTTCATACCAATGAGCAGTATGCTGACTTATTCATAAAAGCCTTTGATGAAGCTAGATTTAGATATTTAGTTGAATCCATTGGCATGATGAACTTTGATTAAAATATGTCTTTAAAATCTTTAATAAAAATGTGTTTGTCTTTCTTTTGTTGTAAATATAGTGTTAATGATCAGTAGCAAACATTTTTGCTGCTAATAGGTTTAGTCATCAGCAGCAAAGAATTTGCCACTGACTGTCTTAAGTTATCAGCAGGAACAAGTTTGCTATAGATAGCTTTAAGGCAATCAGCAGCAACATCTTTGTTGTGGACCATTATATCCATCGACAACAACCAAGTTTGCTGTTGATAGACTTAACCATCCACAGCAACCAAGTTTGCTGTGGATGGGTAAAAATGAGTCCAAATTAACTTTTACCCGCTGTAAAAACTACTTTCAGTCTTTACCATGACTGTTATAGTGTGTTACAGTTGTAAAACAGTGAAAAGTAAAAGGCTTGTACAGTACAAGCAAGCATTGCTCATCCCCAACTCTTGCCGTTATAACAAAATCAAATTCCATCCTTCACCATTTCACATTCAATTCTGATCTAACTCTCATCTTTTCTACCTCTCTCTCAAGCATTCAAAGCTTCCCCACACTTAACTAAATTTCAAAAGCTTCATCCTTCCCTCCAAATCGTACTGATGTAGTGCAAAGCACACATCTTTGTTCCTTTGTTTTCGTGTCGTTTTAACTAGTTTTCTATTTGTTTTGAGTCGCTTTTGGTATATATTGAGTCTTTGTTATATTTACAGGTGCTTGAGATAATAATGAGTGAAAACCTAAAAAACTAAGCACAAGAATGAAGCCCAAAGATCAAAAGTCAAAAATGGTGAAAAAGGGTCCTTCGCGGTACGCAAAGACCAGAGAACAATCTTTCGCGGTACGCGAAGAAGTAAGAAACCGGCCATGACTATTTTGACCCTCATGGAATGCGAGGGACTGACCAACACCTTTCGCGGTACGCGAGGGGCCTGTAGAATCCGAAAAAGCCCTAATCGACTTTTAAATCAAAATTTAATTCAATAATGAGGGGAGTTCGATTTCCAGCCGTATAAGGGGAGTCCAGAGGCAATTTCTGGGAGCTTGGAAAGGAAATCAAGTGAAAGTTTTGAGCTTTTGGATTCTGGGTTTGATAATTTAACATTCTGGGTTTTCAAGATTCGATCTTTGTCATTGTTTTCTGTGATTGAACCAATGTTTTGCTTAATTACTGTTGTTATGGTTGTTTTGAGTATGATCGTAGGCTAAACTCAACGATACTGCCTAGATCATGATGAATATTTGTTAAAGTATTGATTTTTATCGGTTTTTGGATGTTGAATGATGTTTGATGATTTTGTAAATAGTCCTAGTTAATTATTATGATGAATATGCATGCTCTAATTCTAATTTTGTGATTGATTTCAATTCCATGCGTTGAGTGTGGTTGTCTGCCAGTGCCATTAGTGTATCTAGGTCATAGATCTTAGGGTTTGTGATTTCGGTGGTTTGCTAGAGGTAGTAGCCATAGGAGTTGTTATTGATTGCTGATTTGAGTTGAGTGTGTGTCCTAGTTCAATACCCAAGAGGTGAGATTTAGTTTTTTAGTCTTTGTCATTAGGAATCCGAGTGTTAACAGTCTGAGAGGGAGTTAGTATAAGGTGTCTAGTGATCTGTTGCTATTCTAAATCATAGTTGTTATCATAGGATTACCCACTGCATTCCTTGAATGTATTGTGGACGGTGAGACTGAGAGGTAATCTGTCCATTAGGGTACACTATCATAGTTGAAAATACCTAAGAAGTGATCCAACATCTGGTGAGTTTATTACATTTGTAGGTTCCTTAGTTGGTGACACCCTGAGAGTGATTAGGGATCCACTAGTTTGTCTATAGTTGTTTCCTTAGAAACCCAGATCCATCATATTCCATAACCGGTAGAAGTTGTACTTTGCAAGTAGGATTCAGACCTAGGTAGTATTATTCCCATTCCTGATATCTTCCTTAGTTCTTGTCTTGATAGCTTGAGTCGATCTTAGTTCATTACATTTTTTAGTGATAACCTTTAGTGTACTAAACCCCCAAACCAAATCATTCTTTAGTCCGAGTCAGAGTCTAGTATTGTTATTTGTAGTGTCTCTAGGGTTTGATAATCTGGTTTACCATTAAGCTGTGCTACACTCGATAGGTCCACTTGCATGTCAGTGCGGTTTAGTTCATAGGTTTTCCTTTTATTACTTAGGAGTCTAGGTTAGGTTTAGTAGTTTATTTTATAGGCCGTCTGGACGACATCACGTACCATAATGGCGAACGTTGACATCAACAACCCAAATGACAAGTTCTCAACTTACCACATTCTAACGCCATATCTTGTCAAGGGTAAGAAATCAGAAGGGTTCGATGATATGATCGAATTTCTATGTCGATCAAAAGTACATTTTGCTCTGACTGTCAACCCCACAATCTACATACCCCATATGGAAGACTTCTGGAACTCTGTCGTCTTCTCTACCAAACAGGGGACTCCCCAAATCAAGGCCAAGGTAGACGGCAAAGGCATCACCATTACCAAAACTACACTCAGAAAACATCTCAAGCTTCAGGACGAGGGTGCCGGCAACTCATACACCAAGAATGAGTACATGAGGACCTTTGTATCCATAGGGTACACTGGAAATCAAGAAGAGTACACAATCGAGAAGGCACTGATGGGTCCTCCATGGAAGTTTTTGTGACACACTTTTCTCCAATGTATATCTCAAAAGAGGAGTGGATGGAATCAACTGAACTCTGCTCTTGCCTATGCTATTCATGGTATGGTCACTGGGCAAGGATTCAAATTTTCTCACTTGATTTTTGAAGGTCTGAGATACAACCTTCAGGAAGGAGCAAGACAAGCTTTTTTATGTACCCTAGGTTATTACAGGAAGTTTTTAACAATAAAGTAAAAGATCTTTCAAATCTGTAAGAATCTACATGATAGGGGGACATAAAAATAACATTGTCAAAAGTATGAGAACTGTTTCAGAAAATTTCTCAGGGGTCAATGTTCCATTTTTATCTACAATGATGAACATACAAAGTACCCAGGGTGACAGTTCAACAGTCCCAGCTAATATTGATCCCACACCCTCCACTTCACAACCTGAACATACAGTTGCTTCCCTTGAGCGAACCCCTGCGCAACCTACTGAGGGTGCACAGGTACAACAAATACTCACCCCTATTCTTCAAGCCCAACTAAAACAAAGGGCCCCAGTTGAGGCAAGTTATACTCGCAAAAGAAAGAAGAGTAAGAAGAATCCTTCTATTCTTGGCTCAGAGGCCCAATCCTAACATAAAAGCCCTCATCCAGAATCACAACATTCTGGTGACAATATCAAAAGAGATAGCCACATTACTAGGGAAATTTCCTTGGAAGTTTCTCTATTAGGATTAGGATCACATCCCGGATCCATAGAACACCCCATTGAGCCCACACACTTTCTTTCTTTTTTGAACTTAAGTGTAGAGGCACCTAGTCAAGATGATGTACCTTCTCCAACTGCCACTATTTCAAAGGTACTGATTGACTTGGCTGCTAATGTACCTAGCCCAAGTTCATCACCCAAGAAGGTTCACTCTGGGAGTAATGATAGAGTGAATGTGGATAGGGCTATCACTACTACTGGTCCATCAATTGACCAGGAGGACAGTGATAACATCACTAAGTCCCCAACCACAGCAACTCAAAGTGAAAATGTTTCCTTTGAAACATTTCTCACTGAGAGGAATCTCAGGAGCCAAGAAAACTAGGGTGATGGGGATGTAGAGGCTAGGCCTAAGGCCCTATCTAGTTCCAAGGATTCCACATCTATGGATAAGGACAATCTGAAACTTCAAAACCTGAAATTGATGGCTAGGGTGGCTATGCTAGAGGCTGAAGTGTCAAAACTAAGACATCAAGTCTCTGTGTATGAAACCCATCAATACCCAACACTGATTCCCCCTTCCCTTATATATCAGTGAGTACTCAAACAGACCCCTCTCTTGTAACATCCCAAAACTCCTAAACATAAGATAGGACACGTGTCGGTTCAGAAACGTGGCCAAAGAACCCAACCGGGTTCGAAACTGGAAGACTATTCGCTCGAAAATCGCCCAAAACTTCGCATAAGCATATCTCGGGCTACAAAATGAGTTACAGGAGCCATAATATATGAAAATGGGGTGTTTCGACAAGGAGAATCTAAAAATAAGGTATGTCGGACCGATTTCCTAAGCATAACGGTCCGACATATGTTGCTGAAGTAATTCGGGAGACTTTGACATGTGTTTTGATGACTCAGCACCCACGTCGGACGGATATGGTTTACACGTCGGTCCGACATCCGGACGTCGGACCGATATGAATTAGACGTTGGTCCGATATGGAGAAGTCGGACCGACATGGATTAGACGTCAGTCCGATATGTGCTACAGAAGCAAAAAAAGAGGTTTTGACATGTGTTACCGACTTCAGCCGAAGTCGGACCGACTTGGGATGACATGTCGGTCCGACATGGACCCCCAAACACCCTATAAATAGATGTTAGAGATATTTAATTGACACAAACATCAAACACAAACACCATACAACACACATACGATCTGAGGAGAGTTTGAAGACCCGGTGCGACGCGTTTAAGTGCGAGAGCGGAACGCTACGAGTGCGGTTCGGATCCAGAGAGACGTTTAAGCAAGAAACGAGCGTAGGAAACAACCCGAGACTATCGTAAGTACACTGGACCCGTACCTTAGATAAATGTTTATGTGAATTATGTGATTATGTGTTATGTGCTATATGTGGAACTAAGGTACGGGGAAATAAAAGGGTAATGACGAATTAGTCTAAACACTAAACGGGAATAATGGAGTAGTCACGATGTATACAAGGGGTGGTGGATATGCCTCTGGTACTTCCTATATATAAACCTCTTGGTACTTCGTGGTGAAACCATTATGAATGTTTAGGAGTATAGACTAAATAAAAGTAATAAGAATATAGTAAACGTACGGGATAACTTCTGACCGGTATGTAGTTATCTGACAAACGGAATGTTTTGTCTAAGGAAAGAGTGGTGTGTAAATATCTCCTAGACCCGTCACTCTTTCCTGGGAATATCTCTGTTGGAGGTACTACTCTGGAAGGATAATCACCCAAGTTTACAATATATGATAAATATGAATAAAGGATAGCTTAATTCTAAATAAAGGAATATATGTGATGTGTTAAAGGGGTGGTGGATACACCGCTGGTACTTCCTATATATAAACCTCTTTAATACATCATAGAGACGCCTTTACGAGGAATTAGGGATAAAGCATGAGGAAGTCATGCTATCAAATAAATGACGAGAAATGCTTAATCTTAAGCAAAGGAGTACTCATGAAATGTTAAAGGGGTGGTGGATACGCCACTGATACTTCATATATATAAACCTCTTTAACATAACATGACGAAACCTTTGTAAGGGATTAGAGTAAGAGTAAGATAAAAGCATGAAGAGATCATGTGTTAAATGAGAATTACATGGGAAAGCTTAATTCTAAGTAACGGAGTATTCATGGGATGTTAAAGAGGTGGTGGATACGCCACTGGTACTTCCTATATATAAACCTCTTTAATGTAACATGGAGAAACCTTTATAAGGAATTAGAGCAGGGATGAATATGAAAGTATGATAAGAGATCATACTATATGTGCAAATATGCAATTTGTGTTAAAAAGGAATATGTGAGTGCATGATAAATGATCATGCTATATGTGTAAATATGAATGTGCGATGGAAACGAGTCTAAGTCTTAAAATGGAATAACGGAGTACTCATGAAGTGTTAAAGGGGTGGTGGATACGTCGTTGGGACTTCCTATATATAAACCTCTTAAGTGCATTATGGGGAAACCGTTAGAAAGTTTTAAGGTGAGGACTGGTTGGGAATACATTGGGAGGCTGTGAGTCTATGATACTCAAGGTCCCAATGAAAAGAGATGTCCAGCCTACGGGGCGGGTCTCAATAAGAAATGAATGAATGAATGCAATGAGATGTCCAGCCTACGGGGCGGGTCTCCAATGAAAAACTTTGACCGGAGGTACGGCCTGTGATGGTTGCGAGGGGGTTAGCACACCCATAAAATATATGAAAAGCGTGGCCGGAGGTACGTCCGGAGATGGTCACGTGGGCTCGAGATCCCCAGAAAACTTGAATAATAAGAATCTAAAGGGTTTATAATAAAATGAACGATGCAGTGTACTTACTTATCGTAAGCTAATTCAAAAACGTTTTCCAAACACTGTAGGAAAGAAGCACGTGGAATAAAGCTTCCCGTGGACAGAGTTATCAGAGTTGGAAATCCCTATGTATAAAGATGTAATTATATCATCTTTTGTAAAACAATATATTATTATAAATAAAAAAGTTACCTTAGCCGTTATGGCAAGATTTTAATGATCTGGGACATATTTTCCACATTAAACTCTGATAAAATAATAGTAAGATAAGTAGGGTGTTTCATCTCTATGCACTGATGCAACCAAAAAGGGGGAGAAAATTACAACTGAAGATGACATTGACAGTCTGGAAAATTGGATACAAGAGCATGCAGCCTTTCAAAGAACACTATTCCAGCCTGCCTTTGTTCAAATCCATGATTTGATGCCCCTTAGAGATGAAGAAGAGGTCTATGAAGAATGGAAGTTAGCTGCCAGGGCTATAGATTAAGTATTCCCTAAGGAGATGGAGATTGAAAATGAAGATGAAGAAACATCTCCCTCATTCATTATACTTCCAGCTGCTGCAAGCATATCAAGGCAGATCATATCTGTCACAACCCGACCAGGGGGCTAGGCGTGATGATCGAATACCAAAATAAAACACAACGGAAATAACGTGACATATAATTTATAAATGTCATTGGTCCAACTAAGTCAAAATATAAATTACAAAGGTTTATATCCTCTATACACTAACTAAAAATAAAATAAAATAATGGATTCTATCTTCTCATCAAAGCTTTCTCGGGTGGAATCTATGGCTTGACATAAGTCTTGTAAAGGAATCATCTATCTTCAAGCAAGTTCGTGTCTAGGTTGCTAATTTCCAAACTTGAGAATGATACCTGAATACATGCTTAAAAATATTGTGTCAACTAAAAAGTTGGTGAGTTCAAGAGTTTAGTTAATAGAAAATTTATATTGAGAATCCAAATATGTATGGTGTTAAATTAAACAAGTTCACAATCAACCTGTGCCCACGACCCGTGGACATTAAATAAAACCCCTTACCCATACCCCTTATTGTTATGGGTAATACTTATGTCTGCCCACATAAGTCAAAAAAATGCGCCGATATATGTCACAAGATACCCATGTATCATGCAGTGAGTGGTCTCCCCGGTCAATTAGACCCACTGTGTGCGGGGATCTTCCGCAGAGAGTACTACGCATATATCCCGTCGGCTCCTTATGGAGTTAATAATTGTGCTAAAAGCCGGGGTTAGTTGTGGCAGCAAAAATCGTCTTATTTAAAAATTACACCACGTATGTAAACAAAATAGAGGCATGTAATAACCCCAAAAGGTTTAAGAAAAAGAGGGAAAAAAACACATGAACTTACCTAGTAATCTTGTATATGTCCAGACAATATGCTAAAGTTGCGAGCTTGATATCGTGTGTGTGGGCATTAAGACAAATCCTAATTATAATTGTGACATTAGTATATTACCCTAGAGTAATGTCATTAACCTTGTGGTTGAGCTCGACCGATTCGTTAAGGTGTTGGCGTCGTTTGGTGAAAATCTCGGGTTGTAAACCTCCATTTATTTTCCCAATGGTTGTACTATAAAAGTGTTGGTTTGACTTAGTATTTGTGTAAAATATCGATACTTGTATATATGCTCTGATGAAAGTAGTAAAATAATGTTTCGACCCGAATCAAAATAATACTAAGTATTATAATAATGGTTCGGTTCAAACAAAGTAACGCTAAATATTATTTACTTATACGATGTTTATATGATGTATGTAAAAATAACTATATATATTCGAGTAGATATGTTTGTTTAGAAAATAATAATCAAAATGTATAGTTACATGTATATCACTAAGAATAAAGGTCATCAAAATATACTTGTATAATGTAAATCATAAGTATTGACGAAACTATTTATGTTCGTCTAATACGAAAACATTATTGTAGTGTTTGGTTTACAAATGTTGGTGATGTCTAAGTTTGTAATTACATGAAACTACATAAGACATAATTATAGATATTTGGATTTTATAAAACGTTTGTATATTATATATGCACATAATATACGTATAAATATCATGCCAAAAATCGTTTTTGTTAACTATCCCTAAATAAAATATGATTAAGTAAGTATGTATATATAAATAGAATAAAGTTGTACATCATGTATAGATATATATACGTATGTTTGTGTTCAGTGTCCTATGTGTGTACCTATTACTTTGACAAAAGTGTTTATTTATGTATTTGTCAATCTATAAGGTTTTGTTATAAAGATATGTTTACAAATTATTTTTGGGTTACATTTTATATTCAATTACTTAATAACCGTAACTTGATTAGTAAAAATGAAATAATATAAAAATATTAATGCTATGTTATAAATAATATACTAATAGTATAAGTTATATCGATAATAGTGAAAATGATATTTAAGATTGTTATAAAATAATCATAATAATAATAGATAAAAACTCTTTAATAATAATAACTTATACAGTACTAACATTAGTTAATTTCAGATAATAGTAGCAGCTATAATAAAAAAATAATGATAATGTGGTAAAAATAATAATAATTGATAAAAGTAACGAAAATAATGGTAATAACAATAATAATGTTAATAATAAATATAACAGTTTTGGTAAGGAAAATGCCGGTCTATAAGATTTTATTATAATACATTTTTAGTAAAAAAAAATAATAAACATAGCATTTTTAATAATAATGTTATTTACATAAAAATCTAACCTTCATTAATACAATAATAAAATATAACTCTTGACATTTTATCTAATGTTAATACTAATTACTTTTACATTAATCTTCTCTAATATGCATAATTTGATGAAATGATACTGATGATATTATATATTTAAAATACTAATATTTATAAACATGGATTAGGAGTCATGTATTTTTATGTATATAAAATAATATATGCGTATACCCATAAGAAACGAATTTGAATGTCTATAAATATATTTTTATATATATATATATAAGTTTTGTGTGTAAATAATCATATTTAGTTTATAACTAATACTCTCGTTTATATAAGTGTACCAATGACAGTTTTTATAACATTAGTTTTACTAAATAACATATTTTATAAGTGTATGTTTTTGTGTATATTCATGTTATTTTATTTCTAAGTAGTAATATTTTATATTCATAACTAAATGCGTATATGTGCATGTATATAGATTTTACATTTTATTTTTAGTCGGACGGAGACCCGGTTTACAAATACGATCACACGAACGAGGTTTAGTGTTACATCAAAATATCGAGGGTCGGGATTGAGTCGGTTTAGCTCAACTAACTATTACACACGTTTACATACAAAACTAATACAATAATGATTACAAACTTAACACGCGTTATACCTCTCTATTCGTACGTGAACCCACTCGTCGACTCTGCCGTTGACCACCTTTGACCCATGTTGACCAGGTTTGACTTTTGTTGACCAAAACCCGGGACTGTAGAGAATGGCCTGAAAGGTCTCGTCGGATAGCTTAGCTCCACCTTCATAACCTGTCCAAAATCTAAGTAATCACCGGGAATGAAACCTAGTCAATCTCAACGATTCGTTTAACTAGAAACCTTGCCGGAATCTCAAATACAAAACCAACCTCAACAGTGGGTTGATCTACCTGAAACAACGCCATGCAAAAGGAAATAAACTCACTAGGGACTCGCCGGCAAAACGGGACCTTAGTCTGTCCCACCGTAAAAACGGGTTTGAAACCCTAGCCGCCGTCACCGTCTATCTGCTGTAGCACAACCACAGCCAAGACCCGTCATCGGTTCCTCCTACCGATCTATCGCCTATCATGCTACGGCGAAACCCTAGCCACCGCTGGAGACGTGGATGTGTCACCGTCCTCATCCTCCATCTCTAAACACCATCGCAGGCCGCCACCTTTGTTACTTCCTACACCACCGCCGTCGCCTATCTCTGCTAAAACCCTACCGTCGCTAGCAGCTCGGGCGACTCCACCTTCACCGCTTGCCGCCGAGAAAGGCCGGAAGCGGGTTGCCGCCCCTCTCTCTCATTCTGGCTCTCTCTCCCTCTCTCTAAAGATTTTTGGGAGGATTTGAAGGAAAATGAGGTGTTTGAGTTTGAAATGAAGAATGGGGCTAGAAAGAGGTGAATAAAAATGGATTTGGGGGAAGATATTGTGTCAGGATTTAAAATATTAAGTCAGATTTTAGGAAGAAGAATTATGACATGATCTTGTTAATTCCAAGACAAGATTGTATAAAATCTTGCAAAAGTCAGATTTTTGTTTCAAGATCTTGGGACAATTACAAGAAATAAATAAAATGAATAACTAATAATAATATTTCTAGAAGATGTAGGTATTAACCGGTGCAAGTTGGAATGCGTACTGGTATAACGTGTATCTTTTCGAGTCTCCGTCTCGTTATATAATTCAGAATTTGTGTTCTAAAAATCTTATAGTTATAAGATGTGGTGATAAATATAATTTAACTATTGGTTTCGTAAAACTTTCGTTCCAGCTGTTGTCAAAGCCGGTCGCGTTTGCTCAAACAATCAATTCGCGCTCCTATAATTTCTATTATTTATTAATAACAATAATATTACCTATAACTAGAAATAATTGTATATTTTTATTATGCTATTTTTAAAATAACCGGTATTGCTCTGTACCGTGTGTTCACACGCGTCTACTCCGGGTAAAATGTGTCGTATTCCGAAATTAGTTATGTCATGCTGAATAATAATATTAATATTTTTATACGATAGACATAATGTAAATACTTGTTTACATTATTTATTTATACCGGATCTAGCAAAACCAGGTGTGTACACCGGCATTTGATGCAGTCGCGCATCCAACGTCGCATATCTCACGTATAAATTCCTAATCAGTTGCCCGAATAAATACTAATATTCATTAATATTATTTATTTGAGGTTTGACGTCTAAATATTTTATCGCTTCAGATAACCGGTAATAACCCGTACAAACGCGTTAATCATTCTAACAGTTCTCCGCGTAAACGGTTAACTTTGTAATTATCATAAATTATATCGAATCATGTAGCGATCCGTCAAACAATGTTTATTAGTTTGTTTTGAATTGGGTTTGTATACAGGGCCTTTAGTTGAGCCGTTCATGGGTCGAGTTTGTTTATCTACAGTTGGGCCAAGTTCAATGGGCCTAGCCCATTAGTGTGATGACAATGTGTTTATTAGGTTCTAAATGGTAGCCCAAAGTGTTCGACTTTGCTATTCAATAGTTCAAGTATTCAAGTAAGTAGCACATAATTAAATAATAAAAAAATCAGACCCTAAATTTGGGGTTGTTACAATTTCCCCTAGTTAAAGAAATTCCGTCCTCGAAATTTAAGTTTGGTTATTTTCTAAAATTTGATTATGAATCTCGACAGTAGCGTAAGTTTTTAAACCACTTGACGAATTTGGAGGGAATAGATATTTTTAATTCAAGGTTCCAAGGGCAAATACTGATAATCAGAACTTAAAAGTTCAACTCGACAAGGCATGAATAACCTTCAGCTATTTGAGAGTTAGAGGAAACAATTCCAATGTATTGTTGAAAGGAAACAAACGGTTGGTTTTATCATATGAAATCATTATTCTGGCTAAAGGGGCTCATATAGACTTTTAAAGTGTAAGTTTGGGTAACTTAATGAAGGGACAACTGTTCTTGAAATGCGGTGCGATGTGAGTGATTTATTATTCTTAAATGAGAGAAAGAATAGATACTAACATATACAATAGCTTGAAATAGGGTCATGGAAATAAAATATGACAAAGGATATTATAACAATCCATACTCGCGCGGTGGGGGGGGGGGTACCGTGTAATTATCAGAATTTAGTTCTAGATGGTTTGAGATAATTGTTGCTTCTAAGGAAAAGAAAGAATGCAAGTGTATGTGGGAACTCTTAGGCAATAGATCACATACGTAATGCTGATTATTTCTCCTAGATATAGGTTATGGGATGGTTTGGGTGTGGATTTTGTCACAACCCGACCAGGGGGCTAGGCGAGATGATCGAATACCAAAACAAAACACAGCGAAAATAACGTGACATATAATTTATAAATGTCATTGGTCCAACTAAGTCAAAATATACATTACAAAGGTTCAAAAGGGATTAAACGGATAACTTACTTAAAAGACTATGAAACAATTCGAACACAAGTAGAGGATTATTTATCACAAGAGGATCTAAAAGGAGTTTGATTGGGTAGATCGCTTGGAAGACTATATATAATAGTTCGAAATCAGAAAATGGGCCGTTTGTTGCAAGGAATTGGTGTCTAGATATGTCCATATTTGCAGAACCTAGTTGTCTTGGTGATATAGAATAAGAGATTTTCACCCAAAATGTGGTCCGTTTAGGGGGTTTATTGATTGGACTCATCGGGAGTAAGGATGACATTTTCTTTCGCAGCTTCTTTGGTGTCAAGTGAAAATACTAGACCCGTGTTGATAATAGTTATCTAGATAGTGAAGTAGACATTTAAGATATGGAAGGAAGCTTCATGGAAACGGAGTTTCGTGAGATTTATTATAAAGCTTTCTAAGTCTATTTTATTGATATCTCTTAACACAGAAGTCTTTGATCGGTCTGTGGCTAGATCTTCATGGGGTAGTTGTCGATTAGTCAACATGGAGATAATAGAGCTTCGCAATGTCGTGGAATCGTCGGCCTTCTTGGGTCTCTCTAAAAGGATGCATAGATATTCAAATTGGATGAGAAAAAACTTGAAATTGGGTTAGAAAATGGATTTGTTTGCTGGAAATTCCTAACGGTCAAAAGGTGAAAATTGTACGTTTATAAGTGTTCATTTCATTATTTTACACCTTTATAGGCACATATGACCTCCTATATGTCCAAACCATTAAAGATACTAAATTTACGAATTATTAAGTTCATAAAAATGAATCATAACATCTTATGGCTCAAAACATGAAAAGAAAGCAAAAACCATCGAAAAACCGTCGTGAAACCGTCGAAAACGGATTTTACAATCTTGTTTACTAAAAAAATGATATTTTTACCAACCAATTTACAAACTCAGAATTATCCCAAGGACTTAAGTCATAAATAAAGAGTTTCCCAAAAATAATCACCCAAACACGTTTTTCTAAACGACCGCACGATTTAAAACGAGTTTAAAAGCCATAAATAGGGAAAAATAGTTAACAACCTCAGAAAATTATGAAAAATTACAGGGAACTTTCTAATAATAATCTAAACCTTTAAAAAATATTTATTTAGGTGCAAGTCTCTAATTACTATGAAACATGTTTAATGCATGTAAAATAAACCTGGAAATATTTGAATTTTTAATAAAGAGTGAATCTGATCAAAATCTGATTTTTATAAATTTTCGGACTTACATATACTGTATTAAGACTATATAAAATAAAAAATCTAATTTCTAAGTATATTTAATAATTATTAGGAATTTAGGTCATTTTTAAAAAATTAAATGCACAAAAAATATGATAATACATAAAATAATTATATAAAAATTATTTTTGTACCTTATGAGTCATAACCTACTGTAGAACAATATAACTTAGAAACGTTAAGGTAATTTTAATTATTTAGGAATATATATCATTTAAATGCGTTAAAACAATAGTTAATTAAGTAAAAGTAACAAAATAATACAATAGTTATAAACTTTTATTTTTTTTTAGAAAAATTTGTCTTATATATCTTAAGTAGTAATGGTACCCTCTAATTCTTAGAAGATCTAGCCCCCATGTGAAAGAAGTCCTCTATCGGTCGATATCTTACCTTTAAAAGCGGGTATAAGAATTGGAAGTCGGGATAGGGCTTTGATTGGTATTTCTTTTTTCTTAGTGATTGTAAAGGAGGGCGCTTATGGCTTCCAATGGAAGTGAAAATGTTAATTTTATCAAGATTTGGGTAATGGATTTGATGTATATGATACTAGTTATTGGACTTGGGCTTTTGTAAAAAAAAAATATTCTTGAACCAACTCTCATGTTTATAACGGGAATTCAAAGTCAAGAAGGGTCTTTTGGCGTTCTCATTGTGAGGAGTTGATGATATTGAGGGGAATAGCTTCATAAGTTGTAGTTCAATGGCGCAAGAGATGAGATAATCTTCCTTTTTCCGGGTTAACTGATGCTTCCGCCATGCTTAGTCCAAATCTCTTCAGCATCTTCAAGATGATAGGAGCTTAGGTAGGGAGTCAAATTAGTTAAGTAGTGGAGTTGGAATATGACCGGTGTTTGACAACAAGTGTGTTTTTAAGGATAATATAGTTAATATATGAGGAAATGCAGTCGAAGTAATATGGTTTTAGCAATGTTGTTCATGAGCGATATACGATAACTTGTATAAGAGAGTCAAAGAAATTGAAAGGAGAAGTTGTCCGGTTATCATGAAAGAACATAGTTTAGTCGAGTTTCTAAGAAAAGTGTTGAATTTAGAAGTATACAAGAGCTAATGAATGTCTCCTTATCGTCAAGGGTTGTTTTAGTTTAACAATAGTTTTAGGTTTGTGGCTTACGCATATGGGACCTGATAGGATTTCCTAGAATTCACATGTGCATGTAAGCTCTAAATTACATGATATCAAGTGTAATTGTTAACTTACTCACAAGATCACTCTAGTAGTCTCCTAGGATAGTCATATTGTACGTGTGCACCAATGTTATTTCAAGTGTCGAAGTGGAAGTGACCATCCTAAAGTGTACTTATGAGCCAAGGTCTTAAAAGTCATGTCTCGGGGTACTTAAGTTCTCCTAAAGTACTAAAATTGTAATCAAAGCCCTAGTAGTTTCAAAGTCCTAAAGGGGAGGATCCTTAAGGTGTACTCGGTTAGAGCCTAGGAATCCTAAGGGAAACCTAATTCGCTAAAACCGCTTGCTCTGATACCAATCTGTCACAACCAGACCAGAGGGCTAGGCGTGATGATCGAATACCAAAACAAAACACAACGGAAATAACGTGACATATAATTTATAAATGTCATTGGTCCAACTAAGTCAAAATATACATTACAAAGGTTCATATCATCTATACACTAACTAAAAATAAAGTAAAATAATGGATTCTATCTTCTCATTAAAGCTTTCTCCGGTGGAATATATGGCTTGACATAAGTCTTGTAAAGGAATCATCTATCTTCAAGCAAGCTCGTGTCTAGGTTGCTAATTTCCAAACTCGAGAATGATACCTGAATACATGCTTAAAAATATTGTGTTAACTAAAAAGTTGGTGAGTTCAAGAGTTTAGTTAATAGAGAATTTATATTAAGAATCCAAATATGTATGGTGTCAAATTAAACAAGTTCACAATCAACTTGTGCCCACGACCCATGGACATTAAATAAAACCCTTTACCCATACCCCTTATTGTTATGGGTCATACTAATGTCTGCCCACATAAGTCAACAAAATGCGTCGATATATGTCATAAGATACCCATGTATCATGCAGTGAGTGGTCTCCCCGGTCAATTAGGCCCACTGTGTGCGGGGATCTTCCCTAGATAGTACTACCCATATATCCCGTCTGCTCCTTATGGAGTTAATGATTGTGCTAAAAGTAGGGGTTAGTTGTGGCAGCAAAAATCGTCTTATTTAATTATTACACCAAATATGTTAACAAAATAGAATCATGTAATCACCCTAAAAAGTTTAAGTAAAAGAGGGGAAAAAGCATATGAACTCATCTGGTAATCTTGTACATGTCCAGACAATATGCTAAAATTGCGAGCTTGCTATCGTGTGTGTAGGCATTAAGACAAATCCAAATTATAATTGTGACATTAGTATATTGCCCTAGAGTAATGTCATTAACCTTGTGGTTGAGCTCGACCGATTCGTTAAGGTGTTGGCGTCGTTTTGGTGAAAATCTCGGGTTGTAAACCTCCATTTATTTTCCTAATGGTTGTACTATAAAAGTGTTGGTTTGACTTAGTATTTGTGTAAAATATCGATACTTGTATATATGCTATGATGAAAGTAATAAAATAATGTTTTGACCCGAATCAAAATAATACTAAGTATTATAATAATGGTTCGGTTCAAACAAAGTAACGCTAAATATTATTTACTTATACGATGTTTATATGATGTATGTAAAAATAACTATAAATATTCGAGTAGCTATGTTTGTTTAGAAAATAATAATCAAAATGTATAGTTACATGTATATCAATAAGCATAAAGGTCATCAAAATATACTTGTATAATGTAAATCATAAGTATTGACGAAACTATTTATGTTCGTCTAATACGAAAACATTATTGTAGTGTTTGGTTTACAAATGTTGGTGATGTCTAAGTTTATAATTACATGAAACTACATAAGACATAAATATAGATATTTGGGTTTTATAAAACGTTTGTATATTATATATGCACATAATATACGTATAAATATCATGCCAAAAATTGTTTTTGTTAACTATCGCTAAATAAAATATGATTAAGTTAGTATGTATATATAAATAGAATAAAGTTGTACATCATGTATAGATATATATATATATAAGTATGTTTGTGTTCAGTGTCCTATGTGTGTTACTTTGACAAAAGTGTTTATTTATGTATTTGTCAATCTATAAGGTTTTGTTATAAAGACATGTTTACAAATTATTTTTGGGTTACATTTTATATTCAATTACTTAATAACCGTAACTTGATTAGTAAAACGAAAATAATATTAAAATATTAATGCTATGTTATAAATAATATACTAATAGTATAAGTTATATCGATAATAGTGAAAATGATATATAAGATTTTTATAAAAAAATCATAATAATAATAGATAAAAACTCTTTAATAATAATAACTTATACGGTACTAACATTAGTTAATTTCAGATAATAGTAGCATCTATAATAAAACAATAATGATAATGTGGTAAAAATAATAATAATTGTTAAAAGTAACGAAAATAATAGTAATAACAATAATAATGTTAATAATAAATATAACAGTTTTGGTAAGGAAAATGCCGGTCTATAAGATTTTATTATAATACATTTTTAGTAAAAAAAATAATAATAAACATAGCATTTTTACTAATAATGTTATTTACATAAAAATCTAACCTTAACTGATACAATAATAAAATATAACTCTTGTATTTTATCTAATGTTAATACTAATTACTTTTACATTAATCTTCTCTTATATGCATAATTTGATGAAATGATACTGAAGATATTATATATTTAAAATACTAATATTTATAAACATGGATTAGGAGTCGTATTTTTATGTATATAAAATAATATATGCGTATACCCATAAGAAACGAATTTGAATGTCTATAAATATATTTATATATATAAGTTTTGTGTGTAAATAATCATTTTTAGTTTATAACTAATACTCTCATTTATATAAGTGTACCAATGACAGTTTTTATAACATTAGTTTTACTAAATAACATATTTTATAAGTGTATGTTTTTGTGTATATTCATGTTATTATATTTCTAAGTAGTAATATTTTATATTCACAACTAAATGTATATATGTGCAAGCATATATCTTTTGCATTTTATTTTTATTCGGACGGAGTCCCTGTTTACAAATACGATCACACGAAAAAGGTTCCGTGTTACAACAAAATATCTAGGGCCGGTATTGAGTCGGTTTAGCTCAACTAACTATTACACACGTTTACATACAAAACTAATACAATAACGATTACAAACTTAACACGCGTTATACCTATCTATTCGTACGTGAACCCACTCATCGACTCTGCCGTTGACCACCTTTGACCCATGTTGACCAGGTTTGACTTTCGTTGACCTAAACCCGAGACTGTAGAGAATGACCTGAAAGGTCCCGTCGGATAGCTTAGCTCCACCTTCATAACCTGTCCAAAATCCAAGTAATCACCCGGAATGAAACCGGAATCTCAAATACAAAACCAACCTCAACAGAGGGTTGATCTACCCGAAACAACGCCATGTAAAAGGAAATAAACTCACCAGGGACTCGCCGGAAAAACAGGACCTTGGTCTATCCCGCCGGAAAAACGGGTTTGAAATCCTAGTCGTCGTCACCGTCTATCCGCTGTAGCACCACCACAGCCAAGACCCGTCATCGGTTCCTCCCACCGAGCTATCGCCTACGATGCTAGGGCGGAACCCTAACCGCCGCCGGAGACATGGGTGTGTCACCGTCATCATCCTCCATCTCTAAACACCATCGGAGGCCGCCACCTTTGTTATCTCCTGCACAGCCGTCGTCGCCTTTTTCTGCTGAAACCCTACCGTCGCTAGCAGCTCGGGCAACACCACCTTCACCGCTTGTCGCCGAGAACGGCCGGAAGCGGGTTGCCACCCCTCTCTCTCATTCTGGTTCTCTCTCCCTCTCTCTAAAGCTTTTTGGGAGGATTTGAAGGAAAATGAGGTGTTTGAGTTTGAAATGAAGAATGGGGCTGGAAAGAGGTGAATAAAAATGGATTTGGGTGAAGATATTGTGTCAGGATTTAAAATATTAAGTCAGATTTTAGGAAGAAGAATTATGACATGATCTTATTAATTCCAAGACAAGATTGTATGAAATCTTGTAAAAGTCAGATTTTTATTTCAAGATCTCGGGACAATTACAAGAAATAAATAAAATGAATAAATAATAATAATATTTCTAGAATATGTAGGTATTAACTGGTGCAAGTTGGACTGCTTACCGGTATAACGTGTATCTTTTCGAGTCTCCGTCTCGTTATATAATTCCGAATTTGTGTTCTAAAAATCTTATAGTAATAAGATGTGGTGATAAATATAATTTAACTATTTGTTTCATAAAACTTTCGTTCCGGCTGCTGTCCAAGCCGGTACACGTTAACATCGCGCGTGCTCAACGCGTTTGCTCAAACAATCGATTCGCTCTCCTATAATTTCTATTATTTATTAATAACAATAATATTAACTATAACAAGAAATAATTATATGTTTTTATTATGCTATTTTTAAAATAACCGGTATTGCTCTGTACCGTGTGTTCACACGAGTCTACTCGGGGTAAAATGTGTCGCGTTCCGAAGTTAATTATATCATGCTGAATAATAATAATATTAATATTTTTATACGATAGACATAATGTAAATAATTGTTTACATTATTTATTCATACCGGATCTAGCAAAACCAGGTGTGTACACTAGCATTTGATGCTGTCGCTCATCCAACGTCGCATATCTCACGTATAAATTCCTAATCAGTCGCCCGAATAAATACTAATATTCATTAATATTATTTATTTGAGGTTTGAGGTCTAAATATTTTATCGCTTCAGATAACCGGTAATAACTCGTACCAACGCGTTAATCATTCTAACAGTTCTCCGCGTAAATGTAGGTCCAGGTAACTCAACTACTGATCGAACTCGTGATATGACGTTGCTATAACACGAAGTGCGGAATCCTTCGTGTTAACGTTTGTATACTAACCGACAATTCAAACAACACGCGTAAATAAACTTCTCAAATATATTCCAAATCACAGTGGTTACAGACTCAATCAGACAAGTCTATCTCTCAGTTCTCTCTGATCTGTTATCTAATGACTCTGTAAACACATATATATAGAAAACCAACCTGCTGTAAGCGAACTTACTAAGTTCGCCTGAAACAGACTAAGCGAACTTAACAAGTTCACCTCAGTTAGACATAAGCGAACTTATTAAGTTCGCCTCTGATAGACCAGGCGAACTTAACAAGTTCGCCTCTAGGCTCACTAGTAAAAACACTTAGCAACTTTATACAATTACATATCAAAAACACAAAGACATAAAATCTAACTATTACAAGCTTTTGTCATTACAAATCTATGTCCTAACAGACTCCCCCTTGACAATAGCTTGATCTTCTGTCTTTAACTTGAACTCTTCCAGTTATCTGGTAGTCTGCTGCCAGCATGCACTCCATATCTTCTGCATATCTCCAAAACTCTTTTATACTGTAGACCTTGTTCTCTCCATTCATCAGTATACATGATCTCATTCTTTCGCAGCGTCCTCTGATCTTTCTTTGAAAAATTAATAAGATTCATTGCGTCATAGAAACACACAATGACCTTATTATCTTTATCTTCAACCCTTGCTTCACCAGAATTAACATCAACATACCACCATTTCATATTCCCAAGAAAGTCTTGAGGAATATTCTTTAATGGTATCTTGTGAATAGCACGTACTGGTTTATACTTATATCTCCAGGTTACTTTCCCAGTCTTTGGATCTGTGTTCTTCACTCTCTTTCCCTTCTGTGGTTTCAGCCGTTCATACTTACCCGAACTACCTTCTTTCTTTATCAGGTTTGCTATCACATCAGCCAAACCATTCTTCGATCTATTTATGAGTGGCTTTGAAGCTAGACCATTTATTTCACACCTCGGCAAGGTATTGAAATATTTGATCCTTGGCTTTAAGTATTGAACACCGTAAGATCGTTTGATTGCAAATATTTTTGATTCACCATCATAGAACCAACTTATGATCCTTCCTACACACTGCTCTTTATTCACATATTTCTCTTTCTGAGCAGGTTGTGCTGAAGACTTGGGTAGCACCTTCATCCAACTGTTTACAACTTCTCTCCACTGTTCTCGTGTCATCCCTGTATCTCTGTACATCACAGGTTCTTCATTAATCTTCGGAGACTCAGTGTGAGTAGTTTCAGTTTCAGCACCCTTATTGAATTGAAGATTCTCATCATCAGTATCCATTTTTGACTCAGCTGTATCATTAGGCAGTGTGACTTCTTCAATAGAGTCCATAGAGTCAGTTATTCCGTCATAAGAGAACTCAGGAACAACATCCTCTTGGATGAAGTTATATGGCACCTTAAGACCGTCACAACCTTCATAGGTAACACTGTCTTTATCTTTCTCTATTTCAATCTCTACTATTTCTCCTTCTTCTATCTCAGTATCTGACATATCCTCGTCCATGTCATTGAATAAATCGTCAATGTCATCAAGACATTCAATCTTTTCAACTTCCTCTTCTTCTGAATCTTGAAAGAATTCTAATAACAGAATTTCTTCGTCATTAGTACCAGTAGTATCTTTGTCTTTGTTTCCTTCAAGAGATTGTGATGTCGACTCCCCCTGAACTCTAGATATAGGATTAGCGTCAGTGTATTGACGATCACCCTCAATATTTCCAACAGGATCATTGTCTTCATCATCACGTCTTTGAATTGACTCTGTGTGACAAGTATCAGGTATCCTCAACTCCCCCTGAGCGTCAAGCCGCTGAACGAGTTTGGAAACTAATGCTTGCATATCAGCAATCTATTCAGCTTGAGTCTGAATCACCAGCTGCCGTTGTGAATCAATAGATACAAGAGAATTAACTTGTGTTTGTAGAGACATCACTTGAGATTCAAGGAAAGTAATCCTGTCAGAATCAGAAGGCTTTGACGGACCAGCTGTTGATTGTGGAATAGAAGGACTTGAAGTAGTAGGAATGACTGGAGGAAGAGGAGTTTGAACTGGAAATGGATCCTTAGATCTTGGAGGAGTAATTATCAGAGAAGAAACAAAATTAGCATCCTCGACTCCTTGAGAAGATTTTGCAGTAGCAATCGACGCAGACATTAACTTTTGCCATGTAGGATCTGGAGTAAAGTCACTATCAGTGTCAGAACTCTCATCGACCAAAGATCTTTTACCAAGTACTGATCCGGAAGGAGGATCCCGAACAGACTTGCGTCGTGGTCGTCTGGCTTGAGATTTAATGCGTTTTCCAGCATTAGCCAGTGGAATAGCAGCCAACCGTTCATAATGACCTGGAGAAAAATCGCTAGATTCATCAGAATCAGTGCTGTCATCATCAGATGATATCGTATCACTTGAGCTAGAACTAGACTCAGCTTCTGTCACCATATTCCCTTCTTGTTCATGAACGGGCGAGTTCACAGCATCATCAACGAAATCATCCATGTTCATTCCTAGATCTTGATTAGGGTCATGAACGACCTCTTCTTGAACTGGTTCCTGAATAGGAATATCAACTGCAGCTTTTGGAATAGGAACTTGTTCAGGAATAGGAATTTGTAGTTGTACAGGAACTTGTATTTGTGGAACTGGTATCTGTTGTTGTTGTGCGGGTTGTTGAACATTTAAGCCTTGAGGTTGAACAATTTCATTAGGATGAAACCAGTTGTCATTAGGTGGTGCAACATAATCAGGATTGATTAAGTGCCCAAACAGTGGAGTATTGACTGGAATCAAAGCAGCATTCTGCTGTTACACCTTTGTACAGTCGGTAAAGATACGTTTTGACATTGGAGTCAAAGTCAATCTTATAGCATGTTGTGGAAGATCAGGAATAAGATGATTGAGTATCATTTGAATAAATCGAGGATACATCAAGAAACCTTGACCTTCAGCTGGATTGATCTGCATTACCATCTCCCGATAGAAATAAAGAGGAAAATTGAATCGTTTATTCAATGTTAAGGCCACCATAGCTGTTTGAAGAGCCATCTTCAATCCATCGGTACCAGCTTTTCGCGGAGAGATGCATTGAATAATCACATGCATAAAGTACCTCCATTCACCCACTAATCCACCTTTCCGAGCTTGTGTATCATTTTGTCGTCCACGATAACCCATCCGTTGAAAACAACCCATAATAAGAGTGTTAAGATAAGATATTGGATCGTCAGCATTTCCACCTAAATCAAGAGCAGCACGAATCGTCTCTTCAGAAATTGCAATCTCGGTATTGTTTACTGTTGCACGAAGTACATGCGGTTCCACGTCAATATCTTGATGTACCGTATCCCAGAATTGTTGTATGTACACCAAGCTGATATAGGGATCTGCAGATAAAGCAACATGCAGTCTTGATCGATTCAGAAAATTTATGATGCCTTGAAAATGAACTGCTTCTGGCATATTAGGATCTAACAACGCCACTGAAGACAGAAGATCAAGCTATTATTCAAATTGGAAAGATCGGTTTGACCAGTTCGTATCTTTTACCGATACTAGTTTGTGGATTCCGATTTTAGAAGGATATACTCATCCTACTTATTCATGGATGGGAAAGGATGATGTTCCGAAACCAGTGTCAGCTTTAACTACTGAAGAGAAGCTGTTATTTGATCGAGAAAAGAAAGCAATGGCTAGCATTTCGATGTCTCTACCAAAGGAAATTTATCACAGTTTTAAACAGTTCAAGTCTTCTCAACAACTGTGAGAAGCATTACAGAAAAGGTGTGAAGGGAGTTTGGATGTGAAAAAGAGTAGAAAGGAGTTACTAAAGAAGCAGTTCCTAGTTTTTAAACATTTTCAAAATGAATCTTTGGATGATCTTGCTACAAGATTCTATCATCTTCTTAGTGAACTGGCTAGTGCATCTGTGGTATATGAGACTGAGGAAATCAATGATAAATTCTTGGAGGCTTTACCATCAAAGTTTGATGTGTATACGGTTTTGATCAAAGAAAATGTTAAGTACAAAACCATGTCTCTTGAAGAAGTCCTAGGGAAGATTCAGTCACATGAAATGAATATGAAGAAGAAAGAGACTAATATGGAGTATATCCAGGATCCCTCAATGTATTTTGCCAAATCTGCTGGTAAGTCTGGTACTGGAGTGGCATTCTTTTCTGGTGATGCTCAAGAATCTTCAAATGATCAGTGTTCTGGAGTTCCAATTTATTCTGGTCATTCAAGCCATTCTGGATTTTCTGCTACTACTGCTTCAACATCATCTGGATCTCATGTGAATCAGAAAGTTGCTGATGATTATCTTGCTATGTTTTCTTCATTCATGGCATCATATGAAAATTTCATTGGAGGAAAAATACATGATCATGAGGTAATAGAAGAAGATTTCAGACAGATTGACCCTATTCATCTGGAAGAAATGAATATCCAATGGAATATGGCCATGTGAATGCGACAAGCTAAAGATTTCTTGAAGAGAACTGGCAGAAAATATATTGGTTCAAATAGTCGATCACGTATGGGTTTTGATAAGAGCAAAGTTAGGTGTTACAATTGCCAAGAGTATGGTCACTTTGCTAAGGAGTGTGTGAAGCCAAAGGTAGAATTTGATTCTCAAAAGAAGCAATCTAACTTTCAGCAGAATAGGAATCAGTCACATGGTTCATCTGGTAATCAAAATCATGGTCCTTCTGGTAATACAAATCATGCATCTGCATCATCAGCTTTGGTTGCTCAAAACGACGAAAACTATGATTGGGGCATTCATCTGGAAGATTTAGTGGGTGCTGTTAGTCAGGCTTTTGTTGCAGAAATTCATTCAGAAAAACCAGAAGAGTCTACTGATGATGAAAGCTCTAGTGATGATTCGTGTGATGGTGATAGTGTTCCAAGTGTTGATGATGAGGAAGAAAGAGGGCAAAGTATTGATTCTGATGCTGTGTCGGGGTTGCTGAGGAAGAAATTGTTCTTACAGAAAATGCTTCAGTTGGTGAAGATTCAGAGAATATTCCAATTGCCAAAGTATTCATGTTAGACATGTCTGATCCGACTAAGGTAAAAGACTCTGTTTGTCATATATACTGTTCTAATTGTATTTCTGTTAAAGATAAACTGCAAAAAGTCATGGATGATAACACAAATTTGATTTGTGACATGAAATCAATGCATTCAGTTAATCAGAAACTGAAAGATAATGATAAGCTGTGCATTGATAGAATTGAGTCTTTGAAAAGAGACTTAAATTATCTTAGGTTAATACAAAGAGCAGGGTTATCATCTAGATATGGCTTATGCTGAAATCGAAAAACGAAATGAAGTTGTTGCCCAAAAGAACAAGGAGATTTCTGAAAAAGAATATGAGGTGATAAAGTTACATAGAAAGCTGGAACAGTTTGAGAATTCATCTGTAGTTTTGGATTATTTCAATGCTAATGCTGATCCCACAAAAAGGGTTGCTGGTATTGGGTTTGTTCCTCCTCCGTTCAATGCAAATTATGTGATTGAGCCTGAAATCATTCATGAAGAGGAAATTGATCCCAAGACAGTATTAAAGTTGAATCCAGTGATGGGTGAAGACATGGTGTATGATTCTGATACATAGGATGAAGTGTTTGATGATTCAAAGGTTGAAGGTATTCCGAGAGAAATGAAAATTGAGGAACCAAAGGTTGTGAAGAATGTTACTAGGGATAGATGCATTTTGACTAAACCTGAAGAGGTGAAGTTGGTTCCAACTAAACTTTCTCCAATCTTACAGTCAAGTGGGTTTGTTGCGGCTGGTTTTCAAAAAGTGAATTCTTCAAAGGTGCCAAAACAGACTTATGTTCCAAAGAAGCCGAGAGTTTCTGGGCATTCCTCCGAAGCTTATTCTTCTGATGGTTCTTCAAATTCAAAGAAAACATCTTATTTCAGAAGATATCAAGAAAGAAGAGTGTGTTTTCATTGCAATGAGGCTGGTCATATTTTGATTAATTGTCCATACAAGAACCAGGGTAAAATGAAGACTGTTCCTTCACAACCGAAAGTGGTGAAGATTCTTAATAGAAAAGATGAGGGAAAGTCGTCTTCTAGTTTGGAGAAAAATATGACTGGTCATTCTTTTGTTAAATCCCATGGATTTAAACAACAGAATCTATTGAATGCTAAATCCTTTGTTTGCAAAGAGAAACTTGAGATTCCAAAAGTTGGGATTTCAAAAGATTCTTTTCAGGAGGTTAAATTGTCTAGACCTCAAAGAAGAAGAAGAAACAGAAAATTAAAGAAAATTTTGGAAACATCTGAATCTGACAATAATATATCACATAATGTTTTTCAAAAAAATAAAAATAGTTCTTCTTTGAAAAGGTCTGATTGTCAAACTTCTGTTCCAAAAGTGAATGATAAAATTGATTGTAAATTACAAGAAGTTGTTTATTTTGATCAATCCGGACGACCCAAGACCACGATGGCTTGGGTTCCACTTTCTAACCGATTCTCGTTGTTTATGTAGGGACAACCAAGGAGGACTATCAATAATACATGGTATGTGGATAGTGGTTGTTCTCGACATATGACAGGGAATGTTAGATTGCTTGAGGATGTGATTAAAATTGATGGTGGTTATGTCGCTTTTGCGGGTAATAAAGGCGGGTACATAACTGGCCAGGGAACGTTATAGAATGACAAAGTAAAATTTGAAAAGGTGAATTATGTTGAGCAGCTGGAACACAATCTTCTAAGCGTATCACAAGTCTGTGACAAGAAGTTTTCGTTCCATTTCAACGATCATGAATGTTATATTCTGAAACCGGGTTTTGTGATTCCTGATGAATGGATTCTCATGAAGGCTCTAAGGAGAAATGACACGTATGTCCTTGACATGAGTGTCGCCACTACAACGGATTCAATTCCAACATGTTTACTCTCCAAGGCGTCGGAATCTAATTCAATATTGTGGCACAGGAAGCTAGCTCACATAAACTATAGGAAGATGAACTACATTGTTAGGAATGATCTTGTGCTTGGTATTCCGAAAATGAAATTCTCAGTTCCTGGTGATTGTATTCCGTGCAAGAAGGGGAAGCAAAGAAAGAAATCTCACAAATCAAAATCGACGAATTCTATCGTAACTCCTTTGGAGTTGCTGCATATGGATTTGTTCGGTCCTATCAGTATTAGGAGCATTGGTGGGAAATCGTATTGCTTGGTCGTAACTGATGATTACTCCAGATTTTCATGGGTTAAGTTTCTTTCTTCTAAAGGAAAAAACTACTGAGTTGGTACAATACTTAATCCTAGGTTTGGAAAATTTATTCAATCTGAAAGTCAAAAGAATCAGGAGTGACAATGGCAGCGAATTTAAGAAGAGCAAAATGGGCTTTTTCTGTCTACAAAAAGGAATTCATCATGAATTCAGTACGCCATATGTTCCTCAACAAAACGGTGTCGCTGAACGAAAGAACAGGACGTTGGTCGAAACAGCTCGCACGATGCTTGCAGATTCTAAGCTTCCAGTCACCTTTTGGGCTGAAGCTGTGAATACTGCGTGTCATGTTTTGAACAGGGTCTTGACCGTAAAGTGACATAACAAGACTTGCTATGAATTGCTAAATAATCAAAAGCCGAATCTGGAATATTTACTACCTTTTGGTAATCCGTGTACCCTACTGAAGGTTAGAGATGTCCCAACAAAATTTAGTGCGAAGGCTATTGAAGGGATTTTTCTGGGGTATGTGGCTAATTCGACAACCAAGAGGGTTTATAACAAAGAGACACGCCAAGTTGAAGAATGGTTCCATATTGACTGTTCAAATCGGTCTTTACCACAAATGGCGATTGGTCCGGATTGGGCATTTGATTATGAAAACTTATTCAAGTCTTTTCATTTACCTTCTGACATTTCTGATGAAGATGCTGCTGTTCTCTATGATTCTTGTCAAGATGCACAGCACAATGGATTTCTAGCAAATGTAGTTCCCAATTCATCGATTCCATCTACTTCTGCTCCAGATCCTAATGTTGCTTCTTGTTCAGGTCCACAAGATTCAGAGAGTGAGGAGGATAATGCTATTTTTCAAGATTCTTCTGCTGATCCGTTGTTGAGTGATGATCCATTACCTTCGACACAGGCTCAGGGGGAGATTCCAACAAATTTAGACTCGGAAATTCCAATTCCTCAAGATTATTCTTATCAACCTGACTCTACTCAAGTTGATGTGTTGCCGGTTCCTGAGGTCGCATCCATCAAGGAACTCAAAGATCATCCAGTAACAAATATAATTGGAAATTTACAGGATGGAGTGAAAACACGTTCTCTTGTTGACAATACTTGTTTATATACTTGCATTAAAGATTCTGGTGTTCTTGATGATTGCTCACATTCATGCTTTACTTCGCAGGTTGAACCCAAGAATGTTGAGATGGCTTTAAATGACAATAACTGGATAGAAGCTATGTAGGAAGAACTTACTCAATTTGACAAACTTAAGGTTTGGAATCTGGTTGATCTTCCGAAAGGTGCGTATCCAATAGGAACAAAATGGGTTTTTAAATGTAAGAAAGACGATCGAGGTGTCGTGGTACGTAACAAGGCAAGATTAGTTGTCCAGGGCTTCAATCAACAAGAAGGAATTGATTACACCGAGGTTTATGCGCCGGTTGCGCGGCTTGAAGCTATAAGGCTATTTCTAGCTTTTGCTTCCTTTAAAGGTTTTAAGGTGTTTCAATTAGACGTCAAGAGTGCATTTTTATATGGAAAGGTCAAGGAGGAAGTCTGTGTGTGTCAGCCGCCGGGGTTTGAAGATCCAGTGAATACGAACATGGTTTTCAAGCTTGATAAGGCCCTCTATGGTCTTCATCAGGCTCCTCGTGCGTGGTATGATACATTATCCACACATCTTTTGGCGAATGACTTTGTCCGTGGAAAGATAGACTCGACCTTATTCATAAAGAAATCAGGGGGAGATTACCAACTGGTATAGATTTATGTGGATGATATTATTTTTGGCTCGACAAATGAAGGGTTGTGCGAAGACTTTGAGGGTGTTATGAAGTCGAAATTTGAAATGTCTGCTATGGGAGAGTTATCGTTTTTCTTAGGTTTACAAGTAAATCAAAAGGAAGATGGTTTCTTTATTCATCAGTCCAAGTATGTCAAAGACATCTTGAGCCGGTTCAAGATGGAGGACTGTACCCCATACGATACTCCAATTCCGGTCAATCATAAGTTAAATTCTGACCCGGAAGGAAAAGATGTGGATTTTCGACTTTACAGAGCTATGATTGGATCCCTCATGTACTTAATCGCTTCAAGGCCAGATATAATGTTTGCCGTGTGTATCTGTTCCAGATTTCAGGCAAAGCCAAAAGAATCTCACTTAATTGCTGTGAAAAGAATCTTTCGGTATTTAAAAGGAAAACAACGTTTAGGGCTATGGTATCCTCATGGTTCTAACTTTGATTTCAATACTTATATTGATTCTGATTTTGGTGGTTGTTGTCTGGACAGGAAATCTACAACAAGTGGTTGCCAGTTCTTAGGAAATCGACTTGTATCTTGGCAATGCAAAAAGCAAATCACAGTCTCGATTTCAACATGCGAAGCAGAATACATTGCTGCTGCAAGTTGCTGTTCACAAATCCTGTGGATACAACAACAATTGAGAGATTACGAGAAAAGGTTGATTGAGCTGGTCAAGGTACACACTGAAGATAATTTTGCTGATTTGTTTACCAAGGCATTTGATCGTACCAGGTTTGAATTCCTGATAAAAATGATTGGAATGATCAATCCTGAATAAAAGATTTTCAAAATCAGAATTTCATGGAAAAAAAAATTTTAGGTTCTTTTATTGCTTTATTACATTTCTACATTTACATTTCAGTCAAAAAGTTTAAATTATAAAAAGTCAAAACAAATTGAAAATTATAAAATTTGACATCATTTGAGGTTTGAGAAGAAATGATAGTACATCAGTGATTAGTTCATTTCACACGACCTTAGTAGACCTTGATATATGATTGATTAAAATAAGTTGATCTGATCTAAATTTCAAAGTCTGCATAAATAAGAAATGATAGTGTTGTGAATGCTCTATTCTTGATAATTTGTTTTAAAATTTGTGTATAAAATTTGAAACTTGAATTGTCAATAGGCTAAAAGCGTTTTGAAACTAATAGTAGTGTGAAAATCAAATATAATATGATTACATCTGTGATTTAAATCCATTATATGCATGGGTGTGTGTGTTAAAAGATCACTATCAGATAAAGAATATTAGCTTTTAATAAGGATTTTCCTATGAGATCAGTTTCGGGTTATGTCCTTAGCACTATTCATTCGATTTGCTTCAGTGCCAATGTCCCAAAAAGCATGCAATTTGAAGTATAATCAAGATATGTACATGACAACATCTGTCAAACATATACTAGCCCTTGGATCATATTGATAAATCATCTTTACTGATTCCATTGAATTCATAATCCAGATAACAGTTGGATCCACGTACATGAATCTTATGATTTCACATATATAAGCCAAAACATTGAATCATTCGATTCTGAATCTCATTGATTCCTATACAATCCAATTTGGATTCTGCTATTCATGTGCTAAGTGATGTCTCCTCATTCTGGAAATTCGGATAATCTTTAGTAAAATCTCATATGTCTTGAAGATAGTGCATTTACTTTCTGTTGGCATACTAGTGGGGTACACGTTGTATTTCATACTTAAATGGTACCTTAACTCACAAGAAAGTGGGAATGAGATGCTTTAGTTTCAAATCTTATAATATTGACAATTTGAATTTGTGTGTCATAGCATGATCCTATTTTCTTTGAATGTTTATCGCGTATCATAACATGCAATATGAAAGTCTTGAAAAGATAGAATGTGATAATCTTGAAAGATATTGGTTTTATTGGTCAAGGCTTGAAAGAATGACATAGGATACCATTTGATATTATATGGATTTTATATCCAAGATGTGTGATTGATATATCATATATACTGATATGATCTTCTTACTCGTGATGTTCGACCAAAAAGATGTGATTTTGTATTTTACATTTCATTTTATATAGAGAAAAACCAAAAAGATTTTGTGTTTCTTATGTTTGAAAAACCAAAAAGATTTTATTTTTCCAGCTTCCATGGAAATTTTAATTGTTGGTTATTCTTGGTTGTTCTCCTTTGCAAAAACTGAATATTGCAGACAGAAGTTGACAAGGGTCCTTCTCCCAAGTTTTCTTCTAGATAGAAAGAGAGAGTGTGCAGATGAACAAGACGAAGACTACAACTTGTTTGATGATATTTGAAGACGGATGACAATCTTCTAAAGCTGTTGTCAAGGGAGAGTCTGTTGGAGCATATTCTGGTGACAACGAGCTTGAATATATTATGTCTTAGTCTTAGTGTCTTTGACTTGTAATTGATAGAATTGTTAACAACAGTTAAAGAGGAGTCTGTTAGGACATGTTTTGTAACTGTTGATAAAATTCTGTGTAAGTTCTGCTAGAGGCGAAGTTAAGAAGTTCGCCTAGCCTATCAGAGGCGAACTTAATAAGTTCGCCTAGCCTATCAGAGGCGAACTTAATAAGTTCGCCTAGCCTATCAGAGGCGAACTTAATAAGTTCGCCTAGCCTATCAGAGGCGAACTTATTAAGTTCGCATAGCCTATCAGAGGCGAACTTAATAAGTTCGCCTGGTGCAGAACAGTGCTTATATATTGACAGAACATAGTCTGTTGAAAAAAGAGTGAGACGATATCAGAGTAGACGAGAGAGAATTCTTGTAACCTGATATTGGTGGAATACAAAGAGTTTATTTACACCGCTGTTGTTGATTGAGTTACACGAGCACGTTTGTCACACCCCTAATTTCAACTAACGGAGTTTTACCGTTTGGAAGGTGACACAACAGGATCTCAGTCATTAGTTACATCAAACGACACTATATGGGACTTGAAATGTCAAAACATAAGAGTTCAGAGTTAATGCGGAAGCGTAATCGTTAATATGAAATCAAAAGTAATTGCAATCGACGTCAATCAATGTAAATAAGTAAACTGTTTCAAATGTTTGAAATGGATAATACGACAGTAGGACTCCATGCATGTCCTAAGTGTGCAACCTGTGCCTTAGCGACATGAGAAACATGTAAGAAAAAGTGTCAACACGAGGTTGGTGAGTACACAAGTTTCAAGCTTACAATAAGAGTGTGTTTGCCAGATTTTGTACATTCAATATGCATATCTATAGGTAGCTAACCTATGTTCATGTCTTACTAAAGCGCTCGCAACCGAAGCTGACTGTGTTTATATGCCTCCTGCCAGGTCTATCAACTCTGGCACATGTGAGTAGGCTAACATTTCACCCGTTCGATATCCAATCGAGTTAGCGCGACTAACGCGGGTGGGATTTGTCAAACCCAGTAGTACTACTAAACATTACCTCGCTAAGATCCATATTAACGGTTCGAAATAAGATGAGGACTTTCTGTGATAGCATGTTACGCTTAGTCTCAACAGTGATATCATATAAAGTACCATAATCAAATAGTTGCGTCATGTTTTCTCCCCTGGCGGGAAAAATAATATTTGCTTGCGTACCTGTTTCTCCCCCATGGGGAAAACAACTAAAAGTATGATAGTTGGTGTTTATGTTTGTTTCTTCCTCAACAGGAAAACAAGTAAAAATACGTTTGTGTGTAAGCATGTTTCTCCCCCAATAGTAAAACAGGTAAAAAGGGGCCGTGAAACTCACATGCGTTGCGTTGTTGGTAGTATCACACAATGGACAAGTTGGAACCACGAGTGTAAGTCTCAAACGACTTACGAATGCCCTAAAATTATAAACACATAAGTTAGGGAGATATGGGATTTGTGACGAAGATACGGAAGATTAGGACGTCTTAAAACATTCTAAGGATTTAAGAGTAGACGAACGTATCTACGGGAATAAGGATTTCTTAATTAATTAATTATTAAGATTAATATGTTTCGTGTCGAACGTTTCTAATGACGATTAATAATGACTAATTATATTCGTACGTTTGTGACATTTAAAATGGTTAGGAAAATAATGTAACTATATATATTATTTTCAAGTTCGAATGATTAACAAAATAATCATTTGTGTGGAAAATAATAAGTATATTATTTTTGATCGAAGATAAAACCGATGGTAAATAACATAATAACTTATATTATTTATAAGTTTGAAACGTTTCATTGAGTTTATAAGCATGGTGAAAATAATATAAATGTATATTATTTTTAATTGAGGTTACAAGGTTGAAAATAATATAAATATATTATTTTGTTCGAAATCGCGGTTTGAAAATAATATAGAAATATTATTTTTAAAAGTTGGAATTTATACTAAAGATGGGTTATGAAATTTAACCCGAGCCCACAGGTGGTTTTCCCGGGCTAAAACACTTTAATATGATATTATAATAATATAACAATTGATTTAAATATTCAAATATCATTAAAATAAATATTTAAAAAGAAAACAGGGGAGGAGGGTTCGAACCCAGGTCTCCTCCCCATAAGCATACAGACTCAACCAATCCACCCGCTAGGGCCATCGCAACCAAACTCGAGTAGGAAAGGTTTTAATCAGAAGATACCGAGACCCCCCTTTCTTGCGAGAGCCGAAGCCAAACCCAGTCCGATTGTGTTGATTTCGGCCGCGATCAAGTAATAGGGCAGAGGGGTTTTGATTGTCAATGAAAATCGAGTTTGAGGATAGTTTTAATTTCAAAAATAACAAGTTTAAATCCGTTAAATTCTCGTTTTTAGAAACCGAACCCTAGATATGAACTACGAATCAAATTGACCGATTTGTATGTTAAATCTTTCTGGAATCATGGGGCTTTTACTAAAAAGAAGATTTTAAAACTAATGATATGGTTTAATTGCATTAAGGTTAAGCCTAAGATTAAAACCCCCAAATCGAATCAAAGATAAACCCTAATTTACCGTTCAAACACAATTCGATGCTATAACTTGAAATTGATAGAGGGTTTTTATTTTACACAAGATTTCGAAACTGTTGATGTAGGTTAATTCGATTGAGATTAGTTGTTGGGTCGGAACCCCCAAATCGGTTTTGTAATGAACCCTAGATTAAGGTTGTGTTAGATTCGATAGAGATAGCCCCAATTAGGTTAGGGATATTGTTCTAGAGATTGAGACGAAGCTACAGGAGTAGTGAATTACCAGAATAACGAATTGACAGAGGTCGAGTAACTTGGCTCCGACTTCGCGCGCGGTTGCTCTCTCGCGACTCCGGCTTCGATTACAGTGGAAATGATGTGTGGAAACGCTCCAGAGAGTTGCGTCTATCGTGTGCAGAGCTTCAATTCACGAATTGGTATACGGAAAATGGTGGATTTGATTGCATTTGACATGAAGTCGACGGTTACGAGATAAATTCGTATTATTAGTATTAATTCGATTCAATACCCGGATTAAAAGCTTCATGATGATCGTGATTAATATTGAATTTGATTTCGGTTATGAATTTCAACAAGCATGATCGAAATATACGGATTTGAGTTGATTTGGTTACGGGTTTGACTTTTAAAAGTCAACTGAACACAAAATTCTTAATTTTGACTTAGAAAGTCAATCAAATAGGTTTAGGGTAATTACAGTCCTAGTCCTTGTAGTTTTGAGTTGATATTGTGACCGAATTAGTCCTTGGGGTTAGATTTGATTAACAGGGTTAAGTTTTTAATAAGAAACTTAACGGAATAGTTAACGGGGTTAGGTTTTTAACAGCAAGTTAACGGAATTTACTAACTGAGTTAACCCGAAAAGTCGGGTTGTCACATCATCCCCTAGTTGAAAGAATTTTCGTCCCGAAAATTAAATAAAAAAAAATTTCCCGGATATCACATCATCCCATAGTTGAAAGAATTTTCGTCCCGAAAATTAAAATAGTACCTTAAGAATTTGACGCGGAGTGCTTGAACAGATTAGGATATTTGCGCATCATCTGATCCTCGCGCTCCCACGTGAATTCCGATCCGCGTTTCGAGTTCCAACGGACTCTAACAATAGGGATTTTTCTGTGTTTTAACGATTTGACTTCCCTATCCATGATTTCTACGGGTTCTTCGATGAAACGCAGCTGTTCATCAACGTGTAGTTCCTCAAGAGGAACCGCGAGAGATTCGTCAGCTAGACATTTCTTCAAATTTGAGATGTGAAAGACGTTGTGTACTCCACTCAGTCCTTCAGGTAAGTCCAGTTGATACGCTACTGGTCCGATTCTCTTTATTATTTTGAAAGGTCCAACGTAACGAGGATTCAGTTTTCCTCGTTTCCTGAAACGAATGATACCTTTCCAAGCTGAGACTTTGAGTAAAACCATGTCACCTATTTGAAATTCCAAAGGTTTACGACGCTTGTCGGCATAGCTCTTTTGACGATCACGAGCTGCCGCCATACGGTTTCTAATTTGAACGATCTTCTCGGAAGTTTCAAATACAAGTTCAGGACCTGTGAGTTGGCTATCCCCAACCTCGGTCCAACAAATGGGAGAAAGGCATTTCCGTCCATAAAGTGCTTCAAATGGAGCAGCCTTGATGCTAGTGTAATAGCTGTTGTTGTAGGAGAACTCCACCAACGGTAGGTGAGACTCCCAAGTGTTACCGAAATCGATCACACAAGCTCATAGCATGTCCTCTAGAGTTTGGATAGTACGTTCTGTTTGACCATCGGTTTGAGGATGGTAAGCTGTGCTCATATCTAGACGCGTGCCTAAGGCCTTATGTAACGACTTCCAGAAACGAGAGGTGAATCGTACGTCACGATCCGAAATAATGGAGATTGGCACTCCGTGCCGAGATACTACTTCTTTTAAGTAAATACGAGTAAGCTTTTCCATCTTATCGGTTGCTTTGATGGCTAAGAAGTGAGCGGATATAGTCATACGATCGACGATCACTAAGATGGGGTCGCATCCGCTAGGAGTTCGGGGTAGTTTGGTTATGAGGTCCATAGGAATTTGTTCCCATTTCCACATTGGGATCTCTGGTTGTTGAAGTAGACCAGAAGGCTTTTGGTATTCCACCTTGACCTTTGCGCAAGTCAGGCACTTGCTCACATAGGTGGCTATATCAGCCTTCATCTTTGGCCACTAATATAGCACCTTTAGGTCATGGTACACCTTGTCGGAACCTGGATGAATAGAGTATCAAGATTTGTGAGCTTCATCCATAACCAGTCCTCTTAAGTTCCTATACACTGGAACCCATATTCGCTCTGCAAGGTAGCGAATTCCATCTGATTTGGCTACCAGTTGTCCTTCCATACCGCGTGTAGCTTCTAACGGTAGGTTTTCCTCTTTAAGAGCTTCGAGTTGAGCACTTCGGATTTTGGTCAGGTAATCCGGGGTGAATAGTAAGTTGCAATACTCGAACTCGTTTAGATTTGGTGTCCTTATGGCTTAGGGCACCGGCTACTACGTTAGCCTTGCCCGGATGATACTTGATAGCACAATCATGGTCGTTCAAGGGTTTGATCCAACGGCGTTGTCGGATGTTCAACTCCTTCTGTTCGAATATGCGTTGAAGACTCTTGTGATCGGTGTAAATCGTGCACTTGGTATTATCCAAGTAATGTCTACAGATTTTCAAAGCAAACACTACATCTCCCGATTCTAGGTCATGGGTAGTGTAGTTTTTCTCATAAGCTTTCAATTGACGGGAAGCGTATGCGATAACCTTTTCGCGTTGCATCAACACACAACCAAGACCTCGAATAGAGGTATTGTAATACACTACGAAGTCATCCGTTCCTTCAGGAAAGACTAGGATAGGTGCACTACAGAGTTTCTGTTTCAACAGTTGAAATACGGATTCCTGAGTTTCGCTCCAGTTATAGGGTTTACCCTTTTTGAGTTAGAGTAGTGAGAGGTTGAGCGATATTTTGAGATTTCCTCAATGAATTCACGGTAGCAGCCAGCCAATCCTAGAAGTTGTCGCACCTCTGTTGCAGTCATCGGTGCTTTCTGATCCTTGATGGCTTCTACTTTAGATGGGTCGACATGTATTCCTTTCTCGTTGAATACATGTCCTAGAAGTTGAATCTTCGCGAATCCAGAATTCGCACTTAGAGAATTTGGCATACAATTGCTCTTGTTTCAGCAATCTAAGGATTAAGTGTAGGTGCTACTCATGTTCTTCCTTGTTCTTAGAATAGATGAGGATGTCAACAATGAAAACGATGACGAACTAATCGAGGTAGGGTTTACACATACGGTTCATGAGGTCCATGAACACCGCGGGTGCGTTGGTCAGTCCGAAAGGCATGACCATAAACTCGTAATAGTCGTACCTAGTCCTGAATGCAGTCTTTGAGATATCTTCTTCTCTGACTCTTAACTGATGGTAACCGGACCTAAGATCAATTTTGGAATAGAATCTTGATCCTTGGAGTTGATCAAAGAGGTCATCTATACGAGGTAAAGGATAATGATTCTTGATTGTGACTTTATTCAGTTCACGGTAGTCGATACACATACGGAAAGTCCCGTCCTTCTTCTTGACAAACATGACTGGAGCTCCCCATGGCGATGAGCTAGGTCGGATGAAATCTTTATCCAACAAATCTTGCAGTTGTATGGATAGTTCTAGAAATTCACTAGGTGCAAGTCTACAGGGTGCCCGAGCAATAGGTGTTGCTCCGGGTGCTAGATCGATTTGGAATTCGACTTGACGATGCGGCGGAAGACCAGGCAGATCTTTGGGAAATAATTCCGGATAATCACGAACGATCAGTATGTCGTCAATCTTCTTCTCCTCATATGGCTGCTCGGCGACGAGAGCCAGAATGTCAGTATGACCTTTAAGTAGACATTTCTGCGCTTTCATGAATGATATGATGCTTATGACTGCACCACTCCTTTTGCGTTAGACAAAAAGGATTTCCCCTCTAAGGAGAGGAAGGCAAATATTTTTGTCACAACAGTTGGCCTCAGGTTGATTCTTGGATAACCAATTCATACCGACAATAAGGTCGAAACTGCCGAGTGTAACTGGCAGAAGGTCAATGTCAAGTTTATGACTAACCAATACTAGTTTACATCTGTAAGAATGCGAGTTGTTTCGATTTTTTGAGCGTCTGCTATCTCAATAGTATACTTGGCTTTTAACAGAGTTGGAGCACTACACACTAATATGGGGTTTGTGAAGTCATACTGAGGCTTCTAGTGAGACCCGTGCTTATAAAGCAAGTGTCAGTCAATGCATAGGCTAAGGGAATAGGTTCACATGTAAGAATGAAAAGTCTAATGAGATATAGATTCCAGTAGTATAAGATATAGGATGTATGTCTAAGTAGTTGCGTTCAACTGATGGTTGGTTAGGTTAAATCTTCGTTTCCTAATGTCATTGGGTCAACATGATTATTTCGTGAAGAAAGAAATCCGTTTACAAGATTGAATATGCTGGGGTAAAATTCGAAGTTAGACTAAGGATTAGTCACAAGATGAGGTAATAAGGTCAAATGCGATCTATTGTTGGAGTGTAAGGAATAACGTGTTAGCATAGAAAGAATTTCTCAAATTCTGTGTACATAGTTGGAATCGATAAGTTTGCTATGAGATTCTATTAGAGTTTCAATCAAGATGGTTTCTGTGATCACGTTTAGATGAGTGTCTTAATTTCACTAAGACTCTTACATGAGTGAGAATAACATTGATGGATTTCATTAATGATAGTTCTGTGTGTCCATAGACATCTTCAACCTGATAGTCGCGTCTATCAACTGTTGAACGAGTTTAACAATACCAACTAGTCGTTGAGTAGGTTACAAGAACTTCTACTGACAGTGGAAGTTTAAGTTTGTAGATCACTGATTAGGACCATTTATCCACACACTAGGTTTCACCAGGACTTACATGCACCTTAAATTATTATTACGTGTGCACCCGTAATGATAATTTGCTTTGCATGCTCACCCTAGTTCTCCCTGTCCTGTGTCATAATGTCCCTTAGGTTATATTGTTGAGTACAGAGTGTTGTCAGATATGATAAGTCATTGAGAAGCTTAGTCTTCAACCATAAGTTGATCAATTAGAACTCATATGGGGATGATTAGTCGAGGATGGTTTGCTCCGAGTATTCACTCGAGTGAAACACAATACAGGAGTCCAGACCAGCGGATTATAAATGAGAACATGTAACAAACATGTACATGAAGTGCGACTTCGAGAAATGAAACTAATTCATGAATACAAGTTATAGGAAGCAGCATAGTAGCCGTCCTTTCAACTGAGTCAGAATAGGGTTTGAGTATGCATTGAGCAATGCGTTCTCAGATTTGTGGTCAATCTATTCTCAACAGAATATCGACCAAAGAAACGAGCCCATGGCTCGGGAAAGTGATGACATCTATGTGTCAATAGATTCTGCAATAATGCGTGTAACGGTCTGCCTTCAGTCAGCGTATTATTGCTAGCGGGTACAGTAGGGACTCGCCTCCGACGATCCCAACCCCCAAAGAGGTATGCGTTAGTGCTGAGTGCCGTCCATAATATGGACCTGAGAAAGCCCACCATGTCCAATGGGTGATGGTGATGCGAGTGACTCCTCCGAAGGCTCTGTCTCGCTGCCCTCGAACGGGAGTGGATGATGTTCCGGTGATTCCCCGAGTGTCGCCACTGGGAATGATGATGCAATGCAAATGATGTGTCCCTTGCCAACTGAGGGTGATACGGATGGTGTTACATGCCTGCACTGCAATGTATAGTTGCTATATGTATCACGTATAAGTGTCTGAGCCGTGTAACTAATGTGTGAGGTTATAGTTTAGTATGCAATCCTAGTTCTCTATAACCAATGTCTCTGATACCAATCTGTCACACCCCCAATTTCAACTAACGGAGTTTTACCGTTTGGAAGGTGACACACCAGGATCTCAGTCATTTGTTACATCAAACGACACTATATGGGACTTGAAATGTCAAAACATAAGAGTTCAGAGTTAATGCGGAAGCGTAAATGTTAATATGAAATCAAAAGTAATTACACGCAATCGACGTCAATCAATGTAAATAAGTAAACTGTTTCAAATGTTTGAAATGGATAATATGACAGTAGGACTCCATGCATGTCCTAAGTGTGCAACCTATGCCTTAGTGACATGAGAAACATGTAATAAAAAGTGTCAACACAAGGTTGGTGAGTTCACAGGTTTCAAGTTTACAATAAGAGTGTGTTTGCCAGATTTTGTACATTCAATATGCATATCTATAGGTAGCTAACCTATGTTCATGTCTTACTAAAGCGCTCACAACCGAAGCTGACTGTGTTTATATGCCTCCTGCCAGGTCTATCAACTCTGGCACATGTGAGTAGGCTAACATTTCACCCGTTCGATATCCAATCGAGTTAGCGCGACTAACGCGGGTGGGGTTTGTAAAACCCAGTAGTACTACTAAACATTACCTCGCTAAGATCCATATTAATGGTTCGAAATAAGATGAGGACTTTCTGTGATAGCATGTTACGCTTAGTCTCAACAGTGATATCATATAAAGTACCATAATCAAATAGTTGCGTCATGTTTTCTCCCCTGGCGGGAAAAATAATATTTGCTTGCGTACCTGTTTCTCCCCCATGGGGAAAACAAGTAAAAGTATGATAGTTGGTGTTCATGTTTTTTTCTTCCTTAACAGGAAAAAACAAGTAAAAATACGTTTGTGTGTAAGCATGTTTCTCCCCCAATAGTAAAACAGGTAAAAAGGGGCCGTGAAACTCACATGCGTTGCGTTGTAGGTAGTATCACACAATGGACAAGTTGGAACCACGAGTGTAAGTCTCAAACGACTTACGAATGCCCTAAAATTATAAACACATAAGTTAGGGACATATGGGATTTGTGACGAAGATACGGAAGATTAGGACGTCTTAAAACATTCTAAGGATTTAAGAGTAGACGAACGTGTTTACGGGAATAAGGATTTCTTAATTAATTAATTATTAAGATTAATATGTTTCGTGTCGAACGTTTCTAACGACGACTAATAATGACTAATTATATTCGTACGTTTGTGACATTTAAAATGGTTAGGAAAATAATGTAACTATATATATTATTTTCAAGTTCGAATGATTAACAAAATAATCATTTGTGTGGAAAATAATAAGTATATTATTTTTGATCGAAGATAAAACCGATGGTAAATAACATAATAACTTATATTATTTATAAGTTTGAAACGTTTCATTGAGTTTATAAGCATGGTGAAAATAATATAAATGTATATTATTTTTAATTGAGGTTACAGGGTTGAAAATAATATAAATATATTATTTTGTTCGGAGTCGCGGTTTGAAAATAATATAGAAATATTATTTTTAAAAGTGGGAATTTATACTAAAGATGGGTTATGAAATTTAACCCGAGCCCACAGGTGGTTTTCCCGGGCTAAAACACTTTAATATGATATTATAATAATATAACAATTGATTTAAATATTCAAATATCATTAAAATAAATATTTAAAAAGAAAACAGGGGAGGAGGGTTCGAACCCAGGTCTCCTCCCCATAAGCATACAGACTCAACCAATCCACCCGCTAGGGCCATCGCAACCAAACTCGAGTAGGAAAGGTTTTAATCAGAAGATACCGTGACCCCCCCTTTCTTGCGAGAGCCGAAGCCAAACCCAGTCCGATTGTGTTGATTTCGGCCGCGATCAAGTAATAGGGCAGAGGGGTTTTGATTGTCAATGAAAATCGAGTTTGAGGATAGTTTTAATTTCAAAAATAACAAGTTTAAATCCGTTAAATTCTCGTTTTTAGAAACCGAACCCTAGATATGAACTACGAATCAAATTGACCGATTTGTATGTTAAATCTTTCTGGAATCATGGGGCTTTTACTAAAAAGAAGATTTCGAAACTAATGATATGGTTTAATTTCATTAAGGTTAAGCCTAAGATTAAAACCCCCAAATCGAATCAAAGATAAACCCTAATTTACCGTTTAAACACAATTCGATGCTATAACTTGAAATTGATAGAGAGTTTTTATTTTACACAAGATTTCGAAACTGTTGATGTAGGTTAATTCGATTGAGATTAGTTGTTGGGTCGGAACCCCCAAATCGGTTTTGTGATGAACCCTAGATTAAGGTTGTGTTAGATTCGATAGAGATAGCCCCAATTAGGTTAGGGATATTGTTCTAGAGATTGAGACGAAGCTACAGGAGTAGTGAATTACCAGAATAACGAATTCACAGAGGTCGAGTAACTTGGCTCCGACTTCGCGCGCGGTTGCTCTCTCGTGACTCCGGCTTCGATTACAGTGGAAATGATGTGTGGAAACGCTCCAGAGAGTTGCGTCTATCGTGTGCAGAGCTTCAATTCACGAATTGGTATACGGAAAATGGTGGATTTGATTGCATTTGACATGAAGTCGACGGTTACGAGATAAATTCGTATTATTAGTATTAATTCGATTCAATACCCGGATTAAAAGCTTCATGATGATCGTGATTAATATTGAATTTGATTTCGGTTATGAATTTCAACAAGCATGATCGAAATATACGGATTTGAGTTGATTTGGTTACGGGTTTGACTTTTAAAAGTCAACTGAACACAAAATTCTTAATTTTGACTTAGAAAGTCAATCAAATAGGTTTAGGGTAATTACAGTCCTAGTCCTTGTAGTTTTGAGTTGATATTGTGACCGAATTAGTCCTTGGGGTTAGATTTGATTAACAGGGTTAAGTTTTTAATAAGAAACTTAACGGAATAGTTAACGGGGTTAGGTTTTTAACAGCAAGTTAACGGAATTTACTAACTGAGTTAACCCGAAAAGTCGGGTTGTCACAACGTTGATCATGGATTCCGTACGTTATCACCGTGTCGTAACGCGAGTCTAGAGATCCGTCACGCACCGAATTAGGGACCTACAAGTTCTCTCAATACACACATTCTCATTATCTTTTAATTTCTGATTTACCGTGTGCATCGATTTCATATCACAAATGAGGTTGACGTTGTCATCCATAACCCTCATCATTTTATCCTTAACTGAACACAGTTAGAACAAAACGTTTCAGAGTTAGAAAATACCTCAGGTTTTACTTCTGAAGAAGATGCACCAGGAGCCATGAAAACATCATCATCAGCTTCACCCTTTTGATCAACAATGACAGGCTCTGCATCAGTTTCGGATACACTCAAATCATCTTCAACTGTCTGGAAGCTTACTTCAGTCTCTACATCATTCTCGGTAGACTGAGTACTTTCACCAGATCTAATACTCTCACTATCACTTAACTAGGTAGAAGAATCACTTTCAGAAACACTCTGCTTGACTACTTCTTCTTTGATCAAGACCACAAACGCTTGAGTAGTAGCTTCACCCTTTTTCTTCAAAGCTTCCCATAGATCTCTTGAAGTTGGACACTTCCCGAGACTATGAATGATTTCTTTTGGTAAAGACAACGTTAAAGTTTCACGCGTTTTCATCTCTCGATCAAACTTCTGTTTTTCTTCTTTAGTAAGAGCTGTCACTGGTTTAGGAACATCATAATATCCCATATAGTCATAAGTAGGATGCACATATCCTTCAAATATGGATGTCCAAAAGTTTTCATCAGTGACTGATACGAACTGTTCGAACCAGACTTTCCAGGTACGAAAATCTGATATGCACAAAGTCTCGGTGGCATAGTTCCAATCTCATTATCAGCACATGAATTTGACATTTTGAAATTTTTACGAAAATATCCGGAAAAAATTTCCCGCCAAAATACTTTTTTTAAAAAATTTTGAAAATTCAAAATTTCAAAAATGATTCAAAACGACCATATAAGCTTTCCCTAAAAAATTTGGACAAGAAGAATTTTCCCGTCAAAATACTTTTTTTTTAAGAAGACTAGCTAAGTTCGCCTACCTAAGCGAACTTAATAAGTTCGCCTCTAGGCTCACTAGTAAAAACACTTAGCAACTTTATACAATTACATATCAAAAACACAAAGACATAAAATCTAACTATTACAAGCTTTTGTCATTACAAATCTATGTCCTAACAGTAAACGATTAAGTTCGTAATTATCATAAATTATATCGAATCGTGTAACGATTCGTCAAACAATGTTTATTAGTTTGTTTTGAATTGGGTTCGTATACAGGGCCTTTAGTTGAATTGGGTCGAGTTTGTTTATCTATAGTTGGGCCAAGTTCAATGGGCCTAGCCCAATAGTGTGATGACAATGTGTTTATTAGGTTCTAAATGGTAGCCCAAAGTGTTCGACTTTGCTATTCAATAGTTCAAGTATTCAAGTAAGTAGCACGTAATTAAATAATAAAAAAACCAAGCCTTAAATTTGTGGTTGTTACAATATCCCCCCAATTCCACTAACTGCACACAACTTGGAGTTTGACTCTATCCTTGCATAGGGGGAGGGGGTGTGATGGCATCCTTGAAAGATTTTGGATTGGATGGGAATTTGCTGGAGCTAAAGAGCTTATCTTGGACAACCTAAGCCTATTTGAAATCCTGTCTCTACACCTAACTGAAAGGGTCAACACTTCCAAGGATCTCTCTGCCAGGCTTGCTATTGAAAGATTCCATGATATATGTGAAGACAATATGCCTAGGTTTGAACAGATTCTTAAAGAAGCTAAGAAAATGGCTTATTCAAGCCTTGAGGATGAAGAAGCAGAGTCCTCAAGAGCAACTGAAGAAAGGCAAAGCCAAAGACTGGGATTGATAAGAAGCAAGGTCCTAACTGAAGAACAGATTTTGTGTTCGAGAAGATACATGTACAATGAAGTGGTTAGAGGTTTAGAAGTTCATGGGTGGTCAAGCACTGAGCCTTCTAGCTTTCAATTCTTTTTGTGTGATGGATCATCTTTTATAATCAACAACATTGAAGAAATCCTACTCCTCAACCCAGACTTCCTTTACAAGGTGTTTAAACTTAGGTCACATATCTGTAATATAAACTCCAAAAGGAGTCAAGGAATGATCCTCACTCTTAAAGCCTTTCTTGAGAAAGAGGGATGAATTGCAATGGATGACTCTGATTCAGACTTATCCCTTCCCTCTTCTCCAACTGTCATCCTAAAAACAGAAGAGGAATCTAAAAGAAGAGAAAAACATAAGGTAATGGCAGAATGGAAGGCATCAACAGGTGAAGAATGGATAAAAATGATGGATGAAGATGAAGAAAATGCCCCTCTTTTGTCTACTCCTCAAATTACCAATGAAGCCAATGTTGAGGTTTCAATAGCAACTTCCACATCTTCTATTGTGATCTACGAAGCAGAAGCAGAGGCATCTAACAAAGATAAAGGAAAGGGCATCATGACTGAAGAGGAAGAAAGAAAGATAGAAGAATAAAAGAAAGAATTAGAAAGAATAAGAAGAGAAAGAGAAGAGAAGAAGAAGAAGAAGAAGAGATGGCTGAGCTTAAGAAAGAAAAGCAGCCATGCTCTTTAGAGAACAACAGATCCAGTTGCATGCAAGACAACTAGATAGAACAAAAGTTTCTATTCCTGCAGCTTCACAAATAAAATAAGATGAAGCTCTAGCCCTCCAGCTACAGGAACAACTCAATAAAGAAGATGAAGAGAGAGAGACAGAAATTTGAAGAAGCTAAGTTCAGAATCACTGATTCTGAGCTTGCAAAAGAACAGAGAAAAGCCATTCAAAGAAACCCAAATCTACTCCTTCATCCTCTCCTCCTTCTATCCAATTACTTCCCTCTCACCCTCCTAGATCACTCTCCTCCCCTCCCAGCTCCCTATCATCAACAACCTCCTAAAAAGAAAATTAAACCTTCTTCCACATCTAAAGATTCAAAAGAGATTGTGCAATGGTTTTATAGTAACTCAGATCAATGGTTTGAAGTGTTTAGAGGAAAGGTAGAGATGAAGAGATCAGTCTACAAGTCTGTGGATGAAGTACTGCAACTCCCAAACTATGACTTAAAAGGATGTTGAAGCTGGGTGAAGCTCATGAGCCTGACAATGAAAGTGGGAGACATCTTCTACTAGTGATCAAACATCACTTCAATCCTAGCAAAGATGTAGTCATTGATGCCAAACCTCTCCAATCCCACTTTCCTCTTGTCAAATGGTCCTACAATACTGATAAAGATGAATACACACCGGTTGATGTCAAAAGAAACAAGATGAGATGTTCCAGCAAAGCCATCTTCAGCATGCCAAAAAGGGACATCAAATCTCTGTCTGAAATTCCCTTTGACACTCCCAGCAAGGACCTAAGAGGCCCCTTTCTGGTCTCAAATCCATCACCACCGTCATTCTCGTTTGGGCTGTCGGGGGGCTGCAGAGAGAAGAAAGGAGGGAGTGTGGGTGGTTGATCATGGCTAGGCTCATGACTATCGCCATTATCTTCAAGCTTCTCACCATCTGGAGCCGTCACTTCTGCCAAAATCATCACCGGAGGTGGACCCCGCCGGAGGTGGTTGGCGGCTCCCCTCCCATTCCCATCTCTCTCTTTCTTCACACAAGTGTGTGTGTTAGGGTTCAAAATGAGGAAATGGTGTAGAAGCATGTTTTATTAACTATAGATAAAATTATATGTATCGGTGTACTCAGCTAGTACGCAAGAGAATGTTCCTGCATACTTAGCAAGTTCACCACTTGTTCATGCGCACTTAACAAGTACGCATGACCAAATGTCATGCGTACTTTGACAAGTTCACATGACAGGTTGTTCCTGCCCCTATAAATAGAGCTGTTGGGCTCATTTGTAAGTGTAGAACAGAATGTGAGTCTGAGAGTGGTCGGGACAGGACGAGCTCTCCAGACCCCTGGACCGTGAGCGTAAATGAGAGATATGTAATCCTTCGGTATGTAATCTGTAATGACAATGTTGTTATGGATTGATTCTCTTGTTTTTGTCTCTGTTCTTATTCAGACAATATCGCCTCTTCAACTGTTCTCCGGAAAAATCACGAACAGGTCCGCACTATCATTTCCAAGTCTTCCGCTGTGCCTGACCGAGGCCCCCGGGACCTACAACCGGTATCAGAGCCTTGGTGTTCGTTGATTTGTGTTCCAGATTCGAGTTTTAGTTCTTGAAGGTTCTGACTTATGAAAGTCATACTTTCTCAAAAAAAGAATCCTAAATTCGTCTTCGTTATTGCTTCATTTGATGTTTGGATGGCTACTGGATTGTTAGAATATGATTTCAATTTCAGAAATCTAATAGTTTCTGAAATCGTCCTCTCAAAGATTAGACAAGTTCGCTATCACACCCCAATCGATGACGGATTATACGTCGGGACGGACGCGGTTGTTCAAAAGCATAAAGTTGATTATTAAAGTTTAAATATTCCATTAATTAATTTCCAGGTTCAAATACAAGGAAAAAAAAGTAATACATTGTTCAACAAACATAACGATAACATAATTTAAAATTGATAGATATTCTAGGTCCAAGCATCCAACATGATCACAAAGAAAGCCTCAAACTTGAGCACCTGAAACATGTTAAGTAAACTGTCAACTAAAAATAGTTGGTGAGATACAAAGGTTTTGATACAGTTTAACAAAGTCTTTGAAAGTTTTACAATTCACTATGTACATGCATTGTATGGTATAAGTGTGAGAATAAACAAGTTAAACATTGTGCATATCAACCCTCCAACCAAGTTTAGGCATAACCCGCAGATTACCCTTAAAAGTTTAAGTCCAGCAACAATCACCATGTGAGGGTCAATCAATCTAGGTGGATTGGTCAAATACAATAGATCTATCATTGTCACTATAGGCTCGGCCAAAGTTAATGAATATGCTAGTTTTAAGTTTAATTTAAGCATGCAAGTCTAAAAGCACATAACACAAAGAAAAAGCATATAGACATAGTTGTGTTTGAATTGTATAAGTGTAAAGTTTGATACATGTTCCACCCCAAGTTTCTAAACAAAGACAAAACAAAAGGAGACTAAGTATACTCACATGGAATGATGCAAGTGTGTCGAACAAGATTAAGAGTAGCAATGCTTTGAGGAAGAATGTCCTAACAACAAGCCTATTAGAAAAGTCTAGAGTTTAAAGGTTGATCCTAAAAGTCTATGACAAGTATCCAAGATTCTAAGATTTAACTAGGGTTTCAATTGGGAGACGGGAATGATTGTGTTATAAAATTTATGTTATAACAAGTATATAAGTATTATAAAGTTCATTAAGTTTGAAGTTTAAATGAATTTTAAGTTAAATAATTATAGTCTACTCATGATAAATAATAATTTTAAATAGTTTCTAAGTATCATGAGGGTAAAATATTAATTTAAGTAAAGAATAAACAAGGGTAATAAATAATTATCTAAAAGTGTTAAATAATTATTTAGGATAAATAATAGTTTATCTAAAAGAATAAATAATAATTATTGAGGATAAATAATAATTATCTAAATGAATAAATAATAATTACTAAGGATAAATAATAATTATCTAAAAGAGTATATAATTATTAAAGATAACTAATAATTATTTTGATACTTTATCTAATTAAAATGATTAACAAAATCAATTAAAATTATTTAAAGTGTTTAAGCATTAAGAATAATTTGTAAATATTCTAAATAATATTTAGAAGGTTTGTTTAAAAGTTTATAAAAAAAGGTTTCTTGTAAATTACAAGTGTACAAGTATTTTAAATAAGTTTATATTTTATTTAAATATGTTTTAAAGTTTTTATAAAGTTTTTAAGTTTATAAATATTCAAGTTTTTAAATAATAAAGTGTATTTATAAATGTTTTAATTTTTTTTTATAAAGATGTGCAAGTTTTTAAGTTTCTGATTTCTAAAGTGAAAATCTAAGTTTCTATAAATTTTCTGATTTTATAAAGTTTATATAAGTTTTCTGTTTATTTAGTGTTTATATTTATTATTAAAGTTTAAAATAAAATAAGTTTATTTATTCTAGAAAATAAATAACAACCTATACTTTCTGATTTTATAAAATGATTATTGTTTATTTTTATAAGTTTTATAAAAGTTTAGATTATTTGTATAGTTTTTAAGTATTTAATATTAAAGATTAATTAAGTTTTAACTAAGTTTTAATTAATAAAAAATACCTTCTGGAAATAAAAGTATAAATAAAATTCAGTTGTAAGTTTATAAAAATATAACTGATTTTATAAAAGTAAAAAGGATTTTTCAAAACTGATTAAAAATGCATAAAAAAAGAAAAGTTCAAAACTCAGGTTGGCTGGATTCGAACCCAGGCCAGTTGAGTCCAAACACACACGCACTACCACCCGGCTATGGGCCTCGCTATTGTTTTACCTGGAAAATAAAATTAATAAACACATTCCCAAATCGCCCCAATTTCGTATGAACCCTAGAATCTAAACCCCTTGAATACGAACCGAAAATCCCTCTGTCATTGTAATTTGACAGAGGGCTTTTGATTATAGGATGAAAACGAAGACGATGGCCATAAGAATTACCTGAAACAGAGTCGAAATGAGGGAGAACGAGTTCAGGATCTGGGTCGGCTGTCACAGGATTGAAACTGCAAATGCAGGTTCGATTTGAACGAATTGAGAGTGTAGAGAGTTAGTGTGTGGTGTCGTTCAGGTGTTGCAACCCGTATTTATAATCAATTTTAGGATTTAATGCTCGTACGGTTGGGAAGATGGTGGTTGTATGCGAAGGGTTTAAAGTCGGATCACGCGGCCGTTAAAGTTGGAATCGATCTTCGATACGCCTCGGGTTTGGGTCGCACGCTCGAAGGGAGGCTCGAGGTGTAATGAACCTGGCCAGAAACGCGGTTTAGGCTAAAGGAGGATGAAAACCGGGTGTCACGAGGATCGAACTCACGACTGGTTTGAGTTCCGGAGATTTGGGCTAGTTACACAACATGTCCTGAGGTTTGAAAGTTTTATTATTTCATGTTAAAACACGAGTTTTAGTTTAAAAACAAGTTTCAAATATGACCTTTTAGTCCCTGGACTTTATAAAAATAGATAATATGTTTTATTTTTTTATAAAATCATGCAAGTTTTTATAAGTTTTTATACTTTATTATTTTATAATTCTATAAAATAATTTTTACGTTTATATTCTCACAAGTCTCGTGTATTTAAATGTTAATAAGTTTATGATTTATATTATTTACATAATATAAATATATCTAGTTTTAAAGGTTTGACATATTTTATTTATAATATATAAATACACATATATATTTTATACTTATGTTTTAAGTATAATTGATTTTCATATAATAACTTAGTCTTTTTAACTATTTATTCATCAAGGATTAAATCTTTAGAGGATAAAAGGTTCTAATACGTGCAAAAATTTTGAAATGATACATTCATTGGGTTTGAAAATAGATGAGTTACAAAGGATTGAAATATGAAAACAGGAAATAATACATCGGAAAAATCCTGGATATTACATTCCCTGGTTTGCTGATGAACAAATACGCATGATGTACAAACCATGCGTACTTACATGTACACATGGAGACAAATACCCAAGTGCATTTTGCTCTACGTACTTATCAAGTACGCATGAAGAGTTGAGATGCGAACTTGGTAAATATGCATGACCATTTTGATGTGCGTACTTACTAAATACGTACTAGTCTCTTGATAAAAAAAAGTAGCATGGCGGGAAAAATTTTCTTGGCCAAATTTTGTAAGGATCATTTGTATATTTGTTTCGGAACATTTTTGAAAATTTAGTGATTTTGCTTTTTCGGGACAGAAATTTGTATATAAAGTAACATGGCGAAACAAGGTCGAGATTTTTGCTCCAATTGTCATTTTGCTTAGTTTTTGGCTACGAGTATCTTGCATACTTCGATAATAGGGAATGACTGCTAAATCAATTTGAACAATTGGGTCGTAATCAGCTAAAGTTCTCGATTTATTTGTGAAGATGCGTTGCTCCGGGTCTTTTAATCATATTGTTTGCGTATTCAAACCCGAAAATGTAGGCAACGAGTATCTGGGATACTTATTTAATAGGGGATGAATGCTATAACAATTTGAACCCATAGTTTTGCTATTAGATCTTTGCAAAGAAATAAAATCCAAGATTTGATTAGATGAGGCTTTTGAGGAATCAGGTGAAGCGGTGATGAAACTGGTCATAGTTTACACAGAAACGAGGGGGATAAAAATCTAAAGAGTATTCATGAGAATTTAAACGTAACATGAATCTCAATTATGATTTGTCGTGTAAACTATATTTTTTTTTAATCTAAGGAGTATTCATGGGACTTTAAACGTAACATGAATCTCAATTATGATTTCTCGTGTAAACTATATATTTTTTTTCGAACTAATAAATACACGTTCTATTATAACAAGGTGTTTCAAAACAAGTACAGACACAAGAGGAATGGCTTCCGGACTGGTATACAACCGACTCGTGCGTACTTTTGCTTGTGGTTACACCTGATAAGAAAATGAAACAAAACCAAGCTATTTATAGAACAGGTCAATGCGTACTTAGCAAGTACGCATCACCATCCTTCATGCGTACTTGCTAAGTACGCATGACCATTATGTACTTGACAAATACGCAGGAATCATCTCCATGCGTATTTGCTTAGTACAACAAAAAACATAGAAGTTCAAATACAAGTTAAACATATTACAACTCGATAATCAAAAGACTAATACAACAAGTACTATTACATACAAACAAAACTGAAATATAAATAAAAAACGCTTGAACCTGATCCAGAGTGCATGTCACTAAAACATGCATCAACAGACTCCCCCTTGACAGCACCTCTGGATGTCTTCAGTCTTCTCACGAGCTTCCCGCTTAACTCCCGCCACCGAGCTTTGATTTGTAATCGTGGCAGAATTTCACCAACCTGTTGTATCGGGTAGCCAGCAGCTTCATCCACTCGTCAGTATGTAGACAATACTTGTCTACCAACACCTCCAGATCCTTCATTGGAAATTTGATGAAAATAATTTCATCAAACACTCTGATAATCTCTTGCACGCTCTTCTTCTCAGTCATAACAGCCTCCCCAGTTACTGGGTCAACATACAAGTACCGCATGTTCCCCAATACATCCTTAGGGATTCTCCTCAGAGGTATGCGAGTTTCACATAGTACGGGTTTGTAGACGAGTCTTTTCAAGAATTTGTGTGTCACAGGATGTATCACTGATCTGTCTTTGACATGCCTCGGTACTTGAGGCTGAAAGATTTCAAAGTTCCATGTTCTCTTTGCAGAGCTCCCCACAGACCTCTAGCTACCGCATATGATGTTTCACCACACAGTTCACGGTTAGCTAGATTGATGAGGTCATACTTAGGTAGGGAATTGAATGCTTCTATAGCCGGTTTCAGGTATTGTACCCCACCTGATCTTTTAATAGCAAACAATCCCTTGTCATCTTCAAATGTAACTGACAAAAACATTCCAGCTGCAACATATTTGTCGGTGTATTGTGGTTTGTACCACGGGGTCTCTTCAGCTTTCTTGATCCACTCCTGAGGCACTTTCCTCCAGGAGTTACCACTTATGCCTGCTTCTAGATTTGGGTCTTTTTGAGGAACCTCAGTTGTTGTTTTAAATACATCAATAATGGGAATGTTAGTCTCAGCTGGCTCTTGTAGTGTGGGGGCTTAAAAAATCTCCCCATCCTCTAACTCATATATCCCCTCACCATCTCCTTTAGAGAATTCAATCACCACATTGTAGGTCCAGATTTCACTCGAAAATCACTCAGATGATCGATTACACTGTTAGGACATAGATGTATAACAAAAGCTTGTAATAGTTTAGATCTGTATGTCTTTATGTTTTGTAATGTTTAGTTTTGTTCTAAGTCTTGTAAGTTCTACTAGAGGCGAACTTACTAAGTTCGCCTATAGTAGAACCAAGTCTATAAATAGAGTTTACATGTTCAGTTTTTGTAATGCTTTTGAATGTTGAAGTTCTAGTTCTGTAAACTCTGTGATTTCACGATATAGAAGAGAAGTTTATTTACATTGTGATTGTTATTGTTTCTATTGTCATCTTGTATACACAATCTTTGATACAGTTGGATTCCACACTCCGTGTCATTGATACGTCATGTCTCGAGTACGATCTATAGGAGAGTCATGTGGACCTACAAGTGTATAAGAGCCTATGCTCGTGATTTGTGTATGAATTGATAATAAATTGGTTGACTTTTGCAAATTTTCATGTTCATGGAGTTTTCAAGTTCTTGAGAGTGATTTTGAGGCTGAATTCATCAAATTGGAGATGTTTTTGGAGAAATTGATCAATTAGAAGTGTTCTATATCATATTATACTCAATCCTATGGTTCAATTTCATCAAATTCCATCAATTCAGTGAGATATGATGATTTTCAAAAGTTTTTGTTCGTGTTTTGGTTGAAGAATTCATTTTCCTGAGTTGTTGTTGCTGAACCAGGCGAACTTATTTTTGAGATTCTGTTAGGGGCGAACTGATCAGGTGAACTTATCTGGAATTTTTTATTAGGCGAACTTATCAAGTTCGCTTAGGGTCAAGTTCGCTTGAGGAGGATTAGAGCGAACTTATTAAATTCGCCTGAGTGTGATCTTGGTTTTACTTGTTATTTTTGAGAAATTGTTGATTATGGCAAACATGGTACAAGTTACTAATATGTTCAACTATGATAATGAGATTGGTACTTCTTAGAAACCACCAAAGTTGTTAAGTCTTGCTGATTATCCAAACTGGAAAGATTGTTTTGATCAGTTTTTGTCGTTTACTAATACAAGTTTATAGATTCCTATTTTGGAAGGTTATACACATCCGACATACTCATGGATGGGAAATGATAATGTTCCTAAGCCTGTAACTCCACTGATTACTGAAGAAAAAAAGTTGTTTGATCATGAAAAGAAAGCAATGGCGAGCATTTCTATGTCTCTTCCAAAGATTTATCACAGTTTCAAACAATTTAATTCTTCTAAACAATTGTGGGATGCTTTGCAGAAACGATGTGAAGGTAGTCTCGATGTGAAGAAGAGTCGGAAAGAGTTATTGAAAAAGCAATTTCTTGCATTCAGACATTTTCAAAATGAATTTCTGGATGATCTTGCAACAAGATTTTATCATTTACTGAGTGAGTTATCAAGTGCATCGGTTGTTAATGAAACTGAGGAGATCAATGATAAGTTTCTGGAGTCCTTACCATCAAAGTTTGTGTGTATTCTGTTTTGATCAAAGAGAATGTCAGGTACAAAACCATGTCTCTTGAAGATTTTCTTGGAAAAATTCAATCTCGAGATTTAAATATGAAGAAGAAGGAAACAAATATGGAACATATTCAAGATCCTGCAATGTATTTTGCAAAGTCTTCTGGAAAAACAGGTCCTAGTGTTGCATTTTTCTCTGGTGATGGTTAAGACAATACAATTGACACTATATTTGGAACTTCAAGTCAAACTGGATTTTCTGCAAGTACATCAAATTCAACTTCTGGATCACATCATACAATTTCATATCATATGAATTAAAGGGTTACTGATGATTATTTGGCAATGTTCTCTTCTTTCATGGCAACATATGAAAACTTTATTGGAGGAAAGATTCATGATCCTGAGGTTCTTGAAGAGGATTTTCTTCAAATTGATCCTGTTGATTTAGAGGAGATGAATATTCAATGGAATATGGCCATGCTTATGCGACAAGCAAAAGACTTTCTGAAAAAGACAGGCAGGAAGTATATTGTCTCTAATAGTCGAACAAGAATGGGGTTTGATAAATCAAAGGTTCGATGCTACAATTGTCAACAATATGATCATTTTTCTAAGGAATGTGTGAAGCCAAAAGTTGAATTTGATTCTCAGAAAAAGACAAATACTTTTCAGAACAATCGTTCTCAGTCACATGGTTCTTCTGGATCTGGAAATTCAAATCATGCCTCCACTTCATCTACTTTGGTTGCACAAAATGATGACAATTATGATTGGTGTATTCATCTAGAAAATTTGGTTGGTGCTGTAAGTCAAGCTTTTGTAGCTGAAATTCATTCTGAAAATTCTGACGAAACAACTAATGATGATAGTTCAAGTGATGGTGAAAGTTTGAAAAGTGATGATGAAGAAAATGTTAAAGTACACAATGTTGCTTCTAAAGATACATCTGCATCTAATATATCTTAAGATGAAATTATGTTGACTAAAAGATCTTCTGATGATGTTGTATCTGAAGATATTCCAATTGGTAAAGTCTTCATGGCATATATGTCAGATCTGTGACACCCAGCATTTCAGGTCAATATCCACATTTCATAAACGCACGTTCATAATTATTATTTCCTGATATTTTATTTTGACTAAGTAAAGTCAAGAAGTCTAGCAAAGAAGTTTGTTCCAAGTCTAGTAAACCGTAAAGAGTTACTAGAAAAAGTAAGCAGGATAACCCGACGTAATGCGAACGTAAATGGTTAAATAAAATAACCAGAAAAATATATATATATATATATTACACAAAATTTACGTCGAGCCAATATTCTAATATTTTCTTCAACGAGCCATAAAATGGTTAAAAATTATAATACCGTGAAGAATCGAAACTGAATTAAATTACCCCTTTAAAACTCTAATTGATACTAATACCATAATAAATTAATATTTAAAAATTGGTTATCATTAACCCCTAAACAACTACTTGACTTTCTTGGCCGAGAGTCAGGGGAGCCATGCTCCCACTTGCCTGATTCACTTTGATTCAGATGAAAACCATACTCTTCAGACGAAACTTCACCATTCCTTTCAAACCTTCTCTTTTCTTACGGCAAATTCCCAATTCTCTTTCAAATCGAAGTCCAGTTTTAAAGTGAAAATCAACATAATTCGGTGTCATAAGGAAAATTTCAAGTGTTCTTGAAGAAAGCTCAAAAGATTCAAGACTACTTCTCTGTTTTTCTCTAAAGATCGCCATTCTCGGTTTGAGGTAAAAACTCGATACCATCCATATTATTTGCTTTAAAACCGTAACTAAACATACAAATCGTTCAAACGCAAGTAAGATAACAAGAAAACTGTGTCAAACTCAAGATTTGAACATAAAAATATACAGAGTGAATTCTGTAAATCAAAGTGCAGATATCGAAACTATAGTTTCGATACCTATTGATCGAAACTAGGAGTTTCGATACCAGTTATTCAATCGAAACTAGGAGTTTCGATACCGGTTGTTCAATCGAAACTAGGAGTTTCGCTACCGGTTGTTCTATCGAAACTAGGAGTTTCGATATCTATTTACTCAATCGAAACTAGGAAGTTTCGATACCAGTTGTTCAATCGAAACTAAGTAGTTTCGATACTGATTGCCCAATCGAAACTAGGCAGTTTCGATACTATTCTTGCCAATCGAAACTAGATAGTTTCGATACCTATTTCACTCAGTCGAAACTAGGAAGTTTCGACATCTGTTCTGTTCAATCGAAACTAAGATAATTTCGATACCTGTTCATCAGCCCCTTAAGGCAGTAACTCAGAACTATTTTCATAACAAAACAAGGTTGGAAAAACTAAAAAGATAATTAAAACAAAAGTAATTAGATCGGCTAAGTCAAGTGAACAAATTGCGTTTAAGACGAGTAGTCTTAACGTGTATGTTATCCTTGTGTAAATAGGATACGGATAGGCGAATCTGCCGTCATTCAAATTTTTGCTAGCATTTATACTGTCGAGGTGAGTTTCACTAATCCCCCTTTTTCTAAGTTTTTGAAATGATTTGGGGTGGAAACATACTTGTAAAAGACTTTTGTGTATAAATGAATAGAACTAATGATCTGACCGTATGTATGTATTGAGGGAACAATAAAGCGCTTAAAGTCCTCGTAATAAATTAGTAACCATTAGCTATGGATTTAGCCCGAGATTATATGAATAGTACTATTGGGGGTGACGCCTCCGGTCATGGTTAGTCGCGCTAACCAGGGGTCAAAATGGCCGAATGACCGCATATTGTCTTACTCGCAGAAAGGCGAGGGGAGGCACAGAAAGTTGGGGTTTGGTTACGGTCTCGTACATTACATACTATTTTGTATTCCTTGCAAGCTTACAAATGGGGTCAATAGATCGGATTAGTAATCATATTCATTGGTAATACATACAAAAGAGTTCTGATCAGGGTAAAGTGATCAGGTTTATCAAAAGAGTTCTGATCAGGTTAAAATGATCAGGTTTTACACAAAAGAGTTCTGATCAAGGTAAAGTGATCAGGTTTTACACAAAAGAGTTCTGATCAAGGTAAAGTGATCAGGTTTTACACAAAAGAGTTCTGATCAAGGTTAAAGTGATCAGGTTTTACACAAAAGAGTTCTGATCAAGGTAAAGTGATCAGGTTTTACACAAAAGAGTTCTGATCAGGGTAAAGTGATCAGGTTTATCAAAAGAGTTCTGATCAGGTTAAAGTGATCAGGTTTTACACAAAAGAGTTCTGATCAGGGTAAAGTGATCAGGTTTATCAAAAGAGTTCTGATCAGGTTAAAATGATCAGGTTTAACAAAGAGTTTTGATCGGCAAAAAGATCAGATTTAAACATTGGGTTTATGATAACTCTTTATAATAACTTGTGAACTCACCAACCTCGTGTTGACAGTTTTAAGTATGTTTTCAGGAAATTGAACGTGGTCATCAGGTTAGCAATGTAGGTTACATGCATGCACGTGGATACGGCTTTTGGGAGGATTTCTCTTGTATAACTCATGGTCTTGAGTCATATTTGCGAAATCTTAAACATTTGTAAACTCAAATTGATATTTTGTAATGTAAATATTTTAAATTCAGTTATGTATCCAATTACATGTATGTGTTTGCGGTAATCATATGCTTTGGAAACCAGTGAAAGTCGCGCCTCGCGTTTCCGCCCTGGCGGGGTGTGACAGAACTTGGTATCAGAGCCATTGATTATAGCGAACTAGGTGTCTAAAACGGAACCTAGTCTATAATTAGAATGACTCACTAAAATGTTTTCATTGCATAAGCATTGTATAACCAGTCATCATGTCATGTGGATATTGTAGTCACAAGTATGTCGTCACATTCACACTCTGACCCCGTCTCTGACTCTGAATCCAACGAGGAACTTTCCGCCTCACGCCCTAAAAATCGAGTACAAGTTCGCAGCTCGACACCACCCAATGTCGCCCTGGGAGAATCGCCTATAATCTACCGAAAGAAAAGCGGAGGACCGATTAAAGTGCAAAGTGCTAGGAAGAAGGTTCGACTTCCGCGCAAGAGAAACCTGGCAGCCCGTGACCCGAAAGACTTGGAGACCGATGAGGAACCACCGAGGCAACGACCCTGCTACCACCCTACCGTGGGAACCATCCGTTGGATGCCTCGTACCCTGGCACGTTGGAGGGAGATGGAGAGCATCCCATCTACCTTTGAGCTTGGAGAGTCTTCTAACTCCCCAACACCCCTACCCCACACTGGGGAAGCCATAGAGCTCACTGTGCCTACCTTGGTAGCTCGCGTTCGTACGCATGAGGAGCGTCTTGATGATCTCCTAGATGATATTCGGGCACAGGGGGATGCAACCAGGCGCTTACGTCAAGGGCTCGGATCTCGAGTACAGACTCTGGAGGATAGCACTCGAGACATACAGAGTGCCACTGACTACCTCGAGTTGAGAGCTGATATGGACTGGCAGTTCACTGTCACGGTCCGAGACATGGTGGAGGCGCTGGAGGAGAGGACTTTGGCTGCAGAATTTGTGGCAAGAGCTAGCTTTGTCATGGCGGGACTTGCCATGATGATTGGGTTGTACTCCCACTTCTTCTTTTAAACCTATTATGGGCGGGTTGTGCCCATAGTACATTATGTAGTTTAAAACGTTAGTACTGATGAGGTCATGTGAACCCATCTCTTTTATATCCTCGTCTTTTGGGAACAATGTACTATGTAGGTTTTGACTATGTATGTAATGGTTTATGTTGTAATGATAGTTGTTCATGTTTGATGTTGTGGTATCCTTATGTCATGATCTATCATTATTGATATATGATGTTGTTTCTTTTTAATTAACATGTTAGAAAGAACGTCATGGCACCTAAGCGTGGGACACCCCGTAACACTACTGGTGACAACAACGAGACAATTTCCCCAAACATGGAACAACTAATAGCACAACGAATAGCTGCCGCCATAGAGCAGTATGAAGCAAACCGAAATAGCGGAGGAGGTGCAGGAGGTAGCGGTACCGCAGGGGGTAGCGGTACAGCAGGAGGTTCCGGAGGTTCCGGAGGTAATAAAAAATAAAAAAATAAAAAAAAATAAAAAAAAAAAAAATAAATAAATAAGCCATAACACATAGTCATGATCCGAATTAATGACGTTATGACTTGTGATCCTGCAGATGCTCCAAATAGGAAGTGTACCTACAAGGCCTTCCTATCCTGCAAACCCCGCAGTTTTAATGGCACCGAGGGTGCAGTAGGACTAATGAGATGGATAGAACATATGGAGTCGGTGATTGATATAAGTGAATGCACCGCTGATTGCGTAGTGAAGTATTCTACCTGCACGCTCACTGATAAAGCTTTAACTTGGTGGAATACTCAAATGAAGACTTTGGGGAGAGAGACAGCGTACCAATTGTCTTGGGAAGATTTGAAAAACATGATGATTGAGGAATACTGTCCTCGGAACGAATTGCAAAAGATTGAAACTGAGATGTGGAACCTACAGATGATAGGAGATGATGTAGCGGGATACACCGACCGCTTCAATGAATTGGCACTTCTGGTACCGCATATGGTCACACCAGAACATAAGCGTGTTGAAAGGTATCTGTGGGGCCTTGCGCCTCAAATTCGTAGCATGGTAACATCATCTAATCCAATAGATGCCAAGAGTGCTATAACTTTAGCATTCAAACTAAAGGATGATGCAGTACGTAATGAATTGTTTGTGAGGAAGGAGAACGAGGAAGGTAAATCTGGGGAGAAAAGGAAATGGATGGGAAATTCAAGTAACAAATCTGGAAAACAAGAGTTTAAGAAACAAGGAACTGTGAAGGCTTTTGCAGCCAACACAGTGGAAAGAAAGGAGTATGATAGGGGCCTACCGAGATGTAAGAGGTGTGGAAATCATCATGCCGGTGTTTGCATCAAGTGTGGAAAATGCGACAAGTTTGGTCACACCACTCAAGCATGTCGAACTAACAACCGATTGGGGAAAATTAAACCGGGATGTTTTGTATGTGGTGATCTAAAACACTTCAAGAAGGACTGTCCCAAGTGGAAGAATCAGAACAACGCTCAGGCACCAGGGAGGGCATTTGTGATGGGTGCAAGGGACGCACGCCAGGACCCGCACATCGTCACTGGTACGTTCCCGATAAATAATCACTATGCCTCTGTACTTTTTGATTCGGGTGCGGATATGAGCTTTGTGTCGAATGATTTTAAATCCTTACTCGGTATTAAGGCCAGCAAACTAGATCAACGTTATACAATTGAATTAGCAAATGGGAAATTAATAGAAACCGGAGAGGTCTTTAGGGGTTGTACTTTATGTTTAGAAAACCGTACATTCAGTATAGACCTTCTACCCGTCGAGTTAGGAAGTTTTGATATTGTTATTGGTATGGATTGGTTAACCAAGAATCGTGCTGAGATAGTATGCTTCGAGAAGATTGTACGTATTCCCCTACCAAACGGAGAAATTCTTTCAATTCAAGGCGAAAGGTGTATAACGATATTAAAAATGATAAACTGCATGAAAGCTCATAAGTATCTACGCAAGGGTTATTGTGCATTCCTGGCTCACATCGTCGAGAAGAAACCCGAAGAACGTAGACTTGAGGACATACCAGTCGTCAGAGATTATTCGGAGGTATTTCCCGGAGACTTACCAGGAATACCACCATCAAGACAAGTCGAGTTTCGGATCGACCTAGTACCAGGAGCCGCACCAGTTGCACGATCTCCGTATCGTCTAGCCCCTTCCGAGATGCAGGAACTGTCGAGCCAACTACAAGAGTTACTTGACAAAGGTTTCATAAGACCGAGTTTCTCACCATGGGGAGCTCCGGTCCTATTTGTAAAGAAAAAGGATGGAACCTTTAGAATGTGCATTGATTATCGGGAATTGAACAAGCTGACAATCAAAAATCGGTATCCTCTTCCTCGAATAGACGATTTGTTTGATCAACTTCAAGGTTCCAGTTTTTATTCTAAAATTGATCTACGATCAGGGTATCATCAACTGAAAATTCAGGAAGAAGACATACCAAAAACGGCTTTTAGGACTCGTTACGGTCACTACGAATTCCTAGTTATGCCATTTGGCTTGACTAATGCACCAGCTGTTTTCATGGATCTCATGAACCGCGTGTGCAAGCCGTACTTGGATAAATTCGTGATTGTGTTTATCGATGACATATTGATATATTCACGAACCAAGGAGGAACATGAATATCATTTGAAATTAATCTTGGAACTACTCAGGAATGAGAAGCTTTATGCTAAATTCTCTAAGTGTGAGTTTTGGATCCAAGAGGTTCACTTTCTCGGACATGTCATTAATAAGAAGGGTATCCATGTGGATCCATCCAAGATTGAAGCTATCAAAAACTGGGAAGCACCAAGAACTCCGACTGAGGTGCGTCAATTTCTGGGTTTGGCAGGATATTACAGGCGATTTATAGAGAATTTTTCAAAGATAGCCTTGCCTTTGACCACGTTAACCCAGAAGGACAAAAAGTTTGATTGGACTGATAAACAAGAATCAGCTTTTCAATTGCTGAAGCAAAAACTTTGCAGTGCACCAATCCTATCCCTTCCCGAAGGGACTGACAATTTCATTGTGTACTGTGACGCATCACACCAAGGTCTGGGATGTGTGTTGATGCAGAAAGAAAAAGTCATAGCATATGCATCCAGACAACTAAAGGTGCACGAAAAGAATTATACGACCCACGACTTGGAATTGGGTGCAGTCGTGTTTGCACTCAAGATCTGGAGACATTACTTATACGGTACAAAATGTACTATATTTACAGACCACAAGAGTCTCCAGCACATCTTTAATCAGAAAGAACTCAACATGAGGCAACGTCGTTGGGTAGAACTACTGAATGATTACGACTGTGATATCAAGTATCACCCTGGCAAAGCAAACGTCGTAGCAGATGCCTTAAGTCGTAAAGAACGAGTTAAAACACTCCGTGTTCGTGCCCTAGAATTGACAATTCATACGAGTCTCACGACTCAAATTCGGATGGCACAACAAGAGGCAATCAAAGAGGAAAACAGTCAGAATGAAGCTTTACGAGGAATGATAAAGCAGTTGGAACCAAAGTCAGATGACACTTTATACTTCATGAATAGAATTTGGGTGCCATGTTTTGGTAACATACGGGAGTTGGTTATGGACGAAGCCCACAAGTCCAGGTACTCCATTCACCCAGGTTCGGATAAAATGTATAAGGATCTGAAAGAATTCTACTGGTGGCCGAACATGAAAGGAGAAATTGCTATTTATGTCGGTAAATGCCTGACATGTTCAAAAGTAAAAGCAGAACATCAGAAACCGTCGGGATTGTTACAACAACCCGAGATACCTCAATGGAAATGGGAACAGATTTCCATGGATTTCATTACAAAGTTACCCAAGACGTCGAGCGGGTATGACACTATATGGGTAATCGTCGATCGTTTGACGAAATCAGCTCATTTTCTACCCATCAAAGAAACGGATAAAACCGAGAAACTTGCAAAGCTTTATATTAAGGAAATTGTGGCTAGGCATGGAGTACCAATTTCTATTATCTCTGATAGAGACAGCAGATTCGTGTCTAGAATCTGGAAATCATTACAAGAAGCCATGGGCACACGTCTTGACATGAGCACGGCATATCACCCACAAACAGATGGTCAAAGTGAAAGAACTATTCAAACATTAGAGGATATGCTCCGTGCGTGTACAATTGACTTCGGTGGAAATTGGGATACTCATTTGCCACTAGCTGAATTTTCATACAATAACAGTTACCACACCAGCATCAAAGCCGCTCCGTTTGAGGCTTTGTATGGTCGAAAATGTCGTTCACCGCTTTGTTGGGCAGAAGTTGGCGACAAACATTTAACCGGTCCTGAAGTTATTCAAGAGACCACAGATAAGATTTTCAAAATCAAGGATCGTCTGAAGACCGCCCGTGACAGACAAAAGAGTTACGCGGATAACAGACGAAGACCTTTAGAATTCCAAGTAGGAGACAAAGTCATGTTAAAGGTCTCACCTTGGAAAGGAGTTGCAAGATTTGGCAACCGTGGCAAGCTTAACCCTAGGTACGTTGGACCGTTTGAAATATTGGTTAGGGTTGGCCCTGTAGCTTACAAACTCAAGTTGCCACAAGAACTAAGCAATGTACATGATACGTTTCATGTATCAAATCTCAAGAAGTGTTTATCAGACGAGACGTTAATTATACCGCCTGATGAGATTCACATAGACGACAAGTTGCACTTCATTGAGGAACCTATGGAAGTCACAGATTGGAAGGTTCAGAGAACAAGGCGCAGCCGTGTTAAGCTGGTCAAGGTACGTTGGAATTCAAAGCGCGGCCCCGAGTATACGTGGGAGCGGGAAGATAAAATGAAATCCAAGTACCCGTCATTGTTTACAAAAACACCAAGTCAGAGTGACAAGAACTGAATTTCGGGACGAAATTCTCTGTAACATAGGGAGAATGTGACACCCAGCATTTCAGGTCAATATCCACATTTCATAAACGCACGTTCATAATTATTATTTCCTGATATTTTATTTTGACTAAGTAAAGTCAAGAAGTCTAGCAAAGAAGTTTGTTCCAAGTCTAGTAAACCGTAAAGAGTTACTAGAAAAAGTAAGCAGGATAACCCGACGTAATGCGAACGTAAATGGTTAAATAAAATAACCAGAAAAATATATATATATATATATTACACAAAATTTACGTCGAGCCAATATTCTAATATTTTCTTCAACGAGCCATAAAATGGTTAAAAATTATAATACCGTGAAGAATCGAAACTGAATTAAATTACCCCTTTAAAACTCTAATTGATACTAATACCATAATAAATTAATATTTAAAAATTGGTTATCATTAACCCCTAAACAACTACTTGACTTTCTTGGCCGAGAGTCAGGGGAGCCATGCTCCCACTTGCCTGATTCACTTTGATTCAGATGAAAACCATACTCTTCAGACGAAACTTCACCATTCCTTTCAAACCTTCTCTTTTCTTACGGCAAATTCCCAATTCTCTTTCAAATCGAAGTCCAGTTTTAAAGTGAAAATCAACATAATTCGGTGTCATAAGGAAAATTTCAAGTGTTCTTGAAGAAAGCTCAAAAGATTCAAGACTACTTCTCTGTTTTTCTCTAAAGATCGCCATTCTCGGTTTGAGGTAAAAACTCGATACCATCCATATTATTTGCTTTAAAACCGTAACTAAACATACAAATCGTTCAAACGCAAGTAAGATAACAAGAAAACTGTGTCAAACTCAAGATTTGAACATAAAAATATACAGAGTGAATTCTGTAAATCAAAGTGCAGATATCGAAACTATAGTTTCGATACCTGTTAGTCAATCGAAACTAGGAGTTTCGATACCTATTGATCGAAACTAGGAGTTTCGATACCAGTTATTCAATCGAAACTAGGAGTTTCGATACCGGTTGTTCAATCGAAACTAGGAGTTTCGCTACCGGTTGTTCTATCGAAACTAGGAGTTTCGATATCTATTTACTCAATCGAAACTAGGAAGTTTCGATACCAGTTGTTCAATCGAAACTAAGTAGTTTCGATACTGATTGCCCAATCGAAACTAGGCAGTTTCGATACTATTCTTGCCAATCGAAACTAGATAGTTTCGATACCTATTTCACTCAGTCGAAACTAGGAAGTTTCGACATCTGTTCTGTTCAATCGAAACTAAGATAATTTCGATACCTGTTCATCAGCCCCTTAAGGCAGTAACTCAGAACTATTTTCATAACAAAACAAGGTTGGAAAAACTAAAAAGATAATTAAAACAAAAGTAATTAGATCGGCTAAGTCAAGTGAACAAATTGCGTTTAAGACGAGTAGTCTTAACGTGTATGTTATCCTTGTGTAAATAGGATACGGATAGGCGAATCTGCCGTCATTCAAATTTTTGCTAGCATTTATACTGTCGAGGTGAGTTTCACTAATCCCCCTTTTTCTAAGTTTTTGAAATGATTTGGGGTGGAAACATACTTGTAAAAGACTTTTGTGTATAAATGAATAGAACTAATGATCTGACCGTATGTATGTATTGAGGGAACAATAAAGCGCTTAAAGTCCTCGTAATAAATTAGTAACCATTAGCTATGGATTTAGCCCGAGATTATATGAATAGTACTATTGGGGGTGACGCCTCCGGTCATGGTTAGTCGCGCTAACCAGGGGTCAAAATGGCCGAATGACCGCATATTGTCTTACTCGCAGAAAGGCGAGGGGAGGCACAGAAAGTTGGGGTTTGGTTACGGTCTCGTACATTACATACTATTTTGTATTCCTTGCAAGCTTACAAATGGGGTCAATAGATCGGATTAGTAATCATATTCATTGGTAATACATACAAAAGAGTTCTGATCAGGGTAAAGTGATCAGGTTTATCAAAAGAGTTCTGATCAGGTTAAAATGATCAGGTTTTACACAAAAGAGTTCTGATCAAGGTAAAGTGATCAGGTTTTACACAAAAGAGTTCTGATCAAGGTAAAGTGATCAGGTTTTACACAAAAGAGTTCTGATCAAGGTTAAAGTGATCAGGTTTTACACAAAAGAGTTCTGATCAAGGTAAAGTGATCAGGTTTTACACAAAAGAGTTCTGATCAGGGTAAAGTGATCAGGTTTATCAAAAGAGTTCTGATCAGGTTAAAGTGATCAGGTTTTACACAAAAGAGTTCTGATCAGGGTAAAGTGATCAGGTTTATCAAAAGAGTTCTGATCAGGTTAAAATGATCAGGTTTAACAAAGAGTTTTGATCGGCAAAAAGATCAGATTTAAACATTGGGTTTATGATAACTCTTTATAATAACTTGTGAACTCACCAACCTCGTGTTGACAGTTTTAAGTATGTTTTCAGGAAATTGAACGTGGTCATCAGGTTAGCAATGTAGGTTACATGCATGCACGTGGATACGGCTTTTGGGAGGATTTCTCTTGTATAACTCATGGTCTTGAGTCATATTTGCGAAATCTTAAACATTTGTAAACTCAAATTGATATTTTGTAATGTAAATATTTTAAATTCAGTTATGTATCCAATTACATGTATGTGTTTGCGGTAATCATATGCTTTGGAAACCAGTGAAAGTCGCGCCTCGCGTTTCCGCCCTGGCGGGGTGTGACAAGATCCTTCAAAGGTAAAAGACTCTATCTGTAATATTTACTGTTCTAACTGTGTCTTTGTGAAGGATAAAATGCTGAAAGTAATGGATGATAATACCAACTTGATTTGTGATATGAAATCCATGCATGTGGTTAATCAAAAGTTGTAAGATAATGATAAGATATGTATGGATAGAATTGAGTCTTTAAAAATAGATTTAAATTCTTCAGGGTTAAAGTACAAGGAACAAGTATATCATCTGGATATGGCTTATGCTGAGATCGAGCAGAGAAATGATATTGTTGCTCAGAAAAACAAGGAGATTTCTGACAAAGAATCAGAAGTGATCAAATTACATCGAAAGCTGGAGAGTTTTGGAAATTCATCAGTTTTGTTGGATTATTTTCATGACATTGCTGATCCTACAAAGAGAGTTGTTGGAGTTGGATTTGTTCCTCCACCATTTAATGGGAACTATGTGGTTGAACCAGAAATCATAAATGAAGAGGAAATTGATCCAAAGACAGTTCTGAAGGTTAATCTAGTGACAGGAGAAGAAATGGTTTATAATTCTAACAATGATGATGAAGTGTTTGATGAAAACAAGGTTGAAGGCGTTCCTAAAGAAGTAAAACTTGAACCAAATGTGGTGAAACAGATTACAAGGGATAGATGTATTCTCACAGAACCTGATGACGTTGTACAACCTACTATTTCCAAAGGTTTATCAATAAGTGGTGAAACAAGTGGTTTTGTTTGTGCTTGTCATGGTCAGAAGAATTCCTCAAAGGTGACTAGACAAGTATATGTTCCAAAGAACAAAGTTGCAAGTGATGTCAAATCTTCTGAAGGAAATTCTTTGGGGTGTTCTTCGACTTCCAGAAAAAGTTTGTATGTCAGAAATCATCGGGATAAACGAGTGTGCTTTCATTGTAATGAAGTCAGACATATTCTGATTAACTGTCCTTACAAGAATCAACAGAAGAAGCCTATATTAAAAGTGGTTACCACACAACCAAAAGTTGTGACGATTCTGAAAAGACCTAATGTGGGAAAGCCTACATCTGATCAAAATATTGTTTATTTTGATACTTCTGGACGACCCAAGACCACTATGGCTTGGGTTCCCATTTCTAACTAATTTCTTTTGTTTATGTAGGGGTAACCAAGGAAGACTATCAACAATACTTAGTATATGGATAGTGGTTTTTCTCGACATATGACAGGAAATATTCGATTGCTAGAACATGTTATTAAAATCGATGGCGGTCATGTCGCTTTTGCTGGGAATAAAGGCGGGTACATAACAGGTCAAGACACTTTGAAGAATGACAAGGTTAAGTTTGAGAAGGTTAACTATGTTGAGCAACTTGAACACAATCTTCTGAGTGTATCTCAAGTATGTGACAAGAAGTTTTCATTCAATTTCAATGATACTGAATGTTATATCTTGAAGCCGGGATTTGTCATTCCTGAAGAATGGATTCTTATGAAGGCAGCAAGGAGAAATGACACATATGTTTTAGACATAACGGATTCTATTCCGACATGTTTACTCTCAAAGGCATCTGAATCAGATTCTATTATGTAGCACAGGAAGCTTGCTCACATCAATTACAAGAAAATGAATTACTTGGTGAAGAATGATCTGGTTATTGATGTTCCTTAAATGAAATTCTCCGTTCCTAATGATTGTATTCCTTGCAAGAAGGGCAAACAACACAAAATGTCCCACAAATTCAAGATAAAGAATTCTATTGTGACTCCATTGGAGCTTCTTCATATGGATTTGTTTGGACCGATCAGTATTAGAAGTATTGGTGGAAAATCTTACTGTCTGGTGGTTACAGATAATTTCTCTAGATTTTCCTGGGTTAAGTTCCTAGCTTCAAAAGCTAAAACAACAGAGATCGTACAATTCTTAATCCTGGGTTTAGAGAATTTGTTTACGCAGAAAGTCAGAAGAATTAGGAGTGACAATGGCAGCGAGTTCAAGAATAGAAAGATGGGTTTATTTTGTTTACAAAAGGGAATTCATCATGAATTTAGTGCGCCATATGTACCTCTACAAAACGGAGTTGCTGAACGAAAGAACAGAACTTTGGTTGAAACAGCACATACGATGCTTGTATATTCTAAGCTCCCTGTTACTTTTTGGGCTGAGGCTGTGAATACTGCATGTCATGTTTTGAACAGAGTTCTGACCGTTAAGCGACACAATAAAACATGTTATGAGCTGCTTAACAATCGGAAGCCTAATTTGGAATATTTACTTCCGTTCGGAAATCCATGTACTCTTTTGAAGGTTAGAGATGTTCCAACCAAGTTCAGTGCTAAGGCTATTGAAAGAATATTTCTGGGTTATGTTGCAAATTCTACTACCAAGAGAGTTTATAACAAAGAAACTCGTCAGGTTGAGGAATGGTTTCATATAGACTGTTCAAATCATTCTTTACCTCAAATGGCGACTGGACCAGACTGGGCTTTTGATTATGACTGCTTATTCAAGTCTTTTCATTTACCTACTGATATTTCTCCTGAAGAAGCTGCTATATTGTATGAATCTTATCAGGATATACATGATGGAGGTTTTATACCGTCTTTGGTTTTAAATTCTTCTGTTCCATCTACCTTTAATCCAAATTCGCTTATTACTTCTTGCTCGGGACCACAAGATTCTGAAAGTGAAGAAGAAGATGTTTTTCAAGATTCTTCAGCTGATCCATTATTTGTTGATGAACCTTCTACTTTGACACATGTTCAGGAGGAGATTCCTACGAATCTAGACTCGGAGATACCAGTGAATCAGGAGATTTTTCTCAAACTGAAACGACTCAAGTTGATGTGTTGTCGGTTCCTGAAGTTGCTTCGATTAAAGCACTCAAAGATCATCCAGTGACAAATATAATTGGAAATTTGAGAGATGGAGTGAAGACGCGTTCTTTAATCGAGAATACTTGTTTGTATACGTGTATTAAGGATACTGGGGTTCTTGATGTTTGCTCACATTCATGTTTTATTTCTCAGGTCGAACCAAAGAATGTGGAAATGGCTTTGTGTGATAACAATTGGATAGAAGCAATGCAGGAAGAGCTTGCTCAATTTTATAAGCTAAAGGTGTGGAATCTTATAGATGATTTGTTTGATCTTGTGGCTTATTCAGATTCAGACTACGAGGGATGCAACTTAGACCGTAAATCCACTTCTGGAGGTTGTTAGTTCCTTGGCAACCGCCTTGTCTCATGGTAATATAAGAAACAATCCACTGTTTCCCGATCCACCGCCGAAGCCGAATACATTGTTGCCGTCCTTTGTTGTTCCCAAGTCAGATGGATACACCATCAGATGCTTGACTATGGGATCACATTCCATGAGACACCCATTCTTTGTGACAACACTATTGTTCCCCATATCACCAAAAACCCAGTTTAGCATTCCAAAACCAAACACATCGAGATCAAACATCATTTTATCCGTGATTGTGTTGAAAAGAAACATATTCAAATCGTTGAGGTCAAAACCGACAAGCAAACCGCAGATATATTCACAAAGGCTTTTGACTCTGCCAGATTTGCCGAACTGGTGGAGATGCTTGGTATGATAAACTTTCAGTAATCCTTGTGTATATTAGTTCTTTTATGTTTATGCTTAACAGTAAAGAAAATTTCCAAAAAAGATTTTCCTTTTATGTATAGTTTATTTTTATTACCTAGCAAATCTTTTAGGGGAGAAATGAGAATTTAATATGTCAAAATTGAAAAGAATTGCTTTGTGTACAATCTTACAAGTGGTTTTATTACAGGAAAATTGAATCTGACCTTTGAGAAATGATAGTGTCTGATCACATCTCTTGAACATGGAATGAACCAAAAGCGATGGTGTTTACTGAGGTATAGCTGGTAGGCCCGGCATATGGTTAAAACTTGTAAGTAGTGTGAAAACCTAAATTCTATCTCATACTTGTGTGTTTGAACCCATTATTGAAACATCTAACCTATTTTGTCTATTAAGAAAACCAATTCAATCAGATATAGTCCTACGTGTTGGATTCCTATTCATACGCCAGGTGACAGTGAAAGTAACGACATTTACCACCGATGACCCCGTATGTTTTGCTTACGCAAAGATTTTGGGTTTTCGTCTTTTTCCCATCCACTTGGATGATTTGACACCATCTGTTTTGCTTACACAAAGATCTCGGGTGTTCAACATTTTCCTATCCGCTTGGATAATTTTATGACTTCTTCTGTTTTGCTTACGCAAAGATCTAGAATGTTCGTACCTTTTTAATATCTACTTTGATATTTTTCATTTTAAATCTTCTAATCCACTTGAGTTTCTTATTTTATTTTGGTGGTATTTTGTAATTATTAAGATGGTACCTTGGTTAATCAGAAAGAGATGATAGGAAGAATATGGGTATTTCTTGAGGATTAATAGGTTTTCAAAAGCATTTTATTTCAATATGTGGGGTACACCTTGTATCATGCTTAAAAAGTACCTTATAATAACATGAAACCTATGTACAAACAAATGTTCGGGTTTACTTTGCACAAATATCAGGTATCTTCAGGGACTCACAGTAGTTGATTGCAAAAGGAAGTGTTTCAAGAGACTGACCAGACCTGATCTCATGTTGGATCTTTTCCAAGAAGATAAGTGTGAATATCCTGTGAATATTTTATTTTAAGTTTGTATAAAGGTGTAAATATCTTGTGAATAGCTTTTATTTGATTTTTAAAGTTTCTTGGGAAGATCCACCAGATTCCACACATTCAGTTTTGAGAATTGTTGCAACTCTTCTTGCATTGCTTCCACCCAACTGTTCTCAAGCAAAGCTGCTTTGATGTTCTTAGGTTCTACTTGAGATATAAAACACGAGAACATGTTGTTGTCTAGTGCATCACATGCAGTCCGGTACGAACACCCACATTGAGCGAACCAATGATGTTGTCGGTGGGATGATTCTTGTGAATTCTTAACTGAGTAATCTCATCTTCTTCCAAGAGTCCATCCAGATTTGTAATATTGTCACCAGGAGGATTAGCTTCATTATCAATAGGATCTTCAGCAGTTGATTGTGGGGCAACATCTACTACTGGAATAGCGTTGTCTTCAACAGTTTCACTTGTTGCACCGGAATCGGAAGAGTTCATATTGGATTCAGCATCAGCAGGTGCAGGGATTTCATTTTGAGCGGATGAGGAAGAACTTTTATCATTTATGTTCCCTAGATTGTTCACAGAAAAGTAAGAATTAGCAGGAGTTAATTCATTTGAAAGCACAGGAAGATTAAATGACTTAAACAATGATTCAACATCAAAAAGCCAATCAGGACCGTCCCCAGCGTCCGTATGATTGCTTTCATGCCAATTGATATCAATAGACTCCACAACCATCCTTCTCTATTTGTTGTAAACACGAAACGCTCGTTGATTAGATGAATAGCCCATAAAATAGCATTCATTGGCTTTGGCTTCAAACTTGTTTAGCTGATCTGAAGTATTCAGCATCGTGCATACACACCCAAACTTTCTGAAGAAATCAATAACTGGCTTTCGCTTGTACATGATTTCATAGGGTGTCTTGTTGCAGCTGTTGGTAATGAGAACCCGATTTTGCACAAAACATGCAGTGTTGACCGCTTCAGCCCAGAAGGTCACGGGAAGCTTGAATCAACAATCATAGTTCTTGCAGCTTCAATCAGCGTGCAGTTTCTTCTTTTAGCTACACCGTTTTGTTGAGGATTACGCGGTGCACTGAATTGTCTAGAAGTTCCTTTGCTTTTACAGAAGGAATCAAGAGTGGCATTCTTGAATTCTGTTCCATGATCACTACGGATAGTCTTCATACTCAGATTGAAGAGGTTCTCAATTTGAAGTAGATAGGTCTTCAGAATCTATGGCGTCTCATCTTTCTTAGCTAGGAAGAAAACCCAAGTAAACCGAGAGAAATCATCGGTTACCACCAAACAGTAGGATTTTCGTCTAGTACTCATAACACTCACAGGACCGAAGAGATCCATGTGAAGTAATTGGAGAGGGGAGTCAATGGAATTTGTGGTTTTGGGCTTATGAGAAGATTTGTGTTGTTTTCCCTTAGAACAGGAGATACAGTGTTCCACAAGAGAAAAATCTATGAGAGACAATTCAGTGACAAGGTTTCCTCGAACCAGGCGGTTCATGGTTTTAAAATTTACTTGTCCCAACCTCTTATGCCACAAAAATGATTCATCTTCAGAAGCCTTTGAAAGAAAGCACGATTCAATTCCCGATGGGTTGTTCATATCCAAGCTATAGGTGTTGTATCTTCTGGGAGCACGCATGAGAATAAGTTCTTCTATAATCACCACTCCAGGCTTCAATATCATGCATTCTCTTGAATTAAACAAGGCACAGAAATCCTCATCACAAATATGAGAAACACTCATCAGATTGTACTTTAATTGGAGAACGAAGTTGGCATGTTCCAGACTATTTACACCATTCGATACTGTTCCTTGTCCTTCAATCTTTCCTCCCCTTGGATTACCAATAAAAGCTACGTAATCTCCGACCATTGGATGATAATCTTGCAGCAAGTTAAAATGACTAGTCATGTGTCTTAAACATCCATTATCTACATGCCAAATGTTATCTCCGGTTCTTCTTGGTTGACCCTATACACAACGAACCATTTAGACATTTTGACCAATACCATTGTTATCAAGAAGTTTCTTGTCAGGATAGAACATCACATGGGAATCATAATCAGAATCCTCCTTAGATGAAGCATGGTCATCATATAGAACATTATTTTTAATTTTCCAAGTTCTTTTCAAATAATTTTTAGCATTCTTAATTCTTTTACGCCTAGATTTTCAACTGTGAGAAGACTTAGACGGCACATTTGAGTTTAATAAACTTTTGGGAGACGATTCTTCATTACAATGTACTGTTGTCAAATTACAACTTTTTGAAACATGATTTGAAGCACCACAACTAAAACAAACTTTTTCACAAGATGCCTTATCCTGATAATTGTAATCACAAGATGAAGATGATTGTGATGTTGAGGCATCTGAACATGATACGATTCTCTCTTCAATAACTTTGTCTTGAAGACGTTGTTCTTCCTTTAATATGAAAAAGTCCATGTTGCTCATGGTTTCACGTGGTACATCATTCACAATAATTCCTACACTTTTAAACTTGGTAACACAGGGCACAACATTAAAAGATTTAGGAATAAAAGGTAAAGCATTTTTAAATTTAGAAATATCACTTCCCAATCCCATATGCTCAGAAGGCATAGAATCAAAATACAAGTTTTCAATGTGTTCACAAATATCTGGTTTTGACACAGACATATTATTACATTCATCCGTCTCAAGTTCATTTAAAACATTTCTAAACCTGGTATTCTCATCACAATCATCTTCTGAAGTTACACAATTCGACTCTGCACATGAAGCAAAACTGTCAGAATCTGAGGATGTAATATAGCCATTAGAAGATACCGTACACACAAAATGAGTAGGAACATGAGCAACGGGCATGTCATCAAATCTACCTGATTTAGAATAAGGTGGTGGATGAGAATTATAACCAAGACCCTCTATGCCTTTTCTATTAAATTGTTTATCAATTAATCCAAACAAAAGTTTCTGATCCATATCAATGTGGTCAACTTGTAATTAGCCTTTTCTGCCTTTTGGACTATTTCACTCAAAATTTTATTATTAATGGTTTGAGTGTTAAGTTGCACAATTAAAGAACGGTTTTCTCCATAAATGTCACAAATTTTCTTTAAATATAATTTCTCATTTTTTGCCACAGAGTCATACATCACCTTCATCCTAATCATCACTAGAATCAATTTCTCATTCTTCTAACTCAGCTAACGCCCCAATCATTACTTAATTATTAAAGTTTGGGCTTGCAGATAGATCCTCCAATACCTCAGCATGTGTTTTTCCTTTGTCACCACTACCACCGCCTTGTCTTTGAGAAGAATCCCCATGTGCCGCAGGCGTAGCTTGTGTAGGCAAAACAACTTGTGTCTCACCTTCTCCAACACCTGAGGGGCCGACACTAGGATCCTGGTCTTGATCCTTTTCTCTTGTTAGGTCAATGTGATGACAGACTTCTTCCTCAGCTTTCTTGCTCGTCTCCCCCTGAGACGCAAGCTGGTTTGTTGGTTTGGCCACCATTTCAACCATGATCTGATGTTCACCTCTCTGGATTAACAGTAGAGTTTCCATTGCCTTCCTGGTGGCAAAGAAGATATCATTGAGGTTATATTGCATGGTTTGGAGTTCAAAGAAGGCTTTCATTTGCTCTTCCATGCTTTGCCATTGATTGGTGAGCTTCTTGTTTGAATCAACTAGCAGATTAATATGAGTTTGCTGAGTTGCTACTTGAGATTCTAAGGCTGCGATCCGTTCATCTCGCGGATTCACTTCCCTGGTTGTAGAGGTTCACCTGCTTCATGTATGGTCTCGACAAATAGCTCAGATAAATCAAAGTGGTGGCCCAAATCACCAAACTCAATTGAGTGAGTCATTGGTGGTAAAGTACTAGCCGTAACACTCACTGGCATGGTTGTAGTCGAGATTACTGTGGGCGCTATTCTGGTGGAAGCTACAATGGACTAGGTCACAATGGGGTAGAATGTTGTTGGGAAGGTTGTTGTTGGAAGTATTGTAGCAGGAAGAGAGACAATAGGTTGAGTTATTTCTTGACAAGTAGGAACAACTATCGGTGTGAGTACTCTTTGTCTCCTCCTGTTGTAGAGTTGTGTTGGTTGTACAGGTGCTCGTTGTACTTCGACACCTGCATTAATTTCGTCCATTACTACATGCCACGAATGATCACAACGGAACTTCTTTCTCCTCTCAGCCATGTGTGGCTCCTCACTCTCACTATATGAACTTTCATCTTCAAGTTGAAAATCTGAATCTAAACTCTTTCTCTGTCTCCATCTAGATGAGGATTCAGGAAGGCATTCCTGAATGTTCTTTCTTGGATGCCTCTGATCTGGTGTGTCATCGAAATCAGAGGATTCAGTTAAGGTTCTTTCAGAGTCACTTGCCTCTACACCGTGACCATCACCACCATCATCACTATCATTACCATCACCATCATTACTATCATCACCATCACTATCATCATCACCATCATAACTCACGTTCAGAATTAACATTGTACCACCTATCACCATCGGGAGGAACATATGCTTCATCTATCAAATGACCAAATAAAGGTGTGTGAACAAGGATTGGTTCTTTAGTTCTGGCACTTAAGAATTGTACAAACACCCTTTTATCTACACGCTTGACTTGTAGCTGCTGTCCTATTGGTGGAAGATTTGGCAGGAAATGGTTGATTAACAACTGAATAAAATGGGGGTACAACAGGAATCTAAACCTTGGAGCTGCATTGATTTGATCTAGGATAGACTTATATACATAACGTGAGAAGTTATAGCCTTTGTTCAAAGATAAACCGACCATAGCAGAGGCCAAGTCATGCCCCATTGCATCCTTTCCTGCCTTTCGGGTTGATATACACATAATTATCACATGGGCAAAGTATCACCATTGATTCAAGAGCCACATCTTCTTATAGGATGGGTACTCTATCCTACCAACGTATCCCATCCTTTGCCTCCAACACCCGTCTTAGCCAAGCTAAAGCTAAAGCATATATATATAGGGGAAGGTTTTCACTAAGAAGTGGTTTTTTGCTAAGAAATGATAAGAAGTGGGTCAAACGAACTCCGATTGAGCTCATTCCAGCGGCATTGGAACCGTCTCATCGAACCCTAACCCGCCCTCAAAAACCTAAGCCCCCTCCACCCGCACCCCCCAAAACCTAAACCCCCCTCCAACCCCACCGCGAAAAGCCTAATCCCCCCCCCAAACCTAAACCCCCCACCCCTAAAAATAACCTAAATCCTAAAATCTAAACCCAAAACCCTAAAAACTAAACCCTAAGGCTTGGCTAAGATAATAAAATTCAACGCTAAAATCTAAAGCCTAAAAGCTAAAGCATAAAAACTAAGATGGTAGAGTTCGACGAGACAGTTCCAACGCCACTGGAATGAGCTCAATCGGAGTTCGTTTGATATCGTTTCTTAAGGTTTTTATCATTTTTTAGACTTTTTAGCGAAATATCACTTCTTATTTAAGTGTCCCTATCTATATATGTGATAAAAATACATATACATAATTTTAAAAGTTAACAAAACTAAAATCTCTAAATTGTTATCGCGTGATGTGAAGTACACTTATGTTATAACACGTTTGGAATAATATGATATGTTAAAAAAGTTATTAAAGCACAAAATATGGAATAAAATATTACATGCAAAATTCACGGATGTGAAACCCGAGGTGGAGAAGCAGGACTAAACGAGAGAGAACTCCACGGGTCTGGAGACCCAAACACTCATCGGGATCATGTGGATCTAAATGTAGATACAAACTTGGAGCATGTGTTTCTCGATACTAATTTGAGGATCTCTGCCCTAAACGTAGTACACATCCCGTTATTAGAAGACACCGAATGTGTCTCTCTACCATTGAATCCATCCAGCAACAGCCTTAGTCGGCGGATTCATGAGTATTGGTACACATGACTAAGAGTAATCCGATAGACCATACACACTATTGCGCGAGAGTGCAAAATGATGACATGATCTAATGAACATTTCAGATCCCTTTCAATTGAGAGCTTAGTATGAGAGAAACACTATAGGGACCATGCAAATTAAATTATCATTGCGGGTGCACACGTAATCATAATTTGAAGTGCACAAGAACAGTAGCGAGTCTTACTGTCCAAGCTAATGTTCATGATTAATCGTATCCCTAATCTCAAATCCCAGTCACTCGACTAACCTCGAAAACTCCAACTGAAGTCAGAAACTTTCTTTGATGAGTATGTTACTACCGAAGGTTCATTCGAGACTTCTCAAGGATTGCTACACCATTAATTGTTTTAACTCAGAAAGTAATAAAGTTTGAATGAGGACTAAATGTATGACAAACCTTATACACGGAAGTTATTAAAACCGTAAATTACCTTGTTTTTTTTAAGAAACGTTTTAAACTCTATACGTATAAAAAACAAATAAATTAGTGAGTATCTATATCTATACTATATAATAAATAAAAATCTTTTATGCCACGTGTCGCCTCCATATCGATTCTCACTATTTTTTCCCACCTCTCTCTCTTATTAAATACATTTTTTTAATAATGATTTATTTTTAAAGAAAGTATTAATAATACTAATAAAACACATTTATTTTAAATTATCTCTTATTTTAAGAAACTTTAAAATTTAATTATGTAACTTTTTTTAACCAAATAGTTAATGCAAGTCAATTTATATTAAATAGAAATTAATGTATTTTCGAAACACAATTATATATTAACTTTTATATATTTTTAAACTTTTTTAAAAAATCATTAGTATATACAATACATTTTTCCACTTTTAAAATGTACATAAAGATTTAAAAATTTTGTTCGTCCCGTGTAATACATGAGTTTTTAAATATATAATTTTTTGTGTTATTAAGTATATGAGATTATATTTTATCAATGCGTGTAATACATGAGATTCTAACCTAGTGTATGAATATAACGAAAAAATGAGTATGAATATATATTTTTTTGAACCGCGATGATAGTTCAGGTTTAGTGGTATTCCTTTTCATAGTCATGTATGTCAATACCTCATATGAAATTTCAACCATCCATCGTTAGTTTGACGCTTCAGGATACTTAATAGCGATCTTTATTTTATCTTTTAAAAATTTGTTTTTACATAACACATGAACACCGTTGGCCGTTTAGTGCAATGGTAGCCTCAAGACTTCCCATAGTGCAGGTCTTGGTTTCGAATCCTGACAACAGCAAAAAAAGGGTCTGTGACCAGGTCAGTGGGTTTACCCAGTTAAGAGTTCCTCCTGTGGTAGAATATCTAGCGTTAGCCGTTCAAGAAAAAACATTACACATGAACACCACTCTTTTTATCTCCACTCAATCCATTCACTCAGCTGGACGATGGCAGACTGTCTCATTTCCATGGCCACCGTCCTCCGCTCACATATCCTTTCTTCCGCCGCCCTCCCCGCACGTCCCACTCCGTTTCCTACCTCCGCCCACCGCTTTTCTATTTCCTGCAACCTGCAATCCGTAAGTCTACTTTATTAAAAACCTTATTTCAATTCCGATTCCTGTATATAGATATAGCTTAAATCCATGGTTTCTATGAGTTTGAGTTGGTTTTAATTCGTGGTTTGTGACGAATTTCAAGGATATGTGTTAATTATCAAACAAACAAAATCCTTTGATGAATGCATATAAATTAGTGATTTTGTTTGTTTTACTGAGTATTGAATTAGTGAAATTGGTATCCATTCTGCTGACATATAATCAGACTGGAGCTTTTGCAGTTCCCAGAAGGAGTGTGATGGCATTGATTCTTTCCAGTTGCATATTCTCACAAATTGAGAGAAATGTTGCATTTGCTCAACAATCGGTAGATTTCAGGGAATTTATAGATACTTTTGATGGCTATTCATTCTATTACCCTAAAAACTGGATCCAAGTTCGAGGCGCGAATGCTGACATATTCTTCAGAGACCCGTTTGTTCTGGATGAGAACATCTCAGTTGAGGTTTCCTCACCTTCATCATCCAAATACAAAAGTGTGCAAGATTTGGGTCCGCCAGAAGAAGCAGGAAAGGCTGTTCTTAGGCAGTACTTGACCGAGTTCATGTCTACTAGGCTTGGCGTGAGGCGTGAGTCCAGTATTCTCTCTACTTCTTCTAGGATTGCTGATGATGGGAAGATGTACTACCAAATCGAGGTAACATTCTTTTAAACTTACGTCTCATAAATACGTTATTAAAAGGAAATCGGGTAAGCAATGTGGATATGCAACAAAAGCACACGGTTAGAAAGGGGAAAAATGTCACAAAATAGCAATGTACTTGAGCCATTGCTGAGTTTTGTTAATTATATCATTTTCAACCCGTTTTAGTTATTAAATCATTTTGACAGCCATTTCATGCAAATGATTACCCGTTTTGCTAGTTAGTGACATTTTGCCTTCGAAAGTAATAAATAATTGAAAACCCCCTTACCCAGCGATTAAGGACATACGACGTAGAGGTGGAAAAATGCACGGGTTGGATAAGAGGGCAAAATATGTTTTAGGTCCAAGTGAGTAATATCTAGTGTGGGTAATTATATAATGTTTAAGATAAATTCAAATCTATATTATATGTATTTCTATAATAATCTAATTTGTTGAATAACACAATTTATGAAGTTGTATTTAAACTACACTTTTGACGACTTTCAACTTGTTTGACGAATTCCCTTCGCGGCTAAAAAAAATATTATTAGACTATAAAGCATAACCTGAATCAGTCCATTTGTAACCGACCAGGTTGAAATTGACACCTGTACATGTGATGGTTAACCTCTTGATTTGGTTTGGTTGTTGATTTGCAGGTGAACATAAAGTCATATGCTAGCAACAATGAGTTGGCGGTTATGCCACAAGACAGAGTAGTGCGTCTAGAATGGGACAGGAGATACCTTTCGGTTCTTGGAGTTGAGAACAACCAGTTATACGAGTTGAGACTACAAGTGCCTGAAAATGTATTTCTCCAAGAGGAGAATGATCTCCGTAGAGTCATGGATTCCTTTCGGGTTAACAAGTTAAGTGCTTAATCATGTTTTTAAGGTTGTTTCATTCGTTACTTTGTATCCTCAACTTTGTTTTACAATGGATTGTGTTTTCGTTATTTGATCGTGGGCCTTTTTAGTCCCTGATGGTTCCGGCAAACATGAATTAAACAAAAATATATGTGACAAATATTCAAACATCTTTGGCATGTAATTTCAACTCATTCACCATTTTGGTTATAAATGTAGAACGAATAAATGGGTCAAATACATAAACCTTTTGAATTGTTTTAGTAAATAAATATATTATATTAGGCTTTGTATTCGTATTTAATATATTTACTTTTTCTAACTAAATTACATAAAACGTTGTTCATATACTTCATCACACAACCACAAAACTCACTGGTGGAGTGGTATCACTATGACTTTCCAAATGAAAGGTCATGGATTCGAGTCTCGTTTGGGATAAACTGTTCCAGGTTGAGCCAGTGGGTTTATTAGTTGTGAGTTTCCCCCTAGGTGGGTTCCGGGTTCGAGTCCGTTACGGTTACAACCCATTGGAAAAGACATGTAGGAGTTTAAGAAATTCGCCTTTCAAAAAAAATATACTTCATCACACAAATAGGCTTTGTAATTGAAACTTGAAACACTTGATAATTGGGTTCAAGTACCAAAAACAATGATCATTTTAACACTTTTTAATGGTATTTTTATGAATACATTATATGTAAATTTAAGTATAGTTTAATATACATTAGCACCATAGATTAATGTGCTACTAAGTTTTGTGAAATTTCTTTTTTTTTTAAACCGAGAGAACCTGATGAAAAAATCATGGGATCCCGCTAATACTCTGCCAACCAACGGATCAGGTAAAACGCAGCTTGTGTTCGGCCTTCAAGTGGGTTGAATGAATACCAATGGAAGTTGGATTCAAACCTAAGACCTCTGTTAGGACACAAGTGCTTAACATTGTGTCACCGAGAACTTTAGTGTTGAAGCATTTCTGGTGACAGGCACTCTGAAGATTGTCCCTACTTGTATTGTATTGTTTTGTATTCAGTCTCTGTTGTATGTGTATTATCGAGTTGTAATCATGTATGTTTGAACTTGTATCTGTACTTGTCGTTTCAGTTAGTTTGAATACTGTGTGTACTTAGTAAATGCGTAGGAGTACGCATAAGTATGCCTTGCGTACTTGCTAAGTACGTAGGAGGTTTGTCCTGCGTACTTGAGTAAGTACGCAGGTACTGGGTCTGTTAGTATATATAGCCAGTTGTAGAAGACTCTAAGTACGCTTTCATTGTATCTGAACTGGATTCTTGGAAAGCCTCTTGTAATCGGTTGTTGTTGATAATAGACGAAGTATTTTGTTACTTGTGTTTGTTGTTGATTACCTTGTCGTTTGTATTCCATCTAGTCGCAGGCATTCCGCACCATGTTTGACTAGAAACACGCCCATAGGAGTACGATCTGAGACACTCGGGGACCTAAAAGTGGTATAAGAGCATTTGCTCCTGATTTCAAGTGTTGTGAGTGTGTTGGGAGTGTTTTCGACCTAGTTATTCACCGATTTACTCGTATTTGGACTTGATTTGGTCGTTCTTCTTTGCAAGTGCATTAGAGGATGTGACATAATGGACTTCACGTGGAGGAATAATCTTGAACATACTTTTCCTTTTATCTGGAACAGTTTAAGACGATGTTGCTTCAGGTATACTTGTAGATTCAGCAACATGTTCAGTAGATGATTCCACGTGAGGAGATGAATTACCTTTGGCGAAACATTGCTGTCAATACCGGTAATCACCTTTCCCTAAGAATTGATGTATGTAAGAGAGGTAGGCATATTTGCATCAAAGAAATCTTCACCTTCAAACATTTCCTCTCCTGTAAAATCATCATCCAGTATAGTCGAATCATTCTCAAATGAGAACATTGAGTCTGACTTGAGTACATCATCAAGACTAGTGTGTTCCTTTATCTTCTGACGTAGGAACATAAACGACCATTGCTCTAGATATATCTTCTTGTGAGCTTGTTCCTTCAGGTTTGTCTCCCTGGTCTTTATTATGACCTTTATCACTTTTACCTTCTTTATCATCATAACCATCATTATCGTCACCTTCCGTCATTGTTATCACTACAGCCATCTCTTATTTTCCTCTTCCTTTTCTTTTTCTCTTTCTTTTCTTTAAGTCTTTTAGGCTCTTTAGGCACATACTTCATGTTTTCTTTTAGACCTTTAATCTAACCACTTTGAATGTTGATGGTCGTCCTCAAAGTGTCATTCACTGAATTGAGTTTTTCTATTTGCAAGAATTCTGTTCCAACACAAAGGCTCTTTGCTGTAGGGCTTGAACATCTACGGGTGCAGGTTGATTAACTACCTTTGCCTTGCCCTTGTCCTGCTGCTTTGTGACAGTTGGTTTAATGATTGGTGTGGACTTTTGCGGGATTTGTTCAGATAACTTTGCTTTCTTCCCCAGAACTAGATCAATTTCAAAATCATAGTCTTCATCGGAAGTATCACTCTGTGGTTTAGAAGGGTTGATGAGAGTAGGTTTCCCAGTAGCCTTTCTTTTAACTAATAAACTTCTGTGATATTTATTGATGGGTACTTCTTCTTTGTCACTCTCTGTCTCAGACAGATCGAACTCTTCACCTTCTGAGTCTCCTTCAGACTCACTCTCCTTTTCTTCAACATTTACAGTACTTGAACTCTGAATCTCTTCACCTTTTTCACTGTTGATGCTTTGAGTTTCAGTATAAGAAAATATCAAATCATCCAAATTCAAGTTTGCCATGTCCTCGAGATTTTGCACATTTTCTTCATTCTCGAAGTCACTGGCCCTTCAATGTTATAATTGAATCCATCTTCATGTTCATCGGCCAGCTGTACATTTGGAATCACATGTTCATTAACGATTGGAACCTCAGCTTGATTTTGAGCATGTCGAGGTACACGTCTAGGTCTATGACGTGGTTGAGGTGGTGGTGGTTGTTGAGGTTGTGGTGGTGGTGGTGGTTGTGGTTTAGGTGGTGCTGGTTGTTGTGGTTGTGGTTGAGGTGGTGGTGGTTGTTGTGGTTTTTGTAACATCCCTGATTTTTCCTGTATTTGTTTCACTGTAATAAACAATATTTCAATTCCATTTTTAGTGCAATGCAAAGTGTCACTTAAACCATGCTCACAAGTGTTTCAATTCCAAACTTCATTCATACAATTACATGTTTTAGTGTTGCAATAAACACACGTATACATACTTATACATATCTTATAAGACCTATTTGTTCAAAATATAACCTATAAATATATACATATATGCATACATAAAATATAAATATTATCACTTTCAAACATAGGTATATAAAACTACTTATTCATATATATATATATATATATATATATATATCTTAAGTAATTGAAAATATTTTTTGAAAAGAGTATAGACAGGTTAAGAAACATTCTCTAAATGAGAAAAAACAGTTAGGAGATTTCTGTGGCCAATTTGGCATAGAAAATAAGCCTGATAAAACTATTGAAACTATGAAAAGAAATTCTTCTCCTAAAAAATATTATAAAAGAAAGAAATTTAGGAAGGATGATAAACCTTATAATAATAATTATAAAAGAAAAAAGTATAAAGAAAAGAAAGAATTTCCTAATGATTTTAAAAAATTTATAAAATGCAGAAAATGTGGTAAATTAGGCCACAAGGCAAAAACTTGTTGGGTTCGAAAGAAACTTAACAAGATCGAAGATAAAGATTTAAGAGACAAAATTAATGAAGTCTTATTAAATAAAACTTTTGAAACTGATTCTGAGCAATCATTCTTAGAAGAAGAAGAAAATCTAAATATTTTAGAAGATGAAAGTTTTAATTCCTCAGAAACAGAGGAAGATCATTGTCCAGCAAATTGCATAAAGGACTGTTGTAAAAACCCTTATGAGATATCAGAAGAAGGTCTTTATCAGATTATTTCTCAATTTCAAAATATGGAAATCAATGTTTTAAGCAATGAGATTTTAGATCTCTTGAAGGTAATAAATGATCCTCAAATAAAAGAAAAATTAATTTCTGAGTATTTAAATCAACAGAAGACTGAGGAAGCATCTTCCTCAAGCAATCCACAACAGGATTTAAAACCTTTTTCTCTAGCTGAGTTAAAAAGACAGCTAGCTCAAAGAAATCAAATTTCCAGACCTGTTAATATACAGGATTTAAAAATTGAGATTGATAATCTAAAGATAGATATCAAAATCCTTCAAAAAGACAATAAAAGTCTAGAAGAAAGGATTATAAGGCTTGAAATTCCTCAGAAAAGAGACACTGAAGAAATTCCTCAGAATAATCAAGGAGGATTCTTAGAAAGTATTATAGATATTATAACCACACAAAAGTGGAATATTAAAGTAAAACTTCTTATTGAAAATAACTTTTTTATAATTGTTACAGCACTAGTTGATAGTGGTGCTGATCTAAACTGTATCCAGGAATGAATTATTCCTACCAGATACTTTCATAAAACCTCTCATAACTTAAGTTATGCGGGAGGAGAAAATATAAAGATTGAATATAAGATTCCCAGGCTCATATTTGTCATAATGAGACCTGCATTCCAACTAGTTTTATTCTAGTTAAAAACCTTACTAGCCAGGTTATTCTTGGAACCCCTTTTCTAAATAAAATATTTCCTCTAAAGCACATTGATAATAAAGGGATAACTGGATCTTTCCAGAACAAAGAAATATATTTTTCATTTATTACAAATCCTTTTTCCAGGACTTTGAATAATGTAAAAGAATCCCTTTTACAAGCAAAAATAAATCAGATTGATTTTTTACAAAAAGAAATATTTTCTTTAAAAATACAAGATAGGATAAACAATCCAAAATTACAGGATAAGATCAAAATGATTAATAATCAATTTACGTTACAAATATGTAATGATCATCCGAATGCTTTCTGGGATAGAAAGAAACATATTGTTTCTCTTCCTTATGAAGATGATTTTAACGATAGTAAAATCACTACTAAGGCTAGACCTTGTCAGATGAATTCCGAATATATGGAATTATGCAAACAAGAGATCAAATCTCTTCTTGACAAAAACTTAATCAGGAGATCAAAATCCCCTTGGTCTTGTATTGCTTTTTATGTTAATAAACATTCTGAGAAAGAAAGAGGTATTCCTAGATTAGTTATAAACTACAAACATCTTAATAAAAATTTAAAATGGATTAGGTATCCTATACCTAATAAAAAAGATTTATTAGACAAATTGTATAATGCCATAATATTTTCAAATTTAACTTAAAATCTGGATACTGGCAAACTCAGATAAATGAAAAAGATAGGTATAAAACTGCTTTTGTAGTACCTACTGGCCATTATGAATGGAACGTAATGCCTTTTGGGTTGAAAAATGCCCCGTCAGAATTCCAAAATATTATGAATGATATCTTTATTCCTTATAGTGACTTCACAATAGTCTACATAGATGATATCCTTGTATTTTCTAAAGATATTGAAACTCATTTTAAACATCTTGATATATTCAAGAATATAATTATAAAAAACGGTTTAGTCATTTCCAGACCAAAAATGATGCTTTTCCAAACTAAAATAAGATTTTTGGGTCATAATATTGAAACAGGAAATATTATTCCTATCAACAGAAGTATTGAATTTGAGTCAAAATTTCCAGATGAAATTTATGACAAAACTCAACTTCAAAGGTCTTAGGAAGTTTAAATTATGTTCTTCCCTATTATAAAAATCTAGCAGAGGATACTGCCATTTTATATGATAGATTAAAAAAGAATCCTCAGCCATGGTCAGAAAATCATACTAAGACCATTCGAAAGATTAAGCAAAAGGTTCAAAATCTTCCTTGCTTAATGATGACCAACCCAGATTGGGAAAAAATTATTGAAACAGATGCCTCTGATATAGGCTATGATGGAATCTTGAAACAAATTTCACCAATAAATAAACAAGAAAGTCTGGTAAGATTTCATTCAGGAAAATGGAATAACAGCCAGAAGAACTATGCTACTATTACAAAAGAGATTCTAGCAATAGTAAAATGTGTTTTAAAATTTCAAGATGATTTATACAATCAAAAATTTATTATAAAAACAGATTGCCAAGCGGCTAAATTTATGTTTGCTAAAGACTTCAAACATGATGTTTCAAAACAAATGTTTGCTCGATGGCAGTCTCATTTAGCCCCTTTTGATTTTGAAATTATTTATAAAAAGGGTAGTGACAATAGTCTCCCTGATTTTCTTACCAGAGAATACTTAAATTAATGGCTCATTCAAAGGGACCAGTTAAAAAGGCTCTCCTAGAAATTCAGAAGATGATAGAAGACCGCACTCTTCAGATTAATAATCAAGAAGTGACCAAAAGAGAGATCCAAGAAAATAATTTTTTAGGATCACAAACAAAAAGAAACATGATTAATAATATTAATCTTCACATTTCTTTTTGTAAATTTAAAATTTGTTTATTACAACAACAAAAAATAAAGATCTCATGTAGATAATTTTTTTCAGAAATGATTCCTTGGGAGCAAATAAGAAGAGGAAGAGGAAGATCCTCTTATAGAGGAAGAGGTAATCAAAATCCGAGGGTTATATCCCAAATCGGAAGTCGTAAGCTATAGCTGAAAGCATTGAATCATCATCTGGTTCTTCTTCACAATCAAATAATATCCTTTATAAGGAATTTTTGGCTTATAAAGCCACAAAAGAGGAATCTAACAAAAACCCTAAATCATCAACATCATATGCTAGAACTGTTTCTAATGAAGCAGAAGATGATATCACAAATTGGGCTCAAAGTCCACATAAAGAAGTCATACTTCTTTTAGAAAACAAGGACATCAAATGGAGAGATAATCCATGGCTGTTGATAAACAGATACATGGACACAGGATTCTATCCTACAGAGGCTTATAAGCCCAGATATTACTATGAGCTAATTCTTAAAAAAGAAAATTGCGAAATAGAACACTATCATGCCGGACAACCTGATGTTTATAATTTCAGTAAGATAGCGGTGAAATAGATTATATCTGTAGAAACATAGGGAACTTCTCCATTAAAGGAAATGAGGCTTATACATCCCCAAACCAAAGCCCTAATTCGATATAATTATTGGGACTATAAAAATGCTTTTTATAAAACATTTTTATATGAGAACCCGAAACAAAAACATTCGTGGTTCATAAAAATATGTTCTCATATTTACGGACAGGAAATTCCAGTCTGGTTTTATAAATGGTGGCAATCATTTGGCCCTTCAGTGAATATTCTCCCTGAATTATTCAAAACCCTTTATACTCAATGGGTAGAAGTCTCTCCAGTTTTAATAGAGGCTCAGCAGGATGATAATTTCATCAAAAACATGCCTGCTTCACATTTTTACATTCTATTCAGTATCCCATGGATCTGGAAGTGGTCTCCAGAGGTTGATTATGACGACCAAAATATTCTTTGCATTCAAAGAACCTTTTTTACCAAATTCTGAAAAAAGATGACCCTCAAAAACATTGATAGAGTCATAGAGAGCTATGATACCATAGAGAAAATAAAAAAGACAATTGATGATTATACGAATCAAAAGAACAGCCATCCTCATAAGGAAGCACCCAGCCCCTTCAAACATATTGTTAGAAAAATCCAAACACTTAAAGGAACTGATGATATCAGTAACAAAGAAATCATGGATTTCTATCTTTCATAAATGAAGAAAGACATGATGAAAAATCTAAGAAAAGAAGGAGCATCTCCTTCAACAATGTCTACATCCACCCAGGCTGAAGAAGATGAAGACTCAATTTTCCAAGAAGGACAAGATACTAATCCTATAGATGAAGATTATATCAACAACGTTCTTGCAGAATACAAGCAAACGTTCATCCAAGAAGAATCTTCAAGCAAGCTCAAAGACAAAAGACCACAATAGGCCCCACAAACAGCTTTTTCAAAAGTCGACTCCAATAATAGGTGGAGTGAAAGACAAAATTATGCATTCTGACACAATAATGGCCAGACACTATTCCCTTTTAGAAAAGTTAGCAAAATAATTGCTAATTACTGTTTTCTTTTTGACAAATGTGTCTAGTAGGTCCCATGACGGGATCATTGTATGTTTGGCTTTTTCCTTTCTCCCCGCCTATATAAGGGGACTCTTATTTCTTGTAAAGATCATCTGGAGAAAAACTCCACTACTCTCTCTCTCTTGTACACAACTCTTAATAATATTTGAAGTTTTTAAGTTTGAAGCCTGGTGTTCTAAAGACAGTCTCGTAAAAAATATATAGTTTATTTATTTTAATAATTTTTATCTTATGATTGCCTCCTTCAGAGGCTAAGTCTTTTAAGTGTTGATATGCAATGATAACTAGAACAAGCATGTAAAAAAAAGTATAAAATTGAAAATATTTTCTAAAAAGAGTATAGACAGGTTAAGAACAAAATAAAATAATATGGTGGTGGTTGAATTCTTGGGGACCTTGTAGTCGCTAATGTCAGGATGTGTGAAAAGGCTTTTTATGGTCTGACCTTTACTAACCCATCTTAAAATTATATGTTGTTTTTGTAATAGTTTCCTTTGTTCTATATTTCGTTAATGTTTTTAATCTTATACTAATATGTTTAAATAATTTTTAACTAGTTATTTTAAGATTGTATAAAAGATTCTGAATATGGTATCAAAGCCATGTGCTCTTAAAATAAAAGCTTGTTCAAAGTTTGATTGTGCAGATTAACACTTAATCATATTCATTTAAAATGAATATACTGAAGAGCAATGATACTGTTAAAAACAATATTGAAGAGGAATATGAAATTCCTCATAATCTTGATTTATTAAATAAATGGACTATTCCAAAAATGGAACATAAACTAATTTATAAATTAGGAACTTTTGAAAAGTTAGGATTAAAACAAGTTGTCAAAACAACTGAAGAAACATTTTCTTTAAATAAAGAAGATATGGTTATTAAACTATTGTTAAATAAGGATTTAAACAAATATAAAAAAGGATTATAAATTCCTTCACATAGGGCTTGTGCAAATTGCATTCAAACCCTTAACCTTAGAAGGTCTACCAAAAAGTTTTGTAGCAGCTCTAAAAGATGCTAAAAATCTAATCTGGAAACAATCTCTTATAGGGATTGTCCAAACTAGCCTGGCTCATGGATCAATCTATTTTAATGTTTATCCGAATTTACAATTATCTTTATCTGATGTTAGTATCTCAGATGCTTTAACTTTAAATGTTAAAACTCATGGTTATAATTATGCTCCAGGTTCAGAAGTTATATGTATCTGCTATAGAATTTATTATAAACCTTTATACACTTTAAATCCACAGTGTAGGATGGTTGATAAACCATTAAATGAAACCATAGTAATAGAAACTAATTTCGGTAAGTCTAATATAACTACTAGAAGAAAGATAAAATGGGAAGAAATTAATTTTCCAGCAAACTGGGTCTTGATAAGGCCACAACATCTCAACAATATATAGATAATAATCCTCTAGAAATTCTACAATCTGAAGAAGGAACTGTCCAAATCCAGTTTGAACAGCCTAGTCATACTTCGTATATACCTAGATCGTTATCATCTAAGTCTTTAACTCCTCGTCAACATATATCTCCTTTGAAGTATACTGTTAGAAGCCCTTCTAGAGCTTCTACTTCGAGAGTCAGTGAAACTTTCCCTACAACATAAACATTTAATAGATTAAGAATAAATCCTGACAATATAGTCACAGGAGTCCAAGGAGTCCAACTAGATCCGGAATCAACCGAATCAGAAGTCGATTTTGTTTAATGAATTTTAAAGAAAAAATAGACTTTAATCCGGGATCTCCGGTAAGAAAAGAAATCAGTAAAGATTTTCAATTACCCAAATGGGAATTATTTAGAAATTGGTTTTTTAATAATTTTAAAGAAACTGATATAAATTTCTTTAAAGATGAATATTATAAATATTTAATCATAAAAAATGAGATTATACCTTTTATTCCCTGGTTTATAGAAAGTTATACGGGAAGTATCATCTCTGTGATTGAAAGATCATTTAATGTGAAAGGAGAAATAGTCTCTAAGATTTTTCCCCATACACAACCTTTTAAAATAGGAAAGGAAAATGAAATAAGGTATTATCAAACCTTTCAAAAACTTTTAGAAGGAGATACTTTACCAATTACTATTTCTCATATAAATAACTTAATTAAACAGCAGAATTATACAAATTTATATTTAATAATTCTGGGAGAACAGTTACAAAATTTATCTACTAATATGGATAGGATTATATCCCATTTTAAAGAGAAAAACATACAGGCTAAAACTGTTTTTCTAAACGAAAAAATCGCTACTCCTAGTATACAACTTCCTCCGGAAGTTACAGATTTTAAATTAAAATCTAAAGATAGTTTAGTAGCAACTTTAAATGAAACAGTAAGTGCTCTTAAGAATATTGAGATAAGCACTTTAACAGAATTCTCTGAGGAAAACTATCAAGAGAAGATAAAAGATCAAATCTCCAAACTCTCTAAATGGACAGATAAGCCAACTCAGAGAAAGTATTATTATCCTAGACCAACCCCACAAGATGTCCTTATAGAAGAACAAGAGTATATTGTTAATAACTCTTATAGTGGGAAAATGATCTATGAATGGAACATAGACGGTCAGTCGGAAGGACAGATTTATAATACTGTTCATAGAATTCTTATGTATAGCACAATTTGTAAAAATAATAACAACTCTGTCCAGACCATAGCAAATATGATTATATCAGGATTCACAGGTCAATTAAAAGGATGGTGGGATAATTATTTATCTCAAGAATATAAGAATAAGATTTTAAATAGTGTCAAACAAGAAGAAGGCACTAGTAGTACTGAAAATAAAGCAGTCTACACCCTAATTGTTAATATTATAGAACATTTTACAGGTAGGTGGTCTGAAGATTATGAGAATATTAGAACTCTTCTACAAAACCTAAGATGTAGAACTCTAACATCCTTTAGATGGTATAAAGATACTTTCTTGTATAGAGTCATGGAACTCCCCGAGGCTAATAGTTCTCATTGGAAGTCAAAATTCATAGATGGTCTTCCCCACTTATTTGCTAAAAGGATAAAAAGCAAATTAAGAATAGATGGAGTCATAAATTATGACAGTTACACTTATGGTAAACTTATAGGCACCTGTGTTCAGGAAGGAATAAGCCTATGTAATGAAATAAAACTTAACCAACAGATTAAGAAACATTCTCCAAATGAGAAAAAACAGTTAGGAGATTTCTGTGGCCAATTTGGCATAGAAAATAAGCCTGATAAGACTATTGAAACTAGGAAAAGAAATTCTTCTCCTAAAAATATTATAAAAGAAAGAAATTTAGGAAGGATGATAAACCTTATAATAATAATTATAAAAAAAAGTATAAGGAAAAGAAAGAATTTCCTAATGATTTTAAAAAATTTATAAAATACAGAAAATGTGGTGGGATGTATAAGCTCCCTTTCCTTTAATGGAGAAGTTCCCCATGTTTCTACAGATATAATCTGTTTCACCACTATCTTACTGAAATTTTAAACATCAGGTTGTCCGGCATGATAGTGTTCTATTTCGCAATTTTCTTTTTTAAGAATTTGCTCATAGTAATATCTGGGCTTATAAGCCTGGAGGATTCTTAGAAAGTATTATAGATATTATAACCACACAAAAGTGGAATATTAAAGTAAAACTTCTTATTGAAAATAACTTTTTTATAATTGTTATAGCACTAGTTGATAGTGGTGCTGATCTAAACTGTATCCAGGAATGAATTATTCCTACCAGATACTTTCATAAAACCTCTCATAACTTAAGTTATGCGGGAGGAGAAAATATAGAGATTGAATATAAGATTCCCCAGGCTCATATTTGTCATAATGAGACCTGCATTCCAACTAGTTTTATTCTAGTTAAAAACCTTACTAGCCAGGTTATTCTTGGAACCCCTTTTCTAAATAAAATATTTCCTCTAAAGCACATTGATAATAAAGGGATAACTGGATCTTTCCAGAACAAAGAAATATATTTTTCATTTATTACAAATCCTTTTTCCAGGACTTTGAATAATGTAAAAGAATCCCTTTTACAAGCAAAAATAAATCAGATTGATTTTTTACAAAAAGAAATATTTTCTTTAAAAATACAAGATAGGATAAACAATCCAAAATTACAGGATAAGATCAACATGATTAATAATCAATTTACGTTGACTTCTTTATGTGGACTTTGAGCCCAATTTGTGATATCATCTTCTGCTTCATTAGAAACAGTTCTAGCATATGATGCTGATGATTCAGTTTTTTTGTTAGATTCCTCTTTTGAGGCTTTATAAGCCAAAATTTCCTTATAAAGGATATTATCCAATGTTTTAAGCTATAAGCTTACGACTTCCGATTTTGGATATAACCCTCGGATTTTGATTACCTCTTCCTCTATAAGAGGATCTTCCTCTTCTTCCTTGCTCCCAAGGAATCATTTCTGAAAAAATTATCCACATGAGATCTTTATTTTTTGTTGTTGTAATAAACAAATTTTAAATTTGCAAAAAGAAATGTGAAGATTAATATTATTAATCTTGTTTCTTTTTGTTTGTGATCTTAAAAAATTATTTTCTTGGATCTCTCTTTTGACCACTTCTTGATTATTAATCTGAAGAGTGCGGTCTTCTATCATCTCCTGAATTTATAGGAGAGCCTTTTTAACTGGTCCCTTTGAATGAGCCATTAATTTAAGTATTCTCTAGTAAGAAAATCAGGGAGACTATTGTCACTACCCTTTTTATAAATAATTTCAAAATCAAAAGGGGCTAAATGAGACTGCCATCGAGCAAACATTTGTTTTGAAACATCATGTTTGAAGTCTTTAGCAAACATAAATTTAGCCGCTTGGCAATCTGTTTTTATAATAATATTTTGATTGTATAAATCATCTTGAAATTTTAAAACAAATTTTACTATTGCTAGAATCTCTTTTGCAATAGTAGCATAGTTCTTCTGGATGTTATTCCATTTTCCTGAATGGAATCTTACCAGACTTTCTTGTTTATTTATTGGTGAAATAATCTACATAGATGATATCCTTGTATTTTCTAAAGATATTGAAACTCATTTTAAACATCTTGATATATTCAAGAATTTAATTATAAAAAACGGTTTAGTCATTTCCATATATATATATATATATATATATATATATATATATATATATATATATATATATATCTTAAGTTAACGTCAAAATTTGTCTTAAAGAAAGATCTTTTAAAATGGGCACTTTAAATAAAACACTACAATTTATTTATATTAAACCTAATATAGGTAGTCTTTTTACAAAGTTTATAGAAACAAACTAATCTATATAAATAGTTTAAATTGAGATTTAAATAAAAAACAAGATGGTTTTAAATCCCACTTATGTAATTTGAATCAATACTTTCAAATTTTGACCTTACACTCCTATTTTGACTTTCTGAGTCAACAAGAACATTTCCCACTAAATTTGACTCTAAAAAAGTCAACAAAAACCGAATTCCTAATACCACATCATCGAATTCAAGGAGGTTACTGCCTTTGTGATCATTCAGAAACGTTATGGGATTAAAACATAATACTCTTGAGGATTTGTTTTGCGTTTAAATCAACCCAACCAACCAAACCCGTCAAGTTGACTTTCTAAGTCAAACATAGCCCGAAATCAGTGTTGGGTCTGAATATGTGAGGCTGACGCTTATCAAATAAGTATAACTATTGGTGTCACCGAATAGATGGATATTCGGGATGTGTAACCGTGAACTGGGTTCACGGTTTGGGTCTTGGGCCGGCCATGGGCCGAGAACATGTATTATGGGCTTAGTTTGTTTAGGCTTAGTATAAATATATGTTTATGTAACCTAATTTAGGAGAGCCACCAGAAACCGTTTCTGAGAAAGTTAGACGTGAGGAAAAACCGTGTAGAGAGCTAGCAGTTGTTGTTTTAGTTTTCTCTGTAATTCCGTTAGCAATATACGAGTATCACAAGTGAATCCGTGTGTTCTTGAATCACCACAATCAATAGTTTCCGCCTATCGATTGTGAGACTTGATATCATGTTATTATTCGTGTGTTCAATCGAAGATCCATAAAGATTGGGGACTTACAATTGGTATCAGAGCCATTAAAGTCATTCAAGGCTCGGTTTAGATATCAACGATTCAAGAATTATGATTTGAGGTATTGTTTACTGTTTTCGATTGTTTGTTGTTACTAATCGGTTGTGTTCATGTCTATTTTTCATCTTTTCTACTGAGAATCAAGAAATTAGTACTATTTTTCGTGAAATCGCTGTGATTTGCTGCTGTCTTGGGAGGAGTTTTTGTGTTAAAATTCGTCAAGGAATAAGATTAGGATCATCATTGTGTTCTTCGTGTTCTTAGGAACAGATTGAATTTCAAAATTTGAAATTCCTAAATTATCGGATCTTATTTTGGAAACTGGATCAGTCTAAGATTTTATCTTAGGAAAGGTCTTCGAGTCCAGGTTCACGGGTTGAAGCAATCTTCTGTTAACATCATGAGATCTAGTTCACGGCAAGGCTTTACGGCTAGTCTACTCGGTTCAGTTTTATGGGAAAACTAGTTCACGGGTTATTTATTAAAGTACCAAGTTCACGAGCTCCAGCTCTAGTTCACGGGTTAAGCTTCTCGGTATTAAGTTTACGGTTTTGCTATTCGGGTTTTGTTTCACGGGTTGAAGTCTGGTTCACTGCTCATAACTGGTTTATGATGCATTTCGTTTCACGGCTAAGTACAAGTTCCCGGTATTGACCCAGTTCACGGCTGAGATTCAGTTCTCAGTATCTCTAAGTTCACGGCTTTCTCTCAATTCACGGTTTAGTACCAGTTAAAAAAATATCGGATTTTGAGAGATCGTTTATACTTCTAATCGGAGTTGTTTTTGAAAAGTTGAAAATATCGGATATTTTTTTTAAAAATTTTGGCTGGAAAATATTGAAAATTTTCTTGGTCAAGATTTTGAGAGGACGGTTACACAACCATTCGGATTTTCTTTTGAGAAGTTGACAATATTGAGTTTTCAATTAAAAGTCTAGAGGGAAAAGGTTTCAGTATCTAGCAAGGTTCTCAAATTCAGAATGTTTTCTACATTTGGAGCAGCAGGAACAACTTCTTCATCTTTAGGTTCAATTCCACCTGAGGTAACATCTAGTCCTGTTCTAAGTTGTGTATTGATAAGGTGGAGATGTTTAAAAAGGAAAATGCTGATTTGAGGTTTGAAATTGAAAATCTGAAGTATCATAAATCTAAATTTTCTAAAACTGAAAAGGCTTACAAAGATGTAATATAAGCTAGTAAGAAAGATATTTCACTTTTAAAAGAACAACTAAGTCAGAAATGTTATGTGTTAACTGATGCAAAAGAAGAGATTAAAAGATTAGATACTGAATTAGAAAAGGCAAAATCAAATTTTAATGAAGCAAAATTCAAAGTATAATTCTTTGGTCAGTCAAGTAAGGTAGTTGATATGCTTGAAACTCAACTTTACAAGCCGGGTAAGGGGAGCAAAGGGTTTGGATATAATAACGTGCCTCCTCTGTTCGACGGAAACTGTACCATTGTTCCTCCCTCTGTTGAGGAACAAGTAAAGGAGTTCTTCATGCTCATTCCTGGAAATCTGCCAAGCTCTGATGGATCATCATCCTTAGCTTCAACTGTTAAATGTGTGAACTATTCTGATGCTTCTACTTCATGTGCAGAAAAAGTAGAGATCGAGGAATGTGATAGTGAAAATGATGAGTATGAAGAGGCGTGTTTTTACAAAAATAAAATTAATGCTAATTTAATTTTCAAAAATAAAACTGATACTTCCAAGAGCACTGCTTCTAAGAGCAACAAACCCTATGTGCAGGCTTGGAAAAATGGTTCTACAAATTCAAAATTGCCTGCATATAGTGATGGAAAAACTAGATCTGTTAAACCTGTCACTGATAATATTGTTAAGTATTCCAACAGGGACCAGTACAAGCTGAAGGAGAAAAGCAAGCAGGTTGAAAAAACCAATGGTCAGTGTTCACATCTCAAGTGCTTCACCCCAAGCACTTCACCAAAGCTGAGTTTTATACAAAGTATGATCATCGTCATAAGAGGTTTGAACAAGACCATGCTCAGAAAAACATGAAGTATGCAAGCTGCTTAAAGAGAAGATGTGATCAATCTTACCATTTACAATCATCATCATCTTCAAACAGATTGGGATATGCTACTTATGATAAGAAGCAAACATGCTACACATGTGGCAAAGCCGGTCACATACTAAGACATTGCATGCATCGTCCTTATGAGTCATATTACATGAAAAATCAGAGGACTACACCGAGGGATAGAACTTACTCTAAGCTAATGAAGGTTCACCAGCCAAAGGCAATGAAAAGTCAGACTCCCAGAGTTAAGCCCTCTGATGGTGACTGGAATGTTGCAAAGAGAAACAGACAGGCTTATTTTGAAAGACAAAAAGTTAAACAAAATAAGCAAACTGTGAAACCAAAAGTCTCAGTTTCAAAAGAAACAAAACCGTTTGTTCAATCAAAGCATGTCTGGAAGGCTAAGGAAAATGTTGTCGCAACACTTGTCCTTAATTCTAAAAATGATATGTGTTTGCAGGAAGTGTCGTATATTGATGCTTCAGGAATGCCCAGGTCAACTATGGCTTGGGTACCTACGTCTAACTAATCTTCTCTTTCATGAAGGGACAACCAAGGAAGACTGTCAACAACCAGAGTGGTGTGTTGATAAGGGTTGTTCCAGGCACATGACGAGTGACATCTCTCTGCTTCATACGTTAATACTTTAACGGAGGGTATGCTTCCTTGTAGGAGATAAGGGAGGTAAGATCAGCAATAAAGGTACAATTTACTTTGGTACATTATGCTTTGAAAATAACGAGTCTTTGAAATTTGAGAATGGTTACAAAAAGATTTTTCTTTATAGTTTAAATTTGTACATTTTTTAATTTTAATGCACAAATTTAAGGGGAGATATGAGAAAAATTCAAAAAGATTGTTTTAAAGCTTATAAATGTAAAGACGAAAATACAAAAAGAGTTTGCTTTTGAGGTTATTTAACAGAAAAATAAAAAAATATGGTTTGTGTCTGAGTCGGAAGGTTTGCAATTAAATGGGAAGTGATATGAACGTTCGTTTCTTAAGGCTAGGATCAACACATGTAAGACATTAAATTGAAAAGGCTAGGATCAATGTCGGATATGTTGATAGGCTCTGCATGTGATACACTTGAAAAAAATAGTATTATGGCCTTAGTGGGGAACATCTCATAAATTAGTGTAATTTGTTATTCCTATTAATAATCGAGAACTTAAACATAAAGGTTGATGAACTGTGGATAACCCTTGTTCTATTGGGATTGCACTAACCGGGACCCTTCACAAAGGGGTTGCGAGCTTGACTTAATACAAGTCTGTGAATATTATATATATAAATAGTTAAAAGACATGCATTGACATGCAATAGGTGAAAAGACACTCAATGATAGTGCAAAGCTAATCTGCAAAGCAAAGCAAAATTTTGAGCAAAAAGACACGCAATGTTAATGTCGTGCTATAAGAATAAATTTAAAAGGTATGCAATGCCATACATCAAAAAGATATGTATAAAGACGTACATATTATTATTGTAAATATTTTTATTTTTGGGAATGTGTGACTGGGAAGGGATCTCTTGTCAAGGCATGTAAGTCCGTAGTGCTATGACCCTGAGCTTCTAATGATTCTGAACATGTAAGCCTGTAGTGCTATGTTTTTAATCAAATTTTGTAAGAGATTCCCTGAAACGTTGCATAAACCTGTGCTAGTTATGATCATTTAGTTATTATTTAGGCGCTCAAAAGATCACGAGGAAGGGAAGGTTTACCTGATAAGCTGTGGGGTCCATTAAAGTTCATCAAGAATTCACTTAATTCATATTCATTTAAATACAAGTTTCTGATATATGAGTGTGGGACACATTAAGTCGTAGCTCACTCCACCCAAAACATGATAAATTAAATCACAATGTAAAACTTAGGTTTGAAGCTAAAGCATGAGCTTAAAAGGATCTGAATATTAGCAATCCACTAGACCCGTCTGAGTAGAAAATACGTGCTGAAAAATGCTTCTTGGTCTGCCTATAGAACGATTTGATCCTATTGCAAACTTCCTAAAGGCTCATTGTTACATGTCTGTGTTAATTTCTGTTAGTTTAAATTTGTGTTGCAATTTGTTAAAGAAAATTCCAAAAAGATTTTATTTCAAATTTTATCTTTAATTTTAATTCAGTATAGTTTAGTTTTTAGCTTTTTATATTTTATTTTATTTTATTTTACTTTGGTTTTATCTTTATTAAAAATTGACCACTCTTGGATTTAAAGACTTATTATCAAAAGAGCTGAAATTTCAAAAGGTTCGATAGTACGTGGATGTACTAAGTATTCATGTGGATACTGAATTCCCTAGTGCATACTAATGTCTGCTTACAAAATTTCTGAGAATTTACAGGATTTGTTTCAAATCAAGAACTAGGGGCTAAAGAAGAATGAAGTGTTGTCAGTTGCAGACAAGCTTGAAGTACCTCAACAACAGAATGTACTCGAGTCAGAAGAACAATATACGTTTTTCATCTTCCGACAATGAAAGTACACATGGATCTGCTTGAAAGAGAAAGAATGAAAAAGAAAAGAGCTACTGAGAATCCTCCTCTCACATTCTCTTTTAGCAAGATGATCAAGCAAATGCCGATTAGTATCCACATGAGGATCTAACTCCAAGAGAAGAAAGAGAGACCCAAGTTTGAGAGTTTAGCTAAGTCGAACTTTACTTACACCAACATCGACACCACATCAACAACCATAGATTCTAATGACAATGTTGTATGCTGGAAGTGGTGATCACAGTGCTACATTCGAGTTATGAAGATCATTTGATAGCATCAGCCTAGGGGGAGATTGTTGGGTCTGAATATGTGAGGCTAACGCTTATCAAATAAGTATAACTATTGGTGTCACCGAATAGATGGATATTCGGGATGTGTAACCCTGAACTGGGTTCACGGTTTGGGTCTTGGGCCGGCCATGGGCCGAGAACATGTATTATGGGCTTAGTTTGTTTAGGCTTAGTATAAATATATGTTTATGTAACCTAAATTAGGAGAGCCACCAGAAACCGTTTCTGAGAAAGTTAGACATGAGGAAAAACCGTGTAGAGAGCTAGCCGTTGTTTTTTTAGTTTTCTCTGTAATTCCGTTTAGCAATATACGAGTATCACAAGTGAATCCGTGTGTTCTTGAATCACCACAATCAATAGTTTCCGCCTATCGATTGTCAGACTTGATATCGTGTTATTATTCGTGTATTCATTCAAAGATCCATAAAGATTTGGGACTTACAATCAGTTTCCATTCACAGATTTTAAACATGGTAAATGGCCTATAATCATGCGCACACGTTACAGGAACGCGTTCCAGCTCAAATCATAACCCAATTCAATGGAAATCAAGGGTATTGAACCTATAACCATCCCGTAGCCGTATTCCCCCAAATCCAGAATCAATCATACGTTTTTAATTGAAGTTGAGCATTAACATCGACCCAGACACACTTGCAATACCCCCCTTACACTCCCTAAACGCTCAAACCCATCTCAAACCACCTCTGGAACACGACTTGCAGGCAAAGAACATCGGACCTATCCACCGGTTGTTCTCGATCATTCCTCAACCATCGCATGTAATTTTTATGCTAATGTATGCAGTTTGACTCATAGACCAAAAGCCCCATGGTTCTAAGGTCGATTATTACTTAATTCAATCGATTGCAGAGCTAGGGTTGTGACTTGCACGATTTAAAGAAGATGATGGAGGGATTGGGCTGTTAGTTTTAAAATAAACAATCCTTATTCTGATCAAGGCAATAACCCAGATCAACCGGTTAAGTCACTCCCTTCCCTCATGTCAGGTCGCGAGTTCGAACCCGGTGCTGCCCATTTCTTTTTAATATTTGTTTTTCCTTAAGTTATACTCGCATATACACATATAAATTTATACCATCATGCATATAAACTCATGTAATTTTATAAAACACCATTTTCTAAACAATGAGATACTCATACTTATTCTAATAAATCAAAATGTAAACTTTCAAGAGAACGAGTGTATTTAAATCTAATAAACCTAAATTTATTTAAAACCACATCTTTAACAAATTATTTTATCTAAAACCCTTGTTTTATAAGTTATAATTTGAATATAATTCTAAATTTTTCCTTGTTGTAAATATTTTCACATCCTTTTTGTTATGGGTTAAATTTTAGGTAGGATCCTGAATCTAGCATTACCTGGAATCCAAGATCTGGTAACTTCGGTATCCCTAATCTTAATACTACTAACGATTATATGTCCTCTATTTCTTTTATTGTTTACAGGAAGAACGTGTGCAATCACTAGTGCCTAAAGACTCGGACGTGGACCACGTGTAGAATGTGTGAAATACGCGTAGATAACCTTGCAACCGTCACAAGATTAAGATAGGGTCAAAAGCTTCAATCTCGGATAGTTAGTTATAGATAATTTGTATTTAATTACCGATGAGATCGTATAGGAAATACAACAACACACTCGCAACTCTTGTAACATATAGCATATCATGATTTGTTCCCTTTGTACTCGATAATTTCAGTTTTATACAAGCTATCAAGGCGCCCACCGTGGGGCAAGTGGTGCTTTTTATCTTCAAATCTTTGTTAAAGTTTGTGTTTAACCACTATCTTTTGTAAAATGTCGTCCCAATCCAAAAATATTTCTGTTTCTGCTCCTTCTTCAACCTCTGGCTAGTCAGCCCTATTCCTCCTCTTCCTCAATTCCAGAAAAAGAGTGACAATCAGCCGAGGAAGACTACTCCTGTGGGTTTTTCGGGATCCGGAATATCCGCTAGCACACCTGTGCTCGCTTCAAACGATGAAATTCTCAAGTTATTCTCTGAAGTGAAACAACAGATGGAACAGCAGAAAAAGACCAATCAAGTGATATTTAGAGAGCTTGAAAAAGTAAAAAGAGTCAAAGAAACCGGTGGAAGTGATGACTCCATTACAACCAAGGGCTTTGAACTTTGACTATAAGGGATCTTCTAGGATCTATCAGGGAGATTTATTGCCCATGAGGACAGGAGTCACAACTGTTGGTCCAACTCCGGTTGTCAGGGTTTCTGCAAGCCAAGATCTTGGATTTACTCCAAGATCATCTTTCAGAGATACCGGCATGGGTAACACGTTTAATAACTTTTCAAATGCTAATGAATCTGTGCAGGATACAGGGATCACTCCTTCAATGGCGAAAGAGTTGAAAAAACTGAGAGAAATGATCTCCAGTGTGCCTGGTGTAGTGCAACCCATACCTGAGATGTCCGCTACCAGCCACAGGACCTCCAGATTCTCTCCTCCCATTTGTGATGCAGAGATCCCCAAGCGCTTCCAAATTCCCAACATTAAGCTATATGATGGGACTATGGATCATGAGGAACATGTGGCGCAATATAGAGAGAGAATGGAGATCAACCCCATTCCTTTGGACCTGAAAGAGGCTTGCTTATGCAAAGGCTTCGGTTCTACTTTAACAGGATCAACCTTAAAATAGCTACTTAATGTTCCTCCATATTCTATTACTTCGTTTGCTTATTTAATTAATTTATTTAAATGCCAATTCTTTTGCAGCAGAACTTTTGAAAGATTGACAAGTGACCTATACAGGGTAATTCAAAATCTCGAAGAATCCCTCCAAGATTATGTCAGCAAGTTTGGGGAAGAATCCCTAGATATCCCGAATCTCGACATGACCACTACAGTCCAAGCCTTCAAAATGGGATTAAGGAAGGATTCTCAATTTTATGAAGAACTTGTCATGAATCCTTGTAGGAATCTTGACAAAGTCAGAAACAGGGCATTAAGATTCATCAGACTTGAAGATGATAAGAAGATTCAGCAAAGAATGGATGCTCCAACCAGTTATAGTCAACCTAATCCGAAGACAGAAACTACACCCTTCAAACCATATAGATCCAAGCCATATTCCAAACCTGATAATCACAGAGTCAACGATGTGGAAGATGACAAGGAAGAAGAAGAAGAATACCCTAAGTTATTTGAATATTTTTTTTTCACTTGATACAACTGGTTTGTCATATGTCATGCAGGATCTCGGAGATAAAGCCAGATGGCCTCGTAACTTCGAAAAGAATGCTGGGGGCAAAGACAAATCCAAGTGGTGTGCCTTCCATGAAGATTTCGGACACATCACCAAGGATTGCATTGCCCTATAAAAAGAAATAAGCTATCTCTTGAGCAAGGGATACCTTAAGGAATTTCTGGGCAAAGGGAATAAGCAAATCCGGGACCACGACTGTCACACCCCCAAATTACACTAACGGAGTTTTACCGATTGGTGCGTGACAAACCAGGATCTCAGTCATTAGTTACATCAAACGACACTATATGGGACTCAAATTGAAGTAATATAAAAGTTCAGAGTAAATGCGGAAGCGATGAATAAAAGAAGTAAATGCGCAAAACAAACGCGCTTGATGTCTAGATCAAAACAAACTAACTACGACAGTCTAAATGTCTTGATTATTAACTAAGGTAATATTAGGACTCCATGAATGTCCTATTCGTGCACATGTGCCTTAGCTTAGCGACTTGAGAAAACATGTAAAAAAAGTGTCAATACGAGGTTGGTGAGTTCACATGTTTTAATAAAGTCATAGAAGCATTTAACAGATTAAAGTACATTTAATATATATATTAACAGGTAGCTAACCCATGTTTATGTATGCTATTACGCTCGCAACCGTAAACTGACTGTTTGAATGCCTCCCACCAGGCCTATCAATCATGGTGCACGTTTAGGTCAATATTGCACCCGTTAGATATCCAATCCAGTTAGCGCGACTAACGCGGGTGAGGTTTGTCGAACTCAGTAGTACTACCCAACATACCTCACCATTCTCATATTTAAACGGTTTGATGTGAGGACTTTCATGATAGAGTTTACGCATAGTCATAACAAGTGATACATAATGAAGTACAAAAATCAAAAAGTGTTTACGTCATATTTTCTCCCCCAGTTTAAAAGAAATAAAATGGGCCGTGAAAACTCACCTGAGCTGCGAGTGAATTGATAGCACCACACAAGGATGCAAGTAGGAAACACAAGAGTTTTCCTGCGAACTGTCTACATATGCCCTAAAATTATAAGCATAATAGTTAGGGATACAATAGGATTTTGTGACGACGACGAAGAATGATTGGATGTCCTAGATACACTTACGATCATAATATGTCCATGGGAATAAAGGTTCCTTAATTTACTTATTAAGATAAACCCGTTTTGTGTCGAATGATTCTAATTACAATAATAATATGTAATAAATATATTCGTACGCTTGCACCATTAAAGTAATGGCTAGAAAAATAATATAACTAATATATTATTTTTAGAGGAATAACCTGATTATTTAAAATATGTGACACAAATAATAAAACTATCATTTTTATTCGGATCATAATCCTATGGATAATAATATAAATACATATATTATTTTTAGTTTGAAACATTTCACGAAGTTTATAAACGAGGTGAAAATAATAATAATATATTATTTTTAATAGGAGTAATGGGTCGAAAATAATATAAATATATTATTTTATTCGGAGTTGCGGTTTGAAAATAATATAAATATATTAGTTTAAAAGTGTGAAATAATATTAACAATGGGTTATAAAACCAAACTCGAGCCTACGGGTGGCTTCCGGGTTCAAAACCTGTTAATATACTAATATAATAATATAGAGAGTGCTTTTATAATTAAAATAATAATAAAAACTGCTCAAAAAAACAAATGGGGGTTGTGGGACTCGAACCCGGGTCCCCTCCCCAACAGCCCCAAGACTTAACCAACCCGCCCGTTAGGGCAATCGCAACAAGGAGCCCGTTTAAATGGTTTTGACACATAAGCTGACTGTGTTCTCCCCCCACCCCCCCCCCCCCCTTACGAACTGAACTCAACCACCAGTCCCAAATCCAACGAATTCAATCACGATTGATCTTAAAAGCATAGGGGTTTTGATTCTCAACGAATTTCTAACCTATGGTTAAGTTTAATTGCAAAACTAACAAGTTAAGGTGGGTTAATTACTCGATTTAAATCCTGAAGCCCTAGTTCATAAACACGAAATCAGTTTGACTAATTCTGATAATATTGTTTGCTGGAACCATAGGGCTTTCGAAGAGTGAAGGATTGCGATTCTAGCCATACAGGTTAATTGGATTGAGATCGAGTTGAGGATATGGTTCGATTAAACCCGAATTCGTATGAAACCTTGAATTGGTTCATCCTTAATTCGATGATATAAGCCTTAATTAGTTTAGGGCTTTTGTTATAGATATGGAAACGAGTCTGAGGATGCATTTGGTTACCTGATTTTAGTTTGAATTGATAGAGTTTTATTAGAACCCCGTCGCGAGTTCGACGAGTTGGTCCCCGGCGTCTCCTGCTGCGATTCCGGCGAAATTGACGTAGGGAAAATGATCAGAGAGGCTCGGCTTAGGTGAGCATGGTGCTAGACTTCCAAGATTTTAGGCCAAATGATCTAATTGATGAATTTTTGTCAAGAGGTCGACGGTTACGGGATAATGGACGTAATTGGGTTTTAATTCAAATGAATTGCTTCGTTAATGCCCCTAATGATGTCGTTTAAGGTGTTTAATGCGAATTTTGATTACTGGTTCCACGAATTTCAACTGAGTTATGCGAATTTTGATTAGGAAGCATTATGGTTTGACTTTAAAAAGTCAACAGGAGCAAAACTCTTCAATTTTGACTTTCAAAGTCAACAAACATGAGTTTAGGGTAATTACATAACTTGCCCTTGTAACTATTGTGTGTATTAGGGTTTTAATAGTGACAAGTTTAGTCCTTGTGGTTTGAGATTAGCTAACATGGTTAAGAGATAACGGAATTCGAGTTAACGGGGTTAACCCGAAATAGTCGGATGTCATATCATCTCCTAGTTGAAAGAATTTTCGTCTCGAAAATTAAAATAATAATAATAAAAAAAAATTTCTGAGGTGTCTCATCATCCCCTAGTTGAAAGAATTTTCGTCCCAAAAATTAGAATAGTACCTTAAGAGTTTGACGTGGAGTGCTTGAATAGAAGAGGATACTTGCGCATCATCTGATCCTCACTCTCTAACATGAATTCCGGTCCGCTTTCGAGTTCCAACGAACTCTGACAATATGGATTTTATTGTGTTTGAGCATTTTGACTTCCCTATCAATGATTTCTAATGGTTCTTCAATGAAACGCAATTGTTCATAGATTTGCAGTTCCTTAAGAGGAACAGCGAGTGTCTTGTCCGCTAGACATTTCTTCAAGTTCGAGACATGAAAGACGTTGTGTACACCACTAAGTCCTTCAGGTAGGTCCAGTTGATACGCTACTGGACCAATTCTCTTCACTATCTTGAATGGCCCAACATAACGAGGATCTAGTTTACCTCATTTCCCAAAACAAATGACACCCTTCCAAGGTGAGACTTTTAACAAGACCATATCCCCTACTTGAAATTCTAACAGCTTACGACGCTTATCGGCATAGCTCTTTTGACGGTCACGAGCTGCTGCTATACGATTTCTAATTTGAACGATTTTCTCAGAAGTTTCAAGTACAAGCTCAGGACACGTAAGTTGACTATCTCCAACCTCGGCCCAACAAATAGGAGAACGGCATTTCCGTCCATATAGTGCTTCAAATGGAGCTACCTTGATGCTAGTGTGATAACTGTTGTTGTAGGAGAACTCCACCAACGGTAGGTGAGACTCCCAAGTGTTACCGAAATCAACCACACAAGCTCGTAGCATATCCTCCAGGGTTTGAATAGCACGCTCCGTCTGGCCATCAGTTTGGGGGTGGTATGCTGTGCTCATATCTAGATGCATGCCTAAAGCTTTATGTAACAATTGCCAGAAGCGGGAGGTGAATCGTGCATCACGATCCGAAATGATAGAGATTGGCACACTGTGCCGAAAGACTACTTCTTTCCAGTAAATACGAGTAAGCTTCTCCATTTTTTCTGTTTCCTTGATTGCTAAGAAGTGGACTTTGTTAAATGATCGACGATTACCCATATGGTATCACACCCGGTAGGAGTTCGTGGCAATTTTGTGATAAAGTCCATGGATATCTATTCCCATTTCCACATGGGAATCTCCGGTTGCTGGAGTAGAACGAAAGGATTTTGATATTCAACTTTGACCTTTACGCAAGTCAGACACTTGCTCACATAGGTGGCTATATCGGCCTTTATCTTTGGCCACCAATACAGCACCTTTAGGTCATGGTACATCTTGTCAGAACCTGGATGAACGGAGTAACGAGATTTATGAGCTTCATCCATGATTAGTTCCCTTAAGTTCCCAAATACTGGAACCCATATTCGCTCGGCAAAGTAGCGAATGCCGTCAGATTTGACCTAGAGTTGTGCTTCCATACCGCATGTAGCTTCCAGCGGTAGGTTTTCCTCCTTCAGGGCTTCAAGTTGAGCACTACGGATTTTGTTAGGTAATCCAGGGTGAATAGTAAGTTGTAACGCTCGAACTCGTTTGGGCTTGGTTTCCTTTCGACTTAGGGCATCAGCTACAACATTAGCTTTACCCGGATGATACCGGATCACACAGTCATAATCATTCAAGAGTTCGACCCAACGACGTTGTCTCATGTTTAACTCTTTCTGCTCGAAGATATGCTGAAGACTCTTATGATCGGTGTAGATAGTGCACTTGGTGCCGTATAAGTAATGTCTCCATATCTTATGAGCGAAAACTACGGCTCCCAACTCTAGGTCATGAGTGGTGTAGTTTTTCTCGTGGATTTTCAGTTGACGATAAGCATATGCGATCACTTTCTCTCGTTGCATTAACACACAACCAAGACCCTGAATGGATGCATCGCAATACACCACAAAATCATCCGTTCCCTCTGGAAGAGCAAGGATAGGTGCACTACAAAGTTTCTGCTTAAGGAGTTGGAATGCTGACTCCTAGGTGTCGCCCCAGTTATAGGCTTTACCCTTCTGACTTAATTTAGTGAGAGGTTGTGCAATCTTAGAAAATCCTTCGATGAATCGGCGATAATAGCCAGTTGATCCCAGAAATTGTTGCACCTCTGTTGGAGTCGTCGATGCTGCCCAATTCTTGATGGCTTCTATTTTAGATGGATCGACATGTATTCCGTTCTTGTTAACCACATGTCTTAAAAATTGAACTTCACGAATCTAGAATTCGCACTTGGAAAACATACAACTGTTCTTGCTTAGCAATTCCAGAATCAAACATAGGTGCTCCTCATGTTCTTCCTTGTTCTTGGAATAGATGAGGCTGTCATCAATGAAAACGATGATGAATATATCAATGAAGGGTTTACACACGTGGTTCATGAGGTCCATGGACACAGCGGGTGCGTTGGTTAATCCGAAAGGCATGACCATAAACTCATAATGGTCGTACCTAGTTCTAAAGGCAATCTTAGAGATGTCCTCATCTCGGACTCTCAATTTATGGTAACTAGATCTGAGATCTATCTTGGATTAGATGCTTGACCCTCGGAGTTGATCAAACAGATCATCTATGCGGGGTAGAGGATAACGATCGTTGATCGTCACTTTGTTCAGCTCATGATAGTCGATGCATATTCGGAAAGTCCCGTCTTTATTCTTGTCAAATAGGACTTAAGCTCCCCACGGCGATGAGCTAGGTCGGATGAAACCTTTATCCAACAACTCTCGCAGTTGTATAGATAGTCCTTGTAATTCACTAGGTGCAATTCTGTAGGGTGCCCGAGCAAGAGGCGCTGCTCCGGATGCTAGGTTAATTTGAAATTCAACTTGACGATGAGGTGGAAGACCAAGTAGGTCTTCGAGAAATAATTCTGGAAATTCATGAACTATCAGGGTGTCATCTATCTTCTTTTCTTCGGATGATTGCTCAGTGACAGTGTCAGAATAGTAGTATGGCCCTTTCGCAGGCACTTCTGCGCTTTCATAAAGGGTATGATGTCCACGACTGCACCAACCCCTTCGCTTTGGGCAGAAATATTTTCTCCTCTAGGGAGAGGAAGGCAAACAATTTTGTCACAACAGATGGCCTCAGGATTGGTTCTTGGATAACCAATTCATACCGACAATAAGGTCGAAACTACCAAGTGTAACTGGCAGAAGGTCAATGTCAAGCCTATGACTAGCCAATCCTAGTTTACATCTCTAAGAATGTGAGTTGCTTTGATTATTTGACTGTCCACTATTCCTATAGGGTACTTAGTTCCTAATAGAGTTGGAGTACGACTGTACCAACACAAAATTTGTGAAGACATGCTGAGACCCTTACTGAGACTCGTGCTTATAATGTAAGTGTTGGTCGATGCAAAGGTCAAATGAGGAGGTTCACATGTAGGAAAGAAGATTTCAATGAAATATAGATTCCAGTAATACAAGGAATAGGTTGTCTGTTTAAGTAATTGCGTTCAACTGATGGTTGGTTAGGTAAAATCCTCGTTTCCTAATGTCATTGGATCATTTCATGAAGAAAGAAATTCGTTTACAGGATTGAATATGCTGGGGTATAATTCGAATTAGACCAAGGATTAGTCACCGGATAAGGCAATAGGGTCAAATGAGATTTATTATTGGAGCGTAAGGGATAACGTGTTAGCTTAGAGGGAATTCTTCAAATTCCGCTTACATACTTGTAGTCGATAGGTTTGCCATGAGATTCTATTAGAGTTTCAATAAAGATGGTTTCTGTGATCATGTTTAGATGAGTGTCTTCATTTCACTAAGACTCTTACATGAGTGAGAATAACATTGATGGATTCCATTGATGATAATTCAGTGTGTCCGTAAACATTTTCAACATGATAGTCGCGTCTATCAGCTGTTGAATGAGTTTAACGATACCAACTAGTCGTTGAGTGGGTTATGAGAGTTTCTACAGACAGTGGAAACTTAAGTCTGTAAATCACTGATTAGGACCATCTATCCACACACTAGGTTTCACCAGGAACTTTCACCTCAAATTACTATTACGTGTGCACCCGTAATGAAAATTTGCTTTGCATGCTAACCCTAGTTCTCCCTGTCCTGTGTCATAATGTCTTTAGTTTGTATTACTAAGTATAGAGTGTTGTCAGATATGATATGTCATCGATAAGCTTAGTTATCAACCATAAGTTGATCAACTAGGACTCAAATTAGGATGCGTAGTCGGAAATCGTTTGATCCGAGTATTCACTCGAGTTGAAACACAATATGAGAGTCCAATCCAGCAAATTGTAGATGCGAACATGCACATGAAACAAACATACACATGAAATGCGACTTCGAGAAGTGAAACTAATTCATGGATACGAGTTACAGGAAGCGGCAATGTAGTCGTCCTTCCAACTAAGTCAGGATAGGGTTTGAGAATGAATGAGTAAGGCGTTCTCAGCCTTGTGGTCAATCTTTATTCAACAGAATATCGACCAAAGACGCGAGCCAATGGCTCGGGAAAGTGATGACATCTACATGGGATTCTGTAATAATGTGTGCAACGGTCTGCCTTCACTCGGCATATTGTTACTAGTGGGTACAATAGGGACTCGTCTCCGACGAACCCAACTCCCAAAGAGACATGTGCTAGTGCTGAGTGTCGTCCATAACATGGACCTGAGAAATCCCACCAAACCCGACAGGTGATGGTGGTGTAAGTGACTCCTCCGCATGCTCCGTCTCGCTGCCCTTGGACGGGAATGGATGTTGTTCTGGTGATTCCCCAAGTGTCGCCACTGGGAATGATGATGCAATGCAAATGATGTGTCCTTCGCCAACTAAGGGTGTTATGGATGGTATTACATGCTTGCACTGCAATGTATGTATAGATACTATGTGTACCATGTATGAGTGTTTGTGGCGTGTAACTAATGTGTGAGGTTATAGTCTAGTATGCAGTCCTAGTTCTCTATAACCAATGTTTCTGATACCAATCTGTCACACCCCCCAAATTCCACTAATGGAGTTTTACCGTTTTGTGCGTGACAAACCAGGATCTCAGTCATTAGTTACATCAAACGACACTATATTGGACTCAAATTGAAATATTATAAAAGTTCAGAGTAAATGCGCAAAACAAACGCGCTCGATGTCTAGATCAAAACAAACTAACTATGATAGTCTAAATGTCTTGATTATTAACTAAGGTAATATTAGAGCTCCATGCATGTCCTAATCGTGCACCTGTACGTTAGCTTAGCGACCTGAGAAAACATGTAAGAAAAGTGTCAACACGAGGTTGGTGAGTTCACAGGTTTCAATAAAGTCATAGAAGCGTTTAACAGATTAATGTACATTCAATATATATATTAACAGGCAGCTAACCCATGTTCATGTATGCTATTACGCTCGCAACCGTAAACTGACTGTTTGAATGCCTCCCACCAAGCCTATCAACCATGGTGCACGTTTAGGTCAATATTGCACCCGTTCGATATCCAATAGAGTTAGTGTGACTAACGCGGGTGAGGTTTGTCAAACCCAGTAGTACTACCCAACATACCTCGCTATTCTCATATTTAAACGGTTTGATGTGAGGACTTTCATAATAGAGTTTACGCATAGTCATAACAAGTGATACATAATGAAGTACAAAGATCAAAAAGTGTTTAGTTCATGTTTTCTCCCCCAGTTTAAAAGCAGTAAAAGTGGCCGTGAAAACTCACCTGAGTTGCGAGTGAATAGATAGCACCACACAAGGATGTAAGTAGGAAACACAAGAGTTTGCATGTGAACTGTCTACATATGCCCTAAAATTATAAGGATAATAGTTAGGAATACAATAGGATTTTGTGACGACGACACGGAATGATCGGATGTCCTAGATACACTTAGGATCAACGAGTAAACGAACGTGTCCATGGGAATAAAGGTTCCTTAATATACTTATTAGGATAAACACGTTTTGTGTCAAATGATTCTAATTACAATAATAATATGTAATAAATATATTCGTGCGTTTGCACCATTAAAATAATGGCTAGGAAAATAATATAACTAATATATTAATTTTAGAGGAATAGCCTAATTATTTAAAATGTGTGACACAAATAATAAAACTTTCATTTTTATTCGGATCATAATCCCGTGGATAATAATATAAATACATATATTATTTTTAGTTTGAAACGTTTCACGAAGTTTATAAACAAGGTGAAAATAACAAATAATATATTATTTTTAATAGGATTAATGGGTCGAAAATAATATAAATATATTATTTTATTCGGAGTCGCGGTTTGAAAATAATATAAATATATTATTTTAAAAGTGTGAAATAGTATTTACAATGGGTTATAAAACCAAACCCGAGCCTACAGGTGGCTTCCGGGTTCAAAACCTGTTAATATACTAATATAATAATTTAGGGAGTGATTTTATAATTAAAATAATAATAAAAACTGCTCAGAAAAACAAATGGGGGTTGTGGGACTCGAACCCGGGTCCCCTCCCCAACAGCCCCAAGACTTAACCAACTCGCCCGTTAGGGCAATAGCAACAAGGAGCCCGTTTAAATGGTTTTGACACATAAGCTGACTCTGTTCTCCCCCCCCATACGAACCGAACTCAACCACCAGTCCCAAATCCAACGAATTCAATCCCAATTGATCTTAAAAGCATAGGGGTTTTGATTCTCCACGAATTTCTAACTTATGGTTAAGTTTAATTGCAAAACTAACAAGTTTAGGTGGGGTTAATTACTCGATTTAAATCCCGAAGCCCTAGTTCATAAACACGAAATCAGTTTGAATAATTCTGATAATATTGTTTGCTGGAACCATAGGGCTTTCGAAGAGTGAAGGATTGCGATTCTAGCCATACAAGTTAATTGGATTGAGACCGAGTTGAGGATATGGTTCGATTAAACCCGAATTCGTATGAACCCTAGAATTGGTTCATCCTCAATTCGATGATATAAGCCTTAATTAGTTTAGGGCTTTTGTTATAGATATGGAAACGAGTCTCAGGATGCATTTGGTTACCTGATTTTAGTTTGAATTGATAGAGTTTTATTAGAACCCAGTCGCGAGTCCGACGAGTTGGTCCCCGACGTCTCCTGCTGCGATTCCGGTGAAATTGACGTAGGGAAAATGATCAGAGAGGCTCGGCTTAGGTGAGCAGGGTGCTAGACTTCCAAGATTTTTGGCCCAATGATCTAATTGATAAATTTTTGTCAAGAGGTCGACGGTTACGGTTTAATGGACATAACTGGGTTTTAATTCAAATGAATTCTTTCGTTAATGCCTCTAACGATGTCGTTTAAGGTGTTTAATGCGAATTTCGGTTACTGGTTCCACAAATTTCAACTGAGTTATGCGAATTTTGATTAGGAAGCATTATGGTTTGACTTTAAAAAGTCAACAGGAGCAAAACTCTTCAATTTTGACTTTCAAAGTCAACAGACATGAGTTTAGGGTAATTACATAACTAGTCCTTGTAACTATTGTGTGTATTAGGGTTTTAATAGTGACAAGTTTAGTCCTTGTGGTTTGAGATTAGCTAACAGGGTTAAGAGATAACGGAATTCGAGTTAATGGGGTTAACCCGAAATAGTCAGGTGTCACAACGACAAGATCCTACAAAGAGCCAAATCTCCGCCACCCGACGCTAAGGTAGTAGGTTATATTTCTGGTGGTTCTGACATTTGCGGTACTTCTTACTCTGTAGCTAAAAGAAATGCCAAAGAAGCCAAAATAGAGAAAGGAGACAGGCCCATCAGAACTTCCAGTTTGACAGAAGAGAAGGAAATCTCCTTCAACGAAGATGACAGGGATAATGTGCAGGATCCTCATCATGATGGTCTGGTGATCACCCTATATATTGCAAATCACTTCATTCGAAGGATACTGATCGATGGAGGGAGCTCAGTAAACATAATTCAACATGATGTCCTGAAAAGAATGGGGATCCCGGATTCCGAAATCATCTCCAAATCTGTAAACTAGTATCATTTAGCGGAGAGGTTAAAAACACAGTCGGAGAGATAAAGCTTCCGATATATATCGAATGGGTAAACACTATACAAAAATTTTGCATAATCGATTCTTTGTCTTGTTACAATATTGTTCTATGAAGACCCTGGATACACGATATGAAAACAGTACCTTCAACATATCACCAATGTGTCAAGATGCCAACTCCTTGGGGAGTAGTGAAGATCAACAACGATCGGCAAGATGCAAGATTGTTATACCTCTTCAATGAAAGCTTCAGCAAAGACTAGACAAGCATAGCAAATAAAGAAACAAGCCAGGGACGTCCTAGAGGCCAAGGAACAGGATGTTAAAGAGTTATCCCTAAGTCCAGAGGACCCTGACCTCAAGGTACTTATTGGAACCAGTATTCCTAAAGATATTGAGCAAAGCCTCGTAAGATTATTAAAGAGCAGAACTTCAACTTTTGCATGGAAGCATGAAGATATGACAGGTATTTTAAAGACATTATTACACATAAATTAGGACTTGATAACAGTTTCAGGCCTATACACCAAAAGATGATAAAATTCGCTCCAGAAAGAAATACAGTCATCTAAGAAGAAGTAGAGAGACTATTGAGAGCAAAAATGATAAAAGAAGTAAAATTCCCAAGATAGCTAGCTAATGTAGTGGTGGTCCATAAGAAAAATGGAAAGTGGAGAGTTTGTGTAGACTTCACATACCTAAACAAAGCATGTCCAAAGGATCCATTTCCTCTGCCACACATAGACTCAATGGTTGATGCTACAGTAGGCCACGAGATGCTAACATTCATGAATGCCTCATCAGGATTCCAAAAGTTCCAGATGGAACCATCAGATCAAGAGGATATTGCCTTCATGACTCCGACAGGTATCTATTGTTATATTGCTATGCCCTTTGGTCTGAAAAATGCTGGTGTTACATACCAAAGGCTGGTAAACATGATGTTCAAAGACAAACTTGGGGACACCATGGAAGTCTATATTGATGACATGGTGGTGAAATCAAAGAAAGTTGAAGATTATCCCAGAGATCTTGAAGAGGCATTGGATATCCTGGATCATTATAACATGAAGCTTAACCCTTCCAAATACCACGTTGGAGTGGGGGCAGGAAAATTTCTAGGATATATGGTGACTAAAAGAGGGATAGAGGCCAACCCTGAGCAGATCAAAGCAATAAAAAAGTTGAAGTCCCCAGCCAATACCAAGGATGTCCAAAGGCTAACTGGTAGAGTAGCAGCACTCAATAGATTTATCTAAAGATCCTCCGAAACTTGTAAAGAATTTTATGACATCGTAAAGAAAATAAGCGATTCGAATGAGAAGAAAAGCATGAACAGGCACTCTAATCATTAAAGGAGTATTTGTCCACAGCTGCTCTATTAATGAAACCTGAAGATGGAAAGTCATTATCCTTATACTTGGCGGTATCTTGACACTCTATAAGTGATGTCTTAGTCAAAGATCATGAAGGTCAGCAACATCCAGTATACTACGTAAGTACAAAGTCTACTTCCTGCAAAAACCAGGTATTCTCATTTAGAAAAATTAATATTAGCCTTAATAATGGCATCTACTAAACTTAGACATTATTTTGAAACACATGCTATGCATGTTAAGACTAAATATCCTATTAAGTGTGTTTTGAGAAAACCAGAAATGTCAGGAAGAATGGCCAAGTGGTCAGTCAAGCTCAGTGCCTATGATCTAATATACGAACCTAGAACAGCAATAAAGTCTCAAGCACTTGCAGACTTTGTGGTTGATTTCAGTAGTGATATCCAACATGAAGCAGATCTGGAAGTCCAACAGCTAGAAGAATCTACAACTAGAAGAATCTAAGGACAAATGGATTTTATTCACAGATGGTGCATCAAATATAAGAGGAACATGCCGGGGAATCATACTAAAATTGCCACAAGGGGACATATTACCCCAGTCAATAAGTTGTGAATTCCAGGCAACCAACAACGAGGCAGAATATGAAGCACTGATAGCAGGATTACAACTTGCTTGCGGTATGAAGATAAGGTATCTTCAGGTATACGTATATTCACTATTGATTACTAACCATTTCAATGGCTCGTATACAGTTAAAGGCGAGAGGTTAATCAAATACATCAAGATAGTTAAACAATTATCTACAAAGTTCGAAATGTTTAGTATAACACAGGTACCAAGACAAGACAACACTGAAGTTGATGCCTTAGCAAATCTTGCTTCGGCCCTCAAGATATCGGAAGGAACCACGATACCGATCATACATATCCTAAATCCAGCAATTGAAAAGAAAAACGACGTATCCAATACGAAAGCTGAAGAAGCAAATATTCGGGATCTCGAACCAAGCCAAGGATCCTGGATCACACCTATTAAAAAATATTTGCAGGACGGTGAAATACCAAAAGACGAAAAGAATCATAGAACTTTTCGCATGAGAATATCTCGATTTATAATATTACATGGTGTTTTGTATAGAAAATCTATTGCAGGTCCCTACTTGAAATGCCTGGAAGATCCTGAAGCACTTGAAGTCCTCAAAGATATACACGAAGGCGATTGCGGAAATCACACTGGGGGCAGAGCATTGTTCTTAAAGATCCTGAGGACAGGATACTATTGGCTGACGATGAAGAAAGATGCAATGGAATATCCCCAAAAGTGTGACACGTGCCAAAGGCATAGTAACATACTCCATCAACCAGCAGAACCCTTGTACATGGTTATATCTTCTTAGCCATTTATTAAAAGGGGAATGGATATAGTTGGCAAGCTCCAGAACGAACCGGGAGGAAAAGTATTTATGTTAGCAATGACGGACTACTACTCCAAATGGATCGAAGCCGAAGCATTCGTTCAAGTCAGAGAAAGGGAAGTCATATCCTTCAACAAGCGCAACATCTTAACGAGATTCAGGATCCCGGCAGAGATAATATGCGACAACGGATCTTAATTCATCGGCAAGAGAACGGCCAACTCCAGTTGGAATCATTTTGAGTCGTTTTCAAGATCAAATGGCTCATGCCATTTTTTATTTGGAACAAGACGCGGGAAGAGCCGTGGTTCCTGAGATTGTAAACGTGAGCTAATTTTGAAGCGGAAAATTCAAAGGCATGATGTTGAATAAAAAATTCGAGGGTATGCAAAGTCCTCCAAACCATAGGCATGATTTGGGCATAACTAAGACCGCTCTTCTGAAAGAAATCAGTGGAAAGAGGAGGAAACGGATAGGTAAATCCAAGAGAAAAAGGGAAATACAGAAAGCAAACCCAACTCTCCGACGTGAAATCAGCCCTGTTTTGGGATCAAAGGGCCTAAAAACGGTATTTTCAGGAAAAAAAACCCTCCAGATTTCAGGAATTGAATATCAAGGTCGGTAAATGTGCATCTTTCAGAGTCAGGGTTGACGATTAAGTTTTGACTAAGAAAGTCATCAGAAGGGGTAGACGAACGAGTACTCATTTTAGCCATTTTGGAAGCAAAAATCAGAAAAAGCGAGAAAAAGATTAAGCTTGTTACCTGGAATCCCAGAGAGAAGTTTGGAGAAGATGGAGTCGGAATAATGAGAAAAGAAGATGATTAAGAAAAGTAATTATAACCGCCTCGATCCATGACGCCTTACACCCTCGTTTCCCGCACCAAGTCTTATCAAGTGGCCGAATTAATTGAAAATTCGAAATTTAAAATTTTACATCTGTAATTTGTGATACAGCTGTCAAATTTTGGGGACAGTTGTTATGGGTTAAATTTCAGGAAGGATCCTGAATCTAGCATTACCTAGAATCCAAGATACTGGTAACTTCGGTATCCTGAATCTTAATACTACTAACGATTATATGGCCTCTATTTCTTCTATTGTTTGTAGGAAGAACGTGTGCAATCACTAGTGCCTAAAGACTCGGACGTGGAGCACGTGTAGAATGTGGGAAATACGCTTAGATAACCTTGCAACGGTCACAAGATGAAGATAGGGTCAAAAGCTTAAATATCGGATAGTTAGTTATAGATAATTTGTATTTAATTACCGATGAGATCGTATAGGAAACACAACAACACACTCGCAACTCTTGTAACACATAGCATACGATCTTGATTTGTTATCTTTGTACTCGATAATTTCAGTTTTATACAAGCTATCAAGGCAGCCCGAAGTTTAGTTGGCTCCCGAGGATTTATGCCGGAGATCATCAAGGATCAAGGGCTTTCCTCGTAAACACTCGTGTCAATTTTATTGTTTTACATTCGTAGATTTAACAAGCACGCTACCTCACTCTCAAAATTTGGTTAGTTAGTTCGTATATTTTTACCCAAAACACTTTTTATATCATAAAATCATTTAAATCAAAAATTATACTTTTAAATAATAATTAGATATGACTTAACTATTAATTAGTTAAAACATTATTTTTTATATTTAATTTTCAAGAAAATCAAACTAAATAAATAAAATATTTTATTTAGTATCTATGCTAATTAATTTATTCAATTACTTATTCATGTATTCATTTATTTATTCACTTATTTACAAAGGAAAACAATTTATATATTTATCTATTCACTTCACTACAAAAAAGAACCCTATCTAATTATGCATTTATCCATTTAACTACGTACAAAAGAAATTATTTACTTATTCTTCCATTATTCAAATCAAAGTACAATTACTTATCAAGATTCTAAACAAGCATTAGTTGAACTCAAACTATTACTTTATTTAAATAAGGACATCCACATTAATCCGTGAGTACATTAGGATTCCCTATTTCATTTTGTACAAATCATTGATACGCATATTCCAACAAACATAGGTTAATCTTGTGCTTAGCTAAGACCATTTGTGCAACAATAACACGTGTGCGACTTTCAACCTGCCCATTGCAAGGTGAGTTTACATAGCCTCTTTTTTTATTTTTACATACTTTGGGGTGAAACATGACTTTCATAAAAACTATTTGCAATTGCAACATATACAATTCTACATTATGACTATTTGTGTAATTTATGCTTTTGTGTTTGAATGCTATTAGTTAAGGCTACACATACATGACATACACGTGCAATCATTAACTCTGTATAAGCCAACGGTAACAATGATAGATCTATTGTGTCTAACAAACCCACTCGGGTAGGGAGATTGTTACAGACATTACATCAGGATAACATTTGTTGTTATGCCCTACATCAGGATAACATTTGTTGTTATGCCCTACACCAGGATAACATTTGTTGTTATGCCCTATATTAGGATAACCTGCGTGTTATGCCTCAGTCACAAGGTTTGATTGTGCACATATCTTAACTATAAATTCTCCATAAAATGCCTTATTTACCATATGTCATATGAATTGTATACAACACTTGAAAACTACTTGAGATTTCTAAACCTATATATGCTCACCAACTATTTATAGTTGATCCTCTCATTTTAAAAATGTTTCAGGTGGATATGTTGATATACAAGTTTATCACATAGGAGCTTATGGACCTAGTAACAAATAAAATTGATGTATTGTTAGCTTCTGGTGTTTGATAAAAAATGTAATTGTACTTGTAATTCAATTTAATAAAGTTATGAAATTTAGTTTGATCATGAGCTTTTGAACTATCTATATGTCCCGCCCCGACGTATTCCGTCGTCGGTTGGGGTGTGATAGTTGTGTTTGTGTGCCATCTAATTCTTGAAACGCACCAAACTTCTCCAAGGGAGTTAGACCAACATAGTACCCATGCTTATTCATACACATGTAGGACACAATACTCTTGTCCATCACTTTCATGTGTTGTCTTCTTTGAGTCATAACCAATTCAGGATGTTCTCTATTTATAATCATCTGCCGAAACCTTGGGTACATCGAGAAAACAAACTTCTTCTATCCTGTTAGGTTACTTTTCATTTCGTTAAACACAACTCTTGAGAAGTTGAAATTCTCCCCCGTAACCAGTGCATATACCATTGATGTCATACTAACACTCAGTTTATCATAACCTCCTTTTCTTCCGGAGATGCATTGATTCACCACGTGTGCCAAGTACCTCCAGTACGGTTGATGTCGTCCAGACATTCTATAAAAATAACTATAAAACCTAACCTAGACTCCTAAGTAATAAAAGGAATACCTTCGAACTAAACCGCACTGACAGACAAATGTACCTATCGAGTGTAGCACAACTTAACGGTAAACCGGATTATCGAACCCTAGAGACACTATGATAACAAAACTAAACTCTGACTCAGACTAAAGATTGATGAGGGGGGTTTACTACACTACAATTTAAACTAGGGAATGCAGAAAACTAATATCAACTCAAACTATCAAGGGAACCGCTAAGGTGAAATCAGGAATGGGAAGAATACCACCTAGGTCGGAATCCTACGTGCAAAGTATAACTTCTACCGGTTCAGGAAACTATGATGAATCTGGGTTTCTTAAGATGAAAACTGAAGACTACCTAGTGGATCCCTAATCACTCTCAGGGTGTCACCAACTAAGGAACCTAAAGTGTACTAAACTCACCAGATGGTTGAATCACCTCTCGGTCTCTCCAACAATGACAATGTACCCTAAAGACAGATCACCTTTCGGTCTCACTCTCCACGATAGATTCAAGGAATGCACATGGTAATCTCAGGAACACAACTATTATTTGAGCTAGCAACAATCACTAGACACCTAATACTAATGCCCTCTCAGACTGTTAAAACTCGGATTTCTAATGAAGAAGACTAGACAACTAATTCTCACCTCTCGGGTATTGAACTAGGATACACATTCAACTCTAAGCAACAACCAAACACAACTCCTATGGTCACTACGTCTAGCAAACCACACAACAATCACAATCAAACAGGGTAGACAACCACAATCAACGCATGGAGTTCACAAATCAGAATCAAACATGCATACTCATCATACTAATTAAGAAGAGATTCTTTACAAAATCATAAATCCATCAAACGAATCCAAAACTGAAAAAAATCAAAACTTTAACAAATATTCATAAGAGAACCTAGGCAGTATCAATTGTTTAGCCTACAGTCACGTTCAAAACATTCAATACAAAAGATTCAATCAAAGACATGGTTCAACAATACAATCAAAGACACAAATATGAAGAATTTGAAACCGAACAAGCTAATTACAACGAGCCTGGATCCAAAGATTCAAGCTTTCCACTTCAATGGCTCTCAAACTCCCAAAATAGCCTCTTTTTCTCCTCTAGACGTCTAGAAATCGATCATCCAACGAATGGGAGAGTCCTAGACTATTAATCCTTGAAATTAGGTCAAACTTTGTGTTTCGAGGACCCCTAGCGTATCGCGAGGCCCAGACAGCACTTGTCTCGCGTACCTCTAAGGAAATAGGTCTTGTATATTTCCCGGTCCCTCGCGTACCGCGAGGCATTTGGCCTCCATCTCTCGCGTACCCACGAGAACAAACTACATTTTGGTATTTTTCTCGTCGAGTTACCCCAAATCGATATATTATGCGCCCCGTAACTAATTTTCTAGCCCGGTATATGCCACTTTAAAGTTTTGACTCTTTCTCAACTTTTTTCATTTCTCATCTCGGGTTCTCATGCTCGTTTCTTTCACACTTCTTGTTCGTTTAAGCTCAAAAGTGACCCAATCACCTATAAAACAAGGTATAACTCAATACTAACCATATTAGACTCAAAACGACTCTAAAACTTTATAAAAATGACACGAAACACGACGGAAGTGCATGTGTGCTTTGCAACACATCAACGGCGGCAGATATCAGTGATGGTAATTCTCCTTCATAGCTCATCCTTTGAAAGGTTTCTGTCATCTGATCAGCAGTGAAACTTGTATGATGCTCAGGATTGTCCCCAAAGTTTAGGCATGTTCTGATAACTGCTTCAGTAATAACAACTCGCTTTCCCGCCACTGTGCCAGCTATCCCTTCAATATCATTTTCCGTTACTATATCAGCCGTGCTCCAGAAGCCCCGAATAAAGTCTTCACATATATCTGGATGTTGAGATAGAGCATGGAAAACTCTGGACACCCGTAATCCCACGTTCATTAATCTGAAAACATGTGATTCTGTGGTGGGTCATCTAGGTAAGTTGGTTCATTATGATCCTTCATAGCTCATCCTTTGAAACGTTTCTGTCATCTGATCAGCAGTGAAACTTGTAGGATGCTCAGGATTGTCCCCAAAGTTTAGGCATGTTCTGATAACTGCTTCAGTAATAACAATGCGCTTTCCCGCCACTGTGCCGGCTATCCCTTCAATAACATTTTATGTTACTATATCAGTCGTGCTCCAGAAGCCCCGAATAAAGTCTTCACACATATCTGGATGTTGAGATAGAGCATGGAAAACTCTGGACGCCCGTAATCCCACGGTCATTGATCTGAAAACGCTGTGATTCTGTGGTGGGTCATCTAAGCAAGCTGGTTCATTATGATCCTTAACGAACTTTAAGTATGCCATGCCTACAATCAATAGAGCAAGTTAGATTTAGAAAAACAAACTTGAAGTTTTTGGCCAAAGGATCAACCCGTAAACTTGGTAAGACCCTGACCCGGGCATCCAACAGTTGGTTCTCATAACGGGTCATTTTCTTTAATACACTTTTATTAATAATCAAACTACAGCGGAAGTCTTTCTAAAAATCATTTATTACCATTTAATGTTATTAAGTTCACCTCACGAATGCTTGCACACCAATCCGAGTAGCACCGCTCCTAAGCCATGATATGTCAACGCAACGCGTACCAGCAAAACAATCTATCGCACACACAAAGTAAGCTACGCTGAGTGAGTTCTAATAGTTTGATTTAATTAAGAGCTAACTCGTCACAAGAGTTATTTGAACTTTACTCAGGACCCACGGTCCTTATAACATAGTTTATCAATTCGTTAACAAATAGATAACCTTTGTATCACACGGTATCCCATAATTGTTCATTACCCAAGACTCGTCCCATAATAATAATAATAATAATAATCCCTCAGTCTTGTCGACGTAGGTCGAACTTGCTACACGAATGACTCATAACTTACAACACGTATTAACTCGACACTAAGTTAACCCAACAAAACCCTAGACATCGACTTACTTGACCTTAACCAAGGCTCTTGCATTTCAACTGACACGACCGGTGTACACGTCATGTCACAATCCTGACACAACGGTCAATCTAACTCTGCGTAACACAATAATATCATTTACACGTCACATTAACATTGCCACATTAATATCATCACACACATAATATTTATAGCTCATCGCTTGCATGCAATTTGACACACATGTAAGTATACACAGAAAGACATACATTGTCACTGCAACCTTGTCAGGGTGTTCGACACACCCCGAGCTCATCATTAACCTGTTAGTAAATATCACCATTGGTGACTTCCCGAAGGACTTCGTCCTTCATAATCTCGTTTGTTGTGCCAAATGACAATGATGCAAACATAATACTCGTCTGTCACAATGACAACGACACCAAACACACAACACAACTATAAGCATATATTATCACACTACACTTATATAACTTGTTAACTACACTTGCACCTCACACCTAACACTAAGATAACGAATCCCACATGTAAAAATAAGCATTTAGATTAAAGCCCGACTCTCGCCGATCAACCTATGACACATTAACATTAATGACTCTTATATCCAGCACACATATTTCCCATAAACACCCCATTAACCCTCCATCCATCGCCGTGAAACATCACCACAACAGCCCTTCTCGCGACCGTTGGCCCTCCACCTGCCACTGTCATCACTTCCGGCCATCCCTGAAGTCATTGGCGTTACTCGTCCCTCCCTCCTTCTCTCTCCCTCTTTTGGTTGTTCTTGCTGCATATCTCCCGTGCCTCCGCTGGTTGTCGGACACCATCACCCGCACCACTCTGCCACTATCGCCACCACCATACCCACTTCCGCACTTCCTCCTTCAATTGTTCTCGTCCAACATCTAATCAAACACTAAACGAGTCTCCATGCAATACAAGCATGCAATACGAAAGATACGAACAAAGATTAAGCGAGGAGTACCTTGATTTGATGTCTAGCTTTCCGTTCAAGACCGTCACGCGACCACCACTAGACCAACGTGCTCCTCCTCTTTTTCTGGCGACTCCTTCCTCTGTACCCCTTCCCTGTCATCGGGTACACACCTAGTTAAGAATGGATTATGGTTTCCTATAGGTTGATTAAATACCATCAACAATTACTTTCGGGTCCCTCAATTTCTATTCCGCGCGTATTGAGTCTCGAGTTAGGATTACAATGGCAACTTGGTCATTCAACGTTGTTAAAACACCCTATGCACGACCATACTTGCTCTTTATTTTGTTAAATATGAATCTGTGTCATCTACTAACCTGAACCACTGACTTACAGATTTTCGGGATGTTACAAGTCTATCCCCTTTAAAAGGGGATTTGTCCTCGAATCCTGCGTCGGTGCAAACCAACCCAACACATCCTTCCATTCTCAAACGTGCACCACATCTATTTGGTGACAATCCCTTACTTGCACCATTTACTAAACTGTTAATTTGCTTAGCATTTCGACCACCACCCCTCGTCTCCAAGGAAATCTTTTTCACTGCAAGCTTTCATCCTTAGGACTTGTTGGTTCCTCCCACACATTCCCTCGTTTCTTATCTTTTACCCTGATGGCTCAACATTGTCAATTAGTTGCTTACTTATTACACTTCTTGATTCGCCCATATGATACATGACGTCACTTCTTTTTATAATTTCGAGTGATCTCGTCGTCCTGACAGTCATCCCCAAGTAGGTTCCTTGCCCCTCATAGCCAGGAGTAATAGTTGTTTTACTACCATGTGTCCATCACGCTCCTTTCTTTATGCTCAAAATGCCATCTTGTGATGATTCCTCAAACTCGATCCATCTGCCCTACTCGTAAGGGTATTACTTTTGCCCATCTATGATAATCCTTAGGAGCTTATGCAAAGCCATACTTGTCCCCACAAAATCTCTCTTCATACAATTCCTTACATCCTCGTCACACGTTCGATACGCACCTTAAACATCTCCTACAACTCGAGACTACTAGTATAATCATGAGTTCTAGTTGATTCTCGAAGGTCTATATGTCACCACCTTACCTGCCCAGGAAGCAGGACATTCGCTTCATTTGACGCTCCATAGGATCTTCTTTTAAGCTAGTCATAAGTTTGCCCGCGTAGGCCTTTCCTTCCCCATTACTTATATGCAATCCTGCACTCACCCTTCTCTTGCTCCACCTTTCTTGCCATTCCTCTATCCTTGTCACACGATCACCAATCGCATCTCATTCTTTAACTGTGGACGTGAAGTCAATCTTATCGCCATTTCGCCTATCCGTCGTCCTATTCAGGGTGTATGTTCCCACACCTCATCTATCCGACCTCGACAAAGTTCTCTATATGGAACATATTTCATGGAGATCCGTTCGTCACTATCTTCACCCCGTGCTGGAATATTCAATGCCGTCATTTCGATCACGTCGTAACTATCGCTGACCAAGCGTGTACGTAACGCTTTCATCATTAACTCTCACCGCTGCACTCGTTGGTTTGTGCTCCGCATCCTCGAGATATAATTATAGGTATCTCATAGGAGCACCTCGCCGATCGTCTCGAATGACGTCAAAACTCCTCGTATCACCTTGATGTATCAACTTTGAGAAACCTTCAGGATAGAAACACTATGCCTGAGCATCCCGCCACCTGCCCTATGCACGATCAAGCGTGTACTAAAAGGACTCATAACGCCAGGTCATAACAACAAAACTTATCATGTTCAAAGTATAAATAAGTATAGCATCACAACCCTCTAACTCGCACAAAGCATCCACATAACTGACTAAACCTGAGCAAATCTACGTATTATACATTATGACTGTCATTTATAGACACACACACTCATGAATTCTACCTCCTATTCATTATAGCAGTAGTCCCTGCCACACGTCATCACATACTTTCACAGAGTTTTCCCAGTCGTACCCCACATGGGTCGTACCAATGTTTCAAGACGACATGCTACTCAGTCTAAACACCAGACAACACTCTACACATTCATATACATAATATTCAAAATTCTAGTTTCCTACAGGACCTTGTCCTGAACATTTACACAAGGTGCAACGCACCTTTTACACTTCAAACCATCACCTAGACACTAACACATAGGTGACACTATCATAAGGCTGTAGACACACACCAATAATCAATACTCAGGTCTACGCAGGTCTACTCATACGATCTAATTAACCAAATCCTAACATCACATCAAAGATTACATTTAATACGGGCTCACGTCATTCAAAATGTAATCACATAATCACACCACACTGCATACAGCTTCCTATCGCAAGTAAATTACAACACGTTCATGAACACAATTATTATTAATCACATCCACCTCACATCATGGCAAAGAAAAAGTCGATATCAAAACCATATAGTCAACATTCAAGTCAAACACTTCGCTACATAAGTGTCTAATCAGTCAAACATTAAGTGTAGGATTGGTGATTACAAGATGGATCTGTTCTTGTTGAGATTGGCGGAAATAATCACAACTATGCAATGTAAACAAGTAAACAAAGCTAATACTGATAAATGTAAATTGTATTAATCTTCAATGTCTATAAGATTACAGAGAAAACTCTAAGGAAGAACACACTTTGTAAAAATAAAGATACAATACATATAAAGGAACTTAGAATCAAGACAGACCCTTGATTCTTAGGATCAGATCAAACACAAGTCGTTGATCTTTGACAGTTAGAAGTTACACTACTATTGGTAGACAACTAAAAGACAAGCTGCTGCAAACAGTTCTGTTCAGGTCAAAAGTCTTCTTAGGAATCTTTGCAAGAGACTTCAGAAGTAGTAGCTTTGTCTTTAATCATCTGCACCAATAACATTCCTTCTGCTGATAGATGTGTCAGTGTTGCAGCAGATGTGTCAGTAGCAAAGTCAAAGCTACTGATGATTTGCCTATCAACAACAACAAGTGTTTGATGCTGCTGAGAAGCCTATCAGCAGTAACTCTGAACTTCAGCAGATAAGGCTATCCGCAGCATAGTTGTTCATCAGCAGAAGAACATACTATCCGCAGCAATTAGCCTTATCCGTAGCTACTTGTAAACCAGCAGCAAAATGTGGAGTCCGCTGCAATTGTACTTAGAGAATTTTAAAGCCATCTGTCTTTATCTCTAAAAACTCCCCCTACACTGATGATACCAAAACTCTCTTATTGTTGTTGTTGCTGAAGCTTATGCGTGTGAGCAACTATCCTTGCTGTCTCATAGCCTCTTGGGACCTTGCTTGGATTGTCAAGAGTAAGTTCAGATAGAGTATTGATGTCTTTGCTTGGCATACTGAAGATTGCCTTGCTTGAACATCTCATCTTCTGTCCTCTGACATCTATCAAAGTGTACTCATCCTAAGTAGCATTGTAGGACCAACTGATGAATGGAAAGTGGGATTGGAGAGGTTTAGAGTCAGTTATTACATCTTTGCTAGGATTGAAGTGATGTTTAATCACTAGCAACAGATGCCTTCCACCTTCATTCTCAGGCTCATGAGCTTCACCCAGCTCCATCATTCTCTGGAGATCAGAATCTGGAAGCTGCATCACCTCATCAACAGATGTACAGATTAATCTTTTTTACTTTTGCCCTTCCCCTGAAGACTTTAAACCATTGGTCTTGACTGCTATAAAACCATACTACAATTTCTCTTGAGTCTTCTGGTGTGGTAGTAGGTTTGGTTTTCTTCTTGGGAGGATGTTGATGAGGAGGATCTGGGTGAGAGGATTTGGACTCTTTGGGTGGAGATGAGGGAGGTCTAGGAGGGAGAGTGGAAGATCGTTGGACAGAGGAAGGAGTGGATGAGGGAGAAGGCTTGGGCTTCTTTTGTTTTCTTTCTACAGTTTGAGTGACTACCCTTCTTTTTGACCCTATCTTTCCCACTCTCTCTTCCTCTTCCTTCTTTACTTTGACATAGAGGGCTTGCAGGTTCATGAAACTCGTGGGACCCAGCCTCTTTCCACTCTCACCTCTAGACTTTAGGAAGTCCATTATGGCCTTCCTTTTTGCATGGGTTCTGACATTAAATGCAATGATTTTCCTGGTTTTCTGTTTAGCTTTTTCTTCTTCTTCAGCCCTTTTCTTATTTTTCCAGTTGACCTTGCTGTCCCATGAAAGATCTGTATATTTCTTTATTTGATAATTTCTCAAGGTAGTCTGCATCCTCACCTTGAGAAATTAGAGCTCCAATCCACTCCTCTCTCATTTCTTTTGCTAATTCAGAATCGGTGATTCAGAATTTAGCTTCTTCTCTTCTCTTCTTCTCTCTCTCTCTTATTCTTCTTTATTCAGTTGTTCCTGCAGCTGAAGGGCTAGAGCTTCATCGTTTTTTAGTTGAGAGGCTGTAGAAACTTTAACCTTTAATTCATCCAGTTACCTAGCATGCAACTGGATCTGCTGTTCTCTGAGGAGTATGGCAGCTTTCCTTTCTTGAGCCTTTTTGAGCTCAGCCATCTCCTCCTCTTCTCTTTCTCTTCTTCTCTTCTCCTTTTCTTTCTTATCCTTCTCTATCTTCTCTTCTTCTTCAGTCATGATACCCTTCCCTTTGTCTTTATTTGATACCTCTGCTTCAGCTTCATGGATCACAACAGCAGATGTGAGGGATGTTGTTGGGACCTCAGCTTCAGCTTCATTGGCAATTTGAGGAACAAACAAATGAGGGGTACTTTCTTCATATCCTTTCCATTCATCTCAGTCACTGCCTTCCAATCTGCCATCACTTTCTCCTTTTCTCTTCATCTAGATTATTCTTGTGTATTCAGGATGACAATTGGTGAGGAGGGAATGGATATGTCTGAGTCAGAATCATTCATTGCAATCGATCCCTCCTTCTCAAGAAAAGCTTTGACAATCTTAATCATTTCATGACTTTCAATGGAGTTAATGTTGCAGATGTGTGTCCTGAGTTCAAAGACCTTGTACAAGAAGTCTGGGTTAAGGAGTAGAATTTCTTGCATGTTGTTGATAATAAAGGATGATCCATCACACAGAAAGAACTGAAAGCCAGAAGATCCAGTGTTTGACCATCCATGTACTTCCAAACCCCTGACATCTTCATTGTACAAGAATCTTCTTAGACATATGGCTTGTTTCTTAGTCAACACCCTGCTTCTTATAATTTCAAGTCTATTATGTCTTTGTTCAACTATTCTTGAAGATTCTGCAATATTAATAGGAATTTTATCTTCCATAAGAGCATGAAATGCAGCTAGATCTTTGGCTATTTGAACCTGATTCTCATGTTTAGGATAAGCCACCCTGTTTGCTTCTTCTAAAAACCATTCAAATCAGGGCATGTTTTCTTCCATCAGATCATAGAATCTTTCAATGGCAAGTTCAGCAGGGAGATATGTTGAATTGTTGATGAATTCTGTAAGATATAGATCCAAGACATGAAAGGGATTTAGATTGTTCCAGTTTAGCTCTTCAATTTTACCAGATTCCCATCCAATCCAAAACCTTTCTGATAGACCATCATATCCCCAAGACAAAATAGAATTAAATTCCAGATTGTGCTCATTAATGGGAAATGAGGAGATATGACTTGTCTTGAGATGCTGGCTGCAGCTGGAAGTATAGTGACTGAGTGAGGCACATTTTCGTCTTCATTGTGTATCTTCATCTCCTTAGGGAACACTTCATCTACAGCCCTGGCAACTAACTTCCAATCCTCATATATCTCTTCCTCTTCATCTTCTGCGTCTGGCAAGTCATGAACTTGAACAAAAGCAGGCTTGAAAAGTGTGCTTTGAAAGGTAGCATGTTCTTGTATCCATTCATCAAGACTGTCTTTGTAATTGTCAACAACAACTATCTCCCCCTTTTTGGTTGCATCAGTGAATAATGTGTGATCTGTTTGGGTTCCCACTGATACAAGGGAAGGAGAAGTCACACTTGGGCATTGATGGGCTTCATGCATAGAGACCTGGTGCCTTAATTTGGACACTTCAGCCTCTAGCATGGATACCCTAGCCGTCAATTCCAAATTTTCAAGTTTTAGATTGTCCTTATCCACAGTTGTGGAATCCTTGGAACTAGATGGGGCCTTATGCCTAGCCTCTGCATCCCCATCACCCTGGTTTTCTTGGCTCCTGGGATTCCTCTCAGTGAAGAATGTTTCAAAAGAAACATGATCATTGTGAGTTGTCATAGTTGGGAACTTAGTGTTGTTATCACTATCCTCATGGTCAATTGATGGACTAGTGGTAGTGATAGCCCCTTCTACATTCACTCTATCATCACTCCTAGAGTGAACCTTCTCAGGTGATGAACTTGGGCTGGGTACTTTAGCAACTAAGTCAATCAGTACCTTCAAGATAGTGGCAGCTGGAGAAGGTACACCATCTTGACTATGTGCCTCTACACTTAAGTTCAGTGAAGAAATATATAGATAGGGCTCAGAGGGTTGTTCTATGGATCCGCGAGTTGATCCTGATCCTAATAGAGGGACTTCCAAGGAAGTCTCCCTAATAATGTGGCTATCCCTTTTGATATTCTCATTAGAATGTTGGGATTCTGAATGAGGGCTTTTGGGTTGGGATTAGGCATGTGAGACAAGAATAGAAAGAATCTTCTTGCCCCTTTTTCTCCTTCGGGTATAACTTGCCTCAATTGGGGCCCAGTGTTCCAATTGGGCTTGAAGAACTGGGGTAAGTATTTGTTGTGCATGTGCACTCTCAATAAGCTGCACAGGGGTTCGATCTAGGGAGACTATTGTATGTTCAGGCTGTGAAGTGGAGGGTGTTGGATCAGCATCAGCTGGGACTGCTGAACTGTCACCCTGGTTACTTTGTATGTTCTACAATATAGATAACAATGGAACATTGACCCCAGAGAACTTCTTTGAAACTGTTCTCATGCTTTGAAAAATGTTATTTCTATGACCCAAAATCAAATAGATTCTTGTAGGTTTTGAAAGGTCTTTTATTTCATGATTAAAAACTTCCTACAAGAACCTTGGGTGCATAAAGAAGGCTTTACTTGCTCCTTCCTGAAGGTTATATCTCAAACCATCAAATATTAAATGAGCAAAGTTGAAGCCTTGACTAGTAACCATACCATGGAACGCGGAGGTAAGAGCAGAGCTTAGTTGATGCCATCCACTTCTCTTCTGGGATATACATTGTAGAACAGTGTGGCCTAAGAACTTACAGGGAGGACCCATTAGTGCCTTCTCAATGGTGTGTTTGTCTTGATTTCCAGTGTACCCTATATATACAAAGGTCCTCATGTATTCGGTTTTGGTGTATGAGATGGCGGGCCCCTCGTCCTGAAGCTTGAGGTGTTTTCTGAGTGTGGCTTCAGTGATGGAGACATCTTTGTCGTCTACCGTGGCTTTGATTTGGGGAATCCCCTGTTCGATAGAGAAGACGGTAGAGTTCCAGAAATCCTCCATGTGAGGGATATAGATTGTGGGGTTGACGGTGAGTGCAAAGTGGATCTTTGATCGACAAAGGAAGTCGATCATGTCGTCAAACCCATCAGATTTCTTTCCTTTGACAAGATATGCAGTGAGATTATGGTAGGTTTAGAACTTATCATCTGGGTTATGGATATCAACTTCTGCCATTATAGTTGGGTTTGGAGGGAAGGAGGAAGTTTTTGAAAGGTGGTTAAGTATGGAAAGCTTTGAATGCTTGAGAGAAAATGGTGAGGGTTAGGTCGGAATTGATTGTGAAGTGGTGAAGGAAGAATTTTGATTTGTGTTATAATGGCAGAGGAGGGAAAAGGCAAAATTACTTGTACAGTACAACCCATTTACTTTTCATTGTTTTACAGCTGTAATACACTATAGCAGTCATGGTAAAGACTGAAAGTAGTTTTTACAGCGGATAAAAGTTAATTTGGACTTGTTTTACCAATCAACAGCAAACTTGGTTGCTGCGGATGGTTAAACCTATCAGCAGCAAACTTGGTTATTGCGGATGGTTAAATCTATCAACAGCAAACTTGGTTGCTGCTGATGGATGTAATGGTCCGCAGCAAAAATGGTTGCTGCTGACTGTTAACTTTTTATTTACAACAAAAGACAGACACATTTTATTCAAAAAAATTTTAGACAAATTTTAATCAATGTTCATCATGCCAATGGATTCAACTAAATATCTGAATCAAGCTTCATCAAATGGTTTTGTAACCAAGTCAGCATATTGCTCATTGGTATTAACTTTGGTTAAAATGATTCTCTTTTTCTCAGCTTGATCTCTTATGAAGTGATACATGATGTCAATGTGCTTTGTCTTGGAGTGCTACACAAGATTATTTATGATTGATATAGCACTCATGTTGTCAATATGAATGGGAGTTTCCATAAAAGTCATCCCAGAATCCAACATTTGATTTCGTATCCAGAAGACTTGTGCACAACAACTTGAAGCTGCAATGTATTCTGCTTCTGTTGTAGAAGTAGATACACAAGTTTGCTTTTTTGCACTGCCATGAAGGAAACTGACATCCCCCTGATGTGGACTTCTTATCTAAGTTGCTTCCTCCATAGTCACTGTCAGTGTATGCATACAGGTTGAACTTGTCATTTTTAGAATACCATAGACAAATTCCCTTTAGGTATCTAAAAATTCTTTTGACAGCTTCAAGATATGTATTCTTTGGAGCTGCTTGGAATCTTGCACAGAGGCATACTGTAAACATGATATCTGGCTTTGAGGAAGTTAGATACATGAGTGATCCTATCATTGCACGGTACTGATGTTGATCAGTGTCTTGACCATCTTTGTCTGGAGTCAGATGATGGTGCACCTGAATAGGAGTTCCTGCAGCAGAGCAGTCAGCCAGCTTGAATCTTTCCAAAATGCTCTTGACATATTTGGATTGGCTGATGAAGATTCCATTTGGAACTTGTTTGACTTGGAGACCCAAGAAGAAATTTAGTTCACCCATTGAACTCATTTCAAACTTTGAATGCATCAGGATCTCAAAGTCTTTACACAGCTTCTTCCTTGTTGATCCAAAGATGATGTCATCAACATAGATTTAAACAAGTAGGATTTCTCCCCCTTCATCTTTGATAAACAAGGTCTGATCAATGGAACCTCTTCTGAAGTTGTTGCTAAGTAGATATCCTGAAAAAGTTTCATACCAGGCTCTTGTATCTTGATGTAGGCCAAAGAGAGCTTTGTCTAGTTTAAATACTTTGTTGGGATGTGCAGGATCTACAAAGCCTAGAGGCTGTATGACATAGACTTCCTCACCAATCTTCTCATATAGAAAGTCACTCTTGACATCCATTTGATAAACAGTAAAGCTCTTGGATGCAGCATAGGCTAAGAAGATTCGGATAGCCTCCAGTCTGGTAACAGGAGCAAAAACTTCACCATAGTCAACTCCCTCTTCCTGAGTGTAGCCCTGAGCTACAAATCTGGCTTTATTCTTGACTACAATGCCTCTATCATCTTGCTTGTTCCTGAATACCCACCTTGTGCCAATGGCAGTTTGACCAGGTGGAAGAGCAACCAGTGTCCACACTTCTTGTCTTTTGAATTATAGCAACTCTTCTTGCAATGCTTCAATCCAACTGCTATGTTTTAAAGCTTCATTTATCTTCTTTGGTTCTACTTGATATAGAAAGCATGAATACAGACATATAATCACCTCAGGAGTTCGCTTCTTGTTTGAACTCCTTGCTGAACTTGGCCAATTATATTTTCCAATGGATGTTCCTTGTTGATTCTCAGTGCTGGAACAACATCCAACTGTATTACTTGCTCAAGATTGCTTTGATTTTGATCAGGAACATCTTCATTCATTGTGGAGGAGTCTTAAATATCAGCAGTAGCATCAGCAACAGATGCTTCTACTCCGGCTGTATCTTCTTGATCAACAACAGATGTCCCTACTCCATCGGTAGAGATGTCATGAGTGTCATGAGCATCAACTACATTTTGATTTTCCTGCTCGGAGAGACTGCTGCTTGTGACATTTGATAGACTTGTTCTTGCTTCACTGGCTTCAATAGCTTCCACAGCATATGGAGGATCAATATATGGTCTTTTGATTCTTATAGAAGGACTATTGAATTCTAATCTGTAGTTAGTTAATGATGTGGAAGCTGGTTATTTGGAAGAGGTAGACTCCATATTTGAGAAGACGAGAGGCTCAAATACTAGGGAGAAGGAATCTATATCAAAAAGCCAGTCTGGTCCTTTACCCTTTTCACATGCAATGTGTTCCCTACATTCCACATTTGCTGATTCTTCCACAATTCTTGTTCATGAGTTGAATACTCTATAGGCCTTGGATTGAGAGGAATATCCTACAAAGTATCTTTCATCTGATTTTGCACCAAACTTAGGAAGAACCCCATGTGTGATGAGAATGGTACATGGACATCCAAAGGGTTTTAGAAATCCAATGTAGGGAAGTCTTTTGAACCATAGTTCATTAGGTGTTTTGTTGAGAGGCTTGACAATGAGAACTCCATTTTGCACATAACAAGTTATGCTAACTGCTTCTGCCCAGAATGTAAGAGGCAGTTTTGAATCAGCCAACATTGATCTTGCTGATTCAATTAGAGTTCTGTTTCTCCTTTTAGCAACCCCATTTTGTTGAGGAGTTCTTGGAGCACTGTATTGTCTTTCTATTCCCTTGCTCTCACAAAAACATGTCAATGTGTGGTTCTTGAACTATGTACCTTGATCACACCTTATGACCTTGACTTTATGATTGCTTTGATTATATACCCTCAAAATGTAGGATTTAAGAATCTCAGCAGTTTCATCGTTTGTTCTCAAGAAGTATACCCATGAAAATCTGGTATAGTCATCAGTTATCACCAGACAGTATGACTTCTTCCCATTGATATGACATTTTAGGACCAAAAATATCCATATGCAGCAACTATAGTGGAGTGTCATTTGTATTCAATGTCTTAGGCTTGTGAGAACTCTTGTGTTGCTTCCCCTTCAGGCATGTGTAGGTCCACATGACTCCTCTATAGATCGATCTCGTGAGGTGACGTATCAATGACACGGAGTGCGGAATCCAACCATATCAATGAACGTGTACACAAGATGACAGAAACGATAACAATCACACAATGTAAATAATATCCTCTTTGTATTTCCTTATCAGACACTGATTAAAATCTCTCTGTGAAGTTTTCCAAGTCTCTTTCACTAAGACTTCCAAACACCTATTTATAGGAACACACAAAACTATAGGCGAACTTAACAAGTTCGCTCCTAAAGATGCTTAGGCGAACTTGTTAAGTTCGCCTCTCTATGAACTTAAACAATATTGTTATCAATGGTTACAAAACATGACCTAACAGACTCCCCTTTAACTGTTGCTAACAATTCTATCAATTACAAGTCAAAGAATCTAAGACTAAGACATAATATCTTCAAGCTCGTTGTCACCAGAATATGCTCCAACAGACTCCCCCTTGACAACAGCTTTAGAAGATTGTCATCCATCTTCAAATATCAGCATTAAACAAATTGTAGTCTTCGTCTTGTTCATCTGCACACTCTCTGTCACACCCCAACCGACGGCGGAATACGTCGGGGCGGGACATGTAGACTGTTCATGAGCTCAAGGTTGACTAAATTGTAATATATTAAATTCATTTCAATCTAAACAAACATAAACCAATTCCAAAGTACATAAATGAAATACAAATTATTCTTGAATTAAAATTAACTAAGTCCAAACTTAAGTGTAGCATATCTTGATCAACTCACACATTAGCACCTGAAACATGTATAAAATAAGGTCAACTAAAAAGTTGGTGAGCATACACAGGTTTGTACATAGGTAGTATATATAGATGTGAATAAACAAATCCTTACACAACATGATAAAATAAGACATTTATGGGGATAAACTATTGTGTAACCAAAGTCCAATCAAACATTTGTAACTAGCATGCAAATTGTGTTGTCGGTAACAATCACCCCAATCTGTGTGGGTTTGTCAGACTCAATAGATCTATCATTGTTAACCGTCAGCTTGAATAGTTAATGATTGCACATAAATTGCACACAAACAGTTAACACACCTAGCACTCAAACATAAAGCTCAAATTTTGTATACATGAATGTAAAGAGGATTTGTGTTTGTGTAGTTTGTGTAAATGTAAGAAATTGTGTGTATAGAGTTTATGTTTCACCCCAAAAAGTGTAAAAGAGTAAAAGGGGCTATGTAATACTCACTTGAATCAAAGGTGGAGCTAGCACGCGAGACTAGGTAGTAAAGTGATCCTTGTAACACACCACGTTAATCCTAGGGTGTAATATATTTTGAATTAAAAGTGTGTACAAAAAGTCTATGTCAAATTATAGGATTGAATTGGATGTGTGTACATAGAGTAGAGTCGTAGTATGTATAGGAGTGTAGGAAATTGTGGTTTGTACTTAAAAAGGGTTGTGTAAAATGGACTATTGAACAAATGGTTTTAAAATAGTTTGGTTTAGGGTTTTGGGTTTGAATAACTAAATAAGTTACATAATTGTTATTCATTTATTTAGTTAGAAAAATAATGTAGGTATTAGGTTTATTTAGTATAACCTAAATGAACAATTTTTGTTTAAATATAAATTAAATAAATAATTTTTACCTTATTTATTTATTTATAAGGGTATGCAATTTATATTTAAATATAATTAAATAAAATAAATAATAAATTTATTTATTTATTTGCCATTTAAATTGAATATGATAGTTAATTATATTTAATTAGAACGGGTAAGTATACTTAGGTATATAAAATTATAATTATTATTTTTATTTGGTGTTTAAAATCTAACTTAAATTTTATAAACTTTGTATAAGGTGTTTATAAAACTTATCATAAATTTATAAATGAATTTCTCAAAATAAATAATATACTTTAAATTGAGTATTTAATAAATAATTTTATAAAAATAGAGATTTTTATGCAAAAATTATGGAACTTGTTTTATTCTGATCTAAATAAATGTAGAGTTTATAAAATAATTTTTATATAATTTAAATAATGTTAGAACTTATTTTTAAAATTAATAGGGGCTTGCCCGGGTCTGCCCGGTGGGAACATCGCGCATCAACCACTGGACCAGGGGAGCATCACTGGTATAGATTCGGTTCGAATTGTTTTTAATATGAATCTGGGAAGGAGCCGGGTCTAGGTTTGATACGCATGCAAAAAGGCCGGGGTTCCGATGGCGCAGTGGCTTAACCAGTCGGACCGGTGGTTTCTCTGGTCATATAGGGATTCCACAAATTTAAAAATACCAGTTAGATGTAAAAGTCGAATTTGAATCCCGCAAGAACAGGTCATGAACTCTACTCGAATTCGAACCCGATATGATCAGTCGTGATGAATTAGTATAGGGCTATTGATAAGCGTACTAAACGATTCGAATGAAATAAAACTTACTTGGTTTGGTGGAGGATTGCTGGTGAACGGCTGAAACAAAACTCTGACGGTTCTTAGTGCTCGTCAAGGTTCCAGAGATGAAATGTGGATCGTACGAGAGTTCTGAGAGGTTATGTAAGGGTACGTGAAGGTGTATGTGTGGTTTGATTCGTTTAAACTCATCTAGATCGCACGATTTGATTAGAGGTTTGAATGTGACAACTATCGATAGAATTTCACGTTAATTCGGCCGATTGGGGATGAATTGGGTCATGTATTAGGGTCAGGTACATGCGAGGTCATTTAGCACATGAATTGCGGAATTGAACGCGTTGAAATTTCTCGATTAGGAAAGGATTTGGGCTCGGTTTGACTCTAAAGAGTCAAACCTGTTTGAATTTAACGTTTTCCGCTCAGGGACTGATTTGGGGTGGGTAATTTGGGCCAGGATGTGATCGGATATCGATTGTGAAGACATGGGAAGTCTATATTCATCGAGTTTGATCAATTCCATCCCTGAATTTGCGAGTTTCTTGAGTTGTTTGACATTGAAAGTCAAAATAGGTTAATGCATCATGAATAAGGTCAAAGATCAAAGTCAAAGGTCCAAATTTAGACTTAAGGGTTCTATTTCAAGGGTGGGGGGGTTCAAATCGAGGGTTCAAATGTTTAAGGGGGGTTTGAAACCGTTATATTGAAGCTATATATATAATCTTTGACTTTTGTTTAAAACCTTATGTGTGTACATATATATATATATATATATATAACTTTATAAATCAAACTTTTGAATGTAATAATGTTTTAGTTATAAGTATTTTGTTACCTTTCAATTACAAACATATATATATATATGTATATATATATATATAATAGGGAGGTAAAATCCTTTGAAATAAAGATGTGTGTTTACACAAAACAAAATAATTTTATGAGAAACTTGAATTACAATGTGTGTATAGATAATATAGGGTATTGCACTAGAATTGGAAATTGAAATGTCGTTTATTGCACTGAAACAAATACGTGAAAATCAGAAATGTTACAGTATCCCCATGTTGAGGGAATTTCGTCCCGAAATTTAACTAGTTGAGGCTACTGAATTGGCAAAGAGGTGTGGATACTTGAGCTTTATTTGATCCTCACGTTCCCTAGTAAACTCAGGACCACGTTTAGATTCTCAATGAACTTTGAAAGTTGGGTTGAGGAGTATGATTGTTAACAAGGTTCGCGCGTGTTTCTCAAGGTCAGGTACGAATAATGATAATGAACTTAGTTTTGAAATGAACTTAAGGAGGAGACTGTCGAATAATAATTTGGATTTTGAAGGTGAAATGCATTGCTTGGTATGGATTTGATGGGAAGTTGATGTTTAGGGTTCTTTCAAGATGTAGTCCGGTGTGCTAAAAAATTGTCAGTGGTTAAGAGATTTCACAAACATTGGTCTGGGTCAAAACTTCACGTGACACAAACAACGCTACTTGTGATAATATGATAGGGCACTTATATATAGAAAGTACCATCGGCGTATCCACCATGCCCTTGTCATATCACATTAGTTTCGTTGCTATATATCACGATAGGTTTTAGGTCATAACACACGATAGAATTCACTATGTTTTTTTTCTTTCCATGCGCCGATTTTTTTATAATTGCGTGTGCACCCGTAATTACTCGAATCATCGCATGGTCCGTATGGATCCTTCCATTGTGTGTGGGTCAAAAGGGGGCAAAAATTCACTTAGTTCATGTCTATTGTTCACACATATGAGTTGCTAATAAGTAACTATATCCCTATATAGGCAGGTCAGTTAGCAACTAAAGAGTAATAAAGTAGTATAACTTAAAGTCCCATAGTTTGCTCACGTTTGAACAAGAATACGTCAAACACCGAGTTGTTTTAAAGTGTTACAGCCTCCTCATGTTTGAACAAGAATACGTCAAACCCCGAGTACCTTCGATGTGTTATACCTTACAACTTTGGTGAACAAAGTGTATGACCATGCTTCATGTATATTGTGATTAATCAATTGCAACAATTGTAAGCAACTTAGTTTCATGTACAATGTAACACACAAGTCTCATGTATGATCTAGTGTTATGGAGCTTGTAATCAAATAGGTTTCATGTGTAACGTGAACAACTTAGAGTCATGTATTTTGTAAATCAAGCTCTCATGTGTAATGTAAACAACATAGTATCATGTGTATTGTAAGAAATGAATTTCATGTATGGTGTTAACAACTTAGCATCATGTATTTTGTAACTCAAAAAGTTTCATGTTCAATGTAGTTAATCTAGTATTATGTACCAAGCAAACAATTGTTATGTATCATGTATATTGCAAACAACCAAGTTCCATGTATTATGTGTTCAACCCAATAGCATGTGTATTGCAAATAAACAAGTTTCATGTGTGATCAATCCAGTAAATTGTGTATTGCAAATAAACAAGTTTCATGTATTATGTGATCGTGTTGTGTATCTTGTGAACGTGCATACGTAAATTATTGAATTCCGTGTGTGACGTATACTAATGAGTTTTGTATGTGATCGAGTGTTGCCGACAAGTGTCTTGTTTGGCGTTCATGAATGGTGTGAGTGGCTGGGTTCTAGCTTCCTAAGCCTTATTGAATTTTGTAGGGATGGTTAACGTCTATGCGAAATGGGTTGTCTTTTGAAGTGGTAAGTACAATCATACATTATTGAAGGTGCAGGATAACGAGGAGGTTCTGAAAATATTCTGAGTAGTGTGCTCATGAATAACTGGTTTGTGTTCTTTGTTTGTAACTAATAAGTAGTTATAGTTTATCCTTGTTTGTAAAATGTTGAAAAGCGGTTAAATAATTTACTACATAGATAATTAACAACCTTTTTTATTTTATTTCAAATTATAAAAAAACTATTTTTAAGAGCAAATAATGGCTAAATTATTTAATAACTAAGCCGAGGTTTAATATTACCATTAATAAATAAAAAAATAATGCTTTTATAAAACAAGTTGTATTAATTTTTCTTTACAAGGTGTAAATGTTTATAGAAAATTCATATGTCTGATACTCTCTAAAAGTTTGATAAACGTTTGGTTTGAACAAAATAACGAGGTTGTTTAAATATAATAGGATGATTTGTTTATGAAGAAGATTGCTGGTAGTGTACCAAATCGTGTTGGATAAAAAGGTGATACTTGGAAGATCTTGATGAAAATATGATGGATGAAATTCACATTCAACGTGTCACATAAATGAATAATAACTTTAAAGTTGGAATATATAAAATTGATTAAATGCTGAAATGTTAAACATTACTCAAAACATAGGGAAATGGTTCTCAAACTGAAAATTTAAAGACAATAAATAAAATAATTTTGTTAACGTCTCTTGTAGCTTTCCACTAGAAGGAAGATAATTCCCAAGACGAGCACCGCTATGGTCACTCGGGTAGCCGACCTGGCTTCAGCTTTAGTGTCTCCGTGCGATGCTCCAGTATTTCTTTTTCGAGGATGGAGATTAATTCCTTTTTGTACCCTAATTGGTTTGCTAGGCTATCCATTCTTTATCCTTGCAAGTCGTGCATTACCTCATGCTCCATCCTTTTCCTCTCAAACTCTGCGGTCCTCACATATTGGTGAATGTCATTGATTGGAATTCCCATAGCACTAGTGGGTGCCATGGTATGCCTTACCCAAGGGTTAGGATGATACGGGTTGGGCACCAGATACGGGTCTCTTAGTGGGGGTGATCTAGGTGTTCAAAGTCTTGGGCCGGTGTTCCTAGCCCAATCTGCCCTTACATCAAACCTTGGCCTGGCAGCTAGGGGTGGTGGTGCCGATACACGGGTGACCTGATGTCTTCTTCCCAATCCGACTCTGCACCGGGACGATATACCGGGGAGGAAGGAGAGTAGGAGTCCATGTCTAGCAGAGAAACAATGAAGAGGTTATAAGTGATAATGAAATACTGAGTGCTAAATATAGGAGTTCTCATAGATTTAGATTTGACTAGTCATAACACCGAGTCTTCATAATAGTATTTTAGAAATACACTTGACCTATAAGCAATGCATCCCTAAGGAGAATTCCCAGGAAAGAGGTGTTACACCCCAACCGACGACGGAATACGTCGGGGCGGGACATGTAGACTGTTCAAAAGCTCAAGGTTTACTAAAGTTTAAATAATTAAACAACCAATTTCATGTCACAAATAAACATAAATCCAACAATACATGGAAAGTAGAAATACATAAATAGTCTCTTTAAATTAAATTCTAGGTCATCGGTCCTAAGTGAAGCATCTTGTACTTATTCTCAAGCATTAGTACCTGAAACATGATGAAAACGAAGTCAACTAAAAAGTTGGTGAGTATACATAGGTTTTGACACATAACCAAGTTTAAAGTGTTTTATACAATTCATACAATACACGTGTATAAAGCATTTATGGAGAATCTATAGTTAAACTAGGTGTGTACAATCAAACCTTGTGACTGAGGCATAACACGCAAGTTACCCTAATGTAAAGTCGGTAACAAACACCCTAACCGGGTGGGTTTGTCAGACTCAATAGATCTATCAATGTTAACCGTTGGCTTGTACGGAGTTAATGATTGCACTAAAGTCATTATATGTAGTCTTAACTCATAGCATTCAAGCATAAAGCACATAACACATAATATCATATTATTGAATTGTATTTTAAGTCTATGCAAAAAAGTTTCAAAAGTAAATCATGTTTCACCCCAAAAGTACAAAATAAAAAGGGGGCTATGTAAACACACTTGGATCAAGAGTGTAGCTAGCACGCGAGTCTATGTGGCAAAATGATCCTTGTAACTCATCCCGTTAACCTAGTGTATAATGTGTATTAAGTTAATAGTGTGTACAAAAATCTATGTCTAAGCCTAGGGTTCAAGGTATATACGTATGAACTTAATAGTTACTGACGTAGAGTTGGATTTAAATAAAATAAATAAATAATTTTATTTATTTAATTGTGAAAAATATACTAAAATATATATCATGTAAATATATATTTATGTTTAGAAAATGAACTTTGGTTTATGTAAATAGTGTTTAATTTAAGTAAATAAAATAAATAAATAATTTCTTTTATTTAAATAGATTAAATAAATAAATAATTTTTATTTATTTGTTTGTGAAAATATGTTAAAACATATGAATTGTGAATATATGTTTAGAAATTTTATTTATGTGATTAGTGTTTAATTTAAATAAATAAAATAAATAATTTCATTTATTTAAGTAGATTAAATAAATAAATAATTTTTATTTATTTATTTGTGAAAATTTGTTAAAATATATGGAATGTAAATATGTGTTTAGAAATTAATTTTAGATATTTAAAGTTTTTGTTTTTAAAAGTTAAATGTGTAATTTTAACCATTTAATTTGGATTAAAATCTAATTTTTTATAAGAATTTATAATTTCTAGTTTTATTCTGTTATAAATATTTTAAGGTTTATAAAAATATTTTTTTTATCAAATTTTCGAGCTTTAAAACGGTTTTAAAAAATTAAAACAGGCCACCCGGTTCGAACCTGGGTGGTTCCTGTGTGTGTTGCAAGTTTTACCACCGGACCCAGGGACTAATCCTTGTAATGGATCTGGTTCAAAATTATTTAACCTATGCCTGCAAAGGGGCTGGGTTTGGTTTAAGTTTTATGCGCAAAACGGTCCTCTGTATGGGTTGTGGTTTGTGGGTTTCGAACCCACGCCACCCGGTTCAATGGTGCAGTGTCTTAACCAGTTGAGTCGGGTGGTTCGCTGGTCTAAATGGAACGACGGTTATTTAAATACGAAAGTCAGCCCGAGTCCGTTTAAAGGACATGTGTAAAAAGGAGCCGACCGGTTTAAGGCTTGGGGGGGTTTCGAACCCTGGCCACCTGGTCTGATGGTGCAGTGACTAAACCATTCAAACCAGGTGGTCTCGCTGGTTAACCATGAAATCCAAAAGGGTTTATACAAACCTTCGTTTAAATTTTAGTTTCAGACTTTTGATTTAAACCGGTGTCGTTTGAATAATTTGATTAATTCCACTTTAATTACCCGATTCGATTTAAAAAGGCAAGTGCAGGCACAATTTGTTTACGCGACATTGGTTTGAATATGAATGAATTGAGTCGCGAATTAGGGTTGAATACGTTAGGGAATCGTCTGCACGTGATTTGTGGAATCCGTTACGCGTCAATTACACAAAACGATTGGATATGGATACGGGTTTGACCATGAGAGGACAAATTCTTTTGAAATTGGAATTGACCGCGAAATCGGTCAAATTGGTTTGATGTTTTGGGCCTGAGCTGAGTTATTTGTTGTGTATGTGATCACAGAAGTCCAAACCAACTAGGATTTGGTCGTAGGCAGTCTCGGATTATCACGAGATGGGCTCTTTTGACTTTTGAAAGTCAACCGGTTCATATGGGAGTCAAAATAGACATTAAGAGTCACAATTTGGAGGTGTGGGTTCAGTGCTTGACAGTTCAAATCGTTTAGGGTTAAATTAATTGTAGAATTCTTGTAATTTGGGTGTAAATGTATATATATACACATGTATGTCTAACTGTATATATATATACATATATATATAGGGATTTAAAAACAAACGCGGGGTGGAATTTGTGAATCTGAATCTGTATTTGATAAATGTAACCATTTCACTAAGGCTGGAGTTCATACATGTTTTATTATACCAAAATGAAAGCATGAAAATCAGAAAGGTTACAGTATCCCCATGTTAAGGGAATTTCGTCCCGAAATTTAGTTAGTTGAAGCGACTGTATCAGCAAAGAGGTGAGGGTACTTGAGCTTCATTTGGTCCTCACGTTCCCAAGTGAATTCGGGTCCACGCTTAGATTCCCATCATATTTTGACAATAGGGATGCGGCTTCGCTTGAGTTGCTTGACCTCGTGACCCGTGATCTCTACCGGCTTCTCAACGAAGTGCATCGTGTCATCAATGCGCACATCATCAAGAGGTATATGGAGATTCTCATCCGCAATACATTTCTTTAGGTTGGACACGAGGAACGTAGGATGTACATTAGCAAGTGATGGAGGTAGTTCAAGTTTGTAAGCCACCTTCCCGATCCTTTCGAGGATCTTAAATGGGCCCACATAGCGAGGTGCTAGTTTACCCTTCTTCCCGAAACGGATCACCCCCTTCCAAGGAGATACCTTTAGAAGTACAAGATCACCGACTTGAAATTCCAAGGGTTTACGTCATTTATCGGCATAACTCTTTTGCCGACTCCTTGCCACTTGAATGTTGTTACGAATCTGAAGGATCTTGTCGGAAGTTTCTTGGATTAAGTCAGGACCAGTGATTTGCGCTTCGCCAATCTCGTTCCAACAGATGGGAGAGCGACATTTCCGACCATAGAGGGCTTCAAATGGAGCCATGTTGATGCTTGTGTGGTAGCTATTGTTGTAAGAGAACTCGATGAGGGATAGATGTGAATCCCAATTGCCACCAAAATCAATTACACAAGCTCTAAGCATGTCCTCGAGTGTCTGGATTGTTCGTTCGGTCTGACTATCAGTTTGGGGATGGTAAGTCGTGCTTAAATCCAAGCGTGTACCAAGAACAGTTTGGAGAGATTGCCAAAAGCGGGAGGTGAAACGAGCATCCCTATCAGATATTATGTTAAGTGGGACCCCGTGACGACTCACAATCTCATCAATGTAGATTCGGGCTAGTTTCTCTACCCGATAGTCTTCTCGGATGGGTAGGAAGTGAGCTGATTTGGTGAGACGGTCAATGATCACCCAAATACCATCATAACCTCTAGAAGTACGAGGGAGTTTGGTAATGAAGTCCATGGCTAGGTTTTCTCATTTCCACACAGGGATTTCAGGTTGTTCAAGCAAACCAGAAGGACGTTGATATTCAGCTTTGACTTTGGAACAAGTTAGACATTTTGCAACATAAAGTGCAATGTCTTTCTTCATTCCGGGCTAGATTCGGGCTAGTTTCTCTACCCGATAGTCTTCTCGGATGGGTAGGAAGTGAGCTGATTTGGTGAGACGGTCAATGATCACCCAAATACTATCATAACCTCTAGAAGTACGAGGGAGTTTGGTAATGAAGTCCATGGCTAGGTTTTCCCATTTCCACACAGGGATTTCAGGTTGTTCAAGCAAACCAGAAGGACGTTGATGTTCAGCTTTGACTTTGGAACAAGTTAGACATTTTGCAACATAAAGTGCAATATCTTTCTTCATTCCGGGCCACCAGTATTGTTGGTGAAGACCCTTGTACATTTTATCAGCCCCGGGATGGACGGAGTAACGAGTCTTGTGTGCCTCGTTCATAAGGACTGCGCGAAGGTCATCACGATTGGGTACCCAGATACGGTTCAAGTAATAGAGGAGACCATTAGGTTTGGTTTCTAATAGGAGTTCAACACCACATGACATTTCATTATACAGGTTACCCTCGGTGACCGAGACGTGTTGAGCTTCTAGGATGCGATTTTGGATATCGGTTTGAATTCTAACACAATGAAGCATGACGTGGTCCTTACAACTCAAGGCATCGGCCACAACATTCGCCTTACCGGGATGGTACCGAATCTCGCAGTCGTAGTCGTTAAGGAGCTCGACCCAACGTCGTTGCCTCATGTTGAGTTCCTTTTGATTGAAGATGTGTTGGAGGCTTTTGTGGTCAGTGAACACCACACATTTCGTACCATAGAGGTAATGCCTCCAAATTTTTAATGCGAAGACGACCGCACCCAACTCTAAATCGTGCGTCGTATAATTCTTTTCGTGAATTTTAAGTTGTCTTGATGCATAAGCGATCACCTTGCCCCGTTGCATGAGAACACAACCGAGACCTTGGTTTGATGCATCGTAGTAGACCACCAGATCATCGTTGCCATCAGGAAGAGTGAGAATAGGAGCATTGCACAATTTTTGTTTGAGGAGTTGGAAGGCTTCCTCTTGTTTTGGTCCCCACTCATAGTGTTTACCTTTGTGGGTCAAGGCCGTGAGAGGGACCGCAATCTTGGAACAGTTTGAAATGAAACGACGGTAATAACCAGCAAGACCAAGAAATGAACGAACTTCCGTAGGGGTCTTAGTGGTACTCCAATTATTAACGGCTTCGATCTTCGCGGGATCAACATGGATTCCCTTTTCGTTGACAATATGACCCAAAAATTAAACTTCCTTTAGCCAAAATTCACACTTGGAGAACTTAGCATATAGTTGTTCTTTTCTTAAAAGGTCTAAAACCAACTTAAGGTGTTGTTCATGATCTGATTTGGTCTTGGAGTAGATCAAGATGTCGTCAATGAAAACGATCACGAATTTATCTAGGTATGGTTTGCATACGCGAGTCATGAGATCCATGAAAACCCCGGGGGCATTGGTTAGCCCAAAAGGCATAACCATAAATTCGTAGTGACCGTATCTTGTACGAAAGGCAGTCTTTGGGATATCCTCCTCTTGCACACGAAGTTGGTAATATCCGGATCGAAGACCAATCTTCGAGAAGTAAGTGGAACCTTGGAGTTGATCAAAGAGATCATCAATCCTCGGCAAAGGGTAACGGTTCTTGATAGTAAGTTTGTTGAGTTCGCGATAATCAATACACATCCGGAATGAGCCATCTTTCTTCTTCATGAATAGGACGGGTGCACCCCATGGTGAATGACTGGGGCGAATGAAACCTTTATCGGAAAGTTCTTGAAGCTGACTTGCGAGTTCTTGCATTTCAGAAGGTGCTAGACGGTATGGAGCTCTAGCCACAGGATTAGCTCCGGGTATAAGATCGATACGAAACTCTACTTGACGAACGGATGGAAGACCGGATAGATCTTCAGGAAATACTTCGGGAAAGTCACGGATGATGGGGATGTCTTGAATACTCTTCTCTTTGTCTTTCTTTTGAACAACATGAGCTAAAAAGGCCAGATACTTCTTCCGTAAGTACTTTCGAGTCGTGGTGCATGACATGAGTTTAAGCCCACTACATGGTTTCTCACCAAAGACTTTTAATGTATCGCCCGAGGGGAGAGGAATCCGGATGCACTTCTCGAAAAAAATGACCTCGGCATGATGACTAGATAGCCAATCCATACCTACGATAATTTCAAAGCTTCCCAGTTGCATAGGTATGAGGTTGACGGGAAAGGAATATTCATTAAGTTCGATGACACAATCGCGAATAATGGAGTCAATGGTGATGGGGTTTCCATCCGCTACTTCAACGGTAAACATTTTCTCTAACTTAGTTTGGTTTTTAGCAAGCAAAGGTTCAAAATTAAGTGAAATAAAACTCTTATCGGGACCGGTATCAAATAGTATGGAAGCATACTGGTTATTAACGAGGAACGTACTGTTGACCACATCCTTGTTGGCATGGGCTTCATTAGCATTTATGTTGAAAGCACGCCCTCTAGCTCCACCTTGATTTGGGTTGATAAGTTTTGGGCATCGGTTTCGGAAGTGGTTTGGGTTACCACATTCAAAGCAAGCATTCCCATTAGCGATAGCTGGAACCCCTTTGTTTCCCTGGTTGGCTAAATTGCCAGGTGGGTTGACTCTGCAGGTGTTGGCTAAATGCCCATATTTTCCATAGCTGGCACATATCCGACACGGTAGGTTTGGGAAGTGATGGTAATTGCATGTGTTGCACAAAGGGCTGCTGCCCACATAATGCTTCTTGATGGAATTCTGAGCCATAGGAGCAACCTGTTTGACTGGGGTAACAACAGCAAAGTTTTTAGCCTTTCGCTTCTTGTTGTTGTGATAGGGTTCAGACTTGAGTTCTTTGGAGGGCTCAGAAGATGTTGTTGTGTCAGAGACTTTCTTGGCACCCTTTCTTGTCAACGTACCCGCCTTCACATGGTTATCGGTCAGGGTGGCGGATAGGCGGATGGCATCTTTAAGGGTAGCTGGGTTTCTCCCTAGGACAGTGTCTTGAATCTTCATCGGCAGACCACCGATGTATTTTTCAATACCCCGAGCCAAAGGTGTGACCATATGAGGTACTAGAAGACTTAGCTCATGGAAACGGGTGGTGTAGGCTAAACTTTCACCACTATCTTGGGCAAGATCCCAAAATTCGGCCTCTAACTTCTTCATTTCATTGCGAGGACAGAACTCCTCGGTCATGATCCGTTTGACCTCATCCCATGGCAAAGCCATTGCCACATCTATGCCCCTGTTTCTCTTTTCGCCATTCCACCAAGTGAGCGCCCGTTTTTGGAAGACGCTGGTGGCATAGCGGACCCGGAGGTTGTCGGGACAATCACTGTTGAGAAAAGTGCTTTCAATGCTCTCGAACCATTGCAACAGACTCGTGGCTCCTTCAATGCCATAAAACTTAGTGGGGTTGCACGAGTTAAAGTGCTTGAAAGTACATTGCGGTGGGTTGGCACCACCACCACCATTAGTTCTATGGTTACCGTTTGTAGCACCATTAACTTGAGTGAGTTGAGTTACAAGTTGTGCAAGGATAGTAGCAATATCAGTGTTGTTGTTGGCCACGGTAGCACGACAGGGAGGCATTCTACAGATTTACACAACACAAGAAGAGATGTAAGAACTTATGAGGGTTGATTGAATTTAAAAGATGAGATAACAAATAAAATAGTAAGTCATAGATTGGATTGTACTCAAATAGTGATATAGCCACTTGAATACTGTGACACATTAAGGTTAATTAAACTCATATAATTTTTCAAGGAGACATGCTTTAGCCTATAAGTAAACACTCATCCCGGGAATTCACAGGAAAGCATACGGGCCCCTCGGTTGATTAGGATTTATACGAAATGCTTTCCTAGACAGAAAACCCAGAATACAGGTGTCACCCTTCCAGATTGCACGTGTCCTCTAATAATTAACAAAGTTTAAAACCTTAATGAGGAAGTAAAGAAATTCCATAGATTTTAATTCATGAAGTTTCCACATGCTATGATGATGATGATAGAGAAGTAGGTAAGAAGGTTATGAGGCTTAGGGTATGGGTAGGGATATTGTTTATTTAATTTATTATTTAAGTATAGCCTAGTAATTTATGAATTTTAACAATTAAAGTATCAAAATATAATAAGCAAGTAACACATAGCATGTAGCATATCATATATTCATAGAGTATGGTAAATAATGTGTGTCCTAAGGTTATAGTCTAAGTCAAGGTGTCTAATAACCTAATTCCCTATAACCAAGGCTCTGATACCAATCTGTCACACCCCAACCGACGGCGGAATACGTCGGGGCAGGACATGTAGACTGTTCAAAAGCTCAAGGTTTACTAAAGTTTAAATAATTAAACAACCAATTTCATGTCACAAATAAACATAAATCCAACAATACATGGAAAGTAGAAATACATAAATAGTCTCTTTAAATTAAATTCTAGGTCATCGGTCCTAAGTGAAGCATCTTGTACTTATTCTCAAGCGTTAGTACCTGAAACATGATGAAAACGAGGTCAACTAAAAAGTTGGTGAACATACATAGGTTTTGACACATAACCAAGTTTAAAGTGTTTTATACAATTCATACAATACACGTGTATAAGGCATTTATAGAGAATCTATAGTTAAACTAGGTGTGTACAATCAAACCTTGTGACTGAGGCATAACACGCAGGTTACCCTAATGTAAAGTCGGTAACAAACACCCTAACCGGGTGGGTTTGTCAGACTCAATAGATCTATTATGTTTAGAAAATGAACTTTAGTTTATGTAGATAGTGTTTAATTTAAGTAAATAAAATAAATAAATAATTTCTTTTATTTAAATAGATTAAATAAATAAATAATTTTTATTTATTTATTTGTGAAAATATGTTAAAACATATGAATTGTGAATATATGTTTAGAAATTTTATTTATGTGATTAGTGTTTAATTTAAATAAATAAAATAAATAATTTCATTTATTTATGTAGATTAAATAAATAAATAATTTTTATTTATTTATTTGTGAAAATATGTTAAAATATATGGAATGTAAATATGTGTTTAGAAAATAATTTTAGATATTTAAAGTTTTTGTTTTTAAAAGTTAAATGTGTAATTTTAACCATTTAATTTGGATTAAAATCTAAATTTTTATAGGAATTTATAATTTCTAGTTTTATTCTGTTATAAATATTTTAAGGTTTATAAAAATATTTTTTTTATTAAATTTTCGGGCTTTAAAACGGTTTTAAAAAATTAAAACAGGCCACCCGGTTCGAACCCGGGTGGTTCCTGTGTTTGTTACAAGTTTTACCACCGGACCCAGGGACTAATCCTTGTAATGGATCTGGTTCGAAATTATTTAACCTTTGCCTGCAAAGGGGCTAGGTTTGGTTTAAGTTTTATGCGCAAAACGGTCCTCTGTATGGGTTGTGGTTTGTGGGTTTCGAACCCATGCCACCCGATTCAATGGTGCAGTGTCTTAACCAGTTGAGTCGGGTGGTTCGCTGGTCTAAATGGAACGACGGTTATTTAAATACGAATGTGAGCCCGAGTCCGTTTAAAGGACATGTGTAAAAAGGAGCCGACCGGTTTAAGGCTTGGGGGGGTTTCGAACCCTGGCCACCTGGTCTGATAGTGCAGTGACTAAACCATTCAGACCAGGTGGTCTCGCTGGTTAACCATGAAATCCAAAAGGGTTTATACAAACCTTCGTTTAAATTTTAGTTTCAGACTTTCGATTTAAACCAGTGACGAACCCTAGTTCCTAAATCGAATTTGATTCCCTCTGCCATCGAGATTTGGCAGAGGGCTTTCGATACTCAATGGCTAACGAGTCTAATGACCTAAGTAGTACCTGAAATGATGAAGGATCGAGTGTGCACGACCGAGAGACAGGAAAACGTTGATCTTTGTACTCGAGGAGCGTCTAGGCTTGAAATGGATTACGATTTCGGCTTCTATGCATTTGAATAGTGTCGTATAATAGTGTGTGTGTATATTAATTTGATTAATTCCACTTTAATTACCCGATTCGATTTAAAAAGGCAAGTGCAAGCTATCACAATTTGTTTATGCGACATTGGTTTGAATATGAATGAATTGAGTCGCGAATTAGGGTTGAATACGTTAGGGAATCGTCTGCGCGTGATTTGTGGAATCCGTTACGCGTCAATTACACAAAACGATTGGATATGGATACGGGTTTGACCATGAGAGGTCAAATTCTTTTGAAATTGGAATTGACCGCGAAATCGGTCGAATTGGTTTGATGTTTTGGGCCTGAGCTGAGTTATTTGTTGTGTGTGTGATCACAGAAGTCCAAACCAACTAGGATTTGGTCGTAGGCAGTCTCGGATTATCACGAGATGGGCTCTTTTGACTTTTGAAAGTCAACCGGTTCATATGGGAGTCAAAATAGACATTAAGAGTCACAATTTGGAAGTGTGGGTTCAGTGCTTAACAGTTCAAATCGTTTAGGGTTAAATTAATTGTAGAATTCTTGTAATTTGGGTGTAAATGTATATATATACACATGTATGTCTAACTGTATATATATATATATATACATATATATATATAGGGATTTAAAAACAAACGCGGGGTGGAATTTGTGAATCTGAATCTGTATTTGATAAATGTAACCATTTCACTAAGGCTGGAGTTCATACATATTTTATTGTACCAAAATGAAAGCCTGAAAATCAGAAAGGTTACAAGTGGGGTGGGTCACTAAGACACACTTAAGTACCCTGTCTTTCCTTAGCCAGAATCCCTCATGGGCCTACACACTCTTCCAGCCATCATGTATTAATAGCACTATTGTTGGGCTCATGGTCATGATGAGAATTGTTGTGGACTGGGCTTTGAGGCCCGAAAGTGAGGCTTATATATTGTAGTAGGCTTCTTCTGCTTGGGGGGTAAGTGGGCTTCTTGTTTATTATTAATTGGCATTAGGTCCAATAGTTTAGATTTAGATCACAAGAGGTGGTGACATTATATGTGTGAGTTTAAGGGTGCATGAAAAACTAAGTGTGTATAAGTGTGTGTTAAAACTTAGGATAGCACTTAAATGAATCAAATAGATAGCATGAATATATCACAACAATTATCAGGCAGTGTGACACATAAATTATTAAATATTGTATCAGGTAGTGTATTTAATTATAATAGTATGTAGGAATATTCACACAGTGAGAAATCATGTAGCATGTAGTAGCATGGCATTGTATGGGTGTCCTAAAGTTATAGTCTAGGTCAAAAGTATCTAATAACCTAATTCCCGATAACCAAGGCTCTGATACCAATCTGTCACACCCCAACCGACGGCGGAATACGTCGGGGCGGAACATGTAGACTGTTCATGAGCTCAAGGTTGACTAAATTGTAACATATTAAATTCATTTCAATCCAAACAAACATAAACCAATTCCAAAGTACATAAATGAAATACAAATTATTCTTGAATTAAAATTAACTAAGTCCAAACTTAAGTGTAGCATATCTTGATCAACTCACACATTAGCACCTGAAACATGAATAAAATAAGGTCAACTAAAAAGTTGGTGAGCATACACAGGTTTGTACATAGGTAGTATATATAGATGTGAATAAACAAATCCTTACATAACATGATAAAATAAGGCATTTATGGGGAGCAACTATTGTGTAACCAAAGTACAATCAAACCTTTGTAACTAGAATGCAAATTGTGTTGTCGGTAACAATCACCCCAATCTGGGTGGCTTTGTCAGACTCAATAGATCTATCATTGTTAACCGTCGGCTTGAATAGTTAATGATTGCACATAAATTGCACACAAACAGTTAACACACCTAGCACTCAAACATAAAGCTCAAATTTGTATACATGAATGTAAAGAGGATTTGTGTTTATGTAGTTTGTGTAAATGTAAGCAATTGTGTGTATAGAGTTCATGTTTCATCCCAAAAAGTGTAAAAGAGTAAAAGGGGCTATGTAATACTCACTTGAATCAAAGGTGGAGCTAGCACGCGAGACTAGGTAGCAAAGTGATCCTTGTAACACACCACGTTAATCCTAGGGTGTAATATATTTTGAATTAAAAGTGTGTACAAAAAGTCTATGTCAAATTATAGGATTGAATTGGATGTGTGTACATAGAGTAGTGTTGTAGTATGTATAGGAATGTAGGAAATTGTGGTTTGTACTTATAAAGGGTTGTGTAAAATGGACTATTGAACAAATGGTTTTAAAATAGTTTGGTTTAGGGTTTTGGGTTTGAATAACTAAATAAGTTACATAATTGAACAATTTTTGTTTAAATATAAATTAAATAAATAATTTTTACCTTATTTATTTATTTATAAGGGTATGCAATTTATGTTTAAATATAATTAAATGAAATAAATAATAAATTAATTTATTTATTTATTTGTCATTTAAATTGAATATGATAATTAATTATATTTAATTAGAATGGGTATGTATACTTAGGTATATAAAATTATAATTATTATTTTTTTTGGGTGTTTAAAATATAACTTAAATTTTATAAACTTTGTATAAGGTGTTTATAAAACTTATCATAAATTTATAAATGAATTTCTCAAAATAAATAATATACTTTAAATTGAGTATTTAATAAATAATTTTATAAAAATAGAGATTTTTATGCAAAAATTATGGAATTTGTTTTATTCTGATCTAAACAAATGTAGAGTTTATAAAATAATTTTTATATAATTTAACTAATGTTAAAACTGATTTTTAAAATTAATAGGGGCTTGCCCGGGTCGAACCCGGGTCCTCCCGGTGGGAACATCGCGCATCAACCACTGGACCAGGGGAGCATCACTGGTACTGATTCGGTTCGAATTGTTTTTAATATGAATCTGGGAAGGAGCCGGGTCTAGGTTTGATACGCACGCAAAAATGCCGGGGTCGTGGGTTTCGAACCCACGCCACCGGGTCCGATGGCGCAGTGGCTTAACCAGTCGGACCGGTGGTTTCGCTGGTCATATAGGGATTCCACAAATTTAAAAATATCAGTTAGATTTAAAAGTCAAATTTGAATCCCGCAAGAACAGGTCATGAACTCTACTCGAATTCGAACCCGATATGATCAGTCATGATGAATTAGTATAGGGCTATTGATAAGCGTACTAAAACGATTCGAATGATATAAAACTTATTTGGTTTGGTGGAGGATTGCTGGTGAACGGCTGAAACAAAACTCCGACGGTTCTTAGTGCTCGTCAGGATTTCCATAAACGAAATGTGGATCGTACGAGAGTCCTGAGAGGTTGTGTAAGGGTATGCGAAGGTGTATGTGTGGTTTGATTCGTTTAAACTCATCTAGATCGCACGATTTGATTAGAGGTTTGAATGTTACAACTGTCGATGGAATTTCGCGTTAATTCGGTAGATTGGGGATGAATTGGGTCATGTATTAGGGTCAGGTACATGAGAGGTCATTTAGCGCTTGAATTGCGGAATTGAAGGCGTTGAAATTTCTCGATTAGGAAAGGATTTGGGCTTTAGAGTCAAACCGGTTTGAATTTAACGTTTGCCGCTCAGGGACTGATTTGGGGTGGCTAATTTGGGCCAGGATGTGATCGGATATCGATTGTGAAGACATGGGAAGTCTATATTCATCGAGTCTGATCAATTCCATCCCTGAATTTACGAGTTTCTTGAGATGTTTGACTTTGAAAGTCAAAATAGGTTAATGCATCATGAATAAGGTCAAAGATCAAAGTCAAAGGTCCAAATTTAGACTTAAGGGTTCTATTTCAAGGGTGGGGGGGTTCAAATCGAGGGTTCAAATGTTTAAGGGGGGTTTCAAACCTTTATATATATATATATATATATATATATATATATATATATATATATATATATATATATATAATTTTTGACTTTTGTTTAAAACCTTATATATATATATATATAACTTTATAAATCGAAACTTTTGAATGTAATAATGTTTTAGTTATAAGTATTTTATTACCTTTCAATTACACACACACACATATATATATATATATAATAGGGATGTAAATTTCTTTGAAATGTGTGTACACAAAACAAAATAATTTTATGAGAAACTTGAATTATAATGTGTGTATAGATAATATAGGGTATTGCACTAGAATTGGAAATTGAAATGTCGTTTATTGCACTGAAACAAATACGTGAAAATCAGAAATGTTACACTCTCTCTTTCTATCTAGAAGAAAACTTGGGAGAAGGACCCCTTGTCAACTTCTATCTGCAATATTCAGGTTTTGCAAAGGAGAACAACCAAGAATAACCAAAAATTAAGATTTCCATGGAAGCTGGAAAAATAAAATCTTTTTGGTTTTTCAAACATAAGAAACACAAAATCTTTTTGGTTTTTCTTTGTACAAACTAAAATGTAAAATAGAAAATCACATGTTTTTGGTCGAACATAACGAGTAAGAAGATCATATCAGTATAAGCAATGCATCAACCACACATTTTGGATATAAAATCCGTATAATATCAAATGGTATCCTATGACATTATGTCAAGCCTTGAACAATCAAACCAATATCTTTTAAGATTATCACACTCTTTCTTTTTTAGGACTTTCATATTAAATGTTATGATACGTGAAAAACATTCAAAGAAAATAGGATCAGGCTATGACGCACAAATTCAAATTGTCAATATTATAAGATTTGAAACTAAAGCATCTAATTCCCACTTTCTTGTGAGTTAAGATACCATTTAAGTTTGAAATACAACGTGTACACCACTAGTATGCCAACATAATGTAAAATGCACTGTCTTCAAGACATATGAGATTTTACTAAAGATTATTCAAATTTCCAGAATGAGGAGACATCACTTAGCACATGAATAGCAAAATCCAAACTGGATTGTATAGGAATCAATGAGATTCAGAATCGAATGATTCAATGTCTTGGCTTATATATGTGGAATTCTAAGATTTAGGTACGTGGATCTAACTTTTTTATCTAGATTATGAATTCAATGGAATCAGTAAAGATGATGTATCAATATGATCCAAGGGCTAGTATATGTTTGACAGATGTTGTCAAGTACATATCTTGATTATACTTCAAATTGCATGTTTTTCGGGACATGGGCACTGAAGCAAACCAAATGAATAGTGCTAAGGACATCCTGAAACTGATCTCATAGGACAGTCTTTATTAAAAGCTAATATTCTTTATCTGATAGTGTAAGGACCCAAACCCGGGAGGCCTCACTTGTTGGATTTACTCATTCACAAACAATTCTTAAACATGAATACTAAATAACGCAGCGAAAAATTTTATTCAAACATAACGTCATCATTGTTCGTACATGCGGAAGCGTAAACATTGTTTAAAACATAAATACATCTTAACTAAACATAACGGGATGCCAGTCTTCATAGTCAGTCGGGTAACTCCTCTCGCTAGCCAAGCATCACCGTCCATACTCATAACCTGCCTTAACCTGAATGTGCACACTAAAAAGTCAGCTACGCTGGTGAGTTATAGTTTTAACATAAAACTTTAACTTCAAATAATTTTTCAAAAACATAACTTCATAACTTCATACTTCATTTAATAAAAAGCATACGTAAAATAATGAAATAACAAAACATAACACTTCAAAAACATAAGTCAACGAACATATCGAATCTGCGCCTTCTCGTAATCGTCAAATCCAAACTTCACATACTGGCTGAATAACCTAAAGATCACCACCACTAGGCCCATCAATCACCGTACTGTCCTTCGGGTGAAGAACTCCTAGGGCCCGATACTTAGGTTATTCAACACTACTTCAAGCACGGCATCACAAGGATGACACGTACCAAACTTCAAGCACTGTGCCCCGTAGGGCACAAGTACCAAACTTCAAGCACTGTGCCCCGTAGGGCATAAGTACCAAACTTCAAGCACGACTACCCCGTAAGGTAAATCGTACCAAACTTCAAGGATCACGATAATCCCCTTGACGACCGTCATCGCCCCAGTTGTACAACAGTTGGCCAGCCACAAAGGCCCCTAAAAGGTAAAGGCCCATAACATACTTCCCATCCCTTAACCTTCATTCCCTAAGGAATATTGGCAGATTCGTTCGTTTGTGACTTTCGTAAACCTTCGCTTCTTTTACTTCAAAACTTCAGTTAAAGCATTCGTACGTTTTATTAAAAACATTCATTCATCCATAAACACTTCATAAACTTCACAAACTTCTTTTGGCAAAATATTTCATAAACACTTCTTTCATAACCCTTCCTTCCAAAACATCGTTCATAAACATCATTTTATAAAACGTCGCATACAACATTCATAAACATCGTTTTATAAAATAGTCACATCGTTACGTATGCACACCAGCCCAAAAACATTATTAAAACATTTAAAAGAGGGTTTCTAGAACTCACCTTATAAGCTAGTCTCGGTTGTCCTAAACAAAGGCCCAACAACGTCACTTCCGATCTGAATTGATTAGTTAAATACCCATCAGACCAATACCGACTCTAACGGTTTAACCCTTCTAAACATACTAACTTTACTTAACCAGCCTGATGCCTGCGCACTTAGCAAGTGCGCAGACCCTGCTGCCTGCGCACTTAGCAAGTGCGCAGACCCTGCTGCCTGCGTACTTGATAAGTACGCAATGCCCCTCTTCCTGCGTACTTGATAAGTATGCAGGACCTGCTCCGTGCGCACTTGGTAAGTGCGCACGATCTGTTTCTTCACAAAACCCTAACTTTCGCATTCAGGTCTGATCACGTCAAGATCCCGAACCTGTTTACATCCAAAACGTTCGTTTTCCATTAAGGAACTAAAATCTATGTTTATCTCTCAGTTTCATCCGTAAAAACGTTGCCTTTTTACCCAAAACCCGAAAAACCCAAACACGAACTAAAACTCAGATTTAGGTCGGATCGTTACCTGAATCGAGCTTCTAATCCGGAGGTTCTTCTCACGAGCTCTAGAGCAACACACTTCTCAAATCTCGGGTCGATCCGTCAACTTTCTCTCTCTACGGTTTCTCTCTCTAGAAGGTGCAAATGAGAGAAATGGGTGGTGACCTTGGCTATTTATAGGGAAGGCTCCCCTTCCAGCCCGCCGACCCATCCGGCCTGACCCGACATGCCCCGTTCGTTTATTCCGTTATTTTAACTGTCGTTTTATTTTTGGGATGTTACAAGTCTACCCCCCCCCCCTTACAATAGGTTTCGTCCCCGAAACCTATCATAAGTCAAATAGATGAGGGTACGACTCCCTCATTTCCTTCTCCGTTTCCCAAGTGGCTTCCGATCCCTTTCGATGTTTCCATTGGACTTTAACCAATTGGATAACCTTATTACGCAAACGCTTCTCCTTCTTATCTAAGATGGCCACGGGTTCTTCGATGTAATTAAGGCTGTTGTCGACCTCGATGTCAGTAAGTGGTACGTGAGCTGATTCATCCGCCAAACACTTTCGCAAGTGTGATACATGGAAGGTAGGATGAATCCCACTTAACTCATCAGGCAAATCTAACCGATAAGCGACTTCACCAACCCGTGCCATTATCCTGAATGGTCCGACAAACCTCGGACTTAACTTTCCTCTCTTCCTGAATCGTATGATTCCCTTCCAGAGTGACACTTTCAACATTACTCTGTCCCCAACATCAAACTTAATAGGCCTTCGTCGTTTATCCGCATAGGACTTCTGACGATCTTGTGCGGCCTTCATTCGTGCTTTGATTTGATCAAACCTTTCCGATGTTTCTCTTACGACTTCAAGACTTCCTAATTCCTTCTGTCCAATCTCACCCCAACAAACGGGGGTCCTACATCTTCTCCCATACAACATTTCGTAAGGCGGCATGCCTATCGTCGTGTGATGACTATTGTTGTAGGAGAATTCGGCTAACGGCAGATGACTGTCCCAACTGCCACCAAAATCGATAATACAAGCACGAAGCATATCCTCCAATGTCTGAATGGTCCTTTCGGACTGACCATCCGTTTGTGGGTGGTATGCCGTACTGATATTAAGTCTCATGCCCATCGCCTCGTGAAATCTTTTCCAGAACCTCGATATGAATCGTGTATCCCGGTCGGATACTATCGTCAAAGGCATCCCATGTCGTGCTACTACTTCGTTAATAAATACTTCCGCTATCCTTTTCGACGAGAACGTCTCGCGAATAGGTAGGAAATGAGCACTCTTCGTCAATCGGTCCACAATTACCCAAATGGTGTCATGATCTTTAGCTGTGCGGGGTAGCTTGGTTATGAAGTCCATGGTAATGTGTTCCCACTTCCATTTTGGTATATCAAGTGGTTGAATCTTTCCATACGGTTTCTGGTGCTCGGTCTTTACTTGTGAGCAAGTCAAACACTTGCTTACATACTTTGTCACTTCATGTTTCATTCCAGGCCACCAGTATTCCTTCCTCAGATCTTGGTACATTTTATTGGTACCGGGATGGATAGAGTAACGAGACTTATGAGCCTCATCCAAGATTTTGGTTCTAATCTCGCCACCCATAGGTATCCATATCCGTCCAAAACGTGTCCTAACACCAAGGGTGTTATATTCCAACTTGTCCTGTTGGCCAACCATCCTTTCCTTCTTTATGTTTTCTTCTTTAAGTTCCTCATCTTGAGCCTTTTCAATTTCTCTCATCACATCTGATGTTACCACCAACTGGCAAGCTTTCACTCTAATAGGAATAGGCACATCCTTTCGGCTTAGAGCGTCAGCCACCACTTTTGCCTTTCCAGGATGGTACATTATTTCACAGTCATAGTCTTTCAACAGTTCCAACCATCGCCTCTGCCTCATATTAAGTTCCTTTTGTTCGAAGAAGTACTTCAAACTTTTGTGGTCGGAGTAAATAGTAAACTTCACCCCGTAAAGGTAGTGCCTCCAGATTTTCAATGCGAATACGACGGCAGCAAGTTCCAAATCGTGAGTCAGATAATTAGCTTCGTGAATCTTTAACTGTCGTGATGCATACGCGATCACTCTCCCGCGTTGCATCAACACGCATCCCAATCCCTGACCCAAAGCATCAGAGTATACCACTAAGTCTTCATTGCCCTCGGGAAGGGCCAAGACTGGAGCTTGGGTTAGCCTCTTCTTTAATTCCTTAAACGCCTCATCTTGGGTCGAACCCCATTCATACTTTACCTCTTTCCGAGTCAACTTTGTCAACGGCGAAGCTATTTTTGAGAAATCCTGGATGAATCTCCAATAGTAGCCTACCAATCCCAAGAAACTACGGATTTCAGTTGGCGTCTTAGGAATATTCCATTCCCTAACCGTCATTATCTTCGCTGGGTCAACCATAATACCGTCCGGGTTAATGACGTGACCTAGGAATTGGACTTCCCTAAGCCAGAACGCGCATTTAGAGAACTTAGCATACAACTTCTCCTTCTTCAGAGCCTCCAACACCTCCTTTAAGTGACATGCATGATCACCCTCATTCTTGGAGTAGATGAGGATATCATCGATGAACACAATTACCGATCGGTCCAGCATCGGTCGACACACCCTATTCATTAAATCCATGAATGTTGTGCGGGCGTTCATCAATCCGAATAACATTACGCGGAACTCGAAATGCCCATAACGTGTGCGAAATGTAGTTTTCGGTATGTCTTCTTCCCTCACCTTCAACTGATGGTACCCGGACCGAAGGTCGATTTTTGAGAGCCAACTTGCGCCTTGCAATTGATCGAACAGGTCGTCGATACTTGGTAAAGGGTACTTGTTCTTCACCGTACGTTTGTTCAACTCGCGATAATCAATACACATTCTCATCGAACCGTCTTTCTTCTTCACAAACAACACCGGAGCACCCCACGGTGAGATGCTCGGTTGGATAAATCCTTTCTCAAGTAAGTCGTCTAGTTGTGCCATTAATTCCTACATCTCCACCGGTGCTAGTCGATATGGAGCCTTAGCCACGGGCTGGGCATCTGGTACTAAGTCGATTTGAAATTCGATCTCTCTGTCGGGTGGTATCCCAGGCAAGTCCTCTGGAAACACCTCCGGGTACTCACGTACCACGGGTACATCGTTTAGCTCCTTCACTTCCTTACACTCGTCAATTACGTACACCAGATAAGCCTCGCATCCGCGCCTCAAATAATTTGCTGCCTTAATCATTGAGATGACGTTTGGCATCGGGGCGTCACGATCTCCAAGAACCTCGACCTTGCTACCGTCCGGGGCCTTGAGTCGGATTATCTTTCGTTTACATATAATTTGTGCTTCATTGGCAGTTAACCAATCCATTCCTAACACGACATCAAACCCACCCAAAACCATAACAAACAATCTGACAGGGAACCTATGTCCTTCTATTTTTATTATAGAGTTGTCGACTACATCAGTCACCCTCGCAGTTCTACCCTCAGCGGTTTCTACGCTAAAAGCCCTTTCTAGCTTACTAACAGTGTACTTCACTCGTTTACAAAAAGTCACAGATATAAAACTCTTACTGGCACCCGAATCAAATAACACAGAAACAAAAGTGTTGTCCAGGATGAACGTACCTGACGCCACATCTGGGTCTGCCCTGGCTTGGTCTTGCGTCAGGGCATAGGCGCGAGTCTTTGATCGGGGTCTCTCTTCTGTCTTCTCCGGGCCTTTCCCTTTCCTGGCTTAACCCATCCTGGGCATGGTGCATTCCCGGCTCATATGACCACTCTCCCCACAGTTGTAGCATTTGAAGCCTTGCGGGCATTCACGGGAGTAGTGTCCGGTTTTGCCGCATTTAAAGCATAGATTAGACCCTAACCGACATTCACCCGTATGTCTTACTCCACATCTTCCGTAAACTGCCGCCTCGCCTACCCTGGCCTGCTTGTCCCCAGCCCCAAACAACTTCCCACCTGATCGCTTAGCGGGAAAACTCAGCTTCTTCTTGGGCTCTTCAATGGCAACGACATTCAGCGCCAGATCGTCAAATACCACGGCGCTCAGTTCTACTACCGAATCATAGGTAGCAGGGGCGTTTTCCTTAACATAGGTGCGGACCTGGTCCGGCAGTCCTTGTATGTAGCATACGATCTTTCTTTCCTCGGTCGTGACAAGATGTGGCACCAGACGTGCAAGTTCATTGAATCGGGTTGTGTATTGCCGGTGCGTCATGCTCCCGGCTTTCAAACCCAGAAATTCCCTCTCTACCTTCTCAATCTCATTCCTTGGGCAGAAATTCTTGATCACCAAAGTTTTCAAGTCAGCCCACATCATTGCATCCACAACCTCGCTCCCTTTTGCTTGACGTACACCTTCCCACCAATGGGATGCTTCCTCCCTCAAGGAGTTGGCAGCAAATTTTACAACTTGATCCGTTCGACATTCGCTCAGACGAATGGCAGCTTCCATACGGATCACCCAATCAAACGTAGCTACCGCGTCTTTCTTCCCAGTCAAGACCGGTGGGTCACATGCCTTAAAGGACTTATAGTCGCAACCACGGTTAAGCGGTGCGTTAATTGCCTCAGTGTTCGGGGTACCAACTGCCGTGTTGGACCCACCCGTCTCGTTAACCTTCTTCATCGATTCAGCTAACAGACCTGGCAGAGAAGCCTTCATCAACTCGGAGAACTCTCGAGCTATAGTTGCCCTCACTTCTAGTTCAAAAGTGAAAGGTTGTTCTTCGACCTGTGTCTTCTCAGCTCCATGCACACTAACCGCCGGTTCATTGTGAACGCTTCCTTCTTCACTATACTCTTGGCGCGCAGGGTCCTGCCACGCCCACCATTTCGGCCACCATGCCTTCCGTTTCCTCTCCTCGCCATTTCGTTCTATAAGACAAGAAATCCAATGTCATCACGCTAGTTAACAAATAAAATTCAATAAGCACTGTAAGAAGTTAATATACACTTGCCATCTGCAATTAACCATTACACTACCTTTTGATTTCTATTTGACCACCTTTGTGATTCCATCAGAACACAAGTCCTTACCTAACCCTTTCTAAGGCATACTATACATGTAAATATATACTACCTTCAAACCTGATGTTGTGGCTCGAGTTACCCGTACTGGCATCCGCTTTCGGTCCCGTTCACAGTTTAAGTTCAGACACTGCGAGTGTCCGAATCTCTCAAACTATTGCTCTGATACCAACTTGTAAGGCCCCAAACCCGGGAGGCCTCACTTGTTGGATTTACTCATTCACAAATAGTTCTTAAACATGAATATTAAATAACGCAGCGGAAAATTTCATTCAAACATAACGTCATCATTGTTCGTACATGCGGAAGCGTAAACATTGTTTAAAACATAAATACATCTTAACTAAACATAACGGGATGCCAGTCTTCATAGTCAGTCGGGTAACTCCTCTCGCTAGCCAAGCATCACCGTCCATCCTCATAACCTGCCTTAACCTGAATGTGCACACTAAAAAGTCAGCTACGCTGGTGAGTTCTAGTTTTAACATAAAACTTTAACTTCAAATAATTTGCCAAAAACATAACTTCATAACTTCATACTTCATTTAATAAAAAGCGTACGTAAAATAACGCAATAACAAAACATAACACTTCAAAAACATAAGTCAACGAACATATCGAATCTGCGCCTTCTCGTAACCGTCAAATCCAAACGTCACATACTGGCTGAATAACCTAAAGATCACCACTAGGCCCATCAATCACCGTACTGTCCTTCGGGTGAAGAACTCCTAGGGCCCGATACTTAGGTTATTCAACACTACTTCAAGCACGGCATCACAAGGATGACACGTACCAAACTTCAAGCACTGTGCACCGTAGGGCACAAGTACCAAACTTCAAGCACTGTGCCCCGTAGGGCATAAGTACCAAACTTCAAGCACGACTACCCCGTAAGGTAAATCGTACCAAACTTCAAGGATCACGATAATCCCCTTGACGACCGTTATCGCCCCAGTTGTACAACAGTTGGCCAGCCACAAAGGCCCCTAAAAGGTAAAGGCCCATAACATACTTCCCATCCCTTAACCTTCATTCCCTAAGGAATATTGGCAGATTCGTTCGTTTGTGACTTTCGTAAACCTTCGCTTCTTTTACTTCAAAACTTCAGTTAAAGCATTCGTACGTTTTATTAAAAACATTCATTCATCCATAAACACTTCATAAACTTCACAAACTTCTTTTGGCAAAATATTTCATAAACACTTCTTTCATAACCCTTCCTTCCAAAACATCGTTCATAAACATCATTTTATAAAACGTCGCATACAACATTCATAAACATCGTTTTATAAAATAGTCACATCGTTACGTATGCACACCAGCCCAAAAACATTATTAAAACATTTAAAAGAGGGTTTCTAGAACTCACCTTATAAGCTAGTCTCGGTTGTCCTAAACAAAGGCCCAACAACATCACTTCTGATCTGAATTGATTAGTTAAATACCCATCAGACCAATACCGACTCTAACGGTTTAACCCTTCTAAACATACTAACTTTACTTAACCAGCCTGATGCCTGCGCACTTAGCAAGTGCGCAGACCCTGCTGCCTGCGCACTTAGCAAGTGCGCAGACCCTGCTGCCTGAAACTTTCCCTAAAAAATTTAGATAAAAAAAAAATTCTCGCCAAAATACTCTTTTTTTAAGAACACTAGCGAACTAGATAAGTTCGCCTGAAACTAGTTCGCATGATACTACCTGAGCGAACTTAGTAAGTTCGCCTGAACTGTACTGAGCGAACAAGATCCAAAGCGAACTTGATAAATTCGCGTAATCAATAAGTTCGCCTAATAAGTTCGCCTACAACAGAATTTCAGCACTAAGTTCGCCTTGTTCAGCTGTAACAAACTCAGGAAGATGAGCCTTCAACCCAAACACGAACCAACAGTTCCGAAAATCATCATTTCTCACTGATTTGATGGAATTTGAAGAAATTGGACCGTTGGATTTAGTATTTCATGATTTAGAACACTTCTATCGGATTAATTTCACCAAAATCAACCTCAAATCCACGAATTCAGCCTCAAAATCAACTTCAAGAACTTGAAAACTCCATGAAAATGAAAACTTGCAAAAATGACCAATTTCTTGTCAAATTGTACACAAATCACTCACGAATCACACACAAATCACAAGCATAAGCTCTGATACCACTTGTAGGTCCACATGACTCCTCTATAGATCGATCTCGTGACGTGACGTATCAATGACACGGAGTGCGAAATCCAACCATATCAATGAATGTGTACACAAGATGACAAAAACGATAACAATCACACAATGTAAATAATATCCTCTTTGCATTTCCTTATCAGACACTGATTACAATCTCTCTCTGAAGTTTTCCGAGTCTCTTTCACTAAGACTTGTAAACACCTATGTATAGGAACACACAGAACTATAGGCGTACTTAACAAGTTCGCTCCTAAAGATGCTTAGGCGAACTTGTTAAGTTCACCTCTCTGTGAACTTAAACAATATTGTTATCAACAGTTACAAAACATGTCCTAACAGACTCCCCTTTAACTGTTGCTAACAATTCTATCAATTACAAGTCAAAGACTCTAAGACTAAGACATAATATCTTCAAGCTCGTTGTCACCAGAATATGCTCCAACAGAATGCTATGCAATAATCTTCAAGTTAGATTTCCTTGTCAGGAAGACCTCTGACAAGATTTCCCTTTACCAGCTTATTGATTTTTTTTTACATTAACATGGCTTAATCTCCTATGCCAAAGAGCTGATTCATCGACTAATGCCTTTGACAGAAAATAAGAGACACTTCTAGATGGGGTGACCTCATTCATGTCAAGCAAATACAAATTATCTTTTCTTTGAGCAGTTAATAGAATCTTCTCTGGAGGGGGTTTGCTTAAACCAGGGGAGAGCACAAAGCATTCTTTGTCTGTGAAAAGCATCCAACGCTTTTGATCACAGATCTGAGACACACTCATGAGATTGAATTCCAATTCTTTGATAAAGTTTACCCTTTCAATACTCATTCTTTCATTGGACACGGTTCCTTGTCCAATTATAGATTCTCCCTTTGAATCACTCCCAAAGGAAACATATCTTCCATTGAAATGTCTGAAATTGGAGAGGATGGACCTGTTGCCTGTCACGTGCCTGGAACAACCACTGTCTACAACCCAGGTGTTATCCTTGTGACCTGGTTGTCCCTGCATATGAGAGAGATCTAGTTAGAGGGAGTAACCCAAGAACTTGCAGACTTGGGTGAGTGTGTTTTTGGAACAATAGCATCAGTATGCTTGCATTCAATGGACCCGATGAAGATGCTTTGAGGGACTATGGATTTGGCTTTCAATTGTTAAATAGGTGGTTTTCCAGATCTTTTTACTCTGTCAGCAGCCGATGTTGCTTTGGCTGCTGATGGTTTAGCTTGATCAGCAGCAAACTTTGCTGCTAAAGACTTTGGCTGATCAGCAACAAACTTGGTTGTTGTTGATGGCTTTACATGATCAGCAGCATACTTGGTTACTGCTGAAGGCTTGGTTCTTGGCTTCTTTAGCTTCACATGATTAGCAGCATTTTTGTTGGCCGCTGATGGTTCAACAGATACATGCTTCTCCTGCTTTACCTTTATATTAAAAGTGGGTTTCTCTGTAAGAGTTCTTCTATAGATTGGCTTCTGTTTTGGAGTAGCTTGAACTGCTATGGAAGCTGGTTGAAAGATCTGGTTGAAAGGATTGAATTTACAATCTGCAGCAAAGTGGTCTGATTCACCACATATGATGCAGGATTGTTGAGGTTTTTGAAGCTGCTTTCTTGGAGGAGATAGAGATTTTCTGAACTGAGTTGTCTTGGCTTCATAGCTTCTTACCTTCTTGTTTTTGTTTGTCTTCTCAAAATCATTCTGCTTGAGGTTTCTTTGCTGTTGAAGGTAGTAGAAGCATGTGCTAGAAGTGTGATTGTATTTTCCACAGACAAAACAGGATTTAGCTGATTTATCCCTTTGAAAGTATACATAATCTTTTATTTTGAATAGATCTTTGAAGTTCCAGGGATGAGCTTTGTTATGTTCAAAAGTGGCTTCCTCCAATGTTTTCTGAACATATGGAGGTCTCTCTCCGGGCGCATGACAAATGTCAAACACCTTCCTGGGTTAATTGAATTTTGATTGGAGATTAGTGGAGGTTGAAGATTGTCCCTTTTCAACATTTAACTTTCTTCCTTCTGGAAGATAGCTAATTTTGATTTGTTTGGTGGGTGGAGGTATTGCTATTGACGGAAAGAGAGGGCTTAGACCGTTGGTTTGGATCACTTTGATGGTAGGGAGTGATGGAGCTTCAGTGGTTTCAGTGGAGTCTGAGCATGTGGACTCAGACTCAGATGAGGTACTGCATTCTTTCACAGATGGGTCTTCCTTGGAGGGGTCAAGGTTTCGGTTGGCATGCTCAAGGTTTGAGATATTGAAGTTTTGTTCATGGATGGCTACATAGTCAGCAGGTGGAGGTACAGCATTGTAGAGTTTTTCAGCTTGAAACCCAAGACCAGCAGTCACCTTTTCATGAATTTAAGCATCCAAAAGTCTTTGAAGCTTTTTGGATGCAAACTCATATTTGTCAACATGGACTTTTTGGTCTGCCAACTCAGCCCTTGTAACTTTTAACTTAATGAGAAGATCATCAATCTGAGTTTCAAGATTTGTTTGCTCGTGTTTTAATGATGAAATCTCTTTCTTTAGAAAGTTAATCTTTTCTATGTAACTGTTTTCAACCTTTTTGAATTCAGGTTTCATTTGGTGAAACTCTTCATTTTGATCTATAAGATTATGGTTATGTTTTCTGTATCCTAAAACCTTATCAATACCAGCTTGAGTACAAAGATATTCATATACCTGAGGTGGTATCTCTGTTATTTCTGTAACGAGTGCTTGGTTGTTGGCAGGAAGATCTTCATACTGAAAGCTCCAGTCAAAATCAGCTGTTCCAACAGCTGCACATGCTGCAGTTTGAGCAGTTTAAGTGTTACCTTGACTTGCTTGACCATTCTGACCTTGTCTTGGCTATGCAGCAGCTGGGTTTGCCTTTGGTGCTTTGCACTCTCTAGCAAAGTGACTAAGTTAGTTACAGTTAAAACATCTTAGCTTGCTCTTGTCCAAGCCAACTCTGGTTTTAGAGTTATTGCTTGGAATGGGTCTTCCAGTTCTAGAGTATAACTGTTTGGCTCTAAGATATAGCATGGCATAAGAATAGTGTATGTCCATTTCTTCTAAGTCATCTGGATGGAAACACTCCAGATCTTCTTTGATGAAGGATGGAAACACTCCAGATCTTCTTTGATGAAGGACATGTTGCTTGGTTTTTTAGAGACAAAAGCAGCAGAGGTTGTCTGAGGTGGGGCTTCAAGGAGAAAAGGTGAGTTATTTGATTGTGAGTTGGGAGTCTGAGGATGGGTAACAATAGGAGGATAGTAGTTGCTTGAACTGGGAACTGAGTGGTCAGAGTGTAATGTAGAAGAAGTGGTGGTGGATGATGAGGCTGTTGAATAACCTAAGCTTCTCTCTTTGGCTTGAATCATTTCTAATTCATAAGTCTTCAGCATGCCAAACAGCTCAGTCATCTGCAGAGTCTTCAAATTTTCAGTTCTTCTGATTGACACTGTGTAAAGTGTCCAGTAGCTTGGCAGAGGCCTGATAAACTTCTTGAGAATGTCTTCATTCTCCAGCTTCACTTTAGAGCATTGGAGCTCTCCCATAAGATAAATGTACCTATTTTACAGAACAGTAAGGGACTCACCTTCCTTCCAGACAAAATTTTCATATTGTTGCTTCAAGATATCTCTTCTATTTTCCTTCACTTCTTCTGATCCAGCAAACATCTTCTCAAGAGCTTCCCATAGCTCCTTGGCAGTCTTGTATTCTCTGAAGTTATGGAAAAATTCATTTGGCAAGCACATCTGAATGGCTCTCAGCGCTTTAAAATCTACCTCCATCTTCTTGATGTCTTCCTCTGAGTACTTTGAAGCTTCTTTAGGAACTGATGGACCTCCGGAATCAGCAGAGGCCACCATGGGTACATACGGACCATCTTTTATGGATCTCCACATTCAATATTCTTGATAGCAGAAGAAACTTTTCATCCTGTTCTTCCACATATCATAGTTTTCTCCAGACACCAGTCTTGGTGGTCTGTTGATGCTTCCAATATCATCAAAACCATTGTTTTGTGCCATTTCTGAATAAATGATGTTTAGCAAAAGGATAGTAGTGAACAGAACCAGAGAGTGATTAAACAAGTGTGAGTTTGTTTAATCTGATAGTCAAAGCTCTGATACCACTTGTAGGATCGATGATTACAAGATGGATCTGTTCTTGTTGAGATTGGCGGAAACAATCACAACTATGCAATGTAAACAAGTAAACAAAGCTAATACTGATAAATGCAAATTGTATTAATCTTCAGTGTTTACAAGATTACAGAGAAAAATCTAAGGAAGCACACACATTGTAAAAAAAAAGATACAATACATATAAAGGAACTTAGAATCAAGACAGACCCTTGATTCTAAGGATCAGATCAAACACAAGTCGTTGATCTTTGATAGTTACAAGTTACACTACTATTGGTAGACAACTAAAAGACAAGCTGCTGCAAACAGTTCTGTTCAGGTGAAAAGTCTTCTTAGGAATCTTTGCAGGAGACTTCAGAAGTAGCAGCTTTGTCTTTAATCATCTACACCAATAACATTCCTTCTGCTGATAGATGTGTCAGTGTTGCAGCAGAGGTGTCAGTAGCAAAGTCAAAGATGCTGATGATTTGCCTATCAGCAGCAACAAGTGTTTGATGCTGCTGAGAAGCCTATCAGCAGCAACTCTGAACTTCAGCAAATAAGGCTATCCGCAGCATAGTTGTTCATCAGCAGGCAGCAATTAGCCTTATTCGCAGCAACTTGTAAGTCAGTAGCAAAATGTGGAGTCCGCAGCAATTGTACTTACAGAATTTTGTAGCCATCAGTCTTTATCTCTACATTAAGTCTCCCCGCAATATTTCATGACAAATGTCACTACCACCAATCATTCAGAAATCAAATATCTTAAATAGTGCTCGCAAAGTTATTACTCAACTGCCTCAGGTGCATCTACTGCACCCTCCTCTGGTTCTTCCTAGTTGGATCCCAGTTCATTCACCGGGTCCTCTTGAAATAGTGCTCTCCTAGCTGCCACACGCGGTTGGTCAATCAGCCATGCCGGTCCACATCCTCGAGGGAAATCACGTACTGCTGACACCGATCACCTCTTCCACTCGGTAGTCCAGGTCATAGCACCATCCAGAATGCCACTATTCTCAGTTCTAGCTATACTTGGCATAGGAAGCGCCAACACTACTCCCATTTCACTGACCGTCTTGTCGACAGCAGCCATTGGTTCGTCCTGACGGTCTGTCCTCATCCTAGCCGGAGCTCCTCGCCTGACCGATCTAGTCCGCCTTGTCTTAGCCATCAGTACCTGCACAAGATAGAATGTTGGAGTGATTACTATGGGCACAAATCCAGAATATGAGAGTAATCATAAACTGCCAAATCATGGTGATCAAATGCAATTTGGTGGTCCACATTACTTCTAGGACTCTGAACCTTTCCCATCATATTCACACTAGTTTTCTATCTTTCACACACACTGGATGCACACGCATCCCACACAACTCACATAGAACCACAAAATAATCTATCAAGTTATCACAATAAATTGTACACCACACATGGTTACATGCAAATTCACTAAACCATGCTAACGTACCAAACTATCTCACATAATGCAATAATGCTACTCCTCATCAATTAACTCACAAAACATGATTTCACCAAATCACACCACACAACTTCACATAGTTCTACATACTACTACAGCACATAGCACACATCATGCTCCCACACGAGGTACATCTTTCGAGTTGGGCAGTATTTATTATTTGCCATTTGTGTAGTGTTACACTAGGTAAAGCGATTAGAAACTCACCAGTTACATAGAGTCTCAGTCCTTGCTCCATAACTTATCTGTCCACGTTAGGATCCCAAACCTGTTAGACGTTCTATCATGTGATCAGAACAAGTCTTAAGCATGCGTCAAAAAAAGTACAAAATATAAAATCCACTGTTAGTCTCATCCACTTGTCTCGTCGAATCACTGAACCCATAGCTCCATGGATACACGTATCGGGTCGTCCTTGACCCGCATAGAACCCGAACTTAGTTCCATCCCATGCATGTACATACTTGCGCGTGCATACTCATTCAAACCCTACCTTCTTACTATTACCAACACTCGGGTTCACCACCACGTACCACCACTACCGCGCACCACCACCAAGCGGCATCCGCCGTGCGTCACCGTCATACCCGTAACCCCATACCACCCTCGGTTACTCGTCGTCTTGCTAGCCACGAGAAACCTTAACCGGATGCTACTCCATTACTCCCTCCACAGTCTGTCGCCGTGAAACATCACCACAACAACCCTTCTCACGACCGCCGGCCCACCACCCGCCACTGTCATCACTTCTGGCCATCCCCGAAGCCTTTGGGGTTACTCGTCCCTCCCTCCTTCTCTATCCTTCTTTCGACCGTTCTTGCTGCACATCTCCCGTGCCTCCGCTGGCTGTCGGACACCGCCACCCGCCACCACTCCACCACTGTCGCCACCACCGTAGCCGGCCAACACCACTTCTGCTCCTCCTCCTTTAATTGTTCTCGGCCAACATCTAATCAAACCCTAAACGGGTCTCCATGCAACACAAGCAAGCAATACGAAAGATACCAACAAAGATTAAGCGAGCAGTACCTTGGTTTGATGTGTAGCTTTTCGTTCAAGACCGCCGAGCGACCACCGCTAGACCACCGTGCTCCTCCTCTTTTTCCGGCGACTCCTTCCTCCGCACCCCTTCCCTGACGTCGGGTACACACCTAGCCGAGAATGGCTTAGGGTTTCCTATAGGTTGATTAAATACAATCATTAATTACATTCGGGTCCCTTATGTTCTATTCCGCGCGTATTGAGTCTCGAGTTAGCATTACAACAACAAATTGTTCATTCAACGTCGTTAAAACGCCCTATGCATGACCATACTTACTTTTTATTTCGTTATCATGTTTTCGGGTAATAGTTATTCATGCCTTAGTGGGTCCCACACTGACATCTTGAAAACCTGTATTTATTTTATTACGAGTTAGATGAGTTTTTGATGAACTAAATGGACCCCACAACTTATCGGATAAACCTTCCCTTCCTCATGATCTTTTGAGCACCTAAGAAATAAATAAAAGAGCATAACTAGCACGGGTCTATGGACTGTTCAGGAAATCTCTGAAAAAATTGATTAAAAACATAGCACGACATACTTACATGTTCAGAAACAGTAAATATTCAGGGTCATAGCACTACGGAGTCGAAATCGAACGAACATATTTCCGAGCATTTTTCGAACGAGTTCAAGCAAGTTTCGAGTGTCGAGCATTTTGGACAGCCCTACTACAGACTTACATACCTTAATAAGATATTCCTTCCAAGTCACACGTTCCCAAAGAGAAAAATATTTACAAGTATACTTATATGTACGTCTTTAGACGTATCCTTTTGATGTATGACATTTGCATATTTTTTTAATTTTCCTATAGCATGACATTAACATTACATCTCTTTTTGCTCAAAATTCTGCTTTGCCTCTAGCTTTGCACTATCATTGAGTGTCTTTTCACCTATTGCATGTCATTGCATGTCTTTTATTTACCACCATGTACTTTTATCTACACTTGTAGTCTTTGGATAATCATAAGATTCTTCAACCTCATCAGGTACATGGAATGGTTCTCTTTCGTCCATCAACTTATCCATCTTGCCAATAACAGGTCCATCTTCTTCAACATACGTTTGCTGCTGCTTATATTCATATTTCTTATACTCTGTGCTGGTCTCAGCTTGTTTATCAGTCTCTTCAGCTGTCTTTCCAATTTCACCAACACCTCCAGCTCCACCACTGTCACTATCGTCATCAGAAGATTTATCATCACCTTTCTTTTCACCAGTGATCACCACATCCTCTTCATCTTCTTCCTCTTCCTCATTCTCACCAGTCACCTCCATTCCTTCACCTTCATTATTCAATAACATATCTATATAAAATATAGTATTTTCTTCATACATATCAGCCTCAAAGACCGGAAAAGAAATGGGTTCAGTAGCAGCTGGACTATCTTGATTCTCAATGTTTGCTTCTTGATTGACATTCTGTTCATAGGTTGGAGCACCAACATGAGCTATCAAATCTTGCACCATCTTCTGAAGTTGATCAATTCGTTGTTGTTGATTAATGACACCTTTATGGCTGCTGCTTTTAGCCCTCAACTCACTTATTTCTCTAGATTTAGCAGCTTCTCTGCTCTATAAGTTTGAAATCTGAGTCTTTAGCTGACTAACCACATCGGTTGTTTCTTTTGTAGCATAATTCATAAAATCTTTATCTACAAGACCATAATTCTTTGACTTCTTAGACTTATGCCTTTCTGGAATTTCCTTTGCCTTGCCCTTGCCTTTGTCAAGCTTTGTAGTATTGTCTTTTGCTTCTTCAACTCTGGATTTGTAAACACGATACCCTTAGACGAAGGAGGTCTAGAAGGCACAGTTTTAGTCACTTCAGACTCTTTTCTCTTCTTTGATGATGTTGTTGCAGTTGCTTGAACCTCAGATACTTTAATCACTTCAGTATTTACACTTAACACATCATCATTCCCAACCAAAAACTCTTCAGTATAGCTCAACAATGGTTCAGTAACTTCAGCATTAACTTCTGAAACTCCATTATCTCCAACATTCACATCAGCAACTTCATAATCACCAACATTAGTATCAGCCTGTTGTTCTACTTCTTGTACTTGTACCTCTGGCTGTACTTCTGCTCTGACATTACCATCACCACCATCATTGCCCTGATCATCATCATCATCACCACCATCACTATCACTATCCCTATCAACGCCATCTTCAATATCACTTGCCATCAGATCATCAACTTCATCATCTATATTGAAGTCTGGATCAGGATTCTCAGTTAACATATTTGGGAACAAAGGTGTTACTTTTCCACTAAACTGGCTTGTTTTCCTCACATTATTCATGCTGCTGAAAATAACTTCTTGCATTGGCTCCAGTGGAAGTTCAATCCCATCATTCGGTAGATCTGGAAGTAAAGTGTTTATAAACATTTAAATGAACCTCGGGTACATCAAAAACTTGTAGTTCTGCCTCGGTCCCACAAAATTACTGATCATGGCTTCAAAGATCATTCTAGAGAAGTTAAATCCTCTGTGAGTAGCCAAACATACCAATGCCCTACTAAACACTTCACCTATTTGATCAAAATCCAAAGTTCTTGGACTCATGCAATGAATCAATACATGTACAAGATATCTCCATTGTTTCCCGAACATTGTCTTTGTGACTTGTCTTCTAATAAAGTTTACTTCATATCCCATAGTCATGATTATTCCAGAAACTGTAGTGTGACTGATCTTGTAAGGGAATTCTGGTGTGTCCCTCAAGTTAAGAACTTCTCTGATTACTTGTTCAGTTATCTTTATAGTTTTTCATGCAACAGTGCTAACTTATTGACTGATCTTATTGACATGTCTGTATTCCACATTATCCCAAAACTCTCTGACTTGATTTTCAAAAACTCTAACTTGAGTTGAAATGCTATGTGAATCCTTGAATTAATCAGAAATCTAACAATCTCTTCAAAAGCCCTTGACTTCTTAGTTGTTGTGCTCAAACATGCACAAATATTGTGCCTCGGTTCAAACTTAGAATTAGAACCTTTTGAAAATTTCAGAAAATTTCATAACTCTGGACATTTCGGTCGAAAAACCCTAACAAACATTTTTTCGGTCAAAAACTCTCTTTAGCCTTTTGATCAAAAACTTGAAATTTTCAACCATTCAACACTCAACTTTTCGATCGAAAACCCCTCTGATAAGATACCAATATTTCAATCGAAAACCCTAGGTTAATATTTATTAAACAAACTTAGAAGTTATAAAACCTTCAACCACTTAACTATTTTGATCGAAAACTTTTGATCATACTATCAACAACTATGAACATTTCGACCGAAAACCCCTGAACATAAAACTTTTCGATCGAAAACTCTGATTTTTAAACATTTTCAAACTTGAACTTTTTCGACGGATAGATCAGTAGTGACTCTTCATTTCCATCCGAAAAGAGATTTCGATCCATTCAAGGGACTTTCGGGCGATTCATTAGAGTTTTCTGGCAGTGCAAATATTCAAATATTTAACGATAATCTAAGGCTTTGGATCTACCCTATGCACCTCTACGAGTTAAGAAAACGTACCTTGATGATTGGAAAACTATAAGAAGCACAATGACGTCACAAACACCGATTTTTCGGACGAAATCTTTGCACTTGAAGAAATCCAAATGAGAGAACACGTCGGTAATGAACAAGGTGGGAAAAACGTTTTCGATCGAAAGTCCAAAATTTATAGAATTTGAGATTTTGACCGAAAACTTTTCGGTTTGAACTTTTCGACCGAAAAAACTTTTCGGGCAATCTTTTTCGGTCAAGGAGATTTCGACCGAAAACTTTGAACTTTATAAAATTTGAACAAACCCAATGTTATTTTATTATTATTTTGTTTTCTTTTTCATGTCACTTTGATATTATTAAGACTTTGTAACATCCCAAAAATAGTAAATAAGTAAATAATAACGCGATAGAGATGTAATCGTCAAAAATGAAAGAAAAATTGATGGGCTTGGGCTCGGCTCCAACGGGCAGAGAGAAAGTGACGGATCGACCCGAAATTGAAGGAGCACGTTACTGCTGAGCTCATGAGCAAACCCTCCCAATCAGAATTCCAATCCAGGTAACGATTCGACCCTAAACTGAGTTTTTGTTCGTTTTAGGGTTTTTTGGGTTTTAGCTAAATAGGAGACATTTTTATGGATGAAACTTGAAAATAAGCTTAGAACTAGCATCTAGAATGAAAACCGCACCTTTTGATCAAAAAAAATTGTAAGATTGGCATGATCAGGTTAGCATGCAAGAATTCCGGACTTGTTCATGAAACAGGTCTTGCGTACTTATCAAGTACGCAAGAAGGATGTCCTGCGTACTTATCAAGTACGCATGAGGAAGATCCTGCGTAAGTACGCAGGGGGAAGATCCTGCGTACTTATCAAGTACGCAAGAAGAATGTTCTGCGCACTTGTCAAGTACGCATGAACCAGGCCCTGCGCACTTGCTAAGTGCGCAGGCATCAGGCTAGATAGTGAAGTCAGTATGTTCGCCTAATTCAGTATGATTAAACCGTTAGAGTTGGGACTGGGTCTGATGTATATTTAACTACCTAATTCAGATCGTACGTGACGTTGTTGGACCTTTGTTTAGGACAACCAAGACTAGCTTATAAGGTGAGTTCTATGTGCCCTTTCTATGTTACGTGCAAACCATTTTAAATGTTTTGGGGCTGAAGTGTATACACTAAATGAATAAATGATATGAATGCCAATGTGATCATACGTGATATACTAACATATATTTATATATATATGAGAATGAATTATGAAAAAAGAATGAAACGTATGTTTACAAAGAATGAATGAAAGAATGGCATAACGTAAATAAATGAAATCTTGCTTTATAATTATATATATTGCATGTTATGAATGTATGTATACGTTATGGACGGAAACGAAGCTAACGGCTACTTCTGTAGATGGACGACCACGCGACTATTTTGTAACCGGGAAAAATACGTTCCTTCGCAAGCTAGGACGTACAAAAGGCATTAATGGGCGGTCGAAGTAAATGCTTAAATAGTATAACGGTTGCATAAACAATAGTTCGCATGGGAAACGGATGCCTTAGGGCAGACGGACGAATATGACGAACTACGACGGTAGGACGATTAAGACGGACGGCCGAAGGTTGGCCGAACGGAAGTTAAGGTGGACGGTTTCTAGGACCGGACGAGTAAAAGGCTACGACGGTAGCTTAAGGGCGTATGTCTTTGTGATATACGCAGTAAAAGATGGGTTGATCACCCTTATGTGTATGACCAATGAATGTTAAGGAAAGTAAAGGTGAATGCATATCTATGTAATCACATAAGAATGATGAAAGAAAAGCAAAAGCTATGAATACGTATTTATATAAATGTATATATAATTATGTATACTTATAAAGAAAAGAATGTTCATACATAATCGTTTTAAACTAGAACTCACCAGCGTTAGCTGACTTTTAGTATACATTTCAGGTAAGGAATGGAAGGGTCGTGCGAAGGCGTGACGGTTACCAGGCCAGCGACTGACATCCCACTCTTAATTGTTAAGAAAATGTTGTCTTTTAATTGTTAAGACTTCCGTTGTTATGTTATGTTATGTATTTGAATGATGTTTGTTTTCACTACATTCGAATGTTTTTAATTTAAGTTCAGTAATTATGACTATGTTTATGAGTAAATCCAACAAGTGAGGTTACCCGGGGAAAGGGGCCTTACAAGTTGGTATCAGAGCAATAGTTTGAGAGATTCGGACATCCATAAATGTCTGGACTCAAGCTGATTATGGGACCAACGCACGGATGTCAGTATGGGTAACCAACGCCAACGCCAGCACGGTAAGTAAGTACTAAAGTTAATGCACTTGGACAAGAATACATACCTTAACTTAGAACCAATAGATGTCAATGTCACAACCGATTTGAAGAGTTTTGAACCCGAAAAGCAATGTAAATTAGTAATCACAACCGGTCACTTTAATTAATAAATTACCTTGCTCGTAATGTTCCAAACTATGATCTGAAGAAATGACATTGATGTATTCCCTTTATAACTATCAGGAAACTAAGAACTATTGTTGGTGGAGGAAGAACAGGACGCCGAGGCAGTCGCACTGGCCGAGTCGGTAGACCTCCATTGAATCAAAGACAGGAAGAGGAAGAGAGTGTGCACGCAGAACACACTGAGAGTGTGCACGAAACAGATGGGACCCCAACTAGGAACGACAATCAAGGGACTATACAGTTGGATCACGAGGTCAGGGATGCTATTGCCCGCGAATTTGTACTCACTCTGAAGAAAGTATTACCTGATCTACTATCTGAGGCACTAAAGAAAAGTAGAGAGGATGATGATGGAGGCCATGAAGAGAAAGTGTATGACAGTGATGGGGATGAAGTGAATGTGAGATCAAACAATCGTGGATATACTTACAAAGGTTTCAAAGACGGAGACCCACCCAAGTTTGATGGTAACAAGGATTCGGTGGCTACGTTCGAATGGATTGAGAGGATGAAAGCTGTAATCAACATCAGCGAGTGTCGACCGGACCAGGCGGTTAAATATGTTGCTCATTTTTTCACTAATGAAGCACTAGGTTGGTGGAGAAACATTCAGAGAACAAAGTCGCCAAACGCTCTTGCCAGAATGACATGCGAAGACCTGAAGAAGCTCATAATAGAAAAGTTCTACCCACAGAATGAGATTGATCGTGTGGAGAAAGAGTTCCTAAACTTCAAGGCTGGCAACAAGACTCATCGCTAGTATACCTCAAGATTCAACGAGCTGGCCCAACTGGTACCACACTTGGTGGAAACTGAAGACCGTCTGATCAAATACTATGTCAAGGGTCTGCCGCAAAGGGTCCGGGTCCATGTGAAAGCTAACCTACCCTCGACCTTCGAGTCGGTAGTGAATCTCAGCGGAATCGTCTACGACGATTATGCAAATGAGGACCCGGCAACTGAGACACAAAAGAGAAAGTGGGAGAACCCATCTAGAGGCACCGAAAAAGGGAATGTAGCAACTGAAATTAAGAAACCAAGGTCGGACGAATATGAAACATGCAAGAAATGTGGAAGGCAACATCTTGGCGAGTGTCGAATCGGCACCACCACATGCTATAAGTGCGGGAAACCGGGGTACTTCTCCCGAGAATGCGTAAAAAACGTCAAGTGTCAAGTATGTGGATTGTTTGGACATCTGGCAAAGAACTGCAGGAAGGCTGGCCAATCTGGTTCGAGAACAGGAACATCAAAAGGCAAGGACTCAGGCCTATGCCTTAACTGAGGAAGAAGCAAGAGGAAACCCCGATGTCGTGTCAGGTACGTTTCTAGTAAATGATGAACATGCTGCTATTTTATTTGACTCTGGTGCTAGTAAAAGCTTTATATCAAATACATTTAGTCATAAACTGGATTGCACTATCAACACCATAGTAAAGGCCTTTAGCGTACAAACTGCGTTGGTAAAAATTCGGCAGTATTCCAAGTAACAGAGGATTGCATCATAGAAATAGAGGGCCAAAAGTTTCCCTCTAGATTATTCCTTCTCACTTTAGGGGGATTCGATATAGTATTGGGTATGGATTGGCTAGCTGCCAACGAAGCTCAAATCATATGTAAACATAAGAGGATACACCTCAAAGCTACTAATGGTAGTCCAATTACGGTTTATGGGGATTGGAATTGCACAATGCCGAACGTCATCTCGATGATCAAGGCCGAAAGTTACATGAGGCGCGGTTGCGAAGCTTATCTGGCGTGTGTTATTGACGATAGAATGAAAATGAAAGAACTCAAGAATGTACCCGTGGTGTGCAACTTCCTGGAAGTGTTCCCTGAGGATCTACCTGGGTTGCCACCAGATCGGGAAATAGAATTTCAGATTGACTTAATGCCAGGAGTTGAGCCCGTTGCCAAAGCCCCTACCGATTGGCTCCGTCGGAAATGAAAGAATTGATGTCTCAACTAGAGAAATTAACAGAAAAACGATTTATCAGACCGAGCATTTCACCATGGGGAGCTCCGGTACTATTTGTAAAGAAGAAGGATGGCAGCATGCGCATGTGCATTGACTATAGCGAATTGAACAAGAGGACATTAAAGAACAAATACCCACTACCTAGAATTGATGACCTTTTTGACCAACTGCAAGGTGCGAGTTGGTTCTCAAACATCGATCTTAGGTCAGGTTACCATCAGTTGAAAGTAAGAGAAGGAGACGTACCAAAGACCGTGTTTCGCACGCGTTATGGGCATTATGAGTTTCTCGTGATGTCCTTCGGATTGACCAACGCACCAGCAGCATTCATGGACTTGATGAATAGAGTATGTCGACCCATGTTGGATCGATCAGTGATAGTTTTTATAGACGACATACTGGTATATTCGAAAAGCGAGGGTGATCACCACTGTCACCTAAGAGAGGTTTTGGAGGTGCTAAAGCAGGAAGAGTTGTACGCAAAATTCTCTAAATACGCGTTCTGGCTTAGGGAAGTCCAATTCCTATATCATGTGATAAACCCAAACGGCATCATGGTAGATCCTGCAAAGATTAAGGCACTAAAGGAATGGAACGTCCCGAAGACACCAACAGAGATACGAAGTTTTCTGGGATTGGCAGGCTACTATCGAAGGTTCATTCAAGATTTCTCAAGAATAGCCTCGCCACTAACTAAACTGACACGGAAGGAAGTAAAATATGAATGGGGTCCAACCCAAAAAAACGCGTTTGAGGAACTTAAGACATGATTAACCCAAGCTCCAGTCTTGACACTACCTGAGGGAAATGAAGACTTGGTAGTCTACTCTGATGCTTCGGGTCAGGGTTTAGGTTGCGTACTTATGCAACGAGGAAAGGTAATTGCTTACGCCTTGCGACAACTAAATATTCATGAGGTTAACTACCCAACTCATGATCTAGAGTTGGCGGCAGTAGTTTTCACGTTGAAAATATGGAGGCACTATCTGGATGGAGTTAAATGCACCATTTACTCCGATCACAAAAGCCTGAAGTACTTTTTTGAACAAAAGGAATTAAACATGAGACAAAGGAGGTGGTTAGAGCTACTGAAGGACTGTGATTATGAGATATTGTACCATCCAGGCAAGGCAAACGTAGTGGCTGACGCTTTAAGCAGAAAGGAAGAATCAGAACCTATCCAAATCAAAGCGTGTCAGCTGATTATAACGCCTGATTTGATGAGTGAAATATCAAAGGCACAAGATGAAGCACTATTAGAAATAAATATAAAACGGGAAATAATAGTAGGACAACAAGGAAATTTGGATGCAAATGCATACGGTGTACGAACTAGGTTTGGCCGGATGTGGATACCTAAGATTGGCGAGCTTAGAGGCAAAATACTCGATGATGCCCATAAGTCTCGCTATTCTATCCACCCTGGGACAAAAAAATGTATCAAGACTTGAACAAAGAGTACTGGTGGCCTGGCATGAAGAATGATGTGACTGAGTACGTGAACAAGCGCCTAACATGTTCTCTAGTTAAGGCCGAGCACTAGAAACCATGCGGTAAAATTCAACCTTTACCAATACCGGAATGGAAGTGGGAGGAGATCACGATGGACTTCATTACCAAACTACCGCGAACAGCTAAAGGCAATGATACCATTTGGGTGACCGTCGACCGCTTGACGAAAAGTGCTCACTTCTTGCCAATACATGAGAATTCTTCGTCTGAAAAGCTAGCATAAATATTTATCAAGGAAATTATGAGCAGACATGGTATGCCGCTGTAGATTGTGTCCGACAGGGATACGAGGTTCACGTCAAGGTTTTGGAAGAAATTCAATGAAGCAATGGGCACTAAGCTGAACATCAGCACCGCTTACCACCCCCAAACTGATGGACAATCGGAAAGGACCATTCAGACCTTGGAGAACATGCTCCGGGACTGTATAATTGACTTCGGTGGGAGCTGGGACAGCCATCTACCATTGGCAGAATTTTCATATAACAACAGCTATCACTCAACTATTGGCATGCCGCCATTCGAAATGTTGTACGGAAGGAGATGTAGGACTCCGGTTTGTTGGGGGGAAATTGGACAGAAGGATTTTGCAAGTCTCGAAGTGGTTAAAGCTACTTTCGAGAAATTTGATCAAATCAAGGCTCGAATGAAAGCCGCAAAGGACAGACAGAAATCATACGCGGATAAGAGAAGAAGGGATTTAGATTTTCAAGTAGGGGACATGGTATTGTTAAAGGTATCACCATGGAAAGGAATCATCCGATTCAGAAAACGTGGCAAACTCAGTCCAAGGTTTGTCGGACCTTTCAAGATTTTAGCGAGAATGGGTCAAGTTGCTTACAGACTCGACCTACCCTTAGAGCTTAGTGGAATACACCCTACGTTCCACGTGTCACATTTACGCAAGTGCCTAGCTGACAACACAGCTCACATACCTTTATATACTTGGGCTTTATATACTTGGGCTTCCCTCAGCCCGTTGGAGCCGAGCCCAAGCCCATCCATTTTCATTTCATTTTTTACGGTTAAATCTCTATTGCGTTATTATTTATTTAGTTACTATTTTTGGGATGTTACAAGTGTGCCCTCCTTAAAGAGCTTTTGTAAAAATGTCGGTTTTTTGCTCTAAGGTATCGACATGGACCACCTTAATCAAACCATTTTCAAAGCAATCTCTAATAAAATGTAACCTGATAGCGATGTGCTTTATTTTTTAATGCTGAATTGGATTCTTGACAATACCGAGCACCGCCTCATTGTCACAAAAGATTGGGGTCTCCAAGAAGTTGATTCCAAAGTCCATCAGTTGATGATGTATCCTAATGACTTGTGAAAAATAGCTCAAAGCAGTTGTGTACTCTGCCTCAGTAGTTGAAGTGTATACATTTGTTTGTTTCTTACACTTCCATGAAACTAGTCTCTCCCCCAAAAATTGACACCCGCCTGATGTAGATTTCCTGTCCAAATTACATACACCATAATCGCTGTCAGTATAAGCATAAAAATTAAATTCAAAATCAAAAGGATACCATAAACCTAGATTTACACGACCCTTAAGATAACAAAAAATTCTTTTAACAGCAGATTCATGGGATTCTTTTGGAGCTGCCTGATATCTAGCACACAAACAAACAACGAACATGATATCAGGTCCACCTATAGTCAGATACATCAAGGATCCAATCACTGAACGATATGCCTTTTGATTAACTTCAACTCTAGATAAATCCACAGTGATAGGTTCATGGGGAGCAATGGGGGTAGAAGCTGATTTACAATCATTCATTTTGAACTTTGTCAAAATGTCTTTCACATACTTTGCCTGATGAATAAGAATTCCAGCATCAGACTCTTCCACCTGCAGTCCCAAAAAGAACTACATTTGTCCCATTAAGCTCACTTCAAATTTGAGTTTCATTACCGCTTCAAAATCTTTATAAAGAGCTTCATTTGTTGAACCATAGATGATGTCATCAACATAGACTTGAACAATCAACAAATCCGAATCAAACTTCTTTAGAAACAATGTTTTGTCGATTATGCCACGAACGAAACCATTTGATGTGAGATGTGTTGACAAGGTTTCATACCACGCATGGTACGCTTGATGTAACCCATACAATGCTTTATCGAGCTTATACACCTGGAATGGATGATCAGGATCTTCAAAACCAGGTGGTTGATTGACATAAACCTCTTCCTTTACCACCCCATAAAGAAAAGTTGTCTTCACATCCATTTGATAGACCTTAAACAGAATATACGAATAGCTTCAATTCTGGAAACAGGAGCAAAAACATTATCATAATCCAATCCTTCTTCTTGATAAAACCCTTGGACAACAAGACGTGCCTTGTTACGAACCACAATCCCACGATCATCTCTCTTGTTTCGAAAAACCCATTTTGTTCCAATTGGATATTTTCCTTTAGGCAATTCCAAAAGATGCTAAACGTTAAGCTTTTTGAACTGAAGAAGTTCCTCTTGCATGGCTTCAATCCAACTTGGATCTTGTAGAGCTACTGTGACGTTCTTGGGTTCTTCTTGTGATAAAAAAACAGGAGTATAAACATACATTAATGTTTCCATCTTGACTTCTTATTTTTAACTCCATCCTCAAGAGATCCAATGATGTTTTCAACTGTATGGGCAGAATGAATTTATAAATACCAAGTTACCCACTTTAGTCACCCAACCCTGCTACTAGGTTTTGTCATCAACCGAACACATCTGTAAAGCAAGCACTCAAAGCATTCAACATAAATGGTTTTAATCAAACAATACATCAATCTACTCAGTTATTTTCAGAAACTAAATAGATCCAAAACATAAACAAACTGAATCAAAACATGAAACATATACGAACCGTCCGTCCGGAGGAAGTCGTGTGTGATTTAGCCACGCATTCCTATAAAAGTATCTTCAAATCTTGATTTAGTTGACATGCTTCAATTTAGAGTAATGAGTCGATGCCCAAAAAAAATGCTTGAAAATCGTTTTTCTCCTTTATTGTCGTCGAGAGTTATTTTTTCCAACCCTCATCATATGTATGCATGACCCTCGTGTGCTTTCGTATGATGCCCTCCTTTAATTGTTGACCTGCTTCTTTTATTTATTATTTTCCTTTCCCGTGGACTTGTATGCGAGCCCATCATCATCATCCATCAATTAACAATATGACCCAAATTGAATTTTTCCTTTTTGATGTTGGTCAACATAAGTTTATGTTTACGAATTTCAATACATGCATCAAATTATAAAACAATTTAAATTCAATTAAAAATTAATATCTCTTTAATTTAACATTTTCTAATTTAGCTTCTTTGAACTTTATTTTATTGTTTTTAATTTATTATATATAAAAACCTATAAAATATAAAAATAGATTAAAGTAAATTGTTTAACACATAATTAGGATTAAAAGTATATGATTATATACAATTAGTACGGATAAATTAACCACACGTCAATATGTCCCCTATATATATATATATATATATATATTCTTTTTTATTCATTTCCCACATTCTTACGGAAATAAGTTACCTATATGACAGATTTATAGCGGTAGATGACATGATAATAGAATGTATGCTTGCCTTATGAGGTTTTCTAACATATTTATTTTGGTATTTTTTGTTTTGTTACTGGTTCATTTTCTTCACTATATATACTGTATATTGACTAATTATCTGTTGTATCTAATGCTTCAATTTCATAGTCTTTAATTTGTTCAACTAAATTGCTTCTTTCTATGTTTTTGTTCCTATTTGGACATTCATATATATATATATATATATATAAGGTAGGGATCATTTGTAAACTACCTTTTCATGTGTAAACCAAAAAACCTAATAAGAAAAAGACACCTTATAATCATTTTTTTTTATCAAAAGGGTATTTTGGTAAAAGTAACATTCCCACCATTTTTTTAATATTTAAAGATTCCACCTAATCAACTTTTCCCCTTCTTTTTTGAATGTTAATAACTTTTTTATACAATGTTATTTTTTTAAAAAAATTACACCATTAAATAGAGCGTCTTTTTATCTTTAATTCGAGTTTGTTGCTACATACGCGTAAGGAACAATTACAAATATGTAATATAAACATAAATTTAATTGTTCAATATTCCAACTTTTTTAAAATATTCCCCGTATTTTTTAAAATACTAATAATGTTTTGTACTATATTTTTTTTTCATACTATCTAATATGTAAAAATTATATATATCAAAATTTAAATAATTACATATGGTAATTGTATGCTCCACCCATTTTTTAAATAAAAGATTCCATCTATTCAAATTTTCCTCTATTTTTTGAAAACGTTCCTCCTCGTTTTTATTACATTAATAACCTTTTTATACAAATTTATTTTTTTAACATCTGTTATTGTATATGTAATATAGATATAAATAAAATTATTCAAAATCCTCTCTTTTTAGAACATTAATAAGTTTTTCATACAATTTTATTTTTTTATAAAAATTACACTATTAAATAGAGCATTCTTCTATCTTTAATTCTATTATACTCTTGCTATATAAATGTTTTTAACATCTATTATTACATATATGTAAGAAACATTAAAGTATTGTCTTGTTATAAATTGTTTTTATGTGTTTTAAATCATCAATTTAGATAATAGCAATGTGCATTCATCAATGATTTGTTTTATTATAAAATAAATGTAAAAGATTAACATTTACAATAAATAAAAATAATTACATATATGTAATATACAATCACATACATATGTAATATGAACATATATGTAATTGTTTATATTACATATTTGGAGTGGGATATTACATCATGTATTATCATATTACATCATGTATTATCATATTACATATATGTAATCTCATGTTATTACTAATATGTAATATCATATTACATATAAGTAAAATCTTATAACATATATATAAATATCTTGTTACATATGTAGTACAACATTACATACATGTAATAGCTAGTAATAGATTATAAAATAATTAACCATATTTCATATCATTAGTTTTACCATTTTTTGTTTTAAATATGTCAATGAAAGTAGCAATACACTTAATTATTATATTTTCTTAATGAAATAGTAAACGATTAATATTATAAATTTATTGTTTAGTTTTATATTTAGCCACATATTTAATTATTTAATTTTATATATATCGACGGATTTAATAATTGACTAGTGGGATTCCTCCGCGTTACGCAGTGAGAATTTGGTTGGTATCGGTTCATTTCATTACGGAACCGGCACTCACATAGCAAACAAAAGAGAAAAGCTAACAATAAAGTCGTTACATTCTCAAATGGATATATGCAAGTGTTTTACAAAAAAAAAGCAAATATCGTTACTGGTTCCTAAAATGACGACACCATTATCGGTTTGTTTTGTTACGGTACCTGCACGGAACCGTGATCGATTACTTATACATTTAGTATATAAAATTTTAAATAACATTTAGTATTTCGCAATATTTTAAATAAAATATTGTTTTTTATTTATATTAAACTTTTTTTCAAATAGTTTTAACTTTATAATAAGTAGGGGAGTGATTAAGAGAAAACCACAAATATAGGCGAAAACCAAGAAAACCACAACATTTTAGGCAATTTTTTTATTTACGTGTACGTATCCAAAAATAATTTTTTTGATTTACGTATACGTAACCGCAATTTTTTTGTTTTATGTTTACGTATACGTAACACTATGTGTAAAAATGTTTAATATTACATTGATACTCTTATAAATAAATAAAAATAAAATAAAACAAAAAATAAAAATTATTATATGATTGGGTAAAATTGATTTTTTATTGGTTTTTTCGGTTTTCGCTTAACTTATGATTTTCTCTGTAACCCTCCCCATAATAAGTAAAATTTTAAATAGATAACATTTTTTTAGTTTTACATAAATAATAAATTAAGTTTATATATAATAATACTTATTTAATGTAATAATTTAATATGTGGTTGTGAGGAGAGAGAAAGAAAAAAAATCAAATTACCATTACACCCTTAAAACATTCTTAGCCTCTCATTTACAAAAAAGAAATCATATTTAATTTGGACCACTAATTATAATAATATGAAATTAAATGAATGGTGCAAAATTGGTTTTTTTGTTTACACAATAAAAAGTGGTTTACACATGATCAATTCTATATATATATATATATATATATATATATATATATATATATATATATATATATGGTGAATTTCATAAGAAAACTAACATTTAGGGAGAGAACTAGAAAACTCTTCATTAAAGACAAAAAAATAATAATAAAAAAATCATAACTCAAAATATAAACCAAAAACAAAAAAAATTGCTTTGGAGACCTTTTTTCCCACGTCGTCCTCGTTAAAAAAAACGCAAAAATGCTTGGTTTAGTATAGGGTTTAGTTTAGCTTTTTGGGTTTAGCTTTTAGGGTTAGGTTTTTAAAGGTAGGGGTGAGTTTAGGTTTTTGGGTGGGGTGGGTTTAGGTTTTTGGGTGGGGGTGGGTTTAGGTTTTTGGGTGGGGTGGGGGGGTGGGTTTAGGTTTTTGGATGGGGGTGGGGGTGGGTTTAGGTTTTTGGGTGGGGGTTTAGGTTTTTGGGTGGGGGTGGGGTGGGGGTTTAGGTTTTTGGGTGGGGGTGGGGTGGGGGGTTTAGGTTTTTGGGTGGGGGTGGGGTGGGGGGTTTAGGTTTTTGGGTGGGGGGTTTAGGTTTTTGGGTGGGGGTGGGGTGGGGGGTTTAGGTTTTTGGGTGGGGGTGGGGTGGAGGGTTTAGGTTTTTGGGTGGGGGTGGGGTGGGGGGTTTAGGTTTTTGGGTGGGGGTGGGGTGGGGGGTTTAGGTTTTTGGGTAGGGGTGGGGGTGAGGGGTTTAGGTTTTTGGGTGGGGGGGTTTTAGGTTTTTGGGTGGGGGTGGGGGGTTTAGGTTTTTGGTGGTGGGGGTGGGTGGGATGGGGTTAGGTTTTTGGGTGGGGTGGGGTGGGGTGGGGGTTTTGGTTTTTGGGGTGGTACTACACATATGCAATATTATGGGTTTTTTTTAATTGTTTTTGAACGAGGACGACGTGGGAAACAAGGTCTCCGCAGCAAGTTTTTAGTTTTTGATTTATATTTTGAGTTATGATTTTTTTTTCGCCTTTAATGAGGAGTTCTCTATTTCTCTGATTAAAATGAGTTCTCTCATGAACTTAACCCTATATATATAGAGGGTGGGGGTGGGGGTGGGGGGTTTAGGTTTTTGGGTGGGGGTAGGGGGTTTATGTTTTTGGGAAGGGGTGGGGGTGGGGGTTTTGGTTTTTGGGGTGGTACTACACATATGCAATATTACGGGTTTTTTTTTAATTGTTTTTTGAACGAGGACGACGTGGGAAACAAGGTCTCCGAAGCAAGTTTTTAGTTTTTTATTTATATTTTGAGTTATGATTTTTTTTTTTCCTTTAATGAGGAGTTCTCTATTTCTCTAATTAAAATGAGTTCTCTCATGAACTTAATATATATATATATATATATATAAATAAGTGTATGTTCTTTTGAGAACCAACAATATGTTAAGAACCGTGAGAACCGCATTAACTCTTCCTCTATTTATAATATAAATTGACTAGAATTCATGTACATTTCAATATGTTTAAGGTTTGGTTTTAAAAGACCTCGAATTTATGGTCGTTTTTTTAAATGCATAAATGCACTCACACTATATGCACAAATGAATGCATATATGCATATTTTTATACTTTTCTTAAAAAAATTCAGGAGAGAGGAGATAAACTCAAACTAAGAGTGGGAAGAGATAAATAAAACATTGTTGTTGAATTTTACTTTTTTCACTAAAGCGATATGTACACGTTTTGTGCGGTTCTTTCGGTTCTCAACATATGGTTGGTTCTCAAAAGAACATGCCCCTATATATATATATATATATGGTTGGGTTAGAATGGAAACCCATATGAGTTGTGAAAACCTATGAAAACTCTACTTTTTTTCTTTATTTATTTTTTAAAAAATAGGGTAGTTTTGTTACATATTTTCGTCACTTTTTTAAAAAAAATCAAAAAAGCGCTGAAGGATTTTTTTTTTTAAAGATATAAAAATTTTAAAAAAAATTACCGTTACGACGTTGTTACATATGTAACAACTGACAAACGGGATTTTTTTTACAATTGTTACATCTTTTTTTTAAATTCCTTCGGCGCTTTTTGATATTTTTTATAAAAAGTGACGAAAATATGTAATAAAACTACCCTATTTTTTTTTTAAATAAAATTGTTACATAGAGTTATCACAACTCATATGAGTTTTTACTCTATATATACCCTATATATATACACACATATATATAGGGGAGGGTTAGGCTAGAAAGGGACAAAACCATAGAAAGTTGGAAGTATCCTGAACATGACGCGTATCCAAGATATGAAAAAGAGGGAAAAGGCATTTGAGTCAAAACACAACATCCCTTGAATCAGCAATCCACATGCAAGTCACATGATATTTCCTCCCATTTTTTAAACGTCTATAACTTTTTTATACGTCATTATTTTTAAAAACAATTAAAAAAAATTATACCATAAAATCGAGCCTTTTTTTATCTTTTCAACGAGTATGGTATTGCTATATTAAAAAAAATCAACTGGGTGTTATTTGAAATTGTGAGTTTTTATGATGTTTTATGGAGTTTTACACATGGTTTTTGAAATTATGCATTCTACACATGGTGTTTTATATTTTAACATCCATATACATGTATTTTATGATTTTTATGTTTATGGCGTTTTTGTTTTGTCATGGTGTTTTACACTTTTTGCGTAAAATTTCAATCGACGATTAATTTTTCATTGTGTTTTATACTTTAACTTCCATATACATGGTGTTTTGCCGTGTTTGTGTTTATGATGTTTTACCTTTTTTTTAAACGTCCAGTTCAACATAAATTATACGTCATAACTGTAAAACAAAATGACAAAAAACGAAACTAAAACACCATGTTAAAATTTGTTATTGTGAAAACACCATGACAAAAAAAGTTAAAACGTCACGTTGAAATTGGCCCCTAGGTGTAAAACACCATGACCAGAAAAACACCATGACTATAAAAACTTTATGTTGAAAAACACTCTTTTAAAAACACCATAGCTCTAAAACACCATAAATCTAAAACACCATGTCAAAAACCCCATTTTAATTTATTTAAATAAAAACGATTATATATACTATATAATAAAGAAATGTTTTTGCATGTCACGTGTCGCCTCCATATTCATTCTTATCATTTTTTTCTCGCCTCTCTCTCCTATTTAATGCACTTGTATCTTTTGATAATATATATATATATATATTTAACGGAAAAAAACTAATTATACTAATAAAACACATTTATTTTAAATCATCTCTTATTATAAGAAACTTTAAAATTTGATTATATAACTTTTATTTTCAATCAAATAGTAAATAAAGTCAAATTGTATTAAAAAATAGTAATTAACGTATTTTCGAAACTCAATTAGATATTAATTTTTACATATTTTGAATTTGTTTTCTATTCTTACTATATGTAATAATTTTTTACACATGTAAAATATATACATAAAGATTTAAAATTTTCATGTATTGATATATTTCTCCTCTTGTGTAGACACGGGATCTAAACTAGTATATATATATATATATATAAACTAATCATAATGTTGAAAACACCATTACCAAAAAAGCTAAAACGTCATGTTCAAAATGGCCCCCCGGTGTAAAACACCTTGACGAGAAAAACTTTATGTTGAAAAACGATTTAAAATATAAAACACCATGCTAAAAAACCACCATAAAACAAGATAAAAATCATAAACAAGGTAAAACACCTTAAACCATCATAAATCAAAAACATAAAACATCATGTTGAAAAACACCATAAATCTAAAACATCATGTTAAAAAAACCCACTTTAATGTTATTTAAATAAAAACAATTTAAAATATACGTATATATATATATATATATAAATAAAAAACTAATTGTAACGTTGAAAACACCATAACCAAAAAAGCTAAAACGTTATGTTGAAAATGGCCCCCAAAAGTAAAACACCATGACCAGAAAAACACTCAGTTGCAAACACCATATATCTAAAACACCATAAATCTAAAACACCATTTAGAAAAAACCCACTTTAATGTCATTTAAACAAAAACGATTTAAAAGAATATATATATATATATATATATATATATATATATATATATATATATATAGCAATACCATACTCGTTGGAAAGATAAAAAACGCTCAATTTTATGATGAAATTTAAAAAAAATAATGACGTATAAAAAAGTTATGAACATTTAAAAAAAATAGGGGAAATGACATGTGACTGGCATGTGCATTTTTTTGGCTTGACTCTTCCCTTTATATCCTTCCTGATGATTTTCAACTTGCTATTATTTACAAAAATGTCACCGCGTGAATCTCAGCCACAAATCACAAAGATCTTGTGGCTGAGATTACTTCCTACACTTTTTAGAATTTCTATCCTTTCTAGTGAAACCTCTACCTATATATATATATATATATATATATAGGGCATGGATAAAATGAAAACTCACTCTAGTAGAGAAAACCATGAAAACTCAATATTGACCACATGTTTCATTAATTCCTTTAGTTTTTGTGGTTGAGATTAAAATGAGATAAAAAAATAATCTCTTTTTTAATTATCATTTAATTAAATTACAAGAAGGACATTGTTGTCATTTTACCCTCCAATCACTTTTTCTACTTTTAAAAAGTCAACCTATCATTTCAACAATCTCTTTCCTCTTTTTTTTAATCCTATTAATTATTTAAATTTCACTTAAAAGATAGTAAGTAATAATTGATCTTATTATTATTTTTTTTTATAAAAAGAAGAAATGTAAACTTTTATAAAAACAAGGTTTAATTTTTTTTTCATTAGATTTTGGATTCTTTAGTTCCATTTTTTAAGATGATTTTTTTGTTAAAAATATGATTTTTTTTAAACAAATATGTAACCAGCTGGTAATAAATATTACATATTCATAACCTAAAATATAGTCCTTGATCGTGTTACAATATTTACATTATGTAACAAAAAAAAATATTACATGTGTAAATAATAAAAATCACATATGTAAATACGATCGTTACATGTGTAACTAACAATGTTACATATGTAGCTAACTATTGTAAACAAGATTTTTATGTTAACGCCACTCTAATCTCTTAAAATTATGTTTTATTTATAAATTACATGAATTCAAGTTGTGAAACAAACAACAACACCAAGCCATAAGTTTGAACTCAAATGATCATTCTCTGTAATTTTACAAAAAGAATAAAAATCATATATACAATCCATTACAATCGTGTCTTCGTTTCTTCTCTTTATCTCTCATCTCATGGATTCTGATTTGGACAATTAGGTTCTAATTTGGGACTATTAGTTCAACTCTGCGAGAAAAAAGAAATATGCATCTAGAAACATTATTTAACTAGCAAAATGTTACATATGTAGCTAGAAAATGTTACATATGTAGCTATCAAAAGAGATTTGGATTATACATGTATGAATAGCTGACATAGCCCAGATCGATGTTATATGTAGCTATCAAATGTTACATATGTAGCTATCTTGAAACTTGCAGTACCCGTGTTGTGGTAGGCGGAATATAATCCCATTTATTGTTTCCCATATCTCGTCATACATTCACATGGGCAAGAAAACCGAACATTTAAAGAGACCATGACCATAAAAAATATTAACTTTAAAAAAATACCATTTTGAAGAAAAACATTTTATTTAGAAACATTTATGTAACTAGCAAAAAAATATTACATATGTAACTAACAAAATGTAACACATGCAACTAGGATTGTTACATATGTAGCTTACAAAAGAAAAGCTCTATGTCAAAATAGGCTAAAAGAGATTTGCATTTATAAATGTATGAATTATTTTTTTAACACATTTTTTGACATATGTAAAAACAAAATTGCATAATTAAAACATTTTTTAACACTTATAAAAACATATTTATCAACATAACACACCGATTAACGAAGAAAAGTATTCCACATTTTGCATGAGATTGCACCAAAACTCTTTTTCGTTAAATTTCCTGTCACTAAAATATATTAAATGCAAATCCAAAAAACATTGTTGCTACAGTACTATCGTACCAACAGAATTAAACGTTTGTAATTTATAAATAATCAATTATTTGTATTCCAACAAACACGACAGTTCACATGGAGAAAACAAAATTATGTATATATTCTTTCTAAGAATCATTTGATGAAAATAATCACAGGTTATATACCATGCCGCAAGGCTGCAACATTATTTCACATTTTTCCATGAAATTGTGTCCTATTTTGACTTTTGTAGTCAAACAATTTCCAAAAAATCGTACCTTTTAACTTTGGCACTGGTGTCGGTCTAACCTTACTAGACGGGATGTCCTCCACCGAAAACATATCCCCATCAATACCCTGCACTGATATCCTATCGGCGGTGTAGACATCCTCTCCTTGTTTCCCACGTCGTCTTTGTTCATAAAAAAAACTCAAAAAAATAGTCGGTTTAGCTTTAAGGTTTAGTTTTTGGGTTTATGTTAGGTTTTTGGAGGAAGGGTGTGTAGAACCAAAGACTGATTGCTACCAAATTATTCTAAGTACAAATACTGCTGATAGGCTTATCAGCAGCATTCAACACATGTTGCTGTTGATAGGCTTATCAGCAGCATTCAACACTTGTTGTTGCTGATAGGTTTATCAGCAGCGTTCAACACAAGTTGCTGCTGATAGGCTTATCAGCAGCATTATTCTCATCTCTGCTGCTGATAGCTTTATTCTCTGAAGACCAAACGTTGCAGGTGACTATCCATGTGAAGCGCCTCTGACACCTTTCTGCAAAAGCAACTGCCACACTCCAAGCAGAAGGAACCTCAATGGTGCAACCAATAAAGGACGATGACGCTCTTCTCCAAGCATGCAAACAATGATGCCTAAGAAGACGTTTCAATAAAGTTATCTAGATTAGCCTTTGCGTGTAATTTAGATTAATAAACAAGATCAACGGCTTGTGTTAGATCTGATCCTTAGAATCAAGGGTCTGTCTTGATTCTAAGTTACTATATATATCCTGTAAACACTTCAAACAAAGTGTGCTTGTGCTTATACTTGCTAGTGCTTGTGTGCCTTGATAGTGCTTCTTGATAGTGTTTTACTTGTAAACTTGTAATCTCAGAAGTCTAATACAACAGTGCATTTATCAGTATTCTTGCTGTTTACTTGTTTACTTTGTTGGTTGCTATTGTTTCCGCCAATATCAACTAGAACAAAATCACCTTGTAATCTTACGATCCTACAAGTGGTATCAGAGCTTTGGCTCAAGATTAAACAAATTAACAATTGTTTAATCACTTTCTGATTCTATTCAAAACTCTATTCTTGATCAAGTCACACAAAACAAAATGGCACAAAGTCATGGATCTGAAGACATCGGCAGTATCAACCGACCACCGAGGTTGGTGTCTGGGGAGGACTATGATATGTGGAAGAACCGTATGGAAAGCTTCTTCTGCTACCATGAATACGGAATATGGAAATCCATAAGGGATGGACCTTATGTTCCCATGGTGGCCTCTGCTGACTCCGGAGGACCACTAGTTCCGAAGGAACCCTCCAAATATTCTGAATAAGACATCAAGAAAATGGAGGTGGACTTCAAGGCATTAGGAGCTATCCAAATGTGCCTTCCAAATGAAGTTTTTCACAACTTCAAGGCTCACAAAACTGCAAAGGAATTATGGGGAGCCTTGGAAAAGATGTTTGCTGGATCTGAGGAGGTCAAGGAGAACAGACGTGACATTCTCAAGCAACAGTATGAAAACTTCGTCTGGAAAGAAGGTGAGTCACTAACAGTTTTATATAACAGGTACACGTACCTGGTTGGAGAACTGCAGTGCTCCAAGGTAAATCTGGAGAATGAAGACATTCTCAAGAAGTTCATAAGATCTCTTCCTAGCTGTTGGACATTATATACAGTGTCCATCAGAAGAACAGAGAATCTGAAGACTCTTCAGATGACCGAGCTCTTTGGCATGCTCAAAACCTATGAATTAGAAATGATTCAAGCTAAAGAAAGGAGCTCCAGTTATCAATCAGCTACCACTTCCTCCACCACCACCTCAGCGCTTCACTCTGATCATTCCGGTCCTAGTGCAAGCAACTACTATCCTCCCATTGTTACTCATCCTCAAACACCAACTGCTTCACAATCCAACTCATCACCATTTCTTCTTGAGGCACCTCCTCAACAGCCAACCTCCACTGCTTTTGTCTCTGACAACTCAAGCAGCATGCACTTCATAAAGGAGGATCTGGAATGCTTTCATCTAGATGATCTTGAAGAAATGGATATTCAGCACTCATATGCCATGCTCTCCCTCAGAGCAAAAAGGTTTTATTCTAGAACCGGGAGATCAGTTCCAAGCAACAACTCAAACACCAGAGTTGGGCTTGATAAAAGCAAGATCCGATGTTACAACTGTAACCAAATGGGTCACTTTGCTAGGGAGTGCAAGGCACCTAAAGCCAATTAGGGTGCCAGCCATCAAAGACAAGCTTACCAAGGTCAGCCCAGGCAGCAGCAGCAGCAGCAAGGAACTCATCCAGCACAAACTGCAGCCTGTGCAAATGTTGGAACTACAGAATTTGACTGGAGTTTTCAATATGAAGATGTTCCTGCCTCCAACCAAGCACTTATGGCAGACAATGTAGAGATACCACCTCAGGTATTTGAACATCTTTGCTCTCAAGCTTGCATTGACAAAGTTTTAGGTTATAGAAAGCATAACCAAAATCTAATAGATCAAAATGAAGAGTTTCACCAAATGAAATCGGAATTCAAAAAGGTCGAAGACAGTTACAAAGAAAAGATTAACTGCCTTAAGAAAGAGATTTCTTCTTTAAAACATGAACAAATCAATCTTGAAACTCAGATTGATGATCTATTAGTAAAACTTAAAGCTACCAGAGCTGAACTGGCTGAACAGAAAGTTCATGTTGAAAAATATGAATTTTCATCTAAAAAGTTACAAAGATTGTTAGATATTCAAGTCCATGAAAGGGTAAAAACTGGACTTGGATATCATGATGACGAGTACAAGACAGTCCCTCCTCCTGCTGACTATGTTGCCATTCACGAACCAAGCTTCAATACTGCAAAGCTTGACACGGCAAACCGAAACCTTGATCCTTCAATGGATGCATGTTTTGTGGAAGACTGCTCCACCTCTTCAGAAACTGAGTCAACCTGCTCAGACCACTGTGAAACTAGTGCAGTCCCATCTGCTCCTATCTCTGAAGCTGTTCTGAACAAAACTGAATGTCCTGTTGTTACTCCAACTATTCCAGCTCCCATCCCTTTCAAACAAATCAAGATTAGCTATCCTCAAAATGGAAGAAAGCTAAACATTGAAAAGGGAGAGACATCAGGTTTCACCAACCCCAAGTCTCAGTCAAAGCCAAAGGTGTTTGATAGTTTTCATACACCTAGAAAAAAGGTCCATATGTTCAAAAGACACTGGAAGAAGCCACTTTTGAGCATAACAAAGCTCATCCCTGGAACTTCAAAGATTTGTTTCAAAGTAAGAACTATGTGAACTTTCACTGGGACAAGATAGCACTATCTTGCTTTGTGTGTGGCAAATACAATCACACTGCCAGCACCTGCTTTCACTATCTTGAACACCAAAGAAACTCAAAGCAGCATGCCTTTGAGAAAACAAACAGGTGAGAAGCTATAATGCAAAGGCAACAAAGTTCAGAGAACCTCTATCCCCTCAAAGAGTGAAGATGCAGAAACCTCAACAAACTTGTATCATATGTGGGGAATCAAACCACTTTGCTGCAACATGCAAGTTCAACTCTTTTAACCAGATTACAAATCGGTCATCTGTGTTCAACCCATCAGCAGCAAACAAAATCGCTGCTGATAGAGTAAAGTCCAGGAAACCAAAGGCAAAGCCTTCAGCAGCAAAGGTCTCTGCTGCTGACAAAGCAAAATCAAAAACAACGGCATCAGCAGCAAAAGTATCTGCTGCTGACAAAGCAAAATCCAAAATAAAGCTTCCAGCAGCAAAAACTGCTACTGCTCCAGCAAAGCCTTCAGCAGCAAAATCAGCTGCGAATAAGCCAAAATTGTCAGCAACAACATCTTCTACCGACAATGCAAAGAAAGCTAGAAAACCACCAACACAGCAATGGAAGGCCAAACAATTTCCAAGCATAACTATTGGTTCCATTGACTGCAAGCATGCTGACAATGGCAAATTAGCAACGATCTTCTACAATGCTGCATGCTACAATGATCCTCCCACTAATTAGATATCTTCCATGTGCAGGGACAGCCAGGCAACAAACACAATACTTGGGTGGTAGACAGCGGCTGTTCCAGGCACATGACAGGCAACAGGTCCATCCTCTCTAACTTCAGACATTTCAATGGAGGATATGTTGCTTTTGGGAGTGACTCAAAGGGTGGAACTATCACTGGACAAGGAACTGTGTCCAATGAAAGGATGAGTATTGAAAGAGTCAACTATGTTAAAGAACTTGACTTCAATCTCATGAGTGTTTCCCAAGTATGTGATCAAAAGCATTGGATGCTTTTCACTGACAAAGAATGTTTCGTTTTAGCTCCTGGCCTATCTAAACCCCCTCCAGAGAAGATTCTCCTAACTGCTCGTAGAAAGGACAACTTATATGTGCTTGACATGAATGACGCCACTCCATCTGGTAGTGTTTCATGTTTTCTGTCAAAGGCATCAGTTGATGAATCCGCTCTCTGGCACAGGAGGTTAAGCCATGTTAACATCAAAACAATCAATAAATTAGTGAAGGACAATCTTGTCAGAGGGCTTCCTGACAAAGAATTCCAGCTAGACGATCACTGCATTGCCTGCCTGAAGGGAAAACAACACAAGAGTTCCCACAAGCCCAAGACATTGAACACAAATGACACCCCTCTCCAGCTACTGCATATGGATCTCTTTGGTCCTACGAATGTCATGTCAATGGGCAAAAAGTCCTACTGTCTGGTGATAACTGATGACTTCTCCAGATTCTCATGGGTATTCTTCCTAAGAATAAAAGATGAAACTGCTGAGATTCTCAAATCCTATATTCTTAGGGTAGAGAATCAAAGCAATCTGAAGGTAAAGATCATAAGGTGTGATCAGGGAACAGAGTTCAAAAATCACACCTTGAACAGTTTCTGTGAAAGCAAGGGCATTGAAAGGCAATACAGTGCTCCAAGAACCCCTCAACAAAATGGGGTTGCTGAAAGAAGAAATAGGACTTTGATTGAATCAGCAAGAACTATGCTGGCTGACTCAAAGCTGTCCCTTACTTTCTGGGCAGAAGCAGTAAGCACAGCTTGTTATGTGCATAATAGAGTCCTTATTGTTAAGCCTCTCCAGAAAACACCCTATGAACTATGGCTCAAAAGAGTTCCCTACATTGGCTTCCTGAAGCCCTTTGGATGTCCATGTACCATCCTCAACACACATGGAGTTCTTCCTAAATTCGGTGCAAAGTCTGATGAAGGTTACTTTGTGGGTTACACCTCTCAATCAAAGGCCTACCGAGTGTTCAATTCTAGGACTAGGATTGTGGAAGAATCTGCTAATGTGGAATGCAGGGAACATGTTGTCTGTAAACAAGGCAGAGGTCCTAACTGGCTCTTTGATATAGACTCCTTCACCCAGATATTTGAGCCTCTCATATTCTCAAATATGGAGTGTTCTTCTTCAAAATCAACATCTTCTGCCTCAACCTCTTCTACTGACTACAGACTGGATTTTCCCAGTCCCTACATCAGGATGAAAAGGCCATCCATTGATCCTCCATCAGTGGTAGAAGCTATTGAAGCCGGTACAGGTGAAGCCAGTACTTCCAACACCACAAGCAGCAATCTCTCTGACCAAGAAATCTTTAATGAAGCCTCCTCAATCCATGCTGAAGAGGCCTCTGATGCTAATACTGCTGACAATGTTGAACACAATGATCAGAACCTCCAAGCTCCTCTCCTCACAACTGAAGACAATCCTGATCTAAACCAAAGTAATCTTGAAGAGGGAATACGGCTGGATGTGATACCAGCACAGAGAATAAACAAAGAGCATCCTCTGGAAAACATCATTGGCCAAGTCCACACAGGTATCCAGACAAGAAGTAAGTCTCATGAAGCCAACATTTGTTTGTTCTCTTGTTTTCTATCTCAGGTGGAACCCAAGAAGATTGATGAAGCTCTCAAGCACAACAGCTGGATTGAAGCAATGCAGGAAGAGTTGCTGCAATTCAAAAGACAAGATGTTTGGAAGCTTGTTGATCTTCCACCTGGTCAAACAGCCATTGGAACAAGATGGGTCTTCAGAAACAAGCAAGATGAAAGGGGCATCGTGGTCAAGAACAAAGCCAGACTGGTAGCTCAAGGTTACACTCAAGAAGAAGGCATTGACTATGATGAAGTCTTTGCTCCTGTTGCCCGTCTGGAAGCCATCAGAATCTTTCTTGCATATGATGCATCCAAAAACTTTATGATCTATCAAATGGATGTGAAGAGTGCCTTCTTGTATGGAAAGATTGGTGAAGAGGTCTATGTCAAACAGCCTCCAAGCTTTGTGGATCTTGCACATCCAAATAAGGTCTTAAAACTGGACAAAGCTCTCTATGGCTTACACCAAGCCCCAAGAGCCTGTTATGAAACTTTATCTGGATATCTACTTAGCAACAACTTTAGAAGGGGGCCATTGATCAGACACTCTTCATCAAAGATGAAGGGGGAGAAATTTTGTAGGTCCAGATTTATGTTGATGACATTATCTTTGGATCTACAAGAAAGAAGCTCTGCAAAGACTTTGAAGTTCTGATGCATTCCAAATTTGAAATGAGTTCAATGGGTGAACTAAATTTCTTTTTAGGACTTCAAGTCAAACAGGTACCAAATGGAATCTTCATAAGTCAATCCAAGTATGTCAAAAGCATCTTGGAGAGGTTCAAAATGGCTGACTGCTCTGCTGCAAGAACTCCTATGCAAGTGCCCCATCAATTATCTCCGGATAAAGAAGGACAAGACACTGATCAACATCAGTACCGAGCAATGATAGGGTCTCTCATGTATCTCACTGCCTCAAGACCAGATATCATGTTTGCAGTTTGTCTCTGCGCAAGATTTCAAGTAGCTCCAAAAGTGTCTCATCTTCAAGCTGTCAAAAGGATCCTTAGAGACCTAAAGGGAGCTCCAAAACTTGGGTTATGGTATCCAAAGAATGGAAATGTCAATCTCTATGCCTACACTGACAGTGACTATGGGGGTTGTAACTTGGACAAAAAGTCCACATCAGGGGGATGTCAATTTCTTGGAGGAAGGCTCATCTCATGGCAATGCAAAAAGCAAACATGTGTCTCCACTTCAACAGCTGAAGCAGAATACATTGCAGCTTCAAGCTACTGTGCACAGGTCATCTGGATCCAAAATCAAATGCTTGACTATGGAATGACCTTCATGCAGACTCCAATTCACATTGACAACATGAGTGCAATCTCTATTACGAATAATCCAGTGCAGCATTCCAAGACTAAGCACATCGACATCAGGTATCACTTTATCAGGGATCAAGCTGAGAAAAAGAGAATTGTCCTATCCAAGGTTCACACAAATGAGCAATATGCTGATTTGTTCACTAAACCTTTTGATGAAGCAAGATTTCGATATCTAGTTGAATCAATTGGCATGATGAACTTTGAATAAGACATGTCTCAAATTTTTATCCTTCCTTGTAAATATGTCTATGTTTTTGTTCTTAATAAAAGGTTATAGTCAGCAGCACTTTTTCACTGCTAACGGATTTACTCTTCAACAGCAAAGCCTTTGCCACTGATCGCTTTAAGTTATCAGCAGGAACAAGTTTCCTGCGGATAGCTTTAAGGCGGTCAGCAACAACCTTTCTGCTGCGGAATGAATACAACAGTCAGCAGCACCCAAATCTGCTGCTGAAAGACTTCACTATCCGCAGCAACCAAGTTTGCAGCGGATAGCACACCATCAGCAGCAACCAAGTTTGCTGCTGATGGGTAAAACAAGTCTATATTAACTTTTACCTGCGGTAAAAACTACTCTCAGTCTTTACCATGACTGCTCGAGTGCTTTACAGCTGTAACAATGAAAAGTGAAACAGGTTGTACTGTACAAGTAAGGTTGCTTTTTCTTCGTCTGCCGTTATATCACAATTTCAAACGTTCTCACAACCTCTTCATATTCAATTTCAAACCCTAAACCCATCACTTTCTCTCCCGTCCCCACAGCATTCAAAGCCCTAAATAATTAACCACCATTCAAACACCCTTCTCTCTTCCCTCCAAATCCATAACAATGGCAGGCGCAGACATAAACAACCCCAACGACAAGTTTTCCCCATATCACAACCTCACTGCATGCCTAATAAAGGGCAAGAAATCTGAAGGTTTCGATGATATGATCGACTTCCTTTGTCGGTCCAAAATCCACCATGCCCTAACAGTCAACCCAGCCAACTATACTTCCCACACGGAAGATTTTTGGAGCTCAGCCGTGTATTCTACTGACCAGGGCACTCCCCAAATCAAAGGCACAGTAGACGGCAAGGAAATGATTATCACTGAAGCAAAGCTCCGCCAACACTTCAAGCTTCAAGATGAAGGGGACGCCATCTCTTACCCCAGAGACGTATACATGAGGACCTTTGTATCCATAGGGTACACTGGGAATCAAACAGAGTATACGATAGAGAAGGCACTCATGGGTCCTAAATGGAAGTATCTCTGCCACACTCTTCTCCAATGCATATCCCAGAAGAGAAGCGGCTGGAACCAACTTAGCTCCGGTCTTGCATCGGCAATTCACGGTATGATAACTGGGGCGGGTTTCAATTTTTCCCACCTCATTCTTGAAGGTTTGAGATACAACCTTCAAGAAGGGGTGAAATCACAGTTCTTCATGTACCCAAGATTCTTGCAGGAAGTGTTCAATATTGAGCACCAAGATCTTTCAAAAACTGCAAGAATCTACGTAATGCTGGGACATAAGAACAACATTTTTCAAAGCATGAGAACAGTTTCATCAAAGTTCTCAGGGGCCGATGTTCCATTGTTATCTACAATGCTGAACACACAAAGTGCCCAGGGTGACAGTTCAGCAAACCCAGCTGATACTGATCCCACACCCTCCACCTCACTGCCACAAACTCAAACTGCCGTTTCCCTTGATCGAACCCCTGTGCATTCTACTGAGAATGTACAGGCACATACTCTACTCACCCACAGTTTGATTGCTTAACCGGAACACAGGGCCCCGGTTGCAGCCAAGTATACAAGGAAGAGGGGTAAGAGAACTCCTTCTTCTCTTACCTCCAAGGCCCAAACCCTAGCCAACATCCCTCACTCAGAATCACAACATTCTAGTGACAATATCATAAGGGAAAGCCACACTGTTAGGGAGACTCCTTCGAAAGTCTCTCTATTAGGATTAGGATCACTTCCCGGATCCATAGAACAGCCCTTCGAGCCATCCCTATCTTCTTTGGACTTAAGTGTTGAGGAACCTGACCAAAGTGATGTACCTTCTCCAACTACCACTATCAAGGAGGTACTGATTGGTCTTGCTTCCGAAACACCCGACCCAAGTTCTTCACCCCTGAAGGTCCACTCTAGGAGTAATGAAAGAGTGGATGTGGAAGAGGTTGTCACTACTGCTGGTACCAGGAGGACAGTGACAACATCTTTAAGACCTCAACCACGGCAACTCATGGTGAGGGTGTTTCCTTGGAAACTCCCATCATTGAGAGGAATCCCAGGCGCCAAGAAACCACGGGTGATGGGGATGCTGAGGCTCGGCCTACGGCCCCATCTGGGTCCAAGGATTCCACAACTGTAGATGAGGACAGACTGAAACTTCATAACTTGGAATTGACGGCCAGGGTGGCTATGCTAGAGGCTGAAGTGTCCAAACTACGACACCAAGTCTCTATGCATGAAGCCCATCAATGCCCAACTTTATCCACTCCCTCTCTTGTATCAGTAGGCACCCAAACTGATGCCTACCTGTCTACTGATGCAACCAAAAAGGGGGAGATGGTCTCTATGGAAGAAGATAAAGACAGTCTTGATGACTGGATTCAAGAGCAGGTTGTACTTCAAAGCTCACTATTCAAGCCAGCCTTTGTCCAAATTCATGACTTGCCAGTCCCAGATAATGAAGACGAAGAGACATCTGAAGACTGGAAGTTGGTCTTCAGGGCTGTCGATGAAATGCTGAATGATGTTGAAGACACAGAACAAACAAATACATCATTCAGCATCATCCCTGAAGCAGCAGCCATCATTGGTCAATCCTCTACCCCCCAACTATTCAGATCATCAAAGAAGCTAGAATTTGACTCCATTCTAGCTTGGGGGTATGATGGATCAGCTGAGAGGTTTTGGATTGGATGGGAGTTCAGCGGAGTAGAAGAGCTGAACTAGAACTCTCTCAATGCCATCCAAGTTCTACAGCTATACTTATTAAACTGCATCAACAACTCAGCAGATCTCTCAGCAGAACTTGCCATTGGCAGGTTCTATGACCTGATAGAGGATAATCTACCCAGGTTCCAAAGATTCCTACAAGCAGCACATCGGGTAGCTTATCCTGAATCCTCAGCGGCCGCAGAAAGGAGACTGACTCCGAGCAATCTTGAAATAACAAGGAGCAGTCTTCTCACTGAAGAAGAAGTTCTGGGCCTTCGAAGATTCCTGTATGCCTTCCTGGTCAAGGACTTGGACGTGCTAGGTTGGGTGAGCACTAAGTCCCTTGATCACACTCTTCTGCTCAACAACGGCTCCTCTCTCATCATCAACACCAGGAACATCCTTCAGTTGCCCTCAGACTTCCTATTCAAGATTTTTCAGCTCAGAGCCAACATCTGCAATATTAACTCATTGGAGAGCCAGGCAATGATGGTCACCATCAAAGCCCATCTTGAAGAAAAGGGACTGATTCCTTAGGAAGAGTCTGTGTCAACTTCTGATGCTGACTCCAACTCAGATACTCCACAAGTTGAAGCCACATCTGTAGCATCTGGCACAAGATCTTCACTTAGGGATCAACTGAGGGAAATAGAAGGTCCTGAGTATCAACTTGATGAAGATAGTGACCGTCCCTCGTCAATTCCTCAACTTGCTAATGAGGCCGAGGCAGAGATCCCAACAGCACAACAATCAGCTGTTGCTGTGATCAGTGAAGCCAGAGCAGAGGCATCCAATGTTAATAAAGGGAAGGGCATTATGACAGAAGAGGATGAAGAGAGGTTGTGAAAAGAAAAGAAGGAGAAAGAAGAGAAAAGAAGAAGAAGAGAAGAACAGGAGATGGCTGACATGAAAAAGGCTCAAGAAAGAAAAACAGTCATTCTCCTAAGAGAACAAACCATCCAGCTGTATGCTAGACAGTTGGATGAACTGAAAAGAAAGATTCCTGCAGTTGACCAGATTGAAGAAGATGCAGCTCTTGCTCTTCAACTGCAGGAACAGTTCAATAAAGAGGAGGAAGAATTAGAGAAAAAGAAGAAAGAAGAAGCTAAGTTCAGAATAACCGATTCTGAACTAGCTAAAGAAATGAGGGAAGAGTGGGTAAAGACTCTAGTCTCTCAAGGTGAGGATGCAGACTATCTTGAGAAACTATCAACTAAAGAAGTCTACAGAGCCTTCATGGGTTAGCAGGGTCAATTGGCTAGCAAGAAAAAGGCTGAAAAAGAAGAAAAAGCCAAGCTACAGTCCAAGAAGACCATTGCACTGAATAAAAGAACCCATGAAGAAAGGAAGGTCATGATTGACTTCCTTAAGGCTAGAGGAGAAAGTGGAAAGAGACTAGGTCCCATGAATTTCATGAACCTGCAAGCCCTCTACTTCAAAGTTAAAAAGGATGAGGAAGAAAGACTAGGGAAGAAGGGCTCCAAGAAAAGGGTACTTATCAAAGAAGAAGAAAAACCAAAGACAAAGAAACCCAAGCCTTCTCCCTCACCTACCTCTTCCTCAGTCCATCATCCTTCCACTCTCCTCCCCAAACCTTCCACTCCTCCACCCAACAAGTCTAAATCATCCCACCCACCTCCCACTCATCAACAGCCTCCCCTAAAGAAATCCAAATCCTCATCTGAACCTGAAGACTCAAGAAACATAGTTGAATGGGTCTACAATCCACAGGATCAAAGGTTTGAGATCTTCAGGGGGAGAACTGAAAGAAGAAGATCTACATACAGGTCTGTTGATGAAGTTCTGCAACTACCAGATTCAGACCTAAGAAGAATTTTGGAGCTGGGTGAAGCTCATGAGCCTGCAAATGAGAGAGGGAAACATCTTATGCTAGCAATCAGACATTACTTCAACCCTAGCAAAGATGTGGTCATGGATATCAAACCACTCAAGTCCCACTCTCCATTTGTATCTTGGTCCTACAATGCTGATTTGGATGAGTTCACTCTGATTGATGTAAAGAAGCAGCAGATGAGATGTTCAAGCAAAGCAATCTACAAAATGCCACACAAAGACATCAAGACTCTGTCTGAACTTCCACTGAACAATCCCAGCAAGGATCCAAGAGGCTATGAGGTTGAAAGGATAGTCAGCCGCATGCAAAAGCTTCAGCAGCAAAGTGATTAGAAGAATTTTGGTTGCATCAGTCTAGGGGGAGTTTGTAGAACCAAAGACTGATTGCTACCAAATTATTCTAAGTACAAATGCTGCTGATAGGCTTATCAGCAGCATTCAACACATGTTGCTGCTGATAGGCTTATCAGCAGCATTCATCACTTGTTGCTGCTGATAGGCTTATCAGCAGCATTCAACACTTGTTGCTGCTGATAGGTTTATCAGCAGCGTTCAACACAAGTTACTGCTGATAGGCTTATCAGCAGCATTATTCTCATATCTGTTGCTGATAGCTTTATTCTCTGAAGACCAAACGTTGCAGCTGACTATCCATGTGAAGCGCCTCTGACACCTTTCTGCAAAAGCAACTGCCACACTCCAAGCAGAAGGAACCTCAATGGTGCAACCAATAAAGGACGATGACGCTCTTCTCCAAGCATGCAAACAATGATGCCTAAGAAGACGTTTCAATAAAGTTATCTAGATTAGCCTTTGCGTGTAATTTAGATTAATAAACAAGATCAACGGCTTGTGTTACATCTGATCCTTAGAATCAAGGGTCTGTCTTGATTCTAAGTTACTATATATATCCTGTAAACACTTCAAACAAAGTGTGCTTGTGCTTATACTTGCTAGTGCCTGTGTGCCTTGATAGTGCTTTTTGATAGTGTTTTACTTGTAAACTTGTAATCTCAGAAGTCTAATACAACAGTGCATTTATCAGTATTCTTGCTGTTTACTTGTTTACTTTGTTGGTTGCTATTGTTTCCGCCAATATCAACTAGAACAGAATCACCTTGTAATCTTACGATCCTACAGGGTGGGTGGGGGTTTAGGTTTTTGGGGGGAGGGTCGGGTGGGGTTAGGTTTTTGGGTATGGGTGAGGTGAGGGGTTTAGGTTTTTGGGTGGGTGGGTTTAGATTTTTTGGGTGGGGGTGGGTGGAGGTGTGTGGGGGTTTAGGTTTTTGGGGGTGGGTGTGGGGGTTTAGGTTTTTGGGTGGGGGTGGGGGTTTAGGTTTTTAGGGGTGATACTGCACATATGCAGTATTGAAAATAAGAAGAAAAAAAAGACAAGTTAATTCTTATTTTTTATAACGTTATTTATACACAAATGAAAGATAAATAAATTCTTGATTTAATGGTGCAATTTAAAAAAAATAATAATAACGTTTGCAAAAGATAGAAATGTTTAAAGATTCATATATTTTAAGTTCCAGATTTACCCTTTCTCTTTAAAATCCACCCTTCTTTTTTTTGTGGTTCTCTAGTTCTCTCATTAAAATGAGTTTTCTCATGAACCTAACCATATATATATATATATATATATAGGAAAATGATCATGTGTAAACCACTTTTTATTGTGTAAACCAAAAAACCAATATTGTTGTTGGGTATAGAAATGAGACTGATGTTGTCAATAGAAACTACAGTATCGAAACTAGTAGTTTCGGTTAAACATTTGTTCAATCGAAACTAGTAGTTTCGGTTAAACATTTGTTCAATCGAAACTACCTAGTTTCGATGCCAGTTTTTCAGGCCTCTTTTGAGGTGGCTTCGAAAACAAGGCACATATGGCCTCCTATATATAGAAAAATATCCATTAGGAGTGAGTGTGTCTGTAGAGGGAATCACCACCCCAGGGGGATCTCACCCTGGGTTGAGACTAATTGTTAGTGTATGATAAGCGTTTATTTTCATTTCAATCAAAGAATCATACGTTTTATGCTTTCAATTATCTGTTCTTCTTCATTTTCATATATGTTTGTTCGTGTATGTGATTCCCGCACCCGTCTCTACCATTTGTGATTCGAGAGTGATACCGGATCCAGAGATTCCGCCTCTCAATCCGGACTTTTTGTGGATTTCAACTCAGATCTGTGTTCTACAGGTCTATTTCGGGACCTACAATTGCACCATTCATTTAATTTCAAATTAAATATAATTTCTTATTTGTAAATGAGTGGCTAAGAATGTTTTAAGGGTGTAATGGTAATTTAACCTTTATTCTTTCTCTCTCATCACAACCACATATTAAATCATTACATTAAATAAGTATTACTATATATAAACTTAATTTATTATTTATTTAAAACTAAAAAATTGTTATCTACTTAAAATTTTACTTATTATGGGGAGGGTTTCAGAGAAAACCACAAATTAGACGAAAACCGAGAAAACCATTAAAAAAAATAATTTTACCCAATCATATAATAATTTTTATTTTTTGTTTTATTTTATTTTTATTTATTTATAAGAGTATCAATATAATATTAAACATTTTTACCAAAAAACATTTTTACACATAGTGTTATACGTAAACATAAAATAAAAAAATTACGGTTACGTATACGTAAATAAAAAAATTGCCTAAAATGATGTGGTTTTCTTAGTTTTCGCCTAACTTTGTGGTTTTTTCTTGACCTCTCCCCTACTTATTATAAAGTTAAAACTATTTGAAAAAAGTTTATTATAAATTTAAAACAATATTTTACTTAAAATATTGAGAAATACAAAATGTTATTTAAAATTTTATATACTAAATGTATAAGTAATCGATCACGGTTCCGTGCAGGTACCGTAACAAAACAAACCGATAACGGTGTCGTCATTTTAGGAACCAGTAACGATATTTGTTTTTTTTGTAAAACACTTGCCTATATCCATTTAAGCATGTAACGACTTTATTGTTAGCTTTTCTCTTTTGTTTGCTATGTGAGTGCCGGTTCCGTAACGAAACGAACCGATACCAACCAAATTCTCACTGCGTAACGCGGAGGAATCCCACTAGTCAATTATTAAATCCGTCGCTATATATAAAATTAAATAATTAAATATGTGGCTAAATATAAAACTAAACAACAAATTTATAATATTAATCGTTTACTATTTCATTAAGAAAATATAATAATTAAGCGTATTGCTACTTTCATTGACATATTTAAAACAAAAAAAATGGTAAAACTAATGATATGAAATATGGTTAATTTTTTTGTAATCTGTTACTAGCTATTACATGTATGTAATGTTGTACTACATATGTAACAAGATATTTACATATATGTTATAAGATTTTACTTATATGTAATATGATATTACATATTAGTAATAACATGAGATTACATATATGTAATATGTTAATACATGATGTAATATCTCACTCGAGATATGTAATATAAACAATTACATATATGTTCATATTACATATGTATGTGATTGTATATTACATATATGTAATTATTTTTATTTATTGTAAATGTTAATCTTTTACATTTATTTTATAATAAAACAAATCATTGATGAATGCACATTGCTATTATCTAAAAAGATGATTTAAAACACATAAAAACAATTTATAACAAGACTATACTTTAATGTTTCTTACATATATGTAATAATAGACGTTAAAAACATTTATATAGCAAGAGTATAATAGAATTAAAGATAGAAGAATGCTCTATTTAATAGTGTAACTTTTATAAAAAAATAAAAGTGTATGAAAAACTTATTAATGTTCTAAAAAAGAGAGGATTTTGAATAATTTTATTTATATCTATATTACATATACAATAACAGACGTTAAAAAAATAAATTTGTATAAAAAAGGTTATTAATGTAATAAAAATGAGGAGGAACGTTTTCAAAAAATAGAGGAAAATTTGAATAGATGAAATCTTTTATTTAAAAAAATGGGTGGAGCATGCAATTACCATATGTAATTGTTTAAATTTTGATATATATAATTTTTACACATTAGATAGTATGAAAAAAAATATAGTACAAAACATTATTAGTATTCTAAAAAATACGGGGAATATTTTAAAAAAATTGGAATATTGAACAATTAAATTTATGTTTATATTACATATATGTAATTGTTCCTTATGCGTATGTATCAACAAACGTTTAAAAAAATAAAAAAAATTATATAGCAAGACTATACTCGAATTAAAGATAAAAAATTATAATAGCCACGTGGGAAACGGATGCCCTAGGGCAGACGGGCGAATGGACGGACTACGACGGTAGGACGGTTTAAGAGCGGACGGACAAAGGTTGCCGGACGGATTTATGTTTCGACGGACGGTTTTCTAGAGCCGGACGGTTTATGAAAAGGGCTACGACGGTAGTTCTCACTGCGTTGTCTTTGTGACATTCGTGACAAGTATGACGGGTTGATCATCCCTATGTGTATGACCAATGAATGTTCTCCCAAAAGTAAGTATGTATGTACATATGTATATACTCAGTATGAATATTATGTGAGAACAGTAAGGCAAAGAATATGCTAATGCACGTATATTATATATATATATATATTACTTAACGATAAGATAAATGCTACGTATGATTGTTTTTAAACTAGAACTCACCAGCGTTAGCTGACTTTATATATATATATATATATATATATATATATATATATATATATATATATATATATATATATATAGTATGAGGTTAGACTAGAAAGAGGAAAAAGTGTAGAAAGTGTAGGAAGGAATCTCAGCTACAAGATATTTGTGTTTTGTAGCTGAGATTCACACGGTGGTATTTTGGTAAATAAATGCAACTTAAAACAATACGGATGGGATCAGGAGGGTAGAATAGTAAGATTCAACCAAAAAGCCTCACATGCAAGTCACATGCATCTTCCTTCCTAATTTTTAAACGTCCATAACTTTTTTATAAGTTATTATTTTTTTAAAAAAATTCAACATAAAATCTAGCGTTTTTTATCTTTAATATGAGTATGATATTGCTATGTTTTGTTTAGAGAAAAACGCCTTTTTTTAAACTATGGTGGTGTTTTACACATATTGGTCAATTTCAACATGGTGTTTGAGTTTTATTGTCATGGTGTTTTCAAGTAAGTGTTTTTCAACATAGTGTTTTTCTGGATATGGTGTTTTACACATTCGGGGTCCATTTTAACATGAAGTTTTAGTTTTTTTGGTCATGGTGTTTTCAACTTGAGCATCAACTTTCAACATAGCGTTTAAGATTTTTGATCATGATGTTTTACACCATAACTTTAAACTCATGGGTAGCGTTTGGTATGCAAGAATGGGAGGTGGAATGGAATGGACGATTACGAGGGAATGAAAAAATGGTGTTTGGTTGGACGATGAAATGGAATCGCCCATTCCACAAGGAATGTCATTCCCTCTAAATCTCTCAAATTCATTCCATCCACCCCCTTGTTTTTTTTCATTCCATCCCACCTTCGCCCATCGCCATCTCTCGCCGCCACCCACAACCTTTGACAACCGTGACTTTTACGGTCAACACATGTGTTCGACGAGTTCGTATAATAATATTATTATTATTATGTTGAAATATACTTTCATACGAAAGGAACTCGTTAGTGAACGGAAGATAATAGCAAGATTTATTTTGGTGTTATAATGTCAAAAAGTTGATCAAGTTCACGTCTATTCGTATTAACACCCGAGTCGAGCAGTTTCGTAAAATTTAATTTAAATCCGAAAGGATATATATTTACGAGACGCAAGGACTCGAGGGAAAATATTAAATTTTAACGAGTTATTTTTGGGTAAAATAACGCCACTATTTTTATCGGGTTCGTTTAAGCGAAAAACCGACACGCGATCGGAGACCACGGGGGCTATAAATACCCCAATCTCACCCCCACTTTCTCATTTGAAAACTTTTAGAGAGACGTTAGAGAGAGAGGGCAGAGAATTTTGGGTGGTGGTGGTGGTGGTCCGGCGGTGGTCCGGTGGCGGCCGACGGCGGTCCGCGGTGGTACGGCGGTGGCCGGAGATGCGGTTTTTCATTTGGAACCATTTCTCAATGCTACGAACACAATGGTAAGCTCCGATTGTCCTAAATCTAAGCTTAAACTCGTTAAAAACAACTTTTAAAATATGTCCAGAAAGTTTTATGCATGCGCAGTTTTAAAGATCGGACGATCCCCGGAAATCCAACCATTAGAAATGCATGAATTTTGGATATGATATTTTCAACACATAGACGAAAAACCCTACCGAAGGAATTTTTTATCAGAGCTCTCTAGGTATGCTTTTTGTACCTTCGAATGCAACTGATCGGATTTTCAAATTTGAAAAACTGAGTCTCAAAGAATCGTCAATCCCCGGAGATCCGACCGTTGGATCGTGACGATTTTTGGACAGTAGTTGTTTAATACATATATGAATGTTTTCACTGAAGGAAATTCCAATCAGATGTTGGAAACTATATTTTTAAATACGAACAGATTGTAACAGTTTATAGGATCGAAACACAGGAAATTGATCGGGTTGCATGGCCATCCAAACGGCATTGCATGTCTATTTTGAGCATGTGGAAATGTTCGGGAGATTAAAACGATCCTAATGGTGTTTTTGGTTCGTATTGCATGTGTGACACCCGACATTTCAGGTCAATATCCGTACACATTATAAACAAGTTTACGTTATAATTATTTTTGTGATTTATTTAATTTCACAAACAAGGACATTAAGGTCCTACAAAGACCGTACATGGTCTCATTTTAAATTTTTGGTAATTCTGGGAGTTACCGGTGCACATACCAGTATAAACCGAATTTAATTACCCAATTGAAACACTACATAATAATAAACTAATACTTAAATTCAATTATTAACATTCAAATCATTTTTCTTGACTTTCTCGGCCGAAGCCAGAGAAAACCCACACCTCGACCCATACCTCTCCTGAGAAAAACTCAAGTAAAACCATACCACCTCACTCATTTTCCTCACAATTCCCATTTTATCACTCATTTTCTTACGGCAAATTCTCCAATTCTCTTCAAGATTGAAGTCAAGTTTTAAAGCAAAATCCATCAAAATTCAGTGTTTTAAAGTGTTCCTGGAGAAGAGTTTAACAAAAGAGTCAAGACCATTCTCTGTTTTCTCTCATCATCATCGTCACTGTTTTAAGGTAAAAACTCCAAACTATCCACTTTATTTTCTTTAAAAACCGTATCTAAGTATACAAAATGTTCAAATCGCAAGTAAGATGACAAGAAAAGTGTGTCAAATTCAAGTTTTAAAACATAAATGTGCAGGACTAATTCTGTCAAACAGAACAGTAATCGAAACTAGAAGTTTCGATACCAGTTAACTCAATCGAAACTATAGTTTCGATACTTATCACTCAATCGAAACTAGGAAGTTTCGATACCTATTGCCCAATCGAAACTAGGTAGTTTCGATACATATTGCTCAAATCGAAACTAGGAAGTTTCGATATCTAATCTGCACAATCGAAACTAGGAAGTTTCGACAACTGTCCTACTCAATCGAAACTAGGTAGTTTCGATACTCAAATACTCCATCGAAACTAAGAAGTTCCGACACCTGACTACTCCATCGAAACTAAGTAGTTTCGATACACATATGCCCAATCGAAACTAAGAAGTTTCGACACCTGGTCAACAGTCCCATTTGGGCAGTAACTCAAAACTGTTTTTATAACAAAACAAGTGTTGAACAACTAAGGAGATATTCAAACAAAAACGACCAGATTTACAAAGTCGGTGAACAATTTGCAATATAAGACGTTCGGTCTTAACACAATTTACCCTTGGTATCTAGGGTACGAATAGTCAAGGTTGACTACAACAAGTATCATTACAAGTATACACAAACTCAAGGTGAGTTTCACGGCCCCTTTTTACTGTTTTTAATATTTGGGGGAGAAACATACTTACAACTATTTTATAGGATAACAAGAGAATAAGGCACGATTTTTATGTTTACATGAGATGAGAATAACAATTTGAGGCCGCTAAAGTCCCCTGGAACAACGTAATAACCATTAACTGTAGCCTAGGGTCCTATGAATAGTACTATGGAGAGTGACGTCTCCCGGTCATGGTTAGTCGCGCTAACCACAATCTGGAGGATTTATGGCCGCATAGAACCGGATAACGAAATTAGGGGCGTGTACAATTGTCATGGTTTGGTTACGCCTCATGTATGAACATTATTTGTATTCCTAGCTAGTTTACAAATGGGTCAACAATTCTTATTCTGTTTATCACATACAACTGAAACTATTTACGAATAATTGAATTTTACAAAGAACAAATTGATTAAACCTGTGAACTCACCAACCTCGTGTTGACGATTTTAAGTATGTTTTTCAGGAAATTGACGTGATCGCAAGGTTAGCAATGTAGATTACATGCATGCACGATGGATACAACTTTTGAGGAGGATTTCTCTTGTATAACTCATTGAATTGAGTCATATTTATGAAATCTTAACTTTTTGTAAACTCAGATTTCGTTTTGGAATGTAAAACATTAAACTTATTTATGTATCCATTTATCATGTATGTGTTTGCGGTAATCATATGCTTTGGAAACCATGAACGTCGTGCCTCGCGTTTCCGCCTTGGCGGGGTGTGACAACATGTGAAATACGGGAGGTTCCGCGTACGCGAACCATTTATACGGAAGGTATAAACTTACCCGTTAAGCTTTGATTTTATGTTAGAATAGTTTTATGAGTCATTGGTTGAGAATTGAACCCGAAAATATTTAGTATTGAGATATTTGGTATTTTTAATGGTTATTAGGTTATACACCCAACCCCGGTTCACGTGCAAAAAAAATGGAACTAATAGATTTATTTTTATACAACAATTGTTTTGATGGATTTTTCTAAAAATATGATCAAACACCAAAATTTATTTATAAACAGTAGTATTTATACAAAAAGTTTGATCTGGAAATTTTGGTAACCAAACTCTTTATAAATTATTTATTAAAATTCCTACAAGTTAATACATAAAAATTTGGAAAAATACTTCTGAGTATTAGAAAAATCTGGAATTTGGTCAGTAATTAGTTTATGATAAAACATGATTCCTGTCCAAAATTCGTGAAATTTGGAATTGTCTAAGTAGGTGTTTGATAATTATGAAATTTTAACTATTGAATTTGGGATTATATACTTCTAGACAACATTAGGATTTAAAACTTTTAATAAAATCTCATATGGACCTAAAACTATTCTGGTAAAAATTTGGTAAAGTTTTGACAGGTTTAACTATTTTTTCCGAATTTGTTAAATTTTAACAATATTATATTTATAATAAATAGTATGAATATTGAAAAATTATGAAAATAGGTCATAAATTCTTATTTATGTATATTATCAATTTGTGAAAGTTTCAAGTAGTAAATATTTGTCTAAGTATGGTTTTGGAATTTTGATCCATTAAAACGTTATAAAAAGTTACTATTTTTGTAATTTTTTGTATAAAATTGTTTTTATAAAATGTTTTAGGGGATTTTGGACTGAAGTATGATCACATTAAAAACATAAATTTGTACTTTTAAATTGGGTGCTAATATCACACTAAAACCCTATTTTCGGACGAATCGGATTTTTAAACCGTAAACCGGACTTTACGCGCGTAACCGCGCTTTTGGTCAAATGAAACTGTGACTTGAGATTTTATCATATATGACATTATAACTAATGATATTCATTAATAAAATCTAAAACTTAAGGTTTCAAAGTCACGAATTTATAAAAAAACCCGTTTTACAACTTTTAAGCGGTTCGTACGTGTGTGCACGGGTTTTGGGTATGTGTAACATCCCAAATAATGACAAGATAAATAGAAAAGGGAAATAAAGTGGGCTTGGCCAAAATTTCGGCCCATGGGCCGAAAAGAAAAGGGGGAAACCCCATTACAAAACAGCAGCTTCAACCCAACCCCTCTCATTTCATCTTCCTGCGCAAGAATACTAGAGAGAGAGAGAGAGAGCGATCGGCTTGTGAAGAAAACCGCAAGGAGAAGACTCAAGGGCTCGGGAATCATCCGACTCCACCATTTCAACGCATAGCAACAGAAATCGGGCCTGTTGAGGTAAGCATCGCCTCTGATTATGAGTCTTTGCATGTCTCGGGTTTAAATCAAATAAAGATACGATTTTTGCATACGAAACTTGAAACAAATCACGTATTTGAACTCAAGAACGATAAAGGAAGGTGTTTAACGTAAAATGCTCAAGGTTTAATCGATTGGAAATAAGTTGGCTGGAGCAAGGTTCTGGTCAGGGAAGATGCAGACCCATGACTCGAAACTATAGTTTCGATACATACAGACCCGTCGAAACTACTCTAGTTTCGATAGTCATGTTTGACTCGAAACTATCTAGTTTCGATAGCAGCCAATGACTCGAAACTACCATAGTTTCGATAGGAACTCAGGACTCGAAACTACCTAGTTTCGAGTGTCACCTTGAACCTAAACTAAGATTTTTCATAAGTTAATGACTCGAAACTACCATAGTTTCGATAGGATCTCATGACTCGAAACTACCTAGTTTCGATAGAAGGATTATGACTCGAAACTACCTAGTTTCGAGTGTAAGACCATAACTCGAAACTACCATAGTTTTGATGCGACCCACCTCCCGAAACTACTGAGTTCAAGCATAGTAATGTCTAGTGTCATCTAGGAGCACCATCTTATGTGTATGACTTTATTATACAGATCGTGAGTGACATTAGTGAAGCCCAGTAGCCAGCTTAGTGTATTACAGAAACTACTCATCAGGTGAGTTCTATGTGCCCCTTTTTATGTTATGTGCAAATGTTTTCAAATGTTTTGGGGCTGAAGTGTATACACTAAGTGAATAAAGTTTATGAATGTTAATGTGATCATATGTGTTATACAAGTATATATATATATACCTATACACGAAAGAGAAATTATGAATAAAGAATGAAAAGCATGATTATAAAGAATGAATGAAAGTATAACACAAAATGAAAGAATGAAATCCTGCTTTATATCCATGTATATATTGCTTGCAAAGAATGAAATGAATGAATGTCATAACATATAAGAATGAAATCTTGCTTTATATCCATGTATATATTGCTTGCAAAGTACAGAAAATGTTATGGACGCTTCGATGATAACGGCTACTTCGGTAGACGGACGACCATGTGACTATTTTACAACCGGGACAAGTGCGTTCCTTCATCAGCTAGGACGTACGAATGCCATTACAGGACGGTCGAAGCAATTGGCATATTATAGTAGAACGGTTGTATAAATAATAGTCGCATGGGAAACGGATACCTTCGGGTAGACGGGCGAATTACGGCCTACGACGGTAGGACGGTTGTAAGTCATGACGGACGGACAAAGGTTGCCGGACGGTTGTAAGAAAAAAATGACGGACGGCACTTGTTGCCGGACGGTTGTAAGTATAGGTGGGCCATGACGATGGACCACGGCGATTGTCTTTGTGACATTCGTAAACAAATGACGGGTTGATCACCCTTACAGAGTATGACCCATGAATGTAAATAAAAAAAGAAAAAGGGTGAATGCATATATATATTTATGTATGAAATCACCAAAAATACAGAAAAGGAAATACAGAAAAGAAAGATGAAAGAAAGGCAAAAGTTATGAATACGTATTTATATGAATGATCATACAGTAATGCATACTTATACCTATAAAGAAAAGAATGTTTACAGTAAATTGCATTAAACTAGAACTCACCAGCGTTAGCTGACTTTTAGTATACATTTCAGGTAAAGGAAGAAAAGGTCGTGCGATGGCGTGAAGGTTACCCGGCACAAGACTGACATCCGACAAGATAAATAGAAAAGGGAAATAAAGTGGGCTTGGCCAAAATTTCGGCCCATGGGCCGAAAAGAAAAGGGGGAAACCCCATTACAAAACAGCAGCTTCAACCCAACCCCTCTCATTTCATCTTCCTGCGCAAGAATACTAGAGAGAGAGAGAGAGAGCGATCGGCTTGTGAAGAAAACCGCAAGGAGAAGACTCAAGGGCTCGGGAATCATCCGACTCCACCATTTCAACGCATAGCAACAGAAATCGGGCCTGTTGAGGTAAGCATCGCCTCTGATTATGAGTCTTTGCATGTCTCGGGTTTAAATCAAATAAAGATACGATTTTTGCATACGAAACTTGAAACAAATCACGTATTTGAACTCAAGAACGATAAAGGAAGGTGTTTAACGTAAAATGCTCAAGGTTTAATCGATTGGAAATAAGTTGGCTGGAGCAAGGTTCTGGTCAGGGAAGATGCAGACCCATGACTCGAAACTATAGTTTCGATACATACAGACCCGTCGAAACTACTCTAGTTTCGATAGTCATGTTTGACTCGAAACTATCTAGTTTCGATAGCAGCCAATGACTCGAAACTACCATAGTTTCGATAGGAACTCAGGACTCGAAACTACCTAGTTTCGAGTGTCACCTTGAACCTAAACTAAGATTTTTCATAAGTTAATGACTCGAAACTACCATAGTTTCGATAGGATCTCATGACTCGAAACTACCTAGTTTCGATAGAAGGATTATGACTCGAAACTACCTAGTTTCGAGTGTAAGACCATAACTCGAAACTACCATAGTTTTGATGCGACCCACCTCCCGAAACTACTGAGTTCAAGCATAGTAATGTCTAGTGTCATCTAGGAGCACCATCTTATGTGTATGACTTTATTATACAGATCGTGAGTGACATTAGTGAAGCCCAGTAGCCAGCTTAGTGTATTACAGAAACTACTCATCAGGTGAGTTCTATGTGCCCCTTTTTATGTTATGTGCAAATGTTTTCAAATGTTTTGGGGCTGAAGTGTATACACTAAGTGAATAAAGTTTATGAATGTTAATGTGATCATATGTGTTATACAAGTATATATATATATACCTATACACGAAAGAGAAATTATGAATAAAGAATGAAAAGCATGATTATAAAGAATGAATGAAAGTATAACACAAAATGAAAGAATGAAATCCTGCTTTATATCCATGTATATATTGCTTGCAAAGAATGAAATGAATGAATGTCATAACATATAAGAATGAAATCTTGCTTTATATCCATGTATATATTGCTTGCAAAGTACAGAAAATGTTATGGACGCTTCGATGATAACGGCTACTTCGGTAGACGGACGACCATGTGACTATTTTACAACCGGGACAAGTGCGTTCCTTCATCAGCTAGGACGTACGAATGCCATTACAGGACGGTCGAAGCAATTGGCATATTATAGTAGAACGGTTGTATAAATAATAGTCGCATGGGAAACGGATACCTTCGGGTAGACGGGCGAATTACGGCCTACGACGGTAGGACGGTTGTAAGTCATGACGGACGGACAAAGGTTGCCGGACGGTTGTAAGAAAAAAATGACGGACGGCACTTGTTGCCGGACGGTTGTAAGTATAGGTGGGCCATGACGATGGACCACGGCGATTGTCTTTGTGACATTCGTAAACAAATGACGGGTTGATCACCCTTACAGAGTATGACCCATGAATGTAAATAAAAAAAGAAAAAGGGTGAATGCATATATATATTTATGTATGAAATCACCAAAAATACAGAAAAGGAAATACAGAAAAGAAAGATGAAAGAAAGGCAAAAGTTATGAATACGTATTTATATGAATGATCATACAGTAATGCATACTTATACCTATAAAGAAAAGAATGTTTACAGTAAATTGCATTAAACTAGAACTCACCAGCGTTAGCTGACTTTTAGTATACATTTCAGGTAAAGGAAGAAAAGGTCGTGCGATGGCGTGAAGGTTACCCGGCACAAGACTGACATCCCACTTTTGTTTGTTAAGACAATGTTGTGTTTTTAATTGTTAAGACTTCCGCTGCTATGTAATGTAATTGAATGAAGAATGTTTTAAATTTAAGTTCAGTATTTATGGCTATGTTTATGAGTAAATCCAACAAGTGAGGTCACCCGGGAAAGGGGCCTTACAAGTTGGTATCAGAGCAATAGTTTGAGAGATTCAGACATCCCTAAATGTCTGGACTCAAACTGATTATGGGACCAACGCACGGATGTCAGTATGGGTAACCAACGCCAACGCTAGCACGGTAAGTAAGTCATAAAGTTAATACTCTGGCATAGGAATAGATACCTTAACTTAGAACAAATAGATGTCAATGTCACAACCGATTTGAAGAGTTTTGAACCCGAAAAGCAATGTAAATTAGTAATCACAAACCGGTCACTGTAATTAAAAATTTACCTTGCTCGTACTGTTCCAAACTATGATCTGAAGTAATGACATCGATGTATTCCCTTTTTAACTATCAGGAAATTAAGAACTATGGCTGGTGGAGGAAGAACAGGACCTCGAGGCGGTCGCACTGGCCGACGAGGTAGACCTCCATTGAACCCAAGATTTGAAGAAGAAGAGAGTGTGCACGCAGAGCACACCGAAAGTGTGCACGAAACAGAAGTGACCCCAATTATGAACGACAGTCCAGGGCCTATACAGTTGGAACCTGAAGTCAGGGATGCTATTGCCCGTGAAGTTGTGCTCACTTTGAAAAAGGTATTGCCTGATCTACTATCCGAGGCAATAAAGAAAAGTAAGGAGGAGGATGAAGGAGACAATGAAGAGAAAGTATATGACAGTGATGGGGATGAAATAAAGATTGGGTCGAGCAATCGTGGGTGCACTTACAAAGGTTTCAAGGACGGAGACCCACCCAAGTTCGATGGGAGCAAAGATTCAGTGGCAACGCTTGAATGGATTGAGAGGATGAGTGCTGTAATCAACATCAGCGAGTGTCGACCAGACCAGGCTGTTAAATATGTTGCTCATTCTTTCACCAACGAAGCCTTAGGTTGGTGGAGGAACATTCAGAGGACAAAGTCCCCAAACGCTCTTGCAAGAATGACATGGGAAGAACTGAAAAAGCTGGTAATTCAAAAGTTCTGTCCCCAGAACGAAATTGATCGAGTGGAAAATGAATTCCTAAACCTTAAAGCTGGCAACAAGACACACCGCCAGTATACTTCTAGATTCAATGAGTTGGCACAGCTGGTACCCCACCTGGTGGAGACAGAAGAGCGAATGATCAAGTATTATGTGAAGGGCCTACCTCAAAGGGTCCGTGTCCACGTGAAAGCCAACCTACCCTCGACCTTCGAGTCGGTAGTGAATCTGAGCGGAATCGTCTACGACGATTATGCCAATGAGGACCCACCAACAGAAACCCAAAAGAGAAAGTGGGAGAACCCGTCTAGAGGCACCGGAAGAGGGAACGTAATAACTGAAAATAAGAAACCAAGGTCGGACAAATATGAAACCTGCAAGAAATGCGGGAGGCAACATTTTGGCGAGTGCCGGGTCGGCTCCACCACATGTTACAGGTGTGGGAAGGCGGGGCACTACTCTCGTGACTGCTTGAGAGACACTAAATGCCAAGTATGTGGACTGTTTGGTCACCTGGCTAAGGATTGCAGAAAAGCCAGACAATCTGGTTCGGGAAAAGAAAAGGAACAGGAACAACCAAAGACTAGGACTCGGGCTTACGCCCTGACTGAGGAGGAAGCAAGGGGAAATCCTGATGTTGTGTCAGGTACGTTCCTAGTTAATGATGAACGTGCGGCTATATTATTTGACTCGGGTGCTAGTAAAAGCTTTATATCAAATGCCTTTAGTCGAAAACTGAATTGCACTATCAACACAGTAGTAAAGGCCTTTAGTGTACAAACTGCCGTTGGTAAAAATTCGGCAGTATTCCAAGTAACAGAGGATTGCATAATAGAAATAGAGGGTCATAAATTTCCTTCTAGATTATTCCTTCTCACCTTAGGAGGATTCGATATAGTATTGGGTATGGATTGGCTAGCTGCCAACGAAGCTCAAATCATATGTAAACGTAAGAGGATACACCTCAAGGGTCCTAGCGGCAGTCCAATTACGGTTTATGGGGATTGGAATTGCACAATGCCGAACGTCATCTCGATGATTAAGGCCGAAAGTTACATGAGGCGCGGCTGCGAAGCTTATCTGGCATATGTTATAGATGATAGAGTGAGAACGAAAGAACTCAAGAATGTACCCGTGGTGTGCAATTTTCCGGAAGTATTCCCTGAGGATCTACCTGGGTTGCCACCCGATCGGGAAATAGAATTTCAGATTGATTTACTGCCAGGAGCTGAGCCCGTTGCCAAAGCCCCCTACCGATTGGCTCCGTCAGAAATGAAGGAATTGATGTCCCAACTAGAGGAACTAACCAAGAAAGGATTTATTAGGCCGAGCATCTCACCATGGGGCGCTCCGGTACTATTTGTAAAGAAGAAGGACGGCAGTATGCGCATGTGTATCGACTACCGCGAATTGAACAAGAGAACAGTAAAGAACAAATACCCACTGCCTAGAATAGACGACCTTTTTGATCAACTGCAAGGCGCGAGTTGGTTCTCAAAGATTGATCTCAGGTCGGGTTACCATCAATTGAAAGTAAGAGAGAAGGATGTACCGAAAACTGCGTTTCGTACACGTTACGGGCATTATGAATTTCTTGTGATGTCCTTCGGACTAACCAACGCACCAGCAGCATTTATGGATTTAATGAACAGAGTATGCCGACCCATGTTGGATCGATCAGTAATAGTTTTTATAGATGACATCCTCATATATTCAAAGAATGAAGGTGATCACCACTGTCACCTAAGAGAAGTATTGGAGGTGCTAAAGCAGGAAAAGTTGTACGCAAAATTCTCCAAATGCGCGTTCTGGCTTAGGGAAGTCCAATTCCTAGGTCATGTAATAAACCCAAACGGCATCATGGTGGATCCTGCAAAGATCGAGACAGTAAAGGAATGGAACATCCCAAAGACACCAACAGAGATACGAAGCTTTCTAGGGTTGGCAGGCTACTATCGAAGGTTCATCCAAGATTTCTCAAGAATTGCCTCGCCGCTAACCAAACTGACACGGAAGGAAGTAAAGTATGAATGGGGTCCAACCCAAAACAACGCGTTTGAGGAACTTAAGACACGATTAACTCAAGCTCCAGTATTAACACTACCTGAGGGAAATGAAGACTTAGTAGTCTACTCTGACGCTTCAGGGCAAGGTTTAGGGTGCGTACTCATGCAACGAGGAAAGGTAATTGCTTATGCATCGCGGCAACTAAAGGTTCATGAAGTTAACTACCCAACACATGATCTAGAATTAGCAGCAGTAGTTTTCGCGTTGAAAATATGGAGACACTACTTGTATGGAGTTAAATGCACCATCTACTCCGATCACAAAAGCTTGAAATACTTTTTCGAACAAAAGGAACTAAACATGAGGCAAAGAAGATGGTTAGAGCTACTGAAAGACTATGACTGTGAGATATTGTACCATCCAGGCAAGGCAAACGTAGTGGCTGACGCTTTAAGTAGAAAGGAAGAATCGGCACCTATCCGGATCAAAGCGTGTCAGTTAATTATAACGCCAGACTTAATGGGTGAAATATCAAAGGCACAAGATGAAGCATTGTTAGAAAGAAATGTGAAACGGGAAAGAATAGTAGGACAACAAGGGAACTTAGATGCGAATGCATACGGAGTACGAACTAGGTTTGGCCGGATGTGGATACCTAAGATTGGTGAGCTTAGAGCCAAAATACTCGATGAGGCCCATAAGTCTCGCTATTCTATCCACCCCGGGACAAACAAAATGTATCAAGACTTGAAGAAAGAATACTGGTGGCCTGGCATGAAGAATGATGTGACAGAATACGTGAGCAAGTGCCTAACGTGTTCTCTAGTTAAGGCCGAGCACCAGAAACCATGCGGTAAAATGCAACCTTTACCAATACCGGAATGGAAGTGGGAAGAGATCACAATGGACTTCATTACCAAGCTACCGCGAACAGCTAAAGGCAATGATACCATTTGGGTGATCGTCGACCGCTTGACAAAGAGTGCTCACTTCTTGCCAATACGAGAAACTTCTTCTTCTGAAAAACTAGCAGAAGTATTTATCAAGGAAATTGTGAGCAGACATGGTATGCCGCTGTCGATTGTGTCTGACAGGGATACTAGATTCACGTCAAGGTTTTGGAAGAAATTCAATGAAGCAATGGGCACTAGACTGAACATCAGCACCGCTTACCACCCCCAAACCGATGGACAATCGGAAAGGACCATTCAGACCTTGGAGGACATGCTCCGGGCCTGTATCATTGACTTCGGTGGGAGTTGGGACAGCCATCTACCATTGGCAGAATTTTCATATAACAACAGCTATCACTCGACTATTGGCATGCCGCCATTTGAAATGTTGTATGGGAGGAAATGTAGGACCCTGGTTTGTTGGGGGGAAATTGGGCAGAAGGATTTTGCAAGTCTCGAAGTGGTCAAAGCTACTTCTGAGAAATTTGATCAGATCAAGGCTCGTATGAAAGCCGCAAAAGACAGACAGAAATCATACGCGGATAAGAGAAGGAGGGATTTAGAGTTTCAAGTAGGGGACATGGTACTGTTGAAAGTATCACCGTGGAAAGGAATCATTCGGTTCAGAAAGCGTGGCAAACTAAGTCCAAGGTTTGTCGGACCTTTCAAGATTGTAGCAAGAGTGGGTCAAGTTGCTTACAGACTCGACCTACCCGTCGAGCTTAGTGGAATACACCCTACGTTCCACGTGTCGCACTTACGCAAGTGCCTAGCTGACGACACAGCTCACATACCTTACGACGAGATCGAAGTGGATAACAGTCTAAATTATGTAGAGGAACCAATAGCCATTCTTGACCGAGCTGAGAAACGATTACGCAATAAGTCGATTCCTTTAGTCAAAATACAATGGAAACACAGAAAGGGGTCCGAGGCTACTTGGGAGAAAGAAGACGAGATGAAGGAACTGTATCCCCAGTTGTTTAACGTGTAACAGGTTTCGAGGACGAAACCTCATTAAGGAGGGTAGACTTGTAACATCCCAAATAATGACAAGATAAATAGAAAAGGGAAATAAAGTGGGCTTGGCCAAAATTTCGGCCCATGGGCCGAAAAGAAAAGGGGGAAACCCCATTACAAAACAGCAGCTTCAACCCAACCCCTCTCATTTCATCTTCCTGCGCAAGAATACTAGAGAGAGAGAGAGAGAGCGATCGGCTTGTGAAGAAAACCGCAAGGAGAAGACTCAAGGGCTCGGGAATCATCCGACTCCACCATTTCAACGCATAGCAACAGAAATCGGGCCTGTTGAGGTAAGCATCGCCTCTGATTATGAGTCTTTGCATGTCTCGGGTTTAAATCAAATAAAGATACGATTTTTGCATACGAAACTTGAAACAAATCACGTATTTGAACTCAAGAACGATAAAGGAAGGTGTTTAACGTAAAATGCTCAAGGTTTAATCGATTGGAAATAAGTTGGCTGGAGCAAGGTTCTGGTCAGGGAAGATGCAGACCCATGACTCGAAACTATAGTTTCGATACATACAGACCCGTCGAAACTACTCTAGTTTCGATAGTCATGTTTGACTCGAAACTATCTAGTTTCGATAGCAGCCAATGACTCGAAACTACCATAGTTTCGATAGGAACTCAGGACTCGAAACTACCTAGTTTCGAGTGTCACCTTGAACCTAAACTAAGATTTTTCATAAGTTAATGACTCGAAACTACCATAGTTTCGATAGGATCTCATGACTCGAAACTACCTAGTTTCGATAGAAGGATTATGACTCGAAACTACCTAGTTTCGAGTGTAAGACCATAACTCGAAACTACCATAGTTTTGATGCGACCCACCTCCCGAAACTACTGAGTTCAAGCATAGTAATGTCTAGTGTCATCTAGGAGCACCATCTTATGTGTATGACTTTATTATACAGATCGTGAGTGACATTAGTGAAGCCCAGTAGCCAGCTTAGTGTATTACAGAAACTACTCATCAGGTGAGTTCTATGTGCCCCTTTTTATGTTATGTGCAAATGTTTTCAAATGTTTTGGGGCTGAAGTGTATACACTAAGTGAATAAAGTTTATGAATGTTAATGTGATCATATGTGTTATACAAGTATATATATATATACCTATACACGAAAGAGAAATTATGAATAAAGAATGAAAAGCATGATTATAAAGAATGAATGAAAGTATAACACAAAATGAAAGAATGAAATCCTGCTTTATATCCATGTATATATTGCTTGCAAAGAATGAAATGAATGAATGTCATAACATATAAGAATGAAATCTTGCTTTATATCCATGTATATATTGCTTGCAAAGTACAGAAAATGTTATGGACGCTTCGATGATAACGGCTACTTCGGTAGACGGACGACCATGTGACTATTTTACAACCGGGACAAGTGCGTTCCTTCATCAGCTAGGACGTACGAATGCCATTACAGGACGGTCGAAGCAATTGGCATATTATAGTAGAACGGTTGTATAAATAATAGTCGCATGGGAAACGGATACCTTCGGGTAGACGGGCGAATTACGGCCTACGACGGTAGGACGGTTGTAAGTCATGACGGACGGACAAAGGTTGCCGGACGGTTGTAAGAAAAAAATGACGGACGGCACTTGTTGCCGGACGGTTGTAAGTATAGGTGGGCCATGACGATGGACCACGGCGATTGTCTTTGTGACATTCGTAAACAAATGACGGGTTGATCACCCTTACAGAGTATGACCCATGAATGTAAATAAAAAAAGAAAAAGGGTGAATGCATATATATATTTATGTATGAAATCACCAAAAATACAGAAAAGGAAATACAGAAAAGAAAGATGAAAGAAAGGCAAAAGTTATGAATACGTATTTATATGAATGATCATACAGTAATGCATACTTATACCTATAAAGAAAAGAATGTTTACAGTAAATTGCATTAAACTAGAACTCACCAGCGTTAGCTGACTTTTAGTATACATTTCAGGTAAAGGAAGAAAAGGTCGTGCGATGGCGTGAAGGTTACCCGCACAAGACTGACATCCGACAAGATAAATAGAAAAGGGAAATAAAGTGGGCTTGGCCAAAATTTCGGCCCATGGGCCGAAAAGAAAAGGGGGAAACCCCATTACAAAACAGCAGCTTCAACCCAACCCCTCTCATTTCATCTTCCTGCGCAAGAATACTAGAGAGAGAGAGAGAGAGCGATCGGCTTGTGAAGAAAACCGCAAGGAGAAGACTCAAGGGCTCGGGAATCATCCGACTCCACCATTTCAACGCATAGCAACAGAAATCGGGCCTGTTGAGGTAAGCATCGCCTCTGATTATGAGTCTTTGCATGTCTCGGGTTTAAATCAAATAAAGATACGATTTTTGCATACGAAACTTGAAACAAATCACGTATTTGAACTCAAGAACGATAAAGGAAGGTGTTTAACGTAAAATGCTCAAGGTTTAATCGATTGGAAATAAGTTGGCTGGAGCAAGGTTCTGGTCAGGGAAGATGCAGACCCATGACTCGAAACTATAGTTTCGATACATACAGACCCGTCGAAACTACTCTAGTTTCGATAGTCATGTTTGACTCGAAACTATCTAGTTTCGATAGCAGCCAATGACTCGAAACTACCATAGTTTCGATAGGAACTCAGGACTCGAAACTACCTAGTTTCGAGTGTCACCTTGAACCTAAACTAAGATTTTTCATAAGTTAATGACTCGAAACTACCATAGTTTCGATAGGATCTCATGACTCGAAACTACCTAGTTTCGATAGAAGGATTATGACTCGAAACTACCTAGTTTCGAGTGTAAGACCATAACTCGAAACTACCATAGTTTTGATGCGACCCACCTCCCGAAACTACTGAGTTCAAGCATAGTAATGTCTAGTGTCATCTAGGAGCACCATCTTATGTGTATGACTTTATTATACAGATCGTGAGTGACATTAGTGAAGCCCAGTAGCCAGCTTAGTGTATTACAGAAACTACTCATCAGGTGAGTTCTATGTGCCCCTTTTTATGTTATGTGCAAATGTTTTCAAATGTTTTGGGGCTGAAGTGTATACACTAAGTGAATAAAGTTTATGAATGTTAATGTGATCATATGTGTTATACAAGTATATATATATATACCTATACACGAAAGAGAAATTATGAATAAAGAATGAAAAGCATGATTATAAAGAATGAATGAAAGTATAACACAAAATGAAAGAATGAAATCCTGCTTTATATCCATGTATATATTGCTTGCAAAGAATGAAATGAATGAATGTCATAACATATAAGAATGAAATCTTGCTTTATATCCATGTATATATTGCTTGCAAAGTACAGAAAATGTTATGGACGCTTCGATGATAACGGCTACTTCGGTAGACGGACGACCATGTGACTATTTTACAACCGGGACAAGTGCGTTCCTTCATCAGCTAGGACGTACGAATGCCATTACAGGACGGTCGAAGCAATTGGCATATTATAGTAGAACGGTTGTATAAATAATAGTCGCATGGGAAACGGATACCTTCGGGTAGACGGGCGAATTACGGCCTACGACGGTAGGACGGTTGTAAGTCATGACGGACGGACAAAGGTTGCCGGACGGTTGTAAGAAAAAAATGACGGACGGCACTTGTTGCCGGACGGTTGTAAGTATAGGTGGGCCATGACGATGGACCACGGCGATTGTCTTTGTGACATTCGTAAACAAATGACGGGTTGATCACCCTTACAGAGTATGACCCATGAATGTAAATAAAAAAAGAAAAAGGGTGAATGCATATATATATTTATGTATGAAATCACCAAAAATACAGAAAAGGAAATACAGAAAAGAAAGATGAAAGAAAGGCAAAAGTTATGAATACGTATTTATATGAATGATCATACAGTAATGCATACTTATACCTATAAAGAAAAGAATGTTTACAGTAAATTGCATTAAACTAGAACTCACCAGCGTTAGCTGACTTTTAGTATACATTTCAGGTAAAGGAAGAAAAGGTCGTGCAATGGCGTGAAGGTTACCCGCACAAGACTGACATCCGACAAGATAAATAGAAAAGGGAAATAAAGTGGGCTTGGCCAAAATTTCGGCCCATGGGCCGAAAAGAAAAGGGGGAAACCCCATTACAAAACAGCAGCTTCAACCCAACCCCTCTCATTTCATCTTCCTGCGCAAGAATACTAGAGAGAGAGAGAGAGAGCGATCGGCTTGTGAAGAAAACCGCAAGGAGAAGACTCAAGGGCTCGGGAATCATCCGACTCCACCATTTCAACGCATAGCAACAGAAATCGGGCCTGTTGAGGTAAGCATCGCCTCTGATTATGAGTCTTTGCATGTCTCGGGTTTAAATCAAATAAAGATACGATTTTTGCATACGAAACTTGAAACAAATCACGTATTTGAACTCAAGAACGATAAAGGAAGGTGTTTAACGTAAAATGCTCAAGGTTTAATCGATTGGAAATAAGTTGGCTGGAGCAAGGTTCTGGTCAGGGAAGATGCAGACCCATGACTCGAAACTATAGTTTCGATACATACAGACCCGTCGAAACTACTCTAGTTTCGATAGTCATGTTTGACTCGAAACTATCTAGTTTCGATAGCAGCCAATGACTCGAAACTACCATAGTTTCGATAGGAACTCAGGACTCGAAACTACCTAGTTTCGAGTGTCACCTTGAACCTAAACTAAGATTTTTCATAAGTTAATGACTCGAAACTACCATAGTTTCGATAGGATCTCATGACTCGAAACTACCTAGTTTTGATAGAAGGATTATGACTCGAAACTACCTAGTTTCGAGTGTAAGACCATAACTCGAAACTACCATAGTTTTGATGCAACCCACCTCCCGAAACTACTGAGTTCAAGCATAGTAATGTCTAGTGTCATCTAGGAGCACCATCTTATGTGTATGACTTTATTATACAGATCGTGAGTGACATTAGTGAAGCCCAGTAGCCAGCTTAGTGTATTACAGAAACTACTCATCAGGTGAGTTCTATGTGCCCCTTTTTATGTTATGTGCAAATGTTTTCAAATGTTTTGGGGCTGAAGTGTATACACTAAGTGAATAAAGTTTATGAATGTTAATGTGATCATATGTGTTATACAAGTATATATATATATACCTATACACGAAAGAGAAATTATGAATAAAGAATGAAAAGCATGATTATAAAGAATGAATGAAAGTATAACACAAAATGAAAGAATGAAATCCTGCTTTATATCCATGTATATATTGCTTGCAAAGAATGAAATGAATGAATGTCATAACATATAAGAATGAAATCTTGCTTTATATCCATGTATATATTGCTTGCAAAGTACAGAAAATGTTATGGACGCTTCGATGATAACGGCTACTTCGGTAGACGGACGACCATGTGACTATTTTACAACCGGGACAAGTGCGTTCCTTCATCAGCTAGGACGTACGAATGCCATTACAGGACGGTCGAAGCAATTGGCATATTATAGTAGAACGGTTGTATAAATAATAGTCGCATGGGAAACGGATACCTTCGGGTAGACGGGCGAATTACGGCCTACGACGGTAGGACGGTTGTAAGTCATGACGGACGGACAAAGGTTGCCGGACGGTTGTAAGAAAAAAATGACGGACGGCACTTGTTGCCGGACGGTTGTAAGTATAGGTGGGTCATGACGATGGACCACGGCGATTGTCTTTGTGACATTCGTAAACAAATGACGGGTTGATCACCCTTACAGAGTATGACCCATGAATGTAAATAAAAAAAGAAAAAGGGTGAATGCATATATATATTTATGTATGAAATCACCAAAAATACAGAAAAGGAAATACAGAAAAGAAAGATGAAAGAAAGGCAAAAGTTATGAATACGTATTTATATGAATGATCATACAGTAATGCATACTTATACCTATAAAGAAAAGAATGTTTACAGTAAATTGCATTAAACTAGAACTCACCAGCGTTAGCTGACTTTTAGTATACATTTCAGGTAAAGGAAGAAAAGGTCGTGCGATGGCGTGAAGGTTACCCGGCACAAGACTGACATCCCACTTTTGTTTGTTAAGACAATGTTGTGTTTTTAATTGTTAAGACTTCCGCTGCTATGTAATGTAATTGAATGAAGAATGTTTTAAATTTAAGTTCAGTATTTATGGCTATGTTTATGAGTAAATCCAACAAGTGAGGTCACCCGGGAAAGGGGCCTTACAAGTTGGTATCAGAGCAATAGTTTGAGAGATTCAGACATCCCTAAATGTCTGGACTCAAACTGATTATGGGACCAACGCACGGATGTCAGTATGGGTAACCAACGCCAACGCTAGCACGGTAAGTAAGTCATAAAGTTAATACTCTGGCATAGGAATAGATACCTTAACTTAGAACAAATAGATGTCAATGTCACAACCGATTTGAAGAGTTTTGAACCCGAAAAGCAATGTAAATTAGTAATCACAAACCGGTCACTGTAATTAAAAATTTACCTTGCTCGTACTGTTCCAAACTATGATCTGAAGTAATGACATCGATGTATTCCCTTTTTAACTATCAGGAAATTAAGAACTATGGCTGGTGGAGGAAGAACAGGACCTCGAGGCGGTCGCACTGGCCGACGAGGTAGACCTCCATTGAACCCAAGATTTGAAGAAGAAGAGAGTGTGCACGCAGAGCACACCGAAAGTGTGCACGAAACAGAAGTGACCCCAATTATGAACGACAGTCCAGGGCCTATACAGTTGGAACCTGAAGTCAGGGATGCTATTGCCCGTGAAGTTGTGCTCACTTTGAAAAAGGTATTGCCTGATCTACTATCCGAGGCAATAAAGAAAAGTAAGGAGGAGGATGAAGGAGACAATGAAGAGAAAGTATATGACAGTGATGGGGATGAAATAAAGATTGGGTCGAGCAATCGTGGGTGCACTTACAAAGGTTTCAAGGACGGAGACCCACCCAAGTTCGATGGGAGCAAAGATTCAGTGGCAACGCTTGAATGGATTGAGAGGATGAGTGCTGTAATCAACATCAGCGAGTGTCGACCAGACCAGGCTGTTAAATATGTTGCTCATTCTTTCACCAACGAAGCCTTAGGTTGGTGGAGGAACATTCAGAGGACAAAGTCCCCAAACGCTCTTGCAAGAATGACATGGGAAGAACTGAAAAAGCTGGTAATTCAAAAGTTCTGTCCCCAGAACGAAATTGATCGAGTGGAAAATGAATTCCTAAACCTTAAAGCTGGCAACAAGACACACCGCCAGTATACTTCTAGATTCAATGAGTTGGCACAGCTGGTACCCCCACCTGGTGGAGACAGAAGAGCGAATGATCAAGTATTATGTGAAGGGCCTACCTCAAAGGGTCCGTGTCCACGTGAAAGCCAACCTACCCTCGACCTTCGAGTCGGTAGTGAATCTGAGCGGAATCGTCTACGACGATTATGCCAATGAGGACCCACCAACAGAAACCCAAAAGAGAAAGTGGGAGAACCCGTCTAGAGGCACCGGAAGAGGGAACGTAATAACTGAAAATAAGAAACCAAGGTCGGACAAATATGAAACCTGCAAGAAATGCGGGAGGCAACATTTTGGCGAGTGCCGGGTCGGCTCCACCACATGTTACAGGTGTGGGAAGGCGGGGCACTACTCTCGTGACTGCTTGAGAGACACTAAATGCCAAGTATGTGGACTGTTTGGTCACCTGGCTAAGGATTGCAGAAAAGCCAGACAATCTGGTTCGGGAAAAGAAAAGGAACAGGAACAACCAAAGACTAGGACTCGGGCTTACGCCCTGACTGAGGAGGAAGCAAGGGGAAATCCTGATGTTGTGTCAGGTACGTTCCTAGTTAATGATGAACGTGCGGCTATATTATTTGACTCGGGTGCTAGTAAAAGCTTTATATCAAATGCCTTTAGTCGAAAACTGAATTGCACTATCAACACAGTAGTAAAGGCCTTTAGTGTACAAACTGCCGTTGGTAAAAATTCGGCAGTATTCCAAGTAACAGAGGATTGCATAATAGAAATAGAGGGTCATAAATTTCCTTCTAGATTATTCCTTCTCACCTTAGGAGGATTCGATATAGTATTGGGTATGGATTGGCTAGCTGCCAACGAAGCTCAAATCATATGTAAACGTAAGAGGATACACCTCAAGGGTCCTAGCGGCAGTCCAATTACGGTTTATGGGGATTGGAATTGCACAATGCCGAACGTCATCTCGATGATTAAGGCCGAAAGTTACATGAGGCGCGGCTGCGAAGCTTATCTGGCATATGTTATAGATGATAGAGTGAGAACGAAAGAACTCAAGAATGTACCCGTGGTGTGCAATTTTCCGGAAGTATTCCCTGAGGATCTACCTGGGTTGCCACCCGATCGGGAAATAGAATTTCAGATTGATTTACTGCCAGGAGCTGAGCCCGTTGCCAAAGCCCCCTACCGATTGGCTCCGTCAGAAATGAAGGAATTGATGTCCCAACTAGAGGAACTAACCAAGAAAGGATTTATTAGGCCGAGCATCTCACCATGGGGCGCTCCGGTACTATTTGTAAAGAAGAAGGACGGCAGTATGCGCATGTGTATCGACTACCGCGAATTGAACAAGAGAACAGTAAAGAACAAATACCCACTGCCTAGAATAGACGACCTTTTTGATCAACTGCAAGGCGCGAGTTGGTTCTCAAAGATTGATCTCAGGTCGGGTTACCATCAATTGAAAGTAAGAGAGAAGGATGTACCGAAAACTGCGTTTCGTACACGTTACGGGCATTATGAATTTCTTGTGATGTCCTTCGGACTAACCAACGCACCAGCAGCATTTATGGATTTAATGAACAGAGTATGCCGACCCATGTTGGATCGATCAGTAATAGTTTTTATAGATGACATCCTCATATATTCAAAGAATGAAGGTGATCACCACTGTCACCTAAGAGAAGTATTGGAGGTGCTAAAGCAGGAAAAGTTGTACGCAAAATTCTCCAAATGCGCGTTCTGGCTTAGGGAAGTCCAATTCCTAGGTCATGTAATAAACCCAAACGGCATCATGGTGGATCCTGCAAAGATCGAGACAGTAAAGGAATGGAACATCCCAAAGACACCAACAGAGATACGAAGCTTTCTAGGGTTGGCAGGCTACTATCGAAGGTTCATCCAAGATTTCTCAAGAATTGCCTCGCCGCTAACCAAACTGACACGGAAGGAAGTAAAGTATGAATGGGGTCCAACCCAAAACAACGCGTTTGAGGAACTTAAGACACGATTAACTCAAGCTCCAGTATTAACACTACCTGAGGGAAATGAAGACTTAGTAGTCTACTCTGACGCTTCAGGGCAAGGTTTAGGGTGTGTACTCATGCAACGAGGAAAGGTAATTGCTTATGCATCGCGGCAACTAAAGGTTCATGAAGTTAACTACCCAACACATGATCTAGAATTAGCAGCAGTAGTTTTCGCGTTGAAAATATGGAGACACTACTTATATGGAGTTAAATGCACCATCTACTCCGATCACAAAAGCTTGAAATACTTTTTCGAACAAAAGGAACTAAACATGAGGCAAAGAAGATGGTTAGAGCTACTGAAAGACTATGACTGTGAGATATTGTACCATCCAGGCAAGGCAAACGTAGTGGCTGACGCTTTAAGTAGAAAGGAAGAATCGGCACCTATCCGGATCAAAGCGTGTCAGTTAATTATAACGCCAGACTTAATGGGTGAAATATCAAAGGCACAAGATGAAGCATTGTTAGAAAGAAATGTGAAACGGGAAAGAATAGTAGGACAACAAGGGAACTTAGATGCGAATGCATACGGAGTACGAACTAGGTTTGGCCGGATGTGGATACCTAAGATTGGTGAGCTTAGAGCCAAAATACTCGATGAGGCCCATAAGTCTCGCTATTCTATCCACCCCGGGACAAACAAAATGTATCAAGACTTGAAGAAAGAATACTGGTGGCCTGGCATGAAGAATGATGTGACAGAATACGTGAGCAAGTGCCTAACGTGTTCTCTAGTTAAGGCCGAGCACCAGAAACCATGCGGTAAAATGCAACCTTTACCAATACCGGAATGGAAGTGGGAAGAGATCACAATGGACTTCATTACCAAGCTACCGCGAACAGCTAAAGGCAATGATACCATTTGGGTGATCGTCGACCGCTTGACAAAGAGTGCTCACTTCTTGCCAATACGAGAAACTTCTTCTTCTGAAAAACTAGCAGAAGTATTTATCAAGGAAATTGTGAGCAGACATGGTATGCCGCTGTCGATTGTGTCTGACAGGGATACTAGATTCACGTCAAGGTTTTGGAAGAAATTCAATGAAGCAATGGGCACTAGACTGAACATCAGCACCGCTTACCACCCCCAAACCGATGGACAATCGGAAAGGACCATTCAGACCTTGGAGGACATGCTCCGGGCCTGTATCATTGACTTCGGTGGGAGTTGGGACAGCCATCTACCATTGGCAGAATTTTCATATAACAACAGCTATCACTCGACTATTGGCATGCCGCCATTTGAAATGTTGTATGGGAGGAAATGTAGGACCCTGGTTTGTTGGGGGGAAATTGGGCAGAAGGATTTTGCAAGTCTCGAAGTGGTCAAAGCTACTTCTGAGAAATTTGATCAGATCAAGGCTCGTATGAAAGCCGCAAAAGACAGACAGAAATCATACGCGGATAAGAGAAGGATGGATTTAGAGTTTCAAGTAGGGGACATGGTACTGTTGAAAGTATCACCGTGGAAAGGAATCATTCGGTTCAGAAAGCGTGGCAAACTAAGTCCAAGGTTTGTCGGACCTTTCAAGATTGTAGCAAGAGTGGGTCAAGTTGCTTACAGACTCGACCTACCCGTCGAGCTTAGTGGAATACACCCTACGTTCCACGTGTCGCACTTACGCAAGTGCCTAGCTGACGACACAGCTCACATACCTTACGACGAGATCGAAGTGGATAACAGTCTAAATTATGTAGAGGAACCAATAGCCATTCTTGACCGAGCTGAGAAACGATTACGCAATAAGTCGATTCCTTTAGTCAAAATACAATGGAAACACAGAAAGGGGTCCGAGGCTACTTGGGAGAAAGAAGACGAGATGAAGGAACTGTATCCCCAGTTGTTTAACGTGTAACAGGTTTCGAGGACGAAACCTCATTAAGGAGGGTAGACTTGTAACATCCCAAATAATGACAAGATAAATAGAAAAGGGAAATAAAGTGGGCTTGGCCAAAATTTCGGCCCATGGGCCGAAAAGAAAAGGGGGAAACCCCATTACAAAACAGCAGCTTCAACCCAACCCCTCTCATTTCATCTTCCTGCGCAAGAATACTAGAGAGAGAGAGAGAGAGCGATCGGCTTGTGAAGAAAACCGCAAGGAGAAGACTCAAGGGCTCGGGAATCATCCGACTCCACCATTTCAACGCATAGCAACAGAAATCGGGCCTGTTGAGGTAAGCATCGCCTCTGATTATGAGTCTTTGCATGTCTCGGGTTTAAATCAAATAAAGATACGATTTTTGCATACGAAACTTGAAACAAATCACGTATTTGAACTCAAGAACGATAAAGGAAGGTGTTTAACGTAAAATGCTCAAGGTTTAATCGATTGGAAATAAGTTGGCTGGAGCAAGGTTCTGGTCAGGGAAGATGCAGACCCATGACTCGAAACTATAGTTTCGATACATACAGACCCGTCGAAACTACTCTAGTTTCGATAGTCATGTTTGACTCGAAACTATCTAGTTTCGATAGCAGCCAATGACTCGAAACTACCATAGTTTCGATAGGAACTCAGGACTCGAAACTACCTAGTTTCGAGTGTCACCTTGAACCTAAACTAAGATTTTTCATAAGTTAATGACTCGAAACTACCATAGTTTCGATAGGATCTCATGACTCGAAACTACCTAGTTTCGATAGAAGGATTATGACTCGAAACTACCTAGTTTCGAGTGTAAGACCATAACTCGAAACTACCATAGTTTTGATGCGACCCACCTCCCGAAACTACTGAGTTCAAGCATAGTAATGTCTAGTGTCATCTAGGAGCACCATCTTATGTGTATGACTTTATTATACAGATCGTGAGTGACATTAGTGAAGCCCAGTAGCCAGCTTAGTGTATTACAGAAACTACTCATCAGGTGAGTTCTATGTGCCCCTTTTTATGTTATGTGCAAATGTTTTCAAATGTTTTGGGGCTGAAGTGTATACACTAAGTGAATAAAGTTTATGAATGTTAATGTGATCATATGTGTTATACAAGTATATATATATATACCTATACACGAAAGAGAAATTATGAATAAAGAATGAAAAGCATGATTATAAAGAATGAATGAAAGTATAACACAAAATGAAAGAATGAAATCCTGCTTTATATCCATGTATATATTGCTTGCAAAGAATGAAATGAATGAATGTCATAACATATAAGAATGAAATCTTGCTTTATATCCATGTATATATTGCTTGCAAAGTACAGAAAATGTTATGGACGCTTCGATGATAACGGCTACTTCGGTAGACGGACGACCATGTGACTATTTTACAACCGGGACAAGTGCGTTCCTTCATCAGCTAGGACGTACGAATGCCATTACAGGACGGTCGAAGCAATTGGCATATTATAGTAGAACGGTTGTATAAATAATAGTCGCATGGGAAACGGATACCTTCGGGTAGACGGGCGAATTACGGCCTACGACGGTAGGACGGTTGTAAGTCATGACGGACGGACAAAGGTTGCCGGACGGTTGTAAGAAAAAAATGACGGACGGCACTTGTTGCCGGACGGTTGTAAGTATAGGTGGGCCATGACGATGGACCACGGCGATTGTCTTTGTGACATTCGTAAACAAATGACGGGTTGATCACCCTTACAGAGTATGACCCATGAATGTAAATAAAAAAAGAAAAAGGGTGAATGCATATATATATTTATGTATGAAATCACCAAAAATACAGAAAAGGAAATACAGAAAAGAAAGATGAAAGAAAGGCAAAAGTTATGAATACGTATTTATATGAATGATCATACAGTAATGCATACTTATACCTATAAAGAAAAGAATGTTTACAGTAAATTGCATTAAACTAGAACTCACCAGCGTTAGCTGACTTTTAGTATACATTTCAGGTAAAGGAAGAAAAGGTCGTGCGATGGCGTGAAGGTTACCCGGCACAAGACTGACATCCCACTTTTGTTTGTTAAGACAATGTTGTGTTTTTAATTGTTAAGACTTCCGCTGCTATGTAATGTAATTGAATGAAGAATGTTTTAAATTTAAGTTCAGTATTTATGGCTATGTTTATGAGTAAATCCAACAAGTGAGGTCACCCGGGAAAGGGGCCTTACAGTATGCAACCGACTGCATAGCCACTTTTGAGTAGTAGACTCAGTTTTAAACTTTAGGCGTCCTAAATGCTATTTTTTCGTGTCTACTTGGTTAGTAAGACTCGGTTAGGACACTTGTTTTTGCGGTTCTTGCGGATTTAGCCGTACCATGGTAGCACTGAGTTGCTAGCCACACTTTGCTTGCATTTGGCTGCTGGCCTTTGATAGAATTTGGATGTTAACCGTACTTTACGGTTTTTGTTGACTATGTCACACTTATCACCGGCGTTGTTCAGGTGAGTTTCGCGACCTCACTTTTTAATTTTTACTGTTTTACGGGGGAAAGATGTTTCACTCTACACGTTGTTACTTGGGATTAGGGTTACCTGGGTTTACTTATGGATGTATTAAGTCCCCACTTTAACGCAATCAATTAGCTTGGATAGCCGGTGAGAATTATGAATAGTACTATTTGGGTTGACACCCCCGCCCAGGGTTGGTCGTGCCAACCAGACTTGTAGGGTCATTTGGGCGCATAATTAGCCATAGTAGGTGTTCACATTCGACACCTGGATACAGGGGCAACAACTAGTCTGACGGTTTTGATTGTGGCTTAGGGTAATTATATCTTAACACGTGTACTTGATCATCTGTGGATGGTTACTATTACATTTTGAAATTTATTTACTTACTTTTTATAGAGTCGTAAAACCTGCGAACTCACCAACTATTTATATAGTTGACCCGTTTTCGAAACATGCTTTCAGGTAAACAGAATTGAAGAAGAGATTTTATGAGGGCTCACTTTTGGATTAGAACTATTGTTTTTAGTTTTGATTATGTACTTCGGTTAAAGTCAGACATTTAGACACTTTATACTGTTTTAGAGATTTTTCTTGTATTTGTACTTACGTTAGAAGCATGTAGTATGGTTCAATGTAATGCACAATTTTCCTTTTAGTTTCTCTTGTACTTGTGTTCAATGCGATATACCGGTTACATCCCGTACTTCCGCCTTGGCGGGGTGTAACAGACTTGGTATCAGAGCACTGGTTATAGAGAATTAGGTTTACTCGAGACTAGACCTAGACTATAACTCTAAGTTTATTGCATTGAACCGTAGGAATTATTTGTGCATTTCATACTACCTCTTGCTTATCTACGACACATCGCTTCGTCATAACCATGTCGTCGTCACAGAACTACGCGTACTCTTTGATGATTCCGGTTACGTTTGCGGTAATCTATATCCGCATCTATCTGTCTTGGTGTTACCTCATGCTGTAGTTGTACCTACTGCACCTGCATCTACTCCAGTTGTGGAGTCGGATTTATTATTTGATATCTATTATTTTCACTTTGTGCGGTATATACTTTCTTTCATGATCTGCTGGATTGGATGGTTAGAACTTTCGCCATGAGATATGCCAGAAATAATTGCTCGATCTAAAGGGAACCTGAGGTGGAGAAGCAGGATTAAACGGGAGAGAACTCTATGGGTCAGGAGACCCATTGACTTTTTGTTTTGTTGGATCATTGGATCCACGTATATGTACAAATTTGTAGCATGACTTGCTCGACTCTGATTTGGGGATCTCTGCCTTATTATTACTGCCTGACTTCCACCACACACATTTTCTTTTATTAGAGGACACCGGTTGTGCCTCTATATTATTACCTCCATCCAGCAACAGCCTTAGTCTGCAGATCCATGAGTATTGGTACAAATAATTATAAGTGATCAGATAGAACATCCACACTTTTACGCGAAAGTGCAACACGATGACGTGATCCAATGAACATTTCAGTTCCCTTTTTTTTAGCTGAGAGCTCGGGATAGAGGAAACATTGTAGGGACCATGCAAAGTAAATTATCATTACGGGTGCACACGTAATCATAATCTGCAGAGCATGAGAACTCTAGTGAGTCTTACTGTCCGAGTTAATGTTCATGATTAATCTATATTTCTAACCCCGATTCCCAGTCATTCGAATATTGATCGAAACTATCGTCACCTTAGGGTTGAGCCAAAGACATCAAATGATGCGATGGGCTACCTCATGTGACATGGGAATTTATATCGTCTTCTTATCTTTGAATCGTAATGGATCCAAAACTCTTATCAAGTTTTCTTTTGCATGACAATTTAGACCTAGACACTGAAGAGAGCTGTTCTCAGTTGATTTAACCTCGGTATTTGGACCGGATTTGGCAATTATTTGTTAAGTATTGCTTCACCTTTGAGATCCAGCTAAATATTTTCTCATTTCAATTTTGTTATATGTTCATCAACGCAAGCGACTACTCTCGGTCTAACGTGAATCAGACCACGACATTTCTAACTCCCTTATTGGATCAAAGTGTAATGTTCTCGGAATTCTGAAGGAATAAGAGAAATTCGAATTTGATCTAATCAACTCCTTAGTGGATCTTGAGCAACACAGATTTTCTCTCATCTATTTTACTTGCTAAATCATACCCTTTGCGATTTTACTGGTCACTTAAATTCAATATGGGTCTTTACAACGCTCGACACTTGCAGTAATTGTATGACAATTATCGGAGGTCTCGGCGTAATCTCGGATTTTATCTTATAATCCAAACACACTCTAACATCGATGGAGTAACAATAGTATGGAGAAATTCCTTAAAGCAATTTAAGCTTCTTTTTCTTTGGCAATACAACCTTTCTATATGATCGTTCGTATAAATTCTCATTTCGGGGTTTGCCATTTTCACTATACTTTTGATAAATATTCTTAATAATTCATTTTCACACCTAATTGAAATTCCATTGCAAGTGCTCTACACTCACTATGGTAATTTGGTACACTCAATCCTGATTCTCTTAACCGCGACGCTCAAATTGTGGAAACCTAACTTGAGAAACTTGTTTACTTCGGAGGAGCCATCTTTACGACGTTCATTGTCGTGTTTATTTCTATCCTGTTGTATTTCTACTATGGTCACTGAGCGGCTTATGCTCAGGATTTTTTTGGTTGGATTTACAAAAACTTTTTATTTTGGGATAGCTATGGCTTAGTATGAAACTAATGCCCTTTTTGGTGAATATTGCTACGTATATTTTGCAAATCTTGATTTCTTCTGGTGCTTCGATGCCTTATTGAAAACCATTTTGATGGAGAAAATGAAACTTTATGTTGGAATGATTATATGTGTACCGAAAATTTTATTGGTCATCATTCAAAGTTTATTTATGGTGATTATCCCTATTTGTTACTCTACATATACTGTCCTTATAGATCCGAATAGGATAGTATCGTATCCTTTTTGTACTTACTCTCCCTCAAAGGTCATTTTGTTGATTGACTTTCTAATTTCCAACTAGGTAGAGGCGTATACGCATCCCTTATTCTCAGTTTCCTGTAACTAGAAAGCCTTAGAGAAACTACTGTTAAGTAACGACTTCTTAACACGTACCCTGAGGGAATACGAATCTATGACATTAAACATTCATTCCATCAAATTTATGGCTTAAACCCTTATGCAAAGGATTTTAAGGCTATAACCAGTATGGGTGAAATACAAAATGGTAAGTCATAGTGGTATCGTTCAAAAACCAAGAAAGTTGCAGGCATACTGTACTACCAGTTATTGGCAGATAATCAATTCGACACTTTTCAACGCGAGATCTAAGGACAAACTTTGAAACCTTATGGTCCATTTCCACCGACTTTAAAAGAAAAGCGAGGACCTAAGTTGAAATTTGGAAACCTTATCATTTGAAAGATGCGGCCTAAAATCATAAGAGGGCAATTTTGAATTTATTTCTGTGTTATACGATTCTTAACCGATTAAAGTTGTACACTACCAGGAAGAGGAACAAGGGACGAATCATAGTTTACTCTGCTCTCTTGAACATCCGCTTGGGGTTACAATATCTTTAAGGGACCTATGAGCATGACGTCCTCACATTTTGGCAAATTCCTAAAGTTTTACGTGATCATCTCCTATTTTCTGACGTTTACTTTATGAGAATCAACCCCCAGGCTAAATTGACAATGATATTACATCAAAGTCTACCCATTTTGTGGGTTAGCAAACTCATAATCATTTTCAAGAGACACTATTTTTATGAGATTATTTCCATAACGTGACTGTTTATTTCCTCATCTAGCTGAATAGCGGATTACTTCCGAATCATTTCAATACACATCAAGAAAGATGCAGACGTCTAATGTTATCCTATCAAATTTGGCCGACTCGATGTGAGGAGTAGACCATATTTTTGATATGGACTTCTTGTTAAAATTTCAGAATTCCATTTTTGACCGTTAACCAAATTCGATTTATGGTGGTAGTCAATTTAATGTCCAAATATTGATCTGACACCTAGTATTTTAACTAATCTACTTGATTAGATCATTCTGGATTTTTAGGGAAGTCCAATTCCTAGGTCATGTAATAAACCCAAACGGCATCATGGTGGATCCTGCAAAGATCGAGGCAGTAAAGGAATGGAACGTCCCAAAGACACCAACAGAGATACGAAGTTTTCTGGGATTGGCGGGCTACTATCAAAGGTTCATTCAAGATTTTTCAAGAATAGCCTTGCCACTAACTAAGTTGACACGGAAGGAAGTGAAGTATGAATGGGGTCAAACCCAAAACAACGCGTTTGAAGAACTTAAGGCACGATTAACCCAAGCTCCAGTCTTAACACTACCTGAGGGAAATGAAGACTTGGTAGTCTACTCTGATGCTTCAGGGCAGGGTTTAGGGTGCGTACTCATGCAACGAGGAAAGGTAATTGCTTATGCATCGCGGCAACTAAAGATTCACGAGGTTAACTACCCAACCCACGATCTAGAATTAGCAGCAGTAGTTTTCGCGTTGAAGATATGGAGACACTATCTGTATGGAGTTAAATGCACCATTTACTCCGATCACAAAAGCCTGAAGTACTTTTTCGGGCAAAAGGAATTAAACATGAGGCAAAGGAGGTGGTTAGAGCTACTGAAAGACTATGACTGTGAGATATTGTACCATCCGGGCAAAGCAAACGTGGTGGCTGACGCTTTAAGCAGAAAGGAAGGATCAGAACCTATACAGATCAAAGCGTGTCAGCTGATTATAACACCAGATTTGATGAGTGAAATATCAAAGGCACAAGACGAAACGCTATTAGAAGGAAATGTAAAACGGGAAAGAATAGTAGGACAACAAGGGAATTTGGATGCAAATGCATACGGTGTACGAACTAGGTTTGGCCGAATGTGGATACCTAAGATTGGCGAGCTTAGAGCCAAAATACTCGATGAGGCCCATAAGTCTCGCTATTCTATCCACCATGGGACAAACAAAATGTATCAAGACTTGAAGAAAGAATACTGGTGGCCTGGCATGAAGAATGATGTGACAGAATACGTGAGCAAGTGCCTAACGTGTTCTCTAGTTAAGGCCGAGCACCAGAAACCATGCGGTAAAATGCAACCTCTACCAATACCGGAATGGAAGTGGGAGGAGATCACGATGGACTTCATTACCAAGCTACCGCGAACAGCTAAAGGCAATGATACCATTTGGGTGATCGTCGACCGCTTGACGAAAAGTGCTCACTTCCTGCCAATACGTGAGACTTCCTCGTCAGAAAGACTAGCAGAAATATTTATCAAGGAAGTTGTGAGCAGACATGGTATGCCGCTGTCGATTGTGTCCGACAGGGATACTAGATTCACGTCAAGGTTTTGGAAGAAATTCAACGAAGCAATGGGCACTAGACTGAACATCAGCACCGCTTACCACCCCCAAACCGATGGACAATCGAAAAGGACTATTCAGACCTTGGAGGACATGCTCCGGGCCTGTTTCATTGACTTCGGTGGGAGGTGGGACAGCCATCTACCATTGGCAGAATTCTCATATAACAACAGCTATCACTCGACTATTGGCATGCCGCCATTTGAAATGTTGTATGGGAGGAAATGTAGGACCCCGGTTTGTTGGGGGAAATTGGACAGAAGGATTTTGCAAGTCTCGAAGTGGTCAAAGCTACTTCCGAGAAATTTGATCAAATCAAGGCTCGAATGAAAGCCGCAAAAGACAGACAGAAATCATACGTGGATAAGAGAAGAAGGGAGTTAGAGTTTCAAGTAGGGGACATAGTACTGTTAAATGTATCACCATGGAAAGGAATCATCCGATTCAGAAAGCGTGGCAAACTAAGTCCAAGGTTTGTCGGACCTTTCAAGATTCTAGCGAGAGTGGGTCAAGTTGCTTACAGACTCGACCTACCCGTTGAGCTTAGTGGAATACACCCTACGTTCCACGTGTCACACTTACGCAAATGCCTAGTTGACGACACAGCTCACATACCTTACGATGAGATCGAGGTAGATAACAGTCTGAATTATGTCGAGGAACCAATAGTCATCCTTGACCGATCTGAAAGGCGACTACGCAACAAGTCAATCCCATTGGTCAAAGTTCAATGGAAGCACAGAAAGGGATCGGAATCTAGATGGGAGAAAGAAGACGAGATGCGGGAACTATACCCTCAGTTGTTTAACGTATAATTGGTTTCGAGGACGAAACCTTTCTAAGGGGGGTAGACTTGTAACATCCCAAAACTGGTAATGAATAAATAATGACACGATCGAAATTTATAATTTTTAAATGGCGAAGGAAAACGGATGGGCTTGGGCTCGGCTCCAACGGGCCGAAGGAAGCCCAAGTATATAAGGGCAAGGGCTGCTCCAAACCTTTCATTTCTACCATTCACAAGTTCTAGAGAGAGAGAAAAGAGCTCGGGTCTAGAGAGAGAAAGTGACGGATCGACTTAGAAATTCAGGAGAACGTTACTGCTGTGCTCGTGATCATCTCCGCTGAATCAGAAATCCAATCCAGGTAAGCGTTCGATCATAATCTAAGTTTTTATGACTTTATAGGATTTTCGGGTTTTGGCTAAAAAGGTAACGATTTTGCGGATGAAACTTGAAAATGAACTTAGGTTTAGCATCTAGAATGAAAACCGAACGTTTTGACCTAAGAAAATTGAGATATTGACTCAATCAGACGCGCATGCAAAAACTTCGGATTTTTGGGGAAGACGATCTGTGCAGACCTTTCGAAACTACTTAGTTTCGATATGTGCAGAACCATCGAAACTACATAGTTTCGATATGTACAGACCCATCGAAACTACCCAGTTTCGATATGTGCAGAACCATCGAAACTACATAGTTTCGATATGTACAGACCCATCGAAACTACCCAGTTTCGATATGTGCAGACCCATCGAAACTGCCATAGTTTCGATATGAGCCCACGATCCGAAGCTAAGATTACACCTAAGTTACTTATCAAAACTACCAAGTTTCGACATAAGCAACTTATCGAAACTACCAAGTTTCGACATAAGCAACCTATCGAAACTACCAAGTTTCGACATAAGCAACCTATCAAAACTACCAAGTTTCGACATAAGCAACCTATCGAAACTACCAAGTTTCGACATAAGCAACCTATCGAAACTATCAAGTTTCGATACTATCAAGTTTCGACATAAGCAACCTATCGAAACTATCAAGTTTCGACATAAGCAACCTATCGAAACTATCAAGTTTCGACATAAGCAAATCCATCGAAACTACTAGGTTCAAGCATAGTAATGTCTAGTGTCATCTAGGAGCACTACCTTATGTGTATGACTTTATTATATAAATTGTGAGTGACATTAGTGACGCTCAGTAACCAGCTAAGTGTATCTCAGAAACTACTCATCAGGTGAGTTCTATGTGCCCCCTTCTATGTTATGTGCAAACCTTATTAAATGTTTTGGGGCTGAAATGTATACACTAAATGAATAAATGATATGAATGCTAATGTGATCATACGTGATGTACTAATATATATTTTATATATATATAGTCGAGAATGAATTTTGAACAAAGAATAAAACGTATGTTTACAAAGAATAAAGGAAAGAATGGCATAACGTAAATAAATGAAATCTTGCTTTATAATTATTTATATTGCATGTTATGAATGTATGTATACGTTATGGACGGAAACGAAGTTAACGGCTACTTCTGTAGACGGACGACCACGTGACTATTTTGCAACCGGGAAAGATACGTCCTTCGCAAGCTAGGACGTACAAAAAGCATAAAAGGGCGGTCGAAGTAAATGCTAAAATAGTATAACGGTTGCATAAACAATAGTTCGCGTGGGAAACGGATGCCTTAGGGCAGACGGGCGAATATGACGGACTACGACGGTAGGACGGTAAAGAAGGACGGCCGAAGGTTGGCCGGACCAAAGTTAAGGCGGACGGTTTCTAGGACCGGACGAGTAAATGGGCTACAACGGTAGCTCAAGGGCGTATGTATTTGTGATATACGTACCGTAAGATGGGTTGATCACCCTTATGTGTATGACCAATTAATGTTAAGGAAAGAAAAGGTGAATACATATCTATGTAATCACATAAGAATGAAGAAGAAAAGTAAAAGCTATGAATACGTATTTGTAGAAATGTATGTATATAATTATGTATACTTATGAAGAAAAGACTGATCATACTTAATAGTTTTAAACTAGAACTCACCAGCGTTAGCTGACTTTCAGTATACATTTCAGGTAACAAAGGAAAGGGTCGTGCGAAGGCGTGAAGGCTGCCCGGCATGTGACTGGCATCCCACCTTATGTTTTGTTTAGACAATGCATAATGTTTTGAATGTTAAGACTTCCGCTGTAATGTACTCAGATGTTGAATGTTTCCACTGTGTTTGAATGTTTTTAATTAAAAGTTCAGTAATTAATAACTATGTTTATGAGTAAATCCAACAAGTGAGGTCACCCGGGTTTGGGGCCTTACATAGGGATAGTCGCTTTACATCCCATTTCTGGCAGACACCACAGAAAGCTTTGAGAACGCGATTAGATATGAGCACTGCTTACTATCCTCAAACTGACGGTCTAAGTGATCGAACTATTCATACCTTGGAGGATATGCTCAGGGCTTGTGTGATAGAATTTGGTGGTAATTTGGATACTCTTTTACTGTTGGTCCGATTTCCTTACACTAACAGTTATCACACTAGCATTAAATGAGCTCCATTGGAAGCTCTGTGGTTGACACAAATGTTGATCACCATTTTGTTATGTGCTGAGGTTGGTAATAATCATTTTATTGGTCTTGTTGTGTACAAACTGAAACTACCTCAGGAGCTTAATGGTATATACGATGCTTATCGTATATCGAGTCTCAAAAAGTGTTTAGCCAATGAATCCGTAATACCACCTAAGGAAGTGCGTATTGACGACAAGTTTCATTTTAACGAGGTGTTATCTCTCTGTATTCTAAGTACATGATATGATCATCCTTCATAACCTATAGTATTTGTTATCGCTGTGACGCATTTTTATTTCAATGAGTCGTGGTGATTCTACCGACTCTTTGAACCTTAATAGCAACTCTCCTGTTAAAATTTTATGGTTACTATTTATAATAGTATTCTTTAATGGAAACAAGCAGAATGATACTTTTCCTTGCTTATAAAAGGAAACTAAATCACCGGGATTTTGTAACATGATATCATTTTGGATTTGTACCAACTTTGTATACCTGTGTATATCAATTCTATGACGGATTTCTTAATCTTCTGAATAACACGATTAGTGTACCTTTTGACTGATTCGGTGAAACAATGATCTATAGATTTTTTTATTTTTTTTTTGAATTCGAAGGATTTTTCTCTCATGATTATTCAATTTGCTTTTGAGCCTGCCTAGATGTAACCTACGCTCGGTTATTCTTAGATCTCGATTTGTCAAATCTCCATGCTATATCTAGGAAACTAGATTTCCCTTGATGATCATACATGAATCAAGTTACGAAAAAGAACTTGTCAACTATTATACCAGTTGAATTTCGGGACAAAATTCTGTTAACTGGGGGACAATGTGACAACCGTGACTTTTACGGTCAACACATGTGTTCGACGAGTTCGTATAATAATATTATTATTATTATGTTGAAATATACTTTCATACGAAAGGAACTCGTTAGTGAACGGAAGATAATAGCAAGATTTATTTTGGTGTTATAATGTCAAAAAGTTGATCAAGTTCAGGTCTATTCGTATTAACACCCGAGTCGAGCAGTTTCGTAAAATTTAATTTAAATCCGAAAGGATATATATTTACGAGATGCAAGGACTCGAGGGAAAATATTAAATTTTAATGAGTTATTTTTGGGTAAAATAACGCCACTATTTTTATCGGGTTCGTTTAAGCGAAAAATCGACACGCGATCGGAGACCACGGGAGCTATAAATACCCCAATCTCACCCCCACTTTCTCATTTGAAAACTTTTAGAGAGAAGTTAGAGAGAGGGGCAGAGAATTCAGGTGGTGGTGGTGGTGGTGGTCCGGCGGTGGTCCGGTGGCGGCCGACGGCGGTCCGCGGTGGCCGAAGGTGGCTGGAGATGCGGTTTTTCATTTGGAACCATTTCTCAACGCTACGAACACAATGGTAAGCTCCGATTGTCCTAAATCTAAGCTTAAACTCGTTAAAAACAACTTTTAAAATCTGTCCAGAAAGTTTTATGCATGCGCAGTTTTAAAGATCGGACGATCCCCGAAAATCCGACCGTTAGAAATACATGAATTTTGGATATGATGTTGTCAACACATAGACGAAAAGCCTTACCGAAGGTATTTTTGATCAGAGCTCTCTTGGTATGCTTTTTGTACCTTCGAATGCGACTGATCGGATTTTCAGATTTGAAAAACTTAGTCTCAAAGAATCGTCGATCCCCGGAGATCCGACCATTGGATCGTGACGATTTTTGGACAGTAGTTGTTTAATACATATATGAATGTTTTCACCGAAGGAAATTCCAATCAGATGTTGGAAACTATATTTTTAAATACGAACAGATTGTAACAGTTTATAGGATCGAAACACAGGAAATTGATCGGGTTGCATGGCCATCCAAACGGCATTGCACGTCTATTTTGAGCATGTGGAAATGTTCGGGAGATAAAAATGATCCTAATGGTATTTTTGGTTCGTATTGCATGTGAAATACGGGAGGTTCCGCGTACGCGAACCATTTATACGGAAGGTATAAACTTACCCGTTAAGATTTGATTTTATGTTAGAATAGTTTTATGAGTCATTGGTTGGGAATTGAACCCGAAAATATTTAGTATTGAGATATTTGGTATTTTTAATGGTTATTAGGTTATACACCCAACCCCGGTTCACGTGCAAAAATAATGAAACTAATATATTTACTTTTATACAACAATTGTTTTGATGGATTTTTCTGAAAATATGATCTAACACCCAAATTTATTTATAAACAGTAGTATTTATATAAAAAGTTTGATCTGGAAATTTTGGTAACCAAACTCTTTATAAATTATTTATTAAAATTCCTACAAGTTAATACATGAAAATTTGGAAAAATACCTCTGAGTATTAGAAAAATCTGGAATTTGGTCAGTAATTAGTTTATGATAAAACATAATTCTTGTCCAAAATTCGTGAAATTTGGAGTTGTCTAAGTAGGTGTTTGATAATTATGAAATTTTAACTATTGAATTTGGGATTATATACTTCTGGACAACATTAGGACTTAAAACTTTTAATAAAATCTCATATGGATCTAAAACTAATCTGGTAAAAATTTGGTAAAGTTTTGACAGGTTTAACTATTTTTCCCGAATTTGTTAAATTTTAACAATATTATATTTATAATAAATAGTATGAATATTGAAAAATTATGAAAATTGGTCAGAAATTCTTATTTATGTATATTATCAATTTGTGAAAGTTTCAAGCAGTAAATATTTGTCTAAGTATTGTTTTGGAATTTTGGTCCATTAAAACGTTATAAAAAGTTACTATTTTTGGAATTTTTTGTATAAAATTGTTTTTATAAAATGTTTTAGGGGATTTTGGACTGAAGTATGATCACATTAAAAACATAAATTTGTACTTTTAAATTGGGTGCTAATATCACACTAAAACCCTATTTTCGGACGAATCGGATTTTTAAACCGTAAACCGGACTTTACGCGCGTAACCGCGTTTTTGGTCAAATGAAACTGTGACTTGAGATTTTATCATATATGACATTATAACTAATGATATTCATTAATAAAATCGAAAACTTAAGGTTTCAAAGTCACGAATTTATATAAAAGCCCGTTTTACAACTTTTGAGCGGTTCGTACGTGTGTGCACGTGTTTTGGGTATGCAACCGACTGCATAGCCACTTTTGAGTAGTAGACTCAATTTTAAACTTTAGGCGTCCTAAATGCTATTTTTTCGTGTCTACTTGGTTAGTAAGACTCGGTTAGGACACTTGTTTTTGCGGTTCTTGCGGATTTAGCCGTACCATGGTAGCACTGAGTTGCTAGCCACACTTTGCTTGCATTTGGCTGCTGGCCTTTGATAGAATTTGGATGTTAACCGTACTTTGCGGTTTTTGTTGACTATGTCACACTTATCACCGGCGTTGTTCAGGTGAGTTTCGCGACCCCACTTTTTAATTTTTACTGTTTTACGGGGGAAAGCTGTTTCACTCTACACGTTGTTACTTGGGATTAGGGTTACCTGGGTTTACTTATGGATGTATTAAGTCCCCACTTTAACGCAATCAATTAGCTTGGATAGCCGGTGGGAATTATGAATAGTACTATTTGGGTTGACACCCCCGCCCAGGGTTGGTCGCGCCAACCAGACTTGTAGGGTCATTTGGGCGCATAATTAGCCATAGTAGGTGTTCACATTTGACACCTGGATACAGGGGCAACAACTAGTCTGACGGTTTTGATTGTGGCTCAGGGTAATTATATCTTAACACGTGTACTTGATCATCTGCGGATGGTTACTATTACATTTGAAATTTATTTACTTACTTTTTATAGAGTCGTAAAACCTGCGAACTCACCAACTATTTATATAGTTGACCCGTTTTCGAAACATGCTTTCAGGTAAACAGAATTGAAGAAGAGATTTTATGAGGGCTTTCTTTTGGATTAGAACTATTGTTTTTAGTTTTGATTTTGTACTTCGGTTATAGTCAAACATTTAGACACTTTATACTGTTTTAGAGATTTTTCTTGTATTTGTACTTACGTTAGAAGCATATAGTATGGTTCAATGTAATGCACAATTTTCCTTTTAGTTTCTCTTGTACTTGTGTTCAATGCGATATACCGGTTACATCTCGTACTTCCGCCTTGGCGAGGTGTAACACAACCACACCACAGCCACCACCCACCCCCACCTCCCATCGCCGCCACCACCCACCGCCACTGTCACCGCCTCCCACCGCCGCCTCCCACCACCGCCACCGTCACCACCACCCACCGCCACCTCCCACCACCACCAATGTCACCTTCTCCTACCACGCCACCCCCACCCACAACGCCACCCCCCACCCACAATGCCACCACCACCCAATTCCGCCACCCACCACCACCGCTACTCACCACCGATTTTTTCCTTCTTCTTTTCTAGCCGATTTGATTCCTTCTTCTTTTCCATTCCTTCATGGTAACCAAACAAGACAATGGAATGGAATGGTCAATTTCATTCCTTTGTCCATTTCATTCCCTCGTTCATCCCATTCACTCGTTCATTCCATTACCTCATACCAAACAGACCTATGGTGTTTAGGTAAAACACCATAACTTTAAACACATTGTGATCAAGTAAAACACCATACTTTAAACACATTATATTCATGTAAAACACTGTACTTTATGAGCCACTTTAAAAATACTAAAATAGTAATCATACATGTTTATATAAATTCATTTAAAATGTGAAATACTAAATGTCTAAAAGTAAGGAAAATAGTTGATAATGATAATAAAGTTCTCCATGATCATATAAAGTGAGTGATGATGCTTCAGTACATTCTACTACAAACAAATTGATTTATATAATTTTTTTAAGTTTTTACTCGAATTGTTTCAATCAATTTTTATCGAACTCGTGTATAAAAATGGGTTTGAACATATGATCAGGCACATATCAATCTTTTATTAAATTTTTTAAGCCGTATATAATATGTAGGTTCTATATGTGTGTGCTCGTGGAGATACTAAAGAGCGTAAAAAATATTTTTGTATTGGTTTATTGCAACAAAAGTGGCTCATCAATGTTAAAAAAGGGATGATCAATTTTGCTATATTTTTTTAGAAAAAAAAATGTCTTTTTTCAACTATGGTTTTTTTTTTTTTTTTTTTTTCTGGTTATGGTGTTTTACACATAGGGGGTCAATTGAAAATAGTATTTTAGTTTTATTTGTCATGGTGTTTTTCAACATAGTGTTTTTATGGATATGATGTTTTACACATGCGGGGTTCATTTTAACATGACGTTTTAGTTTTTTGGTTATGATGTTTTCAACTTGAGCGTCAACTTTCAATATAGCGTTTTAAATTTTTGCTCATGATGTTTTATACCATAACTTTAAACCCATGGTGTTCAGGTTAAACACCATACTTTAAAACCATGGTGTTTAAGTAAAATATCATAACTTTAAACTCATGTTGTTCGGATAAAACACCATACTTTTTGTAGGAAAAAACCTCAATGTGGTGTTTTTTTGGTCATGGTGTTTTACAAATGGAGGGTCAATTTCAACATGGTGTTTTAGTTTTTTTGGTAATGATATTTTCAACTTGGGCGTTAAGTTTCAATATATCGTTTTAGATTTTTTGGTTATGGTGTTTTCAACTTGGGCGTCAACTTTCAACATAGCGTTTTAGATTTTTGGTCATGGTGTTTACACCATAACTTTTAAACCCATAGTATTCAGGTAAAACACCATAACTTTAAACCCATGGTGTTCAGGTAAAACACCATAAATTTAAACCCATAGTGTTAAGGTGAAACTCCATTCTTTAAACACAATTCTTTAAACACAGGTGAACACCATATTTAAAAAAAAGATGTTTTTTTTTAAATATAACAATATAATACTCATATTAAAGATAAAAAAGCGTACGATTTTATGGCGAAATTTAAAAAAAAATAATAACGTATAAAAAAGTTATTAATGTTTAAAAAATGTAGGGGAAGTTGCATCTTATACCATTTTACATCTATACCCTTCTCCCAATTTACCAATCATCTCCACGTGGTGTTCCCTGGTTACTTCCTACACTTTTTACACTTTTCCCCTTTCTAGCATAACCCTCCCCTATAGGGGTTCCACTAAGAAGTGGGTTTTCATTAAGAAACGCTAAGAAGTGGGTCAAACGAACTTCGATTGAGCTCATTCAAGCGGCGTTGGAACCGTCTCATCGAACTCTAATCCGGACCCAAAAACCTAAACCCCCCTCCACCCGCACCCCCAAAAACCTAAACCCCCTCCAACCCCACCCCGAAAAGCCTAAAACTACCACTCCCACCCCCCAAAAAAAACCTAAACCCCCCCATCCCATCCTCCAAAACCTAAACCCACCCCCATCCCACCCCCAAAAACCTAAACCCCCCACCCACCCCCAAAAAAGAACCTAAATCATAAAATCTAAACCCTCAAAGTTAAACCCTAAGGCAAAACCCCTAAAATTCAAACGTAAAATCTAAACCTTAAAAGCTAAGATGGCAGAGTTCGAAGAGACGGTTCCAACTCCGCTGAAATGAGCTCAATCGGAATTCGTTTGATATCGTTTCTTAGCGTTTTGGTTATTTTTTAGATTTCTTAGCGAAAAACTACTTATTATTTGAAACTTCCCCTAAATATCTATATCTATATAATAAATAAAGGTTTTTCAATGCCATGTGTCATCTCCATATCCGTTTTCATCATTTTTTCCCGTCTCTCTCTCTTATTAAATGCACTTTCATCTTTTAATAATAATATATTTTAAAAGAAAATATTAATTATAATAATAAAACACATGTATTTTAAATTATCCCTTATTATAAGAAACTTTGAAATCTAATTATGTAATTTTTATTTTCAGTCAAATAATAAATGAAAATAAAAATACATTAAATAATACTTAAAGTATTTTTGAAACTCAATTATATATTAAATTTTACATATTTTGAATTTTGTTTTCTATATTTAATACTAGTTTAGATCCCGTGTTTATACACGGGGTGAAAACTAAAAAATATAAATATATAAATTTTTTAAATCTTTATGTATATATTTTACAAGTGTAAAAATATATTACATATATTAAGGATAGAAACAAACTCAAAATATGTAAAAATTAATATATAATTGAGTTTCAAAAATAAATTAATTACTATTTAATGTAATTTAATTTTCATTTACTATTTGATTGAAATAAAAGTTACATAACTAAATTTTAAAGTTTTTTTAATAAGGAATAATTTAGAATAAATGTGTTTAATTAGTATAATTAGTATTTTTTCTTTAAATATATATAAATATTATTAAAAAATAGAAGTGCATTAAATAAGAGAGAGAGACGGGAAAAAATGGTGAGAATGAATATGGATGCGACACGTGACAGTAGAAAATCTTTATCTATACTATATAATAAACAAAGGTTTTTAAGTGACACATGTCGGCCTTCATATTCATTCTCATTATTTTTTCCTGACTCTCTCTCTCTTATTTAATGCACTTCTATCTTTTAATAATAATATATATTTAAAGAAAATACTAATTTATACATACTAATAAATAAAGGTTTTGGGTGCCACATGTCGTTCCCATATTCATTCTCAACATTTTTTTCTCGCCTATCTCTCCTATTTAATGATATAAGTTTCTTTAAAAAAAATTATAATTTGTGTTTCTGCCTCTTTCTCTTATTAAATAGTAATGATTTTTATAAATATTTTTATAAAACATTTTTAATTAAAAAAATAGTTTTATTCATAAAACATTTTATAATTTGAACATTTCTTTCATTATTTTTATAAAACATTTTTAAAAAATAACTATATAACGATTCTAAAATTTGTATTAAAAAATCTATACTATATAATAAAGGAAAACCATGAGGGACACGTGTCACTCTCTGGTTAGTTCTTAGCTTTATTTTCTTGCCTCTCTCTCCTATTAAATATTAATTTTTTGGTTTCTCTCTTCTATTAAATAATATCAAATAATAATCTTTATATTAATAAATAAAATTCTATGAACACATGTCCCTTTCTGTTTCATCGGTATCATTTTTTTTCTCACCTCTCTCATATTAAATATTAATTTTTTTGTTTCTTTATCCTATTAAATAATAATATCAAATAATAATCTTTATATTAATAAATAAAATTCTATGGACACGTGACCCTTTCTGTTTCATCCGTATCATTTTTTTTATCACATCTCTCATATTGAATAGTGATATTAAAAGAATTTATTTTTATATTTTTAATATAAATCTAACCACGGATACTTATTATTTAATTATAAATAGTTCAACTGATTTAATATACTGATTTATTCAACCTGTGTATTACACAGATTTTTTAAAATATAATTTTTTTATTAGTAACTATATAACATTTTATTTATTCAACCCGTGTAATACACAAGATTTTAACCTAGTTATACTAATAAAACACATTTATTTTAAATTATCACTTATTATAAAAAAAACTTTAAAATTTGATTATGTAACTTTTATTTCAATCAAATATTAAAATGAAAGTCAAATTATATTAAATAGTAATTAACGTATTTTCAAAACCCAACTATTTCAATCAAATAGTAAAATGAAAGTCAAATTATATTAAATAGTAATTAACGTATTTTTGAAACCCAATTAATTTTTATATTTTTTGAGTTTGTTTCTATCCTTAGTATATATAACATATTTTTACACCTGTAAAATATATACATAAAAATTTAAAAGTTTTAAATTTTAATATTTTTCACCCCGTGTGTAAACACGGGATCTAAACTAGTTTATTATATAGTATAGATAATACACGGGATATAAGCTAGTATATGTATATATATATATATATATATATATATATATATATATATATATAGTGGAAGGTTCCACTAAGAAGTGGTTTTCGTTAAGAAACGCTAAGAAGTGAGTTAAACAAACTCCGATCAGCGGCGTTGGAACCGTCTCATCAAACTCTAATCTGGACCCAAAAACCTAAACCCCCTCCACCCGCACCCCAAAAACCTAAACCCCCTTCCAACCCCACCCAAAAAGCCAAAAACCTAAACCTCACCCCCCAAAAACCTAAACCCCCCACCCCCTAAAAAAAAAAACCTAAACACCCCCCCAAAAAACCTAAACCCCCCACCCCCTAAAAAAGCTTAAACTATAAAATCTAAACCCTAAAAGCTAAACTCTAAGGCTAAAACCCTAAAATTCAAACGTAAAATCTAAACCTTAAAAGCTAAGATGGTAGAGTTCGACGAGACGGTTCCAACGCCGCTGAATTGAGCTCAATCGAAGTTCGTTTGATATCGTTTCTAAGCGTTTTGATCATTTCTTAGATTTTTTAACGAAAACCTATTATTTGATCCTCCCATATATATATAGGGGGATGTTCAAATAAGAAGTTGTTTTCGGCTAAGAAATCTAAAAAGTGACAAACATTAAGAAACGATATCAAACGAACTCGGATTGGGCTCATTCCAGCGGCATTGGAACCGTATCGTCGAACTCTATTATCTTAGCTTTTAGGGTTTAGATCTTAGCGTTGAATTTTAGGATTTTAGCCTTAGGGTTTAGGTTTTTTTGAGGGGTGGGTGTGGGGGTTTAGGTTTTTTTTTTTGGGGGGGGGGGTGGGGGGGTTTAGGTTTTTGAGGGTGCGGGTATAGGGGGTTTAGGTTTTTGGGTCCGGATTAGAGTTCGATGAGAAGGTTACAACGCCGCTTGAATGAGCTCAATCGGAGTTCGTTTGACCCATTTCTTAGCTTTTTTAACGAAAAACCACTAAAGTGGAACATTCCTATATATATATATATACTAGTTTAGATCTCGTGTATACACACGTGGTAAAAAATATCAATATATAAATTTTTTAAATTTTTATGTATATATTTTACAACTGTAAAAATATATTACATATAGTTAAGATAGAAAACAAATTCAAAATATGTAAAAATTAATATATAATTAGGTTTTGAAAATACGTTAATTACTATTTAATATAATTTGACTTTCATTTACTATTTGATTGGAAATAGAAGTTACATGATTAAATTTCAAAGTTTTTTATAATAAGAGATAATTTAAAATAAATATTTTTATTACTATAATTAGTATTTTTCTTTAAATATATATTAGTAGTAAATGATAGAAATACATTAAATAAGAGAGAGGCGGAAAAAAAATGATGAGAGTGAATATGGAGGCGACAGGTGGCATGAAGAAACCTTTATTTATTATATAGTATAGATATAGATATATAAAAGCACGAAGGGAAAAGTTATCATCCAATGATCCATTGCCATGTAAAACTGGAGACGTGGCCTCTAAGTGTATTTTACGTCCATGTAAGCGTTTACCTTGGATCTTAATTCCCATCGACAAATTGACGAGAAACAGGAACCCTAATCACCTCACTCAAAACCCCAAATTTCATATCCAATCTAACTAACAAAACAAGTTCAAAACCCGCGATTGGAGTTGGAATGTGATATACGGAGCTTGTGAATTCGTGAGAAGAAAGTTTAAAGCAATGGAGATATCCGGTAGGTTTCGGGTACTGATTTTGATCGCAGTTTGTATGATAGTTTGTGTATCTGCAGAGATCCAACGACCCAAGAATGTACAAGTTGCTCTTCGGGCTAAATGGCCTGGTACCTCACTTCTTCTTGAAGCTGGGTACGTCATTAATTTTTCTGTTCTTAAGTTGTATTCGATTCGTTAGGACTCAACGTTATTAATTTTGAATCTGCAAACAAGCTAATCGCTGTTTTACTTCTTTCCAATAACTAAAGTTACTGGTTTTGATATTCTCAGATTGGGTACATGGAAGCTACCCTAAAATAATTTGTAGTGTGATTTTTTTTTATGTAAAAAAATGGCTGCATATGTGTGTTCTGGTAATACTTCTATATTTCATAAATTAGATCAAAGTAAGACAAAAACAAGAAGGAAAAGTGTAAGGGGAAAATATTATCCGATTGAGGGTTCAACCATTAGTCTGTTTATTTGGGTAATGGTCTCTGCTCAAAAGTAATACTTCTTTATCGAGGGTTCAACCATTAGCGTGTTTATATGGGTGATGGTCTTTGAATATGTGTCGTCTATTCATTCTTGCAGACTAATGTATCATAAATTGTGTTTCATAGGGAATTACTGTCTAAAGAATGGAAAGACCTTTTCTGGGAATTCACTGAGGTGTGGCTTGATAACGAAAGTGGAAATACAGAGCATTACACTGCCAAAGATTGCTTGCAGAAAATCTGTAATTATGGGAAATCGCTTGTGACTGGACAACTGACATCAGTGTTTGAATTATCTCTGACTCTTCGTTCTTCGTCACCAAGATTAGTGCTTTATCAGCAATTAGCAGAAGAATCTCTGTCTTCGTTTCCATTAACTGATGACATAAATACTAATTTTATTGATGGAGGGGTATCCGAATTAAATGAAGGCAAAGAAGCCAAAAAGGCTGATTCTTTGCTCATAGGTGTCAATCCAAGAAGTCCTGGGGGGAAATGTTGCTGGGTGGACACAGGTGGGGCCTTGTTTTTTGATCTCCCAGAGCTTCAATTGTGGCTTCGTAATCCTCATAAGTAAGTTCTTCTAACTGTATTCTGTGTGGAAATTTAAGCAATTGTTTTAATACTGTAAGCTTTAAATTGATATGTTGAATTCATGGTGTTTGTGAAAAATTGTGGGGCTTTCTGAAAAGCAACACGTGACAATATTTCTTCTATCTAGAGGTGGCAATTTCAGCCCGTGAACAGGTCGATTTGGCTCGTGTTTTATATCAAACGGGTTAAATTTCTTTTTTTATTTATCGAAAAAGGGAATGGCTCAGGCTCAAACAGGTTGAAAGTCGGCCAAGGTCTCTTTTTGATGCATACGACCTCGTAAACGTTTTATTCATTTAAATTATTATTGTATAACTATTGTTTTTGTGATTGCAATTTAGGCATTAATTTCTATTACAGTTACTTGTAGAAATGGATAAATAAGTGTCTGGTGGTCAAACAAACCATACCGTACTAAAAAAAATGAGCTTTTCAAGTGAACTCATTACCCAATCAACCCGACTTGACCATCTTGCACCTGTATTCTATCGTTTCAAGCTGTTGATGGCATCTATTACTGCAGGGATGGAGATATATTTCAGCAGCCTGAACTTTTCAAGTTTGATCATGTCTACTTTGATTCATCTATTGGGAGTCCAATTGCCATCTTATATGGAGCTCTTGGGACGGAATGCTTTAAAGAATTTCATAGGACTTTGGTGGAAGCAGCCAAAGAGGTCCAATTAAAACTATCTTTTTCCTGAAATCACTTTTACTATTTTCTTGGGTTACTCTTTTCTTAATCGTATACATGGCATCTAGCACCTTTTTCCCAACTAACTACATGGTATATGCATAACATGGCATCAATATGAACTGTGCAAGTTTTAGGCCTTCTAGCCAGCAGTTGAGACTCATTAGGAGTCAATGGGTCAGATTTGGATCTGATTGGCTAGTGATATGATCTGACCCAAGGCCCATGATCAGAATCTCCTACGACCCAACTTATCTAAATAGATGGATCATAATCCATTATTGCCATTTACATTTTATTATCCTAATCCTCACCCCACCACACACTTCCCCAACTAAGTGCGTGATGTGTAGGGTGGGGGAAGGTATTTAACTGATAGAAGTTGGATAAGATTCAATGTTTACAAACATTAGAGATAAAAAGAAATGTTTTTAGTATATGTTTCAGTGGATCGAACCAAGTATAGTATTGACCCACCGTCTAAATGGGTCAATCTATTGTATCAATGGATCAATGTTTTTGATCTATTGGATTGTATAAATTGATCAGATTAGATCAAGACCCCACCCCGCCCATTGACATGCTTAGTTGATGCTTGATGAGTAGTCTTACTATCTCATTCCAGTGACTGATCGAGATGTTTGTTTTCATTTCATGATCTATTTCCAGTGTTGTAAACATTGCTAGGCGCTAATCGGGCGGTGGGGTACTGACTAGCGTTTAGTCGGATTGGAATTTTTATATGTAATTTTCAAAATTATATATATATACACACACATTTTTATATATAATAAGGATTAATCACCGGAATTTAGAGGGTTTGGCCGGAAAATGGCCGGAACTTGCAGGGTTTGGCCGGAAAACTGGTATGCCACCTATTTTTGGCCGATTAGGCCCGCCTAGGACCGATTTTGACCACCGTTGATCGATTTGCGATTTTTTGGCCGATTAGGTGAAAATTACTCGGCAACCCACCGATTAGCGATTTATTGGTGTTAATCGCGATTTTTGCAACCATTTCTATTTCAGATGTATAAGTAGATATGTTTTATGCTGAACTATCTATAATTTACTAGACTAAAAATAAAGATGAGCTAGTATGAAAGTATGCTTCAAATAGAGAAGATAGCAAGTGAAAACCTTCTAGTTGTATGCACACTGTAGAGCAGGCTTCTTACTTATTCTGCAATTGGTTGCACTATTCTGTTATTCTCATAATTTTTTAGCTCGAATATCTTAGATAAAGTAATAACTAATAGATGCTTGTGTTTGATAGATTACTTGCTGATAAAGTTAAAACAATTCACAGGGGAAAGTTAAGTATGTTGTAAGGCCTGTGTTGCCTTCAGGCTGTGAATCAAAAAGTGGTTATTGTGGAGCAGTAGGTACAAGAGACCCCTTGAATCTGGGAGGTTATGGTGTAGAACTTGCATTAAAGAACATGGAATATAAGGCCATGGATGACAGCGAAATAAAGAAAGGTCAGTGTGAAGTTGCTGAATGCCTTGCTTGCTTCTATAAACTAAATTAGTTCATGTCTTGAATGTGAAATCTTATCGTCAGTTCAAAGTTCATTCATTCATCTCTTTTCTTTTTTATGTATACCATAGATGCAAAATTGGGACATCTGATTGTTTGATTTTGTGTTCATTATGATTACAAAAGTACTTACTAAAATAAAGGGTCTGTTTTTTTAGTAAAGCAATGTAGGTTATTGTAACATTTGCGACTTCTAAAACAATTTTGACCAGTTTCTTTTCAGCTTTTTGTTCTTGTTTTTCTTCTCTTTTCCAGTTTTACATGTTTGAGCTTTAACAATGAAATATAACCCATAACCCATATGTCATACTTGAAATTAAAAATGCAGGTGTCACTCTAGAAGATCCTCACACAGAAGATCTTAACCAAGAAGTTAGAGGGTTCATCTTCTCTAAAATTTTGGTATTTGTCCTTATTTTTTTCTTATGTTCCATGTTCATTAACCCTTAACTTTGACCATGTGACCATCATTACTCATTAGTTCTGAAGCTGTTTTAATTGTAGAATTGTAATTGTTGTTTGAGTAACTAGTTTTTTATATATATCTTTCACACTCTAGAAAACATGTCGACTTTTGTTCCCATCTCGTTTTAAACATCTTCATGAGCTTTTTCCCTTTATATATGTTCTTCAAGATTTGGACCAATGTTTTGGTAGAGATGTCAATTTCGACCCATTTACTTGTCAATGGATCTATTTGGGTTATGTTTAATATTTAACGGGTCAAATGAGTAAACAGTAAAAATTAAGTCAAAAGGAACAAAAAGTCAAATGATTTGGACGAGTCAAACAGTTTGAAACTTGAAAGTCGTCTACTTGTAGAATTATAATTGTTGTGTGAGTAACTAGCTTTTTTGTATATATCTTTCACACTCTAGAAAACATGTTGACTTTTGTTCCCATCTCGTTTTAAACATCTTCAGGAACTTTTTCCCTTTATATATGTTCAAGATTTGGACCACTTCATTTTTTACTTCTTGTTTTGGTAGAGATGTCATTTTCGACCCATTTACTTGTCAATGGATCTATCTAACGGGTCAATGAGTAAACAATAAAAATTAAGTCAAAAGGAAAAAAAGTCAAATGATTTGGACGAGTCAAACAGGTTGAAACTTGAAAGTCGTCTACTTGTAGAATTATAATTGTTGTTTGAGTAACTAGTTTTTTTATATATATCTTTCACACTCTAGAAAACATGTCGACTTTTGTTTCCATCTCGTTTTAAACATCTTCAGGAACTTTTTCCCTTTACATATGTTCAAGATTTGGACCACTTCATTCTTTAATTCATGTTTTTGGTAGAGATGCCAATTTCGACCAATTTACTTGTCAATGGATCTATTTGGGTTATGTTTAATATTTAATGGGTCTAATGTGTAAACATTAAAAATTAAGTCAAAAGGAAAAAAAGTCAAATGATTTGGACGAGTCAAGCTGGTTGAAAAAACTTGTAAGTTGTCTAAAGTTTATTTTATTGCATTTATCCTTCTAAATCATTTATTTAAAATTTGGATTATTATTGACATAATATAATTTGTGTAATCATACATATTTGACACGATAATTTTAGAAAAAGTAAAACTGAACCTGATGTTTGTGTTTTTAGATTTTCATAAGTGGTTGGTTTGGTTTGGCTTTTTCGGTTATAGAGGAAGGCTGTTCAGTTAATTAGGTAACTGCAGGTTTGGGCTTGGGATAATTCAATTCCATTTCAGTGAAAGTCCAATCTGATTTTAGGCCAAATGAAAAAGCAACAAACAGATTAATTTATTAAAGAGGAGGCAAGTGATGTATTATTATGAAAATTTGTAATAAAACTTTTATGTCATATAATATATTATTTATAAAAAATAGAGAATATAAAGGTTGGGTTTTAGTAGCGGGTTGGTTCGTGTATTTCGGTTATTTTACACATATAAACATAACTGAACCTCAATATTTGGTTATAAAAAAAAGCATAACCGAATCCAGTTTCTCACTTGATCCGGTTTTTCTGCTCACCCCTAACAAAAAGTGTTTTATGCCAACCCGACCCATTTTGGCCAATACAAAATTGCCCTTTTTGACCCGGTGTACTACCACTCGCCCCGACCATTTTCCCACCTCCATGTTATGGTGATCATAATATCTACTTTAAGCTACAACCCTTAAACATTTTTTCTTGCAAAAAACAAATTTGGCATGTAATGTAAGCATGATCAATTAAACAATTTAAGTTTGTCACTTATTTCAAGAATGAATTTTAGAGGGCCATTGTTAGAGACAACATAATTTTATAGAAGTTCAGTTAAAAATTCCATAATTGCACGCTGGAGCTGATCAGCATGTTTTTTTTTACTAATGCAGGAAAGGAAACCAGAACTGGCCTCTGAAATAATGGCTTTCAGGGATTCTCTCTTATCATCAACAGTTTCTGATACACTTAATGTGTGGGAATTGAAGGGTAGATATACGGTTTTATTTAAAGAAAAAATGTTACATGTATGATGGGTCTTGTTTCTAATGCAGCGTTCTTTCTTTATTATTCTATTTTTGTGTTCTAAACAACAGATCTAGGACATCAAACAATACAAAAGATTGTTCATGCATCTGACCCTCTTCACTCGATGCAAGAAATTAATCAAAATTTCCCTAGTGTTGTCTCATACTTGTCTCGTTTGAAGGTAAGTTTTCTTTTTCCATTTACTATTTTACTCTAATATGTTTTGAAAAATAAATTAATCTAGTGTGATAATTCATTCAGCTTGAGGATTCAATCAAAGATGAAATACTTGCAAATCAGCGAATGATCCCACCTGGCAAGTCCTTAATGGCTCTGAATGGTGCTTTAATCGATATCGATGATATCGACCTTCTTTTGTAATGCTTCTTCCCATTCTGTCATTAATTCTAAGTAGAGGTGGTGATTTCAATCCATTTGCTTATGAATGGGTCGATTCGGGTTATTTTTATATGTAACAGGTGAAACAGTTAAAATAACAAAAATAGCACAAAAGGAAACGATTCAAATGAGTTGAATCGGTTGAAAGTTGTCCAAAGTGTATTTTTTAATACGTAAATACGTTACTTATGCAAACCGTTTAACTATTGTTGAAATAATACAATTTCTGTAATCACATTTGACACACTAATATCATATAAATTGTATAAAGTTTGTACATTAAGTGTTTTGGGTCAAGCCAAGACAACCCTTTCCAACCCAACCCACACCAAACCAATTTTGACCTAAACAAAGTGTTGACCCGTTGCCCAACCCGCATTACCTCTAGTTTGGAGCAAATGATCTTTTGTTCTTATAATCGAGTGTTATTTCTTTCCAAGGTTGATCGACATGGTCCATCAGGAATTATCTTTAGCTGATCAGTATACAAAACTAAAGGTTACAATTCTTCATTCTTTCTCAGTTGTTGATAAAAATGATTAATTGTTTTTTTGGTTTCATCATATTTTGTGCACATCTAACTTCTACTTGAAAACCACACTTAATTGTTGTGTGCATATGCTAGATTCCTTCCAGCACAATTCGGAAGCTTCTGTCAACTCTACCTCCTCCTGAAACCAATTCATTTCGTGTTGACTTCCGTTCTGACTATGTTCAGTATATCAATAATTTAGAGGTGGATGCCAGGTACAAGCAATGGCGGAGTAACCTAAATGAGGTATACTTTATCTTTATATCAAAAGTTTCTTATTTTATTTCCCATACAAGTTCAAAAAAGAGTTAATCTGTTTTTATGTGGTAACATTTTCGGGTTTATTGCTATAGCTTCTAATGCCCGTCTTCCCCGGACAATTACGCTACATTCGTAAGAACTTGTTTCATGGAGTCTATGTGTTGGATCCTGCCTCTATTTGTGGACTGGAGGTAATGCTCATTATATCTAGTGCTAGTTTGGTTCTGACTAGTCAAATGGGTAAAAATAAAAATAACTAAATTGTTTTATTCAGAACATAAAATGTTACTGTAATAATATGTTTTTTGTAATCGTATATAAATATAAATATATATATATATATTTTTTTTGAAAAAATTAGACAAAAGTGTGTTAGGTCAACCTATTCCTCAAAGTTTCCCTTTTTGACACGTTACTCAACCTGCCCATTTTACCACGTCTGTTTTGAGTTAGCTGAACGACTCATAAGTCTTAAATTATGCTATGTTTTGCAGACAGTTGACACGATTGTCACATTGTTTGAGAATAGCCTCCCAGTAAGGTTTGGAGTGGTATTGTATTCTACAAAAATGATCGAGACACTTGGGGCAAATGGTGGAGAATTCCTACCTCTTGAAAGCGACTTTCAAATTAACGAAGATCTCTCGAGCTTGGTGATGACTTATTCTCTTTCTTATCTAATATTGGTTTTCTTCATGCTTCAGGAAAATTATGAAAGATAATTCACCATTGTATGCAAACTTTCCATGGTTTTCAGCTCATGAATCAAGAATCACTACATATTTTCTTGAATCGAATGGAACCATAGGTTCATTTCAAGTTGATTGTGTTGAATTATATCTAATCATAATATTCAGTCCCAGTTGTATTTTAATCATGTGATTGTGCTGTATGCCCTGTCTATAACCATCCTTCAGTTTCATACTTTCATCATTCTTTTTCTTTCTGCTATATGATTCTTTTATGTACCGTTTTCTTCGCTAATCAATTCTGTGTACTCTAATGAATTGCAGACAATACGTCTTTTCTTTTATATCAAAGAAAGTCATGGGATGCTAAAAGCTTTTGAATTTCTCAACAATGTACGGGCTTGTTAACAAATACACACACCATTATTTTTCACCAGACTTATTAAATAGTGCATGGTTTATTGATGGATTGATTAAACGTTATATAGGTAAACAAACTGCGGATGGATTCAGGGGAAGAAGATGCACCGGTGCTGCACCATGTAAAGGGAGCATTTGTAGAAACACTATTGTAAGTTGTGAATGTTATCTTTAACCCTAATAAATGCTATTTTTATTATACTTCGTACCAAAAAAATGGATATCTTATTATTTGGTTCGATATGTTCATGTAGTTCACTTTTTTGGTTATTTACATGGAATGTGTATTTGTTTTGTAGACAAAAGGCAAAAACCCCACCTCAGGATACATTATTAAAGCTTGAAAAGGATCAATCTTTTCTTGAATCATCTCAAGAGAGTTCCTTGTTTGTTTTCAAGCTGGGCTTGGCAAAGCTGGAATGTTCCCTCTTGATGAACGGTCTTGTCCACAACTATGACGAGGTTCTCTTTTTGATGCATATTAAGTTTAGTGCTATGATATAATGCTCTTTTTATGTTACTTTTTGTTATACACTAACATCATTTAGTTAATTATATTTTCACTTTTAAATTGAACTTGTTACCAAATAATAGTGTGGGTCGCTAATGGCCTAGGTTCTACTCCACAAACATAAACACAATCGCACACCAAGAATAAAAGAAGAAACCTATGTTGTCAAAAGTGCACAATTCGTGCGCCTAGGCGCTCAGGCGCAGCCTGGCGCAAGAAAAGCGCCTCGTGGCAGTCCATGCCTTCCGGCGAAACTATGGAAATTCTGACCAAACTGGTCTGAAACATAAAAAAAATAAAAAATGCCATGGAACCAGCCTATTTTGGCCACATTCCAACCAGATTTCGTTTTAACCGTTGGACTTTTGTGTGGAGGAGGAGAAATGGAGTAGAAGAGACAAGGAAATAGTGTGAGGTACTTGCACAGTTACAGGTGGTCATGAGTGAGGAGGATCTATAGGAGTTTCTTTATTTAAACTAATTTCTCGTATAACCCTAGATTATTAATCGTTATATATACATCATATGTACTTGTAATTCTTTGAGCACAGAAATAATATAAACCCTAGTTGCAAAGTGGATGTAGGTTAGTTTAGACCGAATCACTATAAATCTCGTGTTCGTGTTTTTATCGTATTCGTGTTTGCGTGTTTGTGTTCGTGTGATACCCAACAACTGGTATCAGAGCTTGGCTCTAGATCGTATCACACTCACAGCCGCCACCCTAAAAAGGTTTAGGGTTCTGCTGACCTCAGCCGCCGGAACTAGGGTTCCGCCACCGTCGCCGCCGGAATCTCGAATTAGGGTTCCGCCGCCGCCAGAATTGCCGCCGTCGCCGGATTAGGGTTCTGCTGCCAACATATTAGAGTTCCGCCACCACCGCCAGATTATGGTTCTGCCGCCGCCGTCGGATTAGGGTTCCGTTGCCGCCAGTAGAGCCGCCGCTGCCGGAATTGGTTTCTGCCAACCCCAGAAGCTGCAAACAAGTCTGTTTGCTGTTGTTTTTCGCTCAGAACAGCCCTGTAGCATCTGGACAGCCAAGAATCAGATCCTTCTAAGCCGAGAACAACTGTTGAATCAGAAAGAGCCGTTTATTGAGACCTAAGAACAAGTGCTAATTGTTTTTTTGTCAGGTTCCTTCGTTTCTGTTTAAAGCTTTCTGGTTCTGATTATATGTTCGTTATTCTGCTGTGTTTAAATAGGTCGATTGCTTGGCACAATTCAGTAAGCCACCCGTTAAGTTCAGGCTCGTACCATTGCTCTCTGTTACCTCATTTCAGGTTCTTCGTTTAGCTATTGTAATGGCAGAAGACGGAAAGGTTACGATTGAGAAGTTTGACACAAAGGAGTTTGGGTGGTGGAAGATGCAGATTGAAGCACTACTATGTCAGAAGGATTTGGATGTAGTGCTGAGTGGGGAAAAACCAAAAAAGATGTTACCAGCAAATTGGGATAAGTTAGATAAGAAAGCCCGAACAGTGATAACGCTTTCTTTGTCAAAGAATGTTGCTTACAACCTTTTGAAGGAGACCACAGCTCGTGGGATAATGGAAGCATTGTCTAACATGTATAAGAAGCCGTCTGCAGCAAATAAGGTTTTCTTGATCCGTGAGCTGGTGAATACTAAGATGAGAGAGGGTGGATCAGTAACAACACACATTAACAACCTCAATTCAATTATGTCTCGTTTAGTGTCAGTTGACATTAAATTCGACGATGAAGTTCAAGCCCTTTTGTTGTCCTCACTACATGATAGTTGGTCAGGAACAGTTACAGCGATTAGTAGTTCGGTGATAAGACTCCACCTTCTGTTACTTTGACAGTCAAAGTCAAGGGCTGAATTAGGGGAGTCAGTCAAGGGCTGAATTAGGGGAGTCAAAGTTAAGGGCTGAATTAGGGGAGTCAAAGTCAAGAGGCGGATTTAGTGGAGAAAACTCCTAATGACTATTTAGTATAAATAGAGCTAGGTCTTTTTTATTTGGGCAGGTTAAGTTATCCAATATATATTGTCATAATGTTATTTGGAGAGTAGCCCCTCTCGAATCGGGCCAACTATCTTACTTTTTTTAATAAAATCAAGCTTTCATTTTCTAGTATCTATCATTTGGTTCCATTGCCGGGAATCGAACCCGGGTCTCCTGGGTGAAAGCCAGATATCCTAACCGCTGGACGACAATGGAGAATCACCCATCTCGAATCGGGTTGTTTATCAGCACTTTTTCTATCAATCGAATATCCCACTTTTGGGTTCTATCATTTGGTTCCATTGCCGGGAAACTCGAAGATGGAGCAGACCCGGAACAATTAGAAGGAAGGCAGTATCGTTGCCCAGTTGGAAGCCATTGAGGCTAAACTTGATTCTTTGATAGCCCTGAAGAAGGATATTGCAGCGATCAGGGAAGGTTGGCTACAACAGCGAACCGACACAATCAAGGAACCCGAGGATGAACACCAAGATCTAGTGGCAGATCTGGAAATGGAGGAAATTCCTTTTCCTGGCGATTCTGTTGGACAGAAAAAATTGGACACCGCGCCAATTTCAAGTGAACCTGCTACCCAACTATTAAAGGCTTGGCGCCTGGATGTCACTTATGACAAAAAGAACTGGAGAAAAGTTGCAAAGGACACAACAAATGAAGAATGTTGGCGGGAAGCAAAAACAAATGCAGGCTTACTTGCAAGCAAATGGTTATCTAGGTGGGGTCCAACTGAAAAAGACTAGGAAAGTGCAAGGTTTACACAATTTGTTTTAGCCCATCAAAGGGTCTATAAAGCGGGTCAGCTTACATTTTTGAATGGCTTATTGCTTGGTGCAACCGTCCGTTAACAGAAGCTACATCGGGCCTTCACAATTTAGCAACTTTTCTCCAACCTCACCATCTTAACCATCTCACCAGCGAACCCTTTGAGGATCATTACATAGGTTGGGCAGATTGGTTTTCCCATATCCGCTTGAGGACAAGTTGTTTCTTCGGGCGGGAAGTATTGATACAACTCCACGGGTCGACCCATCTGGGTCCAACAGGTCTCGGGTCAGTTACTCTGACCCAGTTAATCAGCGGCAAAAGTGTAGGGCTGAATTAGTGGGGGCTTGAATTAGTGGGGGGTTGAATGTAGGGAAGTCAAAGTCAAGAGGAAAGTCAAGAGGATGAAAGTAGGGGCTGAATTTTATGAGTAGTAACTGTTTTATTTCACATTTAAGTATTCCATTTCCAGTACTAGTTTGCTAGTCTTGTTATTTTGATTATCTAAATTATAAGTTCATCTTGTGATCGGAGAGCAACCCTTCTCGAATTGGGTAATCTATCCATGTTTTTCTTGTTAGGTGTGGAGTCTCGTTTAGAGGCGGCCGACCCTAATTAGGGTTAGCTGGCCCTAATGGTCCTATCTCTACGGTTTGGGCCTAACTTGGAGAACAAGTTAGGAACCCTAGTTTTAATCTATAAATACCCTATGTTGTAACAGTAATCTGTGTGCCTAGAGCTTAATGAAATAACCTAGTTGCAGCCTGTGGACGTAGGTCCCCCACTGGGACCGAACCACGTAAAATTCTTGTGTCGTTTATTTTTCTGTACCGCGTGATTATCGTTTGTGCATGTGTGTGTGTTGATTCCGCTGCGCCACGTTGTTCCTAACAAGTGGTATTAGAGCTTTGGCTCGTTATTTACACGGTCTGCACGGTTTTCGATCGTGAAAAAGGGTAGAGGCTGATCGAGGGTTGATTCAGATCTGCTGCTACAGTTCCGCCGCCGCCGTGAACATTGTTTTCCGGCATGAACAGTGTTTCCGGCATGAATAGTGTTTTCGACATGAACAATTTTCGACGTGAACAGTGTTTCCAGAAAATTTTTCGTTTTTCTGCTGCTGTTCCAGGGCTGATTCGCAGCCTGGTTTCTTGTTTTTTGGGCCGCTGGAATTAGGGTTTTTTCAAACCCTAGGTTGCGCAAAAGGGAAAAAAAAACGGGGATGTTTTGGAGAAAACAGGGCTGTTCGGGACTGATTTGGAGTATTTTGCAATTAGAGTTTCTGATGTGGATCTCTTGGAGTTGCTGGTTTCATTCGGGTTTGCAGATGAAGCGTCGGGTCAGGTGTCTCGGGTTATGAAATCGCAGGAATAAATGGTTTTGTTTATAGTACCGGGTTAATCTCTTTGAAGCCGTCGATTAGGGTTTGGTTATAAAGCTCTTGGATTCGTCGGGTAAAGGTTAGAGTTTTGTTTAGTTCTGTTTGACTGTTTATTATCAACTATTTGGGAACCGGGTTATGTGAAATTCAGTATTCGGGTTTAGATTTGTCTGCGAGGTTTATTGCAGGAGCGGATCGGTTTATTGACAGTGTTTGGTAGAACAACTGTCAAGTTCAGGCCCGTGACATTACTGTATTTATTTCACTGTTTCGATATGTTTTCTGTTTGCTATTGTTATGGCTGAAGACGGGATGGTTATTATCCAAAGGTTTGACGGTTTGGAGGTTGGTTGGTTTTGTTAAAAGAATTTGGGTGTGGTACTGTGGGATAAAACCGGTGAAAATGGAACCAACAGGTTTGGAATGCTTTGGGTTTTAAGTATTCCGGTTCTGGTGTGCTGGTGACGACATAAGTGAAAAAAAAAGGAAGTCAGGTTATATTGCTCGGTTGAAAGATTTTTTCGGTTAGGGTTAGATGATCAGGTGTACGATCACGGAATCCTTGGTACCGTTTGCTTTCATAAAAGCTCTGCTGCTGTTATAACTGTTTGTCGGTTAGCTGGTCTAGAACTGTGAAGTTGTTTCTTGTTCGGGGGTGATCAGTGGTACGACATTTGGCATGGGTTGGGATAACATGGACAGTGGGAGCTGAGCATAGTTGACTTGGTGGAGCTGCATGGAGGTATGTGGGACATTCTTTAGAGTCGATGTCAAAGATAGTAAATTCTGCTTCTGAGAATGTGTCTGGGTTGATGCATTGGGACTCAGTGAAGGCAGTGGAGACTCTTGGGTTCAAGATTCTGGTATGCTTCATTACTCACTTCTGTGAAGCATTGGTGAATCTATTATTTGAAGACTTTGGGAAGATACAGGTTTATGTATTGCTGGAAGAAGGGAACCAACTTCCGAGTATTAAAGTCTTGGCTCGCTGCATCGGGTAGAGCTAAGTGGATTCATTTTGCAAGTGTGAATCTTAGAGCCACGGAGATGTTAGCTGAGTGCATTCGGAGGTTTAAACCAGGTCAGGGGTTTTGGGAATAGTGGGAGCATGGGACGTGTTCTGGGTACAGTTCAAAACACTGTTAGGTTTTGAAGACCGGAATTCCGAATGGGAAAATCTCTCCATGGTACTTGCAGGTTTTGGAGAGTGGTGTTTCCTCTGGAAGTCTCTGGAGTCGGTAGTTCGAGTGAGTAGGTGCCGATTGAGATTGAGGATGAGTCGATGGCGGGTTTTGCCATGGCTGGGTCAGTGATGACCGCTGAGTTGGAGCTCGGGGGAGCTTCAACGGGCTCTTCTGGTAATTGAGGAGTTGGCTGCTGCAACTAGGAGGATTGGATTGAAGTCTTAGCTTGTTTATGGGAACTGAAGGCTTGGAGGACTTTTGTTATTTGAAATCTTAGCTTGTTCTTAGGAGCCGGAGGCTTGGAAACTTCTAATAGTGAAGTGTTAGCTTGTTCTTAGAACTGGAGGCATGGAGGATTTCTGTTATTGAAGATTACTGGAGTTAATGGTATAGAGTCTGCTTGGATGGTGGATTGAGGATTGCTCGAGTCTCCAAGTGGGAGATTGTTAGGTGTGGAGTCTCGTTTAGAGGCGGCCGACCCTAATTAGGGTTAGCCGGCCCTAATGGGCCTATCTCTACGGTTTGGGCCTAACTTGGAGAACAAGTTAGGAACCCTAGTTTTAATCTATAAATACCCTATGTTGTAACTGTAATCTGTGTGCTTAGAGCTTAATGAAATAACCTAGTTGCAGCCCGTGGACGTAGGTCCCCCACTGGGACCGAACCACGTAAAATTCTTGTGTCGTTTATTTTTCTGTACCGCGTGATTATCGTTTGTGCATGTGTGTGTGTTGATTCCGCTGCGCCACGTTGTTCCTAACATTTCTATTAATCAAGCAACCTACTTTTGAGGTTCTATCATTCGGCTACTAAGTTTACATTTGATGGGATTCGGGACCTGATTATGGGAGAAGATGCCAGACGCAGAACTTCAGGTGAATCATCAAATACTTTGCTTGTTACTGACGGCAGAGGTAGAGGGAAAGATCGGGGCAGTGGGAGCAGGAGGAGTCAGTCAAAGATTCGTAAGGATGTGATATGCTGGAACTTTAAGGAAGCGGGACACTTTAGGAATCAGTGTCCGAACGCAAAAAAAAAAGTGAATCAGGTTGAAGTAGAAGGTGACGCGTTGATTTGTTGCGTAGAGGATGCTATAGATTCATGGGTGATGGATTCTGGTGCTTCATTCCATGCTACCCACAGTAGTGAGGCATTGCAGAATTTGAAAGAAGGGGATTTTGGGAAGGTAAGACTGGCGAACGATGATGTTCTTGAGGTTACAGGCATGGGTGACATAGATATGAAGACTTTAACCGGTTCATGGACTTTGAAGGACGTCAAGGTAATTCCAAGTTTAAAGAAAAGGTTAATTTCTGTTGGACAATTGGATGAACAAGGACACGAAGTTATGTTTGGGAACAGTCAATGGAAGGTGGTTAAAGGTAATCTTGTCATGGCTCGAGAGATGAACCAAGTAATAAGTTGTATTTGATTGATAATAAGAGAAGTTACAATCAACCCTTTATATACGGAATAAAGTTACACTTATCCACCATATAAATCCATAAATAAAAGTAGATAAATGAACAGTCTAACATTCCCCCGCAAGCTGAGGGCGAGGAACGACCTGAAGCTTAGACCGTAAAGATAAAAAACGATGTGGCGATAAGGGTTTCGTGAAAACATCAGCTATTTGGTCTTCTGTGGATATGAACTGAACATGTAGTATGCCTTGTGCTACCTTCTCTCTTACAAAATGGAAGTCTACCTCAATATGTTTTGTGCGAGCATGAAACACGGGATTGGCGGATAAATATGTAGCACCCAGATTGTCACACCATAGTGTGGGTGAGACTTTGGGGGTGACACCGAGTTCATGTAAGAGAGCTTCTAACCAATTGAGTTCCGCGACCGTATCTGCAAGAGCTTTATACTCGGTTTCAGAGGAAGAGCGAGAGACCGTGCATTGTTTGCGAGCAGTCCACGAGATGAGGTTAGATCCCAAATAAATGGCAAAACCCCCCGTGGACCGACGGTCGTCTAGACAGCCGGCCCAATCAGCGTCTGAATAGGCGCGCAAAGAAGTAGGTAAGTGAGCATCAGTGAAGGCATGAAGAGTAGCTCCCGAATCATGATGAATGAGGAGACCGAACTCAGACGTGCCTTTTAAATATCGCAGAATCCTTTTCACAGCAGCGCAATGATTTTCAGTTGGAGCATGCATGAACTGACAAACTTTATTAACAGCAAAGGTAATGTCCGGGCGCGAAAGAGTGACATATTGGAGGGCACCTACCGTTTGGCGATATTTGGCTGCATCAGGAAGAAGTGGGCTGTCTCCGAGAGATAAGAGCTGAGATGTACTCATAGGAGAGGCAACTGTTTTGCATTCAGAAAGGCCTGATATATGTACTTGCGCTGCGATAACACAAGATTGTGACTGGTAGGAACAACCTCAATACCTAAGAAGTAGTGTAATGTACCGAGATCCTTAATGGCAAATGTGGAACCTAGCTGATGAATGATGTTGTTGATAGCCTGATCGTTGTTACCCGTGACAATGATATCGTCAACATAGATCAACACATAAACAAGTATACCTCCGGTTTGTAAGATAAAGAGAGACGGATCAGTTTTAGATCCACAAAAACCAAACTGCTGAAGTGTGGTAGACAATCGATGAAACCATGCTCTTGGAGCTTGTTTGAGCCCGTACAACGATTTGTAGACTAGACACACATGGTTTGGCCGAGTGGGATCACCAAAACCTGGGGGCTGCCGAATATAAACAGTTTCATCCAGATTACCGTGGAGAAAGGCATTTTGGACATCTAATTGCCGAAGGGACAATTTGTTCATGTCAGCAAGAGACAACACTACACGAATGGTCGTTGATTTAATAACCGGGCTGAACGTCTCGTAGAAATCAACAACGGGTTGTTGCCGGAAACTTTTGGCAACAAGTCTGGCTTTATAACGGGCGACCTTGCCATCGGGATCTTTCTTCAACCTGTATACCCACTTACAATCAATCACATTAGTATTTTTGACATAAGGGACGAGTGACCATGTTCCATTCTTAACAAGGGCATCGAACTCTTCAGTTATGGCGTTGCGCCACTCAACAGATTTGTTAGCGACGGTAAATGTGGTAGGCTCGGTCATAGGGGTGGGGGTGACAGAAGTGTGATATGAGGATGGATTATAAGGTGTGGGCCATTTGGGATTAGGGCGAAGGTTGGCGGGTCTGGTTTGGACAGACGATGGTGGTGGTGGGGGCGGGGGTGGTGGTGGTGCAAGTGAAGTTTGGGTTCGGGCAGAGGATGGTGAGGAGGGTGGTGTAGGTGTAGTTTGGGCTGTGGCTGGAGAGGCAACAAAAGTAGGTGGTGTAGGTTGGGCAGTGGGAGGTGGGGATTCTGTTGGAGAGGGGATTGCAGGTGGGGGTTCTGTTGGAGAGGGGTGTAGGGGTGGGAAAGTTGGTAGGAAAAGAGGATATGTAAGGATCAGTAGGATTAGGAGGTAAAGGGGAAGTAGGAGGTTCAAAGGGAAACACTTCCTTATTAAAACGAACATGTCTAGCGATATAGACACGTTCAGTGGCCAAATCCAAGCAGCGATAATCGTGGTGAATAGGGCTATAACTAAGAAAGACACACGTAGTAGACCAAAAATCCATCTTGTTGCGATTGTAGGGACGAAGGTATGGAAAACATTAACATCCAAAGACACGAAGAAAAGAGTAATCCGGGTGTCGGTTGAAAACGTGTTTAAAAGTGGACTTGTTAGAGGAGACACGAGACGGTAGACGGTTAATTAGATAAACCGCTCTCAAATGCGAAGTTTCAAAATCGTCGTGGGAGGTGAGATTGAGCAAGGAGTGTGAGACCCGTTTCCACAACATGACGGTGTCGGCGTTCGACAACACCATTTTGTTCACTAGTGTGTGGACAGGAGCATCGGTGAATTATCCCGAGTGAGGTGAAGAATGGGGTTAAGTTACGAAACTCACCCCCCCAATTGGTTTGAACACTTTTTAATTTGGTGTTGAATTGTCGTTCGACCATAGTTACAAAGGTTTTAAATGTGGAGAAAACATCAGATTTTAGGGTTAAAGGGTAAATCCGCAAAAAACGAGAATGATGGTCAACACATAACAAGAAGAATCGGTGACCATCAACGGAGAGTGTCGGTGCAGGTCCCCAAACATCACAAAATATTAAATCCAAAATATTATTACTACGCAACGTAGACTCATGCAAAGATAGTTTGGAAGATTTTCCCAATTGACAAGGAGTACATAAAGATGTAAATAGTCTAGTAGAAACCGGGTAACGAAAAATAACTGAATGAAAAACAAGTTTATGAGGATGTCCGAGACGTTGATGCCAGATGGTGGATGATGCACGAGTGGCTGTGAAGGAACTCTGCTGAATGGATTTGAGTTGAGGAAGATGCATGCAGTAAAGGCCATTTTTACTTGGGCCATGAGTAGGGTAGTGCCTGTACGTTCGTCCTTCACAACAAAGAAGAGCGAGTGAAACTCAAAGAAGACATTATTGTCAAAACTAAACTGTTGAACAAATAGCAGGTTCTTTTTAATTTCGGGGACATGTATGTTTAATAGATTAAAGGTTTTGTTTGGGGAGGTAATTTTGGACGAGCCAATGTGAAATATAGGTAGAGGTTTACCGTCGCCAACGTGGAGTGAATAAGGGCCATAGTATGTTTTGGAGCTGTCTAAACTTGATAAGTCTGGGGTAACATGGCTGGTCGAGCCCGCCGGGAGATCCTAACATGCGCATCATTGGGGTTATCCAGGTAGGGTAATTCGGGTTGTCAATAGAGGACGACTTGTCGCCTGGGATTTTTTGTGGTGGGCAGGGAATTGTTCCATCCACATACCCAAAAAGGTTGTTTGTTGTTAGGAATGGCAGGATCATAGCCTTCCAGAACCCGTAGTTTGTGGGTGATAAAGTAAACGGGAATTTGTGAGAGTAATGGGCATGTTTGTCGGTAGAGGAGATAACAAGAAGTAGAGCCATATGTAAATCATAGGTTTGATCGGAGAAGAAAGGTACTTAACGGTGGTAATTCCGGTAACCGCAGGGCAGTCCGATGGTTGTAGTTTGATCAGTTGGAAGGTTGGATAGTTGATTGGTTTCTTGGCTCTGATACCAAGATGAACCAAGAAATAAGTTGTATTTGATTGATAATAATAGGGTAGCGTTTGGTATGCATGAATGAGAGGTGGAATGGAATGGACGATTACGAGGGAATACAAAAAATGGTGTTTAGTTATGGAATGGAATCACCAATTCCACAAGGAATGTCATTCCCTCTAAATCACTCAAATTCATTCCATCCACCCCTTTGTTTTTTTTTTCATTCCATCCCCTCTTTCACCCTTCATCACCACCACACCCTCCTACCACCACCACCACCACCCACCACCACCTCCCACCATCGCCTCCACCACCCACCACCACCACCGCCGCCTCAACCACCCACCGCCATCTCTCGCCGCCACCACCGCCGCCACCCACAACCACACCACCGCCACCACCAACCCCCACCTCTCACCGCTGCCGCCACGACCCACCGCCATCACCACCCACCACCACTGTTGCCTCCTCCACCACCCATCACCACCACCACCTCCTACCATCGCCACCGCCACCCCCCACCGCCATCACCCACCGTCATCCACCACCACCCAATACCACCACCACTCACCACCGATTTTATTACTTCGTCTTTTCTAGCCTTCCAAACAACATAAAGTAATGATTTATCTCATTCCCTCATGGTAACCAAACAAGACATTGGAATGGAATGGTCCATTTCATTCCTTTGTCCATTCCATTCCCTCGTTCATTCCATTCCCTCATCCATTTTATTACCCCATACCGAACAGACCCTAAGAGTTACAATCAACCCTTTATATAGGAAATAAAGTTACACTTAACCAGCATATAAATGCATAAATAACAGTAGATAAATGAACAGTCTAACATCGAGGAAGAAAGAGAGGTTCGCTTTATATGGTCAATATACCATCTGAAGGAGAGGTTATCCCGGTTCCAAAAGAAAACAAAGTCCGGTTCACAAAATCTCGTGGGCAGAAAAGGGTTTGCTTTGCAAGTGAGCAACCCAGAGGCAAAGTGAAGAATCAGGATGAACGAGTTCGGGAGGTTAAACCTGGTTGAGGGCATAATGACAGTGGGAGCACAAGTTGTGTTTCATTTACAACTTCAGTGCTACAATGGGTAAAGAAGACCAACATTCTGACCGGAAAAGTCTCTCCAGTGGATTACTTGCTTATGATGGAGAATGTGGGTTCTCAGGATGTTTCAGATGCCAGCAGTGTAACAGGCTCGTTTCAGTGGGAGCAGGCAGGGGCAGAGAACGAGTCACTGGTCGTGACTGATGAGTTGAAGCTCGGGGCAGCTTCAACGTGCCTTCAGGTTAACTGATGAGAAGGCTGATGCAACTAGTGGTAAGGAAGATTACAAGAGGTACAAGATGAAGAAAGACGGTGGAGCGTAGTTTGAGCCTCCAAATGGGAGATTGTTGGGTGTAGAGTTTCTTTTGGGGCAACTGGCTCTAATGGGCTCTACATGGGTTGGGCCTAACTTGGAAATTAAGTTACTAACCCTGGATTATTAATCTCTATATATACATCATATGTACTTGTAATTCTTTGAGCACAGAAATAATATAAACCCTAGTTGCAAAGTGGATGTAGGTCAGTTTAGACCGAACCACTATAAATCTCGTGTTCGTGTTTTTCCCGTATTCGTGTTTGTGTTCGTGTTCGTGTGATACCCAACAAACCTACCCACCCCACCCCCTAAAAAACCTAAATCCCCCACCCCTCAAAAACCTAAATCCCCCCACCCCCCAAAAAAAAAAAAAAAAAAAACCTAAATCCCCCCACCCCCAAAAAACCTCGACGAGCAGGTTTCAACCCCGCTGGAATGACCTCAATCAGAGTTCGTTTGACCCAGTTTCGGTTAAAAAGAAATAATTTCTTAGGCTTCTTTGCGAAAATTCACTTCTTATTTGAACCTCCCCCTATATATATATAATATAGGGAATGGATCATTTGAGAACTCTTAAATAATTTGAGAACTTGGGTAGAACTCGTCAAAAAACCAATCTAAACCATTTTTTTTTGTTTGTACTATCTTTAAAGTTAGAATACAACATAAAAAATTGAATTTATATATGTAAATTTACATGTATGAATGTATTAAAAAAAATCTACACATGTGTAAGTTTACCACTTACACATGTAAGTGGTTTTAGGCTTTTCGGGGTGGGGTCATAGTTGTCAATAGCGAATAGCGGTAAATAGCGACAAGCAACCTATACGCTACGTAGCGAGTAGCGGTAAATAGCGGGCGCTATTTCACGTTTAGCGATACACTGCTAGAAATTTTTAGAAATATTTTATATTCAAATATTGTAGGATTTGTAGCAATTATAATCAATAACCATCTAAATCTTCATATATTAGGGTTATTAGCAACCCTATTTATATTAATCAAGTAAAAAACTGGTTAAAAACATAAAAAAAATTAAAAAAAAGGGAATATTCGCTATTTGGTCGCTATGTCGTCGCTATTTGGAAATAGCGGAAGTCTGTCGATTCGCCATGTAGCGCGCTATAGCGCGCGCTACAAGCGCTATTGATAACTATGGGTGGGGTTGGAGGGGAGTTTAGGTTTTTAGGGGTGCGGGTGGAGGGGGTTTAGGTTTTTTGGTCCGGGTTAGGGTTCGCTGAGACGGTTCCAACGCCGCTGGAATGAGCTCAATCGGAGTTCGTTTGACCTACTTCTTAGCATTTCTTAGCGAAAAACCACTTCTTAGTGGAACCTTCCCCTATATATACATATTTCTTAAGTGTGCTCTCTTTTTTGCATGGGATGTAATTAAGATAGGGACTAGAAAATTACACGTCTAAAACAGAATGGTACTCAACTCGTAAAGAAGCCTAAAACATATCTAAAACCCCTAAAAATGATAACTTTATATTGTGCACCTAAGTTACAAAGCCCTCGCTTTTTAACCGACTTGCGCCTTGGCCCAAGGCTTATCCTTTGCTCCTTGAGGGCGACTTTGACAACATAGGAAGAAATAGGCTGCGATCCAGAGAAAGATGGAAAAAACTCACGTAAACTCCTTATTCTTGTTAGTTAAAACTTGCATACAAGGACCCTTTAAATAAACTCATTAACCTAACCCTAACTTAACCTCCAAGCTAAATAATCTCCTAAGTTAAACACGCCAAAATAGACCCGATGGCCCATACTATAATATAAACCATACCAAATAAATGAACTTACCCTAGGGCCTAAACACCAAACAAACGAAAAATACCGACCCAAACAAAAATAAACTCAAAACTTACTAAATGACCCCTCCAACTATTTAACCTTGACAAGATTAGTCCAACACTTGCAAGAGGCGCTTAGCTTAAATGACATTTTATTATCCATTTCAATTTCGACCCTTTTACTTCTAATTAGGTCTATTGGGGTTATAGTTTATCTCAAATGAGTCAAATGAAGATAACATATCCCAAAGGAAACATGTCAAATGGATCGAACACGTCAAATGAGTGGAATTCATGTTAAGTGTATTTTATGGCGTATAACCTCTTCAATGGTTTTATTGTAAATTACTAATGTGGTAATCTATGCAGTCGATATCGCCGATATATCGGTCCTATGCAAAATATGGGTGCAAAATATCGGTCCCGATATTATCGGTGATATTTACCTAGATATCGTCGGGATTTTGATTCCAAAATATTGGTTGTCTCACCGAGTTTCTCGGTTTACTAATCTTGGCCCTTTTTTTAACATTTTTCTGCCCCAAAGCGAAGCCCATTCCCCTTAAAAAATGTTGGCTCAATGCTTTGTACCCTTAGCCAAAACCATCAAAGTAAATGCCCTAACTCCCTAATACACCCACGTTCGCATTTCGCAAACCTGCTAGATCATGTTTCTAATATAAAATATTGACACTTTTTAGTTTTGACTTTTGATTTGACTATTAATATTAATATTATATATATATATATATAGGGGAGGGTTCCTGAGAAAACCACATAGTTAGGCGAAAACCGAGAAAACCACTAAAAAAACCAATTTTAACCAATAATTTAATAATATTTATTTTTTATTTTATTTGTATTTTTTTATAAGAGTATCAATGTAATATTACACATTTTTACCATTTTTTTTTAAATATTGGCTTACGTATACGTAACCCATAGTGTTACGTATACGTAAGCAGAAAACAAAAAAATGCGGTTACGTATACGTAACCCATAGTATTACACATTGTTGTAGTGGTTTTCTCGGTTTTCGCTTAACTTTGTCGTTTTCTCTTGATCCCTCCCCTATATATATATATATATATATGTATATATATATATTTATGTTTATGCATGGTATAAAAATTACCGATATCCCACCGCGAGAACCGATATCTCAAATATCGGTCCTTGACCGATAACCGATATTTTTCCCCGTTAACTGCATAGGTGGTAATATAGATTTTTTTTCTTCATATATTTAAAACATTGATTTCTATAATTTTGTTTAAAAACTAGATAAGAAGTGTTTTGTGGGTCAGAATGACCCAACCCGACCCATTTCAACATGTACTAAAACTCTCCATTTCGACACAAACTCGTTACCCAACCTGTCCATTTGCTATCTCTACAGTTTATACAAAAGTAATTAGAACTCTGAGCTATTACAATATGCATAGTACAATATACCTGAACATATATAAGGACTATCGGAATGCTAATAATCAAGCATTAAATGTCATTTTAACATTATAATATGCCAGATTTTTGCAAGACATGAAATTTGTGGTTTTGTTATTTCAGGAGGCTCTAATGAATGCAATGAATGATGAACTCCCGAGAATCCAGGAACAAGTTTACTATGGACAGATAAATTCTCGCACTGACATTCTGGACAAATTTTTATCTGAAAGTGGTATTCAACGCTACAACCCACAGGTTAGTGTTTCTTAACTATACTTGAATTACTTTATTAAGTTTCTTGGTTTTTGATGGAATTCTGGACATATAGTGGGGTGTTAGTTTCATATCATAATTACTATACAGATTGTTGGAGACAAGGCGAAGTCTAAATTTGTTTCTCTGACTGCATCAATCGTTGGGGAAGAATCACTACTAAATAATATTGAATATTTACACTCTACTGGAAGTAAGATTTCTGTCAGTTCCCACATCTGATATTTACAAACCATTGAAGTTTTGCATTCTTATTTATCTGATATGTTCCAGCTATTGATGACTTGAAGCCTGTGACTCATCTTCTTGCTGTTGATGTCACATCAAGAAAAGGGGTTAAGTTACTCCACGAGGGAATACGTTATCTGGTAAACTTCCATGACTGTTTTTCATATGTTATCCATTTCATTTTTGGTTCTCTTCATATAAATTTCAGCCTTTGATGCACACACCATTTTTGTTCATACGATTTAACAATAGTTCTAGATATGTTGTAATGATTTAGCATGCATGTTAAAGACACTTAACGATTTTTCACAGATGGCAGGTTCTGCAAGTGCTCGGGTGGGTTTTTTAGTTAATTCAGATTTCAATTCTGATTCATATAGTTTCATCTTGATGAAGGCTTTTGAAATCACAGTCACCTCATATAGGTATGAATTTTGATTTAGCTAAATATCTGCACATTGTTGCTATAAATCTCTTCAAATTCTCACACTTGGGATTGAAAAACATCTGATTATTGACATACTTTCCCTATCTTCTAGTCATAAGAAACAAGTATTAAACTTTCTGGACCAACTATGCTCGTTTTATGGGAATGAGTACATGCTTGGGTCTTCTCAAAGCAGTCAAGCTCTTCTGGATAAGATTTCTGATCTTGCTGATGCAAATGGGATACAATCTAAAGGATTTATGTCCGCTCTTTCAGAATTTTCTGTTGCCAAATTTACAACTCATATGAAAAAGGTACATGAAAATTTATAGTTTACGTCTTGAAGGTTAATAAATTTTATAATATTCTTGTTTGCATTTTAGAAATTTAAAAAACATCATAACTAGGATGATTCTGTAACATTCTAAGTTGACTTGGTGAAAGGCATTTTTGTAAAGGAAAATGATCTCGATACATTACTTTAGCCTAAATTTGTAATATGGTAATGATGAAATGAACATTAAACCAAAGGAAAATTGAAGAGAGATTTAACATAAGAAATTTGGGTGATTTGCCCTCTAAACCATCATATTTGGATTTGCAACATTTTGGACAAATTATAAACTCTTACATGAAAAAGCCTGACTTGGCCTCGTGTTTTTGTTTTCAAAATATCTCTTTTTTGCATATTACCGAGGGTGATTGTTTGCAAGGAAAAACCTAATAGTGGTTCAAAAAGTCAATTACTCTATGGACTTTATTTAATTTAAAGTTCCGTGATTTCTCATATAAGTTTGGCTTATTCTTTTATATTGATGTGCTATTAACATTTCTCAATATAACCTGCAGGTGGGTCAATTTTTATATGGACAAGTTGGAATTGAGAAAGGCGTTAATGCAGTCATTACCAATGGAAGGGTGTGTTCCTTTTCCCCAATCTGTACTTGTTTCTTATTAGGAAGTGTGGATTCTGCTAATTATAATTTACTTGGTTGCCCTTGGATAGGTGGTTCATGTCCCTGATGCTGTAACATTTTTAAGCCAAGATTTGCATCTTCTTGAATCTGTGGAATTTAAGCAAAGAATAAAGCATGTTTCTGACATCATTGAAGAGGTGGTGTGGGAGAATGTGGACCCTGATACGCTTATGAGGTTTTTTTGTTTACACATGTTTTCTGTTTATATATATATATATATATATATATATATATTAGAGGTAGCAAAATGTCGGGTATTGGTTTGAGATGGGATTAGTGTTGGGTTCGAAGGCCTTTAGGCCAATGAGGGTTAAGTTGGCTAGTAGGGCCGGCTTAGTTTCTAAACAGGCTTACTATTTGGGTTTCTTGTTCCCTAAGTTGTTTAACCTAATTGTTCTCTATTTAAGCCGTGTCTATGTAATTGTAAAAGGTGTGCACTGAAATATAATAAGATCCCTAGTTGCAAAGTGGATGTAGGTCTACCAACCGAACCACTATAATTCTTGTGTTCTGTTTATTGCTTTTTTGTGTGTGTGTGATTGTGTTCCGATGCGTATACCTAACAACTGGTATTAGAGCTTAGGCTCTCAATTCTCTGTTCGATCTTCCTACCTGTCGATCGTGTATAAGAGATTTAATCATACATCACGTTCGCGATTAGGGTTTCTGGTAACCCTGAGTCGCCGTCGCCGTTCTCTGCCAAGCCGCCGTCGATTAGGGTTTCCACCCTTTGGGCCGCCGCCGCCGTCGTCGTTCTCTGCCCCGCCGCCGCCGACTAGGGTTTCCACCCTTTGGGCCGCTGCCGCGATTAGGGTTCAGTCCTAGAATTTAGATGTGGTACTACTAGGCTAGAGGGGCTATCATACTGGCGTTATCGAGGAGCGTTGCTTTTAACATCATGTCTGAAACCACGGCTCGTGGTATGATGTTGGCTCTCTCGAACATGTATGAGAAGCCGTCTGCTTCTAACAAAGTGTTCCTGATGAGAGAACTGTTCACGATGAGAATGTAAGAGGGAAGTTCAGTGACCGAGCACATTAACAATCTGATCTCACTGTTGGCTAGAATATCATCTGCTGGAACGAAGTTTGATAATGAGACCAAGGCTGTAATTTTGCTATCTTCACTGCCTGATAGTTGGTCTGGAACGGTGACAACTGTCACCAACTCTGTAGGGCCTGATGGTTTTACATTTGAAAAGATGCGTGACTTGGTATTGGGTGAAGATGTTCGCCGTAGGAATACTGCAGGCTCTTCTACCGAGTTGTTTCATGTTGGTAGGGGAAGGGATAATAGTAGGAATAGTGGGAGCAGCAAGGGTCAGAGCAGGAGCTCGTCTAAGGCTCGTCCTAGTGTGCGTTGTTGGGATTGTTATGAGAAAGGACATTTCAAGTGTCAATGTCCTGGAAAGAAAAAGGAAGAATCCGGGCAAAAGGAAGTGAACAATGTAGAAAAAGAGGTTGTTCGCTATGGTGATGCACTGGTCTGCGGTGTAGAATTTGCCACTGAATCTTGGGTCATGGATTCCGGTGCATCATTCCATGCTACCCATAGCAATGATGGCATGCAGAATGTTAAAGTAGGCGATTTTGGGAAGGTTAGGCTGGGAAATGGCGATGTTCATGAGGTGACTGGCATGGGTGATTTGGATCTGATTACTGCTCTGGGTACTACTTGGACCTTGAATGACGTTAGAATTTTTCCAAAGTTTGAAACGAAGTTGATCTCTGTTGGGTAATTGGATGAACAAGGTTTAGACGTGAAGTTTGGTGGTGGTAAGTGGAAGGTTCTAAAGGATAATCTCGTGATTGCTAGGGGATTCAAGAAGGGGTCGCTATACATGGTACCTGTTCCGTCTAAGCGACCACCCCTGTTAAGATGAACTCCAAAGTCGGGCTTGCCGATTCGACAGTTAAACGAGTCAAGTTTGCAGAAAGGGACTCTGGGACTTCAGGAAATTCTGTTGAGCGTATTCGGAGGTCTGAACGTGTACGGGATTTTGGTGATAGTGGGAGCACAAGGGGTGTTCCGACACAGTCTGGAAATCGACGTTGGGTTTGGAAGACTAAAATTCCGAATGAAATCTCTCCTGTTATGATTCTGCTAGTGGGGAGTGTTCCTCTGAGGATCCCTGTATCTGATGATTCGAGTCTATGGGGATCAGTTGGGATTGAGGATGTAAAGACGGGGTCTTTTGAGACTGGGTTGAAGCCATCTGGGGCTTCAACGGCTTGGTTTTAAATTGCGCGATGCGCTCCGATGCGTTTGGTCCCAAAATCCGATGCGCGATGCGAGCGCATCACGTATGCGATGCGCTCTTTATTAAAAAGTACTAAAATATTATTTATACATAACAAGTTGTAAAAACATACTTAAACAAAAAAGAAGTCATACAATTAGAAGATAGAATTTCATTTTTTTTTGTCCAAATGACTAAATGAGGCATGCTAAAATACTTCCAAAAGCACAAAAAAGCATACTAAAGTATTTCCAAGAAAGAAAATGTTGAATAAGCCAAGGAAGAACCTACAATAAGAAGATAGAATTTCAAAAACCCAAAAAATCTGCCAAAAAAACCCAAAAAATCATAGTTGCGCGCATCAGAGCGCTACATGCGAACACCGCATAATGCGAGCAACGGCGCAATATCCACGCATCATGTAATCGCTACGCATCAGGTGCAGCGATGCGCCAACTCCAGCGCTACGGCGCAAAACGCATTATGCGCGCAATATGCGCGCAATTTAAAACCAAGTTCAACGGGCCCATCAGGTTACTGATGTGTTTGGGCCGACTGCAACTAGGTGAAATTGGGATGTGTAGATTGAAGTTGGATTGTTCATTGGGAACTGTACCAAAAAGACTTCTGTTTCCGATTACTGTTTACTAGAAGACATGGACTGCTGTGTACTCATTGGCGCACTTGGTGTTTATCGCAAGGCCTTCGAGTGGGAGATTGTTGGATTCGAAGGCCTTTAGGCCAATTAGGGTTAAGTTGACTAGTAGGGCCGGCTTAGTTTCTAAGCGGGCTTACTATTTGGGTTTCTTGTTCCCTAAGTTGTTTAACCTAATTGTTCTCTATTTAAGTCGTGTCTATGTAATTGTAAAAGGTGTGCACTGAAATATAATAAGATCCCTAGTTGCAAAGTGGATATAGGTTTACCGACCGAACCACTATAATTCTCGTGTTCTGTTTATTGCTTTTTCGTGTGTGTGTGATTGTGTTCCGCTACACCTAACAATTGGGTTGACACAGGCTGTTTTTAGTACTGGTCGGTATTGGCCTGCAAAACCTTTTTAAAACACAATTTACTTTCAACCCATTTGACCCATTTCCCTTCTAGCTAATGTTTTGGCCCATTTGCCTTCTATCTAAGTTTTTGACCCATTTGACTTGTTAGGGATAAACCATAACCAAGTCAACCCTCATAAGTTAGTGGGTCAGAAATATCACCACTTTGCATGTCTGACAAAAACATAATATCACCACTATGCATATATGACAAAAACTTAGTACCATGCCCATATTTACTGGTGTTTTTTTTTCTTCATATTGTTATATTTTGATATGCATGTGAAGTTGAAGTTTTTGTTTTCTTTTGAAATTTCGGCAGAAAATTCATGAGTGATATAATAATGTCCGTCACATCTTCACTTTCTACACGGGACCGAAGTTCTGAAAGTGCTCGTTTTGAGATGTTGAGTGCAGAACACAGTGCTGTTGTTATTGGTAGTGAAAATTCTACAATTCATATAGATGCTGTTATTGATCCTTTGAGCTCTTCTGGTCAAAAAATATCTTCACTTCTTCAGATACTGTGGAAATGCAGCCAGCCAAGCATGAGGCTCGTGTTCAACCCGCTGGTTAGTTTCTTATCCAACTTAGAAATCATATAAGGGGTGTTTGTATGCACATTTAAAAGTGGTAATGTGATATTGAATAATCAGAATCAGATAATCATCTGTAATGAAATGGGTTGTAGGTGAGAGTCTTTGAATGTGCTTTTGCTGTTTCAACTTGTAATAATGAGATAATCAGTTCTTTGAGTCTTTGGAAAATTCTGGTTAGCTAAAAAATTAATACAGAAAATCCCTCCATTTATACAACATTGCTTTGACTTTGCAAATAGCTTAAAGAATTTGATTGAGTATTTGTCAGATGTCTAAAGTACCTTTCAAATATCTAAACGTGTTCAACGTATTGACAGAGTTCCCTTGTTGATCTTCCGCTGAAGAATTACTACAGATTTGTAACTCCAACAGTGGTAAAGACCACCAACCAATCTTCACAGCACCATTTAAACTAATTTTCACATAATGGATATCAAAGTTCTTATGTTTGTGTATTTCAGGATGATTTCAGTAACACTGATTTAACCATACATGGCCCTAAAGCATTTTTTGCAAATATGCCACTATTAAAAACCCTTACCATGAATCTTGATGTTCCTGAATCTTGGCTTGTTGAACCTGTCATTGCAGTGTAAGTTTCCACTATTTGTGATCTTGTGATTCCACAACCAATAATTTCTTTCACTTGTTAAGTGCTTTAATTTTGTGTTTATGGGGGTATTTCAGCCATGACCTTGACAATATATTGCTTGAGAACCTTGGCGACACAAGGACACTACAGTCAGTTTTTGAACTTGAAGCTCTCATTCTTACTGGTAATCTTATTTTTTTCATCAAACATTTATATATTGTTGTCAACCCGAAACACTATGTTCTTAATTTTTTTTAATAATAAATGTGTTAAAACATGATTACAGAAATTCTATACTATTACAGTAGTAATCTAATTTTATTTAGTAAAGATATTTTGGAGGCCAAACTGACGCAAATCGGCCGGTTTGAGATTAATGCGGTTCGGTTCATAGTTTGGTTTGGTTGCTGACCAGTCCAGCTGACAGTTTGGAACTTGGAACCTGCCGTTTAGCCTTTTCCATATATACGTTTTCATTTTCTGTAATATGCAATTATGTATGAGTATTATACTCATGTACCATCGTTATCATTTTAAGAATTTTAATACAAACTAACGATTTTGAAATAAAAATGTTTTAAACCATCAAACCACTAAACTGCCCTGTCTGTCCAACCCACACAACCTGTCGGTTTGGCTTGTTGTTTCTGAAACCATGGTTAACGGTTTGGCCCAGTGTTTTTGTCAAAACCGGCCGAACCGGACTGTGAACACCCCTAGCTCTATGCATTTAAATACATTTCAAATAACTGTCGACATGTTTGACCCGTTCATTTGTTAAATCTTTTAGCTTAATCCTTTTGATCCATTAGAGATAAGACATAACCCAGATCCAAATGGGTTAAATCAAGATATTTTAGCTAAGGGAATGGCCGAACATGTCAAATAACATCATAAATCGCTTTGCAGAAAATGTAGACTATTACTGCAATACTATAGGTTATTAATTATATTTGACACATTAATTATTTATAAAGTAAATTTAAAAATGGACAAAAACTTATTGGTGGATCAACTCAACCTGTACGCGTTTTGGACTGCTCTCACTTTATTACCTCTATTCTTTATACTTTGGATTTGAAGTGTGTAATGTTGTGATGAATGAACTATTTAATCAGGCCATTGCTCAGAGAAGGAACATGAACCCCCACGAGGCCTTCAAATGATACTGGGAACTAAAAGGAATCCCCATTTGGTTGACACGCTTGTGATGGCTAATTTGGGTTATTGGCAAATGAAAGTGTCACCCGGTGTTTGGTACCTACAACTAGCACCGGGTCGAAGTTCTGATCTCTACGTTTTGCAAGACGGGCCTGAAATGCACTCAACAAAACGCATCACCATAGATTACTTACGGGGAAAACCAGTTCATCTTGGAGTTGTCAAGAAAAAGGGAAAAGAGCATGAAAAACTATTGATTCCCTCTGATGATGACGATTCTTCTAGGAAACAAGTTGGGTTTCCTCTATTTGTTTGTAAAATTGAAATCCCGCTTCAGGTTGTTTTTAAAACCAGCTTTGGTTGATATTTGCAGGGTGATCAAGAGCGTTGGAATTCTAATATTTTGAAATGGGCGTCTTCGATTATTGGTGGTAATGTGCACACCAAGAACAGTGGAAGCACTAAAGTGGTGAGTACTTTCATAACATTACACAGATACTTCTAAAGCTTACCTTTCCGTTAACATATTGATATATATTGTGTAGGACAATGTAAGCAAAGGGCGAAAGGGTAAAACGATAAACATATTCTCTATTGCTTCTGGACACTTGTGAGTGATTCATTCCCCCAAATCTTGGCTCTTCCTTGTGAATTTTGTCCAGTTTTTTTTTTTGTTTTTCATTTCAACTAGAGGTGTATAATGTAATTTGGTAAAAGACCGAATGATTCTTTCATTAAACAATACCGAAATATATACACCAAGATTGCTAATCACTAGCCTAAACTTAAGGAGCTATACAAGGAAAGAATACAATCAAATAAATACACAAGATAATTACTGTAGTATACAAAATTATATATATTCCGAAATATATATGGATATATTTTGGTTAATACGCCCCCACAGTCTAAGCTGTAGAAGAACGGAGGCAAAGAGTGGATTTGAAATGAGTGAACCGTTGTCTCGGGAGGCCCTTGGTGAAGATATCAGCATATTGATAGTCAGCTGGCATATGAAGAACTCGTAGGGCTTCGATGCAGACTTTTTCACGGACGAAATGGTTGTCGATTTCAATGTGCTTTGTCCGTTGATGTTGAACCGGGTTTTCTGAGAGGTAGACAGCTGAGATGTCACAAAATATAACAGTGGCTTCACGTATAGGAACATGTAGCTCAAGAAGAAGGTTCCGAAGCCAACTTGTTTCGGCTGTTGTGTTGGCCACACCTCGATATTCGGCTTCGGCACTAGATCTCGAGATTGTGGTTTGGCGTTTGGATGACCATGAAACAAGATTATCGCCTAGAAACACACAATAGTCGGAGGTGGAGCGTCTGGAGTCCGGACAAACCCCCCAATCTGCATCTGAATAAGCTATGAGTTTCAATGATTTGGAGGGGGTTATAAGCAGGCCTTGATCAAGAAATAGCCGGAGGTGGAGCGTCTGGAGTCCAGACAAACCCCCCAATCTGCATCTGAATAAGCTATGAGTTTCAATGATTTGGAGGGGGTTATAAGCAGGCCTTGATCAAGAGTGCCCTTTAGGTAACGCAGGATGCGTTTCATAAACTGGAAATGAGGTTCCCTTGGGGCATGCATAAACAAGCAGACCTGTTGTACTGCATAAGAGATGTCGGGCCGGGTGAATGTGAGATACTGTAACGCGCCAGCTATGCTCCTGTATAATGAACCATCAGATAGCGGAGCACCAGCCGTTGCACTAAGTTTTGAGTCAGTGTCGGCAGGAGTGGAACATGGTTTACAATTTTCCATGTTGGCACGCGGGAGAATGTCAGCAGCATATGATTCTTGTGACAGGAATAAACCCCCATTTATCTTGGTGACCTGGATGCCGAGAAAATGTAGGTTGCCAAGATCTGTCATTGCAAATTCAGATGACAAAGAAGAAATAATATCCTGTAATAATCTGTCATCAAAGGCCGTTAGTATAATATCATCAACATAAAGCAATAAGTAGGCCTTGTGGGATCCCTTTTTGTATACAAAGAGTGAGGTGTCACTAATTGTGGTTCGAAAACCACACTGTAAAATGAAGGTGGCAAATATTTGGTACCACGCACGGGGTGCCTGTTTAAGGCCATACAGAGACTTCTTCAGACGACAGACATGGGATGGATGTTGTTTGTTCACAAAACCGGGAGGCTGAAACATGTAGACAGTCTCTTTCAAGTTTCCATGTAGGAACGCGTTTTTGACATCAAGTTGATGTATTGGCCAGTTACGGGAGGTGGCAAGACTAAGGACAGTCCGTATAGTAGTGGGTTTGACCACTGGACTGAATGTGTCAAAACAATCAATGCCGACCTGTTGTGATTTTCCGTTAACAACGAGACGAGCCTTATATATCTGTAAAGTGCCATTAGCATGAAACTTGTGGCGAAATAGCCACATATAACGAATTACGTGTGCATCAACCAGCTCCCACGTGTTATTTTCTGTTAATGCCCTGTATTCGTCAGTCATTGCACTATGCCAATTTGGATCAGATTGGGCTATTAAGTGAGATTTGGGTATAGGGGAAAGGGTGTGAAAGGTGAGAGGTCCCTGGGATTTTCCAGCTTTAGACCTGGTGGTCATCGGGTGGGAGGAGGTGGGCGGTTTTGGCAGAGTAGGTTAGGTAGTGGTGTTGATGGGTGGGTCTGTTGGTGGTTGGTTTTGGGGTTCTCAGCCTCTTCGGTGATAGGTTAGTGGATAGGATGTGGTTGCGGGTATGGGGGAAGAGGAAGGTGGCTGGTCATGGGCTGTGGTGTCAGGTCTGATGGGAGAGGTGGGGGTTGTGGGAGACTGATGTGGGCTGGTTGGTGAGGCTTGGCTAGCAGGGGAGGAAGGTTGGGTTGGTTTGTGTGTGAATTGATAATTGGAGGGATTGGTAAACATGGTAGGGGAAGGGTCACTGTCCAGAAAAATGTAGTCATGGGTTATGGGAGTTTTGGAGTGTGGGAAAAGGGATTGATCAAATATAACATGGCGTGATAAAATGACTTTCCCGGTGGTTAGATCGAGACATCGGTATCCGCGATAGTTTGAGGGTACCCGAGAAAGATGCAAAGGGAAGAATGAGTGGCGAGTTTGTGTGGACGTGAAGCACAGCCGAAGACGCGAAGGTGCTCATAGGATGGGTTTCGAAGGTATAGGGCAGCGATAGGGGTTTGATTATGGAGGATCTTAGTGGGAAGGATGTTGTGTAGATAAGCGGAAGTGTGAACGGCTTCCACCCAAAATGTAGGTGGTAAGGAGGCATGAACAAGAAGGGATAACATTATCTCATTGATTCGGCGGATCATGCGTTCCGCCTTCCCGTTCTGTTGAGAGGTGTGGGGACAAGAAAAACGGAATTGAATGCCATTGGTGAGGGCAAATTGTTTGAATTGATTGTTGTCAAATTCACCGTCGTTATCACATTTATTAGTCGATATGTTTAGTTACAGTTTTGGCCCATATTGTATTAGTCAGCTGGCCCTAGTATTTGATGTATAGTTCTATATATAGGTCATATTGTATTACCTTTCCAACTCACAATTCAATACAATTCATTACCAAGTTTATCTACATTGGAAGGATTTGATTGGACGATTGAATTGAGTATGGACATACTTATAAAAATTTTGGAATTTGTTTAAGGTTTCGGATTTATATTTTAGTGGAAAGACCCATGTATATTGGGTGAAATCGTCTATTAGAATCATATAGTATTTATAACCGGTTGTACTAAGTATTGGTGAAGTCCACAAATCGCAATGCACGATATCAAAAGGTAAGAAAGTACAAGACGTTGACAACTGAAAAGGTAAACGCTTATTTTTAGCCAACCGGCAAGAATTGCAAACACGAGACCGACTTGTCTTATTACATGAAACTAAATGACAAGACGATAAAAAATCCACAACGGGAAGCCCCGGGTGGCCAAGTCGATCGTGCCAAAATTCAGAAACAGATGAAGCAATGAAACTTAATGCGGTGGCAGCGGGAGATGAAGAGGGAGCTGTGAGAGGATAAAGTGGGCCGTCACTGTTGTGACGGGTCAAGATCTTCCCATTCCTGAAATCCTTCACAGAGAAACCAAAAGGATCAAATTCCACAGAAGTAAAGTTATCAATTGTGAACTTTTTGACAGAAATCAAGTTTTTTATTATATCAGGGGTATAGAGAACATTATTTAAGCGCAGATTGTTTGGGTTATTTGGGAGGGTGGTATTACAGGATCCAAGAATTGGCATTTTGTGGCCATTTCCAACGAATATGTGCTTAATAGAATTAACATTGTGAGAAGTGGAACACATACCTGGGTTGGAAGAAAGATGATGTGTGGCACCAGTGTCCATGTACCATTGTGTGTCCCCCGGTTCTAGGGACATGGCCTGAAATGCAGCCCCTAATTCTGTTGGTTCCAGTGGGTTAACCTTCTAGAGATGGGCCTGTTGTTGACTGCGGGAGCCTGATGGGCCTGATGCCTTGTTTCCAGTGGGTTGTTGTGGCTGTTGGTTCTAGGGACCGTTTGGTCCAGCACCCCATGGAGAGGCCCAGCCAGGTTGCGTTGGGAATGGGCATGGGGGGTGGGGCCGGCCACCATGGGGCCCACATATTCTGTGTTGGGCCAGGATAGGGAGCCCGGCTGGTTCTGCTGTGAGCCGCGAGAGGGCTGGTTGGTGTTGTTGGGCTGCTGTGAGAACCTACCCGATTTATTTCCTGTGGACCGGCGTTGTCCCCCTTGACCACCCCCACGGTTATTGCGGTTCTGGTTGGAATTAGTGAACCGTGGGGCAGAGATTTGGGCCTGAGGAGGTTGTGTGTCATGGACAGCAGCAGCGACAGTTGGTTCGATATCTCGGGCAGCTTGGCGTTGTGCCTCAAGTTGAAGCATACTACAAGCTGTTTCCCAAGATGGCATAGATTGGTTTAGGTACGTACCGACATTGTCAAATTCCTGTGGGAGGCCACGAATAAGCTGAAGAACGAGTCTGTTTTCACTGACGGGACTTTCAACATCCGACAGTTGGTCGGCCAACTCTTTAAGTTTCTGACAGTATGCGTCCAGGGATGGCATAGACTTCAGTTTCAGATTGGTGAAGGCATGCTCGAGAGCAGCTGCTCTTGAGTCCTTGTTGTTCAAGAATAGATTCTTGATTCGGTTCCAAGCTTCCAAGGCTGTAGATTCATTTACGAGGACCCGAACGAGAAGCTCATCTGACAGGGTTCCATAGATCCACTGTAACACTATAGCGTCAATCTCAGTCCAAGAGTCAAAATCCGTGTCATCCTTTGCTGGGGGGTCGGTTCCATCAATGTGATGAAGAACCTTATAACCCTTGGCATGCAGATGAAACAGTTTAACCCAGGACGAGTATGAGACTTTCGTTCCATCCAAAACAGGTACCTTTTTCTGGATGTCAGTCACGGTATAAGCCGGATGGAGAGGGGTGTGCTCGGATTTGCTGGAGGAGTCATTTTCCGTCAACCATGACTGAAGAAAAGGAAGGTGAGTAAATAGGAAAAAGGAAAAGAATTGCAGGTTGGATCGGATTATAAGACACGAGGCGGCGGCTGGTGTCCATGGACAGAGGCAGCGGCGGCTAGGTCTTCTATGGTACAGAGCAGAGCTCTGATACCATGTAATTTGGTAAAAGACCGAATGATTCTTTCATTAAACAATACCGAAATATATACACCAAGATTGCTAATCACTAGCCTAATCTTAAGGAGCTATACAAGGAAAGAATACAATCAAATAAATACAAAAGATAATTACTGTAGTATACAAAATTATATATATTCCGAAATATATATGGATATATTTTGGTTAATATATAAGTTAAAACCGGTTTGGGTGAAAACAACCGTTGAAAAAGGACGGTTCAGGTTGACCCGGAACATGTTTTTTCAAATTTTTTTTATTAATTATTAGTGCTGATGAAAAAAACTATATTGTTACACCGTTAACTGAATCTTTTGCATAAAGTGATTCAAGAGGTTGTATGCAATTAAAAGAACTCTTTTGGCGCCTATTGGTTTGTTTGGCCTGTTTGACCTGTTTTTGCCTATATAAAGTTACCCATTTGACCCTTTTTGTTTAAACAACACTTTTTGGCCCATTTAACCCGTTGGAGATAAATTATAATCCAAATCTACCCGTTCATAAGTAAATGGGTCAAAATTTCCACCTTTAGTTTTTCTAAGGCCTTTTATTGTGTGATTTATGCAGGTATGAGCGGTTTCTGAAAATCATGATTCTAAGTGTTCTGAAAAACACACAACGTCCAGTGAAATTCTGGTTTATAAAGAACTACCTTTCACCACAGTTTAAGGTTCAGTTCTTTCCAAAATTTTCGTCTTTCACTTTCCTCAACTTTTTCTAAAACTTAAATCTTGTCATCTTCATGCAGGATGTGATTCCACATATGGCCCAAGAATACGGTTTTGAGTACGAATTGGTTACGTATAAATGGCCTAGCTGGTTGCATAAACAGAAAGAAAAACAACGAATTATCTGGGCATATAAAATTCTATTTCTTGACGTCATTTTCCCCCTGTCTCTTGAGAAGGTATATAGCTGAAAATCACATTATTTTTATTTAAAAAAAAGAGTTATAATGTGGGCATGTGTTAAAAAAATGTGTATGTTTTTTGTAGGTTATATTTGTCGATGCGGATCAGATTGTCAGGGCTGACATGGGGGAACTCTATGACATGAATTTGAAAGGAAGACCTCTTGCTTATACTCCTTTTTGTGACAACAATCGGGATATGGACGGCTTTCGGTTTTGGAAACAAGTAAGTTTTCTTATGTTTACCCTAGAGAGTATGCTTTTAAATTGTTCAATAACACTAACATTTTTGAATTTTGTTTTAGGGTTTTTGGAAGGAACATTTACGGGGAAGACCTTATCATATTAGGTAGGATCATCATTTCTGCTTTATAACCCACACTGTTGAATGTGCAAATTCATCATATTAGGTAGGATCATCATTTCTGTGTCTTACGACCTGCAGTGCTTTGTACGTGGTTGATTTAATTAAGTTTCGGGAAACTGCTGCTGGAGACAATTTGAGGGTGTTTTATGAAACACTTAGCAAAGATCCAAATAGTCTTTCTAACCTCGACCAGGCAAGTGCAAATTCACCTACATTTCTCTGTGTTCCCCTTCCAGAATATAGTTTTAGCCCGTCTAGATTTGAACGTGGGTTATGTTTTATCTCTAAGGTAAAATAATTAGCTAAAGAGGAAACGGGTTGAATTCCGAAGGTGAACTTTTTAACGCGTATAATATCCTAAATCATTTATTTCAAGAAGCTGAAATTATTATTGAAATAATCTAGTTTTTGTAATACTAATATTTATAAATGAGTTATAATTTTGACAAAAGAGTGTTTCAGGTCAACTGTTTTGGTTTGTGCAAAAGATTACTCTTTTTGACCCATTATCCAACCCACATGGCCTGCCCATTTTGCCACCTTTAGCGAGAACAATGTGATTGCAAGACCCATACCATTCTTGGAATAACGTTTTTTAATTGAATCCTCATCGATGTTTCAGGATCTGCCAAACTACGCCCAGCACACAGTACCCATCTTTTCACTACCACAAGAATGGCTGTGGTGCGAATCTTGGTGTGGCAACTCCACAAAATCCAGAGCTAAGACCATTGATCTTTGCAACAACCCCATGACCAAAGAACCCAAACTTCAGGTCAGTCATACTTTTCTTGTTTGGATAAACTGATTATCATCATGTGAAGTCACCACAATGTGTGATAGAATCTGGGATTTTGATTGAATAATAAACAAAACAATCGGCCCGATTTCGAGAAGGGCAAGATCTCCGATTACAAGAACTGAAATTAATAAACTTGACAAGACACAAACGAAAGGAAATTATGCGGACTAATACTACTCCCAGATTACGGTTTTGCAACTGCTCCCACTACTCCTCTTAGCTACTCTTCGGGAACCGCTCATCATTGAAAGGGTCAAAGTAATTCCCGAATAACAACTCCAGCTGGGCTGATTGGAATTGGGCTGATTGGAGATGGGCTGACTCCCCTGGTTTGGGCTGTTTAGGTTTCCGAGTATATACTTTTATTGGGATTGCATCATTACTACCCACCCGGTAAAACGACTTGTCCTCAAGTCGAAAAGAAGGGAACTGGTCAGCGAAGAGGTCATAATTCTCCCAAGTAGCTTCCTTAGACGGACGGTTACACCAATAAGTAAGTAATTCCGAAGTTGGTTGTCCAGCTTTAGAAACCCAACGATGTGCTAAAACTGACTGAGGCTGAAGATCAATTTCCCAATCATTTGTAATAGGTAAAGCAGCAACAGGGGTCGCTGGAACTTGGCCGCGGGCTGGTTTCAGCATAGAAACGTGGAAAACCCGATGAATACGTGAATCTTGAGGAAGATCAAGTTCATAAGCCACTGAACCGACACGGCGACTGATGCGGTAAGGCCCGAAGAAACGGGGAGATTACTTTTCAAAACGGTGCTTTGCCAAACTTTTCTGACGATATGGTTGGATTTTGAGAAAAACACTATCACCCACCTCAAAAGATACATCCCGACGCTTTAAATCGACCCGAGTTTTCATTCGATCCTGAGCTTTCTTCAAATTCTCATGGAGTAACTTCAACATATCATCCCGGTCAAGCAGTTGGGTTTCCAATTCAGCATTTGCAGTCTCACCCAACAGATAAGGAACAAGTGGTGGTGGTTCTCTGCCATAGACGACAGTAAAGGGAGTGGCACGAGTAGAAGTGTGGAAACCTGTGTTGTATGAATACTCTGCCCAGTGCAGGAAGGAACTCCATTTGCGAGGTTGTTCATGAGCAAAACAACGAAGATAAGCCTCCAAACAACGACTGACAACTTCAGTTTGGCCGTACGTTTGTGGGTGGTAGCTGGTGCTCATTTTCAGTGTAGTTTGACACAAACGAAACAGTTCCTTCCAAAAGTGGCTCAAAAAAATGACATCTCTATCAGAAACAATGGATCGGGGAAACCTGTGGAGGCGGACAATTTCCCTGCAGAACAAAGATGCCACAGTTTTAGCTGTAAAAGGATGCGCCAGAGGAAGAAAGTGAGCATATTTGCTCAAACGATCCACGACCACCAACACTGAATCATAACGTTGAGAAGGAGGGAGCCCCACAATAAAATCCAAAGAAATGTCTTCCCATATTTTGGCGGGTATCGGCAAGGGTTGGAGCAGCCCAGCAGGGGATAACGACTCATACTTGTGACGTTGGCAAATCAAACATTGTTGGACAAAAACCCGCACACCTGTCTTAAGTTTGGGCCAATAAAACTGAGCAGTGACCCGTTTGAGGGTTTTTAGAAACCCACCATGGCCCACCAAAGGTGTGTCATGAGCCTCGTGTAAGATTTTCTCGCGAAGGGCCGTGTTACCAGGGATGACTAGCCTACATTTGTAAAGTAAGTGCTGACCAGCCATTGAAAAACCGGGACAAGAATTAGGATATGTACCTAATTGTTGTAAGATAGGCTTGGTAAATGGGTCAATCTTTAGCCCTGCAAGAATGTCATTAGCATCCAGACAATACGGTAAAACCAGATTAAGTTAGGTAGCTGCAGACGGCCTCCAGGATAGGGCATCTGCTCCCCTGTTCTCTTTTCCGGACCGGTGAATTATTGAAAAGTCATAAGGCATTAATTTCAATAATAGCCGTTGTTGCTCAGTAGTAGTAATACGCTGTTCAAGGAGGAATTTAAACGTATAATGGTCTGTGCGGATGAAAAAGTGGCGGCCGAGCAGATAATGGCTCCATTTTTGGACAGCTAAAACCAAGGCAAGCAATTCTCTGTCATAGGCTGATTTAAGGCGACTGGAGGGTGAAAATCCTCGACTGAAATAGGCAATTGGATGATCTGCTTGTGTGAGAATAGCGCCTACCCCATCAGAAGATGCATCACACTCGACTGTGAAAGATTTGAGTAAAATCCGGCAATCGAGGGTATTGAATGCCGTAAGAGCCTCCTCATTCCACACGAACCTGTCCTTAGTGAGGGCTGTTAAGGGTCTGGCAATTACCCCATAATTCCTGACAAAACGTTGATAATACCCGGTGAGACCCAAAAAACCACGTACCTCACGAACTGTAGTCGGAATTGGCCAGGCTTTGACTGGCACAACCTTCTCATGATCAACCTGTACACCAGCTTGGCTGATAATATGCCCCAAAAATAAAACCTGACTTTGACCGAAACAACATTTTGAAATCTTTGCTAAAAACTGAAACTCAGGGAGGAGCTTTAGTGTAGTTTGCAGTTGTTGAATGTGTTGCTCCTGGTTTTGGCTATAAATCAAAATATCATCAAAGAACACCAGGATCAATCGACGTAAATAGGGGCGAAACAAATCATTCATAGCAGCCTGAAAAGGCGACGGAGCGTTGGTCAGCCCAAAGGGCATCACTTTGAACTCGTAATGTCCTGAATGGGTTCGAAAAGCTGTTTTTTCGATATCGGTTGGGTTAACTCGGATCTGATAATAACCCGAACGTAAATCAAGTTTAGAAAAAACCGTGGCACCATATAGTTCATCCAACAGCTCATCGATGTTTGGAATTGGGTACTTATCAGCAATAGTTATCTTATTGAGGGCTCGGTAGTCAACACACATTCTCCACGAATTATCTTTCTTTTTCACCAAAAGCACCGGGCTAGAAACAGGGCTGTGGCTTGGTTGTATGAAACCAGAAGTAAGTAGGGATTTCACTTGTGTTTCAATTTCTGTTTTCTGTGAATGTGGGTATCGGTATGGACGGATATTAGGTGGTGAGGAGTTTGGAAGTAAAGGGATGGAATGGGTATGGGTACGGAAAGGGGGTAAAGAAGCGGGTTCCTGGAAAACGGCTGGGTGGTTGGAATTTCAAGGGAAAGGTCAGGGTCAATGGCAAGATGTTGGAATGTGGCGGACTTTTGAGGGCCGGACGTCACCCCTTGCAGCTTATACTTTTTCCCGTTAACAGTAAAAACAAGGAACATCTCTTTCCAATTTGCCTCGACCGTATTTAAAGATGCTAACCATTGAATACCCAATACAACATCTGCCCCTCAAATTGAAAAAGGATAAAAATCCTGAGTGACTTCGAGATCAAAAACCTGTAAAGTTACATCTCTGCATACCTTGCTGCACCGAATAATATCCCCATTGCCGATTTGTACTCTGAACGGAGTGACAAGCTGAGTGGCCAAATTAAGCTCACGAACAATGGTATAAGAGATAAAATTGTGTGTGGACCCACTGTCCACAAGGATTAGAACTTATGTAGAATTAAGAACGCCATGAAGTTTCATGGTAGTTGTATGAGACTTACCCAAAATGGCGTGTAAACTTATCTCGGCCATATCTTCTAGGTTTAGAGTTGAATCAACCTCTTCCGGATCCCCTTGGTTTTCAGTCTCATCTACAGCTTCCAAAGCCTTGAGAGTGCCTGTTTTGCAGCGGTGCCCGGGACCATATTTATCCCCACATCTAAAACATTCCCCCCTCAGAAAACGGGACTGTTTTTCGCTGTCAGAAATGCGAAGGGGTGGTTTGAAATTGCTATTCGGTTGGGTTGTGGTTGTGGTGTGGGCTGTGGTTTGGGAGAGGGGTTTGGGGTTGGTTTGGGTTATTTTTGATTGGGCTGACCAGCTTGAACTCTTTCCTGGTCGGTTGTGGCTGGTCTTTGACTCATACTCTAGAGCAATACTCATGGCTTTGTAAACTGACCTTGGCTTATGAAGTCTAACATCTGCTTTTAGTTCCTCCTTTAAACCATGTAAGAAAACCCCTAACAAGCAGTGATCAGGCCAATTAGACACCCGTGAGGATCTTTTTGCAAACTCCTGGCGGTACTCTTGCACGGTACCTGTTTGCCTAATACTGCAAAGATGTTCGTCTGGATTCTGAATTCTGCAGGTCTGAAGTTCTTTTGAAGTGCACGAACCAAATCTTCCCAAATGTCGATTTCTTGGTCTGCTGTTAACCAAGAAAAAAGGTCCAGTGCGTCCCCTTCCAGGTACATTGAGGCTACATCCACCCTCTCCTCCTCCGGTATGTTGTAACGAAAGTATTTCTCCGCTTTGAGTATCCAACCTCTAGGATCCCCATCACTAAAATTAGGAAAATCAATTTTGTTGTAAGGTCGGTAGTTGCGATTAGAATTCCTGGACGTCTCTCCATCTTCGTATCTTTCCTGCCCTGGTCTTTCAACGCGGGCTTTCAGGGCTGCTAATTCCATCCGCATCGCCTCCATACCTTCCAGTTTTTGAAGAGATAGCAGCTAGTTGCGCTGCTAATGGGTCTGGGGTTGAACCGCTACCGTCACTCTGGGTATTCACCATGGTGTCTTCATTTTCCCGGCAATGGAACCAAATGATAGAATCTGGGATTTTGATTGAATAATAAACAAAATAGTCGGCCCGATTTCGTGAAGGGCAAGATCTCCGATTACAAGAACAGGAACTGAAATTAATAAACTTGACAAGACACAAACGAAAGGAAAATATGCGGACTAATACTACTCCCAGATTACGGTTTTGCAACTGCACCCACTACTCCTCTTAGCCACTCTTTGGGAACCGCTCTTGATTGAAAGGGTCAAAGTAATTCCCGAATAACAACTCCAGCTGGGCTGATTGGAGATGGGCTGACTCCCCTGGTTTGGGCTGTTTAGGTTTCCGAGTATATACTTTTATTGGGATTGCATCAATGTGTTTTAAAATATCATTTATAATTATCCAAGGAAGATTTTACCTATTTACTAGCCCTTCTTTTAACCTAATTTGAGAAATTTACTCCCATTTCACAAACATCATTTTTGGTTATTCATTTCTTAACGGATTTGAATTTGCCCGCACAGCTTGTTTTATTACAACTAATTAGCTATATAATTATGATCACGTAATCACTTTCATGGGTATGCCTGAATAGTTGTACCCTTGTTGAACTCAGGGTGCCAGAAGGATCGTGGCAGAGTGGCCAGATCTTGATCTAGAAGCAAGACATTTCACCTCAAAAATATTAGGTGAAGATGTGAGCCCAGTAGAAAAGGTGGTTAGCCCTCTGGTTCAACCACAAGTAGCTGAAGAAGATCTAGAAACAAAAGCTGAGTTGTGATTACACCTGCTTAGGTTAAGAGGTGGTTTGGTGTATCCCAAAATTAAGATTATAGATTTTTGTTCCTAAAAAGAGGACGATCATACCTTAATCTCACTCAAGACTCAATCTTGAATCTAACTGAATTTTGATCAATTTTGGTGACATATTTGGCATTGAATTGAATTCACAAATGTAGAATTGAATGCATGTCATGATTTATATTATAGAACAAGAAATTTTCATCATGGTTGTACTGTTGTTTGTACATTGCTCTGATATGATACAGAACACTTCTATACTTGTGTACTGCCTCCTTATGTTAGGTTAGGTGTTGTGTTAAGTTAAACACATCCTTCAACGTGTGTGTCATAACAGTAATACTCCCGCATTTTCACATTAAAAGACAATATTCTCATTGATTTGATGTTTTCGGTCTGGGTGTGAGTATGATGAAAATTTAGAGTAAATTACCAGCATGGTTCCTGTGGTTTGAGCAAAATTTTGGTTACGGTCCCTAAGGTTTTTTTTTGCATGCTCAGTCCCCAATCTTCTTGTTCTCTTTCAATGTTAGTCCAAATGACTAAAAGGGTTAACTTTGTATGTTAAGAACTAGAAGGGTTGAGCCGCGCGTTGCGGCGGGAAGTCTTGAACGATACCAAATACCTAAACGCATGTTTGAGAAACTTAAGGCATAAAAGATCAAAACGCGTGTTTGGGAAACATAAGGAATACGAAAAGTACAAAATGGGAAACATAAGGAATACGAAAAGTACAAAATAAAGTAAACACACAACGATCTTGATTAAATGTAAATCAGTGGAAAAAAATATATTAAGTTAACTTGAGAAAGAAATGGCAAAAAAAAACCTACCTAGGAATCGAACCTGGGTTAAACAGAAGAAATAAAGGAAGGATTTAAAGACAATGTCTCAACCATGTCACCAGCATTCCATTTTGTTTTTAATATAAGGGATAAGCCAGCAATACACACTTGTACTTTGATTGTTGCTTGAACCTCTTGTACTTTACTGCTCATCAAGTTGATAATTGTTTGATATAATAATGTGTAAAATTACCATTGGTTTAAAAAAAATAAAAATAGAAAGATGAAATAGAATATATACCAACCTTTTCTATTATCCCTTCGAATCTCTCTTAAAAATGAGAAAAAAATAAATAAATCTCCCGTAAGTTTATATTTTTGGGGCATTAACATATATTACCTTCTTAAGTTCCTTTTTTACATATTTACCCGACCTCAAAATTTAATTACATATTTCTTCTTCTTAAAACCTATATGTTACATATTTATCAAATTCATTTAAAATAATTTATTTTATTATTATTTTACCCTTAATGAATCTCATTCCTAAATATTTGTAAGGGCAATTGGGTAATTTTAAATTAATTGAGGAAATATGTAATTAAAGTTAGGGGTTGCAGATATATGTAATTTAGAAGTTTAATATAAGGAAATATGTAAAAAACCTGTATTTTTTTTGCTTTGTTATTAGTTCAATCAAAGACCGCCAATCTCGAACTTGGCTCTATCATGAGGGTTTGTGATCTCACAGTGGAATAGTGAGCCATACGAGAGAGATGACGTGTGAAATGGTGTTCATGTGGTGGCAACCAGAGAAGCACAAAAAAACCGGTTTGAAAAACCAAACCGGTTTCAAACCGAAAACCGAACCGGCCGTGAACCGGTTTATACCAAACCGGTTTCAAACTGGTTCAAACCGCCGGTTTAAAACCGGTTTGAAACCTATACATTTAAACCGGTTTAACCCGAACCGAACCGATTAAAAACTGGTTTCAAACCGTTTTTTAAACCGGTCAAACCCGGTCAACGGACCATCTCAAACCGGTTTCAAACCGGTCCGGTTTGAACTCAAACCGGTTTTGACTTTTTGTTGACCAAACCGGTTCGGTTCGATTTTGAACCGGTTCGGGTTAAAAAACCGTTTTGTGCACCTCGAGTGGCAACCGATAGTGTCACGGGCGACGACGTTAGGTTTTTAAGAGAGAGAGATACGAAGAGAGAGAGAAAAAGTGGGTTTGTCTTTTAGCTTCTTGTTGACTATTATTGACCAATTTTGACTTCTTGGGGGTCAATGCTGGGGAATGAATCGTCTAGAAGCTTGAATTCTTAGTGTTTTTGATAGGATTTAGCTTGATTTATATTTTCAACACCGAATAATCTGCAATTACAAAGTATAATTGTTTTAAGCACAAATTTCAAGATTATTATTCAATTAGTACCATAATGTGGGATTATTATGCATGTAAAATATGTATAAATGATGGCACATCAGTTACTGAGTACGTAAATGCCGCGTCTTGAACCCGACAAGTCGTCTCTTATACTAGTCTTTCATTATTTATTTCTTGCTAATTATAATTGTATATGTATTACGATACATAATCTTTAATTATTTATTTCACGTTTTTATTAATGTGTAAAACCCTAGGTCGGTTCAAACTCATACCTCGTGTCTAAATGTTTACGTTCTACGGAAGTAATTATTAATTCTCTAACAATAATAACAAAATATAATAAGCATCTTATAATGCTTGTCATGTCATATCACGTATTGGTAATGATTACACAATTAAGGTTGATCTACTGCGCGTCTATCGCAGTTTTATGTTCACGTACACGTACATCGTGTGTGATTGTCTAAATAGACTTTCAGGATTAATATTAGTATATAATATAACTAATTCGTTATCTTAAATAATTATACTGTCAAAAATTTTACGATAGCCGACGACTGACGTGTTTAACATTCTGAATCACGTATATGCTTCTACCATTTCGCAAGTTCTTAGAATTATGTAACAAGTTGTTAAACAGAATCGAGTGACTAGTTTAGATATTCGGGTTATCTAATTGGGCCTCCAGTGGGCTTGAATCCTTATTGGGCCTAGTCAGTTTGGCCCAAGATCTAGGTTTCTAGATTTTGAAATTTGCATGTGTCACACTGTAGTCCTAAATGTTCAAGCATGGTCCTCAAACGATGTACTTGAAACATCTAAGTAAATGTCAACTACAATTAGTTGGTAAGTAACATAGGTTTTGACATCAAACAGAGTTAAGTATAGTTTACAATTCAATATGTTCAAAGCAAGTTTAAAGCATATATGTGAAAACATACAAGGTTCCAAGCGTATAATCAAGTCATGTAATATGAAAATAGTTTACACAATCCAACTGATTGTTTCATGAAAAAGTAGTAAGATGTATATGTAACACCTGCCACAACAATATCCAAGATTTGACAAAAAGGTAAACCCTAGGGACTATAAGTGTAAATACCAAAGTCTAGTGTCAAAAATAAAAAATGTGAAAATTAAGTAGATAGCGGACCACTATCAGATCCTATAACGGTCCGCTGTGAGACAGAATTGGGTGGCGTACCGCCATCGACTAGATAACGGTCCGCTAGCCGCAAACCCAACCTCAATTTCCTGAGCTGACACGTGTCTTGTGACTCAGCACCGTGTCGGACCGCTATGACCTTCATAACGGTCCGCTAGTCGCAAAAAGAGGTTCAGTCCAATCAGATTTGGACATGTAGGGCTGACGTCATGTGTGGGCGGTAGCGGACTGCTACGCCCAAGCATAACGGTCCGCTACGGACCTGGTTTCACCCCTATAAATAGTTGAACGATTTCAATCGATTTCTCACACAACAAATCGTCCTTTACACCTTAAACTCATTCCAGAGCTTCCGTAAAAGACTCCCGACAATCCCGGTTCGATTCCCACTCGTTCTATTAACCGGTGTAAGAAGAAACGCTCGTAGAAAGGTCAAGATGCTAGAGGAACAAAACTAGGAAAATAGCTTATAAATTTTCAACTATAGAGGCTCATTCCTACTATAAAGGTGAATACTTTATCTCTTTCAAAACTTGTGTCAAACATTTTATTTGCAAAAATGGCCAAATAAAGGTTAACGAAGTAATGCTTAACGTTCTTCTACGAACCAAGCATTCAGGCTAGAGGTATACATAAAACTTGCAAGGGATACATGGGTCTCGGGTGAAATTCCCGGACTTCGACGGGTGCTTATCTTATAACAAATCTGGAGGCGTAGACCTGTCCACTGTTATAAGCTATAACGCCAGTGTATACTGTGGTGCGATTGAACAGGACGGGCCTGCTGAGTGTGTAGATTGAACATGAAGTTGTGATTATGAAATTAATACTTGTTTGTGCCAAATGATTTTATGTCAAGATATTGTATTCACCGGTATTCGCACTGACGTTTTATTTTCAAAATGTTTTCCAGGTAATGAATAAAATATGATGAGAAAGGAATATAGGCCAGGAAAATAAAGGATGGAATGCACGTAAAATTCTCAGGCCTCGTGTAAAGGGAGATCCTAAAAGAAAGGACCAGAGAATTGATCAACCCTGTGTTGTACTATTTCTAGTGGCTGATAATGTATTGATCAACCCTCGTGTAAAGGGAGATCCTAAAGGAAACCCTATGTTTATAAAGTAAATATAAAAAGTTTTGTCTTCCAAACCTTGAGGTTGAAAGAATGATGAAACGATCCTTTTGAAAAGACTTTCGCTGTATTTTATAAAAACTCTGAAATCAAAGAATCAAAGATACCAATCGGGCTCGCACACGTATGGTCACCAAGCAGTTTAAGACATAAAGCATAAAGACCTTAGCATAAGAACAAGGGTATGGAATTGAGCATGAAATATAGTTAATGACATGTTTCACCCCAAAAGATAAAAAGAGGAAAAATGGGCTATGTAAACTCAATTTGCATGGGTAGCTTGAATGTCACACAATTATGTGGTTGTTGCACAAAAGTCATAGCTAACCACAAGGTTAACCTATGTTTGATGGAATAGGTGTATCAATGTTTTGTAATATATGAAATAGGAAATCCTAATGCGCGAAGGATTTTTCGTGGGTGTCCTTAATAGTGAAATGATTATTTGAATTTTAAATAATATCTATGTACATCTTAATAATTAGTTTTATTTTAATTTGAATAAGTGAAAGAATAATTAAACGATTTCTTTTGTTTGTAAGTATATGAATGAATAATTAAATACATAGTTTGTAAATAATTGAATACATAATTATTAATTACATAATTAAATAAAATCATCTATTTATTTATTTATTTAGTTTGATTTTTATGAAATAATAAATGTTTAAACAATAATGATTTAATTATTTAGTAATTAAACCAAAATTTAGGGTATAATAATAATGTTCTAATTAATTAATATTTAAACCATAATTAATTATTAATTAAAAGTATAAAATTAGGTTTTAAATATTTTCATAAAAATGGGCTTTAAGAACATAAATGCCCAAATAAATCAACGATTACCAGTTCTAATGAGTGGAGAAATTGCTACAAGGGATTTGGAATCTGAATCGGGCGAATTTTGAGAATTTCTTAATGCGGGTTGACTTTTTCTGAGTCAAAGTTGGGCATGAAACTTCTGGGGTTCAAAGGGTGAAGGGTGATCACACGAAATTTTGGGGGTTTAAACTAATGAATGGGGTTCAAAGCTCATATTAGCTAATAAAATCCCCCCTTTTTGCTTTAAATTTGTGTTAACTATTATATAAAATTGTGTTTATGAAATTCATAAAATTTTAAATGTTATTTGTTTAATGTGAGTATTTATAAAGGAATATGTTCCATTCTTTTTATAAAGACTACAAATTGTGTAAATGGTTTAAAGGTATATACATATTTATTTTTAGACAATTATATATATATATATATATATATATATATATATGGAAAGGATCAAGAGAAAACCACAAAGTTAGACGAAAACTGAGAAAACCACTAAAACAATGTGTAATACTATGGGTTACGTAACCGCGATTTTTTTGTTTTATGTTTACGTATACGTAACACTATGGGTTACGTATACGTAAGCCAATATTTAAATAATTTTTTTGGTAAAAATGTGTAATATTACATTGATACTCTTATAAAAAAATTAAAATAAAATAAAATAAAAAATAAATATTATTATATTATTGGTTAAAATTGGTTTTTTTATGGTTTTATCGGTTTTCGCCTAACTATGTGGTTTTCTCTGGAACTCTCCCATATATATATATATATAGGGTTCTGCTAAAAAGTGTTAAAAGTGTAAGAAATGTAGGAAGAATTTTGAGCCACAAGATCATTGGGTTTTGTGCTTGAGATTGAGGCGGTGCAAAAGGGTAAATAATTGCAACTTAGATTCCATCAGGATGAGTAGAAAGGTAAATCCTGCCAAAGAACCCCACATGCTTGTCACATGCCATTTCCCACATTTTTTTAAACGTTCATAACTTTTTTATACGTCATTATTATTTTTTAAATATACCATAAAATCAAGAATTTTTTAATCTTTCCAACAAGTATAGTATTGATATATATATAAAAAAAAATCGATGAAGCGGGTGTTGCTTAAACTGGTCAGTTTTATGGTGTATATGGTATTTTTTTTGAACGTTTGCATGACGTTTTGTATTTGATGTTTTAATGGTATTTTTTCGAACGTTTGTATGACGTGTTTATGGTGTTTTTCGAGCGTCATATAAACCATAAATTAAATGGTGTTTTTATAATGTTTTTTCGTTACGTTTTTTCGAGTGTGTTTTATGATGTTTTCGAGCGAAACTATAAATCGTTTTATGGTGTTTTTCTTCGGAGTGGATTACAAGTATTAGGAAAATTATTTCAATTTTTTCTACGAGGTGTTTTAAAACGCCATGTTAAAACATCATGCCCAGGTGACACCATGATCAAAATCTAAAACGCCATGTGTAAAACACTATGACCAATCTAAAACCCATGTAGAAAACGATCAGTTCATGTTAAAAATGTGATTTTTAAATGACCAATCTAAAACACAATGTGTAAAGCGTCATGTGTAAAAGACCATGAACAAAATGTTAAACGCGCAGTTAAAAAACACCATAAATTTTCAGTTTAGAAACAACTTAAAACGCCCAGTTCAAAAACACCATAAAACGATTATTTTTTTTAAAAATATATATCAATATCATACTCGTTGGAAAGATAAAAAACGCTCGTTATTATGATGCAATTTTTTTTAAAATAACATCGCATAAAAAAGTTATGAACATTTAAAAAGGATGGAGGGAATATGCATGTGACTTGCAAGTGCATTTTCCTTGTCATGTGAGTAGCATGTGGTTGATGGGTTTACGTTTTTGCCCCCTTTTCCTTTGAAATCTTTCTTGGACACATGACACTCTATGGTGGCTTCCTACACTTCCTACACTTTTTTTTCACTTCTTAGAATATCCCTCCCATATATATATATATATATAATATAATTTCATATGCATAAATACATTCATTGATATGAAATTGTAACTATTAGTTTAGGATAAATTCATACTTAAAGATTCATAAATCCCACTTTTTATTTGTTTCTTATCACAATGGATATATAATATATATATATATATATATATATATATATATATATATATATACTTATAAAGGAGTAAGATTACAAGGTCTAATACAAAAAATATAATAAAAAAATAAAAAAATAAAAAAATACCGCCAAAAAATCATGGATGTTACAAGGCAGCTGAAGCTAGAGAATGTTTTAAACCATTCATTGCAGGTATCCTGGCAACAATTCCCCACTTCTTTATCTTTTAAAAGTTAGACTTTTAATATATGCAAACTTGTTTTTGAAGAGATAAAAGAGAAGGAGGGAAGCGAGAAGAAAAGAAAGACAGATGAAACTTGAAGATCACTTTACAATGAAAATTCGTAGGATTCAAGTTTTTTGCACAAACCACAGGGACCATCCGTGTAATTTACTCAAATTTAAAAGGACGGAAACCCCTTATGTTATTTATTTTTTATCACCATTACCTAACTATTAAAGCCCGTGGTCGGTATCCACAGTTCCGGCCACGTGGGGTTTACTTACGGGTCCACGAGTCATAGTTTTGTCCACTTTCTCTCTCATCAAGACGTCGATGTGCACACACTTTCTCTCACATCCGTCTCTCTCTTACACAAGCACTCAATCTGAATTGGTTTTCTCACGAGTTCTCAAGTATTTATAAGTTCTCATTTGAACCTAACCCTATATATATATATATATATATATATAAATGACAAAAACCTTAAGAAACGATACCAAACGAACTCCGATTGAGCTCATTTCAGCGGCGTTGGAACCGTCTTGTCGAACTCTACCATATTAGCTTTTAGGGTTTAGATTTTAAGGTTTAGATTTTATGATTTATGTTTTTTTTGGGGTGGGGGTTTAGGTTTTTGGGGTTGGGTTTAGGTTTGGCGCGGGGGGGGGGGGGGGGGGGTTAGGTTTTTAGGGGTGGGGTGGGTTTAGGTTTTTGGGTTCGGGTTCGATGAAACGGTTTCAACGCCGCTGGAATGAGCTCAATCAGAGTTCGTTTGACCTACTTCTTAGCCTTTTTTAGCGAAAAACCACTTCTTAGTGAACCCTCCCCTATATATATACATATATATATATATATGTATATTTCTTAAGTGTGCTCTCTTTTTTGCATGAGATGTAATTAAGATAGGGACTAGAAAATTAGATGTCTAAAACAGAATGGTACTCAACTCGTAAAGAAGCCTAAAACATATATAAAACCCCTAAAAATGATAACTTTATATTGTGCACCTAAGTTAAAAAGCCCTCGCTTTTTAACCGCCATGCGCCTTGGCCCAAGGCTTACCCTTTGCGCCTTGAGGGCGCCTTTGACAACATAGGAAGAAATAGACTGCGATCCAGAGAAAGATGGAAAAAATTCACATAAACTCCTTATTCTTGTTAGTTAAAACTTGCATACAAGGACCCTTTAAATAAACTCATTAACCTAACCCTAACTTAACCTCCAAGCTAAATAATCTCCTAAGTTAAACATGCAAAAATAGACTCCATGGCCCATACTATAAATTAAACCATACCAAATAAATGAACTTACCCTAGGGCCTAAACACCAAACAAATGAAAAATACCGACCCGAAAAAAAATAAACTTTAAACTTACTAAATGACCCCTCCAACTATTTAACATTGACAAGATTAGTCCAACACTTGCAAGAGGCGCTTAGCTTAAATGACATTTTATTATCCATTTCAATTTCGACCCTCCTACTTCTAATTAGGTCTATTGGGGTTATAGTTTATCTCAAATGAGTCAATTGAAGATAACATATCCCAAAGGAAACATGTCAAATGGATCGAACACGTCAAATGAGTGGAATTCATGTTAAGTGTATTTTAAGGCGTATAACATCTTCAATGGTTTTATTGTAAATTACTAATGTGGTTATCTATGCAGTCAATATCGTTGATATATCGGTCCTATGTAAAATATCGGTCCCGGTATTATTGGTGATATTTACTGAGATGTCGTCGAGATTTTGATTCCAAAATATCGGTTGTCTCACCGAGTTTCTCGGTTTACTAATCTTGTCCCTTTTTTTTAACATTTTTCTGCTCCAAAGCGAAGCCCATTCCCTTAAAAAATGTTGGCCCAATACCTTGTACCCATAGCCAAAACCATCGAAGTAAATACCCTAACTCCCTAATACACTCACGTTCGCACTTCGCACACTTGCTAGATCATGTTTCTAATATAAAATATTGACACTTTTTAGTTTTGACTTTTGATTTAACTATTAATATTATATATATATATATATATATTGGGGAGTGATATTTTAAAAAGGCTAAAAAGTGTAATGTGACACATCAGATTTTTTTTTTATTATTTTAATTTTCGGGACCAAAATTCTTTCAAAGGGGATGATGTGACAATCTGGACTTTTTAGTCTAACTCCGTTATTTAAATCCAGTTAAAGTTAACCTATCTAACTCTAATTCAAACCTAAGGGACTATTTCTGCCTTTATACAAATATCAGGGACTAATTCTGTCAATATTCTAAACATAAACTCCAGGGACTAGTTGTGTAATACCCCTTAACTATTCTGTTGACTTTACAAAGTCAAAATCATATTCCTGTTGACTTATGCTAGTCAAACTAACCAAGCTCTAACCCCAATCCTAACTACAAGGACCATTCCTGCCAATTCTTAAACTCAGATTCCTGAAACTGTAGGGACTGATCTTGTCATTACCAAATTCTTGATTCTGTTTGACTTTCAGAAGTCAAACTCGCAGGATTATCCAAATTCAAACTTTATAATCGAATTTCGTTTGAATCCATAACTGAAATAGGTGTTAATGACATTCACGACATCATTGAACCTTTAATTATCGTTATCAATTCTAATTAAACCTAATTATTGTGTAATTATATCGTAACCGTCAACCGGTAATGAATATCTATCAAATTCGGGCTATTCGATCACGATTCTCGCAAGCGAACACTCTGCACACACTAAACGATCATCTTTGAAGCTTCTGTGCATCCCAATTCGATCGGAGAAGAAGTTACAGTCGCCGAAGATCAAGTTCTTCACGGTCGGCACCTGTTTTAGTCGAACTCCATCAATCCGATACCATTTCAGGTAATTAAATACACCTACAACTTCGTTTCCATCTCTTATATGAAAGCCCTAACCTAATTAGGGCTTACATTATCGAATTCCACTAAAGCCAGATTCTAGGGTTGATTGTAAACCAGTTTAATCAAGCTATACCCTAGAATCTGTTTAAATCCATTTAATATACATGATTAGCTTCGCAATCCCCTGTATATTAAAAGCCCTATGCTAATTGGAGTTCATATCATCGAATTGTTCAAGATACCTAATCTAGGGTTTGTTCTTGAAACGATTTGGAGTTTTTGATCTTAAACACATTTTTAATTAAATCAAACCACACCATCAGATTCGCAATGCTCTAATAAGTGAAAGCCCTATGATTCAAACAACTTTTAACATCAGATTTTATCAAATCGAATCTAAGCTTATAAACTAGGGTTTCGGATTCTAAATCAGGGATTAATCGATCCAGACTCAATGATTTTCAAATTAAACGCATACACATACTCGCAAACACTCGTTTTGCAAAACCCCTATACTGTTTTGATCGATCTGTATCATCTTCGTTGGTTTTGGGACTAGGTTCGATTGTACGTGGGTTTTGGAAGAGAAATACACTGGAACTCGTTGATAAAACCATTTGAAACCGGGTTATGTTGTGAAACCCTAGCGAGCGGGACTAGTTAAGATGTTGGTGTGTGGGGGAGGAGACCCGGGTTCGAGTCTCCCTCCCCCTGTTTTTGGTTTTTATTTATATTTAAGTATTATTTAGTTATAAAACCTTTCCTATATTATTATATTTAATATTAAGGTGTTTTAGCCCGGGAAACAACCCGTAGACTCGGGTTTGATTTATTAACCCATTTTTATATTATTTCCACTTAAAAAATATATATATTTATGTTATTATCGAATAAACATAATATGTTTATATTACTTTCAAACTGTGACTCTTAGTATAAAATAATATATAGTTTTATATTATTTCGCCTCGTTTAATTAATTCGTGTGACGTTTTAAAATTATAAATAATATAATTTGTTATATTATTTATCCACGTTTATATATTCGATTAAAAATAATATATTTATTATTTTTCCATACAAATGATTATTTGGTTAATCCTACGAACCTAAAAATAATATATTAAATTATATTATTTTCCTAAATTTTTGTAAACGACTCGAACGTACGAATTTATGTAATTGTTTAATTATTATTCGTTATTAACGTACGACACGTAACGTTTCGATCGTAATTTTTGTATTAAGAATCTTTATTTCCGTAGACATGTTCGTCTACTCTTAAATCCTTAGAATGCGTTAAGATGTTCTAACCTTTCGTGTTGTCGTCACAAATCCCAATGTGTCCCTAACTGTTATGTTTATATTCTAGGGCATACGTGATCCGTTTCAGGCTAACACTTGTGGTTTCAATCTCATATTTGTGTGATACTACCTACTACACAACGCATGTGAGTTTTCACGGCCCCTTTTACTGTTTTATCTTGGGGGAGAAAACATGTCGCAAACTATTTTTTGGAATATTGTATTCATATGTTATCAATGTTAAAGCTAAGCGTAACACGCTATCACTGAAAGTCCTCAACACACATCGAACCGTTAATATGGATCTTAGCGAGGTAATGTTTAGTAGTACTATTGGGTTTGACAAATCCCACCCGTTTTAGTCGCGCTAACTCGATTGGAAATTGAACGGGTGAAATGTTAGCCTACTCACATCGCCGGGGTTGATAGACCTGGCAGGAGGCAAATAAACAAACAGTCAGCTTCGGTTGCGAGCGCTTAAGTTAAACATGAACATAGGTTAGATACCTATAGATACATATTGAATGACCAATAATCTGGTAAACGTTTATTTATATATTGAAACCTGTGAACTCACCAACCTTGTGTTGACATCTTTTCTTACATGTTTTTTCTCAGGTCGCTAAGATAAGGCACATGTGCACATTAGGATATGCATGTAATCCTTCTATTGATTGTTGTTTATTAAATTGTTTGGACTATTTTGAATTGTGTTTGGTACAGACTTTTGGACTTTTTGGGCGCGTGAGTTTTGCGCATTTACTTTTCTTTACGCTTCCGCATTAAACTCTGAATAATTTGATATTTTCATCTGAGTCCCATGTAGAGTCGTTCAATGTAACTAATGACTGAGATCCTGGTTTGTCACTTCCCAAACGGTAAAACTCCGTTAGTTGAAATTTGGGGGTGTGACATGTAAAAAGTCTTTTAAAAACCTCATCACCACCCCCAAAAAGCCTAAAACCCCCCACCCCACCTCACCCCACCCGAAAAACCTAAAACCCCCCCCGCCCCAAAAACCTAAATCCTAAAAAAAAACCCTAAAAAGCCGAAAAGGTCGTCTAAAAACACCACCACCACCCCCAAAACCTAAACCTCCAACCCACCCCCCCCACCCTACCCCCTAAAAACCTAAAACCCCTACCCCCACCCCCACCCAAAAACCTAAAACCCCCACCCCCACCCCCACCCAAAAAGCCTAAATACTAAAAGCTAAACCCCAAGACAAAAACTAAACCCTAAAATCTAAACCACATAGTTAGGTGAAAACCGAGAAAACCGCTAAAAAACAATTTTAACCAATAATTTAATAATATTTATTTTTTATTTTAATTTAAAAGGACGAAAACCCCTTATGTTATTATTACCATTACCTAACTATTAAAGCCCGTGGTCGGTATCCATAGTACCGGCCACGTGGTGTTTACTTACGGGTCCACGTGTCATAGTTTTGTCCATTTTCTCTCTCATCAAGACATCGGCATGCACACACTTTATCTCACATCCGTCTCTCTCTCACACAAGCACTCAATCTGAATTTTCATTTGAAAAAAAATGGGGTTTCACCAAAGAGAAGAGAAAGAGAGAGCCTTAATGGATCCGGTCTCACCGCCGCCGTTGCTTGTCGGAAACCTGCAGGTATTATGGATTTTACAAGCCACATTTGGTGCGAATAGCCGGAGTCATGACCGATCTGCTAAAAAAGGAACATCCACGTGCCGGTGCTTTAACGGACCCTCGCCGGAACGTCCCAAACGTCGAGCGTGAAGTGGACGAGTTACTACTATTAACAGAGACATGTTGGTACGTACAGTACAATTTTATGTCTTTCTAAACTAGCCGCTAAAGTTTGAAAGATCTACAATTGACCACTGTAAGCTGTTAATCCACTTTCTTTTTGTTGGCAACCGCCGGAACATCAACGCCGACCGCCATCGAACCGTTGCTGAGCAAGCAATCCATCATTTGCCTTTTCTACTTCCCCAAACCGATCATTCCGCTCACCGATCGACAGTTCAAAATAGGCATCTTCTTCGCTCACGATTGTGGTGAGTGTGTGAGAGAATGAGAGATCTACAGAGAGAAAGGACAAAGTATGGTGGTGGGTGACGATGAGGAGAAGGATTTAGAGAGAGAATGGAGAGGAAAAATGGAAAGCCAAATCCATATTTCGGGATTGATGATGTATATGATGACTTACTAAGTAATGGGGTAGTAGACAATGATAGTGATGATGGTGAAGATGGAGATGGCTGTGAAGCTGGTGATGGTGGTGTTGGTTAGGATAATCAAGAACAAGGTGTTAAACACCTAGTAAATACTGAAGTTAATCAAGAACAAGATATGAATGTAGAGTCAAGATCTGATCAACAAATCAGCTATAGATCAGCTGTTATTGATTAAATCAATAGAAAAGAAAGAAAAAAAAAGCATAAAACTAAGAACAAAAAAACCACTAAATCTGATCATAATTCCACAATGATGATTACAATAAGCCCCTCGAATTATTACAACAATCTACCTCTGCCATCCACCACGGGCTCCCCCGTGGTGGTGGAACAAACACATACCGAAAAACCTCTCTACCAGGCTAGAAAATACAAAAGAAAAAAGGTAAGAACTATGTGAAGGAGAAAATCTAATTGCTATGAAAATGGTCAAGTATATATAGGAAACATGAGAGAGTCAGCCAGAAGATTGCCGACTTTCACTAAGAGTCGGCTAACACCGACCTAACGACTCTCAGAGAGTCGGTTGAAGTCAGCCTAACGACTCTCAGAGAGTTGGCTGAAGTAATCCTAGCGACTCTCATAGAGTTGGCTGAAACAAGCCTAGCGACTCTCAGACCCATTTTCATACACAAAAATAAACATCTCAAGATCGCTTGAATTGATTAACATCACTCTCAAACTAGCCCGACAATCTCCCCCAGAGAATGACGTTATCAGTTATATCCAAAGCTCATCAAACGTCTTCTCAAAAGTTGATAATCCATTGCCTCTTCTTTTCTCTCTCCCATCACCTTCCCACTCCCCCGAAAAAAAATTATGATTTCGGGGGGGGGGGGGGGGGTCGAGATCTGACATTGTCTCATATATTCGTGAATCCACCGATAACCCAAAGTATTTCATTGTCGATCTCCCCTGGAAATGTAGCTCCCCTATACGTTTCAGTTAAAGTCCTGTATCTCTTCATTAGGATAATCTTGTAATAGGCTTGGATAAATGTTCAATCTTCCAATAATCAACTCCAAGTAACCAGCTTTATCACAAATCTCTTTGACTTAGTCAGACAGGGCTCATTATGATCATCACATAATCCAACAATCTTCAATTCGGTTGTCGTTCATTGTGAAACCCTTCCATTCAAGTGAGTTTTCTTTCCTTCTCTCTCTAGATGTGTTTGTGTGTGTTGCTTCAAATGAGAAGGAAGGAGATATAGCTAGCTTTTATACCTAAGGTTTGAGGTGGGTTACTGAGTAGGTAAATGCCGCGTCTCGAACCCGAAAAATGTGAAAATTAAGTAGATAGCGGACCGCTATCAGATCCCATAACGGTTGATAGCGGTCCGCTATGAGGCTGAATTGGGTGGCGGACCGCCATCGCCTAGATAATGGTCCGCTAGCCGCAAACCCAGCCACAATTTCCTGAGCTGACACGTGTCATGTGACTCAGCACCGTGTCGGACCGCTATGACCTTCATAATGTGAGTATTTATAAAGGAATATGTTCCATTCTTTTTATAAAGACTACAAATTGTGTAAATGGTTTAGAGGCATATACATATTAATTTTTAGACAAATATATATATAGGGGGAGGTTCAAATAAGAAGTAGGTTTTTATTAAGGAATCTAAGAAATGACCAAAAAGCTTAGAAACGATATCAAACGAACTCTGATCGAACTCATTTCAGCGGCGTTGGAACCGTCTCGTCGAACTCTTCCATCTTAGATTTTAGGGTTTCGATTTTAAGGTTTAGATTTTACGTTTGATTTTTATGGTTTTAGCCTTATGGTTTAGCCTTAGGGTTTAGCTTTTAGGGTTTATGTAGAAGCATGTTTTAGTAACTATAGATTAAATTCTATGTATCAGTGTACTAGGCTAGTACCAGGAGGGTGTTCCTGCGTACTTAGCTTGTTCACCAGTTGGTCCTGCATACTTAGTAAGTACGCAAGGTTTTTGCCTTGTGTACTTAGCAAGTATGCATGACCAATGCCCTGCATACTTAGCCAAGTACGCAGGTAGTGTTCCCGCCCCTATAAATAGAAGACTTGTCTTCATTTGTAGGTGGAACTTTTGGAACAAGTTGAGAGGTGTCCGTCCCGCCCCTGGACCGTGAGCATAGACGAGATATGTGTACTTCTTCGGTATGTAATGTGAGATGACTTCGTTGTTATGGATTACATATCGTTTCATTATCTTTTGTTTATGTTCGTGTTTCTCTGTCTCGTTCTTCTTTGTTCCCACACAAATCACTAAAGACATGAGTTTTGAAATATATGAGATATGTTGCTCAAGTCATATAGATAAAACATTAGATTGGATCTAATAGACGCCATGAATAAATTTTAAACAAATTACTTGATTAAATCTTATAAAACGTTATATGAGATATAGTGTTTAATACATGACTTAATCAATTTAAATGATTGAAAATCTTTCAATAACTATTCTAGAAACAATCTTACGTGATAAGATATAAAAGGAGATAAGAGTTAACATTGCTATACGACTAAATAGTTAAGCATTGATCCACTTGGTCATGTCTAAACAATTAGTCATAAGAAATCAGTTATCCCAAAATTGACAGAATTTAATCATGTCTTAGTTATGATTCCACTGCAGACTTTTTCGAGACAGAAAAAAGGTTAAGTGTGGAAATGTTTGATGTAGTGCAAAACACACATCTTTATTCTTTCGTTTTCGTGTGTTTTATTTAGTTTTCTATTTGTTTCGAGTCATTTTTGTTACATATTGAGTCTTTGTTATGTTTACAGGTGCTCGTGGTGAATATAAGTGAATTTACGAAGAAACCGAGCACGAGAATAAAGTCCAACGTTCAAAAGTGAAAAAGATGAATTTCCAGTCTCTCGCGGTACGCGAAGACCAGAGGACAAATCCTCGCGGTATGCGAGGAGTTCCAGAAAGCTCAGCGACTATTTTGTTCCTCGTGGTACGCGAGGAACCTTGGCCCATCTCTCGTTGTTCGCGAGGGCCCCGGTTTCTAAGAAAAAACCTTATTTTGAATTAAATAGATTTTGATAGCCATTATGAGAGGAGTTCAATTTTCCAGCCGTCTAAGGAGAGTCTAGGGGCGATTTTGAGGATAGAGGAAGCTTTTGGATTGCAAGATCAAGCCTTTTAGATTCTGGGTTCGTTGTAATAGCGTTCTAGGGCTTAAAGTTTGATACTTTGTGTTTAGTTGCTATGTTTGAAACCATGTTTCTGTCTTTTGCTTTTGTTCTAGTTGTTATTGACATGATTCTAAGCTAAAACATTGATACTGCCTAGTTCTTATGATGAATGCTTCGTAAAGTATTGGTTTTTATCAGTTTTTGGAGTCGAATGATGATTTTATGATTTTGTAAAGATCTTGGGTCGATTAGTTTGATGAATATGCATGTTTACTTATGATTGTATGATTAATTTCAATTCCGTATGCTAATTGTGGTTGTCTGCCTGTTTGATTTGCATGTCGAAATCATAGATCTTAGGGTTTGTGATCTTGTGTGATTTGCTAGTGATAGGAACCATAGGAAGTGTCATTAATTGCTGATTAGAGTTAGATGTGCGTCCTAGTTCAATAACCGAAATGTGAGAATTAGTCGTTTAGTCTTCGTCATTAGGAATCCGAGTGTTAACAGTCTGAGAGGGCGTTAGTGCTAGGTGTCTAGTTGTTGTTACTATTCTGAATTATAGTTGTCATCCTAGGATTACCCCATGCATTCTTTAAATGTATCGTAGATAGTGAGACTGAGAGGTAATCTGTCTATTCGGGTACATTGTCATAGTTAGAAATACCCGAGAAGTGATCCGACTATCTGGTGAGTTTAGTACACTTTAGGTTCCTTAGTTGGTGATAACCTGAGAGTGATTAGGGGTCCATTAGGTTGTCTATAGTTGTTATCCTTAGAAACCCAAATCCATCATAGTTTCTAGAACCGGTAGAAGTTGAGCTTTGCAAGTAGGATTCCGACCTAGGTGGTATTCTTCCCATTCCTGATATCTTCCTTAGCTTTTCCCTTGATAGTTGAGTCATTCTTAGTTTTCTGCATTATTAGTTATAATCTTTAGTGTAGTCAACCCCCACATAAAATCAATTCTAAGTCCGAGTTAGAGTCTAGTTTGTTATAGTAGTGTCTTTAGGGTTCGATAACTCGGTTTACCGTTAAGCTGTGCTACACTCGATAGGTACACTTGCCTGTTAGTGCGGTTTATTTCATAGGTTTTCCATTTATTACTTAGGAGTCTAGGTTAGGTTTAGTAGTTATTTTTATAGACCGTCTGGACGACATCAGACAACTGAATCTTTAGATTGATTATATCAATTCAAGGAAGGTTCGATATGATAGATGCAAAGGCTAGTGGGAGCTAGTACCCACACCAAAAGAAATGTGTGGAGACACATTATCACGAGGTGTGTAGAGATACACGGAATACCGCAAAAAAATGCAAGATAGGCATTTTATGATCAAAGAGTGCATAGTGATACACTGCTAAAATTTCGAGTTTAACATATCACTGAAAGATAAAGTATCTTAAGAAATGATTTTCAAACATTTATTGACTGTATCCATATATGAGATATATGAAGGTAGGATTCTAGAATGAGAGTCATTGCAATCCATCGACATTAGGAAGATTGTCTCAAAGCTTTATGTGATAAGTCAATAAAGACAAATTACTAATTTTATCTCTAATCCACACCTGTATTAGGACAAATTGAAGATGAAATAGTTCATATGGGATCATCTAAGAGATAATTGGTTACGTCAATGTCTTCATATGATGAAAGAATTTTGAAATCAAGAATATCAGAATAAAAGGAAATGCTTGAGAAGCATAAAATGGTGAGCATCATAAAGAGCTATGATGAAAGACTGATATATTAAGAGTTAAGATACGAGAGTGCTATCTTTGACTAACAAGAAGAGTTCTTGGGATAAATTAATAAAAGTTATGACAAAATTATCAGTCAGTGACTGTTGTCTTAAGAGTTAAGATACGAACACTAAAGGGGCAATAATTAAGAATGATTAAATGCACCATGAAGACTATCTATGTTACCAATGAAAGAGTTACATTAGTAACTACGATACAACATGAAATGTTGTAGTTTGGAAACATTAGAAGCCGTTAATCTGAAAGAGTCCCGATAACTTCTAAGAGTTGGAAAGAGTTCTAAAGGGTTTTTCTTATAGGTTTTATACATGTGATCATGAAACCTAGAGACATCATATTAAACAAAGTTCACACAAATCAAAATCTAGCCGACCCATACAAAATCTATCTATACCTCAAGATTTTCATGAGAAGCATGATGATAGGTCTTAGATTTGCTAGACTTTGAGTTTGATTTGTATTTTAGTATTTGGTGCTTTTGAACAATATAGATACATTGGTATTTTATCTTGATTTAATGGTTAAATGCATGATAAATAGATGTTTCTATGTTTGATATTTTATACATTTTAGAATCCGTGAATATTGTATTCTAAATGTCTGTAGTCGATCAGATTCATGGGAATCAATCTGAATGTAAGACTATTTGTGAATTAGATGATTGGTTCATTTCGAATGAACGTCCAAGTAGTTGGAGACCATACTCATAAATATTCATTAGAGAATGAATATAGAACGTAACTCATTTCAAAACTATCTTCATTGATCAAGGTCTTGAAAAGTTTTGAATACAAATCGACTTATTTCTATTTACAAATAGGACCCTGAACTATTAATGTTGTAACATCGTAGCTCATCATCTCTAATGAATTACAAGCTTACACCTTTATTTATAGCCCCTAATACAAGTTCAGGAATATTGCAATAACGCCCCTAAAAAGTTAATTCTTCATAACCTGCTCAATCTTGATTTAAAAGCTTTCGTTTCATCTTTCGATCGATCTTTGACATCGAAACATTATTCAATTTTCGATGAACTTAACCTTCAATTTTATTTCTGACTTTCATCTTAATATTGATTATTTTGGTAAACGTCAACCTATTAATTTCTTATAGCTTTCATAATGAGTATATGATCAGGTTTTAGATTAGACATCCAAGGATGTAATTTTAACTATAAAAGTTCATAAACAAGTACACTCTCTAACCTGGTAGCTATTGAGTGACGGGTACCCAAAAAATATAGAACATGATTGATTCTTTAATGAGGTATAAGAACATTAACATTAGCCCCCATCCTCATCCCAACAATTTAACTAAAAATTATCATTTCTTAAATTTATATCTCATTTTTCAAAAAACTTCCACATCAAACTTCCTATATCTATCCCTTATTTCAATTAAATAATACTCTTTTATTTATTTATTATTATTTTTTCTCTTTCTTCCACTCACACACTTTTATAAAAAAGTATAAAATAATGTATAGAGGATGAAGATGGGGTGAATAATGACCCCCTAAATATAGAGGGTGGAGATGAGGATAGAGAGTTGATATGAGCGTAAAATTACATGACTTTTCATATTTCCCTTATAATTAAGAGATAAAGGTAGAGATGGAGGAGCTGATGTGAATGCTCTAAGAGGGTGTTTAGGATTGCTTATTTAACTCCAAAATTGTTTTTTGTTAAAAATGCTTATTGACTTATGACAGGAGTTTTAAAAAAAATGTTTGAATTAGCTTATTGACTTATGACGGTGGTCGCCGGCGGTGAGAACAGGTGTGGAGGTGGATTGGCGAGGGTTAGAGTCGGAATTTGGTATCATCTTATGATTATTTGATATTTAAGGTAAAAGGTTGGTAGATTGATATATTGATTCTCAAAAAGCCACAAGAAGTTTAAAAAACAGGTTTTTGTGGCTTTTGAAAAACAACTTTTTACCTTTTTTAAAAAGCTAAAATAAAAAACGCTTTTATGTTTGCCAAACACTTTTTTTTAACTTAACTTTTTGAAAAAAATCAATAAGCCATAAACCATCTCAATCCCAAACACCCTTTTAAGACTACGAATAACAAAACCCGTGTGCTACCCGCACCGTCGCCATTCCTTCAGTACCACCAAACAGTGTGTTCGTTATTAGCTTGAAACAAATTAAATCAAAAATCGAATAAGTTGAAAACAGAAGCAATTAACGGGGTGTTTGGGATTACTTATTAAACCTACTTATTGACTTATTACTTTTTGTAATAAGTCAATAAGTTATAAGTGTGTTTGGCTATGGTAAAAACACTTTTCAAAATAACTTATAGGGATAATAAGTTGTTTTTGAGAAGTTACAATTTTTAACTTTTCATTTCTCATTATTATTTTTAGGGAGTAATTTTCCATTAATAAGTCATTTTTCATTAATAAGTCAAGCCAAACACTTTTTAAAAACAATTATTGACTTTCTCCACCACATAAGTTAATCCAAACACTTTTTTAAAAACTACTTTTCAAAAAGTAATATCTCTTCTAATAAAAAACTAAATGGTTTTGCCACTTGGCATCACCATATTCAATCTTACAACTTTTTCCCTCTAAACCACATTAATATCCTTCATTTAATACTTCATTATTTAACCTTTTTTAAATTACATAAATAAACATTTTCATTATTATTACCACTTAGTCTCATACTTTTTAAAATTATCATTAAAAGTTAGTATTTAAAAAAAAATCATTAATTAAAAAACAAGAGATTAAAAAAACAAGTTTTTAAAGTTTTATTATTAAACAAACTTGACTTTTTAAATTTTTTTTATAAAAAAACAAGCTTATTTTAATTTTACATATAAAATTAGAAAATACTACGTTTGTATTTTAAATAAATATGTGTTATAAAAAAAGTTTACTAATATTATTTATTAGTTTTTAATTAAATATGATATTTATAAACAAGTTTTTTCTTTTGATTTGTAAATATTAATACTTAGTTTTTAATAAAATTAAGAAACTTGCAAATATTTATTTTTAAAAGTGTATTATTATTTAAACTTTATTTTTTTTAAATGACGAGATTTATTTTTTCAAAAAACATGTTTACAAGTTTCAATTCTAATTTATTAGTTTTAAAATTTTCATATTTAATTTTGGAATTTTAATTTTAGTTGTGTCAAATATTAAGGAGTGAAATTTTTAAAATTTGGATTTTTAAATTTTGGATTTAAAAGATGATATATTATTGAAATTTAAATTTTATTTGTATCTTTTTATTATTTTTTTTAATGAGAGATTTAGTATTAAAAGTTTAGCAAGATTTTTCGCATACAAGTACAAATAGTATCCGTTAATCAGAGCATCTTGATGATGATTTTGATAAAAGGTTTGTAATCTCCTGATTTTTTAAATGAACTTACATTATCAGGTTTGTCAAACCATAAATTAGTTTTAAATGCCGGTGTTCCAGTTATGCTATTAATAAATATTGATGAAAAAATGGTTTAGGTAATGTAACAAGTATTTAGGTCAAAGCACAAGGTAATCACGTTATACAAGCGAAGATTATATTTTGAAGCAACTTTGATCATCACAATTTTATCCCTGTAATTGGGTTAACATATTTAGACAAAATAATTTCACTAAAACTTCAAAGAAAAAATATACAATTGTTGTATTTTTGCAATTACTATGGATAAAAGTTTAGGGTAATCACTTTCAAATGTTGATTTGTATTGAAAGATCCGGTGTTTATTCATGATCAGTTTATGTTGCATTATCAAGAGTTAAAAATAGAGATGGATTCAAGTTATTAATCTTTGGTAAACATGAAAAAATTACCAATACCACGTCAAATGTTACATACAATAAAGTGCACAACTTATTAAATGAATTTTCATGCATATTTTGACGTTTTAATTACTCTTATCCATATAAACACGTAACAAAATGAAAAGGTTACAAATAAAATATCAAAATTTTATAATGTTTTTAAGATATTTATCAATATAATCTTAACGTTTTACCCCATATAACACACGACCTTTAAGCAAAAAAAATAAATAAAAATATTGGGGTTAATAAGTAATCCCAAACACCCCCAACATCCATATACCCAAACGGTTCGTTAAAGGAACATCGTCAATATGGAAAACCCTTGAAGAGAGCTGGCACAATGACAGTCGATGATGAACCACAGCCGGAATCTTCCCAGCGGTCATTGAAGATCGCGAAATACTCCGAAGAAGAAGTAGAAGAACGGGTAATGGGACAAAACCCTAGGACGATTCAGAGGTACTTGGTTGCAATTGAGTACATTGGGACTCGATTCTCTGGTGCTCAACAACAAGCACCTAATTGCAGGACCGTTGTAGGTGTTCTTCAGGTAATTCAGTTATTATTATTATGATTACGTGAACCTTAACACGATTTATTGATTGATGCTGCCAATGATTTTGACATTTAGAGCGCATTTCACAAGTTCATCGGTCAGCCAGTTTCCATTTCCTGTTCGAGTCGGACGGTAAGTAGTTAATTTACATAATCTCTTGCCATTGGTTTGGTTTGGCTTATTATTGTGTTGTTAATGTGCAGGATGCAGGAGTGCATGCTTTATCAAATGTTTGTCATGTAGATTTAGAGCGGATAAGCAAACGAAAACCTGGTGAAGTGGTAACTTCCTATGTTTTTCTGCTTCTTAATCAACCTTCATGTATTATTTGTAAATATTTATATTATGTGCAGTTGCCACCTCATGAACCTTTTGTGGTCAAGAAAGCTGTCAACCATTTCTTACAGGTATCCTATCAAAGACTTCCTGATCACCTAATATGTTGACCAGTATCTTTTAAACAACTATATTGCGTTCAAGGTGTTTACATTGATCCTGATATGTTCTTTGAGACAGAAGAATGAAGGTGATATTATGATTACTGATGTTCGCTGTGTTGCGGATGATTTTCATGCTAGATATAAGGCTCAAGAGCGAACGTATGTAAACTTTTTAGTCCAGATTATTTGCTGAAATGCTTGCTCTGTTGTTAAGACCTAGTAGGTTTTGAATATGTGTATGCAGTTACTTCTACCGGCTGCTATCAGGTCCAGAGCATGTATCGGCGTTCGAGAAAGATAGGGCATGGCATGTACCTGAGGAACTGGATCTTCCAGCGATGAAGGTTGGTTGATATTTTGTTAGGGAACTATCTGTTCACGTTAATTACCTGAAACTTGTTCTGTTGTTGATAAAGAAAGCTTGCAAGGTTCTTGTGGGACTTCATGATTTCAGTTCTTTTCGAGCTTCTGGCTGTCAGGTTCTCATCTCCTCCAACATTAATTTCTCTACCTTTCCCTTTGTGCTATATAATAATTCCATGTTAGCTTGTTGATCATATATGGTCTTAATTAAAGGAAAAAATCTTCTTTGTTGATCATATATGGGTTTGATCTACTCTTTAAGTGGGATTTTTGCTTGGTATGTTTGTTTGTTTATATGGGCTTGATCTACAACTTCAATTATCACACATCTTTCTCATCACCTGCTTAACCAGATTCGTTTCAGGATTAAAGAAAACTGGCTAGAGTATGCACAAACATATGATCAACTAGCCTGACAAATCTTGTGATCTTCAAAACTACTCTTAAAAGCAACTTCATAGAACTTACAAATTTGAACTTATGCCATATATATGTTTTTGGTGGAAAAATCTATCAATTTATTTGAAACACTTGACACTGTTGCATGCTCTCAATGATTGGCAGGCTAAATCACCAATCAGAAACTTAGACGAACTTAATGTTATTGAGGTTTTGCCATCACCATATTTCCCATCAGCAACGGGAAGAGAAACACAAGATTTAGTGGGTGGAAGTCTTTCTGAGTCGAATGGGGAGGGGAGTCTAGCTTTTGGCATGAGGAGAAAGCATCGCTGCTTTGTAGTTACTGCACGTGCACGTTCTTTTCTTTACCATCAGGTTAGCATCTTGTTTTTATTGCATCCGAGTCCCTGATGAATAAATGATTCTTACAAAAGATGAATCATTTTAAACTCAACCTTAAATGCTATTTCCTCCGTCCCCAAATAACCAAACACTTCCTTTGACCCTTCTACTCAGTGCATGTGATAATCATACTCCACATCTGCCACCGCTATTTGGTTGACAGTTTCTTTTTTTGTTCTTATCAAGAGACATTTAGACATGGTTGTAAAAATCGCTAGGCGCTAGTCGGGCGGTGAGGTAGGGCCTAGGCCTAGGCGGGATTAATCGGGGCCTAGGCGGGATTAATCGGATTGGAATTTTTATATGTAATTTTCAGTTTTTTATATATATACACACATTTTTATATGTAATTTTTATAAAAATGTTCATTTTTAAACCACACCAAAGGTTTTCGCCGGAATTTGCCCGGACATTTCAGGTTTTCGCCGGAAATTTCAGGTTTTCGCCGGAATGTTCGCCGGAATCTGGCCGCCTAGGACCGCCTAGGCGCGATTTGGACCGCCTAGCGATTTTTGGACGGACTAGGCCAAAATTAGTCGTTAACGAGCCGCCTAGCGACTAATCGGTGCCTAGGCGCCGCCTAGGCGCGATTTTTACAACACTGCATTTAGAAAATAAACAAATATTTTTTTTGAATTTTGTAACAATTGCATTTTTTTCTTGATGGAGTATCCTTCTTTCCTTGTAAATAAAATAGGATTATTTTAATAAGCAAGTCATCCGGAAGGCAGAAACGTTGGACACATGAAACCACAAACAAGACCAACAGCCTCTTTGTAAAATTTTATGACCTGATCCTAAAACTGAATCAGATTGATGAGTTCATTTTTGGTATTAAAAGCTCGTGTAGAAAGCATAATGTCTGGAAGATTCTAATTATGATGCAGGCAATGGTAGTATTTCTTGACCTTATATTGTTTAACTTGAAATACAGGTGAGACTTCTCGTTGGTGCTATAAAATCTGTTGGCACTGGAGATCTAACAGTTTCAGATGGTAAGATTTAGTTTCTTCTTATGAATGGGTTGATTTGGGCATCTTTTAATCCACCATTTTCCTGTAATATGGATGATTGATTGTTTCAATTATCTTTTCAGTCGAACGCATCCTGGAAGCTAAGACAATAACTGCTAATGGTCCAATGGCGCCTGCATGTGGTTTGTACCTTGCACATGTCAAATATGATCTCCCATGATTGTTTCACCAACGGACATGATTCTTCTGTAAGTGAATTAATAGCTTCACAAACTGTATGTTTCCTGTTGGCCAACCAATACGTTCAAACGAGAACCACTTTTTGACCCCTTGATTGATGATTGAGATCTGTCACAATTATGTCTCCTTCATGATCAAAAGCCAAAAAGTGGTTCCTTCGGTTTCAATTATTGAACGTCTAATGTTGCTGTTTTCTTTTGGAAAAAAAGGTAGTGGCAGCTGATGGATGGTTTCTTGTGAAGATTTTTTGGACTATCGGGTAAGTTACATATATTTCCTATAATTAGAGTACACTCTTTTACCAAATAGAGAATAATGTGTTGATTTATTTGACATTTTGGTTGTAAGATCCATGTGTTTTCACATTTTTATAACGATGGCAAAAGATTAAAACTCCAAAGATCCTTGTTCAAAATGAAACAATTTGTTTTTTTGGTTGTACGGTCTTTATATATGTGTGTGTGGATATATATATAGTGTGTGTGGATATATATATCTATATATATATATATATATACATATAGGGGAAGGATCAAGAGAAAACTTTTTGTTCGTGAGAAAACTCATGAAAAGGTGTTTTTTTTGGGGTGGGGGTTTTTGGTTTTTTGGGGTGGATTAGGGTTTAGGGTTCCAGAGAAAACCATAAGTTAGGCGAAAACCAATAAAATCACTTTTAAATCATTGATCAAAACTAATCAATGGTTGAAATCAATCAATGTTAAATCTGTAAATATTTTGTATATAATTAATTTAATTAAATGTTACAGGGGTATATTTGATATATTGTATTTCTTTATTATTTTAGAAACAACAAAAATTCCTTAAATCTCTCTCCCCCCCTCCCTTTCCATGCAAAATGAGTTTCATTCAAAATCAAAACACCTTTATTTTTAGATGAATTTAACCGCATTACTACTAAAAAAACAATAATTAAAAACAATTAATAAAATAAAAGAAATTGTGTTGGACTAACTTGGGATGACTCGTTGAATTCACTTGCTACATTTTGAAATCACTTGCCATCAGGTCTGGTGATCAGGGAGGTTTGTCATAAGGCTTTCCTTCTGTCGAGGTCTCAGGTTCAATCCTTACAAGGTGCACTTCATAATTTCAGGAACACCCTCTGTGGTAGGTCTTGAACTCTGGATTAGGAGGGGTTAGCGTCATCCTAACCAACATGCCGTTCTAGAAAAAAAAAAAAGACGACAAACAAGGTAGGGAGGCAATAGTAGCATAGAGTAGGTGGCTCAAACACAGTAGAGCTCATGATTTTCGTGAAGAAAAAAGAGAAAAAAAAACAATAAAAATATTACATTTCACTACTTTAGTAAAAAGGCAATTAGTACCATCATATATTTATTTCTTATTGTTTCTTCACTCCATAATTCCTAAAAATTGTAGCGCCTCCCTCCGTCACATCCCGTCGGTTGGAAAACCTTCAGACACTATTTTTCTCTTCTAACTTTAAATACCCTGTAGAAATAAACCCTCTAACCCATTGTAGTTTTGCCACTAAACAAGTTACATATACGTATCTCATATAATGGGCCAACGGAACACACAAATGAGAAGAAGAACCGAAGTACGTATACATAGCTTTTACGAGTTACGTATACGTAGTTTATACGAGTTACATATACGTAGCTTATACGAAAAAAATATGTAAACAAAAATCTTAGAGAATGGGTCATCAGAACACAAAAATGGGAAGAAGAACTGAGTTACGTATAAGTATCTTTAATGAATTACGTATATGTAGCCGATACGAAAAAAATGAAGGTTCCCGAGAAAACCATAACCATATCGCTGACAAGATCCGTCTTTGGCCGTGTTCTTCATTTAACACAGTCCACTATAAACCCCTAATTGCCAACAAGATCCGTCTCTGACCAACTTTTCTTGCCGGCCGACCTCTCTCCTTATCTCTCTCCCACGGGATAATATCCTCCACACCACCTAGATGTCTTCCGGGCCATACCTTCCCGGCCATGTCTTCCGTCAGCCAAAACACCACTAAGTGACAACTTCCGACATTGGTTTACTAGCCGGCGAGGCAGAGGGGGAGGGGTACATGTCTCTTGATAAGCCCCGGAAATAATCGCAACTTCAAACAGTTTATTAGTTGGAATCTGGCATAACCAAAGAAACCCATGGATTCTAGCAAATTTAAATTGATGGACCTAGGGTTCATGGGTAGATTTTTTGAATGACAGAAAAATCAATGAAAGAAACTGTCGATCATTTAGAAAGAGAGAGTGCATATAATTATTTGTAGAGTGATTTAAGGAAATTCAAAAAAAGATTAACATAAATACTAAAATTAAAATTAAAGATGTGTTAAAATTACATAATTAACCTTTTCTTTAAAAAAGTAAAAATTTAATAGAAAAAAATGTGAGTGGTTGAAAGTGGTTTTTATGGTTTTCGCCTAACTATGTGATTTTTTCTTGATCCTTCCCATATATATATAACACTAAATTACATAAAACAACCTTTAGGTATATAACAAATTACACTCGCAGACCTTAATCTTCATTAATTACACTGGACACCTTTTATCCATATGGTTTGTATCAAGTTATAACCTTTAGACTAACCGACGTTAGATTTTTCAGTTAAATGACATGTAAATGACTAATTTACCCTTCATTCTTATACTAGGTTAAAACCCATGTATTACATAGGTTGAATAAATACAACTTGTTATAAAACATCAGTTCCTATGTAAATTTGTAAATTCTAAAAATGTTATATAGTTATTTTTTTAAAATGTTTTATAGAAAAGAATGAAGAAATGTTCAAATTATAAAAATGTTTTATGAATAAACCTATTTTTTTTAAATAAAAAACGTTTAATAAGGGTAATTTTAAAAATCATTATTATTTAATATGAAACAAAAACTATAAAAAATTAAAATTTTGAATAATTAATAAGAGAGAGGCGGGAGACAAAAATTATAAAAAAAATTAAAAAAACTTGTATAATTAATAGGAGAGAAAGACGAAAAAAAAATGTTGAGGATGAATGTGTGAGTGACAAGTGTCCCCTCAAAACCTTTATTTATCATATAATATAGATTAACAAATTAATATATATATATATATATATATATATATATATATATATATATATATATATATATATATATATATATATATATGGGACGGTTATCGTACAAAGAGCCTAAATCGTATGAAGCGTACGAAAGGCCTCCAACCGTCAGATTAATATGATCTAAGGTTGGGGATAACGCAGTGACATAAATGTAATTACTTTGAAAAAGTAACGTGTCGTCCAGATAAAAAAAGGGCATAAATGTCAATTTTTTTTTTAAATTAATCACACTTCATGCGTTCTTTTTTTTACGTAATCACGTTTTTTCATAAAAAAATTTACCGTAATCACGTTTTGTGTGATTGCAACTAATTTTAAACATGAATAATGCTAATCAATACTACTGTCTTCAATCTTATCTTCTTGCTTTTAAGTCAAATTATCGGCAAAAACATTAATCAAAGTTTCTATCGAATGTGTGTGGAGCTGGAAACGAAAACGGATAGGAAAAAACAAACAAAACTAACTGAAAAATCTAACCTCTGTTAGTCTAAAGGTTATAATTTGATACAAACTATTTAGATAAAGAGTGTCTAGCGTAATTAGTGAAGATAAAGATTTACGTGTGTAATTTAGTATGTACTTAAAGGTTGCTTTATGTAATTTAGTCTATATATAATATATAATATATATATATATATATATATATATATATATATATATATATATATATATAGGTTCCACTAAGAAGTGATTTTTCGATAAAAAATGCTAAGAAGTGAGTCAAATGAATTTCGATTGAGCTCATTCCAGCGGCGTTGAACCAGAAAATCGTTTTTTTAACATGAACCAGACGTTTCCAACGCCGCTGGAATGAGCTCAGTCGGAGTTCGTTTGACCCACTTCTTAGCGTTTCTGTAGGTCCCGGGAGCCTCGTCGCGCAGCGAAAATAACACGATCTGTTCTGTGATTTGTGTGGGAACAAAGAAACGAGACAGAAAACACGAACACAGACAAAAGATAATGAAACGACACGTAATCCATAACAAAGAAGTCATCCCGTATTACAGACTACATACCGAAGGAGCACACATCTCTCACCTAAGCTCACGGTCCAGGGGTCGGGAGAGCTCTTCCCGACCCGGACATCTCTAACCCTAGTTCCAGAGTTCCACCTACAAATGAAGACAAGTCTTCTATTTATAGGGGCAGGAACACTACCTACGTACTTGACAAGTACGCAAGGCTACGCATGGTTTGGTCATGCGTACTTGAAAAGTACGCAAGGCAAAAGCCTTGCGTACTTACTAAGTACGCAGGACCAAACTGGTGTGCGGGCTAAGTACTCAGGAACACCCTCCTGCGTACTAGCCACGTACACGGATACATAGAATTTAATCTATAGTTACAAAACATGCTTCTACAGTTTCTTAGCGAAAAACCACTTATTAGTGGAACCTTTCCCTATATATATATATAAATTCGTCGTTTTATGGTGTTTTTGAACCGGGCGTTTTAAGTTGTTTATGAACTGGGAATTTTATGGTGTTTTTGAACTACGAGTTTAATATTTTGTTCATGGTGTTTTACACATGACGTTTTACACATGGTGTTTTAGATTGTACATGTAAAATCATTTTTTTAACATGAACCGGACGTTTTCTATATGTGATTTTAGATTAATCATGGTGTTTTACACATGACGTTTCATAAAAAAAAAACATTTAGTTTTTGGTTTATAGTGTTTTTGATGCTCGAAAACATCATAAAAACGCTCCAAAGAAAAACACTATAAAATGACTTATAGTTTCGCTCGAAAACATCATAAAACACACTCGAAAAAACGTAATGAAAAGCATTATAAAAACACCATTTAATTTATAGTATATATGACATTCGAAAAACACCATAAACACGTCATACAAACGTTCGAAAAAAACACAATTAAAACTTCAAATACAAGCGCTCGGTTGTTTTTTTTTTGCATTTTTTTTACAAACGCTCGAAAAACGTCATAAAATGTTAAATACAAATGCAAGAAAAAAACACAATAAACACGTCATACAGAACCATTTTTTTTATGAACGTACGAAAAACAACATAAAAATTTAAATATAAACGCTCGATTGTTTTATTTTTTGCATTTTTTTTACAAACACTCGAAAAAGTACCATAAAATGTCAAATACAAACGCAAACCATAAACATGTCATACAAACTCATGTTATTTACGAACGCTCAAAAAAACACCATTAAAACTTCAAATATACAAACACTCGAAAAAAAACTTCATAAAAACGCCAATTTTTTTTTTTAAAAACGCTCGAAAAAAGTAATATACAAACACTCGAAAAAACACCATAAAGTTGACTCGTTAAATTACAGAGTTCAAAAACAACATAAATTGTTTGGCATAATTTTGAGACTGATGCTGTCAATCAAAACTACAGTATCAGAACTATTAGTTTTGATACCTGTTTTTCAGGCCCATTTGGCGGTGGCTTGGAAAACAGGCATATGTGCTTGGCCTCCTATAAATAGGAAGATTATCTCATAGGAGGAGTGTGTGTCTGTAGAGGGAATCACCACCCCCCCGGGGGGGGGGGGGGGGGGGAGGGGGGAGGGGGGAGACTAGTTGTGAGTGTGTGAGGAGCTTTTATTTTGTGACAAACCGGATCATTGGTTGTTGATTACATGGTGATTCGATCCCTTATCTTTCGCCTAGAAATAGAAGATTCTACACTTCAGGGGGAGAATTACCACGAAAGGTTTCAAATTATCAGCAGAGTTATGAAGATGCAAGACAAAGTGAGCCTTCGCTTAAAATTGACCTTTTTTTAGGGGGAGAGAAGGCACAAGTTGATCAAGTGTTCGTGAATGTCAAGAATCTTTTTAGAAAGATGGTTATTTACTGCTAAATACTTGGGATTCAAACCTCTATCAATTGCCTACAAGATAGGAGGGTCTACACTTGAGGGGGAGAATCACAACGAAAGGCATTGGATCATCTATCAATCTATGAAGACGAAAGACAGAGTCGGACAAGAATTGATAGCATCAGTCTAGGGGGGATTGTTGGGTATAATTTTGAGACTGATGTTGTCAATCGAAACTACTAGTTTCGGTTGAACATTTTTTCAATCGAAACTAGGTAGTTTCGATACCTGTTTTTCAGGCCCATTTGGCGGTGGCTTGGAAAACAATGCATATGTGCTTGGCCTCCTATAAATAGGAAGATTATCTCATAGGAGGAGTGTGTGTCTGTGAGTGTGTGAGGAGCTTTTATTTTCATTTCAATCAAAGAATCATACGTTTTATGCTCCAGTTATCTGTTCTTTTTCAGTTTTATATATGTTTGTTCGTCTATGTGATTCCTGCACCCGTGTCAACCCTTTTCTGATTCGATAGTGATACTGGATCTAGAGATTCCGCCTCTCGATCCGGGCTGTTTGAAGATTTCTCTGCAGATCTGTGTTTACAGGTCTGTTCAGGACCTATAAGTGGTATAGCATTGTGTCAAGGATGAAAGTGATGGGGGTTGAGTATCCAACTGTGGAGTTGAACAAGAAATTGCTAGATGCTCTTCATGAGGAATGAAACATTTACCGCATCATGATCAAGAAGACTGAAAAGCTGAGCAATCTGTCACAGCAAGAACTCTACAACATTCTTGAATCTTATGAGATTGATATCAAGAAAGGAGCAGTCACTCTCACCAATCAGTTGGGAAGCACTGCTCTTATTGTTGGTTCCAGTTCTTCCAGTAGTTCATACTTCCAGACCGATGTTCCTCCTTCTGCTGTTGGGATTCAATCTACTAGTTCCTCTGCTCCTCAGAAGACTATTACCATGATTCCTGATGAATATGTTCCAATCATGACTGCTTTCATGTAATGCTATGATGCACTCATCTCTGTTGACTTCTTCTTCTGCCTATAGAAACTAGTAGTTTCGACAGGGGCACAAAGGTCATTTGTCATCTGAAAAAAATTAAATATCTTCATAATCAGCTTTCTTCTATGCCAAGCTTCACTCTATCTGTCCGAAACGTTTACACCTTCAAACTCACACACAAAACCTATCATTGCCTCGATCTAAGTTTGCAAAAATCAGTGTTTATCCATCTAATTCCCCCGTCGTCTCCGCCGTCTTCATAATCAGGTACCGATTTCTGCTCATATGGGTGCGATGTTACAAAATATAGGCCTAGGGTTTCACTCGGGGGGGGGGGGTTACGACTAAATCTTCATAATTTTGGTCGCATTGTATTCAAATCTTGATTAATATCTTGTCATTGTTGATATCTCACCTGTTTATTGTATATCGCAGATTTGATTTCACTTCATCGGTAAGGAGTTTCGACACTCAGGCTCTTTTTCTCATCCTTTACTTAGCATTTTGTCTTAGTTCAAATTGTTTGAGTCTGCATATAAGTGCTAATGTTAACTTCTTTGTCTTGAAATTACTTATTCAGGGTTTGGACGTCGAAACTAGTAGTTTCGATAAAAGGGGTGTTTTACCTTAAAAGGTTTTTCTTTCAAAATTTAAATAAGTTTTTCAATCGAAACTAGCTGTTTCGGTCCCAAATGTGCCAGAAACTTGTATAATTCGATTAAGTTTCTTTGTCCGAAACTAAGTAGTTTTGGTCACTTGCCTCTGAGATTTTTCTAAGTACTGACCGAAACTTGTAGTTTCGATTGAATTATCTTCACCCGAAACTAGTAGTTTCGATAAGGTTGTTTCTGAAATTCTCTAAGTGTTGGACCAAGTTGTTTTGATTATGTAGTATTGATCAGGTTAATTCTGAAATCTTTCGAAGTGTCAGAATTTTTGATAGACTTTGTTTCTTGCAGATATGGATCTCCTATTTGTGAAATGACACAATGTATGTGCATTCCTAGATGCCAACGATCCTAAAAGTGTTGATTTTGTCCCAGTCTTGAACTTCTTGGCTAATTCCAACATCAGTTTTGCTATCGGTCACAACTTGCCTGTCTTTGAAGCATCTATAAGGGAGTTCTGGGAAACTGCTAAGATAGTGACTGTTAATAATGTGGAGCATATAAGGGCCATTGTTCGTGAGCAAGAAGTTTTATTCTCTGAGGCTACTATTAGAGAGGTGTTACACTTTAATGATGATCTTCTGGCTCCCATTGAATTTCCAACCTTTTATGTCAGAATGTTTTAGAAGATTGGGTCACCAAGATGAATTTAAGAGCGGGCAGATTATCAAGAACTCCCTTCCACCACATTGGAGATGTTTTGTACATGTCTTCATCCACTGCTTGTCTATCAGAAAAGGTGGCTTTGACTCAACAAATATCATGGTGCCTTTTGTTGTATTGGGATTGATCAAGGGAAGGAACTATAACTTCTTTGGGTTGGTGTTTAGACAGCTGAAGGAGAACTTAACTGGACCTGTCAAAGAGAAATTTTTAGACTATCCCAGATTTCCTCAGATCATTATCAATCTTCTTCACCCAAATCTTCAACAGGGTGGCAATATTTTTGTTTTTGACCATATGAGTGCAAAAACTCTGAGCTACATGAAGAGCACAAACAAAAGAACCAATAGAATGATTGCAGATATTCCTTTATTTGGACATGTTATTGGAGAGTTGGAAGAGTTTGTTCCTGATGTTGATCCTGGACTTGAAGTTGAAGAATCATCATCGTCTGAGGAAGAAGAAGGAGAAATGGAACAAGATCAAGGGAACCAGCAAGAGGTTGAAGCTGAAGTTGAAATAGAAATCCCTAATGTTCAAGAAGAAGAATAGCCCTTTTATGAGCCGGTCATTGAAGCTCCTTTCATTGATCAAAAGATTGCTGTTCTAGAAGAGCAAGTACAAGTTTTTGTTGAACCAGTGGTTGATATTGAAGCTGGTGCACAAGTAGCTGAAGAGGAAGTGATAGATGGGTTGAGGACTTAACTAGATGAATGCAAAGAGGAAGTCAAAGACTTGAAGTTGGAAGTTGGGGGCTTACACACCTAATTGGATGTTTAGCAAACTCAATTAGAGACCCAACAAAAGATAATCTCTCAACAACAACAAGACTTTAAAGCCTTATCTGATATTGTTGAGCAACTCAAGGCTTTATTAGTTAAGCCTCAACAAAAGGAAACTACCTCCACAGCTCATGGGGAGCCACTTTTGATGGTGGACCCTCTTCCCCTGCCTTTGTTACAAATCCTGAAACTGCATTGACAATCTTTTCTCGCCCTGCTGCCAAGAAAAAAGAAATCGTGGAGGTTAAACTTGAAGAAACAGAGTTCGATCTTCCCTCTGCTAGTGAAAGAAGAGCAGCTAGGGAAAGAGGAAAGGGTAAAGAGTCAAATGTTGAGGTAGTGGTTCTTGATGAAGAAGAAATCGAATCAGATCAAGAGCTCAATGCTTTTCTGGACGAGATTGACAACTATGGTTTCAATGAAGAATATCCAGAGATTATTACTATAGAAGATCTGAAGGATGAGAAGGTCAGATACTTTATTGAGGAAGGAGATGAGATTCATGCACTTTCTGATGATGATCAAAATGAAAAAAGTGTAAAGGTTGATTTGGTGAAACCTGTTTCTCCTCCTACTAAGCCAACTCCCATCAAACCAACTGCTACTGAGCCAACCCCAAATGTACCTATCCAACCAACACCTGATACCAACTATCTTTACCCGAATAAACCTTGGTTGAGAAAGATGGTTGAAGAGCAGGCTCCCAAACAATATGAATGGTTCGCTGAATACCAGGAGCTGAAGAGACCACCTATTGGATGGAAGTACGATGCTGAAAGGAAGTTGTTCATAATTAGAAGGTATAAGGGTGGAGTAGAGCATTTCAAGAACATGACTGACTTCAATTCTCTCCCAACCTATGACCTAAGAGCCCTAGCCAAGCTTCCTTTCCAGAATCCAGGCAAGGTAATGCTGGCTACTGATTTTGAAAACTATATGCATACACAGACATGGAATGGAATCAAAGGCATGAAACCGACTCCTCCCAAAAGAAGGCTTTCCAAGACAAGAATCCACCCAAGAACCAACATGCCTTATGTCTTTCTAAGGTATAAACCGGCTCAAACTGTCAAAACTATAACTTTGCCGAAGATGGTACCTGCTCAACTTCAGAACTTCACTAGATGGTTCTACAACCCAATCATTGGGAGTGCTATAATTGAATGTGAAGGGAAGGAAGACATACAAATATTTGAGCCAATGGAGCTGCTGAAGTTTCAACCTGAGAATCTTGAAGTCCTGTTTACGAATCACATTCAAGTCTTCTGCGAGGATGATGAGGCTGATGCAAAGGCATATCAGAGAGTGGTGACTACTAATGTGAAGCCTTACATCCCTAATCCAAGTGAAGGGCCAATGTTTGAAGATTAGTTGAAAACGGTGATGCAACAGCTTAGGGGGAGATTGTTGGGTATAATTTTGAGACTGATGCTGTCAATCAAAACTACTAGTTTCGGTCGGACGTTTGTTCAATCGAAACTAGGTAGTTTCCATACATGTTTTTCACGCCCATGTGGCGGTGTCTTGGAAAACAAGGCATATGTGCTTGGCCTCCTATAAATAGGAAGATTATCTCATAGGTGGAGTGTGTGTCTATAGAGGGAATCACCACCTCAGGGGGAGCTCACCCTGGGGTGAGACTAATTGTGAGTGTGTAAGCAGCTTTTATTGTCATTTCAATCAAAGAATCATACGTTTTATGCTCCAATTATCTATTTTTTTCAGTTTTATATATGTTTGTTCTTCTATGTGATTCCTGCACCGGTCTCTACCATTTTCTGATTCAAGAGTGATACCGGATCCGGAGATCCCTCCTCTCGATCTAGACTGTTTAAAGATTTCTCTGCAGATCTGTGTTTATAGGTCTGTTCAGGACCTACATAAATCTGGCCAGATTAAAAAACACCATATAATTATCCATTAAATCAGTCACTTTCAAAAACACCATAAAATTGCCTAGTTTAATAAAGTATTGGTTGGTGTCAAAATTATATGTTAGTCACTTTCAAAAAACCATAAAAATACCCACTTTTATAAATAATCAGTTCATGTCGTTTTTTTAAATATAGCAAAATCATACTCGTTGGAAAGATAAAAAACGCTAAATTTTATGGTGCAATTTTTTTTTAAATAACGAATTATAAAAAAGTTATGGATGTTTACAAAAATGGGGGAAATGACATGTGACAGACATGTGCAGGTTTTTGTTGGATCTTCCCATTGTACCCCTTCAAGTGGATTTGAATTTGATATTATTTACCCTTATGCCACCGCCTCAATCTCAGCCACAAAACCCAATGATCTTATGGCTTAAAATCTTTCCTACATTTCTTACACTTTTTTACCTTTCTAGTGGAATATATATATATATATAGGAGAAGGATCATAAGAAAATCAATGTTTATGAGAAAACCAAAAACTACTTATTAAAAGGTAAAAAAAAAAAAATCACAACTCAAAAAATAAATAAAAAACTAAAAAAGTGGTTCAGAGACCTTGTTTCCCACGTCGTCCTCGTTCAAAAAAAAAAAGAAAAAAAAACTTGGTTTAGCTTTTCAAGAAAAAAAAAACGGTGTTCATATCACATAAACGAAATCAAAATCAAAATTGAGGTTCCCTGCCAAACTCGAGTTCGGAGGTCGCCAGGTCAGTCCCTTAGAAACCGCAAATCACAGTTTCAATGATGTATTTCTTGCTATTGGTTACTTTTGTCATTTTTATTTGTTGAGATTAGACCTAATGACTCCTTGAAGTTCTATCATATGAAAATTAACTACATAGAAAAATAATTCAAACTGTCTTGTCTCTAAATGAAGTAATACAAGTAGATTTATTTTCTCCAGATTTGTATGAGTAGCAATTCGAAACTGTTCATATATACATAAAATCACTAAGTATGGTTGCTGTTAGCCAGGTTTTCGCAATGACTTTGGATAAGAGCTAGACTAAAATCACTAATAAGGTAGATCCAATATTCATTAAAGGAGCGTTAGATTTTGCAAAAACGATGAAACATACGTTGATAGTGAAGGTCGGATATATTGTCCATGTAGAAAATGTGTGAATGCAAGAAGGTATGTTCCTAGGGTTGTTAGTACTCATATCATACATAATGGTTTTGAACCATCATACAAGGTATGGATATATCACGGTGAACATCTGTCGGGTTATGAATTAGACGGAACAAACAGTGCATGTCAAGAAAATGAAAACGAATCAAATTCCGGTGTTGACGAGTTACTTGATGATGCTTTTCCTACAAGCGGTACCGAAGCTGAAGACGGTGCTGATTTACGTAATAACCCAAATGTGGAGAAGTTATTTGTCGATATGGAGAAGCCTTTATACCTGGGGTGTGAGGAGTTTCTGTACTAGGCTTTTTATTAGAGTTGATGAACGTGAAGGTAACATGTAAAATGACAAATGTGTCAATGGATATGATTCTAAATTTATTTAGCCGGGCTTACAAGGACGCAAACTTGCCGAAGAACCATTATGAGGTGAAAAAACATTTACGTACTCTTGGACTGGGATATGAATCTATCGATGCTTGTAAACATGATTGTGCATTATTTTGGAAAGAAAATGCAGAATTTACCGTAAAATATGGTTATATGAGTTGAACGATATCATGCTGCAAATTGTTTTGTGTCTTGTAAATGTAATTCACCAACTTTCATTGAAGTATATTTTCAAAATATTTTTTCAGGTAGTTATGAATAGCCTTGATAATAAGGTAGTGGTTTAGGGAGGATATACCCTAGACTCCATAATACATTTCTCAGTTTTGAACAAGATGGTGGTTACTACAGTACAATGAGCATGGCTCCCGTGGCTCGGGATATTATTAAACAGTATTGTAATCCGAAGTACAAAATTTTGAATTTTCAGAATAACGATTGTAAATTATGAGGGGTGTTTAATTCCCCATGTTTTATGAAAATGGCAGTTACTCGACTACAAAAGTCAAGAATTTTCAAGAAACTTAGAACCATGTATTTCTGCTGTGCAAATAAAATGATTATTCAAAACAGGTACCAATATGAGTCGCACGTCCGGGGTGTCATTTCTCAGGGTGTGACAGGTTGGTATCAGAGCCACGGGTTTCAGCGAATTAGATACTTAAGATAGTATCTAAGTTTTAACCTTCATGATACCTCAGGTTATAGTTAGATGCTTGCCATAGTATCTAACCTTTAACTAGATTGAGAAAGAATGCCTACTAAGAAAGGTAGGTAGATACTTGTACGTAGATACTTGTATCTAAGACTGAAATATAAGAAATTGCAGGATGTCGGGTGATGATAGTTATAATAGCTATTATGATATCAATCGTCGTAATAAACAAGAACCAATAGAATATCTCTATGGAAGTGGGGTGACATAAAAATAATAATAATAAATAAATAAAATAAAATAAAATAAAATAAAATTTATCAATGATGACGACCCAAGTACCATCGTTCTACAGAAAACGTGATACAAGATTTATGTACACGAAGATGCGGATCTGAGTATTCAAGATATAATGAAGATTCAGATTTGAGTAACTAGCAAATAGATATTCCTCCACAAAGGGTAAGTGAAGTGAATCAGGCTGGGCCTAGTAGGGCTACGCAGTCAAGAATACGGGTGGTATAGCCAACCGAAACAATATCCATGCCCTCAGCTGAAGGGATGGAAGAATAATATCAGAACTAACCTTGGGTTGGAGAGAACTCTCATAAAAATCCATGTTACTACTATGATCCAAATATAAGTACGGTTATAAAAAGCCTGAAGATTATGATTCTTATAATTCTAATTCTGTGCTTGTACTTCGAAATTCTTTTATATTCCCTAAACCGGGAAGTTCTATGGACTACGATCCATATGAAGATTATCGAAATAAAGTTTCTTCCCTAGAATCATACAATCCTTATCAAAATATATATACAATGATATGGTGATGGAGATTCGAGATCCACCTCCATAATATTATTACCCTTCAATCTATTCTAGCTCATTAATCAAATGTCTTGATCGTGTCTTACGAGATACAGATGAGGTAAAAAAAAATCCATAGAGGTACAGATAAGAACTTTGCGAAATAGAATGGTTGAACTCAAAGAAGGAATGGCAGAAGTAGAAGCCTGTAAGAGTAAACAAAATTACAAGTAATTACAGTGAAGGAAGACATTGGAGAAAAATTAATGATTATAGAAATCATTGAGAAAAATGGTGATGTTATAGAAAGGAACATTATAAGGATGAGATATAAGAAAATTTGAATTAAGTTATCCAAGAATAAAAGCATTACGAATGGATAAACAGTATGTGATTAAGAGACACGAGAACTAAATAGGAAAAGGAAAGAATATACTTTACATAAGTAAGGACCTTAAGTTTTAATTGTTAAAATTAATTGGACTAGTGGGAATTAAAGAAAGTCAAGCTAAAGCTTTTGAAGACGGTCAGAATAAGAAAGAAGAAAGGCTTGACCAAATTAGTCAAAGGAGATAATGTATTCTTAAGAATGAATAATCTGGATATCAGTTACTAGCAGTTTAAGAACGAATTCAGGAAGATATGCTCCGAATCCATGAGATATACCTCTAAAGTAGATAGAATGACCATCTACCTTCATATAATTTCTTTTTACCATTTAGAGTACTGTACAATAGGAAGTACATAAATATATGTGTTAATTAGAAATCAGAAAGAACCCAATTATCACGACCTAAGGGACAAAAGAAATTACCAAGTTGATTATATTGTTAAAGATACGACATTATTAAAAGTATCACCTTAAAAAGTTGTAGTTCAAAAATTGAAAGAAAAGTAAACGAATTTCAAAATTAGGTAAACAAACAAGTAAACTTTGATACATGAGTAAAAGGTAGACAAACCAATTGCAAATTGAATATTGCAACTAAAGGTTTAGTTTTACGAATGAGAGTTCATATTCCAGGAATGAGACAAAGATGTTTGTAAGATGATAACAATACTACAAGATGCCTATAAAGGTAGCGGGAATAATTTCAAAAAGGTTGAAACTCTTGTAATTTAGAAAGCCTATTTAGGCATTGAAATACCAATTTAGATCTCTGGGTTGTAAATGAATAAGAAAGGTTGAGATTTGAACAAACAAGTATGAAACGTAATGGAAAATAATAAGAATACGGTTAGTTAATAAAGGAGCAATAACATTCTAGATCCTGTTATTATCTATTTATTTGACAAACTACTTTCATATTATTAACCATTATAGGAATAATAGTATGTTCCATACCTGGATTTTTGACGAACTAAGAATAAGCGAAAAGTTGAAATTAGTAACTCAACCCTACATATTTAAGATCAATAAATAAAGAGATTGAAAAACAAAAGACGAGTACAACTCTAAACATGCTTCTGATTGAACGTAGAAACTAGAGTAAGAATGAAAAGGAGATACCCATATACTGATTGACAGAGTTAGAAAACAATTCAGACATTAGAAGATATGTTTAGGGCATGTGTGATAATTGTTAGGACATAGTTGTGTGACAAAAGCTTGTAATAATTTAGATCTGTATCTCTTTATGTTTTGTAAATTTTTAGTTTTGTCTAAGTGTTGTAAGTTCTGCTAGAGGCTCTAGCAGAATACTTGTAATAGTTTAGAATACTTGTCGAACCAATCACCTTTGGGGATGGAATATTGGATTGCTTCTGAACATGACTAGCACTGACAAATCCACTTTGAGACATATTTTTGAAATAGTTGGCTGAACACGTGTATCAGGTTCAGTTAAGATGCACCGATTTCTTGTAACTTGTTTCACCACAACCGGTTCATCAAGTTTCTCCTCCTTTGGAACACCTTGTTCATCAAAAACTTCATCTTCAGTATCAGAATCATAGACCATTTCCTCTCCTGTCACTGGATTAACCTTCAAAACTGTCTTTGGATAAATATCATCTTCAGTAATAATCGCCGGTTGAACCACATAATTTCCATTAAATGACGGAGGAACAAATCCCACTCCAACAGTTCTCTTTGTAGGATCAACATTATCATTAAAATAATCCAAAAGAATTGATGAATTTCCAAAACTCTCCAGCTTTTGATGTAATCTGATCACCTCTGATTCTTTATCTGAAATCTCTTTGTTTTTCTTAGCAACTAGTTCATTTCTCTTTTCAATGTCTGCATAGGCCATATCTAGATGATATGCCTGTTCTTTGTACTTCAACCCCAATGAATGTAAATCTCTCTTCAATGATTCAATTCTATCCATACACAGTTTATCAATGTCTTTCAATTTTTGATTAACCGTATGCATGGATTTCATATCACAAATCAAATTGGTATTGTCATCCATAACTTTCATCATTTTATCCTTCACAAAAACACAATTAGAACAATAGATATTACATATAGAATCTTTTACCTTTGAAGAATCAGATATGTCAGCCATGAAGACCTTAGCAATTGGAATATCTTCAGTCAAGTCATCAGATATTTTAGTCAACACAATATCGTCCTCAGAAGCATTTGAATCCAAAAGAACTTCAACTTCAACATTTTGAACTGCAACATTCACATCTTCAATATGCTCTTCAGAACTGACAGTTTGACTTTCTTCATCACTCCTTGAAACATCACCATCACTAGAACTATCATCATCAGATGTTCCTTCAGAATGAATATATGTCACAAATGCCTGATTCACAACCCCAACCAGATCTTCTAGATGAATACCCCAATCATAGTTGTCATCACCTTATGAAACAAAAGAAGATGATGTTGAAGCATGAGTTGTATTTCTCGATCTAGTAGATCCCTATGGTTGAGCTCTTTTATTTTGATAACCATTAGACTTCTTCTGAGAATCAAATTCAACTTTTGGCTTCACACATTCCTTAGAAAATGACCATATTCTTGACAATTATAACATCGAACTTTTGTTTTATCAAACCCCATTCTTGATCTACTATTTGAACCAATATACTTCCTGCCGGTTGTCTTCAGAAAGTCTTTTGCTTGTCGCATAAGAATGGCCATATTCCATTGAATATTCATCTCCTCCAAATCAACAGGATCAATTTGACGAAAATCATTTTCAAGAGCATCAGGATCATGAATCTTTCCTCTAATAAAGTTTTCATACGATGCCAAGAAAGAAGAAAACATCGCCAGATAATCATCAGCAACCATTTGATTCATATGATGTGAATTTGAATTATGTGATCCAAATGTTGAGTTTGATGTATTTGCAGAAAATCCAATTTGACACGAAACCCTAGACATATGTTCACTTGAATTATCTTGACCATCACCAGAAAATAATGCTACACCAAATCCAGATCTGACAGAAGTCTTTGCAAAATACATAGCAGGATCTTGAATATGCTCCATATTAGTTTCCTTCTCCTTCATATTCAAATCATGAGATTGAATTTTGCCAAGAACATCTTCAACAGACATGGATTTGTATTTGACATTTTCTTTGATCAAGACAGAATACGCATCAAACTTTAATGGTAAAGATTCCAAAAACTTATCATTGATCTCCTCAGGTTCATAAACTACCGCTACACTTGATAACTCACTCAGCAAATGATAAAATCTTGTTGCAAGATCATCTAGAGATTCATTCTGAAAATGTTTAAAAACCAGAAATTGCTTTTTCAATAACTCTTTTCGACTTTTCTTCACATCTTGAGTTCCTTCACACCGTTTCTGCAAAGCATCCCACAGTTGTTGTGAAGATTTAAACTGTTTGAAATTGTGTTAAATCTCCTTGGGAAGTGACATAGAAATACTCGTCATTGCTTTCTTTTCACTATCAAACAACTGTTTTTCTTCAGCAGTTAAAGCAGATACCGGTTTGGGAACATTATCATTACCCATCCATGAATATGTCGGATGTGTATATCCTTCCATAATAGGAATCCGTAAACTAGTATCGGTAAACGACACAAACTGATCAAAACGATCTTTCCAGTTTGGATAATCAGCAAGACTCAACAGTTTTGGTGGTTTATGAGAAGTACCAATCTCATTATCGTAGTTGAACATATTAGTAACTTGCACCATTTTGCCATAATCAACAATGTCTCAAAAATACCAAGTACAACCAAGAACACACTCAAGCGAACTTAATATATTTGCTCCAATCCTCAACAAGCGAACAAGACCACAAGCGAACTTGATAAGTTCGCCTAATCAAGAATATAAGATAAGTTCGCCTAATAAGTTCGCCCCTAATAGAATTTCAAAAATAAGTTCGCCTGGTTCAGCATCAAGAGCTCAGGAAGATGAACTCTTTAACCAAAACAAGAACAAAAACTTCCGAAAATCATCATAACTCACTGAATTGATGGAATTTGATAAAATTGAACAGTAGGATTGAGTATAATGTGATTTAGAACACTTCTAATAGATCAATTTATTCAAAAACACCTCCAAATTGATGAATTAAGCACCAAAATTCTCTCAAGAACTTGAAAACTCCATGGATATGAAAATTTTGCAAAAGTCAACCAATTTCTTATCAATTCATACACAAATCGTCACAAATCAATCACAAATCACGAGCATAGACTCTGATACCACTTGTAGGTTCACATGACTCTCCTATAGATCGTACTCGAGACGTGACGTATCAATAACACAGAGTGTGGAATCCAACCGTATCACTGATTGTGTATACGAGATGACAAAAACAGTAACAATCACACAATGTAAATAATCTTCTTCTTGTATTTTACCAAATCACAGAGTTTACAGAACTAGAGACTTGAACATTCAAAAGCATTACAAAAACTGAACATGTAAACTCTATATATAGACTCTGTTTTGCTATAGGCGAACTTAGTAAGTTCGCCTCTACTAAGACTAGGCGAACTTGCTAAGTTCGCCTCTAGCAGAACTTACAACACTTAGACAAAACTAAACGTTTACAAAACATAAAGACATACAGATCTAAACTATTACAAGATTTTGTCGAACCAATCCCCAAACTATTAAAGTTTCAAAGTCTCGTGTTGGAGAATTGTCAAGACAAGTCTATGTAACAAAGAAGAAAGTTGAACATGATGATAAATCTTCTGAAGAATATTCATCTGAGTGTTCTTCGTCTTCAAGAAAAAGTCCTTATGTCAGAGATCATCGGGATAAAAGAGTGTGTTTTCATTGTAATGAAGTTGGACATATTCTGATTAATTGTCCTTACAAGAACCAAGAGAAGAAACCTATGATTCTAGACAAAGTCAAATCAAATGTTGTGAAACCACATACACAAGTTGTGCAGATTCTAAAAAGACGTAATGTGGGAAAGCCTACATCTGATTTTGTGAAAAGTGTTCCAATGAGGCAATTTGTGCCTAAACAGTCATTTGCTAAATCTTCGGGATTTAAGCAAAATGAAAAACAACATATAAATGCAAGACATGTGTATTCTAAACCAGTGTTTGGTGAAACTGGTGGTAGCTATAATGCTGATTTTCAACAGTATTGTGAGAATCCCAAAGTTGGATTCACAAAGAGTTCTCAACCAGAAGTCAAACTTTCACGACCACAAAGGCGGAGACGTAATAGAAAATTAAAGAAACTTTTGGAAACATCTGATTCTAAAAATATTAATTCTAAAAATGTTTTTCAAAATAATCATCATGTGTCTTCACCGAGAGGTTCTGGTTATGTTGGACTTTATGTACCAAAGGTTGATGATAAAGTTGATTGTGAACTCATTGAAGTAGTTTATTTTGATACTTCTGGAAGGCCCAAGACCACTATGGCTTAGGTTCTCATTTCTAACTGATTTCTTTTGTTTATGTAGGGGCAACCAAGGAGGACTATCAACAATACATGGTATGTGGATAGTGGTTGTTCTCGATATATAACAGGAAATATTCAGTTGCTAGAAGATGTTATTATAATTGATGGCGGTTATGTCGCTTTTGCTGGTAATAAAGGCGGTTACATAACATGTCAAGGAACTTTGAAGAATGACAAGGTTAAATTTGAGAAGGTTAACTATGTTGAGCAACTTGAACAAAATCTTCTGAGTGTATCTTAAGTATGTGACAAGAAGTTTTCATTCCATTTCAATGATACGGAATGTTATATTTTGAAGCTGGGATTTGTCATTCCTGAAGAATGGATTCTTATGAAGGCACCAAGGAGAAATGACACATATGTTTTAGACATGAGTGTTGCAACGACAACGGATTCTATTCCGACAAGTTTACTCTCGAAGGAATCTGAATCTGTGTCACACCCCGACCGATGGTGGAATCATCGGGGCGGGACATGTAGACTGTTCATAAGCCAAGGTTGACTAGATTGAATATATTAAACATCAAATTTCATAACAAGTAGTCCAAACACAACCAAATCCAAGATAGAATAAAATTGAAATACATAGAGTTCTTTTATTTAATTTAACTAAATCCAAGCCTATGTGTAGCACATCTTGATCAATCTCACACATTAGAACATGAAACATGAATAAAATAAAGTCAACTAAAAAGTTGGTGAGTATAACACAGGTTTATATAGATAGCATATAGTTTGTAAAACAAATCCTTACATAACATGATAAATAAGGCATTTATGGGGAGCAGCTATTGTGTAACCATGTACAATCAAACCTTTGTAACTAGCATGCAAAATTGTGTTGTCGGTATCAATCACCTCAATCTGGGTGGGTTTGCAGACTCAATAGATCTATCATTGAAAACCGTCAGCTTGAATAGTTAATGATTGCACATAATCGCATACAAAGGTTAGCACACCTAGCACTCGGGCATAAAGCTCAAATTGCACACATGAATGTAAATAGGATTTGTACTTGTGTTGTTTGTGTAAATGTAAACATGTAATTTGAATAATGTTCATGTTCCACCCCAAAAATGTAAAAGAGTAAAAGGGGTTATATATACTCACTTGGTTTGAAGGCGTAGCTAACAAAGATACTAGATAGAATAAAGATCCTTGAAATGCACAAGTTAACGTAAAGTGTAATGTATATGGTATTAATAGTGTGCACCAAAGTTTAAGTCTAGAGTTGCATTTGGACTTGTGTAAAAAGGTCATTGATTTGGAGGTATTGAATAAAATGTATAAAGTTTGAAAGAATATTTTTAGAATATTTTGATTAAGGTTTGAGTTTGAATAATTAAATAAGTAATGTAAATAATTATTGTTCATGAAAATATTATAAGTGTTAAATGAAATTAAGTGTAAATAAATAAATGTCTTTGTTTAAACATAAAGTAAACAAATAATCATTATTTTATTTATTTATAAAAATATAACTTAACCATTTAAATACTTTTTAAATGAAAGGTTTAACAATAATTGTAAAATTAAATTTTATAAACTTTAAATAAATAATTTTTCCATTTATTAAATATTTGTTCTTTCTAAATAAGATGCAATTTTATAAAAGTTAACTTATTTTTATTTTGTAATTTAATCAGAATATTTATGGTTTGAAAAATATATAGAATTTATAATTCTGCCAAGAATTTAACTTACACACGACCGTGCCTGGGAAGGGCACGACCGTGCTCGAACCACGGGCGCGACCATGCTAGTCATGGCGCGAGCGTGTTGATCAAACAGAGGGCTTAACTAACTAAATCATTAAGCACGACCGTGCCTTGTTCAGGCACGATCGTGTCTATGATCCTAAGACACGACTGAGATTAGCCAAAGGGCATGATTGGGTCTGGACAGGAGGACACGACCAATCTGTTAGTCGGCACGACCGCGTCTCATGAGGCACGACCGCGCTAGATGATTAGCGCGACCGCGTCTGTTCCAAATCAGGAACGGATTGACCAATTCTTATAATAACATGGTTGGAAATCATAGGGCTTTCACCCATTAGATTATTTCGAGTCTTTTTGCATAGATTAATTGGATTTAAAACGTGTCTAGAGTCGGATTCGATTAAATAATTTTTGAATGAAAACTAGATTCAGGTTTAAGATGATTTCCATATTGGAAGCCCAAATTAACATGGGGCTTTTGATCTAAGGACTAAAATCGATAGAGGACAAGGTTTCAATTACCCGGAATGATGGCGAATCGATAGCGAACGGTAGGGAGGAGTTCCGACGTCGACGAGCTTGGTTTCCGGCGTCTTCTGCTACGATTCCGGTTGCTTCAAGTGGTTCAGTAGCTCCTGGGAGGATCGTTTGTGCGTTTGCTTTGGAGAATTGCAAACAATTTGGAGAATTCGATGGTCTTGTGAGAGAATTGGATGGTTATGAGTTGAATCGACGAAATTTTTGTTTATTTGTTGTAATTGTTATGATTAAAAGAGTTAATTGAGTTTGTTAATGGTGAAAACGCGTCGAACGGTTATGAAATCGAACGTCTCTGTGATTAAAGTCTGTATATACGTTTCAACTGATGAGAGGCGCGACCGTGCCAATATGAGGCGCGACCGTGCTAAGGCACCAGGCGCGATCGTTCCAAGACAAGTCGCGCAACCGTGCCAAAGCACTCGGCGCGACCGTGCCAGAACTAGGCGCGGCCGTGCCTATTAGGGTTTGTTGTAAATTTTCAACATCAGACCTTGTAACTTTAGTCTTTTGTCATGTTTGTATAATTAGATACCTATGTATTGTTTTAATAGGATAAAACCGAGTAAATTTCACGGATTTGCATTGAAATATAGTATTAAATTGTTGGTACGAAAAGAAACAAAACAGTGCACTAGAATTGGGTTTGAAATGCATTACATTGAATTGAAAATACGGATACTAAAATCAGAAATGTTATAGTCTCCCCATGTTGAGGGAATTTCGTCCCGAAATTTAGTTAGAGGAAACTACGGCATCAGTAAAAAGATGGGGGGTACTTGAGCTTCATTTGGTCCTCTCGTTCCCAAGTGAATTCAGGACCGCGCTTAGACTCCCAACGAACTTTGACAATAGGAATACGACTTCGCTTGAGTTGCTTGATTTCACGATCCATACATTCTACCGGTTTCTCAACGAAGTGCATCGTTTCATCAATGTGCACGTCATCAAGCGGTATATGGAGATTCTCATCGACGAGACATTTCTTCAGATTAGATACATGAAATGTAGGATGCACATTGCCAAGAGATGGAGGTAGCTCGAGTTTGTAAGCCACTTTCCCAATCCTTTCAAGGATTTTGAATGGGCCAACATAGCGAGGGGCTAACTTGCCTTTCTTTCCAAAACGGATCACACCCTTCCACGGAGACACCTTAAGAAGAACAAGGTCACCGACTTGGAATTCCAGGGGTTTTCGTCGCTTATCGGCATAACTCTTTTGCCAACTTCTCGCTGTTCGGATGTTGTCACGGTTTGAATAATCTTGTCGGATGTTTCTTGAATTAGCTCGAGACCGGTGATTTGTGCTTCACCAATCTCGTTCCAACAGATGGGAGAACGACACTTACGACCATAGAGAGCTTCAAATGGAGCCATGTTGATACTCGTGTGGTAGCTATTATTGTAGGAGAACTCAATGAGGGATAAATGTGAATCCCAATTGCCACCAAAATCGATTACGCAGGCTCTAAGCATGTCTTCAAGCGTTTGAATTGTCCGCTCGGTTTGACCATCAGTTTGGGGATGGTAAGCCGTGCTCAAATCCAATCGTGTGCCAAGAGCGGTTTGGAGAGATTGCCAAAATCGAGAAGTGAACCGGGCATCTCGATCAGATATTATATTCAAGGGAACACCATGACGGCTCACGATTTCATCAATGTAAATTCGGGCTAGTTTCTCAACCCGATAGTCTTCACGAATAGGCAAGAAATGAGCAGATTTGGTGAGACGATCAATAATCACCCAAATGCTATCATAACCACTCGAGGTGCGAGGGAGCTTGGTAATGAAATCCATAGCTAAGTTTTCCCATTTCTACATGGCAGAAGGGCGTTGATGTTCGGCTTTGACTTTGGAGCAGGTTAAACATTTGGCAACATAAAGAGCAATGTCCTTTTTCATACCGGGACACCAATATTGTTGGCGAAGATCTTGGTACATTTTATCCGCACCAGGATGAATAGAATAACGAGCCTTATGAGCCTCATTCATGAGAAATGTACGGAGATCATCGCGATCGGGAATCCAAATACGGTTCAAGTAATAAAGTAAGCCATTTGGTTTAGATTCAAGCAGAGTTCGACACCACACGACATTTCCTCGTACATGTTACCCTCGGTGACTGAGACGTGTTGAGCTTCTAAGATGCGGTTTTGAATGTCGGTTTGAATTCGAACACATTGAAGCATGACATGGTTCTTTCGACTCAAAGCGTCGGCTACAACATTCGCTTTGCCGGGATGGTAACGAATCTCGCAGTCATAGTCGTTAAGGAGTTTAACCCAACGTCGTTGCCTCATATTGAGTTCCTTTTGATTGAAGATGTGTTGGAGACTTTTGTGGTCAGTGAACACCACGCATTTCGTGCCATAGAGATAATGTCTCCAAATCTTTAATGCAAATACAACCGCACCCAACTTGAGATCGTGCGTCGTATAATTCTTCTCATGAATCTTAAGTTGCCTTGATGCATAAGCGATTACCTTGCCTCGTTGCATGAGGACACAACCAAGACCTTGATTGGAAGCATCACAGTAGACAACTAAATCATCATTCCCATCAGGGAGAGTCAAAATAGGAGCATTGCACAACTTTTGCTTAAGGGTTTGGAAAGCTTCTTCTTGCTTTGGTCCCCATTCGTAACTCTTACCCTTATGGGTCAAAGCGGTAAGGGGGACGGAAATCTTAGAGAAGTTTGAGATAAAACGACGATAATATCCCGCAAGACCAAGAAATGAACGAACTTCAGTGGGGGTCTTCGGGGCATTCCAATTCTTAACCGTTTCGATCTTAGCAGGGTCAACATGAATACCCTTGTCGTTGACGATATGACCAAGAAATTAAACTTCTTTTAACCAAAATTCACATTTGGAGAATTTGGCATATAGTTGTTCTTTCTTCAAGAGATCCAAAACCAATCTAAGATGTTGCTCATGGTCGGCTTTAGTCTTGGAATAGATTAAGATGTCATCGATGAAAACGATCATGAACTTATCAAGGTACGGTTTGCACACACGATTCATGAGGTCCATGAAAACTGCGGGTGCATTGGTTAGTCCAAAAGGCATAACCATGAATTCATAATGACCATACCTTGTTCGAAAGGCAGTCTTTGGAATATCGTCTTCTTGCACACGGAGTTGGTGATAACCAGATCGAAGATCAATCTTTGAGAAGCAAGTAGAACCTTGAAGTTGATCAAAGAGGTCATCAATTCTAGGCAAAGGATAACGGTTTTTGATAGTAAGCTTGTTGAGTTCGCGGTAGTCAATACACATGCGAAATGATCCATCCTTTTTTTTGATGAATAAGACGGGTGCACCCCACGGTGAATGACTTGGACGAATGAATCCCTTGTCAGAGAGCTCTTGAAGTTGACTTGCAAGTTCTTGCATTTCGGAAGGTGCAAGACGGTATGGAGCTCTAGCCACGGGGTTAGCTCCGGGCACAAGATCAATGCGAAATTCTACCTGTCGAACGGGTGGAAGACCGGCTAAGTCTTCGGGAAATACTTTGGGAAAATCCCGAATGATGGGAATGTCTTGTATACTCTTCTTTTTGACATCTTTTTGGACAATATGAGCTAAGAAGGCCACGTACTTCTTTCGTAGGTACTTTTGGGCGGTAGTGCACGACATTAACTTAAGTCCTTTGCAAGGCTTTTCACCAAAGACTCTTAACGTTTCTCCCTATGGTAGAGGTATTCGGATGCACTTCTCGAAACAAATAACTTCGGCATGATGATTTGATAGCCAATCCATGCCTATGATGATATCAAAGCTTCCTAGTGGCATTGGAACAAGGTTGATTGGGAATGTATGATCATTAAGTTCTAAAGAGCATTCATAGATAATGGATTCAATTGTAAGAGAGTCACCATTTGCTACTTCAACGGTAAATGTTTTCTCTAATTGGGACCGTGTCTTTGCAAGTAAAGGTTCAAAATTAAGTGACACAAAACTTTTATCGGCACGGTATCGAATAAAATGGAGGCATATTGACTATTAACAAGAAACGTACCATTGACCACGTCATTATTGGCTTGAGCTTCATTGGCGTTTATGTTGAAAGCACGCCCACGAGCTCCACCTTGTCTAGCATTGACTAACTTTGGGCATTGATCACGGAAATGGTTCGGGTTGCCACACTCATAACATGCTTGCCCATTTGCAATAGCGGGTACACCTTGATTAGTCACTTGGGTGTTGGTTTGGTTCGGTGGGTTGACTTGGCCCGCAAGAGCTTTGGCCCTACAAACATTAACTGTATGGCCATATTTCCCACAATAAGTACAAAGGCGACATGGGATGCCTTGGGGATGATGGTAGTTGCAGGTGGCACAAAGTGGGTAGATTCCCACATATGGCTTTTTGGCCGGTGCTTGAACCATAGGTGCAGCTTGGTTAATAGGAATAGCAGGAGTGACCACAGCATAGTTTCTAGTCTTCCTTTTCCTATTATTGCGGGAGGGTTCAGTTGTGGCTTCTTTGTTGTGGGTAGGAGGGGTTATAGTGTCATAAACTTTCTTGGTGCCCTTTTTAGTAAGAGTCCCCGCCTTCACATGATTATCGGTTAAAGTAGCGGACAAACGGATGGCATCTTCAAGTGTTGCGGGATTCCTTCCTAGGACAGTATCTTGAATTTGCCTAGGTAGTCCCCCAATATACTTTTCAATACAGCGGGACAGAGGAGTGACCATGTGGGGCACAAGAAGACTCAACTCATGGAACCGAGTTGTGTATGCCAAGTTTTCACCACTATCTTGGGCAAGATCCCAAAATTCGGCTTCAAGTTTCTTTACTTCATTTCGAGGACAGAATTCCTCGGTCATTAACCTTTTAACCTCATCCTAAGGTAAGGCCATTGCTACATCCACACCCCTATTTCTTTTCTCCCCATTCCACCACGTGAATGCCCGTTTTTGTAGGACACTTGTGGCATGACGAACACGGAGGTTGTCGGGGCAGTCACTATTGAGAAAAGTATTCTCAATGCTTTCAAACCATTGAAGGAGTCCGGTAGCTCCTTCGATACCATAGAACTTGAGGGGATTGCACGAGTTGAAGTGCTTGAAGGTGCATTGAGATGGGTTGTTACCACCATTTCCACCATTACCACCATTTCCACTATTGCTACCATTACCACCGTTGTTGCCATTGGTGGCACTATTAGCTTGTGTGAGTTTTGTCACGAGTTGTGCAAGAATAGCAGCAATGTCGGTATTGGTGTTGGTGGCGGGAGCACGACGAGGAGGCATTCTACAGATTTTCACAAGACAAGAAAAGATGTAAGAACTTATGAGAATTGTTTGGATTTAATAGAATAAGATAACAAAATAAATAGATAATCATAGTTTGGATTGTACTCAAATAGTGATATAATCACTCGAATACTATAACACATTAAGGTTAATTAAACTTATATAATTTTCAAGGAGACATGCTTTAGCCTATAAGTAAACACTCATCTCGGGAATTCCCAGGAAAGCATAAGGGTCCCTCGGTTGATTGGGATTTATGCGAAATGCTTTCCTAGACAGAAAACCCAAAATACAGGTGTCACTCTTCCAGATTGCACGTGTCCTCAAATAATTAACAAAGCTTAAAAACCTTAACGAGGAAATAAAGAAATTTTTATGAATTTTCGCTTCATGAAGTTTCCACATGCTCAGAAAGATAAAGATAGGGAAAGAAAATAAGAATATTATGAGGTTTTAGGATATAGAAAAGGATATTGTTTATTTTTTTTTATCATTGAAGTATATATTAATAAGTCATGGATTTTTAACAATTAAAATAATAACTAATCATAGTAAGCATGTAGCACATAGCATGTAACACATAACATATAACATATAGCATGTAGCATATAACATGAAATCATGAAACATAGCATAAGTAGGTGTCCTAAAGTTATAGTCTAGGTCAAGGTGTCTAATAACCTAATTCCCTATAACCAAGGCTCTGATACCAATCTGTCACACCCCGACCGATGGCGGAATCATCGGGGCGGGACATGTAGACTGTTCATAAGTACAAGGTTGACTAGATTGAATATATTAAACATCAAATTTCATAACAAGTAGTCCAAACACAACCAAATCCAAGATAGAATATAATTGAAATACATAGAGTTCTTTTATTTCATTTAACTAAGTCCAAGCCTATGTGTAGCACATCTTGATCAATCTCACACATTAGAACCTGAAACATGAATAAAATAAAGTCAACTAAAAATTTGGTGAGTATAACACAGGTTTATATATATAGCATATAGTTTGTAAAACAAATCCTTACATAACATGATAAATAAGGCATTTATGGGGAGCAGCTATTGTGTAACCATGTACAATCAAACCTTTGTAACTAGCATGCAAAATTGTGTTGTCGGTATCAATCACCCCAATTTGGGTGGGTTTGTCAGACTCAATAGATCTATCATTGAAAACCGTCAGCTTGAATAGTTAATGATTGCACATAATCGCATACAAAGGTTAGCACACTTAGCACTCGGGCATAAAGCTCAAATTGCACACATGAATGTAAATAGGATTTGTACTTGTGTTGTTTGTGTAAATGTAAACATGTAATTTGAATAATGTTCATGTTCCACCCCAAAAATGTAAAAGAGTAAAAGAGGCTATGTATACTCACTTGGTTTGAAGGCGTAGCTAACAAAGATACTAGATAGAATAAAGATCCTTGAAATGCACAAGTTAACGTAAAGTGTAATGTATATGGTATTAATAGTGTGCACCAAAGTTTAAGTCTATAGTTGCATTTGGACTTGTGTAAAAATGTCCTTGATTTGGAGGTATTGAATAAAATGTATAAAGTTTGAAAGAATATTTTTAGAATATTTTGATTAAGGTTTGAGTTTGAATAATTAAATAAATAATGTAAATAATTATTGTTCATGAAAATATTATAAGTGTTAAATGAAATTAAGTGTAAATAAATAAATGTCTTTGTTTAAACATAAAGTAAATAAATAATCATTATTTTATTTATTTATAAAAATGTAACTTAACTATTTAAATACTTTTTAGATGAAAGGTTTAACAATAATTGTAAAATTAAATTTTATAAACTTTAAATAAATAATTTTTCCATTTATTAAATATTTATTCTTTCTAAATAAGATGCAATTTTATAAAAGTTAACTTATTGTTATTTTGTAATTTAATCAGAATATTTATGGTTTGAAAAATATATAAAATTTATAATTCTGCCAAGAATTTAACTTACACACGACCGTGCCTGGGAAGGGCACGACCGTGCTCGAACCACGGGCGCGACCATGCTAGACAGGGCGCGACCGTGTTGATCAAACAGAGGGCTTAACTAACTAAATCATTAGGCATGACCGTGCCTTGTCTAGGCACGATCGTGTCTATGATCCTAATACACGACTGAGATTAGCCAAAGGGCATGATTGGGTCTAGACAGGAGGACATGACCGCGCTGATAGTCGGCACGACCGCGTCTCATGAGGCACGACCGCGCTAGATGATTAGCGCGACCGCGTCCGTTTCGAATCAGGAACGGATTGACCAATTCTTTTAATAACAGGGTTGGAAATCATAGGGCTTTCACCCATTAGATTATTTCGAGTCTTTTTGCATAGATTAATTAGATTTAAAACGTGTCTAGAGTCGGATTCGATTAAATAATTTTTTAATGAAAACTAGATTCGGGTTTAAGATGATTTCCATATTGGAAGCCCAAATTAACATGGGGCTTTTGATCTAAGGACTAAAATCGATAGAGGACAAGGTTTCAATTACCCGGAATGATGGCGAATCGATAGCGAACGGTAGGGAGGAGTTCCGACGTCGACGAGCTTGGTTTCCGGCGTCTTCTGCTACGATTCCGGTTGCTTCAAGTGGTTCAGTAACTCCTGGGAGGATCGTTTGTGCGTTTGCTTTGCAGAATTGCAAACAATTTGGAGAATTCGATGGTCTTGTGAGAGAATTGGATGGTTATGAGTTGAATCGATGGAATTTTTGTTTATTTGTTGTAATTGTTATGATTAAAAGAGTTAATTGAGTTTGTTAATGGTGAAAACGCGTCGAAGGGTTATGAAATCGAACGTCTCTGTGATTAAAGTCTATATTTACGTTTCAACTGATGAGAGGGGCGACCGTGTCATTATGAGGCGCGACCGTGCTAAGGCACCAGGCGCGATCGTTCCAAGACAAGTCGCGCGACCGTGCCAAAGCACTCGGTGCGACCGTGCCAGAACTAGGTGCGACCGTGCCTATTAGGGTTTCGTGTAAATTTTCAACATCAGACCTTGTAACTTTAGTCTTTTGTCATGTTTGTATAATTAGATACTTATGTATTGTTTTAATAGGATAAAACCGAGTAAATTTCGCGGATTTGCATTGAAATATAGTATTAAATTGTTGGTACGAAAAGAAACAAAAAATTGCACTAGAATTGGGTTTGAAATGAATTACATTGAATTGAAAATACGGATACTAAAATCAGAAATGTTACAATCTGATTCTATTCTTTGGCACAGGAAGCTTGCGCACATCAATTATAGGAAAATGAATTATTTGGTGAAGAATGAGTTGGTTACTGATGTTCATAAAATGAAATTTTCCGTTCCTGATGATTGTATTCCTTGTAAGAAGGGCAAACAGCACAAAAAGTCCCACTAATCCAAGACAACGAATTCTATTGTGACTCCATTAGAGCTTCTTCATATGGATTTGTTTGGACCGATCAGTATTAGAAGCATTGGAGGAAAATCCTATTGGTTGGTGGTTACATATGATTTCTCTAGATTTTCTTGGGTTAAGTTCCTAGCTTCAAAAGCTGAAACGACAGAGTTGGTACAATTCTTAATCCTAGGTTTAGAGAACATGTGCAAACAGAAGGTCAGAAGAATTCGAAGTGACAATGGCAGCGAATTCAAGAATAGCAAGATGAGTTTATTTGTTTACAAAAGGGAATTCATCATGAATTTATTACGCCATATGTTACTCAACAAAATGGAGTTGCTGAGCGAAAGAACAGAACTTTAGTTGAAATAGCATGTACGATGCTTAAGCTACATGTTACTATTTGGGCTGAGGCTGTGAATACTGCCTGTCATGTTTTGAATAGAGTTCTGACTATGAAGCGACACAATAAGACGTGTTATGAGCTGCTTAATAATCGGAAGCCTAATTTGGAGTATTTACTTACTTTTGGGAATCCTTGTACTCTGTTGAAGGTTAGAGATGTTCCAACCAAATTCAGTGCTAAGGCTATTGAAGAAATATTTCTGGGCTATGTTGCAAATTCTACTACCAAGAGAGTTTATAACAAAGAAACTCGTCAGGTTGAGGAATGGTTTCATATAGAATGTTCAAATCGTTCTTTACCTCAAATGACGATTGGTCTAGACTGGGCTTTTGATTATGACAGCTTATTCAAATCTTTTCATTTACCTTCTGATATTTCTCTTGAAGAAGCTGCCGTGTTGTATGAATCTTGTCAGGATGCACAAGAAGGAAGTTTTATACCGACATTGGTTCCTAGTTCATCTGTTCCCTCTTCATCTACTCTAGATCCAAATATTACTTCTTGTTCGGGACCACAAGATTCTGATAGTGAAGAAGATGTTGTTTTTTAAGATTCTTCAGCTGATCCGTTATTCATTGATGATCCTTCTACTTTGACACATGTTCAGGGGGAGATTCATACGAATCTGGATTCGGAGATACCAGTGAGTCAGGATATTCTTTCTCAAACTGAAACAACTCAAGTTGATGTGTTGCCTGTTCCTGAAGTGGCTTCAATTAAAGAACTCAAAGATCACCCGGTGACAAATATAATTGGGAATTTGAGAGATGGAGTGGAGACGCGTTCTTTAACCGAGAATACCTGTTTGTATACATGTATTAAGGATACTGGTGTTCTTGATGTTTGCTCACATTCATGTTTTATTTCTCAGGTTGAACCAAAGAATGTTTCAATTAGATGTGAAGAGTGCTTTCTTATATGGTAAGGTCAAAGAAGAGGTATATGTGTGTCAGCCACCGGGGTTTGAAGATCCAGTTCATCCTTCTAGAGTATTTAAACTTGATAAAGCTCTCTATGGTTTACATCAAGCACCCCGAGCGTGGTACGAAACTTTGTCTAAACATCTCATGGACAATGGGTTCGTCCGTGGCCAAATTGATTCGACCTTGTTCATAAAGAAAGCAGGGGGAGATTATCTACTAGTTCAGATATATGTAGATGACATTATCTTTGGCTCAACAAACGAAAGGTTATGCAAAGCGTTTGAGAGTGTTATGAAATTAAAGTTTGAAATGTCAGCTATGGGAGAGTTATCATTTTTTCTTGGACTTCAAGTAAATCAGAAAGAAGATGGTGTCTTTATTCATCAGTCTAAGTATGTTAAAGACATCTTGAGCTGGTTCAAGATGGAAGACTGTACCCCATATGATACTCCAATTCCGATAAATCACAAGTTGAATCCTGATCCGGATGGAAAAGACATTGATTGTCGTCTCTATCGGGCAATGAGTGGCTCTCTTATGTACTTAACTGCTTCAAGGCCAGATATAATGTTTGATGTATGTCTATGTTCCAGATTCCAAGCAAAACCAAAGGAATCTCATTTAATTGTAGTCAAAAGGATCTTTCATTATCTGAAAGGAAAACAAAGATTGGGACTATGGTTTCCACATGGTTCTAACTTTTAATTTAATGCATATACTGACTCTGATTTTGGTGGTTGTTGTTTGGAAAGAAAATCTACAACAAGTGGTTGCTAGTTTTTGGGTAATCGTCTCGTTTCCTGGCAGTGCAAAAAGCAAACTACAGTCTCCATTTCAACATGTGAAGCAGAATACATCGCTGCTGCAAGTTGTTGTTCTCAAATCTTGTGGATCCAATAGCAATTAAGAGACTATGGTTTGAATTTCACAGGAACCCCCATGTTTATTGATAATACTGCCACAATGTCCATAACTAATAATCATGTTAAGCACAGTAAAATAAAGCACATTGAAATTAGATATCATTTTATTCGTGATTGTGCTGAGAAAAAGTTGATTGAGCTGGTGAAGGTACACACTGATGATAATTTTGCTGATCTCTTTACCAAGGCATTTGATCGTACTAGGTTTGAATTTCTGATCAAGATGATCGGTATGATCAATTCCGAATAAAAGTTTTTCAAAACAATTTTCATGGAAGATTTTTGTTTTAATTTTCTTTTATTGTTTTATTACTTTTCAGTATTTTACTTTCAGTAAAAAATATGTTATTTATAACAAGTCAAAACAAAATGAAAAAGATAAAAGTTGACATCATTTGAAGTTAGAGAAGAAATGATAGTACATCAGTGAAAAGTTTATCACACATGACCATAGTAGCTCTTTGATATGATAATATATTTGTGATTATTGTCTTTTGAATTGATCTAAATTTCAAGGTCTGCATGAACAAGAAATTATAGTGTTATAAATGCTCTAATACTGATAATCTGTTTGAATTTAATTCGAGTATAAGTTTGTAGCTTAGATTGTCAGTAGACTAGAAGGGTTTTTAAATAATTAGTAGTGTGAAATTAAAATATTAAATGATAACATTTGTGATTTGAATCCATTGTATGTCTAGGTGTGTGTGTAAAAGATCATCATCAGATAAAAAATATATGGTTTTAAGAAGTTCATGAGACCAATATCGGATTATATCTTTAGCACAAATCTTTACAGTTCACTTCACTACCCATGCCTCGAAAAACATGCAATGTGTTGTTGACCTAAGATATGTCTATAACAACATCTGTTGGAACATATACTAGCCCTTGGATCATATTGATACATCATCTATACTGATTCCATTGAAATTTATCCAGATAATAGTTGGATTCTCATACCTGAATCTTTTGATTCTTATTCTAAAGCCAATTCATTAGAATCTTTCGATTCTGAATCTTCATGATTCTTGTTTCCTTTGGGATCTGCTATTATTCTCTTGTGCTAATAGATATAATTTCATCTTGGAGATTATTCTAATCTTGTAGAAAATCATGATGTCTTTAAGATAATGCAATTTTTACTTTTTGTTGGGCATATATGTGGGGTACACAATGTTTTTCATTAAAATGGTACTAACCCACATGAATTTGATAGAAAAACGTTTATAGTTTCAAATCTTATAATATTGACAACTTAAGTTTACATGTTTTGTATTGCAAATTCGCTATGAATAATGGAGCATATTATGATATGATCTTGTTTACTTTGAAATTTATCACGTATCATTTCAAATGGTTATTGATAAGTTTGAAAAGAATGAAAAGTTGTGATTTGAGTAGAATGATCTTTGGTTGAATAGACTATAATCTTGATCATTAGTTTGAAAAGAATAAGTGGATTAATTTCACAAGAGTATAGAATTTCATTTCATGATGTGTATTCTGAAGTATCATAGTTACCTATAATTCGTGATTGAATGTGTGATGAATTGCTCGTATACTGATATGATTTTTTTACTCATGATGTTCAAGCAAAAATATGTGTTTCAGTTTGTACAGATAAAACCAAAAATATGTGATTCTGTTCGTATTGATAAAATCCAAAAAGATTTTCTTTTCGTCTTCCATGAAAATTCTCTCTTTTTAATTTTATTAAATGTTCAGGATTGGATCGAATACATGTTTCACATGGAAGGCAACAAGGTTTGGAAATTGGATGGTTGGAGTTTGTACAGGTTGACAGTTTCAAACTTGCTAAGTGTGAAAAGTGGATGGTTGCTTGAATAAACGCACATATCAAGTTCGCCTAATAAATGTTGAGCGAACTTACCAAGTTCGCCTGGGTAAGAGAACTTAATGATAGGGTATATAGTTTTTTAGGCGAACTTGGTCATTACTCATTCAAATTTTCTCGAGCGAACATATTTGAGCGAACCTTGACACAGTTGAGCGACCTTGATTTTACGAATTGTTGGTGTAGTTGATCGGTTTTTCTCTGATTGATTCTTGATAATCTTGAGATTGCGCTTCTTTTTAAGGTAGTTTCAAGGAGTTTGAACCGTTAAATCGATCTAAAACGAATTTTATTTGTTCTGAAATGCAAAAGGTTGCGTCGAACCTGTTTGTTGCTTAGTTGACATGTTTTTGTGATTCTAAGTCAAAATTGTTGCCTGATTATGCTATATCGGTATTGTGGGTTGTTGTTTAACTAGTTAATTTGATTGAAATCCATCGATTTGCACTTGGTTATATTCTGATATGAATGTGTATCGACGGGCGAACTTGTTCAGGCGAACTTGTTCAGGCGAACTTATTATGTTCGCCTCTTGCAACTCTAAGCGAACTTAGTAAGTTCGCCTAGGGACACAATACTGATTTGGACTTGGGTTAAATATTTTTTGTTTTGTGTTAAATTTTTTTTGTTTTGTGTTACAATTTTTTTGTTTTTGTGTGTATTTCATATATGTTTGTGTTACTTGTCTATCTTGTGTTCATATATGATAATAGTATTCATGTCCAAATTCGTTTACAGATGGATCGTCGTGTTGAGTACAAGCATAATCAAGTAGCCTTGTTAGATCAAGAAATGTTTGAAGCTGTGAATTATCAAGGAATTATAAATTTTCTGAATAGGTCTAGATTACATTTGGCACTGTCAGGAAATCCCTACATCAGCTTATCTTATATTCAACAATTCTGGGCTACTGTTCAATAGGATACAAATGTTGATCCACATGTCTTAAGAGCTATAGTGAACAATACTGATGTGGTTATCTCTATGGATACTATTAGAGTTGCTCTTGATCTAAGAGGAGGCAATGATGATCATATCAGTTTGCCTGGAACCTTGATTATGGGATGCTTTCAAAGGATGGGTTACCGAGGAAGAAAAAATGAAACCCAAGCTAGAAAAGGTGGTCTAGTGGGTCAGTGGAGGTATTTTATGCATGTTATCATCCGATGCTTGTAACCAAGAAAGGCTGGAACTGATGGGTTGAAATCCTCATTACATGTTGCAATGGTTGCATTAACTCTGAACAAGCGTTTCAACTTTGCATTATACATATACGGAGAGCTTGTAATGCAAATAACTCCACCTGAAGGTCAAGGCTTTCTTATGTATCCTCGATTTATCCAAATGATTTTGAATCATCTGATTCCTAATATACCACAACATCCACAACGTCTCACCTTAACTCCAATGACCAAAAGAATCTTTACAGATTGTACAAAGGTGAAGCAACATAATGCTGCTTTGATTGCTGTTCCTACTCCTTTATTCGGGCACATTATCAATCCTGATTTTGTAGAGTCTCCGAATAACAATTGGTTTCACCCGGAAGAGTTGGCTCAGGATCAAGAACAACCTCAACAACAACAACAACAACAACAGGTGCAACAATAACAACAGGTGCAACAACAAGAACAAGTACATGCACAAGTTCAAGGTCCAATTCAACAAGAGCATGTTCAAGGGAATGAACCAGCTAATGTTGGTGCTGATGAGGATGCTGATATCAATGACAGTCAAGACTTAGGTCTTAACATGGAAGACTTTCAAGATATATTGTACAATCACCCATTCATGAAGCAGAAGGGAATGTGGTTGATACTAGTACAAGTGATTCTATTATACCTGATGCTAATGCAAATGATTCTGATTCTGCATGTGATTTTAGCTCAGGACATTATGAAAGGTTGGCTAATCTGCCTTTGGCTAATGCTGGTAAACGGGTGAAATCCAGAGCTAAGAAACCAAGACGTAAGTCTATCCGGGGTCCTCTTTCTGGTATAACTCTTGGTAAACGAACATTACTTGATGAATCTTATGATTCTGACACGGAGTTTACTCCTGCTTCAAAGACACATAAGCTTATGTCTACTTCTATTGCTGCTGCTAGTACTGAAGGTGTTGAAGATGGTGAGTTTGTCGATTCTTTGCTTATTACTCCTCAGCCATCTCAACATACTTCACCGTTTGTTAATCCTGCCTCTAAGGTTCCTACTCAATCTCAAGATGGTCCTTCTATCTCTTCTAATACTGAAAGAATTGCATATCTTGAATATCAAGTTATTGCTTTACAAGGTCAAGTTGATGTCCAGGTGGCTACTGATTCTAGACGAGAGTTAGTCATTCAAGATCAATCTAAGCATTATCTGAGATGAAACTTCTGATTTCTAAACTTGTAGAGCGTCTTGACGCTCAGGGGGAGATGAGGTTATAAGATGCATATCATAATGACAAGATTCAAAGAAAAGATGATGATAGCAATGATCCCAGTGGCAACATTGAAGGTGATCGTCAATACGCTGACGTGAATCCTTTATCTAGGGTTCAGGGTGAGTCAACATCTGCTAGTATTGAAGGAAGTAAGAAGGGAAGTAAAGCTAATGATGAGATTCTACTCTTAGAATTCTTTCAAAATGATTCTGATATTGAAGATGATACTGAAAAGCTTGAATGTTTGGATGCTATTGATGAGTTATTTGATGATTTAGAAGATGATATCTTGGATTCTGAAGTTGAAGAAGGAGAAATATTGAGATAGAGATTAAGAAAAGTAAGGTTGATATTACTTATGTAGGTTGTGATGGTCTGAATGTGCCCTATAACTTCATCCAAGATGATATTATTCCTGAATTTTCCAATGAAGGGATAACTAATTCTATGCACTCTACTAAAGATGCATCAAAGCCTGATGATTCTGCTCAATCAAAGATGGATACTGAAACTGAAACTACTCATTCCCTGCCATCCATGTCATCTGAAGAACCAGTGATGTATAGGGATACTGGTATGACAAAGGAGCAGTGGAGAGAGATAGTGAACATCTGGAAAAAGGTCTTACCTAAGAATCCTGTACTACCTGCTCAGAAAGAAAGGTATGTAAACAAAGAGAGGTGTATTGGAAGGATTATAAGCTGGTTTTATGATGAGGAAGTGAAATTATTTGCTTTAAAAGATCAGATGGTATTCAATATTTGAAGCCAAGGATCAAGTTTTTCAATACCTTACCGAGGTGTGAAATGAAAGGTCTAGCTACGAAGCCTCTAATAAACAGATCTAAGTTTGGTTTGGCAGATGTGATTGCAAATCTGATAAGCAAATAAGGTGGATCTGGAAATTATCAAAAGATGATCCTTAGAACGGAAAGAGAGTAAAGCTTGTTGATCCCAAAACTAGTGTGACAACTTGGAAATATAAGTTTAAACCAGTAAAAGCTAAAGATTCCGTTAAGGAAAATACCACAAGACTTTCTTGGAAGCATGAAATGGTGGTATGCTGACGTGAATACTGGGGAAGCAAGAGTTGAGGATAAAGAGAATAAGGTGATAGTAAGGTTTTATGATGCTATGAATTTAATAAATTTCTCAAAGAAAGTCCAAAGAACGTTAAGAAAGAATGAGATAATGTTTACAAAGGAATGGAGAGAGCAAGGATTACAGTATAAGAGAGTTTTGGAGATATGTCACAAGTACGGTGTGCATGCAGGTAGCAAGTTACCAAAGATTTGGAAGAGCTCGTCCTGAAGACTAAAGACAGAAGATCAGACAGAAGATCAAACTATTGTCAAGGGAGAGCCTGTTAGGACATAGTTGTGTGACAAAAGCTTCTAATAGTTTAGATCTGTATGTCTTTATGTTTTGTAAATGTTTATTTTTGTCTAAGTGTTGTAAGTTCTGCTAGAGGCGAACTTAGCAAGTTCGCCTAGTCTTAGTAGAGGAGAACTTACTAAGTTCGCATATAGCAGAACAGAGTGTATATATATAGTGTACATGTTTAGTTTTTGTAATGCTTTTGAATGTTTAAGTCTCTAGTTCTGTAAATTCTGTGATTTGGTGAAATACAAGAAGAAGATTATTTACATTGTGTGATTGTTACTGTTTTTGTCATCTCGTATACACAATCAGTGATACGGTTGGATTCCGCACTCTGTGTTATTGATACGTCACGTCTCGAGTACGATCTATAGGAGAGTCATGTGGACCTACAATAATAGACTTGGGAGGTAGCTGGGCTGATCATTTTCCTCTCATGGAATTTTCATACAATAATAGTTTATCACACTAGTATTCAGGCATTTGAAGCCTTGTACGGGCAAAAATGTAGAACTCCGGTGTGATGGTCTGAAGTTAGGTAAGCTTAATTGTCTGAACTTGAGATTGTCCCGAAAACAACTGGTAAAATATTAAAGTTTTGTGAAGGATTAAAAGCGGCTAAAGATCGACAGACAAGTTATGCCACTAGGAAAAGAAACATGTTAGAATTCAAAATAACTAATAATGTATTATTGTAAGTTTCACCTTAGAAATGTGTGGTCCGATTTGGAAAGAAGAGAAATTAAGTTCACGTTTTGTGAGAGCTTTTGAAATCCTGGAACAAATTGGTCCGGTAGCTTATTGATTAAGACTACCAGAAGAAATTAGTGGCATATACGATGTATTTTATGTGTCAAACTTTAGCAAGTGTTTGGTAGATGAATTTTTAATAATGCCACTAAAAATATTGAGGTTAAAGAGAAGTTGAAATTTAGCGAATAACATATTCAGATAAAAGATTGACAAATCAAAAACTGAAAATAAAGACTTTAGCAATTGTGAAAATCAAGTGGAACTCTACATGTGATTCATAATACACTTGAGAATTGAAGTCAGAAATTTGAAATAATTATCCGCACCTTTTCGACGAATCTTGAGGACGAGATTTTAATAAAGGTGGGGAGAATGTAATACCCCGAATATTTTTATAACACTAGTAATCATAAACGAGTAAAATAACTACTCAAAATTTGAGATTTTAACGAAACTTAGTTCGACTTGTAGAGAAAAATAAACTCGTCTCAATGACATATTCGAAATTTTATAAAACGCTATATTTTAAAATTTATAAGAGAAAAACGAGTTAAACAGCTGAATTTAGAATAATAAAATAATAATAATTTTTTTTTTTCATACCTAAATTCATTCCAATCAACAAGGCAAATTACATAAGGATAGCAGGTAGACGGGCAACAAACTGTGCCGCCATCCCCTTCTGAATGGAAAACCCTAATCTACTAAAAACAAAGCCTCGCCCCTGAGGAGTCGTAAAGTTGCTGTGGACCACACGCTGAACTCTAGGCAAGAACCGAACCGCCTCCGGCGTCAAGGAGCCGAACGTGTCAAACGCTAGGGGGACAAAGGCATGCTGATTATCCTCACAAGATTTCGCGTGCTTTTCCACCTTCTTTGACTCTGCTTTCATAACCGCTTGCCCCGCCACAAACCCATTTTCCCGCAACCCAGCTAGGGGGATACACCTGCGAGTTCGACACAAGCATGTTTCCCGCCCTCCCAACCAAAAACTAGCACGTCCGCCGGGCGTAGGGTGGACCTCCCTTCTGCCGGGTCCGTAAGAAAATTAACCGGTGCCTCTTTCTTTTCCGAGATCCCGGCTCGTCTGAGAATAAGATGTGTACGGCACATGGACGTATTCAAAATCCCCCATCCCACATCGAAAGTTTAGCAACTCAACTATAAATAAGATGCATGTATCTTCATTTAAATTATAAGTTTTTGGGAACGCTATATTATAAAGAGAATCCTGAGTTTTCAATACCCCTTTAGGTGTTAATAGTTATTTTGAGAGCACCAGTAGGGAGACTCTACATTAAATTGCTGTAGATAGTTTTCATGTACATTCTCGTTTAAGTTTATGTCTAGTTATTTATTAGTTATTTTTATTATTAGTCTTTAGGATTATTATTAGGGTAGAAACTTTGAATTTTCAGAATAATGATTATAAATTACGAGGGGTGTTTAATTCCCCATGTTTTATTAAAATGGCAGTTACTCGGCTACAAAAGTCGAGAATTTTCATGAAACTCAGAATCATGTATTTCCGTTGTGCAAATAAAATGATTATTCAAAACTGGTTCCAATCTGAGTCACACGCCCGAGGTGTCATTTCTCGGGGTGTGACACTGGTGGTATTTAATTTGATGTGATTTTTGTGGTAAAAATTATGTGCCACTAAAAGTAGTATGTATCTTTAACTGAGAATAATTTTTATCGACATAAAATTTGTGCCATGAAACCTCTTATTCTTATTTTGTAACGGTTGAATTGACGATGACGTATGAGAGACTGAAAATCAGTCTCTAATCTTAGTCCTTGATATTGTTTTTTTCAAGAATTGTGAAGATTGATTTTGACTCTAGTATATTTCCTTAAAACTTGTGAACATATTTCGATTATTGGACAATCTCTAGTTCTATCGATATATAACACATCGAAGACTAAATATCAGTTCCAAATAAGGTTACGTAAAAAGATCTTTGACACTACTTTCACCAAGTATTTTCATACCAAAAGGTGTCCGAGACTGATTATCAGTCCCTAATTCGGTCCGTATTGAAAATATTAAGGAATGATATTCAGTCCCTAATACATTCCCTCTATATTAGAGACTGGAGATTAGTCTTTAACACATTTGCGCCATTATTCATTATACATCAAATTTATTTGGGACTGAAATTCAGTAGCTAATAAGTCTCCCTCCAAAAAAAACTTCACAACACACACATATTTGTGACTTAAATTTAGTCTCAAATAAGGGGACAAAGTATTAGCGACTGATTATTAGTTGTAAAATATGTTACCGAAAAATTAGTCTCAAATACCACCAGCAACTGATAAATCACTCCGAGATACTACTTATTTGAGATTGATAAATCAGTCCCTAAGACTTTAGTCCCTAATGGTCACTTTTTTTGTAGTGCATCCACGAGTTCGATAGTTGCATTAATAGGTCGCTGTTTCCCAATGTTGAGTCTTTGGAACATGTTATACGACATTACGCTCACACTTGCTCCTAGATCAACGAGTGCGAAATTAATCGGTAATGGTCTGATAAAAACATGGTTGGAAGAACTTTCCGGGATCTGAAAGTTTCTTTGGAAGGCATCTTTCAATAAGAGCGACACAATGGTTGGTCCTCTTTACCGCCTCTTCCATGTTTCTCTTGTTTGTAAGGAAATCCTTCAAGAAACGTCTATACTTAGGCATTTGTTGTATGATATCTAGGAAGGGAATGTTGACGTGGATTTGACTTAAAAGCTCGATGAATTTCTCATATTGTTCGTCAGTTTTCTACTTTACTATCCTTCGTAGATATGGTTTGTGAGAGTGGAACGCTCTTTTTGTTGGGACTTTTGGAGGAAGGTCCATCGGAGGAGGAGGTGGGACCACATTTGGTTGTGGTCCTTGAGTGATTGATCCTGCGGTGTGTGGACGAAGTGGTACTCTGGTGAATATTTCTCTCCTTGGTGATTGGACTTCTTCTCTTAGCATTGGTGGCTCTGGATAAACTTTGCTATTTCTAAGAGTGATACTCGGGAGACATCCTGGTTGTATTTCGGACAAGAATTTTGCAATTTGTCCTAATTGCGTTTCCATGGATTGAAGAGTTGCTTTTTGTGTCCTAAAGTCAGCCTCATGAAGGTTAAACTTTTCCTCATATTGTTTGTGACGGGAATCTGCTAGAAGGGCTTGACTTTCAGTTATAGAGATCAACTTAGTTACCGCGTCCTCCAAAATTAACCCATTATTCAACTTGTTTACTCCCTTAAATTGTTGACGAGGTTGATAGTTTTGAGGTTGTCTTTGTTGAAACGGTTATTGTTGTCTGAATCCGGATTGTCCTTGGTTGTTGTTTTCCTTCCGGCTGAAGTTTGGGTGATCCCCCCATCTAGGGTTGTAAGTATTACTATAGGGGTTGTTTTGTGGGGGATTTGTTCCGATGAAGTCAACCTGCCCAACTTTAGTGGTGATGCTTTTTACCTCTTCAGTAGTCTCAACAGTTGCTTTGCCCTTGCTAATTTGGTTTAGCCATGTGTTAAGGGCATCTACTTGAGCAGAAAGTGATGTGACAGCATCTACGGAGTGAACTCCTTTCGTGGCTCCCCTACTATTTCTTGAACTATACCAATGATAGCTATTTATAGCTATTTCCTCAATTAGGTTGTAAGCTTCTTGTAGCCTCTTGTTTCAAAAAATACCACCTGCAGTAGCGTCGAGTGTCTGACGAGCTTGATTTTGCAACCCATTGTATAATGATGATACTTATAACCAAACTTCTAACCCTTGACGAGGACATTTTCTCAACATGTTCTTAAAACGCTCCCATGCCTCATATAGTGATTCACCATCATCCTGAGTGAAAGTGGTGATATCATTTCTTAACTTAATAGTTTTTGCTGACGGGAGGTATTTTGACAGAAATTTTTGAGCAAAATCATCCCATACAGTGATTAACCCGGTAGGAAGAGAGTTCAGCCATGCCTTATCTCGTTCCCTTAAGGAAAAGCGAAACATTCAGAGACGAATTGCGTCATTCGAAACTCCATTCAGTTTGAAAGTGTCACAAGTTTAAAGGAAATTTGCAATGTGGGCATGCAGATCTTCATCGGGTAATCCATTGAAAGTGCATGAATTACAGTTTAAGAACTCAACTTGGCAGTATTTCGGCGTATAAATCAGTAATGTGACAAACACCTCTGGCAGAGATCATAGATATTTAATGACATTGGTGATCTAAGACCGTTCTTTGAAAAATACTTGGCTCCTTGTAGCTGATCGAACAGATCATCTATTCTAGGAAATGGATATATGTTCTTTACAGTCTACTTATTCAATTCCCGATAGTCATTGCAAATTCTCATGCTTCCACCTTTTTCTTAACGAACTATACAAGTGCTCCCCAAGGTGAAGTACTCGGACGAATGAACCATTTTTCTAAGAGTTCTTGAATTTGTTTTATGAGTTCTTTTAATTCGGAAGGAGCTAGTCAATAAGGGGATTTTGCAACAGGCTTAGCTCAAGGAATGAGTTCAATTCGGAATTTGATTTGGCGATCAGGTGAATAAGCAGGTAATTCTTTCGGAAAGACATCCGGGTGATCGCAGACTACATGAATATTCGTAATTTGTCCTTTAGATTTGACGTTTAAAGAATGGAGTATGAATATACCGTCTCCCTTAATTATTTCTTTCTTAGCTTTGGCTATGGAAATAATTTCAATCTTATTGGTTTTACTATCACCCTGAATTATTAAACTAGTTTCATCGGGTTTCTTAATCTTGACCTTCCTAGGATGAATACTCGTCTTGAGCCTTTATTCCGACCACTTGTTCTGGGTTTAAGTGGTTTAGGACAAGAAGTCTTATAATGCCCTATCTCTCCACAGTTAAAGCATTTAACATTCCGGCATTGAGTTGCAAAATGACCAAACTTATTCCTTGATTAACTCTATTAGGGTTGGAATTAAATCCTACTCTCCTTGGGAACTTATTATTCCCTGGTTTGAATTTATAAACAACCTTATCGGGCTTCCTCTTGTGATCAATATTTGGTGGCTATTGAGCTACCACCTCATCAAACATCACCACACCCTTTTCGGCAGCTAAATCTTGTCTTGGGTGCGATGGATTTCACTAAGGTACACACCTTAGGAGGTAGACCCTGAATATAACATTTGACTCTTCTTGACTCTGGAGTAACTAATTGTGGCACCAGCGTAGCCATCTCATTAAACTTGGTTGTGTACTCTTGATGAGTCATGGTTCCTGCTTCGAACAATAGAAATTCAGCTCCAGTCCTGTCCACGGCATTTTGTGGACGGTATCTCTTAATAATCAAGGACTTAAGATCTTCCCAAGTCATTTTATTAGTTACAGTTTCCCCCTTTGTTTGCTTGATTGATTCCCACCAGTCACGAGCTTCATATTCAAAGGAGTGTGCAACAAACTTTACAGCTTGGTCGGCTCTACACTCGTTCATCTTTATAGCAACTTCCATGGAAATGATCCAATGCAAGGCTGCAATGGCATCCTTCTTTCCGTTGAACGATTTGGGATGACAGTCACTGAAATTCTTATATTTGCATCCATGGCCATGAACTCCTGTGCTCCGGTTTATCATGAAATTCTTATATTTGCATCCATTTGGCAGATTTGTTCGTTTGTGACTTTCGTAAACATTAACTTCTTTTACTTCAAAACTTCAGTTAAAGCATTCGTACGTTTTATTAAAAATCATTCATTCATTCATAAACACTTCATAAACTTCTTTTGGGAAAATATTTCCTAAACACTTCTTTCATAACCCTTCCTTCCAAAACATCGTTCATAAACATCATTTTATAAAACGTCACATACAACATTCATAAACATCGTTTTATAAAATAATCACATCGTTACGTATGCACACCAGCCCAAAAATATTATTCAAAACATTTAAAAGAGGGCTTCTAGAACTCACCTGATAAGCTAGTCTCAGTTGTTCTAATTGAAGGCCCAACAACGTCACGTACGATCTGGATTGAGTAGTTAAATACACACCAGACCTAAACCCGACTCTAACGGTTTATCCATACTGAGCTTGGCGAACATACCGACTTCACTAACCAGCTGTATATACCCATAGATCTGATGCCTGTGCACTTAGCAAGTGCGCAGGGCCTTGTTCTTGCGTACATAATAAGTACGCAGACTTCGTTCTTGCGTACTTGATAAGTACGTAGACTTTGCTTCTTGCGTACTTGATAAGTACGCATGATTTGCTTCTTGCGTACTTGATAAGTACGCATGCTTTGCTTCTTGCGTACTTGATAAGTACGCTGGACCTGCTTGCGGGCAGCCTTCTTCCCCGTAAAAACTCTGCATGCAGATCCGACCTCGTCAAGATCCGAACTTGTTAACATTCAAAACATTTGCTTTTCATTTAAGAACTCAAATCTATGTTTTTCTTTCAGTTTCATCTATAAAAACACCATCTTTTTATTCAAAACCTGATCGTTACCTGTATCGAGCTTCTGATTCAGAGGTTTTGCTCACGAGCTATGGAGTAACACACTTCTTCAATCTCGGGTCGATCCGTCAACTTTCTCTCTCTACGGTTTCTCTCTCTAGAACTTGCAAATGAGATATTATGGAGTGTGTTGGATATTTAAAGGTAGGAGACTCCTTCCCTCAAGTTCGCCGGCCCATCTAGCCCGGCCCGTCACGCCTCGTTCTTTTATTCCGTTCGTCTCACGTTTACCCGTTATTATAACTCGTCGTCTTATTTTCGGGATGTTACACGCTGCGCGACGAGGCTCCGGGACCTACACATGAATTGGGTCCGTGAGGGACCGTTACCCGGTGTGATGGTCCGTCACGCCATTGCTTGGTGGCTACGCACTTCGGGACCACGTAACGGACCGTTACCCAGCCATGACGGTCCGTCATGAGGATGAGTCACCAGACACGCGTCACAAACCCTAAACCACCTCTGGTATTTTGCGGCACAGACCGTCAGCAACCATGATGGTCCGTCATGGCCATAACGGACCGTTGCCGTCTCATGACAGTCCGTTACAAGGCCAATTTCCAAATTTTCACTTTTAATCCTTGAACATTGAATATTTACATTCTAGCCCTTTGACTTATGAAATTTGGCAACTTTAATTGTCACACCCCGACCGATGGCGGAATCATCGGGGCGGGACATGTAGACTGTTCATGAGCTCAAGGTTGACTACATTGTAATATGTTACATCCATTTCCATTCAAACAAACATGAATCAAATTCAAAGTACATAATGAAATACAATTTGTTTTTGAATTAAGATTAACTAGGTCCAAAGCCTATGTGTAGCATGTCTTGAACAAACTCATATGAAAGCACCTGAAACATGAATAAAATAAGGTCAACTAAAAAGTTGGTGAGTATAACACAGGTTTGTATATAGGTAGCATATAATTTGTAAACCAAATTCTTTACATAACATGATAAATAAGGCATTTATGGGGAGCAGCTATTGTGTAACCAAGTACAATCAAACCTTTGTAACTAGCATGCAAAAATTGTGTTGTCGGTTTCAATCACCGCGCACCTGGGTGGGTTTGTCAGACTCAATGATCTATCATTGAAAACCGTCGGCTTGAAAAGTTAATGATTGCACATAATCGCATACAAGAGGTTAGCACACCTAGCCCTCGGGCATAAAGCTCAAATTACACACATGAAAGTAAATAGGATTTGTACTTGTGTTGTTTGTGTAAATGTAAGCATGTAAGTTGAATAGTGTTCATGTTTCACCCCAAAAATGTAAAAGAGTAAAAGGGGCTATGTATACTCACTTGATTCGAAGGCGTAGCTAACACGAGATACTAGAAAGTAATGTGATCCTTGTATCGCACAACGTTAACCTAGAGTGTAATGTATATTGCATTAATAATGCACAATAGTCTAAGTCTAAGTCTAAGGTTGAATTGGATAAAGTTAGTGATTGGTACTTGGAAGTATTGTATAAAACGAAAGATTTGAAATGAATATTTTTACAACATTTTGAATAAAGTTTGAGTTTGGAATAATTAAATAAGTAAATTAAATAATTATTGTTTATCAGAATAATGTAAGTATTAGATGTAATTAAGTATAACTAAATAAACGTTTTTGTTTAATTATAAGTCAAATAAGTAATTATTACCTTATTCATCTATTTATAAAATGTAACTTAGACATTAAAATATGATTTAAGTGTAGGGTTTATAATTTAAAGGTTGAAACTTTAATTAAATAATTTCCATTTATTTTAAGATTAAATACTTGATCTTTTTAAATAAAGATAATACGCATTTTTATAAATTCAACTATTTTTATTTTGAAAATTAACTTGAAATACTAATTGTTTAAAAATATAGAAATTTTAAGGATTCTGTGAACACACACGACCGTGCCTAGACAGGGCATGATCGTGCTCGGGCCACGGGCGCGACCGCGCTAGTCAGGGAGCGACTGTGTTGATCAACAGAGGACATAGCTAGACAAATCACTAGGCACGATCATGCCCTGTACAGGCACGACCGTGTCTATGCTTCAGGGGCACGACCAAGTCTAGCCAACGAGCATGACTGGGTCTGAGCAGGAGGCACGACCGCGCTGGAAGTCGGCACGACCGCGTCTCCCGAGGCACGACCGCGCTGGATGATTAGCGCGACCGTGTCTCTTTCAAAACAGAAACGAATTGATTGATCCTTATATTGATGGTGTCAGAATTGATAGGGCTTTCATTCACACGGTTATTACGAATCTGTTGGTGTAGATTAATTGTGTTTAAAACATGTTTAGAACCGGATTCGATTAAACTATTTTGAATGAAAATAGGGTTTTGGGTTCGAGTAGATTTCGATATTGAATGCCCAAATTAGATTGGGGATTTTGATCTATAGAATAAATAGAAGGTTTAGAAGGTTTCAATTACCCTGTACGACGATGGATTGGTAGCTTACGGTAGGAAGGAGTTTCGACGTGACGAATTTGGTCTCCGGCGTCTCCTGCTGCAATTCCGGCTACACCAGTGTACTCGTGAGTTTCAGTGAGGATCGTGTGATGTATATCGTTTGTTTACTTGAGAGTATATGGATCGAAAGGAAGAAACTTGTGGTTTTGTTTAGTTTTCTTGAGATGAGTCGGTTCCAGATGATAATGGTTGTAATTGGCAGTGTAATTGTTTTTGTTAATGGATATTAAGTGGAATCAGTTACGGGAAACCGACGATCGGGCGATTAAAGCTGCAGTTACGTTTTCTCAGACATGAGGCGCGACCGTGCCAAAACAAGGCGCGACCGTGCCAAGACGAGGCGCGACCGTGCCAAAACCTGGCGCGACCGTGCCAAGACGAGGCGCGACCATGCCAACATGAGGTGCGACCGTGCCTACTAGGGTTTCTGGTTATTTACAAAATCAGCCCTTGCAACTTCAGCTTTGACAGAATTAGCTTGGTTAGGATTTAACAGAACACCTAACGGGATTACTAACTGAGTTAACTCTAGGAGGTGTTACCACGTGATTTGAGTTCTAAAACTTCGGATTAAAAATACGTTTAGCTAACAATTGATGAGGTGCAGGTTTGAACAAGTACAAAGTTTAATGATGTACCGTTATTTTATTAATTTAAATAAATTAAAATAGGGTCGGAAAATCAGGAATGTTACAGTCTCCCCATGTTAAGGGAATTTCGTCCCGAAATTTAACTAATGGAGACTACTAAATCAAGAAAGAGGTGGGAGTTTGGGTTCTCGGTGAGCTTTGATTGTTGGACATGGCTTAGGCCTGATCATCGAGGTTGAATATGAATGATGACAATGAATTTAGTTTTTGAAATGGACTTAAGGAGAAGATTGTCGAATAGCAATTTGAATTCTAAATGTAAGATGTATTACTTGAAACAAATTTGATGAGATTTTGAAATTTTGAGTTTGTGTAAGATGTAGTCTAACGTGCTCAAAATTGTTAGTGGGTAAAAGATTTCATAAACATTGGTCTAGGTCAAAACTTCACGTGACACGAACAACGCTACTCCCGATAATATGATAGGACACTTATATATAGGAAGTACCATCGGCGTATCCACCATGCCCTCGTCACATTACATCCGTTTCGTTGTTACACATCATGATAGGTTTTAGGTCACAACACACGACAAAATTTCACTATAGTTTCCATGCGCTGATTTTCATAATTCCGTGTGCACCCGTAATTATTCAAATCATCGTATGGTCCGTATAGATTGTTTCGTTGTGTGTGGGTAAGGGGGGTACAATTTCGCTATGATCACGTCTATTGTTTACACATAGAAAGTCGCTAACAAGTAACTAAGTCCCTAATCAGGTCAGTTCGCAACTAAAGAGTAGTAAAGTAGTAACACTTAAAGTTTCTTAGTTTGCTCGTGTTTGAACAAGAATACGTCAAACCCCGAGTCGTTTCAATGTATTATGGTCTTTCAACTTTGGTGTACAAAGTGCATGACCATGTCTTGTGTATAATGTAATCAATCCATTGCAATAATTGTAAGCAAATTTTGTTTCGAGTATATAGTAAGCACACAAGTCTCATGTATGATCTAGCGTCACGTAGTTTGTAATCAAATAGGTCTCATATATAGCGTAAATAATTTAGCGTCTTGTATTTTGTAAATCAAAAAGCTCTAATGTGTAATGTATACAACATAGTATTATGTGTATTGTAGGAAATGGATCTCATGTATAGTGTTAGCAACTTAGCATCATGTATTTTGTACACCGTTTAGTATAAAGTGCTTTGTAACCAAATGAGTTTCATGTATAGTGTGGTCAATCTAGAATTATGTATCAATGAAGCAATTCTTATGTATAACATATATTGCAAACAACTAAGTTTCGTGTATCATGTGCTCAATCCAGTAGCATATGTATTGCAAGTAAACATGTTTCGTGCATTACGTGATCAATCGAGCAAATTGTGATTTGTAGGCAAACTAGTTTCATGTATTATGTAGTTTGTGTAGAATTGGATATATTGAGGATAATTGAGTTTCATGTACCATGAGATTGCGTTGAATATATTGTGAACGTGTATACATGAGTATTGAACTTCGCGTGCGATGTGTACTAACGGGTCTTGCATGTGATCGAGTGTTGCGGACAAACGTGTTGTTTGGCGTTCTTGCACAATGTGGTAGTTAGGTTCAAGTCCTCAAATCTCATTGAGGTTGGTGGGAAAGGTTAACGTTTATGCGATATGGATCGTCCCTTGAAGCGTCGAGTGAAAGGTAACGAGGAGGTTTTGGAAATATTCTGGAATTTGTGTTTACAAATACGGGTCTTTGTTTGAACATAGAAAGTGGGAAATTGTTTTCGGTTGTAGATATATAAAGTTGTGAAATCATTGAATCGCATATTTTAAATGAATATGCAATTTATGAGAAAATATTTTTAATTTAAATTTTCAACTATTGGCTAAACAAGTAGGAGCATATTAATTTAACCAAAGTTTAGAAATATTTACTTTAATGAGGAAAAATCATAATTATTTATCAGTATATAAAAAAAAATAATAATATTTTTATAAAATTGGTTGCATAAACCTTCCTTATTAGGTGAAAAAGTTTTATGGAAAATTTATGATTTTGATGTTATCTAAAAATTCGTTAAACATTTTGTTTAAACAAGATAATGAGGTTTTGTTTAAATCACAAAATAGGATAATTTATTTAATGAAAGAGATTGTTGGTAATGTACTAAATCATGTGGAATGAAAGAAGTGATATTTGAGAAAATTTGATGGGAATATAACAGGTGTAATTTACGCCCCATGGGTCAAATCAATGAACAACAACTGTAGAGTTGAAATATATGGAATTGATTAAATGCTGAAATGTTAAACATTATTCAAAACATAGGGAAATGGTTCTCAAATCGAAAATTTAAAGGAAATCAGTAGAAGCTTCTTCTAACGTATCTGGTAGCTTTCCACTAGGAAGAAGATAATTGCCAAGATGAGCACCGCTATAGTCACTCGAGTAGTAGATCTGGCTTCAGTCCTGGCGGTCTCTGTGCGATGTTCTTGCATTTCTTTTTCGAGGATGGAGATTAACTCCTTTTGGTATCCTAATTGGTTTGCTAGGCTATCCATTCTTTGTCTTTGAAAGTCGTGTATTACTCCCTGCTCTATCCTTTGCCTCTCGAATTCTGAATTTCTTACATATTGATGGAAGTCATTGGTTGGAATTTCCATAACACCAGGGGGTACCATGGTATGCCTTACCCAAGGGTTAGGAAGGTACGGGTCGGGCATTAGATATGGGTCTCTCAGTGGGGGTGGTAATTGATTGTGGAGATGGGGTGTATGATACGGGTTTATGGGTGCGACTGATCCAGGTGTTCGAAGTCTTGGGCCGGTGTTCCTAATCCAATCTACCCTTACATCAAACCTTGATCTAGCAGCTGCGGGTGTTGGTGATCGATGTACGGGTGATCCGGTGTCTTCTTCCCAATCAGACTCTTCTTCGGGACGGCATACCGGGGAGGTAGGAGGGTAGGAGTCCATGCTTAGCTGGAAAACAATGGAAAGGTTGTAAGCGATAAATAAATACTGAGTGTCAAACATAGGAGTTCTCATAGGTTTAGAGTTTGACTAGTCATAACGCCTAGTCTTCACAATAGTATTTTAGGAGTACACTTGACCTATAAGTAATGTATCCCTGAGGAGGATTCCCAGGAAAGAGGGGTGGGTCAATAAGACACACTTAAGTACCCTATCTTTCCTTAGCCAGAATTCCTCATGGGTCTACACACTCTTCCAGCCATCATGTATTTAATAATACCATTGTTGAGCTCATGGTCATGATGAGAATTGTTGTGGACTGGGCTTTGAGGCCTAAGAGTAAGGTTTATGCTTTTCAGCGGGCTTCTTCTTCTTGGAGGATAGATGGGCTTCTTGGTTTATTTTTGGTGGGTATTAGGCCCAATAGTTTAAGTCTTTGCTCATAAAGGGTGATGGTATCATGTATTTGGGTCCAAAGGTGTATGAATAATTTTGGTGCGTATGTGTGTGTGTTAAACTTAGGATAGTGTTTTAAATAAATTATGTAGGTGGCTATGAATAAAAGAAGAAGTGGGCAGGTAACGTGACACATAAACTATTGGGTATTGTATCATGTGATGTAATCATATAGTATAATATGTAAAAATATTCACATAGGTGAATAATCATATATCATGTAGGTAGTAATGAGTGTAAGTACAAGAGTTATCAAGTAGTGTGACACATAAGTCATTATGTATTGTATCAGGTAGTGTAAGTACTTAGGATAGCATGTAAAAATAATCACACATGAATTGATAATGTAACATGTAGTAGCATGGCATTGTATGGGTGTCCTAAAGTTATAGTCTAGGTCAAGAGTGTCTAATAACCTAGTTCCCTATAACCAAGGCTCTGATACCAATCTGTCACACCCCGACTGATGGCGGAATCATCAGGGCGGGACATGTAGACTGTTCATTAGCTCAAGGTTGACTAAATTGTAATATGTTACATCCATTTCCATTCAAACAAACATGAATCAAATTCAAAGTACATAATGAAATACAATTTGTTTTTGAATTAAGATTAACTAGGTCCAAATCCTATGTGTAGCATGTCTTGAACAAACTCATATGAAAGCACCTGAAACATGAATAAAATAAGGTCAACTAAAAAGTTGGTGAGTATAACACAGGTTTGTATATAGGTAGCATATAATTTGTAAACCAAATCCTTTACATAACATGATAAATAAGGCATTTATAGGGAGCAGCTATTGTGTAACCAAGTACAATCAAACCTTTGTAACTAGCATGCAAAAATTGTGTTGTCGGTTTCAATCACCGCGCACCTGGGTGGGTTTGTCAGACTCAATAGATCTATCATTGAAAACCGTCGGCTTGAAAAGTTAATGATTGCACATAATCGCATACAAGAGGTTAGCACACCTAGCCCTCGGGCATAAAGCTCAAATTGCACACATGAATGTAAATAGGATTTGTACTTGTGTTGTTTGTGTAAATGTAAACATGTAAGTTGAATAGTGTTCATGTTTCACCCCAAAAATGTAAAAGAGTAAAAGGGGCTATGTATACTCACTTGATTCGAAGGCGTAGCTAACACGAGATACTAGAAAGTAATGTGATCCTTGTATCGCACAACATTAACCTAGAGTGTAATGTATATTGCATTAATAATGCACAATAGTCTAAGTCTAAGTCTAAGGTTGAATTGGATAAAGTTAGTGATTGGTACTTGGAAGTATTGTATAAAACGGAAGATTTGAAATGAATATTTTTACAATATTTTGAATAAAGTTTGAGTTTGGAATAATTAAATAAGTAAATTAATTAATTATTGTTTATGAGAATAATGTAAGTATTAGATGTAATTAAGTATAACTAAATAAATGTTTTTGTTTAATTATAAGTCAAATAAGTAATTATTACCTTATTCATCTATTTATAAAATGTAACTTAGACATTAAAATATGATTTAAGTGTAGGGTTTATAATTTAAAGGTTGAAACTTTAATTAAATAATTTCCATTTATTTTAAGATTAAATACTTGATCTTTTTAAATAAAGATAATACGCATTTTTATAAATTCAACTATTTTTATTTTGAAAATTAACTTGAAATACTAATTGTTTAAAAATATAGAAATTTTAAGGATTCTGTGAACACACACGACCGTGCCTAGACAGGGCACGATCGTGCTCGGGCCACGGGCGCGACCGCGCTAGTCAGGGCGCGACTGTGTTGATCAACAGAGGACATAGCTAGACAAATCACTAGGCACGACTGTGCCTTGTACAGGCACGCCCGTGTCTATGCTTCAGGGGCACGACCAAGTCTAGCCAACGAGCATGACTGGGTCTGAGCAGGAGGCACGACCGCGCTGGAAGTCGGCACGACCGCGTCTCCCGAGGCACGACCGCGCTGGATGATTAGCGCGACCGTGTCTCTTTCAAAACATAAACGAATTGATTGATCCTTATATTGATGGTGTCAGAATTGATAGGGCTTTCATTCACACGGTTATTACGAATCTGTTGGTGTAGATTAATTGTGTTTAAAACATGTTTAGAACCGGATTCTATTAAACTATTTTGAATGAAAATAGGGTTTTGGGTTCGAGTAGATTTCGATATTGAATGCCCAAATTAGATTGGGGATTTTGATCTATAGAATAAATAGAAGGTTTAGAAGGTTTCAATTACCCTGTACGACGATGGATTGGTATCTTACGGTAGGAAGGAGTTTCGACGTGACGAATTTGGTCTCCGGCGTCTCCTGCTGCAATTCCGGCTACACCAGTGTACTCGTGAGTTTCAGTGAGGATCGTGTGATGTATATCGTTTGTTTACTTGAGAGTATATGGATCGAAAGGAAGAAACTTGTGGTTTCGTTTAGTTTTCTTGAGATGAGTCGGTTCCAGATGATAATGGTTGTAATTGGCAGTGTAATTGTTTTTGTTAATGGATATTAAGTGGAATCAGTTACGGGAAACCAACGATCGGGCGATTAAAGCTGCAGTTACGTTTTCTCAGACATGAGGCGCGACCGTGCCAAAACAAGGCGCGACCGTGCCAAGACGAGGCGCGACCGTGCCAAAACCTGGCGCGACCGTGCCAAGACGAGGCGCGACCGTGCCAACATGAGGCGCGACCGTGCCTACTAGGGTTTCTGGTTATTTACAAAATCAGCCCTTGCAACTTCAGCTTTGACAGAATTAGCTTGGTTAGGATTTAACAGAACACCTAACGGGATTACTAACTGAGTTAACTCTAGGAGGTGTTACCACGTGATTTGAGTTCTAAAACTTCGGATAAAAAATACGTTCAGCTAACAATTGATGAGGTGCAGGTTTGAACAAGTACAAAGTTTAATGATGTACCGTTATTTTATTAATTTAAATAAATTAAAATAGGGTCGGAAAATCAGGAATGTTACATTAATCCTTTATTTTCTTAGGGAATGTGCGAGGTGTTATGCGGTTAGCTTAACATGTATGTTTTACATTATTGTTTTCCATTATCATGTTACAAGAATTGATCAACAAAACTAAAACTATGTGAATCAAACATAGCACCACCACACCCAGGCGGCAATAATATCTGCGGAAGATATGGTATCACATTAATGAAAATAATAAACAAACCAACCATTCAATCAATCCATATCTAAAAATTCCATGCTTCTTCTCATTGTGCCCTTCAAATCCGTAGCCTCCCTCTCCACCTTCTCCGCCTGCACAACATATTATTGACATTTAACCTTCAATATATTATTACAAATGATGACATGGGTATGATCAAGAAGCTCGGCTTCGCCTACGAAGCACACGTACTAAGCAGAACCACGAAGCCATGTCTCCCAAACAACGAGGTGACGTTGGCACAGGTGATAGCGACCCATTTGGAATCTCCGGGGGTGGACGCATCTCCACCTCCCCATCACTTACGATATGCTTCTATCCAGACGTCGCGAGAAGAAGCGGGAAGAAACCCTCCTGTAACAGATGGACCACCTGTCGACTGTTATTGAACAACTCTCCATTTCAAACTCCTTCTCCATTCAGGATAACAAGTGTGATGTAGTGCAAAGCACAAATCCTTATTCCTATTGTTTTCATGTGTTTTAATTAGTTTTGTGTTCTTTTTGAGTCGTTTTTGGTTTCTATTGAGTCTTTGTTGTATTTATAGGTGCTCGTATGGAATACAAGTGAAAACCCAAAGAAACCGGGCACGAGAATGAAATCCAAGAATTACAAGTGAAAAATGTGAAAAATAGGTCTCTCGTGGTATGCGAAGACTAGAAGAAAAATCCTCACGGTACCGCGAAGAGTTCCAAAACCGGCCGCGACTAATTTGTCCTTCAAGTTAATCTCTCACGGTACGCGAGAGACTAAAATTCGCAGAAAAAATCTTAATTTCGATTTAAATAGAATTGGTTTTCATAAGTCAAGGAGTTCGATTTTTAGCCGTCTAGGAAGAGGCCAGATGCGATTTTGGAAGTTAGAAGGCTAATCCCGGGTTTGTAGTTTAACTTGTTCGATGTTCAAGATTAGATTTTTATCATTAGTTTGAATGTTTAAAACCATATTTCTGGTTATTACTTCTGTTCTAGTTGTTTTGAGCATGATACTAGGCTAAAACATTGATACTGCCTAGGTCATTCGATGAATACTTGTTAAAGTTCGCATTTTTGTCGGTTTTTGGATTCGAATGATTTTTTAAACATTCTTAGTATAATAATTGTGATGTTATAGCATGCTTACTTCTGATTATGTGATCGATTTCAGTTCCATGCGTTGATTGTGGTTGTCTGCAAGTTTGATTAGCATGTCTATGTCATATATCTTAGAGTTTGTGATTGTGGTATGGTTTGGTATACATAGTAGCCAGAGGAGTTGTGATCGACTTCTGATTAGAGTGGAGTGTTCTTCCTAGTTCAATACCCGAGAGGTGAGAATCAGTCATTTAGTCTTCGTCATTAGGAATCCTAGTGTCAACTGTCTTAGAGGAAGTTGGTGTAGGTGTCTAGTGATTGCTGCTTTTCTGAGTCATAGTTGTATTCCTGAGATTACCCCGTGCATTCCTTGAATGTATCGTGGATAGTGAGACTGAAAGATGATATGTCTATTTGGGTACTTTGTCATTGTTGGAAATGCCCGAGAGGTGATCCAGCCATCTAGTGAGTTTAGTACATCTGTAGTATCCGTAGTTGGTGACACCCTGAGAGTGATTAGGGATCAATTAAGTGTCTACAACTATTATCCTTAGAAACCCAGATCCATCATAGTTTCCAGAACCGGTAGAAGTTGTACTTTACAAGTAGGATTCCGACCTAAGTAGTGTTCTTCCCATTCCTGATACCCTCTTTAGTTCTTGTCTTGTTAGCTTGAATCGATCTTAGTTTATTGCATTCTTAGTTATAATATTTAGTGTAGTAAACCCCCAAACCAAATCAATTTAAGTCCGAGTCAGAGTCTAGTACATAGTGTCTCTAGGGTTCGATTACTCGGTTTACCGTTAAGCTGTGCAACACTCGATAGGTACACTTGCCTGTCAGTGCGATTTAGTTCATAGGTTTTCCTTTTGTTACTTAGGAGTCTAGGTTAGGTTTAGTAGTTTATTTTGTAGACCTTCTGGACGACATCATTCTAGTAGTGGGGATAACCATCTCCGTAGGGATCATAGACTCAGTACCAAACACTAATGAGAATGGAGTTTGGCCTGTTGCATTTTTTGTGGTTGTCCTGTCTGCCCAAAGTACGAATGGTAGCTCTTCTGCCCATCTTCCTTTTTTAGCTCCCAATCTCTTTTTGAGGTTGTTTATAATGATTTTGTTACTGGATTCCGCCTGCCCATTAGCTTGAGGATGTACAGGGGTGGAAGTTATCATTTTTATCCCTCAACTGGCACAGAAGTCTGTTGTTCTTTTGCAGATAAACTGGGAACCATTATCACACACTATTTCTGCCGGGATCCCGAATCTTGTCATGATGTTGCGCTTTATGAAGGAGATAACTTATTTTTCTCTGACTTGAACAAATGCTTCAGCTTCTATCCAGTTGGAGAAATAATCCGTCATTGTCGGCATGAATACCTTTCCTCCTGGTGCTCTGGGTAGTTACCGATTATATCCATTCCCCATTTCATGAATGGCCATATGGATATTACCAGATATAAAGGTTTCGCTGGTTGATGGAGAATGTTGTTGTGTCTTTGGTAAACATAACATTTATGGGCATAGGTCTTAGCGTTTTTCCTCATAGTAGGTCAGTAGTATCTTGTTCTCAGGATCATTGAGAATAATGCTCTGCCCTGAGTGTGATTACCACATTCACCTTCATGTATGTCTTTCAGAACTTCTTGTGCTTTAGGATCCTCTAAGCATCTCAAGTATGGACCTGTATTAGATTTTCTATACAAAACATTTAAAATTATAAAATGAGATATCTTCATGCGAAAAGCTTTGTGATTCTTTTCGTCACTTGGTATCTCACCATCCTCAAAATATATTTTTAATAGGTAGAATCCAATATCCTTGATTAATTTCAGGATCCTGAGTCTCTTCTTCTTCTTCTTCTTCTGTATTGGACACTTTATCCATTTTCTCAATCACTGGGCTTAAACACATGTATGATAGGTATTTTAATACCTTTTAGTATTTTAAGAGCCGAATCAAGATTTGCTAAGGCATCAGCCTTGACATTGTCTTCTCTAGGTACATATGTAATGCTAAAAATTTCAAATTCTACACATAATTTTTTTACTAATAGAAGATATTTAGCTAACTTCTCGCCTTTCACTGCATATGAGCCATTAAAAATGGTTAGCAAGCAATAATGAATCTACATGAACCTGGAGATACCTGTTTTTTTATATATCTGGCTAGTTGCAGGCCTGCTATAAGTACTTCATATTTAGCTTCATTATTCATTACCTGGAACTCATAACTTATGGATTGGGGTATTATGTCCCATTGTGGTGATTTAGTATGATGCCTAGACCTGTTCCTCTTAAATTGGATGTGCCGTCAGTGAATACTATCCACTTATCCTTGGATTCTTCCAATTGTTGGACTTCAAGGTTTGTTTCATGATGAATATCACTACTGAAATCAGCCACAAAGTCCGCAAGTGCTTGTGACTTTATTGTTGTTCTAGGTTCATACACTAGATCGTAGGCGCTAAGATTAATGGACCATTTCGTCATTCTTCCCGACATCTCTGGCCTTCTCAAGACACACTTAATAGGATAATTAGTCTTAACATGAATAGTGTAGGATCAAGTTTTACAAGATGGTTCTGTTTAAGTTGAGATTGGCGGAAACAATCACAACTATGCTAAGTAACTAGAACAATGAGAATACTGATAAATGTTGGTTTGTTTTAATCTTCAATGGTTACAAATTACATGGAAAACTATGTGAAAGCTTACTTGTACAGTGAACAATTACAATACTTATATAGTAACTTAGAATCGAGACAGACCCTTGATTCTAAGGATCAGATCAAACGCAGATTGTTGATCTTGTACACTAGAAGCTATACTACATGTGAATACAATAAAAGACTACAAAAATCAACTTTAACCAAACGTCTTCTTAAGCATCATTGCTTGGATACTTGAAAGGAGAGCATTGTCTTTTATTATGTGCACCAGTAACATTCTTTTTGCATGTGATGTGTCAGGGTTGCAGCAGAAAGTTGTCAGTAATAAAGTCGATGCTGCTGAAGCAGCAACGTTTAATCTTCAGCAGATAAGGCTATCCATAGCATAGTTCTTGATCAGTAGCAAAGCTTAACTATCCGCAGCATAGACACTTGTTTGTAGCAACTTCAGTGTGTCTGTAGCATTTGTACTTAGTATGCTTTATACGAACTAATTTTGTAACCAAACTTCTAAAGTGAGGTAGCGTGCTTTGTAAAAATCAATACGAAAACAATGTAAAAAAGCAAAGGTTGACACGGTTGATTACGATGAAAGCCCTTGATCCTTGATGATCTCTGGCATAAAACCTCGGGAGCTGACTAAACGTCGGGCTGCCTTGATGACTTGTATAAAACTAAAATTATCGAGTACAATGGGAGCCAATCGAGATCGTATGCTAAGTGTTACAAGAGTTGCGAGTGTGTTATTGTGTGTTTCCTATACGATCTCATCGGTAGTTAAATACAAATGATCTATAACTAACTATCCGAGATTTAAGATTTTGATCCTATCTTCATCTTGTGACCGTTGCAAGTTTATTCACGTGTATCCTACAGTTGGTCCACATTCATCGAGCGAGTCTTCAGGCACGTGTTTACGTTATTAATGGTTTTCCTGCGAATAACATAACAATAGACAAGTAGCCGTTAGTAATATTCAGGATACTAACCTTATCAGGATACCGGGGATACCGAATTCTGGATCACGCATTATTCAAGATCCTACTCTGAATTTTAACCCGTAACAATTATCCGCTAAAATTTGACAGCTGGATATTTATTTTACAGCTGTTAAATTTTTGAAATTTGAATTTTAAATAAAAACCGGCTGCTTGATAGGACTTGGTGTGGGAAACGAGAGTGTGAAGCATCGTGGATCGAGGTGGTTATCATTAGTTCTTATTAGTACCCCTTTTCTTTCATTAATCCTATTTCGTCTTCTCCAACCTTTCTCTGGATTCCAGGTAACGAACTCATCTTTTCCTTATTTTTTCTGATTTTTGCTTCCAAAAATGGGTAAAAAGAATACACGCTCTTCTACTCCTTCTGACGATCTTTATAGCCAAAACTTGATAGTCAATCTAGATTCTGAAAAGTCTCTATTTACGGATCTTGACATTCAATCCCTCAAATATGGTGGCTTTTTCCCTAAAAACACCATATTTAGGCCTTTTGATCCCAAAACTAGAGCCGATTTTACCTTTGATAGCTGGGTTTGCTTTTTTTTTTTTTACATTTTCTCTTGGTTTTACTTATCCGTTTCCCCCTCTTACTACTGACTTCTTCCAGAAGAGTGGTCTTAGATATGCCCAAATCATGTCTATGGTTTGGGAACTTTGCATACCCTTGAATTTCTGATTCAACATCACGCCATAGACTTTTCTGCTTCCGAGTTAGCCCACGTTTACAAACTTAGGAGCCACGGTTCTTCCTGATGCCTATTCCAAATAAAAAATGGCATGACCCACCTGATCTTGGAAACAACTAAGAACAACTCGAACTAGAAAAATAACTTCTTGTTCGTGAGAAGAGACTCAATCCCTGATGGGGATAAGTCGCCAATCAAGTGGATTGTGAAGGGTAAGATCCTGTCTCGTAGGATTTTTTAGAAGTTTGATATTTAAGATATTGACTCTTGATTTTGTTTCAGCGCCGAAGTTTGACATCCTTGCTCCTCCTACCCCGGACGCTGCTAAGAAGGTTGCAACGTTTTTCAGTTTCGAACCTATTGAGCCGACCTTTAGATTCACGAATCCCCTGCTTGAGGTTAACTCAGAAGTTTCTTTCTCCGAGTCAACTATGTCTGGTAAGATAAGCAACGTTTTTTCTTATTGGTTATAAACAATAAAAAATAAATTAACCTATTCTTTTGAAATAGGAGTTCGTAAATCAAGCTCCAAATTTGCCATTGACGACATTGATAGCATGGTCTCTAAGGGTAAAACTGTCAAGAAGGAAACTAAAACCGTCTCCGCTCCAGTCGCCAAACTAACTGCTCCCAAGCCTGATGTTTCCACTATTAACCCATCTTCTAGCAAGCAGTGCAAGATCCAGGATCCCGTTGATCTGAATATCCGGGATTGCACTGATTTCTTTGATGCTCATAAGAAGTTGCATAACTTTAACCATCTAGTAAGAGGATCTCATTGTCCTGGAGTTCGATTCTAATCCTGCACTTAAAATAACATTTATATTATGTATAACAAGCTTTAGATAAGATGATTGGATTCCATGAACAACTGGTTAAGGAGATGGAATTGTGCAAACAGAAGCTTGCTGATTCCTAGAAGAATGAGACTGCCAAAGGCAAGAAGCTGCTCGATGTCACCAAAGAGCTCAATCAAATCAAGGCTGAACTGCAAGAGGTACATCTTCAACATGCTAGGGACATTTATGAATCTAATGAGCAGGCCGAAGCTTCCGCTGCTATCTCCATCTTTCAGTCTAGAATCAAGGTGCCAATGAAGCTAAGGATCAAGATTTTGATAGGAGCAATTGGGATGTTGAAGGGTGGAAGAGGCTGGTGACCGAGCTGGGAGGAGAATTGACATTGGAAAAAGATGCAAGGAAAGCGGTGGCTGAGGATTAGGTTCAAGGTTCGGCAATGGTGGTTGAGGAGCATGAGGCAGTGGATGCAGGTAAGGTGGTTGACTAGGGCAATGAAGGTATTGATGCCTAGGCCCGAGCCCTGGTGCTTATGATTTAAAAAAGGATGTCTTTGGTTTGTTGACTTCCGAACAATTTAACTTTTATTGTTGATGGGATCCCGATATGGGATAGACAATTTGCTGACTTATGTCCTGGATGGATGGATCCTGTTTTGGATGAAGCCCGAGACACTGTCTATTTTCTGCATGACTAATGTTAGTATCTTTTGACTATTCTACCATGACTGTTTTTGAAAATTAGAAAAAATAGATTTAAGAATATATTTAGGATTCAGGATCCTCAAGGATAATTCCTTAATCTTCGGCTTATAGAAATATAGTTTAGTTTCGATAAATAGACAAATCATGACTTAGTCAAACAAGTTTTGATTCTACCTCAAATGGTGAATTAAGAAATAATCTTGAGTATAAAAATTGAAATGGTGGTAGCGTGCTTTGTAAAAATCAATACGAAACAATGTAAAAAAGCAAAGGTTGACACGGTTGATTACGAGGAAAGCCCTTGATCCTTGATGATCTCCGGCATAAAACCTCGGGAGCCAACTAAACGTCGGGCTGCCTTGATGACTTGTATAAAACAAAAATTATCGAGTACAAAGGGAGCCATTCGAGATCGTATGCTAAGTGTTACAAGAGTTGCGAGTGTGTTATTGTGTGTTTCCTATACGATCTCATCAGTAATTAAATACAAATTATCGATAACTAACTATCCGAGATTTAAGCTTTTGACCCTATTTTCATCTTGTGACCGTTGCAAGTTTATTCACGTGTATTCTACACTTGGTCCACGTTCATCGAGCGAGTCTTCAGGCATGTGTTTACGTTATTAATGGTTTTCCTGTAAATAACAGGACAATAGACAAGTAGCCGTTAGTAATATTCAGGATACTGACCTTATCGGGATACCGGATTCTGGATCACGCATTATTCAGGATCCTGCTCTGAATTTTAACCCGTAACAGGGATGAGTTGTTATACACGTTTTACCTCCAATTAATAATCGAGATAGAGAACAAATAATCGTTAGTAATGGTCAGGATAACGAAATTAACAGGTCTTGGATCTCGGACTATATCATACTCAGGATCCTGCATATAAAAATTAACCCCTAACATTTATATTAGATTTTGTCGTGAAACAAGTAACCTTTTCTTAGGTCCTATTTGGGAAGTCGAGACAAGATGGGACTCGACTCATAAAATGTTTCAGAGTGGTTTACGAGAAATACAAGCTTTTTAAAATGTTCCATGAAATGCTTTCCTCAAAACCTCGTCGTAGAATTTAAAAGTTTCCGTCTACGAGTTGGAACATTTTAAAAGACATAACTGAATTGCTTGAAGTTTTCAAATCCTCCACCACTTTTTTATCAGGTGTTTGTTATCTTACAAGTCCATTAGCTCTTAAACAAATATTTTTAATGACTAACAAGTTATCGGATCTTGAATTTAAAAGCACTCCTTTTACAAGAATGATAAAACCGATAAAAGAAAAATTAGTAAAATATTTTAATAAACAGACTCCACATGATACAATGGGTGCTACATCATCAAGTGGTAGCTCGAGGGATGTGAACTTGAATTTATATAACGAAATGATAAATGAATTTAATAAACGGACTCGAGGTAACACCTCGAGTAGCGAACTCGGAAGGTATATTGGAACAAATCTTTTATCGTTTATGCATCCGTTCGGTTTTTAGGAGTTTGATATTTTGGTTTGGTGGAAAACAATTGAAGCTTCGTTTCCGATTCTTTCCGACATGGCCCGTGATCTACTAACCGTCCAAACTTTCATGGTAGCTTCGAAATCTACCTTTTCATTTAGTGGCAGGGTGTTATCGATATAAAGAACGAGACTCACCCCGTGGTGATGGAAATGTGCATTTGCTTGAAAGACCATTTGGATGCGATGGAAAAGATACAAAACCAAACATCTCTCGAAAATGAAATTCAAGCTGAAGAAACCATACACGACAACAAGGTTGACCTTGGATTATCAGACCCAGTCACCGATGAAGAACTACTCGCAGATGCATGGCTAATTTTCCATTTTATTTTGTAATGTTTTGTATTTTCCAAAATTCCTGAACATGAATAAACGTTGAACTTTATGTTTTATAATTGTTATATATATTTTTTTGAATTTTATTGATTGTTTTTTAATTTTTTTTAAAAACCCGGTTTAAACCGGTTCATAGCCCAAACCGTTCTAAAACCGGCCCGAACCGGTTCAATATGATTGATGTTTCATGCTTGGTAAATCGGTTTAACCCGAACCGGTTTGGAGGCAAACCGGTTTTGACCGGATGTTGACCAAACCGGTCCGGTTCAGTTCAAAAAACCCGCCATGTGCACCTCTATATGTGGTTCATGAAGGTGGCAGGGTCTAGATTGATACAATGCTAAAGACAAACTGACAACTGTTTGAGCTAGCACATTAGATTCTCCCAAAATTTCCATTCTATCAAAATACATATTCGGTGTAAATCTTGATTCAAACGATATCATCGTTCCTGGAATACACTTCAAGTACACACGGGAGACATGATCTGTTACTACGTGAAAAACATATCCTCGTACTCCACATACAATGATGCAAATCCCCTTTTTCCCAAATATCTATCTAATGACACTCGAATCTATAAGCATTATGGGAGGCATCTTCAATAGTTGTTCAATTATGCCTCTCCAGATAAGATCTCAAGTTCAGCCCACCAAAGAGGCAAGTTTAGCCCACCAAAGAGGGGAGAGTCTTGGGATTGCTTGCTCGGGTGAAACCCGTAGCACTTCCCTTAGCTTGGTAACCACTTCTTTCATTGTTGGACTCTTTCGAGTATCCTACTGAATGCATTCTTCAATAACTTCACATATGATGTCAAGTTCATATTGCTTAAATGATTCTAATCTTGGGTCGACCATGTGACTGGTCTTTCTTTTATCCTTCAGACATTGTGCAGCCTGCACAATCCACTTAATTATTATCATATCACAAAATGATAGACAGATTTGATTGCCAAACATAAGCAAACCATTGGTTGCAGAAATGTGAAAAGAACAGATATATTCTGTAAGAATAATCACTCTTGAACCATTGTTTTTTTTTGTGAAAACAGAACACTATTCATAAGGTTTTTGTTGTCCTTTTTGCATTTCTTTTTATTAAACAGTTCAAAATCAATAACTTTTTTGTAAATCGTAATGTTTTTTGGCATTTAAGCTAAAAGTGAGAGTGCTCACGGTTCAAAATGTTTAACAACTAGTAAATTAACCCCCACGCTTCGCGCCGGGTTTTTGGGTTTTATTTATAGGAATGAAAAACATTGTTAGAAGCTATATTTTTTGCTAGTAATGTCAATTGTGACATAAGTGGTTTTGTAATGGTAAATTGATATGAACAAAATGACAAAATCACATTAATAAATGACCAATATTCAAGTGTTGATATAATGAGAAAATGGATCAGTCAATGTAAGGTCCGATTTCCTGAGGATCTTCAATCAACGGATTCAACAACGTGTTGAACCTGGCGGAAACAGACTCGTCACGTGACTTGTCTGTAGGATCAAAGAGGACGATACCCAATTAACTGTTCAACGATTCGTATATTCATAAAACCACTGAAAATACAATACAAGATCGCTCAACAACTCATCAAACCGATTACAGAAAACAAAATAAATATTTATACTAATCACAAGTAATCGGTTGGTCTTGGGCTGCATACTTCAAATATGCAGTTGGGAGCCGCATTCTTCAATTCCATACACTGACAGCGATTATGGAGGATGCAACTTAGACAAAAAGTCCACATCAGGAGGATGTCAGTTTCTGGGAGGAAGACTGATTTCATGCCAATGCAAGAAGCAAACTTGTGTATCAACATCTACAGCGGAAGCAAAACACATTGCAGCTTCAAGTTGCTGTGCACAAGTCATCTGGATACAAAATCAAATGTTGGATTATGAGATGACTTTCATGGCAACCCCCATTCACATTGACAACAAGAGTGCCATATCAATTACAAATAATCCTGTGCAGCACTCCAAGACAAAGCACATTGACATCAGGTATCATTTCATAAGAGATCAAGCTGAGAAAAAGAGAATTATTTTAACTAAAGTTCATACCAATGGCAATATGCTGACTTATTCCCAAAAGCCTTTGATGAAGCTAGATTTAGATATTTAGTTGAATCCATTGGTATGATTAACTTTGATTAAAATCTGTCTCCAAAATTTTTTGAATAAAAATGTGTTTGTTTTTCTTTTACTGTAAATAATGTGTTAATAATCAGCAACAAATATTTTTGCTGTTGACATGTTTAGTCATCAGCAACAAAGAATTTGCCACTGACTGCCTTAAGTTATCAGCAAGAACAAGTTTCTTGCGGATAGCTTTAAGGCAATCCGCAACAACATCTTTGCTGCGGACCATTACATCCATCAGCAGCAACCAAATTTGCTGCTGATAGACTTAACCATCCGCAGCAACCAAGTTTGCTGCTGATGGGTAAAAATGAGTCCAAATTTACTTTTACTAGCTGTAAAAATTACTTTCAGTCTTTACCATGACTGCTATAGCTTTATTATTGTAAAAAGGTAAAAAGTAAAAAGACTTGTACAGTACAAGCAAGTTTTTCTTTTTCCCACTCTTGTCGTTCAAAATCAAATTCCCTCCTTCACCATTTCACATTCAATTCTGACCTAACCTTCATCTTTTCTCTCGAGCATTCAAAGATTTCCCATACTTAACCAATTTTCAAACGCTCTCTCATTCCCTCCAAACCTGACCATAATGGCAAACATTGACATTAACAACCCGAATGACAAGTTCTCAACTTACCACAACTTAACGGCATATCTTGTCAAGGGTAAGATATCCGAAGGGTTTAACGACATGATCGACATTCTGTGTCGGTCGAAGATACACTTTGCTTTGACCGTCAACCCCACAATCTACTTACCACTTATAGAAGATTTTTGGACCTCTGTCGTATTCTCTAATGAACAGGGGACTCCCCAAATCAAAGCCACAGTAGACGGTAAAGACATCACCATTACATAAGCTACACTCAGAAAACACCTCAAGCTTTAGGACGAGGGTGCTGCCAACTCATATACAAAGAATGAATACATGAGGACCTTTATATCCATAGGGTACACTGGAAATCAAGATGAATACACCATTGAGAAGGCACTGATGGGTCCCCCTTGGAAGTTCTTATGTCACACTCTTTTACAATGCATATCTCAAAAGTGGAGTAGATGGCATCAACTGAACTCTGCTCTTGCCTCCGCTTTCCACGGTATGGTAACTGGGCAAGGTTTCAATTTTGCTCATGTAGGATCGTGAGAATACAAGATGGTTCTGTTCTTAGTTGAGGTTGGCGGAAAAAAAATCAACTACACAATTTATAATCAAGTAAACACAAAGAATACTGATAAACACTGTTGTATTAAGCTTTTGTGAATGCAAAGATTACAAGTGAGAAACTCAATGAATAAGTATGACAAGCACTACAAGCACACTTACAATGAAGTGGAAACTCAGTATTTATAGTAACTTAGAATCAAGACAGACCCTTGATTCTAAGGATCAGATCGAACACAAGCCGTTGATCTTGTTTATTAATTTACATTACACGTAAAGTCTAATCTAGTTAACTTTACTGAAACGTTTTCTTTATTCATGATTGTTTGCATGCTTGGAGAAGTGTATTGTTGTCCGTCATTGGTTGACCATAGCGGTTCCTTCTGCTTTGAGTCTGTCAGTTGCTTTTGCAGAAAGGTGTCAGAGACGCTTGGCCTGGATAGTCAGCTGCAACGTTTGGTTTTCAGTGAATAGAGCTATCAGCTTCAAAGAGTGAAGGTTGCTGCTGGTAAGCCTATCAGCAGCAAACATGGATGACCGCTGCTGATAAGCCTATCAGCAGCAACTAGTGCTAAATGCTGCTGATAAGCCTATCAGCAGCAACTTGTGCTGAATGCTGCTGATAAGCCTATCAGCAACAACTTGTGCTGAATGCTGCTGATAAGCCTATCATCAGCATTTGTACTTAGAATAATTTTGTAACAATCAGTATTTGGTTCTACAAACTCCCCCTAGACTGCTACCAAAATTCTTCTAGTCCCTTTGTTGCTGAAGCTTTTGCATATGGCTGACTATTCTTTCCACCTTATAGCCTCTTTGATCCTTGCTGGGATTATTCAATGGAAGTTCAGACAGTGTCTTGATGTCTTTGTGTGGCATTTTGTAGATAGCTTTGCTTGAACATCTCATCTGCTGCTTCTTTACATCAATCAAAGTGAATTCATCCAAATCAGCATTATAGGACCAAGATACAAATGGAGAGTGAGACTTGAGAGGTTTGATATTCATGACCACATCTTTGCTAGGATTGAAGTAGTGTCTGATAGCTAGCATAAGATGTTTCCCACTCTTATTTGTAGGCTTATGAGCTTCACCCAGCTCTAAAATTCTTTGAAGATCGGAATCAGGTAATTGCAGAACCTCATCAACAGACCTGTAAGTGGATCTTCTTCTCTCAGTTCTCCCCCTGAAGATCTCAAACACTTGATCTTGTGAATTGTAGAACCAGTTAACTATATTTCTTGAGTCTTCTGGTTTAGGAGTGGGTTTGGGTATCTTCAAGGGAGGCTGTTGATGAGTGGGAGCTGGGTGGGATGACTTGGACTTTTTGGGTGGAGGAGTGGAACGCTTGGGGATGTTTGAGGATGGTGTTTGGATAGAGGAAGTAGTTTCTGGTGCAGAGGTTCTTTGTTTCTTGACTGGTCTCTTTTCCAGTCTTTCTTCCTCTTCCTTTTTCACTGTTGTATACAGGGCTTGTAGGTTCATGAAGGACATGGGACCTAACCTTTTTCCACTTTCTCCCCTTGCTTTAAGGAAGTCAGTCATCTTCTTCCTTTCTTCATGGGTCCTTAGATTAAGGGCAATGGCTTTTTTTGACTTCTGTTGAGCTTTTTCTTTCTCTTCATCTTTCTTTTTCCTTGCCAATTCCCCCTGCTGACCCATGAAGGCTCTATAGATCTCTTTGTTTGACAATTTTTCAAGGTAGTCTGCATCCTCACATTGAGAGATCAGAGCTTCAGTCCACTCCTCCCTTAATTCTTTTGCTAATTTAGAATCAGTGATTCTAAACTTAGCATCTTCCTTCCTTTTCTTTTTAGCTTCTTCTTCTTCTTCTTTTGCAAACTGTTCTTGCAGCTGTCTAGCAAGTTGTTCATCTTCCTCAACTTGAGACCCTGCATGGACTTTTACCTTCATTTCATCCAGCTGTTTGGCATACAGCTGGATTGTCTGTTGTCTGAGAAGTATGGCTGCCTTTCTATCTTCATGCCTTTGTTTTTGAGTCATCTCTTCAGCCAACTCTTCTTCTTCTCTTTTCCTTCTTCTCTCTTCTTTCTCTTTCTTTTCCTTTTGCAACCTCTCTTCATCCTCTTTTGTCATGATGCCCTTCCCTTTATTAACATTGGATGCCTCTGCTCTGGCTTCACTGATCATAGAAACAGCTGATTGTTGTGCTGTTGGGATCTCTGCCTCGGCTTCATTGGCATGTTGAGAGGTAGATAAGGGAAGGTCTTCAGTTTGGCACTTAGGATCTGTAAGTTCTAGCAGCCTTTCTCCCACAGAGGATCTTGCTTCATAAGCTGCAGCGCAGATGTTAACTAGAGGGGAATCTGAGTTGGAGTCAGTGTCAGAGGATGACACATCTTCTTCCTCATCAATCCTTCCTTCCTTCTCAAGGTGAGCTTTGATAATTGCTATCATCGCCTGGCTTTCAAGGGAGTTGACATTGCAGATGTTGGCTTTTAGTAGATAGATCTTGTGGAGGAAATTTGTTGGTAGCTGAAGGATGTTCTCGGTGTTGATGATGAGAGCAGAACCGTTGCTTAGGAAGAAAGCGTGGTCAAGGAGCCTAGTGCTTACCCATCCTAGCACGTCCGAGTCCTTGACCAGGAAGGCATACAGAAATCTTTGAAGGCCCAGAACTCCTTCTTCAGTGAGAAGACTGCTCCTTGTTATTGCAAGATTGTTGGGAGACAGTCTTCTTTCTGCGGCCGACAAAGATTCAGGATAAGCTACCCGTCTTGCTGTTTGTAGGAGTCTTCTGAACTTGGGTAGATTATCCTCCATCAGGTCATAGAACCTGCCAATGGCAAGTTCTGCTGAGAGATCCGTTGAAGAGTTGATGCAGTTAGATAGATATAGTTGTAGGACTTGGAGGGCATTGAGTGAGTTCCAGTTCAGCTCTTCTACTCCGCTGAACTCCCGTCCAATCCAGAACCTCTCAGCTGATCCATCATACCCCAAAGCTAGAATAGAGTCAAACTCTAGCTTCTTTGAAGATTTGGGGGGGGGGGGGTAGTGGATTGACCTATGATGGCTGCTGCTTCAGGGATGATGCTGACCAAAGTAGATGTTTGATCTTTGCCTTCAACATCAGTCAGCACTTCATCCACAGCCCTGACAACCAACTTCCAGTCTTTAGAGATCTCTTCTTCTTCTTCATCTTCTGATACTGGCAAGTCGTAGACCTGTACAAAAGCTGGCCTGTAAAGTGAGCTTTGGAAGGCAGCCTGCTCCTGTATCCAGTCTTCAAGGCTGTATTCGTCTTCTTCCATGGAGACTTTCTCCCCCTTTTTGGTTGCATCAGTGGACATATAGGCATCTGTTTGAGTGCCCACTGAGACAAGAGAGGGAGAAGCCGTGGAGGGACATTGATGGGCTTCATGCATCAAGACTTGGTGTCGTAGTTTGGACACTTCGGCCTCAAGCATAGCCACCCTGGCCGTCAATTCCAAGTTGTGTAGTTTCAGACTATCCTCATCCATAGTTGTGGAATCCTTGGACCCAGATGGGGCCGTAGGCCGAGCCTCAGCATCCCCATCACCCGTGGTTACTTTGCTCCAGGGATTTCTCTCAGTGAGGGGAGTTTCCAGGGAAACACCCTCACCATGAGTTGCCGTGGTCGAGGTCTTAAAGATGTTGTCACTGTCCTCCTGGTCACCAGCAGTAGTGACAGCCTCTTCCACATCCACTCTTTCAATACTCCCAGAGTGGACCTTCAAGGGTGAAGAACTTGGGCTGGGTGTTTCGGAAGCAAGACCAATCAGTACCCCCTTGATAGTGGTAGTTGGAGAAGGTACATCACTTTGGTCAGGTTCCTTTACACTTAAGTTCAAAGAAGAGAGGAATGGCTCGAAGGGCTGTTCTATGGATCCGGGAAGTGATCCTAATCCTAATAGAGAGACTTCCGAAGGAGTCTCCCGAACAATGTGGCTTTCCCTTATGGTATTCTCACCAGAATGTTGTGATTCTGAGTGAGGGATGTTGGCTTGGGTTTGGGCCTTGGAGGCACGAGAAGAAGGAGTTCTCTTGCCCCTCTTCCTTGTATACTTGGCTGCAACCGGGGCCCTGTGTTCCGGTTGAGCAATCAAACTGGGGGTGAGTAATGTATGTGCCTGTGCATCCTCAGTAGAATGCACAGGGGTTCGATCAAGGGAAACAGTAGGTTGAGTTTGTGGCAGTGAGGTGGAGGGTGTGGGATCAGTATCAGCTGGGTTTGCTGAACTGTCACCCTGGGCACTTTGTGTGTTGAACATTGTAGACAACAATGGAACATCGGCCCCTGAGAACTTTGAGGAAACTGTTCTCATGCTTTGAAAAATGTTGTTCTTGTGTCCCAAAATTGAGTAGATTCTTGCAGTTTTTGAAAGATCTTGGTGCTCAATGTTGAACACTTCCTGCAAGAATCTTGGGTACATAAAGAAATGAGATTTCACCCCTTCTTGAAGGTTGTATCTCAAACCTTCAAAAATGAGGTGGGAAAAATTAAAACCTGCTCCAGTTATCATACCGTGAATTGCCGACGCAAGTCCGGAGCTTAGTTGGTTCCAGCCACTCCTCTTTTGAGATATGCATTGGAGAAGAGTGTGGCAGAGATACTTCCATTTGGGACCCATGAGTGCCTTCTCTATCATATACTCTGTTTGATTCCCAGTGTACCCTATGGATACAAGGTCCTCATGTATACGTCTCTTGGGTAAGAGAGGGCGTCCCCTTCATCTTGAAGCTTGAGGAGTTGGCGGAGCTTTGCTTCAGTTATGATTATCTCTTTGCCGTCTACTGTTCCTTTGATTTGGGGAGTGCCCTGTTCAGTAGAATACACGGCTGAGCTCCAAAAATCTTCCATGTGGGAAGTATATATGGTTGGGTTGACGGTTAGGGCATGGTAAATTTTGGACCGATAGAGGAAGTCGATCATACCGTCGAAACCCTCGGACTTCTTGCCTTTTATTAGGTATGCAGTGAGGTTGTGGTATGGAGCAAACTTGTCGTTGGGGATGTTTATGTCGACGACTGCCATTGTTATGTATTTGGAGGGAAGAAAGAAGGGTGTTTGAATGGTAGTTATGGAGGGTTTTGAATGCTGTGGGGACGGGAGTGAAAGTGATGGGAGATAGGTTTGAAATAGAATGTGAAGAGGTTGAGGGAACGTTTGTGATGGTGATATAACGACAGACGAAGAAAAAGCAACCTTACTTGTACAATACAACCTGTTTCACTTTTCGTTGTTACAGCTGTAATACACCAAGGCAGTCATGGAAGGGACTGACGGTAAATTTTACAGCGGGTAAAAGTTAATTTAGACTTATGTTTACCCATTAGCAGCAAACTTGGTTGCTGCTGAAAGATAAGAGTATCCGCAGCAAAATTGGTTGCAGCTGATGGATAAGCCTATCCGCTGCAAACTTGGGTGATGCGGAAAGATAAGTCTGTCAGCAGCAGATTTTGCTGCTGAAAGGTTTAAAGATCTGCAGCAAAGGAATTGCTGCTGAAAGCCTTAAAGCTATCCGCAGGAAACATGTACCTGCTGATAACTTAAAGCTATCAGTGGCAAAACTTTTGCTGCTGATGCTTTTACCTGTCAGCAGCTGAAGGACAAAAATGCTGCTGACCCATAACTTTTATTTACAACAAGGGACAAAAAGACACATTTTAAGGAGAAACTTGAGATGGATTTTAATCAAAGTTCATCATACCAATTGATTCAACTAAATATCTAAATCTACCTTCATCAAAAGGTTTTGTAAACAGATCAGCATATTGCTCATTTGTATGAACTTTGGTTAAAATAATTCTCCTTTTCTCAGCTTGATCTCTTATGAAATGGTACCTGATGTCGATGTGCTTTGTCTTTGAGTGCTGCACCGGATTGTTTGTGATAGAGATAGCACTCATGTTATCAATGTGAATTGGAGTCTGCATGAAGGTCATTCCATAGTCAAGCATTTGATTTTGGATCCAGATGACCTGTGCACAGCAGCTTGAAGCTGCAATGTATTCTGCTTCAGCTGTTGAAGTAGAAACACATGTTTGCTTTTTGCATTGCCATGAGATGAGCCTTCCTCCAAGAAATTGACATCCCCCAGATGTGGACTTTTTGTCCAAGTTACAACCCCCATAGTCACTGTCAGTGTAGGCATAGAGATTGACATTTTCATTCTTTGGATACCATAGCCCAAGTTTTGGAGCTCCCTTTAGGTATCGAAGAACCCTTTTGACAGCTTGAAGATGAGACACTTTTGGAGCTACTTGAAATCTTGCGCAGAGACAAACTGCAAACATGATATCTGGTCTTGAGGCAGTGAGGTACATGAGAGACCCTATCATTGCTTGGTACTGATGTTGATCAGTGTCTTGTCCTTCTTTATCCGGAGATAGTTGATGGTGCACTTGCATAGGAGTTCTTGCAGCAGAGCAGTCAGTCATTTTGAACCTCTCCAAGATGCTTTTGACATACTTGGATTGACTTATGAAGATTCCAGTTGGTACCTGTTTGACTTGAAGTCCTAAAAAGAAATTTAGTTCACCCATTGAACTCATTTCAAATTTGGAATGCATCAGAACTTCAAAGTCTTTGCAGAGCTTCTTTCTTGTAGATCCAAAGATAATGTCATCAACATAAATCTGGACCAACAAAATTTCGCCCCCTTCATCTTTGATGAAAAGCGTCTAATCAATGGCCCCCCTTCTGAAGTTGTTGCTAAGTAGATATCCAGATAAAGTTTCATACCAGGCTCTTGGGGCTTGGTGTAAGCCATAGAGAGCTTTGTCCAGTTTTAAGACCTTGTTTGGATGTGCAGGATCTACAAAGCCTGGAGGCTGTTTGACATAGACCTCTTCATCAATAGTGCCATATAGAAAGGCACTCTTCACATCCATTTGATAGATCATAAAGTTTTTGGATGCTGCATAAGCCAGAAAAATTCTAATGGCTTCCAGACGGGCAACAGGAGCAAAAACTTCATCATAGTCAATGCCTTCTTCTTGAGTGTAACCTTGAGCTACCAGTCTGGCTTTGTTCTTGACTACGATGCCCCTCTCATCTTGCTTGTTTCTGAAGACCCATCTTGTTCCAATGGCTGTTTGACCAGGTGGAAGATCAACAAGCTTCCAAACATCTTGTCTTTTGAATTGCAGCAATTCTTCCTGCATTGCTTCAATCCAGCTGTTGTGCTTGAGAGCTTCATCAATCCTTTTGGGTTCCACCTGTCATAGAAAGCAAGAGAACAAACAAATGTTGGCTTCATGAGACTTACTTCTTGTCTGGATGCCTGTGTGGACTTGGCCAATGATGTTTTCCAGAGGATGCTCTTTGTTTATTCTCTGGCAGGTATCACATCCAGCCATATTCCCTCTTCAAGATTACTGTGGTTTAGATCAGTATTGTCTTCAGATGTGTGGAGAGGAGCTTGGAGGATCTGATCATTGTGTTCCACATAGTCAGCAGCATTAGCATCAGAGGCCTCATCAGCATGAATTGAGGAGGCTTCATTTAGGATTTCATTGTCAAAGAGATTGCTGCTTGTGGTGTTGGATGTACTGGCTTCACCTGCACTGGCTTCAATAGCTTCTGCCACTGATGGAGGATCAATGGATGGCCTTTTCATCCTGATGTAGGGACTGGGAAACTCCAGTCTGTAGTCAGAAGAAGAGGTTGAGGTAGAAGGTGTTGAGTTTGAAGAAGGAGGCTCCATATTTGAGAATATGAGGGGCTCAAATATCTGTGTGAAGGAGTCTATATCAAAAAGCCAGTTGGGACCTTTGCCTCGTTCACAGACAACGTGTTCCCTGCATTCCACATTAGCAGATTCTTCCACAATCCGAGTCCTAGAATTGAACACTCTGTAGGCCTTCGATTGAGAGGAGTAACCCACAAAGTAACCTTCATCAGACTTTGCACCGAATTTAGGAAGAACTCCATGTGTAATGAGGATGATACATGGACATCCAAAGGGCTTCAGGAAGCCAATGTAGGGAACTCTTTTGAGCCAGAGTTCATAGGGAGTTTTCTGGAGAGGCTTAACAATAAGGACTCTATTCTGCACATAACAAGCTGTGCTTACTGCTTCTGCCCAGAAAGTAAGGGGCAACTTTGAGTCAGCCAGCATAGATCTTGCTGATTCAATCAAAGTCTTGTTTCTTCTTTCAGCAACCCCATTTTGTTGAGGAGTTCTTGGAGCACTGTACTGCCTTTCAATGCCCTTGCTCTCACAGAAACTGTTCAAAGTGTGATTTTTGAACTCTGTTCCCTGATCACACCTTATGATCTTTACCTTTAGATTGCTTTGATTCTCTACCCTGAGAATATAGGATTTGAGAATCTCAGCAGTTTCATCTTTTGTTCTTAGGAAGAATACCCAAGAGAATCTGGAGAAGTCATCAGTGATCACCAGACAGTAGGACTTTTTGCCCATTGACATGACATTTGTAGGACCAAAGAGATCCATATGCAGTAGCTGGAGAGGAGTGTCATTTGTGTTCAATGTCTTGGGCTTATGGGAACTCTTGTGTTGTTTTCCCTTCAAGCAGGCAATGCAGTGATCGTCTAGCTGGAATTCTTTGTCAGGAAGCCCTCTGACAAGATTGTCTTTCACTAATTTATTGATTGTTTTGATGTTAACATGGCTTAACCTCCTGTGCCAGAGAGCGGATTCATCAACTGATGCCTTTGACAGAAAACATGAAACACTACTAGATGGAGTGACTTCATTCATGTCAAGCACATATAAGTTGTCCTTTCTTTGAGCAGTTAGGAGAATCTTCTCTGGCGGGGGTTTAGATAGGCCAGGAGCTAACACAAAGCATTCTTTGTCAGTGAAGAGCATCCAATGCTTTTGATCACATACTTGGGAAACACTCATGAGATTGAAGTCAAGTTCTTTAACATAGTTGACTCTTTCAATGCTCATCCTCTCATTGGACACAGTGCCTTGTCCAGTGATAGATCCACCTTTTGAGTCACTCCTAAAGGTAACATATCCTGCATTGAAATGTCTGAAGTTGGAGAGGATGGACCTGTTGCCTTTCATGTGCCTGGAACAGCCGCTATCTACCACCCAGGTGTTATTCTTGTTACCTGGCTGTCCCTGCACATGAAAGAGATTTAGTTAGTGGGAGTGGTCCAAGAGCTCTCCTTTTTGAAGAAAAGAGTTCTTGGACTTTCTGATTCATCATGCGTGCATTCAACAGCACCGATGATGATTTTGCTGACAGGAGCAGAGATTTTGGCTTTCCATTGCTTAAGTAGTGGTTTTCCAGTTCTCTTTTCTTTATCGGCTGCGGATTTGGCTTTGGCAGCTGATGAATTTGCTCTATCAGCAGCTGATTTTCCTGCTTGAGGTTTTGGCTTGTCAGCAGCGGCAGGTTTTGCTACTGATGGCTTCAGCTTATCAGCTGCAGATGTTGCTGCTGATGGCCTTGGCCTTTCAGCAGCAGATTTTGCTTTTGCTGCTGAAGGCTTAGTTGGAGCAGCAGCAGATTTAGTTTTTGCTGCTGACTGCTTTGTTTGAGCAGCAGCAGATTTGGTCGCTGCTGAAGGCTTTGCCTTTTGCTGCTGCTTGTGTTTTTCTGCAGTTTCAACTCTTCTACTGGCTGCAGATGGCCTATCAACTGAAGTATGCTGATCCTTCTTTTGTTTATGCGCTGATTGAAGAAGGATCTGGTTGAAGGGGTTAAACTGACATTTTGTAGCAAAGTGGTTTGATTCCCCACATATGATGCAGGACTGCTGAACTTTGGGCTGCTGCTTCCTTGGTGGAGAAGAAGAGTTTCTGAACTGAGTTTTCTTGGTCGTAACTCTTCTAACCTGTTGCTGATTCTTCTGATTTGGCATGAACTGAGGCTTGGAGTTTGTGGGTCATGATGTCTGTCCCTTTTCAATGTTTAGCTTTCTTCCACCTGGAGGATAGCTGATTCTGATCTGTTTGAATGGTACAGGGGCTGGAACAGGGGTTGGAACAGCTGGGAGAACAGTAGGGACTGGGACTCTATTCAGAACAGCTTCAGATGAGGCTGTACTGGTTTCATCATGGTCTGAGAAGGTTAACTCAGATTCTGATGAGGTAGTGCAGTCTTTAACAAGGGGTTCATCCATTAGAGGATCAAGATTTCTGTTTGCAGTGTCGAGTTTTGCAACATCGAAGCTTGGTTCATAGATGGCAACATAGTCAGCTGGATGAGGAACAATATTGTACTATTCCTTGCCATATCCAAGTCCTCCAAGCTTTACCTTTTCATGGACTTGAATATCTAGAAGTCTCTGTAGCTTTTTAGAAGAAAATTCATATTTCTCAACATGAACTTTCTGTTCTGCCAGATCAGCTCTGGATGATTTAAGTTATACTAATAGATCATCAATCTGAGTTTCAAGATTGGTTTGTTCATGTTTTAGAGATGAAATCTCTTTCTTAAGGCATTCAATTTTTTCTTTGTAAGTGATTTCAACCTTTTTGAACTCAGATTTCATTTGAAGAAACTCTTCATTTTGATCTATCAGATTTTGGTTATGCTTTCTATAACCTAAAACTTTGTCAATGCAAGCTTGAGAGCAAAGATGTTCAAATACCTGAGGTGGTATCTCTACATTGTCTGCCATAAGTGCTTGGTTGGAGGCAGGAACATCTTCATATTGAAAACTCCAGTCAAAGTCTGAAGTTCCAACATTTGCACAGGCTGCAGTCTGTGCTGGAGTAGTTCCTTGCTGCTGCTGCTGCCTGGGCTGACCTTGGTAACCTTGTCTTTGATGGCTGGCACCCGGATTGGCTTTAGGTGCCTTGCACTCCCTAGCAAAGTGACCCATTTGGTTACAGTTGTAACATCGGATCTTGCTTTTATCAAGCCCAACTCTGGTGTTTGAGTTGTTGCTTGGAACTGATCTCCCGGTTCTAGAATAGAACCTTTTTGCTCTGAGGGAGAGCATGACATATGAGTGCTGAATATCCATTTCTTCAAGATCATCTGGATGAAAGCATTCCAGATCCTCTTTTATGAAGTACATGCTGCTTGAGTTGTCAGAGACAAAAGCAATAGAGGTTGGCTGTTGAGGAGGTGCCTCAAGAAGAAATGGTGATGAGTTAGATTGTGAAGCGGTTGGGGTCTGAGGGTGAGTAACAATGGGAGGATAGTAGCTGCTTGCACTAGGACCGGAATGATCAGAGTGAAGCGCTGAGGAGGTAGTGGAGGAAGTGGTAGCTGATTGATAACTGGAGCTCCTTTCTTTAGCTTGAATCATTTCTAATTCATAGGTTTTGAGCATGCCAAAGAGCTCAGTCATCTGAAGAGTCTTCAGATTCTCTGTTCTTCTGATGGACATAGTGTATAATGTCCAACAACTAGGAAGAGATCTTATGAACTTCTTGAGAATGTCTTCATTCTCCAGCTTTACCTTGGAGCACTGCAGTTCACCTACAAGATAGGTAAATCTGTTATATAAAATAGTTAAGGACTCACCTTCCCTCCAGACGAAGTTCTCATACTGCTGCTTCAGTATGTCCCTTCTGTTCTCTTTGACTTCTTCAGAGCCAGCAAACATCTTCTCCAGCGCCTCCCAGAGCTCCTTGGCAGTTTTGTAACTTATGAAGTTGTGAAAAACTTCATTTGGAAGGCACATTTGGATGGCTCCTAGTGCCTTGAAGTCCACCTCCATTTTCTTGATGTCCTCTTCAGAGTACTTGGAGGTTTCCTTCGGGACTTGTAGCCCTCCACCATCAGCAGAGGCCACCATGGGAATATATGGACCCTCCTTGATGGATCTCCACATTCCGTATTCCTGGTAACAGAAGAAGCTTTCCATGCGATTTTTCCACATGTCATAGTCTTCTCCAGATACCAACCTTGGTGGTCGGTTGATGCTGCCAATATCTTCAAAGCCATTGCCCTGTGCCATTTTTGTTTTGATTTTGGGTGACTTGATCAAAGAGAGAGTTTAGAATAGAACCAGAGATGATTAGACAAATGTTAGTTTGTTTAATCTGAGCCAAAGCTCTGATACCACTTGTAGGATCGTGAGAATACAAGATGGTTCTGTTCTTAGTTGAGGTTGGCGGAAACAAAATCAACTACACAATTTATAATCAAGTAAACACAAAGAATACTGATAAACACTGTTGTATTAAGCTTTTGTGAATGCAAAGATTACAAGTGAGAAACTCAATGAATAAGTATGACAAGCACTACAAGCACACTTACAATGAAGTGGCAACTCGGTATTTATAGTAACTTAGAATCAAGACATACCCTTGATTCTAAGGATCAGATCGAACACAAGCCGTTGATTTTGTTTATTAATTTACATTACACGTAAAGTCTAATCTAGTTAACTTTACTGAAACGTTTTCTTTATTCATGATTGTTTGCATGCTTGGAGAAGTGTATTGTTGTCCGTCATTGGTTGACCATAGCGGTTCCTTCTGCTTTGAGTCTGTCAGTTGCTTTTGCAGAAAGGTGTCAGAGACGCTTGGCCTGGATAGTCAGCTGCAACGTTTGGTTTTCAGTGAATAGAGCTATCAGCTTCAAAGAGTGAAGGTTGCTGTTGGTAAGCCTATCAGCAGCAAACATGGATGACCGCTGCTGATAAGCCTATCAGCAACAACTAGTGCTGAATGCTGCTGATAAGCCTATCAGCAGCAACTTGTGCTGAATGCTGCTGATAAGCCTATCAGCAGCAACTTGTGCTGAATGCTGCTGATAAGCCTATCAGCAGCATTTGTACTTAGAATAATTTTGTAACAATCAGTCTTTGGTTCTACAGCTCATTTGATATTCGAAGTTTTGAGATACAACCTTCAGGAAGGAGCAAGAAATGCTTTCTTTATGTACCCTAGGTTCTTGCAGGTAGTTTTCAACCATGAATTACAAAATCTTTCAAAACCTGCAAGAATCTACATGATTTTGGGACATAAAAAAATATTTTTCAAAGTATGAGAACTGTTTTCGAAAAGTTCTCAGGGGTTAATGTTCCATTTTTATCTATAATGATGAACATACAGAGTACCCAGGGTGACAGTTCAGCAGTCCCTGCTGATACTGATCCCACACCCTCCACCTCACAGCATTAACATACAACATATGCTGCCCTTGATCGAACCCCTGTGCAACCTATTGAGGGTGCACAGGCAAAACAAATACTTTCCCCGGTTCTTCAAGCCCAACTAGAACACAGGGCCCAGTTGAGGCAAGCTATACCCGCAAAAGAAAAGGAGCAAGAAGACTCCTTCTATTATTGTCTCACAGGCCCAATCCCTACCCAAAAGCCCTCCTTCAGAATCACAACATTCTGGTGAGAATATCATAAGGGATAGCCACATTATTAGGGAGACTTCCTTGGAAGTTTCTCTATTACGATCAGGATCATATCCCGGATCCATAGAACACCCAACTGAGCCTATCCATTTTGCTTCTACTTTGAACTTAAGTATTGATTAACTTGGCTGCCAATGTACCCAACCCAAGTTCATCACCCAAGAAGGTTCACTCTGGGAGTGATGATAGAGTGGATGTGGAAGGGGCTATCACTACTACTGCTCCATCAATTGACCTGGAGGACAGTGATAACATCACTAAGTCCCCAACCATGACAACTCACAGTGAGAATGTTTCTTTTGAAACACTTTTCACTGAGAGGAATCCCAGGCGCCAAGAAAACCAGGGTGATGGGGATGCAGAGGCTAGGCCTAAGGCCCCATCTAGCTTCACGGATTCCACAACTATGGATGAGGACAGAATGAAACTTCATAATTTGGAATTGACGGCCAGGGTGGCTATGCTAGAGGCTGAAGTCTTCAAATTAACACACAAAGTCTTTATGCATGAAGCCCATCGATGCCTAACTGTGACTACTCCTTCCCTTGTATCAGTGGGAACTCAAACAGACCCATCTCTATGCACTGATGCAACCAAAAAGGGGGAGATAGTTACTACTGAAGATGACAGAGACAGCTTGGACGAATGGATACAAGAATAGGCTGCCTTTCAAAGAACACTATACAAGCATGCTTTTGTTCAAATCCATGACTTTCCAGTCTCAGAAGATGAAGAGGAAGATCTTTGACGACTGGAAGCTAGTTGCCAGGGCTGTAGATGAAGTATTCCCTGAGGAGATGGAGATAGATAATGTAGATGAAATATTCCCTGAGGAGATGGAGATGGATAATGAAGATGAAGATATGCCTCTCTCAGTCGTTGTACTTCCAGTTGCTGCTGCTATCTCAAGACAAGCCATATTCCCTTCATTCCCACTAACTGCACACAATTTGGAGTTTGACTCCATTCTGTCATGGGGATATGATGGTTTGTTTGAAATATTTTTGATTGGGTGGGAGTTTGCTGGTGTCCAAGAACATACGTGGGAAAACTTAAACTTATTTGACACCCTAACTCTGCATTTGAGTGAATGCATCGACACTTTTGAGGATCTATCTGCTATGCTTGCCATTGAGCACTTCCATGACATATGTAAAAATAACATGCCCAGATTTGAAGACTTTCTTGAGCTTGCTAAGAAAGTGGCATACAACAAGTTTGAGGATGAAGAAGTAGAGTCCTCTAGAGAAGCAGAAGAAAGGCATCAAAGACTTGAATTAATAAGAAGCAGGGTTCTAACTGAAGAACAAATTTTATGTCTAAGAAGATTTTTGTATAATAAAGTGGTTAGAGGACTGGAAGTTCATGGGTGGTCAAGCACTGGGTCTTTTGGCTTTCAGTTCTATTTATGTGATGGATCATCCTTTATCATCACCCACATTCAAGAAATCCTACTCCTCAACTCAGACTTCCTTCATGAAGTATTTGAACTCAGGTCACATATCTGCATTATCAACTAAATAAGAAGTCAAGAAATGATCCTGATTGTCAAAAACTTTCAGGAAAATAAGGGATTGATTGCAATGGATGAAACTGACTCTGATTTGTCCTTTCCCTCTTCTCTAACTGTCATCCTAAACACAGAAGAAGAATCCAAAAGAAGAGAAAGACATAAGGTCATGGCAGATTGGAAGGAAGTAACTGGAGTGGAGTGGGAAAACAGTTGTCACACCCCAACCGACGGCGGAATACGTCGGGGCGGGACATGTAGACTGTTCATGAGCACATGGTTGACTAAATTGTAATAAATTAAACATCATATTTCATTTCATAATTCAAACCAAACAACATCCAATCCAAATACATAAATTGAAATACATAAGTTCTTTATTAAATTTAACTATTTCCAAACTTAAATGAAGCATGTCTTGATCAACTCATATATTCGTACCTGAAACATGATTAAAATAAGGTCAACTAAAAAGTTGGTGAGCATACATAAGTTATTAAATAGATATCATAGAGTTGTGTGTATACAATCCATACATGTTATGATTAATAAGGCAATTATGGAGAGTTACTATTGTGAAACCAAATTGTACAATCAAACCTTTCAACTTGCACCCAAAACCAAATTGTGTTGTCGGTAATAACCACCCTAACTGGGTGGGTTTTTCAGACTCAATAGATCGATCATTGTTAACCGTCGGCTTGTATAGCTAATGATTGCACATGTAAATTGCACACAAAATGTAATTAACACACCTAGTACTCAAACATAAAGCTAAAATTGCACACATTAATATAAGGTGGACTTATATTGTATAGTTTGCAAAACATTGTATATAGGTATTCATGTTCTACCCCAAAAATGTAAAATAGTGTAAAAAGGGGCTATGTAAAACTCACTTGTATTAAAGATGTAGTTAGCACAAGAGAATATGTAGAAAAGGTGATCCTTGTAACTCACAAAGTTAACCTAGTGTGTAATGTATATGAATATGAATTAGTAACATGCACATAAGTGTCTAGGGTTTTCAATGGAAGTGTGTGTAGGGACTTGTACAAAGAGTTCGTGTCGCATTATGTAAAAGGATTGTGTAGGTGTTTGTGTTTTGCATTTGAATTAGTGTTTTGTAAAAAATGAAAGTTTGAAGTATATGGTTTTAAAAGTAAATGATTTAGGGTTTAGATTTGAATAACTAGTTAAATTAAATAATTGTTATTTATTTGTTTAATTAGAAAAATAGTGTGAATTTATATTTATTCAAATATAATTTAAATAAATAACTTTATTTAATTTATTTACTTATAAAAGTGTGTAAATAAATATTTGTACAAAAGAACTAATGTTAAATATAATTTAAACTCTAAGTGTATTTGTATGTGTAAATTATATAAATAATAAATAAATTTATTTATTTATTTATCATTTAAAATAGGTATGTTATAATAATAAATTTATTTACCATTTAAGGAATATGAAAAATTTTATATTTAGATAAAATTTTATTTGTTTTAAATATATATCTTAGATTTTATAAAACTTTGTAGGCTTTGTTTCAAGGAAAAATATTTTATATAATAACAAGAAAAACATTAATTTAATTACTCATTTAAATTATTTAAAAATAATTTAAAATGAATTCTTAACAGTTAAATTTGTAATAATAGTGATTTTTATGTTAAAAATTGTAAACCTTGTTTTATTCTGTTTCAAATAATGTAGGGTTTATAAAAATAATTTTTAAATAAATTTTGGAGCCTTAAAAAATTGATTTAAAAAGAATAACAGGCCACCCGGTTCGAAACCAGGTATGTGTTTGTTCGCTTTACCACTGGACCAAGGGATAACTTTTGTTAGAGATCTGGTTCAAATTGTTTTAACAAGATATTGGAAAAGGGTCGGGTCTGGGTTTAATATATGTGCAAAAAGGTCGGGCTTGTGGGTTTCGAACCCACGCCACCTGGTTCGACGGCGCAGTGGCTTACCGGCCGGACCAGGTGGTTTCGCTGGTAAGTAACGAATCTATTTTGTTTATATAGAAAAACATGAATCAAAACCCCCAAATCGTATCAGTATTAAACAGAAGCAAGAACCCTAGATTTCAAATTGGTTTTGATACATTTTCTTAACACGAATTGGTAAGGGGCTTTTGATAAGGATTCGAAGACGATTCAGATGATATAAAGACTTACTCAATTGGTTTGGGCACAAATGCATATGGCTACGGGTTCAATCTCGATGTTCTTGGTGCTCGATCGCCGACCAAACACGAAATGAGAAGTGATACAGAGTTCAGAGAGTTTGAATGGGGTTGTATGATGGTGCGTAGATATATTAATTCGTTTAATTTTATCTTAATTACTCGATTTGATTTAAAAAGGCAAGTGTAACCGGTCGGGATTCGTTTACGCGTAATTGGTTTGAATTTGAGTGAATTGAGTTGTGTTTGTGGTCTGAAAACATGCAAGGGACGTTTGTGCATGATTTACGGGATTTAAACGCTTTGATTTCTACGAATTAATGGTGAATTGATACGGTTTGACCTTGTGAAGTCAAACCCTTTTGAATTTTGAAATAAACCGCGTAACACGTTGGATTGCGGTGTAATTAGGACTTGTAACTGGTCTATATTTGAATTGGAAATCAAAGAATGTCCCTAACAGTCGGAATGGATCGATAATAGTTTAGATTTGTACGAATTCTTGGTATTTTGACTTTTAAAGTCAAAGTCAGTCAAGTGTTCTTGAGTGGGGTCAAAATTGGGCTCGAAAGGGTCAATTCCTAGGGAGGGGTTCAAACCGAGGGTTCAAATGGTTAGGGATTCAAAACCAAATGTTTTAAATTCCTTTTAATTATAAAAATATTGTTTTTATAAATTTTATAAAAGTCTAATTATTATTTATTTAACTATGAATATTTTATAAAGTAATAAATTCCATTCTTATGAAATAACAATTTGTGTAAATGAATTATTTAATATAATCTAATATATACACATCTATTTACATATTTATTCATAAATAAATACATTTATATAAAAAGATGTACTTACATGATCAAAACTTTATAAGTTTTATTTTGATTTAAGTATTATAGCAAATTATATATATATATATATATACACATCTATATAAATATACATGCATATGTTATATATTTAATAGAAAGTAATACGTATAAGCTAAGTTGAAACGTTAAATTGATACGTGTTTAAAATAGTGAATAATGCGAAATATTGTGTTGAACAAGTACGGGATTTCAATGGAATTGTAGTTATTGTATAAAATAATGTAAGATAATACAAGGAAATCATGGATGTTTACAGTATCCCCATGTTGAGGGAATTTCTTCCCGAAATTTAACTAGTAGAGGCTACTGAATCAGCGAAGAGATGTGGGTATTAGAGTTTTCATTTGGTCCTCACGTTCCCAAGTAAACTCGGGACCACGTTTAGATTCCCAACGAACTTTGACAATAGGGATACGGCTTCACTTGAGTTGCTTGATCTCACGATCCATGATCTCTGCAGGTTTCTCAACGAAGTGCATCGTTTCGTCAATGCGCACATCATGAAGAGGTATATGAAGGTTCTCATTAGCAAGACATTTCTTTAGGTTGGACACATGAAATGTGGGATGCACATTGCCAAGTGATGGAGGTAACTCGAGTTTGTAAGCCACTTTCCCAATCCTTTCAAGGTTCTTGAATGGACCCACATAGCGAGGTGCTAGTTTGCCTTTCTTCCCAAAATGGATCACACCCTTTCAAGGAGACACCTTTAGAAGTACAAGGTCACCGACTTGGAATTCCAAGGGTTTTTGTCGTTTGTCGGCATAGCTCTTTTGCCGACTCTTCGCTACTCGAATGTTGTCACGGATTTGAATGATATTATCGGATGTTTCTTGAATTAATTCGGGACCGGTGATTTGTGCTTCACTAATCTCGTTTCAACAGATAGGGGAACGACACTTACGACCATAGAGAGCTTGAAATGGGTCCATATTGATACTTGTGTGGTTGCTATTGTTGTAAGAGAACTCAATGAGGGAAAGATGTGAATCCGAATTGCCACCAAAATCAATTACACAAGCTCTAAGCATGTCCTCAAGAGTTTGGATTGTTCGCTCGGTCTGACCATCAGTTTGGGGATGGTAAGTCGTGCTCAAATCCAATCGTGTACCAAGAGAAGTTTGGAGGGATTGCCAGAAGTGGGAGGTGAAACAAGCATCTCTATCGGAGATTATGTTTAGTGAAACACCATGACGACTCACAATCTCGTCAATGTAAATTTGGGCCAATTTCTCAACCTTATAGTCTTCACAGATGGGCAAGAAGTGAGCAGATTTGGTGAGACGATTAATGATCACCCAAATGCTATCATAACCACTTGAGGTATGTGGGAGTTTGGTAATGAAATCCATGGCTAAGTTTTCCCATTTCCACACGGGGATTTCCGGTTGTTCAAGAAAACCGGAAGGACGTTGATGTTCGGCTTTGACTTTGGAGCAAGTTAGACATTTGGCAACATAGAGAGCAATGTCTTTCTTCATATCGGGCCACCAATATTGTTGGAAAAGGTCTTGATAAATTTTATCCGCACTGAGATGAATAGAATAACGAGTCTTGTGTGCCTCGCTCATGAGAAATGCATGGAGATCATCGCGATCAGGAACCGAAGTACGATTCAAGTAATAGAGTAAGCCATTGGGTTTGGATTCAAGCTGAAGTTCAACACCACACGACATTTCTTCGTACATGTTACCCTCGGTGACCGAGACGTGTTGAGCTTCTAGGATACGATTTTGAATGCTGGTTTGAATTCTGACACAATGAAGCATGACATGGTCCTTACGACTCAAAGCATCGGCAACAACATTCCCTTTGCCGGGATGGTAACGAATCTCCCAGTCATAGTCGTTAAGGAGTTCAACCCAACGTCGTTGCCTCATGTTGAGTTATTTTTGGTTAAAGATGTGTTGGAGACTCTTGTGGTCGGTGAACACCACACATTTTGTGGCATAGAGATAATGTATCCAAATCTTCAATGCGAATACGACCGCACCCAAGTCAAGATTGTGCGTCGTATAGTTCTTCTCATGAATTTTGAGTTGCCTTGACGCATAAGCTATAACCTTTCCTCGTTGCATGAGGACACAACCGAGACATTGGTTGGAGGCATCACAGTAGACAACTAGATCATCATTCCCATCATGGAGAGTCAAAATAGGAGGATTGCACAACTTTTGCTTGAGGGTCTGGAAAGCTTCTTCTTGTTTTGGTCCATATTCATAAGGTTTACCCATGTGTGTCAAAGCAGTGACAGGACGATAACCTTAGAGAAGTTTGAAATAAAACAGACCAAGAAATGAACGAACTTCGGTAGGGGTCTTAGGGTTACTCCAATTTTTGACGACTTCGATCTTAGCAGGGTCAACATGAATTACATTTTCATTGACGATATGGGCCAAGAATTGAACTTCCTTTAGCCAAAATTCACACTTGGAGAACTTGGCATATAGTTGCTCTTTTCTTAAAAGGTCCAAAACCAATCTAAGGTGTTGGTCATGATCTGATTTAGTCTTGGAGTAGATTAAGATATCGTCAATGAAGACAATCACGAATTTATCGAGGTACGGTTTGCACACTCGATACATGAGATCCATGAAAACTGCGGGTGCATTAGTTAACCCAAAAGGCATAACCATGAACTTGTAGTGCCCATACCTTGTTTGGAAGGCAGTCTTTGAAATATCTTCCTCTTGCACGCTAAGTTGGTGATAACCCGATCGAAGATCAATCTTCGAGAAACAGGTAGAACCTTGAAGTTGATCAAAGAGGTCATCAATTCTAGGCAATGGATAACGATTTTTGATGGTAAGCTTGTTGAGTTCAAGGTAGTCAATACACATGTGGAATGATCCATCCTTCTTCTTGACGAATAAGACAGGTGCACCCCACGGTGAATGACTTGGACGGATGAAAACTTTGTCAGAGAGTTCTTGAAGTTGGCTTGCAAGCTCTTGCATTTCAGAAGGTGCGAGTCGGTATGGAGTTCTTGCCATGGGGTTAGCTCCGGGCACAAGATCAATGTGAAATTCCACTTGTCGGACAGGCGGAAGACCGGATAGATCTTCGGGGAATACTTCGGGAAAATCCCGAATGATGGGGATGTCTTGAATACTCCTCTCTTTGTCATCCTTTTGAACAACATGGGCTAAGAAAGCCACGTACTTCTTTCGTAAGTACTTTTGGGCGGTAGTGCACGACATTAGCTTGAGTCCTTTACAAGGATTTTCGCCAAAGACTCTCAACGTGTTGCCCGACGGAAGGGGTATTCAGATACATTTCTCAAAACAGACGACTTCGGCATGGTGATTCGACAACCAATCCATGCCTATGATGATGTCAAAACTCCCTAGTGGCATTGGTACGAGGTTGACTGGAAACATATGTTCATTGAGTTCTAAGGAGCAGTCACGGATAATGGAGGCAATTGTGATGGAGTTACCATTTGCTACTTCGACGGTGAATGTTTTCTCTAGTTTAGATCGTGTTTTTGCATGTAACGGTTGAAAGTTAAGTGACACAAAACTCCTATCAGCACCGGTATCAAATAATATGGAGGCATATTGATCATTAACGAGCAACGTACCGTTGACCACATCATTGTTGGCCTGAGCTTCATTGGCGTTTATGTTGAAAGCACGCTCACGAGCTCCGCCTTGGTTGGCATTGATAAGCATTGAGCACTTGTTACGGAAGTGGTTTGGGTTGCCACATTCATAACAAGCACGTCCGTTTGCAACGGCTGGAACACCTTGATTAGCCACTTGTAGGTTGGTTCGGTTTGTTGGGTTGGTTTGGTTGGCAAGTGCCTTGGCTCGACAAACATTAGATGTATGTCCATATTTACCAAAGTGGTTGCGAAGGCGGCAGTGAATGATTTGGAGGTGGTGATAATTGCACGTGTTACAAAGTGGGTAACTGCCCAAATACAGTTTCTTGGCTGGAGCTTGAGCCACGGGTGCAACTTAGTTAACGGGAGTAGCCGGAGTGACTACGACATAATTTTTAGCTTTTCTCTTCTTATTGTCGGTCCTGATTTCACCCAGAAATCATTCAGATGATCCATTACACACACACATGTAGAAACTGTGTGTATGGTGGTGAAACAGAAGGTAGAATTAGAAATAGTGAAGCTAACAGGCTAACCACGCTCAGAAATCAACACAAACAGATGTGGAATTGTAAGAACAATGCATAAAAACAAATGCAAATTGTATTGATTCAGAGAAAACTGTGTGAAAGAGAAATGTTCAGGGTTACAGCAGCTACTCACACCCTAAACATTCTCAAACTAGGCTATTTATAGTAGTTGACAGGTATCGAAATATGTCAACCGAAACTATTAGTTTCGGTTGAACATTTACAAGTGATACACAGACCTGTCGAAACTACTATCTATTGAAACTACTAGTTTTGATTGAACTAACCTCAATAGAAACTAAGTAGTTTCGATGGCCCATACTTAAACTATTAAAGTAGTAAATTACATTAAAATGAAATTACAATACTGAAATGACAAATAAGTAAAATAAGCTAACATTATTCAAAACACAATAATGATAACAACTTATTTAGAATTACATGTCTCTACAATCTCCCCCTAAGCCGTTGCATTACTGTCTTCAGCTCTCCACTAAGCAACTGGTCCTATGGTAGGCTTCTGGATGTAAGGCTTGACATGAAGGGTCATAACCCGTTGATCTGCCTTAGCATCCGCCTCATCTTTGAAACTGTATGCCTGAATATGATTCTGGAACAACACCTATAGATCTTCAGGTTTGAATTTTAGCAGCTCCATTGGCTCAAAAATAACTATATCTTCCTTGACTTCACACTCAAACACGGCACTTCCAATGTTTCGATTGTAGTACCCTTTCTTGAAAGTTTGGAGTTGAACAGACATTGTCTTAGGAATAGAGATGGTCTTATGGGTCTTTGCAGGCTTGTACCTCAAGAAGACATAAGGCTTGTTGGTCTTGGGATGAAACCTAGTCTTTGAAATCTTCTTCTTTGTCTTCCTATGTTTCATCCCCTTGAAGTCACAATTTACCTGGCTGTGCAAGAAGTGTTCAAAGTCTGAAGCCATCATCACCTTCCCTGGATTTTGAAGGGGAAGCTTGGCCAGATCTCTTAGGTCATAGAAAGGGAGAGTTTGGAAATCAGTCATATTCTTAAAGTGCTAAACTCCTCCCCTATATCTTCTAATGATAAACAACTTCCTCTCAGGATCATACTTCCAACCCACTGGAGGCCTTTTCCACTCCTGATGCTCAGCTATCCACTCATAAGTTTGTGGGCTCTCCTCTTGTATAATCCTTCCCATCCATGGTTTCTTCGGGTTTGGGTAGTTAGGATCAATAGGAGGTTGAATTGGAGCTTGAGTGGTTTCAGGCATTGTGGGAGTTGGTTCATCAGTGACAGTAGGCTTCACAATATTCACCTGGACATCTCCCTCGTCTTGGTTTTCATCTGATAGAGCTTGAATTTCATCACCTTCTTCTGTCAAGTAACATACTCTTTCAGTCTCTAGCTCTTTAGTCGGTAGGATTTCTGGATGAAGGTCATTGTAGCCAAAATTGTCTATTTCATCTAGAAGGGCATTGAGCTCATCGTCAGATGCCACATCCTCTTCATCCAGAATCACGGTTTCAACATCAGTCGCAGTTCCCTTCCCTCTCTTCCTAGCTTCTCTTCTTTCACTTGCTGAGGGAAGGTCCAACTCTTGCTCTTCAATTTAACCTCCACAGCTTCCTTTGGCTTAGTGGCAGGTTCGGATAAAATGGTCAACGCCAATTCAGGATTTGTGACCAAGGCAGGGGAAGAGGGTTCCACACCTGAAGTGGTTTCCCCTGAGCTGTGGAGGTGGTAGCTTGTTGCTGAATAGGCTTTGTCAGAGAAGCCTTGAGTTACTCAACTATCTCAGCTAAGGCTTTATACTCTTCATGTTACTTTGAGATGAGTTTTTGTTGGGTTTCAAGTTGAGTTTGCTGGACTTCCAGCTGGGTATGTGGGTATGTAGACCCCCAACTTCCAGCTTCAGGTCTTTAACCTCTTCTTTACATTCTTTTAACTCAGTTCTTAACCCTTCAATAACCTTATCTTTTTCTTGAGCATGATCTTGTAACTTTTACACTTCTAGACTTAGGGTTTTGACTCTCGGTACAGATGTTATTGGTTCATGAGATGGTGATGTAGGTGGAGTTGGAATGTGTACATGATGAGGTGATGGTGGTGGTGTAGGAATGGGTGCTTGTTGTGGAGATGGAGGTGGTGTGGGAACAGGTGCTTGTTGTGGAGATGGAGGTGGTGTGGGAATGGGTGCTTGTTGTGGAGATGGAGGTGGTGTGGGTTGTGGTGTGTCAATTCTTGAATAAGAGGAAGATGATATATCTTCAAACCCAGTCTTAATCTTTTTCACCTTGGGCTCTTCAAACTTATAATCAGAATCTGTGTCAGCTGGTCGTTTGGAAGATGATGTAGTGTGTTCAGTTTGAGCATCAGAGTCTTAGTTGTAGTAGTCTAACCCATAAATCCCTGTGTCCAGAGTCCCACTGGAACCTGCAGCCTCCTCATCACCTTCTTGTTCACCAGCTTCTACAATAACCACTGGCTCAATATCAATTTGTGCTTCTTCAATAAAAGGAGCTTCTAGTATAGGCTCATCTGCTTGATGTTCTTCTTCTTGTACAATAGGCATTTCAACCTCAGCATCAGCCTTTGCCTCTTCCTGGTTTCCCTGATCTTGTTCAGCCTCTTCTTCTTCTTTTGAAAGATCTTCTACTTCTAGATCAGGGTCAATATCAGGAATGAACTCTTCTTCTTCTACAATGACATGACCAAACAATGGTATGTCAGCAATGGCTCTATTTGTTCTTTTATTTGTACTCCTCATGTAACTGAGGGTCTTGATAGTCATGTGGTCAAACACAAACACGTGTCCGCCTTGTTGAAGCTCGGGATGAAAGTGGTTGATGACGATCTGCAGAAATCTTGGGTACACCAGAAATTTTTCTTTGACAGCTCCTGTCAAGTTATCCTTGATTTGCCTAAATATTAGCCCAGAGAAGTTATAGTTTCTTCCTTTAGTCAGACCTAATACTGGAGATGCCACCATGGCATTGGCTGAATCAAATCCACCCTTTCGAATAGACAAGAAGTGGATGAAGACATGCACAAAATATCTCCATTGAGCTGGAAGGGAGTTCTTAATGATTTGCCCACTTTTGAATTCATTTGGATGACCCATTCTTCTAAAGCACTCCTTTATGTAGAAGTTTGTGAATCCAATAGGTGCTTGTGGATTATCATTGAGATGTAACACTTCTCTAATAGTTGCTTCAGAAAATACAACTTCCTGGTCATGAAAAACTGCCCTGATATGCTCCACATTTTCGACAGTTATGACCTCTACAGTCTCCTAGAATTGCCTGATTGAGGTTTCGAAGACAGGTACATTGTGACTGATGGCAAAGCTTATGTTGGAGTTGGCCAGGAAGTTCATGACTGGAACAAACTCAGCACTCTTCGGATCATTAGCATCATGGAAAGCACAAACATTGTGCCTCTTAACAAATAGTAGATCCATATATGCAAGCATACCAGATCAATCAAGCTTGGTACTTAGAGAAAATTTAGAGAAAAGCGTGATCGAAACTATTTGAATCAACACTTAGACAATTTTTGAGACAAGCCCTATCGAAACAACTAGTTTCGATCGAAACAATACTTAGAAAAATTCAGAAAATACGTTATCAAAACTAGTAACTACTAGTTTCGATCGAAACAACAACTTATAAAATTTCAGAAACTGCCTTATCGAAACTACTAGTTTTGATCAAAACAACAAGTTTCGATCAACACTTAGAAAAATTTCAGAGAAGGATGATCGAAACTAAGTAGTTTCGGGCAAGGAAACTTCTTCGGCAAAATTTGGGTATCGAAACTACTAGTTTCGATTGAAAAACCTGTTAAGACTTAAAAAAACTCATTTTAAAAAAAGAAACACCCCCTTTGATCGAAACTATTAGTTTTGATGCTGAAACCCCTGAATCATACATAAACACACAGAATCAGTCACACATAATAAAAACAAGATATTTACAGACATTTATAACTATCAATCACACAACCAAGACAGAATAAAAGATAGAAATAGCCTGTGATTGCCGAAACTTCATCTTACCGATGATTCAAAGACAAATCTGCAAATGTTAACATAAAGATGTAAGTTATCGACAATGGTGAGATTACAAGCACGATCTAAGCCCTAAACTGCTAAAAGAAATGTAACAGTCGTAAAGTTTTTCAAACTCAAACCCTAGGAGTGTTCAACTGAAATTTTATCGGGAAACCATAAACATTGTTACCTGATGAAGACGACGGGGGAATCAGATGAAAATCATTGATTTCGTAAACTCAGACCGACGGCTTGAGAGGTTTTGTGTGTGTGAGAGAAAGTGTAAAGTGACCGGATACTGTAAAGTGAACCTTGACGACGAAGAAATCAGATTATGAACTCATTTAATTTTCCCATGTGGTGAAAGACCAGAATGCCCCTGTCGAAACTACTAGTTTCGGTAGGTAAAAGAAGTTTCGGGTGAAATGGAAGTTTCAGGTGACTTACGGTTTCGGGTGACTTGGAGTTTCGGGTGACTGGAAGTCTTGGTTAACTCAAGAAGTTTCGATAGCCATGTAACATATAAAATTAATAATAGAAAACTATTCACAAGATATTTACACTTATCTTCTCGAAAAAGATCCAACATGAGATCAGATCTGGTCAGTCTCTTGAAACATTTCCTTTTGCAATCAACTACTGTGAGTCCCTGAAGATAACTGATAATTGTGCAAAGTAAACTTGAACATTTGTTTGTACATAGGTTTCATGTGATTATAAGGTACCATTTAAGCATGATACAAGGTGTACCCCACATATTGAAATAAAATGGTTTTTGAAAACCTATCAATCCTCAAGAAATACCCATATTCATCCTATCATCTCTTTCTGATTAACCAAGGAACCATATTAATAATTTCAAAATACCACAAAAATAAAATAATAAACCCAAGTGAATTAGAAGATTTTAAAATGAAAAATATCTAAGTAGATATTAAAGAGGTACGAACATTCTAGATCTTTGCGTAAGCAAAACAGAAGAAGTCGTAAAATTATCCAAGCGGATAGGAAAATGTTGAACACCCGAGATCTTTGCGTAAGCAAAACAGATGGGGTCAAATCATCCAAGTGGATGGGAAAAAGATGAACACCCGAGATCTTTGCGTAAACAAAACATACGAGGTCATCAGTGGTAAATATCGTTACTTTGACGGTGTATGAATAGGAATCCAACACGTAGTACTGTATCTGATTGAATTGTTTTTCTTAATAGACAAAATGGGTTTGATGTTTCAATAATGGGTTTAAACACACAAGTATGAGATAGAGTTTAGGTTTTCACACTACTTACAAGTTTTAACCATATGACGGGCCTACCAGCTATACCTCAGTAAACACCATCGCTTTTGGTCCATTCCATGTTCAAGAGATGTGATCAGACACTATCATTTCTCAAAGGTCAGATTCAATTTTCCTATAACAAAACCACTTGTAAGACTGTACACATAGCAATTCTTTTCAATTTTGACATATTAAATTCTCATTCTCCCCCAAAAGATTTGCTAGATAATAAAAAATAACTATACAAAAGAGGAAAATCTTTTTGGAAATTTTACTTGACTATTAGGCATACACATAAAACAACTAACATTCACAAGGATTACTGAAAGTTTATCGTTCCAAGCATCTCCACCAGTTGGGCAAATCTGGTAGAGTCAAAAGCCTTTGTGAAGATGTCTGCGGTTTGCTTGTCGGTTTTGACCTCAACGATTTAAATATGCTTCTTTTCCACACAATCACGGATAAAATGATGTTTGATCTCAATGTGTTTGGTTTTGGAATGCTGAACTGGGTTTTTGGTTATATGGGGAACGACAGTGTTGTCACAGAGAATGGGTGTCTCATGGAATGTGATCCCATAGTCAAGCATCTGAAAAGGTGTATCCATCTGACTTGGGAACAACAAAGGGCGGCGGCAATGTATTCGTCTTCGGCTGTGGATTGGGAAACGGTGGATTGTTTCTTACATTTCCATGAGACAAGGCAGTTGCCAAGGAACTGAAAACCTCCAGAAGTGGATTTGCGGTCTAAGTTTCATCCCCCGTAATTTGAATCTGAATAAGCCACAAGATCAATCAAGTCATTCTTAGGATACCAAAGACCAATTTTGGCTTATACTTTAGATAACGCAAAATAAGTTTGCACCATGATGGTATCCTTTCCATCCTTCTGTTTAAACAGAGTTTGGTCAATCGCTCCTCGTGTGAAACCATTTTCAAGCAGATGCTTTGATAACGTTTCATACCACGCACGAGGTGCTTGGTGAAGACCGTATAATGCCTTGTCTAACTTGTAGACACGGTCTGGAAAGTTAGGATCAATGAAACCCGGTGGCTGCTTGACATAAACTTCCTCTTGAACCTTTCCATACAGAAATGCGCTTTTGACATCCATTTGATGAACAGTGAAGTCCATATAGGCTGCATAGGCGAGAAACATTCTGATGGCTTCCAAGTAAGCCACTGGTGCAAAAACTTCCTCAAAGTCAATTCCTTCTTCTTGATAGAATCCTTGAACAACCAAACGGGCTTTATTCCGAACCTCAATCCAACTTTCATCCTTTTTTGTTGCGAAATACCCAAGGAGTGCCGATTGGTACTTTGTTCTTGGGAAGATCCACCAGATTCCACACATTCATCTTTGAGAATTGCTGTAACTATTCTTGCATAGCTTCCACCCAGCTGTTCTCAAGCAAAGCTGCTTTGATATTCTTAGGTTCGACTTGAGATATAAAACATGAGAACACGCTGTTGTCTATTGCATCACAAGCACTTTGGGTACGAACACCCACATTGATCGGGCCAATGATGTTATCGATGGGATGATTCTTATGAATTCTCAACTGAGGAATCTCATCTTCTTCCAAGTGTTCATCTAAATTTGTGATATTATCAGCAGGAGGACCGGACCAGCTTCATCAACAATAGGATCTTCATCAATTGGATGTGGAGCAACATCTACTATTGGAATGGCGTTGTCTTCAATAGTTTCACTTGTTGCACCAGAACTGGAAGCGTCCATATTGGATTCAGCATCAGCAGGTGCAGGGATTTCAGTTTGAGTGGATGAAGAGGAACTTTGACCATTCATGTTCCCTAAATTGTTCACAGAAAAGTAAGGATTAGCAAGAGTTAACTCATTTGAAAGCGAAGAAAAATTAAATGATTTAAACAATGATTCGACATCAAAAACCCAATCAGGATCGTCCCCAGCATCCGTATGATTGCTTTCATGCCAGCTGATATCAATGTATTCCACCGCCATCCTTCTCTGCTTGTTGTAAACACGAAACACTCGTTGATTAGATGAATAGCCCACAAAATAACATTCATCTGCTTTGGCTTCAAACTTGTTCAGTTGATCTGACGTATTCAGCATCGTGCACACACACCCAAACTTTATGAAGAAATCAATAACCGGCTTTCATTTTTACATGATCTCATAGGGTGTCTTGTTGCAGCTTTTGGTGATGAGAACCCGATTTTGTACAAAACATGCAGTGTTGACTGCTTCAGCCCATAAGGTCTCGGGAAGCTTAGAATCAACAATCATAGTTCGTGCTGCTTCAATCAACGTACAATTTCTTCTTTCAGCTACACCGTTTTGTTGAGGAGTACGCGGTGCACTGAATTGTCAAGAAATTCCTTTGCTTTCACAGAAGGAATCAAAAGTGGCATTCTTGAATTCTGTTCCATGATCACTCCGGATATTCTTCACACTCAGATTGAAGAGGTTCTCAAACTGAAGCACATAGTGTAGAAATAAAGACTAATGCCTACAAAATTCTCTAAGTACAACTGCTGCGGACTCCACAGTTTTGTTGCTGACCAACAAGCTGCTGCGGATAGTTATTCTCCTACTGATGAACATTTCTGCTGCGGACAGCCTTATCTGCTGAAGACCAGAGTTGCTGCTGATAGGCTTCTCAGCAGCATCAAACACTTGATGTTGCTGATAAGCAAATCATCAGCAGCTTTGGATAGTTGAGTCTTGCCGCGCATCATCAACAATGTTGCTTATAGCCATATCCGATGAAGATCAATCGTTGCTGCTGATTGGCACAGCTAAAGCAACTTTACCACTGACAACTTTCCGCTGCAATTCTGACAAATCCCATGCAGCAAGAATGTTACTGGTGCAGAAAATAAAAGACAACAACGCTCTTCTTCCAAGTGTTCAAGCAATGATGCCTAAGAAGACGTTTGAGTAAATTTAACCATTGTAGATTTGTTGTCTTTACGTGTAGTATAGCTTCTATACAAGATCAACGGCTTGTGTTGTATCTGATCCTTAGAATCAAGGGTTTGTCTTGATTCTAAGTTACTATATAAGTACTGTATTCATTCATTGTACAAGTGTGCTTTCTTAGAGTTTCTCTGTAATCTTGTAACCATTGAAGCTTAATACAAATTGCATTTATCAGTACTCTTTGTGTTTACTTGTTTACATTGCTTAGTTGTGATTGTTTCTGCCAATCTCAGCTAGAATAGAACCATCTTGTATTTATCGATCCTACAAGTGGTATCAGAGCTTTGGCTCTCAGATTAAACAAACTCACACTTGTTTAATCACTCTCTGGTTCTATTCAATACTATCTCTTTGCTAAGACACCCTTTATCACAAATCCAAAATTGCACAAAATAATGGTTTTGAAGATATTGGAAGCATCAACAGACTACCAAGACTGGTGTCTGGAGAAGACTATGATATGTGGAAGAACAGGATGGAAAGTTTTTTCTGCTATCAAGAGTATGGGATGTCGAGATCCATTAAAGATGGACCATATGTACCCATGGTGGCCTCTGCTGATTCTGGAGGTCCATCTGTCCCCAAAGAACCTTCAAAGTATTCAGATGAAGACATCAAGAAGATGGAGGTAGACTTTAAATCTTTGGGAGCCATTCAAATGTGCTTGCCAAATGAAGTATTTCACAACTTCAGAGGATATAAGACTGCCAAGGAGCTATGGGAGGCTCTTAAGAAGATGTTTGCTGGTTCAGAAGAAGTGAAAGAAAACAAAAGAGACATTCTGAAGCAACAATATGAGAACTTTGTCTGGAAAGAAGGTGAGTCTCTTACTGTGCTGTAAAACAGGTACACCTACCTTGTGGGAGAGCTACATTGCTCAAAAGTGAAGCTGGAGAATGAAGATATTTGCAAGAAGTTCATCAGGTCTCTGCCCAGCTACTGGACACTTTACACAGTGTCAATAAGAAGAACTGAAAATTTAAAGACCCTACAGATAACTGAACTGTTTGGCATGCTGAAGACTTATGAATTAGAAATGATTCAAGCCAAAAAGAGAAGCTCAAGTTACTCAACAACCTCATCATCCACCACCACTTCCTCTGCACTTCACTCTGGCCACTCAGTTCCCAGTTCTAGCAACTACTACCCTCCCATTGTCACTCATCCCCAAACTCCAACCTCTCAATCAAACAACTCACCGTTTCTTCTTGAAGCCCCACCTCAAACATCAACCTCTGCTGCTTTTGTCTCTAAAAACTCAAGCAATATGTCCTTTATCAAGGAGGATCTGGAATGTTTTCATCCAGATGATCTAGAAGAAATGGATATACAGCACTCATATGCCATGCTCTCTCTAAGAGCAAAAAGGTTCTACTCAAGAACAGGAAGACCCGTTCCAAGCAACAACTCCAACACCAGGGTTGGCTTGGACAAAAGCAAATTGAGGTGTTACAACTGTAACCAACTTGGTCATTTTTCTAGAGAATGCAAGGCACCAAAGGCAAACCCAGCTGCTGCTCAGACCAGACAAGCTCACCAAGCTCAGCCAAGACAGCAACAACAGCAACATGCCACTCCTCCTGCACAAACTGCAGCTTGTTCAGCTGTTGGAACTGCTGACTTTCACTGGAGCTTCCAGTATGAGGATCTTCCTGCCAATAATCAAGCTCTCATGGCAGACACATCAGAGATACCACCTTAGGTCTATGAAAATCTTTGTACTCAAGCTTGTATTGATAAGGTCATTGGATACATGAAACTTAACCAGAATCTCATAGATCAAAATGAAGAATTTCACCAAATGAAATCTGAATTTAAAAGGTTGAAAACAGTTACAAGGAAAAGATTGATTGTTTAAAGAAAGAAATTTCATCATTAAAACATGAACAAACAAACCTTGAAACTCAAATTGATGATATTTTGGTTAAGTTAAAAAGCTACAAGGGCCGAATTAGCAGACCAAAAGGTCCATGTGGAAAAATATTAGTTTGCATCCAAAAAGCTGCAAAGACTTTTGGATGCTCAAATTCATGAAAAGGTAACTGCTGGTCTTGGATTCCAAGTTGAACAACCCTACAATGCTCTTCCCCCACCTGCTGACTATGTAGCCATTCATGAACCAAGTTTCAATATTTCTAACCTTGATATGGCCAACCGACATCTTGACCCTGTTGTCCAGGAAACCCCTGTGCAAGAATGCACTACTTCATCCGAGTCTGAGTCAACATGCTCAGACTCCACTGAAACCAATAAAGTTTCATCACCACCTACCTGTGAAGATATTAAAGCTAACAATCCAAGCCCTTTCATCCCTTCAAAAATAGTAACAGTATCTCAACCAACCAAACAAATCATAATCAACTATCCTCCAAAAGGAAGAAAACTAACTGTTGAAAAGGGACAGTCTTCAACCTCCACCAATCTAAAGCCTCAATCCAAATCAATCCAACAAAGGAAGGTGTTTGACATATGTCATGCGCCTGGAGAGAGAGCTCCATATGTTCAAAATACATTGGAAGAAGCCACTATTGAGCATAACAAAGCTCACCCATGGAATTTCAAAGACTTTTTCAAAAGAAAGGACTATGAGTACTTTCAAAGGGAGAAACTGGCTAAATCATGCTTTGTGTGGAAAATACAATCATACTGCCAGCACCTGCTTCTATTACCTTCAGCAACAAAGAAACCTAAAGCAACATGATTTTGTGAAAACAAACAAGAACAAAAAGGTAAGTAGCTTTGAAGCCAAAGCAACTCAGTTCAGAAACTCTCTATCCCCACCAAGAAAGCATCTGCCAAAACCTCAACAATCTTGCATCATCTGTGGTGAATCAGACCACTTTGCTGCAAATTGTATGTTTAATCCTTTCAATCAGATCTTTCATCAAGCCCCTCTTAAACAAAAGCCTATCAGCAAGGTAAAGAAGGATAAGCATACATCTGGTATTAAACCATCAACAGCCAGCACAAATGTTGCTGATCAAATAAAGCCCAAGAAACCAAAGAAGACTGCTGCTGCTCAAGAAAAACCATCAGCAGCAACAAAATCTGCTGCTGATAAGCCAAAGACCACAGTAGCAAAATCTGCTGTTGATCAAGCAAATCTGTCAGCAGCCAAAGAATCAGCTGCTGATAGAGCAAAGAAATCTGGAAAACCACCTAATCAGCAATGGAAAGCCAAGATCCCAGCTTCTATTCCTCAAAGCTTTATCATTGGCTCTATTGAATGCAAAACTACGGATGTTGCTGATCCAACAGAATACTTATCCAAGTTTGCAAGTTCTGGGGTTCCTCCCACTATTAGATCTCTCTCATGTGCAGGGACAGCCAGGTCACAAGAATAACACCTGGGTTGTAGACAGTGGTTGTTCCAGGCACATGACAGGCAACAGATCCATCCTCTACAACTTCAGACACTTCAATAGAGGATATGTTGTCGTTGCGAGTGATTCAAAAGGAGGATCTATTATTGGACAAGGAACTGTGTCCAATGAAAGAATGGGCATTGAAAAAGTAAACTACGTTAAAGAATTGGACTTCAATCTCATGAGTGTTTCCTAAGTGTGTGATCAAAAGCATTGGATGCTCTTCACAAATAAAGAATGCTTTGTTCTATCCCCTAGTTTAAGCAAACCTCCTCCAGAGAAGATACTAATGACTGCTCAGAGAAAAAATAACCTATATGTGCTTGATATGAATGAGGTCACTCCATCTGGTAGTGTATCTTGTTTTCTATCAAAGGCATTAGTTGATGAATCAACTCTCTGGCACAGGAGATTAAGCCATGTCAATATTAAAATCATTAACAAGTTGGTAAAGGAAAATCTTGTCAGAGGGCTTCCTGATAAAGAATTCCAACTTGAAGATCATTGCATTGCATGTTTGAAATGGAAGAAACACAAGAGTTCTCACAAGCCCAAGACATTGAATTCAAATGACACTCCTCTACAGCTGCTGCATATGGATCTCTTTGGTCCTACAAATCTCATGTCAATGGGCAAGAAGTCATACTGTCTGGTGATTACTGATGATTATACCAGATTTTCATGAGTATACTTCTTGAGAACAAAAGATGAAACTGCTGAGATTCTTAAATCTTACATTCTTCGAGTTGAGAATCAAAGCAATCAAAAGGTGAAAATCATAAGGTGTGATCAAGGTACAGAGTTCAAGAACCACATTCTGAACTGTTTCTGTTAGAGCAAGGGAATAGAAAGACAATACAACGCCCCAAGAACACCTCAACAAAATGGGGTTGCTGAAAGAAGAAACAGAACTCTAATTGAATCAGTAAGATCAATGTTGGCTGATTCAAAACTGCCTCTCACATTCTGGACAGAAGCAGTCAGTACAGCTTGCTATGTACAGAATAGAGTTCTCATTGTCAAGCCTCTCAACAAGACACCTTATGAACTCTAGTTTAAAAGAGTTCCCTACATTGGATTTCTAAAACCTTTTGGATATCCATGCACCATTCTTATCACACATGGGGTTCTTCCTGAGTTTGGTACCAAATCTGATGAAGGTTATTTTGTGGGCTATTCCTCTCAATCCAAGGCCTACAGAGTATTCAACTCAAGAACAAGAATTATGGAAGAATCAACCAATGTGGAATGTAGGGAACACATTGCTTGTGAATAGGGAAAAGGCCCAGACTGGCTCTTTGATATAGACTCCTTCACACAAATATTTGAGCCTCTCATCTTCTCAAATATGGAGTCTACCTCCTCCAAAGCTCCAGCTTCAACTTCTTCCTCTGACTACAGATTGGAGTTTCATAGACCTTCTATCAAACTGAAAAGACCATCTATTGATCCTCCATCTGTTGTGGAAGCTATTGAAGCCAGTGAAGCCAGACCCAGACTCTCAAATGTCATAAGCAGCAGCCTCTTTGAAGATGAAAACCTGATTGAAGACTCATATGTAAATGCTGTAGAGGCATCTGCTGCAGATACTGCAGATGCTGCTGCTGTTAATGCTGACACTGCTGCTGATAATTCTGACGCTGCTGTTGATATTGAAGATTCTTCCACCATGAATGAAGAGTTTCCTGATCAAAATCAGAGCAATCTTGAGCAAGGGGTACGACTGGATGTTGTACCAGCACAAAGAATCAACAAGGAACATCCCATAAAAATATCATTGGCCAAGTTCACAAAGGAGTTCAAACAAGAAGAAAATATCATGAGGCCAATATATGTATGTTTTCTTGTTTTCTGTCTCAGGTAGAACACAAGAAGATAGATGAAGCTCTGAAACACAGCAGTTGGATTGAGGCAATGCAGGAAGAGTTGCTGCAATTTAAGAGGCAGGATGTCTGGAAACTTGTTGATCTTCCACCTAGTCAAACTGCTATTGGCACAAGATGGGTATTCAGGAACAAGCAAGGTGAGAGAGGCATTGTCGTCAAGAACAAAGCCAGACTTGTAGCTCAAGGCTACACTCAGGAAGAGGGAATTGACTATGATGAAGTCTTTGCTCCTGTTGCCAGGCTGGAGGCCATAAAAATCTTCCTGGCATATGCTGCATCCAAGATTTTCATGGTTTAATAAATGGATGTCAAGTGTTCCTTTCTGTATGGGAAGATTGGTGAGGAAGTATATGTCAAACAGCCTCCAGGCTTTGTAGATCCTGCACATCCTAACAAAGTGTTTAAAATAGACAAAGCTCTCTATGGCTTACATCAAGCTCCAAGAGCCTGGTATGAAACTTTGTCTGGATATCTGCTGAGCAACAACTTCAGAAGAGGTGCCATTGACCAGACCTTGTTTATCAAAGATGAAGGGGAGAAATCCTACTGGTACAAATCTATGTTGATGATATCATCTTTGGATCAACAAGGAAGAAATTGTGTAAAGACTTTGAGATCCCGATGCACTCAAAGTTTGAAATGAGCACAATGGGTGAACAAAATTTCTTTCTAGGTCTTCAAGTCAAACAAGTTCCAAATGGAATTTTTATCAGCCAATCCAAATATGTAAAGAGCATTTTAGAAAGATTCAAAATAGCTGACTGTACTGCTACAAGAACTCCTATGCAAGTGCACCATCATCTGATTCCAGACAAAGATGGTCAAGACACTGATCAACACTAATACCATGCAATGATAGGGTCACTCATGTATCTCACTACCTCAAGGCCAGATATCATGTTTGAAATATGCCTTTGTGTAAGGTTCCAAGCAGATCCAAAGATCACACATCTTCAAGCTGTCAAAAGAATTTTCAGATACCTAAAGGGAGACCCAAGACTTGGGCTATGGTATTCTAAAAATGAAAAGTTCAACCTGTATGCATACACTTACAGTGACTATGGGGGATGCAACTTGGACAAAAAGGCCACATCAGGGGGATGTCAGTTTCTAGGATGAAGTCTGATTTCATGGAAGTGCAAGAAGCAAACCTGTGTATCAACTTCTACAGCAGAAGCAGAATACATTGCAGCTTCAAGTTGCTGTGCACAAGTCATCTGGATACAAAACCAAATACTGGATTATGGGATGACTTTCTTGGCCACTCCCATTCACATTGACAACATGAGTGCTATATCAATCACAAACAATCTGGTGCAGCACTCCAAGATAAAGCACATTGACATCAGGTATCACTTCATAAGAGATCAAGCTGAGAAAAAGAAAATTATTTTAACCAAATTTCATACCAATGAGCACTATGCTGATTTGTTTACAAAACCTTTTGATGAAGCTAGATTTAGATATTTAGTTAAATCAATTGGTATTATGAACTTTGACTAAAATTTGTCTCTAAAATTTGTTTTATAAATGTGTTTGTCTTTTGTTGTAAATAAAAGTTATAAGTCAGTAGTAACCATTTTTGCTGCTGACAAGTTTAATCTTCAGCAGCAAAGAATTTGCCACTGACTGCTTTAAGTTATCAGCAAGAACAAGTTTCCTACGGATAGCTTTAAGGCAGTCAGCAGCAACATCTTTGCTGCAGATCATTGCATCCATCAGCAGCAACTAGGTTTGCTGCTGACAGACTTAACCATCCGCAGCAACCAAGTTTGCAGCGGATAGGCTTAACCATCCGCAGCAACCAAGTTTGCTGCTGATGGGTAAAAATAAGTCCAAATTAACTTTTACCAGCTGTAAAAAAAATACTTTCAGTCTTTACCATGACTGCTATAGTGTATTACAGCTGTAACAGTGAAAAGTGAATAAGGTTGTACTGTACAAGTAACTTTGCTTTCTCCCTCCTCTGCCGTTATAACACATCAAATTTCTCTATAACCTCTTCGCATTCAATTTCAACCTAATTCTCACCATTTTCTCTCAAGCCTCCACAGCATTTAAAGCCTTCCATACTTAACCACCTTTCAAAAACCTTCCTACTTCCCTCCAAACCCAACAACAACGGCAGAGGTTGACATAAGCCAACCCGATGACAAGTTCTCACCCTACCACAATCTCACCGCATACCTAGTAAAAGGAAAGAAGTCTGAGGGGTTCAATGACATGATCGACTTTCGTTGTCGATCAAAGATATATTTTGCATTAACCGTCAACCCCACCATATACATCCCTCATATGGAGGACTTTTGGAACACCACCGTCTACTCTACCGAACAGGGGATACCCCAAATCCAAGCTAAGGTAGACGGAAAGGACATCACCATCACTGAAGCTACCATCCGAAAACATCTCAAGCTTCAAGACAAGGGGGCCGCCATTTCATACTCAAAGGAAGAATATATGAGGACCTTTGTATCCATAGGGTACACTGAAAATCAGAACGAGTACACCATTGAAGAGGCGCTGATGGGCCCTCCATGGAAGTTTCTATGCCACACTCTTCTACAATGCATATCATAGAAGAGAAGTGGATGGCACCAAGTGAGCTCTGCACTTGCCTCTGCTGTTCACAGTATGGTCTCTAGCCAGGGTTTCAACTTTGCACATCTCATCTTTGAAGGTTTGAGATATAACCTTCAAGAAGGTGCAAAGTAGGCATTTTATGTGTACCCAAGATTCTTGCAGGAAGTTTTCAACAATGAATTAAAAGATCTTTCAAAACCTGCAAGATCTATCTTATGCTAGGACATAAAAATAACATCTTTCAAAGCATGAGAACTGTTTCTAAAATGTTCTCAGGGGTCAATGTTCCATTTTTATCTACAATGATGAACATACAAAGTACCCAGGGTGACAGTTCAGCAATCCCAGCTGATACTGATGCCATACCCTCCACTTCAAAACCTGAACAACAAACTGGTTCCACTGTTCGAACCCCTGTGCATACTACTAAGGATACACGGGCACAAAAACTACTTACACCTGTTTTGGATGTTATCACCGCCCAACTGGAACACAGGGCCCCAGTTACGGAAAAATATACCAGAAAAAGGAGCAAGAAGACTCCTTCTACTCTTATCTCACAGGCCCAATCCCAACCTAAAATCCCTCATTCAGAATTTCAACATTCTGATGAGAATATCAAAAGGGATAGCCAAACCATTAGAGAGACTTCCTTGGAAGTTTCTCAATTAGGATCAGGATCACATCCCGGGTCCATAGAACAACCTGCTGAGCCAATTCATTATTTTTCTTCTTTGAACTTAAGTGTAGAGGCACCTAGTCAAGATGATTTACCTTCTCCAACTACCAATATCTCGGAGGTATTGATTGACTTGGATGCTAATGTACCCAGCCCAAGTTCATCACCTAAGAAGGTTCACTCTGGGAGTGATGATAGAGTGAATATGAAAAGAGCTATCACTACTCCTAGTACATCAATTGACTAGGAGGACAGTGATAACATCACTAAGACCGTAACCACGGCAACTCACAGTGAGGATGTTTCTCTTGAAATACTCTTCACTGAGAGGAATCTCAGGTGCCAAGAAAACTAGGGTGATGGGGATGCAGAGGCTAGGCCTAAGGCCACATCTAGTTCCAAGGATTCCACAACTGTGGATGAAGACAGATTGAAACTTCAAAATTTGGAATTGATGGCCAGGGTGGCTATGCTAGAGGCTGAAGTGTCCAAACTACGACACCAAGTCTTTTTGCATGAAGCCCACCAATGCCCTCCAGTGACTACTCCCTCCCTTGTATCAGTGGGAACTCAAACAGATGAAACTCTATGCACTGATGCAACCAAAAAAGGGGAGATAGTTACTATGGAAGATGATGCTGACAGCCTCGATGAATGGATACAAGAGCATGCTTCTTTTCAAAGTTCTCTCTTTAAACTTGCTTTTGTTCAAATCCATGTATTGCCAGTCTCAGTAGACGAAGAGGAAGATATCACTGAGGATTGGAAGTTAGTTGTCCGAGCTGGGGATGAGGTGTTGAAGAATGAAAGTCAAAATGAAGACGCACCTTTGTCATCAGCATACTTCCTGCTGCTGCAACCATATAAAGACAGACCATTGCCCCTCAATTCACACCGACTGCAAATAAGATAGAATTTGACTCCATTCTAGCTTGGGGGTATGATGGTCTATCTGAGAGATTCTGGATTGGACGGGAGTTTGGTGGAATAGAAGAGTTGAATTGGAATACACTGAATCCACTTCAGGTTCTAGAAATGTATCTATCAAGCTGCATCAACACTTCTACAGATCTCTCAGCAAAACTTGCAATTGACAGGTTCTACGTCTTGATGGAAGATAATCTACCCTGGATTGAAAGGCTCCTAGAAGAAGCAAACATGGTGGCTTATCCTGAACACCATGCAGAATCTTCAACAACAACAGAACAAAGACTGGCTCCAAGACTTGACTTGATCAGGAGCAGTGCTTTAATAGAAGAAGAAGTTCTACGTTGGACAAGATTTTTGTACAATCAAGTGGTCAGGGGCCTGGAAGTGCAAGGATGGTCAAGCACTGGATTCTCTGGCTTTAAATTCTTCTTAAGTGATGGATCATCGTTCACAATCAATAACATCCAAGAGATCATGCTCCTCAATCCAGACTTCCTGCACAAGGTCTTTGAGTTCAAAACACACATCTGCAACATCAACTCCTTAGAAAAGTCAAGAAATGATCAATCTTATAAAAGATTCTCTTGAAAAGGAGGAATCGCCTGCAATGAATGACTCTGACTCAGATCTATCCATTCCCTCCTCACCAACTATCATACTGAATGCAACAAAAGTGTCAAGAAAAGTGGCTGCTCAGAATGTCAAAGAGGCCTTTAAAGCTATATATGGGAATGAATGGGAAAAGGAAGAGAGTGAAGCAGTCCCTTCCTCTGTGTCTATTACTCAACTTGCCAATGAAGCTGATGCTGAGATCCCAACAGCATCTCTTACATCTGCTGTTGTGATCTATGAAGCTGAAGCAGAGGCATCCAACAAAGACAAGGGGAAGGGCATCATGACAGAAAAAGAAGAAGGATTAAAGCAAGAGAAAAGAGAAAGAGAGAAGAGAAGAAGAGAAAGAGAAAAAGATGAGATGGCAGAGTTTAGAAATATTCAAGAAAGAAAAGCTGCCATTCTCCTCAGAGAACAATAGATCCAGTTGCATGCTAGGCAACTGGATGCTCTGAAAGTTAAAATTCCTTCAGCTACTCAATTACAAGAAGATGAAGCTCTAGCTCTTCAGCTGTAGGAACAACTGAATAAAGAAGAAGAAGAGAGAGAGAAGAAAAGGAAAGAAGTGGCTAAGTTCAGAATAACTGACTCTGAACTAGCCAAAGAAATGTGAAAGGAGTGGATAGAAGCTCTAATTTCTCAAGGTGAGGATGCAGACTACCTTGAGAAATTGTCAAATAAAGAAATCTATAGAGCTTTCATGGGTCAGTAAGGTCAACTAGCAAAGAAGAAAAGGGCTGAAGAAGAAGAAAAAGCCAAGCAGAAATCCAAGAAGACCATTGTTTTTAACATTAGGACCCATGAAGAAAGGAAGGTCATGATGGACTTCCTAAAGGCTAGAGGAGAGAGTGGAAAGAGGCTAGGTCCCATGAGCTTCATGAGCCTGCAATCCTTATACTTCAAAGTAAAGAAGGAAGAGGAAGAAAGATTGGGGTCGACAGGCTCCAAGAAAAGGGTGATTACTCAAGCTGATAACAGAAAACCAAAGAAACCCAAGCCTACTCCCTCATCCACCCCTTCCTCTATCCAAAAACCTTCCACTCTCCCTCCTAGACCTCCCTACTCTCCACCCAAAGAGTCCAAATCCTCACACCTAGCTCCTCCTCATCAACAGCTTCCCAAGAAGAAAACCAAACCTAGTACCACACCAGAAAGTTCAAGAGAAATTGTTATCTGGTTGTACATCAATCAAGATCAATGGTTTGAGGTTTTCAGGGGAAGGATAGAGGTAAAAAGATCAATCTACAAATCTGTTGATGAAGTAATGCAGCTCCCAGATTCTGATCTTAGAAGAATGATGGAGCCGGGTGAAGCTCATAAGCCTGAGAATGAATGTGGGAGGCACCTCTTGCTAGTGATCAAACATCACTTCAATCCCAGCAAATATGTAATCTTTGATGCTAAACCTCTCCAAACCCACTCTCCATTCATCGGTTGGTCCTACAATGCTGCTCAGGATGAGTACACTTTGATAGATGTCAGAGGACAGAAGATGAGATGTTCAAGCAAGGCCATCTTCAGTATGCCAAGTAAAGACATCAAGACTTTGTCTGAGCTTCCTCTTGACAATCTCAGCAAGGACCCTAGAGGCTATGAGGATGCAAGGATAGTTGCCAACATGTAAAAGCTTCAGCAACAAAAGCAGTAAGAGAGTTTTGGTAGCATCAGTCTAGGGGGAGTTTGTAGAAATAAAGACTGATGGCTACAAAATTCTCTAAGTACAACTGCCGCGGACTCCAAAGTTTTACTGCTGGCCAACAAGCTGATGCGGATAAGCTTGTTTGATGCGGATAGTTGTTCTCCTGCTGATGAACATTTCTGCTGCGGACAGCCTTATCTGCTGAAGACCAGAGTTGCTACTAATAGGCTTCTCAATAAGCAAATCATCAGCAACTTTGGATAGTTGAGTCTTACCGCGGATCATCAACAATGCTGTTGATAGCCATATCCGATGAAGATCAATCGTTGCTGCTGATTGGCACAGCAAAAGCAACTTTACCACTGACAACTTTTCATTGCAATTCTGACACATCCCATGCAGCAAGATTGTTACTGGTGTAGACAATAAAAAACAACAACGCTCTTCTTCCAAGTGTTCAAGCAATGATGCCTAAGAAGGCGTTTGAGTAAAGTTAACCATTATAGTATTTGTTGTCTTTACGTGTAGTATAGCTTCTATACAAGATCAACGGCTTGTGTTGGATCTGATCCTTAGAATCAAGGGTTTGTCTTGATTCTAAGTTACTATATAAGTATTGTATTCATTCATTGTACAAGTGTGCTTTCTTAGAGTTTTCTCTGTAATCTTGTAACCATTGAGGCTTAATACAAATTGTATTTATCAGTACTCTCTGTGTTTACTTGTTTACATTGCTTAGTTGTGATTATTTTCGCCAATCTCAACTAGAATAGAACCATCTTGTATTTACCGATCCTACAGATAGGTCTTTAGAATCTCTGGCGTCTCATCTTTGTTTGCCAGGAAGAACACCCAAGTAAACCGAGAGAAGTCATCGGTTACCACTAAACAGTAAGATTTCCGTCCAAGACTCATGACACTCACAGGACCAAAGTGATCCATGTGAAGTAATTGGAGAGTGGAGTCAATGGAATTTGTGGTTTTGGGCTTATATGAGGATTTGTGCTGTTTTTCCTTGGAACAGGAGATTCAGTGTTACACAGGAGAAAAATCTTTAATAGGAAATCCAATGACGAGGTTTCCTCGAACCAGGCGGTTCATGGTTTTAAAATTCACATGTCCCAACCTCTTATGCCACAGAAATGTTTCATATTCAGAAGCCTTTGAAAAAAAGCACGATTCAGTTCCTGATGGGTTGTTCATATCTAAGCTATAGGTGTTGTATCTTCTGGGAGCACGCATGAGAATGAGTTATTCTGGAATCACCACTCCAGGCTTCAAAATCAGACATTCTTTTAAATTAAACAGGGCACAAAAATCCTTGTCACATATCTGAGAAACACTCATCAAATTGTACTTCATTTGGGGAACGAAGTTGACATGTTCCAGACTATTTACACCATTCGATACCGTTCCTTGTCCTTCAATCTTCCCTCCACTTGGATTGCCAGCAAAAGCTACATAATCTCCATCCATTGGATGATAATCTTGCAGCAAGTTAAAATGACCGGTCATATGTCTTGAACATCCACTATCTACATGCCAAATGTTATCTCCGGTTCTTCTTGAATGACCCTATACACAATGAACTATTTAGACATTTTGACGAATACCATTGCTATTAAGAAGTTTCTTGTCAAGACAGGTCATCATGTAGGTCCCTCCGGGTGGGTGTTTCAGATCGATATCGTGTGAGAACGTATCCTAGTAAGCAGGTGCGGAATGCCTGTTACTAGGTGGAACAATGTAAGAATGAATGTATAAGAATCAACACGAGATGATACTAATAAATACACTGTCTATTGATTTCATAGTGTTTCAAACAAGTACAGAAACAAATTGAAAGACTCCTGGATAGATACAATACTGATCTGTGCATACTTGTGTGTGCAATTTCATCTGTCTTTAAAATGAAACAACTCTATGCTATTTATAGACCTAGGCCATGCGCACTTAGCAAGTACGCATGACCAACCTTCATGCGTATTTGCTAAGTACGCATGACAATTGTACTTGACAAATACGCAGGAGCTCATCCTTGCGTATTTATTTAGTACAAATATCAATATCATACAAGTTCAGACATAAACAAGACATATTACAACTCGATAAAAAAATACAACAAGCACTAAATACATTCAAGACTTAAATAAATAATAACAAAAGTTGTAGTTCAATCCAGAGTGCCTGTCACAAAAACATGCATCAATAGACTCCCCCTTGACAACATCTCTGGATATCTTCAGTCTGCTTGACTACCACCACTAATCTTGGACTTGTATCCATGACAGAATTTCACTAACCTGTCGTATTTAGTGGCAAGCAGTTTCGTCCACTCGTCAGTATGCAAACAGTTCTTGTTGATGAGAACCTCCAAGTCCTTGACAGAAATTTTGATGAACACAATATCATCAAATACCCTAATGATCTCCTTCAAGCTCTCTTTCTCAATCATGACAGCCTCTCCGGTTAGTGGATCTATGTACCAGTACCACATGTTTCCTAGGATATCTTGAGGTATTCTCCTTAAGGGTATCCGAGTTTCACATAGAACTGGTTCATAAATGAGTCTTTTCAAGAACTTGCGTGTCAACGGATGTGTCATTGTTTTATCCTTGACACGCCTCGGAACTTCAGGTCGAAAGATCTCAAACTTACCCGATCTGCCTTCTCGCTGCAGCACTCCACACAAACCTCTTGCAATTCCGTTTGATGTTTCAGTACATAACTCACGGTGTGCAAGTTTAACTAAGTCGTATTTGGGTAAGGAATTAAAGACTTATGTTGTTGGCTTCAGGTATTGAACTCCCCCTAATCTTTTGATAGCAAATAATCCTTTGTCGTCTTCGAAACGTATCGACAAAATCATCCCAGCAGCCCCATGTTGGTCTGTGTACTGAGGTTTGTACCAAGGCACTTTAGCTTCCTTGATCAACCATTCCTGAGGAATCTTCCTCGAGGAAGTACCACTGGTGCCAGCTTCTCTGTTGGGTTCAGGAACTTTAGCTGAAGTTTCATTAACATCATCAACTTGAATGGTCGGTTCAGCTTGTTCCCTAATAGCTTGGGCCTCAAAAATTTCACCATCCTCCAACTCATAGATACCCTCTCCGTCTCCTTTAGGGAATTCCACAATAACACATTCCCGTATTCGTCCCAATCATCACCGCTATCTATTTCTCCTTCTTTAATCTCTGCTGGAGCCCCTATCATGATTTCATCGTTTAGGTTGGGACTTGTAGCCAAATCTTCTAACACCTCAGCAAGTGTTTGTCCCTTATCAGCACCTCCGCTCTGCTGTTGTTGCCGGTGGAATCCCCCTGAGCCATGGGTGTAGCCTGTGTTGGTAAGACAGCTTGGGTCTCACCACCACCAGCACCTGAAGGCCCAACATTTGGATCATCGTCCTGGTCTTTATCTTTTATAAGGTCGACATGGTGGCAAGTTTCATCTTGAACTTTGTTGCTTGTCTCCCCCTAAGACTCAAGCTGCCTTGTCAATTTAGCCACCAAGTCTGCCATCACCTGATGTTCTCCCTTTTGTATCAACAATTGGTTCTCCATGGCTATACAGGCGGTGAAGAAGGACTCATTGAGATTGAATTGCACCCTTTGAAGCTCAGAGAATGATTTCATTTGTTCCTCCATGGCCTACCACTGATGTGTTAATCTCGTGTTAGACTCAACAAGCAGATTAATATGTGTTTGTTGTGTCGCAACTTGTGTGTCGAAGGATGCAATTCTTTGATCCCTAGGATCAACTAACCTGGTTGTAGAAGGTTCTCCAGTTTCATGAATAGTATCGGCAAACAGTTCTGACAGGTCAAAGTGATGTCCCATGTCCCCAAACTCAATTGAGTGTGTCATTGGTGGCAAAGTACCAGCAGTGACAGTGAATGGTAAGGTTGTCGTTTGGAGAACTGTGGGTGCTATGGTTGTTAAAACAAGGACCGACTCAGTCCAAATGGAAGGTATTGTTGAAGTTAGGAGCTGAATTGTTGTAGCCAGAAGAGAGACGACTACAGGAATAGATTCTTCACTTGTTGGAACAACAACTGGTGTTATCGTTCTACTTCTTCGTCGGCTGTACAACTGTGTTTGTTGAGTGGGAGCTTGTGTTTCTTGATCGGTAGCTTGCTGTGCCCATACCCAGATGTTTATTGCATCCATTACTTCCTGTCACGGGCGATCATGCTTGGTCTTCTTTCTTCGTTCAGTCACTTGAGGTGCCTCTGTGTCTGAACTTTCAAGTGGAAAGTCCGAGTCTGAACTCTCTCTCCGTCTTTGCCTAGACGATGACTCAGGAAGTGACTCCTGAATATGCTTTCTTGGATGTCGCTGGTCTGGTATGGGTTGAGAATCAGATGAATCAGTTACAGTTCGTTATGATTCACTGGTATCTTGCCTTTGAGCATAGCCAGCACCACCATCATCCTCATCTTCTTCATCATTATCACCATCATCACTATCATCATCACCATCACTATCTTCATCCCCTTCATCTGAGTGTTCACTTAACTCAGGTTCACTCTCAGGATGGTACCACCTATCTCCTTGTGGTGCAATATAGGCTTTATCAATCAAGTGACCAAATAAAGGTGTGTGCATGGGAATTGGTTCATCAATACTAGTAGTAAGGAATTTCACAAACACCCTTTTTGCTATTCGTATAACCTGTAGCTGCTGACTTATTTGAGGTAGATCTGGCATGAAATGATTGATCAATAGTTGAATGAAGCCAGAGTATAGGAGGAAGCTGTGTCTGGGAGCAACATTTATCTGATACTGGATTACGTTGTAGACATATCGTGAAAAGTTGTAACCCTTGTTCAATGACAATCCAACCATAGCTGATGTTAAGTCGTGCCCTATAGCATCCTTTCCCGCCTTTCTTGCTGATATGCACATGATCATAACATGTGCGAGATACCTCCATTGATCTAAGAGCCACATTTTCTTATACGATGGATAATCTCTTCGCCCAACATACCCCATTCTCTGTCGCCAACATCCATCTGTCATGTATTCTGGATATTGGACAGGATCGGTGGCTCTATAATGAAATTGCAATACTTGTCTTATAGTATCCTCTGAGATTGCTATCCGATGATCAGCAACAGTATCAATAATCACATTGGGATTTTGTCTGCAATCCAACTCAGCGGTATCCCAAAATTGTTCCATGTAAGGTCGTTATACTACTGGGTCAGTTGAGATAGCATATGAAATCTTTGATCGGTTCAGGAATGTGACTATCTCCTGATAGTTAAGAGTTACACCTCGCCATTCCGGGTGTATTTGTGCTAATAGATTGAAGTCTGGTGTGAATGCACGTGTAGCCATATCTGCAAAACAAGATTAGAACGGATTACGTATAACAGTAAGTATTATAGATAATGACTAAAAATTTGGACTTAGAAAAATTCACAAGTCTGCCTTATGCGTACTTAGCTAAATACGCATATACATATTTGGTCATGCGTATTAGTATGTACGCATGAGCAAAACCCTTCATGCGCACTTGCTAAGTACGCATGGTCTTGGTAAGTGTTAGTTTTTAATAAATCCGAAATCCAAAATCATGGTTGAATGCTCGTAATTCCTGTCCTAATAGTGTCTAAAATGGCATAGAAGCTCAATTTGACTTGGTTTGAAGTTGGTATCGTTCAACACATGACTCATTTTGATCAAACAGGGGCCGAACGCTACTCAAGCGTAATCCCAAGATCAAAAATTCAATTTTTGCAAGTTAAAATGTTGGATTTTGTATTAAATGACTTAGAATGATGGTTAGAAACTTGAATGGTTACTCAATTTCACATACAAACACCATTTGATCATAAAATTTTGTTCATCCAACCCTAGCTTCAAGAACACCAAAAAATCTCCGAATTTTGGATGTTGTAATGGTTGAAATCGGTCCATATTCTCACCAAACGATCCTTGAGTGATGTTGTAACAGAAATTGTGAAGAAAAATTGGCTTGGTAACACAAAGATTTTCAAGCGAAAATGATCAGTGCGTAACAGTGAGAGCGGGTGTTTGAATGAGTATTAAATGCTAAGTGCCGTTTTATATACCCCGTGTTTCAGGTCGTGCGTACTTGATTAAGTGCGCATGAATTACTTCATGCGTACTTAACAAGTACGCATAAGCTAAGTCGTGTGCACTTGTTAAGTACGCATGGCTTTACTTACTTGCTTTTTCAAACTCAAAAATCCCTGTTGTTTATGAAAATTTCTAAGACGAACATGATAGAAACGTTCAATTGTTGTTTGTAACAAAGATGTTTCTAGAAGTTTAAAATCTTTTTGGCTTTTCTATGTGTTTGGAAATGAAATGTAAAGGAAATATTTTTTGTCATTTTGTAAAGTTTATATTAAAACACACCGAAAATATTCTTTTTTCTAGAGTAAACAGAATATAGAGTATTTCAATACTTACATTGAACGTCTTTTTGGTCAAGTCATAATCAGAGGATCATATCAGGCTAACACATAGCAATAGTGACACCGGTAAACTTTCAAAGAATTTGGGATCATATCATGACATACTTATTTGAAAAGAATTTTTAAAGTCATATCATAGTAATTCAAATTGTCACTATTATATGATTTGAAACTATAAGCATTCTTAGACCAAATTCATGTGATTTATGGTACCATTTAGAGTTCTACAATGTGTACCCCACAGTTGTGTAGATGAAAAAGTAAATTCATTATTTCAAGATATCTAAGATTTTCCCAAGGATTATCAATATCACCAGGTTGAGGTAATATCGTTTAGCACATAGAAATCAAGTAGAGTCCATACGGATTAACAAGAATCAATTGATTCATTTGTCTTGACTCTTGAGTATTTTTGTGATGATTCAGGCTAATATATATGGAATCCGAAGATTCTTGGTTAGCGGGATCCAACTGTTATCTGGTTGTCTTCAATGGAACAGATGTGATCCAAGGGAGAATATATGCTTGACGGTTGTTGTCACACCCCGACCGATGGCGGAATCATCGGGGCGGGACATGTAGACTGTTCATAGCACATGGTTGACTAGATTGAAATATATTAATGTCAAATTTCCATTTCAAATAATCCAAGTACAAACCAAATTCAAACAATGAAACATAAAACAACTCATAGAATTCTTGATTTAAATTGCTAAGTCCAAATCCTATATTGAGCACGTCTTGAATCATTCTCAGATATTAGGGCCTAAAACATGAATAAAATAAAGTCAACTAAAAAGTTGGTGAGTATAACACAGTTGTATATAGACAGCATATAGTTGAAAACAAATCCTTTACAAAACATGATAAAATAAGGCATTTATGGGGAGCAGCTATTGTGTAATCAAGTACAACCAAACCTTTGTAACTAGTATGTAAATTGTGTTGTCGGTATCAATCACCTCCACTTGGGTGGGTTTGTTAGACTCAATAGATCTATCATTGAAAACTGTCGGCTTGTATAGTTAATGATTGCACATAAGTTTTCACAAAGATTAGCACAACCGTCGGCTTGTGTTGTTTGTGTAAATGTAAATGTGTAATGTGTATAAAGTTCATGTTCCACCCCAAAAGTGTAAAAGAGTAAAAAGGGGTTGTGAATACTCACTTGGTATGGAAGTGTAGCTAACAAAGAGTATAGATAAAATAAGAATCCTTGGTACGCACGAGTTAACCTAGATAATAATGTATATTGAATCAAATATGTGCACAAAGTTTAAGTCTAAAAATGAAGGTTGAATTTGTGTATAAAACTATTGCTTTGTATTTAAAAGTATTGAATAACATATATAAAGTTTTGAAGTAAATATTTTTGAAACATTTTGATTAAGGTCGAGAATTGAATGGTAAAATAGAATATTTATAAAATCATTGATTATGAAAATAAAGTATGTGTTAAATGTAATTTAATAAATAAATAAATGTTTTTATTTAAAATGAAGAATAAATAAATAATCTTTATTTATTTATTTATAAAGTATGTAACTTACAATTAAAATGTTTTAAATGAAAAGTTTAATAACAAATTAAATTTTATAAACTTTTAATTAAATGATTTTCTATTTATTCCAAGATTAATTATTTGATCTTTTCAAATGCCTTTTTATAAAACTAACTATTTTTATTTAAAAACTTAATCTAGAATTTTTACAGATTAAAATAAAACAACAATAATTCTGATCCAAGATTCTGACCTAGACACGACCGTGCCTGGGAAGGACACGACCGCGCTCGAACCACGGGCGCGACCGCGCTAGTCGGGACGTGACCGGGTTTGATCAAACAGAGGCCAACTTGGATAATTCACGAGGCACGACCGTGCCTTATCTCGGCACGGTCGTGTCTATGATTCTTAGACACAACAGAGCTTAGCCCAAAGGGCATGACTAGGTCTGGACAGGAGGACACGACCGCGCTGCTACTCGGCACGACCGCATTTCATGAGGCACGGCCGCGCTAGATGATTAGCGCGACCGTGTCTCTTCCAAATCAGACACGAATTGACAAATTCTTGTATTTTAAATGCTGAAATTGTTAGGGCTTTTGATTATTGAGTTGTTACGAGTCTTTTCATATAAGTTAATTGTATGTAAATCGTGTTTAAGAATGGATTCGATTAAATCATTTTTATTAAAATAAGAATTTCGGTTCAAGATGATTTCTTTAATGGAAGCCCATATTAACATGGGGCTTTTGATATATCGACTGAAACGAATGAGAGGAATGTTTCAATTACCCAAAACCGTAGAGAATTGATAGAGATCGGTAGAAGGAAGTTCCGGCGTCGACAAGCTTGACTTCCGGCAACTTCTGCTGCGATTCCGACTGCTTCAACGGCTTCGGGTGTTCCAGAGAGGATTGTATATCGTATAGAGATGGATTGTTCGGGAGTATTCAGATTGTAGAGAGGATTTGTGGTCTTGGGAGATAATTCTTTGAGGCTGAACGATTTCAGGATTAATTGGTAGTAAAGGGAATGATTGATAGTAATATTTCTTGGTTAATGAAATAAAACGTATAATGGTTATGAAATCGAACGATTGGGCGTTTTGAAACTGCCTTTACGTTTTGACCGTTACGCAGGCGCGACCGTGCCAAGATATGCGCGACCGTGCTTAGGCACCGGGCGCGATCATTCCAGAACCAGTCGCGCGATCGTGCCGAGGCACTTGGCGCGACCGTGCCAGGACGAAGCACGACCGTGCTAATTAGGGTTTCTTGGTATTTTGTTCAACTTTAATTCTTGACTTTTCAGGTTCTATAAGTTTGAACTAAATAGTTACTTGTATAATGTTTAAGTGTATATAATTGAGCAAAACTTGTGAATTTGTATTGGATCATTGCATTTAATTTGAGGCGGAAAAATAGAACAAGACAGTGCACGAGTATTGAGTTCGAAATGCATGACATTGAATTGAAAATATGAATACTAAAATCAGAAATGTTACAATCTCCCCATGTTGAGAGAATTTCGTCCCGAAATTTAGTTTGAGGAAGCGACGGTATCAGTAAAAAGATGAGGGTACTTGAGCTTCATTTGGTCTTCTCGTTCCCAAGTGAACTCAGGACCACGCTTAGATTCCCAACGAACTTTGACAATAGGAATGCGACTTCGCTTTAGCTGTTTGACTTCACGATCCATAATTTCCACCGGCTTTTCAACGAAGTGCATTGTTTCATCAATGCGCACGTCGTCAAGCGGTATATGGAGATTTTCATCAGCGAGACACTTCTTCAGATTAGATACATGAAATGTAGGATGCATATTTCCAAGAGATGGAGGTAACTCGAGCTTGTAAGCCACTTTCCCAATCCTTTCAAGGATTTTGAATGGACCAACATAACGAGGTGCTAACTTTCCTTTCTTTCCAAAACGGATCACGCCCTTCCATGGAGACACCTTTAGAAGAACAAGGTCACCGACTTGGAATTCCAAGGGTTTTCGACGTTTGTCGGCATAACTCTTTTGCCGACTCCTCGCCACTCGAATATTGTCACGGATTTGAATAATCTTGTCAGATGTTTCTTGAATTAACTCGGGACCGGTGATTTGTGCTTCACCAATCTCGTTCCAACAGATAGGAGAACGACACTTGCGACCATAAAGAGCTTCGAATGGAGCCATGTTGATACTTGTGTGGTAGCTATTGTTGTAAGAAAACTCAATGAGGGATAAATGTGAATCCCAATTGCCACCAAAATCGATTACACAAGCTCTAAGCATGTCTTCAAGAGTTTGGATTGTTCGCTCGGTTTGACCATCAGTTTGCGGATGGTAAGCCGTGCTCAAATCCAATCGAGTACCAAGAGCCTTTTGGATAGATTGCCAAAATCAAGAGGTGAACCGAGCGTCTCTATCGGATATTATGTTCACGGGAACACCATGACGGCTCACAATTTCATCAATGTAAATTCGGGCTAGTTTCTCCACTTTGAAGTCTTCGCGGATAGGCAAGAAATGAGCGGATTTAGTGAGACGATCAATGATCACCCAAATACTATCATATCCACTCGAGGTGCGAGGGAGCTTGGTAATGAAATCCATAGCTATATTCTCCCATTTCCACACGGGAATTTCTGGTTGTTCGAGTAAACCAGATGGACGTTGATGTTCGGCTTTGACTTTGGAACAGGTTAAGCATTTGGCCACATAAAGAGCTATGTCTTTCTTTATACCGGGCCACCAATAAAGTTGGCAAAGATCTTGGTACATTTTATACGCACCAGGATGAATAGAATAACGAGTCTTATGAGCCTCGTTCATGAGAAATGCACGGCGATCATCGCGATCGGGAACCCAAATACGGTTTAAGTAATAGAGTAAGCCATTGGGTTTTGATTCAAGAAGGAGTTCAACACCACATGACATTTCTTCGTACATGTTACCCTCGGTTACCGAGACGTGTTGAGCTTCTAAGATACGGGTTTGAATATCGGTTTGAATACGGGCACAATGAAGCATAACATGGTCCTTTCGACTCAAAGCATCGGTTACAACATTCGCTTTACCGGGATGGTAACGAATCTCGCAGTCGTAGTCGTTAAGGAGTTCGACCCAACGTCGTTGCCTCATATTGAGTTCCTTTTGGTTGAAAATATGTTGAAGACTTTTGTGGTCGGTGAACACCACACATTTCATGCCATATAGGTAATGTCTCCAAATCTTTAACGCGAGTACGACCACACCCAACTCGAGATCGTGCGTCGTATAATTCTTCTCATGAACTTTGAGTTGCCTTGATGCATAGGCGATTACTTTGCCTCGTTGCATGAGAACACAACCAAGACCTTGGTTAGAAGCATCACAATAGACAACTAAATCATCGATTCCATCGGGGAGAGTCAATATGGGAGCATTGCACAGCTTTTGCTTGAGGGTTTGAAAGGCTTCTTCTTGATTCGGTCCCCATTCATAAGCTTTACCCTTGTGAGTCAAAGCGGTAAGAGGGACAGCAATCTTTGAGAAGTTTGAGATGAAACGACGATAATAACCCGCAAGACCAAGAAATGAACGAACTTCGGTAGGAGTCTTCGGGGCATTCCAATTCTTAACCGTTTCAATCTTAGCAGGATCAACATGAATACCCTTTTCGTTGACGATGTGACCAAGAAATTGAACTTCCTTTAGCCAGAATTCACATTTGGAGAATTTGGCATATAGTTGTTCTTTTCTGAAAAGGTCCAAAACCAATCTAAGGTGTTGTTCATGATCGGCTTTAGTCTTTGAATAGATTAAGATATCGTCAATGAAGACGATCACGAATTTATAAAGGTACGGTTTGCACACACGATTCATGAGATCCATGAAAACTGCGGGTGCATTGGTTAACCCGAAAGGCATAACCATGAACTCGTAATGACCATACCTTGTTCGGAAGGCAGTCTTAGGAATGTCATCTTCTTGAACACAAAACTGATGATAACCGGATCGAAGATCAATCTTTGAGAAACAAGTAGAACCTTGAAGTTGATCAAAGAGATCATCGATTCTAGGTAAAGGATAACGGTTCTTGATAGTAAGCTTATTGAGTTTGCGGTAGTCAATACACATGGGAAATGATCCATCCTTCTTCTTAACTAATAAGACGGGTGCACCCCACGGTGAATGACTTGGGCGAATGAAACCTTTGTCGGAGAGCTCTTGAAGTTGACTTGAAAGTTCTTGCATTTCAGAAGGTGCAAGATGATAAGGAGCTCTAGCAACGGGGTTAGCTCCAGGTATAAGATCAATACGGAACTCTACTTGATGAACGGGAGGAAGACCGGATAAATCCTTAGGAAAAACTTCGGGGAAATCCCGAATGATCGGAATGTCTTGAATACTCTTCTCCTTGACATCCTTTTGAACAATATGGGCTAAGAAAGCAATGTACTTCTTTCGTAAGTACTTTCGAGTGGTAGTACACGACATCAACTTAAGTCCCTTGCAAGGCTTTTCACCAAAAACCCTTAAGGTTTCTCCCGATGGTAGCGGAATTTGGATACACTTTTCAAAGCAAATGACTTCGGCATGATGATTTGATAGCCAATCCATACCTATGATAATATCAAATCTTCCTAGTGGCATTGGAACAAGGTTGATTGGGAATGAATGGTCATTTAGTTCTAAGGAGCAATCATAAATAATGGAGTCAATTGTAAGGGAGTCACTATTCGCTATTTCAACGGGGAAGGTTTTCTCTAATTGGGATCGTGTCTTTGCAAGTAAGGGCTAAAAATTAAGTGACACAAAACTTTTATTGGCACCGGTATCGAACAAAATGGAGGCATATTGACTATTAACAAGGAACGTACCATTACCCACGTCGTTGTTGGCTTGAGCTTCGTTGGCATTTATGTTGAACGCACGCCCACGAGCTCCACCTTGTCTAGCATTTGCAAGTCTTGGACATTGATCATGAAAATGGTTCGGGTCACCACACTCATAGCATGCACGCCCATTAGCAATGGCGGGAGCACCTTGATTAGTCACTTGAGGTACGGTTCGGTTTGGAGGGTGGACTTGGCCCGCAAGAGCTTTGGCCCTACAAACATTGATAGTATGACCATATCTCCCACAATGAGTACAAATGTGACATGGGATAGTTTGAGGAGGATGATGATAATTGCAGGTGGCACAAAGAGGGTAGATCCCAACATATGGCTTTTTAGCCGGCGCTTGAGCCATAGGTGTAGCTTGGTTGACGGGAACAGCAGGAGTAACCACAGCATAGTTTCTAGTCTTCCTTTTCCTATTATTACGGGAGGGTTCAGTTGTGGCTTCTTTGTTGTGGGTAGGAGGGGTTACAGTGTCAGAAACTTTCTTAGAACCCTTTTTGGTAAGAGTTCCAGCTTTCACATGATTATCAGTTAAGGTAGCGGATAGACGAATAGCATCCTCCAGAGTAGCAGGATTCCTACCTAAGACAGTATCTTGGATTTGTCTTGGTAGCCCACCAATATACTTTTTGAAACAACGGGACAAAGGAGTGACCATGTGGGGCACGAGAAGACTCAACTCATGGAACCGAGTTGTATATGCTAAGCTTTCCCCACTATCTTTGGCAAGATCCCAAAATTCAGCTTCTAACTTTTTCACTTCATTTCCAGGGCAGAACTCCTCGGTCATAAGCCTTTTGACCTCATCCCAAGGTAAGGCCATAGCTACATCAACACCCCTATTCCTTTTCTCTCCATTCCACCATGTAAGTGCCTGTTTTTGTAGGACACTTGTAGCGTGACGGACACGGAGGTTATCGGGACAGTCACTATTGAGAAAGGTATTCTCAATGCTTTCAAACCATTGAAGGAGTCCAGTAGCTCCTTCGGTACCAAAGAACTTGAGGGGATTGCACGAGTTGAAGTGCTTGAAGGTTCATTGAGATAGATTGTTACCACCATTTCCACCATTTCCACCATTATTACCACTATTGCTTCCATTTCCACCATTGTTGCCATTGGTGGAACCATTGGCTTGGGTGAGTTGTGTCACCAATTGGGTAAGAATGGCAGCAATGTCGGTGTTGGCGTTGGTTGCGAGAGCACGACGAGGAGGCATTCTACAGATTTTCACAAGACAAGAAAGATTGTAAGAACTTATGAGATTTGATAGGGTTTAATAGAATGAGATAACAAAAAAAATAAAAAAATAGATATTCATAGTTTGGATTGTACTCAAAAGTGACAAAATCACTTGAATACCATGGCACATTAAGGTTAATTAGACTTATATAATTTTCAAGAAGACGTGCTTTAGCCTATAAGTAAACACTCATCTCGGGAATTCCCAGGAAAGCATACGGGTCCCTCGGTTGATTGGGATTTATGCGAAATGCTTTCTTAGACAGAAAACCCAAAACACAGGTGCCACTCTTCCAGATTGTACGTGTCCTCAAATAATTTAACAAGTTTAAAAATCTTAACGAAGAAATAATTTTTTTTTAAAGATTTTTGCTTCAAGAATTTTTCACATGCTTAGAAAGGATAAAGATAGAAAGAAGATAGAAATATTATGAGGTTTTAGAATATAGGAAAGGATATTATTTATTTAATTATTAAGAATATCCTAATAAGTCATGGATTTAAAACACATAAGTCATCAAAATGAAATAATAAGTAATCATACTAAGCATGTAACATATAACATGTAGCACATAGCACATAATCATGAAGCATAGCATAAGTGGTTGTCCTAAAGTTATAGTCTAGGTCAAGGTGTCTAATAACCTAATTCCCTATAACCAAGGCTCTGATACCAATCTGTCACACCCCGACCGATGGCGGAATCATCGGGGCGGGACATGTAGACTGTTCATAGCACATGGTTGACTAGATTGAAATATATTAAAGTCAAATTTCTATTTCAAATAATCCAAGTACAAACCAAATTCAAACAAAGAAACATAAAACAACTCATAGAATTTTTGATTTAAATTGCTAAGTCCAAATCCTATATTGAGCACGTCTTGAATCATTCTCACATATTAGGGCCTGAAACATGAATAAAATAAAGTCAACTAAAAAGTTGGTGAGTATAACACAGTTGTATATAGATAGCATATAGTTGAAAACAAATCCTTTACAAAACATGATAAAATAAGGCATTTATGGGGAGCAGCTATTGTGTAATTAAGTACAACCAAACCTTTGTAACTAGTATGCAAATTGTGTTGTCGGTATCAATCACCTCCACTTGGGTGCGTTTGTCAGACTCAATAGATCTATCATTGAAAACCGTCGGCTTATATAGTTAATGATTGCACATAAGTTTTCACAAAGATTTGCACAACTAGCACTCGGGCACAAAGCTCAAAATTTGCACACATGTATGTAAATAGGATTTTGCACTTGTGTTGTTTGTGTAAATGTAAATGTTTAATGTGTATAAAGTTCATGTTCCACCCCAAAAGTGTAAAAGAGTAAAAAGGGTTGTGAATACTCACTTCGTATTGAAGTGTAGCTAACAAAGAGTATAGATAAAATAAGAATCCTTGATACGCACGAGTTAACCTAGATAATAATGTATATTGAATCAAATATGTGCACAAAGTTTAAGTCTAAAAATGAAGGTTGAATTTGTGTATAAAACTATTGATTTGTATTTAAAAATATTGAATAACATATATAAAGTTTTGAAGTAAATATTTTTGAAACATTTTGATTAAGGTCGAGAATTGAATGGTAAAATAGAATATTTATAAAATCATTGATTATGAAAATAAAGTATGTGTTAAATGTAATTTAATAAATAAATAAATGTTTTTATTTAAAATGAAGAATAAATAAATAATCTCTATTTATTTATTTATAAAGTATGTAACTTACAATTAAAATGTTTTAAATGAAAAGTTTAATAACAAATTAAATTTTATAAAATTTTAATTAAATGATTTTCCATTTATTCCAAGATTAATTATTTGATCTTTTCAAATACCTTTTTATAAAACTAACTATTTTTATTTAAAAACTTAATCTGAAATTTTTAAAGATTAAAATAAAACAACAATAATTCTGATCCAAGATTCTTACCTAGACACGACCGTGCCTGGGAAGGACACGACCACGCTCGAACCACGGGCACGACCGCGCTAGTCGGGACGCGACCGGGTTTGATCAAACAGAGGCCAACTTGGATAATTCACGAGGCACGACCGTGCCTTATCTCGGCACGGTCGTGTCTATGATTCTTAGACACAACAGAGCTTAGCCCAGAGGGCATGACTAGGTCTGGACAGGAGGACACGACCGCGCTGCTACTCGGCACAACCATATTTCATGAGGCACGGCCGCGCTAGATGATTAGCGCGACCGTGTCTCTTCCAAATCAGACAGAATTGACAAATTCTTGTATTTTAAATGCGGAAATTGTTAGGGCTTTTGATTATTGAGTTGTTACGAGTCTTTTCATATAAGTTAATTGTATGTAAATAGTGTTTAAGAATGGATTCGATTAAATCATTTTTATTAAAATAAGATTTTCGGTTCAGGATGATTTCTTTAATGGAAGCCCAGATTAACATGGGGCTTTTGATATATCGACTGAAACGAATGAGAGGAATGTTTCAATTACCCAAAACCGTAGAGAATTGATAGAGATCGGTAGAAGGAAGTTCTGGCGTCGACAAGCTTGACTTCCGGCAACTTCTGCTGCGATTCCGACTGCTTCAACGGCTTCGGGTGTTCCAGAGAGGATTGTATATCGTATAGAGATGGATTGTTCGGGAGTATTCGGATTGTAGAGAGGATTTGTGGTCTTGGGAGATAATTCTTTGAGGCTGAACGATTTCAGGATTAATTGGTAGTAAAGGGAATGATTGATAGTATTATTTTCTTGGTTAATGAAAATAAAACGTATAATGGTTTTGAATTCGAACGATTGGGCGTTTTGAAACTGCCTTTACGTTTTGACTGTTATGCAGGCGTGACCGTGCCAAGATAGGCGCGACCGTGCTTAGGCACCGGGCGCGATCGTTCCAGAACCAGTCGCGTGATCGTTCCGAGGCACTTGGCGCGACCGTGCCAGGACGAAGCACGACCGTGCTAATTAGGGTTTCTTGGTATTTTGTTCAACTTTAATTCTTGACTATTCAGGTTCTATAAGTTTGAACTAAATAGTTACTTGTATAATGTTTAAGTGTATATAATCGAGCAAAACTTGTGAATTTGTATTGAATCATTGCATTTAATTTGAGGCGGAAAAATAGAACAAGACAGTGCACGAGTATTGAGTTTGAAATGCATTACATTGAATTGAAAATATGAATACTAAAATCAGAAATGTTACAGTTGTTGTCAAGACATATCTTAGGTCGGCTTCCCATTGCATACTTGTGAGTATGGGTAGTGAAGTGATCTGAAAATTGTGCTAAAGACATCACCCGAAATTGGTCTCAACAGATAATACTAGCCAAAATCTTACATTCTATTTTTGATAATGATCTTTTGTTAATCTTATACACACACACCTCATAACATGGGTTCAAATCACGTTTGTAGAAAAGATATTTAGTTTTCACACTAGTAATGATATAGAGAATGCTTCTAGCTGACTGACCATTTAACAAAGAATATTTGAAGTATATCAAGGTGCAATCATATCCCTGTTAAGAAATTTAGATCACTAACTGATGTGCAATCATTTCCTCCAATTTTTTTTTAAATGACATTAAGATTTTGAAAATTTTATATTTTGTTTGGATTTTTCTTAATTTTTTTAACATAAAGTAGATTAAATGTAAAACAAAAATAAATGTAACTTCCAAGAAATAAGTTTGTTTTGAAAACGTTTATCATTCAGGATTGAACATTTCGATCATGTTGACAAGATGTTCAAAACGAGTACGATCAAAAGCTTTGGTGAAAAGATCAGCAAAATTATCATCCGTGTGAACTTTTACAAGTTCAATTAGATGCTTTCCAGCACAATCACGGATGAAATGGTGACGGATTTCAATATGCTTAGTTTTGGAATGTTTCACCGGGTTGTTTGTAATAGACATGGTGGCTGTGTTGTCAATGAACATAGGAGTGCTAGTGTAATTTAAGTTGTAATCTCTCAATTGTTGTTGAATCCATAAGATCTGAGAGCAGCAGCTTCCAGCAGCAATGTACTCTGCTTCACATGTTGAGATAGAAAATGATGACTGCTTCTTACACTGCTATGAAACCAGCCTGTCTCCTAGGAATTGACATCCACCTGAGGTTAATTTTCTATCGAGATTACAACCGCCATAATCAGAATCAGTGTAAGCTTTGAAATCAAACGACTGCTGTTTTTGAATACCATAAACCTAATCGGGGTTTTCCTTTCAGGTATCTGAATATTCTCTTTACAGCGATCATATGTGATTCCTTCGGTTGTGACTGAAACCTCGAACACAAGCAGACGACAAATATAATGTCGGGTCTTGAAGCTGTGAGATACATAAGGGATCCAATCATTCCTAGGTACAATCTACAATCCACATCCTTTCCTTCTTTATCAGGATGTAAACCGTGATTGACTGGAATAGGTATGCCATAAGATGTACAATCATTCATTTTGTATTTGGACAAAATGTCTTGGACATACTTAGTTTGATGCAGATAAATGCCATCTTCCCTTTGACTGACTTGCAGTCCTAGGAAAAATGACATTTCACCATGTTGCTCATTTCAAACTTGGACTTCATCACCTGCTCAAATTCCTTACACATCTCTTCATTGGTAGACCCAAAAATGATATCATCAACGTATACTTGTACAAGTAGAATATCTCCTCCTGCTTTTCGTATGAAGAGAGTCGAGTCAATTTTTCCTCGGTCGAAACCATTGGACAATAGATGCTTTGACAGAGTCTCATACCACGCTCTTGGTGCTTGATGAAGACCATAAAGTGCTTTGTCAAGCTTGTATACTTTATCTGGGTATAACGGGTCTTCAAAACCAGGTGGTTGAGTGACATAGACTTCTTCATGTACTTTACCATAGAGAAAGGCACTTTTTACATCTAGTTGAAAGACCTTGAAGCCGACAAAAGAGGCATAAGCCATAAATAATTGTATGGCCTCAAGTCTAGCAACTGGTGCATAGACTTCTGTATAATCCAGACCTTCGTGTTGGTAAAAACCTTGAACAACCAATCTTGCTTTATTTTTCAATACGATGTGTCGATCATCAGTTTTGCACTTGAACACCCATCTGGTTCCAATTGGATGTACACCTCTTGGTTAATAAATTAGATCCAAAACATGTAGTTTTCTGAATTGAGACAGTTCTTCTTGCATAGCCTCAATCCAACAATTGTCAGCTAGAGCCTCTTTGATATTCTTAGGCTCTATTTGGGATACTGTCACACCCCAACCGACAGCGGAATCATCGGGGCGGGACATGTAGACTGTTCATGAGCACAAGGTTGACTAAATTGTAATATATTAAACATCAATTTCATTTCAAATAATCCAAACACAACCAAATCCAAGAAAGAACATAATTGAAATACATAGAATTCTTTATTCAAATTAACTAAGTCCAAAGACTATGTGTAGCATGTCTTGATCAAACTCACATATTAGCACCTGAAACATGAATAAAATAAGGTCAACTAAAAAGTTGGTGAGCATACACAGGTTTGTATATAGATAGCATATAGATTGTAAATAAACAAATCCTTACATAACATGTTAAAATAAGGCATTTATGGGGAGCAGCTATTGTGTAACCAAGTACAATCAAACCTTTGTAACTAGCATGCAAAATTGTGTTGTCGGTAACAATCACCCTACCTGGGTGGGTTTGTCAGACTCAATAGATCTATCATTGTTTACCGTCGGCTTGAATAGTTAATGATTGCACATAAATCGCACACAAAAGTTAGCACAACTAGCACTCGGGCATAAAGCTCAAATTGCACGCATGAATGTAAAGAGGATTTGTATTTGTGTAGTCTGTGTAAATGTAAACAATAGTATTGTATAATGTTCATGTTCCACCCCAAAAAGTGTAAAAGAGTAAAAGGGGCTATGTAATACTCACTTGGTTTGAAGGCATAGCTAACACAAGAGACTAGATAGTAATACGAGGTCCTTGTAATGCACAATGTTAACCTAGAGTGTAATATGTATTGAATCAATAGTATGCACAATAGTCTATGTCTAAGTGTAAGGTTAAATTGGATGTGTGTATAAGGAATTTGAAGTTATAAGTGTTAGTGGTTTGTACTTGAATAGTGCTGTATAAAATTAAGGTTTGAGTTTGAAATAACTAAATAACAAAGCAAAATTATTATTTATTTACTTAGTTGTAAAAATAATGTAGGTAGTAAGGGTAATTAAGTATAAACTAAATAAATAATTTTGTTTAAATGTAACTTAAATAAATAATTGTAATCTTATTTATTTATTTATAAGATATGTAACTTAGTCATTTGGTTATAAAAATGTATGAGATGTTTTATATTGAATATAAATTTCTTTACTTTATTTTCATAAAGATGTTTAAATAAATTGTGTAAATAATAATTAAGTGTAGGGTTTAACAATAAATATGGATTAAATTTTGTAAGTTTTAAATAAATAATTTCTATTTATTTTAGAATAGAAATTTGATCTTTTTAAATAACGTTAATATAAATCTTTAGAAAATCAATTCTTTTTATTTAAAAATTAATTTGAAATGCTTATTGTTTTTTTTTAAATATGGAAATAATTATTCTGCCAAGACTTTTCTCACACACACGACCGTGCCTGGGACAAGGCACGATCGTGCTAGAACCACGGGCGCGACCGTGATAGTCAGGGACGCGACCGTGTTGACCAATACAGAGGATATAGTTAAGTTGTTCACTAGGCACGACCGTGTCTAGGGTTTTGAGGCACGACCAAGTCTAGTAAAGGGCATGACCGGGTCTGTGTATATGAGGCACGACCGCGCTGGTATTGGCACGACCGTGTCTCATGAGGCACGACCGCGCTAGGAGACTAGCGCGACCGTGTCTGTTCCAAAACAGGAACGAATTGGTCGATTCTTATGATAATAGTGTTAGGAATCATAGGGCTTTCACCCACCAGTTTATTACTAGTCTTTTTGTGTACTTTAATTGTATTTAAAACACGTACAAGGTACGATTCGATTAAACCATTTTAGAATGAACCCTAGATTCGGGTTCGTGTTAAACTGGATATTGTAAGCCCAAATTAGGTTAGGGCTTTTGATCTATAGACTAAAACGTAGATGTGGAAGGTTTCAATTACCCGGAAGGACGATGAATTGATAGTGTATGGTAGAGATGAGTTCCGGCGACGACGGTTTGATCTTCGGCGTCTTCTGCTGCAATTTCGACTGCTTTAGGGTTTTTCGGGAGTTTTAGAGGAGTTCGTTGGAGCTTTTGCTTGGGAGGATTTCAATTCAGGACAGACGAATTGTGGTTTTGATTGGAATAATTTCGTTTTCTTGAGACTAATCGAATTTCTTGGAGTTATTGGATGTAATTGTAATGATTATTCGGTTTATTGTTTTTGTTAATGATAATGATGCGTATATCGGTTATGAATTCAAACGTCCCTGCGATTAAAAGCTGTATTTACGTTTTAACTAATGAGAGGCGCGACCGTGCCCATATGAGGTGCGACCGTGCCAAGGCACCGAGCGCGACCGTTCCAAAGCAAGGCGCGCGACCGTGCCAGAACGAGGCACGACCGTGCCTGTTAGGGTTTCGTTTTATTTATAAAATCAGTCCTTGCAATTTCAGTATTAACAGATTTGTATAAATATGAACTTATGTACTCGTGTAAAATTTGTGGATTTGCATTTAAACATAGTCTTTAATTGTTGGTACGAATAGAACAAGTCAGTGTACTAAATTTGAATTTGAAACGTGTCACATTGAATTGAAATACAGATAACAAAAATCAGAAATGTTATAGATACGAAGGCAGCCTTTAAACATGTTTCTATGATACATGTGTTAAGAATCTCAGCATAAAGACTGGTGTTTTCAGTGACAGTTCTGTGACGAGTTTGAATACCGACATTAGGATCACCAATAATGTTTTCAACTAGATGATTCTTATGAATTCTTGTCTTTGGTACATTGGTTTCTTGAATATTTATTTCAAGATTCATGCCTATCTCCCCCATATCATTTGCACCTGAAGATGTTTCATTGTAAATAAGATTAACTGGAACTTTGTTTCTGATTTGAGCTACGTCTTCTTTAGTATAAGTATCTTCTACAGTGTCACTTTCATGTGTTCCTGATCCAGATGCAAGATCGGAACATCGGCTTGGAATAGATACAGTTGTTCTTGTTGAGAAATTGGATTTGTCTTTGCCACTAAAGTATTGATACAGCTTTGCAGCATCTTCAGCAGATAAATCAAGAAGATTGAAAGACTTGAAAAGATTATCATAATCAAAACCTCATGCTGGACCTACAGGTTCTGGTGGACTGCTGTATTTACTGTAATCCACTTCGAACCATTCTTCGACAGTACGACTTTCAGTATTGTACACTCTTTTGCAAGGTGAGTTGGAAACATAACCTAAGAAGATGCCTTCTACTGATTTAGCATGAAACTTCAACTGTCGATCTTTGTGTTGTAACAATAGAGAACATGGACTTCCCAAAGGAATCAGGTAGTCAAGCTTAGGAGGTAGATTATTGATTAGTTCATCGCTTGTTTTGTTGTGTTATTTCACTACGAGAACTCTATTCAATACGTGACAAGCTGTATTAATAGCTTCTTCCCAAAACGTGATTGGAAGCTTGGCATCTGACAGCATTATACGTACAATGTCAATTAGAGTTCAGTTCTTTCGTTCTGTAACTCCATTCTGCTGAGGAGTGTACGGTGCACTAAATTCTTGATTAATACCTTTCTTGAGACAGAAAATAGCTATCAAATTATTTTTAAACTTGGTGCCATTGTCACTCCGAATGCTTCTGACCTTTAGTTTGCATAAGGATTCTAGATTCAGAATCAAATATTGAAGAATTTCAGCAGTCTCATCTTTAGTACCTAAGAAATGTATCCAAGAAAAACGTGAGTAATCATTAGTAACAACCAAACAGTATGACTTTCCTCCAATACTCTTGATACTTATGGGCCCACACAAAACCATATGTAAGAACTCCAAAGGGGGCATCAATAAAGTTTTGAGTCTTTGGCTTATGAGATTTTCATTGTTGTTTGCCCTTTTTGCAAGATATACAGTCATCTACAACGAAAAATCTCAATTTAGGAACACCGGTTACAAAACCGTTTTGGACAAGATGATTTTTTTTCTATATGATAGGTGTCCGAATTTCCAATGCCATAAGATTGAGTCAATTTCAGTTTCTTTAGATATTTAACATGTGACAACTGAAGAAGTGGTTGTTGCCACACTCATATCGATCTGATACGTGTCATTTGTTCTTGGTGCACCCATCAAAATCCATTCTTCTGGAATCACAAAACCATGCTTGAGAATTAGACATTCAGATTTGTTGAACATCACTGAGTACTCTTTGTCACACATCTGAGAAACACTTAACAAATTGTGTTTTAACTGCTCATAGTAGTTGACATTGTTAAAACTAATACACCCATTAGTAACCATGCCTTGACATGTGATACTTCCACCTTTCTCTTCTGCAAAGGCCACATAGCCACCTCTGAATGGTTTAACGTCTTGTAGTAGGGCCATGTTTCCTGTCATGTGTCGGGAACAACCACTATCAACATACCAGCGATTAGAAACCGACCCCCTAGGTTGTCCCTGCACATATCACACAAATTAGTTAGATTTGGAGAACCAAGCTATTGTGGTCTTGGGTCGTCCGTTTTTCTCAAAGTACACAACTTCAATTAATTCAAATTCATGGTGATCAAAACCGGGTGACTCTTTTGGTGAGTCGGATTTAGAAGCTTGAGAACCAACTATTTTCTTTTTCCAAATTTGTTTGTGTTGATCAACAAGTGTTCTAAGGTTAGAAAAAAGTTTTGCTTAGTTAATTACCTGTTAGCTGTTGTCCTAGTTTTCTCAAACTTTTATTCCGTCTCCTCATCTGTGGTCTAGACAATCTTACCTCATAAGATCGTGTATTACAAAAGGTAAATGCACGTGGAACCACAGACTCTTTGTTCCTTCTCTCAGTAAATGGCTTAGACTTAACCATATACTAGACTGAAGTTTTTGAAACTTGAGTTTTGAATTGTTTTCTTGGTGGAGTTTCCAAGGATACGGCCTGTTTTGGAACAACGGGCCATTTCTCTTGATTCTTATAAGGACAATTCATCAGAATATGTCCAAACGTTCCACAATGAAAACAATTCTCTTTATTTGAAAGGTATCCTGTAAGGCTCACTGGTTTTGGATGTAGAAGGTTCATTCTGACCAGTGTTAGATTTAGTTTGATTAACCACAGATGAAGTTTTACCAGATGTTATTTGAATTTTAGGAGTGTAATGCTTATTAATGTTTTCTTGAAAATTCTTTCCAAGTTTGTTGGCAAATGTCTCCTTTTTGGCTTGCTTTATGGTTTTGAAATCTCCATAAAGCATCTTTTTCAATTTATCATCTGATTCAATTAAATCAGGTTCAGTTAAAATACAATTGTCCCGATTGTTGACAATGTTTTTGTTGATTTTAGGTTCATTAAAAAATTCTTCTGAAACAATACCATCAATTTTGTTGTTTTCTGAACATTCGTCATAATAAAACTCTTCATCTGAAGACGTGTTATCCTTACTTGACGATTCATCAAAAAAGGATAGATCAATGTCGACTGGTCCATTGAAAAATGTCCCGTTAACTGGTGGTGGAATGGAATTAGTACCTAAACCTATGCCATTTACTTTTCTTACAACCGATTCATAATGTTCCACCACGAAATGAGAATTTCTCAATTTCTCAATTTTTCCACAACTTCAGAATTTCATTATGATGTTTGGCTATTTTGACATTCTTTTTCTCTAACTCTTTGTAGGCAACATCTAAATGAAATTGTTGTTCACTTATTTTTATTGAAAAATCATGTTTGTCTTTTCTGAGATTTTCAATTGATTCTTTAAACGTTTTTCATTTTCTTTATAGCTTAGAGCTGCACTACGTAGAGGTTCGAGTTGATCTTGAATTTTATCATTTTCACCTTTTAGTTTTAAACAATTATTACAGGGAATGACAATAAAAGAATTAGAATCTACCTCAGTTGATGAACTGGATGCTTCTCCAATAGACATCAAAGCAAATGTTGATCCCTGTTGAACTGCAGCAACAACTATTTCCTTCTCTTCGGCTTTGATCATCTCTATGATTTCTACCATCAAACCCATCTGAGTGTGTGCAACAATGGCATCTTCAAGATGAATTCCCCAGTCGTAACTATCGTCTTCTTGAGCTACCAGTGCATTAGATGAAGTTCCTTGATTTTGACTTCGGTTGTTGCCGAAACTCTATTTGTTGTAATTCTGGTTGCTTCCTGAACTTGGTTGAGTGAAACAAGAGGCTGGTGCCTTGTTTTTCTGACACTCTCGTGCAAAGTGTCCAAAATTCAGGCATTTGTAACACTTAGCCTTTGATTTATCAAAACCAATTTCAGCATTAGAATGCCCACCAATAAACTTTATGTCGGTTCTATTCATAAACCGTTTAGCCCTTCTCAAGATCATGGACATATTCCATTGAATATCCATATCTTCCATGTCATCTGGATCTACCTGATTGAAATCTTCTTCAATTTTTTCTGGATCAGTTAGTTTGCCACCAATGAAGTTTTCATATGCCAACATACATGATGAAAATAATGCTACATGATCTTCTGCAATCTTTGCAAAAGCAGGTGTCGGTGTAGATGTTGGACTTCTTGGTTGATGTGAATTTGAACTTGGGTATGACTGTTGCAGCCATTACCTTCTTCTTGTGCCGGATTCCCTGAGAACAAAGCAATACCCGGTCCAGTGGTTTTTGAGGTGGAAGAGGCTCTAAAGTACATTGACGGTTCTTGTACTAACGGTCTGCTAGTGGTTTCTTTCTTTCTTAAATTCATGTCATGTGCTTGGATTTTACCTATTACCTCATCAATGGTCATTTCAAAGAATTTAGAGTTTTCTCTTAAAAGAGTTGTATACATGTCAAATTTGGGGGGTAATGCATCAAGAAAATTTTCAACTAGTTCATCATCTAGATATTTTAATTCATAAGACTTAAGTTCAGTCTGAAGATGATAGAATCTAGAGATAAGTTCATCTATGGATTTTTGTTCAAAATATCTGAAACATTCATATTGTTTTCTTAACAATTCCCTTTTACTTTTCTTAACATCACTGTTACCCTCAAACCGTTTAACCAATGCTTTCCATAAATCTTTCGAGGAATCATACCCTCTGAAACTGTGAAACATGTCTCAGGTTAGTGCCATGATTAAAGAACCATGTGCCTTCTTTTCTAAATCATATGCTTTCTTTTCTTCAGCATCAAGTCTAGAGATTGGTTTGGGTTTGGCTTCACCAAGGAATTCATGGGTTGGATGTTTATAACCTTCTAGAATAGGTATCCACATGTTTGAATCTGTGTATGAAACATATTCTTCAAATCTAGCTTTCCAGTTGGAATAGTCATTCACATTTATTAATTTTGGGGGTTTCTGTGGAGTGCCTATTTCGTTCTCATAATTCAACAGGCTACTAAGATTTTTGAAGGTTTGCCTTTGTGTAAGACTCAGAAATCAGAAGTTCAAACTTGCCTATTTGGCAATAAGTACGTATGAAGCAGAAAGGTCTTGCGTACTTATAACTGCGTAAGATGATAAGTACGCATAAACAAATAAATACGCAGTACTGACAAATATGCACAAGAGACTAATGACACATATTTATGATGACAAGTATACAGGATCTCAAGTACATAAGGTTCAAATGCGCATGAACTAAAGTACGTATGGACTTAAGTATGCAAGAATTATAACAAGTGCGCATGAATTGTTAAGTACGGGGGAATTGTGACAAGTACGCTGGAATCAGAAAGATGGTTTTGACAACTGTATCAACTTGTCCTGGTTAAAAGATGATCTGACCAAGTTGTAGTGTATGAACAATGTGATTTGAACAAGTGACCAGACTGAGAAATAGACAGAAAAATGATGATTGTAACAACAAAACAAGAACAACACAATGATGGAATGGGATTCTTTCAAGATGAACAAATGTGACAAATGAGACTCAAGAATCACCAATGCAGATGTAAACAGAAACACATATGGATAACATATGTTCCTAACATTCTCACAACACTCGGAAATAAGAGCAAATGCTCTGATACCATTTGTAGGTCCCTCCGGGTGGGTGTTTCGGATCAATATCGTGTGAGAACGTTTCCTAGTAAGCAGGTGCGGAATGCCTGTTACTAGGTGGAACAATGTAAGAATGAATGTATAAGAATCAACATGAGATGATACTAATAAATACATCGTCTATTGATTTCATAGTGTTTCAAACAAGTACAGAAACAAATTGAATGACTCCTGGATAGATACAATATTGATATGTGCGTACTTGTGTGTGCAATTTCATCTGTCTTTAAAATAAAACAACTCTATGCTATTTATAGACCTAGGCCATGTGCACTTAGCAAGTACGCATGACCAACCTTCATGCGTACTTGCTATGTACGCATGACAATTGTACTTGAAAAATACGCAGGAACTCATCCTTGCGTATTTGTTTAGTACAAATATCAAAACCATACAAGTTCAGACATAAACAAGACGTATTACAACTCGATAAACAAAATACAATAAGTACTAAATACATACAAGACTGAAATAAATAATAACAAAAGTTGTAACTCAATCTAAAGTGCCTTTCACAAAAACATGCATCAACACATCACATGGGAATCATAATCAGAATCCTCATTAGATGAAGCATGGTCATCATATAAAACATTATTTTAATTTTCCAGGTTCTTCTCAAATAATTTTTTGCACCTTTAATTCTGTTACGCCTAGATTTTCTATTGTGAAAATACTTAAATGACACATTTGAATTAAATGAAATTTTGGGAGACGATTCTGCATTACAATCGATTGTTGTCAATTTACAACTTTTTGAAACATGATTTGAAGCACCACAACTAAAACAAACTTTGTTACAAGACATCTTAGGCTGATAATTGTCATCACAAGATGAAGATGATTATGATGTTGAGGCATCTGAACATGATACCATTCTTTCTTCAATAACTTTGTCATGAAGAATTTGTTCTTCCTTTAATCTGAAAAATTCCATGTTGCTCATGGTTTCATGTGGTAGATCATTCACAATAATTCCTGCACTTTTAAACATGGTAACACATGGCACAGTATTCAAAGATTTAGTAACAAAGGGTAAAGCATTTTTAAATTTAGAAATATCACATCCCAATCCCGTATGCTCAGCAGGCATAGACTCAAAATACATGTTTTCAACGTGTTCACAAATATCTGGTTTTGACATGGACATATTATTACATTCATCCGACTCAAGTTCATTTAAAACATTTCTAACACAGGTACTCTCATCACAATCAACCTCTGAAGTTACACAATTTGATTCTTCATATGAAGCAAAACTGTCAGAATCAGAGGACGTAATATAATCATCAGAAGTACACTTAAAAGGAGTAGGAACATGAGCAACAGTCATGTCAGCAAATCTACCTGATTTAGAATAAGGTGGTGGATGAGAATTATAACCGAGACCCTCTGTGCCTTTTCTATTAATTTTTTTTATCAATTATTCCAAATAGAATTAATAGATCCATATCCATGTGATCAACTTGTAATTTAGCCTTTTCTTCCTTTTGGACTCTTTCACTCAAAAATTTATTATTAATGGTTTGAGTATTAAGTTGCACAATTAAAGAACGGTTTTCTCTAGAAATATCACGAACTTTCTTTAAGTACAATTTCTCATTTTTGGCCACAGAGTCATGCATCACCTTAATGTGATCTTGTTCATCAATCGGCGCTTGATTGATGAATCTATATTTCTGAATTTCATTTAAACAAGATCTAGCACTACAAAACTTAGAAATAACCTCAGCAGGTACAACAGTGAGATCCTCAGCTAGCTCAATCATGACACATTTGCCCTTGTCCTCCACATCCGCCATCAAGGCTTTGTCAGCAGCTTCCTCGGCTTGCTCTCCCTAATGATAGTGTCCATCAGCTTGACAAACAAGAGTTGTGGAATTTGAAGATGTGCTGGTCTTTGGAGGATTTGCAGCTTGCTTTCCAGAGGAAGTCTTCTTCTCCTGCTGATCCTTGGAGGACTGCTCCTTGCAGTTTCTAGCAAAGTGACCCAACTGGTAACAATTGTAGCATCTCACCTTCTTGATATCAAAACCAAAAGTCTTTCCCTACTTGAATCTATCCATACCAGTCCTCTTGATGAATCTCTTGGCCCTTAGAGTCAGCATGGCCATGCACCAATCAAAGTCCATTTTCTCCAAATCATCAAGATTAATCTGCTTTAGGTCATCGAGTTGAAAACTGACCGGTGTCAAGTTTCTAGAGATCAATGCATCATAGCAGGACATGAAAGCAGTCATGATTGGCACATATTCATCAGGAATCATAGCTACAGTCTTCTGAGGAGTGGAGGAACTAGTAGATTTAATTGCAACAGCAGAAGGAGGAACATCAGTCTGAAAGTATGAGCTGCAAGAAGAGCTTGATCTAGCAATGAGAGCTAAGTTTCCAGACTAGTTAGTGGGAGTGACTGCTCCTTTCTTGATTTCAATCTCATATGATTAAAGGATGCTGTAGACCTCTTGTTGAGATAAGGCACTCAGATTCTCAGTCTTCTTAATCATGATGCAGTACATATTCCATTCCTCGGGGAGAGCATCTAGGACTTTCTTGTTTAGCTCCAGAGTAGGGTACTCTAGACCCATTACCTTCAGCCTAGACACAATACTTGAGAAACGGTTGATCAAATCAGACATTGATTCACCTCTAACACTACTAAACATCTCATGTTGCTTCTTGATCATATCTCTCTTACTCTCCCTAACTTCAGCACTTCCCTCAAATCTGATGCACAAGGCTACCCATAAGTCTTTGGTGGTGGTGTACTCGGCAAAGATGTTGAAGATATCCATAGGAAGAGCCATAGAAATAGTTCCATAAGCCTTGTTGTCTCGGGCAATCAAAGCAAGGTCTTTCTCATCATATTCAGTCATTGTCTTAGGACGCTGAACTTCAGTAATAGTGATAGCAGGCTTGTGGGGACCATCAGTGATAGAGTTCAGCAATATATGATCATGAAATTGGAAGAAAAGTTTCATCTTCTTTGTCCAGTCATCAAATTCTCTGGTATACACTAGAGCAAGTGGTTTGTTCCCTCCAGAATACTCAGTTGAACTTGAAGTTGCCATAATATCATAAATCAAAATTAAAACAGTGACTAGTTTCGGGTGGACAAACTTGATCGAAACTACTAGTTTCGATAGAAAAACACTAATCGAAACTCCTAGTTTCGATTGAAGGAATATTTCCCGAAACTTCAAGTTTCGATAGGAGATACAGAACCCGAAACAACTAGTTTCAGTGATTAATCACTTGGTCAAAAATAAGCAGAATCCCGGTAGAAACAACTAGTTTTGATTGAAACTAGTTTCGATACCCAAGTTTTCGGTTGTAAATGTAGAACACAATAGTTTCGATTAGAATAAGATAACAAATCTAGTTTCGATTGTACCTCCACTAGACAAGGTACAAACAGGAAAGTTCGATGATCAACATAATGTTTCCCAAGGTAGTTTCGATGCCTTCTTCCCCAAGTCAGAAAACCTCCATTGATGATCAACCTCAGAAATCAATAACACCGAAATAGCAATCCAATCCAACGAAAAGTCTCGTCTAACACTCCTGATTACAAATCCAACCTCCAATCTTTAAACCGCTAACAGAAACCTTCAGAAATTGATGAAACAGTAACAATGGCGATGAAACAGTGCTCGTAGAATCCAGATGCAGAAAACTTCAATAAAACACAGAAAAACACCTAGAATCGATCACGAAAACCTGATAATACTTCGAAACAAGAGCATAAAGCTCTGATACAATTGTAGGTCCTGATTTCCCTCAGAAATCACTCAGATGATCGATTACACACACAGGCGGAAACTGTGTATATGGTGGTGAAACAAAAGGCAGAATCAGAAATGGTGAAGCTAACAGGCTATCCACGCTCAGAAATCAACACAAACAGATGTGAAATTGTAAGAACAATGCATAAAAACAAATGCAAATTGTATTGATCCAGAGAAAACTGTGAGAAAGAGAAATGTTCAGGGTTACAGCCGCTACTCACACCCTAAACATTCTCAAACTAGGCTATTTATAGTACTTAACAGGTATCGAAACTATGTCAACCGAAACTGTAGGTCCACATGGCTCTTCTACGGATCGTTCTCGTGATAAGACGTATTGTTAACGAGGAGTGCGGAATCTAACCGAATCAACAATTGTATTCACAAAAGACAATAGAAACAATCACGTAAATAACATTCAAGCTTGTATTCCAACAATCATAGGGTTTACATACTCAATCAGACAATTCGTTAGCTTCTGTTCAACGCTCTGTTCTTGTTCTTTCTGCTGACTCTGTAACCTCTATATATAAACATCTGATCTGTATTAGGCGAACTTAACAGCGAACTTAACAAGTTCGCCTCTGTTATACTAGGTGAACTTGACATGTTTGCCTCTAGCAATACTTGTATAAACACTTAAGAACATTACATATAAAAACATAAAGACATTAGATCTAAACTATTACAAAACTTTTGTCATTACAAACTATGTCCTAACAGACTCCCCCTTGACAACAACTTGATCTTCAGTCTTTATGATGAGCTTTTCCAAATATCTGGTAATCTGCTGCTTGCATGCACTCCATATCTTCTACAAATCTCCAATACTCTCTTGTACTGCAATCCTTGTTCTTTCCATTCATCAGTGAACAAGATTTCATTCTTTCTCAACGTTCTCCGATCTTTCTTTGAAAAATTGTTAAGATTCATTGCATCATAGAAACATACAATGACCTTATTATCTTTGTCTTCAATCCTTGCTTCACCGGTATTGACATCAACATACCACCATTTCATATTCCCGAGAAAATCTTGAGGAATCTTCTTCAACGGTATCTTGTGTATAGCACGTACTGGTTTGAACTTGTACTTCCAGGTCACTTTCCCAGTCTTTTGATCTATTATCCTCACTCTCTTTCCTTTCTGAGGCTTTAGATTTTCATACTTTCCCGAACCACCTTCTCTCTTGATCAGATTAGCAATCACATCCGCTAAACCATACTTAGATCTATTAATAAGTGGTTTTGAAGCTAGTCCATTCATTTCACACCTTGGCAAGGTATTGAAATATTTGATCCTCGGCTTTAAGTACTGAACACCATCAGATCTTTTAATAGCAAACAATTTTGTGTCATTATCATAAAACCAACTTATGATTCTTCCAACACACCTCTCTTTATTCACATATTTTTCTTTCTGAGCAGGTTGTGCTTGAGACTTGGGTAGCACCTTCATCCAGCTATTTACAACTTCTCTCCACTATTCTATAGTCATCCACGTATTTCTGTACATCACAGGTTCTTCATTCACCTTAGGAGACACAGTGTGAGTAGTATCAGCTTCAGCATCTATATTGTATAGAACATTCTCATCATCAGTATCCATCTTGGATTCAGCAGTATATTCAGGCACAGTGATATCTTCAATAGAGTCCATAAAATCTGTAACTCCTTCATAAGTAAACTTAGGAATAACATCATCTTGGATGAAGTTATAAGGAACATTAAGACCATCACTGCCTTCATAAGTAACGGTATCTTTATTTTTCTCTATCTCCATTATCTCTCCTTCTTCCACATCATTATCCGACACATCATCTTCAATGTCATTGAATAATTCATCAATGTCATCCAGACATTCTATCTTCTCAGCTTCTTCCTCTTCAAAATCCGCAAAGAATTCCAATAGCGGAACTTCTTCATTAACTCCAGAAGCATCCTTGTTTCCTTCAATTGTTTGAGATGTCGACTCCCCCTGAACAGTAGATATAGGATTAACGTCAGCGTATTGACGATCACCCTCAGCATTTCCAGTAGGATCATTGTCTTCATCATCCTTTCTTTGAATGGACTCAGTGTGACACATATCATGGATCCTTAACTCCCCTGAGCGTCAAGACGCTCAACAAGTTTGGATACCAATGCTTACATGTCAGCAATCTGCTTGGCTTGAGTCTGAATCACCAACTGTCTTTGAGAATCAGTAGATACAAGAGTATCCACCTGAGTTTGTAAAGTAAGCACTTGAGATTCAAGGAAAGTAATCCTCTCAGAATCAGAAGGCTTTGAAGGACCAGTTGACGATTGAGGAACCGAAGGACTTGGAGTAGTTACTGGAGGAACAGGAGTTAAAACAGGAGATGAATCTTTAGACCTTGGAGGTGTAACGATTAAGGAAGCAACAAAAGTAGCATCCTCTACACCCTGTGAAGAATGAGCAGCAGCGATTGAAGAAGACATAAACTTCTGAGCTTTAGGATCCGGATTGAAATCACTATCAGTATCAGAACTCTCATCCACCAATGTTCTTTTTCCAAGTACTGATCCGGAAGGAGGATCCCGAACAGACTTCCGTCTTGGTCTTCTAGCTTGAGATTTAATACGTTTGCCAGCATTTGCTTATGGTATTTCAGCTAACCTCTCATAATGATCTGAGCAAAAATCTCTAGATGCATCAGAGTCCATTTCTTCAGACACAGGCAAAATTGTTTCACTTGAGCTGGAACTAGAATCATTCTCTGTCACCACATTCCCTTCAGCTTCATGAATGGGTGAGTTCATAGTATCATCAACAAAATCATCCATATTCATCCCTAGATCATGTTCATGTTCTTGAACGACCTCTTCTTGAACAGGTTCATTAACAGGTATATCAACCTGAGCTTGTTGAATAGGAACTTGTTCTGGAATAGGAATTGGTTGTTGTACCGGAACTTGTTGTTGTTGAGGTTGTTGTGGTTGGTGAACATTCTGACCATGTCCTTGAGCCAACTCTTCAGGATGAAACCAGTTGTCATTTGGTGGTTCAATATAATCATGATTGATTAAATGACCAAATAATGGAGTTTGAACAGGAATCAACGCTGCATTTTGTTGTTTTACCTTAGTGCAGTCTGTAAAAATTCTTTTTGACATCGGAGTCAATGTTAAACGAATAGGATGTTGTGGGAGATCAGGAATAAGATGATTCAGAATCAGTTGGATGAACCGAGGATACATAAGAAATCCTTGACCTTCAGTAGGAGTTATTTGTATAACCAATTCCCGGTAAATAAAAGAGCAAAGTTGAATCGCTTGTTCAATGTCAAAGCCACCATAGCAACTTGTAAAGCACTCTTTAACCCATCTGTACCAGCTTTACGAGGAGATAGGCATTGGATAATCACATGCATGAAATACCTCCATTCACCAACCAACCACCCTTACGAGCTTGTGTATCATTAGGTTTTCCACGGTAACCCATTCTCTGAAAACATCCTATAATCAGTGTGCCAGGATATGACATAGGATCATCAGCAGCACCACCTAGAGCAAGAGCAACACGAATAGTCTCTGACGATATTGCAATCTCCGTATTGTTCACAGTAACCCGAAGAACATGAGGTTCTACGTCTGTATCTTGATGTGTTGTGTCCCAAAATTGCTGAATATACACCAAGCTGATGTATGGATCTGCAGATAATGCTACACGGAGACGTGAACGATTTAAGAACCCGATAATTTCTTGAAAATTAACGGCCTCCGACATGTTAGGATCTAACAGTGCCACTTGGTTATGTTTGTATTCTACACGACGAGCCATCTGAAAACTATTTGGACAACAAACACATTAGACAAATAAGAAACACACACAACAAGAAGTAAAAAAAATTGTAAAAAAAAATTTAAACAAAAAAAATTTCACAAGTCCAAACTCCCTCAAGGCCCCTAGGCGAACTTAATAAGTTCGCTTAGTGTTACAAGAGGCGAACTTAATAAGTTCGCTTAGACAAGTTCGCTTGAACAAATTCGCTTGAACAAGTTCGCCTGAACCTGTCTGCCGTTTCAAATTCCAAACATAAATCAAATTTCGTTTAATCGATGTAGTAACCAAGAATTAACCATAGAAATGACAACGACTAGTACTCACGAAACAAATACAACACTCAATTTGTAGATTTAATACAGATATAGTACCAGTTAGGTCAAAAATGTCTCGGTTAAACTTTTTACGAAAACCGGAAAGAAAAAGCTTAATATCTCACGATTCAACGGATGAAATACACTAAAACTACCTTAGTAATGATCGCAATTCAAATTCGAAGCAGAAGGTACCGGTAAACAATCCAACAACACACTTATTTTTTTTTTAAATTTTAAACTCGCTCAACAGATAAGTTCGCTTCGAATTTCTGTGAAGGCAAAGTGGCTAAGTTCGCCTGAACAAAAAAGCCTTATACACATTAAGTTCGCTTAATTAGGCGAACTTGGTAAGTTCGCTTACGAGCCCTAGGAGAACATATTAAGTTCGTTTCACCAACCTCAGGCGAATATATTAAGTTCGCTTCACCTCAACCAAGCGAACATATTAAGTTCTCCTCAACGTTTTGCCTTGAAAAAATTTCCAACTTTCAACACGCCATTTCTTTCACTTCCGTCAGCAGCAGGTATCCGATCCAATTCCAAACATTTTAATAAAAACTTAGAATTTTCACGGAAAATAAAAAAACAAAATCTTTTTGAATTTTATCTATACAAACGGAATCACATATTTTTGGATTTTTATTTGAATAAGCTGAAATCACATATTTTTGAATGAACATCATGAGTAAGAAGATCATATCAGTATCCGAGTAGTTCATCACACATATTAGCAATAACCAAGGGTAACCTATGATATGAAACAATCCAACTCATTATTGTGCACTATGCACCTTTTTCATTTTTACATACTCTTTTCAGTATTTATAAATCAATCAATTTGAATAATATTTGAAATGATACGCGATAAATTTCAAAGTAAATAAGATCAGGTTATGAAATGCGCAATTATTCATACCGAATTTGTAATATAAAGTATGAATTCTTAAATTTGTCAATATTATATGATTTGAAACTATAAGTGTTTATTCTCCAAATTCAGATGATTTAGTACCATTTTGATGAAAAACATCGTGTACCCCACATATATGCCAAACAGAAATATAAATTGCACTATCTTCAAGACCTATACAATTTATTTTAAGATTAGACCAATTTCCAAGATAAAATTATCTCTTTTACCACAAGTATAGAAAAGCAAACGGCAAAGGATATAAGAATCATGATGATTCAGAATCAGAAGATTCTAATGAATTGGTTGTATAATGAGAATCAACAGATTAAGGTAAGAGGATCCAACTATTATCTGGATAAGTTTCAATGGAGTCAGACTAGATGATGTATCTAACTGATCCAAGTGCGAATATATGTTTCAACAGATGTTGTTTGAAAGCATATCTTAGTTCAACAACACATTGCATGTTTTTCGGGGCATGGGCAGTGAAGTGAACTGAAATAGATTTGTGCTAAAGATATAATTCGATATTGGTCTCATGAAATTCTTTAAAACCATATATTCTTTATCTGATAATGATCTTTTACACACACCCAGGCATATAATGGATTCAAATCACAGATGTAATCATATCGTATTTAATTTTCACACTACTATTAGTTTCAAAACGCTTCTAGTCTATTGACAATTCAAGTTTCAAAACTCATACACAAATTTAAAAACATATTATCAAGATTAGAGCATTCAAAACACTATCGTTTCTCATTTATGCAGACTTTAAAATTTAGATCAAATCAAATTACTTTAAACAATCATATATCAAGGTCTACTAGGGTCATGTGAAATGAACTAATCACTAATGTACTATCATTTCTTCTCTAACTTCAAATGATGTCAAATTTTATATTTTTCACTTTGTTTTGAATTTTTATAAATTAAGAACTTTTTGACTGAAAATTTAAAATGCAGCAATGTAATAAAGCAATAAAAGAAATTAAGAACAAGATTTTCCACGAAAATCTGATTTTGCAAAACATTTATTCGGGATTGATCATACCTATCATTTTGATTAGAAATTCAAACCTGGTACGATCAAATGCCTTGGTAAACAAATCAGCAAATCAGTGTGAACCTTTACCAGCTCAATCAACCTTTTCTCTGCACAATCACGAATAAAATGATATCTAATCTCAATGTGCTTTGTTTTACTGTGCTTAACAAGATTATTAGTTATAGACATTGTAGCATTATTATCAATAAACATAGGGGTTCCTGTAAATTCAAACCGTAATCTCTTAATTGCTGTTGTATCCACAAAATCTGTGAACTACAACTTGCAGCAGCGATGTATTCTGCTTCGCATGTAGAAATGGAGACTATGGTTTGCTTTTTGCATTGCGAGGAAACAAGTCGATTACCCAAGAACTGGCAACCACCTGTTGTAGATTTCCTGTCCAAACAACAACCACCAAAATCAGAATCAGTATAAGCATTAAAATCAAATTTAGAACCATTTGGATACCATAGTCCCAATCTTTGTTTTCCTTTCAAATAACGAAAGATTCTTTTTACAGCTATCAAGTGAGATTCTTTTGGTTTTGCGTGGAATCTGGAACAAATACACACAGCGAACATTATATATGGCCTTGAAGCGGTTATGTACATGAGAGATCCAATCATTGCCCTGTAAAGTCGACAGTCAACATCTTTTCCATCCGGGTCAGAATTTAATTTATGATTGACCGGAATTGGAGTATCATATGGGGTACAGTCCTCCATCTTGAACCGGCTCAAGATGTCTTTGACATACTTGGACTGATGAATAAAGAAACCATCTTCCTTTTGATTTACTTGTAAACCTAGAAAAAATGATAACTCTCCCATCGCTGACATTTCAAACTTCGACTTCATAACACTCTCAAAATCTTTGCACAATCCTTCATTCGTAGAACCAAAAATAATATCATCCACATATATCTGTACCGGTAGGTAATCTCCCCTTGATTTCTTTATGAATAAGGTCGAGTCAATCTTGCCACAAACAAAACATTTGCCAAAAGATGTGTAGACAACGTTTCATACCACGCACGAGAAGCCTGATGAAGACCATAGAGAGTCTTATCTAGCTTGAAAACCATATTCGGATCAAATGGATCTTCAAACCCCGGCGGCTGACAAACATAAACTTCCTCCTTGACCTTTCCATATAAAAAAACACTTTTCACGTCCAATTGAAACACCTTAAAACCTTTATAAGAAGCAAAAGTCAGAAATAGCCTTATAGCTTCAAGCCTCGCAAAAGGAGCATAAACCTCGGTGTAATCAATTCCTTCTTGTTGATTGAACCCCCAAACAACTAATCTTGCCTTATTTCTTACCACGATACCTCGATCGTCACTCTTACATTTAAACACCCATTTTGTACCAATTGGATACATACCCTTCGGAAGATCTACAAGATTCCAAACCTTAAGTTTGTAAAACTGAGCAAGTTCTTCCTACATGGCCTCTATCCAATTGTTATCATTTAAAGCCATTTCAAAATTCTTTGGTTCTACCTGAGAAATAAAACATGAATGTGAGCAATCATCAAGAACACTAGAATCTTTAATACATGTATACAAACAAGTATTGTCAACAATAGAATGTGTTTTCACTCCATCATGCAAATTTCCTATTATATTCGTCACCGGATGATTTTTGAGTTCCTTGATTGATGGGACCTTACGAACTGGCAACACTTCAACTTGAGTTGTATCAGATTGATAAGAAAAATCTTGATTAATTGGAATTTCCGAGTCTAAATTTGTAGGAATCTCCCCCTGAGACTGTGTCGAAGGTAATGGATCATCACCCAACAAAGGATCAACAGAAGAATCTTGAAAGATAGCATTGTCTTCCTCACTCTCAGAATCTTGTGGTCCTGAATAAGAAGCAACATTAGGATCGGGAGCAGAAGTAGAATTTTGAACTGCATTTGGTAGAAAACCATTGTGCTGTACATCCTGACATGAATCATAGATAACAGCAGCTTCTTCAGGAGAAATATCAGAAGGTAAATGAAAAGACTTGAATAAATTTTCATAATCAAATTCCCAATTTGGTCTAATTGCCATTTGAGGTAACGACCTATTTTAACAGTCAATATGGAACCATTCTTCAACTTGGCGCGTCTCTTTGTTATAAACCCTCTTGGTAGTAGAATTTGCAACATACCCCAGAAAAATCCCTTCAATAGCCTTAGCACTGAACTTGGTTGGGACATCTCTAACTTTCAATAGGGTGCAAGGATTTCCAAAAGGTAGTAAATATTCCAGATTCGGCTTTCGATTATTCAGCAACTCGTAGCATGTCTTGTTGTGTCACTTGACGGTCAAGACCCTGTTCAAAACGTGACACGCAGTATTAACAGCCTCAGCCCAAAAAGTAACAGGAAGCATAGAATCTGCAAGCATCGTGTGTGCCGTTTCAACCAATGTCGTGTTCTTTTGTTCAACAAGACCATTTTGTTGAGGAACATATGGCGCACTGAATTCATGATGAATTCCCTTTTGTAGACAGAATAAGCCCATCTTGCTATTCTTAAACTCGCTGCCATTGTCACTCCTAGTTCTTTTGACCTTCAGATTGAACAAATTCTCCAAACCCAGGATTAAGTATTGCACCAACTCAGTGGTTTCAGCTTTAGAAGAAAGAAACTTAACCCATGAAAATCTAGAGAAATCATCCGTTACCACCAAACAGTACAATTTTCCACCAATGCTCCTGATACTAATCGGACCGAACAAATCCATATGCAGCAGCTTCAAAGGAGTTACGATAGAATTCTTCGATTTAGATTTATGTGATTTCTTTTGTTGTTTCCCCTTCTTGCAAGGAATACAATCATCAGGAACAGAGAATTTCATCTTCGGAATACCAAGAACCAGATCATTCATAACAATATAGTTCATCTTCCGATAGTTGTTGTGAGCTAGCTTCCTGTGCCACAAAATAGAATATGATTCCGACGCCTTGGAGAGTAAACAGGTAGGAATTGAATCTGTTGTAGTAGCGACACTCATGTCAAGGACATACGTGTCATTTCTCCTTGGAGCCTTCATGAGAATCCATTCGTCAGGAATAACGAAGCCCGGTTTCAATATATAACACTCAACATCATTGAAATGGAACGAAAACTTCTTGTCACAAACTTGTGATACATTCAAAAGATTGTGTTCAAGCTGCTCCACATAATTCACCTTCTCAAATTTGACTTTGTCATTCTTTAAAGTACCTTAACCAGTTATGTACCCGCCTTTATTACCCACAAAAGCGACATAACCTCCATCAATATTTTTGACATCTTCAAGAAACCGAATATTCCCTGTCATATGTCGAGAGCAACCACTATCCACATACTACGTATTGTTGATAGTCCTCCTTGGTTGTCCCTACATAAACAAAGAAAATCAGTTAGAAATTGGAACCCAAGCCATTGTGGTCTTGGGTCGTCCAGATTGATCAAAATAAACAACTTCAAGCAATTCACAATCAATGTTATCATTAACCTTTGAAACAGAAGTTTCACACTCAGACTTTTTCAAAGAAGACACATTATGCTTAATTCGAAAAACATTGTTTGATATATTTTTATCAGATTCAGAAGTTTCCAAAAGTTTCTTCAATTTTCTGTTTCGTCTTCTCCTTTGTGGTCTAGACAGTTTAACTTCAGGTGGAAAATCTTTTGAAATTTCAACATGTGGAATCTCAAATTTCTCTTGACACACAAATGATTTAGAATTCAATTTATCCTGCTGTTTAAATCCAGAAGATTTAACAAAAGATCGACCAGGCATATTTTTCTCCACATTAGAGGTCAACTTTCCCCCATCTATTCTTTTCAGAATTTGCACCACTTTTGATTGTGAAGGAGCAGTCTTCAATTTTCCCTGGTTCTTATAAGGACAATTTATTAGAATATGACCAGCTTCATTGCAGTGAAAACAAACTCTTCTCTCTTGATGAGTCCTAAAATAAGGGGTTTTCTTGAGTTTGAGGAACCATCAGATGAGTAAGCTTCAGAAGATTGTACAGAACACTTTACTTGCTTCTTTGGAACATAAACTTCTGTAGGTACCTTTGATGAAAGCATCTTTTGATGACCGGCAGCAACAAATCCACTTGACTGTAAAATTGGGGAAAGCTTATGTGTAATAACTTTCACCTTGTCTGGTTCAGTCAGAATGCATCGATCACGAGTAACAGTTTTTACAACTGTTGGTTCATCAAGTTTCACCTTTTTTGGAATACCTTCAACCTTCTTCTCATCAAATACCTCATCCTCAGAATCAGACTCATAAACCATATCCTCACCAGTTACCGAATTCACTTTTAATACTTTTTTTGGATCAATTTCCTCTTCATGTATGATTTCAGGTTCAACCACATAATTTGCATTAAATGGTGGAGTAACAAATCCAATCCCAGCAACTCTCTTAGTAGGATCAGCATTAGCATTAAAATAATCCAATACTACAGAAGAATTTTCAAAATTTTTCAACTTTTATGAAGTTTGATCACCTCAGACTCTTTGTCAGAAATTTCTTTATTCTTTTGAGCAAAAACTTCATTTCGTTTTTCTATCTTAGCATAAGCCATATCTAGATGATAAGCTTGTTCTTTATATTTCAACCCCAGAGAATTTAAGTCTCTTTTCAAAAACTCAATTCTATCGATGCACAAGTTATCATTATCTTTCAGTTTCTGATTAACTGAATGCATCGATTTCATATCACAAATCAAGTTTGTGTTATCATCCATAACCTTTTGCAATTTATCTTTTACAGTAATGCAGTTAGAACAGTAAATATGACAAACAGAGTCTTTTACCTTTGACGGATCAGACATGTCTACCATGAAAACTTTGGCAATCGGAATACTCTCTGAATCAGCACCATCTGAAGCATTTTGTGTTAGAACAATATCATCTCCAGCAACACCTGATGCAATATCAGAATCAATATTCTGCACTTTTTCTATCTCTTCATCAACGCTCGGCACACTTTCACCATCACTCGAACTATCATCATCAGTCGACTCTTCAGAATTTTCAGAATGAATCTCTGCTACAAATGCTTGACTTACCATACCCACCAAATCTTCCAGATGAATACCCCAGTCATAGTTATCATTGTTCTGAGCAACCAGAGCCAATGAAGCAGATGTATGATTAGAATTACCTGATGCACCATATGACTGATTACGATTATGCTGAAAGTTATTTGGCTACTTCTGAGAATCAAACTCAACTTTTGGTTTCGCACATTCTTTAGCAAAGTGACCATAGTTTTATCAAATCCCATGCGTGATCGACTATTGGAGCCAATACACTTTCTGTTAGTCTTTTTCAAGAAATCATTTGCTTGATGCATCAACATAGCCATATTCCATTGGATGTTCATTTCTTTCAGATCAACAGGATCAATCTGTCTGAAATCTTCTTCAATAACCTCAGGATCATGAATTTTCCCTCCAATAAAATTTTCATACGACGCCATGAATGAGGAAAACATAGCCAAATAATCATCAGCAACCTTTTGATTCATATTATGAGTACCAGACGATGAAGACGCTGTTGTTGCAGAGAAACAAGAATGACTAGAATGACTAGAATGAAGAGGAACTCCAGAACACTGTTCATTACACGTATCTTGAGCATCACCCGAAAAAAATGCAACCCCTGTACCAGTTTTACCATAAGTCTTGGCAAAATACATTGAAGGATCTTGTATATGTTCCATATTAGTCTCCTTCTTCTTCATATTCATATCATGCGATTGAATTTTCCCAAGAACCTCTTCCAAAGACACTGATTTATACATGACTTTCTCTTTTATTAAAACTGTATACACATCAAACTTAGATGGTAATGCCTTCAAGAACTTATCGTTAATCTCTTCAGTCTCATACACCATAGAAGCACTCGACAATTCACTCAGCAGATGATAGAATCTTGTAGCAAGATCATCCAAGGATTCATTTTGAAAGTGCTTGAAAACCAAGAATTGCTTATTCAGTAGCTCTTTTCTACTCTTCTTTACATCCAAACTACCTTCACATCTTTTCTATAATGCTTCCCACAGTTGTTGAGAAGACTTGAATTGTTTAAAACTGTGATATATTTCCTTTGGAAGAGACATCGAAATACTTTCCATTGCTTTCTTTTCCCGATCAAACATCAACTTTTCTTATGTTGTCAACGCAGACACCGACTTTGGAACATCATCCTTTCCCATCCACGAGTAAGTCGGATGCATATAACCTTCTAAGATTGGAATCCATAGACTGGTATCGGTAAAGGATACGAACTGATCAAACCGATCTTTCCGATTAGAATAATCAGTAAGATTTAACAACTTCGACGGTTTCTGAGATGTACCAATCTCATTATCATAATTGAACATATTAGTTACTTGAACCATATTTTCCATTTTCCAAAAAAAATTTCCAAGTGTTGAACACACACTACCCTTAGGCGAAGATAGTAAGTTCGCTCCAGATATACTCAAGCGAACTTGATATGAAGCGAACTTAATAAGTTCGCTTAAACCAGAATCCAGAAATCTGATTAAGTTCGCCTAAATACCAAGTTCGCCTAATTTGAGAAAAGCGAATTTGACAAGTTCGCCAGCTAAGTTCACCTGCAGACCAATTCAGCAAGTTCGCTTGCTTCAGCAGAATCAAAATCAAGAACAGCTTCAACTCAAAAACACAAACAAAACTTCACCAAAAATCTTCATAATTCATTGATTTGAAGGAATTAGACAAAATTGAACCACAGGATTGTGTATTTTCTCAATTAGAACCTTTCTATCGGATCAATATATTCAAAATCCACTTCAAAAACACCAAATCAGAAGCAAAATAAGCTTGAAAACTCCATGGAATTGAAAATTTCAAAGATGATGAATTTCTTGTCAATTTGCATACAAAACCGTCTAAAATCACCAAGAATCACGAGCATAAGCTCTGATACCACTTGTAGGTCCACATGGCTCTTCTACGGATCGTTCTCAAGATAAGACGTATTGTTAAAGCGGAGTGCGGAATCCAACCTAATCAACAATTGTATACACATAAGACAATAGAAACAATCACGTAAATAACATTCAAGCTTGTATTCCAATAATCATAGAGTTTACAAACTCAATCAGACAATTCATTAGCTTCTGTTCAACGTTCTGTTCTTGTTCTTTCTGCCGACTCTGTAACCTCTATATATAAACATCTGATCTGTATTAGGCGAACTTAACAAGTTTGCCTCTAACAGACTAAGCGAACTTAACAAGTTCGCCTCTGTTAGACTAGGCGAACTTGATAAGTTCGCCTCTAGCAATACTTGTATAAACACTTTAAGAACATTACATACAAAAACATAAAGACATTAGATCTAAACTATTACAAAGCTTTTGTCATTACAAACTATGTCCTAACAGAAACTACTTGTTTCGGATGAACATTTACAAGTGATACACAGACCTGTCTAAACTACCATCTATCGAAACTACTACTTTCTATTGAACTAGCCTCAATCGAAACTAAGTAGTTTCGATAGCCCAGACTTAAACTACTGAAGCAGTAAATTACATCAAAATGAAATTACAATACTGAAATGACAAATAAGTAAACTAAGCTAACATTGTTCAAAACACAATAATGATAACAACTTAATTAGAATTACATGACTCTACATTGATTGTTGGGTATAGAATTGAGACTGATGCTGTCAATCAAAACTACAGTATCAAAACTACTAGTTTCGGTTGAACATTTGTTCAATCGAAACTAATAGGTTCGGTTAAATATTTGTTAAATCGAAACTAGGTATTTTCGATACCTGTTTTCCAGGCCTGTTTGGCATGTGGCTTGAAAACCAAGGCACATGTGCTTGGCCTCCTATATATAGCAGAATATGTCTTAGGAGTGAGTGTGTGTCTATAGAGGGAATCACCACCCAGGGGGAGCTCACCCTGGGGTGAGACTAATGGTTAGTGTATGATGAGCTTTTATTTTCATTTCAATCAAATAATCATATGTTTTATGCTTTCAACTATATTTTCTTTTTAACTTTTATATATTTTTGTTCGTGTATGTGATTCCCGCACCCGTCTCTACCATTTCTGATTCGAGAGTGATACCGGATCCAGAGATTTCGCCTCTCGATCCGGACTGTTTGCAGATTTCTCTGCAGATCTGTGTTCTTCAGGTATGCTCAGGACCTACAAGTGGTATCAGAGCCATGGTGGCTCTTAATGCTCTCGAATCTGCTCGAAAATTAGAGAAAACCCCGCCATTGAGATGTTAAACATGAAGAAAACAATGTATAGTAGGTTCGTAACTGTTGTTCTACATTTCCATTTTCAAACTCTGAAGATGTAAGGCTCTTGAAGCAATTTTGTAGGATCGGTAAATACAAGATGGTTCTATTCCAGTTGAGATTGGCGGAAACAATCACAACTCAATCAAAGTAAACAAGTAAACACAAGAAGTACTGATAAATGCAATTTGTATTAAGCTTTAATGGTTACAAGATTACAGAGAAAACTCTAAGAAAAGCACTAAGATACAATGACTCTAAGTACTACTTATATAGTAACTTAGAATCAAGACAGACCCTTGATTCTAAGGATCAGATCTAACACAAACCGCTGATCTTGTATTGAAGCTATTCTACGTATAATGACAATAAACACTATAAAAGTTAACTTTACTCAAACGTCGTCTTAGGCATCATTGCTTGCATGCTTGGAGAACAACGTTGTAGTGCTTTATTGTCTGCACCAGTGACATTCTTTCTGCATGGAGTGTGTCAGTGGTGCAACAGAAAGTTGTCAGTGGTAATGGTTGCTTTTGATTTTGCAAGGCTGGTCAGCTGCAAAGTTTGATCTTCATTGGATGAATAACTGTCAGCAGCAGAGTTGTTGATCAGCAGCAAGATGCAACCATTCAAAGCTGCTGATGATTTTCCTATCAACAGCATCAAGTGTTGATGCTGCTGAGAAGCCTATCCGCAGCAACTCTGGTCTTCAGCAGATAAGGCTATCCGCAGCAGATTTGTTCTTCAGCAGAAGAATAAGTATCCGCTGCAGATAAGCTTATCCGCAATAGTTTGTTGGTCAGCAGCAAACTCTGAGATCAACAACATTTGTACTTAGAGAATTTTGTAGCCATCAGTCTTTATTTCTACGAACTCTCCCTAGACTGATTCTACCAAAACTCTCTTACTGCTTTTGTTGCTAAAGCTTTTGCATGTGGCTGACGATTCTTGCAACCACATAGCCTCTTGGGTCCTTGCTGGGATTGTTAGGAGGAAGCTCAGATAGAGTCTTGATATCTTTGCTTGGCATTTTGAAGATAGCCTTGCTTAGACACCTCATCTTCTGTCCTTTAACGTCTGTCAAGGTGAACTCATTTTCTTCAGCATTGTAGGACCAACTGATGAATGGAGAGTGGGATTGGAGAGGTTTTGCATCAATAATTTCATCTTTGCTGGTGTTGAAGTGATGTTTGATCACCAGCAATAGATGTTTCCCACCTTCATTCTCAGGCTCATTGGGTTCACCCAGCTCCATCATTCTTCTTAGATCAGAATCTGGAAGCTGCAATACCTCATCAATAGTTGTATAAATTGATCTTCTTTCTTCTGTTCTTCCCCTAAAGACTTCAAACCTTTGATCTTGAGTGCTGTAAAACTAGTTGACAATTTCTCTTGAGTCTTCTGGTTTGGTAGTAGGTTTGCTTTTCTTCTTGGGAGGTTGTTGATGAGTAGGAGCTGGGTGGGAGGATTTGGACTTTGTGGGCGGAGAGGAGGGAGGTCTAGGATGGAGAGTGGAAGGTTGTTGGATAGAGGAAGTGGTGGATGAGGGAGAAGGCTTGGGTTTCTTTGGTTTCCTTTCTTCTTCTTGATTTACTACCCTCTTCTTTGAGCCTTTCTTCCCAAGTCTTTCTTCCTCTTCCTTTTTGACTTTAAAGTAAAGGGCTTGCAGGTTCATGAAATTCATGGGACCCAGCCTTTTTCCACTTTCTCCTCTAGCCTTTAGGAAGTCAATCATGACCTTCCTTTCTTCATGGGTTCTTTTGTTGAAGGCAATGGTCTTCTTGGTTCCTGTTTGGCTTTTTCTTCTTCTTCAACCCTTTTTTTTATTTCCCAATTGACTCTGCTGACCCATGAAGGCTCTATAGATCTCTTTATTTGATAGTTTCTCAAGGTAGTCTGCATCCTCACCTTGAGAAATCCGAGCTTCTATCCACTCCTCTCTCATTTCTTTGGCTAGCTCAGAATCAGTTATTCTGAACTTGGCCTCTTCCTTCTTATTCTCTATTTCTTCTTCTTCTTTATTAAATCGTTCCTGCAGTTGAAGAGTAAGAGCTTCATCTTCTTGAATTTGATAGACTGCAGGAATCTTGACTTTCAAATCATCCAGCTGTTTGGCATACAGCTGGATCTGTTGTTCTCTGAGGAGAATGGCCGCTTTTCTTTCTTGAGCTTTTCTTAGTTCAGCCATCTCCTCTTCTCTTCTTCTTCTTCTTCTTCTTCTTCTTCTTTCCTCCCTTTCCTTCTTCTCTTTAAATAACTTTTCTTCATCTTCTTCTGTCATAGGTCTTTTCCCCTTGTCTTTGCTGGATGCCTCTGTTTCAGCTTCATGGACCACAACAGCAGATGTAAGAGATGTTGTTGGGATCTCAGCTTCAGCTTCATTGGCATGATGAGGAGTAGACACAGAGGAAGGGGCTACTTCACTCTCTTCCTTTTCCCATTCATTCCCATATATAGCTTTAAAGGCCTCTTTGATATTCTGAGCAGCCACTTTTCTTGACCCTTCTGCTGCGTTCAGTATGACTTTGGTGAGGAGGGAAGGGATAGATCTGAGTCAGAGTCATTCATTGCAGGCGATTCCTCCTTATAAAGAGAAGTCTTGATGAGTTTGATCATTTCTTGACTTTCTAAGGAGTTGATGTTGCAGATGAGTGATCTGAGCTCAAAGACCTTGTGCAGGAAGTCTGAAGGTAGGAGTAAGATCTCTTTGATGTTGATTGAGAGAGAAGATCCATTGCTTAGGAAGAAGGTGAAATCAGAGGAATCAGTGCTCACCCATCCTAGCACTTTCAAGTCCCTGACCATGATGTTGTACAGGAATCTTCGCCAACAAATAACTTCTTCTTCAGTTAAAGCACTGCTCCTGATTAAGTCAAGTCTTCTTGGAGCCAGTCTTTGTTATCTGTTTGAGTACCCAATGATATAAGGGAGGGAGAAGTCACTGGAGGGCATTGATGGGCTTCATGTATAGAGACTTGGTGCCGCAGTTTGGACACTTCAGCCTCTAGCATTGCCACCCTGGCCGTCAATTCCAAATTATGAAGTTTCAGTCTATCCTCATCCACAGTTGTGGAATCCTTGGAGCTGGATGGGGTCTTAGGCCTAGCCTCTGCATCCCCATCACCCTAGTTTTCTTGGCGCCTGAGATTCCTCTTAGTGAAGAGTGTTTCTAAGGAAACATCCTCACTGTTAGTTGTCGTGGTTAGGGTCTTAGTTATGTTATCACTCGGTCAGTTGATGTACCAAGAGTAGTGACAGCCCTTTCCACATTCACTCTATCATCACTCCTAGAGTGAACCTTCTTGGGTGATGAACTTGGGTTGGGTGCATTAGCGGCCAAGTCAATCAATACCTCTGAGATAGTGGTAGTTGGAGAAGGTATATCATCTTGACTAGGTTCCTCTGCACTTAAGTTCAGAGAAGAGAAATAATGATATGGCTCAGCAGGTTGTTCTATGGAATCGGGATGTGATCCTGATCCTAATAGAGAAACTTCCAAGGAAGTCTCTCTAATGGTGTGGCTATCCCTTTTGATATTCTCATCAGAATGTTATGATTCTGAATGAGGGATTTTAGGTTGGGACTGGGCCTGGGAGACAAGAAGAGAAGGAGTCTTCTTGCTCCTTTTTATAGTGTATGTCGTTGCAACTGGGGTCCTTTGTTCCAGTTGAACGATAACATCCAAAACAGATGTAAGTGATTTTTGTACCTGTGCATCCTTAGTAGTTTGCACAGGGGTTCGAGCAATGGAAGCATCTTGTTGTTTAGGATTTGAAGTGGAGGGTGTGGGATCAGTATCAGCTGGGATTGCTGAACTGTCACCCTGGGTACTTTGTATGATCAGCATTGTAGATAACAATAGAACATTGACCCTTGAGAACTTTTTGGAAACAGTTCTCATACTTTGAAAAATATTATTTTTATAACCCAACATGATGTAGATTCTTGCAGGTTTTGAGAGATCTTTTAGTTCCTGGTTGAAAACCTCCTGCAAGAATCTGGGGTATACAAAAAATTGTTGCTTTGCACCCTCTTGAAGGTTATATCTCAAACTCTCAAAGATGAGGTGTGCAAAGTTGAAGTCTAAGCCAGCAACCATACCATGGAAAGCAGAGGCAAGTGCAGAGCTCACTTGATGCCATCCACTTCTCTTCTGAGATATGCATTTTAGAAGAGTGTGACAGAGATACTTCCATGGAAGGCCCATCAGTGCCTTCTCTATTGTGTACTCATTTTGATTTCCAATGTACCCTATGGATACAAAGGTCCTCATGTATTCTTCCTTTGAGTATGAGATGGCTGCCACCTCATCTTGAAGTTGAAGATGTTTTTGGAGAGTAGCTTCAGATATGATGATGTCCTTGCCGTCTACCTTGGCTTTTATTTGGGGAATCCCCTGTTCAGTAGAGTAGACGGCGGTATTCCAAAAATACTCCATATGAGGAATATAAATGGTAGGGTTGACTGTTAGTGCAAAATGTATCTTTGATCGGCACAGAAAGTCGATCATATCATCGAACCCCTCGGACTTCTTTCCTTTGGTTAAATATGCCGTGAGGTTGTGATATGGGGAGAACTTATCATCAGGATTGTTTATGTCTGCCATTTTTGTTGGATTTTGGAGGGAAAGAGGAAGGTTTTGAAGGATGGTTAGGAATGGAAGGCTTTGAATGTTGTGGGGGCTTGAGAGAAAGTGATGGGAGTTAGGGCGAAATTGAATGTGAAGGGGTGGTGAAGAAATTTGATTTGTTCTTATAACGGCAAAGAAGGGAAAAGCAAAATGACTTGTACAGTACAGCCTCATTCACCTTTTTACTGTTACAGCTGTAATACACTATAGCAGTCATGGTAAAGACTGAAAGGAATTTTTACAGCGGGTAAAAGTTAATTTAGACTGCCTTAGAGTTATCCGCAGGAAACTTGTTCCTGCTGATTACTTAAAGCGGTCAGTGGCAAAATATTTGCTGCTGATTATTAAACCTGTCAGTAGCAAAAAAAGATGCTGCTGACTTGTAACTTTTATTTATAACAAAAGACAAACATATTTACAAAGACAAATTTTTAGAGACATATTTTAATCAAAGTTCATCATACCAATAGATTCAACTAAATATCTAAATATAGCTTCATCAAACGGTTTTGTAAACAAATCTGCATATTGCTCATTGGTATGAACTTTGGTTAAAATAATTCTCTTTTTCTCAGCTTGATCTCTTATGAAGTGATACATGATGTCAATGTGCTTTGTCTTGGAGTGCTGCACCGGATTGTTTGTGATTGATATAGCACTTATGTTATCAATGTGAATGAGAGTTGCCATGAAAGTCATCCCATAATCCGACATTTGATTTTGTATCCAGATGACTTGTGCATAGCAACTTGAAGCTGAAATGTATTTTGCTTCTGCTATAGAAGTTGAAACACATGTTTGCTTCTTGCACTGCCATGAAATCAGTCTTCCTCCCAGAAACTGACATCCCCTGAAGTGGACTTTTTGTCCAAGTTGCATCCCCCATAATCACTGTCAGTGTATGCATACAGATTGAACTTATCATTTTTAGAGTACCATAGCCCAAGTCTTGGGGCTCCCTTTAGGTATCTGAAAATTCTCTTGACAGCTTGAAGATGTGAAATCTTTGGAGCTGCTTGGAATCTTGCACAGAGACATACTGCAAACATGATATCTGGCCTTGAGGCAGTGAGATACATGAGAGACCCTATCATTGCACGGTACTGATGTTGATCAGTGTCTTGACCATCTTTGTCTGGAGTCAGCCGATGGTGCACTTGCATAGGGGTTCTTACAGCAGAGCAGTCAGCCATCTTGAATCTTTCCAGAATGCTCTTGACATATTTGGATTGGCTGATGAAGATTCCATTTGGGACTTGTTTGACTTGAAGACCCAGAAAGAAATTTAGCTCACACATTGAGCTCATTTCAAACTTTGAGTGCATCAGGATCTCGAAGTCTTTACACAGCTTCTTCCTTGTTGATCCAAAGATGATATCTTCTACGTAGATTTGAACCAGTAAGATTTCTCCCCCTTCATCTTTGATAAACAAGGTCTGGTCAATGGCACATCTTCTGAAGTTGTTGCTTAGTATATATCCAGACAAAGTTTCATACCAGGCTCTTGGGGCTTGATGTAAGCCATATAGAGCTTTGTCTAGTTTGAACACTTGGTTAGGATGTGCAGGATCTACAAAGCCTAGAGGCTGTTTGACATATACTTCTTCACCAATCTTCCCATACAGAAAGGCACTCTTGACATCCATTTGATAGACCATGAAATTCTTGGATGCAGCATATGCCAGGAAGATTCTGATGGCCTCTAGTCTGGAAACAGGAGCAAAGACTTCATCATAGTCAATTCCATCTTCCTGAGTGTAACCTTGAGCTATAAATCTGGCTTTGTTCTTGACTACAATGCCTCTCTCATCTTGCTTGTTGCTGAATACCCATCTTGTGCCAATGGCAGATTGACCAGGTGGAAGATCAACAAGCTTCCAGACATCCTGTCTCTTGAATTGCAGCAACTCTTCCTACATTGCCTCAATCCAACTGATGTGTTGTAGAGCTTCATCTATCTTCTTTGGTTCCACCTGAGATAGAAAACATGAAAACAAGCATATATTGGCCTCATGAGATTTGCTTCTTGTTAGAACTCCTTGGTGAACTTGGCTAATAATAATTTGTAGAGGATGTTTCTTGTTGACCCTTTGTGCTGGTACCACCTCCAGCTGTATCCCTTGCTCAAGATTGCTTTGATTTTGATTAGTGATTTCTTCATTCATGGTTGAAGAGTCTTCAAGATCAACAGCTACATCAGTATTATCAGCAATGGTATTTGCAGCATCTACAACATTTACCGAAGAGTCTTCATTCAAGTTTTAATTTTCAGACAGGCTACTGCTGGTGACATTAGAGAGTATGGTTCTAGCTTCACTTGCTTCAATGGCTTCTATAACAGACGGAGGATCAATGGATGGTCTTCTCAAACTGATAGAAGATTTTGGAAAGTCCAGTCTGTAGTCAGAGGAGGTAGAAGCAGGTTCTTGAGAAGAGGAAGACTCCATATTTGAGAAGATGAGAGGCTCAAATATTTGGGTGAAGGAGTCTATGTCAAAAAGCCAGTTTGGGCCTTTTCCCTGTTCAAAGACAATGTGTTCTCTGCATTCCACATTGGCTGATTCTTCCACAATTCTTGTTCTTGAGTTCAAAACTCTGTAGGCCTTGGATTGAGAGGAATAGACCACAAAATATCCTTCATCAGATTTGGCACCAAACTTAGGAAGAACCCCGTGTGTGATTAAAATTACGCATGGACATCCAAAAGGTTTTAGAAATCCAATGTATGGAACTCTTTGGAACCATAGTTGTTAAGGTGTCTTGTTGAGAGGCTTGACTATGAGAACTCTATTTTGCACATAGCAGGCTGTGCTTACTGCTTTTGCCCAAAATGTGAGAGGCAGTTTTGAGTCAGCCAACATAGATCTTGCTGACTCAATTAGAGTTCTGTTTCTTCTTTCAGCAGCTCCATTTTGTTGAGGAGTTCTTGGAGCACTGTATTGCCTTTCGATACCCTTGCTCTCACAGAAACAGTTCAAAGTGTGATTCTTGAACTCTGTGCCCTGATCACACCTTATTATCTTCACCTTCTGATTACTTTGATTCTCTACCCTAAGGATGTAGGATTTGAGAATTTCAGCAGTTTCATCTTTAGTTCTCAAGAAGTATACCCATGAGAATCTGGTGTAGTCATCAGTTATCACCAGACAGTATGACTTCTTGCCCATTAACATAATATTTGTAGGACCAAAGAGATCCATACGCAGTAGCTGTAGAGGAGTATCATTTGTATTCAAAGTCTTGGGCTTGTGAGAACTCTTGTGTTGCTTCCCTTTCAGACAAGCAATGCAGTGATCTTCTAGCTGGAATTCTTTATCAGGAAGTCCTCTAACAAGATTGTACTTCACCAATTTGTTGATAGTTTTGATGTTAACATGGCTTAATCTCCTATGCCAGAGAGTTGATTCATCAACCGAAGCTTTTGACAGAAAGTAGGATACATTTCCAGATGGAGTGACCTCATTCATGTCAATCACATAAAGATTTTCTTTTCTCTGAGCAATTAATAAAATCTTTTCTGGAGGAGGTTTGGATAATCCGGGAGATAGTACAAAGCATTCTTTGTCTGTGAAGAGCATCCAATGCTTTTGATCACAGACCTGGGAAACACTCATGAGATTGAAGTCGAATTCTTTGACATAATTTACTTTATCAATACTCATTCTTTCATTTGACATAGTCCCTTGTCTAGTAATAGATCCTCCTTTTGAGTCACTCCCAAAGGCAACATATCCTCCATTGAAGTGTCTGAAGTTAGAGAGGATTGATCTATTGCCTGTCATTTGCCTGGAACAACCACTGTCAACCACCCAAGTGTTATTCTTGTGACCTGGCTGCCCCTGCACATGAGAGAGATCTAGTTAGTGGGAGGAATCCATGAGCTTGCATCCTTGAATAAAATGGTTCTTGGAATATCAGATTCATCATGTGTGCATTCAACCGAACCAATGATGATTCTTGAAGGGATAGAAGTTGGGATCTTGGCTTTCCATTGGTGAGATGGTTTTCCAGTTCTCTTTGGTCTATCAGCAGCTGATGTTGCCTTGGCTGTGGATGGATTTGCTTTATCAGCAGCAGATTTTGCTACTGATGACTTTAGCTTATCAGCAACCGATTTTGTTGCTGTTGAGGAATTCGACTTATCAGCAGTAGATTTTGTTGCTGCTGATGGTTTTGCTTGAGCAGCAGCAGACTTGGTTGCTGCTGAAGGCTTGTTCTTTGGTTTCTTAGGCTTGGCTTGATTACCAACATTTTTGATGGCTACTGATGGTTCAACAACCAATGTATGCTTATCCTTCTTTACCTTGTTGATGGGGGGCTTCTCTTTAGAGGTTCTCATGCTGATGGGCATCTGTTTAGGAGGGGCTTGATGAAGGATCTGGTTAAAGGGATTAAAGTCACAATTTACAGCAAAGTGGTCTGATTCACCACAGATGATGCAAAATTGTTGAGGCTTTGGCAGCTGCTTCCTTGGTGGGGAAAGAGAGTTTCTGAAATAAGTTGCCTTGGCTTCAGAACTCCTTACCTTTCTGTTCTTGTGTGTCTTCTCAAAAGCATGTTGTTTGAGGTTTCTTTGCTGCTGAAGGTAGTTGAAGCAGGTGCTGGCAGTGTGGTTGTATTATCCACAGACAAAGCATGATTTGGCCAGTTTGTCCCTTGAAAGGTAAACATAGTCCTTTCTTTTGAATAGGTCTTTAAAGTTCCAGGGGTGAGCTTTGTTGTACTCAAAGGTGTCTTCTTCCAATGTCTTTTGAACATATGGAATTCTTTCTTCAGGCACATGACATATGTCAAACACCTTTCTTTAAGGCTTTGAGTTGTTGGAGGTTGAAGACTGCCCCTTTTCAACATTTAGCTTCCTTCCTTCTGGAGGATAGTTGATTTTGATTTGGTTGAAAGGCATAGGAACCGGAACAGCTGGTAAAGGGACATGAGCACTTGTTTGAATGACTTCAAGAACAGGCGGTGCTGGTACTTGTACTGGTGATGAGGCCTCCTCAGTTTTAGTGGACTCTGAGCAAGTTGACTCAGACTCAGACTCTGACGAGGTGGTGCATTCTTGCACCGGTGGTTCATGTCTTGAGGGATCAAGATCTCGGTTGGCCTTTTCAAGATTTGAGATATTGAAGCTTGGTTCATGGATGGCAACATAGTCAGTAGGAGGTGCAACAGCTTGATATTGTTCAACATGATACCCCAGACCAGTTTTTACATTGTCATGAATTTGAGCATCCAAAAGTCTTTGAAGCTTTTTGGATGCAAATTCATATTTGTCAACATGAACTTTCTGTTCTGCCAGTTCTGCTCTGGTAGATTTTAATCTAGCCAGTAGATCATCAATCTGAGTTTCAATATTGGTTTGTTCATGTTTTAGTAATGAAATTTGTTGAAGCACTTTCCTGTGACAACGCTCTGGATAGAGTCTTAGTTTGTATTTTCATGTCTGTAATTGTCTTTGTATGTAAGAGTCTTTATGTATTAGTTTATCGAGTTGTATTTACTTTTACATATTGAATGTTGCATTTCTTACTAAGTGTTTTGCGCACTTACATGTGCGCAGGAGAAAGCTCCTGCGTACTTAGCAAGTACGCAAAAATACCTTTGCGTACTTGTTAAGTACGCAAGAGCATTTTGCCCTGCGCACTTGCTAAGTGCGCAGGCATCAGGTCAGGTATAAGTAGGATAGGTTGACAGAAGTTAAGTACGCAGGCATAAACGCAAATACGCAAGTTGTAATCTCAGTACTTCTCTCTGTAACCTTCAAGTGTTTATAATAGAAAAGAACGTTTAAAGTGATTCTCTTGTTGGTTTACTTTGTTTAGTTTGACTCTCCACCTAGTCACGGGCATTCCGCGCCCGGTTCGACTAGTAGACCCACTTGCATGTGACGATCCGCCACACCCGAGGGACCTACAAGTGGTATCAGAGCATTTGCTCCTGATTTCGAGTGTTGTGAGTGAGTTTGGAGAGGTTTTACAAGCAAAAAGAGGTATTTTTGTTGATTTTTGTGATAAAATAGGGGTAGCTCTTGAGCACTATTTTAGAAGTAAAAATCACTCAAAAACTGATTTGTGTTGTGTATTTGAGTGTTTTGAGCATCAAAGGTTAGTTAGAAACAAGTTTCTGACACTTTGGCTCATTTGCATTGATCATCAGACCAATTTTTACCATCTTCGGCGAGTTTCAGGTGACCGGAAAAGTTTGGTGAAAGTTGCTGAAAAGGTGTCCTGCGTACTTACCATTTCTGGCAAAAAGTACAGTTTTGTGCGTACTTACTAAATACGCAAGACTTATCTCCTGCGTACTTATAAGTGCGCAAGACTGAACTTGTGCGAACTTAAGTTATATCTTGCGTACTTACATCTACTCCTGCGTACTTACAAGTATGCAAGAGCAAATATAAATACGCAAGACCATTTCTCAAGTGCGCAAGGCCAAAGTCAAGTGCGCAACTGTGTCTGATTTTTCTGAAAGTTGACTTAGTGTTCACTATGTCGAATCTTCAGAATCTGGGAAACATGTTAAACTATGATAATGAGATCGGTACACCACAGAAACCGCCAAAGTTGCTAAACATAAACGATTATTCTAATTGGAAAGCACGTTTCGAGCACTACATTTCTTATACCGACTCATCGCTATGGATACCAATCCTTGAGGGATATAAGCATCCCACACACATCTATCTTGATGATGAATTGCCCAAGCCTATTTCTAAACTCGACGAGGAAGAAAAGAAAGCATATGATCGAGAGAAGAAGGCACTTGGTTCGATCACTATGGCATTAAACTGGGAATTGTTCCAAAGTTTCCGAGGGTATGACAATTCTAAGGATCTCTGGAAAGCTTACAGGAGAGATCTGGAAGACCCCAGATACAAGACCCTTCTATGTATCATGGGACGACGTCTACATCCAAGTCATCTGGCACTGGAATTGCCCTATTCACTGGAAATCCTACTGAAGAAGACCACTCAACTGGGTGTGGTGGTCATGCTTGCTATGCTTCAGGGTCAGGGTTGGGGTCTCATCATCAAAATACCTCAAGAAATCCTCCTGCTACGTCTTCAGCTAACAACTCAGCTATAGCCAGAATAGCTGAAGATCATGTAGCATTATTCTCATCTTGTATGCATACATATGAAAATTTCATAGGTGGCAAGCTTACTGATCCAGAGACGATTGAAGAAGATTTTAATCAAGTGGATCCTGATGACATGGAGGACATGGATATTCAATGGAATATGGCCATGCTTTTGAGGAGAGCCAAGCGTTTCCTGAACAGAACAGGAAGAAAGTTTATTGGCGGGCATCCTAATGCCAAGGTCGGGTTTGACAAATCTAAGGCCAAATGCTACAAGTGTCTGAACTATGGACACTTTGCTCGTGAGTGTCAGAAAGACAGAGCACCTGCCTCTGGTTTTACCCGACCCAGCTAAGGAAACAGCCATGGCCAAAACAATCCAAACCACCACAATCAAAGCCAAGGTGGAACGTCCAATGCACTGGTAGCCCAACAGGATGACAACTTTGATTGGGGCGTTCATCTTGAGGATGCCATCATCGCACAAACACATGTTGGTCTCATGGCTGAGATCATGGAAATGATGGAAGCAGAGAGAAGGGAATCTTCTACGGCCGACCTAAAAGAGTCTACTACTGCTGCTACAGGGGAAGAGGAGGAAGCTGAAGGAAAGGAAGCTTCTATAGCTGAGAAAGAGGGATCGACTGTTGTTGCTCTCATGGCCATTGGAGAAGCAACAAGTTCATCTCATGAGGTAGACTCTAATCCTTTTTCTGTTGTTTCATGTTCTAAGTGTCTAGGGCTAAAACTTAAAAATTATAAGCTCCAAGACAAAATCGAACCCCTAAGTATGGCAGCTCTAAACTATAAAGAAAACGAAAAACGTTTTAAAGAGTCTATTGAAACGTTGAAAAAGGAAAAACGTGAGTATTCTTTAAAAATGAGTGATCAACAGCTTCACTTGGATATTGCTTATAAGGGGTTAGAAAAACGGAACAATGAAATCAACAAACTGCAAAATGAGATCTTGCAGTTAAAATGCACTAATGAGAAGTTGAAAAACTCTCGCTTTGTGGTGGAACACTACGAATCTGTAGTGAGACAATTGAATGGGTTAGGGCTGGGTACTAATACCATTCCTCCACCAGTGAGCGGGAAGTTTGTCAATAGCTTAATAGACATTGATCTCACTTGTCTAGATGAGTCCTCTGATAAGGATGATTCCCCTAAAAAGGATGAATCATCAAGTAAGGCTAACTCCACATCTAGTGAGGAGTTTGTTACTGCTTCTGAAGATGGGTCGGTTAACTCTTGCCCTGAAGGAGTAGTATCTGAGGAGTTGTTGACTGAACAAAAGGTAAAGAAAAACGTTATCACTAATGGTGATAACTGCATTTTAACTGAACCCGACATCATTGAAACAAATGATAAACTAAAGGTAATGCTTTACGGGGGGTATAAAAGTCTTAACTAAGTAAAGAAAGAGGCTTTTTCAGCTCACTATGGGCTTGGGTATAAAGAAAATTTGGAAAAATATTATACTCACAAAAACCAAACTGTAAAGGTTCAGACTAATGTTCATAAACCAACTCCTCCTTCTCATAATGCTGAGTTATCTAAGGCCAGATCTAAGGAGCCTTACAAGAGAACTTATGTAGACAAGAGGAACTGTTTTCACTATGGCTTGGTTGGTCACATTTTTGTGAACTGTCCTTCTAAGAACCAAGGGAAACGGCCTGTTGTTTCACAACCAGCTGTTATCCCCAGGTCGCCACCAGTGAAACCATCTCCCAAACATCCAAAGCAAAATATGGTGAAACCACCAGTCAAACCGATGGTAAAGCCTAAGATCATATCTGAAGCTAAACCATCTGTTCCAAGAAAGGTAACGCAACCTGCTGTACCTCGTGTATCTACGTCTGGTAGTACACGTACTGGTAAGAAACCTGTGGCAAGACTCTTTAAGCCACAGAGGAGGAGACGGAACAAGAGGTTGAGAAAGCTTGAACAGCTGACTTCCGTTCAATCAGGTGAAGCTTCCACAAGTTCACCTGCTGTAGTTGACCCAAAGTCTCCTGTTCATGTTAAGAAACATAAGAGATCCTGGACTGCCAAATCCAAAACTTCTCAATCTCCTAGTTCTATTTCTTCTAAAGATTCATCAATTTTGAACAGTCATCAATACTGTGAGTTAAAGGAAGTAGTTTATTTTGAAAAGGATGGACGACCCAAGACCACAATGGCCTGGGTCTCCAAAACTAACTAATTCTTTTGTGACTCGTGCAGGGATGTTCGAAGGGTACTATCTCTAACCGCTGGTATGTAGATAGTGGATGTTCCAGGCACATGACAGGAAACATGGCCCTGCTTCAAGACATTAAACCATTCAGAGGCGGCTATGTGGCCTTTGCCGGAGAAAAAGGCGGCAGCATCACGTGTCAAGGCGTGGTTTCGAACGGTTGTGTCAGCTTTGACAATGTCAAGTTCTGCGAGAAGCTGAAGCATAACCTGTTGAGTGTCTCCCAAATGTGTGATAAGGAGTACTCGGTGATGTTTGACAAGTCAGAATGCCTAATTCTCAAACCCGGTTTTGAAGTTCCGGAAGATTGGATCCTGATGAGAGCGCCAAGAATAAACGACACCTATCAGATCGATATGAGCGTGGCAACAACCACCTCATCAGTTCCTACATGTTTGCTTTCTAAAGCGACAGAGCTTGACTCCATCTTGTGGCATAGGAAACTCGGACATATTTCGTATCGTAAAATGAATCATCTTGTCCGAAACGGTTTGGTAACCGGGGTTCCTAAGCTGAGGTTTACCGTTGCAGATGACTGTATGCCTTGTAAAAGGGCAAACAGCAACGGAAGTCTCACAAGCCCAAGCTCCAAAACTCTATTGATACCCCTTTGGAGCTATTACACATGGATCTGTTTGGCCCCATAAGTATCAGGAGTATTGGAGGTAAGTCGTTCTGTCTAGTAGTAACTGATGATTTCTCACGTTTTTCTTGGGTGCATTTTTTAGGTACTAAAGATGAGACTGCTGATATTCTTCAATATTTGATCCTGAGCTTGGAATCTCTTTGCAAGCTGAAAGTTAGAAGAATTAGGAGTGACAACGGAACTGAGTTCAAGAATAATTTGATGGAGCTTTTCTGTCTCAAGAAAGGGATCCGTCACGAATTCAGCGCACCATACACGCCTCAGCAGAATGGAGTTGCTGAACGGAAGAATGGAACACTGATTGAGACTGCAAGGACTTTGCTGTTGGATGTAAAGCTTCCTGTCACTTTCTGGGCAGAAGCCGTTAATACAGCTTGTCACGTCTTAAACAGAGTTCTGGTTGTGAAGAGGCACAACAAGACTTGTTACGAGTTGATCAACAATCGACCTCCCAATCTTGATTACCTAGTTCCTTTTGGTAGTCCTTGTTCCTTGTTGCTAAAGTACAAAGACCGCCAGTCTAAGTTTCATGCAAAAGCAGTGGAAGGCATCTTCTTAGGATACGTTGCCAACTCGCCTTGCAAGAGAGTGTACAACATAGGAACTCGTACTGTCAAGGAATGGTTTGAAGTGGATTGTAGTAAACACATCATTCCACCCGAACCAACAGGTCCAGCTTGGGGTTTTGATTATGATGCGCTATTCAAGTCATTCAATCTTCCTGATATATCTGCAGATGACGCCGCAAATGTTTATGAATTATTGGGTGGCGGCGATGACTCCAGTTTCTCTACTCGTGCTACGGTATCGATTGTAACTCCTGATTCCAATCCTGCATCTGCATCTGGAACTCATGACAGTGATAACAATGAAGATGTTCATATTGTTGGAGATGACGCTCAAGCCAATCCTCACACAACTGTAGGAAATGACGCTCCAGCTGATCCAATTAACATTGAATCTTCTTCCTCTGGAACACAGGAAATGGGGGAGTTAAGCACGAATCTTGATCCAGAAATCCAGGAACCAATTGTACTAGAGACGAGAGTGCATAGGAATCATCCAATCGACAACATTATTGGTGATCCTTATGCCGGCGTTCAGACTCGTCATCGAACCATCAATGAGAACACCAGTCTTTACACGGAGATACTTGACACTGGTGTCATGGAAACATGTCTGCATGTTGCATTCGTGTCCCAGTTAGAGCCGAAGAATGTGAAGGAGGCTCTCACTGACAACTGCTGGATTGAGGCAATGCAAGATGAATTGTCTCAATTCCAAAAGTTGCACGTGTGGGATTTGGTTGACTTGCCAAAAGGCTTTCAACCAATTGGAACCAGATGGGTGTTCAAATGCAAGACGGATGATCGTCATGTTGTTGTGAAGAACAAAGAAAGATTGGTTGTTCAGGGTTTTTATCAGCAAGAGGGCTTGGATTACACGGAAGTATATGCCCCAGTTGCTAGAATTGAGGCCATTCAACTGTTCTTGGCTTATGCCACTTATGTCGGCTTCAAGGTATATTAACTTGATGTGAAGAGTGCTTTCCTTTATGGTAAAGTTCATGAAGAGGTCTATGTCACTCAATCTCCCGGCTTTGAAGATCCGCATAATATCAATAAAGTGTACAAGCTCGACAAAGCACTTTATGGTCTTCATCAAGCACCGCGGGCATGGTATGAGACATTGTCTAAGCATTTACTGTCTAATGGTTTCGACCGTGGACAGATTGACTTGACCCTCTTCATTAGGAAAGCAGGAGGTGACATTCTTCTTGTACAAGTATACGTCGACGACATTATCTTTGGATCTACCAATGAAGGGATGTGTAGGGAATTCGAGCAGGTGATGAAGTCCAAATTTGAAATGAGTAATATGGGTGAATTGTCGTTCTTTCTGGGCCTGCAAGTCAGTCAAAGAGAGGATGGCATTTATCTACATCAAACTAAGTATGTGCAGGACATCTTGTCAAAATACAAGATGAATGATAGCAGTACTTATGGAACACCTATCCTAGTCAATCATGGTATGCATCCTGACAAAGATGGAAAGGATGTAGACAACAGATTGTATCGTGGGATGATCGGATCACTTATGTATCTCACAGCTTCAAGAGCCGATATAATGTTTGCTGTGTGCTTGTGCTCAAGGTTTCAGTCTCAACCGAAGGAGTCACATATGATAGCCGTGAAGAGAATTTTCAAATACTTGAAAGGGAAACCCCGATTAGGTCTTTGTACTCTAAGCAGCAGTCATTCGACTTCAAAGCCTACACTGATTCAGATTATGGCGGTTGTAACCTTGACAGAAAGTCAACTTCTAGTGGATGTCAATTCTTAGGAGACAGACTGGTCTCCTGGCAGTGTAAGAAGCAGTCAACGGTTTCTGTATCAACTTGTGAAGCAGAATACATTGCTGCAGTGAGCGGTTGTTCTCAGATACTGTGGATTCAGCAGCAGTTGAGAGACTACGGCTTAAACTTCACTGGAACTCCTCTATTCATTGACAACAATGCCACAATGTCCATCACAAATAACCCGGTGAAACATTCCAAAACTAAACATATAGAGATTCGCCATCACTTCATCCGTGATTGTGATGAAAAGCATTTAATTGAACTTGTAAAAGTTCACACAGATGACAATCTTGCTGACCTTTTCACAAAGGCATTTGATCGATCCCGTTTTGAGCATCTTGTCAACTTGATAGGAATGTTCAATCCTGAGTGAAAATTAATTTTTCTTAGTTCAATTCAATTCATGGAAGTTAAACTTTATTTCCTTTTAAATTTTCTGTATAGTTCTTTTAAGTTTCAAAATATTTTACAAAAACAAAAACAAAAATAGAAAATAGAGAAAATTTCAAAGTTAACTTGAGAAAAGAGGAAATGATAGTACATCAGAAATGATCTAAACGTCACAGACTGCTCATATGGGAAATGATTGCGTCATGCTTACTTAATTGTTTAACTTATTATGTTTTAATCTGCTTATTTACAAGTAATTTAAATTGTCAGTAGGCTGTATGCGTCTTTGAATCACTAGTAGTGTGGAAACTAAATCTAAATTACAACTGTGATTTGAACCCATGTTTGCAAGTGTGTGTGCGTAAAAGAATAGAAAAGATCATTATCAGATATAGGATGTTAGATTTTGGCAATAATTTTCTTTTGAGGTCAGTTTCGGGTTATGTCGTTAGTACAATTAATGCGGTTCATCTCACTGCCCATACTCACAAGTATGTAAGGAGAGATTGAATCAAGACATGTCTCTACATTAACCGTTGAGCATGTATTCACCCTTGAATCATTCCTGATTCATTGAAATCAAATCCAGATAAAAGTTGGATCCCCTTACCTTATTCAATCACCATATATATTATCCTGAATCATCATCCCATTATTCAATGTAGAAAATCATATGAAACCAAGACAACTGAATCACTCGATTCTGAATCTTATGATTCCTGATAATCATTATGGATTCTGCTTGATTTTTCCTGTGCTAATAGATGTAACTTCAGTCTGAAAATTTAGAAAATCATTGGGAAAATCTTAGATGCCTTGAGATAATGCAATTTATATTAGCATAGCATATCAGTGGGGTACACGTTGTATATCTTATAAATAATACCTTAATACACAAGAATGTGATACAAAGATGCTTATAGTTTCAAATCTTATAATATTGTCAACTTGAATTACTTGTGTATATGCTTATTACGTATGAATAAATAGTAATCCATGACATGATCCCATATTCTTTGATGTTTATTTTGTATCGTTTTTTGCTAAAAGATAGCCTGATATGATCCTCTGCTCGTGTCTTTGATCAAAAATAGTTTGTCTGAATACTTATATATTTCTATGAGAAAAGATCAAAAATATTTTAAGTTTATGCATAGTTCAACTTTATTTAGAAAAGCCAAAAATATTTTTGTTTAACCTTCCTGAATTGATTTTGAATCCTCTTGATTGAACGTTTTTATCTGGTTCGTTATTTGACTTAAAATCTTCATAATTTGAGTTGAAAGTGTGCGCACATAAGGGTCTCTGCGTACTTGATAAGTGTGCATGAGGTAAACCCTGCGTACTTAACAAGTATGCAAGACTTAAGTCATGCGTACTTAGTAAGTACGCAAGAGTTAAGTCCTGCGCACTTAGTAAGTACGCACGACCACTATGTCTTGGGTATAAATACAGGACTTAGAAATTTTTTAGAGATTATCACCTTCAAACTATTTCTCCTGTGATATTCCCCCCGAGCATTTTCCTCAAAAATTTCGAGTGTTCCAACCAGATTTTTAGTCCCACTCATTGTTTAATCATCATCTAACATTTACTTGGTGAGAATCTCGGTCTGTATCATCCATTAAATCCCAAGTTTTCGACCTATTCAGCAAGGGTTATGAGTGTGAAATTATTGACCTATTTTGGTGTTCTAAATGCAAATTAAGACCTAAAACTTGTTAATAATCACTAATCGAAACCTATTGACTCCTAATTTGTCCTTAACATGGTTTGATTTTGGCCTTGACCCTCGATTGACCGTTGTTTCCACTGGGTCGTCTTCTAGGTCATAACAATTGACGGGTTTAGCAGTTAGTTGCGGTGGATAGTGGTACCATTGGTCTTAATCAAGTATTTCGACCTTGTGGTGACCATAATCCACGACAATGCCTCTCTTCTGATTGAAAGTTGAAATTTCTGGAATTTTGGCCAAGTGCGTTTCCTGCGCACTTAACAAGTACGCACGAAGCACTTCATGCGTACTTGTTAAGTACGCAAGAACAAACTCCTGCGTACTTGCTAAGTACGCAGGACCAACACTTAGCAAAAATTCCTAAGTCTGAAATTCACTTCATTGAGTAACTGCTATACCGAGTCATGTTTATCCATTTCCAATGATACGTGTTGTTCTGATTATGTTTTCTGTGTGTTTTTGCAGATCATGGCTCGGGCGTTTTCTAACGAATTCAACCTGTTAGCTAACACTGAACCAGAATGGAAGGGTACTGCGTTGCAGTACAAAGACATAGTTGATTTCTTGAACCATTCAAGAATCAGCTACGCCATTTCTGCTGACCCGATCGTGTCAAGACCCTATCTCGAACAATTCAGGGAAACGGCGGAGCACGACTGCACGGTATCCCCCAATGTCATTAGGGCTACCGTTGCTGGTCAGGCTATTGCTTTTTCTGAGGATACCATAAGAAGGGTCCTGCAGTTCAGAGACCTTGCTACCGACCCGACAGCCTATCCAGACTACTTTGTGGATGGGTGTTGGAGGCAACGAATGGGATACGTCGGAGCAAGGGACTATGCTTCTTATAAAAAGATGTGGGTATTAGACCAATGGCGGTATTTCGCCCACGTCATGATCGTGTGCATCTCGTCTAGGAAAGCTGGGAAAGATGCCATGGGTCATGACCTTGCAGCAGCCATGGTCGGCCTTTCTCTCAACAAGGGCTACAACTTCTCTCGCTACATCTTTAAGGCCATCAATGACCAGATCAACATAGCGGAGAGGTTTCGGTTCTTGTTATACCCTCGGTTTGTGCAACTTTTGATAAATGACGCATTGCCAAACCTACCTGCTATAGGGGAGAGACTGCAAGTCAAGCGGGTGGACAAAAGAGTATTTGCTCAATTTCTGAAGCCAGGCAGTGTAGAACATACCCCTGTGCACACAGAACTCTTTGGCCACCTTCTAAATGAAGCATATGTGGCACCTGAAGAGTGGAGATGGTACAGCCACGACTCGGAACCTGAACTGAGTGAACATTCCGATGAACAGCAGGAACAACACGATGAGGAAAATGATAGTGATGATGGATCATCTGAAGATGGAGACGACGAAGGCGGTAATGGTGGTGCTGAGGAATCCGATTCAGAAGCAACAGAATCAGATTCTTCTGATTCCGATGACGCACCATCACAGGCACACCCCAGGAGATCGGCACAGGTAACCCTACCTGAGTCGTCCTCCAAAAAGAAGCGACAAAGCTCGAGCAGTGATTATGAGCCAACATCTGACTCTGACGCTGCTCTACAAAGACAAAGACGATAGTGTGTTCATAAGAACAGAGGAGATAGGCAAGAGGTTGCTATCCCCAGGGTAGTAGAGGTCCCGACTGTGCAGCAAGTACAAGTTCCAGCTACCAGACCAGATTCAGCCTCTACCCCACCAGAACAGCAGTTATACCAAAGGAGGAGAAGGCCACAAGTTCAAGATGATGTGGCAGTCACGACAGTCACAGAGGAGGTTCCTGTGACGGTGACCCTCCCTACAACATCCGTCCAGGTGGCGGTAACTACTCCAATTGTTACGGAGTCTGTCACCATCACCCCTACCATAACACCCGCTCCCATCATCTCATCCCAAATCCCAACACCCACCATTGATCCTCCAAGTCAACCCTTCACTTATGAAGATTTCTCACAAGGGTTTGACTTTGGTACCATCTTCTCCTCCCCTATCCATATTGCCGAAGCATCATCGTCTAGGCATCCTGATCCGAATGAGGCAAGGATCGATGTGCTAGAAACCTAAGTTGCTGGACTGCTGAAGACTATTCAGAAGTCAAAGGAGGAATCTGATGCTCAACAAGCACAGATTAATTCACTGGCCGATGAAGTTAGGATTCTACATAGCCAGAGAACGGGGACTAATGAGCAACTGAAGAACGTAATGGCACAGAATGAGCTGTTAATGAAGACAAATGAAATGATTCTAGGCCACAGAACGTTACTTGAGCTAAGGCTGGATTTACAAAGAAAAGAGCACGAAGCGATAGTCAAATTAATTGCAGAACTGACCAAGAAGCTTGATGCTCAGGGGGAGAAAGAGAAAGAGAAAGAGAAGGAGAAGGAGAAGGAGAAACAGAAAGAGAAATAGAAAGAGAAAGAAAAGAAATCCACTGGTGCTGAGCCTTGTCATCCAGTCGACTTGACTAAGGATGACGATAAAGACAAGGATCCTGAAGCCGGTTCTAGTGGAGGTGAGCACCAAGCTTTGGCAATTGTGCCCATCTATGCTATTCCAATGGCTAAGGGGAAGTCTACTCAGCAAGAGGGTGGTGATACCTCTGGTGGTGGTGGTGGTGATAAAGGGAAGTCAGCAGCCGAGGTGCTCAAGGACTTATCTGATGATGAGATCCTTTATCTTGAGCCTGACTATTCCAAGGAAGCACAGATCGATGCTCTCTTTAATCTGGAAGAAGGAGAGATCGACTCTGGTGATGACTGGAATGATGATGATGAAGACGTGGTGATAGAGATTCCTAAGGGTGACGGGGAAGGAGAGTACGAGCTAGAAGATGGAGAGATCTTTGAAGTTCCATCCTTCGACGCTCCGCTCGACACAGGTTCAGTCAAGCAGGCTAGTAATGTAGAAGCCTCGACTGAAGCCTCCCAGTTGACCCTGAACCTGTGGACCCAGAGGCACCGAAAGAAACAGACATGCCTTCTACCTCATCAAAGGGTCCAGCTCCTGTGTGGCAAAAGACGTCTATCATAGACAAACACAGAGCAACAGGGATGATCTTGGCTGTAAGGTTCGAGGAGGACAAGCAGTTGTTCGCCATCAAAAGATCTGGCGGGGTTTAATACTTGAAACCCACCAGTGAAGTGTTCAGCTCCTTGCCCAAATACGACCTTGTGAACCTAGCAAACCGAGAGCTACTGGTAAGTGTAATCATGCAGTAGCGATGGGTTTGTGGGTGGTTCTGCAGCGTGAAGCAAGATCTGGGAACTTTGAAATGTTTAAGCCTCAGGTGCCCAAGAGAGTCAAGGATAAGCACGTTGTGCATCCTGTGACTAAGAAGCACTTAAAGAAATTGGTATACAAGCCAGTGCGATGTGAAACTAAGATTCCCCTGAGCAAGTTATCTCATGATATTCTTGGTGACATGTGGTACTGGTACATAGATCCAAAGACGGGCGAGGCTATGATTATGGGAAAGGGACGTTCCAAAAGTGGGAACATAGTGCCAAAAGAACTAATCAGAATATTTGATGAAGTCCGCCTCATCAACTTTTCTGTGAAAGATCTGGAGGTACTAGCTGATAGGTATTGTGTCCACACGGACGAATGGACAAAGCTCCTTGCTTCTAAATATGACAAGGTGATCAAGTTCTACCTTGAATACAAGAAGAAGATGGAAGCTAAGGATGGACAGCTGTGAAGACTGAAGATTGAAGACTGAAGACGATGAAGATCCCGAGCTGTTGTCAAGGGGGAGTTTGTTGAAGCACTTTCCTGTGACAACGCTCTGGATAGAGTCTTAGTTTGTATTTTCATGTCTGTAATTGTCTTTGTATGTAAGAGTCTTTATGTATTAGTTTATCGAGTTGTATTTACTTTTATATATTGAATGTTGCATTTCTTACTAAGTGTTTTGCGCACTTACATGTGCGCAGGAGAGAGCTCCTGCGTACTTAGCAAGTACGCAAGAATACCTTTGCGTACTTGTTAAGTACGCAAGAGCATTTTGCCCTGCGCACTTGCTAAGTGCGCAGGCATCAGGTCAGGTATAAGTAGGATAGGTTGATAGAAGTTAAGTATGCAGGCATAAACGCAAATACGCAAGTTGTAATCTCAGTACTTCTCTCTGTAACCTTCAAGTGTTTATAATAGAAAAGAACGTTTAAAGTGATTCTCTTGTTGGTTTACTTTGTTTAGATTGACTCTCCACCTAGTCACGGGCATTCCGCACCCGGTTCGACTAGTAGACCCACTTGCATATGACGATCCGCCACACTCGAGGGACCTACAAAATCTCTTTCTTTAAGCAGTTAATTTTTTCTTTATAACTGTTTTCTACTTTTGTGAATTCAGATTTCATTTGATGAAACTCTTCATTTTGATCTATAAGGTTTTGATTATGCTTTCTGTAGCCTAACACCTTATCAATACAAGCTTGGGAACAGAGATGTTCATATACCTGAGGCGGTATCTTAGTTGTGTCTGCCATAAGAGCTTGGTTGTTAGCAGGCAAATCTTCATACTGGAAGCTCCAGTCAAAGTCAGAAGTTCCAACGGCTGCACAAGCTGCAGTTTGAGCTGGAGGAGTAGCTTGTTGATGTTGTTGTGTTGGTTGGGCTTGGTGAGCTTGTCTTGATTGAGGGGTTGCTGGGTTTGCCCTAGGTTCCTTGCATTCTCTAGCAAAATGACCTAGTTGGTTACAGTTGTAACATCTTAATTTGCTTTTATCCAAGCCAACTCTAGTGTTGGAGTTGTTACTTGGAATGGGTCTTTCGGTTCTAGAGTAGAACCTTTTTGCTCTTATAGATAGCATGGCATACGAGTGTTGTATGTCCATTTCTTCTAAGTCATCTGGATGGAAGCATTCCAGATCCTCCTTGATAAAGGACATGTTGCTTGAGTTTTCAGAAACAAAAGCAGCAGAGGTTGAGGTTTGAGGAGGAGCTTCTAGGAGAAATGGTGATGTGTTTGTTTGAGAGGTTGGAGTTTAGGGATGAGTGATGATGGGAGGATAATAGTTTCTTGAACTAGGTCCTGAGTGGTCAGAATGGAAGGAAGAAGAGGTGGTGGTGGATGTTGAGGCTGTTTGGTAGCTTGAGCTTCTTTCTTCTGCCTGAATCATCTCTAGCTCATAGGTTTTTAGCATTTCAAAGAGTTCAGTCATCTGGAGAGTCTTCAGATTTTCAGTTCTTCTGATGGACACTGTGTAGAGTGTCCAGCAACTCGGTAGAGACCTGATGAACTTCTTGAGAATATCTTCATTCTCCAGCTTTACCTTTGAGCACTGCAGCTCACCTACAAGATAGGTAAATCTGTTATATAAAACCGTTAGAGACTCACCTTCCTTCTAGACGAAGTTTTCATATTGCTGCTTCATGATGTCTTTTCTGTTTTCTTTCACATCTTCTGAACCAGAAAACATCTTTTCAAGAGCCTCCCATAGCTCCTTTGCAGTTTTATAACCTCTGAAGTTATGAGAAACTTCATTTGGTAAGCACATCTGGATGGCTCCCAAGGCTTGAAGTCTACCTCCGTTTTCTTGATGTCTTCATCAGAGTATTTGGAGGGTTCTTTGGGAACCAGTGCACCTCCAGAATCAGCAGAGGACACCATGGGTATGTATGGTCCATCTTTAATGGATTTCCACATCCCATATTCCTGATAGAAGAAGAAGCTTTCCATTCTGTTCTTCCACGTATCGTAGTCTTCCCCAGACACCAGTCTTGGTGGTCTGTTGATGCTTCCAATATCTTCAAATCCATTGTTTTGAGCCATTTTGTTTTGATTTGTGATAGTGTGAGACTTTATCAAATAGAGTTTAGAATAGAACCGAAGAATGATTAAACAAGTGTGAGTTTGTTTAATCTGTGAGCCAAAGCTCTGATACCACTTGTAGGATCGGTAAATACAAGATGGTTCTATTCCAGTTGAGATTGGCGGAAACAATCACAACTCAATCAAAGTAAACAAGTAAACACAAGAAGTACTGATAAATGCAATTTGTATTAAGCTTCAATGGTTACAAGATTACAGAGAAAACTCTAAGAAAAGCACTAAGATACAATGACTCTAAGTACTACTTATATAGTAACTTAGAATCAAGACAGACCCTTGATTCTAAGGATCAGATCTAACACAAACTGTTGATCTTGTATTGAATCTATTCTACGTATAATGACAATAAACACTATAAAAGTTAACTTTACTCAAACGTCTTCTTAGGCATCACTGCTTGCATGCTTGGAGAAGAGCGTTGTAGTGCTTTATTGTCTGCACCAGTGACATTCTTTATGCATGGAGTGTGTCAGTGGTGAAGCAGAAAGTTGTCAGTGTTAATGGTTGCTTTTGCTTTTGCAAGGCTGGTCAGCTGCAACGTTTGATCTTCAATGGATGAATAACTATCAGCAGCAGAGTTGTTGATCAGCAGCAAGGTGCAACCATCCAAAACTGATAATGATTTGCCTATCAGCAGCATCAAGTGTTGATGCGGCTGAGAAGCCTATCCGCAACAACTCTGGTCTTCAGCAGATAAGGCTATCCGCAGCAGATTTGTTCTTCAGCAGAGGAACAAGTATCCGCTGCAGATAAGCTTATCCGCAACAGTTTGTTGTTCAGCAGCAAACTCTGAAATCAGCAGCATTTGTACTTAGAGAATTTTATAGCCATCAGTCTTTATTTCTACAAATTTTCAGACCTGGGTTGGAGGTACCGAAGTAGCTGAAGGTTGAAGATGCTCAATCAAAACTAGGTGGCAGCTGAACATTTTCTATCATAACTACTAGTGTTGTCCTAAATCAGAAGTAGAAGACATCGAAGCTAGGCTGTCGAAACTAGGCCATCGAAACTATTAGTTTCGGTTGAAGAATCTCCTATCAAAACTATTAGTTTCGATTGAATAATCCCTCTATCGAAACTTCTTGTTTCGATACTGTCTCTACCGAAACTAGCCTTATTTCGACTGAAGTGGAGTCTATCGAAATTACAGGCAGAACTGTCCAAATATTCTCCAAGGTATTAAAAAAAGTATTTTGGAAAATTTCTTGGATAAATTTTTAACAGGATATTGTATGGAAGGAGGGGAGTTTTGGAAGAAAACTTAGAGACAACCTTTTCGGTTTTTTAAAAAATTTCGTTTCTTCGACAATATACATGATGTTCTGCCTGATTCAGCCGTAATTCCTTTGATCAAAGTTCAAGTTTGGGCAGCGGGTAGCAAAGTCAAGCATATTTGTGACATACCGGATCATTGGTTGTTGATTACATGGTGATTCGATCCCTTATCTTTTGCCTAGAAATAGGAGGTTCTACACTTCAGGGGGAGAATTACCACGAAAGGCTTCAAATTATCAATAGAGTTATGAAGATGCAAGACAAAGTGAGCCTTCGCTTGAAATTGACCTTTTTTAGGGGGAGAGAAGGCAAAAGTTGATCAAGTGTTCGTGAATGTCAAGAATCTTTGTAGAAAGATGGTTATTTACTGCTAAATACTTGGGATTCAAACCTTTATCAATTGCCTACAAGATAGGAGGGTCTACACTTGAGGGGGAGAATCACAACGAAAGGCATTAGATCATCAGTCAATCTATGAAGACGAAAGACAGAGCCGGAAAAGAATTGATAGCATTAGTCTAGGGGGAGAGTGTTGGGTATAGAATTGAGACTGATGCTGTCAATCGAAACTACAGTATCGAAACCACTAGTTTTGGTTGAACATTTGTTCAATCGAAACTAGCTAGTTTCGATACCTGCGTTCAAGGCCTGTTTGGCAGGTGACTTGAAAAACAAGGCACATGTGCTTGGCCTCCTATATATAGCAGAATATGTCTTACGAGTGAGTGTATGTCTATAGAGGGAATCACCACCCAAGGGGGAGCTCACCCTGGGGTGAGACTAATTGTTAGTGTATGATGAGCTTTTATTTTCATTTCAATCAAAGAATCATACATTTTATGCTTTCAATTATCTGTTCTTTTTAACTTTTATATATTTATGTTCGTGTATATGATTCTCGCACCTGTCTCTACCATTTCTGATTCGAGAGTGATACCTGATCCAGAGATTCCACCTCTCGATCCAGACTGTTTGAATATTTCTCCGCAGATATGTGTTCTTCAGGTCTACTCAGGACCTACAATTATTATTGTGGTAGGGTTCAGTTTTGACTTCTTTGATGGGTGCGGAGGGTGTTGCGGTGTCGGAAACTTTCTTTGTGCCCTTTCTTGTTAAGGATCCTGCCTTCACATGATTATCTGTTAAGGTGGCGGACAGATGGATAGCGTCTTCGAGAGTAACAGGATTTCTCCGTAAGACAATATCTTGAATCTGTCTGGGCAAACCCCCGATGTAATTTTCAATGCAACGGGACAGCGGTGTAACCATATGGGGCACAAGGAGACTCAACTTATGGAAACAAGTTGTATAGTCCAAACTCTCACCGTTGTCTTGGGTAAGATCCCAACACTCGTCTTCTAGTTTCTTCATTTCATTTCGAGGACAGAACTCCTCAGTCATGAGTCTTTTCACTTCATCCCACGGTAAGGCCATTGCCGCATCCATACCTCTAGTCCTCCTCTCACCATTCCACCATGTGAGCGCCCGTTTTTGGAAGACGCTAGTGGCATGATGGACCCGGAGGTTGTCGAGGCACTCACTATTGAGGAAAATACATCGGGGCGGGACATGTAGATTGTTCATTAGCACATGGTTGACTAAATTGTAATAAATTAAACATCATATTTCATTTCATAATTCAAACCAAACAACATCCAATCCAAATACATAAATTGAAATACATATGTTCTTTATTAAATTTAACAAGTTCCAAACTTAAATGAAGCATGTGTTGATCAACTCATATATTCGTACCTGAAACATGATTAAAATAAGGTCAACTAAAAAGTTGGTGAGCATACATAGGTTTTTTAAATAGATATCATAGAGTTGTGTGTATACAATCCATATATGTCATGATTAATAAGACAATTATGGAGAGTTACTATTGTGAAACCAAATTATACAATTAAACCTTTGTAACTTGCATGCAAAACCAAATTGTGTTGTCGGTAACAATCACCCTAATTGGGTGGGTTTGTCAGACTCAATAGATCTATTATTGTTAACCGTCGGCTTGTATAGTTAATGATTGCACATGCAAATTGCACACAAAATGTAGTTAACACACCTAGTACTCAAACATAAAGCTTAAATTGCACACGTGAATGTAAGGTGGACTTGTATTGTGTAGTTTGCAAAACATTGTATATAGGTATTCATGTTCCATCCCAAAAATGTAAAATAGTGTAAAAAGGGGCTATGTAAAACTCACTTGTATCAAAGATGTAGTTAGCACAAGAGAATAAGTAGCAAAGGTGATCCTTGTAACTCACAAAGTTAACCTAGTGTGTAATGTATATGAATAGGAATTAGTAACATGCACATAAGTCTAAGGTAAAGTCTAGGGTTTTCAATGGAAGTGTGTGTAGGGACTTGTACAAAGAGTTCGTGTCGAATTATGTAAAAGGATTGTGTAGGTGTTTATGTTTTGTATTTGAATAAGTGTTTTGTAAAAATGAAAGTTTGAAGTATATGGTTTTAAAAGTAAATGATTTAGGGTTTAGATTTGAATAACTAGTTAAATTAAATAATTGTCATTTATTTATTTAATTAGAAAAATAGTGTGAAATTATATTTATTCAAATCTAATTTAAATAAATAACTTTATTTTATTTATTTACTTATAAAAATGTGTAAGTAAATATTGATACAAAATAACTAATGTTAAATATAATTTAAACTCTAAGTGTATTTGTATGTGTAAATTATATAAATAATAAATAAATTTATTTATTTACTTATCATTTAAAATATGTATGTTATAATAATAAATTCATTTATCATTTAAGGAATATGAAAAATTTTATATTTAGATAAAATTTTATTTGATTTAAATATATATCTTAGATTTTATAAAACATTGTAGGCTTTGATTCAAGGAAAAATATTTTATATAATAACAAGAAAACCATTGAATTTAATTACTCATTTCAATTATTTAAAAATAATTTAAAATGAATTCTTAACAATTAAATTTGTAATAATAGTGATTTTTATGTTAAAAATTGTAAACCTTGTTTTATTCTATTCCAAATAATGTAGGGTTTATAAAAATAATTTTTATATAAATTTTGGAGCTTTAAAAAATTGATTTAAAAAGAATAACAGGCCACCCGGTTTGAACCCGTGTGGGTTTGTTCGCTTTACCACTGGACCAAGGGACAACTTCTGTTAGAGATCCGGTTCAAATTGTTTTAACAAGATATTGGAAAAGGGTCAGGCCTGGTTTTAACATATGCGCAAAAAGGCCGGGCTTGTGGCTTTCGAACCCACGCCACCTGGTTCGGCGGTGCAGTGGCTTACCGGCCGGACCAGGTGGTTTCGCTGGTTAGTAACGAATCTATTTTGTTTATATAGAAAAACGTGAATCAAAACCCCCAAATCGTATTAGTATTAAACAGAAGCAAGAACCCTAGATTTCAAATTTGTTTCTATACGTTTTCTTAACACGAATTGGTAAGGGGCTTTTGATAAGGATTCGAAGACGATTCGAATGATATAAAGACTTACTCGATTGGTTTAGGCATGAATGAATGAATGAATGAAGACTTACACGAAATGAGAAGTGATACGGAGTTTAGAGAGTTTGAATGGGGTTGTACGATGATGTATAGATATATTAATTCGTTTAATTTTATCTTAATTACTCGATTTGATTTAAAAAGGCAAGTCTAACCGGACGGGATTCGTTTACGCGTAATTGGTTTGAATTTGAGTGAATCGAGTCGTGTTTGTGGTTTGAAAACATGCAAGGGACGTTTGTGCATGATTTACGGGATTTAAACGCGTTGATTTCTACGAATTGATGGTGAATTGATACGGTTTACCTTGTAAAGTCAAACCCTTTTGAATTTTGAAATAAACCGCGTAACAGGTTGGATTGCTGTGTAATTAGGACTTGTAACTGGCCTATATTCGAATTGGAAATCAAAGAATGTCCCTAAGTGTCGGAATGGATCGATAATAGTTTAGATTTGAACAAATTCTTGGTATTTTGACTTTTAAAGACAAAGTCAGTCAAATGTTCTTGAGTGGGGTCAAAATTGGGCTCAAAATGGTCAATTCCTAGGGAAGGGTTCAAGTGGTTAGGTATTCAAAACCAAATGTTTTAAATTCCTTTTAATTATAAAAATATTGTTTTTATAAATTTTATAAAAGTCTAATTATTATTTATTTAATTATGAATATTTTATAAAGGAATAAATTCCATTCTTATGAAATAACAATTTGTGCAAATGAGTTATTTAATATAATCAAATATATACACCTATATTTATATTTATTCATAAATAAATACATTTATATAAAAAGATGTACTGAGTTTTATTTTGATTTAAGTATTAAAGTAAATTATATATATATATATATATATAAATATACATGCATATGTTATATATTTAATAGAAAGTAATACGTATAAGCTAAGTAGAAACGTTAAATTGATACGTGTTTAAAATAGTGAATAATGCGAAATATTGTGTTGAACAAGTACGGGATTTAAATGGAATTGTAGTTATTGTATAAAATAAAGTAAGACAATACTAGGAAATCATGGATGTTACAACAGTGATGATGAAGAAGCTGTCCCTCCTTTGTCCATTCCTCAAATTGCCAATGAAGCTGAAGCTAAGGTCTCAACAGCATCCCCCACATCTGCTGCTGTGATCCATGAAGCTGAAGCATAGGCATCGAATAAAGACAAGGGGAAGGGAATCATGGCAGAAGAAGATAGAAGAAGAAAAGAAAGAAATGGAGAGAAGAAGAAGAGAAAGAGAGGAGGAGGAGATGGCTGAGCTTAAAAAGGCTCAAGAAAGAAAAGCTACCATGCTCCTCAGAGAACAAAAAATCCAGTTACATGCTACGAAACTAGATAGAACAAGAGTGCATGTTCCTGCAGCTTCACAAATAAAGGAAGATGAAGCTTTAGTTCTCTAGCTGCAGGAACAACTAAATAAAGAAGATGAAGAAAGAGAGAGGCAGAAAGCTGAAGAAGCCAATTTCAGAATCACTGATTCTGAACATGCAAAAGAGATGAAGGAGGAGTGGATAGAGGCTCTGATTTCTCAAGGTGAGGATGCAGACTACCTTGAGAAACTATCAAATAAAGAAATATACAGAGCCTTAATGGGACAACAAGGTAAATTGGCAAATAAGAAAAGGGCTGAAGAAGAAGAAGAAGAAGAAAAAGACAAATAGAAAGTCAGAAAAACAATTACCTTCAACGTCCCCATGAAGAAAGGAAGGTCATGATGGACTTCCTAAAGGCTAGAGGTGAAAGTGGAAAGAGGCTGGGTCCCATGAACTTCATGAACCTGCAAGCCCTCTATGTCAAATTGAAAAAGAAAGAGGAAGAGAGACTGAAGAAGATAGGCTCTAAAAAAAGGGTAGATACTCATCTAGAAGAAAGAAAACCAAAGAAACCCAATTCTACTCCTTTAACCTCTCCTCTTTCTATCCAACCACCTTCCACTCACCCTCCTAGACCTCTCTCCTCCCTTCCCAAAGTGTCCAAATCATCTCACCCAGTTCCCTCTCATCAACAGCCTCCCAAAAAGAAAACTAAACCTCTTACCACATCTGAAGACTCAAGAGAAATTGTGATATTGTTCTACAGTGAACAAGATCAGTGGTTTGAAGTGTTTAGGGGGAGGGCAGAAGTAAAAAAGATCAGTTTACAAATCTGTTGATGAGGTGATGCAGCTTCTAGATACTGATCTTCAAAGAATATTGGAGCTAGGTGAAGCTCATGAGCCTGAAAATGAGAGTGGGAGACATCTGTTGCTAGTGATCAAACATCACTTCAACCCTAGAAAAGATGTTGTTATTGATGCTAAACCTCTCCAATCCCACTTCCAAATTGCCAATTGGTCTTACAATGCTAACAAGGATGAATACACTTTGATAGATGTCAGAGGACAGAAGATAAGATATTCAAGCAAGGATATCTTCAGCCTGCCAAGCGAGGACATAAAATCTCTATTTGAACTTCCTCTTTACAATCCAAGCAAGGATCCAAGAGGCTATGAGACTGCAAGGATTGTCCTGAATATGCAGAAGATTCAGGAACAAAGAAAATAATAGAGTTTTGGTAGTATCAGTCTAGGGGGAGTTTATAGAGATAAAGACTGATGTCTACAAAATTCTCTAAGTACAATTGCTACGAACTCCACAATTTTGCTGCTGGCTTACATGTTGCTGCGGATAAGAAAAATGTTACGGATAGCTATGTTCCCCTACTGATGAAAATCTTTGCTGCGGATAGCCTTATCTGCTAAAGTCCAAAGTTGTTGTTGATAGGCTTCTCAGCAGCATCAAACATTGATGCTGCTGATAGGCAAATCATCAGCAGCTTTAACTTTGCTAATGAGACCTCTGCAGCAACACTGACACATCTATCAGCAGAAGGAATGTTATTGGTGCAGATGATTAAAGCCAAAGCTACTACTTCTAAAGTCTCCTGCAAAGATTCCTAAGAAGACTTTTGACATGTTTGTTACTGTTTGCTGCAGTTTGTCTTTTAGTTGTCTACCAATAGTAGTGTAACTTGTAACTGTCAAAAATCAACGGCTTGTGTTTGATCTGATCCTTAGAATCAAGGGTCTGTGTTGATTCTAAGTTCCTTTATATGTATTGTATCTTCTTATTGTACATGTGTGCTTCCTTAGAGTTTTCTCTGTAACTTGTAAACATTAAATATTAATACACTTTGTATTTATCAGTATTATCTTTGTTTCTTGTATACATTGCAATAGTTGTGATTGTTTCCGCCAATCTCAACAAGAACAGAACCATCTTGTAAACATCGATCCTACATTAATTAAATGAGCAAACGAAGTAATAGAATATGGAGGAACATTAAGTAGCCATTTTAAGGTTGATCCTATTAAGGTTGAACCGAAGCCTTTGCATAAACAAGCCTCTTTTAGGTCCAATGGAATGGGGTTGATCTCCATTCTCTCTCTATACTGCGCCACATGTTCCTCAGGATCCGCAGTTCCATCATATAGTTTCATGTTGGGAGTTTGGAAGCGCTTGGGGATCTCGGCATCACAAATGGGAGGAGCGAATCTGGAGGTCCTATGGCTGGTAGCAGACAACTCAGGTATGGGTTGCAGTACACCTGGCACACTTGAGATCATTTCTCTCATTTTTTCAACTCTTTCGCCATTGAAGGAGTGATCCCTGTATCCTGCATAGATTCGTTAGCATTTTAGAAGATATTAAACGTGTTACCCATGCCGGTATCTCTAAAGGATGATCCCGGAGTAAATCCAAGATCTTGGCTTGAAGAAACCTTGATAGCCGGAGTTGGACCAACAATTGTGACTCCAGTCCTCATGGGCAAGAAATCTCCCTGATGGATCCGTGAAGATCCCTGATAGTCAAAGTTCAGAGCCCTTGGTTGTAATGGATTCATCACTTCGACCGTTTTATTTGAGTCTTTGACTTTTTCAAGGTCTCTGAATATTGATTAATTGGTCTTTTTCTGCTGTTCCATCTGCTGTTTCACTTCAGAGAATAACTTGTGAATTTCATCGTTCGAAGTGAGCACAGGTGAGCTAGCGGATATTCCTGATCCCAAAAAACTCGCAGAAGTAGTCTTCCTCGGCTGATTATCATTCTTTTCCTGGAATGGAGGAAGAGGAGGAATAGGGCTGACTAGCCCAGAGGTTGAAGATGGAGCAGAAACAGAAATATTTTTAGATTGGGATGACATTTTTCAAATCAGTTTCGAAAGATAGTGGTTAAAAACAAATTTCAACAAAGATTTGAAGATAAAAAACACCCCTTGCCCCACTGTGGGTGCCAAATTGTTTTGGGTAAAAATTATACGAACTAGTTTTGTAACCAAACTTCGAAAGTGAGGTAGCGTGCTTTGTAAAAATCAATACGAAACAATGTAAAAAAGCAAAGGTTGGCACGGTTGATTACGAAGAAAGCCCTTGATCCTTGATGATCTTCGGCATAAAACCTCGGAAGCCGACTAAACGACGGGCTGCATTGATGACTTGTATAAAACTAAAATTATCAAGTACAAAGGGAGCCAATCGAGATTGTATGCTAAGTGTTTCAAGAGTTGCGAGTGTGTTATTGTGTGTTTCCTATACGATCTCATCGGTAATTAAATACAAATTATCTATAACTAACTATCCGAGATTTAAGCTTTTGACCCTATCTTTATCTTGTGACCGTTGCAAGTTTATTCACGTGTATTCTACACTTGGTCCACGTTCATCGAGCAAGTCTTCAGGCATGTGTGTACGTTATTCATGGTTTTCCTGCGAATAACTAAACAATACACAAGTAGCCATTAATAATATTCAGGATACTGACCTTATCGGGATACCGGATTCTGGATCATGCATTATTCGGGATCCTGCTTTGAATTTTAAGCTGTAACAGGGATGAGTTGTTATACACGTTTTACCTGCAATTAATAATCGAGATAGAGAACAACTAATCGTTAGTAATGGTCAGGATAACAAAGTTAACAAGATCTTGGATCTCGGACTATATCATACTCAGGATCCTTCATATAAAAATTAACCCCTAACATTTATATTAGATTTTGTCGTGAAACAAGTAATCTTTGCGTTTGGGACGTCAAGACAAGATGGAACTTGACTCATAAAATGTTCAGAGTGGTTTACGACAAAGACAAACTTTAAAAATGTTCCATGAAACGCTATCCTCAAAACCTCATCGTAGAATTCAAAAGTTTCCATCTACGAGTTGGAACACTTTAAAAGACATAACCGAATTGCTTGAAGTTTTCAAAACCTCCACCACTTTTTTATCAGGTGTTTATTATCTCACAAGTCCATTAGCTATTAAACAAATATTTTTAATGACTAACAAGTTGTCGGATCTTGAATTTAAAAGCACTCTTTTTACAAGAATGATAAAACCAATGAAAGAAATATTAGTAAAATATTTTAAAGAAATGCCTCCCGTTATAACTTGTGCCACCATGTTAAACCCTACCATAAATGTTTTTGGGGTTGAAACTTTGATTGATAAAATTACTCACGCTTTTGGATTTGGATTGTGCAGACTTCCATTTTGCACAAAACACAAAAGCACGTTTTAACAAATGTTTGCAAGATTTGTTTGTTGTTTATTTACAAAAATATGGTACAACTCCGACTCCACATGATACAATGGGTGCTATCAAGTGGCAGCTCGAGGGATGTCAACTTGAATTTATATAACGAAATGATAAATGAATTTAATAAACGTACTCGAGGTAACACACCGAGTAGCGAACTCGGAAGTTATATTGGAACAAACCTCTTATCGTTTATGCATCGTTCCCGATTCTTTCCGCCATGTCCGATTTTTAGGAGTTTGATATTTTGGTTTGGTGGAAAATAAACGAAGCTTCGTTCCCGATTCTTTCCGCCATGGCCCGTGATCTACTAACCGTCCAAACTTTAACGGTAGCTTCAAAATTTGTTTTTTCTTTTAGTTGCATGGTGTTATCGATATGAAGAACTAGACTCACCCCCGTGGTGATGGAAATGTGCATTTGCTTGAAAGACCATTTGAATACGATGGAAAGGATACAAGACCAAACATCTCTCAAAGACGAAATTCAAGACGAAGAAACCATACACGACAAGGTTGATCTTAGAATATCAGACCCAGTCACCGATGAAGAACTACCCGCAGATGCAAGGCTACGAAGCTTCGGTTCCGAGCTTTCCGATCATGACGTCGAAGAATAAACAATAAAAACTCCAAAAAATAAAAATACATATTGTCACTTTCTCTTCTTTTCCAATTTTCCAATTTTATTTTGTAATGTTTTGTATTTTCCAAACTTCCCGAACATGAATAAACTTTTAACTTTATGTTTTATAATTGTTATATATAGTCTTTTGAATTTTATTGATTATTTTTTAATTTTTTTAAAAACCCGGTTTAAACCGGTTCATAGCCCAAACCGGTTTGAAACCGACCTGGACCGGTTCAATATGGTTGATGATTTATGCATGCTAAACCGATTTAACTCGAACCGGTTTGGAGGCAAACCGGTTTTGACCGGATGTTGACCAAACCGGTCTGGTTCGGTTCAAAAATACCCGCTGTGTGCACCTCTATAGGTGGTTCATGAAGGTGGTAGTGTCTAGATTGATACAATGCTAAAGACACACTAACAACTGTTTGAGCTAGCACATTAGATTCTCTCAAAACTTCTGTTCTATCAAAATACATATTCGGTGTAAATCTTGATTCAAACGATATCATCGTTCCTGGAATACACTTCAAGTACACATGGGAGACATGATCTGTTACTACGTGACAAACATATCCTCGTACTCCACATACAATGATACAAATACCCTTTTTCCCAAATATCGATCTAATGACACTCGAATCTATATGCATTATGGGAGGCATCTTCAATAGTTGTTCAATTATGCCTCTCCAGATAAGATCTCAAGCTCAGCCCACCGAAGAGGCGTGAGTCTTGGGATTGCTTGCTCGAGTGAAATCCGTAGCACTTCCCTTAGCTTGGTAAACACTTATTTCATTGTCCAACTCTTTCGAGTATCCTGCTGAATGCATTCTTCAATAACTTCACATATGATGTCAAGTTCATATTGCTTAAATAATTCTAATGTTAGGTCGACCATGTGACTGGTGTTTCTTTTATCCTTCAGACCTTGTGCAGCCTGCACAAACCACCTAATTATTATTAATTCACAAAATGATAGTGTCACACCTCCAAATTCCACTTCAGGCTATACCCGCGGGGCGTGACCCGAGAGGATCTTTACCATTGAATCACTTTGAACGACCACTAAATGGTTTTCAAAATACATGTTTAAATGCAAGACTCGTATGAGTCCAAAATAAGGTTTGACATGGTCCAAAGTAAAAGTGCGGAAGCAAAGGTTTAAATGTTTACAACATTTGAAAATAAGGATGATAAACTATTGTTTATCAAAATAGGATGCTATACATGAATAGTGCGTGACTCCAGTGGGTGCATCCTAGCCACATATTCTAGCATTCAAAGACATGAGATAAACACGCTAAAATGGGTAAACATAAAGTTGGTGACTTCACAGGTAATTGTAATGGAAAACAAGTTTATGAATGTAAGGAAAAACATTAGTACTCTACACAATCATTGTTGATCAGACAAAACCAAAAATTATAATAAGTCGATCAACCGACGCTAACTGTAGCCACTGTAATGGAAAAGGATGTGGTTCGCCTCTTTGTGCCTTGCACATGAATGGAATAGGTCAATTATGTACCCGTTCGACCTCCAGTCGAGGTTAGCGCTACTAACCCGGGCATGGGTTGTTAACCCCAACAGTACTGCTCATGATCATCTAATTTTGGACAAATTAACAGTTGATTCCGAGAGGACTTTGTACACCAAGTACAAAACTTATATAATTAATGTAACTGTGTAAGTGTGAAAATGTAACATTTTGAAAAATGTATACTTAAGCATGTATCTCACCCCAAAACGGTAAATGAGTAAAAATGGGGATGTGAGAACTCACCTGATAAACGACTTGAAAGACTCTTAGCAAATCCGGACTAAATGAGACGACCTACTCGTGCCCTAGGAACAGTTAGGACTTTAGGTCTAAACATTTGTAAATGTTTGACTATGAACTCTATGCTTCCAAGAGAGTTTTGAAAAATGTCTTTGGTATTTCAAAGACTGTTTTTTCTCGACGACCCGTTGCTGACACATTGGACTTAAGCATTCAAATCCTAAAATAGAATTCAAACCTACTTTGAAATAATCTATTATCGTCTTATAAACACATTGGAACATTCGAATGGAGTTTAGAACTTGAAATACAACTTTTGATACATTAGAGTTTCCTTAATCGGAAAGTCAAGTTTTTGAGTCCTAGACATGCCAACTACGCAAAGTTGATGTTCATACATGAAATTAGGCATGTTATAACACATATAGATCATTTCAAGGTTAACTTGCTATCAATAGACAAACTTGCGAGTTTCGGATAATTAAAGTTTCCTATTATAGCAAGACTATGTCAAGTTGTCATGTTTCTAAACACAACTCATGGATGAATAAAGTTTCCTTATTTAGAAACCGAGCTATAGAACTCATAAACATGCATTTTGATCCATCATTTTAGTCAATCATACTTCCATAATGTTCAATACACTAGTTTCATGCTTTAAATGTACCCAATCATCAAGTTTCTCATGCATGTCAAGAAATAAAGTTTCTAAAAATAGAAAACGAGCCTAAAACATCATGGACATGTGATTCTACTGAAAAAGAATCATACAATCTCTATATCTAGTTTTTATGCATCATTTCCACCAAACAAAACACATCATAACCTTCTTGAATAAAAACCCATATTTTAAAGTTTTCATAAATAGAACCGAGCATGAAATCTCATATGACCAAATGTTCTAGATAACAAATGTACACATATTATTCGTTCTTTATGCATATCTAACCATTTTTCATCATCAAATCACACTAAACATGGCATCTAACATGAAACTCAAAATTAAAGTTTCCAAAAATAACAAAACCGAGCATGCATGTATCATCCAACACTTTTGATAACAAAGTTTGCATATATTATCCATTTACAACTATTATCACAACATAATCCATCATTAGATCATCAAAATCTCATCATCTAGCACATGCACACATAATAAAGTTTCCATAAGTGGAAACCAAGCTATAAACAACATCCGGGTCCAAAGTCACCAACAATATGTACCATTTTAGTTTAAAAACACATTTCCTTTAAGAATCCCTGGATAATCTTCCATAAAAATGAGTTTTCTTTGGATGCATGTTCATATGAACATGAAGATGAAAATGAAAAAAACGGGTTTTGATCTTACCAAACTCGAAAATATGGATGGATTCCTCTTGCAAACTTGATAATCTTCACTTGGATGCTTGATTTATGAAGAAAAAAAGATTAAATGATGGAAAAATGGTGAAGAAATGGTGGCGAAGGTGGGTTTCGGCCAAGAGAGGGAGAAGAGGGACGAGAGAGAATGAAAAAGATGGAGAAATGAATGGAGGTGGGGGTATTTATAGGGTCTTGGGATACCGGGTGGTGGAAAACGAATAGTCACCGATTTATTGACGGAAATCCTGAATAGGTATGAATGAAATTATTAAAAAATATGATAAGTCATGTTGGTAAATTCAACATATAAAATTTTTAGATTTTTATTTGGAAATGTCGGTACATACTCCAGACTTGCCAGACAACGTTAAAACAGAAAGTTTCACAGAAAATTCCCGAAAAATTCACTGAGTCTTAGAACAACATATCACAGTATTGCATGTAATTTCTGCACATCAAATATATGTCTAAGTGTATGCATAGAATTAATTATCTAGCTAGTGCACACCACGTGTCCACCGTACTATGCTGAAAACAAAAGTATTTATATAAATCATAGAAAAATTAATGTAGGCATTATTAATTAAATCACATTGTCACGTATAATTTACACACATAAATTGTATGTCTAGGTATTTATTTGAATTATTACCAACGGTAGTTCTACAGGACGCGTGTTTGACCGAGTAATCTTCTTGATTACCGACGCGTGTAAACGGATTGATTTGCTAAGTGTGAAATGAACTTAATTACTATAAAATTAAGTGGAATGTATGATCTATAGTATGACCTAAGTCTTAGTCGGGTATGGATGTTGACCTGGATTTTTTCTGGGTGTCACATTATCCCCCTGTTGAAAGGAATTTCGTCCCGAAATTCAGCTTGTGGTAATAGCGGAATGTGTGGTCTCAAATAAATGTGGGTACTTGCGCTCCATCTAATCTTCACGATCCCATATGAATTCTGGCCTGCGTCTTGAATTCCATAGGACCTTAATTATCGGAATGCGACTCTGTTTATTTGCTTCACTTCGCGATCCATTACTTCCACGGGTTCTTCAATAAAATGTAGTTGTTCGTCTACTTGTATCTCCTCGAGTGGTACCGTAAGTGTTTCATCGTGCACACACTTCTTAATGTTAGACACATGGAATACATTGTGGATATTATGTAGTATGTCCAGTAGGTTGAGTCGATACGCAACAGGACCAATCCTTTGCAAGATTTCAAATGGTCCTATATAGCGGGGGTTCAGTTTCCCTCGTTTGCCAAAACGGATTACGCCTTTCCAAGGCACAACTTTCAGTAACACTTTGTCACCTACTTGGAATTCCACTGGTTTACGCTTCTGATTCCCGTAGCTTCTCTGTCGATCTTGAGTGGATTTCAATCTGTCTTGGATTTTGAAGATTTTCTCAGTGGTTTCGTGGACAAGCTCTGGTCCAGTGAGTTGAGTATCTCCTACTTCGGCCCAACAGAGTGGTGAGCTGCACTTTCTTTCATAAAGTGCTTCGAATGGTGCTGCCTTGATACTCGTGTGGTAACTTTTGTTGTATGAAAACTCGAACAATGGCAGGTGAGTATCCCAGCTACTTCCAAAATCTATCACACATGCTCTTTGTAGATCTTCTAATGTTTGGATGGTTCGTTCACTTTGACCATCTGTCTATGGGTGACAGGCAGTGCTTAAGTCTAAGCGTGTTCCTAACGCTTCCTGCAACGATTACCAGAATCGGGATGTGAAACGACAACCCCTATCTGAGATGATGGAGATTAGCACTCCATGCCTTGAAACTATTTCCTTCAGATAAAGACGGGTCAACTTTTCCATCTTGTCGTTCTCCTTAATCTGAAGGAAGTGTGCGGATTTGGTTAATCAATCCACAATTACCCAAATGGTGTCGTAGCCGCTTGGAGTTTTGGGCAACTTTGTAACGAAGTCCATTGAAATTTGTTCCCACTTCCATTGTGGAATTTTCGGTTGTTGTAGTATCCCGGATGGCTTCTGATACTCCGTCTTAACCTTCGCGCAAGTTAGACATTTTCCAACGTATGTAGCAATTTCGGCTTTCATGTTTGGCCACCAATAATTTATCTTGAGGTCTTGGTACATCTTGTTAGAACCAGGGTGAATTGAATACCTTGACTTATGTGCCTCATCCATCATTAAGTCTCTTAAGTTTCCATAGTTTGGTACCCATATTCGATCCATGTAATAACGTATGTCATCGGATTTGACCTCGAATAGCTTCTCCATGCCTCGTAGGCCTTCATGTTCCAAGTTCTCTTCCTTGAGAGCTTCAAGCTGAGCATCACGTATCTGGATAGGTAGATTCGTGTGAATTGTCAAGGTTAACGCTTGTACTCGACGAGGTTTAAGTTGCTCTTTTCTACTTAGGGCATCGGCAACAACGTTTGCCTTTCCTGGATGGTAACGGATTGCGCAGTCATAGTCATTAAGCAATTCAACCCATCTGCGTTGGCGCATATTCAAATCCTTCTAATCAAATATGTGTTGGAGACTCTTATGGTCGGTGAAGATCGTACATTTGGTTCCGTACAGGTAATGTCTCCAAATTTTGAGTGCAAAAACCACAGCTCCAAATTCTAGGTCATGGGTAGTGTAGTTCTTCTCATGCACTTTGAGTTGTCGCGAAGCGTATGCGATAACTTTCTCTCTATGCATCAGTACACAACTGAGTCCTTGATGTGACGCATCGCAGTAGACCATGAAATTGTCGTTTCCTTCTAGTAGTGCTAGGATCGGTGCGCTGCAAAGTTTTTGTTTTAGCAACTGAAATGCTTCTTCAGTTCTACCGGTCCAATCATACTTCACGTCTTTCTGTGTTAAAGCAGTCAACGGTTTCACAATCTTTGAGAAGTTCTCGATGAACCTCCTGTAATATCCGACAAGACCCAAAAATTATCGTATTTCGGTAGCGGTTTTGGGTGTTCGCCAGTTCCTTATCGCTTCAATCTCTGCTGGGTCAACGTGTAAGCCCATCTCATTTACCATGTGACCTAGGAAATGCACTTCTCTGATCCAGAAGTCACACTTTGAAAACTTAGCATAAAACTTCTCTGTTTTCAGTAACTCTAAGATAAGCCATAGGTGTTCAGAGTGTTCCTTTTCGCTGCGAGAATAGATCAAGATGTCGTCAATAAACACAATAACAAACTTGTCTAGATAGGGTTTACACACACGGTTCATAAGATCCATAAGCACTGCGGGTGCATTGGTCAAACCGAATGGCATAACCAGAAACTCGTAATGTCCATATCGAGTTCGAAATGCCATTTTGTGTATATCCTCCTCTTGAATTCTCAGCTGATGATATCCCGACCTGAAGTCAATCTTGGAGTAATAACTCGATCCTTGTAGCTGGTCGAACAAATCGTCGATCCTGGGTAGGGGATATCGGTTCTTGATGGTTACCTTGTTCAATTCCCTATAGTCGATGCACATACAGAATGATCCGTCTTTCTTTTTGACAAACAAGACAGGTGCTCCCCATGGCGAATGACTTGGTCGAATAAATCCTTTATCTACCAACTCCTGTAGTTGGTTCGATAGTTCTTGCATTTTTGACGGCGCTAGTCGGTATGGTGATCACGCTATCGGAGTAGCTCCTGGGGTAAGGTCGATTCGGAATTCGACTTGTCGCTGCGGTGGTAGTCCAGGTAAGTCTTGGGGAAAAACTTTTGAAAAATCACGAACAACTGGTATATCCTCAGCTTTCCTTTCTTCTGGCCGGTTTTCTGTGATGTGAGCTAAGATGGCATAGTATCCTTTCCGTAGATACTTCCTGCCTTTCATACATGAAATGATATTCAGAGGAATCTCACTCTGTTCTCCTTGAATCATAAGTGTTTCTCCATTCGGTAGAGGAAGTCTGACAATCTTTTCACGACAGACAATCTCTGCTTTGTTCTTAGACATCCAGTCCATGTCGATAATTAAGTCAAAACTCCCTAGTTTAACAGGTAGTACGTCTATTTCGAAGGAATGATTAGCTAACTCTAGGACACAGCTTGAAATAACGTGGTTTGTTTTGATTAATTTGTCATCGGCTAGTTCTACGGTATACTCGTTATCCAGCATGGTAGGTTGGATACCAAGTAACGGACTAAACTCATTAGACACGAAACTTCTCTCGGCACCGATATCAAACAACATAGATGCATAATGGTTGTTTAAAAGAAACGTACCCGTGACGGTGTCGGGGTTCTGCCTGGCTTCTCCTGCTTCGATCACAAAAGCTCGCCTTTTGGCGTTGTTGTTGTTGTTGTTGTTGTTTCCTGGCTTCTTGTTGTTTGGACAATCCTTAGAGAAATGTCCATTCTGCCCACAAGTGTAACAAGCATGGGTTGCTCCCTTGTTTGGACCTAGTCCTCTCATCCTGCAATCCCTGGCCGAATGACCAATCCTTTTACACTTCTGGCACCTTGCTTCCTCACAAGTGCCGTTGTGGTGAAAGTTTCATCGATTGCACTTTGGTAGGGTTCTGTGTAAGCTCTCCTTGGCTTATTATCAGCATGGCCTACGGTGTAGGCTCGGGTAGTCTCTTGCCTTTTCTGTGGTGGTAGCGGATTAAAAGACTTGGAAGAACTACCTTCGCACTTTCTCTTGTTATCAGCAGGTTTGTCAAAGAGTCCCTGACGAACGGCTTGGGGTGTCAGGTTGTGTGCTAATCGGATTGCTTGCTGGATGGTTGTAGGTTCTGCAGAAGTTACCATTCCTTGGACTTGCGAAGCAAGTCCCCACAAATAGCGCTCAATTCGCTTCTCTTCGGGTGTTACCATATGAGGACACAATCCTGCTAAATCATGAAATTTTGATGTGTAATCCACCACATCAGCTCCGATCATTTCAAATTCCAAAATCTTTCTTCGACGTTCTGGAGTTCGTTTCGAGGACAGTATTCATCCATTAACAGCTTCTTGAAATCTGCCCATGGCATAGCATTTTCCGCTTCTAAACCCCTTGCTTGGATAGTTGATTTCCACCAGGTAAGGGCTTGTCCCTCAAACGTTCTAGTAGCAAATTTCACCTTTGAATTCTCTGGACAGTTGCACATTTCGAAAGTTGATTCTACTTTCTCAATCCATCTCATTAAGTTAACGGCTCCATCTCGCCCATTGAAAGAGAGCGGTTTATAGTCAAGGAAAATCTTGTAGGTGCAAACTGGAGGATGTTGTGCTCCAGCATTCTGGTTGCTTAGCATGGCTGCTATAGCTACAGCTACCCTTTAATTGATTAGGGCGTCCATTTGTGCTACGGTCATTGTCTCCAGACGGGGTGGCATGTCTCCTCACATCATAATGTTAGCAAAAGTTAGATTATATGGAACATAAAATCAACACATGTATACAAAATAATATATCACATTTACCAGATCAACCATGAAATATAAAAAGATAATAAACTTGATAAAATAGATTGTAAGTGGTACAAAATATTCCAGGAGTCTCCGCTCCCCAAAAATGAGAACAAGATTAATACTTCAAATATCATGTGGGCACAGCCCGCCCACAATAGGCTAATCAAGTAGAATGCGTGAAGGTGTTATTCCGCACAATGGCCGAGAGAAAAGTAGTGCTGAACGCAGCAAGAGTACAACCTCTAGCTGTTCGCCCACTGCATTTTCCCTGAGCTCCGCTGCAACGGATCTCTGGACGGCTAGCGTAGCTCTCTGCTTGGCTACGGTGGTCCTCTTTCTCTATATTCAGGTGCCATTCAGCCTCAGATACTCGGTCAGATAGGATGGTAATCCTGGCAGCATCTCTCTGGCGATATGTTGTCAATCGAGAAACCTGCTCCTGTAGAGTCTGGAGTGCGGTCTCGGACACAGGCACATGCACATGCTCTATCCTCTGCTCAGTCTCTTTCCCCAGACCTTCTAGTGACAGAACCTTTTCCTTAAGGTCCTTCATATGCTCTAGATCGATGTGTATCCTCTTCTGACCCTTCAAAATTTCCTTAGTAATCCATCATACAGGCTACATCGTGCTACCAGGGTCGGGATAGTGCGCTCGATCGACTCTCCAGTGATCCATAGAGGGCGCGGTCCATGAGAAAACTCGCCAATCTCAAACACAGGAGGTGTACCTTCCTCCTTAGCCCAGCCTCACGATGTATCGGCTACGAAAGTCCATCTCATCACGTCAACCCTAGCCTTCTTACGCTTAGGCTCATGGGTAAACGTGCTTAAATGAGTGAGTGGTGCTCTCTTCCTCGGAGTCTACTAGACTAGCGGCCATATGGGAGATGTCGGTGCGGGTAGGCGATGTCACGAGTGGCTGTCTCGCGGGTCTCATCAGTTTTTGGGGCCTCAGGCTCTGTCTTTGACTCAGTGTCATCATCCTTAGTCGGTTCTTCTTCTGAATCCTCTGTAGTAGTGTTGTCGGAAACAGGGTTCTCCGATACTATCTCGTCAACTGAGGTGTCAATTGGAAACAGGGTTCTCCGATACTGTCTCGTCAGAGTCTGAAATCTCAATCGGCTGCTTTGCAGCTGACATGTCCTACTAACAGGTCAACCACTATTTCTATCTTATGTGAGTCTTATAAGTGTATGTGAAAATTCTAAGTGTTTGTGCGGAAGTGAAATGCATATGAGACATCGGTTACAGTCTAAGTTCACTACGTGCAACCTAGTTCACTGCAACTAATGGCTCTGATACCAGTCTGTCACACCCCAAATTCCACTTCGAGCTATACCTGCGGGGCGTGACCCGAGAGGATCTTTACCATTGAATTACTTTGAACGACCACTAAATGGTTTTCAAAATACCTGTTTAAATGCATGACTCGTATGAGTCCAAAATAAGGTTTGACATGGTCCAAAGTAAAAGTGCGGAAGCAAAGGTTTAAATGTTTACAACATTTGAAAATAAGGATGGTAAAATATTGTTTATCAAAATAGGATGCTATGCATGAATAGTGCGTGACTCCAGTGGGTGCATCCTAGCTAGGGGTGTTCAAAACCGGATATCCGAAATTTCGGATATCCAAAAATCGGATATCTAAAAATTTCGGATAGTGGTTTTAACTATCCGAATCCGTATCCGAAATTTCGGATACGGATCCGGATAGTAAACCAGATATCCGAATTCTAAAAAAAATAATTATTTTTTATTTAACAAACAAATATGTCAATTTGAAAGAAAGAAACAATCTATTATCTTCAAATTTTCATTAACAAGCTAACCAGCTGTAGATCTCTAACATTACAACTGAAACAATTTCAAAATGTCCATGACATTTGAAGCAATCTGATAATGTCTCTTAACATTAAAAATGTCCATTATAATTGAAACAATTTGATAAGTAATTTAACAATTGAAACCCTAATAGCGTATCTGTGGAAGAAGAAGAAAAATACGCCATATACTCCTATACAATCTGATAAGTAATGTTACAATTCAAGTAATAACCCAATAACTTTCAATGTCGTGGAACTTATAAGCGGCAGCGGCAGCTGGAATCTCCAAGGCAGCAGCGGCTGTCAGACACTCTTTTTTGAATGGAGATTGGGTTTACACTTTACATAGAGGCATCCAAAACTCGAAGGGCAGCGGCAGTCGAAAAGTTCAAGCGACAGCGGCAAGAACACATACTTGAGGATTGGGTTTAGTTTACATAGTAAATAATGGATCATTTAGGAAGATGCTGAATAGCGGCTCTTGGTATTAGGGTTTCTGAAAGTGTTAATATATATAAAAGTATTAAAAAAAATGTAATATTTCGGATATTCGGATATCCGAAATATCCGAAAATTTTTAAAATCACTATCCAAATCCGAATCCGAATCCGAAAATTCGGATATCCGAATTTCGGATATCCAAAATTTTGGATATCCGAATTTTCGAATAACTCGGATTCGGAATTTTGGATAATTCGGATTCGGTTTCGGATTCGGATTTTTTTTAACACCCCTAATCCAAGCCACATATCCTAGCATTCAAAGACCTGAGATAAACATGCTAAAATGGGTCAACATAAAGTTGGTGAGTTCACAGGTAATTGTAATAGAAAACAAGTTTATGAATGTATGGAAAAACATTAGTACTCTACACAATCATTGTTGATCAGACAAAACCAAAAATTATCATAAGTCCATCAACCGACGCTAACTGTAGCCACTGTAAAGGAAAAGGATGTGGTTCGCCTCTTTGTGCCTTGCACATGAATGGAATAGGTCAATTATGTACCCGTTCGACCTCAGGTCGAGGTTAGCGCTACTAACCCGGGCATGGGTTGTTAACCCCAACAGTACTGCTCATGATCATCTAATTTTGGACAATTTAACGGTTGATTCCGAGAGAACTTTGTACACCAAGTACAAAACTTATATAATTAATGTAACCGTGTAAGTGTGAAAATGTAACATTTTGAAAAATGTATACTTGAGCATGTATCTCACCCCAAAACGGTAAATGAGTAAAAATGGGGATGTGAGAACTCACCTGATAAACGACTTGAAAGACTCTTAGCAAATCCGGACTAAATGAGATGACCTACTCGTGCCCTAGGAACAGTTAGGACTTTAAGGTCTAAACATTTGTAAATGTTTGACTCTGAACTCTATGCATCCCAGAGAGTTTTGAAAAGTGTCTTTGGTATTTCAAAGATTGTTTTGACTCGACGACCCGTTGCTGACACATTGGACTTAAGCATTCAAATCCTAACATAGAATTCAAACCTACTTTGAAATAGTCTATTATCGTCTTATAAACACATTGGAACATTCGAATGGAGTTTAGAACTTGAAATACAACTTTTGATACATTAGAGTTTCCTTAATCGGAAAGTCAAGTTTTTGAATCCTAAACATGGCAACTACGCAAAGTTGATGTTCATACATGAAATTAGGCATGTTATAACACATATAGAACATTTCAAGGTTAACTTGCTATCAATAGACAAACATGCGACTTTCGGATAATTAAAGTTTCCTATTATAGCAAGACTATGTCAAGTTGTCACGTTTATGGAAAAATAACACACATTATCATACAATGTACCTAGTTACATGTTACTAAGTCATTTAGACCTTCTGAACATGTTAACAACTTCTAAACACAACTCATGGATGAATAAAGTTTCCTTATTTAGAAACCGAGCTATAGAACTCATAAACATGCATTTTGATCCATCATTTTAGTCAATCATACTTCCATAATGTTCAATACACTAGTTTCATGCTTTAAATGTACCCAATCATCAAGTTTCTCATGCATGTCAAGAAATAAAGTTTCTAAAAATAGAAAACGAGCCTGAAACATCATAGACATGTGATTTTACCGAAAAATAATCATACAATCTCTATATCTAGTGTTTATGCATCATTTCCACCAAACAAAACACATCATAACCTTCTTGAATAAAAACCCATATTTTAAAGTTTCCATAAATAGAACCAAGCATGAAATCTCATATGACCAAATGTTCTAGATAACAAATGTACACATATTATTCGTTCTTTATGCATATCTAACCATTTTTTATCATCAAATCACATTAAACATGGCATCTAACATGAAACTCAAAATTAAAGTTTCCAAAAATAACAAAACCGAGCATGCATGTATCATCCAACACTTTTGATAACAAAGTTTGCATATATTATCCATTTACAACTATTATCACAACATAATCCATCATTAGATCATCAAAATCTCATCATCTAGCACATGCACACATAATAAAGTTTCCATAAGTGGAAACCAAGCTATAAACAACATCGGGTCCAAAGTCACCAACAATATGTACCATTTTAGTTTAAAAACACATTTCCTTTAAGAATCCATGGATAATCTTCCATAAAAATGAGTTTTCTTTGGATGCATGTTCATATGAACATGAAGATGAAAATGAAAAAAAAACGGGTTTTGATCTTACCAAACTCGAAAATATGGATGGATTTCTCTTGCAAACTTGATAATCTTTACTTGGATGCTTGATTTATGAAGAAAAAAAGATTAAATGATGGAAAAATGGTGAAGAAATGGTGGCGAAGGTGGGTTTCGGCCAAGAGAGGGAGAAGAGGGAGGAGAGAGAATGAAAAAGATGGAGAAATGAGTGGAGGTGGAGGGTATTTATAGGGTCGAATACCGGGTGGTGGAAAACGAATAGTCACTGATTTATTGATGAAAATTCCGAATATGTATGAACGAAATTAATTAAAAATATGATTAGTCATGTTGTTAAGTTCAACATATAAAATTTTCAGATTTTTATTTGGAAATGTCGGTACATACTGCAGACTGGCCGGACATCGTTAAAACAGAAACTTTCTCAGAAAATACCCGAAAAATTCACAGAGTCTTAGAATAACATATCACATTATTACATGTAATTTCTGCACATCATATATATATGTAAGTGTATGCATAGGATTAATTATCTAGCTAGTGCACATCACATGTCCACCGGACTGTGCTGAAAACAAAAGTATTTCTATAAATCATAGAAAAAATCATGTAGGCATGATTAATTAAATCACAGTGTCACGTATAATTTACACACATAAGTTATATGTGTATTTATTTATTTGAATTATCACCAACGGTCGTGCTGAAGGACGCGTGTTTGACCGAGTAATCTTCTCGATTACCGACGCGTGCAAACGGATTGATTTGCTAAGTGTGAAATGAACTTAATTACTATAAAATTAAGTGGAATGTATGACGTATAGTATGACCTAAGTCTTACGGGTATGGATGTTGACCTTGATTTTTGTCGGGTGACATAGATAGACAGATTTGATTGCCAATCATAAGCAATCCATTGGTTGTAGAAATGTGAAATGAACAGATATATTCTGTAAGAATAATCACTCTTGAACCATTATTTTTTTTTTCTGTGAAACAGAACACTATTCATAAGGTTTTAGTTGTACTTTTTGCATTTCTTTTTATTAAACAATTCAAAATCAATAACTTTTTTTTTTTAAATTATAATGTTTTTTTGGCATTTTAAGCTAAAAGTGAGAGTGCTCATGGTTCAAAATGTTTAACAACTAGTAAATTAACCCCCGCGCTTCGCGGCGGTTTTATGGGTTTTATTTAGAGGAATGAAAAACATTGTTAGAATCTATATTTTTTGCTAGTAATGTCAATTGTGACATAACTGGTGTTGTAATGGTAAAATGATACGAAGAAAATGACAAAATTACATTAATAAATGACCAATATTCAAGTGTTGATATAATGAGAAAATAGATCAGCCAATGTAAGGTCCGATTTCCTGAGGATCTTCAATCAACGGATTCAACAACGTGTTGAACCAGGTGGAAAAATACTTGACACGTAACTTGTAAGTAGGATCAAAGAGGACGAGACCCAATTAACTGTTAAATGATTCGTATATTCATAAAACCACTGAAAATACAATACAAGATCGCTCAACAACTCGTCTAACCGATTACAGAAAACAAAATAACTATTTATACTAATCACAAGTAATCAGTTGGGCTTGGGCTTGGGCTTGGGCCTGGGCTTGGGCATGGGCCGCATACTTCAAGTATGCGGTTGGGAGCCGCATACTTCAAGTATGCGGCTACGCCTTGAAGTATGCAGCCGCATACTTCCAAAATGTCGTCTTTTGAACTTCCCGGTTATCTCTTGATGCGTTAGCCTATTAGGTTTGATCCTTACAATCTCCCCCTAGGCTAATGCATTCAATAAACTCATAATATCTCAACATCAGCTGAGTGATCACCAGCTCCCGCATAGAGGCCTTGAACTAAAGCCGTTGCCAAAACTTTTATAAACGGCGTAGTATCCTTCTCATTCTCTTCAGGCACGAAAAATCTGTGCTTGGACAGTCTTAGCATGTCTTCCTTCCCAAACTTCAGTAGATCCATAGGGTCAGCAATTGTGAACTCTCTGTCAGTACACTGAATGTCGATAAACCCGGTCATAGGACTATAACACCAGTACTCAAGCTTACTCAGTGTGTTGTCGGGTAAACCTTTATACACGGGAACACAATCAACTGTCTTGGGAGGAGGATAGACTTCCATAATAAGGGGCTTCTTGGTGATTCTGTCGATTATGTACTTTGAAGTCACACTCTTGCACTTAGCAGTCTTCATTATATTGAAGTCACCATCGCACTCTTTATCAAGAAATGTGGCAAAGATTCTGGCATCTCTATTTTTCCCAGATTGTAGAATGGAGCTTTGTTTAATGCTCTAAGGTTAAACCTGGGCAACTATTCAAAGTCACGCATATTAGCAAAGTACTCAATTCGCCCATTCTTTCGTTCGATCAGATAGAGATGCTTCTCACTATAATTCATCCAACTTAAAATAGGAGAACGATCGTTCTTCTTTGCAAGAGCATCGGATGACGTGACATAGTGGACTTATTCTAGAGGAAGAGTTTTGAACAAACTTTCCTTTGCTGAGGACGATGTTGCTTCAGATGTGTTTGTTGGTTCAGCAACATGTTCAGCAGACACTTCCACATGGGGAGGTGAGTTACCTTCGGCGAATACATCGCTGTCAATACCGGTAATCACCTTTCCCTGAGCACCGATGTATGTAGGAGAGGTAGGCACATTTGCATCAAAGACATCTTCAGCCTCAATCATATCCTCTCCTACAAAGTCATCATCTAGGACATTTGAATCACTTTCAAATGAGTACGCTGAGTCTGACCTAAGTAAATCATCAAGACCCTGTTCAAAGTCAAATGAAAAGTCATTTTCAGACTGTTGTGCTCTTTTTTCTTCTGACATAGGGACATAAACAACCATTGCTCTAGACAGAACTTCTTGTGAGCTTGTTTGTTGGTCTTCCTGGTCTTTACCTTGATCTCTATCATCTTTATTACCTTTGTTATCATCACCATCACCATTATCATCATCATCACATTTACCATTATCATTGCTACTGCAGCCATCTTCTCTCTTTCGTTTCCTTTTCTCTTTCTTTTCCTTCAGTTTTTGCAATTCTTTAAGCACATACTTCATGTTGTCTCTTAGGCTTTGAATCTGACCACTTTGTATGTTGATGGTCGTCCTAAGAGTATCATTTTCTTTATAGAGCTTTTCAATCTTTGTGTCTTTAGTCACAGACTCTTGTTCTAGACTAAATACTCTTTGCTGCAGTGCTTGAACATCCACCGGTTCATAAGCAATCTTCTCTTTTCCCTTGTCTTGCTTTGTAGGAACGATAGGTGTGATGATTGGTGTGGACTTCTGCGGGATTTGTTCAGAAACTTTTATTCTCTTCCTCGGAACTAGATCAGCTTCAAAATCGTAGTATTAATCAGAAGTATCACTTTGTTGTTTAGAAGGGTTGATGAGAGGAGGTTTCCCAGCAACCTTTCTTTTGATCAGTAGGCTTCTGTGATATTTGTTAATGGGCACTTCTTCCCTGTCACTCTCTGTTTCTGAAAAATCAAACTTATCACTTTCTGAGTCTCCTTCGGACTCACTCATCTTCTCTTCCACATTCATGGCACTTGAACTTTGAGCTTCTTCTCCCTTTTCACTAGTAACACTTCGAGTTCGAGTGTCAGAAAACATCAAAGCATCTAGATTCAGGTCTTCCATGTCTTCGAGTTTTTCAACATTCTCTTCATTCTCGAAGTATATCAGCCCTTCAATGTTCTAATTGAATGCATTTTCATGTTCATCGGCCAGTTGTACACTGGGGATCACAGGCTCATTAGCAATGGGAACTTCAGCTTGATTTTGAGCCTGTTGACGTACACGTCTAGGTCTACGTTGAGGTTGAGGTGGTTGTAGTGCGTGTGGAGGAGGTGGTGGTTGTTGCTGTGGGTGTGGAGGAGGTGGTGGTGGTTGTTGGAGAGGCTGTTGAGGTTGGTTACCGTCGATCTCTTGAAAGGCACCAAATTTCTCCAAGGGTCTTAGACCGACATAGTATCCATGCTTGTTCATAACATGCAAGACAAAATGATTTTATCCATCACTTTCCTATGAAGCCTTCTCTGAGTCATAACCAACTCTGCATACTCTCGATTTATGATTATCGGTAGGAATCGGGGATACATTAAGAACACAGACTTCTTCTTTCCTGTCAAGTTGCTTTTCATTTCATCAAATACAACTCTTAAGAAGTTGAAATTCTCCCTCGTAACCAATGCATAGACCATTGACGTCATGCTAATACTTAATTCATCATAACCTCCTTTTCTTCCCAAAATACACTAATTCACCACGTGAGCTAAGTATCTCCAATACGGTGGCAGATATCTCTTTAACATAGATGGAAATTCACCCTCATAGCTCATTCTTTGGAAGGTTTCAGTCATCTGTTCAACAATATAACTTGTAGGATGTTCGGGACTATCACCAAAATTCAGACAAGTCCTTATGACAGCTTCAGTAGTAACAATTCGCTTTCCCACAACTGTGCCAGCTATCCCTTCCACATCGTTCTCTGTGATTATATCACCAGTACTCCAGACATCTCTAATAAAGTCTTCACAAATATCTGGATGTTGTGCAAGAGCATGGGAAACCCTGGATGCCCTTAGACCCACAATCATTGATCTGAACACACAGTGATTTTGTGATGGGTCTTCTAAGTATGCCGGTTCATTGTGATCCTTAACAAACTTTAAATCTGCCATGCATGCAATCAATAGAGCCAGTTAGATTTCCAAAACAATTTAAACATTTGAAGTATGCGGCTAAGTAATCAAACCGCAAACTTGGTTTTAACACCGCAAACTTTACTGAATACCGCAAACTTAACCCATCCCGCAAACTTCGAATTAAACCGCAAACTTTTATCTAACCGCAAACATTAAACAAGCACCGCAAACTTTAGAAACACTCAAAATTTATGAATTTTAACATGTTTTTGTTTGGATTTTTCAAGGATTCGAGGTTGCCACATGATCTCGACCAAAACCATTGAAGCAATTTCAGTTTTTGCAAGATTTTAGATGGTTAATTTGGTCAAAACGTCCGGTTCATTATCAATTTCAGTCAAACACATCCCATACACTTGATTAACACAAATCCATGATCAAGCTTCTTACCTTTGATATCGCCAATACCTCTTGAAAACAAATAAAACAATAATTTAGCAAAGGGGTCAAGTAATCGGTCTTTAGCAAGAGAAAACGGAGTATGTGGTTTGCGAGAATTCTTGGAGTATGCGGTTGAGATAACCATTTAACCGCAAACTTCGTGAGAAATTTATAGAGATGGTGAAGTATGCTGCCCCCATTGATCAATTATGCGGCCGCAAACTTTGAAATGCCTTGAACTTTTCATAAAACTTTTCTTTTTTATTGTCTAGTCAAGTAGGGACGGTCATTTTGATAATTTAAGAAAAATAAACAAGATAAAAATAGAACTAACTTTACCTAAGCTAAAAACACAAAATCTTTTTGTTCTTTTTAAAATAACATACTGCTTTAAAACACTGAAATGCAATATTTTTTAGAGAAGCTCTGTTATAGGATCATATCATTCTAGGGCAGACCAGACTTACTTATCAGCCGCTCATTTTCTTAGACAAGTCTCGGTGATTGCAAATATATTATCCTTCTAAACACAAGCCTTTATACCTTAATTGACAAGCAAGTAGTCAATGAAGTTATCATATTTTTCAGGTAATAGTAATTCATGCATCAGTGGGTCCCACTCTCACAAATCAGAAACCTGTATTTAATTTAGTGTGAATTAGATGAGTTTTTGATTAACTGAATTGACCCCAGAACTTATCGGATAAACCTTCCCTTCCTCATGATCTTTTGAGCACCTAAAAATAGCTAAATGAGCATAACCAACACGGGTCTATGGATTGTTCAGGAAATCTCTAACAAATTTGAATAAAAACATAGCACGACGGACTTACATGTTCACAAACAGTAAATGCTCAGGGTCATTGTGCTACGGACTTACATGCCTTGATAAGAGATTCCTTCCCAGACACACGTTCCCAAAGAGAAAAATATTTACAAGTATACTAATATGTACATCTTTAGACATATCTTTTTGAATTTCCTATTGCACGACATTAACATTGTGTCTTTTTGCTCAAATTTCTGTTTTGCACTTTCATTGAGTGTCTTTTCACCTATTGCATGTCATTGCATGTCTTTTATCTATATACATATATATACAGACTTGTATCAAGTCAGCTCGCAACCCCTTTGTGAAGGGTCTAGGTTTGTGCAATCCAGAGGTAGTATGTTCATCCACAGTTCATCAACATTTATGTGTAAGTATTCAATTATTAACAGGAAATAAATATTCTACCAAACTATGAGATGTTCCCCACTATAACAATGACCTTTATATTTAGGTGAAACACTACCATACTATCCTTTCAGTTTTAGCAGAGCCTGTCAACATATCACCCTAAGATCCTGATCTTTTCAACCACATGCCTTACATAAGATGATCCAACCTCTAGAATTATGTACTATCATTTCCCATTAGATAGTGTTCTCAAATTTTCTCAATAGAACGACTTTCCTAAGAAGCACAATCTTTTTGGATTTTTCTGATTTTTATTTAAAGACAAAACTAAAACTTAAACCAAAAATATTTTTGGCGTTTTTAGGAAATTTCTCCCCCCTAAACTTTTGCATTTATGTAATAAATCAAAATTTAAACAATCTAAAAACTAAGAAAAATATTTTTGGTGACCAAACCAGCGACCTTTTAATCAAAGTAGATCATTTTCAGACATTCAACTAGAAAGTTAAATCTAGTCAAATCGAAAGCTTTTGTAAAAATGTCAGCGACATTCTTATCAGTAGATACATGCTCAAGATGCATGAGTTTTCTTTCAAAACAGTCACGAATATGATGCACTCTAATGTCTATGTGCTTAGTTTTAGAGTGTTGGACTGGGTTTTTAACAATCTGTAAAGCAACTTCATTATCACAGAAAATAGGAGAGTCACAGAAATTCAAACCGTAATCCAGCAATTGGTGTTGCATCCATATAACATGGGAGCAACATGCGGATGCGGCAACATATTCAGCTTCGGCAGTAGAAGTCGAAACGGTGGTATGTTTCTTGCACTGCCATGAGACGAGTCTCTCCCCTAGAAACTGACATCCTCCAGTTGTAGATTTTCTATCAAGATTGCAGCCTCCATGATCACTGTCAGTAAAAGCAAACAAGTTAAATTCTAAATCCTTTGGATACCAAAGGCCTAGACGAGGTTTACCCTTCAAGTATTTAAAGATTCTTTTGACAGCATTAAGGTGAGAAAGTTTCAGATTAGCCTGATATCTTGCACACTAGCAAACCACAAACATTATGTCTGGACGGCTTGCGGTCAGGTACATTAACGAGCCAATCATTGACCTGTAGAGATGTTGGTCAATTCCCGGTTCACCTAGATCTGGAGTAAGGACATGACGAGTTGCCATAGGAGTTGAGGCCGGTTTGGAGCCAGCAAAATTAAACTTGATAAGTATGTCATTAACATATTTGGCCTGATGAATTAGGATTCCGTCATCACTTTGCTTAACCTGCAAACCCAGAAAGAAATCCATTTCTCCCATTGAACTCATTTCAAACTTTTTCTTCATCACTTCTTCAAACTCTTTGCACAGTGCAGCATTCGTTGATCCAAAGATGATGTCATCAACATAGATTTAGACAAGAATAAGATCGTTTCCCAGCTTCTTAATGAACAGTGTTTGATCTATGGCTCCTCGAGTATAGCTATTAGCAAGAAGATGCTCTGTCAGAGTGGCATACCTTGCACGTGGTGCTTGATGTAAGCCATACGTAGCTTTGTCTAGTTTATAGACATGATGTGGGTGATCTGTGTCTTCAGTGGTTGACACACGTAGATCTCTTCTTTAACCTTTCCGTATAGAAAAGCTGTCTTCACATCCATTTGAAACACCTTGAAATTCATGTACGAGGCGTAGGCCAAAAAGATTCGAATGGCCTCAAGTCTTGCAAACGGTGTAAACACTTCTTCATAGTCTATCTCTTCTTGCTGATAAAATCCTTGCACAACCAATCGTGCTTTGTTTCGAACAATCACTCCACTTTCATCTTTGTTTCTGTAGACCCAACGAGTTCCGATGCTAACTTGCCTTGTGGTAGCGGCACTAGTTCCCAAACCTTCAGTTTTTCAAACTGCATCAGCTCTTCCTGCATAGCCTCCACTGAGCTTGCCTAACTCAAGGCCATTTTAATATTCTTTGGCTCAACTTGAGATATGAAGGCAAAGTATAAGCAGATATTGATTACCCCATATTTGCTTCTTGTTCTCACCCCGTCAGAGAGAGGACCAATGATATCCTCTACTGGATGGTTCTTATGAATTCTTGACTGTGGAGCAACTTCTTCTTGTAACATGTCAGTTAAGTTAGTGATGAGTTGACCTGCTTCTTCAGTTATGGGAACCGGCTCCTCAATAACATTTTATTAAGGAAATAAGGCTTGTGATGACTGATCCTGCCAAATGTAACATTTTCCTGTGAAGCAGGACCGCTACCAGATGCAACAGTCTTTTGTGAAGCAGGATTGCTGCCTAGATGTAACATTTTCCTGTGAAGATGATTCAGGAGCTTTAGAAGATGAAGATGATGCTTGATCATGGTCTTCATCTATTCTGTAATCTTCTATGATGTATTTGTAGAAAGTATCATATGTCACATCACAAACATCAGAATAAACATTAAACAGCTTAAACACATAATCATAATCAAATAACCAGTTTGGACCAGAATCCGCATCGATTTTGTTGAGCTACTGCCATTCAATGTAGTAAGATTCCACAATCTGCTTTGTTCTCTTGTTGTAAACCCTGTATGCTGTCTTACAGGATGAGTATCCAACAAAGTAACACTCGTCGGCCTTTGCATCAAACTTGGACCCAACTGTATCATTATGCAACAGTATGCATAGGCATCCAAATGCTTTAAAGTGACCGACCTTCGGCTTTTGTTTAAACACGATTTCATATGGAGTCTTCAATTGATGCTTGTTGAATAACACCCTGTTATGCACATAACATGAAGTGTTGATTGCTTCAGCCCAAAAGAATACCGGCAATTTGGAGTCAGAAATCATGGTTCTTGCAGCCTCTATCAGGGTACGATTTCTTCGTTCAGCAACTCCATTTTGTTGAGGAGTTCTAGCAGCACTGAACTGTCTTGCAATTTCCTTTTCAGCACAAAATCTATCAAGGAATTCGTTACGAAATTCTGTCCCATTGTCACTTCTGATAATTTTGATCTTCAAGTTCAGCTGATTTTCAACAAGTATCATGAACTGCCTAAGAATACCTGCAGTCTCACTTTTCTTACTCAAAAAGAACACCCAAGTAAATCGTGAGTAGTCATCAGTAACAACAAGACAATAAGATTTCTTCCCAATACTAATCACACTTACAGGACCAAACATATCCATGTGAAGTAAATGTAAAACAGATTCTATTGAATTAAACAACTTGGGCTTGTGTGGTCGTTTATGCTGTTTGCCTTTAGCACACGAAATACATTTTTCAACCTCACAAAATTCTTAGCAAACCGACCACGTGTGCTCCTTTAGCAATTCTATTTAGGTTTTTCAAATTTATGTGACCTAAACGACGATTCCAGAGCATGGAATCATTTTCAGAAGCTTTTGAAAACAAACAAGTATTTGTTAAAGCTGACTCACTATTTATATCCAACAAATATGAGTCCTTACACCTAGGTGTTCTCATTAAAATCCAATCCTCAGGGATAACAAACCCTGTTTTTAAAATCAAACATTCTTTATCAGTAAAATGAGTTGAAAACTTTTTATCACAAATTTGAGACACACTTAACAAGCTGTGATTCAATTCAGATACATAATTCACATCTTCGAAACAGAGAGTACCATTAGTGACAGTACCTTTCATTGTAATTTGCCCACCTTTATCATCTTCAAAGGAAACATACCCTGCATCGAACATTTAAATGTCGTGAAGCTGAGAGATGTCTCCTGTCATGTGCCGGGAAGAACCACTATCAACATACCAAAGATTGTTGACATGCCTCCTTAGTTGTCCCTGCACGGTAGAACACATTAATTAGTAACTGGAACCCAAGCCATGATTGTCTTGGATTGCCCTAAATCATCCAGGTATGAAACTTCTTGCAATTTCATATCTCTTTTGTCATTAAACTCAACTAGTGTTGTTTGTACAATAGGTTTTCGTTTCCAAATAGGCTTTTGTTGTTCAGAATTTGAGCTCACTGTTGGAGTGACGACCTTTTCTTTACCCTTTTCAGATTTTATGGGTTTCTCAACTTTCTTTTGTTTATGTTTGAAAATATTATTTTCTTTAACAGGACGTTGAGATTTATGCGCAACACCAGTTCTTTTATCCGATTGTTTATCATTGGGCCTTTTGTAATGTTGGGCCATGTGTCCTTTAGACATGTGTAGCCTTTGATATTAATTATCCCTTTGACTAACATTCGGACATCTGCCAGAGTGTTCACAATTGTGAACGCAGTTTTGAGCAAAGTTTCCAGGATTCCCCCTCACATAACACGTTTGCTTTATCGGATACGGGGCATAGTATCCGGTGTCCCATGATGATGACCATTTAGGAGAACTTGTGAAGTAACCTGCTGTTTCACAGTTCCTAGAAAACCTTCTATCATGCATTTTATCATCATTATAATTTCCATGGTAAGACTTTAAATTATTTCTATCAACATTCCTAACATTTTGTTCAAAAGCACGATGATGATTATCAAATTTAGCATAAAATTCGCTTTTGGTAAAACTTTGAGGCTTTTTCTTTGAATCAGACTGACTTGTGGATAGTTTACTGCTTTCACGGTTTGAAGAACAGTTTTTGTTTTTAACAAATTGATGATTTTTGCCATTAAAAATCTGTGTTTTTTCCTTTTCTAAGGTCCCACCTTTCACAAAGGTGGATTTCAAAGTTGATTTTAAGTTATTCTTATCTTTAACAACACAATTTTCAAAACCAACTTTCAAACAAGAGTTAACAAAAGTAGCAGACTTAGAAAAATGAGAAAGTATTTTTGAAAGACAAAGACTTTGAATTAAAGTCGATCCTCCTCCTCATCATGACTTTCAAAGTTCTCCACTGTACCCTCTACTAATCCTGTTGCTGCACAAGACTTAGACGGGTTAGAAATGTTCACATGTTGTACCGAGGAACCACTAGTCACGGGAGTGGACTGTGTGGATGAAGAAGACTGATCTGGTTTACGGCCTACACCATACACCATTTCAACATCTTTATGTTGAACACTTGGCATAGGAGTGAAATTGCCATTAAAAGGATGTTCAACTACATGATAACCTAATCCAGGATTCCCTACTTTCCTGACTTGAGAGTCTATCATGTCATAGACTACAGATCGAGAGTGGTCAATTTTCTCGATTGTCAGCTTAGTGTTTGCCAATTGAGTCACAACATCATTCAGTTTCAAACTAAGGTTGTCTATTCGTTTTAATGCATCACGATAAAGACATTCCTTATTACTAAAGTCCATTTCAAGTTTTGAAAAAAATCACTGTTACAAGCATCAATTTTATCTTTAAACATTTTCTCAGAACGCTTGTACTCAGCATTGGCATACCTAACTTGAGTTATTTCTTTTATGAGTATTTCATTATCACACTTATATCTGTTTATTTTATCTACACAATTTTGAGAACAAGTATCAGAATGTATCTCAGTGTCTTCAACTTTTGCCATGAGAGCATGATTTGACACCTTCATTGACAGCTCATGAATCTGATCTCTCCAATCATATCCTGTAGTTTACTGACTCGCCAATGCTTTTCTATTTCCATCTGCAACATTTTCTTTCCCTTCTGAAGTGTTTGATGAGCTTCCCTTCTCCACTCTAGGCTCTTGGCATTCCCAAGCAAAATGAACAGGTTTACTGCAATTGTAGCACCTCAAATTGGACTTATCAAAACCAATCTTCTTTGTACCAGACTCCATCCCATCAAAAGAATTTATGCTAGTTCTCTTGATAAACCTCTTAGCACGATGCACAGCCATCGCCATGTGCCACTAGATATCCAACTCCTCCAAGTCATCAGGATGTATTTGATCAGTTTCATCTTGAATTAGATTAGCAGGTGCAAGTTTTCCAGCTAGCATAGCATTGTAGATATTCATGAAAACACTGAACGGAGCAACATGCATTTCTACAGCCTTGATAGTATTTAAACATGGTGAGTTGTTTTGCTGAACCGATGTAGCAAGAGCCGTCTTATTTGAACCAGTAGCCAAGTTTGGAGTGTAAGCAGAGGACATGTTGGAGAGTAAAGCACTTCCCTAATATACTGAATGATCATGTTCTGACATAAACATCATCTGCCTCTACTGATCATCCATCTCATATGACCTTAGAATAGAGATTAATTCACTAAGAGAAGTGGTATACATGTCTGATGTCGTCCATATGGTCTATATAAAACTAACAAAACCTAACCTAGAATCCTAAGTAATAAAATGGAAAACCTATGAACTAAACCGCACTGACAGGCAAGTGAACCTATCGAGTGTAGCACAACTTAATGGTAAACCGGATTATCAAACCCTAGAGACACTGAATAACAAAACTACTCTCTTACTCGGACTTAAGATTAATTTGGTTTGGGGGGTTTACTACACTAGAGATTATAACTATTAATGCAATAAACTAAAGATCGAATCAAAGTATCAAGACAAGAACAAAGGTGAATATAAGGAATAGGAAGAACACTACCTAGGTCGGAATCCTACTTGCAAAGAACAACTTCTATCGGTTCCGGAACTATGATGGATCTGGGTTTCTAAGGATAACTGCTAAAGACAACCTAGTGGATCCCTAATCACTCTCAGGGTGTCACCAACTAAGCTACCTAAAGTGTACTAAACTCACTAGATTGTCGGATCACCTCTCGGGTATTTCCAACTATGATATTGTACCCTAATGGACAGATTACCTCTCAGTCTCACTATCCACCATACATTCACGGAATACATGGGGTAATCCTAGGATAACAACTATGATTCAGAATAGCAACAATCACTAGACACCTAAATCAACATCCTTTCAGACAATTGACACTCGGATTCCTAATGACGAAGACTAACCGACTAATTCTCACCTCTCGAGAATTGAACTAGGATACACACTTAACTCTGATTAGAAATCAATGTCAATTCCTATGGTCACTACGTCTAGGAAACCACCACAGTCACAAACCCTAAGATATATGATTATGATACGCTAATCGAACTAGCAGACAACCACAATCAACGCAAAGAATTTTAATTAATCACACAATCAGATTCAAACATGCTTATACATCATAATTAATTAAACTAGAATCTTTACAAAATCACTAAACTATCATATGAATCCAAAGCCGAATACAAATCAAGACTTTAGCAAAGTATTCATCGAATTACCTAGGCAGTATAAGAGTTTTAACCTAGGATCATATCTAAAACATCCAAACAGAAGTAATAAACACAAACCATGGTTTCAAACATTCAATTCAAACTCAAAGATGCAAACTTGAAAACCGAATAAGTTAATACTAACGAACCCGGATTCAAAGCTTCAAACTTTAGCCTTTAATCGACTTCCAATCTCCCAAAATCGCCTCTAGCAACTCCCTGGACGGCAAGAATATGAACTCCTGACCTAATTGGCTAAAATTCCATTTAATTCGATTTTTACAATTTTTTTCACGGAATACGACTCTCTCGCGTACCGCGAGAGAATTTGGCAAGTCCGTCGCGTACCGCGAGGGCCAAACTAGTCGGGCTGCTTTCTGGATTCCCTCGCGTACCGCGAGGGATCTTTCTCTTATCTTCGCGTACCTTGAGAGGTTAAATTTCCACATTTTTCACTTTTGATCCTCGGGTTTCATTCTCAGGCTCGGTTTCTCCGGGTTTTTACTTGTAATCATCACGAGCTCCTGTAAACACATAGTAGACTCAATACAAACCAAAAACGAATCAAAACGAATACAAAATTAGTTAAAATTACACGAAAACAATGAAATAAAGATGTGTGTTTGCATTACATCAATGTCTTTGGTTCTTTTGATAGTTGTGATGTTAAAATTCTAGTTCAAGGGCAGTGAGTTAAGCAACTTCTTATTTATTTCACCTTTGGTCATCACAATGCCAGCACTACTCATCACGGTCATTAAATGAGCAAACCTATTTATCTGAGATTCCAGGCTTTCTCCTTTCACATATTTGAACATGTTAATTTTTTTTCTTAACATGTCCTTTCGGCTCTCTCTCATAACTGCATTTCCTTCAAACCTTTCCACCAATGCACCAAAAGAGTTTTTGTTGTCTTGTATTCTTTTAAACCTTGAGCTATTTATGTGGACAGTGCCATTGTCAAACTGGCATAAGCTTTCTCATCCTTCTCCTTTTGAAGCAGTTTTTCACCAACATAGAGATCAGGATCCTTGGGGACAAATTCATTCTTTTCATTTATGACCATAGGGACTTGAGGACCCTTCTCAATAGACTTCCAAATAGATGAGTCCTTATATCTTGCAAAGTTCTCATATCTGTACTTCAAGTTGTCAAAATCATTTGCATTAGTCAGACATGGAGGTCTACTTGTAGTACTAATCTCATTGTCCATAGAGTTAGTATCAGTCATGATTTAAACTCAGAGGAAAATTTTAAGATTGAAAACTAACACAGCAATAACCGCAAACTTCAAAGTGGACCGCAAACTTGGACTAAGAACCGCAAACTTGGATTAAGAACCGCGAACTTGGATTAACCGCAAGCTTAGAGTATGAACCGCAAACTTGAAGTATAAACCGCAAAGTTGATACTAGCCGCAACTTGAAAAGATACCGCAAACTTGAGAAACTAACCCCAAAGTTGATAGTAGTCGCAAACTTGAAAAGATACCGCAAATTTGAGACACTAACCGCAAAGTTGATAGTAGCCGCAAACTTGCAAATCTGCAAACTTTCAAATTGTGAAATTAACAGCAAAATACTTTGATTTTCAGGCCAATAATCCACTGATTTGACCGCAAACTTCAACAACAGTGACGGAAACACAATTCCGAATCCTGTCACTATCCATAAACTCTCCAAAATGCACAAGTCAGTTTAAACAAATGCTGAAATAATAACTTTGATACCTCACGAGTCAAAGAAATCTGTTGCAAGCTTCACCAATGAGTGCTAAGGCTCTGATACCAATTGTAAGGTCCGATTTCCTAAGGATCTTCAATCAACGGATTCAACAACGTGTTAAACCAGGCAGAAACAGACTCGACACGTGACTTGTAAGTAGGATCAAAGAGGACGAGACCCAATTAACTGTTAAACGATTCTTATATTCATAAAACCACTGAAAATACAATACAAGATCGCTCAACAACTCTTCTAACCGATTACAGAAAAAAAAATAACTATTTATACTAATCACAAGTAACCGGTTGGGCTTGAGCCTGGGTCTCATACTTCAAGTATATGGTCGGGAGCCGCATACTTCAAGTATCCGGCTAGGCCTTGAAGTATAGGGCCGCATACCCAAAATGTCGTCTTCTGAACTTCCCGGTGATCACTTGATGCGTTAGCCTATTAGGTTTTATCCTTACAGTCAATAAAACAAAAATATGCAGACCCTCAGGATCTTGGACTGATCTTGCAATCTTGCCTTATAGAACTGACCTTTGTCCCCTCTTTCTGGTTTTCCTTGCTGACTATGACAACAGTCGCAACCATAAACAGACTCGCGACTATGGCAAACATGAGAACTGTCGATCTGTTAATTCCGTAAAAATTTGAACATCCAAACATGAGAATTGCATATATGTGCTAGAACCGATGAGAAGGGGATATATCTGCAAAAGCAACCAAATTAATTGACTAAACAGCGAAACATATAAATGTTCCATCTCTGTCGCATTCTTAAACAACCAAACATATAAAAGTGTCATCAATGTAACGTTCTTTAACTGCTTTTCTTCATACATACGTATCTTCTTAAATAAAAAATGGGTGAATGTATGAAATTAAGTTTCAAGTGTTATACCATTGGTAAGTGGCAAATGGAACATCAATCTCCAACTCAGGGGGTGTGTTTGGGATTACTTATTTATCCTACTTATTGACTTATTAACTTATATAAGTTAATAAGGTGTTTGAGTAAACTAACTTATTTACCCTACTTAATCCATTTTCAATAAGTAAGGGATGACTTACTTATGACTTATTAACTTATATAAGTTAAAAGTTATATGTTATAAGTAATAAGTAGATTTGAAAAGGAATCCCAAACACCCCCTCACAACCAATGATATCATTCTGGAAGGCCAAATGTAAAGTAGCTGGACAATCATTATGAAAGAGAACCTACAAAAGCACAACCAAATAGTTTAAAAATGCAAAATTAAGAAATTTTTGAAAAGAACCCGTACCCACTTTACACAGTTGCTAAACCACTTATAGTTGGTTTCTTTTGTTATTTAAAATGAAACAAAAATTTTTAATTTATATATGAAAATAAAAAAATATTAAATCTCAAAGACAAAGCAAATAAATAAAGATTTTTCCTAAAAAAAATAGTAACAGATTGAACATAAAGAAATAAAAAGTTTGAACATTAAGAGGTTCGTGTTAAGAAATAAAAATTTTCATTACTTTCTAATGAAGATACAAATATTTATATGATTTCAGATGTTAGTCATCGCTAACGGGTAAACTGAATGTCCTCCAATGTTTTTTGGTACCAAAAGGCCCGCAAAAACAATGGGCATAGCCATGTATATAGTGAATGTTCATGTTAGAAACAAACATAACATATATTAGTATCATACAATCATGAACCACTTATGCAATCATTCAGTAAGCAACCATCTTTCATAAAAAAGATCAATTTAGCGTACATGGCCTTGATTTTAAACATACAAGCACACTTCCATAAAAAGATCAATTTCCATTACTTTCTCTTAAAGAAACACATTTAAAAAAAATACTTTACCAGGTTGTGGTTCCTACCCAGTCAAGAAAACATAAGTCTGAATCACATCCAGACGTCCTCCTATAAACCTTTGCACTGCAATCAATTAAGCACTTTATACAGCTTGAGATTCTGATCCTTAAAGAAACACATTTAATAAAAAAAAATACTTACTTTACAAGGTTGTGGTTCAAGCACATTCCAGAAAACATAAGTTTAATTCATATCCAAACCTCTTTCTATAAACCTTTACACCGCAATCAATCAAGCACTAAATATAGCTTCAGATACTGATCATCGGTACTTTTTAAAATCTGTTTTGATTAAAATAAACTTGTTTGCTACTCAACATGTCTGCCCCGTGCATCTTGCCACCTCGATTCCAGTTGTGTAGAGTGTAACTTAAATATAATGTGCCAACGTAATCTGAGCTATGTGTGCTTTATATGATAATAAATCTAAGCATGTAAGTAAATATGAAAGAACCGTGTACATTATTTGAAGCAGATTCGCAGATGCTTATGCTTTCTCTCAACACCAATGCACGGGCAGCCAATGGTCGAGGTTGAACTTCAGGAGGTGGAGTAAATATGTTATGTCCAGTAAGCTCCTTGTTCTCTGCATTTGAAAACTATTTTATCAACTTTGAATCAGAATTATTATCTAATGTAACACTTAACTCCCACATGAGACACTGGTTCTTCCTCACCAAATGAAATGTGATTGATCCTAGCTGTCTAAACCCAAGCAAATAGGTCAAAGGGGTTGCATTCCAAAAAGAACTCCAAAAACATTATTGCAGACATCATTTGGTGACACTGGTTTATCAAACACTCTTACTAAGAAGCAAAAAACATTTAAAGATAGGTTAAAAAAAAGGTTCTTGGATAGAAATTCCAGACACCATATGAATTAAAAACTCAAATGTTTCAGAGATGAAAAATTAGAGTACATTTTTTGTTCAATAAACAGAGCGTACTTATGATTTGAGAATCAGAAACAACAAGTTTCAATCGCATACTTTGCGTCGATGATTACAAATAACTATCATGACTAATCTGAATCAGAATAAGTGCAATTTGAGTTTAGATGCATCCTTACAGGCTGAAGGTCTTCTCGTTTAAACCAAACACGCACTCCCAACCGTTCTGAAAGCTTAGGCGCGAGCGATAACGGCGATTCAATTGCTACATCGTAAACTCGATTCGAAGCAATAATGATGATTCATTTGCTACATCGTAAAGTAGATTCGACGACAATATATTAATCAAATACTCCACCTCTCTCAAAGCACCGTTACCTTCGTCCACTTTATGGTCTGGTACAGCTCCCAACATCCCTGATTCGTATTGTAATGAAGACGGAGACACTCTAAGCATCACCGGTGGTTTTTCTCAAGTCTGCAACATCGCAGTCATTGAGCTGGCCTGAAACAACACAGATGATGGAACGTTGAAACGAAGATGATTGCGATTTAGGGGGAAATTGTTGGAACGTTAGAAAGAAAACTAAAAGGGAAGAGGAGTTGGGCACGTATCAGAGACTGTTGAAGGGAGAGGATGCGTGGAATTTGAGAAAGGCAGAACACCACACGTAGCATAAAGTACGTGGACCAACGATAGAATGCCACACAACCGTTTTACTGTTCACGTCCGCTAAATTGCATGTTTGACAAATATTACCAACGTATATAAACAAGTTGACGCTAACCCGTGCGTTGCGACGGAAGCGTTATGAAACAGTGTAACTAATTTCTGCATTTGCATTGTTTGAAAATAATATTAGATTTGTATAGAATAATAATCGTAATATAAGCCAATTGATGAAGTTTACAAATTTAAGAAGATAATATTGGTTTTGTATCATTGTTTAGTAGAATAATAATTTTCAATAAAGGCCGTAAAAATATTCTTTAACATTAGAATTTAAAAAACTAATGACCAATTCAATATGCAAGTGATATAATAAAACAATTTTGTTTTAAAACCTTTACTCATATGGTTTGAAAATAAAATATTTTATTAATATATTTTCTGATGTACGTAAATGATTTATTTTAGATTATAGATTTCAAATCATTTGAGTGAAAATAAGATAAATCTGATTTCATTTGTATATTATATGTGTGTGAAAAAAATAAATGGAAATTCGGTGTATGAACTTATAATGTAACTAAATTAAGTGAGAAGTTATGGATGATTAAAATAATCATTTAAAGTTGACGTAATTTTCAATAAATCAACCAAAAGCACCCACACGTTCTTCTTTCCACGCGTCACATTATTCAATCTGAGGGGGTGCAGAATCAATCACCACTAAACCATTTCCTTAACCTTTAGATTAATCTCAATAACCGGGAATTTTGCTCTAACCGTTAGATTAGTGCATTTCATTCGCCGATATTTTTGCCAAACCGCCTGTGGTTATGAATGGTAGATCGGAGATCAGCAAGAGAAGGTGTTGGTATCTCGATGGTCTGAGTGAAAAAGAAGAGGGTGACAACAAAAAGAAGTTAACTTAGCGGATGGAAAGTGGTGACTCGATTTGTAAAAGAGATGCCATTCTATGGTTCAAAATTTCATTCATCCTCTTGTTTGCAGCCACAGGGCATTCACCCTCATAATTCATCTTGTTCTTGCCCCTTTCTTGTAGCCATTTTGGACGAATGCAATGAAATTTTCCGGTGATATATATAGGGTCTGAAACGGTGGGTGAAGTTATGGTGGCGGTTGGAGTAGACGACGTTCGATTGTAACGGGAAGTTGTGGTGGCGGTTGGAGGAAACAGGCGTTCAACATTGTGGGTGAATAGAGCGATGAGACAAAGAAACAACAATGAAGAGAATTGTTACGGCGGCCGACAATATGATCGTGAACGTGGCGGTTAATGATATTGATGTGTCAAAAGTTGTATTTTGTATATATTATATTAATGCAACAAATCAATAGAATATCAGAGCGCTGAATTGCTCAATCTTGTGAAAAGTAGTGCATGTTTATTTGCTGCAGTTCAACCCATTTATTAATGAATGAGTCGCTTGGGTTGCATAGAATTTCAAACTGGTCAAACCAGTAATAAAAAACCAAAAAAGTAAATAAAAAAGAGGTCAAACAGCAATGTATTTTTTTTTAAAGTTCAATGACTACTGGAAAGATGTAAAGTTACACGCTATTTGTACATAAAAAAAATACGGGACAAGAATTTAGGTTAACCAAAATTGTTTTGACCACTAGAAATTACCCGCTACCCAACCCGTTATTTGGCCATCTCTACCAAACACTATCATTTGAAATGTTGACCAGTTGTGTAAGAAATAAAGACTTTTTTGTATTGATATTTTGCCAAAGGTCTTACCCAGGCTCCAATAGGTCCTTGTTGGTCAGAATGAGGAAGTTCTCCAGAAACGATTTCGAGCATTAAGATACCAAAACAGTAGACGTTTGTTTCTGTATCAATGAGTGGTGATAATGCAGAATGCTCTAATTCAGATTCTAGTGAAACCTTCGCTTTTGATATCAAATCACTCCAAAAAGCCACCTCCGCGACCTGAGAAACTACATTCTTTTAGTAATTTCTTCTTTTATTGTACGGGTCGATTTTGACCCGAAATACTTTTTGCCATGATTTACTTTTTATAAATAATTTGTCATGCTAAATATGATTACAAGGAATATTATGATGCGCGGGTCAAAGCAGGTCAAGTTGACCCAAAACACTTTTTGCCCTGATTTACATTTTATTAATAAATTGTATGCTAAATACTGTATAGGTCAAATTGGTCAAGCCAAAAGTAAATGGGTTGAAATTGCCGTCACTTCTTGATACCACAGATAATGAACACGTTAAAAACCAAAGAAAAAACTTTACTTTGGGTGATTAATCTTCAGTTAGATAGATCATTGTTAAGGTCACCTTGGTGTGAGGTAAAGGAGGATTCAATTCACGCATGTACTCAAGACAATAGGATGTTCCCATGATAATTCTCATCCTTGAGGTCCAATCAAGATGTTCAAGTTCTTTAACTGTAACAACGTCGATTTATTTCATTAAAAGCATCTAAAAACCACAATCTAATGAAAATATAATAAAATCCAAGTTATCGCCATGTAGATGCTCTAAGAGTGAGCCATTAGTAGCATACTCGAACGCCATCATCCTCACAAAAGGCTCGTCCTCCTCACAATAACCAAGAAGATTAACAAAGTTTTTGTGATTCACTGGTGACAATGCATCAATCTATATAATTTGCAAGAATATATATATATATATATATATATATATATATATATGTTAACTACATTATGTATAGATGGATTAAAACCCAAAAACAAACAAACCTTCTTACGAAACCCTAGTTCGGCACGTTTTGACCAATCTTTGAGACTGGCGATGGGGGTCAATGCTACACAAATCTCAACTCCACTAGATAATGTTCCTTTATAAAGTGTATAACCTTCTGTTGTCTCAATGATGTTGCTGAAATCCTCGCATGCTGTTTCTAGTTCGGTGTGGTGTAGCTTTGGAACACCTGTGCATGAATACAGGATTTTTAATCAAAATATGCACTCTACTGTAAGTAATTATAATTCTAGACTTTTAGATTTCAACAAAAATGTGTGTTGCCCATCTTAATAAACAATATTTTTAATAGATTAATAGTTGACATTTCATCTTGGTGTGGTGTAGCTTTGGAACACATGTGCATGAATCCAGGATTTTTAACCAAAATATGCACTCTACTGTAACAAATTATAATTATAGACTTTTAGTTTCAAAAGAAATGTGTGTAGCCCATCTTAATAAACAATATTTTTAATAGATTAATAGGTGGCATTTTATGATAACAGATAGCATTTCATTGTCCCTTCATAACCTTAGACTTTTCGTTTCCACATAAATGTGTATAGCTCATCTTAATTAACAATGTTTCTAACATAATAATAGTTGGCATTCATCATCCCCTTATACTATTACTTCCTCAAATAATCAAATGCTTAACAATCACAAGTTCAAGCTGTAGAAACACCATCTTCTGCATCATGTTTTAGCACTTTTCAATAGAATTATTAGCTATAACAAAACAACCAGTAAAAAGTAGCTTTTGGATGTTACGATAATCACATAATCAGAAGTTTGAGTGCTTGATAGCTTCTGATTATTTAAGAAAATAAGTAAAATATGATTATGAAAATTTAGCAGAATTAACAAGTCGAAAAAAGGGAAAAACTTTATAGAGAACAAAAGTAAATTAGGTTAGAAGGGTTATATAGGGTATTACTTTTTTAAACTTAATTTGTTGCAACAGGTATAAAATAAAATCAATTATTTAAGACTTATAAATAAGTACAATCTATTTATCCAAACATTTAAAATTAATTATTGTTAATCCAAACTTGTAACTAGTGTATGTTATAAAGGATAAACAGGATGAAGAAGAAAGAGGAAAGAAGAATTACCGGTAACAAAAGCTTTCTGCAATCGTCCACTGATACCAGTCTTCCAAGGTCCTATGGTCTTTACTGCTCGACTTTGACACATGCACCAAAGATTTATGGCAATGATCATCAGTAGAAGTATGCAGAAAGATATTATAACCCAAATCTTCCACTTATCTAAATTGCTACTTCCGTAACTTTCACTTCCTGGAGCCTGATGTGCTGGTGGATGAGAAGAAATTATTTCTTGATTGAGGGCAAGTGGTGGTGGTGGTGCCTTCTTGTGGTTGGGTACAACAGAAAATGAGCCACTACTTCTTGTAGTTGGGAGAGCTATGATTTTTGGTGGCCCAATCCCATCACTAGGGGATAGTGCAGCTGCTAGGTTTAGAGATTCTTCTGCAAGCTTTCGGCGTACAACATTTCTCTCCATTTCTGCTTCTAGTTCACCTACTGATCACATATACAATGAAGAACCACAAGTAAAGAACATCAGTATTTTATTTAGAAAAATTTACTTTTTTCCCATTTTCGAATCATATTGTGGACACCTTACTAGAAGCCAAACATTCCACTGCATGTAGTTGTTTAAATTACTTTTTTCACTGATATTGCAATTCTCTGAGAAGCTCTTGCAAATCCTGAAACTTTATTGAAGAAAGAAGATGGGTTAACAAAGATGAAAAACATGAACTAGCAAATTAATTTGACATTCTTCCTTACAGTTGGAATAGATTGAGGTAACTAGAAACTGTTTCTTTGACTTATTTTAGAAGAGAATCAGCTTTCTTTTGAAGTTTAGAACCTCCCGGCCATACGCTGTCAGTAATACAACACAACAAGAAAATCAATTAACGTTGGGTTTCATAGTGAGCACTCACTGTAGAAATTTTCTGCATCAATCACTCATCATGAATGAAATAATTGTGAAACGTTAGGTATGCAAAACATGCTTAAAAACTTTATTTGGTGATTGTTGCTTAAAAGTTTCTGCAATTGACTCAATGGGGGTGTTTAGATATGTTGAGAGAGGACTTTTTCTGAAGTTATTTAATGACTTTCTACAGGTGAAGTGAATAGTTTAATCACTATAGGAATTTAATTCAAACTTGAAAGCACCAGAAGTGACTAACAATTTCAGACAGTGGAAGTACATCCCAACAATATCTCCCGCAAAACATTTAATTATGGCTATTATCTGATTTTGATAGCTCAATGCCACATGATCAGTTCCAAAAGGCGCATCCAAATACCCCTAAATAAGAATCCGACAATAAATTTATTTAATAATGAGTTGTGTCTTACCATCGTCCTAATTTCCTATTTAGACATCCAATCCCATTGGCAACAAGGGTTGGAAGGTTTTCATCATATTGCAATTCACAGAGAAATTTGAGAGTCCTGAGTTCCATGGGAATGGGTCCTTAAAGATTGTTGTTAAAGAGCAACCTAGAGTACATAACTACCATAAATTTGGTATTCATTCAACCATAATGACCAAGAGGATATTTGCTTGTGTTTTAAAACAAACAAATACAATGTTACTTACAAAGATTCTACATGAACCATGTACATTTTCAATAAACGATTATAACTTCATAAACTGTATAACAAAAACTAACAAGTGCTAATGCTAGTTTTTTTATAAAAAAAATTCTATTTTAGGTCTAAGGGAGCGTATGTGGATGTGTGCTTCCAAAATCATAATCATGATTTCAATTGTGTAAACCAAAACCATTTGATAAAGTTAGGGATGGGCAAGTAACTTATTACATTTTGATACTTATAGCAACTTTTACTGTTACACCAACTCTGATAAATTTGACCGCAAAAAATAATGAGATCGAAATCATAATCCAATAAACACTAATTTTGTCACATCACTTTAGACACACATCCAAACCTCAGTAGATAATAAGATCCGAAATACTTTTGATTTGAAATTTGATAGACACATTTAACACACAAAGGACATTGGACAAATAGCTCAGTAGATGATGAATAAGTGCTAAACATGCATATGACTATGTAACGATTAAGAAATTATTGGAAGCGTGTTTGAGACTTAAAAGTCAAAAGAGAGAGAAATTGTTTTATCTCACTTACAACTGTTTTAGTGAATACATCATTCCTAGCTCTGAAGGAATACGTCCCCTCAAGTTATTATCCCTTAAGTCTAGTACTTCTAACATTGTGAGATCACCAAGCTCTTTTGGAATAACTCCAGAAAAGTTATTATGTGAGAGGACACTAGTGGAAGTACTCAAAGCTCCATCCATCTGTGAAGAAGAAATACATGATGTCATAACTAAAGAAGGAAAGAACTGGATGACCCCCGTCATAGACTTCTTGAAAGAAGGAACGCTGCCCGAAGATGAAGCAGAAGAAGCAAGGCTGCAGATAAAAGCTAAGCAATATGTGATCGAAGATGACTATCTTTACAAGAAGTCCTACTTATCACCTCTCCTCCGTTGCATCGGACCAGATCAAAGTAATTACTTGATCAGGGAGGTGCATGTAGAAACAAAGACTGATGGCTACAAAATTATCTAAGTACAAATGCTGCTGATCTCAGAGTTTGCTGCTGACCAACAAACTGTTGCGGACAAGCTTATCTGCTGCGGATACTTGTTCTCCTGCTGAAGAACAAATCTGCTGCGGATAGCCTTATCTGCTGAAGGCTAGAGTTGTTGCGGATAGGCTTCTCAGCAGCATCAACACTTGATGCTGCTGACAGGCAAATCATAAGCAGCTTTGGATGGTCACATCTTGCTGCTGATCCTCATCTTTGCTGCTGACAGCCGTGTGCCTTGAAGACAAATCGTTGCAGCTGACTATCCATGCCAAGCGTCACTGACAACTTTCTGCAAAAGAAACTGACACACTCAAAGTAGAAGGAACCTCAATGGCACAACCAATGACAGACAACAATGCTCTTCACCAAGCATGCAAGTAATAATGCATAAAGAAGACGCTTCAATAAAGTTAACTAGTTTTAGACTAAACGTGTAATAGTTAGCTATATACAACAGATCAACGGTCTGTGTTAGATCTGATCCTTAGAATCAAGGGTCTGTCTTTATTCTAAGTGAGTATAAATACTGTGTAAACACTTCATTGTAAGTGTGCTTTTTGATTGAGTTTTCATTTGTAATCGTTTATTTGCAAAAAACTTAATACAACAGTGTTCTTAAAAGTATTCTTTCTGTTTACTCGATTATACTTGTGTAGTTGTTATTGTTTCCGCCAATTTCAACTAAAAGCAGAACCATTTTGTACTTTCACGATCCTACAGTGCACGAAGGAATATGTGGGACTCATTTTGGCCCTAGATCGTTGGTCACAAAACTGATGAACTTGGGATATTACTGACCTACAATGCATAAGGACGCTTCGGAAGAAATACACAAGTGTGAAGGTTGCCAGCTGCATGCACCAATCAAAGCAAGTCTGAAGCACGATCTAGTGACCGTTACTTCAGCATAGCCATTCTACAAATGAGGAATGGACATTGTTGGCCCATTCCCCGAAGCAAGAGGAAGAGTCAAGTTCTTACCGGTAGCGGTCAACTACTTCACCAAGTGGCCCGAGGTCAAACCACTAGCTTCGATCACGGGCAAACAGGTAATCACCCTGATTAAAATCAAATCATTTATAAATCCGGTTGCATCGACCAAAACATAACAACTATTGCTAAACAGGTGATAAACTTTGTATGGGAACAAATCATATGTCGTTTCAGTCTTCCCGGACAAATTGTCACCGACAAGGCAAGCAGTAACATTCAGCGCTTGTTGCATAGAGCTGCACATCAAGCAAATCTTCAGTTTCGTCGCTTACCCTCAGTCCAATGGCCAAGTTGAACGGATGAACCGAAGCATCGTATCCGGGATAAAAACAAGGCTTGGACGGCATGGTAAAGATTGGCTGGGAGAGTTACCAAGCGTCCTATGGGCTATGAAGTCCAAAACTTCAATCACAATGTATGAATCGCCATACCATCATATTGAAACACTAGTTTCACATAATAAGGGAATGAAACTAGGCAGGGCCGGTCCCAAGAAACCTCAAAACGTTTTGGGCCCGCGACATGTAAAAAAACGGGCCGTATGATATAAACTCAATAACTATATATATAAAAAAACATAATACGGACTTATATATATAGATTTTTTTATAATATAAAAAAATTAAAACTTCGGGCACTAGTATAACCATCATTAAAAACTTTCATTGCTAATAGTAGTAGCAAAACTAAATGTTTTATAATGAAATTGGTATATGTTAAGTTTACTCTAAAAGCATTTGCTAAGTTTAAAACATCTTCAATTGCAAGTCTGGCTTGCCCCGCCAAGTTAATGATTTGTGCAAGATATCGACTATGAAAAAAAGTGTCGTTGCAAATCTGTTTATATTTTGTTTTTAGTTTTTGAACCACATTTGTATTATTAGATGCATTATTAAAAGACATTGAAAAAAGTTTATTTTGTAATTTAAATTCGGTTATAACACCGTCTAATATATAAAATAAATTTTCGTTAGTGTGTGGATATTCAAACAAGTCAAACACGATTGTACGCTTCATCATTTGCCACGTTTTGGGATCAACCCAATGCGTGGTAACGCAAAGGTACGAATCGGGTATACCATGTGGAGCCGACCAAACATCGGTGGTTAAGTTTACATAGGTTTTCAAATTTTCAAATCCCAAAATTAATTCTTTTTTTGCTTTTTTCCATATTTTTATACAATCTCGTCTAAGGGTGGTGCGACTTACTTGATTATAATGTGGTTTGAGTGTCTCTTGAATCATCCTTGTCAAGAGCGGATTGTCAAAGTGGTTGAACGGTAATCCTTCTTGGATCACTAACTTCGTCATTCGATCGCGAACAATATTTGGATCAAAGTTCCAAATTCCTCCATCGGGTGTCATCGAGGCTTGACCTTCACTTTGATTTCTCTTCAAGGATGGGCAAGATATTTCCATATGAATTCTCAAACTAGTGTTTGAATCTATCCCCAAAAACGCACCACACATCTTGCACCGAGCACGTTCCTTCCCGTTTGACAACAAATGTAGATCGTAATTGCACCAAATTGCCACATTTCTCATTGTTGTTAGAATTTTCACCACGCTAACTTCGTTTGAGGAACCACCAACACTACTTGCCATGGTTTTTTTGAGAGTTTAGAGCGAGTTTAGAGAGCATTTAAAGAGCAGGTTTAGAGATCAGAGAGAGGTGTGATCAACCCTAAACGCCCCCACCTATTTATATTGAATTATGGGTGAAAATTGACAAAAAAACGGCTAGAATTAGCCCTAACGGCTATAAAGTTGTTTTGTAACGGCTAGATTTGTTTCAGCGAAAAAACCCGTTTAAACCGGTTTGCATACCTGGCTTGAAAAAACCTGTCTGCAAACTCGATGGTCCCCTTAATGCCTTAAACCGGTGGTTTATACGTAACCCGATCCGGTTTTTCTTAACCGGTTCGAGATGAACCGGTTTACTGGTTTAATCCGGTTTGAAAAACCAAGCCATTTTTTTATGCACCACTAGCTGCATGTGACCACCAATTAAGTGTCGGCTCAAGCCCAAAGCAAGTGAAGCCCTTGCTTTAGGCCACCACTTTAAAAGGGCCTCCATTTTTCTCATAGCTTATTGAGTTTATGTAGTTCTTTTGGGCTTGGGGGCTTATGTGACCACCAAACAATCCCGTTTTTTCTAAATAAACAATTAAACCCAATAAACAATTTAACGCAAATACCGAATAAACATTTTAACCCATTACACATTTTAAAACATTAATCCCATAAAAAGCAACAGATAATTTAACATTTTAACCTAATAATAATTAAAACTAAGCTAATCTCATTACCATACCCCATTCAAAATAGCGGAAAACACTCGACAAAGAGAAGGGTTGAAGGGACGTACGTGGATGGTGGGAAACAAAGCGTTATCGGCAATTGAAAAATTGTACCACAATCGCCAAATCGTCAGCTGCTAGATTTAGGAACACTGCTACTTCTATCCGCTTGCATTAATTTTCAACATTCCCCATCCCCAAATTCCAAACAAAAATTGACTGGATTCATCAGTTATAACAACCTCCAATTAATTTGTGTATTTTTAATGACGATCAACGTACATTTGTTAGAGCATTTACGGTAGCTTTCCTATTCCCAATTCCTCATCTCTATAATTATACTAAAATCATTACATTTTCTCTCTTATTTTTAATTAAATAATACTTTTTATACATTTATCATTATTTTTTTCTCTCTCCTTCACTCACAACCAATTTAAAAAAAAATTAAGAAATTTTTACATGTGAACAGTGTTTTCTCCAAATATACATAAATTTTATACTTTTCTCTCTTCTTCACTCACAACCACTTTAAACCACTAAAAAAAATATACAGAATTCACTCACAAACATATACAGATGCTGCTGTAAATGCTCTTATGTCTTTGAAATTTAATTTACTTTTATTTTTTTATTGGGTGACCCAACCGAAACCGATGCGAAAAATATTAATTCTTAGTAATAGACAACTGACCCCCAAATATTTCCGACCCCATGAAAAAGGTTCTTGATCCGTCACCGGTGCGAAAGCAGGTCTTACTCTTTCTCAATGTGTTAAGCGACTTAGGTTTGAAACAATGGAAAGAGTTTGGATCAAGTTCAAAAGATACCCAATGGAGCATTTGTGAAGCGATAGTGGAGGTTCATCGATTTCTTCTCTAATGAAGCTTGATTACGGACACGGTTTACATATATTGGGTGTCAAAATAGGAATGAAGAATGGATACCATTTGAAACTCTCCGAATCTTAAAGGAAGCTTTGTTCCATGTTGCAGACAGACTCAATTTGCACAAGTCAAAGACCGGAAATTTCATAAAATGAAATGACGAAAATTCAAGCTTCTTGGTTAGCTCACTTGTTCCAGTCCTTGTAATTGCTGCACTTTAAATACAATCTTCCTTAATAATATGCAAAATGATTAGTTTGGGCACATTAGTAGTTGGGGAAACAATCTATTGGGTGTCTATTAATCTATCGATCTGCTCCTCACTTGAACCGATCTCTTGATCTCTGATTGCGTATCAAGTTGGGTCTTTAAGTGGACAAAAAGACGGGGTGGAGGTGCAGTTTGTTTGTCCTTGTTCGTTCCAAACGAGGTGCTTGGATTGCAACCAAAATGCACACACGATACTCGAATCGGTGTCTACCCAAGCTTGGGGACGAAGGGGATGGGGTGTGGTTTTTTTTCTTTTTTTAGTAAACTATATTCCATGTAAAAAATAGTAAATTTTAAAAATTCAACGAGTTAAGATGTAAAGTTTAAAAGGCTACTAGTTATTTTCCCTGGTTTTGACAGATATATTTCAAACCAGACAAATGTAATTACGTACCAAACCCATAATTTAGGCCTAGGGTCCGTAATTTCCTCAGACCAAAAGAAAAATATGTGTCTACATTTAATAATTTCAACCACACCACCAACAAAATAGAGACCATCAAGAAACTCAGGATTTCCACATTTCTAGGATCACCATGTATCCTTCTTTCATCTCTCTCTCTGTCTAGAAACATGTGATGTCTAGAGAGAGAATCGATATATAGTCACAATCTATTGATACAATCATTTTTGTCTTCCTTCACAATCTAATTTGTAAAACAGATTAACAAAATTGTCAAAGACTAGTGAGTGAGGGCGGTTTCCGACAACTTGGAGACCGCTCCACCACCGTCCTTTCATGTAACCCCGTACTCAACTCTAATTTGAATGGTTTATGATCAACGGTAAGATCTCTAATGTCCTAACTCCCTACACATGTAAATCTATCTTCTTCTCTTTGAAGTTGTTCAAGATTCAGCTTACTTTGTATAAACATAAAATCTGCGAATATTTAATGGATCCGCAATCTAGTTACCCGTTTTGAATCAAAGAAAACACAAACTAAAGTCAATCTTCAAAGTCTAGAAGAGGTGGAATAATAAGAAAACATGTTGGTAAATGGCCCGTCTTTTCAGCCCGGCGAATGGGCTCGTGGCAAAATGATCGGATCAGGATCATTCGGGGTTGTTCATTTGGCAATCAACAAATCTAACGACTCACTTTTTGTGGTGAAATCCTCTGATTCTCATGAGTGGAATCAATCACTCGAGAACGAAGCTAATATTCTCGAGGCCTTAGATTCCCCACACATTGTACGATGCCATGGCAAACATGTTTCTTGTGGGGAAAAAGGGCACTCGAAAATAAATCTCTTCGTAGAATACATGGCAGTCGGAAGTCTGAGCGACGTCATGGAAAAACTCGAAGGAAAGCTAGACGAACAAGTCATCCGTGTGTACACCCGAGAAATCCTTATAGGGTTAAAGTACCTCCACGATATCGGAATCGTCCACGGTGATGTCAAATGCCAAAATGTGCTTTTAGGTTCACGTGGAAACATAAAACTAGCGGACTTTGGTTGTGCAAAACGACCAAAAGGCCCCACCAACCACAAGTTTCTTTGTGGGACCCCGTTATGGATGGCTCCGGAAGTTCTCAGAAACGAAGGATTGGATTTCTCGGCTGACATTTGGTCTTTAGGGTGCACCGTCATCGAAATTGCAACGAACAGAACTCCTTGGGTGAACTTGGGGCCTCCAATCAAATGTCTGCAATTTTAAAGATTGTATCAAGCAACGAGAGGCCTTCATTTCCTAGAGGCTTCTCGGATGACGGTTTGGATTTTCTTAGAAACTGTCTCGTGAGGATACCAGAAAGAAGACCAACAATAGATGCACTACTAAAGAATCCGTTCATGAACATGCAACAAAAACGTTGTTTTGAAAACATGTACTCTCCTTTGAGTGTTCTGGATATTGGGCTAGATGATGACGGTTGTGAGTCGGTGGAGATGAAGCTACCGTTTTCGGTTAGGCATTACGAAAAGTCACAAAAGCAATGTACGGAAAATGAGACGGCATCACAAGAAAACTGGGTCACGGTTAGGAGTTAGAAAGAGAGACCGTTTCTACATTTGGTTAGCGTTTGGTATGCAGGAATGAGAGGTGGAATGAAATTGACGATTACTAGAGAATGAAAAAAATGGTGTTTGGTTGGACAATGGAATGGAATCACCCATTCTAAAAGGAATACCATTCCCTCTAAATCCCTCAAATTTTCGCCGCCACCTCCACCACCCACTGCCATCTCTTGTCGCCGCCACCCACAACCACACCACCGCCACTACCCACCTCCCACTGCCACTGCCACCACCGCCACCCACCACCCCCACCACCCACCGCCACTTCCCACCACCACCCACCGCCACCTCCCACCACCACCATTATTGCCTCCTCCACAATCCACCACCTCCTACCACCGCCACCCCCACCCACCACCATCACCCACCGTAACCCACCACCACCACCGCCACTCAACACCGATTTTATTCCTTCATCTTTTCTAGCCTACCAAATAACATAAAGTAATGATTTATTCCATTCCCTCATGGTAACCGAACAAGACAATGGAATGGAATGTTCCATTTCATTCCTTTGTCCATTCCATTCCCTTGTTCATTCCATTCCCTTGTTCATTCCATTACCTCGTCCATTCCATTACCCCATACCAAACATACCCTTGATGTTTAAAAATGTATGATTGTGTAGGATTTGAGAAATGTGTTGGCTTGGAAACTAGATTACTTAAAAACTGCTCAAGTAGTTGCAACTGTTTTAACATAATAAATCTAAAAATAAAACAACCACACTCACATTACATGCATGTCTATTAAGCCAAGGTTGACATGACATTAAGGTTGCTAAATAAGATTTATGGCTGACAAACGCTTGAGTCCCTCGTTTTAGACCGGAGAAACCCAAAATCTGATTCGTATCGAATTCGGTTTTCCAATTTCCAATCAGGTCTTTATCGATTATTCAATATTAATTTATTTTTTTTAATATACACATTACAGTCTTTTATCTTTGAATTTCCAATATTTGTTGACTTAATTTCATTTGTTTATTTTTGTAACCGCTCAAACAATGTGCTACCTTAAATTGAATGGCGGTTTAAACCTAGCAGCCACTTCATCACTTCAACTGCAAGCTCTAGTTGTGAAGTGCAAGTAACTAAACCCTCATGGTGATGCCTTTTCTTTGTTTGTGTTTCTCTTATAATAACGCTTTCTCCTTCTTCATTACCATTTCTCTTTTATTCAGAGTATGGACAAGACCTTTCGTCGACTTTAATTCGACATCTTCGTCGCAATTGGCCTGATGTATAGTTAGGGGTTTCACTTGGTTAAATGATTTATTTCAGTAGTAGTTTTATGATTAAACTCGAATTTGAATAAACTCGAATTCAATACTATCAAACCTGAACAAACTTGTTCTTACAACGAAACTAGGAATGGAACAATGGCGTTCGGTCGTAATCTGGATGGCTTTGGACTTGCTAAGAAAAACAACACCATTAGTCTAACTGAAGGAGGGGGATTTTGTTGATGCATGTTTTTGTGACAGACACTCTGGATTGAGCTACAACTTTTGTTGTTATTTATTTCAGTCTTGTATGTATTTAGTACTTGTTGTATTTTATTTATCGAGTTGTAATATGTCTTGTTTATGTCTGAACTTGTATGGTTTTGATATTTGTACTAAACAAATACGCAAGCATGAGCTTCTGCGTATTTGTCAAGTACAATTGTCATGCGTACTTAGCAAGTACGCATGAAGGTTGATCATGCGTACTTGTTAAGTGCGTATGGGCCAGGTCTATAAATAGCATAGAGTTGTTTCATTTTAAAGACAGATGAAATTTCACACACAAGTACGCACAGATCAATATTATATCTATCCAGGAGTCATTCAATCTGTTTCTGTACTTGTTTGAAACACTATGAAATCAATAGACCGTGTATTTATTAGTATCATCTGGTGTTGATTCTTATACATTCATTCTTACATTGTTCCACCTAGTAACAGGCATTCCGTACCTGCTTACTAGGATACGTTCTCACACGATATCGATCCGAAACACCCACTCGAGGGACCTACAAGTGGTATCATTACATTTGCTCTTATTTCCGAGTGTTGTGAGAATGCTAGGAACATATGTCATCCATATGTGTTTCTGTTTACATCTGCATTGCTGATTCTTGAGTCTCATTTATTAGATTTGTTCATCTTGAAAGTATCTCATTCCATCATTGTGTTGTTCTTGTTTTGTTGTTAGAATCATCATTTTTCTGTCTATTTCTCAGTCTGGTCAATTGTTCAAATCACATTGTTCATACACTACAAATTGGTCAGATCATCTTTTGATTAGGACAAGTGGATACAGTTGTCAAAAACCATCTTTCTGATTCCTGCGTACTTGTCACAATTCCTGCGTACTTAACAATTCATGCGCACTTGTTATAATTCTTGCGTACTTAAGTCCATATGTACTTTAGTTCATGCGTATTTGAACCTTGTGTACTTGTGATCCTGTATACTTGTCATCATAAATATGTGTCATTAGTCTCTTGTGCGTATTTTTCAGTACTGCGTATTTATTTGTTTATGCATACTTATCATCTTGCGCACTTATAAGTACGCAAGACCTTTCTGCTTCATACGTACTTATTGCCAAATACCCTAAGTTTGAACTTCTGATTTCTGAGTCTTACAAAATTGCAAACCTTCAAAATCATAGTAGCATGTTTGTCACACCCCAACCATGCATCTTAACCACGGGTGCGACTTAATTGACAAAAGAACACAATGGAATAAAGACATTTACTATTAAAGTTTCATAATATTAAAAAAATCCCAATTACATAAGTTTCGAATTAAACCAAACAGATAACATGTTCAAAAGACAAGCAACTTAAAATAAGATTCTTCAATTGATATCTAGGAAAATCCTATGTGATATTGACTTGACCTATCACGAGCTTAATCACCTGAAACATGTACGAAAAACAAGTGTCAACTAAAAATAGTTGGTGAGAAATCACAGGTTTAATAAAAGTATAAGTTTGGCAAAGGTGACAATTCATATTTCAAGATCATCATATAGCACGTAATAAAACAAACACATGATTAGCAAATCCAACCTAAAATGATGAGTAACGAATAAGTGGTACAACTCGCAAGTTGCATTGATAACAAATAAGATGTCCAACCAAAAGTTGTCCATAAAGTATATACGGTTTCCATCCTATGGCCCATATCTGTACTACCGTTGGCTTGAAAGTTTCAAGTTAAGGATTTGCAAGTTTAACGTTTATCATGTTGTGTTCATTTACTCACATACATATATGATTCGCTTGTTTTAGAATTGTTTGAAAACGTGTTTTAATGCGTGCCAACGCGTACATGTTTCCTCCAAAACGATTTGAATAAAGTGGGGCTATGAAGTCTCACCTTGAAAGCTAGACGAGATAAGAAACTTGAACGAATATACGAGATGAATCACGGACCAGACCCTAAACAAATAAATAAACCAGTTTTAGGGTAGGTTCGATGGTTACGAGTGTTAGATAGGCGGTTCGGGTCATAAGATTAAGAATTAGTTGCAAAAATAGAGTTTTAGTTGATTTTCAGATTTGGACAGCAAAGTAGCTGAACAGAAACGAGATTGTTAAAAATATCAAACGACGTCTAAAAATTATGAAATTTTACAAGGAATTAGTTTAAGTCGTTCCGAAGAAGTTTCATTTAGAAAGTTTTTCCATTTGAGACTCGGATCATAGCCAAAATTGTCCAACAAGACAGAAGGTATTGAAAAAGGTTTCTGTCCCGTTTTGGCTACTACGGAGTCATACTTTTGAGTTAGAAAACGATCCAATTATGGTTGGAAAGGAAATTCGACAAAATACATCGTGGAAATTGAGTTTGCTCAGTTTAGATTAGTTATGGTCAAGTTACACTCAGTTAAATTCAGCACAGTTTCTGTCCAAAATCAATGGTTGCACTTAAGTGGTCCGTTTAGGGTTTTAAGATTACCGAACGCGCAAATAAAAATTAGACGAATGTTATTATGTTATTATAATACATAATATAATCAGATTAGGTTAGCCAAAACGTCCTGTGTCACCGGTCTAGCCATGATATTCACAGAAGCGTTTTGGAGAATCACAGAATGCAATCGGCATAGCCGACACGAGCAAGCGGATTCTATATTTAATTAGCGTGTGAGTTCATATAAGTGATAATATAGAATAAATAACATGTTTTAAGTTAGCAAGAACATACTAAAGCATCGGCAGAGCCACTTTTGCAATAGTTGTCTTGAGGATTCGCAGAATGCGACGGCATAGCCGCCATTGCAAACGGGATCCTTTGTTTGTTAGTTGGTGATGTTAGCTTGATTTATTAGTTTGATTAAGATTATTAGAGGGTTTTTAGGGCTGAGGTTTCACATGATCAAGTGATCATGGATAGAAAATAGAAAAAGATTGAGGGGATGAAGAAAGAATAAAATAAAAAGACGGTATTCAACTTCGGAGGGTTACTTACTTGTTTGATATTCAAACTCTTGGAATCCTCTAAGGGATTTTCGAAATCTTCAAGGTTGGGAAGGGATTTCACAACTTAGGAGGGGTTGGGAGTGTTTAAGGGAGAATTTGCAAAGAAAACAAGATCCTAAGCCTCCTATTTATACTAATGGTTGAAGGGGTGTAAATATGGAATGTCTTGGAAAGCAATTTAGGGGCTGGGTTTTTTGTGATTTCTTGCTTGGTCTAGGTCCAAGAGTAGGTGGGTTGGGTCCTAGCTTGATCCGGTTGAGTGCGCGCATTCAAAAATTGCGATTTTAAGCATTTCTAAGCGAAATTGGCAAATGTTTTCAACATTAAAGTTGATTGTCATAACAAAAAGAGTATGAGAGTATGTTTAGCTAAAAACATTTAAGTTAAAGTTACGTTATTCACGTATAGTAGTTGGCGATCGGTGGGCGAGAAAACGGACTTTTTGATCGTTTTTCGAATTTCAGGATTTATTTAAGGAAAGTTTTGCAAACAAACTTTGTTTTAATTAAAGAAAGGAATATTTTAAACATTTAAAACATAAATTAATGTCATGTTAAACGATTTGTCGGTCGTGGACGGTACGTAGTTAACGACGGTTTAAAAGGCACGATCGCACGAAAGTACTAACTAGTACTTTTAAGCATCAATTCACATTGAATGGGTTGTAAGAACATGTTTGAGATGTATGGGGGTGGTTCATGTGTATTTAATGTGTCATAAAGATAAATTAAGTCTACGTGCGATCCATGAATCAATCACAGATAAGTATAAGTCTTTGAAATCAAGCATAAACGTAATGTTTCACATGTGAACTAGTATTGTAACAACGTCTGAATAGGATTTCAAGTAAAATAAAATATCATGCGGATTTTCATTGATAAGTCTAGAATGAGTACAAGTAGTGAAAATCAGAAGTGTCACAGTCTCCCCTAGTTAAAAGAATTTCGTCCCCGAAATTCAACTAGTAGAGGTTGTAGGGTCTAGAAAGAGATGAGGGTACTTATGTTTCATTTGGTCTTCACGTTCCCAGGTGAACTCAGGACCATGCTTGGCTTCCCAACGAACTTTCACGATAGGGATGCGGCTACGCTTGAGTTGCTTGACTTCACGGTCCATGATTTCAACGGACTTTTTGACGAAATGCATAGAGTTGTCGATACGAACATCATCCAGAGGAACTTGAAGTGTGTCATCAGCAAGGCACCTTTTAAGGTTTGATACATGAAAAACGTCATGAACGTTACAAAGTTTGGTTGGTAGCTTGAGTCTATAGGCTACTGGGCCAATCCTTTCAAGAATTTCGAATGGCCCAACGAACCTAGGGGCTAGCTTTCCCTTCTTCCCAAATCGGACAACACCTTTCCAGGGGGAAACCTTGAGTAAGACTCTATCACCGACTTGAAATTCAAGGGGCTTCCTACGGTTGTTAACATAACTCTTTTGACGATCGCGAGAGGCCTTGAGTCTTTCTTGAATTTGAAGTATCTTGTCGGTGGTTTCTTGAATGAGTTCGGGACCGGTGATTTGAGCGTCTCCGATCTCGGTCCAACACACCGGAGATCGACACTTCCTACCATATAGAGCCTCGAAAGGGGCGCACTTGATGCTCGTATGGTAACTATTGTTGTAAGAGAATTCGATGAGTGGCAAGTGTTGATCCCAACTTCCTCCAAAGTCAATCACACAAGAACGGAGCATGTCTTCCAAGGTCTGTATGGTCCTTTCACTTTGACCATCAGTCTGGGGATGGTAAGCCGTGCTAAGGTTCAAACGAGTTCCCAAAGCTTTCTGTAAAGATTGCCAGAATCGGGAGGTAAAACGGCTATCACGGTCGGAGATAATGGATAGAGGGACACCGTGACGTGTCATGACCTCATTGATATAGAGTCTGGAAAGATTCTCCATTTTGTAGTCCTCACGGATTGGGAGAAAATGAGCGGATTTGGTTAAGCGGTCAACAATGACCCAGATGGAGTCATGACCACTAGAGGTTCGCGGAAGCTTAGTGATGAAGTCCATGGAAATTTGCTCCCATTTCCATTGTGGGATTTCGGGTTGTTGGAGAAGACCAGATGGTTTCTGGTGCTCAGCTTTAACTTTAGAGCAAGTAAGACACTTCCCTACATAGAGGGCGATGTCTTTCTTCATTCCTGGCCACCAATAAAACTCTTTCAAGTCGTGATACATCTTATCAGCACCGGGATGAACAGAATAACAGGATTTATGTGCTTCATCAAGGATAAGGGTTCGGAGCTCACTTGAGTCGGGGATCCAAATTCGACCCATGAAGTAAAGGAGGTCATCGGGTTTGGGTTCCAAGTGCTTTTCGACACCACAATCCAAATCCTTCTTCAACTCATCATTTGTAACAACTTGTTTTTGAGCTAGGAGGATCTTATCTTTGAGACTGGTTTGGACCAACATTCCCATGGCTCGCACACGGGTGGGTTTGATTCGGTCCTTACGGCTAAGGGCGTCAGCCACCACATTAGCTTTCCCCGGGTGGTAACGAATTTCGCAATCGTAGTCACTAAGTAATTCAACCCAACGTCGCTGCCTCATGTTGAGTTCTTTCTGGTTCAGAATATGTTGAAGGCTTTTGTGATCAGTAAAAACCACACATTTAGTGCCGTAGAGATAATGTCTCCAGATTTTCAAAGCAAAGACTACCGCACCCAACTCAAGGTCATGAGTGGTGTAGTTCTTTTCGTGAACCTTGAGTTGTCTGGATGCATAGGCTATGACCTTGTCTCGTTGCATCAACACGCAACCAAGACCTTGGTTTGAGGCATCACAGTATACAACGAAATCATCATTGCCATCAGGAAGACTTAGAATAGGGGAGTTGCACAATTTCTGCTTAGGAGTTTGGAACGCATCTTCTTGCTTTTGTTCCCAGACGAAAGGCTTATTTTTCTGAGTTAATGTAGTGAGAGGCAAGGCAATCTTCGAAAAGTTCGGGATGAATCTTCGATAATAACCCGCCAAACCCAGAAACGAACGGATCTCAGAGGGTGTGGATGGTGTACTCCAATTCTTGATAGCGGTGACTTTGGCTGGATCGACGTGTATACCCTGGTTGTTGATCACGTGACCCAAGAAATGAATTTCTCTAAGCCAGAATTCACACTTGGAGAATTTAGCATAAAGTTGTTCCTTCTTCAAGAGTTCCAAAATCAGCTTAAGGTGGGTTGTATGATCCTCTTTGGTTCGGGAGTAGATCAAGATGTCATCGATGAAGACAATGACAAATTGATCTAGGTAGGGTTTGCAGACACGGTTCATGAGGTCCATGAACACCGCGGGCGCATTGGTTAACCCAAAAGGCATAACCATGAACTCGTAGTGTCCATAACGAGTTCTAAATGCAGTTTTGGGAATGTCCTCTTCATGGACTCGGAGTTGATGATACCCAGATCGGAGGTCAATCTTCGAGAAACAAGTTGCTCCTTGCAGTTGATTGAAAAGGTCATCGATCCTAGGTAGCGGGTAACGATTCTTGATGGTAAGCTTGTTTAGTTCACGGTAGTCGATGCACATGCGGAAGGACCCATCCTTCTTCTTGACAAAGAGAACCGGAGCTCCCCAAGGTGAGAAGCTCGGTCTAATGAATCCCTTGTCCAACAGCTCTTGCAGTTGGCTAGATAGTTCTTGCATCTCAGAAGGGGCTAGGCGGTACGGAGATTTGGCAATGGGGTTAGCTCCCGGTAAAAGATCAATCCGAAATTCAACTTGTCGAGTTGGAGGGAGTCCATGCAAGTCATCAGGGAATACTTCCGGAAAATCTTGGATGATCGGTATATCTTGTAATTTCTTTTCTTCAGATTTCTCGACCACATGTGCCAAGAAAGCATAGTATCGCTTCCTTAAATATCTACGTGCCTTCATGCAGGAGATGAATTTCAAACCTTTGCAAGGTTTCTCTCCAATGATTTTCAAGGTCTCACCGGATGGTAGAGGGATACGAATGAGTTTCTCCAAACAGTTGATTTCCGCATGATTGTGGGATAGCCAATCCATTCCCACGATGATATCAAAACTCCCACGAGTGATGGGAATCAGGTAGATAGAGAATGTGTGATCGTTGAGAGTTAGAGCACAACCTCGGACAACGGAATGCACAACAGTTAGTTTGCCATTAGCTATTTCTATAGTATAAGAAGGTTCAAGAGCGGTACGACAAGTTTTAAGTAAAGGTTCAAATTCTAAGGAGACAAAGCTTTTATCCGCTCCGGTATCAAATAAGATAGAGGCATAACGATTATTGATGAGAAACGTACCAGTAACCACGTCATTGTTATTTCTGGCCTCGGTTGCTCCTATGGCAAAAGTGCGAGCACGTGCACCTCGGTTATTGTTGTTGAGCTTCGGGCATTGGTTTTTGTAGTGATCAGGAGCACCACATTCATAACAGGCCCTACCATTGATGATGGCAGGAGTGGCAGTTTGGGTAGTAGCAGCCTTTTCAGCTACGCGACAAGCGTTAGCAAAATGACCAAGCCTTCCACATTTAGTGCACGAACGACATTGAACAGTAGTAGGGTGATGGTATTGACACCTTGCACACAGCGGGTGAGGTCCACTATATGGCTTCCTGCCAGGTGCAGGTCTAGGTGCTACTTGGGCAACAGGAACAGCTGGGGTAACCATGGCAAAGCTTTTAGAGGTCTTTTGCTTCTTGTGGCGATACTCAGGCTTTTTCGCCACTTCCTCCTTAACTCTCTTGTCACCTTTCCTGAATAGAACTCCAGACTTAACTAGATCATCCGTTAAGGACGCAGATAAACGAATAGCAGCTTCAAGTGTTGTTGGGCTACTACCCATGACAGTACCCCGAATTTGAGGCGGAAGGCCTCCAATATAACGATCAATCATTCGGGTCAAGGGTGTAACCAGATGAGGGAATAGGATGGAGAGTTCATGAAAGCGTGTGGTGTACGCCTCACTCTCCCCACTTCCTGGGTAAGGTCCCACAGCTCAATCTCTAACTTGTTCATCTCATTGCTAGGACAGAACTCCTCGATCATAATTTCCTTGAGCTTATCCCAAGTCATAGCAAGAGCTCCTTCCCTACCCTGAATTTTCTTTTCAGCATTACACCAAGTCAGTGCCCTCCTTTGGAAGGCACTTGAAGCATATTTTACCTTAAGTTCATCGGGGCAGTCACTCATCTCAAATGTGTTCTCCATGCCTTCAAACCATTGCAATAGCCTTGTCGCACCTTCACATCCAAGGTACTTGTGTGGGTTACAAGAGTTGAAGTGCTTGAAAGTACAAACACTCCCACTAGATCCTCCGGTGGAGTTGTTGATTTGAGTGACAATAGTGGTTAAGACCGCAGCAAGTTGTTGAGTGAGCAGGGTGGCTATGGCGGTGGTTTCGGCGGAGGCTTCACTGGTGTTAGCCACGGTGTTATCAGGATCACGACGAGGAGACATTCTACGAAAAATAAATCATAAGTCGGTAGTTAGGATAGACATTCAAGAATTAAAAGTGACAATATTTATAAATAAAATCACTCATTCATTAATATTAATGTCTTACAAGATAAATAAAACATATATTTAAAACATATATGTTGAATTACAAATGAAATATAAAGACAAAACTGACTAGTCAAAATTCAAGATTCGGATGAATGATACTAGTGAGACGTGTTTTAGCCTATAAGTGATCACTCACTCCAAGGGTCCCCAGGTAAGTGCGACTTGTAACGAACGTGCCTCACTTTCCTTTGACAAGACCCCCAGTGTACAGGCGCTCACCATTCCAGATTACACGTGTCTCTAGTATCACTATCCAAGCCTTTGATTTTGATGAGAACATTATGGATTGGGCCTTGCCCAAGAGTTGGATTCGGCTTCACAAGTCAGCTTTCTTTTCTTGAACGGGAGTTGGGCCTCAGAAGTGGTTCCAACATGGCTCTCTTGGTCTTCGGATTCCGAATCACTTGATATGTTGATTACTTCAGGCTTCTGTGCAGGCCGGCCTGTCGCATCGGAGATTAACTCGGGCTTGACATTATGTTTCGAGGGTAGCAGGCTTCCAGAGAAAGATGATCGTGGTGAGATTAGCCTACTCCAACTAATTGGGCTTTGGGACCCATCATCGGAAATAAGGCTTGAATTGCTAGAGATGTCAGCAGAGTACGACGACATACTAAAGATAAGAGAGTTAGTGGATTAGAATCACATAAGCATATAAGTTTCAAAGGGGAGCTTAGGTTATAGTCTAGGTCAAATGGTTGCCTAATTCTCTATAACCACGGCTCTGATACCAATCTGTCACACCCCAACCGTGCATCTTAACCACGGGTGCGACTTAATTGAGAAAAGAACACAATGGAATAAAGACATTTACTATTAAAGTTTCATAATATTAAAAAAATCCCAATTACATAAGTTTCGAATTAAACCAAACAGATAACATGTTCAAAAGACAAGCAACTTAAAATAAGATTCTTCAATTGATATCTAGGCAAATCCTATGTGATATTGACTTGACCTATCACGAGCTTAATCACCTGAAACATGTACGAAAAACAAGTGTCAACTAAAAATAGTTGGTGAGAAATCACAGGTTTAATAAAAGTATAAGTTTGGCAAAGGTGACAATTCATATTCCAAGATCATCATATAGCACGTAATAAAACAAACACATGATTAGCAAATCCAACCTAAAATGATGAGTAACGAATAAGTGGTACAACTCGCAAGTTGCACTGATAACGAATAAGATGTCCAACCAAAAGTTGTCCATAAAGTATATGCGGTTTCCATCCTATGGCCCATATCTGTACTACCGTTGGCTTGAAAGTTTCAAGTTAAGGATTTGCATGTTTAACGTTTATCATGTTGTGTTCATTTACTCACATACATATATGATTCGCTTGTTTTAGAATTGTTTGAAAACGTGTTTTAATGCGTGCCAACGCGTACATGTTTCCCCCAAAACGATTTGAATAAAGTGGGGGTATGAAGTCTCACCTTGAAAGCTAGACGAGATAAGAAACTTGAACGAATAGACGAGATGAATCACGGACCAGACCCTAAACAAATAAATAAACCAGTTTTAGGGTAGGTTCGATGGTTACGAGTGTTAGATAGGCGGTTCGGGTCATAAGATTAAGAATTAGTTGCAAAAATAGAGTTTTAGTTGATTTTCAGATTTGGACAGCAAAGTAGCTGAACAGAAACGGGATTGTTAAAAATATCAAACGACGTCTAAAATTTATGAAATTTTTCAGGGAATTAGTTTAAGTTATTCCAAAGAAGTTTCGTTTAGAAAGTTTTTTCATTTGAGACTCGGATCATAGCCAAAATAGTCCAACAAGACAGAAGGTACTGAAAAAGGTTTCTGTCCCGTTTTGGCTACTACGGAGTCATACTTTTGAATTAGAAAACGATCCAATTATGGTTGGAAAGGAAATTCGACGAACTATGTCGTGGAAATTGAGTTTGCTCAGTTTAGATTAATTATGGTCAAGGTACGCTCAGTTAAATTCAGCACAGTTTCTGTCCAAAATCAATGGTTGCACTTAAGTGGTCCGTTTAGGGTTTTAAGATTACCGAACGCGCAAATAAAAATTAGACGAATGTTATTATGTTATTATAATACATAATATAATCAGATTAGGTTAGCCAAAACGTCCTGTGTCACCGGTCTAGCCATGATATTCACAGAAGCGTTTTGGAGAATCACAGAATGCAATCGGCATAGCCGACACGAAGAAGCGGATTCTATATTTAATTAGCGTGTGAGTTCATATAAGTGATAATATAGAATAAATAACATGTTTTAAGTTAGCAAGAACATACTAAAGCGTCGGCAGAGCCACTTTTGCAATAGTTGTCTTGAGGATTCGCAGAATGCGACGGCATAGCCGCCATTGCAAACGGGATCCTTTGTTTGTTAGTTGGTGATGTTAGCTTGATTTATTAGTTTGATTAAGATTATTAGAGGGTTTTTAAGGCTGAGGTTTCAGATGATCAACTGATCATGGATAGAAAATAGAAAAAGATTGAGGGGATGAAGAAAGAATAAAATAAAAAGACGGTATTCAACTTCGGAGGGTTACTTACTTGTTTGATCTTCAAACTCTTGGAATCCTCTAAGGGATTTTTGAAATCTTCAAGGTTGGGAAGGGATTTCACAACTTAGGAGGGGTTGGGAGTGATTAAGGGAGAATTAGCAAAGAAAACAAGATCCTAAGCCTCCTATTTATACTAATGGTTGAAGGGGTGTAAATATGGAATGTCTTGGAAAGTAATTTAGGGGCTGGGTTTTTTGTGATTTCTTGCTTGGTCTAGGTCCAAGAGTAGGTGGGTTGGGTCCTAGCTTGATCCGGTTGAGTGCGCGCATTCGAAAATTGCGATTTTAAGCATTTCTAAGCGAAATTGGCAAATGCTTTCAACATTAAAGTTGATTGTCATAATAAAAAGAGTATGTTTAGCTAAAAACATTTAAGTTAAAGTTACGTTATTCGCGTATAGTAGTTGGCGATCGGTGGGCGAGAAAACGGACTTTTTGGTCGTTTTTCAAATTTCAGGATTTATTTAAGGAAAGTTTTGCAAACAAACTTTGTTTTAATTAAAGAAATGAATATTTTAAACATTTAAAACATAAATTAATGTCATGTTAAACGATTTGTCGGTCGTGGACGGTACGTAGTTAACGACGGTTTAAAAGGCGAACGATCGCACGAAAGTACTAACTAGTACTTTTAAGCATCAATTCACATTGAATGGGTTGTAAGAACATGTTTGAGATGTATGGGGGTGGTTCATGTGTATTTAATGTGTCATAAAGATCAATTAAGTCTACGTGCGATCCATGAATCAATCACAGATAAGTATAAGTCTTTGAAATCAAGCATAAACGTAATGTTTCACATGTGAACTAATATTGTAACAACGTCTTAATAGGATTTCAAGTAAAATGAAATGTCATGCGGATTTTCATTGATAAGTCTAGAATGAGTACAAGTAGTGAAAATCAGAAGTGTCACAATGTTGAATTATGACAACGAAATAGGCACTCCACAGAAACCCCTAAAATTAATAAATGTGAATGACTATTCCAATTGGAGAGCTAGATTTGAGGAATATGTTTCATACACAGATTCAAACATGTGGATACCTATTCTAGAAGATTATAAACATCCAACCCATGAATTCCTTGGTGAAACCAAACCCAAACCAATCTCTAGACTTGATGTTGAAGAAAAGAAAGCATATGATTTAGAAAAGAAGGCACATGGTTCTTTACCCATGGCATTAACCCGAGACATATTTCACAGTTTCAGAGGGTATGATTCCTCGAAAGATTTGTGGAAAGCATTGGTTAAACGGTTTGAGGGTAACAGTGATGTTAAGAAAAGTAAAAGGAAATTGTTAAGATAACAATATGAATGTTTCAGATATTTTGAACAAGAATCCATTGATGAACTTATATCTAGATTCTATCATCTTCAGACTGAACTTAAGTCATATGAATTAAAATATCCAGATGATGAGCTAGTTGAAAAATTCCTTGATGCATTACCCCCTAAATTTGACATGTACACAAGCCTTTTAAGAGAAAACTCTAACTTCTTTGAAATAACCATTGATGAGGTAATAGGTAAAATCCAAGAACATGACATGAATTTAAGAAAGAAAGAAACAACTAGCAGACCGTTAGTACAAGAACTGTCAATGTACTTTGGAGCCACTTCCACATAAAAAACCACTAGACCGTGTATTGCTTTGTTCTCAGGGAATCCTACACAAGAAGAAGGTAATGGCTGCAATAGTCATACCTGTTTTGCTGCAACAAGTTCAAATTCACATCAACCAAGAAGTCCAACATCTACACTGACACCTGCTTTTGTAAAGATTGAAGAAGATCATGTAGCATTGTTTTCATCATGCATGTTGGCATATGAAAACTTCATTGGAGGCAAACTAACTGATCCAGAAACAATTGAAGAAGATTTCAATCAGGTAGATCCAGATGACATGATGGATATTCAATGGAATATGGCCATGATCTTGAGAAGGGCTAAACGTTTCTGAATAGAACCGGCAGAAAGTTTATCGGTGGGCATTCTAATGCTAAAATTTGTTTTGATAAATCAAAGGCTAAGTGTTACAAATGCCTGAATATTGGACACTTTGCATGAGAGTGTCAAAAAGACAAGGCACCAACCTCTGGTTTTACTCAACCAAGTTCAGGAAGCAACCAGAATTACAACAAACAGAGTTTCGGCAACAACCGAAGTCAAAATCAAGGAACTTCATCTAATGCACTGGTAGCTCAACAAGACGATATTTACGACTGGGGAATTCATCTTGAAGATGCCAATGTTGCACACACTCAGATGGGTTTGATGGCAGAAATCATAGAGATGATCAAAGCTGAAGAGAAGGAAACAGTTGCTGCTGCAGAACAACATGGATCAACATTTGCTTTTATGGCTTTTGGAGAAGCATCCAGTTCATCAACTGAGATAGATTCTAATTCTTTTATTTTCATTCCCTGTAATTTAAAACTAAAAGGTGAAAATGATAAAATTCAAGATCAACTCGAACCTTTACGTAGTGCAGCTCTAAGCTATAAAGAAAATGAAAAACGTTTTAAAGAATCAATTGAAAATCTCAGAAAAGCAAACATGATTTTTCAATAAAAATAAGTGAACAACAATTTCATTTAGACATTGCCTACAAAGAGTTAGAGAAAAAGAATGTCGAAATAGCCAAACATCAGAATGAAATTCTGAAGTTAAGTGGAAAAATTGAGAAATTGAGAAATTCTCGTTTCGTGGTGGAACATTATGAATCGGTTGTAAGACAAGTAAATGGCATAGGTTTAGGTACTAATGCAATTCCACCACCAGTTAACTGGACATTTGTCAATGGACCAGCCGACATTGATCTATCCTTTCTTGATGAATCGTCAAGTAAGGATAACACATCTTCAGATGAAGAGTGTTATTTTGACGAATGTTCAGAAAACAAAAAAATTGATGGTATTGTTTCAGAAGAATTGTTTAATGAACCTAAAATAAACAAAAAACGTTGTCAACAATCGGCACAATTGTATTTTAACTGAACCTGATTTAATTGAATCAAATGATAAATTGAAATGGATGCTTTATGGAGATTTCAAAACCATAAAGCAAGCCAAAAAGGAGACATTTGTTAACAAACTTGGAAAGAATTTTCAAGAAAACATTAATAAGCATTACACTCCTAAAATTCAATTAACATCTGGTAAAACTTCATATGTGGTTCATCAAACTAAATCTAACACTGGTTAAAATGAACCTTCTACATCCAAAACCAGTTAGCCTTATAGGAGACCTTTCAAAGAAAGAAGGAATTGTTTTTATTGTGGAACGTTTGGACATATTCTAATGAATTGTCCTTATAAGAATCAAGAGAAACGGCCCGTTGTTCCAAAACAGGTCGTATCCTTGAAAACTCCACCAAGAAAACAATTCAAAACTCAAGTTTCAAAAACTTCATTCCAGTATATGGTTAAGTCTAAGCCATTTACTAAGAGAAGGAACAAAGAGTCTGTGGTTCCACGTGCATTTACCGTTGGTAATACACGATCTTATGAGGTAAGATTGTCTAGACCACATATGAGGAGATGGAATAAAAGTTTGAGAAAATTAGGAGAACAGCTAACATGTAATCAACTAAGCAAAACTTTTTCTAACCTTAGAACACCTGTTGATCAACACAAACAAATTTGGAGATAGAAAATAGTTGGTTCTCACGCTTCTAAATCCGACTCACCAAAAGAGTCACCCGGTTTTGATCACCATGACTATGAATTAATTGAAGTTGTGTACTTTGAGAAAAACGGATGACCCAAGACCACAATGGCTTGGGTCTCCAAATCTAACTAATTTGTGTGATATGTGTAGGGACAACCTAGGTGATTGGTTTCTAATCGATGGTATGTTGATAGTAGTTGTTCCCGGCACATGACAGGCAACATGGCCCTACTACAAGACGTTAAACCATTAAGAGGTGGCTATGTGGCCTTTGCAGGTGAGAAAGGTGGAAGTATCACACTTCAAGGCGTGGTTACTAATGGGTGTATTAGTTTTGACAATGTCAACTACTGTGAGCAGTTAAAACATAATTTGTTATGTGTTTCTCAGATGTGTGACAAAGAGTACTCAGTGATGTTCAACAAATCTAAATGTCTGGTTCTCAAGCCTGGTTTTGTGATTCCAAAAGAATGGATTTTGATGCGTGCACCAAGAACAAACGACACGTATCAGATCGATATGAGTGTGGCAACAACCACTTCTTTAGTTGCAACACGTTTAATATATAAAGCAACTGAAATTAACTCAATCTTATGGCATAGGAAACTCGGACACCTATCATATAGAAAAATGAATCATCTTGTCCGAAACGGTTTGGTAACCGGTGTTCCTAAATTGAGATTTTCCGTTGTAGATGACAAAGAAAATCTCATATGCCAAAGACTCAAAACTCTATTGATACCCCTTTGGAGCTCTTACATATGAATTTGTTTGGGCCCATAAGTATCAAGAGTATTGGAGGAAAGTCATACTGTTTGGTTGTTACTGATGATTACTCACGTTTTTCTGGGGTACATTTCTTAGGTACTAAAGATGAGACTGCTGAAATTCTTCAATATTTGATTCTGAATCTAGAATCCTTATGCAAACTAAAGGTTAGAAGAATTCAGAGTGACAATGACATCAAGTTTAAAATAATTTGATAGCTATTTTCTGTCTCAAGAAAGGTATTCATCAAGAATTTAGTGCACCGTACACTCCTCAGCATAATGGAGTTGCAGAACGGAAGAGCAGAACTCTAATTGACACTGCACGTACAATGCTGTTAGATGCCAAGCTTCCAATCATGTTTTGGGCAGATGCTATTAATACAGCTTGTCACGTATTGAATAGAGCTCTGCTAGTGAAAAGACACAACAAAACAAGTTATGAACTAATCAATAATCGACCTCCTAAGCTTGACTACCTGATTCCTTTTGGTATTCCATGTTCTCTATTGTTACAACACAAAGATCGACAGTCGAAGTTTCATGCTAAATCAGTAGAAGGCATCTTCTTAGGTTATGTTGCCAACTCACCTTGCAAAAGAGTGTACAATACTGAAAGTCGTACTGTCGAAGAATGGTTCGAAGTGGATTACAGTAAATACAGCAGTCCACCAGAACCTGCAGGTCCAGCATGGGGTTTTGGTTATGATAATCTTTTCAAGTCTTTCAATCTTCCTGATTTATCTGCGGAAGATGTTGCAAAGCTGTATCAATACTGTAGTGGCGAAGACAACTCCAATTTCTCAACAAGAACAACTATACCTATTCCAAGCCGTTGTTCCGATGTTGCATCTGCATCAGGAACACATGAAAGTGACATTGTAGAAGATACGAATACTAAAGAAGACGGAGCTCAAATCAGAAACAAAGTTCCAGTTGATCCTATTTACAATAAAACATCTTCAGGTGTAAATGATATGGGGGAGATAGGCGCGAATCTTGAAACAAATATTCAAGAAACCATTGTACCAGTCACAAGAATTCATAAGAATCATCCAATTGAAAACATTATTGGTGATCCTAATGTCGGTATTCAAACTCGTCACAGAGTCTTTATGTTGAGATTCTTAACACAAGTATCATAGAAACATGTTTAAAGGCTGCCTTCGTATCCCAAATAGAGCCTAAGAATATCAAAGAGGCTCTAGCTGACAATTTTTGGATTGAGGCTATGCAAGAAGAACTGTCTCAATTCAGAAAAATACATGTTTCGGATCTAGTTGATTTACCAAGAGGTGTACATCCAATTGGAACCAGATGGGTGTTCAAGTGAAACTAACGATCGACGCATTGTAGTGAAAAATAAAGCAAGATTGGTTGTTCAAGGTTTTTACCAACAAGAAGGTCTGGATTATACAGAAGTCTATGCACCAGTTGCTAGACTTGAGGCCATCCAATTATTTATGGCTTATGCCTCTTTTGTCGGCTTCAAGGTCTTTCAACTAGATGTAAAAAGTGCCTTTCTATATGGTAAAGTACATGAAGAAGTCTATGTCACTCAACCACCTGGTTTTGAAGACCCGTTGCACCCAGATAAAGTATACAAGCTTGACAAAGCACTTTATGGTCTTCATCAAGCACCAAGAGCGTGGTATGAGACTTTGTCAAAGCATCTATTGTCCAATGGTTTTGATCGAGGACAAATTGACTCGACTCTCTTCATACGAAAAGCAGGAGGAGATATTCTGCTTGTACAAGTATACATTGATGATATCATTTTTGGGTCTACTAATGAAGAGATGTGTAAGGAATTTGAGCAGGTGATGAAGTCCAAGTTTGAAATGAGCAACATGGGTGAAATGTCATTTTTCCTAGGACTGCAAATCAGTCAAAGGGAAGATGGCATTTATCTGCATCAAACTAAGTATGTCCAAGACATTTTGTCCAAATACAAAATGAACGATTATACATCTTATGGCACACCTATTCTAGTTAATCACGGTTTACATCCTGATAAAGAAGGAAAGGTTGTGGATTGTAGATTGTACCGAGGAATGATTGGATCCCTTATGTATCTCACAGGTTCAAGACCCGACATTATGTTTGCCGTCTGCTTGTGTTCGAGGTTTCAGTCACAACCGAAGGAATCACATATGATCGCTGTAAAGAGAATATTCAGATACCTGAAAGGAAAACCCCGATTAGGTCTATGGTATTCAAAACAACAGTCATTTGTTTTCGAAGCTTACACTGATTCTGATTTTGGCGGTTGTAATCTCGATAGAAAATCAACCTCAGGTGGATGCCAATTCCTAGGAGACAGGCTGGTTTTATGGCAGTGTAAGAAGCAGTCAACAGTTTCTATCTCAACACGTGAGGCAGAGTACATTGCTGCTGCAAGCTGCTGCTCTCAGATCTTATGGATTCAACAGCAATTGAGAGATTACGGCTTAAATTATACTAGCACACCTATGTTCATTGACAACACAACCACCATGTCTATTACAAACCGATGAAACATTCCAAAACTAAGCATATTGAAATTCGTCACCATTTCATTCGTGATTGTGCTGAAAATCATCCAATTGAACTTGTAAAAGTTCACATGGATGATAATTTTGCTGATCTTTTTACCAAAGCTTTTGATCGTACTCGTTTTGAACATCTTGTCAACATGATCGGAATGTTCAATCCTGAATGATAAACGTTTTCAAAACAAACTTATTTCTTGGAAGTTACATTTATTTTTGTTTTACATTTAATCTACTTTATGTTAAAAAAAATAATAAAAAATAAATAATTTTTTTTAAGAAAAATCAAACAAAATATAAAATTTTCAAAATCTCAATGTCATTTGAAAAAAAAACTTAGAGGAAATGATTGCACATCAGTTAGTGATCTAAATTTCTTAACAGGGAGATGATTGCACCTTGATATACTTCAAATATTCTTTGTTAAATTGTCAGTCAGCTAGAAGCATTCGCTAAATCATTAGTAGTGTGAAAACTAAATATCTTTTCTACAAACATGATTTGAACCCATGTTATGAGGGGTGTGTGTGTATAAAATTAACAAAAGATCATTATCAGAAATAGAATGTAAGATTTTGGCTAGTATTATCTGTTGAGACCAATTTCGGGTGATGTCTTTAGCACAATTTTCAGATCACTTCACTGCCCATACTCACAAGTATGCAATGGGAAGCCGACCTAAGATATGTCTTGACAACAATCGTCAAGCATATATTCGCCTTGGATCACATCTATTCTATTGAAGATATCCAGATAACAGTTGGATCCCGCTACCCAAGAATCTTCGGATTCCATATATATTAGCCTGAATCATCACAAAAATACTCACGAGTCAAGACAAATGAATCAATTGATTCTTGTTAATCTGTATGGACTGTGCTTGATTTCTATGTGCTAAACGATATTACCTCAACCTGGTGATATTGATAATCCTTGGGAAAATCTTAGATATCTTGAGATAATTCATTTACTTTTCCGTCTACACAACTGTGGGGTACACAATGTAGAACTCTAAATGGTACCATAACTCACATGAATTTGGTCGAAGAATGCTTATAGTTTCAAATCATATAATAGTGACAATTTGAATTACTATGATATGACTTTCAAAATTCTTTTCAAATAAGTATGTCATGATATGATCTCAAATTCTTTGAAAGTTTACCGGTACCACTATTGCTACGTGTTAGCCTGATATGATCCTCTGATTATGACTTGACCAAAAAGACGTTCAATGTAAGTATTGAATTACTCTATATTCTGTTTACTCTAGAAAAAAAAACAAAAAGATTTTCCGTGTGTTTTAATATAAACTTTACAAAATGACAAAAAGATTTCCTTTACATTTCATTTCCAAACAATTAGAAAAGCCAAAAAGATTTTAAACTTCCAGAAACATCTTTGTTACAAACAACAATTGAACGTTTCTATCATGTTCATCATAGAAATCTTCATAAACAACAGGGATTTTTGAGTTTGAAAAAGCAAGTGAGTAAAGCCATGCGTACTTAACAAGTGCGCACGACTTAACTTATGCGTACTTGTTAAGTACGCATGAAGTAATTCATGCGCACTTAATCAAGTACGCACGACCTGAAACACGGGGTATATAAAACGGCACTTAGCATTTAATACTCATTCAAACACCCGCTCTCACTGTTACGCACTGATCATTTTCGCTCGAAAATCTTTGTGTCACAAAGCCGATTTTTCTTCACAATTTCTATGACAACATCACTCAAGGATCATTTGGTGAGAATATGGACCGATTAAAACCATTTCAACATCCAAAATTCAGAGATTTTTTGGTTTTCTTGAAGCTAGGGTTGGATGAAAAAATTTTTAAGATCAAATGGTGTTTGCATGTGAAATTGAGTAACCATTCAAGTTTCTAATCATCATTCTAAGTCATTTAATACAAAATCCATCATTTTAACTTGCAAAAATTGAAGTTTTGATCTTGGGATTGCGCTTGAGTAGCGTTCGGCCCCTGTTAGATCAAAATGAGTCATGTGTTGAACGATACCAACTTCAGACCAAGTCACATTGAGCTTCTATGCCATTTTTGACACTATTAGGACAGGAATTATGGACATTCAACCATGATTTTGGATTTCGGATTTGTTGAAAACTGACACTTACCAAGACCATGCGTACTTAGCAAGTGCGCATGAAGGGTTTTGTTCATGCGTACATACTAAGTACGCATGACCAATTATGTATATGCCTATTTAGCTAAGTACACATAAGGCAGACTTGTGAATTTTTCTAAGTCCAAGTTCTTAGTCATTGTCTATAATACTTACTGTTATACGTAATCCGTTCTATACTTGTTTTGTTTTGTTTTGCAGATATGGCTAAACGTGCATTCACACCAGACTTCAATCTATTAGCATTAACAGACCCAAAATGGCGAGGTGCAGCTCTTAACTATCAGGAGATAGTCACATTCCTGAACCGATCAAAGATTACCCAGTAGTATCACGACCTTACTTGGAAAAATTTTGGGATACCGCTTAGTTGGATTGCAGACAAAATCCCAATGTGATTACTGCTACTGTTGCTGATCATCAGATAGCAATCTCAGAGGATACTATAAGACAAGTATTGCAGTTTCATGATAGATGGATGTTGGCGACAGAGAATGGGGTATGTTGGGCGAAGAGATTATCCATCGTATAAGAAAGTGTGGCTCTTAGATCAATGGAGGTATCTTGCACATGTTATGATCATGTGCATATCAGCAAGAAAGGTAGGAAAGGATGCTATGAGGCACGACTTAGCATCAGCTATGATTGGATTGTCGTTGAACAAGGGTTACAACTTTTCACAATATATCTACAACGCAATCCGTGATCAGATAAATGTTGCTCCCAGACACAGCTTCCTCCTATACCCCCGCTTCATTCAACTACTGATCAATCATTTCCTGCCAAATCTACCTCAAATAGGTCAGCAGCTACAGGTCAAACGAATAGCAAAGAGGGTGTTTATGCAATTCCTTACTGCTGGTACTGATGATGTCACACCTCCAATTTCAACTAACAGAGTTTTACCATTTCAAGAAGTGACAAATCAGGATCTCAGTCATTAGTTACATTGAACGACTCTACATGGGACTCAAATGAAAATATCATATCAATCAGTTAATGTGGAAGTGTAAAGAAAGTAAATGCACAAAACACACGCGCCCAAAAAGTCCAAAAGTCCAAACCAAACACAATTCAAAATAGTCTAAACAGTTTAATAAAACATAAATCAAAAAAAAAATCCCATGCATGTCCTATGTGTGCACCTGTACCTTATCTTAGTGACCTGAGAAAACATGTAAGAAAAGATGTCAACACGAGGTTGGTGAGTTCACATGTTTCAATATATAAATAAGCGTTTACCAGATTATTGATGATTCAATATAGTTGAATCATGTTTTCTCCCCCAAGTTAAAACAGTAAAAAGGGGCCGTGAAAACTCACCTGGATTGAGTAGTGGTTCGGATCACACAAAAGATGAGTTGAAACCACGAGTGTAAGTCTCAGACGACTTACGAATGCCCTAAAATTATAAATACATAAATTAGGGACAAGTTGGGATTTGTGACGACGACACGGAAAGTTAGAACGTCTTAACACATTCTAAGGATTTAAGAGTAGACGAACGTGTCTACGGGAGTAAATATTTTTAATACCAAATTTACGATCGAAGTGTTACGTGTCGTATGTTAATAACGAATAATAATTAAACAAATACATATATTCGTGCGTTCGCGTCGTTTACAAAGATTAGAAAAATAATATAATTTAATATATTACTTTTAGGTTCTCCAGATTAACTAAATAATCATTGTGGCAAAAAATAATAATATATAATTTTTATTCGAGACGATAAACGCGAGTAAATAATATAACTAATTATATTATTTAGTTTCAAACGTCACACGAGTTTATAAAACGATACAAAATAATATGAAAATATATATTATTTAATACTAGGAGTCACGGGTTAAAAATAATATAAACATATTATTTCATACGAAGTCGAGGTTTGAAAATAATATAACTATATTATTTTAAAAGTGGAATTATTAATAATTATAAGTTATAAAATCAAATTCGAGCCTACGGGTTGTTTTCAGGGTTAAAACATTTTAATATAATATTATATTAATATAGAGAAAGGTTTTATAATTAATTAATGTTTAGAAAATAATTAAAAATCAAAACAGGGGGAGGGTGACTCGAACCAGGGTCTCCTCCCCACCGGTTCACATGCACTAACCAGTCCACCTGCTAACGCAATCGCAACATGAACCAGATCAGAAGGGTTTTGACTAACAGTTTCATTGTGTTCTCTCCCTTAGCGCGAGCCGAACCAAAATCCAACCCAAACCATCGATTTCAACCATGATCGACTAGAAAAAAACATAGGGGTTTTGTTTATTGGTTCATCACGAATCTGTTGTGTGATTTAATTGTAAAAATTTTACGTTTAGGATCGATAAATTGTAGATTGAAAGGGCCGAAACCCTAGATATGAATTCAGAATCCAGTTGAACAAATCTTATATAAGAAATTACTGGATTCATAGGGCTTTTATGGATTAAGATGTTGCGAAACTATTGGTATAGTTTAATTGGATTGAGATTGACTCCAGGATCAAAATCCCCAAATCGTAATATGAGTAAACCCGAATTACTGGATCATACTCAATCCGATGTTATTAGGTTATATTAGCATAGGGCTTTCCATCCATGCATTGAGACGAAGCTAAGGGTGTGCTCAATTTCAATATTTGCTATCAGATTGTTAGGGTTCGACTAAAACGAAATAATATGAACCCTAGATTCGGGTTCACACCAAATTCGATGTTGCAAGCCCTAGATATGATAGGGCTTTTGATCTGCGAATGAAAACGAAGCTAAAGAGATAATTGGTTACCAGAATATGTTACAGATTGAAGGAGATCGATTAAATCAAGTGCCGACGGTGATGGGGTTGGCCTCGGGCGATTCCCTCAGCTTCTCCGGTCAAATTGACGTGCGTAACAGCTTCAGGGATGAGAGATTTAGGTGAGAGTGGGTTTGATTTGTGAAAACAATACTCAAATTCGTTGAATTTGATAAAGGGGGCGACGGTTTCGACGGTTACGGTTTTAGAATCTATAATTGGGTTTAATTCGAATGTAATGTCGATGATTAATGACTTGATGATGTCGAAACTGATAATAATGATGGAATCCGTTGCAGAATCGGACGAATTTCAGTTGTGGTATTCAGATTGGATCTCAAACTTGCGAATTTGACTTTCTGAAGTCAGCAAGAACAAAATTCAATTGATTTTGACTTTGAGAAGTCAATGGAACAGATTTTGGGTAGTTACATAACTAGTCCCTGTGGTTTTAAAATTAAATATTAGCAGGAATGGGTCCTTGGGGTTTAATATTGGGTTCACTGGTTAGGATTTAATAGAAAATTTAACGAGAATCTAACTGAGTTAACTTGAAAAGTCGGATTGTCACATCATCCCCTAGTTGAAAGAATTTTCGTCCCGAAAATTAAATAGTAATAAATAAAAAAATTTCCCGGGGTGTCACATCATCCCTTAGTTGAAAGAATTTTCGTCCCGAAAATTAAATAGTACCTTAAGAGTTCGACGTGGAGTGCTTGAACAGATTAGGATATTTGCGCATCATCTGATCCTCGCGCTCCCACGTGAATTCCGGTCCGCGTTTCGAGTTCCAACGAACTCTAACAATAGGGATTTTACTACGTTTTAACGTTTTGACTTCCCTATCCATAATTTTCATGGGTTATTCGATGAAACGCAACTGTTCATCAATGTGTAGTTCCTCAAGAGGAACCGTGAGTGTCTCGTCTACTAGACATTTCTTCAAGTTTGAGATGTGAAAGACGTTGTGTACACCACTAAGTTCTTCAGGTAGGTCCAGCTGATACGCTACTGGCCCGATTCTCTTCACTATCTTGAATGGTCCAACATAACGAGGATTCAGCTTGCCTCGTTTCCCAAAACGAATGACACCCTTCCAAGGTGAGACTGTTAACAAGACCATATCCCCTACTTGAAATTCTAATGGTTTACGACGCTTATCGGCATAGAACTTTTGACGATCACGAGCTGCTGCCATACGGTTTCTAATTTGAACGATTTTCTCAGAAGTTTCAAGTACGAGTTCAGGACCTGTAAGTTGACTATCCCCAACGTTGGCCCAACGAATAGGAGAACGACATTTCCGTCCATATAGTGCTTCAAATAGAGCTGCCTTGATACTAGTGTGATAACTGTTGTTGTAGGAGAACTCCACCAACGGTAGGTGAGACTCCTAAGTGTTACCGAAATCAATCACACAAGCTCGTAGCATGTCCTCCAGAGTTTGAATTGTACGCTCCGTTTGACCATCAGTTTGAGGATGGTATGCTGTGCTTATATCTAGACGCGTGCCTAAAGCTTTATGTAACGATTTCCATAAACAAGAGGTGAATCATGCATGACGATCCGAAATGATAAAGATTGGCACCCCGTGCTGAGAGACTACTTCTGCTAAGAAGTGAGCGTACTTTGTTAAGCGGTCAACGATTACCCAAATGGTATCACATCCGGTAGGAGTTCGTGGCAATTTTGTGATAAAGTCGATGGATATCTGCTCCCATTTCCACATGGGAATCTCTGGTTGCTGGAGTAGACCGGAAGGATTTTGATATTCAACTTTGACCTTCGCGCAAGTCAGGCACTTGCTCACATAGGTGGCTATATCGGCCTTCATCTTTAGCCACCAATACAACACCTTTAGTTCATGATACATCTTGTCAGACCCAGGATGAATAGAGTAACGAGATTTATGAGCTTCATCGATGACCAGTTCCCTTAAATTTCCGAATATTGGAACCCATATCCGCTCAGCGAAGTAGCGAATACCGTCCGATTTGACCTCGAGTTGTGCTTTCATACCGCGTGTACCTTCTAGCGGTAAGTTTTTCTCTTTCAGAGCTTCAAGTTGAGCATTACGGATTTTGTCAGGAAATCCAGGGTGAATAGTAAGCTGTAATGCTCGAACTCGTTTGAGCTTGGTTTCCTTTCGACTTAGGGCATCAGCTACAACATTAGCCTTACCCGGATGATATCGGATCGCATAGTCATAATCATTCAAGAGCTCGACCCAACGACGCTGTCTCATGTTCAGCTCTTTCTGCTTGAAGATATGCTGAAGACTCTTATGATCGGTGTAGATAGTGCACTTGGTACCGTACAAGTAGTGTCTCCATATCTTAAGTGCGAAAACTACGGCTCCCAACTCTAGATCATGAGTGGTGTAGTTTTTGTCGTGAATCTTTAGTTGACGCGAAGCATATGCGATCACCTTTTCTCGCTGCATTAGGACACATCCCAGACCTTGAATGGATGCATCGCAATATACCACAAAATCATCCGTACCCACCGAAAGAGCTAGGATAGGTGCGCTGCAAAGTTTCTGCTTAAGATATTGGAATGCTGACTCTTGGTTATTGCCCTAGTTATAGGCTTTACCCTTTTGAGTTAAGGCAGTGAGAGGTTGTGCATATTTTGAAAAAACCTCGATGAATCGACGTAATATCCTGCCAATCCTAGAAATTGTCGCACCTCAGTCGGAGTCGTCGGTGCTGACCAATTCTTGTTGGCTTCAATCTTTGATGGAACGACATGTATTCCTTTCTCATTAACCACATATCCAAAGAATTGAACTTCTCGAATCTAGAATTCACACTTGGAAAACTTAGCATATAGTTGCTCCTTTTTAAGTAATTCCAAAACTAGGCGTAGATGTTTCTCATGTTCCTCCTTGTTCTTGGAATAAATGAGAATGTCGTCGATGAAAACGATGAAGAATTGATCAAGGAATGGCTTAGACACACGGTTCATGAGGTCCATGAATACCGCAGGTGCGTTGGTTAATCCGAAAGGCATGACCATATACTCGTAGTGGCCATACCTTGTTCTGAAACGAGTCTTAGAGATATCCTCATCTCGGACTCTCAATTGATGGTAACCGGACCTAACTATCTTGGAATAGAAACTTGATCCTTTGAGTTGATCAAAGAGATCGTCTATATGAGACAAAGGATACAGTTCTTGATTATGACTTTATTCAGTTCACGATAGTCGATACGGAAAGTTCCGTCCTTCTTCTTGACAAACAGGACTGGAGCTCCCCATGGCGATGAGCTAGGTCGGATGAAACCTTTATCCAACAATTCTTGTAACTGAGTAGATAGCTCTTGCAATTCACTAGGTGCCAGTCTGTAAGGTGCCCAAGCGATCGGTGCCGCTCCGGGTGCTAGATCGATTTGAAATTCAACTTGACGGTGTGGTGACAGACTAGGCAAATCCTCGGGAAATACTTCCAGAAATTCACGAACGATGGGAATATTATCAATCTTCTTCTCTTCTGATGGCTGCTCAGCAACGAGACCCAAAATAGCAATATGCCTTTTTCGAAGGCATTTCTGTGCTTTCATAAAGGATATGATGCCCATGACTGCACCAACCTTTTTGCCCTGAACGGAAAGGGTTTCTCCACTCGGGAGAGGAATGCGAACAATTTTCTCACGACAGATGATCTCAGCTTGGTTTTTAGATAACCAATCCATGCCGACAATTACATCAAAACTACCAAGCGTGACCGGTATAAGGTCGATATCAAGTTTATGACTAGCTAGTTCGAGCTTACAGCCCTTAATAATGTGGGTTGCTTTAATCATTTGACCATCGGCTATCTCTATTACATACTTAGCTTCTAACAGAGTTGGAGTTCCTTTTATCATATCACTAAGTTTTCTAGATATAAAACTCCTATCAGCACTAGTGTCAAAAAGGACAGAAGTAAAGTAATTAATTAAGAGAAACTTACCGGTGACCACATTATGATCATAACGAGCTTCTCCAGATCCTAGCACAAAGGCTCGTCCCTTCGCACCATTTCCTCCGTTATTGCCGTTGTTGCCACCTTTGTTGTTATTCTGACTAGGGTTGTGGTTTCTATTACCTCCCTTCTTTAATTGAGGACAATTCTTCCGAAAATGTCCCTCTTTCCCACACCCGAAACAACCCTTAGTAGACCCAGGCTGTTGAAAAGGCTGCTTGGGTCGCAACTCACCCCTACAATTTTTGGTAGCATGACCTATTTTGCCACACCGCTGACAACAGTTACAAACCCCGAAGTGATGAAAGTTGCACTTTCTCTTAGGAGATTTTCCCGCATAACCACTTTGATTTTGACCTGAAGAGGTCACCTGGTTGAAGTTCTTAGTAGGCTCAAACCTACGCTGCTACTGCTGCTGGGGTTGGTTGGGCTGGGGTCCTTTGGAGCTGGAGTGAGAGTTGGAATGGTGATCAAACTTGCGTTTATGATTGTCGGTGGGTTTAGAGACCGAACCCCTCGGGGGTAAAGTCCCTTGAGTCACTGCCTGATCGATTAGTTTGTGGGCTAGACTGATCGTCTGCTAGATGGTAGCATAGTTGGGTGAAGTAACCATACTTTGAATTTGTGGCACTAGACCTCCAATATACAGCTCGATCCTCTTATAGTCCGGAGTCACCATATGTTGGAACATGGTAGCAAGCTCATGGGAGCAAGTGGTATACAGCTCGATTTCAGAACCTTCCATTTTCAGGTTCTAGAACTTTCCTTCCAATTTCTGAATTCATCGCGAGGACAATACTCCTCCTTCATCATTGTCTTAAACTCCTCCCACGGGAGTCCATTTGCCATGACCAGACCTAACATCTGGACCTGAACGTTCTACCACGTGAGAGCCGGGCCCTCCAAAGTTCCAGCGACGAACTTGACCTGATTGGCCATTGGGCCGTTGCACATGGCAATCACCGATTCTACTTTTTTGAACCACCGGAGTAGTCCGACAACTCCTACGGCTCCACTAAAAGTGTGGGGCTTATAGTCCATAAATGTTTTGAAGGTGCAGGCTGGTTGCTGATTCTGTTGACCTAGATTTAGAAGCATAATATAGGATTGAGATTATAAAGCTTAGGAAAGGCGCTTTAAGAGATGGATTGACCTCATTAGTCAATAGCTAAAGTATTTACCTGCAGCATTATGTGCTGCGAGAGCCTCTGCCACGCTATCTTTGATTAGTGCCGCCAGCTCAGCTGCTGTCATGTTGATGGTGCCTCGGCCACCGACACGACCTCCACGTCCTCTTCCTGACATAATACTTAACATTCACAAATACAAAACAATGAGAAATATATCGCATATTAAACATCATTTATGTACAAGTAAGGAAATACAACATCTAACAATTAGAAAATTAGATAAATTGTAAGGCTACAAAATAAATAAATCAAACATTAAACTTCTCATGCTTTTGTTGAATGGGAACAACCTTACCCATCTAGGTTTGAAAAGAGAAATAACATAAACGAAACATGAATGAAAAGGAAAGATAGAATAGAAAGATCATCAAACATCCTCGTCATCGAAAGAAACGTATGATTGTGCATCGTCGATCTCCACCGGTTCCTTCTAGAGTGGCTCCCCTCTAAGGGCTCGTCCTCGAAGGGCTCCTCCTCGACAGGTTGCTCCTCGTCGTCGGAAAGCGGAATGTCCTTCGGGAATAGGGCTACTGGTAGTTGGGCTTTTAAGTGAGTCACTCTCTCCCGAAGTCCCTCAGCAGCATGATCTGCTACTTGCAGCTGGGCTTCCAGATTAGTCACTCTCTCCAGAATCCCTCCTACATCCTGGTCCGAAGTGCCCACCATTGTCTCCAAATGTGTAACCCGATCCACCAAAAGGTTATGGACTTGGTCCGTTGCTGCTAGCTCAGCAGTCAAAAGCTCAATTCCTACCCTGTTTTCTTCCACTTGTGGCTCTCTCTCTAGAATGCCTGGTATCTCATCAGTGGAACCCTTCATCTCCTTTAACTCCTTAGTTATAATAAACACAAAAGCTGTAAAAGCTTGTTCCATGGTACATAGCAAGCAAGGTAAAGTAGCAGATGAGGAAGTGGAACCAAAGTAAGGCGATGGAACATTTCCCATCTCGATCCACCTTTGGATCATCTTCGGATATGCACTCCAATTAAGTGCCATGTTCATTGCTCGTGCATTACTAGGTTCACCCTGTCACTAGAACTAGTCCGGCGCCTTTTGGGCTCCGGGGACGATACGGTAGGTGCCTTAGGTGATGGTGGTGGAGTTGACGACATGATCCTGTAATATAACATATAAGTGCCAAACATCCAAGGTTTATGACATGTAACTAATGTGTGAGGTTATAGTCTAGTATGCAATCCTAGTTCTCTAAAACCTGGCTCTGATACCAATCTGTCACACCCCCAATTTCAACTAACGGAGTTTTACCGTTTCGGGAAGTGAAAAACCAAGATCTCAGTCATTAGTTACATTGAACAACTCTACATGCGACTCAAATGAAAATATCATATCAATCAGAGTTAATGCGGAAGCGTAAAAAAAGTAAATGCACAAAACACGCGCCCCAAAAAAGTCCAAAAGTCCAAACCAAACACAATTCAAAATAGTCCAAACAGTTTAATAAAACATAAATCAAAAGAAAAATCCTATGCATGTCCTATGTGTGCACTTGTGCCTTATCTTTGCGACCTGAGAAAACATGTAAGAAAAGATGTCAACACGAGGTTGGTGAGTTCACAGGTTTCAATATATAAATAAACGTTTACCAGATTATTGATCATTCAATATAGTTGAATCATGTTTTCTATCCCAAGTTAAAACAGTAAAAAGGGGCCGTGAAAACTCACCTGGATTTAGTAGTGGTTTGGATCACACAAGAGATGAGTTGAAACCACGAGTGTAAGTCTCAGATGAATTACGAATGCCCTAAAATTATAAATACATAAATTAGGGACAAGTTGGGATTTGTGACGACGATACGAAAAGTTAGAACGTCTTAACGCATTCTAAGGATTTAAGAGTAGACGAACGTGTCTACGGGAGTAAAGATTTTTAATACCAAATTTACGATCGAAGCGTTACGTGTCGTATGTTAATAACGAATAATAATTAAACAAATACATATATTCGTACGTTCGAGTCGTATACAAAGATTAAGAAAATAATATAATTTAATATATTATTTTTAGGTTCTCCGGATTAACTTAATAATCATTGTGGCAAAAAATAATAATATATAATTTTTAATACTAGGAGTCACGGGTTAAAAATAATATAAACATATTATTTCATACGAAGTCGGGGTTTGAAAATAATATAACTATATTATTTTAAAAGTGAAATTATTAATAATTATAAGTTATAAAATCAAACTCGAGCCTACGGGTTGTTTTCCGGGTTAAAACACTTTAATTTAATATGATATTAATATAGGGAAATGTTTTATAATTAAATAATGTTTAGAAGATTATTAAAAATCAAAACAGGGGGAGGGAGACTCGAACCCGGGTCTCCGCCCCACCGGTCACATGCACTAACCAGTCCACCTGCTAACGCAATCGCAACATGAACCAGATCAGAAGGGTTTTGACTAACAGTTTCATTGTGTTCTCTCCCTTAGCGCGAGCCGAACCAAAATCCAACCCAAACCATCGATTTCAACCATGATCGACTAGAAAAAAAACATAGGGGTTTTGTCTATTGGTTCATCACGAATCTGTAGTGTGATTTAATTATAAAAATATTACGTTTAGGATCGATAAATTGTAGATTGAAAGGGCCGAAACCCTAGATATGAATTCAGAATCCAATTGAATAAATCTGATATAAGAAATTACTGGATTCATAGGGCTTTTATGGATTAAGATGTTGCGAAACTATTGGTATAGTTTAATTGGATTGAGATTGACTCCAGGATCAAAATCCCCAAATCGTAATATGAGTAAACCCGAATTACTGGATCATACTCAATTCGATGTTATTAGGTTAGATTAGCATAGGGCTTTCCATCCATGCATTGAGACGAAGCTAAGGGTGTGCTCAATTTCAATATTTGCTATCAGATTGTTAGGGTTCGACTAAAACGAAATAATATGAACCCTAGATTCGGGTTCGCACCAAATTCGATGCTGCAAGCCCTAGATATGATAGGGCTTTTGATCTGCGAATGAAAATGAAGCTAAAGAGATAATTGGTTACCAGAATATGTTACAGATTGAAGGAGATCGAGTAAATCAAGTGCCGACGGTGATGGGGTTGGCCTTCGGCGATTCCCTCAGCTTCTCCAGTCGAATTGAGAGTGGGTTTGATTTGTGAAAACAGCTTCAGGGATGAGCGATTTAGGTGAGAGTGGGTTTGATTTGTGAAAACACTACTCAAATTCATTGAATTTGATAAAGGGGGCGACGGTTTCGACGGTTACGGTTTTAGAATCCATAATTGGGTTTAATTCGAATGTAATGTCGATGATTAATGACTTGATGATGTCGAAACTGATAATAATGATGGAATCCATTACAGAATCAGACGGATTTCAGTTGTGGGATTCAGATTTGATCTCAAACTTGCGAGTTTGACCTTTTGAAGTCAACAGGAACAAAATTCAATTGATTTTGACTTTGAGAAGTCAATTGAACAGATTTGGGTAGTTACATAACTAGTCCCTGTGGTTTTAAGATTAAATATTGGTAGGATTGGGTCCTTGGGGTTTAATATTGGGTTTACTGGTTAGGATTTAATAGAAAATTTAACGGAAAATCTAACTGAGTTAACATGAAAAGTTGGATTGTCACAGATGAACCAATTCCCATGCACACACCTTTTTTTGGTCACTTGATTGATGAAGCCTATATTGCACCACAATGAGATAGGTAGTACCATCCTGAGAGTGAACCTGAGTTAAGTGAACAATTCTTGAAGGAGATGAGGATGATAGTGGTGCTGGCTATGCTCAAAGGAAAGATACCAGTGAATCAGAACGAACTGTAATTGATTCATCTGATTCTAAACCCATACCAGACCAGCGGCATCCAAGAAAGTATATTCAGGAATCACTTCCTGAGTCATCGTCTAGGCAAAGACGAAGAGAGAGTTCAGACTTGGGCTTTCAACTTGAAAGTTCAGACACAGAGGCACCTCAAGTGACTGAACGAAGAAAGAAGAGCAAGCATGATCGCCTGTGGCAGGAAGTAATCGATGCAATAAACGCCAAGGTACGGGCACAACAAGCTACCGATCAAGAAACACAAGCTCCCACTCAACAAACACAGTTGTACTGCCGACGAAAAAGTAGAACGATAACACTAGTTGTTGTTCCAACAAGTGAAGAATCTATTCCTGTAGTCGTCTCTCTTCCGGCTACAACAATTCAGCTCCCAACTTCAACAATACCTTCCATTTGGACTGAGTCAGTCCTTGTTTCAACAACCATAGCACCCACAATTCTCCAAACGACAACCTTACCATTCACTGTCGCTGCTAGTACTTTGCCACCAATGACACACTCAATTGAGTTTGGAGACATAGGGAATCACTTTGACCTGTCAGAACTGTTTGCCGACACTATTCATGAAACTGGAGAACCCTCTACAGCCAGGTTAGTTGATCCTAGGGATCAAAGGATTGCATCCTTGGAGACACAGGTTGCGACACAACAAACGCAGATTAATCTGCTTGTTGAGTCTAACACGAGATTAACACATCAGTGGCAGGCCATGGAGGAACAAATGAAATCATTCTTTGAGCTTCAAAGGGTGCAATTCAATCTCAATGAGTCCTTCTTCACTGCCCATACAGCCATGGAGAACCAAATGTTGATACAAAGGGGAGAACATCAGGTGATGGTAGACTTGGTGGCTAAATTGACAAGGCAGCTTGAGTCCCAGGGGGAGACAAGCAACAAAGTCCAAGAAGAAACTTGCCACCATGTTGACCTTACAAAAGATAAAGACCAGGACGATGATCCAAATGTTGGGCCTTCAGGTGCTGGTGGTGGTGAGACCCAAGCTGTCTTGCCAACACATGCCACACTTATGGCTCAGGGGAGTCCACCCAGCAACAACAACAAAGCAGTGATGCTGATAAGGGAGAAACACCTGCTGAGGTGTTAGAAGATTTGGCTACAAGTTCCAACCTAAACGATGAAATCATGATAGGGGATCTAGCAGAGATTGAAGAAGGAGAAATAGATAGCGGTGATGATTGGGAAGAATACAGGAATGATGTTATTGTGGAATTCCCTAAAGGAGATGGAGAGGGTATCTATGAGTTGGAGGATTGTGAAATTTTTGAGGCCCAGGCTATTAGGGAACAAGTTGAACCGACAATTCAAGTTGATGATGTCAATGGAACTTTAGCTAAAGTAGTGGTACTTCCTCGAGGAAGATTCCTCAGGAATTGTTGATAAAGGAAGCTGAAGCGCCTTGGTACAAACCTCAGTGCACAGACCAACATGGGGCTGCTGGGTTGATTTTGTCGGTACGTTTCGAAGATGACAAAGGATTATTTGCTATCAAAAGATTAGGGGGAGTTCAATACCTGAAGCCAACAACAGGAGCATTTAATTCCTGACCCAAATACGACTTATTCAACCTTGCACACCGTGAGTTATGTAGTGAAACATCAAACAGAATTGCTAGAGGTTTGTGGGGAGTGCTGCAGCGAGAATGCAGATCGGGTAAGTTTGAGATCTTTCGACCTCAAGTTCCGAGGCGTGTTAAGGACAAAACAATGATACATACGTTGACACGCAAGTTCTTGAAAAGACTCATTTATGAACCAGTTCTATGTGAAACTCGGATACCCTTGAGGAGAATACCTCAAGATATCCTGGGAAACATGTGGTACTGGTACATAGATCCACTAACCGGAGAGGCTGTCATGATTGAGAAAGAGAGCTTGAAGGAGATCATTAGGGTATTTGATGAGAATGTGTTCATCAACTTTTCTGTCAAGGACTTGGAGGTTCTCATCAACAAGAACTGTTTGCATACTGACGAGTGGACGAAACTACTTGCCACTAAATACGACAGGTTAGTGAAATTCTGTCATGGATACAAGTCCAAGATTAGTGGCGGTAATCAGCAGGAAGCTCATAAAGACTGAAGATATCCAGAGATGATGTCAAGGGGGAGTCTGTTGATGCATGTTTTTGTGACAGGCACTCTGGATTGAGCTACAACTTTTGTTATTATATATTTCAGCCTTGTATGTATTTAGTACTTGTTGTATTTTGTTTATCGAGTTGTAATATGTCTTGTTTATGTCTGAACTTATATGGTTTTGATATTTGTACTAAACAAATACGCAAGGATGAGCTCCTATGTATTTGTCAAGTACAATTGTCATGCATATTTAGCAAGTACGCATGAAGGTTGGTCCTACGTACTTGCTAAGTGCGCATGGCCCAGGTCTATAAATAACATAGAGTTGTTTCATTTTATAGACAGATGAAATTGCACACATAAGTACAAACATATCAGTATTGTATCTATCCAGGAGTCATTCAATCTGCTTCTGTACTTGTTTGAAACACTATGAAATCAATAGACCGTGTGTTTATTAGTATCATCTCGTGTTGATTCTTATACATTCATTGTTACATTGTTCCACCTAGTAACAGTCATTCCGCACCTGCTTACTAGGATACGTTCTCACACGATATCGATCTGAAACACCCACCTGGAGGGACCTACAGATTTCCACCGCCCGCTCGGCTTTCATAACTCCAAAACATGACTCTTACTCCCAAATTTGCCGGAAAACAAAAGAGATGGCCGAAAAACAAAAGGAATAGCCGAAACAATAAAAATAAAAACTTAAAACTACTTAAATCATCAAAACCAACTGGATACCTTGTAGATCGGATCACAGGACGCACATTGAAGGCTAGATCTATAGGTTTGTGGTCCGTCTACATGTCGCAAGAAAACCGAGATTCACCGAAAGTGCGTCTGCCGCCCCCAACGGCTTCTTCCCTCATCAACTCGTTGTCCATAACTCACTTGTCACCACTACCTTACGCTACTATAACCACAGTAGCACCAAATCTGATGCCCTCGCCGCCATGTTTCTGTCGCCAAGGCTACAACGAAACCCTAGTCGCCGCATTCATCATAAAACTGGATTAAAAACCCTAGCCGCCACCATTCTCTATCTTCTTATTGTCGTTAGGGAGCTTGAGACCACCACCACCACTGCATGGAACCACAACCATCGACTTCTCTATCACAATCATAGCCTAAAACATTAATTCAAAATAAGGCTCACTATGTGCGGGTGTCACTCAGATAGTAATACCCAAATCTCTCGTGGCTCCTAGCGGAGTTAATGATTGTGACATAGTTCGGTGATTGTTATGGCTGCTAAAATGTTCTTGATTAATAATACGCCATAAGTATAAAAACATCCAGAAGCATGCATTCACCCAAAGGTTTAAGAAAGAGGGGAAGCACATGAACTTACCTAGTAATCTTGTACGTATACAATGTGTGTCAAAGTTAAAGCATTAGCACTATTGGGAATCAAGTACCAGTTTCAACTTTTAAAACAATAGATTATTTAAACCTTTTAAATAAATAAATCATATATGTTTTAGTGGAAGCAACTTATTGTACAACAAATAGAACATGTCTGGATTTCTGTCAGTGATCGGATTACACGTGTATATTCAATATAACATAAACCAACCATAGGGTGTTCAAGGATTAACTTTCTCCCTTGAGGAGGATAGCTAATCTTGATTTGTTGGGTAAGTTTTGGAACTGGAATGGATGGGATGAACTCATTGGGAAAGTTAATTTGAACTACTATTCTAGTTTTTGTTGTTTTCGTGATTACTGCATTTGTTGGAAGTAGAGGGGCATCATTGATTTCATATGAATCGGAGTATGTTGTCTTAGAATCTTGTGGAAATGATACATTCTTGCTTAGAAATGTTTTCTTTGGAAGGATCAAGATTTCGGTTTAAGGTTTCAAGGTTGTTGATGTGACACCCCCAAAATCCACTAACGGAGTTTTACCGTTAGGCGTGTGACAAACTAGGATCTCAGTCATCAGTTACATCAAACGACACTATATGAGTTTAAACACGTTTATAATTTGTTCAGAGTTAAGTGCGAAAGCGATAAATAGTAGAAAAATACGCAAAACAAACATGCCCAAAGTCTAGTTCAAAATAAAGTAGTTTAAATGTATGGATTACATGCATGTCCTAATCGTGCACCTGTGCCTTAGCGTTGTGAGAAAACATGTAAAATAAAGTGTCAATACAAGGTTGGTGAGGTCATAGGTTTCAGTTTGTAATAGCGTTTGTCAGATCATGTACATTCAATATATATCATTAAGTAGCTAACCTATACTCATGTTTACAAAAGCTCTCAAAACTGAAGTTGACTGTTTGTTTCTGTTTGAATGCCTCCCACCATGTCTGTCAACAATGGTGTTGTGTTTAGGTCAATTTTACACCCGTTCGACTAACGCGGGTAGGGTCTGTCAAACCCAGTAGTACTACTCAAGATTACCTCGCTATGTCCATATTAAACAGTTTGAAGTGTAAGGACTTTCATGATATAGTTTACGTTTAGTTTTAACAAGTGATAATATATATGAATTTCAAAAATCAAAGTGTTTGTGTCAAGTTTCCTCCCCCAGTTTAAAACAGTAAAAGGGGCCGTGAAACTCACCTGAGTCTGAGTAAAGCGTTGGTATATGGCACCACACAAGGATGCAACAAAACCACAAATAGTTTACTAGTGGACAATCTACCGATGCCTTAGAATATAATTCACAATTGTTAGGGACACATGAGATTTCGTGACGACGACACGAAAAGATTGAATGTCCTAAAACATACATAGGAATAACGAATAACCAAATGTGTCATCGGAAATCAAATAATTCTTAATTTAATAATTAAAGTAAATGTGGTACGTACCAATGCCACCAACACGAGTTAAATATATAAAATATTGTTTCGTTTGTTTGTTTGAGTTAAAATAATAACTTCAAATAATATAAATAATTATATTATTTTGAAACGTGAGAATAATAATTAAAACGAGTTATAAAATCAAACCCAAATATTAATATAAAACCATTGTTTGCGTTTTTTTATGAATTTAATAATAGTTTAAGGAATAATATAATAAATTATATTATTTTTAATTTAGACAAATACTCAAAATGTATTATAAATTCAATCCCACTCTTACGGGTGTTTTTCGGGTTCAAAACGTGTTAATATATTATAATAATAATATTGGGTTTGTTTTGTTTCAAAACTCATATTTAAACAATGATTTAAAAACAAAACAGGGGTGGAGGGACTCGAACCCGGGTCTCCTCCCCCACAGGCATACACACTGTTGGAACCTAATAGTCCATAGAAATCAATTAGGTTTAGAAATATATAACTTCAGAGTTTTCGGTCGAAAACACTTTCGATCAAAAGTTTTCGATCGAAACCTGAATAATATAAATAGTTTGTCTTTTGTAATTTCAAGTAACAATTCTTATTTGTATCATTTTGATTCCAAATTATATCAGATAGAATTTTAATTTTGTGTTTTTGATCCTGTAATTCACATTGTGTTAGGACATAGATTTGTAATGACAAAAGCTTGTAATAGTTAGATTTTATGTCTTTGTGTTTTTGATATGTAATTGTATAAAGTTGCTAAGTGTTTTTACAAGTGTGCCTAGAGGCGAACTTGTTAAGTTCTCCTGGTCTATCAGAGGCGAACTTAATAAGTTCGCTTAGGTCTAACTGAGGCGAACTTGTTAAGTTCGCTTAGTCTGTTTCAGGACAGCAGGTTAGTTTCTATATATATGTGTTTACAGAGTCATTAGACTAGACTGATTAGAACAGAACAGAGAGAACGATTTGTCTGACTGAGTCTGTAAACCATTGTGAATCTGAATATATTTGAGAAGTTTATTTACGCGTGTTGTTTGAATTTTCGGTTTGTATACAAACATTAACACGAAGGATTCCGCACTCCGTGTTATAGAAACGTCATATCACGAGTTCGATCAGTAGTTGAGTTACCTGGACCTACAAGTGGTATCAGAGCCAATGCTCGTGAATTAAGTACGATTCTCGATGATTAGTGACGGTTTTTGTGTATAATTTGACAAGAAATGCAACATTTTTGAATTTTCTGCAACAATGGAGTTTTTCAAGTTCTTGAAGATCGTTTCTCTGCTGAATTCGTGTTTTTGGAAGTGTTTTTGACGAAATCAGTCTAATAGAACTGTTCTACTTATTAAAATTCATAATCCTACGGTTCAATTTCCTTAAATTCCATCAATTCGCTGAGAAATCATGATTTTTGAAGTTTTCGGTTCTTGTTTGGGTGAAGATTCTTTTGAATCTGTTACAGCAGTTTAAGCGAACTTGCTGAGTTCCTGTGCATGCGAACTTAGCAAGTTCGCTTCTCACATTTTCAAGCGAACTTAGCTGTTAAGCGAACTTACCGGATTTCCTCCTTAAGCGAACTTGTCTTGTTCGCCTGATATCAAGTTCGCTTAGTACTCACTAAAGCGAACTTATTAAGTTCGCCTGAGGGTAAAACTGCTCAATATGGTTCAAGTCACAAACATGTTCAATTATGACAATGAGATTGGTACATCTCAAAAAACCTCCGAAGTTGCTGAATCTAGCTGATTATTCAAATTGGAATGATCGGTTTGACCAGTTCGTATCTTTTACCGATACTAGTTTGTGGAGTCCAATTTTGGAAGGATATACGCATCCTACTTATTCATGGATGGGAAAGGATGATGTTCCGAAACCAGTGTCAGCTTTAACTACGGAAGAGAAGCTGTTATTTGATCGAGAAAAGAAAGCAATGGCTAGCATTTCGATGTCTCTACCAAAGGAAATTTATCACAGTTTTAAACAGTTCAAGTCTTCTCAACAACTGTGGGAAGCATTACAGAAAAGGTGTGAAGGGAGTTTAGATGTGAAGAAAAGTAGAAAAGAGTTACTAAAGAAGCAGTTCCTAGTTTTAAACATTTTCAAAATGAATCTTTGGATGATCTTGCTACAAGATTCTATCATCTTCTTAGCGAACTGGCTAGTGCATCTGTGGTATATGAGACTGAGGAAATCAATGATAATTTCTTGGAGGCTTTACCATCAAAGTTTGATGTGTATACGGTTTTGATCAAAGAAAATGTTAAGTACAAAACCATGTCTCTTGAAGAAGTCCTAGGGAAGATTCAGTCACATGACATGAATATGAAGAAGAAAGAGACTAATATGGAGCATATCCAGGATCCCTCGATGTATTTTGCAAAATCTGTTGGTAAATCTGGTATTGGAGTGGCATTATTTTCTGGTGATGCTCAAGAGTCTTCAAATGATCAGTGTTCTGGAGTTCCAATTTATTCTGGTCATACAAGCCATTCTGGATTTTCTGCTACTACTGCTTCAACATCATCTGGATCTCATGTGAATCAGAAAGTTGCTGATGATTATCTTGCTATGTTTTCTTCATTCATAGCATCATATGAAAATTTCATTGGAGGAAAAATACATGATCCTGAGGTAATAGAAGAAGATTTCAGACAGATTGACCCTGTTGATCTGGAAGAAATGAATATCCAATGGAATATGACCATGTTAATGCGACAAGCTAAAGATTTTTTGAAGAGAACTGGCAGAAAATATATTGGTTCAAATAGTCGATCGCGTATGGGTTTTGATAAGAGCAAAGTTAGGTGTTACAATTGCCAAGAGTATGGTCACTTTGCTAAGGAGTGTGTGAAGCCAAAAGTAGAATTTTATTCTCAAAAGAAGCAATCTAACTTTTAGCATAATAGGAATCAGTCACATGGTTCATCTGGTAGTCAAAATCATGGTCCTTCTGGTAATACAAATCATGCATCTGCATCATCAGCTTTAGTTGCTCAAAACGACGAAAACTATGATTGGGGCATTCATCTGGAAGATTTGGTGGGTGCTGTGAGTCAGGCTTTTGTTGCAGAAATTCATTCAGAAAAACCAGAAGAGTCTACTGATGATGAAAGTTCTAGTGATGATTCATGTGATGGTGATAGTGTTCCAAGTGTTGATGATGAGGAAGAAAGAGAGCAAAGTATTGATTATGATGCTGTGACAGGGGTTGCTGAGGAAGAAATTGTTCTTACAGAAAATGCTTCAGTTGGTGAAGATTCAGAGAATATTCCGATTGCCAAAGTATTCATGGTAGACATGTCTGACCCGACTAAGGTAAAAGACTCTGTTTGTCATATATTTTGTTCTAATTGCATTTCTGTTAAAGGTAAACTACAAAAAGTCATGGATGATAACACAAATTTGATTTGTGACATGAAATCAATGCATTCAGTTAATCAAAAACTGAAAGATAATGATAAGCTGTGCATTGATAGAATTGAGTCTTTGAAAAAAGACTTAAATTCTCTTGGGTTAAAATACAAAGAGCATTGTTTATGTCTGAACTTATATGGTTTTGATATTTGTACTAAACAAATACGCAAGGATGAGCTCCTATGTATTTGTCAAGTACAATTGTCATGCATATTTAGTAAGTACGCATGAAGGTTGGTCCTACGTACTTGCTAAGTGCGCATGGCCCAGGTCTATAAATAACATAGAGTTGTTTAATTTTTCAGAATTTTTTTTTAACGTGGCAAATATGGTTCAAGTCACAAACATGTTCAATTATGACAATGAGATTGGTACATCTCAAAAAACCTCCGAAGTTGCTGAATCTAGCTGATTATTCAAATTGGAATGATGGTTTGACCAGTTCGTATCTTTTACCGATACTAGTTTGTGGATTCCAATTTTGGAAGGATATACGCATCCTACTTATTCATGGATGGGAAAGGATGATGTTCCGAAACCAGTGTCAGCTTTAACTACGGAAGAGAAGCTGTTATTTGATCGAGAAAAGAAAGCAATGGCTAGCATTTCGATGTCTCTACCAAAGAAAATTTATCACAGTTTTAAACAGTTCAAGTCTTCTCAACAACTGTGGGAACCATTACAGAAAAGGTGTGAAGGGAGTTTAGATGTGAAGAAAAGTAGAAAAGAGTTACTAAAGAAGCAGTTCCTAGTTTTAAACATTTTCAAAATGAATCTTTGGATGATCTTGCTACAAGATTCTATCATCTTCTTAGTGAACTGGCTAGTGCATCTGTGGTATATGAGACTGAGGAAATCAATGATAATTTCTAGGAGGCTTTACCATCAAAGTTTGATGTGTATACGGTTTTGATCAAAGAAAATGTTAAGTACAAAACCATGTCTCTTGAAGAAGTCCTAGGGATGATTCAGTCACATGACATGAATATGAAGAAGAAAGAGACTAATATGGAGCATATCCAGGATCCCTCGATGTATTTTGCAAAATCTGTTGGTAAATATGGTACTGGAGTGGCATTCTTTTCTGGTGATGCTCAAGAGTCTTCAAATGATCAGTGTTCTGGAGTTCCAATTTATTCTGGTCATACAAGCCATTCTGGATTTTCTGCTACTACTGCTTCAACATCATCTGGATCTCATGTGAATCAGAAAGTTGCTGATGATTATCTTGCTATGTTTTCTTCATTCATAGCATCATATGAAAATTTCATTGGAGGAAAAATACATGATCCTGAGGTAATAGAAGAAGATTTCAGACAGATTGACCCTGTTGATCTGGAAGAAATGAATATCCAATGGAATATGGCCATGTTAATGCGACAAGCTAAAGATTTTTTGAAGAGAACTGGCAGAAAATATATTGGTTCAAATAGTCGATCGCGTATGGGTTTTGATAAGAGCAAAGTTAGGTGTTACAATTGCCAAGAGTATGGTCACTTTGCTAAGGAGTGTGTGAAGCCAAAGGTAGAATTTGATTCTCAAAAGAAGCAATCTAAGTTTTAGCATAATAGGAATCAGTCACATGGTTCATCTGGTAGTCAAAATCATGGTCCTTCTGGTAATACAAATCATGCATCTGCATCATCAGCTTTAGTTGCTCAAAACGACGAAAACTATGATTGGGGCATTCATCTGGAAGATTTGGTGGGTGCTGTGAGTCAGGCTTTTGTTGCAGAAATTCATTCAGAAAAACCAGAAGAGTCTACTGATGATGAAAGTTCCAGTGATGATTCATGTGATGGTGATAGTGTTCCAAGTGTTGATGATGAGGAAGAAAGAGAGCAAAGTATTGATTATGATGCTGTGACAGGGGTTGCTGAGGAAGAAATTGTTCTTACAGAAAATGCTTCAGTTGGTGAAGATTCAGAGAATATTCCGATTGCCAAAGTATTCATGGTAGACATGTCTGACCCGACTAAGGTAAAAGACTCTGTTTGTCATATATTTTGTTCTAATTGCATTTCTGTTAAAGATAAACTACAAAAAGTCATGGATGATAACACAAATTTGATTTGTGACATGAAATCAATGCATTCAGTTAATCAAAAACTGAAAGATAATGATAAGCTGTGCATTGATAGAATTGAGTCTTTGAAAAAAGACTTAAATTCTCTTGGGTTAAAATACAAAGAGCAGGGTTATCATCTAGATATGGCTTATGCTGAAATCGAAAAACAAAATGAAGTAGTTGCCCAAAAGAACAAGGAGATTTCTGAAAAAGAATCTGAGGTGATAAAGTTACATAGAAAGCTGGAACAGTTTGAGAATTCATCTGTAGTTTTGGATTATTTCAATGCTAATGCTGATCCCACAAAAAAAGGTTGCTGGTATTGGGTTTGTTCCTCCTCCGTTCAATGCAAATTATGTGGTTGAGCCTGAAATCATTCATGAAAAGGAGATTGATCCCAAGACAGTATTAAAAGTGAATCCAGTGACGGGTGAAGACATGGTGTATGATTCTGATACAGAGGATGAAGTGTTTGATGATTCAAAGGTTGAAGGAATTCCAAGAGAAGTGAAAATTGAGGAACCAAAGGTTATGAAGAATGTTACTCGGGATAGGTGCATTTTGACTGAACCTGAAGAGGTGAAAGTAGTTCCAACTAAACTTTCTCCAATCTTACAGTCAAGTGGGTTTGTTGCGGCTGGTTTTCAAAAGGTGAATTCTTCAAAGGTGCCAAAACAGACTTATGTTCCTAAGAAGCCGATAAATTGTTCTGGGCATTCATCCGAAGCTTATTCTTCTGATGGTTCTTCAAAATCAAAGAAAACATCTTATTTCAAAAGTTATCAAGAAAGACGAGTGTGTTTTCATTGCAATGAGGCTGGTCATATTTTGATTAATTGTCCATACAAGAACAAGGGTAAAATGAAGATTGTTCCTTCACAACCGAAAGTGGTGAAGATTATTAAAAGAAACGATGAGGGAAAGTCATCTTCTAGTTTGGAGAAAAATATGACTGGTCATTCTTTTGTTAAATCCCATGGATTTAAACAACAGAATTTATTGAATGCTAAATCCTTTGTTTGCAAAGAGAAACTTGAGATTCCAAAAGTTGGAATTTCAAAAGATTCTGTTCAGGAGGTTAAATTGTCTAGACCTCAAAGAAGAAGAAGAAACAGAAAATTAAAGAAAATGTTGGAAACATCTGAATCTGACAATAATAAATCACATAATGTTTTTCAAAATAATAAAAATGGTTCTTCTTTGAAAAGGTCTGATTGTCAAACATCTGTTCCAAAAGTGAATGATAAAATTGATTGTAAATTACAAGAAGTTGTTTATTTTGATCAATCCGGACGACCCAAGACCACGATGGCTTGGGTTCCACTTTCTAACTGATTCTCGTTGTTTATGTAGGGACAACCAAGGAGGACTATCAACAATACATGGTATGTGGATAGTGGTTGCTCTCGACATATGACAGGGGATGTTAGATTGCTTGAGGATGTGATTAAAATTGATGGTGGTTATGTCGCTTTTGCGGGTAATAAAGGCGGGTACATAACAGGCCAGGGAACATTAAAAAATGACAAAGTAAAATTTGAAAAGGTGAATTATGTTGAACAGCTGGAACACAATCTTTTAAGCGTATCACAAGTCTGTGACAAGAAGTTTTTGTTCCATTTCAACGATCATGAATGCTATATTCTGAAACCGGGTTTTGTGATTCCTGATGAATGGATTCTCATGAAGGCTCCAAGGAGAAATGACACGTATGTCCTTGACATGAGTGTCGCCACTACAACGGATTCAATTCCAACATGTTTACTCTCCAAGGCGTCGGAATCTGATTCAATATTGTGGCACAGGAAGCTAGCTCACATAAACTACAGGAAGATGAACTACATTGTTAGGAATGATCTTGTGCTTGGTATTCCGAAAATGAAATTCTCAGTTCCTGATGATTGTATACCGTGCAAGAAGGGGAAGCAAAGAAAGTAATCTCACAAATCTAAATCGACGAATTCTATCGTAACTCCTTTAAGAATAGCAAAATGGGCTTCTTTTGTCTACAAAAAGGAATTCATCATGAATTCCGTGCGCCATATGTTCCTCAACAAAACGGTGTCGCTGAACGAAAGAACAGGACGTTAGTCGAAACAGCTCGCACGATGCTTGCAGATTCTAAGCTTCCAGTCACCTTTTGGGCTGAAGCTGTGAATACTGCGTGTCATGTTTTGAACAGGGTCTTGACCGTAAAGCGACATAACAAGACTTGCTATGAATTGCAAAATAATCGAAAGTCGAATCTGGAATATTTACTACCTTTTGGTAATCCGTGTACCCTACTGAAGGTTAGAGATGTCCTAACAAAATTCAGTGCAAAGGCTATTGAAGGGATTTTTCTGGGGTATGTGGCTAATTCAACAACCAAGAGGGTTTATAACAAAGAGACACGCCAAGTTGAAGAATGGTTCCATATTGACTGTTCAAATCGGTCTTTACCACAAATGGCGATTGGTCCGGATTGGGCATTTGATTATGAAAACTTATTCAAGTCTTTTCATTTACCTTCTGACATTTCTGATGAAGATGCTGCTGTTATCTATGATTCTTGTCAAGAGGCACAGCACAATGGATTTCTACCAAATGCAGTTCCCAATTCATCGATTCCATTTACTTCTGCTCCAGATCCAAATGTTGTTTCTTGTTCAGGTCCACAAGATTTAGAGAGTGAGGAGGATAATGCAATTTTTCAAGATTCTTCTGCTGATCCGTTGTTGAGTGATGATCCATTACCTTCGACACAGGCTCAGGGGGAGATTCCAACAAATTTAAACTCGGAAATTCCAATTCCTCAAGATTATTCTTATCAATCTGATTCTACTCAAGTTGATGTGTTGCCTGTTCCCGAGGTCGCATCCATCAAGGAACACAAAGATCATCCATTAACAAATATAATTGGAAATTTACAGGATGGAGTGAAAACTCGTTCTCTTGTTGACAATACTTGTTTGTATACTTACATTAAAGATTCTGGTGTTCTTGATGATTGATCACATTCTTGCTTTATTTCGCAGGTTGAACCCAAGAATGTAGAGATGGCTTTAAATGACAATAACTGGATAGAAGCTATTTTGGAAGAACTTGCTCAATTTGACAAACTTAAGGTTTGGAATCTGGTTGATCTTTCGAAAGGTGCGTATCCGATAGGAACAAAATGGGTGTTTAAATGTAAAAAAAGACGATAGAGGTGTCGTGGTACGCAATAAGGCAAGATTAGTTGTCCAGGGCTTCAATCAACAAGAAGGAATTGATTACACTGAAGTGGCTTGAAGCTATAAGGCTATTTCTAGCTTTTGCTTCTTTTAAAGGTTTAAAGGTGTTTCAATTAGACGTCAAGAGTGCATTTTTATATGGAAAGGTCAAGGAGGAAGTCTATGTGTGTCAGCCGCCGGGGTTTGAAGATCCACTGAATCCGAACATGGTTTTCAAGCTTGATAAGGCCCTCTATGGTCTTCATCAGGCTCCTCGTGCGTGGTATGAGACTTTATCTACACATATTTTGGCGAATGACTTTGTTCGTGGAAAGATAGACTCGACCTTATTCATAAAGAAATCAGGGGGAGATTACCTACTGGTACAGATTTATGTGGATGATATTATTTTTGGCTCGACAAATGAAGGGTTGTGCAAAGACTTTGAGGGTGTTATGAAGTCGAAATTTGAAATGTCTGCTATGGGAGAGTTATCGTTTTTCTTAGGTTTACAAGTAAATCAAAAGGAAGATGGTTTCTTTATTCATCAGTCAAAGTATGTCAAAGACATCTTGAGCCGGTTCAAGATGGAGGACTGTACTTCATACGATACTCCAATTCCGGTCAATCATAAGTTAAATTCTGACCCGGAAGGAAAATATGTGGATTGTCGACTTTACAGAGCTATGATTTGATCCCTCATGTACTTAACCGCTTCAAGGCCGGATATAATGTTCGCCGTGTGTATCTGTTCCAGATTTCAGGAAAAGCCAAAAGAATCTCACTTAATTGCTGTGAAAAGAATCTTTCGGTATTTAAAAGGAAAACAACGTTTAGGGCTATGGTATCCTCATGGTTCTAACTTTGATTTCAATGCTTATACTGATTCTGATTTTGGTGGTTGTTGTCTGGACAGGAAATCTACAACAGGTGGTTGCCAGTTCTTAGGAAATCGACTTGTATCTTGGCAATGGAAAAAGCAAACCACAGTCTCGATTTCTACATGCGAAGCAGAATACATTGCTGCTGCAAGTTGCTGTTCACAAATCCTGTGGATACAACAACAATTGGGAGATTACGGTTTGAATTTCATAGAAACCCCATGTTTATTGATAACAATGCTACTATGTCCATAACGAATAATCCTGTTAAACATAGTAAAACTAAGCACATCGAAATTCGATATCATTTTATACGTGATTGTGCAGAGAAAAGGTTGATTGAGCTGGTCAAGGTACACACTGAAGATAATTTTGCTGATTTGTTTACTAAGGCATTTGATCGTACCAGGTTTGAATTCCTGATAAAAATGATTGGTATGATCAATCCCGAATAAAAGTTTTTCAAAATCAGAATTTCATGGAAAATTTTCTTTTAAGTTCTTTTATTGCTTTATTACATTTCTGCATTTACATTTTCAGTCAAAAAGTTTAAATTATAAAAAGTCAAAACAAATTGAAAAATATAAAATTTGACATCATTTGAGGTTTTGAGAAGAAATGATAGTACATTAGTGATTAGTTCATTTCACACGACCTTAATAGACCTTGATATATGAATGATTAAAATAAGTTGATCTGATCTAAATTTCAAAGTCTGCATAAATAATAAATGATAGTGTTGTGAATGCTCTATTCTTGATAATTTGTTTTATAATTTGTGTATAAAATTTTAAACTTGAATTGTCAATAGGCAAAAAGCGTTATGAAACTAATAGTAGTGTGAAAATTAAATATAATATGATTACATATGTGATTTAAATCCATTATATGCCTGTGTGTGTGAGTTAAAAGATCACTATCAGATAAAGAATATTAGCTTTTAATAAGGATTTTCCTATGAGATCAGTTTCAGGTTATGTCCTTAGCACTATTCATTCGATTTGCTTCAGTGCCCATGTCCCGAAAAGCATGCAATTTGAAGTATAATCAAGATATGTACTTGACAACATCTGTCAAACATATACTAGCCCTTGGATCATATTGATAAATCATCTTTACTGATTCCATTGAATTCATAATCCAGATAACAGTTGGATCCACATACCTGAATCTTATGATTCCTCAGATACAAGCCAAAACATTGAATCATTCGATTCTGAATCTCATTGATTCCTTTACAATCCAATTTGGATTCTGCTATTCATGTGCTAAGTGATGTCTCCTCATTCTGAATATCCGGATACTCTTTAGTAAAATCTTATATATGTCTTGAAGATAGTGCATTTATTTTCTTTTTGGCATATATGTGGGGTACACGATGTTTATCATCTAAATGGTACTAAATCACATGAATTTGGAGAATAAACGCTTATAGTTTCAAATAATATAATATTGACAATTTTAAGAATTCAGGCTTTATATTTCAAATTCGGTATAAATAAAAGAGCATTTTATAACCTGATCTTATTTACTTTGAAATGTATCGCGTATCATTTCAAAAATTATTCAAATTAAATGAGTTTCAAAATGAAAAAGATGCAAAATGCACAAAATTGAGTTGAATGGTCTCTTACTATAGGTTACCCTTTGTTATTGATAATATGTGTGATGAATTAATTGAATACTGATATGATCTTCTTGCTCATGATGTTCAAACCAAAAATATGTGATTTCAGTTTATTCAGATAAAAATCAAAAATATGTGATTATGTTTGTACAGAGAAAAACCAAAAATATGTGATTTCAGTTTATTCAGATAAAAATCAAAAATATGTGATTATGTTTGTACAGAGAAAAATAAAAAATATGTGTTTCCGTCTGTATAGATAAAATTCAAAAAGATTTTGATTTTTACTTTCCATGAAAATTCTAAACTTTTATTAAAATTGTTCGGGATTGGATCAAATATGTGTTGCTGACGGAAGTTCAAGATTTGAAAGGTTGAAGTTGGTAAAATTTGTGTTCAAGGCAAAAAGGTTGAAAAGTAATTAAGTTCGCCTGTGTACAGTGAAGAGAACTTAATAAGTTCGCTTAAATCAGTGAAGCGAACTTAATCTACAGTCTGGGGTGAAGCGGACTTATCTTGTTCGCCGAAGGCTTGTTAAGCGAACTTAACAAGTTCGCTTAATCAAGCGAACTTAATCTGAATAAGGGTTGAATCAGGAGAACTTGTCATTCTCCTCGTCTTCCTCAGAACTTAAGCGAACTTACCCAAAAATTCTCAAAACTTTAAATCTGTGTTGTGAGTGTTATTTTCTGGTTGAATCTTGATCAAAATTGAATTGCGAATCTAACAAAGGTATTTTCGTCGATTTTCATCCGGTCAATTGTGTGTATTTGGGGTTTTTTAATCTCGGGTTTTCGTCGGACTGTTTCAAGGACGATTTTGCCTAAGTTTTGACCTAAATATAAAATTGATCATCATGTTTGGTTTTAATGTGATATTCGATTGATTTTATATGCGTATTTAACAATTTTTATCGATTTGCCGAAGTTTGGAAAATCTGTGTTTGAATTTGAAACGTCTCAGGTTCAGGCGAACTTGTTCCAAGCGAACTTGTCAGGCGAACTTAATAAGTTCACCTCTTGCACTACTAAGCGAACTTATTAAGTTCGCCTAAGGGTCAGAAGTGAAAAGGACTTGTGATTTTTTTTTTTGTTGTTTGAAAAAAATTTTTTGTTTTGTTTGTGTGTATTATTAAATGTGTGTTTCATATATGTGTAAGTAAACTAATGTTTGTTGTGTTGTCCGATATTTTCACAGATGGCTCGTCGTGTCGAATATAAGCATAATCAAGTGGCGTTGTTAGATCCTAATATGCCAGAGGCAGTTCATTTTCAAGGCATCATAAATTTTCTGAATCAATCAAGACTGCATGTTGCCTTATCTGTGGATCCTTATATTAGCTTGGTGTATATACAACAATTCTGGGATACAGTACATCAAGATATCAACGTGGAACCACATGTCCTTCGTGCAACAGTAAATAATATCGAGATTGCAATTTCTGAAGAGACGATTCGTGCTGCTCTTTATTTGGGAGGAAATGCTGAAGATCCAATATCTTATCCTAACACTCTTATTATGGGTTGTTTTCAAAGGATGGGATATCATGGACGACAAAATGATACACAAGCTCGGAAAGGTGGATTAGTAGGTGAATGGAGGTATTTTGTAACGTTTCTGATTTTAGTATTCATATTTCAATTCAATGTAATGTATTTCGAACTCAATACTCGTGCACTGTCTTAATATTTTCTCGCCGTAAATTAAATGCAAGGATTCTATACAAATTCGCAGGTTTTACTCGATCATATACAATTAAAACGCTATACAAGAAACTATGTTAATCAAACTTATCAAATCTGAAAAGTCAAGGACTAAAGTTGAAAAATATCAAGAAATCCTAGTCTAGCACGGTCGTGCTTTGTCCTAGCACGGTCGCGCCAAGTGCTTTGGCACGGTCGCGCGACTTGCTTTGAAACGATCGCGCCCGGTGCCTAAGCACGGTCGCGCCTCTCTTGGCCACGGTCGCGCCTGCATAACAGTCAAAACGTAAATGAGATTCCAAAAACGCTGGATCGTTCGAATTCAAACCCGATTTACGTTATACCTTCGTTATCAAAGAAAATATCTTGGTCAACCGCAACTATTACCATCAAAATACAAAACTCCTCTCTAGAAACCGTCGATCATTCTCTCAAAAACTCAAATCCCTCATTTCGATCAAATTTCTCCCAAGCAGTCAAGGAATCCTTTTCAGCAATCTCCTCTATTATTACTGGACTCCGTGGTTTAGCCGGAATTGCAGTCGAAGTCGCCGGAAGCCGTTATCGCCGACGCCGGAACTTTCTTCTACCGCTTTCTATCAATCTGATACTCTCCAAGGTAATTATCACCTTTTTCTCAATCTATTTAGTCCTCATAACAAAAGCCCTCTTTTAATTGGGGCTTCCATCATAGAAATCATCCTGAACCGGATTTCTCATTTTAATAAAAATGATATAATCGATTCCACTCTTAAACACGATTTCCATACAATTAAATTAGATGAATTGACTCGTAAAAACTCTGTAACCAAAAGCCCTATCAAATCCAGCGCTATAAATACAAAAATTGTTCAATTCGTGTCTGACTTGGAAGAGACACGGTCGCGCTAATCATCTAGCGCGGCCGTGCCTCATGAAATGCGGTCGTGCCGAATTGTAGCGCGGTCGTGTCCTCCTGTCCAGACCTAGTCATGCCCTTTGGGCTAGCCTCTGTTGTGTCTAAAAATCATAGACACGACCGTGCCGAGCCAAGGCATGGTCGTGCCTGTTGACTTGTCTAGTTTGTGCCCTCTGTTGATCAACCCGGTCGCGCCCCGACTAGCGCGGTCGCGCCCGTGGCTTGAGCACGATCGTGCCCTTCCGAGGCACGGTCGTGTGTGACTCAGAACTTTTAACAGAATTACAATTTTATATTTTCAATCAGTAAATGTTTCAAATTTTATAAAAAATATGTTTTCTGCACTTGAAAAGATTTAAAGTTTAATCTGGACATAAATATTATTTATTTGAAAGTTTATTTAAAAATTTATAAAAATTAAATTTATATTTATCTTACACTTAAATGATGTTTTAAATGATTTCGTTACAAAGTTTATAAATAAATAAGATAATAATTATTTATTTAATTCATATTTAAACAAAAATCATTTATTTATTTATACTTAATTACAATCAATATTTACATTATTTCATAAACTATAATCATTTATTTACTTATTAAATTACATTTATCACATTCATTATTTTCATAATCAACAATTTTATAAAAAATTCTATTTTTCAATTCCAAACTTTAATCAAATGTTCCAAAAATGTTTACTACAACCTTATATATTTTATTTAATACTTTTTATACACAAATTCAACCTTCAATGTTAGACTTAAACTTTGTGCACCAATTTGATTCAATATACATTACTATCTAGGTTAACCCGTGCGTATCAAGGACCCTTATTTTACCTATACACTTTGTTAGCTACACCTGCATACCAAGTTAGTATTCACAACCCCTTTTTACTCTTTTACACTTTTGGGGTGGAACATGAACTTTATACACATTACACATTTACATTTACACAAACAACACAAGTGCAAAATCCTATTTACATACATGTGTGCAAAATTTGAGCTTTGTGCCCGAGTGCTAGTTGTGCTAATCTTTGTGAAAACTTATGTGCAATCATTAACTATACAAGCCGACGGTTTTCAATGATAGATCTATTGAGTCTGACAAACCCACCCAAGTGGAAGTGATTGATACCGACAACACAATTTGCATACTAGTTACAAAGGTTTGGTTGTACTTGATTACACAATAGCTGCTCCCCATAAATGCCTTATTTTATCATGTTTTGTAAAGGATTTGTTTTCAACTATATGCTATCTATGTACAATTGTGTTATACTCACCAACTTTTTAGTTGACTTTATTTTATTCATGTTTCAGGCCCTAATATGTGAGAATGATTCAAGACGTGCTCAATATAGGATTTGGACTTAGCAATTTAAATCAAGAATTCTATGAGTTGTTTTATGTTTCTTTGTTTGAATTTGGTTTGTACTTGGATTATTTGTAATGGAAATTTGAATTTAATATATTTCAATTTAGTCAACCATGTGCTATGAACAGTCTACATGTCCCGCCCCGATGATTCCGCCATCGGTCGGGGTGTGACAGATTGGTATCAAAGCCTTGGTTTTAGGGAATTAGGTTATTAGACATCTTGACCTAGACTATAACTTTAGGACACCCACTTATACTATGTTTTATGATTTTTGTGCTATGTGTTACATGCTATGTGCTACATGCTTACCATGATTAATTATTATTATATTTGATGCCTTACTTGTTAAAAATTCATGACTTAGTAGGATGTTCTTAAATGATAATTTAATAAATAATATCCTTTCATATATCCTAAAACCTCATAATATTTCTATTTTCTTTTCTATCTTTATCCTTCTTAGCATGTGGAAAAATTCTTGAAGCAAAAATCTCTAAATTTTTTATTTCTTCGTTAAGGTTTTTAAACTTGTTAAATTATTTGAGGACACGTGCAATCTGGAAGGGTGACACCTGTATTTTGGGTTTTCTGTCTAGGAAAGCATTTCGCATAAATCCCAATCAAACGAGGGACCCGTATGCTTTCCTGGGAATTCCCGAGATGAGTGTTTACTTATAGGCTAAAGCATGTCTCCTTGAAAATTATATAAGTTTAATTAACCTTAATGTGCCATGGTATTCAGGTGATTTTGTCACTTTTGAGTACAATCCAAACTAAGAATATCTATTTTTATTTTTGTTATCTCATTCTATTAAACTCTATCAAATCTCATAAGTTCTTACAATCTTTCTTGTCTTGTGAAAATCTGTAGAATGCCTCCTCGTCGTGCTCCCGCAACCAACGCCAACACCGACATTGCTGCTATTCTTACCCAATTGGTGACACAACTCACCCAAGCCAATGGTGCCACCAATGGCAACAATGGTGGAAATGGAAGCAATAGTGGTAATAATGGTGGTAACAATCCATCTCAATGCACCTTCAAGCACTTCAACTCGTGCAATCCCCTCAAGTTCTTTGGTACCGAAGGAGCTACTGGACTCCTTCAATGGTTTGAAAGCATTGAGAATACCTTTCTCAATAGTGACTGTCCCAACAACCTCCGTGTTCGTCATGCTACAAGTGTCCTACAAAAACGGGCACTTACATGGTGGAATGGGGAGAAAAGGAATAGGGGTGTTGATGTAGCTATGGCCTTACCTTGGGATGAGGTCAAAAGGCTTATGACCGAGGAGTTCTGCCCTCGAAATGAAGTGAAAAAGTTAGAAGCTGAATTTTGGGATCTTGCCCAAGATAGTGGGGAAAGCTTAGCATATACAACTCGGTTCCATGAGTTGAGTCTTCTCGTGCCCCACATGGTCACTCCTTTGTCCCGTTGTATCGAAAAGTATATTGGTGGGCTACCAAGACAAATCCAAGATACTGTCTTAGGTAGAAATCCTGCTACGCTGGAGGATGCTATTCGTCTATCCGCTACCTTAACTGATAATCATGTGAAAGCTGGAACTCTTACCAAAAAGGGTTCTAAGAAAGTTTCTGAAACCGTAACCCCTCCTACTCACAACAAAGAAGCGACAACCGAGCCCTCTCGCAATAATAGAAAGAGGAAGGTTAGAAATTTTGCTGTGGTTACTCCTGCTGTTCCCGTCAACCAAGCTGCACCTATGGTTCAAGCGCCGGCTAAAAAGCCATATGTTGGGATCTACCCTCTTTGTGCCACCTGTAATTATCATCATCCTCAAACTATCCCATGTCACCTTTGTACTCATTGTGGGAGATATGGTCATACTATCAATGTTTGTAGGGCCAAAGCTCTTGCGGGCCAAGTCCACCCTCCAAACCGAACCGTACCTCAAGTGGCTAATCAAGGTGCTCCCGCCATTGCTAATGGGCGTGCTTGGTATGAGTGTGGTGACCTGAACCATTTTCGTGATCAATGTCCAAGACTTGCAAATGCTAGACAAGGTGGAGCTCGTGGGCGTGCGTTCAACATAAACGCCAACGAAGCTCAAGCCAACAACGACGTGGTTAATGGTACGTTCCTTGTTAATAGTCAATATGCCTCCATTTTGTTCGATACCGGTGCCGATAAAAGTTTTGTGTCACTTAATTTTGAGCCTTTACTTGCAAAGACACGATCCCAATTAGAGAAAACCTTCACCGTTGAAATAGCGAATGGTGACTCCCTTACAATTGACTCCATTATTTATGATTGCTCCTTAGAACTAAATGACCATTCATTCCCAATCAACCTTGTTCCAATGCCACTAGGAAGCTTTGATATTATCATAGGTATGGATTGGCTATCAAATCATCATGCCGAAGTCATTTGCTTTGAAAAGTGTATCCGAATTCCGCTACCATCGGGAGAAACCTTAAGGGTTTTTGATGAAAAGCCTTGCAAGGGACTTAAGTTGATGTCGTGTACTACCGCTCAAAAGTACTTATGAAAGAAGTACATTGCTTTCTTAGCTCATATTGTTCAAAAGGATGTCAAGGAGAAGAGTATCCAAGACATTCCGATCATTCGGGATTTCCCCGAAGTTTTTCCTAAGGATTTATCCGGTCTTCCTTCCGTTCGTCAAGTAGAGTTCCGTATTGATCTTATACCTGGAGCTAACCCCGTTGCTAGAGCTCCTTATCGTCTTGCACCTTTCGAAATGCAAGAGCTTGCAAGTCAACTTCAAGAGCTCTCCGACAAAGGTTTCATTCGCCCAAGTCATTCACCGTGGGGTGCACCCGTCTTATTTGATAAGAAGAAGGATGGATCATTTCGCATGTGTATTGACTGCCGCGAACTCAACAAGCTTACTATCAAGAACCGTTATCCTTTACCTAGAATCGATGATCTCTTTGATCAACTTCAAGGTTCTACTTGTTTCTCAAAGATTGATCTTCGATCCGGTTATCATCAGCTTCGTGTTCAAGAAGATGACATTCCTAAGACTGCCTTCCGAACAAGGTATGGTCATTACGAGTTCATGGTTATGCCTTTCGGGCTAACCAATGCACCCGCAGTTTTCATGGATCTCATGAATCGTGTGTGCAAACCATACCTTGATAAATTCATGATCGTCTTCATTGACGATATCTTAATCTATTCCAAGACTAAAGCCGATCATGAACAACACCTTAGATTGGTTTTGGACCTCTTGAGAAAAGAACAACTATATGCCAAATTCTCCAAATGTGAATTCTGGCTAAAGGAAGTTCAATTTCTTGGTCACATCGTAACGACAAGGGTATTCATGTTGATCCTGCTAATATTGAAACGGTTAAGAATTGGAATGCCCCGAAGACTCCTACCGAAGTTCGTTCATTTCTTGGTCTTGCGGGTTATTATCGTCGTTTCATCTCAAACTTCTCAAAGATTGTTGTCCCTCTTACCGCTTTGACTCACAAGGGTAAAGCTTATGAATGGGGGCCGAATCAAGAAGAAGCTTTTCAAACCCTCAAGCAAAAGTTGTGCAATGCTCCCATATTGACTCTCCCCGATGGAAATGATGATTTAATTGTCTATTGTGATGCTTCTAACCAAGGTCTTGGTTGTGTTCTCATGCAACGAGGCAAAGTAATCGCTTATGCATCAAGGCAACTCAAAGTTCATGAGAAGAATTATACGACGCACGATCTCGAGTTGGGTGTGGTCGTATTCGCGTTAATGATTTGGAGACATTACCTATATGGCACGAAATGTGTGGTGTTCACCGACCACAAAAGTCTTCAATATATTTTCAACCAAAAAGAACTCAAAATGAGGCAACGACGTTGGGTCGAACTCCTTAATGACTACGACTGCGATATTCGTTACCATCCCGGCAAAGCGAATGTTGTAGCCGATGCTTTGAGTCGAAAGGACCATGCTATGCTTCATTGTTCCCGTATTCAAACCGATATTCAAACCCGTATCATAGAAGCTCAACACGTCTCGGTAACCGAGGGTAACATGTACGAAGAAATGTCATGTGGTGTTGAACTCCTTCTTGAATCAAAACCCAATGGCTTACTCAATTACTTGAACCATATTTGGGTTCCCGATCGCGACGATCTCCGTACATTTCTCATGAACGAGGCTCATAAGACTCGTTATTCTATTCATCCTGGTGCGGATAAAATGTACCAAGATCTTCGCCAACTTTATTGGTGGTCCGGTATAAAGAAAGACATTGCTATTTATGTGGCCAAATGCTTAACCTGTTCCAAAGTCAAAGCCGAACATCAACGTCCATCTGGTTTACTCGAACAACTAGAAATTCCCGTGTGGAAATGGGAGAATATAGCTATGGATTTCATTACCAAGCTCCCTCGCACCTCGAGTGGATATGATAGTATTTGGGTGATCATTGATCGTCTCACTAAATCCGCTCATTTCTTGCCTATCCGCGAAGACTTCAAAGTGGAGAAACTAGCCCGAATTTACATTGATGAAATTATGAGCCGTCATGGTGTTCCTGTGAACATAATATCCGATAGAGACGCTCGGTTCACCTCTCGATTTTGGCAATCTCTCCAAAAGGCTCTTGGTACTCGATTGGATTTGAGCACGGCTTATCCGCAAACTGATGGTCAAACCGAGCGAACAATCCAAACTCTTGAAGACATGCTTAGAGCTTGTGTAATCGATTTTGGTGGCAATTGGGATTCACATCTATCCCTCATTGAGTTTTCTTACAACAATAGCTACCACACAAGTATCAACATGGCTCCATTCGAAGCTCTCTATGGTCGCAAGTGTCGTTCTCCAATCTGTTGGAACGAGATTGGTGAAGCATAAATCACCGGTCCCGAGTTAATTCAAGAAACATCCGACAAGATTATTCAAATTCGTGACAATATTCGAGTAGCGAGGAGTCGGCAAAAGAGTTATGCCGACAAACGTCGAAAACCCTTGGAATTCCAAGTCGGTGACCTTGTTCTTCTAAAGGTGTCTCCATGGAAGGGCGTGATCCATTTTGGAAAGAAAGGCAAGTTAGCACCTCGTTATGTTGGTCCATTCAAAATCCTTGAAAAGATTGGGAAAGTGGCTTACAAGCTCGAGTTACCTCCATCTCTTAGAAATGTGCATCCTACATTTCATGTATCTAATCTGAAGAAGTGTCTCGCTGATGAAAATCTCCATATACCGCTTGACGACGTGCGCATTGATGAAACAATGCACTTCGTTGAAAGGCCAGTGGAAATTATGGATCGTGAAGTCAAACAACTCAAGCGAAGTCGCATTCCTATTGTCAAAGTTCGTTGGGAATCTAAGCGTGGTCCTGAGTTCACTTGGGAACGAGAAGACCAAATGAAGCTCAAGTACCCTCATCTTTTTACCGATGCCGTCGCTTCCTCAAACTAAATTTCGGGACGAAATTCTCTCAACATGGGGAGACTGTAACGTTTCTGATTTTAGTATTCATATTTCAATTCAATGTAATGTATTTCGAACTCAATACCCGTGCACTGTCTTAATATTTTCTCGCTGTAAATTAAATGCAAGGATTCTATACAAATTCGCAGGTTTTACTCGATCATATACAATTAAAACGCTATACAAGAAACTATGTTAATCAAACTTATCAAATCTGAAAAGTCAAAGACTAAAGTTGAAAAATATCAAGAAATCCTAGTCTAGCACGATCGTGCTTTGTCCTAGCACGGTCGCGCCAAGTGCTTTGGCACGGTCGCGCGACTTGCTTTGGAATGATCGCGCCCGGTGCCTAAGCACGGTCGCGCCTCTCTTGGGCACGGTCGCGCCTGCGTAACAATCAAAACGTAAATGAGATTCCAAAAATGCTCGATCGTTTGAATTCAAAACCGATTTACGTTATACCTTCGTTATCAAAGAAAATATCTTGGTCAATCGCAACTATTACCATCAAAATACAAAACTCCTCTCTAGAAACCGTCGATCATTCTCTCAAAAACTCAAATCCCTCATTTCGATCAAATTTCTCCCAAGAAGTCAAGGAATCCTTTTCAGCAATCTCCTCTATTATTACTGGACTCCGTGGTTTAGCCGGAATTGCAGTCGAAGTCGCCGGAAGCCGTTATCGCCGACGCCGGAACTTTCTTCTACCGCTTTCTATCAATCCGATACTCTCCATGGTAATTATCACCTTTTGATCAGTCAATTTAGTCCTCATAACAAAAGCCCTATATTAATTGGGGCTTCCATCATAGAAATCATCCTGAACCGGATTTCTCATTTTAATAAAAATGATTTAATCGATTCCACTCTTAAACACGATTTCCATACAATTAAATTAGATGAATTGACTCGTAACAACTCTGTAATCAAAAGCCCTATCAAATCCAGCGCTATAAATACAAAAATTGTTCAGTTCGTGTCTGACTTGGAAGAGACACGGTCGCGCTAATCATCTAGCGCGGCCGTGCCTCATGAAATGCGGTCGTGCCGAATAGCAGCGCGGTCGTGTCCTCCTGTCCAGACCTAGTCATGCCCTTTGGGCTAGCCTCTGTTGTGTCTAAAAATCATAGACACGACCGTGCCGAGCCAAGGCATGGTCGTGCCTGTTGACTTGTCTAGTTTGTGCCCTTTGTTGATCAACCCGGTCGCGCTCCGACTAGCGCGGTCGCGCCCGTAGCTTGAGCACGATCGTGCCCTTCCAAGGCACAGTCGTGTGTGACTCAGAACTTTTAACAGAATTATAATTTTATATTTTCAATCAGTAAATGTTTCAAATTTTATAAAAAATATGTTTTCTATACTTGAAAAGATTTAAAGTTTAATCTGGACATAAATATTATTTATTTGAAAGTTTATTTAAAAATTTATAAAAATTAAATTTATATTTATCTTACACTTAAATGATGTTTTAAATGATTTAGTTACAAATTTTATAAATAAATAAGATAATAATTATTTATTTAATTCATATTTAAACAAAAATCATTTATTTATTTATACTTAATTACAATCAATATTTACATTATTTCATAAACTATAATCATTTATTTACTTATTAAATTACATTTATCACATTCATTATTTTCATAATCAACAATTTTATAAAAAATTCTATTTTTCAATTCCAAACTTTAATCAAATGTTCCAAAAATGTTTACTACAACCTTATATATTTTATTTAATACTTTTTATACACAAATTCAACCTTCAATGTTAAACTTAAACTTTGTGCACCTATTTGATTCAATATACATTACTATCTAGGTTAACCCGTGCGTATCAAGGACCCTTATTTTACCTATACTCTTTGTTAGCTACACCTGCATACCAAGTTAGTATTCACAACCCCTTTTTACTCTTTTACACTTTTGGGGTGGAACATGAACTTTATACACATTACACATTTACATTTACACAAACAACACAAGTGCAAAATCCTATTTACATACATGTGTGCAAAATTTGAGCTTTGTGCCCGAGTGCTAGTTGTGCTAATCTTTGTGAAAACTTATGTGCAATCATTAACTATACAAGCCGACGGTTTTCAATGATAGATCTATTGAGTCTGACAAACCCACCCAAGTGGAGGTGATTGATACCGACAACACAATTTGCATACTAGTTACAAAGGTTTGGTTGTACTTGATTACACAATAGCTGCTCCCCATAAATGCCTTATTTTATCATGTTTTGTAAAGGATTTGTTTTCAACTATATGCTGTCTATATACAACTGTGTTATACTCACCAACTTTTTAGTTGACTTTATTTTATTCATGTTTCAGGCCCTAATATGTGAGAATGATTCAAGACGTGCTCAATATAGGATTTGGACTTAGCAATTTAAATCAAGAATTCTATGAGTTGTTTTATGTTTCTTTGTTTGAATTTGGTTTGTACTTGGATTATTTGTAATGGAAATTTGACTTTAATATATTTCAATTTAGTCAACCATGTGCTATGAACAGTCTACATGTCCCGCCCTGATGATTCCGCCATCGGTCGGGGTGTGACAAATTTTATGCATGTGATTATACAATGCATCTCTCCGCGAAAAGCTGGTACTGATGGATTGAAGATGGCTCTTCAAATAGAAATGGTGGCCTTAACATTGAATAAACGATTCAATTTTCCTCTTTATTTTTATCGGGAGATGGTAATGCAGGTAAATCCAGCTGAAGGTCATGGTTTCTTGATGTATCCTCGATTTATTCAAATGATACCCAATCATCTTATTCCAGATCTTCCACATCATGCTATAAGATTGACTTTGACTCTGATGTCAAAACGTATCTTTACCGACTGTACAAAGGTGAAACAGCAGAATGCTGCTTTGATTCCAGTCAATACTCCACTGTTTGGGCACTTAATCAATCCTGATTATGTTGCACCACCTAATGACAATTGGTTTCATCCTAATGAACTTGCTCAAGCTCAAGGCGTTAATGTTCCAGCACAACAACAAAAACAGCAACAACCACAACAACCTGCACAACAACAACAGATACCAGTTCCACAAATACAAGTTCAACAACCACAAATACAAGTTCCTGTACAACCACAAATTCCTATTCCTGAACAAGTTCCGATTCCACAAGCTGCAGTTGATATTCCTATTCAGGAACCAGTTCAAGAAGAGGTTGTTCATGACCCTAATCAAGATCTAGGAATGAACATGGATGATTTTGTTGATGATGCTGTGAACTCGCCCATTCATGAACAAGAAGGGAATATAGTGACAGAAACTGAGTCTAGTTCCAGTTCAAGTGATACAATATCATCTGATGATGACAGCACTGATTCTGATGAATCTAGGGATTTTTCTCCATGTCATTATGAACGGTTGGCTACTATTCCACTGGTTAATGCTGGAAAACGCATTAAATCTCAAGCAGACGACCACGACGCAGGTCTGTTCGGGATCCTCCTTCCGGATCAGTACTTGGAAAAAGATCTTTGGTCGATGAGAGTTCTGACACTGACAGTGACTTTAATCCGGATCCTACACGTCCAAAGTTAATGTCTGCATCGATTGCTGCTGCAAAATCTTCTCAAGGAGTTGAGGATGCAAATTTTGTTGCTTCTCTGATCATTACTCCTCCATGATCTAAGGATCCATCTCCAATTCATACTCCTATTCCTCCAATCATTCCTACTACTTCTAGTCCTTCTATTCCACAATTAACAGCTGGTCCGTCGAAGCCTTCTGATTCTGACAGGATTACTTTCCTTGAATCTCAAGTGCTTTCTCTACAAACACATGTAAACTCTCTTGTGTCTATTGATTCACAACGACAGCTGGTGATTCAGACTCAAGCTCAACAGATTGCTGATATGCAAGCATTAGTGTCCAAACTCGTTCAGCGTCTTGACGCTCAGGGGGAGTTGAGGATACCTGATACTTGTCACACAGAGTCAATTCAAAGACGTGATGATGAAGACGATGATCCTGCTGGAAATATTGAGGGTGATCGTCAATACACTGACGCTAATCCTATATCTAGAGTTCAGGGGGAGTCGACATCACAATCTCTTGAAGGAAACAAAGACAAAGATACTACTGGTACTAATGACGAAGAAATTCTGTTATTAGAATTCTTTCAAGACTCAGAAGAAGAGGAAGCTGAAAAGATTGAATGTCTTGATGACATTGACGATTTATTCAATGACATGGACGAAGATATGTCAGATACTGAGATAGAAGAAGGAGAAATAGTAGAGATTGAAATAGAGAAAGATAAAGACAGTGTTACCTATGAAGGTTGTGACGGTCTTAAGGTGCCGTATAATTTCATCCAAGAGGATGTTGTTCCTGAGTTCTCTTATGACGGAATAACTGACTCTATGGACTCTATTGAAGACGCCACACTGCCTGATGATACAGCCGAGTCAAAGATGGATACTGATGATGAGAATCTTCAATTCAATAAAGGTGTTGAAACTGAAACTACTCACACTGAGTCTCCGAAGATTAATGAAGAACCTGTGATGTACAGAGATACAGGGATGACACGAGAACAGTGGAGAGAAGTTGTAAACAGTTGGATGAAGGTGCTACCCAAGTCTCCAGCACAACCTGCTCAGAAAGAGAAATATGTGAATAAAGAGCAGTGTGTAGGAAGGATCATAAGTTGGTTCTATGATGGTGAATCAAAAATATTTGCAATCAAACGATCTGATGGTGTTCAATACTTAAAGCCAAGGATCAAATATTTCAATACCTTGCCGAGGTGTGAAATAAATGGTCTAGCTTCAAAGCCACTCATAAATATATCGAAGAATGGTTTGGCTGATGTGATAGCAAACCTGATAAAGAAAGAAGGTAGTTCGGGTAAGTATGAACGGCTGAAACCACAAAAGGGAAAGAGAGTGAAGAACACAGATCCTAAGACTGGAAAGTAACCTGGAGATACAAGTATAGACCAGTGCGTGCTATTCACAAGATACCATTAAAGAATATTCCTCAAGAATTTCTTGGGAATATGAAATGGTGGTATGTTGATGTTAATACTGGTGAAGCAAGGGTTGAAGATAAAGATAATAAGGTCATTGTGTGTTTCTATGACGCAATGAATCTTATTAATTTTTGAAAGAAAGATTAGAGGACGCTGCGAAAGAATGAGATCATGTATACTGATGAATGGAGAGAACAAGGTCTACAGTACAAAAGAGTTTTGGAGATATGCAGAAGATATGGAGTGCATGCTGGAAGCAGACTACCAGATAACTGGAAGAGTTCAAGATAAAGACTGAAGACAGAAGATCAAGCTATTGTCAAGGGGGAGTCTGTTAGGACATAGATTTGTAATGACAAAAGCTTGTAATAGTTAGATTTTTTGTCTTTGTGTTTTTGATATGTAATTGTATAAAGTTGCCAAGTGTTTTTACAAGTGTGCCTAGATGCGAACTTGTTAAGTTCGCCTGGTCTATCAGAGGCGAACTTAATAAGTTCGCTTAGGTCTAACTGCGGCGAACTTGTTAAGTTCGCTTAGTCTGTTTCAGGCGAACTTAACAAGTTCGCTTACAGCAGGTTAGTTTCTGTATATATGTGTTTACAGAGTCATTAGACTAGACTGATTAGAACAGAACAGAGAGAACGATTTGTCTGACTGAGTCTGTAAACCATTGTGAATCTGAATATATTTGAGAAGTTTATTTACGCGTGTTGTTTGAATTGTCGGTTAGTATACAAACGTTAACACGAAGGATTCCGCACTTCGTGTTATAGAAACGTCATATCACGAGTTCGATCAGTAGTTGAGTTACCTGGACCTACACATTGCTATTGAATGATGATTATCAACTTGATTGTGTGCTTTTCTGTGTGTTCGATTACATCCTTTCATGTTTGTATTTGATTCGATCTTCTCGGTGTTGCTTGATCTCTGGATTAATTTCGCCATTCCAGAGAGTGTTTGAAGACTTTGTTCTTGAATATCAGCAGATCAGAGGGACCACAAGTGGTATCAGAGCTGTTGGTTAAAGCTCTTGGTATTCAAGAAGAATTTTCATCAAAATTGATCGAATTGGAGTAATTTGGGTGCCATTGTTGTAGTTTTGAAGCTAATATTGATGGAGATGAAGTTTACAACAGGTTTGGAGGCTTGATTTTTTATTTAGATCATCACAGGAAGTTTTTGGTCGATTCAAGTGTTCATCAGTTGAATTTCCCGAAAAGTCTGTTTGAAGGAGTTAAATTCTCTTTTTGACCGAAAAGTCTTCTGTTTTCGATTAAAAAGTAGTGCCAAAAATCTCAAGGATAAAATTCATCTGTGTTCTAAATCGTCGACTTTTCGAACGAAAAGTCCTGTCCGAAAAAAGTTTTCAATCAGCCAAGTTTTTGACCGAAAAGTCCTAAGTTGGATGTTTTTAAGATCTCGACCAAGTTTCAAAGTACAAGTACATAATGGCTGGAAAGGTTTACGATACTGAGAGGGTTATTGGGAAATCACCACCGATGCTGAAATCAATATCAGAAGTTTATAATTAGAAAATAATGATAAAGGCTTATTTCAAGTTTACTGAGCACACTCTATGGGAATCAACTGTGAAGGGTCCTCATATTTCGAAGACTGCAAATGCTGATGGGTTATTCCCGATTGCAGATCCTGATCTATATTCAGAGGAAGATAAGAAGCTGATCGAGAGGGATAACAGAGCTTTAGGATCTATTATTCTAGCACTTTCGACTGAGTTGTATTTAAATTTTGAGCAACATGAGACAACTCTGCGTCTGTGGAATGCATTGTGTTTAAGATTTGAAGGAAATGCAACTCTGCAGGAAAGCAGAACCTATCTTCTATTGAAGCAATACAATATGTTTAGCTAAAAGAAGAATGAGACTCTCAGTGAACAGGTGACCATATTCACAACTATGATCAACAGGCTGAGAAAAATGAGAGTGAAATTTGAAGAGTATGATTTAGGGAAGTTGTTAGACTCATTACCAGACAGCTGGAGCATTCCTTGTATGCTAATTAAGAACATAACTCCTGATCTGAAGAGTAAATCCCTTGATGATATTATCTATCTGCTTGAGTCTTATGAATTGGATGCAAAGAAAAGAGAGCTAAATAACCAGGATAAGCAAAACAGTTCAGGTTCAACAAACGTAGCATTGGTTTTAGGGAGCAGTGTAGGAAGCAGTGGGTCAAAATCTGAGAAAAGCAAGGGTTGCTGTGAACACTCCTCTGGAGAGAAAGTTAAGTCGTCTGGACAGATTCCTGAAGATCAGATTGCTCTGTTTGGAGCTTTCATGAGCAGCTACGATGCATTGGTAACAGGAAAGCTTCAACCTGTTGTACATGATGTAGAGGATCTTGTTCAGATCAATCCTGATGACTTAGAATATATGGACATGCAATGGCTGATGGCCATGATAGTTGTGAGGGCTAAAAAGTATCTGCAGAAGGTTGGGAAGGATAAGCTACAGTTTAGGAAAAAGGTTGGTTTTGACAAAGCTAAACTCAGATGCTACAACTGTCAACAACTTGGTCACTTCACTCGTGAGTGTACCAAGGACAAGAAAAAGAAGGTTAAGGGAAGCGGAGTTAAGCTAGTGGAGATGATTGATGAAGCTGACAAGTCAAAGAAGGCTCCAACTGCAATTATGTCAAAAACAACTCAACAATTGTGAATGGGAAGATGAGATCGAGGATGTAGAGAATGAACTTGATGAAGCCATGATGGCTGAGATTGATGATTCAAAGAAACCAGCTGCTAGTGTTTGTGCGCTCAAAACCGATGATAAAGGAAAGGGCAAAGCTGTTGATTCTGATGAGACTTCGTCTGAAAGTGAGGTAAATTCTGACAATGAATCTGATATTTGTTCCTCTATTTGTGTAGAAAGAATGCAAAATTATCATGCAGCAAACAAGTTCTTACTTGTTGAAAATGAGAAGCTGAAAAGAGTAAATAAAGAATTGAAACAAAATAAAGTTAATTTTACAAGAAAAATCAAAGCACTTTTGAAAGGCAATGTAACTTTTAAAGAATATCTGGATAAAAAGAATGTCTTAATATAAGATCTTTCAGAAAAAAATGTCACATCTGAAACAGAGTTAATAAAAGAACGAGTAATTGTTGCAAAGTGGAAGATGCAACATAATGTCTTTGATGAGTGTGTGAGTAAACAGAGAACTGTTTATATCAAAGACGGGTTGGGATATAACAAAGTCCCTCATCCACACAATTTTGTACCGTTTCCTAAACCGCATAAATCAAATGAGTTGATAAATGCGGGTAACTCTAACTTTCATGATATGTATACAAGTGCAGTTGTAGAAACAGGTTTTGTAGATGATGATGTTGAACTTGATGGAGTTAAAAGTTTCTCTGCATTTAATAGACAGTGCACTAGAGTGTTTATAAGTTATTGCAAGCAATACTTAGATGTTGACTGTAATTTAAATAAATTTGTTTCTGTTAGTAGTAATGTTAATGTTGATGTAAACAATTACTCAGATTCTAATGTTTCGTATATTTCTGCATGTTCTACTAATGTTTGTGATGATTCTGATTGTGTATCTAAAGTATCATCAACATCCACTTTCTTTGATAAAGTGGTGCACATAGCTAGAGATTATGTTCCGCTCCATAAAGTCTCAAGTCTAACCGGTGATATTGTCTTAGATGAGTTTGGAAATCCATTAATTCAAGAGTATGATTTGTCAAGTGAAAGGCCAAAGAAAAATGATTTCATAGCACCAGATAATCATATTCTTACTAGTGAGAAAGCGAGTAATAAAGTTGTCAAAGTTAAAGTCAGTATACCAACAACTGTCCAAAGAAAGTCTTGGTGTGTCAAAGGCAAGTCCATTGATGTCAAAGTCAAGTTCATTGATGTCAAAGATAAGCCTATTCAACGTAAAGGACATTTAAGAAAGAATGTTTGTGGATCAAAGAGTGAAGTAGGCGAGTGTTCAAAGTTAGGGTCAAAGTTAAACACTAAAAGTTACAATTGATTTGTGTGTGGTCAAATTGGATATTCTGCGAGAAATTGCAAACATAACTCAAGAGAGTCAAGGTTCACAAAGAACAAAGAGAGAGTTAAGAGCAAAATCACAAAGCATTTCAAGAGAGCGTCTGAGAATGACAGTGTGTACGAGTTCGGAGTGAAACAACGATACATTGGTGCTTACTTTCTTTCGAGGAATTGTCATGATTTTTATTCAAATGCTTGTCGTGATTATGTGCTACTTAATTTTGTGGACACAAGTGTCCCGAAAGGTTCAAAATATGTGAAGAAACTTAACCAACAAATCTATTTTTCTAAAGAAAAAATGACTAAGAAATTATATGGGAAAAATGTTGGTTGTTTTTGGAGAATTAAACATGAACAATCTTCACATATGGTTGGAACAAAGAATGATGTAAATTTGAAGGAACAAGTCGTTTTGACTAAGACTGTAAAAAGTCAAAGTCAACCCGGGTCAAGGATGATCTGGGTACCTATTTCTCATTGACTTTGTCTTGAATGTTCAGAGTTTAACCGGGAGGACTATTAATAATGCTTGGCATGTTGATAGCGGTTGCTCAAACACATGACTGGACAAAGAGAGATTCTGGAAAAGTTTTGATCTTTTGATGGTGGTTATGTTGCTTTTGTTGGAGACAAAAAGGGAGGGAAAATTACTGGTAAGAGAATAGTGTCAAATGATCTTATCACATTAGAGAAAGTTAATTTCATGTCTCAGTTGGAATTTAATCTACTAAGTGTTTCTCAAGTGTGTGATAAAGACATACCAGTCCATTTTACAACAAAGAAATGCCTATTCCTAAAGCCTGGACTGGTTATTCCAGAAGATATGATTTTTTTTGGGAAAGGGGACGGTACCCCAGGTAAACTTTATTAAAATAAACAAAAGTACGAGGTGGAGAGTCTAGCAGCCAGCCAAAGGACAAACCGACAAGAAACCCACTAGACCTTGAAAAAGAAAAGCATCCCACTTAGGTGATGCCGTCCATACGTTCAATCCAAATACAAATACCAGTTCTAAATAACAAAAACATACTAAACCAGACATACTTGCAAGCAAACACAAAATAAACAAATATAACATTACCAGCATCAGTATACCAAGCCTTTTTTATACGATCAAATTTTGTCATTCCTATGCTTCTTGGTGTGAATTGATCCTTATCCCATCTTTGTCCAATCCTTCTGCACTTGATGAATTTATTCTCCATACTTCTTTTCCTCATAGCCTTCTTGTAATTGTAATTGTCCCAAACTCGCCACCTTTGCATGTGAGATCCATTACTCCGAAAGCCCAAGTTATCTTCCATACCACCATACATTGCGCTTCTCAGCTTAATTTGTTTTGCTTTAATCCCTCTTCTATAACCCGTACATTTGAAAGCCCACGAGTGGCCTTTTGCCCAATTGCTTCTTGCTTGCCAACTTGAGGATATATTAGAGTAAAAAAGGACACCATCGACCCAACTCTGAGTAATGAAAGCGTGCATGCAGCAACGGCTAATGACACTTACTTGCATCCCACTGAAAGATAAGGTCCTGCAAAAAAACATCTGACAAGGAAAAGGAAGCCAACCATTCCTTCCACCGTACCAATCCCAACTCTTATGGCCCGTCCCTCCTATTATGGTAGTAATCCTCATCCCACTCGAATGGGTGGTAGTACGTGTGCATAGTGTACCGCCCCCTTAACCCATTTCCCACAGTACCATAACAGGCCCATGTCACACCCCGGCCGGCGGCGGATTATACGCCGGGGCTGACACGGTTGTTCATAAGCACACGATCATCTATTAAATGTGACAATATTTATTCATCAAATTAAACGCATCCGTTACAAGTAGAAATGGATAATAAAGCGTTCAAACATGACATAAGTTGAATTTAATCTTTAATAGAGCTAGGTCCAATGTCCTAAGTGATCAAGTAGTGTCCTCAAACTGGTGCACCTGAAACATGTGAGTAACTGTCAACTACAAGTAGTTGGTGAGTAACATAGGTTTTGACACCAAACTAAAGTTTAGATATAGTTTACGATTCAGAAGATTCAAAGCAGATCTAAAGCATATATGAGAACACATAAGGCTCCAAGCGTACAATTCAATCCTGGTAAATGAAATCTAGCTGCCACAATCCCACGGATTGCCGTTTTGATAAAAAGGGTTAGATAACACCCGAAGTTTTATAGTTCATGTCCAACAAGGGGAGATGACACCCAAGTTAATAGTTCACATCCAACATGGGGAGATACACCCATGATAATAGTTCACACCAACAACAACCCGCCAAGGTTATGTGGTAAGTTTAGTTTAGTTTCGGATTCCCCTATAAATGATCATGTTAGGTACTACCTTAGGCTTGCAACACAAGTTAATGAATGTACTGGCATGCACTCATGCAATGGTCACCAAATAGTTCAAGATATAAAGCATGTAGATCATAGCATAGAATCAAGTTATTGAATCGTCTAGATAAAGTAGTTAACACATGTTTCACCCCAAAAACAAAAGCAGTAAAAAGGGGTTATGAAAACTCACATTGGTTCGGTAGCTTGAAATCACAAGTACGGTTATTGCACAAGTTGTTTAGCTAACCGCAAGGTTAACCTATGTTTGCATGTATATATGTATTAATGACATGTTCAAAAGATTTAAGTAGCTAGGTTGAAATGAGTGTGTATCTATTTGTTGTAAATGATGAGTTTGTTAATAAGGAGGTAATATGATTGTTTAATAAGGGAAATAATATGTTCGTTAATAAAGGGTTGAATACAAGTTTATATATATATATATATATATATATATATATATATATATATATATATATATAGTGTTGTTTACGAAATAATGATTAAGTATTTAAGTAATATTTATGTGAATAGGTAATTAGATTAAAAATATACGTTTTGATTAATTAAATAGTTAAATGGATAATAAAGACCGGATAGGTTATACTAAATATTTTAGTATATAAAAAATATAGTTAATAAATGTTTTAAATAAAATGATTATATAGCTTCTTGATTAGTTTTTAATCCACTAAAACTATCAAATAATTATTTAAGATTGTTAGGTTAACAATTTGATCCATAAAAATATTCCAGAGCCTCGGGAATTGTATAAAATAATTTTTATAAGAAAAATGTTGCTAAAATTCGGTTTAAAAAGCAATAAGAAAAACATTTCAGACCACGGGACTCGAACCCGGGTCTTCTCGGAAAGAGCCAAACACACAAACCACTAGGCCAGGGGTCGGGTAGTGGTTTAAATCGAGTTTCAAATTGTTTTAACAGGAAACCAACAGGGAGTCGGGTTCCATGCGCACAAAAGGGAAAATTGGGGTGTGGGACTGGTTTAGAACTCGCGACCTTCGCCTTATGAGATGAACAACTTAACCGGTCGACCTGGGCCTGAATATTGGTTTTAAACAGACGCGGAATCGTTTTAACCCACAACCCGCACTTCGTCTTCTTCCCCAACCTATAACCCAAACCCTAGCCCTCAATTTGATTCGATTCGACATTAATCGATCGCGAGTTTAAGGGGCATTTGAAGCCTGGATCAAACCAAAACTATGGGTATCGAAAATACCTGAAATGGTGGCGTAAGGGCGGAGAACGACGGCGTGAAATGGTTCGGAATTCGCCGAGATTGACCGGGCTCATGTCGTGTGCTCAGAGCAAACTTCGAGTTCACGGAGTTTGGGGTGAATGTCTCGAAGGTGTGGCACTCAATTTATAGGCTCAATTTCAAATTTAATGCACGAATTAAAGTCGGGTTTGATTGAGGACGGTTACGGAACGATTAAGGGTTAACACTCTTGATTCCCATTAAATTGAACGATGGTTGGCATTCGAAAATCGTTGTATGACATTTATGCATGATCAGTACATATTATTACACTCGAAATCGCTAGATTGGGATCTAAATCGGTCGCGGTTGACTTTCTTGAGTCAAAGTCGACGAGAGGGAGGGTTTTGTGGACTTTCGAAAGTCAAAGGGGTGAGGGGTATTTTCTGAATACTTGGGGGGGGGGGAGAAGATGGTAGTTTTTATATTGCAGACAAGTCCCTGAGATTTTATAGTTTTATCATTTTATGTTTAAACTTGTTTTCACTTGGAATTTAAGTTTCAAAGTTTACATTTTGAACTCTAAACATTTATAACACATAATTCTATTAATTTCACATTCTATTAGATTATTTGCCATAAGTATATATATATATATACGTATATATATATACGTCACAAGAAGGGGGGTTTAATAATGATTTACACATTCATTTACTACTTTAGAATTTGAAATAGTTGCATTAAATATATATATAAATACTCATAAAATGTAATGGGTTAAATAGGATCATTTCATAAATGCAATTCACAGGATACTGGGATTACAGGTGCCGGAGTAGTGAAAGTAAAGCCGAAATTTCCTGGGGATTACAGTCTCCCCTACTATAGGAGATTTCGTCCCGAAATTGTTTAGGAAAAGGGTCTAGGTAAAAGAGGCATGTGTTTGGGTTCTCAACCAATTTTGCTTGTTGTTTTGTGGAGTATAGTTGATGGCAAAGTTCGGGTCGGGTCATCACGTCAGGTATGGATAGAGGTAGTGGATTTTGTTTGAGTGAAACTAAGGAGAAGTTTGCCCTAAAATGATTTTGGACTCAAATGATGGGATGCATCACTTGTAATGAGGATGATGGAAATTTTCAAATCTAAACTTGTTTAGGATATCATCTAAGATGCTCAAGTGATGTCACTAGATAAGGATTTCACAACTATTGGTCAAGATCAAAGTAATAGGAAACCCTTCGTGAATACGGACAACGTTACTTCTGACAGTATAATAGGAGCACTTATATATAAGATGTACCAGCGGTATATCTACTATGCCTTTATCATATCCCATTAGTTTGTTACTATATATCACCATAGGTTTTATGTCATCACACACGACAAAACTTACTATGTTTTCCATGCGCCGATTTTTATAATTACGTGTGCACCCGTAATTACTCAAATCGTCGTTTGGTCCGTATAGATCGTTCTATTGCATGTCGGTACAGAGGTGGGGGAAACACCCAAAACATTTAGTTTATTATTGTTTTCATACATGAGTTGCTAATGAGTAATTGTGTGTCTAGATGGTAAAGTCAATCAGGGAGTAAAGACTGGCACAACCCCATACATGGGAGCCCTAAGTAGATGGCATACCCTCCAGGTAATCCATAAAGTTTATAGCTCTCTCGTGTTTGAACAAAAATACGTCAAACCCCGAGTAACTCAAAGTTTATAGCTTTCTCGTGTTTGAACAAGAATATGTCAAACCCCGAGTAGCTCAAAGTTTATAGCTATCAATGGATAAAGTGAACGATCATGCCTCATGTATATAGTGGGCAATTAATTGCAAACAATGTAAACAGTCTAGTTTCGTGTGTATGTAGGCACTCAAGTTTCATGTATGGCATAAATAATACAATACTATGTATATTGTAATTAACCAAGTATCACGTATCGTGTGAACAATCTAGTGTCATGCATGTTGCAAGTAATCAAGTTCCGTCTATAATGTGATCAATCTGGTATCATGTATATTGTAAACATCCAAGTATCTGTATCATGTGAACAAGCTAGTATCATGTATATTGCAAACGAGTAAGTTTCAAGTGTGATGTGAACAATCTAGTATCATACATATTGCAAAGATCCAAGTTTCGTGTATAATGTGACTAATTAAGTTTCGTCTATGATGTAAACAAATCAGTTTTCACGTGCAATTTGAATGTTCATATGTAAGTAATCGACTCTCATGAGTAACGTAAGCTATCAAATTTCGTAGGTGACCGAGTTTTGCAGCCAAGCATGTTGCTTGACATTCATGTATCATGTAGGTAGTTGGGTTTTAATTTTTTTTTTTTTTGTTGAGGTTTATATGGGTGGTTAACGTCTACACGAAATGATTCATCTCCTTGAAGTGACTAGTAAGCTCATACATTCCCGAAGATGCAAGGTGATGGGAAGGTTTTGCAGGTAATCAGCATAATGTGTACATGAATATCTAATTTGTGCTTTTTGTTTGTAAATGAACAGGTAATTGAAATTTGTACTCTTGTTTGTAAATTAATACATAAGTGGAATAATAATTTGAGCGGATGGATAATTGCATAAATAAAAACCTTTTATTTCTATTATCATAAAGCAAATGTTTCAAAGGATAATAATGGCCTTATTTTTTAATAAATAAGCCAAAATTTAAATAGTAATTAGTTTAAAATAAAAGGTCATAATAAAATAGTTAATCATGTCATCATAAAAAGATTGAAATAGTTGTTATTACTTTTATAAAACCATTTGTACAAGACTGGTATTAAGTTTCTTTACGAGGTAAAGGGGGTTTGTAAATAGTTTATACTATAGATAAAATCTATAAACCAAGAGTTTGATAAAGGTTTTGCTTGAACAAAATAACTATATTAGTTAAATCGGGGAAATTACAAGATAATTAGTTTACAAAGAAGGTTTAGATATCAATCATTAAGTAGATTTAAAAATAATAACATTTATATTTGGGTACAGGATATGGGTTTCAATTTAAGTTTTTTAGAAGACGCGAAATAGGGTATCCGGCTAACATCTCAGATAGATTTCCACCAGGAAGCAGACGAGTACCAAGATGAACACCGTTGTAGTTATTCGTATTGCAAACCGGGCGTCAGCGCTAGTTATTTCCGTATGTGAATCAAGTATTACCTTATCTCCACTCCTTGTCTCAGAAACTCCGTGGTCCTTACATATAGGTGAGCGGTATCAGGTGGAACTCCTAAGCCACTGGTAGGTTCCTTGTCTTGTCCTGCTCCTAGATCTAGATGTTATAGGTTAGGTGTTAAATAAGGGTCTCTCGGAGGTGATTCAGCTTCTCGGAGTCTCAAGTCTGCTCCTAAGCCAATATGCTATGCAGTCAAACATGGATCTAGCAACTAGTAATTCCGGTGACTGGTTGTCTGGTGATGGGGACCCAAAGTATTCCTCTTATGTTGACTCTGATTTGGGGTGATTCTTAGGGGAATGAAGAGGGTAAGAGACCATGTCTAGCATGAAAAGGTCGTAAGTGTAATGGTAAGTTGTTAAGTACAAAGGTATTCATGAGTTTAAAAATTTGACTAATCATAACACCGAGTTCTTATAATAATATATTAGGAGTAACACTTGACCTATAAGTAGTGTACCCACGAATAGGATTCTCAGGAAAGAGAGGTGGGTCACAAAGGACACACTGAAGTACTCAGTCTTTCCTTAGTCAGAATCTTTCATTGAGTTACACCCACTCTTCCAGCCATCATGTACAAGTGACATTATTATTTGAACTCATGGTTATGGTGAGAGTCGTTAGGGACTGTGTCTTGTGGCTCAAGGATGTGCTTCACCTATTGAAGCATCTTCTTTTCCTCGGATGGTAAGGGCTAAGGGTTTAAATCCTTTGCAAATGATAATAAGGGTGATAAAATTTCCAAGGTATAAGGATGAAGAGGTATAGTTGACTTAATTATTAAGCGTAAGTATAGAATATAAGGTTTAGACTTGTGTACCAAATTATAATAATTAAGCGGATGATGTTTAGATTACATTCATCTGGCGTATAGCCGAATGGATGCTATGACAAATCAAAGTGATTCAAGTTCTTATACTTTCAAGAAGACATGCTTTAGCCTATAGGTGAACACTCACTCCGAGAATTCCCAGGAAAGCATACGGATCCTTCGGTTGATTTGGATTTATATGAAATGCTTTCCTAGACAGAAGACCCAAAGTACAGGCATTCACCCTTCCGGATTGCACATGCTCTCTACTAATTTTCAGAACCCAAAACTTTGACGGGATTTGAAAATTTTAATAGGTATTGGATCTAGGAGTTTAAATCTTTTCATGAGTGAACAGTGATGATGTGTAAAGATGGAAGTGTGTATGTCAAAACTTAGGATAGCAACTAGTGATATCAGATAGGTATTGTGCAAACAGTTCAAATAGTGTAGCAAATAAGGTATCACAGGAGTAGTAGTTTTTTTGTAAACATGTAGGTTATCAAGTAATATAGCACATAAGATACTTCATGTAATACACTAGATAATATGTAGGATAATTACGCCAAGGTACCCTAAGGTTATAGACTATAGACTAAGAATATGTTCCAAGTAATCCATGTAGTATCAAATAGTTTCATGTAGTCCTTAGATTGTTGTAGTTCATGTAAGTGGAAGTAGATAGATGTGGGTAAGTATATGTATAAATGAGTATAGAGTGGAGTTCCTAATAAAAGACACGAGCTAAACTCATGTTTGGGGACTCCTAGGTTATAGTCTAGGTCATGTGTGTCTAATAACCTAATTCCCTATAACCATGGCTCTGATACCAATCTGTCACACCCCGGCCGGCGGCGGATTATACGCCGGGGCTGACACGGTTGTTCATAAGCACACGATCATCTATTAAATGTGACAATATTTATTCATCAAATTAAACGCATCCGTTACAAGTAGAAATGGATAATAAAGCGTTCAAACATGACATAAGTTGAATTTAATCTTTAATAGAGCAAGGTCCAATGTCCTAAGTGATCAAGTAGTGTCCTCAAACTGGTGCACCTAAACATGTGAGTAACTGTCAACTACAAGTAGTTGGTGAGTAACATAGGTTTTGACACCAAACTAAAGTTTAGATATAGTTTACGATTCAGAAGATTCAAAGCAGATCTAAAGCATATATGAGAACACATAAGGCTCCAAGCGTACAATTCAATCCTGGTAAATGAAATCTAGCTGCCACAATCCCACGGATTGCCGTTTTGATAAAAAGGGTTAGATAACACCCGAAGTTTTATAGTTCACGTCCAACAAGGGGAGATGACACCCAAGTTAATAGTTCACATCCAACATGGGGAGATACACCCATGATAATAGTTCACACCAACAACAACCCGCCAAGGTTATGTGGTAAGTTTAGTTTAGTTTCGGATTCCCCTATAAATGATCATGTTAGGTACTACCTTAGGCTTGCAACACAAGTTAATGAATGTACTGGCATGCACTCATGCAATGGTCACCAAATAGTTCAAGATATAAAGCATGTAGATCATAGCATAGAATCAAGTTATTGAATCGTGTAGATAAAGTAGTTAACACATGTTTCACCCCAAAAACAAAAGCAGTAAAAAGGGGCAATGAAAACTCACATTGGTTCGGTAGCTTGAAATCACAAGTACGGTAATTGCACAAGTTGTTTAGCTAACCGCAAGGTTAACCTATGTTTGCATGTATATATGTATTAATGACATGTTCAAAAGATTTAAGTAGCTAGGTTGAAATGAGTGTGTATCTATTTGTTGTAAATGATGAGTTTGTTAATAAGGAGGTAATATGATTGTTTAATAAGGGAAATAATATGTTCGTTAATAAAGGGTTGAATACAAGTTTATATATATATATATATATGTATATATATATATATATATATAGTGTTGTTTACGAAATAATGATTAAGTATTTAAGTAATATTTATGTGAATAGGTAATTAGATTAAAAATATACGTTTTGATTAATTAAATAGTTAAATGGATAATAAAGACGACATAGGTTATACTAAATATTTTAGTATATAAAAAATATAGTTAATAAATGTTTTAAATAAAATGATTATATAGCTTCTTGATTAGTTTTTATTCCACTAAAACTATCAAATAATTATTTAAGATTGTTAGGTTAACAATTTGATTCATAAAAATATTCCCGAGCCTCGGGAATTGTATAAAATAATTTTTATAAGAAAAATGTTGCTAAAATTCGGTTTAAAAAGCAATAAGAAAAACATTTCAGACCACGGGACTCGAACCCGGGTCTTCTCGGAAAGAGCCAAACACACAAACCACTAGGCCAGGGGTCGGGTAGTGGTTTAAATCGAGTTTCAAATTGTTTTAACAGGAAACCAACAGGGAGTCGGGTTCCATGCGCACAAAAGGGAAAATTGGGGTGTGGGACTGGTTTAGAACTCGCGACCTTCGCCTTATGAGACGAACAACTTAACCGGTCGACCTGGGCCTGAATATTGGTTTTAAACAGACGCGGAATCGTTTTAACCCACAACCCGCACTTCATCTTCTTCCCCAACCCGTAACCCAAACCCTAGCCCTCAATTTGATTCGATTCGACATTAATCGATCGCGAGTTTAAGGGGCTTTTGAAGCCTGGATCAAACCGAAACTATGGGTATCGAAAATACCTGAAATGGTGGCGTAAGGGCGGAGAATGACGGCGTGAAATGGTTCGGAATTCGCCGAGCTTGACCGGGCTCATGTCGTGTGCTCAGAGCAAACTTCGAGTTCAGGGAGTTTGGGGTGAATGTCTCGAAGGTGTGGCACTCAATTTATAGGCTCAATTTCAAGTTTAATGCACGAATTAAAGTCGGGTTTGATTGAGGACGGTTACGGAACGATTAAGGGTTAACACTCTTGATTCCCATTAAATTGAACGATGGTTGGCATTCGAAAATCGTTGTATGACATTTATGCATGATTAGTACATATTATTACACTCGAAATCGCTAAATTGGGATCTAAATCGACCGCGGTTGACTTTCTTGAGTCAAAGTCGACGAGAGGGAGGGTTTTGTGGACTTTCGAAAGTCAAAGGGGTGAGGGGTATTTTCTGAATAGTTGGGGGGGGGGAGAAGATGGTAGTTTTTATATTGCAGACAAGTCCCTGAGATTTTATAGTTTTATCATTTTATGTTTAAACTTGTTTTCACTTGGAATTTAAGTTTCAAAGTTTACATTTTGAACTCTAAACATTTATAACACATAATTCTATTAATTTCACATTCTATTAGATTATTTGCCATAAGTATATATATATATATACGTATATATATATACGTCACAAGAAGGGGGGTTTAATAATGATTTACACATTCATTTACTACTTTAGAATTTGAAATAGTTGCATTAAATATATATATAAATACTCATAAAATGTAATGGGTTAAATATGATCATTTCATAAATGCAATTCACAGGATACTGGGATTACAGGTGCCGGAGTAGTGAAAGTAAAGCCAAAATTTCCTGGGGATTACAGCCCAACCCAAACACATACGACCCACAAGACCACCCACTCTCGGGACTCAAAGCAGCGTGGTGGTGTGTGCTAAGTGTACCAACCCCAGACTGGGCACCCTCCAATGTAGGCTGCACGATCATGACTCTCCCCATGCATGCCTTGGAAAACCGTGCCCTTAGTCTGAACCAACAAATTGTCCACTCAATTCCCCCAAAACTTAAACCCTTTCTGGTCCTGATGTGATCTCCCAAAACCTTCTTTTTGTTAGTGATAAAAGTGACTGGTGTACCACCCCTTCCCCCCCTCCCTGGAACACCAAGACCAGCCCAACCCATCCCCCATATCCCGGATTAAAACCAAACCAACCCACCCAAACCCAACAAGGATCATGCTCAGAACAAAGATTAGTTCCCTAATGTCTAAAAGGGTTCTCATATATTGGAGAGTGGTGTGCATGATACTCCAAGGAGGACCCAGGTTCCCCATGCAAATCAGCCTAAACAAGAACACAAAACTAATCTCCATTCAGACAGTTTGGACTGAGAATTTTCCTATTCACATAATACCCCCATCTCATTTCCAATTCCAGCGATCTTTTACTGAGCTTGATGGTTAACCCTTTGAGACGCGCTTTAACATTGTCATCAATATTTTGACAAATAACTTCGACTGTACTAGCCTGCTCCTGAAAAAGCCATACATGGTACAACGTAGCAGCGAACAGAAGAAGCCATATTATACTATCAATAGACTTGTTTCGTTTTAATCGGTTTAGATGGTCGATACAGTTATTCCATCCAGATGGAGGGTTATTGAATTCCCCCAAAGTGCATACTTTTTCCCATATTCGCTTTGGGATATCACACTCAAAAAATAAGTGGTCATGGCTATCTTTTTGGCTTTAACAGAATGGGCACACCAAGCTATTAGCCGCATCCCATCTCCCTATTCTGTCTTGGGTGAGAAGTCTATGTTTTAACGCAAGCCAGGTAATGAAGGCATGTCGGGGTATGTTTTGGCTAAACCAAATAGATTTATGACTTGAGACTCCCTGAACCTCTTCACTCATATCAATAAATGCTTGCTTAGTGGAAAATTCCTCAACCCGACGCTCATTTGTTTTCCATTTTACCTTATCCTGCGTACTGTTAGAGCATAAATTTGTATCTGTAGCAAAAGTTCTAAGTGTATATGTAGCAAACAAGTTAAGTTCACCTAAGAGAATGTTTAGGTGAACTTAACAAGCGAACTTACTAAGTTTGCCTATAGAGTTATGGGCGAACTTGTTAAGTTCGCCTGCAAACTCAGTTTACCTATAAATAGGACATTAAGTTGTTCATTTGTAGCAAGCAATGCTAGATTTAGCATACACAGAGAGGGAGTGATTCTCTGTGTGAAGTGAGTCACAATCCCTAGGTAGAGCTCACCTAGGGATTGCAATTGGAGCTTAAACGTAGAGATGTACACTTTTTCGGTATTGTAATCTGTGATGATGAGTTCGTTATCGATTATATATACAAATAGTTTTTGTTTCATCTCTATTCTGTATTTAGTTTTATGTTTGATTCACTTCGTGCTTCCGTCTCAATGCGAATCATCGAATAATTCGTTGTGATCATGATCGTCTTGCTAGTTAGAAGACGTCACAGGGACTTTCAATCGCCTAAGGGAATGTGATCGTGATTCCAAAAGGTTTCCCGCCAAAAAACTCTTTTTTTATCACTCATCCAACAAGTTCGCTTAAAACAGTGTCAGCGAATATAACAAGTTCTCCTGAACATTACATCGAACATACCAATTTCATCTCCGAACAACCTCTAGCGAACTTAACAAGTTCTCCTGAGAATCATCCAGCGAACTTAATAAGTTCGCCCGTAACCGTTCGGCAGACAACAAGTTCGCCTGAAGCGCTGTTACAGCAAAAATTGCTGAATCTTCTTGTTTTGGCGGTAAAACCTTCATCTCTTTAAGCTCTAACACCTCTGGAATCATCAAACTCATAAACTACTTTGAATTTGACCAATTCCACCGTAAAAACTCATTCTTTTAACGTCTCGATGATGAATATGCGGAATTAAACATCAAAACACGAGTAATTGTGAACCGACAGGCGATTAGTCCCTCGATACCAATTGAAAGTCCTTGTGACGTCTTCTAACTAGCAAGACGATCACGATCACAATGAATTACTCGATGATTTGCATTGAGACAGAAGCAAGAAGTAAAATCAAACATAAAACCGAATACAGAACAGAGATGAAACAGAAACGATTCGTATATATAATCTATAACGAACTCATCACAGATTACAATACCGAAGAAGTGTACATCTCTATGTTTAAGCTCCAATTGCAATCCCTAGGTGAGCTCTACCTAGGGATTGTGACTCACTCCACACAGAGAATCACTCCCTCTCTGTGTATGCTAACTCTAGCATTGCTTGCTACAAATGAACAACTTAATGTCCTATTTATAGGCAAACTGAGTCTGCAGGCGAACTTAACAAGTTCGCCCATAACTCTATAGGCGAACTTAGTAAGTTCGCTTGTTAAGTTCGCCTAACCATTCCCTTAGGGGAACTTAACTTATTCGCTACATATACACTTAGAATTTTTGCTACAGATACAAATTTATGCTCTAACAGACTCCCTCTTAGCTGTTGCAAACAATTCTATACAAAATACTGATAAATCATCAGTCACAAAAACGTGTCTCAACACGTACCAACTATAAGGATAGAAGGAGGAGTGTCCCAAAGGAAAGGGTACTTTTCACGCCAACCCTCCGGCCAATTCCATGTGCCGGACTGGACAATATCACTCACTTTACCATGAACATTGAGGCCAGATGTCACGATGTCACGTTTGGTGATAAAGTCACCTAAGGGACTAAGAACATGCCAATTATCGTACCAAAAAGAAGTAGTCCGACCATCCCCCAAAATCCAGTGACAATGCTTTTTAACTTCGGGTCGGTTATTTAAAATATTCTTCCATCTCTAACTTTCACCATCCTCGATTCGGATATCCCATAGGCTTCTCCATTTAAGTTTCCAAATAGAGTCCGTATTAGTAATGATGTGCCATATATGTTTGGCTATTAAAGCGCTATTTCTGGTATGGAGGGACTTTATACCCAACCCTCCTTGAAACTTTGGTCTGGACAAATCGATCCAATTGACTCTGGCCCTTCCCCTACCACGATCAAAATGACTCTACAAAAACCGTCTCATAATGGCTTTAATATCGTTCACAATATTCACCGGGAGGGTAAACACAGAAGCCCAGTAAACCTGAAGAGATGCAAGAACCGAGTTAGTTAATTGAAGCCGACTCGCAAAAGAGAGGAATTTATTTTTCCAATCTCCCACTTTAGCCTTAACCTTATCAACAAGGCATTTACAATCTTTGGAATACAATCTCTTAGACAGAAGAGGGACGCCTAGGTACTTCACCGGAAATGTACCAAGCATGAAAGGGAGAAGATTAAGGAGGGCTTCCTTTACATTAGAACGAACATTACCAAGGAACATGGTACTTTTATTCAGGTTAGGTATAAGTCCTGAGATTGTACTGAATTCCTCAAGCGATTGTTTGATTATGCCGACCGATTGCACATCATCATGGGAGAATACAAATAGATCGTCAGCAAAACAAAGGTGAGTTAGCTCCTGTTCATCGCATCCTTGATGGTATGTAAGGGGGTATCTTCACTAATGCGCCTTTTCATGATAAGATTTAGGACTTCCATTACCAGCGTAAACAAGTAAGGGGACAACGGATATCCCTGTCTTAAACCCCTCATCCCTTTGAAAAACCCGTGGACGTCTCCATTTATGTTGATAGAATAGGAAGCAGACGTTAGGCAGGTCATGATCCATTCTATCATGAATGGGTGAAAGCCATAGTTCACAAGGCAGGTCCAATGAAATTCATGGTCCACTGTATCATATGCTTTTTAGATATCAATCTTTAGGGAAATTTTTGTTGGACCCTTTGTCTGTGATAGTTCCAAACCAACTATTGGGTGAGTAGAATATTATCAAAAATAATTCTTCCAGGAACAAACACACTCTGGCAGGCATCAACTAAACCATTCAAGCTTCCTTTTATGCGGTCACAAATTATTTTGGAGATGCATTTGTAGAGCACATTGCAACAGGAAATTGGTCGGAAATCTGCTAATGATTGAGGATTGGTCATTTTTGGAATTAAAGAAATGATAGCCGCATTAACTTGCTTTAATAGCTTGCCATTTTCGAAGAATTCTTTTATGGCCATGCACACGTCCATCCCAACGATATGCCACATCGACTTAAAGAACCGGGCAGTATAACCATCAGGTCCGGGCGCCTTATCATCCTCTATACTAAACATGGCCAACTTGATCTCCTCAGTTACTTCCCTTACCATGTAATCTGCAATATGGCTAGGAAGGCGTTTAGTGAAAAGGGATTGGGGGCGTTGAATCGGTTGCACCACAGATTTTTTACCAAGCATTTGTTCATAGTATTGGACAAAAAGTTTTCCCACATCCTCATCCTGTGCCAATTCACTAGACAAGCCTTTGATCGAGGTTATTCTATTTTTATGATGAAAACCTTTTATGACATTATGGAAGTACTTTGAATTCTGATCACCCTCCTTGAGCCATCGGACTTTTGCTCGTTGCTTAAGCATTAGTTCCTCTTCCATAACAGTTTGTTTTAGCGCCTGAATGTAAATAGATTCTTCCTCCCGCATGGCCAAGTTAGATGGGTTTATCTCCATAGCAGCCTGAACAATTTCCAACTCGTCCTGAATTTTCCTAATTTTATTTGAGATATCAACCTTTGTATTCCCGAACTTTCGAAGAGGGCTTTTAAGCATCTGTAGTTTTTTCGTGACTATAAACATATGGTGATAGAAACTTGAAATTTGATTGCTTAAATTAAATGAGAACAGGGATAATTGGCCCGATTCGAGAGGGGCAATGTCTCCAATTACACAATACTAATACTTTGATAATAAAAAAACATGACCGAGGAATATGAAAGTAAAAAGCCTGCTTATAATGACCCTGTCATTTAGTAACTACTACTGAAAGAAGGTATATGAACCGTCCTTCACCTTTCCATCTTCCCGCTAATACTAGGCATAGTAAATAGCTTCTTTGACCCATCACAAAACCCCACCTGATTTGAACCTGGGCTTCCTAGGTTGGTATCAGTGCATCCTCCCTTGACAAGCGACTTGTCCTCAAGTTGGCTACTGGACCGCTGACCTGAAACTTCTGTTGGGTCTTCTTCTATTGACTCGATGTTGAGGTGATGACAAGCGGGTGAATTTTTTATATCTGGTGGTACTCCCTGCAGCTTGAATTCCTTACCATCAATAATGAAACTAAGGAACATCTTGTTCCAGTTAGCTTGGATTGTGCCTAAGGTAGCTAACCACTGGACGCCTAGTACTACATCAGCTCCTCCCAACGTGAACGGGTAAAAAACTTGGGTGATTTGAAGGTCTGAGATTTGTAACACATCACCTTTGCAAACTTGGATACAACTGATAACGTCGCCATTGCCAATTCATACACCAAAGGGAGAGATAAATTGGGAATAGATCTTTAGGTCATGCGCTAACTTATCCGAGATAAAGTTATGTGTTGACCCGCTGTCAATTAGGACTAGTACCTCTGCTGTCCCTAGAGCTCCTTGAAGTTTCATGGTTAATGTTGTTGACTGACCAAAGAGAGCGTGAAGGCTGATCTTGACTAGTTCATCTGGGTAATTCTTCTCATGTATCGCTGGTTGCTCTTCTCCCCCATTAGTTATCTCGAATACCCTGAAGGTTCCCGTCTTACAACGATGTCAAGGGTCGTATTTATCCCACAATGGATGCATTCACCCTTGACGTAACGGCTCTGTTTTTCTGCCTCGGTAAGGCGGTTTTCAGTGGGTTTTTGGATGGGGACAACTTGGTTAATATGGCTTGAAGAGGCTGGTTTTGGGTCTGTTGTTGTTGTGGGAGTGGGATTAACATTTTTTTCCGATAGAGTGTGGTTGAGTTTCGATTCAAATTCGAGGGCTAGGCTGACTTCCTTGTAGACAGAACGAGGTTTATGGATGCGTACATCTGCCTTCAGTTCCTCTTTCAGCCCATTAAGGAACACTCCCATCAAGCAGTGGTCTAGCCAGTTTGAAACTCTGGCTGACCTATGAGCAAACTCTTGTCTATACTCTTGAACATAACCGGTTTGTTTGAGGCTGCAAAGGTACTCGTCTGGGTTTTGGAATTCAGGTGGCCCAAATTGCTTCTGTAAAGCTTGGACTAATTCCTCCTAGTATCTGAGTTCATGTTCAACCGACAACTAGGAATAGAGATCCAAGGCATCACCTTCCAAATGCATCGTTGCCACATCCACCATCTCCTCTTCGGGGGTGTGGTAGAATCGAAAATACTTCTCGGCTTTAAGAATCCATCCCCTTTGATCTCCCTCGCTGAAAGACGGAAAATCCATTTTGTTGTATGGTTTGTATCCAGTTCGTCCCCTCCACTCTCTCCTTCATCAAACTTATTGCCTTTAGATCGGTTTCCTTTCAAGGTTGCAATATCTTCTTTCATTGAATTGATGGACACCAATTTTGCAGCAATGGCAGCCAATTGAGCTGCGATTTGGTCTGGGTTTGAGCCGCTGCCATCAGTTTTGCTCCGGGTGTTAACCATCTTCGACTTCCCGGCAATAGAACCAAATGATAGAAACTTGAAATTTGATTGCTTAAATTAAACGAGAACAGGGATAGTTGGCCCGATTCGAGAGGGGCAATGTCTCCAGTTACACAATACTAATACTTTGATAATAAAAAAACAAGACTGAGGAATATGAAAGTAAAAAGCCTGCTTATAATGACCCTGTCATTTAGTAACTGCTGTTGAAAGAAGGTATATGAACAGTCCTTCACCTTTCCATCTTCCCGCTAATAATAGGCATAGTAAATAGCTTCTTTGACCCAGCACAAAACCCCACCTGATTTGAACCTGGGCTTCCTGGGTTCGTATCATATGGCAACCCTGAACTTGCATATTCCACATTGAATTAATCACCTCATAAAATCCTTTCTTTTTGGATAAGAAATATATGAATTTAATAGGTCTCTACTTCCATTTGGGTTTGCAATGCTTCATGGTGACCACAGAGGGGGCATGGTCCGAGGTACCAAAAGGAAGGAATTCAGTAGAAGAAGTTTGAAACTTAGCATCGAAGTGACAGTTAGCCATTACATGATCTAATTTCTTTAGGAGGCCATTCGTTTTCCCATGGGATTTGTTCTAAGTGAAAACGAGACCCGATCCTTGCATATCTTTAACACCCACATTTTCACAGCATTCTCTAAAGTCTTCCATACGTCTCGAAGAGGTTGCAGGGCCTGCAGAATTCTCTGCAGGGCATAATATCACATTAAAGTCGCCCATGAGCACCCAAGGTTCATTACCTAGAGTGGCATGGAATCTGCCCAAATCGTCCCAAAGTAACCTTCGCTTACAAGCACGAACCTGGCCATAAATAAAGGAGCAGAAAAACTTATTGTGACCAACCAAAGGCTGCCAGGCAGTGCATGGCTTGGTCGTTTTGCTCTATAGCCATCATATCAGTAACACACGGGTCCCAAGAAATAATAATTCTGACCCAACTATCACAATAGACCATATTGGTAATCCAATTCCACCCTTTGAAGAGTTTCCTGCAAACCACTTGAATATTATCTGGTTTGAGATGAGATTCAAGAATACCACATATACTAATTCCATGCATGTTTATAAGACGCATAAGGTGATCCTGATGATTTCGGCTATTCAAGCCCCTCACGTTCCAAGTAAGAATTTTAAGATCCATTTAAATATTCTTTGGATTTTGAGCATCTAATACCATATCCTCAGTCAATGTGTTTAGGCTACAAGTTCCCGTACCCCAATCTTGATTCCTGCAGTCAGGACTTCCCACAGGAGAATCAGTACGCATCAAACTAGCCGTTCCATCAACTTCTGATTCCACTTCCTCCATTTCTTCTTCATCGACAACATGCTCATTGATTAACGGGTTTAACAAATTAATTTGTTCCGTGGTGACAGCTAAGGACCCCTCTCCAAAGTCATAAATGGAACATAGGTGCCGGAAATATTCCAAGGTAGGCTTGTACCACGTCAGAAGATATGATTTTGATGCATGCTCCAAGAAAATTCAACACATACGTGGTTGACATGAATGATCATACTACACCAGTAAATGTTTCATTCTTGTTATCAAAAGCGACTGGTTCAGAATCTTATTTGTGGCATCGACGATTGGGTCATGTGAATCTGAAAAACATGAATAACTTGGTTCATAAAGATTTGGTGCGAGGATTACCCAAGAACGAATTTATAATTGAAGAGAGTTGTATGTCATGTGCAAAGGGAAAACAGCACAAGAGTTCCCATCCAAGAAAAAACCATAACAACTTTTACTAGACCTTTATTTCTGACTCATATGGATTTGTTTGGTCCAGTTTGAGTTAAAAGCACTACCAAGAAATCATACTCTCCTGTTATCACAAATGACTTTTCAAGATTTTCATTGGTGTTTTTCCTTGCAACAAAGGACGAAACACCTGAAACAATCATTGATTTGTCAAAAGGATTAAAAACATCTGTGATAGCAAAGTATCAATTATTCGTAGTGATAATGGAACAGAGTTTAAAAATCAACTGATAAATTCTTTTTATGCAGAAAAAGGAATAACACATCAGTATAGTGCTGTAAGAACACTACAACAGAATGGCGTGGCTGAAAGGAAGAACAAAACTTTGATAGAAGCTGCTCGAACAATGCTTGTAGATTCAAAGTTGCCTATTATTTTTTGGGCTGAAGCTGTCAACACGGCATGTTATGTTTTGAAAAGAGTTCTTATGGTGAAGCAACATACAAATACTTCCTATGAACTATTTTTTAAACGAAAGTCGTACATCAAGTTCTTCAGAGCATTTGGTTGTTCTTGTACACTTTTAAATACACAAGATTCATTGCCAAAATTCGCAGCTGTTGGAGATGAATGCTACTTCCTGGGTTACTCTTCGTATCAGAAAGCTTACAGAGTATACAACAAGAGAACCAAAATTGTTCAAGAATCTTACTACGTGGAGTGGCAAGAACTAAATACTCCTCCACATCAAAATGGACCTAACTGGTTCTTTGATGCTGAAGTAGTTTTCAAGAACTTTGATCAGCAACTTCAAATAGATTCTAATGAAGCAAGTACTTCGGGTATTATAACTGAGTCTCCTACAAGTAGTGATCAATCTGTTGAATAGTTTTTGGTTGGTCCACAGAATGTGATTGCTCAAAATGAGATTTCTGACAATGCTACTACGTCAACTCAAACACAAGAAGATCTTGTTGACAATTCAGTCGCTAATGTTGATTCTGAAGTACAAGAAGTTCCAATTACTAATGATGAACCAACAATTAGTGAAGTTCAGTTGGATCCTATAAATGATCAGATTGAGGATCAAATTCAAGCAAGTTCTTCAAGTATTGAGGATTCAAGTGATCAAGTACCAGATTTGAATGTTTCAAATATGCCAGAATCTGTGGAAGTGGATACTATTCCAAATCGTCAAATTCATTATGCTCATCCAGTTGAGAATATTATTAGATCTCTTGAGGATGGAGTTAAGACAAAAAGTTAAGCTGGAAACATTAATGTATGTTTGTATTCATGTTTTTTTATCTCAAGAAGAACCAAAGAATGTTAAGTTGGATTGAAGCCATGCAAGAGGAACTCCTCCAGTTTAAAAAACTAAACGTGTGGCATCTAATGGATTTACCTGAGGGAAAATATCCAATTGGAACGAAGCGAGTTTTTCAAAACAAAAGGGATGATCGTGGGATTGTAGTTCGCAACAAAGCACGTCTTGTTGTACAAGGTTTTTATCAATAGGAAGGACTGGATTATGATGATGTCTAAGCTCTTGTTGCACGTATTGAAGGCATACGTGTCTTTTTGGCTTATGCCTCGTACAAGAAGTTCACAGTATATCAAATGGATGTGAAAACAGCCTTTCTTTATGGGGTGCTAAAGGAAGACGTTTATGTAAATCAACTGTAAGGCCCCCAAACCCGGGAGGCCTCACTAGTGGGATTTACTCATTTACAAACAGTTCTTAAACTTGAATATCAAAATAACGCAGCGGAAAATTACTTCATTAAAACATAACCATTACATTGTTCAACATGTGGAAGCGTAACCTAGTCTCTTACATAAACATAACATAATCTAATCATAACGGGATGCCAGTCTTCGTATCATCCGGGTAACTCATCAAGCCGCCCAGCATCACCTTCCATCATCGTAACCTGCTTTAACCTGAATGTGCATACTAAGAAGTCAGCTACGCTGGTGAGTTCTAGTTTTAACATAAAACTTTAACTTCAAATAATTTGCCAAAAACATAATTTCACACTTCATTTAATAAAAAGCGTACGTAAAATAATGCAATAACAAAACATAACACTTCATAAACATAAGTCAACGAACATATCAAATCTGCGCCTTCTCGTAACCGTCAAATCCAAACGTCACATACTGGCTGAATAACCTAAAGATCACCACCACTAGGCCCATCAATCACCGTACTGTCCTTCGGGTGAAGAACTCCTAGGGCCCGATACTTAGGTTATTCAACACTACTTCAAGCATGGCATCACAAGGATGACACGTACCAAACTTCAATCACTGCGCCCCGTAGAGCACAAGTACCAAACTTCAAGCACGACTACCCCGTAAGGTAAATCGTACCAAACTTCAAGGATCACGATGATCCCCTTGGCGACCATCAACGCCCCAGTTGTACAACAGTTGGCCAGCCACAAAGGCCCCTAAAAGGTAAAGGCCCATAACATACTTCCCATACCCATAACCTTCATTCCCTAAGGAATATTGGCAGATTCGTTCGTTTGTAACTTTCGTAAACCTTCGCTTCTTTTACTTCAAAACTTCAGTTAAAGCATTCGTACATTTTATTAAAAATCATTCCTTCATTCATAAACACTTCATAAACTTCTTTTGGCAAAATATTTCGTAAACACTTCTTTCATAACCCTTCCTTCCAAAACATCGTTCATAAACATCATTTTATAAAACGTCACATACAACATTCATAAACATCGTTTTATAAAATAGTCACATCATTACGTATGCACACCAGCCCAAAAACATTATTAAAAAATTTAAAAGAGGGCTTCTAGAACTCACCTTATAAGCTAGTCTTGATTGTCCTAAACAAAGGCCCAACAACGTCACTTCCGATCTGAATTGATTAGTTAAATACACATCAGACCAATACCGACTCTAACGGTTTAACCCTTCTGAACATACTAACTTTACTTAACCAGCCTGATGCCTGCGCACTTAGCAAGTGCGCAGGGACTTGTTCTTGCGTACTTAATAAGTGCGCAGACTTTGCTTCATGCGTACTTGATAAATACACAGTACCTGCTTCATGCGTACTTGATAAGTACACATGACCCTCTTCATGCGTACTTGATAAATACGCAGGATCCTCTTCTTGCGTACTTGGTAAGTACGCAAGATCATCTTCATGCGTACTTGATAAGTACGCACGAACTGCTTCTTCGCAAAAACCCTAACTTTCGCCTTCGGGTCTGATCATGTCAAGATCCCGAACTTGTTTACTTCAAAACGTTTGCTTTCCATTAAGGAACTCAACTATATGTTTATCTTTCAGTTCTATCCGTTAAAACGTTACCTTTTCACCTAAAACCCAAAAAACCCAAAAACGAACAAAAACTCACATTTAGGCCCGATCGTTACCTGAATCTAGTTTCTGATCCGGAGGTTCTTCTCACGAGCTATGGAGAAACACACTTCTCAAATCTCGGTTCGATCCGCCAACTTTATCTCTCTACGGTTTCTCACTCTAGAAGTTGTAAATGAGAGAAATGGTGGAGGTCTAAGCTATTTATAGGGGAGGCTCCCCTTCCAGCCCGCTGGCCCATCCGCCCCGACCCGACATGCCTCGTTCGTTTATTCCGTTATTTTAACTGTCGTTTTATTTTTGGGATGTTACAAGTCTACCCCTCTTACAATAGGTTTCATCCCCGAAACCTATCATAAGTCAAATAGATGAGGGTACGACTCCCTTATTTCCTTCTCCGTTTCCCAAGTGGCTTCTGATCCCTTTCGATGTTTCCATTGGACTTTAACCAATTGGATAATCTTATTATGCAAACGCTTCTCCTTCTTGTCTAAGATGGCCACGGGTTCTTCGATGTAATTAAGACTGTTGTCGACCTCGATGTCAGTAAGTGTTTCGTGAGCTGATTCATCCGCCAAACACTTTCGCAAGTGTGGTACATTGAAGGTAGGATGAATCCCACTCAACTCATCAGGTAACTCTAACCGATAAGCGACTTCACCAACCCGCGCCATTATCCTGAATGGTCCGACAAACCTCGGACTTAACTTTCCTCTCTTCCTGAATCGTATGATTCCCTTCCAGGGTGACACTTTCAACATTACTCTGTCCCCAACATCAAACTTAATAGGCCTTCGTCATTTATCCGCATAGGACTTCTGACAATCTTGTGCAGCCTTCATTCATGCTTTGATTTGATCAAACCTTTCCGACGTTTCTCTTATGACTTCAAGACTTCCTAATTCCTTCTGTCCAATCTCACCCCAACAAATCAGGGTCCTGCATCTTCTCCCATACAACATTTCTTAAGGCGGCATGCCTATCGTTGTGTGATGACTATTGTTGTAGGAGAATTCGGCTAACGGCAGATGACTGTCCCAACTACCGTCGAAATCGATAATACAAGCACGAAGCATATCCTCCAATGTCTGAATGGTCCTTTCGGACTGACCATCCATTTGTGGGTGGTATGCCGTGCTGATATTAAGTCTCGTGCCCATCGCCTCATGAAATCTTTTCCAGAACCTCGATGTGAATCGTGTGTCCTGGTCAGATACGATCGTCAAAGGCATCCCATGCCGTGCTACTACTTCGTTAATAAATACTTCCGCTAACCTTTCCGACGAGAACGTCTCGCGAATAGGTAGGAAATGAGCACTCTTCGTTAAACGGTCCACAATTACCCAAATGGTATTATGACCTTTAGCTGTGCGAGGTAGCTTGGTTATGAAGTCCATGGTAATGTGTTCCCATTTCCACTCCGGTATATCAAGTGGTTGGATCTTTCCATATGGTTTCTGGTGTTCGGCCTTTACTTGTGAGCAAGTCAAGCACTTGCTTACATACTTTGTCACTTCATGTTTCATTCCAGGCCACCAGTATTCCTTCCTCAGATCTTGGTACATTTTGTTGGTACCAGGAAGGATAGATTATCGAGACTTATGAGCCTCATCTAAGATTTTGGTTCTAAGCTCGCCACCCATAGGTATCCATACCCGTCCAAAACGTGTCCTAACACCAAGGGTGTTATATTCCAACTTGTCCTGTTGGCCAACCATCCTTTCCTTCTTTATGTTTTCTTCTTTAAGTGCCTTATCTTGAGCCTTTTCAATTTCTCTCATCACATCCGATGTTACTATCAACTGGCAAGCTTTCACTCTAATAGGAGTAGGCACATCCTTTCGTCTTAGAGCATCAGCCACCACGTTTGCCCTTCCAGGATGGTACATGATCTCACAGTCATAATCTTTCAGAAGTTCCAACCATCGTCTCTGCCTCATATTAAGCTCTTTTTGTTCGAAGAAGTACTTCAAACTTTTGTGGTCAGAGTAAATAGTAAAATTCACCCCATAAAGGTAGTGCCTCCAGATTTTTAATGTGAATACGACAGCAGCAACTTCCAAATCGTGGGTTGGATAATTAGCTTCGTGAATATTCAATTGTCGTGACGCATACGCGATCACTCTTCCGCGTTGCATCAACACGCATCCCAATCCCTGACCCAAACCGTCAGAGTATACCTCTAAGTCTTCATTGCCCTCAGGAAGGGCCAAGACCGGGGCTTGGATTAGTTTCTCCTTCAATTCCTTAAACGCCTCGTCTTGGGTCGAACCCCATTCGTACTTTATCTCCTTCCGAGTCACTTTGTCAATGGCGAAGCTATTTTTGAGAATTTCTGGATGAATCTCCGATAGTAGCCTGCCAATCCCAAGAAACTACGGATTTCAGTTGGCGTCTTAGGAATTTTTCATTCCCTTACCGTCACTATCTTTGCTGGGTCAACCATAATGCCGTTCGGGTTAATGACGTGACCTAGGAATTGGACTTCCCTAAGCTAGAACGCGCATTTGGAGAACTTAGCATACAACTTTTCCTTCTTCAGAGCCTCCAACACCTCCTTTAAGTGACATGCGTGATCACATTCATTCTTGGAGTAGATGAGGATATCATCGATGAACACAATTATCGATCGGTCTAGCATTGGTCGACACACCCTATTCATTAAATCCGTGAACGCTGCGGGGGCGTTCGTCAATCCAAAAGACATTACGCGGAACTCAAAATGTCCATAACGCGTGCGAAATGCGGTTTTCGGTATGTCTTCTTCTCTCACCTTCAACTGATGGTACCCGGATCGAAGGTCGATTTTTGAGAACCAACTTGCGCCTTGCAATTGATCGAACAGGTCATCGATCCTTGGTAAAGGGTACTTGTTCTTCACCGTACATTTATTCAACTCGCGATAATCAATACACATTCTCATCGAACCGTCTTTCTTCTTCACAAACAACACCGGAGCACCCCACAGCGAGATGCTCGGTTGGATAAATCCCTACTCAAGTTACTCGTCTAGTTGTGCCATTAACTCTTTCATCTCCACTGGTGCTAGTCGATATGGAGCCTTAGCCACGGGCTGGGCATCTGGTACTAAGTCGATCCGAAATTCGATCTCTCTGTCGGGTGGTATCCCAGGAAAATCTTCTGGAAACACCTCCGGGTACTCGCGTACCACGGGTACATCGTCTAGTTCCTTCACTTCCTTACACTCGTCAATCACGTACACCAGATAAGCCTCACATCCGCGCCTCAAGTAATCTACTGCCTCAATCATCGAGATGACGTTTGGCATCGGGGCATCACGATCTCCAAAAACCTCGACTTTGCTACCGTCCGGAGCCTTGAGTCGGATTATCTTTCGTTTACATATAATTTGTGCTTCATTGGCAGTTAGCCAATCCATTCCTAACACGACATCGAACCCTCCCAAAACCATAACAAACAATCTGACAGGGAACCTGTGACCTTCTATTTTTATCGTGGAGTTGTAAACTACATCGGTCACTCTCGCAGTTCTACCCTCAACGGTTTCTACGCTAAAGGCCCTTTCTAGCTTACTGACAGTGTACTTCACTCGTTTACAAAAAGTCGCAGATATAAAACTCTTACTTGCACCCAAATCGAATAATACTGATACAAAAGTGTTGTCAAGAATAAACGTACCTGACGCCACGTCAGGGTCTGCTCTGGCCTGTTCTTGCGTCAGCGCATAGGCACGAGTCTTTGCTCGGGGTCACTCTTCTGTCTTCTCTGGGCCTTTCACTTTCCGGGCTTGACCCATCCTAGGCTTGGTGCATTCCCGGCTCATGTGACCACTCTCCCCGCAGTTGTAGCATTTGAAGCCTTGCGGGCATTCACGGGAGTAGTGTCCGGTTTGCAGCATTTAAAGCATAGATTAGACCCTAACCGACATTCACCCGTATGTCTTACCCCACATCTTCCACAGATTGTCGCCTCGCGTACCCTGGCCTGCTTGTCCCGAGCCCCAAACAACTTCCCACCCGATCTCTTAGCTAGAAAACTCAGCTTCTTCTTGGGCTCTTCAATGGCAACGGCATTCAGCGCCAGATCATCAAATATCACGCCGCTCAGTTCTACTACCGAATCATAGGTAGTAGGGGCGTTTGCCTTAACATAGGTGCGGACCTGGTCCGGCAGTCCTTGTATGTAGCATACAATCTTCCTTTCCTCAGTCGTGACAAGATGTGGCACCAGACGTGCCAGTTCATTGAATTGGGTTGTGTATTGCCGGTGCGTCATGCTCCCGGCCTTCAAACCCAAAAATTCCCTCTCTACCTTCTCAATCTCGTTCCTTGGGCAGAAATTCTTGATCACCAAGGTTTTCAAGTCAGCCCACATCATCGCATCTACAACCTCGCTCCCTTTTGCTTGACGTACACCTTCCCACCAATGAGATGCTTCCTCTCTCAAGGAGTTAGCAGCAAATTTTACAACTTGATCCGTTCGACATTCGCTCAGACAAATGACAGCTTCCATACATATCACCCAATCAAACGTAGCTACCGCGTCTTTCTTACCAGTCAAGACCGGTGGGTCACATGCCTTAAAGGACTTATAGTCGCAACCACGGTTAAGCGGGCGTTGATTGCCTCAGTGTTCGGGGTATCAACCGCCGTGTTAGACCCACCTTCCCCATTAACCTTCTTCAATGCTTCAGCTAACAGACCTGGTAGAGAAGTCTTCATCAGTTCTGTGAACTCTCGAGCTATAGCTGCTCTCACTTCTGGTTCAAATGTGAAAGGCTGTTCTTCAACCAGTGTCTGATCAGTTCCATGCACACTAACCGCCGGTTCAGTTTGAACACTCCCTTCTTCACTATACTCTTGACGCGCAGGGTTCCTGCCACGCCCGCCATTTCGACCGCCGGTACGACCACCGGTACGGCCCCCACCACGCCTTCCATTTCCTCTTCTTGTCATTTCGTTCTATAAGACAAGGAATCCAATGTCATCACGCTAGTTAACAAATAAAATTCAACAAGCACTGTAAGATGTTAATATACACTGGCCATCTGCAATTAACCATTACACTACCTTTCGATTTCTATTTGACCACCTTTATGATTCCATCAGAACACAAGTCCTTACCTAACCCTTTTCTAAGGCATACTATATATGTGTAAATATATACTACCTTCATACCTGATGCTGTGGCTCGAGTTACTCGTACTGGCATCCGCTTTCGGTCCCGTTCACAGTTTAAGTTCAGACACTGGGAGTGTCCAAATCTCTCAAACTATTGCTCTGATACCAACTTGTAAGGCTCCCAAACCCGGGAGGCCTCACTTGTTGGATTTACTCATTTACAAACAGTTCTTAAACTTAAATATCAAAATAACGCAGCGGAAAATTACTTCATTAAAACATAACCGTTACATTGTTCAACATGCAGAAGTGTAACCTAGTCTATTACATAAACATAACATAATCTAATCATAACGGGATGCCAGTCTTTGTATCATCCGGGTAACTCATCAAGCCGCTCAGCATCACCTTCCATCATCGTAACCTGCCTTAACCTGAATGTGGATACTAAAAAGTCAGCTACGCTGGTGAGTTCTAGTTTAAACATAAAACTTTAACTTCAAATAATTTGCCAAAAACATAACTTCACACTTCATTTAATAAAAAGCGTACGTAAAATAATGCAATAACAAAACATAACACTTCATAAACATAAGTCAACGAACATATCGAATATGCGCCTTCTCGTAACTGTCAAATCCAAATGTCACATACTGGCTGAATAACCTAAAGATCACCACCACTAGGCCCATCAATCACCGTACTGTCCTTCGGGTGAAGAACTCCTAGGGCCCGATACATAGGTTATTCAACACTACTTCAAGCACGGCATCACAAGGATGACACGTACCAAACTTCAAGCACTGCGCCCCATAGAGCACAAGTACCAGACTTCAAGCACGACTACCCCGTAAGGTAAATCGTACCAAACTTCAAGGATCATGATAATCCCCTTGTCGACCGTCATCGCCCCAGTTGTACAACAGTTGGCCAGCCACAAAAGCCCCTAAAAGGTAAAGGCCCATAACATACTTCCCATACCCATAACCTTCATTACCTAAGGAATATTGGCAGATTCGTTCGTTTGTGACTTTCGTAAACCTTCGCTTATTTTACTTCAAAACTTCAGTTAAAGCATTCGTACGTTTTATTAAAAATCATTCCTTCATTCATAAACACTTCATAAACTTCATAAACTTCTTTTGGCAAAATAATTCGTAAACACTTCTTTCATAACCCTTCCTTCCAAAACATCGTTCATAAACATCATTTTATAAAACGTCACATACAACATTCATAAACATCGTTTTATAAAAGAGTCACATCGTTACGTTTGCACACCAGCCCAAAAACATTATTAAAACATTTAAAAGAGGGCTTCTAGAACTCACCTTATAAGCTAGTCTCGGTTGTCTTAAACAAAGGCCTGTTAGGACATAGATTTGTAATGACAAAAGCTTGTAATAGTTAGATTTTATGTCTTTATGTTTTTGGTATGTAATTGTTTAAAAGTTGCTAAGTGTTTAACTAGTGAGCCTAGAGGCGAACTTGTTAAGTTCGCCTGGTCTATCAGAGGCGAACTTAATAAGTTCGCTTAGGTATAACTGAGGCGAACTTGTTAAGTTCGCTTGGTCTGTTGGAGGCGAACTTAACAAGTTCGCTTACAGCAGGTGTGTTTCTATATATATGTGTTACAGAGTCATTAGAACAAATCGATCCAAGGAGAGAAAAACTTGTCTGATTGAGTCTGTAACCATAGTGATTTGGAATATAATGAGAAGTTTATTTACGCGTGTTGTTTTGAGTTGTCAATTAGTATACAAACGTTAATACGAAGGATTCCGCACTTCGTGTTATAGAAACGTCATCTCACGAGTTCGATCAGTAGTTGAGTTACCTGGACCTACAAGTGGTATCAGAGCTTATGCTCGTGAATTAAGTACGATTCTCGGTGATTAGTGACGGTTTTTGTGTACAATTCGACAAGAAATTCAACATTTTTGAAGTTTCTACAACAATGGAGTTTTTCAAGTTCTTGAAGATCGTTTCTTTACTGAATTAGTGATTTTGGAAGGGTTTTTGACGAAATTAGTCCGATAGAATTGTTCTATTTGATAAAATTCACAATCCTACGGTTCAATTTCCTTAAATTCCATCAATTCGCTGAGAAATCATGAATTTTGAAGGTTTCGGTTCGTGTTTGGGTGAAGAATCTGTTGAATCTGTTACAGCAGTTTAAGCGAACTTGCTGAGTTCCTGTGCAGGCGAACTTAGCAAGCGAACTTATTAAGTTCGCTTCTCACATTTCAAGCGAACTTAGCTGTTAAGCGAACTTATTGGATTTCCTCCTTAAGCGAACTTGTCTTGTTCGCCTGATATCAAGTTCGCTTAGTACTCACTAAAGCGAACTTATTAAGTTCGCCTGAGGGTAAAAACAGTTCAATACTTAGAAATTTTACAGAAATTTTTTTTTTAACATGGCAAATATGGTTCAAGTCACAAACATGTTCAATTATGACAATGAGATAGGTACATCTCAAAAACCTTCGAAGTTGCTAAATCTAGCTGATTATTCAAATTGGAAAGATCGGTTTGACCAATTCGTATCTTTTATCGATACTAGTTTGTGGATTCCAATTTTGGAAGGATATACACACCCTACTTATTCATGGATGGGAAAAGATGATGTTCCAAAACCAGTGTCTGCGTTATCTACTGAAGTGAAGCTGTTATTTGATCGAGAAAAGAAAGCAATGGCTAGCATTTCGATGTCTCTACCAAAGGAAATTTATCACAGTTTTAAACAGTTCAAGTCTTCTCAACAGCTGTGGGAAGCTCTACAGAAAAGGTGTGAAGGGAGTTTAGATGTGAAGAAAAGTAGAAAAGAATTACTAAAGAAGTAGTTCCTAGTTTTTAAACATTTTCAGAATGAATCTTTGGATGATCTTGCTACAAGATTCTATCATCTTCTTAGTGAACTGGCTAGTGCATCTGTGGTATATGAGACTGAGGAAATAAATGATAAATTCTTGGAGGCTTTACCATCAAAGTTTGATGTGTATACGGTTTTGATCAAAGAAAAAGTTAAGTACAAAACCATGTCTCTTGAAGAAGTCCTAGGGAAGATCCAGTCACATAACATGAATTTGATAAAGAAAGAGACTAATTTGGAGCATATTCTGGATCCCTCGATGTATTTTGCCAAATTTGTTGGTAAATCTGGTGCTGGAGTGGCATTCTTTTCTGGTGATGCTCAAGAGTCTTCAAATGATCAGTGTTCTGGAGTTCCAATCTATTCTGGTCATACAAGCCATTCTGGATTTTCTGCTACTACTGCTTCAACATCATCTGGATCTCATGTGAATCAGAAAGTTGCTGATGATTATTTGGCTATGTTTTCTTCATTCATGGCATCATATGAAAATTTCATTGGAGGTAAAATACATGATCCTGAGGTAATAGAAGAAAATTTTAGACAGATTGACCCTGTTGATCTGGAAGAAATGAATATACAATGGAATATGGCCATGTTAATGAGACAAGCTAAAGATTTCTTGAAGAGAACTGGGAGAAAATATATTGGTTCAAATAGTCGATCGCGTATGGGTTTTGATAAGAGCAAAGTTAGATGTTACAACTGCCAAGAGTATGGTCACTTTGCTAAGGAGTGTGTGAAACCAAAGGTAGAGTTTGATTCTCAAAAGAAGCAATCTAACTTTCAGCATAATAGGAATCAGCCACATGGTTCATCTGGTAATCAAAATCATGGTCCTTCTGGAAATACAAATCATGCATCTGCATCATCAGCTTTAGTTGCTCAAAATGACAAAAACTATGATTGGGGCATTCATCTGGAAGATTTGGTGGGTGCTGTGAGTCAGGCTTTTGTTGCAGAAATTCATTCAGTAAAACCAGAAGAGTCTACTGATGATGACAGTTCTAGTGATGATTCATGTGATGGTGATAGTGTTCCAAGTGTGGATGGTGAGGAAGAAAGAGAGCAAAGTAGTGATTCTGATGTTGTGACAGAGGTTGCTGAGGAAGAAATTGTTCTTACAGAAAATGCGTCAGTTGGTGAAGATTCAGAAAATATTCCGATAGCCAAAGTATTCATGGCAGACATGTCTGATCCAACTAAGGTAAAAGACTCTGTCTGTCATATATTTTGTTCTAATTGCATTTCTGTTAAAGATAAACTACAAAAAGTCATGGATGATAACACAAATTTGATTTGTGACATGAAATCAACGCATTCAGTTAATCAGAAACTGAAAGATAATGATAAACTATGCATTGATAGAATTGAGTCTTTGAAAAGAGACTTAAATTCTCTTGGGTTAAAATACAAAGAGCAGGGTTATCATCTAGACATGGCTTATGCTAAAATTGAAAAACGAAATGAAGTAGTTGCTCAAAAGAACAAGGAGATTTCGGAAAAAGAATCTGAGGTGGTAAAGTTACATAGAAAGTTGGAACAGTTTGAGAATTCATCTGTAGTGTTGGATTATTTTAATGCTAATGCTGATCCCACAAAAAGGGTAGCTGGTATTGGGTTTGTTCCTCCTCCGTTCAATGCAAATTATGTAGTTGAGCCTGAAATCATTCATGAAAAGGAGATTGATCCCAAGACAGTATTAAAAGTGAATCCAGTGACGGGTGAAGACATGGTGTATGATTCTGATACAGAGGATGAAGTGTTTGATGATTCAAAGGTTGAAGGCATTCCGAAAGAAGTGAAAATTGAGGAACCAAAGGTTGTGAAGCATGTTACTCGGGATAGGTGCATCTTGACAGAACCTGACGAGGTGAAAGTGATTCCAAATAAACTTTCTCCAATCTTACAGTCGAGTGGGTTTGTTGCGGCTGGTTTTCAAAAGGTGAATTCTTCAAATGGTTTTCAAAAGGTGAATTCTTCGAAAGTGCTAAAACAGACTTATGTTCCTAAGAAGCAGGTAAATTGTTCTGAGAATTCATCTGAAGCTTCTTCTTCTGGTGGTTCTTCAAATTCAAGGAAAACATCGTATTTCAGAAGTTATCAAGAAAGACGAGTGTGTTTTCATTGCAATGAGCCTGGTCATATTTTGATTAATTGTCCATCCAAGAACAAGGGTAAAATGAAGACTGTTCCTTCACAACCGAGAGTGGTGAAAATTTTGAAAAGAAAAGATGAAGGAAAATCGTCTTCTAGTTTGGAGAAAGATATGACTGGACGATCTTTTGTTAATTCCCCTGGAATTAAACAACAAAATTCATTGCATACTAAATCTTTGGGATGCAGAGAAAATATTGAGATTCCAAAAGTTGGGATTTCAAAAGATACTTTTCAGGAGGATAAATTGTCTAGACCTCAAAGAAGAAGAAGAAATAGAAAATTAAAGAAAATTTTGGAAACATCTGAATCTGACAATAATATATCAAATAATGTTTTTCAAAATAATAAAAATGGTTCTTCTTTGAAAAGGTCTGATTGTCAAACATCTGTTCCAAAATTGAATGATAAAATTAATTGTACTTTACAAGAAGTTGTTTATTTTGATCAATCGGGTTCCACTTTCTAACTGATTCTCGTTGTTTATGTAGGGACAACCAAGAAGGACTATCAACAATACTTGGTATGTGTATAGTGGTTGCTCTCGACATATGACAGGGAATGTTAGATTACTTGAGGATGTGATTAAAATTGATGGTGGTTATGTCGCTTTTACGGGTAATAACGGCGGGTACATAACAGGCCAGGGAACGTTAAAGAATGACAAAGTAAAATTTGAAAAGGTGAATTATGTTGAGCAGCTGGAACATAATCTTTTAAGCGTATCACAAGTCTGTGACAAGAAGTTTTCGTTCCATTTCAACGATCATGAATGTTATATTCTGAAACCGGGTTTTGTGATTCCTGATGAATGGATTCTTATGAAGGCTCCAAGGAGAAATGACACATATGTCCTTGACATGAGTGTCGCTACTACAACGGATTTAATTCCAACATGTTTACTCTCCAAGGCGTCGGAATCTGATTCAATATTGTGGCACAGTAAGCTAGCTCACATAAACTACAGGAAGATGAACTACATTGTTAGGAATGATCTTGTGCTTGGAGTTCCGAAAATGAAATTCTCAGTTCCTGATGATTGTATTCCGTGCAAGAAGGGGAAGCAAAGAAAGAAATCTCACAAATCGAAGTCGACGAATTCTATCATAACTCCTTTGGAGTTGCTGCATATGGATTTGTTCGGTCCTATTAGTATTAGGAGCATTGGTGGGAAATCGTACTGCTTGGTCGTAACTGATGATTACTCCAGATTTTCATGGGTTAAGTTTCTTTCTTCTAAAGCTGAGACTACTGAGTTAGTACAGTACTTAATTCTGGGTTTGGAGAACTTATTCAATCTGAAAGTCAGAAGAATCAGGAGTGACAATGGCAGCGAATTTAAGAATAGCAAAATTGGCTTATTCTGTCTACAAAAAGGAATTCATCATGAATTCAGTGCGCCATATGTTCCTCAACAAAACGGTGTCGCTGAACAAAAGAACAGGACATTGGTCGAAACTGCTCGCACGATGCTTGCAGATTCTAAGCTTCCAGTCACCTTTTGGGCTGAAGCTGTGAATACTGCGTGTCATGTTTTGAACAGGGTCTTGACCGTAAAGCGACATAACAAGACTTGCTATGAATTGCTAAACAATCGAAAGCCGAATCTGGACTACTTACTACCTTTTGGTAATCCGTGTACCCTACTGAAGTTTAGAGATGTCCCAACAAAATTCAGTGCAAAGGCTATTGAAGGGATTTTTCTGGGGTATGTGGCAAATTAAACTACCAAGAGGGTTTTTAACAAAGAGACACGCCAAGTTGAAGAATGGTTCCATATTGACTGTTCAAATCGGTCTTTACCACAAATGGCGATTGGTCCGGATTGGGCATTTGATTATGAAAACTTATTCAAGTCTTTTCATTTACCGTCTGACATTTCTGATGAAGATGCTGCTGTTATCTATGATTCTTGTCAAGATGCTCAGCACAATGGATTTCTACCAAATGCAGTTCCCAATTCATCTATTCCATCTACTTCTATTCCAGATCCAAATGTTGCTTCTTGTTCGGGTCCGCCAGATTCAGAGAGTGAGGAGGATAATGCTATTTTTCAAGATTCTTCTGCTGGTCCGCTGTTGAGTGATGATCCATTACCTTCAACACAGGCTCAGGGGGAGATTCCAACAAATTTAGACTCAGAAATTCCAATTCCTCACGATTATTCTTATCAATCTGACTCTACTCAAGTTGATGTGTTGCCGGTTCCTGAGGTCGCATCCATCAAGGAACACAAAGATCATCCAGTATCAAATATAATTGGAAATTTACAGGATGGAGTGAAAACTCGTTCTCTTGTTGATAATACTTGTTTGTATACTTGCATTAAAGATTCTGGTGTTCTTGATGATTGCTCACATTCTTGCTTTATTTCACAGGTTGAACCCAAGAATGTAGAGATGGCTTTACATGACAATAACTGGATAGAAGCTATGTAGGAAGAACTAGCTCAATTTGACAAACTGAAGGTTTGGAATCTTGTTGATTTACCAAATGGTGCGTATCCGATAGGAACAAAATGGGTGTTTAAATGTAAAAAGGACGATCGAGGTGTCGTGGTACGTAATAAGGCAAGATTAGTTGTACAGGGCTTCAATCAACAAGAAGGAATTGATTACACCGAAGTTTATGCGCCGGTTGCAAGGCTTGAAGATATAAGGCTATTTCTAGCTTTTGCTTCCTTTAAAGGTTTTAAGGTGTTTCAATTAGACGTCAACAGTGTATTTTTATATGGAAAGGTAAAGGAGGAAGTCTATGTGTGTCAGCCGTCGGGGTTTGAAGATCCACTGAATCCGAACATGGTTTTCAAGCTAGATAAGGCCCTCTATGGTCTTCATCAGGCTCCTCGTGCGTGGTATGAGACTTTATCTACACACCTTTTGGCGAATGACTTTGTTCGTGGAAAGATAGACTCGACCTTATTCATAAAGAAATCAGGGGGAGATTACCTACTGGTACAGATTTTTGTGGATGATATTATATTTGGCTCGACAAATGAAGGGTTGTGCAAAGATTTTGAGGGTGTTATGAAGTCAAAATTTGAAATGTCTGCGATGGGAGAGTTATCGTTTTTCTTAGGTTTACAAGTAAATCAAAAGGAAGATGGTTTCTTTATTCATCAGTCCAAGTATGTCAAAGACATCTTGAGCCGGTTCAAGATGGAGGACTGTACTTCATACGATACTCCAATTCCGGTCAATCATAAGTTAAACTCTGACCCGGAAGGAAAAGATGTGGACTGTCGACTTTACAGAGCTATGATTGGATCCCTCATGTACTTAACTGCTTCAAGGCCGGATATAATGTTCGCCGTGTGTATCTGTTCCAGATTTCAGGCAAAGCCAAAACAATCTCACTTAATTGCTGTGAAAAGAATCTTTCGGTATTTAAAAGGAAAACAACGTTTAGGGCTATGGTATCCTCATGGTTCAAACTTTGATTTCAATGCTTATACTGATTCTGATTTTGGTGGTTGTTGTCTGGACAGGAAATCTACAACAGGTGGTTGCCAGTTCTTAGGTAATCGACTTGTATCCTGGCAATGCAAAAAGCAAACCACAGTCTCGATTTCAACATGCGAAGCAGAATACATCGCTGCTACAAGTTGCTGTTCACAGATCCTGTGGATACAACAACAATTGAGAGATTACGGTTTGAATTTCACAGGAACCCCAATGTTTATTGATAACAATGCTACTATGTCAATAACGAATAATCCTGTTAAACATAGTAAAACTAAGCACATCGAAATTCGATATCATTTTATTCGTGATTGTGCAGAGAAAAGGTTGATTGAGCTGGTCAAGGTACACACTGAAGATAATTTTACTGATTTGTTTACTAAGGCTTTTGATCGTACCAGGTTTGAATTCCTAATTAAAATGATTAGTATGATCAATCCCGAATAAATTTTTTTTTTTCAAAATCAGAATTTCATGGAAAATTTTTCTTTTAGGTTCTTTTATTGCTTTATTACATTTCTGAAGTTACATTTTCAGTCAAAAAGTCAAAACAAATTGAAAAATATAAAATTTGACATCATTTGAGGTTAGAGAAGAAATGATAGTACATCAGTGATTAGTTCATTTCACACGACCTTAGTAGACTTTGATATATGAATGATTAATATAAGTTGATCTGATCTAAATTTCAAAGTCTGCATATATAAGAAATGATAGTGTTATGAATGTTCTATTCTTGATAATTTGTTTTATAATTTGTGTATAAAATTTGAAACTTGAATTGTCAATAGGCTAAAAGCGTTTTGAAACTAATAGTAGTGTGAAAATTAAATATAATATGATTACATCTGTGATTTAAACCCATTTTATGCCTGGGTGTGTGTGTTAAAAGATCACTATCAGATAAAGAATATTAGCTTTTAATACAGATTTTCCTATGAGATCAGTTTCGGGTTATGTCCTTAGCACTATTCATTCGATTTGCTTCAGTGCCCATGTCCCGAAAAGCATGCAATTTGAAGTATAATCAAGATATGTACTTGACAACATCTGTCAAACATATACTAGCCCTTGGATCATATTGATATATCATCTTTACTGATTCCATTGAATTCATAATCCAGATAACAGTTGGATCCACGTACCTGAATCTTATGATTCCACAAATATAAGCCAAAACATTGAATCATTCGATTCTGAATCTCATTGATTCCTATACAATCCAATTTGGATTCCGCTATGCATGTGCTAAGTGATGTCTCCTCATTCTGAATATTCAGATAATTTTTAATAAAATCTTATATATGTCTTGAAGATAGTGCATTTATTTTTTATTTGGCATATATGTGGGGTGCACAATGTTTATCATCTAAATGGTACTAAACCACATGAATTTGGAGAATAAACGCTTATAGTTTCAAATAATATAATATTGACAATTTTAAGAATTCAGGTTTTATATTTCAAATTCGGTATAAATAAAAGAGCATTTTATAACCTGATCTTATTTACTTTGAAATTTATCGCGTATCATTTCAAATATTATTCAAATTGAATGAGTTTCAAAATGAAAAAGATGCAATATGCACAAAATTGAGTTGAATGGTCTCTTACTATAGGTTACCCTGTGTTACTGATAATATGTGTGATGAATTAATTGAATACTGATATGATCTTCTTGCTCATGATGTTCAAACCAAAAATATGTCATTTCAGTTTGTACAGAGAAAAACCAAAAATATATGATTCAGTTTGTACAGAGAAAAACCAAAAATATGTGATTCAGTTTGTACAGAGAAAAATAAAAAATATGTGTTTCCGTCTGTATAGATAAAATTCAAAAAGATTTTATTTTTTCTTTCCATGAAAATTCTAAACTTTTATTAAAATTGTTCGGGATTGGATCAAATATGTGTTGCTGACGGAAGTTCAAGATTTGAAAGGTTGAAGTTGGTAAAATTTGTGTTCAAGGCAAAAAGGTTGGAAAAGTAATTAAGTTCGCCTGTGAACAGTGAAGCGAACTTAATATGTTCGCTTAAATCGGTGAAGCGAACTTAACTTTCAGTCTATGGTGAAGCGAACTTAAGGGTGAAGCGAACTTATCTTGTTCGCCGAAGGCTTGTTAAGCGAACTTAACAAGTTCGCTTAATTAAGCGAACTTAACCTGAATAAGTGTTGAATCAGGCGAACTTGTCTCATCGTCGTCTTCCTCAGAACAAGCGAACTTGCCAGCGAACTTGCCCAAATTTCTCAAAAATTTTAATTTGTGTTGTGAGTGCTAATTTCTGTTTGCATCTTGATCGAAATTGACGTGCGAATCTAACGAAGGTATTTTAGTTGGATTTCATCCGCTAAATTGAGTGTATTTGAAGGATTTGGTTTCGGTTTTTAGTCGGACTGTTACAAGACGGGTTTTGACCTAATTTTTTACCCAAATGTAAAATTGATCCTTATTTTTAATTGTCATGTGATATTCGATCGCTTGTAAATGGTTATTTCATGATTTGATATCGATTTGCCGGAAATGTGAAATCTCAGTGTTTGAATTTGAAATGTCTCAGGTTCAAGCGAACTTGTTCCAAGCGAACTTGTTCCAAGCGAACTTGTCAGGCGAACTTAATAAGTTCGCCTCTTGCACTACTAAGCGAACTTATTAAGTTTGCCTAGGGGTCAGAAGTGAAAAGGACTTGGTATTTTTTGTGTGTTTGAAATTTTTTTTGTTTGAAATTTTTTTAAATTTTTGTGTATTGTTTTGTTTGTGTGTTTTATTAAATGTGTATCTTATATGTGTACGTATTCTAATATTTGTTAAGTTGTCCAATATTTTCACAGATGGCTCGTCGTGTCGAATACAAGCATAATCAAGTGGCGTTGTTAGATCCAAATTTGCCTGAAGCAGTTCACTATCAGGGCATTATCAATTTTCTGAATAGATCAAGACTACATGTTGCATTATCTGCAGATCCTTATATTAGCTTGGTGTACATCCAACAATTCTGGGATACTGTACATCAAGATATTGATGTGGAACCACATGTTCTTCATGCAACAGTTAATAATATCGAGATTGCAATTTCAGAAGAGGCAATTCGGGCTGCTCTAGTTTTGGGAGGCAATGCTGAAGATCCAATATCTTATCCCAATACTCTTATTATGGGTTGTTTTCAAAGGATGGGATATCGTGGAAGAAAAAATGATACACAAGCTAGGAAAGGTGGATTAGTGGGAGAATGGAGGTACTTTATGCACGTGATTATACAATGCATTTCTCTGTGAAAGGCTGGTACTGATGGCTTGAAGATGGCTCTTTAAAAAGCAATGGTGGCTTTAACTTTGAATAAAAGATTCAACTTTCCACTTTATTTTTATCGGGAGATGGTAATGCAGATAAATCCGGCTGAAGGTCAAGGTTTCTTGATGTATCCACGATTCATTCAAATGATACTCAATCATCTTATTCCGGATCTTCCACAACATGCCATACGATTGACTTTGACTCCGATGTCAAAACGTATCTTAACAGATTGTACAAAGGTGAAAAAGCAAAATGTTGCGTTGATTCCAGTTAATACTCCACTGTTTGGGCACTTAATCAATCCTGATTATGTTGCACCACCTAATGATAATTGGTTTCATCCCAATGAACTTGCTCAAGTTCAGGGAGTTAATGTTCAACCTCAACAACAACCATAGCAACAACCACAACAACAACCACAACAACCTGCCCAACAACCACAAATACAAGTTCCTATACAACCACAAATTCCTATTCCTGAACAAGTTCCTATTCCCTAAGCTGCAGTCAATATTCCTATTCAGGAACCAGTTCAAGAAGAGGTCGTTCATGATCCTAATCAAGATCTAGGCATGAACATGGATGATTTTGTTGATGAAGCTGTGAACTCGCCCATTCATGAACAAGAAGGGAATGTGGTGACAGACGCTGAGTCTAGTTCCAGTTCAAGTGATACAACATCATCTGATGATGACAGCACTGATTCTGATGAATCTAGAGATTTTTCTCCAGGTCATTATGAACGGTTGGCTGCTATTCCACTGGCTAATGCGGGAAAATGCATTAAATCTCAAGCCAGACGACCACGACGCAAGTCTATTCGGGATCCTCCTTCCGGATCAGTACTTGGAAAAAGATCGTTGGTAGATGAAAGTTCTGACACTGACAGTGACTTTAATCCAGAGCCTTCACGACAAAAGTTAATGTCTGCATCAATTGCAGCTGCACAATCTTTTCAAGGAGTTGAGGATGCAAATTTTGTTGCTTCTCTGATCATTACTACACCAAGATCTAAGGATCCATCTCCTGTTCCTACAGAGATTCCTACTACTTCGGGTCCTTCTATTCCACAATCCACAGCTGGTTCATCAAAGCCTTCTGATTCTGACAGGATAACTTTTCTTGAATCTCAAGTGCTATCTCTACAAACACAGGTTAACTCTCTTATGTCTATTGATTCTCAACGACAGCCGGTGATTCAGACTCAAGCTCAACAGATTGCTGATATGCAAGTCTTAGTGTCCAAACTCGTTAAGCGTCTTGACGCTCAGGGGAGTTGAGGACACCTGCTACTTGTCACACAGAGTCAATTCAAAGACGTGATGATGAAGACAATGATCCTGCTGGAAATATTGAGGGTGATCGTCAATACATTGACGCTAATCCTATATCTAGAGTTCAGGGGGAGTCGACATCACAATCTCTTGAAGGAAACAAAGACAAAGATACTTCTGGTACTAATGAAGAAGAAATTCTGTTATTAGAATTCTTTCAAGATTCAGAAGAAGAGAATGCTGAAAAGATTGAATGTCTTGATGACATTGACGAGTTATTCAATGACATGGAAGATGATATGTCAGACACTGAGATAGAAGAAGGAGAAATAGTAGAGCTTGAAATAGAAAAAGATAAAGAAAGTGTTACCTATGAAGGTTGTGACGGTCTTAAGGTACCCTATAACTTCATCCAAGAGGATGTTGTTCCTGAGTTCTCTTATGATGGAATAACTGACTCTATGGACTCTATTGAAGACGTCACATTGCCTGATGATACAGCTGAGTCAAAGATGGATACTGATGATGAGAATCTTCAATTCAATAAGGGTGCTGAAACTGAAACTACTCACACTGAGTCTCTGAAGATTAATGAAGAACCTGTGATGTTCAGAGATACATGAATGACACGAGAACAGTGGAGAGAAGTTGTAAACAGTTGGATGAAGGTGCTACCCAAGTCTCCAGCACAACTTGCTCAGAAAGAGAAATATGTGAATAAAGAGCAGTGTGTAGGAAGGATCATTTGTTGGTTCTATGATGGTGAATCAAAATTGTTTGTAATCAAACGATCAGACGGTGTTCAATACTTAAAGCCAAGGATCAAATATTTCAATACCTTGCCGAGGTGTGAAATAAATGGTCTAGCTTCAAAGCCACTCATAAATAGATCGAAGAATGGTTTGGCTGATGTGATAGCAAACCTGATAAAGAAAGAAGGTAGTTCGGGTAAGTATGAACGGCTGAAACCACAGAAGGGAAAAAGAGTGAAGATTACAGATCTTAAGACTGGGAAAGTAACCTGGAGATACAAGTATAGACCAGTGCGTGCTATTCACAAGATACCATTAAAGAATATTCCTCAAGACTTTCTTGGGAATATGAAATGGTGGTATGTTGATGTTAAAACTGGTGAAGCAAGGGTTGAAGATAAAGATAATAAGGTCATTGTGTGTTTCTATGACGCAATGAATCTTATTAATTTTTCAAAGAAAGATCAGAGGATACTGCGAAAGAATGAGATCATGTATACTGATGAATGGAGAGAACAAGGTCTACAGTATAAAAGAGTTTTGGAGATATGTAGAAGATACGGTGTGCATGCTGGAAGCAGACTACCAGACAACTGGAAGAGTTCAAGATAAAGACTGAAGACAGAAGATCAAGCTATTGTCAAGGGGGAGTCTGTTAGGACATAGATTTGTAATGACAAAAGCTTGTAATAGTTAGATTTTATGTCTTTATGTTTTTGGTATGTAATTGTTTAAAAGTTGCTAAGTGTTTAACTAGTGAGCCTAGAGGCGAACTTGTTAAGTTCGCCTGGTCTATCAGAGGCGAACTTAATAAGTTCGCTTAGGTATAACTGAGGCGAACTTGTTAAGTTCGCTTGGTCTGTTGGAGGCGAACTTAACAAGTTCGCTTACAGCAGGTGTGTTTCTATATATATGTGTTACAGAGTCATTAGAACAGATCGATCTAAGGAGAGAAAAACTTGTCTGATTGAGTCTGTAACCACAGTGATTTGGAATATAACAAGAAGTTTATTTACGCGTGTTGTTTTGAGTTGTCAATTAGTATACAAACGTTAATACGAAGGATTCCGCACTTCATGTTATAGAAACGTCATATCACGAGTTCGATCAGTAGTTGAGTTACCTTGACCTACAAGGCCCAACAACGTCACTTCCTATCTGAATTGATTAGTTAAATACACATCAGACCAATACCGACTCTAACGGTTTAACCCTTCTAAACATACTAACTTTACTTAACCAACCTGATGCCTGTGCGCAGGGACTTGTTCTTGCGCACTTAATAAGTGCACAGACTTTGCTTCATGCGTACTTGATAAATACGCAGTACCTGCTTCATGCGTACTTGATAAGTACGCATGACCCTCTTCATGCGTACTTGATAAATACGCAGGATCCTCTTCTTGCGTACTTGGTAAGTACGCAGGATCATCTTCATGCGTACTTGATAAGTACGCACGAACTGCTTCTTCGCAAAAACCCAAACTTTCGCCTTCGGGTCTGATCATGTCAAGATCCCGAACTTGTTTACTTCAAAACATTTGCTTTCCATTAAGGAACTCAAATCTATGTTTATCTTTCAGTTTTATCCGTTAAAACGTTACCTTTTCACCCAAAACCCAAAAACGAACAAAAACTCAGATTTAGGCCCGATCGTTACTTGAATCTAGTTTCTGATCTGGAGGTTCTTCTCACGAGCTATGGAGCAACACACTTCTCAAATCTCGGGTCGATCCGCCAACTTTACCTCTCTACAGTTTCTCTCACTAGAAGTTGTAAATGAGAGAAATGGTGGAGGTCTAAGCTATTTATAGGGGAGGCTCCCCTTCCAGCCCGCCGGCCCATCCGGCCCGACCCGACATGCCTCGTTTGTTTATTCCGTTATTTTAACTGTCGTTTTATTTTTGGGATGTTACGTCAACCACCGGTTTTTGAAGATCCAGCTCATCCATTTCAGGTGTATAAGCTTGATAAGGCATTGTACGGGTTACATCAAGCGCCTCGTGCGTGGTATGAAACCTTGTCAACACCTATTACATCGAATGACTTTGTTCGTGGAATAATTGAAAAGACTTTATTTCTAAAGAAATTTGGTGCTGATTTGTTAATTGTACAAGTTTATGTTGTTGACATTATCTACGGTTCAACGAATGAAGCTCTTTACAAGAATTTTGAAGTCATGAAATAGAAATTCGAAGTGAGCTTAATGGGAAAAATGCAGTTCTTTCTGGGGTTACAAGTTGAACAGTTTGATGCTGGGATTCTTATTCATCAGGCTAAATATGTGAAAGATATTCTAACAAAGTTCAAAATGAATGACTCCAATCCGCTTCAACACCAATTTCTCCCCATGAACATCTCAATGTGGATTTTTCTGGAGTTGAAGTTAATCAAAAGATGTATTGGTTAATTATTGGCTCGTTGATGTATCTGACTGCAAGTCGACCGGATATCATGTTTGTTGTTTGCTCCTGTGCCAGATATCAGGCAGCTCCAAAGGAATCTCATGAATCGGCTATTAAACGAATATTTCGATATCTTAAGGGTCGAGTAAATCTAGGTTTATGGTACCGTTCTGATTCTGAATTTAACTTTTTTGCTTATACTGACAGCGATTATGGAGGTTGTGACTTAGACAGGAAGTCAACATCAGGCGGATGTCAATTTTTGGGGGAGAGACTTGTTTCTTGGCAGTGTAAGAAACAAATGAATGCATCCACATCAACTGCTGAAGCTGAGTATACTGCTGCCTCGAGCCGTTGTTCACAAGTAATCTGGATTCAACATCAAATGCTTGATTTTGGAGTGAATTTCCTGGAAACTGAGTTTTTATGACAACGAGGCAGTGCTCGGAATAGTCAAAAATCCCATTCATCACTCAAAAACAAAGCACATTGCAATCAGGTTACATTTCATTCGTGATTGTTTTGAGAACGGTCTGATTAAAGTGGTCCATGTCGATACCCTAGAGCAAAAAGCCGATATTTTTACAAAAGTCTTTTCAACTGATCGGTTTAACTCTTTGGTTGAGATGTTGGGGATGATTTCTTTTTTTTTTAAAGGGATTTTGAGAATAATAAATTGTCCATATTTGAAATGAAAGACCTCAGAAATTTGTTCCTCAAAAAGATTTTCTTTTAAGTGTTAAAATTATGTTGTTTATGCTTTATATGTGTGTTAGCTTAATAAATGTTTGTGTCAGTATAGTAGAGTATATGTTTGTTCTTATATTGTCATACGAAATAAATAAAGTCACATCACAATTTTAGGGGGAGAATAAAAGAAAAAGAAAAATATGCTGAATTTGCTGAATAAAAGAAAAAGAAAAATATGCTGAATATGCTGAGTTTATTTGATTCTAAGTGTTTGAAATAAATTCTCCTGATTCTCCATGATAAAAAAATGATGAAGTATGTGACTGTGTGACTATGTGAAGTATATGACTATGTGATTAAAGTTGAAAGTAAGAAAAGGCTGAAAATAAAAAATTGTGTGTCTGATTGATGTATATATAGAAAATGATAGTACAAGTGTGTCCTGAGCTTATGCATGAATTGGATATGATAGTGACATCGGTTATAATTTTTGATGTGTTGGTAGGCTCTGCATATGTAAATTAGGCGATATTTGTGTGATTAACTAAATTGCAATCTTAGTGTTATCCTCATCGAATATCGGTAATTTCATGCCATGAGACAAGGATCTTGATGGGTTTTTAGCACAATTTGTTTACTCTATTGACTATAGCCATCAAATATACGATTTAGAGTTAAACACCTTTATACAACTGATGGTTTTGGTGAAAATCTATGATGGAAACCAGGAAGTCAGTCTATTTAACCCTTTGAATCATTCGTGATTTCAATTGACATATCCAACATCCTATGGATATCCGCATACCCGAATCAAAACTGATTCAAATTGTTCATCATCAAAATATCACATCTATATTCCTTCACCTGAATCAAATATGACTTTTGTGACAATCAGGACTTTTAGGGATAACCCCGTTAGCAATCTAGTTAATTATTCCATTAAATCCTAACCCAGTTAATCTAATCTTGAATCCTAGGGATTTATTCTATCATTTCTTAATTTCAAACTGCTCTCAAACTGCAGGGACTAGTTCTTCCATGTCACAAAAACCGAATTTGGACTTTACAAAGTCAAAATCATATTCCTGTTGACTTGTGCTAGTCAAACTAACCAAGCTCTAACCCCAATCCTAACTATAAGGACCATTCCTGGCAATTCTTAAACTCAGATTCATGAAACTACAGGGACTGATCTTGTCATTACCAATTTCTTGATTTTGTTTGACTTTCAGAAGTCAAACTCGCAGGATTATCCAAATTCAAACTTTATAAATGAATTTCGTTTGAATCCATAACTGAAATAGGTGTTAATGACATTCACGACATCATTGAACCTTTAATCATCGTCATCAATTATAATTAAACCCAATTATTGTGTAATTATATCGTAACCGTCGACCGGTAATGAATATCTATCAAATTCGGGCTATTCGATCACGATTGTCGCAAGAGAACACTCTGCACACACTAAACGATCATCTTTGAAGCTTCTGTGCAACCCAATTCGATCAGAGAAGAAGTTACAGTCACCGGAGATCAAGTTCTTCACAGTCGGCACCTGTTTTAGTCGAACTCCATCAATCTGATACTATTTCAGGTAATTGAATACACCTACAGCTTTGTTTCCATCTCTTATATGAAAGCCCTAACCTAATTAGGGTTTACATTATCGAATTCCACTCAAGCCAGATTCTAGGGTTCATCGTAAACCAGTTTAATCGAGCTATACCCTAGACTCTGTTTAAATCCAATTAATACCCTAGACTCCGTTTTTCATTCCGTGTCATTGTCGCAATTCCCATTTTATCCCTAATTGTTATGTTGTAATTCTAGGGCATCCGTGACCTGTTTCATGCTAACGTTTGAGATTCCAACCTCGTACTTGTGTGATTACTACCTACGCAACGCAAGTGAGTTTTCACGGCCCCTTTTACTGTTTTATCTTGGGGGAGAAAATATGTCGCAAACTATTTTTGGAATATTGTATTCATATGTTATCAATGTTAAAGCTAAGCGTAACACGCTATCACTGAAAGTCCTCAACACACATCGAACCGTTAATATGGATCTTAGCGAGTTAATGTTTAGTAGTACTACTGGGTTTGACAAATCCCACCCACGTTAGTCGCGCTAACTCGATTAGAGATCGAACGGGTGAAATGTTAGCCTACTCACATCGTCGGGGTTGATAGACCTGACAGGAGGCAAAAAAACAAACAGTCAGCTTCGGTTGCGAGCGCTTAAGTTAAACATGAACGTAGGTTAGCTACCTATAGATACATATTGAATGATCAATAATCTGGTAAACGTTTATTTATATACTGAAACCTGTGAACTAACCAACCTCGTGTTAACATCTTTTCTTACATGTTTTCTCAGGTCGCTAAGATAAGGCACATGTGCACATATAGGACATGCATGAGATTCTCCTATTGATTGATGTTTTATTAAATTGTTTGGACATTGTTTTGAATTATGTTTGGTTTGGACTTTGGACTTTTGGGCGCGTGTGTTTTGCGCATTTACTTTTCTTTACGCTTCCGCATTAAACTCTGATTAATATGGTATTTTCATTTGAGTCCCATGTAGAGTCGTTCGATGTAAATAATGACTGAGATCTTGGTTTGTCACTTCCCAATACGGTAAAACTCCGTTAGTTGAAATTGGGGGTGTGGAAATTATTGACATATTTCATCTCATATGTATCAACATGATTCAATGCTCATTTCATCAGAAACCAAGACAAAAGGAATCAAATGATTCAGAATCAAAAAGATTCATAATCAAATCCATTTGAATTACTTTTTCTGTTCGAATAACGCTACCCTCATGTTGGTGATTGGACTATGTTTTGGTGAAACTTTGTGTTGCGTATTAGTTCAATCCATCTCGATGTTTGGATACACTTTGTATTGATAAATCTTACCTTAAATGTCACACAGTATCTGCTGAAATATGATGTTTGAGTTTAAGCTAAAAAATATACTGGCAATCAAGGTTGAACTGTTGAGATCCTGATTTGATATGTAGTGTAGTTAAGACAGTATACATTTATGATCCTATGTCAGTTCAGTTCAACAAAAGAAAAAAGAAAAATAAAAAATAAAATAACGTGTTGAAATATGTCTGAGAAAAAAGGTCAAAAAGAAAATAGTTGAAATAAATGAATAAAAATGAATTTTGTCATGTGTTTAACTGTTTTCTATGTTTCAAAATGTATAATATGTCATTTTTGATAAAAATCAGGTTGCAAGTGTATATTCGTTCTCGTTATGATTGTGAAAAATAGTAAAAATTTTATTCAACAGGTCTTAATGATGTCAAAATGGATTTAATATATATATAAATATATATATATATAGGAGAGGGATCAAGAGAAACCACAAAGTTAGGCGAAAACAGAGAAAACCACATCATTTCAGGCAATTTTTTTATTTACGTATACGTATCAAAAAACAATTTTTTTTATTTACGTATACGTAACATTATGTGTAAAAATATTTTTTGGTAAAAATGTTTAATATTACATTGATACTCTTTTAAATAAACAAAAACAAAATAAAATAAAAATAAATATTATTATATAATTGGGTAAATTGATTTTTTTAGTGGTTTTCTCGATTTTCGCCTAACTTGTGGTTTTCTCTGGAACCCTTCCCTATATATATATATATAATATAAAATAAAGTTGGTTTGTAAATTTTCAAAATTCAATAAAGTTTGTAGTTTTCGGTCGAAATCTCTTGACCGAAAAACATCATCCCAGAGGGTTTTCTATTAAAAAAGTCTATACCGAAGTTTTCAGTCAAAATTGAAAAGCTTATAAATTCAAGAATTTTCGATTGAAAAGTTTTTCCCACTTTATTTTCTCTCGACTGTTGTCGTTCAAATTAAAACGTGTTTTTATAAGTTCGAAGAATTCGTGCGAAAAAGTGTTGGATTGTGACGACATCGTGATTCTCAGTCGTTTTCGATCATCTATGTATGTTCTCTTGATTCGTAGAGGTTGATAGGATAGATCCAAAGCCTTAGTTTAGTTTGAATGTTTGAATATTTGAATTGCCCGAAAACTAGGATGAATGGATCGAAAAGTCTAATGAATGATCCGAAAAGTGTTTCGGATGGAAATGAAGAGTAAAGTCTGATTCATCCGAAATGTGTTTTCGATCGAAAAGTCAGTAATTGAAATTTTTTTAAAATCATAGTTTTCGATTGAAAAATCATGATTGGTTATTGATAGTAATTAGGAAAGTTTTCGATCGAAAAGTTGAAAGTTGATAAAATTCTATGTTTTTGATCAAAGAGGTAACTCAGAGTTTTCGATCGAAAAGGTGTTATACTGATAAAGAGTTTTCGATCGAAAAGTTCAAAGTTATGGGATTTCAACTTTTTTGATAAAAGGGGTTTTGAAAGTTTTCGGTCAAAAAAGCTGTATATAAGGATGTTTTCGATCGAAATGTCAAAAGTTTAAGAGTTTTTTCAGAAATTTTCTAACTTGTATTTTTTCTTTACAAATATGAATAGGTTGAAATTTGAGCCTAAGCACAACATTTGTGCGTGGTTAACAAAAAAAACAAAGAAAGCACGTGGTTATGATGAGATTGTATGGTTCCTGACAAACTCAAGAATTCATACTGCAATATCTACACAAGTTCGTGTGTTTGAGAAACATGTTAGAGAATTTTGGGACAACGTAGAATACAAACATGTTAATAAAGAAATCTGGATAGAGAGCACGGTTGGTGGAAACAAGATCAAGGTTACTAAACAAGTAATAAGAGAAGTTTTAAACTTCAGAGATGCAGCTGATTTTCCATACAAAATCAATCATATTGCAGTCTCAGGGATCATTATGACTATGGACTATGAAGGAACCTTTCTAACAAGACAAGTCACTAAAACTATGTTTGGGAAATAATGGAGGTATCTGGTTCATGTTCTGATACATTGTATGAGTCCCAGAATGTCTGCTTTTGATCAAATAGGTGAAGTATTCAGCAGAGCGTTGGTTTGTCTGGCAACTCACAGAAGGTTTAACTTTTCAAGAATGATATTTGAAGCAATGATCAGTAACTTTGTGGGACCAAGGCAGAATTACAAGTTCTTAATGTACCCAAGATTTGTACAAATGATCATCAACACCTTGCTGCCAAATCTTGAAAATGATGGTGTTGAACTACCGTTAGATTCAATGCAAGAAGTTATATTCAGCAGCATGAACAACATAAAGAAGACAAGTATGTTTAGTGGTACTGTGACACCACTATTTCCTAACAGGCTGGAAGAGAATCTTGATCCAGATTTCAATCTTGAAGATGAAATAGATGATTTAATGGCTGAAGATATTGAAGATGGAGTTGATAGTGATGGTGATGCTAACGATCAAGGAAATGATGATGATCAAGGGAATGATGACGATCAAGGTAACGATGGTGGTCAACGTAATTTCTTACCTGAAATCCAGTGAGACGTTCAAATACAAGTTGAAGAACCAAGGATTGATACTCATATGAGAGAATATGAAGCAACTAATGAGAATATTGAAGAGAATAGGGTTCTTGAAGCTAATGATGAAGTAAATGAACCTATGCTAAGTTATACAGAAGAGTTCATTGCTGAAAATGAAGACACATTAAGTGTTATTACAGAAGTTCTTGAAGTTCCTGAAGTTCAAGTAACACCAGCTGCAACAACCCTATCTAGAAAGAGAAAAGAGACTGAAAAGACAAAGACCGTACCTTCTAGACCTCCTCCGTCTAAGGGTATCGTGTTTACTGATCCAGAGTTAAAAAAGAAAAGGAAAACAAGAACAACACTTGATAAAGGCGAGGGAAAGGATAAAGAAGTACCTGAAAAGCACAAGTCTAAAAGATCAAGAGGTTATGTCACACCCCAACCGATGGCGGAATCATCGAGGCGGACAATGGAATGATTGTTCATAAGCACATGATCTACTAAGGTTGCATAATTCATTAATAAGATTTAAGTACCAAATATCCAATTACAATTCCAGTTACCACACCCTATTCTAGAATATTACACATAATTATTTTACTAGGTCCAAAAGCCTTATGTGTAGCACCTTCAAACATATAGTCACACAATCACATATCTTCACCTGAAACGTAATCCAAAACAAGTGTCAACTACGAGAGTTGGTGAGTTTACATATGGTTAAATATAATAAAAGTTTAATTTAAAACGTTTATACAATTCATGGTTTGACATGGTAAGACACGGCATAATGTGGAGGATTCACTATGTGTATACCAAATGTAAGTATGTAGATATAAGCATATAGGTTTAACGTGATAGGCATGGAATCAAGACTATGTGGGTCACACACAGTTTAAAACCACCCTAAAAGTATCCAAAGCATGCAAGTATGTATAAGCACAAAGGTTTAACGTGATAGGAATGGAATCAAGACTATGTGGGTCACACACAGTTTAAAACCACCCTAAAAGTATCCATAGCATAACAAGTGACCATGCACAAAAGCACAATAATCTATGCATGTAAACACAAGTTGAATTGTATGTAAGTATGCACAGATTACGTCTCACCCCAAAATGTATAAAAATGTAAATAGGGGGTATGTAACTCACCTTGCAAGCGGGTATTTTTCCACGCGTGTAGGTGATAAAGATGTTGAAATCTAAGCACGTTGAAACCCTATGTAGATAAATGGGTATTATTGTATGTTTACATGCGCGTATTAGTATTTAATTGTGTATAGGTTTGTAATAACATTTCTTAGTGTTATTTGCATAAAAGTTGGTCCAGATTTACTTGAAATTACTGATTTGATCGAAACTGTTTATAGTTGTGACAGGTATCGAAACTGTGTTCAAACGAAACTTCTAGTTTCGATTGACCATTTACAAGTGATACACAGAACTGTCGAAACTACTATCTATCGAAACTACTAGTTTCGATTGATCATTTATAAGTGATACACAGGCTGTCGAAACTACCATCTATCGAAACTACTAGTTTCGATTGATCATTTATAAGTGATACACAGGCTGTCGAAACTACCATCTATCGAAACTACCATCTATCGAAACTACTAGTTTCGATTGACCATTTACTCAATCGAAACTAAGTAGTTTCGATGGCCCAGACTTTAGAAAATAAAACAGTAATTTTTCAGAACAATATTTTGTCCGGTAATCGATGGTTTGGAGTCGTGACTTCGATTGGTTCAGCTTGCCTTATGATAACAGAAGGTAAAGAAACAAAGTTGAGGATTCTTACGTGGTCGCAAATGGACCGGACGGCAGAGTCTTAAATCCGAGAATGTCCAGAATGAGAATCGAGCTTCTGGATGGGATTAGCCTCTACAACTTTGGTCACAGCTTCACACAGAGATGGCGATTGTAATGGTGCTTTCAATTTGGAGTGAGATTGGGTGGAAGAGGGGTAGCGAGCTCGTGCAGGTCCGTCTATGGCTATTTATAGCCGAGTTCGTTTCTTGTGACAAAGCGTGCAATTGGGCACGTCCCGACACTCGCATGGACGAGACAAAGCTAACGAGCTATTAAATACGCGTGGGGGTTGACTGTCGGGCTCGAATTCGAGGCGTGGGTTCTCGGCCACCAACAAGATCAGGCAATTCGTATGTTGGGGAGACCAATTGGTCGGGGCCTTTTGTTCGCATGGAGAAGACGAGCTCAGGGACGTCTGTAGCGGCTGTCGAGGTGCAGGGAACAGCCCTGTCGGGGTGTTCGCCGGAAACTATCTCGGACCGCCGGACAATGTAGGGGATAACCGGAATTGTGAAAAGGGTTTTGGCAGATTTAGTCCCTGAAGTTTGGCTTTGATTTAATTTAGTCCCTGAGATAATTACGGATGGGTCCTTATAGTTTGGTTTGTCCATGTTTAGTCCTTTAACCGGTTTTTAACTTAAAACCTTCTAGTTTAAAAAGTTTCAAAACAACCCCTTAACTTTTATAAAAATAATTAGTTTAATTTCTTTTAAAATTTTAAATATATTTTATAAACTTATATTATTATTATTGTTATAAATAATTTTTATAAAAGTTAGTTATCTTATTTAAATAGGTTATTTTATTAAATTTGAAACTTTTAAATTAAAATTTTATATAAGTTTAAAACGTATTTATTATTTTTTTTTAATTATTTTAAATCCAATAAATAAAAATAAATATATATTTTGTACAAAATTAAACAAAACACTTGCATTTCATTTAGTTGAAAATGATTACATGATATATATTACAAATGGGTGAACAAAAATCCGGAATGTCACAGTCTCCCCATGTTAAAGGAATTTCGCCCCGAAATTCGATTTACGAAGGTTATGGAAGCGGGAAAGAGATGCCAAAGGACTTAAAATGGAATTACTTCACATGAGAAAGATTCAGCGGGGAAATAGCGTATGATAACGGGTGACGGTGCTAATTCGAGTCGAGTTGTCAATTTGTTGGTCTAATAGTATAATGAGATTTATGCATACAATTTTTCATACAGCGCATGAATGTAAACTACTAGAAACCAAATTTAACAATATTGGTGCTAATCACCTTGTGACATGGCATTTTCCTTTAAAACTCCACCCCACGGGTGTTCTTATTTTCAAAGTTTGCAAAAACATTTTCAAAAACCGGTCCTCCTCCTAGTACTTATACATGGTTTATACTCGTTATATCAAGTGGGTTTATGTATAGGGTGTACCAGCGGCTAACCCACCACCCCTTTGATATACCGGGGTTTCCCCGTGCATAATTACTAGGATTTAGATCATTTTAATTAAATCACCTTTCTCAATTGAAAATTGTACAATGAAATGCATACAATTTGTAAACGTTATCACGTCTATGAGTGGTTTTATAGCACAAATATGTCTAACAATTCAAGAACCGATCCTCTTCCTAGTACTTATGTATGGTTTATACTCGTTATATCAAGTGGGTTTATGTATAGGGTGTACCAGCGGCTAACCCACCACCCCTTTGATATACCGGGGATTCCCCGTGCATAATTACTAGGGTTTAGAACTTCAACAATTCAAGTAAACTTTAACAGAGCTTGAAAGTTGTATGACTGAATTTAAACACAATAGGTTTGTTTCACAAAAGTATAGGAATGAGATGAATGGTGAAAGCATAGCTGTTATATGCAATCACGGATTATAGAATTCATAGCAATGGATTTCCCATCCGCTATTACCCTATTATAAGAGTTATCAAGTTCGGCTTGTTGTTTAGCAAATAGTTGGTTAAAAATAAGAGACACAATTTTCATTGGCATGAGTATTGAATAAAACGGATGTATAAAGATAGTGAATAAAAGAGCGTACCGATGACAATGTCGTCATAAGTCGGAGCCTCAATAGCATCTATATTAAATGCTTGTCCATGAGGAATAACTTGAATTTGAAGTCTCGGACATTGGTTTCGAAAGTGGTTTGGATCTCCACATTCGTAACAGGCTCGTCCATAGGTGATAGTGAGAGGCACTTGGTGATTGCCTTGAGTAGTTTGCTTAACGATAGTGCGAGTACAGCAAGTAGTAACAACGTGTCCATAGCGTCCACACCTTGAGCATAGACGGCATGCAGCATGCGGGGCATGGTGATACTTGCAAGTATGGCGTTTGGGAAATGAACCTACATAATTTCTCAGAATTTGACCCGTAGGAGTAACTTGGGTCACAGGCACGACAGGAGTGATGGCCGCAAAGTTTTAGGCCTTGCGCTTCCTATCATGATGGGAAGATTCGGGTTCTTCGTCTTTGTCGGACACGGAAGTAGCAGCTTTGTCGACCACTTTCTTGGTACCCTTCGTAGATAAGGTACCCTCTTTGACGTGGTTGTCAGTCAACACAGCAGACAAACGGATAGCGTCTTCGAGTGTGGAGGGATTACTTCCTAATACAGTGTCTTGGAGCGGCATAGGCAGTCCACCTATGTATTTCTCAATTCCCCGTGCTAAGGGAGTAACCATGTGGGACACGAGCATACTTAGTTCTTGAAAACGAGTGGTGTATGCCAAATTTTCTCCGCTATCTTGGGTGAGATCCCAAAACTCAGCTTCGAGCTTCCTCATTTCGTTGCGAGTACAGAACTCGTCGGTCATAAGTTGTTTCATTTCGTCCCAAGACAAGGACATAGTAGATTCATTGCCTCGAGTACGTTTCTCACCGTTCCACCAGGTGAGTGCTCGTTTTTGGAAGACGCTGGCAGCATAACGGATTTTGAGGTTGTCGGGACAATCGCTGTTTAAGAAAGTACTCTCCATACTTTCAAACCATTGAAGAAGGCCAGTAGCACCTTTCGTCCCGAAGAATTTGGTGGGGTTGCAAGAATTGAAATACTTGAATGTGAAGTATGGTGGGTTTGCACCATTCCCTTGCGTGTTAGACCCATTGTTGTTGTTGTTAGCTTGGATCAGTTGACCTACTAGTTGGGTAAGTAATGTAGCAAGGTTGGTGTTGGAGTTGCTAGAGTTAGCATTAACCGTGCGACGGGGAGGCATTCTATAAAATACCACAAGAAAAGACAAGAATTTATGAGACTTCGGATAAAATGGGCATGTATGTGCCACAGTTGGTAGACTGTTCACAATAATGCAAGCAGGAACGCGAGATGACACTCATCATGTCGCGTGATAATGTATGTTTGTTCTGACTAAAACTGATCACATAATACACTAAAGGATAGGGGAAATAAGCCATGAAATCTATTCCTGGGAGGATATGATAACATAGATCATTATTCGCGCGATAGGAATGGCCGGGATTCGCATGCACTACAAATTGTTATTACGTGTGCACCCGTAATAATGATTTGTTTTGCATGTTCGTCTAGTTCTTCCTATCTTGCTATAATGTCCCCAAATTTTGAGTTTAGGTTCGGATCGTATTCTTGCGAATACAATGACTTATCAACGTTAAGTAATTCCTCAAAACTTTCAAGGAGACATGCTTTAGCCTATAGGTAAACACTCACTTCAGGAATTCCCAGGAAAGCATACGGGTCCATTTATTTGGATTTATACGAAATGCTTTCCTAGACGGAAAACCCGATATACAGGTGTCACCCTTCCAGATTGCATGTGTCCTTTACTGGTTTCGAGAAATTAAGTCGTTGATGAGATTTTCAAGATTTTAATAGACTTGAGAGTCTATGAGTATAAAATGTGTAGGAATGTTGCAATTAATTAGGAAAGAGTATGGGTAAGGATGGGTAGTGTATTTGTTTGCATAAGTTTTGTTGTCAAATGTGTATGTAAAGTATGTATCATGTATTAAAGCCTTGTATGTATGTGTATAAGTCTCATGTACCAAACTTGGGAAAATTCAAATAATACCTAACTACAACTAATTCACATAGCAATTAATCATTTAGCACATAACACATAAAAGGGAGTCCTAGGGTTATAGTCTAGGTCATTGTGTCTAATAACCTAATTCCCTATAACCATGTCTATGATACCAATCTGTCACACCCCGACCGATGGCGGAATCATCGAGGCGGACAATGGAATGATTGTTCATAAGCACATGATCTACTAAGGTTGCATAATTCATTAATAAGATTTAAGTACCAAATATCCAATTACAATTCCAGTTACCACACCCTATTCTAGAATATTACACATAATTATTTTACTAGGTCCAAAAGCCTTATGTGTAGCACCTTCAAACACATAGTCACACAATCACATATCTTCACCTGAAACGTAATCCAAAACAAGTGTCAACTACGAGAGTTGGTGAGTTTACATATGGTTAAATATAATAAAAGTTTAATTTAAAACGTTTATACACTTCATGGTTTACTTGAAATTACTGATTTGATCGAAACTGTGTTCAATCGAAACTACTAGTTTCGATTGACCATTTACAAGTGATACACAGAACTGTCGAAACTACTATCTATCGAAACTACTAGTTTCGATTGATCATTTATAAGTGATACACAGGCTGTCGAAACTACCATCTATCGAAACTACTAGTTTCGATTGATCATTTATAAGTGATACACAGGCTGTCGAAACTACCATCTATCGAAACTACCATCTATCGAAACTACTAGTTTCGATTGACCATTTACTCAATCGAAACTAAGTAGTTTCGATGGCCCATACTTTAGAAAATAAAACAGTAATTTTTCAGAACAATAGTTTTTCCGGTAATCGATGGTTTGGAGTCGTGACTTCGATTGGTTCAGCTTGCCTTATGATAACAGAAGGTAAAGAAACAAAGTTGAGGATTCTTACGTGGTCGCAAAGGGACCGGACGGCAGAGTCTTAAATCCGAGAATGTCCAGAATGAGAATCGAGCTTCTGGATGGGATTAGCCTCTACAACTTTGGTCACAGCTTCACACAGAGATGGTGATTCTAATGGTGCCTTCAATTTGGAGTGAGATTGGGTGGAAGAGGGGTAGCGAGCTCGTGCAGGTCCGTCTATGGCTATTTATAGCCGAGTTCGTTTCTTGTGACAAAGCGTGCAATTGGGCACGTCCCGACACTCGTCTTGACGAGATGAAGCTAACGAGCTATTAAATACGCGTGAGGGTTGACTGTCGGGCTCGAATTCGAGGCGTGGGTTCTCGACCACCAACAAGATCAGGCAATTCGTATGTTTGGGAGACCAATTGGTCGGGGCCTTTTGTTCGCATGGAGAAGACGAGCTCAGGGACGTCTGTAGCGGCTGTCGAGGTGCAGGGAACAGCCCTGTCGGGGTGTTCGCCGGAAACTATCTCAGACCGCCGGACAATGTAGGGGATAACCGGATTTGTGAAAAGGGTTTTGGCAGATTTAGTCCCTGAAGTTTGGCTTTGATTTAATTTAGTCCCTGAGATAATTACGGATGGGTCCTTATAGTTTGGTTTGTTCATGTTTAGTCCTTTAACCGGTTTTTAACTTAAAACCTTCTAGTTTAAAAAGTTTCAAAACAACCCCTTAACTTTTATAAAAATAATTAGTTTAATTTCTTTTAAAATTTTAAATATATTTTATAAACTTATATTATTATTATTGTTATAAATAATTTTTATAAAAGTTAGTTATCTTATTTAAATAGGTTATTTTATTAAATATGAAACTTTTAAATTAAAATTTTATATAAGTTTAAAACGTATTTATTATTTTTTTTTAATTATTTTAAATCCAATAAATAAAAATAAATATATATTGTGTACAAAATTAAACAAAACACTTGCATTTCATTTAGTTGAAAATGATTACATGATATATATTACAAATGGGTGAATAAAAATCCGGAATGTCACAGGTTATGATTTGGTTGATGAAGAGTTTCTTAACTATGCAACCAGGTAAACTACAGGCGTTAAGTCAATTGAAGACTCAAATCTCAAACTTGCAAAGTAGAGAAGCTGCTAATACCAGAGAGATCAGAGATTTGAAAACTGAAAGCAATAAACAGAGGGGTTTAATTGCACAGCAACAGCAACAGATTGATCAACTTCAAAAGATTGTACAAGATCTAATAGCTCATATGGGTGCTCCAATTGGTATAAATCAAGATGAAAATGTTGAAGATGTTCAAAGTCCAGCAGCTACTGAACCAATTCCTTCTACAAGTGGACAAGTTCAGACTCCAATATATGAAGCAAACATGTTGGTGCATGTTTTGGTGACAACTAGCTTTGTATAGTTTAGTCTTTATGTTTAATGTTTTGTCTGTTTTGTATTGTAGTAGTTTAAGTTTGCACATGCGAACTTAATAAGTTCACCTGGTATAGTTGAGGCGAACTTAACAAGTTTGCCTGAACTAAAGGTGGCAAACTTATTAAGTTCGCCTGATTCAGTTTGTGTTGTCTATAAATGGTTCAAGAGTTGTTCTCATTTGTAACTTATGCATTTTACTATAACTATTCTGTGTTTACTGTTTAACTGATAATACAAGGAACTTTTTATGAAATCTTGTCTTGTGGGATTGCATTGCGTTCGTGAGTATTCGAGACATACGTATACGTAAGGATTCCGCACTTCGTGTACGTATCACGTGTTTTATAGCAGAGATCGATCGTTAGACCCGCTGGGACTTACAAGTGGTATCAGAGTTGTTGCATATGGATTTGTTCGGACCTATTAGTGTAACATCCCGAAAATAAAACGACGAGTTATAATAATGGGTAAACGCGAGACGAACAGAATAAAAGAACGAGGCGTGACGGGCCGGGCCAGATGGGCCGGCGAACTTGAGGGAAAGAGTCTCCACCCTTTAAATAGCCAACACACTCCATAATATCTCATTTGCAAGTTCTAGAGAGAGAAACCGTAGAGAGAGAAAGTTGGCGGATCGACCCGAGATTGAAGAAGTGTGTTACTCCATAGCTCGTGAGCAAAACCTCCGAATTAGAAGCTCGATACAGGTAACGATCTGATCTAGATCTGAGTTTTTGTTCGTTTTGGGGTTTTCGGGTTTTGAATAAAAAGATGGTGTTTTTACGTATGAAACTAAAAGAAAAACATAGATTTGAGTTCTTAAACGAAAAGCAAACATTTTGAATGTAAACAAGTTGTAGGTCCACATGACTCATCTTAGATCGATCTTGTGATAGGACGTATCGTTAACGCGGAGTGTGGAATCCTACCGTATTAACGCTTTGTATAACAATCGACATTAGAAACAGCGGTAAATAAACTTTCTCTTTTATATCACCAAACAGAGTTTACAGAATACTTGATTGTTCAATCTATCACACGCGTACTACACAGACTCTGTAAACTCTATATTTATAGACACATGTTCTGCAACATGCGAACTTAACAAGTTTACTTAAAGATGCTTTTAAGTTCGCCTCTAATAGACCAGGCGAACTTATCAAGTACGTCTCTAGCAGAACTTACATTTATACTTAGATAAATCTAAACAATTACATACAAAACATAAAGACAATAAGACCTAAACTATTACAAAGCTTTTGTCATTCAATCTATGTCCTAACAGACTCCCCCTTGACAATAGCTTGATCTTCTGTCTTCAGTCTTTATGATGAACTCTTCCAGTTGTCTGGTAATCTGCTTCCTGCATGTACTCCATATCTTTGACATATCTCCAACACTCTTTTATACTGCAATCCTTGTTCTCTCTATTCATCAGTGAACATGATCTCATTCTTTCTTAACGTCCTCTGATCTTTCTTTGAGAAGTTAATAAGATTCATTGCATCATAGAAACAAACAATGACCTTATTATCTTTATCATCAATCCTAGCTTCACCAGTCTTCACATCAACATACCACCATTTCATATTCCCCAGAAAATCTTGTGGAATTTTCTTCAATGGTATCTTCTGTACAGTACGTACTGGCTTGAACTTATACTTCCAAGTCACATTCTTAGTCTTTTGATCTATAAGCTTCACTCTTTTTCCCTTCTGTGGTCTTAACCTTTCATACTTCCCTGATCCACCTTCTCTCTTTATCAAATTGGCAATCACATCGGCTAATCCACACTTAGATCTATTTATCAATGGTTTCGTTGCTAGACCATTCATTTCACACCTTGGCAAGGTATTGAAATACTTGATCCTAGGCTTTAAGTATTGAACACCATCATATCTTTTAATAGCAAACAACTTAGTTTCATCATCATAAAACCAACTTATGATCTTACCAATACACCTCTCTTTATTCACATATCTTTCTTTCTGAGCAGGTTGTATAGGTGAATTTGGTAGTACTTTCATCCAACTGTTAACGACTTCTCTCCACTGTTCTCTAGTCATACCTGTATTTCTATACATCACAGGTTCTTCATTTGGCTTTGGAGACACAACATGAGTAGTATCAACATCAGAATCTATCTTGTTGGATTTAGCAGTATCGTCAGGTGTAGTGATGTCTTCAACAGAGTCCATAGAATCTGTTATTCCATCATAAGAAAACTCAGGAATAACATCATCTTGGATGAAGTTATTCGGGACATTCAGACTATCACTTCCTTCATATGTAACCTTAAATTTACTCTTTTCTATTTCAATCTCTCCTTCTTCAACTTCGTTATCCACCACATCTTCTTCATCGTCATCAAATAACTCGTCTATATCATCCAAACCGTCTAATTTCTCAGCTTCTTCTTCTTCAGAATCTTGAAAGAATTCCAATAACAATATTTCTTCATTCACTCCAGAATCTTGTTTGGTTCCTTCAATAGTATGTGATGTCGACTCCCCCTGAGCTCTGGATATTGGATTCACGTCAGAGTATTGACAATCACCCTCAACATTACCACTAGGATCATTGTCATCATTATCTTTTCTTTGAACTGATTCAACATGACACGTATCATGTAGCCTTAACTCCTCCTGAGCGTCTTGACGCTCAACAAGTTTAGACACCAATAATTGCATGTCAGCAATCTGTGTAGCTTGAGCTTGAAGAACCAATTGTCTCTAAGAATCAGTAGACACAAGAGTATCTACCTGAGTTTGTAAAGCTAGTACTCGTGATTCAAGGAATGTAATTCTTTCAGAATCAGACGGCTTTGAAGGACCAGCTTCAGATGTGTGAGGAACGTGTGGAGAAGGTACTGGAGATGTATGTTTAGAAGCAAGAGGTGTAATCAGTAAGGAAGCAACAAAATTTGCATCCTCTACACCCTGAGAAGAATGAGCAGCAGGAATAGAAGCAGACAGAAGCTTCTGAGCTTTAGGAATTAGAATAGCATCACTATCCAAGACAGAACTTTCATCTACTAAAGTTCTCTTGCCATGAACTGATCCAGAAGGAGGATTCTGAACAGTCTTATGCCTCGGTTTTCTGGATGTAGATTTAATATGTTTACCTGCATTAGCCACTGGTAACGTAGCCAACCTTGCATAATGATCTGAGCTAAAATCTCTAGAAGAATCAGTATCGGTAGCTTCAGAATCAGGTAAGATAGTGTCACCGGAACTCGTATCTTCAACATTACCTTCAGCTTCATGTATAGGTGAGTTCGCAGCTTCATGAACAAAATCATCCATATTCATACACAACTCTTGATCATTCTCTTGAACAATCTCTTCCTGAACTGGTTCATTAACAGGAACTTGAACCTGTTCTTGTGGAATAGGAACATGTTGTTGTTGTTGTTGAACTTGTTGTTGTTGAGCTTGAACTTGTTGTACAGGAACTTGAACTGGTTGTGGAATTGGAACTTGATTCTGGACTTGACCTTGTACTAACTCCTCAGGATGAAACCAATTATCATTTGGTGGCTCTACATAATCAGGATTGATTATATGACCAAACAGAGGAGAAGGCACATGAATAAGAGCAGCATTTTGTTGTTTCACCTTTGTGCAATCAGTAAAGATCCTTTTTGACATAGGAGTCAAAGTCAAACGGATTGGATGTTGAGGTAAATCCGGAATTAAATGATTCAAAATCATCTGCACGAACCTATGATACATAAGGAATCCTTGACCTTCTAGAGGATTTATTTGCATGACCAACTCATGGTAGAAGTATAACGCAAAGTTAAACCGTTTGTTGAGTGTCAAAGCAACCATAGCAGCCTGTAGTGCACTCTTCAATCCATCAGTACCAGCCTTCCGTGGAGACAGACATTGTATGATAACGTGCATAAAATATCTCCATTCCCCAACTAAACCTCCTTTTCTTGCTTGTATTCGGTCTTCCACTATAACCCATCCGCTGAAAAAATCCCATAATAAGTGTTCCAGGATATGACATAGGATCGTCCACAGCACCTCCTAATTCCAATGCAGTACGAATAGTTTCTTCTGAAATCGCAACCTCAGTATTATTTACCGTAGCACGAAGTACGTGAGGTTCAACATCCGTATCTTGATGGACGGTATCCCAGAATTGTTGAATATAAGGTAAACTTATATAAGGATTAGCAGATAAAGCCACTTGCAATCTTGAACGATTTAGAAAGTTGATAATTCCTTGAAAATTAACAACTTCAGACATATTCGGATCCAATAACGCCACTTGGTTATGTTTGTACTCAACATGACGAGACAAAACACTACTGAACTCTTAGGCGAACTTACTAAGTTCGCTTAGCATTGCAAGAGGCGAACATAATAAGTTCGCCTAAACAAGTTCGTTTGAACAAGTTCGCCTGAACCTGTCTGTCGATTCAAATTCTACATAGAATCACAAACTTGTCTATAAACGGTATAAATTTGCAATTCAAGCGTCACAATATCAACGATTAATACTCACGACACAAGATTAAGCTTCAATTTCAAGTGCTAATTTAGAAATCATGTTTAAAACTCAGAAAAAACGTGAAACTTTTTAAACCGAATGACCATAGATTAAAATTTGCAAAATCTAGAAGATTTACCGGATAGAAATCGATGAAATTATGCTAGAATGACTCGCAATTGAAAACCGATTCAGAAACAACCACAAAAAAAATCCAAACATAAACCCTAAATCTGAAATTATAAGATTTCTAAAAAATTTCGTAAGTTCGCTCGGATAAGTTTGCTCAAACAGTGAAGAGGATAAATGAATAAGTTCGCCTGAACACAATACTAAATCACCATTAAGTTTGCTCCATTAGGCGAACTTGTTAAGTTCGCTTAACAAGCCTCAGGCGAACATATTAGCTTACTCAGAACCAGGCGAACATATTAAGTTCGCTCAAAACCTTTCCTTTGACCAAAATTCTTCACTTTCAACACGACCCATTCTCGTGAACTTCCGTCTGTATCAAGTATCCGATCCAATCCCGAAACATTTTAAAATTAAAATTTTCATGGAAGATAGAAACAAAATATTTTTGGATTTTATCTGTACAAATGGAATCACATATTTTTTGTTTTTATCTGTACAAACAGAAACACATATTTTTAGTTTTTAAATGAGCAAACTAAAATGCATATTTTTGGATGAACATCATTAGCAAGAAGATCATATCAGTATATGAGTAATTCATCACACGGTTTATTATCAACTATGGGTAACCTAAGATATGAAACAAACAAACTCATACTTATATAACTCATACTTTTTCAATTTTATGATCTTTTTCAAACAATTTGAATAATACTTGAAATGATACGCGATAAATTTCAAAGTAAACAAGAACACGTTATGAAATGCTCAATTTTTCATTCCGAATTTGCAATACTAAGCATGATGTTTTAAATTGTCAATATTATATGATTTGAAACTATAAGCATTTTTCTTTCAAATTCATGTGAGTTAGTACCATTTAGATGAAAAACATCATGTACCCCACATATATGCCAACAGAAATTAAATTTGCACTATCTTGAAAACATACACAGTTTATTGAAAGATTAGATCAATCTCCAAGATGAAATTATCTCTATTAGCACAAGTATAGAATAGCAGATCCCAAAGGATATAAGAATCAGAATGATTCAAAATCGAAAGATTCTAATGAATTGGATTTATAATGAGAATCAATAGATTCAGGTAGGAGCATCCAACTATTATCTGGATATATTTCAATGCAATCAGAATAGATGATGTATCTAACTGATCCAAGGGAGAATATATGTTCTAACAGATGGTGTCAGAAACATATCTTAGTTCAACAACACCTTGCATGTTTTTCGGGGCATGGGTAGTGAAGTGAACTGAAAGAGATTGTGCTAAAGATATAATTCGATATTGGTCTCATGAAATTCTTAAAACCATATATTCTATATCTGATAATGATCTTTTCCACACACACTCAGGCATATAATGGATTCAAATCACAGATGTAATCATATCATATTTAACTTTCACACTACTATTGGTTCAAAAACGCTTCTAGTCTATTGACAATTCAAGTTTAAAACTCATATTCAAATTAAAACAAGTTATCAAGATTAGAGCATTCAAAAACACTATCATTTCTCATTTATGCAGACTTTCAAATTTAGATCAAATCAAAATATTTAAACTTTCATATATCAAAGGTCTACTAAGGTCATGTGTAATGAACTATTCACTGATGTACTATCATTTCTTCTATAACTTTAAATGATGTCAATTTTATATCATTTTGTTTTGAATTTTTATAAATAACAATTTTTGACTGAAATGTAAAATACAGAAATGTAATAAAGCAATAAAAGAAATTGAAAACAAAATCTCCCATGAAAATTGTTTTGAAATTTTTTTTTTCGGGATTGATCATACCAATCATTTTGATCAGAAATTCAAACCTGGTACGATCAAATGCTTTGGTAAAAAGATTAGCGAAATTGTCATCGGTATGTACCTTTATCAGCTCAATCAACTTCTTATCTGCACAATCACGAATAAAATGATATCTAATTTCAATGTGCTCTGTTTTACTGTGCTTAACAGGATTATTTGTAATAGACATTGTAGCATTATTATCAATAAATATGGGGGTTCCTGTAAAATTCAAACCGTAGTCTCTTAATTGCTGTTGGATCCACAAGATTTGTGAACAACAACTTGCAACAGCAATGTATTCTGCTTCGCATGTGGAAATGGAGACCGTAGTTTGCTTTTTGCATTGCCAAGAAACTAGACGATTACCCAAGAACTGGCAACCACCTGTAGTAAATTTCCTGTCCAAAAAACAACCACCAAAATCAGAATCAATGTAAGCATTGAATTCAAAGTTAGAACCATGAGGAAACTATAGTCCCAATCTTTGTTTTCCTTTTAGATAACAAAAGATTCTCTTTACTACAATCAAATGAGATTCTTTTGGTTTTGCTTGGAACCTGGAACAAATACACACATCGAACATTATATCTGGCCTTGAAGCGGTTAAGTACATGAGAGATCCAATCAATGCACGATAGAGTCGGCAATCAACTTCTTTTCCATCCGGGTCAGAATTCAATTTATGGTTGAGCGTAATCGGAGTATCATATGGGGTACAGTCCTCCATCTTGAATCGGCTCAAGATGTCCTTTACATACTTGTACTGATGAATAAAGAAACCAACTTCCTTCTGATTAACTTGAAGACCTAGGAAAAATGATAACTCTCCCATAGCTGACATCTCAAACTTTGATTTCATAATACTCTCAAACTCTTTGCATAATTCTTCATTTGTAGAGCCAAAAATAATATCGTCTACATATATATGTACAAATAGGTATTCTCCCCCTGCTTTCTTAATGAATACAGTTGAGTCAATAAGACCACGAACAAAATCATTCGCCAGAAGATGTGTAGACAACGTTTCATACCACGCTCGAAGAGATTGATGAAGACCATAGAGAGCTTTATCAAGCTTGAAAACTTTGGACGGATTAATTGGATCTTCAAACCCTAACGGCTGACACACATAAACTTCCTCCTTGACTTTACCATATAAGAAAACACTTTTTACATCTAATTGAAACACCTTAAAACCTTTATATGAAGCAAAAGCAAGAAACAACCTTATAGCTTCAAGCCTAGCAACAGGCGCATAAACCTCGGTGTAATCAATTCCCTCTTGTTGATTGAAACCTTGCACAACTAATCTTGCCTTATTTCTCACCACAACACCTCGATCGTCTTTCTTGCATTTAAACACCCACTTTGTACCAATTGGATATACACCCTTTGGAAGATCTACAAGATTCTAAACTTTAAGTTTGTCAAACAGAGCAAGTTCTTCCTGCATGGCCTCTATCCAATTTTTATCACTCAATGCCATTTCGACATTCTATGGTTCGACCTGAGAAATAAAACATGAATGTGAGTATACATCAAAAACACCAGTCTCGTTAAAACATGTATACAAACAAGTGTTGTCAAGAGTAGAATGTGTTTGCACTCCATCACGCAAATCCCTAATGATATTTGAAATCGGATGAGCTTTGAGTTCCTTGATTGATGCAACCTCAGGAACTGGCAACACATCAACTTGATTTGTATCAGATTGATAAGACAGATCTTGATTAACTGGTATCCCCGAGTCCAAGTTTGTAGGAATCTCCCCCTGATCCTGTGACAAAATAGAAGGTTCATCAACTATCAACGGATCAGCAAAAGAATCTTGGAAAATAACATTTTCATCTTCACTATCAGACTCTTGTGTTCCCGAACAAGAAGCAGCATTAGGATCTGGAACAGATGTAGAAGGAACAGATGAATGTGGAACCGCAGTCAGTAGAAAACCACTATTCTGTGCATCTTGACATGAGTCATATAAAACAGCAGCTTCCGCAGGAGAAATATCAGAAGGTAAATGAAAAGACTTGAATAAATTCTCATAATCAAAAGCCCAGTGTGGTCTAATCGCCATTTGAGGTAAAGACCGATTAGAACAGTCAATATGAAACCATTCTTCGAGTTGGCGAGTCTCTTTGTTATAAACCCTCTTGGTAGTAGAATTAGCAACATACCCCAGAAATATCCCTTCAATTGCCTTAGCACTGAACTTGGTTGGGACATCACGAACTTTCAAAAGGGTGCATGGATTACCAAAAGGTAGTAAATATTCCAGATTCGGCTTACGATTATTAAGCAACTCATAGCACGTCTTGTTGTGTCTCTTAACGGTCAAGACTCGGTTCAAAACATGACACATAGTATTTACAGCCTCAGCCCAAAAAGTTACTGGAAGCTTAGAATCAGCAAGCATGGTACGTGCAGTTTCAACTAAAGTCATGTTCTTTCGTTCAGCAACACCATTTTATTGAGGTATATATGGCGCACTGAATTCATGATGAATTCCCTTTTGAAGACAGAATAACCCCATTATGCTATTCTTAAATTCACTGCAATTGTCACTCCTAATTCTTCTGACTTTCTGTTTGAATAAATTCTCTAAACCCAGGATTAAGAATTGTATCAACTCTGTGGTTTCGGCTTTAGAAGCAAGGAACTTAACCCATGAAAATCTAGAGTAATCATCCGTTACCACCAGACAGTAAGATTTACCGCCAATGCTCCTGATACTAATCGGTCCAAACAAATCCATATGCAGTAGCTCCAAAGGAGTTACAATAGAATTCTATGTCTTAGATTTGTGGGACTTCTTGTGTTGTTTCCCCTTCTTGCAAGGAATACAGTCATCTGGAACTAAAAATTTCATTTTTGGAACACCAAAAACCAGATCATTCTTCACAAAATAATTCATTTTTCGATAAATGATGTGAGCAAGTTTACTGTGCCACAAAATAGAATCTGACTCAGACGCCTTGGAGAGTAAACAAGTAGGAATTGAATCCGTAGTAGTAGCAACACTCATGTCTAGGACATATGTGTCATTTCTCCTTGGAGCTTTCATTAGAATCCATTCGTTAGGAATCACAAAGCCCGGTTTCAAGATATAACACTCAGAATCATTGAAATGAAATGAAAATTTCTTGTCACACACTTGAGATACACTTAAAAGATTATGTTCAAGTTGCTCCACATAGTTCACTTTCTCAAATTTGACTTTTTCATTCTTTAAAGTACCTTGACCAGTTATGTACCCTCCTTTATTTCCAGCAAAAGCGACATAACCACCATCAACATTAATCACATCTTCCAACAAACGAATATTCCCTTTCATATGTCGAGAACAACCACTATCCACATACCACGTATTGTTGATAGTCCTCCTTGGTTGTCCCTACATAAACAAAGAAAATCAGTTAGAAATTGGAACCCAAGCCATTGTGGTCTTGGGTCGTCCAGATGGATCAAAATAAACAACTTCAAGTAACTCACAATCAAAATTGTCATCAACCTTTGGAACATAAGATTTATGATTAGACCTTTTGAAAGAAGACAAATTATGATTATTGGAAAATACAGTATTAGATTTATGATTATCAGATTCAGGTATTTCCAAAAATTTCTGTTACGCCTTCTTCGTTGTGGTTTAGAAAGTTTGACCCCAGGTTGAGACTCTTTTTGAATTCCAACAGGTGGAATCTCAAACTTCTTTTGAAAAACAACAGGTTTAAAATACGCTTATCATGTTGCTTAAATCCCGAAGATTTAGCAAATGATTGACAAGGCATATTCTTTTCAACACTACACTTAGGCTTTTCCCTAGTTTGTCTTTTCAGAATCGTCACTGCTTGTTTTTGTGAGGGATCACACTTTAATTTACCTTGATTCTTATAAGGACAGTGAATCAGAATATGACCAGCCTCATTACAATGAAAACAAACTCTTCTATCTTGATGATTTCTGATATATGGAGTTTTTCTTGAATTTGATGACCTGTCTGATGAACAAGCTTTCGAAGATTTTTCTGTACAGTAGACTGGCTTCTTTGGAACAAAAACTTGTTTAGTCACCATCGATGAATTCTTCTTCTGATAACCAGCAGCAACAAATCCACTTGATTGTAGCATTTTTGAAAGATTAGGCTGAACAACTTTCACCTCATCCGGTTCTGTTAAAATGCATCTATCACGGGTAACATTTTTCACTACTTTTGGTTCATCAATTTGCACTTCCTTTGGAATGCCTTCAACCTTATTATCATCAAACACCTCATTCTCAGAATCAGAATCATAGATCATATCTTCACCAGTTACTGGATTCACCTTCAACACTGTCTTTGGATCAATTTCCTCTTCATGAATAATCTCTGGTTCAACCACATAATTTGCATTGAATGGTGGAGGAACAAATCCAATTCCAAGAACCCTTTTAGTAGAATCAGTATTAGCATTAAAGTAATCCAATACTACAGATGAATTTTCAAAGTTTTCCAGCTTTCTATGTAATTTGATCACCTTAGATTCTTTATCAGAAATTTCTTTGTTCTTCTGAGCGACAATTTCATTTCGCTTTTCTATCTCAGCATAAGCCATATCCAGATGATATGCTTGTTCCTTATATTTCAATCCCAAAGAGTTCAAATCTCTTTTCAAAGACTCAATTCTATCTATACACAATTTATCATTATCTTTCAATTTTTGATTAACTGTATTCATTGATTTCATAATTAAATTGGTGTTATCATCCATTACTTTTTGCATTTTATCTTTTACACTTATGCAATTTGAGTAATAAATGTGACAGACAGAATCTTTTACCTTTGAAGGATCTGACATATCTGCCATGAAGACTTTTGCAATCGGTATATTTTCAAAATCAGCACCATCAAAAGAATTTTGAGTTAAGAAAATATCATCTTCACATACACCAGATGCAATCTCAGTCTCACCTTTTTGTACTTGATCACTTTCGTCATCAGCACTTGGCAAACTCTCACCATCACTTGAGCTATCATCATCAGTTGACTCTTCAGATTTAGTAGAATGAATCTCAGCTACAAACGCTTGACTTACCGAACCAACCATGTGACAATCCAGACTTTTCCAGTTAACTCCGTTAACTAAACCCAGTTAAACCTTAACTTATTTAACAAAATCTAACCCCTGGGACTAATTCTGTCAATAATTGAATTAAAACCACAGGGACTAGTTATGTAGATACCTAAAACCTGTTCCATTGACTTCTCAAAGTAAAAATTTATTGATTTTGGTTCCTGTTGACTTCAAAAAGTCAAACTCACGAGCTTGAGATCGAATTTGAATTCCACAACTGAAATTCACCCGATTCTGTAACGGATCATATCATTATTGTCACACCCCGACCGATGGCGGAATCATCGAGGCGGACAATGGAATGATTGTTCAAAAGCACATGATAGCTAAAAGGTTGCATAATTCATTAATTTAATTTAAAGACAACAAGATCCAAATACAATACATTCCAAATAACCTAGTCTAGTTCAAAACATTGATTTATTTAACTAGGTCCATAGTCCTTAAGTGGAGAAATCTTCGGCAAGTAGTCACATATCCAAACCTGAAACATTATTTAAATCAAGTGTCAACTAAAAAGTTGGTGAGTACATAGGTTTAGTAATTCCGGTAAATAGTAGTAGTAAATCGTTTTGCAACTCATTGTTTATCTTGTTAACATAGTATGTATGATGTATCATTTATTTAATTACAATTCAAACCGAGTTTGACGCGCTTGAACAGAGCACAACAGCTAAGTCCGGTATGTTTTAATATAGTTACCCACTATATCCGATATGATTGAATATAACGCGCGGTTATATCCGAGTATGCAGTAATAAACACCCTAACTGGGTGGGCTAGTCAGGCACAATAGATCTATCAATACTACAGTTGGTTGTCTTGTGTTTAAATGTATGTACATCCAAAGAATAAGCATATAGTCTCATGTATAACACGTATAAACAATGTGAGTAGCATGTATAATGTTTCACCCCAAAACGTATAAAAATGTAAAATAGGGGCTATGTAACTCACCCTGCAAGCGGGTATTTTTCCACGCGTGTAGGTGATAAGTATGTGGAAGCCTAAGCACGTTGATACCCTATGTAGATAAATGGGTATCATTGTATGTTTACATGTGCGTATTAGTATTTAATTGTGTATAGGTTTATAATAGCATTTCTCAGTGTTATTTGCATAAAAGTTGGTCCAGATTTACTTGAAATTACTGATTTGATGGAAACTGCTTTATAGTTGTGACAGGTATCGAAACTATGTTCAATCGAAACTACTATCTATCGAAACTACTAGTTTCGATTGATCATTTATAAGTGATATTCAGGCTATTGAAACTACCATTTATCGAAACTACTAGTTTCGATTGATCATTTATAAGTGATATTCAGGCTGTCGAAACTACCATTTATCGAAACTACTAGTTTCGATTGATCATTTATAAGTGATACACAGGCTGTCGAAACTACCATCTATCGAAACTATTATTTTCGATTGACCTTTTACTCAATCGAAACTAAGTAGTTTCGATGGCCCAGACTTTAGCAATTAAAACAGTAATTCTTTTAGAACATTAGTTTGTCCGGTAATTGATGGTTTGGAGTCGTAACTTCGATTGGTTCGGTTTGCCTTATGATAACAGAAAGTAAAGAAACGAAGTTGAGGATTCTTACGTGGTCGCAAAGAGTCGAACGGCAGAGCTTTTAATCCGAGAATATCAAGAATGGGAATTCAAGCTTCGGGATGGAATTGGGCTCTAAAACTCTGGTCACAGCTTCACTCAGAGGCGACGAACACAATGCCTTCTTCAATTTGAAGTGAGAGTGGGTGAAAAAGGGGTCGCGAGCTCGAGCAGGTCCGACTATGGCTATTTATAGCCGAGCTTGATTTCTTTGTTAAAACGTGCAATTGGGCACGTTCCGACACTAGTCTGGACGAGAAGAAACTTACCAGACATTCAACACGCGTGGAGATGGTCTGTCGGGCGAGAATTCGAACGTGGGTTTCTCGGCCACCAACAGGATCAGACGATCCTTATGTTGGGGAGACCAATTGGTCGGGGCCTTTTGTTCGCATGGAGAAGACGAGCTCAGGGATGCCTGTAGCGGCTGTCGAGGTGTAGGGGACAGCCCTGTCGGGGGTTCGCCGGAAAATGGCTTTACCCGCCGAACCAACGAAGGGGGTGACCGGATAAACGATTTGGGAATTGGCAGTTTTTGTCCCTGGAGTTTGGTTTGACTTAAATTAGCCCTTGAAATAAATACGGATGGGTCCTTGTAGTTTAAATTATCTAGAAACAGCCCCTCAACCGATTTCAGTTTTAAAACCTTCTAGTTTGATTAATTACAAAACAACCCCTGAACTTTTATTTAAATAAATTAATTTAATTTCTTTTAAATCAAATAAATTTAAAAATGTTTTTATAAACTTATTTTATTCTTTATTATTATAAATAATTTTTATAAAAGTTATTTATCTTATTTAAATAGGTTATTTTATTAAATATACAACTTTTTAACTTTAGATTTTTATATAAAACTTTATATTAATTTTAAAATTTATAAAATTCTAATTAGTTTAAATCCGTAAAATAAAATACCTATCTGTATAAAACCAAATAAAACTCTTACGCTTTATTAAAATAGAGAATGATTACACGATAATTATAATACAAGTGCGAGAACGAAAAATCCGAAACGTCACAGTCTCCCCATGTTAGAGGAATTTCGCCCCGAAATTCAACTAGTGGAGGCTATGAAAAGAGATGCGGATACTTGGTCTTCATTTGGTCTTCACGTTCCTAAGTGAACTCGGGTCCACGTTTAGATTCCCAACGGACCTTGACAATGGGGATGCGGCTACGCTTGAGTTTCTTAACTTCTCGGTCCATGATTTCCACGGGTTTCTCAATAAAGTGCATTTTCTCGTCAATGTGCACTTCATCAAGAGGGATGTGGAAATTCTCGTCGGCTAGACACTTTTTCAAATTAGATACATGAAAAGTCGGATGAACGTTGATGAGTTTTGAAGGAAGATCTAGTTTGTAGGCCATTTTCCTACCCTTTCGAGTATCTTAAATGGACCCACATATCGAGGTGCGAGTTTTCCTTTCTTTCCAAATCAGACTACGCCCTTCCAAGGTGATACCTTTAGGAGAACCATATCCCCAACTTGAAATTCCAAGGGTTTTCGTCTTTTATCGGCATAGCTCTTTTGCCGACTCCTTGCTACTCGAATGTTGTCACGAATAAGAAAGATTTTATCGGTGGTCTCTTGGATAAGCTCGGGACCGGTGATTTGTGCTTCACCAATTTCGTTCCAACAAATCGGTGAACGACATTTTCGTCCATAAAGAGCTTCAAATGGCGCCATGTTAATACTTGTGTGGTAGCTGTTGTTGTAGGAAAATTCGATCAGTGCCAGGTGAGAATTCCAATTGCCACCAAAGTCAATGACACAAGCACTAAGCATATCCTCGAGAGTTTGGATTGTTCGCTCGGTTTGTCCATCGGTTTGACGATGGTAAGCCGTACTTAGATCCAAACGAGTACCAAGCGTAGATTGTAGTGATTGCCAAAATCGGGAAGTAAAACGCTAATCATGATCGGAGATGATGTTCAAAGGGATTCCATGACGACTTACGATCTTATCAATGTAGATACGGGCCAATTTCTCGACTCGATAGTCCTCACGGATAGGCAAGAATTGAGCAGACTTTGTAAGTCGGTCGATAATAACCCAGATACTATCGTGCCCACTAGTAGTGCGTGGAAGTTTGGTGATGAAGTCCATAGCAAGGTTCTCCCATTTCCACATGGGAATTTCTGGTTGTTCGAGGAGTCCGGAAGGCTTTTGGTGTTCGGCCTTCACTTTAGAACAAGTTAAGCATTTTGCCACAAAGAGGGCAATATCCTTTTTCATGCCGGGCCACCAATATTGTTGACGAAGACCCATGTACATCTTATCAGCTCCAGGATGTATCGAATATCGAGTTTTGTGGGACTCGTTCATAAAAAATATACGAAGGTCGTCGCGATAAGGAACCCAGATACGATCCAAGTAATACAATAGGCCGTTGGCTTTGGTTTCTAGCAAGAGTTCTACACCACATGCCATTTCTTGGTACATGTTTCCCTCGGTAACCGAGGTGTGTTGTGCTTGAAGAATACGGGCTTGGATATCGTTATGAATACAAACACTATGAAGCATGATACGTTCTTTACGACTCAAGGCGTCGGCTACAACATTTGCTTTGCTGGGGTGGTAGCGAATCTCGCAGTCGTAATCGTTAAGAAGTTCAACCCATCGTCGTTGCCTCATATTAAGCTCTTTTTGATTGAAAATATGTTGGAGACTTTTGTGGTCGGTGAAAACCACGCATTTGGTGCCATAAAGATAATGTCTCCAAATTTTCAAGGCGAAAACGACAGCACCAAGCTCGAGATCATGGGTCGTATAGTTCTTCTCATGGACTTTGAGTTTACGTGATCCGTATGCAATTACTTGGCCACGTTGCATTAGAACACAGCCAAGACCTTGGTTGGATGCATCAAAATAAATGACAAAGTCGTCATTACCACTAGGAAGAGTTAGAATAGGAGCATTGCAGAGCTTGAGCTTGAGAGTTTGAAAAGCTTCTTCTTGTTTGGGTCCCCACTCGTAAGGTTTACCTTTGTGAGTCAAGGCAGTGAGCGGAACCGCAATCTTGGAGAAATTTGAGATGAAGCGACGATAGTAACCTGCTAGTCCAAGGAATGAATGAATCTCGGTAGGAGTCTTAGGTGTACTCCAATTCTTTACCGCTTCGATTTTTGCCGGGCCCACATGAATCCCTTTATCGTTGACTATGTGTCCCAAAAATTGAACCTCTTTTAGCCAGAATTCACACCTGGAGAGCTTGGCGTATAGTTGTTCTTTCTTTAAGAGTTCTAAGATCAAACGAAGATGTTGTTCATGTTTCGCTTTCGTTTTAGAATAGATGAGGATATCGTCAATGAAAACGATCACGAACTTGTCCAAATAAGGTTTGCATACACGGTTCATGAGGTCCATGAAGACCGCAGGTGCATTAGTCAAACCGAATGGCATGACCATGAACTCGTAGTGACCGTACTTAGTTCGAAAGGCAGTCTTCGGAATGTCTTCATCGAGAACACGAAGTTGATGGTACCCGGAACGAAGGTCAATCTTGGAGAAGCATGTTGAACCTTGAAGCTGATCGAAAAGATCGTCAATATGGGGTAAAGGATAACGGTTCTTAATTGTAAGCTTGTTGAGTTCATGATTATCTATGCACATTCGAAACGATCCATCCTTTTTCTTTACGAACAGTACGGGAGCACCCCAAGGTGAATGGCTCAGGTGGATGAATCCTTTGGATGAGAGTTCTTGTAATTGACTTGCAAGCTCTTGCATTTCGGAAGGTGCAAGATGATAGGGGGCTTTTGCCACGGGAGTTGCTCCGGGCACAAGGTCGATACGAAACTATACTTGTCTAGGGGGAGGAAGACCAGGTAAATCCTCGAGGAATACCTCGGGAAAATCTCGGATGATTGGAATGTCTTGCAATTTCTTACCCTTGTCTTTCGTGTCAACTATGTGTGCCAAGAAGGCAACGTACTTTTTCCGCAAGTACTTTTGTGCCAATGTGCAAGACATGATTTGAAGATCACGACATGGTTTTTCACCGAACATAACTAACGTGTCACCCGAAGAGAGAGGTATACGAATACACTTTTCGTGGCAAATAACCTCGGCATCGTGCTTGGATAACCAGTCCATGCCAATTATAATATCGAAGCTTCCCAATTGCATTGGAAGGAGGTCAACAGAGAATTTGTGATTATTAAGCTCGAGGTTGCAGTCGCGGATAACAGAATTTATAGTAATTGATTTTCCGTTTGCTATCTCCACGGAATAAGATTTGTCAAGTTTCCTTCTTTGTTTAGCAAGTCGAGATTCAAAGGTAAGAGATACAAAACTCCTATCGGCACCAGTATCAAATAAAACGGATGCATAATGATTGTTTACGAGAAACGTACCGTTTATCACGTCGTTGTTTGCTTGAGCCTCATTAGCGTTTATATTAAACGCTCGTCCTTGAGGACCACCTTGATGATGAAGTTTTGGGCATCGGTTACGGAAATAGTTTGGGTCTCCACATTCGTAACATGCCCGACCATTGAGAGGTGCCGGATAGATTGGGCGGTTGGCTGGAGCAGCTTGATGGACGGGAGGACGAGTACGGCAAGTAGTGACCACGTGTCCATATCATCCGCAGCTTGAACACAATCGGCATGGTAGGTTGGCAGGATGATGGTACTTGCAGGTCTAGCATTGGGGATTCGGGCCCTGATAATTTTTCGGGTTTTGACCCAAAGGGGCCGCTTGAATAGCAGGCACAGCGGGAGTTACGGCTGCGAAGTTTTGACCCTTTCGTTTCTTGTTGCGGTTAGAAGACTCGGGTTTTACATCTTTGACAGCCGCAAGAGTAGAAACAACCTTCTTGGAACCTTTTCTTGTTAAGGTTCCGGCTTTGACATGGTTGTCGGATAGTGTAGCAGATAGACGGATAGCAGCTTCAAGTGTAGGAGGGTTGCTTCCTAGCACAACATCTTGAATTTGCATAGGCAGGCCACCTATGTATTTTTCAATCCCCCGAGCAAGGGGAGTGATCATATGAGGCACCAGCAGACTTAGCTCTTGAAACCGGGTGGTGTAGGCCAGATTATCCCCGCTGTCTTGGGCAAGATCCAAAAACTCAGCCTCGAGCTTCCTCATTTCATTTCGAGGACAGAATTCATCAGTCATGGCCTTCTTCAGATCATCCCATGATAAGGATGTAGCAACCTCAGCACCACGAGTGCGTTTCTCACCGTTCCACCAGGTGAGGGCTCTCTTTTGGAGTACACTTGTGGCATAACGAACCCGAAGATTATCGGGACAGTCACTGTTTAGGAACGTGCTTTCCATGCTTTCAAACCATTGCAGTAGGCCGGTAGCACCTTCAGTCCCGAAGAATTTTGTAGGATTGCATGAGTTAAAGTGCTTAAACGTGCAGTGAGGCAGGTAGGTACCACCGTTCCCTTGGATGTTGTGAGACCCGTCACTGTTGTTATTTGCTTGGGTCATTTGCCCTACCAGCTGGGCAAGAAGAGTAGCAAGATCCGGGTTGGAGGTGCTAGAGTTTGCACGTCGAGGAGGCATTCTAACACCATAAGAAAAGACAATGATAATTTAGATAAGATGGATATATATGAGTTATAGCGGGAAATAATGTAAGTAGAAAAACGGGATTCATCAAGACGAGTGCCAGTGCATGTGTATTTATTCAAAGTTGATGGGGGGGGAGGCTAAGCCATCTATTCTGGATAGAACTTGATGTTATAGATCATTATTTACGTAATAGGAATTGCCGAGACTTGCATGCACTACAAATCGTTATTACGTGTGCACCCGTAATAATGATTTGCTTTGCATGTTCGTCTAGTTTTTCCTATCTTGCTATAATGTCCCCAAATTTTGAGTTTAAGTTTGGATCGTATCCTTGCGAATACATTGACTTATCAACGTTAAGTAATTCCTCAAAACTTTCAAAGAGACATGCTTTAGCCTATAGGTAAACACTCACTTCAGGAATTCCCAGGAAAGCGTACGTGTCCATTTATTTGGATTTATACGAAATGCTTTCCTAGACAGAAAAACCAATGTACAGGTGTCACCCTTCCAGATTGCACGTGTCCTTTACTGGTTTCAAGAAATTAAGTCGTTGACGATATTTTCAAGATTTTAATAGACTTGAGAGTCTATGAGTATAAAATGTGTAGGAATGTTGCAATTAATATGGATTAGGAAAGAGTATGGATAAGGATGAGTAGTGTACTTGTTTGCATAAGTTTGTTTGTCAAATATGTATGTAAAGTATGTATCATGTATCAAAGTCTTGTATGTATGTGTATAAGTCTCATGTACCAAACTCGGGAAAATTCAAATAATACCTAACTACAATTAATTCACATAGCAATTTATCATTTAGCACATAACACATAAAAGGGAGTCCTAGGGTTATAGTCTAGGTCATTGTGTCAAATAACCTAATTCCCTATAACCATGGCTCTGATACCAATCTGTCACACCCCGACCGATTGCGGAATCATCGAGGCGGACAATGGAATGATTGTTCAAAAGCACATGATAGCTAAAAGGTTGCATAATTCATTAATTTAATTTAAAGACAACAAGATCCAAATACAATACATTCCAAATAACCTAGTCTAGTTCAAAACATTGATTTATTTAACTAGGTCCATAGTCCTTAAGTGGAGAAATCTTTGGCAAGTAGTCACATATCCAAACCTGAAACATTATTTAAATCAAGTGTCAACTAAAAAGTTGGTGAGTACATAGGTTTAGTAATTCCGGTAAATAGTAGTAGTAAATCGTTTTGCAACTCATTGTTTATCTTGTTAACATAGTATGTATGATGTATCTTTTATTTAATTACAATTCAAACCGAGTTTGACGCGCTTGAACAGAGCACAACAGCTAAGTCCGGTATGTTTGAATATAGTTACCCACTATATCCGATATGATTGAATATAACGCGCGGTTATATCCGAGTATGCAGTAATAAACACCCTAACCGGGTGAGCTGGTCAGGCACAATAGATCTATCAATATTAAAGTTGGTTGTCATGTGTTTAAATGTATGTACATCCAAAGAATAAGCATATAGTCTCATGTATAACACGTATAATCAATGTGAGTAGCATGTATAATGTTTCACCCCAAAACATATAAAAATGTAAAATAGGGGCTATGTAACTCACCTTGCAAGCGGGTATTTTTCCACACGTGTAAGTGATAAGTATGTGGAAGCCTAAGCACGTTGATACCCTATGTAGATAAATGGGTATCATTGTATGTTTACATGTGCGTATTAATATTTAATTGTGTATAGGTTTATAATAGCATTTCTCAGTGTTATTTGCATAAAAGTTGGTCCAGATTTACTTGAAATTACTGATTTGATCGAAACTACTTTATAGTTGTGACAGGTATCGAAACTATGTTCAATCGAAACTACTATCTATCGAAACTACTAGTTTCGATTGATCATTTATAAGTGATATTCAGGCTATCGAAACTACCATTTATCGAAACTACTAGTTTCGATTGATCATTTATAAGTGATATTCAGGCTGTCGAAACTACCATTTATCGAAACTACTAGGTTCGATTGATCATTTATAAGTGATACACAGGCTGTCAAAACTACCATCTATCGAAACTATTAGTTTCGATTGACCTTTTACTCAATCGAAACTAAGTAGTTTCGATGGCCCAGACTTTAGCAATTAAAACAGTAATTCTTTTAGAACATTAGTTTGTCCGATAATTGATGGTTTGGAGTCGTAACTTCGATTGGTTCGGTTTGCCTTATGATAACAGAAAGTAAAGAAACGAAGTTGATGATTCTTACGTGGTCTGTCACACCCCGACCGATAGCGGAATCATCGAGCCGGACAATGGAATGATTGTTCAAAAGCACATGATAGCTAAAAGGTTGCATAATTCATTAATTAAATTTAAAGACAACAAGATCCAAATACGATATATTCCAAATAACCTAGTCTAGTTCAAAACATTGATTTATTTAACTAGGTCCATAATCCTTAAGTGGAAAAATCTTCGGCAAGTAGTCACATATCCAAACCTGAAATATTATTTAAATCAAGTGTCAACTAAAAAGTTGGTGAGTACAAAGGTTTAGTAATTCCGGTAAATAGTAGTAGTAAATCGTTTTGCAACTTATTGTGTATCTTGTTAAACATAGTATGTATGATGTATCATTTATTTAATCACAATTCAAACCGAGTTTGACGCGCTTGAACAGAGCACAACAGCTAAGTCCGGTATGTTTGAATATAGTTACCCACTATATCCGATATGATTGAATATAACGCGCGGTTATATCCGAGTATGCAGTAATAAACACCCTAACCGGGTGGGCTGGTCAGGCACAATAGATCTATCAATATTACAGTTGGTTGTCTTGTGTTTAAATGTATGTACATCCAAAGAATAAGCATATAGTCTCATGTATAACACGTATAAACAATTTGATTGAGTAGCATGAAATAATGTTTCACCCCAAAGTGGGTAAAAATGTAAAATAGGGGCTACGTAACTCACCTGGCTAGCGGATATGATAATCCACGAGAGTAGGTGATACGGATTTTGAAACCTAAGCACGATGGAACCCTATGTAGATAAATGGGTATTATTGTATGCTTATAGGTGTGTATTCGTATTTAATTGTGTATAGGTTTATAATAATATTTCTTAAAATTATTTGCGTAAAGTGTAGGTTCAGATTTACTTGAAATCACTGATTTTGATCAAAACTATTTCAAGTATCGAAACTATGTTCAAGTATCGAAACTATGTTCAAGCATCGAAACTATGTTCGAGTATCGAAACTATGTTCAAGTATCGAAACTATGTTCAAGCATCGAAACTATGTTCAAGCATCGAAACTATGTTCAAGTATCGAAACTATGTTCAATCGAAACTACTAGTTTCGATTGACCACAGAACTGTCGAAACTACTATCTATCGATACTATTAGTTTCGATTGATTATTTATAAGTGATACCCAGGCTGTCGAAACTACCATTTATCGAAACTATTAGTTTCGATTGACCATTTACTCAATCGAAACTAAGTAGTTTCGATGGCCCAGACTTTAGCAAATAAAACAGTAACATTAGTTTGTCCGGAAATCGATGGTTTGGAGTCGTGACTTTGATTAGTTCAGTTTGTCTTATGATAACAGAAGGTAAAGAAACGAAGTTGAGGATTCTTACGTGGTCGTGAAGGGGTCTGGTCGGCACAGCCTTTGAATTTGAATAAGTCACAAGCGGGAATCGATTTCTGTGTGGAATTAGCTCCTGAACTCCTGGTCACAGCTTCACCCAGGGTTGGCGATTGTAGTGGTGCCTTCAATTTGGGGTGAAATTGGGTGGAAGAGGGGTAGCGAGCAAGTGTAGGGCCGACCATGGCTATTTATAGCCGAGCTTGATTTCTATGTTAAAACGTGCGATTAGGCACGTTCCGACACTAGTCTGGACGAGACGAAACTAACCAGACATTCAACACGCGTGGTGGTGGTCTGTCGGGCGCGAATTCGAACGTGGGTTTCTCGGCCACCAACATGATCAGACGATCCTTATGTTGGGGAGACCAATTGGTCGGGGGGGGGGGGGGGTCTTATTCGCGTGGGAGAGACGAAGCCAGAGAAGCCTTTAGCGGCTGTCTAGGTGCAGGGGACAGCCCTGTCGGGGGTTCGCCAGAAAATGGCTTTACCCGCCGGACCAACGAAGGGGGTGACTGGATAAACGATTTGAGAATTAGCAGTTTTAGTCCCTGGAGTTTGGTTTGACTTAAATTAGCCCTTGAAATAAATACGGATGGGTCCTTATAGTTTAAATTGTCCAGAAACAGCCCCTCAACCGATCTCAGTTTTAAAACCTTCTAGTTTGATTAATTACAAAACAACCCCTGAACTTTTATTTAAATAAATTAATTTAATTTCTTTTAAATCAAATAAATTTGAAAATGTTTTTATAAACTTATTTTATTCTTTTATATTATAAATAATTTTTATAAAAGTTATTTATCTTATTTAAACGGGTTATTTTATTAAATACACAACTTTTTAACTTTAGATTTTTATATAAAACTTTATATTAATTTTAAAATTTATAAAATTCTAATTAGTTTAAATCCCTAAAATAAAATACCTATTTGTATAAAATCAAATAAAACTCTTACGCTTTATTAAAATAGAGAATGATTACACGATAATTATAATACTAGTGCGAGAACGAAAAATCCGAAACGTCACAGTCTCCCCATGTTAGAGGAATTTCGCCCCGAAATTCAACTAGTGGAGGCTATGAAAAGAGATGCGGATACTTGGTCTTCATTTGGTCTTCACGTTCCCAAGTGAACTCGGGTCCATGTTTAGATTCCCAACGGACCTTGACAATGGGGATGCGGCTACGCTTGAGTTTCTTAACTTCTCGGTCCATGATTTCCACAGGTTTCTCAACAAAGTGCATTTTCTCGTCAATGTGCCCTTCATCAAGAGGGATGTGGAGATTCTCGTCGGCTAGACACTTTTTCAATTTAGATACATGAAAAGTCGGATGAACGTTGATGAGTTCTGAAAGAAGATCGAGTTTGTAGGCCACTTTTCCTACCCTTTCGAGTATCTTGAATGGACCCACATATCGAGGTGCGAGTTTTCCTTTCTTTCCAAATCGGACTACGCCCTTCCAAGGTGATACCTTTAGGAGAACCATATCCCCAACTTGAAATTCCAAGGGTTTTCGTCTTTTATCGGCATAGCTCTTTTGCCGACTCCTTGCTACTCGAATGTTGTCACGAATAAGAAAGATTTTATCGGTGGTCTCTTGGATAAGCTCGGACCGGTGATTTGTGCTTCACCAATTTCGTTCCAACAAATCGGTGAACGACATTTTCATCCATAAAGAGCTTCAAACGGCGCCATGTTAATACTTGTGTAGTAGCTGTTGTTGTAGGAAAATTCGATCAGTGGCAGGTGAGAATTCCAATTGCCACCAAAGTCAATGATACAAGCTCTAAGCATATCCTCGAGAGTTTGGATTGTTCGCTCGGTTTGTCCATCGGTTTGAGGATGGTAAGCCGTACTTAGATCTAAACGAGTACCAAGCGCAGATTGTAGTGATTGCCAAAATCGGGAAGTAAAACACGAATCACGATCGGAGATGATGTTCAAAGGGATTCCATGACGACTTACGATCTCATCAATGTAGATACGGGCCAATTTCTCGACTCGATAGTCCTCACGGATAGGCAAGAAGTGAGCAGAGTTTGTAAGTTGGTCGATAATAACCCAGATACTATCGTGCCCACTAGTAGTTCGTGGGAGTTTGGTGATGAAATCCATAGCAAGGTTCTCCCACTTCCACACGGGAATTTCAGGTTGTTCGAGGAGACCGGAAGGCTTCTGGTGTTCGGCCTTCACTTTAGAACAAGTGAGGCATTTTGCCACAAAGAGGGCAATATCCTTTTTCATGCCGGGCTACCAATATTGTTGACGAAGACCCATGTATATCTTATCAGCCCCGGGATGTACCGAATATCGAGTTTTGTGGGACTCGTTCATCAAAAATATACGAAGGTCGTCGCGATAGGGAACCCAAATACGATCCAAGTAATACAATAGGCCGTTGGCTTTGGTTTCTAGTAAGAGTTCTACACCACATGCCATTTCTTGGTACATGTTTCCCTCTGTAACCGAGGTGTGTTGTGTTTTGAGAATACGGGCTTGGATATCCTTATGAATATGAACACTATAAAGCATTATACGTTCTTTACGACTCAAGGCGTCGGCTACAACGTTTGCTTTGCCGGGGTGGTAGCGAATCTCGCAATCGTAGTCGTTAAGGAGTTCAACCCATCGTCGTTGCCTCATATTAAGCTCTTTTTGATTGAAAATATGTTGGAGACTTTTGTGGTCGGTGAAAACCACGCATTTGGTGCCATATAGATAGTGTCTCCAAATTTTCAAGGCAAAAATGACAGCACCAAGCTCGAGATCATGGGTCGTATAGTTCTTCTCATGGATTTTGAGCTGACGTGATGCGTATGCAATTACTTGGCCACGCTGCATTAGAACACAACCAAGACCTTGGTTGGATGCATCACAATAAACAACAAAGTCGTCATTACCACTAGGAAGAGTTAGAATAGGAGCATTGCAGAGCTTGTGCTATAGAGTTTGAAAAGCTTCCTCTTGCTTGGGTCCCCACTCGTAGTGCTTACCTTTGTGAGTCAAGGCAGTGAGCGGGACCGCAATCTTGGAGAAATTTGAGATGAAACGACGATAGTAACCTGCTAGTCCAAGGAATGAACGAATCTCGGTAGGAGTCTTAGGAGTACTCCAATTCTTTACCGCTTCGATCTTTGCCGGGTCCAGATGAATTCCCTTATCGTTGACTATGTGTCCCAAAAATTGAACCTCTTTTAGCCAGAATTCAGACTTGGAGAGCTTGGCGTACAGTTGTTCTTTCCTTAAGAGTTCTAAGATTAAACGAACATGTTGTTCATGTTCCGCTTTCGTTTTAGAATAGATGAGGATGTCGTCAATGAAAACGATCACGAACTTGTCCAAATAAGGGTTGTATACACGGTTCATGAGGTCCATGAAGACTGCAGGTGCATTAGTCAAACCGAATGGCATGACCATGAACTCGTAGTGACCATATCTAGTCCGAAAGGCAGTCTTCGGAATGTCTTCATCGAGAACACGAAGTTGATGGTATCCAGAACGAAGGTCAATCTTAGAGAAACATGTTGAACCTTGAAGCTGATCGAAAAGATCGTCGATACGGGGTAAAGGATAACGGTTCTTCATTGTAAGCTTGTTGAGTTCACGATAATCGATGCACATTCGAAATTATCCATCCTTTTTCTTTACGAACAGCACGGGAGCACCCCATGGTGAATGACTCGGGCGGATGAATCCTTTGGATGAGAGTTCTTGTAATTGACTTGCAAGCTTTTGCATCTCGAAAGATGCAAGACGATAGGGGGCTTTTGCCACGGGAGTTGCTTCGGGCACAAGGTCGATACGAAACTCCCCTTGTCTAGGGGGAGGAAGACCAGGTAAATCCTCGGGGAATACCTCGGGAAAATCTCGGATGATTGGAATGTCTTGCAATTTCTTACCCTTGTCTTTCGTGTCAACTATGTGGGCCAAGAAGGCAACGTACTTTTTCCGTAAGTACTTTTGTGCCAATGTGCAAGACATGATTTGAAGACCACGACACGGTTTTTCACCGAAAATAACTAACGTGTCACCCGAAGGGAGAGGTATACGAATGCACTTTTCGTAGCAAATGACCTCGGCATGGTGCTTGGATAACCAGTCCATGCCAATTATAATATCGAAGCTTCCCAATTGCATTGGAAGGAGATCAACGGAGAACACATGATCATTAAGCTCGAGATTACAGTTGCGGATAACAGAATTTATAGTAATAGATTTTCCGTTTGCTATCTCCACTGAATATGAATTGTCAAGTTTCGTTCTTTCTTTAGCAAGTAGAGATTCAAAGGTAAGAGACACAAAACTCCTATCGGCATCGGTATCAAATAAAATGGTTGCATAATGATTGTTTACTGGAAACGTACCGTTTATCATGCCGTTGTTTGCTTGAGCCTCATTAGCGTTTCTATTAAATGCTCGTCCTTGAGGATCACCTTGATGATGAAGTTTTGGGCATCGGTCACGGAAATGGTTTGGGTCTCCACATTCATAACATGCCCGATCATTGAGAAGTGCCGGATAGTTTGGACGGTTGGTTGGAGCAGCTTGATGGACGGGAGGACGGGTACGGCAAGTAGTGACCACGTGTCCATATCGTCCGCAGCTTGAACACAATCGGCATGGTAGGTTGGCAGGATGATGGTACTTGCAGGTCTGGCATTGGGGATTCGGGCCCTGATAAGTTTTCGGATTTTGACCCAAAGGGGCCGCTTGGATAGCAGGCACAGCGGGAGTTACGGCTGCGAAGTTTCGACCCTTTCGTTTCTTGTTGCGGTTAGAAGACTCGGGTTTTACATCTTTGACGGCCGCAAGAGTAGAAACAACCTTCTTGGAACCCTTTCTTGTTAAGGTTCCGGCTTTGACATGGTTGTCGGATAGTGTAGCAGCTAGACGGATAGCAGCTTCAAGTGTAGGAGGGTTGCTTCCTAGCACAACATCTTGAATTTTCGTAGGCAGGCCGCCTATGTATTTTTCAATCCCCCGAGTAAGGGGAGTGATCATATGAGGCACCAGCAGACTTAGCTCTTGAAACCGGGTGGTGTAGGCCAGATTATCCCCGCTGTCCTGGGCAAGATCCCAAAACTCAGCCTCGAGCTTCCTCATTTCATTCCGAGGACAGAATTCATCAGTCATGGCCTTCTTCAGATCATCCCATGATAAGGATGTAGCAACCTCAGCACCACGAGTGCGTTTCTCACCGTTCCACCAGGTGAGGGCTCTCTTTTGGAGTACACTTGTAGCATAACGAACCCGAAGATTATCGGGACAGTCGCTGTTTTGGAATGTGCTTTCCATGCTTTCAAACTATTGAAGTAGGCAGGTAGCACCTTCAGTCCCGAAGAATTTTGTAGGATTGCACGAGTTGAAGTGCTTAAACGTGCAGTGAGGCGGGTTGGTACCACCGTTCCCTTGGATGTTGTGAGACCCGTCACTATTGTTATTTGCTTGGGTCATTTTCCCTACCAGCTGGGCAAGAAGAGTAGCAAGATCCGGGTTGGAAGTGCTAGAGTATGCACGTCGAGGAGGCATTCTATCACCATAAGAAAAGACAGTGATATTTTAGATGAGATGGATATATATGAGTTATAGTGGGAAATAATGTAAGCAGAAAAACGGGATTCATCATGACGCGTGCCAGTGCATGTGTATTTATTTAAAGTTGATGGGGGAAACTAAGCCATCTATTCCGGATAGAACATGATGTTATAGATCATTATTTTCGTAATAGGAATTGCCGGGACTTGCATGCACTACAAATCGTTATTACGTGTGCACCCGTAATAATGATTTGCTTTGCATGTTCGTCTAGTTCTTCCTATCTTGCTATAATGTCCCCAAATTTTGAGTTTAAGTTCGGATTGTATCCTTGCGAATACATTGACTTATCAACGTTAAATAATTTCTCAAAGCTTTCAAAGAGACATGCTTTAGCCTATAGGTAAACACTCACTTCAGGAATTCCCAAGAAAGCATACGGGTCCGTTTATTTGGATTTATACGAAATGCTTTCCTAGACAGAAAACCCAATGTACAGGTGTCACCCTTCCAGATTGCATGTGTCCTTTACTGGTTTCAATAAATTAAGTCGTTGACGAGATTTTTCAAGATTGAGAGTTTATGTGTATAAAATGTGTAGGAATGTTGCAATTAATACGGATTAGGAAAGAGTATGGATAAAGATGGGTAGTGTATTTGTTTGCATAAGTTTGTTTGTCAAATATGTATGTAAAGTATGTATCATGTATCAAAGTCTTGTATGTATGTGTATAAGTCTCATGTACCAAACTCGGGAAAATTCAAATAATACCTAACTACAAATAATTCACGTAGCAATTAACCATTTAGCACATAACACATAAAGGGAGTCCTAGGGTTATAGTCTAGGTCATCGTGTCTAATAACCTAATTCCCTATAACCATGGCTCTGATAACAATCTGTCACACCCCGACCGATGGCGAAATCATCGAGGCGGAATCATCGAGGCGGACAATGGAATGATTGTTCAAAAGCACATGATAGCTAAAAGGTTGCATAATTCATTAATTAAATTTAAAGACAACAAGATCCAAATACGATACATTCCAAATAACCTAGTCTAGTTCAAAACATTGATTTATTTAACTAGGTCCATAATCCTTAAGTGGAGAAATCTTCGGCAAGTAGTCACATATCCAAACCTGAAATATTATTTAAATCAAGTGTCAACTAAAAAGTTGGTGAGTACAAAGGTTTAGTAATTCCGGTAAAGAGTAGTAGTAAATCGTTTTGCAACTTATTGTTTATCTTGTTAAACATAGTATGTATGATGTATCATTTATTTAATCACAATTCAAACCGAGTTTGACGCGCTTGAACAGAGCACAACAGCTAAGTCCGGTATGTTTGAATATAGTTACCCACTATATCCGATATGATTGAATATAACGCACGGTTATATCCGAGTATGCAGTAATAAACACCCTAACCGGGTGGGCTGGTCAGGCACAATAGATCTATCAATATTACAGTTGGTTGTCTTGTGTTTAAATGTATGTACATCCAAAGAATAAGCATATAGTCTCATGTATAACACGTATAAACAATTTGATTAAGTAGCATGAAATAATGTTTCACCCCAAAGTGTGTAAAAATATAAAATAGGGGCTATGTAACTCACCTGGCTAGCGGATATGATAATCCACGAGAGTAGGTGATAAGGATGTTTGAAACCTAAGCACGATGGAACCCTATGTAGATAAATGGGTATTGTTGTATGCTTATAGGTGTGTATTCGTATTTAATTGTGTATAGGTTTATAATAATATTTCTTAAAATTATTTGCGTAAAGTGTATGTTCAGATTTACTTGAAATCACTGATTTTGATCGAAACTATTTCAAGTATCGAAACTATGTGCAAGTATCGAAACTATGTTCAAGCATCGAAACTATGTTCAAGTATCGAAACTATGTTCAAGTATCGAAACTATGTTCAAGCATCGAAACTATGTTCAAGTATCGAAACTATGTTCAATCGAAACTACTAGTTTCGATTGACCACAGAACTGTCGAAACTACTATCTATCGATACTATTAGTTTCGATTGATACCCAGGCTTTCGAAACTACCATTTATCGAAACTATTAGTTTCGATTGAACATTTACTCAATCGAAACTAAGTAGTTTCGATGGCCCAGACTTTAGCAAATAAAACAGTAACATTAGTTTGTCCGGAAATCGATGGTTTGGAGTCATGACTTCGATTGGTTCAGTTTTCTTATGATAATAGAGGGTAAAGAAACGAAGTTGAGGATTCTTACGTTGTCGTGAAGGGGTCTGGTCGGCACAGCCTTTGAATTTGAATAAGTCACAAGCGGGAATCAATTTCTGTGTGGAATTAGCTCCTAAACTCCTGGTCACAGCTTCACCCAGGGTTGGCGATTGTAGTGGTGCCTTCAATTTGGGGTGAAATTGGGTGGAAGAGGGGTAGCGAGCTCGTGCAGGGCCGACCATGCCTATTTATAGCCGAGCTTGATTTCTATGTTAAAACGTGCAATTGGGCACGTTCCGACACTAGTCTAGACGAGACGAAACTAACCAGACATTCAACACGCGTGGTGGTGGTCTGTCGGGCGCGAATTCGAACGTGGGTTTCTCGGCCACCAACAGGATCAGACGATCCTTATGTTGGGGAGACCAATTGGTCGGGGGGGTCTTATTCGCGTGGGAGAGACGAAGCCAGAGAAGCCTTTAGCGGCTGTCTAGGTGCAGGGGACAGCCCTGTCGGGGGTTCGCCAGAAAATGGCTTTACCCGCCGGACCAACGAAGGGGGTGACTGGATAAACGATTTGAGAATTAGCAGTTTTAGTCCCTGGAGTTTGGTTTGACTTAAATTAGCCCTTGAAATAAATACGGATGGGTCCTTATAGTTTAAATTGTCCAGAAACAGCCCCTCAACCGATCTCAGTTTTAAAACATTCTAGTTTGATTAATTACAAAACAACCCCTGAACTTTTATTTAAATAAATTAATTTAATTTCTTTTAAATCAAATAAATTTGAAAATGTTTTTATAAACTTATTTTATTCTTTTATATTATAAATAATTTTTATAAAAGTTATTTATCTTATTTAAACGGGTTATTTTATTAAATACACAACTTTTTAACTTTAGATTTTTATATAAAACTTTATATTAATTTTAAAATTTATAAAATTCTAATTAGTTTAAATCCCTAAAATAAAATACCTATTTGTATAAAATCAAATAAAACTCTTACGCTTTATTAAAATAGAGAATGATTACACGATAATTATAATACTAGTGCGAGAACGAAAAATCCGAAACGTCACAGTCTCCCCATGTTAGAGGAATTTCGCCCCGAAATTCAACTAGTGGAGGCTATGAAAAGAGATGCGGATACTTGGTCTTCATTTGGTCTTCACGTTCCCAAGTGAACTCGGGTCCATGTTTAGATTCCCAACGGACCTTGACAATGGGGATGCGGCTACGCTTGAGTTTCTTAACTTCTCGGTCCATGATTTCCACAGTTTTCTCAACAAAGTGCATTTTCTCGTCAATGTGCCCTTCATCAAGAGGGATGTGGAGATTCTCGTAGGCTAGACACTTTTTCAAATTAGATACATGAAAAGTCGGATGAACGTTGATGAGTTCTGAAAGAAGATCGAGTTTGTAGGCCACTTTTCCTACCCTTTCGAGTATCTTGAATGGACCCACATATCGAGGTGCGAGTTTTCCTTTCTTTCCAAATCGGACTACGCCCTTCCAAGGTGATACCTTTAGGAGAACCATATCCCCAACTTGAAATTCCAAGGGTTTTCGTCTTTTATCGGCATAGCTCTTTTGCCGACTCCTTGCTACTCGAATGTTGTCACGAATAAGAAAGATTTTATCGGTGGTCTCTTGGATAAGCTCGGACCGGTGATTTGTGCTTCACCAATTTCGTTCCAACAAATCGGTGAACGACATTTTCATCCATAAAGAGCTTCAAACGGCGCCATATTAATACTTGTGTAGTAGCTGTTGTTGTAGGAAAATTCGATCAGTGGCAGGTGAGAATTCCAATTGCCACCAAAGTCAATGATACAAGCTCTAAGCATATCCTCGAGAGTTTGGATTGTTCGCTCGGTTTGTCCATCGGTTTGAGGATGGTAAGCCGTACTTAGATCTAAACGAGTACCAAGCGCAGATTGTAGTGATTGCCAAAATCGGGAAGTAAAACACGAATCACGATCGGAGATGATGTTCAAAGGGATTCCATGACGACTTACGATCTCATCAATGTAGATACGGGCCAATTTCTCGACTCGATAGTCCTCACGGATAGGCAAGAAGTGAGCAGAGTTTGTAAGTTGGTCGATAATAACCCAGATACTATCGTGCCCACTAGTAGTTCGTGGGAGTTTGGTGATGAAATCCATAGCAAGGTTCTCCCACTTCCACACGGGAATTTCAGGTTGTTCGAGGAGACCGGAAGGCTTCTGGTGTTCGGCCTTCACTTTAGAACAAGTGAGGCATTTTGCCACAAAGAGGGCAATATCCTTTTTCATGCCGGGCTACCAATATTGTTGACGAAGACCCATGTATATCTTATCAGCCCCGGGATGTACCGAATATCGAGTTTTGTGGGACTCGTTCATCAAAAATATACGAAGGTCGTCGCGATAGGGAACCCAAATACGATCCAAGTAATACAATAGGCCGTTGGCTTTGGTTTCTAGTAAGAGTTCTACACCACATGCCATTTCTTGGTACATGTTTCCCTCTGTAACCGAGGTGTGTTGTGTTTTGAGAATACGGGCTTGGATATCCTTATGAATATGAACACTATAAAGCATTATACGTTCTTTACGACTCAAGGCGTCGGCTACAACGTTTGCTTTGCCGGGGTGGTAGCGAATCTCGCAATCGTAGTCGTTAAGGAGTTCAACCCATCGTCGTTGCCTCATATTAAGCTCTTTTTGATTGAAAATATGTTGGAGACTTTTGTGGTCGGTGAAAACCACGCATTTGGTGCCATATAGATAGTGTCTCCAAATTTTCAAGGCAAAAATGACAGCACCAAGCTCGAGATCATGGGTCGTATAGTTCTTCTCATGGATTTTGAGCTGACGTGATGCGTATGCAATTACTTGGCCACGCTGCATTAGAACACAACCAAGACCTTGGTTGGATGCATCACAATAAACAACAAAGTCGTCATTACCACTAGGAAGAGTTAGAATAGGAGCATTGCAGAGCTTGTGCTATAGAGTTTGAAAAGCTTCCTCTTGCTTGGGTCCCCACTCGTAGTGCTTACCTTTGTGAGTCAAGGCAGTGAGCGGGACCGCAATCTTGGAGAAATTTGAGATGAAACGACGATAGTAACCTGCTAGTCCAAGGAATGAACGAATCTCGGTAGGAGTCTTAGGAGTACTCCAATTCTTTACCGCTTCGATCTTTGCCGGGTCCAGATGAATTCCCTTATCGTTGACTATGTGTCCCAAAAATTGAACCTCTTTTAGCCAGAATTCACACTTGGAGAGCTTGGCGTACAGTTGTTCTTTCCTTAAGAGTTCTAAGATTAAACGAACATGTTGTTCATGTTCCACTTTCGTTTTAGAATAGATGAGGATGTCGTCAATGAAAACGATCACGAACTTGTCCAAATAAGGGTTGTATACACGGTTCATGAGGTCCATGAAGACTGCAGGTGCATTAGTCAAACCGAATGGCATGACCATGAACTCGTAGTGACCATATCTAGTCCGAAAGGCAGTCTTCGGAATGTCTTCATCGAGAACACGAAGTTGATGGTATCCAGAACGAAGGTCAATCTTAGAGAAACATGTTGAACCTTGAAGCTGATCGAAAAGATCGTCGATACGGGGTAAAGGATAACGGTTCTTAATTGTAAGCTTGTTGAGTTCACGATAATCGATGCACATTCGAAATTATCCATCCTTTTTCTTTACGAACAGCACGGGAGCACCCCATGGTGAATGACTCGGGCGGATGAATCCTTTGGATGAGAGTTCTTGTAATTGACTTGCAAGCTTTTGCATCTCGAAAGGTGCAAGACGATAGGGGGCTTTTGCCACGGGAGTTGCTTCGGGCACAAGGTCGATACGAAACTCCCCTTGTCTAGGGGGAGGAAGACCAGGTAAATCCTCGGGGAATACCTCGGGAAAATCTCGGATGATTGGAATGTCTTGCAATTTCTTACCCTTGTCTTTCGTGTCAACTATGTGGGCCAAGAAGGCAACGTACTTTTTCCGCAAGTACTTTTGTGCCAATGTGCAAGACATGATTTGAAGACCACGACACGGTTTTTCACCGAAAATAACTAACGTGTCACCCGAAGGGAGAGGTATACGAATGCACTTTTCGTAGCAAATGACCTCGGCATGGTGCTTGGATAACCAGTCCATGCCAATTATAATATCGAAGCTTCCCAATTGCATTGGAAGGAGATCAACGGAGAACACATGATCATTAAGCTCGAGATTACAGTTGCGGATAACAGAATTTATAGTAATAGATTTTCCGTTTGCTATCTCCACTGAATATGAATTGTCAAGTTTCGTTCTTTCTTTAGCAAGTAGAGATTCAAAGGTAAGAGACACAAAACTCCTATCGGCATCGGTATCAAATAAAATGGTTGCATAATGATTGTTTACGGGAAACGTACCGTTTATCATGCCGTTGTTTGCTTGAGCCTCATTAGCGTTTCTATTAAATGCTCGTCCTTGAGGATCACCTTGATGATGAAGTTTTGGGCATCGGTCACGGAAATGGTTTGGGTCTCCACATTCATAACATGCCCGATCATTGAGAAGTGCCGGATAGTTTGGACGGTTGGTTGGAGCAGCTTGATGGACGGGAGGACGGGTACGGCAAGTAGTGACCACGTGTCCATATCGTCCGCAGCTTGAACACAATCGGCATGGTAGGTTGGCAGGATGATGGTACTTGCAGGTCTGGCATTGGGGATTCGGGCCCTGATAAGTTTTCGGATTTTGACCCAAAGGGGCCGCTTGGATAGCAGGCACAGCGGGAGTTACGGCTGCGAAGTTTCGACCCTTTCGTTTCTTGTTGCGGTTAGAAGACTCGGGTTTTACATCTTTGACGGCCGCAAGAGTAGAAACAACCTTCTTGGAACCCTTTCTTGTTAAGGTTCCGGCTTTGACATGGTTGTCGGATAGTGTAGCAGCTAGACGGATAGCAGCTTCAAGTGTAGGAGGGTTGCTTCCTAGCACAACATCTTGAATTTTCGTAGGCAGGCCGCCTATGTATTTTTCAATCCCCCGAGTAAGGGGAGTGATCATATGAGGCACCAGCAGACTTAGCTCTTGAAACCGGGTGGTGTAGGCCAGATTATCCCCGCTGTCCTGGGCAAGATCCCAAAACTCAGCCTCGAGCTTCCTCATTTCATTCCGAGGACAGAATTCATCAGTCATGGCCTTCTTCAGATCATCCCATGATAAGGATGTAGCAACCTCAGCACCACGAGTGCGTTTCTCACCGTTCCACCAGGTGAGGGCTCTCTTTTGGAGTACACTTGTAGCATAACGAACCCGAAGATTATCGGGACAGTCGCTGTTTTGGAATGTGCTTTCCATGCTTTCAAACTATTGAAGTAGGCAGGTAGCACCTTCAGTCCCGAAGAATTTTGTAGGATTGCACGAGTTGAAGTGCTTAAACGTGCAGTGAGGCGGGTTGGTACCACCGTTCCCTTGGATGTTGTGAGACCCGTCACTATTGTTATTTGCTTGGGTCATTTGCCCTACCAGCTGGGCAAGAAGAGTAGCAAGATCCGGGTTGGAAGTGCTAGAGTATGCACGTCGAGGAGGCATTCTATCACCATAAGAAAAGACAGTGATATTTTAGATGAGATGGATATATATGAGTTATAGCGGGAAATAATGTAAGCAGAAAAACGGGATTCATCATGACGCGTGCCAGTGCATGTGTATTTATTTAAAGTTGATGGGGGAAACTAAGCCATCTATTCCGGATAGAACATGATGTTATAGATCATTATTTTCGTAATAGGAATTGCCGGGACTTGCATGCACTACAAATCGTTATTACGTGTGCACCCGTAATAATGATTTGCTTTGCATGTTCGTCTAGTTCTTCCTATCTTGCTATAATGTCCCCAAATTTTGAGTTTAAGTTCGGATTGTATCCTTGCGAATACATTGACTTATCAACGTTAAATAATTTCTCAAAGCTTTCAAAGAGACATGCTTTAGCCTATAGGTAAACACTCACTTCAGGAATTCCCAAGAAAGCATACGGGTCCGTTTATTTGGATTTATACGAAATGCTTTCCTAGACAGAAAACCCAATGTACAGGTGTCACCCTTCCAGATTGCATGTGTCCTTTACTGGTTTCAATAAATTAAGTCGTTGACGAGATTTTTCAAGATTGAGAGTTTATGTGTATAAAATGTGTAGGAATGTTGCAATTAATACGGATTAGGAAAGAGTATGGATAAAGATGGGTAGTGTATTTGTTTGCATAAGTTTGTTTGTCAAATATGTATGTAAAGTATGTATCATGTATCAAAGTCTTGTATGTATGTGTATAAGTCTCATGTACCAAACTCGAGAAAATTCAAATAATACCTAACTACAAATAATTCACGTAGCAATTAACCATTTAGCACATAACACATAAAGGGAGTCCTAGGGTTATAGTCTAGGTCATCGTGTCTAATAACCTAATTCCCTATAACCATGGCTCTGATAACAATCTGTCACACCCCGACCGATGGCGAAATCATCGAGGCGGAATCATCGAGGCGGACAATGGAATGATTGTTCAAAAGCACATGATAGCTAAAAGGTTGCATAATTCATTAATTAAATTTAAAGACAACAAGATCCAAATACGATACATTCCAAATAACCTAGTCTAGTTCAAAACATTGATTTATTTAACTAGGTCCATAATCCTTAAGTGGAGAAATCTTCGGCAAGTAGTCACATATCCAAACCTGAAATATTATTTAAATCAAGTGTCAACTAAAAAGTTGGTGAGTACAAAGGTTTAGTAATTCCGGTAAAGAGTAGTAGTAAATCGTTTTGCAACTTATTGTTTATCTTGTTAAACATAGTATGTATGATGTATCATTTATTTAATCACAATTCAAACCGAGTTTGACGCGCTTGAACAGAGCACAACAGCTAAGTCCGGTATGTTTGAATATAGTTACCCACTATATCCGATATGATTGAATACAACGCACGGTTATATCCGAGTATGCAGTAATAAACACCCTAACCGGGTGGGCTGGTCAGGCACAATAGATCTATCAATATTACAGTTGGTTGTCTTGTGTTTAAATGTATGTACATCCAAAGAATAAGCATATAGTCTCATGTATAACACGTATAAACAATTTGATTAAGTAGCATGAAATAATGTTTCACCCCAAAGTGTGTAAAAATATAAAATAGGGGCTATGTAACTCACCTGGCTAGCGGATATGATAATCCACGAGAGTAGGTGATACGGATGTTTGAAACCTAAGCACGATGGAACCCTATGTAGATAAATGGGTATTGTTGTATGCTTATAGGTGTGTATTCGTATTTAATTGTGTATAGGTTTATAATAATATTTCTTAAAATTATTTGCGTAAAGTGTATGTTCAGATTTACTTGAAATCACTGATTTTGATCGAAACTATTTCAAGTATCGAAACTATGTGCAAGTATCGAAACTATGTTCAAGCATCGAAACTATGTTCAAGTATCGAAACTATGTTCAAGTATCGAAACTATGTTCAAGCATCGAAACTATGTTCAAGTATCGAAACTATGTTCAATCGAAACTACTAGTTTCGATTGACCACAGAACTGTCGAAACTACTATCTATCGATACTATTAGTTTCGATTGATACCCAGGCTTTCGAAACTACCATTTATCGAAACTATTAGTTTCGATTGAACATTTACTCAATCGAAACTAAGTAGTTTCGATGGCCCAGACTTTAGCAAATAAAACAGTAACATTAGTTTGTCCGGAAATCGATGGTTTGGAGTCATGACTTCGATTGGTTCAGTTTTCTTATGATAATAGAAGGTAAAGAAACGAAGTTGAGGATTCTTACGTTGTCCTGAAGGGGTCTGGTCGGCACAGCCTTTGAATTTGAATAAGTCACAAGCGGGAATCAATTTCTGTGTGGAATTAGCTCCTAAACTCCTGGTCACAGCTTCACCCAGGGTTGGCGATTGTAGTGGTGCCTTCAATTTGGGGTGAAATTGGGTGGAAGAGGGGTAGCGAGCTCGTGCCGGGCCGACCATGCCTATTTATAGCCGAGCTTGATTTCTATGTTAAAACGTGCAATTGGGCACGTTCCGACACTAGTCTGGACGAGACGAAACTAACCAGACATTCAACACGCGTGGTGGTGGTCTGTCGGGCGCGAATTCGAACGTGGGTTTCTCGGCCACCAACAGGATCAGACGATCCTTATGTTGGGGAGACCAATTGGTCGGGGGGGTCTTATTCGCGTGGGAGAGACGAAGCCAGAGAAGCCTTTAGCTGCTGTCTAGGTGCAGGGGACAGCCTTGTCGGGGGTTCGCCGGAAAATGGCTTTACCCGCCGGACAAACGAAGGGGGTGACCGGATAAACGATTAGAGAATTGGCAGTTTTAGTCCCTGGAGTTTGGTTTGACTTAAATTAGCCCTTGAAATAAATACGGATGGGTCCTTGTAGTTTAAATTGTCCAGAAACAGCCCCTCAACCGATTTCAGTTTTAAAACATTATAGTTTGATTAATTACAAAACAACCCCTGAACTTTTATTTAAATAAATTAATTTAATTTCTTTTAAATCAAATAAATTTAAAAATGTTTTTATAAACTTATTTTATTCTTTTTTATTATAAATAATTTTTATTAAAGTTATTTATCTTATTTAAATGGGTTATTTTCTTAAATATACAACTTTTTAACTTTAGATTTTTATATAAAACTTTATATTAATTTTAAAATTTATAAAATTCTAATTAATTTAAATCCGTAAAATAAAATACCTATTTGTATAAAACCAAATAAAACTCTTACGCTTTATTAAAATAGAGAATGATTACACGATAATTATAATACAAGTGCGAGAACGAAAAATCCGAAACGTCACATGGTCGCAAAGGGTCAAACGGCAGAGCTTTTAATCCGAGAATATCAAGAATGGGAATTCAAGCTTCGGGATGGAATTGGGCTGTAAGACTCTGGTCACAGCTTCACTCAGAGGCGACGAACACAAAGCCGTCTTCAATTTGAAGGGAGAGTGGGTGAAAAAGGGGTCGCGAGCTCGAGCAGGTCCGACTATGGCTATTTATAGCTGAGCTTGATTTCTTTGTTAAAACGTGCAATTGGGCACGTTCCGACACTAGTCTGGACGAGAAGAAACTTAACAGACATTCAACACGCGTGGAGGTGGTCTGTCGGACGCGAATTCGAACGTGGGTTTCTTGGCCACCAACAGGATCAGACGATCCTTATGTTGGGGAGACCAATTGGTCGGGGCCTTTTGTTCGCGTGGAGAAGACGAGCTTAGGGATGCCTGTAGCGGCTGTCGAGATGCAGGGGACAGCCCTGTCGGGGGTTCGCCGGAAAATGGCTTTACCCGCCGAACCAACGAAGGGGGTGACCGGATAAACGATTTGGGAATTGGCAGTTTTTGTCCCTGGAGTTTGGTTTGACTTAAATTAGCCCTTGAAATAAATACGGATGGGTCTTTGTAGTTTAAATTATCTAGAAACAGCCCCTCAACCGATTTCAGTTTTAAAACCTTCTAGTTTGATTAATTACAAAACAACCTTTGAACTTTTATTTAAATAAATTAATTTAATTTCTTTTAAATTAAATAAATTTAAAAATGTTTTTATAAACTTATTTTATTCTTTATTATTATAAATAATTTTTATAAAAGTTATTTATCTTATTTAAATGGGTTATTTTATTAAATATACAACTTTTTAACTTTAGATTTTTATATAAAACTTTATATTAATTTTAAAATTTATAAAATTCTAATTAATTTAAATCCGTAAAATAAAATACCTATTTGTATAAAACCAAATAAAACTCTTACGCTTTATTAAAATAGAGAATGATTACACGATAATTATAATACAAGTGCGAGAACGAAAAATCCGAAACGTCACATGGTCGCAAAGGGTCGAACAGCAGAGCTTTTAATCCGAGAATATCAAGAATGGGAATTCAAGCTTCGGGATGGAATTGGGCTCTAAGACTCTGGTCACAGCTTCAGTCAGAGGCGACGAACACAAAGCCGTCTTCATTTTGAAGTGAGAGTGGGTGAAAAAGGGGTCGCGAGCTCGAGCAGGTCCGACTATGGCTATTTATAGCTGAGCTTGATTTCTTTGTTAAAACGTGCAATTGGGCACGTTCCGACACTAGTCTGGACGAGACGAAACTTAACAGACATTCAACACGCGTGGAGGTGGTCAGTCGGACGCGAATTCGAACGTGGGTTTCTCGGCCACCAACAGGATCAGACGATCCTTATGTTGGGGAGACCAATTGGTCGGGGCCTTTTGTTCGCGTGGAGAAGACGAGCTCAGGGATGCCTGTAGCGGCTGTCGAGGTGCAGGGGACAGCCCTGTCGGAGGTTCGCCGGAAAATGGCTTTACCCGCCGAACCAACGAAGGGGGTGACCGGATAAACGATTTGGGAATTGGCAGTTTTTGTCCCTGGAGTTTGGTTTGACTTAAATTAGCCCTTGAAATAAATACGGATGGGTCCTTGTAGTTTAAATTGTCTAGAAACAGCCCCTCAACCGATTTCAGTTTTAAAACCTTCTAGTTTGATTAATTACAAAACAACCCCTGAACTTTTATTTAAATAAATTAATTTAATTTCTTTTAAATCAAATAAATTTAAAAATGTTTTTATAAACTTATTTTATTCTTTATTATTATAAATAATTTTTATAAAAGTTATTTATCTTATTTAAATGGGTTATTTTATTAAATATACAACTTTTTAACTTTAGATTTTTATATAAAACTTTATATTAATTTTAAAATTTATAAAATTCTAATTAGTTTAAATCCGTAAAATAAAATACCTATTTGTATAAAACCAAATAAAACTCTTACGCTTTATTAAAATAGAGAATGATTACACGATAATTATAATACAAGTGCGAGAACGAAAAATCCGAAACGTCACTTGGTCGCAAAGGGTCGAACAGCAGAGCTTTTAATCCGAGAATATCAAGAATGGGAATTCAAGCTTCGGGATGGAATTGAGCTCTAAGACTCTGGTCACAGCTTCACTCAGAGGCGACGAACACAAAGTCGTCTTCAATTTGAAGTGAGAGTGGGTGAAAAAGGAGTCGCGAGCTCGAGCAGGTCCGACTATGGCTATTTATAGCTGAGCTTGATTTCTTTGTTAAAAAGTGCAATTGGGCACGTTCCGACACTAGTCTTGACGAGACGAAACTTAACAGACATTCAACACGCGTGGAGGTGGTCTGTCGGACGCGAATTCGAACGTGGGTTTCTCGGCCACCAACAGGATCAGACGATCCTTATGTTGGGGAGACCAATTGGTCGGGGCCTTTTGTTCGCGTGGAGAAGACGAGCTCAGGGATGTCTGTAGCGGCTGTCGAGGTGCAGGGGACAGCCCTGTCGGGGGTTCGCCGGAAAATGGCTTTACCCGCCGAACCAACGAAGGGGGTGACCGGATAAACGATTTGGGAATTGGCAGTTTTTGTCCCTGGAGTTTGGTTTGACTTAAATTAGCCCATGAAATAAATACGGATGGGTCCTTGTATTTTAAATTGTCCAGAAACAGCCCCTCAACCGATTTCAGTTTTAAAACCTTCTAGTTTGATTAATTACAAAACTACCCCTGAACTTTTATTTAAATAAATTAATTTAATTTCTTTTAAATCAAATAAATTTAAAAATGTTTTTATAAACTTATTTTATTCTTTATTATTATAAATAATTTTTATAAAAGTTATTTATCTTATTTAAATGGGTTATTTTATTAAATATACAACTTTTTAACTTTAGATTTTTATATAAAACTTTATATTAATTTTAAAATTTATAAAATTCTAATTAGTTTAAATCCGTAAAATAAAATACCTATTTGTATAAAACCAAATAAAACTCTTACGCTTTATTAAAATAGAGAATGATTACACGATAATTATAATACAAGTGCGAGAACGAAAAATCCGAAACGTCACATGGTCGCAAAGGGTCGAACGGCAGAGTGTAGGATCGTGAGAATACAAGATTGTTCTGTTCTTAGTTGAAGTTGGCGGAAACAAAATCAACTACACAATTTATAATCAAGTAAACACAAAGAATACTGATAAACACTGTTGTATTAAGCTTTTGTGAATGCAAAGATTACAAGTGAGAAACTCAATGAATAAGTATGACAAGCACTACTAGCACTATTAAGACACACTCAAGTCACACTTACAATGAAGTGGCAACTCAGTATTTATAGTAACTTAGAATCAAGACAGACCCTTGATTCTAAGGATCAGATCGAACACAAGCCGTTGATCTTGTTTATTAATTTACATTACACGTAAAGGCTAATCTAGTTAACTTTACTGAAACGTTTTCTTTATTCATGATTGTTTGCATGCTTGGAGAAGTGTATTATTGTCCGTCATTGGTTGACCATAGCGGTTCCTTCTGCTTTGAGTCTGTCAGATGCTTTTGCAGAAAGGTGTCAGAGACGCTTGGCCTGGATAGTCAGCTGCAACGTTTGGTCTTCAGTGAATAAGGCTATCAGCTGCAAAGAGTGAAGGTTGCTGCTATTAAGCCTATCAGCAGCAAACATGGATGACCGCTGCTGATAAGCCTATCAGCAGCAACTTGTACAGAATGCTGCTGATAAGCCTATCAGCAGCAACAAGTGTTGAATGCTGCTGATAAGCTTATCAGCAGCATTTGTACTTAGAATAATTTGGTAGCAATCAGTCTTTGGTTCTACAAACTCCCCCTAGACTGATGCAACCAAAAATTCTTCTAATTACTTTGCTGCTGAAGCTTTTGCATGTGGCTGACTATCCTTTCAACCTCATAGCCTCTTGGATCCTTGCTGGGATTGTTCAGTGGAAGTTCAGACAAAGTCTTGATGTCTTTGTGTTGCATTTTGTAGATTGCTTTGCTTGAACATCTCATCTGCTGCTTCTTTACATCAGTCAGTGTGAACTCATCCAAATCAGCATTGTAGGTCCAAGATACAAATGGAGAGTGGGACTTGAGAGGTTTGATGTTTATGATCACATCTTTGCTAGGGTTGAAGTAGTGTTTGATTTCTAGCACAAGACGTTTCCCACTCTCATTTGCAGGCTCATTAGCTTCACCCAGCTCTAAAATTGTTTGAAGATCAGAATCAGGTAGTTGCAGAACCTCATCAACAGACCTGTAAGTGGATCTTCTTTTCTCAGTTCTCCCCCTGAAGATCTCAAACACTTGATCTTGTGAATTGTGGAACCAGTTAACTATATTTCTTGAGTCTTCTGGTTTAGGAGTGGGTTTGGGTATCTTCAAGGGAGGCTGTTGATGAGTGGGAGCTGGGTGGGATGACTTGGACTTTTTGGGTGGAGGAGTGGAAGGTTTGGGGAGGAGAGTGGAAGGATGATGGACTGAGGAAGAGGTAGGTGAGGGAGAAGGCTTGGGTTTCTTTGTCTTTGGTTCTTCATCTTCTTTGATAAGTACCCTTTTCTTGGAGCCCTTCTTCCCTAGTCTTTCTTCCTCATCCTTTTTAACTTTAAAGTAGAGGGCTTGCAGGTTCATGAAATTCATAGGACCTAGCCTCTTTCCACTATCTCCTCTGGCCTTAAGGAAGTCAATCATGACCTTCCTTTCTTCATGGGTCCTTATATTGAAGGCAATGGTCTTTTTGGACTGTTGTTTGGCTTTTTCTTCTTCTTCAGCCTTTTTCTTCTTTGCCAACTGACCTTGCTGACCCATGAAGGCTCTGTAGATCTCTTTGTTTGAAAGTTTTTCAAGGTAGTCTTCATCCTCACCTTGAGAGATCAGAGCTTCAGTCCATTCCTCCCTTAATTCTTTTGCTAATTTAGAATCAGTGATTCTAAACTTAGCATCTTTCTTCCTTTTCTCTTTAGCTTCTTCTTCTTCTTCTTTTGCAAACTGTTCCTGCAGCTGTCTAGCAAGTTGTTCATCTTCCTCAACTTGAGACCCCGCAAGGACTTTTACCTTCATTTCATCCAGCTGTTTGGCATACAGCTGGATTGTCTGTTGTCTGAGAAGTATGGCTGCCTTTCTATCTTCATGCCTTTGTTTTTTAGCCATCTCTTCAGCCAACTCTTCTTCTTCTCTTTTCCTTCTTCTCTCTTCTTTCTCTTTCTTTTCCTTTTGCAACCTCTCTTCATCCTCTTTTGTCATGATGCCCTTCCCTTTATTAACATTGGATGCCTCTGCTCTGGCTTCACTGATCACAGAAACAGCTGATTGTTGTGCTGTTGGGATCTCTGCCTCGGCTTCATTGGCAATTTGAGATGTGGATAGGGGAAGGTCATCGTCTTCATCAAGTTGATACTCAGGACCTTCTATTTCTCTCAGTTTTTCTTTGATAGTTGATCTTGACTCATAAGCTGCAGTGCAGATGTTAACTCGAGGGGAGGCTGAGTCAGTGTCAGAGTTTGACACATATACTGCCTCAGTAATTCTTCCTACTTGTTCAAGTTTGGCTCTGACAGTATCTATCATTGCCTGGCTTTCAAGTGAGTTGACATTGCAGATGTTTGTTCTGAGTTGATAGATCTTGAGGAGAAAGTCTGAGGGCAGATGAAGGATGTTTCTGGTGTTGATGATGAGAGAGGAGCCGTTGCTGAGCAGAAAAGTGTGGTCAAGAGACTTAGTGCTCACCCAACCTAGCACATCCAAGTCCTTGACCAGGAAGGCATACAGGAACCTTTGAAGGCCTAGAACTTCTTCAGTGAGAAGACTGCTCCTTGTTATTTCAAGATTGCTAGGAGTCAGTCTTCTTTCTGCGGCCGCCGAGGATTCAGGATAAGCTACCCGATGTGCTGCTTGTAGGAATCTTTGGAACCTGGGTAGATTATCCTCCATCAGGTCATGGAACCTGCCAATGGCAAGTTCAGCTGAGAGATCTGCTGAAGTGTTGATGCAGTCAGTTAGATGCAGTTCTAGGACTTGGAGGGCATTGAGAGTGTTCCAGTTCAGCTCTTCTACTCCGCTGAACTCCCATCCAATCCAAAACCTCTCAGCTAATCCATCATACCCCCAAGCTAGAATAGAGTCAAACTCTAGCTTCTTTGAAGATTTGAAGATTTGGGGGGTAGTGGATTGACCTATGATGGCTGCTGCTTGTGGAAGGATGTTGAATGATGTATTTGTTTGTTCTGTGTCTTCAGCATCATTCAGCATTTCATCGACAGCCCTGACGACCAACTGCCAGTCTTCAGATATTTCTTCGTCTTCGTTATCTGGGGCTGGCAGGTCATGAACTTGGACAAAAGCTGGCTTGTATTGTGAGCTTTGAAGTACAAACTGCTCTTGAATCCAATCGTCAAGACTGTCTGTATCATCTTCCATAGAAACCATCTCCCCCTTTTTGGTTGCATCATCAGACAGGTAAGCATCAGTTTGGGTGCCTACTGATACAAGAGAGGGAGAGGCTAGAGTTGGGCATTGATGGGCTTCATGCATAGCGACTTGGTGTCTTAGTTTGGACATTTCAGCCTCTAGCATAGCTACCATGTTATGAAGTTTCAGTCTATCCTCATCCACAGTTGTGGAATCCTTGGACCCAGATGGGGCCGTAGGCCTAGCCTCAGCATCCCCATCACCCGCGGTTTCTTGGCGCCTGGGATTCCTCTCAGTGAAGGGAGTTTCCAAGGAAACACCCTCACCGTGAGTTGCCGTGTTTGAGGTCTTAAAGATGTTGTCACTGTCCTCCTGGTCAGTTGATGGACCAGCAGTAGTGACAGCCTCATCCACATCCACTCTTTCAATACTCCCAGAGTGGACCTTCAAGGGTGAGGAACTTGGGTTGGGTGTTTCGGAAGCAAGACCAATCAGTACCTCCTTGATAGTGGTAGTTGGAGAAGGTACATCACTTTGGTCAGGTTCATCTACACTTAAGTTCAGTGAAGAGAGGAATGGCTCGAAGGGCTGTTCTATGGATCCGGGAAGTGATCCTAATCCTAATAGAGAGACTTCCGAAGGAGTCTCCCTAGCAATGTGGCTTTACCTTATGATATTCTCACTAGAATGTTGTGATTCTGAGTGAGGGATGTTGGCTTGGGTTTGGGCCTTGGAGGCAAGAGAAGAAGGAGTTCTCTTGCCCCTCTTCCTTGTATACTTGGCTGCAACCGGGGCCCTGTGTTCCGGTTGAGCAATCAAACTGGGGGTGAGTAATGTATGTGCCTGTGCATCCTCAGTAGAATGCACAGGGGTTCGATCAAGGGGAACAGTAGGTTGAGTTTGTGGCAGTGAGGTGGAGGGTGTGGGATCAGTATCAGCTCGGTTTGCTGAACTGTCACCCTGGGCACTATGTGTGTTCAACATTGTAGATAACAATGGAACATCGGCCCCTGAGAACTTTGATGAAACTGTTCTCATGCTTTGAAAAATGTTGTTCTTATGTCCCAGTATTGAGTAGATTCTTACAGTTTTTGAAAGATCTTGGTGCTCAAAATTGAACACTTCCTGCAAGAATCTTGGGTACATGAAGAACTGAGATTTCACCCCTTCTTGAAGGTTGTATCTCAGACCTTCAAGAATGAGGTGGGAAAAATTGAAACCTGCTCCTGTTATCATACCGTGAACTGCCGACGCAAGTCCGGAGCTGAGTTGGTTCCAGCCACTCCTCTTTTGAGATATGCATTGGAGAAGAGTGTGGCAGAGATACTTCCATTTGGGACCCATGAGTGCCTTCTCTATCGTATACTCTGTTTGATTCCCAGTGTACCCTATGGATACAAAGGTCCTCATGTATACATCTCTTGGGTAAGAGAGGGCGTCCCCTTCATCCTGAAGCTTGAGGTGTTGGCGGAGTTTTGCTTCAGTGATGATCATTTCCTTACCGTCAACTGTGCCTCTGATTTGAGGAGTGCCCTGTTCAGTACAATACACGGCTGAGCTCCAAAAATCTTCCATGTGTGAAGTATATATGGTTGGGTTGACGGTTAGGGCATGGTAAATTTTGGACCGACAGAGGAAGTCGATCATACCGTCGAAACCTTCGGATTTCTTGCCCTTGATTAGGTATGCAGTTAGGTTGTGATATGGGGAGAATTTATCGTTGGGGTTGTTTATGTCTGCGCCTGCCATTGTTATGGATTCGGAGGGAAGAGAGAAAGGTGTTTGAATGGTGGTTAATTGTGGAGGGCTTTGAATGCTGTGGGGACGGGAGAGAAAGTGATGGGAGATAGGTTTGAAATAGAATGTGAAGAGGTAGAGGGATGATTTGAGTTGGTGATATAACGGCAGACGGGGAAAAAGAAACTCTACTTGTACAGTACAACCTGTTTCACTTTTCATTGTTACAGCTGTAAAACACTCGAGCAGTCATGGTGAAGACTGACGATATTTACTTTTACAGCGGGTAAATGTTAATTTAGACTTAAGTTCACCCATCAGCAGCAAACTTGGTTGCTGCTGAAAGATAAGAGAATCCGCAGCAAAATTGGTTGCAGCTGATGGATAAGCCTATCAGCTGCAAACTTGGTTGCTGCGGAAAGATAAGTCTGTCAGCAGCAGATTTTGCTGCTGAAAGGTTTAAAGATCCGCAGCAAAGGAATTGCTGCTGAAAGCCTTAAAGCTATCCACAGGAAACATGTACCTGCTGATAACTTAAAGCTATCAGTGGCAAAACTTTTGCTGCTGATGCTTTTACCTGTCAGCAGCTGAAGGACAAAAATGCTGCTGACCCATAACTTTTATTTACAACAAGAGACAAAAAGGCACATTTTAAGGAGAAACTTGAGATGGATTTTAATCAAAGTTCATCATACCAATTGATTCAACTAAATATCGGAATCTAGCTTCATCAAAAGGTTTTGTAAACAGATCAGCATATTGCTCATTTGTATGAACTTTGGTTAAAATAATTCTCTTTTTCTCAGCTTGATCTCTTATGAAATGGTACCTGATGTCGATGTGCTTTGTCTTTGAGTGCTGCACCGGATTGTTTGTGATAGAGATAGCACTCATGTTGTCAATGTGAATTGGAGTCTGCATGAAGGTCATTCCATAGTCAAGCATTTTATTTTGGATCCGGATGACCTGTGCACAGCAGCTTGAAGCTGCAATGTATTCTGCTTCAGCTGTTGAAGTAGAAACACATGTTTGCTTTTTGCATTGCCATGAGATGAGCCTTCCTCCAAGAAATTGACATCCCCCAGATGTGGACTTTTTGTCCAAGTTACAACCCCCATAGTCACTGTCAGTGTAGGCATATAGATTGACATTTTCATTCTTTGGATACCAAAGCCCAAGCTTTGGAGCTCCCTTTAGGTATCTAAGGATCCTTTTAACAGCTTAAAGATGAGACACTTTTGGAGCTGCTTGAAATCTTGCGCAGAGACAGACTGCAAACATGATATCTGGTCTTGAGGCAGTGAGGTACATGAGAGACCCTATCATTGCTCGGTACTGATGTTGATCAGTGTCTTATCCTTCTTTATCCGGAGATAATTGATGGTGCACTTGCATAGGAGTTCTTGCAGCAGAGCAGTCAGTCATTTTAAACCTCTCCAAGATGCTTTTGACATACTTGGATTGACTTATGAAGATTCCAGTTGGTACCTGTTTGACTTGAAGTCCTAAAAAGAAATTTAGTTCACCCATTGAACTCATTTCAAATTTGGAATGCATCAGAACTTCAAAGTCTTTGCAGAGCTTCTTTCTTGTAGATCCAAAGATAATGTCATCAACATAAATCTGGACCAACAAAATTTCGCCCCCTTCATCTTTGATGAAAAGAGTCTGATCAATGGCCCCCCTTCTGAAGTTGTTACTAAGTAGATATCCAGATAAAGTTTCATACCAGGCTCTTGGGGCTTGGTGTAAGCCATAGAGAGCTTTGTCCAGTTTTAAGACCTTATTTGGATGTGCAGGATCTACAAAGCCTGGAGGCTGTTTGACATAGACCTCTTCATCAATCGTGCCATACAGAAAGGCACTCTTCACATCCATTTGATAGACCGTAAAGTTTTTGGATGCTGCATAAGCCAGAAAAATTCTAATGGCTTCCAGACGGGCAACAGGAGCAAAAACTTCATCATAGTCAATGCCTTCTTCTTGAGTGTAACCTTGAGCTACCAGTCTGGCTTTGTTCTTGACTATGATGCCCCTCTCATCTTGCTTGTTTCTGAAAACCCATCTTATTCCAATGGCTGTTTGATCAGGTGGAAGATCAACAAGCTTCCAAACATCTTGTCTTTTGAATTGCAGCAATTCTTCCTGCATTGCTTCAATCCAGCTATTGTGCTTGAGAGCTTCATCAATCCTTTTGGGTTCCACCTGTGATAGAAAGCAGGAGAATAAACAAATGTTGGCTTCATGAGACTTACTTCTTGTCTGGATGCCTGAGTGGACTTGGCCAATGATGTTTTCCAGAGGATGCTCTTTGTTTATTCTCTGAGCAGGTATCACATCCAGCCGTATTCCCTCTTCAAGATTACTGTGGTTTAGATCAGTATTGTCTTCAGATGTGTGGAGAGGAGCTTGGAGGATTTGATCATTGTGTTCCACATAGTCAGCAGCATTAGCATCAGAGGCCTCTTCATCATGAATTGAGGAGGCTTCATTTAGGATTTCATTGTCAGAGAGATTGTTGCTTGTGGTGTTGGATGTACCGGCTTCACCTGCACTGGCTTCAATAGCTTCTGCCACTGATGGAGGATCAATGGATGGCCTTTTCATCCTGATGTAGGGACTGGGAAACTCCAGTCTGTAGTCAGAAGAAGAGGTTGAGGTAGAAGGTGTTGAGTTTGAAGAAGGAGGCTCCATATTTGAGAATATGAGGGGCTCAAATATCTAGGTGAAGGAGTCTATATCAAAAAGCCAGTTGGGACCTTTGCCTTGTTCACAGACAACGTGTTCCCTGCATTCCACATTAGCAGATTCTTCCACAATCCGAGTCCTAGAATTGAACACTCGGTAGGCCTTCGATTGAGAGGAGTAACCCACAAAGTAACCTTCATCAGACTTTGCACCGAATTTAGGAAGAACTCCATGTGTGATAAGGATGGTACATGGACATCCAAAGGGCTTCAGGAAGCCAATGTAGGGAACTCTTTTTAGCCAGAGTTCATAGGGAGTTTTCTGGAGAGGCTTACAATAAGGACTCTATTCTGCACATAACAAGCTGTGCTTACTGCTTCTGCCCAGAAAGTAAGGGGCAGTTTTGAGTCAGCCAGCATAGATCTTGCTGATTCAATCAGAGTCCTGTTTCTTCTTTCAGCAACCCCATTTTGTTGAGGAGTTCTTGGAGCACTGTACTGCCTTTCAATGCCCTTGCTCTCACAGAAACTGTTCAAAGTGTGATTTTTGAACTCTGTTCCCTGATCACACCTTATGATCTTTACCTTCAGATTGCTTTGATTCTCTACCCTGAGAATATAGGATTTGAGAATCTCAGCAGTTTCATCTTTTGTTCTTAGGAAGAATACCCAAGAGAATCTGGAGAAGTCATCAGTGATCACTAGACAGTAGGACTTTTTGCCCATTGACATGACATTTGTAGGACCAAAGAGATCCATATGCAGTAGTTGGAGAGGAGTGTCATTTGTGTTCAATGTCTTGGGCTTATGGGAACTTTTGTGTTGTTTTCCCTTCAAGCAGGCAATGCAATGATCGTCTAGCTGGAATTCTTTGTCAGGAAGCCCTCTGACAAGATTGTCCTTCACTAATTTATTGATTGTTTTGATGTTAACATGGCTTAACCTCCTGTGCCAGAGAGCGGATTCATCAACTGATGCCTTTGACAGAAAACATGAAACACTGCCAGATGGAGTGACTTCATTCATGTCAAGCACATATAAGTTGTCCTTTCTATTAGCAGTTAGGAGAATCTTCTCTGGGGGGTTTAGATAGGACAGGAGCTAACACGAAACATTCTTTGTCAGTGAAGAGCATCCAATGCTTTTGATCACATACTTGAGAAACACTCATGAGATTGAAGTCAAGTTCTTTAACATAGTTGACTCTTTCAATATTCATCCTTTCATTGGACGCAGTGCCTTGTCCAGTGATAGATCCACCTTTTGAGTCACTCCCAAAGGCAACATATCCTCCATTGAAATGTCTGAAGTTGGAGAGGATGGACCTGTTGCCTGTCATGTGCCTGGAACAGCCGCTATCCACCACCCAGGTGTTATTCTTGTTACCTGGCTGTCCCTGCACATGAAAGAAATTTTAGTTAGTGGGAGTGGTCCAAGAGCTCTCCTTTTTGAAGAAAAGAGTTCTTGGACATTCTGATTCATCATGCGTGCATTCAACAGCACCGATGATGATTTTGCTGACAGGAGCAGAGATTTTGGCTTTCCATTGCTTAAGTAGTGGTTTTCCAGTTCTCTTTTCTTTATCTGCTGCGGATTTGGCTTTGGCAGCTAATGAATTTGCTCTATCAGCAGCTGATTTTCCTGCTTGAGGTTTTGGCCTGTCAGCAGGGGCAGGTTTTGCTGCTGATGGCTTCAGCTTATCAGCTGCAGATGTTGCTTTTGCTGCTGAGGGCTTATTTGGAGCAGCAGCAGATTTAGTTTTTGCTGCTGACTGTTTTGTTTGAGCAGCAGCAGATTTGGAGGCTGCTGAAGGCTTTGCCTTTTGCTGCTGCTTGTATTTTTCTGCAATTTCAACTCTTCTACTGGCTGCAGATGGCCTATCAACTGAAGTATGCTGATCCTTCTTTTGTTTATGCGCTGATTGAAGAAGGATCTGGTTGAAGGGGTTAAACTGACATTTTGCAGCAAAGTGGTTTGATTCCCCACATATGATGCAGGACTGCTGAACTTTGGGCTGCTGCTTCCTTGGTGGAGAAGAAGAGTTTCTGCACTGAGTTTTCTTGGTCGTAACTCTTCTAACCTGTTGGTGATTCTTCTGATTTGGCATGAACTGAGACTTGGAGTTTGTAGGTCCTGATGTTTGTCCCTTTTCAGTGTCTAGCTTTCTTCCACCTGGAGGATAGCTGATCCTTATCTGTTTGAATGGTACAGGGGCTGGAACAGCTGGGAGAACAGTAAGGACTGGGACTCTATTCAGAACAGCTTCAGATGAGGCTGTACTGGTTTCATCATGGTCTGAGAGGGTTAACTCAGATTCTGATGAGGTAGTGCAGTCTTTAACAAGGGGTTCATCCATTGGAGGATCAAGATTTCTGTTTGCAGTGTCGAGTTTTGCAACATCGAAGCTTGGTTCATAGATGGCAACATAGTCAGCTGGATGAGGAACAGTATTGTACTGTTCCTTGCCATATCCAAGTCCTCCAAGCTTTACCTTTTCATGGACTTGAATATCTAGAAGTCTCTGAAGCTTTTTAGAAGAAAATTCATATTTTTCAACATGAACTTTCTGTTCTGCCAGATCAGCTCTGGTTGATTTAAGTTTTACTAATAGATCATCAATCTGAGTTTCAAGATTGGTTTGTTCATGTTTTAGAGATGAAATCTCTTTCTTAAGGCATTCAATTTTTTCTTTGTAAGTGATTTCAACCTTTTTGAACTCAGATTTCATTTGAAGAAACTCTTCATTTTGATCTATAAGGTTTTGGTTATGTTTTCTATAACCTAAAACTTTATCAATGCAAGCTTGAGAGCATAGATGTTCAAATACCTGAGGTGGTATCTCTGCAGTGTCTGCCATAAGTGCTTGGTTGGAGGCAGGAACATCTTCATATTGAAAACTCCAGTCAAAGTCTGAAGTTCCAACATTTGCACAAGCTGCAGTCTGTGCTGGAGTAGTTCCTTGCTGCTGCTGCTGCCTGGGCTGACCTTGGTAACCTTGTCTTTGATGGCTGGCACCCTGATTGGCTTTAGGTGCCTTGCACTCCCTAGCAAAGTGACCCATTTGGTTACAGTTGTAACATCGGATCTTGCTTTTATCAAGCCCAACTCTGGTGTTTGAGTTGTTGCTTGGAACTGATCTCCCGGTTCTAGAATAGAACCTTTTTGCTCTGAGGGAGAGCATGGCATATGAGTGCTGAATATCCATTTCTTCAAGATCATCTGGATGAAAGCATTCCAGATCCTCTTTTATGAAATACATGCTGCTTGAGTTGTCAGAGACAAAAGCAGTAGAGGTTGGCTGTTGAGGAGGTGCCTCAAGAAGAATTGGTGATGAGTTAGATTGTGAAGCGGTTGGGGTCTGAGGGTGAGTAACAATGGGAGGATAGTAGCTGCTTGCACTAGGACCGGAATGATCAGAGTGAAGCGCTGAGGAGGAAGTGGTAGCTGATTGATAACTGGAGCTCCTTTCTTTAGCTTGAATCATTTCTAATTCATAGGTTTTGAGCATGCCAAAGAGCTCAGTCATCTGAAGAGTCTTCAGATTCTCTGTTCTTCTGATGGACACAGTGTATAATCTCCAGCAACTAGGAAGAGATCTTATGAACTTCTTGAGAATGTCTTCATTCTCCAGCTTTACCTTGGAGCACTGCAGTTCACCTACAAGATAGGTAAATCTGTTATATAAAATAGTTAAGGTCTCACCTTCCCTCCAGACGAAGTTCTCATACTGTTGCTTCAGTATGTCCCTTCTGTTCTCTTTGACTTCTTCAGAGCCAGCAAACATCTTCTCCAGCGCCTCCCAGAGCTCCTTGGCAGTTCTGTAACTTTTGAAGTTGTGGAAAACTTCATTTGGAAGACACATTTGGATGGCTCCTAGTGCCTTTAAGTCCACCTCCATTTTCTTGATGTCCTCTTCAGAGTACTTGGAGGTTTCCTTCGGGACTTGTATCCCTCCATCATCAGCAGAGGCCACCATGGGAATATATGGACCCTCCTTGATGGATCTCCACATTCCGTATTCCTGGTAACAGAAGAAGCTTTCCATGCGATTTTTCCACATGTCATAGTCTTCTCCAGATACCAACCTTGGTGGTCGGTTGATGCTGCCAATATCTTCAAAGCCATTACTCTGTGCCATTTTTGTTTTGATTTAGGATGACTTGTTCAAAGAGAGAGTTTAGAATAGAACCAGAGATGATTAAACAAATGTTAGTTTGTTTAATCTGAACCAAAGCTCTGATACCACTTGTAGGATCGTGAGAATACAAGATGGTTCTGTTCTTAGTTGAAGTTGGCGGAAACAAAATCAACTATACAATTTATAATCAAGTAAACACAAAGAATACTGATAAACACTGTTGTATTAAGCTTTTGTGAATGCAAAGATTACAAGTGAGAAACTCAATGAATAAGTATGACAAGCACTACTAGCACTATTAAGACACACTCAAGTCACACTTACAATGAAGTGGCAACTCAGTATTTATAGTAACTTAGAATCAAGACAGACCCTTGATTCTAAGGATCAGATCGAACACAAGCCGTTGATCTTGTTTATTAATTTACATTACACGTAAAGGCTAATCTAGTTAACTTTACTGAAACGTTTTCTTTATTCATGATTGTTTGCATGCTTGGAGAAGTGTATTATTGTCCGTCATTGGTTGACCATAGCGGTTCCTTCTGCTTTGAGTCTGTCAGATGCTTTTGCAGAAAGGTGTCAGAGACACTTGGCCTGGATAGTCAGCTGCAACGTTTGGTCTTCAGTGAATAAGGCTATCAGCTGCAAAGAGTGAAGGTTGCTGCTGGTAAGCCTATCAGCAGCAAACATGGATGACCGCTGCTGATAAGCCTATCAGCAGCAACTTGTACAGAATGCTGCTGATAAGCCTATCAGCAGCAACAAGTGTTGAATGCTGCTGATAAGCCTATCAGCAGCAACAAGTGTTGAATGCTGCTGATACGCTTATCAGCAGCATTTGTACTTAGAATAATTTGGTAGCAATCAGTCTTTGGTTCTACACAGAGCTTTTAATCCGAGAATATCAAGAATGGAAATTCAAGCTTCGGGATGGAATTGGGCTCTAAGACTCTGGTCACAGCTTCACTCAGAGGCGACGAACACAAAGCCGTCTTCAATTTGAAGTGAGAGTGGGTGAAAAAGGTGTCGCGAGCTCGAGCAGGTCCGACTATGGCTATTTATAGCTGAGCTTGATTTCTTTGTTAAAACGTGCAATTGGGCACGTTCCGACACTAGTCTGGACGAGACGAAACTTAACAGACATTCAACACGCGTGGAGGTGGTCTGTCGGACGCGAATTCGAACGTGGGTTTCTCGGCCACCAACAGGATCAGACGATCCTTATGTTGGGGAGACCAATTGGACGGGGCCTTTTGTTCGCGTGGAGAAGACGAGCTCAGGGATGCCTGTAGCGGCTGTCGATGTGCAGGGGACAGCCCTGTCGGGGGTTCGCCGGAAAATGGCTTTACCCGCCGAACCAACGAAGGGGGTGACCGGATAAACGATTTGGGAATTGGCAGTTTTTGTCCCTGGAGTTTGGTTTGACATAAATTAGCCCTTGAAATAAATACGGATGGGTCCTTGTAGTTTAAATTGTCCAGAAACAGCCCCTCAACCGATTTCAGTTTTAAAACCTTCTAGTTTGATTAATTACAAAACAACCCCTGAACTTTTATTTAAATAAATTAATTTAATTTCTTTTAAATCAAATAAATTTAAAAATGTTTTTATAAACTTATTTTATTCTTTATTATTATAAATAATTTTTATAAAAGTTATTTATCTTATTTAAATGGGTTATTTTATTAAATATACAACTTCTTAACTTTAGATTTTTATATAAAACTTTATATTAATTTTAAAATTTATAAAATTCTAATTAGTTTAAATCCGTAAAATAAAATACCTATTTGTATAAAACCAAATAAAACTCTTACGCTTTATTAAAATAGAGAATGATTACACGATAATTATAATACAAGTGCGAGAACGAAAAATCCGAAACGTCACATGGTCGCAAAGGGTCGAACGGCAGAGCTTTTAATCCGAGAATATCAAGAATGGGAATTCAAGCTTCGGGATGGAATTGGGCTCTAAGACTCTGGTCACAGCTTCACTCAGAGGCGACGAACACAAAGCCGTCTTCAATTTGAAGTGAGAGTGGGTGAAAAAGGGGTCGCGAGCTCGAGCAGGTCCGACTATGGCTATTTATAGCTGAGCTTGATTTCTTTGTTAAAAAGTGCAATTGGGAACGTTCCGACACTAGTCTGGACGAGACGAAACTTAACAGACATTCAACACGCGTGGAGGTGGTCTGTCGGACGCGAATTCGAACGTGGGTTTCTCGGCCACCAACAGGATCAGACGATCCTTATGTTGGGGAGACCAATTGGTCGGGGCCATTTGTTCGCGTGGAGAAGACGAGCTCAGGGATGCCTGTAGCGGCTGTCGAGGTGCAGGGGACAGCCCTGTCGGGGGTTCGCCGGAAAATGGCTTTACCCGCCGAACCAACGAAGGGGGTGACCGGATAAACGATTTGGGAATTGGCAATTTTTGTCCCTGGAGTTTGGTTTGACTTAAATTAGCCCTTGAAATAAATACGGATGGGTCCTTGTAGTTTAAATTGTCCAGAAACAGCCCCTCAACCGATTTCAGTTTTAAAACCTTCTAGTTTGATTAATTACAAAACAACCCCTAAACTTTTATTTAAATAAATTAATTTAATTTCTTTTAAATCAAATAAATTTAAAAATGTTTTTATAAACATATTTTATTCTTTATTATTATAAATAATTTTTATAAAGGTTATTTATCTTATTTAAATGGGTTATTTTATTAAATATACAACTTTTTACCTTTAGATTTTTATATAAAACTTTATATTAATTTTAAAATTTATAAAATTCTAATTAGTTTAAATCCGTAAAATAAAGTACCTATTTGTATAAAACCAAATAAAACTCTTACGCTTTATTAAAATAGAGAATGATTACACGATAATTATAATACAAGTGCGAGAACGAAAAATCCGAAACGTCACATGGTCGCAAAGGGTCGAACGGCAGAGCTTTTAATCCGAGAATATCAAGAATGGGAATTCAAGCTTCGGGATGGAATTGGGCTATAAGACTCTAGTCACAGCTTCACTCAGAGGCGACGAACACAAAGCCGTCTTCAATTTGAAGTGAGAGTGGGTGAAAAAGGGGTCGCGAGCTCGAGCAGGTCCGACTATGGCTATTTATAGCTGAGCTTGATTTCTTTGTTAAAACGTGCAATTGGGCACGTTCCGACACTAGTCTGGACGAGACGAAACTTAACAGACATTCAACACGCGTGGAGGTGGTCTGTCGGACGCGAATTCGAACATGGGTTTCTCGGCCACCAACAGGATCAGACGATCCTTATATTGGGGAGACCAATTGGTCGGGGCCTTTTGTTCGCATGGAGAAGACGAGCTCAGGGATGCCTGTAGCGGCTGTCGAGGTGCAGGGGACAGCCCTGTCGGGGGTTCGCCGGAAAATGGCTTTACCCGCCGAACCAACGAAGGGGGTGACCGGATAAACGATTTGAGAATTGGCAGTTTTTGTCCCTGGAGTTTGGTTTGACTTAAATTAGCCCTTGATATAAATACGGATGGGTCCTTGTAGTTTAAATTGTCCAGAAACAGCCCCTCAACCGATTTCAGTTTTAAAACCTTCTAGTTTGATTAATTAGAAAACAACCTCTGAACTTTTATTTAAATAAATTAATTTAATTTCTTTTAAATCAAATAAATTTAAAAATGATTTTATAAACTTATTTTATTCTTTATTATTATAAATAATTTTTATAAAAGTTATTTATCTTATTTAAATGGGTTATTTTATTAAATATACAACTTTTTAACTTTAGATTTTTATATAAAACTTTATATTAATTTTAAAATTTATAAAATTCTAATTAGTTTAAATCCGTAAAATAAAATATCTATTTGTATAAATCCAAATAAAACTCTTACGCTTTATTAAAATAGAGAATGATTACACGATAATTATAATACAAGTGCGAGAACGAAAAATCCGAAACGTCACATGGTCGCAAAGGGTCGAACGGCAGAGATTTTAATCCGAGAATATCAAGAATGGGAATTCAAGCTTCGGGATGGAATTGGGCTCTAAGACTCTGGTCACAGCTTCACTCAGAGGTGACGAACACAAAGCCGTCTTCAATTTGAAGTGAGAGTGGTTGAAAAAGGGGTCGCGAGCTCGAGCAGGTCCGACTATGGCTATTTATAGCTTGATTTCTTTGTTAAAACGTGCAATTGGGCATGTTCCGACACTAGTCTGGACGAGACGAAACTTAACAGACATTCAACACGCGTGGAGGTGGTCTGTCGGACGCGAATTCGAACGTGGGTTTCTCGGCCACCAACAGGATCAGACGATCCTTATGTTGGGGAGACCAATTGGTCGGGGCCTTTTGTTCGCGTGGAGAAGACGAGCTCAGGGATGCCTGTAGCGGCTGTCGAGGTGCAGGGGACAGCCCTGTCGGGGGTTCGCCGGAAAATGGCTTTACCCGCCGAACCAACGAAGGGGGTGACCGGATGAACGATTTGGGAATTGGCAGTTTTTGTCCCTAGAGTTTGGTTTGACTTAAATTAGCCCTTGAAATAAATACGGATGGGTCCTTGTAGTTTAAATTGTCCAGAAACAGCCCCTCAACCGATTTCAGTTTTAAAACCTTCTAGTTTGATTAATTACAAAACAACCCCTGAACTTTTATTTAAATAAATTAATTTAATTTCTTTTAAATTAAATAAATTTAAAAATGTTTTTATAAACTTATTTTATTCTTTATTATTATAAATAATTTTTATAAAAGTTATTTATCTTATTTAAATGGGTTATTTTATTAAATATACAACCTTTTAACTTTAGATTTTTATATAAAACTTTATATTAATTTTAAAATTTATAAAATTCTAATTAGTTTAAATCCGTAAAATAAAATACCTATTTGTATAAAACCAAATAAAACTCTTACGCTTTATTAAAATAGAGAATGATTACACGATAATTATAATACAAGTGCGAGAACGAAAAATCCGAAACGTCACATGGTCGCAAAGGATCGAACGACAGAGCTTTTAATCCGAGAATATCAAGAATGGGAATTCAAGCTTCGGGATGGAATTGGGCTCTAAGACTCTGGTCACAGCTTCACTCAGAGGCGACGAACACAAAGCCGTCTTCAATTTGAAGTAAGAGTGGGTGAAAAAGGGGTCGCGAGCTCGAGCTGGTCCGACTACGGCTATTTATAGCTGAGCTTGATTTCTTTGTTAAAACGTGCAATTGGGCACGTTCCGACACTAGTCTGGACGAGACGAAACTTAACAGACATTCTACACGCGTGGAGGTGGTCTGTCGGACGCGAATTCGAACTTGGGTTTCTCGGCCACCAACAGGATCAGACGATCCTTATGTTGGGGAGTCCAATTGGTCGGGGCATTTTGTTCGCGTGGAGAAGACGAGCTCAGGGATGCCTGTAGCGGCTGTCGAGGTGCAGGGGACAGCCCTGTCGGGGGTTCGCCGAAAAATGGCTTTACCCGCCGAATCAACGAAGGGGGTGACCGGATAAACGATTTGGGAATTGGCAGTTTTTGTCCCTGGAGTTTGGTTTGACTTAAATTAGCCCTTGAAATAAATACGGATGGGTCCTTGTAGTTTAAATTGTCCAGAAACAGCCCCTCAACCGATTTCAGTTTTAAAACCTTCTAGTTTGATTAATTACAAAACAACCCCTGAACTTTTATTTAAATAAATTAATTTAATTTCTTTTAAATCAAATAAATTTAAAAATGTTTTTATAAACTTATTTTATTCTTTATTATTATAAATAATTTTTATAAAAGTTATTTATCTTATTTAAATGGGTTATTTTATTAAATATACAACTTTTTACCTTTAGATTTTTATATAAAACTTTATATTAATTTTAAAATTTATAAAATTCTAATTAGTTTAAATCCGTAAAATAAAGTACCTATTTGTATAAAACCAAATAAAACTCTTACGCTTTATTAAAATAGAGAATGATTACACGATAATTATAATAAAAGTGCGAGAACGAAAAATCTGAAACGTCACATGGTCGCAAAGGGTCGAACGGCAGAGCTTTTAATCCGAGAATATCAAGAATGGGAATTCAAGCTTCGGGATGGAATTGGGCTCTAAGACTCTGGTCACAGCTTCACTCAGAGGCGACGAACACAAAGCCGTCTTGAATTTGAAGTGAGAGTGGGTGAAAAAGGGGTCGCGAGCTCGAGCAGGTCCGACTATGGCTATTTATAGCTGAGCTTGATTTATTTATTAAAACGTGCAATTGGGCACGTTCCGACACTAGTCTGGACGAGACGAAACTTAACAGACATTCATCACGCGTGGAGGTGGTCTGTCGGACGCGAATTCGAACATGGGTTTCTCGGCCACCAACAGGATCAGACGATCCTGATGTTGGGGAGACCAATTGGTCGGGGCCTTTTGTTCGCGTGGAGAAGACGAGCTCAGGGATGCCTGTAGCGGCTGTCGAGGTGCAGGGGACAGCCCTGTCGGGGGTTCGCCGGAAAATGGCTTTACCCGCCGAACCAACGAAGGGGGTGACCGTATAAACGATTTGGAAATTGGCAGTTTTTGTCCCTGGAGTTTGGTTTGACTTAAATTAGCCCTTGAAATAAATACGGATGGGTCCTTGTAGTTTAAATTGTCCAGAAACAGCCCCTCAACCGATTTCAGTTTTAAAACCTTCTAGTTTGATTAATTACAAAACAACCCCTGAAATTTTATTTAAATAAATTAATTTAATTTCTTTTAAATCAAATAAATTTAAAAATGTTTTTATAAACTTATTTTATTCTTTATTATTATAAATAATTTTTATAAAAGTTATTTATCTTATTTAAATGGGTTATTTTATTAAATATACAACTTTTTAACTTTAGATTTTTATATAAAACTTTATATTAATTTTAAAATTTATAAAATTCTAATTACTTTAAATCCGTAAAATAAAATACATATTTGTATAAAACCAAATAAAACTCTTACGCTTTATTAAAATAGAGAATGATTACATGATAATTATAATACAAGTGCGAGAACGAAAAATCCGAAACGTCACATGGTCGCAAAGGGTCGAACGACAGAGCTTTTAATCCGAGAATATCAAGAATGGGAATTCAAGCTTCGGGATGGAATTGGGCTCTAAGACTGTGGTCACAGCTTCACTCAGAGGCGACGAACACATAGCCGTCTTCAATTTGAAGTGAGAGTGGGTGAAAAAGGGGTCGCGAGCTCGAGTAGGTCCGACTATGGCTATTTATAGCTGAGCTTGATTTCTTTATTAAAACGTGCAATTGGGCACGTTCCGACACTAGTCTGGACGAGACGAAACTTAACAGACATTCATCACGCGTGGAGGTGGTCTGTCGGACGCGAATTCGAACATGGGTTTCTCGGCCACCAACAGGATCAGACGATCCTTATGTTGGGGAGACAAATTGGTCGGGGCCTTTTGTTCGCGTGGAGAGGACGAGCTCAGGGATGCCTGTAGCGGCTGTCGAGGTGCAGGGGACAGCCCTGTCGGGGGTTCGCCGGAAAATGGCTTTACCCGCCGAACCAACGAAAGGGTGACCGGATAAACGATTTGGGAATTGACAGTTTTTGTCCCTGGAGTTTGGTTTGACTTAAATTAGCCCTTGAAATAAATACGGATGGGTCCTTGTAGTTTAAATTGTCCAGAAACAGCCCCTCAACCGATTTCAGTTTTAAAACCTTCTAGTTTGATTAATTACAAACCAACCCCAGAAATTTTATTGAAATAAATTAATTTAATTTCTTTTAAATCAAATAAATTTAAAAATGTTTTTATAAACTTATTTTATTCTTTATTATTATAAATAATTTTTATAAAAGTTATTTATCTTCTTTAAATGGGTTATTTTATTAAATATACAACTTTTTAACTTTAGATTTTTATATAAAACTTTATATTAATTTTAAAATTTATAAAATTCTAATTAATTTAAATCCGTAAAATAAAATACCTATTTGTATAAAACCAAATAAAACTCTTACGCTTTATTAAAATAGAGAATGATTACACAATAATTATAATACAAGTGCGAGAACGAAAAATCCGAAACGTCACATGGTCGCAAAGGATCGAACGACAGAGCTTTTAATCCGAGAATATCAAGAATGGGAATTCAAGCTTCGGGATGTAATTGGGCTCTAAGACTCTGGTCACAGCTTCACTCAGAGGCGACGAACACAAAGCCGTCTTCAATTTGAAGTGAGAGTGGGTGAAAAAGGGGTCGCGAGCTCGAGCAGGTCCGACTACGGCTATTTATAGCTTGATTTCTTTGTTAAAACGTGCAATTGGGCATGTTCCGACACTAGTCTGGACGAGACGAAACTTAACAGACATTCAACACGCGTGGAGGTGGTCTGTCGGACGCGAATTCGAACGTGGGTTTCTCGGCCACCAACAGGATCAGACGATCCTTATGTTGGGGAGACCAATTGGTCGGGGCCTTTTGTTCGCGTGGAGAAGACGAGCTCAGGGATGCCTGTAGCGGCTGTCGAGGTGCAGGGGATAGCCCTGTCGGGGGTTCGCCGGAAAATGGCTTTACCCGCCGAACCAACGAAGGGGGTGACCGGATAAACGATTTGGGAATTGGCAGTTTTTGTCCCTAGAGTTTGGTTTGACTTAAATTAGCCCTTGAAATAAATACGGATGGGTCCTTGTAGTTTAAATTGTCCAGAAACAGCCCCTCAACCGATTTCAGTTTTAAAACCTTCTAGTTTGATTAATTACAAAACAACCCCTGAACTTTTATTTAAATAAATTAATTTAATTTCTTTTAAATTAAATAAATTTAAAAATGATTTTATAAACTTATTTTATTCTTTATTATTATAAATAATTTTTATAAAAGTTATTTATCTTATTTAAATGGGTTATTTTATTAAATATACAACTTTTTAACTTTAGATTTTTATATAAAACTTTATATTAATTTTAAAATTTATAAAATTCTAATTAGTTTAAATCCGTAAAATAAAATACCTATTTGTATAAAACCAAATAAAACTCTTACGCTTTATTAAAATAGAGAATGATTACACGATAATTATAATACAAGTGCGAGAACGAAAAATCCGAAACGTCACATGGTCGCAAAGGATCGAACGACAGAGCTTTTAATCCGAGAATATCAAGAATGGGAATTCAAGCTTCGGGATGGAATTGGGCTCTAAGACTCTGGTCACAGCTTCACTCAGAGGCGACGAACACAAAGCCGTCTTCAATTTGAAGTGAGAGTGGGTGAAAAAGGGGTCGCGAGCTCGAGCTGGTCCGACTACGGCTATTTATAGCTGAGCTTGATTTCTTTGTTAAAACGTGCAATTTGGCACGTTTCGACACTAGTCTGGACGAGACGAAACTTAACAGACATTCAACACGCGTGGAGGTGGTCTGTCGGACGCGAATTCGAACTTGGGTTTCTCGGCCACCAACAGGATCAGACGATCCTTATGTTGGGGAGTCCAATTGGTCGGGGCATTTTGTTCGCGTGGAGAAGACGAGCTCAGGGATGCCTGTAGTGGCTGTCGAGGTGCAGGGGACAGCCCTGTCGGGGGTTCGCCGGAAAATGGCTTTACCCGCCGAACCAACGAAGGGGGTGACCGGATAAACAATTTGGGAATTGGCAGTTTTTGTCCCTAGAGTTTGGTTTGACTTAAATTAGCCCTTGAAATAAATACGGATGGGTCCTTGTAGTTTAAATTGTCCAGAAACAGCCCCTCAACCGATTTCAGTTTTAAAACCTTCTAGTTTGATTAATTACAAAACAACCCCTGAAATTTTATTTAAATAAATTAATTTAATTTCTTTTAAATCAAATAAATTTAAAAATGTTTTTATAAACTTATTTTATTCTTTATTATTATAAATAATTTTTATAAAAGTTATTTATCTTATTTAAATGGGTTATTTTATTAAATATACAACTTTTTACCTTTAGATTTTTATATAAAACTTTATATTAATTTTAAAATTTATAAAATTCTAATTAATTTAAATCCGTAAAATAAAATACCAATTTGTATAAAACCAAATAAAACTCTTACGCTTTATTAAAATAGAGAATGATTACACGATAATTATAATACAAGTGCGAGAACGAAAAATCCGAAACGTCACATGGTCGCAAAGGATCGAACGACAGAGCTTTTAATCCGAGAATATCAAGAATGGGAATTCAAGCTTCGGGATGGAATTGGGCTCTAAGACTCTGGTCACAGCTTCACTCAGAGGCGACGAACACAAAGCCGTCTTCAATTTGAAGTGAGAGTGGGTGAAAAAGGGGTCGCGAGCTCGAGTAGGTCCGACTACGGCTATTTATAGCTGAGCTTGATTTCTTTGTTAAAACGTGCAATTGGGCATGTTCCGACACTAGTCTGGACGAGACGAAACTTAACAGACATTCAACACGCATGGAGGTGGTCTGTCGGACGCGAATTCGAACGTGGGTTTCTTGGCCACCAACAGGATCAGACGATCCTTATGTTGGGGAGACCAATTGGTCGGGGCCTTTTGTTCGCGTGGAGAAGACGAGCTCAGGGATGCCTGTAGCGGCTGTCGAGGTGCAGGGGACAGCCCTGTCGGGGGTTCGCCGGAAAATGGCTTTACCCGCCGAACCAACGAAGGGGGTGACCGGATAAACGATTTGGGAATTGGCAGTTTTTGTCCCTAGAGTTTGGTTTGACTTAAATTAGCCCTTGAAATAAATACGGATGGGTCCTTGTAGTTTAAATTGTCCAGAAACAGCCCCTCAACCGATTTCAGTTTTAAAACCTTCTAGTTTGATTAATTACAAAACAACCCCTGAACTTTTATTTAAATAAATTAATTTAATTTCTTTTAAATTAAATAAATTTAAAAATGTTTTTATAAACTTATTTTATTCTTTATTATTATAAATAATTTTTATAAAAGTTATTTATCTTATTTAAATGGGTTATTTTATTAAATATACAACTTTTTAACTTTAGATTTTTATATAAAACTTTATATTAATTTTAAAATTTATAAAATTCTAATTAGTTTAAATCCGTAAAATAAAATACCTATTTGTATAAAACCAAATAAAACTCTTACGCTTTATTAAAATAGAGAATGATTACACGATAATTATAATACAAGTGCGAGAACGAAAAATCCGAAACGTCACATGGTCGCAAAGGATCGAACGACAGAGCTTTTAATCCGAGAATATCAAGAATGTGAATTCAAGCTTCGGGATGGAATTGGGCTCTAAGACTCTGGTCACAGCTTCACTCAGAGGCGACGAACACAAAGCCGTCTTCAATTTGAAGTGAGAGTGGGTGAAAAAGGGGTCGCGAGCTCGAGCTGGTCCGACTACGGCTATTTATAGCTGAGCTTGATTTCTTTGTTAAAACGTGCAATTGGGCACGTTCCGACACTAGTCTGGACGAGACGAAACTTAACAGACATTCAACACGCGTGGAGGTGGTCTGTCGGACGCGAATTCGAACTTGGGTTTCTCGGCCACCAACAGGATCAGACGATCCTTATGTTGGGGAGTCCAATTGGTCGGGGCATTTTGTTCGCGTGGAGAAGACGAGCTCAGGGATGCCTGTAGCGGCTGTCGAGGTGCAGGGGACAGCCCTGTCGGGGGTTCGCCGGAAAATGGCTTTACCCGCCGAACCAACGAAGGGGGTGACCGGATAAACGATTTGGGAATTGGTAGTTTTTGTCCCTGGAGTTTGGTTTGACTTAAATTAGCCCTTGAAATAAATACGGATGGGTCCTTGTAGTTTAAATTGTCCAGAAACAGCCCCTCAACCGATTTCAGTTTTAAAACCTTCTAGTTTGATTAATTACAAAACAACCCCTGAAATTTTATTTAAATAAATTAATTTAATTTCTTTTAAATCAAATAAATTTAAAAATGTTTTTATAAACTTATTTTATTCTTTATTATTATAAATAATTTTTATAAAAGTTATTTATCTTATTTAAATGGGTTATTTTATTAAATATACAACTTTTTACCTTTAGATTTTTATATAAAACTTTATATTAATTTTAAAATTTATAAAATTCTAATTAGTTTAAATCCGTAAAATAAAGTACCTATTTGTATAAAACCAAATAAAACTCTTACGCTTTATTAAAATAGAGAATGATTACACGATAATTATAATACAAGTGCGAGAACGAAAAATCCGAAACGTCACATGGTCGCAAAGGATCGAACGACAGAGCTTTTAATCCGAGAATATCAAGAATGGGAATTCAAGCTTCGGGATGGAATTGGGCTCTAAGACTGTGGTCACAGCTTCACTCAGAGGCGACGAACACATAGCCGTCTTCAATTTGAAGTGAGAGTGGGTGAAAAAGGGGTCGCGAGCTCGAGTAGGTCCGACTATGGCTATTTATAGCTGAGCTTGATTTCTTTATTAAAACGTGCAATTGGGCACGTTCCGACACTAGTCTGGACGAGACGAAACTTAACAGACATTCATCACGCGTGGAGGTGGTCTGTCGGACGCGAATTCGAACATGGGTTTCTCGGCCACCAACAGGATCAGACGATCCTTATGTTGGGGAGACCAATTGGTCGGGGCCTTTTGTTCGCGTGGAGAGGACGAGCTCAGGGATGCCTGTAGCGGCTGTCGAGGTGCAGGGGACAGCCCTGTCGGGGGTTCGCCGGAAAATGGCTTTACCCGCCGAACCAACGAAAGGGTGACCGGATAAACGATTTGGGAATTGACAGTTTTTGTCCCTGGAGTTTGGTTTGACTTAAATTAGCCCTTGAAATAAATACGGATGGGTCCTTGTAGTTTAAATTGTCCAGAAACAGCCCCTCAACCGATTTCAGTTTTAAAACCTTCTAGTTTGATTAATTACAAAACAACCCCTGAAATTTTATTGAAATAAATTAATTTAATTTCTTTTAAATCAAATAAATTTAAAAATGTTTTTATAAACTTATTTTATTCTTTATTATTATAAATAATTTTTATAAAAGTTATTTATCTTCTTTAAATGGGTTATTTTATTAAATATACAACTTTTTAACTTTAGATTTTTATATAAAACTTTATATTAATTTTAAAATTTATAAAATTCTAATTAATTTAAATCCGTAAAATAAAATACCAATTTGTATAAAACCAAATAAAACTCTTACGCTTTATTAAAATAGAGAATGATTACACGATAATTATAATACAAGTGCGAGAACGAAAAATCCGAAACGTCACATGGTCGCAAAGGGTCGAACGACAGAGCTTTTAATCCGAGAATATCAAGAATGGGAATTCAAGCTTCGGGATGTAATTGGGCTCTAAGACTCTGGTCACAGCTTCACTCAGAGGCGACGAACACAAAGCCGTCTTCAATTTGAAGTGAGAGTGGGTGAAAAAGGGGTCGCGAGCTTGAGCAGGTCCGACTACGGCTATTTATAGCTGAGCTTGATTTCTTTGTTAAAACGTGCAATTGGGCATGTTCCGACACTAGTCTGGACGAGACGAAACTTAACAGACATTCAACACGCGTGGAGGTGGTCTGTCGGACGCGAATTCGAACGTGGGTTTCTCGGCCACCAACAGGATCAGACGATCCTTATGTTGGGGAGACCAATTGGTCGGGGCCTTTTGTTCGCGTGGAGAAGACGAGCTCAGGGATGCCTGTAGCGGCTGTCGAGGTGCAGGGGACAGCCCTGTCGGGGGTTCGCCGGAAAATGGCTTTACCCGCCGAACCAACGAAGGGGGTGACCGGATAAACGATTTGGGAATTGGCAGTTTTTGTCCCTGGAGTTTGGTTTGACTTAAATTAGCCCTTGAAATAAATACGGATGGGTCCTTGTAGTTTAAATTGTCCAGAAACAGCCCCTCAACCGATTTCAGTTTTAAAACCTTCTAGTTTGATTAATTACAAAACAACCCCTGAAATTTTATTTTAATAAATTAATTTAATTTCTTTTAAATCAAATAAATTTAAAAATGTTTTTATAAACTTATTTTATTCTTTATTATTATAAATAATTTTTATAAAAGTTATTTATCTTATTTAAATGGGTTATTTTATTAAATATACAACTTTTTAACTTTAGATTTTTATATAAAACTTTATATTAATTTTAAAATTTATAAAATTCTAATTAGTTTAAATCCGTAAAATAAACTACCTATTTGTATAAAACCAAATAAAACTCTTACGCTTTATTAAAATAGAGAATGATTACATGATAATTATAATACAAGTGCGAGAACGAAAAATCCGAAACGTCACATGGTCGCAAAGGGTCGAACGACAGAGCTTTTAATCCGAGAATATCAAGAATGGGAATTCAAGCTTCGGGATGGAATTGGGCTCTAAGACTGTGGTCACAGCTTCACTCAGAGGCGACGAACACATAGCCGTCTTCAATTTGAAGTGAGAGTGGGTGAAAAAGGGGTCGCGAGCTCGAGTAGGTCCGACTATGGCTATTTATAGCTGAGCTTGATTTCTTTATTAAAACGTGCAATTGGGCACGTTCCGACACTAGTCTGGACGAGACGAAACATAACAGACATTCATCACGCGTGGAGGTGGTCTGTCGGACGCGAATTCGAACATGGGTTTCTCGGCCACCAACAGGATCAGACGATCCTTATGTTGAGGAGACCAATTGGTCGGGGCCTTTTGTTCGCGTGGAGAGGACGAGCTCAGGGATGCCTGTAGCGGCTGTCGAGGTGCAGGGGACAGCCCTGTCGGGGGTTCGCCGGAAAATGGCTTTACCCGCCGAACCAACGAAGGGGGTGACCGGATAAACGATTTGGGAATTGGCAGTTTTTGTCCCTAGAGTTTGGTTTGACTTAAATTAGCCCTTGAAATAAATACGGATGGGTCCTTGTAGTTTAAATTGTCCAGAAACAGCCCCTCAACCGATTTCAGTTTTAAAACCTTCTAGTTTGATTAATTACAAAACAACCCCTGATATTTTATTGAAATAAATTAATTTAATTTCTTTTAAATCAAATAAATTTAAAAATGTTTTTATAAACTTATTTTATTCTTTATTATTATAAATAATTTTTATAAAAGTTATTTATCTTATTTAAATGGGTTATTTTATTAAATATACAACTTTTTAACTTTAGATTTTTATATAAAACTTTATATTAATTTTAAAATTTATAAAATTCTAATTAATTTAAATCCGTAAAATAAAATACCAATTTGTATAAAACCAAATAAAACTCTTACGCTTTATTAAAATAGAGAATGATTACACGATAATTAGAATACAAGTGCGAGAACGAAAAATCCGAAACGTCACATGGTCGCAAAGGGTCGAACGACAGAGCTTTTAATCCGAGAATATCAAGAATGGGAATTCAAGCTTCGGGATGTAATTGGGCTCTAAGACTCTGGTCACAGCTTCACTCAGAGGCGACGAACACAAAGCCGTCTTCAATTTGAAGTGAGAGTGGGTGAAAAAGGGGTCGCGAGCTCAAGCAGGTCCGACTACGGCTATTTATAGCTGAGCTTGATTTCTTTGTTAAAACGTGCAATTGGGCATGTTCCGACACTAGTCTGGACGAGACGAAACTTAACAGACATTCAACACGCGTGGAGGTGGTCTGTCGGACGCGAATTCGAACGTGGGTTTCTCGGCCACCAACAGGATCAGACGATCCTTATGTTGGGGAGACCAATTGGTCGGGGCCTTTTGTTCGCGTGGAGAAGACGAGCTCAGGGATGCCTGTAGCGGGTGTCGAGGTGCAGGGGACAGCCCTGTCGGGGGTTCGCCGGAAAATGGCTTTACCCGCCGAACCAACGAAGGGGGTGACCGGATAAACGATTTGAGAATTGGCAGTTTTTGTCCCTAGAGTTTGGTTTGACTTAAATTAGCCCTTGAAATAAATACGGATGGGTCCTTGTAGTTTAAATTGTCCAGAAACAGCCCCTCAACCGATTTCAGTTTTAAAACCTTCTAGTTTGATTAATTACAAAACAACCCCTGAACTTTTACTTAAATAAATTAATTTAAATACTTTTAAATTAAATAAATTTAAAAATGTTTTTATAAACTTATTTTATTCTTTATTATTATAAATAATTTTTATAAAAGTTATTTATCTTATTTAAATGGGTTATTTTATTAAATATACAACTTTTTAACTTTAGATTTTTATATAAAACTTTATATTAATTTTAAAATTTATAAAATTCTAATTAGTTTAAATCTGTAAAATAAAATACCTATTTGTATAAAACCAAATAAAACTCTTACGCTTTATTAAAATAGAGAATGATTACACGATAATTATAATACAAGTGCGAGAACGAAAAATCCGAAACGTCACATGGTCGCAAAGGATCGAACGACAGAGCTTTTAATCCGAGAATATCAAGAATGGGAATTCAAGCTTCGGGATGGAATTGGGCTCTAAGACTCTGGTCACAGCTTCACTCAGAGGCGACGAACACAAAGCCGTCTTCAATTTGAAGTGAGAGTGGGTGAAAAAGGGGTCGCGAGCTCGAGCTGGTCCGACTACGGCTATTTATAGCTGAGCTTGATTTCTTTGTTAAAACGTGCAATTGGGCACGTTCCGACACTAGTCTGGACGAGACGAAACTTAACAGACATTCAACACGCGTGGAGGTGGTCTGTCGGACGCGAATTCGAACTTGGGTTTCTCGGCCACCAACAGGATCAGACGATCCTTATGTTGGGGAGTCCAATTGGTCAGGGCATTTTGTTCGCGTGGAGAAGACGAGCTCAGGGATGCCTGTAGCGGCTGTCGAGGTGCAGGGGACAGCCCTGTCGGTGGTTCGCCGGAAAATGGCTTTACCCGCCGAACCAACGAAGGGGGTGACCGGATAAACGATTTGGGAATTGGCAGTTTTTGTCCCTGGAGTTTGGTTTGACTTAAATTAGCCCTTGAAATAAATACGGATGGGTCCTTGTAGTTTAAATTGTCCAGAAACAGCCTCTCAACCCATTTCAGTTTTAAAACCTTCTAGTTTGATTAATTACAAAACAACCCCTGAACTTTTATTTAAATAAATTAATTTAATTTCTTTTAAATCAAATAAATTTAAAAATGTTTTTATAAACTTATTTTATTCTTTATTATTATAAATAATTTTTATAAAAGTTATTTATCTTTTTTAAATGGGTTATTTTATTAAATATACAACTTTTTACCTTTAGATTTTTATATAAAACTTTATATTAATTTTAAAATTTATAAAATTCTAATTAGTTTAAATCCGTAAAATAAAGTACCTATTTGTATAAAACCAAATAAAACTCTTACGCTTTATTAAAATAGAGAATGATTACACGATAATTATAATACAAGTGCGAGAACGAAAAATCTGAAACGTCACATGGTCGCAAAGGGTCGAACGGCAGAGCTTTTAATCCGAGAATATCAAGAATGGGAATTCAAGCTTCGGGATGGAATTGGGCTCTAAGACTCTGGTGACAGCTTCACTCAGAGGCGACGAACACATAGCCGTCTTCAATTTGAAGTGAGAGTGTGTGAAAAAGGGGTCGCGAGCTCGAGCAAGTCCGACTATGGCTATTTATAGCTGAGCTTGATTTCTTTATTAAAACGTGCAATTGGGCACGTTCCGACACTAGTCTGGACGAGACGAAACTTAACAGACATTCATCACGCGTGGAGGTGGTCTGTCGGACGCGAATTCGAACATGGGTTTCTCGGCCACCAACAGGATCAGACGATCCTTATGTTGGGGAGACCAATTGGTCGGGGCCTTTTGTTCGCGTGGAGAAGACGAGCTCAGGGATGCCTGTAGCGGCTGTCGAGGGGCAGGGGACAGCCCTGTCGGGGGTTCGGACCAACGAAGGGTGTGACCGGATAAACGATTTGGAATTGGCAGTTTTTGTCCCTGGAGTTTGGTTTGACTTAAATTAGCCCTTAAAATAAATACGGATGGGTCCTTGTAGTTTAAATTGTCCAGAAACAGCCCCTCAACCGATTTCAGTTTTAAAACCTTCTAGTTTGATTAATTACAAAACAACCCCGGAACTTTTATTTAAATAAATTAATTTAATTTCTTTTAAATCAAATAAATTTAAAAATGTTTTTATAAACTTATTTTATTCTTTATTATTATAAATAAATTTTATGAAAGTTATTTATCTTATTTAAATGGGTTATTTTATTAAATATACAACCTTTTAACTTTAGATTTTTATATAAAACTTTATATTAATTTTAAAATTTATAAAATTCTAATTAGTTTAAATCCGTAAAGTAAAATACCTATTTGTATAAAACCAAATAAAACTCTTACGCTTTATTAAAATAGAGAATGATTACACGATAATTATAATACAAGTGCGAGAACGAAAAATCCGAAACGTCACATGGTCGCAAAGGGTCGAACGGCAGAGCTTTTAATCCGAGAATTTCAAGAATGGGAATTCAAGCTTCGGGATGGAATTGGGCTCTAAGACTCTGGTCACAGCTTCACTCAGAGGCGACGAACACAAAGCCGTCTTCAATTTGAAGTGAGAGTGGGTGAAAAAGGAGTCGCGAGCTCGAGCAGGTCCCACTATGGCTATTTATAGCTGAGCTTGACTTCTTTGTTAAAACGTGCAATTGGGCACGTTCCGACACTAGTCTGGACGAGACGAAACTTAACAGACATTCAACACGCGTGGAGGTGGTCTGTCGGACGCGAATTCGAACGTGGGTTTCTCGGCCACCAACAGGATCAGAAGATCCTTATGTTGGGGAGACCAATTGGTCGGGGCCTTTTGTTCGCGTGGAGAAGACGAGCTCAGGGATGCCTGTAGCGGCTGTCGAGGTGCAGGGGACAGCCCTGTCGGGGGTTCGCCGAAAAATGGCTTTACCCGCCGGACCAACGAAGGGGGTGACCGGATAAACGATTTGGGAATTGGCAATTTTTGTCCCTGGAGTTTGGTTTGACTTAAATTAGCCCTTGAAATAAATACGGATGGGTCCTTGTAGTTTAAATTGTCCAGAAACAGCCCCTCAACCGATTTCAGTTTTAAAACCTTCTAATTTGATTAATTACAAAACAATCCCTGAACTTTTATTTAAATAAATTAATTTAATTTCTTTTAAATCAAATAAATTTAAAAATGTTTTTATAAACTTATTTTATTCTTTATTATTATAAATAATTTTTATAAAAGTTATTTATCTTATTTAAATGGGTTATTTTATTAAATATACAACCTTTTAACTTTAGATTTTTATATAAAACTTTATATTAATTTTAAAATTTATAAAATTCTAATTAGTTTAAATCCGTAAAATAAAATACCTATTTGTATAAAACCAAATAAAACTCTTACGCTTTATTAAAATAGAGAATGATTACACGATAATTATAATACAAGTGCGAGAACGAAAAATCCGAAATGTCACATGGTCGCAAAGGGTCGAACGGCAGAGCTTTTAATCCGAGAATATCAAGAATGGGAATTCAAGATTCGGGATGGAATTGGGCTCTAAGACTCTGGTCACAGCTTCACTCAGAGGCGACGAACACTAAGCCGTCTTCAATTTGGAGTGAGAGTGGGTGAAAAAGGGGTCGCGAGCTCGAGCAGGTCCGACTATGGCTATTTATAGCTGAGCTTGATTTCTTTGTTAAAACGTGCAATTGGGCACGTTCCGACACTAGTCTGGACGAGACGAAACATAACAGACATTCAACACGCGTGGAGGTGGTCTGTCGGACGCGAATTCGAACGTGGGTTTCTCGGCCACCAACAGGATCAGACGATCCTTATGTTGGGGAGACCAATTGGTCGGGGCCTTTTGTTCGCGTGGAGAAGACGAGCTCAGGGATGCCTGTAGCTGTGACAACCCGACATTTCAGGTCAATATCCGTACACATTATGAACAAGTTTACATTACAATAAACGAGTTTACATTATAATTATTTTGTGATTTACGTAATTTCACAAACAAGGACATTAAGGTCCATCAAAAACCGTACAGGGTCTCACTTCATATTTGGTAATTCTAGGAGTTACCGGATCACGTGTTATATACACCGACAAATTCGAACACTAGTGGTTAATTTAAATAACCAGAGAAATATATATTTTATTTCCACAAACTTTGCGTAGAACAATAAATTATTTTCAGAATAAGTTTATAATACCGTGGAGGATCTAAACCGGATTTATTTACCCCTTTAAAACTCTAATTAATACCTAAATCTAATTATTTTATTCAAATTATCCCAAACCACTTTTATTGACTTTCTCGGCCGAAGCCAGAGAAAGCCACTCCCACGATCATCTTACTCAAAACCCATACCTCCTATTGCGAAAAACTCAGACATAACCATACTCACTTCCATCACTTTTCTCATAATTCCTTTCATCACTCTCATTTTTATACGGCAAACATTCCAATTCTCTTCAATTCGAAGTCCAGTTTCAAGGCAAAATCCTACCACAAACCAGTATTTTAAGAAGAAATTTCAAGTGTTTCTGCAAAAGAGTCGAGATCATCTCTGTTTTCTTCATCATTCTCATCTCGGTTTTAAAGGTAAAAACTCGATATTTTTCATATTATGTTCTTTAAAACCGTAGCTAAACTTACATCTTATTTAAACGCAAGAAAGATAACAAGAAGAGTGTGTCGAATTCAAGTTTAAAACATAAAAATATGCCGGACTGATTCTGTCAAACAGAAGTCCAGTACTCGAAACTAGGAGTTTCGATACAAGTTAACTCAATCGAAACTAGGAGTTTCGATACCTGTTTCTCAATCGAAACTAGGAGTTTCGACTGTTTCTCAATCGAAACTAGGAGTTTCGATACCTGTTGCTCAATCGAAACTAGAAGTTTCGATACCTGTTTCTCAATCGAAACTAGGAGTTTCGATACCTGTTTCTCAATCGAAACTAGGAGTTTCGATACCTGTTGCTCAATCGAAACTAGAAGTTTCGATACCTGTTTCTCAATCGAAACTAGGAGTTTCGATACCTGTTTCTCAATCGAAACTAGGAGTTTCGATACCTGTTGCTCAATCGAAACTAGGAGTTTCGATACCTGTTGGTCAATCGAAACTAGGAGTTTCGATACCTTTTACTCAATCGAAACTAGGTTGTTTCGACTCCTGACCACTCCATCGAAACTAAGTAGTTTCGACACACATATGCCCAATCGAAACTAAGAAGTTTCGACACCTGTACAACAGTCCCAGTTGGGCAGTAACTCAAAACTATTTTATAACAAAACATGTGTTGGAAAACTAAAACGATATTTAAACAAACATAATCAGATTTACAAGGTCGGTGAACAATTTACAATTAAGACGTTGGTCTTAACAACAATTTACCCTTGGTATCTAGGGTACAAACAGTCAAGGTTGACTACAACAAATATTATTACAAGTATATACACAAACACAAGGTGAGTTTCACGGCCCCTTTTCTTTTTACTGTTTTCAAATATTTGGGGGAGAAACATACTTCAACTATTTTATGGGATAACAAGAGAATAAGACCCGACTTTTATGTTTACATGGGATGAGAACAACACATTGGAGGCCGCTAAAGTCCCCTGGAACAACATAGTAACCATTAACTGTAGCCTAGGGTCCTATGAATAGTACTATGGAGAGTGACGTCTCCCGGTCATGGTTAGTCGCGCTAACCACAATCTGGAGGATTTATGGCCGCATAGAATCTGATAACGCTTAATAGGGGCTCACACATGTCATGGTTTGGTTACGCCTCATGTATGAACATATTATTTGTATTCCTAGCTAGTTTACAAATGGGTCAACAATTCTTATTCTGTTTATCACATACAACTGAAACTATTTACGAACAATTGAATTTTACAAAGAACTATTTGATTAAACCTGTGAACTCACCAACTTCGTGTTGACGATTTTAAGTATGTTTTTCAGGTAACTGAACGTGATTTCAAGGTTAGCAATGTAGATTACATGCATGCACGATGGATACTACTCAAGGAGGATTTCCCTTGTATAACTCATTGAGTTGAGTCATATTTGTGAAATCTTAACTTTTTGTAAACTCAGATTATGTTTTGTAATGTAAAACATTAAACTTGTTAATGTATCCATTTATCATGTATGTGTTTGCGGTAATCATATGCTTTGGAAACCATAAACGTCGCGCCTCGCGTTTCCGCCTTGGCGGGGTGTGACAGAACTTGGTATCAGAGCCATTGATTATAGTGAACTAGGAATCTAAATTGGAACCTAGTCTATAATCTAAATGACTCACTAAAACGTTTTCATTGCATAAGCATTGCATGACCAGTCATTTTGTCATATGGATATTGTAGTCACAAGCATGTCGTCACATTCACATTCTGATCCCGTCTCTGACACTGAATCAAATGAGGAATTTTCCGCCTCACGTCCCAAAAATCAAGTACAAACCCGTAGCTCCACACCACCTAAAGTCGCCTTGGGAAAACCGCCTATCGTCTACCGAAAGAAAAGCGGAGGACCAGTTAAGGTGCAAAGCGCTAGGAAGAAGGTTCGACTTCCACGCAAAAGGAATCTAGCAGCCCGTGACCCAGAAGACTTGGTGGCTGGTGAAGAACCACCTAGGCAAAGACCCTGCTACCACCCTACTGTGGGAACCATCCGTTGGATGCCTCGTACCCTGGCACGTTGGAGGGAGATGGAGAGCATTCCATCTACCTTTGAGCTTGGAGAGTCTTCTAACTCCCCAACACCCCTACCCCACACTGGGGAAGCCATAGAGCTCACTGTGCCTACCTTGGTAGCTCGCGTTCGTACGCATGAAGAGCGTCTTGATGATCTCCTAGATGACATCCGGGCACAGGGGGATGCAGCCACGCGACTTCGTCAAGGACTCGGATCTCGAGTTCAGACTCTAGATGACCGCACCCGAAACATACAGGATGCCACTAACTATCTAGAGTTGAGAGCTGACATGGATTGGCAGTTCACTGTTACGGTCCGAGACATAGTGGAGGCTCTGGAAGAAAGGACGTTGGCTGCAGAATTTGTGGCGAGAGCTAGTTTTGTCATGGCAGGACTTGCCATGATGATTGGATTGTACTCTCACTTCTTCTTTTAAACCTATTACGGGCGGGTTGTGCCCGTAGTACATTAAGTAGTTTAAAACTTTAGTACTGATGAGGTCCTGTGAACCCATCTCTTTTGTATCCTTGTCTTTTGGAACAATGTACTATGAATGTTTTGACTATGTATGTAATGGTTTATGTTGTGATAATGGTTGTTTACATTTGACGTTGTTGTATCCTTATGTCATGAGCTATCATTATTGTCATATAATGTTGTTTCTTTTTAATTGATATGTTAGAAAGAACGTCATGGCACCTAAGCGTAGGACAACCCGTAACACTACTGGTGACAACAACGAGGCGATTTCCCCAAATGTGGAACAACTTATAGCACAACGAGTAGCTGCTGCCATGGAGCAGTATGAAGCCAATCGAATTAGTGGAGGAGGTGTAGGAGGTAGCGGTACAGCTGGAGGTTCCGGAGGTGCAGGAGGTAGCGGTACAGCTGGAGGTTCCGGAGGTAATAAAATAAATAAGCCATAACATATAGTCATGATTCGAATTAATGACGTTATGACTTGTAATTCTACAGATGCTCCAATTAGAAAGTGCTCCTACAAGACCTTTCTGTCTTGCAAACCCCGTAACTTCAATGGCACCGAGGGTGCAGTTGGACTAATGAGATGGATAGAGAAGATGGAATCGGTGATTGATATTAGTGAATGCACCGCTGACTGCATGGTGAAGTATTCTACATGCTCACTCACTGATAAAGCTTTAACCTGGTGGAATTCACAAGTAAAGACTTTGGGAAGGCAAACATCATATGAGTTGTCATGGGAAGACTTAAAAGCCATGATGATCGAGGAATACTGTCCTCGAAATGAGTTGCAAAAGATCGAATCTGAAATGTGGAATTTACAAATGACAGGAGATGATGTTGCTGGCTACACTGACCGATTCAATGAGTTAGCAATCTTGGTTCCACACATGGTCACCCCAGAATACAAGAAGGTTGAAAGATACTTGTGGGGTCTCGCACCTCAAATCCGAGGTCTGGTGACTTCATCGAACCCTATGGATGCCAAGAGCGCCATAACTCTGGCTTTCAAGCTAAGGGATAATGCTGTACGTGATGGTTTGTTTGAGAAGAAGGAGACAGAAGGAGGGAAATCTGGGGAAAAGAGGAAATGGTTTGGAAAACCAATTAATCAAAACAAGAATCAAATTTACAAGAGACCTGAAACTATGAAAGCCTTTGTCGCCAACACTGTGGAACAAAAAGGATACCTTGGAGCACGACCAAGGTGTGACAATTGTGGATATCATCACAGTGGGAAGTGTACCCAATGTGGAAAATGTAAAAAGTATGGACATCTAGCCCTTGACTGTAGGAGCAATGCGAACCCTAACAAGATAAATCAAGTAGCAGGAAAAGTCAACCCAGGAACAGAAAGGATGAATCAAGGATGCTTTGAGTGTGGAGATCCAAAGCACTTCAGAAAAGACTGTCCAAAGTTGAAGAACCGAAACGACAATCAGGCCCGTGGAAGAGCATTTGTGATGGGGGCTGGTGACGCACGACAAGATCCAAACATTGTCACTGGTACGTTCCCGATAAATAATCACTATGCCTCTATACTTTTCGATACGGGTGCTGATTTAAGTTTTGTGTCAAATGACTTTAAGTCCCTACTCGGTATTAAGCCCAGTAAACTAGACCAAAAGTATACAATTGAATTAGCGAACGGAAAATTAATTAATACCGAAGAAGTCATTCAGGGTTGTACCTTATGTCTTAAAAACCACACATTTAGTATAGATCTGTTACCCGTTGATTTAGGAAGCTTTGACGTTGTTATTGGCATGGATTGGTTGTCGAAGAATCACGCCGAGATTGTTTGTTTTGAGAAAATTGTCCAAATCCCACTCCCAAACGGAGAAGTTCTTTCGATTCAAGGTGAGAAGAGTGGAGTAACATTAAGGATGATAAACTGCATGAAAACTCGTAAGTATCTACGTAAAGGCTATTGCGTATTCCTGGCTCACGTCGTCGAGAAGAAACCCGAGGAACGTCGACTTGAGGATATACCAATCGTTAAGGATTATCCTGAAGTTTTCCCTGAAGACTTACCTGGATTACCACCACCGAGGCAAGTCGAATTCCGAATCGATTTGGTACCAGGATCCGCACCGATTGCGCGATCGCCGTATCGATTAGCACCTTCTGAAATGCAAGAGTTATCAAATCAACTACAAGAGTTGCTTGATAAAGGTTTCATAAGACCGAGTTTCTCACCTTGGGGAGCTCCGGTCTTATTCGTAAAGAAAAAGGATGGAACCTTTAGGATGTGTATAGATTACCGAGAATTAAACAAGCTTACAATCAAAAACCGATACCCACTACCTCGAATAGATGATTTGTTCGATCAACTACAAGGTTCTAGCTTCTACTCTAAGATCGATCTACGGTCAGGGTATCATCAACTAAGAATCCAAGAAGAAAATGTACCAAAGACAGCATTTAGGACTCGTTATGGTCACTACGAATTCCTAGTTATGCCATTTGGTTTGACAAACGCACCAGCTGTTTTCATGGATCTCATGAACCGCGTGTGCAAACCATACTTGGATAAATTCGTGATTGTGTTTATCGATGACATATTAATATATTCACGAACCAAGGAGGATCATGAACATCATCTTAAATTAATCTTAGAACTACTCAGAAACGAGAAACTTTACGCTAAATTCTCTAAGTGTGAGTTTTGGATCCAAGAAGTGCATTTTCTTGGACATGTCATCAACAAGGAAGGAATTCACGTTGATCCATCAAAAATTGAAGCGATCAAAAACTGGGAAGCACCAAAGACTCCGACAGAAGTACGTCAATTTTTAGGTTTGGCCGGTTATTACAGACGATTCATCGAGAATTTTTCAAAAATAGCCTTGCCTTTAACCACATTAACCCAGAAAGAAAAGAAGTATGATTGGAGTGACAAACAGGAGTCAGCTTTCCAATTACTGAAACAGAAGCTGTGTAGTGCACCAATCCTATCCCTTCCGGAGGGAATCGAAAATTTTGTCGTATACTGCGATGCATCACACCAAGGACTTGGTTGTGTGTTAATGCAAAGAGACAAAGTCATCGCATATGCCTCACGACAACTAAAAGTGCACGAAAAGAATTATACGACTCACGACTTGGAATTGGGTGCAGTTGTGTTTGCGCTCAAAATTTGGAGACATTACCTTTACGGTACAAGATGTACTATCTTTACTGATCACAAGAGTCTCCAGCATATCTTTGATCAAAAGGAACTTAACATGAGACAACGTCGTTGGGTAGAGCTACTAAACGATTATGATTGTGATATCAAGTACCATCCCGGGAAAGCCAATGTCGTAGCGGACGCTTTAAGTCGCAAAGAACGAGTTAAAACTCTTCGTGTTCGTGCCTTAGGATTGACAATTCGTACGAATCTTACTACTCAAATTCGGATGGCACAACATGAGGCAATCAAAGAAGAAAACATTCAGAATGAAGCTTTACGAGGAATGATAAAGCAATTGGAGCCAAAGTCAGATGACACTTTATACTTCATGAATAGAATTTGGGTGACACGTTTTGGTAACTTACGGGAGTTAGTTATGGACGAAGCCCACAAGTCCAGGTACTCCATTCACCCAGGTTCAGATAAGATGTATAAGGATCTAAAAGAATTATATTGGTGGCCCAATATGAAAGGAGATATTGCCACATATGTCAGTAAATGCCTAACGTGTTCAAAAGTAAAAGCCGAACATCAGAAACCGTCTGGTTTACTACAGCAACCTGAAATTCCCCAATGGAAATGGGAACAGATTTCTATGGATTTCATCACGAAATTACCCAGGACGTCTAGTGGTTATGATACCATATGGGTTATTGTCGACCGATTAACAAAATCTGCTCACTTTCTGCCAATGAAAGAAACTGACAAGACAGAGAAACTTACAAGACTCTATGTTAAAGAAATTGTGGCAAGACACGGAGTGCCAATTTCTATTATCTCGGATAGAGATAGCAGATTCGTGTCTAGAATCTGGAAATCATTACAAGAAGCAATGGGCACACGTCTTGACATGAGCACGGCATATCACCCACAAACAGATGGTCAAAGTGAACGGACTATCCAGACACTAGAAGATATGCTCCGTGCATGTGTAATTGATTTCGGAGGAAATTGGGATACTCATTTACCATTAGCTGAGTTTTCCTATAATAACAGCTACCATACGAGCATTAAAGCAGCACCGTTTGAAGCTTTATATGGTCGTAAATGCCGCTCACCGTTATGTTGGGCTGAAGTTGGTGAAAAACATTTGACAGGCCCTGAGATTGTCCAGGAAACCACTGATAAGATTTTCAAAATTAAGGACCGTTTGAAAGCGGCCCGAGATAGACAAAAGAGCTATGCTGACAACAGACGAAAACCATTAGAATTTCAAATTGGCGACCGAGTAATGTTAAAAGTCTCACCATGGAAAGGCGTTGCAAGGTTTGGTAACCGTGGTAAGCTCAACCCTAGATACGTTGGTCCGTTCGAAATACTGGCTAGGATTGGCCCTGTAGCTTACAAACTCAAGCTACCACAAGAACTAAACAATATACATGATACGTTTCATGTATCAAATCTCAAGAAGTGTTTATCAGACGAGACACTAATTATACCGTCTGACGAGGTTCACATTGACGATAAACTTCATTTCATCGAGCAACCAATTGAGATATCAGATTGGAAGGTTCAAAAGCTGAGACGTAGTCGGATCAAACTGGTTAAAGTACGTTGGAACTCAAAGCGTGGTCCTGAGTATACATGGGAACGAGAGGACCAAATGAAAACAAAATACCCATCCTTGTTTGAGGATGCCCCAGTTCAAGAGGACACGAATTGAATTTCGGGACGAAATTCTGTTAACATGGGGAGAATGTGACAACCCGACATTTCAGGTCAATATCCGTACACATTATGAACAAGTTTACATTACAATAAACGAGTTTACATTATAATTATTTTGTGATTTACGTAATTTCACAAACAAGGACATTAAGGTCCATCAAAAACCGTACAGGGTCTCACTTCATATTTGGTAATTCTAGGAGTTACCGGATCACGTGTTATATACACCGACAAATTCGAACACTAGTGGTTAATTTAAATAACCAGAGAAATATATATTTTATTTCCACAAACTTTGCGTAGAACAATAAATTATTTTCAGAATAAGTTTATAATACCGTGGAGGATCTAAACCGGATTTATTTACCCCTTTAAAACTCTAATTAATACCTAAATCTAATTATTTTATTCAAATTATCCCAAACCACTTTTATTGACTTTCTCGGCCGAAGCCAGAGAAAGCCACTCCCACGATCATCTTACTCAAAACCCATACCTCCTATTGCGAAAAACTCAGACATAACCATACTCACTTCCATCACTTTTCTCATAATTCCTTTCATCACTCTCATTTTTATACGGCAAACATTCCAATTCTCTTCAATTCGAAGTCCAGTTTCAAGGCAAAATCCTACCACAAACCAGTATTTTAAGAAGAAATTTCAAGTGTTTCTGCAAAAGAGTCGAGATCATCTCTGTTTTCTTCATCATTCTCATCTCGGTTTTAAAGGTAAAAACTCGATATTTTTCATATTATGTTCTTTAAAACCGTAGCTAAACTTACATCTTATTTAAACGCAAGAAAGATAACAAGAAGAGTGTGTCGAATTCAAGTTTAAAACATAAAAATATGCCGGACTGATTCTGTCAAACAGAAGTCCAGTACTCGAAACTAGGAGTTTCGATACAAGTTAACTCAATCGAAACTAGGAGTTTCGATACCTGTTTCTCAATCGAAACTAGGAGTTTCGACTGTTTCTCAATCGAAACTAGGAGTTTCGATACCTGTTGCTCAATCGAAACTAGAAGTTTCGATACCTGTTTCTCAATCGAAACTAGGAGTTTCGATACCTGTTTCTCAATCGAAACTAGGAGTTTCGATACCTGTTGCTCAATCGAAACTAGAAGTTTCGATACCTGTTTCTCAATCGAAACTAGGAGTTTCGATACCTGTTTCTCAATCGAAACTAGGAGTTTCGATACCTGTTGCTCAATCGAAACTAGGAGTTTCGATACCTGTTGGTCAATCGAAACTAGGAGTTTCGATACCTTTTACTCAATCGAAACTAGGTTGTTTCGACTCCTGACCACTCCATCGAAACTAAGTAGTTTCGACACACATATGCCCAATCGAAACTAAGAAGTTTCGACACCTGTACAACAGTCCCAGTTGGGCAGTAACTCAAAACTATTTTATAACAAAACATGTGTTGGAAAACTAAAACGATATTTAAACAAACATAATCAGATTTACAAGGTCGGTGAACAATTTACAATTAAGACGTTGGTCTTAACAACAATTTACCCTTGGTATCTAGGGTACAAACAGTCAAGGTTGACTACAACAAATATTATTACAAGTATATACACAAACACAAGGTGAGTTTCACGGCCCCTTTTCTTTTTACTGTTTTCAAATATTTGGGGGAGAAACATACTTCAACTATTTTATGGGATAACAAGAGAATAAGACCCGACTTTTATGTTTACATGGGATGAGAACAACACATTGGAGGCCGCTAAAGTCCCCTGGAACAACATAGTAACCATTAACTGTAGCCTAGGGTCCTATGAATAGTACTATGGAGAGTGACGTCTCCCGGTCATGGTTAGTCGCGCTAACCACAATCTGGAGGATTTATGGCCGCATAGAATCTGATAACGCTTAATAGGGGCTCACACATGTCATGGTTTGGTTACGCCTCATGTATGAACATATTATTTGTATTCCTAGCTAGTTTACAAATGGGTCAACAATTCTTATTCTGTTTATCACATACAACTGAAACTATTTACGAACAATTGAATTTTACAAAGAACTATTTGATTAAACCTGTGAACTCACCAACTTCGTGTTGACGATTTTAAGTATGTTTTTCAGGTAACTGAACGTGATTTCAAGGTTAGCAATGTAGATTACATGCATGCACGATGGATACTACTCAAGGAGGATTTCCCTTGTATAACTCATTGAGTTGAGTCATATTTGTGAAATCTTAACTTTTTGTAAACTCAGATTATGTTTTGTAATGTAAAACATTAAACTTGTTAATGTATCCATTTATCATGTATGTGTTTGCGGTAATCATATGCTTTGGAAACCATAAACGTCGCGCCTCGCGTTTCCGCCTTGGCGGGGTGTGACAGTAGCGGCTGTCGAGATGCAGGGGACAGCCCTGTCGGGGGTTCGCCGAAAAATGGCTTTACCCGCCGGACCAACGAAGGGGGTGACCGGATAAACGATTTGGGAATTGGCAGTTTTTGTCCCTGGAGTTTGGTTTGACTTAAATTAGCCCTTGAAATAAATACGGATGGGTCCTTGTAGTTTAAATTGTCCAGAAACAGCCCCTCAACCGATTTCAGTTTTAAAACCTTCTAGTTTGATTAATTACAAAACAACCCCTGAACTTTTATTTAAATAAATTAATTTAATTTCTTTTAAATCAAATAAATTTAAAAATGTTTTTATAAACTTATTTTATTCTTTATTATTATAAATAATTTTTATAAAAGTTATTTATCTTATTTAAATGGGTTATTTTATTAAATATACAACCTTTTAACTTTAGATTTTTATATAAAACTTTATATTAATTTTAAAATTTATAAAATTCTAATTAGTTTAAATCCGTAAAATAAAATACCTATTTGTATAAAACCAAATAAAACTCTTACGCTTTATTAAAATAGAGAATGATTACACGATAATTATGATACAAGTGCGAGAACGAAAAATCCGAAACGTCACATGGTCGCAAAGGGTCGAACGGCAGAGCTTTTAATCCGAGAATATCAAGAATGGGAATTCAAGCTTCTGGATGGAATTGGGCTCTAAGACTCTGGTCACAGCTTCACTCAGAGGCGACGAACACAAAGCCATCTTCAATTTGAAGTGAGAGTGGGTGAAAAAGGGGTCGCGAGCTCGAGCAGGTCCGACTATGGCTATTTATAGCTGAGCTTGATTTCTTTGTTAAAACGTGCAATTGGGCACGTTCCGACACTAGTCTGGACGAGAGGAAACTTAACAGACATTCAACACGCGTGGAGGTGGTCTGTCGGACGCGAATTCGAACGTGGGTTTCTCGGCCACCAACAGGATCAGACGATCCTTATGTTAGGGAGACCAATTGGTCGGGGCCTTTTGTTCGCGTGGAGAAGACGAGCTCAGGGATGCCTGTAGCGGCTGTCGAGGTGCAGGGGACAGCCCTGTCGGGGGTTCGCCGGAAAATGGCTTTACCCGCCGAACCAACGAAGGGGGTGACCGGATAAACGATTTGGGAATTGGTAGTTTTTGTCCCTGGAGTTTGGTTTGACTTAAATTAGCCCTTGAAATAAATACGGATAGGTCCTTGTAGTTTAAATTGTCCAGAAACAGCCTCTCAACCGATTTCAGTTTTAAAACCTTCTAGTTTGATTAATTACAAAACAACCCCTGAACTTTTATTTAAATAAATTAATTTAATTTCTTTTAAATCAAATAAATTTAAAAATGTTTTTATAAACTTATTTTATTCTTTATTATTATAAATAATTTTTATAAAAGTTATTTATCTTATTTAAATGGGTTATTTTATTAAATATACAACCTTTTAACTTTAGATTTTTATATAAAACTTTATATTAATTTTAAAATTTATAAAATTCTAATTAGTTTAAATCCGTAAAATAAAATACCTATTTGTATAAAACCAAATAAAACTCTTACGCTTTATTAAAATAGAGAATGATTACACGATAATTATAATACAAGTGCGAGAACGAAAAATCCGAAACGTCACATGGTCGCAAAGGGTCGAACGGCAGAGCTTTTAATCCGAGAATATCAAGAATGGGAATTCAAGCTTCGGGATGGAATTGGGCTCTAAGACTCTGGTCACAGCTTCACTCAGAGGCGACGAACACAAAGCCGTCTTCAATTTGGAGTGAGAGTGGGTGAAAAAGGGGTCGCGAGCTCGAGCAGGTCCGACTATGGCTATTTATAGCTGAGCTTGATTTCTTTGTTAAAACGTGCAATTGGGCACGTTCCGACACTAGTCTGGACGAGACGAAACTTAACAGACATTCAACACGCGTGGAGGTGGTCTGTCGGACGCGATTTCGAACGTGGGTTTCTCGGCCACCAACAGGATCAGACGATCCTTATGTTAGGGAGACCAATTGGTCGGGGCCTTTTGTTCGCGTGGAGAAGGCGAGCTCAGGGATGCCTGTAGCGGCTGTCGAGGTGCAGGGGACAGCCCTGTCGGGGGTTCGCCGGAAAATGGCTTTACCCGCCGGACCAACGAAGGGGGTGACCGGATAAACGATTTGGGAATTGGCAGTTTTTGTCCCTGGAGTTTGGTTTCACTTAAATTAGCCCTTGAAAAAAATACGGATGGGTCCTTGTAGTTTAAATTGTCCAGAAACAGCCCCTCAACCGATTTCAGTTTTAAAACCTTCTAGTTTGATTAATTACAAAACAACCCCTGAACTTTTATTTAAATAAATTAATTTAATTTCTTTTAAATCAAATAAATTTAAAAATGTTTTTATAAACTAATTTTATTCTTTATTATTATAAATAATTTTTATAAAAGTTATTTATCTTATTTAAATGGGTTATTTTATTAAATATACAACCTTTTAACTTTAGATTTTTATGTAAAACTTTATATTAATTTTAAAATTTATAAAATTCTAATTAGTTTAAAACCGTAAAATAAAATACCTATTTGTATAAAACCAAATAAAACTCTTACGCTTTATTAAAATAGAGAATGATTACACGATAATTATAATACAAGTGCGAGAACGAAAAATCCGAAACGTCACATGGTCGCAAAGGGTCGAACGGCAGAGCTTTTAATCCGAGAATATCAAGAATGGGAATTCAAGCTTCGGGATGGAATTGGGCTCTAAGACTCATGTCACAGCTTCACTCAGAGGCGACGAACACAAAGCCGTCTTCAATTTGAAGTGAGAGTGGGTGAAAAAGGGGTCGCGAGCTCGAGCAGGTCCGACTATGGCTATTTATAGCTGAGCTTGATTTCTTAGTTAAAACATGCAATTGGGCACGTTCCGACACTAGTCTGGACGAGACGAAACTTTACAGACATTCCACACGCGTGGAGGTGGTCTGTCGGACGCGAATTCAAACGTGGGTTTCTCGGCCACCAACAGGATCAGACGATCCTTATGTTGGGGAGACCAATTGGTCGGGGCCTTTTGTTCGCGTGGAGAAGACGAGCTCAGGGATGCCTGTAGCGGCTGTCGAGGTGCAGGGGACAGCCCTGTCGGGGGTTCGCCGGAAAATGGCTTTACCCGCCGGACCAACGAAGGGGGTGACCGGATAAACGATTTGGGAATTGGCAGTTTTTGTCCCTGGAGTTTGGTTTCACTTAAATTAGCCCTTGAAAAAAATACGGATGGGTCCTTGTAGTTTAAATTGTCCAGAAACAGCCCCTCAACCGATTTCAGTTTTAAAACCTTCTAGTTTGATTAATTACAAAACAACCCCTGAACTTTTATTTAAATAAATTAATTTAATTTCTTTTAAATCAAATAAATTTAAAAATGTTTTTATAAACTAATTTTATTCTTTATTATTATAAATAATTTTTATAAAAGTTATTTATCTTATTTAAATGGGTTATTTTATTAAATATACAACCTTTTAACTTTAGATTTTTATGTAAAACTTTATATTAATTTTAAAATTTATAAAATTCTAATTAGTTTAAAACCGTAAAATAAAATACCTATTTGTATAAAACCAAATAAAACTCTTACGCTTTATTAAAATAGAGAATGATTACACGATAATTATAATACAAGTGCGAGAACGAAAAATCCGAAACGTCACATGGTCGCAAAGGGTCGAACGGCAGAGCTTTTAATCCGAGAATATCAAGAATGGGAATTCAAGCTTCGGGATGGAATTGGGCTCTAAGACTCATGTCACAGCTTCACTCAGAGGCGACGAACACAAAGCCGTCTTCAATTTGAAGTGAGAGTGGGTGAAAAAGGGGTCGCGAGCTCGAGCAGGTCCGACTATGGCTATTTATAGCTGAGCTTGATTTCTTAGTTAAAACATGCAATTGGGCACGTTCCGACACTAGTCTGGACGAGACGAAACTTTACAGACATTCCACACGCGTGGAGGTGGTCTGTCGGACGCGAATTCAAACGTGGGTTTCTCGGCCACCAACAGGATCAGACGATCCTTATGTTGGGGAGACCAATTGGTCGGGGCCTTTTGTTCGCGTGGAGAAGACGAGCTCAGGGATGCCTGTAGCGACTGTCGAGGTGCAGGGGACAGCCCTGTCGGGGGTTCGCCGGAAAATGGCTTTACCCGCCGGACCAACGAAGGGGGTGACCGGATAAACGATTTGGGAATTGGCAGTTTTTGTCCCTGGAGTTTGGTTTCACTTAAATTAGCCCTTGAAAAAAATACGGATGGGTCCTTGTAGTTTAAATTGTCCAGAAACAGCCCCTCAACCGATTTCAGTTTTAAAACCTTCTAGTTTGATTAATTACAAAACAACCCCTGAACTTTTATTTAAATAAATTAATTTAATTTCTTTTAAATCAAATAAATTTAAAAATGTTTTTATAAACTAATTTTATTCTTTATTATTATAAATAATTTTTATAAAAGTTATTTATCTTATTTAAATGGGTTATTTTATTAAATATACAACCTTTTAACTTTAGATTTTTATGTAAAACTTTATATTAATTTTAAAATTTATAAAATTCTAATTAGTTTAAAACCGTAAAATAAAATACCTATTTGTATAAAACCAAATAAAACTCTTACGCTTTATTAAAATAGAGAATGATTACACGATAATTATAATACAAGTGCGAGAACGAAAAATCCGAAACGTCACATGGTCGCAAAGGGTCGAACGGCAGAGCTTTTAATCCGAGAATATCAAGAATGGGAATTCAAGCTTCGGGATGGAATTGGGCTCTAAGACTCATGTCACAGCTTCACTCAGAGGCGACGAACACAAAGCCGTCTTCAATTTGAAGTGAGAGTGGGTGAAAAAGGGGTCGCGAGCTCGAGCAGGTCCGACTATGGCTATTTATAGCTGAGCTTGATTTCTTAGTTAAAACATGCAATTGGGCACGTTCCGACACTAGTCTGGACGAGACGAAACTTTACAGACATTCCACACGCGTGGAGGTGGTCTGTCGGACGCGAATTCAAACGTGGGTTTCTCGGCCACCAACAGGATCAGACGATCCTTATGTTGGGGAGACCAATTGGTCGGGGCCTTTTGTTCGCGTGGAGAAGACGAGCTCAGGGATGCCTGTAGCGACTGTCGAGGTGCAGGGGACAGCCCTGTCGGGGGTTCGCCGGAAAATGGCTTTACCCGCCGGACCAACGAAGGGGGTGACCGGATAAACGATTTGGGAATTGGCAGTTTTTGTCCCTGGAGTTTGGTTTCACTTAAATTAGCCCTTGAAAAAAATACGGATGGGTCCTTGTAGTTTAAATTGTCCAGAAACAGCCCCTCAACCGATTTCAGTTTTAAAACCTTCTAGTTTGATTAATTACAAAACAACCCCTGAACTTTTATTTAAATAAATTAATTTAATTTCTTTTAAATCAAATAAATTTAAAAATGTTTTTATAAACTAATTTTATTCTTTATTATTATAAATAATTTTTATAAAAGTTATTTATCTTATTTAAATGGGTTATTTTATTAAATATACAACCTTTTAACTTTAGATTTTTATGTAAAACTTTATATTAATTTTAAAATTTATAAAATTCTAATTAGTTTAAAACCGTAAAATAAAATACCTATTTGTATAAAACCAAATAAAACTCTTACGCTTTATTAAAATAGAGAATGATTACACGATAATTATAATACAAGTGCGAGAACGAAAAATCCGAAACGTCACATGGTCGCAAAGGGTCGAACGGCAGAGCTTTTAATCCGAGAATATCAAGAATGGGAATTCAAGCTTCGGGATGGAATTGGGCTCTAAGACTCATGTCACAGCTTCACTCAGAGGCGACGAACACAAAGCCGTCTTCAATTTGAAGTGAGAGTGGGTGAAAAAGGGGTCGCGAGCTCGAGCAGGTCCGACTATGGCTATTTATAGCTGAGCTTGATTTCTTAGTTAAAACATGCAATTGGGCACGTTCCGACACTAGTCTGGACGAGACGAAACTTTACAGACATTCCACACGCGTGGAGGTGGTCTGTCGGACGCGAATTCAAACGTGGGTTTCTCGGCCACCAACAGGATCAGACGATCCTTATGTTGGGGAGACCAATTGGTCGGGGCCTTTTGTTCGCGTGGAGAAGACGAGCTCAGGGATGCCTGTAGCGACTGTCGAGGTGCAGGGGACAGCCCTGTCGGGGGTTCGCCGGAAAATGGCTTTACCCGCCGGACCAACGAAGGGGGTGACCGGATAAACGATTTGGGAATTGGCAGTTTTTGTCCCTGGAGTTTGGTTTGACTTAAATTAGCCCTTGAAAAAAATACGGATGGGTCCTTGTAGTTTAAATTGTCCAGAAAAAGCCCCTCAACCGATTTCAGTTTTAAAACCTTCTAGTTTGATTAATTACAAAACAACCCCTGAACTTTTATTTAAATAAATTAATTTAATTTCTTTTAAATCAAATAAATTTAAAAATGTTTTTATAAACTTATTTTATTCTTTATTATTATAAATAATTTTTATAAAAGTTATTTATCTTATTTAAATGGGTTATTTTATTAAATATACAACCTTTTAACTTTAGATTTTTATATAAAACTTTATATTAATTTTAAAATTTATAAAATTCTAATTAGTTTAAAACCGTAAAATAAAATACCTATTTGTATAAAACCAAATAAAACTCTTACGCTTTATTAAAATAGAGAATGATTACACGATAATTATAATACAAGTGCGAGAACGAAAAATCCGAAACGTCACATGGTCGCAAAGGGTCGAACGGCAGAGCTTTTAATCCGAGAATATCAAGAATGGGAATTCAAGCTTCGGGATGGAATTGGGCTCTATGACTCTGGTCACAGCTTCACTCAGAGGCGACGAACACAAAGCCGTCTTCAATTTGAAGTGAGAGTGGGTGAAAAAGGGGTCGCGAGCTCGAGCAGGTCCGACTATGGCTATTTATAGCTGAGCTTGATTTCTTTGTTAAAACATGCAATTGGGCACGTTCCGACACTAGTCTGGACGAGACGAAACTTTACAGACATTCCACACGCGTGGAGGTGGTCTGTCGGACGCGAATTCGAACGTGGGTTTCTCGGCCACCAACAGGATCAGACGATCCTTATGTTGGGGAGACCAATTGGTCGGGGCCTTTTGTTCGCGTGGAGAAGACGAGCTCAGGGATGCCTGTAGCGGCTGTCGAGGTGCAGGGGACAGCCCTGTCGGGGGTTCGCCGGAAAATGGCTTTACCCGCCGGACCAACGAAGGGGGTGACCGGATAAACGATTTGGGAATTGGCAGTTTTTGTCCCTGGAGTTTGGTTTGACTTAAATTAGCCCTTGAAAAAAATACGGATGGGTCCTTGTAGTTTAAATTGTCCGGAAACAGCCCCTCAACCGATTTCAGTTTTAAAACCTTCTAGTTTGATTAATTACAAAACAACCCCTGAACTTTTATTTAAATAAATTAATTTAATTTCTTTTAAATCAAATAAATTTAAAAATGTTTTTATAAACTTATTTTATTCTTTATTATTATAAATAATTTTTATAAAAGTTATTTATCTTATTTAAATGGGTTATTTTATTAAATATACAACCTTTTAACTTTAGATTTTTATATAAAACTTTATATTAATTTTAAAATTTATAAAATTCTAATTAGTTTAAAACCGTAAAATAAAATACCTATTTGTATAAAACCAAATAAAACTCTTACGCTTTATTAAAATAGAGAATGATTACACGATAATTATAATACAAGTGCGAGAACGAAAAATCCGAAACGTCACATGGTCGCAAAGGGTCGAACGGCAGAGCTTTTAATCCGAGAATATCAAGAATGGGAATTCAAGCTTCGGGATGGAATTGGGCTCTATGACTCTGGTCACAGCTTCACTCAGAGGCGACGAACACAAAGCCGTCTTCAATTTGAAGTGAGAGTGGGTGAAAAAGGGGTCGCGAGCTCGAGCAGGTCCGACTATGGCTATTTATAGCTGAGCTTGATTTCTTTGTTAAAACATGCAATTGGGCACGTTCCGACACTAGTCTGGACGAGACGAAACTTTACAGACATTCCACACGCGTGGAGGTGGTCTGTCGGACGCGAATTCGAACGTGGGTTTCTCGGCCACCAACAGGATCAGACGATCCTTATGTTGGGGAGACCAATTGGTCGGGGCCTTTTGTTCGCGTGGAGAAGACGAGCTCAGGGATGCCTGTAGCGGCTGTCGAGGTGCAGGGGACAGCCCTGTCGGGGGTTCGCCGGAAAATGGCTTTACCCGCCGGACCAACGAAGGGGGTGACCGGATAAACGATTTGGGAATTGGCAGTTTTTGTCCCTGGAGTTTGGTTTGACTTAAATTAGCCCTTGAAAAAAATACGGATGGGTCCTTGTAGTTTAAATTGTCCGGAAACAGCCCCTCAACCGATTTCAGTTTTAAAACCTTCTAGTTTGATTAATTACAAAACAACTCCTGAACTTTTATTTAAATAAATTAATTTAATTTCTTTTAAATCAAATAAATTTAAAAATGTTTTTATAAACTTATTTTATTCTTTATTATTATAAATAATTTTTATAAAAGTTATTTATCTTATTTAAATGGGTTATTTTATTAAATATACAACCTTTTAACTTTAGATTTTTATATAAAACTTTATATTAATTTTAAAATTTATAAAATTCTAATTAGTTTAAAACCGTAAAATAAAATACCTATTTGTATAAAACCAAATAAAACTCTTACGCTTTATTAAAATAGAGAATGATTACACGATAATTATAATACAAGTGCGAGAACGAAAAATCCGAAACGTCACATGGTCGCAAAGGGTCGAACGGCAGAGCTTTTAATCCGAGAATATCAAGAATGGGAATTCAAGCTTCGGGATGGAATTGGGCTCTATGACTCTGGTCACAGCTTCACTCAGAGGCGATGAACACAAAGCCGTCTTCAATTTGAAGTGAGAGTGGGTGAAAAAGGGGTCGCGAGCTCGAGCAGGTCCGACTATGGCTATTTATAGCTGAGCTTGATTTCTTTGTTAAAACATGCAATTGGGCACGTTCCGACACTAGTCTGGACGAGACGAAACTTTACAGACATTCCACACGCGTGGAGGTGGTCTGTCGGACGCGAATTCGAACGTGGGTTTCTCGGCCACCAACAGGATCAGACGATCCTTATGTTGGGGAGACCAATTGGTCGGGGCCTTTTGTTCGCGTGGAGAAGACGAGCTCAGGGATGCCTGTAGCGGCTGTCGAGGTGCAGGGGACAGCCCTGTCGGGGGTTCGCCGGAAAATGGCTTTACCCGCTGGACCAACGAAGGGGGTGACCGGATAAACGATTTGGGAATTGGCAGTTTTTGTCCCTGGAGTTTGGTTTGACTTAAATTAGCCCTTGAAAAAAATACGGATGGGTCCTTGTAGTTTAAATTGTCCGGAAACAGCCCCTCAACCGATTTCAGTTTTAAAACCTTCTAGTTTGATTAATTACAAAACAACCCCTGAACTTTTATTTAAATAAATTAATTTAATTTCTTTTAAATCAAATAAATTTAAAAATGTTTTTATAAACTTATTTTATTCTTTATTATTATAAATAATTTTTATAAAAGTTATTTATCTTATTTAAATGGGTTATTTTATTAAATATACAACTTTTTACCTTTAGATTTTTATATAAAACTTTATATTAATTTTAAAATTTATAAAATTCTAATTAGTTTAAATCCGTAAAATAAAATACCTATTTGTATAAAACCAAATAAAACTCTTACGCTTTATTAAAATAGAGAATGATTACACGATAATTATAATACAAGTGCGAGAACGAAAAATCCGAAACGTCACATGGTCGCAAAGGGTCGAACGGCAGAGCTTTTAATCCGAGAATATCAAGAATGGGAATTCAAGCTTCGGGATGGAATTGGGCTCTAAGACTCTGGTCACAGCTTCACTCAAAGGCGACGAACATAAAGCCGTCTTCAATTTGAAGTGAGAGTGGGTGAAAAAGGGGTCGCGAGCTCGAGCAGGTCCGACTATGGCTATTTATAGCTGAGCTTGATTTCTTTGTTAAAACGTGCAATTGGGCACGTTCCGACACTAGTCTGGACGAGACGAAACTTAACAGACATTCAACACGCGTGGAGGTGGTCTGTCGGATGCGAATTCGAACGTGGGTTTCTCGGCCACCAACAGGATCAGACGATCCTTATGTTGGGGAGACCAATTGGTCGGGGCCTTTTGTTCGCGTGTAACATCCCAAATAATGACAAGACAAATAGAAAAGGGAAATAAAGTGGGCTTGGCCAAAATTTCGGCCCATGGGCCGAAAAGAAAAGGGGGAAACCCCACTACAAAACAGCAGCTTCAACCCAAACCCCTCTCATTTCATCTTCCTGCGCAAGAATACTAGAGAGAGAGAGAGAGAGCGATCGGCTTGTGAAGAAAACCGCAAGGAGAAGACTCAAGGGCTCGGGAATCATCCGACTCCACCATTTCAACGCATAGCAACAGAAATCGGGCCTGTTGAGGTAAGCATCGCCTCTGATTATGAGTCTTTGCATGTCTCGGGTTTAAATCAAATAAAGATACGATTTTTGCATACGAAACTTGAAACAAATCACGTATTTGAACTCAAGAACGATAAAGGAAGGTGTTTAACGTAAAATGCTCAAGGTTTAATCGATTGGAAATAAGTTGGCTGGAGCAAGGTTCTGGTCAGGGAAGATGCAGACCCATGACTCGAAACTATAGTTTCGATACATACAGACCCGTCGAAACTACTCTAGTTTCGATAGTCATGTTTGACTCGAAACTATCTAGTTTCGATAGCAGCCAATGACTCGAAACTACCATAGTTTCGATAGGAACTCAGGACTCGAAACTACCTAGTTTCGAGTGTCACCTTGAACCTAAACTAAGATTTTTCATAAGTTAATGACTCGAAACTACCATAGTTTCGATAGGATTATGACTCGAAACTACCTAGTTTCGAGTGTAAGACCATAGCTCGAAACTACCATAGTTTTGATGCGACCCACCTCCCGAAACTACTGAGTTCAAGCATAGTAATGTCTAGTGTCATCTAGGAGCACCATCTTATGTGTATGACTTTATTATACAGATCGTGAGTGACATTAGTGAAGCCCAGTAGCCAGCTTAGTGTATTACAGAAACTACTCATCAGGTGAGTTCTATGTGCCCCCTTCTATGTTATGTGCAAATGTTTTCAAATGTTTTGGGGCTGAAATGTATACACTAAGTGAATAAAGGTTATGAATGTTAATGTGATCATATGTGTTATACAAGTATATATATATACCTATACACGAAAGAGAAATTATGAATAAAGAATGAAAAGCATGATTATAAAGAATGAACGAAAGTATAACACCATATGAAAGAATGAAATCCTGCTTTATATCCATGTATATATTGCTTGCAAAGAATGAAATGAATGAATGTCATAACATATAAGAATGAAATCTTGCTTTATATCCATGTATATATTGCTTGCCAAGTACAGAAAATGTTATGGACGCTTCGATGATAACGGCTACTTCGGTAGACGGACGACCATGTGACTATTTTATAACCGGGACAAGTGCGCTCCTTCATCGGCTAGGACGTACGAATGCCATTAATGGACGGTCGAAGCAATTGGCATATTATAGTAGAACGGTTGTATAAATAATAGTCGCATGGGAAACGGATACCTTCGGGTAGACGGGCGAATATGACGGACTACGACGGTAGGACGGTTGTAAGTCATGACGGACGGACAAAGATTGCCGGACGGTTGTAAGAATAAAATGACGGACGGCACTAGTTGCCGGACGGTTGTAAGTATAGGTGGGCCATGACGATGGACCACGGCGATTGTCTTTGTGACATTCGTAAGCAAATGACGGGTTGATCACCCTTATATAGTATGACCCATGAAATTAAAGAAAGAAAGAAAAGAAAGAAAAGGGTGAATGCATATATATATATATGAAATCACAAAAATACAGAAAAGAAAGATGAAAAGAAAGACAAAAGTTACGAATACGTATTTATATGAAAGACTATACAGTAATGCATACTTATAAAGTAAAGAATAGAATGTTTATATCAAATTGCATTAAACTAGAACTCACCAGCGTTAGCTGACTTTTAGTATGCATTTCAGGTAAAGGAAGAAAAGGTCGTGCGATGGCGTGAAGGTTACCCGGCATAAGACTGACATCCCACTTTTGTTTGTTAAGACAATGTTGTGTTTTTAATTGTTAAGACTTCCGCTGTTATGTAATGTAATTGAATGATGAATGTTTTAAATTTAAGTTCAGTATTTATGGCTATGTTTATGAGTAAATCCAACAAGTGAGGTCACCCGGGAAAGGGGCCTTACATCGCGTGGAGAAGACGAGCTCAGGGATGCCTGTAGCGGGTGTCGAGGTGCAGGGGACAGCCCTGTCGGGGGTTCGCCGGAAAATGGCTTTACCCGCCGGACCAACAAAGGGGGTGACCGGATAAACGATTTGGGAATTGGCAGTTTTTGTCCCTGGAGTTTGGTTTGACTTAAATTAGCCCTTGAAAAAAATACGGATGGGTCCTTGTAGTTTAAATTGTCCAGAAACAGCCCCTCAACCGATTTCAGTTTTAAAACCTTCTAGTTTGATTAATTACAAAACAACCCCTGAACTTTTATTTAAATAAATTAATTTAATTTCTTTTAAATCAAATAAATTTAAAAATGTTTTTATAAACTTATTTTATTCTTTATTATTATAAATAATTTTTATAAAAGTTATTTATCTTATTTAAATGGGTTATTTTATTAAATATACAACTTTTTAACTTTAGATTTTTATATAAAACTTTATATTAATTTTAAAATTTATAAAATTCTAATTAGTTTAAATCCGTAAAATAAAATACCTATTTGTATAAAACCAAATAAAACTCTTACGCTTTATTAAAATAGAGAATTATTACACGATAATTATAATACAAGTGCGAGAACGAAAAATCCGAAACGTCACATGGTCGCAAAGGGTCGAACGGCAAAGCTTTTAATCCGAGAATATCAAGAATGGGAATTCAAGCTTCGGGATGGAATTGGGCTCTAAGACTCTGGTCACAGCTTCACTCAGAGGCGACGAACACAAAGCCGTCTTCAATTTGAAGTGAGAGTGGGTGAAAAAGGGGTCGCGAGCTTGAGCAGGTCCGACTATGGCTATTTATAGCTGAGCTTGATTTCTTTGTTAAAACGTGCAATTGGGCACGTTCCGACACTAGTCTGGACGAGACGAAACTTAACAGACATTCAACACGCGTGGAGGTGGTCTGTCGGACGCGAATTCGAACGTGGGTTTCTCGGCCACCAACAGGATCAGACGATCCTTATGTTGGGGAGACCAATTGGTCGGGGCCTTTTGTTCGCGTGGAGAAGACGAGCTCAGGGATGCCTGTAGCGGCTGTCGAGGTGTAGGGGACAGCCCTGTCGGGGGTTCGCCGGAAAATGGCTTTACCCGCCGGACTAACGAAGGGGGTGACCGGATAAACGATTTGGGAATTGGCAGTTTTTGTCCCTGGAGTTTGGTTTGACTTAAATTAGCCCTTGAAAAAAATACGGATGGGTCCTTGTAGTTTAAATTGTCCAGAAAAAGCACCTCAACCGATTTCAGTTTTAAAACCTTCTAGTTTGATTAATTACAAAACAACCCCTGAACTTTTATTTAAATAAATTAATTTAATTTCTTTTAAATCAAATAAATTTAAAAATGTTTTTATAAACTTATTTTATTCTTTATTATTATAAATAAATTTTATGAAAGTTATTTATCTTATTTAAATGGGTTATTTTATTAAATATACAACCTTTTAACTTTAGATTTTTATATAAAACTTTATATTAATTTTAAAATTTATAAAATTCTAATTAGTTTAAATCCGTAAAATAAAATACCTATCTGTATAAAAAAAAAATAAAACTCTTACGCTTTATTAAAATAGAGAATGATTACACGATAATTATAATACAAGTGCGAGAACGAAAAATCCGAAATGTCACAATTATGATCAGTTTCGACATCATCAAATCCTTAATAATCGACATTACACGCGAATTAATTCTAATTATTAGTAATCAAACCCGTAACCGCCGACTTCACTACCATTACTCACCAATTCTCAATTATTCGATCGTATACGCTGAAATTGAACACTCTCAAACCTGAATCGCACCTGTTAGAACCTGTTGCACACTCGAATTTGGCCGGAATTGCTGCAGTGGTCACCAGGGATCGAAGTAGTCGCCGTCAGCACTCGTTTTAGTCAAATCCATTCAATCCGACATCCAATATGGTAATCTCCTATACCTGTAGCTTCGTTTCTTCATCCAGATCAAAAGCCCTATCAAGTACGGGGCTTACAACATCGAATTTAGTATGAACCCGAATCTATTGCTCATATGTTCACGTTTTGAGCGAACTCTACCCTAGACCCAATCTAAATTCAATTAAACTTCATGGATAGACTCGCCATCATCCATCCTCTGAAAGCCCTATGCTAATTCGAATGTATAACATCGAATTAATCATGAACCGATTCTAGGGTTCATCACGAGCACGGGTTAATCGAACTATACTTTTAAACCTGTTTAAATTCAATTAATCCATATGATTAGCTTCGCAATTAACCACTCTTTGAAAACCCTATGCGAATTTGATCTCATAATATCGAATTTTTAAAGATCCAGTAACTAGGGTTGTTCTTAAAACAATTTGGGGGTTTCGTCCCTAACAAACTTATAAATCCAATTAAATTATATAACTAGATTTGAAACCCTCTGCTTGTGTAAAGCCCTATGATTCCAAACATGTTCATTATCAAAATTGATTAAATCGATCCCTTGTTTCGTTCTAGGTTTTCGGCATCTGTTTCAGTAATTAAACGACCTTTAAATTGTTAGTTTTGCAATTAAACAAACCCGCAAACTTGAAATGCCAAGACAAACAAAACCCCTAACCTGTTTTGATAGATCGAAGTCCAAAATGAAAGATCAGGGGTGGAGTTGGTTCGGTTTGGCGTGGGAGGGAAGAACCCACTGGAGTTTGTGATTAAAACCCATTTGATCCGAGTTCTATTGCGATTCCCTAGCGGGCTGGAGTGGTTAAGTCTGTGAGTTGGTGTAGAGGAGACCCGGGTTCGAGTCCCTCCACCCCCAATTCATTTTTAGAGTAGTTTTTATCATTATTTTAATTATAAAAACCTATCCCCTATTATTATAATATTATATTGATGTCTTTTAGCCCGAAAAGCAACCCGTAGGCTCGGGTTTGAATTATTAACCCATTTTTATATTATTACCACTTTAAAAAAAAAGAATATATTTATATTATACTAAAACTGTAACTTCATATAAAATAATATGTTTATATTATTTTCAACCCGTGACTAATCCTATTAAATAATATATATATGTATTATTTCGTATCGTTTTATACCTCGTGGGACGTTTTAAACTATTTAATAATATAATTGTTATATTATTTACTCGTGTTCCTTACCTCGAATAAAAATAATATATTTATTATTTTTGCTACAAATGATTATTTAGTCAATCCTACGAACCTAAAAATAATATTTTTAATTATATTATTTTCCTAACTTTTGTAAACGAATTTGATGTACGAATTTATTAATTTATTTATTTATTTAACATTAGTCATTATTAATGTTCGACACGTAACGCTTTGATTTTTTTAATTTATTATATTAAGAAACCGATGTTTCTGTAGACACGTTCGTCTACCCGTTAATCCTTAGAATGTTTTAAGATGTTCTAATCTTCTGTGTCATTGTCACAATTCCCATTATTATTCCTAAATTTATGTGTTTTTAATTTTAGGGCATTTGTAAGTCTTTTGAGACTTAGACTCGTGGTTCTAACTTATCCTTTGTGTGATACTACCTACAACGCAACGCATGTGAGTTTTCACGGCCCCCTTTTACTGTTTTTAATCTAGGGGAAAAAACATGATTAAACTATTTTGAGATTTTGTAATTCATATGATATCGATGTTAAAGCTAAGCGTAATACGCTATTACAGAAAGTCCTCATCTTATATCGGACCGTTAATATGGATCTTAGCGAGGTAATATTTAGTAGTACTACTGGGTTTGACAAATCCCACCCGCGTTAGTCGCGCTAACTCGATTAGAGATCGAACGGGTGAAATGTTAGCCTATTCACACCGCAGTGTTGATAGACCTGGCAGGAGGCAAATAAACAAACATTCAGCTTCGGTTGTGAGCGCTTGAGTTAAACATGAACATAGGTTAGCTACCTATAGATATATATTGAATGATCATAAATCTGGTACACGCTTATTTATATATTGAAACCTGTGAACTCACCAACCTCGTGTTGATATATTTTCTTACATGTTTTCTCAGGTCGTTAAGATAAGGCACAGGTGCACATTAGGGCATGCATGGGATTCATCTATTTTGATTGTTGCTTATTTATGTTTGTTTGGATTATTTTGTATTGTACTTGGTTTGTTTAGACTTTTGGACTTTTGGTTTAGGCGCGTGTGTGTTGCGCATTTACTTTTCTTTACGCTTCCGCATTGAAACTCTAATAGATATAATATTTTCATTTGAGTCCATGTCTGAGATCCTGGTTCGTCACTTCCCAAACGGTAAAACTCCGTTAGTTGAAATTTGGGGGTGTGACAGATTGGTATCAGAGCCATTGGTTATAGAGAACTAGGATTGCATACTAGACTATAGCCACACATTAGTTACATGTCATTTGGATGTTTGGCACTTATATATATTTTTACAGGAACATTTTGTCAACTCCACCTCCATCACCTCAGGCACCAGGACATAAGGCACCTATCCTATCATCCCCGGAGCCCAAAAGGCGCCGGACTAGTTCCAGTGACTGTTCAGTTTACCAGGGGGAAACGAGCAGCGCGCAAGCAATGAATACTGCTCGCAATTGGAACGCATACCCGCAAATGATCCAAAGATGGATCAAAATGGGAAATGTCCCATCACCTTACTTTGGTTCTACTTCTTCATCATCTACATTACCTAGCTTGCCATGCACAATGGAACAAGCTTTTGCAGCCTTTGTATTTTTCATGTCTAGGGAGTTGAGTATTGTGAAAGATGCTACTGATGAGATACCTGACATTCTGAAGAGAGAGTCTCAAATAGAGGAGAATAAGGTAGGGATAGAGCTTTTGACTGCTGAACTAGCAGTAACGGATCAAGTCCATAACGTCTTGGTGGATCGAGTGACACATTTGGAGACGAGTGTGGACATCTCGGACAATGATATGGAAGGAGTTCTAGAGAGAGTGGCTGCTCTGGAAGCTCAGCTACATGTAGCAAACCATACTGCTGAAGGTCTTCAAGAGAGGGTGACTCACTTGGAAGCCCAACTGCAAGAAGCTCTATTTCCTGAGGAGGTTCCACTTTCTGAAGGCGAGGAAGAGCCCTTCGAGGAAGAGCCCTTCGAGGAGGAGCCCTTCGAGGATGAGCCCTTGGAGGAAGAGCCACCCGAGGAGGAACCAGTGGAGATCGATGATGCACAATCATATGTTTCTTCTGATGACGAAAATGTTTGATGATATTCCTATTCTATCTTCCCTTTTCATGCATGTTTTGCTCTTGTTATTTCTCTTTTCAAACCTAGATGGGTAAAGTTGTTCTCATTCAATAAAAGCATGAGAAGTTTAATGTTTGAGTTATTTATTTTGTAGCCTTACATTTTATTTAATTTTCAAAATATTAGATGTTGTATTTACTCATTGTTTTGTACATAAATAATGTTTAATATGTGATATATTTCTCATTGTTTTGTATTTGTGAATGTGAAGAATCATGTCAGGAAGAGGACGTGGAGGTCGTGTTGGTGGCCGAGGTACCATTAACATGATGGCAGCGGAGGTAGCGGCACTAATAAACGATAGTGTGGCGGAGGCTCTAGCAGCACAGAATGCTGCAGGTAAATGCTTTAGCTATTGATTAATGATGTCAATTCATATCTTAAAAAGCCTGTCCTAAACTCTATAATCCCAATCCTATTTTATTTCTGACTCAAGGCCCGCAAAACCCGCAACCAGCCTGCACCTTCAAAGCATTCATGGATTGTAAGCCCCACACCTATAGTGGAGCTGAAGGAGCTGTCGGACTACTTCGTTGGTTCGAGAAAGTAAAATCAGTGATTGCCATGTGCAACTGCCCAGTGGCTAATCAGGTCAACTTCGTCGCTGGAACTTTGGAGGGCCCGACTCTCACATGGTGGAACGCCCAGGTCCAGATGTTGGGTCTGGCCATAGCAAATGGACTCCCGTGGAAGGAGTTTAAATCAATGATGAAGGAGGAGTACTGTCCTCGCGATGAAATTCAGAAGTTAGAGGGAGAGTTCTGGAACCTAAAGATGGAGGGTTCAGAAATTGAACTTTATACCACACGTTAACATGAGCTTCCTACTATGTGCCCACATATGGTGACTCCTGATTACAAGAGAATTGAACTATATCTTGGAGGTCTAGTGCCTCAAATACAAAGCATGGTTACTTCATCCAACCCTACCACTATCCAGCAGACTATCCGACTTGCCAATAAGTTAACCGATCAGGCGGTGACTCAAGGGACTCTACCTCCGAGAGGTTCGGTCTCTAAATCCACCGATAATCATAAACACAAGTTTGACCACAACTCCAATAACCACTCCAACTCTCACTCCAAAGGACCCCAGCCCAACCAACCCCAGTTTAATCAACCGCAGCAGCAGCAGCGTAGGTTTGAACCAGCTAAGAACTTCAACCAGTCGACCTCTTCAGGTCAAAACCAGGGTGGTTACGCGGGGAAGTCTCCAAAGTGTAACAAGTGCAACTTCCATCACTTTGGGTTTTGCAATCGTTGTCAGTGGTGTGGCAAAATAGGTCATGCTGCCAAAGATTGTAGGGTGAGTTGCAAGCTAAACAACCTTTTCAACAACCTGGATCCATAAGGGGTTGTTTCGAGTGTGGGAAGGAGGGACATATTCGGAAGAATTTTCCTCAATTGAAGAAAGGGGGTAATGGAAACCACAACCCTAACCAGAATAACAAAAATGGGGGTAACAGCGGCAATGGTGGAGGAAATGGTGCGAAAGGACGAGCCTTCGTGCTAGGATCTTGAGAAGCCCGTTATGATCATAATGTGGTCACCGGTAAGTTTCTCTTAAATAATTACTTTGCTTCTGTCCTTTTTGACACTGGCGCTGATAGAAGTTTTATATCTAAGAAACTTAGTGATATGATAAAAGGAACTCCAAATCTGTTAGAAGCTAAGTATATAATAGAGATAGCTGATGGCTAAATAATTGAAGCAACTCACATTCTTAAGGGATGTAAGCTTGAGCTAGCTAGACATATACTTGATATCGACCTTATGCCGGTCACACTTGGTAGTTTTGTTGTAATTGTCGGCATGGATTGGTTATCTAAAAACCAAGCTGAAATTATCTGTCATGAGAAAATTGTTCGTATTCCTCTCCCGAGTGGAGAAACCCTTTCCGTTCAGGGCGAAAAAGTTGGTGCAGTCATGGGCATCATATCTTTTATGAAAGCACAGAAATGCCTTCGAAAGGGACATACGGCTATTTTGGCTTTCGTTGCTTAGCAGTCATCAGAAGAGAAAAAGATTGATAATATTCCCGTCGTTCGTGAATTTTTAGAAGTATTTCCTGAGGAGCTGCCTGGTCTGCCACCACACCGACAGGTTGAATTCCAAATCGATCTAGCACCCGGAGCGGCACCGATCGCTCGGGCACCTTATCGACTAGCACCTAGTGAATTGCAAGAGCTATCCACTTAATTACAGGAAGTGTTGGATAAAGGTTTCATCCGACCTAGCTCATCGCCATGGGGAGCTCCAGTCCTGTTCATCAAGAAGAAGGACGGAACCTTTCGTATTTGTATCGACTACCGTGAACTGAATAAGGTCACAATCAAGAACCGTTATCCTTTGCCTCGTATAGATGACCTATTTGATCAACTCCAAGGATCAAATTTCTATTCCAATATATATCTTAGGTCCAGCTACCATCAATTGAGAGTCCGAGATGAAGATATCTCTAAGACTGCTTTCAGGACAAGGTACGACCACTATGAATTTATGGTCATGCCTTTCGAATTAACCAACGCACTTGCGGTATTCATGGACCTCATGAACCGTGTGTGTAAGCCTTACCTTGATCAATTCATCATCATTTTCATCGACGACATTCTCATTTATTCCAAGAACACGGAGGAACATGAGGAACATCTACGCCTAATTTTGGAATTACTTAAAAAGGAGCAACTACATGCCAAGTTTTTCAAGTGTGAATTTTAGAACCGGGAGGTACAATTCTTAGGAAATGTGATTAACGAGAAAGGAATACATGTCGACCCATCAAAGATAGAAGCCATCAAGAATTGGGCAGCACCGACGACTCCGACTGAAGTGCGACAATTTCTGGGATTGGCTGGCTATTACCGTCGATTCATTGAGGGATTCTCAAAAATTGCACAACCCCTCACTGCCTTAACTCAAAAGGGTAAAGCCTATAACTGGGGCGATAACCAAGAGTCAGCATTCCAACATCTTAAACATATACTTTGCAATGCACCTATTCTAGCTCTTCCGGAAGGAACGGATTATTTTGTGGTGTATTGTGACGCGTCTATTCAGGGTTTAGGCTGTGTGTTAATGCAACGAGAAAAGGTAATCGCGTATGCTTCGAGTCAACTAAAGGTTCACGAGAAAAACTACACCACTCATGACTTAGAGTTGGGAGCTGTAGTTTTCGCACTTAAGACATGGAGACATTACTTGTACGGTACCAAGTGCACTATATACACCGATCACAAGAGTCTTCAGCAAATCTTCGAACAGAAAGAGTTGAACATGCGACAACGTCGTTGGGTCGAACTCTTAAATGATTATGACTATGCGATCCGGTACCACCCGGGTAAAGCTAATGTTGTAGCTGATGCCCTAAGTCGAAAGGAAACGAAACCGAAATGAGTTCGAGCATTACAACTTACTATTCACCCAGGATTACCTGACAAAATCCGTAGTGCTCAACTCGAAGCCCTGAAGGAGGAAAACCTACCGCTGGAAGGTACGCGCGGTATGGAAGCACAACTCGAGGTCAAATCTGACGGTATTCGCTACTTCGTCTAGCGAATATGGGTTCCAGTATTCGTTAACCTAAGGGAGCTAGTCATGGATGAGGCTCATAAATCTCGTTACTCTATACATCCAGATTCCGACAAGATGTTCCATGATCTAAAGGTGCTATATTGGTGGCCGAAGATGAAGGCTGATATAGCCACCTATGTGAGTAAGTGTCTGACTTGCGCGAAGGTCAAAGTTGAATATCAAAAGCCATCCGGTCTTCTCCAACAACCAGAAATTCCCATGTAGAAATGGGAACAAATCTCCATGGACTTTATTACAAAATTGCCACGAACTCCTATCGGATGTGATACCATTTGGGTAACTGTTGACCGTTTAACAAAGTCCGCTCACTTCTTAGCAATCAAGGAAACCGACAAAATGGATAAGCTTACTCGTACTTACTTGAAAGAAGTAGTCTTTCGGCACGGGGTGCCAATCTCTATCATTTCGGATCGTGATGCACGATTCACTTCTCGTTTCTGGCAGTCGTTACATAAAGCTTTAGGCACGCGTCTAGATATGAGCACATCATACCATCCGCAGACTGATGGCCAGACATAACGTACTATTCAAACTCTGGAGGACATGCTACGAGCTTGTGTGATTGATTTCGGTAACACTTGGGAGTCTCACCTACCGTTGGTGGAGTTTTCCTACAACAACAGTTATCACACTAGCATCAAGGCAGCTCCATTTGAAGCACTTTATGGATGGAAATGCCGTTCTCCTATTTGTTGGGCCGAGGTTGGGGATAGTCAACTTACAGGTACTGAACTCGTACTTGAAACTTCTAAGAAAATCGTTCAAATTAGAAAAAGTATGGCAGCAGCTCGTGATCATCAAAAGAGCTATGCCGATAGGCGTCGTAAACCGTTAGAATTTCAAGTAGGGGATATGGTCTTGTTAAAAGTTTCACCTTAGAAGGGTGTCATTCGTTTTGGGAAACGAGGCAAACTGAATCCTCGTTATGTTGGACCATTCAAGATAATGAAGAGAATCGGACCAGTAGCGTATCAACTGGACTTACCTGGAGGACTTAGTGGTGTACACAACGTCTTTCACGTCTCAAATTTGAAGAAATGTCTAGCAGACGAATCGCTCGCAGTTCCTCTTGAGGAACTACACATTGATGAACAGTTACGTTTCATCGAAGAACCCATGGAAATTATGGATAGGGAAGTCAAAACGTTAAAGCACAGTAAAATCCCTATTGTTAGAGTCCGTTGGAACTAGAAACGCGGACCGTAATTCACGTGGGAACGCGAGGATCAAATGATTCGCAAATATCCTAATCTGTTCAAGCACTCCGCGTCAAATTCTTAAGGTACTATTTAATTTTCAAGACGAAAATTCTTTCAACTAGGGGATGATGTGAAATCCCGGAAATTTTTTTATTATTATTTATTTATTTAATTTTCGGGACGAAAATTTTTTCAACTAGGGGATGATGTGACAATCCGGACTTTTCCTGTTAACTCCATTAACTAAACCCAGCTAAACTTTAACTTATTTAACAAAATCTAACCCCTGGGACTAATTCTGTCAATAATTGAATTAAAACCACAGGGACTAGTTATGTAAATACCTAAAACCTGTTCCATTGACTTCTCAAAGTCAAAATTGATTGAATTTGGTTCCTGTTGACTTCAAAAAGTCAAACTCGCGAGCTTGAGATCGAATTTGAATTCCAAAACTGAAATTCGCCCGATTCTTTAACGGATCATATCATTATGATCAGTTTCTACATCATCAAATCCTGAATCATCGACATTACACGCGAATTAATTCGATTTATTAGTAATCAAACCCGTAACCACCGACTTCACTACCACTACTCACAAATTCTCAATTATTCGATCGTATACGCTGAAATTGAACACTCTCAAACCTGAATCGCACCTGTTAGAACCTGTTACACACTCGAATTTGGCCGGAATTGCTGCAGTGGTCACCAGGGATCGAAGTCGTCGCCGTCGGCACTCGTTTTAGTCAAATCCATTCAATCCGACGTCCAATCTGGTAATCTCCTATTTTCTTCATCCAAATCAAAAGCCCTATCATGTACAGGGCTTACAACATCGAATCTAGGGTTCATATATTCACGTTTTGAGCGAACTCTACCCTAAACCCAAACTAAATTCAATTAAACTTCATGGATAGACTCGCCATCATCCATCCTCTGAAAGCCCTATGCTAATTCGAATGTATAACATCGAATTAATCATGAACCGATTCTAGGGTTCAGCACGAGCACGGGTTAATCAAACTATACTTTTAAACCTGTTTAAATTCAATTAATCCATATGATTAGCTTCGCAATTAACCACTATTTGAAAACCCTATGCGAATTTGATCTCATAATATCGAATTTTTAAAGATCCAGTAACTAGGGTTCTTCTTAAAACAATTTGGGGGTTTCGTCCCTAACAAACTTATAAATCCAATTAAATTATATAACTAGATTCGAAACCCTCTGCTTGTGTAAAGCCCTATGATTCCAAACATGTTCATTATCAAAATTGATTAAATCGATCCCTTGTTTCGTTCTAGGTTTTCGGCTTCTGATTCCGTAATTAAACGACCTTTAAATTGTTAGTTTTGCAATTAAACAAACCCACAAACTCGAAATGCCCCGACAAACAAAACCCCTAACCTGTTTTGATCTATCAAAGTCCAAATTGAAAGATCTATGGTGGAGTTGGTTTGGTTTGGCTTGGCGTGGGAGGGAAGAACCCACTGAAGTTTGTGATTAAAACCCATTTGATCCGGGTTCTATTGCGATTCCCTAGCGGGCTAGAGTGGTTAAGTCTGTGAGTTGGTGTAGAGGAGACCCGGGTTCGAGTCCCTCCACCCCCAATTCGTTTTTAGAGTAGTTTTTATCATTATTTTAATTTTAAAAACCTATCCAATATTATTATAATATTATATTGATGTGTTTTAGCCCGGAAAACAAACCGTAGGCTTGGGTTTGAATTATTAACCCATTTTTATATTATTACCACTTTTAAAAAAGATAATATATTTATATTATACTCAAACTGTAACTTCGTATAAAAAATATGTTTATATTATTTTCAACCCGTGACTAATCCTATTAAATAATATATATATGTATTATTTCGTATCGTTTTATATCTCGTGGGACGTTTTAAACTATTTAATAATATAGTTGTTATATTATTTACTCGTGTTCCTTACCTCGAATAAAAATAATATATTTATTATTTTTGCCACAAATGATTATTTAGTCAATCCTACGAACCTAAAAATAATATGTTTAATTATATTATTTTCCTAACTTTTGTAAACCACTTTGATGTACGAATTTATTAATTAATTTATTTATTTAACATTAGTCGTTATTAATGTTCGACACATAACGCTTTGATTTTTTTAATTTATTATATTAAGAAACAGATGTTTTCGTAGACACGTTCGTCTACCCGTTAATCCTTAGAATGTTTTAAGATGTTCTAATCTTCTGTGTCATTGTCACAATTCCCCTTATTATCCCTAAATTTATGTGTTTTTAAGTTTAGAGCATTCGTAAGTCTTTTGAGACTTACACTCGTGGTCCCAACTTATCCTTTGTGTGATACTACCTACAACGCAACGCAGGTGAGTTTTCACGGCCCCTTTTTACTGTTTTTAATCTGGGGGAGAAAACATGATTAAACTATTTTGAGATTTTGTAATTCATATGATATCGATGTTAAAGCTAAGCGTAATACGCTATCACAGAAAGTCCTCATCTTATATCGGACCGTTAATATGGATTTTAGCGAGGTAATATTTAGTAGTACTACTGGGTTTGACAAATCCCACCCGCGTTAGTCGCGCTAACTCGATTAGATATCGAACGGGTGAAATGTTAACCTATTCACACCGCCAGTGTTGATAGACCTGGCATGAGGCAAATAAACAAACAGTCAGCTTCGGTTGCGAGCGCTTGAGTTAAACATGAACATATGTTAGCTACCTATAGATACATATTGAATGATCATAAATCTGGTAAACGCTTATTTATATATTGAAACCTGTGAACTCACCAACCTCGTGTTGATATATTTTCTTACATGTTTTCTCAGGTTGCTAAGATAAGGCACAGGTGCACATTAGGGCATGCATGGGATTCATCTATTTTGATTGTTGCTTATTTATGTTTGTTTGGAATATTTTGTATTGTACTTGGTTTGTTTGGACTTTTGGACTTTTGGTTTGGGCCTGTGTGTTTTGCGCATTTACTTTTCTTTACGCTTCCGCATTGAAACTCTGATAGATATAATATTTTCATTTGAGTCCCATGTAGAGTTGTTCAAAGTAACTAATGTCTAAGATCCTCGTTCGTCACTTCCCAAACAGTAAAACTCCGTTAGTTGAAATTTGGGGGTGTGACAAACCAAATCTTCAAGATGAATACCCCAGTCGTAGTTTTTATCATTCAGAGCAACCAAAGCAGATGATGTAGATTCATGATTAGAATTCCCAGAATTAGAAGACCCATGTGACTAATTACTATTGTTCTGAAAGTTATTAGGCTTCTTCTGAGAATCAAATTCAACTTTTGGCTTCACGCATTCTTTGGCAAAATGACCATACTCTTGACAATTATAGCAACGAACTTTGGATTTATCAAATCTCATGCGTGAACGACTGTTAGACCCAATATACTTTCTTCCAGTCTTCTTAAAAAAATCCTTTGCTTGTCGCATAAGCATAGCCATATTCCATTGAATGTTCATTTCTTCTAGATCAATAGGATCAATCTATCTGAAATCTTCTTCAATAACCTCTGGATCATGAATTTTTCCTCCAATAAATTTTTCATAAGAAGCCATAAAGGAAGAAAACATTGCTAGATAATCATCCGCAACTCTTTGATTCAAACTATGTGTTCAAGATGACAAATAATTTGTATTTGTAGAGAAACCTGAATGACTTGAAACTCCAGAACAATGATCATGAGAAATATCTTGAGCATCACCAGAAAAGAACGCAACCCCTGCACCAGTTTTTCTAGAAGATTTAGCAAAGTACATTGAAGGATCTTGAATATGTTCCATATTGGTTTCCTTCTTCTTCTTCATATTCATATCATGTGATTGAATCTTCCCAAGAACCTCTTCAAGCGACATGGTTTTATACTTGACATTCTCTTTAATCAAAACCGTATACACATCAAATTTTGATGGTAATGCCTCTAAAAATTTACCATTTATCTCTTCAGTCTCATAAACCACTGAAGCACTTGACAACTCCCTCAGCAAATGATAGAATCTTGTTGCAAGATCATCTAAAGATTCATTTTGAAAATGCTTGAATACTAAGAACTGCTTCTTCAGTAATTCTTTTCGACTTTTCTTAACATCCAAACTACCTTCACATCTCTTTTGCAACGCCTCCCACAATTGTTGAGAAGTTCTGAATTGTTTAAAGATGTGATAAATTTCTTTGGGAAGAGACATTGAGATACTGGCCATTGCCTTCTTTTCTCTATCAAACAATAATTTTTCTTATGTGGTTAACGCAGATACTGATTTCGGAACATCATCCTTTCCCATCCAACTTAATAAGTCCGCTTGCTAAGTTCGCCTGCAACAACTTTTAGCAAGTTCGCCTAAACCAGCTAAAACAAACTCAGCAAGAACTTTAACCCAAACACGAACTGTAACATCCTAAAATGGCGAGAAATAAAGTTAGCGAGTTCAAGCGGGCCGAAGTCGGGCCGGGTCGGTCGCGAACCGGGCTTGGGGAGGTCTCCCCTATAAATAGCCCAAGGCCCTCACTTCTCCCCTTTTGCAATTCTAGAGAGAGACAACCCGTAGAGAGAGAAAGTGTCGGAATCGCACAATATTGCACCAGCTCGTGTCTCCTGCACTCGTGAAGGAAACCTCCAAATCAGAATCGTCATCCAGGTAACCATTCGAGCTAAATTTGACATTTTTGCTTAAGTTGGGTTTCCGGGTGAAAAATAGGACGTTTTTACGGATGAAATTTGAGAATAAGCTTAGGTTTAGTATCTGGAATGAAAACCGGTTGTTTTGAGCAAAGAAATTTGAAGTTTTGACATAATCGAACTCGAATGCGTGAATTTCAGGACTGTTTGGGAAGATGACTGCTGGTGCAGGCGAACTTAGCAAGTTCGCTTGGTGGAGGCGAACTTATCAAGTTCGCCTGATTATGTTTGCCTGGCCAAAGGTAAGCGAACTTATTATGTTCGCCTAAGTTAAGTTCGCCTGGCCAAAGGTAAGCGAACTTATTAAGTTCGCCTATAAGTTCGCCTAGGCCAGAGGAAGCGAACTTAAGATTAAGTTCGCCTATATCAGCTGAGTAAAAGTTTGAATTGAGGTTAGGTTTGATATATGTGTTTTATAACCAATTCAGGTCACGTGTGACGCTCGTTGGGTCGTAGTTAGGACAGATCTGAGACTAGCTTATAAGGTGAGTTCTAGAAGCCCTCTTTTAAATGTTTTCTATAATGTTTTCTGGCTGGTGTGTATACATATGAAATGTTGTTTTATAAAATGATGTTTATGAAACTATGTTTACGAAATGAAATGATTTGGAATGAACGGTTTATGGAAAGAAAGTTTTAGGAACGACATGTTTACTAACGGATGTTTACAAAGAAATGGTTTAAAGTAAAGGTAAAAGGGTTTCGAAAGTGTAGGAAAGGTTTTGTGAAAAGAAAAGAAAAAGGGAAAAGGTTTTAAAGAAGTCATTACAAATCTAATATGTCGAATGAATGGAATTGACGAATGAAGTCTGGGAATGAGATTCCCAGCCTTGTGGTAGATTATGGACAGCGAGCCATAGTTACCATAAGAACAACAGGGGCAGTGTCTTAGTGGCTTGCCAATGGTTTGATGTTGTACAACTGGTATGGAGTAACGACGGTTACTCAAGGGTTAACGTGACCCTACGTCAGGTTAAATTATGATCCGACAGTGTTATGGCTGAGAGCCATAGCCGTCGATGGAAGTTGTCAGTCTATGGCTGAGAGCGATAGCCTTCAATGGAGGTTGTCGATCTATGGCTGAGAGCCATAGGGGGGCAACTGAATGTGTATTGTCGGTCCTCGTGCATTTAGCCTTGGGGCCAATAACAAAAAGGGAATTGACGGAATGTTGTGGCAATGACAGTGATACGTAACGGTTGTCCACGACATGTAGGGTTCCTTCGGGGACACAGAGACGCGTAAAGAAAGATACATATTTTAGATAGTAATGTATGACTTAAATGAATGTTAAATGTTTTAAACAAATGATCCGTTCAATGTGTTTAAATGTTGTAAGGTTTATGAATGAAAGGCCCTGTTTTCTTATACGTGATGTTGAACCCTAATGAATGTTTTGAATGATGAACCATTTTTTAAATCAAACGAAAACTAGAACTCACCAGCGTAGCTGAGTTTTTAGTGTGCACATTCAGGTAAGGCATGTTATGAGGATGGACGGTGATGCTTGGCTAGCGAGAGGAGTTAACCGACTGATTATGAAGACTGGCATCCCGTTATGTTTAGTTATGTTGTATTTATGTTTTAAACAATGTTTACGCTTCCGCATGTAAGAACAATGATGGCGTTATGTTTGAATGAAATTTTCCGCTGCGTTATTTGATAATCAAGTTTAAGAACTGTTTGTGAATGAGTAAATCCAACAAGTGAGGCCTCCCGGGTTTGGGGCCTTGCAAGTTGGTATCAGAGCAATAGTTTGAGAGATTCGGACACTCCCAGTGTCTGAACTTAAACTGTGAATGGGACCGAAAGCGGATGCCAGTACGGGTAACTCGAGCCACAGCATCAGGTATGAAGGTAATATATATTTACATATATAGTATGCCTTAGAAAGGGTTAGGTAAGGACTTGTGTTCCGATGGAAATCACAAAGGTGGGCAAATAGAAATCGAAAGGTAGTGTAATGGTTAATTGCAGATGGCCAGTGTATATTAACATCTTACAGTACTTATTAAATTTTATTTGTTAACTAGCGTGTTGACATTGGATTTCTTGTCTTATAGAACGAGATGGCAAGGAGAGGAAACGGAAGGCGTGGTGGCCGTACCGGTGGTCGTACCGGCTGTCGAAATGGTGGGCGTGGCAGGATCCCTGCGCGCCAAGAGAATAGTGAAGAAGGAAGTGTTCACACTGAACCGGCGGTTAGTGTGCATGGAACTGAGTAGACAATGGTTGAAGAACAACCTTTCACTTTTGAACCAGAAGTGAGAGCAGCTATAGCTCAAGAGTTCACAGAGTTGATGAAGACTTCTCTGCCAGGTCTGTTGGCAGAAGCATTGAAGCAGGTTAATGGGGAGGGCGGGTCTAATGCGGCAACTGGTGCCCATAACAATGAGACCGACAACGCACCGCCTGCACGCGGATGCGACTACAAGTTATTTAAAGCATGTGACCCATCGGTCCTCACTGGAAAGAAAGACGCGGTGGCTACGTTTGATTGGGTGATCCGTATGGAAGCTGCCATTCGTCTGAGCGAGTGTCGAACGAATCAAGTTGTAAAATTTGCCGCTAACTCCTTGAGGGAGGAAGCATCCCATTGGTGGGAAGGTGTACGTCAGGAAAGAGGGAGTGAGATTGTGGATGCGATGATGTGGGCTGACTTGAAAACTTTGGTGATCAAGAATTTCTGCCCAAGGAACGAGATTAAGAAGGTAGAGAGAGAATTTCTGGGTTTGAAGGCCGAGAACATGACGCACCGGCAATACACAACCCGATTCAATGAACTGGCACGTCTGGTGCCACATCTGGTCACTACTGAAGAGAGAAAGATTGCCTACTATATTCAAGGATTGCCGGACCAGGTCCGCACCTATGTTAAGGCAAACACCCCTACTACCTATGATTCTGCAGTAGAGCTAAGTGGCGTGGTATTTGACGATCTGGCACTGAATGTTGTTGCCGTTGAAGAGCAAAAGAAGAGACCGAGCTTCTCAAACAAGCAAACTGGGGGGAAAGATGTTTGGGGCTCGTGATAAGAGGGCTCGGGTGGATGAGCCGACCATTTGTAAGAAATGTGGGGTAAGACATGCGGGCGAATAGACTGGGATCTAACTTGTGTTTCAAGTGTGGCAAGACCGGGCACTACGCCCGTGAGTGCACACAACACTACAAGTGCTACAACTGTGGGGATGTCGGTCATCTGAGTAGGGACTGCCCGAAGCCCAGGATGGGGGAGACCGGGAAGGGAAAGGGCCTGGAGAAGAAGGGAGAGGGATCTCGTGCGAAGACACGAGCGTACGCACTGACGCAGGATCAGGCTAGGAAGAACCCTGATGTGGCGTCAGGTACGTTCATCCTTGACAACACTTTTGTTTCTGTGTTATTTGATTCGGGTGCTAGTAAGAGTTTTATATCTGTGAGTTTCTGTAAACGAGTGAAGTACACTGTCAGTAAACTAGAAATGGCTTTTAGCGTAGAAACCGCTGAGGGTAGGACTGCGAGAGTGACCGATGTAGTTGACAACTCGACGATAGAGATAGAAGGTCATAGATTCCCTGTCAGATTGTTTGTTATTGTTTTGGGAGGGTTCGATGTTGTGTTGGGTATGGATTGGTTAACTGCCAACGAAGCACAAATCATATGTAAACGAAAGATAATCCAACTCAAGGCTCCGGATGGTAGCAAAGTCGAGGTCTTTGGAGATCGTGACGCCCCGATGCCAAACGTTATCTCGATGATTAAGGCAACAAATTACTTGAGGCGCGGATGCGAGGCTTATCTGGTGTACGTAATTGATAAGTGTAGGGAAGTGAAGGAACTAGACGATGTACCTGTGGTACGCGAGTACCCGGAGGTGTTTCCAGAGGATTTGCCTGGGATACCACCCGATAGAGAAATTAAGTTCCGAATTGACTTAGTACCAGATGCCTAGCCCGTGGCTAAGGCTCCATATCGACTAGCACCAGTGGAAATGAAAGAATTAATGGCACAACTAGACGAGTTACTTGAGAAAGGATTTATCTAACCGAGCATCTCGCCGTGGGATGCTCCGGTGTTGTTTGTGAAGAAGAAAGACGGTTCGATGAGAATGTGTATCGATTATCGCGAGTTGAACAAACGAACGGTGAAGAACACGTACCCTTTACCAAGGATCGATGACCTGTTTGACCAATTGCAAGGCGCAAGTTGGTTCTCGAAAATCGACCTTTGGTCCGGGTACAATCAGTTGAAGGTAAGGGAAGAAGACATACCGAAAACTGCATTTCGCACGCGTTATGGACATTTCAAGTTCCGCGTAATGTCTTTCGGATTGACGAACGCCCCCGCAGCGTTCATGGATTTAATGAATAGGGTGTGTCGACCGATGCTGGATCGATCGGTAATCGTGTTCATCGATGATATCCTCATCTACTCCAAGAATGAGGGTGATCACGCGTGTCACTTAAAGGAAGTATTGGAAGCTCTGAAGAAGGAAAAGTTGTATGCTAAGTTCTCCAAATGTGCGTTCTGGCTTAGGGAAGTCCAATTCCTAGGTCACGTCATTAACCCGAACGGCATTATGGTTGACCTAGCAAAGATAGTGACGGTAAGGGAATGGGACATTCCTAAGACGCCAACTGAAATCCGCAGTTTCTTGGGATTGGCAGGCTACTATCAGAGATTCATCCAGGACTTCTTGAAAATAGCTTCGCCGTTGACAAAGTTGACTCGGAAGGAGGTAAAGTATGAATGGGGTTCGACCCAGGATGAAGCATTTAAGGAATTGAAAGAGAAGCTAACCCAAGCTCCAGTCTTGGCCCTACCCGAGGGCAGTGAAGACTTGGTGGTATACTCTGACGCTTCGGGTCAGGGATTAGGGTGCGTATTGATGCAACGCTGGAGAGTGATTGCATACGCATCACGGCAGTTGAAGGTTCACGAAGCCAATTATCCGACTCATGATTTGGAACTTGCAGCTGTCGTATTTGCATTGAAAATCTGGAGGCACTACCTTTACGGGGTGAAGTTTACTATTTACTTCGACCACAAAAGTTTGAAGTACTTCTTCGAACAAAAGGAGCTTAATATGAGGCAGAGACGATGGTTGGAACTCCTGAAGGATTATGACTGTGAGATCATGTACCGTCCTGGAAAGGTAAACGTGGTGGCTGACGCTCTAAGCCAAAAGGATGTGCCTACTCCTATTAGAGTGAAAGCTTGCCAGTTGGTGGTAACATCGGATGTGATGAGAGAAATCGAAAAGGCTCAAGATGAGGCACTTAAAGAAGAAAACATACAGAAGGAAAGGATGGTTGGCCAACGGGACAAGTTGGAATATAACACCCTTGGTTTTAGAACACGTTATGGATGGGTATGGATACCTATGGGTGGCGAGCTTAGAACCAAAATCTTGGATGAGGCTCATAAGTCTCGGTACTCTATCCATCCTGGTACCAATAAAATGTACCAAGATCTGAGGAAGGAATACTGGTTGCCTGGAATGAAATATTATGTGACGAAGCATGTAAGCAAGTGCTTGACTTGCTCGCAAGTAAAGGCTGAACACCAGAAACCGTATGGAAAGATTCAACCACTTGATATACCAGAATGGAAGTAGGAACAAATTACCATGGACTTCATAACCAAGCTACCCCGCACAGCTAAAGGTCATGACACCATTTGGGTAATTGTGGACCGTTTAACGAAGAGTGCTCATTTCCTACCTATTCGCGAGACGTTCTCGTCGGAGAGGTTGGCGGAAGTGTTTATTAACGAAATAATAGCACGGCATGGGATGCCATTGACGATCGTATCTGACCGGGACACCCGATTCACATCGAGGTTCTGGAAAAGATTTCATGAAGCGATGGGCACGAGGCTTAATATCAGCACGGCATACCACCCGCAAACGGATGGTCAGTCCGAAAGGACCATTCAGACATTGGAGGATATGCTTCATGCTTGTATTATAGACTTCGGTGGCAGTTGGGACAGTCATCTGCCGTTAGCCGAATTCTCCTACAACAATAGTTATCACACGACGATAGGCATGCCGCCTTACGAAATGTTGTATGGGAGAAGATCCAGGACCCCGGTTTGTTGGGGTGAGATTGGACAGAAGGAATTAGGAAGTCTTGAAGTCGTAAAAGAAACGTCGGAAAGGTTTGATCAAATCAAAGCTCGAATGAAGGCCGCACAAGATCGTCAGAAATCCTATGCGGATAAACGACGAAGGCCTATTGAGTTTGATGTTGGGGACAGAGTAATGTTGAAAGTGTCACCCTGGAAGGGAATCATTCGATTCAGGAAGAGGGGAAAGTTAAGTCCGAGGTTTGTCGGACCTTTTAGGATAGCGGCACGGGTTGGTGAAGTCGCATATCGGTTGGAGTTGCCCGATGCGTTAAGTGGGATTCATCCTACCTTCCATGTGTCACACTTACGGAAGTGTTTGGCGGATGAATCAGCTCACGTACAACTTACCGACATCAAGGTCGACAACCGCCTTAACTACATTGAAGAACCCGTGACTATCTTAGACCGAAAGGAGAAACGTTTGCGTAACAAAGTGATCCAATTGGTTAAAGTCCAATGGAAGCACCGAAAGGGATCGGAGGCTACATGGGAAACGGAGGCGGAAATGATGGAGTCGTACCCTTATCTATTTGACCTGTGATAGGTTTCGGGGACGAAACCTATTGTAATGGGGGTAGACTTGTAACATCCTAAAATGGCGAGAAATAAAGTTAGCGAGTTCAAGCGGGCCGGGTCGGTCACGAATCGGGCTTGGGGAGGTCTCCCCTATAATTAGCCCAAGGCCCTCACTTCTCCCCTTTTGCAATTCTAGAGAGAGAAAACCCGTAGAGAGAGAAAGTGTTAGAATCGTACAAGATTTCACCAGCTCGTGTCTCTTGCACTCGTGAAGGAAACCTCCAAATCAGAATCGTCATCCAGGTAACCATTCGAGCTAAATTTGAGATTTTTGCTTCAGTTGGGTTTCCGGGTGAAAAATAGGACGTTTTTACGGATGAAATTTGAGAATAAGCTTAGGTTTAGTATCTGGAATGAAAACCGGTTGTTTTGAGCAAAGAAAGTTGAAGTTTTGACATAATCGAACTCGAATGCGTGAATTTCGGGACTGTTTGGGAAGATGACTACTGGTGCAGGCGAACTTAGCAAGTTCGCTTGTCAAGTTCGCTTGGTGGAGGCGAACTTATCAAGTTCGCCTGATTATGTTCGCCTGGCAAGTACGCCTAGCCAAAGGTAAGCGAACTTATTATGTTCGCCTAAGTTAAGTTTGCCTGGCCAAAGGTAAGCGAACTTATTAAGTTCGCCTAGGCCAGAGGAAGCGAACTTAGCATTAAGTTCGCCTATATCAGCTGAGTAAAAGTGTTAATTGAGGTTAGGTTTGATATATGTGTTTTATAACCAATTCAGGTCACGTGTGACGCTCGTTGGGTCGTAGTTAGGACAGATCTGAGACTAGCTTATAAGGTGAGTTCTAGAAGCCCTCTTTTAAATGTTTTATATAATGTTTTCGGGCTGGTGTGTATACATATGAAATGTTGTTTTATAAAATGATTTTTATGAAACTATGTTTACGAAATGAAATGATTTGGAATGAACGGTTTATGGAAAGAAAGTTTTAGGAACGGAATGTTTACGAACGGATATTTATAAAGAAATGGTTTAAAGTAAAGGTAAAAGGGTTTCGAAAGTGAAGGAAAGGTTTTGTGAAAAGAAAAGAAAAAAGGGCAAAGGTTTTAAAGAAGTCATTACAAATCTAATCTGTCGAATGAATGGAATTGACGAATGAAGTCTGGGAATGAGATTCCCAGCCTTGTGATAGATTATGGATAGCGAGCCATAGTTACCATAAGAACAACATGGGCAGTGTCTTAGTGGATTGCCAATTGTTTGATGTTGTACAACTGGTATGGAGTAACGACGGTTACTCAAGGGTTAACGTGACCCTACGTCAGGTTAAATTATGATCCGACAGTGTTATGGCTGAGAGCAATAGCCGTCGATGGAAGTTGTCGGCCTATGGCTGAGAGCCATAGACTTCAATGGAGGTTGTCGATCTATGGCTGAGAGCCATAGGGGGTAACTGAATGGGTATTGTCGGTCCTCGTGCAGTTAGCCTTGGGGGCAATACCAAAAAGGGAATTGACGGAATGTTGTGGCAATGACGGCGATACGTAACGGTTGTCCACGACATGTAGGGTTCCTTCGGGGACATATAGACGCGTAAAGAAAAATACAGATTTTAGATAGTAATGTATGACTTAAATGAATGTTAAATGTTTTAAACAAATGATCCGTTCAATGTGTTTAAATGTTGGAAGGTTTTTGAATGAAAGGCCATGTTTTCTTATACGTGATGTTAAACCCTAATGAATGTTTTGAATGATGAACCATTTCTTAAATCAAACGAAAACTAGAACTCACCAGCGTAGCTGACTTTTTAGTGTGCACATTCAGGTTAAGGCATGTTATGAGGATGGACAGTGATGCTTGGCTAGCGAGAGGAGTTACCCGACTGATTATGAAGACTGGCATCCCGTTATGTTTAGTTATGATGTATTTATGTTTTAAACAATGTTTACGCTTCCGCATGTAAGAACAATGATGACGTTATGTTTGAATGAAATTTTCCGCTGCGTTATTTGATAATCAAGTTTAAGAACTGTTTGTGAATGAGTAAATCCAACAAGTGAGGCCTCCCGGGTTTGGGGCCTTGCACGAACAACTAGCACCAAAAATCATCATTTCTAACAGATTAGAAGAAATTTGAAGAAATTGAACCGTAGGATTTAGTATTTCATGAATTAGAACACTTCTATCGGATCAATTTCACCAAAATCAACCTCAAATTCATGAATTTAGCAGTAAAATCAGTTTCAAGAACTAGAAAACTCCATGGATACAAAAATGCTCAATTTCCTATCAAATTGTACACAAAAACGTCTCTAATCACCGAGAATCAAACGCAAATCACGAGCAAATGCTCTAATACCACTTGTAGGTCCACATGACTCATCGTAGATCGATCTCGTGAAGGGGGTATCGTTAACGTGGAGTGCGGAATCCTACCGTATTAACGCTTTGTATAACAATCGACAATAGAAACAGCGGTAAATAAACTTTCTCCTTTCTATCACCAAACAGAGTTTACAGAATACTTGATTGTTCAATCTATCAAACGCGTACTACACAGACTCTGTAAACTCTATATTTATAGACACATGTTCTTCAACAGGCGAACTTAACAAGTTCGCTTAAAGATGCTTAGGCGAACTTAACAAGTTCGCCTCTAATAGACTTTCTCTTTTCTATCACCAAACAGAGTTTACAGAATACTTGATTGTTCAATCTATCAAACGCGTACTACACAGACTCTGTAAACTCTATATTTATAGACACATGTTCTGCAACAGGCGAACTTAACAAGTTCGCTTAAAGATGCTTAGGCGAACTTAACAAGTTCGCCTCTAATAGACCAGGCAAACTTATCAAGTTCGCCTCTAGCAGAACTTGCATTTATACTTAGAAAAGTCTAAACAATTACATACAAAACATAAAGACAATAAGACCTAAACTATTACAAAGCTTTTGTCATTCAATCTATGTCCTAACACAAGTTCGGATCTTGACGAGGTCGGATCTGCATGCAAAGTTTTTGCGGGGAAGAAGGCTTCCCGCAAGGAGGTCCTGCGTACTTATCAAGTACGTAAGAAGCAAAGCATGCGTACTTATCAAGTACGCAAGAAGCAAAGCATGCGTACTTATCATGTACGCAAGAACGAAGTATGCGTACTTATTATGTACGCAAGGACAAGGCCCTGCGCACTTGCTAAGTGCGCAGGCATCAAATCTATGGGTATATATAGTTGGTTAGTGAAGTCGGTATGTTCGCCTAGATCAGTATGGATAAACCGTTAGAGTCGGGATTAGGTCTGATGTGCATTTAACTACTCAATCCAGATCGTACGTGATGTTGTTGGGCCTTCAATTTGGATAACTTAGACTAGCTTATCAGGTGAGTTCTAGAAGCCCTCTTTTAAATGTTTTAAATAATATTTTTGGGCTGGTGTGCATACGTAACGATGTGACTATTTTATAAAACGATGTTTATGAATGTTGTATGTGATGCTTTATAAAATGATGTTTATGAACGATGTTTTACCTAATTGAAGTGATAGCTATGAATAGCAATTAATGGTACAACCCACAGACTAGTAGAGGAACAAGGCAAGGAGTTCATGCCGTCGATACTGTCACATCATTATCTGCTCAAGTAGATGCCCTGACCACAAGACTAAACCAGATTATTAAGGGTAAGGCGACACCGGAAACAATGGAAGGGGTAAATAGCTTCACAGCCGACGTCGAACAAGTTGACTTTGTCGAAACAAATCGACCTCAAAACAACCCTTATAGCAACACCTACAACCCTGGATGGAGGAATCATCCAAACTTTAGCTGGAAAGAAAACAACCAAGGACAATCTGGTTTTGGACAACAACAACAGTTTCAACAAAGGCAACCTCAGAACTTTCAACCTCGTCAACAATTTCAAGGACCTATCAAGATGGGTAATGGGATGAGCCTGGAGGATGCGGTGACTAAGTTAATTTCCACTACCGAAAGTCAAGCCCTCCTAGCAGATTCTCGTCATAAGCAATATAGGAGAGGTTTAGTCTACATGAAGCTGAGGTCAAGACATAGAAAGCTACCCTTCAATCCATTGAGACGCAATTAGGACAAATAGCAAAACTATGTCCGAAAGGCAACCAGGATGTCTCCCAAGTAACACCGAGACTAATCCAAAGGCCAATGTAAGTGCTATTACTTTGAGGAATAGCAAAGTCTACCCAGAACCACCAATGCTAGGAGAAGAAGTCCAATCACAAAGGAGAGAAATATTAACCGGAGTGCCACTACGTCCACAGCCCAAAAGTTCATCTACCGAGAAAGCACAACCTAGTGTAATCCAACCTCCTACGACGGAACTTCCTCCAAAAGTTCCACCAAAAAGAACGTTCAATTCTCACATACCATACCCAGGAAGGCTGGTGAAGCAGAAAACTGATGAGCAATATGACAAGTTCATAGAGATCTTGAACCAAATCCATGTCAACATTCCCTTCTTGGATATTATACAACAAATGCCAAAATATGGGCGCTTCTTGAAGGATTTCCTCACAAACAAGAGAAACATGGAAGAAGCGATAAAAAGAACAAATTACTGTGTCGCTCTTATCGAAAGAAATCTCCTGAAGTAACTTTCAGATCCATGTAAATTCTCTTTACCATGTTCTATGGGGCCACTACTAGTTACAAATGTGCTCGCTGATCTAGGAGCAAGCGTAAATGTTATGCCCTCCAATATGTTTCAAAAGCTCGACATAGGGCAACCGCGACCGGTTAATGCAACCATTGAACTCACGGATGGATCGGTTAAAACACCCATAGGAGTCATCGAGAACTTATTAGTAAAAGTTGGCAAGTTTGTCTTCCCTGCCGAGTTTATGGTTTTAGAAATGGGACACGATTTCTCCGTACCCTTAATCTTAGGTCGTCCATTCTTAGCCACCGCCATAGCCGTCATTGACATGAATGAAGGAATTTTAACGCTCCGTATCGGTAAACAATCAGTAACATACAATATCGGAGGCTATGAATGCATGTCAAGTGATCCACTTGAAATCTCTCACTTTATCGACTCCAATTGGACTATCAACTACAGAAAGCAAAGGACTTGAAAAAAGAAAAAGCACCTGATCTTACCAAGCCAAAGACACCAGATCCTACGACAATAGACCTTACCAAGGATCTTGACAACACTAATAGGATCGATGAGTACTTTGATAAATTACAAAAGTTGAACGAAGAAACAGGGGAGGTTGTTTACTCCAATCTGAAGAAAGTCTGATGCAACACGTACGGGTCAGGCTAAAGACCCATAAACAAACGTAGCGCTTCCGGGAGGCAACCCGATGATCTTGAATAAATTGAGAAGTTGGTGCATACGGCAGAAAGCATGGACCTAAGATTTGGTTTCTCCAAATTTAAATTTCTAATTACTTCAGCCCCCGGGTATGCCTTCTCGATACTAGGACCTTAGTAGCTTAACTAATATCTATAATTTTCCTTGTTCGTTTTTATGTTTTGTTTTATGTTTTTGGTAAAACGACATCACCAGACCATCTCTCTACTTTGAGGAGTTACACTCTAACTCTACGAGCCCGAAGCCGGAAGCCACATCAAATTTCTGAGAAATTCGATGAAGTCTTTGGAGCAAAATGTTGACAAGAAGCTGATAGGCACAACCTGATAGCAACAATAAATTTTAGCCTTAGGTTATACACCGAATTGATCGGGGGAGTACTAGTTTCTTTTCCCTTAAAACTCCATGCATTTAAATTCCTGCATAGCATTCCATTACATGCATTTGTACATTAGGGGAATGCACAGTTTTAAGTGTGGGGTGGGGAATTAGAGATTCAGGACTGTTAACCTCAAAGCAGAAAAATTTAACTTGTGATTTTCTATCCATTTGACTAAAACATTACAAAAACTTACCTTTTATAAAAACCGAAAAATTTTCAAAAAATATTTAAACCCTTTTAAACAAAACCTCTTTGAGTTTGCACTTAATTAAATAAAATGAAGACATGACAAGTAGAAACAAATGAAAATTATGCATAACAAATCACTAAACCCTATCCCATCCGTTTCCATGTGAGAATAATCTGAGCCTTTTCACGAGCATTACTATCACTATTTTTGCATGCTCTTTCATTTGGAATATTAAGTGTTTATTCGATTGAATTCAATGCATAATTAGAACTTGTATGAGTTATACATATCAAGACCATGAACTAGTAGAAGTAGGAAAATGATTGAGGCCCCTAGGACTTTATTACCCTTATTATCCGAAAACCACAAAAATATTATCCGCCTAGATAACCCTCTGAGCCTTAGCCTTTTCTTTTCTAAACCCATACTTATCACCCAAACAGCTTTTCACAAACACCAGTTATTGGCTAACTGTCTTCAAAATGGAAAAATTATCTTACGTTATTATTTCAAGTTAACTATCATCGGGGTGACTTTGGAATGAATTTATCCTACTTAGAAGAATTGGAATATACAAATGGTGGATGCATTAGGAAATTATCCAAACTATCTGCCGGGAAATTCAAGGAAATATTATTTCAAAGAAATTAAGGAAAAAGGAGTATTGAAAAAGTTGCCTTGTTTAAAACAAAATATTGGTCTTTTACCGGGAGACTTTAAAGAACTGAACATGCATTCTTTCGATTTAATCTGCTTTCCTGCCTTCATTTTGCAAAGCCTAAATTACCAACCGAACTCCGAGAAAAGATTTTTCAAGAAATCAATGATGTAAGAAAATGGTGTCGCAATAAAGAACAATTACCACCATTCTGCGGTTTGTCAAAAAGTGCCGCCAAAAGAAGAGCCAAAAGATACGGAAAATGTAGAAAATGTGGAAACTGGAGCCACGATGGAATGTGTAGCAGGAATCAAACTCATGCCCAAAGTGATTTTACATACCTAATGGAAGTAGGTGCTGTTAGGCGACTAGCCGCAGGACCCGTATGTAAAGGTAGTGATGTGCATTACTCAATAAGGGACGAGTTGAACTTGATGAGAGATCTTGGTCTTGGCAATCTGACCATAAACGAGCCCTCAGAATAGTTATACCTTCATGATCTGAATACTCTAGAGGGACCTTTTAGTACTTTCCATTTTAAGCCATGAGGCCGTAGCTGATTGTTTCGTGATAGCTGCAGCCCTTCAAACCCCTTTAAAACCCCTAAACATCCAAAAAGATTTTCATTTTCACTTTTAGTTTTACTTTAGCCACATTACAACCCTTTAAAGTCCTCTTGATTCATGCATACTACTTAGTTAGTTGGTGGAGACTTGATTTGCATACAAGCTTATGACCATTGCATAATTCAATTCGAACTCGAGTGTCCCACTTAGCTTACATTATCCATATATATAACCCTATAGTTGAGTGAACAATGTGAGTGGTAAGGAGTTTTTGCATAATCAACATTCTAGTAGGCTTGTCATGGATTCCATCATCTTTAAACAAGAAAAATACAAAAATAGAATAAGCAGCTCAAGAGTTATCCCGGAGTCTCAACACTAGTTGAAATTCCATTACCCTTGTAAAGTTTTTAGTTATGGGTGTGATCATGCATGAGTTTGCTTGAGGACAAGCAAAGTTTAAGTGTGGGGTGTTATGATATGTCATCATTTATACATATTTTACATACATAATAATCCCACATTATGGTACTAAATTGAATAATAACCTTGCAATTTATGATTAAAACACAAATATTTTGTAATTGGAGGTTATTCGGTGTTAAAAATACAAATCAAGCTAAATCCTATCAAGAACACCAAGTATTCATGTCACACCCCCAAAAATCCACTAACGGAGTTTTACCACGAGGCGTGTGACAAACCAGGATCGTCGTCGTTAGTTACGTTGAATGACTCTATATGAGTTTTAAAAGTACCATTAAATGTTGGAGTAAATGCGGAAGCGTAAACGTTAATGTTTAAATCCAAATTAATTACACGCAACAAAGCGCCAAGTAATATAAATAATGTGTAACAAATAATTGTTCACTTAATGATAAAACCAATGCGACTCCATGATGCATCCTAGTCCTGATGTGTACCATAGTGACCTGAGAAAACATGCTTAAAGTGTCAACACAAGGTTGGTGAGTTCACAGGTTTGTAAGTAAATAAACCGTTTGAGTTTTAATAGGATCCACATAAATAGGTCACACCTATTGTTAGCAAGAAAAGGTACAAGTTAACATAAGCGTTCACAACCGAAGCTGACTATTTGTGTTTGAATGCCTTCCGCCATTGCTAACATCAACAATGGCAAATGTTTAGGACAATTTACACCCGTTCGACCTCCAATCGAGCTAGCGCGACTAGCCCAGGTGGGGTTTGTCAAACCCAGTAGTACTACTCAAATTTCCTCGCTATACACCAAATACTAACGGTTCGAGAATGTAAGGACTTAGTATGTTATGTTAACGCTTAAGTAAACAAGTGGAAAATGAAACATCATGTGATCCGTGTTTGTTTGTGTGCATGTTTCTCCCCAACAGGAAAATATGTAAAAAGGGTCCGTGAAACTCACCTTAGAATGCGTGCGGATGAAAGCTAAGAAAAAACTGTTGGACTACTAACTGCCACCTATAAACATCAGTTTATAAGTGTGCGTTTGTGTAAGTTGACATGAACCCTAAGTATCCAAACAATCCCATTGTTTTAAGTGTTTGGAAAATATTTAGTAGTGTAGGTCCCTCAGGTGTGGCGGATCGTCACATGCAAGTGGGTCTACTAGTCGAACCGGGTGCGGAATGCCCGTGACTAGGTGGAGAGTCAAACTAAACAAAGTAAACCAACAAGAGAATCACTTTAAACGTTCTTTTCTATTATAAACACTTGAAGGTTACAGAGAGAAGTACTGAGATTACAACTTGCGTACTTGCGTTTATGCCTGCGTACTTAACTTCTGTCAACCTATCCTACATATACCTGACCTGATGCCTGCGTACTTAGCAAGTGCGCAGGGCAAAATGCTCTTGCGTACTTAACAAGTACGCAAAGGTATTCTTGCATACTTGCTTAGGAGCTTTCTCCTGCGCACATGTAAGTGCGCAAAACACTTAGTAAGAAATGCAATATTCAATATGTAAAAGTAAATACAACTCGATAAACTAATACATAAAGACTCTTACATACAAAGACAACTACATACATGAAAATACAAACTAAGACTCTATCCAGAGCGTTGTCACAGGAACGTGCTTCAACAAACTCCCCTTTGACAACAGCTCGAGATCTTCATCGTCTTCAGTCTTCAGTCTTCACAGCTGTCCATCCTTAGCTTCCATCTTCTTCTTGTATTCAAGGCAGAACTTGATCACCTTGTCATATTTAGAAGCAAGGAGCTTTGTCCATTCGTCCGTGTGGACACAATACCTATCAGCTAGTACCTCCAGATCTTTCACAGAAAAGTTGATGAAGCAGACTTCATCAAAGATTCTGATCAGTTCCTTTGGCACTATGTTCCCACTATCGGAACGTCCCTTTCCCATAATCACAGCCTCGCCCGTCTTTGGATCTACGTACCAGTACCACATGTCACCAAGAATATCCTGAGATAACTTGCTCAGGGGAATCTTAGTTTCACATCGCACTGGCTTGTATACCAATTTCTTTAAGTGCTTCTTAGTCACAGGATGCACAACGTGCTTATCCTTGATTCTCTTGGGCACCTGAGGCTTGAACATTTCAAAGTTCCCAGATCTTGCTTCACGCTGCAGAACCACCCATAAACCCATCGCTACTGCATGATTACACTTACCCAGTAGCTCTCGGTTTGCTAGGTTCACAAAGTCGTATTTGGGAAAGGAGCTGAACGCTTCACTGGTGGGTTTCAAGTATTGAACCCCGCAAGATCTTTTGATGGCGAACAACTACTTGTCCTCCTCGAACCTTACAGCCAAGATCATCCCTGTTGCTCCGTGCTTGTCTATGATAGACGTCTTTTGCCACACAGGAGCTGGACCCTTTGATGAGGTAGAAGGCATGTCTGTTTCTTTCGGTGCCTCTGGGTCTACAGGTTCAGGGACAATTGGGGAGGCTTCAGTCGAGCCTTCTACATTACTAGCCTGCTCGACTGAACCTGTGTCGAGCGGAGCGTCGAAGGATGGAACTTCAAAGATCTCTCCATCTTCTAGCCCGTACTCTCCTTCCCCGTTACCCTTGGGAATCTCTATCACCACGTCTTCATCATCATCATTCCAGTCATCACCAGAGTTGATCTCTCCTTCTTCCAGATTAAAGAGAGCCTCGATCTGTGCTTCCTTGGAATAGTCAGGCTCAAGATAAAGGATCTCATCATCAGATAAGTCCTTGAGCACCTCGGCTGCTGACTTCCCTTTATCACCACCACCACCAGAGGTATCACCACCCTCTTGCTGAGTAGACTCCCCCTCAGCCATTGGAATAGCAGAGATGGGCATAATTGCCAAAGCTTGGTGCTCACCTCCACTAGGACCGGCTTCAGGATCCTTGTCTTTATCCTCATCCTTAGTCAAGTCGACTGGATGACAAGGCTCAGCACCATTGGATTTCTTTTCTTTCTCTTTCTCTTTCTCTTTCTCTTTCTCTTTCTCCTTCTCCTTCTCTTTCTCTGGCTATGTAGAATCCTAACTTCATCGGCCAGTGAATTAATCTGTGCTTGTTGAGCATCAGATTCCTCCTTTGACTTCTGAATAGTCTTCAGTAGTCCAGCAACTTGGGTTCCTAGCACATCGATCCTTGCCTCATTCGGATCAGGATGCCTAGACGATGATGCTTCGGCATTATGGATAGGGGATGAGAAGATGGTACCAAAGTCAAACCCTTATAAGAAATCTTCATAAGTGAAGGGTTGATTTGGAGGATCAATGGTGGGTGTTGGGATTTGCGATGAGATGATGGGAGTGGGTGTTATGGTAGGGGTGATGGTGACAGACTCCGTAACAATTGGAGTAGTCACCGTCACATGAACCTCCTCTGTGACTGTCGTGACTGCCACATCAGCTTGAACTTGTGGCTTTCTCCTCCTTCGGTGCAGTTGCTGTTCTGGTGGGGTAAAGGCTGAATCTGGACTGGCAGCTGGAACTTGTACTTGCTGCACAGTCGGGACCTCTACTACCCTGGGGATAGCAACCTCTTGCCTATCTCCCCTGTTCTTATGAATGCTTTCTCGTCTTTGTCTTTGTATAGCAGTGTCAGAGTCAGAATTTGGCTCATATTCGCTGCTTGAACTTTGTCGCTTTCTTTTGGAGGACGACTCACGTAGGGTTACCTTAGTCGTTCTCCGTGGGTGTACCTGTGATGGTGCGTCATCGGAATCAGAAGAATCTGATTCTGTTGCTTCTAAATCGGATTCCTCAGCACCACCATTACCGCCTTCGTCGTTTCCATCCTCAGACGATCCATCATCACTTTCATTCTCGTCATCATGTTGTTCATGTTGCTCATCGGAGTGTTCACTCATTTCAGGTTCCAAGTCATGGCTGTACCATCTCCAGTCTTCAGGTGCCACATATGCTTGATTTAGAAGGTGGCCAAAGAGTTCTGTGTGTACAGGGGTAGGTTCTACACTGCCTGGCTTCAGAAATTGAGCAAATACTCTTTTGTCCTCCCGCTTGACTTGCAGTCTCTCCCCTATAGCAGGAAGGTTTGGCAACGCGTCATTTATCAAAAGTTGCACAAACCGAGGGTATAACAAGAATCGAAACCTCTCCGCTGTGTTGATCTGGTCATTGATGGCCTTAAAGATGTAGCGGGAGAAGTTGTAGCCCTTGTTGAGAGAAAGGCCGACCATGGCTGCTGCAAGGTCATGACCCATGGCATCTTTCCCAGCTTTCCTAGACGAGATGCACACGATCATGACGTGGGCGAAATACCGCCATTGGTCTAATACCCACATCTTTTTATAAGAAGCATAGTCCCTCGCTCTGACGTATCCCATTCTTTGCCTCCAACACCCATCCACAAAGTTGTCTGGATAGGCTGTCGGGGCGGTAGCAAGGTCTCTGAACTGCAGGACCCTTCTTATGGTATCTTCAAAAAAAGCAATAGCCTGACCTGCAACGGTAGCCCTAATGACATTGGGGGATACCGTGCAGTCGTGCTCCGCCGTCTCCCAGAATTGTTCGAGATAGGGTCTTGACACAATCGGGTCAGCAGAAATGGCGTAGCTGATTCTTGAACGGTTCAAGAAATCAACTATGTCTTTGTACTGCAACGCTGCACCCTTCCATTCTGGTTCAGTGTTAGCTAACAGGTTGAATTCGTTAGAAAACGCCCGAGCCATGATCTGCAAAAAAACACAGAAAACATAATCAGAACAACACGTATCATTGGAAATGGATAAACATGACTCAGTATAGCAGTTACTCAATGAAGTGAATTTCAGACTTAGGAATTTTTGCTAAGTGTTGGTTCTGTGTACTTAGCAAGTACGCAGGAGTTTGTTCTTGTGTACTTAACAAGTACGCATGAAGTGTTTCGTGCGTACTTGTTAAGTGCGCAGGAAACGCACTTGGCCAAAATTCCAGAAATTTCAACTTTCAATCAGAAGAGAGGCATTGCCGTGGATTATGGTCACCACAAGGTCGAAATACTTGATTAAGACCAATGGGACCACTATCCACCGCAACCAACTGCTAAACCCGTCAATTTTATGACCTAGATGACGACCCAGTGGAAATAACGGTCAATCGAGGGTCAAGGCCAAAATCAAACCATGTTAAGGACAAGTTATGAGTCAATAGGTTTCGATTAGTGATTATTAACAAGTTTTAGGTCTTAATTTGCATTTAGAACACCAAAATAGGTCAATAATTTCACACTCAAAACCCTCGCTGAATCGGTCAAAAAATTGGGATTTAATGGATGATACGGACCGAGATTCTCACCAAGTAAATGTTAGATGATGATTAAACAATGAGTGGGACGAAGAATCCAGTTGGAACACTCGAAATTTTTGAGGAAAATGGTCGGAGGGAATATCACAGGAGAAAATGTTTGAAAGTGATAAACTCTAAAAAAATTTCTAAGTCTTGTATTTATACCCAACACATATTGGTCGTGCGTACTTACTAAGTGCGCAGGACTTAACTCCTGCGTACTTACTAAGTACACATGACTTAAGTCTTGCGTACTTGTTAAGTAAGCAGGGTTTATCTCATGCGCACTTATCAAGTACGCAGAGACCCTTATGTGCGCACACTTTCAACTCAAATTATGAAGATTTTAAGTCAAATAACGAACAAGATAAAAAGGTTCAATCAAGAGGATTCAAAATCAATTCAGGAAGGTTAAACAAAAATATTTTTGGCTTTTCTGAATAAAGTTGAACTATGCATAAACTTAAAATATTTTTGATCTTTTCTCATAGAAATATACAAGTATTCACACAAACTATTTTTGATCAAAGACAAGAGCAGAGGATCATATCAGGCTATCTTTTAGCAAAAACGATACAAAATAAACATCAAAGAATATGGGATCGTGTCATGGATTACTATTTATTCATACGTAATAAGCATATAGACAAGTAATTCAAGTTGACAATATTATAAGATTTGAAACTATAAGCATCTTTGTATCACATTCTTGTGTATTAAGGTATTATTTATAAGAAATACAACGTGTACCCCACGATATGCTATACTAATGTAAATTGCATTATCTCAAGGCATCTAAGATTTTCCCAATGATTTTCTAAATTTTCAGAATGAAGTTACATCTATTAGCACAGGAAAAATCAAGCAGAATCCATAAGGATTATCAGGAATAAATAAGATTCAGAATCGAGTGATTCAGTTGTCTTGGTTTCATATGATTTTCTACATTGAATAATGGGATGATGATTCAGGATAATATATATGGTGATTGAATAAGGTAAGGGGAACCAACTTTTATCTGGATTTGATTTCAATGAATCAGGAATGATTCAAGGGTGAATACATGCTCAACGGTTAATGTAGAGACATGTCTTGATTCAATCTCTCCTTGCATACTTGTGAGTATGGGCAATGAGATGAACCACATTAATTGTGCTAACGACATAACCCAAAACTGACCTCAAAAGAAAATTATTGCCAAACTCTAACATCCTATATCTGATAATGATCTTTTCTATTCTTTTACGCACACACACTTGCAAACATGGGTTCAAATCACAGTTGTACTTTAGATTTAGTTTCCACACTACTTGTGATTCAAAGACGCATACAGCCTACTGACAATTTAAATTACTTGTAAACAAGCAGATTAAAACATAATAAGTTAAACAATTAAGTAAGCATGACGCAATCATTTCCCATATGAGCAGTCTGTGACGTTTAGATCATTTCTGATGTACTATCATTTCCTCTTTTCTCAAGTTAACTTTGAAATTTTCTCCATTTTCTATTTTTGTTTTTGTTTTTGTAAAATATTTTGAAACATAAAAGAACTATACAGAAAATTTAAAAAGAAATAAAGTTTAACTTCCATGAATTGAATTGAATTAAGAAAAATTAATCTTCACTCAGGATTGAACATTCCTATCAAGTTGACAAGATGCTCAAAACGGGATCGATCAAATGCCTTTGTGAAAAGGTCAGCAAGATTGTCATCCGTGTGAACTTTTACAAGTTCAATTAAATGCTTTTCAGCACAATCACGGATGAAGTGATGGCGAATCTCTATATGTTTAGTTTTGGAATGTTTCACCGGGTTATTTGTGATGGACATTGTGGCATTGTTGTCAATGAATAGAGGAGTTCCAGTGAAGTTTAAGTCGTAGTCTCTCAACTGCTGCTGAATCCACAGTATCTGAGAACAACCGCTCGCTGCAGCAATGTATTCTGCTTCACAAGTTGAGACAGAAACCGTTGACTGCTTCTTACACTGTGAGGAGACCAGTCTGTCTCCTAAGAATTGACATCCACCAGAAGTTGACTTTCTGTCAAGGTTACAACCACCATAATCTGAATCAGTGTAGGCTTTGAAGTCAATTGACTGCTGCTTAGAGTACCAAAGACCTAATCGGGGTTTCCCTTTCAGGTATCTGAAAATTCTCTTCACAGCTATCATATGTGACTCCTTCGGTTGAGACTGAAACCTTGAGCACAAGCACACATCAAACATTATATCGGGTCTTGAAGCTATGAGATACATAAGTGATCCGATCATCCCACGGTACAATCTGCTGTCTACATCCTTTCCATCTTTGTCAGGATGCAGACCATGATTGACTGGGATATGTGTTCCATAAGTACTGCTATCATTCATCTTGTATTTTGACAAGATGTCCTGCACATACTTAGTTTGATGTAGATAAATGCCATCCTCTCTTTGACTGACTTGCAGGCCCAGAAAGAACAACAATTCACCCATATTACTCATTTCAAATTTGGACTTCATCACCTGCTCGAATTCCCTACACATCCCTTCATTGGTAGATCCAAAGATAATGTCGTCGACGTATACTTGTACAAGAAGAATGTCACCTCCTGCTTTCCTAATGAAGAGAGTCGAGTCAATCTGTCCACGGTCGAAACCATTAGACAGTAAATGCTTAGACAATGTCTCATACCATGCCCGCGGTGCTTGATGAAGACCATAAAGTGCTTTGTTGAGCTTGTACACTTTATTGATATTATACGGATCTTCAAAGCCGGGAGGTTGAGTGACATAGACCTCTTCATGAACTTTACCATAAAGGAAAGCACTCTTCACATCAAGTGGATAGACCTTGAAGCCGACTTATGTGGCATAAGCCAAGAACAGTCGAATGCTTCAATTCTAGCAACTGGGTATATACTTTCGTGTAATCCAATCTCTCTTGCTGATAAAAACCCTGAACAACCAATCTTGCTTTGTTCTTCACAACAACATGACGATCATCCGTCTTGCATTTGAACACCCATCTGGTTCCAATTGGCTGAAAGCCTTTTGGCAAGTCAACTAAATCCCACACGTGCAACTTTTGGAATTGAGACAATTTATCTTGCATTGCCTCAATCCAACAGTTGTCAGTGAGAGCCTCCTTCACATTATTCGGCTCTAACTGGGACACGAATGCAGCATGCAGACATGTTTCCATGACACCAGTGTCAAGTATCTCCGTGTAAAGACTGGTGTTCTCAGTGATGGTTCGATGACGAGTCTGAACGCCGGCATAAGGATGACCAATAATGTTGTCGATTGGATGATTTCTATGCACTCACGTCTCTGGTACAATCGGTTCCTGAATTTCTGGATCAAGATTCGTGATTAACTCCCCCATTTCCTGTGTTCCAGAGGAAGAAGATTCAATGTTAATTGGATCAGCTGGAGCTACATTTCCTACAGTTGTGTTAGGATTGGCTTGAGCGTCATCTCCAACAATATGAACATCTTCACTGTTATCACTGTCATGAGTTCCAGATGCAGATGCAGCATTGGAATCAGGAGTTACAATCGGTACAGTGGCACGAGTAGAGAAACTGGAGTCATCGCCGCCACCCAATAATTCATAAACATTTGCGGTGTCATCTGCAGATATATCAGGAAGATTGAATGACTTGAATAGCGCATCATAATCAAAGCCCCAAGCTGGACCTGTTGGTTCGGGTGGAATGTTGTGTTTACTACAATCCACTTCAAACCATTCCTCGACAGTACGAGTTCCTATGTTGTACACTCTATTGCAAGGCGAGTTGGCAACGTATCCTAAGAAGATGCCTTCCACTGCTTTGCATGAAACTTAGACTGGCGGTCTTTGTACTGTAGCAACAAGGAACAAGGACTACCAAAAGGAACTAGGTAATCAAGATTGGGAAGTCGATTGTTGATCAACTCGTAACAAGTCTTGTTGTGCCTTTTCACAACCAGAACTCTGTTTAAGATGTGACAAGCTGTATTAACGGCTTCTACCCAGAAAGTGACAGGAAGCTTTGCATCCGACAGCATAGTCCTTACAGTCTCAATCAGTGTTCTGTTCTTCCGTTCAGCAACTCCATTCTGCTGAGGCGTGTACGGAGCGCTGAATTCGTGACGGATCCCTTTCTTGAGACAGAAAAGCTCCATCAAATTATTCTTGAACTCAGTTACGTTGTCACTCCTTATCCTTCTAACTTTCAGCTTGCAAAGTGATTCCAAGCTCATGATCAAATATTGAAGAATATCAGCAGTCTCATCTTTAGTACCTAAAAAATGCACCCAAGAAAAAACGTGAGAAATTATCAGTTACTACTAGATAGAATGACTTACCTCCAATACTCCTGATACTTATGGGGCCAAACAGATCCATGTGTAATAGCTCCAAAGGGGTATCAATAGAGTTTTGGAGCTTGGGCTTGTGAGACTTCCGTTGCTTTTGCCCTTTTTACAAGGCATACAGTCATCTGTAACGGTAAACCTTAGCTTAGGAACCCCGGTTACCAAACCATTTCGAACATGATGATTCATTTTACGATACGAAATATGTCCGAGTTTCCTATGACACAAGATGGAGTCAAGCTCTGTCGCTTTAGAAAGCAAACAGGTAGAAACTGATGAGGTGGTTGTTGCCACGTCGTTTGTTCTTGGCGCTCTCATCAGGATCCAATCTTCCGGAACTTCAAAACCGGGTTTGAGAATCAGGCATTCTGACTTGTCAAACATCACCGAGTACTCCTTATCATACATTTGAGAGACACTCAATAGGTTATGCTTCAGCGGCTCGCAGAAGTTGACATTGTCAAAGCTGACACAACCGTTCGAAACCACGCCTTGACACGTGATGCTGCCGCCTTTTTCTCCGACAAAGGCCACATAGCCGCCTCTGAATGGTTTAATGTCTTGAAGCAGGGCCATGTTTCCTGTCATGCACCTGGAACATCCACTATCTACATACCAGCAGTTAGAGATAGTACCCTTCGGACGTCCCTGCACGAGTCACAAAAGAATTAGTTAGTTTTGGAGACCCAAGCCATTGTGGTCTTGGGTCGTCCATCCTTTTCAAAATAAACTACTTCCTTTAACTCACAGTCATGATGACTGTTCAAAATTGATGAATCGTTAGAAGAAATAGAACTAGGAGATTGAGAAGTTTTGGATTTGGCAGTCCAGGATCTCTTCTATTTCTTAACCTGAACAGGAGACTTTGGTTCAACTACAACAGGTGAACTTGTGGAAGCTTCACCTGATTGAACTGAAGTCAGCTGTTCAAGCTTTCTCAACCTCTTGTTCCGTCTCCTCCTCTGTGGCTTAGAGAGTCTTGCCACAGGTTTCTCACCAGTACATGTACTACCGGACGTAGATACACGAGGTACAGCAGGTTGCGTTACCTTTCTTGGAACAGATGGTTTAGCTTCAGATATGATCTTAGGCTTTACCATCGGTTTGACTGGTGGTTTCACCACATTTTGCTTTGGATGTTTGGGAGATGGTTTCACTGGTGGCGACCTGGGGATAACAGCTGGTTGTGAAACAATAGGCCGTTTCCCTTGGTTCTTAGAAGGACAGTTCACAAAAATGTGACCAACCAAACCACAGTGAAAACAGTTCCTCTTGTCTACATAAGTTCTCTTGTAAGGCTCCTTAGATCTGGCCTTAGATAACTCATCATTATGAGAAGGAGGAGTTGGTTTATGAACATTAGTCTGAACCTTTACAGTTTGGTTTTTGGGAGTATAATATTTTTCCAAATTTTCTTTATACCCAAGCCCAGCTGAAAAAGCCTCCTTCTTTACTTGGTTAAGACTTTTATACCCCCCGTAAAGCATTACCTTTAGTTTATCATTTGTTTCAATGATGTCGGGCTCAGTTAAAATGCAGTTATCACCATTAGTGATAACGTTTTTCTTTACCTTTTGTTCAGTCAACAACTCCTCAGATACTACTCCTTCAGGGCAAGAGTTAACCGACTCGTCTTCAGAAGCAGTAACAAAATCCTCACTAGATGTGGAGTTAGCCTTACTTGAGGATTCATCCTTTTTAGGGGAATCATTCTTATCAGAGGACTCATCTAGACAAGTGAGATCAATGTATATTAAGCTATTGACAAACTTCCCGCTCACTGGTGGAGGAATGGCATTAGTACCCAGCCCTAACCCATTCAATTGTCTCACTACAGATTCGTAGTGTTCCACCACAAAGCGAGAGTTTTTCAACTTCTCATTAGTGCATTTTAACTGCAAGATCTCATTTTGCAGTTTGTTGATTTCGTTGTTCCGTTTTTCTAACCCCTTATAAGCAATATCCAAGTGAAGTTGTTGATCGCTCATTTTTAAAGAATACTCACGTTTTTCCTTTTTCAACGTTTCAATAGACTCTTTAAAACGTTTTTCGTTTTCTTTATAGTTTAGAGCTGCCATACTTAGGGGTTCAATTTTGTCTTGGAGCTTAGAATTTTCAAGTTTTAGCCCTAGACACTTAGAACATGAAACAACAGAAAAGGGATTAGAGTCTACCTCATGAGATGAACTTGTTGCTTCTCTAATGGCCATGAGAGCAACAGCAGTAGTCGGTTCCTCTTTCTCAGCTACAGAAGCTTCCTTTCCTTTAGCTTCCTCCTCTTCCTCTGTAGCAGCAGTAGTAGACTCTTTTAGGTCAGCCATAGAATATTCCCTTCTCTCTGCTTCCATCATTTCCATGATCTCAGCCATGAGACCAACCTGTGTTTGTGCAATGATGGCATCCTCAGGATGAACGCCCCAATCAAAGCTGTCGTCCTGTTGGGTTACCAGTGCATTGGACGTTCCACCTTGGCTTTGATTGTGGTGGTTTGGATTGTTTTGGCCATGGCTATTTACTTGGTTGGGTCGGGTAAAACCAGAGGCAGGTGCTCTGTCTTTCTGACACTCACGAGCAAAGTGTCCATAGTTCAGACACTTGTAGCATTTGGCCTTAGATTTGTCAAACCCGACCTTGGCATTAGGATGCCCGCCAATAAACTTTCTTCCTGTTTTGTTCAGGAAACACTTGGCTCTCCTCAAAAGCATGGCCATATTCCATTGAATATCCATGTCCTCCATGTCATCAGGATCCACTTGATTAAAATCTTCTTCAATCGTCTCTGGATCAGTAAGCTTGCCACCTATGAAATTTTCATATGCAAGCACACAAGATGAGAATAATGCTACATGATCTTCAGCTATTCTGGCTATAGCTGAGTTGTTAGCGGAAGACGTAGCAGGAGGATTTCTTGAGGTATTTTGATGATGAGACCCCAACCCTGATCCTGAAGCATAGCAAGCATGACCACCACATCCAGTTGAGTGGTCTTCTTCAGTAGGATTTCCAGTGAAGAGGGCAATTCCATAGCCAGATGACTTGGATGTAGAAGTCGTCCCATGATACATAGAAGGGTCTTGTATCTAGGGTCTTCCAGAGCTCTCCTTTCTTCTTAGATTCATGTCATGAGCTTGAACCTTTCCTATTGCCTCTTCAACTGTCAGCTCATAGAATTTAGGATTTTCCCTCATCAGGGTTGTGTACATCTCAAATTTGGGTGGTAAAGCATCCAAAAACTTTTCCACCATCTCTTCAGCTGGATACTTGAGGTCAAAAGCCTTCAACTCAGTCTGTAAATGGTAGAACCTAGAGATGAGGTCATCTAGAGATTCATTCTCAAAAAAACTGAAGCACTAATACTGCTTCCTGAGAAGATCCCGCTTACTCTTCTTGATGTCACTATTTCCTTCGAATCACTTCTGTAAAGCTTTCCAGAGATCCTTAGAATTGTCATACCCTCGGAAACTGTGGAACAATTCCCGAGTTAATGCCATAGTGATCGAACCAAGTGCCTTCTTCTCTCGATCATATGCTTTCTTTTGTTCCTCATCAAGTTTAGAAATAGGCTTGGGTAATTCACCATCAAGATAGATGTGTGTGGTATGCTTATATCCCTCAAGGATTGGTATCCACAGCGATGAGTCGGTATAAGAAATGTAGTGCTCGAAACGTGCTTTCCAATTAGAATAATCGTTTACGTTTAGCAACTTTGGCGGTTTCTGTGGTGTACCGATCTCATTATCATAGTTTAACATGTTTCCCAAATTCTGAAGATTCGACATAGTGAACACTTAGTCAACTTTCAGAAAAATCAGACACAGTTGCGCACTTGACTTTGGCCTTGCGCACTTGAGAAATGGTCTTGCGTATTTATATTTGCTCTTGCGTACTTGTAAGTACGCATGAGTAGATGTAAGTACGCATGATATAATTTAAGTTCGCACAAGTTCAGTCTTGCGCACTTATAAGTTCGCAGGAGATAAGTCTTGCGTATTTAGTAAGTACGCACAAAACTGTACTTTTTGCCAGAAATGGTAAGTACGCAGGATACCTTTTCAGCAACTTTCACCAAACTTTTCCGGTCACCTGAAACTCGCCGGAGATGGTAAAAATTCGACTGATGATCAATGCAACTGAGCCAAAGGGTCAGAAACTTGTTTCTAACCAACCTTTGATGCTCAAAACACTCAAATACACAACAAAAATCAGTTTTTGAGTGATTTTTGCTTCTAAAATAGTGCTCAAGAGCTACCCCTATTTTATCACAAAAATCAACAAAAATACCTCTTTTTGCTTGTAAAAACTCTCCAAACTCACACACAACACTCGAAATCAGGAGCAAGTGCTCTGATACCACTTGTAGGTCCCTCGAGTGTGGCGGATCGTCACATGCAAGTGGGTCTACTAGTCGAACCGGGTGCGGAATGCCCGTGACTAGGTGGAGAGTCAAACTAAACAAAGTAAACCAAAAAGAGAATCACTTTAAACGTTATTTTCTATTATAAACACTTGAAGGTTACAGAGAGAAGTACTGAGATTACAACTTGCGTACTTGCGTTTATGCCTGCGTACTTAACTTCTGTCAACCTATCCTACTTATACCTGACCTGATGTCTGCGTACTTAGCAAGTGCGCAGGGCAAAATGCTCTTGCGTACTTAATAAGTACGCAAAGGTATTCTTGCGTACTTGCTAAGTACGCAGGAGCTTTCTCCTGCGCACATGTAAGTGCGCAAAACACTTAGTAAGAAATGCAATATTCAATATGTAAAAGTAAATACAACTCGATAAACTAATACATAAAGACTCTTACATACAAAGACAATTACAGACATGAAAATACAAACTAAGACTCTATCCAGAGCGTTGTCACAGGAAAGTGCTTCAACAAGTAGTTTGACCAAGATTGACCAAGTTTGACCTAACGACCCGTTGGTGACCCGTTTAGTGATTTAATGTTTGGTTTGAATACTAACACACATAGTACACAAGTAATTCAAGTTTCATGCAACACAAGTCACAATTAACTTAGCATGGCAAGTTATGTCTACACAATGCACGTTCAACAAAGTTCCTACTTTTAACATTGTATGATAACAAAGTCTGATTTCAATAGATTACATCATCTATTTCACAATTGAATAACTCTAATCATGTTTACACATACCTATTAATGCATGAATTATCATCACAACGTACACATTAGGTCTAGACATCAAGTTTCAAATTCTAAAAGTTTCAACTTTTAGTAAGTTAGGATCAATGCATGCGATTTGTACCAAACAACACCCTAATAAGCTTTAATACGTTCATAGTCACATGCTAGTATCATTCTATAACATCATGCATGTAAAACAACTCACATTCAACAAACATCTTTCAATAAAGTTTCCTCTTTAGGAAAGTCTACTATTTCTAGCTTGTTAACAAGATTCAACACACCAATTCAATTGCATACAACCTAACTAGTATAAATATAATCATAACAATCATCATAAACATCTAGCATGCAATCCTATATCATTAAATAATCAAAAAGTTTCATCTTTAGACAAGTTATGAACCATATGAAACTAGGGTTTTCCAAATAAGAACATACTCATCAAATAGGTGCAATAACATCAATTAAATAACTTAATCACCAACTTTATTTCAAAAACTCTTGTTTGGATGAACTAGGGTTTCAGTCATAAATCTAGGAATCATAAAGTAATGAAAACGGATGAAATAACTTACGTAGGAGTGTTAGAAACGCATAGGCTAGACCAAATACGATTCCAATTGCAAAATTGAAGATCAACGAGAGGGTGTTTGGAATGAAAATCATTTCGGCCAGGGGGGGTTTGGTCGCGACGGCTATAGAGGAAAAAGGAGAATAGGGTTTTAATTTTTATAAATTTCCATATATAGTTACATCCATGGGTTTAAAGATGGGTTAGGATAATCCATGGGTCATCAAGGGAATCCATGGGTTATTTTAATACAAGTTTCACTAATGACACATAAAACCCTTTACTTTTATTTTTATAAAAACTCCATCTTATATAAAAATAACCAACACAATTAATATTCGGTAAACATGCGCGGTATCAAGAAAGTTTACCTAATTCACGTAAAAGTCACTTAGCACGTAAATTCACATAATTTACATAAATATAATTGTTCGCAGTTATTTTTATTATTTCATCAACGTTCCGGGTTATACTCAAGTGCGATCCGGTAATTCTACGAGTTACCGCTTTATGAGCGTTTGTGTATTAACTGATACATTTAATTAACCTAATTAAATGCAATACATGAACGACTAACTGAGATAACCGAGATCGTACAAACAATGCTTGAGATAACGATGTTTGTGGTAACGGAGTTAACCTGAAAATGACAGATGTCACAATTCAAGCTTCTAGAAGGTTTATTCCCTGAGCATTGACCCCCAAGAAGTCAAAATTGGTCAACAATAGTCGACAAGAAGCTACAAGACAAAGCTGGAGAAAAAGAGAGGGATGCACGGCCATGCATCCCAAGGCACGGTCATTCATTGCCCTTCTCTGCTCTCCACGGCCCGGTACCGTGTCCTCTGTACCCTGTTTGATTCCTTGGGCCTTTGCACAACCATGTAACCCATTGCACGGCCGTGCATTGCACATTTTGAGACCTATAAATATGAGGCTTGGGTAATTCATTCCACACACCAATCCAGAGCAAAATTACACTCAAGAAGAGAGCATTCTCGTAGTTAGAGTAGAGAGTAGAGGGGCTCTTCCTCCTTGTTTCACAATAGGAGAGCCTACGAAACTCTTCATTACGCTAGTCGTTATGGCCATTCGTGGCTAAAAGTTCTTTGTATTGCTAGGGTGAAGATAATTTTTGGTGCATGTTATTGTTTAATATATTAATGAAGTGGTATGTTTATGTCTTTAACTAATTCGTCGTCAAAAACCATCTTTTGATGGGCTTTTATTATTGTCTAAATACGTCTTTATATTTATGTGTGTCTTGATTTTAAAGAGTAAGATCATAAAACCATTTTTAATCAAACTTCCTTTGAAACTCGTACGTCTTTATACGAGCAGGGATTGATAAGCCAAGGCTTGGTCTATACTTCTAATATCGTACGTCTTTATACGAGATTATTATGCGACCAAGAATTGGTGAACTCGTGTTGGGAACGGTACGTCTTTATACTTGGTCCCATTGTTATACCGTCTCCCGTTGAGCAAAATATAATCACCTATTTAACTTAATATAAAGCATTTTGAGTCTGATGTCTTTATCCAACCTGGAGATGACCATTCGATGGGTTGAGGGTAAATGTTGTCCCTAACGGGAGGCAAAACCATTTTTTAAAGAATATAATTTGAAAATCAAATGTCGTGAGAACGAGGATCTAGCGTTGACCTGGGTCATAAGTTTGTAGTAGTCATACAACCGAATTAGTTTTTTTTAACGTTCCACTGAATTAGTTAACCTAACATTATCACGTACCAAGCTGATTCGAATCCCGAAGCAATACATTTTGTAATCTGATCATTTTCGCTTTATTTACTTTTCTGCTATTTACTATTCTGCTAATTACATTTCTGTTACACACTTCACGCACATTTTTACTTTTATGTTATTTACTTTACCGTCATTTACTTTTATACATCACAAGAACAAAAAACCCACCTACTAATTAATCTGGCTAAACGATAACAAAAGTTGAGTATTGGAACTCAATCGTGTCCATTGGTTCGATACTTGGTTCTTACCTGACTATATTACGTTGCGATAGGTACACTGGACTATTGTGTGTGTTTTAAGTTAATGTAATTATCATTTTAATTTGTAAATTTAAAACCTGATCTTGTGAAATCAATCACTTTAAAATATAATTATTTATATTTTTATACCTAATTCACAAAACACATCAAGTTTTTGGCTCCGTTGCCGGGGACACGGTGATTTCAAGAAAAATTCGAGTTAAAGGATTAGCCTTTTATTTTCCTTCTGTTTTTCTTCCACGCTTTGTTGCAGGTAGTGTATGATCCAAAGTTCTACTACTGGTATATATCAACCTTTAGCAGAACCTAAAAGATTCTTTCACCACCGAGTTCGAGAAACCCGTGCTAGAAAAATGGCCTCAGAAAACCACACTATCGCCGAATTTGCAAGACCATCACTAGACGCGTTGGGGATTTTATTTCTAGTATCACAAGACCAACCGTCGACGCTAACAACTTTGAGATCAAATCTCATGTCATCCACATGATCCAGTCATCATGCACTTTTAGCGGTAGCCCGATGAGGATCCACATGCCCACATTGCAAATTTCCTCGAGATTTGTGAAACCTTTAAACTAAACGGAGTGTCGAACGACGTTATTCACCTCTGTATCCTCCCTTTTTCCTTAAGGGAAGGCATGGTTGAATTCTCTTCCTACCGGGTCAATCACCACTTGGGACGATCTTGACCAGAAATTCTTATTGAAGTATTTCCCATCGGCCAGGAGCGCTAAATTAAGAAATGATATCACCACTTTCACTTAAGACGATGGTGAATTACTATATGAGGTGTGGGAACGCTTCAAGGACATGCTAAGGAAATGTCCTCACCATGGGTTAGAGGTTTGGCTGCAAGTATCATCTTTCTATAATGGGTTACATAATACCGCGGGTGGCATCTTTGGGAACAAAAGGCTAAAGGAGGCTTATAACCTAATCGAAGAGAAAGCTATGAACAGCTATCAGTGGTACAACCCACGGACTAGTAGAAGAACAAGGCAAGGAGTTCATGTCGTAGACGCCCTGACCACAAGACTAAACCAGATTAGTAAGGGCAAGGCGACACCGGAAACAATGGAAGAGGTGAAGAGCATTACAACCGACGTCGAACAAGTTGACTTTGTCAGAACAAATCAGCCTCAAAACAACCCTTATAGCAACATCTATAACCCTAGATGGAGGAATCATCCAAACTTTATATGGAAAGACAACAACCAAGGACAATTTGGTTTTGGACAACAACAACAGTTTCAGCAAAGGCAACCTCAGAACTTTCAACCTCGTCAACAATTTCAAGGACCTACCAAGATGGGTAATGGGATGAGCCTGGAGGACGCGGTGACTAAGCTAATTTCCACTACCGAAAGTCAAGCCCTCCTAGCAGATTCTCTTCATAAGCAATACGAGGAGAGGTTTAGTCTACATGAATCTAAGTTCAAGACATAGAAAGCTACCCTTCAATCCATTGAGATGCAATTAGGACAAATAGCAAAACTATTTTCCAAAAGGCAACCAGGATGTCTCCCAAGTAACACTGAGACTAATCCAAAGGCCAACATAAGTGCTATTACTTTGAGGAATAGCAAAGTCTACCCAGAACTACCAATGCTAAGAGAAGAAGTCCAATCACCAAGGAGAGAAATATTCACCGGAGTGCCACTCCGTCTACAGCCCGCAAGTTCATTTACCCAGAAAGCACAACCTAGTGTAATCCAACATCCTACGACGGACCTTCCTCCAAAAGTTCCACCAAAAAGAACGTTCAATTCTCACATACCATACCCAGGAAGGCTGGTGAAGAAGAAAACTGATGAGCAATATGACAAGTTCATAGAGCTCTTGAGCCAAATCCATGTCAACATTCTGTTCTTTGATATTATACAAAAAAATGCCCAAATATGGGCGCTTCTTGAAGGATTTCCTCACAAACAAGAGAAACATGGAAGAAGCGATAAAAATAACAAATTACTGTGTCGCTCTTATCGAAAGAAATCTCCCGAAGAAACTTTCAGATCTTGGGAAATTATCTTTACCATGTTCTATGGGCCACTACCAGTTACATACGCGCTCGCTGATCTAGGAGCAAGCGTAAATATTATGCCCTCCACTATGTTTCAAAAGCTTGACATAGGGCAACCGCGACCCGTTAATGCAACCACTGAACTCGCGGATGGATCGGTTAAAACACCCATAGGATTCATCGAGAACTTATTGGTAAAAGTTGGCATGTTTGTCTTCCCTGGCGACTTTATGGTTTTAGAAATGGGACAAGATTTCTCCGTACCCTTAATCTTGGGTCGTCCATTCTTAGACATCGCCATAGCCGTCTTTGATATGAATGAAGGAATTTTAACGCTCCGTGTCGGTAAACAATCAGTAACATATAATATCAGATGCTATGAATGCATGTCAAGTGATCCGCTTGAAATCTCTCACTTTATCGACTCCAATCTGGACTATCAACTACAGAAAGCAAAGGACTTGAAAAAAGGAAAAGCACCTGATCTTACCAAGCCAAAGACACCAAATCCTACGACAATAGACCTTACCAAGGATCTTAACAACACTAATTGGATCAATGAGTACTTCGATAAATTACCAACGCTGAATAAAGAAATAGGAGAAACAGGGGAGGTTGTTTACTCCAATCTAAAGAAAGACTGATGCAACACGTACAGGTTGGGCTAAAGACCCATAAATAAATGTAGCACTTTCGGGAGGCAACCCGATGATCTTGTATAAATTGAGAAGTTAGTGCGTACGACAGAAAGCATGGACCTAAGGTTTGGTTCCTCCAAATTCAATTTCTAATTACTTCAGCCCCGAGGTATGCCTTCTCGATACAAGGACCTTAGTAGCTTAACTACTATCTTTTATTTTCCTTGTTCGTTTTTATGTTTTCTTTTATGTTTAAGGTAAAACATCACCAGAACATCTCTCCACTTTGAGGAGTTACACTCCAACTCTATGAGCCTGGAGTGGAAGCCACATCAAATTTCTGAGAAAGTCGATGAAGTCTTTGGAGCAACATGTTGACAAGAAGCTGATAGGGACAACCAGACAGCAATAATAAATTTTGGCCTTAGGTTATACACCGAATTGATCGGGGGAGTACCAGTTTCTTTTCCCTTAAAACTTTGTGCATTTAAATTCCTGCATAACATTCCATTACATGCATTTGTACATTGAGGGCAACGCATAGTTTTAAGTGTGGGGCGGAGAATTAGAGATTCAGGACTGTTAACATCAAAGCAGTAAAATTTAACTTGTGATTTTCTACCCATTTGACTAAAACATTACAAAAACTTTCCTTTTATAAAAACCGAAAAATTTTCAAAAAATATTTAAACCCTTTTAAACAAAACCTCTTGGAGTTTGCACTTAATTAAATAAAATGAAGACATGACAAGTAGAAACAAATGAAAATTATGCATAACAAATCACTAAACCCTATCCCATCCATTGCATGTGAGAATATTCTGAGCCTTTTCACGAGCATTACTATCATTATTTTTGCATGCTCTTTCATTTGGAATATTGAGTTTTTATTCGATTGAATTCTATGCATAATTAGAACTTGTATGACTTATACATATCAAGACCATGAACTAGTGGAAGTATGAAAATGATTGAGGCCACTAGGACTTTATTACCCTTATTATCCAAAAACCACAAAAATATTATCCACCTAGACAACACTCTGAGCCTTAGCCTTTTCTTTTCTAATCCCATACTTATCACCTAACCAGCTTTTCACAAACACCAGTTATTGGCTAACTGTCTTCAAAATGGAAAATTATCTTATGTTATTATTTCAAGTTATCACCGGGATGACTTTGTAAAGAATCTATCTACTTAGAAGAATTGGAATATACAAATGGTGGATGCATTAGGAAATTATCCGAACTATCTGCCGGGAAATTCAAGGAAATATTATTACAAGGAAATTGAGGAAAGAGGAGTATTGAAAAAGTTGTCTTGTTTAAAAAAAAGAAAAAGTTGGTCTTTTACCGGGATACCTTAAATAACTGGACATGCATTCTTTCGATTTCAACTTGCTTTCCTGCCTTCATATCACAAACGCTGAATTACCAACTAAACTCCGAGAAAAGATTTTTCAAGCAACCAGTGATGTAAGAAAATGTTGGCGCAAGCAAGAAAAATTACCACCATTCTGCAGTTTGTCAAAAAGTGCCGCCAAAAGAAGAGCCAAAAGATACGACAGATGTAGAAAATGTGGCAACTGGAGCCATGATGGAAAGTTAAAGAAAAATGTTTTAGTAACTATAGATTAAATTCTATGTATCGGTGTACTAGGCAATTATGCAGGAGGGTGTTCCTGCGTACTTAGCTTGTTCATCAGTTGGTCCTGTGTACTTAGTAAGTTTGCAAGGCTTTTGCCTTGCGTACTTAGCAAGTACGCAAGACCAATTCCCTGCGTACTTAGCCAAGTACGCAGGTAGTGTTCCTGCCCCTATAAATAGAAGACTTGTCTTCATTTGTAGGTGGAACTTTTGTAACAAGGTTGAGAGGTGTCCGGGTCGGGGTGAGCTCTCCCGACCCCTGGACCGTGAACTTAGATAAGAGATGTGTGCTCGTTCGGTATGTAGACTATAATACAGGATGACTTCTATGTTATGGATTACGTATCGTTTCATCATCTTTTCTGTATGTTCGTGTTTCTCTGTCTGGTTTCTTGGTTCCCACACAAATCCCACACAAATTACGTATCTTTTCTTTATCTCCGCTGCGCTACGAGGCTCCTGGGACCTACAAAAGTGTAGCAAGAATCAAACTTGAGCCCCAAGTTGTGACACCCGACATTTAAGGTCAATATCCGTACATGTTATAAACGAGTTTACATTATAATTGTTTTCGAGATTTACTTAATTGCACAATCAAGGACATTAAGGTCTAACAAAAACCGTACATTGTCTCATTTCATATTTTGGTAATTTTAGGAGTTACCGGTTCACGTACCAGGATAACCCGACTAAATACGAACACTAGTGGTTAAATTAAATAACCATAAAAATATATATACATATATATTACAAAAACTCTACGATGGACAATAATTCATTTTTTAGACTAAAATATATAAAATACGTAAAAGTAAACTAACGAACTCTTTCGAAGATATTACCTGGTAGCGTCACCTTTAGGTATTTATACCTACAAATAATCACCTCAACGAATTATACAATCCAATATTTCAATATTTTTCAACAACGAGCTATAAACTTGTTAAATTTATAATACCGTGAAAAATCTAAACCGAATTAAATTACCCTTTAAAACTCTAATTGATATTAATACCCTTAATAAATTAATTAATTAATACTTAAATCTAATTATTATACAAATTTAACCTAACCCACCCCCTTGACTTTCTCGGCCGAAAATCAGAGAAGCCCATTCCCACTTCCTACTTCACTCACATCCTAAATATCTATACTAAAACCCATACATTTGCCTGCGAGAATTCAGATAAAAACCATACCCCCTCAATTGTCTATCAATTCATCCATCTCAAATCACAATTCACCTTTCTTTTTCTCTCTTTGTCTTCCTTTCATCGGCAGCAACACCGATTATCGTCACTTCCATACCTTAAGTTAAGGGAAGTTTTCAAGGTTTCAGGGAGCTCATCCATTCTTTTCGCACAAAATCATCATCACTGTCTAGAGGTAAAAACTCAATACTATTTATATTATTTTCTTTAAAACCGTAGCTAAACATACAGTTTACTCGAACGCAAGTAAAATAACCAGAAAAGTGTGTCGAATTCAAGATTTAAAACTTGAATATATGCGTATATGTATGAATAAAGTTTTGAAACTGATTCTGTCAATTTAAAATTTCGGTAATCGAAACTACAGTTTCGATACCTGTTTACTTAATCGAAACTAGGTAGTTTCGATACCTGTTGTTCAATCGAAACTAAGTAGTTTTGATACCTATTACTCAATCGAAACTAATACCTTTCTTACCCAATCGAAACTAGGTAGTTTCGATACCCAGTTTGCTCAATCGAAACTAGGTAGTTTCGACATCTGTTCTGTTCAATCGAAACTAGGTAGTTTCGATACCTATTTCAAGCCCATTGGGCAGTAACTTAGAACTATTTTATAACGAAACAGGTGTTGAAAAACTAAAAAGATTTGTAAACAAAAGCAATCAGATTTGCTAAGTCGGTGAACAATTTGCATATGAGACATTCGGTCATAACACGAATTACCCTTTTTGTAATTAGGGTACGAATAGTCAAGTTTGACTAGAACAATTATCATTACAAGCATACAAAATGCAAGGTGAGTTTCACGGCCCCTTTTTTTTTTTTTCTGTTTTCAATATTTGGGGTAAGAACATACTTACAACTATTTTTATGTGATAACAAGAGAATAAGAGTCGACTTTTATGTTTACACGAGTTAAACGATTTAAGGCCGCTAAAGTCCCCTGGAACAATTTAGTAACCATTAACCGTAGCCTAGGGTCCTATGAATAGTACTATGGAGAGTGACGTCTCCCGGTCATGGTTAGTCGCGCTAACCACAATCTGGAGGATTTATGGCCGCATAGAACCGGATAACGAAATTAGGGGCGAAGAACAATTGTCATGGTTTGGTTACGGCTCATGTAGGAACATATTATTTGTATTCCTAGCTAGTTTACAAATGGGTCAACAATTCTTATTCTGATTATCACATGCAACTGGAACTATTTACAAACAATTAAATTTTACAAAGATCTATTTGATTTAAACCTGTGAACTCACCAACCTAGTGTTGACATTTTCAAGTATGTTTTTCAGGAAATTGAACGTGGTCGCAAGGTTAGCAATGTAGATTACATGCATGCACGATGGATACAACTTTTGGGGGATTTCTCTTGTATAACTCATTGTAATAGAGTCATATTTGCGAAATCTTCACTTTTGTAAACCCAATTTACAGTTTTGAAATGTAAAACTTTAAACTTGTTTATGTATCCATTTATCATGTATGTGTTTGCGGTAATCATATGCTTTGGAAACCATGTAATGTTACGCCTCGCGTTTCCGCCTTGGCGGGGTGTGACAGAAATTGGTATCAGAGCCATTGATTATAGCGAACTAGGTGTCTAAAATGGAACCTAGTCTATAATTTAAATGACTCACTAAAACGTTTTCATTGCATAAGCATTGCATAACCAGTCATCATGTCATGTGGATATTGTAGTCACAAGCATGTCATCACATTCACACTCTGACCCTGAATCCGACGAGGAACTTTCCGCCACACACCCCAAAAATCGAGTACAAGTTCGCAGCTCCACACCACCCAATGTCGCCCTGGGAGAACCGCCTATCGTCTTTCGAAAGAAAAGCGGAGGACCAATTATGGTAAAAAGTGCTATGAAAAAGGTTCGATTTCCACGCAAGAGGACCCTGGCAGCCCGTGACCCGGAAAACTTGGAGACTGATGAGGAACCACCTAGGCAACGACCCTGTTACCACCCTACGGTGGGGACTATCCGTTGGATGCCCCGTACCCTGGCACGATGGAGGGAGATGGAGAGCATTCCCTCTACCTTTGAGCTCGGAGAGTCCTCCAACTCCCCAACACCCCTACCCCACACTGGGGAAGCCATGGAGCTCACAGTGCCTACATTGGTAGCACGCGTTCATACGCACGAAGAGCGTCTTGATGATCTCCTAGATGATATTTGGGCACATGGGGATGCAACCACGCGACTACGTCAAGGGCTCGGATCTCGAGTACAGACTCTGGAGGACAGCACCCGAGACATACAGGGTGCCACTGACTATCTAGAGTTGAGAGCTGATATGGACTGGCAGTTCACTCTCACGGTCCGAGACATGGTGGAGGCGCTGGAAGAAAGGACCTTGGCTGCAGAATTTGTGGCTACGGCTAGCTTTGTCATGGCAGGACTTGCCATGATGATTGGATTGTACTCTCACTTCTTCTTTTAAACCTATTATGGGCGGGTTGTGCCCATAGCACATTATGTAGTTTAAAACTTTGGTACTGATGTGGTCATGTGAACCCATCCCTTTTTGTATCCTTGTCTTTTGGGAACAATGTACTATGTAGGTTTTAACTATGTATGTGATGGTTTATGTTGTAATGATGGTTGTTTACGCTTGATGTTGTTGTATCCTTATGTCATGATCAGTCATTGTTATTATATAATGTTGTTTCTTTTTAATTGATATGTTAGAAAGAACGTCATGGCACCTAAGCGTAGGACACCCCGTGACACTACTGGTGACAACAACGAGACGATTTCCCCAAACGTGGAACAACTCATAGCACAGCGAGTAGCTGCCGCCATGGAGCAGTATGAAGCAAATCAAAATAGTGGCGGAGGAAACGGCAGCGGTACCGGCGGAGGAGGTGCAGGAGGTAGCGGTACAGCCGGAGGTTCCGGAGGTAATAGAATAAATAAGCCATAACATGTAGTCATGATCCGAATTAATGACGTTATGACTTGTAATTCTACAGATGCTCCAAATAGGAAGTGCACCTACAAGGCCTTTCTATCTTGCAACCCCCGCAACTTCAATGGCACCGAGGGTGCAGTTGGGCTAATGAGATGGATAGAAAAGATGGAGTCGGTGATTGATATTAGTGAATGCACCGCTGACTGCATGGTGAAGTATTCTACATGCACGCTCACTGATAAGGCTTTAACTTGGTGGAATTCACAAGTGAAAACCCCGGGAAGGCAGATTGCATACCAACTGACTTGGGAGGAGCTGAAAGCCATGATGACTGAGGAGTACTGTCCTCGAAATGAGTTGCAAAAGATCGAATCTGAAATGTGGAATTTACAAATGATAGGAGATGATGTGGCTGGTTACACTGACCGATTCAATGAGTTAGCAAGTTTGGTTCCACACATGGTTACCCCAGAATACAAGAAGGTTGAAAGATATTTGTGGGGTCTCGCACCTCAAATCCGAAGCCTGGTGACTTCATCGAACCCTATGGATGCCAAGAGAGCTATAATTTTAGCTTTCAAGCTAAGAGATAATGCTGTGCGTGATGGTTTGTTTGAGAAGAAGGAGACCGAGGAAGGAAGGTCTGGGGAAAAGAGGAAATGGGTTGGAAAACCAAGTAATCAAAACAAAAATCAAACTTACAAGAGACCTGGAACTATGAAAGCCTATGCTGTCAACACTGTGGAACAAAAAGGATATCTTGGAACACGACCGAAGTGTGACAAATGTGGATATCATCACAGTGGAAGATGTACCCAATGTGGAAAGTGTAAAAAATATGGGCATCTAGCCTATAACTGTTGGAACAATGCGAACCATAATAAGATCAATCAAGTAGCAAGAAAGGTCAACCCAGGAGCAGAAAGGATGAATCAGGGATGCTTTGAGTGTGGAGATCCAAAGCACTTTAGAAAAGACTGTCCAAAGTTGAAGAACCGAAATGACAATCAGGCCCGTGGAAGAGCATTTGTGATGGGGGCTGGTGACGCACGACACGATCCAAACATTGTCACTGGTACGTTCCCGATAAATAATCACTATGCCTCTATACTTTTCGATACGGGTGCTGATATGAGTTTTGTGTCAAATGACTTTAAGTCCCTACTCGGTATTAAGTCCAGCAAACTTGACCAAAATTATACAATTGAATTAGCAAACGGGAAATTAATTAAAACCGAAGAAGTCATTCAGGGTTGTACTCTATGTTTGAAAAACAACACATTTAGTATAGACCTGTTACCCGTTGACCTGGGAAGTTTTGACGTTGTTATTGGTATGGATTGATTGTCGAAGAATCACGCCGAAATTGTTTGTTTTGAGAAGATTGTTCATATTCCCCTCCCAAACGGAGAAGTTCTTTCGGTTCAAGGTGAGAAAAGTGGATTGACATTGAGGATGATAAACTGCATGAAAGCTCGTAAGTACCTACGTAAAGGCTATTGCGTGTTCCTGGCTCACGTCGTCGAGAAGAAACCCGAGGAACGTCGACTTGAAGACATACCAATCGTTAAGGATTACCCCGAAGTTTTTCCTGAAGACTTACATGGATTACCACCACCGAGGCAAGTCGAATTCCGAATCGATTTGGTACCAGGAGCCGCCCCGGTTGCGCGATCACCATATCGATTAGCACCTTCTGAAATGCAGGAATTATCAAATCAACTCTAGGATTTGCTTGATAAAGGTTTCATAAGACCGAGTTTCTCACCCTAGGGAGCTCCGGTCTTGTTCGTAAAGAAAAAGGATGGAACCTTTAGGATGTGTATTGATTACCGAGAATTAAACAAGCTTACAATCAAAAACCGATACCCACTTCCTCGAATAGACGATTTGTTCGATCAACTACAAGGTTCTAGCTTCTACTCTAAGATCGATCTACGTTCGGGGTATCATCAACTAAGAATCCAAGAAGAAGATGTACCAAAGACGGCATTTAGGACTCGTTATGGCCACTACGAATTCCTAGTTATGCCGTTTGGTTTGACGAACGCACTAGCTGTTTTTATGGATCTCATGAACCGAGTGTGCAAGTCATAGTTGGATAAATTCGTGATAGTATTTATTGATGATATATTAATATATTCACGAACCAAGGAGGATCATGAACATCATCTGAAATTAATTTTGGAACTACTCAGCAACGAGAATCTTTACGCTAAATTCTCTAAGTGTGAGTTCTGGATCCGAGAAGTGCATTTCCTTGGACATGTCATCAATAAGGAAGGAATTCATGTTGATCCATCTAAGATAGAAGCGATCAAAAACTGGGAAGCACCAAAGACTCCAACCAAAGTGCGTCAATTTTTGGGTTTGGCCGGCTATTACAGACGATTCATCGAGAATTTTTCAAAAATAGCCCTGCCTTTAACCACATTAACCCAGAAAGAAAAGAAATTTGATTGGAGTGACAAGCAAGAGTCAGCTTTCCAATTACTGAAGCAGAAGCTGTGTAGTGCACCAATCTTATCTCTTCCGGAGGGAATCAACAATTTTGTCGTATACTTCGATGCATCACACCAAGGACTTGGTTGTGTATTAATGCAAAGAGACAAAGTCATCGCATATGCCTCACGACAACTAAAAGTGCACGAAAAGAATTATACGACCCACGACTTGGAGTTGGGCGCAGTTGTGTTTGCGCTCAAGATTTGGAGACATTATCTTTATGGTACGAGATGCACTATATTTACTGATCACCAGAGTCTCCAACATATCTTTGATCAAAAAGAACTTAACATGAGACAACGTCGTTGGGTAGAACTACTAAACGACTATGATTGTGATATCAAGTATCATCCCGGAAAGGCCAATGTCGTAGCAGACGCCTTAAGTCGCAAGGAACGAGTTAAACTCTTCGTGTTCGTGCCCTAGGATTAACAATTCATACGAATCTTACTACTCAAATCCGAATGGCACAACAAGAAGCAGTTAAGGAAAAGAACATCCAAAATGAAGCACTACGTGGAATGATCAAACAATTGGAGTCTAAGTCAGATGATACGTTTTACTTCATGGACAAAATTTGGGTGCCGAGTAACGGTAACTTACGTGGGTTGATTATGGATGAAGCCCACAAGTCCAGGTACTCCATTCACCCGGGTTCAGATAAGATGTATAAGGATCTAAAAGAATTATATTGGTGGCCCAATATGAAAGGAGATATTGCTACATATGTCAGTAAATGCTTAACGTGTTCAAAAGTAAAAGCCGAACATCAGAAACCGTCTGGCTTGTTACAACAACCCGAAATTCCCTAATGGAAATGGGAACAGATTTCTATGGATTTCATCACGAAATTACCCAAGACGTCGAGCGGGTATGACGCGATATGGGTAATTGTCGATCGTCTGACAAAATCAGCTCATTTTCTACCCATCAAAGAGATGGATAAAACCGAGAAACTTGCAAAGCTTTATATCAAGGAAATTGTGGCTAGGCATGGAGTGCCAATTTCTATTATCACTGATAGAGACAGCAGATTCATGTCTAGAATTTGGAAATCATTACAAGAACCCATGGGCACAAGTCTTGACATGAGCACGGCATATCACCCACAAACAGATGGTCAAAGCGAAAGGACCATTCAAACTTTAGAGGATATGCTCCGTGTGTGTGTAATTGATTTTGGAGGGAATTGGGATACTCATTTACCGTTGGCAGAGTTTTCCTATAATAACAGCTACCACACGAGCATTAAGGCAGCTCCGTTTGAAGCTTTATATGGTCGTAAATGCCGCTCACCGCTATGTTGGGCGGAAGTTGGTGAAAAACATTTGATAGGCCCTGAGATTGTCCAGGAAACCACTGATAAGATTTTCAAAATTAAGGACCGTCTGAAAGCGGCCCGAGACAGACAAAAGAGCTATGCTGATAACAGACGGAAACCATTAGAATTTCAAATTGGTGACCGAGTAATGTTAAAAGTCTCACCATGGAAAGGCGTTGCAAGGTTTGGTAACCGTGGTAAACTCAACCCTAGATTCGTTGGACCGTTTGAAATACCGGCTAGGGTTGGTCCGGTAGCTTACAAGCTCAAACTACCGCAAGAACTAAACAACGTACATGACACGTTTCACGTATCGAATCTCAAGAAGTGTTTGTCAGACGAGACCTTGATCATACCGCCAGATGAAATTCATATTGATGATAAACTTCATTTCATCGAGGAACCGATTGAGATTACAGATTGGAAAGTTCAAAGGCTGAGACGTAGTCGAATCAAACTGGTTAAAGTACGTTGGAACTCAAAACGTGGTCCTGAGTATACATGGGAACAAGAGGACCAAATGAAAACAAAATACCCCTCCTTGTTTAAGGATGCACCAGTTCAAGATGGCACGAATTGAATTTCGGGACGAAATTCTGTTAACATGGGGAGAATGTGACACCCGACATTTCAGGTCAATATCCGTACATGTTATAAACAAGTTTACATTATAATTGTTTTCGAGATTTACTTAATTTCACAATCAAGGACATTAAGGTCTAACAAAAACCGTACATTGTCTCATTTCATATTTTGGTAATTTTAGGAGTTACCGGTTCACGTACCAGGATAACCCGACTAAATACGAACACTAGCGGTTAAATTAAATAACCAGAAAAATATATATACATATATATTACATAAACTCTACGTTGGACAATAATTTATTTTTAGACTAAAATATATAAAATACTTAAAAGAAAACTAACGAACTCTTTCGACGATATTACCTAGTAGCGTCACCTTTAGGTATTTATACCTACAAATAATCACCTCAACGAATTATACAATCCAAGATTACAATATTTTTCATCAACGAGCTATAAACTTGTTAAATTTATAATATCGTGAAAAATATAAACCGAATTAAATTACCCTTTAAAACTCTAATTGATATTAATACCCTTAATAAATTAATTAATTAATACTTAAATCTAATTATTATACAAATTTAACCCAACCCACCCCCTTGACTTTCTCGGCCGAAAATCAGAGAAGCCCATTCCCACTTCCTACTTCACTCACATCCTAAATATCTATACTAAAACCCATACATTTGCCTGCGAGAATTCAGATAAAAACCATATCCCCCTCAATTGTCTATCAATTCATCCATCCCAAATCACAATTCACCTTTCTTTTTCTCTCTTTGTCTTCCTTTCATCGGCAGCAACACCGATTATCGTCACTTCCATACCTTAAGTTAAGGGAAGTTTTCAAGGTTTCAGGGAGCTCATCCATTCTTTTCGCACAAAATCATCATCAATGTCTAGAGGTAAAAACTCAATACTATTCATATTATTTTCTTTAAAACCGTAGCTAAACATACAGTTTACTCGAACGCAAGTAAAATAACCAGAAAAGTGTGTCGAATTCAAGATTTAAAACTTGAATATATGCGTATATGTATGAATAAAGTTTTGAAACTGATTCTGTCAATTTAAAATTTCGGTAATCGAAACTACAGTTTCGATACCTGTTTACTTAATCGAAACTAAGTAGTTTCGATACCTGTTGTTCAATCGAAACTAAGTAGTTTCGATACCTATTACTCAATCGAAACTAGGTAGTTTCGATACCTTTCTTACCCAATCGAAACTAGGTAGTTTCGATACCCATTTTGCTCAATCGAAACTAGGTAGTTTCGACATCTGTTCTGTTCAATCGAAACTAGGTTGTTTCGATACCTGTTTCAAGCCTATTGGGCAGTAACTTAGAACTATTTTATAACGAAACAAGTGTTGAAAAACTAAAAAGATATTTAAACAAAAGCAATCAGATTTGCTAAGTCGGTGAACAGTTTGCATATGAGACATTCGGTCATAACACGAATTACCCTTTTTGTAATTAGGGTACGAATAGTCAAGTTTGACTAGAACAATTATCATTACAAGCATACAAAAACTCAAGGTGAGTTTCACGGCTCCTTTTTTTTTACTGTTTTCAATATTTGGGGGAAGAACATACTTACAACTATTTTTATGTGATAACAAGAGAATAAGACTCGACTTTTATGTTTACATGAGTTAAACGATTTAAGGCCGCTAAAGTCCCCTGGAAAAATTTAGTAACCATTAACCGTAACCTAGGGTCTTATGAATAGTACTATGGAGAGTGACGTCTCCCGGTCATGGTTAGTCGCGCTAACCACAATCTGGAGGATATACGGCCGCATAGAACCGGATAACGAAATTAGGGGCAAAGAACAATTGTCATGGTTTGGTTACGGGTCATGTAGGAACATATTATTTGTATTCCTAGCTAGTTTACAAATGGGTCAACAATTCTTATTCTGATTATCACATGCAACTGGAACTATTTACAAACAATTAAATTTTACAAAGATCTATTTGATTTAAACCTGTGAACTCACCAACCTAGTGTTGACATTTTGAAGTATGTTTTTCACGAAATTGAACGTGGTCGCAAGGTTAGCAATGTAGATTACATGCATGCACGATGGATACAACTTTTGGGGGATTTCTCTTGTATAACTCATTGTAATAGAGTCATATTTGCGAAATCTTCACTTTTTTAAACCCAATTTACATTTTTGAAATGTAAAACTTTAAACTTGTTTATGTATCCATTTATCATGTATGTGTTTGCGGTAATCATATGCTTTGGAAACCATGTAATGTTACGCCTCGCGTTTCCGCCTTGGCGGGGTGTGACAAAAGTAATTTTACATACCTGATGGAAGTAGGTGCTGTTAGGAAACTAGCCACAGGACTCGTACGAAAAGGCAGTGATGTACATTACTCAATAAGGGATAAGTTGAACCAGATGAGAGATCTTGGTCCTGGCAATTTGACCATAAACGAGCCCCCAGATTAGGTATACCCTCATGATCCTGTGGACGGACCTTTTATTCCTTTCCATTTTAAGCCATGAGGTTGTAGCTTAGTGTTTCGCAATAGCTGCAGCCCTTCAAACCCCTTTAAAACCCCTAAAAATCCAAAAAGATTTTCATTTTCACCTTTAGTTTTACTTTAGCCACATTACAACCCTTTAAAGTCCTCTTGATTCATGCATTAGTTGGTGGAGACTTGATTTGCATAAAAGCTTATAACCATTGGATAATTCAATTCGAACTCGAGTGTCCCACTTAGCTTACATTATCCATATATATAACCCTAGAGTTGAGTGAACATTGTGAGTAGTAAGGAGTTTTTGCATAATCAACATTCTAGTAGGCTTGTCATAGATTCCATCATCTTAAAACAAGAAAAACACAAAAATAGAATAAGTTGCTCAAGAGTTATCCTAGAGTCTCAACACTTGTTGAAATTCCATTACCCTTGTAAAGTTTTTTGTTATGGGTGTGATCTTGCATGAGTTTGCTTGAGGACAAGCAAAGTTTAAGTGTGAGGTGTTATGATATGTCATCATTTATACATATTTTACATACATAATAATCCCACATTATTGTACTAAATTGAATAATAACCTTGCAATTTATGCTTAAAACATAAATATTTTGTAATTGCAGGTTATTCGGTGTTAAAAATACAAATCAAGCTAAATCCTATCAAGAACACCAAGTATTCAAGCTTCTAGAAGGTTTATTCCCGGAGCACTGACCCCCAAGAAGTCAAAATTGGTCAACAATAGTCAACAAGAAGCTACAAGACAAAGCTGGAGAAAAAGACCAATGCACGGTCATGCATTGCCCTTCTTTACTCCCCACGACCCAGTACCATGTCCTCTATACCCTGATTGATTCCCTGAGGCTTTGCATGACCATGCAACCCATTGCACGGCCGTGCATTGCATATTTTGAGGCCTATAAATAGGAAGCTTGGGTTCTTCATTCCACACACCAATCCAGAGAAAAATTACACTCAAGAAGAGAGCATTCTCGTAGTTAGTGTAGAGATTAGAGAGTAGAGGGGCTCTTCCTCCTTGTTTCACAATAGGGGATCCTATGAAACTCATCATTACGCTAGTTGTTATGGCCATTCGTGTTTTTTAACTGTTGATAAAATTCTATGCAAGTTTATAGAGACGCCAACTTAAAAAGTTCGCCTAAGCATCTTTAGGAGCGAACTTGTTAAGTTCGCCTATAGTGTTGTGTGGGTTTGTGTTTTCTTATAAATAGGTGTTTACAAGTATTAGATGAGAGTTGATCAGTGTAGAACAGAAACTGAGAGATCTTGTAAACTGATATTCTGAGTAGAAATACAAAGAGGATTATCTACATCATGTTGTTGATTGAGTTACACGAGCACGTTGATCATGGATTCCGCACGTTTTCACCGTGTCGTACCGCGCGTCAAGAGATCCGTCACGCAACGAATCGGGACCTTCAAGTGGTATCAGATCCTTTGCTCTTGATTAGCAGAAGATTCGTGGTGTTTTCGTGTACAATCAACATCAAAAATCACTGAATTTGAAGAGATTTTAAAGAATTTTTCATCTTGTTTGTGTTCTTGACATAAATGGAGAAATTTTGACAAATTTGGAATGATTTTGGATTAATTTGAAGAATTTGATCCATTAGAAGTGTTCTATATCACATTATACTCAATCCTACGGTTCAATTTCATCAAATTCCATCAATTAAGAAAGATATGATGATTTTCAGAATTTTTGGTTCGTGTTTTGGTTAAAGAGCTGAACCAGGCGAACTTAATCATTCTGTTAGTGATGAACTAAATCAGGCGAACTTATCAAGTTCTCTGTGGATCTTGTTCGCTCAGTGAAGTTCAGGCGAACTTATTAAGTTCACTTAGGCAGTATTAGGCAAACTAGTTTCAGGCGAACTTTTCTAGTTCGCTAGTGTTCTTAAAAATAAATAAATAAATTAAAAAAAATATTTAAAAAGAGTATTTAGGCGTGGAATGTTTTCAGATATTTTCGCAAAAATATCAAAATGTCAATTTCATGTGATGGTAATGAGATTGGAACTATGCCACCGAGGCTTTTGTGCATATCAGATTACCGTAGCTGGAAATTCCGGTTTGAACAGTTCGTATCAGAAACTGATGAAAATTTTAGGACACCCATATTTGAAGGATATGTGTATCCTACTTATTTATTCATGGGTCAAGATGCTCCTAAACCAGTGACAGCTCTTACTAATGTAGAAAAGCAGAAGTTTGATCAAGAGATGAAAACGTGTGAAACTTTAACGATGACTTTACGAAAAGAAATATTTCATAGTCTCGAGAAGTGTCCAACTTCAAGAGATCTATGGGAAGCTTTGAAGAAAAAGGGTGAAGCTACTACTCAAGAGTTTGTGGTCTTGATCAAAGATGTATTGGAGAAGTAGGGTGATTCTCAAAGTGATTCTTCTGCAGATTTAACTGATAGTGAGAGTATTCGTTCTGGTGACAGTACTCAATCTACTGAGATTGATGTGATGACTGAAGAAAGCTTCCAGACAGTTGAAGATGATCTGAGTGAATCAGAAATTGATACAGAGCCTGTCATTGTTGCTCAAAATAATGAAGCTGATGATGACATATTCATGGCTCCTGGTGCATCTTCTTCAGAAGAAAAGGCTGAGATAGTCTCTATCTCTGAAACGTTTTGTTCTAACTATATTTTAGTGAAGGAACAAATGATGAGGGTTATGGATGACAATGTAAACCTCATTTGTGATATGAAATCGATGCACACGGTAAATCAGAAACTAAAAGATAATGAGAATGTGTGTGTTGAAAGGATAGAATCATTGAAGAAGGATATAAGTTCTCTGACTTTGAAGATCAAAGAGCAGGCATATCACCTGGATATGTCCTTTGCAGAAATTGAGAAACGAAATAATGATCGTGCTGAGAAAGATAAGGAACTAGTTGAATCTAAAACAGAGGTGATCAGATTGCACAGAAAGTTAGAAAGCTTTGGAAATTCATCATTCTTATTTTGATATTATAATGATAATACTGAAGAGGGGAAGGGAACTAGTGGTATTGGTTATGTTCCTTCACCATTCAATGGAAATTATTCTGTTGCACATGAGATTATAAAAGATGAGGATTTAGATCCTAAGACTGTGCTGAAGGTGAATCCAGTAACAGGTGAAGATATGGTGTATTCTGATGAGAGTGATGATGAATATTTTGATGAAGCTATGGTAGAGGGGATACCGAAAGAAATTAAAGTTGAGGAACCACAGGTTGATTCTAATTCGTCTAGAAATTATACATTTGGAAGTTCTTTAAATTCAAGGAGAGTTCCATATGTCAGAGATTATAAAGACATGCGTACATGCTTTCATTGTAATGAGATGGGATACGTTGTGGTGAACTGTCCTTACAAAAATAAAGGGAAAAATCATGTAGTTCCTGAGAAGATGAAGCCTGAATCAAAACCTGTTGAGAAAAATTTTATTCATTCTGAAACTCCAAAAGAAGTTCATGTAGGTGAATCTTCTTCAAGTGCATCTTATTGTGTGAAGATTACTTATCTGAGAGATTATTGTGAAACGAGATCTTGCTTTTACTGTGGTCTTATGGGTCACATTCGGATGGATTGTCCTCACAAAGACAAAGGTAACCGACATGTTACTCCAGAAAAGGTAAGAACTCCTTGTAAGCCTTATGTTAATGTTAGGACATAGTTTGTAATGACAAAAGCTTGTAATAGTTAGATTTATGTCTTTATGTTTTTGTTATGTAAAAAGTCACTAAGTGTTTATTAAAGTTTACCTAGAGTCGAACTTAACATCAGAGGCGAACTTAATAAGTTCGCTTAAGTATATCTGAGGCGAACTTATTAAGTTCGCTTAGTCTGTTAGAGGCGAACTTAATAAGTTCGCATATAGCAGGTCAGGCGGTTATATATATGTGTGTTTACAGAGTCAGTCATAACAACTAGAACAGGTAGAACAGAGAATTATCGATTAGTCTGATTGAGTCTGTAAACACCATTGTGATTTGGAATACAATTGAGAAGTTTATTTACGTGATTGTTTACATTGTCTTTTATGCATATAAACGTTGACTCGTTGGATTCCTCACTCCGAGTTAACGTCACGTCTTATCACGAGATCGATCCGTAGAAGCACCATGAGGACCTACAAGTGGTATCAGAGCTATTGCTCGTGATTCTTGTTGATTCTAGACGATTTTATATGCAAATTAACATGAAATTCGTAATTTTTGAGTTTTTCATTTCCATGGAGTTTTCAAGACTGTTTTAGATCTGATTTGGTGTTTTTGAAGAGGATTTTAACAAAATTGACCCGATAGAAAGCTTCTAATTGACAAATTACACAATCCTACGGTCCAATTTTGTTTAATTCCTTCAAATCAGTGATTAATGATGATTTTCGTATGTTTCTGGTTCGCGAATTTGGTTTGAAGAGTTCTTGATCTTGATTCTGTTACAGCAAGCGAACTTGCTGAATTGTGTGCAGGCGAACTTAGCAGGCGAACTTGTCAAGTTCTCTTGTCACAGGATTAAGCGAACTTAATTTAGGCGAACTTGATCATATTTTTGATGTCTGCTTTAAGCGAACTTATTAAGTTCGCTTCTCATTAAGTTCGCTTGGGTGTCTCAGAGGCGAACTTATTATCTTCACCTAAGGGTAAAGGGAGTTCAACACTTGGAAAATTTTTCAGGAAAAATGGCAAATATGGTTCAAGTCACTAATATGTTAAATTATGACAATGAGATAGGTACATCTCAAAAATCTCCGAAGTTGTTGAATCTAGCTGATTATTTAAATTGGAAAGATCGGTTCGACCAGTTTGTATCTTTTACCGATACCAGTTTGTCGATTCCGATTTTGGAAGGTTATACGCATCCGACTTATTCTTGGATGGGACAGGATAATGTTCCAAAGCCAGTGTCAGCGTTAACTACTGAAGAGAAGCTACTATTTGACAGGGAAAAGAAAGCAATGGCTAGTATTTCGATGTCTCTTCCGAAAGAAATATATCACTGTTTCAAACAGTTCAAGTCTTCTCAACAACTGTGGGAAGCATTACAGAAAAGGTGTGAAGGAAGTTTGGATGCGAAGAAGAGTATAAAGGAGCTATTAAAGAAGCAGTTCTTGGTCTTTAAACATTTTCAAAACGAATCCTTGGATGATCTTGCTACAAGATTCTATCATCTTCTTAGTAAACTGGCAAGTGCTTCTATGTTGTATGAGACTGAGGAAATCAATGATAAATTCTTGGAGGCTTTACCATCAAATTTTGATGTGTACATGGTTTTAATCAAAGAGAATATTAAGTATAAAACCATGTCTCTTGAAGAAGTTCTAGGGAAGATTCAGTCGCATGACGTGAATATGAAGAAAAAAGATACTAACTTGGAGCATATCCAGGATCCCTCAATGTATTTTACCAAATCTACCAGTAAATCTGGTAATGGAGTGGCATTCTTTTCTGGTGATGCTCAAGATTCTTCACATGATCAGTGTTCTGTAGTTCCAATTCATTCTGGTCATTCAAGCCATTCTGGATTATCTGCGACTATAGCTTCTACTACATCTGGATCTCATTTGAATCAGAGGTTGCTGATGATTATCTTGCTATGTTTTCTTCATTCATGGCATCATATGAGAATTTTATTGGAGGTAAAATACATGATCCTGAGGTTATAGAAGAAGATTTCAGACAGATTGACCCTGTTGATCTGGAAGAAATGAATATCCAATGGAATATGGCCATGTTGATGCGTCAAGCTAAAGATTTCTTGAAGAAAACGGGCATAAAATATATTGGCTCAAATAGTCGATCTCGCATGGGTTTTGATAAAAGCAAAGTTCGGTGTTACAACTGTCAAGAATATGGTCACTTTGCTAAGGAATGTGTGAAGCCAAAGGTCGAGTTTGATTCTCAAAAGAGGCAGCCTAATTTTCAGCATAATAGGAATCAGTCACATGGTTCATCTGGTAATACAAATCATGCATCTGCTTCATCGGATTTGGTTGCTCAGAACGATGAAAACTATGACTGGGGCATTCATTTGGAAGATTTGGTGGGTGCTGTGAGTCAGGATTTTGTTACAGAAATTCATTCTGAAAAACCAGAGGAGTCGACCGATGATGAAAGTTCTAGTGATGATTCTTGTGATGGTGACAGTGTTCCAAGCGTTGATTAAGAAGTAGAACAAGTGCAGAATATTGATTCTAATGATGCATCCGGTGTTGCTGAGGAGGATATTGTTCTTACTCAAAATGCTTCTGATGGTGCTGATTCGGAAAATATTCCCATTGCCAAAGTATTCATGGCAGACATGTTTGATCCGTCTAAGGTAAAAGACTCTGTTTGTCATATTTACTATTCTAACTGCATTTCTGTTAAAGATAAATTGCAAAAGGTCTTGGATGATAACACAAACTTGATTTGTGACATGAAATCAATGCATATTGTTAATCAAAAACTGAAAGATAATGATATTTTGTGCATCGATAGAATTGAGTCTTTGAAAAGAGACTTAAATTCTCTGGTGTTGAAATATAAAGAGCAAGGTTATCATCTAGATATGGCTTATGCTGAAATAGAAAAACGTAATGAAGTTGTTGCTCAAAAGAACAAAGAAATATCTAACAAAGAATCTGAATTGATCAAACTTCATAGAAAGATGGAAAAATTTGATAATTCTTTGGTTATTTTGGATTATTTTAACTCAAATGCTGATCCTACTAAGCGTGTTGCTGGAATTGGATTTATTCCTCCACCAGTTAATGCAAATTATGTGGTGGAACCTGAAATCATTCATGAAGAGGAGATAGATCCAAAGACTGTGTTAAAGGTGAATCCGGTAACTGGGGAGGATATGGTGTATGAGTCTAATTTTGAAGATGAGGTGTTTGATGAGAAGAAGGTCGAGGGCATTCCAAAAGAGGTCAAAATTGATGACCCAACAGTTGTTAAATCTGTTACCCGAGATAGATGCATTCTGACTGAACCTGAAGAGGTGAAAGTTGGTCCATCTAAGCTTTCTCTGATTTTACAGTCGAGTGGTTTTGTAGCAGCTGGTTATCAAAAAGTGTATTCGTCAAAGGTGCCAACACAGGCTTATGTTCCAAAGAAGCCGATACACTGTTCTGGTCATTCCTCTGATGGATCCTCACATTCAAAGAAAATTCCTTATTTCAGAAGTTATCAAGAAAGAAGAGTGTGTTTTCATTGCAATGAGGCTGGTCACATTTTGATCAATTGTCCTTACAAGAACCAGGGTAAAATGAAGAATGTTCCTTCACAACCAAAAGTGGTGAAGATTCTGAAAAGAAAAGATGAGGGAAAGTTGTCTTCTAGTTTGGAGAAAAATTTGCCTGGTCGATCTTTTGTTAAATCCTCTGGATTTAAACAACAGGATAAATTGAATGCCAAAATCTTTTGTATGCAAAGAGAAGCTTGAGATTCCTAATGTTGGAATTTCAAAAGATTCTCATCAGGAAGTTAAATTGTCTAGACCTCAAAGGAGAAGACGAAACAGAAAATTGAAGAAAATTTTGGAAACATCTGAATCTGACAATAATATATCAAATAATGTTTTTCATAATAATAAAAATGGATCTTCTTTGAAAAAGTCTGATTGTCAAACTTCTGTTCCAAAAGTGAATGATAAGGTTGATTGTAAATTACAAGAAGTTGTTTATTTTGAATAAACTGGATGACCCAAGACCACGATGGCTTGGGTTCCTATTTCTAACTTATTCTCGTTTTTTATGTAGGGACAACCAAGGAGGACTATCAACAATACATGGTATGTGGATAGTGGTTGCTCTCGACATATGATAGGGAATGTTAAATTGCTTGAGGATGTAAAACAAATTGATGGAGGTTATGTCGCTTTTGCGGGCAATAAAGGCGGGTACATAACTGGACAAGGTACGTTAAAGAATGACAAAGTCAAATTTGAGAAGGTGAATTATGTTGACCAGCTGGAACACAATCTTTTAAGTGTATCACAAGTTTGTGACAAGAAGTTTTCGTTCCATTTCAACGATACTGAATGCTATATTTTGAAACCGGGCTTCATGATTCCTGATGAATGGATTCTTATGAAGGCTCCGAGGAGAAATGACACGCATGTCCTTGACATGAGTGTCGCCACTACAAAGGATTCAATTCAAACATGTTTACTCTCTAAGGCGTCGGAATCTGATTCAATATTGTGGCACAGGAAGCTAGCTCACATTAACTTTAGGAAGATGAACTACATTGTTAGGAATGATTTGGTTCTTGGTATTCCGAAGATGAAATTCTCAGTTCCTAATGATTGTATTCCTTGCAAGAAGGGGAAGCAAAGAAAGAAATCTCACAAATCTAAATCGACGAATTCTATCGTAACTCCTTTGGAGCTGCTGCATATGGATTTGTTCGGTCCTATCAGTGTCAGGAGCATTGGTGGAAAATCGTATTGTTTGGTAGTAACTGATGATTACTCCAGATTTTCATGGGATAAGTTTCTTTCTTCTAAAGCTAAAACCACTGAGTTGGTACAATACTTAATCCTGGGTTTGGAGAATTTATTCAATCTGAAAGTCAGAAGAATCAGGAGTGACAATGGCAGCGAATTTAAGAATAGCAAAATGGGCTTATTCTGTCTTCAAAAGGGAATTCATCATGAATTCAGTGTGCTATATGTTCCTCAACAAAACAGTGTCGCTGAACGAAAGAACAGGACTTTGGTCGAAACGGCTCGCACGATGCTTGTAGATTCTAAGCTTCTAATCACCTTTTAGGCTGAAGCTGTGAATACTGTGTGTCACATTTTGAACAGGGTCTTGACCGTCAAGCGACATAACAAGACTTGCTATGAATTGCTGAATAATCGAATGCCGAATCTGGATTATTTACTACCTTTTGGTAATCCTTGCACCCTACTGAAAGTTCGAGATATCCCAACAAAATTCAGTGCGAAGGCTATTGAAGGGATTTTTCTAGGGTATGTGGCTAATTCAACAACCAAGATGGTTTATAACAAAGAAACGCGCCAAGTTGAAGAATGGTTCCATATTGATTGTTCAAATCGGTCTTTAACACAAATGGCGATTGGTCCGGATTGGGCATTTGATTATGAAAACTTATTCAATCTTTTCATTTACCTTCTGATATTTCTGATAAAGATGATGCTGTTCTTTATGATTCTTGTCAAGATGCACAACACAATGGATTTCTACCAAATGTAGTTCCAAATTCATCGATTCCATCTACTTCTGCTCCCGATCCTAATGTTGCTTCTTGTTCAGGTCCACAAGATTCAGAGAGTGAGGAGGATAATGCTATTTTTCAAGATTCTTCTGCTGAACCGTTGTTGGGTGATGATCCATTATCTTCGACACAGGCTCAGGGGGAGATTCCTACAAATGTAGACTCGGAAATTCAAATTAATCAAGATTATTCTTATCAATCTGACTCTACTAAAGTTGACGTGTTGCCGGTTCCTAAGGTTGCATCCATCAAGGAAATCAAAGATCATCCTGTGACGAATATAATTGGGAATTTACAGGATGGAGTGAAAACACGTTCTCTTGTTGATAATACTTGTTTGTATACCTGCATTAAAGATTCTGGTGTTCTTGATGATTGCTCACATTCATGCTTTATTTCACAGGTTGAAGCCAAGAATGTTGAGATGGCTTTGAATGACAACAATTGGATAGAAGCTATGCTGGAAGAACTTGCTCAATTTGACAAACTTAAGGTTTGGAATCTTGTTGATCTTTCGAAGGGTCCGTATCCGATAGGAATAAAATGGGTGTTTAAATGTAAGAAAGACGATCGGGGTGTCGTGGTACGCAACAAGGCAAGATTAATTGTCCAGGGCTTCAATCAACAAGAAGGAATTGATTAAACCGACGTTTATGCGCCGGTTGCGAGGCTCGAAGCCATAAGGTTTTTTATAGCTTTTGCTTCTTTTAAAGGTTTTAAGGTGTTTCAATTAGACGTCAAAAGTGCGTTTTTATATGGAAAGGTCAAGGAGGAAGTCTATGTTTGTCAGCCGCCGGGGTTTGAAGATTCACTGCATCTGAATATGGTTTTCAAGCTTAATAAGGCTCTCTATGGTCTTCATCAGGCTCCTTGTGCGTGGTATGAAACATTATCCACACATCTTTTGGCAAATGACTTTATTCGTGGAAAGATAGATTCGACCTTATTCATAAAGAAATCAGGGGAGATTACCTACTGGTACAGATTTATGTGGACGATATTATTTTTGGCTCAACAAACGAAGGGTTATGTAAAGATTTTGAGGGTGTAATGAAGTCGAAGTTTGAAATGTCTGCTATGGGAGAGTTATCGTTTTTCTTAGGTTTACAAGTAAATCAAAAGGAAGATGGTTTCTTTATTCATCAGTCCAAGTATGTCAAAGACATCTTGAGCCGGTTCAAGATGGAGGACTGTACCCCATATGATACTCCAATTCCGGTCAATCATAAGTTGAATTCTGACCCGGATAGAAAAGATGTGGATTGTCGACTTTACAGATCTATGATTGGATCCCTCATGTACTTAACTGCTTCAAGGCCAGATATAATGTTCCCTGTGTGCATCTGTTCCAGATTCCAGGCAAAGCCAAAAGAATCTCACTTAATTGCTGTGAAAAGAATCTTTCGATATTTGAAAGGAAAACAACGTTTGGGGCTATGGTATCCTCATGGTTCTAACTTTGATTTCATTGCTTATACTGATTCTGATTTTAGTGGTTGTTGTTTGGACAGGAAATCTACAATAGGTGGTTGCCAGTTCTTAGGTAATCGACTTGTGTCCTGGCAATGCAAAAAGCAAAGCACAGTCTCGATTTCTACATGCGAAGCAGAATATATCGCTGATGCGAGTTGTTGTTCACAGATCCTGTGGATACAACAGCAATTGAGAGATTACGGTTTGAATTTCACAGGAACCCCCATGCTTATCGATAATAATGCTACTATGTCCATAACTAATAATCCTGTAAAACATAGTAAAACTAAGCACATCGAAATTCGATATCATTTTATACGTGATTGTGTAGAGAAAAGGTTGATTGAGCTGGTCAAGGCACACACTGAAGATAATTTTGCCTGATTTGTTTACCAAGGCATTTGATCGTACCAGGTTTGAATTCCTAATTAAAATGATTTTTATGATCAATCCCGAATAAAAGCTTTTCAAAATCAGAATTTCATGGAAAATTTTGTTTTAAATTTTTTTATTACTTTATTACATTTCTGCATTTATATTTTCAGTCAAAAAGTTTTTAATTTACAAAAAGTCAAAACAAATTGAAAAATACAAAATTTGACATCATTTGAGGTTAGAGAAGAAATGATAGTACATCAGTGATTAGTTCATTTCACACGACCTTAGTAGACCTTTGATATATCATTGATTAAACTGAGTTGATTTGATCTAAATTTCAAAGTCTGCATAAATGAGAAATGATAGTGTTGTGAATGCTCTATTCTTGATAATTTGTTTTAAAATTTGTGTATAAAATTTGAAACTTGAATTGTCAATAGACTAAAAGCGTTTTGAAACTAATAGTAGTGTGAAAATTAAATATAATATGATTACATCTGTGATTTAAATCCATTATATGCCTGGGTGTGTGTGTAAAAGATCATTATCAGATAAAGAATATATGGTTATAAAGAATTTCATGAGACCAATATCGAATTATATCTTTAGCACAAATTTATTTCAGTTCAATTCACTGCCCATGCCCCGAAAAACATGCAAGGTGTTGTTGAACTAAGATATGCTTTCAAAATCTGTTGAAACATATATTTGCCCTTGGATCAGTTAGATACATCATCTGGTCTGATTCCATTGAATTTTATCCAGATAATAGTTGGATCCTCATATCTGAATCTGTTGATTCTCATTAAACAGCCAATCCATTTGAATATTCTGATTCTGAATCATCATGATTCTTATATCCTTTGGGATCTGCTTTATACTTGTGCTAAAAGAGATAATTTCATCTTGGAAATTGATCTAATCTTACCATTAACTGTATATGTCTTGAAGATAGTGCAATTTATATTTCTGTTTGGCATATATGTGGAGTACACGATGTTTTTCATTTAAATGGTACTAAATCACATGAATTTGGAGAATAAACGCTTATAGTTTCAAATCATATAATATTGACAAATTTAAGAATTCATGCTTAATATTTCAAATTCGGTATAAATAAATGAGCATTTCATAACATAATCTTATTTACTTTGAAATTTATCGCGTATCATTTCAAATATTATTCATATTGAATGATTTTCAAAATGAAAAAGATGCAAAGTGCACAAAACTGAGTTGGATGGTTTTATACTATAGGTTACCCTTTGTTATTGCTAAAATGTGTGATGAGTTAATTGGATACTGATATGATCTTCTTGCTCATGATGAAAATCCAAAAAAATATGTGTTTCTGTTTGTATAGATAAAATCCAAAAATATGTGATTTCAATTTATTCAGATAAAAATCCAAAAATATGTGTTTCTGTTTTGTACAGATAAAATCCAAAAATATGTGATTCCGTTTGTATAGATAAAACTCAAAAAGATTTTGATTTTTATTTTCCATGAAAATTCTAAACTTTTATTAAAATTGTTCGGGATTGGATCGGATACGTGATGCTGACGAAAGTTCAAGACTTGAAAGGTTGAAGTTGGTAAAATTTTGTTCAAAGGCAAAAGTGAATAGATATTAAGTTCGCTTGTGTAAAGTGAAGCGAACTTAAAATATGTGATTCCGTTTGTATAGATAAAACTCAAAAAGATTTTGATTTTTATTTTCCATGAAAATTCTAAACTTTTATTAAAATTGTTCGGGATTGGATCGGATACGTGATGCTGACGAAAGTTCAAGACTTGAAAGGTTGAAGTTGGTAAAATTTTGTTCAAAGGCAAAAGTGAATAGATATTAAGTTCGCTTGTGTACAGTGAAGCGAACTTAATAAGTTCGCTTAAAAACAGTGAAGCGAACTTAATCTGTTTGTCTGTGGATGGTGAAGCGAACTTAGCATGTTCGCCGATGGCTTGTTAAGCGAACTTAACAAGTTCGCCTAAATAAGCGAACTTAATGTGTATAAGGATCTTGGTCATGCGAACTTGACAGTCACCGTCTTCATTCGTCTAAAAATTTCTTCGAAATTTTTAATCTGTGTTGTTAGGGTTGTTTACCAGTTCTATCATATTCCAAATTGAATTGCGAACACAACCAAGGTAATTTTGTTGAATTTCATCCGTTAAATTGTGAGTATTTGGTGATTTTATTCTCAGTTTCCGTCGAAGGTTTAAAAGGACTGTTTTTGACCTAATTTTGACCGGACTTATAAAATTGATCATTCTAATTGGTTGGTAATTGATATTCGACTGATGTTCATTGCTTATTCCATGAGTTTAACTCGATTTGTTGATTTTTGAACGTATGTGTTTGAATTTGATTCATCACAGGTTCAGGCGAACTTGTTCCAAGCGAACTTGTTTGAAGAGAACTTGTCCAGGTGAACTTAATAAGTTCTCCTCTTGCAACACTAAGCGAACTTATTAAGTTCGCCTAGGGGTCAGTGAGTATTTGGACTTGTGATTTTTGAGTGTTGGAAATTTAAAAAAAAAAGAAAAAAAAAGGTTCTTTTTTTGTTTAAATTTGTTTTGTTTGTTTGTGTTTGATATGTTTTACTAATGTGTTTTGTTGTCCGAATATTTTCAGATGGCTCGACGTGTCGAATATAACCATAATCAAGTGGCATTGTTAGATCCTAACATATCCGAGGTAGTCAATTTTCAAGGCATAATCGGATTTCTAAATCGTTCACGTCTTCATACTGCTTTATCTGCTGATCCTTACATCAGTCTGATTTACATACAACAATTTTGGGATACGGTGCATCAGGATACGGACGTAGAACCTCATGTTCTTTGTGCCACTGTCAATAATACTGAAATTGCCATATCTGAAGAAACAATGTGTGCTGCTCTTGATTTGGGAGGTAATGCTGAAGACCCACTGTCATATCCTAGCACTCTTATTATGGGTTTTTTTCAAAGAATGGGTTATCGTGGGAGACAGAATGATACCCAAGCACGTAAAGGTGGCTTAGTCGGTGAATGGAGGTATTTCATGCATGTGATTCTTCAATGCATTTCTCCTCATAAAGCTGGAACCGATGGTTTAAAGATGGCTCTTCAAACTGCAATGGTGGCTTTAACGTTGAATAAGCGATTCAATTTTCCACTTTACTTCTATCGAGAGATGGTCATGCAGATTATTCCGGCTGAAGGTCAAGGATTTTTGATGTATCCTCGCTTTATTCAAATGATTCTCAATCATCTTATTCCGGATCTTCCACAACATCCTATAAGATTAAATTTGACTCCGATGTCAAAGCGTATCTTTACTGATTGCACGAAGGTGAAACAGCAGATTGCCGCATTGATACCGGTCAATACTCCTTTGTTTGGTCACTTAATCAATCCTGATTATGTTGCACCACCTAATGACAACTGGTTTCATCCTGATGAAATTGCTCACGCTCAAGGCTTAATTGTTCCACAACAACAAAAGCAACCACAACAACAACAACAAATTCAACAGCAACCACAACAACAACAAATTCCACAGCAACCGATACAACAACAAGTTCCAGTTCCACAAGTTCAGGTTCCCGTACAACCACAAATTCCTATTCCTGAACAAGTTCCTATTCCACAGCTGAGGTTGAAATACCTATTCATGAACCTGTTCAAGAGGAGGTCGTTCATGCACATGAACATGATTTAGGAATGAACATGGATGATTTCGTTGATGACGCTGTGAACTCGCCCATTCATGAAGCTTAAGGGAATGTGGTGACTGATGATGAATCTAGTTCAAGCTCAAGTGATACGATATTACCTGTTAATGAAAGCGCTGATTCTGTTGAATCTAGGGATTTTTCCTCAGATCATTATGAACGGTTAGCTGCTATTCCACTGGCTAATGCTGGAAAACGCATTAAATCTCAAGCCAGACGACCAAGAAGAAAGTCTGTTTGGGATCCTCTTTCCGGTTCAGTACTTGGAAAAAGATCCTTGGTTGATGAAAGTACTGAGTCTGATAGTGACTTTAATCCAGATCCAAAGACTGAAAAGTTAATGTCTGCTTCAATTGCTGCTGCACAATCTTCATAGGGAGTAGAGGATGCTAATTTTGTTGCTTCATTGATTATTACTCCTCCAAGATCAAAAGATACATCTCCGGTTGTAACTTATGTTCCTCCAATCATTACTCCTACTGCAAGTCCTTCTATTCCACAATCGTCAGCTGGTCCGTCAAAGCCTTCTGATTCTGAAAGGATTACTTTCCTTGAATCTCAAGTGCTTTCTTTACAAACACAAGTGAACACTCTTGTTTCTACTGATTCACAACGGCAGCTGGTGATTCAGACTCAAGCACAACAGATAGCTGACATGCAAGCATTGGTGTATAAACTCGTTCAGCATCTTGACGCTCAGGGGGAGTTGAGGATACACGATACATGTCACACATAGTCTATTCAAAGACGTGATGATGAAGACAATGATCCTGCTGGAAATGTTGAGGGTGATCGTCAATACACTAACACTAATCCTATATCAAAGGTTTAGGCGGAGTCGACATCACAATCACTTGAAGGAAACAAAGATACTTCTGGTGCTAATGAAGAAGAAATTCTGTTATTGGAGTTCTTTGCAGATTCTGACCAAGAAGAAGCTGAAAAAATTGCATGTCTTGATGACATTGATGATTTATTCAATGACATGGATGATGAAGTGTCTGATAATGAATTAGAAGAAGGAGAGATTGTAGAGATAGAGATAGAGAAAGGTCAAGATAAAGTTACTTATGAAGGCTGTGATGGTCTTAAAGTGCCGTATAACTTCATCCAGGATGATGTTATTCCTGAATTCACTTATGAAGGAGTAACAGATTCTATGGACTCTGTTGAAGATGTCACACTGCCTGAAGACACTGCTGATTCAAAGATGGATACTGATGATGAGAATATTCAATCCGATAAAGATGCTGAAACTAAAACTACTCACACTGAGTCTCCGAAGGTTAATGAAGAACCTGTGATGTATAGAAATGCATGGATGACAAGAGAACAGTGGAGAGAAGTTGTAAATAGTTGGATGAAGGTGCTACCCAACTCTCCCGCACAACCTGCTCAGAAAGAGAAATATGTGAATAACGAGCGGTGTGTATGAAGGATCATAAGTTGGTTCTATGATGGTGATACAAAATTATTTGCAATTAAACGATCTGACGGTGTTCAATACTTAAAGCCGAGGATCAAATATTTCAATACCTTGCCAAGGTGTGAAATGAATGGTCTAGCTTCAAAGCCTCTTGTTAATAGATCAAAGAATGGTTTGGCTGATGTGATAGCAAACTTAATCAAGAGAGAAGGTAGTTCAGGAAAATATGAACGACTAAAACCACAAAAAGGAAAGAGAGTGAAGAACACAGATCAGAAGACTAGTAAAGTGACCTGGAGTTACAAGTATAAACCAGTACGTGCTGTACACAAGATACCGTTGAAGAAGATTCCTCAAGACTTTCTTGGGAATATGAAATGGTGATATGTTGATGTCAATACTGGTGAAGCAAGGATTGAAGATAAAGACAATAAGGTCATTGTATGTTTCTTTGATGCAATGAATCTTATAAATTTCTCAAAGAAAGATCAGAGGACATTGCGAAAGAATGAAATAATGTTCACTGATGAATGGAAAGAACACGGATTACAGTACAAGAGAGTTTTGGAGATATGCAGAAGATATGGAGTGCATGCTGGCAGCAGACTACCGGATAACTGTAAAAGCTCATCATGAAGACTGAAGACTGTAAATCAAGCTATTGTCAAGGGGGAGTCTGTTAGGACATAGTTTGTAATGACAAAAGCTTGTAATAGTTAGATCTTATGTCTTTATGTTTTTGTTATGTAAAAAGTTACTAAGTGTTTATTCAAGTTTACCTAGAAGTTCGTCTAGTCTATCAGAGGCGAACATAATAAGTTCGCTTAAGTCTATCTGAGGCAAACTTATTAAGTTCGCTAAGTCTGTTAGAGGCGAACTTAATAAGTTCGCTTATAGCAGGTCAGATGGTTATATATATATGTGTGTTTACAGAGTCAGTCATAACAACTAGAACAGATAGAACAGAGAATTATCAATTAGTCTGATTGAGTCTGTAAACACCATTGTGATTTGGAATACAATTGAGAAGTTTATTTACGTGATTGTTTACATTGTCTTTTATGCATATAAACGTTGATTCGTTGGATTCCGCACTCCGAGTTAACGTCACGTCTTATCACGAGATTGATCCGTAGAAGCGCCATGAGGACCTACAGTTAACCCAAATGTGGTTAAACCTCTTGATACACCAAAGGGTATTTCAAAATCTGAGGTTAGGCTTTCTAGACCTCAAAGACGGAGGAGAAACAGAAGATTGATAAAACTTTTAGAACAACAGTTTTCACAATCAAGTAATTTTTCAAATGAAAGAAAATGTTCAAACACTTCACATTTTAATCAAAACGAACTTAATGAACAGAAGTATGTTTGGAAATCAAAAGTTTATGTTTCTGACTCGTCGGAACAATCACCGATAATCGATGAGAGATTCTGTTGTGAATGGAGTGAAGTTTATTATTTTGATACAGATGGACGAACCATGACTACCATGGCTTGGGTCCCAATTTCAAATTAATGTTTCTTGTTAGTTATGCAGGATTAACCAATAGGGACTATTAATACCATTTGGGATGTTAATAGTGGTTGTTCATAGCACATGATAGGGAATGACATCTGCAAGAGCAATAAGTCGTTACAGAAGTTGGTAAATCTATTAGATTCAACAACTTGATGCTCATGGGGAGAATATGTCACACACAATGTTATTTTGAAAAAGATTTAAAAGTCCAAAAGACAACCTGAAACTTAGGATGACAATGGTGAGCATAAAGTCGTTGATGCAACCATTTGACTAGTTGAGGGGGAGTCTACAGGACAGGGGAAGTACAGAACTGTGTTGGTGACAAAGGCGAAGACATTCAATTACAGGATTACATCGGTTTGAGTTTTTAATTGATTGACTTGCTTAATCCCAAGTAACCAAGTAAAATATTTTTCATAAAATGTTTTCATGGAAGATTTATTTTATTTTGTTTTACTTTCTTTGAAAAAGATTTTGAAAAAGCCAAACAAAGTGAAAAAGTTAAAATCGACATTACTTGAAGTTATAAGGAGAAATGATAGGACATCAGTAGATGTTCAGTCACACATGACCTTAGATTGAATGGTTGGTGCTTCATGTTAATATATCTGAATTATATGTTTTGATTTAAACTTCAGAGACTGCACAAATTGGAAATGATAGTGTTGTGTATACATATAATTTGAATTGTCAGTAGACTAAAAGCGTCACTGAACCATTAGTAGTGTGAAAACATAATTGCATATGTTACAACTGTGATTTAAACCCATTTTATGACTGGGTGTGTGCGTTAAAAGATCACTATCAGATAAAGAATATTAGCTTTTAATAAAGATTGTCCTATGAGATCAGTTTCAGGTTATGTCCTTAGCACTATTCATTCGATTTGCTTCAGTGCCCATGTCCCGAAAAGCATGCAATTTGAAGTATAATCAAGATATGTACTTGACAATATCTGTCAAACATATACTAGCCCTTGGATCATATTGATAAATCATCTTTACTGATTCCATTGAATTCATAATCCAGATAACAGTTGGATCCACGTACCTGAATCTTATGATTCCACATAAATAAGCCAAGACATTGAATCATTCGATTCTGAATCTGGTTGATTCCTATACAATCCAATTTGGATTATGCTATTCATATGCTAAGTGATGTCTCCTCATTCTAGAAATCTCATATGCCTTGAAGATAGTGCATTTACTTTCTGTTGCATACTAGTGGGGTACACGTTGTATTTCATACATAAATGGTACCTTAACTCACAAGAAAGGGGGAATGAGATGCTTTGGTTTCAAATCTTATAATATTGACAATTTGAATTTGTGTGTCATAGCCTGATCCTATTTCCTTTGAATGTTATCGCTTATCATAACATGCAATATGAAAGTCTTGAAAAAGATAGAGTGTGATAATCTTGAAAGATATTGGTTTGATTGGTCAAGGCTTGACAGAATGTCATAGGATACCATTTGATATTATACGGATTTTATATCCAAAATGTGTGATTGATGCATTGTTTATACTGATATGATCTTCTTACTCGTGATGTTTGACCAAAAAGATGTGATTTCGTATTTTTACATTTTAGTTTGTACAAAGAAAAACCAAAAAGATTTCGTGTTTCTTATGTTTGAAAAATCAAAAAGATTTTATTTTTCCAGCTTCCATGGAAATCTTAATTGTTGGTTATTCTTGGTTGTTCTTCTTTGCATAAATTGAAAATTGCAGACAGAAGTTGACAAGGGGTCCTTCTCCCAAGTTTTCTTCTAGATATAAAGAGAGAGTGTGCAGATGAACAAGACGAAGACTACAGTGTGTTTGTTGATATTTGAAGACGCGTGACAGTCTTCTAAAGTTGTTGTTAATGGGGAGTCTATTGGAGCATATTCTGGTGATAACGAGCTTGAAGATATTATGTCTTAGTCTTAGAGTCTTTGACTTGTAATTGATAGAATTGTTAGCAACAGTTAAAGGGGAGTCTGTTAGGACATGTTTTGTAACTGTTGATAAAATTCTGTGTAAGTTCATAGAGAGGCGAACTTAACAAGTTCACCTAAGCATCTTTAGGAGAGAACTTGTTAATCTCGCCTATAGAGCTATGTGGGTTTGTGTTTTCTTATAAATAGGTGTTTACAAGTCTTTGATGAGAGTTGATCAGTGTAGAATAGAAACTGAGAGATCTTATAAACTGATATTCTGAGTGGAAATACAAAGAGGATTATTTACATCGTGTTATTGATTGAGTTACACGAGCACGTTTATCATGGATTCCGCACGTTATCACCATGTCGTACCACGAGTCTAGAGATCCGTCACGCACCGAATCGGGATCTACAATTCATGGCTAAAATTCTTTGTATTTCTAGGGTGTAGATGATGTTTGGTGCATGTTAATGTTTAATCTATTAATGAAGTGGTATGTTTATGTTTTTAACTAATTCGTCCTCAAAAACCATCTTTTGATAGGCTTTTATTATTGTCTAAATTCGTCTTTATATTTGTGAGTGTCTTGATTTTAAACATTAAGATCGTAAAACCCTTTTTAATCAAATTTCCTTTGAAACTCGTATGTCTTTATACGAGCAGAGATTGATAAGCCAAGGCTTGGTCTATACATCTAAGATCATACATCTTTATACGAGATTATTAAGCGACCAAGAACTGGTGAACTCATGTTGGGAACGGTACGTCTTTATACTTGGTCCCATTGTTACACCGTCTCCCGGTGAGCAAAATATAATTACCTATTTAACTTAATATAAAGCATTTTGAGTCCGATGTCTTTATCCAACCCGGAGATGACCATTCGATGGGTTGAGGGTAAATGTTGTCCCTAACGAGAGGCACTGCCATTTTTTAAAGAATATAATTTGCAAATCAAATGTCGTGAGGACAAGGCTCTAGCGGTGACCCGGGTCACAAGTTTGTAGTAGTCATACCACTAAATTAGTTATCCTAACATTATCACGTACCAAGCTGATTCAAATCCCGAAGCAATTCATTTCGTAATCTGAGCATTTTCGCTTTATTTACTTTTCTACTATTTACTATTCTGCTAGTTACATTTTTGTTAACAGTTCACGCACATTTTTACTTTTATGTTATTTACTTTACCATCATTTACATTTCTGCTTCACAAGCACACAAAACTGTCACACCCCGACCGATGGCGGAATCATCGAGGCGGACAATGGAATGATTGTTCAAAAGCACATGATAACTAAAATATTGTATAATTCATTAATTTAATTAAAGACAACAAACATTCAAGTACAATACAAATTCAAATAACCTAGTCTATTTCAAAACATTGATTTAATTAACTAGGTCCATAAGTTCTTAAATGGTAGAATCTTCAGCAAACAATCACATATCCAACCCTGAAACATTATTTAAATCAAGTGTCAACTATAAAGTTGGTGAGTACGTAGGTTTAGTGGAACCGATAAATAGTAGATAAAAACATTTTGCAACTCATTGTTTATCTTGTTAAACATAGCATATATGGTTGTATCATTTATCTAAGCACAATTCAAACCTTGATTGACGCGCTTGAACATTGCACAACAGCTAGGTCCGGTATGTTTGAATATAGTTACCCACTATATCCGATATGTTTGAATATAACACGCAGCTATATCCGAGTATGTAGTAATAAACACCCTAACCGGGTGGGCTGGTCAGGCACAATAGATCTATTAATATTACTGTTGGTTTTCTTTGTGTTTAAAATAAATGAATGTACACCCAAGATAATTCACGATAAACAAGCATATAATCCATATGTATAACACGTATAAACAACTTGATGAGTAGCATGTATAATGTTTCACCCCAAAGCATGTAAAAATGTAAAATATGGGCTATGTAACTCACCTGGCTTGCGGATGTTTTAATCCACGTGTGTAGGTGATAAGGATGTTGAAATCTAAGCACGATGAAATCCTATGTAGATAAATATGTATTATTGTATGTTTGTATATGTGTATTCGTATTTAAATGTGTATAGGTTTATAATAACATTCCTTAAAATTATTTGTATAAAATATTGTAGTAAAATAATAATGATTTTTAGTAAAATTTAACTTCTAAAAATATATATTTAATCTTGTTAAATATTTATATTTTTAAACAAGTAGATATTATATTTATAAAAATTTCTATTTTGTTTATTTATATTATTATTATTATATATATTTTCTTTTGTGAATTAAAACTTATTTAAACGAGTTTATAAAATATAGGGTTTATTATTTATTATTTTAAAACTTTGACGGGTTAAATATGTGTAACGAGAAATTGTTTAATTGTTTCCAAAATAAATGAACGAGTCAGCCAACTCGTAATAGTTTTCATTGCATAGGGAAAATATTAAAATAAGATAAAATGAAAAAATAAAATAAAAACAGAAAAAAAAAAATGGGTTGGGCCGGAGGCTATTAGGTTCGAACCCGCGACCTAGACATAACACACACACGCATAACCAGCCGGGCTACTGCCCATCGCTGGTTATGTGTGTATCGTTTAATACATAACCACATGTCCAAAACAGATCGCTGGTTCTCGGCAACTGGCAAACCGTGTCCGAGAACACTGGTTTGCCCGGTAACTCAAGGCCTGAGGTCGTGACTTCGATTGGAATAGCTTGCCTGACGATAACAGAAGGTAAAGGAACGGGTTTGAGGATTCTTACTTGGTCGCAAAGGGTAGAACGGCAGAGATTTTAATCCGAGAATATCAAGAATGGGAATTCAAGCTTCGGGATGGAATTGGGCTCTAAGACTCTGGTCACAGCTTCACTCAAAGGGGACGAACACAATGCCGTCTTCAATTTGAAGTGAGAGTGGGTGAAAAAGGGGTGGCGAGCTCGAGCAGGTCCGATAATTGCTATTTATACCCCGAGCTCGATCCCGATAATGAGACAAGCAATTGAGCATGTCCAGACACTCGTCTGGACGAGACGAAACTGTCGAGCCATCTTTCAGGCGTGGAGGTTTCTTGTCGAGGCCGAATTCGTGGCGTGGACTTTCGGCCACAAACATGATCAGGCTTTCTGTATGTCGGGGAGACCAATTGGTCGGGGGCTTTTGTTCGCGTGGGGACGACGAGGTCAGGGAGACCATCTTCGGCTGTCGAGGTGCAGGGGACAGACGTGTCGAGGAGTCGCCGGAAAATGGCTTGGACCACCGGACAATGAAGGAGGTGACCGGAAATACGAATCGAGATTTGGCAACTATGGTCCCTGAAGTTTGATTCTGTTTTAATTAAGTCCCTGAGATAATTACGGATGAGTCCTTGTGGTTTGATTTGTCCACATTTATTCCCTTAACTGATTTCTGTTTTAAAACCTTGTAGTTTAATTATTTTCAATACAGACCCTTAACTTTTATAAAAATAATTAATTAGATTTCTTTTTAATTTCAACTATATTTTATAAACTTATATTCTTATGATAAATATATTTTTATAAAAGTTAATTATTATTTAGATAGATTATCATATTTATGTTATGAACCTTTTAAATTTAGATTTTTATAAAATTTTATAAGTTTAAAACTTATAAATTTTTTTAATTATTTTAAATCCATAAAATAAAAAAAAATAAAAAAATGTATACTTTGTATAAAATTTAAATAGAAGTACTTGCATTTCATCCAATAGAAAATGTTTACAGGACATATAATATAAAAGCGTAAATTTAAAACCCGAAATGTCACAGTCTCACCATGTTAAAGGAATTTCGCCCCGAAATTCAACTAGTGGAGGCTATGAAAAGAGATGCGGATATTTGGTCTTCATTTGGTCTTCACATTCCCAAGTGAACTCGGGTCCACGTTTAGACTCCCAAGGGATTTTGACAATGGGGATGCGACTACGTTTGAGTTTCTTGACTTCACGGTCCATGATTTCCACGGGTTTCTCAACAAAGTGCATTTTTTTAGTCAATATTTACTTCATCAAGAGGGTTGTGGAGATTCTCGTCGGCTAGGCACTTTTTCAAATTAGATATGTGAAAAGTCGGATGAACGTTGCTGAGCTCTGAAGGAAGATCGAGTTTGTAGGCCACTTTTCCTACCCTTTCGAGTACCTTGAATGGACCCACATATCGAGGTGCAAGTTTTCCTTTCTTTCCAAATCGGACTACGCCTTTCCAAGGAGATACCTTTAGAAGAACCATATCCCCAACTTGAAATTCCAAGGGTTTTCGTCGTTTATCGTCATAGCTCTTTTGCTAAATCCTTGCTACTCGAATGTTGTCACGAATAAGAGAGATTTTATCGGTGGTCTCTTGGATAAGCTCGGGACCGGTGATTTGTGCTTCACCAATTTCGTTCCAACAAATCAGTGAACGACACTTTCATCCATAAAGAGCTTCAAACGGTGCCATGTTAATAATTGTGTGGTAGATGTTATTGTAGGAAAATTTGATCAGTGGTATGTGAGAATTCCAATTGCCGCCAAAGTCAATAACACAAGCTCTAAGCATATCCTCGAGAGTTTGGATTGTTCGCTCGGTTTGTCCATCAGTTTGAGGATGGTAAGCCGTACTTAAATCCAAACGAGTACCAAGCACAGATTGTAATGATTGCCAAAATCGGGAAGTAAAACGCGAATCACGATCGGAGATAATGTTCAAAGGGATTCCGTGCCGACTTACGATCTCATCAATGTAGATCCGAGCCAATTTCTCGACTCGATAGTCCTCACGAATAGGCAAGAAATGAGCAGACTTTGTGAGTCGATCGATAATAACCCAGATACTTTGTGAGTCCCACTTCCACATGGGAATTTCAGGTTGTTCGAGGAGTCCGGAAGGCTTCTGATGTTCGGCCTTTACTTTAGAACAAGTTAAGCTTTTTGCCACCAAGAGGGCAATATCCTTTTTCATGCCGGGCCACCAATATTGTTGACGAAGACCCATGTACATCTTATCAGCTCCGGGATGTACCGAATATCGAGTTTTGTGGGACTCGTTCATTAAAAATATACGAAGGTCGTCGCGATAGGGAACCCAGATACGATCCAAGTAATACAATAGGTCGTTGGTTTTGGTTTCTAGCAAGAGTTCTACACCACATGCCATTTCTTGGTACATGTTTCCCTCGGTAACCGAGGTGTGTTGTGCTTGGAGAATGCGGGCTTGGATATCGTTATGAATATGAACACTATGAAGCATGATACGTTCCTTACGACTCAAGGCGTCGGTTACAACTTTTGCTTTGCCGAGGTGGTAGCAAATCTCGCAGTCGTAGTCGTTAAGAAGTTTGACCCATCGTCGTTGCCTCATATTAAGTTCTTTTTGATTGAAAATATGTTGGAGACTTTTGTGGTCGGTGAAAACCACGCATTTGGTGCCATAAAGATAGTGTCTCCAAATTTTCAAGGCGAAGACGACAGCACCCAGCTCTAGATCATGGGTCGTATAGTTCTTCTCATGGATTTTGACCTGACGTGATGCGTATGCAATTACTTGGCCACGCTGAATAAGAACACAACCAAGACCTTGGTTGGATGCATCGCAGTAAACGACAAAGTCATCATTACCACTAGGAAGAGTTAGAACAGGAGCGTTGCAGAGCTTGTGCTTGAGAGTTTGAAAAGCTTCCTCTTGTTTGGGTCCCCACTCGTAAGGTTTACCTTTGTGAGTCAAGGCAGTGAGCGGAACTGCAATCTTGGAGAAATTTGAGATGAAGCGACGATAGTAACCCGCTAGTCCAAGGAATGAACGAATCTCGGTAGGAGTCTTAGGAGTACTCCAATTCTTTACCGCTTTGATTTTTGCAGGGTCCACATGAATCCCCTTATCGTTGACTATGTGTCCCAAAAATTGAACCTCCTTTAGTCAGAATTCACACTTGGAGAACTTGGCATATAGTTGTTCTTTCTTCAAGTGCTCCAAAATCAAACGAAGATGTTGTTCATGCTCCGCTTTCGTTTTAGAATAGATGAGAATGTCGTAAATGAAAACGATCACGAACTTGTCCAAATAAGGTTTGCATACACGGTTCATGAGATCCATGAAAACCGCAGGTGCATTAGTCAAGCCAAAAGGCATGACCATGAACTCGTAGTGACCATATCTAGTCTGAAAGGCAGTCTTCGAAATGTCTTCATCGAGAACACGAAGTTGATGGTATCCGGAATGAAGGTCAATCTAGGAGAAACATGTTGAACCTTGAAGTTGATCGAAAAGATCGTCGATACGGGGTAAAGGATAACGGTTCTTGATTGTAAGCTTGTTGAGTTCACGATAATCAATGCACATTCGAAACGATCCATCCTTTTTCTTTACGAACAGCACGGGAGCACCCCAAGGTGAATGGCTTGGTCGGATGAATCCTTTGGATGAGAGTTCTTGTAATTGACTTGCGAGTTCTTGCATCTCGGAAGGTGCAAGACGATAGGGAGCTTTTACCACGGGAGTTGCTACGGGCACAAGGTCAATACGAAACTCTACTTGTCTAGGGGGAGGAAGACCGGGTAAATCCTCGGGGAATACCTCGGGAAAGTCTCGAATGATCGGAATATCTTGAAATTTCTTACCTTTGTCTTTCGTGTCAACTACGTGGACCAAGAAGGCAACGTACTTTTTCCGCAAGTACTTTTGTGCCAATGTGCAAGACATGAGTTGAAGACCATGACACGGTTTTTCACCGAAAATAACTAACGTGTCGCCCGAAGGGAGAGGTATACGAATGCACTTTTCGTAGCAAATAACCTGGGCATGGTGCTTGGATAACTAGTCCATGCCAATTATAATATCAAAGCTTCCCAATTGAATTGGAAGGAGATCAACAGAGAATTCATGATTATTAAGCTCGAGATTGCAGTTGCGGATAACAGAATTTATAGTAATAGATTTTCCGTTTGCTATCTCCACAGAATAAGAATTGTCAAGTTTCGTTCTTTGTTTAGCAAGTCGAGATTCAAAGGTAAGAGACAGAAAACTCCTATCGGCACCGGTATCAAATAAAATGGATGCATAATGATTGTTTACGAGAAACGTACCGTCTATCACGTCGTTGTTTGCTTGTGCCTCATTAGCGTTTATATTAAACGCTCGTCCTTAGGGACCACCTTGATGATGAAGTTTTGGGCATCGGTCACGGAAATAGTTTGGGTCTCCACATTCGTAACATGCCCGACCATTGAGAGGTGCCGGATAGTTTGGACGGTTGGCTGGAGCAGCTTGATGGACGGGAGGACGGGTACGGCAAGTAGTGACCACGTGTCCATATCGTCCGCAGCTTGAACACAATCGGCATGGTAAGTTGGCAGGATGGTGGTACTTGCAGGTCTGACATTGGGGATTTGGACCCAAATAAGGTTTCAGGTTTTGACCCAAAGGGGCCACTTGAATAGCAGGTACGGTGGGAGTTACGGCTGCGAAGTTTTGACCCTTTCGTTTCTTGTTGCGGTTAGAAGACTCGGGCTTTACATCTTTGACGGCCGCAAGAGTAGAAACAATCTTCTTGGAACCCTTTCTTGATAAGGTTCCGGCTTTGACGTGGTTGTCGGATAGCGTAGCGGATAGACGAATAACAGCTTCAAGTGTGGGAGGATTGCTTCCTAACACATCATCCTGAATTTGCATAGGCAGCCCGTCTATGTATTTTTCAATTTCCTGAGCCAGGGGAGTGATCATATGAGGTACCAATAGGCTCAGCTCTTGAAATCGGGTGGTGTAAGCCAGATTATCCCCGCTGTCTTGGGCAAGATCCCAAAACTCAGTCTCGAGCTTCCTCATTTCATTTCGAGGACAGAATTCATCAGTCATGGCTTTCTTCAGGTCATCCCATGATAAAGATGTAGCAACCTCAACACCATGAGTGCGTTTCTCACTGTTCCACCAGGTGAGGGCTCTCTTTTGAAGTACACTTGTGGCATAGCGAACCCTAAGATTATCGGGACAGTCACTGTTTAAGAACGTGCTTTCCATGCTTTCAAACCATTGTAGTAGGCCGGTAGCACCTTCAGTCCCGTAAAATTTTGTAGGGTTGCATGAGTTAAAGTGCTTAAACGTGCATTGAGGCGGGTTGGTACCACCGTTTCCTTGGATGTTGTGAGACCCGTCACTGTTGTTATTGGCTTGGGTCATTTGCCCCACCAATTGGGCAAGAAGAGTAGCAAGATCCGGGTTGGAAGTGCTAGAGTTTGCACGTCGAGGAGGCATTCTAACACCATAAGAAAAGACAATGATATTTTAGACAAAGTGGATGTATATGAGCTATAGTGGGAATAATGTAAGCAGAAATGCGGGATTCATCATGTCGCGTGCTAATGTATGTGTATTTATTCAAGGTTGATGGGGAAAATAAGCCATCTAATCCGGGTAGGAGATGATATCATAGATCATTATTCGCGCAATAGGAATTGTCGGGATTCGCATGCACTACAAATCTTTATTACGTGTGCACCCGTAATAATGATTTGCTTTGCATGTTCATCTAGTTCTTCCTATCTTACTATAATGTCCCCAAATTCTGAGTTTAGGTTCGGATCGTATTCTTGCGAATACAATGACTTATCAACGTTAAGTAATTCCTCCAAAACTTTCAAGGAGACATGCTTTAGCCTATAGGTAAACACTCACTCCAGGAATTCCCAGGAAAGCATGCGGGTCCGTTTATTTGGATTTATACGAAATGCTTTCCTAGACAGAAAACCCAATGTACATGTGTCACCCTTCCGAATTGCACATGTCCTGTACTGGTTTCAAGGAATTAAGTCGTTGACGAGATTTTCAAGAATTTAATAGACTTGTGAGTCTATGAGTATAAAATATGTAGGAATGTTGCAAATAGTATGGATGAGGAAAGAGTATGGATAAGGATGTGTAGTGTATTTTTTTGCATATGTTTGTTTGTCAAATGTGTATGTAAAGTATGTATTACGTGTTTAAAGCCTTGTATGTATGTGTATAAGTCTCATGTACTAAACTTGGGAAAATTCAAATAATACCTAACTACAAATAATTCACATAGCAATTAATCATTTAGCACGTAACACATAAAAGGGAGTCCTAGGGTTATAGTCTAGGTCATTTTGTCTAATAACCTAATTCCCTATAACCATGGCTCTGATACCAATCTGTCACACCTCGACCGATGGCGGAATCATCGAGGCATACAATGGAATGATTGTTCAAAAGAACATGATAACTAAAATATTGCATAATTCATTAATTTAATTAAAGACAACAAACATTCAAGTACAATACAAATTCAAATAACCTAGTCTATTTCAAAACATTGATTTAATTAACTAGGTCCATAAGTTCTTAAGTGGTAGAATCTTCAGCAAACAATCACATATCCAACCCTGAAACATTATTTAAATCAAGTGTCAACTATAAAGTTGGTGAGTACATAGGTTTAGTGGAACCGATAAATAGTAGATAAAAACGTTTTGCAACTCATTGTTTATCTTGTTAAACATAACATATATATGGTTGTATCATTTATCTAAGCACAATTCAAACCTTGATTGACACGCTTGAACATAGCACAACAGCTAGGTCCGGTATGTTTGAATATAGTTACCCACTATATCCGATATGTTTGAATATAACACGCGGCTATATCCGAGTATGCAGTAATAAACACCCTAACCGGGTGGGCTGGTCAGGCACAATAGATCTATTAATATTACTGTTGGTTTTCTTTGTGTTTAAATAAATGAATGTACACCCAAGATAATTCACGATAAACAACCATATAATCCATATGTATAACACGTATAAACAATTTGATGAGTAGCATGTATAATGTTTCACCCCAAAGCATGTAAAAATGTAAAATATGGGCTATGTAACTCACCTGGCTTGAAGATGTTTTAATCCATATGTGTACATGATAAGGATGTTGAAATCTAAACACGATGAAATCCTAGCACGATGAAATCCTATGTAGATAAATATGTATTATTGTATGCTTGTATATGTGTATTCGTATTTAAATGTGTATAGGTTTATAATAACATTCCTTAAAATTATTTGTATAAAATATTGTAGTAAAATAATAATGATTTTTAGTAAAATTTAACTTCTAAAAATATATATTTAATCTTGTTAAATATTTATATTTTTAAACAAGTAGATATTATATTTATAAAAATTTCTATTTTGTTTATTTATATTATTATTATTATATATATATTTTCTTTTATGAATTAAAACTTATTTAAACGAGTTTATAAAATATAGGGTTTATTATTTATTATTTTAAAACTTTGACGGGTTAAATATGTGTAACGAGAAATTGTTTAATTGTTTCCAAAATAAACGAACGAGTCAGCCAACTCGTAATAGTTTTCATTGCATAGGGAAAATATTAAAATAAGAGAAAATGAATAAATAAAATAAAAACAGAAAAAAATGGGTTGGGCCGGAGGCCATTAGGATCGAACCCGCGACCTAGACATAACACACACACGCATAACCAGTCGGGCTACTGCCCATCGCTGGTTATGTGTGTATCGTTTAATACATAACCACATGTCCAAAACAGATCGCTGGTTCTCGGCAACCGGCAAACCGTGTCCGAGAACACTGGTTTGCCCGGTAACTCAAGGCCTGAGGTCGTGACTTCGATTGGAATAGCTTGCCTGACGATAACAGAAGGTAAAGGAACGGGTTTGAAGATTCTTACTTGGTCGCAAAGGGTCGAACGGCAGAGCTTTTAATCCGAGAATATCAAGAATGGGAATTCAAGCTTCGGGATGGAATTGGGCTCTAAGACTCTGGTCACAGCTTCACTCAGAGGGGACGAACACAATGCCGTCTTCAATTTGAAGTGAGAGTGGGTGAAAAAGGGGTGGCGAGCTCGAGCAGGTCCGGTAATGGCTATTTATAGCCGAGCTCGATCCCGATAATGAGACAAGCAATTGAGCATGTCTAGACACTCGTCTAGACGAGACGAAACTGTCGAGCCATCTTTCAAGCATGGAGGTTTCTTGTTGAGGTCGAATTCGTGGCGTGGACTTTCGGCCACAAACATGATCAGGCTTTCTGTATGTCGGGGAGACTAATTGTTCGGGGGCTTTTGTTCGCGTGAGAACGACGAGGTCAGGGAGACCATCTTCGGCTGTTGAGGTGCAGGGGACAGAGGTGTCGAGGAGTCGCCGGAAAATGCCTTGGACCGCCGGACAATGAAGAAGGTGACCGGAAATACGAATCGAGATTTGGCAACTATGGTCCCTGAAGTTTGATTATGTTTTAATTAAGTCCCTGAGATAATTACGGATGAGTCCTTGTGGTTTGATTTGTCCACATTTAGTCCCTTAACTAATTTCTGTTTTAAAACCTTGTAGTTTAATTATTTTTAAAACAGACCCTTAACTTTTATAAAAATAATTAATTAGATTTCTTTTTAACTTCAATTATATTTTATAAACTTATATTATTATTATAAATATATTTTTATAAAAGTTAATTATTATTTAGATAGATTATCATATTTATGTTATGAACCTTTTAAATTTAGATTTTTATAAAATTTTATAAGTTTAAAACTTATAAAAAATTTTAATTATTTTAAATCCATAAAATAAAAAAAAATAAAAAAAAAATGTATACTTTGTATAAAATTTAAATAGAAATACCTGCATTTCATCCAATAGAAAATGTTTACATGACATATAATATAAAAGCGTAAATCTAAAACCCGAAATGTGACAAAAACCCACATACTAATTAATCCGGCTAAACGATAACAAAAGTTGAGTATTGGAACTCGACCATGTCTGTTGGTTCGGTACTTGGTTCTTACCTGACTATATTACGCTGCGATAGGTACACTTGCCTATTGTGTATGTTTTAAGTTAACGTAATTATCATTTTAATTTATAAATTTAAAACCTGATTTTGTGAAATTAATCACTTTAAAATTATAATTATTTATATTTTTATATTTAATTCACAAAACATATCAATATGTTTAATAGTCATCCGGTAGAAGTAGCGGGGTTAACTACGGCTATGGTGTCCACCGTAGTAGTTGCGGGTTACGGCGGGTGACGACAACGGCTAAACGTTGGTGCGTGTGACTTCAATCGAAGGCAAGAAAGGGGCATGAGAGGGCTGTTAGGTATGCGATGGTGGTACGGGTATGGTGCAATGGTCGGTGGATGTGTGCGACGGTAACATGTGGTTAGAAGGTGATTGGATTGAATGTGTGTGTGTATGTGTGTGCATGCATTTAGTGTGTGTATGAGTGTGCGTACAGGGTCACTTACACTCCCATGTTCAAGACCTGATTGCAAAAAGGTGTTAAGTGGTGGCCAATGGGGTGATTTCGGTGAGCGTAGAAGCAAGGTAGCCGAGGTGTATGGCCATGGCTGTAAACGGCTGGCTGCGGCGGAGACCGTGGCGACCAATGGAAGGTGTGGTGGCTGTCACAGGTGCGCATGGAGGAAGTGACATCGATTAGGGAGGTGCACATGGTGGCCGGTGACGGCTGGAATGGTGTACCCAATGAAGAAGACGACCCAATGATCGGATAAGCGGCTAGTATAATGATTCCGGGGACGGTGTTGGACCAACGAGGAATGAGCCAAGTAGGATTGTGTGCTTTTGTGAGGGTTCGGACGAGGCTAAGATTTTGGTGGACTTCGGGTTTTGCATGGCGGATGACGTGAACGTTTTGGAACCCGATTTGAGCTTACGAATTCTTAACGAACTGAGAACAATTCATGGTGAGACAAGAACGACAAGGGAATTGCATGTCATGCATGCGTACGTAAACCCTTGAGACTAGGGTTTCGTGGAAAGAAAGGATGAGCTGGCGAGACGGCGTTGGGATTTATTTATTTATACATTATGCAACGTTTATGTAGAGCGTGTTTTGATCATGAGATCATACGTTTGAACAGGTTCAGATTCGAGCTTGTGAATGGAATGCGGAGCAGAGTCAGAGATTCAGCGTAACAGTGAGTTTCTAATCCCCATCTTTTAAACGTTTTACTGTTTTGGGGCTATCGTGCATGAGGCGTTAATATAATTAATCGTGTTAAGGGTTTCGGGTTCTAACCCATATGCTTTGAGTATAAAATGCTTATTTAAGAGTCATAGGGTTATGGTGTGTGAGCTAGAGAGATGGGTTATTAATGTGTGACGTGTTAAGGGTTGGCGAGGGAGAGTCGGGCTTAAGGTTAAATGGTTATGGTTGCATGCGGGATATGTTTTTCTACTGTCGTGTGTGAGGTGCAGGTATAGTTAATGAGTTTTGTATATGATTTGTGATATTATGTGTCGGGTTTGCCTCGTTGTCTTTATGACACAGCAAACGGGATTGTGAATCGGGTAGTCAGCAAAGGTGACATTTATTTAACATGTTAATGATGAGCTTGGGGTGTGTTGAACGCCTTGACGAGGGTGCAGTGATAAGGTATGTGTTTGCATGCGTATATATGTGTTAATTTGCATGCTACTAATGAGTTATATTTATTGTTTGTGAAATAGTGTTAATGTGACGTGTTAATGATAGCAATGTGACATGTAGAGTTAGACTGACCGTTGAGTCAGGACTTGTGACGTGACGTGTATAAGAGTCGTGTCAGTTAATTGTGAGAGCCTTGGTTAAGGCCGGGTGTGTTAATGTTTAGGGTATATTGTGTTAACCAATAGTCGAGTTAATACTTGTTCTTGGTATGAGTTAGTAGTAGTGTTCGTTGAGTCTATGTTGACGTAATGGTAAGGTTATTATTATTATTATTGGTAGTACGGGCTGAGTCTCGGGTGATAAACGGTTACGGGATGTCGTGGGATGACGGGGGATTAACTATTCGTTAATAAATTGTAATATTATTTTATAAGGACCTGAGGGTCCTGAGTGAAATAAACTAAAGAAAATGACGTGATGGTTTTTGTTCAGAACTCACTCAATGTAGCTGACTTTGTGTACGTTAGATTGTTTTGCATGTAAGTGTAGGGTTGACGTATCTTGGCTTGTAAGCGGCGTTACTCGGATTGGCGTGCAGGCATTCGTGAGGTAATCTAATAACGTTAAATAGTAATAAATGAGTTTTGAAAGACTTCCACTGTAGTTTGAATTGCAATAAATGCATTTTAATGAAAATGACCCGTTATGAGAACCAACTATAGGATGCCCGAGTTGGGGTCTTACATACTAAAGGCAGATAAGTTTCCCAAATGTTTCCAAAATCGATCACGCAAGCCCGTAGCATGTCCTATAGGGTTTGAGTAGTACGTTCTGTCTTGCCATCTATTTGATGATGGTATGATGTGCTCATATCTAGACATGTGCCTAGAGCTTTCTATAACGATTGCCAGACACGTGAAGTGAATCGAGCATCACGATCAGAGATGATTGAAATTGGACCACGTGTAGAGAGACTACTTCTTTCACGTAAATGCGAGTTAACTTCTCCATTTTATCAATCTCTTTGATTGCTAGAAAGTGAGCGGATTTGGTCAACCGATCTACAATCTCCCACATGGTGTCGCATCCGCTAGGAGTTCGGGATAGTTTAGTGATAAAGTCCATGGAAATCTGCTCCCATTTCAACATCGGGATTTCCGGTTGTTGGTGCAAACCAGAAGGTTTTTGGTATTCGACCTTGACTTTCGAGCAGGTCAGGCACTTGCTCACATAGGTGGATATATCAGCTTTCATATTCGGCCACCAATAAAGAACCTTTAGGTCATGATACATCTTATCGGAACTAGGATGAATAGAATAGTGAAATTTGTGAGATTCACCCATTACAAGATCTCTTAAGTTCCTGTACTATGGAATCCATATTCGCTCTGCGAAGTAGTGAATACCATCTGATTTAACCTCAAGTTGTTTCTCCATATCACGCGTGGATTCCAACGGTAGGTTTTCCTTTTTCAGGGCTTCGATTTGAGCATTACGGATATGATCGGGTAGTCCAGGGTGGATAGTGAGTTGTAATGCTCGAACTCGTCTAGGTTTAGTTTGTTTCCGGCTCAGGGCATCGGCTACCACGTTAGCCTTGCCCGGATGATACCTGATCGCACAATCATAGTCATTTAAAAGTTCGATCCAACGACGTTGTAGCATGTTCAACTCTTTTTGTTCGAAGATGTGCTGAAAAAATCTTGTGATCGGTGTCGATGGTGCATTTGGTATCGTACAAGTAACGTCTCCCGATTTTTAGTGCAAATACTACAACTCCCAATTCCAAATCATGGGTCGTGTAGTTCTTCTCATGAATTTTCAATTGACGGGAAGCGTATGCGATAACCTTTTCGCGTTGCATCAACACATAACCAAGGCCTTGAATAGGGGCATCACAATACACTACAAAGTCACCTGTTCCCTCTGGAAGAGATATGATGGGTGCACTATAGAGTTTCTGTTACAGCAGTTGGAACGCAGATTCTTGAGTTTCGCTCAAGTTATAGGGTTTACCCTTTTGATTTAGGGCAGTGAGGGGTTGAGCAATCTTCGAGAATCCTTCGATGAATCGGCGGTAGTAGCCAACCAATCCCAGAAATTGTCGCACCTCTGTCAGAGTCGTTGGTGCTGCCCAATTCTTGATGGCTTCTACATTAGTTAGATCGACATGTGTTCCCTTCTCGTTGACTACATGCCCTAGGAATTGGACTTCACAAATCCATAATTCGCACTTAGATAATTTGACATAAAATTGTTCCTGTTTCAATAGTTCCAGAATTAAACGCAAATGCTCCTCATCTTCTTCCCTGCTCTTAGAATAGATAAGGATGTCGTCAATGAACATGATGAAGAACTGATCAAGGTAAGGTTTACACACACGGTTCATAATATCCATGAACATCGTGGGTGCGTTGGTTAATCCGAATGGCATGACCAAAAACTCATAATGGCCGTACCAAGTTCTGAATGCATTTTTAGAGATATCCTCGTCCCGGGCTCTCAGTTAATAATAATCGGATCGAAGATCGATCTTTGAATAGAAACTTGACCCTTGAAGTTGATCAAACAGATCATCACTACGAGGTAGTGGATAACGATTCTTAATCGTCACTGTGTTCAGCTCACGGTAGTCAATACACATACGAAAAGTTTCGTCTTTCTTCTTGACGAATAGAACCGGAGCTCCCCATGGAGACGAACTAGGTATGGTGAATCCCTGTGGAGTCTTGAAAATTGAGACTGAAGCTTACCAATTGAAGATCTCAGAATGCATGGATTGATGGTTCTGAAGTTGATTCAAGAGTTTGATAACATTAGGCTAAGGGGGAGATTGTTGGGTCTAAATCGGTAGTCTAATGTTATCAAGTCAAAAAGTCGTAGTCAACGTCATCGAGTCAAAGTCAACACGAGAAGTTCGGACGACGGATTGACGTATGGAGCTCAAGTTGTAATCATCAAAGGTGTTCCGATTATATAAATATATTTTGTTTAGGCAAAATATATTTATTATTCTTGTTGATGATAGATTTAATATTTGTTTTAACTTTAGGGACTTGATTATAATTAGTCTAAATTATCATTAGGCTATAAATAGTAAAGGATGATTAGGGTTTTAGGTAGAGCATATAGCAGAGAGATTTGGGAGCTTTTATTGTATTCAAACATTTGCAAATCAATCAAAGAAATTTATCGTTAAATATTGTGTGTTCATATCTATTCTCATCTTGTTCTTCACCAAATCACTCCTTTTGATCCTACGGTATCAGAGTCATGGTGCTCAAGTTTTGGATCTGATTTGGTTGAAGTTTTGAAGAAATTCTAGAGAGAGAGGCAGAGTTCTAGTGAGAGAAAATAGATCTGGTGGTTTTTCTAGATGAAGAAAGCAGATCTGATTTGAATTATTTATCAAATCATTACATTTTTTTTATCAAATCAGCAACCAAAATACAAGAAATAGTTCATATACAACTAATTTCTAAAAGAATATTGAAAGAAAAATTTCTTTTTGAGGTGTTTCTCTCAAACATAATGGGCTTGTGTTTTTGGCAAGCTTCGGACCTTTCTCCGGCGACTCTTCGGCCGACTCTCGCTATTCCTGGCGACTCTTGAACGCAAGTTCACCCTACGGTCGACTCTTTAGTCTCCGGTGGACTCTCCGGCCGAATGTTCAGGCCGTCACTCCGGCCGACACTTCGGCCGACACTTCTATTTCAACTGAATTTTAATTCACATTTGAAGTCCAGTTAATTTTCTTTTGAAGTCCGGTGGAAAATAAAAAAATTAAAAAAAAATCTTAAGTTTATGCATATTGGTATTAGTTTGGGCCTAATATTAACTTTGAAAGTGGGTCGAGATTTTTTAAATCTAACAATTTGTTGTTGGCTAGTGATTTAAGTTCAACCCGTAACACCATTTTTGTCACTAGAGATTTAAAGGAACATTTGCTATATTTGTTTTGACCAACAACAAAAGTGATCACATTAATACTTGATTTGGATTTAGTTACGGGTATTTACGTATATCAAGATCCGGATTTAGGATATTTATGGTTTTTTTATTTCAAGTGGTTTGAGTGTAATACGGGTTGACACGGATTAAAACGGGTTGATTCAAAAATAATGCAGAAGAGATTTTAGGTGGTTCAGATTTGGTTTTGGTTAAAACGGATTGGATTTTGTGTGACCCGAACGTGGTCACTATCAATTCGAGTTGATATAAAACAATTTTTAATTGACAAGGAGTTGATATTAAGTATTTTGGACTAGCTTACGATCGGTTCAGAAGAGATTTTAGTTAATTCAAATTAGATTTTGGGAATTTCTATAGTGTGCTTGGGTTGTAACGAGAAGTTTTTGGGTGATACAGAAACTGTTTCGGCTTAAGTCAGATTTGTTACGGGTTTGATTTTGGATGTTACAAGTAGATTTTTTTTAGTGATCTGAACCGGGTTTGTTAGAATTTGTTCATCTCAAATTGCCAGGTCTTTTAGGGGAAGGAGAAAGGAAGAGGCAACGGATTATCAACTGATGAGAAGACGTTTGACGAGCTTTGGATGTAATTGATAACGTCATTTTCAGGGAGAGATTGTTGGGTCTAGTTTGATAATGATGTTAATCAATTAAAGCGATCACGAGATGTTTAGGTTTGCATATGAAAATGTGTTTGAGAGTTGCTAGCAACTCCCAGAGAGTCGCTTGGCTTGCATAAGCCGACTTTCTGAGAGTCGGTAGGTCATCGACTCTCTCATGTTTCCTATATATACCTGACCATTTTCATAGCAAACGGACCTTCTTCTCCACATATTTTTCTCTGTATTTTTCAGTTTTTCTAGCTACTGGTGAGGGTTTTTCAGTTTGTGTGTGTTCCACCACCACAGGAGAGCTCACCCGTGGTGGATGGCAGTATTAGATCGTTGTTTTCGTTCTAGGAGCTTATTGTAAACATCTTAGTGGAATAATAATCAGATTCGTTTGATCTGTTCTTGTTTTTATGCTCTTTTTCTTGCATTTCTACTGATTTCATCAATAACAGCTCATCTATAGCTGATTTGTTGATCAGATCTTCACTAGAATCATCATAGCACTAGATTCACCCCCTTAGTGGGACCTATCAATCCCTTATCTTACAACTCCTGCAGTTGTGTAGATAACTCTTGTAACTCAGTACGTGCAAGTCTATACGGTGCTCGAGTAATAGGCGCTGCTCCGGGGGCTAGATCAATTTGGAATTTGACTTGACGATGAGGTGGAAGACCATGTAGGTCTTCAGGAAATACTTCCAGAAAGTCACGCACGATTGAAATATCTTCAATATTCTTCTCTTCAGATGTTTGCTCAGCAACAAGAGCCAGAATAGCAGTATGACCTTTACGCAGGCACTTCTGCGCTTTCATGAATGATATGATGCCTACGACCGCACCACTCTTTTCGCCTTGAACGGAAAGGATTTCTCCAATAGGGAGAGGAAGGCGAACAATTTTGTCTCGACAAATGATTTCAACTTGGTTTTTAGATAACCAATCCATGCTAACAATTACGTCAAAGCTGCCAAGTGTGACTAGCATGAGGTCAATGCCAAGCTTATGACCAGCCACTCTGAGTTTACATCCTTTAAGAATGTGAGTCACTTCGATTATCTGACCGTCCGCTATCTCAATAGTCTACTTAGCTTCTAATAGAGTTGGAGTTGCTTTTAACAGATTACTAAGGGTTTTAGATATGAAACTCCGATCAACACCGGTATAAAAAAGAACGGAAGCAAAATAGTCGTTCAGAAGGAACTTACCAGTAACCACGTTATAATCATATCTTTCTTTTCCTGAGCCAATCACGAAGGCTCGTCCTTTTGCACCGTTCCCGTTGTTACCCTGATTATTACCATTGCCGTTACCGTTCCCATTCTTCTTCAATTTAGGACAATCTTTCTTGAAATGTCCTTCCTTGCTTGTAACATCCCGAAAATAGTAAATAAGTAAATAATAATACGATGGGGATTTAAACGTCATAAAGCGAAAGAAAGACGGATGGGCTTGGGCTCGACTCTAACGGGCCGAGGGAAGCCCAGGTATAAAAGGGGCAAGACAGCCCATTTGACCATTTCACCTCCATTTCACCAATTCTAGAGAGAGAAAGGGAGCCCGGGTCTAGAGAGAGAAAGTCGACGAATCGTCACGAGATTAGAGGAGCACGTTACAGCTGAGCTCGTGAGCAAAACCTCCGAATCAAAACTTCAATCCAAGTAATGATTCATACATAATCTGAGTTTTTGTTCATTTTGGGGTTTCTCGAGTTTTAGCTAAATAGATGATGTTTTTACGGATGAAACTTGATAATAAGCTTAGAAATAGCATCTAGAACAAAAACCGCATGTATTGATCAAAGAAAATTGTAAGATTGGCACGATCGGGTTTGCATGCAAGAACTTCGGATTTTGGTCCAAGAACCAGGTCCTGCGCACTTACCAAGTGCGCAGGAGGGAATCCCTGCGTACTTACCAAGTACGCAGGATGCAGACCCTGCGTACTTACCAAGTACGCAGGAGGAAGGCTCCTGCGCACTTGCCAAGTGCGCACGAGCAATTCCCTACGCACTTACTAAGTGCGCAGGCAGCAGACAGCAGGCAGCATGTTGGTTAAGTAAAGTCAGTAAGTTTAGAATGATTAAACCATTAAAGTCGGGGTTGGTTCTAATGTGTATTTAACTACCTAATCCAGATCGAAAGTGACGCTGTTGGACCTTTGTCTAGGACAACCTAGAGTAGCCCATCAGGTGAGTTCTATGTGCCCCCTTCTATGTTATGTGCAAATAATTTATAAATGTTTTGGGGCTGAGGTGTATACACTACGTGAATAAATGTAATGAATGTTAATGTGATCATACGTGGTATACAAACATATATATATACCCAAGTACAAAAATGAATTATGAACAAAGAATGAATCGTATGATTATCAAGAATGAATGAAAAGAATAACATAACGTGTAAGAATGAAATCCTGCTTTATATCTATATATATATTGCTTGCCAAGTAACAGAAAACGTTATGGACGCTTCAATGATAACGACTACTTCGGTAGACGGACGACCACTTGACTATTATGCAGCCAGAAAAAGTAAGTCTAGAAAGGTGGACTAAATAAAGGCCACTACGGTGGAGTAAGGCGCTAAATCAATATTCGGCTGTATAATTAGTTTAAGTGGGAAACGGATGCCTTATGGCAGACGGGCGAAATACGGCCTACGACGGTAGGACGGTTGTAAGATTACGGACGGACACAAGTTGCCGGACGGTTGTAAGAATGAAAAATACGGACGGACACTAGTTGCCGGACGGTTGTAAGAATAGGCGGACCATGACGATGGACCGTGGCGCTTGTCTTTGTGACATTCGTAAATAAATGACGGGTTGATCACCCATGAATGAAAAGAAAAGAAAAGAAAAGAAAAGGGTGAATGCATATATATGTAGTCACAAAGAAAGATGAAAGAAAAGCAAAAGTTATGAAAGTAAATGAGACAAATGATGTGAATATATATTTATATGTATTTGCGAAGAACGATAAAAGGAAAGCAATTCAAGTCAATGTGTATTTATATAAATGTATATATAATTATGCATACTTATAAAGAAAAGAATGTTTATACCTAATTGTATTAAACTAGAACTCACCAGCGTTAGCTGACTTTTAGTATACATTTCAGGTAAAGGAAGAAAAGGTCGTGCGATGGCGTGAAGGTTACCCGGCACGAGACTGACATCCCACTTTTGTTTTATATGTCTTGGAACAATGTTATGATTTATTTGTAAAGACTTCCGCTGTTATGATTATGTAATTGAATGATGAATGTTTTAAATTTAAGTTCAGTATTTATGACTATGTTTATGAGTAAATCCAACAAGTGAGGTTACCCGGTTTTGGGGCCTTTCAAGTTGGTATCAGAGCAATAGTTTGAGAGATTTAGACATCCCTAAATGTCTAGACTCAAACTGATTATGGGACCAACGCACGGATGTCAGTATGGGTAACCAACGCTAACGCCAGCACGGTAAGTAAGAATAAAGTTAATGCTCTTGCATAAGAATAGATACCATAACTTAGAACAAATAGATGTTAATGCCATGACTGATTTGAAGAGTTTTGAACCCGAAAAGCAATGTAAATTAGTAATCACAAACCGGTCACTGTAATTAAGAATTTACCTTGCTCGTACTGTTCCAAACTATGATCTGAAGAAATGACATTGATGTATTCCCTTTTTAACTATCAGGAAATTAAGAATTTATGGCTGGTGGAGGAAGAACAGGACGCCGAGGCGGTCGCACTGGCCGAGTAGGTAGACCTCCGTTGAACCAAAGAATAGAAGAAGAAGAAGAAGAAGAGAGTGTGCACGCAGAGCACACCGAAAGTGTGCACGAAACAGAAGTGACCCCAGTTAAGGACGACAGTCCAGGGCCTATACAGTTGGAACCTGAAGTCAGGGATGCTATTGCCCGTGAAGTTGTGCTCACTTTGAAGAAGGTATTGCCTGATCTACTATCCGAGGCAATAAAGAAAAGTAGAGAAGAGGATGAAGAAGACAAGGAAGAGAAAGTATATGATAGTGATGGGGATGAAATAAAGATAGGATCGAGCAACCGTGGGTGTACTTATAAGGGCTTTAAGGACGGAGACCCACCCAAGTTCGATGGGAGCAAGGATTCAGTGGTAACGCTTGAATGGATAGAGAGGATGAATGCTGTAATCAACATCAGCGAGTGTCGACCCGACCAAGCTGTTAAGTACGTCGCTCATTCTTTCACCAACGAAGCACTAAGTTGGTGGAGGAATATTCAGAGAACTAAGTCACCGAATGCGATAAACAGAATGACATGGGACGACTTGAAGAAGCTGGTCATCCAAAAGTTTTGTCCCCAGAATGAAATCGACCGAGTTGAGAATGAATTCCTGAACTTCAAGGCTGGCAACAAGACTCATCGCCAGTATACATCAAGATTCAATGAACTGGCTCAACTAGTACCCCATCTGGTAGAAACTGAAGACCGTTTGATCAAGTATTATGTTAAGGGGTTGCCACAGCGGGTCCGTGTCCATGTGAAAGCTAACCTACCCTCGACCTTCGAGTCGGTAGTGAATCTGAGCGGAATCGTCTACGACGACTACGCCAATGAGGACCCGGCACCTGAGACACAAAAGAGAAAGTGGGAGAACACGTCCAGAGGCACCGGAAGAGGGAACGTAACAACTGAGAGCAAGAAACCAAGGTCCAATGAATATGAAACTTGCAAGAAATGTGGAAGGCAACATCTTGGCGAGTGTCGAGTCGGCACCACCACCTGCTATAGGTGTGGAAGGGCGGGACACTATTCTCGCGACTGTTTGAGAGACACTAAATGCCAAAGCTGTGGACAATTTGGGCATCTGACAAAATACTGCAGGAAGGCCGGCCAATCTGGTTCGGGAAAGGATAAGGAGCAGGAACAACAAAAGGCAAGGACTCGCGCCTATGCCTTAACGGAGGAAGAGGCAAGGGGAAACCCTGATGTCATGTCAGGTACGTTTCTAGTAAATGATGAACATGCTGCTATTTTATTCGACTCTGGTGCTAGTAAAAGCTTTATATCAAATGCATTTAGTTGTAAACTGGATTGCACTATTAACACCATAGTAAAGGCCTTTAGCGTACAAACTGCCGTTGGTAAAAATTCGGCAGTATTCCAAGTAACAGAGGATTGCATAATAGAAATAGAGGGTCATAAGTTCCCTTCTAGATTATTCCTTCTCACCTTAGGAGGATTCGATATAGTACTGGGAATGGATTGGCTAGCTGCCAATGAAGCTCAAATCATATGTAAACGTAAGAGGATACACCTCAAAGCTCCAAGCGGCAGTCCAATTACGGTTTATGGGGATTGGAATTGCACGATGCCGAACGTCATCTCGATGATCAAGGCCGAAAGTTACATGAGGCGCGGTTGCGAAGCTTATCTGGCATATGTTATTGATGATAGAATGAAAACTAAAGAACTCAAGAATGTATCCGTGGTGTGCAACTTTCCGAAAGTATTCCCTGAGGATCTACCTGGGTTGCCACCCGATCGGGAAATAGAATTTCAGATTGACTTACTGCCAGGAGCTGAGCCCGTTGCCAAAGCCCCCTACCGATTGGCTCCGTCAGAAATGAAAGAATTGATGTCTCAACTACAGGAATTAACAGAAAAGGGATTTATTAGACCGAGCATCTCACCATGGGGCGCTCCGGTACTATTTGTAAAGAAGAAGGACGGCAGCATGCGCATGTGCATTGACTACCGCGAACTGAACAAGAGGACAGTAAAGAACAAATACCCACTGCCTAGAATAGACGACCTTTTTGACCAACTGCAAGGTGCGAGTTGGTTCTCAAAGATCGATCTTAGGTCGGGTTACCATCAGTTGAAAGTAAGAGAGGAAGACGTACCAAAGACCGCGTTTCGCACGCGTTATGGGCATTATGAATTTCTCGTGATGTCCTTCGGATTAACTAACGCACCAGCAGCGTTCATGGATTTGATGAATAGAGTGTGTCGACCCATGTTGGATCGATCGGTGATAGTTTTTATAGACGACATACTGGTATATTCGAAAAGTGAGGGTGATCATCACTGTCACCTAAGAGAAGTTCTGGAGGTGCTAGAGAAGGAAAAGTTGTACGCAAAATTCTCCAAATGCGCGTTTTGGCTTAGGGAAGTCCAATTCCTAGGTCATGTGATAAACCCAAACGGCATCATGGAAGATCCTGCAAAGATCGAGACAGTAAAGGAATGGAACATCCCAAAGACACCAACAGAGATACGAAGTTTCCTGGGTTTGGCAGGCTACTATCGAAGGTTCATTCAAGATTTCTCATGAATAGCCTCGCCACTAACTAAATTGACACGTAAGGAAGTAAAATATGAATGGGGTCAAACCCAAAACAACGCGTTTGAGGAACTTAAGGCACGATTAACTCAAGCTCCAGTCTTAACACTACCTGAAGGAAATGAAGACTTGGTAGTCTACTCTGACGCTTCGGGGCAGGGTTTAGGTTGCGTACTTATGCAACGAGGAAAGGTAATTGCTATGCCTCACGACAACTAAAGATTCACGAGGTTAACTACCCAACGCACGATCTAGAGTTAGCAGCAGTGGTTTTCGCATTGAAAATATGGAGGCACTACTTGTATGGAGTTAAATGCACCATCTACACCGATCACAAAAGCTTGAAATATTTTTTTGAACAAAAGGAACTAAACATGAGGCAAAGAAGGTGGTTAGAGCTACTGAAAGACTATGACTGTGAAATATTGTACCATCCAGGCAAGGCAAACGTAGTGGCTGACGCTTTAAGTAGAAAGGAAGAATCGACACCCATCCGGATCAAAGCGTGTCAGCTGATTATAATACCAGATTTGATGGGTGAAATAACAAAGGCACAAGATGAAGCACTGTTAGAAAGAAATGTGAAACGGGAAAGAATAGTAGGACAACAAGGGAACTTAAGTGCAAATACATACGGAGTACGAACTAGGTTTGGCCGAATGTGGATACCTAAGATTGGCGAGCTTAGGGCCAAAATACTCGATGAGGCCCATAAGTCTCGTTATTCTATCCACCCCGGGACAAACAAAATGTATCAAGACTTGAAGAAAGAGTACTGGTGGCCTGGCATGAAGAACGATGTGACTGAATACGTGAACAAGTGCTTAACGTGTTCACTAGTTAAGGCCGAGCACCAGAAACCATGTGGTAAAATGCAACCTTTACCAATACCGGAATGGAAGTGGGAGGAGATCACAATGGACTTCATTACCAAGCTACCGCGAACAGCTAAAGGCAATGACACCATTTGGGTGATCGTCGACCGCTTGACAAAGAGTGCTCACTTCTTGCCAATACGTGAGACTTCTTCGTCCGAAAAGCTAGCCGAAGTATTTATCAAAGAAATTGTGAGCAGACATGGTATGCCGCTGTCGATTGTGTCCGACAGGGATATTAGATTCACGTCAAGGTTTTGGAAAAAATTCAATGAAGCGATGGGCACTAGATTGAACATCAGCACCGCCTACCACCCCCAAACCGATGGACAATCGAAAAGGACCATTCAGACCTTGGAGGACATGCTCCGGGCCTGTATCATTGATTTCGGTGGGAGCTGGGACAGCCACCTACCATTGGCAGAATTTTCATATAACAACAGCTATCACTCAACTATTGACATGCCGCCATTTGAAATGTTGTATGGGAGGAAATGTAGGACCCCGGTTTGTTGGGGGGAAATTGGACAAAAGGATTTTGCGAGTCTCGATGTGGTCAAAGCTACTTCCGAGAAATTTGATCAGATCAAGGCTCGAATGAAAGCCGCAAAGGACAGGCAGAAATCATACGCGGACAAGAGAAGAAGGGATTTAGAGTTTCAGGTAGGGGACATGGTACTGTTAAAGGTATCACCGTGGAAAGGAATCATCCGATTCAGGAAGCGTGGCAAATTGAGTCCAAGGTTTGTCGGACCTTTCAAGATTTTAGCAAGAGTGGGTCAAGTTGCTTACAGACTCGACCTACCCGTTGAGCTTAGTGGAATACACCCTACGTTCCACGTGTCTCACTTACGTAAATGCCTAGCCGATGACACAGCTCACATACCTTACGACGAGATCGAGGTGGATAACAGCCTAAATTATGTAGAGGAACCAATAGCCATCCTTGATCGAGCTGAAAAGCGACTACGCAATAAGTCGATCCCTTTAGTCAAAATACAATGGAAGCACAGAAAAGGGTCGGAAGCTACATGGGAAAAAGAAGACGAGATGAGGGGACTATACCCTCAATTGTTTGACGTATAAACAGTTTCGAGGACGAAACCTCTTTAAGGAGGGTAGACTTGTAACATCCCGGAAATAGTAAATAAGTAAATAATAATACGATGGGGATTTAAACGTCATAAAGCGAAAGAAAGACGAATGGGCTTGTGCTCGACTCTAACGGGCCGAGGGAAGCCCATGTATAAAAGGGGCAAGACAGCCCATTTGACCATTTCACCTCCATTTCACCAATTCTAGAGAGAGAAAGGGAGCCCGGGTCTAGAGAGAGAAAGTCGACGAATCGTCACGAGATTAGAGGAGCACGTTACAGCTGAGCTCGTGAGCAAAACCTCCGAATCAAAACTTCAATCCAGGTAATGATTCATACATAATTTGAGTTTTTGTTCATTTTGGGGTTTCTCGAGTTTTAGCTAAATAGATGATGTTTTTACGGATGAAACTTGATAATAAGCTTAGAAATAGCATCTAGAACAAAAACCGCATGTATTGATCAAAGAAAATTGTAAGATTGGCACGATCGGGTTTGCATGCAAGAACTTCGGATTTTGGTCCAAGAACCAGGTCCTGCGCACTTACCAAGTGCCCAGGAGGGAATCCCTGCGTACTTACCAAGTACGCAGGATGCAGACCCTGTGTACTTACCAAGTACGCAGGAGGAAGGCTCCTGCGAACTTGCCAAGTGCGCAAGAGCAATTCCCTGCGCACTTACTAAGTGCGCAGGCAGCAGACAGCAGGTTGGTTAAGTAAAGTCAGTAAGTTTAGAATGATTAAACCATTAAAGTCGGGGTTGGGTCTAATGTGTATTTAACTACCTAATCCAGATCGAAAGTGACGCTGTTGGACCTTTGTCTAGGACAACCTAGAGTAGCCCATCAGGTGAGTTCTATGTGCCCCCTTCTATGTTATGTGCAAATAATTTATAAATGTTTTGGGGCTGAAGTGTATACACTACGTGAATAAATGTAATGAATGTTAATGTGATCATACGTGGTATACAAACATATATATATACCCAAGTACAAAAATGAATTATGAACAAAGAATGAATCGTATGATTATCAAGAATGAATGAAAAGAATAACATAATGTGTAAGAATGAAATCCTGCTTTATATCTATATATATATTGCTTGCCAAGTAACAGAAAACGTTATGGACGCTTCAATGATAACGGCTACTTCGGTAGACGGACGACCACTTGACTATTATGCAGTCAGAAAAAGTAAGTCTAGAAAGGTAGACTAAATAAAGGCCACTACGGTGGAGTAAGGCGCTAAATCAATATTCGGCTGTATAATTAGTTTAAGTGGGAAACGGATGCCTTATGGCAGACTGGCGAAATACGGCCTACGACGGTAGGACGGTTGTAAGATTACGGACGGACACAAGTTGCCGGACGGTTGTAAGAATGAAAAATACGGACGGACACTAGTTGCCGGACGGTTGTAAGAATAGGCGGACCATGACGATGGACCGTGGCGCTTGTCTTTGTGACATTCGCAAATAAATGACGGGTTGATCACCCATGAATGAAAAGAAAAGAAAAGAAAAGAAAAGGGTGAATGCATATATATGTAGTCACAAAGAAAGATGAAAGAAAAGCAAAAGTTATGAAAGTAAATGAGACAAATGATGTGAATATATATTTATATGTATTTGCGAAGAACGATAAAAGGAAAGCAATTCAAGTCAATGTGTATTTATATAAATGTATATATAATTATGCATACTTATAAAGAAAAGAATGTTTATACCTAATTGTATTAAACTAGAACTCACCAGCGTTAGCTGACTTTTAGTATACATTTCAGGTAAAGGAAGAAAAGGTCGTGCGATGGCGTGAAGGTTACCCGGCACGAGACTGACATCCCACTTTTGTTTTATATGTCTTGGAACAATGTTATGATTTATTTGTAAAGACTTCCGCTGTTATGATTATGTAATTGAATGATGAATGTTTTAAATTTAAGTTCAGTATTTATGACTATGTTTATGAGTAAATCCAACAAGTGAGGTTACCCGGTTTTGGGGCCTTTCATTGCTACACTCATAGCAACCCCTGGTAGACTCTTGTTGTTGGAATGGTTGCTTGTATTGAAGTTCACCCCTACAATCTTTCGCAGCGTGGCCCATCTTGCCACACCGCTGACGACGCTGCCTGTCACAAGTGCCATCGTGATGATACCCACACTTGTTGCACTTCGGGTATTTTCCTTTCACAAGTGCCATTGTGATGATACCCACACCGCTGGCAATACTCCTCCCTAAGCATTGTTTTAAATTCCTCCCAAGGTAGGGTATTGGCCATGTCTAGACCCAAAATATGGACTTGTGAATTCCACTTGGTGAGGGTAGGACCCTCGAGAGTACCTTATGCAAACTTGACATGATTGGCTTGTGGGCAATTGCATATGGCAAACATTGATTCGACCTTTTCAAACCATCAGAGCAAACCAACAGCTCCCTCAACTCCATTATAGGTGTGGGGCTTGCAATCCATAAAGGTCTTGAAAGTACAGGACGGTGGGTTATTGTGTTGGCCTGAATTGCAAACAATACACTATTAGAAAAATATAAGGTTCAGGAGTGATTAATTGTCTCGCTAGAGTCAACGCATGCTGAATTTACCTGCGGCATTCTGTGTAGCTTGGCTAGCTGCCACAGCCTCTGCCACACGTTCGTTGATCAGTTTCGTAAGCTCGGCGGTGGTCATACTGATGTTACCGCGTCCACGACTACGTCCAGACATGATACTTCACATTCACAAATACAGTAATGAGAAAATATGTCGCATATTAACATCATACAGTACAAGTAAACAAGGGAATCTAAACGACAACATATAATATTTCAGTAATAATAATACTTGATTAAATAAGTTGTAAACGCAACAAATTAAATCAACCAAACATCATAACTCAGAAACATTTATTGGATGGGAACAACCCTGCCCATCTAGGTTTTGTAAGACCCCGACCTGGGTATCTTACAGCTTGTTCTCATAACACGTCATCCTCTTTTAAATATAACTATTATTAATCAAATTACAGCGGAAATATTTCAAAAATTTTTAAATATTGTATAACATCGTTATCGTCATGAATTACCTCACAAATGTCTACACACCAATCCGAGTAGTACCGCTCCCAAGCCAATATACATCAACACAAAGCTCACGTGCAAAACAATCTAACGTACACACAAAGTTAGCTACGTTGAGTGAGTTCTAATAGTTTAATTTAATTAGAAGCCCACTTGTCTCAAAAGTTATTTAAACTTTACTCAAGACCCTCGGTCCTTATAAAATAGTTTCACAATTCATTAACAAATAGTTAACCCCTATTATCACACGATATCCTATAACCATTCATTACCCGAGACTCATCCCATAATAATAATAATCCCGCAGTCTCATAGACATAGATCGAATTTACTACACTAATAACTCATACTCTAGTACACATATTAACTCGACTCTTGGTTAACACAACAATTCCCCAGACATCGTCTTACTCAGCCTTAACCAAGCCTCTTACCAATTAACTAACACAACAGCTATCAACACTGCATCAAAATCCTGACACAACGGTCAATCTAACTCTACTTGCCACATTAATATCATCCACACATCACATTAATACTATCTCACGCACAATAAATATAACTCATCACTTGCATGAAAATTAACACATACTTTATCACTACACCCTCGTCAGGCGTTCGACACACCCCGAGCTCATCATTAACCTGTTAATAAATGTCACCGTTGGTGAGTTCCCAAAGGATAAGGTGACCTTGTCCTTCATAAATCCCATTTGCCGTGTCATAAGAATGACTGCGCAAACACATCACCCGTCGTGCCACAAGGACAACGACACAACTGTATAACATATAATATCGCTCTTTATTTACCCGACTCACTAACTACACATACACTCCACACACATCACAAGGATAACATATTCTACACCACTTCTAACAGTCATCACAGCCTCGTCGTGCCTTCACCGAACTGCCCTGCTCCACACGATGTTGCCGCCGTCAACGACGGTCACCAGACCACCGTCCTCACCCCTCCTTTGCGTGCTATAACGAGGATAAACCCTAAATGGGCTTCCATGCTTAACCGGACATAGATATCATCACAAAATCATAAACGTGACTGACTTTATTGCGCTGGAGCTATTGAACCACAACCGAGAGCCATCCTTCGCCGGAATCCCTCCCTTGCGTCCTCCTCTATTCCGTCGCACCACCTAGGGTCACCAATGGCCCTAGGGTTTTGCGCAAAATATGTTTGAATATTAGCTACGAGTTACGCCTTGGATCCTTCCAATTCCGAATTGCACACATTGATCCCGAACTATGTTTTTAAACAACTAACCGACTCCTTTTGGCTAACGGGTTTTCTAATTTCTGCAAACATAAGGTTTTATGTAAAATCCTTAGCGATCAAATATTTAAAAAAAGACCCCGTTACGTATTAACCTTAACTCATAACTTAAGGATTTCCGGGATGTTAAAGGTTTAGAAGGAAACGAAACAAACTAGCAGAGATAAGATAGGATACGATAAGATAAGATAAAATAAAGCAAGATTAGATAGGATAAGTTAGGATGTCAAGCGTCACTTCCAACCGAAGAAACAACTGACTCGGCATCCTCCTCGTCAGCTAGTTCAGCTTCGGGCGTCGCATCTAGTGCGTTTCCTGCTGCATTGGTGGTGTCCTGCTGCGCTTCCAACTGCGCAATCCTAGTGTGAGATACCTATAAGTTGAACTCAAGGACGTTTATGAGAGCTTCCTTCCCCTCGCATGAGGTTACCAGGTTCGCGTGATAATGATGGGTTGCAGCTAACTCTGCTGTTAGGTTCTTGATTTTCTCGTTCATCTGGTTTTCAAGCACCAATAGGCCGTTAATTTCCCCCGCAACATCCTTCATGTTCTGGAGTTCCCGGTCCATGGTAGCCACCAAGGCGGCGAAAGCGTGCTCCATAGGGTAAGTTAAGGATGGTAATGTCTGTGTAGTAGAATTAGTGGCTATGTAAAATGGAGGTGGGACTTGCTCCTCTCGGACCCATCTCCCGATCATGCTAGGGTACTGTTATCCCTCAGTTTTTACCTCTGGTATCCCGGATCCTCAGATAAGTATCGATATCCCTGATCCTTACTATGTTTCAGTGTCCTGATTAGCTGACCATTGCAACAACTAATGTTACGCGTTTGTCTTTGACTTAGTCATACATGTAACACCCATTTAACGTTATTACTAGCTGAAGATGTGAGATTACATTAACTACAACGGATATATGCTTGAAGGAAGGCTTGTAACGGTCCATTAAAGGTATTTCCCAGATATTAGCTTAGCAATTAATGTAATGAAATGCATTTATAGTAAGCAATGATCATTAAAGAAAAGGGGAGAATACGCATAACAGACACACGAAAACCTCTGTAACACTCAGTATTTAATCTAGTACTGCCCTCATTGTACTCGTTCTTAAGGTTTTATAAAAGATAACAAGGCAGTCCGACGTTTAGTCGGCTCCCGAGGTTTTATGCCAAAGATCTTGTAGGGTTAAGGACTTTCCTCGTAAACACTCATGTCATTTTATTGCTTTATATATTTTATTCATCAAGAATATTATAAGCACACTACCTCACTTAAAAAATTTTGGCTACTTGATTATTTTGTGTAATCTTTGGCCAAAACATTTTGGCACCCACCGTGAGGCAAGTGGTGCTTTTTATCTTAAAATCTTTGCTAAAATTTGTGTTTAATCACTATCTTTCAAAACCGATTTAAAAAATGTCGTCCCAATCTAAAAATGTTTCTGTTTTTGCTCCATCTTCAAGTTCTAGGTTGAACCACCCTATTCCTCCACCTCAATTCCAAAAGAGTGTTAATCAGCCGAAAAAAAACTACTTCTGCGGGTTTTTTGGGATCTATTCTCGGAGATGAAACAACAAATGGAGAAACAAGGGAAGAGTAACCAAATGTTGTTTAGGGAGCTTGAGAAGGTCAAATAATTAAAGAAACCAGTGGAAGTGATGGCCCCCATTGCAACCAAGGATCTTAGATTTCGATTATTCAGGATCCTCAGAGTCCATAAGGGGGACTTTCTTCCCATGCAGACCAGAATCACTACAGTTGGACCAACTCCGGCTGTTAGAGTTCCTACGGTCAGGATCTTAGATTTACTCTGGGATCATTTTAGAAATCCTGATATTGCTAACACATTTAATCAATTTTCGAACACTAATGAATCTATGCATGATACAGGAATCAGTCCATCCATTGCCAAGGAACTGAAGAAGTTAAGGGAGATGATCTCCAATGTATCAGGTGTAGTCCAACCTATACCGGAGATATCCTCAAGCAGTCACAGGATCTTGAGATTCGCTCCACCGATATATGATGTTGAAATCCCAAAACGCTTCCAAACTCCTAACATGAAGTTGTATGATGGAACTACGGATCCTGAGGAGCATGTCGCGCAATACAGGGAGATAACGGAGATAAACCCCATTCCCTTGGACTTCATAGAAGCTTGCCTATGAAAGGGCTTCGGCTCTACCTTAACAGGATCAGCCTTAAATGGCTATTAAATGTTGCTCCTTATTCTATCACTTCATTTGCTCACATAAGTAATCTATTTAATAATCAATTTTTTTGCACCAGAACCTTTGAAAGACTAACTAGTGATTTATACAGAGTAAGTCATAATATTGATGAATCCCTTAGGGATTATGTAAGCAAATTTTGCTGGGAATCCTTGGATATCCCGAACCTTGACATTGCTACGACAATTCAAGCTTTCAAGATGGGATTACTAAAAGACCCCCCCCCTTCTACAAAGATCTCGTAATGAATCCTTACAAGAAGTTGGACGAAGTCAGGAATCGGGCTATGAGGTTCATAAGACTTGAAGATGACGAGAAGATCTTGAAAAGGATTAATGTGCCTTCCAACTATGATTATCCCAATCGAAAATCAGAATCATCATCTTTCAAGCCTCATAGATCAAAGCCTTACTCGAGAAATGACAATCACATATTCAACATTGTGAAGGGCGATGAGGAAGAAGAAAATTATCCAAAACTGACCGACTATTGTTTTTCTGTTGATATTTCAGGACTCATGTATGCTATGCAGGATCTTGGGAACAAGGCCAGATGGCCGAGGAAAACTGACAAGGGATCCGGATAGAAGGACAAATCCAAATGGTGTGCCTATCATGAAGACTTCGGGCGCATGACTGAGGATTGTATTTCCCTTAGGAAGGAGATAAGCTATCTTCTTAGAAAGGGCCACTTGAAGAAACTCTTAGGCAGAAAGAAAGAAAATAATCAGAATCCTGAAGTTACCCCAAGATAAGCGGCATCCCCACCTAAGGATGCCAAGGATCCTCATCATGACAGATTGGAAATTACTCTATATATCGCCAATCATTTCGTACAAAAGGATCCTGATAGATGGAGGAAAGGATGCTGAGATCCCGAGTGATGAAAGTTATCACACGGCTTTTTGCATGAAGGTATCTCGTTTTATAATTTGACACAATGATTTGTATAGAAAATCTATTGCACGTCCATACTTGAGATGTTTAAAGGATCTAAAGCACAAGAAGTCTGAAAAGACATATGTTAAGGAGACTGTGATAATCACACTGGGGACAAAGCGTTATTCTCGAGAATCCTGAGGACAGGATACTACTGCCCAAAGCACCAGGAGGAAAGGTATCCATGCTGGTAATGACAGATTACTTCTCCAAATGGATAGAAGCTCAAGAATTTGTCCAAGTCAGGGAAAAATAAGTTATCTCCTTCATAAAGCGTGATATTCTGCCAAGATCCTGGAATGCTATCAATCTCAAAGTCTATTTTATGTAAGTTAGAACTTAAATTCTAACTTAAACTGGTATGACTTCTGTTCCCAATTATTTTCATTTTTTTACTCCTTCATAAAGGCACTGACTTGAGCGTTAGAGGGGTGTTAGCCTGGCTAACACCCACCTTCACCAAGGTTTCATGTTTTGCAGGAAGGATCCTCAAGGATCCTTACAGAAGATAGAGATTGGCCATTTCTTCTAAGTCTAAGGTATTCTAATATCCCTTCAAAGGTTTAAAGGCTTTCACCTTTCTAACGTGATTGGGTTTTGACACTCCGCCTGGATGCACACGATTTCTAATTGTAGTTCGAGGTGGGGCAACCGGTGCATGTAATAGTGGCTGATAATTTCATCACTGTTGGCTATATGTTGGACCTTACGAATATTATCAATGGAGTAACACAGACGTGTTATATAGCCGGGCATGACCCAAGCAGTTTAACATTGACATGTTAACCAAAGGTTAATGGTATTTACATGTCACTACGGGTATAACCCACTACGTTGGCATTAATAATTCAAGATCCTGACACTCAGGCGGATTGGGGACATCCATGAGAATCCTGAGGTACAGTTACTAATAAAACAAATTGTTTGCCAGCTATACAAAGGGGACAACTAAAAGTTATAATACTTTGAGTCTGTTTGGACTCCCTATCGTTATCTGGTATGTTTATCTACCCAACCTGATTCTCGATGAAGGTATTTACTTAAAATTGCTTATTAATTTTCAATTTTGGGTAGACTCGAAATATTTGATAACTAAGTCATGGTATGTTTGTAACTGGTATTTTTCCAAAATATTTATTAGAAACAATGTATATTTTTTTAAACCAAAGTTTAAACCTAAGATATTATTTTCAAATGTTCATAAAGGATTTGATATCCTAAAAAGATAGCTAAATCTATTTTTCCGTGTATTATAAGGCTTAACTGACTAAGGATCATTATTTTCCAAAAATATGTCAAAACATATCAAACACATGAAATTCATGGCACATAGTTATAAGTTGTTTATTAATATTAAAAGTGCAGGAATATCAAGAATTCTGGCTTCACCCAAATATTGGACCCATCCACCCGAATCCTTAACCATTAGTTAGAAAATTAAATTGTCTATCCCATGCAAGGATCCCCAAACACAAAAGTAAATTGCTTTGATTACCAACCACCACAAGCATCACAAATAAGAAACAAGTCTTAGGCCAAGGCAACACCCGAGAAAAGGACAAACCGGTGGACTGAAAGAAATCGGTAATCAAGGAAGGAAAAGGGAAAACCATCAAATATAGGAGCCATTTTACCTAGATCAACGCGCCCATCAAGCCACATCGATCAAAACTTTTTGAATTTTGAATTTTAAAGTTTTTTATAGTTGTCCAAATGACCTCCACAACTGTCAAAAACTTGGGGACAATTGGTATGCCTCAGTTTTTACCTCTGGTATCCCGGATCCTCAGATAAGTATCGGTATCCCTGATCCTTACTATGTTTCAGTATCCTGATTAACTGACCATTGTAACAATTAATGTTATGCGTTTGTCTTTGACTTGGTCATGTAGGTAACGCCCATTTGACGTTATTACTAGCTGAAGACGCGGGATTACGTTAACTACAATGGATATATGCTTGAAGGAAGGCTTGTAATGATCCATTAAATGCATTTCCAGGATATTAGCTTAGCAATTAATGTAATGAAACGTATTTATAGTAAGCACTGATCATTAGGAAGAGGGGAGAATACACACAACACACACACAAAAACCTCTGTAACACTTAGCATTTGATCTATTATTGCTCTCAATGTACTCATTCTTAAGGTTTTATAAAATATAACAAGGCAACCCGACGTTTAGTCGGCTCCCGAGGTTTTATGCCGGAGATCCTGTAGGGTTAAGGGCTTTCCTTGTAAACACTCGTGTCATTTTATTGCTTTATATATTTTATTCATCAAGAATCTTATAAGCACACTACCTCACTTACAAAGTTTGGCTACTTGATTATTTTGTGTAATTTTTGGCCAAAATAGGTACCACTCCCTACTCTATGGATAATCGTCCATCCGAATATGAAATGGCTCATCGTATGGGATGTAGTCATCTAGAGGTTCCAGCCAACACCTCATAGGCTCGGGTGAAGATAGATTAGGAATACTAAATTCCTGGTTAACTGGTGAAGTTGGCAGAGTAGACATAGCCTGTAACGTAAGGTATAAGTGACATGTTCGAGTGTCTGTGTCATGTAACTAATGCATGTGTAGTTATTGTTTTGGGTAAAAAATAACAAGGCTAATTTTGTAACCAAAAGTTTGCTTGTAAAATCAACTTAAAATAATACAAAATACATAAACAGTGACACAGTTTTTTACAAGGAAAGCCCTTGATCTTTAGGGATCCCCGACATAAAACCTTTGGAGGTGAAAATCGACACCTGCCTCGTTTCTTGAATAAATGATAAAGAATTACAAGTGTTGAGCATTAAATGATCGAACTATAAGTGTTATAGAGTTGTTTGTGAGTCTAGAAAGCTAAGTGCGTGGTGAAGATGTGCTCCTAATCGATCAATACCGCTGACTAAATATATAGATAAAACTAACTAACTATGCGAGAATCCTGTGATAGACTAATTCTTTAATTATGACCGTTGGAGGCCACTCCACGCGTCTTCAACACGTTCTCCCTGACTTCTGGAGCGATTCTTCAAGGATGGCATTGACTTCGCACATTTTACCTGCGTATTAGTCAATATAAGCGAAAGACATAACGGTTAAATATTGAGAATGCCGAAACTGAAAGGATACCGAAGTACGTTGAAGATCCAGGATCCTTAGCTGTAAAATGACCCATAACAATTGTCCCCAAATTTAGCAGCTGCCAAACACTTATCGACATCTGTAAAAATTTCAAAATTCAAACGACGAATCATGATTAATCTGCAATAGCCCTTTTACGCATATCGAGGCGTTTTAACCATTGAGGCTTGTAGGATAAAACCATCGTTACTCCTTCTCTTTCATTCCGCGTCTTAGATTTTTTATGTTAAAGCTGCAAACCCCGCGCTTCATACCCTTCTTATCTTCTTCAAGCTATAACATGTAATAAGTGGATCCTTGATCACACTGACCTTGAACTCTGTTCTTTCACCGATTCGGACATCAAACTTTTGAAATCAAACAAAGTTTTTCCTCAAAAAACCATTTTTAGGTCTTTTGATTCTAGAACAAAAGTTAATCTAATTTCTGAAACATGGGTTTGCTTCCATAACTATTCTTTTTCTTTGGGTCTGTCATATCCTTTTTGTGACACCCATAATTCCGTTATCTCGCACGAACTCGGTTAGTCCACTTAACTATGTTACAAACCTCAGGGACATATTCTGTCAATAAGTAAACTGAAACTACAATGACCAAGGTTGTAATTATCCCAAAGTCGATTCTGTTGACTTAGTAAAGTCAAAATCATGTGTTTTATGTTCTGTTGACTTTCTAAAGTCATACTCAGGTTTCTTTTGATCTAAATTAATGGAATGTAACCAAAATTTATCCAAATTCGCAACTAAATCAACCCTTAATGCAATAAACGACCATCATTGAGCAATTAACACTATCATTACGCACTGATTAAACCCAATTATGGGCATTAACCTTGTAACCGTTGACCCTCCTCGTGTGCGTATCAAATTCAGCCATCTTGATCACAATTCTCACGAATTAAATACTCTCACACCTCCATCGCATACCTCAGAAGCTTTTGCACACACAATTTCGATCTAGATGGAAGCCGTAGACTATGGAGGCCAAACTCGTCGAAGTCGGGGCTCATCCTATTCGAACACCTTCAATTCCATCACCATACTAGTAATCAAACGCATCCTTACCTTCATTTTTATCCGTTAATTGAAAGCCCTATCACACCCAGGGCTCACAACATCGAATTGATCACAATCAAGATCTAGGGTTCATCGCATAAGTAGATTAATCGAACCCTGATCTAAACTCCACCTCAATGCAATTAAGTTACATGAACAGATTCGAAATACCTTGCTTTTCAAAAGCCCTATGGTCTGGAACCATAATCTTATATGATTCAATCAATTTGAATTCAAGTTTAAACTTGGTTTTTTAGTTCTTAAACGCATAATTAAACTATCCAAAACACGATGTTTTTGCAATTAAACGAACCCTTAGATTCGAAAACTCTTGCTTGTCAAAACCCCTAATCGTTTGTAATCAATCGTAGTTGAATTCGATGGAATCGGGACTGGTTTGGTACGGCTCGCGTGAAAGGGGAAGATCACAGGACCGTCAGTGTTAAAACAATTCGAATCCGGATGCTTGTGTGATTCCCTAGCGAGCCGAGTTGGTTAAAGCAGTGTGTTGACGGGGAGGAGACCCGGGTTCGAGTCTCCTCACCCTTGTTTTTGTATATTTATTTGTTAAACAATTATTTTAAATATAAAACCCATCCCTATCTTATTATATTAATATATAAATGTGTTTTAGCCCGGGAAACCACCCGTAGGGGCGGGTTTGGTTTTGCAACCCTTATTTATTATTAAAATTCATAGAATAATATATTTATATTATTTTTATACTGTTACATCGATTAAAAATAATATACTTTATATATTATTCCCTCCATGTTATAAACATTTTTGTATACGCTTCAAAGTTATAAATAATATAAATATCTATATTATTTACCCATAAATATATTTTCAAATAAAAATAATATATTATTATTTTTACCACATAAAGGATTATCGTATCAACTTTACGAGTTTCAAAATAACATAATATTATTTTTCTAGACCATTATCTAATGGCGAAAATGCTTAAATATATTTATTATATATATATATATTTATTTGTATATGGAGTTATTCGAAGCGAATCGTATCCATCCTAATTATTTAATTTATAAATCCGTATTCCGGTGGACACGTTCGTCTACTCCTTGATCATTAGAGCGTTTTAGGACGTTCAATATTTCGTGTCGTCGTCACAAATCCTATTGTATCCCTAATTGTTATGTGTATAATTCTAGGGCATACGTAAGCCGTTGCAGGCTAACACTTGTGGTTTCAATCTCATTCTTGTGTGAATCTATCTACGCAACTCAGGTGAGTTTCACGGTCCCTTTTTACTTGTTTTCCTATTGGGGGAGAAACATTCATAAACATCATTTTATTTGTTTTCCCGTTGGGGAGAAACATGCATACAAACAAACAGTATTTTACTTGTTTCCCATTGGGAAGAAACATGCTTACGAACAGACATCCATTTACTTGTCTTCCCGCCGGGGAGAGACATACATATGAACGGACATGGATCACATAATATTTCACTACCACTTGTTTACCTAAGTGCAAACATAACATGCAAAGTCCTTACACACTCGGACCGTTAATATATGGAATATAGCGAGGAAATTTGAGTAGTAATACTGGGTTCGACAAACCCTACCCGGGTTAGTCGAGCTAACTTGATTAGAGGTCTAATGGGTGTAAATTGTCCTAAACACTTGCCGTTGTTGATGTTAGCAATGGCGGAAGGCACCCAAACACAAACAGTCAGCTTCGGTTGTGAACGCTTAGAGTAACTTGTACATTGTCTAGCTAGCAATAGGTGTGACTTACGTATGTGGATCCTGCAAACACTCAAACATTTTATTTACTTGTAAACCTGTGAACTCACCAATCTTGTGTTGACACTTTTTCATACATGTTTCTCAGGTCGATAAGGCACATTTTGCACAATTAGGACATGCATGGAGTCCTACTATCATGTCATCCTTATGCAAACATTTAAAACAATTTACTTATTTTATTAAATTAGACTTGAGCGCATTTACTTTCTTGTTTAAACGCTTCCGCATAAACTCTGAACTCTTATGATATTTCATTTATGTCCCATATAGTGTCGTTTGATGTAACTAATGACTAAGATCCTGGTTTGTCACACACCAAACAGTAAAACTCCGTTAGTGGAATTTGGGGGTGTGACAGATTGGTATCAGAGCCATTGGTTATAGAGAACTAGGATTGCACACTAGACTATAACCGCACACATGCATTAGTTACACGGCACAGACACTCATACATGATACACATAACACCCATACGTACATTACAGTGAAGGCATGTTAACACCATCCATATCACCCTCTGTTGACGAGGGACACATCATTCGCATTGCATCATCATTCCATGTGGTGACACCCGTGGAATCACTGAAACAACATCCACTCCCGTCCAATGGCAGCGAGATGGAGCCTTTGGAGTAGTCACTTACACCACCATCATTTGTCGGGTATGGTGGCCTTCTCAGGTCCATGTTATGGACGACACTCAGCTAGCACATATCTCTTTGGGAGTTGGGATCGTCGGAGGCGAGTCCCTACTGTACCCACTAGCAACAATACGCCGAGTGAAGGCAGACCATTGCACGCATTATTGCAGAATCCATTAGCACTTAGATGTCACTTTCCCGAGCCATGGGCTCGCGTATTTGGTCGATATTCTGTTGAAGATAGATTGACCACAAAGTTGAGAACGCATTGCTCATTGCATACTCAGACCCTATCCTGACTCAGTTGGAAGGACGACTACTTTACTACTTCCTGTAACTCGTATCCATGAACTACTTTCACATCTTGAAGTCGCATTTCGCGTGCATGATTCATCTACAATCCGTTGGATTGGACTCTCGTATTGTGTTTCAACTCGAGTGAATACTCGGATCAAACGATTCTCGACTACGCATCCTGATATGAGTCCTAGTTGATCAACTTATGGTAGATGACTAAGTCTTTCAAACACTTATCATATCTGACAATACTTTGTACTCAGTAGTACAAACTAAAGGTCATTATGACACAGGACAGGGAGAACTAGGGTGAGCATGCAAAGCAAATTATCTTTACGGGTGCACACGTAATAGTAATTTGAGGTGCATGTAAGTCGTGGTGAAACCTAGTGTGTGGATAAATGGTCCTAATCTGTGCTTTACAGACTTAAGTTTCCGCTGTCTATGGAAATTCCTGTAACCTACTCAACGACTAGTTGGTATCGTTAAACCTGTTCAAAAGTTGATAGACGCGACTATCAGGTTGAAGATGTTTATAGACACAATGAACTATCACCAATAGGATCCATCATTTTATCTCAACCATGTAAGAGTCTTAGTGAGATCAAGACTCTCATCTAACGTGATCACTGAAACCATCTTGACGGAAACTCTAATAAGATCTCATGGCAAGCCTATCGACTCCAAGAATGTCAGTGGAATTTGAAGAATTCTTTCCTGCTAGCACGTTATTCCTTACACTCCAGAAATAAATTCCCATTGACTCTATTACCTAATCCTATGACTAATACTTAGTCTAATTAGATTTATACCCCAGGATATCCAACTCTGTAAACGGATTTCTCTCTTCGCAAAATGATTATGTTGTTCCGATGACATTAGAAAACGGGGATTTAATCCAACCAACCACCGGTTGAACGCGACTACTTAAACATACATCCTATCCTTTATGTTATCGGAATCCGTATCTCATTAAATTTTATTTCCTACATGTGAACCTCTTCCTTTAGCCTTTGCACTGACCAATGCTTATATTATAAGCGCGGATTTCATTAGAATTCTCAGCATGACTTCACAAATTTCATGTTGGTACGGTCGTACTCCAACTCTATTTGAAGCCAAGTATACTATTGAGATAGTAGTCGGTCAAAAATCGAAACAACTCACATTCTTAGAGATGTAAACTAGGATTGGTTAGTCACAAGCTTGACAAAATCGTTCACTCTCCTCTTCCGAGTGGAGAAGCCCGTTCTGTCCAAGGCGAAAGGAGTGGTGCAGTCGTTGGCATCATATCCTTCATGAAAGCACAAAGGTGTCTTCGAAAAGGTCATACTGCTATTTTGGCTCTCGTCGCCTAGCAGCCATCAGGGGAGAAGAAGATTAACGACATCCCAATCGTACGTGACTATCCGGAAGTATTTCCTAAAGAATTTCCTGGTCTGCCACCGGATCGTTAAGTGGAATTTCAAATCGACCTAGCACCCGAAGCAGCGACGATTGCTCGGGCACCTTACAGACTTGCACCTAGTGAATTGCAGGAGCTATCCACTCAACTACAAGAGTTGTTGGGTACAGGTTCCGTCCGACCTAACTCATCACCATGGGGAGCTCCAGTCTTATTTGTCGATAAGAATGACAGGAATTTCCGCAGGTGCAACGACTATTATGAGCTGAACAAAGTGACGACCAAGAATCGTTATCCTCTACCCCACTTTGATGATCAGTTTGATCAATTCCAAGGAATCAAGCTTCTATTCCAAGATAGATCTTAGATCCGGTTACCATCAACTAAGAGTCCGAGATGAGGATATCTCTAAGACTGTCTTCAGAACTAGGTACGACCACTATGAATTCATGGTCATGCCTTTTGGATTAACCAACGCACCCATGGTGTTCATGGACCTCATGAACTGCGTGTGTAAACCCTACCTCAATCAGTTCGTCATTGTTTTCATTGATGACATCCTCATCTTTTCGAAGAACAAGGTAGTACATTAGGAATGGTATGCTCATCTACGCTTAATCCTTGGATTGCTGAAACAAGAGCAATTGTATGCCAAATTCTCTAAGTGCGAATTCTGGATTCGCGAAGATTCAACTTCTAGGACATGTAGTGAACGAGAAAGGAATACATGTCGATCCATCTAAAGTAGAAGCCATCAAGAATCAGACAACACCGATGACTCCAACAGAGGTGCGATAATTTCTAGGATTGGATGGATACTATCATCAATTCATTGAGGGAACTCAAAAGATTGCTTAACCTCTCACTACTCTAACTCAAAAAGGGTAAACCCTATAACTGGAGCGAAACTCAGGAATCCGCATTCCAACTGTTGAAACAGAGACTCTGTAGTGCACCTATCCTATCTATTCCTGAAGGAATGGATGACTTCATAGTGTATTGCAATGCCTCTATTCAAGGTCTTAGTTGTGTGTTGATGCAACACGAAAAGGTTATCTCATACGCTTCCCGTCAATTAAAAGCTTATAAGAAAAACTACACTACCCATGACCTAGAATTGGGAGCTGTAGTGTTTGCTTTGAAAATCTGGAGACATTACTTGGACGATACCAAGTGCACGACGTACACCGATCACAAGATTCTTCAACACATATTCGAACAGAAGGAGTTGAACATCCGACAATGCCGTTGGATCAAACTTTTGAACGACAATAACTGTGCTATCAAGTATCATCCGGGCAAGGCTAACGTAGTAGCCGATACCCTAAGCCGAAAAGAAACTAAGTCCAGACGAGTACGAACATTACAACTCATTATCCACCCCGGATTACCTGATCAAATCCGTAGTACTCAACTCGAAGCCCTGAAGGAAGAAAACCTATCGCTGGAAGCCACACGTGGTATGGAAAAACAACTAGAGGTCAAATCTGACGGCATTCGCTACTTCGCCGAGCGAATATGGGTTCCAGTGTTCGGAAACTTAAGGGAACTAGTCATGGATGAAGCTCATAAATCTCGTTACTCCGTTCATCCAGGTTCTGACAAGATGTACCATGACCTAAAGGTGTTGTATTGGTGGCCAAAGATGAAGGCCGATATAGCCACCTATATGAGCAAGTGCCTGGCCTGCTCAAAGGACAAAGTTGAGTACCAAAAAACCTTTTAGTTTTCTCCAGCAACTGGAAATTCCAATGCAAAAATGGTAGTAGGTTTTCATGAACTTTATCGCTATACTACCCCGAACTCCTACCGGATGCGACACCATCTGGGTAATCGTAGATCGTTTGACTAAGTCCGCTCATTTTCTAGCAATCAAAGAGACTGACAAGATGGAGAAATTAACTCGCATTTATATAAAAGAAGTGGTCTCTTGGCATGGAGTGCCAATTTCAATCATCTCTGATCGTGATGCTCAATTCACTTAACGTTTCTAGCAATCTTTGCAAAATGTTCTAGGCAAGCGGCTGGATATGAGCACGATATACCACCCTCAAACAGATGGCCAGACCAAACATATCATTCAAACCCTAGAGGACATGCTACAGGCTTGTGTGATTAATTTCGGTAACAGCTGGGAAACTCACTTGCCAATAATGGAGTTCTTCTACGATAACAGTTATCACACTAACATCAAAGCAGAACCATTCGAGGCATTTTATGGACGGAAATGCCGGTCTCCTATTTGTTTGGATGAAGTTGGGGATAGCCAACTTACGGGTCCTGAACTCGTTTTAGAAACATCAAAGAAGATCGTTCAAATTAGAAATCGTATGGCGACAGTTCGTGATTGTCAAAAGAGCTATGCAGATAAGCGTCGTAAATCGTTAGAGTCTAAATTAGGCGACATGGTCTTGTTAAAGGTCTCACCTTGGAAAGGTGTCATTCGTTTTGGGAAATGAGGCAAACTAAATCCTCGTTATGTTGGACCGTTCAAGGTAGTGAAAAGAATTGGCCCAGTAGCGTATCAACTATACCTACCGGAAGAACTTAGTAGAGAACACAACATCTTTCATGTCTCGAACTTGAAGAAATGTCTAGCAGATGAGTCACTCGCAGTTCCTCTTGAGGAACTACACATCGATGAATAGTTGCGTTTACTCGAGGAACCAGTAGAAATCATGGATAGGGAAGTTAAAACGCTTAAACGTAGTAAAATCCCTATTGTTAGAGTTCGTTGGAACTCGAAGCACGGACCGGAATGTACGTGGGAGTGTGAGGATCAGATGATCACAAATATCCTCATCTATTCAAGCGCTCCACATCAAACTCTTAAGGGACTATTCTAACTTTCGGGACAAAAATTCTTTCAACTAGGGGAAGATGTGACACCCTAGAATTATTTATTTATTTATTTAATTTTTGGGACAAAAATTCTTTCAACTAGAGAATGATGTGACACCCGACAAATTTTGGTTAACACTGTTAACTCAACCTCCGTTATCTCGCACGAACATGGTTAGTCCAGTTAACTGTGTTACCAACCTCAGGGACTTATTCTGTCAATAAGTAAACTGAAACTACAAGGACCAAGGTTGTAATTATCCTAAAGTCGATTATGTTGACTTAGTAAAGTCGATTATGTTGACTTAGTAAAGTCAAATTCATGTGTTTTATATTCTGTTGACTTTCTAAAGTCAAACTCAGGTTTCTTTTGATCCAAATTAACGGAATGTAACCGAAATTTATCCAAATTCACAACTAATTCACCCCTTTATGCAATAAAAGACCATCATTGAGCAATTGACATTATCATTACGCATGGATTAAACCCAATTATGGGCATTAACCTTGTAACCGTCTACCCTCATCGTGTGCGTATCAAATTCGGCCATCTTGATCACAATTCTCATGAATTGAACACTCTCACACCTCCGTCGTATACCTCAGAAGCTTTTGCACACACAATTTCGATCTTGATGGAAGCCGTTGACCAAGGAGGCCAAACTCATCGAAGTCGGGGCTCATCCTTTTCGAACACCTTCAATTCCATCACCATACTGGTAACAAACGCATCCTTACCTTCGTTTTTATCTGTTAATTGAAAGCCCTTTCATACCCAGGGCTCAGAACATCTAATTGATCACAATCAAGATCTAGGGTTCATCGCATAAGTAGATTAATCGAACCCTGATCTAAACTCCACCTCAATGCAATTAAGTTACATGAACAGATTCGAAATACCTTGCTTTTTAAAAGCCCTATGGTCTGGAACCATAATCTTATAAGATTCAATCAATTAGATTTCAAGTTTAAACCAGGTTTTTCGGTTCTTAAACGCATAATTAAACTATCCAAAACGTGATGTTTTTGCAATTAAACGAACCCTTAGATTCGAAAACTCTTGCTTGACAAAACCCCTAATCGTTTGTAATCAATCATAGTTGAATTTCATAGAATCGGGACTGGTTTGGTACGGATCGCGTGAAAGGGGAAGATCACAGGGACCGTCAGTGTTAAACCAATTCGAATCCGGATGCTTGTGCGATTCCCTAGCGAGCCGAGTTGGTTAAAGCAGTGTGTTGATTGTATTTTTATTTTTAAACAATTATTTTAAATATAAAACCCATCCCTATCTTATTATATTAATATATAAATGTGTTTTAGCTCGGGAAACCACCCGTAGGGGCGGGTTTGGTTTTGCAACCCTTATTTATTATTAAAATTTATAAAATAATATATTTATATTATTTTCAAACCATAACATCAATTAAAAATAATATACTTTATATATTATTCCCTCCATGTTATAAACATTTTTGTAAACGCTTCAAAGTTATAAATAATATAAATATCTATATTATTTACACATAAATATATTCTCAAATAAAAATAATATATTATTATTTTTACCACATAAAGGATTATCGTATCAACTTTACGAGTTTTAAAATAATATAATATTATTTTTCTAGACCATTATTTAATGGCGAAAACGCTTGAATATATTTATTATATATATATTTATTTGTAAATAGAGTCATTCGATGCGAATCGTATCCATCCTAATTATTTAATTTATAAATCCGTATTCCGGTGGACACGTTCGTCTACTCCTTGATCATTAGAGCATTTTAGGACGTTCAGTCTTTCGTGTCGTCGTCACAAATCCTATTGTATCCCTAATTGTTATGTGTATAATTCTAGGGCATACGTAAGACGTTGCAGGCTAACACTTGTGGTTTCAATCTCATTCTTGTGTGAATCTATCTACGCAACTCAGGTGAGTTTCACGGCCCCTTTTTACTTATTTTCCTATTGGGGGAGAAACATGCATATACACAAACATTATTTGATTTGTTTTCCCATTTGTGAGAAACATGCATACAAACAAACAATATTTTACTTGTTTCCCATTTGGAAGAAAATGCATACGAACAGACATTCGTTTACTTGTCTTCACGACGGGGAGAGACATACATATGAACGGACATGGATCACATAATATTTCACTACCACTTGTATACCTAAGTGCAAACATAACATGCAAAGTCCTTACACACTCAGACCGTTAATATATGGAGTATAGCGAGGAAATTTGAGTAGTACTACTGGGATTGACAAACCCCACCCGGGTTAGTCGCGCTAACTTGATTGGAGGTTTAACGGGTGTAATTTGTCCTAAACACTTTCCATTGTTGATGTTAGCAAAGGCGGAAGGCACCCAAACACAAACAGTCAGCTTCGGTTGCGAACACTTAGAGTAACTTGTACATTGTTTAGCTAGCAATAGGTGTGACTTACGTATGTGGATCCTGCAAACACTTAAACAGTTTATTTACTTGTAAACCTGTGAACTCACCAACCTTGTGTTGACACTTTTTTTTACATGTTTCTCTGGTCGCTAAGGCACAGGTTGCACACTTAGGACATGCATGGAGTCGTACTATCATTTATCCTTATACAAACATTTAAAACAATTTACTTGTTTTTATTAAATTAGACTTGAGCGCATTTGTTTTGCGCATTTACTTTCTTGTTTAAACGCTTCCGCATAAAATCTGAACTCATATGATATTTCATTTATGTCCCATATATTGTCGTTTGATGTAACTAATGACTAAGATCCTGGTTTGTCACACACCAAACGGTAAAACTCCGTTAGTGGAATTTGGGGGTGTGACACTTTTCCTCCACTCACTAGCGAGTTCTTCAAGATTACCCGTCTTTGCTATTCCTAAATCATGTTGATGATTTGGAGAATTTTGGCTACTCTTAAAAGACTGAATCGTTTACTCTCTAACCATTGGCGTTCCTGAGAGCGGACCCATACAATTTGAGAACCAATGACTCTTCCCGGTTCGTTCTTCAGCTTAAATCTGGGCGAACTCCTTTGATTCCAAAGGCCACCCAAAATGACATTGATTGGAAGGGGAAGTTCTTCTTAAGGAGAGACTCGATCCCTGGTGGGGAATACTTACTGCTTGAATGGGTTAAGAAGGGTAGGAAATAGCTGGGATCCCTGCAATTTCATAATATATTCGTCCTGCTAATAATGATTACTTTTTTATCCTTGTGCAGCTCCGAAATTTGCTGAGTTGGTTCCTGCAAGAAGTAATACGGACAAAAGAATTCAAGCTTTATTGGAAATACCTGTGGGGGAGAGATCCTTTCGCCTCGAGTCCACCGTTAGTCAAGCAAGCTTTGAAACCCAGTATTCTGAATGTGAGATGTCTTCAGATAAGTAATAATCAGTATTTTCATTAACATATGCCATGATACTGAACTGCTTTATTCTTATGTAGGAATCCCTAAATCAAGCTCCCAGATTACTTTGTCTGATCTTGACAGCATTCTGTCTGGGCTGTTGTGGTCAAGAAAGAAGGTCCCACACCTGCAAGTGCTAGGCCTCGTACCCCTATTCTCCGGTCCAAAGCTTCAGGAAGCAAAAAGAGGAAAACAACGGAGGTGTTGGATCTGGAGTTTTTCGAGGGATGGATTCTGCTGAGACAACCAAAAAAATTCGAGGCTTGATGAATTTGGTAAGTACCCTCTTGGTATGCCAAGGCTTATTTCAGGATCTCGAATTATTAATCTATCTAAATTTTGCAGGGTCTCGAGAAGCTTTATGCTAACTTGTCTGAAGCGGAGAGGAGTGCTTGTAAGGTCCGAATTCTTGAGGATCTTCAATCAACAATTTCAACAGCGTGTTGAACCTGGCGAACACAGACTCGACACGTGACTTGTTGGTATAATCTAAGAAGACGAGACATAATTCAACAACCAAGCGATTCGTATATTGATATGATTACTGAGTACACAATGCAGATCATTCAACAGCTCGCCTAACCGATTACAATAAACAAAACAACTATTAATACTAATCGGTTGGGCCTAGGCCTGGGCCGCATACTTCAAGTATGCGGTTGGGATCCGCATACTTCAACTATGCGCCTGGGCCTGAAGTATGCGGCCGCGTACTTTCCAAAACTTGTCTTATGTACATCCCGGTAATATCTTGATGCGTTATCCTAATAGGTTTGATCCTTACAATCTCCCCCTAGGCTAATGCATTCAAATACTCAGAGTATTTCAATGTCAGCTGAGTGATTACCGCCTCCCGTAAAAAGGCGTTGAACTAACGTCGTGGCTATCACTTTCATGAATGGGCTTAGTCTCCTTCTCATTTTCCTCTGGCTCAAACAGTCTCTGCTTGGACAGCCTCATCATATCTTCTTTCCTAAACTTCATTAAATCCATAGGATCAGCTATTGTGAATTCTATGTCAATACAGTGAATATATAGAAGACTAGTCACAGGACTGTAAGACCAGCACACCAGCTTACTCAGTGAGTTGTCCAGCAATCCCTTATGAACAAGGACGCAGTCAACCGGCTTGGGAGGAGGATAGACTTCCATTATAAGCGGCTTCTGGGTGATCCTGTGGATCATTTATTTTGAAGTCACCCTCTTTTACTAAGCTGTCTTCATTATTTTGAAGTCATTGCCACATTCTCTTCTAAGAAGTTCGACGAAGTCACATGCATCTCCAAAGTTCCCCAAGTTATAGAAGGGAACCTTGTTCAAAGTTCTGAGATCATATCTGGGCAATGATTGAAAGTCCTGCTTATCAGCAAAATACTCGACTCGCCCACTTTTCCACTTGATCAGGTAGAGATGCTTCTCACTATCGTACATCCAGCTTAGAATAAGAGAACGGTCGTTCTTGTTTGCAAGTGCGTTGGATGAAGTGACATAGTGGGTCACGACCGGAGGAAGGATATTGAACAAACTTTTCTTTCTATCTGCTCTGCCTTTGGAAGATGTCACTTCAGAAGCATCTTTAGGTTCAGCCACATGGTCAGCAGTTTCCTCCACTTGGGGAGGTGAATTACCTTCGACGAATATATCGCTGTCAATGCCGGTAATCACCTTTCCCTGAGCATCGATGTATATAGGAGAGGTAGGAATTTTTACGTCAAAGAAATCTTCAGCCTCAAAGAGATCCTCCCCTGCAAAATCATCATCCAACACAGCGGAATCCCTTTCATATGAGAACGCGGAGTCTGATTTAAGAAAATCATCCAGACCCTATTCAAAGTCAAATGAAACATCATTTTCAGACTGTTGTGCTCCCTTTTCTTCTGACACCGGAACGTAAGCGACCATTGCTCTAGACATATCTTCTTGGGAGCTTGGTCTTTGATCTTCCTGGTCTTTACTTTGATCGTTTTCATCCTTTTTGCCTTCTTTATCATCACCATCACCATCATCATCATCACCTTTATCATCATCATTGCCTCTGTGGCCAACTTGTTTCTTCCTTTTCTTTTTCTCTTTCTTTTCCTTCAATTTCTTCAACTCTTTGAGCGCAAATTTCATGTTGTCTCTTAGGCTTTGAATCTGACCACTTTGTATGTTGATGGCCGTCTTAAGAGTATCATTTTCTTTACAAAGCTTCTCAATCTTTGAATCTTTGGCTAGAGAGTCTTGTTCCATGCTGAAGACTCTTTGCTGTAGGGCTTGAGCATCTACTAGTTCAAAGGCAACTTTTTCTTTACCTTTGTCAAGCTTTACTGGAACGGTGGGTGTGAACATGGGTGTGGACTTCTTCGAGAGTTGTACAGAAGCTTTTGCTCTCTTCCTCGGAACTAGATCAACTTCATAATCATAGTCTTCATCGGAAGTATCACTCTATTGTTTAGATCGGTTGAAGAGAGGAGGTTTCCCAGCAGCCTTTCTTTTAACCAGTAAGCTTCGGTGATATTTGTTAATGGGCAGTTCTTCTTTCTCACTCTCTGTTTCTGAGGAATCAAATTCAATGCCATCTGATCCATCTTCAGACTCACGTTCCTTTTCTTCCACATTGGCCGTACTTGAACTCTGAGCCTCATCTCCCTTTTCACTGGCAACACTCTGAGTTGCAGTGTAAGAGAACATCAAGTCATCTAACTTAAGATCGGCCACATCTTCTGTATTCTCTTGATTTTCAAAATAAATTGGCCCTTCAATGTTGAAGTATAGATCAGCCTCGTGTTCATCAGCAAGTTGTACATTTGGAATCACAAGCTCATTTACAATTGGAACTTCATTTTGATTTTGAGCCTGTTGACGAACACATCTCCGTCTACGACGAGGTTGAGGTTGTTGTTGTGGGTGTGGAGGTGGTGGTGGTGGATGTTGTGGATGTGGAGGTGGTGGTGGTTGTTGTGGATGTGGAGGTGGTGGTGGTTGTTGTGGATGTGGAGGTGGTAGTGGTGGTTGTTGTGGATGTGGAGGTGGTGGTGGTGGTGGTGGTTGTGGATGTGGAGGTGGTGGTTGTTGTGGATGAGGAGGTGGTGGTGGTTGAGGTTGTTTGCCATCAATTTCTGAAAAGGCACCAAATTTCTCCAACGGTCTCAGACAGTCATAGAATCCTTGTTTATTCATTGACATGTAGGACAAAATGCTTATGTCCATCACTTTCACATGTAGCCGTCTTTGAGTCATGACCAACTCAGCATGCTCTCGATTAATTATCACCTGTAGGAATCGAGGATACATCAAGAAGACAGACTTCTTCTTTCCAGTTAAATTGCTTTTCATTTCTTCAAACACCACCCTTGAGAAATTAAAGTTCTCCCCCGTGACAAGTGCCTATACCATTGGTGTCATGTTGGCACTTAGCTCATCATAGCCTCCTTTTCTTCCCGAAATACATTGATTTACCACATGTGCCAAGTATCTCCAAAACGGTGGAAAATATCTCTTTAAAACTGAAGGTAGTTCTCCTTCATAACTCATCTGTTGGAAGGTTTCAGTCATTTGTTCAGCAGTATAACTTGTAGGGTGTTCGGGATTATCACCAAAATTCAAGCAAGTTCTTATCACAGCTTCAGTTATTACAATACGCTTTCCCGCAATTGTACCAACTATCCCTTCCACATCATTCTCTGTGACAATATATGCGGTGCTCCAGAAATCTCTGATGAAGTCTTCACATATGTCTGGATGTTGAGATAGAGCATGAAACACCCTAGACGCCCGTAATCCCATGATCATGGATCTGAACACTATAAGGTCTGGATTCTTGAGGACCTTCAATCTACGATTTCAACAGCGTGTTGAACCTGGCGGAAACAGACTCGACACGTGACTTGTAGGTATAATCTAAGAGGACGAGACACAATTCAACAATCAAACGATTCGTATATTGATATGAATACTAAATGCACAATACAATCGTTCAACAACTCGTCTGGCCTGTCTCTCTCGTCCAACCTTAATATTGTTACAAACACATCTATTTATACTAAAACAGAAAGTATTCGGTGGGCCTGGGCCTTGAAGTATGTGGCCGCATACTTCAAGTATGCTGCCCGAACCGCATACTTCAAGTATGCTGCCGGGATGGCCGCATACTTCAAGTATGCGGCCACATACTTCAAGTATGATGCCTGATCGCATACTTCAAGTATGCTGCCTGACCGCATACTTCAAGTATGCTACTGACACTGAAGGATGCTGCCATATGAAGTATGCTACTGGCCATGAAGTATGATGCCATATGAAGTATGCTACTGCATAATTTCATGCTTCTTCCAATCTTCATCTTCTGAACTTCTGAACAACTCGGTGATTCTTTTATTGCATCAGCCTATTAAATTTCTTGTCCTTAAAAACACAATGTGATTCTGTGGTGGGTCCTCCAAATAAGCCGGTTCATTATGATCCTTTACAAATTTCAAGTTTGCCATTGCCTGCAATCAACAAGTCAAGTTAGATAACGGAAACGAATTAACACATTTGAAGTATGCGGCTAAGTGGTTCAGCCACAGACTTCAAGAATAGCGCAAACTTTTATTGACCCGCAAACTTTGTTTAAAACCGCAAACTTCGTTTCAACCGCAAAGTTTGATTTTACCGCAAACTTTGATTTTAACCGCAAACTTCAACAAACAGCAAACTTTGGGAAAAAGCGAAAACTTTAGAGAAAACCGCAAACTTTTAAACACTAAAAAATCTTGAATTTTTAACATGTTTTAGATTAGATTTTCAGGTGATTCGGGGTCGCCATAAGATTGCTAACAAAACCATTGGACCAATTTCATGATTAACATCATTTTTAATGGTCAATTTTGTCAAAAACATCTACGTTCAAGCTTTGTTACGGTCAAATACTTTCACACCCTTGAAAATAAGAAATCCAATGTCAATCCTTTTACCTTGAAGTTGCCTATACTTCTTGAACACGATTATAGCAACTACTTCACACTAGGAACACAAGTAATCAGTTTTTGAGACGAAATCCAAGTATGCGGTTGAGAGTGAAATGAAGTATGCGGTTGGTGTAAACCATGAACCGCAAACTTCGAGACTATTTATAGAGTCTTTTCAAGTATGCGGCCTTTGCATTAACCAAGTATGCGGCCGTATACTTATAAGATACCGTAAACTTTTAGAGATTCTTTCCTTTGAATTGTCGGGTCAAGCAGGTACAGTCATTTTGATATTTATAAAACACAAATAAAGAAAAATAAAGATAGAAATAACTTTAACTAAGCTAAAAACACAAAATCTTTTTGTTCTTTTTAAAATAACAGACTGCCTTGAAGCAATATTTTTTAGAAAAACCCTGTTATGGGATCATATCATCATAGGGTAGACTATACTATACTTATCAGCCGCTCATTTTCTTAGATATGTCTTGGTGATTGCCAATATATTATCCTTCTAAACTCAAGCCTTTATACCTTAGTTGACAAGCAGTAGTGAATGAATTTATCATGTTTCTGGGTAAAATTTATTCAAGACTTAGTGGGTCCCACACTCATATCTCAGAAACCTGCATTTATTTTAGTGTGAATTAGATGAGTTTTTTTATGAACTGAATGGACCCCACAACTTATCGGATAAGCCTCCCCTTCCTCATGTTCTTTTGAGCACCTAAATATAACTAGATGAGCATAACTAGCACGGGTCAATGGCATGTTCAGGAAATCTCTGACAAATTTGATTACAAACATAGCACGACGGACTTACATGTTCACAAACAGTAAATGCTTAGGGTCATTGCACTACGGACTTATATGCCTTGATAAGAGATTCCTTCCCAGACCCACGTTCCCAAAGAGAAAAATATTTACAAGTATACTAATATGTACGTCTTTTGACATATCTTTTTGTATTTTCCTATATCACGACATTGACATTGCGTGTCTTTTTACTCAAATTTCTGCTTTGCAGAGTAGCTATGCACTTTTACTGAGTGTCTTTTCACCTAATGCATGTCATTTGATGTCTTTTATCTATATACATATATATACGGACTTGTATCAAGTCGGCTCGCAACCCCTTTGTGAAGGGTCTCAGCTTGTGCAATCCAGAGATAGTATGTTCATGCACAGTTCATCAATCTTTATATGTAAGTGTTCAATTATTAACAGGAAATAAATATTCTACCAATCTATGATATGTTCCCCACTATAGTAATGATATTTATGTTTAAGTGAAACACTATCATGCTATCTTTTCAGTTTTAGCAGAGCCTATCAACATATCACCCTAAGATCCTGATTGTAACACCCTAAATTGGAAAACCAATCTATAAAACATTTACGCGTAAGCATTATCCCAAGAATTTTTTTTACACCCTTCGCGTACCGCGAAGACCCAGGGCTTCCCTTTCATGTACCGCGACGGAACCCAGATAAACCTGACCGAGAGAATTGTTCTTCGCGTACCGTGAAGACCCCTCACCAAAACTTCGCGTACCGTGAAGACTCCAAATATGGCTGTCTGGCTTACAAATCTTCGCATGGCGCGAAAGACTTTCCTCCGTCTTTTACGTACCGCGAAGAAGCCCTATAAACAGAAAGTTAAGTTTTTTGACCAGCTTCAACACTTAGCCAGTTTTTCCCATTTTTCATCAAAACCACTTGAAACCAAAAACTCCCAACACTTGGGTATTTTGACCATTACTTAAACATCATATACACAATACAAAAATTCACCAAAACATCAAGTTTTGTACCAATTTACATAACAAACTAAGGATTTTCTTTTAAACCCCCAAAATACCAAAACGCGTACGAGAATCCTTCAACGCCTCGGACTTGACCTACATCAGAGCTTTTCCTACATAACCAAATGAACATTTCACCATTAGTAATGAAGATAAACATAACAAACAAGTAATTATCACTTGTTTCCACCCATTCACCCATTTGACCCGTTTGCACCCATTTGGTTAATTATGGATCATAACACTTTCATTTCTACTACAAGTTTCATTTCATTCATTTCCATCATTTCATATACATTATTGCTCTTAGGCCATAACCTCATATCTATTATGATACTTAGATCATAACCTCTCATCCATTATGGTATTTTAACCATAACCGCATATCCATTATGATTCATAGATCATAACCTCATATCCATTATGATTTTTAGATCATAACCTCATTCATACATATCCATTATAGTATTGCACTATAACTACATCCGTTCATTTCACATTTCTATTATAGTAATTCAACTATAACTACATTCATGTACATAATCGTTATAGTATTACCACTATAGCCATGTACATTAAATTACACATATCCATTATAGTTTTATTACTATAACTACATTCATACTTATCATATACTAGTTCATGTCATCATCATACATATTCAATTCGACACTGTTGGTGCATGTTTTGTAACTGTCGCTGAAATTCTATGTCGTAAGTTAGCAAAGCTGTCAAGTTCGCCTAAGGAACTTAGAGCAAAGTTGATAGGAGAACTTGTTAAATTCTATTAAGCTTGTTAGGGGTGAACTTAACAAGTTCGCCTGTGGTCTTTGTGGTTTCCCTATAAATAGAGGTTTAAATGTCAGTTTTAGTAGTCTAGATCAGAGCTTAGAGTATAGATCAGATAGATCAGAGTTGATCAGTTGTAGAACAGAAACAAAGAGAACTTGTAAACTGATATTCTGAGTGAAATACAAAGAGGATTATTTACATCGTGCTGTTTATTGAGTTACACGTTGCACGTTGATCATGGATTCTGCACGTTATCACCGTGTCATACCGCGAGTCTAGAGATCTGTCACATTCCGAACCGGGACTTACAAGTGGTATCAGAGCCTTTGCTCTTGATTAACAGCAGATTCGTGGTGTTTTCGTGTACAATCAACATCAAATATCATTGAATTTGAAGAGAATTTGAAGGATTTTTCATCATTTTCATTTCTTGATAAAAATGGAAGATTTTTGATCAATTTGAATTGATTTTGGATTAGTTTGAAGAAATTGATCCGACAGGATTGTTCCTAATCAGTTTCTACACATTCCTACGGTTCAGATTTGTTATATTCCATCATATTGATCAGAAATCATGATTTTTAGCAGAGTTGGTTCATATTGTTTTTTTCCTGAAGTTTCAACGTTTTAGGCGAACTTGATCCGTCAATTCCAGGCGAACTTAGGGAGGCGACCTTACCAAGTTCGCTCGGTGAAGTTCAGGCGAACTTAACAAGTTTGCTCAGGCAGATTCAGGCGAACTTGCTAAGTTCTCTCAGGTAGCCAAGTTCGCTAGTGATCATATTAAAAAAATAATCTTATTCAATTTTTTGAGGAGGCATTTATATACTTCTTTTTAGTCATTTATGTGAATATTGTAATTTTGAATTTTTTTCTTTCCTAAAAAGAGTTTTTTTTGGAGGGAAAATTTTTCCGTGTTCATTTACACAAATTCTCGAGATGACCAATTTTTCGAAGAGTAGAATAGATTTGTTGGAGAAACAATTCATGTTTTTCAAGTATTTGGAGGATGAAACTGTTGATGATATCGTTTCCAGATACTACCATCTTTTGAGACAGTTGGTAAAATGTGATGTTTCTTACACTAATACTAAGGTGAATGAGAAACTGTTGGATGCTCTTCCACCTAAGTTTGAGAAATACTCAGTGCTCATCAAGAAAAATGAGGATTTAACCGATATGTCTTTAGGAGAATTGATTGATACAGTTTATTCTTATGAAGAAGGTGATGTGACAAAAGTTAGTGACAAGAGTGATTCTGAAAGTGATTGTTTTTCCGAATCAAGTGATAAAGAAAGTTTTCAATCTTCTTCTTCAGAGGTAAAAGCTGAGGTTCATACTGATGCTGGTTCTGATAATATTTCTTCAGGCAGTGACTTGGGTGAGTCTGGGAGTGTTACTAAAATTGAAGAATCAATAATTCAGAATGCTGAGCCAAAATTTTCAACTAAAGAACTGCGTGATGATGGAGTTGCTGGCAAAGTTACTGAGTAAATTGCTGAGATGTTATCTAAGCAAATGCATCCATGGCTAATTCGAAACAGATACATAAGGTTGTTTCCTGTTCTAAGTGCAATGATTCAGATTTGAAAATTGTAAGATTGTGTGATGACAACACAAATCTGATCTATGACATGAAGGCAATATACTCATCAAATCAAGTTTTAAAAGAAAATGAAAAGCTTTTAAATGCAATAATTGAATCATTGAAAGTTGATATCAAGATTTTACATATAAAACTAAATGAAGAAGCTTTTCACATTGATGTGGCATATTCTGAATATGAGAAAAATATAAATGAACTTGCCCTGTCACAGAGTGAGGTCACCAAATTGTTTGGAAAGCTCAAAGGTTATAAGAATTCTAGTTTTCTGTTGGAATATTATAATGAGAAAGCTTCTGGTGAGAAAGTAGTTGGTGGTGTTGGTTTATGTCCTTCATTTGATGACAAAGCTATTGGAGGAGGTGTTGGATATTGTCCACCTTTCAATGGTAATTACACTTCTCGTACTACTGAGGTTGTGACAGATGAGGATCTGGAACCAAAAACCATCCTCAAGGTAAATCCTGTTACAGGATAGGACATGGTTTATGATGAACTCAAGCGATGATGAAACATTTGATCCAGATAAATTTGAAGGAACAGTGAAATTTGCAAGGTTAATGAACCAGTTGTGGTTAAGAAAGTCACCAGGGATCGGTGCATCTTGACTGAACCGGATGAAGATATTGAACAACCACAACCTAAACCAATTAAAAAGTTTGTGAGCAGTGGTTTTGATTTTCAAGAAAATAATAAAATTGAGAAAATTTCAACTCTTGATTTTATTAAAAATAAGGCCGATTTAGAAAAACCCAAGGTTGTTCAAGTATCTAACACTGCTTCTCAGTATGAATCGTCTACTTCAAAAAGTTTTAAGCAAGAGAAGTTTGTCCGGGTTTATAAATAATGACGAACATGTTTTCATTGCAGGGTTGTTGGCCATATCTTGATAAATTGTCTAGATAAGAATGTGGGAAAGCGTCTAGAAGATCCCAGGTTGGGAAAACCTTTTGTTAAACCATCAGCAAAGCCAGTGGTGAAATCTGTTCTTGTGAAGAAACCCGATGTTTCTAAACCTAATGTAAAAGTTTCATATGTACTAGTGAAACCAAAGTCACAAATTCAGTCAACAAAAGCTGTGAATCAAACTGAAGCGTCTAGTTCTAGAGGTTCACGAGATATGACTCCTAAAGCTCCTTACGAAAGGAAGTTTATTGATAGGAGAACTTGTTTTTCTTGTGGTGTAGTGGGTCACATTTGTGTGAATTGTCCTTCAAAGACCCAGTCTTTTGAGACATCAAATACTAGACCAGTTGTGACAAGTTCTATTAGTACAAAATCTCTTAGTTCACAATCGAAGGTTAAGCTCTCTCGCCCTCAGAGACGGAGAAGAAACAGAAGATTGAGAAAATTGTTAGAACAACAAGAGGTTTCACAATCGCATCATGTTTCAAATGAACCAGAATGTTCAAACACTTCACTTTTCAGAGAAAGGAACTTAATGAACAGAAAAGTGTTTGGAAAAGAAAAGTTTCTGTTTCTAACTCAACGGAGCAATCTCCAAAAATTGAGGAGAGATTCGACAATGAATTGCGTGAAGTCATTTATTTTGATACAGATGGACGACCCAAGACTACCATGGCTTGGGTTTCCATTTCAGACTAATGCTTCTTGTTTAATGTGCAGGATTAACCAAGAAGGACTATTAATAAAACTTGGTTTGTTAATAGTGGTTGTTCATAGCACATGACAGGTAATGACATCTGCAGGAGCAATGAGTTGTTTGATAACTGATAAGTCTTTTGATTCAACGACTTGATGCTCAAGGTGGAGATAATGTTCCACACAAATATTTTGACAATGTTGTTTTAGAAAGTGTTTGACCAAGTCCAAAAGACATCCTGAAACTTAGGATGATGATGGTGAGCATAAAGTCGTTGATGCAACCATTTGACTAGTTGAGGGGGAGTCTACAGGACAGGGGGGTACAGAATTGTGTTGGTGACAAAGGCAAAGGCATTCGATTACATTGGTTTGATTTTTTGAATTGATTGAATTGCTTAAAACCAAGTAAATAAGTAAAATGTTTTTCTTAACAATGTGTTCATGGAAGTTTTACTTTCTATCAAAAATATTTTGAAAAAGCCAAACAAATTGAAAGAGTTAAAATCGGCATTACTTGAAGTTATAAGGAGAAATGATAGTACATCAGTAGATGTTCAGTCACACATGACCTTAGTTGGACTTTATGATTGCTTATCTAATATATCTGTGATAAATGTTTTGATCAGAACTTCTTAGACTGCACAGTTTGGGAAATGTTAGCTTTATAACTGCTTATGTTGAACAAAAGTTGATGTGTGATGCTTTTATTTTAATTTGGATACTAGTATGTAGTCTGAATTGTCAATAGGCTATGAGTATCTTTCATCCACTAGTAGTGTGATACCATAATGAACTTTGTGACAATTGTGATTTGAACCCATGGTATGTCGGGTGTGTGTGTAAAATATCATTATCAGACAAAGAATATAAGATCTAAAGTACTTCATGAGACTAGTATCGGTTATGTCGTTAAATACAATTTTTCAGTTCACTTCACTGCCTATGCACCGAAAAACATGCAATGTGATGTTTAATTAGGATATGTTTCTGACAACATCTTTGTAACATATACTAGCCCTTGGATCAATATCTTGATTCCATTGAATACATCTAGATAACAGTTGGATCACGCTACCCTATGTCATTGAATCAATCGATTCCTTGATCAATCTTATGTTGAAGAATTCTATCGGTACAATCTTTCTGTTACTATGAATCATGATACTTCATCCAAACCAAGACATTTGAATCATTCGATTCTGAATCATTCTGATTCTCTACTTGATATTTTCCTGTGTTTAACGGTATAATTTCATACTGGAGATTGAAAATTATCTTGCAATGATCTTATATGTCTTGAAGATAATGCACATTTATTTTTCTGTTGGCATATTTGTGGGGTACACGTTGTATTACAAAATAAATGGTACCTTAATTCACAAGAACATGGGACAAAGATACTGATGGTCTCAAATGTTATAATATTGACAACTTAGATTGACATGTTATGTGTTGCAAATTCGTATGTAATTTATTGTAAGCATGTTAAGATCTGATCCCATCTTCTTGGAAGTTCTTCGTGTATCATTACATGTTTTTGGTTGAAGCATAAAAGATTTGATCTTATCTGATATAAAGAAAAGAAAGAAATGAAAGAATGAATCTGGATAGGATACCCATAGAATGTTTATGGATGTTTATCCAAAATGTGTGATTGATGCATTGTTTTTACTGATATGATCTTCTTATTCGTGATGTTCGACCAAAAAGATGTGATTTTGTATTTTACATTTTAGTTTGTATAGAGAAAAACCAAAAAGATTTTGTGTTTCTTGTGTTAGAAAACCAAAAAGATTTTATTTTTTCCAGCTTCCATGGAAATTTTACTTGCTGGTTACATTTGGATGTTCTTCTTTGTCATAAATGAAAATTTGCAAATAGAAGTTGACAAGGGTCCTTCTCCCAAGTTTTCTTCTAGAAAGAAAGAGAGAGTGCGCAGATGTACAAGACAAAGACTATGATCTGTTTGAGGACTGATGACAATCTTCTGAAGCTGTTGTCAAGGGGAGTCTGTTGGAACTATTTCTAGTGACAACGAGCTTGAAGATTCTATATCTTAGTCTTAGAGTCTTTGCTTGTAATGTGTTAGAATTGTAAGCAACAATTAAGGAGGAGTCTGTTGGTACATGTTTTGTAACTGTCACTGAAATTCTATGTTGTAAGTTAGCAAAGCTGTCAAGTTCGCCTAAGGAACTTAGAGCGAACTACAAGTTCGCCTAAGCTTGTTAGGGGCGAACTTGGTCTTTGTGGTTTCCCTATAAATAGAGGTTTACATGAAAGTTTTAGTAGTCTAGATGAGAGCTTAGAGTATAGATCAGATAGATCAGAGTTGATCAGTTGTAGAACAGAAACATAGAGAACTTGTAAACTGATATTCTGAGTGGAAATACAAAAAGGATTATTTACATCGTGTTTTTGATTGAGTTACACGTTGCACATTGATCATGGATTCCGCACGTTATTATCATGTCATACCACGAGTCTAGAGATCCGTCACACATCGAACCGGGACTTACACACACATAGTATGTTTACATATCACACATTTCACCCATTTATCATCAATACTAAGTAAGTGCAAGGCACTTACCTTTTGGGTTCGAGGATCCCGCACCGGCTTCTCGATTCACAATTTGATTACCTAAACATATACACCTAGTTTAGTAATATAACATACATACATAATCACGTTACAATTGAGTCCACAACCCAATTTTCATTTTCCAACCCAAACTGACCCGTTTGGGTTATCCCCATAACCAAACACCCTTTTACATTACAAACTCACCTACTTAAGTTTTCTTTCCAATACTTTGACACTAATTTCTAATTCACTAACTTTTATTAGGTCAATTTGATGTTTGTTCAAGTGTCTATCTCCACCTAAACACTTAATCTTCACTAATTCATCATTCTAGCATCATGATCCAAACACCCCCAATTTTCACCATATGAACCCTAACTTTTAAAAATCAAAATCAAAGGGTTCTAGGATGTTAATCACCACCCTTTACCTTTAGTTTAGCTAGATTATCCACAATCTAACACCAATTTATCACATGCATACACATTTTTTGGATTTCTACTAAACCCACCTACTAACACATTCAAAGGTGAAATCAATGGAAGATTACACTTACTTGATGTTTGAAGGACGATGTGCAAGCCAAAACCTTCAACAATTCAAGCTCAAAATGCATGATTTTGCTCCAACACTACTTTTCTCCTTTTTCAAGTCAAAATGGCAGATTTGCCATGTTACACTTTTGGCCCCTCAACTTTCATTTCTCCCATTTCATTCCAAAACTAGTTAAAACTAGTATAACCCCATTACTAACATGAAATCCACTTGTTTCAACTTATTTCTAAAATATTATTTTCACCATAATATTTTATAATTTATTTGAAAGCGAAACCCGGATTTTGGTTCGTTACAAATCACCTCCCCTTATTTGCGTTTCGTCCCCGAAACCCGACTTCACATAAAAAGGTTAGGATAATATTTGAGGACTTCTTACTCGGTTTTCCAAGTCATATCCGCCCCCTTCTTATGTTTTCACCTCACCAAAACTTGGCTAATCTCTTTATTCCGCAATTTCTTTATCTTTCTATCTAAGATTGCCACCGGTTCCTTAATATAATTTAATTTTTCATCCAATTCAATATCATCCAAATGAACAAAAGTGATTCATCCGATAAACATTTTTGCAAATGAGACACATGCTTTATGTACACATGGAATATGTTTTCACCTCACCAAAACTTGACTTAACTTCCCCCGTTTCCTAAACCGTATCACCCCTTTCTAAGAAGAGACATTCAAAAGCACAAAGTCTCCCACTTGAAACTCAATCGCCCGCTTCCTATTATCCGCATAGGACTTTTAGCGATCTTGAGCCGCCTTTAAGTGTGCTCTAATTTGGTTAATACTACTAATAGTTTCATTGACCACCTCTTTGCTACCAAGCCGTTGACCAATTTCACCCCAACACAAGGGTGTTCTACATTTCCTCCCATACAATGCCTCAAAAGGCGGCATACCAATACTAGAATGGTAGCTATTGTTGTATGAGAATTCCGCCAACGGTAAATGGTCATCCCAATTTCCCCCAAAATCCAAAGCACATGCTCGCAACATATCCTCGAGCATTTGAATCGTCCGCTAACTTTGACCATCCGTTTTTGGATGATAAGCGGTGCTAAGGTTCAATCTAGTCCCCATATCCTCATGGAATTTCTTCCAAAAACGAGAAGTAAATCTCGTATCACGGTCCGATATAATCGACACCGGCACACCATAGCGTGACACTATTTCCTTCACATACAATTCCGCCAATCTATCCGAAGAATACGTTTCCTTTATTGGAAGGAAATGTGCACTCTTTGTCAACCGATCTACTACTAGCCATATCGCATCATAACCCTTTCGAGTCTTAGGTAGTTTAGTGATCAAATCCATGGTATTGTTCTCCCATTTCTAAAGTGCTATTTCAAGCGGTTGAAGCTTTCCATACGGCTTTTGATGCTCCGCCTTTACCCTTAAGCATGTGAGACACCTCTACACATACTTGACTATATCACGCCTCATACCCGGCCACAAAAAATGACACCTCAAGTCATAAAACATCTTTGTGCCCCCGGATGGATAGAATATTAGGATTTATGCGCCTCAACTAAAATAGTTGTCAAAACATTTGACAACCTAGGAATCCAAATTCTATTAAAGCATGTCTTTAATCCCGAGCTATTTTCCCCAAGCTAGTCAACATAAGCAACCATCCTTTCGTTCTCCAAATCACCACCAAGTGTTAACACTTGTGCCTCCCGTATTTCATCTTTAAGAGATGATGAAATTGTCATTTTAAATGACTTCACCTTGATAGGTGTATGGCTCGTCTTCCGACTAAGCGCATCCGCCACCACATTTGCTTTACCCGGATGGTAAAGTATCTCACAATCATAATATTTAACCAATTCAAGCCACCGCATTTGCCTCATGTTAAGGTCCTTTTGGTCAAACAAGTACTTGAGACTTTTGTGATCCGTGTAAATCGTACACTTAGCCCCATTCAAATAATGCCTCCAAATCTTGAGCGCGAAAACCACTGCCGCAAGCTCTAAATCATGGGTAGGGTAATTCACCTCATGAGTCTTCAATTTCCTAGATGCATAGGCAATCACTTTCCCCGTTTCCATCAGAACACAACCCAACCCCGAATGCGAGTCATCCGAATACACCACAAAATCTTCGGTCCCGTCCGGCAAGGATAAGATAGGCGCCTTAGTCAACTTTTCTTTCAAGAGTTGAAAGGCATTCTTGCTCGGGACGCATACAAACTTTGTCTCCTTACATGTTAACTTCGTCATCGGCAAGGCAATCCGAGAGAAGTTTTCAATAAACCGCCGATGTAACATCCCAAAAATGAGAAATAAAGATAACGAGTGCAAGCGGGACGAATGGTACGAGCGGACAAAGGTGCGCGGGCCGGGGTTGGGCTGAGTTGGTCGTGAGGTGGGCTCGGGAAGGGGAGGCCCCTCCCATAAATACCCCACACTTGTACACACTTCTCTAATTTTGCATCTTTAGAGAGAGAAACCGTAGACAGAGAAAGTTGACGGATCGACACGAGATTGAAGGAAAACGTTACTACTGAACTCGTGAGCAGGACCTCCGAATCAGATTCTCGATTCATGTAACAACTCGAGCTAGATTTGAGATTTTTGGTTATGTTGGGTTTTGGGTAAAAAGGTAACGTTTTTACAGATGAAACTTGAAAATAAGCTTAGGTCTAGCATCTAGAAGGGAAACCGAACATTTTGTGCAAAGAAAGTTGGGATATTGGCATGATCAGATTCGCATGCAAGAACTTCGGGTTTTTTGTGGAAGATGACTGCCCGACAGGCGAACTTATCAAGTTCGCCTGGCAAGGTTGGGGCGAACTTATCAAGTTCGCTTGACAAGTTCGCTTAAGTCATCAAGGGGGGCGAACTTGGTTATGTTTGCCTGGTTATGTTCGCCTGGCAGGGTTGGGGCGAACTTATCAAGTTCGCTTGACATGTTCGCTTAAGTCATCAAGGGGGCGAACTTGGTTATGTTCGCCTTGTTATGTTCTCCTTTTCAAGTTAAGCGAACTTAGGACAAGTTCGCCTAGACTATGGGCTGCGAACTTAGCCTTAAGTTCGCCTAGATCAGACTGCGTAAAAGTGTGTAGGTTAGATTAGGTCTGATGTATGTGTAATTAACCAATTTAGATCGTGTGTGGCGCTCGTTGGACCGTGGTTAGGACAGAACTGAGACTAGCTTATCAGGTGAGTTCTAGAGCCCTACTTTTATATGTTTTGAACTATGTTTTGGGCTGGTGTGCATGCTTACACGATAATGTTTTATGAAATGATGTTTATAAAAGGAAAGTTGAAATGTATTTATGAAACGTGTTGCCAAATGTGGTTTACGAAATGTTTACAAATGAAATGCTATTTAATAAAACGTGCGAATCCTTTAACTGAAAAGAAGTAAAGGTTTTATGGAAGTCATGAAATAAATGAATCTGCCATGAGTTCATTCAGGGGCAAGGGAATGTATGCATGTATGGGCCTTACCTTTATAGGGGCCTTTGTGACTGGCCAACGGCTGTACAACTGGGTAAAAAGGGGTGACGACAGGCACCAATGGGGGATTACCGGGATCCCTAATGAAATACCATTCTCCGTGAGGGAATAATATTTACGGTGGTACGAGCTATCCTTTGGGACGCCGTACTTGAAATGGTTAATGTAGGTGCGTGTGCTCTATGGAACACCTTACTCAAGGTCAGTGCGTGTACCCTATGAGGTACCGTGCGGTAATGAGGAATTGACGGTTATGAAAAGGCGCAGATTCGGTTTATTGTTGACTTATGGTTAATGTTATGTTATTGCATGCTTTATGTACGCTTTCATTAAATAAATGAATGTAATGTTTTTGATAAATGGTTTTGTGAAAGTTTTATGTAAACGTAGAACTCAATGCACATTCAGGTTAAGGCAGGTTATGAGGTTGGGCTGTGATGCTTGGGTAGCGATGAAGAGTTACCCGGCTGCTTATGAAGACTGGCATCATGTTACGTTTTGATTTCGTTATGTTATGTTTAGACAATGTTTACGCTTCCGTATGTTGAACAATGTAATGGTTATGTTTTAATGAAGTATTTTCCGCTGCGTTATTTGAAATTCAAGTTTAAGAACTGTTTCTGAATGAGTAAATCCAATAAGTGAGGCCTCCCGGGTTTGGGGCCTTACAGCCGATAATAACCCGCCAACCCCAAGAAACTTCTAATCTCTGAAGGCATCTTCGGTGACGACCAATCTTCTACCGCCACTATCTTGGATATGCCGACTGTAATCCCCTTATCATTCACTACATCACCCAAGAACTGGATCTCACGTAACCAAAATGCACACTTTGAGAATTTAGCATAAAGCTTCAAGAATTTCACAAAGATGAAAGGCATGATCACTTTCACTCCGTGAATAGATGAGAAGGTCATCGATGAACACAATCACTGAACGGTCGAGGAACGGCCTACACACCCGGTTCATAAGATCCATGAAAACCGCGGGTGTGTTGGTTAAACCGAAAGGCATAACCGTGAACTCATAATAACCGTATCGAGTGCGAAAAGTTGTCTTATGGACGTCTTCTTCCTTCACTTTCAACTGATGGTACCCATACCTCAAATCAATCTTAGGGAACCATGACGCCCCTTGCAATTGATCAAAGAGGTCGTCAATCTGAGGTAAAAGGTACCTATTCTTCGCCGTCAACTTATTCAACTCGCGATAATCCATACACATCTTCATGCTTCCGTCCTTCTTTTTAACGAAGAGAACGGGTGCACCCCAAGGCGAGACACTAGGGCGTATGAAACCTTTTTCTAGAAGATCTTGCAATTGCGCCATTAACTTTTTCATTTCCGGCGGTGCCAACCTATAAGGTGCTTTAGCTACCGGCTTGGCACTCGAAATCAAGTCAATCCCAAATTCCACCTCCCTTTCCGATGGTACTCGCGGTAACTCGTCTGGAAACACATCTACAAATTGGTTCACAACCGGAACTTCACGAATATCTTTCACCCTTTCTACCACATCCGCAACATGAGCCATGTATGCATTGCACCCACGTACCATGTACTTTGTTGCCTTCACATAAGAACACATCTTAACCTTACCTTTCTTTTCACCTACTATGTATATGGACTCACCCGAAGGGGAATCGAGTTGTACCACCTTAGGTCTACATAGAATATTCGCTTTGTTCCTTGATAACCAATCTATACCCACTATTACATCAAAGTCTCCCATTGGCATTGGAATTAAGTCAATAAGGAACGTTTCACCCCCCGCCCTTAACTTGCAATTCCTATAAACATCAAATACTAGGAAACTCTTATCATTTGCCGCTTCGATTTCTAAGGGTTCATCTAACTTGCTACTTAGAAATGAAGAATGCTTAACAAATTTCAAAGACACAAATGAACGACTAGCCCCGAATAAAAAAAGAACTAGTGCAGGTAAAGAGTTAATCTTGAATGTACATGACACCACCTCCGAGTTGGTCTTTGCTTCTTCCGTCGAGATGTGGAAGGCTCTACCTTTTGGCCTTGGTATATCTGCCTTCTTCTCACTTCCACCTTGCTTCAAATCGGGATAATCCGCCCTATTGTGCCCGGGCTTGTAGCAGTTATAGCATATCCGAATTTGGTTTGTACATTGACTAGCCATATGCTCCGGCTTCCCACATTTATAACAATTCAGAGTCCCTTTCCTACATTCCCCGAAGTGCTCCTTTCCACAAACTTTGGAGCCTCGAGGAGAGAACCTGCCAAAAGGCTTCTTACTAGGGCTCCCGCCCTTTATCTTCTTCAGGACTTGATCCACAATCTCTCTTTTCCTCTTCTCCCCTCTAGCTTCTTGCCTCCTCAACTCAACTTACCTTTCCCGACACCTGTTTATCAAATCCACAAGTGTGGTAAAAGAGGATGGAGATATGCTATCTCTGAACTCCACCGTTAGCATAGCATAGAACCTGTCAATCTTCGCCTTCTTAGTCGACACCACGTCCGGACAGAACTTGGCGCGATCAAAGAAGGCCCCAGCCAATGCATCTATTGACTCATTTGTTTGCCTCATGAGGAGGAACTCCTCAGTTATCCTGTCCATTGCGGCCTGAGGGAAATGATATTTTTGAAAGGTTGTTTTAAACTCCTCCCAAGTTATGGAGCTTTCGGAGATTCAACAACCATTATTTTGCCCCCCAGTCAACAAAGGCACACTAAACATAACCCTATCCTCGGGCTTACACTTAGTCACCTCAAAGTTAGACTCCATATCCACCACCCACCTATGGATAAGTATCGGGTCCACTTGCCCATCATATTATTTGGGCTTGATCACCATGAACTCCTTAAGAGTACACCCTTGTGGTACCCTCTTTTTTTCCTTCAATACATCCTCTAAAGTGAGATTAATAGCCCTCTCATTTCTTCCATCAACAAGCTTGTGGCTTGCTCGAAGGCCTTAGCCACTTCTTCCTTAATCATTTCTTGGATTCTTGAATCCAATGGTTCATTATTAGCTTCTTCTGCCGTCTATAAACTGAGAAAATGAACCAAAAACACCTGAATCCCTTTTGCAATAGCAGGAACACCTTGATTAGCCACTTGCTGGTTGGTTCAGGTTGGTGGGTTGTCTTGACCTGCAAGTGCCTTGGCTATACAAACATTGACCGTATGGCCATATTTCCTACAGTGGGTGCAAAGGCGGCAGGGAATGTTATGGAGGTGGTGATAATTGCATGTGGCACAGAGTGGGTAGATCCCAACATATGGCTTCTTGACCGGTGCTTGAGCCATGGGAGCAACTTGGTTAACAGGGATATCAGGAGTGACCACAGCATATTTCTTAGCCTTTCTTTTCTTATTATTGTGGTAGGGTTCAGTTTTGGCTTCTTTGATGTATGCAGGAGGAGCTGCGGTGTCGGGAACTTTTTTGGTGACTTTTCTAGTCAGAATCCCTGCTTTCACATGGTTGTCGGTCAAAGTAGTAGATAACCGGATAGCATCTTTGAGTGTTGCAGGATTTCTCCCTAAGATAGTATCCTGAATCTGCCAAGGAAATCCACCAATGCACTTCTCAATGCAGCGGGATAAAGGTGTGACCATATGGGGCACAAGGAGACTCAACTCATGGAACCGAGTTGTATAAGTGGGTGTCCTAAAGTTGTAGTCTAGGTTAAGGGTGTCTAATAACCTAGTTCCCTATAACCAAGGCTCTGATACCAATCTGTCACACCCCAACCGACGGCGGAATACGTCGGGGCGGGACATGTAGATTGTTCATGAGCACAAGGTTGACTAGATTGCATTATTTTAATCATCAAATTTCAATTCAAACAAATCAAACATGACCAAATTCAAACAAGTACGTAAATGAAATACATAATATTCTTTATTTAAATTTAACTAAGTCCAAAGCCTATGTGTAGCATGTCTTGATCAAACTCACACATTAGCACCTGAAACATGAATAAAATAAAGTCAACTAAAAAGTTGGTGAGCAACAGGTTTATACATAGTTAGTATATATAGATGTGAATAAACAAATCCTCACATAACATGATAAAATAAGGTATTTATGGGGAGCAACTATTGTGTAACCAAAGTACAATCAAACCTTTGTAACTAGCATGCAAATTGTGTTGTGGGTAACAATCACCCCAATCTGGGTGGGTTTGTCAGACTCAATAGATCTATCATTGTTAATCGTCGGCTTGAATAGTTAATGATTGCACATAAATTGCACAAAAACAGTTAACACACCTAGTACTCAAACATAAAGCTCAAATTTGCACACATGAATGTAAAGAGGATTTGTGTTTGTGTAGTTTGTGTAAATGTAAACAATTGTATGTATAGAGTTCATGTTTCACCACAGAAAGGGTAAAAGTGTGAAAAGGGGCTATGTAATACTCACTTGAATCAAGGTTGTTTCTAGCACGAGAGTCTAGATACCAAAGTGATCCTTGAAATCTCACAACGTTAACCTAGTGTGTAAAGTATATTGAATTAAAGGGTGTACAAAAGTCTATGTCACATTATAGGATTAGATTGGATGTGTATACAAAGAGTTGTGTTATAGTATGTAAAGGGGTGTGGTGATTATGGTTTATAATTGAAAGGGGTGTTGTATAAAATGAAAGATGTGAAATGAATAGTTTTTAAAATAATTGGATTAGGATTTGAGTTCGAATAACTAAATAAATCAAATAATTGTTATTTATTTATTTATTAGAAAATTAGTATAGAAATTATATTTATTTAAATATAATTTAAATAAATAATATTTTTATTTATTTATAAAAGTATATGAATATATTTTGGTATATAAGAGTTAAAATAATTTAAAACTCTAAGCGTATTTGTAATTGTAAATAATATATAAATTCATTCCCTTATTTATTATTTAAAAAGGGTATAAAATATAGTTTAACTTTTTTATAAAACCTTATAACTTTTATTCTCAGGAAGTATTTTATTTATATAATAGCTTGACACAATATTTATAAAATTAGATAATTAATCTCTTTGTTTAATTATATATAAAAAAATGAAGTAATAAAAACTAAATTCGTAATAAAATGAGTTCAGGTTAAAAACTGTAAACTTTTGTCTCATTCTGTTCAAAATAATGTAGGGATTATAAAAATAATTTTTATAAAATTTTTGAGGCTTTTAAAACAGTTTAAAAAAAATAATAAACAGCCCACAGGGACTCGAACCTGGGTCTGTGTGGTGTGGCTTGAATGAACATACCACTCGACCGGGAGGCGGGTTCCGTTACTGGATTGGTTCTAAGTGGGTTTAAACCCATTATTAAAAGGTCCGGATTTTGCTTAAATGAGGCGCAAAAGAAAAACAGGCCGGTCGTCATGCGGGCCGTGGGTTTCGAACCCACACCACCGGGTCCGATGGTGCATGGTCTTAACCAGTCGGACCGGGTGGCTCGCTGATTATAACTGAAACAAAATAATTTAAATACGAAATGTAAATTCATCAAATCCCCAAATCAGAAACGCAAGAACACGACATGAACTTAAGTCGCAATTGAATTCGATGCATAATATGAACGCGAATTGATAAGGGGCTAATGATCTGGACTCGATTACGATTCTAACAATCTAAAACTTACTCCTGGTGGTTGGGCAACGAGTGCAGACGGCTACACGATTTCCTCGACTGATCTTGGTGATCGACAGGCGTCTAGAGGTGAAATGCGGATTGATCAAAGGTTGGGAGAGTTTGTGTGAAGTTATACACGCGTGAGAGAGAGATTAAATCCGTTTAATTTCGCTCGTAATGGGTGATTTGATTTTGATTTGACCGAATTAGCCGCGGACAATCGTTTACGCATTAATTCATCGATTCGGGAAGGAATTTGGTCCTGATAATGGTCTAGGTTCACACGTGATTGATCTGAGAGTGATTTGCGGGATTGAGATGCGTCAATTTCATGCATTGAATAGTGATTTGATATGGTTTTGACTATCCAAAGTCAAATTTGTTTGAATCCTTAATCGCCCGCTTAATTGATCGAATTGGCTTGCTGATTACGCCTGGATTTGATCGATTTTTGCTTTTGTAACCATAAGGAGCCCAATTAATCACGAATTCGGTTGATGGCAGCCTTGGATTGTCTAGGATTGGGCTACTTTGACTTTTAAAAGTCAACTGAGTCAAAAGGGTCAAAATTGGAAGGTGTGGGTTCAATTAGAATGGTTAAGGGTTCAAACCAAAGTGAAATTCTTTATTAATTGTATCTAACTATGGATAATTGTATATATGTGTGCATGTACTTGTGTGATATATATATATATAAATATACATACATCTATATATATATATATATAGTGTTTTAATAATGTATACAAGTGTAAAAATTTGTTAATTTGCTTTGAACTTAGGGTTTAATTGTTTGTACGAATAAGGTAACCGTTGCACTAGAATTGGATTTCAAACATGATTAATTTACTAGAATAAAGACATGAAAATCAGAAATGTTACATTTTTTTTCCTTCAATACATCCTCTAAAGTGAGCTTAATAGCCCTTCTCATTTCTTCCATCAACAAGCGTGTGGCTTGCTCTAAGGCCTTAGCCACTTCTTCCTTAATCATTTCTTGGATTCTTGGATCCAATGGTTCATTATTAGCTTTTTCTCCCATCTCTAAACGGAGAAAATGAACCAAAAACACCTGAATCCCATTTTACTTTCAATACCCTAGGTATCCATTACACGTTCACTATTATATGTATTAAGTATATATATATACCTACCTATATACATACATACATACATATATAATCACCTTCACCTAATCCTTGCAAATGTTCATTGTTATATGGTTATCATAAAGTCTCTTGCACATTTCGTCTTATTAAACATATTGGCCAGACATGTTTAATAATACGCCATGCACAATTGTAATTATCATCTCCATATAACAAGTCTCAAAACAATTTTCGGCACACATAACACCTTGACAACATTCAATCATACATATATACATACACCATATATATATTACCTCTTTATCAAAACATTACTAACCTTTCATTTTCGCAAGCTCTAAGTCTTAGTCAAGTCCTTCATGGATTCTTATATAATTTTACCCCATATCAAGAGCATCCGGTTTGAGTTTGGTGCCACCACACAAAATCCTTCAAACCATTGCTCTGATACCAAGTTGTAACGCCTTAAATTGGAAAACCAATTTATAAAACATTTACACACGCAGAAGAATTATCCCAAGAAATTTTTTATTTTTATTTTTTATTTTTTTAAATTTTTTTTACATCCTTCGCGTACAGCGAAGACCAGGCTTCCCTTTCGCGTACCGCGAGGGAACCCTAGATAAACCTGACCAAGAGAATGGTTCTTCGCGTACCGCGAAGAACCCTCACCAAAACTTTGCTTACCGTGAAGACCCCAAATATGGCTGTCTGGCATACAAATATTCGCGTGGCGCGAAAGACTTCTCCCCGTCTTTAGCGTACCGCGAAATAGCCCTCTAAACAGAAAGTTAAGTTTTTTGTCCAACTTCAACACTTCGCCAATTTTTCTCATTTTTCACCAAAATCACTTGACACCAAAAACTCCCAACACTTGGGTATTTTGGCCATTACTTAAACATCATATACACAATACCAAAATTCACCAAAACATCAAGTTTTGTACCAATTTACATAACAAACTAAGGATTTTATTTTAAAACCCCAAAATACCAAAACGCGTACGAGAATCCTTCAACGCCTCGGACTTGACCTTCATCGGAGCTTTTCCTACATAACCACATGAAAATTTCACAATTAGTAATGAAGATAAGCATAACAAACAAGTATTTATCACTTGTTTCCACCCATTCACCCATTTGACCCGTTTGACCCGTTTGCACCTATTTGGTCAATTATGGATCATAATACTTGCATTTCTACTACAAGTTTCATTTTATTCATTTAACATTCATTTCCATCATTTCATATACATTATGGCTCTTTGGCCACAACCTCATATCCATTATGATACTTAGATCATAACCACTTATCCATTATGGTAATTTAACCATAACCACATATCCATTATGATTCATAGATCATAACCTCATATCCATTATGATTATTAGATCATAACCTCATTCATACATATCCATTATAGTATTTCCCTATAACTACATTCGTTCGTTTCACATTTTCATTATAGTAATTCAACTATAACTACATTCATGTACATAACCGTTATAGTATTACCACTATAACCATATACATTCAATTACACATATCCATTATAGTTTTATTACTATAACTACATTCATACTTATCACATACTAGTTCATGTCATCATCATACATATTAAATTCCACACATAGTATGCATACATATCACACATTTCACCCATTTATCATCAATACTATGTAAGTGTAAGGCACTTACCTTTTGGGTTAGAGGATCCCGCACCGTCTTCTCGATTCACAATTTGATTACCTAAACATATACACCTAGTTTAGTAATCTAACATACATACATAATCACATTACAATTGTGTCCACATGTAACATTTCTGATTTTCATCATGTAATCGTTTGATTTCAATAAACAAACACATTTCAGTTTCGATTCGTGTACAAACAAACTACGATGCAGTTACATATACAAACTATTCTATTACAATAACAAATTAAACAAAAACACCATTATCTCACAAGCCCCGAGGACCAAAACTGACAAAACTCAAAAACTACAAAACTAGGCAAGCACGGTCGCGCCTAGGACTAGGCACGGTCGCGCCTGCAGACCTAAGCACGGTCGCGCCTAAAGTAGGCACGGTCGCGCTGATGAACCCACTTGACTCTGCAGAAGTCAAATCATACCATACCTGATGAATTCACGAAATTTAAAATGGAGAAAAGCCGGTCTTCGCGCGTCAGACCATACTCCACTAAATTCCGTCTGAAACACGCATCAAATGTCGTCCAATTTGCACAATTTTTTTAATCCCATTCACACCACAACCGAGTCTCTCGAATTCGTGGATATAAAGCAACTTGCACGATTTCTACGCCTACATATAAGCCCACTCAGTCTCCCAAAACTCTCGTTCGACGCTCAAACAGTCTCTGGAGTCCAATCGATCGCCAAGAAGCTCGACTCTTTGACCCGTAGCCGACTGCATTAAATTGCCCATTGTTAACGAGTAAGTAACACTTCCTTAGCTTCGTATCTACCCCTAGGATGAAAGCCCTATACTAAATCGTAGTTATATCACACAATCAATTCGATTTTGAACCAAAGAGCCGAAAACTAAACTTTTACTCAAACTACCACTTAAACACGATATAAATACAATCAAACTATGTAGATACATTCGCAAGCACCTAATCTATGAAAGCCCTAAGAATACAGAAGCATTTATTATAAGAATCGATCGAATTGTGTCTGAAAAAGACCCGACACGGTCACGCTCATACCCGTATCCTAAGCCGCATATCCTCCTTAACTGCTTCTATGTCATCATCGCCATAACTTGTGGAAAAACTCATACTCGTAGACATTAGTCTATCAAAAATATTTTTATATACCCGTTAAGGTTTTAGACTCTGTTAATTATTAAAGGACATGTGCAATCTGGAAGGGTGACACCTGTATTCTGGGTTTTCTGTCTAGGAAAGCATTTCATATAAATCCCAATCAACCGAGGGTTCCGTATGCTTTCCTGGGAATTCCCGGGATGAGTGTTTACCTATAGGCTAAAGCACGTATCCTTGAAAATTATATAAGTCTAATTAACCTTAATATGTCATTGTGTTTAAGTAGAAATGTGATTACTTGAAAACAATCCGAACTATGAAATAAATATGTTATTATTCCTCCTATCCTAAATTTCAACGGATTTTTATAAATTCCCGCAACACTTTTGTATCATTCTCTTTTTATAGAATGCCTCCTCGTCGTAACATCAACCGCAACAACACCGACAACGCCAACAATAGCACCAACACCAATACCGGCAATGCCAACAACAACAATAATACCGACCTTGCTGCTCTCCTCACTCAGCTAGTAACTCAACTAACTCAAGCCAATAACAACAACAATGGGAACGCCAGTGGTAGTGCTAATACTAGTGGTGGCGGTGGTGCCAACCCGCCACAATGTACCTTCAAGCATTTCAACTCTTGCAATCCCCTGAAATTTTATGGTACCGAAGGAGCCACGGGACTCCTTCAATGGTTCGAAAATATTGAGGGCACCTTCCTCAATAGTGACTGTCCGGACAATCTGCGTGTTCGCCATGCCACTAGTGTCTTTCAAAAACGGGCACTAACCTGGTGGAATGGGGAAAAGAGAACAAGGGGAGTAGAAGTAGCAATGGCTCTGCCATGGGATGAGCTGAAAAGGATCATGACCGAGGAATTCTGTCCTCGAAATGAGATGAAGAAACTGGAAGCGGAATTTTGGGATCTTACCCAAGATAGCGGTGAAAGCTTGGCGTACACCAACCGTTTTCACGAACTGAGCATGCTGGTACCTCACATGGTTACACCTTTGTCTAGGTGTATTGAAAAATATATCGGTGGCCTACCGAGACAAATCCAGGACACTGTCCTGGGAAGAAATCCTGCAAACCTAGAAGATGCTATTCGTCTAGCTGTCACACTGACCGATAATCACGTTAAAGCAGGTACTCTTACCAAAAAGGGGGCCAAGAAAGTTTCTGACACCACAACTCCTCCTACTCATGTCAAAGAAGTTCAAAACGAACAGTATCGAAACACCAGGAAAAGAAAGGCGAAAATTTTTGCAGTAGTCACTCCGGCCGCCCCAATTAATCAAGTTGCACCCTTGGCTCAAAATCCAGCCAAGAAAGCTTATGGAGGTACCTACCCACTCTGCAACAACTGCAACTATCATCACCCACAAACTATCCCATGTCGCATTTGCAATCATTGTGGGAAACTTGGCCATACGGCCAATATCTGCCGACAAAAGGCACTTACTACTCAAGCCAACCCGGTTAATCAACCCGGAGCTAATCAAGTGGTTCCAATCAATGCAAATGGACGGGCTTGCTTTGAATGTGGCAACCCGAACCACTTCCGGAACCAATGTCCAAAACTTGTGAACAATAATCAGGGCGGAGCTCGTGGACGTGCTTTCAACATCAACGCCAATGAAGCTAAAGCCAACGATCATGTGGTCAACGGTACGTTTCTTGTAAATAAACAATTTACATCTATACTATTTGATACCGGAGCCGATAAGAGTTTTGTGTCACTTAACTTTGAACCTTTACTTGCAAAAACACGATCCAAACTCGAGAAAACCTTCACCGTTGAAGTAGCGGATGGAAACTCCATCACTATTGACTCCATCATTCATGACTGCTCACTAGAACTCAATGGTCACACGTTTCCAGTCAACCTTATACCAATGCCGTTGGGAAGCTTTGACGTCATCATCGGCATGGATTGGTTATCTAAAAACCATGCCGAGGTCATGTGCTTTGAAAAGTACATCCGAGTACCTCTTCCACCGGGAGACATATTGAAAGTCTTTGGCGAGAAACCTTGCAAAGGACTCAAACTGATGTCATGCATAACTGCCTAGAAATACATTCGAAAAAAGTGCATGGTTTTCCTAGCTCATGTGATTCAAAAAGAAGACAAGGAGAGAAGAATAGAAGATATTCCCATCATTCGGGAGTTTCCCGAAGTCTTTCCCGACTTACCCGGTCTTCCACCTGTTCGGGAAGTAAAGTTTCGAATCGATCTTATACCCGGAGCAAACCCTGTGGCTAAAGCTCCATACCGGCTTGCACCTTCCGAATTGCAAGAACTTGCAAGCCAACTTCAAGAACTCGCTGACAAAGGTTTCATACGGCCAAGTCATTCACCGTGGGGTGCACCGGTCTTGTTTGTTAAAAAGAAGGATGGTTCATTCCGCATGTGTATTGACTATCGAGAGCTCAACAAGCTTACAATCAAAAACCGCTACCCGTTACCTAGGATTGACGACCTCTTCGATCAACTCCAAGGTTCTACTTGTTTCTCGAAGATTGATCTTCGATCTGGTTATCACCAACTGCGTGTCCGAGAAGTAGATATTCCAAAGACCGCCTTCTGAATAAGATATGGTCATTACGAGTTCACGGTTATGCCTTTTGGGTTGACCAATGCACCTGCTGTCTTTATGGATCTCATGAACCGCATGTGCAAACCATACCTTGACAAATTCGTGATCGTTTTCATCGATGACATCTTGATCTATTCCAAGACTGAGGAAGAACATGAACAGCACCTTAGACTGATTTTGGATCTCCTGAGAACCGAACAATTATACGCCAAGTTATCCAAATGTGAATTTTGGCTAAAGGAGGTTCAATTTTTGGGTCATGTTGTCAATAAAAAGGGAATACATGTCGACCCTGCCAAGATCGAAGCTGTCAAGAATTGGAGTGCTCCTCAAACCCCTACCGAGGTTCGTTCGTTCCTTGGTTTAGCGGGTTATTACCGAAGATTCATTTCCAATTTCTCCAAGATTGCTGTTCCCCTCACCGCCTTGACACATAAAGGTAAACCTTATGAATGGGGGCCGAAACAAGAAGAAGCTTTCCAAACTCTTAAACAGAAGTTATGTGATGCTCCTATTCTGACTCTTCCCGAAGGAAACGATGACCTAGTCGTCTACTGTGATGCCTCTAACCTAGACCTTGGTTGTGTTCTCATGCAACGAGGCAAGGTAATCGCTTATGCATCGAGGCAACTCAAGATCCATGAAAAGAACTATACGACGCACGATCTAGAGCTAGGTGCAGTCATATTTGCCTTGAAGATTTGGAGACATTATCTATATGGCACGAAATGTGTGGTATTTACCGACCACAAAAGCCTCCAACACATCTTCAATCAAAAAGAACTCAACATGAGGCAACGACGTTGGGTTGAACTACTCAACGACTACGATTGCGAGATTCGTTATCATCCCGGCAAGGCTAATGTTGTAGCCGATGCGCTGAGCCGTAAAGAACGCGTCATGCTCCAAAGTGTCAAGATTCATTCCGACATTCAAACCCGTATTCTAGCAGCTCAACACGTCTCGATTACCGAGGGCAATATGTATGAGGAAATGTCGTGCGGTGCTGAATTCCAACTAGAAACTAAAAACAATGGCTTGCTTTATTTCTTGGATCGTATTTGGGTTCCCAATCGCAATGATCTCCGGGAATTCCTCATGACTGAAGCACACAAGTCTCGGTATTCTATTCATCCCGGTGCGGATAAAATGTATCACAATCTTCGACCACAATATTGGTGGCCTGGTATGAAGAAAGACATTGCACTCTATGTTGCAAAATATCTAACCTGCTCTAAAGTCAAGGCCGAACATCAACGTCCTTCCGGTTTACTTGAACAACCGGAAATCCTCGTGTGGAAATGGGAAAATCTAGCCATGGACTTCATTACTAAACTCCCCCGTACTTCAAACGGCTATGATAGCATTTGGGTAATCATTGACCGTCTCACAAAGTCCGCACACTTCCTGCCCATCCGTGAAGACTATCGGGTTGAGAAATTGGCCCGAATCTATATTAATGAAATTGTGAGTCGACACGGTATACCTTTGAACATAATCTCCGACAGAGATGCTCGTTTCACTTCCAAATTTTGGCAATCTCTGCAAAAGGCACTTGGCACACGATTGGATTTAAGCACAGCCTACCATCCCCAAACTGATGGCCAGACTGAACGAACAATCCAAACCCTCGAAGACATGCTGAGAGCCTGTGTCATAGACTTTGGTGGCAATTGGGATTCACACTTGACACTTATTGAATTCTCCTACAATAACAGCTACCACACCAGCATCAACATGGCTCCATTCGAAGCTCTTTATGGTCGCAAATGCCGTTCTCCCATCTGTTGGAACGAGATTGGTGAAGCACAAATCACCAGTCCCGAGTTAATTCAGGAAACATCCGACAAAATCCTTCAAATCCGTGACAACATCCGAGTAGTGAGAAGTCGACAAAAGAGCTATGCCGACAAGCGACGAAAACCCTTGGAATTCCAAGTGGGTGACCTTGTGCTTCTCAAAGTATCCCCTTGGAAGGGTGTGATCCGCTTTGGAAAGAAAGGCAAGCTAGCACCTCGTTACGTAGGCCCGTTCAAGATCCATGAAAGAATCGGGAAAGTGGCTTACAAACTTGAGCTACCTCCAGCACTCAACAATGTTCATCCAACCTTCCACGTGTCCAACCTGAAGAAATGTCTTGCTGATGAGAACCTCCACATACCTCTTGACGACGTGCGCATTGATGAAACGATGCATTTCGTTGAGAAACCAGTGGAAATCATGGATCGTGAAATCAAGCAACTCAAGCGCAGCCGCATCCCTATAGTCAAAGTCCGTTGGGATTCAAAACGCGGTCCTGAGTTTACTTGGGAACGTGAAGACCAAATGAAACTCAAGTATCCTCACCTATTCCCCAATTCTGCAACCTCAACTAGTTGAATTTCGGGACGAAATCCCCTCAACAAGGGGAGACTGTAACATTTCTGATTTTCATCATGTAATCGTTTGATTTCAATAAACAAACACATTTCAGTTTCGATTCGTGTACAAACAAACTACGATGCAGTTACATATACAAACTATTCTATTACAATAACAAATTAAACAAAAACACCATTATCTCACAAGCCCCGAGGACCAAAACTGATAAAACTCAAAAACTACAAAACTAGGCAAGCACGGTCGCGCCTAGGACTAGGCACGGTCGCGCCTGCAGACCAAAACACGGTCGCGCCTAAAGTAGGCACGGTCGCGCTGATGAACCCACTTGACTCTGCAGAAGTCAAATCATACCATACCTGCTGAATTCGCGAAATTTAAAATGGAGAAAAGCCGGTCTTCGCGCGTCAGACCATACTCCACTAAATTCCGTCTGAAACATGCATCAAATGTCGTCCAATTTGCACAATTTTTTTAATCCCATTCACACCACAACCGAGTCTCTCGAATTCGTGGATATAAAGAAACTTGCATGATTTCTACGCCTTCATATAAGCCCACTCAGTCTCCCAAAACTCTCGTTCGACGCTCAAACAGTCTCTGGAGTCCAATCGATCGCCAAGAAACTCAACTCTTTGACCCGTAGCCGACTGCATTAAATTGCCCATTGTTAACGAGTAAGTAACACTTCCTTAGCTTCGTATCTACCCCTAGGATGAAAGCCCTATACTAAATCGTAGTTATATCACACAATCAATTCGATTTTGAACCAAAGAGCCGAAAACTAAACTTTTACTCAAACTACCACTTAAACACGATATAAATACAATCAAACTATGTAGATACATTCGCAAGCACCTAATCTATGAAAGCCCTAAGAATACAGAAGCATTTATTATAAGAATCGATCGAATTGTGTCTGAAAAAGACCCGACACGGTCACGCTCATCACTGAGCGCGGTCGTGCCTGACCAAGCACAATCGTGCCCCAGGTGTGGCCCGGTCGTGCTTACCGAGCAAACAAGTCTTGATCAAAAACAAACACTAGACGCGGTCGTGCCAGATACGAGCACGGTCGTGCTCTATGTCCAGAACCTATGAAGTACCTTCTGACTCGACCACGGGCGCGTTTCAGACCACCACGGTCACGCCCGGCAACGAGCGCGGTTGTGCCCTACTTGAGCATGGTCGTGCTCCTTGACCAGAATCAATTATTTTTCTGTTTTAAAGTCTATTTAACATATTTTAGCAAAAAATTTCAAAATGTAATTATAAAAGTTACGTTATAAAATCCCAAGACCCGGGAATCATTTATAAACCAAATCTTTGATTTAGAAATTTAAAACGATTAATTCCCGATAGTTTCAAAACCGATGAAATCATGAGTTTATATAATCATTTTTATAAAACTATTTATACAAATATATATTTTGATTTAAACAAATATCGTTTATTTAAATATATATATATATATATATATATATATATATATATATATATCGCTACTAATTTATTATTCCAAAACCAACCCTAAACACACAAACCACCAACGAACCCACTTTGGACACAAAATAACACAAACAGTGACGTGTTATACCCTCATTCGATAGGTCAAATGTAGCGACCTACAACACGCTTGGTATTTTTGTTGATCTGTGCAAACTACACGCTCCAACACAAGTGAGTTACATAGCCCCTCTTTTACTCTATTTACAAACTTTTGGGGTGGAACATGCGTTGGATTTACTATGTTTACAAACTACACAATATACAATTCCACCCTACAATCATGTGTTACAATTTTGAGCTTTGTGCTTGAGTACTAGGTGTGTAGACCAACACGCAGTTTGCTATTCACGTGCAATCATTAACTATTTTATAGCCTACAGTAAACAGTGATAGATCTATTGAGTCTGACAAACCCACCCAGGTAGGGTGACTGTTACAGCCAACGCGCGTTTGTTTTGCATGCTAGTTACAAAGGTTTGATTGTACTACCAGGTCACACGATGGTATCTCTCCATAAATGCCTTAATTGCCATGTTTGTATGAATTGTATGCACACGACACTATATTCTATTACATGACACGAAAACCTATGTATTCTCACCAACTTTTTAGTTGACTTTGTTTTTAACCATGTTTCAGGTGACGATGTTTGAAGTATTACAAGCCGCTACATATAGGATTTGGACCTAGCAATTAATCTAAACTATTTATATTTTATAATCGCTACATTTGGTTCTTGTATGGTATGAACTTGCTACGTGTAATGAAAATGAATGTTTAAATTATTCAAACTTTAGCAACCATGAGCTATGAACAGTCTGCACAGCTTCACGCCCCGACGTTTTCCGCCGTCGGTTGGGGTGTGACACCACAACCCAATTTTCATTTTCCAACCCAAACTGACCCGTTTCGGTTATCCCCATAACCAAACACCCTTTTTCATTACAAACTCACCTATTTGAGTTTTCTTTCCAATACTTTGACACTAATTTCTAATTCACTAACTTTTATTAGGTCAATTTGGTGTTTGTTCAAGTGTCTATCACCACCTAAACACTTAATCTTCGCTAATTCATCATTCTAGCATCATGATCCAAACACCCCCAATTTTGACCATATGAACCCTAATTTTAGTTTAGCTAGATTATCCACAATCTAACACCAATTTATCACATGCACACACAATTTTTGGATTTCTACTAAACCCACCTACTACCACATTCAAAGTTGAAATCAATGGAAGATTACACTTACTTGATGTTAGAAGGATGATGTGCAAGCCGAGACCTTCACCAATTCAAGCTCAAAATGCACGATTTTGCTCCAACACCACTTTTCTCCTTTTCTCTCTTGAGATGAACGACCCTAAACACACAAATGAGCTTAATTTTGACTTTTTCTAGTCAAAATGGCAGATTTTCCATGTTACACTTTTGGCCCCTCAACTTTCATTTCACTCATTTCATTCCAAAACTAGTTAAAACTAGTATAACCCCATTACTGTCACACCCCGACCGATGGCGGAATCATCGGGGCAGGACATGTAGACTGTTCATAGCACATGGTTGACTAAATTGAAATATATTAAAGTCAAATTTCCATTACAAATAATCCAAGTACAAACCAAATTCTAACAAAGAAACATAGAACAACTCATAAAATTCTTGATTTAAATTGCTAAGTCCAAATCCTATATTGAGCACGTCTTGAATCATTCTCACATATTAGGGCCTGAAACATGAATAAAATAAAGTCAACTAAAAAGTTGGTGGGCATAACATAGTTGTATATAGATAGCATATAGTTGAAAACAAATCCTTTACAAAACATGATAAAATAAGGCATTTATAGGGAGCAGCTATTGTGTAATCAAGTACAACCAAACCTTTGTAACTAGTATGCAAATTGTGTTGTCGATATCGATCACCTCCATTGGGTGGGTTTGTCAGACTTAGTAGATCTATCATTGAAAACCGTCGGCTTGTATAGTTAATGATTGCACATAAGTTTTCACAAAGATTAGCACAACCGTCGGCTTGTGTTGTTTGTGTAAATGTAAATGTGTAATGTGTATAAAGTTCATGTTCCACCCCAAAAGTGTAAAAGAGTAAAAAGGGGTTGTGAATACTCACTTGGTATGGAAGTGTAGCTAACAAAGAGTATAGATAAAATAAGAATCCTTGATACGCACGAGTTAACCTAGATAATAATGTATATTGAATCAAATATGTGCACAAAGTTTAGTCTAAAAATGAAGGTTGAATTTGTGTATAAAACTATTGATTTGTATTTAAAAGTATTGATTAACATATATAAAGTTTGAAGTAAATATTTTTGAAACATTTTGATTAAGGTTGGGAATTGAATAGTAAAAAAGAATATTTATAAAATCATTGATTATGAAAATAAAGTATGTGTTAAATGTGATTTAATAAATAAATAAATGTTTTTATTTAAAATGAAGAATAAATAAATAATCTTTATTTATTTATTTATAAAGTAAGTAACTTACAAATAAAATATTTTAAATGAAAAGTTTAATAACAACTTTAATTTTATAAACTTTTAATTAAATGATTTTCCATTTATTTCAAAATTAATTATTTGATCTTTTCAAATACCTTTTTATAAAACTAACTATTTTTATTTAAAAACTTAATCTGGAATTTTTACAGATTAAAATAAAACAACAAAAATTCTGATCGAAGATTCTGACCTAGACACGACCGTGCCTAGGAAGGACACGACCGTGCTCGAACCACGGGCGCGACCGGGTTTGATCAAACAGAGGCCAACTTGGATAATTCACGAGGCACGACCGTGCCTTAGCTCGGCACGGTCGTGTCTATGATTCTTAGACACAACAGAGATTAGCCCAGAGGGCATGACTAGGTCTGGACAGGAGGACACGACCGCGCTGCTAGTCGGCACGACCGCGCTACATGAGGCACGGCCGCGCTAGATGATTAGCGCGACCGTGTCTCTTCCAAATCAGACACGAATTGAACAAATCTTGTATTTATAGCGTTGGAACTGATAGGGCTTTTGATTACTGAGTCGTTACGAGTCTATTCATATAAATTAATTGTATGTAACTCGTGTTTAAGAGTGGAATCGATTAAATCATTTTTATTAAAATAATAGTTCTGATTCGGGATGATTTACATATTGTAAGCCCAAATTGGTAAAGGGCTTTCGATATAGAGACTAATTAAATGAAATAAATGGCTTCAATTACCCTGAATAACCGAGAATCGATATAGGACGGTAGAAGGAGGTTCCGGCGACGGCAAGATTTCTTCCCGGCGTCTTCTGCTGCGATTTCCGTCTGATCCAACCTCTTCAGAAAACTTAGAGATGCTTGGAGGATTGAGTTCCTTGATTAATTGATAGCAACAGGATCGAAAAGAATGATTCGAGGCTTGGGAGAAATATTGGGCGGTTTCTTGAGAGGAAAACGAAATTAGATTGATAAAAATTGTAATGGACTGAGATATTTTCTTTGTCAAAGAAAATAAAACGTAATCGGTTTCGAATTTCAAACCATCGAGCGTTTTGAAACTGCATTTACGTTTCGACTGTTACGCAGGCGCGACCGTGCCAAGATAGGCGCGACTGTGTTTAGGCACCGGGTGCGATCGTTCCAGGACCAGTCGCGCGATCGTGCCGAGGCACTTGGCGCGACCGTGCCAGGACGAAGCACGACCGTGCTAATTAGGGTTTCTTGATAAATTTTCAACTTTAGTCCTTGACTTTTCAGGTTTGATAAGTTTGAATTAAATAGTTTCTGGCATAGTGTTTAAATGTATATAATTGCGTAAAACTTGCGAATTTGTATTGAATCATTGCGTTTAGTTTACGGTAAGAAAAATAATAAGAAAGTGCACGAGTATTGAATTCGAAATTGCATTACATTGAATTGAATTATGAATACTAAAAATCAGAAATGTTACAGTCTCCCCATGTTGAGAGAATTTCGTCCCGAAATTTAGCTAGAGGAAACAACAGTATCAATAAAAAGATGAGGGTACTTGAGCTTCATTTGGTCTTCTCGTTCCCAAGTGAACTCAGGACAACGCTTAGATTCCCAACAAACTTTGACAATAGGAATGCGACTTCGCTTGAGTTGTTTGACTTCACGATCCATAATTTCCACCGGCTTCTCAACGAAGTGCATCGTTTCATCAATGCGCACGTCGTTAAGCGGTATATGGAGATTTTCATCTGCGAGACACTTCTTCAGATTAGATACATGAAATGTAGGATTCACATTTCCAAGAGATAGAGGTAACTCGAGCTTGTAAGCCACTTTCCCAATCCTTTCAAGGATTTTGAATGGACCAACATAACGAGGTGCTAACTTGCCTTTCTTTCCAAACCGGATCACGCCCTTCCATGGAGACACCTTTAGAAGAACAAGGTCACCGACTTGGAATTCCAAGGGTTTTCGACGTTTGTCGGCATAACTCTTTTGCCGACTCCTCGCTACTCGAATATTGTCACGGATTTGAATAATCTTGTCGGATGTCTCTTGAATTAACTCGGGACCGGTGATTTGTGCTTCACCAATCTCGTTCCAACAGATAGGAGAACGACACTTGCGACCATAGAGAGCTTCGAATGGAGCCATGTTAATACTTGTGTGGTACCTATTGTTGTAAGAAAACTCAACGAGGGATAGATGTGAATTCCAATTGCCACCAAAATCGATTACACAAGCTCTAAGCATGTCTTCAAGAGTTTGGATTGTTCGCTCGGTTTGACCATCAGTTTGCGGATGGTAAGCCGTGCTCAAATCCAATCGAGTACCAAGAGCCTTTTGGAGAGATTGCCAAAATCGAGAGGTGAACCGAGCGTCTCTATTGGATATTATGTTCACGGGAACACCATGACGGCTCACAATTTCATCAATGTAAATTCGGGCTAGTTTCTCCACTTTGAAGTTTTTGCGGATAGGCAAGAAATGAGCGGATTTAGTGAGACGATCAATGATCACCCAAATACTGTAATATCCACTCGAGGTGCGAGGGAGCTTGGTAATGAAATCCATAGCTATATTCTCCCATTTCCACACGGGAATTTCTGGTTGTTCGAGTAAACCAGATGGACGTTGATGTTCGGCTTTGACTTTGGAACAGGTTAAGCATTTGGCCACATAAAGAGCTATGTCTTTCTTTATACCGGGCCACCAATAAAGTTGGCGAAGATCTTTGTACACTTTATCCGCACCAGGATGAATAGAATAACGAGTCTTATGAGCCTCGTTCATGAGAAATGTACGGAGATCGTCGCGATCGGGAACCCAAATACGTTTCAAGTAATAGAGTAAGCCATTGGGTTTTGATTCAAGAAGGAGTTCAACACCACATGACATTTCTTCGTACATGTTACCCTCGGTTACCGAGACGTGTTGAGCTTCTAAGATACGGGTTTGAATATCGGTTTGAATACGGGCACAATGAAGCATAACATGGTCCTTTCAGCTCAAAGCATCGGCTACAACATTCGCTTTGCCGGGATGGTAACGAATCTCGCAGTCGTAGTCGTTAAGGAGTTCGACCCAACGTCGTTGCCTCATATTGAGTTCTTTTTGGTTGAAAATATGTTGAAGACTTTTGTGGTCGGTGAAAACCACACATTTCGTGCCATATAGGTAATGTCTCCAAATCTTTAACGCGAATATGACCGCACCCAACTCGAGATCGTGCGTCGTATAATTCTTCTCATGAACTTTGAGTTGCCTTGATGCATAAGAGATTACTTTGCTTCGTTGCATGAGAACACAACCAAGACCTTGGTTAGAAGCATCACAATAGACAACTAAATCATCGATTCCATCGGGGAGAGTCAATATAGGAGCATTGCAACTTTTGCTTGAGGGTTTGGAAAGCTTCTTCTTGTTTCGGTCCCCATTCATAAGTCTTACCCTTGTGGGTCAAGGCGGTAAGAGGGACAGCAATCTTTGAGAAGTTTGAGATGAAACGATGATAATAACCCGCAAGACCGAGAAATGAACGAACTTCGGTAGGAGTCTTCGGGGCATTCCAATTCTTAACCGTTTCAATCTTAGCAGGATCAACATGAATGCCCTTGTCGTTGACGATGTGACCAAGAAATTAAACTTCCTTTAGCTAGAATTCACATTTGGAGAATTTGGCATATAGTTGTTCTTTTCTCAAGAAGTCCAAAACCAATCTAAGGTGTTGTTCATGATCGGCTTTAGTCTTGGAATAGATTAAGATATCGTCAATGAAGACGATCACGAATTTATCAAGGTATGGTTTGCACACACGATTCATGAGATCCATGAAAACTGCGGGTGCATTGGTTAGCCCGAAAGGCATAACCATGAACTCGTAATGACCATACCTTGTTCGGAAGGCAGTCTTAGGAATGTCATCTTCTTGAACACGAAGCTGATGATAACCGGATCGAAGATCAATCTTTGAGAAACAAGTAGAACCTTGAAGTTGATCAAAGAGATCATCGATTCTAGGTAGAGGATAACGGTTCTTGATAGTAAGCTTGTTGAGTTCGCGGTAGTCAATACACATGCGAAATGATCCATCCTTCTTATTAACAAATAAGACGGGTGCACCCCACGGTGAATGACTTGGGAGAATGAAACCTTTGTCGGAGAGCTCTTGAAGTTCACTTGCAAGCTTTTGCATTTCGGAAGGCGCAAGACGATAAGGAGCTCTAGCAACGGGGTTAGCTCCAGGTATAAGATCAATACGGAACTCTACTTGACGAACGGGAGGAAGGCCGGATAAATCCTTAGGAAAAACTTTGGGAAAATCTCGAATAATGGGAATGTCTTGGATACTCTTCTCCTTGACATCCTTTTGAACAATGTGAGCTAAGAAAGCAATGTACTTCTTTCGTAAGTACTTTTGAGCGGTAGTACACGACATCAACTTAAGTCCCTTGCAAGGCTTTTCACCAAAAACCCTTAAGGTTTCTCCCGATGGTAGCGGAATTTGGATACACTTTTCAAAGAAAATGACTTCGGCATGATGATTTGATAGCCAATCCATATCTATGATAATATCAAAGCTTCCTAGTGGCATTGGAACAAGGTTGATTGGGAATGAATGGTCATTTAGTTCTAAGGAGCAATCATAAATAATGGAGTCAATTGTAAGGGAGTCACCATTCGCTATTTCAAAGGTGAAGGTTTTCTCTAATTGGGATCGTGTCTTTGCAAGTAAAGGCTCAAAATTAAGTGACACAAAACTTTTATCGGCACTGGTATCGAACAAAATGGAGGCATATTGATTATTAACAAGGAACGTACCATTAACCACGTCGTTGTTGGCTTGAGCTTCGTTGGCGTTTATGTTGAACGCACGCCCACAAGCTCCACCTTGTCTAGCATTTGCAAGTCTTGGACATTGATCACGAAAATGGTTCGGGTCACCACACTCATAGCAAGCACGCCCATTAGCAATGGCGGGAGCACCTTGATTAGCCACTTGAGGTACGGTTCGGTTTGGAGGGTGGACTTGGCCCGCAAGAGCTTTGGCCCTACAAACATTGATAGTATGACCATATCTCCCACAATGAGTACAAAGGCGACATGGGATAGTTTGAGGATGATGATAATTGCTGGTGGCACAAAGAGGGTAGATCCCAACATATGGCTTTTTAGCCGGCGCTTGAACCATAGGTGCAGCTTGGTTGACGGAAACAGCAGGAGTAACCACAGCAAAATTTCTAACCTTCCTCTTTCTATTGTTGCGAGAGGGCTCGGTTTTGGCTTCTTTGTTGTGAGTAGGAGGGGTTACAGTTTCAGAAACTTTCTTAGAACCCTTTTTGGTAAGAGTTCCAGCTTTCACATGATTATCAGTTAAGGTAGCGGATAGACGAATAGCATCCTCCAGAGTAGCAGGATTTCTACCTAAGACAGCATCTTGGATTTGTCTTGGTAGCCCACCAATATACTTTTCGATACAACGGGACAAAAGAGTGACCATGTGGGGCACGAGAAGACTCAACTCATGGAACCGAGTTGTATATGCTAAGCTTTCCCCACTATCTTGGGAAAGATCCCAAAATTCAGCTTCTAGCTTTTTCACTTCATTTCGAGGGCAGAACTCCTCGGTCATAAGCCTTTTGACCTCATCCCAAGGTAAGGCCATAGCTACATCAACACCCCTATTCCTTTTCTCCCCATTCCACCATGTAAGTGCCCGTTTTTGTAGGACACTTGTAGCATGACGAACACGGAGGTTGTCGGGACAGTCACTATTGAGAAAGGTATTCTCAATGCTTTCAATCCATTGAAGTAGTCCAGTAGCTCCTTCGGTACCAAAGAACTTGAGGGGATTGCACGAGTTGAAGTGCTTGAAGGTGCATTGAGATGGATTGTTACCACCATTTCCACCATTTCCACCATTATTACCACTATTGCTTCCATTTCCACCATTGTTGCCATTGGTGGCACCATTGGCTTGGGTGAGTTGTGTCACCAATTGGGTAAGAATAGCAGCAATGTCGGTGTTAGCGTTGGTTGCGGGAGCACGATGAGGAGGCATTCTACAGATTTTTCACAAGACAAGAAAGATTGTAAGAACTTATGAGAATTGTTTGGATTTAATAGAATAAGATAACAAAATAAATAGATAATCATAGTTTGGATTGTACTCAAATAGTGATTAAACACTCGAATACTATGACACATTAAGGTTAATTAAACTTATATAATTTTCAAGGAGACATGCTTTAGCCTATAAGTAAACACTCATCTCGGGAATTCCCAGGAAAGCATACGGGTCCCTCGGTTGATTGGGATTTATGCGAAATGCTTTCCTAGACAGAAAACCCAAAATACAGGTGTCACCCTTCCAGATTGCACGTGTCCTCAAATAATTAACAAAGCTTAAAAACCTTAACGAGGAAATAAAGAAATTTTATGGATCTGGCTTCATGAATTTCCACATGCTTAGAGAGATAAAGATAGAGAAGAAGATAAGAATATTATGAGGTTTTAGGATATAGGAAAGGATATTGTTTATTTAATTTATCATTTAAGTATATATTAATAAGTCATGGATTTTTAACAATTATGTTATCAAATAAAATAATAACTAATCATAGTAGGCATGTAGCACATAGCATGTAACACATAACATATAACATATAGCATGTAGCATATAACATGAAATCATGAAACATAGCATAAGTAGGTGTCCAAAAGTTATAGTCTAGGTCAAGGTGTCTAATAACCTAATTCCCTATAACCAAGGCTCTGATACTAATCTGTCACACCCCGACCGATGGCGGAATCATCGGGGCGGGACATGTAGACTGTTCATAGCACATGGTTGACTAAATTGAAATATATTAAAGTCAAATTTCCATTACAAATAATCCAAGTACAAACCAAATTCTAACAAAGAAACATAGAACAACTCATAAAATTCTTGATTTAAATTGCTAAGTCCAAATCCTATATTGAGCACGTCTTGAATCATTCTCACATATTAGGGCCTGAAACATGAATAAAATAAAGTCAACTAAAAAGTTGGTGAGTATAACACAGTTGTATATAGATAGCATATAGTTGAAAACAAATCCTTTACAAAACATGATAAAATAAGGCATTTATGGGGAGCAGCTATTGTGTAATCAAGTACAACCAAACCTTTGTAACTAGTATGCAAATTGTGTTGTCGGTATCAATCACCTCCACTTGGGTGGGTTTGTCAGACTCAATAGATCTATCATTGAAAACCGTCGGCTTGTATAGTTAATGATTGCACATAAGTTTTCACAAAGATTAGCACAACTAACACTCGGTCACAAAGCTCAAATTTTGCACACATGTATGTAAATAGGATTTTGCACTTGTGTTGTTTGTGTAAATGTAAATGTGTAATGTGTATAAAGTTCATGTTCCACCCCAAAAGTGTAAAAGAGTAAAAAGGGGTTGTGAATACTCACTTGGTATGGAAGTGTAGCTAACAAAGAGTATAGATAAAATAAGAATCCTTGATACGCACGAGTTAACCTAGATAATAATGTATATTGAATCAAATATGTGCACAAAGTTTAGTCTAAAAATGAAGGTTGAATTTGTGTATAAAACTATTGATTTGTATTTAAAAGTATTGATTAACATATATAAAGTTTGAATTAAATATTTTTGAAACATTTTGATTAAGGTTGGGAATTGAATAGTAAAATAGAATATTTATAAAATCATTGATTATGAAAATAAAGTATGTGTTAAATGTGATTTAATAAATAAATAAATGTTTTTATTTAAAATGAAGAATAAATAAATAATCTTTATTTATTTATTTATAAAGTATGTAACTTACAAATAAAATGTTTTAAATGAAAAGTTTAATAACAAATTTAATTTTATAAACTTTTAATTAAATGACTTTCCATTTATTCTAAGATTAATTATTTGATCTTTTCAAATACCTTTTTATAAAACTAACTATTTTTATTTAAAAACTTAATCTGGAATTTTTACAGATTAAAATAAAACAACAATAATTCTGATCGAAGATTCTGACCTAGACACGACCGTGCCTGGGAAGGACACGACCGTGCTCGAACCACGGGCGCGACCGCGCTAGTCGGGACGCGACCGGGTTTGATCAAACAGAGGCCAACTTGGATAATTCACGAGGCACGACCGTGCCTTAGCTCGGCACGGTCGTGTCTATGATTCTTAGACACAACAGAGATTAGCCCAGAGGGCATGACTAGGTCTGGACAGGAGGACACGACCGCGCTGCTAGTCGGCACGACCGCGCTACATGAGGCACGGCCGTGCTAGATGATTAGCGCGACCGTGTCTCTTCCAAATCAGACACGAATTGAACAAATCTTGTATTTATAGCGTTGGAATTGATAGGGCTTTTGATTACTGAGTCGTTACGAGTCTATTCATATAAATTAATTGTATGTAACTCGTGTTTAAGAGTGGAATCGATTAAATCATTTTTATTAAAATAATAGTTCTGATTCGGGATGATTTACATATTGTAAGCCCAAATTGGTAAGGGGCTTTCGATATAGAGACTAATTAAATGAAATAAATGGCTTCAATTACCCTGAATAACCGAGAATCGATATAGGACGGTAGAAGGAGGTTCCGGCGACGGCAAGATTTCTTCCCGGCGTCTTCTGCTGCGATTTCCGTCTGATCCAACCTCTTCAGAAAACTTAGAGATGCTCGGAGGATTGAGTTCCTTGATTAATTGATAGCAACATGATCGAAAAGAATGATTCGAGGCTTGGGAGAAATATTGGACGGTTTCTTGAGAGGAAAACGAAATTAGATTGATAAAAATTGTAATGGACTGAGATATTTTCTTTGTCAAAGAAAATAAAACATAATCGGTTTCGAATTTCAAACGATCGAGCGTTCTGAAACTGCATTTGCGTTTCGACTGTTACGCAGGCGCGACCGTGCCAAGATAGGCGCGACCGTGTTTAGGCACCGGGCGCGATCATTCCAGGACCAGTCGCGCGATCGTGCCAAGGCACTTGGCACGACCGTGCCAGGACGAAGCACGACCGTGCTAATTAGGGTTTCTTGATAAATTTTCAACTTTAGTCCTTGACTTTTCAGGTTTGATAAGTTTGAATTAAATAGTTTCTTGCATAGTGTTTAAATGTATATAATTACGTAAAACTTGCGAATTTGTATTGAATCATTGCGTTTAGTTTACGGTAAGAAAAATAATAAGACAGTGCACGAGTATTGAATTCAAAATTGCATTACATTGAATTGAATTATGAATACTAAAAATCAGAAATGTTACAATTACTAACTTGAAACCCACTTGTTTCAACTTATTTCTAAAATATTATTTTCACCATAATATTTTATTATTTATTTGAAAATGAAACCCGGATTTTGGTTCGTTACACTGATCTTTTCAACTACAGGCCTTACATAAGATGATCCAACCTTTAGAATGATGTACTATCTTTTCCCAATAGACAGATTTCTCAATTTTTCTTAATAGAATGACTTTCTTAACAAGCATAATATTTTTGTATTTTTCTGATTTTTATTTAAATTTAAAGATGAAACTAAAAACTTAAAACGAAAATCTTTTTGGCGTTTTTAGGAAGTTTCTCCCCCTAAACTTTTGCATTTATGAAATAAATCAAAATTTAAACAAGCTAAAAACTAAGAAAAATATTTTTGTTGACCGAGCCTACGACCTTTTAATCAAAATAAATCATTTTCAAACATTCAACCAGAAAGTTGAATCTTGCCAAATCAAAAACCTTTGTAAAAATGTCAGCGACATTCTTAGCAGTAGATACCTGCTCAAGATGCATGCGGATGCGGCGACATATTCAGCTTCGGCAGTAGAAGTCGAAACGGTGGTCTGTTTCTTGCATTGCCATGAGACGAGTCTCTCCCACCGAAAATGAAATTCTTCGGTTGTTGATTTTTTGTCTAGATTGCAACCTCCACGATCACTGTCAGTAAAAGCAAACAAGTTAAATTCCGAATCTTTTGGATACCGAAGGCCTAGCCGAGGCTTGCCCTTCAAGTATTTAAAAATTCTTTTGACAGCATTAAGGTGAGAAAGTTTCGGATTAGCTTGATATCGTGCACACTGGCAAACCGCGAACATGATGTCTGGACGGCTAGCGATCAGGTACATTAACGAGCCAATCATTAACCTGTATAGATGTTGGTCAATCCCTCATTCACCTAGATCTGGAGTAAGAACAGGACGTGTTGCCACAGGTGTTGAGGCCGGTTTGGAGTCAGTAAAATTAAACTTGAATAGAATGTCATTAACATATTTTTCTTGATGAATTAGGATGCCATCATCACTCTGTCTAACCTGCAACCCCAGAAAGAAAGCCATCTCTCCCATTGAATTCATTTCAAACTTTTTCTTCATAACTTCTTCAAACTCTTTGCACTGTTCAGCATTCGTTGATCCAAAGATGATGTCATCAACGTAGATTTGGACAAGAATAAGATCGTTTCCCAGCTTCTTGATGAACAATGATTGATCTATGGCTCTCCGAGTATAACCATTTGCAAGAAGGTGCTCTGTCAGAGTGGCATACCATGCACGTGGTGCTTGATGTAAGCCATACAAAGCTTTGTCTAGTTTGTAGACATGATGTGGATGATTTGGGTCTTCAAATCCCGGTGGTTGACACACGTAGATTTCTTCTTGAACCTTTCCGTATAAAAATGTTGTCTTCACATCCATTTGAAATACCTTGAAGTTCATATACGAGGCATAGGCCAAAAAGATTCGGATGGCCTCGAGTCTTACAACCGGTGCAAACACTTCTTCATAATCTATCCCTTCTTGCTGGTAAAATCCATGCACAACCAGTCGTGCTTTGTTCCGAACGATAATACCACTATTATATTTCTTGTTTATGTAAACCCAACGAGTACCAATGCGTAACTTGCCGTTTGGTAGCGACACAAGTTCCCAAACCTTCAATGTTTCAAACTGCATCAGCTCTTCCTGCATAGCCTCCACCCAACTCGCCTCACTCAAAGCCATTTTAATGTTCTTTCTCAACCTGAGTATAGGCAGATATTGATTACCCCAGATTTGCTTCTTGTTCTCACCCCATCAGAGAGAGGACTAAAGATGTCCTCTATAGGGTGATCTTTATGAATTCTTGATTGTGGAATATCCTCTTCCTGTAACGTTTTAGGTAAGTTGGTGATATCCTGATCTGCTTCTTCAATTATGGGAAACGACTCCTCAATAACATAATATTCAGGAAGTAAGGCTTGTGATGAATGATCACTACCGGATGTATCATCTTCCTGTGAAGCAGTGCTGCTGCCAGATACAACAGTCTCTTGAGAGGTAGGATTGCTTCCAGATGCAACAGTTTCTTATGAGTGTGATTCGGAGGCTTTAGAAAATGAAGGTGATGCATGATCAGGGTTTTCATCTATTCTGTAATCTTCTGTGATGTATTTGTAGAAGCTACCATCTGTCACATCACAAGCATCATAATAAACATTAAACAACTTAAATACATAATCATAATCAAATAACGAATTTGGACCAGAATCTGCATCGGTTTGGTTGAGCTCCTGCCAGTCAATGTAGCATGATTCCACAATCTGCTTTGTTCTTTTGTGGTACACTCTATAGGCTATCTTGCTGGACGAATATCCAACAAAATAACATTCATCGGCCTTTGCTTGAACCCAACAGTATCATTATGCAACAGTGTGCATAGGCATCAAAATGCTCTAAAGTGACCAATTTTCAGCTTTTGTTTAAACATGATCTCATAAGGAGTCTTCAAATGATGCTTGTTGAACAACACCATGTTATGCACATAACACGCAGTGTTGATTGCTTCAGCCCAAAAGAATACTGGCAATTTGGAGTCGGAAATCATGGTTCTTGCAGCTTCTATGAGGGTACGATTTCTTCATTCAGAAACTCCATTTTGTTGAGGAGTTCTAGCAGCACTGAACTGTCTTGCAATTCCCTTTTCAGCCCAAAATCTATCAAAGAATTTGTTAGAAAATTCTATCCCGTTGTCGCTTCTGATAATCTTGATCTTCAAGTTTAGTTGATTTTCAACAAGTATCATAAACTGCCTTTATGCAGTCTCACTTTTCTTACTAAAAAAGAACACCTAAGTAAATCGTGAGTAATCATCAGTAACAACAAGACAATAAGATTTCTTCCCAAGACTCATCACACTTACGGGACCAAACAGATCCATGTGAAGTAACTGTAAAACATTTTTTATTGAATTAAACAGCTTGGGCTTGTGTGGTCGTTTATGCTGTTTGCTTTTAGCACAGGAAATACATTTTTCAACCTCATAAAACTCTTTTGAAGGAAAACCAACCACGTGTGCTCCCTTTGCAATTCTATTTAGGTTTTTCAAATTTATGTGACCTAAACGATGATGCCAGAGCATGGAATCATTTTCAGACGCTTTTCAAAACAAGCATGTTTTTGTTAAAGCTGACTCATTATTCATATCCAACAAATATGAGTCCTTACACCTCAGTGTTCTCATTAAAATCCACTCCTTAGGGATGACAAACGCTGGTTTTAGAATCAGACATTCTTTATCAGTAAAATGAGTTGAAAACTTTTTGTCACAAATTTGAGGCACACTTAACAAGCTGTGATTCAATTCAGACACATAATTCACATCTTCAAAACAGAGAGTACCATTAGCAACAGTACCTTTCATGGTAATTTTCCCACCTTTATCGCCTGCAAAGGAAACATACCCTCCATCAAACATTTTAATATCGTGAAGCTGAGAGATGTCTCCTGTCATGTGTCAGGAACAACCACTATCAACATACCAGAGGTTGTTGACATGCCTCCTAGGCTGTCCCTGCACAGTAGAACACATTAGTTAGTAACTGGAACCCAAGCCATGGTTGTCTTTGGTTGCCCTAAATCATCCAGGGATGAAACTTCTTGCAATTTCATCTCTTTTGTCATTGAACTCAAATGGTGTTGTTTGCACAATAGGTTTTCTTTTCCAAACATCCTTTTGTTTTTGAAAATTTGGGCTTAATGTTTGAGTGACCACCTTTTCTTTACCCTTTTAAGATTTTATGGGTTTCTCAAATTTCTTTCGTTTATGTTTGAAAGCATTATTTTCTTTAAGAGGACGCTGAGATTTTTGCACAAAACCAGTTCTTTTATCCGATTGTTTATCATTGGGCCTTTTGTAAGGTTGGGCCATGTGTCCTTTAGACATCTGTGGCCTTTTAAGATTTTTTTCCCTTTGATTAACATTGGGACATCTACCAGAGTGTTCACGATTGTGAACGCAGTTTCGAGCAAAGTGTCCAGGATTCCCACAGACATAACACGTTTGCTTTCTAGGATACGGGGCATAGTATCTGGTGTCTCATGATGATGACCATTGAGGAGAACTGGTGAAGTAACCTGAAGTTTCACAGTTCCTATAAAACCTTCTATAATGCATTTGATCATCATTATAATTTTTTTGATTTGACTTGAAATTACTTCTATCAGCATTCCTAACATTTTGTTCAAAAGCACGATGATGATTATCAAATTTAGCATAAAACTCGCTTTTGGTAAAACATTGAGGCCTTTTCTTTGAATAAGACTGACTTGTGGATGGTTTACTGCTTTCATGGTTTGATGAGCAGTTTTTGTTTTTGATAAATTTTTTATTCTTGACATTCATAAACTGTGCTTTTTCATTTTCTATTGTCCCACCATTCACAAAGATGGATTTTTTGTTGTTCATAACAGCACAATTTTCAAAGCCAACATTCAAACCAGAATTAAAAAAAGTAGCAGACTTAGAAAAACCAGACAAAGTATTTTTGAAAGACAAAGACTTTGAATTAAAAACACGATCCTCCTCCTTATCATCACTCCCACAATCCTCCACTATGCCCTCTACTAATCATGTTGCTGCACAAGACTTAGATGGGTTAGAAGCGTTCACATGTTGTACTGAAGGACCACTAGTCATGGGAGTGGACCGTGTGGATGAAGAAGATTGAACTGGTTTACGGCCTACACCATACTCCATTTCAACATCTTCATGTTGAACACTTGGCATGGGACTAAAATGGTCAGTAAAAGGATGTTCAACAGCATGATAGCCTAATCCTTGATTTCCTATTTTCCTGACTTGAGAGTCTATCATGTCATAGACTACAGATCGAGAGTGAATAATTTTCTTGATTGTCAACTTAGTGTATGCCAATTGAGTCACATCGTCATTCATCTTTAAACTAAGGTCATCTATTCGTTTTAGTGCATCACAATAAAGACATTCCTTATTTCTTAAATCCATTTCAACTTTTGAAAAATCAGTTTTTCCTGCATCTATTTTATCTTTAAACAATTTTTCAGAACGCTTGTACTCAGCATTGGCATACCTAAGTTGATTTATTTCTTTTAAGAGCAATTCATTATCATACTTATATATGTTTACTTTTTCAACACAGTTATTAGAACAGAAATCAGTATGTACCTCAGAGTCTCTCAATCTTTGCCATGAGAGCATGATTTGACACCTTCACCAACAACTCATGAATGTGATCTCCCCAATCATATCATGCGGTCTGCTGACTCACCAATGCTTTGCTATTTCCATCTGCAACTTTTCCTTTTCCTTTCTCCTCATAATTCCTTGACAAGCTCCCTTTCTCCACTTTAGGCTCTTGGCATTCCCTAGCGAAGTGACCAGGTTTGCTGCAACTGAATCATCTCATATTGGATTTGTCAAAACCTATCTGCTTTGAACCAGACTCCATCCCTTCAAACAAATTTCTACCAGTTCTCTTGATAAACCTCTTAGCATGATGCATAGCCATTGCCATATGCCACTTGATATCCATCTCCTCCAAGTCAACAGGATGTATCTGATCAGTATCATCTTGAATCAGATTAGCAGGAGCAAGTTTTCCAGCTAGCAGACAATTGTAACTGCTCATGAAAACACTAAATAAGGCAACATGCATTTCAACAATCTTGGCATCATTTGAGCTTAGTGATTTACTTTGTTGGACAGATGTAGCAAAAACTGTCTGATTTGAGACAGTAGACAAGTTTGGTGTGTATGTAGAGGACATACTTGACAGTAAAGCATTCCCTTGAGACATTAAGTGATCTGTCTCTGATGAAAACATCATCATTCTTTGCTGATCGTCCATCTCATATGACCTTAGGATGGATATAAGTTCACTCAGAGGAGTGGTATACATGTCATTGGTTCTCTTGATAGTAGTGATGTTGAAGCTCCAGTTTAATGGCAACGAGTTAAGCAATTTCTTGTTTGTTTCTCCGTAGGTCATTTCAATTCTAGCACTGTTCATCTCAGTCATCAGATGAGTATACCTGTTTATCTGTGCCTCTAGAGTTTCACCTTTCACATACTTGAACATGTTGAATTTTTGTCTCAACATGTCCTTTCGACTCTCTCTCATGTCTGCATTTCCCTCAAATCTCTCCACTAAGGCATCCCAAAGAGATTTTGCAATTTTAAATTTTTTAAACCCTTGAGCAATTTTAGTAAACAAAGCCATGGTTAACCCAGCATAAGCTTTTTCATCCTTTTCAATTTGAAGGATTTCTTCAGCCACATACAGATCAGGATCCTTGGGAATAAATTCATTCTTCTCATTCCTGACCATAGGAATCTAAGGACTGTTTTCAATAGACTTCCAAATAGACAGATCCTTATACTTGGCGAAGTTCTCATAACGGTACTTCTAGTTATCAAAATCATTTGCATTTGTTAGACGTGGAGGTCTACTTAAAGTACCAATCTCATTATCCATTGAGTTGGTATCAGTCATGACTTAATAACACTTTTAACAGAAAATACCGCAGACTTGGATTCACGGCCGCAAACTTCAACAGTAACCGTAAACTTGGAGTGAACCGTAAACTTGGAGCATGAACCGCAAACTTGGATTTCAACCGCAAACTTGAAGTCTAACCTTAAAGTTGGATTTAACCGCAAACTTGAAGTCTAGCCGCAAAGTTGGATTCAACCGCAAACTCAAAATAATCGAAAGTTTGGGGTTCAGAAACTTTCTAACCGCAAAGATGATGATCGCAAACTCTACAGCCGCAAACTTCAGAAATCCGCAAACTTCCATAACCGCAAACTTGCAGATTTTGAAATTAACAGAAATTGCCTTGATTTTCAGGCCAAATATCTACTAATTAGGCCGCAAACTTCAATACTAGTGACGGAAACACAATTCTGAGTCCTGTCACTGTCCAGAAACTCTCCAAAAAGCACAAGTCAATTTAACAAATGCTAAGAACAGTAACGTTGATACCTTACGAGTCAAAGAAATCTATTGCAAGCTTCACAAATGAGCGCTAAGGCTCTAATAACAAATGTAAGGTCCGGATTCTTGAGGATCTTCAATCAACGATTTTAACAGCGTGTTGAACCTTGTGGAAACATACTCGACATGTGACTTGTAGGTATAATCTAAGAGGACGAGACACAATTCAGCAATCAAATGATTCGTATATTGTTATGATTACTGAGTACACAATACAGATCATTCAACAGCTCATCAAACCGATTACAATAAACAAAACAACTATTAATACTAATCGGTTGGGCCTGTGCCTAGGCCACATACTTCAAGTATGCGGTTGGGATCTGCATACTTCAAGTATGCGGTTGGCCTAAAGTATGCGGCCGCATACTTCCCAAAACATGTCTTCTGTACATCCCAGTGATCTCTTGATGTGTTAGCCTATTTGTTTTGATCCTTACAGTGCTGAGAAAGCTCTAGAGAAGGTTGAGGAATTGAAGAAAATCTTGGCCTCCAAGAGCAAATACATGGAGAATGAGATCTAAAGTTAGAAGAACAAGCTACAGGAGAGCACAACCTAGTATGAGCTAAGACTTCAGCGGACTATGGATGATGCCAAGAAGTCTGCCGCCAAGTTTATTCTTCAATCTAGGATCTAGATGGCTGAGCAAGCTGCTGCTGAAAGTTTTGATCATGCAGCCTAGGATCTTGAGGGATGGCACTCTTCTTTGCCTAAGCTTGGGGGTGAAGCATTGGAGACTAGCAAGTCTACTGAGGATTCTGGAGCTGGTGATGCTGAGAAGCAAGTTGACCAGGGCGATGAGGGTAATGATGCCTAGACCTGAGCCCTGAAATTTATGGTTCGTTAACTATTTACCTGTCTTAGTTATGTCATCCAGAAGCTCTATAAAATAAATAACAAAACCTAACCTAGACTCCTAAGTAATAAATGGAAATCCTATGAACTAAACCGCACTGACAGCCAAGTGTACCTATCGAGTGTAGCACAGCTTAACGGTAAACCGGATTATCGAACCGTAGAGACATTACTATAGCAAACTAGACTATAACTCAGAATTAAATTGTTTTGGTTTGGGGGGTTTACTACACTAATTATTATCACTAAAGAATGTAGAAAACAAGATCTAATCAAGCAATCAAGAGAAAAGCTAAAGGAGATATCAGGAATGGGAAGAACATTACCTAGGTCAGAATCCTACTTGCAAAGCAAAACTTCTACGTATTGGGAACTATGATGGATCTGGGTTTCTATGGAAACAGCTCTAGACAACCAACTAAGCTTACCTAAAGTGTATTAAATCACCAGATGGTCGGGTCACCTCTCGGGTATTTCCAACTATGACAGAGTACCATAATGGACAGATTATGTAACACCCCCAAACAATTTACTTAGTAAATAAATAAATAAATTAAGGTTGTAATGTTTGGTAGCATTAGACAACAGTGGAAGCTAAATAAAGACTCCTAAATATGTCGAACACCCTGCGTCTTCATCTTCTAATGGCTTAATTCAAATGCTTAACGTGTTTCAACCGTGCCGTAGCTATGTATTACCTGAAAAACATGCTAAAAAATTTGAACGCAATGTTGGTGAGTTCACATGTTTTAAATGAATATGATTGACAAAACCATTTGTATGAAATTTGTTTGGCAAAAACCATTTGTACGAAATCCTTCGGCAAAGACCATTTGCACGAAATTGATTGACAAAACTATTTGTACGTGTACAATTGGCAAAATCATTTGCTCAAAATTTACTAGAAAAATCATTGGTACGTATACCATTGGTAAAACCCTTTGCTTGAAATTGTTTGGCAAAACCATTGGTACGTATATCATTGGCAAAACCCTTTGCTTGAAATTATCTACAAAAACCATTGGTACGTATACCATTGGCAAAACTCTTTGCTCGAAATTTACTTTATGCATATGATAAACAAAATAAGTTAGCGGTTGATTCATCGATGTCTAGCCAGAACAAACGAAGTATGTGAAGCATAAGCCTATAACCAAACCTTTAACGAATTCTTGAATTTTTCTCCGGCCCATTGTACCTTTAAACAATGAGAACAACAAGACCTAATATGCAATCATTTGACCTTGCTGGTCTGGTTAGCGCGACTAACCATTATAGGGGGTGTCAACCCGAATAGTACTATTCATATCGATCTACGTCTAAGTCCATAGCTAATGGTTATAGTTCGAAATACCGAGGACCTTTTAGTGCTAACTCATGCTCACAAGAGAAGATGCTTGTTTCTCGTTTTCTAGTTATCATACCATATGAAATTAACATGTTTTTCTCCCAAAATAAAAAAACAAAAAAAAGGGCCCGTGAAACTCACCTGGTTATATGTTAAGAATGATGACATTCTTCATGAATCAATGGGAACCAAAGTCCACGTAATACGATAGTAGCGGGTCTATGTACGACTCGAGTCATACAAATCCTGTAGGTACTTAATGAGCTTTAAATACATACTAACCCAAATAATCTAAAGAGTGTCTAAACTTGTATTGAGTTATCACGCGTGCGGTTGAGCTATGTTGTCGACTTAATGATTGGTGATAACTGTTAATTAGGTCGCTCGTTAATCACGTTTAAGATTATCGTTTAATCGATTCATTCATTTACGAATACACTTTCTTGTTTATTATCAAATATTTATTTAATCTGAACGAGTTTCTCTTTATTAAATATGTGTGTTTTACGATCCATTAATATCAATCATTGAGTTAATATTTATTTTTATCTTTATTAAGTCGTTTAGGGCTCAACGCAAATAACCGTACACGCGTTTAACTTTTACGTAACTAAATATAATTACTATAACGCGCATTTTATACCTTTACGCTCACTCGGTTTGCATACGTAAGACGTTCGTATCCGTTGACTCGTATTGACCACCGTTGACCAAGTTTGACCAGGTTTGACCAAGGTGTCGGGTATCGTATCTTGTCCAAAAACGTAAAATTTATACTCGGGAATGAAACCCGACAACCAAATCAACCAATCTAAACTAAAAATAATTAACCGTACCATAACCTACTAGATTTTGAAGAAATGTAACCCGAACCTTGTAGATCTACACCCGTAACGACAAGGAAACGAGAAAGGACTTACCGAAACCGATGTAAGCTTGTCGGAACCCTAGCAATTCGTCGAAAACCCGATTTTTTAGCCGGCAAAATCGTGAATAGACGGAATCCCAACTTTCTTGCCGGATCTGTCTCCTGTTCCTTGAAGCCAACCCTATTAACGTCGACAATCGGAGTTGCGAGGGTCGGGGCCTCCATTACTGCTGCTTTCCACCTGTCAAAACCATGGCAGCGGCAGATCTGTACGAGGCTATACTCCTTGTCGCTGATCTACACCACCTGAAGTTGAACTTCACCGTTCCCTCGACGTCAAAAACCAACACCACTACCATCTTCGCTAGTGGTGGTTTCCACCGTCACCGCCGTCCATAACCACCACGTTGTCGCCGTTAGAAAGAAAGGAAAAGGGAGGGGATAGTGGGTGTTGCCGGAGAATGACATGGAGGTATCACCAGGAGGGGCTGTCGGCGTTTCAGTGGTCGCTGGGAGGAGCCGCCAGAGGTGGCCGGTCTCCTCCGCCAAACAACTCTGTCTCTCTGTCATGACACAAACATATGTGTGTGGGGGTTATGATTTGTTTCAAAATCAGAAACAAGATAGAGATATTTATGTTGATTTTTTTCATTTTATTATTATTATTATTATTTATTATGCAGGTTCCCTACCGGTATTGCATGTCTACTCGAGTTCTCGTCACGACTGAAATTTCCGAGTTATTAATTTGAAGTACTTAAGATTGTATGACGTAAATATAAATATTAATTAAATACTTAAATATGAAATCTCTGCGTCAAAAGATATCCAAGTCGGTACCCGTCTGTCTCGCGTATTCACTGTGTTCGTTCGCTTAAACGTTTCGCGCTCCACTGAAATTATTATTTCTCAAATAACAATAATAATCATATTAAATCAATTCTGATAAAAATAAAATTAATAATTACTATATTCTTTGATCGTAGCAAATAATAAATAACCGGGTTACGTTTACACTTGTACTTGTTGTAGTCGTGCGTCGCACGTCATGTAACTCACGCGTAAACATTCTCAGATTAATTGTCTTAATAAATATTAAGAATTACTATTAATATTTAATATTAGTAATTAAATATTGCGTCGTGTGTTGGTTACCAACTATGAACGCGTTAATTTATTTAGTCGTACGCTGCGAGGTTAGGTAAACATTTTGTATTAATATCACGTTATTTCAAATCCTCCTGTGGTCCGTCAAGTAGTGTTACATAACAAGTTCGCTTATTGGGTCTCTAACTTGGTCGTTAATGGGCCGAGCCCGTTTATGGTGAATTAAATATCGAGGTTATTGATCCTAATTCAAGGTTGTCAAATTCTCCCCTCGTTAAGGAAGTTTCATCCTCGAAACTTAGTTTTAGTTAACCTATAGGATTGACTTAATTTATTCAGATGAAAGCTTAGTATCCCTGATTCTTTTCTAGCTCATATGGGGATTTTTAACTCAATCCGCTTAGTATTCGAAGGTAGAGTGAATGCCTCATTCACTAATGATTTTTGATGTGTATGGATTTGAGATGTCATAGTATCATTTTACAGTGTAATGTTATTGTTGAGCAGATATTATATCAAGTGAGTAGCTAGAGGAACACTCCGTAAATATGTCATCATTGGTAATGCAAGGCAAAAGTGCATTCATGCACATGGATTTTTGAAAGTGTATGAGTGCATACTCTTTGTTCATATCCAGGTTTTCTCTCATGAAAACAAACCATGATAGAATCTAAGCAAGTTCTATAAAGATATGTCAAGTGGTTTTGATGAGATGTTCACATGTTAGTTCACAATCAGCTAATTGACCATTCGTCGCAACAAGTCAATGCCTTAATGTATTCTATCTTTTCAGAACAAAATATTTTAACTGACATTTCATCGATCAAATCATTATGTAGGTTAAACCGATTCGATTGAGTTCCAAAAAGTAATATCTCCGTATATAATTTCTCACAAAAGAGTTGGATTGTTTTAGATAGAAATATTAACGAAATGGATGTCAAACAATAAACCCGAGACAACGAAAAATTTCATAGTGACAATGAATTACCCAGATTTTTGAATCGTCCAGATTTCTATGATTCATCTAAAGATGAGGGTAAAAATAGACGAAGAAGAAAGAAAGTGTCAAAGTATTTGGAAACAGTATGGTTGATTTAGGTTAACATATACTAGAAATAAATGAATCTTCATGGGGTTCAAAGAAAATGAGAATGACTCTCAAACTAGTTACTACAGATTAGCGACATAGTTTCACTTATATTTTTTCTCTAAGTGAAAATTCATCACCTTCTTGTACTCGGATAGCAATGACAGAATACATAAATGAAAGTTTATGACTGTTCCCTTATATTTCTCGAAAGCATTTTCTAGGAACATTAATATTATACTTTCATATTAGGTTCGGTGCCATATGAGATTTTTTTTTCATTAACATCGGTCGCAATGGATTAAAGGTTTAAAGATTTCTCGTATGCATTCACTGGCGAAGTTTGAGTTTGAGTTTGGCATTTAGGTCGTGATATGAGGATTTTTGAATTCATGACTTGGATATCAAGTCAACGAGGTAGGTACGTCTTAAGAATTCCTAGATTCGTTCGGAAAAAGGTCATGTTTCGTCTAGATGAGGAAGTAAAAGTCATATCATGGAAATAGTCTCATACAAATAGCGTCCCCCGAAATTGATTATGTGATGTGATATCATTCTCAATTTAGACTACGGCTTAACACTTTTAAATTAGATGTCAGGAAGTAGACGAAGAATCACATATAACTTCACGGACTTGCTGAATGTGAGGACGTAATGTCTTTCAATTTAAAAAAGTTGTTTAGAAATACCAGAAAGATCTTGAAAAAAAAAAGAGAGAATATAATAATAAAAGTGATTTTAGGATTCGAAATAGATGTAAAGGGGGTAGACCCTTGAGAGAGCATACTCAGCTATGATTTGTCATTCGTTCGTCCTCTTAGTAGTGTATATTAGACGGTTATCAATCGTGTATGTAAGGCCCCAAACCCGGGAGGCCTCACTCTTTGGATTTAATTATTCACAAATAGTTATTAAACTTGAATATCAAATAACGCAGCGAAAAATTTCATTCAAACATAATGTCTACATTGTTCAAACATGCGGAAGCGTAAACATTGTCTAAAACATAAATACATCGTAACTAAATCAAAACGGGATGTCAGTCTTCATGATCAGCCGGGTAACTCATTTCGCTAGCCAAGCATCCACGTCCATCCTCATAACCTGCCTTAACCTGTATGTGCATACTAAAAGTCAGCGTAGCTGGTGAGTTCAAGTTTTCATTCGATTTAAGAAATGGTTCATCATTCAATAATTCATTAGGGTTTAACATCATGTATAAGAAAACATGGCCTTTCGTTCATCATTAAAAACATTTAAACATTTTATCATCATCATAAACACCGTTGAACGGATCGTTCGTTTAAAACATTTAACATTCATTTAAGTCATACATTATTATCCAAATCTGTGTTACCATTCGTTCCATCATTTAGTATTGTATTGCCCTAAGGCTTAACTGCACGAAAACTGTCATGACCCCGCCAGGGCGGAAACGCGAGGCGCGACTTTCACTGGTTTCCAAAGCATATGATTACCGCAAACACATACATGTAATTGGATACATAACTGAATTTAAAATATTTACATTACAAAATATCAATTTGAGTTTACAAATGTTTAAGATTTCGCAAATATGACTCAAGACCATGAGTTATACAAGAGAAATCCTCTGAAAAGCCGTATCCAAGTGCATGCATGTAACCTACATTGCTAACCTGATGACCACGTTCAATTTCCTGAAAACATACTTAAAACTGTCAACACGAGGTTGGTGAGTTCACAAGTTATTATAAAGAGTTATCATAAACCCAATGTTTAAATCTGATCTTTTTGCCGATCAAAACTCTTTGTTAAACCTGATCATTTTAACCTGATCAGTACTCTTTCGTTTAAACCTGATCACTTTAACCTGATCAGAATTCTTTACTTTAAACCTGATCACTTTACCCTGATCAGAACTCTTTTGTGTAAAACCTGATCATTTTAACATGATCAGAACTCTTTTGATAAACCTGATCACTTTACCCTGATCAGAACTCTTTTGTGTAAAACCTGATCATTTTAACCTGATCAGAACTCTTTTGATAAACCTGATCACTTTACCCTGATCATAAATCTTTTGTGTAAAACCTGATCACTTTACCTTGATCAGAACTCTTTTGTGTAAAACCTGATCACTTTAACCTGATCAGAACTCTTTTTTGTAAAACCTGATCACTTTACCTTGATCAGAACTCTTTTGTGTAAAACCTGATCATTTTAACCTGATCAGAACCCTTTTGTGTAAAACCTGATCATTTTAACCTGATCAGAACTCTTTTGATAAACCTGATCACTTTACCCTGATCAGAACTCTTTTGTATGTATTACCAATGAATATGATTACTAATCCGATCTATTGACCCCATTTGTAAGCTTGCAAGGAATACAAAATAGTATGTAATGTACGAGACCGTAACCAAACCCCAACTTTCTGTGCCTCCCCTCGCCTTTCTGCGAGTAAGACAATATGCGGTCATTCGGCCATTTTGACCCCTGGTTAGCGCGACTAACCATGACCGGAGGCGTCACCCCCAATAGTACTATTCATATAATCCCGGGCTAAATCCATAGCTAATGGTTACTAATTTATTACGAGGACTTTAAGCGCTTTATTGTTCCCTCAATACATACATACGGTCAGATCATTAGTTCCATTCATTTATACACAAAAGTCTTTTACAAGTATGTTTCCACCCCAAATCATTTCAAAAACTTAGAAAAAGGGGGGGTTAGTGAAACTCACCTCGTTAGTATGACTGCTAGCAAAAATTTGAATGACGGCAGATTCGCCTATCCGTATCCTAATTACACAAGGATAACATACACGTTAAGACTACTCGTCTTAAACGCAATTTGTTCACTTGACTTAGCCGATCTGATTACTTTTGTTTTAATTATCTTTTTAGTTTTTCCAACCTTGTTTTGTTATAAAAATAGTTCTGAGTTACTGCCTTATGGGCTGATGAATAGGTATCGAAACTTTCTTAGTTTCGATTGAACAGAACAGATGTCGAAACTTCCTAGTTTCGACTGAGTGAAATAGGTATCGAAACTACCTAGTTTCGATTGGCAAGAATAGTATCGAAACTACCTAGTTTCGATTGTACACAGGTATCGAAACTTCCTAGTTTCGATTGAGTAAATAGATATCGAAACTCCTAGTTTCGATAGAACAACCGGTATCGAAACTCCTAGTTTCGATTGAATAACTGGTATCGAAACTCCTAGTTTCGATCAATAGGTATCGAAACTCCCAGTTTCGATTGACTAACAGGTATCGAAACTATAGTTTCGATATCTGCACTTTGATTTACAGAATTCACTCTGTATATTTTTATGTTCAAATCTTGAGTTTGACTCAGTTTTCTTGTTATCTTACTTGCATTTGAACGATTTGTATGTTTAGTTACGGTTTTAAAGCAAATAATATGGATGGTATCGAGTTTTTACCTCAAACCGAGAATGGCGATCTTTAGAGAAAAACAGAGAAGTAGTCTTGAATCTTTTGCTAAGCTTTCTTCAAGAACACTTGAAATTCTCCTTATGACACCGAAATATGGTGATTTTCGCTTTAAAACTGGACTTCGAGATGAAAGAGAATTGTGAAATTGCCGTAAGAAAAAGAGAAAACTTGAAAGTGAAGGTGAGGTTTCGACTGAAGAGGTATGGTTTTCCTCTGAATTTGAGTGAAATAGGCAAGTGGGAGAATGACTCCCTGACTCTCGGCCAAGAAAGTCAAGAAATAGGTTTAGGGGTTAATGATAACAAATTTTTAAGTATTAATTTATTATGGTATCAGTATCAATTAGAGTTTTAAAGGGGTAATTTAATTCAGTTTCGATTCTTCACGGTATTATAATTTTTAACCATTTTATGGCTCGTTGAAGAAAATATTAGAATTTTGGCTCAACGTAAATTTTGTGTAATATATATATATATATATTTTTCTGGTTATTTTATTTAACCATTTACGTTCGCATTAAGTCGGGTTATCCTGCTTACTTTTTCTAGTAACTCTTTACGGTTTACTAGACTTGGAACAAACTTCTTTGCTAGACTTCTTGACTTTACTTAGTCAAAATAAAATATCAGGAAATAATAATTATGAACGTGCGTTTATGAAATGTGGATATTGACCTGAAATGCTGGGTGTCACATTCTCCCCATGTTACAGAGAATTTCGTCCCGAAATTCAGTTCTTGTCACTCTGACTTGGTGTTTTTGTAAACAATGACGGGTACTTGGATTTCATTTTATCTTCCCGCTCCCACGTATACTCGGGGCCGCGCTTTGAATTCCAACGTACCTTGACCAGCTTAACACGGCTGCGCCTTGTTCTCTGAACCTTCCAATCTGTGACTTCCATAGGTTCCTCAATGAAGTGCAACTTGTCGTCTATGTGAATCTCATCAGGCGGTATTATTAATGTCTCGTCTGATAAACACTTCTTGAGATTTGATACATGGAACGTATCATGTACATTGCTTAGTTCTTGTGGCAACTTGAGCTTGTAAGCTACAGGGCCAACCCTAGCCAATATTTCAAACGGTCCAACGTACCTAGGGTTAAGCTTGCCACGGTTGCCAAATCTTGCAACTCCTTTCCAAGGTGAGACCTTTAACATGACTTTGTCTCCTACTTGAAATTCTAAAGGTCTTCGTCTGTTATCCGCGTAACTCTTTTGTCTGTCACGGGCGGCCTTCAGACGATCCTTGATTTTGAAAATCTTATCTGTGGTCTCTTGAATAACTTCAGGACCGGTTAAATGTTTGTCGCCAACCTCTGCCCAACATAGCGGTGAACGACATTTTCGACCATACAAAGCCTCAAACGGAGCGGCTTTGATGCTGGTGTTGTAACTGTTATTATATGAAAACTCAGCTAGTGGCAAATGAGTATCCCAATTTCCATCGAAGTCAATTGCACACGCACGGAGCATATCCTCTAAGGTTTGAATGGTTCTTTCACTTTGACCATCTGTTTGTGGGTGATATGCCGTGCTCATGTCAAGACGTGTGCCCATGGCTTCTTGTAACGATTTCCAGATTCTAGACACGAATCTACTGTCTCTATCAGAGATAATAGAAATTGGTACTCCATGCCTAGCCACAATTTCCTTGATATAAAGCTTTGCAAGTTTCTCGGTTTTATCCGTTTCTTTGATGGGTAGAAAATGAGCTGATTTCGTCAGACGATCGACGATTACCCATATAGTGTCATACCCGCTCGACGTCTTGGGTAACTTTGTAATGAAATCCATGGAAATCTGTTCCCATTTCCATTGAGGTATCTCGGGTTGTTGTAACAATCCCGACGGTTTCTGATGTTCTGCTTTTACTTTTGAACATGTCAGGCATTTACCGACATAAATAGCAATTTCTCCTTTCATGTTCGGCCACCAGTAGAATTCTTTCAGATCCTTATACATTTTATCCGAACCTGGGTGAATGGAGTACCTGGACTTGTGGGCTTCGTCCATAACCAACTCCCGTATGTTACCAAAACATGGCACCCAAATTCTATTTATGAAGTATAAAGTGTCATCTGACTTTGGTTCCAACTGCTTTATCATTCCTCGTAAAGCTTCGTTCTGACTGTTTTCTTCTTTGATTGCTTCTTGTTGTGCCATCCGAATTTGAGTCGTGAGACTCGTATGAATTGTCAATTCTAGGGCACGAACACGTAGTGTTTTAACTCGTTCTTTACGACTTAAGGCATCTGCTACGACGTTTGCTTTGCCAGGGTGATACTTGATATCACAGTCGTAATCATTCAGTAGTTCTACCCAACGACGTTGCCTCATGTTAAGTTCTTTCTGATTAAAGATGTGCTGGAGACTCTTGTGGTCTGTAAAAATAGTACATTTTGTACCGTATAAGTAATGTCTCCAAATCTTGAGTGCAAACACAACAGCACCCAATTCCAGATCGTGAGTCGTATAATTTTTCTCATGTACTTTTAGCTGTCTGGATGCATACGCTATGACTTTTTCTCTCTGCATCAATACACATCCCAAACCTTGGTGTGATGCGTCACAGTACACAATGAAATTGTCAGTCCCTTCGGGAAGAGATAGGATTGGTGCACTGCAAAGTTTTTGCTTCAGCAATTGAAAAGCTGATTCTTGTTTATCAGTCCAATCAAACTTTTTGTCCTTCTGGGTTAACGTGGTCAAAGGCAAGGCTATTTTTGAAAAATTCTCGATGAATCGCCTGTAATAGCCTGCCAAACCCAGAAATTGACGCACCTCAGTCGGAGTTCTTGGTGCTTCCCAGTTTTTGATAGCTTTAATGTTGGTTGGATCCACATGGATACCATTCTTATTGATGACGTGTCCGAGAAAGTGAACCTCTCGGATCCCAAACTCACACTTAGAGAATTTGGCATAAAGCTTCTCATTCCCGAGTAGTTCCAAGATTAATTTCAAATGATGTTCATGTTCCTCCTTGGTTCGTGAATATATCAATATGTCATCGATAAACACAATCATGAATTTATCCAAGTATGGCTTGCACACATGGTTCATGAGATCCATGAAAACGGCCGGTGCATTAGTCAAGCCAAATGGCATAACTAGGAATTCGTAATGACCGTAACGAGTCCTAAAAGCCGTTTTTGGTATATCTTCTTCCTGAATTTTCAGTTGATGATACCCTGATCGCAGATCAATTTTAGAATAAAAACTGGAACCTTGAAGTTGATCAAACAAATCGTCTATTCGAGGAAGAGGATACCGATTTTTGATTGTCAGTTTGTTCAACTCTCGATAATCAATGCACATTCTAAAGGTTCCATCCTTTTTCTTTACAAATAGGACCGGAGCTCCCCATGGTGAGAAACTTGGTCTTATGAAACCTTTGTCAAGTAATTCTTGTAATTGGCTCGACAGTTCCTGCATCTCGGAAGGGGCTAGACGATACGGTGATCGTGCAACTGGTGCGGCTCCTGGTACTAGGTCGATCCGAAACTCGACTTGTCTTGATGGTGGTATTCCTGGTAAGTCTTCGGGAAATACTTCCGAATAATCTCTGACGACTGGTATGTCCTCAAGTCGACGTTCTTCGGGTTTCTTCTCGACGATGTGAGCCAGGAATGCACAATAACCCTTGCGTAGATACTTATAAGTTTTCATGCAGTTTATCGTTTTTAACATCGTTATACACTTTTCGCCTTGAATTGAAAGAATTTCTCCGCTTGGTAGGGGAATACGTACAATCTTCTCGAAGCATACTATCTCGGCACGATTCTTGGTTAACCAATCCATACCAATAACAATATCAAAACTCCCTAACTCGACGGGTAGAAGGTCTATACTGAATGTACGGTTTTCTAAACATAAAGTACAACCCCTAAAGACCTCTCCGGTTTCTATTAATTTCCCATTTGCTAATTCAATTGTATAACGTTGATCTAGTTTGCTGGCCTTAATACCGAGTAAGGATTTAAAATCATTCGACACAAAGCTCATATCCGCACCCGAATCAAAAAGTACAGAGGCATAGTGATTATTTATCGGGAACGTACCAGTGACGATGTTCGGGTCCTGGCGTGCGTCCCTTGCACCCATCACAAATGCCCTCCCTGGTGCCTGAGCGTTGTTCTGATTCTTCCACTTGGGACAATCCTTCTTGAAGTGTTTTAGATCACCACATACAAAACATCCCGGTTTGATTTTCCCCAATCGGTTGTTAGTTCGACAAGCTTGAGTGGTGTGACCAAACTTGTCGCATTTTCCACACTTGATGCAAACACCGGCATGATGATTTCCACACCTCTTACATCTCGGTAGGCCCCTATCATACTCCTTTCTTTCCACTGTGTTGGCTGCAAAAGCCTTCACAGTTCCTTGTTTCTTAAACTCTTGTTTTCCAAATTTGTTACTTGAATTTCCCATCCATTTCCTTTTCTCCCCAGATCTACCTTCCTCATTCTCCTTCCTCACAAACAATTCATTACGTACTGCATCATCCTTTAGTTTGAATGCTAAAGTTATAGCACTCTTGGCATCTATTGGATTAGATGATGTTACCATGCTTCGAATTCCACACGCTTATGTTCTGGTGTGACCATATGCGGTACCAGAAGTGCCAATTCATTGAAGCAGTCGGTGTATCCCGCTACATCATCTCCTATCATCTGTAAGTTCCACATCTCAATTTCAATCTTTTGCAATTCGTTCCGAGGACAGTATTCCTCAATCATCATGTTTTTCAAATCTTCCCAAGACAATTGGTACGCCGTCTCTCTCCCCAAAGTCTTCATTTGAGTATTCCACCAAGTTAAAGCTTTATCAGTGAGCGTGCAGGTAGAATACTTCACTACGCAATCAGCGGTGCATTCACTTATATCAATCACCAACTCCATATGTTCTATCCATCTCATTAGTCCTACTGCACCCTCGGTGCCATTAAAACTGCGGGGTTTGCAGGATAGGAAGGTCTTGTAGGTACACTTCCTATTTGGAGCATCTGCAGGATCACAAGTCATAACGTCATTAATTCGGATCATGACTATGTGTTATGGCTTATTTATTTTTTTATTTTATTATTATTTTTTTTATTACCTCTGGAACCTCCGGAACCTCCTGCTGTACCGCTACCCCCTGCGGTACCGCTACCTCCTGCACCTCCTCCGCTGTTTCGGTTTGCTTCATACTGCTCTATAGCGGCAGCTACTCGCTGTGCTATTAGTTGTTCCATGTTTGGGGAAATTGTCTCGTTGTTGTCACCAGTAGTGTTACGGGGTGTCCCACGCTTAGGTGCCATGACGTTCTTTCTAACATGTCAATTAAAAAGAAACAACATCATATATCAATAATGATAGATCATGACATAAGGATACCACAACATCAAACATGAACAACTATCATTACAACATAAACCATTACATACATAGTCAAAACATACATAGTACATTGTTCCCAAAAGACGAGGATACAAAAGAGATGGGTTCACATGACCTCATCAGTACTAACGTTTTAAACTACATAATGTACTATGGGCACAACCCGCCCATAATAGGTTTAAAAGAAGAAGTGGGAGTACAACCCAATCATCATGGCAAGTCCTGCCATGACAAAGCTAGCTCTCGCCACAAATTCTGCAGCCAAAGTCCTTTCCTCCAGTGCTTCCACCATGTCTCGGACAGTGACAGTGAACTGCCAGTCCATATCAGCTCTCAACTCGAGGTAGTCAGTGGCACTCTGTATGTCTCGAGTGCTATCCTCCAGAGTCTGTACTCGAGATCCGAGCCCTTGACGTAAGCGCATGGTTGCATCCCCCTGTGCCCGAACATCATCTAGGAGATCATCAAGACGTTCTTCGTGTGTACGAACGCGGGCTACCAAGGTAGGCACGGTGAGCTCCATGGCTTCCCCAGTGTGAGGTAGGGGTGTTGGAGAGTTGGAAGACTCTCCGAGCTCAAAGGTAGATGGAATGCTCTCCATCTCCCTCCATCGTGCCAGAGCACGAGGCATCCAACGGATAGTTCCCACAGTAGGATGGCAACAGGGTCATTTTCTAGATGGTTCCTCATCGGTCTCCAAGTCTTTCGAGTCACGGGTTGCTAGAGTTCTCTTGCGCGGAAGTCGAACCTTCTTCTTAGCACTTTGCACTTTAATTGGCCCTCCGCTTTTCTTTTGGTAGAATATGGGCGGTTCTCCCAGGGCGACATTGGGTGGTGTCGAGCTGCGAACTTGTACTCGATTTTTAGGGCGTGAGGCGGAAAGTTCCTCGTTGGATTCAGAGTCAGAGACGGGGTCAGAGTGTGAATGTGACGACATACTTGTGACTACAATATCCACATGACATGATGACTGGTTATGCAATGCTTATGCAATGAAAACATTTTAGTGAGTCATTCTAATTATAGACTAGGTTCCGTTTTAGACACCTAGTTCGCTATAATCAATGGCTCTGATACCAAGTTCTGTCATGACCCCGCCTGGGCGGAAACGCGAGGCGCGACCTTCACTGGTTTCCAAAGCATATGATTACCGCAAACACATACATGTAATTGGATACATAACTGAATTTAAAATATTTACATTACAAAATATCAATTTGAGTTTACAAATGTTTAAGATTTCGCAAATATGACTCAAGACCATGAGTTATACAAGAGAAATCCTCCGGAAAGCCGTATCCACGTGCATGCATGTAACCTACATTGCTAACCTGATGAGCACGTTCAATTTCCTGAAAACATACTTAAAACTGTCAACACGAGGTTGGTGAGTTCACAAGTTATTATAAAGAGTTATCATAAACCCAATGTTTAAATCTGATCTTTTTGCCTATCAAAACTCTTTGTTAAACCTGATCATTTTAACCTGATCAGTACTCTTTCGTTTAAACCTGATCACTTTAACCTGATCAGAATTCTTTACTTTAAACCTGATCACTTTACCCTGATCAGAACTCTTTTGTGTAAAACCTGATCATTTTAACCTGATCAGAACTCTTTTGTTAAACCTAATCACTTTACCCTGATCAGAACTCTTTTGTGTAAAACCTGATCATTTTAACCTGATCGGAACTCTTTTGATGAACCTGATCACTTTACCCTGATCAGAACTCTTTTGTGTAAAACCTGATCACTTTACCTTGATCAGAACTCTTTTGTGTAAAACCTGTTCACTTTAACCTGATCAGAACTCTTTTGTGTAAAACCTGATCACTTTACCTTGATCAGAACTCTTTTGTGTAAAACCTGATCATTTTAACCTGATCAGAACCCTTTTGTGTAAAACCTGATCATTTTAACCTGATCAGAACCCTTTTGTGTAAAACCTGATCATTTTAACCTAATCAGAACTCTTTTGATAAACCTGATCACTTTACCCTGATCAGAACTCTTTTGTATGTATTACCAATGAATATGATTACTAATCCGATCTATTGACCCCATTTGTAAGCTTGCAAGGAATACAAAATAGTATGTAATGTACGAGACCGTAACCAAACCCCAACTTTCTGTGCCTCCCCTCGCCTTTCTGCGAGTAAGACAATATGCGGTCATTCGGCCATTTTGACCCCTGGTTAGCGCGACTAACCATGACCGGAGGCGTCACCCCCAATAGTACTACTCATATAATCCCGGGCTAAATCCATAGCTAATGGTTACTAATTTATTACGAGGACTTTAAGCGCTTTATTGTTCCCTCAATACATACATACGGTCAGATCATTAGTTCCATTCATTTATACACAAAAGTCTTTTACAAGTATGTTTCCACCCCAAATCATTTCCAAAACTTAGAAAAAGGGGGGTTAGTGAAACTCACCTCGTCAGTATGACTGCTAGCAAAAATTTGAATGACGGCAGATTCGCCCATCCGTATCCTAATTACACAAGGATAACATACACGTTAAGACTACTCGTCTTAAACGTAATTTGTTCACTTGACTTAGCCGATCTGATTACTTTTGTTTTAATTATCTTTTTAGTTTTTCCAACCTTGTTTTGTTATAAAAATAGTTCTGAGTTACTGCCTTATGGGCTGATGAACAGGTATCGAAACTTTCTTAGTTTCGATTGAACAGAACAGATGTCGAAACTTCCTAGTTTCGACTGAGTGAAATAGGCATCGAAACTACCTAGTTTCGATTGGCAAGAATAGTATCGAAACTACCTAGTTTCGATTGTACACAGGTATCGAAACTTCCTAGTTTCGATTGAGTAAATAGATATCGAAACTCCTAGTTTCGATAGAACAACCGGTATCGAAACTCCTAGTTTCGATTGAATAACTGGTATCGAAACTCCTAGTTTCGATCAATAGGTATCGAAACTCCCAGTTTCGATTGACTAACAGGTATCGAAACTATAGTTTCGATATCTGCACTTTGATTTACAGAATTCACTCTGTATATTTTTATGTTAAAATCTTGAGTTTGACACAGTTTTCTTGTTATCTTACTTGCGTTTGAACGATTTGTATGTTTAGTTACGGTTTTAAAGCAAATAATATGGATGGTATCGAGTTTTTACCTCAAACCGAGAATGGCGATCTTTAGAGAAAAACAGAGAAGTAGTCTTGAATCTTTTGCTAAGCTTTCTTCAAGAACACTTGAAATTCTCCTTATGACACCGAATTATGGTGATTTTCGCTTTAAAACTGGACTTCGAGATGAAAGAGAATTGTGAAATTGTCGTAAGAAAAAGAGAAAACTTGAAAGTGAAGGTGAGGTTTCGACTGAAGAGGTATGGTTTTCCTCTGAATTTGAGTGAAATAGGCAAGTGGGAGAATGGCTCCCTGACTCTCGGCCAAGAAAGTCAAGAAATAGGTTTAGGGGTTAATGATAACAAATTTTTAAGTATTAATTTATTATTGTATCAGTATCAATTAGAGTTTTAAAGGGGTAATTTAATTCAGTTTCGATTCTTCACGGTATTATAATTTTTAACCATTTTATGGCTCGTTGAAGAAAATATTAGAATCTTGGCTCAACGTAAATTTTGTGTAATATATATATATATATTTTTCTGGTTATTTTATTTAACCATTTACGTTCGCATTAAGTCGGGTTATCCTGCTTACTTTTTCTAGTAACTCTTTACGGTTTACTAGACTTGGAACAAACTTCTTTGCTAGACTTCTTGACTTTACTTAGTCAAAATAAAATATCAGGAAATAATAATTATGAACGTGCGTTTATGAAATGTGGATATTGACCTGAAATGTTGGGTGTCACATTCTCCCCATGTTACAGAGAATTTCGTCCCGAAATTCAGTTCTTGTCACTCTGACTTGGTGTTTTTGTAAACAATGACGGGTACTTGGATTTCATTTTATCTTCCCGCTCCCTAGTATACTCGGGGCCGCGCTTTGAATTCCAACGTACCTTGACCAGCTTAACACGGCTGCGCCTTGTTCTCTGAACCTTCCAATCTGTGACTTCCATAGGTTCCTCAATGAAGTGCAACTTGTCGTCTATGTGAATCTCATCAGGCGGTATTATTAATGTCTCGCCTGATAAACACTTCTTGAGATTTGATACATGGAACGTATCATGTACATTGCTTAGTTCTTGTGGCAACTTGAGCTTGTAAGCTACAGGGCCAACCCTAGCCAATATTTCAAACGGTCCAACGTACCTAGGGTTAAGCTTGCCACGGTTGCCAAATCTTGCAACTCCTTTCCAAGGTGAGACCTTTAACATGACTTTGTCTCCTACTTGAAATTCTAAAGGTCTTCGTGTGTTATCCGCGTAACTCTTTTGTCTGTCACGGGCGGCCTTCAGACGATCCTTGATTTTGAAAATCTTATCTGTGGTCTCTTGAATAACTTCAGGACCGGTTAAATGTTTGTCGCCAACCTCTGCCCAACATAGCGGTGAACGACATTTTCGACCATACAAAGCCTCAAACGGAGCGGCTTTGATGCTGGTGTGGTAACTGTTATTATATGAAAACTCAGCTAGTGGCAAATGAGTATCCCAATTTCCACCGAAGTCAATTGCACACGCACGGAGCATATCCTCTAAGGTTTGAATGGTTCTTTCACTTTGACCATCTGTTTGTGGGTGATATGCCGTGCTCATGTCAAGACGTGTGCCCATGGCTTCTTGTAACGATTTCCAGATTCTAGACACGAATCTGCTGTCTCTATCAGAGATAATAGAAATTGGTACTCCATGCCTAGCCACAATTTCCTTGATATAAAGCTTTGCAAGTTTCTCGGTTTTATCCGTTTCTTTGATGGGTAGAAAATGAGCTGATTTCTTCAGACGATCGACGATTACCCATATAGTGTCATACCCGCTCGACGTCTTGGGTAACTTTGTAATGAAATCCATGGAAATCTGTTCCCATTTCCATTGAGGTATCTCGGGTTGTTGTAACAATCCCGACGGTTTCTGATGTTCTGCTTTTACTTTTGAACATGTCAGGCATTTACCGACATAAATAGCAATTTCTCCTTTCATGTTCGGCCACCAGTAGAATTCTTTCAGATCCTTATACATTTTATCCGAACCTGGGTGAATGGAGTACCTGGACATGTGGGCTTCGTCCATAACCAACTCCCGTATGTTACCAAAACATGGCACCCAAATTCTATTCATGAAGTATAAAGTGTCATCTGACTTTGGTTCCAACTGCTTTATCATTCCTCGTAAAGCTTCGTTCTGACTGTTTTCTTCTTTGATTGCTTCTTGTTGTGCCATCCGAATTTGAGTCGTGAGACTCGTATGAATTGTCAATTCTAGGGCACGAACACGTAGTGTTTTAACTCGTTCTTTACGACTTAAGGCATCTGCTACGACGTTTGCTTTGCCAGGGTGATACTTGATATCACAGTCGTAATCATTCAGTAGTTCTACCCAACGACGTTGCCTCATGTTAAGTTCTTTCTGATTAAAGATGTGCTGGAGACTCTTGTGGTCTGTAAAAATAGTACATTTTGTACCGTATAAGTAATGTCTCCAAATCTTGAGTGCCAACACAACAGCACCCAATTCCAGATCGTGAGTCGTATAATTTTTCTCATGTACTTTTAGCTGTCTGGATGCATACGCTATGACTTTTTCTCTCTGCATCAATACACATCCCAAACCTTGGTGTGATGCGTCACAGTACACAATGAAATTGTCAGTCCCTTCGGGAAGGGATAGGATTGGTGTACTGCAAAGTTTTTGCTTCAGCAATTGAAAAGCTGATTCTTGTTTATCAGTCCAATCAAACTTTTTGTCCTTCTGGGTTAACGTGGTCAAAGGCAAGGCTATTTTTGAAAAATTCTCGATGAATCGCCTGTAATAGCCTGCCAAACCCAGAAATTGACGCACCTCAGTCGGAGTTCTTGGTGCTTCCCAGTTTTTGATAGCTTTAATCTTGGTTGGATCCACATGGATACCATTCTTATTGATGACGTGTCCGAGAAAGTGAACCTCTCGGATCCCAAACTCACACTTAGAGAATTTGGCATAAAGCTTCTCATTCCTGAGTAGTTCCAAGATTAATTTCAAATGATGTTCATGTTCCTCCTTGGTTCGTGAATATATCAATATGTCATCGATAAACACAATCATGAATTTATCCAAGTATGGCTTGCACACACGGTTCATGAGATCCATGAAAACGGCCGGTGCATTAGTCAAGCCAAATGGCATAACTAGGAATTCGTAATGACCGTAACGAGTCCTAAAAGCCGTTTTTGGTATATCTTCTTCCTGAATTTTCAGTTGATGATACCCTGATCGCAGATCAATTTTAGAATAAAAACTGGAACCTTGAAGTTGATCAAACAAATCGTCTATTCGAGGAAGAGGATACCGATTTTTGATTGTCAGTTTGTTCAACTCTCGATAATCAATGCACATTCTAAAGGTTCCATCCTTTTTCTTTACAAATAGGACCGGAGCTCCCCATGGTGAGAAACTTGGTCTTATGAAACCTTTGTCAAGTAATTCTTGTAATTGGCTCGACAGTTCCTGCATCTCGGAAGGGGCTAGACGATACGGTGATCGTGCAACTGGTGCGGCTCCTGGTACTAGGTCGATCCGAAACTCGACTTGTCTTGATGGTGGTATTCCTGGTAAGTCTTCGGGAAATACTTCCGAATAATCTCTGACGACTGGTATGTCCTCAAGTCGACGTTCTTCGGGTTTCTTCTCGACGATGTGAGCCAGGAATGCACAATAACCCTTGCGTAGATACTTATAAGTTTTCATGCAGTTTATCGTTTTTAACATCGTTATACACTTTTCGCCTTGAATTGAAAGAATTTCTCCGCTTGGTAGGGGAATACGTACAATCTTCTCGAAGCATACTATCTCGGCACGATTCTTGGTTAACCAATCCATACCAATAACAATATCAAAACTCCCTAACTCGACGGGTAGAAGGTCTATACTGAATGTACGGTTTTCTAAACATAAAGTACAACCCCTAAAGACCTCTCCGGTTTCTATTAATTTCCCATTTGCTAATTCAATTGTATAACGTTGATCTAGTTTGCTGGCCTTAATACCGAGTAAGGATTTAAAATCATTCGACACAAAGCTCATATCCGCACCCGAATCAAAAAGTACAGAGGCATAGTGATTATTTATCGGGAACGTACCAGTGACGATGTTCGGGTCCTGGCGTGCGTCCCTTGCACCCATCACAAATGCCCTCCCTGGTGCCTGAGCGTTGTTCTGATTCTTCCACTTGGGACAATCCTTCTTGAAGTGTTTTAGATCACCACATACAAAACATCCCGGTTTGATTTTCCCCAATCGGTTGTTAGTTCGACAAGCTTGAGTGGTGTGACCAAACTTGTCGCATTTTCCACACTTGATGCAAACACCGGCATGATGATTTCCACACCTCTTACATCTCGGTAGACCCCTATCATACTCCTTTCTTTCCACTGTGTTGGCTGCAAAAGCCTTCACAGTTCCTTGTTTCTTAAACTCTTGTTTTCCAGATTTGTTACTTGAATTTCCCATCCATTTACTTTTCTCCCCAGATCTACCTTCCTCATTCTCCTTCCTCACAAACAATTCATTACGTACTGCATCATCCTTTAGTTTGAATGCCAAAGTTATAGCACTCTTGGCATCTATTGGATTAGATGATGTTACCATGCTTCGAATTTGAGGCGCAAGGCCCCACAGATACCTCTCCACACGCTTATGTTCTGGTGTGACCATATGCGGTACCAGAAGTGCCAATTCATTGAAGCGGTCGGTGTATCCCGCTACATCATCTCCTATCATCTGTAGGTTCCACATCTCAATTTCAATCTTTTGCAATTCATTCCGAGGACAGTATTCCTCAATCATCATGTTTTTCAAATCTTCCCAAGACAATTGGTACGCCGTCTCTCTCCCCAAAGTCTTCATTTGAGTATTCCACCAAGTTAAAGCTTTATCAGTGAGCGTGCAGGTAGAATACTTCACTACGCAATCAGCGGTGCATTCACTTATATCAATCACCGACTCCATATGTTCTATCCATCTCATTAGTCCTACTGCACCCTCGGTGCCATTAAAACTGCGGGGTTTGCAGGATAGGAAGGTCTTGTAGGTACACTTCCTATTTGGAGCATCTGCAGGATCACAAGTCATAACGTCATTAATTCGGATCATGACTATGTGTTATGGCTTATTTATTTTTTTATTTTATTATTATTTTTTTTATTACCTCCGGAACCTCCTGCTGTACCGCTACCCCCTGCGGTACCGCTACCTCCTGCACCTCCTCCGCTGTTTCGGTTTGCTTCATACTGCTCTATAGCGGCAGCTACTCGCTGTGCTATTAGTTGTTCCATGTTTGGGAAATTGTCTCGTTGTTGTCACCAGTAGTGTTACGGGGTGTCCCACGCTTAGGTGCCATGACGTTCTTTCTAACATGTCAATTAAAAAGAAACAACATCATATATCAATAATGATAGATCATGACATAAGGATACCACAACATCAAACATGAACAACTATCATTACAACATAAACCATTACATACATAGTCAAAACATACATAGTACATTGTTCCCAAAAGACGAGGATACAAAAGAGATGGGTTCACATGACCTCATCAGTACTAACGTTTTAAACTACATAATGTACTATGGGCACAACCCGCCCATAATAGGTTTAAAAGAAGAAGTGGGAGTACAACCCAATCATCATGGCAAGTCCTGCCATGACAAAGCTAGCTCTCGCCACAAATTCTGCAGCCAAAGTCCTTTCCTCCAGTGCTTCCACCATGTCTCGGACAGTGACAGTGAACTGCCAGTCCATATCAGCTCTCAACTCGAGGTAGTCAGTGGCACTCTGTATGTCTCGAGTGCTATCCTCCAGAGTCTGTACTCGAGATCCGAGCCCTTGACGTAAGCGCATGGTTGCATCCCCCTGTGCCCGAACATCATCTAGGAGATCATCAAGACGTTCTTCGTGTGTACGAACGCGGGCTGCCAAGGTAGGCACGGTGAGCTCCATGGCTTCCCCAGTGTGAGGTAGGGGTGTTGGAGAGTTGGAAGACTCTCCGAGCTCAAAGGTAGATGGAATGCTCTCCATCTCCCTCCATCGTGCCAGAGCACGAGGCATCCAACGGATAGTTCCCACAGTAGGATGGCAACAGGGTCGTTTTCTAGATGGTTCCTCATCGGTCTCCAAGTCTTTCGGGTCACGGGTTGCTAGAGTTCTCTTGCGCGGAAGTCGAACCTTCTTCTTAGCACTTTGCCCTTTAATTGGCCCTCCGCTTTTCTTTTGGTAGAATATGGGCGGTTCTCCCAGGGTGACATTGGGTGGTGTCGAGCTGCGAACTTGTACTCGATTTTTAGGGCGTGAGGCGGAAAGTTCCTCGTTGGATTCAGAGTCAGAGACGGGGTCAGAGTGTGAATGTGACGACATACTTGTGACTACAATATCCACAGGACATGATGACTGGTTTTGCAATGCTTATGCAATGAAAACATTTTAGTGAGTCATTCTAATTATAGACTAGGTTCCGTTTTAGACACCTAGTTCGCTATAATCAATGGCTCTGATACCAAGTTCTGTCATGACCCCGCCAGGGCGGAAACGCGAGGCGCGACTTTCACTAGTTTCCAAAGCATATGATTACCGCAAACACATACATGTAATTGGATACATAACTGAATTTAAAATATTTACATTACAAAATATCAATTTGAGTTTACAAATGTTTAAGATTTCGCAAATATGACTCAAGACCATGAGTTATACAAGAGAAATCCTCCGGAAAGCCGTATCCACGTGCATGCATGTAACCTACATTACTAACCTGATGACCACGTTCAATTTCCTGAAAACATACTTAAAACTGTCAACACGAGGTTGGTGAGTTCACAAGTTATTATAAAGAGTTATCATAAACCCAATGTTTAAATCTGATCTTTTTGCCGATCAAAACTCTTTGTTAAACCTGATCATTTTAACCTGATCAGTACTCTTTCGTTTAAACCTAATCACTTTAACCTGATCAGAATTCTTTACTTTAAACCTGATCACTTTACCCTGATCAGAACTCTTTTGTGTAAAACCTGATCATTTTAACCTGATCAGAACTCTTTTGATAAACCTGATCACTTTACCCTGATCAGAACTCTTTTGTGTAAAACCTGATCATTTTAACCTGATCAGAACTCTTTTGATAAACCTGATTACTTTACCCTGATCAGAACTCTTTTGTGTAAAACCTGATCACTTTACCTTGATCAGAACTCTTTTGTGTAAAACCTGATCACTTTAACCTGATCAGAACTCTTTTGTGTAAAACCTGATCACTTTACCTTGATCAGAACTCTTTTGTGTAAAACCTGATCATTTTAACATGATCATAACCCTTTTGTGTAAAACCTGATCATTTTAACCTGATCAGAACTCTTTTGATAAACCTGATCACTTTACCCTGATCAGAACTCTTTTGTGTAAAACCTAATCACTTTACCTTGATCAGAACTCTTTTGTGTAAAACCTGATCATTTTAACCTGATCAGAACCCTTTTGTGTAAAACCTGATCATTTTAACCTGATCAGAATTCTTTTGATACACCTGATCACTTTACCCTGATCAGAACTCTTTTGTATGTATTACCAATGAATATGATTACTAATCCGATCTATTGACCCCATTTGTAAGCTTGCAAGGAATACAAAATAGTATGTAATGTACGAGACCGTAACCAAACCCCAACTTTCTGTGCCTCCCCTCGCCTTTCTGCGAGTAAGACAATATGCGGTCATTCGGCCATTTTGACCCCTGGTTAGCGCGACTAACCATGACTGGAGGCGTCACCCCCAATAGTACTATTCATATAATCTCGGGCCAAATCCATAGCTAATGGTTACTAATTTATTACGAGGACTTTAAGCGCTTTATTGTTCCCTCAATACATACATACGGTCAGATCATTAGTTCCATACATTTATACACAAAAGTCTTTTACAAGTATGTTTCCACCCCAAATCATTTCAAAAACTTAGAAAAAGGGGGGTTAGTGAAACTCACCTCGTCAGTATGACTGCTAGCAAAAATTTGAATGACGGCAGATTCGCCTATCCGTATCCTAATTACACAAGGATAACATACACGTTAAGACTACTCGTCTTAAACGCAATTTGTTCACTTGACTTAGCCGATCTGATTACTTTTGTTTTAATTATCTTTTTAGTTTTTCCAACCTTGTTTTGTTATAAAAATAGTTCTGAGTTACTGCCTTATGGGCTGATGAACAGGTATCGAAACTTTCTTAGTTTCGATTGAACAGAACAGATGTCGAAACTTCCTAGTTTCGACTGAGTGAAATAGGTATCGAAACTACCTAGTTTCGATTGGCAAGAATAGTATCGAAACTACCTAGTTTCGATTGTACACAGGTATCGAAACTTCCTAGTTTCGATTGAGTAAATAGATATCGAAACTCCTAGTTTCGATAGAACAACCGGTATCGAAACTCCTAGTTTCGATTGAATAACTGGTATCGAAACTCCTAGTTTCGATCAATAGGTATCGAAACTCCCAGTTTCGATTGACTAACAGGTATCGAAACTATAGTTTCGATATCTGCACTTTGATTTACAGAATTCACTCTGTATATTTTTATGTTCAAATCTTGAGTTTGACACAGTTTTCTTGTTATCTTACTTGCGTTTGAACGATTTGTATGTTTAGTTACGGTTTTAAAGCAAATAATATGGATGGTATCGAGTTTTTACCTCAAACCGAGAATGGCGATCTTTAGAGAAAAACAGAGAAGTAGTCTTGAATCTTTTGCTAAGCTTTCTTCAAGAACACTTGAAATTCTCCTTATGACACCGAATTATGGTGATTTTCGCTTTAAAACTGGACTTCGAGATGAAAGAGAATTGTGAAATTGCCGTAAGAAAAAGAGAAAACTTGAAAGTGAAGGTGAGGTTTCGACTGAAGAGGTATGGTTTTCCTCTGAATTTGAGTGAAATAGGCAAGTGGGAGAATGGCTCCCTGACTCTCGGCCAAGAAAGTCAAGAAATAGGTTTAGGGGTTAATGATAACAAATTTTTAAGTATTAATTTATTATGGTATCAGTATCAATTAGAGTTTTATAGGGGTAATTTAATTCAGTTTCGATTCTTCACGGTATTATAATTTTTAACCATTTTATGGCTCGTTGAAGAAAATATTAGAATCTTGGCTCAACGTAAATTTTGTGTAATATATATATATATATTTTTCTGGTTATTTTATTTAACCATTTACGTTCGCATTAAGTCGGGTTATCCTACTTACTTTTTCTAGTAACTCTTTACGGTTTACTAGACTTGGAACAAACTTCTTTGCTAGACTTCTTGACTTTACTTAGTCAAAATAAAATATCAGGAAATAATAATTATGAACGTGCGTTTATGAAATGTGGATATTGACCTGAAATGCTGGGTGTCACAAAAACCAACAATACAATACATTCAGTCAATTACCTTTTTGTATTGCCCCCGAGGCTTAACTGCACAAGGACCGACAATACTCATTCAGTTGCCCATATGGCTCCCATGTCCATAAACCGACAACTTCCATCGACGGCTATGGCTCACGGCCATAACACCGTCGGATCATAATTTAACCTTCAAAGGGTCACGTTAACCCCTGAGTAACCGTCGTTACTCCCTTACCAGCTGTACAACATCATAACCATTGACAGGCCACAAAGACACTACCCCTGTTGTTCTTATGGAAACTATGGCTCGTTGTCCATAATCTACCACAAGGCTGGGAATTACATTCCTAGACTTCATTCGTCAGTTCCATTCATTCAAAAAATTAGATTTGTAATAACTTCTTTAAAACCTTTTCCCTTTCTTTTCTTTTCTTTTCATAAAATAATTCATTCATTTTCAAAACCCTTTACCTTCAGTTTAAACCTTTTCTTTATAAACATTTCGTTCGTAAACATTCCATTCATAAAACTTTCTTTTCATAAACCGTTCATTACAAATCATTTCATTTCGTAAACATAGTTTCATAAGCATCATTTCGTAAACATCGTTTGGTATGTATGCACACAAGCCCAAAAACATCATTAAAACATTCAAAAGAGGGCTCTAGAACTCACCTGATAAGCTAATCTGGGTTGTCCTAAACAAGGGTCCAACAACGTCACTTCCTATCTGAATTGATTAGTTAAATACACATCAGACCTAATCCCGACTCTAACGGTTTAACCATTCTGATTTAGGCGACTATACTGTCTTTACTAACCAGCCTGATGCCTGCGCACTTAGCAAGTGTGCAAAGCCTTCTTCTTGCGTACTTAATAAGTGCGCAAACTTTACTTCATGCGTACTCGATAAGTACGCAGGACCCTCTTCATGCGTACTTGATAAGTACGCAGGACCCTCCTCATGCGTACTTATCAAGTACGCAGGATCTACTTTCCCGCAAAAACCATAACTTTCGCATTTGGGTCTGATCACGTCAAGATCCTGAACTTGTTTACATTCAAAACGTTTGCTTTTCATTAAGGAACTCAAATCTATGTTTTTCTTCCAGATTAATCCGTAAAAACGTTACCTTTTCATCCAAAACCCGAAAAACCCAAAAACGAACAAAAACTAAGATCTAGGCTAGATCGTTACCTGTATCGAGCTTCTGATTCGGAGGTTCTTCTCACGAGCTATGGAGCAACACTTTGCTGAAATCTCAGGTCGATCCACCAACTTTCTCTCTCTATGGTTTCTCTCTCTAGATGTTGCAAATAAGAGAAAGGGTGGTGACTTAGCTATTTATAAGGGAGGCTCCCCCTGTGTCCCGCCGGCCCATCCGGCCCGGCATGCCTCGTTCATTTATTTCGTTATTATCACTGTCGTTTATTTTTGGGATGTTACACTGGAACACCGAAATAAATTCTCACATTTCAACTTACGTCCTTGATTTCAAATCAAACTTGGTTGGGATGCATCTTAGAGTTTCAGAGTTTACCCTATGATCTTGTGTTGTAGAGGGTCGAATTGATTATTTGTCAAAAACTGGTAATACAATATGCATATATCTTCATTGGCATTCGAATGGTATTATTATGACTTACCATTACATATTACACCTATACAGGTTATAGCCTTAAAGTTCTTAGCACAAAGGCTTAAGCCATAAAATCGAGGTATTGAGAGTTAAGTGTTAGACATTTGTATTTTCTCTTGGCACGTTTAAGAGTTTGTATATCTACCTAATGCTTTGCTAGATAGGTAACGAAATAGAAAAGATAAAATCTATAGCTGAATCTCAAAAGTTGAAGTAGTATTTTGCAGAGAATTTACAGATTCGGTGCAAATACCGAGGACAAATCAACAAAAATAGATATCTTTAAGGTTTTGGTTAAAATTGTCATGCCAATGAAGTCTCAATAAGAGTTTTGGATTCATTAGAATTCGAAGATGAAGGAGAAGATGAACATTTCCACGCCACTTGTGAAAGCCCATCGCATCATCCTTTTGGATCAACCTTTTGGTTATGGTAATTTCGATCTTTAATCGAGTGACTGTGGATTCAGATTAGATATAGATTAGTCATGAACATTAGCTCGGACAGTAAAACTCACCAGATTTCTAATGGGCTGCAAATTATGATTACGTGTGCACCCGTAATGATAATTTACAGCGCATAGTCCCTCTAATGTTTTCTCTATCTCAAGCTCTCATCTAGAAAGAAAGCTAAAATGTTCATTAGATCATGTTATCGTGTTGCACTATCGCGTACAATGTATATTTTTTATCGGATTACCTTCGATCATGTGTACCAATACTCATAGATCTGCCTACTAAGGTTGCTGTTGGATGGAGTTAACGTTAGTGTGACACAACCGGTGTCTTCTATTAATAAGATGTGTGTGGTGGAAGTCAGGCATTATTTTAGGGTAGAGATCCTCCAATCAGTGTTGAGCAAATCACGCTACAAATTTGGATGTATGTGTGAATCCACATGATCCAAATCATTTTATAGGTCTCCGGACCCATAAGGTTCTCTCCCGTTTGGTCCTGCTCCTCAACATCGGGTTCCCTTCAAATCGGGCAGTTTAGTCTGCTATATCTCAAGGCGAAAGTTTTTGCCATCCAATCCAGCAAATCATGAAAAGAGAGTATATATATACCACACCGAATGAAGACAACATATGTTCGAAAAGAATGTTGACTCCATAGCTAGAGTAGATGCAAGTGTGGGGCAGGTACATGCACAGGTTCAATCTGTAGTTATACCAAGATCTGCAATTGGTGATTACTACCGTCGTCGCCCAATCTCAGCTCGTAACTCGATCTTCTAGGGCTACAGTGTGCTGAGTGCCCGTCCTCCTTGATTCATAATCCGAATAGTGATACTCTGTTGGGTCATATTATAGTTGTTTATTATTTCCACGTTGTACGTATTAGATGTTTGTTACGTATATCACGTAATTGTATTTAGTATTAATATAGCTAATGATACGCTAGTGTACTAACATACACTAATTGTCAACTCAAATTGTTCGACAATGGTTGGAATTTCTATACTCATGTCTTGGGTGTTCTTGATGTGATGCAATTCTTAGAAATCTTGGTCCCAAAATAAGTTTAGTTAGAGCCTATGTGTCACTAAGCAAACCTAATTCGCTAAAACCATTGGCTCGGATACCAATCTGTAACACCCCCAAATTATTTACTTAGTAAATAAATAAATAAATTAAGGTGGTAATGATGGGTAGCATTAGAAAACAGAGGAAGCTAAATAAAGACTCCTAAATATGTCGAACACCCTACGTCTTCATCTTCTAAGGGATCAATTCAAATGTTTAACATATTCCAACCATGTCGTAGCTATGTATTACCCGAAAAACATGCTCAAAAATGTCAACGCAAAGTTGGTGAGTTCACAGGTTTTAAATGAATACGATTGACAAAACTATTTGTATAAAATCGTTTGGCAAAAACAATTTGTAAGAAATCCTTTGGCAAAGACCATTTGCATGAAATTGGTTGACAAAACTGCTTGTATGGGTACTATTAGCAAAATCATTTGCTCGAAATTTACTGGGAAAATCATTGGTACGTATACCATTGGCAAAACCCTTTGCTTGAAATTGTCTGGCAAAACCATTGGTACGTATACCATTGGCAAAACCCTTTGCTTGAAATTGTCTGCAAAAACCATTGGTACGTATACCATTGGCAAAACTCTTTGCTCGAAATTTACTTTATGCATATGATAAACAAAATAAGTTAGCGGTTGATTCATCGATGTCTAGCTAGCACAAACGAAGTATGTGATGCATAAGCCTATAACCAAACATTTAACGAATTCTTGAATTTTTCCCCAGCCCATTGTACCTTTAAACAATGAGAACAACAAGACCAAATATGCAATCATTTGACCTTGTTGGTCTGGTTAGTGCGACTAACCATGATTGGGGGTGTCAACCCAAATAGTACTATTCATATCGATCTACGGCTAAGTCCATAGCTAATTGTTATAGTTCAAAATACCGAGGACCTTTTAGTGTTAACTCATGCTCACAAGGGAATCATATGCTTGTTTCTCGTTTTCTAGTTATCGTACCATTTGAAATTAACATGTTTTCCCCCAAAATAGAAAACAGTAAAAAAAAGGGGCGTGAAACTCACCTGGTAATATGTTAAGAATGATGACATTCTTCACGAATCAATCGGAACCAAAGTCCACGTAATACGATAGTAGCAGGTCTATGCATTACTCGAGTCATACAAATCCTATAGGTACTTAATGAGCTTTAAATACATACTAACCCTAATAATCTAAAGAGTGTCTAAACTTGTATTGAGTTATCACGCGTGCGGTTGAACCATCTTGTCGACTTAACGATTGGTGATAATTGTTAATTAGGTCGAGTCAGGATTCTCAACTTATTTATGTTACAATGGTCATGTTTGAACGTAATAGTTTGTCAAGCTCACGGTTGTGCATATGTACTTATAGTTAATAATAAGAATTTTCGTTCATACGACTCATACAGAATGTGTGCAACTCTACGTTTTAATGAAACTATCTTAGAGTTTTATAATATACACGTGTTAATATATATATATATATATATATATATATATATTTACCGTTATATAAACTCCTTGATGCCAACGTTATTCAGATCGTATCTAAGTCGTATAAACCGTTTTGTACCACAATTATACTATAATTGTTTTCGCGTTCACGTAATAATACCTATTAATCGTACATATCGCTCGTTAATCACGTTTAAGATTATCGTTTAATCGATTCATTCATTGACAAATACACTTTCTTGTTTATTATCAAATATATATTTAATCTGAACGAGTTTTTCTTTATGAAATATGTGTGTTTTACGGTCCATTAATATTAATCATTAAGTTAATATTTTTTTTTATCGTTATTAAGTCATTTAGGGCTCAACGCAAATAATTGTACACCCGTTTAACTTTTACGTAACTAAATATAATTACTATAACGCGCATTTTATACCTTCACACTCACTCGGTTTGCATACGTAAGACGTTCGTATCCGTTGACTTGTATTGACCACCATTGACCAAGTTTGACCAGGTTTGACCAAGGTCCGGGGTATCATATCCTATCCAAAAATGTAAAATTTATACTTTGGAATGAAACCCGACAACCAAATCAACCGATCTAAACTAAAAATAATTAACTGTAACGTAACCTACTAGATTATGAAGAAATGTAACCCGAACCTTGTAGATATACACCCGTAACGACAAGGAAACGAGAAAGGACTTACCGAAACCCATATATGGTTGTCGAAACCCTAGCAACATCGCCGGAAAACCGAGTTTTTAGCCAAAAAAATCATGAATAGACGGAATCCCAACTTTCTTGCAGGATTTGTCTCCTGCCGCCCCTGTTCCTTGAAGCCAACCCCATTAACTTCGATGATCGGAGTTGTGAGGGTCGGGGCCGCCATTACCGCTGCCTGCCGCCTGCCAAAACCATGGCAACGGCGGATCTGTACGAGGCTATATTCCCTGTCGCTGATCTACACCATATGTGTAACATCCCGAAATCCGACGAGTTAATTTTCCGGGTTGACGGATAAACCGAACCCCAGGAAAATAATTAATGATTAGCAAGATCCGTGAATAAAGCCCATAGTGTTAAACTTGAAGGACCCGGTTAGTCGTATCGGGTGTTAGTTCTGGTTAAAACGCACGAAACGGATTAGGAGGGCTAGAATGAAACCCTTGGAGGTTTATATACCACTTAACAAGAAACCCTAGGCCATAGTTGGCCTAGGTGGTGCGACGACAGAGAGATTGACGCAAGGGGGTAGGATCCGGCGAAGGGTGGCTCTCGGCGGTGGTTTCAGGCAGTGTGGACTCTCGACATTGATAAGGTAATCCCTGCTACGTTAATTTAAAACTCGAATATATTTGCTTGAATGGTTCGACTAGGGTTTCAGGTGTGGATGTGGTAATCGGTAGGAGAGGCAGACGGGAGAGTGGGGCTGAGACAGGGTGGTCAACGATGGTTGACGGTGGTGGTGTGAAGTGACTACCAGAGAAAGAGAGTGGCGAGTGGATATGATGGTGGTTGCGAGGGGACTGTAAAGCGACTGGGAAAGCAAGGCGAAGGCCGATGAGAGCCGGTGATACTCGTGGGTTCACGGCCGTGGCGCGCTTGTTGCGTGCAGGGTGGCACATGGTGGTAAGCGGAATATTGGAACCCAACAAGGAAGATGATGGTGAGGGTGACGGTCACGGTGGTGCTTGGTTCGGGGTTGATCGGCTACCGAATGGAGGAAGGAGGGTGGCGTATGACGGCGGCTGTGGTGGTGCTCCATGGTATCGGCATTACGGCAAGAGGGAGGGAAGCCAGTGAGGGTTTCTCACTACCGATAGGGCTATGGTGGGAGGATGGGTATGGTACGAGGCGGCGGTGCTTGACGGTAGTGCACGACGAGTGACTCCGGGTAACGGTGCACGGTGGTGGTTGTTCACGGTGGTGGACGGGGTGAGAGAAGGATTAGCTTTCACATTACTCAGGTTTGTGTGTAGCGTGCATGAATGCATACACACATAGGAAACCGGTCAGGGCATGCACATGTTCGTGGAGCTATGGATTGTAGGGCACCTGCATGTGCCTACATGCAAGCGGAGAAGAGACGTTGAGCTCAGTGTCAGGATTTTATTATAAATATTTTGATAATTCGACATAAGTTTGAACACGTTCTGATCATGAGATCATACATTTGCCAGGTTCGAGTTTCGAGTGTGATCTGGCGAAGTGTAAAAGCTAGGACTTGGATTGTCTTGTATATGGTGAGTTTCTAATCCCCTCTTTTAAATGTTTTTAAACATTTTGGGGCCATCGTACACGCTTACGAAATAAGTTTACTCTATTGAATGTGTTAAGGATTTCGGGTTCTAACCCGATCGTAGGGTCCATGGTGGGATCATGGAAATGTGTGAGTTACAGGTATGTGTTATTAAGGCGTGTCGTGTTAAAGGTCGCCCGGAAAGAGTCGTGTCATACATTAAATGCTTATGGTATGTTCTGTGAGAGATACGATGTTCTAGAATTATGCGTGAGGTGCAAGTATAGTTAACGAGTCATGTAATTGCTTTTATGTTGTGGTGTTGAGTGTTCGTTGGTGTATGTTTGTGTCTTGTCATTATGGTATAGCAAACATGAATTATGAAGGATGAGGTTCACTGGGGAGTCACCAACGAGGGTAACCCTGACGATGGTGCAGTGATGAGGTGTGTGGAGACGTGTAGATATCATCATTTTGGTATGTAGAGTTAAATTGATCGTGGTGTCGGTATTATGACATGACGTGTATAAGTGTCGTGGCAGTTAATTGTAAGAGCCTTGGTTAAGTTCGGTTGTGTTAATGTCTAGAGTTTGTTGTATTAACCAAGTGTCGGGTTGATGCTTGTTCTTGGGTATGATTTTTTATTATGGTAAATTAAGTTTATGTCAACAAGGTGATAAGATTATTATTATTATTATCATTATTATTGGAAATACGTGCTGAGTCCCGGGTAATGAACGGTTATGGGATGCCGTCGGATGAATCGTAAAACTATTTTATAAGGACCAGAGGGTCCTGAGTGGAATAAACTAAGGAATATGACGTGATGGTTTATGTTCAAATTAAACAATTAGAACTCACGCAGCGTAGATGACTTTGTGTGTACGTTGGATGGTTTTGCAGGTAAGCGTAGCGTTAACGTATCTTGGCTTGATGGTGGTATTACTCGGATTGGTGTGCAGGAATTCGTGTGGTATATATTTATTAAAAATAAATGTTAATAAATGATTTTAGAATGACTTCCGCTGTAATCGAGTTAATAATAAATGTGTTAATGTGAACGACACGTTAGGAGAACCAACTATAGGATGCACGGGTTAGGGTCTTACAAGTTGGTATCAGAGCCGTGGTTTAAGAGAAAATAGGTGTTTTTATTTAAAATAAACAACTATAACTTAAACCGAAAATGGAACGAGGGTGAAACTAATGCCACCACAAGTAACCGCGAGCCAGTAGGTACGTCTTTCGAGTTGAGCAGTAATTATTATTTACCATTTGTGTAGTGTTACATTAGGTAAAGCGATTAGTGTGAGTAAGTGATTTATGGTTCCGCGTGGGAACATGATGTATGCTATGTGTTTTAGTAGTATGTAGAACTATGTGAAGTGGCGTGGTGTGATTCGGTGAGATCATGTTTTATGAGTTAATTAATGTGGAGTGGCATTAGTTGAATTACGTGAGATAGTTTGGTACTTTAGCATGGTTTAGTGAAATTGCGTGTAACCATGTGTGTGTGCAATTGTGATTATTGTGATAACTTAATATATTATTGTGTGGTGTTAAGTGAGTTGCGTGGGATGCATGTGCATCTGGTGTGTGAAAGATAGAAAGCTAGTGTGAATATGATGGGAAAGGTTTAGAGTACGAGCAATAATGTGGACCACCAAATTGCATTTGATCACCGTAATTTGACAGTCTATGATTACTCTCATATTTTGAATTTGTGCCCATAGTAATTACTCCAATGTTCTGTCTTGTGCAGGTATTGATGGCTAAGACAAGGTGGACAAGATCGGTTAGGCAAGGAGCTCTGCCTAGGATGAGGGTAGGCCGTCAACATGAACCAACGGTTGCTGTTGACAAAATGGTAAGTGACATGGGAGTAGTGTTGGCGCTTCCTGCACCAAACATAACTAGGACCGAGAATCGTGGTGTTCCACAGGGGGCTATGACCAAAACTACCGGATGGAAGAGGCGAGCGGTTTCAGCGGTATGCGATTTCCCTCCAGGATGTGGACCTGCATGGCTGAAGGACCAACCGCGTGTAACAGATAAAAGGGCTCTATTTCAAGAAGATCAGGTGATTGATCCGCGATCCGATGAGGAAGAACCAGAAGCGGATGCAATAGATGAACTTGAGGCAGTAGAGTAGTAACTTCGCAAACACTATTTGAAATGTTTGATTTTCTGAATGATCAGTGATGGTGACAACTACCATGGGATATTGTGAGGAGAATTATTGTTTGCATGAATGTGTGGTGTGGTGCTTGCAATATGGTGTAATGCGATAATTATATTTTGCAGGGCATGAGTCCATACTAAATGAAAATTCTGATGTGATTGATTAGATGATGTGAGTAGACTTGTATAAACATGAAACGTGAATTTTGAAATGGTCTGTGTCAACGGTCGTATGATAGTATCACCTATATGTGATGACGTGTGTGTTAGGACATAGATGTGTGACAAAAGCTTGTAATAATTTAGATCTTTATGTCTTTATGTTTTTGGAAAATGTCTAAGTGTTGTGTAAGTTCTGCTAGAGGCGAACTTACTAAGTTCTCCTATAGCAAAATGAAGTCTATAAATAGAGTTTACATGTTCTATTTCTGTATGTGTTTGAATGTTCAAGTTTCAAGTTCTGTAAACTCTGTGATTTGGTGAAATACAAAGAAAAGTTTATTTACATTGTTGTGATTGTTACTGTTTCTATTGTCTCGTATACACAATCAGTGATACGGTTGGATTCCGCACTCCGTGTTATTGATACATCGTGTCTCGAGTACGATCTGTAGGAGAGTCATTTGGGCCTACAAGTGGTATCAGAGCCTTTGCTCGTGATTTGTGATTGTTTTGTGATGATTTGTGTATGATTTGACAACAAAATGGTGGACTTTTGCAAAATTTACATGTTCATGGAGTTTTCAAGTTGAAAGTGTTTTTGAGAAATTTGATCCATTAGAAGTGTTCTAAATCATATTATACTCAATCCTATGGTTCAATTTCACCAAATTCCATCAATTCAGCAAGTTATGATGATTTTTGGAATTTTTTGTTCGTGTTTTGATTGAAGAGTTCATCTTCCTGAGTTCTTGCTGCTGATAAAGGCGAACTTAATTTCAAAATTATGTTTGAGACAAACTTATTAGGCGAACTTATTGTCCAATCTGGTCTAAGCGAACTTAACAAGTTCGCTTGTGGTTAAATTCGCTTGAAGTAGTGTGAGGCGAACATATTAAGTTTGCTTGAGAGAATTTTGTCTTAACTCGTTGATTACTTGTGATTTTTTTGTCTACTCGTTGTTATGGCTAACATGGTACAGGTTACTAATATGTTCAATTACGATAATGAGATTGGTACTTCTCAGAAACCACTGAAGTTGTTAAGTCTTGCTGATTATTCAAACTGGAAAGATCGATTTGATCAGTTTGTGTTATTTACTAATACCAGTTTACGGATTCCTATTCTGGAAGGATATACTCATCCGACATACTCATGGATGGATAGTGACAATGTTCCCAAACCGGTATCTACATTAACTACTGAAGAAAAGGAATTGGGCGATCGTGAAAAGAAAGCAATGACAAGCATTTCAATGTCCCTTCCAAAGGAAATTTATCACAATTTCAAGCAGTTTAAATCATCAAAATAATTGTGGGATGCTTTGCAGAAACGGTGTGAAGGAAGTCTTGATGTGAAGAAAAGTCGGAAAGAATTATTAAAGAAGCAATTTCTAGTATTCAAACACTTTCATAATGAATCTCTGGATGATCTGGCAACAAGGTTTTATCATTTGCTAAGTGAATTATCATGTGCTAAAGTGGTTTATGAATCTGAGGAGATTAATGACAAGTTTTTGGAATCTTTACCATCAAAGTTTGATGTGTATTCGGTCTAGATCAAAAAGAATGAAAAATACAAATCCATGTCACTTGAAGATGTTCTTGGTAAAATTCAATCTCATGATTTGAATATGAGGAAAAAGGAGACAAATATGGAGCATATTCAAGATCCTGCAATGTACTTTGCAAAGACTTCTAGAAAATCTGGATCTGGAGTTGCTTTATTTTCTGGTGATGGTCAGGATAATTCAAGTGAGAATATATATGGTTTTTCATGTCAGATTGAATTTTCTGCTAATACATCAAATTGACCAAATTCCACATCTGGATCACATAATACAAATTCACATCATGTGAATCAGAGGGTGGCTGATGATTATCTAGCTATGTTTTCTTCATTCATGACATCATATGAAAACTTTATTGGAGGGAAGATTCATGATCCTGAAGCTATTGAAGAGGATTTTCGTCAAATTGATCCTGTTGATTTGGAGGAAATGAATATTCAATGGAATATGCCTATGCTGATGAGACAAGCAAAAGATTTTTTGAAGAAAACTGGCAAAAAGTATATTGGTTCAAATAGTCGAAAAAGAATGGGATTTGATAAAACAAAGGTTCCATGTTATAATTGCCAAGGAATGTGTCAAGCCAAAAGTGGAATTTGATTCTCGGAAAAAGAATAACAATTTTCCGAATAACAGATCTCAATCACATGGTTCTACTGGATCTGGAAATTCAGCTCATGCTTCAACATCATCGGCTTTGATTACACAAAATGATGACAATTATGATTGGGGAATTCATCTAGAAGATCTGGTTGGTGCTGTGAGTCAAGCTTTTGTGACTGAAATTCATTTTGAAAATTATGAAGACACATCTGATGATGATAGTTCAAGTGATGGTGAAAGTTTGAAGAGTGATGAAGAGATTCAAAATGTAACATCTGAAGAAAGTATTGAAGCTGAAAATGTTAAAGTACACAATGTTGATACTGAAGCTTCTTCTGAATCAAGTGTATCTGAAGATGAAATTGTGTTGACTACAAGATCTCCTGATGTGTGAAGATATTCAAATTGCTAAAGTCTTCATGACTGACATGTCAGATCATGCAAAGGTAAAAGACTCTATCTGTATTATTTATTGTATTAATTGTATGTTTGTGAAGGATAAATTGCAGAAAGTCAGGGATGATAATACCAATTTAATATGTGACATGAACGCAATGCATACAGTAAATCAAAAGTTAAAGGATAATGATAAATTGTGTATTGATCGGATTGAGTCATTGAAGAGAGATCTAAACTCTTTGGGGTTGGAGTACAAAGAACAAGCGTATCATCTGACTATGGATTATGCAGAAATTGAGAAGAGAAATGAAATAGTTGCTGAGAAAAACAAGGAGATTTCTGACAAAGAATTAGAGGTGATCAGATTACATCGAAAGCTGGAGAGTTTTGGAAATTCATCAATTATGTAAGATTATTTTCATGACAATGTTGATCCTGCAAATAGAATAGCTGGAGTTGGGTTTGTTCCTCCACCATTTAATGGAAATTATGTTGTTGAACCAACAATCATAAATGAAGAGGAAAACAAGTAACAAGAGATCTGTGCATTCTAATTGAGCCTGATAAAGTTGATCATCCAACTATCTCCAAGGTGTTGATGAACAAAAGGTTGAAGGTGTTCCTAAAGACGTGAAACTTGATGAACCAAAAGTGGTAAAACAAGTTACAAGAGATCTGTGCATTCTAACTGAGCCTGATAAAGTTGATCATCCAACTATCTCCAAGGTGTTATCTCAAAGTGGTTTCGTTCATCTTGGTCATGTTCAGAAGAAATCAAGTATCCCATCCCCATCGATTGATCTATCCAAGGTTTCAAGAAATTCAAGTAATGTTTGTTCGAGGAAAGTTTATGTTCCCAAGAGGAAAGCTGGTAGTGGTGCTAAGTCTTCTGAAGAATATTCATCTGGAGGTTCTTCAACTTCAAGAAAGATTCCTTACATCAGGGAACATCAGGATAGAAGAATGTTCTTCATTGTAATAAAGTTGGACACATTTTGATAAATTTTACATACAAGAACCAAGAGAAGAGTCCTATTGTTTATGAAAAAGTCAAACCAAATGTGGTTAAATCACAACCACAAGTTGTGAAGATTCTGAAACGACCTAGTGTGGGAAAGCCTACATCTGATTATGAGAAGAGTTCTACAGTGAGGCATAATGTGCCTAAATTGTCATTTGTTAAATCTTCGGGATTTAGGCAAACTGATACTCAACATGTGAATGACAGAAATTTTCAATCTAGACTAGTGTTTTTTCAAACTAGTGGTAGATGTGATGTTGCTTTTCAACAGTCCTTTGATAATCCAAAAGTTGGATTTACAAAGAGTTCCCAACCTGAGGTCAAACTTTCACGACCACAAAGGCGGAGATGAAACAGAAAATTAAAGAAACTTTTGGAAACACCTAAATATGATAATAACGATTATAACAATGTTTTTAAAAAGAACATAAATGTTTCTCCAACAATTAAGCCTGTGTTTGTTGGATCTCTTGTACCAAGGGTTGATGATAATATTGATTGTGAACTCATAGAAGTAGTTTATTTTGATAATTCTGATAGACCCAAGACCACCATGGCTTGGGTCCCCATTTCTAACTGATTGTCTTCGTTTATGTAGGGGCAAACAAGGAAGACTATCAACAATACTTGGTATGTGGATAGTGGTTGTTCTCGACATATGACAGGAAATGTTAGGTTATTGGAAGATGTTATTAAAATTGATGACGGTTATGTCGCTTTTGCTGGTAATAAAGGCAGGTACATAACTGGTCAAGGAACTTTGACGAATGACAAGGTTAAATTTTAGAAAGTAAACTTTGTTGAGCAACTAGAACATAATCTTCTGAGTGTATCTCAAGTATGTGACAAGAAGTTCTCTTTCCATTTCAATGATGCTGAATGTTATATCTTGAAGCCGGAATTTATCATTCCTGAAGAATGGATTCCTATGAAGGCACCAAGGAGAAATGACACATATGTTTTGGACATGAGTGTTGCAACGACAACGGATTCTATTCCGACATGTTTACTCTCCAAGGCGTCTGAATCTGATTCTATTATGTGGCACAGGAAGCTTGCTCACATGAATGATAGGAAAATGAATTACTTGGTGAAGAATGATCTGATTACTGGTGTTCCTAAGATGAAATTATCTGTTCCTGATAGCATAAATCTTTTCAGTTCACTTCACTGCCCATGCCCCGAAAAACATGGAATGTGTTGTTGAACTAAGATATGCATTTGACATCTTATGTCAGTCATATACTAGCCCTTGGATCATATTGATACATCATCTATACTGATTCCATTGAAACTTATCTAGATAATAGTTGGATCCTCATTCCTGAATCTCTTGATTCTTATTCTAAAGCCAGTTCATTAGAATCTTTTGATTCTGAATCTTCATGATTCCTATATCATTTGGAATCTTTTATTCTACACTTGTGCTAATGGAGATGATCTAATCTTGCAGTAAAACATATATGTCTTGAAGATAATGCAATTTTAAATTTCTATTGGGCATATATGTGGGGTACACGATGTTATTCATTTAAATGGTATTAACTCACATGAATTTAGTAGAAAAACGCTTGTAGTTTCAAATCTTATAATATTGACAATTTAAGTTTACATGCTTCGTATTGCAAATTCGGTATGAATAATTAAGCATTTTATGACCTTATCTTGTTTACTTTGGAATTTATCGCTTATCATTTCAAGTTGTGGTTGAAAAAGATTGAAAAGAATGAGATTTGAATAGTATGATCATATTTCATAATATCAAATTTGGATGTATTGATGGTACTCTATCATTAGCTTGGTTAAGGGATAAGTGAATTAAATTTCCCAAGAGTTTGCTCAAGATGTGTATGCAAGATTATCATAGATTCTTATATATCATAGGTGACCAATAGTTTATGATAGAATGTGTGATTAACTATTCAGATACTAATACGATCTTCTGACTCATGATATTAGAATCAAAAATATGTGTTTGTGTTGATATATGTCAAGAAAAATAAAAAATATGTGTTTCATTTTTGTACAGATAAAAACCAAAAATATTTGATTTTGTGTTGTATAGATAAAAATCCAAAAAGATTTTCTTTCCATCTTTCATAAAAATTCTATCTTTTATTTTATAAAATGTTTGGGACTGAATCAGATACATGTTTCAGATGGAAGGTAATCAGATTGTGTAAGTGAAGCATTGATGTTTGAACAAGTGAGAAATTTCAAAATTTGGTAAGTGTTGATGATATGTTCGCCTGTTTATGCGAACTTATCATGTTTGCCGAACTTAGCAAGTTCGCCTGAATAAGCGAACTTGTTGTTTGTGGATATAAACTAGTTCAGGCGAACTTGTTCAATACCCTTTGAAAATTCTCACGCGAACATAATTTGAGCGAACCTTATCATAGTGGAGCGAACTTGATCTTGTGAAATCTTGGCCTGGTTGATTGATTTTTCTGAGTTTGTATCTTGTTAAGTTTGAGATTACGAATCTTTCTAAGGTAGTTTCATCTATTTTCATCCGTGAAATCATCTGGAATCGTCATTTTTGAATAAAAAAATAAACAATGACTGTTGGACTTATATTTTAGAGTATTTGACTTGTTTGGATGGTTCTAACTTGCAATTGATGTTTGATAATACTATATCGGGGTTGAATGTCACTAGTTGAGTGATTCTTTTGATCGAAATCCATCGATTTGAACTTGATTGTTTTCTGGTTTGAATGTGTATCGACAGGCGAATTTGTTCAGGCGAACTTATTAAGTTCACCTCTTGCAACACTAAGCGAACTTAGTAAGTTCGCCTACGGGAACATAAGGTTTTGGACTTGTAAAAATTTTCTTTTTGTGTGTGTGTTCAAATTTTTTTTGTGTGCAATTTTGTTTCTTTTAGTAAATCATGTTCTATGTGTGTGCTTACTGTAGGCATGTGTTTGTTTTGTGTATATATTCTAATGTTTGTTTTTTAACCTTGTTAATAGATGGATTGTCGTGTTGAGTACAAACATAACCAGGTGGCCTTATTGGATATCGAAATGTCTGAAGCAGCAAATTATCAAGGCATTATCAATTTTCTGAATTGATCAAGACTACGTTTGGCTTTATCAGGAAATCCTTACATCAGTCTGCCTTACATTCAACAATTCTGGGATACTGTTCAACATGATACCAATGTTAATCCACATGTGTTAAAGGCTACAGTGAATAATATTGTTGTGGCAATTTCTGTGGATACTATTAGAGCTGCACTTGATCTTGGAGGTGTAAATGATGACCCTATTAGTCTGCTAGGAAGTTTGATCATGGGATGTTTTCAAAGAATGGGTTACAGAGGAAGGAAAAATGACACCTAAGCAAGGAAAGGTGGACTTGTTGGTGAATGGAGATACTTTATGCATGTCATCATTCAATGTCTCTCACTAAGGAAGGCTGGCACTGATGGATTGAAATCTTCCTTACAAGCTGCAATGGTTGCTTTAACCTTAAACAAACGTTTTAACTTTACTTTGTATATATACAAGGAGATTGTCATGCAGATCACTCCACCTGAAGGTCAAGGGTTTCTCATGTACCCTAGGTTTATACAAATAATCTTGAATCATTTGATTCCTGGTCTACCTCATAATCCACATCGTCTTACTCTTACTCCAATGACCAAACGGATCTTTACAGATTGTACAAAGGTGAAACAACAGAATGTCGATCTGATTCCAGTTCCTACTCCACTGTTTGGCCACATAATCAATCCTGATTATGTAGAGCCTCCTAATAACGATTGGTTTCATCCTGGGGAGTTGGTTCATGAACAAGAACAACAACAACCTCAACAACAACAAGCTCAACAGGTGCAACAAGAACAAGTTCAGATTCCTATTCAACAAGAGAATATTCAAGTGAATGAACCAACTGATGTTGATGCTGAAGTTCATGGTAATGTTGATGATAATCAAGACTTAGGTCTCAACATGGATGATATTCAAGATGACATTGTCCAATCACCCATTCATAAAGCTGAAGGAAATGTGGTTGATACGAGTACAAGTTCTTCTGATGTACCTGTTGTTGATGATTCTAATTCTGATTCATCAAGAGACTTCAGCTTAGGACATTATGAAAGATTGGCTAATGCTGGTAAATGAGTGAAATCTCAAGCCAAGAAACCAAGATGTAAGTCTGTCCAGGGTCTCCCTCCTGGTGCAGTTCTTGGTAAAAGAACATTACTGGATGAATCTTCTGATACTGATGAGGAGTTTACTCCTACTCCAAAGTCTCAAAAGCTTGTGGCTGCTTCTATTGCTGCTGCTGCTGCTAGTTCTCAGGGTGTTGCAGATGTTGAGTTTGTCGATTCATTGCTTATTACTCCTCAGTCGTCTCAAATACGTCACATGATGCTACTCCTGCTCCTAAGGTTCCTTCTCAATCTCATGCTGGTCCTTCCATTCTGAGAGGATTGCATATCTTGAATCTCAAGTGGTTGCATTACAAGGCCAAGTTGATGTATTGGTGGCTAATGACTCTAGTAGGGAGTTAGTCATTCAAGATCAGGCTAAACAATTATCAAAGATGAGACTCCTTGTTTCTAAGCTAGAAGAGCGTCTTGAGGCTTAGGGGGAGATGAGGTTAAAGGATGTTTGCCACATGTTCAAATTCAAAGAAAAGATGATGATGACAATTATCCTAGTGGAAACATTGAAGGTGATCGTCAATACGCTGACGTGAATCCTGTAACTAGGGTTCAGGGGGAGTCAACATCTGCTAGTATTTGTAACATTTCTGATTTTTCACGTCCTTGTTTTAGTACAACAAATCATGTTTAATTTTCCAAGCTTAGCAAATGGTTATATCGAACCCTAATTATCAATACAAAAATCACAAATTCCACCTCACATTTATTCTAGAACCCCTAAGTATAATTATACAAATATTTAGACACACACATATATATATATATATATGTATGCATATGTATACAATTATACATCATACTAGTGCATGTTCATTTACACGACATACAAGTAATACTACCCAATGGTTTGAACCCTAAATGATTTAGAACATATAGGCTTGAACCATTTTCTATTGTGAACCTACAAGCATTGAACTCCTCCTTAGATGGACCCTAAGGTTACGATTTTGGACCAAGTTCAAACCAAAGCCGCCTGTTTGACTTGTAAAAGTCAAATAAGGCCGAAACCACCAAATTCAAGACCGATATTCGACCAAATCGACTCCTGCGGATTTCCATCTTGTTTTCAAGCATATGAAGACCCAATCTCGGCCCAAGTATCATGTTTACGCGTTTGATTAAGCGAATTCGAAATTTGAACGGATTGACTTGGATAGTCAAATCCGTATCAAATTTCCTTCAATTAATGATATTAACGCGTAATGGATCCCTAAAATCACGCACTAGCCAATCCCGAGTGTACCTGGACTTGTATCAAGACTCAATTCTACTCCAATTCGGCGAATTAACGCGTAATCAAACTCCGCAAACCTCTCGGTCAAACCAAAACCGGATCGATTAATACGGATGAAATTACACAAAGTAAATCACTCAAACACCTTCGAATACGTACACTCAAACCTCCACAATCTTTGATTAACCCACATTGCATCGCTATACCCCGATCGAGCACCAAGAACAGCGTTTCCTTTGACCCAGTCGTTTGCGGTCACTACTTCACCAAATCAAGTAAAGTTTCCACCTTTTGATTCGTTTTTAAACGTATATCAAAAGCCCCTTATCCATTCGTAACCACAGTACGTATCGATCCCAATTATGATCGGTGTTCTTAACCTGTGTATGCGGATCGGGATTCGGGGATTTTGTTTGATTTAATTATCGGTTCTATATTTTCAGGTACATAACAATACCAGCGAACCCATCTAGCCCAGCCTGTTAAGTCATTGCGCCGCTAGACTAGATGGTGTGGGTTCAAAACCCATAACCGCAAGCCGGTTTCTTTTTGCACTGATACTAATCCTTAGTCCGGCCTAACCCCAACCAACTGTTAAACCGAATATAATCAGACCTTCATCAGAACCACAAGCCTCGGCCCAGTGGTTTGTTCGTCTGGGCTCCCCAGCACAGACCCGGGTTCGAGCCCCAAGGTCTGCCTACATTTTTAAACCGACTTTTAAAACTCTAAAAATTTATAAAAAAATTATTTTTATAAACCCTACATTTATTAGAATAGAATAAAACAAGTTACACAATGTTTGCATAAAAATCTTTATTTTTATAAATTTAACTGTTAATTACTCAATTTAAACTATATTATTTTGAGTAATTTATTTACCTAATGTTATAAATTTTGTGACAAAGTTTTATAAATACTTTTTACAATGTTTTATAAAAATTTAAGCTATATATATATATTAGCTACTTAAAGAATACATGTCAATTTCTAATTAAATTTATTTATTTTAGAAAACCCATTCCAAATGATAAATAAATAAACAAATTTATTTATTATCTACATAAATACACTTAGAGTTTGAATTATATTTAAAGTTATTAATTTGAACACATGTTTAGACCTCTTTATAAATAAATAAATAAAAAATAAAAAAAATTTAATTATTTATTTAAATTATAAATATAATTTTCACACTATTTCTCTAACTAAATAAATAAATAATAATTGTTTAATTTATTTAGTTATTCAAACCCAAACCCTAATTAAAATGCTTTTAAACTATTTTTTTCAAATCTTTCATTTTATACAACACTTTTTCAAGTACAAACCATATTTTCCTACGCTCCTATACAACTCTTTGTACACACATCTGATTAAACCCTAGACTTAGACCTAAACTATCGTGCACATTATTAATTTAATATATATTACACTCTAGGTTAACGTGGTGAATTACAAGGACCATTTTGTTACCCATTACTCGTGTTATCCACGCAACTAATACATGTGAGTTTTACATATCCCCTTTTTCACTATTTTTACATCTTGGGGTGAAACATGATCACAACTTACAATGATTTACATAAACTACACAATACAAATCCACTTTACAATTTGTGTGCAATTTGAGCTTTATGTTTGAGTGCTAGGTGTGTTAACTACTTATTTGCAATTACATGTACAATCATTAACTAATCAAGCCGACGGTTAACAATGATAGATCTATTGAGTCTGACAAACCCACCCAGATTGGGGTGATTGTTACTAACAACACAATTTTGCATGCTAGTTACAAAGGTTTGATTGTACTACCTGGTTACACAATAGTAACTCCCCATAAATGCCTTGTTAATCATGACTTGTATGGATTTGTTTACACACAATACTTTGATACTATTTAGAGTCAAAACCTATGTATGTTCACCAACTTTTTAGTTGACCTCGTTTTCATCATGTTTCAGGTACAAATGTTTGAGTTGAACAAGCTTGCTACACTTAGGATGTGGACTTAGATATTTAAAAGAAAGTGTTATGTATATTTTTTATGTACATGTCGAATCTTATCAAAATGAAATGTGATGATTAAACATATTACAATCTAGTTAACCATGTGCTCATGAACAGTCTACATGTCCCGCCCCGACGTTTCCGCCGTCGGTTGGGGTGTGACAGATTGGTATCAGAGCCTTGGTTATAGGGAATTACGTTATTAGACACTTTTGACCTAGACTATAACCTTAGGACACCCACAATATGCCATGCTACTATATGAATACATGATTGATACTTGTGTGAACATTTTTACGTGTTATCCTAAGTAATTTCAATACATGCTACAATACATGATAGTTTATGTGTCACACTACTTGATAACCCTTGTGCTTACATTCATTACTATCTACATGCTACCTATGTGTTTCATTAAGTGATATCCTAAGTTTTAAACACACAAACATAATTTTTCATACACCCTTAATCTCACACATAAAATATCACCATCTCTTGTGATCAAAATCTATGCTATTGGGCCTAATGCCCATTAATAATAAACTAAGAATCCACTTACCCTTCAAGAAGAAGAAGCCTAATAGTGTTATTAATATACGATGGATGGAAGAGTGTGTAGGCCCAGGAGGGATTCTGACTAAGGAAAGACAGGGTACTTAAGTGTGTCCTAGTGACCCACCCCTCTTTCCTGGGAATTCTCCTCAAGGATACATTGCTTATAGGTCAAGTGTATTTCTAAAATACTATTGTGAAGATTTGGTGTTATGACTAGTCAAACTCTACACCTACGAGAACTCCTATATTTAACACTCGGTATTTCATTATGCTTACAACCTTTTCATTGTTTCTCTACTAGATATGAACTCCTACACTCCTTCCTCCCTAGTATACCGTCCCGGAGTAGAATCTGATTGGGAAGAAGACACCGGGTCACCTGTGTATCGGTCACGAACACCCCCAGCTGCCATGTCACACCCCGACCGATGGCGGAATCATCAAGGCGGACAATGGAATGATTGTTCAAAAGCACATGATAACTAAAAAGTTGCATAATTCATTAATTAAATTTAAAGACAACAAAGATCCAAATACAATACATTTCAAATAACCTAGTCTAGTTCAAAACATTGATTTATTTAACTAGGTCCATAGTTCTTAAGTGGAGAAATCTTCAGCAAGCAATCACATATTCAAACCTGAAACATTATTTAAATCAAGTGTCAACTAAAAAGTTGGTGAGTACATAGGTTTTTGTAGTTCCGATAAGTAGTAGATAAAAACGTTTTGCAACTCATTGTTTATCTTGTTAAACATAGTATATATATGGTGTATCATTTATCTAATCACAATTCAAACCTTGTTTGACGCGCTTGAACATAGCACAACAGCTAAGTCCGGTATGTTTGAATATAGTTACCCACTATATCCGGTATGTTTGAATATAACACGCGGCTATATCCGAGTATGCAGTAATAAACACCCTAACCGGATGGGCTGGTCAGGCACAATAGATCTATTAATATTACTGTTGGTTTTCTTGTGTTTAAAGTAAATGATTGTACACCCAAGATAATAAGCATATAATCCACATGAATAACACGTATAAACAATTTGATTGAGTAGCATGAAATAATGTTTCACCCCAAAGTATGTAAAAATGTAAAATAGGGGCTATGTAACTCACCTTGCAAGCGGGTATTTTTCCACGCGTGTAGGTGATAAAGATGTTGAAGTCTAAGCACGTTGAAACCCTATGTAGATAAATGGGTATTATTGTATGTTTACATGTGCGTATTAGTATTTAATTGTGTATAGGTTTATAATAACATTTCCTAGTGTTATTTGCATAAAAGTTGGTACAGATTTACTTGAAAGTACTGATTTGATCGAAACTGTTTATAGTTGTGACAGGTATCGAAACTGTGTTCAATCGAAACTACTAGTTTCGATTGACCATTTACAAGTGATACACAGAACTGTCGACACTACTATCTATCAAAACTACTAGTTTCGATTGATCATTTATAAGTGATACACAGGCTGTTGAAACTACCATCTATCGAAACTACTAGTTTCGATTGACCATTTACTCAATCGAAACTAAGTAGTTTCGATGGCCCAGACTTTAGAAAATAAAACAGTAATTTATCAGAACAATGGTTTGTCCGGTAATTGATGTTTTGGAGTCGTGACTTCGATTGGTTCAGCTTGCCTTATGATAACAGAAGGTAAAGAAACGAAGTTGAGGATTCTTACGTGGTCGCAAAGGGGTTGGACGGCAGAGTCTTAAATCCGAGAATGTCCAGAATGAGAATCGAGCTTCTGGATGGGATTAGCCTCTACAACCTTGGTCACATCTTCACGCAGAGATGGCGATTGTAATGGTGCCTTCAATTTGGAGTGAGATTGGGTGGAAGAGGGGTAGCGAGCTCGAGCAGGTCCGACTATGGCTATTTATAGTCGAGTTCGTTTCTTATGACAAAGCGTGCAATTGGGCAAGTCCCGACACTCGTCTGGACGAGACGAAGCTAACGAGCTATTAAATACGCGTGGAGGTTGGCTGTTGGGCTCTAATTCGAGGTGTGGGTTCTCGGCCACCAACAAGATCAGGCGATTCGTATGTTGGGGAGACCAATTGGTCGCGGCCTTTTGTTCGCATGGGGAAGACGAGTTCAGGGATGCCTGTAGCGGCTGTCGAGGTGCAGGGAACAGCCCTGTCGGGGTGTTCGCCGGAAAAATGCTTTACCCGTCGGACCAAGGAACATGGTGACCGGAAAGTCGATTTGGGAATTGGCACATTTGGTCCTTGTAGTTTGGTTTTGATTTAATTCGGCCCCTGAGATAATTACGGATGAGTCCTTGTAGTTTGATTTGTACAGAAATAGAACCTCAACTGATTTTTGCTTAAAACCTTCTAGTTTGAAAAGTTTCAAAACAACCCCTTAACTCTTATAAAAATAATTAGTTTAATTTCTTTAAATTTTCAAATATATTTTATAAATTTATATTATTATTATTGTTATAAATAATTTTTTTTATAAGAGTTAGTTATCTTATTTAAATAGTTTATTTTATTAAATCTGAAACTTTTTAAATTTAGATTTTTATATAAAATTTTATATAAGTTTAAAACGTATTTATTTTTAATTATTTTAAATCCATAAAATAAATAAAAATAAATATATATTTTGTACAAAATTAAATAAAACACTTGCATTTCATTTAGTTGAAAATGATTACATGATATATGTTACAAATGCGTGAATAAAAATCCGGAATGTCACAGTCTCCCCATGTTAAAGGAATTTCGCCCCGAAATTCAACTAATGGATGCTATGAAAAGAAATGCGGATATTTGGTCTTCATTTGGTCTTCACGTTCCCAAGTGAACTCGGGTCCACGTTTAGACTCCCAACGGATTTTGACAATGGGGATGCGACTACGTTTGAGTTTCTTGACTTCACGGTCCACTATTTCCACGGTTTTTTCAACAAAGTGCATTTTCTCGTCAATACGCACTTCGTCAAGAGGGATGTGGAGATTCTCGTCGGCTAGACACTTTTTCAAATTAGATACATGAAAGGTCGGATGAACGTTGTTGAGTTCTGAAGGAAGATCGAGTTTGTAGGCCACTTTTCCTATCCTTTCGAGTATCTTGAATAGACCCACATATCGAGGTGCAAGTTTTCCTTTCCTTCCAAATCGGATTACGCCTTTCCAAGGTGATACTTTTAAGAGAACCATATCCCCAACTTGAAATTCCAAGGGTTTTCGTCTTTTATCGGCATTGCTCTTTTGCCGACTCCTTGCTACTCGAATGTTGTCACGAATAAGAGAGATTTTATCGGTGGTCTCTTGGATAAGCTCAGGACCAGTGATTTGTGCTTCACCAATTTCGTTCCAACAAATCGGTGAACGACATTTTCGTCCATAAAGAGCTTCAAACGGTGCCATGTTAATTCTTGTGTGGTAGCAATTGTTGTAAGAAAATTCGATCAGTGGTAGGTGAGAATTCCAAATGCCACCAAAGTCAATGACACAAGCTCTAAGCATATCCTCAAGAGTTTGGATTGTTCACTCGGTTTGTCCATCAGTTTGAGGATGGTAAGCCGTACTTAAATCTAAACGAGTACCAAGCGCAGATTGTAATGATTGCCAAAATCGGGAAGTAAAACGCGAATCACGATCGGAGATGATGTTCAAAGGGATTCCGTGACGACTTACGATCTCATCAATGTAGATCCGAGCCAATTTCTCGACTCGACAGTCCTCACGAATAGGCAAGAAGTGAGCAGACTTTGTAAGTCGGTCGATAATAACCCAGATACTATCGTGCCCACTAGAAGTGCGTGGAAGTTTGGTGATGAAGTCCATAGCAAGGTTCTCTCACTTCCACATGGGAATTTCTGGTTGTTCGTGGAGCCCGGAAGGCTTTTGGTGTTCGGCCTTCACTTTAGAACAAGTTAAGCATTTTGCCACAAAGAGGGCAATATCCTTTTTCATGCCGGGCCACCAATATTGTTGACGAAGACCCATGTACATCTTATCAGCTCCGGATGTACCGAATATCGAGTTTTGTGGGACTCGTTCATCAAAAATATACGAAGGTCGTCGCGATAGGGAACCCAGATACGATCCAAGTAATACAATAGGCCGTTGGCTTTGGTTTCTAGCAATAGTTCTACACCACATGCCATTTCTTGGTACATGTTTACCTCGGTAACCGAGGTGTGTTGTGCTTGAAGAATACGGGCTTGGATATCGTTATGAATACAAACACTATGAAGTATGATACGTTCTTTACGACTCAAGGCGTCGGCTACAACATTTGCTTTGCCGGGGTGGTAGCGAATCTCGCAGTCGTAGTAGTTAAGAAGCTCGACCCATCGTCGTTGCCTTATATTAAGCTCTTTTTGATTGAAAATATGTTGGAGACTTTTGTGGTCGGTGAAGACCACGCATTTAGTGCCATAAAGATAGTGTCTCCAAATTTTCAAGGCGAAGACGACAGCACCAAGCTCGAGATCATGGGTCGTATAGTTCTTCTCGTGGATTTTGAGCTGACGTGATGTGTATGCAATTACTTGGCCACGCTGCATAAGAACACAACCAAGACCTTGGTTGGATGCATCGCAATAAACGACAAAGTTGTCATTACCACTAGGAAGAGTCAGAACAGGAGCATTGCAGAGCTTGAGCTTGAGAGTTTGAAAAGCTTCCTCTTGTTTGGGTCCCCACTCGTAAGATTTACCTTTATGAGTCAAGGCAGTGAGCGGAACCGCGATCTTGGAGAAATTTGGGATGAAGCGACGATAGTAACATGCTAGTCCAAGGAATGAACGAATCTCGGTAGGAGTCTTGGGAGTACTCCAATTCTTTACCGCCTCGATCTTTGCCGGGTCCACATGAATTCCCTTATTGTTGACTATGTGTCCCAAAAATTGAACTTCCTTTAGCCAGAATTCACACTTGGAGAACATGGCGTATAGTTGTTCTTTCTTCAAGAGTTCCAAAATCAAACGAAGATGTTGTTCATGCTCCACTTTCGTTTTAGAATAGATGAGAATGTCGTCAATGAAAACGATCACAAACTTGTCCAAATAAGGTTTGTATACACGGTTCATGAGGTCCATGAAGACTGCAGGTGCATTAGTCAAACCGAAGGGCATGACCATGAACTCGTAGTGACCATATCTAGTCCGAAAGGCAGTCTTCGGAATGTCTTCATTGAGAACACGAAGTTGATGGTACCCGGAAAGAAGGTCAATCTTGGAGAAGCATGTTGAACCTTGAAGCTGATCGAAAAGATCGTCGATACGGGGTAAAGGATAACGGTTCTTGATTGTAAGCTTGTTGAGTTCACGATAATCAATGCACATTCGAAACGATCCATCCTTTTTCTTTACAAACAGCACGGGAGCACCCCAAGGTGAATGGCTCGGGAGGATGAATCCTTTAGATGAGAGTTCTTGTAATTGACTTGCGAGCTCTTGCATCTCGGAAGGTGCAAGACGATAGGGAGCTTTTGCCACGGGAGTTGCTCCAGGCACAAGGTCAATGCGAAACTCCACTTGTCTAGGAGGAGGAAGACCGGGTAAATCCTCGGGGAATACCTCGGGAAAGTCTCGAATGATCGGAATATCTTGCAATTTCTTACCCTTGTCTTTCGTGTCAACTACGTGGGCCAAGAAGGCAACGTACTTTTTCCGTAGGTACTTTTGTGCCAATGTGCAAGACATGAGTTGAAGACCAAGACATGGTTTTTCACCGAAAATAACTAATGTGTCGCCCGAAGGGAGAGGTATACGAATGCACTTTTCGTAGCAAATAACCTCAGCATGGTGCTTGGATAACCAGTCCATGCCAATTATAATATCGAAGCTTCCCAATTGCATTGGAAGGAGATCAACAGATAACACATGATCATTAAGCTCGAGATTGCAGTCGCGGATAACAGAATTTATAGTAATAGATTTTCCATTTGCTATCTCCACGGAATAAGAATTGTCAAGTTTCGTTCTTTGTTTAGCATGTCGAAATTCAAAGGTAAGAGACACAAAACTCCTATCGGCACCGGTATCAAATAAAATGGATGCATAATGATTGTTTACGAGAAACGTACCGTTTATCACGTCGTTGTTATATTAAACGCTCGTCCTTGAGGACCACCATGATGATGAAGTTTTGCGGTCACGGAAATGGTTTGGGTCTCCACATTCGTAACATGCCCGACCATTGAGAGGTGCCAGATAGATGGGACGGTTGGCTGGAGCAGCTTGATGGACGGGAGGACGGGTACGGCAAGTAGTGACCAGGTGTCCATATCGTCCGCAGCTTGAACACAATCGGCATGGTAAGTTGGCAGGATGATGGTACTTGCAGGTCTGGCATTAGGGATTCGGGCCTAGATAAGGTTTCGGGTTTTGACCCAAAGGGGCCGCTTGAATAGCAGGTACAGCGGGAGTTACGGCTGCGAAGTTTCGACCCTTTCGTTTCTTGTTGCGGTTAGAAGATTCGGGTTTTACATCCTTGACGGCCGCAAGAGTAGAAACAACCTTCTTGGAACCTTTTCTTGATAAGGTTTCGGCCTTGACATGGTTGTCGGATAGTGTAGCGGATAAACGGATAGCAGCTTCAAGTGTAGAAGGATTGCTTCCTAACACAGCATCTTGAATTTGCATAGGCAGCCCGCCTATGTATTTTTCAATTCCCCGTGCAAGGGGAGTGATCATATGAGGCACCAACAGACTTAGCTCTTGAAACCGGGTGGTGTAAGCCAGATTATCCCCGCTGTCTTGGGCAAGATCCCAGAACTCAGTCTCGAGCTTCCTCATTTCATTCCGAGGCAGAATTCATCAGTCATGGCTTTCTTCAGATCATCCCAAGATAAAGATGTAGCAACCTCAACACCACGAGTGCGTTTCTCACCGTTCCACCAGGTGAGGGCTCTCTTTTGAAGTACACCGGTGGCATAGCGAACCCGAAGATTATCAGGACAGTCACTGTTTAGGAATGTGCTTTCCATGCTTTCAAACCATTGTAGTAGGCCGGTAGCACCTTCAGTCCCGAAAATTTTTGTAGGATTGCACGAGTTAAAGTGCTTAAACGTGCATTGGGGCGGGTTGGTACCACCGTTTCCTTGGATGTTGTGAGATCCGTCACTATTGTTATTGGCTTGGGTCATTTGCCCTACCAGCTGAGCAAGAAGAGTAGCAAGATCCGGGTTGGAAGTGCTAGAGTTTGCACGTCGAGGAGGCATTCTAACACCATAAGAAAAGACAATGATATTTTAGATAAGATGGATATATATGAATTATAGTGGGAAATAATGTAAGCAGAAAAGCGGGATTCATCATGACGCGTGCCAGTGCATGTGTATTTATTCAAAGTTGATGGGGGGAAGCTAAGCCATCCATTCCGGATAGAACATGATGTTATAGATCATTATTCGCGTAATAGGAATTGCCGGGACTTGCATGCACTACAAATCGTTATTACGTGTGCACCCGTAATAATGATTTGCTTCGCATGTTCGTCTAGTTCTTCCTATCCTGCTATAATGTCCCCAAATTTTGAGTTTAAGTTCGGATCGTATCCTTGCGAATACATTGACTTATCAACGTTAAATAATTCCTCAAAACTTTCAAAGAGACATGCTTTAGCCTATAGGTAAACACTCACTTCAGGAATTCCCAGGAAAGCATACGGGTCCGTTTATTTGGATTTATACGAAATGCTTTCCCAGACAGAAAACCCAATATACATGTGTCACCCTTCCAGATTGCACGTGTCCTTTAATGGTTTCAAGAAATTAAGTCGTTGACGAGATTTTCAATATTTTAATAGAATTTAGAGTCTATGAGTAATAAATGTGTAGGAAATGTTGCAATTAATATGGATTAGGAAAGAGTATGGATAAGGATGGGTAGTGTATTTGTTTGCATAAGTTTGTTTGTCAAATGTGTATGTAAAGTATGTATCATGTATTTAAGCCTTGTATGTATAAGTCTCATGTACCAAACTTGGGAAAATTCAAATAATACCTAACTACAAATAATTCACATAGCAATTAATCATTTACCACATAACACATAAAAAGGAGTCCTAGGGTTATAGTCTAGGTCATCGTGTCTAATAACCTAATTCCCTATAACCATGGCTCTGATACCAATCTTTCACACCCCGACCGATGGCGGAATCATCGAGGCGGACAATGGAATGATTGTTCAAAAGCACATGATAACTAAAAAGTTGCATAATTCATTAATTAAATTTAAAGACAACAAAGATCCAAATTAAATACATTTCAAATAACCTAGTCTAGTTCAAAACATTGATTTATTTAACTAGGTCCATAGTTCTTAAGTGGAGAAATCTTCAGCAAGCAATCACATATCCAAACCTGAAACATTATTTAAATCAAGTGTCAACTAAAAAGTTGGTGAGTACATAGGTTTTTGTAGTTCCGATAAGTAGTAGATAAAAATGTTTTGCAACTCATTGTTTATCTTGTTAAACATAGTATATATATGGTGTATCATTTAACTAATCACAATTCAAACCTTGTTTGACGCGCTTGAACATAGCACAACAGCTAAGTCCGGTATGTTTGAATATAGTTACCCACTATATCCGGTATGTTTGAATATAACACGCGGCTATATCCGAGTATGCAGTAATAAACACCCTAACCGGGTGGGCTGGTCAGGCACAATAGATCTATTAATATTACTGTTGGTTTTCTTGTGTTTAAAGTAAATGATTGTACACCCAAGATAATAAGCATATAATCCACATGAATAACACGTATAAATATTTTGATTGAGTAGCATGAAATAATGTTTCACCCCAAAGTATGTAAAAATGTAAAATAGGGGCTATGTAACTCACCTTGCAAGCGGGTATTTTTCCACGCGTGTAGGTGATAAAGATGTTGAAGTCTAAGCACGTTGAAACCCTATGTAGATAAATGGGTATTATTGTATGTTTACATGTGCGTATTAGTATTTAATTGTGTATAGGTTTATAATAACATTTCGTAGTGTTATTTGCATAAAAGTTGGTCCAGATTTACTTGAAAGTACTGATTTGATCGAAACTGTTTATAGTTGTGACAGGTATCGAAACTGTGTTCAATCGAAACTACTAGTTTCGATTGACCATTTACAAGTGATACACAGAACTATCGACACTACTATCTATCGAAACTACTAGTTTCGATTGATCATTTATAAGTGATACACAGGCTGTTGAAACTACCATCTATCGAAACTACTAGTTTCGATTGACCATTTACTCAATCGAAACTAAGTAGTTTCGATGGCCCAGACTTTAGAAAATAAAACCGTAATTTCTCAGAACAATGGTTTGTCCGGTAATCGATGTTTTGGAGTCGTGACTTTGATTGGTTCAACTTGCCTTATGATAACAGAAGGTAAAGAAACGAAGTTGAGGATTCTTACGTGGTCGCAAAGGGGTTGGACGGCAGAGTCTTAAATCCGAGAATGTCCAGAATGAGAATCGAGCTTCTGGATGGGATTAGCCTCTACAACCTTGGTCACAGCTTCACGCAGAGATGGCGATTGTAATGGTGCCTTCAATTTGGAATGAGATTGGGTGGAAGAGGGGTAGCGAGCTCGAGTAGGTCCGACTATGGCTATTTATAGTCGAGTTCGTTTCTTATGATAAAGCGTGCAATTGGGCAAGTCCCGACACTCGTCTGGACGAGACGAAGCTAACGAGCTATTAAATACGCGTGGAGGTTGGCTGTCGGGCTCTAATTCGAGGTGTGGGTTCTCGGCCACCAACAAGATCAGGCGATTCGTATGTTGGGGAGACCAATTGGTCGGGGCCTTTTGTTCGCATGGGGAAGACGAGTTCAGGGATGCCTGTAGCGGCTGTCGAGGTGCAGGGAACAGCCCTGTCAGGGTGTTCGCCGGAAAAATGCTTTACCCGTCGGACCAAGGAACATGGTGACCGGAAAGTCGATTTGGGAATTGGCAGATTTGGTCCTTGTAGTTTGGTTTTGATTTAATTCGGCCTCTGAGATAATTACGGATGAGTCCTTGTAGTTTGATTTGTACAGAAATAGTCCCTCAACTGATTTTTACTTAAAACCTTCTAGTTTGAAAAGTTTCAAAACAACCCCTTAACTTTTATAAAAATAATTAGTTTAATTTCTTTAAATTTTCAAATATATTTTATAAACTTATATTATTATTATTGTTATAAATAATTTTTTTATAAGAGTTAGTTATCTTATTTAAATAGGTTATTTTATTAAATCTGAAACTTTTTAAATTTAGATTTTTATATAAAATTTTATATAAGTTTAAAACGTATTTATTTTTAATTATTTTAAATCCATAAAATAAATAAAAATAAATATATATTTTGTACAAAATTAAATAAAACACTTGCATTTCATTTAGTTGAAAATGATTACATGATATATATTACAAATGCGTGAATAAAAATCCGGAATGTCACATGCCACGCCAAGGTTTGATGTAAGGACGGATTGGGTTAGGAACACCGGCCCAAGACTTCGAACACCTCAATCACCCCCATTAAGAGACCCGTATCTGATGCCCGAGCCGTATCATTCTAACCCTTGGGTAAGGCATACCATGGCACCCACCAGTGCCATGGGAATCCCAATCAATGACATTCACCAATATGTAAGGACCTCAGAATTTGAGAGGCAAAGGATGGAGCAGGAAGTAATGCACGACTTCAAGGACAAAGAATGGATAGCCTAGAAAGCCAATTAGGGTACCAAAATGAGTTAATCTCCATCCTTGAAAAAGAAATGCTGGAACATCGCACGGAGACAGCTAAAGCTGAAGCCAGAACGACTACCCGAGTGACCATAGCGGTGCTCGTCTTGGGAATTTTTCTTCTTCTAGTGGAAAGCTACAACCGTCGTTAACAAAATTATTTCCCATTATTTATTGTCTTTAAATTTCCAGTTTGAGAACTATTTCCCTATGTTTTGAGTAATGTTTAACATTTCAGCAGTTAATCAATTTTATATATTTCAATTCTAAAGTTACTATTCATTGATTTTACCCGTTGAGTGTAGGTCATATCCATCATATTTTCATCAAGATCCTCCAAATATCACCCTATTCGTACACTACGAATTAGTATACTACCGACAATCCCATTCGTAAACAACTCATCCTATTAGATTTAAACAACCTCGTTATCAAACGTTTATCAAATTTTTAAAAGATTATCAGAAATATAGAGTTCCCATAAACATTTTTACTTTGCAAGGGAACTTAATACAACCTATTTTATAAAAAAAAATAAATAAATAAATATTACTTCAAATTAATAAATAAGTATGATTTTTCCTCTTTAAAGTAATTATTTCCAAGCACTGGCTAGATTAATATACGACTACTGGTGTAGCCAATAATTCCTCTTAAAAATATTCTCTTATTAATAATTAAAAATTTAAATTAAAAGATTTTCCTATAAATTATCTATTTATTAGATTATTTAACTCAAAAGTTTTCATTACTTTATATATCTACGACCAAGAACGATTTACAATTTTCTATTTTCAAACAAAGATCAATTATTGGTAAACACATTTCCCTTAGTGTTTTCAGAACCTCCTCGTTACCTTTCACTTGCCGCTTCAAGATACGGTCCATACTGCTTAGACATCAACCATCCCTAAAAAAAAAAAACCTCAACAAGATAGAACCTAACCACCACATTTTACCTAAACACCAAAAAACAAGCTTCTTTGCAACGCTCGATCACATGCAAAACTCGTTAGTATATGTCACAAATGAAATTCAATAACTTACGTATGCACGTTCACAAGATACACAGCAAGATCACATAATACACGAAACTAGTTTAGGTGCAAATCACAATTTACTGGATTGATCCCATAACCCATGAAACCTGTTTATTTGCAATACACATGCTACTGGCTTGAACACATGATACATGGGACTTAGTTGTTTGCAATATACATGGTGCATAACAATTGATTGTTTTATATACAATACTTGATGGACCACATTGAACATGAAACTTATTTGGTTACAAAGTACACGATACTACATTACTTACATTACACATCAAAGATTATTGGGTTACCAAAATACATGATACTAGGTCTTAACGCAATACATGAAATTCATTTCATACAATACACATGATACCACATTGGCGACATTTCTAGTGCTTTACATAATACATGATGACAAGATGCTCACATTACATGTGAAACCTATATTGATTACAGCTTACATGACACTAGATAATACATGAAACTTGTGTGTTTACATTATACATGAAACTAAGTTGCTTACAATTGTTGCAATTGATTGATCACCATATACATGAAGTATGGTCATACACCTTGTTCACCAAACTTGAAAATCCTAACACATTGAAACAACTCGGGGTTTGACGTATTCTTGTTCAAACACGAGTAAACTATGGGGCCCTAGGTAACACTACTTTATTACCCTTTAGTTGCTAACTGACTTGCCTATTTAAGGATATAGTTACTCATTAGCCACTCATATGTGAAAACAATATACAGGAACTAAGTGAATTCGTCCCCCTTTTGACCCACACACAACGTAAGGATCTATACGGACCATGCGACGATTCGAATAATTATGGGTGCACACGTAATTATAAAAATCAGCACATGGAAAACATAGTGAATTCTGTCGTGTGTTATGACCCAAAGCCTATCGGGATATAAAGCAACAAAACTAATGTGATATGACAAGGGCATGGTGGATACGCCGATGGTACTTCCTATATATAAGTGCTCTGTCATATTATCAGAAGTAGCGTTGTTCGTGTCGCGTGAAGTTTTGACCTAGACCAATATTCGCGAACTCTCCGATCCACCAATAACTACTGAGCATATTAGACTACACCTTAATCAAACCATGATCATCAAATTTTCATCAAATACATTCCAAGTAATGTATATCAACTCTAGAATCCAAATTGTCATTCGACAGTTTTACTCCTTAAATCCACTTCAAAACTAAGTTCATCATCATCATTCATATCCGACCTTGAATATCAAAATCTGTGTCTTGTCACCAGTTATGCTCCCTAAACCAACCGTCATAGCACATTGAGAACCCAAGACTTTCACCTCTTCTCTGATTCAGCCGCCGTAACTATCTAAATTTCGAGACGAAATTCCCTCAACATGGGGATACTGTAACATTTCTGATTTTTCACGTCCTTGTTTTAGTACAACAAATCATGTTTAATTTTCCAAGCTTAGCAAATGGTTATATCGAACCCTAATTATCAATACAAAAATCACAAATTCCACCTCACATTTATTCTAGAACCCCTAAGTATAATTATACAAATATTTAGACACACATATATATATATATATATATATGTATGCATATGTATACAATTATACATCATACTAGTGCATGTGCATTTACACGACATACAAGTAATACTACCTAATGGTTTGAACCCTAAATGATTTACAACATATAGGCTTGAACCATTATCTATTGTGAACCTACAAGCATTGAAATCCTCCTTTGATGGACCCTAAGGTTACGATTTTGGACCAAGTTCAAACCAAAGCCGCCTGTTTGACTTGTAAAAGTCAAACAAGGCCGAAACCACCAAATTCAAGCCCGATATTCGACCAAATCGACTCCTGCGGATTTCCATCTTGTATTCAAGCATATGAAGACCTAATCTCGGCCCAAGTATCATGTTTACGCGTTTGATTAAGTGGGAAAATTCGAAATTTGAACGGATTAACTTGGATAGTCAAATCCGTATCAAATTTCCTTCAATTAATGATATTAACGCGTAATGGATCCCTAAAATCACGCACTAGCCAATCCCGAGTGTACCTGGACTTGTATCAAGACTCAATTCAACTCCAATTCGGCGAATTAACGCGTAATCAAACTCCGCAAACCTCTCGGTCAAACCAAAACCGGATCGATTAATACAGATGAAATTAGACAAAGTAAATCACTCAAACACCTTTGAATACGTACACTCAAACCTCCATAATCTTTGATTAACCCACATTGCATCGCTATACCCCGATCGAGCACCAAGAACAACGTTTCCTTTGACCCAGTCGTTTGCGGTCACTACTTCACCAAATCAAGTAAAGTTTCTGCCTTTCGATTCATTTTTAAATGTATATCAAAAGCCCCTTATCCATTCGTAACCACAGTACGTATCGATCCCAATTATGATCGGTGTTCTTAACCTGTGTATGCGGATCGGGATTCGAGGATTTTGTTTGATTTAATTATCGGTTCTATATTTTCAGGTACATAACAATACCAGCGAAACCATCTAGCCCATCTGGTTAAGTCATTGCGCCGCTGGACTAGATGGTGTGGGCTTGAAACCCATAACCGCAAGCCGGTTTCTTTTTGCACTGATACTAATCCTTAGTCCGGCCTAATCCCAACCAACTGTTAAACCGAGTATAATCAGACCTTCATCAGAACCACAAGCCTCGGCCCAGTGGTTTGTTCGTCTGGGCTCCCCCAGCACAGACCCGGGTTCGAGCCCCAGGGTGTGCCTACATTTTTAAACCGACTTTTAGAACTCTAAAAATTTATAAAAAAATTATTTTTATAAACCCTACATTTATTAGAACAGAATAAAACAAGTTACATAATTTTTGCATAAAAATCTCTATTTTTATAAATTTAACTATTAATTACTCAATTTAAACTATATTATTTTGAGTAATTTATTTACCTAATGTTATAAATTTTGTGACAAAGTTTTATAAATACTTTTTACAATGTTTTATAAAAATTTAAGCTATATATATATTAACTACTTAAAGAATACATGTCAATTTTTAATTAAATTTATTTATTTTAGAAAACCCATTCCAAATGATAAATAAATAAACAAATTTATTTATTATCTACATAAATACACTTAGATTTTAAATTATATTTAATGTTATTAATTTGAACACATGTTTACACCTCTTTATAAATAAATAAAAAAAAATAAAAATTTAAATTATTTATTTAAATTATAAATATAATTTTCACACTATTTCTCTAACTAAATAAATAAATAATAATTGTTTAATTTATTTAGTTATACAAACCCAAACCCTAATTAAAATGCTTTTAAACTATTTATTTTAAATCTTTCATTTTATACAACACGTTTTCAAGTACAAACCACATTTTCCTACGCTTCTATACAACTCTTTGTACACACATCCGATTAAACCCTAGACTTAGACCTAAACTACCGTGCACATTATTAATTTAATATATATTACACTCTAGGTTAACGTGGTGAATTACAAGGACCATTTTGTTACCTATTGCTCGTGTTATCCACGCAACTAATACAGGTGAGTTTTATATATCCCCTTTTTCACTATTTTTACATCTTGGGGTGAAACATGATCACAACTTACAATGATTTACATAAACTACACAATACAAATCCACTTTACAATTTGTGTGCAATTTGAGCTTTATGTTTGAGTGCTAGGTGTGTTAACTACTTATTTGCAATTACATGTACAATCATTAACTAATCAAGCTGACGGTTAACAATGATAGATCTATTGAGTCTGACAAACCCACCCAGATTGGGGTGATTGTTACCGACAACACAATTTTGCATGCTAGTTACAAAGGTTTGATTGTACTACCTAGTTACACAATAGTAACTCCCCATAAATGCCTTGTTAATCATGACTTGTATGGATTTGTTTACACACAATACTTTGATACTATTTAGAGTTAAAACCTATGTATGCTCACCAACTTTTTAGTTGACCTCGTTTTCATCATGTATCAGGTACAAATGTTTGAGTTGAACAAGCTTGCTACACTTAGGATGTGGACTTAGATATTTAAAAGAAAGTGTTATGTATTTTTTTTATGTACATGTCGAATCTTATCAAAATGAAATGTGATGATTAAACATATTACAATCTAGTCAACCATGTGCTCATGAACAGTCTACATGTCCCTCCCCGACGTTTCCGCCGTCGGCTGGGGTGTGACAGTATTGAAGGTAGTAAGAAAGGAAGTGAAGCTAATGATGAGATTCTACTTTTAGAATTCTTTCAAAATGATTATGATATTGAAGATTAAACTGAAAAGATTGAATGTCTGGATGATCTGGATGAATTATTTTATGATCTAGAAGATGATGTAGTGGATACTGAAGTGGAAGAAGGAGAGATTGTTGAGATAGAGATTGAGAAAAGTACTACTAACATTACTTATGAAGGTTGTGATGGTCTGAATGTGCCTTATAACTTCATCCAAGTTGATGTTATTCCTGATTTTTCTAATGAAGGAATAACAGATTCTTTGGACTCTGATGAAGACATATCCAAGACTAAAGTTGAAGATGTTTTTTCTCAATCCAAGAATGAAACTGAAGCTGAAACTGCTCAATCCATGCCATCCATGTCATCTGCAGAACCAGTAATGTATAGAGATACTGGTATGACTAAAGAACAATGGATAAAGGTTCTGAATAGCTAGAAGAAAGTGTTACATGTTTCTCCTGCATTACCTGCTCAAAAGGAACGTTGTGAAAACAACGAGAGGTGTGTTGGTAGGATTATAAGCTGGTTTTATGATGAGAAAATTAAATTTTTTGCCTTCAAAAGATCAAATGGTGTTCAATACTTGAAACCAAGGATCAAATATTTCAACACCTTTCCTAGGTGTGAAATGAATGGTCTTGCTACTAAGCCTCTGATAAATAGATCAAAGTTTGGGTAGCCAATGTGATAGCCAAACTAATTAGTCAAGAAGGAGGATCTGGAGCTTATCAGAAGCTGAAACCACAGAAAGGAAAGAGAGTGAAGACTGTGGACTCGATTACTGGTGTAACTAGTTGAAAGTACAAATTTAAGCCTATGAAAACTGTACATTGGATTCCTTTAAGGAAAATTCCATAGGATTTTCTTTGTAGTATGAAGTGGTGGTATGTTGATGTGAATATTGGAGAGGCAAGGATTGAAAACAAGGATAATAAGGTCATAGTTAGCTTCTATGATGCTATGAACCTTATAAATTTCTCAAAGAAAGACCAACGAATGTTAAGGAAGAATGAGATTATGTTTACAAGGGAGTGGAAGGAACATGGACTACAGTATAAAAGGGTTTTGGAGATTTGTTACAAGTATGGAGTTTATGTAGGGGGCAAGTTACCAGAGAATTGGAAGAGCTGCTCATGAAGATCAAGCTATTGTCAAGGGGGAGTCTGTTAGGACATAGATGTGTGACAAAAGCTTGTAATAGTTTAGATCTTTATGTCTTTATGTTTTTGTATTTTTTTTGGAAAATGTCTAAGTGTTGTGTAAGTTCTGCTAGAGGCGAACTTAATAAGTTCGCCTAATTCAAGGTGAGGCGAACTTAATAGCAGAATGAAGTATATAAATAGAGTTTACATGTTCTGTTTCTGTATGCGTTTGAATGTTCAAGTATCAAGTTCTGTAAACTCTGTGATTTGGTGAAATACAAAGAGAAGTTTATTTACATTGTTGTGATTGTTACTGTTTCTATTGTCTCGTATACACAATCAGTGATACGGTTGGATTTCGCACTCAGTGTTAATGATACGTCACGTCGGGAGTATGATCTATAGGAGAGTAATTTGGGCCTACAATGTGGCAAGAGATACCGTTTTTTTAAACAAAAGGTAGGTTTTAAGAGTTCGTGTGTTTATAAATGGCGAGGTCATAACATATACACGTTGAATTGCTTATGTCTAACTCGATATATGTGCACTTGGTGTGAGGTAGAGAGTTGAGGTATTATGCTTATATATACCTTGATGTAGTGTAACATCTCGGAATTTAGTATTCATATTTCAATTCAATGTGATGCAATTTCAAATTCAATGTTCGTGCACTGCCTTAATATTTTGCTTACCTTAAACGAAATGCAATGATTCAATACAAATTTACAAGTTTTGCTCGATTTTATATACATTTAAACGCTATACAAGTAACTATTTATTTCAAACTAATCAAACCTGAAAAGTCAAGGACTAAAGTTGAAAATTTATCGAGAAACCCTAATTAGCACGGTCGTGCTTCGTCCTGGCACGGTCGTGCTTCGTCCTGGCACGGTCGCGCGACTGGTCCTGGAACGATCGCGCCCGGTGCCTAAGCACGGTCGTGCCATATTTAGGCACGGTCGCGCCTGTGAAACAGCTGAAACGTAACTGCAACTTTAATTACCCGATCGTTCGAATCCGTAACATCCATCCGTTTCTTTTCCCTTAATAAACGTATTATCGCTTTTCAAATTATTCAAACGCCTCAGTTTCATATTACCAATCTCGAAATTTCTCTCTCAAAGCTTTTCAAGAAAACCAAGAAATTCTCTCCTGCAATCCGTGTTCTCTCAAGCAAGATATTCGTGTTACTCGTCCCTCCCGAGAAGTTCTGGACTGCCTGGATTGGCCGGAGTGCAACAAGGATCACCGGAACTCAATCTCGCCGTCGCCGGAATTTCCTCTCTACCAATATCCATCGATTCGCTACTGTTCAGGGTAAATTAAACCTTTAATTCATTCATTTCAGTATCAGTATCAAAAGCCCCTATTCAATTTGGGCTTCCATTATATAAATCGATCTGAATCAGAACTCATGTCTTATAAAAAAATAATTTAATCGAATCCCTGCTTAAACACGATGTACATGCAATTAAGTTATATGAAAAGACTCGTAATAACCCATTAATCAAAAGCCCTAACAATTCCAGCGTTTAAAATACAAGAATTTGTCAATTCGTGTCTGATTTGGAAGAGACACGGTCGCGCTAATCATCTAGCGCGGCCGTGCCTCATGTAGCGCGGTCGTGTCGAATAGCGGCACGGTCGTGTCCTCCTGACCAGACCTAGTCATGCCCTCTGGGCTAGTCTCTGTTATGTCTAAAGATCATAGAGACGACCGTGCCGGGCCAAGGCACGGTCGTGCCTGTTTGACTAGTCTAGTTTGTGCCCTCTGTTGATCAACCCGGTCGTGCCCCGACTAGCGCGGTCGCGCCCCTGGCTTGAGCACGATCGTGCCCTTCTGAGGCACGGTCGTGTGTGACTCAGAAATTGTAACAGAATTATAATTTTATATTTTTCGATCAATAAATGTTTCGATTTTATAAAAATATGTTTTCTGTATTTAAAAATGGATTAAAAGTTTAATCTTGGCATAAATATAATTTATTTAAAAGTTTATGAAAAATTAAATTTATATTTATTATCTTACACTTAAATGATATTTTAAATAATTAAGTTACAAAATTTATAAATAAATAAGATAATGATTATTTATTTAATTTACATTTTAAATCAAAATCATTTATTTATTTATACTTAATTACAAGTAGTATTTACATTATTTCATAAACTATAATTACATATTTATTCAATTATCCAATTCAAACTTAATCAAATTGTTTCAAAAATATTTTTACTTTAAACTCTATATATTTTATTCAATACTTTTAAATACAAATCAATAGTTTTATACACAAATTCAACTTTCATTTTAGACTTAAACTTTATGTATCTATTTGATTCAATACACATTACTCTTTAGGTTAAATTGTGCATTTCAAGGATCATATTTGCTATCTATAATCTTTGTTAGCTACACTTCCATACCAAGTGACTATTCACAACCCCTTTTTACTCTTTTACACTTTTGGGGTGGAACATGAACTCTATACACATTACACATTACACATTTACATTTACGCAAACACCACAAGTGCAAAAATCCTATTTACATACATGTGTGCAAAATTTGAGCTTTGTGCCCAAGTGCTAGTTGTGCTAACCTTTGTATGCGATTATGTGCAATCATTAACTATACAAGCCGACGGTTTTCAATGATAGATCTATTGAGTCTGACAAACCCACCCATGGTGCGCGGTGATTGAAACCGACAACACAATTTTTGCATGCTAGTTACAAGGTTTGGTTGTACATGGTTACACAATAGCTGCTCCCCATAAATGCCTTATTTTATCATGTTTTGTAAAGGATTTGTTTTCAACTATATGCTATCTACATACAACTGTGTTATACTCACCAACTTTTTAGTTGACTTTATTTTATTCATGTTTCAGGCCCCAATATGTGAGATTGATTCAAGACGTGTTCAACATAGGATTTGGACTTAGAAATTTAAATCAAGAACTTTATGAGTTGTTTTATGTTTCTTGTTTGAATTTGGTTTGTACTTGGATTATTTGTAATAGAAATTTAACTTTAATATATTTCAATTTAGTCAACCATGTGTTATGAACAGTCTTACATATCCCGCCCCGATGATTCCGCCATCGGTCGGGGTGTGACATGTAGGTCCACATGACTCATCTACAGATCGATCTTGTCACACCCCGACCGATGGCGGAATCATCGGGGCGGGACATGTAGACTGTTCATGAGCACAAGGTTAACTAAATTGTAATATATTAAACATCAATTTTATTTCAAATATTCCAAACACAACCAAATCCAAGAAAGAAAATAATTTAAATACATAAAATCCCTTATTCAAATTAACTAAGTCCCAAAGCCTATGTGAAGCGAATCTTGATCAAATCACACATTAGTACCTGAAACATGAACAAAATAAGGTCAACTAAAAAGTTGGTGAGCATACACAGGTTTGTATATAGATAGCATATAGTTTGTAAATAAACAAATCCTTACATATTATGATAAAATAAGGCATTTATAGGGAGCAGCTATTGTGTAACCAAGTACATTCAAACCTTTGTAACTAGCATGCAAAATTGTGTTTTCGGTAACAATCACCCTACCTGCGTGGGTTTGTCAGACTCAATAGATCTATCATTGTTTACCATCTGCTTGAATAGTTAATGATTGCACATTAATCGCACACAAAAGTTAGCACAACTAGCACTCGGGCATAAAGCTCAAATTGCACACATGAATGTAAAGAGGATTTGTACTTGTGTAGTTTGTGTAAGTGTAAGTAATAGTGTTGTATAGTATTCATGTTTCACCCCAAAAAGTGTAAAAGAGTAAAAGGGGCTATGTAATACTCACATGGTTTAAAGACGTAGCTAACACGAGGTACTAGATCGAAACGGGGTCCTCGTAATGCACAACGTTAACCTATAGTGTAATATGTATTGAGTCAATAGTGTGCACAATAGTCTATGTCTAAGTCTAAGGTTAAATTAGACGTGTGTATAAGGAATTTGAAGTTGTAGATGTTAGTGGTTTGTACTTGAATTGTGTTGTATAAAATTTGAGTTTGGAATAACTAAATAATAAAATAATAAAATTATTATTTGTTTACCTAGTTATAAAAATAATATAAGTATTAGGGGTAATTAAGTATAACATAAACAAATAGTTTTTGTTTAAATGTAAATTAAATAAATAATTGTAATCTTATTTATTTATATATAAAATATATAACTTAGTCATTTAGTTATGAAAATGTATTAAATGTTTTATATTAAATATAAATTTCTTTACTTTATTTTCATAAAGATGTTTAAATGAATTGTGTAAATAATAATTAAGTGTAAGGTTTAATAATAAATATAGATTAAATTTTGTAAGTTTTAAATAAATAATTTCTATTTATTTTAGAATAGAAATTTGATATTTTTAAATAATGTTAATATAAATCTTCATAAAAATCAATTCTTTTTATTTAAAAATTAATTTGAAATACTTATTGTTTTTTTTAAAATATGGAAATAATTATTCTACCAAGGATTTTCTCACACACACGACCGTGCCTGGGACAGGGCACGATCGTGCTAGAACCACGGGCGCGACCGTGCTAGTCAGGGACGCGACCGTGTTGACCAATATAGAGGATATAGTTAAGCTGTTCATTAGGCACGACCGTGTTTGGGCCAGGCACGACCGTGTCTAGGGTTTTGAGGCACGACCAAGTCTAGCCAAGGGATAACCGGGTCTGAGTGTGGGAGGCACAACCGCGCTATTATTTGGCGCGACCGTGTCTCATGAAGCACGACCGCGCTATATGATTAGCGCGACCGTGTCTGTTCCAAAACAGATTCAATTTGACTAATTCTGATATTGTTAGTGTTGGAATTCATGGGGCTTTCACCCATTAGATCATCACGAGTCTTTTTGTATAGATTAATTGTATTTAAAACGTTTCTAAGGTTTGATTCGATTAAATCATTTTTGAATGAAATATAGATTCGGGTTCGAGACGATTTCCATAATGAAAGCCCAAATTAATATGGGGCTTTTGATCTATGAATTGAAACGAGTTAGAAAAATGTTTCAATTACCCAGAAGAGCAGCGAATTGATAGAGAATGGTAGGGATGAGTTCCAGCATCGACGAGTTCGGCTCCCGGCGTCTTCTGCTACGATTCCGGTTGCTCCGAATGGGTCAGTAGCTTCTGGGAGGATCGTGTAGCGTGTGGTTGGGGGAAATTCACTCCAGAGTAGGAGGATCGATGTTCAAATGAGAGAATTTTGGTTTTCTTGAGATGAATCGGGTTTCTGATGTTAATGATTACAATTGACAACATTATTTTCTTTGTTAAAACTGCATTTACGTTTCAACTGGTACTAGGTGCGACCGTGCCCAAACGAGGCGCGATCGTTCCAAAGTGAGTCACGCGACCGTGCCAAAGCACTTGGCGCGACCGTGCCTATTAGGGTTTCTGTTTATTCATTTATAAATTCAATTCTTGTAATCTTTCAGTATTTGTAGATTGGTATAAATATGAACTTATGTAGAGTTTAATAGGGTATACTCGTGTAAAATTTATGGATTTGCATTGGAACATAGTATTTAATTGTTAGTACAAATAGAACAAGTCAGTGTACTAGAATTTGGTTTGAAATGCATTACATTGAATGGAAATACGGATACTAAAAATCAGAAATGTTACAGTCTCCCCATGTTGAGGGAATTTCGTCCCGAAATTTAACTAGTGGAAGCGACGGCATCGGTGAAGAGATGGGGATACTTGAGCTTCATTTGGTCCTCTCGTTCCCAAGTAAACTCAGGACCACATTTAGATTCCCAACGAACTTTGACAATAGGAATACGGCTTCGCTTAAGCTGCTTGATTTCACGATCCATGATTTCTACTGGTCTCTCAACGAAGTGCATCGTTTCGTCAATGTGCACATCGTCATGGTGTATGTGAAGATTTTCATCAGCAAGACATTTCTTCAGATTGGACAAGTGAAATGTAGGATGCACATTGCCGAGGGATGGAGGTAAATCGAGTTTATAAGCCACTTTCCTAATCCTTTCAAAGATCTTAAATGGACCCACATAGCGAGGTGATAATTTGCCTTTCTTTCCAAAACGGATCACACCCTTCCATGGAGACGCCTTTAGAAGAACAAGGTCACCGACTTGGAATTCCAAGGGTTTTCGTCGTTTGTCGGCATAACTCTTTTGTCGACTTCTCGCTACTCGAATGTTGTCACGGATTTGGATAATCTTGTCGGATGTTTCTTGAATTAGCTCAGGACAGGTGATTTGTGCTTCACCAATCTCGTTCCAACAGATAGGAGAACGACACTTGCGACCTTAGAGAGCTTCAAATGGATCCATGTTGATACTCGTGTGGTAGCTATTATTGTAAGAGAACTCGATTAGGGATAGATGTGACTCCCAATTGCCACCAAAATCAATTACACAAGCTCTAAGCATATCCTCAAGAGTTTGGATTGTTCGCTCAGTCTGACCATCAGTTTGAGGATGGTAGGCCGTGCTCAAATCCAATCGTGTACCAAGTGCAGTTTGAAGAGATTGCCAAAAGCGAGAGGTGAACCGAGCATCTCTATTGGAGATTATGTTTAAGGGAACACCGTGACGGCTCACAATTTCATCAATGTAAATTCGGGCTAGTTTCTCAACCCGGTAGTCTTCACGGACAGGCAAGAAATGAGCAGATTTGGTGAGACGATCAATGAACACCCAAATGCTATCATAGCCACTTGAGGTGTGAGGAAGTTTGGTAATGAAATCCATAGCTAAGTTTTCCCATTTCCACACGGGAATTTCCGGTTGTTCAAGTAATTCGGAAGGACGTTGGTGTTCGGCTTTGACCTTGGAGCACGTTAGACATTTGGCAACATAGAGAGCAATGTCCTTTTTCATACCGGGCCACCAATATTGTTGGCGAAGATCTTGGTTCATTTTATCCACACCAGGATGAATAGAATAACGAGTCTTGTGAGCCTCGTTCATAAGAAACGTACGGAGATCATCGCGATCGGGAACCCAAATACGGTTCAAGTAATTAAGTAAGCCATTGGGTTTTGATTCAAGTTGAAGTTCAACACCGCATGACATTTCCTCATACATGTTACCCTCGGTGACTGAGACGTGTTGAGCTTCTAAGATGCGGTTTTGGATGTCGGTTTGAATTCGAACACATTTAAGCATGACATGGTCCTTTCGAATCAAAGTGTCGGCTACAACATTCGCTTTGCCGGGATGGTAATGAATCTCGCAGTCATAGTCGTTAAGGAGTTCAACCCAACGTCGTTGCCTCATATTGAGTTCCTTTTGGTTGAAGATGTGTTGAAGACTTTTGTGGTCGGTGAACACCACACATTTTGTGCCATAGAGGTAATGTCTCCAAACCTTCAATACGAATACGACCGCACATAACTCGAGATCGTGCGTCGTATAATTCTTCTCATGAATCTTGAGTTGTCTTGATGCGTAGGCGATTACTTTGCCTCGTTGCATGAGGAAACAACCAAGACCTTGGTTGGAAGCATCACAGTAGACAACTAGATCATCATTCCCATCAGGGAGAGTCAAGATAGGAGCATTGCATAACTTTTGCTTGAGAGTTTGGAATGCTTCTTCTTGTTTTGGTCCCCATTCATATGTTTTACCTTTGTGGGTCAAGGCGGTAAGAGGGACAACAATCTTAGAGAAGTTTGAGATGAAACAACGGTAATATCCCGCAAGACCAAGAAATGAACGAACTTCAGTGGGAGTCTTCGGGGCATTCCAATTCTTAACCGTTTCGATCTTAGCAGGGTCAACATGAATACCCTTTTCGTTGACGATGTGACCAAGAAATTGAACTTCCTTTACCCAAAATTCAAATTTGGAGAATTTGGCATATAGTTGTTCCTTCCTCAAGAGATCCAAAACCAGTCTAAGATGTTGTTCATGGTCGGCTTTAGTCTTGTAGTAGATTAAGATGTCATCGATGAAGACAATCACAAATTTATCAAGGTACGGTTTGCACACACGATTCATGAGGTCCATGAAAACTGTGGGTGCATTGGTTAGCCCAAAAGGCAAGACCATGAACTCGTAGTGACCATACCTTGTCCGGAAGGCAGTCTTTGGAATATCTTCCTCTTGTACACAGAGTTGGTGATAACTAGATCGAAGATCAATCTTTGAGAAGCAAGTAGAACCTTGAAGTTGATCAAAGAGGTCATCAATTCTAGGCAAAGGGTAACAGTTTTTGATGGTAAGCTTGTTGAGTTCACGGTAGTCAATACACATGCGGAATGATCCATCTTTCTTTTTGACGAATAAGACGGGTGCACCCCACGGTGAATGACTTGGACGAATAAATCCTGTCGGAGAGCTCTTGGAGTTGACTTGTAAGTTCTTGCATTTCAGAGGATGCAAGACGGTACGGAGCTCTAGCCACGGGGTTAGCTCCGGGCATAAGATCGATGCGAAATTCTACTTGTCGAATGGGTGGAAGACCGGATAGATCTTCGGGAAATACTTCGGGAAAATCCCGAATGATGGGAATGTCTTGTATACTCTTCTCTTTGACATCCTTTTGAACAATATGAGCTAAGAAGGCTACGTACTTCTTTCGTAAGTACTTTTGAGCGGTAGTGCATGACATTAACTTAAGTCCTTTGCAAGGCTTTTCACCAAAGACTCTTAATGTTTCTCCTGACGGTAGAGGTATTCGAATACACTTCTCAAAACAGATGACTTCGGCATGATGGTTTGATAGCCAATCCATGCCTATAATGATATCAAAACTTCCTAGTGGCATTGGTACAAGGTTGATTGAAAATGTATGTTCATTAAGTTCTAGAGAACAGTCATAGATAATAGACTCAATTGTAAGTGAGTCACCATTTGCTATTTCGACGATGAAGGTTTTCTCTAATTGGGATCGTGTCTTTGCAAGTAAGGGTTCAAAATTAAGTGACACAAAACTTTTATCGGCACCGGTATCAAATAAAATGGAGGCATATTGACTATTGACAAGGAACGTACCGTTGACAACATCATTGTTGGCTTGAGCCTCATTGGCGTTTATGTTGAAAGCACGCCCACGAGCTCCGCCTTGTCTAGCATTGACTAACCTTGGGCATTGATCACGAAAATGATTTGGGTCACCACATTTGTTAGGACATAGATTTGTAATGACAAAAGCTTGTAATAGTTAGATTTTATGTCTTTATGTTTTGTTATGAAATTGTAAAGTTGCTAAGTGTTTTTACTAGTAAGCCTAGAGGCAACTGCTCTAACAGAGGCGAACTTAATAAGTTCGCTTAGGCATAACTTAGGCGAACTTGTTAAGTTCGCTTAGACTGTTTCAGGCGAACTTAACTAAGTTCGCTTACAGCAGTTTCGGTTCTATATATTTGTGTTACAGAGTCATTAGACAGAGTAGAACAGAGATCGATCTGAGAGAGAAACAATTGTCTGATTGATTTTGTAACCATTGTTATTTGGAATATAATCGAGAAGTTTATTTACGCGTGTTGTCGGTTAGTATACAAACGTTAACGCAAAGGATTCCGCACTTCGTGTTATAGCAACGTCTTATCACGAGTTTGATCAGTAGTTGAGTTACCTGGACCTACAAGTGGTATCAGAGCAAAGTGCTCGTGAATTAAGTACGATTCTTGGTGATAATTGACGGTTTTTGTGTACAATTCGTCAAGATATACAACTTTTTGAAGTTTCTGCAACAATGGAGTTTTTCGAGTTCTTGAAGATTGTTTCTTTACTGAATTCGTGATTTTGGAAGTGTTTTTGACGAAATTAGTCCGATAGAACTGTTCCATTTGTTAAAATTCATAATCCTACGGATCAATTTTCTATAATTCCATCAATTCGCTGAGAAATCATGAATTTTGAAGGTTTCGGTTCGTGTTTGGACGAAGACTCTGTTGATTCTGTTACAGCAGTTTAAGCGAACTTGCTGAGTTCCTGTTCAAGCGAACTTATTAAGTTCGCTTCTCACATTTCAAGCGAACTTAGCTGTTAAGCGAACTTACCAGATTTCCTCCTTAAGCGAACTTGTCTTGTTCGCCTGATATTAAGTTCGCTTAGTACTCCTTAAAGCGAACTTATTAAGTTTGCCTGAGGGTAAAAACAGTTCAATACTTAGAAATTTTTCAGAAAATATTTTTTTTTAACATGGAAAATATGGTTCAAGTCACAAACATGTTCAATTATGACAATGAGATAGGTACATCTCAAAAACCTCCGAAGTTGCTGAATCTAGCTGATTATTCAAATTGGAAAGATCGGTTTGACCAATTCGTATCTTTTACCGATACTAGTTTGTGGATTCCAATTTTGGAAGGATATACACACCCTACTTATTCATGGATGGGAAAAGATGATGTTCCAAAACCAGTGTCTGCTTTATCTACTGAAGAGAAGCTGTTATTTGATCGAGAAAAGAAAGCAATGGCTAGCATTTCGATGTCTCTACCAAAGGAAATTTATCACAGTTTTAAACAGTTTAAGTCTTCTCAACAGCTGTGGGAAGCTCTACAGAAAAGGTGTGAAGGGAGTTTAGATGTGAAGAAAAGTAGAAAAGAGTTACTAAAGAAGCAGTTCCTAGTTTTTAAACATTTTCAGAATGAATCTTTGGATGATCTTGCTACAAGATTCTATCATATTCTTAGTGAAATGGATAGTGCATCTGTGGTATATGAGACTGAGGAAATCAATGATAAATTCTTGGAGGCTTTACCATCAAAGTTTGATGTGTATACGGTTTTGATCAAAGAAAATGTTAAGTACAAAACCATGTCTCCTGAAGAAGTCCTAGGGAAAATTCAGTCACATGACATGAATATGAAAAAGAAAGAGACTAATATGGAGCATATCCAGGATCCCTCGATGTATTTTGCCAAATCTGTTGGTAAATCTGGTACTGGAGTAGCATTCTTTTCTGGTGATGCTCAAGAGTCTTCAAATGACCAGTGTTCTGGAGTTCCAATCTATTCTGGTCATACAAGCCATTCTGGATTTTCTGCTACTACTGCTTCAACATCATCTGGATCTCATGTGAATCAGAAAGTTGCTGATGATTATTTGGCTATGTTTTCTTCATTCATGGCATCATATGAGAATTTCATTGGAGGAAAAATACATGATCCTGAGGTAATAGAAGAAGATTTCAGACAGATTGACCCTGTTGATCTGGAAGAAATGAATATCCAATGGAATATGGCCATGTTAATGCGCCAAGCTAAAGATTTTTTGAAGAGAACTGGGAGAAAGTATATTGGTTCAAATAGTCGATCGCGTATGGGTTTTGATAAGAGCAAAGTTAGATGTTACAACTGCCAAGAGTATGGTCACTTTGCTAAGGAGTGTGTGAAACCAAAGGTAGAATTTGATTCTCAAAAGAAGCAATCTAACTTTCAGCATAATAGGAATCAGCCTCATGGTTCATCTGGTAATCAAAATCATGGTCCTTCTGGTAATACAAATCATGCATCTGCATCATCAGCTCTAGTTGCTTAAAACGATGAAAACTATGATTGGGGCATTCATCTGGAAGATTTGGTGGGTGCTGTGAGTCAAGATTTTGTTGCAGAAATTCATTCAGAAAAACCAGAAGAGTCTACTGATGATGAAAGTTCTAGTGATGATTCATGTGATGGTGATAGTGTTCCAAGTGTTGAAGATGAGGAAGAAAGAGAGCAATGTATTAATTCTGATGTTGTGGCAGGGGTTGATGAGGAAGAAATTGTTCTTACAGAAAATGCGTCAGTTGGTAAAGATTCAGAAAACATTCCAATTGCCAAAGTATTCATGGCAGACATGTCTGACCCGACTAAGGTAAAAGACTCCGTTTGTCATATATTTTGTTCTAATTGTATCTCTGTTAAAGATAAACTACAAAAAGTCATGGATGATAACACAAATTTGATTTGTGACATGAAATCAATGCATTCAGTTAATCAGAAACTGAAAGATAATGATAAACTGTGCATTGATAGAATTGAATCTTTGAAAAGAGATTTAAATTCTCTTGGGTTAAAATACAAAGAGCAGTGTTATCATCTAGACATGGCTTATGCTGAAATTGAAAAACGTAATGAAGTAGTTGCTCAAAAGAACAAGGAGATTTCTGAAAAAGAATCTGAGGTGATAAAGTTACATAGAAAGTTGGAACAGTTTGAGAATTCATCTGTAGTGTTGGATTATTTTAATGCTAATGCTGATCCCACAAAAAGAGTTGCTGGTATTGGGTTTGTTCCTCCTCCGTTCAATGGGAATTATGTAGTTGAGCCTGAAATAATTCATGAAGAGGAGATTGATCCCAAAACAGTATTAAAAGTGAATCCAGTGACGGGTGAAGACATGGTGTATGATTCTGATACAGAGGATGAAGTATTTGATGATTCAAAGGTTGAAGGCATTCCGAGAGAGGTGAAAATTGAGGAACCAAAGATTGTGAAGAATGTTACTCGGGATAGGTGCATCTTGACAGAACCTAAAGAGGTGAAAGTGGTTCAAACTAAACTTTCTCCAATATTAAAGTCAAGTGGGTTTGTTGCGGCTGGTTTTCAAAAAGTGAATTCTTCAAAGGTGCCAAAACAGACTTATGTTCCTAAGAAGCTGGTAAATTGTTCTGGGCATTCATCCGAAGCTTCTTCTTCTGATGGTTCTTCAAATTCAAAGAAAACACCTTATTTCAGAACTTATCAAGAAAGACGTGTGTGCTTTCATTGCAATGAGCCTGGTCATATTTTGATTAATTGTCCATACAAGAACAAGGGCAAACTGAAGACTGTTCCTTCACAACCGAAAGTGGTGAAGATTCTGAAAAGGAAAGATGAGGGAAAATCGTCTTCTAGTTTGGGAAAAGATATGACTGGACCATCTTTTGTTAATTCTCCTGGAATTAAACAACATAATACATTGCATGCTAAATCTTTTGTATGCAGAGAAAATCTTGAGATTCCAAAAGTTGGGATTTCAAAAGATACTTTTCAGGAGGTTAAATTGTCTAGACCTCAAAGACGAAGAAGAAACAGAAAATTAAAGAAAATTTTGGAAACATCTGAATCTGACAATAATATATCTCATAATGTTTTTCAAAATAATAAAAATGGTTCTTCTTTGAAAAGGTCTGATTGTCACACTTCTGTTCCAAAATTGAATGATAAAATTGATTGTTCATTACAAGAAGTGGTTTATTTTGATCAATCCGGACGACCCAAGACCACAATGGCTTGGGTTCCACTTTCTAACTGATTCTCGTTGTTTATGTAGGGACAACCAAGGAGGACTATCAACAATACATGGTATGTGGATAGTGGTTGCTCTCGACATATGACATGGAATGTGAAATTGCTTGAGGATGTGATTAAAAATGATGGTGGTTATGTCGCTTTTGCGGGTAATAAAGGCGGGTACATAACAGGACAGGGAACGTTAAAGAACGACAAAGTAAAATTTGAAAAGGTGAATTATGTTGAGCAGCTGGAACACAATCTTTTAAGCGTATCACAAGTCTGTGACAAGAAGTTTTCATTCCATTTCAACGATCATGAATGTTATATTCTGAAACCGGGTTTTGTGATTCCTGATGAATGGATTCTTATGAAGGCTCCAAGGAGAAATGACACATATGTCCTTGACATGAGTCTCGCTACTACAACGGATTCAATTCCAACATGTTTACTCTCCAAGGCGTCGGAATCTGATTCAATATTGTGGCACAGAAAGCTAGCTCACATAAACTTCAGGAAGATGAACTACATTGTTTGGAATGATCTTGTGCTTGGAGTTCCGAAAATGAAATTCTCAGTTCCTGATGATTGTATTCCGTGCAAGAAGGGGAAGCAAAGAAAGAAATCTCACAAATCGAAGTCGACGAATTCTATCGTAACTCCTTTGGAGTTGCTGCATATGGATTTGTTCGGTCCTATAAGTATTAGGAGCATTGGTGGGAAATCGTATTGTTTGGTCGTAACTGATGATTACTCCAGATTTTCGTGGGTTAAGTTTCTTTCCTCTAAAGCTGAGACTACTGAGTTAGTACAGTAATTAATCCTGGGTTTGGAGAACATATTCAATCTGAAAGTCAGACGAATCAGGAATGACAATGGCAGCGAATTTAAGAATAGCAAAATGGGCTTATTCTGTCTACAAAAAGGAATTCATCATGAATTCAGTGCGCCATATGTTCCTCAACAAAACGGTGTCGCTGAACGAAAGAACAGGACGTTGGTCGAAACAGCTAATATTGAGGGTGATCGTCAATACACTGACGCTAATCCTATATCTAGAGTTCAGGGGGAGTCGACATCACAATCTCTTGAAGGAAACAAAGACAAAGATCCTTCTGGTACTAATGAAGAAGAAATTCTGTTATTAGAATTCTTTCAAGATTCAGAAGAAGACGAAGCTGAAAAGATTGAATGTCTTGATGACATTGATGACTTATTCAATGACATAGAAGATGATATGTCAGACACTGAGATAGAAGAATGAGAAATAGTGGAGATTGAAATAGAGAAAGATAAAGACAGTGTTACATATGAAGGCTGTGACGGTCTTAAGGTGCCTTATAACTTCATCCAAGAGGATGTTGTTCCTGAATTTTCTTATGATGGAATAACTGACTCTATGGACTCTATTGAAGATGTCACATTGCCTGATGATACAGCTGACTCAAAGATGGATACTGATGATGAGAATCTTCAATTCAATAAGGGTGTTGAAACTGAATCTACTCACACTGAGTCTCTGAAGATTAATGAAGAACCTGTAATGTTCAGAGATACATGAATGACACGAGAAAATTGGAGAGAAGTTGTAAACAGTTGGATGAAGGTGCTACCCAAGTCTCCAGCACAACCTGCTCTGAAAGAGAAATATGTGAATAAAGAGCAGTGTGTAGGTAGGATCATTAGTTGGTTTTATGATGGTGAATCAAAATTGTTTGTAATCAAACGATCTGATGGCGTTCAATACTTAATGCCAAGGATCAAATATTTCAATACCTTGCCGAGGTGTGAAATAAATGGTCTAGCTACAAAGCCACTCATAAATAGATCGAAGAATGGTTTGGCTGATGTAATAGCAAATCTGATAAAGAAAGAAGGGAGTTCGGGTAAGTATGAACGGCTGAAACCACAGAAAGGAAAGAGTGTGAAGATTACAGATCCTAAGACTGGGAAAGTAACCTGGAGATACAAGTATAGACCAGTGTGTGCTATACACAAGATACCATTAAAGAATATTCCTCAAGACTTTCTTGGGAATATGAAATGGTGGTATGTTGATGTTAATACTGGTGAAGCAAAGGTTGAAGATAAAGATAATAAGGTCATTGTGTGTTTCTATGACGCAATGAATCTTATTAATTTTTCAAAGAAAGATCAGAGGACACTGCGAAAGAATGAGATCATGTATACTGATGAATGGAGAGAACAAGGTCTACAGTATAAAAGAGTTTTGGAGATATGCAGAAGATACGGTGTGCATGCTGGCAGCAGACTACCAGACAACTTGAAGAGTTCAAGATAAAGACTGAAGATAGAAGATCAAGCTATTGTCAAGGGGGAGTCTGTTAGGACATAGATTTGTAATGACAAAAGCTTGTAATAGTTAGATTTTATGTCTTTATGTTTTTTTATGAAATTGTAAAGTTGATAAGTGTTTTTACTAGTAAGCCTAGAGGCGAACTTGTTAAGTTCGCCTGCTCTAACAGAGGCGAACTTAATAAGTTCGCTTAGGCATAACTGAGGCGAACTTGTTAAGTTCGCTTAGACTGTTTCAGGCGAACTTAACTAAGTTCGCTTACAGCAGTTTCGGTTCTATATATTTGTGTTACAGAGTCATTAGACAGAGTAGAACAGAGATCGATCTGAGAGAGAAACAATTGTCTGATTGAGTTTGTAACCATTGTTATTTGGAATATAATCGAGAAGTTTATTTACGCGTGTTGTCGGTTAGTATACAAACGTTAACGCAAAGGATTCCGCACTTCGTGTTATAGCAACGTCTTATCACGAGTTTGATCAGTAGTTGAGTTACCTGGACCTACAACATTCATAACAAGCACGCCCATTTGCAATAGCGGGAACACCTTGATTAGCCACTTGCGGGTTGGTTCGTTTTGGTGGGTTGTCCAGGCCCGCAAGAGCTTTGGCCCTACACACATTGACCGTATGGCCATATTTCCCACAATAAGTGCAAAGGCGACATGGGATGTTTTGAGGATGATGATAGTTGCATGTGGCACAGAGTGGGTAAATCCCAACATATGGCTTTTTGGCTGGTGCTTGAACCATAGGAGCAACTTGGTTAGTAGGCATAGCAGGAGTGACCATAGCATAGTTTCTAGCCTTTCTTTTCTTATTATGCCGGGAGGGTTCAGTCGTGGCTTCTTTGTTATGGGTGGAAGAAGTTGCAGTGTCGGAGACTTTCTTTGTGCCCTTTTTAGTAAGAGTCCCCGCCTTCACATGGTTATCGGTTAAGGTCGCGGATAAACGGATAGCATCTTCAAGTGTTGCGGGATTTCTCCCTAGGATAGTATCTTGAATTTGCCTAGGTAATCCACCAATATATTTTTCAATGCAGCGGGATAAAGGTGTGACCATGTAGGGCACGAGGAGACTCAACTCATGGAATCGAGTTGTATATGCCAAGCTTTCAGCACTATCTTGGGCAAGATTCCAAAATTCGGCTTCGAGCTTCTTTTCCTCATTTCGAGGACAGAATTCCTCAGTCATTAGCCTTTTAACCTCATCCCAAGGTAAGGCCATTGCTACATCCACACCCCTATTCCTCTTTTCCCCATTCCACCACATGAGTGCCCGTTTTTGTAAGACACTTGTGGCATGACGAACACGAAGGTTATCGGGGCAGTCACTATTAAGAAAGGTATTCTCAATACTTTCAAACCATTGAAGAAGTCCCGTTGCTCCTTCAGTACCATAAAACTTGAGGGGATTACATGAGTTGAAATGCTTGAAGGTGCATTGAGATGGGATGGCACCACCATTTTCACCATTACCACCATTTGCCCCATGGTTACCATTGGTGGCACCATTAGCTTGAGTGAGTTGAGTTACGAGTTGTGCAAGGATGGTAGCGATGTCGGTGTTGGTGTTGGCCACGGGAGCACGACGGGGAGGCATTCTACAGATTTTCACAAGACAAGAAAAAGATGTAGGAACTTATGAATGTTGTTTGGGTTTAAAAGAATAAGATAACAAATAAAATAGTAATTTATAGTTGGGATTGTACTCAAATAGTGATATAATCACTTGAATACCATGACACATTAAGTTTAATTAAACTCATATAATTTTCAACGAGACATGCTTTAGCCTATAAGTAAACACTCATAGAAAACATGTAACACATAGCATGTAACACATAGCATTTAGCACACATCATATAATCATGAAGCATGGCATAAGTGGGTTTCCTAAAGTTATAGTCTAGGTCAAGGGTGTCTAATAACCTAGTTCCCAATAACCAAGGCTCTGATACCAATCTGTCACACCCCGACCGATGGCGGAATCATCGGGGCGGGACATGTAGACTGTTCATGAGCACAATGTTGACTAAATTGTAATATATTAAACATCAATTTTATTTCAAATATTCCAAACACAACCAAATCCAAGAAAGAACATAATTGAAATACATAAAATCCTTTATTCAAATTAACTAAGTCCCAAAGCCTATGTGAAGCGAATCTTGATCAAATCACACATTAGTACCTGAAACATGAACAAAATAAGGTCAACTAAAAAGTTGGTGAGCATACACATGTTTGTATATAGATAGCATATAGTTTGTAAATAAACAAATCCTTACATATCATGATAAAATAAGGCGTTTATAGGGAGCAGCTATTGTGTAACCAAGTACAATCAAACCTTTGTAACTAACATGCAAAATTATGTTGTCGGTAACAATCACCCTACCTGGGTGGGTTTGTCAGACTCAATAGATCTATCATTGTTTACCGTCGGCTTGAATAGTTAATGATTGCACATAAATCGCACACAAAATTTATCACAACTAGCACTCGGGCATAGAGCTCAAATTGCACACATGAATGTAAAGAGGATTTGTACTTGTGCAGTTTGTGTAAGTGTAAGTAATAGTGTTGTATAATGTTCATGTTCCACCCCAAAAAGTGTAAAAGAGTAAAAGGGGCTATGTAATACTCACATGGTTTGAAGACGTAGCTAACACGAGGTACTAGATAGAAACGGGGTGCTCGTAATGCACAACGTTAACCTAGAGTGTAATATGTATTGAGTCAATAGTGTGCACAATAGTCTATGTCTAAGTCTAAGGTTAAATTGGACGTGTGTATAAGGAATTTGAAGTTGTAACTTAGTCATTTAGTTATGAAAATGTATTAAATGTTTTATATTAAATATAAATTTCTTTACTTTATTTTCATAAAGATGTTTAAATAAATTGTGTAAATAATAATTAAGTGTAGGGTTTAACAATAAATATAGATTAAATTTTGTAAGTTTTAAAAAAATAATTTCTATTTATTTTAGAATAGAAATTTGATCTTTTTAAATAATGTTAATATAAATCTTCATAAAAATCAATTCTTTTTATTTAAAAATTAATTTGAAATACTTATTGTTTTTTTTTTTAAATATGGAGATAATTATCCTGCCAAGGATTTTCTCACACACACGACCGTGCCTGGGACAGGGCACGATCGTGCTAGAACCACGGGCGCGACTGTGCTAATCAGGGACGCGGCCGTGTTGACCAATATACAGGATATAGTTAAGCTGTTCACTTGGCACGACCGTGTCTGGGCCAGGCACGACCGTGTCTAGGTTTTTAAGGCACGACCAAGTCTAGCCAAGGGCATAACTGGGTCTGAGTGTGGGAGGCACGACCACGCTGTTATTTGGTGCGAACGTGTCTCATGAAGCACGACCGCGCTATATGATTAGCGCGACCGTGTCTGTTCCAAAACAGATTCAATTTGACTAATTCTTATATTGTTAGTGTTGGAATTCATGGGGCTTTCACCCATTAGATCATCACGAGTCTTTTTGTATAGATTAATGGTATTTAAAACGTGTCTAAGGTTTGATTCGATTAAATCATTTTTGAATGAAATATAGATTCGGGTTCGAGACGATTTCCATAATGAAAGGCCAAATTAATATGGGGCTTTTGATCTATGAATTGAAACGAGTTAGAAAAAGGTTTCAATTACCCGGAAGAGCAGCGAATTGATAGAGAATGGTAGGGAGGAGTTCCGGCGTCGGCGAGTTCGGCTCCCGACGTCTTCTGCTACGATTCCGGTTGCTCCGAATGGGTCAGTAGCTTCTGGGAGGATCGTGTAGCATGTGGTTGGGGGAAATTCACTCCAGAGTAGGAGGATCGATGTTCAAATGAGAGAATTTTGGTTTTCTTGAGATGAATCGGATTTCTGATGTTAATGATTACAACTGACAACATTATTTTCTTTGTTAATGAAAGTGAAACGCATATCGGTTACGAAGCTCAACGATCTCACATTTAAAACTGCATTTATGTTTCAACTGGTACTAGGTGCGACCGTACCCAAACGATGCGCGACCGTGCCTAGGCACCGGGCGCGATCGTTCCAAATTGAGTCACGTGACCGTGCCAAATCACTTGGCGCGACCGTGCCAGAACGAGGCGCGACCGTGCCTATTAGGGTTTCTGTTTATTCATTTATAAATTCAATTCTTGTAATCTTTCAGTATTTGTAGATTGGTATAAATATGAACTTATGTAGATTTTAATAGGGTATTCTCGTGTAAAATTTGTGGATTTGCATTGGAACATAGTATTTAATTGTTAGTACAAATAGAACAAGTCAGTGTACTAGAATTTGGTTTGAAATGCATTACATTGAATGGAAATACAGATACTAAAAATCAGAAATGTTACAGATCTCGTGACATGACGTATCGAAGACACGGAGTGCGGAATCCAACTGTATGAACGTATGTATACACAAATTGATAATAGAAACGATAGCAAAACAGCAAGTAAATAATCTTCTCATTGTATTCAATCAATCACAGAGTTTACAGAATTCCAAGACTTCTCTCGTTCATTTGTTTTCAAAACTGAAACTGTAAACATCTATTTATAGACACAAGACCTGCTATAGGCGAACTTAACAAGTTCGCCTCTAAGAGACTAGGCGAACTCAAGTTCGCCTCTAATGAGACAAGTCGAACTAGATAAGTTCGCCTCTAGCAGAACTAATACAAACACTTAGAAAACATTAATACAAAGCATAAAGACAATAAGATCTAAACTATTACAAGCTTTTGTCATACATTTATGTCCTAACAGACTCCCCCTTGACAATAGCTTGATCTTCTGTCTTAAGTCTCTATGATGAGCTCTTCCAATTATCTGGTAATCTGCTGCCTGCGTGCACTCCCTATCTCTGACAGATCTCCAACACTCTTTTATACTGCAATCCTTGTTCTCTCCATTCATCAGTAAACATGATCTCATTTTTTCTTACAGTTCTCTGATCTTTCTTAGAGAAATTAATAAGATTCATTGCATTATAGAAACTTACAATGACCTTATTATCTCTATCTTCAACTCTAGCTTCACTAGTATTCACATCAACATACCACCATTTCATATTACCTAGAGAATCTTGTGGTATCTTCTTCAATGGAATCTTTTGCACCGCTCTTACTGGTTTGAACTTATACTTCCAAGTCACAATACCAGTACATGGAACAACCATCTTCACTCTCTTTCCCTTATGTGGTTTTAGCTTTTCATACTTTCCCGATGCACCTTCTCTTCTGATCAAGTTTGCAATTACATCAGCTAATCCAAACTTGTATCTACTTATCAGTGGTTTCGTAGCTAGACCATTCATTTCACACCTTGGCAAGGTAATGAAATACTTGATCCTTGGCTTTAAGTACTAAACACCATCAGATCGTTTGAGAGCAAACAATTTACTTTCATCATCATAGAACCAACTGATGATTCTTCCAATACAACGCTCTTTATTTACATATCTTTCCTTTTGAGCTAGTTGTATAGGAGACTTGGGTAACACTTTCATCCAGCTATTAACTACTTCTCTCCACTATTCTCTAGTCATACATGTATTTCTGTACATCACAGGTTCTTAATTAGTCTTAGGAGACATAGGACGAGTAGTATCAGCATCAGTATTCAACTTGGATTAAGCAGTATCATCAGGCTTAGTAACATCTTCAACATAGTCCATAGAATATGTCACTCCTTCATATGAAAACTCAGGAATAACGTCATCTTGGATGAAGTTATAAGGAACATTCAGACCGTCACTGCCTTCATAAGTAACTTCAACTTTACTCTTTTCTATCTCAATCTCCATAATTTCTCCTTCTTCAACCTCATTATCCATCACATCCTCTTCAACATCATCAAATAATTCATCAATATCATCTAAACACTCTAACTTCTCAGCTTCTTCTACTTCAGCATCAGAATCAGTTTGAAAAAATTCAAGTAACAGAATCTCTTCATTCACTTCAGAATCCTTCTTGGTTCCTTCAATATTACTTGATGTAGACTCCCCCTGAACTCTTGATATTGGATTCACATCAGCGTATTGACGATCACCCTCAATATTGCCACTAGGATCATTGTCATCACCATCCTTTCTTTGAATCGACTCAGTATGACACATATCATGGATCCTTAACTCCCCCTGAGCGTCAAGACGCTCAACAAGTTTGGATACCAAGACCTTCATGTCATCAATCTGTTTAGCTTGAGCTTGAAGGACCAATTGTCTATGTTCATCAATAGTCACAAGAGTATCTACTTAAGTCTGTAAAGCAAGGACTTTGGATTCAAGGAATGTAATTCTTTCAGAGTCAGAAGGCTGTGAAGTACCAGCAACAGATGATTTAGGAACTGTAGGAACAGGAGTAATCACAGGAGATGGACGTTTAGATTAAGGAGGTGTTATCAGTAAAGATTCAACAAATGTAGCATCCTCAACATCTTGAGATGAATATGCAGCAGCAATAGAAGCAGACATAAGCTTCTGAGCTTTTGGAACTGGATTAACATCACTATCCGAATCAAAACTCTCATCTATCAATGTTCTTTTACCAAGTACTGTACCGGAAGGAGGATTTTGAACAGACTTACTCCTCGGCTTTCTGGATGTAGATTTAATACGCTTCCCCACATTTGCCAATGGCAAAGTAGCCAGCCTTTCATAGTGATCTGAACTAAAGTCTCTAGACGAATCAGAGTCAGTAGCCTCAGATTCAGGAAGAATCGTTTCACTAGAACTTGTATCCACCACATTCCCTTCAGCTACATGAATGGGTGAGTTCACAGCCTCATCATTAAAATCATCCATATTAAGACCAAAAGTCTTGTTCCTCATTATGAGCAACTTTTTCAACCTGAACTGGTTCATTAACTTGAATATGAACCTGTTCTTGATGTTCTTGTACCTGAACCTGAGCTTAAACTTGTACATGTTGTGGTTGTTGTTGTGGTTGTTGCTGGCCTTGAGCTAACTCCTTAGGATGAAACCAATTATTATTAGGAGGCTCAACATAATCAGGATTGACTATATGACCAAACAACGGAGACGAAATTGGAATCAAAGCAGCATTCTTTTGTTTAACCTTGGTACAATGAGTAAATATTCTTTTGGACATAGGAGTCAAGGTCAAACGTATTGGATGTTGTGGTAAATTTGGAATTAAATGGTTCAAAATCAGTTGCAGAAATCTAGGAGGATTGATTTGCATGACCAACTCACGGTAAATGTACAAAGCAAAGTTAAACCGTTTGTTCAGAGTCAGTGCAACCATTGAAGCTTGTAAAGCACTCTTCAATCCATCAGTGCCAGCCTTTCGTGGAGATAAACACTGGATGATGATGTGCTTAAAGTACCTCCATTCTCCAACTAACCCACCTTTCCTGGCCTGAGTATCACTTGGTCTGCCTCGGTAACCCATCCTCTGAAAACACCCAATGATTAGTGTTCCATGATAAGAAATAGGGTCCTCATTTGCACCTCCCAATGCCAATGCAGCATGAATACTCTCTACTGAAATTGCCACCTCTATGTTGTTAACAGTAGCACGAAGCACATGAGGTTCAACAGCAGTGTCTTGATGGACTGTATCCCATAATTGTTGGATATACTGCAAACTAATGTACGGATCTGCAGATAAGGCCACATAAAATCGTGAACGATTTAAAAAGTTAATGATTCCTTGAAAATTAGCGGCCTCAGACATATTTGGATCTAACAACGCCACTTGATTATGTTTGTACTCAACACGGCGAGCCATCTGGAAATGTATTGGACATAGAACACACATTAGTCATATAACAAACACACATATGATATACACATGCTATACACACACAAATACATAAAAAAAGAAAAAAAAAGTTAAAAAAAATTTACACACAAAAAAAGTTCGCTTAGTGTTGCAAGAGGCGAACGTAATAAGTTCGCCTGAACCAGTTTGTCGATACAGATTCAACATCAAATTCCCAAAATGTACAAATCGTCGAATCTTTGCAAATCACAAACATCATAAGCATTGATTATCAACCACTAAACATTATTAAGTGTCAATTTAAAGTTTTAATCATGAAAAGACACCCTATTAGGTCAATCTCATATTGGTTTCAAACTATGATGAACGCAGGATCAAAAGAACCATTTCCCATCGATTTAACGGATAAAATTCCATGAAATTACCTTAGATAGAATCGCAAAGGAAAACCGATCAAGTAACAACCACGAAAATTTCAAATAGCACAACCCGAATTAAAAATTTGACAAGTTCACGAAAATGGAATAAGTCGCTCAAGAAGTTCGCTCAAACAGGAAAAAGGGTAAAGAAATATGTTCTCCTGAACAAGAAATTTATTCACACAATTAATTTCGCTTCATTCGGTGAACTTGTTAAGTTCGCTTAACAAGCTACAGGCGAACATATTAAGTTCGCTTAATATAGAACAGGCGAACATGTTAAGTTCGCTTCAAACCATTTCCATGAACAATTTTGTCAACCGTCAACACGTTACATTCCTGAGAACTTCTATCTGTAGCATGTATCCGATTCAATCCCGAATCATTTTAATAAAAGATAGAATTTTTATGGAAGGTAAAAACAAAATCTTTTTGGATTTTATCTGTACAAACGGAATCAGATATTTTTGGTTTTTATCTGAGCAAACTGAAACACATATTTTTGGTTTAACATCATGAGTAAGAAGATCGTATCAGTATACGAGCAATTCATCACATTCTATCAATAACTAAGGGTAACCTAAAATATGTACTAAAAGATGATATTCATGTGAAATAAATTCACTTATTCCTTTAACGATAATATGAAACAATCAAACTCATTCTTATGCTATTCATATCTTTTACATTCTATACAATTTTTGCAATGAAAATTTATAAATCCTCCTGTAGGTCTAGGTAACTCAACTACTGATCGAACTCGTGATATGACGTTTCTATAACACGAAGTGCGGAATCCTTCGTATTAACGTTTGTATACTAATCGACAATTCAAACAACACGCGTAAATAAACTTCTCAAATATATTCAGATTCACAATGGTTTACAGACTCAATCAGACAAATCGTTCTCTCTGTTCTGTATTATGTCTAATGACTCTGTAAACTCATATATATAGAAACTAACCTGCTGTAAGCGAACTTGTTAAGTTCGCCTGAAACAGACTAAGCGAACTTAACAAGTTCGCCTCAGTTAGACCTAAGCGAACTTAATAAGTTCGCCTCTGATAGACCAGGCGAACTTAATAAGTTCGCCTCACAAGTTCGCCTCTAGGCACACTTGTAAAAACACTTAGCAACTTTAAACAATTACATAGTAAAAACATAAAGACACAAAATCTAACTATTACAAGCTTTTGTCATTACAAATCTATGTCCTAACAGACTCCCCCTTGACAATAGCTTGATCTTCTATCTTCAGTCTTTATCATGAACTCTTCCAGTTGTCTGGTATTCTGCTTCCAGCATGCACACCGTATCTTCTGCATATCTCCAAAACTCTTTTGTACTGTAGACCTTGTTCTCTCCATTCATCAGTATACATGATCTCATTCTTTCGCAGTGTCCTTTGATCTTTCTTTGAAAAATTAATAAGATTCATTGCGTCATAGAAACACACAATAACCTTATTATCTTTATCTTCAACCCTTGCTTCACCAGTATTAATATCAACATACCACCATTTCATATTTCCAAGAAAGTCTTGAGGAATATTCTTTAATGGTATCTTGTGTATAGCACGCACTGGTCTATACTTGTATCTCCAGGTTACTTTCCCAGTCTTAGGATCTGTAATCTTCACTCTCTTTCCTTTCTGTGGTTTCAGCCGTTCATACTTACCCGAACTACCTTCTTTCTTTATCAGGTTTGCTATCACATCAGCCAAACCATTCTTCGATCTATTTATAAGTGGCTTTGAAGCTAGACCATTTATTTCACACCTCGGCAAGGTATTAAAATATTTGATCCTTGGCTTTAAGTATTGTACGCCGTCAGATCTTTTGATTACAAATAATTTTGATTCACCATCATAGAACCAACTTATGATCCTTCCTACACACTGCTCTTTATTCACATATTTCTCTTTCTGAGCAGGTTGTGCTGGAGACTTGGGTAGCACCTTCATCCAACTGTTTACAACTTCTCTCCACTGTTCTCGTGTCATCCCTGTATCTCTGAACATCACAGGTTCTTCATTTATCTTCGGAGACTCAGTGTGAGTAGTTTCAGTTTCAGCACCCTTATTGAATTGAAGATTCTCATCATCAGTATCCATTTTTGACTCAGCTGTATCATCAGGCAGTGTGACGTCTTCAATAGAGTCCATAGAGTCAGTTATTCCGTCGTAGGAGAACTCAGGAACAACATCCTCTTGGATGAAGTTATACGGCACCTTAAGACCGTCACAACCTTCATAGGTAACACTGTCTTTATCTTTCTCTATTTCAATCTCTACTATTTCTCCTTCTTCTACCTCAGTATCTGACATATCATCTTCCATGTCATTGAATAAATCGTCAATGTCATCAAGACATCAATCTTTTCAGCTTCCTCTTCTTCGGAGTCTTGAAAGAATTCTAATAACAGAATTTCTTCGTCATTAGTACCAGAAGTATCTTTGTCCTTGTTTCCTTGAAGAGATTGTGATGTGGACTCCCCCTGAACTCTAGATATAGGATTAGCGTCAGTGTATTGACGATCACCCTCAATATTTCCAGCAGGATCATTGTCTTCATCATCACGTCTTTGAATTGACTCTGTGTGACAAGTATCAGGTATCCTCAACTCCCCCTGAGCGTCAAGACGCTGAACGAGTTTGGACACTAAGACTTGCATATCAGCAATATGTTGAGCTTGAGTCTGAATCACCAGCTGCCGTTGTGAATCAATAGATACAAGTGAGTTAACTTGTGTTTGTAAAGATAGCACTTGAGATTCAAGGAAAGTAATCATGTCAGAATCAGAAGGCTTTGACGGACCAGCTGTGGATTGTGGAATAGAAGGACTTGAAGTGGTAGGAATGACTGGAGGAACAGGAGTATGAACTGGAGATGGATCCTTAGAGTGTGGAGGAGTAATGATCAGAGAAGCAACAAAATTTTCATCTTCAACTCCTTGAGAAGATTTTGCAGCAGCAATCGATGCAGACATTAACTTTGGACGTGTAGGATCTGGATTAAAGTCACTGTCAGTGTCAGAACTTTCATCGACCAAAGATCGTTTCCAAGTACCGATCCGGAAGGAGGATCCCGAACAGACTTGCGTCGTGGTCGTCTGGCTTGAGACTTAATGCGTTTTCCAGCATTAGCCATTGGAATAGCAGCCAACCGTTCATAATGACCTGGAGAAAAATCCCTAGATTCATCAGAATCAGTGCTGTCATCATCAGATGATGTTGTATCACTTGAACTGGAACTAGACTCAGCGTCTGTCACCACATTCCCATCTTGTTCATGAATGGGCGAGTTCACAGCTTCATCAACAAAATCATCCATGTTCATACCTAGATCTTGATTAAGATCATGAACGACCTCTTCTTGAACTGGTTCCTGAATCGGAATATTAACTGCAGCCTGTGGAATAGGAACTTGTTCAGGAATAGGAATTTGAGGTTGTACAGGAACTTGTATTTGTGGTTGTGGAACTTGAATTTGTGGAACTGGTATCTGTTGTTGTTGTGCAGGTTGTTGTGGTTGTTGCTGTTGTTGTTGTGCTGGAACAGTAACTCTTTGAGCTTGAGCAAGTTCATTAGGATGAAACCAATTATCATTAGGTGGTGCAACATAATCAGGATTGATTAAGTGCCTAAACAGAGGTGTATTAACTGGAATCAAAGCAGCATTATGATGTTTCACCTTTGTACAGTCAGTAAAGATACGTTTTGACATTGGAGTCAAAGTCAATCTTATAGCATGTTGTGGAAGATCCGGAATAAGATGATTTAGTATCATTTGAATAAATCGTGGATACATTAAGAAACCTTGACCTTCAGCCGGATTTATCTGCATTACCATCTCCCGATAAAAATAAAGCGGAAAATTGAATCTTTTATTCAAAGTTAAGGCCACCATTGCTGTTTGAAGAGCCATCTTCAAGCCATCTGTACCAGCTTTTCGCGGAGAGATGCATTGTATAATCACATGCATAAAGTATCTCCATTCACCTACTAATCCACCTTTCCTAGCTTGTGTATCATTTTGTCATCCACGATAACCCATCCGTTGAAAACAACCCATAATAAGAGTGTTAGGATAAGATATTGGATCTTCAGCATTTCCACCCAGATCTAGAGCAGCACGAATTGTCTCTTCTGAAATTGCAATCTCGGTATTATTGACTGTTTCACGAAGGACATGTGGTTCCACATCGATATCTTGATGTACCGTATCCCAGAATTGTTGTATGTAAACCAAGCTAATATAAGGATCCACAGATAATGCAACATGTAGTCTTGATCGATTCAGAAAATTGATAATACCCTGAAAATGAACTGCTTCTGGCATATTAGGATCTAACAATGCCACTTGATTATGTTTATATTCGACACGTCGAGCCATCTGTGAAAAGTTAGGACAATACAACAAACATTAGTAGACTAACACATATATGAAACAACAAAAAAATTTCAAACAAAAAAAATTAAAAAAATTTCAAACAAACAAAAAACAAAAAAATTATAAGTCCTTTTCACTACTGACCCCTAGGCGAACTTAATAAGTTCGCTTAGTAGTGCAAGAGGCGAACTTATTAAGTTCGCCTGACAAGTTCGCTTCGAACAAGTTCGCTTAGAACAAGTTCGCCTGAACCTGAGACGTTTCAAATTCAACACACAGATTTTCAAACTCCGGCAAATCGATCGAAATAGTGAAATAAGCAAATACAAACAATCGAATATCACATTATAACCAAGAATGATGATCAATTTTATATTTAGGGCAAAACTTAGGTCAAAACTGTTCCTGTAACCGTTCGACGAAATCCGAAACAAAAAAACCTCGAATACACTCAATTTAGTGGATGAAAATCAACGAAACTACCTTTGTTAGATTCGCAATGCGATTTTGATCAAGATACAACCAACAAACAACACTCACAACACATATTTAAATTTTCGAAAAATTTGGGCAAGTTCGCTTATGTTCTGATGAAGACGATGAGAGACAAGTTCGCCTGATTCAACACTTATTCAGATTAAGTTTGCTTGATTAAGCGAACTTGTTAAGTTCGCTTAACAAGCCTTCGGCGAACAAGATAAGTTCGCTTCACCCTTAAGTTCGCTTCACCCCAGACTGTAAATTTAAGTTCGCTTCACTGATTTAAGAGAACTTACAGGCGAACTTAATTACTGTTCAACCTTTTTGCCTTGAACACAATTTTTACCAACTTCAACCTTTCAAATCTCAAACTTCCGTCAGCAACACATATTTGATTCAATCCCGAACAATTTTAATAAAAGTTTAGAATTTTCATGGAAAATATAAAAATCAAAATCTTTTTGAATTTTATCTATACAGACGGAAACACATATTTTTTATTTTTCTCTGTACAAACTGAAATCACATATTTTTGGTTTTTCTCTATACAAAAAGAATCACATATTTTTTATTTTTACCTGAATAAACTGAAATCACATATTTTTGGTTTGTACATCATGAGCAAGAAGATCATATCAGTATTCAATTAATTCATCACACATATTATCAATAATAAAGGGTAACCTATAGTAAGAGACCATTCAACTCAATTTTGTGCATTTTGCATCCTTTTCTTTTGAAACTCATTTAATTTGAATAATTTTTTAAATGATACATGATAAATTTCAAAGTAAATAAGATCAGGTTATAAAATGCTCTTTTATTTATACCGAATTTGAAATATAAAGCCTGAATTCTTAAAATTATCATTATTATATTATTTGAAACTATAAGCGTTTATTCTCCAAATTCATGTGATTTAGTACCATTTAGATGATAAACATTGTGTACCCCACATATATGCCAAATAGAAAATAAATGCCCTATCTTCAAGACATATATAAGATTTTACTAAAGATTATCCGAATATTCAGAATGAGGAGACATCACTTAGCACATGAATAGCAGAATCCAAATTGGATTGTAAAGGAATCAATGAGATTCAGAATCGAATGATTCAATATTTTGGCTTATATTTGTGGAATCATAAGATTCAGGTACGTGGATCCAACTGTTATCTAGATTATGAATTCAATGGAATCAGTAAAGATGATATATCAATATGATCCAAGGGCTAGTATATGTTTGACAAATGTTGTCAAGTACATATCTTGATTATACTTTAAATTGCATGCTTTTCGGGACATGGGCACTGAAACAAATTGAATGAATAGTGCTAAGGACATAACCCGAAACTGATCTCATAGGAAAATCCTTATTAAAAGCTAATATTCTTTATCTGATAGTGATCTTTTAACACACACACCCAGGCATATAATGGATTTAAAGCACATATGTAATCATATTATATTTAATTTTCACACTACTATTAGTTTCAAAACGCTTTTAGCCTATTGACAATTTAAGTTTCAAATTTTATACACAAATTATAAAACAAATTATTAAGAATAGAGCATTCACAACACTATCATCTCTTATTTATGCAGACTTTGAAATTTATATCAGATCAACTTATTTTAATCATTCATATATCAAGGTCTATTAAGGTCGTGTGAAATGAACTAATCACTGATGTACTATCATTTCTTCTCAAAACCTCAAATGATGTCAAATTTTATATTTTTCAATTTGTTTTGACTTTTTATAATTTAAGCTTTTTGACTGAAAAAGTAAATGCAGAAATGTAATAAAGCAATAAAAGAACTTAAAAGAAAATTTTCCATGAAATTCTGATTTTGAAAAACTTTTATTCGGGATTGATCATACCAATCATTTTTATCAAGAATTCAAACCTGGTACGATCAAATGCCTTAATAAACAAATCAGCAAAATTATCTTCAGTGTGTACCTTGACCAGCTCAATCAACCTTTTCTCTGCACAATCACGTATAAAATGATATCGAATTTCGATGTGCTTAGTTTTACTATGTTTAACAGGATTATTCGTTATGGACATAGTAACATTGTTATCAATAAACATGGGGGTTTCTGTGAAATTCAAACCGTAATCTCTCAATTGTTGTTGTATCCACAGGATTTGTGAACAGCAACTTGCAGCAGCAATGTATTCTGCTTCGCATGTAGAAATGGAGACTGTGGTTTGCTTTTTGCATTGCCAAGATACAAGTCGATTTCCTGAATTGGCAACCACCTATTGTAGATTTCCTGTCCAGACAACAACCACCAAAATCAGAATCAGTATAAGCATTGAAATCAAAGTTAGAACCATGAGGATACCATAGCCCTAAACGTTGTTTTCCTTTTAAATACCGAAAGATTCTTTTCACAGCAATTAAGTGAGATTCTGTTGGCTTTGCCTGAAATCTGGAACAGATACACACGGCGAACATTATATCCGGCCTTGAAGCGGTTAAGTACATGAGGGATCCCTTCATAGCTCTGTAAAGTCGACAATCTACATCTTTTGCTTCCGGGTCAGAATTTAACTTATGATTGACCGGAATTGGAGTATCGTATGAAGTACAGTCCTCCATCTTGAACCGGCTCAAGATGTCTTTGACATACTTGGACTGATGAATAAAGAAACCATCTTCCTTTTGATTTACTTGTAAACCTAAGAAAAACGATAACTCTCCCATCACAGACATTTCAAATTTCGACTTCATAACACCCTCAAAGTCTTTGCACAACCCTTCATTTATCGAGCCAAAGATAATATCATCCACATAAATCTGTACCAGTAGGTAATCTCCCCCTGATTTCTTTATGAATAAGGTCGAGTCTATCTTTCCACGAACAAAGTCATTTACCAAAAGATGTGTAGATAAAGTCTCATACCACGCACGAGGAGCCTGATGAAGACCATAGAGGGCCTTATCTAGCTTGAAAACCATGTTCGGATTCAGTGGATCTTCAAACCCCGGCGGCTGACACACATAGACTTCCTCCTTGACCTTTCCATATAAAAATGCACTCTTGACGTCTAATTGAAACACTTTAAAACCTTTAAAGGACGCAAAAGCTAGAAACAGCCTTATAGCTTCAAGCCTTGCAACCGGCGCATAAACTTCGGTGTAATCAATTCCTTCTTGTTGATTGAAGCCCTGGACAACTAATCTTGCCTTATTGCGTACCACGACACCTCGATCGTCCTTTTTACATTTAAACACCCATTTTGTTCCTATCGGATACGCACCTTTCGAAAGATCAACCAGATTCCAAACCTTAAGTTTGTCAAATTGAGCAAGTTCTTCCTGCATAGCTTCTATCCAGTTATTGTCATTTAAAGCCATTTCTACATTCTTGGGTTCAACCTGTGAAATAAAGCAAGAATGTGAGCAATCATCAAGAACACCAGAATCTTTAATGCAAGTATACAAAAAAGTATTGTCAACAAGAGAACGAGTTTTCACTCCATCCTGTAAATTTCCAATTATATTTGTTAATGGATGATCTTTGTGTTCCTTGATGGATGCGACCTCAGGAACCGGAAACACATCAACTTGAGTAGAGTCAGATTGATAAGAATAATCCTGAGGAATTGGAATTTCCGAGTCTAAATTTGTTGGAATCTCCCCCTGAACCTGTGTCGAAGGTAAAGGATCATCACTCAACAACGGATCAGCAGAAGAATCTTGAAAAATAGCATTATCCTCCTCACTCTCTGAATCTTGTGGACCTGAACAAGAAGCAACATTTGGATCCGAAGCAAAAGTAGATGGAATCGATGAATTGGGAACTGCATTTGGTAGAAATCCATTGTGCTGAGCATCTTGACAAGAATCATAGATAACAGCAGCATCTTCATCAGAAATGTCAGAAGGTAAATGAAAAGACTTGAATAAGTTTTCATAATCAAATGCCCAATCCGGACCTATCGCCATTTGTGGTAAAGACCTATTTGAACAGTCAATATGGAACCATTCTTCAACTTGGCGTGCCTCTTTATTATAAACCCTCTTGGTTGTTGAATTAGCCACATACCCCAGAAAAATCCCTTCAATAGCCTTTGCGCTGAATTTTGTTGGGACATCTCTAACCTTCAGTAGGGTACACGGATTACCAAAAGGTAGTAAATATTCCAGATTAGGCTTTCGATTATTTAGCAATTCATAGCAAGTCTTGTTATGTCGCTTTACGGTCAAGACCCTGTTCAAAACATGACACGCAGTATTCACAGCTTCAGCCCAAAAGGTGACTGGAAGCTTAGAATCTGCAAGCATCGTGCGAGCTGTTTCGACCAACGTCCTGTTCTTTCGTTCAGCGACACCGATTTGTTGAGGAACATATGGCGCACTGAATTCATGATGAATTCCTTTTTGTAGACAGAATAAGCCCATTTTGCTATTCTTAAATTCGCTGCCATTGTCACTCCTAATTCGTCTGACTTTCAGATTGAATAAATTTTCCAAACCCAGGATTAAGTATTGTACCAACTCAGTGGTTTCAGCTTTAGAAGAAAGAAACTTAACCCATGAAAATCTGGAGTAATCATCAGTTACTACCAAACAATACGATTTCCCACCAATGCTCCTAATACTGATAGGACCGAACAAATCCATATGCAGCAACTCCAAAGGAGTTACGATAGAATTCGTCGACTTCGATTTGTGAGATTTCTTTCTTTGCTTCCCCTTCTTGCAAGGAATACAATCATCTGGAACTGAGAATTTCATTTCGGAATACCAAGCACAAGATCATTCCTAACAATGTAGTTCATCTTCCTGTAGTTTATGTGAGCTAGCTTCCTGTGCCACAATATTGAATCAGATTCCGACGCCTTGGAGAGTAAACATGTTGGAATTGAATCCGTTGTAGTGGCGACACTCATGCCAAGGACATACGTGTCATTTCTACTTGGAGCTTTCATGAGAATCCATTCATCAAGAATCACAAAACCCGGTTTTAGAATATAACATTCATGATCGTTGAAATGGAACGAAAATTTCTTGTCACATACTTGTGATACGCTTAAAAGATTGTGTTCCAGCTGCTCAACATAATTCACCTTTTCAAATTTTACTTTGTCATTCTTTAACGTTCCCTGGCCTGTTATGTACCCGCCTTTATTACATAACCACCATCAATTTTAATCACATCCTCAAGCAATCTAACATTTCCTGTCATATGTCGAGAGCAACCACTATCCACATACCATGTATTGTTGATAGTCCTCCTTGGTTGTCCCTACATAAACAACGAGAATCAGTTAGAAAGTGGAACCCAAGCCATCGTGGTCTTGGGTCGTCCTAATTGATCAAAATAAACAACTTCTTGTAATTTACAATCAATTTTATCATTCACTTTTGGAACAGATGTTTGACAATCAGACCTTTTCAAAGAAGAACCATTTTTATTATTTTGAAAAACATTATGTGATATATTATTGTCAGATTCATATGTTTCCAAAATTTTCTTTAATTTTCTGTTTCTTCTTCTTTGAGGTCTAGACAATTTAACCTCCTGAACAGAATCTTTTGAAATTCCAACTTTTGGAATCTCAAGTTTCTTTTTGCAAACAAAGGATTTAGCATGCAATAAATTCTGTTATTTAAATCCATGGGATTTAACAAAAGAATGATCAATCACATTTTTCTCCAAACTAGAAGACGACTTTCCCTCATCGTTTCTTTTAAGAATCTTCACCACTTTCGGTTGTGAAGGAACAGTCTTCATTTTACCCTTCTTCTTGTATGGACAATTAATCAAAATATGACCACACTCATTGCAATGAAAACACACTCGTCTTTCTTGATAACTTCTGAAATATGATGTTTTCTTTGAATTTGAAGAACCATCAGAAGAATAAGCTTCGGATGAATGCCCAGAACAATTTACCGGTTTCTTAGGAACATAAGTCTGTTTTGGCACCTTTGAAGAATTCACCTTTTGAAAACCAGCCACAACAAACCCACTTGACTGTAAGATTGAAGAAAGTTTAGTTGGAACCACTTTCACCTCTTCAGGTTCTGTCAAGATGCACCTATCCCGAGTAACATTCTTTACAACCTTTGGTTCCTAAATTTTCACTTCTCTCGGAATGCCTTCAACCTTTGAATCATCAAACACTTCATCCTCTGTATCAGAATCATACACCATGTCTTCACCCGTCACTGGATTCACTTTTAATACTGTCTTGGGATCAATCTCCTCTTCATGAATGATTTCAGGCTCAACCACATAATTTGCATTGAACGGAGGAGGAACAAACCCAATACCAGCAACCCTTTTTGTGGGATCAGCATTAGCATTAGAATAATCCAACACTACAGATGAATTCTCAAACTGTTCCAACTTTCTATGTAACTTTGTCACCTCAGATTCTTTTTCAGAAATCTCCTTGTTCTTTTGAGCAACTACTTCATTTCGTTTTTCAATTTCAGCATAAGCCATGTCTAGATGATAACCCTGCTCTTTGTATTTTAACCCAAGAGAATTTAAGTCTCTTTTCAAAGACTCAATTCTATCAATGCATATCTTATCATTATCTTTCAGTTTCTGATTAACTGAATGCATTGATTTCATGTCACAAATCAAATTTGTGTTATCATCCATGACTTTTTGTAGTTTATCTTTAACCGAAATGCAATTAGAACAAAATATATGACAAACAGAGTCTTTTACCTTAGTCGGGTCAGACATGTCTGCCATGAATACTTTGGCAATTGGAATATTCTCTGAATCTTCACCAACTGAAGCATTTTCCGTAAGAACAATTTCTTCCTCAGCAACCCCTGTCACAGCATCAGAATCAATACTTTTCTCTCTGTCTTCCTCATCATCAACACTTGGAACACTATCACCATCACATGAATCATCACTAGAACTTTCATCATCAGTAGACTCTTCTGGTTTTTCTGAATGAATTTCTGCAACAAAAGCCTGACTCACATCACCCATTAAATCTTCCAGATGAATGCCCCAATCATAGTTTTCGTCATTTTGAGCAACTAAAGCTGATGATGCAGATGCATGATTTGTATTTCCAGAAGGACCATGATTTTGATTACCAGATGAACCATGTGGCTGATTCCTATTATGCTGAAAGTTAGATTGCTTCTTTTGAGAATCAAATTCTACCTTTGGCTTCACACACTCCTTAGCAAAGTGACCATACTCTTGGCAACTGTAACACCTAACTTTGCTCTTATCAAAACCCATACGCGATCGACTATTTGAACCAATATATTTTCTGCCAGTTCTCTTCAAAAAATCTTTAGCTTGTCGCATTAACATGGCCATATTCCATTGGATATTCATTTCTTCCAGATCAACAGGGTCAATCTGTATGAAATCTTCTTCTATTACCTCAGGATCATGTATTTTTCCTCCAATGAAATTCTCATATGATGCCATGAATGAAGAAAACATAGCCAGATAATCATCAACAACTTTTTGATTCACATGAGATCCAGATGATGTTGAAGCAGTAGTAGTAGAAAATCCAGAATGGCTTGTATGACTAGAATAAATTGGAACTCCAGAACACTGATCATTTGAAGACTCTTGAGCATCACCAGAAAAGAATGCCACTCCAGCACCAGATTTACCAACATATTTGGCAAAATACATCGAGGGATCCTGGATATGCTTCATATTAGTCTCTTTCTTTTTCATATTCATGTCATGTGACTGAATCTTTCCTAGTACTTCTTCAAGAGACATGGTTTTGTACTTAACATTTTCTTTGATCAAAATCGTATACACATCAAACTTTGATGGTAAAGCCTCCAAGAATTTATCATTGATTTCCTCAGTCTCATATACCACATTTGCACTAGCCAGTTCACTAAGAAGATGATAGAATCTTGTAGCAAGATCATCCAAAGATTCATTCTGAAATTGTTTAAAAACTAGAAACTGCTTCTTTAGTAACTCTTTTCTACTTTTCTTCACATCTAAACTCCCTTCACACCTTTTCTGTAGTGCTTCCCATAGTTGTTAAGAAGACTTGAACTGTTTAAAAATGTGATAAATTTCCTTTGGTAGAGACATCGAAATGCTAGCCATTGCTTTCTTTTCTCGATCAAATAACGGCTTCTCTTCAGTAGTTAAAGCTGACACTGGTTTTGGAACATCATCTTTTCCCATCCATGAATAAGTAGGGTGTGTATATCCTTCCAAAATTGGAATCCACAAACTAGTATCGGTAAAAGATACGAATTGGTCAAACCGATCTTTCCAATTTGAATAATCAGCTAGATTCAGCAACTTCGGAGGTTTTTGAGATGTACCTATCTCATTGTCATAATTGAACATGTTTGTGACTTGAACCATATTTGCCATGTTAAAAATTTTTTTTGAAAAATTTCTAAGTATTGAGCTGTTTTACCCTCAGGCGAACTTAATAAGTTCGCTTTAGTGAGGACTAAGCGAACTTGATATCAGGCGAACAAGACAAGTTCGCTTAAGGAGGAAATCTGGTAAGTTTGCTTAACAGCTAAGTTCGCTTGAAAATGTGAGAAGCGAACTTAATAAGTTCGCTTGCTAAGTTCGCCTGCACAGGAACTCAGCAAGTTCGCTTAAACTGCTGTAACAGATTCAAGAGAATCTTCATCCAAACACGAACCGAAACCTTCAAAATTCATGATTTCTCAGCGAATTGATGGAATTTAAGGAAATTGAACCGTAGGATTATGAATTTTATCAAATAGAACAGTTCTATCGGACTAATTTCGTCAAAAACACTTCTAAAATCATGAATTCAGCAGAGAAACGATCTTCAAGAACTTGAAAAACTCCATTGTTGCAGAAAATTCAAAAATGTTGAATTTCTTGTCAAATTGTACACAAACATCGTCACTAATCACTGAGAATCGTACTTAATTCACGAGTATAAGCTCTGATACCACTTGTAGGTCTAGGTAACTCAACTACTGATCGAACTCGTGATATGACGTTTCTATAACACGAAGTGCGGAATCCTTCGTATTAACGTTTGTATACTAATCGACAATTCAAACAACACGCGTAAATAAACTTCTCAAATATATTCAGATTCACAATGGTTTACAGACTCAATCAGACAAATCGTTCTCTCTGTTCTCTCTATTCTGTATTATGTCTAATGACTCTGTAAACTCATATATATAGAAACTAACCTGCTGTAAGCGAACTTGTTAAGTTCGCCTGAAACAGACTAAGCGAACTTAACAAGTTCGCCTCAGTTAGACCTAAGCGAACTTAATAAGTTCGCCTCTGATAGACCAGGCGAACTTAACAAGTTCGCCTCTAGGCACACTTGTAAAAACACTTAGCAACTTTAAACAATTACATAGTAAAAGCATAAAGACACAAAATCTAACTATTACAAGCTTTTGTCATTACAAATCTATGTCCTAACACCTCCATATTCATGTCTTTGACATTTTTGACTTTTTCGATTCAAATGATTCACTTTTCTTGTCAACCTTTCAATCAGTTTGAACAATACTTGAAATGACACGTGATAAATTTCAAAGTAAACAAGATCATGTTATAAAATGCTCAATTATTCATACCGAATTTGTAATACAAAGCATGAATTCTTAAGTTGCCAATATTATACAATTTGAAACAACAAGCGTTTTTCTTCCAATTTCATGTGAGTCGGTACCATTTAGATGAAAAACATCATGTACCCCACATATATGCCTAACAGAATTTAAAATTGCACTATCTTCAAGACATACACAGTTTATTGCAAGATTAGATCAATCTCCAAGATGAAATTATCTCTATTAGCACAAGTATAGAATAGCAGATCCCAAAGGATATATGAATCAAGATGATTTAGAATCAAAAGATTCTAATGAATTGACTTTATAATGAAAATCAATAGATTCAAGTAGGAGGATCCAACTATTATCTGGATAATTTTCAATGGAATCAGTATAGATGATGTATCTAAATGATCCAAGGGTGAATACATGTTCTAACAGATGTTATTAGAAAGCATATCTTAGTTCAGCAACACATTGCATGTTTTTTGGGGCATGGGCAGTGAAGTGAACTGAAAGAGTTTGTGCTAAAGATATAATTCGATATTGGTCTCATGAAATTCTTAAAACCATATATTCTTTATCTGATAATGATCTTTTACACACACACCCAGGCATATAATGGATTCAAATCACAGATGTAATCATATCATATTTAATTTTCACACTACTATTGTTTCAAAAACGCTTCTAGTCTATTCAAAATTCAAGTTTCAAACTCATATTCAAATTAAAACAAATTATCAATAGTAGAGCATTTAATAACACTATCATTTCTTATTTATGCAGCTTTGAAATTTAGATCAAATCAATTTACTTTAAACTTTCATATATCAAAGGTCTACTATGGTCATGTGTGATGAACTATTCACTGATGTACTATCATTTCTTCTCTAACTTCAAATTATGTCAATTTTATATTTTTCATTTTGTTTTGAATTTTTATAAATAACAATTTTTGACTGAAATTTAAACTGCAGAAATGTAATAAAGCAATAAAAGAAATTTAAAACAAAATCTCCCATGAAAATTTTTTTTTTGAAAACTTTTATTCGGGATTGATCGTACAGATCATTTAGATTAGAAATTCAAACCTGGTACGATCAAATGCCTTGGTAAAAAGATCAGCAAAATTATCATCTGTATGTACCTTCACCAGCTCAATCAACTTTTTATCTACACAATCACGAATAAAATGATATCTAATTTCAATGTGCTTTGTTTTATTGTGCTTAACAGGATTATTTGTGATAGACATTGTAGTAGTATTATCAATAAACATGGGGTTCCTGTAAAATTCAAACCGTAGTGTCTTAATTGCTGTTGGATCCACAAGATATGTGAACAACAACTTGCAGCAGCAATGTATTCTGCTTCACATGTTTAAATGGAGACCGTAGTTTGTTTTTTGCACTGCTAGGAAACTAGACGATTACACAAGAACTGGCAACCACCTGTTGTAGATTTCCTGTCCAAACAACAACCACCAAAATCAGAATTAGTATATGCATTAAATTCAAAGTTAGAACCATGTGGAAACCATAGTCCCAATCTTTGTTTTCCTTTTAGATATCGAAAGATTCTCTTTACTGCAATCAAATGAGACTCTTTTGGTTTTGCTTGGAATCTTGAACAAATATACACAGCAAATATTATGTCTGGCCTTGAAGATGTTAAGTACAAGAGAGATCCAATCATTGCACGGTAGAGTCGGCAATCAACTTCTTTTCCATCCGGGTCAGAATTCAACTTATGATTAACCGGAATCGGAGTATCGTATGGGGTACAGTCCTCCATCTTGAACCTGCTCAAGATGTCTTTGACATACTTGGACTGATGAATAAAGAAACCATCTTCCTTTTGATTAACTTGATGTCCTAGGAAAAATGATAACTCTCCCATAGCTGACATTTCAAACTTAGATTTCATAACACTCTCAAACTCTTTGCACAACCCTTCATTTGTAGAACCAAAAATAATATCATCTACATATATTTGCACAAGTAGGTATTCTCTCCCTGCTTTCTTAATGAATAAGGTCGAGTTAATTTGGCCACGTACAAAACCATTGTCCATAAAATGCTTAGAAAACGTTTCATACCACGCTCGGGGAGCTTGATGATGACCATAGAGAGCCTTATCAAGCTTGAAAACATTAGACGGATTAACTGGATCTTCAAACCTCGGCGACTGACACACATAAACCTCCTCCTTGACCTTACCATATAAGAAAGCACTCTTCACATCTAATTGAAACACCTTAAACCCTTTGTATGAAGCAAAAGCAAGAAACAACCGTATAGCTTCAAGCCTAGCAACAGGAGCATAAACCTTGGTGTAATCAATTCCCTCTTGTTGATTGAAACCTTGTACAACTAATCTTGCCTTATTTCTCACCACAACACAACGATTGTCTTTCTTGCATTTAAACACCCACTTAGTACCAATTGGATACACACCCTTTGGAAGATCTACAAGATTCCAAACTTTGAGTTTATCAAACTAAGCAAGCTCTTCCTGCATTGCCTCTATCCAATTGTTATCACGCAAAGCCATTTTGACATTCTTTGGTTCGACCTGAGAAATAAAACATGAATGTGAGCATACATCAAGAACACAAGTATCCTTAATACATGTATACAAGCAAGTGTTTTCAATAATAGAACGTGTTTGCACTCCATCTCTCAAATTCCTAATTATATTCATCACCGGATGATCTTTGAGTTCCTTGATTGATGCAACCTCCGGAACCGGTAACACATCGACTTGAGTCGTATCAGATTGATAAGACAAATCCTGATTAACTGGTATTTCTGAGTCCAGATTTGTAGGAATCTCCCCCTAAGCCTATCGCTAAGTATAAGGTTCATCAACTAACAAAGGATCAGCAGAAGAATCTTGAAAAATAGCATCGCCTTCCTCACTATCAGAATCATGTGGTCCCAAGCAAGAAGCAACATTTGGATCTGGAGCAGATGTAGATGGAACAGATGAATGTTGAACCACAATTGGTAGACAACCACCATTATGTGTGTCCTGACAAGACTCATATAATACAGGAGCTTCCTCAGGAGAAATATCAGAAGGTAAATGAAAAGACTTGAATAAGTTGTCATAATCAAAAGCCCAGTCTGGTCCAATCGCCATTTGAGGTAATGACCGATTTGAACAGTCAATATGAAACCATTCCTCAACCTGACGAGTCTCTTTGTTATAAACCCTTTCGGTAGGAGAATTTGCAACATAACTGATGCGTGTAAACTATATATATATTTTTATAAGTATTTTTCACACAATATGAGTTTTAAAAAGGGTTTTCACCAAATACTAATCACACACACACCGGGCAGTGTACCCGTCGGATAGCAATATAGTAAAGGTAAGAACCGGATATCAATCCGTGGACACGGTGGAATGCAATAATTAACCGGAACTAAGATTCAATCAAGTAAGGGTAAAAGATGTTTTGAAAAGTTTGTTTTAATTAACTATCATGCAAATATATAAACTAAGCTAAAATCACAAGTCAAACAATCAAGGAGAAAATATCACTTTGGTGTCGAATCCATCTAGAATACATTCAATACACTCATAGAAACATGGCAAATACACGATACAAATATTGACTAAATTCTCGTCAAAGATATCTAATCAAATGACCGTTCGGAAAGCTAGCGTGAATTACACAAACCAACCACCTAAAGTCATACAATGAAGCTCACGTGTTTAATAATCATGTCAATGTTTATAAAGATTGAACTAGCTTCCGATTAAGGTGCACTAATCCAACAACTAGTTGGAAAGATAATATGAACAACACACTATCCAGCTCAAGTTGATTGAATTACACAACAATATGCATTTCTTCAATATACAATGTTCATATAAAGGTTATATAAATTAGGAGGATGTGTCAACAATTCCTAGATAAACATAATACTAAATATGACACATCATAACAAACACTTTGTCTTTCCAAACATAAGCATAAGGTTACACATACAAATATATTGATTCATAAACAAGACTTCATTCACCATTCCTAGTCAAATGCTATAAACTAGTATAAATACATACACCAATCCATGAATATAAGCATAAACCACTAGTTTTCCAACATAAAATGGCATACACAAATACAAGTCTAGTAAACAACTCAAAATACTTGAATACATAATTTCATCAAAGAATAATCATACGGGTGTCATAACATTAACACAATAATTGCCAATAATCCATGAATGTTGTCAAATGTATCTAAACTTCATCTAAACCAAAGTGAACAAGAGTTTTAGCTCATCATGAGCACCAAAATTACAAATAAGCAGGGAAAATTAGTGAGAAACATGATATGAAAACAAGAATCAAACCACTCCTCCAATCCTAGATGTTGTTGTTGATGTATGGTGATCCTCTTGATGTTGTATCCTCTCCAAGAAGCTTGAAATATGGCTGGAACAAAGAAAACATGAGCTGGAACAGTTGGTTTTTCTCCTGGTTTGCTGAATATCTGAATGAGAATTCAAGTTCTGTTTAAATAGAAAAGGGGAGGCACGACCGTGCCAGGAGAGAGGGCACGACCGTGCCTGGTACAAAGGCGCGGACGTGTCTAGGTTTTGGCACGACCGTGTGACAGAGGTTTGACCGATCCGGAGCTTCCATTGGGTACCACTGATCGAGGACGTACGGTTGTTCAGACTCACGAGGTGACACGCGACCGTGAGGGGCCAAGGCACGGTTGTGCCTTGGATTTTGGCTTGGTGCGGTCGTGCAAGATGTGGGCGTGACCGTGCCTAGGGTTAGCGAGCTTGGCACGACCGTGCCAAATAGGGGCACAACCGTGCCTCCATCACAGAAACCCTAAAACTTCACTTTTTATCCTGGAATCTTCTTGTTTGTTCACCAAGCTTCATAAAAACCTACAAAACAGGAAATGAAGCAAATAAGTGTCTAAACATTGAATATAACCAAGAATTGATCATTAAATGAGCGAAGTTTTGTGCCAAAAAGATGTGTAAATACTAACACATCAATAACCCAGGAAGATCCTTTCAATAGCCCTAGCACTGAACTTGGTTGGGACATCTCTAACCTTCAACAGGGTATATGGATTACCAAAAGGTAGTAAATATTCCAGATTTGGATTCCGATTATTAAGCAACTCATAGCATGTCTTGTTGTGTCGCTTCACGGTCAAAAGTCTGTTCAAAACGTGACACGCAGTATTCACAGCATCAGCCCAAAAAGTAACTGGAAGCTTAGAATCTACAAGCATCGTACGTGCCGTTTCAACCAAAGTCCTGTTCTTTCGTTCAGCAACTCCGTTTTGTTGAGGTACATATGGCGCACTGAATTCATGATGAATTCCCTTTTGTAGATAGAATAAACTCATCTTGCTATTCTTAAACTCGCTGCCATTGTCATTCCTAATTCTTCTGACTTTCTGTTTGCACAAATTCTCTAAACCTAGGATTAAGAATTGCACCATCTCTGTGGTTTCGGCTTTAGAAGCAAGGAACTTAACCCATGAAAATCTAGAGAGATCATCTGTTACTACCAGACAGTAAGATTTACCACCAATGCTCCTGATACTAATCGGTCCGAACAAATCCATATGTAGCAGCTCCAATGGAGTCACAATTGAATTCTTAGACTTAGATTTGTGGGACTTCTTGTGTTGTTTCCCCTTCTTGCAAGGAATACAGTCATCAGGAACAGAGAATTTCATTTTTGAAACACCAATAAGCAGATCGTTCTTCACAAGATAACTCATTTTTCAGTAATTAATGTGAGCAAGTTTCATGTGCCACAAAATAGAATCCGACTCAGACGCCTTAGAGAGTAAACATGTAGGAATAGAATCCGTTGTTGTAGCAACACTCATGTCTAGGACATATCTGTCATTTCTCCTTGGAGCCCTCATTAGAATCGATTCGCCAGGAATAATAAATCCCGATTTAAAGATATAACACTCAGAATCATTGAAATGAAATGAAAACTTCTTGTCACACACTTGAGGTACACTCAAAAGATTGTGTTCAAGTTGCTCCACATAGTTCACTTTCTCAAATTTTACTTTATCATTAATCAAAGTTCCTTGACCAGTTATGTAACCGCCTTTATTTCTAGCAAAAGCGACATAACCACCATCAATTTTAATAACATCTTCAAGCAAATGAATATTCCCTGTCATATGTCGAGAACAACCACTATCCACATACCACGTATTGTTGATAGTCCTCCTTGGTTGCCCCTACATAAACAAAGAAAATCAGTTAGAAATGGAAACCCAAGCCATTGTGGTCTTGGGTCGTCCAGAAGGATCAAAATAAACAACTTCAATTAGTTCACAATCTACTTTGTCATCAACCTGTGGAACATAAGTATACAATCAGACATTCTCAATGAAGACACATTATGATTAATTGGAAAAACATTATTAGATTTATGATTATCAGATTCAGATGTTTCCAAAAGTTTCTTCAATTTTCTGTTACGTCTTCTTCTTTGTGGTCGAGACAGTTTGACCTCAGGTTGAGAATCTTTTGTGATTCCAACACGTGGAATCACATAATGCTTTTGAAAAGCAACAACATTTTTCACACCAGTATAACCACCAACTGGCTTAGAAAATTGGTTATCATGATGCTTAAATCCCGAAGATTTAGCAAATGATTGAGTAGTCACAGATTGCCTCAAAATAACATTCTTTACAACACCAGAAGTAGGCTTTCCCACATTAGGTCGTTTCAGAATCGTCACCACTTTATGTTGTGGGGGATCATTCTTGAATTTGCCTGTTTCTGACATCATAGGCTTCTTGTCTTGATTCTTATAAGGACAATGAATCAGAATATGACCAACTTCAGTACAGTGAAATCAAACTCTTCTATCTTGATGATTTCTGATATAAGGACTTTTTTCCGAATTTGATAAACTACCCGATGAACAAGCTTCAGAAGATTTTACTGAACTGTCAACTGGCTTCTTTTGAACATAAACTTGTTTAGTCACCTTTGATGAATGCTTCTTCTGATGACCAGCAGCAACAAAACCACTTGTTTGTAACACTTTGGAAATCATAGGTTGATCAACTTTCACTTCATTAGGTTCTGTCAAAAAGCATCTATCACGGGTAACTTGTTTCACCACATTTGGTTCACCAATTTTCACTTCCTTAGGATTGCCTTCAACCTTTTTATCATCAAAAACTTCATCTTCAGTATCAGAATCATAGACCATGTCTTCACCAGTTACCTGATTAACCTTCAACACTGTCTTTGGATCAAGTTCCTCTTCATGAATAACTTCTAGTTCAACCACATAATTCCCATTGAATGGTGGAAAAACAAGCCCAATTCCAGCAACCCACTTTGTAGGATTAGCATTGTCATTAAAGTAATCCAATACCACAGATCAATTTTCCAAAACTCTCCAGCTATCTATGTAATTTGATCACTTCAGATTCTTTGTCAAAAATCTCTTTGTTCTTCTGAGCGACAATTTCATTTCGCTTTTCAATTTCAGCATAAGCCATATCCAGATGATATGCTTGTTCCTTATATTTCAACCCCAAAGAATTCAAATCTCTTTTCAAAGATTTAATTCTATCCATACACAATTTATCATTATCTTTCAACTTTTGATTTACCAAATGCATAGATTTCATATCACAAATTAAATTTTTGTTATCATCCATAACCTTTTGCATTTTATCTTTCACACAGATGCAGTTAGGGCAGTAAATGTTACATATAGAATCTTTTATCTTTGAAGGATCTGACATGTCTGCCATGAAGACTTTAGCAATTGGAATATCTTCAGAATCCACACCATCAGAAGATCTTTGAGTTAATACTATATCATCTTCAGATACACCAGATGCAGATGCAATATCAGAATCAACATTGTGTACTTTATCATGCTCTTCATCAGCACTTGGCAAACTCTCACCATCACTTGAACTATCATCATCAGTCGACTCTTCAGGATTTTCAAAATGTATTTCAGCTACAAAAGCTTGACTCACAGCACCAACCAGATCTTCAAGATGAATACCCCAATCATAATTTTCATCATTCTGAGCAACTAATGCAGATGGTGTGGATGCATGATTAGAATTCCTAAATCCAGAGGAACCATGTGACTAAGTATGATTGTTCTGAAAAGTATTAGGCTTCTTCTAGAATCAAATTCTACTTTCGGCTTCACACATTCTTTGGAAAAATGACCTTACTCTTGACAATTATTGCATCGAACTTTTGTTTTGTCAAATCCTATTCGTGATCAACTGTTAGAACCAATATACTTCCTTCTAGTCTTCTTCAAAAAATCCTTTGACTGTCGCATAATCATAGCCATGTTCCATTGAATGTTCATTTCTTCCAGATCAACGGGATCATTTGTCTGAAATCCTCTTCAATAACAGCTAGATCATGAATCTTACCACCAATAAAATTCTCATAAGATACCATAAAGGAAGAAAACATTGCTAAATAATCATCAGCATCTCTTTGATTCAAATGATGTGGTCCAGATGATGAAGGAGCTGTGTTTGCAGAGAAACCAGATTGACTTGGAACTCCAGAACCATGTTCATTAGAAGCATCTTGAGTATCACCAGAAAAGAAATCAACCCCTGCACCAGTTTTGCCAGAAGTCTTTGCAAAATACATTGAAGGATCTTGAATATGCTCCATATTGGTTTCCTTCTTCTTCATATTCAAATCATGTGATTGAATCTTGCCAAGAACAACTTCAACAGACATAGTTTTATACTTGACATTCTCTTTTATCAAAACTGAATACACATCAAATTTAGATGGTAATGAATCCAAGAACTTATTATTTATCTCTTCAGTTTCATAAACTACTGAAGCACTGGACAATTCACTCAGCAAATGGTAGAATCTCATTGCAAGATCATCCAAAGATTCATTTTGAAAGTGCTTGAACACTAAGAATTGCTTCTTTAATAATTATTTTGTGCTTTTCTTAACATCGAGACTACCCTCACATCTCTTTTCTAACGCTTCCCACAATTGTTGAGAAGACTTAAATTGTTTAAAGCTGGGATAAATTTCTTTAGGAAGAGACATTAAAATACTAGCCATAGCTTTATTTTCTCTATCAAACAATAGTTTTTCTTCTGTGGTTAAAGCAGAGACTGATTTAGGAACATCATCCTTTACCATCCAAGTGTATGTCGGATGTGTATATCCTTCTAAGATTGGAATCCATAAACTTGTATCAGTAAAGGACACGAACTGCTCAAAACAATCTTTCCAGTTCGGATAATCTGCAGGACTTAACAACTTTGGTGGTTTCTGAGATGTACCAATCTCATTATCATAATTGAACATATTAGTCGCTTGCACCATATTTGCCATTTTCAAAAAAACTACCAAGTCTTGAACAAGAACTCCCCTAGGCAAAGATAATATGTTCGCTTCAAGTCCAACAAACGAACTTGACCCCTAATCAAGAAAATCATATAAGATCGCCTACTGAATAAATTCGCCTAAACTGAGTGAAGCGAACTTATTAAGTTCGCCTACTAAGTTCGCCTGCAACAGAATCTCAGCACTAAGTTCGCCTGGTTCAGCTGTAACAAACTCAGGAAGATGAGTCTTCAACCCAAACACGAACCAACAGTACCGAAAATCATCATTTCTCACTGATTTGATAGAATTTGAAGAAATTGGACCGTAGGATTTAGTATTTTATGATTTAGAACACTTCGGTCGGATTAATTTCACCAAAATCCACTTCAAATCCATGAATTCAGCTTCAAAATCAACTTCAAGAACTTGAAAACTCCATGAAAATGAAAACTTGCAAAAATGATTAATTTCTTGTCAAATTGTACACAAAATCGTCACAAATCACCAAGAATCAAACACAAATCATGAGCATAAGCTCTGATACCACTTGTAGGTTCACATGAATCATCTACAGATCGATCTCCTGACGTGACGTATCAAAGACACGGAGTGCGAAATCCAACCGTATCAACGTATGTATACAAAAATTGACAATAGAAACGATAGCAAAACAGCAAGTAAATAATCTTCTCGCTGTATTCAATCAATCACATAGTTTACAGAATTCCAAGACTTCTCTTGTTCGTTTGTTTTCAAAACTGAAACTGTAAACATCTATTTATATACACAAGACCTGCTATAGGCGAACTTAACAAGTTCGCCTCTAAGAGACTAGGCGAACTTGATAAGTTCGCCTCTAATGAGTCAAGGCGAACTAGATAAGTTCGCCTCAAGCATAACTAATACAAACACTTAGAAAACATTAATACAAAACATAAAGACAAAAATAACTAAACTATTAGAAGCTTTTGTCTTACATTTATGTCCTAATAGACTCCCCCTTGACAATAGCTTGATCTTCTGTCTTCAGTCTCTATGACGAGCTCTTCCAATTATCTGGTAATCTGCTACCTACGTGCACTCCATATCTCTGACAGATCTCCAACACTCTTTTATACTGCAATTCTTGTTCTCTCCATTCATCAGTAAACATGATCTCATTTTTTCTTAGAGTTCTCTGATCTTTCTTAGAGAAATTAATAAGATTCATTGCATTATATAAACTTACAATGACCTTATTATCTCTATCTTAAACTCTAGCTTCACCAGTATTCACATCAACATACCACCATTTCATATTACCTAGAAAATCTTGTGGTATCTTCTTCAATGGAATATTTTGCACCGCTTTTACTCGTTTGAACTTATACTTCCAAGTCACAATACCAGTACTTAGATCAACCATCTTCACTCTTTTTCCCTTCTGTGATTTTAGCTTTTCATACTTTCCCGATCCACCTTCTCTTCTCGGCGGGGGGAAGGCTCCGGCGAAGCATGGCTCTCGGCGGTGTTTTCCGGCAGCGTGGACTCTCGACATCGATAAGGTAATCCCCGGTACGTTTATTTAAAACTCTAATATAATTGCTTGAATGGTTCGACTAGGGTTTCTGGTGTGGCTGTGGTAATCGGTAGGAGAGGCAGACGGGAGAGTGGGGCTGAGAAGGGGTGGTCAGCGATGGTGGACGGTGGTGGTGTGAAGTGACAACTGGAGAAAGAGAGTGGTAAGTGGAGATGGTGATGGTTGCCAGGGAACAGTGAAGCGACCGGGGAAGCAAGGCGAAGGCCGGAGAGGGCTGGTGATACTCGTGGGTTCACGGCCATGGCGCGCTTGGTGGCATGGTGGTAAGCGGAATATTGGAGCCCAACGAGGAAGATAATGGCGAGGGCGACGGTCACGGTGGTGCTTGGTTCGGGGGTGATCGGCTACCGAATGGAGGAAGGAGGGTGGCGTGCGACGACGGATGTGGTGGTGCTCCACGGCATCGGCATTCCAACAAGAGGGAGGGAAGCCGGTGAGGGTTTCTCACCACGGCTAGGGCTATGGTGGGAGGATGAGGATTGTGCGAGGCGGCGGTGCTTGACAGTAGTGCATGGCGAGTGACTCCGGTTAACGGTGCACGGTGGTGGGGGTGCACGGTGGTGGGGGTTCACGGTGGTGGACGGGGTGAGAGATAGATCGGCTTTCACGCGATTAGGGTTTTTGCGCGACATGCATACATGCATACATGCATGGGAAACTGGTCAGGGCATGCGCATGTTCGTGGAGCTAGAGATAGTAGGGCACGTACATGTGCCTACATGCAAGCGGAGAAGAGACGTTGAGCTCGGTGTCCGGAATTTATTATAAATATTTGCATAAATCGACGTAAGTTTGAACGCGTTCTGATCATGAGATCATACATTTGTCAGGTTCGAATTTCGAGCGTGATCGGGCAAAGTGTAAAAGCTAGGACTTGGATTGTCTTGTATCAAGCGAGTTTATAATCCCCTCTTTTAAATGTTTTTAGGCTATCGTACACGCTTACGAAATAGGTTTACTCTATTGAATGTGTTAAGGGTTTCGGGTTCTAACCTAATGCGTTTTGAATATAAAATAATTGATAAGTGATCGTAGGCTCTATGGTGGGATCATGGAAATGTGTGAGTTACGGGTATGGGTTATTAAGGCGTGTCGTGTTAAAGGCCGCACTGAAAGAGTCGTGTCGTACATTAAATGCTTATGGTATGTTGTGTGAGAGATATGCTTTTTCTAGAGTTATGCGTGAGGTGCAAGTATAGTTAACGAGTCATGTAATTGCTATTACGTTGTTGTGTTGTGTGTTCGTCAGTGTATGTTTGCATCGTGTCATTATGGCACAACAAACAGGAATTGTGAAAGATGAGGTTCTTCGGGGAGTCACTAACAATGACATTTATTAACTGGTTAATGATGAGCTTAGGGCGTGTCGACGAGGTGTGTGTTTACGTGGGTGTTTATATATGTGTAGTATTGCATGCAAGCGTTGAGTTATATTGATTATGCATGTGGTGATACTTATGTGGTAATGTTAGTGTGACGTGTAGATATCATCATTGTGGTATGTAGAGTTAAATTGATTGTGGTGTCGAGATTATGGTGTGACGTGTATAAGTGTCATGTCAGTTAATTGTAAGAGCCTTGGTTAAGGCCGGGTGTGTTAATGTCTAGAGTTTGTTGTGTTAACCAAGTGCCAGGTTGATGCTTGTTCTTGGGTATGAGTTTTTAGTATGGTAAATTAAGTTTATGTCAACGTGTTGATAAGATTATTATCATTATTATTGGAAGTACGGGCTCAGTCCCGGGTAATGAACGGTTATGGGATACCGTGGGATAACAGGGGGTTATCTATTCGTTAATGAATCATAAAATTATTTTATAAGGACCAGAGGGTCCTGAGTGGAATAAACTAAGGAATATGACGTGATGGTTTCTTTTAAAATTAAACTATTAGAACTCACTCAGTGTAGCTGACTTTGTGTGTACGTTAGATGGTTTTGCAGGTAAGCATAGCGTTGACGTATCTTGGCTTGAAGGAGGTATTACTCGGATTAGTGTGCAGGCGTTCGTGAGGTATATTTATTATCAATAAATGCTAATAAATGATTTTAGAAAGACTTCCATTGTAATCGAGTTAATAATAAATGCGTTTTAAATGTAAATAACCCGTTATGAGAACCAAGTGTAGGATGCCCGGGTTGGGTTCTTACAACCTGAAGTTGTTAGAGCATGAATTCGTAACTGTAGCAAACAATATGTATAAGTTCATAGCAAGGCGAACTTAACAAGTTCGCCTAAGCATCTTTAGGGGTGAACTTGTTAAGTTCGCCAATAGTGCTGTGTGGTTTTGTGTTTTACTATAAATAAGTGTTTGCAAGTCTTAGAGTGAAGACTTGGAAACTTCAGAGAGTGATCAAACCTGTGAATCCGTGAGAGATTGTAATCAGTGTCTGATAAGGATGTTGGAACCTAGTTGTCCATAGAAATCAATTAGGTTTAGATTTGTATAACTTTAGAGTTTTCGGTCGAAAACACTTTTCGATCAGAAGATTTCGATCGAAACTCTTTAGTACAAATAGTTTTGTCTTTTTTATTTCAAGTAACGATTTCTCATTTGTATTGTTGATTTCAAATCTATTAAAGAGAATTTCGGTGTGTTTTTATTGTTACTTCCTGATTGCATTGCTGGATTAATGAAGATAATCATCATGATTGTATGCATCTTGTGTGATTGATTCTATCCTTTTTGTTCATCTTTGATTTGATCATTTCGGTGTGACTTGATTTCTAGATTGATTCCGCCAATTCAGAGAGTGATTGAAGACATTATCCTTGAATATCAGCAAATCGTAGGGAATCACAAGTGGTATCAGAGCTGTTGGTTAAGAGCTCTTGGTATTCAAGAAGAATTTTAGTCAAAATTGATCGAATTGAATTAAATTGGGTGCCATTGTTGCTAATATTGATGGAGATGAGGTTTGCATCAATTCAAGTGTTCTTCTGTTGAATTGTCCGAAAAGTCTGTTTGAAGAAGCCGAAAAGTCTATTTGAAGAAGTCGAAAAGAATAAATTTCATACTTTTCGACCGAAAAGTACTGTATGAAATTTCATCTGTTCGAAATATTCAGACTTCTCGACCGAAAAGTATTGTCCGAAATTTCATCTGTTCGAAATATTCAGACTTCTCGACTGAAAAGTATTGTCCGAAAAGAGTTTTCGACCGAAAAGTTCTAAGTTGGAAATTTTTCTAATTTCGACCAAGTTTCAAATTACAAGTACAGAATGGCTGGAAAGGTATACGATACTGAGAGGGTTATTGAGAAATCACCACCGATGCTGAAATCAATATCATAATTTTCAAATTGTAAAATAATGATGAAGGCGTATTTCAAGTTTACTAAAGACACACTTTGGGAATCAATTGTGAAGGGTTCTCATATTCCCAAGACTGCAAGTGCTGATGGGTTAGTCCTGATTGTTGATCCTGATCTTTATTCAGAGGAAGATAAGAAGTTAATCGAGAGGGATAACAAAGAATTGGGTTCTATTATTCTAGCACTTTCGACAGAGTTGTATTTGAATTTTGAGCAGCATTAAACTGCTCAGGGTTTGAGAAATGCTTTGTGCTTAAGATTTGAAGGAAATACGGCTCTTCAAGAAAGCAAAACCGATCTTCTACTGAAGCAATATAACATGTTTAGTTATAAGAAGAATGAGACTCTCCGTGAGCAGGTGACTAGGTTTACAACCATGATCAATAGATTGAGAAAATTAGGAGTGAAATTTGAAGAGTATGATCTAGGGAAGAAGATGTTAGACTCATTGTCAGATTGTTGGAGCATACCTTGTATGCTAATCAAGAACACTACTCTAGATCTGAAGAGTAAAACCCTAGATGATATTATTTATCTGCTCGAGTCTTATGAATTAGATGCAAAGAAGAGAGAACTGAACAACCAGGATAAACAAAATAACTCAGGTTCAACAAATGCAGCACTATTCTCTGGAAGCAGTGAAGGAAGTAGTGGAACAAAATCTGAGAAAAGCAAAGGTTGTTGTGAACATTCTTCTGGTGAGAAAGTCAAGTCATCTGAACAAATCCCTGAAGATCAGATTGCTCTGTTCGGAGCTTCCATGAGCAGCTATGATGCATTGGTGTCAAGAAAAGTTACAACCTGCAGTGCATGATGTAGAGGATCTTGTTTAGATCAATCCTGATGACTTGGAATATATGGACTTGCAATGGCAAATGGCCATGATAGCTGTAAGAGCTAAAAAGTATCTGCAGAAGGTTGGGAAGGACAAGCTTCAGTTTGGGAAAAAGGTTGGTTTTGACAAAGCAAAAATCTGGTCCTACAACTGTCAACAACTTGGTCACTTCGCTCGTGAGTGTACCAAGGACAAGAAACAGAAGGTTGAGGGAAGCGGAGTTAAGCTAGTAGAGATGATTGATGAAACTGACAAATCAAAGAAGGCTCCAACTGCACTCATGTCCAAACAGCTTAGCAATTGTGAATGGGAAGATGAGATAGAGGATGCTGAGAATGAACTAGATGAAGCCTTGAAGGCTGAAATTGAAGATTCAAAGAAACCAGCTGAAATTGCGAGTGATTGTGCGCTCAAAACAGATTCTAAAGGAAAGGGCAAAGCTGTTGATTCTGATGAAACTTCATCTGACAGTGACATAAATTCCGATAATGAATTTGACATATGTTCCTCATTGTGTATAGAACGAATGCAAAATTATCATTGCCACACCCCCAATTTCAACTAATGGAGTTTTACCGTTTTAGGAAGTGACAAACCAGGATCTCAGTCATTAGTTACATTGAACGACTCTACATGGGACTCAAAAGAAAATATCATAACAATCAGAGCATAATGCGGAAGCGTAAAGAAAAGTAAAAGCGCAAAACTCACGCGCCCAAAAGGTCTAAAAGTACAAACCAACACAATTCAAAATAGTCCAATCAATTTAATAAAACATTAATCAAAAGGAGAATCCCATGCATGTCTTATGTGTGCACTTGTGCCTTATCTTAGCGTCCTGAGAAAACATGTAAGAAAAGATGTCAACCCGAGGTTAGTGAGTTCACAGGTTTCAGTATATAAATAAACGTTTACCAGATTATTGATCATTCAATATGTATCTATAGGTAGCTAACCTATGTTCATGTTTAACTTAAGCGCTAGCAACCGAAGCTGACTGTTTGTTTAATTGCCTCCTGCCAGGTCTATCAACCCCGACGATGTGAGTAGGCTAACGTTTCACCCGTTCGATCTCCAATCGAGTTAGCGTGACTAACGCGGGTGGGATTTGTCAAACCCAGTAGTACTACTAAACAATACCTCGCTAAGCTCCATATTAACGGTCCGATGTGTGTTGAGGACTTTCAGTGATAGCTTGTTACGCTTAGCTTTAACAATGATAACATATGAATACAATGTTCCAAAAATAGTTGCGACATGTTTTCTCCCCCAACATAAAACAGTAAAAGGGGCTGTGAAAACTCACCTGAACGGCGTAGGTAGTTCACACTAGAATACGATTGGAACCTCGAGTGTTCGCCTGCAACGGCTTGCGTATGCCCTAGAATTATACACATAATAATTAGGGATACAATGGGAATATGTGACGACAATACGGAAGGCTGAACGTCCTAAAGAAACGCTCTAATGATTAAGAGTAGAAGAACGTGTCTACGGGAATAAGAATTCTTTATTTAGTAATTAAGATGTATACGTTACGCGACGAATGACAAAATAATATATATTAAATATATTCGAATGATTTCGTCCTTAACTAGAAGTCTAGGAAAATAATATAATTTGTTATATTATTTTTAAGTTTAGCGAATTAACAAAAATAATTAAATTGTGCGACAAAAATAATAAATTTATTATATTTTTTATTCGAGAATATAAACGTGAGTAATTAACATAAATAATTATGTTATTTATTAGTTTTGAAACGTTTCACAAAATTTAGAAACGTCACTAAAATAATATATCAAAATATATTATTTTAACAAGATTCACGGTTAAAAAATGATATAATATATATTATTTTATTTGGAATTGACGGATAAATAATATATACATATTACTATAAAATTATGAAATACGAATCAAGGATGGTTTATAAAATAAATCCCGAGTCCACGGGTAGTTTTTCTGGTTTAAACATATTAATATAATATTATAATAATAGTGGAAATTGTTTTTAAATTTAAAACATTAACAAAATATCAATTAAAAAGAAAACTGGGGAGGAGGATTCGAACCCGGGTCTCCTCCCCAACGGTCAACAACTTTAACCAATCCAGCCACCAACTAAATCACAACAAGACTTGGAATCGACGGGTTTTAATCAGGAATTCCCGAGAGCCCCCTCCCCTATTCGAGCCGAGATCGATCCCCAGCCCCAAAATCCTTGAATTCGGTCACGATAGGTCGAGATAGTATATGGGTTTTATAAATCGGGTCATTGCGAATATGTGGCCTAGTTTAATTGCAAATCTAACAAGTTTAGGATTGATTAATAACAAAAATACGGGCTGAAACCCTAGATCAAGAACACAAATAAAATCGACCAAGATGGATGATAAAACTCAACGAAAACATGGGGCTTTTACTCAACAGCACATTGCGAATACAATGGCATGATTTAATTTGATTGAGATAACTTTTAAGATTGAAACCCCCAAATCTAATTACGAACAAACCCTAGGTTATGGATTGAGTAAAATACGATTTTATCAGGTTAAATTGATATAGGGCTTTCATAAAGCAGATGATTAAGAATCGAGTGATATAATTTAATTGAATTTTTATTGAGTATAGGATTGAATTCGCTTAAACCGTAATTGTATGAACCCTAGATTCGGGTTAGTGTTCGATTCGATATTGCAAGCCCTAATAACCATGGGGCTTTCAATCTAGACACTAAAACGAAGTTAAGGATGTGTTTGATTACTGAAATGAGTGCCGAATTGAAGGTAATCGAGTGAACGTAGGTCCGACTGTGAATGGCTTGGTCTCCGGCGAGTCCTGCTGCTACTCCGATCGAGTTGAGGCGTGGGATTACTTCTAACAGGAGCGACTAAGGTGTGTGTATGCTTGATTTGTGAAAGTAACACAAGAACTCATCCAATTTGATAGATAAATGGCGAATGTCGACGGTTACGAGTTCATTACCCATAATTAGGTTTAATTCGACAATGATGATGATAATTAGAGACTTGATGAAGAACGTTAATAGTGTTAATGTCTTAATCGGTTACAGATTTGGATGCTTTTAAGTTATAGGATTCGAATTTGGATCCAATGATCACACAGTTTGACCTTTGAAAGTCAACGGGAATACAACACTTTCTATTTTGACTTTGAAAGTCAAAATTTTGGTTTTGGGACTTGGCAGAACTAGTCCCTGCAGTTTGAGATTAAGAAATGATAGAATTAGTCCCTGGGATTCAAGATTAGATTAACTGGGTTAGGATTTAACGGAGATTGCTTACGGGGTTAACCCTAAAAGTCCGGTTTGTCATATCATCCCCTAGTTGAAAGAATTTTCGTCCCGAAAATTAAACAAAGTAAAAAAAATTTTCCGGATGTCACATCATCCCCTAGTTGAAAGAATTTTCGCCCGAAAATTAGAATAGTACCTTAAGAGTTTGAAGTGGATTGCTTGAACAGATGCGGATACTTGCGTATCATCTGATCCTCACGCTCCAACGTGAATTCCGGTCCGCGTTTCGAGTTCCAACGGACTCTGACAATAGGGATTTTACTGCGTTTTAACATTTTGACATCACTAAGTCCTTCAGGTAGGTCCAGTTGATACGCTATTGGACCGATTCTCTTCACTTTCTTGAATGGTCCAACATAACGAGGATTCAGCTTGCCTCATTTCCCAAAACGAATGACACCCTTCCAAGGTGAGACTTTTAACAGAACCATATCCCCTACTTGAAATTCTATTGGTTTACGACGCTTATCGGCATAGCTCTTTTGACGATCACGAGCTTCTGCCATACGGTTTCTAATTTGAACGATTTTTTCAGAAGTTTCGAGTACGAGTTTAGGACCTGTAAGTTGACTATCCCCAACCTCGGCCCAACAAATAGGAGAACGGCATTTCCATCCATATAATGCTTCAAATGGAGCTGCCTTGATGCTAGTGTGATAACTGTTTTTGTAGGAGAACTCCACCAATGGTAGGTGAGACTCTCAGGTGTTACCGAAGTCAATCACACAAGCTCGTAGCATATCCTCTAGAGTTTGAATTGTACGCTAAGTCTAGCCATCAGTTTGAGGATGGTATGTTGTGCTCATATCTAGACGCGTGCCTAAAGCTTTATGTAACGATTGCCAGAAACGAGAGGTGAATCATGCATCATGATCCGAAATGATAGATATTGGCACCCCGTGCTGAGAGACTACTTCTTTTAAGTAAATACGAGTAAGCTTATCCATTTTGTCGGTTTCCTTGATTGCTAAGAAGTGAGCAGACTTTGTTAAAGGATCGACTATTACCCAAATGGTATCACATCCGGTAGGAGTTCACGGCAATTTCATGATAAAGTCCATGGATATCTGCTCCCATTTCCACATGGGAATCTCTGGTTGCTAGAGAAGACCAGAAGGCTTTTGATATTCAACTTTGACCTTCGACCAAGTCAGGCACTTGCTCACATCGGCCTTCATCTTAGGCCACAAATACAGTACCTTTAGGTCGTGGTACATCTTTTCAGAACCTGGATGAATAGAGTAACGAGATTTATGAGCTTCATCCATGAACAGTTCCCTTAAATTTCCGAATATTAGAACCCATATTCGCTCAGCGAAGTAGCGAATACCGGTACATTTGACCTCGAGTTGTGCTTCCACGCCGCGTGTACCTTCCAGCGGTAGGTTTTTCTCTTTCAGGGCTTCAAGTTGAGCACTACGGATTTTGTCAGGTAATCCGGGGTGAATAGTAAGCTATAGTGCTCGAACGCGTTTGGGCTTGGTTTCCTTTCTACTTAGGGCATCAGCTACAACATTAGCCTTACCCGGATGATACCGGATCGCACAGTCATAATCATTCAAGAGCTCGACCCAACGACACTGTCTCATGTTCAGCACTTTCTGCTCTAACATGTGCTGAAGACTCTTGTGATCGGTGTAGATAGTGCACTTGGTACCGTACTCTATATCATGAGTGGTGTAGTTTTTCTCGTGAATCTTTAGTTGACGCTAAGCATATGCGATCACCTTTTCTTGTTGCATTAGAACACAACCCAGACCCTGAATGGATGCATCACAATACACCACAAAATCATCCGTACCCCCTGGAAGTGCTAGGATAGGTGCACTGCAAAGTTTCTGCTTAAGATGTTGGAATGCTGACTTTTGGTTATCGCCCCAGTTATAGGCTTTACCCTTTGATTTAAGGCAGTGAGAGGTTGTGCGATCTTAGAGAATCCCTCGATGAATCGACGGTAATATCCGGCCAATCCCAGAAATTTTCGCACCTCAGTCGGAGTCGTCGGTGCTGCCTAATTCTTGATGGCTTCAATCTTTGATGGATCGACATGTATTCTCTTCTCGTTAACCACATGTCCTAAGAATTGAACTTCTCGAATCCAGAATTCACACTTGGAAAACTTAGCATACAACTGCTCCTTTTTAAGTAATTCCAGGATTAAACGTAGATGTTCCTCATGTTCCTCCTTGTTTTTGGAATAAATGAGAATGTCGTCGATGAAAACAATGACAAATTGTTCAAGGTATGGTTTACACACACGGTTCATGAGGTCCATGAATACCGCAAGTGCATTGGTTAATCTGAAAGGCATGACCATAAACTCGTAGTGGACGTACCTTGTCCTGAAAGCATTCTTAGAGATATCTTCATCTCGTAATCTCAATTGATGGTAACCGGACCTAAGATCTATCTTGGACTAGAAATTTGATCATTGGAGTTGATCAAAGAGATCGTCTATACGAGGCAAAGGATAGCGGTTCTTGATAGTGACTTTATTCAGTTCACGGTAGTAAATACACATACGAAAAGTTCCGTCCTTCTTCTTGCCAAACAGGACCGGAGCTCCCCATGGCGATGAGCTAGGTCGGATGAAACCTTTATCAAACAATTCCTGTAACTGAGTGGACAACTCTTACACAAGGTGCTAGTCTATAAGGTGCCCGAGCGATCGGTGCCGCTCCGGGTGCTACATCGATTTGAAATTCCACTTGACGGTGTGGTGGCAGACCAGGCAAATCCTCGGGAAATACTTCCAGAAATTCACGAACGATGGGAATTTCATCAATCTTCTTCTCTTCTGATGGCTGCTCAGCAACGAGAGCCAAAATAGAAGTATGCCCTTTTCGAAGGCATTTCTGTGCTTTCATAAAGGATATGATGCCCATGACTGCACCAATCTTTTTTCCCTGAACGGAAAGGGTTTCTCTACTCGGGAGAGGAATGCGAACAACTTTCTCATGACAGATGATTTCGGCTTGGTTTTTAGATAACCAATCCATGCCGATAATTACATCAAAACTACCAAGTGTGACCGGCATAAGGTCGATATTAAGTATATGACTATCTAGTTCAAGCTTACAACCCTTAAGAATGTGGGTTGCTTCAATCATTTGACCATCAGCTATCTCTATTACATACTTAAATTCTAACAGAGTTGGAGTTCCTTTTATCATATCACTAAGTTTTCTAGATATAAAACTCCTATCAGCACCAGTGTCAAAAGTGACAGAAGTAAAGTAATTATTTAAGAGAAACTTACTGGTGACCACATTATGATCATAACGAGCTTCTCAAGATCCTAGCACGAAGGCTCGTCCCTTCGCACTATTCCCTCCGTTATTGCCGTTGTTGCCACCATTGTTGTTATTCTGGTTAGGGTTGTGGTTTCCATTACCTCCCTTCTCTAACTGAGGACAATTTTTTTGAAAATGTCCCTCCTTTCCACACTCGAAACAACCCTTTGTAAACCCAACCTGTTTAAAGGGCTGCTTGCCTTGCAACTCACCCCTACAATCTTTGGCAGCATTACCTATTTTTCCACACCGCTGACAACGGTTGCAAACCCCGAAGTGGTGGAAGTTGCACTTGTTACACTTAGGTGATTTTCCTGCATAACCACCTTGATTTTGACCTGAAGAGGTCGTCGGGTTGAAGTTCTTAGTAGGCTCAAACCTACGCTGCTGTTGCTGTTGCCGAGGTTGATTAACCTGGGATCCCATGGAGTTCGAGTGAGTGCTGGAGCTGTGATCAAACTTACGGATATGATTGTCGGTGGATTTAGAGACCGAACCCCTTGGGGGTAAAGTCCCTTGAGTCATCGCCTGATCAGTTAGCTTGTGGGCTAGTCTGATCGTCTGCTGGATGGTAGCAGGGTTGGATGAAGTAACCATACTTTGAATTTGTGGTACTAGACCTCCGATATACAACTCAATCCTCTTGTAGTTTGCAGTCACCATATGTGGGCACATGGTAACAAGCTCATGGGAAGGAGTGGTATACAGCTCAATTTCAGAACCTTCCATTTTCAGGTTCCAGAACTCTCCTTTCAAATTCTGAATTTCATCCTGAGGGCAGTACTCCTCCTTCATCATTGTCTTAAACTCCTCCCACAGGAGTCTACTTGCCATGACCAGACCCAACATCTGGACCTGAGCGTTCCACCACGTGAGAGCCGGGCCCTCCAAAGTTCCAGCGGCGAACTTGACCCTATTGGCCATGGGGCAGTTGCACATGGCAATCACCGATTCTACTTTTTCGAACCAACGGAGTAGTCCGACAGCTCCTTCGGCTCCACTAAAAGTGTGGGGCTTACAGTCCATAAATGTTTTAAAGGTGAGGCTGGCTGCTGATTCTGCTGACCTTGATTTAGAAGCATAATATAGGGTTGGGATTATAGAGCTTAGGAAAGGCGCTTTAAGAGATGAATTGACCTCATTAGTCAATAGCTAAAGCATTTCCCAGCAACATTCTGTGTTGCGAGAGCCTCTGCCACACTATCGTTGATTAGTGCCGCCAGCTCAGCTGCTGTCATGTTGATGGTACCTCGGCCACCAGCACGACCTCCACGTCCTCTTCCCGACATGATTCTTCACACTCACAAATACAAAACAATGAGAAATATATCGCATATTAACCATTATTTATGTACAAGTAAGGAAATACAACATCTAATATTTTGAAAATTAAATAAATTGTAAGGCTACAAATTAAATAACTCAAACATTAAACTTCTCATGCTTTTATTGAATGGGAACAACCTTACCCATTTTGATAATCCAGACTTTTCAAATTAACTCCGTTAATAATTTCGTTAAATATCCTATCTAAACTTAACCCCGTTAACTAAACTCAGTTAAATCTAACCCCAGGGTCTAATTCTCCCATTTCCTGATCTTAAACTACAGGGACTAGTTCTACCAAGTCCCAAAACTTGAATTGTTGACTCTCAAAGTCAAAATCAATTCAAATGAATCCTATTTGACCTTGTAAAGTCAAAATCGTGACTTTTGAACTTAAATTCAATAATCGATCAATACCAAATGTTGTAACGGATCAAGCGTATATTCATCATTAACAGTCGTAACTTTCGGTTTAATCACCATCATTATCGAATTAAAACTAAATTATGGGCATCCAACCCGTAACAGTCGACTTCATTTCCAAATACCACCGAATTCATCAAATTCATATAACCATTTCACGCTTTGAGCCTCAGCACTCGATAAACGATCCACACTGAAACTCTTGCACATGCTAATTTGATCAGAGAAGGAGTCACGGTCACCAGAGATCGAGCCAGTCACGGTCGGCACCTGTTTTGGTCGAGCACTATCAACCCGACATCCAATCTGGTAATTGAAACCCTTCTCTAATTCGTTTTAGTCTATAGCATGAAAGCCCTAACATAATTAGGGATCACATCATCGAATTTAACTCGATCGAATAACTAGGGTTCATACTATTTCGTTTTAGTCGAACCCTAACAATCCGATATCAAATATTGAAATTGAGCACACCTTTAGCTTCGTTTTAATCTCTAGAATAAAAGCCCTATGATAACCTGGGCTCATATCATCGAATTGACCATGAACCTAATTCTAGGGTTCATCGCAAACCGGTTTGGCCGAACCCTAATCTAATCACGTTTTCAATGCAATTAAAACATATGTTTAGGATCACAATCTGTTACTCATTGAAAACCCTATGACAATTTTATCTCATATCATTGATTTGAACATAATCTGGTATCTAGGGTTTGTTCTTAATGAAATTAGGGGTTTTGATCCTAAACACTACCTAAATGAAATTAATCTATACCAACAGATCCGAAAACTCGCGTTTAGTAAAAGCCCTATGTTTGTTTGGATTATTTTGTATTGTACTTGATTTGGTTGGACGTTTGGACTTTTGGACTTTTGGTTTGGGAGCGTGTGTTTTGCGCATTTTCTTTTCTTTACGCTTCCGCATTGAAACTTTGATTGATATGATATTTTCAACTCCATCTCCATCACCTAATGTACCAGGACATAAGGCATCTATTCTATCATCCTCGGAGCCCAAAAGGCGCCGAACTAGTTCCAGTGACTACTCAGTTGACCAAGGGGAAACGAGCAGCGCGCAGGCAATGAATCCTGCTCGCAATTGGAACTCATACCCGCAAATGATCCACAGATGGATCGAAATGGGAAATGTCCCATCACCTTACTTTGGTTCTGCATCCTCATCATCCACATTACCTAGCTTACCATGCACTATGGAACAAGCTTTCACAGCCTTTGTATCTTACATGTCTAGGGAATTGAGCATTGTGCAAGATGCTACCGAGGAGATACCTAGCATTCTAAAGAAAGGGCCTGAAATAGAGGTGAATAAGGTAGGAATAGAACTCTTGACTGCCGAACTAGTAGTAACGGACCAAGTCCATAACCTTTTAGTGGATCGTGTGACACATTTGGAGGCATGAGTAGACACCTCGGACGATGATATGGAAGGAGTTCTGGAGAGAGTAGCTGCTCTGGAAGCTCAGCTACATGTAGCAAACCATACTACTAAATGTCTTCAAGAGAGGGTGACTCACTTGGAACTGCAAGCAGCCCTATTTCCTGAGGAGATTCCACTTTCTGATGGCGAGGAGGAGCCCTTCAAGGAAGAGCCCTTTCCGGAGGAGCCCTTCGAGGAGGAGCCCTTCGAGGATGAGCCCTTAGAGGAGGAGCCACCCGAGGAGGAACCAGTGGAGATCGACGTTGCACAATCATACTACTGAAGGTCTTCCGATGACGAAGATGTTTGATGATCTTCCTATTCTATCTTTCCTTTTCATGCATGTTTTGCTTATGTTATTTCATTTTTCAAACCTAGATGGGTAAGGTTGTTCCCATTCAATAAAAGCATGAGAAGTTTAATGTTTGAGTTATTTATTTTGTAGCCTTACAAATTATTTAATTTTCAAATATTAGATGTTGTATTTCCTTACTCGTGCATAAATAATGTTTAATATGCGATATATTTCTCATCGTTTTGTATTTGTGAATATGAAGAATCATGTCTCGAAGAGGACGTGGAGGTCGTGCTGGTGGCAGAGGTACCATCAACATGACGGCAACGGAGCTAGCGACACTAATAAACGATAGTGTGGCGGAAGCTCTAGCATCACATAATGCTGCAGGTAAACTCTTTAGTTATTGACTAATAATGTCAATTCATCTTCTAAAACACCATCCTAAACTCTATAATCCCAATTCTATATTTTTTCTAACTCCAGGCCCGCAGATCCCACAACCAGCCTGCACCTTCAAGGCATCTGGACTGTAAGCCCCACGCCTTTAGTGGAGCTGAAGGAGCTGTCGGACTAATTCGTTGGTTCGAGAAAGTAGAATCAGTGATTGCCATGTGCAACTGCCTAGTGGCTAATCAGGTCAAGTTCGCCGCTGGAACTTTGGAGGGCCCGGTTCTCACATGGTGTAAAGCCCAGGTCCAGATGTTGGGTATGGCCATGGTAAATGGACTCCCGTGGGAGGAGTTTAAATCAATGATGAAGGAGGAGTACTGCCCTCGCGATGAAATTCAGAAGTTAGAGGGAGAGTTCTGGAACATAAAGATGGAGGGTTCTGAAATTGAACTCTATACCACACGTTCACATGAACTTGCTACTATGTGCCTGCCCGCATATGGTGACCCCTGATTACAAGGGAATTGAACTATATATTGGAGGTCTAGTGCCTCAAATACAAAGCATGGTTACTTCATCCAACCCTACCACTATCCAGCAGACTATCCGACTTGCCCATAAGTTAACCGATCAGGCGGTGACTCAAGGGGCTCTACCTCCAAGAGGTTCGGTCTCTAAATCCACCGATAATCATAAACGTAAGTTTGACCACCACTACAATAACCACTCCAACTCTCACTCCAAAGGACCCCAGCCCAACCAACCCTAGTTTAATCAACCACAGCATCAACAGCAGCGTAAGTTTGAGCCTTCTAAGAACTTCAACCAGTCAACCTCTTCAGGTCAAAACCAGGGTGGTTACGCGGGAAAATCTCCTAAGTGTAACAAGTGCAACTTCCATCACTTCGGGTTTTGCAATCGTTGTCAGCGGTGTGGCAAAATAGGTCATGCTGCCAAAGATTGTAGGGGTGAGTTGCAAGCTAAACAACTTTTTCAACAGCCTGGATCTACAAGGGGTTGTTTCGAGTGTGGGAAGGAGGGACATATTCGGAAAAAATTGTCCTCAGTTAAAGAAGGGAGGTAATGGAAACCACAACCCTAACCAGAATAACAACAATGGTGGTAACAATGGCAATGGTGGAGGAAATGGTGTGAAGGGACGAGCCTTCGTGCTAGGATCTGGAGAAGCTCATTATGATCAAAATGTGGTCACCGGTAAGTTCCTCTTAAATAATTACTTTGCTTCTGTCCTTTTTTACACTTGTGCTGATAGAAGTTTTATATCTAAGAAACTTAGTGATATGATAAAAGGAACTCCAACTCTGCTAGAAGCTAAGTATATAATAGAGATTGGTGATGGCCAAATAATTGAAGCAACTCACATTCTTAAGGGATGTAAGCTTGAGCTAGCTAGACATATACTTGATATCGACCTTATGGCGGTCACACTTGGTAGTTTTGATGTAATTGTCGGCATGGATTTGTTATCTAAAAACCAAGCTGAAATTATCTGTCATGAGAAAATTGTTCGTATTCCTCTCCCGAGTGGAGAAACCCTTTCCGTTCAGGGCGAAAAAGTTGATGCAGTCATGGGCATCATATCCTTTATGAAAGCACAGAAATGCCTTCTAAAAGGGCATACTTCTATTTTGGCTCTCGTTGCTGAGCAGTCGTCAGAAGAGAAGAAGATTGATGATATTCCCGTCGTTCATGAATTTTTAGAAGTATTTACCGAGGATCTGCCTGGTCTGCCACCACACCACCAAGTTGAATTTCAAATCGATCTAACACCCTGAGCAGCACCGATCGCCCGGGCACCTTATAGGTTAGCACCTGGTGAATTGAAAGAATTATCCACTAAGTTACAGGATTTGTTGGATAAAGGTTTCATCCGACCTAGCTCATCACCATGGGGAGCTCCAGTCCTATTTGTCAAGAAGAAGGACGGGACCTTCCGTATGTGTATCGACTACCGTGAACTGATTAAGGTAACAATCAAGAATCGTTATCCTTTGCCTCGTATAGATGACCTATTTGATCAACTCCAATGATCAAGTTTATATTCCAAGATAGATCTCAGGTCCGGCTACCATCAATTGAGAGTCCGAGATGAAGATATCTCGAAGACTGCTTTCAGGACAAGGTATGGCCACTATGAATTTATGGTCATGCCTTTCGGATTAACCAACGCAACTGCGGTATTCATTGACCACATGAACCATGTGTGTAAGACTTACCTTGATCAATTCGTCATCGTTTTCATCGACGAAATTCTCATTTATTCCAAGAACAAGTAGGAAAATGAGGAACATCTACGCCTAATTTTGGAATTACTTAAAAGGGAGCAACTATATGCTAAGTTTTCCAAGTGTGAATTTTGGATCCGGGAGGTTCAATTCTTAGGACATGTGGTTAACGAGAAAGGAATACATGTCGACTCATCAAAGATAAAAGCAATCAAGAATTGGGCAGCACTGACGACTCCGACTGAGGTGCGACAATTTATGGGATTGGCTGGTTATTACGGTCGATTCATTGAGGGATTTTCAAAAATTGCACAACCTCTCACTGCCTTAACTCAAAAGGGTAAAGCCTATAACTGGGGCGATAACCAAGAGTCAGCATTCCAACGTCTTAAACAGAAACTTTGCAGTGCACCTATTCTAGCTCTTCCGGAAGGAACGGATGATTTTGTGGTGTATTGTGACGCGTCTATTCAAGGTATAGGTTGTGTGTTAATGCAACGAGAAAAGGTGATCGCGTATGCTTCACGTCAACTAAAGGTTCATGAGAAAAACTACACCACTCATGACTTTGAGGTGGGAGCTGTAGTTTTTGCACTTAAGATATGAAGACATTACTTGTACGGTACCATCCACACCAATCACAAGAGTCTTCAGCACATCTTCGAGCAGAAAGAGTTGAACATGCGAGAGCGTCGTTGGGTCGAACTCTTAAATGATTATGACTATGCGATCCGGTACCACCCGGGTAAAGCTAACATTGTAGCTGATGCCCTAAGTCGAAAGGAAACGAAACCCAAACGAGTTCGAGCATTACAGCTTACTATTCACCCCGGATTACCTAACAAAATCCATAGTGCTCAACTCGAAGCCCTAAAAGAGGAAAACCTACCACTGGAAGGTACACGCGGTATGGAAGCACAACTCGAGGTCAAATCTGACGGTATTCGCTACTTTGTTGAGCGAATATGGGTTCCAGTATTCGGAAACCTAAGGGAACTAGTCATGGATGAGGCTCATAAATCTTGTTACTCTATTCATCCAGGTTCCGACAAGATGTACCATGACCTAAAGGTACTATATTGGTGGCCGAAGATGAAGGCCGATATAGCCACCTATGTGAACAAGTGCCTGACTTATGCGAAGGTCAAAGTTGAATACCAAAAGCCTTTCGGTCTTCTCCAACAACCAGAAATTCCCATGTGGAAATGGGAACAAATCTCCATGGACTTTATTACAAAATTGCCACGAACTCCTACCAGATGTGATACAATTTGGGTAATTGTTGACCGTTTAACAAAGTCCGCTCACTTCTTAGCAATCAAGGAAACCGACAAAATGGATAAGCTTACTCGTACTTACTTGAAAGAAATAGTCTCTCGGCACGGAGTGCCAATATCTATCATTTCGGATCGTGATGCACGATTCACTTCTCGTTTCTGGTAGTCGTTACATAAACCTTTAGGCACGCGTCTAGATATGAGCACATCATACCATCCTCAAACTAATGGCCAAACAGAACGTACAATTCAAACTCTGGAGGACATGCTACGAGCTTGTGTGATTGATTTCGGTAACACTTGGGAGTCTCACCTACCGTGGTGGAGTTTTCCTACAACAACAATTATCACACTAGCATCAAGGCAGCTCCATTTGAATCACTTTATGGACGGAAATACCGTTATCCTATTTGTTGGGCCGAGGTTGGGGATAGTCAACTTACAGGTCCTGAACTCGTACTTGAAACTTCTGAGAAAATCGTTCAAATTAGAAACCGTATGGCAGCAGCTCGTGATCGTCAAAAGAGCTATGTCGACATGCGTCGTAAACCGTTAGAATTTCAAGTAGGGGATATGGTCTTGTTAAAAGTTTCACCTTGGAAGGGTGTCATTCGTTTTGGGAAACGAGGCAAACTGAATCCTCGTTATGTTGGACCATTCAAGATAATGAAGAGAATCGGACCAGTAGCGTATCAACTGGACTTATCTGAAGGACTTAGTGGTGTACACGATGTCTTTCATGTCTCGAACTTGAAGAAATGCGTGGCAAACGAGACACTCACAGTTCCTCTTGAGGAGATGCATATTGATGAACAACTACGGTTCGTCGAAGAACCGGCAGAAGTTATGGATAGAGAAGTCAAAACGTTAAAGCGCAGTAAAATCCCCATTGTCAGAGTTCGTTGGAAATCGAAACGTGGACCGAAATTCACGTGGTAGCGCGAGGATCAGGTGATGCGCAAATATCCAAATCTGTTCAAGCACTCTGCGTCAAATTCTTAAGGTACTATTTTAATTTTCGGGATGAAAATTCTTTCAACTAAGGATTGATGTGACATCCGGAAAAAAAAAATTTATTTAATTTTCGGGACGAAAATCCTTTCACCTAGGGGATGATGTGACAATCCGGACTTTTCAAATTAACTCTGTTAATAACTCCGTTAAATATCCTATCTAAACTTAACCCCGTTAACTAAACACAGTTAAATCTAACCCCAGGGTCTAATTCTGCAATTTCCTGATCTCAAACTGTAGGGACTAGTTCTGCCAAGTCCTAAAACTTGAATGGTTGACTCTCAAAGTCAAAATCAATTCAAATGAATCCTATTTGACCTTGTAGAGTCAAAATCGTGACTTTTGAACTCAAATTCAAATTCAATAATCGATCAATACCAAATGTTGTAACGGATCAAGCGTATATTCATCATTAATAGTCGTAACATTCGGTTTAATCACCATCATTATCGAATTCAAACTCAATTATGGGCATCCAACCCGTAACCGTTGACTTCATTTCCAAATACCACCGAATTCATCAATTTCATATAACCATTTCACGCTTTGAACCTCTGCACTCGATAAACGATCCACACTAAAACTCTTGCACACGCTAATTTGATCATTGAAGGAGTCACGCTAGCCGAAGGTCGAGCCAGTCGCGGTCAGCACCTGTTTTGGTCGAGCACTATCAACCCGACATCTAATCTGGTAATTGAAACCCTTCTCTAATTCGTTTTAGTCTATAGCATGAAAACCATAACATAATTAGGGATCACATCATCGAACTTTACTCGATCGAATAACTAGGGTTCATATTATTTTGTTTTAGTCGAACCCTAACAATCCGATATCAAATATTGAAATTGAGCACACCTTTAGCTTCATTTTAATCTCTAGAATAAAAGCCCTATGATAACCCGGGCTTATATCATCGAATTGACCATGAACCTAATTCTAGGGTTCATCGCAAACCGGTTTGGTCGAACCCCAATCTAATCACGTTTTCAATGCAATTAAAACATATGTTTAGGATCGCAATCTGTTACTCATTGAAAACCCTATGAAAATTTGATCTCATATCATCGATTTGAACATAATCTGGTATCTAGGGTTTGTTCTTAATCAAATTGGGGGTTTTGATCCTAAACACAACCTAAATGAAATTAATCTATACCAATATATCTGAAAACTCGCGTTTAGTAAAAGCCCTATGGTCTTGATCCATAATCTCATAGGATTTAATCAATTTGATTTCAAGTTCAACTTAAGGTTTTCGGGTATTTGAATCAGAAATTAAACAAACCTAAACCCGTTGATTTTGCAATTAAAACTCACCACAGACTCATAATAGGTCGACTAACAAAACCCGCGTGTCTTTTGGTTTAAACGAAATCAAATTCATTGAATTTGGAATCGATTTTGGGTTCGGTTCATGCAAAGGGGAAAGAGCTCAGGGTGTTGGATTGTTAAAACCGTTTCTAGTACAATCCTGTCACAAATCGTTAATGGGCAGAGATGGTTAAAGCACGGTACTCACATGCAGGAGACCCGGGTTCGAATCCGGTCTCCTACATTTTTTATAAAGGGTCAATTCCACTATTTTCCTTGATATAAACCCACCCCATATTATTATATTACTATATAAACGTAATTTGAAATCCAGAAGCACCAGTAGAGTCGGGTTTAGAATTTTAACGCATTTTTATTATTTACACTATTATAATAATACATTATGATGGTGTCTTCAAATAAAATAATATATTAATAGTATTATCAATCCATGATCTTAATTAAAATAATTTCTGTTTAACTATTATTTTAATCACGTTGTTAAAGATTATTAGACATTTCAAAGTTATAAATAATATAAATATTTATATTATTTACCCGTAATCATTTTCTCGAATAAAAATTGTTATTTTTACCACATCAATAGTTATCGCATTATATATGCGAGTTTAAAAAAAAATATATTAATATTATTTTTCTAAATCATTATTTAACGACGAAGTCGATTGAATATATTTATTAATGATTGGAATTATTGTCATTCGTCGCGTTGCGTATACATATCTTAATTATTATAAATCCTCATTCCCGTGGACGTGTTTTGTATACTCTTGATTATTAGAGCATTTCGTTAGGATGTTTAAACTTCCGTGTTTTCGTCACATATTCCCATCTCATCCCTATCTATTATGTGTATAATTCTAGGGCATACGTAAGCCGTGCAGGCTAACACTCGTGGTTCCAATCGTATTCTAGTGTGATTACTTCCTACGCAATCCAGGTGAGTTTTAACGGCCCCTTTTTACTGTTTTAATCTGGGGGAGAAAACATGATTAAACTATTTTGAGATTTTGTAATTCGTATCTTATCGATGTTAAAGCTAAGCGTAACACGCTATCACAGAAAGTCTTCATCTTATATCGGACCATTAATATGGATCTTAGCGAGGTAATATTTAGTAGTACTACTGGGTTTGACAAATCTCACCCGCGTTAGTCGTGCTAACTCGATTAGAGATCGAACGGGTGAAATGTTAGCCTACTCACACCGCCAGTGTTGATAGATCTGGCAGGAGGCAAATAAACAAAAAATCAGCTTCGGTTGCGAGCGCTTGAGTTAAACATGAACGTAGGTTAGCTACCTATAGATACATATTGAATGATCATAAATCTGGTAAACGTTTGTTTATATATTGAAACCTGTGAACTCACTAACCTCGTGTTGACATATTTTCTTACATGTTTTCTCAGGTCACTAAGATATGGCACAGGTGCACATTAGGGCATGCATGGGATTCATCTATTTTTATTGTTGCTTATTTATGTTTGTTTGGATTATTTTGTATTGTACTTGATTTGTTTTGACGTTTTGACTTTTGGACATTTGGTTTGGGCGCGTGTGTTTTGCGCATTTTCTTTTCTTTATGCTTCCGCATTGAAACTCTGACTGATATGATATTTTCATTTGAGTCCCATGTAGAGTCGTTCAACGTAACTAATGTCTGAGATCCTGGTTCGTCACTTCCCAAAACGGTAAACCTCCGTTAGATGAAATTTGGGGGTGTGACACCCATCTAGGTTTGAAAAGAGAAATACCATAAGCGAAACATGAATGAAAAGGAAAGATAGAATAGAAAGATCATCAAACATCCTCGTCATCGAAAGAAACGTATGTGTAGGATCGTGAGAATACAAGATGGTTCTGTTCTTAGTTGAGGTTGGCGGAAACAAAATCAACTACACAATTTATAATCAAGTAAACACAAAGAATACTGATAAACACTGTTGTATTAAGCTTTTGTGAATGCAAAGATTACAAGTGAGAAACTCAATGAATAAGTATGACAAGCACTACAAGCACTCTTACAATGAAGTGGCAACTCAGTATTTATAGTAACTTAGAATCAAGACAGACCCTTGATTCTAACGATCAGATTGAACACAAGCCGTTGATCTTGTTTATTAATTTACATTACACGTAAAGTCTAATCTAGTTAACTTTACTGAAACGTTTTCTTTATTCATGATTGTTTGCATGCTTGGAGAAGTGTATTGTTGTCCGTCATTAGTTGACCATAGCGGTTCCTTCTGCTTTGAGTCTGTCAGTTGCTTTTGCAGAAAGGTGTCAGAGACGCTTGGCCTGGATAGTCAGCTGCAACGTTTGGTTTTCAGTGAATAGAGCTATCAGCTTCAAAGAGTGAAGGTTGCTGCTGGTAAGCCTATCAGCAGCAAACATGGATGACCGATGCTGATAAGCCTATCAGCAGCAACTAGTGCTGAATGCTGCTGATAAGCCTATCAGCAGCAACTTGTGCTGAATGCTGCTGATAAGCCTATCAGCAGCAACTTGTGCTGAATGCTGCTAATAAGCCTATCAGCAGCATTTGTACTTAGAATAATTTTGTAACAACCAGTCTTTGGTTCTACAAACTCCCCCTAGACTGATGCTACCAAAATTCTTCTAGTCCCTTTGTTGCTGAAGCTTTTGCATATGGCTGACTATTCTTTCCACATCATAGCCTCTTTGATCCTTGTTGGGATTATTCAATGGAAGTTCAGACAGAGTCTTGATGTCTTTGTGTGGCATTTTGTAGATAGCTTTGCCTGAACATCTCATTTGCTGCTTCTTTACATCAATCAAAGTGAATTCATCCAAATCAGCATTATAGGACCAAGATACAAATGGAGAGTGAGACTTGAGTGGTTTGATATTCATGACCACATCTTTGCTAGGATTGAAGTAGTGTCTGATAGCTAGCATAAGATGTTTCCCACTCTCATTTGTAGGCTTATGAGCTTCACCCAGCTCTAAAATTCTTTGAAGATCGGAATCAGGTAATTGCAGAACCTCATCAACAAACCTGTAAGTGGATCTTCTTCTCTCAGTTCTCCCCCTGAAGATCTCAAACACTTGATCTTGTGAATTGTAGAACCAGTTAACTATATTTCTTGAGTCTTCTGGTTTAGGAGTGGGTTTGGGTATCTTCAAGGGAGGCTGTTGATGAGTGGGAGCTGGGTGGGATGACTTGGACTTTTTGGGAGGAGGAGTGGAAGGCTTGGGGATGTTTGAGGATGGTGTTTGGAGAGAGGAAGTAGTTTCTGGTGCAGAGGTTCTTTGTTTCTTGACTGGTCTCTTTTCCAGTCTTTCTTCCTCTTCCTTTTTCACTGTTGTATACAGGGCTTGTAGGTTCATGAACGACATGGGACCTAACCTTTTTCCACTTTCTCCCATTGCCTTAAGGAAGTCAGTCATCTTCTTCCTTTCTTCATGGGTCCTTAGATTAAGGGCAATGGCTTTCTTTGACTTCTGTTGAGCTTTTTCTTTCTCTTCATCTTTCTTTTTCCTTGCCAATTCCCCCTGCTGACCCATGAAGGCTCTATAGATCTCTTTGTTTGACAGTTTTTCAAGGTAGTCTGCATTCTCACCTTGAGAGATCAGAGCTTCAGTCCACTCCTCCCTTAATTCTTTTGCTAATTTAGAATCAGTGATTCTAAACTTAGCATCTTCCTTCCTTTTCTTTTTAGCTTCTTCTTCTTCTTCTTTTGTAAACTGTTCCTGCAGCTGTCTAGCAAGTTGTTCATCTTCCTCAACTTGAGACCCTGCATGGACTTTTACCTTCATTTCATCCAGCTGTTTTGCATACAGCTGGATTGTCTGTTGTCTGAGAAGTATGGCTGCCTTTCTATCTTCATGTCTTTGTTTTTGAGCCATCTCTTCAGCCAACTCTTCTTCTTCTATTTTCCTTCTTCTCTCTTCTTTCTCTTTCTTTTCCTTTTGCAACCTCTCTTCATCTTCTTTTGTCATGATGCCCTTCCCTTTATTAACATTGGATGCCTCTGCTCTGGCTTCACTGATCACAGAAACAGCTGATTGTTGTGTTGTTGGGATCTCTGCCTCGGCTTCATTGGCATGTTGAGAGGTAGATAAGGGAAGGTCTTCAGTTTGGCACTTAGGATCTGTAAGTTTTAGCAGCCTTTCTCCCACAGAGGATCTTGCTTCATAAGCTGCAGCGCAGATGTTAACTGGAGGGGAATCTGAGTTGGAGTCAGTGTCAGAGGATGACACATCTTCTTCCTCATCAATCCTTCCTTCCTTCTCAAGGTGAGCTTTGATAATTGCTATCATCGCCTGGCTTTCAAGGGAGTTGACATTGCAGATGTTGGCTTTTAGTAGATAGATCTTGTGGAGGAAATTTGTTGGTAGCTGAAGGATGCTCCCGGTGTTGATGATGAGAGCAGAACCGTTGCTTAGGAAGAAAGCGTGGTCAAGGAGCCTAGTGCTTACCCATCCTAGCACGTCCGAGTCCTTGACCAGGAAGGCATACAGAAATCTTTGAAGGCCCAGAACTCCTTCTTCAGTGAGAAGACTGCTCCTTGTTATTGCAAGATTGTTGGGAGACAGTCTTCTTTCTACGGCCGACAAAGATTCAGGATAAGCTACCCGTCTTGCTGTTTGTAGGAGTCTTCTGAACTTGGGTAGATTATCCTCCATCAGGTCATAGAACCTGCCAATGGCAAGTTCTGCTGAGAGATCCGTTGAAGAGTTGATGCAGTTAGATAGATATAGTTGTAGGACTTGGAGGGCATTGAGTGAGTTCCAGTTCAGCTCTTCTACTCCGCTGAACTCCCGTCCAATCCAGAACCTCTCAGCTGATCCATCATACCCCCAAGCTAGAATAGAGTCAAACTCTAGCTTCTTTGAAGATTTGAAGATTTGGGGGGTAGTGGATTGACCTATGATGGCTGCTGCTTCAGGGATGATGCTGACCAATGTAGATGTTTGATCTTTGCCTTCAACATCAGTCAGCACTTCATCCACAGCCCTGACAACCAACTTCCAGTCTTTAGAGATCTCTTCTTCTTCATCTTCTGATACTGGCAAGTCGTAGACCTGTACAAAAGCTGGCCTGTAAAGTGAGCTTTGGAAGGCAGCTTGCTCCTGTATCCAGTCTTCAAGGCTGTCTTCGTCTTCTTCCATGGAGACTTTCTCCCCCTTTTTAGTTGCATCAGTGGACATATAGGCATCTGTTTGAGTGCCCACTGAGACAAGAGAGGGAGAAGCCGTGGAGGGACATTGATGGGCTTCATGCATCAAGACTTGGTGTCGTAGTTTGGACACTTCCTCAAGCATAGCAACCCTGGCCGTCAATTCCAAGTTGTGTAGTTTCAGACTGTCCTCATCCACAGTTGTGGAATCCTTGGACCCAGATGGGGCCGTAGGCCGAGCCTCAGCATCCCCATCACCCGTGGTTTCTTGGCTCCAGGGATTCCTCTCAGTGAGGGGAGTTTCCAGGGAAACACCCTCACCATGAGTTGCCGTGGTCGAGGTCTTAAAGATGTTGTCACTGTCCTCCTGGTCATTTGATGGACCAGCAGTAGTGACAGCCTCTTCCACATCCACTCTTTCAATACTCCCAGAGTGGACCTTCAAGGGTGAAGAACTTGGGCTGGGTGTTTCGGAAGCAAGACCAATCAGTACCCCCTTGATAGTGGTAGTTGGAGAAGGTACATCACTTTGGTCAGGTTCCTCTACACTTAAGTTCAAAGAAGAGAGGAATGGCTCGAAGGGCTGTTCTATGGATCCGGGAAGTGATCCTAATCCTAATAGAGAGACTTCCGAAGGAGTCTCCCTAACAATGTGGCTTTCCCTTATGGTATTCTCACCAGAATGTTGTGATTCTGAGTGAGGGATGTTGGCTTGGGTTTGGGCCTTGGAGGCACGAGAAGAAGGAGTTCTCTTGCCCCTCTTCCTTGTATACTTGGCTGCAACCGGGGCCCTGTGTTCCGGTTGAGCAATCAAACTGGGGGTGAGTAATGTATGTGCCTGTGCATCCTCAGTAGAATGCACAGGGGTTCGATCAAGGGAAACAGTAGGTTGAGTTTGTGGCAGTGAGGTGGAGGGTGTGGGATCAGTATCAGCTGGGTTTGCTGAACTGTCACCCTGGGCACTTTGCGTGTTCAACATTGTAGACAACAATGGAACATCGGCCCCTGAGAACTTTGATGAAACTGTTCTCATGCTTTGAAAAATGTTGTTCTTGTGTCCCAAAATTGAGTAGATTCTTGCAATTTTTGAAAGATCTTGGTGCTCAATGTTGAACACTTCCTGCAAGAATCTTGGGTACATAAAGAACTGAGATTTCACCCCTTCTTGAAGGTTGTATCTCAAACCTTCAAAAATGAGGTGGGAAAAATTAAAACCTGCTCCAGTTATCATACCGTGAATTGCCGACGCAAGTCCGGAGCTTAGTTGGTTCCAACCACTCCTCTTTTGAGATATGCATTGGAGAAGAGTGTGGCAGAGATACTTCCATTTGGGACCCATGAGTGCCTTCTCTATCGTATACTCTGTTTGATTCCCAGTGTACCCTATGGATACAAAAGTCCTCATGTATACGTCTCTTGGGTAAGAGAGGGCGTCCCCTTCATCTTGAAGCTTGAGGAGTTGGTGGAGCTTTGCTTCAGTTATGATTATCTCTTTGCCGTCTACTGTTCCTTTGATTTGGGGAGTGCCCTGTTCAGTAGAATACACGGCTGAGCTCCAAAAATCTTCCATGTGGGAAGTATATATGGTTGGGTTGACGGTTAGGGCATGGTAAATTTTGGACCGACAGAGGAAGTCGATCATACCGTCGAAACCCTCGGACTTCTTGCCTTTTATTAGGTATGCAGTGAGGTTGTGGTATGGAGCAAACTTGTCGTTGGGGATGTTTATGTCGGCGACTGCCATTGTTATGGATGTGGAGGGAAGAAAGAAGGGTGTTTGAATGGTAGTTATGGAGGGTTTTGAATGCTGTGGGGACGGGAGTGAAAGTGATGGGAGATAGGTTTGAAATAGAATGTGAAGAGGTTGAGGGAACGTTTGTGATGGTGATATAACGACAGACGAAGAAAAAGCAACCTTACTTGTACAGTACAACCTGTTTCACTTTTCGTTGTTACAGCTGTAATACACCAAGGCAGTCATGGAAGGGACTGACGGTAAATTTTACAGCGGGTAAAAGTTAATTTACACTTATGTTTACCCATCAGCAGCAAACTTGGTTGCTGCTGAAAGATAAGAGTATCCGCAGCAAAATTGGTTGCAGCTGATGGATAAGCCTATCCGCTGCAAACTTAGGGGCTGCGGAAAGATAAGTCTGTCAGCAGCAGATTTTGCTGCTGAAAGGTTTAAAGATCTGCAGCAAAGGAATTGCTGCTGAAAGCCTTAAAGCTATCGGCAGGAAACATGTACCTGCTGATAACTTAAAGCTATCAGTGGCAAAACTTTTGCTGCTGATGCCTTTACCTGTCAGCAGCTGAAGGACAAAAATGCTGCTGACCCATAACTTTTATTTACAACAAGGGACAAAAAGACACATTTTAAGGAGAAACTTGAGATGGATTTTAATCAAAGTTCATCATACCAATTGATTCAACTAAATATCTGAATCTAGCTTCATCAAAAGGTTTTGTAAACAGATCAGCATATTGCTCATTTGTATGAACTTTGGTTAAAATAATTCTCCTTTTCTCAGCTTGATCTCTTATGAAATGGTACCTGATGTCGATGTGCTTTGTCTTTGAGTGCTGCACCGGATTGTTTGTGATAGAGATAGCACTCATGTTGTCAATGTGAATTGGAGTCTGCATGAAGGTCATTCCATAGTCAAGCATTTGATTTTGGATCCAGATGACCTGTGCACAACAGCTTGAAGCTGTAATGTATTCTGCTTCAGCTGTTGAAGTAGAAACACATGTTTGCTTTTTGCATTGCTATGAGATGAGCCTTCCTCCAAGAAATTGACATCCCCCAGATGTGGACTTTTTGTCCAAGTTACAACCCCCATAGTCACTGTCAGTGTAGGCATAGAGATTGACATTTTCATTCTTTGGATACCATAGCCCAAGTTTTGGAGCTCCCTTTAGGTATCGAAGAACCCTTTTGACAGCTTGAAGATGAGACACTTTTGGAGCTGCTTGAAATCTTGCGCAGAGACAAACTGCAAACATGATATCTGGTCTTGAGGCAGTGAGGTACATGAGAGACCCTATCATTGCTCGGTACTGATGTTGATCAGTGTCTTGTCCTTCTTTATCCGGAGATAGTTGATGGTGCACTTGCATAGAAGTTCTTGCAGCAGAGCAGTCAGTCATTTTGAACCTCTCCAAGATGCTTTTGACATACTTGGATTGACTTATGAAGATTCCAGTTGGTACCTGTTTGACTTGAAGTCCTAAAAAGAAATTTAGTTCACCCATTGAACTCATTTCAAATTTGGAATGCATCAGAACTTCAAAGTCTTTGCAGAGCTTCTTTCTTGTAGATCCAAAGATAATGTCATCAACATAAATCTGGACCAACAAAATTTCGCCCCCTTCATCTTTGATGAAAAGCGTCTGATCAATGGCCCCCCTTCTGAAGTTGTTGCTAAGTAGATATCCAGATAAAGTTTCATACCAGGCTCTTGGGGCTTGGTGTAAGCCATAGAGAGCTTTGTCCAGTTTTAAGACCTTGTTTAGATGTGCAGGATCTACAAAGCCTGGAGGCTGTTTGACATAGACCTCTTCATCAATCGTGCCATACAGAAAGGCACTCTTCACATCCATTTGATAGACCATAAAGTTTTTGGATGCTGCATAAGCCAGAAAAATTCTAATGGCTTCCAGACGGGCAACAGGAGCAAAAACTTCATCATAGTCAATGCCTTCTTCTTGAGTGTAACCTTGAGCTACCAGTCTGGCTTTGTTCTGGACTACGATGCCCCTCTCATCTTGCTTGTTTCTGAAGACCCATCTTGTTCCAATGGCTGTTTGACCAGGTGGAAGATCAACAAGCTTCCAAACATCTTGTCTTTTGAATTGCAGCAATTCTTCCTGCAATGCTTCAATCCAGCTGTTGTGCTTGAGAGCTTCATCAATCCTTTTGGGTTCCACCTGTGATAGAAAGCAAGAGAACAAACAAATGTTGGCTTCATGAGACTTACTTCTTGTCTGGATGCCTGTGTGGACTTGGCCAATGATGTTTTCCAGAGGATGCTCTTTGTTTATTCTCTGTGCAGGTATCACATCCAGCCGTATTCCCTCTTCAAGATTACTGTGGTTTAGATCAGTATTGTCTTCAGATGTGTGGAGAGGAGCTTGGAGGATCTGATCATTGTGTTCCACATAGTCAGCAGCATTAGCATCAGAGGCCTCATCAGCATGAATTGAGGAGGCTTCATTTAGGATTTCATTGTCAGAGAGATTGCTGCTTGTGGTGTTGGATGTACTGGCTTCACCTGCACTGGCTTCAATAGCTTCTGCCACTGATGGAGGATCAATGGATGGCCTTTTCATCCTGATGTAGGGACTGGGAAACTCCAGTCTGTAGTCAGAAGAAGAGGTTGAGGTAGAAGGTGTTGAGTTTGAAGAAGGAGGCTCCATATTTGAGAATATGAGGGGCTCAAATATCTGGGTGAAGGAGTCTATATCAAAAAGCCAGTTGGGACCTTTGCCTTGTTCACAGACAACGTGTTCCCTGCATTCCACATTAGCAGATTCTTCCACAATCCGAGTCCTAGAATTGAACACTCGGTAGGCCTTCGATTGAGAGGAGTAACCCACAAAGTAACCTTCATCAGACTTTGTACCGAATTTAGGAAGAACTCCATGTGTGATGAGGATGGTACATGGACATCCAAAGGGCTTCAGGAAGCCAATGTAGGGAACTCTTTTGAGCCAGAGTTCATAGGGAGTTTTCTAGAGAGGCTTAACAATAAGGACTCTATTCTGCACATAACAAGCTGTGCTTACTGCTTCTGCCCAGAAAGTAAGGGGCAGCTTTGAGTCAGCCAGCATAGATCTTGCTGATTCAATCAGAGTCCTGTTTCTTCTTTCAGCAACCCCATTTTGTTGAGGAGTTCTTGGAGCACTGTACTGCCTTTCAATGCCCTTGCTATCACAGAAACTGTTGAAAGTGTGATTTTTGAACTCTGTTCCCTGATCACACCTTATGATCTTTACCTTTAGATTGCTTTGATTCTCTACCCTGAGAATATAGGATTTGAGAATCTCAGCAGTTTCATCTTTTGTTCTTAGGAAGAATACCCAAGAGAATCTGGAGAAGTCATCAGTGATCACCAGACAGTAGGACTTTTTGCCCATTGACATGACATTTGTAGGACCAAAGAGATCCATATGCAGTAGCTGGAGAGGAGTGTCATTTGTGTTCAATGTCTTGGGCTTATAGGAACTCTTGTGTTGTTTTCCCTTCAAGCAGGCAATGCAGTGATCGTCTAGCTGGAATTCTTTGTCAGGAAGCCCTCTGACAAGATTGTCTTTTACTAATTTATTGATTGTTTTGATGTTAACATGGCTTAACCTCCTGTGCCAAAGAGCGGATTCATCAACTGATGCCTTTGACAGAAAACATGAAACACTACCAGATGGAGTGACTTCATTCATGTCAAGCACATATAAGTTGTCCTTTCTTTGAGCAGTTAGGAGAATCTTCTCTGGCGGGGGTTTAGATAGGCCAGGAGCTAACACAAAGCATTCTTTGTCAGTGAAGAGCATCCAATGCTTTTGATCACATACTTGGGAAACACTCATGAGATTGAAGTCAAGTTCTTTAACATAGTTGACTCTTTCAATGCTCATCCTCTCATTGGACACAGTGCCTTGTCCAGTGATAGATCCACCTTTTGAGTCACTCCCAAAGGCAACATATCCTCCATTGAAATGTCTGAAGTTGGAGAGGATGGACCTGTTGCCTGTCATGTGCCTGGAACAGCCGCTATCTACCACCCAGGTGTTATTCTTGTTACCTGGCTGTTCCTGCACATGAAAGAGATTTAGTTAGTGGAAGTGGTCCAAGAGCTCTCCTTTTTGAAGAAAAGAGTTCTTGGACTTTCTGATTCATCATGCGTGCATTCAACAGCACCGATGATGATTTTGCTGACAGGAGCAGAGATTTTGGCTTTCCATTGCTTAAGTAGTGGTTTTCCAGTTCTCTTTTCTTTATCGGCTGCGGATTTGGCTTTGGCAGCTGATGAATTTGCTCTATCAGCAGCTGATTTTCCTGCTCGAGGTTTTGGCTTGTTAGCAGCGGCAGGTTTTGCTGCTGATGGCTTCAGCTTATCAGCTGCTGATGGCCTTGGCCTTTCAGCAGCAGATTTTGCTTTTGCTGCTGAAGGCTTAGTTGGAGCAGCAGCAGATTTAGTTTTTGCTGCTGACTGCTTTGTTTGAGCAGCAGCAGATTTGGTGGCTGCTGAAGGCTTTGCCTTTTGCTGCTGCTTGTGTTTTTCTGCAGTTTCAACTCTTCTACTGGCTGCAGATGGCCTATCAACTGAAGTATGCTGATCCTTCTTTTGTTTATGCGCTGATTGAAGAAGGATCTGGTTGAAGGGGTTAAACTGACATTTTGCAGCAAAGCGGTTTGATTCCCCACATATGATGCAGGACTGCTGAACTTTGGGCTGCTGCTTCCTTGGTGGAGAAGAAGAGTTTCTGAACTGAGTTTTCTTGGTCGTAACTCTTCTAACCTGTTGCTGATTCTTCTGATTTGGCATGAACTAAGGCTTGGAGTTTGTGGGTCCTGATGTCTGTCCCTTTTCAATGTTTAGCTCTCTTCCACCTGGAGGATAGCTGATCCTGATCTGTTTGAATGGTACAGGGGCTGGAACGGCTGGGAGAACAGTAGGGACTGGGACTCTATTCAGAACAGCTTCAGATGAGGCTGTACTGGTTTCATCATGGTCTGAGAAGGTTAACTCAGATTCTGATGAGGTAGTGCAGTCTTTAACAAGGGGTTCATCCATTGGAGGATCAAGATTTCTGTTTACAATGTCGAGTTTTGCAACATCGAAGCTTGGTTCATAGATGGCAACATAGTCAGCTGGATGAGGAACAGTATTGTACTGTTCCTTGCCATATCCAAGTCCTCCAAGCTTTACCTTTTCATGGACTTGAATATCTAGAAGTCTCTGTAGCTTTTTAGAAGAAAATTCATATTTTTCAACATGAACTTTCTGTTCTGCCTGATCAGCTCTGGTTGATTTAAGTTTTACTAATAGATCATCAATCTGAGTTTCAAGATTGGTTTGTTCATGTTTTAGAGATGAAATCTCTTTCTTAAAGCATTCAATTTTTTCTTTGTAAGTGATTTCAACCTTTTTGAACTCAGATTTCATTTGAAGAAACTCTTCATTTTGATCTATAAGGTTTTGGTTATGTTTTCTATAACCTAAAACTTTATCAATGCAAGCTTGAGAGCATAGATGTTCAAATACCTGAGGTGGTATCTCTGCAGTGTCTGCCATAAGTGCTTGGTTGGAGACAGGAACATCTTCATATTGAAAACTCCAGTCGAATTCTGCAGTTCCAACATTTGCACAGGCTGCAGTTTGTGCTGGGGGAGTTTGTTGCTGCTGCTGTTGTCTGGGCTGACTTTGGTAGGCTTGTATTTGATGGCCGGCACTCTGATTGGCTTTAGGTGCCATGCACTCCCTAGCAAAGTGACCCATTTGGTTACAGTTGTAACAACGGATCTTGATTTTATCAAGCCCAACTCTGCTGTTTGAGTTGTTGCTTGGAAATGATCTTCCGGTTCTAGAATAGAACCTTTTTGCTCTGAGGGAGAGCATGGCATATGAGTGCTGGATATCCATTTCTTCAAGATCATCTGGATGAAAGCATTCCAGATCCTCTTTTATGAAGTACATGCTGCTTGAGTTGTCAGAGACAAAAGCAGTAGAGGTTGGCTGTTGAGGAGGTGCCTCAAGAAGAAATGGTGATGAGTTAGATTGTGAAGCGGTTGGGGTATGAGGGTGAGTAACAATGGGAGGATAGTATCTGCTTGCACTAGGACCGGAATGATCAGAGTGAAGCGCTGAGGAGGTAGTGGAGGAAGTGGTAGCTGATTGATAACTGGAGCTCCTTTCTTTAGCTTGAATCATTTCTAATTCATAGGTTTTGAGCATGCCAAAGAGCTCAGTCATCTGAAGAGTCTTCAGATTCTCTGTTCTTCTAATGGACACAGTGTATAATGTCCAACAACTAGGAAGAGATCTTATGAACTTCTTGAGAATGTCTTCATTCTCCAGCTTTACCTTGGAGCACTGCAGTTCACCTACAAGATAGGTAAATCTGTTATATAAAATAGTTAAGGACTCACCTTCCCTCCAGACGAAGTTCTCATACTGCTGCTTCAGTATGTCCCTTCTGTTCTCTTTGACTTCTTCAGAGCCAGCAAACATCTTCTCCAGCGCCTCCCAGAGCTCCTTGGCAGTTTTGTAACTTCTGAAGTTGTGAAAAACTTCATTTGGAAGGCACATTTGGATGGCTCCTAGTGCCTTGAAGTCCACCTCCATTTTCTTGATGTCCTCTTCAGAATACTTGGAGGTTTCCTTCGGGACTTGTAGCCCTCCACCATCAGCAGAGGCCACCATGGAAATATATGGACCCTCCTTGATGGATCTCCACATTCCGTATTCCTGGTAACAGAAGAAGCTTTCCATGCGATTTTTCCACATGTCATAGTCTTCTCCAGATACCAACCTTGGTGGTCGGTTGATGCTGCCAATATCTTCAAAGCCATTGCTCTGTGCCATTTTTGTTTTGATTTTAGGTGACTTGATCAAAGGGAGAGTTTAGAATAGAACCAGAGATGATTAGACAAATGTTAGTTTGTTTAATCTGAGCCAAAGCTCTGATACCACTTGTAGGATCGTGAGAATACAAGATGGTTCTGTTCTTAGTTGAGGTTGGCGGAAACAAAATCAACTACACAATTTATAATCAAGTAAACACAAAAAATACTGATAAACACTGTTGTATTAAGCTTTTGTGAATGCAAAGATTACAAGTGAGAAACTCAATGAATAAGTATGACAAGCACTACAAGCACTCTTACAATGAAGTGGCAACTCAGTATTTATAGTAACTTAGAATCAAGACAGACCCTTGATTCTAAGGATCAGATCGAACACAAGCCGTTGATCTTGTTTATTAATTTACATTACACGTAAAGTCTAATCTAGTTAACTTTACTGAAACGTTTTCTTTATTCATGATTGTTTGCATGCTTGGAGAAGTGTATTGTTGTCCGTCATTGGTTGACCATAGCGGTTCCTTCTGCTTTGAGTCTGTCAGTTGCTTTTGCAGAAAGGTGTCAGAGACGCTTGGCCTGGATAGTCAGAGACGCTTGGCCTGGAAAGTCAGCTGCAACGTTTGGTTTTCAGTGAATAGAGCTATCAGCTTCAAAGAGTGAAGGTTGCTGCTGGTAAGCCTATCAGCAGCAAACATGGATGACCGCTGCTGATAAGCCTATCAGCAGCAACTAGTGCTGAGTGCTGCTAATGCTGCTGATAAGCCTATCAGCAGCAACTTGTGCTGAATGCTGCTGATAAGCCTATCAGCAGCATTTGTACTTAGAATAATTTTGTAACAATCAGTCTTTGGTTCTACAGTATGATTGTGCATCGTCGATCTCCACCGGTTCCTCCTCGGGTGGCTCCTCCTCTAAGGGCTCATCCTCGAAGGGCTCCTCCTCGTCGTCCGAAAGTGGAATCTCCTTTGGAAATAGGGCTGCTTGTAGTTGGGCTTCTAAGTGAGTCACTCTCTCTCGAAGTCCTTCAGTAGCATGGTCTGCTACTTGAAGTTGGGCTTCCAGATGAGTCACTCTCTCCAGAATCCCTCCTATATCCTGGTCCGAGGTGTCCACCCTCGTCTCCAAATGTGTAACCCGATCCACCAAATGGCTATGGACTTGGTCCGTCACTGCTAGCTCAGCAGTCAAAAGCTCAATTCCTACCTTGTTTTCTTCCACTTGTGGCTCTCGCTCTAGAATGCGGTATCTCATCAGTGGAATCCTTCATCTCCTTTAACTCCTTAGTTATGATAAACACAAAAGCTGCAAAAGCTTGCTCCATGGTGCATGGCAAGCTAGGTAAAGTAGCGGATGAGGAAGTGGAACCAAAGTAAGGCGATGGAACATTTCCCATCACGATCCACCTATTGGATCATCTTCGGATATGCACTCCAATTACGTGTCGTGTTCCATGCTCGTGCATTGCTAGGTTCACCCTGTTCCACCGAGTTGTCACTAGAACTAGTCCGGTGCCTTCTGGGCTCCGAGGACGATACGGTAGGTGCCTTAGGTGATGGTGGTGGAGTTGACGACATGATCCTGTAATATAACATATAAGTGCCAAACATCCAAGGTTTATGACATGTAACTAATGTGTGAGGTTATAGTCTAGTATGCAATCCTAGTTCTTTATAACCAATGGCTCTGATCCAATCTGCCACACCCCTAATTTCAACTAACGGAGTTTTACCCTTTTGGGAAGTGACAAACCAGGATCTCAGTTATTAGTTATATTGAACGACTCTACATGGGACTCAAAAGAAAATATCATAACAACCAGAATTTAATGCGGAAGCGTAAAGAAAAGTAAATGCGCAAAACACACGCGCCCAAAAAGTCCAAAAGTCCAAACCAACACAATTCAAAATAGTCCAAACAATTTAATAAAATATTAATCAAAAGGAGAATCCCATGCATGTCCTATGTGTGCACCTGTGCCTTATCTTAGCGACCTGAGAAAACATGTAAGAAAAGATGTCAACACGAGGTTGGTGAGTTCACAGGTTTCAGTATATAAATAAACGTTTACCAGATTATTGATTATTCAATATGTATCTATAGGTAGCTAACCTATGTTCATGTTTAACCTAAGCGCTCGCAACCGAAGTTGACTATTTGTTTATTTGCCTCCTGCCAGGTCTATCAACCTCGGCGATGTGAGTAGGCTAACATTTCACCCGTTCGATCTCCAATCGAGTTAGCGCGACTAACGCGGGTGGGATTTGTCAATCCCAGTAGTACTACTAAACATTACCTCGCTAAGCTCCATATTAACGGTCCGATGTGTGTTGAGGACTTTCAGTGATAGCGTGTTACGCTTAGCTTTAACAATGATAACATATGAATACAATATTCCAAAAATAGTTGCGATATGTTTTCTCCCCCAACATAAAACAGTAAAAGGGGCCGTGATAACTCACCTGAACGGCGTAGGTAGTTCACACTAGAATACGATTGGAACCTCGAGTGTTCTCCTGCAACGGCTTACGTATGCCCTAGAATTATACACATAATAATTAGGGATGCAATGGGAATAGGTGACGACAATACGAAAGGCCGAACGTCCTAAAGAAACGCTCTAATGATTAAGAGTAGACGAACGTGTCTACGGGAATAAGAGATCTTTAATTAGTAATTAAGGTTGATACGTTACGCGACGAATGACAAAATAATATATAATAAATATATTCGAATGATTACGTCCTTAACTAGAAGTCCAGGAAAATAATATAATTTATTATATTATTTTTAAGTTTAGCGAATTAATAAAAATAGTTAAATTGTGCGACGAAAATAATAAATTTATTATTTTTTTAATTCGAGAATATAAACGTGAGTAATTAACATAAATACTTATGGTATTTATTAGTTTTGAAACGTTTCACAAAATTTAGAAACGTGGAAAAAATAATGTATCAAAATATATTATTTTAACAAGAGTCACGGTTAAAAAATGATATAATATATATATATTATTTTATTCAGAATTGACGGATAAATAATATATAATAAAATTATGAAATACAAATCAAGGATGGTTTATAAAATAAATCCCGAGTCCAAGGGTAGTTTTTCTTGTTTAAACATATTAATATAATATTATAATAATAGTGGAAATTGTTTTTAAATTTAAATCAATAACAAAATATCAATTAAAAAGAAAACTGGGGAGGAGGATTCGAACCCGGGTCTCCTCCCCAACGGTCAACAGCTTTAACCAATCCAGCCACCAACTCAATCACAACAAGACTTGGAATCGATGAGTTTTAATCAGGAATTCCCGAGAGCCCCCTCCCGCATTCGAGCCGAGATCGATCCCCAGCCCCAAAATCCTTGAATTCGGTCGCGATAGGTCGGGATAGTATATGGGTTTTGTAAATCGGGTCATTGCGAATCTGTGGCCTAGTTTAATTGCAAATCTAACAAGTTTAGGATTGATTAATAGCAAAAATACGGGCTGAAACCCTAGATCAAGAACACAAATCAAATCGACCAAGATGGATGTTAAAACTTAACGAAAACATGGGGCTTTTACTCAAAAGGACGTTGCGAATACAATGTATTGATGCACTTCCCTGTGACAACACTCTGGATAGAGTCTTAGTTTGTATTTCTAATGTCTGTAATTTGTCTTTGTATGTAAGCGTCGTTATGAAATAGTTTATCGAGTTGTATTTACTTTTACATAGTGTATGTTGCATTTCTTCTAAGTGTTTTGCACACTTACATGTGCGCAGGAGAAAGCTCCTGCGTACTTAGCAAGTACGCAGGAAGACCCATGCGTACTTGCTAAGTGCGCAAGAGCATTTGGTCCTGCGCACTTGCTAAGTGCGCAGGAATCAGGTCTGTATAAATAGGTTTGGTTCACAGAGGATAAGTACGCAGAACTCATTTCTTAGACGAACTCAGTTTGGTAAGTACGCATTTTGTATTCTCTTTGTAACCGTCGAGTGTTTATAATAGAAAGAGCTTTTATTGTGACTCTCGTGTTGGTTTACTTTGTTTTAGTTAGACTCTCCGCCTAGTCACGGGTATTCCGCACCCGGTCCGACTAGTAGACCACTTGCATGCAACGATCCGAAACACACGAAGGGACCTACAAGTGGTATCAGAGCATTGCTCTTGAATTCGAGTGTTGTAAGTGAGTTTGGAGACGTTTTTACTGAGTTTTACAAGCAAAAAGAGGTATTTTTGTTGATTTTTGTGATAAAAAAGGGTAGCTCTTGAGCACTTTTTTAGAAGCAAAAATCTCTCAAAAACCAATTTTTGTTGTGTATTTGAGTTATTTGTGCATCAAAGGTTGGTTAGAAATAAGTTTCTGACCCTTTGGCTCATTTGCATTAATCATCAGACCAATTTTTACCATCTCCGGCGATTTTTAGGTCACCGAAAAAGGTTGGTGAGAGTTGCTGAAAAGGTATCCTGCGTACTTACCATTTTTGGCAAAAAGTACAGTCTTCTGCGTACTTACTAAATACGCAAGAGTTATCTCCTGCGTACTTACAAGTTGGCAAGACTGAACTTGTGCGAACTTAAGTCATATCCTGCGTACTTAATCATTTCCTCCTGCGTACTTACAAGTACGGAAGAGGAAATCTAAATACGCAAGACCATTTGTCAAGTGCGCAAGGCCAAAACCAAGTGCGCAACTGTGTCTGACTTTTCTGAAATTTGACTAAGTGTTCACTATGTCGAATCTTCAGAATCTTGGAAACCTGCTGAATTATGATAATGAGATCGGTACACCACAGAAACCACCAAAGTTGCTGAACGTGAACGATTATTCTAATTGGAAAGCACGTTTTGAGCACTACATTTCATATACCGACTCATCATTATGGATACCAATCCTTGAGGGATATAAGCATCCCACACACATCTATCTTGATGATGAATTGCCCAATCCTATCTCTAAGCTTTCTGACGAAGAAAAGAAAGCTTATGATCGAGAAAAGAAGGCACTTGGTTCGATCACTATGGCATTAACTCAGGAATTGTTCCACATTTTCCGAGGGTATGGCAATTCTAAGGATCTCTGGAAAGCCTTACAGAAGAGATTCGAAGGAAATAGTGACATCAAGAAGAGTAAGCGGGATATTCTCAGGAAGCAGTATGAGTGCTTCAGATTCTTTGAGAACGAATCTTTAGATGACCTCATCTCTAGGTTCTATCATTTACAGACTGAGTTGAATGCTTTTGACCTCAAGTATCCAGATGAAGAGATGGTGGAAAAGTTTTTGGATGCCTTACCACCCAAATTTGAGATGTACACAACCCTGATGAGGGAAAATCCTAAATTCTATGAGTTTCCAATAACCTGCATCAAACTAATCAGCTCCCATAGGAATTCCAGTAAGATAAACTTAAGTCTTCAACCACATGTGTCTATCTATATCCTGTATCTTCACGAGTCAACCAAATTCCCGAAGATGTTCATTATCCCCTTTCAGTTTAAGCTCCATCTGACTAGACCAGAAACAAGGGTATGTTTCCTATCCCATCGGCCAATGATAAAATGTTCCGTCTTCAACTAATAATCCAACGATTATCCAGGTTCATCTTGAAAACACACAATAGAATCAAACACGAATAATATAGTTTACACGAGAAATCACGGTTGAGATCCATGTTACGTCAAAGAGGTATATATATAGGAAGTACCAACGGCTTTTCCACCACCTCTTTAATGTCTCATGAATACTAGATTTTATCCCCCTCATTTCTCTATAAACTATGACCAGCTTCATCACCACTTCACTCAAATCCTCAAAAAGCACAACTTGCCAACTCCAGGATTTTATTCTTTATTCCTTTGCAAAGATCCAAAACAGCAAATCCTTGGGTTCAAGTTGTTCCAGTATTCATCCCCTATTAAATAAGTATCTCGGATACTCGTAGCCTACATATTCAGGTTTGAATACCTAAACAAGATGATTCTCTTTCCAAAAGACCCAAAGCAGCCACATCTTCACAAATAGAACGAGACCTTTAGCCGATGACGACCCAATTGCTCCCATTAGTTCAGCATTCATACCCTATTAAATAAGTATCCCGGATACTCATAGCCTACATTTTCAGGTATGGACCCTTAAACAATGTATGACAAGTGGTATCATCCAACAAAAATATCGTCTGTGTTTCGCGAAGCCACATCATATACAAATTCTGGTCTGGAAAATCCAAAATTACTATCTTCTCAAGAATGGGCCGAAACACGCGTACAAATGATCACACAAAATTTTGGCCAAGAAAAGTTTTCCCGCCAAAAAAAACTTTTTTTTTCGAATCCCAGAGGCTAGTCCATGCGTACTTAGCAAATACGCATATGTAGGGTGTTGCTGCGTATTTAGTAAGTTCACAAAGCCAAGTACTCATGCGTACTTGCTAAGTGCGCAGAGAAATGCTCTTGCGTACTTAGCTAAGTACGCAGGTCACTTCTCATGGCGTAATTACTAAGTACGCAGGGCTAACCCATGCGTACTTAGCACATACGCAGAAAAGGTGATTCTGCGTACTTGTTCAGTACAGCAGTGTTCTTGACGGATCTTGAGGAGAATGCTCGAAAAGTGACGGATCTGAGAAATTAATGCTTCCAAAAGCTTCGAAAACATCATCTAACAAACCCTCAGCCTTCCAAACACCAAATGAAGTGATAACAAACTCGGATTTAAGGATTTTTGGATGAAAAAGTAACGAACTTTTTATATCTCAGATCTGCTCAAAAAAACCCTAAAACCTGAAACTGGAACACAAATCAACGAACACCGAGGCTCTGATACCACTTGTAGGTCCCGGGAGCCTCGTCGCGCAGCGGAAATAACACGACCTGTTCTGCGATTTGTGTGGGAACAAAGAAAACGAAGCAAAGAAAACACGAACAAAGATAAAAGATAATGAAACGAAACGTAATCCATAACAAAGAAGTCATCCCGTATTACAGACTACATACCGAAGGAACACACATCTCTCATCTAAGATCACGGTCCAGGGGTCGGGAGAGCTCTTCTCGACCCGGACATCTCTCAACTTGTTCCAGAGTTCCATCTACAAATGAAGACAAGTCTTCTATTTATAGGGGCAGGAACACTTCCTGCGTACTTACTAAGTACGCATGGTTTGGTTATGCGTACTTAACAAGTACGCAAGGCAAAAGCCTTGCGTACTTACTAAGTACGCAGGACCAAACTGGTGTGCGGGCTAAGTACTCAGGAACACCCTCCTACGTACTAGCCACGTACACCGATACATAGAATTTAATCTATAGTTATAAAACATGCTTCTACACCAGACACTAAAATAAAGTTAAGGATGTGTTCGATTACCGAAATGAGTGCCGAATTGAAGGTAATCGAGTGAATGCAGGTCCGACTTTGAATGGCTTGGTCTCCGACGACTCCTGCTGCTACTCCGATCGAGTTGAGGAGGGGGATTACTTCTAACAGGAGCGACTAACATGTTGAAGCACTTTCCTGTGACAACACTCTGGATAGAGTCTTAGTTTGTATTTTCATGTCTGTAATTGTCTTTGTATGTAAGCGTCTTTATGTTTAGTTTATCGAGTTGTATTTACTTACATGTGCGCAGGAGAAAGCTCCTGCGTACTTAGCAAGTACGCAAGAATACCTTTGCATACTTGTTAAGTACGCAAGAGCAATTTGCCCTGCGCACTTGTTAAGTGCGCAGGCATCAGGTCAGGTATAAATAGGATAGGTTGACAGTAGTTAAGTACGCAGACATTATAGCAAATACGCAAATTGTAATCTCAGTACTTCTCTCTGTAACCTGCAAGTGTTTATAATACAAAGAACGTTTAAAGTGTTTTCTCTTGTCGGTTTACTTTGTGTTGTTACTTGACTCTCCACCTAGTCACGGGTATTCCGCACCCGGTCCGACTAGTAGACCCACTTGCATGTGATGATCCGACACACTCGAGGGACCTACAAGTGGTATCAGAGCATTTGCTCCTGATTTCGGGTGTTGTGAGTGAGTTTGGAGAGTTTTTACAAGCAAAAAGAGGTATTTTTGTTGATTTTTGTGATAAAATAGAGGTAGCTCTTGAGCACTATTTTAGAAGTAAAAATCACTCAAAAACGGATTTTTGTTGTGTATTTGAGTGTTTTGAGCATCAAAGGTTGGTTAGGAACAAGTTTCTGACCCTTTGGCTCATTTGCATTGATCATCAGACGAATTTTTACCATCTCCGGCGAGTTTCAGGTGACCGGAAAAGTTTGGTGAAAGTTGCTGAAAAGGTATCCCGCGTACTTACCATTTCTGGCAAAAAGTACAATTTTGTGCGTACTTACTAAATACGCAAGACTTATCTCCTGCGTACTTATAAGTACGCAAGACTGAACTTGTGCGAACTTAAGTTATATCCTGCGTACTTACATTTACTCTTGTGTACTTACAAGTACGCAAGAGGAAATCTAAATACGCAAGACTATTTCTCAAGTGCGCAAGGCCAAAACCAAGTGCGCAACTGTGTCTTAACTTTTCTGAAATTTAACCAAGGGTTCACTATGTCGAATCTTCAGAATCTTAGAAACCTGCTGAATTATGACAATGAGATCGGTACACCAGAGAAACCACCAAAGTTCCTGAACGTGAACGATTATTCTAATTGGAAAGCACGTTTTGAGCACTACATTTCTTATACCGACTCATCATTATGGATACCAATCCTTGAGGGATATAAGCATCCCACACGCATCTATCTTGATGAAACCATGCCCAAACCTATCTCTAAGCTTTCTGACGAAGAAAAGAAAGCCTATGATCGTGAAAAGAAGGCACTTGGTTCGATCACTATGGCATTAACTCGGGAATTGTTCCACAGTTTCCGAGGGTATGACAATTCTAAGGATCTCTGGAAAGCTTTACAGAAGAGATTCGAAGGAAATAGTGACATCAAGAAGAGTAAGCGGGATCTTCACAGGAAGTAGTATGAGTGCTTCAGATTTTTTGAGAACGAATCTTTAGATGACCTCATCTCTAGGTTCTATCATTTACAGACTGAGTTGAAGGCTTTTGAACTCAGGTATCCGGATGAAGAGATGGTGGAAAAGTTTTTGGATGCTTTACCACCCAAATTTGAGATGTACACAACCCTGATGAGGGAAAATCCTAAATTCTATGAGCTGACAGTTGAAGAGGCAATAGAAAAGGTTCAAGCTCATGACATGAACCTAAGAAGAAAGGAGAGCTCTGGAAGACCCCAGATACAAGACCCTTCTATGTATCATGGGACGACTTCTACATCCAAGTCATCGGGCTCTGGAATTTCCCTCTTCACTGGAAATCCTACTGAAGAAGATCACTCAACTAGGTGTGGTGGTCATGCTTGCTATGCTTCAGGATCAGGGTTGGGGTCTCATCATCAAAATACCTCAAGAAATCCTCCTGCTACGTCTTCAGCTAACAACTCAGCTATAGCCAGAATAGCTGAAGATCATGTAGCACTATTCTCATCTTACATGCTTTCATATGAAAATTTCATAGGTGGCAAGCTTACTGATCCAGAGACGATTGAAGAAGATTTTAATCAAGTGCATCCTGAAGACATGGAGGACATGGATATTCAATGGAATATGGCCATGCTATTGAGGAGAGCCAAGCGTTTCCTGAACAGAACATGAAGAAATTTTATTGGCGGGCATCCTAATGCCAAGGTCGGGTTTGACAAATCCATGGCCAAATGCTACAAGTGTCTGAACTATGGACACTTTGCTCGTGAGTGTCAGAAAGACAGAGCACCTGCCTCTGGTTTTACCCGACCCAGCCAAGGAAACAGCCATGGCCACAACAATCCAAACCACCACAATCAAAGCCAAAGTGGAACGTCCAATGCACTGGTAGCACAACAGGATGACAGCTTTGACTGGGGTGTTCATCTTGAGGATGCCATCATCGCACAAACCCTGGTTGGTCTCATGGCTGAGATCTTGGAGATGATGGAAGCAGGGAAAAGGGAAGCTTCTATGGCTGATCTAGAAGAATCTACAACTGCTGCTACAGAGGAGGTGAAGGAAGCTGAAGAAATGGAAGCACCTGTAGCTGATGAAGAGGAATCGACCACTGCTGTTGCTCTCATGGCCATTGGAGAAGCAACAAGTTCGTCGTCTGAGGTAGATTCTAACCCTTTCTCCGTTATTTCATGTTCTAAATGTCTAGGGCTAAAACTTGAAAAATCTAGGCTCCAAGACAAAATTGAACCCCTAAGTTTGGCAGCTCTAAACTATAAAGAAAATGAAAAACGTTTTAAAGATTCTATTGAAACGTTAAAAAGGGAAAAATCTGAATATTCTTTAAAAATAAGTGATCAACAGCTTCACTTAGATGTTGCATACAGGGGGTTAGAAAAATGGAACAATGAAATCAACAAACTGTAAAATGAGATCTTGGAGTTAAAATGCACTAATGAGAAGTTGAAAAACTCTCGCTTTGTGGTGGAACACTACGAGTCTGTGGTGAGACAACTGAATGGGTTAGGTTTGGGTACTAATGCCATCCTCCACCAGTGAGCGGGAAGTTTGTCAATAGCTTAATAGACATTGATCTCACTTGTCTAGATGAGTCCTCTGATAAGGATGATTCCCCTAAAAAGGATGAATCCTCAAGTAAGGCTAACTCCACATCTAGTGAGGAGTTTGTTACTGCTTCTGAAGACGGGTCGGTTAACTCTTGCCCTGAAGGAGTAGTATCTGAGGAGTTGTTGACTGAACAAAAGGTAAAGAAAAACGTTATCACTAATGGTGATAATTGCATTTTAACTGAACCCGATATCATTGAAACAAATGATAATCTAAAGGTAATGCTTTATGGGGGGTATAAAGGTCTTAACCAAGCAAAGAAAGAAGCTTTTTCAGCTCATTATGGGCTTGGGTATAAAGAAATTTGGAAAAATATTATACTCCCAAAAACAAACTGGTAAGGTTCAGACTAATATTCATAAACCAACTCCTCCTTCTCATAATGTTGAGTTATCTAAGGCCAGATCTAATGAGCCTTACAAGAGAACTTATGTAGACAAGAGGAACTGTTTTCATTGTGGCTTGGTTGGTCACATTTTTGTGAACTGTCCTTCTAAGAACCAAGGGAAACGGCCTGTTGTTTCACAACCAGCTGTTATCCCCAGGTCGCCACTAGTGAAACCATCTCCCAAACATCCAAAGCAAAATGTGGTGAAACCACCAGTCAAACTGATGGTAAAGCCTAAGATCATATCTGAAGCTAAACCATCTGTTCCAAGAAAGGTAATGCAACCTGCTGTACCTCGTGTATCTACCTCTGGTAGTACACGTACTGGTGAGAAACCTGTAGCAAGACTCTCTAAGCCATAGAAGAGGAGACGGAACAAGATGTTGGGAAAGCTTGAACAACTGACTACAGTTCAATCAGGTGAAGCTTCCACAAGTTCACCTGCTGTAGTTGAACCAATGTCTCATGTTCCAGTTAAGAAACAGAAGAGATCCTGGACTGCAAAATCCACAACTTCTCAATCTCCTAGTTCTATTTCTTCTAAAGATTCATCAATTTTGAACAGTCATCATGACTGTGAGTTAAAGGAAGTAGTTTATTTTGAAAAGGATGGACGACCCAAGACCACAATGGCTTGGGTCTCCAAATCTAACTAATTCTTTTGTGACTCGTGCAGGGACGTCCGAAGGGTACTATCTCTAACCGCTGGTATGTAGATAGTGGATGTTCCAGGCATATGAGAGGAAACATGGCCCTACTTCAAGATGTTAAACCATTCAGAGGCGGCTATGTGGCCTTTGCCGGAGAAAAAGGCGGCAGCATCACGTGTCAAGGCGTGGTTTCGAACGGTTGTGTCAGCTTTGACAATGTCAACTTCTGCGAGCAGCTGAAGCATAACCTGTTAAGTGTCTCCCAAGTGTGTGATAAGGAGTACTCGGTGATGTTTGACAAGTCAGAATGCCTGATTCTCAAACCCGGCTTTGAAGTTCCGGAAGATTGGATCCTGATGAGAGCGCCAAGAACAAACGACACCTATCAGATCGATATGAGCGTGGTAACAACCACCTCATCAATCCCTACATGTTTGCTTTCTAAATCGACATAGCTCGACTCCATCTTGTGGCATAGGAAACTCGGACATATTTCGTATCGTAAAATGAATCATCTTGTCTGAAACGGTTTGGTAACCGGGGTTCCTAAGCTGAGGTTTACCGTTGCAGATGACTGTATGCCTTGTAAAAAGGGCAAACAGCAACGAAAGTCTCACAAGCCCAAGCTCCAAAACTCTATTGATACCCCTTTGGAGCTATTACACATGGATCTGTTTAGCCCCATAAGTATCAGGAGTATTGGAGGTAAGTCGTTCTCTAGTAGTAACTGATGATTTCTCACGTTATTCTTGGGTGCATTTCTTAGGTACTAAAGACGAGACTGCTGATATTCTTCAATGTTTGATCCTAAGCTTGGAATCTCTTTGCAAGCTGAAAGTTAGAAGAATTAGGAGTGACAACGAAACTGAGTTCAAGAATAATTTGATGGAGCTTTTCTGTCTCAAGAAAGGGATCCGTCACGAATTCAGCGCGTCATACACGCCTTAGCAGAATGGAGTTGCTGAAAGGAAGAACAGAACACTGATTGAGACTGCAAGGACTATGCTGTCGGATGCAAAGCTTCCTGTCACTTTTTGGGCAGAAGCCGTTAATACAGCTTGTCACGTCTAAAACAGAGTTCTGGTTGTGAAGAGGCACAACAAGACTTGTTACGAGTTGATCAACAATCGACTTCCCAATCTTGATTACCTAGTTCCTTTCGGTAGTCCTTGTTCCTTGTTGCTACAGTACAAAGACCGCCAATCTAAGTTTCATGCAAAAGCGGTGGAAGGCATCTTCTTAGGATACGTTGCCAACTCGCCTTGCAAGAGAGTGTACAACATAGGAACTCGTACTGTCGAGGAATGGTTTGAAGTGGATTGTAGTGAACACAGCATTCCACCCGAACCAACAGGTCCAGCTTGGGGTTTTGATTATGATGCGCTATTCAAGTCATTCAATCTTCCTGATCTATCTGCAGTTGATGCCGCAAATGTTTATGAATTATTGGGTGGCGGTGATGACTCCAGCTTCTCTACTCGTGCTACAGTACCAATTATAACTCCTGATTCCAATGCTGCATCTGCATCTGCATCTGGAACTCATGACAATAATGACAGTGAAGATGTTCTTGTTGTTGGAGATGACGCTCAAGCCAATCCTAACACAACTGTAGGAAATGAAGCTCCATCTGATCCAATTAACATTGAATCTTCTTCCTTTGGAGCACAGGAAATGGGGGAGTTAAGCACGAATTTAGATCCAGAGATTCCGGAACCGATTGTACCGGAGACGAGAGTGCATAGGAATCATCCAATCGACAGCATTATTGGTGATCCTTATGCCGGTGTTCAGACTCGTCATCGAACCATCACTAAGAACACCAGTCTTTACACAGAGATATTTGAAATTGGTGTCATGGAAACATGTCTGCATTCTGCATTCGTTCCCAGTTAGAGCCGAAGAATGTGAAGGAGGCTCTCATGGACAACTGTTGGATTGAGGCGATGCAAGATGAACTGTCTCAATTCCAAAAGTTGCACGTGTGGGATTTGGTTGACTTTCCAAAGGGCTTTCAACCAATTGGAACAAGATGGGTGTTCAAATGCAAGACGGATGATCGTCATGTGGTTGTGAAGAACAAAGCAAAATTGGTTGTTCAGGGTTTTTATCAGCAAGAGGGCTTGGATTACACGGAAGTATATGCCCCAGTTGCTAGAATTGAGGCCATTAGACTGTTCTTGGCTTATGCCACATATGTCGGCTTCAAGGTCTATCAACTTGATGTGAAGAGTGCTTTCCTTTATGGTAAAGTTCATGAAGAGGTCTATGTCACTCAACCTCCCGGTTTTGAAGATTCGCATAATATTAATAAAATGTATAAGCTTGACAAAGCACTTTATGGTCTTCATCAAGCACCGCGGGCATGGTATGAGACATTATCAAGCATTTACTGTCTAATGGTTTCGACCATGGACAGATTGACTCGACTCTCTTCATTAGGAAAGCAGGAGGTGACATTCTTCTTGTACAAGTATACGTCGAAGACATTATCTTTGGATCTACCAATGAAGGGATGTGTAGGGAATTCGTGAAGGTGATGAAGTCCAAGTTTGAAATGAGTAATATGGGTAAACTGTCGTTCTTCCTGGGTCTGCAAGTCAGTCAAAGAGAGGATGGCATTTATCTACATCAAACCAAGTATGTGCAGGACATCTTGTCAAAATACAAGATGAATGATAGCAGTACTTATGGCACACCTATCCCAGTCAATCATGGTTTGCATCCTGACAAAGATGGAAAGGATGTAGACAGCAGATTGTATCGTGGGATGGTCGGATCACTTATGTATCTCATAGCTTCAAGACCCGATATAATGTTTGCTGTATGCTTGTGCTCAAGGTTTCAGTCTCAACCGAAGGAGTCACATATGATAGCCGTGAAGAGAATTTTCAGATACTTGAAAGGGAAACCCCAATTAGGTCTTTGGTACTCTAAGCAGCAGTCATTCGACTTCAAAGCCTACACTGATTCAGATTATGGCGGTTGTAACCTTGACAGAAAGTCAACTTCTGGTGGATGTCAATTCTTAGGAGACAGACTGGTCTCCTGGCAGTTTAAGAAGCTAGTCAACGGTATCTGTCTCAACTTGTGAAGCAGAATACATTGCTGCAGCGAGCGGTTGTTCTCAGATACTGTGGATTCAGCAGCAGTTGAGAGACTACGGCTTAAACTTCACTGGAACTCCTCTATTCATTGACAACAATGCCACAATGTCCATCACAAATAACCCTATGAAACATTCCAAAACTAAACATATAGATATTCGCCATCATTTCATCCGTGATTGTGCTGAAAAGCATTTAATTGAACTTGTAAAAGTTCACACGGATGACAATCTTGCTGATCTTTTCACAAAGGTATTTGATCGATCCAGTTTTGAGCATCTTGTCAACTTGATAGGAATGTTCAATCCTGAGTGAAAATTAATTTTCTTAAATCAATTCAATTCATGGAAGTTAAATTTTATTTCTTTTAAATTTTCTGTATAGTTCTTTTAAGTTTCAAAATATTTTACAAAAACAAAAGAAAAACAAAAATAGAAAATGGAGAAAATTTCAAAGTTAACTTGAGAAAAGAGGAAATGATAGTACATCTGAAATGATCTAAACGCCATAGACTGCTCATATGGGAAATGATTGCATCATGTTCACTTAATTGTTTAAATTATAATGTTTTTAATCTGTTTATTTACAAGTAATTTGAATTATCAGTAGGCAAATCTAAATTACAACTGTGATTTGAACCCTTGTTTAAAAGTGTGTGTGTGTAAAAGAATAGAAAAGATTATTATCAGATAAAGGATGTTAGATTTTGGCATTAATTTTCTTTTGAGATCAGTTTCGGGTTATGTCGTTAGCACAATTAATGCGGTTCATCTCACTGCCCATACTCACTAGTATGCAAGGAGAGATTGAATCAAGACATGTCTTTGCATTAACCGTGGAGCATGTATTCACCCTTGAATCACTCCTGATTCATTGAAATCAAATCCAGATAAAAGTTGGATTCCCTTACCTTATTCAATCACCATATATATTATCCTGAATCATCATTCCGATATTCAATGAAGAAAATCAAATGAAACCAAGACAACTGAATCACTCGATTCTGAATCTTATGATTCCTGATAATCCTTATGGATCCTGCTTGATTTTTCCTGTGCTAATAGATGTAGCTTCATTTTGAAAATTTAGAAAATCATTGGGAAAATCTTAGATGCCTTGAGATAATGCAAGTTAGAATAGCATATCAGTGGGGTACACGTTGTATATCTTATAATTAATACCTTAATACACAAGATTGTGATACAAAGATGCGTATAGTTTCAAATCTTATAATATTGTCAACTTGAATTACTTGTTTATGTGCTTATTACGTAAGAATAAAGAGTAATCCATGACATGATCCCATATTCTTTGATGTTTATTTTGTATCGTTTTTGCTAAAAGATAGCCTGATATGATCCTCTGCTCGTGTCTTTGATCAAAAATAGTTTGTGTGAATACTTGTATATTTCTATGAGAAAAGATCAAAAATATTTTAAGTTTATGCATAGTTCATTTTATTCAGAAAAGCCAAAAATATTTGTGTTTAACCTTCCTGAATTGTATTTGAAACCTCGTGATTGAATATTTTTATCTTGTTCTTTATTTGACTTGAAATACTTCATAAATTATGAGTTTAAAATTTGCGCACTTAAGGGTTGTGCGTACTTGTCAAGTTCGCACGAATTAAGCCTTGCGTACTTAACAAGTACGCAAGAGTTAAAGCTTACGCACTTGTAAGTACGCAAGAGTTAACTCATGCGCACTTATCAAGTACGCACGACTGATTAGTGAAGGGTATAAAAGTGGGACATAGAAAATTTTTTCATTTTCATCACATTCAAACCGATAGTTTCCCTCTGCAAATTTTTACTCAAAACCGAGTGTTCCTAAACCATCTTTTCGTCCCACTACTAGTTTCATCACCTCATAACATCTACTTGGTGAGATTTTGGGCTTGATCCATCCACAAAACTAGTGACAATGGACCGATTCTTGACTAAGAAAACCTAAGTTCAATCCGTGATTTTTAGGGCAAATTGGGGGTTGTTTGGGTAACCTATTATCATTAAACATGATTAGATCACATAACCGATCCTTAAACGTCCTTTTTAATCTTCGATTTTTGACTTTGGGTTTGAAGTCGAACCGTCAGTGGGTCGGTCGACCATTTTAGGTCAAAATTGGTCATGTTTAGCAGGTATTGGGTGTTGTGGTTGGTCCCATAGGTTAGAATCATTGATTCCGACCTAGTGGTGACCCGATACACACCAATTTTTGCACTTTGATTGAATTTCAAACTTCTGCATTTTCACCAAGTACGTTTCCTGCGAACTTAACAAGTACGCAAGAAGCACTTCCTGCGTACTTGTTAAGTACGCAAGAGGAAACTCCTGCGTACTTGCTAGGTACGCAGGACCAACACTTGGGAAAAATTTCTAAGTTTGAAATTCTGTTCAAAGAGTAACTGCTATACTGAGTCATGACTATCCGTTTCCGATGATACATGTTGTTCTGATTGTGCTTTCTGTGTGATTTTGCAGATTATGGCTCGGGCGTTTACTAACGAATTCAACCTGTTAGCGAACACTCAACCCGAATGGAAAGGTGCAGCATTGCAATATAGGGAGATAGTTGACTTCTTGAACCGCTCAAGAGTTAGCTATGCTATCTCAGCTGACCCGATCGTGTCAAGACCTTACTTGGAACAATTCTGGGAGACGGCGAAGCACGACTGCACGGTATCCCCCAATGTCATTAGGGCTACCATTGCAGGTCAGGCTATTGCCTTCTCGGAAGATACTATAAGAAGGGTCCTACAGTTCAAAGACCTCGCGACCGACCCGACAGCCTATCCAGACTACTTTGTGGATGGCTGTTGGTGACAAAGAATGGGATACGTCAGAGCGAGGGACTATGCTTCATACAAAAAGATGTGGGTATTAGACCAATGGCGGTATTTCGCCCACGTCATGATCGTGTGCATCTCGTCAAGGAAAGCTGGTAAAGATGCCATGGGTCATGACCTTGCAGCAGCCATGGTGGGCTTGTCTCTTAATAGGGGCTACAACTTCTCGCGCTACATCTTCAAAGCAATCAATGACCAGATCAACACAGCGGAGAAGTTTAGATTCTTATTGTACCCTAGGTTTGTGCCACTCTTGATCGATGACGCGTTGCCAAACCTTCCTGCTATAGGGGAGAGACTGCAAGTCAAGCGGGTGGAAAAAAGAGTATTTGCTCAATTTCTGAAGCCAGGCAGTGTAGAACCTACCTCTGTGCACACAGAACTCTTTGGCCACCTTCTAAATGAAGCATATGTGGCACCTGAAGACTAGAGATGGTACAGCCACGACTCGGAACCTAAACTGAGTGAACATTCCGATGAACAGCAGGAACAACACGACGAGGAGAATGATAGTGATGATGGTTCGTCTGAGGATGGATACGACGAAGGCAGTGATGGTGGTGCTGAGGAATCTGATTCAGAAGCAACAGAATCAGATTCTTCTGATTCCGATGACGCACCATCACAGGCACACCCCAGGAGATCGGCACAGGTAACCCTACCTGAGTCGTCCTCCAAAACAAAGCGACAGAGCTCGAGCAGCGATTATGAGCCAACATCTGATTCTGACGCTGCTCTACAAAGACAAAGACGAGAGCGTGTTCAAAAGAACAGGGGAGATAGGCAAGAGGTTGCTATCCCCATTGTGGTAGAGGCCCCGGCTCAGCAGCAAGTACAAGTTCAAGCTGCCAGTACAGATTCAGCCTCTACCCCACCAGCACAGCAATTGTACCGTAGGAGGAGAAGACCACAAGTTCAAGCTGACGTGGTAGTCACGACAGTCACAGAGGAGGTTCATGTGATGGTGACCCTCCCTACAACATCAGTCGAAGTGGCGGTGACTACTCCAATTGTCATGGAGTCTGTCACCATCACCCCTACCATAACACCCACTCCCATCATCTCATCCCAAATCCCAACACCCACCATTGATCCTCTAAGTCAACCCTTCACTTATGAAGATTTCTCACAAGGGTTTGACTTTGGTGCCATCTTCTCCTCCCCTATCCATTATGCCGAAGCGTCATCGTCTAGGCATCCTGATCCGAATGAGGCAAGGATCGATGTGCTAGAAACCCAAGTTGCTGGACTGCTGAAGACTATTCAGAAGTCAAAGGAGGAATCTGATGCTCAACAAGCACAGATTAATTCACTGGTCGATGAAGTTAGGATTCTACATAGCCAGAGAACGGGGACTAATGAGCGAATGAAGAACGTAATGGCACAGAATGAGCTGTTAATGAAGACAAATGAAATGATTCTAGGCCATAGAACGTTACTTGAGCTAAGGCTGGATTTACAAAGAAGAGAGCACGAAGCGATGGTCAAATTAGTTACAGAACTAACCAAGAAGCTTGATGCTCAGGGAGAAAGAGAAAGAGAAGGAGAAGGAGAAAGAGAAAGAGAAAGAGAAAGAAAATAAATCCACTGGTGCTGAACCTTGTCATCCGGTCGACTTGACTAAGGATGAAGATAAAGACAAGGATCCTGAAGCCGGTCCTAGTGGAGGTGAGCACCAAGCTTTAGCAATTGTGCCCATCTCTGCTATTCCAATGGCTGAGGGGGAGTCTACTCAGCAAGAGGGTGGTGATACCTCTGGTGGTGGTGGTAATAAAGGGAAGTCAGCAACCAATGTGCTCAAGGACTTATCTGATGATGAGATCCTTTATCTTGAGCCTGACTATTCCAAGGAAGCACAGATCGATGCTCTCCTTAATCTGGAAGAAGGAGAGATAGACTCTGGTGATGACTGGAATAATGATGATGAAGACGTGGTGATAGAGATTCCCAATGGTGACGAGGAAGGAGAGTACGAGCTAGAAGATGGAGAGATCTTTGAAGTTCCATTCTTCGATGCTCCGCTCGACACAGGTTCATTCGAGCAGGCCAGTTATGTAGAAGCCTCGACTGAAGCCTCCCCAGTTGACCCTGAACCTGTGGACCCAGAGGCACCGAAAGATACAGACATGCCTTCTACCTCATCAAAGGGTCCAGCTCCTGTGTGGCAAAAGACGTCTATCATAGACAAGCACGGAGCAACAGGAATGATCTTAGCTGTAAGGTTCGAGGAGGACAAGCAGCTGTTCGCTATCAAAAGATCTGGGGGGGTTCAATACTTGAAACCCACCAGTGAAGCGTTCAGCTCCTTGCCCAAATACTACCTTGTGAACCTAGCAAACCAAGAGCTACTGGGTAAGTGTAATCATGCAATAGCGATGGTTTTGTGGGTGGTTCTGCAGCGTGAAGCAAGATCTGGGAACTTTGAAATGTTCAAGCCTCAGGTGCCCAAGAGAGTCAAGGATAAGTACGCTATACATCCTGTGACTAAGAAGCACTTAAAGAAATTAGTATACAAGCCAGTACGATGTGAAACTAAGATTCCCCTAAGCAAGTTATCTCAGGATATTCTTGGTGACATGTGGTACTGGTACGTAGAACCAAAAACGGGCGAGGCTGTGATCATGGGAAAGGGACGTTCCGAGAGTGGGAACATAGTGCCAACAGAACTGATCAGAATATTTGATGGAGTCTGCTTCATCAACTTTTCTGTGAAAGATCTGGAGGTACTAGCTGATAGGTATTGTGTCCACATGGACGAATGGACACAGATCCTTGCTTCTAAATATGACAAGGTGATCAAGTTCTGCCTTGAATACAAGAAGAAGATGGAAGCTAAGGATGGACAGCTGTGAAGACTGAAGATTGAAGACTGAAGACGATGAAGATCCCGAGCTATTTTCAAGGGGGAGTTTGTTGAAGTACTTTCTTGTGACAACACTCTGGATAGAGTCTTAGTTTGTATTTTCATGTCTGTAATTGTCTTTGTATGTAAACGTCTTTATGTATTAGTTTATCGAGTTGTATTTACTTTTACATATTGAATGTTGCATTTCTTTCTAAGTGTTTTGTGCACTTACATGTGCGTAGGAGAAAGCTCCTACGTACTTAGCAAGTACGCAAGAATACCTTTGCGTACTTGTTAAGTACGCAAGAGCAATTTGCCCTGCGCACTTGTTAAGTGCGCAGGCATCAGGTCAGGTATAAGTAGGATAGGTTGACAGTAGTTAAGTACGCATACATTATAGCAAATAAGCAAATTGTAATCTCAGTACTTCTCTCTGTAACCTTCAAGTCTTTATAATACAAAGAACGTTTAAAGTGTTTTCTCTTGTCGGTTTACTTTGTGTTGTTACTTGACTCTCCGCCTAGGCACGGGTATTCCGCACCTGGTCCGACTAGTAGACCCACTTGCATGTGACGATCCGACACACCCGAGGGACCTACATAAGGTGTGTGTATGGTCAATTTGTGAAAGTAACACAAGAACTCGTCCAATTTGATAGATAAATGGCGAATGTCGACGGTTACGGGTTCATTACCCATAATTGGGTTTAATTCGACAATGATGATGATAATTAGAGACTTGATGAAGAACGTTAATAGTGTTAATGTCTTAATCGATTACAGATTTGGATGATTTTCAGTTATAGGATTCGAATTTGGATCCAATGATCACACGGTTTGACTTTTGAAAGTCAACAGGAATACAACACTTTCTATTTTGACTTTGAAAGTCAAAATTTCGGTTTTGGGACAAAATGATAAACTAAAAAGAGTAAACAATAAATTGAAAAAAAATGAAGTAAATTTTACAAGAAAAATGAGTTCGAGCATTACAGTTTAAGGAACTACACATCGATGAACAGTTGCGTTTCATCGAAGAACATGTGGAAATCATGGACAGGGAAGTCAAAATGCTAAAACGTAGTAGAATCCCTATTGTCAGAGATCGTTGGAACTTGAAATGCAGATCGGAATTCACGTGGGAGCGTGAGGATCAGATAACGCGCAAGTATCCTAATCTGTTCAAGCACTCCACGTCAAGCTCTTAAGGTACTATTTTAATTTTCGTTCAACTAGGGGACGACTTTTCAAGTTAACCCCGTTAGTAATTCCGTTAAATATTCTGTTAAATCCTAACCATGTTAGCCCAATTCTAAAACCAAGGGATAAATTCTGTCAAAGCTGAAGTTATAAGGGCTGATTTTGTAATTTACCAGAAAACCCTAGTAGGCAAGGTCATGCCATGTTTTGGCACGGTCGCGCCTCTTGCCCAGTTGAAACGTAAACGCAGCCTTTAAACGCAAATCCGTTCGAATATCAAGGTTGTAACGTAAAATCTCTAATGGCGATCATCATTGAGCCATTATCTCACGCTTTAACACCCGCAATTATCAAATTAATCCCCATTATGATTTTTAAATACAAAAACGTTGACATCCTTGCCATATACGACCGAATTCATCAAATTCGTATACCCATTTCACGCATTGAGCCTCTGTACTCGATAGACGATCCCCATTGGAGCTTTTGCACGCGTTGAATTGATCGGAGAAGCTTTCACACTCGCCGGAGATCGAACCCGTTAGCACCGGCAACCAAACTAGTCGGGAACCCTCAATCCGAGCACCATTCTGGTATTGACTTCATCCTCACTTTCGTTTTCGCATGTAGATTGAAAGCCCTAACCTATTAGGGGCTTTCAATATCGAATTCATTATGAACCGAATTCTAGCATTCATGTGAATCCGGCTTAATCGAATCCTACTCTAAACCCCTTTTCAATTCAATTAAATCACATGGTTAGATTCACAATATGATTCTCTGTAAAAGCCCTATATTAATTTTATCAATTAACATCAAATTCTTCACGATCTTTAAACTAGGGTTCGTTCAAAATAAATTTGGGGGTTTGGATCGGGACGATGATGTCAATGAAATTAAAGTATATGGTCAGGTTCGCAATGATCTATAAGTGTAAAAGCCCCATGATTCCTTTGAGTTTTAACATCCAATTTCATCAAATTGATTCTATGTTTCAGTCTAGGGTTTTGGTTTCTTAAATCTGGAATTAAACGAACTTAAACGTGATGTTTTTCAAATTAAACTTATTCACAGAATTTCATATACCTGTTAAACAGAACCCCCATGTCCTTTTGGTCAATCGGGATCGAAACCAAATGGATTTGGATTTATTGGTTCATTCTGTTAAGCATTGTGTCTGTATATCCAGGAGACATGGTCGTGCCAAGTTTTAGCACGGTCGTGCCTCATACTCTGACCCGGTCGTGCCTCAGAACCCTAGGCACGGTCGCGCCCGTGACCCTAACACGGTCGTGCCTTATATTAGGCGTGGTCGTGTGTGAGAAAACCTTTTGTCAGAATGTTTTGATTAATATTTATATTTTCAAAACAATAATTAATATATTATATTAATATGTTTTAAAACCGAAAAATCACCCATAGACTCGGGTTTAGTCTGTAACTCGTATCCGTTATTTAAAACTCGTTTATAAAATAATATATTATTTCCAATCCTTGAACTCAATTAAAAACGATATATATTTTTATATTATTATTATTATTTGTCACTCGTCGCAAATCCTAGTTTTTCTTAATTGGATAATTTAGGAATCCTGTATTCTCGTGCACACATTCGTCTACCCATGGTCATTAGAGCTTGCTTTTAGGAAGTTCCTTATTCCGTGTCGTCGTCACAAATCCCATTGTATCCCTAACTGTTATGTGTATAATTCTAGGGCATACGTAAGCCGTTGAAGGCTAACACTTGTGGTTTCAATCTTATTCTAGTGTGAACCTACCTACGCAGCTCAGGTGAGTTTTCACGGCCCCTTTTACTGTTTTAAAACTGGGTGAGAAAACATGACGTAAACACTTTTGGTTATGTAATTCATATATGTTATCACTTGTTTGACTATGCGTACACATCTATCATTAAGTCCTCACATCAGACCGTTAATATGAACATAGCAAGGTAATTTGAGTAGTACTACTGGGTTTGACAAACCTCACCCACGTTAGTCGCGCTAACCCTATTGGAGGTCGAACGGGTGCAATATTGACCTAAACATGCACCATGGTTGATAGGCCTGGTGGGAGGCAAACACATAAAAAGTCAGCTTTCGGTTGCGAGCGCATTAGTTAACATGTATATGGGTTAGCTACCTGTTGATTTATATATTGAATGTACATTAACCTGTTAAACTTTGTTACAAACTGAAACCTGTGAACTCACCAAGTTCGTGTTGACATCTTTTCTTACATGTTTTCTCAGGTCGCTAAGATAAGGCACATGTGCATATATAGGATATCCATGGAGTCCTACAATTGAAATATATTTTATTATTTTGTTTGGACTGTGTAATTATTTTGTTTGGACTGAACTCTTGGAACATTTTTGGGCGCGTTTGTTTTGCGCATTTACTTTTTTGCGCATTTACTTTCGTTATACGCTTTCGCATTTACTTTGATCGTTTATGATATTTTCATTTTAGTCCCATATAGTGTCGTTCAATGTAACTTATGACTGAGATCCTGGTTTGTCACTTCCCAAACGGTAAAACTCCGTTAGTTGAAATTGGGGGTGTGACAGGTTACAACAAAGTTCCACACCGTGAGAACTTTGTACCATTTCCTGAACCGCATGAATCAAATGAGTTGATGAATGCGGGTAAATCTAACTTTCATGATATGTATATAAGTGCAGATACAAACTCAGGGTGTGTGGATGATGATAATGAACTTGATGGAGTGAAAAGTTTTTCAGCTTTCAATAAACAGTGCACTAGTGAGTTTATTAGGGACTGCAAACAGTACCTAGATGTTGACTGTAATCTAAATAAATTTGTTTAAGTTTCTAGTGTTAATGTTGATGTAAACAATGTTCTTGTTTGTGATTCTGATTCTGATGTTTCTTATGTTTCAGCATGTTCTACTAATGGTTGTGATGATTTTGATTGCGTGTCTGAAGTGTCATCAACATCCACTTTCTTTGATAAAGTGGTGCATACAGCTAGAGATATGTCCCACTTCATAAAGTCTCAAGTCTAGTTGGTGATGTGGTCTTAGATGATTTTGGAAATCCTTTGATTCGAGAGTATGATCTGTCAAGTGAGAGATCAAAGAAAAATGATGTCATAGCACCAGAGAATCATATTCTTACCAGTGAGACAGAGGGAAATAAAGTTGTCAAAGTTAAAGTGAGTGTACCAACAATTGTCCAAAGTAAGTCTCGGTGTGTCAAAGGCAAATCCATTGATGTCAAAGACAAGTTCCTTGATGTCAAAGATAAGCATGTTCAAATCAAAGGACAATTAAGAAAGAGAGGTTGTGGCCTAAAGAGTGAAGTAGGCGAGTGTTCAAAGTCAAAGTCCAAGACTAAGAGCTACAATTGCTTTGTGTGTGGTCAAGTTGGTCACTTTGCGAGAAATTGCAAAAACAACTCTAGTGAGTCAAGGTTCACAAAGAACAAAGAGAAAGTTAAGAGCAAAGTTACTCAGCATTTCAAGAGAGCGTCTGAGAACGACAGTGTGTCAGTGTCCGGAGTGACACAACGATACAATCGTGATTACTTACTTTCTAGAAATTGTCACGCTTTATATTCAAATGTTTGTCGTGATTATGTGCTACCAAATTTTTAGGATACACGTGTCCCAAAAGGTTCACAATATGTGAAGAAACTTAACCAACCAATCTATTTTGCTAAAGAAAAAATGACTAAGAAATATGAGAAAAATGTTGGTTATATTTGGAAAGTTAAAAATAAACAGTCTTCACATATGGTTGGAACAAAGAAGAATATAAAATTGAAAGAACAAGTCGTTGTGACTAAGATTGTAAAAGGTCAAAGTCAACCCAGGTCAAAGATGATCTGGGTACCTGTTTCTCATTAAATTTGTCTTGAATGTGTAGAGTTTAACCGGGAGGACTATTATTAATGCTTGGCATGTTGATAGCGGTTGCTCAAGGCATATGACTGGACAAAGAGAAATTCTGGAAAACTTTCAAGCTTTTGATGGTGGTTTTGTTGCGTTTGCTGGATATAAAAAGGGAGGAAAAATTACTTGTCAAGGAACAGTGTCGAATGATCTCATAACATTAGAGAAAGTAAATTTTGTGTCTCAGTTGGAATTCAACTTACTAAGTGTTTCCCAAGTTTGTGATAAAGACATACCAGTCCATTTTACTGCAAAAGGAGTGCTTATTCTTAAAGCCTGGACTGGTTATTCCAGAAGAAATGATTCCGATGCGTGCTCCAAGGAAGTTCAACACATATGTGGTTGACATGAATGATCATACTACACCAGTAAATGTCTCATGCTTGTTATCAAAAGCGACTAATTCAGAATCTTATTTGTGGCATCGAAGAATGGGTCATGTGAATTTAGAGAAAATGAATAACTTGGTGCATAAAGATTTGGTGCGAGGATTGCCAAAGAAAGAGTTCATAATTGAAGAAAATTGCATGTCATGCGCAAAGGGAAAACAACACAAGAAGTCCCATCCAAGAAAAACCATAACAACTTTTACCAGACCTTTATTTCTCATACATATGGATTTGTTCGGTCCAGTTCGAGTTAAAAGCATTGCGAAAAAGTCATATTGTCTTGTTATCACATATGACTATTCAAGATTTTCATGGGGGTTTTTCCTTGCAACAAAAGGTGAGACACCTGAAACAATTATTAATTTTGTCAAAAGAATAGAAAACATCTATGATAGCAATGTTTCAATCATTCGCAGTGACAATGGAACAGAATTTAAAAATAAACTGATAAATTCGTTTTGTGCAGAAAAAGGAATAACACATCAGTATAGTGTTGCAAGAACACCACAACATAATGGAGTGCTGAAAGGAAGAACAGAACTTTGATAGAAGCTGCTTAAACAATGTTTGTCGATTCCAAGTTGCCTATTATTTTCTGGGCTGAAGCAGTAATCACGGCATGTTATGTTTTAAACAGAGTTCTTATGGTGAAGAAACTTACAAAGACTTCCTATGAACTATTCAATAAACGAAAGTCGTACATCAAGTTCTTCAAAGCATTTGGTTGTTCTTGTACACTGTTAAATACACAAGATTCATTGCCAAAATTCACAGCTGCTGGAGATGAATGCTATTTCTTGGGTTATTCTTCATATCAGAAAGCTTATAGAGTGTACAACAAGAGAACCAAAATTGTTCAAGAATCTTACTATGTGGAGTCGCAAGAATTAAATCCTCCTCCAGATCAAAATGGACCTGACTGGTTCTTTGATGCTGAAGTAATCTTTAAGACCTTTGATCAACAACTTCAAATGGATTCTAATGAAGCAAGTACTTCAGGTATTCTAACTGAGTCTTCTACAAGCAGTGATCTATTTGTTGGAAAGTTTTTGGTTGGACCACATGTAACATTTCTGGTTTTTTTTTTTTTTTTTTTTTTTTACCATGTAAACGTTTCGATGCAATAAACGAGTATTTCAATTTCAATTCGTGTGCAACAACCGTAAAAGCAATTACACATACAAAACATTATGTTACAATAACAACTGAAAACGCCATTATCTCACAAGCCCCGAGGACCAAAACTGACAAAACTCAAAAACTACAAAACTAGGCAAGCACGATCGCGCCTAAGACTAGGCACGGTCGCGCCTACAGACCTAAGCACGGTCGTGCCTAATATAGGCACGGTCGCGCTGCTGAAACCACGTGACTCTGCAGAAGTCAGATCACAGCCATACTTGACGATTTCACAAAATTTAAAGAATGGTCAAAGCCGGTTTTCGCGCGTCAGACCATACTTGACTGAATACAACCTGCAACACGCATCAATTACACTCCAATTTACAGATTTGTTTAATCCCATACCCACCACAATCATGACTCACGAATTCGTCGATATAGAGCCAGTTGCACGCTTCCTACACCCTCATATGCATCCACACAATCACCCAGAACTCTCACTCGACACTCATACAACCTCTGTCGTCCGATTGATCGCCGAGAAGCAAAGCCGTCGACCCGTAGCCGACTGCATTAAATTGCCCTATTATAACAAGTAAGTAATACACCACTAGCTTCGTATCACCCCCTACTACGAAAGCCCTATGCCAATTCGTAGTAGAAACACTCAAATCGGCCAGATTTTTGAACGAGAAAACGAAACTACACTTTTAGTCGAACTACCACTTAAACACCAAATAAATCCAATTAAACCTTATAGATAGCTTCGTAATCATCCACTAAATGAAAGCCCTAAGAATCCAGAAGTGTTTAATATAAGAATCGAGCGAATTGAGTCTGGAAAAGACCCGACACGGTCGCGCTCATCACTGAGAGCGGTCGTGCCTGACCAAGCACAGTCGTGGTCCGAGTAAGGCCCGGTCGTGCTTACCGAGCAAACAAGTCCTGACCAAAAACAAACACTAGGCGCGGTCGTGCCGGACACGAGCACGGTCGTGCTCCATGACCAGAACCTCTGTAGCCTTCTGACTCGACCACGGGCGCGCTCCAGACCACCACGGTCACGCCCGGAGGCGAGCGCAGTCGTGCCGTTGATGAGCACGGTCGTGCTCAGTCAGAACTGAATCTTTACAGTTTCTCAGATTTGATGATTTTTATAAAACTTATGTTATAAACTTAACTGTTTAAACAGAATCTCACCATTATTAAGCACAACAATTATTTTCATCGATTAAATTGTTTTAAACCGATTCTTACCATTTGAAAATACATTTTCATTTAAAATTTCTAAATTTATAAAAAGTTATAACAAGATTTTATAAAACACTTTATTATGAAAAAGACTTTTATAAACCAATTGTATAAATCCTAGTTACATCAAATAAAACTTATATAAATATAAACTACTTTATATTTTGTGACGTTTTCTAAAATAAGTAGATAAAACGAATTCGTTTGTTTATATTACATTCAATTAAATATATATACCACACTACCTTATATTTTAAATACATAACTAAACGATACAATTCATTAGTGCAAATCCTTACGCTTGCAATACACTGAAACACTATAGTTACTTTAAACCTTATACACCGCATTAATACACGTCATACATTTACTCGATAGGTCAAGCTCCGTGACCCACGAACACTTAACATTTACTTGGTTGTGCAATCTACACTCTCCAACACATGTGAGTCTACATAACCCCACTTTTACTCTTTTTCACCTTTGGGGTGGACATGATTTACATTAAACAAATTGCAACTCTTTCATAGTACAATTCTTACTTGATTACATGAATTATTTGTGCAATATGCTTGAATGCTATGAGTTATTACTATACATACATGACGTAACTCGTGCAATCATTAACTCTGTACAAGCCAACGGTAAACAAGGATAGTACTATTGAGTCTGACAAACCCACCCGGGTAGGGTGTTTGTTACCGACTTTACATTAGGGTAACCTGCGTGTTATGCCTCAGTCACAAGGTTTGATTGTGCACCTAGTATAACTATAGATTCTCCATATTTGTCTTATATACCATGTGAATCAAGGAATTGTATAAACAGTTTTGAACTCTTATTTGTGTGTCAAAACTTATGTATGCTCACCAACTTTTTAGTTGACCCTTGTTTTTAAATCATGTTTCAGGTGCTAACAATTGAGATGATTACAAGTTGCTTCCACCTAGTTTGAGGACCTAGTTAAAAGGCTCTAAAATAAACATTGTTATGTATTTTGTTATGTTTCGTGTACTTGTTGGATTGTTGTTTGATTTCAATGAAAACTGCATGTTTAATTACTTCAACCTTAGCAAACCATGAGCTATGAACAGTCTGCACGCTTCACGCCCCGACGTTTCCGCCGCCGGTTGGGGTGTGATAGATTGGTATCAGAGCCTTGGTTATAGGGAATTAGGTTATTAGACACCATTGACCTAGACTATAACTTTAGGACACCCAACAATGCCATGCTACATGTTTTATGTGATACGTGCTATTTGCTATATGTCACATGCTTTATGTGTTAGTTATTTGATACTTAAAATGTTTAGACTACATGACTTAATAAGCATACGTAAATAATAAATTAAATAAATCGTATCCATACCCGTATCCTAAGCCGCGTATCCTCCTTAACTGCTTCTATGTCATCATCGCCATAACTTGTGGAAAAACTCATACTCGTAGACACTAGTCTATCAAAAATATTTTTATATACCCGTTAAGGTTTTAGACTCTGTTAATTATTAAAGGACATGTACAATCTGGAAGGGTGACACCTGTATTCTGGGTTTTCTGTCTAGGAAAGCATTTCATATAAATCCCAATCAACCGAGGGATCCGTATGCTTTCCTGGGAATTCCCGGGATGAGTGTTTACCTATAGGCTAAAGCACGTCTCCTTGAAAATTATATAAGTCTAATTAACCTTAATATGTCATTGTGTTCAAGTAGAAATGTGATTACTTGAAAACAATCCGAACTATGAAATAAATGTGTTATTATTCCTCCTATCCTAAATTTCAACGGATTTTTTTTAAATTCTCACAACACTTTTGTATCATTCTCTTTTTATAGAATGCCTCCTCGTCGTAACATCAACCGCAACAACACCGACAACGCCAACAATAGCACCAACACCAATACCGGCAATGCCAACAACAACAATAATACCGACCTTGCTGCTCTCCTCACTCAGCTAGTAACTCAACTAACTCAAGCCAATAACAACAACAATGGGAACGCCAGTGGTAGTGCTAATACTGGTGGTGGCGGTGGTGCCAACCCGCCACAATGTACCTTCAAGCATTTCAACTCTTGCAATCCCCTGAAATTTTATGGTACCGAAGGAGCCACGGGACTCCTTCAATGGTTCGAAAATATTGAGGGCACCTTCCTCAATAGTGACTGTCCGGACAATCTGCGAGTCCGCCATGCCACTAGTGTCTTCCAAAAACGGGCACTAACCTGGTGGAATGGGGAGAAGAGAACAAGGGGAGTAGAAGTAGCAATGGCTCTGCCATGGGATGAGCTAAAAAGGATCATGACCGAGGAATTCTGTCCTCGGAACGAAATGAAAAAGCTGGAAGCAGAATTTTGGGATCTTACCCAAGATAGTGGTGAAAGCTTAGCATACACCAACCGTTTTCACGAACTGAGCATGCTGGTACCTCACATGGTTACGCCTTTGTCTAGGTGTATTGAAAAATATATCGGTGGCCTACCGAGACAAATCCAGGACACTGTTTTGGGAAGAAATCCTGCAAGCCTGGAGGATGCTATTCGTCTGGCTGCTACTTTGACTGATAATCACGTTAAAGCAGGTACTCTTACCAGAAAGGGGGCCAAGAAAGTTTCTGACACCACAACACCTCCTGCTCATGTCAAGGAGGTCAAAGCCGAACCGAACCACAACACGAGGAAGAGGAAAGCTAAGAACTATGCCGTGATCACTCCGGCTGCCCCAGTCAACCAAGTTGCTCCTATGGCTCAGAACCGAGTCAAGAAACAATATGTGGGAAACAATCCGTTGTGCAACACCTGCAATTATCACCATTTCCCAAATGTACCCTGCCGCCTATGTGCCAGCTGTGGAAGATATGGGAATGTAGCTAACACCTGCAGAAGTAATCCAACTGGTAATCAAGTTAACCGGGGAAACGGGGCTAATCCAGCAGTTCCAGCTATTGGTAATGGGCATGCTTGCTTCGAGTGTGGCGACCCAAACCACTTCCGAGACCGATGTCCAAAACTTATGAACAATACTCAAGGCGGAGCTCGTGGGCGTGCCTTCAACATCAACGCCAACGAGGCTCAGGCCAGCGATCATGTGGTCAACGGTACGTTTCTTATGAATAACCAATATGCTTCTATACTATTTGATACCGGAGCCGATAAGAGTTTTGTGTCCCTTAACTTTGAACCTTTACTTGCAAAAACACGATCCAAACTAGAGAAAACCTTCACCGTTGAAGTAGCGGATGGAAATTCCATCACTATTGACTCCATTGTCCATGACTGCTCACTAGAACTCAATGGTCACACATTTCCAGTCAACCTAATACCAATGCCATTAGGGAGTTTTGACGTCATCATCGGCATGGATTGGTTGTCTAAAAAACCACGCCGAAATCATGTGTTTTGAAAAATACATCCGAATACCTCTTCCATCGGGAGACATATTGAAAGTCTTTGGCGAGAAACATTGCAAAGGACTCAAACTGATGTCCTGCATCACCACCCAGAAATACATACGAAAGAAGTGCATGGTTTTCCTAGCTCATGTAATCCAAAAAGAAGACAAGGAAAGAAGAGTAGAAGATATTCCCATCATTCGGGAGTTTCCCGAAGTCTTTCCCGATGACTTGCCTGGCCTTCCACCTGTTCGGGAAGTAAAGTTTCGAATCGATCTTATACCCGGAGCAAACCCTGTGGCTAAAGCTCCATACCGGCTTGCACCTTCCGAATTGCAAGAACTTGCAAGTCAACTTCAAGAACTCGCTGACAAAGGTTTCATACGGCCAAGTCATTCACCGTGGGGTGCACCAGTCTTGTTTGTTAAAAAGAAGGATGGTTCATTCCCCATGTGTATTGACTATCGAGAGCTCAACAAGCTTACAATCAAAAACCGCTACCCGTTGCCTAGGATTGACGACCTCTTCGATCAACTCCAAGGTTCTACTTGTTTCTCGAAGATTGATCTTCGATCTGGTTATCACCAACTGCGTGTCCGAGAAGAAGATATTCCAAAGACCGCCTTCCGAACAAGATATGGTCATTACGAGTTCACGATTATGCCTTTTGGGTTGACCAATGCACCTGCTGTCTTTATGGATCTCATGAACCGCATGTGCAAACCATACCTTGACAAATTCGTGATCGTTTTCATCGATGACATCTTGATCTATTCCAAGACTGAGGAAGAACATGAACAGCACCTTAGACTGATTTTGGATCTCCTGAGAACCGAACAATTATATGCCAAGTTCTCCAAATGTGAATTTTGGCTAAAGGAGGTTCAATTTTTGGGTCATGTTGTCAATAAAAAGGGAATACATGTCGACCCTGCCAAGATCGAAGCTGTCAAGAATTGGAGTGCTCCTCAAACCCCTACCGAGGTTCGTTCGTTCCTTGGTTTAGCGGGTTATTACCGAAGATTCATTTCTAAGTTCTCCAAGATTGCTGTTCCCCTCACCGCCTTGACGCATAAAGGTAAACCTTATGTATGGGGGCCGAAACAAGAAGAAGCTTTCCAAACTCTTAAATAGAAGTTATGTGATGCTCCTATTCTGACTCTTCCCGAAGGAAACGATGATCTAGTCGTCTACTATGATGCCTCTAACCTAGGCCTTGGTTGTGTTCTCATGCAACGAGGCAAGGTAATCGCTTATGCATCGAGGCAACTCAAGATCCACGAGAAAAACTATACGACGCACGATTTGGAGTTGGGTGCAGTCATATTTGCCTTGAAGATTTGGAGACATTATCTATATGGCACAAAATGTGTGGTATTCACCGACCACAAAAGCCTCCAACACATCTTCAACCAAAAAGAACTCAACATGAGGCAACGACGTTGGGTTGAACTCCTCAATGATTACGATTGCGAGATTCGTTATCATCCCGGCAAGGCAAACGTAGTAGCCGATGCGCTGAGCCGTAAAGAACGTGTCATGCTCCAAAGTGTCAAGATTCATTCCGACATTCAAACCCGTATTCTAGCAGCTCAACACGTTTCGATTACCGAGGGCAATATGTATGAGGAAATGTCGTGTGGTGTTGAATTCCAACTAGAGACTAAAAACAATGGCTTGCTTTATTTCTTGGATCGTATTTGGGTTCCCAATCGCAATGATCTCCGGGAATTCCTCATGACTGAAGCACACAAGTCTCGGTATTCTATCCATCCCGGTGCGGATAAAATGTATCACAATCTTCGACCACAATATTGGTGGCCTGGTATGAAGAAAGACATTGCACTCTATGTTGCAAAATGTCTAACCTGCTCTAAAGTCAAAGCCGAACATCAACGTCCTTCCGGCTTACTTGAACAACCGGAAATCCCCGTGTGGAAATGGGAAAATCTAGCCATGGACTTCATTACTAAACTCCCCCGTACTTCAAACGGCTATGATAGCATTTGGGTAATCATCGACCATCTCACAAAGTCCGCACACTTCCTGCCCATCCGTGAAGACTATCGGGTTGAGAAATTGGCCCGAATCTATATTGACGAAAACCCTTGGAATTCCAAGTGGGTGACCTTGTGCTTATCAAAGTATCCCCTTGGAAGGGTGTGATCCGCTTTGGAAAGAAAGGCAAGCTAGCACCTCGTTACGTAGGCCCGTTCAAGATCCTTGAAAGAATCGGGAAAGTGGCTTACAAACTTGAGCTACCTCCAGCACTCAACAATGTTCACCCAACCTTCCACGTGTCCAACCTGAAGAAATGTCTTGCTGATGAGAACCTCCACATACCTCTTGACGACGTGCGCATTGATGAAACGATGCACTTTGTCGAGAAACCGGTGGAAATCATGGACCGTGAGATCAAGCAACTCAAACGCAGCCGCATTCCTATAGTCAAAGTCCGTTGGGATTCTAAACATGGTCCTGAGTTTACATGAGAACGTGAAGACCAAATGAAACTCAAGTATCCTCACCTCTTCACCGATTCAGCAGCCTCAACTAGTTGAATTTCGGGACGAAATCCCCTCAACATGGGGAGACTGTAACATTTCTGGTTTTTTTTTTTTTACCATGTAAACGTTTCGATGCAATAAACGAGTATTTCAATTTCAATTCGTGTGCAACAACCGTAAAAGCAATTACACATACAATACATTATGTTACAATAACAACTGAAAACGCCATTATCTCACAAGCCCCGAGGACCAAAACTGACAAAACTCAAAAACTACAAAACTAGGCAAGCACGATCGCGCCTAAGACTAGGCACGGTCGCGCCTGCAGACCTAAGCACGGTCGTGCCTAATACAGGAACGATCGCGCTGCTGAAACCACGTGACTCTGCAGAAGTCAGATCATAGCCATACTCGACGATTTCGCAAAATTTAAAGAATGGTCAAAGCCGGTTTTCGCGCGTCAGACCATACTTGACTGAATACAACCTGCAACACGCATCAATTACACTCCAATTTACAGATTTGTTTAATCCCATACCCACCACAATCATGACTCGCGAATTCGTCGATATAGAGCCAGTTGCACGCTTCCTACACCCTCATATGCATCCACACAATCACCCAGAACTCTCACTCGACACTCATACAACCTCTGTCGTCCGATTGATCGCCGAGAAGCAAAGCCGTCGACCCGTAGCCGACTGCATTAAATTGCCCTATTATAACAAGTAAGTAATACACCACTAGCTTCGTATCACCCCCTACTACGAAAGCCCTATGCCAATTCGTAGTAGAAACACTCAAATCGGCCAGATTTTTGAACGAGAAAACGAAACTACACTTTTAGTCGAACTACCACTTAAACACGAAATAAATCCAATTAAACCTTATAGATAGCTTCGTAATCATCCACTAAATGAAAGCCCTAAGAATCCAGAAGTGTTTAATATAAGAATCGAGCGAATTGAGTCTGGAAAAGACCCGACACGGTCGCGCTCATCACTGAGAGCGGTCGTGCCTGACCAAGCACAGTCGTGGTCCGAGTAAGGCCCGGTCGTGCTTACCGAGCAAACAAGTCCTGACCAAAAACAAACACTAGGCGCGGTCGTGCCGGACACGAGCACGGTCGTGCTCCATGACCAGAACCTCTGTAGCCTTCTGACTCGACCACGGGCGCGCTCCAGACCACCACGGTCACGCCCGGAGGCGAGCGCAGTCGTGCCGTTGATGAGCACGGTCATGCTCAGTCAGAACTGAATCTTTATAGTTTCTCAGATTTGATGATTTTTATAAAACTTATGTTATAAACTTAACTGTTTAAACAGAATCTCACCATTATTAAGCACAACAATTATTTTCATCGATTAAATTGTTTTAAACCGATTCTTACCATTTGAAAATACATTTTCATTTAAAATTTCTAAATTTATAAAAAGTTATAACAAGATTTTATAAAACACTTTATTATGAAAAAGACTTTTATAAACCAATTGTATAAATCCTAGTTACATCAAATAAAACTTATATAAATATAAACTACTTTATATTTTGTGACGTTTTCTAAAATAAGTAGATAAAACGAATTCGTTTGTTTATATTACATTCAATTAAATATATATACCACACTACCTTATATTTTAAATACATAACTAAACGATACAATTCATTAGTGCAAATCCTTACGCTTGCAATACACTGAAACACTATAGTTACTTTAAACCTTATACACCGCATTAATACACGTCATACATTTACTCGATAGGTCAAGCTCCGTGACCCACGAACACTTAACATTTACTTGGTTGTGCAATCTACACTCTCCAACACATGTGAGTCTACATAACCCCACTTTTACTCTTTTTCACCTTTGGGGTGGACATGATTTACATTAAACAAATTGCAACTCTTTCATAATACAATTCTTACTTGATTACATGAAATATTTGTGCAATATGCTTGAATGCTATGAGTTATTACTATACATACATGACGTAACTCGTGCAATCATTAACTCTGTACAAGCCAACGGTAAACAAGGATAGTACTATTGAGTCTGACAAACCCACCCGGGTAGGGTGTTTGTTACCGACTTTACATTAGGGTAACCTGCGTGTTATGCCTCAGTCACAAGGTTTGATTGTGCACCTAGTATAACTATAGATTCTCCATATTTGTCTTATATACCATGTGAATCAAGGAATTGTATAAACAGTTTTGAACTCTTATTTGTGTGTCAAAACTTATGTATGCTCACCAACTTTTTAGTTGACCCTTGTTTTTAAATCATGTTTCAGGTGCTAACAATTGAGATGATTACAAGTTGCTTCCACCTAGTTTGAGGACCTAGTTAAATGGCTCTAAAATAAACATTGTTATGTATTTTGTTATGTTTCGTGTACTTGTTGGATTGTTGTTTGATTTCAATGAAAACTGCATGTTTAATTACTTCAACCTTAGCAAACCATGAGCTATGAACAGTTTGCACGCTTCACGCCCCGACGTTTCCGCCGCCGGTTGGGGTGTGACACCACAGAATGTGATGATTCAAAATGAGATGTTTGAGAATGTTACTACATCAACTCAAACACAAGAAGTTCTTGTTGATAATTTTGTCGCTAATGTTGATTCTGAAGTACAAGAAGTTCCAAGTATTGATGATGAACCAGCAGTTAATGAAGTTCAGTTGGATTCTGTAAATGATCAGACTGACGATGTAATTCAAACAAGTTCTTCAAGTGTTGAAGATTTAAATGATCAATTACCAGAGTTGAATGATTCAAATATGCCAGAGTCTGTGGAAGTGGAACCTATTCCTAATCATCGAATTCATTCTGCTCATCCAATTGAGAATATTATTGGATCTCTTGAGGATGGAGTTAAGACAAGAAGTCAAGTTGGAAATATTAATGTTTGTTTGTACTCCTGCTTCTTATCTCAAGAGGAACCAAAGAATGTTACTGTTGCTTTACAAGATCCAAGTTGGATTGAAGCTATGCAAGAAGAACTTCTTCAGTTTAAGAAGTTAAACGTGTGGCATCTTGTGACTTACCTGAAGGAAAATATCCAATTGGAACGAAGTGGGTCTTCAAAAACAAAAAGGATGATCGTGGGATTGTAGTTCGTAACAAAACACGTCTGGTTGTACAAGGTTTTTATCAAGAGGATGGACTGGATTATGATGATGTCTTTGCTCATGTTGCATGAATTGAAGCCATACGTATCTTTTTGGCTTATGCATCGTACAAGAAGTTTACTGTATATCAAATGGATGTAAAAACAACTTTTCTATATGGGGTGGTAAAGGAAGAGGTTTACGTGAATCAACCACCAGGTTTTGAAGATCCAGCTCATCCATTTTTAAGTGTATAAGCTTGATAAAGCACTGTGCGGGTTACATCAAGCACCTCATGCGTGGTATGAAACCTTGTCAACACATCTTACATCGAATGACTTCGTTTGTGGAACAATTTACAGGAACTTATTCCTGAAGAAATATGATGTTGATATGTTGATTGTACAAGTTTATGTCGATGATATTATCTATGGGTCAACAAATGAAGCTCTTTACAAAGAATTTGAACAAGTTATGAAATTAAAATTCAAAGTGAGCTTGATGGGAAAAATGCAGTTCTTTCTAGGGTTACAAGTTGAACAGTCTGAATCTAGGATTCTTATCCATCAGGCTAAATATGTGAAAGATATTCTCACAAAATTCAAGATGAATGATTGCAAATCAGCTTCAACACCAATTGCTCCACATGAACCTCTCACTATGGATTTGTCTGGAGTTGAAGTTAATCAAAAGATGTATCGATCAACGATTGGCTAGTTAATGTATCTGACTGCAACTCGACCGGATATCATGTTTGTTGTTTGCTCCTGTGCCAGATATCAGGCAGCTCCAAAAGAATCTCATGAATCGGCTGTTAAACGAATTTTTCGATATCTCAAGGGTTGAGTAAATTTAGGTTTATGGTACCCTTCTGATTCTGAATTTAATTTGTTTGCTTACACTAACAGCGATTATGGAGGTTGTAATTTGGACAAGAAGTCAACGTCAGGTGGATGTCAATTTTTGGGGGAGAGACTGTAAAATAATTTGGACAAGAAGTCAACTGAAAAATAATAATAAGCGTGTCTGATTAACGTATAAATGGGAAATGATAGTATAAGTGTGTGCTGAGCTTATGCTTGAATTGGATATGATGGTGACATGGGTTACAATGTTTGATATGCTGGTAGGCTCTGTATATGTAAATTAGGCGATATTTGTGTGATTAACTAAATTGCAATCTTTGTTTTATCCTCATCGAATATCAGTACTTTCATTCTTCGAATGCTAAGTGAATCCATTCATACCATGAGACCAGGATCTTGATGGGTTTTTAGCACAATTCATTTAATCTATTAACTATACCCGTCAAATATACGAGTAGAGTTAAACATCTTTATACAGCTAACGGTTCTGGTGAAAATCTCAGATGGAAACCAGAAAGTCAGTCTGTTTCGCTCTTTGAATCATTCGTGATTTCAATTGACATATCCAATACTCTATGGATATCTGCATACCCGAATCAAATCTGATTCCAAAAATTCATCAATTCATGTTATATCTCATATGAATCAAATTGATTGAGTGTTCATTCCATCAGAAACCAAGATATAAGAATCAAAAAGATTCTCATCAAATCTATTTGGATTATTTTTCTGTACTAAAAACGCTACCCTCATGCTGATGATTGGATTATGTTTTGGTAAAACTTTGTATTGTGTATTAGTTTAATCCATCTCGATGTTTGGATACACTTTGTATTGATAAATCTTACCTTAAATGTCGCACAGTATCTGCTGAAATATGATGTTTGAGTTTAAGCAGAATAATATACTAGCAATCAAGGTTGAAATGTTTAGATCCTGATTTAATATGCAATGTAGTTAAGACAGTATACATTTATGATCCTATGTCAGTTCAGTTCATCAAAAGAAAAATGAAAAATAAAATAAAGTGTTGAAATATGTGTAAGAAAAAGTCAAAAGAAAATAGTAGGAATAAATGAATAACTATGTGTTTTGTTAAGTGTTTACCTGTTTTCTGTGTTTGAAAAGAATAATAAATCATTTTTGATAAAAGAAATTAGTGTGCAAGTGTGCATTCTTATCTGGTTATGATTGAAATTATGAAAATTATTAAAAAATTGGAACATGTCTTAATGATGTCAAAATGGACTTAAATAATATATATATATATATATATATATATATATATATATATATATATATAACAAAATAAAATAAAGTTGGTTTGAAAATTTTTAAAATTTAATAAGTTTGGAGTTTTCGGTCGAAATCTCTTGACTGAAAAAGTATCATCTGAAAAAGTTTTCGATCGAAAAGTTTCAACCGAAGTTTTCGGTCAGATTTGAAAAATCTATATATTCAAAATTTTTGATTGAAATATTTTTTCCAATTCGTTTTCTCTCAAAACTGTGTCGTTTCAAATTTCTTCATGTTTTACAAGTGTTGAGATTTCGTGTGAAAAAGTGCTCGATCGTGACGTCATCGTGTTCATCATTTGATTTCGATCATCCAGGTATGTTCTCGTGTTTCGTAGAGGTTGATAGGTTAGATCCAAAGCCTTAGTTTTAGTTTGAATTGCCCGAAAACTAGGATTGACTGGATCGAAAAGTCTAATAAATGGTCCGAAAAGTGTTTCGAATAGAAATGGAGAGTTGATTCGTTTGTGGAACAATTTACAGGACCTTATTCCTGAAGAAATATGATGCTGATATGTTGATTGTACAAGTTTATGTCGATGATATTATCTTTGGGTCAACAAATGAAGCTCTTTACAAAGAATTTGAACAAGTTATGAAATTAAAATTCAAAGTGAGCTTGATGGGAAAAATGCAGTTCTTTCTAGGGTTACAAGTTGAACAGTCTGAATCTAGGATTCTTATCCATCAGGCTAAATATGTGAAAGATATTCTCACAAAATTCAAGATGAATGATTGCAAATCAGCTTCAACACCAATTGCTCCACATGAACCTCTCACTATGGATTTGTCTGGAGTTGAAGTTAATCAAAAGATGTATCGATCAACGATTGGCTCATTAATGTATCTGACTGCAAGTCGACCGGATATCATGTTTGTTGTTTGCTCCTGTGCCAGATATCAGGCAGCTCCAAAAGAATCTCATGAATCGGCTGTTAAACGAATTTTTCGATATCTCAAGGGTTGAGTAAATTTAGGTTTATGGTACCCTTCTGATTCTGAATTTAATTTGTTTGCTTACACTAACAGCGATTATGGAGGTTGTAATTTGGACAAGAAGTCAACGTCAGGTGGATGTCAATTTTTGGGGGAGAGACTGAAAAATAATTTGGACAAGAAGTCAACTGAAAAATAATAATAAGCGTGTCTGATTAACGTATAAATGGGAAATGATAGTATAAGTGTGTGCTGAGCTTATGCATGAATTGGATATGATGGTGACATGGGTTACAATGTTTGATATGCTGGTAGGCTCTGTATATGTAAATTAGGCGATTTTTGTGTGATTAACTAAATTGCAATCTTAGTTTTATCCTCATCGAATATCAGTACTTTCATTCTTCGAATGCTAAGTGAATCCATTCATACCATGAGACCAGGATCTTGATGGGTTTTTAGCACAATTCATTTAATCTATTAACTATACCCGTCAAATATACGAGTAGAGTTAAACGTTTTTATACAGCTAATGGTTCTGGTGAAAATCACAGATGGAAACCAGAAAGTCAGTCTGTTTCGCTCTTTGAATCATTCGTGATTTCAATTGACATATCCAATACTCTATGGATATCCGCATACCCGAATCAAATCTGATTCCAAAAATTCATCAATTCATGTTATATCTCATATGAATCAAATTGATTGAGTGTTCATTCCATTAGAAACCAAGATATAAGAATCAAAAAGATTCTCATCAAATCTATTTGGATTGTTTTTCTGTACTAAAAACGCTACCCTCATGCTGATGATTGGATTATGTTTTGGTAAAACTTTGTATTGTGTATTAGTTTAATCCATCTCGATGTTTGGATACACTTTGTATTGATAAATCTTACCTTAAATGTCACACAGTATCTGCTGAAATATGATGTTTGAGTTTAAGCTGAAAAATATACTAGCAATCAAGGTTGAAATGTTTAGATCCTGATTTAATATGCAATGTAGTTAAGACAGTATACATTTATGATCCTATGTCAGTTCAGTTCATCAAAAGAAAAATGAAAAATAAAATAAAGTGTTGAAATATGTGTATGAAAAAGTCAAAAGAAAATAGTAGGAATAAATGAATAACTATGTGTTTTGTTAAGTGTTTACCTGTTTTCTGTGTTTGAAAAGAATAATAAATCATTTTTTATAAAAGAAATTAGTGTGCAAGTGTGCATTCTTATCTGGTTATGATTGAAATTATGAAAATTATTAAAAAATTGGAACATGTCTTAATGATATCAAAATGGACTTAAATAATATATATTTATATATATATATATATATATAAAACAAAATAAAATAAAGTTGGTTTGAAAATTTTTAAAATTTAATAAGTTTGGAGTTTTCGGTCGAAATCTCTTGACTGAAAAAGTATCATCTGAAAAAGTTTTCGATCGAAAAGTTTCAACCGAAGTTTTCGGTCAGATTTGAAAAATCTATATATTCAAAATTTTTGATTGAAATATTTTTTCCAACTCGTTTTCTCTCAAAACTGTGTCGTTTCAAATTTTTTCATGTTTTACAAGTGTTGAGATTTCGTGTGAAAAAGTGCTCGATCGTGACGTCATCGTGTTCATCATTTGATTTCGATCATCCAGGTATGTTCTCGTGTTTCGTAGAGGTTGATCGGTTAGATCCAAAGCCTTAGTTTTAGTTTGAATTGCCCGAAATCTAGGATTGACTGGATCGAAAAGTCTAATAAATGGTCCGAAAAGTGTTTCGGATAGAAATGGAGAGTTGATTCTGATTTGTCTGAAATGTGTTTTCGACCGAAAAATGTTTTCGATCGAAAAGTCATTTCTTGAATTTTTTTGTAAAATTAGAGTTTTCAGTCGAAAAGTCATGATTGGTTAAATATAATAAGATACATAATTAATCAAAAAAAAAAATTAAAAAAAAATTAAAAATTAAAAAAAATCAAAGTTTTCTATCAAAAGTTTGTTATACTGATAAATAGTTTTCGGTCGAAAAGTTAAAAAAAATTGATTTAAATCTCTGATTGTGTTTGAGTTTTCGATCGAAATGTTGTACTGCGGATAGTGTTTTCGATCGAAAAGGTCAAAGATGTGGAATTTCATCTTCTGATAAAAGAAATTTTTTTGACAGTTTTCGATTGAAAGAGTTGTATATATAAGGGAGTTTTCGATCGAAATGTCAAAAGTTAAAGAATTTTTTAGAAATTTTCAAACTTGTTGTTTTTTCTTTACAGATATAAACAGGTTAAAGTTTGAACCTTAGCACAACATTTGTGTTTGTTTAACTACAAACACAAAGAAGGCACGTGGTTATGAAGAAATTGTACGATTCCTGACAAAATCAAGAATTAATACAGCTATATCTACTCAAGTTCGTGTGTTTGAAAAACATGTGAGGGAGTTTTGGGACAACGTAGAATACAAACATGTTAACAAAGAAATCTGGATAGAGAGCACAGTTGGAGGAAATAAGATCAAAGTTACTGAACAGGTTATAAGAGAAGTATTGAACTTTAGAGATGCAGCAAACTTTCCTTACAAAATAAATCACATTGCAGTATCTGGAATCATTATGAACATGGGGTATGAAGGAACTTTCTTAAGAAGACAAATTACAAAGACCATGTTTAGGAAACAGTGGAGATATTTGATTCACGTTCTAATTCATTGTTTGAGTCCAAGAACTTTTGGTTTTGATCAGATTGGTGAAATATTTAGCAAGGCATTAGTTTGTTTGGCGACTCATAGAAGATTTAACTTTTCAAGAATGATCTTTGAAGTAATGAAAAGCAATTTTGTGGGACCAAGACAGAATTAGAAATTTTTTATGTATCCAAGATTTGTACAAATGATCATCAATACACTGCTGCCAAATCTGGAAAAATGATGGTGTTGAACTACCATTAGATACAATGCAAGAAGTAATTTTCAGTAGTATAAACAATGTGAAAAAGACAAGCAAGTTTAGTGGCACTGTGACACCACTATTTCCAAATATGCTTGAAGAGAATCCTGATCCAGATTTTAACCTTGAAAATGAGATAGATCATTTAGTGGCTAAAGATATAGAAGATGGAGTTGATAGTGATAATGATGAAGATGATCAAGTTAATAATAATGACCAGGTAAATGATGACGATCAAGGTCATGATGGTGGTCAAAGAAACGTGATACCAGAAATTCAGCAAGAAGTTCAAATTCAAGTTAAAGAACCGAGGGTTGATACACATCTGGGTGAGTATGAAGCACATGACCTGATTTTTGAAGATAAAAGAATTGCTGAGGTGAATGAAGAGGTTACAGAACCATTGTTGAGTGACACGAAAGAGTTTATAGCTGAAACTGAAGATGTGTTTAAGTGTGAATACTGAAGTGTTGGAAGTTCATGATGAACAGTTAATAGCAACAGCAACAACCCCATCAAAGAAGAGGAAAGAGCCTGAAAAGTCAAAAATTGTTCCTTCTAGACCTCCTTCGTCTAAAGGTATTGTGTTTACATATCCAGAACAAAGCAAGAAGAAGAAAACAACAACCACTGCACTTGATAAAGGCAAAGGCAAGGCAAAAGAAGTTCCAGAGAAGCAAAAGTCTAAGAAATCAAAGAAATATGGTTTGGTGGATAAACAGTTTTTGAATTATGCTACACGAGAAACTGTAGTTGTAGCAAGTCAGCTGAAAACTCAAATCTCCAATCTACAAAGCAGAGAAGTTGCTAACACTAGAGTGATCAGAGAGTTGAAAACTGAAAGTAATAAACAGAAGGGTTTAATTGCACAACAACAGCAGCAAATTAATCAACTTCATAGGATTGTTCAAGATTTGATAGCTCAAATTGGTGCTCCAATCGTCACTAATCAAGGAGAAAATATTGAAGATGTTCATAGTCTGGCAGCCACTGAACCAATTCCTTCTACAAGTGAACAAGTTCAAACTCCAGTCTTTGAAGCAAATATGTATGAATATAACACTTTATTTGATGTTGATATGCTTCTTAATGACGAAGGTGAAGGTTTGGAAAGAAATAATGAAAATCAAGAAGAAACAAAGAAGGAAGAAGAAGACGATGATTAAGAAGTGGTGATTACTGGTGAAAGGATAGATGATAATGATTCTTCAGATGATGATAACAACAGTGGTGGTGCTGGAGGTGTTGGTTGAAATGACAGAACGACTGAAGATACTGAACAAGATAATCAGACCAACACTAAATATAAAAAATATGAGTATGAACAACAGCAAACCTATATAGAAGAAGAGGGATGGGTAATTGGGAAGATGGATAAACTGGTTGATGAACGAGAACCATTTACAATTCCTGAAGATGTTAAACCACAAGTTGAAAAGTCAAAAGCTACAAAGATAGACAAGAGCTCTTGGTGGACAGTGACTGAAAAGCCATCCATTGTTGAAAGGCTTACAAAAACAATCAAGAGTCCAGAACAAGCATTGACTGGAGAAATTCTGGCTTGGATGTATGATGATAATAAGAAGATGTATGTGGTTAAAAGAGGAGAAGGAAATATCCAATATTTTGATCGGAGCTCAAAGTTGAAATCTTTGCCATATTGGGATATTAGAGAGATGAGTCACTTGAATATGATCAATCCTTCAAATAATACGCTTGCTGCTAATTTTGAAGAGTACTTGAAGAAAGAATGTAGTAAAGAAAAGTTTGAGAATTTCAATCCACAAGTACCTGAATGTCGACAGTTGAAGAGAAAAGACAAGAATGATAAAAGAAGATTCAGGTATATAGTGAAGCCAGCAGATATAGTTTCTACTGTATACATTCCTGCAAGAAAATAGACGTTCATCAAAAGCTTTAAAAAGTGGATGTATGACAGTAAAACACATGAAGATGTGATCATGCAGGATCAGTCACCAGAAGTCAGAGTCTTTGATCTAGTTGATTTTTTAGTTTTTCTGATGAAGATCTGAAGATTTTTTACAAGAATCCTATCAGGTGTGATACGAGTACGAGGATTAAAGCTGAGGCAAAGTTGTATATGAGAGTCGTGGCTCGATGTTTGTCAAGAAGACATGAAGCTTAAGTGATCAAGAAGAGACTTGCTGCTCTAGATGCTAAGAAGCTGATTGTTAAAGCCAAAACCAAGCCTGTAAAAGACAACATGTGAAGAATTGATGTTATGTGGATTAGGGGGAGATTGATGGAACCTAGTAGTCCATAGAAATCAATTAGGTTTAGATTTGTATAACTTTCGAGTTTTCGGTCGGAAAGTGTTTTCGGTCGAAAACACTTTTCGATCAGAAGATTTCGATCGAAACTCTTTAGTATAAATAGTTTTGTCTTTTGTATTTCAAGTAACGATTTCTCATTTGTATTGTTGATTTCAAATCTATTGAAGAGAATTTATGTGTGTTTTTGTTGTTACTTCCTGATTACATTGTTGGATTAATGAAGATAATCATCATGATTGTATGCATCTTGTGTGATTGATTCTATCCTTCTTGTTCATCTTTGATTCCATCATTTCGGTGTGACTTGGATTTCTGGATTGATTCCGCCAATTCAGAGAGTGACTGAAGACATTATCCTTGAATATCAGCAGATCAAAGGGAATCACAAAGGAAATACAAGGAGAAGATTATTTACATTGTGATTGTTACTGTTTCTATTGTCATTTCGTATATACAATTAGTGATACAGTTGGATTCCGCACTCCGTGTCATTGATACGTCAAGTCTCGAGAACAATCTATAGAAAAGTCTTGTGGACCTACAGAAGTTGAACTTCACCGTTCCCTCGCCGTCAAAAACCAACACCACTACCGTCTTCGCCCGTGGTGGTTTCCACCATCACCGCCGTCCATAACCACCACGTTGTCTCTGTCAGAAAGAAAGGAAACTATAGGGGATGGTGGGTGTTTCCGGAGAATGACATGGAGGTATCACCAAGAGGGGCTGTCGGCGTTTCAGTGGTCGCCGGGAGGAGCCGCCGGAGGTGGCCGGTCTCCTCCCCCAAACAGCTATGTCTCTATCGTGAGACACACATATGTGTGTGGGGGTTATGATTTGTTTCAAATTCAGAAACAAGATAGACATGTTTATGTTGATTTTTTCCATTTTATTATTATTATTATTATTATTATGCAGATTCCCTACCGGTATTGCGTGTCTACTCGAGTTCTCGTCATGACTAAAATTTCCGAGTTATTAATTTGAAGTACTTAAGATTGTATGAAGTAAATATAAATATTAATTAAATACTTAAATTAAGAAATCTCTGCGTCAACAGATGTCCAAGTCGGTACCCGTCTGTCTCGCGTATTCACTGTGTCTGTTCTCTTAAACGTTTCGCGCTCCACTAAAATTATTATTTCTCAAATAACAACAATAATCATATTAAATCGATGCTGATAAAAATAAAATTAATAATTACTATATTCTTTGATCGTAGCAAATAATAAATAACCGGGTTACGTTTACACTTGTACTTGTTGTAGTCATGCGTCGCACGTCATGTAACTCACGCGTAAACGTTCTCAGATTAATTGTCTGAATAAATATTAAGAATTACTAATAATATTTAATATTAGTAATTAAATATCGCGTCGTGTGTCGGTTACTAACTGTGAACGCGTGAATTTATTTAGTCGTACGCTGCGAGGTTAGGTAAACATTGTGTATTAATATCACGTTATTTCGAATCATCCTATGATCCGTCAAGTAGTGTTACATAACAAGTTCGCTTATTGGGCCTCTAACTGGGTCGTTAATTGGCCGAGCCCGTTTATGGTGAATTAAATATCGAGGTTATTGATCCTACTTCAGGGTTGTCATAGATTACCTCTCAGTCTCACTATCCACGACACATTCCAGCAATGCACGGGGTAATCTTAGAATAACAACTATGATTCAGAATAGCAACAACCACTAGACACCTAATATTAACGCCCTCTCAGACTGCTACACTCGGATTCCTAATGACGAAGACCAAACGACTAATTCCCACATCTCGGGTATTGAACTAAGAAGATACTCAACTCTAATCAGCAGTCAAATCACAACTCCTATGGTCACTATCTCTAGCTAACCACAAGCAATCACAAACCCTAGAATCTATGATCATAATACGTTAATCAAATTGGCAGACAACCACAATCAACATACGGAATTGAAATCAATCACACAATCCGACTTGAGCATGCATATTCATCACAGTTATTAACTAAGATCGTTTACAAAATCATACAACCATCATTCGAATCAAAAACCGATAAAAATCATAACTTTAGCAAAGTAATCATCAATTGATATAGGCAGTATCAATGTTTAGCCTAAAATCATACTTAAAACATCTATGACAGAAGTAATTAAGCAAGACTTAGTCTCAAACAGAACAATCAACGACAAAGATTCAAATTTTAAAACCCGAATAAGCTATTACAACGAACCCGGAATCCAAAGCTTTGATCTTTAACCTTCAGTTACCTCCAAAACTCCCAAAATTGCCTAAACTTCTTTTCTGGACGGCAACTAATCGAACTCTCCTGCTAATGGTATCACAAATCGATATAAAGTCGATTTAGGGCTTTTTTTGCGAATTTTATAAGCCTCGCATACCGTGAGGCAGGATCATGAGTCTCTTGCGTACCGCGAGAGGCAAAATAGTTGGGGCACTTTTTGCCTTCCCTCGCGTACCACGAGGGAATTCTTTTCCTCTTTCGCGTACCGCAAAGGACCTAATTTCCAACTTTTTGCTTTTTATTCTTTGGAATTTCCTCTCATGCTCGGTTTCTACATATAATCACTTGTATTTCTCACGAGCACCTACAAACATATCATAGACTCAATACATAACAAAAACGACTCAAAACGAACATAACAATAATCTAAAACACACTTAAACATTGGAACAAAGATGTGTGCTATGCACTACATCAAACATCCCCACACTTGTAACATCCTTAATTCAATCACCGGTTATTTAAACAATAACACACGACGAATATATTATCCCAAGAATTTTTTTTTTTTATTTTTTTTATTTTTTTTGTAATTTTCTACACTGTTCGCGTGTCGCGAACTTCTGGAGCACTCCGTTCGCGTGCCGCGAGGGGGTCTCAAAACACCATGCTGAAGATCTGGTTCTTCACGTGTCGCGATGAACCTTCCCTAGATCTTCGCGTGGCGCGAAAACATCCAGTAAACAGAAAGTTTACTTTTCTGCCTAGTTCAACACTTAATCATTTTTCCAACATTTTTCAATTCAACTTGACACCAAAAATATCCCAACACTTGGTTTTTTGTTTCAAAACATTCACACATCAATCCATATACCAAAATCAACATAAAACATGTATTAAATTCATCCATTTATAGGATTTCTATTTACACCCCAAACATCATATCGCATACGAGAATCCGCCAAAACGCCTTAGACTGACTTTATCGGAGTTTTTCCTACATAACACCACATGTATCATCATTAGTAATGAAGATAAAACATAACAAACAAGTAAAATCTACTTGTTTTCACGCATTCACCCATTTGACCCGTTTCCACCCAATTTACCATTAGGCTACTTATCACTTGCTTATCACCTTGCAAGTTTAATTCTTTTCATTTATCATTCATATTTAACACATTTTCATTTCCATTATGGCTCGTAGACCATAACTTTATCATCACATTTCCATTATGATTCTTAGATCATAACTTTATCACCCATTTCCATTATGGTGTTTCAACCGTAACTTCTTTACCACATTTCTATGATAGTAATACAACTATAATATATTCATTCACCTCCATACACATTCTTAACACTTAACACATTATGCATACCATATTGCATATAACACCTTATATCAACAAGTAAAATCTACTTGTTTTTACCCATTAACCCATTTGACCCGTTTGTACCTAATTTTTCATTAGGCTACAAATAACTTGCATTTCACCTTGCAAGTTCCATTTCACCTACTTGAGTTTCCTTTTCAATTCATTGACACTAATTTTTTTATTTAATAATTATCATTAGGTGAATTTGGTGTTCATTCAAGTGTCTAACACCATATAAACATTTTGACATCACTAATTCAACATCCTATCATCATAATCCAAACACCCCCAAATTTCTCCATAAGAACTCTAACTTCTCATAATCATAATCAAAGGGTTCTAGGATGTTAATCACCATTCTTTAGCTTTAGTTTAGCTAGATTATCAACAATCTAACACCAAATAACCACATGCATTCATAATTTCTGGATTTCTACAAAACCAACCAACTAACACATTCAAAAGTAAAATAAAAGGAAGATAATCACTTATTCGATGTTAGGAAGGTGTTGTGTGAGTCAAAACCTTCACAAAACAAGCTTCAAATATACGAAATAGCTTCAATTCCACTTTTCTCCTTTTTCTCTCTTGCACATGAACGACCTCATTACAACAATGGCTCAATTTTGACTTCAACAAGTCAAACATGGCAGATTTTGCCATTTTACAATTTTAGCCCCTCAACTTCCATATCACCCATTTTATTCCAAAACTAGTTAAAAACTTGTATAACCCCATTACTAACTTGAAACCCACTTGTTTCAACTCATTTCTAAAATATTATTTTCACCATAATATTATTTAGAAATATTTATTTATTTATAACAGAACCCGGATTTTGGTTTGTTACAAATCACCTCCCCTTATTTGGGTTTCGTCCCCGAAACCCGACTTTACATGAAGAGGTTCAGATAATACTTAAGCATTTCCTCCTCGGTTTCCCAAGTCATTTCCACTCCCTTCTTATGTTCCACCTCACCAAAACTTGGCTAATCTCTTTCTTACGTAAACGCTTCACCTTTCTATCCAAGATTGCCACCGGTTCCTCAGCATAATTCAACTTTTCATCCAATTCGATATCATCCAATGGAACAAAAATAGATTCATCCGCCAAAACATTTTCGCAAATGAGACACATGAAACGTGTTATGAAGTCTACTTAGTCCCTTCGGTGGCTCCAAACGATAAGCTACCGCACCCACCCTTGCTATCACCTTAAACGGTCAGATGAAACGTAGACTTAACTTGCCCCGTTTCCTAAACCGTATCACCCCTTTCCAATGAGAGACATTCAAAAGCACAAGTCCCCCACTTGAAACTCAATCGCTTTCTATTATATGCATAGGACCTTTGGCGATTTTGAGCCGCCTTTAAGCGTGCCCTGATTTGGTTAATACTACTATTATTTTCCTTGACCACCTCTTTGCTACCAAGTTCCCGTTGACCAATTTCATCCAAACACACGGGTGTTCGACATTTCCTCCCATACAATGCCTCAAAAGGCGGCATACCAATACTATTATGGTAGCTATTGTTGTAAGAAAATTCTGCCAACGGTAATGGTCGTCCCAATTACCCCCAAAATCTAACGCACACGCGTGTAACATATCCTCGAGCGTTTGAATCGACCGCTCGCTTTGACCATCCGTTCCTTCTTCAAATCCCCACCAAGTGATAACACTTGGGCCTCTCGGATTTCATCAATAAGAGATGATGAAATTGTCATCTTAAATGATTTCACCTTAATAGGTGCATGGCTCGTCTCCCGGCTAAGAGCATCCACCACTACATTCGCTTTACCCTCATTCAAGCTAGATTAACACTTAACTAAAATCAATTTAACCCAACTTCAACTCCATTTCGTTTTCTAGTAAAACCTACCAAGAAACTCAATAATGGAAGTTTCAAAACTATCTCACCAATCCACCCATTGAGACTCAAGGTCTCAAGTTCATACCGCTTGGGATTCGAGGATCCCCAACACCCATACATAACACCCCGTGCAGCTCGAGTCTTCAACTCAACCCCTTCTTAATCAAGAAAGTATGCGACCTCCTCAAGTAAGGATACAACAATTTCCTTACTTGGATACTCTTTTACAACACTGGAAGAAAAATCCTTATCCGTGACCCAAACACCCTAAGTATCTCCAATGACTTAATCATAAGTCATCATTTGAGATATAAGGATCTCAACCACCGAATCCCCCTTTGAAGTTCAAAGACTTCGTTTTCAAACATCGTTTGTGAAGTCCAAGGACTTCCATCATCATTTATGAAGTTCTAAGATTTCAACCACCATTTATGTACACATTCCACCTATGTACATTTCACCCCTTTAAATACATATTTCACCTATGTATATCACCATTTGCGTACAATGTACATTTCAACATTCACCCATTGACCATTAAATCTTTAACGGATCCCCAAGGATTTCTTCCGAGTTCACCACCCCATCAAAAAACTGGGTTTTCACCAAAACCAAAATGGCATACCCAACCGTTCCAAAGAAAGACCTCTTCTTTCAGGGATTCCTCAATAAGTTCATAACGACATTGAGTATAAACAACATTAGTTCGGAGATATAATGACTATCTTCGATTAATCGACCACTTGTGAGCAGTTAATGCTCTACACACCTGAACCATATAGTCCACAACCCGCGAGTCCTTTGGTCAGTTTATCCTACCACCGACCGACAATGCTAATACACACTCTTCTATTTTCCTTTTTCACCGAAAAGTTTATGTACTTTAGAACAAAGCACACGGGTGTAATGACCCTTATTAAACCTTCTTTCTCAACTGGAATACCAAGTATCCCTTTATATCCCCCAGTTGATGTCGGTGGCACAAGCCATGTATACACCAATTCGTATACCTCGTGCTTTGTTATCTCTAATGAGCACTGATCAACACGCTACCCCTTTGTAACACTTGACATCAATATGGTTACTTAGTAACCGAATACCTCTTTCACCATCGCAGGATTAAGATTTATGTGATTGTTTCATCCACAACCTCTTGCGTTTAAATCATATAAACGTCAACATTATAACACCCTTAATGTTAATGGTCCAACTCCACTGAATAAAGTCACCAGATAGCATCGGGAAACCCGATCTATTTACATCTCTTCCACGATTCCAAGATTTTGATCGAGACCACAACTAGTCATAAAAACATTCCCGAAATCTTGTTGACGACCACTATTATACGCTGTACATGAAGGAACTCTTCCACTATGCCACCCACCATGGCTTACAATCAATGGTATTTCAACGTCATCTCTTGAATCCCCCTGATGCATGTGCCTTCACGCCCTTAAGCCTTTCTCCTCATGAAGAATAATCCACCAAATCTCCGTCACGTCCCGGAGTCGACTCATCGTGAGTAATACGCCATCCACCAACCACGATGGATTGCTTCAAAAGCTAAAACCATCATAGTGGTTCATCGTTAATCAATTAACTATTAACTCTCACCCTTTAACTCCTTTGGTTCGCACACCACGAACCTTCTTGTGAAAACAAAGTTTTCTTTCCACTTTGGTTCACCTACCGCAGTTCTTTCCGCTCTCTAGGATTCACACGGTTCCCCAAGGATCACCTCAAAGAGCCTTATCTTCCTTGAAGGAAGATCTACACAACCTAATAGAAAGCTCTAGTCATCCTCCATTAGATAGATGCCTTCTATTTGTTCCAACCAATTCCGCATTCCTCACCATTTTCGAGGCGATACACCTCTAGACTCTATCACACCTGAGTCCTTAAGACGACTTTCATCCATAATTTCTTCTACTTACACATGTGCCCCTCAGTCACACCCGATCAAATTTTAACTAAGTCGTTTCAAAGTTTGATTCCATGCCTACCACCCACTTGCGGCTAAGGATCAGGTCCACTTGCCCGTTATACTCCCTGGGCTTGATTACCATGAACTCTTTGAGAGCACAATCTTGTGGTTCTCTCCCTTTTCCTTTGACATCTCTTCGAGGGTAAGCTTAATAGCCCCTCTCATTTCTTCCATCAACAAAGATGTGGCTTGCTCGAAAGCCTTGTCCACTTCTTCCTTTATCACTTCATGGATCCTCAGATCCAACGGTTCCCTATTTGCATCATCTGTCATCTCTTAGCTGAGTATTAGAACAGAAACACCTTAACACCCTTACGCTTTCAATACCTTAGGGAAATCCATCTTACATTCACTCTTATATGTATTAAGTGTATATATATATATATATATATCTACCTATATAAATACATACATATATAATCACCTTCACCTAATCCTTGCAAATGTTCATTGTCATATGGTTATCATAACGACCCTTGCACATCTCGTCTTATTAATTATATTCGCCATACATGTTTAATAATAAGATATGACCAATTGTAATTATCATATTCATATAACAAATCATATAAACAAGTTCCGACACACGTAACACCTTGTAATTCATTCGTACATATACATATACACCATATATATATAACCACCTTATCAAAACATTACTAACCTTTCACTTCCGTAAGCTCCGAGTCTTAGTCAAGTCCTTCATGGACTCTCGTATCATATCCCCCATATCAAGAGCATCTGGTTTAAGTTTAGTGCCACCCACACCAAATCCCTCAAACCACTGCTCTGATACCAAGTTGTAACATCCTTAATTCAAACACCGGTTATTTAAACATTAACACAAGCGGAAGCTATTATCCCAAGAATTTTTTTTTACACTGTTCACGAGTCGCGAACTTCTGGAACTCTCCTTTCGCATGCCGCGAGGGAGTCTCAAAACACCAGGCCGAAGATCTAGCAAAAACGTTCCCTAGGTCTTCGCGTGGCACGAAAACATCTAGTAAACAGAAAGTTTACTTTTCTGCCCAGTTCAACACTTAACCATTTTTCCAACATTTTTCAATTCAACTTGAAACCAAAAATATCCCAACACTTGGATTTTTGTTTCAAAATATTCACACATCAATCCATATACCAAAATCAACATCAAACATGTATTAAATTCATCCATTTATAGGATTTCTATTTACACCCCAAACATCATATCGCATATGAGAATCCGCCAAAACGCCTTAAACTTGACTTGGACTTCATCGGAGCATTTCCTACATAACACCACAAAACAAGCTTCAAATGCACGAAATAGCTTCAGTTCCACTTTTCTCCTTTTTCTCTCTTGCACATGAACGGCCCCAATACAACAATGGCTCACTTTTGACCTCACCTAGTCAAATATGGCAGGTTTTACCATTTTACACTTTTAGCCCCTCAACTTCCATTTCACCCATTTCATTCCAAAACTAGTTAAAAAACTAGTATAACCCCATTACTAACTTGAAACCCACTTGTTTCAACTTATTTCTAAAATGATGTTTTCACCATAATATTATTTAGAAATATTTATTTATTTATAACGAAACCCGGATTTTGTTTTGTTACAACACTTAACCTTTTTTCGTGCTCGAATAAGTTTGCAATGGAATTATAACTGAGATCTAACTTTAATAATCAATTACCAATTAGCAAAACATACTCACACGCTAAAAAGTAATAATCAGTATTTCTGTCTGTTAGACCCAGATTGTTAATTATGATTAAGCTTAGGTTTAATGTCATGTAGGTTGTAACCGTGAACCAAGGGATCACGGGTTTGGTATGTTTGGGCCGGCTATTAGGCTGAGTAGAGTTGTTTAGGCCTATTAATGTTTGTATAGGTATAAATATCTCTAAACCCTAACCGTGTGAGGTTAGTGGTTTTGATTATTGTTTTTCTTTGTAATTCTCTAAGGTAATATACGAGTTTTACAAGAGTTTCGTGTTCTTGAATCACCACAATCATTAGTTTTCGCCTAGTGATTGTGAGACTTGATATCATGTTCGTTTTCTGTGTGTTTATTCGAAGATCCGGATATCAGAGCCATTGAAGTCATTCAAGGCTCGGTTATTGATATCAACGATTCAAGAATCACCGTTTTTGAGGTATATTTTTCTAATTTCTGTTGAGTTGTGGTGCTAATCAGTGTTTTGTGAAGGATTACCATATTTTTCTGCTGAGAATCAAGTTTCTTTCATGATTTCTGGGTTATTTTGCTAATTAGAAGACGAATTCTGGGTTGAATTTGAGTGAGAATCATCTCTGTGTTCATCATCTATGTCTTCGTATTCTTCGTGATTGCTTGTGTTTCAAAATTTGAATTCCAAGATTTTCGGGACTAATTTTGGAAACCAGATTAGTCAAGACTTCATTCACTATTGATTTCGCGAGAACTTCATGGTTCATAGTTCATGGGTTTTAAGGGTTCTCGGGTTTGTTTCACGGGATCAACTTCTCAGAAGAAGTTTACAGGTTAACATTCGTTCATGGGTTAGTTCTTGGGTCTAGGTTCTCAACTGGAGATACACGGGATAGCTATAAGGAGATCATCTCCTTGTTCACGGGTTCCGGGTGCAAGTTCACGGTTATAACAACCTTCTCGGGTAATAGAAGGTTCTCGGGAGGAAGTTCACGAGTTTGCTTTCAAGCCAAGAGTTCACGGTTTAGAGCAGTTTACGATGTTAATTTTGTTTCACGGGTTCAATTCTGGTTTAATGCTCAGAACTAGTTCACGGTACATTTGGTTTCATGGCCCAGTATAAGTTCCCGGTATTGAAATAGTTTACGGTTTCAACAAAGGTTTTGACAAGTTCTTGGGTTCATTTTTAACTAATTTTCAGGTTTGATTAAGAACCTAATACTCTGACAAAGATGAACTCTCAGCAAGTCAAAATGAACTTAAACAGTTTGCTTGACCTACAAATTGGCACCAGTACCAAACCTCCAAGACTGACTTGTGCTGAAGATTATGTAGACTGTAAATTTAGGTTTATGAATCATGTTCTGCTGTTTGAATCCAAGATGTGGAGAAGTATACTCATGGGACCTCAAATTCTTATGTTTGATAAGGATGATGGTACTAAGTCACCAAAGCAGATAGAGAATTATTCAGATGAAGATTTTTATCTTGTTGAAAGAGACTTAAAAGCTTTCGCATCTCTAACTATGGCATTGTCACTTGATATAGCCCATAATTTTAAAGAATGCACTTCTACTAAGCAACTTTGGGAGTCTTTGGATCAGGCCTTTGAAGGGAATGATGATATGAAGGCAAGTAGGAAGGAAATGATTTTACAGCAGTTTAACATGTTTAATCCTGTTTTGGGTGATACACTTGAAGCGCAATTACAGAGGTTTACAAAACTGGTTTCACAGATGAGGGGTGATCAGATTGTAATTAGTGATGGTGATCTTTCTCACACCCCCAATTTCAACTAACGGAGTATTACCGTTTTGGGAAGTGACAAACCAGGATCTCAGACACTAGTTACATTGAACGACTCAACATGGGACTCAAAATGAAAATATCTTTTAAATCAGAGTATCAATGCGGAAGCGTAAAGAAAGTAAATGCGCAAAATACACGCGCCCAAAACCAAAGTCCAAAAGTCTCAAAAGTTCAAACCAAAACAAAGTACTATAAAATAATTCAACCAAACATAAATAGACACAAAGCAAAGTAGTTGAATCCCATGCATGCCCTAACGTGCACCTGTGTCTTAGCTTAGCGTCCTGAGAAAACATGTAAGAAAAAGTGTCAACACAAGGTTGGTAGGTTTCAAATAAATAAGTAAGCGTTACCAGATTTATGATCATTCAATATGTATCTATAGGTAGCTAACCTATGTTCATGTTTTAGCTCAAGTGCTCGCAACCGAAACTGACTGTTTGTTTATTGCCTCCTGCCAGATCTATCAATACTGGCCATGTGAGTAGGCTAACATTTCACCCGTTCGATATCCAATCGAGTTAGTGCGACTAACGCGTGTGGGATTTGTCAAACCCAGTAGTACTACTAAACATTACCTCGCTAAGATCCATATTAACGGTTTGAGATAAGATGAGGACTTTCTGTGATAGCATGTTACACTTAGCTTTAACATTGATAGCATATGAAATACAAAATCTCAAAATCAGTTTAAGCATGTTTTCTCCCCCAAGTTAAAACAGTAAAAAGGGGCCGTGAAAACTCACCTACTTGGCGTTGAAGGTAGTTTCACACTAGAAGTAAATTGGAACCACGAGTGTAAGTCTCAAAAGACTTACGAATGTCCTAAAATTATAAACATATAAATTAGGAACGATAATGGGAATTGTGACAGTGACACGGAAAGAGAAACTTCCTAAGGAAACGTTCTAATATTCAAAAGTAAACGAACGTGTCCACGGGGTAGAAATTCGTTAATTTATAATTAAGATATGTATATACGTTGCGCGACGAATGACAAAAATAATAATAAATATAATCGAGTGTTTTGTCATTCCCAAAAATTAGAAAAATAATATAATTTAATATATTATTTTTAGATTCGAAAGAATATTTTATTTACTCATTCGTGGTGCAAAATAATAAATATATTATTTTTATTAACATAATAAATACGGGTAAATAATATAACTCATTATATTATTATTTAGTTTCAAACGTTATACGAGGTTGTAAAACGATACGGAATAATATATATATATATTATTTAATAATACGAGTCACAGTTTGAAAATAATATAAATGTATTATTTTATACGAATTTGTGGCTTAAAATAATATAAACATATTATTTTTACTTGAGGATAATAACAATAAATTATTTATAAAGTGGGTATAATATATAAAAATATGTTAATAATTCAAACCCGAGCCTACGGGTTGTTTTTCGTGCTAAAACACATTTGTATAATATTATAATATTATAGAGTTTGATTTTTATTAATTAAATATTAACAGAAAAATGTTTTAAAATAATTGTGGGAGCCCGGACACGAACCCGGGTCTCTCCCACACACACACACTGCCTTAACCAATCCGCCAGCTAGGGTCATCGCAACAAGTCCCGACTCCATATGGTTTTAATCAGTAACTCTGGGGTGTTCTTCCCCTTTACGTAAACCCGAACCAAAAATCCCTCCCAACCTTTGAATTCGGACGCGATCATTCAAGGAGCCAAAGGGCTTTGGTTCATCAGTGGTATGCGAACCTGTTGATTGTTTTAATTTGAAAAGTATCAAGTTTTCAATCGTTTAAATACAGGGATAGAGGCCGAAACCCTAGATCAAGAACAAGGGATCGATTCGATAAAACCTGATGTTAAAAGTTGTTTGAATCATAGGGTTTTCACTGATTAAAGCATTGCGAATCTATTGGTGTTGTTTAATTTCATATAAAACAAGTTTAGATAGGAATTCGATTAAACAGGGATGTATATGAACCCTAGATTCGATCCAGTTTCAATTTGATGATATAAATCTTGGATTTCATAGGGCTTTTACTGGGTAGGTGAAGGCGAAGCTAACTACACCCATTGATTGAATTGAGGTAAAGTCTAGACCCGATTTCGATTAAACCATAATTGGGATGAACCCTAGAATTTGTTTGCGGTTAATTCGGTGTTGTAAGCCCCGATTAGTAGAGGGCTTTCAATCAACAGATAAAGACGAGTGTGAGGGAGGTTTCAATTACATGATTGGGTATCGAATTGATGGTTTCCGACTGGAATAGGCTCTGACTATGGAAAGCTTGATCTTTGGCTACTTTGAATCCCTCTCCGATGGAGTTGAATATTGAAACAAGTTCAGTGAGTCTCGGTTTAGTTGTACAGCCGATCAATTCGTGAACTGATATACGAATTCGATGAATTTGATTGATAAGTGCAAAGGTGTCGTCGGTTATGGGTTTAGTGTTCATTATTTGAGTTTAATCCGAATTAATGTCCGCGTTTAATGTGTTAATGATGATTGTATATGGTTTAATCGTGAGGAACGGTTACAAACTCGACAGAGATCGATCATGGGCGCTTGAATTTGGTTAAAACCATGCGTTTGACTTTTAAAGTCAACCAAAATCAGGAATGAGTTATTTACAGATTTAGTCCCTGTGGTTTCATGTTCTTAAGTTCGGAATTAGGCAGAATTGGTCCTTGTAGTTTGAATTTGGTTATCTATATGGTTAGTTTGACTATCAAAAGTCAATAGGACTTAGATCTTTTGATTTTGACTTTACCAAGTCAAATAGAATTGAGTTTACGCTAATTACACAATTAGTCCTTGTAATTAGGGTTTGAAAAATAACAGAAGTAGTCCGGATTGTCACAACCCTGGGGTTTGAATTAAGTTAATTAAGTTAACTTTAACTGGATTAGGTTAACGAAACTTAACGGAATAGTTAACGGGATTAACTGAAAAGTCCGGATTGTCACATCATCCCCTAGTTGAAAGAATTTTCGTCCCGAAAATTAAAATAAAAAAAATTTCTGGCGTGTCACATCATCCCCTAGTTGAAAGAATTTTTGTCCCGAAAATTAAATAGTACCTTAAGAATTTGACGCGGATTGCTTGAACAGATTAGGATATTTGCGCATCATCTGATCCTCGCGCTCCCACGTGAATTCCGGTCCGCGTTTCGAGTTCCAACGAACCCTGACAATAGGGATCTTACTGTGCTTTAACGTTTTAACTTCCCTATCCATAATTTCCACAGGTTCTTCGATGAGGCGTAACTGTTCATCAACGTGTAGTTCCTCAAGGGGAACTGCGAGTGATTCGTCTGCTAGGCATTTCTTTAAATTTGAGACGTGAAAGACGTTGTGCACACCACTAAGTCTTTCAGGTAAGTCAAGTTGATACGCTACTGGTCCGATTCTCTTTAATATTTTGAAAGGTCCAACATACCGAGGATTCAGTTTACCTCATTTCCCGAAACGAATGACACCTTTCCAAGGTGAGACTTTGAGTAAGACCATGTCACCTACTTGAAACTCTAAAGGTTTACGGCGTTTGTCGGCGTAGCTCTTTTGACGATCACGAGCTGCCGCCATACGGTTTCTAATTTAGACGATCTTTTCGGAAGTTTTAAATATAAGTTCAGGACCTGTGAGTTGGCTATCTCCAACCTCAGTCCAACAAATGGGTGAACGGCATTTCCGTCCATAAAGTGCTTCAAATGGAGCTGCCTTGATGCTAGTGTGATAGCTGTTGTTGTAGGAGAACTCCACCAACGGTAGGTGAGACTCCCAAGTGTTACCGAAATCAATCACAGAAGCTCGTAGCATGTCCTCCAGAGTTTGGATAGTACGTTCAGTTTGACCATCAGTTTGAGGATGGTATGCTGTGCTCAAATCTAGACGTGTGCCTAAGGCCTTATGTAATGACTGCCAGAAACGAGAAGTGAATCGTGCATCACGATCCGAAATAATAGAGATTGGCACTCCGTGCTGAGAGACTACTTCTTTCAAGTATATTCGAGTGAGTTTATCCATTTTGTCGATTTCTTTGATTGCTAGAAAGTGAGCAGATTTTGTTAGTTGATCAACAATTACCCATATAATATCACATCCGGTAGGGGTTCGGGGTAATTTGGTGATGAAGTCCATAGATATTTGTTCCCATTTCCACATGGGAATTTCTGGTTGTTGTAGGAGACCGGATGGTTTTTGATATTCAACTTTGACCTTCGCGCAGGTCAGACACTTACTAACATAGGTGGCTATATCGGCCTTCATCTTCGGCCACCAATATAGTACTTTTAGATCATGGTACATTTTATCGGAACCCGGATGAATGGAGTAACGAGATTTATGAGCTTCATCCATGACTAGTTCCCTTAAATTTCCGAACACCGGAATCCATATTCGTTCGACAAAGTAACGAATTCCGTCAGATTTTACTTCAAGTTGTGCTTCCATGCCGCGAGTACCTTCTAACGGTAGGTTATCTTCTTTCAAGGCTTCAAGTTGGGCACTACGGATTCTGTCAGGCAATCCAGGGTGAATAGTAAGTTGTAATGCTCGAACTCGTTTGGGTTTCGTTTCCTTTCGGCTTAGTGCATCAGCCACAACGTTAGCTTTACCCGGATGATACCGGATCGCACAGTCGTAATCATTTAAAAGTTCAACCCAACGGCGTTGTCGCATTTTCAACTCCTTCTGCTCGAAAATATGCTGAAGACTCTTGTGATCGGTATAGATGGTGCATTTGGTACCATACAAGTAATGTCTCCATATCTTAAGTGCGAAGATGACGGCTCCCAACTCTAAGTCATGAGTGGTGTAGTTTTTCTCGTGAACCTTTAATTAACGTGACGCGTATGCGATTACCTTTTCGCGTTGCATTAAGACACAACCCAGACCTTGAATAGAGGCATCACAATACACTACAAAATCATCGGTTCCTTCCGGAAGAGCTAAAATAGGTGCACTGCAAAGTTTCTATTTGAGGTGCTGGAAAGCTGATTCTTGGTTATCGCCCCAATTATAGGCATTTCCTTTTTGAGTTAGGGCGGTGAGAGGTTGTACAATCTTTGAAAACCCTTAGATAAAACGACGGTAATAACCGGCCAATCCCAGAAATTGCCGCACCTCAGTCGGAGTCGTCGGTGCTGCCCAATTCTTGATGGCTTCTATTTTGGACGGGTCGACATGTATCCCTTTTTCATTTACCACATGCCCTAGAAACTGAACTTCCTGGATCCAAAATTCACACTTAGAAAACTTAGCATACAGTTGTTCTCGCTTAAGTAGTTCTAAAATTAGGCGTAGATGCTCCTCATGTTCCTCCTTGTTCTTGGAATAGATGAGGATGTCGTCGATGAAAACGATAACGAACTGGTCAAGGTAAGGCTTACACACACGGTTCATGAGATCCATGAATACCGCAGGTGCGTTGGTTAACCCGAAAGGCATGACCATAAATTCGTAATGGCCGTACCTTGTCCTGAAAGCAGTCTTAGAGATATCCTCATCTCGGACTCTCAGCTGATGATAACCAGATCTAAGGTCTATTTTGGAATATAAACTTGATCCTTGGAGTTGATCAAAAAGGTCATCAATACGAGGTAAAGGGTAGCGGTTCTTGATTGTGACTTTATTCAACTCCCGGTAATCAATACACATACAGAACGTACCGTTCTTCTTCTTGACAAATAATACCGGAGCCCCACGGTGATGAACTAGGTCGGATGAAACCTTTATCCAATAAGTCTTGCAATTGAGTGGACAGTTCCTGCAATTCACTGGGTGCCAATCTGTAAGGTGCCCGAGCAATCGGTGATGCTCCGGGTGCGAGGTCAATTTGGAACTCAACCTGACGGTGTGGTGGCAAACCGGGCAGATCCTCGGGAAATACTTCCAAAAATTCACGCACAATGGGAATATCTTCGATCTTCTTCTCTTCTGACGGCTGTTCAGCAACGAGGGCCAAAATAGCCGCATGCCCCTTTCGAAGACATTTTTGTGCTTTCATGAAGGATATAATGCCCATGACAGCACCAAATCTTTCGCCTTGGATGGAAAGGGTTTCTCCATTCGAGAGAGGTACACGTACAATCTTCTCACGACAGATGATTTCGGCTTGGTTTTTAGATAGCCAATCCATGCCAACAATTATATCAAAACTACCAAGTTTGACCGGCATAAGGTCGATATCAAATGTATAAGTTTACATCCTTTAAGTATGTGAGTTGCCTCAATTATTTGACCGTCAGCTATCTCTATTATATACTTATCTTCTAATAGAGATGATGTTCCTTTTATCATATTACTAAATTTCTTAGATATAAAACTTCTATCAGCACCGGTGTCAAAAAGGACAGAAGCAAATAAATTATTTACGAGGAACTTACCGGTAACCACATTATGGTCGTAACGGGCTTCTCCAGATCCTAGTACGAAGGCTCGTCCCTTCGCACCGTTTCCTCCCACATTGCCATTATTACTACCATTACCATTGTTATTGTGGTTAGGGTTGTGATTTCAATTACCCCCTTTCTTCAACTGAGGACAGTTCTTCCGAATATGCCCTTCCTTTCCACACTCAAAGCAAGCCCTAGTAGACCCCGGTTGTTGAAAGGGTTGTTTAGTTTGTAATTCACCCCTGCAGTCCTTAGCAGCATGGCCTATTTTACCGCACCTCTGGCAACGATTGCAGAACCCAAAGTGGTGCAAGTTACACTTGTTACACTTCGGGGACTTCCTCGTATAACCACCTTGGTTTTGGCCAGAAGAGGTCGACTGATTGAAGTTCTTGGTAGGCTCAAACCTACGATGTTGCTGTTGTTGCGATGGGTTAAACTGGGGCTGGTTGGGTTGAGGTCCTTTGGAGTGGGAGTTAGAGTGGTTATGGGTGTTGGAATGGTGATCGAACTTGTGTTTGTGGCTGTCGGTGGGTTTAGCAACTGAACCTCTTGGAGGTAAAGTTCCTTGCGTCACCGCCTGATCGGTCAATTTGTGAGCAAGTCTGATGGTGTGTTGGATGGTGGTAGGGTTGGATGAGGTCACCATGCTTTGAATCTGAGGTAACAAACCTCCAATGTATAGTTCAATCCGTTTGTAATCCGGAGTCACCATATGTGGGCACATGGTGGCAAGTTCGTGCGAACGGGTGGTGTAGAGTTCAATTTCCGAACCCTCCATCTTAAGGTTCTAGAACTCTCCCTCTAGCTTTTGAATTTCATCCCGTGGGCAGTATTCTTCCTTCATCATTGTTTTAAATTCCTCCCACGGGAGTCCATTTGCCATTGCCAGTCCCAACATTTGAACTTGGGCATTCCACCATGTTAGGGCCGGGCCTTCTAAAGTTCCAGCAGCAAATTTCACTTGGTTAGCCACGGGGCAGTTGCACATGGCTATTACTGATTCAACCTTCTCAAACCAGCGAAGTAATCCAACGGCTCCTTCAGCTCCACTAAAGGTGTGGGGCTTACAGTCCATGAATGCCTTGAAAGTGCAGGCTGGCTGTTGATTTTGCTGGCCTGAATTTAGAAATACAAATTGAATTTGGAATTATAGAGTTTAGAAAGATGTTCTTAGGAGAAGGATTGACACTATTAGTCAATAGTTAAAGCATTTACCTGCAGCATTCTGTGCTGCTAGGGCCTCTGCCACACTATTATTTATCAAAGCTGCTAGCTCCGCTGCCGTCATGTTAATGGTACCATGACCACCGACACGGCCTCCTCGTCCTCTCCCAGACATGATTCTTCACAATCACAATTGAAAAGTAATGAGAAATATATCGCATATTAAACATTATTCAGGTACAAGTAAGAGATACAACATCTAATATTTTGAAAATTAAATAAATTGTAAGGCTACAAAATAAATAACTCAAATATTAAACTTCTCATGCTTTTATTGGATGGGAACAACCTTACCCATCTAGGTTTGAAAAGAGAAATAACATAAGCAAAAACAAACATGAAAAGGAAGATAGATTAGGAAGATCCACAAACATCCTCGTCATCAGAAGAGACGTATGACTGAGTATCATCGATCTCCACTGGCTCTTCCTCAGCTGGCTCCCCCTCTAAGGGCTCCTCCTCGAAGGGCTCCTCTTCAAAGGGCTCCTCCTCAAAGGGTTCCTCCTCATCGTCAGATACTGGAATGTCTTCCGGGAATAGGGCCGCTTGCAGTTGGGCTTCTAAGTGAGTCACCCTCTCTTGAAGGCCTTCAGCAGTGTGGTTTGCCACATGTAATTGAGCTTCTATAGTAGCTAATCTCTCCAGAACTCCTTCCATATCATCATCCATAGTGTCAGCCCTCGTCTCTAGATGTGTCACACGATCCACTAAAAGGTTGTGGACATGGTCCGTTGCAGCTAGTTCGGTAGTCAATTATTCTATTCCTACCTTATTCTTCTCTACTTGGGGTCCATTCTCCAGAAGTTTAGGTATCTCCTCGGTGGCATCTTATACAAAACTCAACTCCTTCAACATATAAGATACGAATGCTGCGAAGGCTTGTTCCATGGTGCATGGTAAGCTAGGTAGTGTAGATGATGAAGATGCGGATCCAAAGTACGGTGATGGAACATCTTCCATTTCGATCCACCTTTGGATCATATGTGGGTATATATCCCAATTGAGAGCATAATCCAATGCTCGTGCGTTGCTCGGTTCACCTTGGTCAATTGAGGTAGTCCGGCGCCTTTTGGGCTCCGGGGATGAGAGTACAGGTGCCTTATGCCCTGATGCGTTAGGTGATGGAGGTGGGATTGACGACATGATCCAGCAACATTATGTATAAGTACCAAACATCCAAATGACATGTAACTAATGTGTGAGGCTATAGTCTAGTATGCAATCCTAGTTCTCTATAACCAATGGCTCTGATACCAATGTGTCACACCACCAATTTCAACTAACGGAGTATTACCGTTTTGGGAAGTGACAAACCAGGATCTCAGACACTAGTTACATTGAACGACTCTACATGGGACTCAAAATGAAAATATCTTTTAAATCAGAGTATCAATGCGGAAGCGTAAAGAAAGTAAATGCGCAAAATACACGCGCCCAAAACCAAAGTCCAAAAGTCTCAAAAGTCCAAACCAAAACAAAGTACAATAAAATAATTAAACCAAACATAAATAGACACAAAGCAAAGCAGTTGAATCCCATTCATGCCCTAACGTGCACCTGTGTCTTAGCTTAGCGTCCTGAGAAAAATGTAAGAAAAAGTGTCAACACAAGGTTGGTGAGTTCACAGGTTTCAAATAAATAAGTAAGCGTTACCAGATTTATGATCATTCAATATGTATCTATAGGTAGCTAACCTATGTTCATGTTTTAGCTCAAGTGCTCGCAACCGAAACTGACTATTTGTTTATTGCCTCCTGCCAGATCTATCAATACTGGCCATGTGAGTTGGCTAACATTTCACTCGTTCGATATCCAATCGAGTTAGCGCGACTAACGCGGGTGGGATTTGTCAAACCCAGTAGTACTACTAAACATTACCTCACTAAGATCCATATTAACGGTTCGAGATAAGATGAGGACTTTCTGTGATAGCATGTTACACTTAACTTTAACATTGATAGCATATGAAATACAAAATCTCAAAATCAGTTTAAGCATGTTTTTTCCCCCAAGTTAAAACAGTAAAAAGGGGCCGTGAAAACTCACCTGCTTGGTGTTGAAGGTAGTTTCACACTAGAAGTAAATTGGAACCATGAGTGTAAGTCTCAAAAGACTTACGAATGTCCTAAAATTATAAACATATAAATTAGGAACGATAATGGGAATTGTGACAGTGACACGGAAAGAGAAACGTCCTAAGGAAACGTTCTAATATTCAAAAGTAAACGAACGTGTCCACGGGGTAGAAATTCCTTAATTTATAATTAAGATATGTATATACGTTGCACGACGAATGACAAAAATAATAATAAATATAATCGAGTGTTTTGTCATTCCCAAAAATTAGAAAAATAATATAATTTAATATATTATTTTTAGATTCGAAAGAATATTTTATTTACTCATTCGTGGTACAAAATAATAAATTTATTATTTTTATTAACGTAACAAATACGGGTAAATAATATAACTCATTATATTATTATTTAGTTTCAAACGTTATACGAGGTTGTAAAACGATACGAAATAATATATATATATATATATATATATATATATATATATATATATATATATATATATTATTTAATAATACGAGTCACGGTTTGAAAATAATATAAACGTATTATTTTATACGAATTTGTGGCTTAAAATAGTATAAACATATTATTTTTACTTGAAAATAATAACAATAAATTATTTATAAAGTGCGTATAATATATAAAAATATGTTAATAATTCAGATCCGAGCCTACGGGTTGTTTTCCGGGCTAAAACACATTTGTATAATATTATAATATTATAGAGTTTGATTTTTATTAATTAAATATTAACAGAAAAATGTTTAAAAATAATTGTGGGAGCCCGGACTCGAACCCGGGTCTCTCCCACACACACACTGCCTTAACCAATCCGCCCGCTAGGGTCATCGCAACAAGTCCCGACTCCATATGGTTTTAATCAGTAACTTTGGGGTGTTCTTCCCCTTTACGCAAACCCGAACCAAAAATCCCTCCCCAACCTCTGAATTCGGACGCAAATCGTCCAAGGAGCCATAGGGCTTTGGTTCATCAGTGGTATGTGAACCTGTTGTTTGTTTTAATTAAAAAGTATCAAGTTTTCAATCATTTAATTGCAGGGATAGAGGCCGAAACCCTAGATCAAGAACAAGGGATCGATTCGATAAAACCTGATGTTAAAAGTTGTTTGAATCATAGGGTTTTCACTGATTAAAGCATTACGAATCTATTGGTGTTGTTTAATTTCATTTAAAACAAGTTTAGATAGGAATTCGATTAAACAGGGATGTATATGAACCCTAGATTCGATCCAGTTTCAATTTGATGATATAAATCTTGGATTTCATAAGGCTTTTACTAGGTAGGTGAAGGCGAAGCTAACTACACCCATTGATTGAATTGAGGTCAAGTCTAGACCCAATTTTGATTAAACCATAATTGGGATGAACCCTAGAATTTGTTTGCGGTTAATTCGGTGTTGTAAGCCCCGATTAGTAGAGGGCTTTCGATCAACAGATAAAGACGAGTGTGAGGGAGGTTTCAATTACCTGATTGGGTATCGAATTGATGGTTTCCGACTGGAATAGGCTCCGACTATGGAAAGCTTGATCTCCGGCTACTTTGAATCCCTCTCCGATGGAGTTGAATATTGAAACAAGTTCAGTGAGTCACGGTTTAGGTGTGCAGCCGATCAATTCATGAACTGATATACGAATTCGATGAATTTGATTGATAAGTGCAAAGGTGTCGACGGTTATGGGTTTAGTGTTCATTATTTGAGTTTAATCCGAATTAATGTCCGCGTTTAATGTGTTAATGATGATTGTAAATGGTTTAATCGTGAGGAACGGTTACAAACTCGATAGAGATCGATCATGGGCGCTTGAATTTGGTTAAAACCATGTGTTTGACTTTTAAAGTCAACCGAAATCAGGAATGAGTTATTTACAGATTTAGTCCATGTGGTTTCATGTTCTTAAGTTCGGAATTAGGCAGAATTGGTCCTTGTAGTTTGAATTTGGTTATCTATATGGTTAGTTTGACTATCAAAAGTCAATAGGACTTAGATCTTTTGATTTTGACTTTACCAAGTCAAATAGAATTGAGTTTAGGCTAATTACACAAGTAGTACTTGTAATTAGGGTTTGAAAAATGACAGAAGTAGTCCGGATTGTCACAACCCTGGGGTTTGAATTAAGTTAATTAAGTTAACTTTAACTGGATTAGGTTAACGGAGTTATGTTTTTAATAGGAAACTTAACGGAATAGTTAACGGGATTAACTGAAAAGTCCGGATTGTCACAATCTTAATAGGAAGTTGTTAAATGGTTTACCACAAAGCAGGGATTGGAATGTTTCTTTGTTGAAACGAACCAAAGATTTGAATAAGATCACTCTGAATGATTTGATTTCTATTATCAAGTCATATGATCTTGATGACCAGTAGAGGAAAGTGAATCATGTGAATACGATAAACTCTACAGGTGTACAAAGTTGCAATAGTGCTTTTCTTTGTAGCGTCTCACAGGGAGGTTCTGATCTGGAGATGTGACTCCTGGTGTTGCTGCTACAGCTAAGACAGCTAAGACATCTGCTCCTGAGCAGCAAGCTTATCCTGTTCAACAAGCTAAGCTAATTGAACTGAACACTTCTCTATGCACCGGAATCATGAACTGTTATGCATCTTTTATCTCAGGAAACTTATCACCTTTAGAGGGTCTTACTGCTGAACTCAATCAAATTTATCTAGAGAATGTGGAGGAACTGGATATATATTGGAAACTAGCAATGGTAGTATTTAGGGCTAAGAACTTCATCAACAAGACTGGAAAGTTCAGATGGAGTAAAGACATACGGAAAAAGATAGGTTTCAACAAGTCAAATCTTCACTGCAACAATTGTCATGAACCTGTTCACTTTGCCAGGGAATGTACTAAACCAAAGGAACAAAGAGGAGGTGAAGCTGGATCATCTTCTGGTGGGAACAATACTGCTAACCCCAAGGCGTTAATCAATCAGCAAACTGGATGATATGACTGGGGAGATCAAATCAAGTTCTCAATATGAATCATGCATTTATGACAAACATTACTTGAGAGTCTTCCGTCACCTCATCTTCTGCTACTCCACCAGAGGTAACTACAAACGTATGTTCTCAATCATGCATTGATAAAGTAGAACTTTACGGAAAACATAATCCTGATCAGATTTTTGAGATGGAAAATTTAAAATATCATAAAAAGAAATTTCTTAAAACTAAAAAGGATTATAAAGAGGCAGTAGATGTTAGTAAAAAGGATATTTCATTACTCAAATCTCAAATCAGCAATAAATGTTGTTTTCTTACTGATGTTAAGCTAGAAATTGTCAGATTGACCATTGAATTGGAAAAGGCAAAATCAAATTTTGCTGAGGCCAAATTTAAAGTAGATTTTTTTTGTCAATCAAGTAAAGTAGTTGAAATACTTGAAACTCAACTACACAAACCTGGTAATGGGAGCAAGGGTCTTGGGTATAATAACGTGTAGATATAAAGACTGATGGCTACAAAATTCTCTAAGTAGAACTGCTGCGGACTCCAGAATTTTGCTGCTGACCAACAAGTTACTGCGGATAAGCTTGTTTGCTACAGATAGTTGTTATCCTGCTGATAAAGAACTCTGTTGCGGACAACCTTATCTGCTGAATACCAGAGTTGCTACTGATAGGCTTCTCAGCAGCATCAAACACTTGATGCTGCTGATAGGCAAATCATCAGCAGCTTTGGATTGTTGAGTCTTGATGTGGATCACCAACTTTGCTACTGATAGCCATATCTGCTGAATATCAATCGTTGCTGCTGATTGGCATATCAAAAGCATCACTTTTACTACTGAAAACTTTCTGCTACAACTCTGACACATCCCATGTAGAAAGAATGTTACTGGTGCAGACAATAAAAGACAACAACGCTCTCCTTCCAAGTATCCAAGAAATGATGCCTTAGAAGACGTTTGATTAAAGTTAACTTTTGTAGTCTAAACTTGTAGTATAGCTTCTAGTATACAAGATCAACGACTTGTGTTTGATCTGATCCTTAGAATCAAGGGTCTGTCTTGATTCTAAGTTACTATATAAGTATTGTATCTATTCATTGTACAAGTGTGCTTTTCTTAGAGTTTTCTCTGTAATATTGTAACCATTGAAGCTTAATACAATTTGCATTTATAAGTGCTCTTTGTGTTACTTGTTTACATTGCATAGTTGTGATTGTTTCCGCCAATCTCAACTAGAATAAAACCATCTTGTATTCACCAATCCTACATAACGTGCCTCCTCATTTTAACGGAAATTGTACCACTGTTGAGGAACAAGTTAAGGAGTTTTTCATGTTTACTCCGGGTAGCAAATCATGTGATGATGACTCACAATCATCATCCCCAACCTCTAAATGTGTGAACAATTCTAATTCTTCTACCTCATGTGCAGAACAAATAGAAACACAGGATTGGTCAAGTGAGGATGATGAAGATGATAAGTCACAAGTTTGCGTCCTTAAGTTATATCATAAAAAAGTTGAAAACAATGTTTCTGTTACTTCTGTTTTGAAAAACTCTAAGTCTTATGTTCGTGATTTGGATTGGTTTAAATATTTCTAGTTCTAAATCTACTTGTTCTAAAAATGCTCATATTCACAAAAATACTGTGTTTGTTAAACATTTAGTAAACAGAAACACTAAGAAGCATGTCTTCTAGAAACCCAAACTTGTGACTAAGCAAAAAGTCAACGGTCAAACCTCAAATGCTTTACCTAAGCATTTCACAAAGGATCAATTTTATGCAAAATATGATCATCACCATTTGAGGTTTGAGCAGAGACATGCTCATCAGCAGCCAAAACCAAATAGGTTTACATGCAGAATGATTCATACTATCACAAGTCATACAAGTTTGGACCTGCACCTTATCTCAAGAAACAGTCTTGTTATACCTGTGGAAAGCCTGGACATCAAGCAAAACATTGTGTTCATCACCCTTATGTTCCATATTATGCTCAGAATCATAAGGTGTCACATAGGCCGATGGATTCTAAGCTAGTGAAGACTGCCAAGTCTGAGGCAATGAAGAATCACTCATACTATAACAAACCTTCTGATGGAGATTTGAATGTAGCCAAGCGAAACAGACAGGCTTATTTCGAAAGGCAAAAGAAAAATAATCTCAAACAAAATGATAAGATTAAAACTAAGCCGAGTAAAGAAATTAAAACATATGTTGGTGGAGATTTGAATGTAGCCAAGCGAAACATGTCACACCCCCAAATTTATTTACTTAATAAATAAATACAGGTTGCAACGATTGATTCATTACACGATAGCGGAAGCTGTAATGGTGATTTCTAAGACTTGATTACATATAAGATTACTAAAACTAAATAAATACAATGATCTAAGTCCTGCTAGTTCAATGGTCGACTTGAGACTTGATAATCTATGCCTGTCCGGTTACTAGGACTTGTTCCAACATAGCTAGCCTATTCCAGCCGCTCCATGGCTAAAGGTTACCTGAGAAACATACTTGAAAGTGTCAACACAAAGGTTGGTGAGTTCACAGAGTTTGTTAATTTAGTACAGTTAGTTTTCCCCGAAAAACTAGACGTGACTTAACCGTCATAAAATAAGTAGTTTTCCTTTGAAAACATGCCCATGACTTTACCCGTCATAAAATAAGTAGTTTTCCTTTGAAAACATATACATGACTTAACCGTCATCAAATAAGTCGTTTTCCTTTGAAAACATGTCCATGACTTTACCGTCATAAAATAAGTAGTTTTCCTTTGAAAACATGCCCATGACTTAACCGTCATAAATTAGTAGTTTTCCTTTGAAAACATATACATGACTTAACCGTCATCAAATAAGTCGTTTTCCCAATCAAATAGTTCATGTAAATCCAATTGTTCGCAAATTGTTCCAAGTATATATATGATAAACAGAACAAGTAATGTTGACCCATTTGTAAACTAGCTAGGAATACAAAGAATATGTTCATACATGAGGCGTAACCAAACCATGACAATTGTTCTTTCGTCCCTCATTTTCGTTATCAGATGCTATGCGGCCATAAATCCTCTAGATTGTGGTTAGTGCGACTAACTATGACCGGGGGACGTCACTCCTTATAGTACTATTCATAGGACCCTAGGCTACAGTTAATGGTTACTAAATTGTTCCAAGGGACTTTACGAGCTCTATAATTGTTCATACTCATGCAAACATACAGGTCGGGTCTTGTTCTCTTGTTACCATATGAAAATGTTTGTAAATGTGTTTCCTGTTTTCTCAAATGTATCAAACATATATTTTTCATGCTTTCATATATTGTAAATAATTGTGTCACAAAAGTTAAACCAAAATGATCATGTTGTCAAACATGTAAGCAAATATGTTTCATATTTTCAAATATGTTATGTAAGTATGTTTCTCCCCCGATGTTTATAAAACATTAAAAGGCTTAAAGAGGGGCCGTGAACTCACCTGATGAGCAAACAATGAAGCAAAGCAAAATAAATAGTAACTAGCAAAGTCCGTGAATACGTGAGCCAACCTAACCGTGCCCTATGGTAAAATAAGACACTTTAAGGTCTAAACAATGTTTCTAAGGTTTAAGTTGATCGTGTATACGATTCACCCAATTAGACTCGACACGAATACTAGTTTATATTTCCGACAGTTTTGACATGACGACCGTCAGTGACGAGTTGTGACAATCATATACATATATATATACTTATATAAATAAGTTATGTATCTCAAGACGTGTCTTTACATTTACACAACCACCTCATGGTTGGGGTTAAAAACAATATATAGTATGGAAGGTAAAACGTTTACATTAAAATAGCCTTTAGTAATGTATTCGGGTTTTTACGTCAACTTGTGTCATGTTTTTAGTCAATTTATCGAACTCAATAATTTATGAAACTTTTACCACAGTCAACTAAGTGTATTGACTCCATAGAAATGTATTGATCATAATTTATAACGGGGCTTAAGGGTTTCAAACAAAAATTGTAACACAAATAGGTTAACAGCTTCGGTTTTGTCAGATAGCACTCGGAAATCTTGACGGTTGGGGGTCAAAATGTTAGTTTTCTGATAATAGGACATATGGGTTGTATTGCCAACACAAAATACTAGTTTTAGAAAAAAAGAATCAAGTCATTTGAACCATTTTTGAGTGAGTTATGACCCCATGAAGTCGACCTTAGAATTCTGTCCAAAAAACTCAGATTGTACCCATTTTCTTATATCGACCTTTTAGGGTATCAAAACTCCACCAAAAATCACGAAATCACTTGTGATGGATAGATGACTCTTTAAACTAAATTTTAGACTCAAGAAACGTCCAATTTGGTTTAGTTTTGATTAATATACGACCCTCCAAAGTTGGCTAAAAATTCTGCCAGCACGTTTTTGTTTTGAATGGTGACCTTTCTTTTAAAATAAACACTACTTGGGTGAATCTCCTACACAAAACAACTAGTAGGATCAATAAAATCAAGACTTAGTATAAAGAGACTCACTTAAAGCAAGCAAGGAGAAGGACAGAATGTGTAGGAAGCTTGAACTCTTGAAATCACCCTTGAAACACCTACTCTAGCTCAATTTCTCTATGTTCTAGTTCTTGGTTATGAAAGATGCAAAATGTGTGTGTGTGTGTGTCGACATATCTAGGTGGAGAAAGAGAAAGAGAGTTTGAGTGTTGGTTCTACCAACATTCTTGCAAGTTATGGTTGAAAAGATGGGATTTGACACTTGCTTGAGTTTCTAGTTAAATGGGCATGGAGCTTATGACACAAGTGATGGAACCATGGAAGATTTTGTGGTGAAGGAGGGTGGCCCCACATTCTTGGCCAAAATTGGTCATGGGGGTGGGGGTTGGGCCTTGTTCCACTTGTTAGTTATATTCTAAGTATTAGTTAGATAGTTTTTTTTTAGGTAGTGTAAACTTGGTGGGTGATCCCGTGATCTAATACCCGGTGTAGGAACTTTTAGTGATTAAAACTTTATATCTATATACCTAGATATATATATGTATATACATATATATATATATATATATATATAATTATTAGATGAAACGAGGGTTGAGTATAGATCTCAACAAGTCATCATCATTAAGATTTGATGCTGGAGTGGAGTACAAGCAATGATATAATGATGGTGATGTGATCTTTATGTTGCTTGCATCTTTGGTCATAATTATTGTAGAACCAAAGACTGATTGCTACTAAATTATTCTAAGTACAAATGTTGCTGATAGGCTTATCAGCAGCATTCAACACATATTGCTGCTGATAGGCTTATCAGCAGCATTCAACACTTGTTGCTGCTGATAGGCTTATCAGCAGCGTTCAACACAAGTTGCTGCTGATAGGCTTATCTGCAGCATTATTCTCATTCTTGCTGCTGATAGCTATGTTCCTTGAAGATAAACCGTTGCAGCTGACTATCCATGCCAAGCGTCACTGACAACTTTCTGCAAAAGCAACTGACACACTCAAAGCAGAAGGAACCTCAATGGCACAACCAATAAAACCCAGCAATGCTCTTCTCCAGACATGCAAGCAATGATGCATAAAGAAGACGCTTCAATAAAGTTAGGTAGTTTAGCTTTAACATGTAAAATTAGTTTTTGTATAAAAGATCAACGGTCTGTGTTCGATCTGATGCTTAGAATCAAGGGTCTGTCTTGATTCTAAGTTAGTATAAATACTGTGTAAACACTTCACTGTAAGTGTGCTTCTTCACTGAGTTTTCATTTGTAATCGTTTATTCTCAAAGCTTAATACAACAGTGTTCTTATCAGTATTCTTTCTGTCTACTCGATTGTAATTGTGTAGTTGTTATTGTTTCCGCCAATCTCAACTAAGAACATAACCATCTTGTAATTTCACGATCCTACAAGTGGTATCAGAGCTTTGGCTCAGATTAAACAAACTAACACTTGTTTAATCACTTCTGGTTCTATTCTAAACTCTCTCTCTTTGATCAAGTCACCCAAAACCACGAAACAAAAATAGCACAAAGCAATGGTTTTGAAGACATCGGCAGCATCAACCGACCACCAAGGTTGGTATCTGGAGAAGACTACGACATGTGGAAAAATCGCATGGAAAGCTTCTTCTGTTATCAGGAGTACGGAATGTGGAAATCCATCAGGGATGGACCATACACTCCCATGGTGGCATCTGCTGACTCTGGAGGACCAACAGTTCCAAAGGATCCCTCCAAGTACTCAGAAGAGGATATCAAGAAAATGGAGGTGGACTTCAAGGCACTAGGAGCCATCCAAATGTGCCTTCCAAACGAAGTTTTTCATAACTTCAGAATTTACAAAACTGCTAAGGAGCTGTGGGAGGCCCTCGAGAAGATGTTTGCTGGATCTGAGGAAATTAAGGAAAACAGAAGAGACATCCTTAAGCAACAATACGAAAACTTCATCTGGAAGGAAGGTGAGTCTCTAACTGTTTTATATAACAGGTATACTTATCTTGTAGATGAGTTGCAGTGCTCAAAAGTGAAGTTGGAGAATGAAGACATTCTTAAAAAATTCATCAGATCTCTACCTAGTTGCTGGACACTCTACACAGTGTCCATCAGAAGAACTGAGAATCTAAAGACTCTTCAGATGACTGAGCTATTTGGTATGCTCAAAACCTATGAATTAGAAATGATTCAGGCCAAGGAAAGGAGCTCAAGCTACCAAACAGCCTCCACATCCAACACCACCTCATCTGCTTTTCACTCTGAGCACTTAGGCCCAAGTACTAGCAATTACTATCCTCCCATAGTCACACATCCTCAAACTCCCACCTCTAAAACAAACATATCACCATTTCTCCTTGAAGCTCCTTCTCAAGCCTCAACCACTGCTGCTTTTGTTTCTGAAAACTCAAGCAACATGTACTTTATCAAGGAGGATCTTGAGTGCTTCCATCCCGATGATCTAGAAGAAATGGACATACAGCACTCGTATGCCATGCTTTCCATAAGAGCAAAAAGGTTCTACTCTAGAACCGGATGACCCATTCCAAGCAACAGCTCTAACACCAGAGTTGGCTTGGATAAAAGCAAATTAAAATGTTACAACTCTAACCAACTGGGTCATTTTGCTAGAGAATGCAAGGTACCTAGGGCAAACCCAGCAGCTCACCAAGCCCAACCAAGACATCAACAGCAACAAGCTACTCCTCCAGCTCAAACTGTAGCTTGTACAGCTGTTGGAACATCTGACTTTGACTGGAGCTTCCAGTATGAAGATCTGCCTACTAACAACCAAGCTCTTATGGCAGACACAACTGAGATACCGCCTCAGGTATATGAACATCTATGTTCCCAAGCCTGTATTGATAAGGTTTTAGGCTACAGAAAGCATAATCAAAACCTAATAGATCAAAATGAAGAGTTTCATCAAATGAAATCTGAATTCAAAAGGGTCGAGGACAGTTACAAAGAAAAAATTAACTGCCTAAAGAAAGAGATTTCATCATTAAAACCTGAACAAACAAATCTTGAAACTCAGATTGATAATCTACTGGCCAGATTAAAAGCTACCAGAGCAGAATTGGCAGAACAAAATGTTCATGTCGACAAATATGAATTTGCATCCAAAAAGCTGCAAAGACTTTTGGATGCTCAAATTCATGATAAGGTAAAAACTGGTGTGGGGTATCATGCTGAACAATATCAAGCCGTTGCACCTCCTGCTAACTACGTGACCATTCATGAACCAAGCTTCAATCTGGCAAATCTTGATATGGCCAACAGAAATCTTGATCCTTCTAAGGATGAACTATTGGTACAAGAATGCACTACCTCATCAGAGTCTGATTCAACTTACTCAGACTCCACTAAAACAAGTGAAGCTTCATCTCCTCCTGCCCCTCAAGTCACTCTGACTAAAGATGAAGTCCATTCAGCACAAGTACCAGCCATTTCAGTACTAGTTCCTACACCATTCAAACAAATCAAAATTAGCTATCCTCCAGAATGTAGGAAGCTAAATACTGAAAAGGGCCAGTCCTCATCTTCAGTCTAGCCAAGGAAGCTGTTTAACATATGTCATGCGCCTGGAGAAAGGGTTCCATATGTTCAAAAAACATTAGAAGAAGCTACGTTTGAGCACAGCAAAGCTCACCCTTGGAATTTCAATAACCTTTTCAAAAGAAAGGATTATGTGCATCTTTCAAGGGATAAACTAGCAAAATCATGTTTTGTCTGTGAAAAATATAACCACACTGCAAGCACCTGCTTCTACTACCTTCAGCAGCAAAGAAACCTCAAGCAACATGCTTTTGAGAAGACAGAGAAGACCAAACAGGTAAGAAGATTTGAAGCTAAGACAACTCAATTCAGAAAATCTCTTTCTCCATCAAGGGAGCAGTTGTCAAAACCTAAACAATCTTGCATAATCTGTGGAGAATCAGACCACTTTGCTGCAAATTGTAAGTTTAATCCTTTCAATCAGATTCTTCTTCCAACACCGGTCATACAAAAGCCTATCAGTGAGGTGAAGAAGGATAGGCATACGTTGGTTCCTAAGCCATCAGCAGTCAAAATAACTGCTGCTGATCGAGTAAAGCCCAAGGAACAAAAGGGGAAGCCTTCAGCAGCAACAAAATCTGCAGCTGCTCAAGTAAAACGATCAGCAGCATCAAAATCTGCTGCTGATAAGCCAAATACAAAGTCTACTGCTGAAAAGGCAAAGAGAGCTGGAAGACCACCAACTCAACAATGGAAGGCAAAGAAACCACCAAGCATCATCATCGGTTCAGTTGAGTGCATCTATTCTTTAGTGTAAATATGCCTGTCTTTTGAAGTAAATAAAAGTTATAAGTCAGCAGCATTTTTGCCCCTCAGCTGCTGACATGTTTAATATTCAGCAGCAAAGGACTTGCCACTGACTACCTTAAGTTATCAGCAGGAACAAGTTTTTTGTGGATAGCTTTAAGGCCAACAGCAGTAACATCCCTGCTACAGATCATTGCATCTATCAGTAGCAATTAAGTGTGCTGCTGACAGACTTAACCTTCCGCAGCAACCAAAGTTGCTGCGGACAGGCTTACTCATCCACAGCAACCAAGTTTGCTGCTGATGGGTAAACTTAAGTCCAAAATTAACTTTTACCCGCTGTAAAAGAAAATAACGTCAGTCTTTACCATGACTGCCTCGGTGTATTACAGCTGTAACAATGAAAAGTAAATAAGGTTGTACTGTACAAGTCATTCTGCTTTTTCTCTCATCTGCCGCTATAAGAACAAATCAAATTTTCCTTACCACCTCTTCACTTTCAATTCAACCCTAACCAACTATCACTTTCACCCAAAGTCCCCACCACATTCAAAGCTCTCCATATTCTTCATACTCTCAAGTCTCCACCATATTCAAATCATCCCTCCAAAATCAAACGGCTATGGCAGATGTCGACAACCCAGATGACAAGTTTTCCACATACCATAACCTAACAGCATATCTTACCAAAGGAAAGAAATCCGATGGTTTTGACGATATGATCGATTTCTTATGTCGATCAAAGATCTACTTTGCCCTCACCACCAACCCTACTATATATATTCCCCATATGGAGGATTTCTAGAGAACCGCCGTCTACTCAATCGAACAGGGGATTCCACAAATCAAAGCCAATGTAGACGGCAAGAATATCACCATCTTGGAAGCTACACTCAAAAAACATCTTAAGCTTCAAGATGAGGGAGCAGCCATCTCATACTCGAAGGACGAATACATGAGGACCTTTGTCTCCATTGGATACACTGGAAATCAAACCGAGTATACGATCGAGAAGGCACCGATGGGCCCTCCATGGAAGTATCTTTGCCACACTCTTCTCCAATGCATATCTCAAAAGAGGAGTGGATGGCATCAGGTGAGCTCTGCACTGGCCTCCGCCTTCCATGGTATGGTCACTAACCAAGGCTTCAACTTTGCACATCTCATTTTTGAGGGTTTACGATACAACCTTCAAGAGGGTGCAAAGCAGCAATTTTTTATGTACCCAAGGTTCTTGCAGGAAGTTTTCAATCAAGAACTAAAAGAACTTTCAAAACCTGCAAGAGTCTACATCATGTTGGGTCATAAAAATAACATTTTTCAAAGCATGAGAACTGTTTCCAAAAAGTTCTCAAGGGTCAACGTTCCATTGTTATCTACAATGTTGAACGTACAAAGTACCCAGGGTGACAGCTCAGCAATCCCAGCTGATACTGATCCCACACCCTCCACCTCACATCCTGAACAACAGTCTGCATCCACCATTCGAACCCCTGTGCATACTACTGAGGATGCACAGGCACAAACATTACTTACACCTGTTTTGGATGTTATCGTTCAACCGGAACACAGGGCCCCCGTTGCAACGACATATACTAGAAGAAGGGGCAAGAGAACTCCTTCTTCTCTTGCCTCCAAGGCCCAAACCCAACCTAACAGCCCTCACTCAGAATCATAACATTCTGGTGAGAATATCACAAGGGAGAGCCACATTATTAGGGAGACTCCTTCGGATGCCTCTCTATTAGGATCAGGATCACCTCCCGGATCCGTAGAATAGCCCCCTGAGCCCTTCCTTTCACTTCTGAACTTAAGTGTTCAGGAACCTGATCAAGATGATGTACCTTCTCCAACTTCCACTATCTCGGAGGTACTGATTGATCTTGCTTCCAACACACCCAACCCAAGTTCATCTACCCTGAAGGTCCACTCTAGGAGCCATGAAAGAGTGGATGTGGAAGAGGCTGTCACTACTGCTGGTCCATCAAATGACCAGGAGGACAGTGACAACATTGTTAAGACCTCAACCACGGCAACTCATAGTGAGGATGTTTCCTTGGAAACTCCCTTCACTGAGAGGAATCCCAGGTTCCAAGAAACCATGGGTGATGGGGATGAAGAGGTTAGGCCTAAGGCCCCATCTGGGTCCAAGGATTCCACAACTGTGGATGAGGATAGACTGAAACTTCATAACTTGGAATTGATGGCCAGGGTAGCTATGCTAGAGGCAGAAGTGTCCAAACTAAGACACCAAGTCTCTATGCATGAAGCCCATCAATGCCCAACTTTAGCCACTCCCTCTTTTGTATCAGTAGGCACCCAAACTGATGCTTACCTGTCTACTAATGCAACCAAAAAGGGGGAGATGGTCTCTATGGAGGAAGACACAGACAGTCTTGACGACTGGATTCAAGAGCAGGTAGTACTTCAAAGCTCACTATTCAAGCCGACCTTTGTACAAGTTCATGACTTGCCAGTCTCAGATAACGAAGAAGAAGAGACATCTGAAGACTGGAAGTTGGTCGTCAGGGCTGTCGATGAAATGTTGAATGATGCTGAAGACACAAAACAAACAAATACACCATTCAGCATCCTTCCTGAAGCAGCAGCCATCATAAGTCAATCCATTACCCCCCAACTCTTTCAAACTACACAAAAGCTAGAATTTGACTCCATTCTAGCTTGGGGGTATGATGGATCAGCTGAGAGATTTTGGATTGGATGGGAGTTTAGTGGTGTAAAGGAGCTAAACTGGAACTCCCTCAATTCCCTCCATGTCCTACAAGTGCATTTAACTAACTGCATCAACACTTCATCAGATCTCTTAGCAGAACTTGCCATTGGCAGGTTCCATGACTTGATGGAGGATAATCTACCCCACTTCGAAAGACTAATTTAAACAGCAAAACGGGTAGCTTATCCTGAATCTTCGGCAGCAGCAGCAAGAAGACTGATTCCTAGAAGACTTGACATTATAAGGAGCAGTCTTCTCACTAAAAAAGAAATTTGCTGCCTAAGAAGATTTTTGTACTCCTTCATCGTCAAAGACTTAGATGTGCTGGGATGGACAAGCACTAAGTCTCTTGACCATGCCTTCTTACTAAGCAACGACACCTCTCTCACCATCAACACCAGGAACATCTTGTCACTTCCTACAGACTTTCTCTACAAAATCTTTCAACTCAGGGAAAATATCTGCAATGTCAACTCACGTGAAAGCCAGGCAATGATAGCTACTGTCAGAGCCAAACTTGAACAATTAGGAAGAATCACTGAGGAAGTATGTGTGTCAAACTCTGACACTGACACTGACTCAGCTTCCCCTCGAGTAAACATCTGTACTGCAGCATATGAGTCAACATCAACTATCAAAGAAATGCTGAAATAAGTCACAAATCCTGAGTGCAAATCGAATGAAACCAATGACCTTCCCTTATTTACATCTCAAATTGCCAATGAAGCTGAGGCAAAGATCCCAATAGCAGCACTATCATCTGCTATTGTGGTCAGTGAATCCGAAGCAGAGGCATCCAATGTAAACAAAGGAAAAGGAATCATGATAGATGAAGATGAAGAGAGGTTGCTAAACGAGAAAAGAGAGAGGGAAGAGAAAAGAAGAAGAAGAGAAGAAAAGGAGATGGCTGACATTAAAAAGGCTCAAGAAAGAAAAACAGTCATTCTCCTAAGAGAACAAACTATCCAGCTGTATGCTAGACAGCTGGATGAACTGAAAAGAAAAATTCCTGCAGTTGACCAGATTGACGAAGATGCAGCTCTTGCTCTTCAACTGCAGGAACAATTTAACAGAGAAAATGAAGAATTGGAGAAGAAAAAGAAAGAAGAAGCTAAGTTCAGAATAACCGATTCTGAACTAGCTAAAGAAATGAGGGAGGAGTGGGTAAAGAGTCTAGTTTCTCAGGGTGAGGATGCAGACTACCTTGAGAAACTATCAAATAAAGAAATCTACAGAGCCTTCATGCGTCAGCAAGGTCAATTGGCAAAGAAGAAACAGGCTGAAGAAGAAGAAAAAGCCAAGCAACAGTCCAAAAAGACCATTGCCTTTAATAAACGGACCCATGAAGAAAGGAAAGTCATGATTGACTTCCTTAAGGCTAGAGGAGAGAATGGAAAGAGGCTAGGTCCTATGAACTTCATGAACCTGCAAGCCCTCTACTTCAAAGTCAAGAAGGATGAGGAAGAAAGAGTGGGGAAGAAGGGCTCCAAGAAAAGGGTACCTATTCAGGAAGAAGGAGAAACAAAAGCAAAGAAACCCAAGCCTTCTCCCTCACCTACCTCTTCCTCAGTCCAACAACATTCCTCTCTCCTCCCCAAACCTTCCACTCCTCCACCCAAAAAGTCCAAACCATCTCACCCATCCCCCACTCATCAACAGCCTCCCTTGAAAAAATCCAAACCCACACCTAAACCAGAAGACTCAAGAGACATAGTTGATTGGGTCTATAATCCACAGGATCAAAGGTTTGAGATCTTCAGGGGGAGAACTGAAAAAAAAGATCTATCTACAGATCTGTTGATGAAGTTCTGCAATTGCCAGATTCAGATCTTGGCAGAATTTTGGAGCTAGGTGAAGCTCATGAGCCTGCAAATGAGGGTGGGAAACTTCTTGTGCTAGCCATCAAACACTACTTTAACCCTAGCAAAGATGTGATCATTGACATCAAACCACTCAAGTCCCACTCTCCATTTATAAGTTGGTCCTATAATGCTGATTTGGACGAGTTCACTTTAACTGATGTAAGGAAGCAGAAGATGAGATGTTCAAGCAAAACAATCTACAAAATGCCACATAAAGACATCAAGACTCTGTCTGCAATTCCACTGAACAATCCCAGCAAGGATCCAAGAGGCTATGAGGTTGAGAGGATAGTCAGCCACATGCAAAAGCTTCAGCAGCAAAGTGATTAGAATAATTTTGGTTGCATCAGTCTAGGGGGAGTTTGTAGAACCAAAGACTGATTGCTACTAAATTATTCTAAGTACAAATGCTGCTGATAGGCTTATCAGCAGCATTCAACACATATTGCTGCTGATAGGCTTATTAGCAGCATTCAACACTTGTTGCTGCTGATAGGCTTATCAACAGCGTTCAACACAAGTTGCTGCTGATTGGCTTATCTACAGCATTATTCTCATTCTTGCTGCTGATAGCTATGTTCCTTGAAGACAAACCGTTGCAGCTGACTATCCATGCCAAGCGTCACTGATAACTTTCTGTAAAAGCAACTGACACACTCAAAGTAGAAGGAACCTCAATGGCACAACCAATAAAACCCAGCAATGCTCTTCTCCAGACATGCAAGCAATGATGCATAAAGAAGACGCTTCAATAAAGTTAGCTAGTTTAGCTTTAACGTGTAAAATTAGTTTTGTATAAAAGATCAACGGTCTGTGTTCGATCTGATCCTTAGAATCAAGGGTTTGTCTTGATTCTAAGTTAGTATAAATACTGTGTAAACACTTCACTGTAAGTGTGCTTCTTCACTGAGTTTTCATTTGTAATCGTTTATTCTCAAAGCTTAATACAACAGTGTTCTTATCAGTATTCTTTCTGTCTACTCGATTGTAATTGTGTAGTTGTTATTGTTTCCGCCAATCTCAACTAAGAATAGAACCATCTTGTAATTTCACGATCCTACAATTATGATGATTATGATGCTTGAGTGTTGTGCAAGCAAAGCAATTATGATGATGACGATGTGATTGATTTAGATGTGGTATAATACCTGAAATTTATACCCGCTTTAATATGTTTAATTATTAAAGCGTCTCACATTTTGTGTAGTTTGACTAGCTTTAATAATCTGCTAGTGAATTTCCTTATATATGTTTTTATGTTAAAGCGTCTCCCTAGACTTTTACTGCCAAGTTCTTGTTAATCACCAACGACCGTACTTTGCGGGTTATCACTGTTTATTTTTCTAGTAATTCTTAAAAATTACTATTTTGATTCAATTTCCTTTGTTAGACTCCTTGACTTTACTTAGTCAAAATAAAACTTCAGGAAATATATGTTATGAACGTGCATTTATGTAATATGGACTTTGACCTGAAATACTGGGTGTCACATTCTCCCCATGTTAAAGAGAATTTCGTCCCAAAATTCAGTTCTTGTCATCTTGACTTGGAGTGTTCGTGAACAAGGACGGATACTTGGCTTTCATTTATTTTCCCGCTCCCACGTATACTCAGGGCCGCACTTTGAATTCCAACGTACCCTAACCAATTTAACCCGGCCACGCCTTGTTTTCTGAACCTTCCAATCTGTGACTTCAATCGGTTCCTCAATGAAGTGCAACTTGTCGTCTAAGTGATTCTCATCAGACGGTATAATTAACGTCTCGTCTGATAGACACTTCTTGAGATTTGATACATGAAGCGAATCTTGTATATTGCTTAATTCCCCGTGACAACGTAAGCTTGTAGGTTACTAGGCCAACCCTAACCCGTACTTCAAACAATCACCATTAACTATGGTTATGTTTGCTACAGTTGCCATACCTGGCAACTCCTTTCCAATGTGAGACCTTTAACAAGGCTTGGTATCCAATTTGGAATTCTAATGGCTTTCGTCTGTTGCTAGCACAACTCTCTTTTGTCTGTCGCTAGCACAACTCTCTTTCGACCGTCTCTAGTGGCTTTCGGACGATCTTCGATTTTGACGATCTTGTCTACGGTTTCCTAGCCAATATCAGGACCAGTCAAATGTTTTTCGCCAACCTCTGCCTAACATAGCGATGAGTGACACTTACAACCATACAAAGCCTCAACGAAGCGGTTTTCAATGCTGGTATGGTATTTTTTATTATATGAAAACTCAGCCAACGGTGGCGAGTATCCCTATTTCCTCTGAAATCGATTACACACGCACGGAGCACATCTTTTAAAGTTTGGATGGTCCTTTTACCTTGACCGTTCAATCTGGGGATGATATGCAGTGCTCATGTCAAGGCGTGTGCCCAAGGCTTCTTGTACTGACTGCCAGATTCTTGACATGAATCGACTGTCCCTTTTAGAGAGAATGGAAACTTTATGTTTGTCCCTCTTATGCTTTTCGAAAGCATTTTCCCGGACTAAGACTTTTCTCTTATTTCAGGTTTCATGTTTTCTAGGATTTTCCTCTCCATGTGCCTTCATGGAGCTAAGATTTGATGTTCCTTGGGAGCTCTTATTTGTGAACGTCGAGTCTAATCACCAGTTTACTCGTTAATTGCACTATCTTCCCTCGGCAGACTAGCATTCGAGTTGTAACATCCTGGTATGTAAGCTCATGACTTGGCCACCATACCCTCGAAGCATCTGTGCCATAAAAAGTTCTATGTTTGTTTGGAATATTCATATTCCGTCTAGCTGAGGGGATGAATAGTGATACTGTGAGAATGGTCTCATCGAATTAGTGCTTTCCCTAAAATGGGCTATGGGTTTGTCAACCCATTAAGTTGGTAGAAAGGGTTGATAGCCAATTATTAGTCATACAGTGTGTATGCACTCCCTTAGTGTTTGAATGGTGCCTTGGCGACTTACTGTTACGTATTCCACTCATATAGGTTATAGCCTCAAAATCCTTAGCATAAGGATAAAATTGAGGTAATAAGTGTTAAACATCGATAATTTTGTACTTTTACTGAGCATGCGTTAAGAAGTCATTCCTTAACAATAGATGCTCCTAGAGCTTCATAGTTCTAGAAAACTGGGAGCGAAAGATGTGATCATGCCTCTCTTCTGGCTAAAATCTGGGATCCATCCAACAAGATGAACTTTGGGGAAGTGCGAGTACAAAAGAGTAATAAATTATTCTTCTCAACTATTTGTGGACAGTGGCCTGTTGTGAATAGCTCGAGCTTACGTCCCTTATGCATATCATGAACTAATGAGATTAGCATGAAATTCCGTATTTGGGACTCCTTTAAGAGTTTTGCATGTCGTTTTCCTGTTAGTGCGACAATAGTCGTTAGTCCACACTTAGATTTCTTTGGCATTCGCTTGAGCATCAACCCCAGCTTATCCATTACCGAGAGAATAGTCAAACTTAAAGGTATATTGAATGTCAATGGCTGCGAGAGCAACCCTGTTTGACCGATATTCTAAAATTTCATATTAGCTACTTGTCTCACATAGAGCTTCCACAATACCCCATAGGTGCTATGTGTATGCGGGTCAGAAATATTTTCTGCCCCATTATCGGAGTTAGTGCCTGGCACTCCTGACGAAAATTTCAAGTATATGTGAGACAAAATTGTACGATGGATCTTGAGATTATGCTATAATCTCCCACAATAATTGTGCAATTATTGTAAGCGTTAGTTGTGGTAACGCTCAATTTGAAGCATTCCTAACAAGTAGAATCTCAAAGAATGAATGTGCGAATTCCTTCGTCGTTTAGGATTCACTAAGGATTGGTTGAATTCAATTTGAATTTCTCTCGTTCCTCCAAAACTAGGAGAATGCTTTGTGAACATCTAATTGATAAGTCCGATTTGTTAAGATCCAATCCTTAATCAATTGACTGAGAACATGGTTTGATCATTAACTTAGATAGCAAGACTCACTAAAGTTCCCATCCACTGCAATTATTATGATTACGTGTGCACCCGTAATGATAATTTACTTTGCATGATCCCTGTAGTGTTCCTTCTATCCTCAACTTTTAGTTAAAAGGATTTGAAATGATCATTAGGTCGTGTTTGCACACTTGTGTAGGAGTGTGTATTGTTCTATCAGATTACTCTTGATTATGTGTACCAATACCCATGAGTCTGCCGAATCTGGCTGTTACCGGATGAGGTTAACGGTAGAGAGGCACCACCAGTGTCTCTCAAGAATAAAATGTGTATGGAAGTCAGGCACTATGTGTAGGGCAGAGATCCTCAAATTATTGTCGAGCAACTCATGCTCCAAGTATGTATGTACGTATGGATCCACATGATCCTGATGAATGTCTGGGTCTCCTGACCCATGGAGTTCTCCCCCGTTTAGTCCTGCTTATCCACCTTGGATTCCCTTCGGTCCAGGAAATCCCGTCTGCCACCTCTCATGGCGAAAGTCTTTTCGTTCGATCCGGCAACTCATGAATTAGAGTATTTATACCGCAAATACGTTAGAAAGAAAGTTGCCTCCCCGGCTAGAGTAGTTGTCGGTGGAGTGCAGGTATAGGTACAGATTTTGGTACGGGTTCAGACTGTTGTGATACCAAGATCGGTAACTGACGATTGTTGCCGTCGTCGCCCCAGCTCAGCTCGTAACTCGATCTTCTAAGGTTGCAGTATGCTGAGTACCCGTTATTCTTGACTCGTAATCCGAACAGTAACATGTTGTAAGTGTTTATTATTTCCACATTGTTGTATGTGTTTAAGTGTTCATTATAGGTGCCCTGTAATTGTATTAGTGTAGCTAATGACACCCTAGTGTAACTCCATACACTAATAGTCTACACAAATTGTTCGGCAGCGGTTGGAATTCCTATACTCAAGTCTTGGGTTAGTGTGATGCAAGTCTTCGAAATCTTGGTCCCTAAATGAGTCCGGTTAGAGCCTAGGTGTCACTAAGGAAACCTAATTCGCTAAAACCATTGCTCTGATACCAATCTGTCACACCCCTAAATTAATTTACTTAATAAATAAATACAGGTTGCAACGATTGGTTCATTACACGATAGCGGAAGCTGTAATGGTGATTTCTAAGACTTGATTACATATACGATTACTAAAACTAAATAAATACAATGATCTAAGTCCTGCTAGTTCAATGGTCGACTTGAGACTTGATAATCTATGCCCGTCCTGTTACTAGGACTTGTTCCAACATAGCTAGCCTATTCCAACCGCTCCATGGCTAAAGGTTACCTGAGAAACATACTTGAAAGTGTCAACACAAAGGTTGGTGAGTTCACAGAGTTTGTTAATTTAGTACAGTTAGTTTTCCCCGAAAAACTAGACATGACTTAACCGTCATAAAATAAGTAGTTTTCCTTTGAAAACATGCCCATGACTTTACCCGTCATAAAATAAGTAGTTTTCCTTTGAAAACATATACATGACTTAACCGTCATCAAATAAGTCGTTTTCCTTTGAAAACATGTCCATGACTTTACCGTCATAAAATAAGTAGTTTTCCTTTGAAAACATGCCCATGACTTAACCATCATAAAATAAGTAGTTTTCCTTTGAAAACATATACATGACTTAACCGTCATCAAATAAGTCGTTTTCCCAATCAAATAGTTCTTGTAAATCCAATTGTTCCAAGTATATATATGATAAACAGAACAAGTAATGTTGACCCATTTGTAAACTAGCTAGGAATACAAAGAATATGTTCATACATGAGGCGTAACCAAACCATGACAATTGTTCTTTCGTCCCTCATTTTCGTTATCAGATGCTATGCGGCCATAAATCCTCTAGATTGTGGTTAGTGCGACTAACTATGACCGGGGGACGTCACTCCTTATAGTACTATTCATATGACCCTAGGCTACATTTAATGGTTACTAAATTGTTCCAAGGGACTTTACGAGCTCTATAATTGTTCATACTCATGCAAACATACAGGTCGGGTCTTGTTCTCTTGTTACCATATGAAAATGTTTGTAAATGTGTTTCCTGTTTTCTCAAATGTATCAAACATATATTTTTCATGCTTTCATATATTGTAAATAATTGTGTCACAAAAGTTAAACCAAAATGATCATGTTGTCAAACATGTAAGCAAATATGTTTCATATTTTCAAATATGTTATGTAAGTATGTTTCTCCCCCGATGTTTATAAAACATTAAAAAGCTAAAAGAGGGGTCGTGAATTCACCTGATGAGCAAACAATGAAGCAAAGCAAAATAAGTAGTAACTAGCAAAGTCCGTGAATACGTGAGCCAACCTAATCGTGCCCTATGGTAAAATAAGACACTTTAAGGTCTAAAAAATGTTTCTAAGGTTTAAGTTGATCGTGTATACGATTCACCCAATTAGACTCGACACGAATACTAGTTTATATTTCCGACAGTTTTGACATGACGACCGTCAGTGACGAGTTGTGACAATCATATACATATATATATACTTATATAAATAAGTTATGTATCTCAAGACGTGTCTTTACGTTTACACAACCACCTCATGGTTGGGGTTGAAAACAATATATAGTATGGAAGGTAAAACGTTTACATCAAAATCGCCTTTAGTAATGTATTCGGGTTTTTACGTCAACTTGTGTCGTGTTTTTAGTCAATTTATCGAACTCACTAATTTATGAAACTTTTACCACACTCAACTAAGTGTATTGACTTCATAGAAATGTATTGATCATAATTTATAACGGGGCTTAAGGGTTTCAAACAAAAATCGTAACACAAATAGGTTAACAGCTTCGGTTTTGTCGGAAAGGTCTCGGAAATCTTGACGGTTGGGGGTCAAAATGTTAGTTTTCTGATAATAGGACATATGGGTTGTAATTCCAACACAAAATACTAGTTTTAGAAAAAAAGAATCAAGTCATTTGAACCATTTTTGAGTGAGTTATGACCCCATGAAGTCGACCTTAGAATTCTGTCCAAAAAACTCAGATTGTACCCATTTTCTTATATCGACCTTTTAGGGTATCAAAACTCCACCAAAAATCACGAAATCACTTGTGATGGATAGATGACTCTTTAAACTAAATTTTAGACTCAAGAAACGTCCAATTTGGTTTAGTTTTGATTAAGATACAACCCTCCAAAGTTGGCTAAAAATTCTGCCAGCACGTTTTTGTTTTGAATGATGACCTTTCTTTTAAAATAAACACTACTTGGGTGAATCTCCTACACAAAACAACTAGTAGGATCAATAAAATCAAGACTTAGTATGAAGAGACTCACTTAAAGCAAGCAAGGAGAAGGACGGAATGGTGTAGGAAGCTTGAACTCTTGAAATCACCCTTGAAACACCTACTCTAGCTCAATTTCTCTATGTTCTAGTTCTTGGTTATGAAAGATGCAAAATGTGTGTGTGTGTGTCGACATATGTAGGTGGAGAAAGAGAAAGATAGTTTGAGTGTTGGTTCTACCAACATTATTGCAAGTTATGGTTGAAAAGATGGGATTTGACACTTGCTTGAGTTTCTAGTTGAATGGGCATGGAGCTTATGACACAAGTGATGGAACCATGGAAGATTTTGTGGTGAAGGAGGGTGGCCCCACATTCTTGGCCGAAATTGGTCATGGGGGTGGGGGTTGGGCCTTGTTCCACTTGTTAGTTATATTCTAAGTATTAGTTAGATAGTTTTTTTTTAGGTAGTTTAAACTTGGTGGGTGATCCCGTGATCTAATACCTGGTGTAGGAACTTTTAGTGATTAAAACTTTATATCTATATACCTAGATATATATATATATATACATATAATTATTAGATGAAACGAGGGTTGAGTATAGATCCCAACAAGTCATCATCATTAAGATTTGATGCTGGAGTGGAGTACAAGCAAGGATATAATGATGGTGATGTGATCTTTATGTTGCTTGCATCTTTGGTCATAATTATGATGATTATGACGCTTGAGTGTTGTGCAAGCAAAGAAATTATGATGATGACGATGTGATTGATTTAGATGTGGTATAATACCTGAAATTTATACCCGCTTTAATATCTTTAATTATTAAAGCGTCTCACATTTTGTGTAGTTTAACTAGCTTTAATAATCTGCTAGTGAATTTCCTTATATATTTTTTTATGTTAAAGCGTCTCCCTAGATTTTTACTGCCAAGTTCTTGTTAATCACCAACGACCGTACTTTGCGGGTTATCACTGTTTATTTTTCTAGTAATTCTTAAAAATTACTATTTTGATACAATTTCCTTTGTTAGACTCCTTGACTTTACTTAGTCAAAATAAAACTTCAGGAAATATATGTTATGAACGTACATTTATGTAATATGGACTTTGACCTGAAATACTGGGTGTCACAAAACAGACAGGCTTATTTCAAAAGGCAAAAGAAAAATAATCTCAAACAAAATGATAAGATTAAAACTAAGCTGAGTAAAGAAATTAAAACATATGTTCCATCTAAGCCTGTTTGGAAAGCTAAAAATGTTGAAGTCATAAGTAACAAAGCTGAGTCAAATAATGACACGTGCTTGCAAGAAGTGTCATATATTGATTCTAACGGAATACCCAGATCTACTTTGGCATGGGTACCAATGACTAATTAATCTCGCTCATTGTGTAGGAACACCCAAGGAGGACTGTCAATAATCTATGGTTTGTTGATAGTGGATGTTCCAGGCACATGACAGGGGACATGTCTCCACTACATGATGTGCAAAACTTTAATGGAGGCTATGTCTCATTTGCGGGAGGTAAAGGTGGTAAAATCAGCATGAAGGGTACTTTGATTAATGTGTCTTTAAGTTTTCATGACGTGAGTTACGTTAGTGAGCTCAATCATAGCTTACTGAGTGTTTCTCAAATTTGTGATAAGGAATTTTCAGCACATTTCACAAATAAAGAATGTTTAATTTTAAAACCAGGATTTGTGGTTCCTGAGGAATGGATTTCGTTAAGGACTCCCCGTAAAGTAAACTCTTATGTTATTGATATGAACAGTAAACCTGTTTAAGAAAATACCTGTCTTTTATCAAAATTGGTTGAATCTGATGCTATGTTGTGGCATCGTCGTCTTGGACATGTTAATCTAAAAAACCTAAATCGTATTGCCAAAGGTAATCATGTTCGTGATCTACCTATTTCTAAGTTCTTTTCAATTGAGAAATGTATTGCATGTGCTAAAAGGGAAACATCACCGAAAGCCCCATAAGTAAAAAAATGTTCCATTCTATTGACTGCATCCTTCATCTCCTTCATATGGATTTATTTGGTCCTATGAATGTGATGAGCATTGGGCAAAAATCCTATTGCTTGGTCATAACTGATGATTACTCACGTTTCTCTTGGGTTTTCTTTTTGCCTAATAACAGTGAGACTACAGAATTAATAAAGAACTTCATTGTGCTGGTTGTAAATCAGAGAGATGTGAAGTGAAAGAAATCAGGTGTGATAATGAAACCGAATTAAGAAACGCAGTGTTGAATCAGTTTTATGCTGAAAAATGTATAGCTAGACAATTCAGTGGAACTCGCACACCTCAGCAAAATGGTGTTGCTGAAAGAAAGAACAGAACTCTCATTGAAGCTTCGAGAACAATACTTTCTAAATCAAGGTTGCCCTTGTTCTTCTGGGCAGAAGCTGTAAACACACCATGCTACGTGCTCAACTGGGTTCTTCTCAACAAGAAACTTCAAATGACTACGTACGAGGCCATATACAATGAAAAACCATGAGTTGGATACTTCAGAGCTTTTCAATGACAAGGCTGATAAGTGTTATTTTGTTGGCTATGGCTCTAACACTACTACTTATAGAGTCTACAAAAAGGTCACCAAAGAGATTAGAGAATCGACTTATGTTGATTGGCAAGAGAAAAATCCCACTGATGATGAGTGCGGTCCATCATGGTTATTTGATTATCATTCCTTGTTTAAATCATTTAATGTCCGTACTGATGAAATTGCAGGGTCTCCTAATGAATCGTTAGATATAAGTGATGACGATGAAGATTCCTATGTAGGACCACTGCTTACTTTTGATCCACCAGAAGTTATCAGACAACAAAGTGGTGAAAGATCTGAGAATGTTCCTGTTTCAACAAATGTCTCTGAGGATTCACCAACAACTGCTGAGAATTCCACGTCAGCTGTCAATGATGGTAGATCTACACCTGAGACTGCAGATTCATCAATATTCCAGGAGCCGATTCCTGATGAAATTATGGTCGAGAAGCCGATTTCTGACCCTACCAAAGAATCCCATGAAGAGACACCAGCAAATGTGACAAATTTGCCTATCACAGTGCATGTTCCTGATGTTTCATCTCACATAATCAATAAAGATCATCCGGTTGACACAATAATCGGATCATTAACAGATGGGGTTAGAACAAGAAGCACTGTCGGAGACATAAGCAGGTGTCTGTACTCATGCTTTATTTCTCAAATAAAACCCAAGAACATCAAGATGTCTGTCCTCGAGCCAAGTTGGGTTGATGCAATGCACGAAGTGCTGAATCAATTTGCTAAACTGCAAGTATGGGATTTGGTGCCGTTGCCACCGGGCAAGAAAGCTATTGGCACTCGCTGGGTATTAAGAAACAAACAGGATGAAAGCAAAGTAATCATTAGAAACAAAGCTCGATTAGTTATGCAGGGGTTCTATCAACAGGAGGGGATATATTATAAGGAAGTGTTCGCTCCCGTTGCTTGTATGGAAGCTATTCGAATATTCTAGGCATATGCATCATATATGAACTTCAAAGTTTATCAAATGGATGCCAAGATAACATTTCTGTATCGAAAGGTGAAAGAAGAGATATATGTGTGTCAGCCACCTGGTTTTGAAGACAATGATCATCGTGACTATGTCTATAAGCTCGATAAGGCTTTATATGGGTTACATCAAGCACCGCGGGCTTGGTATACAACTCTTACTGATCATCTACTAGTCCATGGATACACCTGTGGTGCAATTGATCAGACTCTGTTCGTTCGAAAGGTGGATGCAGATCTAATTCTTGTGCAAATTTATGTGGATGATATCATCTTTGGATCCACAAATGAGGAGTTGTGCATAGAGTTCAGAAAGGTTATGGAAAAGAAGTTTGAGATGAGTGCTTTGGGTGAAATGATGTTTTTTCTCATGTTACAGGTCAAGCAATCAAGTGATGGCATCCTATTTCATCAAGGCAAATATGTGGATGACATCATTTCCAAGTTCAAATTCACCGATGCACAGGCGGCATCTACTCCTATGGCTGCACGGCCAGTTCTGGATGCTGACACAAACGGAGCTGCTGTTGATTAGAAACAATACCGATCCATGATCGGATGCTGAATGTACTTGACAGCCAGTCGTCCGGATATCATGTTTGTTGTGTGTAAATGTTCTCGTTATCAAGCAAATCCTATGATGTCTCACTTAACTGCTGTTAAACGTATCTTTGGGTATCTAAAGGACAAGCCTCGGCATGGCCCTTGGTATCCCAAAGAATCTGGTTTTGACCTGTATACTTTTTGTGACAGTGATTATGGAGGGTGTCTACTTGACAGAAAATCTACAAGTGGGGGCTGTCAATTTCTGGGTGATAGGCTAATCTCCTGCAATGCAAGAAACAACACACAGTCTCTACTTCTACTGCTGAGGCCGAATATGTTGATGCATCGGCTTGTAGCTCACAACTCATCTGGACGCAACATCAATTGTTGGATTACGGTTTGACCTTTCTTAATACTCCTATTTTCTGTGATAATGAGGCTGTTGTGCTAATTGTGAAAAATCCGGTTCAACATTCTAAAACCAAGCATATTGATATGAAGGTGCATTTCATTCGCGACTGCTTTGAGAGAAATCTCATATGTCTTGAAAGGGTTGATTCTGACAACAATGTTGCAGATATCTTCACTAAAGCATTTGATACATCTCGATTCAATGTGCTTGTAGAGTCCCTGAAAATGATTGGTTTTAAAGATTAAATTGGTCACAAAAAAAATATATATTTTTCTTCGTAGTTAAATTTGTACAGTTTAATTTTATGCACAAATTTAGGGGGAGAATCAAGAAAAATACAAAAAGAGACTGTTTTAAATTTCTAGAGTTAAGAAAAATACAAAAAGAGTCTACTTTAAATTTCTAGAGTCAAGAAAAAAAAACAAAAAGAGTCTGCTTTAAATTTCTAAAGTTAAGAAAAATACAAAAAGAGTCTGATTTAAATTTCTAGAGTCAAGAAAAATACAAAAATATTGTTTGTGTCTGAGTCGAAAGTTTTGCAATTACCTGGGAAGTGATATGAATGTCCGTTTCTTAAGGCTAGGATCAACACATTTAAAGCACTAAATTGAAATGAGTAGGATCAGTGTTGGATATGTTGATAGGCTCTGCATATGATACACTTGAACAAAATAGTAATTATGGCCTTAGTGGGGAACATCTCCTAAAGAATCATTGTTACAAGTTTGTGTTAATAATTGTTAGTTTAGAATGTGTCTAATTAATTATGTCTATGCTTTATTTGAGTCAAGATTGTATAACTAATTAAAGGATTAAAATGACCATGTTTAAGTTCTTTGAAATAATGCATCTAAGGGATTAAGATTTTCTCCTTGTGTTTTCGGGTTGTTGGAGTGGCCCACCAAGGTTCACGGTGGGCCCCCATTCTCTAAATTTGAAACTATGTTTCTTCAAAAGTCTAAAATAAACCTTGTTTTGAGGGTTTTAAGAGTTCACGGTATACATTCTCTCTCTCTCTTGGCAATTTTAAAGAAAAAACTCATTGTTCCTGTTTTCGTATCATCTGACTTGCTCTACAAGTTCTTTGGAATTTATAGGTATACCTTCTGAATCATCTAATCTCATATTGAACATATGAGTGTTGTGGGTAACCGTAAACCAACTCATATATGTATCTGTCATCTAATAAATCAAGTCCAGTGGGTAGAAACTGAAATTGAAGGGTCGATTAGGGTTGTGTTGAGTCGGCGAGTGCTGATACAAGAGTAGAAAGTGAAGTTTTGATGTTCGGATCCTTCAATTTGATGTTGAAAACTTTTTCGGCAACTTCCATAAACCAGGGTTCACGGTGTAAATTGAAAATACTGTGAACCTTTGGTATTCCCGTATACGGTTTTATTAACCGTGAACCCCCAATAAACCGTGAACCTCATCTACCGTGTGTCTACAAGCCGTAAAATCCTTAACCGAGAACCCTATTATTTCTGTGAACCTCATAAAGGGGCCGTAAACCCCTGACATGCCGAGAAGTCTAAAATCTTGTTACTTAGTCAAATTAGTTATTTGTTTGAGTATTAACTTGACAAGTTTTTATGCAGCTATGGCTTAAATGAAATTTGTTGCTAATCATAACGCTTGTGCATTCACTCTGGACCCACCTGAAGAATTTGAATATTTCAGATCGATGGTTGTGGGGTTGACACTTTCCCCCATTAACTTTGCTGTTATGGAGAATCCAATTATCTACAGAACCCATGTTCAGGAGTTTTGGTCCACTGCAACAATACATCCAAATGACAATGTAGAAGAATACATTATTGGTACAGTTCAAGCAAAGAGAGTTCGAATTTCAGAAGCCATAATAAGAACTGCTCTACAGTTTGGTGATCTACCTGCTAATCCAACCAAGCTGAATCCAGATGTTGTTACTCCAATTCTTACAAGGATGGGTTATGAAGGTCCTTATCCTCCTCTTTACAAGAAACTGCTTCATCCCTATTGGAGATATCTTGCACACCTGTGCATGAACTGCTTATCTGGAAGAAAAGTAGGATTTGATGAGATAAACACCACCATTACTTCAACTATGGTTGCTTTGACCATGAGCTTAGTATACAACTTCTTGAAGATGGTGTTTGAAGAATTTAAAAGCAATTTGAAAGGAAGAAAGAAGGAGATCTTCCTCATGTATCCTAGGTTCTTACAGATCATTCTCAACAGAAATCATGTTGATCTGGAACCTACTGTTGTAACATTGGATGTAAAGGGTATGGGTCCAATGATTTTCAAGTTCATGAATGTCAACAAGCACGGAAAAAGGGTGTATCAAAGGTTGCATCCCCTTGACAAATTTGGTAGATTTGCTGCTCTACCTGATGAAGAGATTGAAGAACCGGCTGTGCAAGTACAAGCCGAGGTTGCTGAAGAACATATGCTATATGTTCAACAACAACTTGAACCAGAACCACAAGATCCAATTGTGCATGAGTTAGAAGAAGCTGAAGTTATATCTTCTTCTGACGATGAAAGCACCCCTGAAAGACCTCCAGTACCAATTAATCAGCATGTCAGAGAAATTGAGAGAAAAAGGCATAGAATTGAGAATCGTCCTCTCACTTTCGCGTCTAATCCAGATGACACTGACGCTGATTACACACCGGATCATGATTTACTTTCCAGACCACGGAAGCAAAGAGATCCGAGGCATGTGAGAATAGAGCCACCCACACCAACACCAACACCTACACAAACTCCCACCCCAACAACTTCCTTACCCACTGTCACACCCCAACCGACGGTGGAATACGTCGGGGCGGGACATGTAGACCGTTCAAGAGCACAAGGTTGACTAGATTGAAATATATTAATCTTCAAATTTCATTGCAAAAGATTCAAACACAAGCCAAAATCAAAACAAGTACATAAAATGAAATACATGAGTTCTTTATTAAAAATTAACTAGGTCCAAACTTAAGTGTAATATGTCTTGATCAACTCAGACATTAGCACCTGAAACATGAGTAAAATAAAGTCAACTAAAAATTTGGTGAGTATACATAGGTTTGTATATAGATAGTATATAATTGTGAGTAAAAACATCCATACAAGTCATGATTAATAAGGCAATTATGGAGAGTTACTATTGTGTAACAAAGTAGTACAATCAAACCTTTGTAACTAGAATGCAAAAAAAATTGTGTTGTCGATAACAATCACCCTAACTGGGTAGGTTTGTCAGAATCAATAGATCTATCAATGTTAACCGTCGGCTTGTATAGTTAATGATTGCACATGAAATTCCACAAAAAGTAGTTAACACACCTAGTACTCAAACATAAAGCTCAAATTCAACACATGAATGTAAAGTGGATTTGTATTTGTGTAGTTTGTGTAAATCATTGAATATAATGTTCATGTTTCACCCAAAAAATATAAAATAGTGAAAAGGGTGTATATAAAACTCACTTGAATCAAAGGTGTAGCTAGCACGAGAGACTAGGTAGAAAAATGATCCTTGTAACTCACCACGTTAACCTAGTGTGTAATGTACATGAATCTAGGTTAATAATGTGCACAATAGTCTATGGTGAAGTCTAGGATTGGAATGGATGTGTGTACAAAGAGTTTGTGTTGTAGTATGTAAATGAGTGTGTGGGTAATTGTAGTTTGTACTTGAGGGGGGGGGGGTGTTTTACAAAAAGAAAGAATTAAAATGAATAGTTTTAAAATAATTGAATTAGAGTTTGGGTTGAATAACTAAACAAATCAAATAATTGTTATTTATTTATTTAGTTATGTGCGAATTATATTAAATATAAATTAAATAAATAATTTTTACTTCGTTTATTTATTTATAAAGATGTGTAAATATAAAGATGTGTAAATAATATTTATATATAAAATCTAATAAATATACATTTAACTTTTTAGTGTAGATTAAAATAAATAAATTTATTTATTTATTTATCATTTTAAAAATAAGGATTAACATTTTATATTAACAAATATTTTTATTTAGAAATAAATTTAAATATCTAAATTTTTGTTTTAAATATTTAATATACAATTTTAACCATAAAATTCATAATAAAATGAATTTATATTGAAAATTAACAAATCTGGTTTTATTCTGTTAAAAATATTGTATGGTTTATAAAATTAATTTTTATATGAATTTTGGGGCTTTAGAAACGGTTTAAAAAAAATAAACAGACCTGGGGGCTCGAACCCGGGTCTGTTATAGATTGGTTTTGGTTGGGTCTAAACCCATGATTAAAAGGGCTGGGTTTTGTTTAAATGAGAGCGCAAAAAGCAACAGGCCGGTCGCGTGGGCAGTGGGTTTCGAACCCACGCCACCGGGTCCGATGGAGCATAGACTTAACTAAGAGCGCAAAAAGAACAGGCCGGTCGCGTGGGCCGTGGGTTTCGAACCCACGCCACCGGGTTCGATGAAGCATAGACTTAACCAGTCGGACCGGGTGGTTCGCTGGTCTTACCAGGAACGAAGAAAATTAAATACGTTAACTTGGATTACCCAATTTCCCCAAATCAGATTTCGAGTAAAACGGTCAAGAACCCTAATTCAAATTGGTTTCGATGGATTATGTTAACTCGAATTGATAAGGGGCTATTGTTCTGGACTCGATTACGAATGTAATGATGTAAAACTTACACGTTTGGATTGGGCAACAAGTGCAGACGGCTACGAAATTGGATCGGCTGTTCTTGGTGTACAATCGAAGGCCAGAAGTGAAATGCGGCTTGTTCAAGGGTTGGGAGAGTTTGTGTGGAGGTATACGCGAGTGTGAGAGAGATTAAATTCGTTTAATGTCGTTCATAATAGCTTATTCGATTTTAATTTGACCGTAATAGTCGTGGGTGATTGATTACGCGTTAATTCAATGATTTAGGACTGAATTGGGTCCTGATAACGGTCTAGGTACACACAGGATTGATTTACGAGTGATTTACGGGATTTACACGCATTGATTTCACAAATTAATTGCGGATTGGTACGGGTTTTGACTATCCAAGGTCAAATCCGTTCGAATTTGAATCTGCCATTAATTTGATCGAATTTGCTTGTTGATTGGGCCTAGATTGGACCGATCTTTGCTCGATTAACCATAGATGATCAATCCAACAAGAGACCGATCGATTTTAGCCTTGGGTTGATAGGAATCCGCCTGGTTTGACTTCCTGGAAGTCAAACTTAGTCAAACATTCTTAAATTGACTCAAAATTAAATCAAAGGTCCAAATTTGCGGGTGACGGTTAAAATTGAGGGATGGTTAAGAGTTCAAACCAACGTGTAATCCTTGATTATAACTATGGATATTAGCATATAGGTGTATTTGTATATATATATAATTATACATACATATATATGTATTTGTATATACAGGGTTTGAATGATGTGTTTAAGTGTAAGTCTCACAGGTTCGCGTTGAGAATTAGGGTTTAGTTGATTGCATGAATGAAATAAAACATTGCACAAAAATTGGTTTCAAAATATGATTCATTGATCCGAAAATAAAGATAAGAAAACTCAGAAATGTTACAGTATCCCCATGTTGAGGGAATTTCATCCCGAAATTCAACTAGTTGAGGCTACTGAATCAGCAAAGATGTGTGGGTACTTGAGCTTCATTTGGTCCTCACGTTCCCACGTAAACTCAAGTCCACACTTAGATTCCCAACGAACTTTGACAATAGGATACGGCTTCGCGTGAGTTGCTTGATCTCACGATCCATGATCTCTCTAGGTCTCTCAACGAAGTGCATCGTTTCGTCAATGCGCACATCATTAATAGGTATATAGAGGTTCTCATCAGCAAGACATTTCTTTAGATTGGACACATGAAATGTGGGATGCACATTGCCAAGTGATAGAGGTAACTCGAGTTTGTAAGCCACTTTCAAAATCCTCTCAAGGATCTTGAATGGACCCACATAGCGAGGTGCTAATTTGTATTTCTTTCCAAATGGATCACACCCTTCCACGGAGACACCTTTAGAAGTACAAGGTCACGGACTTGGAATTCCAAGGGTTTTCGTCGTTTGTCGGCATAGCTCTTTTGCCGACTCCTCGCTACTCGAATGTTGTCACGGATTTGAAGGATCTTGTCGGATGTTTCTTGAATTAATTCGGGACCGGTGATTTGTGCTTCACCAATCTCATTCCAACAGGTAGGAGAACGACACTTACGACCGTAGAGAGCTTCAAATGGGGTCATATTGATACTTGTGTGGTAGCTATTGTTGCAAGAGAACTCAATTAGGGATAGATGTGAATCCCAATTGCCACCAAAATCAATTACACATGCTCTAAGCATGTCCTCAAGAGTTTGGATCGTGCGCTAGGTCTAACCATCAGTTTGGGGATGATAACCCGTGCTCAAATCCAATCGTGTACCAAGAGCGGTTTGGAGGAATTGCCAGAAACGGGAGGTGAAACAAGCATCTCCATAGGAGATTATGTTTAGTGGAACACCGTGATGACTCAAAATTTCATCAATGTATATTCTGGCCAATTTCTTAACCCGATAGTCTTCACGAATAGGCAAAAAGTGAGTAGATTTGGTGAGACGGTCAATGATCACCCAAATGCTATCATAACCACTTGAGGTGCGAGGGAGTTTGGTAATGAAGTCCATGGATAAATTCTCCCATTTCCACATACGGATTTCCGGTTGTTCAAGTAACCCGGAAGGACGTTGATGTTCGGCTTTGACCTTGGAGCAAGTTAGACATTTGGCATCATAGAGAGCAATGTCTTTCTTATACCGGGCAACCAATATTGTTGGTGAAGATCTTGGTACATTTTATCCGCACCGGGATGGATAGAATAACGGGTCTTGTGAGCCTCGTTCATGAGAAATGCACGTAGATCATTGCGATCGGGGACCCAAATACGATCCAAATAGTAGATTAGGCCATTGGGTTTGGATTCAAGTTGAAGTTCAACACCACACGACATTTCGTTGTACATGTTACCCTCGGTGACTGAGACGTGTTGAGCTTCTAAGATACGATTTTGAATGTCGGTTTGAATTCGGACACAATGAAGCATGACATGGTCCATACGACTCAAAGCGTCGGCCACAACATTCGCTTGCCGGGATGGTAACGAATCTCGCAGTCATAGTCGTTAAGGAGTTCAACCCAACGTTGTTGCCTCATGTTTTGTTCTTTTTGGTTGAAGATATGTTGGAGACTGTTGTGGTCGGTGAACACCACACATTTTGGGCCACAGAGGTAATGTCTCCAAATCTTCAATGCGAATACAACCGCACCCAACTAGAGATCGTGTGTCGTATAGTTCTTCTCATGAATTTTGACTTTCCTTGATGCATAAGCGATCACCTTGCCTCGTTGCATGACGACACAACCGAGACCTTGGTTGGTGGCATCACAGTAGACAACTAGATCATCATTCCCATCAGGGAGAGTCAAAATGGGAGTAATGCACAATTTTTGCTTGAGAGTTTGGAAAGCTTCTTCTTGCTTTGGTCCCCATTCATAAGGTTTACCCTTATGTGTCAAAGCAGTGAGGGGGACAGCAATCTTAGAGAAATTTGAAATAAAACAGCGGTAATAACCCGCAAGACCAAGTATGAACGAACTTTGGTAGGGGTCTTAGGGGCACTCCAATTTTTGACGGTTTCAATCTTAGCAGTGTCAACATGAATTCCCTTTTCGTTGACTATGACCCAATAATTGAACTTCCTTTAACCAAAATTCACACTTAGAGAACTTGACATATAGTTGCTCTTTTCTTAGGATGTCTAAAACCAAACTAAGGTGTTGCTCATGATCTGATTTAGTTTTGGAGTAGATCAAGACATCGTCAATGAAGACTATCACGAATTTATCAAGGTACGGTTTGCACACACGATTCATGAGATACATGAAAACCACGGGTGCATTGGTTAGCCCAAAAGGCATGACCATGAACTCGTAGTGACCATACCTTGTTCGGAAGGCAGTATTGGGAATATCTTCCTATTCCACGCGGAGTTGGATATAACCGGATCGAAGATCAATCTTCGAGAAATAGGTAGAACCTTAAAGTTAATCAAAGAGATCATCAATTCTAGGCAAAGGATAACGGTTTTTGATGGTAAGCTTGTTGAGTTCACGATAGTCAATACACATGCGGAATGATCCATCCTTCTTCTTGACGAATAAGACGGGAGCACCCCACGGTGAATGACTTGGACGGATGAAACCCTTGTCGGAGAGTTCTTGATGTTGGCTTGCAAGCTCTTGCATTTCAGAAGGTCCGAGTCGGTATGGAGCTCTACACGGGGTTAGCCCCGGGTACTAGGTCAATGCGAAATTCCACTTGTTGAATGGGTGGAAGACCGGATATATCTTCAGGGAAAACTTCAGGAAAATCCCGAATGATGGGGATGTCTTGAATACTCTTCTCTTTGACATATTTTTGAACAACATGGGCTAAGAAGGCCACATACTTCTTTCGTAAGTACTTTTGGGCGGTAGTGCACGACATTAACTTGAGTCCTTTACAAGGCTTTTCACCAAAGACCCTTAATTTTTCTCCCGACGGAAGGGGTATTAGGATGCACTTCTCAAAATAGATGACTTTGGCATGATGATTCGACAACAAATCTATGCCTATGATGATGTCAAAACTCCCAAGTAGCATTGGTACGAGGTTGACTGGAAACGTATGATCATTGAGTTCTAGAGAGCAGTCATGGATAATGGAGTCAATTGTAAGGGAGTCACCATTTGCTACTTCGACGGTGAATGTTTTCTCTAGTTTGGATCATGTTTTTGCAAGTAAGGGTTCAAATTTAAATGATACAAAACTCTTATCTGCACCGGTATCAAATAATATGGTGGCGTATTGACTATTAACAAGGAACATACCGTTGACCACATCATTGTTTGTCTGAGCTTCATTGGCGTTTATGTTGAAAGCATGCCCACGAGTTCTGCCTTGGTTAGCATTGATGAGCTTTGAGCACTGGTTACGGAAATGATTTGGATTGCCACATTCATAACAAGCACGCCCGTTTGCATTGGCTGGAACATCTTGATTAGCCACTTGTTGGTTGGTTCGATTTGGTGGGTTGGTTTTGTTTGCAAGGGCCTTGGCTCTACAACCATTGACTGTGTGACCATATTTCCCACAGGGGTTGCAAAGGCGACAGGGAATGTTTTGGAGATGGTGATAATTGCAAGTTCTATAGAGTGGGTAGATTGCCACATACGGTTTCTTGGCTGGAGCTTGAGCCATGGGTACAACTTGGTTAACGGGGCTAGCCGGAGTGACTATGGCATAATTTTTGGATTTTCTTTTCTTATTGTTGTGGTAGGATTCAATTTTGACTTCTTTGATGTGTGCGAGAGGTGTTGTGGTGTCGTAAACTTTCTTGGTGCCCTTTCTAGTCAGGGTCCCTGCTTTTACATGATTATCGGTCAAGGTAGCAGATAAACGAATAGCATCTTCGAGTGTTGCAGGGTTTCTCCCTAAGACAGTATCCTGAATCTGTCTGGGCAACCTACCAATATACTTCTCAATGCAGCGGAATAACCGTGTGACCATATGGGGCACAAGGAGGCTCAACTCATGGAAACGAGTTGTATATGCCAAACTCTCACCGCTGTCTTGGGCAAGATCCGAAAATTCAGCCTCTAATTTCTTCACCTCATTCCGAGGACAGAACTCCTCGATCATTAGCCTTTTAACCTCATCCCATGGTAAGGCCATTGATGCATCTATGCCTCTAGTCCTTCTTTCCCCATTCCACCACGTGAGCACCCGTTTCTGGATGATGCTCGTGGCATGACGAACACGAAGTTTGTCGGGGCAGTCACTATTAAGGAAGGTGCCCTCAATACTTTCAAACCATTGAAGGAGTCCCGTGGCTCCTTCGGTACCATAGAATTTGAGGGGATCACACAAATTGAAGTGCATGAAGGTACATTATGGTGGGTTGGCACCACCACCACCATTAGCACCATTGGGACCATTGGTGCCCCCATTAGCTTGAGTGAGTTGGGTCATAATTTGTGCAAGGATAGCAATAATATCAGTGTTGTTGTTGGTCTCGTTAGTACGATGGGGAGGCATTCTATAGATCTGCACAACACAAGAAGAGATGTAAGAATTTATGAAAGTTGATTGAATTTAAAGAGGATAAGATAATAAATAAAATAGTTAATCATAGTTTGGATTGTACTCAAATAGTGACATAATCACTTGAATACTATGACACATTAAACTCATAAAACTTTCAAGGAGACATGCTTTAGCCTATAGGTAAACACTCATCCCGGGAATTCCCAGGAAAGCATACGGGTCCCTCGGTTGATTGGGATTTATATGAAATAATTTTCTAGACAGAAAACCCAGAATACAGGTGTCACCCTTCCAGATTGCACGTGTCCTGTAATAATTAACAAAGTTTAAAACTTTAACGGGGAATAAAAGGAAATTTTATAGATTTAGATCCATGAAATTTTCCACATGCTATGATGATGATGACAGAGAAGCAGGTAAGACGGTTAGGAGGCTTAGGGTATGGGTAGGGATATTGTTTATTTAATTTATTATTTAAGTATAGTCTAATAAGTCATGAATTCTAACAAATAAGGTATCAAATGAATTAATAATTAACATAGTACGCATGTAACACATAGCATGTATCACATAACATATAATCATGAAGGATGGCAAAAATGGGTGTCCTAAAGTTATAGTCTCGGTCAAGGGTGTCTAATAACATAATTCCCTATAACCAAGGTTCTGATACCAATCTGTCACACCCAACCGACGGGGGAATACGTCGGGGAGGGACATGTAGACTGTTCATAATCACAAGGTTGACTAGATTAAAATATATTAATCATCAAATTTCATTGCAAAAGATTCAAACACAAGCCAAATTCAAAACAAGTACCTAAAATGAAATACATGAGTTCTTTATTAAAAATTAACTAGGTCCAAACTTAAGTGTAGCATGTCTTGATCAACTCAGACATTAGCACCTGAAACATGAGTAAAATAAAGTCAACTAAAAATTTGGTGAGCATACATAGGTTTGTACATAGATAGTATATAATTGTGAGTAAACAAATCCATACAAGTCATGATTAATAAGGAAATTATAGAGAGTTACTATTTTGTAACAAAGTAGTAGAATCAAACATTTGTAACTAGCATGCAAAAACAGTTGTGTTGTCGGTAATAATCACCCTAACTGGGTGGGTTTGTCAGACTCAACAGATCTATCATTGCTAACCGTCGGCTTGTATAGTTAATGATTGCACATGAAATTGCACACAAAGTAGTTAACACACCTAGTACTCAAACATAAAGCTCAAATTGCACACATGAATGTAAAGTGGATTTGTATTTTTGTAGTTTGTGTAAATCATTGAATAGAATGTTCATGTTTCATCCCAAAAATTTAAAATAGTGAAAAGGGGCTATGTAAAACTCACTTGAATCAAAGGTGTATCTAGCATGAGAGACTAGGTAGCAAAGTTATCCTTGTAACTCACCACGTTAACCTAGTGTGTAATGTACATGAATCTAGGTTAATAATGTACACAATAGTCTATGGTCAAGTCTAGAATTGGAATGGATGTGTGTACAAAGAGTTTGTGTTGTAGTATGTAAAGGAGTGTGTGGGTAATTGTGGTTTGTATTTGAAGGGGGGGTGTTTTACAAAAAGAAGGAATTGAAATGAATAGTTTTAAAATAATTGAATTAGGGTTTGGGTTGAATAACTAAACAAATCAAATAATTGTTATTTATTTATTTAGTTATAAAAATAGTGTGTGAATTATATTAAATATAAATTAAATAAATAATTTTTACTTTATTTATTTATTTATAAAGATGTGTAAATATAAAGATGTGTAAATAATATTTATGTATAAAATCTAATAAATATACATTTAACTTTTTAGTGTAGTTTAAAATAAATAAATGTATTTATTTATTTATCATTTTAAAAATAAGGATTAACATTTTATAAAAACAAACATTTTTATTTGGAAATTAATTTAAATATCTAAATTTTTGTTTTAAACATTTAATATATAATTTTAACCATAAAATTCATAATAAAATGAAATTATATTGAAAATTAACAAATCAGGTTTTATTCTATTAAAAATATTGTATGGTTTATAAAAATAATTTTTATATGAATTTTGGGGCTTTAGAAACGGTTTAAAAAAAATAAACACACCTGGGGGCTCGAACCCGTGTTTGTTCTGTATAAGTCCGGTGAACAAACCACTGGACCAGGAGACAGTTTTACTGGATTGGTTTTGGATGGGTCTAAACCCATGATTAAAAGGGCCGGGTTTTTGTTTAAATGAGGGTGCAAAAAGCAACAGGCCGGTCGCGTGGGCCGTGGGTTTCGAACCCACGCCACCGGGTCCGATAGAGCATAGACTTAACCAGTCGGACTGGGTGGTTCGCTGGTCTTAACAGGAACGAAGAAAATTAAATACGTTAACTTGGATTACCCAATTTCCCCAAATCAAATTTCGAGTAAAATGGTCAAGTACCCTAATTCAAATTGGTTTCGATGGATTATGTTAACTCGAATTGATAAGGGGCTATTGTTCTGGATTCGATTACGAATGTAATGATGTAAAACTTACACGTTTGGATTGGGGAACAAGTGTAGACGCCTACGAAATTGGATTGGTTGTTCTTGGTGTTCAATCGAAGTCTATAAGCGAAATGCGGCTTGTTCAAGGGTTGGGAGAGTTTGTGTGTAGGTATACGCGAGTGTGAGAGAGATTAAATTCGTTTAATTTCATTCTTAATAGCCGATTTGATTTTAATTTGACCGTAATAGTCATGGGTGATTGATTACGCGTTAATTCAATGATTTAGGACTGAATTGGGTCCTGATAGTGGTCTAGGTACACACAAGATTGATTTACGAGTGATTTACGAGTGATTTACGATATTTACACGCGTTGTTTTCACGAATTAATTGCGGATTGTTACGGGTTTTGACTATCCAAGGTCAAATCCGTTCGAATTTGAATCTGTCCGCTAATTTGATCGAATTTACTTGCTGATTGGGCCTGGATTGGACTGATCTTTGCTTGATTAACCATAGATGATCAATCCAACAAGAGCCCAATCGATTTTAGCCTTGGGTTCATAGGAATCCGCCTAGTTTGACTTCCTAGAAGTCAAACTTAGTCAAACATTCTTAAATTGAGTCAAAATTAAATCAAAGGTCCAAATTTGCGGGTGACGGTTAAAATTGAAGGTTCGGAATGGTTAAGACCAACATGTAATCCTTGATTATAACTATGGATATTAGCATATAGGTGTATTTGTATATATATATATATAATTATACATACATATATATATATATATATTTGTATATATTGGGTTTGAATGATGTGTTTAAGTGTAAGTCTCACGGGTTCGCATTGAGAATTAGGGTTTAGTTGATTGCACGAATGAAATAAAACATTGCACAAAAATTGGGTTCAAAATATGATTCATTGATCCGAAAATAAAGATAAGAAAACTCATAAATGTTACGCCCACTCAGTGCCACACTCACCTTCAACCACCTTATCCCAACCTTAATCCTCATCTCATGATAATATCAATCCAACTTCACAGGATTTTGATTATGATCAATTCTTAGTCTCCTCAAATGAAGCTTATAGAGCTAAGAAAGCCAAAGGAAAGAGCCCTATAGATTCTTCTACACCTGCTCCTGTAGATCCACATGTTCTGCAGGAGAGGGTGTCTGAATTGGAACAGCAAGTAGCTACTCAAAACTCAAAGATTGTGACTCTGGAAGCTAATCATGGTTACCTTGTTACCTTGGTATATGGGCTTAAGAAGCAAGTTGATGATCTTAAGGGAAAGCAGGCTGAATAGTCCACTACTGGTACAAACAATGATAAGAATGATCAAGGAGGTGGAGATGCTGGAAGTAACGATCAAGGTGGCTCTCAAGATGACACTCAAGGGAGTGATCCATTTAACTTTGAGTTTGAAGGAGACCTTACCGATCCAAAAGACAATGACTCTTCTCGACACCTGGATTCAAATCCAGACAAAGACATACAAGAGGAAGGAGTTGAAAGTTCATCAGATTCAGAGATTGAAAGACTGAATCAAGATATAGATGATGAAATAAATATCACAGGCTCTACTGTAGATATATCTGAGGATGCTAATAAAAGAAATAAGAAAAGCTACCTCCTTGGAGATTGCCACATGGTCCACCTTCTGAATATCATGTCACCGTCAACATAGAGAATTACTACTCAAAGAGATAGGACAGGTCAGGTATTGCTTCTTAGGCCTTTGATTCAGAGAAAAATATGTATGTGATAAAGAGAATGTAGGATCGGTAAATACAAGATGGTTCTATTCTAGTTGAGATTGGCAGAAACAATCACAACTAAGCAATGTAAACAAGTAAACACAAAGAGTACTGATAAATGCAATTTGTATTAAGCTTCAATGGTTACAAGATTACAAAGAAAACTATTAAAAAACACACTTGTACAATGAATGAATACAATACTTATATAGTAACTTAGAATCAAGACAAACCCTTGATTCTAAGGATCAGATCCAACACAAGCCGTTGATCTTGTATAGAAGCTATACTACACGTAAAGACAACAAATACTACATTGGTTAACTTTACTCATACGTCTTCTTAGGCATCATTGCTTGAACACTTGGAAGAAGAGCGTTGTTGTTTTTTATTGTCTGCACCAGTAACATTCATGCTGCATGGGATGTGTCAGAATTGTAGCGGAAAGTTGTCAGTGGTAAAGATGCTTTTGCTGTGCCAATCAGCAGCAACGATTGATCTTCATCGGATATGGCTGTCAGCAGCATTGTTGATGATCCGCGACAAGACTCAACTATCCACAGCTGCTGATGATTTGCTTATCAGCATCATCAAGTGTTTGATGCCGCTGAGAAGCCTATGAGCAGCAACTCTCGTCTTCCGCAAATAAGGTTGTCCGCAGCAGAAATGTTCATCAGCAGGAGAACAACTATCCACAGCAAACAAGCTTATCCGCAGCAGCTTGTTGGTCAGCCGCAAAACTGTGGAGTTCGCAACAATTATACTTAGAGAATTTTGTAGGTATCAGTATTTATTTCTATAGAGAAAGAGTGGACGCTTGGAGTATTACAAAAATGCTAATGATTTCAGCTCACTAGCTAAACTAGATCTTCACTGTAACATCTATGATTTTCCGACCCTATTTTAATTTATTTTAATTAATAAAATAACAACACTACATTAAATCCCATACTTGTTCAAACCTATGCCTCATTAATTGCTAGCTGAACGTATTTTAACTCAAAGTTTTAGAACTCATAATCATGTGGTAACACCTCCTAGAGTTAACCCAGTTGGTAATCCCGTTAGGTGTTCTATTAAATCCTGACCAAGCTAATTATGTCAAAGCTTAAGTTGCAAGGGGCTGATTTTGTAAATAACCAGAAACCCTAGTAGGCACGGTCGCGCCTCTCGTCAGTTGAAACGTAAATGCAGTCTTTAATCACTGGATCGTTCGAATTCGTAACCATTCCACATATTGATGAACCCAATTAACATTTTAATCATAGTAATTACGACGAATTAACTTATTATACCAATTCAATCCATAACCGTCGACCATAATCTCACCATTATCAAATTCGTTCGTTTCTATTATCCTTCCAGCAAATCAACCTTCTGAACTCACTCGACGAACATCCCAGGAGCCTTGCACTCAGCAATTCGATCGAAGTTGTACCAGAAGTCGTCGGAGGACACAACCGCCGAAGCCGAAACTCATATTAATCGAGACCCTTCAATTCATCAAGCATTCCGGTAATTTCTTGTAACTACAGTTTCATATCTAAGTCTAGACCAATAACCCTATATTAATCGGATCGTCTAGCATCAGATTGAACCCGATCCGTAATCTAGGGTTCATTTCAAAATGGTTTAATCGAATACTACCTTGGAGATGTTTTAAATACAATTAAACTATACAAAAAGATTCGTAATAACCTAATGGGTGAAAACCCTATGAATTCCAACATTTACAATATAAAAATTAGTCAATTCATTTCTGTTTTGAAACAGACACGGTCGCGCTAATCTCCTAGCGCGGTCGTGCTTCATGAGACACGGTCGTGCTAATCCAAGCGCGGTCGTGCCTCACACTCAGACCCGGTCGTGCCTCTTGGCTAGACCTGGTCGTGCCTAGTGAGCAGGCTTGTTGTGCCTTCTGTTTGTTCAACACGGTCACGCTCTTGCCAATGCGGTCGCGCCCGTGGTCCTGGCACGATCGTGCCTTGCCCCAGGCACGGTCGTGTGTGTGAGAAAATCTTGTCAGAATGCTTAATTTTTTATTTTTAAAAACAATAAGTATTCCAAATTAATTTTTAAATAAAAATAATTAATTTTATAAAGATTTGGATTAACTTTATTTAAAAGATCCAAATTCTTATTTCTAAATAAATAGAAGTTATTTATTATAACCTACAAAATTAAATTTATATTTATTATTATACTCTACACATAAATATTAGTTACACAACTTATTTACTCATCTTTATAAAAATAGCGTAAAGATTATTTATTAAATTTATATTTAATATAATACACCCACTATATTTTTATAACTAAATGAATAAGATATATCCCTTTATAAATAAATAAATAAAGTAATAGTTATTTATTTAATTTATATTCAAACAAAATTGGTTATTTAGGCTACACTTAAATAAACCGAATAATTACATTAATTTGTAACTAGAATAATTAAATAATAATTATTTGATTTAATTATTCATATCCAAACCCTAATTTAAAAACATTTGAAACTATTCATTTCAAATTGTTTCCATTTTATTCAACACCTACACAACCCTTTTTCATAATTCGTCACGAACTCATTATATAATTCCTTATACTCATATCCATTGAAACCCTAGACTCTGAGTTAGACATTTTATTAATTCATGTTCACACGCAATACACTTTAGGTTAACGTTGTGCGTTACAAGGATCATGATACTACCTAGTCTCTCGTGTCAGCTACGCCTTTGAATCATGTGAGTATTACATAGCCCCTTTTACTCTTTTACACTTTTTGGGGTGGAACATGAACACTATACAATACTATTGCTTACATTTACACAAACCATACAAATACAAATCCTCTTTACATTCATGTGTGCAATTTGAGCTTTATGACTGAGTGCTAGTTGTGCTAACTTTTGTGTGCCATTTATGTGCAGTCATTAACTATTCAAGCCGACGGTAAACAATGATAGATCTATTGAGTCTGACAAACCCACTCAGATTGGGGTGATTGTTACCGATAACACAATTTTGCGTGCTAGTTACAAAGGTTTGATTGTACTTTGGTTACACAATGGCTACTCTCCATAAATGCCTTATTTTATCATGTTATGTAAGGATTTGTTTATTTACAATCTATACGCTATCAATGTACAAACGTGTGTATGCTCACCAACTTTTTAGTTGACCTTATTTTATTCATGTTTCAGGTGCTATCATATGAGTTTGATCAAGACATGTTACACTTAGGCTTTGGACTTAGTTAATTTTAATTCGAAAACAAGTTGTATTTCATTATGTACTTTGGAATTGATTCATGTTTGTTTGAATGGAAATGGATTTAATATATTACAATATAGTCAACCTTGAGCTCACGAACAGTCTACATGTCCCGCCCCGACGATTCCGCCGTCGGTTGGGGTGTGACAGATTGGTATCAGAGCCTTGGTTATAAGGAATTAGGTTATTAGACACTCTTGACCTAGACTATTACCGTAGGTCACCCATACTATGCCATGCTACTACATGCTACATGATTACTTCTTGTGTGAATATTTTTACATGTTATCCTATGAAATTAACCTACATGATATAATGCTTAATAGTCTATGTGTCGTACTACCTATAAATTTTGTGCTTATATTCATTGCTATCTACATGCTACTTATGTGTTTCATTAAGTGCTATCCTATGCTTAACACACACATACGCACCAAATTATTCATACATATTTGAACTCACATACATAATACCACCACCTCTTGTGATCTAAATTTAAACTATTGGGCCTAATGCCCATTAATAATAAACAAGAAACCCATTTACCCTCTAAGAAGAATAAGCCCACTACAATAAATAAACCTCACTTTTGGGCCTCAAAGCCCAGTCCAAAACAATTCTCATCATGACCATGAGCCCAACAATAGTGTTATTAATACATGATGGCTGGAAGAGTGTGTAGGCCCATGAGGGATTCTGGCTAAGGAAAGATAGGGTACTTAAGTATGTCTTAGTAACCCACCCCTCTTTTCTGGGAATTCTCCTCAAGGATGCATTACTTATAGGTCAAGTTTATTTCTAAAATACTATTGTGAAGGTTCGGTGTTATGAGTAGTCAAACTCTAAACTTATGAGAACTCCCATGTCTAACACTCAATATTTCATTATCACTTACAACCTTTTTATTGTTTTCTGCTAGACATGGACTCCTACTCTCCTTCCTCCCCGGTTTACCGTCCTGGAACAGAGCCTGATTGGGAAGAAGACATCGGGACACCCGTGTATCGGTCACCAACACCCCCAACTGCTAGGCCAAGGTTTGATGTAAGGGCAGACTTGATTAGGAACACCGGCCCGAGACTTCGAACACCTGGATCACCCGTGCCCAGAAACCCGTATCAGACACCCCATCCTCACAATCAGCTACCACTCCCACTAAGAGACCCATATCTAGTGCCCGACCCGTACCATCCTAACCCTTGGGTAAGACATACCACGACATCCACTGGCGTTATGGGATTTCCAACCAATGACATTCACCAATATGTAAGGACCTCAGAATTTGAGAGACAAAGGATGGAGCAGGGAGTAATGCACGACTTGCAAGGAAAAAGAATGGATAGCCTAGCGAACCAATTAGGGTACCAAAAGGAGTTAATTTCCATCCTTGAAAAAGAAATGCTTGAGAATCGCACGGAGACAGCTAGAGCTGAAGCCATATCAGCTACTCAAGTGACCATAGCGGTGCTCATCTTAGTGATTATCTTCTTCCTAGTGGAAAGCTACCAGAGACGTTAGGAGAAATTTCTAATTATTGTCTTTAAATTTTCGATTTGAGAACCATTTCCCTATGTTTTAAGTAATGTTTAACATTTCAGCATCTAATTAATTTTATATGTTTCAACTATAAAGGTTATTATTCATTGATTTGACCCGTTGAGCGTGAATTACACTCATCATTTTTTTATCAAATTTTCTCAAGTAGCACATTTTTCATTCAATACGATTTAGTACACTACCAACAATCTCCTTCGTAAACAAATCATCCTACTATTTGATTTAAACAAGACCCCGTTATCCTGTTCAAACAAAATGTTTATCAAACTTTTAGATAGTACCAAAAATAAAAGTTCTCCATAAAAAAAATTTTTCGCCTGATAAGGAAGGCTAATACAACCAATTTTATAAAAATATTATCTCAAATTGATAAATAATTATGATTTTCCTCATAAAAGTAAATATTTCTAAACCCTGGCTAAATTAGTATACGACTACTTGTTTAGCCAATAATTCGCTTAAAAATATATATATATATATATCTCTTATTAATAACTGGAAAATTTAAATTAAAAGATTTTTCCTATAAATTGTATACTTAATTAAATTATGTGACCCAATGATTTCACTACTTTATATATCTACAACCAAGGACGACTTACCACTTCAAATTTCAAACAAAGATCCGTATTTGTAAACACATTTCCCCGAACGTTTTCAGAACCTTCTCATTACCTTTCACTTGTCGCTTCAAGAGACGATCCATACCGCGTAGATGTTAACCCTCCCCCATCAACCTTAATGAGATTTAAGAGCTAGAACCTAACTACCACATTATACAAGAACGCCAAACAACACGCTTGTCCGCAACACTCGATCACATACAAAACCCTTTAGTATACATCACACACGAAGTTCAATAACTTACGTATGCATGTTCACAATAAACTCAACGCAACCACATGGTACATGAAACTCAATTATTCTCAATATATCCAATGCTACACAAATTTCATAATACATGAAACTAGTTTGTCTACAAATCACAATTTACTGGATTGATCACATAACACACGGAACATGTTTATTTGCAATACACATGCTACTGGATTGAGCACATAGTACACGAAACTTAGTTGTTTGCAATATACATGATTCATAACAATTGTTTGATTGGTACATAATTCTAGATTGACCACATTAAACATGAAACCTATTTGGTTACAAGGTACATTATACTAAATTATGCACATTATGCAATATACATGATACTAAATTGTTTATATTACACATGAAAGATATTTATTTACAAAATACATGGTGCTAAGTTGCCAACACCATACATGAACTTCATTTCCTACAATACACATGATACCATGTTGTTTACATTCCACATGAGAGCTTATTGATTTACAAAATACATGACACTAAGTTGTCGATACCATACTTGAACTTCATTTTCTACAATTCACATGATACTATGTTGTTTATATTCCACATGTGAGCTTAATGATTTACAAAATATATCGCTAAATTATTCACGCTACACATGAGACCTATTTGATTACGAGCTACGTGACACTAGATCATACATGAGACTTGTGTGTTTACTTTACACACGAAACAAAATTTGTTTACAATTATTGCAATTGATTGATTTCATTATATACAAGACATGGTCATGCACTTTTGTTCACCAAAGTTAAAGACCATAATACATGGAAACGACTCGGGGTTTGACGTATTCTTGTTCAAACACGAGCAAACTAAGAAACTTTAAGTTATACTACTCTTTAGTTGTGAACTTACCTGCTTATACTTGTTAGCGAATTTTATGTGAAAACAATGGACATGGACGGAGTGAAATTGTGCCCCTCTTGACCCGCACACAACGAGATGATCTATAGGGACCATGCGATGATTTGAGTAATTACGGGTGCACACCGAATTATAAAAATCAGCACATGGAAAACATAGTGAAATTTTGTCGTGTGTTGTGACTTAAAACTTATCATGATATGTAACAACGAAACTGATGTGATATGACAAGGACATGGTGGATACGCCGATGGTACTTCCTATATACAAGTGTCCTATCATATTATCAGAAGTAGCGTTGTTCGTGTCACGTGAAGTTTTGACCTAGACCAATGTTTATGAAATCTTTTACCCGCCGACAATTTTAAAGTATATTATACTACATCTTACACAAACCCTAATTATCAAGATTCCATCTAATTCATTCCATGTAATGCTTTTCATCTTTAGAATCCATATTATTATTTGACCATCTCCTCCTTAGGTTCATTTCAAAAAAACTAGATTCATTATCATCATTCATACCCGACCTTGAGTATCAGGCCTAAATCATGTCAATGGTCAAACTTACCGAGAACCCAGAACTCTCACCTCTTGCTTGATTTAATAACCTCCACTAGTTAAATTTCGGGACGAAATTCCCTTAACATGGGGAGACTGTAACATCTCTGATTTTCCGACCCTATTTTAATTTATTTTAATTAATAAAATAACAACACTACATTAAATCCATACTTGTTCAAACCTATGCCTCATTAATTGCTAGCTGAACGTATTTTAATTCAAAGTTTTAGAACTCATAATCATGTGGTAACACCTCCTAGAGTTAACCCATTTGGTAATCCCGTTAGGTGTTCTGTTAAATCCTAACCAAGCTAATTATGACAAAGCTGAAGTTGCAAGGGCTGATTTTGTAAATAACCAGAAACCCTAGTAGGCACGGTCGCGCCTCATGTTGGCACGGTCGCGCCTCGTTTTGGCACGGTCGCGCCTCTCGTCAGTTGAAACGTAAATGCAGTCTTTAATCGCTGGATCGTTCGAATTCGTAACCATTCCACATATTGATGAACCCAATTCACATTTTAATCATAGTAATTACGACGAATTAACTTATTATACCAATTCAATCCGTAACCGTCGACTATAATCTCACCATTATCAAATTCGTTCGTTTCTATTATCCTTCCTGCAAATTAACCTTCTTCACACACTCGACGAACATCCAAGGAGCCTTGCACTCAGCAATTCGATCGAAGTCGTACCAGAAGTCGTCGGAGGACACAACCGCCGAAGCCGAAACTCATATTAATCGAGACCCTTCAATTCATCAAGCATTCCGGTAATTTCTTATAACTACAGTTTCATATCTAAGTCTAGACCAATAACCCTATATTAATTGGATCGTCTAGCATCAGATTGAACCCGATCTGTAATCTAGGGTTCATTTCAAAATGGTTTAATCGAATACTACCTTGGAGATGTTTTAAATACAATTAAACTATACAAAAAGATTCGCAATAACCTAAAGGGTGAAAACCCTATGAATTCCAACATTTACAATATAAAAATTAGTCAATTCATTTCTGTTTTGGAACAGACACGGTCGCGCTAATCTCCTAGCGCGGTCGTGCTTCATGAGACACGGTCGTGCTAATCCCAGCGCGGTCGTGCCTCACACTCAGACCCGGTCGTGCCCCTTGGCTAGACCGGGTCGTGCCTAGTGAGCAGGCTTGTTGTGCCTTCTGTTTGTTCAACACGGTCGCGCCCTTGCCAACGCGGTCGTGCCCGTGGTCCTAGCACGATCGTGCCTTGCCCCAGGCACGGTCGTGTGTGTGAGAAAATCTTGTCAGAAAGCTTAATTTTATATTTTTAAAAACAATAAGTATTTCAAATTAGTTTTTAAATAAAAATAATTAATTTTATAAATATTTGGATTAAATTTATTTAAAAGATCCAAATTCTTATTTCTAAATAAATAGAAGTTATTTATTATAACCTACAAAATTAAATTTATATTTATTATTAAACTCTACACATAAATATTAGTTACACAACTTATTTACTCATCTTTATAAAAATAGTGTAAAGATTATTTATTAAATTTATATTTAATATAATACACCCACTATATTTTTATAACTAAATGAATAAGTTACATACCTTTATAAATAAATAAAGTAATAGTTCTTTATTTAATTTATATTTAAACAAAATTGGTTATTTAGGCTACACTTACATAAACCGAATAGTTATATTAATTTGTAACTAGAATAATTAAATAATAATTATTTGATTTAATTATTCAAAGCCAAACCCTAATTTAAAAACATTTTAAACTATTCATTTCAAATTGCTTCCATTTTATTCAACACCTACACAACCCTTTTTCATAATTCGTCACGAACTCATTATATAATTCCTTATACTCATATCCATTGAAACCCTAGACTTTGAGTTAGACATTTTATTAATTCATGTTCACACGCAATACACTTTAGGTTAACGTTGTGCGTTACAAGGATCACGATACTACCTAGTCTCTCGTGTCAGCTACGCCTTTGAATCATGTGAGTATTACATGGCCCCTTTTACTCTTTTACACTTTTTGGGGTGGAACATGAACACTATACAATACTATTGCTTACATTTACACAAACTATACAAATACAAACCCTCTTTACATTCATGTATGCAATTTGAGCTTTATGCCTGAGTGCTAGTTGTGCTAACTTTTGTGTGCGATTTATGTGCAATCATTAACTATTCAAGCCGACGGTAAACAATGATAGATCTATTGAGTCTGACAAACTCAGCCAGATTGGTGTGATTGTTACCGACAACACAATTTTGCATGCTAGTTACAAAGGTTTGATTGTACTTTGGTTACACAATGGCTACTCTCCATAAATGCCTTATTTTATCATGTTATGTAAGGATTTGTTTATTTACAATCTATACGCTATCAATGTACAAACGTGTGTATGCTCACCAACTTTTTAGTTGACCTTATTTTATTCATGTTTCAGGTGCTATCATACGAGTTTGATCAAGACATGTTACACTTAGGCTTTGGACTTAGTTAATTTTAATTCGAAAACAAGTTGTATTTCATTATGTACTTTGGAATTGATTCATGTTTGTTTGAATGGAAATGGATTTAATATATTACAATATAGTCAACCTTGAGCTCATGGACAGTCTACATGTCCCGCCCCGACGATTCCGCAGTCGGTTGGGGTGTGACATTCACCAGTTGAACAAAGCTTATTTTGAGAATAAAGGGAGAAATGGACCAACTGAGATGTTTTGCAGTTTTCTTAATGAACAGTGCTTGGCAAACTTTGCTTAGATGAAAACAGATGAGTCCACTTTGAAGAAAGCTAAAGGAGTCAAGGATCCTCGCACATGGAAGGATTGGTACAATGTTATTTGTCCATCTCCAAAGACAGTCAAGATAGTTACCGTTCACAAGAAGATGCTAGTAAATACTCTGAGAGACTTTCAATACTAGGCATATGATCCAATTACTGCTGAAGCTCTAATAGTCACTGATCAATCAGAGTTTAGAATATTGTATCCTTTTGATCTATCAAAGTATAGTGAACAGGACATCCAAGGATTGGCTAGAAATCAGATTCGACATGAGCAACTTTGGGAAGAGCAAGCAAAGATATTTACTATAGCCGTTGCTGATATTATAAGAAAGAAGTTGTATGCATGGAGTGGAGATCATGGTGAAGACATCAATTTTTGAAGTCAAGGAAGCTTAATCCTAGGGGGAGATTGTTAGACCCAGATTGTTAATTATGATTAAGCTTAGCTTTAATGTCATGTAGGTTGTAACCGTGAACCAAGGGATCGCGGGTTGGGTATGTTTGGGCCAGCTATTAGGCCGAGTAGAGTTGTTCAGGGCTATTAATGTTTGTATAGGTATAAATATCTCTAAACACTAACCGTGTGAGGTTAGCGGTGTTGATTATTGTTTTTCTTTGTAATTCTCTAAGGTAATATATGAGTTTTACAAGAGTTTCGTGTTCTTAAATCACCACAATCATTAGTTTCCGCCTAGTGATTGTGAGACTTGATATCGTGTTCGTTTTCTATGTGTTTATTCGAAGATCCGGATATAGTTTGGGACTTACACTATTAGATTAAACCCAAGCACCAACTATCTAGCCCCCGTAGTGTGTTCTAGTTCCAAGTTATACAACAATCAATCAAACTATGTGACTCACACTTGGAAGCTACAACTCTACCTAATCCCGTCTCATGGTCATGTTTAGGCATGGGTTAAACCATACAGATTTGCCCACCACGTTAAACTAAGATTTACAGGTTTTTATAAATCAATGGAATATGGAATGAATGGATGGAACTGAGCATTAATTTAAGCATAAGAACTTTCGTCTAGAGGAACCAAGTCACTATCTCGAAAGCTAACACACAGACTACATTCTAATCGTTTAAGCACATAAATCTCACTTAAGGGCGTATCCTACAAGTCGCCATCCTAGAGGGTAACACATAAGCAAGAATCAGTTTCTAATTAAATAAGCTCATGAATATGGAATTATGAATTTATGGACTGGGCGCCATTGAAACTCGAATTTATTCTCATAAAAAGAGAGTGGTGTGCCATGAAAGTTTTGAAAAACCTCAAAATTTTAAATTAACGTGGTACCAATCACCCTATGTTGACAGTTTCAGTATTACCGACACCCTAAGATGAGTACCCACAAGATTTCATGAAATTATTACTTGATTAATCCTAGGTAACACTCACAAGTTATTTAAGCTATTCAAGTTAGCTGGGTTTACCAAAACATCACTAGTTAGACGCGTTTTCTATTATTTATATCATTTAAACTCAAACAAGCAGCTCTAATTGTACTATCATTTTCCATTTATTATGCAAAACTTTTTTTTTCAAAGGACATTTTTTGTAAATTTTTTAATATTTTTGTATTTTTGAATTTTTATAAAAAAACAAACTAGACACATTGGACACTCACATCCCCACACTTGAAAGACACATTGTCCTCAATGTGAAGCAAGCCACAATAAAATAAAAATTCAAAAATAATCAGGAAGCGACTTAGCTGGTAATGAATTTGCAAACAATTTGCAGCTTCATTTTTCCTCGTGTGCACCGTATAGCATTTCGGACACGGTTGCAAATCTCTGTCGGGTTGCCTTAATAACATATCACAGTCAATTCCGTCTGAATGGAGATTGAGTACGGACGGAATGATGTTAACCAGCACAATAAACCTCAAACATACCGCAACATTAAACTGACACAAATTAAAATTAAAGACTCGACTGACTCAAACTGACTCTGGATAGAATGCAGAGATACGTATCTTATGGGTGGCAAACACATAGATATGAACGCCACAGCAAGATGAATCATCAGTTACAAACTGGTTTCAAGTTTCCTATGGTCATGTTTGGTGAATGAATGATATGATAGATGATGGATGGAGATGATGGGTGAGTGGTGGATGATGTAGTAATGGGTGATGGTAGTGGTAGGATATATGGTGGATGAGATATGAGAATGATGTGTTGTTTGATGGGTGGTGTGTGTGTAACCATTGGTGGTGAATATGTATGGACAAACCATGGTAACCAAGGGAATTAAGGTGTTTTCAGGAATCCCTCGCGTACTGTGAGAAAGCAAGTTCCTTCCCTCGTGTACCGTGAGGGAATGAAAAACCAGTCGGTCGAATTCTTTGGCTGTCGCGTTCCGCGAAGAGCACCCACTCGTCCCCCGTTGTTCACAGAAAGTTTAGAAAAATTTTGAATTTTTATAGTTAGAATATTTTTTACCCTTTTAAAAATTTTCTTTACCCAACTTCTCAAAAACTCTGTTCCAATGATCAAAACCAATGTAAAACATACCTGGAACTTCGTTCCCAATGATTTCCCATGCCAAATCAAGCGTGAATCCCTGCAAGACACGACACACACAAAATACCGAAAAAACACATAAAAGACACGGACTCAAACCAAAGAAAGCATACAAACTCTTCATCCCGGGCACTTGCCTGAGATTCAAGCAAGCCTATCAAGAAGCTTCTCCTTGATCCTCAGCAACTCCACATTCTCATCAAACCAACAACTCACATCATATTCTACACACAGATCCTTCCACCACGACTTAAATCTACCCGGTCCGAATGTAAGACGATTTAAATATCCCAACAGATTGTCACCTTTAAACGTCCCCACACTTGGGGTTTTCACTACCTTTAACCTAGATGAAACTATCATGGCACGGGTTCTCTCACGAGGTGGCCTAGACCTAGGGACATTAGAACTAGGGTTCGGTTCAATTACTCTCCCTTGGAACGCACAACGATGATGATGGTTAAAGGCTTAGGAATTAGATCTTCTTTATGTGGGACTTCTAAACCTTCCCCCGGATCTCTGGGATCCTCTACACTCTCCTCCATCCCCACACTTGGGGATTTCCAAATCATGTCCTCCAGCTCTGCCATCATCTCTTGCAGATCACTGGGTGTCTCATCGCTGTATTCATCCGGCTCTTCTAACAATTTCTCCAACTCCATCGCCCAATCAGATGGTTCTTCTAAATTCGGGGCGGGTTCACCTACTTCAAACATCGGATCAGAGTCATGATGGTAGTCCATGAAGGAATCAAGTATTCACACGGAGTGGCTAGGCTCGCCAACATCCTTCACGGACTTTGTGGCATCAAAGGTAACCAACTCACCCCCACACGAAGTGTGAGCTTTCCGTCAAAGGCATTGATCAATGCCTGGTGGTGCGCATGAACGGGCGCCGAGGATGAGAGGGACTCTGTCATCCGCATCCATGTCCAGAATAACAAAATCCACGGGGAAGATAAATTTTCCTACTTTCACTAGAAGATTCTCCAAAATTCCCCGTGGATACTTGACTGAAATGTCAGCCAAGGATATGCTCATATGCGTTGGTTGTGGTTCACCAAGGTCCAGCTGTTTATAGATCGAGTATGGCATCAGATTGATGCTAGCACCTAAGTCAGCCAACACGTGGTGCAAGGGCAAACTGCCTAGGAGACATGGGATCGTGAAATGAACTGAATCTCCTAGTTTCTCTGGCAGCTTGTTCTGTACCACTGAGAACATTGCTCACTGAGTGAGACTTTAGAGACCTCCTCGAGTTTCTTCTTGTTGGAAAGAAGATCTTCTTGTAACTTGCCATACTTTGGCATATGCTGGATGGTTTCTATGAGTGGGAGATTGACCTTGAGTTGTTTAAACATGTCAACGAAGTGACCATATTCCCAAGCTTGCTTATATGGCTGCAAACGTGTTGGGTAGGGAATACAGGTCAGGTCAATCTCGAGGGCCTTCATCTCCGCCACTTCTTCTTTTCCTCTGCCTTCTCGGCAGGTATCTCAACTACCACCTCCTCGTCCACCTGCTCTTTTGCCATTTTGGCATCCATCTCCACGAATCAAGCTCTCTAGTCAATCATCTTGTCCTCCTCAGGTGATAGAATATTATACATATTGGAGTGGGAGTCATCCTCTGCAACCACTTTCTCCTCCACACTCCTGACTGACACGGCCATCACTGAAGCTCTAGGGCCTGAATATGGACCTCCCTGTTGAACCTTCAGACTCTTAGCAATGTCCTCCATCGTGTGATGCAGATCCTGGTATGCCGACTGCTAATTCTTCAATAGGGTGTCATGATCATCCAGTCTCTGCCTAGCCTCTCTATCTCTCTGCATTAAATGGGTAAGCATTTGTGTCTGATTCTCTATCATCTCCTCGATCTTCGTAGTATCGACAATGCTTCCTGAGCTGGCTCCTGTGTCTTCTCCTCCTTGCTGATGTTGTTGGAGACCGTTAAATCCCGGTGGGTTATTTCTAGATCTCCACCCCGAGCCAAATGAATTGTAGTTGTTATACCCTCGGTTCTGGTACTAGATGCCAGTAAAACTCACCTGCTCTTGATTATTTACTGGGCAATCTCGGGTGTCGTGGCCTCCCCTACACACTTCATACCTCTGAGCACTAAGTTTCAGCTCCTTGATTTCATTGGCCATAGCGGCGAGGGCAGCAGCCACACTAGAATTAGAGGTCCTAGTAGATGGATACTATTGTTCGGCTTGAACGAAGCTCTCAAACATTTCCTCGCACTTAGATGGCTCGAGTCTCTCCATGATATGGCCTCCCGCAGCTGTATTGAACATCTGCTGCTTCTCGAAGGTAAGTCCATTATAGAACTTCTCCACTATCGCCCAGTAAGACAGAACATGCTGGGGACATTGGCTCAACAGCGTGTTGAACTCTCCCAGGCCATAAGATAAGGCTCGTCGTGATCCTTTCGCTCCCGTTGCTTGTGTGGAAGCTATTCGAATATTCTAGGCATATGCATCGTATATGAACTTCAAAGTTTATCAAATGGATGCCAAGATAACATTTCTGTATCAAAAGGTGAAAGAAGAGATATATGTGTATCAGCCACCTGGTTTTGAAGACAATGATCATCGTGACTATGTCTATAAGCTCGATAAGGCTTTATATGGGTTACATCAAGCACCGCGGGCTTGGTATACAACTCTTACTGATCATCTACTAGTCCATGGATACACCCGTGGTGCAATTGATCAGACTCTGTTCGTTCGAAAGGTGGATGCAGATCTAATTCTTGTGCAAATTTATGTGGATGATATCATCTTTGGATCCACAAATGAGGAGTTGTGCATAGAGTTCAGAAAGGTTATGGAAAAGAAGTTTGAGATGAGTGCTTTAGGTGAAATGACATTTTTTCTCATGTTACAGGTCAAGCAATCAAGTGATGGCATCCTATTTCATCAAGGCAAATATGTGGATGACATCATTTCCAAGTTCAAATTCACCGATGCTCAGGCGGCATCTACTCCTATGGCTGCACGGCCAATTCTGGATGCTGACACAAACGTAGCTGCTGTTGATTAGAAACAATACCGATCCATGATCGGATGCTGAATGTACTTGACAGCCAGTCGTCCGGATATCATGTTTGTTGTGTGTAAATGTTCTCGTTATCAAGCAAATCCTATGATGTCCCACTTAACTGCTGTTAAACGTATCTTTGGGTATCTAAAGGGCAAGCCTCGGCATGGCCCTTGGTATCCCAAAGAATCTGGTTTTGACCTGTATACTTTTTGTGACAGTGATTATGGAGGGTGTCTACTTGACAGAAAATCTACAAGTGGGGGCTGTCAATTTCTGGGTGATAGGCTAATCTCCTGCAATGCAAGAAACAACACACAGTCTCTACTTCTACTGCTGAGGCCGAATATGTTGATGCATCGGCTTGTAGCTCACAACTCATCTGGACGCAACATCAATTGCTGGATTACGGTTTGACCTTTCTTAATACTCCTATTTTCTGTGATAGTGAGGCTGTTGTGCTAATTGTGAAAAATCCGGTTCAACATTCTAAAACCAAGCATATTGATATGAAGGTGCATTTCATTCGCGACTGCTTTGAGAGAAATCTCATATGTCTTGAAAGGGTTGATTCTGACAACAATGTTGCAGATATCTTCACTAAAGCATTTGATACATCTCGATTCAATGTGCTTGTAGAGTCCCTGAAAATGATTGGTTTTAAAGATTAAATTGGTCACAAAAAAAATATATATTTTTCTTCGTAGTTAAATTTGTACAGTTTAATTTTATGCACAAATTTAGGGGGAGAATCAAGAAAAATACAAAAAGAGACTGTTTTAAATTTCTAGAGTTAAGAAAAATACAAAAAGAGTCTACCTTAAATTTCTAGAGTCAAGAAAAAAAAACAAAAAGAGTCTGCTTTAAATTTCTAAAGTTAAGAAAAATACAAAAAGAGTCTGATTTAAATTTCTAGAGTCAAGAAAAATACAAAAATATTGTTTGTGTCTGAGTCGAAAGTTTTGCAATTACCTAGGAAGTGATATGAATGTCCGTTTCTTAAGGCTAGGATCAACACATGTAAAGCACTAAATTGAAATGAGTAGGATCATTGTTGGATATGTTGATAGGCTCTGCATATGATACACTTGAACAAAATAGTAATTATGGCCTTAGTGGGGAACATCTCATAGATTAGTGTAATTTGCTATTCCTGTTAATAATCAAGAACTTAAACATAAAGGTTGATGAACTATGGATAACCCTTACTCTATTGGGATTGCATTAACCGGGACCCTTCACAAAGGGGTTGCGAGCTTGACTTAATACAAGTCTGTAAATATTATATATTTATATACTTAAAAGACATGCATTGACATTAATAGGTGAAAAAGACACTCAATGATAGTGGAAAGCTAATCTGCAAAGCAGAATTCTAAGCAAAAAGACACGCAATGTTAATCTCCTGTTGTAGGAAAAACCCAAAAAAATATGTCTAAAGACGTAAATAAATATACCAGTAAATACTTTTTGTTTTTGGGAATATGTGACCATGAAGGGATCTCTTGTCAAGGCATGTAAGTCCGTAGTGCTATGACCCTGAGCTTCTGATTATTCTGAACATGTAAGCCCGTAGTGCTATGTTTTTGATCAAATTTTATCAGATATTCCCTGAAAAGTTGCATAAATCCATGCTAGTTATGCTCAATTAGTTATAATGTAGGTTCTCAAAAGATCATGAGGAAGGTAAGGTTTACCTGATAAGCTGTGGGGTCCATTAAAGTTCATCAAGAATTCACTTAATTCATATTCATTTAATTACAGGTTTCTGAGATATGAGTGTGGGACCCATTAAGTCATAATCAATTCTACCCAAAACATGATAACTTAAATCACGGTGAAAAACTTAGGTTTGAAGCTAAAACATGAGTTTAAAAGGATCTGAATATTAGAAATCCACTAGACCTGTCTAAATAAAAATACATGTTGAAAAATGTTCTTTGGTCTATCTGTAGAACGATTTGATCCCGTTGCAAGCCTCCTAAAGAATCATTGTTACAAGTTTGTGTTAATAATTGTTAGTTTAGAATGTGTCTAATTAATTATGTCTATGCTTTATTTGAGTCAAGATTGTATAACTAATTAAAGGATTAAAATGACCATGTTTAAGTTCTTTGAAATAATGCATCTAAGGGATTAAGATTTTCTCCTTGTGTTTTCGGGTTGTTGGAGTGGCCCACCAAGGTTCACGGTGGGCCCCCATTCTCTAAATTTGAAACTAGTTTCTTCAAAAAGTCTAAAATAAACCTTGTTTTGAGGGTTTTAAGAGTTCACGGTATACATTCTCTCTCTCTCTTGGCAATTTTAAAGAAAAAACTCATTGTTCCTGTTTTCGTATCATCTGACTTGCTCTACAAGTTCTTTGGAATTTATAGGTATACCTTCTGAATCATCTAATCTCATATTGAACATATGAGTGTTGTGGGTAACCGTAAACCAACTCATATATGTATCTGTCATCTAATAAATCAAGTCCAGTGGGTAGAAACTGAAATTGAAGGGTCGATTAGGGTTGTGTTGAGTCGGCGAGTGCTGATACAACAGTAGAAAGTGAAGTTTTGATGTTCGGATCCTTCAATTTGATGTTGAAAACTTTTTCGGCAACTTCCATAAACCAGGGTTCACGGTGTAAATTGAAAATACTGTGAACCTTTGGTATTCCCGTATATGGTTTTATTAACCGTGAACCCCCAATAAACCGTGAACCTCATCTACCGTGTGTCTACGAGCCGTAAAATCCTTAACCGAGAACCCTATTATTTCTGTGAACCTCATAAAGGGGCCGTAAACCCCTGACATGCCGAGAAGTCTAAAATCTTGTTACTTAGTCAAATTAGTTATTTGTTTGAGTATTAACTTGACAAGTTTTTATGCAGCTATGGCTTAAATGAAATTTGTTGCTAATCATAACGCTTGTGCATTCACTCTGGACCCACCTGAAGAATTTGAATATTTCAGATCGATGGTTGTGGGGTTGACACTTTCCCCCATTAACTTTGCTGTTATGGAGAATCCAATTATCTACAGAACCCATGTTCAGGAGTTTTGGTCCACTGCAACAATACATCCAAATGACAATGTAGAAGAATACATTATCGGTACAGTTCAAGCAAAGAGAGTTCGAATTTCAGAAGCCATAATAAGAACTGCTCTACAGTTTGGTGATCTACCTGCTAATCCAACCAAGCTGAATCCAGATGTTGTTACTCCAATTCTTACAAGGATGGGTTATGAAGGTCCTTATCCTCCTCTTTACAAGAAACTGCTTCATCCCTATTGGAGATATCTTGCACACCTGTGCATGAACTGCTTATCTGGAAGAAAAGTAGGATTTGATGAGATAAACACCACCATTACTTCAATTATGGTTGCTTTGACCATGAGCTTAGTATACAACTTCTTGAAGATGGTGTTTGAAGAATTTAAAAGCAATTTGAAAGGAAGAAAGAAGGAGATCTTCCTCATGTATCCTAGGTTCTTACAGATCATTCTCAACAGAAATCATGTTGATCTGGAACCTACTGTTGAAACATTGGATGTAAAGGGTATGGGTCCAATGATTTTCAAGTTCATGAATGTCAACAAGCACGGAAAAAGGGTGTATCAAGGGTTGCATCCCCTTGACAAATTTGGTAGATTTGCTGCTCTACCTGATGAAGAGATTGAAGAACCGGCTGTGCAAGTACAAGCCGAGGTTGCTGAAGAACATATGCTACATGTTCAACATCAACTTCAACCAGAACCACAAGATCCAATTGTGCATGAGTTAGAAGATGTTGAAGTTATATCTTCTTCTGACGATGAAAGCACCCCTGAAAGACTTCCAGTACCAATTAATCAGCATGTCAGAGAAATTGAGAGCAAAAGGCATCGAATTGAGAATCGTCCTCTCACTTTCGCGTCTAATCAAGATGACAATGACGCTGATTACACACTGGATCATGATTTACTTTCCAGACCACGGAAGCAAAGAGATCCGAGGCATGTGAGAATAGAGCCACCCACACCAACACCAACACCTACACAAACTCCCACCCCAACAACTTCCTTACCCACTGTCACACCCCAACCGACGGTGGAATACGTCGGGGCGGGACATGTAGACTGTTCATGAGCACAAGGTTGACTAGATTGAAATATATTAATCTTCAAATTTCATTGCAAAAGATTCAAACACAAGCCAAAATAAAAACAAGTACGTAAAATGAAATACATGAGTTCTTTATTAAAAATTAACTAGGTCCAAACTTAAGTGTAACATGTCTTGATCAACTCAGACATTAGCACCTGAAACATGAGTAAAATAAAGTCAACTAAAAATTTGGTGAGTATACATAGGTTTGTATATAGATAGTATATAATTGTGAGTAAAAAAATCCATACAAGTCATGATTAATAAGGCAATTATGGAGAGTTACTATTGTGTAACAAAGTAGTACAATCAAACCTTTGTAACTAGAATGCAAAAAAAATTGTTTTGTCGATAACAATCACCCTAACTGGGTGGGTTTGTCAGACTCAATAGATCTATCAATGTTAACCGTCGGCTTGTATAGTTAATGATTGCACATGAAATTCCACAAAAACTAGTTAACACACCTAGTACTCAAACATAAAGCTCAAATTCAACACATGAATGTAAAGTGGATTTGTATTTGTGTAGTTTGTGTAAATCATTGAATATAATGTTCATGTTTCACCCCAAAAATGTAAAATAGTGAAAAGGGGCTATATAAAACTCACTTGAATCAAAGGTGTAGCTAGCACGAGAGACTAGGTAGCAAAATGATCCTTGTAACTCACCACGTTAACCTAGTGTGTAATGTACATCAATCTAGGTTAATAATGTGCATAATAGTCTATGGTGAAGTCTAGGATTGGAATGGATGTGTGTACAAAGAGTTTGTGTTGTAGTATGTAAATGAGTGTGTGGGTAATTGTAGTTTGTACTTGAGGGGGGGGGGTGTTTTACAAAAAGAAGGAATTGAAATGAATAGTTTTAAAATAATTGAATTAGGGTTTGGGTTGAATAACTAAACAAATCAAATAATTGTTATTATTTATTTAGTTATATGCGAATTATATTAAATATAAATTAAATAAATAATTTTTACTTCGTTTATTTATTTATAAAGATGTGTAAATATAAAGATGTGTAAATAATATTTATATATAAAATCTAATAAATATACATTTAACTTTTTAGTGTAGATTAAAATAAATAAATTTATTTATTTATTTATCATTTTAAAAATAAGGATTAACATTTTATATTAACAAATATTTTTATTTAGAAATAAATTTAAATATCTAAATTTTTGTTTTAAATATTTAATATACAATTTTTACCATAAAATTCATAATAAAATGAATTTATATTGAAGATTAACAAATCTGGTTTTATTCTGTTAAAAATATTGTATGGTTTATAAAATTAATTTTTATATGAATTTTGGGGCTATAGAAACGGTTTAAAAAAAATAAACAGACCTGGGGGCTCGAACCTGGGTCTGTTATGGATTGGTTTTGGTTGGGTCTAAACCCATGATTAAAAGGGCTGGGTTTTGTTTAAATGAGAGCGCAAAAAGCAACAGGCCGGTCGCGTGGGCCGTGGGTTTCGAACCCACGCCACCGGGTCCGATGGAGCATAGACTTAACTAAGAGCGCAAAAAGCAACAGGCCGGTCGCGTGGGCCGTGGGTTTCGAACCCACGCCACCGGGTTCGATGAAGCATAGACTTAACCAGTCGGACCGGGTGGTTCGCTGGTCTTACCAGGAACGAAGAAAATTAAATACGTTAACTTGGATTACCCAATTTCCCCAAATCAGATTTCGAGTAAAACGGTCAAGAACCCTAATTCAAATTGGTTTCGATGGATTATGTTAACTCGAATTGATAAGGGGCTATTGTTCTGGACTCGATTACGAATGTAATGATGTAAAACTTACACGTTTGGATTGGGCAACAAGTGCAGACGGCTACGAAATTGGATCGGCTGTTCTTGGTGTACAATCGAAGTCCAGAAGTGAAATGCGGCTTGTTCAAGGGTTGGGAGAGTTTGTGTGGAGGTATACGCGAGTGTGAGAGAGATTAAATTCGTTTAATGTCGTTCATAATAGCTGATTCGATTTTAATTTGACCGTAATAGTCGTGGGTGATTGATTACGCATTAATTCAATGATTTAGGACTGAATTGGGTCCTGATAGTGGTCTAGGTACACACAGGATTGATTTACGGGATTTACACGCATTGATTTCACAAATTAATTGCGGATTGGTATGGGTTTTGACTATCCAAGGTCAAATCCGTTCGAATTTGAATCTGCCATTAATTTGATCGAATTTTCTTGTTGATTGGGCCTAGATTGGACCGATCTTTGCTCGATTAACCATAGATGATCAATCCAACAAGAGACCGATCGATTTTAGCCTTGGGTTGATAGGAATCCGCTTGGTTTGACTTCCTGGAAGTCAAACTTAGTCAAACATTCTTAAATTGACTCAAAATTAAATCAAAGGTCCAAATTTGCGGGTGACGGTTAAAATTGAGGGATGGTTAAGAGTTCAAACCAACGTGTAATCCTTGATTATAACTATGGATATTAGCATATAGGTGTATTTGTATATATATATAATTATACATACATATATATGTATTTGTATATACAGGGTTTGAATGATGTGTTTAAGTGTAAGTCTCACAGGTTCGCATTGAGAATTAGGGTTTAGTTGATTGCATGAATGAAATAAAACATTGCACAAAAATTGGTTTCAAAATATGATTCATTGATCCGAAAATAAAGATAAGAAAACTCAGAAATGTTACAGTATCCCCATGTTGAGGGAATTTCGTCCCGAAATTCAACTAGTTGAGGCTACTGAATCAGCAAAGATGTGTGGGTACTTGAGCTTCATTTGGTCCTCATGTTCCCAAGTAAACTCAAGTCCACACTTAGATTCCCAACGAACTTTGACAATAGGATACGGCTTCGCGTGAGTTGCTTGATCTCACGATCCATGATCTCTCCAGGTCTCTCAACGAAGTGCATCGTTTCGTCAATGCGCACATCATTAATAGGTATATAGAGGTTCTCATCAGCAAGACGTTTCTTTAGATTGGACACATGAAATGTGGGATGCACATTGCCAAGTGATGGAGGTAACTCGAGTTTGTAAGCCACTTTCAAAATCCTCTCAAGGATCTTGAATGGACCCACATAGCGAGGTGCTAATTTGTATTTCTTTCCAAATGGATCACACCCTTCCACGGAGACACCTTTAGAAGTACAAGGTCACGGACTTGGAATTCCAAGGGTTTTCGTCGTTTGTCGGCATAGCTCTTTTGCCGACTCCTCGCTACTCGAATGTTGTCACGGATTTGAAGGATCTTGTCGAATGTTTCTTGAATTAATTCGGGACCGGTGATTTGTGCTTCACCAATCTCATTCCAACGGATAGGAGAACGACACTTACGACCGTAGAGAGCTTCAAATGGGGCCATATTGATACTTGTGTGGTAGCTATTGTTGCAAGAGAACTCAATTAGGGATAGATGTGAATCCCAATTGCCACCAAAATCAATTACACATGCTCTAAGCATGTCCTCAAGAGTTTGGATCGTGCGCTAGGTCTAACCATCAGTTTGGGGATGATAACCCGTGCTCAAATCCAATCGTGTACCAAGAGCGGTTTGGAGGAATTTCCAGAAAGGGGAGGTGAAACGAGCATCTCCATAGGAGATTATGTTTAGTGGAACACCGTGATGACTCAAAATTTCGTCAATGTATATTCTGGCCAATTTCTTAACCCGATAGTCTTCACGAATGGGCAAAAAGTGAGTAGATTTGCTGAGACGGTCAATGATCACCCAAATGCTATCATAACCACTTGAGGTGCGAGGGAGTTTGGTAATGAAGTCCATGGATAAATTCTCCCATTTCCACATACGGATTTCCGGTTGTTCAAGTAACCCGGAAGGACGTTGATGTTCGGCTTTGACCTTGGAGCAAGTTAGACATTTGGCATCATAGAGAGCAATGTCTTTCTTATACCGGGCCACCAATATTGTTGGTGAAGATCTTGGTACATTTTATCCGCACCGGGATGGATAGAATAACGGGTCTTGTGAGCCTCGTTCATGAGAAATGCACGTAGATCATTGCGATCGGGGACCCAAATACGATCCAAATAGTAGATTAGGCCATTGGGTTTGGATTCAAGTTGAAGTTCAACACCACATGACATTTCGTCGTACATGTTACCCTCGGTGACTGAGTCGTGTTGAGCTTCTAAGATACGATTTTGAATGTCGGTTTGAATTCGGACACAATGAAGCATGACATGGTCCATACGACTCAAAGCGTCGGCCACAACATTCGCTTGCCGGGATGGTAACGAATCTCGCAGTCATAGTCGTTAAGGAGTTCAACCCAACGTTGTTGCCTCATGTTTTGTTCTTTTTGGTTGAAGATATGTTGGAGACTGTTGTGGTCGGTGAACACCACACATTTTGGGCCACAGAGGTAATGTCTCCAAATCTTCAATGCGAATACAACCGCACCCAACTCGAGATCGTGTGTCGTATAGTTCTTCTCATGAATTTTGACTTTCCTTGATGCATAAGCGTTCACCTTGCCTCGTTGCATGAGGACACAACCGAGACCTTGGTTGGTGGCATCACAGTAGACAACTAGATCATCATTCCCATCACGGAGAGTCAAAATGGGAGTAATGCACAATTTTTGCTTGAGAGTTTGGAAAGCTTCTTCTTGCTTTGGTCCCCATTCATAAGGTTTACCCTTATGTGTCAAAGGGGTGAGGGGGACAGCAATCTTAGAGAAATTTGAAATAAAACAGCGGTAATAACCCGCAAGACCAAGAATGAACGAACTTCGGTAGGGGTCTTAGGGGCACTCCAATTTTTGACGGTTTCAATCTTAGCAGTGTCAACATGAATTCCCTTTTCGTTGACTATGACCCAATAATTGAACTTCCTTTAGCCAAAATTCACACTTAGAGAACTTGACATATAGTTGCTCTTTTCTTAGGATGTCTAAAACCAAACTAAGGTGTTGCTCATTATCTGATTTAGTTTTGGAGTAGATCAAGATATCGTCAATGAAGACTATCACGAATTTATCAAGGTACGGTTTGCACACTCGATTCATGAGAAACATGAAAACCACGGGTGCATTGGTTAGCCCAAAAGGCATGACCATGAACTCGTAGTGACCATACCTTGTTCGGAAGGCAGTATTTGGAATATCTTCCTATTGCACGCGGAGTTGGATATAACCGGATCGAAGATCAATCTTCGAGAAACAGGTAGAACCTTAAAGTTGATCAAAGAGATCATCAATTCTAGGCAAAGGATAACGGTTTTTGATGGTAAGATTGTTGAGTTCACGATAGTCAATACACATGCGGAATGATCCATCCTTCTTCTTGACGAATAAGACAGGAGCACCCCACGGTGAATGACTTGGACGGATGAAACCCTTGTCGGAGAGTTCTTGATGTTGGCTTGCAAGCTCTTGCATTTCAGAAGGTCCGAGTCGGTATGGAGCTCTACAAGGGGTTAGCTCCGGGTACTAGGTCAATGCGAAATTCCACTTGTTGAATGGGTGGAAGACCGGATATATCTTCAGGGAAAACTTCAGGAAAATCCCGAATGATGGGGATGTCTTGAATACTCTTCTCTTTGACATCTTTTTGAACAACATGGGCTAAGAAGGCCACATACTTCTTTCCTAAGTACTTTTGGGCGGTAGTGCACGACATTAACTTGAGTCCTTTACAAGGCTTTTCACCAAAGACCCTTAATTTTTCTCCCGACGGAAGGGGTATTAGGATGAACTTCTCAAAATAGATGACTTTGGCATGATGATTCGACAACAAATCTATGCCTATGATGATGTCAAAACTCCCTAGTAGCATTGGTAAGGGGTTGACTGCAAACGTATGATCATTGAGTTCTAGAGAGCAGTCATGGATAATGGAGTCAATTGTAAGGGAGTCACCATTTGCTACTTCGACGGTGAATGTTTTCTCTAGTTTGGATCATGTTTTTGCAAGTAAGGGTTCAAATTTAAGTGATACAAAACTCTTATCTGCACCGGTATCAAATAATATGGTGGCGTATTGACTATTAACAAGGAACATACCGTTGACCACATCATTGTTTGTCTGAGCTTCATTGGCGTTTATGTTGAAAGCACGCCCACGAGTTCTGCCTTGGTTAGCATTGATGAGCTTTGAGCACTGGTTACGGAAATGATTTGGATTACCACATTCATAACAAGCACGCCAGTTTGCATTGGCTGGAACATCTTGATTAGCCACTTGTTGGTTGGTTCGATTTGGTGGGTTGGTTTTGTTTGCAAGGGCCTTGGCTCTATAACCATTGACTGTGTGACCATATTTCCCACAGGGGTTGCAAAGGCGACAGGGAATGTTTTGGAGATGGTGATAATTGCAAGTGCTACAGAGTGGGTAGATTGCCACATACGGTTTCTTGGCTGGAGCTTGAGCCATGGGTACAACTTGGTTAACGGGGGTAGCCGGAGTGACTATGGCATAATTTTTGGATTTTCTTTTCTTATTGTTGTGGTAGGGTTCAATTTTGACTTCTTTGATGTGTGCGAGAGGTGTTGTGGTGTCGTAAACTTTCTTGGTGCCCTTTCTAGTCAGGGTCCCTGCTTTTACATGATTATCGGTCAAGGTAGCAGATAAACGGATAGCATCTTCGAGTGTTTCAGGTTTTCTCCCTAAGACAGTATCCTGAATCTGTCTGGGCAACCTACCAATATACTTCTCAATGCAGCGGAATAACCGTGTGACCATATGGGGCACAAGGAGGCTCAACTCATGGAAACGAGTTGTATATGCCAAACTCTCACCGCTGTCTTGGGCAAGATCCGAAAATTCAGCCTCTAATTTCTTCACCTCATTCCGAGGATAGAACTCCTCGGTTATTAGCATTTTAACCTCATCCCGTGGTAAGGCCATTGATGCATCCATGCCTCTAGTCCTTCTTTCCCCATTCCACCACGTAAGCACCCGTTTCTGGATGATGCTCGTGGCATGACGAACACTAATTTTGTCGGGGCAGTCACTATTGAGGAAGGTGCCCTCAATACTTTCAAACCATTGAAGGAGTCCCGTGGCTCCTTCGGTACCATAGAATTTGAGGGGATCACACAAATTGAAGTGCATGAAGGTACATTATGGTGGGTTGGCACCACCACCACCATTAGCACCATTGGGACCATTGGTGCCCCCATTAGCTTGAGTGAGTTGGGTCACAATTTGTGCAAGGATAGCAGTAATATCAGTGTTGTTGTTGGTCTCGTTAGCACGATGGGGAGGCATTCTATAGATCTGCACAAATAGTGACATAATCACTTGAATACTATGACACATTAAACTCATAAAACTTTCAAGGAGACATGCTTTAGCCTATAGGTAAACACTCATCCCGGGAATTCCCAGGAAAGCATACGGGTCCCTCGGTTGATTGGGATTTATATGAAATAATTTTCTAGATAGAAAACCCATAATACAGGTGTCACCCTTCCAGATTGCACGTGTCCTCTAATAATTAACAAAGTTTAAAACTTTAACGGGGAATAAAAGGAAATTTTATAGATTTAGATCCATGAAATTTTCCACATGCTATGATGATGATGACAGAGAAGCAGGTAAGACGGTTAGGAGGCTTAGGGTATGGGTAGGGATATTGTTTATTTAATTTATTATTTAAGTATAGTCTAATAAGTCATGAATTCTAACAAATAAGGTATCAAATGAATTAATAATTAACATAGTACGCATGTAACACATAGCATGTATCACATAACATATAATCATGAAGGATGGCATAAATGGGTGTCCAAAAGTTATAGTCTCGGTCAAGGGTGTCTAATAACCTAATTCCCTATAACCAAGGCTCTGATACCAATCTGTCACACCCAACCGACGGCGGAATACGTCGGGGAGGAACATGTAGACTGTTCATAATCACAAGGTTGACTAGATTAAAATATATTAATCATCAAATTTCATTGCAAAAGATTCAAACACAAGCCAAATTCAAAACAAGTACCTAAAATGAAATACATGAGTTCTTTATTAAAAATTAACTAGGTCCAAACTTAAGTGTAGCATGTCTTGATCAACTCAGACATTAGCACCTGAAACATGAGTAAAATAAAGTCAACTAAAAATTTGGTGAGTATACATAGGTTTGTTCATAGATAGTATATAATTGTGAGTAAACAAATCCATACAAGTCATTATTAATAAGGAAATTATGGAGAGTTACTATTTTGTAAGAAAGTAGTACAATCAAACCTTTGTAACTAGCATGCAAAAACAGTTGTGTTGTCGGTAATAATCACCCTAACTGGGTGGGTTTGTCAGACTCAACAGATCTATCATTGCTAACCGTCGGCTTGTATAGTTAATGATTGCACATGAAATTGCACACAAAGTAGTTAACACACCTAGTACTCAAACATAAAGCTAAAATTGCACACATGAATGTAAAGTGGATTTGTATTTTTGTAGTTTGTGTAAATCATTGAATAGAATGTTCATGTTTCACCCCAAAAATGTAAAATAGTGAAAAGGGGCTATGTAAAACTCACTTGAATCAAAGGTGTATCTAGCATGAGAGACTAGGTAGCAAAGTTATCCTTGTAACTCACCACGTTAACCTAGTGTGTAATGTACATGAATCTAGGTTAATAATGTACACAATAGTCTATGGTCAAGTCTAGAATTGGAATAGATGTGTGTACAAAGAGTTTGTGTTGTAGTATGTAAAGGAGTGTGTGGGTAATTGTGGTTTGTATTTGAAGGGGGGGTGTTTTACAAAAAGAAGGAATTGAAATGAATAGTTTTAAAATAATTGAATTAGAGTTTGGGTTGAATAACTAAACAAATCACATAATTGTTATTTATTTATTTAGTTATAAAAATAGTGTGTGAATTATATTAAATATAAATTAAATAAATAATTTTTACTTTATTTATTTATTTATAAAGATGTGTAAATATAAAGATGTGTAAATAATATTTATGTATAAAATCTAATAAATATACATTTAACTTTTTAGTGTAGTTTAAAATAAATAAATGTATTTATATATTTATCATTTTAAAAATAAGGATTAACATTTTATAAAAACAAACATTTTTATTTGGAAATTAATTTAAATATCTAAATTTTTGTTTTAAACATTTAATATATAATTTTAACCATAAAATTCATAATAAAATGAATTTATATTGAAAATTAACAAATCAGGTTTATTCTATTAAAAATATTGTATGGTTTATAAAAATAATTTTTATATGAATTTTGGGGCTTTAGAAACGGTTTAAAAAAAATAAACACACCTGGGGGCTCGAACCCGGGTTTGTTCTGTATAAGTCCGATGAACAAACCACTGGACCAGGAGACAGTTTTACTGGATTGGTTTTGGATGGGTCTAAACCCATGATTAAAAGGGCCGGGTTTTTGTTTAAATGAGGGTGCAAAAAGCAACAGGCCGGTCGCGTGGGCCGTGGGTTTCGAACCCACGCCACCGGGTCCGATAGAGCATAGACTTAACCAGTCGGACTGGGTGGTTCGCTGGTCTTAACAGGAACGAAGATAATTAAATACGTTAACTTGGATTACCCAATTTCTCCTAATCAAATTTCGAGTAAAATGGTCAAGTACCCTAATTCAAATTGGTTTCGATGGATTATGTTAACTCGAATTGATAAGGGGCTATTGTTCTGGATTCGATTACGAATGTAATGATGTAAAACTTACACGTTTGGATTGGGGAACAAGTGTAGACGCCTACGAAATTGGATCGGTTGTTCTTGGTGTTCAATCGAAGTCTATAAGCGAAATACGGCTTGTTCAAGGGTTGGGAGAGTTTGTGTGTAGGTATACGCGAGTGTGAGAGAGATTAAATTCGTTTAATTTCGTTCTTAATAGCCGATTTGATTTTAATTTGACCGTAATAGTCATGGGTGATTGATTACGCGTTAATTCAATGATTTAGGACAGAATTGGGTCCTGATAGTGGTCTAGGTACACACAGGATTGATTTACGAGTGATTTACGGTATTTACACGCATTGATTTCACGAATTAATTGCGGATTGTTACGGGTTTTGACTATCCAAGGTCAAATCCGTTCGAATTTGAATCTGCCCGCTAATTTGATCGAATTTACTTGCTGATTGGGCCTGGATTGGACTGATCTTTGCTTGATTAACCATAGATGATCAATCCAACAAGAGCCCAATCGATTTTAGCCTTGGGTTGATAGGAATCCGCCTGGTTTGACTTCCTAGAAGTCAAACTTAGTCAAACATTCTTAAATTGAGTCAAAATTAAATCAAAGGTCCAAATTTGTGGGTGACGGTTAAAATTGAAGGTTCGGAATGGTTAAGAGTTCAAACCAACGTGTAATCCTTGATTATAACTATGGATATTAGCATATAGGTGTATTTGTATATATATATATATATAATTATACATACATATATATATATTTGTATATATAGGGTTTGAATGATGTGTTTAAGTGTAAGTCTCACGGGTTCGCATTGAGAATTAGGGTTTAGTTGATTGCACGAATGAAATAAAACATTGCACAAAAATTGGGTTCAAAATATGATTCATTGATCCGAAAATAAAGATAAGAAAACTCAGAAATGTTACGCCCACTCAAGTGCCACACTCACCTTCAACCACCTTATCCCAACCTTAATCCTCATCTCATGATAATATCAATCCAACTTCATAGGATTTTGATTATGATCAATTCTTAGTCTCCTCAAATGAAGCTTATAGAGCTAAGAAAGCCAAAGGAAAGAGCCCTATAGATTCTTCTACACCTGCTCCTGTGGATCCACATGTTCTGCAGGAGAGGGTGTCTGAATTGGAACAGCAAGTAGCTACTCAAACTCAAAGATTGTGACTCTGGAAGCTAATCATGGTTACCTTGTTACCTTGGTATATGGGCTTAAGAAGCAAGTTGATGATCTTAAGGGAAAGCAGGCTGAATAGTCCACTACTGGTACAAACAATGATAAGAATGATCAAGGAGGTGGAGATGCTGGAAGTAACGATCAAGGTGGCTCTCAAGATGACACTCAAGGGAGTGATCCATTTAACTTTGAGTTTGAAGATGACCTTACCGATCCAAAAGACAATGACTCTTCTCGACACCTGGATTCAAATCCAGACAAAGACATACAAGAGGAAGGAGTTGAAAGTTCATCAGATTCAGAGATTGAAAGACTGAATCAAGATATAGATGATGAAATAAATATCACAGGCTCTACTGTAGATATATATGAGGATGCTAATAAAAGAAATAAGAAAAGCTACCTCCTTAGAGATTGCCACCTGGTCCACCTTCTGAATATCATGTCACCGTCAACATAGAGAATTACTACTCAAAGAGATAGGACGGGTCAGGTATTGCTTCTTGGGCCTTTGATTCAGAGAAAAATCTATATGTGATAAAGAGAATGTAGGATCGGTAAATACAAGATGGTTCTATTCTAGTTGACATTGGCAGAAACAATCACAACTAAGCAATGTAAACAAGTAAACACAAAGAGTACTGATAAATGCAATTTGTATTAAGCTTCAATGGTTACAAGATTACAGAGAAAACTATAAAAAAACACACTTGTACAATGAATGAATACAATACTTATATAGTAACTTAGAATCAAGACAAACCCTTGATTCTAAGGATCAGATCCAACACAAGCCGTTGATCTTGTATAGAAGCTATACTACACGTAAAGACAACAAATACTACAATGGTTAACTTTACTCATACGTCTTCTTAGGCATCATTGCTTGAACACTTAGAAGAAGAGCGTTGTTGTTTTTTATTGTCTGCACCAGTAACATTCATGCTGCATGGGATGTGTCAGAATTGTAGCGGAAAGTTGTCAGTGGTAAAGATGCTTTTGCTGTGCCAATCAGCAGCAACGATTGATCTTCATCGGATATGGCTGTCAGCAGCATTGTTGATGATCCGCGACAAGACTCAACTATCCACAGCTGCTGATGATTTGCTTATCAGCAGCATCAAGTGTTTGATGCCGCTGAGAAGCCTATGAGCAGCAACTCTCGTCTTCCGCAAATAAGGTTGTCCGCAGCAGAAATGTTCATCAGCAGGAGAACAACTATCCACAGCAAACAAGCTTATCCGCAGCAGCTTGTTGGTCAGCAGCAAAACTGTGGAGTCCGCAACAGTTATACTTAGAGAATTTTGTAGCTATCAGTATTTATTTCTATAGAGAAAGAGTGGACGCTTGGAGTATTACAAAAGTGCTAATGATTTCAGCTCACTAGCTAAACTAGATCTTCACTGTAACATCTCTGATTTTCCGACCCTATTTTAATTTATTTTATTTAATAAAATAACAACACTACATTAAATCCCATACTTGTTCAAACCTATGCCTCATTAATTGCTAGCTGAACGTATTTTAACTCAAAGTTTTAGAACTCATAATCATGTGGTAACACCTCCTAGAGTTAACCCAGTTGGTAATCCCGTTAGGTGTTCTGTTAAATCATAACCAAGCTAATTCTGTCAAAGCTTAAGTTGCAAGGGGCTGATTTTGTAAATAACCAGAAACCCTATTAGGCACGGTCGCGCCACGTTTTGGCACGGTCGCGCCTCTCGTCAGTTGAAACGTAAATGCAGTCTTTAATCACTGGATCGTTCGAATTCGTAACCATTCCACATATTGATGAACCCAATTCACATTTTAATCATAGTAATTACGACGAATTAACTTATTATACCAATTCAATCCATAACCGTCGACCATAATCTCACCATTATCAAATTCGTTCGTTTCTATTATCCTTCCAGCAAATCAACCTTCTGAACACACTCGACGAACATCCCAGGAGCCTTGCACTCAGCAATTCGATCGAAGTCGTACCAGAAGTCGTCGGAGGACATAACCGCCGAAGCCGAAACTCATATTAATCGAGACCCTTCAATTCATCAAGCATTCCGGTAATTTCTTGTAACTACAGTTTCATATCTAAGTCTAGACCAATAACCCTATATTAATCGGATCGTCTAGCATCAGATTGAACCCGATCCGTAATCTAGGGTTCATTTCAAAATGGTTTAATCGAATACTACCTTGGAGATGTTTTAAATACAATTAAACTATACAGAAAGATTCGTAATAACCTAATGGGTGAAAACCCTATGAATTCCAACATTTACAATATAAAAATTAGTCAATTAATTTCTGTTTTGAAACAGACATGGTCGCGCTAATCTCCTAGCGCGGTCGTGCTTCATGAGACACGGTCGTGCTAATCCTAGCGCGGCCGTGCCTCACACTCAGACCCGGTCGTGCCTCTTGGCTAGACCTGGTCGTGCCGAGTGAGCAGGCTTGTTGTGCCTTCTGTTTGTTCAACACGGTCGCGCTCTTGCCAACGCGGTCGTGCCCGTGGTCCTAGCACGATCGTGCCTTACCCCAGGCACGGTCGTGTGTGTGAGAAAATCTTGTCAGAATGCTTAATTTTTTATTTTTAAAAACAATAAGTATTCCAAATTAATTTTTAAATAAAAATAATTAATTTTATAAAGATTTGGATTTTCTTTATTTAAAAGATCCAAATTCTTATTTCTAAATAAATAGAAGTTATTTATTATAACCTACAAAATTAAATTTATATTTATTATTAAACTCTACACATAAATATTAGTTACACAACTTATTTACTCATCTTTATAAAAATAGCGTAAAGAATATTTATTAAATTTATATTTAATATAATACACCCACTATATTTTTATAACTAAATGAATAAGATATATCCCTTTATAAATAAATAAATAAAGTAATAGTTATTTATTTAATTTATATTTAAACAAAATTGGTTATTTAGGCTACACTTAAATAAACCGAATAATTACATTAATTTGTAACTAGAATAATTAAATAATAATTATTTGATTTAATTATTCAAATCCAAACCCTAATTTAAAAACATTTTAAACTATTCATTTCAAATTGCTTCCATTTTATTCAACACCTACACAACCCTTTTTCATAATTCGTCACGAACTCATTATATAATTCCTTATACTCATATCCTATGAAACCCTAGACTTTGAGTTAGACATTTTATTAATTCATGTTCACACGCAATACACTTTAGGTTAACGTTGTGCGTTACAAGGATCACGATCCTACCTAGTCTCTCGTGTCAGCTACGCCTTTGAATCATGTGAGTATTACATGGCCCCTTTTACTCTTTTACACTTTTTGGGGTGGAACATGAACACTATACAATACTATTGCTTACATTTACACAAACTATACAAATACAAATCCTCTTTACATTCATGTGTGCAATTTGAGCTTTATGCCTGAGTGCTAGTTGTGCTAACTTTTGTGTGCGATTTATGTGCAATCATTAACTATTCAAGCCGACGGTAAACAATGATAGATCTATTGAGTCTGACAAACTCAGCCAGATTGGGGTGATTGTTACCGACAACACAATTTTGCATGCTAGTTACAAAGGTTTGATTGTACTTTGGTTACACAATGGCTACTCTCCATAAATGCCTTATTTTATCATGTTATGTAAGGATTTGTTTATTTACAATCTATACGCTATCAATATACAAACCTGTGTATGCTCACCAACGTTTTAGTTGACCTTATTTTATTCATGTTTCAGGTGCTATCATACGAGTTTGATCAAGACATGTTACACTTAGGCTTTGGACTTAGTTAATTTTAATTTGAAAACAAGTTGTATTTCATTATGTACTTTGGAATTGATTCATGTTTGTTTGAATGGAAATGGATTTAATATATTACAATATAGTCAACCTTGAGCTCACGAACAGTCTACATGTACCGCCCCGACGATTCCACCGTCGGTTGGGGTGTGACAGATTGGTATCAGAGCCTTGGTTATAGGGAATTAGGTTATTAGACACTCTTGACCTAGACTATTACCGTAGGTCACCCATACTATGCCATGCTACTACATGCTACATGATTACTTCTTGTGTGAATATTTTTACATGTTATCCTATGAAATTAACCTACATGATATAATGCTTAATAGTCTATGTGTCGTACTACCTATAAATTTTGTGCTTATATTCATCGCTATCTACATGCTACTTATGTGTTTCATTAAGTGCTATCCTAAGCTTAACACACACATACGCACCAAATTATTCATACATCTTTGAACTCACATACATAATACCACCACCTCTTGTGATCTAAATTTAAACTATTGGGCCTAATGCCCATTAATAATAAACAAGAAACCCATTTACCCTCCAAGAAGAATAAGCCCACTACAATAAATAAACCTCACTTTTGGGCCTCAAAGCCCAGTCCACAACAATTCTCATCATGACCATGAGCCCAACAATAGTGTTATTAATACATGATGGCTGGAAGAGTGTGTAGGCCCATGAGGGATTCTGGCTAAGGAAAGATAGGGTACTTAAGTATGTCTTAGTGACCCACCCCTCTTTTCTGGGAATTCTCCTCAAGGATGCATTACTTATAGGTCAAGTATATTTCTAAAATACTATTGTGAAGGTTCGGTGTTATGAGTAGTCAAACTCTAAACTTATGAGAACTCCCATGTCTAACACTCAATATTTCATTATCACTTACAACCTTTTTATTGTTTTCTGCTAGACATGGACTCCTACTCTCCTTCCTCCCCGGTTTACCGTCCTGGAACAGAGCCTGATTGGGAAGAAGACATCGGGACACCCGTGTATCGGTCACCAACACCCCCAACTGATAGGCCAAGGTTTGATGTAAGGGCAGACTGGATTAGGAACACCGGCCCGAGACTTCGAACAACTGGATCACCCACGCCCAGAAACTCGTATCAGACACCCCATCCTCACAATCAGCTACCACTCCCACTAAGAGACCCATATCTAGTGCCCGACCCGTACCATCCTAACCCTTGGGTAAGACATACCATGACATCCACTGGCGTTATGGGATTTCCAACCAATGACATTCACCAATATGTAAGGACCTCAGAATTTGAGAGACAAAGGATGGAGCAGGGAGTAATGCACGACTTGCAAGTAAAAAGAATGGATAGCCTAGCGAACCAATTAGGGTACCAAAAGGAGTTAATTTCCATCCTTGAAAAAGAAATGCTTGAGAATCGCACGGAGACAGCTAGAGCTGAAGCCATATCAGCTACTCAAGTGACCATAGCGGTGCTCATTTTAGTGATTATCTTCTTCCTAGTGGAAAGCTACCAGAGACGTTAGGAGAAATTTCTAATTATTGTCTTTAAATTTTCGATTTGAGAACCATTTCCCTATGTTTTGAGTAATGTTTAACATTTCAGCATCTAATTAATTTTATATGTTTCAACTATAAAGGTTATTATTCATTGATTTGACCCGTTGAGCGTGAATTACACTCATCATTTTTTTATCAAATTTTCTCAAGTAGCACATTTTTCATTCAATACGATTTAGTACACTACCAACAATCTCCTTCGTAAACAAATCATCCTACTATTTGATTTAAACAAGACCCCGTTATCCTGTTCAAACAAAATGTTTATCAAACTTTTAGATAGTACCAAAAACAAAAGTTCTCCATAAAAAAAAATTTTCGCCTGATAAGGAAGGCTAATACAACCAATTTTATAAAAATATTATCTCAAATTGATAAATAATTATGATTTTCCTCATAAAAGTAAATATTTCTAAACCCTGGCTAAATTAGTATACGACTACTTGTTTAGTCAATAATTTCGCTTAAATATATATATATATATATATATATATATATATATATATCTCTTATTAATAACTGGAAAATTTAAATTAAAAGATTTTTCCTATAAATTGTATACTTAATTAAATTATGTGACCCAATGATTTCACTACTTTATATATCTACAACCAAGGACGACTTACCACTTCAAATTTCAAACAAAGATCCGTATTTGTAAACACATTTCCCCGAACGTTTTCAGAACCTTCTCATTACCTTTCACTTGTCGCTTCAAGAGACGATCCATACCGCGTAGACGTTAACCCTCCCCCATCAACCTTAATGAGATTTAAGAGCTAGAACCTAACTACCACATTATACAAGAACGCCAAACAACACGCTTGTCCGCAACACTCGATCACATACAAAACCCTTTAGTATACATCACACACGAAGTTTAATAACTTACGTATGCATGTTCACAATAAACTCAACGCAACCACATGGTACATGAAACTCAATTATTCTCAATATATCCAATGCTACACAAATTTCATAATACATGAAACTAGTTTGTCTACAAATCACATGGATTGATCACATAACACACGGAACATGTTTATTTGCAATACACATGCTACTGGATTGAGCACATAGTACACGAAACTTAGTTGTTTGCAATATACATGATGCATAACAATTGTTTGATTGGTACATAATTCTAGATTGACCACATTAAACATGAAACCCATTTGGTTACAAGGTACATTATACTAAATTATGCACATTATGCAATATACATGATACTAAATTGTTTATATTACACATGAAAGATATTTATTTACAAAATACATGATGCTAAGTTGCCAACACCATACATGAACTTCATTTCCTACAATACACATGATACCATGTTGTTTACATTCCACATGAGAGCTTATTGATTTACAAAATACATGACACTAAGTTGTCGATACCATACATGAACTTCATTTTCTACAATACACATGATACTATGTTGTTTATATTCCACATGTGAGCTTAATGATTTACAAAATATATCGCTAAATTATTCACGCTACACATGAGACCTATTTGATTACGAGCTACGTAACACTAGATCATACATGAGACTTGTGTGTTTACTTTACACACGAAACAAAATTTGTTTACAATTATGGCAATTGATTGATTTCATTATACACAAGACATGGTCATGCACTTTTGTTCACCAAAGTTAAAGACCATAATACATGGAAACGACTCGGGGTTTGACGTATTCTTGTTCAAACACGAGCAAACTAAGAAACTTTAAGTTATACTACTCTTTAGTTGTGAACTTACTTGCTTATACTTGTTAGCGACTTTTATGTGAAAACAATGGACATGGACGGAGTGAAATTGTGCCCCTCTTGACCCGCACACAATGAGATGATCTATACGGACCATGCGATGATTTGAGTAATTACGGGTGCACACCGAATTATAAAAATCAGCACATGGAAAACATAGAGAAATTTTGTCGTGTGTTGTGACTTAAAACTTATCATGATATGTAACAACGAAAGTGATGTGATATGACAAGGACATGGTGGATGCGCCGATGGTACTTCCTATATATAAGTGTCCAATCATATTATCAGAAGTAGCGTTGTTCGTGTCACGTGAAGTTTTGACCTAGACCAATGTTTATGAAATCTTTTACCCGCTGACAATTTTAAAGTATATTATACTACATCTTACACAAACCCTAATTATCAAGATTCCATCTAATTCATTCCAAGTAATGCTTTTCATCTTTAGAATCCATATTATTATTTGACCATCTCCTCCTTAGGTTCATTTCAAAAAAAAACTAGATTCATTATCATCATTCATACCCGACCTTGAGTATCAGGCCTAAATCATGTCAACGGTCAAACTTACCGAGAACCCAGAACTCTCACCTCTTGCTTGATTTAATAACCTCCACTAGTTAAATTTCGAGAAGAAATTCCCTTAACATGGGGAGATTGTAACATCTCTGATTTTCCGACCCTATTTTAATTTATTTTAATTAATAAAATAACAACACTACATTAAATCCATACTTGTTCAAACCTATGCCTCATTAATTGCTAGCTGAACGTATTTTAATTCAAAGTTTTAGAACTCATAATCATGTGGTAACACCTCCTAGAGTTAACCCATTTGGTAATCCCGTTAGGTGTTCTGTTAAATCCTAACCAAGCTAATTATGACAAAGCTGAAGTTGCAAGGGCTGATTTTGTAAATAACCAGAAACCCTAGTAGGCACGGTCGCGCCTCATGTTGGCATGGTCGCGCCTCGTTTTGGCACGGTCGCGCCTCTCGTCAGTTGAAACGTAAATGTAGTCTTTAATCGCTGGATTGTTCGAATTCGTAACCATTCCACATATTGATGAACCCAATTCACATTTTAATCTTAGTAATTACGACGAATTAACTTATTATACCAATTCAATCCGTAACCGTCGACTATAATCTCACCATTATCAAATTCGTTCGTTTCTATTATCCTTCCTGCAAATCAACCTTCTGCACACACTCGACGAACATCCCAGGAGCCTTGCACTCAGCAATTCGATCGAAGTCGTACCAGAAGTCGTCGGAGGACACAACCGCCGAAGCCGAAACTCATATTAATCGAGACCCTTCAATTCATCAAGCATTCCGGTAATTTCTTGTAACTACAGTTTCATATATAAGTCTAGACCAATAACCCTATATTAATCGGATCGTCTAGCATCAGATTGAACCCGATCTGTAATCTAGGGTTCATTTCAAAATGGTTTAATCGAATACTACCTTGGAGATGTTTTAAATACATTTAAACTATACAAAAAGATTCGTAATAACCTAATGGGTGAAAACCCTATGAATTCAAACATTTACAATATAAAAATTAGTCAATTCATTTTTGTTTTGGAACAGACACGGTCGCGCTAATCTCCTAGCGCGGTCGTGCTTCATGAGACATGGTTGTGCTAATCCCAGCGCGGTCGTGCCTCACACTCAGACCCGGTCGTGCCCCTTGGCTAGACCTGGTCGTGCCTAGTGAGCAGGCTTGTTGTGCCTTCTGTTTGTTCAACACGGTCGCGCCCTTGCCAACGCGGTCATGCCCGTGGTCCTAGCACGATCGTGCCTTGCCCCAGGCACGGTCGTGTGTGTGAGAAAATCTTGTCAGAATGCTTAATTCAATATTTTTAAAAACAATAAGTATTTTAAATTAATTTTTAAATAAAAATAATTAATTTTATAAATATTTGGATTAACTTTATTTAAAAGATCCAAATTCTTATTTCTAAATAAATAGAAGTTATTTATTATAACCTACAAAATTAAATTTATATTTATTATTAAACTCTACACATAAATATTAGTTACACAACTTATTTACTCATCTTTATAAAAATAGTGTAAAGATTATTTATTAAATTTATATTTAATATAATACACCCACTATATTTTTATAACTAAACGAATAAGTTACATACCTTTATAAATAAATAAAGTAATAGTTATTTATTTAATTTATATTTAAACAAAATTGGTTATTTAGGCTACACTTACATAAACCGAATAGTTATATTAATTTGTAACTAGAATAATTAAATCATAATTATTTGATTTAATTATTCAAAGCCAAACCCTAATTTAAAAACATTTTAAACTATTTATTTCAAATTGCTTCCATTTTATTCAACACCTACACAACCCTTTTTCATAATTCATCACGAACTCATTATATAATTCCTTATACTCATATCCATTGAAACCCTAGACTTTGAGTTAGACATTTTATTAATTCATGTTCACACGCAATACACTTTAGGTTAACGTTGTGCGTTACAAGCATCACGATCCTACCTAGTCTCTCGTGTCAGCTACGCCTTTGAATCATGTGAGTATTACATGGCCCCTTTTACTCTTTTACACTTTTTGGGGTGGAACATGAACACTATACAATACTATTGCTTACATTTACACAAACTATACAAATACAAATCCTCTTTACATTCATGTGTGCAATTTGAGCTTTATGCCTGAGTGCTAGTTGTGCTAACTTTTGTGTGCGATTTATGTGCAATCATTAACTATTCAAGCCGACGGTAAACAATGATAGATCTATTGAGTCTGACAAACTCACCCAGATTGGGGTGATTGTTACCGACAACCCAATTTTGCATGCTAGTTACAAAGGTTTGATTGTACTTTGGTTACACAATGGCTACTCTCCATAAATGCCTTATTTTATCATGTTATGTAAGGATTTGTTTATTTACAATCTATACGCTATCAATATACAAACCTGTGTATGCTCACCAACGTTTTAGCTGACCTTATTTTATTCATGTTTCAGGTGCTATCATACGAGTTTGATCAAGACATGTTACACTTAGGCTTTGGACTTAGTTAATTTTAATTCGAAAACAAGTTGTATTTCATTATGTACTTTGGAATTGATTCATGTTTGTTTGAATGGAAATGGATTTAATATATTACAATATAGTCAACCTTGAGCTCATGGACAGTCTACATGTCCCGCCCCGACGATTCCGCAGTCGGTTGGGGTGTGACATTCACCAGTTGAACAAAGCTTATTTTGAGAATAAAGGGAGAAATGGACCAACTGAGATGTTTTGCAGTTTTCTTAATGAACAGTGCTTGGCAAACTTTGCTTAGATGAAAACAGATGAGTCCACTTTGAAGAAAGCTAAAGGAGTCAAGGATCCTCACACATGGAAGGATTGGCACAATGTTATTTGTCCATCTCCAAAGACAGTCAAGATAGTTACCGTTCACAAGAAGATGCTAGTAAATACTCTGAGACACTTTCAATACTGGGCATATGATCCAATTACTGCTGAAGCTCTAATAGTCACTGATCAATCAGAGTTTAGAATATTGTATCCTTTTGATCTATCAAAGTATAGTAAACAGGACATCCAAGGATTGGCTAGAAATCAGATTCGACATGAGCAACTTTGGGAAGAGCAAGCAAAGATATTTACTATAGCCGTTGCTGATATTATAAGAAAGAAGTTGTATGCAGGGAGTGGAGATCATGGTGAAGACATCAATTTTTTAAGTCAATGAAGCTTAATCCTAGGGGGAGATTGTTAGACCCAGATTGTTAATTATGATTAAGCTTAGCTTTAATGTCATGTAGGTTGTAACCGTGAACCAAGGGATCACGGGTTGGGTATGTTTGGGCCAGCTATTAGGCCGAGTAGAGTTGTTTAGGGCTATTAATGTTTGTATAGGTATAAATATCTCTAAACACTAACCGTGTGAGGTTAGCGGTGTTGATTATTGTTTTTCTTTGTAATTCTCTAAGGTAATATATGAGTTTTACAAGAGTTTCGTGTTCTTAAATCACCACAATCATTAGTTTCCGCCTAGTGATTGTGAGACTTGATATCGTGTTCGTTTTCTGTGTGTTTATTCGAAGATCCGGATATAGTTTGGGACTTACACTATTTGATTAAACCCAAGCACCAACTATCTAGCCTCCGTAGTGTGTTCTAGTTCCAAGTTATACAACAATCAATCAAACTATGTGACTCACACTTGGAAGCTACAACTCTACCTAATCCCGTCTCATGGTCATGTTTAGACATGGGTTAAACCATACAGATTTGCCCACCACGTTAAACTAAGATTTACAGGTTTTTATAAATCAATGGAATATGGAATGAATGGATGGAACTGAGCATTAATTTAAGCATAAGAACTTTCGTCTAGAGGAACCAAGTCACTATCTCGAAAGCTAACACACAGACTAGATTCTAATCGTTTAAGCACATAAATCTCACTTAAGGGCGTATCCTACAAGTCGCCATCCTAGAGGGTAACACATAAGCAAGAATCAGTTTCTAATTAAATAAGCTCATGAATATGGAATTATGAATTTATGGACTGGGCGCCACTGAAACTCGAATTTATTCTCATAAAAAGAGAGTGGTGTGCCATGAAAGTTTTGAAAAACCTCAAAATTTTAACTTAACGTGGTACCAATCACCCTATGTTGACAGTTTCAGTATTACCGACACCCTAAGATGAGTACCCACAAGATTTCATGAAATTATTACTTGATTAATCCTAGGTAACACTCACAAGTTATTTAAGCTATTCAAGTTAGCTGGGTTTACCAAAACATCACTAGTTAGACATGTTTTCTATTATTTATATCATTTAAACTCAAACAAGCAGCTCTAATTGTACTATCATTTTCCATTTATTATGCAAAACTTTTTTTTTCAAAGGACATTTTTTGTAAATTTTTTAATATTTTTATATTTTTGAATTTTTATAAAAAAACAAACTAGACACATTGGACACTCACATCCCCACACTTGAAAGACACATTGTCCTCAATGTGAAGCAAGCCACAATAAAATAAAATTTCAAAAATAATCAGGAAGCGACTTAGCTGGTAATGAATGTGCAAACAATTTGCAGCTTCATTCTTCCTCGTGTGCACCGTATAGCATTTCGGACACGGTTACACATCTCTGTCGGGTTGCCTTAATAAGATATCACGGTCAATTCCGTCTGAATGGAGATTGAGTACGGACGAAATGATGTTAACCAGCATAATAAACCTCAAACATACCGCAACATTAAACTGACACAAATTAAAATTAAAGACTCGACTGACTCAAACTGACTCTGGATAGAATGCAGAGATACGTATCTTATGGGTGGCAAACACAAAGATATGAACGCCACAGCAAGATGAATCATCAGTTACAAACTGGTTTCAAGTTTCCTATGGTCATGTTCGGTGAATGAATGATATGATAGATGATGGATGGAGATGATGGGTGAGTGGTGGATGATGTAGTAATGGGTGATGGTAGTGGTAGGATATATGGTGGATGATATATGAGAATGATGTGTTGTTTGATGGGTGGTGTGTGTGTAACCATTGGTGGTGAATATGTATGGACAAACCATGGTAACCAAGGGAATTAAGGTGTTTTCAGGAATCCCTCGCGTACTGTGAGAAAGCAAGTTCCTTCCCTCGTGTACCGTGAGGGAATGAAAAACCAGTCGGTCGAATTCTTTGGCTGTCGCGTTCCGTGAAGAGCACCCACTCGTCCCCCGTTGTTCACAGAAAGTTTAGAAAAATTTTGAATTTTTATAGTTAGAATATTTTTTACCCTTTTAAAAATTTTCTTTACCCAACTTCTCAAAAACCCTGTTCCAATGATCAAAACCAATGTAAAACATACCTGGAACTTCGTTCCCAATGATTTCCCATGCCAAATCAAGCGTGAATCCCTGCAAGACACGACACACACAAAATACCGAAAAAACATATAAAAGACACGGACTCAAACCAAAGAAAGCATACAAACTCTTCATCCCGGGCACTTGCCTGAGATTCAAGCAAGCCTATCAAGAAGCTTCTCCTTGATCCTCAGCAACTCCACATTCTCATCAAACCAACAACTCACATCATATTCTACACACAGATCCTTCCACCACGACTTAAATCTACCCGGTCCGAATGTAAGACGATTTAAATATCCCAACAGATTGTCACCCTTAAACGTCCCCACACTTGGGGTTTTCACTACCTTTAACCTAGATGAAACTATCATGGCACGGGTTCTCTCACGAGGTGGCCTAGACCTAGGGACATTAGAACTAGGGTTCGGTTCAACTACTCTCCCTTGGAACGCACAACGATGATGATGGTTAAAGGCTTAGGAATTAGATCTTCTATATGTGGGACTTCTAAACCTTCCCCCGGATCTCTGGGATCCTCTACACTCTCCTCCATCCCCACACTTGGGGATTTCCAAATCATGTCCTCCAGCTCTGCCATCATCTCTTGCAGATCACTGGGTGTCTCATCGCTGTATTCATCCGGCTCTTCTAACAATTTCTCCAACTCCATCGCCCAATCAGATGGTTCTTCTAAATTCGGGGCGGGTTCACCTACTTCGAACATCGGATCAGAGTCATGATGGTAGTCCATGAAGGAATCAAGTATTCACACGGAGTGGCTAGGCTCGCCAACATCGTTCACGGACTTTGTGGCATCAAAGGTAACCGACTCACCCCCACACGAAGTGTGAGCTTTCCGTCAAAGGCATTGATCAATGCCTGGTGGTGCGCATGAATGGGCGCCGAGGATGAGAGGGACTCTGTCATCCGTATCCATGTCCAGAATAACAAAATCCACGGGAAGATAAATTTGCCTACTTTCTCTAGAAGATTCTCCAAAATTCCCCGTGGATACTTGACTGAAATGTCAGCCAAGGATATGCTCATATGCGTTGGTTGTGGTTCACCAAGGTCCAGCTGTTTATAGATCGAGTATGGCATCAGATTGATGCTAGCACCTAAGTCAGCCAACACGTGGTGCAAGGGCAAACTGCCTAGGAGACATGGGATCGTGAAATGAACTGAATCTCCTAGTTTCTCTGGCAGCTTGTTCTGCACCACTAAGAACATTGCTCACTGAGTGAGACTTTAGAGACCTCCTCGAGTTTCTTCTTGTTGGAAAGAAGATCTTCTTGTAACTTGCCATACTTTGGCATATGCTGGATGGTTTCTATGAGTGGGAGATTGACCTTGAGTTGTTTAAACATGTCAACGAAGTGACCATATTCCCAAGCTTGCTTATATGGCTGCAAACGTGTTGGGTAGGGAATACAGGTCAGGTCAGGTCAATCTCGAGGGCCTTCATCTCCGCCACTTCTTCTTTTCCTCTGCCTTCTCGGCAGGTATCTCAACTACCACCTCCTCGTCCACCTGCTCTTTTGCCATTTTGGCATCGATCTCCACGAATCAAGCTCTCTAGTCAATCATCTTGTCCTCCTCAGGTGACAGAATATTATACATATTGGAGTGGGAGTCATCCTCTGCAACCACTTTCTCCTCCACACTCCTGACTGACACGGCCATCACTGAAGCTCCAGGGCCTGAATATGGACCTCCCTGTTGATCCTTCAGACTCTTAGCGATGTCCTCCACCGTGCGATGCAGATCCTGGTATGCCGACTGCTAATTCTTCAATAGGGTGTCATGATCATCCAGTCTCTGCCTAGCCTCTCTATCTCTCTGCATTAAATGGGCAAGCATTTGTGTCTGATTCTCTATCATCTCCTCGATCTTCCTAGTATCGACAATGCTTCCTGAGCTGGCTCCTGTGTCTTCTCCTCCTTGCTGATGTTGTTGGAGACCGTTAAATCCCGGTGGGTTATTTCCAGATCTCCACCCCGAGCCAAATGAATTGTAGTTGTTATACCCTCGGTTCTGGTACTGGATGCCAGTAAAACTCACATGCTCTTGATTATTTACTAGGCAATCTCGGGTGTCGTGGCCTCCCCTGCACACTTCACACCTCTGAGCACTAAGTTTCAGCTCCTTGATTTCATTGGCCATAGCGGCGAGGGCAACAGCCACACTAGAATTAGAGGTCCTAGTAGATGGATACTGTTGTTCGGCTTGAACGAAGCTCTCGAACATTTCCTCGCACTTAGATGGCTCGAGTCTCTCTATGATATGGCCTCCCGTAGCTGTATTGAACATCTGCTGCTTCTCGAAGGTAAGTCCATTATAGAACTTCTCCACTATCGCCCAGTAAGACAGAACATGCCGGGGACATTGGCTCAACAGCGTGTTGAACTCTCCCAGGCCATAAGATAAGGCTCGTCGGGATCCTTTCGGAAGGAGTGGATTTGATTCCTTAAGCGAGCGCCCCTGGAAGGTGGATAGTACTTCTTGTAGAACTTAGCTTGAAGATCCTCACATGTGGTGATAGAATTGTCTCGGAGAGTGTCAAGCCAAGTAGATGCATGCCCAGAGAGCGAGAATGGAAAGAGGCACATGTAGATTGCGTCCTTAGACACACCTGTGATATTAAACGTATTACATATACGAACAAAACAGGACAAGTGTCTGGGTGCATCCTCATCCTCAAGGCCATGGAACTGAGTAGCATGAGTGATCGTACTCATGACATATGATGGGATCTGCCGAGAATTTTTATTAGGAATATCGGGACGGGTGATCGAAGATCTCGCCCCGGTGACCCCATAATTAGCCCTCTGGTGTGTAAAGTACGCCTCGCTGGTGCATCAGCGTCGCCCATAGTAGGAAATGGAACTGGGCTAATAGGACGTACCTGATTTTTACACAGTTCTTTCAAATGCTTCTAGAAGTCACGGGTGCGCTCGTGAAGCTCTCGCTATGGCTCTAGGAAAGTTGAATAAGGTGATGATCCCTGAGAGCAAGTATGGTGCATAAACAGAAAGACTTAATAGGAAAAAGAAACAGAGGAACTCAAATAATAAAAATACTTTATCCTAGATTAGACACAATTAAACACAAAAGACAAGCACACAAGACAGACTAAAAGAAAACAAAATAAACCAAAAATCAACAAAGAAGTAATCAGAGTTAATATTTCTATTGCCAAGTGTCCCCGGCAGCGATCCCAAAAACTTGATGTCTTCTAGACGGTCTATAAAATAAATAACAAAACCTAACCTAGACTCTTGACTAATAAATGGAAAACCTATGAATAAACCGCACTGATAACCAAGTGTACCTATCAAGTGTAGCACAACTTAACGATAAACCGGATTATCGAACCCTAGAGACACTACTATAGCAAACTAGACTCTGACTCAGACTTAGACTTAAATTGCTTTGGTTTAGGGGGTTTACTAAACTAATTATCATCACTAAAGAATGCAGAAGACAAGATCGAATCAAAAAATCAAGAGAAAAGCTAAAGGAGATATCAGGAATGGGAAGAACACTACCTAGGTCGGAATCCTACTTGCAAATCACAACTTCTACCGATTCTGGAACTATGATGGATCTGGGTTTCTAAGGAAACAACTCTAGACAACCTAGTGGATCCCTAATCACTCTCAGAGTGTCACCAACTAAGCTTACCTAAAGTGTATTAACTCACCAGATGGTCGGATCACCTCTAAGGTATTTTCAACTATGACAGAGTACCCGAATGGACAGATTACCTCTCAGTCTCACTGTCCACGATACATTCAAGAATTGCAAGGGGTAATCTGAGAATAACAACTATGATTCAGAATAGCAACAACCACTAGACACCTAATATTAACGCTCTCTTAGACTGCTACACTCGGATTCCTAATGATGAAGACACCTAATATTAACGCCCTCTTGGGTATTGAACTAGGAAGAATACTCAACTCTAACCAGTAGTCAAATCACAACTCCTATGGTCACTATCTCTGTCACACCCCTAAATTTCAACTAACGGAGTTTTACCGTTTTGGGAAGTGACTAACCAGGATCTCAGATATTAGTTACTTTGAACGACTCTACATGGGACTCAAATGAAAATACCATAATAATTAGAGTTCAATGCGGAAGCGTAAAGAAAGTAAATGCGCAAAATACGCGCGCCCAAAACCAAAGTCCAAAAGTCCCAAAAAGTCCAAACGTCTAAACAAAGCAAAGTACAATAGAATAATTCGACCAAACATAAATAGACACAATCAAAGCAGTTGAATCCCATGCATGACCTAACGTGCACCTGTGTCTTAGCTTAGAGGCCTGAGAAAACATGTAAAAATATGTCAACACGAGGTTGGTGAGTCCACAAGTTTCAATATAAGTAAATAAGCGTTTACCGGATTTAAATTCATTCAGTACGTATCTATAGGTAGCTAACCTATGGTCATGTTCAGCTCAAGCGCTCGTAACCGAAGCTGACTGTTTGTTTATTGCCTCCTGCCAGGTCTATCAACACTGGCGGTGTGAGTAGGCTAACATTTCACCCGTTCGATATCTAATCAAGTTAGCGACTAACGCAGGTGGGATTTGTCAAACCCAGTAGTACTACTAAATATTACCTCGCTAAGATCCATATTAACGGTCCGATATTAGTTGAGGACTTTCTGTGATAGCGTGTTACGCTTAGCATTTAACATTGATAACATACGAATTAAAAGAAATCCAAAATCGTTTAGTCATGTTTTCTCCACCAAGTTTAAACAGTAAAAGGGGCCGTGAAAACTCACCTACGAATGTCCTAAAATTATAAACACATAAATTAGGAATGATAATGGGAATTGTGACTGTGACACGGAAAGAAACGTCTTAAAGAACCGCTCTAATAAACGAGAGTGGACGAGTGTGTTCACGAGTTTAGGAATCACTTTACGTGACGAATGACACAAATAATAATATATATATACGAGTGGATAATATAATTAATTATATTATTATTTAATCTTAATTGTAACAAGGCGTTATAAAATGATTCGAAATAATATAAACATATATTATTTAATAATACGGGTCACTGTTTGAAAATAATATAAACGTATTATTTTATACGAATTTACGGTTTAAAAATAATATAAAAATATTATTTTAAAAGTGGTAATAAATATAAAAATAAGTTATAAAACCAAACCCGAGCATACGGGTTGTTTTTTGGGTTAAAACACTTTAATATAATATTATAATAATATAACATTTGGATTTATATTAAAATAGTATCCAGAAAAATGGTTTAAAAATAAATGCGGTGGAGAGACTCGAACCCGGGTCTCTCCCCTACAATCACACACACACTTAACCAACTCAGCTCCAACCCAATTTGCAAACAAACCCTGACCAAAATGTTTTTAACAATTGAGTCCCTGTAATCCCCCCCTACATCCATTCGCGATCGATTCTAGCCCCTATACACACAATTTTGATAACAAGGGTTCAAATCAGTAAAAGGGTTTTGTAGTATAGGGTATTGCGAATCAAAGGACAAAATCAATCGCGAAATCATGACATTAAAATGGTTTAATTTCAGATTCGAAAGTCGAAACCCTAAGTTTTGAATCGCGAATCCAATTGATCAATTTATATAATATCAGAGGTTGGAATCATAGGGCTTTAGTTAAATGGGACATTTCGAATAAGCGTATAAGGTTTAATTTCATTTACGAATAATCTAATACCAAAAGCCCCAATTTCGTTTACGTAAGAACCTTAGGTTTGTGATCTTGAACGATTTGATGTTAATTGATAAAATTAAGATAGGGCTTTTACAGAGAATCAATTTTCGAATCTAGTCATATATTTCAATTGCATTTTTATTAACTCTTGGATCGAAACCCCCAAATCATTATAAGAAGAACCCTAGATTCCGGATCTTGTAAAATTGGGTGTTGTTTGATTCCATTAACATGGGGCTTTCATTAAACTGAAAATTTCAAAACTAATAGTATGATCTAATTGAATTGAATACGAGTATAGAATCAAAAGCCCCAAATCCGATTTCATATGAACCCTAGAATTGGGTTCATGATCGATTCGATCTTTTAAGCTATAAATATGATAGGGTTTTCAATTGATAGGTAAAAACGAAACTGAGGATGCAAGGAATTACCAAAATGAGGTTCGAATTGGTGGTTCTCGATTAGAAAGGAAGTCGCGGTGCGACGGCTTGGACTCCGACTTCTCCTGCTGTGTTTCCAGTGAAATTGGTGAGTGCCAAAAGCTTCAGAGAGTTCGATAAAGGTGCGCAAAGTGTTGAATGGAAGGATTTTCCACGAATTGTTGCGAATTGAAGCGTATGAGGATTGAATTCGATGGTTACGAATTGATTTCCCGTAATTGGGATTAATTGCTCGTAATAGTGATGTTTAATGGTTCAATGATGAACGTTAACAACTTCATTATGCAAATTCGTTGTTTGACCAAAGAGTCCATTGTTTGACTTTAAAAAGTCAACAAGAACAATTTCACTCCATTTTGACTTTGCATGGTTAACAAATCAAGTTTTGGTTAATTACAACTTTGATCCCTGCAGTTTGAGTTCAGATATTGATAAAATTTGACCCTGTGGTTAGATTTAACTGGGTTTAGTTAACGGGGTTAAGTTTTCTATTAGATTTTTAACGGAATTGTTAACGGCGTTATTATGAAAAGTCCGAGTTGTCACATCATCCCCTAGTTGAAAGAATTTTCGTCCAGAAAATTAATAAAATAAAATAAAAAAAATTTCTGGGATATCACATCATCCCGTAGTTGAAAGAATTTTCGTCCCGAAAAATAAATAGTACCTTAAGAATTTGACGCGGAGTGATTGAACAGATTAGGATATCTGCGCATCATCTGATCCTCGCACTCCCACGTGAATTCCGGTCCGTGTTTCAAGTTCCAACGAACTCTGACAATAGGGATCTTACTGTGCTTTAACGTTTTAACTTCCCTATCCATAATTTCCACAGGTTTTTCGATGAAGCGTAACTGTTCATCAACGTGTAGTTCCTCAAGAGGAACTGCGAGTGATTCGTCTGCCAAGCATTTCTTTAAATTTGAGACGTGAAAGACGTTGTGCACACCACTAAGTCTTTCAGGTAGGTCCAGTTGATATGCTATTGGTCCGATTCTCTTCATTATTTTGAATGGTCCAACATAACGAGGATTCAGTTTGCCTCGTTTCCCGAAACGAATGACACCTTTCCAAGGTGAGACTTTGAGTAAGACCATGTCACCTATTTGAAACTCCAAAGGTTTACGACGCTTTTCGGCATAGCTCTTTTGACGTTCACGAGCTGCCGCCATACGGTTTCTAATTTGAACGATCTTTTCGGAAGTTTCAAATACAAGTTCAGGACCCGTGAGTTGGCTATCTCTAACCTCGGTCCAACAAATGGGAGAACGGCATTTCCGTCCATACAGTGCTTCAAATGGAGCTGCCTTGATGCTAGTATGATAACTGTTGTTGTAGGAGAACTCCACCAACGGTAGGGGAGACTCCCAAGTGTTACCGAAATCAATCACACAAGCTCGTAGCATGTCCTCCAGGGTTTGAATAGTACGTTCTGTTTGGCCGTCAGTTTGAGGATGGTATGTTGTGCTCATATCTAGACGCGTGCCTAAGGCCTTATGTAACGACTGCCAGAAACGGGAAGTGAATCGTGCATCACGATCCGAAATGATTGAGATAGGCACCCGTGCCTAGAGACTATTTATTTCAAGTATGTACGAGTAAGCTTATCCATTTTGTCGGTTTCCTTGATTGCTAGGAAATGAGCAGATTTTGTTAATCGATCAACAATTACCCATATAGTATCACATCCAGTAGGGGTTCATGATAATTTGGTGATGAAGTCCATGGATATTTGTTCCCATTTCCACATGGGAATTTCTGGTTGCTGCAGAAGACCAGAAGGCTTTTGGTATTCAACTTTAACTTTTGCGCATGTCAGACATTTGCTCACATAAATAGCTATATCGGCCTTCATCTTTGGCCACCAATATAGTGTCTTTAAATCATGGTACATTTTATCGGAACCCGGATGAATAGAGTAACGAGATTTATGAGACTCATCCATAACTAGTTCTCTTAGGTTTCCGAATACTGGAACCCATATTCGTTCGGCAAAGTTGCGAATACCGTCAGATTTGACTTCAAGTTGTGCTTCCAGACCGCGTGTACCATCCAACGGTAGGTTTTCTTCTTTTAGGACGTCGAGTTGAGCACTACGAATTCTGTCAGGTAATCCAGGGTGAATAGTAAGCTGTAATGCTCGAACTCGTTTTGGTTTTGTTTCTTTTCGACTTAGGGCATCAGCTACAACATTAGCTTTACCCGGGTGGTATTGGATCACACAGTCATAATCGTTTAAGAGTTCGACCCAACGACGTTGTCGCATGTTCAACACTTTCTGCTCGAAGATGTGCTGAAGACTCTTGTGATTGGTGTAGATGGTGCATTTGGTACCGTACAAGTAATGTCTCCATATCTTAAGTGCAAAAATTACTGCTCCCAACTCTAGATCATGAGTGGTGTAGTTTTTCTCGTGAATCTTTAACTGACGTGAAGCGTATGCGATCACCTTTTCATTAAGACACAACCCAGACCTTGAATATATGCATCACATTACACTACAAAATCATTGGTTCCTTTCGGAAGAGCTAAAATAGGTGCACTGCAGAGTTTCTGTTTAAGATGTTGGAATGCTGATTCTTGGTTGTCGCCCCAATTATAGGCTTTACCCTTTTGAGTTAAAGCAGTGAGGGGTTGAGCAATTTTGGAAAATACTTCGATGAATCGACGGTAATATCCAGCCAATACCAGAAATTGTCATACCTCAGTCGGAGTCGTCGGTGCTACCCAATTCCTGATGGCTTCTATTTTTTATATTCTACATGTATTCCTTTCTCGTTAACCACATGTCCTAGAAAATGAACTTCCCGGATCCAGAATTCACACTTGGAAAACTTAGCATACAGTTGCTCTCGCTTAAGTAATTCCAAAATTAGGCGTAGATGTTCCTCATGTTCTTCCTTGTTCTTGGAATAAATGAGGATGTCGTCGATGAAAACGATAACGAATTGGTCAAGGTAAGGCTTACACACACGGTTCATGAGATCCATGAATACCGCTTGTGCGTTGGTTAACCCGAAAGGCATGACCATAAATTCGTAATGGCCGTACCTCGTTCTGAATGCAGTCTTTGAGATATCCTCTTCTCGGACTCTTAACTGATGGTAACCGGACCTAAGATCTATTTTAGAATAGAAACTTGATCCTTGGAGTTGATCAAAAAGGTCATCTATGCGAGGTAAAGGGTTGCGGTTCTTGATTGTGACTTTATTCAGCTCCCGGTACTCAATACACATACGGAAAGTTCCATCCTTCTTCTTGACAAATAGTACCGGAGCTCCCCACAGTGATGAACTAGGTCGGATGAAACCTTTATCTAACAAATCTTACAGTTGAGTGGACAACTCTTGTAATTCACTGGGTGCCAGTCTGTAAGGTGCCCGAGCAATCGGTGCTGCTCCGGGTGCTAAATCAATTTGGAATTCCACTTGACGGTGCGGTGGCAGACCGGGCAGATCCTCGGGAAACACTTCCAAAAATTCACGCACGACGGGAATATCTTCAATTTTCTTCTCTTCGGAGGACTGCTCAGCAACAAGGGCCAAAATAGCCGTATGCCCCTTTCGAAGGCATTTTTGCGCTTTCATGAAAGATATGATGCCCATGACTGCACCAACTCTTTCGCCTTGGATGGAAAGGGTTTCTCCATTCAGGAGAGGTGTACGTACAATCTTCTCATGACCGATAATTTCGTCTTGGTTTTTAGATAACCAATCCATGCCGACGATTATATCAAAACTACCAAGTATGACCGGCATAAGGTCGATATGAAATGTATGTATAGCTAGCTCAAGTTTACATCCTTTAAGTATGTGAGTTGCCTCAATTATTTGGCCGTCAGCTATCTCTATTGTATACTTATCTTCTAATAGAGATGAAGTTCCTTTTATCATATTACTAAATTTCTTAGATATAAAACTTCTATCAGCACAGGTGTCAAAAAGGACATAAGCAAAGTAATTATTTACGAGGAACTTACCGGTGACCACATTATGGTCGTAACGGGCTTCTCCAGATCCTAGTACGAAGGCTCGTCCCTTCGCACCATTTCCTCCACCATTTCCATTGTTACCACCATTACCATTGTTATTCTGGTTAGGGTTGTGATTTCCATTACCCCCTTTCTTCAAATGAGGACAGTTCTTCTGAATATGCCCTTCCTTTCCGCACTCAAAGCAACCCCTTGTGGATCCTAGTTGTTGAAAAGGTTGTTTAGTTTGTAACTCACACATGTAGTCCTTAGCAGCATGACCTATTTTGCCGCACCTCTGGCAACGATTGCAGAACCCGAAGTGGTGGAAGTTACACTTATTACACTTCGGAGACTTCCCCGCGTAACCACCCTAGTTTTGGCCAGAAGAGGTCGACTGATTGAAGTTCTTGGTAGGCTCAAACCTACGCTGTTGCTGCTGCTGCGGTTGATTAAACTGGGGTTGGTTGGGTTGAGGTCCTTTGGAGTGGGAGTTGGAGTGGTTGTGGGTGTTGGAATGGTGATCGAACTTGCGTTTGTGATTGCCGGTGGGTTTAGCAACTGAACCTCTCGGAGGTAGGGTTCCTTGTGTCACCGCTTGGTCGGTTAACTTATGCGCAAGTCGAATGGTTTGTTGGATAGTGGCAGGATTGGATGAAGTAACCATGCTTTGTATTTGAGGCACTAGACCTCCAATGTAAAGCTCGATTCTTTTGTAATCAGGAGTTACCATATGCGGGCACATCGTAGCCAGCTCATGGGAACGTGTAGTGTAGAGTTCAATCTCAGAACCCTCCATCTTTAGGTTCCAAAATTCTCCCTCTAACTTCTGGATCTCATCGCGGGGATAGTATTCCTCTTTCATCATTGCTTTGAATTCCTCCCACGGGAGTCCATTCGCCATGGCCAGACCCAACATTTGGACCTGGGCATTCCACCATGTGAGTGTCGGGTCTTCAAAAGTTCCAGCGGCAAACTTCACTTGATTAGCCACGGGGCAGTTACACATGGCAATTACTGATTCAACATTCTCAAACCAGCGAAGTAATCCAACGGCTCCTTCAGCTCCACTAAAGGTGTGGGGCTTGCAATCCATGAATGCCTTGAAAGTGCAGGCTGGTTGTTGGTTTTGCTGATTTTGTTGGCCTGGATTTAGAAATACAAATTGAATTGGAATTATAGAGTTTAGAAAGATGTTTTTAGGAGAAGGATTGACACCATTAGTCAATAGCTAAAGCATTTACCTGCAGCATTATGTACTGCTAGAGCCTCTGCCACACTATCATTTATCAGTGTTGCTAGCTCTGCTGCCGTCATGTTAATGGTACCACGACCACTGGCACGACCTCCGCGTCCTCTCCCAGACATGATTCTTCACAATCACAAATGAAAAATAATGAGAAATATATCGCATATTAAACATTATTCAGGTATGAGTAAGGAGATACAACATCTAATATTATGAAAATTAAATAAATTGTAAGGCTACAAAATAAATAACTCAAATATTAAACTTCTCATGCTTTTATTAGATGGGAACAACCTTACCCATCTAGGTTTGAAAAGGGAAATAACATAAGTAAAAACAACCATGAAAAGGAAGATAGAATAGGAAGATCATCAAGCATCTTCATCATCGGAAGAAACATACTATTGTGCATCGTCTATCTCTACTGGTTCTTCCTCCACGGGCTCCTCCTCGAAAAGCTCTTCTTCAAAAGGTTCCTCCTCAAAAGGTTCCTCCTCGCCAGCAGAATGTCGAATTTCTTCAGGAAATAAAGCGGCTTGTAGTTGGGCTTCCAAGTGGGTTACCCTCTCTTGAATACCTTCAGTAGTGTGGTTTGCCACATGTTGTTGAGCTTCCATAGCAGCTAATCTCCTCAGAACTCCTTCCATATCATCATCCATAGTGTCGGCCCTCGTCTCCATATGTGCCACACGATCCACTAAAAGGTTATGAACATGGTCCTTTGCAGCTAGTTCGGTAGTCAAGAGTTCTATTCCTACCTTATTCTCTTCTATTTGGGGTCCATTCTTCAGAAGTTTAGGTATCTCCTCGGTGGCATCTGTACAATACTCAATTCCTTCGACATATAAGATACGAAGGCTGCGAAAGCTTGTTCCATAGTGCATGGCAAGCTAGGTAGTAGGATGATGAGGATGTAGAACCGAAGTAGGGTGATGGGACATTTCCCATTTCGATCCACCTTTGGATCATTTGCGGGTATACGTTCCAATTGAGGGTATGATCCATTGCTCGTGCGTTAACAGGTTCACCTTGGTCAACTGATTGGTCACTAGAAGTAGTCCGGCGCCTTTTGGGCTCCGGGGATGGTAGGATAGGTGCTTTATGTCCTAGTGCCTTAGGTGACGGAGGTGGGGTGGACGACATGTTCCTGTAACAATACGTATAAGTGCCAAACATCCAAATGACATGTAACCAATGTGTGAGGCTATAGTCTAGTATGCAATCCTAGTTCTCTATAACCAATGGCTCTGATACCAATCTGTCACACCCCCAAATTTCAACTAACGGAGTTTTACCGTTTTGGGAAGTGACTAACCAGGATCTCAGACATTAGTTACTTTGCACGACTCTACATGTGACTCAAATGAAAATACCATAATAATCAGAGTTCAATGCGGAAGCGTAATGAAAGTAAATGCGCAAAATACACACGCCCAAAACCAAAGTCAAAAAGTCCCAAAAAGTCCAAACGTCCAAACAAAGCAAAGTACAATAGAATAATTCGACCAAACATAAATAGACACAATCAAAGCAGTTGAATCCCATGCATGCCCTAACGTGCACCTGTGTCTTAGCTTAGCGGCCTAAGAAAACATGTAAAAATATGTCAACACGAGGTTGGTGAGTCCACAGGTTTCAATATAAGTAAATAAGCGTTTACCAGATTTAAATTCATTCAGTACGTATCTATTGGTAGCTAACCTATGTTCATGTTCAGCTCAAGCGCTCGCAACCGAAGCTGACTGTTTGTTTATTACCTACTGCCAGGTCTATCAACACTGGCGGTGTGAGTAGGCTAACATTTCACCCGTTCGATATCTAATCGAGTTAGCGCGACTAACGCGGGTGGGATTTGTCAAACCCAGTAGTACTACTAAATATTACCTCGCTAAGATCCATATTAACGGTCCGATATTAGTTGAGGACTTTCTATGATAGCGTGTTACGCTTAGCATTTAACATTGATAACATACGAATTAAAAGAAATCCAAAATTGTTTAGTCATGTTTTCTCCCCCAAGTTAAAACAGTAAAAGGGCCGTGAAAACTCACCTGCTTGGCGTTGAAGGTAGTTTCACACTAGAAGTAAGTTGGAACCACGAGTGTAAGTCTTAAAAGACCTACGGATGTTCTAAAATTATAAACACATAAATTAGGAATGATAATGGGAATTGTGACTGTGACACGGAAAGAAACGTCTTAAAGAACCGCTCTAATAAACGAGAGTGGACGAACGTGTTCACGAGTTTAGTAATCACTTTACGTGACGAATGACACAAATAATAATATATATACGAGTGGATAATATAATTAATTATATTATTATTTAATCTTAATTGTTACAAGGCGTTATAAAATGATTCGAAATAATATAAACATATATTATTTAATAATACGGGTCACAGTTTGAAAATAATATAAACGTATTATTTTATACGAATTTACGGTTTAAAAATAATATAAACATATTATTTTAAAAGTGGTAATAAATATAAAAATAAGTTATAAAACCAAACCCAAGCCTACGGGTTGTTTTTCGGGTTAAAACACTTTAATATAATATTATAATAATATAACATTTGGATTTATATTAAAATAGTATCCAGAAAAATGGTTTAAAAATAAATGCGGGTGGAGAGACTCGAACCCGGGTCTCTCCCCTACAATCACACACACTTAACCAACTCAGCTCCAACCCAATTTGCAAACAAATCCAGACCAAAATGTTTTTAACAATTGAGTCCCTGTAATCCCCCCCCCTACATCCATTCGCGATCGATTCTAGCCCCCATACACACAATTTTGATAACAAGGGTTCAAATCAGTAAAGGGGTTTTGTAGTATAGGGTATTGCGAATCAAAGGACAAAATCAATCGCGAAATCATGACTTTAAAATGGTTTAATTTAAGATTCGAATGTCGAAACCCTAAGTTTTGAATCGTGAATCCAATTGATCAATTTCCATAATATCAGAGGTTGGAATCATAGGGCTTTAGTTAAATGGGACATTTCGAATAAGCGTATAAGGTTTAATTTCATTTACGAATAATCTAATACCAAAAGCCCCAATTTCGTTTACGTAAGAACCCTAGGTTTGTGATCTTGAACGATTTGATGTTAATTAATAAAATTAAGATAGGGCTTTTACAGAGAATCAATTTTCGAATCTAGTCATATATTTCAATTGCATTTTTATTAACTCTAGGATCGAAAACCCCAAATCGTTATAAGAAGAACCCTAGATTCCGGATCTTGTAAAATTGGGTGTTGTTTGATTCCATTAACATGGGGCTTTCATTAAACTGAAAATTTCAAAACTAATAGTATGATCTAATTGAATTGAAAACGAGTCTAGAATCAAAAGCCCCAAATCCGATTTCATATGAACACTAGAATTGGGTTCATGATCGATTCGATGTTTTAAGCTATAAATATGATAGGGTTTTCAATTGATAGGTAAAAACAAAACTGAGGATGCAAGGGATTACCAAAATGAGGTTCGAATTGGTGGTTCTCGATTAGAAAGGAAGTCGCGGTGCGACGGCTTGGACTCCGACTTCTCTTGCTGTGTTTCCAGTGAAATTGGTGAGTACCAAAAGCTTTAGAGAGTTCGATAAAGGTGCGCAAAGTGTTGAATGGAAGGATTTTCCACGAATTGTTACGAATTGAAGCGTATGAGGATTGAATTCGACGGTTAGGAATTGATTTCTCGTAATTGGGATTAATTGCTCGTAATAGTGATGTTTAATGGTTCAATGATGAACGTTAACAACTTCATTATGCAAATTCGTTACAACTTCGATCCGATTTCGATTTTTGGATCACGATTTTTAACCAAAGAGTCCATTGTTTGACTTTAAAAAGTCAACAAGAACAATTTCACTCCATTTTGACTTTGCATGGTCAACAAATTGAGTTTTGGTTAATTACAACTTTGATCCCTGCAGTTTGAGTTCATATATTGACAGAATTTGACCCTGTGGTTAGATTTAACTGGGTTTAGTTAACGGGGTTAAGTTTTCTATTGGATTTTTAACGGAATTGTTAACGGCGTTATTATGAAAAGTCTGAGTTGTCACAATCATCCCCTAGTTGAAAGAATTTTCGTCCAGAAAATTAATAAAATAAAATAAAAAAAATTTCCGGGATATCACATCATCCCGTAGTTGAAAGAATTTTCGTCCCGAAAAATAAATAGTACCTTAAGAATTTGACGCGGAGTGATTGAACAGATTAGGATATCTGCGCATCATCTGATCCTCGCACTCCCACGTGAATTCCGGTCCGTGTTTCAAGTTCCAACGAACTCTGACAATAGGGATCTTACTGTGCTTTAACGTTTTAACTTCCCTATCCATAATTTCCACAGGTTCTTCGATGAAGCGTAACTGTTCATCAACGTGTAGTTCCCCAAGAGGAACTGCGAGTGATTCGTCTGCCAAGCATTTCTTTAAATTTGAGACGTGAAAGACGTTGTGCACACCACTAAGTCTTTCAGGTAGGTCCAGTTGATATGCTACTGGTCCGATTCTCTTCATTATTTTGAATGGTCCAACATAACGAGGATTCAGTTTGCCTCATTTCTCGAAACGAATTACACCTTTCCAAGGTGAGACTTTGAGTAAGACCATGTCACCTATTTGAATCATAAAACCATAAAACATCCGTGAGAATCTAAAAACCATCATGAGAATCTAAAAACCACAATCAGACTTGAGCAAGCATATTCATCACAATTATTAACTAAGATCGTTTACAAAATCATAAAACCATCATGAGAATCTAAAAACCGATAAAAATCATAACTTTAGCAAAGTGACTATCAATTGACCTAGGCAGTATCAATGTTTAGCCTACAATCATACTTCAAACATCCGTGACAAAAGTAATTAAGCAAAACATAGTCCTAAATAAAACAATTAACGACAAAGATTCAAACTTTAAAACCCGAATAAGCAATTACAACGAACCCGAAATCCAAAGCTTTGATCTTTAACCTTCAATCGCCTCCAAAACTCCCAAAATCACCTAAACTTCTTCCCTGGACGAAAACTAATCGAACTCTCCTGCTAACGGTATCACAAATCGATATAAACTCGATTTAGGGCTTTTTGCGGATTTTATAAGCCCTTGCGTACCGCGAGGCACGATCATGAGTCTCTCACGCCGAGAGAGACAAAACAGTTGGGGCACTTTCTGCCTTCCCTCACGTACCACTAGGGAATTCTTCTCCTCCTTCGCGTACCGCGAAGGACCTAGTTTCCAACTTTTTGCTTTTTATTATTTGGACTTTCCTCTCATGCTCGGTTTCTTTGTATAATCACTTGTATTTCTCACGAGCACCTACAAACATAACATAGACTCAATACATAACAAAAATGACTCAAAACGAACATAAAACTAATATAAAACACATGAAAACATTGGAATAAAGATGTGTGTTTTGCATTACATCACTTAGAACAATTTCCTTTTATGTTTGTGGTTGATGAATAATTTTCTTTTTCATGTTTTTGTGATCCCTGTTATGGGATAGACAATTTGATATTTGTGATTCCGGGTGGATGGGTCCAGGTTTTGGATGAAGCCCGGATCACTTTTCTTTCCTGCACTTTAAATATTAGTAGATGGTTGATGACTATTTGCCATGATTGTTATATGTTTGGTTTATTTTGATATGTTTTAGAAAATTAGGATCCTCAGGTAATTGGAACTTAGAAAATAGGTTTGGACATATTTTTAGGATACCGGATCCTTAATAATAAACTCTCAGGCAGACTTAGGAAAATATAACTTGGATTTGATAAATGTTAAGTAAGAATAGCAAATGTATCATGACTTAGTCATTCAGCTTTCAAATATGAAAAATAAGTAAACATACCTTTGTTGAGTATGAAGCTGGGTAGATATACAAAGTATAACAACTATTAGTTGTCCCCAGTATTCACTCAAGTCGTAGACTTAGTAATTGAACTCTATGGTGTTCATAATTCTTTAATCTGTGATAAATTAAAATTGTGGGCTAAGCCGGTAACATGGGCCAAGCTAGATAACATGGGCCAAGCCAGTTGTGAGTTAGCATGAAAATGCTAAAAACCTTAGCTTTAACACGTAACTGTTAAATGATTGGGAGAAACTTGAAAAATTATCAGCCACTGTTACATGGACGGGTCGGACCACCTTGAACTATAATCGGATATCGTGCGCTCCTGGCGGGGCGTATTAACCCAATTCGTAGAAAGGTGAAAGCCGTTTAAACCTTCGAGGTATTTCAGGACACCCAAACTTAGGAGAGATGGCCAATCTCTATCTTGTGTCAGGATCCTCATAGATCCTTCCTGCAAAACATGAAACGTTGGTGAAGGTGGGTGTTAGACTGGCTAACACCCCTCCGATGCTCAAGTCAGTACTTTGATCATGAATAATAAATATATAAAAAATAATTATGGAAAGAAGACGTACCATTTTTAGTTAGAATATAATTTCTAACTTACATAAAGTAGGTTTTAAGATCGATGGTATTCCAGGATCTTGGCAGGATTTCTCCTTCCATAGTAGCTAACTAATACGCACCTTTGCCTGCTTCTGAGTCAATCAGGTACGGGCCTTCCCATTTTGGTGCAACCTTTCCGTCACTAGGATTGGTTGTGTTTTCGAATGCATTCCTCAGTACTAAGTCACCTAATTGCAATCTTCTGATCCTTATGCTCTTGTTAAATGACTTTGCTATTCTTTGCTGGTAAGCTGCTATACGAACTTTGGCAAGGTCCCTGAGCTCATCCACTATGTCGAGATACTAAGAAATGGCTTCGCCGTTGGATTTTGAAGTCTGAAGATTGGTTCTGGCAGTAGGGATAACCATCTCTGTAGGGATCATTTCTTTAGTTCCAAACACCAAAGAAAATGGGGTTTGTCCTGTTGCATTCTTTACGGTTGTTCTATCTGCCCAAAGTGTAAAAGGTAGCACTTCATCCCATCTTCCTTTCTTTGCTCCCAATCTTTTCTTGAGGTTGTTGATGATGATCTCGTTGCTAGATTCCGCCTGTCCATTGGCTTGAGGATGTACAGGAGTGGAGGTTATCATTTTCATCCCCCAACTTGCACAGAAGTTAGTCGTCCTTTTGCCAATGAATTGGGATCCATTGTCACATACTATCTCTGTCAGGATCCCAAATCTTGTCAGGATGTTGCGCTTGATGAAGGATATGACTTCTTTTTCTCTTACTTGGACAAATGCCTTGGCTTCGATCCATTTTAAGAAGTAGTCTGTCATTGCTAGCATGGATACTTTTTCTCTTGGGCCTTGGGAAGCTTGCCGACTATATCCATCCCCCACTTCATAAACGGCAAGGGAGAGATAATCGGATATAATGGTTCTACTGGTTGGTGAACTATGTTGCTATGTCCTTGGCAGACATCACACTTTTGAGAGTAAGTCATACCATCTTTCTTTATAGTAGGCTAGTACCTGTCCTCAGGATCTTCGAGAATAGTGCCCTGCCCCTAGTGTGATTTTCGTAGTCTCCTTCATGTATGCCTTTAAGAGCTTCAAGTGCTTCAGGATCCTTCAAACATCTCAAGTATGGACCTGCAATAGACTTTCTATACAAGAAATCATGTAATATTATAAAATGAGATACCCTCATGCGAAAAGCCATGTGGTTCTTTTCATCACTTGGGATCTCACCATCTTGTACTATTTTTAATAGGTGAAATCAAGGATTCTTGACTAGGTTCAGGATCCTGAATATCTATTTCTTCTGTATATGATACTTTGTTTGTCTTTTCAATTGTTGGACTCAGGATATGTATGATCGGTATTGTAACTCCTTCTTGTATCTTGAGAGTCGAAGCCAGATTTGCTAAGGCATCAGCTTCAACGTTGTCCTCTCTTGGTACCTGTGTGTTATCAAATATTTTGAATTTTGCAGATAATTGCTTAACTATAGTGAGATACCTGACTAGTCTTTCACTCATCACTACATATGAGCCATTAAAATGGTTAGCAATTAACAATGAGTCTACATATACCTGTAGATACCTGATTTTTCATATCCCAAGACAGTTGTAATCATGCTATCAGTGCCTCATACTCAGCTTCGTTATTAGTTGCCTGGAACTCACAACTTTTAGATTGGGGTATTATGGCCCCTTGTGGCGATTTTAGTATGATTCCTAGACCTGTTACTTTAACATTTGATGTACCATTAGTGAATAAAGTCCACTTATCCTTGGATTCTTCTAATTGCTGAACTTCAAGGTCTGCTTCATTCTGGATATCACTAATGAAATCAGCCACAAAGTCTGTAAGTGCCTGAGACTTTATCGCCATTCTAGGCTTATATATGAGATCATATGCGCTGAGCTTGACTGACCATTTTGCCATCCTTCCAGACATTTATGGCTTTTTAAAAACACACTTAATAGGATAGCTAGTTTTCACGTGAATAGCATGTGTTTCAAAATAATGTCTAAGTTTAGTGGATGCCATTATTAAAGCCAATATTAACTTTACTAAATGAGAATACCTGGTTTCTGCCACGAGTAGCCTTTTACTTACATAGTATAATGGATGTTCCTGACCTTCATGATCCTTGACTAGGACGGTGCTTACTGAGTTTCTGGATACCGCCAATTATAGGGATAATGGTTCGCCGTCTTCTAGTTTCATCAATAGTGGAGCTGTTGATAAGTACTCCTTTAGTGATAGGAGTGCTTGCTCAGGCTTCTCTTCCCATTCGAACCTCCTATTCTTTTTCAGAATGTCGTAGAACTCCTTGCATCTTTATGAGGATCTTGATATGAATCTGTTAAGTGCTGCTACTCTACCGGTTAGCCTCTGGACATCCTTGGTGTTTGCTGGGGATTTTAGATTGATGATTGCTTTGATCTGTTCTGGATTGGCCTTTATTCCTCTCTTGGTCACCATGTAGCCAAAGAACTTTCCTGCCCCCACTCTGAAGTGGCATTTGGAAGGGTTCAACTTCATATTATATTTGTTCACGATGTCAAATGCTTCTCTGAGATCCCTGAGATGATCCTCACCTTTCTTTGATTTTACCACCATGTCATCTCTGTAGACCTCCATGATGTCCTCTAGCTTGTCTTTAAACATCATGTTCACCAGCCTTTGGTATGTGGCACATGCATTTTTCAAACCAAAGGGCATGGAAATATAACAATAGATACCTGTTGGAGTCATGAAGGCAGTATCCTCCTGATCCGAAGGTTCTATCTGGATCTATTGGAATCCTGATGAAGCATCAATGAATGTTAGCATCTCATGGCCTGATGTAGTATCAACCATTAAGTCTATGTGTGGCCATGGAAATGGATCTTTTTGACATGCTTTGTTTAAGTCTGTGAAGTCTACATAGACTCTCCATTTTCCATTCTTCTTCTAGACCACCATCACATTAGCTAGCCACCTTGGGAATTTTACTTCCCTTATGATTCCTGCTTTTAATAGTCTCTCGACCTCTTCCTGGATAACTGCATTCCTTTCTGGAGCAAACTTTCTTCTCTTTTGGTGTATCGGCCTGAAACTATTATCAACACCCAATTTATGTGTATAACATCTTTAGAGATACCTATCATGTCTTCATGCTTCCAAGCAAAGGTTGAAGTTCTGCTTTTTAGTAACTATATGAGACTTTGTTCAATATCCTTGGAAATACTGGTTCCCACAAAAACTTTGACGTCAGGATCCTCCGTACTTAGGGATACTTCTTTAACATCCTATTCCTTGGTCTCCAGGACGTCTCGGGCTTGTTTCTTTAATTTCTATGCTTGCCTGGTCTTTGAGGAGGCTTTCTTAGAAGAGGTGTAGCAATCCTTTGCGTCTTGTTGATCACTGTTGATCTTCACTACCCCCAAGGGGTTGGCATCTTGACACATTGATGGTATGTTAAAGGCACTGCCTTCATATCGTGTATCCAAGGCCTCCCTAGAATGATATTATAACAAGACAAAGAATCTATTATACAAAACTGTTGTATCGTATTTACCCCTTCGATATAAATCGGTAGCTTTATCTCTCCGACAATGTTTTCGACTTCTCCGCTGAATCCTACTAGTACCACAGACTTGGAGATAATTTTGGAATCCGGGATCCACAAGCTTTTTATGATAACATGCTGAATGATGTTCACTGAGCTTCCTCCATCGATCAGTGTCCTTCGAATGAAGTGATTGGCAATATACAGAGAGATGACCAGTCAATCATGATGAGGATCCTGAACGTTATCTCTATCATTCTCATCGAATGAGATCACCTTTTGCTTCAGTCAAGTTGGAGGTTCTGATAGGCATGTCTCCTCTTTCTGTCTTTGCTTCTTTGGCATTTCTTTTTTGCTGCAGAGTAAGAAGTACCACAAATACCAGATCCACCAAATATAAAACCTATTACCTTAGCATCTGGCGGCAGGGATTTTGCTCTTTGCGGGATCTTGTCTTGATCCTTAGTTTTGATCTTTCCTTTGCTTAGGAATTCTTTGAGATACCCCTTGCTTAAGACATAGCTTATCTCTTTGCGTAGGGCAATACAATCTTCGGTCACATGGCCAAAATACGCATGGAAAGCACACCATTTGGACCTGTCCTTTCCTCCGGCATTTGTCTCAAATTGGCAGGGCCACCTAGCTTTGTCTCTGAGATCTTACATGGCATATAACAAACCAGTTGTGTCAAGTGAAAAACAATATTCGGATAGCTTAGGATATTCTTACTCTTCCCCGTCATCTTCCATGGCGTTCACCCTGTGATTATCGGTTTAGAATATAGCTTGGATCTATACGGATTAAAAGGTGCAGACTCAGCCTTCCTGTTAGGTTGATTATAACTGGTCGAAGCTTCTGCCCTTTGTTGGATCTTCTTGTCATCCTCGAGCATAATAAATCTTAATGCCCTGTTATCCAAGGATTCTCGGCCGAACTTGCTGACATAGTCTCGGAGGGATTCTTCGGGATTCTGAATTATCCTATATAAGTCCTATATAGGATTCTGAATTATCCTATATATAGTCTCGGAGGGATTCTTTGAGATCCTGTGACTGGTAGCGGACATCTCAGGTATAGGCTGACCACGTCTGGTACACTGGAGATCATCTTTCTCTTTTGCCATGAAAAGAGTGATCCCTGTATCCTGCACAGATTCGTTAGTATTTGTAGGTCCCTCGGGTGTGTCGGATCGTCACATGCAAGTGGGTCTACTAGTCGGACCGGGTGCGGAATGCCCGTGACTAGGTGGAGAGTCTAGCTAAACTAAGTCAACCGACAAGAGAAAACACTTTAAACGTTCTTTGTATTATAAACACTTGAAGGTTACAGCGAAAAGCACTGAAATTACAATCTGCGTATTTGCACTAAAGCATGCGTACTTAACTTCTGTCAACCTATCCTATTTATACAGGACCTGATGCCTGCGCACTTAGCAAGTGCGCAGGGCAAAATGCTCTTGCGTACTTAGCAAGTACGCAAAGTTACTCTTGCGTACTTGCTAAGTACGCAGGAGCTTTCTCCTGCGCACTTACAAGTGCGCAAAACACTTGGAGTATTTTGCAACAATCAATATGTAAAAGTAAATACAACTTGATAAACTAATACATAAAGACTTTTACATACAAAGACAATTACAAACAAGACAAAACAACCTAAGACTAAGACTCTATCTATCCAGAGTGTTTGTCACAGGAAAGTGCTTCAACAAACTCCTCCTTGACAACAGCTCTGGATAATCTTCAGTCTTCGGTCTTCACAGCTTCAGTCTTCCGCTTCCATCTTCTTCTTGTAATCAAGGCAGAACTTAATCACCTTGTCATATGTAGAAGCAAGGAGCTTTGTCCACTCATCCGTGTAGACGCAATAGTGTTCTGCCAGTACCTCTAGATCTTTCACAGAAAAGTTGATGAAGAAGACTTCATCAAATATTCTGATCAGCTCCTTTGGCACTAGGTTCCCACTCTCTGAACGTCCTTCACCCATGATCACAGCCTCGCCCGTTTTTGGATCTACGTACCAGTACCACATGTCACCAAGAATATCCTGAGATAACTTGCTTAGGGGAATCTTAGTTTCACATCGCACTGGCTTGTATACCAATTTCTTTAAGTGCTTCTTAGTCACAGGATGTACAGTGTGCTTATCCTTGACTCTCTTGGGCACTTGAGGCTTGAACATCTCGAACTTCCCTGATCTTGCTTCTTGCTGTAGACCCACCCACAAACCCATCGCCACTGCGTGATTGGAATGACCCAGCAGCTCTTGGTTTGTTAGGTTCACCAGGTCGTATTTAGGCAAGGAGCTGAACGCTTCACTGGTGGGTTTCAAGTATTGAACCCCGCCAGATCTTTTGATAGGGAACAGCTGCTTGTCCTCCTCTAACCTTACAGCTAAGATCATCCCTGTTGCTCCGTGTTTGTCTATTATAGACGTCTTTTGCCACATAGGAGTTGGACCCTTTGATGAAGTACAAGGCATGTCTGTTTCTTTCGGTGCCTCTGGGTCCACAGGTTCAGGGTCAACTGGGGAGGCTTCAGTCGAGGATTCTACATTACTGTCCTGCTCGACTGAACCTGTGTCGACCGGAGCGTCGAAGGATGGAAATTCAAAGATCTCTCCATCTTCTAACTCGCACTCTCCTTCCCCGTCACCCTTGGGAATTTCGATTACAACATCTTCGTCATCATCATCCCAATCGTCACCAGAGTCGATCTCTCCTTCTTCTAGATTGAAGAGAGCATCGATATGTGCTTCTTTTGAATAGTCAGGCTCTAGATATAGGATCTCATCATTAGATAAGTCCTTAAGTACTTCAGCCACTGACTTTCCTTTATCACCACCACCACCAGAGGTATCCCCACCCTCTTGATGAGTCGACTCCCCCTGAGCCATTGGAACAGCAGAGATGGGCACGATTGCTAAAGCTTGGTGCTCACCTCCACTAGGACCGGCTTTGGGATCCTTGTCCTTGTCATCATCTTTAGTCAAGTCGACCGGATGACACGCTTCATCACCAGTAGTAGTCCTCTTCTCCCTCTCTTTCACTTTCTCTTTGTCCTTCTCCTCCTGAGCATCAAGCTTCTTGGTCAGATCAACAATCAGCTTGACCATCAGCTCATGCTCCTTCCTTTGAGCATCAAACCTGAGCTCCATGGATGACCCATGACCCAGAAGCATTTCATTTGTGTTTATTAGGATTTCATTCTGGGCCAGGACGTTTTTCAGTCGTTCCTCAGTCCCTGTTCTCTGGCTACGAAGGATTGTAACTTCATCTATCAAAGAATTGATCTGTGCTTGTTGAGCGTCAGACTCCTCCTTCGATTTCTGAATAGTCTTCAGTAGTCCAGCAACTTGGGTTTCCAGAACATCTATCCTAGCATCATTTGGATCAGGATGTCTGGATGAGGACGCCTCAACTGTGTGAATAGGGGAGGAGAATATGGTATCAAAGTCAAACCCTTGCGTGAAATCTCCATTATTGAAGGGTTGACTGAGAGGCTCAGTGGTGGTAGTTGGGATGGAAGATGTGACGAGAGTTGTTGGGGTAATGGTAGGGGTGATGGTGACAGACTCCGTGACAATTGGAGTAGTCACCGCCACCTGGATGGATGTAGTAGGGAGGGTCACTGTCACAGGAACCTCCTCTGTGACTGCCGTGGCTGCCACGTCAGCTTGAACTTGTGGCCTTCTCCTCCTTCTGTATAACTGCTGTGTAGGTGGGGTAGAGGCTGAATCCGGACTGGCAGCTGAAACTTGTACTTGCTGCACAATCGGGACCTCTACCACACTGGGGATAGGAACCTATTGCCTATCACCCCTGTTCTTATGAACACTCTCCCTTCTTTGTCTTTGTATAGCCGCGTCAGAGTCAGAATTTGGCTCATATTCGCTGCTTGAGCTTTGTCGCTTCCTTTTGGAGGACGACTCAAGTAGGGTTACTTTAGCCGATCTCCTGGGGTGTGCTTGCGATTGTGCGTCATCATAATCAGAAGAATCTGATTCTGTTGTTTCTGAATCAGATTCCTCAGCACCACCATCACCTCCTTCATTGTCTCCATCCTCAGACGAACCATCATCACTCTCCATTTCCTCCTGTTGTTGCTCATCAGAGTGTTCACTATGTTCAGGCTCAGAGTTGTGGCTATACCAGTTCCAGTCATCAGGTGCCACATATGCTTCATTGATTAGGTGGCCAAAGAGTTCAGTATGCACAGGGGTAGGTTCTACGCTGCCTGGCTTTAAGAATTGAGCGAATACTCTCTTGTCCACCCTCTTGACTTGCAGTCTCTCCCCTGTAGCACGAAGGTTTGGCAACGTGTCATCTATCAAGAGTTGCACAAACCTAGGGTACAATAAGAATCTAAACTTCTCTGCTGTGTTGATCTGGTCATTGATGGCCTTGAAAATGTAGCGAGAGAAGTTGTAGCCTCTATTAAGAGACAAGCCCACCATGGCTGCTGCAAGGTCATGACCCATGGCATCTTTACCAGCTTTCCTTGACGAGATGCACACGATCATGACGTGAGCGAAATACCGCCATTGGTCAAGTACCCACATCTTTTTGTATGAAGCATAGTCCCTCGCGCCGACGTATCCCATTCTTTGCCTCCAACACCCATCCACATAGTAGTCTGGATAGGCTTTCGGGTCGGTAGCAAGGTCTCTGAACTGCAGGACCCTTCTTATGGTGTCTTCAGAAAAAGCGATAGCCTGACCAGCAACGGTAGCCCTTATGACATTGGGGGATACCGTGCAGTCGTGTTCCGCCGTCTCCCAAAGTTGTTCCAAGTAAGGTCTTGACACGGTCGGGTCAGCCGAGATCGCATAGCTGATTCTTGAGCGGTTCAAGAAGTCAACTATCTCCCTATATTGCAATGCTGCACCTTTCCATTCGGGTTGAGTGTTAGCTAACAAGTTGAATTCGTTATTAAATGCTCGAGCCATAATCAAATCGATGTAATGAGATGATGAAACTAGAGACGGGATGAAAAGATGGTTTAGGAACACTCGGTTTTGAGTAAAATTTTGCAGAGGGAAACTATCGGTTTGAATGTGATGAAACTGAGAAAATTTTCTAAGTCCCACTTTTATACCCTTCACTAATCAGTCGTGCGTACTCGTTAAGTGCGCACGAGTTAACTCTTGCGCATTTACAAGTGCGCAAGCTTTAACTCTTGCGTATTTACAAGTGCGCAAGCTTTAACTCTTGCGCACTTGTTAAGTATGCAAGGCTTACTTCGTGCGAACTTGACAAGTACGCACAACCCTTAAGTGCGCAAATTTTAAACTCAAAATTTATGAAGTATTTCAAGTCAAATAAGGAACAAGATAAAAATATTCAATCAGGAGGATTCAAATACAATTCAGGAAGGTTAAACACAAATATTTTTGGCTTTTCTGAATAAAATTGAACTATGCATAAACTTAAAATCTTTTTGATCTTTTCTAATAAAATATACAAGAATTCACACAAACTATTTTTGATCAAAGACACGAGCAGATGATCATATCAGGCTATTTTTTTTAGCAAAAACGTTACAATATAAACATCAAAGAATATGGGATCATGTCATGGATTACTATTTATTCATACGTAATAAGCACATAAACAAGTAATTCAAGTTGACAATATTATAAGATTTGAAACTATAAGCATCTTTGTATCACATTCTTGTGTATTAAGGTACTTTTTATAAGATATACAACGTGTACCCCACTGATATGCTATACTAATGTAAATTGCATTATCTCAAGGCATCTAAGATTTCCCAATGATTTTCTAAATTTTCAGAATGAAGTTACATCTATTAGCACAGGAAAAATCAAGCAGAATCCATAAGGATTATCAGGAATCATAAGATTCAGAATCGAGTGATTCATTTGATTTTCTTTATTGAATATCGGTATGATGATTCAGGATAATATATATGGTGTTTGAGTTTTAAGGTAAGGGTATCCAACTTTTATCTGGATTTGATTTCAATGAATCAGGAGTGATTCAAGGGTGAATACATGCTCAACGGTTATTGTAAAGACATGTTTTGATTCAATCTCTCCTTGCATACTTGTGAGTATGGGCAGTGAGATGAACCGCATTAATTGTGCTAACGACATAACCCGAAACTGACCTCAAAAGAAAATTATTGCCAAAATCTAACATCCTTTATCTGATAATGATCTTTTCTATTCTTTTACGCCACACACTTGCAAACATGGGTCCAATCACAGTTGTAGTTTAAAATTAGTTTCCACACTACTAGTGATTCAAAGACGCATACAGCCAACTGACAATTTAAATTACTTGTAAATAAGCAGATTAAAAACACAATAATTTAAACAACTAAGTAAGCATGACGCAATCATTTCCCATATGAGCAGTCTGTGACGTTTAGATCATTTTTGATGTACTATCATTTCCTCTTTTCTCAAGTTAACTTTGAAATTTTCTCCATTTTCTATTTTGTTTTTGTAAAATATTTTGAAACTTAAAAGAACTATACAGAAAATTTAAAAGAAATAAAGTTTAACTTCCATGAATTGAATTGATTTAAGAAAAAAAATTAACTCAGGATTGAACATTCCTATCAAGTTGACAAGATGCTCAAAGCGGGATCGATCAAATGCCTTTGTGAAAAGGTCAGCAAGAGTGTCATCCGTGTGAACTTTTACAAGTTCAATTAAATGCTTTTCAGCACAATCATGGATGAAATGATGGCGAATCTCTATATGTTTAGTTTTGGAATGTTTCACCGGGTTATTTGTGATGGACATGGTGGCATTGTTGTCAATGAATAGAAGAGTTCTAGTGAAGTTTAAGCCATAGTCTCTCAACTGCTGCTGAATCCACAGTATCTGAGAACAACCGCTCACTGCAGCAATGTATTCTGCTTCACAAGTTGAGACAGAAACCGTTGACTGCTTTTTACACTGCCAGGAGACCAGTCTGTCTCCTAAGAATTGACATCCACCAGAAGTTGACTTTCTGTCAAGGTTACAACCGCCATAATCTGAATCAGTGTAAGCTTTGAAGTCGAATGACTGCTGTTTAGAGTACCAAAGACCTAATCGGGGTTTCCCTTTCACGTATCTGAAAATTCTCTTCACGGCTATCATATGTGACTCCTTCGTTTGAGACTGAAACCTTGAGCACAAGCACACAGCAAACATTATATCAGGTCTTGAAGCTGTGAGATACATAAGTGATCCGATCATCCCACGGTACAATCTGCTATCTACATCCTTTCCATCTTTGTCAGGATGCAGACCATGATTGACTGGGATAGGTGTGCCATAAGTACTGCTATTGTTCATCTTGTATTTTGACAAGATGTCCTGCACATACTTAGTTTGATGTAGATAAATTCCATCCTCTCTTTGACTGACTTGCAGACCCAGGAAGAATGAAAATTCACCCATATTACTCATTTCAAACTCGGACTTCATCACCTGCTCGAATTCCCTACACATCCCTTCATTGGTAGATCCAAAGATAATGTCGTCGACGTATACTTGTACAAGAAGAATGTCACCTCCTGCTTTCCTAATGAAGAGGGTCGAGTCAATCTGTCCATGGTCGAAACCATTAGATAGTAAATGCTTAGATAATGTCTCATACCATGCCCACGGTGCTTCATGAAGACCATAAAGTGCTTTGTCGAGCTTATACACTTTATTAATATTATGCGGATCTTCAAAACCGGGAGGTTGAGTGACATAGACCTCTTCATGAACTTTACCGTAAAAGAAAGCACTCTTCACATCAAGTAGATAGACCTTGAAGCCGACATATGTGGCATATGCCAAGAATAGTCGAATGGCCTCAATTCTAGCAACTGGGGCATATACTTCCGTGTAATCCAAGCCCTCTTGCTGATAAAAACCCTGAACAACCAATCTTGCTTTGTTCTTCACAACTACATGATGATCATCCGTCTTGCATTTGAACACCCATCTGGTTCCAATTGGTTGAAAGCCCTTTGGCAAGTCAACCAAATCCCACACGCGCAACTTTTGGAATTGAGACAATTCATCTTGCATCGCCTCAATCCAGCAGTTGTCGGTGAGAGCCTCCTTCACATTCTTCGGCTCTAACTGGGACACGAATCCAGCATGCAGACATGTTTCCATGACACCAGTGTCAAGTATATCTGTGTAAAGACTGGTGTTCTCAGTGATGGTTCGATGACCAGTCTGAACACCGGCATAAGGATCACCAATAATGTTGTCGATTGGATGATTCCTATGCACTCTCGTCTCCGGTACAATCGGTTCCTAAATTTTTGGATCTAGATTCGTGCTTAACTCCCCCATTTCTTGTGTTCTAGAGGAAGAAGATTCAATGTTTTATTGGATCAGCTGGAGCTTCATTTCCTACAGTTGTGTTAGGATTGGCTTGAGCGTCATCTCCAACCACATGAACACTTTCACTGTTATCACTGTCATGAGTTCCAAATGCAGATCCAGCATTGGAATCAAGAGTTATAATTGGTACAGTAGCACGAGTAGAGAAGCTGGAGTCATCACCGCCACCCAATAATTCTTAAACATTTGCAGCGTCAACTGCAGATAAATCAGGAAGATTGAATGACTTGAATAACGCATCATAATGAAAACCCCAAGCTGGACCTGTTGGTTCTGGTGGAATGCTGTGTTTACTGCAGTCCACTTCAAATCATTCCTCGACAGTACGAGTTCCTATATTGTACACTCTCTTGCAAGGCGAGTTGGCAACGTATCCTAAGAAGATGCCTTCCACATCTTTTGCATGAAACTTAGACTGGCGGTCTTTGTACTGTAGCAACAAGGAACAAGGACTACCAAAAGGAACTAGGTAATCAAGATTGGGAAGTCGATTGTTGATCAACTCGTAACAAGTCTTGTTGTGCCTCTTCACAACTAGAACTCTGTTTAAGACGTGACAAGTTGTATTAACGGCTTCTGTCCAGAAAGTGACAGAAGCTTTGCATCCAACAGCATAGTCCTTGCAGTCTCAATCAGTGTTCCGTTCTTCCGTTCAGCAACTCCATTCTACTGAGGCGTGTACGGCGCGCTGAATTCGTGATGGATCCCTTTCTTGAGACAGAAAAGCTTCATCAAATTATTCTTGAACTCAGTTCCGTTGTCACTCCTTACTCTTCTAACTTTCAGCTTGCAAAGAGATTCCAAGCTCAGGATCAAATATTGAAGAATATCAGCAGTCTCGTCTTTAGTACCTAAAAAATGCACCCAAGAAAAACATGTGAAATCATCAGTTACTACTAGACAGAACGACTTACCTCCAATACTCCTGATACTTATGGGGCCAAACAGATCCATGTGTAATAGCTCCAAAGGGGTATCAATAGAGTTTTGGAGCTTGGGCTTGTGAGACTTCCGTTGCTGTTTGGCCTTTTTACAAGGCATACAGTCATCTGCAACGGTAAACCTCAGCTTAGGAACCCCGGTTACCAAACCGTTTCGGACAAGATGATTCATTTTACGATACGAAATATTTCCGAGTTTCCTATGCCACAAGATGGAGTCGAGCTCTGTCGCTTTAGTAAGCAAATAGGTAGGAAATGATGAGGTGGTTGTTGCCACGCTCATATCGATCGGATAGGTGTCGTTTGTTCTTGGCGCTCTCATCAGGATCCATACTTCCGGAACTTCAAAACCGGGTTTGAAAATCAGGCATTCTAACTTGTCAAACATCACCGAGTACTCCTTATCACACATTTGGGAGACACTCAACAGGTTATGCTTCAGCTGCTCGCAGAAGTTGACATTGTCAAAGCTGACACAACCATTCGAAACCACGCCTTGACACGTGATGCTGCCGCCTTTTTTTTCGGCAAAGGCCACATAGCCGCCTCTGAATGGTTTAACATCTTGAAGCAGGGCCATGTTTCCTGTCATGTGCTGGGAACATCCACTATCTACATACCAGCGGTTAGAGATTGTACCCTTCGTACGTCCATGCACGAGTAACAAAAGAATTAGTTAGATTTGGAGACCCAAGCCATTGTGGTCTTGGGTCGTCCATCCTTTTCAAAATAAACTACTTCCTTTAACTCACAGTCATGATGATTGTTCAAAATTGATGAATCTTTAGAAGAAATAGAACTAGGAGATTGAGAAGTTTTGGATTTGGCAGTCCAGTATCTCTTCTGTTTCATAACCGGAACAAGAGACATTGGTTCAACTACAGCAGGTGAACTTGTGGAAGTTTCACCTGATAGAACTGAAGTCAGCTGTTCAAGCTTTCTCAACCTCTTGTTCCGTCTCCTCCTCTGTGGCTTAGAAAGTCTTGCCACAGGTTTCTCACCAGTACGTGTACTACCAGAGGTAGATACACGAGGTACAGCAGGTTGCGTTACCTTTCTAGAAACAGATGGTTTAGCTTCAGATTTAATCTTAGGCTTTACCATCGGTTTGACTGGTGGTTTCACCACATTTTGTTTTGGATTTTTGGGAGATGGTTTCACTGATGGCGACATGGGGATAACAGCTGGTTGTGAAACAACAGACCGTTTCCCTTCGTTCTTCAAAGGGCAGTTCACAAAAATGTGACCAACCAAGCCACAGTGAAAACAGTTCCTCTTGTCTACATAACTTCTCTTGTAAGGCTCATTAGATCTGGCCTTAGATAACTCAGCATTATGAGAAGGAGGAGTTGGTTTATTAACATTAGTCTGAACCTTAACAATTTGGTTTTTGGGAGTACAATATTTTTCCAAATTTTTGTTATACCCAAGCCCATAATGAGCTGAAAAAGCCTCTTTCTTTGCTTGGTTAAGACTTTTATAACCCCCATAAAGCATTACCTTTAGATTATCATTTGTTTCAATGATATCGGGTTCAGTTAAAATGCAATTATCACCATTAGTGATAACGTTTTTCTTTACCTTTTGTTCAGTCAACAACTCCTCAGATACTACTCCTTCAGGGCAAGAGTTAACCGACCCATCTTCAGAAGCAGTAACAAACTCCTCACTAGATGTGGAGTTAGCCTTACATGAGGATTCATCCTTTTTAGAGGAATCATCCTGATCAGAGGACTCATCTAGACAAGTGAGATCAATGTCTATTAAGCTATTGACAAACTTCCCGCTCACTGGTGGAGGAATGGCATTAGTACCCAAACCTAACCAATTCAGTTGTCTCACCACAAACTCGTAGTGTTCCACCACAAAGCGAGAGTTTTTCAACTTCTCATTAGTGCATTTTAACTGCAATATCTCATTTTGCAGTTTGTTGATTTCATTGTTCCGTTTTTCTAACCCTCTGTATGCAACATCTAAGTGAAGCTGTTGATCACTTATTTTTAAGGAATATTATTTTTCTTTTTTCAACGTTTCAATAGAATCTTTAAAATGTTTTTCATTTTCTTTATAGTTTAGAGCTGCCAAACTTAGGGGTTCGATTTTGTCTTGGAGCCTAGAATTTTCAAGTTTTAGCCCTAGACATTTAGAACATGAAATAACAGAGAAAGGGTTAGAATCTACCTCAGACGTTGAACTTGTTGCTTCTCCAATGGCCATGAGAGCAACGGCAGTGGTTGATTCCTCTTCATCAGCTACAGAAGGTTCCTTTTCTTCAGCTTCCTTCACCTTCTCTGTAGCAGCAGTTGTAGATTCTTCTAGGTCATCCATAGAAGCTTCCCTTTTCTCTACTTCCATCAACTCCAAGATCTCAGCCATGAGACCAACCTGGGTTTGTTCGATGATGGCATCCTCAAGATGAACACCCCAGTCAAAGTTGTCGTCCTGTTGTGCTACCAGTGCATTGGACGTTCCACCTTGGCTTTGATTATGGTGGTTTGGATTGTTGTGGCCATGGCTGTTTCCTTGGCTGGGTCGGGTAAAACCAGAGGCAGGTGCTCTGTCTTTCTGACACTCACGAGAAAAGTGTCCAAAGTTCAGACACTTGTAGCATTTGGCCTTGGATTTGTCAAACCCGACCTTGGCATTCCAATTAACTTTCTTCATGTTCTGTTCAGGAAACGCTTGGCTCTCCTCAATAGCATGGACATATTCCATTGAATATCCATGTCCTCCATGTCATTAGGATCCACTTGATTAAAATCTTCTTCAATCATCTCTAGATCAGTAAGCTTGCCACCTATGAAATTTTCATATGCAAGCATACAAGATGAGAATAGTGCTACATGATCTTCAGCTATTCTGGCTATAGCTGAGTTATTAGCTGAAGACGTAGCAGGAGGATTTCTTAAGGTATTTTGATGATGAGACCCCAACCCTGATCCTGAAGCATAGCAAGCATGACCACCACACCCAGTTGAGTGGTCTTCTTCAGTAGGATTTCCAGTGAAGAGGGCAATTCCAGAGCCCGATGACTTGGATGTAGAAGTCATCCCATGATACATAGAAGGGTCTTATATCTGGGGTCTTCCAGAGCTCTCCTTTCTTCTTAGGTTCATGTCATAAGCTTGAACCTTTCCTATTGCCTCCTCAACAGTTAACTCATAGAATTTAGGATTTCCCTCATCAGGGTTGTGTACATCTCAAATTTGGGTGGTAAAGCATCCAAAAACTTTTCAACCATTTCTTTATCCAGATACCTGAGTTCAAAAGCCTTCAACTCAGTCTGTAAATGATAGAACCTAGAGATGAGGTCATCTAGAGATTCGTTCTCAAAAAATCTAAAGCACTCATACTGCTTCCTGAGAAGATCCCGCTTACTCTTCTTGATGTCACTATTTCCTTCGAATCTCTTCTGTAAAGCTTTCCAGAGATCCTTAGAATTGTCATACCCTCGGAAACTGTGGAATAATTCCCGAGTTAATGCCATAGTGATCGAACAAAGTGCATTATTTTCTCGGTCATAAACTTTCTTTTCTTCGTCAGAAAGCTTAGATATAGGTTTGGGCATGGTTTCATCAAGATAGATGTGCGTGGGATGCTAATATCCCTCAAGGATTGGTATCCATAGTGATGAGTCGGTATAAGAAATGTAGTGCTCGAAACGTGCTTTCCAATTAGAATAATCGTTCACGTTCAGCAACTTTGGTGGTTTCTGTGGTGTACCGATCTCATTATCATAATTCAGCAGGTTTCCAAGATTCTGAAGATTCGACATGGTGATCACTTAGTCAAATTTCAGAAACGTCAGACACAGTTGCGCACTTGGTTTTGGCCTTGCGCACTTGAGAAATGATCTTGCGTATTTAGATTTCCTCTTGCGTACTTCTAAGTACGCAGGAGTAAATGTAAGTACGCAGGATATAACTTAAGTTCGCACAAATTCAGTCTTGCGCACTTATAAGTACGCATGAGATAAGTCTTGCGTATTTAGTAAGTACGCACAAAACTGTACTTTTTGTCAGAAATGGTAAGTATGTAGGATACCTTTTCAGAAACTTTCACCTAACTATTTCGGTCACCTGAAAGTCGCAGGAGATGGTAAAAATTCGTCTGATGATCAATGCAAATGAGCCAAAGGGTCAGAAACTTGTTTCTAGCCAACTTTTGATGCTCAAAACACTCAAATACACAACAAAAATCAGTTTTTGAGTGATTTTTGTTTCTAAAATAGTGCTCAAGAGCTACCCCTATTTTATCACAAAAATCAACAAAAATACCTCGTTTTGCTTATAAAAACTCTCCAAACTCACTCACAACACTCGAAATCAGGAGCAAGTGCTATGATACCACTTGTAGGTCCCTCGGGTGTGTCGGATCGTCACATGCAAGTGGGTCTACTAGTCGGACCGGGTGCGGAATGCCCTGACTAGGTGGAGAGTCTAGCTAAACTAATTAAACCGATAAGAGAAAACACTTTAAACGTTCTTTGTATTATAAACACTTGAAGGTTACAGAGAAAAGCACTGAAATTACAATCTGCGTATTTGCACTAAAGCCTGCGTACTTAACTTCTGTTAACCTATCCTATTTATACAGGACCTGATGCCTGCGCACTTAGCAAGTGCGCAGGGCAAAATGCTCTTGCGTACTTAGCAAGTACGTAAAGTTACTCTTGCGTACTTGCTAAGTACGCAGGAGCTTTCTCCTACTTGGAGTATTTTGCAACAATCAATATGTAAAAGTAAATACTACTCGATAAACTAATACATAAAGACTCTTACATGCAAAGAAAATTACAAACAAGACTAAACAACCTAATACTAAGACTCTATCTATCCAGAGTGTTTGTCACAGGAAAGTGCTTCAACAGTATTTCAAAATCGATAGAAAGTGTTACCCATGTAAGGATTTCTGAATGATGATCCCACAGTAAATCCAAGATCCTTGTAGGATCGTGAAATTACAAGATGGTTCTGTTCTTAGTTGAGATTGGCGGAAACAATAACAACTACATAATTACAATCGAGTAGATAGAAAGAATACTGATAAGAACACTGTTGTATTAAGCTTTGAGAATAAACGATTACAAGTGAAAACTCTAATTCAAAAGCACACTTACAATGAAGTGTTTACACAGTATTTATACTAACTTAGAATCAAGATAGACCCTTGATTCTAAGGATCAGATCGAACACAGGCCGTTGATCGTTTATACAAAAGCTAATTTTACACGTTAAAGCTAAACTAGCTAACTTTATTGAAGCGTTTTCTTTATTCATCATTGTTTGCATGCTCGGAGAAGAGCATTGTCGTCCGTCATTGGTTGCACCATTGAGGTTTCTTCTGCTTGGAGTGTGTCAGTTGCTTTTGTAGAAAGTTGTCAGTGACGCTTGGCATGGATAGTCAGCTGCAACGATTTGTCTTCAAGAAACATAGCTATCAGCAGCAAGAATGAGAATGATGCTGCTGATAAACCTATCAGCTGCAACATTGGTCTTCAGCAAATAAGGCTATCCGCAGCAGATTTGTTCTTCAGCAGGAGAACAAGTATCCGCAGCAGACAAGCTTGTCCGCAGCAGTTTGTTGGTCAGCAGTAAACTCTGAGATCAGCTGCATTTGTACTTAAAGAATTTTGTAGCCATCAGTCTTTGTTTCTACAATCCTGACTCGTGGTAACTCTAAGAGTTGGAGTTGGTCCAACAGTAGCTTCTTTAGCTCCTTTGCCATGGAAAGAGTGATCCCTGTATCTTGCACAGATTCGTTAGTATTTGAAAATCAATTGAAAGTGCTACCCTTGTAAGGATTTCTGAATGATGATCCCACAGTAAATCCAAGATCCTGACTCGCGGTAACTCTAAGAGTCGGAGTTGGTCCAACAGTAGTGATTTCGGTCTGCATTAGAAGAAAGTCTCCCTTATGGATTGGGACGACATTTTTTAAATCGGTTTGGAAATATAGTGATTAAACATAAATTTTAGCAAGGATTTTAAGATAAAAAGCACCACTTGCCCCATGTTGGGCGCCAAATTGTTTTGGGTAAAAACTAACAAGGCTAAATTTGTAACCAAACTTAGTTTGTGAGGTAGTGTGCTTGTAAAATCAATGTAAATCAATACAAAAAATGTAAAGAGTGACACGGTTGTTTACGAGGAAAGCCCTTGATCTTTAGGGAACGCAGGCATAAAACCTCGCGAGGTGACAATCGACACCTGCCTCGTTTCTTGAATAAATGATAAAGAATTACAAGTGTTGAGCAGTAAATGATCGAATTATAAGTGTTACAGAGTTATTTGTGAGACTAGAAAGCTAAGTGCATAGTGAAGATGTGCTCCTAATCGATCAATACCACTGATTAAATACTGAGATAATACAAACTAACTATCCGCTGACAATTGATATGTCACCATTTATATATATTTTACATGCATAATAATCCCACATTATGGTACTAATTGAATAATAATCTTGCAATTTGTGCTTAAAACACTTATATTTTGTAATTGCAGATTATTCGGTATTGAAAATATAAATCAAGATAAATCCTACCAAAAACACCAAGAATTTAAGCTTCTAGAAGATTCATTCCCGAGCATTGACCCCCAAGAAGTCAATATTTATCAACAAAAGTCAACAAGGCAGCTAAAGGACAAAACTAGGAGAAAGCAGGGGGATGCACGGTCATGCATCCCAATGCATGGTCGTGCATTGTTGTCCCTTGCTTCCCACAGCCCAGTACCGTATCCTTTGTACCCTGTTTGATTCCCTAGGCCTTTGCACGACGTGCAACCCATTGCACGACCGTGCATTTCACATTTTGAGGCCTATAAATAGGAGGCTTGTGTTCTTCATTCCACACACCAATCCAGATCTAAAGAACAATCAAGAAGAGAGCATTCTCATAGTTAGAGTAGAGAGTAGAGGGGCTCTTCCTACTTGTTCCACAATAGGGAAGCCTACGAAACTCATCATTACGCTAGTCGTTATCGCTATTTGTGGCTAAAACTTCTTTGTATTGCTAGGGTGAAGATGATGTTTGGTGCATGTTAATGATTAACCTATTAATGAAGTGGTATGTTTATGTCTTTAAGTAATTCGTTCTCAAAAACCGTCTTTTGATGGGCTTTTATTATTGTCTAAATCCGTCTTTATATATGTAAGTGTCTTGATTTTAAAGAGTAAGATCGTAAAACTCTTTTTAATCAAACTTCCTTTGAAACACGTACGTCTTTATACGAGCAAAGATTGATAAGTCTATACTTCTAAGATCATACGTCTTTATACGAGATTATTATGCGACCAAGAATTGGTGAACTCATGTTGGGAACGGTACGTCTTTATACTTGGTCCCATTGTTACACCGTCTCCCGATGAGCAATATAATCACCTATTTAACTTTAATATAAAGCATTTTGAGTTGGATGTCTTAAACCAACCCAGAGATGACTATTCGATGGGTTGAGGGTAAATGTTATCCCTAATGGGAGGCACTACCACTTTTAAATATTATAATTTGCAAATCAAATTTAGTGAGGACGAGGCTCTAGCGGTGACCTGTGTTACAAGTTTGTAGTAGTCATATCACCGAATTAGTAAACTTAACATTGTGACAATCCGACTTTTCATGATAACTTCGTTAAGAATCCCGTTAAATATTCTGTTAAAAACTTAACCCCGTCAACTAAATCCAATTAAATCTTAACTTATTTAACAAAATCTAAACTTCAGGGACTATTTCTGCCCTTATTCAATCCTAAGGGCATGAAACTAGAGGGACTGATCTTGCAAATAACTCAATTCCCTTTTATATTGACTTCGGAAAGTCAAAATTGAAGGTTTTGTTCCTATTTGACTTTTGAAAGTAAAATGGGCAACCAATTATCCAAATTCAAGCCGCATGACCGTTTTCTGCTCGAATCCATAACTGATTTGCAAGATAATGTCATTTACGATCGTCATTACAGCATTAACTACTAGAATTATGTCGAATTAAAACCAATAATGGGTAATCATCTTGCAACCGTCGACCTCCTTACCTGTTACCATCAAATTCGACGAAATCTAGTATGATTCTTATGAATCGAGCATACAAACAACTTTGTCACACTTGTTAGAACCTGTTTCAAGAATCATTTCGGCCGGAGGAAGGATCAAGGTCGCCGGAAACTAACCCGCAAGTTGTCGTCGTCGGTTTTGATCGAACTCCATCAATCCGTCACAAATTCTTGAAAATAATTACATCAACAGCTTCGTTTTAGCATCTAAATCATTAACCCTATGTTGATTGGATCGTATATCATCGAATCTATCATGATCCGAGTCTAGGGTTTATTCATAAAAATGATTTGGGGGTTTCGACCCTAAACCCAACCTCAATCAAATTAAAATACTTCAACAGTTTCGAAATCATGCATTCATTGAAAACCCTCTATCAATTTCTCCTTAAAACATCGAATTTAGTATGAACCCGAATCTAGGGTTCATACATTCATGTTTTGATTTAACCCTAAACAAACCGCGATCTTAATGCAATTAAATGGCAGGGTTAGACTCGCGATCAGCCACTCATTGAAAGCCCCATATTAATCGAATCATTCTTCATCTAATTGGGCAAGAACCAAAATCTAGGGTTTGTTCTAAATCGGTTTTGGGGGTTTTGATTCTGGACACCATCTCAATTCAATTAAACCACACTAATAGACTCGCAATGTTCTAATTGTTAAAAACCCCATGATTTAATCAAGTTTTAAAATCCAGTTCGATCGATTTGATTCTTAGTTCAAGTCTAGGGTTTCGATTCTTAAATCTAGCGATTAAACCATCCTAAAAGCAATGATTTTTCAATTTAACTTAACCTCAGAATCGTCTTGACTTGAATTACAAAACCCCGGCGACAATTGGATCAGTCGTTGTCGAAAACGATGGATTGGAGGTGGTTTGATCGCGGGTTCGAAAGGGGAGGAGAAACTCAGGAAGTTTCTGATTAAAACATTTCGGTTTGGGTTTCTATTGCGATAGCCTAGCGGCCGGGACTGGTTAAGACAGTGTGCTCATAGGGAGGGAACCCGGGTTCGAGTCTCCCTCCCCCCTGTTTTGTTTTAATATTTGTTTTAAGCATTATTTAATTTAAAAACTTTTTCCTATATTATTATATTTATACATTAAGGTGTTTTAACCCGGAAAACAACCCGTAGGCTCGGGTTTGAATTATTAACTCATGTTTATATATTATTCCCACTTTTATAAATAATACGTTTATGTTATTATCAAATAAAAATAACATGTTTACATTATTATCAAACCGTAACATCGTATTAAATAATATATTAGTATTATTTTCAACCCGTGGCTAACGTTATTAAATAATATGTATTTATATTATTTCGTACCATTTTATTCCTCGTGTGACGTTTTAAATTATTTAATAACATAATCGTTATATTATTTACTCACGTTTATACATTCGATAAAAATAATATATTTATTATTTTTTCATGCAAATGATTATTTGTTTAAATCCTTCGAACCTAAAAATAATATACTAAATTATATTATCTTTCTAACTGTTGTAAACGACCCAATCGTGCGAAGTTATGTATTTATTTATTTACTATCCGTTATTAACGTTCGACACGTAACGCTTTTTCCTTAATGATTTTATTAAGAAATTTATCTAATTCCGTAGACACGTTCGTATACTCTTTAATCCTTAGAATACGTTAAGACGTTCAATCTTTCGTGTCGTCGTCACAAATCCCAATGCATCCCTAACTGTTATATTTGTATCTCTAGGGCATACGTAAGCCGTGCAGGCTAACACTTGAGATTTCAAATCTCATACTTGTGTGATACTACCTCCTACGCAACGCAGGTGAGTTTCACGGCCCTTTTTACTGTTTTTATTTGGGGGAGAAAACATGTCACAACCTTTTTGGTTTATTGTAATTCATATGATATCATTGTTGAGGCTAAGCGTAACACACTATCATGAAAAGTCCTCACACACATCGGACCGTTAATATGGTATGAACGAGGTAATTTTGGTAGTACTACTGGGTTTGACAAACCCCACCCGCGTTAGTCGCGCTAACTCGATTGGAGGTCGAACGGGTGTTATATTGACCTTAACACATTAGTCAGAGTTGATAGACCTGGCTGGAGGCAAACAAACAAACACACTGTCAGTTTCGGTTGCGAGGGCTTTAGCAAAACATGAATATAGGCATGCAACCTATTGATATCTATATTGAATGTACATAATCCGCAAATGCTTTATTTGAAATGATTGAAACCTGTGAACTCACCAACCTAGTGTTGACACGTTTTCTTATATGTTTTCTCAGGTTGGCACTCAGGATCACGTTAAGTTATGCATGTGTCTTGGACTCCAATTGAAATAATTATCTATTGAATAATATTTATGTTTTGTTTGTATTTGGACTTGGGCGCGTTGTTTTGCGCATTTATTTTCATTTAACGCTTCCGCATATACACTCTGAACTTTGATCTTTTATGTTATTACATTTCAAGTCCCATATAGTGTCGTTTGAAGTAACTGATGTCTGAGATCCTGGTTTGTCACCTTCCAAAACGGTAAAACTCCGTTAGTGGAATTTGGGGGTGTGACAAACATTATCACGTACCAAGCTGATTCGAATCCCGAAGCAATACATTCTGTAATCTGATCATTATTGCCTTATTTACTTTTCTGCTATTTACTAATCTGCTAATTACATTTCTGTTAAACACTTCATGCACATATTTACTTTTATGTTATTTATTTTACCGTCATTTACTTTTCTGTTTCACAAGCACACAAAACCCACTCACTAATTAATCCAGCTAAACGATAACAAAAATTGAGTATTGGATAGGTACACTTGCCTATTATGTGTGTTTTAAATTTACGTAATTATCATTTTATAAATTTAGAAGCTGATCTCGTGAAATCAACCAAAAATATATTTACTTATATTTTTATTTACATAATTCACAAACACATCAAGTTTTTGGCGCCGTTGCCGGGGACACGGTGATTTCAAGAAAAATTCAAGTTAACGGATTAGCCTTTTATTTTCTTTCTGTTTTACTTTCACGCTTTGTTGCAGGTAGTGTATGATCCAAATTTCTACGACTAGTTTATATCAAACTTTAGCAGAACCCGAGAGATTCTTCCACCGCCGAGTTCGAGAAAACCGTGCTAGAAAAATGGTCGTCGAAAACCACACTATTTCCGAATTTGCAAGACCGTCACTTGACGCGTTGGGGTCTAGTATCACAAGACCAATCGTTGACGCTTACAACATCGAGATCAAATCTCATGTCATCCACATGATCCAATCATCATGCACTTTTAACGGATTACCCGATGAGGATCCACACGCCCACATTGAAAATTTCCTAGAGATTTGTGATACCTTCAAACTAAACGGAGTGTTGAATGATGTTATTCGCCTCTGTATGTTCCCTTTTTCCTTACGGGAACGAGCTAAGGCATGGTTTAATTCTCTCCCTACCGGGTCGATCACTACTTGCGATGACCTCGCCCAGAAGTTCTTGTCAAAGTAGTTCCCACCGGCCAAGACCGCTAAGTTAAGAAATGATATCACTACTTTCACTCAAGACGATAGTGAATCACTATATGAGGCGTGGGAATGCTTCAAGGACATGCTAAGGAAATGTCCTCACCATGGGTTAGAGGTTTGGCTGCAAGTATCATCATTCTACAATGGGTTGCATAATCAAGCCCGTCAGACACTTGACGCTACTGCGGGTGGCATCTTTAGGAACAAAAGGCCACATGAGGCTTACAACCTAATTGCTGAGATAGCTAAGAATGGTACAACCCAAGGACCAGTAGAGGAAGAAGGCAAGGAGTTCACACAGTCGATGCTGTCACAACATTGTCTGCTCAAGTAGACGCCCTTACCACAAGACTAAACCAAATTAGTAAGGGCAAAGCAACACCAAAAACAATGGAAGATGTGAAAAGCATCATAGCTGACGTCGAACAAGTTTACTTTGTCCGAACAAATTGGCCTCAAAACAACCCCTATAGCAACACCTACAACCCTGGATGGAGGAATCATCCAAACTTTAGCTGTAGAGACAACAACAACCAAGGACAATCTGGTTTTGGACAACAACAAAAATTTCAACAAAGGCAACCTCAGAACTTTCAATCTCGTCAACAATTCAATGGAACAAACAAGTTGGGTAATGGGATGAGCCTAGAGGACGCAGTGACTAAGATAATCTCCACTACTGAAAGTCAAGCCCTCCTAGCAGATTCTTGTCACAAGAAATACGAGGAAAGGTTTAGTCTACATTAGGCTGAGTTCAAAACGTAGAAAGCTACCCTTCAATCCATTGAGATACAATTAGGACAAATAGCAAAACTATTGTCCGAACGGCAACCAGGATGTCCCCCGAGTAACACTTAGACTAATCTAAAAGACAACATAAGTGCTATTACTTTAAGGAATAGCAAAGTCTACCCAGAGCCACCAATACCAGGAGAAGAAGTCCAATCACCTAGGAGAGACATATTCACCGGATTGGCATTCCAACCACAACCCGCAAGTTCATCCACTTAGAAGGCACAGCCTAGTGTAATCCAACTTCCTACGGCGGACCTTCCTCCAAAAATTCCACCAAAAAGAACGTTCAATTCTCACATACCATATCAAGGAAGGCTAGTTAAGCAGAAAACTGATGAGCAATATGACAAGTTCATATAGCTATTGAGTCAAATCCATGTCAACATTCTCTTCTTGGATATTATATAACAAATGCCAAAATATGGACGCTTCATGAAAGATTTCCTCACAAACAAGAGAACACATGGAAGAAGCGATAAAAAGAACAAATTATTGTGTCGCTCTTATCGAAAGGAATCTCTCGAAGAAATTTTCAGATCCTAGGAAATTCCCTTTACCATGTTCTGTAGGGCCGCTACCAGTTACAAACGCACTCGCTGATCTAGGGGCAAGCGTAAATGTTATGCCCTCACCTCTGTTTCAAAAGCTCGACATTGGACAACTGCGACCGGTTAATGCAACCATTGAACTCGCGGATGGATCGGTTAAAACACCTATAGGAGTCATCGAGAACTTATTGGTGAAAGTTGGCAAGTTTTTATTCCCCGCCGACTTTATGGTTTTAGAAATGGGACAAGACATTTCCATACCATTAATCTTGGGTCGCCCATTCTTAGCCATCGCAAGAGCCGTTATTGACATGAATGAAGAAATTTTGACGCTCTGTCTCGGTAAACAATTAGTGACATACAATATCGGAGGATATGAATGCATGTCAAGTGATCCTCTTGAAATCTCACTTTATCGACTCCAATCTGGACTATCAATTACAGAAAGCAAGGGACTTGCAAAAGGGAAAAACACCTGATCTTACCAGACCAAAGACACCAGATCCTATGACAATAGACCTTACCAAGGATCTTCACAACACTAATTGGATCGATGAGTACTTTGATAAATTACAAAAGATAAACGAAGAGATAGGAGACAAGGGAGAGGTTGTTTACTCCCACCTGAAGAAAGACTGATGAAGCACGTACGGGTCGAGCTAAAGACCCATAATAAACGTAGCGCTTCTGGGAGGAAACCCGATGATCATGGATAAATTGAGAAGTTGGTGCATACGGTAGAAAGCATGAACCTCAGGTTTGGTTTCTCCAAATTTAAGTTTCTAATTACTTCAGCCCCCAGGTATGCATTCTCGATACTAGGACCTTAGTAGCTTAACTACTATCTTTTATTTTCCTTGTTTGTTTTTATGTTTTCTTTTATATTTCATGTAGAATAACATCTCCGGATCATTTCTCTACTTTGAGGAGTTACACTCCAACTCTACGAGCATGGAGCCGAAAACCACATTAATTTTCTCAGAAATTCAATGAAGTCTTTGAAGCAACATGTTGACAAGAAGCTGATAGGCACTGCCTGACAACAACAATAAGTTTTGGCCTTAGGTTATACACCGAATTGATCGGGGGAGTACCAGTTTCTTTTCCCTTAAAACTCCATGCATTTAAATTCCTGCATAGCATTCCATTATATGCATTTGTACATTGAGGGCAATGCACAGTTTTAAGTGTGGGGTGGAGAATTAGAGATTCAGGACTACTTGTAACTTCATATCAGTAAAATTTAACCTGTGATTTTCTATCCATTTGACTAAAACATTACAAAAATCTACCTTTTATAAAAACCCAAAAAATTTTCAAAAAAAATTAAACCTTTTTTCAAACTAAACCTCTTGGAGTTTGCACCTATTAAATAAAATGAAGACATGGCAAGTAGAAACAAATGGAAATTATGCATAACAAATCACTAAACCCTATCCCATCTGTTTCCATGTGAGAATAATCTCAGCCTTTTCACGAGCATTATAATCATTATTTTTACATGCTCTTTCGTTTGTTATATTAAGTATTTATTCGATTGAATTCTATTTATAATTTGAACTTGTATGACTCATACATATCAAGACCATGAACTAGTAGAGGCATGGAAATGATTGAGGCATCTAGGACTTTTATCACCCTTATTATCCATAAAATCCCAAAAATCAAAAAATATTATCCGCCTAGATAGACTCTGAGCCTTAAACTTTTCTATTCTATTACACAAACTTATCACCCAACCATCTTTTTCGCAAACACCGGTTATTGGCTAACTGTATTCAAAATGGGAAAATTATTCTATCTTGTCATTTCAAGTTTATTATCATCAAGACAATTTTGGAAAGAATCTGCCCTACTCAGAAGAATTGGAATATACAAATGGTGGGTGAATTAGGAAAAATCCGAACTATTTGCAGGAAATTCACAGAAACATGTTTCAAGGAAATCGAGGAAGAAGGATAATCGAAGGATTTGTCTTGTTTAAAAAAAAGAAGACAAAGTTGGTCTTTTACCGGTAGACCTTAAAGAACTGGACATGCATCATTTTGATTTCAATTTGCTTTTCTACCTTCATTTTGCAAAGCCTGAATTACCAACCGAACTCTGAGAAAAGATTTTTCAAGTAAGCAGTGTGGTAAGAAAACGATGGCGCAAGCAAGAACAATTACCACCATTCTGCGGCTTGTCAAAAAGTGCCGCCAAAAGAAGACACAAAAGATACGATAAATGTAGAAAGTGTGGCAACTGGAGCCACGATGGAAAGTGTAGCAAGAATCAAACTGACTCCCAAATTGAGTATACACACCTGATTAGGCGCTGTTAGGCTACGAGCCGAAAGAACCATACAAAAAGGCAGCAATGTGTATTACGCAATATGGGACGAGTTAGCATTGATGAGAAGTCTTGGTCTTGACAATCTGACCATAAACGAGCTCTCAGATTAGTTATACCATCGTGATATGAGTACTGTAGAGGGAGCCTTTAGTACTTTCCATCTTAAGCCATGCGGGCGTAGCTGAGTGTTTCGCGATAACTGTAGCCCTTTAAACCCGTTTAAAACCCCTAAAATTTCAAAAAGATTTTCATTTTCGCCTTTAGTTTTACTTTAGAAACATTACAACCCTTTAAAGTCCTCTTGATTCATGCATACTACTTAGTTAGTTGGTGGAGACTTGATTTGCATACAAGCTTTTGACCATTACATAATTCGATTCGAACTCGAGTGTCCCACTTAGCTTACATTATCCATATATATATATATATATATATATATATATATATATATATATATATATATATATATATATATATATAACCCTAGAGTTGAGTGAACATTGTGAGTAGTGAGGACTTTTTGCATAATCAAAGTTCTAGTAGGCTTGTCATGGATTCCATCATCTCAAAACACAAAAACACAAAAATAGAATAAGAAGCTTAATATTTATCTCGGAGTTTCAACACTAGTTGAAATTCCATTACCCTTGTAAAGTTTTTAGTTATGGGTGTGATCATGCATGAGTTTGTTTGAGGACAAACAAAGTTTAAGTGTGGCGTGTTATGATATGTCATCATTTATACATATTTTACATGCATAATAATCCCACATAATGGTACTAATTGAATAATAATCTTGCAATTTGTGCTTAAAACACTTATATTTTGTAATTGCAGATAATTCGGTGTTGAAAATATAAATATAAATAAATCCTTCCAAAAACACCAAGAATTTAAGCTTCTAAAAGATTCATTCCTGAGCATTGACCCCCAAGAAGTCAAAATTGGTCAACAAAAGTCAACAAGGCAGCTAAAAGACAAAACTGGGAGAGTGAATCCCAATGCACGGTCGTGCATTGTTGTCCCTTGCTTCCCACGGCCCAGTACCGTGTCCTCTGTACCATGTTTGATTCCCTAGGCCTTTGCACGACCGTGTAACCCATTGCACGGCCGTGCGTTGCACATTTTGAGGCCTATAAATAGGAGGCTTGAGTTCTTCATTTCACACACCAATCCAGACCTAAAGAACACTCAAAAAGAGAGCATTCTCGTAGTTAGAGGATAGAGTAAATGGACTCTTCCTCCTTGTTCCACAATAAGGGAGCCTACGAAACCCATCATTACGCTAGTCGTTATGGCCATTCATGGCTAAAACTTCTTTGTATTGCTAGGGTGAAGATGATGTTTGGTGCATGTTAATGTTTAACCTATTAATGAAGTGGTATGTTTATGTCTTTAACTAATTCGTTCTCAGAAACCATCTTTTGATGCCCTTTTATTATTGTCTAAATCCGTCTTTATATTTGTGAGTGTCTTGATTTTAAAGAGTAAGATCGTAAAACCCTTTTTAATCAAACTTCCTTTGAAACTCATACGTCTTTATACGAGCAGATATTGATAAGCTAAGGCTTAGTCTATATTTCTAAGATCGTACGTCTTTATACGAGATTATTATCCAACACTCATGTTGGGAACGGTACGTCTTTATACTTGGTCCCGTTGTCACACCGCCTCCCAGTGAGCAAAATATAATCACCTATTTAACTTTAATATAAAGCATATTGAGTCCGATGTCTTAAACCAACCCGGGAGGACCATTCGATGGGTTGAGGGTAAATGTTGTCCCTAATGGGAGGCACTACCACTTTTAAATATTATAATTTGCAAATCAAATATAGTGAGGACGAGGCTCTAGCGGTGACCCGGGTCACAAGTTTGTAGTTGTCATACCACTGAATTAGTAAAATTAACATTATCACGTACAAAGCTGATTCGAATCCCGAAGCAATACATTCCATAATCTAATCATTTTCGCCTTATTTACTTTTCTGCTATTTACTATTCTGCTAGTTACATTTCTATTACACACTTCACACATATTTTTACTTTTATGTTATTTACTTTACCGTCATTTACTTTTCTGTTTCACAAGCACACAAAACCCACTCACTAATTAATCCAGCTAAACGATAACAAAAGTTGAGTATTAGAACTCGACCGTGTCTATTGGTTCGATACTTGGTTCTTACCTAACTATATTACGCTGCAATAGGTACACTTGCCTATGTGTATTTTAAGTTAACGTAACTATCATTTTATAAATTTAAACCTGATCTTGTGAAATCATCCAAAAATATATTTACTTATATTTTTATTTACTAAATTCACAAACACAACAACAATCGACACCTGCCTTGTTTCTTGGGATAGGCTAATTCTTCAATTATGACCTTTGGAGGCTACTCCACACGTTTTCAACACGTTCTCCTTGACTTCTGGAGCGATTCTTCAGGGATGTCATTGACTTCGCACATTTTACCTGAGTATTAGTTAATATAAATGAAAGATACAACGATTAAATATTGAGGATACCGAACTGACAGGATACCGAAGTACATTGAAGATTAGGATCCTTAGCTGTAAAATGACCCATAATATTAATAGTCTAGTATGCAAATCCTAGTTCTCTATAACCAATGTCTCTGATACCAATCAGTCACACCCCCAAAATCCACTAACGGAGTTTTACCGTTAGGCGTGTGACAAACAAGGATCTCAGTCATCAGTTACATCAAACGACACTATATGAGTTTAAACACGTTTATTAATTGTTCAGAGTTAAGTGCGGAAGCGATAAATAGTAAACAAATGCGTAAAACAAGCGCGCCCAAAGTCCAGTTCAAAATAAAGTAAATAAAATAGTTTAAATGTCTGAATTATATTTGAGAAAATATTAGGACTCCATGCATGTCCTAATCGTGCACATGTGCCTTAGCGTCCTGAGAAAACATGTAAAAGAAAGTGTCAACACAAGGTTAGTGAGCTCACAAGTTTGAGTTTGCAATAGCGTTTATCAGATCATGTACATTCAATATATATATCAATAGGTAGCTAACCTATACTCATGTTTACTAAATCGCTCGAAACCAAAGCTGACTGTTTGTTTGTGTTTGAATGTTTCCCACCATGTCTATCAACAATGGTGCTGTGTTTAGGTCAATTTTACACCCGTTCGACCTCCAATCGAGTTAGCGTGACTAATGCGGGTGGGGTCTATCAATCCCAGTAGTACTACTCAAGATTACCTCGCTATGTCCGTATTAAACGGTTCAAAGTGTAAGGACTTTCATGATAGAGTTTACGCATAGTTTTAACATGTGATAATATATATGAATTACAAAAATCAAAAGTGTTTGCGTCATGTTTTCTCCCCCAGTTTAAAACAGTAAAAGGGGTCGTGAAACTCACCTGAGTTTGAGTAAAGTGTTGGTATATAGCACCACACAAGGATGCAACAAAACAACAAATAGTTTGCTGGCGGACAATCTACCGATGCCCTAGAATATGATTTACAACTGTTAGGGACACATGGGATTTCGTGATGACGACACGAAAAGATTAAACGTCCTAAAACATACTTAGGAATAACGAATAGCCAAACGTGTCATCGGAAATCAAAGAATTCTTAATTTAATAATTAATGTAAATGTGATATGTACCAATGTCACCAACACGAGTTAAATATAACCAACACGAGTTAAATATATAAAATATTGTTTCGTTTGTTTGAGTTAAAATAATAACTTCAAATAATATAAATAATTATATTATTTTGAAACGTGAGAATAATAATTAAAACGAGTTATAAAATCAAACCCGAATATTAATATAAAACCATTGTTCGCGTGTTTTTATGAATTTAATAATAGTTTAAGGAATAATATATTAAATTTTATTATTTTTAATTTAGACAAAATACTCAAAATGTATTATAAAGTCAATCCCACTCATACGGGTGTTTTCCGGGTTCAAAACTTGTTAATATATTATAATAATAATATTGGGTTCGTTTTATTTCAAAAATAATATTTAAACGATGATTTTAAAACAAAACAGGGGTGGAGGGACTCGAACCCGGGTCTCCTCCCCCACAGCCATACGCACTAACCAACTCGCCCACTAGGGTCATCGAACACAAGTCCGGATCGAATTGATTTTATCAAATAAGCACACTGTGCTCTTCCCTTTATCGAACCCGAATCAGAACTAGTCCCAAAACTCCCCGATTCGATCGCGATTGATCAATGAATCATACGACTTTTGTTTATCTATGGATTTCGAGTCTGTGGCTGTAGTTAATTTCAAAATCATTAAGTTTTGGATCGTTAATTTCTGTTTGAATATCTGAAACCTTAGTTTATAAACACAGATTCAAATTGATCGAATTCTATAAGATTAAATGTTGAAATCATGGGGCTTTTAACAAGTTGATGATGGTAAATCTGACCATAATGTTTAATTGAATTGAGGTGTGTAGGGGCGACTACCACTTCAACTCCGATCGAAATGGAAGATGCAATGGGTTTTGTAAGACATGTTTGAGGTGTGCAGGGTACTGGATTGAAGTACGATTCACAAATTGATGCGAATTGGTGAGTAAAAGGGACGAGTTTGACGGTTACATGTTTAATTCCCAATAATGGGATTAATTCGCGGGTAATGGTGATGTTAATTGACTCAATGATGAACGTTAATGGTGTTAAAATGCATTTCAGTTATCAATTTTGACAGTTAATCGGTTATGGCTTGTGAATTGAACAAAGAACTCATGATTTGACTTTCAAAAGTCAACAGAAATCGAATTTGGGTTAATTACAGAATTAGTCCCTATGATTTCATGTGTTTGAGTTTGGATGTTAACATAATTAGTCCTTGAGGTTTCTAATTGAGTTAACCAAGTTAACGAAAATTAATCGCATGTCATAGTTGTGGTTGATGTTTGGAACTTATAACTTTCTGCTTGATAACCAAGACCAGCAGTTATCTTTTCATGAATTTTAGCATCTATCAGTCTTTGTAGCTTTTAGATGCAAATTCATATTTGTCAACATAACCTTTTGATCACCAAGTTCAACTCTTGTAGCTTTTAATTTAACTAATAGATCATCAATCTGAGTTTCAAGATTAGTTTGTTCATGTTTTAATCATGAAATTTCTTTCTTTAGGCAATTAATCTTTTTTTTTGTAGTTGTTTTCAATCTTTTTGAATTCATATTTAATTTGATGAAACTCTTAATTTTGATTTATTAATTATTGGTTATGTTTTCTATAACCCAGAACTTTGTCAAGACAACCTTGGGAGTAGCGATGTTCATATACCCGAGGATAAATTTATGAGGTATCAACCATGAGAGCTGATTTGTAGCAAATATTTCTTCAATTTGTAAACTCTACTCAAACTCAGTTGGTCCTCCCTGTTGAGTTGCACAAGCAGCAGGTTGAGCATTGTGGCCTGCTTGATTTTGTTAAGCTTGCCTGGGTGGTGCAGTTGTTGTTGGATTTGCCTTTGGTTTCTTACACTCTCTAGCAAAGTGTCCAAGTTGTTTGCAGTTGTAACATCTCAACTTACTTTTATCTAAACCAACTCTTGTATTTAGACTCTTGCTTGGAATTGGTCTTCTAGTTCTTGAATAGAAACGTTTTGCTCTGAGTGACAACATGGCATTAGAGTGTTGTATGTCCATTTCTTCCAAATCATCAGGGTGAGAGTACTCCTAATTTTCCTTGATGAAGGACATGTTGCTTGGTGTTTTAGAAATGAAAGCAGTTGGGGTTTGAGGAGGTGCTTCAAGAAGAAGGAAAGGAGAATTGTTCATCTGAGCATTAGGTGTTTGTGGATGAGTGACTATGGGAGGGTAATAGTTGCTTGTGTTTTATGGTTTATGGTTAGAGTGAAGTACTGAGGAGGTGGTGGGTGATGTAGAGGCTGCAGATGGGTAACCTGATTTTCTATCTCTGGCTTGAATCATTTCTAACTCTTAAGTTTTTAGCATGCCAAACGACTCTTTCATGGAGAGGGTTTTTAGGTTTTTAGTTCTTATAATTGACACAGTGTATAGTGTCCGACAATTTAGAAGGGATCCGATAAACTTCTTGAGAATATCTTCATTTTCTAGCTTCACTTTGGCACACTGTAGTTCACTAACAAGATAAGTGTACTTGTTTTATTGCGTTGTAAGAGATTCACCATCTTTGTACACAAAATTTTCATACAGCGGCTTAAGTATGTCTCTTCTATTTTCCTGGACTTCTTCAGATCCAACAAACATCTTCTCAAGAGCTTCCCATAGCTCTTTGGAAGTTTTGTATTCCTTGAAGTTGTGAAAGACTTCATTTGGTAAACACATCTGAATGGCTCCTAGAGCTTTGAAATCTACTTCCATCTTCTTGATGTCTTCTTCAAGAAACTTTTAGGCTTCTTTGGGAACAAATGAGCCTCCGATATCAGCAGAGGCCACCATTGGTACATACGGACCATCAACTATGGGTCTCCATATTCCGTAATCTTGATAATAGAAGAATCTTTCCATTTTGTTCTTCCACGTATCTTAATCTTCACCAGACACCAGCCTTGGTGGTTTGTGAAGGCTTCCAATGTCATCAAAACCAGTACTCTGTGCCATACTATGAGTAGATGATGTGCAAGAAAGAGACAACAAAAATAGAACTAGAAGATGATCAAACAAATGTTAGTTTGCTTGATCTAAGAGCCAAAGCTCTGATACCACTTGTAGGATCGATAGATTACAAGGTGGTTCTGTTTTAGTTGATATTGTCGGAAACAATGACAACTATGAATGCAACAAGTAACAAAGAGAATATTGATAAGTGCAAATTGTATTTCACTCTTCGGAGTTAACAAGTAATAGAGAAAACTCTAAAAAGCACACATTAGAATGAGGAATGAACAATACGTAAATAGGAACTTAGACTCAAGACAAACCCTTGATTCTAAGGATCAGATCAAACACAAATCGTTGATCTTAAAACCAACAAGATGCTATACTAGTATTCGGTGCTAACAAAAGATAACGGTTGAAACATTCTCTGATGTCTTCTATTGGGAATCTCTGCAGGTCTGTTGAGTTGTGAGAGCATTATCTTCTGCACCAATTATAATCGTTCTTCTGATCGTACTATCAGTTGAGGCAGAAAGGACTATCACTAGCAAAGTAAATGTTGCTGAAGATATGCCCATCAGCAACATAAGTGTTGGATGCTGCTGATAAGCCTATCAGCAGCAACATTGGTCTTCAGCATAAAATAATCTATCAGCAGCAATAACAACAATCTGGAAAACAGATAACCATCAGCAGCAACTGTCAATGGCAAAATGAACTATCTGCAGGAAATATTCTTAGAATATTTTGTGGCCATCAGTTTCACTGGATATACCGTTTTATTTGCAAGAAATGCCCCGTATGCTGGACATCATCTACAAATCAGATAAGGTTTTTATGTCCCTTCTTGGCATTTTTAGAGTACTTTTGCCAACATTTTTAGCAAAAGCCTCTGCACATTTCCTGTTTCGTCCTCCCACTGCCATAACAAATTCAAACCATTTTGTTGCTATAAAAACAAAAACAAAAAAAACACATACAGAGAAAGAACCTGTTCATTCTTACAGCAAGTTGTTATAAGATCAACAACACCACAACTTTCAAAAAATGTGCTATCTTTAACCGAAAAGAATAAGAGCTTGGAAAAGGCTTTCATCTCTCTCAATTCGATTCTCATTATTGTAGCAAGGAATAATTATGTAAACAAGAAAAGAGGCACCGGTTAATTTTCTTACGGACCCGGCGGAAGGGAGGTCCACCCTACGCCCGGCGGACGTGCTAGTTTTTGGTTGGGAGGGCGGGAAACATGCTTGTGTCGATCTCACAGGTGTATCCCCCCTTGCTGGGTTGCGGGAAAATGGGTTTGTGGCGAGGTAAGCGGTTATGAAAGCAGAGTCAAAGAAGGTGGAAAAGCACGCGAAAGCTTGTGAGGATAATCAGCATGCCTTTGTCCCCCTGGCGTTTGACACGTTCGGCTCCTTGGCGCCGGAGGCGGTTTGGTTCTTGGCTAGAGTTCAGCGTGTGGTCCACAACAACTTTACGACTCCTCAGGGGCGAGGCTTTGTTTTTAGTAGATTAGGGTTTTCCATTCAGAAGGGGATGGCGGCGCAGTTTGTTGCCCGTCTACCTGCTATCCTTATGTAATTTGCCTTGATGATATATAATTAAACAATTCAACGTAAAAAAAAAAGAAAAAACAAGAAAATAATCAAGATAATTATAAACTTTATTTCAAGGTTTTTAAATTTTTTTTGCATTTACCTTTGTATTATTTCCCATGTCTAGTTCATCGACAAACCCTGTCTAGAACAAATTAAAACCCATAAATTGTAATCATTAGTTATACAGAAAACAGCAAAAAAATAAAAACAAAACAAAACCTACTTCTATGGCAACAACATTTTTTAAAGTTCCACATAATTCAACTCCCTCCACATCTTGACACTGTATTTGAACAAGTATAAGATATGTATTTTTGTTAAATTTGTAACATCCCGATTTTTCGAGTAAGTAATCGGGTTTGTAAATTTTGTAAATAAATGATCTCGAGTACGGGAGACGTGATCGGAGAAGCATATCACCGTTTTCATAAAATAATTGAGACGGGCCAAGCCCGAGTGGGGATCGATAGCGGGTAAGGGACCGAATCCCGGTCCATCACCAACACCCATTAGGGTGCGACGCAAATGAGGGAGACCCCCCATTTGCGAGTTACGGTTGCCGAGAGCAAGGAGAGGAAGTGTGGAGTCCGTTCGATTGAGTTCTTGCCAAGATCAAGGTAAAATCATAAGCCTCTAACCTTTGTATATGTGTTCAAAGCTTCGGTTAATCGTGATAATGATTTTATGGACTTAAGGTTTCGGAGGAGACAAGTAAAGGAAAGGGGCGAATTCTCTAGTGATTCGGTTGGCACGAGTCACTTGGATTGAAGGTATAACTCAAATCGAGACTCGTTATAATTATGAATTCTGTTTTAGTTCATTTCGTGAGGTGTCAGGTGTTCGGACGGTATAGCGAACTCGTTATGATAACTAAAATCTAAACCCGTTGAGGGTGGCCGGCAGGTGTAGCAAACTCGGGAAAGGACTGGCCATGGCCGAGGTGGGGGACATGATGTCATGTTAGTGTCGTGGATAACCGTGGCGAGGACGGGGGTCCGTGGGTTGTCGCGTAACCGAGAAGGAGAAGCAAGGGCCCCAACGCCACTCGACGATGGTCGGGTGCGGCTGTGACAGCGGAGACGGGGGCTGTGGTGGCTCCGTGGTGGCTCGGTAGTGGCAGGGACGACGCGATGGCGGCGTGGGGAACTCGTGGCAATGGTGGTCGGAGACGAATATGGAGTTCGTACGTACCAGGGGGTTCGCATGACAATTAGGGTATTTGCATGGCGTAATACACGTGTATGTAACCATGCGTGACGTCAGGTTAGTCGAGTAGGCGAAGGTTTAACATCGGGTCATGATATTGACTGGTGAATTGTGTGTAATATTGGTGTGAGGTCGAAGAGCGAGAGTGAGGCGTTGGCAGGTTCTAAAGATCGAGGCGTACCTGGAAAAGGTGAGTTTCTATCGCCCACTTTTAAACGTTTTGATGTTTTGGGCATGAATGCATGCAACGTGCATCGTAGAGTATGGACGTATATAAAAGAGTTTTAATGATATGTTATGCGAGGCGAGTTGGTATTCGTGTTTGTATGCGTACGAATTAGTATTACGTACCTAATGTCGTGACTTTATATATTAAGTGTGATTTTTTATATTGTACTAATGTTTGTCGGTGAGAAACTAGTCTGACTTTAGCCAGACGAAATGAGTTGCTCAAGCTTCATAGTAAGTCAGTGTTAGTCGGTGAGTCGTTATGACTGACAGTGATCAGTTGACGAACCATGATTGTTTGTGTCCTTGGACTAGACCAACATGAGTTCGAGTACGTCGATAAAAATATAAAGTTCAAAGGAACGATGACTTGCAGGAGGAAACTATTGTAACATAAATTATTTTTAATACAAGTATGGGACTTAATGTTCCTGAATAAATTACTATAGAACTCACTCAGCGTAGCTGACTTTTAGCATGTATTTCAGGTAAAGAGAAGGTGTGAGTTGGCGGCTTCTGGATGGCGTTTGGTTACCGTGACCGTCATGATGACATTTTTATTCCGCTATGACGTTGAATTTTTTAGACATTAATACTTGTTTGAATTGTGTTTTGGATTTGGTTCGTTGACCACTGGGGACTTTTTGAATTCCGTTGCATTAAATTTGGGTTTATTTGATATCCTTTACTACTGTGCTTACGTGTATGCCAACGTGTCGGGTTCCCAAGTTTGGGGCCTTACAAGCTGGTATCATAGTGGTGGTTTAAATAATCTAGCATCCCCAATGCTTAGACTTAGACTGAGAATGGGACCGATGTGTAGGGAATGTCATCACGCGTAACCAAAAGCCAGAAGCGCCAGGTATGAGTTAGTGTTCATATGTGTGTGTTAGTAGGCTAAGACAGGGGCGTTATGCCAAGATGCAATATAGGGATGGTTTAAAACCTTAAAGGCAATGCAAAAGGGTAATGGTGATTGGCCACCGTCATTAACTAACTGCATTACTCGGATTGTTTTAAACGATACCTAAATATTGCTATGTTTGTTATTATTTCAGTATCTAATGGCACCTAGAAGGCAAATTGCTGCTAATGCTGGTGGTAGGGGGCATCGTGAGAATGCTTAAGACGACAAAGCTAATCATGATGAGGTGTCGGTTCATACCGAACCGTCAGTGCGTGCTGAACCCTCGGTGCATTCTGAGCATAATGAAGGATTCCGGTTCGATCCAGAGGCTCGTGAGGCAGTTAAGAAGGAAGTGGCTGAGATGATTCATGAGTACTTGCCTGATATCTTGAAGGCAGCGTTCGAGGAACCGGAAACAAGAGTGCTAGTGGAGGTGGAGAAGAAGAAGAGGTCGGCTTGAACCGGTGGCAACTGTGACTACGGGCAGTTTAAGAAGTGCAACCCGCCTAGGTTTAATGGTTTGAAGGATGTAGTGGCCACGTATCACTTGCTTACTGAGATGGAGTCCACTATCTTTATTAGTGAGTGCAAGCCGGAGCAGATTGTGAAATTCGTTTCTCACTCCTTCTCTGCCGAGGCTTTGCACCGGTGGAACTCGGTGAAAGAAAGAAAGACTGCTTAGGAGTTAGAAACTATGACTTGGGAGGATCTGAAGGGCTTGGTTAGGAAGAAGTTCTGTGCTCCGTGAGAACTAGAAAAGGTAGAGAGAGTTTCTGACTCTCAAGGCTGGTAAATCGACTCATCGTGAATACACATCGAAGTTCATAGAGATGACACGTTTGGTGACATGTTTAGCTGGAAATGATGAGTGATGGAAGAAGTTGTATATAGCAGGTCTACCGGATCATGTTAGGCATCTAGTCAAAGCTCAGCAACCTTCAAGTTTTGACGATGCGGTAGAGCTTAGTGGGACTCTGTATAAAGATGTCATGGGGGTTGAGGTGTAGGAAAAGAAGCCAGAAGAAAACAAGTGGACTGTACCCCTCAAGAGGTTCAGGCGGGATCTAAAAGTTTCGTTTGTGAAGAAGACTAGGTCCGATAGTCTGGATTTGTATCGCAAGTGTAGAAAGATGCACTTGGGGGAGTGCAAGGCTGATGTAGTTTCTTGTTATAAATGCGGTAAAGCGGGGCATATTGCTAGGGACTGCCTGCGGGTCCTAAGTGTTATAAGTGTGGGGGTTTTGGCCATGTGGCGAAAGACTGTAGAGCAGGACAAAGTGTGGGATCAAGCAAAGAAGCGTCACCGGCAAGGAAAGAAGAAGAAATACCAAAGGCGAAGGCAAGAGCCTTCACCATGACTGCAGCCGAAGCCAAGACTCACCCTGATGTGGTTTCAGGTACCTTTTTGATTAATAATGTACCAACTTCAGTTTTATTTTATTCGGGAGCAAGTAAGAGTTTTGTAGCCCCATCGTTCATAAAGAGTTTATGTAGGACGGCTAGGATGATTGAAAAGTCGTTTAGTGTTGAGACCGTGGTGGGATCACCCACCAGAGTCATTGAAACGTTAGACAACTGCTTTATTGATCTAGAGGGTCATAGATTCCCCGTTAGACTTTTTATTATCGCCATAGAAGGTTTTGATGTTGTGTTGGTTATGGATTGGTTGGCCGCGTTCGATGCGGACATCGTCTGCCGACAGAAAATGATAAGGTTGAAATCTTTAGAAGGAACGGTAGTGACGGTGTACGGCGAAAGAGTGAGCTCTCTACCAAGAGTTATCTCTTATGTCACCAATACTAAAGCAAAAAGCAAGGACTTATCAGAGGTTCCAGTGGTGCAAGAGTTTTCGAATGTCTTCCCGGATGACTAGATGGGGATACCACCGGAAAGGGTGATCGAATTCCAGATTGATTTACAGCCAGGCACTCAGCCGGTTGCTAAAGCTCCATATCGGTTAGCACCGACAGAGATGAAGGAGCTCATGGATCAACTTCAGGGTTTGTTAGACAAAGGGTTTATAAGACTAAGTATCTCACCATGGGTTGCGCCGATCTTGTTTGTGAAGAAGGATGGTAGCATGCGTATGTGCATCGACTACCGAGAGCTCAATAAGTTGATGATTAAGAACAACTATCTGTTACCGCGTATCGATGACTTGTTCGACCAACTACAACGAGCAAAGTGGATATCACCAATTGAAGGTCAGAAAAGAAGATATTCCGAAGACAACATTTCGGACACGCTACAGACATTATGAGTTCTTGGTTTTGTCCTTTGGGTTGACGAATGCTCCGGCATCATTCAGGGACTTGATGAACCGAGTGTGTCGGACAATGTTGGATAGATCAGTAATTGTGTTTATTGATGATATTTTAATCTACTCTAAGAGTGAGGAGGAGCCTGGAGATCATCTGCGAGAAGTGCAAGAAAAGCTTTACGCTAAATTCTCGAAGTGTGCGTTTTGGCTATGGGAAGTGCAGTTTCTGGGGCATGTCATTAACCTAGAAGGGATTAAGGTGGATCCTACAAAGATTGAAGCAGTAGTGAAATGGAACGCTCCTAAAACTCCAACGGAGGTGCGTAGCTTCTTGGGCTTAGCCGATTATTACAGGAAGTTCATTAAAGACTTCTCCAAGCTGGCAACACCATTAACTAAATTTACTAGAAAGGGAGTGAAGTTTGCTTGGCGAGTGGATCAATAAGGTGCATTTCAAGAGTTGAAGGAGCGATTGACTGAAGCACTAGTGTTAACATTACCAGAGGGGACAGACGACTTAGTGGTGTATTCGGATGCGTCTTATTTGGGGTTGGGTTGCGTGTTAATGCAAAGAGGGAAAGTAATAGGGTATGCATCAAGACAATTGAAGACGCATGAGGTGAATTACCCTACCCATGATCTAGAGTTAGTAGCGGTGGTGTTTACACTTAAGTTGTGGAGACACTACTTGTACGGAATCAAGTGCACAATCTACACGGATCATAAGAGCTTGAAGTACTTTTTTGAGCAAAAGGAATTGAACATGAGGTAAAGGTAAATGTGGTTGCCGACGCATTGAGCTGTAAGGAGGGACACACACCAATTAGGGTTAAAGCGTGTTAACTGGTAGTGACGCCATATTTTCTAACGTTATTAAAGGATAAAAGAAGATAGGATTTTTGGGCAACGTGATCTATTGACTGAGAACAGTCAAGGGTGACCGTGTCTGGATACCAAAGTTGGGAGGGTTTAGAGAGCAAGTACTTGACGAGACGCATATGTCAATGTACTCGATACATCCAGGAATGACAAAGATGTATCAGGACATGAAAGGCACTATTGGTGGTCGGGGATGAAGCACGATGTGACCCAATATGTAAGTAAGTGTTTGACATGTCTACAAGTTAAAGTAGAGCATCAGAAGCCTTATGGCAAGATCCAACCTTTAGAGATTCCGAAGTGGAGGTGGGAGCACATCACAATGAATTTTATTACGAAGTTGCCCAAGACAGTGAAGGGGCACGATATGATTTGGGTAGTAGTGGATCGGTTAACGAAAAGCGCTCAATTTCTACCGAGTAAGGAGACTTTCTCATCAGAAAGGTTGTACGAAGTGTCTGTTAATGAAATCGTTATTTCTATTGTATCTGACCAGGATACGAGATTCACGTCAAAGTTTTGGAAAACATTCAATGAACGTTGGGGACGAGGTTGCATATTAGCACTGCGTATCACCCTCAGACTGACAGACAGTCAGAGCGGACGATATAAACGTTAGAGGATATGTTACGTGCATGTGTGATTGATTTCGGATGTGCATGGGATGGTCACCTACCGTTAGCGGAGTTCTCTTAGAACAATAGTTATCACTCGACTATTGGGATGCCGCCATACGAGATGCTTTAAGGGAGGCGGTGTAGGACCCTAGTGTGCTGGGGAGAGATCGGACAGAAAGAGTTAGAGAGTTTAGACATTGTAAAAGCAACTTCCGAGAAGTTCGAACTGGTGATACAAAGGATGAAAGCCGCTCAGGATCGGCAGAAGTCTTATGCCGATAAGAGACGGCGACCTATAGAGTTTAATGCAGGAGATTATATGATGCTTAAGGTGTCACCTTGGAAGGGCATTATTCGTTTCCAGAAACGGGGAAAGCTTAGTCCGGGATATATTGGACCGTTTATGATAGAGGAGCGTGTTGGTTGTATCGCCTACCGACTGTTGTTGCCAGATGAACTGGCAGGGGTACACCCGACTTTTCATGTCTCCCATTTACGGAAGTGTTTGGCAGATGCTACAGAACACGTGTCGTTAGACGATATTGTGTTGGATGATAAGCTAAATTATGGAAAGGGACCAATAGCTATTTTGATAGAAAGGAAAAGAGATTGAGAAAGAAAGCAATCCCGATTGTTAAGATGCAGTGGAAGCATCGTAAGGGATCCAAAGCCACTTGCGAACCGTAAGCGAATATGCGTGAGCGTTATCCGCATTTGTTTCTAGATAACGCAGGTTTCGAGGACGAAATCCCTTTAAGGGGGGAAGACTTGTAACATACCGGTTTTTGGAGTAAGTAATTGGGTTTGTAAATTTTGTAAATAAATGATCTCGAGTACGAGAGACGTGACCGGAGTAGCATATCTCCGTTTTTGTGAATAATTAGATAAGGGTTATTGTATTATTATCGAGACTCGAGGGTGTGTTTCATAAAATAATTGAGATAGGCCAAGCCCGAGTGGGGATCGATAGCGCGTAGGGGGCCAAAGCCCGATCCATCACCAACACCCATTAGGGTGCGATGCAAATGAGGAAGACTCCCCATTTGCGAGTTACGGATGCCGAGAGCAAGGAGAGCGAGATAGATGTCCGTTCGATTGAGTTCTTGCCAAGATCGAGGTAAAATCGTAAGCCACTAAACTTTGTATATGTGTTCTAAGCTTCGGTTAATCGTGATAATCATCTTATGGACTTAAGGTTTCGGAGGAGACGAGTAAAGGAAGGGGGCGAATTGTCTAGTGATTCGGTTGGCACGAGTCACTTGGATCGAAGTATAACTCAAATCTAGACTCGTTATGATTATGAATTTTGTTTTTGATCGTTTCGTGAGGTGTCGGGTGTTCGGCCGAACCCGTTGAGGGTGGCTGACCGGTGTAGCGAACTCGGGAAAGGGCCGGCCATTGCCGGGGTGGGAGACGACGATATCATGGAGGGGGTCTGTGGGGTGTCGCGTAACCAAGAAGGAGAAGTAAGGGGCCCAACGCCACTCGGTAATGGCCGGGTGCGGAAGTGGCAGCGGCGACGGGGGCTGTGGTGGCTCCATGGTGGTTCGGTAGTGGCAGGGACGGCGCGATGGCGGCATGGGGAACACGTGGCAGCGGTGGCTGAAGGCTGTGGGGGGCTGCAGGTGGTGGCCGGAGACGCACATGGAGTGCGTATACGTGCGGGGGGGTTCGCATGGTGTGACACTTCTGATTTTCACTACATGTACTCGTTCTAGACTTATCAATGAAAATCCGCATGACATTTCATTTTACTTGAAATCCTATTCATACATTGTTACAATACTAGTTCACATGTCAAACATTACGTTTATGCTTGCTTTCAAAGACTTATACTTATCTGTGAGTGATTCATGGATCGCACGTACACTTAATTGATCTTTACGACACATTAAATACCATGAACCACCCCCATACACCTCAAAATGTTTTTATAACTCATTCAAAGTGATTTGATGCTTAAAAGTACTAGTTAGTACTTTCGTGCGATCGTTCGCCTTTTAAACTGTCGTTAAATACGTACCCTCCACAACCGACGAATTCGTCTAACATGACATTAATTTATGTTTTAAATGTTTAACATATTCATTTCTTTAATTAAAACAAATTTTTTTTTGCAAAACTTTCATTAAATAAATCCTGAAATTCAAAAACGATCAAAAAATCCGTTTTCTCGCCCACCGACCGTCAACTACCTTACGCGAATAACGTAACTTTAACTTAAATATTTTTAGCTAAACATACTCTTTTTATTATGACAATCAACTTTCATGTTGAAAACATTTTCCAATTTCGGTTAGAAATGCTTAAAATCGCAATTTTTGAATGCGCGCACTCAACCGGTTCAAGCTAGGACCCAAACCACCTACTCTTGGACCTATCCCAAGCAGGAAATCACAAAAAAACCAGCCCCATTGAGGAAAATTTGGCAGATTTGGGGCCCCCAAAACCCTAAATTGCTTTCCAAGACTTTCCATAATTACACCCCTTCAATCATTAGTATAAATAGAAGGCTTAGGATCTTGTTTTCTTTTCTAGTTCTCTCTCAAACTCTCCCAAACCCTCCTAAGTTTTGAAATCCCTTCCCAACCTTGAAAGTTTCGAAAATCCCTTAGAGGATTCCAAGAGTTTGAAGATCAAACAAGTAAGTAACCCTCGAAAGTTCAATACCGTCTTTTTATTTCATTCTTTCTTCATCCCCTCAATCTTTTTCTATTTTCTATCCATGATCACTTGATCATGTGAAACTTGAACCCTAAAAACCCTCTAATAATCTTAATCAAACTAATAAATCAAGCTAACATCACCAACTAACAAACCAAGGATCCTGTTTGTAATGGCGGCTATGCCGTCGCATTCTGCGAATCCTCAAGACAACTATTGCAAAAGTCGCTCTGTCGATGCTTTAGTATGTTCTTGCTAACTTAAAAAATGTTATTTTATCTATATTATCACTTATATGAACTCACACGCTAATTAAATATAGAATCCGCTTGCTCGTGTCAACTATGTCGATTGCATTCTGTGATTCTCCAAAATGCTTCTGTGAATATCATGGCTAGTCCGGTGACATGGGACGTTTTGGCTAACTTAATCAGATTATATTATGTATTATAATAACATTCGTCTAATTTTTATTTGCGCGTTCGGTAATCTTAAAACCCTAAACGGACCACTTAAGTGCAACCGTTGATCTTGGGCAGAAACTGTGCCGACTTTAACTGGGCATAACTTGATCATAATTAAACAAAACTGAGCGAACTCAAATTCCACGACATATTTCATCGAATTTTTTTTCCACTCATAATTCGCTCATTTTCTAATTCAAAAGTATGACTCCATAGTAGCCAAAAACGGGACAGAAACCGTTTTCAATACCTTCTGTCTTGTTTGACTGTTTTGCCTATGATCCAAGTCTCAAACATAAAAACTTTCTAAACGAAACTTCTTCGGGATGACTTAAACTAATTCCCTGTAAAATTTCATAATTTTTGGAAGTCGTTTGATATTTTTAACAAGCCCATTTTTGTTCAGCTACTTTGCTGTCCAAATCTGAAAATCGACTAAAACTCTATTTTTACAACTAATTCTTAACCTTATGACCCGAACTGCCTATCTAAAACTCGTAACCATCGAAACTACCCTAAAAATAGATTATTTATTTGTTTAGAGTCTGGTCCGTGATTCACCTCATCTATTTATTCAAGTCTCCTATCTCGCCTAGTTTTCAAGGTGAGACTTCATAGCCCCACTTTATTCAAATCGTTTTGGGGGAAACATGTACGCGTTGGCACGCATTAAAACATGTTTTCAAACAATTATAAAACAAGCGAATCATATATGTATGTGAGTAAAAGAACAAAACATGATAAACGTTAAACTTGCAAATCCTTAACTTGAAACTTTCAAGCCAACGGTAGTACAGATATGGGTCATAGGATGGAAACCGCATATACTTTATGGACAACTTTTGGTTGGACATCTTATTCATTATTAGTGCAACTTGCGAGTTGTACCACTTATTCGTTATTCATCATTTTAGGTTGGATTTGCTAATCATGTGTTTGTTTTATTACGTGCTATATGATGATCTTGGAATATGAATTGTCACCTTTGCCAAACTTATATTTTTATTAAACCTGTGATTTCTCACCAACTATTTTTAGTTGACACTTGTTTTTCGTACATGTTTCAGTTGATTAAGCTCGTGATAGGTCAAGTCAAGACATATCATGTATCCTTAACTCCCCTGAGCATCAAGACGCTCAACAAGCTTAGACACCAATAACTTCGTGTCAGCAATCTGTGTAGCTTGAGCTTGAAGGACCAACTGTCTCTGAGAATCGGTAGATACAAGAGTATCTACTTGAGTCTATAAAGCTAGCACCTCTAATTCAAGGAATGTAATTCTTTTAGAATCAGACGGCTTCGAAGGACCGGCTTCAGATGTGTGTGGAATATGTGGAGAAAGCACCGGAGATGTATGTTTAGAAGCAAGAGGTGTAATCAATAAGGAAGCAACAAAATTAGCATCCTCAACACCTTGAGATGAATGAGCAGCAGCAATAGAAGCAGAGATAAGCTTCTGAACTTTAGGAACTGGAATAGCATCACTATCCAAGTCAGAACTTTCATCTATTAAAGTTCTCTTGCCAAGTACTGATCCAGAAGGAGGATTCTAAACAGAATTACGCATCGGTTTTCTGGCTTTAGATTTAATACGTTTCACCGCATTAGCCAATGGTAACGTAGCCAACCTTGCATAATGATCTGAGCCAAAATCTCTAGATGAATCAGAATCAATAGCTTCAGAATCAGGTAAGATAGTATCACCGGAACTCGTATCTACAACATTGCCTTCAGCTTCATGAATAGGTGAGTTCACAGCTTCATGATCAAAATCATCCATATTCATACCAAAATCTTGGTCATTATCTTGAGCAATCTCTTCTTGAACGGGTTCATTAACAGGAATGTAAACATTTTCTTGTGGAATAGGAACTTGTTGTTGTTGAGCAGGAACTTGTTGTTGTTGTTGTTGAGCAGGAACTTGTTGTTGTTGTTGTTGAGCAGGAATTTGTTGCTGAACTGGAACTTGTTGTACTTAAGCTTGAACTTGTTGTTGAATTGGAACTTGATTCTGGACTTGTCCTTGTACTAATTCCTCTGGATGAAACCATTGATCATTAGGTGGCTCAACATAATCAGGATTGATTAAGTGACCAAACAAAGGAGTTGGAACAGGAATTAATGTAGCATTTTGTTGTTTCACCTTAGTACAATGAGTAAAGATTCTTTTTGACATAGGAGTCAAAGTCAAACTAATTGGATGCTGAGGTAAATCCGGAATTAAATGGTTCAGAATCATTTGCACGAACTAGGATACATAAGGAACCCTTGACCTTTTAGATGATAGATTTGCATGACCAACTCACGGTAGATATATAAAGCAAAGTTAAACCGTTTGTTGAGGGTCAAAGCTACCATAGCAGCTTGTAATGCACTCTTCAGACCATCAGTACCAGCCTTTCTTGGAGACAGACATTGTATGATGACGTGCATAAAATACCTCTATTCGCCAACTAAACCTCCTTTTATTGCTTGTGTATCATTTGGTCTTCCTCTGTAACCCATCCTCTAAAAACACCCCATAATCAGTGTTCCAGGATATAACATCGGATCATCAACAGCACGTCCTAATGCTAAAGCAGCACGAATAGTTTCCACTGAAATAGCTACCTTCGTATTGTTTACTGTAGCACGAAGTACGTGAGGTTCAACATCTGTATCTTGATGAACGGTATCCCAGAATTGTTGAATATATGGTAAACTGATGTACGGATTAGCAGATAAAGCCACATGCAATCGTGAACGATTCAGAAAGTTGACAATTCCTTGAAAATTAACAGCTTCGGACATATTCGGATCTAATAGTGCCACTTGATTATGTTTGTACTCAACACGATGAGCCATCTGTAAATGTAGAGGACAAAAACACATTAGTAAGCAAAACAAACAAAAAGAAAAAAATTTTGAACACAAAAAAAAATTTCAATAAAAAAAATTTCAACATAAAAAAAATCACAAGTCCAAAACACTCCTGAGCCCTTAGGCGAACTTACTAAGTTCGCTTAGTGTTTCAAGAGGCGAACCTAATAAGTTCGCCTGAACCAGTTTGTCGGTACAACTTCTACATCAGAATCTCAAATATGTCTAAATCATGGATAAAATCTCAATTCAAACATAACAATAGCATCGATTAACATTCACGACACAAGATTAAGCATCAATTTCAAGTTTTAATCTCGAAAAATTGTTCAAATCTCAGAAAAACGTAAAAACTTTTAAAACTGACGAACACAGAGGCAACAGGACAATTTCAGACGATTTAACAGATAAAATTCATTGAAATTACCTTAGAAATACTGGCAATCAAAAACCGATCCAGAAACAAACACAAACAGGTCGAATCAGAAACCCTAGATCAGAAATCACAAGTTCGCTAAACAGTCTGTATGTTCGCTCTATAAGTTCGCTCTCACAGTGAACAAGATAAATGAATAAGTTTGCCTGAACACAATATTAAATCACAATTAAGTTCGTTTCATTAGGCAAACTTGTTAAGTTCGCTTAACAAGCCTCAGGCGAACATATTAAGTTAGCTTACTCAGAACCAGGCGAACATATTAAGTTCGCTCCAAACCTTTTCCTTTGAACAAAAATCTTCATTTTCAACACGACACATTCTTGTGAACTTCCATCTGTAGCATGTATCCGATCCAATCCCGAATCATTTTAATTAAAAATAAAATTCTCATGAAAGATAGAAACAAAATATTTTTGGATTTTATTTGTACAAACGGAATCACATATTTTTGGTTTTTATCCGAGCAAATTGAAACACATATTTTTGAATGAACATCATGAGCAAGAAGATCATATTAGTATATGAGCAATTCATCACACAGTTTATTATCATCTATGGGTAACCTATGATATGAAACAATCAAACTCATACTTATGTAACTCAATACTTTTTCCAATTTTATGTAACTTTTGCAATCTATTTGAATAATACTTGAAATGATACGCGATAAATTTCAATGTAAACAAGATCAGGTTATGAAATGCTCAATTTTTTATTCCGAATTTGCAATACAAAGCATGAATTTTAAAATTGTCAATAATATATAATTTGAAACTATAAGCATTTTTCTTCCAAATTCATGTGAGTTAGTACCACTTAGATGAAAAACATCGTGTACCCCACATATATGCCAACAGAAATTAAATTTGCATTATCTTCAAGACATACACAGTTTATTGAAAGATTAGATCAATCTCGAAGATGAAATTATCTCTATTAGCACAAGTATAGAATAGCAGATCCCAAAGGATATAAGAATCATAATGATTCAGAATCGAAAGATTCTAATGAATTGGCTGTATAATGAGAATCAATAGATTCAGGTAGGAGGATCCAACTGAAAGAGATTGTGCTAAAGACATAATTCAATATTGGTCTCATGAAATTCTTAAAACCATATATTTTATATCTGATAATGATCTTTTACACACACACTCAGGCATATAATGGATTCAAATCACAGATGTAATCATATCATATTTAATTTTCACACTACTATTGGTTCAAAAACGCTTCTAGTCTATTGACAATTCAAGTTTCAAACGCATATTCAAATTAAAACATATTATCAAGATTAGAGCATTCAAAACACGATCATTTCTCATTTATGTAGACTTTGAAATTTAGATCAAATCAAATTACTTTAAACTATCATATATCAAAGGTCTACTAAGGTCATGTGTAATGAACTATTCACTGATGTACTATCATTTCTTCTATAACTTCAAATGATGTCAATTTTATATTTTTCACTTTGTTTTGAATTTTTAACAAAAACAATTTTTGACTGAAAGTTAAAATGCAGAAATGTAATAAAGCAATAAAAGAAATTTAAAACAAAATCTCCCATGAAAATTTGTTTTGAAAAACTTTTATTCGGGATTGATTATACCGATCATTTTGATCAGAAATTCAAACCTGGTACAATCAAATGCCTTGGTAAAAAGATCAGCAAAATTATCATCTATATGTACCTTTATCAGCTTAATCAACTTCTTATCTGCACAATCACGAATAAAATGATATATAATTTCAATATGCATTGTTTTACTGTGCTTAACAGGATTATTTGTAATAGACATTGTAGCATTATTATCAATAAACATGGGGGTTCCTGTAAAGTTCAAACCGTAGTCTCTTAATTGCTGTTGGATCCACAAGATCTATGAACAACAACTTGTAGCAGCAATGTATTCTGCTTCACATGTTGAAATGGAGACCGTAGTTTGCTTTTTGCATTACCAGGAAACTGGACGATTACCCAAGAACTGGCAACCACCTGTAGTAGATTTCCTGTCCAAACAACAACCACCAAAATCAGAATAAGTGTAAGCATTGAATTCAAAGTTAGAACCATGAGGAAACCATAGTCCCAATCTTTGTTTTCCTTTCAGATAACGAAAGATTCTCTTTACTGCAATCAAATGAGACTCTTTTGGTTTTGCTTGGAACCTGGAACAAATACACACGTCGAACATTATATCTAGCCTTGAAGCGGTTAAGTACATGAGAGATCCAATCATTGCACGGTAGAGTCGGCAATTAACTTATTTTCCATCCGGGTCAGAATTCAATTTATGATTGACCGGAATGGGGTACAGTCCCCCATCTTGAACCGGCTCAAGATCTCCTTTACATACTTGGACTGATGAATAAAGAAACCGTCTTCATTCTGATTAACTTGAAGACCTAGGAAAAATGATAACTCTCTCATAACTGACATCTCAAACTTCAATTTCATAATACTCTCAAACTCTTTGCACAACCCTTCATTTGTAGAGCCAAAAATAATATCATCTACATATATCTGTACCAGTAGGTATTCTCCCCCTGCTTTCTTAATGAATAAAGTCGAGTCAATATGTCCACAAACAAAATCATTCTCCATAAGATGTGTAGACAACGTTTTATACCACGCTCGAGGAGCTTGATGAAGACCACAGAGAGCTTTATCAAGCTTGAAAACTTTAGACGGATTAATTGGATCTTCAAACCCCGACGGCTGACACACATAAACGTCCTCCTTGACTTTACCATATAAGAAAGCACTTTTTACATCTAATTGAAACACCTTAAACCTTTGTACAAAGCAAAAGCAAGAAACAACCTTATAGCTTCAAGCCTAGCAACAGACGCATAAACCTCGGTGTAATCAATTCCCTCTTGTTGAATGAAACCTTGTACAACTAATCTTGCCTTATTTCGCACCACAACACCTCGATCGTCTTGCTTACATTTAAACACCCACTTTGTACCAATTGGATACACATCTACAAGATTCCAAACTTTAAGTTTGTCAAATTAAGCAAGTTCTTCCTGCATGGCCTCTATCCAATTGTTATCACTTAATGCCATTTCGACATTCTTTGGTTCGACCTGAGAATTAAAACAGGAATGTGAGCATACATCAAAAACACCAGTATCTTTAAAACCTGTATGCAAGCAAGTGTTGTCAAGAGTAGAACACGTTTGAACTCCATCACGCAAATCCCCAATGATATTTGAAATTGGATGAGCTTTGAGTTCCTTGATTGACGCAACCTCAGGAACCGACAACACATCAACTTGAGTTGTATCAGATTGATAAGACAGATCTTGATTAATTGGTAACTCCGAGTCCAGATTTGTAAGAATCTCCCCCTGATCCGGTGTCAAATTAGAAGGTTCATCAACTATCAAAGGATCAGCAGAAGAATCTTGGAAAATAACATTATCATCTTCACTATCAGACTCTTGTGTTCCCGAACAAGAAGCAGCATTAGGATCTGGAGCAGATGTAGAAGGAATAGACGATTGTGGAACCGAAGTTGGTAGAAAACCTCTATTTTGTGCATCTTGACATGAATCATATAAAACAGCAGCTTTCGCAGGAGAAATATCATAAGGTAAATGAAAAGACTTGAATAAATTCTCATAATCAAAAGCCCAGTCTTGTCCAATCGCCATTTGAGGTAATGACCGATTAGAACAGTCAATATGAAACCATTCTTCAACTTGGCGAGTCTCTTTGTTATAAACCCTCTTGGTAGTAGAATTAGCAACATACCCCAAAAAGATCCCTTCAATTGCCTTAGCACTTAACTTGGTTGGGATATCTCGAACTTTCAAAAGGGTGCATGGATTACCAAAAGGTAGTAAATCTTCCAGATTTGGCTTACGATTATTAAGCAACTCATAGCATGTCTTGTTTTATCGCTTAACGGTCAAGACTCAGTTCAAAACGTGACACGCAGTATTCACAGCCTCAGCCCAAAAAGTTACTTGAAGCTTAGAATCAGCAAGCATCGTACGTGCCGTTTCAACTAAAGTCCTGTTCTTTCATTCAGCAACCCCATTTTGTTGAGGTACATTTGGCGCACTGAATTCTTTTTAAGACAGAATAAACCCATCTTGCTATTTTTAAATTCACTGCCATTGTCACTCCTAATTCTTCTGACTTTCTATTTGAACAAATTCTCTAAACCCAGGATTAAGAATTGTACCAACTCTGTGGTTTCAGCTTTAGAAGCAAGGAACTTAACCCATAAAAATCTAGAGAAATCATCTGTTACTACCAGACAGTAAGATTTACCGCCAATGCTCCTGATACTAATTGGTCCAAACAAATCCATATGCAGTAGCTCCAAAGGAGTTACAATAGAATTCATTGCCTTAGATTTGTGGGACTTCTTGTGTTGTTTCCCCTTCTTGCATGGAATACAATCATCAGGAACTGAAAATTTCATTTTCGGAACACCAAAAACCAGATCATTCTGCACAAGATAATTCATTTTCCGATAATTGATGTGAGCAAGTTTCTTGTGCCACAAAATAGAATCTGACTCAGACGCCTTGGAGATTAGACATGTCGGAATTGAATCCATAATAGTAGCAACACTCATGTCTAGGACATATGTGTCATTTCTCCTTGGAGCCTTCATTAGAATCCATTCGTCAGGAATCACAAAGCCCGGTTTCAAGATATAACACTCATAATCATTGAAATGAAATGAAAATTTCTTGTCACACACTTGAGATACACTTAAAAGATTATGTTCAAGTTGCTCCACATAGTTCACTTTCTCAAATTTGACTTTTTCATTCTTTAAAGTACCGTGACCAGTTATGTACCCGCCTTTATTTCCAGCAAAAGCGACATAACCACAATCAATATTAATCACATCTTCCAAAAAACGAATATTCCCTGTCATATGTCGAGAACAACCACTATCCACATACCACGTATTGCTGATAGTCCTCCTTGGTTGTCCCTACATAAACAAATAAAATCAGTTAGAAATTGGAACCCAAGCCATTGTGGTCTTGGGTCGTCCAGATGGATCAAAATAAATAACTTCAAGCAATTCACAATCAACAATGTCATCAACCTTTGGAACATAAGATTTACAATTAGACCTTTTCAAAGAAGACATAGTTTGATTTATTGGAGAAACATTATTAGATTTATGATTATCAGATTCAGTTATTTCCAAAAATTTCTTCAGTTTTCTGTTACGTCTTCTTCGTTGTGGTCTAGAAAGTTTGACCTCGGGTTGAGACTCTTTTGGAATTCCAACATGTGGAATCTCAAACTTCTTTTGAAAAACAACGGGTTTAAAAATACGCTTATCGTGTTGCTTAAATCTAGAATATTTAGCAAATGATTGACAAGGCATATTCTTTTCAACGCTAGACGTAGGCTTTTCCCCATTTTGTCTTTTTAGAATCGTCACCACTTGTTTTTGTGAGGGATCACACTTTAATTTTCCTTGATTCTTATAAGGACAGTGAATCAGAATATGACCAGCCTCATTACAATGAAAACAAACTCTTCTATCTTGATGATTTCTGATATAAGGAGTTTTTTCTTGAATTTGATGACCCGTCTGATGAACAAGATACGGAAGATTTTTCTGAACAGTTGACTGGCTTCTTTGGAACAAACACTTGTTTAGTCACTGTTGATAAATTCTTCTTCTGATAACCAGCAGCAACAAACCACTTGATTGTAGCATTTTGGAAATTTTAGGTTCAACTTTCACCTTATCCGGTTCTGTTAAAATGCATCTATCACGGGTAACATTTTTCACTACCTTTGGTTCATCAATCTGCACTTCCTTTGGAATGCCTTCAACCTTATTATCATCAAAAACCTCATCCTCAGAATCAGAATCATAGACCATATCTTCACCAATTACTTGATTTACTTTCAACACTGTCTTTGGATCAATTTCCTCTTCATGAAAAATTTCTGGTTCAACCACATAATTTGCATTGAATGGTGGAGGAACAAATCCAATTCCAGCAACCCTCTTAGTAGGATCAGCATTATCATTAAAGTAATCCAATACCACAGATGAATTTTCAATGTTTTCCAGCTTTCTATGTAATTTGATCACTTCAGATTCTTTATCAGAAATTTCTTTGTTCTTCTGAGCGACAATTTCATTTCGCTTCTCAATCTCAGCATAAGCCATATCCAGATGATATGCTTGTTCCTTATATTTTAATCCCAAAGAGTTCAAATCTCTTTTAAAAGACTCAATTCTATCTATACACAATTTATCATTATCTTTCAATTTTTGATTAACTGATTGCATCGATTTCATATCACAAATTAAATGTGTGTTATCATATATTACTTTTTGCATTTTATCTTTTATACTGATGCAATTAGAACAATAAATGTGACAGGCAGGATCTTTTACCTTTGAAGGATCTGAAATATCTGCCATGAAGACTTTTGCAATTGGAATATTTTCATAATCAGCACCATCAGAAGAATTTTGAGTTAAAACAATATCATCTTCAGATACACCAGATTTAGAATCAGTCTCACCATTTTGTACTTGATCACGATCTTCATCAGCACTTGGCAAACTCTCACCATCACTTGAGCTATCATCATCAGTTGACTCTTCATATTTAGTAGAATGAATCTCAGCTACAAACGCTTGACTTACCGAACCAACCAAATCTTCAAGATGAATACCCCAGTCATAATTGTCATCATTCTGAGCAACCAAAGCAGATGATGCAGATGCATGATTAGAATTTCCAGATCCAGAGGAGCCATGTGACTGATTACGATTGTTTTGAAAGTTATTGCGCTTCTTCTGAGAATCAAATTCAACTTTCGGTTTCACACATTCTTTGGCAAAACGACCATACTCCTGACAATTATAGCAACGAACTTTGGTTTTATAAAATCCCATACGTGAACGACTGTTAGACCCAATATACTTTCTTCCTGTCTTCTTCAAAAAATCCTTTGCTTGTCGCATCAGCATAGCCATGTTCCATTGAATGTTCATCTCTTCCAAATCAACATGATCAATCTGTCTGAAATCCTCCTCAATAACATCTGGATCATGAATCTTTCCTCCAATAAAATTTTCATAAGAAGCCATAAAGGAAGAAAACATTGCTAAATAATCATCAGCAACTCTTTGATTCATATTATGTGTTCCAGATGATGAAAAAGTTGTATTTATAGAGAAACCTGTATGACTTGAAACCCCAGAACAATGATCATGAGAAACATCTTTAGTATCACTAGAAAAGAATGCAACCCCTGCACCAGTTTTGCCAGAAGACTTAGCAAAATACCTTGAAGGATCTTGAATATGCTCCATATTGGTTTCCTTCTTCTTCATATTCAAATCATGTGATTGAATCTTGCCAAGAACCTCTTCAAGAGACATAGTTTTATACTTGACATACTCTTTTATCAAAACCGTATACACATCAAATTTAGATGGTAATGCCTCCAAGAACTTATCATTTATCTCTTCAGTCTCATAAACCACTGAAGCACTTGACAACTCACTCAGCAAATGATAGAATCTCATTGCAAGATCATCTAAAGATTCATTTTGAAAGTGCTTGAATACTAAGAACTGCGTCTTCAGTAATTCTTTTCGGCTTTTCTTAACATCCAAACTACCCTCACACCTCTTTTGCAACGCTTCCCACAATTGTTGAAAAGTCCTGAATTGTTTAAAGCTATGATAAATTTCTTTAGGAAGAGACATTGAAATACTAGCCATTACTTTCTTTTCTCTATCAAACAATAATTTTTCTTCTGTGGTTAACGCAGACACTGATTTAGGAACATCATCCTTTCCCATCCAAGTATAAGTCGGATGCGTATAACCTTCCAAGATTGGAATCCATAAACTTGTATCAGTAAAAGATACGAACTGATCGAACCGATCTTTCCAGTTGGAATAATCTGCAAGACTTAACAATTTGGTCGGTTTCGGAGATGTTCCAATCTCGTTATCGTAATTTAACATATTAGTCACTTGCAGTATATTTTCCATTTTCAAAAAAATTTTCCATGTGTTGAACAAAAATCCTCTTAGGCTAACATAATAAGTTCGCCTCACAACCAACAAGCGAATTTGATATCAAGCGAACTTCAAGTTCGCTTACCCAATAAATCCAGTAAGTTCGCCTACTGATTAAGATCGCCTATTAAGTTCGCTTAAACTGAGAGAAGCAAACTTAATAAGTTCGCTTGCTAAGTTCGCCTGCAACAACTTTCAGCAAGTTCTCTTACAGCAGCTGAAGCAAACTCAGCAAGAACTTTAACCCAAACATGAACAAACAGCACCAAAAACATCATTTCTCACAGATTAGAAGGAATTTGAAGAAATTGAACCGTAGGATTTAGTATTTTATGAATTAGAATACTTCTATCGGATTAAATTCACCAAAATCAAACTCAAATCCACAAATTCAGCAGTAAAATCAGTTTCAAGAACTTGAAAACTCTATGGATATAAAAACTTCAAAAATGATCAATTTCTTGTCAAATTGTACACAAAAACGTCTCTAATCACCAAGAATCAAACACAAATCACGAGCAAAAGCTCTGATACCACTTGTAGGTCCACATGACTCATCTCAGATCGATCTCGTGACAAGACGTCTCGATAACACAGAGTGCAGAATCATACCGTATTAACGTTTTGTATATCAATCAACAATAGAAACAACAGGTAAATAAACTTTCTCTTTTATATCACCAAACAGAGTTTACAGAATATTTGTTCGTTCAATCTCTCTCTCTCTACCAAACAGACTCTGTAAACTCTATATTTATAGACACACGTTCTGCAATAGGCGAACTTAACAAGTTCGCTTCAAAGATGTAAGTTCGCCTCTAAAAGACTAGGCGAACTTATCAAGTTCGCCTCTAGCAGAACTTGTACTAATACTTAGACAAAACTAAACAATTACATAAAAATATAAAGACAATAAGACCTAAACTATTACAAAGCTTTTATCATACAATCTATGTCCTAACACTTCTAAAGCTGAAACCACAGATATGGTGCAATTCCTAATCCTGGGTTTAGAGAACTTGTGCAAACAAAAAATTATAAGAATTAGGAGTGACAATGGTAGCGAGTTCAAGAATAGCAAGATGGGTTTATTCTATCTACAAAAGGGAATTCATCATGAATTCAGTGCGTCATATGTACCTCAACAAAACGGAGTTGCTGAACGAAAGAACAGAACTTTGGTTGAAACGGCACGTACGATGCTTGCAGATTCTAAGCTTCCAATTACTTTTTGGGTTGAGGCTGTGAATACTTGTTAGGACATAGTTTGTAATGCTTTTGTCATTACAAACTATGTCCTAACAGACTCCCCCTTGACAATAGCTTGATCTTCAGTCTTCTGTCTTTATGATGAGTTCTTCCAATTATCCGGTAATCTGCTGCCTGCCTGCACTCCTTATCTTCTACATATCTCCAGCACTCTCTTGTACTGCAACCCTTGTTCTTTCCATTCATCAGTGTACATGATCTCATTCTTTCTCAACGTCCTCTGATCTTTCTTTGAAAAGTTAATAAGATTCATTGCGTCAAAGAAACACACAATGACCTTATTGTCTTTATCTTCAATCCTTGCTTCACCAGTATTAACATCTACATACCACCATTTCATATTCCCCAGGAAATCTTGAGGAATCTTCTTCAATGGTATTTTGTGTACAGCAAGTACTGGTTTGAATTTGTACTTCCAGGTCACTTTCCCAGTCTTTTGATCTATGTTCTTCACTCTCTTTACTTTTTGAGGCTTTAGCCTTTCATACTTCCCCGAACCACCTTCTCTCTTGATCGGATTTGCAATCACATCAGCTAAACCAATTTTGGATCTATTAATAAGTGGCTTTGAAGCTAGACCATTCATTTCACACCTTGGCAAGGTATTGAAATACTTGATCCTCGGCTTTAAGTACTGAACACCATCAGATCTTTTAATAGCAAATAATTTTGCGTCATTATCATAAAACCAACTTATGATTCTTCCTACACCTCTCTTTATTCACATATTTTTCTTTCTGAGCAGGTTGTGCTTGAGACTTGGGTAGCACCTTCATCCAGGTATTTACAACTTCTCTCCACTATTCTCTAGTCATACCTGTATTTATGTACATCACAGGTTCTTCATTAACCTTTGGAGACTCAGTGTGAGTAGTATCAGTTTCAGCATCTTTATTGGATTGAATGTTTTCATCATCAGTATCAAACTTAGAATCAGCAGTATCTTCAGGCAGTGTAATGTCTTCAAAGGAGTCCATAGAATCTGTTTCTCCTTCAAAAGTGAACTCAGGAATAACATCATCTTGGATGAAGTTATAAGGTACATTAAGACCATCACAGCCTTCATAAGTCACTTTATCTTGACCTTTCTCTATCTCTATCTCCACTATCTCTCCTTCTTCTATTTCATTATCCGACATATCATCTTCTATGTCATTGAATAATTCATCAATGTCATCAAAGACATGCTATCTTTTCAGCTTCTTCCTCCTCAGACTCTGCAAAGAACTCCAATAATAAAATTTCTTCATTAACTCAAGAAGTATCTTTGTTTCCATCAATGGATTGTGATGTCGACTCCCCCTGAACTCTAGATATTGGATTAACGTCAACGTATTGACGATCACCCTCAATATTACCAGAATAATCATTGTCTTTATCATCATGTCTTTGAATAGACTCAGTGTGACATGTATCAGGTATCCTTAGCTCCCCCTGAGCATCAAGACGCTCAACAAGTTTGGACACTTGTTAGGACATGTTTTGTATCTGTTGATAAAATTCTATGTAAGTTCTGCTAGAGGCGAACTTAACAAGTTCGCTTAGCCTCTCAGAGGCAAACTTAATAAGTTCGCCTGGTCTATCAGAGGCGAACTTAATAAGTTCGCTTAAGTCTATTAGAGGCGAACTTAATAAGTTCGCCTAAGCACAGTGAAGCGAACTTGTTAAGTTCGCCTGGTTCAAGTCTGTGGCTATAAATAGGAGATATCAGTAGACAGAGTGGCATAACACAACAGAACGGTGAGACAGAATAGGATATCAGAGGAGGAACTGATTAGTGACTGAATTGTTGTAAACTGATATCTTGGTGGAAATACAAAGCATTTATTTACACCGTTGTTGTTGATTGAGTTACACGAGCACGTTGATCATTGATTCCGCAAGTTATCACCGTGTCGTACCGCGAGTCTAGAGATCCGTCACGCAACGAATTAGGGACCTACAAGTGGTATTAGAGCTATTGCTCTCGATTAGCAGCAGATTCGTGGTGTTTTCGTGTCCAATCAACATCAAATTCATCATTTTTGAGTTTTTCATTTCAATGGAGTTTTCAAGACTTTTTTGATTCTGATTTGGTGATTTTGAAGACGAAATTGATCCGATAAGAAGTTTCTATTTGACAAATTACACATTCCTACGGTTCAATTTTATCAAATTCCATCAATTCAGTAAGAAATCATGATTTTCGGAATTTTTGGTTCGTGTTTGGGTTGAACAGCTGAACATGGCGAACTTGACATTCTGTTGCAGGCGAACTTATAGGTGAACTTAATAAGTTCGCTTCACTCAGTATTAGGCGAACTTAATAAGTTCGCTTGGTGAAGATCAGGCGAACTTAACAAGTTCGCTTGGGTCAAATTCGCTCGGGTCAAGTTCGCTTGTACAGTATCAGGCGAACTTAGTGTTCTTAAAAAAAAAATATTTTTGGCTGGAAATTTCTCCTTGTCCAAATTTTTTTAGGGAAAGTTTATATGGTCGTTTTGAATCATTTTTGAAATTTTGAATTTTCGAAATTTTTTAAAAAGAGTATTTTGGCGGGAAATTTTTTCCGGGTATTTTCGCAAAATTTCAAAATGACAATTTCGTGTGATGATAATGATATTGGAAATATGCCACCGAAGCTTTTGTGCATATCAGATTACCGTAACTGGAAAGTCCGGTTCGAACAGTTCGTATCAGTCACTGATGAAAACTTTTGGACATCCATATTTGAAGGATATGTGCATCCTACTTATGACTATATGGGATATTATGATGTTCCTAAACCAGTGACAGCTCTTACTAAAGTAGAAAAGCAGAAGTTTGATCGAGAGATGAAAACGCGTGAAACTTTAACGATGTCTTCACCTAAAGAAATCATTCATAGTCTCGGGAAGTGTCCTACTTCAAGAGATCTATGGGAAGCATTGAAGAAAAAGGGTGAAGCAACTTCTCAAGCGTTTGATGTCTTGATCAAAGAAGTATTGGAGAAGCCGAGTTATTCTCAAAGTGATTCTTCTCCAGATTTAACTGATAGTGAGAGTATTCGTTCTGGTGAAAGTACTCAATCTACTGAGACTGATGTGATGAGTGAAGAAAGTTTTCAGATAGTTGAAGATGATCTGAGTGACTTAGAAACTGATGCAGAGCCTATCATTGTTGAACAACAGAGTGAAGCTGATGATGACGTATTCATGGCTCCTAGTGCATCTTCTTCAGAAGTAAAACCTGAGGTATTTTCTAACTCTGAAACATTTTGTTCTAACTGTGTTTCAGTTAAGGATAAAATGATGAGGGTTATGGATGACAACGTCAACCTCATTTGTGATATGAAATCCATGCACACGGTAAACCAGAAATTAAAGGATAATGAGAATGTGTGTATTGAAAGGATAGAATCACTGAAGAGGGATATAAATTCTCTGACTTTGAAGATCAAAGAGCAGGCATATCACCTGGATATGTCCTTTGCAGAAATTGAGAAAAGAAATAATGATTTTGTTGAGAAAGATAAGGAGCTAGTTGAATCTAAAGCTGAGGTGATCAGATTACACAGAAAGTTAGAAAGCTTTGCAAATTCATCATTCTTATTAGAACATTATCATAATAATACTGAAGAGGGGAAGGGAACTAGTGGTATTGGCTATGTTCCTCCACCATTCAACGGAAATTATTATGTGACACCTGAGATTATAAATGATGAGGATTTAGATCCTAAGACTGTGTTGAAAGTGAATCCAGTCACAGGTGAAGATATGGTGTATTCTGATGAGAGTGATGATGAATATTTTGATGAAGCTAAGGTAGAGGGGACACCAAAAGCTGTTAAAAAAGAAGACTCAAAGGTTGATTCTAATTCATCTGGAAATTATACATTTGGAAGTTCTTCAAACTCAAGGAAAGTTCCATATGTCAGAGATTATAAAGACAGGCGTACATGTTTTCATTGTAATGAGATAGGACACATTGTGGTGAACTGTCCTTACAAAAATAAAGCAAAGAAGCATGTAGTTCCTGAGAAGATGAAGCCTGAATCAAAACCTGTTGAGAAAAAGTGTATTCCGTCTCAAACTCCAAAAGAAGTTCATGTAGGAGAATCTTCTTCAAGTGCATCTTATCGTGTGAAGATTCCTTATTTGAGAGAATATCGTGAGACGAGATCTTGCTTTTCTTGTGGTATTGTTGGTCATATTCGGATTGCTTGTCCTCACAACGCCAAAGGTAACCGACATGTTACTCCAGAAATGGTAAGAACTCATGGTAAGCCTTATGTTAACCCAAATATGGTTAAACCTCATGATACACCAAAGGGTAATTCAAAATCTGAGGTTAGGCTTTCTAGACCTCAAAGACGGAGGAGAAACAGAAGATTGAGAAAACTTTTAGAACAACAAGAGTTTTCACAATCTAAACATTTTTCAAATGAACAAGATTGTTCCAACACTTCACATTTTAAGCAAAAAGAACTTAATGAACAGAAGTATGTTTGGAAATCTAAAGTTTCTGTTTCTGACTCGTCAGAACAATCTCCAAAAATCGATGAGAGATTCGATTGTGAATGGAGTGAGGTTTATTATTTTTATACAGATGGAAGACCCATGACTACCATGGCTTGGGTCCTAATTTCAAATTAATGTTTTTTGATTAGATGTGCAGGATTAACCAAGAGGGACTATTAATACCATTTTGGTTGTTGATAGTGGTGGTTCTTAGCACCTGATAGGGAATGACATCTACATGAGTAAAGTGTTGTTGATAACTGTGAATATATTTTATTCAATGACTTGATGCTCAAGGGGGAGTATATGTCTCACACACAATGTTTTGGAAACAGTTTTACAAAGTCCAAATGATAACCTGAAACTTAGGATGACGATGGTGAGCATAAAGTCATTGATGCAACCATTTGACTAGTTGAGGGGGAGTCTACAGGACAGGGGGAGTACAGAACTGTGTTGGTGACATAAGGCAAAGACATTCAATTACAGGATTACATCGGTTTGAGTTTTTAAATTGATTGAATTGCTTAATCCTGAGTAACCAAGTAAAATGTTTTTCATAAAATGTTTTCATGGAAGGTTTATTTTTGTTTGTTTTACTTTCTTTGAAAAAGATGTTTTAAAAAGCCAAACAAATTGAAAAAGTTAAAATCGACATTACTTGAAGTTAAAGAAGAAATGATAGTACATCAGTAGATGTTCTTTCACACATGACCTTAGATTGACTGGTTAGTACTTTATGTTAATATATCTGAATTATATGTTTTGATCTAAACTTCAGAGACTGCACAAATAGGAAATGATAGTGTTGTGTATGCATATAATTTGAATTGTCAGTAGACTAAAAGCGTCACTGAACCATTAGTAGTGTGAAAACATAATTTCATATGTTACAACTGTGATTTGAACCCATTTTATGCCTGGGTGTGTGTGTTAAAAGATCACTATCAGATAAAGAATATTAGATTTTAATAAAGATTTTCCTATGAGATCAATTTCGGGTTATGTCCTTAGCACTATTCATTCGATTTGTTTCAGTGCCCATGTCCCGAAAAGCATGCAATTTGAAGTATAATCAAGATATGTACTTGACAACATCTGTCAAACATATACTAGCCCTTGGATCATATTGATAAATCATCTTTACTGATTCCATTGAATTCATAATCCAGATAACAGTTGGATCCACGTACCTGAATCTTATGATTCCACATATATAAGCCAAGACATTGAATCATTCGATTCTGAATCTCATTGATTCCTTTACAATCCAATTTGGATTCTGCTATTCATGTGCTAAGTGATGTCTCCTCATTCTAGAAATTTGGATAATCTTTAGTAAAATCTCATATGTCTTGAAGATAGTGCATTTACTTTCTGTTGGCATACTAGTGGGGTACACGTTGTATTTCATACATAAATGGTACCTTAACTCACAAGAAAGTGGGAATGAGATGCTTTAGTTTCAAATCTTATAATATTGATAATTTGAATTTGTGTGTCATAGCCTGATCCTATTTTCTTTGAATGTTTATCGCGTATCATAACATGCAATATGAAAGTCTTTAAAAGATAGAGTGTGATAATCTTGAAATAATGACATAGGATACCAATTGTTATTATATGGATTTTATATCCAAAATGTGTGATTGATTCATCATATACACTGATATGATCTTCTTACTCGTGATGTTCGACCAAAAAGATGTGATTTTGTATTTTACATTTCAGTTTATATTGAGAAAAACCAAAAAGATTTTGTGTGTCTTATGTTTGAAAAACCAAAAAGATTTTATTTTTCCAGCTTCCATGGAAATCTTAATTGTTGGTTATTCTTGGTTGTTCTCCTTTGCAAAAACTGAAAATTGCAGATAGAAGTTGACAAGGGGTCCTTCTCCCAAATTTTCTACTAAATAGAGAGAGAGTGTGCAGATGAACAAGACGAAGACTACAGTGTGTTTGATGATATATGAAGACTGATGGCAATCTTCTGAAGTTGTTGTCAAGGGGGAGTCTGTTGGAGCATATTCTGGTGACAACGAGCTTGAAGATATTATGTCTTAGTCTTAGAGTCTTTGACTTGTAATTGATAGAATTGTTAGCAACAGTTAAAGGGGAGTCTGTTAGGACATGTTTTGTAACTGTTGATAAAATTCTATGTAAGTTCTGCTAGAGGCGAACTTAACAAGTTCGCCTAGCCTCTCAGAGGCGAACTTAATAAGTTCGCCTGGTCTATCAGAGGCGAACTTAATAAGTTCGCTTAAGTCTATTAGAGGCGAACTTAATAAGTTCGCCTAAGCACAGTGAAGCGAACTTGTTAAGTTCGCCTAGTACAGGTCTGTGGCTATAAGTAGGAGATATCAGTAGACAGAGTGGCATAACACAACAGAACGGTGAGACAGAATAGGATATCAAAGGAGGAACTGATTAGTGACTGAATTCTTGTAAACTGATATCTTGGTGGAAATACAAAGCGTTTATTTACACCGTTGTTGTTGATTGAGTTACACGAGCACGTTGATCATGGATTTCGCACGTTATCACCGTGTCGTACCGCGAGTCTAGAGATCCGTCACGCAACGAATTAGGGACCTACAACACTAATGCCTGCATGGCAGCAATCTGCGTAGCTTGAGTCTGAATCACCAGCTGTCTTTGAGTATCGGTAGATACAAGAGTATCTACCTGATTTTGTAAAGCAAGCACTTGAGATTCAAGGAAAGTAATCCTATCAAAATCAGAAGGCTTGGAAGGACTAACCGAAGATAGAGGAACCGAAGGACTAGGAGTAGGAATAATCACTGGAGGAACAGGAGTTAAAACATGAGATGGATCTTTAGAACTTGGAGGTGTAACTATTAAGGAAGCAACAAAAGTAGCATCCTCTACACCCTGTGAAGATTGAGCAGCAGCAATTGAAGCAGACATAAACTTTTGAGTTTTAGGATCCGTATTAAAATCACTATCAGAACTCTAATCCACCAATGTTCTTTTGCCAAGTACTGATCCGGAAGGAGGATCCCGAACAGACTTACGTCTTTGTCTTCTGGCTGTAGATTTAATATGTTTACTAGCATTAGCCAATGGTATACTAGCCAACCTTTCATAATGATCTGAGGAAAAATCTCTAGATTCATCAGATTTGGTTTCTTCAGAAATAGGTAAAATCGTATCACTTGAGCTAGAACTCGACTCATTATCTGTCACCACATTCCCTTCAGCTTCATGAATGGGTGAGTTCACAGCGTCATCAATAAAATCATCCATATTCATCCCTAGATCTTGTTCATGTTCATGAACGACCTCTTCTGGAACAGGTTCATTAACAGGTATATCAACCTGAGCTTGTTGAATTGGAACGTGTTCTTGAATAGGAATTTGTTGTTGTAAGGGAACTTGTTGTTGTTGAACTAGTACTGGTTGTTGAATAGGTTGTTGTGGTTGTTGTACTTGTTGTTGTTGTTGTTGAACATTCGGACCTTGCACTTGAGATATCTCATAAGGATGAAACCAGTTGCCATTCGGTGGTTTAACATAATCAGGATTGATTAAGTGACCAAACAATGGAGTATTAATAGGAATCAACGCTGCATTCTGTAGTTTCACCTTAGTGAAATCAGTAAAGATACGCTTTGACATCGGAATCAAAGTTAATCGAATCGGATGCTGTGGGAGATCAGGAATAAGATGATTCAGAATCATCTGGATAAACCTAGGATACATCAAAAATCCTTGACCTTCAGCAGGTGTGATTTGCATAACCATCTCCCGATAAATGTAAAGTGCAAATGTGAACCGTTTGTTCAAGATCAAAGCCACCATTGCAGCTTGTAGAGCAATCTTTAATCCATCTGTACCAGCTTTACGAGGAGATAGGCATTGGATAATCACATGCATGAAGTATCGCCATTCACCAACTAAACCACCCTTACGAGCTTGTGTATCATTAGGTCTTCCACGATAACCCATCCTCTGAAAGCATCCCATAATCAATGTACTAGGATATGACATAGGATTATCAGCAGCACCACCTAGAGCAAGAGCAACACGAATAGTTTCTTCCGATATTGCAATCTCCGTATTGTTTACAGTGGCACGAAGAACATGAGGTTCTACGTCAGTATCTTGATGAACTGTGTCCCAAAATTGCTGAATATACACCAGACTTATGTATGGATCTGCAGATAATGCGACACGAAGTCGTGAATGATTCAGAAATGCAATAATTCCTTGAAAGTTTGCAGCCTCTGACATGTTAGGATCTAACAATGCTACCTGGTTATGTTTGTATTCGACACAACGAGCCATCTGAAAAATATTTGGACAACAAACACATTAGACAAATAACAAACATAAAAAAAATTTGAAACAAAAACAAAATTCAAACAAACAAAAAAAATTAACAAGTCCAAAAACAAAAAAAATTAACAAGTCCAAAAACCCTTCTGACCCCTAGGCGAACTTAATAAGTCCGCTTAGTGTTGCAAGAGGCGAACTTATTAAGTTCGCCTAGACAAGTTCGCTTGAACAAGTTCGCCTGAACCTGTCTGACGTTTCAAATACCAACCCAGAAATCAACTATATTCAAATCGATTGGAAAACAAGATATAAGCATTTGAATCACATCGATTAGCACTAATGAATCAATATCAATGATCAATTTTATGATTTAAGTCCGAATAACCATCAATTTAGGGCAAGACAGTCACGCGATCAAAACCAACTGAAAAAGGTAATTTTCGCACGATTGAAGGGGTGAAATTCGATGAAAATACCTTAGTCAAGTTCGTATTTCAAATCCGAACAAGAATAAATCGGTAAACAACCCAACAACCACTGATTTTGAAAATTAAAAAAAAATTCTCCAAACACAGACAAGTTCGCTTGAAAGTTTGAAGAGGATGATTGATTAAGTTCGCCTGGACAAAACCTTATACAGATTAAGTTCGCTTATGTAGGCGAACTTGTTAAGTTCGCTTAACAAGCCCTAGGCGAACATAATAAGTTCGCTTCACCAACATCAGGCGAACATATTAAGTTCGCTTCACCAGAGTTAGGCGAACATAATGACTTCAACTTTTCCCTTGATCAAACTTTTACCAACTTTCAACCCGTCACTTATTGAATTCCGTCAGCAACATGTAACCGATCCAATCCCGAACAATTTAATAAAAGCTTAGAATTTTCATGGAAAATAAAAAACAAAATCTTTTTGAATTTTATCTATACAAACGAAATCACATATTTTTGGATTTTTATCTGTACAAAACTGAAATCACATATTTTTGAATGAACATCATGAGTAAGAAGATCATATCAGTATCTGAGTAGTTCATCACACATTTTAACAATAACCAAGGGTAACCTATGATATGAAACAATCCAACTCATTATTGTGCGCTTTACATCTTTTTCATTTCTATACATTCTTTTCAGTATTTGAATAATATTTGAAATGATACGCGATAAATTTCAAAGTAAATGAGATCAGATTATGAAATACTCAATTATTTATATCGAATTTGTAATATAAAGCATGAATTCTTAAATTTGTCAATATTATATGATTTGAAACTATAAGCATTTATTTTCCAAATTCATGTGATTTAGTACCATTTAGATGAAATACATCGTGTACCCCACATATATGCCAAACAGAAATAAAAATTGCACTATCTTCAAGACATATACAGTTTATTTTAAGATTAGATCAATTTCCAAGATGAAATTATCTCATTTAGCACAAGAATAGAAGCAGATCCCAAAGGATATATAAATCATGATGATTCAAAATCAGAAGATTCTAATGAATTGGTTGTATAATGAGAATCAACAGATTCAGGTATGAGGATCCAACTATTATCTGGATAAGATTCAATGGAGTCAGACTAGATGATGTATCTAACTGATCCAAAGGCTAAAATATGTTTCAACAGATTTTGAAAGCATATCTTAGTTCAACAATACATTGTATGTTTTTCGTGGCATGGGCAGTAATGTGAACTAAAATAGATTTGTGCTAAAGATATAATTCGATATTGGTCTCAAGAAATTCGTTAAAACCATATATTCTTTATCTGATAATGATCTTTTACACACACACCCAGGCATATAATGGATTCAAATCACAGATGTAATCATATCATATTTAATTTTCACACTACTATTAGTTTCAAAACGCTTCTAGTCTATTGACAATTTAAGTTTCAAAACCCATACACAAATTTTAAAAAAAATTATCAAGATTAGAGCATTCACAACACTATCATTTCTCATTTATGCAGACTTTGAAATTTAGGTCAAATCAAATTACTTTAAACAATCATATATCAAAGGTCTACTAAGGTCGTGTGAAATGAACTAATCACTGATGTACTATCATTTATTCTCTAACTTCAAATGATGTCAAATTTTATATTTTTCACTTTGTTTTGATTTTTTTTTAAATTAAGAACTTTTTGACTGAAAATTTAAAATGCAGAAATGTAATAAAGCAATAAAAGAAATTAAAAAAAAAACAAAATTTTCCATGAAAATCTGATTTTGAAAAACTTTTATTCGGGATTGATCATACCTATCATTTTGATTAGAAATTCAAACCTGGTATGATCAAATGCCTTGGTAAACAAATCAGCAAAATTATTATCAGTATGAACCTTTACCAGCTCAATCAACCTTTCTCTGCACAATCACGAATAAAATGATATCTAATCTTTGTGTGCTTTGTTTTACGGTGCTTAACAGGATTATTAGTTATAGACATTGTAGCATTATTGTCTGTTAGGACATAGTTTGTAATGACAAAAGCTTTGTAATAGTTTAGATCTAATGTCTTTATGTTTTTGTAATGTAAAATGTTCTAAGTGTTTATGCAAGTTATGCTAGAGGCGAACTTGTTAAGTTCGCCTAGTCTAACAGAGACGAACTTGTTAAGTTCGCTTAAGTCTATCTGAGGTGAACTTGTTAAGTTCACTTAGTCTGTTAGAGGCGAACTTGTTAAGTTCGCCTAATGCAGGTCAGATGTCTATAAATAGGGTTTACAGAGTCAGTTTTAGAGATCATCAGAAAGAAAACAGAGTTGAGTCTGTAAACTCTATTGAGAATTGGAATACAAGTGTGAACGTTATTTACTTGAGTGTCTTTATTGTCTTTTGTGTATGCAATCGTTGATTCGTTGGATTCCGCATTTCGAGTTAACGACACGTCTTATCACGAGAACGATCCGTAGAAGTGCTATGATGACCTACAATACTGCGTGTCACATTTTGAACAGAGTTTTGACCGTGAAGCGACACAACAAGACATGCTATCAGTTGCTTAATAATCGGAAGCCAAATCTGGAGTATTTACTACCTTTTGGCAATCCATGTACCCTGTTGAAGGTTAGAGATGTCCCAACCAACTTCAGTACTAAGGCTATTGAAGGGATCTTTCTGGGGTATGTTGCAAATTCTACTACCAAAAGGGTTTATAACAAATAGACTCGTCAGGTGGAGGAATGGTTTCATATTGACTGTTCAAATCGTTCTTTACCTCAAATGGCGATTGGACTAGACTGGACTTTTGATTATGACAGCTAATTCAAGTCTTTTCATTTACCTTATGATATTTCTCCTGAAGAGGTTGCAGTGTTATATGAGTCTTGTCACGATGCACATAATGGTGGCTTTATACCAACTGTAGTTCAACATTCATCTGTTCCATCTACATCTGCTCCAGATCTTAATGTTGCTTCTTGCTCGGGACCACAAGATTCTGATAGTGAGGAAGAAGATGTTTTTTTTCAAGATTCTTCTGCTGATCCATTATTAGTTGATGAACCTTCTACTTCGACACAAGCTCAGGGGGAGATTCCTACAAATCTGGACTTGGAAATACCAGTTAAGCAAGACTTGTCTTCTCAATCTGAAACGACTCAAGTTGATGTGTTGCCGGTTCCTGAAGTTGCATCAATCAAAGAACTCAAAGATCATCCGATGACAAATATAATTGGGAATTTGAGAGATGGAGTGCAGACGCATTCTATAATTGAAAACAATTGCTTGTATACATGTATTAAGGATACTGGTGTTCTTGATGTTTGCTCACATTCATGTTTAATATCAGGTCGAACCAAAGAATGTTGAAATAGCTTTGTGTGATAACAATTGGATAGAAGCAATGCAGGAAGAGCTTGCTTAATTTTATAAACTAAAAGTCTGGAATCTTGTAGATCTTCCAAAGGGTGTGTATCCAATTGGCACTAAGTGGGTGTTTAAATACAAGAAATACGATCGTTGTGTTGTGGTGAGAAATAAGGCAAGATTAGTAGTACAGGGTTTCAATCAACAAGAGGGAATTGATTACACCGAGGTTTATGCTCCTATTGCTAGGCTTGAAGCTATACGGTTGTTTCTTGCTTTTGCTTCATATAAAGGGTTTAAGGTGTTTTCAATTAGATGTGAAGAGTGCTTTCTTATATGGAAAGGTCAAGGAAGAGGTCTATATGTGTCAGCCGTCGGGGTTTGAAGATCCAGTTCATCCGTCTAGATTATTTAAGCTTGATAAGGCTCTTTATGGTTTACATCAAGCTCCCCGAGCATAGTACGAAACGTTGTCTAAACATCTTATGGACAATGGCTTTTTGCGTGGCCAAATTGACTCGACCTTATTCATAAAGAAAGCAGGGGGAGAATACCTACTAGTTCAGATATATGTATATGATATTATTTTTGGCTCTACAAATGAAGGGTTATGCAAAGAGTTTGAGAGTGTTATGAAATAGAAGTTTGAAATGTTAGCTTGTAACATTTCTGATTTTCATTATCTGTATTTCAATTCAATGTGATACATTTCAAACCCAATTCTAGTACACTGATTTGTTCTATTCGTACCAACAATAAAATACTATGTTTCAATGCAAATCCGTAAATTTTACACGAGTATATCCTATTAAATCCTACATAAGTTCATATTTATACAAATCGATCAAAACTGAAAATTGCAAGGACTGGTTTTAAAAACTAACAAGAAACCCTAATACGCACGGTTGCGCCTCGTTCTGGCACGGTCGCGCGCCTTGCTTTGGAACGGTCGCGCCCGGTGCCTTGGCACGGTCGCGCCTCTCGTCAGTTGAAACGTAAATGCAGCCTTTAATCGTAAAATCATTTGATTTCGTAACCGTTCCACACGTTTCTACCATTAACAACCCAATTAAGATTTTAATCACTGTATTTACGATGAATTAATCTAATCATGCCAATTAATCTCAAAACAGTCAACTCATTTCACGAGACCATCGATTCCTCCATTTCGATCCTAATTATCTCAAGCAAACAAACGACACACACTACTCGATCCTCTCTAAAGCTCCCGAGAACATTGAGGCAGCCAGAGTTGCAGCAAAGAGCACCGAAAATCAAACCCGTTGTCGCCGGAACTCGTTCTATCCATACGCCATCGATTCATCATCCTTCCGGGTAATTGAAACCTCCTACACCTTCGTTTTAGTCTATAGATCAAAATCCCCAACCTAATTTGGGCTTACAATAGCTAATTTAACACGAACCCGAATCTAGGGTTCATTCTAAAAAGGTTTAATCGAATCCTACTTTGGACATGTTTTAAATACAGTTAATCTATACAAAAAGACTCGCAGTAACCTAATGGGTGAAAGCCCTATGATTTCCAACATTAACATCATAAGATTTAAGCAATTCGTTTTTGTTTTGGAACAGACACGGTCGCGCTAATCTCCTAGCGCGGTCGTGCTTCATGAGACACGGTCGTGTCAATACCAGCACGGTCGTGCCTCACACACTCAGACCTGGTCGTGCCTCTTGGCTAGACTTGGTCGTGCCTCAGAACCCTAGACACGGTTGTGCCTGGCTAAGACACGGTCATGCCTAGTGAGCAGCTTAGTTATGTTTTCTGTTTAATCAACATGGTCGCGCCCTGACTAGCACGGTAGCGCCCATGGTCCTAGCACGATCGTGCCTTGTCCCAAGCACGGTCGTGTGTGTGAGAAAATCTTGGCAAAATACTCAATTTAATATTTTAAAAACAATAAGCATTTAAAATAAATTTTCAAATAAAAATAATTGATTTTATAAAGATTTATATTAACCTTATTTAAAAAGATCAAATTTCTATTCTAAAATAAATAGAAGTTATTTAAACCCACCAAATTAAATTTATACTTATTATTAAACCCTACACCTAGATATTATTTATACTACCCATTTACACATATTTATAAAAATAGATTAACAAAAATTATGTACTAAATTTATATTTAATATAAAACGCTCGATACATTTTTATCACTAAATGACTAAGTACATATTTTTATAAATAAATAAAGTATCAATTATTTATTTAATCTATATTTAAACAAAGATTGTTTATTTAGGTTATAGTTAACAAAACTTAAAGCCTACAAATCCAACTCTTTGAACACACATCCAATTCAACCCTAGACTTAGATATAGACTATTGTGCACACTATTAATTCAATACATATTACACTCTAGGTTAACGTTGTGCATTACAAGGATCTCGTTACTATCTAGTCTCTCGTGTTAGCTACGCCTTTTGAATCAAGTGAGTATTACATAGCCCCTTTTACTCTTTTGCACTTTTTGGGGTGGAACATGAACACTATACAAACTATTGCTTACATTTACACAAATTATACAAATACAAATCCTCTTTACATTCATGTGTGCAATTTGAGCTTTATGTCTGAGTGCTAGTTGTGCTAACTTTTGTGTGCAATTTATGTGCAATCATTAACTATTCAAGCCGACGGTAAAAAATGATAGATCTACTGAGTCTGACAAACCCACCCAGATTGGGGTGATTGTTACCGACAACACAATTTTGCATGCTTGTTACAAAGGTTTGATTGTACTTGGTTACACAATAGCTGCTCTCCATAAATGCCTTATTTTATCATGTTATGTAAGGATTTGTTTATTCATAACCTATATGCTATCTATATATAAACATGTGTATGCTCACCAACTTTTTAGTTGACCTTATTTTATTCATGTTTCAGGTGCTAATGAGTGAGTTTGATCAAGGCATACTACACATAGGCTTTGGACTTAGTTAAATTTAAATAAAGACTATTATGTATTTCGTTTATGTACTTGTTTGAATTTGGTTGTGTTGAATTATTTGAAGTTAAATTTGATGATTAAAATATTGAAATCTAGTCAACCTTATGCTTAGGAACAGTCTACATGTCCCTCCCCGACGTTTCCGCCGTCGATTGGGGTGTGACATAGCTATGGGAGAGTTATCATTTTTCCTAGGACTTCAAGTTAATCAGAAGGAAGATGGTTTCTTTATTTACCAGTCCAAGTATGTCAAAGACAACTTGAGCCGGTTCAAGATGGAGGACTGTACCCCATACGATACTCCAATTCCAGACAATCATAAGTTGAATTCTGACCCGGATGGAAAAGAAGTTGATTGCCAACTCTACCGTGCAATGATTGGATCTCTCATGTACTTAACTGCTTCAAGGCCAGACATAATGTTTGTTGTGTGTATTTGTTCCAGATTCCAAGCAAAACCAAAAGTGTCTCATTTTATTGTAGTAAAGAGAATCTTTCGTTATCTGAAAGGAACACAAAGATTGGGACTATGGTTTCCACATGGTTCTAACTTTGAATTCAATGCATATACTGACTCTAATTTTGGTGGTTGTTGTTTGGACAGGAAATCTATAACAGGTGGTTGAGTGTTCTTAGGTAATCGTCTAGTTTCCTGGCAGTGCAAAAAGCAAACTACGGTCTCCATTTCAACATGTGAAGCATAATACATTGTTGCTGCAAGTTGTTGTTCACAGATCTTGTTGATCCAACAGCAATTAAGAGACTACGGTTTGAATTTTATAGGAACCCCCATGTTTATTGATAATACTGCTACAATGTCTATCACAAATAATCCTGTTAAGCACAGTAAAACAAAGCACATTGAAATTATATATCATTTTATTCGTGATTGTGCAGATAAAAAGTTGATTGAGCTGGTGAAGGTACATACAAATGATAGTTTTGCTGATCTCTTTACCAAGGCATTTGATCGTACCAGGTTTGAATTTCTGATCAAAATGATCAGTATGATTAATCCCGAATAAAAGTTTTCAAAAACAATTTTTCATGAAAGATTTTGTTTTAAATTTCTTTTATTGCTTTATTACCTTTCTGTATTTTAAATTTCAGTCAAAAATTGTTATTTATAAAAATTCAAAACAAAATGGAAAATATAAAATTGACATCATTTGAAGTTAGAGAAGAAATGATAGTACATCAGTGAATATTTCATCACACGTGACCATAGTAGACCTTTGATATGTTGATATATGAGTGCTTAAATTGTATTGATTCGATCTAAATTTTAAAGTCTGCATAAATAAGAAATTATAGTTTTATAAATGCTCTTCTCTTGATAATCTGTTTTAATTTGAATATGAGTTTGAAACTTGAATTGTCAATAGACTAGAAGCGTTTTTGTATCAATAGTAGTGTGAAAATTAAATATGATATGATTACATCTGTGATTTGAATCCATTATATGCATGGGTGTGTGTGTAAAAGATCATTATCAGATAAAGAATATATGGTTTTAAGAATTTCATGAGACCAATATCATATTATGTCTTTAGCACAAACTCTTTCAGTTCACTTCACCGCCTATGCCACGAAAAACATGCAATGTGTTGCTGAACTAAGATATGCTTTCTAACAACATTTGTTGGAACATATATTCACCCTTGGATCATTTAGATACATCATCTATACTGATTCCATTGAAACTTATCCAGATAATAGTTGGATCCTCCTAGCTAAATCTATTGATTCTCATTCTAAAGCCAATTCATTATAATCTTTTGATTCTGAATCATCTTGATTCATATATCCTTTGGGATATGCTATTATATTCTTATGCTAATAGAGATAATTTCATCTTGAAGATTGATCTAATCTTGCAATAAATCATATATGTCTTGAAGATAGTGCAATTTTAAATTTTGTTGGGCATATATGTGGGGTACACGATGTTTTTCATCTAAATAGTACTAACTCATATGAATTTGGTAGAAAAACGCTTGTGGTTTCAAATTTTATAATATTGGCAAGTTAAGAATTCATGATTTGTATTGCAAATTCGGTATGAATAATTGAGCATTTTATGATTTGATCTTATTTACTTTGAAATTTACAGCGTATCATTTCAAGTATTATTCAAATTGATTGAAAAGTTTGAAAAGAAAAAGACAAATTTCTATGCAAGTCATGTATATAGAGGTTTTATAAAGAAAAAAAATTGCAAAAGTTTCATAAGAATGAGTTTGATTGTTGCATATAAATAAGTGAAGTCATTTCACATGAATATCATAATTCAATGTGTATCATAGATTACCCATAGTTTGTGATAGAATGTGTGATGAATTGCTCATATACTGATATGATCTTCTTACTCATGATGTTCAACCAAAAATATGTGTTTCAGTTTGTTCAGATAAAAACAAAAAATATGTGTTTCAGTTTGTTCAGATAAAAACCCAAAATATGTGATTCTATTTGTTCAGATAAAACTCAAAAAGATTTTCTTTCTGTCTTCCATGAAAATTCTATCTTTTATTTTCATTAAAATTATTCGGGATTGGATCGAATACATGCTACATATGGAAGATCACAAGGTTGTGGAATGATAATGGTTGAGGTTTGTTGAAGTTTGAATTTCAAAATGGTTTTAAAGAAAAAGATGAAGCGAACTTATCATGTTCGCCTAGTACTTGTTAAGCGAACTTAACAAGTTCGCCTGAGTAAGCGAACTTAATTGATAGAATAAATATATGTTTTAGGCGAACTTGTTCATTACCCTTAACAATTTTCCTGAGCGAACAACACAACAGTATTGCAAACTTGTTCTTTTTGAATTCTGGTGTGTTTGGTTTGAAAATTTCGTGATTAAATCTTAATCGATTTTGATTTGCGCTACTTTCTAAGGTAATTTCATGGAGTTTCATCCGATAAATCATCTGGAATTTGCTTTTTTAAACATGTGTTTATCGTAACTTGTCAGTAGGACTAGTTTTTGATAGAATAGGGTTTAACAGTGGGTAAAACTTGAAATTAAAGCTTAAAAGTGCTAGGTTGTTGTGAGTCGATGCTTATTGTGTGTTTAATTTGCAAAGAACCATCGTATTGAACAAGTTTGATTTCTGTGAAGGAGTTGTATCAACAGGCGAACTAGTTCAGGCGAACTTACTATGTTCGCCTCTTGCAACACTAAGCGAACTTAGTATGTTCGCCTAAGGGTTCAGTGTTTTTGGACTTGTGATTTTTTGTTGAAATTTTTTTTTGTTTTGTTGTTTTTGTGTTTGGTTTTTTTGTTTGTTTGTTGTTGTGTTTGTGTGTGTATATCATGTGTCTATCCTATGTGTGTTTGTTATCTTACTAATGTTTTATTATATGTCCACTGCATTTACAGATGGATCACCGTGTTGAGTACAAACATAATCAAGTGGCATTGTTAGATCCGCATATGTCCGATGCAGCAAATAATCAAGTAATCATTAATTTCCTGAATCGTTCAAGATTACATGTGGCCTTATCAGGAGATCCGTATATAAGTTTGCCATATATTCAACAGTTCTGGGATACAGTACATCAAGACACTGATGTTGAACCTCATGTGCTTCGAGCAACAGTTAATAATACAGAGGTGGCAATATCAGTTGATACTATTCATGTAGCTTTAGCATTAGGAGGTGCAAATGATGACCCTATATCTTATCTTGGAACACTGATCATGGGTTGTTTTCAGAGGATGGGATACAGAGGAAAACCTAATGACACTCAAGCCAGAAAAGGTGGTTTGGTTGGTGAATGGAGGTACTTTATGCACGTCATCATCGAGTGCTTATCTCCATGAAAGGTTGCAGATGGACTGAAGAGTGCACTATAGGCTGCAATGGTTGCATTGACCCTAAACAAACGATTCAACTTTGCTTTGTATATATACCGTGAGTTGGTTATGCAAATCAATCCTCCTGAAGGTCAAGGGTTTCTCATGTACCCTAGGTTCTTACAAATGATTTTGAACCATCTTCTTCTGAATATACCACAGCATCCATAACTTTTGACCTTGACTCCAATGACCAAAAGGATCTTTACTGGTTGTACAAAGGTTAAACAACAGAACATAGCTTTGATTCCAGTTTCGACTCCTCTGTTCGGTCACATAATCAATCCTGATTATGTTGAGCCTCCTAATGATAATTGGTTTCATCCTGAGGAGTTAGTTCAATAACAGGATCAGGATCAAGCTCCACAACAACAACAACAACAACCACAAGCTCAAGCACAAGTACAAGTTCATCTTTAGCAAGAACATGTTCAAATTCCAGTTGATATTCCTTTTAATGAACCAGTTCAAGTTGAAGCTGTTGCAAATGACGATGAACAAGACTTCGGTCTTAATATGGATGATTTTAATGATGAAGCTATGAACTCACCCATTCATGAAGTTGAAGGGAATGTGGTGGATTCAAGTTCTAGTGATACAATCCTTCCTGATTCTGAAGCTACTGACTCAGATTCGTCTAGAGATTTTAGCTCAGATCACTATGAGTGGCTGGCTAATTTGCCATTGGCAAATGCAAGGAAACTTGTTAAATCTAAAGCTAGGGAGCCGAGGCGTAAGTCTGTTCGGGATCCTCCTTCCGGTTCAGTACATGGAAAAAGAACATTAATTGATGAGAGTTCTGACTCTGATAGGGAGTTTATTCTAGTTCCTAAAGCACAGAAGCTCATGCCTGCTTCAATTGTTGCTGCTCACTCGTCTCAAGTTGTAGAGGATGCTACTTTTGTGGAATCCTTACTTCTTTACACCACCTTCATCAAGACGTCCTTCTCCTGTGATTACTTCTACTCCTAAAGTTACTCAATCATCTGATGCTGGTACTTCACAAACATCTGATTCTGAAAGGATTACTTATCATGAATCACAGGTGATTGCATTGCAAAATCAGGTAGATGTTCTAGTGAATACTGATGCTCAGCGACAGTTGGTCCTTCTGACTCAAGAACAACAGATTGCTGAAATGAAGTTAATGGTTTCCAAACTTGTTGAGCGTCTTGACACTCAGGGGGAGTAAAGGATCCATGATACTTGTCATGCTGAGTCAATACAAAGAAAGTATGGTGATGATAATGATCCTAGTGGCAATATTGAGGGTGATCGTCAATACGCTGGCGTGAATCCAATATAAAGAGTTCAGGGGGAGTCATCTACATCAGGTAATATTGAAGAAACCAAGAATGTGACACCCGACATTTCAGGTCAATATCCGTACATACTATAAACAAGTTTACGTTTTAATTGTTTTTGTGATTTATTTAATTTCACAAACAAGGACATTAAGGTCTAACAAAAACCGAACATTGTCTCATTTCATATTTTGGTAATTCTAGGAGTTACCGGTTCACGTGTCATATAAACCGACTAAATACGAACGTTAGTGGTTAAATTAAATAACCAGAAAAATATATATACATATATATTACATAAACTTTACATTGGTCAATAACTTATTTTTAGACTAAAACATACGGTATATGTAAAACTAAAATAACGAACCCTTTCGAAGACGTTACCACGTATCGTCACCTTTAGGTACTCATACCTACAAATAATCACCTCAACGGATTATACAATCCAAGATTTCAATATTTTTCTTTTAACGAGCCATAAACTTACAAAATTTATAATACCGTGAGAAAACTAAACCGAATTAAATTACCATTTAAAAACTCTAAACAATATTAAATTACACTTAAATCAAATGGTTTGATTTATTTAACCCAAACCCCAACCCAAATATTTTAATTGACCGAGACAATGGGTCTTTCCCCCCCCCCCCCCCTCCCTCAATTACTTGACTTTCTCGACCAAACTTCAGAGAATGACCATACCTCATGCCTTCGAAATTCAAGTAAAACCATACCACCTCAATCATTTTTATCACAATTCCTTTTTACCTCTCATTTTCATACGGCAATTTTCCCAATTCTCTTAAATTCGAAGTCAAGTTTTAAGGCAAAATCCACCATAATTCGGTGTTTTAAGAAGAATTTCAAGTGTTTCTAAAGAGAGTTTAGCAAAAGATTCAAGAACACTTCTCTGTTTCTCTCAAAATCGTCATCACCGTTTGGAGGTAAAAACTCAATACTATCTACATTATTTTCTTTAAACCGTAGCTAAACATACAACTTATTTGAACGCAAGAAAGATAACAAGAAAAGTGTGTCGAATTCAAGATTTAAAACCTAAAAATATGCAGGACTGATTCTGTCAAACAAAAGTACAGTAATCGAAACTATAGTTTCGATACCAGTTTACTCAATCGAAACTGGGAGTTTTGATACTTGTTTACTCAATCGAAACTGGGAGTTTCGATACTAGTTGTTCAATCGAAACTAGGTAGTTTCGATACATATTGCTTAATCAAAACTAGGTAGTTTCGATACCCTTCTTGCCAATCGAAACTAGGTAGTTTCGATATCAGTTTTTGCTCAATCGAAACTAGGAAGTTTCGATATCTAATCTGCACAATCGAAACTAGGAAGTTTCGACAACTGTCATGTTCAATCGAAACTAGGTAGTTTCGATACCGGTGTCAGTCCCCTTTTGGGCAGTAACTAAGATCTGTTTTATAATGAAACAAGTGTTGAACAACTAAGAGGATATTTTAAACAAAAGCAACCAGATTTACAAAGTCGGTGAACAATTTGCAATATGAGACGTTCGGTCTTAACACAATTTACCCTTTGGTATCTAGGGTACAAATAGTCAAGTTGACTAGGACAAATATCGTTACAAGCATACACAAACTCAAGGTGAGTTTCACGGCCCCTTTTTACTGTTTTCAATATTTGGGGGAAAACATACTTACAACTATTTTTATGCGATAACAAGAGAATAAGACTCAACTTTTATGTTTACATGAGTTAAACGATTTGAGGCCGCTAAAGTCCCCTGGAACAATTTAGTAACCATTAACTGTAGCCTAGGGTCGTATGAATAGTACTATGGAGAGTGACATCTCCCGGTCATGGTTAGTCGCGCTAACCACAATCTGGAGGATTTATGGCCGCATAGAACCGGATAACGAAATTAGGGGCGTGTACAATTGTCATGGTTTGGTTACGGCTCATGTAGGAACATATTATTTGTATTCCTAGCTAGTTTACAAATGGGTCAACAATTCTTATTCTGCTTATCACATACAACTGGAACTATTTACGAACAATTGAATTTTACAAAGATATATTTGAATTAAACATGTGAACTCACCAACCTCGTGTTGACAATTTTAAGTATGTTTTTCAGGAAATTGACGTGATCGCAAGGTTAGCAATGTAGATTACATGCATGCACAATGGATATAACTTTGGGGGGATTTCTCTTGTATAACTCATTGTAATAGAGTCATATTTGCGAAATCTTCACTTTTTTTGTAAACTCCATTTACATTTTTGAAATGTAAAACTTTAAACTTGTTTATGTATCCATTTATCATGTATGTGTTTGCGGTAATCATATGCTTTGGAAATCATGAACGTCGCACCTCGCGTTTCTGCCTTGGCGGGGTGTGACAGATTGGTATCAGAGCCATTGATTATAGCGAACTAGGAGTCTAAAATGGAACCTAGTCTATAATTTAAATGACTCACAAAATATTTTCATTGCATAAGCATTGCATAACCAGTCATCGTGTCATGTGGATATTGTAGTCACAAGCATGTCGTCACATTCACACTCTGACCCCGTCTCTGACCCTAAAGCAAACGAGGAACTTTCCGCCTCACGTCCCAAAAATCGAGTACAAGTTCACAGCTCCACACCACCCAATGTTGCTCTGGGAGAACCGCCTATAATCTACCGAAAGAAAAGCGGAGGACCAATTAAAGTACAAAGTGCTAGGAAGAAGGTTCGACTTCCGCGCAAGAGAAACCTGGCAGCCCGTGACCCGAAAGACTTAGAGACCGATGAGGAACCACCTAGGCAACGACCCTGTTACCACCCTACTGTGGGGACTATCCATTGGATGCCACGTACTCTGGCACGATGGAGGGAAATGGAGAGCATTCCCTCTACTTTTGAGCTTGGAGAGTCCTCCAACTCCCCAACACCCCTACCCCACACTGGGGAAGCCATGGAGCTCACAGTGCCTACATTAGTAGCACGCGTTCATACGCATGAGGAGCGTCTTGATGATCTCCGAGATGATATTCGGGCACATGGGGATGTAGCCACGCGCTTACGTCAAGGGCTCGGATCTCGAGTACAGACTCTGGAAGACAGCACTCGAGACATACAGGGTGCCACTGACTAGCTCGAGTTGAGAGCTGACATGGACTGACAGTTCACTGTTACGGTCCGAGACATGGTGGAGGCGCTGGAAGAAAGGAATTTGGCTGCAGAATTTGTGGCGAGAGCTAGCTTTGTCATGGCGGGACTTGCCATGATGATTGGGTTATACTCCCACTTCTTCTTTTAAACCTAGTACAGGCGGGTTGTGCCCGTAGTACATTATGTAGTTTAAAACTTTGGTACTGATGTGGTCATGTGAACCCATCCCTTTTGTATCCTTGTCTTTTGGAACAATGTACTATGTATGTTTTAACTATGTATGTAATGGTTTATGTTGTAATGATGGTTGTTTACGTTGATGTTGTTGTATCCTTATGTCATGATCTATCATTATTTTTATATAATGTTGTTTCTTTTTAATTGATATGTTAGAAAGAACGTCATGGCACCTAAGCGTAGGAAAACCCGTAACACTACTGGTGACAACAACGAGGCGATTTCCCCAAACGTGGAACAACTCATAGCACAACGAGTAGCTGCTTCCATGGAGCAGTATGAGGCAAATCGAAATAGTGGAGGAGGAAACGGCAGCGGTACCGGCGGAGGAGGTGCAGGAGGTAGCGGTACAGCCGGAGGTTCCGAAGGTTCCGGAGGTAATAGTATAAATAAGCCATAACACATGGTTATGATCCGAATTAATGATGTTATGACTTGTAATTCTACAGATGCTCCAAATAGGAAGTGCACCTACAAGGCCTTTCTATCTTGCAAACCCCGCAACGTCAATGGCACCGAGGGTGCAGTAGGTCTAATGAGGTGGATAGAGAAGATGGAATCGGTAATCGATATTAGTGAATGCACCGCTGACTGCATGGTGAAGTATTCTACATGCTCACTCACTGATAAAGCTTTAACCTGGTGGAATTCACAAGTAAAGACTTTGGGAAGGCAAACAGCATATGAGTTGTCATGGGAAGACCTAAAAGCCATGATGATCGAAGAGTACTGTCCTCGAAATGAGTTGCAAAAGATCGAATCTGAAATGTGGAATTTACAAATGATACGAGATGATGTTGCTGGCTACACTGACCGATTCAATGAGTTAGCAATCTTGGTTCCTCACATGGTTACCCCATAATACAAGAAGGTTGAAAGATATTTGTGTGGTCTCGCACCTCAAATCCGAAGCCTAGTGACTTCATCGAACCCCATGGATGCCAAGAGCGCTATAACTCTAGCATTCAAGCTAAGGGATAATGCTGTGCGTGATGGTTTGTTTGAGAAGAAGGAGACCGAGGAAGGAAGGTCTGGGGAAAAGAGGAAATGGTTTGGAAAACCCAGTAATCAAAACAAGAATCAAGCTTACAAGAGACCCGAAACTATGAAAGCCTATGCTGCCAACATTGAAGGACAAAATGGATATCTTGGAACACTACCGAAGTGTGACAAGTGTGGATATCATCATAGTGGAAAGTGTACTCAATGTGGAAAGTGTAAAAAGTATGGGCATCTAGCCCATAACTGTTGGAGCAATGCGAAATAAGAACAATCAGGTAGCCGGAAAGGTCAAACCAGGAACAGGAAGGATGAATCAGGGATGCTTTGATTGTGGAGATCCAAAGCACTTTAGAAAAGACTGTCCAAAGCTGAAGAACCGAAACGACAATCAGGCCCGTGGAAGAGCATTTGTGATGGGGGCTGGTGACGCGCGACAAGATCCGAACATTGTCACTGGTACGTTCCCGATAAATAATCACTATGCCTCTATACTTTTCGATACGGGTGCTGATATGAGTTTTGTGTCAAATGACTTTAAGTCCCTACTTGGTATTAAGCCCAGCAAACTAGACCAAAATTATACAATTGAATTAGCAAACGGGAAATTAATTAAAACCAAAGAAGTCATTCAGAATTGTACTCTATGTTTAAAAGACCACACATTTAGTATAGACCTGTTACCTGTTGACTTGGGAAGTTTTGACGTTGTTATTGGTATGGATTGGTTGTCGAAGAATCACGCCGAGATTGTTTGTTTTGAGAAGATTGTCCAAATTCCACTCCCGAACGGAGAAGTTCTTTCGGTTCAAGGTGAGAAGAGTGGAGTAACATTAAGGGTAATAAACTTTATGAAAGCTCGTAAGTACCTACGTAAAGGCTATTGCGTATTCCTGGCTCACGTCGTCGAGAAGAAACCCGAGGAACGTCGACTTGAGGATATACCAATCGTTAAGGATTACCCCGAAGTTTTTCCTGAAGACTTACCTGGGTTACCACCACCGAGGCAAGTCAAATTCCGAATCGACTTAGTACCAGGAGTCGCACCGGTTGCGCGATCACCGTATCGATTAGCACCTTCTGAAATGCAGGAATTATCAAATCAACTCCAGGAGTTACTTGATAAAGGTTTCATAAGACCGAGTTTCTCACCTTGGGGAGCTCCGGTCCTATTCGTAAAGAAAAAGGATGGAACCTTTAGGATGTGTAAGGATTACCGAGAATTAAACAAGCTTACAATCAAAAACCGATACCCACTTCCTCGAATAGACGATTTGTTCGATCAACTACAAGGTTCTAGCTTCTACTCTAAGATCGATCTACGTTCGGGGTATCATCAACTAAGAATCTAAGAAGAAGATGTACCAAAGACGGCATTTAGGACTAGATATGGCCACTACGAATTCCTAGTTATGCCGTTTGGTTTGACGAGCGCACCAGCTGTTTTTATGGATCTCATGAACCGAGTGTGCAAGCCATACTTGGATAAATTTGTGATAGTATTTATTGATGATATATTAATATATTCACGAACCAAGGAGGATCATGAACATCATCTGAAAATAATCTTAGAACTACTCAGGAACAAGAAACTTTACTCTAAATTCTCTAAGTGTGAGTTTTAGATCCGAGAAGTGCATTTTCTTGGACATGTCATCAACAAGGAAGGAATTCACGTTGATCCATCTAAAATAGAAGCGATCAAAAACTGGGAAGCACCAAAGACTCCGACAGAAGTACGTCAATTATTGGGCTTGGCAAGCTACTACAGACGATTCGTTGAGAATTTTTCAAAAATAGCCCTGCCCTTAACCACATTAACCCAGAAAGAAAAGAAGTATGATTGGAGTGACAAGCAAGAGTCAGCTTTTCAATTACTAAAGCAGAAGCTGTGTAGTGCACCGATCTTATCTCTTCCGGAGGGAATCGATAATTTTGTCGTATACTGCGATGCATCACACCAAGGACTTGGTTGTGTGTTAATTCAAAGAGACAAAGTCATCGCATATGCCTCACGACAACTAAAAGTGCACGAAAAGAATTATACGACCCACGACTTGGAGTTGGGTGAAGTTGTGTTTGCACTCAAGATTTGGAGACATTATCTTTACGGTACAAGATGCACTATCTTTACTGATCACAAGAGTCTTCAACATATCTTCGATCAAAAGGAACTTAACATGAGACAACGTCGTTGGGTAGAACTACTAAACGACTATGATTGTGATATCAAGTACCATCCTGGAAAAGCCAATGTCGTAGCAGACGCCTTAAGTCGCAAAGAACGAGTTAAAACTCTTTGTGTTCGTGCCCTCGGATTAACAATTCATACGAGTCTTACTACTCAAATCCGAATAGCACAACAAGAGGCACTTAAAGAAAAGAACATCCAAAACGAAGCACTACGTGGAATGATCAAACAATTGGAGACTAAGTCAGATAACACTTTATACTTCATGAACAGAATTTGGGTGCCATGTTTTGGTAACTTACGGGAGTTGGTTATGGACGAAGACCACAAGTCCAGATACTCCATTCACCCAGGTTCAGATAAGATGTATAAGGACCTAAAAGAATTATATTGGTGGCCCAATATGAAGGGAGATATTGCCACGTACGTCAGCAAATGCTTAACGTGTTCAAAAGTAAAAGCCGAACATCAGAAACCGTCTGGCTTATTACAACAACCTGAAATTCCCCAATGGAAATGGGAACATATTTCCATGGATTTCATCACGAAATTACCCAAGACGTCCAGTGGTTATGATACCATATGGGTAATTTTCGACCGTTTAACGAAATCAGCTCATTTTCTACCTATCAAAGAGACGGATAAAACTGAGAAACTTGCAAAGCTTTATATAAAGGAAATTGTGGCTAGGCATGGAGTGCCAATTTCTATTATCTCTGATAGAGACAACAGATTCGTGTCTAGAATCTGGAAATCATTACAAGAAGCCATGGGCACACGTCTTGACATGAGCACGGCATATCACCCACAAACGGATGGTCAAAGCGAAAGGACCATTCAAACTTTTGAGGATATGCTCCGTGCGTGTGTAATTGATTTCGGAGGAAATCGGGATACTCATTTACCGTTGGCAGAGTTTTCCTATAATAACAGCTACCATACGAGCATTAAAGCAGCTCCGTTTGAAGCTTTATATGGGCGTAAATGCCGCTCACCATTATGTTGGGCGGAAGTTGGTGAAAAACATTTGACAGGTCCTGAGATTGTCCAGGAAACCACTGATAAGATCTTCAAAATTAAGGACCGTCTAAAAGCGGCCCGAGACAGACAGAAGAGCTATGCTGATAACAGACGAAAACCATTAGAATTTCAAATTGGTGACCGAGTAATGTTAAAAGTCTCACCATGGAAAGGCGTTGCAAGGTTTGGTAACCGTGGTAAACTCAACCCTAGATACGTTGGACCGTTTGAAATACTGGCTAGGGTTGGCCCTGTAGCCTACAAGCTCAAGCTACCGCAAGAACTAAGCAACGTACATGATACATTTCATGTGTCGAATCTCAAAAAGTGTTTGTCCAACGAGACTTTGATCATACCGCCTAATGAAATTCACATTGATGATAAACTTCATTTCATCGAGGAACCGATTGAGATTTCAGATTGGAAAGTTCAAAGGTTGAGACGTAGTCGAATCAAACTGGTTAAAGTACGTTGGAACTCAAAACGTGGTCCTGAGTATACATGGGAACGAGAGGATCAAGTGAAAACCAAATACCCATCCTTGTTTAAGGATACACCAGTTCAAGAAGACACAAATTGAATTTCGGGACGAAATTCTTTTAACATGGGGAGAATGTGACACCCGACATTTCAGGTCAATATCCGTACATACTATAAACAAGTTTACATTTTAATTGTTTTTGTGATTTATTTAATTTCACAAACAAGGACATTAAGGTCTAACAAAAATCGAACATTGTCTCATTTCATATTTTGGTAATTCTAGGAGTTACCGGTTCACGTGTCATATAAACCGACTAAATACGAACGTTAGTGGTTAAATTAAATAACCAGAAAAATATATATACATATATATTACATAAACTTTACATTGGTCAATAACTTATTTTTAGACTAAAACATACGGTATACGTAAAAGTAAAATAACGAACCCTTTCGAAGACGTTACCACGTATCATCACCTTTAGGTACTCATACCTACAAATAATCACCTCAACGGATTATACAATCCAAGATTTCAATATTTTTCTTTTAACGAGCCATAAACTTACAAAATTTATAATACCGTGAGAAAACTAAACCGAATTAAATTACCATTTAAAAACTCTAAACAATATTAAATTACACTTAAATCAAATGGTTTGATTTATTTAACCCAAACCCCAACCCAAATATTTTAATCGACCGAGACAATGGGTCTTCCCCCCCCCCCCCCTCAATTCCTTGACTTTCTCGACCAAACTTCAGAGAATGACCATACCTCATGCCTTCGAAATTCAAGTAAAACCATACCACCTCAATCATTTTTATCACAATTCCTTTTTACCTCTCATTTTCATACGACAATTTTCCCAATTCTCTTAAATTCGAAGTCAAGTTTTAAGGCAAAATCCACCATAATTCGGTGTTTTAAGAAGAATTTCAAGTGTTTGTAAAGAGAGTTTAGCAAAAGATTCAAGAACACTTCTCTGTTTCTCTCAAAATCGTCATCACCGTTTGGAGGTAAAAACTCAATACTATCTACATTATTTTCTTTAAACCGTAGCTAAACATACAACTTATTTGAACGCAAGAAAGATAACAAGAAAAGTGTGTGGAATTCAAGATTTAAAACCTAAAAATATGCAGGACTGATTCTGTCAAACAGAAGTCCAGTAATCGAAACTATAGTTTCGATACCAGTTTACTCAATCGAAACTGGGAGTTTTGACACCTGTTTACTCAATCGAAACTGGGAGTTTCGATACTAGTTGTTCAATCGAAACTAGGTAGTTTCGATACATATTGCTCAATCGAAACTAGGTAGTTTCGATATCCTTCTTGCCAATCGAAACTAGGTAGTTTCGATATCAGTTTTTGCTCAATCGAAACTAGGAAGTTTCGATATCTAATCTGCACAATCGAAACTAGGAAGTTTCGACAACTGTCATGTTCAATCGAAACTAGGTAGTTTCGATACCGGTGTCAGTCCCCTTTTGGGCAGTAACTAAGATCTATTTTATAACGAAACAAGTGTTGAACAACTAAGAGGATATTTTAAACAAAAGCAACCAGATTTACAAAGTCGGTGAACAATTTGCAATATGAGACGTTCGGTCTTAACACAATTTACCCTTTGGTATCTAGGGTACAAATAGTCAAGTTGACTAGGACAAATATCGTTACAAGCATACACAAACTCAAGGTGAATTTCACGGCCCCTTTTTACTGTTTTCAATATTTGGGGGAAAAACATACTTACAACTATTTTTATGCGATAACAAGAGAATAAGACTCAACTTTTATGTTTACATGAGTTAAACGATTTGAGGCCGCTAAAGTCCCCTGGAACAATTTAGTAACCATTAACTGTAGCCTAGGGTCGTATGAATAGTACTATGGAGAGTGACGTCTCCCGGTCATGGTTAGTCGCGCTAACCACAATCTGGAGGATTTATGGCCGCATAGAACCGGATAACGAAATTAGGGGCGTGTACAATTGTCATGGTTTGGTTACGGCTCATGTAGGAACATATTATTTGTATTCCTAGCTAGTTTACAAATGGGTCAACAATTCTTATTCTGCTTATCACATACAACTGGAACTATTTACGAACAATTGAATTTTACAAAGATCTATTTGAATTAAACCTGTGAACTCACCAACCTCGTGTTGACAATTTTAAGTATGTTTTTCAGGAAATTGACGTGATCGCAAGGTTAGCAATGTAGACTACATGCATGCACAATGGATACAACTTTTGGGGGATTTCTCTTGTATAACTCATTGTAATAGAGTCATATTTGTGAAATCTTCACTTTTTTTGTAAACTCCATTTACATTTTTGAAATGTAAAACTTTAAACTTGTTTATGTATCCATTTATCATGTATGTGTTTGCGGTAATCATATGCTTTGGAAATCATGAACGTCGCGCCTCGCGTTTCTGCCTTGGCGGGGTGTGACAAAGAAAGATTCTGGTGTTAATGAAGAGATTCTGTTACTGGAATTCTTTCAAACTGATTTTGATGTTGAAGAAGATGATGCTGAGATGTTAGAGTGTTTGGATGATATTGATGAACTGTCTAATGATGTTGAAGATGATATGATTGATAATGAAGTTGAAGAAGGAGAAATTATGGATATTGAAATAGAGAAAAGTAAAGTTGGAGTTACTTATGAAGGTTGTGACGGTCTGAATGTGCCTTATAACTTCATCCAGGATGATGTTATTTCTAAATTTTCAAATGAAGGAGTGACAGATTCTATGGACTCTGTTGAAGATGTTACAAAGCCTGATGATACAGCTCAATCCAAAATGGATACTGAAGCTGATACTACTCGTTCTGTGTCTCCTAAGACTACTGAAGAACCTGTGATGTACAGAAATACATGTATGACTAGAGAACATTAGAAGGAAGTAGTTAACAGCTGGAAGAAAGTGTTACCTAAGTCTCCTATACAACCAGCTCAAAAGGAAAGATATGTAAATAAAGAGCGTTGTGTTGGAAGAATCATTAGTTAGTTCTATGACGAAGAAATTAAATTGTTTTCTCTCAAGAGATCTGATGGTGTTCAGTACTTAAAGCCAAGGATCAAGTATTTCAATAACTTGCCGAGGTGTGAAATGAATGGTCTTGCTACTAAACCATTGATAAAAAGATCAAAGTTTGGGCTAGCTGATGTTATAGCTAAAGTAATTAGTAAAGAAGGTGACTCAGGAGAGTATGAGAAGTTGAAACCACAGAAGGGAAAGAGAGTGCAGTTTGTTGATCAGAATACTGATGTAGTTACTTGGAAATATAAATTCAAGCCGGTAAGAGCTGTGAAAAAGATTCCAATGAAGAAAATACCATAAGATTTTCTAGGAAATATGAAATGGTGGTATGAGGATGTAAATACTGGTGAAGCCATAGTGGAAGATAAAGATAATAAGATCATTGTGAGATTCTATGATGCAATGAATCTTATTAATTTTTCTAAGAAAGATCAAAGAACTCTAAGGAAAAATGAGATCATGTTTACTGATGAATGGAGAGAACAAGGATTGCAGTATAAACGGCTGTTGGAGATATGTAACAGATATGGAGTGCATGCAGGCAGCAAACTACCAGAAAATTGGAAGATCATCATAGAGATTGAAGACAGAAGATCAAGCTATTGTCAAGGGGGAGTCTGTTAGGACATAGATGTATGACAAAAGCTTGTAATAGTTCAGATCTTATTGTCTTTATGTTTTGTTAATGTTTGTCTAAGTTTTGTATAAGTTCTGCTAGAGGCGAACTTAGCAAGTTCGCCTAGTCTCATTAGAGGCGAACTTATTACGTTCGCCTTTAGTATATACTTTGTCTATAAATAGGAGTTTGCAGTTTCAGTTTAAGGCTAAGTCTTTGAACGCTCTGTTTCTGTAAACTCTATGATTTTGTGGAATACAACGAGAAGATTATTTACTTATTGATTGTTATCATTTCTACTGTCATCTATTGTATACATACGTTGATACAGTTGGATTCCGCACTCTGTGTCTTCTATACGTCACGTTACGAGATCGATCGGTAGTGGAGTCAAGTGGACCTACATTTACAGCAATCAAGACCAATGGTTTGAAGTCTTCAGGGGAAGGGCAGAAGTAAAAAGGTCAATCTATACATCTGTTGATGAGGTGATGCAACTTCCAGATTCTGATCTCCAGAGAATGATGGAGCTGGGTGAAGCTCATGAGCCTGAGAATGAAGGTGGGAGGCATGTGTTGCTAGTGATCAAACATCACATCAATCCTAGCAAAGATGTAATTATTGATTCTAAACCTCTCCAATCACACTTTCCATTCATCAGTTAGTCCTATAATGCTGTTTAGGATTTGATAGATGTCAGAGGACAGAAGATGAGATGTTCAAGCAAGGCCATCTTCAGTATGCCAAGCAAGGACATCAAGTCTCTATCTGAACTTCCTCTTGACAATCCAAGCAAGGACCCAAGAGGCTATGAGACAACTAGGATAGTTGCTCACATGCATAAGCTTCAGCAACAACAGCAATAAGAGAGTTTTGGTAGCATCAGTTTAGGGGGAGTTTGTAGAGATAAAGATTGATGGCTACAAAATTCTCTAAGTATAATTGTTACGGACTCCACATTTTGCTGCTAACCTACAAGTTGCTGGGGATAAGGCCAATTGCTGTGGATAGTATGTTCTCCTGCTGATGAACAACTATGATGCGGATAGCCTTATCTGTTGAAGTTCAGAGTTGTTGCTGATAGGCTTCTCAGCAGCATCAAACACTTGTTGCTGCTGATAGGCAAATCATCAGCAGTTTTGACTTTACTACTGACACCTCCACTACAACACTGACACATGTTATTGGTGAAGATGATTAAAGACAAAGCTACTAATTCTGAAGTCTCCTGCAAAGATTCCTAAGAAGACTTTTGACCTAAACAGAACTGTTTGCAGCAGCTTGTCTTTTAGTTGTCTACCAATAGTAGTGTAACTTGTAACTGTCAAAGATCAATGGCTTGTTTTTATCTGATCCTTAGAATCAAGGGTCTGTCTTGATTCTAAGTTCCTTTATATGTATTGTATCTTCATTTTATACATGTGTGCTTTCTTAGAGTTTTCTCTGTAATCTTGTAAACATTGAAGATTAATACAATTTGCATTTATCAGTATTAGCTTTGTTTGCTTGTTTACATTGCATACTTGTGATTGTTTCCGACAATCTCAACTAGAATAGATCCATCTTGTAATCACCGATCCTACAAATATAAAGTTCAAAGGAACGATGACTTTTAGGAGGAAACTGTTGTAACGTAAATTATTTTTAATACACGTACGGGACTTAATGTTCCCGAATAAATTACTATAGAACTCACTTAGCGTAGCTAACATTTAGCATGTATTTCAGGTAAATAGAAGGTATGAGCTGGCGGCTTCTGGATGGCGTTTGGTTACCGTGACCTTCGTGATGAAATTTGTTTTCCGTTATGACGTTTAATTGTTTAGACATTAATACTTGTTTGAATTATGTTTGATATTTGGGTCGTTGATCACTTGTGAGTGTTTGAATTCCGCTACATTAAATTTGGGTTTACTTGATGTCATTTACTACTGTGCTTATGTCGTTGCCAACATGTCGGGTTCCCGGGTTTATGGCCTTACAAAATTCATATATAATATGTAGGTCCCTCTGGGTGGGTGTTTCGGATCGATATCGTGTGAGAACGTATCCTTGTAAGCAGGTGTGAAATGCCTGTTACTAGGTGGAACAATGTAAGAATGAATGTATAAGAATCAAAACGAGATGATACTAATAAATATACGGTCTATTGATTTCATAGTGTTTCAAACAAGTATAGAAACAAATTGAATGACTCCTGGATAGATATAATAATGATATGTGCGTACTTGTGTGTGTAATTTCATCTGTCTTTAAAATGAAACAACTCTATGCTATTTATAGACCTGGGCCATGCACACTTAGCAAGTACGCATGACTAACCTTCATGCGTATTTGCTAAGTACGCATGACAATTGTACTTGACAAATACGCAGGAGCTCATCATTGCGTATTTGTTTAGTACAAATATCAAAACCATACAAGTTCAGATATAAACAAGACATATTACAACTCGATAAACAAAATACAAATAGTACTAAATACATACAAAACTGAAATAAATAATAACAAAAGTTGTAGCTCAATCCAGAGTGCATGTCTTGAAAACATGCATCAACATACTCCCCCTTGACAACATCTCTAGATATCTTCAGTCTTTATGAGCTTCCTGCTTGACTACCACCACTAATCTTGGACTTGTATCCATGACATAATTTCACTAACCTGTCGTATTTAGTGGTAAGCAGTTTCGTCCACTCGTCAGTATGCAAACAGTTCTTGTTGATGAGAACCTCGAAGTCCTTGACAGAAAAGTTGATGAACACAATCTCATCAAATACCCTAATGATCTCCTTCAAGCTCTCTTTCTCAATCATGACAGCTTCTCCGGTTAGTGGATCTATGTACCAGTAACACATGTTTCCCAGGATATCTTGAGGTATTCTCCTCAAGGGTATTCGAGTTTCACATAGAACTGGTTCATAAATGTGTCTTTTGAAGAACTTGCGTGTCAACGGATGTATCATTGTTTTGTCCTTGACACGCCTCGGAACTTGAGGTCAAAAGATCTCAAACTTACCCGATCTGCCTTCTCGCTGCAGCACTCCCCACAAACCTCTAGCAATTCTGTTTGATGTTTCACTACATAACTCACGGTGTGCAAGGTTAACTAAGTCGTATTTGGGTAAGGAATTAAATGCTCCTGTTGTTGGCTTCAGGTATTGAACTCCCCCCTGATCTTTTGATAGCAAATAATCCTTTATCGTCTTCGAAATGTACCGACAAAATCATCCCAGTAGCCCCATGTTGGTCTGTGTACTAAGGTTTGTACCAAGGCGCTTTAGCTTCCTTGATCAACCATTCCTGAGGAATCTTCCTCGAGGAAGTACCACTGGTGCCAGCTTCTCTGTTGGGTTCAGGAACTTTAGCTAAAGTTTCATTGACATAATCAACTTGAATGGTCGGTTCAGTTTGTTCCCTAATAGCTTGGGCCTCAAAAATTTCACCATCCTCCAACTCATAGATACCCTCTCCATCTCCTTTAGGGAATTCCACAATAACATCATTCTCGTGTTTGTCCTAATCATCGCCGCTATCTATTTCTCCTTCTTCAATCTCTGCTAGAGCCCCTATCATGATTTCATCATTTAGGTTGGGACTTGTAGCCAAATCTTCTAACACCTCAGTAGTTTTTGTTCCCTTATCAGCACCAACTCTCTGTTGTTGTTACTAGGTGGACTCCCCCTGAGCCATAGGTGTGGCCTGTGTTGGCAAGACAGCTTGGGTCTCACCACCACCAGCACCTGAAGGACCAACAATTGGATCATCGTCCTGGTCTTTATCTTTTGAAAGGTCGACATGGTGGCAAGTTTCTTCTTGAACTTTGTTGCTTGTCTCCCCCTGAGACTCAAGCTGCCTTGTCAATTTAGCTACCAAGTCTACCATCACCTGGTGTTCTCCACTTTGTATCAATATTTGGTTCTCCATGGCTGTACGGGCGGTGAAGAAGGACTCATTGAGATTGAATTGCACCCTTTGAAGCTCAAAGAATGATTTCATTTGTTCCTCCATGGCCGGCCACTGATGTGTTAATCTCGTGTTAGACTCAACAAGCAGATTAATCTACGTTTGTTGTGTCGCAACCTGTGTCTCCAAGGATGCAATCCTTTAATCCCTAGGATCAACTAACCTGGCTGTAGAGGGTTCATCAGTTTCATGAATAGTATCGGCAAACAGTTCTGACAGGTCAAAGTGATGTCCCATGTCTCCAAACTCAATTGAGTGTGTCATTGGTGGCCAAGTACCAGCAGTGACAGTGAATGGTAAGGTTATCGTTTGGAGAATTGTGGGTGCTATGTTGTTGAAACAAGGACTGACTCAGTCCAAATGGAAGGTATTTTTGAAGTTGGGAGTTGAATTATTGTAGCCGAAAGGGTGACGACTACAAGAATAGATTCTTCACTTGTTGGAACAACAACTGGTGTTATCGTTCTACTTCTTCGTCGGCTGTACAACTGTGTTTGTTGAGTGGGAGCTTGTGTTTCTTGATCGGTAGCTTGCTATGCCCGTACCTTCGCGTTTATTGCATCAATTACTTCCTGCCATGGGCGATCATGTTTGGTCTTCTTTCTTCGTTCAGTCACTTGAGGTGCCTCTGTGTCTGAACTTTCAAGTTGAAAGTCCGAGTCTGAACTCTCTCTTCGTTTTTGCCTAGATGGTGACTCAGGAAGTGATTCCTGAATATGCTTTCTTGGATGCCGCTAGTCTGGTGTGGGTTCAGAATCAGATGAATCAGTTACAGTTCTTTCTGATTCACTGGTATCTTGCCTTTGAGCATAGCCAGCACCACCATCATCCTCATCTCCTTCATCATTATCTCCATCATCACTATCATCATCACCGTCACTATCTTCATCCCCTTCATCTGAGTGTTCACTTAACTCAGGTTCACTCTCAGGATGGTACCACCTTTCTACTTGTGGTGAAATATAGGCTTCATCAATCAAGTGACCAAATAAAGGTGTGTGCATGGGAATTGGTTCATCAGTACCAGCAGTAAGGAATTACACAAACACCCTTTTTGCTATTCGTTTGACCTGTAGCTGCTGACCTATTTGAGGTAGATTTGGCAGGAAATGATTGATCAGTAGTTGAATGAAGCGGGGGTATAGGAGGAACCTGTGTCTGGGAGCAGCATTTATCTGATCACGGATTGCGTTGTAGACATATCGTGAAAAGTTGTAACCCCTGTTCAACGACAATCCAACCATAACTGATGCTAAGTCATGCCCCATAGCATCCTTTCCTGCCTTCGCTGATATGCACATGCTCATAACATGTGAGAGATACCTCCATTGATCTAAGAGCCACATTTTCTTATACGATGGATAATCTCTTCGCCCAACATACCCCATTCTCTATCGCCAACATCCATCTATCATGTATTCCGGATATTAGACAGGATCGGTGGCTCTATCAAGAAACTGCAATACTTGTCTTATAGTATCCTCTGAGATTGCTATCCGATGATCAGCAACGGTACCAGTAATCACATTGGGATTTTGTCTGCACTCCAACTCAGCGGTATCCCAAAATTGTTCCAAGTAAGGTCGTGATACTACTGGGTCAGCTGAGATAGCATATGAAATCTTTGATCGGTTCAGGAATGTGACTATCTCCTGATAGTTAAGAGCTGCACCTCGCCATTCCGGGTCTATTAGTACTAATAGATTGAAGTCCGGTGTGAATGCACGTCTAGCCATATCTGCAGAATAAAACAAGATTAGAACGGATTACGTATAACAATAAGTATTATAGACAATGACTAAAAATTTGGACTTAGAAAAATTCACAAGTCTGCCTTATGCGTACTTAGCTAAATACGCATATACATAATTGGTCATGCGTACTTAGTATGTACACATGAACAAAACTCTTCGTGCGCACTTGCTGAGTACGCATGGTCTTGGTAAGTGTCAGTTTTCAACAAATCCGAAATCCAAAATCATGGTTGAATGCCCGTAATTCCGGTCCTAATAGTGTCGAAAATGGCATAGAAGCTCAATGTGACTTGGCCTGAAGTTGGTATCGTTCAACACATGACTCATTTTGATCAAACAGGGGCCGAACGCTACTTAAGCGCAATCCCAAGATCAAAAATTCAATTTTTGCAAGTTAAAATGATGGATTTTGTATTAAATGACTTAGAATGATGATTAGAAACTTGAATGGTTGCTCAATTTCACATGCAAACACCATTTGATCTTAAAAATTTGTTCATCCAACCCTAGCTTCAAGAACACCAAAAAATCTCCGAATTTTGGATGTTGTAATGGTTGAAATCGGTCCATATTCTCACCAAATGATCCTTGAGTGATGTTGTAACAGAAATTGTGAAGAAAAATCGGCTTGGTAAAACAAAGATTTTTGAGCGAAAATGATCAGTGCGTAACAGTGAGCGGGTGTTTGAATGAGTTTTAAATGCTAAGTGTCATTTTATATACCCGTGTTTTTGGTCGTGCGTACTTGATTAAGTGCGCATGAATTACTTCATGCGTACTTAACAAGTACGAATAAGTTAAGTCGTGCATTAAGTCGTGCGCACTTGTTAAGTACGCATGGCTTTACTCACTTGCTTTTTCAAACTCAAAAATCTCTGTTGTTTATGAAGATTTCTAAGACAAACATGATAGAAACGTTCAATTGTTATTTGTAACAAAGATGTTTCTGGAAGTTTAAAATCTTTTTGGATTTTCTAAGTGTTTGGAAATGAAATGTAAAGGAAATCTTTTTGTCATTTTGTAAAGTTTATATTAAAACACATGGAAAATCTTTTTGTTTTTTTTTTCTAGAGTAAACAGAATATAGAGTAATTCAATACTTACATTGAACGTCTTTTTGGTCAAGTCATAATCAGAGGATCATATCATGCTAACACGTAGCAATAGTGATACTGGTAAACTTTAAAAGAATTTGGGATCATATCATGACATACTTATTTGAAAAGAATTTTGAAAGTCATATCATAGTAATTCAAATTGTCACTATTATATGATTTGAAACTATAAGCATTCTTCGACCAAATTCATGTGAGTTATGGTACCATTTAGAGTTCTACAATGTGTACCCCACAGTTGTGTAGACGGAAAAGTAAATGCATTATCTCAAGATATCTAAGATTTTCCCAAGGATTATCAATATCACCAGGTTGAGGTAATATCGTTTAGCACATAGAAATCAAGCAGAGTCCATACAGATTAACAAGAATCAATTGATTCATTTGTCTTGACTCGTGAGTATTTTTGTGATGATTCAGGCTAATATATATGGAATCCGAAGATTCTTGTGTAGCGGGATCCAACTGTTATCTGGATGTTTTCAATGGAACAGATGTGATCCAAGGGCGAATATATGCTTGATAGTTGTTGTCAAAACATATCTTAGGTCGGCTTCCCATTGCATACTTGTGAGTATGGGCAGTGAAGTGATCTGAAAGTTGTGCTAAAGACATCACCCGAAATTGGTCTTAACAGATAATACTAGCCAAAATCTTACATTCTATTTCTGATAATGATATTTTGTTAATCTTATACACACACACACCTCATAACATGGGTTCAAATCACGTTTGTAGAAAAGATATTTAGTTTTCACACTACTAATAATTTAGCGACTGCTTCTAGCTGACTGGCAATTTAACAAAGAATATTTGAAGTATATCAAGGTGCAATTATCTCCCTGTTAAGAAATTTAGATCACTATCTGATGTGCAATCATTTCCTCCAATTTTTTTTAAATGACATTGAGATTTTGAAAATTTTATATTTTGTTTGGATTTTTCTTAAATTTTTTTTTAACATAAACTAGATTAAATGTAAAACAAAAATAAATGTAACTTCCAAGAAATAAGTTTGTTTTGAAAATGTTTATCATTCAGGATTGAACATTCCGATCATGTTGACAAGATGTTCAAAACGAGTACGATCAAAAGCTTTGGTGAAAAGATCAGTAAAATTATCATCCGTGTGAACTTTTACAAGTTCAATTAGATGCTTTTCAGCACAATCACGAATGAAATGGTGACTAATTTCAATATGCTTAGTTTTGGAATGTTTCACTTGGTTGTTTGTAATAGACATGGTGGCTGTGTTGTCAATGAACATAGGAGTGCTAATGTAATTTAAGCTGTAATCTCTCAATTGCTGTTAAATCCATAAGATCTGAGAGCAACAGCTTGCAGCAGCAATGTACTCTGCTTCACATGTTGAGATAGAAATTGTTGACTGCTTCTTACACTGCCATGAAACCAGCCTGTCTCCAAGGAATTGACATCCACCTGAGGTTGATTTTCTATCGAGATTACAACCGCCATAATCAGAATCAGTGTAAGCTTTGAAATCAAACGACTGCTGTTTTGAATACCATAGACCTAATCGGGGTTTTCCTTTCAGGTATCTGAATATTCTCTTTACAGCGATCATATGTGATTCTTTCTGTTGTGACTGAAACCTCGAACACAAGCAGACGGAAAACATAATGTTAGGACTTGAAGTTGTGAGATATATAAGGGATCCAATCATTCCTCGGTACAATCTACAATCCACATCATTTCCTTCTTTATCAGGATGTAAACCGTGATTGACTGGAATAGGTGTGCCATAAGATGTACAATCATTCATTTTGTATTTGGACAAAATGTCTTGGACATACTTAGTTTGATGCAGATAAATGTCATCTTCCCTTAGACTGACTTGCGATCCTAGGAAAAATGACATTTCACCCATGTTGCTCATTTCAAACTTGGACTTCATCACCTGCTGAAATTTCTTACACATCTCTTCATTGGTAGACCCGAAAATGATATCATCAACGTATACTTGTACAAGTAGAATATCTCCTTCTGCTTTTCGTATGAAGAGAGTCGAGTCAATTTGTCCTCTATCAAAACCATAGGACAATAGATGCTTTGACAGAGTCTCATACCACGCTCTTGGTGCTTGATGAAGACCATAAAGTGCTTTGTCAAGCTTGTATACTTTATCTGGGTATAACGGGTCTTCAAAACCAAGTGGTTGAGTGACATAGACTTCTTGATGTACTTTACCATATAGAAAGGCACTTTTTACATCTAGTTGAAAGACCTTGAAGCCGACAAAAGAGGCATAAGCCATAAATAATCGGATGGCCTCAAGTCTAGCAACTGGTGCATAGACTTCTGTATAATCCAGACCTTCTTGTTGGTAAAAACCTTGAACAACCAATCTTGCTTTATTTTTCACTACAATGTGTCGATCTTCAGTTTTCACTTGAACACCCATCTGGTTCCAATTGGATGTACACCTCTTGGTAAATCAATTAGATCCCAAACATGTAGTTTTTTGAGTTGAGACAGTTATTCTTGCATAGCCTCAATCCAACAATTGTCAGCTAGAGCCTCTTTGATATTCTTAAGCTCTATTTGGGATACGAAGGCAGCCTTTAAACATGTTTCTATGATACCTGTGTTAAGAATCTCCGCATAAAGACTGGTGTTTTCAGTGACAGTTCTGTGACGAGTTTGAATACCAACATTAGGATCACCAATAATGTTTTCAATTAGATGATTCTTATGAATTCTTGTCTCTGGTACAATGGTTTCTTGAATATTTGTTTCAAGATTCGTGCCTATCTCCCCCATATCATTTACACCTGAAGATGTTTCATTGTAAATAGGATCAACTGGAACTTTGTTTCTGATTTGAGCTCCGTCTTCTTTAGTATGAGTATCTTCCACAGTGTCACTTTCATGTGTTCCTGATGCAGATGCAACATCGGAACAGCGGCTTGGAATAGGTACAGTTGTTCTTGTTGAGAAATTGGAGTTGTCTTTGCCGCTACAGTATTGATACAACTTTGCAGCATCTTCAGCAGATAAATTAGGAAGATTGAAAGACTTGAAAAGATTATCATAATCAAAACCCCATGCTGGACCTGCAGGTTCTGGTGGACTGCTGTATTTACTGTAATCCACTTCGAACCATTCTTCGATAGTATGACTTTCAGTATTGTACACTCTTTTGCAAGGTGAGTTGGCAACATAACCTAAGAAGATGCCTTCTACTGATTTAGCATGAAACTTTGACTGTCGATCTTTGTGTTGTAACAATAGAGAAAATGGACTACCAAAAGGAATCAGGTAGTCAAGCTTAGGAGGTCAATTATTGATTAGTTCATAGCTTGTTTTGTTGTGTCTTTTCACTGCCAGAACTCTATTCAATACGTGACAAGCTGTATTAATAGCTTCTGCTCAAAACGTGATGGGAAGCTTGGCATCTGACAGCATTGTACGTGCAGTGTCAATTAGAGTTCTGTTCTTCCGTTCTGCAACTCCATTCTGCTAAGGAGTGTACGGTGCACTAAATTCTTGATGAATACCTTTCTTGAGACAGAAAATAGTTATCAAATTATTTTTAAACTCGGTGCCATTGTCACTCCGAATTTTTCTGACCTTTAGTTTGCATAAGGATTCTAGATTCAGAATCAAATATTGAAGAATTTCAGCAGACCCATCTTTAGTACCTAAGAAATGTACCCAAGAAAAACATGAGTAATCATCAGTAACAACCAAACAATATAACTTTCCTCCAATACTCTTGATACTTATGGGCCCAAACAAATCCATATCTAAGAGCTACAAGGGGGTATCAATAGAGTTTCGAGTCTTTGGCTTATGATATTTTTGTTGTTGTTTGCCCTTTTTGCAAGATATACAGTCATCTACAACGAAAAATCTCAATTTAGGAACACCGGTTACCAAACCGTTTCGGACAAGACGATTCATTTTTTCTATATGATAGGTGTCTGAGTTTCCTATGCCATAAGATTGAGTCAATTTCAGTTGCTTTAGATATTAAACATGTTGCAACTGAAGAAGTGGTTGTTGCCACATTCATATCGATCTGATACATGTCGTTTGTTCTTGGTGCAGGCATCAAAATCCATTCTTCTGGAATCACAAAACCAGGCTTGAGAACCAGACATTCAGATTTGTTGAACATCACAGAGTACTCTTTGTCACACATCTGAGAAACACTTAACAAACTGTGTTTTAACTGCTCACAGTAGTTGACATTGTCAAAACTAATACACCCATTAGTAACCACGCCTTGACGTGTCATACTTCCACCTTTCTCGCCTGCAAAGGCCACATAGCCACCTCTGAATGGTTTAACGTCTTGTAGTAGGGCCATGTTGCCTGTCATGTGCCGGGAACAACCACTATCAACATACCAACGATTAGAAACCAATCCCCTAGGTTGTCCCTGCACATATCACACAAATTAGTTAGATTTGGAGACCCAAGCCATTGTGGTCTTGGGTCGTCCGTTTTTCTCAAAGTACACAACTTCAATTAATTCACAGTCATGGTGATCAAAATTGGGTGACTCTTTTGGTGAGTCGGATTTAGAAGCTTGAGAACCAACTATTTTTTTTCTCCAAATTTGTTTGTGTCGATCAACAGGTGTTCTAAGGTTAGAAAAAGTTTTGCTTAGTTGATTAACTATTAGCTGTTGTCCTAATTTTCTCAAACTTTTATTCCATCTCCTCATATGTGGTCTAGACAATCTTACCTCATAAGATCATATATTACCAAAGGTAAATGCACTCGGAACCATAGACTCTTTGTTCCTTCTCTCAGTAAATGGCTTAGACTTGACCATATAGTGGACTGAAGTTTTTGAAACTTAAGTTTTGAATTGTTTTCTAGGTGGAGTTTTCAAGGATACAGCCTGTTTTGGAAGAACGGGTCATTTCTCTTGATTCTTATAAGAATAATTCATCAGAATATGTCCAAACGTTCCACAATGAAAACAATTCCTTCTTTCTTTGAAAGGTCTCCTGTAAGGCTCACTGGTTTTGGATGTAGAAGGTTCATTCTGACCAGTGTTAGATTTAGTTTGATGAACTACAGATGAAGTTTTACCAGATGTTAATTGAATTTTATGAGTGTAATGCTTATTAATGTTTTCTTGAAAATTCTTTCCAAGTTTGTTGGCAAATGTCTCCATTTTGGCTTGCTTTATGGTTTTGAAATCTCCATAAAGCATCTTTTCAATTAAATCAGGTTCAGTTAAAATACAATTGTCCCGATTGTAGACAACGTTTTTTGTTGATTTTAGGTTCATTAAACAATTCTTCTGAAACAATACCATCAATTTTTTGTTTTCTAAACATTCGTCAGAATAAAACTCTTCATCTGAAGATGTGTTATCCTTACTTGATGATTCATCAAGAAAGGATAGATCAATGTCGACTGGTCCATTGACAAATGTCCCGTTAACTGGTGGTGGAATGACATTAGTACCTAAACCTATGCCATTTACTTGTCTTACAACCGATTCATAATGTTCCACCACGAAACAAGAATTTCTCAATTTCTCAATTTTTCCACTTAACTTAGAATTTCATTATGATGTTTGGCTATTTCGACATTCTTTTTCTCTAACTCTTTGTAGGCAACATCTAAATGAAATTGTTGTTCACTTATTTTTATTGAAAAATCATGTTTGTCTTTTTTGAGATTTTCAATTGATTCTTTAAAATGTTTTTCATTTTCTTTATAGCTTAGAGCTGCACTACGTAGAGGTTTGAGTTGATCTTGAATTTTATCATTTTCACCTTGTAGTTTTAAACAATTATTATAGGGAATGACAATAAAAGAATTAGAATCTACCTAAGTTGATGAACTAGATGCTTCTCCAATAGCCATCAAAGCAAATGTTGATCCATGTTGTTCTGCAGCAGCAATTGTTTCCTTCTTTTCAGCTTTGATCATCTCTATGATTTTTGCCATCAAACCCATCTGAGTGTGTGCAACAATGGCATCTTCAAGATGAATTCCCCAGTCGTAACTATCATCTTGTTGAGTTACCAATGCATTAGATGAAGTTCCTTGATTTTGACTTTGGTTGTTGCCGAAACTCTGTTTGTTGTAATTCTGGTTGCTTCCTGAACTTGGTTGAGTGAAACCAGAGGTTGGTGCCTTGTCTTTCTGACACTCTCGTGCAAAGTGTCCAAAATTCAGGCATTTGTAACACTTAGCCTTTGATTTATGAAAACCAATTTTAGCATTAGAATGCCCACAGATAAACTTTCTGCCGGTTCTATTCAGAAACCGTTTAGCCCTTCTCAAGATCATGGCCATATTCCATTGAATATCCATATCTTCCATGTCATCTGGATCTACCTGATTGAAATCTTCTTCAATTTTTTCTAGATCAGTTAGTTTGCCACCAATGAAGTTTTCATATGCCAACATGCATGATGAAAACAATGCTACATGATCTTCTGCAGTCTTTGCAAAAGCAGGTCGGTGTAGATATTGGACTTCTTGGTTGATGTGAATTTGAACTTGTAGCAGCAAAACAGGTATGACTATTGCAGCCATTACCTTCTTCTTATGCAGGATTCCCTGAGAACAAAGCAATACCCGGTCCATCGTTTTTTGATGTGGAAGAGGCTCCAAAGTACATTGATGATTCTTGTATTAACGGTCTGCTAGTGGTTTCTATCTTTCTTAAATTCATGTCATGTGCTTGGATTTTACCTATTACCTCATCAATGGTCATTTCAAAGAATTTAGAGTTTTCTCTTAAAAGGGTTGTGTACATGTAAAATTTGGGGGGTAATGCATCAAGGAATTTTTCAACTAGTTCATCACCTGGATATTTTAATTCATAAGACTTAAGTTCAGTCTGAAGATGATAGAATCTAGATATAAGTTTATCAATGGATTCTTGTTCAAAATATCTGAAACATTCATATTGTTTTCTTAACAATTCCCTTTTACTTTTCTTAACATCACTGTTACCCTCAAACCGTTTAACCAATGCTTTCCACAAATCTTTCGAGGAATCATACCCTCTGAAACTGTGAAATATGTCTCGGGTTAGTGCCATGGTTAAAAAACCATGTGCCTTCTTTTCTAAATCATATGCTTTCTTTTCTTCAGCATCAAGTCTAGAGATTGGTTTGGGTTTGGTTTCACCAAGGAATTCATGGGTTGGATGTTTATAACCTTCTAGAATAGGTATCCACATGTTTGAATGTGTGTATGAAACATATTACTCAAATCTAGCTTTCCAATTGGAATAGTCATTCACATTTATTAATTTTGGGGGTTTCTGTGGAGTGCCTATTTCGTTGTCATAATTCAACAGGCTACTAAGATTTTGAAGGTTTGCCATTGTGTACGTGTCACACCCCGACCGATGGCGGAATCATCGAGGCGGACAATGGAATGATTGTTCAAAAGCACATGATAGCTAAAAGGTTGCATAATTCATTAATTAAATTTAAAGACAACAAGATCCAAATACAATACGTTCCAAATAACCTAGTCTAGTTCAAAACATTGATTTATTTAACTAGGTCCATAGTTCTTAAGTGGAGAAATCTTCGTCAAGTAGTCACATATCCAAACCTAAAACATTATTTAAATCAAGTGTCAACTAAAAAGTTGGTGAGTACATAGGTTTAATAATTTCGGTAAATAGTAGTTGTAATTTGTTTTGCAACTCATTGTTTATCTTGTTAAACATAGTATGTAGGATGTAACAATTATTTAATCACAATTCAAACCGAGTTTGACGCGCTTGAATAGAGCACAACAGCTAAGTCCGGTATGTTTGAATATAGTTACCCACTATATCCGATATGATTGAATATAACACGCGGTTATATCCGAGTATGCAGTAATAAACACCCTAACCGGGTGGGCTGGTCAGGCACAATAGATCTATCAATATTACAGTTGGTTGTCTTGTGTTTAAATGTATGTACATCCAAAGAATAAGCATATAGTCTCATGTATAACACGTATAAAAAATTTGATTGAGTAGCATGAAATAATGTTTCACCCCAAAGTATGTAAAAATGTAAAATTGGGGCTATGTAACTCACCTTGCAAGCGGGTATTTTTCCACGCGTGTAGGTGATAAAGATGTTGAAGTCTAAGCACATTGAAACCGTATGTAGATAAATGGGTATCATTGTATGTTTACATGTGCGTATTAGTATTCAATTGTGTACAAGTTTATGATAGCATTCCTCAGTGGTATTAGCATAGAAGTTGGTCCAGATTTACTTGAAATTACTGTTTTGATCGAAACTGTTTTATAGATGTGACAGGTATCGAAACTATGTTCAATCGAAACTATGTTCAAGTATCGAAACTATGTTCAAGTATCGAAACTATGTTCAATCGAAACTACTAGTTTCGATTGACCACAGAACTGTCGAAACTACTATTTATCGATACTATTAGTTTCGATTGATCATTTATAAGTGATACCCAGGCTGTCGAAACTACCATTTATCGAAACTATTAGTTTCGATTGATCATTTATAAGTGATACCCAGGCTGTCGAAACTACCATTTATCGAAACTATTAGTTTCGATTGACCATTTACTCAATCGAAACTATGTAGTTTCGATGGACCAGACTTTAGCAAATAAAACAGTAACATTAGTTTGTCCGGTAATCGATGGTTTGGAGTCGTGACTTCGATTGGTTCAGTTTGTCTTATTATAACAGAAGGTAAAGAAACGAAGTTGAGGATTCTTACGTGGTCGTGAAGGGTCTGGTTGGCAAGGCTTTTAGTTCGAAAATACCAAGAACTTGAATTCCAGAATTCGAGTTGAATTGAGCCTCAAAATCTGGTCACGGCTTCACACAGGGATGGCGATTGTAATGGTGCCTTCAATTTGGAGTGAGATTGGGTGAAGGAGGGGTCACGAGCTCGAGCAGGTCCGACTATGGCTATTTATAGCCGAGCTTGATTTCTTTGTTAAAACGTGTAATTGGGCACGTTCCGACACTAGTCTGGACGAGACGAAACTATCCAGACATTCAACATGCGTGGAGGTGGTCTGTCGGGTGTGAATTTGAAAGTGGGTTTCTCGGCCACCAACAGGATCAGACGATCCTTATGTTGGGGAGACCAATTGGTCGGGGGGTCTTGTTCGCGTGGGAGAGACGAAGCCAGGGATGCCTGTAGCGGCTGTCGAGGTGCAGGGGACAGCCCTGTCGGGGTGTTCGCCAGAAACTATCTCGGACCGCCGGACAATGTAGGGGACAACCGGAAATGCGAATTAGGATTTGGCAGATTTGGTCCTTGTAGTTTGGTCTTGATTTAATTCGGCCCCTGAGATAATTACGGATGAGTCCTCGTAGTTTTATTTGTACAGAAATAGTCCCTCAACTGATTTCATCTTAAAACCTTTTACTTTGAAAGGTTTCAAAACAACCCCTTATCTTTTATAAAAATAATTAATTTAATTTCTTTTAAATTTTTAAATATATTTTATAAACTTATATTATTATTATTGTTATAAATAATTTTTATAAAAGTTAGTTATCTTATTTTAAACAGGTTATTTTATTAAATATGGAACTTTTAAATTAGATTTTTATATAGAAATTGTATATAAGTTTTAAAGCTTGTAAAATTTTAATTAATTCAAATCCGTAAAAATAAAAATAAAAATAAAAATAGAATACTTATTAAATAAAAACACTTGTATTTTATTTAATTTGAGAATGATTACACGATAAACATTTTACAAGTGCGCGATCGAAAATCCGAAATGTCACAGTAGGACTCAGAAATCAGAAGTTCAAACTTGGGTATTTGGCAATAAGTACGTATGAAGCAGAAAGGTCTTACGTACTTACAAGTGCGCAAGATGATAAGTACGCATAAACAAATAAATACGTAGTACAGACAATCACGCACAAGAGACTAATGACACATTTTATGATGACAAGTATACAGGATCACAAGGTTCAAATACGCATGAACTAAAGTACGTATGGACTTAAGTACGCAAGAATTATAACAAGTGCGCATGAATTGTTAAGTACGCAGGAATTGTGACAAGTACGCAGGAATCAGAAAGATGGTTTTTGACAACTGTATCCACTTGTCCTGATCAAAAGATGATCTGACCAAGTTGTAGTGTATGAACAATGTGATTTGAACAAGTGACCAGACTGAGAAATAGACAGAAAAATGATGATTGTAACAACAAAACAAGAACAACACAATGATGGAATGGGATTCTTTCAAGATGAAAAAATGTGACAAATGAGACTCAAGAATCACCAATGCAGATGTAAACAGAAACACATATGGATGATATATGTTCCTAACATTCTCACAACACTCGAAAATAAGAGAAAATGCTCTGATACCACTTGTAGGTTCCTCCGGGTGGGTGTTTCGGATCGATATCGTGTGAGAACGTATCCTAGTAAGCAGGTGCGGAATGCCTGTTACTAGGTGGAACAATGTAAGAATGAAGGTATAAGAATCAACACGAGACGCTACTAATAAATACATGGTCTATTGATTTCATAGTGTTTCAAACAAGTACGGAAACATATTGAATGACTCCTGGATAGATACAATATTGATATGTGCGTACTTGTTTGTGCAATTTCATCTGTCTTTAAAATGAAACAACTCTATGCTATTTATAGACCTGGGCCATGCGCACTTAGCAAGTACGCATGACCAACCTTCATGCGTACTTGCTAAGTACGCATGACAATTGTACTTGACAAATACGTAGGGGCTCATCCTTGCGTATTTGTTTAGTACAAATATCAAAACCATACAAGTTCAGACATAAACAAGACATATTACAACTCGATAAACAAAATACAACAAGTACTAAATACATACAAGACTGAAATAAATAATAACAAAAGTTGTAGCTCAATCCAGAGTGCCTGTCACAAAAACATGCATCAACATAATAACCGCAAAATTAGGTCGAAATGGCGTTTAGTTGCGCATTTGGAAGTGATCATCTCATTATAGCTATGTCATGTTTTCTAGTATTGGACAATGTCACTCCCCGAAAATGACGATTCGCAGTGGAAACGAGACGTAATCATGGTTATCACATAAGTTGGAGCCCAATGATAATAAGCAAACACATTTATTTTAAACATCGGAAAGGTTCAACAAAATAAAAGATAAGTTTTACAATTATCCAAGTTTAAAAGGATTGAAATTTAAAACAAGAGTTTTCATGATTCAACGCATGAGGATTCAAAATAAAGTTAAAAGTCCCAAATGAGTTTCGATGCAAGTGTTTGGCCAAAATCCCATTTTCATAACCGTGCACAAGCATCTAAGTACCTGAAAAACATGCTTAAAAACATGAACATAAAGTTGAGCGAGTTTCACGGGTTTACACGACAACATAAACAAATTTTACGAACTATCAAGTAACATGGACAAACATGTGATATGTCATAAGCTTGCAAAGAATACAACATTATGACAATACCTAGAGCTTATAATCAAACCGAGACACGAATACAACATGTCACAAATCCTTTCAAAACTGTGATATGTCATAAGCTCGTACGAACGACCGATCAGCGCTACTGATCACGAGAGTGGGCAATAAGTACCAAATAGATCTATCAACACACCTTGCGGCCTACACGAGGCTAATGATTATACGGCAAGAAAATTTATGAACGAATACATAACGAATGCCCTTACTCGATACCATCAAACGAACACATACAGTAAGTCAAGTAATTGATAAACTAACGAAGCATGTTCTTCCCACATATTTTATAAAACAACAAAATAGTTTAAAAATGGGCCACGAAAACTCACCTTATAGTAACGAACGATGGAAAAACTAGTGCTAGCAAAGATACGCCCACAAACACACGTTGATTCTAACGGTGCCTTACACACAAGGGATATATTACTAATTGAACCTCAAGTCTTACAAGCAAGTTGTTCACCCAACCTACTTAGACTTATAGTATTTTAGAAAAATATTAACTTAAACGACCCGTTGGTGACTATGACACGAAATTTATATTTATAACGAAAAATGGTGGATTACTCCCACAAAGCCATTTTGTGTCATTACTTATTAACAACCAAAATGTGTAAACAAAGTCAAAATACTAACAAAAATATATACCTATAGCATATATATATACACTCATACATATGCTCATAAGCTCTAATCAAATTTATAAATTATATACCTATAGCATATATATACACTCATACACATGCTCATAAGCTCTAATCAAATTTACAAAGATTTACACGTAAGCACTTTTCATGAAACTAACCAAATTTATAGAATTAATTCTCCAATTTCTAACACATATGATTATATTACATTATTTAATATTACAACACACTTGATAAACCATATTTCATCAATCAAAACAATATTTCATTATTTAGCCACCAAAACCCTAATAATATGACAATTTTCATGTTTTATGCAACATTCTAATACCATACCACATAAGTAAACACATGGATTATAACACTAACTCATCATATACCTTATTAGTTGAAAATATATCACATTAATGTACTTATTTTGCTGTTTACATTTAGACCAAACTATCATTCATTTTTCAAGCCGAAAAACACCGATTTTACGACTAGTTATGCCTAAAATGTTATTCAAAAGCAACAAAACACCAAGGATCATATAAGTTATTAAAAATATAAACTTTTAACATGAAATATCATCTTTTTACAGCCGTATAATCATATATAATTTATTCATAACTTTTCATACAATAAATCATTATTTAAGCACCCATTTAGTAACAAATCATGGTCAAAACCTTAGATAACCATCACAACATAAAATACCCATTTGGAGCTAGTCATTATGAATAAAATATAGCATATTTATTATTTTATTTCTGGATTTCAATTAATTTTAGCAATCCATGTATAAACCTAGCTTTTATCACGCTTTTTAAGCATCAATTTCTAGCATCAAGCACCCAAACATAGAAGTTTAAGATCCATATATAAAATAACAAATTTTTATGTAATAATACACTTTATTTTTCTGTTTTAGCTTAATCATAATAAAATATTTATTTGCTTGAGTTTAGTACCATTCTTCAACATATTGCAAGATATGACACATAAACACACATACACCCACATGACTACACTCATGCATATATATATATATATAACATATTTTGCTGATTTTTAATGGTTCATAAAAGTCTTATAGTTGGTGATGAACAACTCTTGCAAAAATCACCATTTTCATCAAAAGAAAGAGAAAAAAACAAGAAAAGATGAGGTTCATACCTCTTGAAATTAATCAAGGAAGGTTCTAGTAAATATTAGAGGTGTATGGATGATTCTTCATAACTCTTCCAACTATGGCTTTCAATCCTTCAAGAAATTGCAAAAACTCGACCAAAATGCAAGAAATCACACTTGAAGAGGATGAACACTTTGAGAGAATTCTTGAGAGATTGAAAATGGATTTGAAAGTGAAATGAGGGTGGTGGAAGATTTTAGGGGAGAGTGGATTTGATGGTTTGGGAGGTGGGTAATAATGCGGGAGATGTAGTTTGGTATTAGAAATGTGTGTAAGTAAATAAAATGATTAGTATTTTGTGAAAAAAGAGGGAGGGGGCCCACATGGGGCCGGCCTCAAGGGGGGTGGGAGTGGGTTTCAAGAACATTTTTTTTATAAAAATCTTGTAAGTGTAGGTGACATTTTATAAAACCTAACGCTTATATATATAAATTTTAACACTTTAAAGCATGGGTTTTCCCAAAAATAAATATTTATAAAATATCCACTAATTATGTACAATCATAATCAGTAAAAATAATATTAATTACCAAACAGTACATTTTTATAGCATATGGTACGCAAAACACAAAAAGACCGGGTAACATGCAACGAAAAATCACCGAAAGGGGTTGTAACATGTAATCACATATAATCCACTAATTTATGATTGTATAAATAACTTTGGTGAAAACGGATATTTTTAAATTAACCGGTTCGTTAACAACGCTAAATACGGACATTTTACCGATATGCGGTACCGTAAATTCTAAAGTTTCACAAAATGCAAATCCATGCATATGAAGGGCTTTGCTAGACTTTAAAATGACCTAATTAACCGAATTTAAGTTTAATAACGCAATGATTAAAATAGTAATACGATCTAAGGTTGTACGGTAAATAACCTGAAAATTACTGGATTTCATAACCTTCCCTCCTTAAAGAAATTCCGTCCCAAAATTTCACGTTACGATGTCTGGTTACGAACGGACTTGAACAAATGAGGATACTTCCGCTTCATCTCATTTTCTTGTTCCCACGTAAACTCGGGACCACGCTTTGAATTCCATCTGACCTTGACCAACCTGATACGACTACGCTTAGTCTTGTGAATCTTCCAATCTGAAACCTCAACGGGCTCTTCACGAAAATGAAGCTTACCATACATGTATTATTGAAGATATATTTGTGATACACATATGCATGTGTATTTGTATACTTATACATATATATAGCTAAGAAAAAATACAAGCAACTAGACAATTGAATGTAAACCAAACCATGTGACCAAATCTTACAAGTTAATGATTACCTATAGCTAGCACCATACCCACTCCCATTCCCTTGTCTTGAGCCGTAAACCACAAGGAAAGAAAAAGGGAGTATGGGTCATTTGAATTATGACATAATGGCCTTTGGTATGGTACACATGCATGGACATTAAAAGGTAAGTACAACTTTCAGTATAAAAGGGATTGCATACAACACTAAAAAGGACCTTCAACTCCCTTTTTCTTACTTGTTTTTCTGCTGAGATTTTCGACAAATCTGTTCAGAATTTTTGGTGTTCAAAAGCAAAGTTTAAGGCTTAGTTTGAAGGCTTTGAACAATATACAAACTTACATAAGTGTTTACGTAAGTTTGTTACATGTTCTTAGAGTGTTCTTCAAGTTTATTATGCATAAAATCATACTATTTCAAGTGTGTTTCAAGAAGGTGTTCTTGGGGTTATTCAACATCTTAAAGAAGAGTTATAAAGGTTAGCACCATCTTGAAGATCTTTGCTTAGTGTGGATTGCACTTTGGAGGAAATATACTTTGGTTTCTTTATCTACTTCAAGCAAGCATTCTAATCAAGGTCAATATTCTTTAAACCCCCTATGGTTATGCTTTTAGTTTTCTTAATCTTTGTAATTGGATCCATGGTGGGAACATTTTATGAAAAGGTTTTGAAACCATTAAAATGGTTTTGGAGTTCTCACTTCCGTTGCCTAATTTATATTTTAAAACTCCTAAATTCCCAATAGTGGTATCAGAGCCACTTTACAAGATTATGAAACTTTTTTGATGACTAAAATCGGTTTTTGTTTCAAACCGATTTATAGCTTGTATGGATTTTACAAGTTGTAGGATCGGTGTTTACAAGATGGTTCTATTCTAGTTGAGATTGGCGGAAACAATAACAACTAAACAATGTATACAAGAAACAAAGATAATACTGATAAATGCAAAGTGTATTAATCTTCAATGTTTACAAGTTACAGAGAAAACTCTAAGGAAGCACACTTGTACAAATGGAATATACATTACATATAAAGGAACTTAGAATCAAGAGAGACCCTTGATTCTAAGGATCAGATCAAACACAAGTCGTTGATCTTTGACAGTTACAAGTTACACTACAATTGGTAGACAACTATAAGACAAACTGTAGCAAACGGTAAGGTTCAGGTCAAAAGTCTTCTTAGGAATCTTTGCAGAAGACTTCAGAAGTAGTAGCTTCATCTTTAATCATCTGCACCAATAACGTTCCTTTTGCTGATAGATGTGTCAGTGTTGCAGCAGAAGTATCCTTCATCTGATTTGCCTATCAGCAGCATCAAGTGTTTGATGCTGCTGAGAAGCCTATCAGCAGCAACTTTGGACTTCAGCAGATAAGGCAATCCATAGCAATAATGTTCATAAGCAGAGAACATAGCTATCTGCAACACTTGTAGGTCAACATAAAAATTGTGGAGTCCGCAGCATATGTACTTAGAGAATTTTGTAGCCATCAGTATTTATCTCTACAAACTCCCCCTAGACTGATGCTACCAAAACTCTCTTATTGCCTTTGTTGCTGAAGCTTTTTTGTCACACCCCAACCGACGGCGGAAACGTCGGGGCGTGAAGCGTGCAGACTGTTCATAGCTCATGGTTCGCTAAGGTTGAGATAATTAAACATGCAGTTTTCATTGAAATCAAACAACAATCCAACAAGTACACGAAACATAACAAAATACATAACAATGTTTATTTTAGAGCTTTTAACTAGGTCCTCAAACTAGGTGGAAGCAACTTGTAATCATCTCAATTGTTAGCACCTGAAACATGATTTAAAAACAAGGGTCAACTAGAAAGTTGGTGAGCATACATAAGTTTTGACACACAAATAAGAGTTCAAAAATGTTTATACAATTCATTGATTCACATGGTATATAAGACAAATATGGAGAATCTATAGTTATACTAGGTGCACAATCAAACCTTGTGACTGAGGCATAACACGCAGGTTACCCTAATGTAAAGTCGGTAACAAACACCCTACCCGGGTGGGTTTGTCAGACTCAATAGTACTATCCTTGTTTACCGTTGGCTTGTACAGAGTTAATGATTGCACGAGTTGCGTCATGTATGTATAGTAATAACTCATAGCATTCAAGCATATTGCACAAATAATTCATGTAATCAAGTAAGAATTGTACTATGAAAGAGTTGCAATTTGTTTAATGTAAATCATGTCCACCCCAAAGGTGAAAAAGAGTAAAAGTGGGGTTATGTAGACTCACGTGTAATGTAGCGTGTTGATTTGCACAATCGAGTAAAAATGCCAAACTGTGTCGTAGGTCACTATGTTCGACCTATTGAATAAGCGTATAACACGTGTCATTGTTTGTGTTATTTTTTGTCAAAATGTATTCGTTGGTGGTTTGTGTGTTTAGGGTTGGTTTTGAAATAATAAATTAGTAGCGACATATATATATATTTATTTAAATAAAATTTAAATAAACGATATTTGTTTAAATCAATATATATATTTGTATAAATAGTTTTTATAAAAATGATTATATAAACTCACGATTTCATCGGTTTTGAAACTATCGGAAATTAACCGTTTTAAATTTCTAAATCAAGGATTTGGTTTATAAATGATTCCCGGGTCTTGGGATTTTATAACTTAATTTTTATAATTACATTATGAGATTTTTAGCTAAAATATGTTAAATAGACTTTCAAACAGAAAAATAATTGATTCTGGTCAAGGAGCACGACCGTGCTCGAGTATGGCACGACCGCGCTCGATGCCGGGCGTGACCGTGGGGGTCTGAGCGCGCCCGTGGTCGAGTCAGAAGTCACTACAGAGGGTCTGGACATAGAGCATGACCGTGCTCGTATCTGGCACGACCGCGTCTAGTGTTTGTTTTTGGTCAAGACTTGTTTGCTCGGTAAGCACGACCGGGCCACACCTGGGGCACGACTGTGCTTGGTCAGGCACGACCGCGCTCAGGGATGAGCGCGACCGTGTCGGGCCTTTTTCAGACACAATTCGATCGATTCTTATATTAATAGCTTCTGGATTCTTAGGGCTTTCACTTAGTGGATGATTACGAATGTTTCTACATAGTTTAATTGTATTTATATCTTGTCTAGAGTATAGTTCGAGTAAAATTTATGTTTCGGCTTTTTGGTTCAAAATCGGATCGATTTGAGTGTTTCTACTACGAATTTATATTGGGCTTTCGTAGTAGAGGTAGATACAAAGCTGAAGACGTGTTACTTACTTGCTGAAAGTGGGCAATCGAATGCGGTCGGCTACGGGTCGAGCGGCTTCGTTTCTTGGCGATCAATCGGACGACAGAGGTGTTGTGAGCGTCGAGTGAGAGTTCTGAGAGATTGAGTGGGTGTATATGAGGGTGTAGGAAGCCTGCAACTTGCTCTCAATTGTTTAATTCGCGAGACTTGGTTGTGGTGGGTATGGGATTAAACAAATGTGCAAATTGGAGGACAATTTAGGCGTGTTGCAGGTTGAATTCAGTCGAGTAAGGTCTGACGCGTGAAAACCGGCTTTTCTCTATTTTAAATTTCGCGAATTCAGAGGGTATGGTATGGTTTGACTTCTGCAGAGTCAAGTGGGTTCACCAGCGCGACCATGTCTACTTTCGGCGCGACCGTGCTTAGGTTGCAGGCGCGACCGTGCCTAGTCCTAGGCGCGACCGTGCTTGCCTAGTTTTGTAGTTTTTGAGTTTTGTCAGTTTTGGTCCTCGAGGCTTGTGAGATAATGGTGTTTTTTGTTTAATTTGTTTATTGTAATAGAATAGTTTGTATATGTAACTGCATCGTAGTTTGTTTGTACACGAATCGAAACTGAAATGTGTTTGTTTATTGAAATCAAACGATTACATGATGAAAATCAGAAATGTTACAGTCTCCCCTTGTTGAGGGGATTTCGTCCCGAAATTCAACTAGTTGCGGCTGCAGAATTGGTGAATAGGTGAGGATACTTGAGTTTCATTTGGTCTTCACGTTCCCAAGTAAACTCAGGACCACGTTTAGAATCCCAACGGACTTTGACTATAGGAATGCGGCTGCGTTTGAGTTGCTTGATCTCACGGTCCATGATTTCCACCGGTTTCTCGACAAAGTGCATCGTTTCATCAATGCGCACGTCGTCAAGAGGTATGTGGAGGTTCTCATCAGCAAGACATTTCTTCAGGTTGGACACGTGGAAGGTTGGATGAACATTGTTGAGTGCTGGAGGTAGCTCAAGTTTGTAAGCCACTTTCCCGATTCTTTCAAGGATCTTGAACGGGCCTACGTAACGAGGTGCTAGTTTGCCTTTCTTTCCAAAATGGATCACACCCTTCCAAGGGGATACTTTGAGAAGCACAAGGTCACCCACTTGGAATTCCAAGGGTTTTCGTCGCTTGTCGGCATAGCTCTTTTGTCGACTTCTCGCTACTCGGATGTTGTCACGGATTTGAAGGTTTTTGTCGGATGTTTCCTGAATTAACTCAGGACCGGTGATTTGTGCTTCACCAATCTCGTTCCAACAGATGGGAGAACGGCATTTGCGACCATAAAGAGCTTCGAATGGAGCCATGTTGATGCTGGTGTGGTAGCTGTTATTGTAGGAGAATTCAATAAGTGTCAAGTGTGAATCCCAATTGCCACCAAAGTCTATGACGCAGGCTCTCAGCATGTCTTCGAGGGTTTGGATTGTTCGTTCTGTCTGACCATCAGTTTGGGGATGGTAGGCTGTGCTTAAATCCAATCGTGTGCCAAGTGCCTTTTGCAGAGATTGCCAAAATCTGGAAGTGAAACGAGCATCTCTGTCGGAGATTATGTTCAAAGGTATACCGTGTCGACTCACAATTTCGTTAATATAGATTCGGGCCAATTTCTCAACCCGATAGTCTTCACGGATGGGCAGGAAGTGTGCGGACTTTGTGAGACGGTCAATGATTACCCAAATGCTATCATAGCCGTTTGAAGTACGGGGGAGTTTAGTAATGAAGTCCATGGCTAGATTTTCCCATTTCCATATGGGGATTTCCGGTTGTTCAAGTAAACCGGAAGGACGTTGATGTTCGGCTTTGACTTTAGAGCAGGTTAGACATTTTGCAACATAGAGTGCAATGTCTTTCTTCATACCAGGCCACCAATACTGTGGTCGAAGATTGTGATACATTTTATCAGCACCGGGATGGATAGAATACCGAGACTTGTGTGCTTCAGTCATGAGGAATTCCCGGAGATCATTGCGATTGGGAACCCAAATATGATCCAAGAAATAAAGCAAGCCATTGTTTTTAGTCTCTAGTTGGAATTCAGCACCACACGACATTTCCTCATACATATTGCCCTTGGTATTCGAGACGTGTTGAGCTGCCAGAATACGGGTTTGAATGTCGGAATGAATCTTGACACTTTGGAGCATGACACGTTCTTTACGGCTCAGCGCATCGGCTACTACGTTTGCCTTGCCGGGATGATAACGAATCTCGCAATCATAATCATTGAGGAGTTCAACCCAACGTCGTTGCCTCATGTTGAGTTCTTTTTGGTTGAAGATGTGTTGGAGGCTTTGTGGTCGGTGAATACCACACATTTTGTGCCATATAGATAATGTCTCCAAATCTTCAAGGCAAATATGACTGCACCCAACTCCAAATCGTGCGTCGTATAGTTTTTCTCGTGGATCTTGAGTTGCCTCGATGCATAAGCGATTACCTTGCCTCGTTGCATGAGAACACAACCAAGGCCTAGGTTAGAGGCATCACAGTAGACGACTAGATCATCGTTTCCTTCGGGAAGAGTCAGAATAGGAGCATCACATAACTTCTGTTTAAGAGTTTGGAAAGCTTCTTCTTGTTTCAGCCCCCATACATAAGGTTTACCTTTATGCGTCAAGGCGGTGAGGGGAACAGCAATCTTAGAGAAGTTAGAAATGAATCTTCGGTAATAGCCCGCTAAACCAAGAAACGAACGAACCTCAGTAGGGGTTTTAGGAGCACTCCAATTCTTGACAGCTTCGATCTTGGCAGGGTCGACATGTATTCCCTTTTTATTGACAACATGACCCAAAAATTGAACCTCCTTTAGCCAAAATTCACATTTGGAGAACTTGGCGTATAATTGTTCGGTTCTCAGGAGATCCAAAATCAGTCTAAGGTGCTGTTCATGTTCTTCCTCAGTCTTGGAATAGATCAAGATGTCGTCGATGAAAACGATCACGAATTTGTCAAGGTATGGTTTGCACATGCGGTTCATGAGATCCATAAAGACAGCAGGTGCATTGGTCAACCCAAAAGGCATAACCGTGAACTCGTAATGACCATATCTTGTTCGGAAGGCGGTCTTTGGAATATCTTCTTCTCGGACACGCAGTTGATGATAACCAGATCGAAGATCAATCTTCGAGAAACAAGTAGAACCTTGGAGTTGATCGAAGAGGTCGTCAATCCTAGGTAACGGGTAGCGGTTTTTGATTGTAAGCTTGTTGAGCTCTCGATAGTCAATACACATGCGGAATGAACCATCCTTCTTTTTAACAAACAAGACTGGTGCACCCCACGGTGAATGACTTGGCCGTATGAAACCTTTGTCAGCGAGTTCTTGAAGTTGACTTGCAAGTTCTTGCAATTCGGAAGGTGCAAGCCGGTATGGAGCTTTAGCCACAGGGTTTGCTCCGGGTACAAGATCGATTCGAAACTTTACTTCCCAAATAGGTGGAAGGCCGGGTAAGTCGTCGGAAAAGACTTCGGGAAACTCCCGAATGATGGGAATATCTTCTATTCTTTTCTCCTTGTCTTCTTTTTGAATCACATGAGCTAGGAAAACCATGCACTTCTTTCGAATGTATTTCTGGGCAGTTATGCATGACATCAGTTTGAGTCCTTTGCAAGGTTTCTCGCCAAAGACTTTCAATATGTCTCCCGGTGGAAGAGGTACTCGGATGTACTTTTCAAAGCACATGACCTCGGCATGGTTTTTAGATAACCAATCCATGCCGATGATGACGTCAAAGCTTCCCAACGGCATTGGTATAAGGTTGACTGGAAATGTGTGACCATTGAGTTCTAGTGAGCAGTCGTGAACAATGGAGTCAATAGTGATGGAGTTTCCATCTGCTACTTCAACGGTGAAGGTTTTCTCTAGTTTGGATCGTGTTTTTGCAAGTAAAGGTTCAAAGTTATGGGACACAAAACTCTTATCGGCTCCGGTATCAAATAGTATAGAAGCATATTGGTTATTCAAAAGAAACGTACCGTTGACTACATGATCGTTGGCCTGAGCCTCGTTGGCGTTGATGTTGAAAGCACGCCCACGAGCTCCGCCTTGAGTATTGTTCACAAGTTTTGGACATCGGTCTCGGAAGTGGTTTGGGTCGCCACACTCGAAGCAAGCATGCCCATTACCAATAGCTGGAACTGCTGGATTAGCCCCGTTTCCCCGGTTGACTTGATTACCAGTTGGATTACTTCTGCAGGTGTTAGCTACATGCACATATCTTCCACAGCTGGCACATAGGCGGCAGGGTACATTTGGGAAATGGTGATAATTACAGGTGTTGCACAACGGGTTGTTGCCCACATATTGTTTCTTGACCATGTTCCAGGCCATAGGAGTAACTTGGTTGACTGGGGCAGCCGGAGTGATCACAGCATAGTTCTTAGCTTTCCTCTTCCTCGTGTTGTGGTTCGGTTCGGCTTTGACCTCCTTGACATGAGCAGGAGGTGTTGTGGTGTCAGAAACTTTCTTGGCCCCTTTTCTGGTAAGAGTACCTGCTTTAACGTGATTATCGGTCAGTGTGGCAGCTAGACGAATAGCATCTTCTAGGTTTGCAGGATTTCTTCCCAGAACAGTGTCCTGGATTTGTCTCGATAGACCACCGATATAGTTTTCAATACACCTAGACAAAGGTGTAACCATGTGCGGTACCAGCATGCTGAGTTCGTGGAAACGGTTAGTGTACGCCAAGCTTTCACCGCTATCTTGGGTAAGATCCCAAAATTCCGCTTCCAGTTTCTTCATCTCATTTCGAGGATAGAATTCCTCGGTCATGATCCTTTTCAGCTCGTCCCATGGCAGAGCCATTGCTACTTCTACTCCCCTTGTTCTCTTCTCCCCATTCCACCAGGTTAGTGCCCGTTTTTGGAAGACACTAGTGGCATGGCGAACACGCAGATTGTCCGGACAGTCACTATTGAGGAATGTGCCCTCAATACTTTCGAACCATTGAAGAGTCCCGTGGCTCCTTCGGTACCATAAAACTTCAGGGGATTGCAAGAGTTGAAATGTTTGAAGGTACATTGTGGAGGGTTGGCACCACCGCTACCACCAGTATTAGCACTACCACTGGCTTTCCCATTGTTGTTTTTATTGGCTTGAGTTAGTTGAGTTACCAGTTGGGTGAGTATAGCAGCAAGGTCATTAGTGTTGTTGCTATTGTTGGCGTTGTCGGTGTTGTTGCGGTTGATGTTACGACGAGGAGGCATTCTATAAAAAGAGAATGATACAAAAGAGTTGTGAGGATTTATAAAAAAAATTCGTTGAAATTTAGGATAGGAGGAATAATAACACATTTATTTCATAGTTCGGATTGTTTTCAAGTAATCACATTTCTACTTGAACACAATGACGTATTAAGGTTAATTAGACTTATATAATTTTCAAGGAGACATGCTTTAGCCTATAGGTAAACACTCATCCCGGGAATTCCCAGGAAAGCATACGGATCCCTCGGTTGATTGGGATTTATATGAAATGCTTTCCTAGATAGAAAACCCAGAATACAGGTGTCACCCTTCCAGATTGCACATGTCCTCTAATAATTAACAGAGTCTAAAACCTTAACGGGTATGAAAAATATTTTTGATAGGCAAATGTCCATGAGTATGATTTTTCCACAAGTTATGAAGATGTTGTCATAGGAGCAGACAAGAAGGATACGTGGTTTATGATGCGGGTATGGATACGATTTATTTAATTTATTATTTACGTATGCTTATTAAGTCATGTAGTCTAAACAATTTAAGTATCAAATAACTAACACATAAAGCATGTGACATATAGCAAATAGCACGTATCACATAAAACATGTAGCATGGCATTGTTGGGTGTCCTAAAGTTATAGTCTAGGTCAATGGTGTCTAATAACCTAATTCCCTATAACCAAGGCTCTGATACCAATCTGTCACACCCCAACCGACGGCGGAAACGTCGGGGCGTGAAGCGTGCAGACTGTTCATAGCTCATGGTTCGCTAAGGTTGAGATAATTAAACATGCAGTTTTCATTGAAATCAAACAACAATCCAACAAGTACACGAAACATAACAAAATACATAACAATGTTTATTTTAGAGCTTTTAACTAGGTCCTCAAACTAGGTGGAAGCAACTTGTAATCATCTCAATTGTTAGCACCTGAAACATGATTTAAAAACAAGGGTCAACTAGAAAGTTGGTGAGCATACATAAGTTTTGACACACAAATAAGAGTTCAAAAATGTTTATACAATTCATTGATTCACATGGTATATAAGACAAATATGGAGAATCTATAGTTATACTAGGTGCACAATCAAACCTTGTGACTGAGGCATAACACGCAGGTTACCCTAATGTAAAGTCGGTAACAAACACCCTACCCGGGTGGGTTTATCAGACTCAATAGTACTATCCTTGTTTACCGTTGGCTTGTACAGAGTTAATGATTGCACGAGTTGCGTCATGTATGTATAGTAATAACTCATAGCATTCAAGCATATTGCACAAATAATTCATGTAATCAAGTAAGAATTGTACTATGAAAGAGTTGCAATTTGTTTAATGTAAATCATGTCCACCCCAAAGGTGAAAAAGAGTAAAAGTGGGGTTATGTAGACTCACGTGTAATGTAGCGTGTTGATTTGCACAATCGAGTAAAAATGCCAAAATGTGTCGTAGGTCACTCTGTTCGACCTATTGAATAAGCGTATAACAGGTGTCATTGTTTGTGTTATTTTATGTCAAAATGTATTCGTTGGTGGTTTGTGTGTTTAGGGTTGGTTTTGAAATAATAAATTAGTAGCGACATATATATATATTTATTTTAATAAAATTTAAATAAACGATATTTGTTTAAATCAATATATATATTTGTATAAATAGTTTTTATAAAAATGATTATATAAACTCACGATTTCATCGGTTTTGAAACTATCAGAAATTAACCGTTTTAAATTTCTAAATCAAGGATTTGGTTTATAAATGATTCTCGGGTCTTGGGATTTTATAACTTAATTTTTATAATTACATTATGAGATTTTTAGCTAAAATATGTTAAATAGACTTTCAAACAGAAAAATAATTGATTCTGGTCAAGGAGCACGACCGTGCTCGAGTATGGCACGACCGCGCTCGATGCCGGGCATGACCGTGGGGGTCTGAGCGCGCCCGTGGTCGAGTCAGAAGTCACTACAGAGGGTCTGGACATAGAGCACGACCGTGCTCGTATCTGGCACGACCGCGTCTAGTGTTTGTTTTTGGTCAAGACTTGTTTGCTCGGTAAGCACGACCGGGCCACACCTGGGGCACGACTGTGCTTGGTCAGGCACGACCGCGCTCAGGGATGAGCGCGACCGTGTCGGGCCTTTTTCAGACACAATTCGATCGATTCTTATATTAATAGCTTCTGGATTCTTAGGGCTTTCACTTAGTGGATGATTACCAATGTTTCTACATAGTTTAATTGTATTTATATCTTGTCTAGAGTGTAGTTCGAGTAAAATTTATGTTTCGGCTTTTTGGTTCAAAATCGGATCGATTTGAGTGTTTCTACTACGAATTGATATAGGGATTTCGTAGTAGAGGTAGATACAAAGCTGAAGACGTGTTACTTACTTGCTGAAAGTGGGCAATCGAATGCGGTCGGCTACGGGTCGAGCGGCTTCGTTTCTTGGCGATCAATCGGACGACAGAGGTGTTGTGAGCGTCGAGTGAGAGTTCTGAGAGATTGAGTGGGTGTATATGAGGGTGTAGGAAGCCTGCAACTTGCTCTCAATTGTTTAATTCGCGAGACTTGGTTGTGGTGGGTATGGGATTAAACAAATGTGCAAATTGGAGGACAATTTAGGCGTGTTGCAGGTTGAATTCAGTCGAGTAAGGTCTGACGCGTGAAAACCGGCTTTTCTCTATTTTAAATTTCGCGAATTCAGAGGGTATGGTATGGTTTGACTTCTGCAGAGTCAAGTGGGTTCATCAGCGCGACCGTGTCTACTTTAGGCGCGACCGTGCTTAGGTTGCAGGCGCGACCGTGCCTAGTCTTAGGCGCGACCGTGCTTGCCTAGTTTTGTAGTTTTTGAGTTTTGTCAGTTTTGGTCCTCGAGGCTTGTGAGATAATGGTGTTTTTGTTTAATTTGTTTATTGTAATAGAATAGTTTGTATATGTAACTGCATCGTAGTTTGTTTGTACACGAATCGAAACTGAAATGTGTTTGTTTATTGAAATCAAACGATTACATGATGAAAATCAGAAATGTTACATTTTTCATGTGAGCAACGATCCTTGCTATCTCATAGCCTCTAGGGTCCTTGCTTGGATTGTCAAGAGGAAGTTCATAGAGAGACTTGATGTCCTTGCTTGGCATACTGAAGATGGCCTTGCTTGAACATCTCATCTTCTGTCCTCTGACATCTGTCACGGTGTATTCATCTTTCAGAGCATTGTAGGACCAACTGATGAATGGAAAGTGGGATTAGAGAGGTTTAGCATCAATAACAACATCTTTGCTAGGGTGGAAGTGATGTTTGATCACTAGCAACAGATGCCTCCCACTTTTATTCTCAAGCTCATGAGCTTCACCTAGCTCCATCATTCTTTGAAGATCAGAATCTAGAATCTGCATCACCTCATCAACAGATTTGTATACTGATCTTTTCACTTCTGCCCTCCCCTGAAAAATTCAAACCATTGGTCTTGATTGCTGTAAAACCATACTACAATTTCTCTTGAGTCTTTAGGTGTGGTAGTGGTTTAGTTTTCTTCTTGGGAGGCTGTTGATGAGGAGGAGTTGGGTGAGAGGATTTGAACTCTTTAGAAGGAGAGGAGGGAGTTCTATGAGGGAGAGTGGAAGGTTGTTGGATAGAGGAAGGAGAGGATGAGGGAGTAGGCTTGGGTTTCTTTGGTTTTCTTTCAGCTGTATGACTGTCTACCCTTCTTTTTGAACCTACCTTCCTAAGTCTGTCTTCCTCTTCCTTCTTTACTTTGACATAGAGGGCTTGCAGGTTCATGAAACTCATGGGACCCAGCCTCTTTCTGTCACACCCCAACCGATGGCGGAATCATCGAGGCGGACAATGGAATGATTGTTCAAAAGCACATGATAGCTAAAATATTTCATAATTCATTAATCTAATTAAAAACAACAAATATTCAAGTACAATACAATTCAAATAATCTAGTCTACTTCAAAACATTGATTTAATTAACTAGGTCCATAAGTTCTTAAGTGGAGGAATCTTCAACAAGAAATCACATATCCAAACCTGAAACATTATTTAAAATCAAGTGTCAACTATAAAGTTGGTGAGTACATAGGTTTAGTGGAACCGATAAATAGTAGATAAAGCGTTTTGCAACTCATTGTTTATCTTGTTAAACATAGCATATATGGTTGTATCATTTATCTAAGCACAATTCAAACCTTGATTGACGCGTTTGAACATAGCACAACAGCTAGGTCTGGAATGTTTGAATATAGTTATCCACTATATCCGATATGTTTGAATATAACACGCGGCTATATTCGAGTATGCAGTAATAAACACCCTAACCGGGTGGGCTGGTCAGGCACAATAGATCTATTTATATTACTGTTGGTTTTCTTGTGTTTAAAGTAAATGAATGTACACCTAAGATAATTTAAGCATATAATCCATATGTATAACACGTATAAACATTTTGATGAGTAGCATGTATAATGTTTCACCCCAAAGTATGTAAAAAGGTAAAATAGGGGCTATGTAACTCACCTGGCTAGCGGATGTTTTAATCCACGAGTGCGGGTGATAAGGATGTTGAAAACTAAGCACGATGAAATCCTATGTAGATAAATATGTATTATTTTATGTTTGTATATGTGTATTCGTATTTAAATGTGTATAGGTTTATAATAACATTCCTTAAAATTATTTGTATAAAATATTGTAGTAAAATAATAATGATTTTTAGTAAAATTTAACATCTAAAAATATATATTTAATCTTGTTAAATATTTATATTTTTAAACAAGTAGATATTATTTTTATAAAAAAATTTCTATTTTGTTTATTTATTTTATCATTATTATATATATATACTTTCTTGAATTAAAACTTATTTAAACAAGTTTATAAAATATAGGGTTTGTTATTTATTATTTTAAAACTTTGACGGGTTAAATATGCGTGACGAAAAAAATGGTTTAATTGTTTCCAAGATAAACGAACGAGTCAACCAACTCGTAATAGTTTTCATTGTATAGGGAAAATATTAAAATATGATAAAATAAATAAATAAATAAAATAAAAACAGAAAAAAATTTGGGTTGGGCCTGAGGCCACAAGAATCGAACCCGCGACCTACAACACAAACACACACGCGCATAACCAGTCGGGCTATCGCCCATCGCTGGTTATGTGTGTGATGTTTAATACATAACACATATGCGAATTGGTCGCTGGTTCTCGGCAACCGGCAAACCAGTGTCCGAGGATATTGGTTTGCCCGGTGATCGATGGTCTGAGGCCGAGATTTCGATGGGGTAAGATTGCTTGCTGATAATAGAAGGTAACAGAACCAATTTGAGGCTCGAACCTTGTCGCGAAGGGTCTGGTCGGCAGGGTCCTAAATCCGAAAATGTCAAGAATGGGAATCAAACTTCGGGATGGAATTAGACTATGATATTCTGGTCCCAGCTTCTCTTAGAGACGACGAACACAATGGTAGTTTCAATTTTGAGTGAGAGTGGGTGGAGAGGGGATGGCGAGCTCGTGCAGGTTCGGTAATTGCTTTTTATAGCCGAGCTCGATCCTGATAATGAGACAAGCAATTGAGCATGTCCCGACACTCATCTGGACGATACGAAACTGTCGAGCCATCTTGCAGGCGTGGAGGTTGACTGTCGGGGCCGAATTCATGGCGTGGACTTTCGGCCACAAACACGATCAGGCTTTCTGTTTGTCGGGGAGACAAATTGGTCGAGGGCTTTCGTTCGCGTGGGGACGACGAGGTCAGGGAGACCAAAATCTGTTGTCGAGGTGCAGGGAACAGACGTGTCGGGGGTTCGCCGGAAAATAGCTCGGACCGCCGGTCAATGGGGAAGATGGCCGGAATTACGAATTGGGAAATGGCAGAATTGGTCCCTGAAGTTTGATTTTGTTTAAATAAAGTCCCTGAGATAATTACGGATGGGTCCTTGTGGTTTGATTTGGCCATGTTTAGCCCCTTAACCGGTTTTTGTTTAAAACCTTTTAGTTTGAAAATTTTCAAAACAGTCCCCTCAACTTTTTTTATAAATAAACTAATTAAATTTCTTTTTAATTTTAAATTTAAATTTATAAACTTATATTATTATTATTATTATAAATATTTTTATAAAATTTAATTATTTTATTTAAATAGGTTATCTTATTTTATATATAAGCCTTTTTAATTTAGATTTTTATATAAAATTTTATATAAGTTTAAAACGTATAAAATTTTAATTATTTTAAATCCACAAAATAAATAAAAATAAATATATATTTTGTATAAAATTAAATAAAAACACTTGCATTTCATTCAGTTGAAAATGATTACATGATATATATTACAAATGCGTGAATAAAAATCCGGAATGTCACAGTCTCCCCAAGTTAAAGGAATTTCGCCCGAAATTCAACTAATGGAGGCTATGAAAAGAGATGCGGATATTTGGTCTTCATTTGGTCTTCACGTTCCCAAGTGAACTCCGGTCCACATTTAGACTCCCAACGGATTTTGACAATGGGGATGCGACTACGTTTGAGTTTCTTGACCTCACGGCCCATGATTTCCACGGGTTTCTCAACAAAGTGCATTTTTTCATCAATGCGCACTTCATCAAGAGGGATGTGGAGATTCTCGCCGGCTAGGCACTTTTTCAAATTAGATATGTGAAAAGTCGGATGAACGTTGCTGAGCTCTGAAGGAAGATCGAGTTTGTAGGCCACTTTTCCTATGTAGGATCGTGAGAATACAAGATGGTTCTGTTCTTAGTTGAGGTTGGCGGAAACAAAATCAACTACACAATTTATAATCAAGTAAACACAAAGAATACTGATAAACACTGTTGTATTAAGCTTTTGTGAATGCAAAGATTACAAGTGAGAAACTCAATGAATAAGTATGACAAGCACTACTAGCACTATCAAGACACACTCAAGACACACTTACAATGAAGTGGCAACTCAGTATTTATAGTAACTTAGAATCAAGACAGACCCTTGATTCTAAGGATCAGATCGAACACAAGTCGTTGATCTTGTTTATTAATTTACATTACACGTAAAGGCTAATCTAGTTAACTTTACTGAAACATTTTCTTTATTCATGATTGTTTGCATGCTTGGAGAAGTGTATTATTGTCCGTCATTGGTTGACCATAGCGGTTCCTTCTGCTTTGAGTCTGTCAGATGCTTTTGCAGAAAGGTGTCAGAGACGCTTGGCCTGGATAGTCAGCTGCAACGTTTGGTCTTCAGTGAATAAGGCTATCAGCTGCAAAGAGTGAAGGTTGCTGCTGGTAAGCCTATCAGCAGCAAACATGGATGACCGCTGCTGATAAGCCTATCAGCAGCAACTTGTATTGAATGTTGCTGATAAGCCTATCAGCAGCAACAAGTGTTGAATGCTGCTGATAAGCTTATCAGCAGCATTTGTACTTAGAATAATTTGGTAGCAATCAGTCTTTGGTTCTACAAACTCCCCCTAGACTGATGCAACCAAAAATTCTTCTAATCACTTTGCTGCTGAAGCTTTTGCATGTGGCTGACTATCCTTTCAACCTCATAGCCTCTTGGATCCTTGCTGGGATTGTTCAGTGGAAGTTCAGACAGAGTCTTGATGTCTTTGTGTTGCATTTTGTAGATTGCTTTGCTTGAACATCTCATCTGCTGCTTCTTTACATCAGTCAGTGTGAACTCATCCAAATCAGCATTGTAGGTCCAAGATACAAATGGAGAGTGGGACTAGAGTGGTTTGATGTTTATGATCACATCTTTGCTAGGGTTGAAGTAGTGTTTGATTGCTAGCACAAGACGTTTCCCACTCTCATTTGCAGGCTCATTAGCTTCACCCAGCTCTAAAATTCTTTGAAGATCGGAATCAGGTAGTTGCAGAACCTCATCAACAGACCTGTAAGTGGATCTTCTTCTCTCAGTTCTCCCCCTGGAGATCTCAAACACTTGATCTTGTGAATTGTGGAACCAGTTAACTATATTTCTTGAGTCTTCTGGTTTAGGAGTGGGTTTGGGTATCTTCAAGGGAGGCTGTTGATGAGTGGGAGCTGGGTGGGATGACTTGGACTTTTTGGGTGGAGGAGTGGAAGGTTTGGGGAGGAGAGTGGAAGGATGATGGACTGAGGAAGAGGTAGGTGAGGGAGAAGGCTTGGGTTTCTTTGTCTTTGGTTCTTCATCTTCTTTGATAAGTACCCTTTTCTTGGAGCCCTTCTTCCCTAGTCTTTCTTCCTCATCCTTTTTAACTTTAAAGTAGAGGGCTTGCAGGTTCATGAAATTCATAGGACCTAGCCTCTTTCCACTATCTCCTCTGGCCTTAAGGAAGTCAATCATGACCTTCCTTTCTTCATGGGTCCTTTTATTGAAGGCAATGGTCTTTTTGGACTGTTGTTTGGCTTTTTCTTCTTCTTCAGCCTTTTTCTTCTTTGCCAACTGACCTTGCTGACCCATGAAGGCTCTGTAGATCTCTTTGTTTGAAAGGTTTTCAAGGTAGTCTTCATCCTCACCTTGAGAGATCAGAGCTTCAGTCCACTCCTCCCTTAATTCTTTTGCTAATTTAGAATCAGTGATTCTAAACTTAGCATATTTCTTCCTTTTCTCTTTAGCTTCTTCTTCTTCTTCTTTTGCAAACTGTTCCTGCAGCTGTCTAGCAAGTTGTTCATCTTCCTCAACTTGAGACCCTGTAAGGACTTTTACCTTCATTTCATCAAGTTGTTTGGCATACAGCTGGATTGTCTGTTGTCTGAGAAGTATGGCGGCCTTTCTATCTTCATGCCTTTGTTTTTGAGCCATCTCTTCAGCCAACTCTTCTTCTTCTCTTTTCCTTCTTCTCTCTTCTTTCTCTTTCTTTTCCTTTTGCAACCTCTCTTCATCCTCTTTTGTCATGATGCCCTTCCCTTTATTAACATTGGATGCCTCTGCTCTGGCTTCACTGATCACAGAAAAAGCTGATTGTTGTGTTGTTGGGATCTCTGCCTCGGCTTCATTGGCAATTTGAGATGTGAATAGGGGAAGGTCATCATCTTCATCAAGTTGATACTCAGGACCTTCTATTTCTCTCAGTTTTTCTTTGATAGTTGATCTTGACTCATAAGCTGCAGTGCAGATGTTAACTCGAGGGGAAGCTGAGTCAGTGTCAGTGTTAGAGTTTGACACATATACTGCCTCAGTAATTCTTCCTACTTGTTCAAGTTTGGCTCTGACAGTATCTATCATTGCCTGGCTTTCAAGTGAGTTGACATTGCAGATGTTTGTTCTGAGTTGATAGATCTTGAGGAGAAAGTCTGAGGGCAGATGAAGGATGTTTCTGGTGTTGATGATGAGAGAGGAGCCGTTGCTGAGCAGAAAAGTGTGGTCAAGAGACTTAGTGCTCACCCAACCTAGCACATCCAAGTCCTTGACCAGGAAGGCATACAGGAACCTTCGAAGGCCCAGAACTTCTTCTTCAGTGAGAAGACTGCTCCTTGTTATTTCAAGATTGCTAGGAGTCAGTCTTCTTTCTGCGGCCGCCGAGGATTCAGGATAAGCTACCCGATGTGCTGCTTATAGGAATCTTTGGAACCTGGGTAGATTATCCTCTATCAGGTCATGGAACCTGCCAATGGCAAGTTCAGCTGAGAGATCTGCTGAAGTGTTGATGCAGTCAGTTAGATGCAGTTCTAGGACTTGGAGGGCATTGAGAGAGTTCCAGTTCAGCTCTTCTACTCCGCTGAACTCCCATCCAATCCAAAACCTCTCAGCTAATCCATCATACCCCCAAGCTAGAATAGAGTCAAACTCTAGCTTCTTTGAAGATTTGAAGATTTGGGGGGTAGTGGATTGACCTATGATGGCTGCTGCTTGTGGAAGGATGCTGAATGATGCATTTGTTTGTTCTGTGTCTTCAGCATCATTCAGCATTTCATCGACAGCCCTGACGACCAACTGCCAGTCTTCAGATATTTCTTCGTCTTCGTTATCTGGGGCTGGCAGGTCATGAACTTGGACAAAAGCTGGCTTGTATTGTGAGCTTTGAAGTACAAACTGCTCTTGAATCCAGTCGTCAAGACTGTCTGTATCATCTTCCATAGAAACCATCTCCCCCTTTTTGGTTGCATCAGCAGACAGGTAAGCATCAGTTTGGGTGCCTACTGATACAAGAGAGGGAGAGGCTAGAGTTGGGCATTGATGGGCTTCATGCATAGCGACTTGGTATCTTAGTTTGGACATTTCATCCTCTAGCATAGCCACCCTGGCCATCAATTCCATGTTATGAAGTTTCAGTCTGTCCTCATCCACAGTTGTGGAATCCTTGGACCCAGATGGGGCCGTAGGCCTAGCCTCAGCATCCCCATCACCCGTGGTTTCTTGGCGCCTGGGATTCCTCTCAGTGAAGGGAGTTTCCAAGGAAACACCCTCACCGTGAGTTGCCGTGGTTGAGGTCTTAAAGATGTTGTCACTGTCCTCCTGGTCAGTTGATGGACCAGCAGTAGTGACAGCCTCGTCCACATCCACTCTTTCAATACTCCTAGAGTGGACCTTCAAGGGTGAAGAACTTGGGCTGGGTGTTTCGGAAGCAAGACCAATCAGTACCTCCTTGATAGTGGTAGTTGGAGAAGGTACATCACTTTGGTCAGGTTCCTCTACACTTAAGTTCAAAGAAGAGAGGAATTGCTCGAAGGGCTGTTCTATGGATCCGGGAAGTGATCCTAATCCTAATAGAGAGACTTCCGAAGGAGTCTCCCTAGCAATGTGGCTTTCCCTTATGATATTCTCACTAGAATGTTGTGATTCTGAGTGAGGGATGTTGGCTTGGGTTTGGGCCTTGGAGGCAAGAGAAGAAGGAGTTCTCTTGCCCCTCTTCCTTGTATACTTGGCTGCAACCGGGGCCCTGTGTTCCGGTTGAGCAATCAAACTGGGGGTGAGTAATGTATGTGCCTGTGCATCCTCAGTGGAATGCACAGGGGTTCGATCAAGGGAAACAGTAGGTTGAGTTTGTGGCAGTGAGGTGGAGGGTGTGGGATCAGTATCAGCTAGGTTTGCTGAACTGTCACCCTGGGCACTATGTGTGTTCAACATTGTAGATAACAATGGAATATCGGCCCCTGAGAACTTTGATGAAACTGTTCTCATACTCTGAAAAATGTTGTTCTTATGTCCCAGTATGGAGTAGATTCTTGCAGTTTTTGAAAGATCTTGGTGCTCAAAATTGAACACTTCCTGCAAGAATCTTGGGTACATGAAGAACTGTGATTTCACCCCTTCTTGAAGGTTGTATCTCAAACCTTCAAGAATGAGGTGGGAAAAATTGAAACCTGCTCCTGTTATCATACCGTGAACTGCCGACGCAAGTCCGGAGCTGAGTTGGTTCCAGCCACTCCTCTTTTGAGATATGCATTGGAGAAGAGTGTGGCAGAGATACTTCCATTTGGGACCCATGAGTGCCTTCTCTATCGTATACTCTGTTTGATTCCCAGTGTACCCTATGGATACAAAGGTCCTCATGTATACGTCTTTTGGGTAAGAGAGGGCGCGTCCCCTTCATCCTGAAGCTTGAGGTGTTGGCGGAGTTTTGCTTCAGTGATGATCATTTCCTTACCGTCAACTGTGCCTCTAATTTGAGGAGTGCCCTGTTCAGTAGAATACACGGCTGAGCTCCAAAAATCTTCCATGTGTGAAGTATATATGGTTGGGTTGACGGTTAGGGCATGGTAAATTTTGGACCGACAGAGGAAGTCGATCATACCGTCGAAACCTTCAGATTTCTTTCCCTTGATTAGGTATGCAGTTAGGTTGTGGTATGGAGCAAACTTGTCGTTTGGGTTGTTTATGTCTGCGCCTGCCATTGTGATGGATTTGGAGGGAAAAGAGAAGGGTGTTTGAATGGTGGTTGATTATGGAGGGCTTTGAATGCTGTGGGGACGGGAGAGAAAGTGATGGGAGCTAGGTTTGAAATTGAATATGAAGAGGTAGAGGGATGATTTGAGTTGGTGATATAACGGCAGACGAAGAAAAAGCAACTCTACTTGTACAGTACAACCTGTTTCACTTTTCATTGTTACAGCTGTAAAACAGTCGAGCAGTCATGGTGAAGACTGACGATATTTACTTTTACAGCGGGTAAATGTTAATTTAGACTTATGTTCACCCATCTGCAGCAAACTTGGTTGCTGCTGAAAGATAAGAGTATCCGCAGCAAAATTGGTTACAGCCGATGGATAAGCCTATCCGCTGCAAACTTGGTTGCTGCGGAAAGATAAGTCTGTCAGCAGCAGATTTTGCTGCTGAAAGGCTTAAAGATCCGCAGCAAAGGAATTGCTGCTGAAAGCCTTAAAGCTATCCGCAGGAAACATGTACCTGCTGATAACTTAAAGCTATCAGTGGCAAAACTTTTGCTGCTGATGCTTTTACCTGTCAGTAGCTGAAGGGCAAAAATGCTGCTGACCCATAACTTTTATTTCTAGCAAGGGACAAAAAGACACATTTTAAGGAGAAACTTGAGATGGATTTTAATCAAAGTTCATCATACCAATTGATTCAACTAAATATCTGAATCTAGCTTCATCAAAAGGTTTTGTAAACAGATCAGCATATTGCTCATTTGTATGAACTTTGGTTAAAATAATTCTCTTTTTCTCAGCTTGATCTCTTATGAAATGGTACCTGATGTCGATGTGCTTTGTCTTTGAGTGCTGCACCGGATTGTTTGTGATAGAGATAGCACTCATGTTGTCAATGTGAATTGGAGTCTGCATGAAGGTCATTCCATAGTCAAGCATTTGATTTTGGATCCAGATGACCTGTGCACAGCAGCTTGAAGCTGCAATGTATTCTGCTTCAGCTGTTGAAGTAGAAACACATGTTTGCTTTTTGCATTGCCATGAGATGAGCCTTCCTCCAAGAAATTGACATCCCCCAGATGTGGACTTTTTGTCCAAGTTACAACCCACATAGTCACTGTCAGTGTAGGCATAGAGATTGACATTTTCATTCTTTGGATACCATAGCCCAAGTTTTGGAGCTCCCTTTAGGTATCTAAGGATCCTTTTGACAGCTTGAAGATGAGACACTTTTGGAGCTGCTTGAAATCTTACGCAGAGACAAACTACAAACATGATATCTGGTCTTGAGGCAGTGAGGTACATGAGAGACCCTATCATTGCTCGGTACTGATGTTGGTCAGTGTCTTGTCCTTCTTTATCCGGAGATAATTGATGGTGCACTTGCATAGGAGTTCTTGCAGCAGAGCAGTCAGTCATTTTGAACCTTTCCAAGATGCTTTTGACATACTTGGATTGACTTATGAAGATTCCAGTTGGTACCTGTTTGACTTGAAGTCCTAAAAAGAAATTTAGTTCACCCATTGATCTCATTTCAAATTTGGAATGCATCAGAACTTCAAAGTCTTTGCAGAGCTTCTTTCTTGTAGATCCAAAGATAATGTCATCAACATAAATCTGGACCAACAAAATTTCTCCCCCTTCATCTTTGATGAAAAGTGTCTGATCAATGGCCCCCCTTATGAAGTTGTTACTAAGTAGATATCCAGATAAAGTTTCATACCAGGCTCTTGGGGCTTGGTGTAAGCCATAGAGAGCTTTGTCCAGTTTTAAGACCTTATTTGGATGTGCAGGATCTACAAAGCTTGGAGGCTGTTTGACATAGACCTCTTCATCAATCGTGCCATACAGAAAGGCACTCTTCACATCCATTTGATAGACCATAAAGTTTTTGGATGCTGCATAAGCCAGAAAAATTCTAATGGCTTCCAGACGGGCAACGGGAGCAAAAACTTCATCATAGTCAATGCCTTCTTCTTGAGTGTAACCTTGAGCTACCAGTCTGGCTTTGTTCTTGACTACGATGCCCCTCTCATCTTGCTTGTTTTTGAAAACCCATCTTGTTCCAATGGCTGTTTGACCAGGTGGAAGATCAACAAGCTTCCAAACATCTTGTCTTTTGAATTGCAGCAATTCTTCCTGCATTGTTTCAATCCAGCTGTTGTGCTTGAGAGCTTCATCAATCCTTTTGGGTTCCACCTGTGATAGAAAGCAAGAGAACAAACAAATGTTGGCTTCATGAGACTTACTTCTTGTCTGGATGCCTGTGTGGACTTGGCCAATGATGTTTTCCAGAGGATGCTCTTTGTTTATTCTCTGAGCAGGTATCACATCCAGCCGTATTCCCTCTTCAAGATTACTATGGTTTAGATTAGTATTGTCTTCAGATGTGTGGAGAGGAGCTTGGAGGATCTGATCATTGTGTTCCACATAGTCAGCAGCATTAGCATCAGAGGCCTCTTCATCATGAATTGAGGAGGCTTCATTTAGGATTTCATTGTCAGAGAGATTGCTGCTTGTGGTGTTGGATGTACCGGCTTCACCTGAACTGGCTTCAATAGCTTCTGCCACTGATGGAGGATCAATGGATGGCCTTTTCATCCTGATGTAGGGACTGGGAAACTCCAGTCTGTAGTCAGAAGAAGAGGTTGAGGTAGAAGGTGTTGAGTTTGAAGAAGGAGGCTCCATATTTGAGAATATGAGGGGCTCAAATATCTGGGTGAAGGAGTCTATATCAAAAAGCCAGTTGGGACCTTTGCCTTGTTCACAGACAACGTGTTCCCTGCATTCCACATTAGCAGATTCTTCCACAATCCGAGTCCTAGAATTGAACACTCGGTAGGCCTTCGATTGAGAGGAGTAACCCACAAAGTAACCTTCATCAGACTTTGCACCGAATTTAGGAAGAACTCCATGTGTGATGAGGATGGTATATGGACATCCAAAGGGCTTCAGGAAGCCAATGTAGGGAACTCTTTTGAGCCAGAGTTCATAGGGAGTTTTCTGGAGAGGCTTAACAATAAGGACTCTATTTTGCACATAACAAGCTGTGCTTACTGCTTCTGCCCAGAAAGTAAGGGGCAGCTTTGAGTCAGCCAGCATAGATCTTGCTGATTCAATCAGAGTCCTGTTTCTTCTTTCAGCAACCCCATTTTGTTGAGGAGTTCTTGGAGCACTGCACTACCTTTCAATGCCCTTGCCCTCACAGAAACTGTTCAAAGTGTGATTTTTGAACTCTGTTCCCTGATCACACCTTATGATCTTTAGCTTCAGATTGCTTTGATTCTCTACCCTGAGAATATAGGATTTGAGAATCTCAGCAGTTTCATCTTTTGTTCTTAGGAAGAATACCCAAGAGAATCTGGAGAAGTCATCAGTGATCACCAGACAGTAGGACTTTTTGCCCATTGACATGACATTTGTAGGACCAAAGAGATCCATATGCAGTAGCTGGAGAGGAGTGTCATTTGTGTTCAATGTCTTGGGCTTATGGGAACTTTTGTGTTGTTTTCCCTTCAAGCAGGCAATGCAATGATCGTCTAGCTGGAATTCTTTGTCAGGAAGCCCTCTGACAAGATTGTCCTTCACTAATTTATTGATTGTTTTGATGTTAACATGGCTTAACCTCCTGTGCCAGAGAGTGGATTCATCAACTGATGCCTTTGACAGAAAACATGAAACACTACCAGATGGAGTGACTTCATTCATGTCAAGCACATATAAGTTATCCTTTCTATTAGCAGTTAGGAGAATCTTCTCTGGGGGGTTTAGATAGGCCAGGAGCTAACACGAAACATTCTTTGTCAGTGAAGAGCATCCAATGCTTTTTATCACATACTTGAGAAACACTCATGAGATTGAAGTCAAGTTCTTTAACATAGTTGACTCTTTCAATACTCATCCTTTCATTGGACACAGTGCCTTGTTCAGTGATAGATCCACCTTTTGAGTCACTCCCAAAGGCAACATATCCTCCATTGAAATGTCTGAAGTTGGAGAGGATGGACCTGTTGCCTGTCATGTGCCTGGAACAGCCGCTATCTACCACCCAGGTGTTATTCTTGTTACCTGGCTGTCCCTGCACATGAAAGAGATTTAGTTAGTGGGAGTGGTCCAAGAGCTCTCCTTTTTGAAAAAAAGAGTTCTTGGACATTTTGATTCATCATGCGTGCATTCAACAGCACCGATGATGATTTTGCTGACAGGAGCAGAGATTTTGGCTTTCCATTGCTTAAGAAGTGGTTTTCCAGTTCTCTTTTCTTTATCGGCTGCGGATTTGGCTTTGGCAGCTGATGAATTTGCTCTATCAGCAGCTGATTTTCCTGCTTGAGGTTTTGGCCTGTCAGCAGGGGCAGGTTTTGCTGCTGATGGCTTCAGCTTATCAGCTGCAGATGTTGCTGCTGATGACCTTGGCCTTTCAGCAGCAGATTTTGCTTTTGCTGCTGAAAGCTTATTTGGAGCAGCAGCATATTTAGTTTTTGCTGCTGACTGCTTTGTTTGAGCAGCAGCAGATTTGGTGGTTGCTGAAGGCTTTGCCTTTTGCTGCTGCTTGTATTTTTCTGCAGTTTCAACTCTTCTACTGGCTGCAGATGGCCTATCAACTGAAGTATGCTGATCCTTCTTTTGTTTATGCGCTGATTGAAGAAGGATCTGGTTGAAGGGGTTAAACTGACATTTTGCAGCAAAGTGGTTTGATTCCCACATATGATGCAGGACTGCTGAACTTTGGGCTGCTGCTTCCTTGGTGGAGAAGAAGAGTTTCTGCACTGAGTTTTCTTGGTCGTAACTCTTCTAACCTGTTGCTGATTCTTCTGATTTGGCATGAACTGAGACTTGGAGTTTGTAGGTCCTGATGTTTGTCCCTTTTCAGTGTTTAGCTTTCTTCCACCTGGAGGATAGCTGATCCTTATCTGTTTGAATGGTACAGGGGCTGGAACAGCTGGGAGAACAGTAGGGACTGGGACTCTATTCAGAACAGCTTCAGATGAGGCTGTACTGGTTTCATCATGGTCTGAGAGGGTTAACTCAGATTCTGATGAGGTAGTGTAGTCTTTAACAAGGGGTTCATCCATTAAAGGATCAAGATTTCTGTTTGCAGTGTCGAGTTTTGCAACATCGAAGCTTGGTTCATAGATGGCAACATAGTCAGCTGGATGAGGAACAATATTGTACTGTTCCTTGCCATATCCAAGTCCTCCAAGCTTTACCTTTTCATGGACTTGAATGTCTAGAAGTCTCTGTAGCTTTTTAGAAGAAAATTCATATTTTTCAACATGAACTTTTTGTTCTGCCAGATCAGCTCTGGTTGATTTAAGTTTTACTAATAGATCATCAATCTGAGTTTCAAGATTGGTTTGTTCATGTTTTAGAGATGAAATCTCTTTCTTAAGGCATTCAATTTTTTCTTTGTAAGTGATTTCAAACCTTTTGAACTCAGATTTCATTTGAAGAAACTCTTCATTTTGATCTATAAGGTTTTGGTTATGTTTTCTATAACCTAAAACTTTATCAATGCAAGCTTGAGAGCATAAATGTTCAAATACCTGAGGTGGTATCTCTGCAGTGTCTGCCATAAGTGCTTGGTTGGAGACAGGAACATCTTCATACTGAAAAATCCAGTCGAATTCTGTAGTTCCAACATTTGCACAGGCTGCAGTTTGTGCTGGGGGAGTTTGTTGCTGCTGCTGTTGTCTGGGCTGACTTTGGTAGGCTTGTCTTTGATGGCCTGCACCCTGATTGGCTTTAGGTGCCTTGCACTCCCTAGCAAAGTGACCCATTTGGTTACAGTTGTAACAACGGATCTTGCTTTTATCAAGCCCAACTCTGCTGTTTGAGTTGTTGCTTGGAAATGATCTTCCGGTTCTAGAATAGAACCTTTTTGCTCTGAGGGAGAGCATGGCATATGAGTGCTGAATATCCATTTCTTCAAGATCATCTGGATGAAAGCATTCCAGATCCTCTTTTATGAAATACATGGTGCTTGAGTTGTCAGAGACAAAAGCAGTAGAGGTTGGCTGTTGAGGAGGTGCCTCAAGAAGAAATGGTGATGAGTTAGATTGTGAAGCAGTTGGGGTCTGAGGGTGACTAACAATGGGAGGATAGTAGCTGCTTGCACTAGGACCGGAATGATCAGAGTGAAGCGCTGAGGAGGTAGTGGAGGAAGTGGTAGCTGATTGATAACTGGAGCTCCTTTCTTTAGCTTGAATCATTTCTAATTCATAGGTTTTGAGCATGCCAAAGAGCTCAGTCATCTGAAGAGTCTTCAGATTCTCTGTTCTTCTGATGGACACAGTGTATAATGTCCAACAACTAGGAAGAGATCTTATGAACTTCTTGAGAATGTCTTCATTCTCCAGCTTTACCTTGGAGCACTGCAGTTCACCTACAAGATAGGTAAATCTGTTATATAAAATAGTTAAGGACTCACCTTCCCTCCAAACGAAGTTCTCATACTGCTGCTTCAGTATGTCCCTTCTGTTCTCTTTGACTTCTTCAGAGCCAGCAAACATCTTCTCCAGCGCCTCCCAGAGCTCCTTGGCAGTTTTGTAGCTTCTGAAGTTGTGAAAAACTTCATTTGGAAGGCACATTTGGATGGCTCCCAGTGCCTTGAAGTCCACCTCCATTTTCTTGATGTCCTCTTCAGAGTACTTGGAGGTTTCCTTCGGGACTTGTATCCCTCCACCATCAGCAGAGGCCACCATGGGAATATATGGACCCTCCTTGATGGATCTCCACATTCCGTATTCTTGGTAACAGAAGAAGCTTTCCATGCGATTTTTCCACATGTCATAGTCTTCTCCAGATACCAACCTTGGTGGTCGGTTGATGCTGCCAATATCTTCAAAGCCATTGCTCTGTGCCATTTTTGTTTTGATTTTGGGTGACTTGTTCAAAGAGAGAGTTTAGAATAGAACCAGAGATGATTAAACAAATGTTAGTTTGTTTAATCTGAGCCAAAGCTCTGATACCACTTGTAGGATCGTGAGAATACAAGATGGTTCTGTTCTTAGTTGAGGTTGGCGGAAACAAAATCAACTACACAATTTATAATCAAGTAAACACAAAGAATACTGATAAACACTGTTGTATTAAGCTTTTGTGAATGCAAAGATTACAAGTGAGAAACTCAATGAATAAGTATGACAAGCACTACTAGCACTATCAAGACACACTCAAGACACACTTACAATGAAGTGGCAACTCAGTATTTATAGTAACTTAGAATCAAGACAGACCCTTGATTCTAAGGATCAGATCGAACACAAGCCGTTGATCTTGTTTATTAATTTACATTACACGTAAAGGCTAATCTAGTTAACTTTACTGAAACGTTTTCTTTATTCATGATTGTTTGCATGCTTGGAGAAGTGTATTATTGTCCGTCATTGGTTGACCATAGCGGTTCCTTCTGCTTTGAGTCTGTCAGATGCTTTTGCAGAAAGGTGTCAGAGACGCTTGGCCTGGATAGTCAGCTGCAACGTTTGGTCTTCAGTGAATAAGGCTATCAGCTGCAAAGAGTGAAGGTTGTTGCTGGTAAGCCTATCAGCAGCAAACATGGATGACCGCTGCTGATAAGCCTATCAGCAGCAACTTGTATTGAATGCTGCTGATAAGCCTATCAGCAGCAACAAGTGTTGAATGCTGCTGATAAGCTTATCAGCAGCATTTGTACTTAGAATAATTTGGTAGCAATCAGTCTTTGGTTCTACATCTTACCCTTCCGAGTACCTTGAATGGGCCCACATATCGAGGTGCAAGTTTTCCTTTCTTTCCAAATCGGACTATGCCTTTCCAAGGTGATACCTTTAGAAGAACCATATCCCCAACTTGAAATTCCAAGGGTTTTCGTCATTTATCGGCATAGCTCTTTTGTCGACTCCTTGCTACTCGAATGTTGTCACGAATAAGAGAGATTTTATCGGTGGTCTCTTGGATAAGCTCGGGGCCGGTGATTTGTGCTTCACCAATTTCGTTCCAACAAATCGGTGAACGCATTTTCGTCCATAAAGAGCTTCAAACGGTGCCATGTTAATACTTGTGTGATAGCTGTTATTGTAGGAAAATTCGATCAGTGGTAGGTGAGAATTCCAATTGCCGCCAAAGTCAATGACACAAGCTTTAAGCATATCCTCGAGAGTTTGGATTGTTCGCTCGGTTTGTCCATCGGTTTGGGGATGGTAAGCCATGCTTAAATCCAAACGAGTACCAAGCGCAGATTGTAATGATTGCCAAAATCGGGAAGTAAAACGCGAATCACGATCGGAGATAATGTTCAAAGGGATTCCGTGACGACTTACGATCTCATCAATGTAGATCCGAACTAATTTCTCGACTCGATAGTCCTCACGAATAGGCAAGAAATGAGCAGACCTTGTGAGTCGATCGATAATAACCTAGATACTATCGTGCCCACTAGAAGTGCGTGGGAGTTTGGTGATAAAGTCCATGGCAAGGTTCTCCCACTTCCACATGGGAATTTCAGGTTGTTTGAGGAGCCCGGAAGGCTTCTGGTGTTCGGCCTTTACTTTAGAACAAGTTAAGCATTTTGCCACAAAGAGGGCAATATCCTTTTTCATGCCGGGCCACCAGTATTGTTGACGAAGACCCATTTACATCTTATCAGCTCTGGGATGTACCGAATATCGAGTTTTGTGGGACTCGTTCATCAAAAATATACGAAGGTCGTCGCGATAGGGAACCCAGATACGATCCAAGTAATACAATAGGCCGTTGGCTTTGGTTTCTAGTAAGAGTTCTACACCACATGCCATTTCTTGGTACATGTTTCCCTCGGTAACCGAGGTGTGTTGTGCTTGGAGAATGCGGGCTTGGATACCGTTATGAATATGAACACTATGAAGCATGATACGTTCTTTACGACTCAAGGCGTCGGCTACAACATTTGCTTTGCCGGGGTGGTAGCGAATCTCGCAGTCGTAGTCATTAAGAAGTTCGACCCATCGTCGTTGCCTCATATTAAGCTCCTTTTGATTGAAAATATGTTGGAGGCTTTTGTGGTCGGTGAAAACCACGCATTTGGTGCCATAAAGATAGTGTCTCCAAATTTTCAAGGCGAAAACGACAGCACCAAGCTCGAGATCATGGGTCGTATAGTTCTTCTCATGGATTTTGAGTTGACGTGATGCGTATGCAATTACTTGACCACGCTGCATAAGAACACAACCAAGACCTTGGTTGGATGCATCGCAATAAACGACAAAGTCGTCATTACCACTAGGAAGAGTTAGAACATGAGCATTGCAGAGCTTGAGCTTGAGAGTTTGAAAAGCTTCTTCTTGTTTGGGTCCCCACTCGTAAGGTTTACCTTTGTGAGTCAAGGCAGTGAGCGGAACCGCAATCTTGGAGAAATTTGAGATGAAGCGACGATAGTAACCCGCCAGTCCAAGGAAGGAACGAATCTCGGTAGGAGTCTTAGGAGTACTCCAATTCTTTACTGCTTTGATTTTTGCCGGGTCCACATGAATCCCTTTATCGTTGACTATGTGTCCCAAAAATTGAACCTCCTTTAGCCAGAATTCACACTTGGAGAATTTGACGTATAGTTGTTCCTTCTTCAAGAGCTCCAAAATCAAACGAAGTTGTTGTTCATGCTCCGCTTTTGTTTTACAATAGATGAGAATGTCGTCAATGAAAACGATCACGAACTTGTCCAAATAAGGTTTGCATACACGGTTCATGAGATCCATGAAAACTGCAGGTGCATTAGTCAAGCCAAAAGGCATAACCATGAACTCGTAGTGACCATATCTAGTCCGAAAGGCAGTCTTTGGAATGTCTTCATCGAGGACACGAAGTTGATGGTATCTGGAACGAAGGTTAATTTTGGAGAAACATGTTGAACCTTGAAGTTGATCGAAAAGATCGTCGATACGGGGTAAAGGATAACGGTTCTTGATTGTAAGCTTGTTGAGTTCACAATAATAGATGCACATTCGAAACGATCCATCCTTTTTCTTTACGAACAGCACGGGAGCACCCCAAGGTGAATGGCTTGGTCGGATGAATCCTTTGGATGAGAGTTCTTGTAATTGGCTTGCGAGTTCCTGCATCTCGGAAGGTGCAAGACGATAGGGAACTTTTGCCACGGGAGTTGCTCCGGGCACAAGGTCAATACGAAACTCTACTTGTCTTGGGGGAGGAAGCCCAGGTAAATCCTCGGGGAATACCTCGGGAAAGTCTCGAATGATCGGAATATCTTGCAGTTTCTTACCTTTGTCTTTCGTGTCAACTACGTGGGCCAAGAAGGCAACGTACTTTTTTCGTAAGTACTTTTGTGCCAATGTGCAAGACATGAGTTGAAGACCACGACACGGTTTTTCACCGAAAATAACTAACGTGTCACCCAAAGGGAGAGGTATACGAATGCATTTTTCATAGAAAATAACCTCGGCATGGTGCTTGGATAACCAGTCCATGCCAATTATAATATCAAAGCTTCCCAATTGCATTGGAAGGAGATCAACAGAGAATTCATGATTATTAAGCTCGAGATTGCAGTCGCGGATAACAGAATTTATAGTAATAGATTTTCCGTTTGCTATCTCCACGGAATAAGAATTGTCAAGTTTCGTTCTTTGTTTCGCAAGTCGAGATTCAAAGGTAAGAGACACAAAACTCCTATCGGCACCGGTATCAAATAAAATGGATGCATAATGATTGTTTACGAGAAACGTATCGTTTATCACGTCGTTGTTTGCTTGTGCCTCATTAGCATTTATATTAAACGCTCGTCCTTGAGGACCACCTTGATGATGAAGTTTTGGGCATCGGTCACGGAAATGGTTTGGGTCTCCACATTCGTAACATGCCCGACCATTGAGAAGTGCCGGATAGTTTGGACGGTTGGTTGGAGCAGCTTGATGGACGGGAGGACGGGTACGGCAAGTAGTGACCATGTGTCCATATCGTCCACAGCTTGAACACAATCGGCATGGTAAGTTGGCAGGATGGTGGTACTTGCAGGTCTGACATTGGGGATTTGGACCCAAATAAGGTTTCGGGTTTTGACCCAAAGGGGCCACTTGAATAGCAGGTACGGTGGGAGTTACGGCTGCGAAGTTTCGACCCTTTCATTTCTTGTTGCGGTTTGAAGACTCGGGCTTTACATCCTTGACGGCCGCAAGAGTAGAAACAACCTTCTTGGAACCCTTTCTTGTTAGTGTTCCGACTTTGACGTGGTTTTCGGACAGCGTAGCGGATAGACGGATAGCAGCTTCAAGTGTGGGAGGATTGCTTCCTAACACAGCATCCTGAATTTGCATAGGCAGCCCGCCTATGTTTTTTTCAATTTCCCGAGCAAAGGGAGTGATCATATGAGGTACTAATAGGCTCAGCTCTTGAAATCGGGTGGTGTAAGCCAGATTATCCCCGCTGTCTTGGGCAAGATCCCAAAACTCAGTCTCGAGCTTCCTCATTTCATTTTGAGGACAGAATTCATCAGTCATGGCTTTCTTCAGATCATCCCATGATAAGGATGTAGCAACCTCAACACCACGAGTGCGTTTCTCACTGTTCCACCAGGTGAGGGCTCTCTTTTGAAGTACACTTGTGGCATAGCGAACCCGAAGATTATCGGGACAGTCACTGTTTAAGAACGTGCTTTCCATACTTTCAAACCATTGTAGTAGGCCGGTAGCACCTTCAGTCCCGTAAAATTTTGTAGGGTTGCACGAGTTTAAGTGCTTAAACGAGCATGGAGGCGGGTTGGTACCACCGTTTCCCGGGATGTTGTGAGACCCGTCACTATTGTTATTGGCTTGGGTCATTTGTCCTACTAGTTGGGCAAGAAGAGTAGCAAGATCCGGGTTGGAAGTGCTAGAGTTTGCACGTCGAGGAGGCATTCTAACATCATAAGAAAAGACAATGATACTTTAGATAAAGGGGATATATATGAGTTATAATGGGAAATAATGTAAGCAGAAATGCGGAATTCATCATGTCGTGTGCCAATGTATGTGTATTTATTCAAGGTTGATGAGGAAAATAAGCCATCTATTCCGGGTAGGAGATGATTTCATAGATCATTATTCGCGTAATAGGAATTGCGGGATTCGCATGCACTACAAATCGTTATTACGTGTGCACCCGTAACAATGATTTGTTTTGCATGTTCATCTAGTTCTTCCTATCTTACTATAATGTCCCCAAAATTTTGATGTAAGTTCGGATCGTATTCTTGCGAATACAATGACTTATCAACGTTACGTAATTCCTCAAAACTTTCAAGGAGACATGCTTTAGCCTATAGGTAAACACTTACTTCAGGAATTCCCAGGAAAGCATACGGGTCCGTTTATTGGGATTTATACGAAATGCTTTCCTAGACAGAAAACCCAATGTACAGGTGTCACCCTTCCAGATTGCACATGTCCTTTACTGGTTTTAAGAAATTAAGTCGTTGACGAGATTTTCAAGATCTTAATAGACTTGAGAGTCTATGAGTATAAAATGTGCAGAAATGTTGCAAATAGTATGGATGAGGAAAGAGTATGGATAAGGAGGTGTAGTGTATTTGTTTGCATATGTTTGTTTGTCAAATGTGTATGTAAAGTATGTATTATGTGGTTAAAGTCTTGTATGTATGTGTATAAGTCTCATGTACCAAACTTGGGAAAATTCAAATAATACCTAATTACAAATAATTCACATAGCAAATATTCATTTAGCACGTAACACATAAGAGGGAGTCCTAGGGTTATAGTCTAGGTCATTGTGTCTAATAACCTAATTCCCTATAACCATGGCTCTGATACCAATCTGTCACACCCCAACCGATGGCGGAATCATCGAGGCGGACAATGGAATGATTGTTCAAAAGCACATGATAGCTAAAATATTTCATAATTCATTAATCTAATTAAAAACAACAAATATTCAAGTACAATACAATTCAAATAACCTAGTCTACTTCAAAACATTGATTTAATTAACTAGGTCCATAAGTTCTTTAGTGGAGGAATCTTCAACAAGCAATCACATATCCAAACCTAAAACATTATTTAAAATCAAGTGTCAACTATAAAGTTGGTGAGTACATAGGTTTAGTGGAACCGATAAATAGTAGATAAAGCGTTTTGTAACTCATTGTTTATCTTGTTAAACATAGCATATATGGTTGTATCATTTATCTAAGCACAATTCAAACCTTGATTGACGCGCTTGAACATAGCATAGCAGCTAGGTCCGGAATGTTTGAATATAGTTACCCACTATATCCGATATGTTTGAATATAACACGCGGCTATATTCGAGTATGCAGTAATAAACACCCTAACCGGGTGGGCTGGTCAGGCACAATATATCTATTTATATTACTGTTGGTTTTCTTGTGTTTAAAGTAAATGAATGTACACCCAAGATAATTTAAGCATATAATCCATATGTATAACACGTATAAACAGTTTGATGAGTAGCATGTATAATGTTTCACCCCAAAGTGTGTAAAAAGGTAAAATAGGGGCTATGTAACTCACCTGGCTAGCGGATGTTTTAATCCACGAGTGCGGGTGATAAGGATGTTGAAAACTAAGCACGATGAAATCCTATGTAGATAAATATGTATTATTGTATGTTTGTATATGTGTATTCATATTTAAATGTGTATAGGTTTATAATAACATTCCTTAAAATTATTTGTATAAAATATTATAGTGAAATAATAATGATTTTTTGTAAAATTTAACATCTAAAAATATATATTTAATCTTGTTAAATATTTATATTTTTAAACAAGTAGATATTATTTTTATAAAAAAAATTCTATTTTGTTTATTTATTTTATCATTATTTTATATATATATATATATACTTTCTTGAATTAAAACTTATTTAAACAAGTTTATAAAATATAGGGTTTGTTATTTATTATTTTAAAACTTTGACGGTTTAAATATGTGTGACGAAAAAAATGGTTTAATTGTTTCCAAGATAAACGAACGAGTCAACCAACTCGTAATAGTTTTCATTGTATAGGGAAAATATTAAAATATGATAAAATAAATAAATAAAATAAAAACAGAAAAATTTGGGTTGGGCCGGAGGCCACAAGAATCGAACCCGCGACCTACAACACAAACACACACGCGCATAACCAGCTGGGCTATCGCCCATCGCTGGTTATGTGTGTGATGTTTAATACATAACACATATGCGAATTGGTCGCTGGTTCTCGGCAACCGGCAAACCAGTGTCCGAGGATATTGGTTTGCCCGGTGATCGATGGTCTGAGGCCGAGATTCGATGGGGATAGATTGCTTGTTGATAATAGAAGGTAACAGAACCAATTTGAGGCTCGAACCTGGTCGCGAAAGGTCTGGTCGGCAGGGTCCTAAATCTGAAAATGTCAAGAATGGGAATCAAACTTCGGGATGGAATTAGACTCTGATATTCTGGTCCCAGCTTCTCTCAGAGATGACAAACACAATGGTAGTTTCAATTTTGAGTGAGAGTGGGTGGAGAGGGGATGGCGAGCTCGTGCAGGTTCGGTAATGGCTTTTTATAGCCGAACTCGATCCTGATAATGAGACAAGCAATTGAGCATGTCCCGACACTCATCTGGACGAGACGAAACTGTCGAGCCATCTTGCAGGCGTGGAGGTTGACTGTCGAGGCCGAATTCGTGGCGTGGACTTTCGGCCACAAACACGATCAGGCTTTCTGTATGTCGGGGAGACAAATTGGTCGAGGGCTTTCGTTCGCGTGGGGACGACGAGGTCAGGGAGACCAAAATCTGTTGTCGAGGTGCAGGGAACAGACGTGTCGGGGGTTCGCCGGAAAATAGCTCGGACCGCCGGTCAATGGGGAAGACGGCCGGAATTGCGAATTGGGAAATGGCAGAATTGGTCCCTGAAGTTTGATTTTGTTTAAATAAAGTCCCTGAGATAATTACGGATGGGTCCTTGTGGTTTTATTTGGCCATGTTTAGCCCCTTAATCGGTTTTTGTTTAAAACCTTTTAGTTTGAAAAATTTCAAAACAGTCCCCTCAACTTTTTTTATAAATAAACTAATTAAATTTCTTTTTAATTTTAAATTTTATTTTATAAACTTATATTATTATTATGATAAATATTTTTATAAAAGTTAATTATTTTATTTAAATAGGTTATCTTATTTTATATATAAGCCTTTTTAATTTAGATTTTTATATAAAATTTTATATAAGTTTAAAACGTATAAAATTTTAATTATTTTAAATCCACAAAATAAATAAAAATAAATATATATTTTGTACAAAATTAAATAAAAACACTTGCATTTCATTCAGTTGAAAATGATTACATGATATATATTACAAATGCGTGAATAAAAATCCGGAATGTCACACTTTCCACTCTCACCTCTAGCCTTTAGGAAGTCTATCATGACTTTCCTTTCTTCATGGGATCAGATGTTGAAGGCAATGATTTTTCTGGCTTTTCGTCTGACCTTTTCTTCTTCTTCAGCCCTTTTCCTGTTTGCCAATTGACCTTGTTGTCCCTTGAAAGCTCTGTATATTTCTTTATTTGATAATTTCTCAAGGTGGACTGCATCCTCACCTTAAGAAATTAGAGCTTCAGTCCACTCCTCTCTCATTTCTTTTGCTAGTTCAGAATCAGTGATTCTGAACTTAGCATCTTCTCTTCTCTTCTTCTCTCTCTCTCTTCTTCTTCTTTATTCAATTGTTCCTGCAGCTGGAGAGATAAAGCTTCATCTTCTTTTAGTTGTGAAGCTGCAGAAACTTTAACTTTTAATTTATCCAGTTGCCTAGCATGCAACTGGATTTGCTGTTCTCGGAGGAGTACGACAGCCTTTCTTTCTTGAGCCTTTTTAAGCTCAGCCATCTCCTCCTCTTCTATTTCTCTTCTTCTTTTCTCTTTTTCTTTCTTCTCTTCTTCTATCTTTTCTTCTTCTTCTGAAGTCATGATTCCCTTTACTTTGTTCTTGTTGGATGCCTCTGCTTCAACTTCATTGATCTCAACAGCAGATGTGGAAGATACTGTTAAGACCTCAGCTTTTGCTTCATTTGCAATTTGAGGAGTACTTAAAGGAAGAGGGACTTCTTCATCTTCACCTCCTTGCCATTCCTCTCCGGTTACTTTCTTCCAATCTGCCATTACCTTCTGTTTCTCCCTTCTTCTAGATTCTTCCTCAGTGTTCAGGGTAATAGTAAGAGAAGAGGGAAGGGATAACTCTTCAGAGTCAGAGTCATCATTTGTAGTTATTCCCTCATTTTCCAGGCGGTCTTTGATAATTTGGATCATTTCATGACTCTTCACTGAGTTGATATTGCATATATGTGACCTGAGTTCAAAAACTTTGTGAAGGAAGTCTGAGTTGAGGAGTAGGATTTCGTGAATGGTGTTGATGATGAAGGATGATCCAGCACATAAGAAGAATTGGAACCCTGAAGGCTCAATGCTTGACCATCCATGAATTTCCAGACCCCTGACAACTTCATTGTAAAAGAATCTTCTCAAGCATAGGACTTTTTCCTCTGTCAACACCCTGCTTCTTATTAATTCAAGTCTCTGATGTCTTTGTTCAGCTACTTGTGAGGACTCTGCTTCTTCATTCTCAACTTTGTTGTATGCCATCATCTAAGCAAGATCAAGAAAGGCTTTGAATTTGGGCATGTTGTCTTCCCATATGTCATGGAAGCGCTCTATGGCAAGTATAGCAGAAAAATCATTTGATGTATTGATACACTCAGTCAGGTGTAGGGATAGAGTGTCACGTAAGTTCAAGTTCTCCCACTTAAGCTCTTGTACACCAGTAAACTCCCACCTTATCCAGAATCTCTCAGATAGACCATCATATCCCCATGACAAGATGGAATCAATTTCCAGATTATGTGCAGTTAGTTGAGAATGGGGGATATGATCTGTCTTGAGATAGCAGCAGCAGCTTGAAGTATAGTGACTGATAGAGGCATTTCTTCATCTTTAGTTTCACCCTCCATCTTCTCAGGGAACACCTCATCAACGGCCCTGACCACTAACTTCTAATCCTCAGAGATCTCTTCCTCTTCATCTCCTGAGACTGGCAAGTCATGAATTTGAACAAAAGCAGGCTTGAATAGTGTGCTTTGAAAGGTTGTCTGCTCTTGTATCCATTCATCAAGAATATCTTTGCCATCTTCAACAGTAACTATCTCCCCCTTTTTGGTTTCATTAGTGCATAGAGTTTGGTTTGTTTGGGTTCCCACTGATACAAGGGAAGGAGAAGTCACAATTGAGCATCGATGGGCTTCATGCATAGAGACTTAGTGCCTTAATTTGGACACTTTAGCCTCTAGCATGGCTACCATGGCCGTCAATTCCAAATTTTCAAGTTTCAGTATGTCCTCCTCCACAGTTGTGGAATCCTTAGAACTAGATGGGGCCTAAAGCCTAGCCTCTACATCCCCATCACCCTGGTTTTCTTGTCTCCTGGGATTCCTCTCAGTGAAGAGTGTTTCAAAAGAAACATCCTCATTGTGAGTAGCCGGGTTAGGGACTTAGGGATGTTATCACTGTTCTCCTGGTCAATTGATGGACCAGTAGTAGTGATAGCCCCTTATACATTCACTCTAACATCACTCCCAGAGTGAACCTTCTCAAGTGATGAACTTGGGCTGGGTACTTGGGTAGCCAAGTCAATCAGTACCTTCAAGATAGTGGCAGTTGGAGAAGGTACATCATCTTGACTAGGTGCCTCTGCACTTAAGTTTAGAGAAGAAACATAAAGAGAGGGCTCAGAGGGTTGTTCTATGGATCCGGGATGTGATCCTGATCCTAATAGAGAGACTTCCAAGGAAGTCTCCCTCATAATATGGCTATCCCTTATGATATTCTAACCAGAATGTTGAGATTCTAAGTAAGGGCTGTTAGGTTGGGATTGGGCCTTGGAGACAAGAAAAGAAGGAGTCTTCTTGCTCCTCTTTCTCTTGCGGGTATAGCGTGCCTCAACAGGGGCCCTGTGTTCTAGTTGGACTTGAAGAACCGGGGTGAGTAATTGTTGTACCTGTGCACCCTCAATAGGTTGCACAGGGGTTCGATCAAGGGCAGGAGTTGTATGTTCAGGCTGTGAAGTGGAGGGTGTGGGATCAGTATCAGCAGGGGCTGCTGAACTGTCACCCTAGGTACTTTGTATGTTCAACATTGTAGATAACAATGGAACATTGACCCCTGAGAATTTTGTTGAAACTGTTCTCATACTTTGAAAAATATTATTTTTATGACCCAAAATCAAGTAAATTCTTGCAGGTTTTGAAAGATCTTTTATTTCATGATTAAAAACTTCCTGCAAAAACATTGGGTACATAAAGAAGGCTTCTCTAGCTCATTCCTGAAGGTTATATCTCAGACCTTCAAAAATCAAATGAGAGAAATTGAAACCCTGCCCTGTTACCATATCATGAAAAGCTGAGGCAAGAGCAGAACTCATTTGATGTCATCCACTCCTCTTCTATGATATGCATTGTAGAAGAGTGTGGCATAAGAACTTCCAGGGAAGACCCATCAGTGCCTTCTCGATTATGTAATCATCCTGATTTCCAGTGTGCTCTATGGATACAAAGGTCCTCGTGTATTCACTCTTTTTGTATAAGTTGGCGGCACCCTCGTCTTGAAGCTTGGGGTGTTTTCTGAGTGTAGCTTCAATGATGGTAATGTCTTTGCTGTATACCTTGGCTCTGATTTGGGGAGTCCCTTGTTTGGTAGAGAAGACGGAAGAGTTCCAGAAATCCTCCATGTGAGGTATGTAGATTGTGGGGTTGACAATTAGAGCAAAGTGGATTGTCGATTGACACATGAAGTCAATCATGTCGTCAAACCCTTTAGATTTCTTCCCTTTGACAAGATATGCCGTTAGATTATGGTAGGTTGAGAACTTGTCAATAGGATTTTTGATGTCAACTGTAGATATAAAGACTGATGGCTACAAAATTCTCTAGGTACAACGGATGCGGACTCCACAATTTTGCTGCTGACCAACAACTGTTGCGGATAAGCTTGTTTGATGCTGATAGTTGTTCTCCTGCTGATGAACAACTCTGATGCGGACAACCTTATCTGCTGAAGTCCAAATTTGCTGCTGATAGGCTTCTCAGCAGCATCAAACACTTGATGCTGCTGATAGGCAAATCATCAGCAGCTTTGGATAGTAGAGTTTTGATGTGGATCTTCAATATGTGGTTGATAGCCTTATCTTCTGATCATTAATCACTGCTGTTGATTGGCATATCAAAAGCATCAACTTTACTACTGACAACTTTCTGCTGCAACTCTGACACATCACATGCAAAAAGAATGTTACTGGTGCTGACAATAAAAGACAACAACGCTCTCATTCCAAGTATCCAAGCAATGATGCCTACGAAGACGTTTGAGTAAAGTTATCCTTTGTAGTATTTGTTGTCTTCACGTGTAGTATAGCTTCTAGTATAGAAGATCAACGGCTTGTGTTCGATCTGATCCTTAGAATCAAGGGACTGTCTTGATTCTAAGTTACTATATAAGTAGTGTATCGTTTCATTGTACAAGTGTGCTTTCTTAGAGTTTTCTCTGTATTCTTGTAACCATTGAAGCTTAATACAATTTTCATTTATCAGTACTCTTTGTGTTTACTTGTTTACATTGCATAGTTGTGATTGTTTCCGCCAATCTCAACTAGAATAGAACCATCTTGTATTCACCGATCCTACAAGTGGTATCAGAGCTTTGGCTCTCAGATTAAACAAACTCACACTTGTTTAATCACTCTCTGGTTCTATTCACTACTATCTCTTTGCTAAATCACCGTATATCACAAATCCAGAATTGGCACAAAACAATGGTTTTGATGATACTGGAAGCATCAACAGACCACCAAGACTGGTTTCTAGAGAAGACTATGATATGTGGAAGAACAGGATGGAAATTTTATTCTACTATCAAGAGTATGGGATGTGGAGATCCATTAAAGAAGGATCATATGTACCCATGGTGGCCTCTGCTGATTCCAGAGGTCCATCAGTCCCCAAAGAACCTTCAAATTATTCAGATGAAGACATCAAGAAGATGGAGGTAGACTTCAAAGCCTTGGGAGCCATTCAGATGTACTTGCCAAATGAAGTCTTTTACAACTTCAGAGAATATAAGACTACCAAGGAGATATGGGAGACTCTTGAGAAGATGTTTGCTGGGTCAGAAGAAGTGAAAGAAAATATAAGAGACATTCTGAAGTAACAATATGAGAACATTGTCCGGAAGGAAGGTGAGTCTCTTACTGTGTTGTACAACAGGTACACCTACCTTGTGGGAGAGCTACAGTGCTCAAAAGTGAAGCTGGAGAATGAAGACATTCTCAAGAAGTTCATCAGGTCTCTGCTAAGCTGTCGAACACTTTACACCGTGTCAATCAGAAGAACTGAAAATTTAAAGACTCTACAGATGACTGAGTTGTTTGGCATGCTGAAGACCTATGAATTAGAAATGATTCAAGCCAAAGAGAGAGCTCAAGTTACTCAACAGCCTCATCATCCACCACCACTTCCTATGCACTTCACTCTGACCACTCAGTTCCTCGTTTAAGCAACTACTACCCTCCCATTGTCACTTATCCCCAGAATCCAACCTCACAATCAAACAACTCACCATTTCTTCTTGAAGCCCCACCTCAAACGTCAACTTTTGCTGCCTTTGTCTCTGTAAACTCAAGCAATATGTCATTTATCAAGGAAGATCTGGAATGTTTTCATCCAGATGATCTAGAAGAAATGGATATACAGCACTCCTATGACATGCTCTCTCTAAGAGCAAAAAGGTTCTACTCTAGAACAGGAAGACCCATTCCAAGCAACAACTCCAACACCAGAGTTGGCTTGGACAAAAGTAAACTGAAATGTTACAACTGTAACCAACTTGGTCACTTTGCCAGAGAATGCAAGGCCCCAAAGGCAAATCCAGCTGCTGCCCAGCCAAGGCAATCTCATCAAGGTCAAACAAGCCAAGCTCAGCCAAGACAGCAACAAGCTACCCCTCCTACTCAAACTGCAGCGTGTGCAGCTGTTGGAACTGCTGAGTTTGACTGGAGCTTCCAGTATAAGGATCTTCCTGCCAACAATCAAGCTCTCATGGTAGATACATTAGAGATACCACCTTAGGTATATGAAAATCTTTGAACTCAGGCTTGTATTGATAAGGTTCTTGGATACATACAACATAACTAGAATCTCATAGATCAAAATGAAGAGTTTCACCAAATGAAATCTGAATTTAAAAAGGTTGAAAACAGTTACAAAGAAAAGATTAACTATTTAAATAAAGAGATTTCATCATTAAAACATTAACAAACAAACCTTAAAACTCAGATTGATGATCTTCTGGTTAAGTTAAAGGCTACAAGGGCTAAATTAGCAGACCAAAAGGTCCATGTGGAAAAATTTGAGTTTGCATCCAAAAAGCTGCAAAGACTTTTGGATGCTCAAATTCATGAAAAGGTAACTGTTGGACTTGGGTTTCAAGCTGAACAACCCTACAATGTTGTTCCTCCACCTGCTGACTATGTAGCCATTCATGAACCGAGTTTCAATCTTTCCAATCTTGATCTGGCCAACCGAAATCTTGATCTTGATGTTCAAGAAACCTCTGTCCAAGAATGCACTACTTAATCTGAGTCTAAGTCCACATGCTCAGACTCCACTAAAACCAATAAAGCTCACCACTACCTGCCTTTGAAGTTATTCAAACCAATAGTCCAAGCCCCTTCATCCCTTCAAAAACCGTATCAGTATCTCAACTCACCAAACAAATCAAAATCAGCTATCCTCTAGAAGGAAGAAAACTAACTGTTGAAAAGGGACAGTCTTCAACCTCCACCAAACCAAATCCTCAATCTAAATCCACCCAACCAAGGAAGGTGTTTGACATATGTCATGCGCCTGGAGAGAGCTCCATATATTCAAAAGACATTGGAGGAAGCCACTTTTGAGCACAACAAAGTTCACCCCTGGAATTTCAAAGACTTGTTCAAAAGAAAAGATTATGTGTACTTTCAAAGGGACAAACTGGCTAAATCATGTTTTGTCTATGGCAAATACAATCACACTGCCAGCACATGCTTCTACTACCTTCAGCAACAAAGAAACCTCAAGCAACATTTCTTTTGAGAAGACAAACAAGAACAAAAAGGTAAGAAGCTTTGAAGCCAAGGAAACTCATTTCAGAAACTCTCTCTCCCCACCAAAGAAGCAGCTGCCAAAATCTCAACAATCTTGCATCATCTATGGTGAATCAGACAAATTTGCTGCAAATTGTGAATTTAATCCCTTCAACCAGATCCTTCATCAAGCCCCTCCTAAACAAAAGCCTATCAACAAAAGAACTTCTACAGAGAAACCCTCCATTAACAAGGTAAAGAAGGATAAGCATACATCTGTTGTTAAACCATCAGCAGCCAGCAAAAATGTTGTTGATCAAGTGAAGCCCAAGAAACCAAAGGACAAGCCTTCAGCAGCAACAAAATCTACTGCTAATAAGCCAAAGTCCTCAGCAGCAAAATCTGCTGGTGATAAAGCAAATCTGTCAGCAGCCAAAGCAACATCAGCTGCTGATAGAGCAAAGAGATATAGAAAATCACCTCGTCAGCAATGGAAAGCCAAGATCCCAGCATCTATCCCTAAAAGCATCATCATTGGTTCCATTGAATCCAAGCATACTGATGTTGTTGATCCAATGACACACTTACCCAAGTTTGCAAGTTCTTGGGTTCCTCCCCCTAACAAGATCTCTCTCATGTGCAGGGACAGCCAAGTCACAAGAATAATACATGGGTTGTAGAGAGTGGTTGTTCCAGGAACATGACCGGCAACAGATCCATCCTCTCCAACTTCAGACACTTCAATTGAGGATATGTTGCCTTGGGGAGTGATTCAAAAGGAGGATCAATTACTGGACACGGAACTCTGTCCAATGAAAGGATGAGTATTGAAAGAGTAAACTATGTTAAAGAATTAGACTTCAATCTCATGAGTGTGTCCCAGATCTGTGATCAAAAGCATTGGATGCTTTTCACAGATAAAAAATGTTTTCTGATATCCCCTGGCTTAAACAAACCTCCTACAGAGAAGATCCTATTGACTGCTCAGAGAAAAGATAACCTATATGTGCTTGACATGAATGAGGTCACTCCATCTGGTAGTGTATCTTGTTTTCTATCTAAGACATCAGTTGATGAATCAGCTCTCTGGCACAGGAGTTTAAGCCATGTCAATGTAAAAACCATTAACAAGTTGGTAAAGGAAAATCTTTTCAGAGGGCTTCCTAACAAAGAATTCCAACTTGAAGATCATTGCATTGCATGCTTGAAGGGGAAGCAACACAAGAGTTCTCACAAGCCTAAGACATTGAATTCAAATGACACTCCATTACAGCTGCTGCATATGGTTCTCTTTGGTCCTACAAATGTCATGTCAATGGGCAAGAAGTCATACTGTCTAGTGATCACTGATGACTATACCAGATTTTCATGGGTATACTTCTTGAGAACAAAAGATGAAACTGCTGAGATTCTTAAATCTTACATTCTTCGAGTTAAGAATCAAAGCAATCAAAAGGTGAAAGTCATAAGGTTTGATCAAGGTACAGAATTCAAGAACCACACTCTGAACTGTTTCTGTGAAAGCAAGGGAATAGAAAGACTATACAGTGCTCCAAGAACTCCTCAACAAAACGGGGTTGCTGAAAGGAGAAACAGAACTCTAATTGAATCAGAAAGATCAATGTTGGCTGATTCAAAACTGCCTCTCACATTCTGGGCAGAAGCAGTCAGTATAGCTTGCTATGTGCATAATATAGTTCTCATTGTCAAGCCTCTCAACAATACACCTTATGAACTCTGGTTCAAAAGAGTTCCCTACATTGGATTTCTAAAACCTTTTGGATGTCCATGCACCATTCTGATCACACATGGGGTTATTCCTAAGTTTGGTGCCATATCTGAAGAAGGATACTTTATGGGCTATTCCTCTCAATCCAAGGCATATAGAGTATTCAACTCAAGAACAAGAATAGTGAAAGAATCAGCTAATGTGGAATGTAGGGAACACATTGCATATGAACAGGGAAAAGGCTCAGACTGGCTCTTTGATATAGACTCCTTCACACAAATATTTGAGCCTCTCATCTTCTCAAATATGGAGTCTACCTCTTCTAAAGCACCAGCTTCCACATCTTCCACTGACTACATATTGGAGTTCACTAATCCCTCTATTAGATTGAAAAGGCCATCTATTGATCCTCCATCTATTGTGGAAGCTATTGAAGCCAGTGAAGCCGGAACCAGACTCTCAAATGTCACCAGCGGCAGCCTCTCTGAGAATGAAAATCCGAATGAACTTCAAGACACATCTGTAAATGCTGCAGAGGCCTCTGCTGCTGCTGATAATGCTTATGCTGCGATATTGAAGACTCTTCCACCATGAATGACTAATTTTCTAAACAGAATCAGAGCAATCTTGAGCAAGGAATACAATTGGATGTTGTACCAGCACAGAGAATCAACAAGGAACATCCCCTGGAAAATATCATTAGCCAAGTTCACCAAGGAGTTCAAACAAGAAGCAAAACTCATGAGGCCAATATATGTTTGTATTCCTGCTTTCTATCTCAGGTAGAACCAAAGAAGATAGATGAAGCTCTGAAACACAGCAGTTAGATAGAGGCAATGCAGGAAGAGTTGTTGCAATTCAAGAGACAGGATGTCTGGAAACTTGTTGATCTTCCATCTGGTCAAACTGTTATTGGCACAAGATGGGTATTCAGGAACAAGCAAGATGAGAGAGGCATTGTAGTCAAAAACAAAGCCAGACTTGTAGCTCAAGGCTACACTCAGGAAGAGGGAATTGACTATGATGAAGTCTTTGCTCCTGTTGCTAGGCTGGAGGCCATCAGAATCTTCCTGGCATATGCTGCATCCAAGAACTTCATAGTTTATCAAATGGATGTCAAGAGTGCCTTTCTGTATGGGAAGATTGATGAGGAAGTATATGTTAAACAGCCTCTAGGCTTTGTAGATCCTGCACATCCTAACAAAGTGTTCAAACTAGACAAAGCTCTCTATGGCTTACATCAAGCTCCAAGAGCCTGGTATGAAACTCTGTCTGGATATCTACTAAGCAACAACTTCAGAAGAGGTGCCAATGACCAGACCTTGTTTATCAAAGATGAAGGGGGAGAAATCCTACTGGTACAAATCTATATTGATGACATCATCTTTGGATTAACAAGGAAGAAGTTGTGTAAAGACTTTAAGTTCCTGATGCACTCAAAGTTTGAAATGAGTTCAATTGGTGAACTAAATTTCTATCAGGGTCTTAGAGTCAAACAAGTTCCAAATGGAATCTTTATCAGCCAATCCAAATATGTCAAGAGCATTTTGGAAAGATTCAAGATGGCTGACAGCTCTGCTGTAAGAACTCCTATGCAAGTGCACCATCAACTGACTCCAGATAAAGATGGTCAAGACACTGATCAACATCAGTACCGTGCAATGATAGGATCACTCATGTATCTCACTGCCTCAAGGCTAGATATCATGTTTGTAGTATGCCTTTGTGCAAGATTCCAAGCAGCTCCAAAGAATACACATCTTCAAGTTGTCAAGAGAATTTTTAGATACCTAAAGGGAACCCCAAGACTTGGGCTATGGTATTCTCAAAATGATAAGTTCAACATGTATGCATACACTGACAGTGACTATGGAGGATGCAACTTGGACAAAAAATCCACATCAGGGGAGTGTCAGTTTCTGGGAGGAAGACTGATTTCATGGTAGTGCAAAAAACAAACCTGTGTATCAACCTCTACAGCAGAAGCAGAATACATTGCATCTTCAAGTTGCTGTGCATAAGTCATCTAGATACAAAACCAAATGCTGGATTATGGGATGACTTTCATGTCCACTCCCATTCACATTGACAACATGAGTGTTATATCAATCACAAACAATCCGGTGCAGCACTCCAAGACAAAGCACATTGACATCAGATATCACTTCATAAGAGATCAAGCTGAGAAAAGGAAAATTATTTTAACCAAATTTCATACCAATGAGCAATATGATGACTTGTTTACAAAAACCTTTTGATGAAGCCAGATTTAGATACTTAGTTGAATCTATTGGTATGATTAACTTTGACTAAAATATGTCTCTAAATTTCTTTTTAAATGTGTTTGTCTTTTGTTGTAAATAAAAGTTATAAGTCAGCAGCAACCATTTTTGCTGCTGACAGGTCTAATCATCAGCAGCAAAGAATTTGCCACTGACTGCTTTAAGTTATCAGCAGGAATAAGTTTCCTGCGGATAGCTTTAAGGCAATCAGCAGCAACATCTTTGCTGCGGACCATTACATCCATCAGCAGCAATTGAGTTTGCTGCTGACAGGCTTAACCATCCGCAGCAACCAAGTTTGCATGGGATAGGCTTAACCATCCGCAACAACCAAGTTAGCTAATGGGTAAAACTAAGTCCAAATTAACTTTTACCCGCTGTAAAAAGTACATTCAGCTTTACCATGACTGCTATAGTGTATTACAGCTGTAACAATGAAAAGTGAATGGTTTGTACTGTACAAGTAACTTTACTTTTTCCCTCCTCTATCGTTATAACACAAATTAAATTTCTCCTTCACCTCTTCACATTCAATTCCAACCTAACTCTCACCATTTTCTCTCAAGCATTCAAAGCATTCAAAGCTTTCCATACTTAACCACCTTTCAAAAACTTCCTCCTTCCCTCCAAATCCAACGACAATGGCAGAGGTCGACGTAAACCATCCTAATCTGGATACCTAGTTAAAGGAAAGAAGTTCGAAGGGTTCGATGATATGATCGATTTTCTTTGTCGATCAAAGATATATTTTGCACTAACCGTCAACCCTACCATATACATCCCTCATATGGAGGATTTTTGGAACACCGTCGTCTACTCTACCGAACAGGGGATTCCCCAAATCCAAGACACGGTAGACGACAAAGACATCATCATCACTGAAGCTACTCTCAGAAAACACCTCAAGCTTCAGGACGAGGGGGCCGCCATTTCATACACCAGGGAAGAGTATATGAGAACTTTTATATCCATAGGGTACACTGGAAATCAGAACGACTATACTGTTGAAAAGGCGCTGATGGGCCCTCCATGGAAGTTTCTATGCCACACTCTTCTACAGTGCATATCCCAGAAGAGAAGTGGATGGCATCAAGTGAGTTCTGCTCTCGCCTCTATTGTCCACGGTATAGTCACTGGCCAAGGTTTCAACTTTGCACATCTCATTTTTGAAGGTTTGAGATATAACCTTCAAGAAGGTGCAAAACAGGCATTCTATATGTACCCAAGGTTCTTGTAGGAATTTTTCAACAATGAGCTAAAACACCTTTCCAAACTTACAAGAATCTACCTTATGCTGGGACATAAAAATAATATTTTTCAAAGCATGAGAACTGTTTCCAAAAAGTTCTCAGGAGTCAATGTTCCATTGTTATCTACAATGATTAACATACAAAGTACCCAGGGTGACAGTTCAGCAATCCCAGCTGATACTGATCCCACACCCTCCACCTCAAAGCCTGAACACCAATCTACTTCCATTGTTCGAACCCCTATGCATCCTATTGAGGGTGCACAGGCACAACAACTACCTACACCTGTTTTAGATGTTATCACTGTCCAACTGGAACACAGGGCCCCAATTGAAGCAAGCTATACCAGAAAAAAGAAAAAGGAGCAAGAAGACTCCTTCTATTCTTGTCTCACAGGCCCAATCCCAACCTAAAAGCCCTCATTCAGAATCCTAACATTCTGATGAGAATATCAAAAGGGATAGCCAAATTATTAGAGAGACTTCCTTGGAAGTTCCTCTATTAGGATCAAGATCACATCCCGGATCCATAGAATAACCTTCTGAGCCCTTTCATTATTTTCCTTCTCTGAACTTAAGTGTAGAGGCACCTAGACAAGATGATATGCCTTCTCCAACTACCACTATCTCGGAGGTATTGATTGGCTTGGCTGTTAATGTACACAGCCCAAGTGCATCACCTAAGAAGGTTCACTCTGGGAGTGATGATAGAGTGAATGTTGAAAGGGCTATCATTACTACTGGTACATCAATTGACCAGGAGGATAGTGATAACATCACTAAGTCCCCAACCATGGCAACTCACAGTGAGGATGTTTCTCTTGAAACACTCTTCACTGAGAGGAATACCAGGTGCCAAGAAAACCAGGGTGATGGGGATGCAGAGGCTAGGCCTAAGGCCCAATCTAGTTCCAAAGATTCCACAACTGTGGATGAGGACAGACTGAAACTTGAAAATATGGAATTGATGGCAAGGGTGGCAATGCTAGAGGCTGAAGTGTCCAAACTATAGCACCAAGTCTCTACGCATGAAGCCCATCAATGCCCTCCAGTGACTATTCTTTCCCTTGTATCAGTGGGCACTTAAATAGATGAAACTCTATACACTGATGCAACCAAAAAGGGGGAGATAGTTACTGCTGAAGATGATGCTGACAGCCTTGATGAATGGATAGAAGAGCAGGCTGCTTTTCAAAGTACACTCTTCAAACCTGCGTTTGTTCAAATCCATGACTTGCCAGACTCAGTAGATGAAGAGGAAGATATCTCTGAGGATTGGAAGTTAGTTGTCAGAGCTGTTGATGAGGTGTTGGAGAATGAAAGTCAAGATGAAGACACACCTTTGTAATTCAGCATGCTTCCAGCTGCAGCCAGTATCTCCAGATAGGTCATATCCCCTCATTCCCAATTGATTGCACATAATCCGGAATATAACTCAATTCTATCTTGGGGATATGATGGTTTATCCGAAAGGTTTTGGATTGGATGGGAATCTGGCAAAATTGAAGAGTTAAATTGGAATACTCTAGATCCCTTCCATATCCTAGATCTATACCATACAAAGTGCATCAACAATTCAACAGATCTTCCTGCTAAACTTTCCATTGGAAGATTTTATGATCTGATGGAAGAAAACATGCCCTAGTTTGAATGGTTTCTTCAAGAAGCAAATAAACTGGCTTATCCATCAACTGCAGAGTCTTCAAGAACATCAGAACAAAGACTGGCTCCAAGACTTGACTTGATAAGGAGCAGTGCTTTAACAGAAGAACAAGTTCTATGTTGGAGAAGATTATTCTACAATGAAATGGTCAGGAGCCTGGAAGTGCAAGGATGGTCTAGCACTGGGTCCTCTGGTTTTCAGTTCTTCTTGTGTGATGGATCATCTTTCAAAATCAACAACATTCAAGAAATCCTGCTCCTCAATCCAGATTTCCTGCATAAGGTCTTTGAGCTCAGAACACACATCTGCAACATCAACTCCTTAGAAAGTCAAGCAATGATCAAGATTATCAAAGCTTTCCTTGAAAAGGAGGGATGGCTTGCAATGGATGATTCTGACTCAGATCTATCCCTTCCCTCCTCACCAACTGTTATACTGAGTGCAGCAGTAGAGTCAAGAAAAGTGGCTGCTCAGAATGTCAAAGAGGCTTTTAAAGCTATACATGGGAGTGAATGGGAAAACGAAGAGAGTGAAACAGTCCCTTCCTCTGTGTTTATTCCTCAGCTTGCCAATGAAGCTGAAGCTGAGATCCCAACATCATCTCTTACATCTGCTGTTGTGATCTATGAAGCTGAAGCTGAGGCATCCAATAAAGACAAGGGGAAGGGCATCATGACAGAAGAAAAAGAAGAAAGAATAGAGAAAGAGAAGAGAGAAGAAGAGAAGAGAAGAAGAGGAGATGGCTGAGATTAGAAAGATTGAAGAAAGGAAAGCTGTCATTCTCCTCAGGGAACAACAGATCAAGTTGCATGCTAGGCAACTAGATACTTTGAAAGTTAAAGTTCCTGCAGCTACACAATTACAAGAAGATGAAGCTCTAGCTCTTCAGCTGAAGGAACAACTCAATAAAGAAAAAGAAGAAAGAGAAAAGAAAAGAAAATAAGAGGCTAAGTTCAGGATAACTAATTCTGAACTAGCCAAGGAAATGAGAGAGGAGTGGACAGAAGCTCTGATTTCTCAAGGTGAGGATGCAGACTACCTTGAGAAATTGTCAAATAAAGAAATTTATAGAGCTTTCATGGGTCAGCAAGGTCAATTGGCAAACAAGAAAAGAGTTCAAGAAGAAGAAAAAGCCAAACAAAAGTCTAAAAAGACCATTGCATTTAACATAAGGACCCATGAAGAAAGGAAGGTCATGATGGACTTTCTGAAGGCTAGAGGAGAGAGTGGAAAGAGGTTAGGTCCAATGAGTTTATAAATCTGCAAGCCTTGTATTTCAATGTAAAGAAGGAAGAGGAAGAAAGATTGGGGAAGACAGGCTCTAAGAAAAGGGTAAATACTCAAACTGATAATAGAAAACAAAAGAAACCCAAGCCTACTCCCTCATCCACTCCTTTCTCTATCTAACAACCTTTCACTCTCCCTCCTAGACCTCCCTCCTCTCCACCCAAAGAGTCCAAATCCTCCCACCCAGCTCCTCCTCATCAACAGCCCCCTAAGAAGAAAACTAAACCTACTACCAAACCAGAAGATTCAAGAGAAATTGTTGGTTGGTTCTACATTGATCAAGATCAATGGTTTGAAGTCTTCAGGGGGAGGGCAGAAGTAAAAAGGTTGTAGGTCCCTAATTCGATGCGTGACGGATCTCTAGACTCGTGGTACGACACGGTGATAACGTGCGGAATCCATGATCAACGTGCTCGTGTAACTCAATCAACAACAACGGTGTAAATAAACTCTTTGTATTCCACCAATATCAGGTTACAAGATTTCTCTATCGTCTACTCTGATATCGTCTCACACCTCTAATCTGTTCTAGTCTATCTGTCAAACTGACTCTGTTATGTATATTTAAGCTACTGTTCTGCACCAGGCGAACTTAACAAGTTCGCTTCACTGTGCTTAGGCGAACTTATTAAGTTCGCCTCTAATAGGCTAAGCGAACTTAATAAGTTCGCCTCTGATAGACCAGGCGAACTTAATAAGTTCGCCTCTGATAGGCTTGGCGAACTTATTAAGTTCGCCTCTAGCAGAACTTACACAGAATTTTATCAACAATTACAAAACATGTCCTAACAGACTCCCCTTTAACTGTTGCTAACAATTCTATCAAATACAAGTCAAAGACTCTAAGACTAAGACATAATATCTTCAAGCTCGTTGTCACCAGAATATGCTCCAACAGACTCCCCCTTGACAACAGCTTCAGAAGATTGTCTTCCATCTTCAAATATCATCAAACAAGTTGTAGTCTTCGTCTTGTTCATCTGCACATTCTCTTTTTATCTAGAAGAAAACTTGGGAGAAGGACCCCTTATCAACTTCTGTCTGTAATATTCAGTTTTTGCAAAGGAGAACAACCAAGAATAACCAACAATTAAGATTTCCATGGAAGTTGGAAAAATAAAATCTTTTTGGTTTTTCCAACATAAGAAACACAAAATCTTTTTGGTTTTTCTCTGTACAAACTGAAATGTAAAATACAAAATCACATCTTTTTGTTCGAACATCACGAGTAAAAAGATCATATCAGTATATATGAGATATCAATCACACATCTTGGATATAAAATCCATATAATACCAAATGGTATCCTATGTCATTCTTTCAAGCCTTGACCAATTAAACCAATATCTTTCAAGATTATCACGCTCTATCTTTTCAAGACTTTCATATTGCATGTTATGATACGCGATAAACATTCAAAGAAAATAGGATCAGGCTATGACACACAAATTCAAATTGTCAATATTATAAGATTTGAAACTAAAGCATCTCATTCCCACTTTCTTGTGAGTTAAAGTACCATTTAAGTATGAAATACAACGTGTACCCCATTAGTATGCCAACAGAAAGTAAATGCACTATCTTCAAGACATATGAGATTTTACTAAAGATTATCCGAATTTCCAGAATGAGGAGATATCACTTAGCACATGAATAGCAGAATCCAAATTGGATTGTATAAGAATCAATGAGATTCAGAATCGAATGATTCAATATCTTGGCTTATATATGTGGAATCAAAAGATTCAGGTACGTGGATCCAACTGTTATTTGGATTATGAATTCAATGGAATCAGTAAAGATGATATATCAATATGATCCAAGGGCTAGTATATGTTTGACAGATGTTGTCAAGTACATATCTTGATTATACTTCAAATTGCATGCTTTTCAGGACATGGGCACTGAAGCAAATCGAATGAATAGTGCTAAGGACATAACCCGAAACTGATCTCATAGGAAAATCTTTATTAAAAGCTAATATTCTTTATCTGATAGTGATCTTTTAACACACACACCCAGGCATAAAATGGGTTCAAATCACAGTTGTAACATATGCAATTATGTTTTCACATTACTAATGGTTCAGTGACGCTTTTAGTCTACTGACAATTCAAATTATATGCATACACAACACTATCATTTCCTATTTGTGTAGTCTCTGAAGTTTAGATCAACACATATAATTCAGATATATTAACATAAAGCACCAACCAGTCAATCTAAGGTCATGTGTGAAAGAACATCGACTGATGTACTATCATCTCTTCTTTAACTTCAAGTAATGTTGATTTTATCTTTTTCAATTTGTTTGGCTTTTTCAAAATCTTTTCAAAGAAAGTAAAACAAACGAAAATAAAATCTTCCATGAAAACATTTTAAGAAAAACATTTTACTTGGTTACTCAGGATTAAGCAAATCAATCAATTTAAAACTCAAACCGATGTAATGTAATTGAATGTCATTGCCTCTGTCAACACAGTTCTGTACTCCCCCTGTCCTGTAGACTCCCCTCAACTAGTCAAATGGTTGCATCAACGACTTTATGCTCACCATCGTCATCCTAAGTTTCAGGTTATCATTAGGACTTTGTAAAACTCTTTCCAAAACATTGTGTGTGACATATTCTCCCCCTTGAGCATCAAGTCGTTGAATCAAATAGATTTTCAGTTATCAACAACTCGTTACTCTTGCAGATGTCATTCCCTGTCATGTGCTTAGAACCACCACTATCAACAACCAAAATGGTATTAATAGTCCCTCTTGGTAAATCCTGCACAACTAACAAGAAACATTAATTTGAAATTGGGACCCAAGCCATGGTAGTCATGGGTCGTCCATCTGTATCAAAATAATAAACCTCACTCCACTCACAATCGAATCTCTCATCTATTTTCGAAGATTGTTCCGACGAGTCAGAAACAGAAACTTTAGATTTCCAAACATACTTCTGTTCATTAAGTTCTTTTTGCTTAAAATGTGAAGTGTTTGAACAATCATGATCAGTTGAAAAATGTTTAGATTTTGAAAACTCTTGTTGTTCTAAAAGTTTTCTCAATCTTCTGTTTCTCCTCCGTCTTTGAGGTCTAGAAAGCCTAACCTCAGATTTTGAATTACCCTTTGGTGTATCACGAGGTTTAACCACATTTGGGTTAACATAAGGCTTACCAGGAGTTCTTACCTTTTCTGGAGTAACATGTCGGTTACCTTTGACGTTGTGAGGACAAGCAATCCTAAGGTGACCCACAAGACCACAATAAAAGCAAGATCTCATCTCACGATATTCTCTCATATAAGGAATCTTCACACGATAAGCTGCACTTGAAGAAGATTCTCCTACATGAACTTCTTTTTGCTTTATTTTCTCTGGAACTCCAGATTTTGCAACAGGTTTTGATTCAGGCTTCATCTTCTCAGGAAATACATGCTTCTTCCCTTTATTTTTGTAAGGACAGGTCACCACAATGTGTCCCATCTCATTACAATGAAAGCAAGTACGCCTATCCTTATAATCTCTGACATATGGAACTCTCCTTGAATTTGAAGAACTTCCAAATGTAGAATTTTCAGATGAATTAGAATCAACCTTTGATTCCACAACTTTAATTTCTTTAGGTATCCCCTCTACCTTAGCTTCATCAAAATATTCATCATCACTCTCATCAGAATACACCATATCTTCACCTGTGACTGGATTCACTTTCAACACAGTCTTAGGATCTAAATCCTCATCTTTTATAATCTCAGGTGTAACAGAATAATTTCCGTTGAATGGTGGAGGAACATAGCCAATACCACTAGTTCCCTTCCCCTCTTCAGTATTATTATGATAATGTTCTAATAAGAATGATGAATTTGCAAAGCTTTCTAACTTTCTATGCAATCTGATCACCTCTGCTTTAGATTCAGCTAGTTCGTTATCTTTCGCAGCAAGATCATTATTTATTTTCTCAATTTCTGCAAAAGACATATCCAGGTGATATGCCTGCTCTTTGATCTTCAAAGTCAGAGAATTTATATCCCTCTTTAGTGATTCTATTCTCTCAATACACACATTCTCATTATCCTTTAATTTCTGATTTACCGTGTGCATCGATTTCATATCACAAATGAGGTTTACGTTGTCATCCATAACCCTCATCATTTTATCCTTAACTGAAATACAGTTAGAACAAAACGTCTCAGAGTTAGAAAATACCTCAGGTTTTACTTCTGAACAAGATGCACCAGGAGCCATGAATACGTCATCATCAGCTTCACTCTTTTGATCAACAATGACAGGCTCTGCATCAGTTTCTAATTAACTCAGATCATCTTCAACTGTCTGAAAACTTTCTTCACTCATCACATCAGTCTCAGTAGATTGAGTACTTTCACCAGAACGAATACTCTCACTATCAGTTAAATCTGCAGAAGAATCACTTTGAGAATCACTCTTCTTCTCTAATACTTCTTTGATCAATACCACGAACGCTTGAGAAGTTGCTTCACCCTTTTTCTTCAATGCTTCTCATAGATCTCTTGAAGTAGGACACTTCCCGAGACTATGAATGATTTCTTTTGGTAAAGACAACAATAAAGTTTTACGCGTCTTCATCTCTCGATCAAACTTCTACTTTTCTACTTTAGTAAGAGCTGTCACTGGTTTAGGAACATCATAATATGCCATATAGTCATAAGTAGGATGCACATATCCTTCAAATATGGATGTCCAAAAGTTTTCATCAGTTGCTGATACGAACTGTTCGAACCGGACTTTCCAGTTACGAAAATCCGATATGCACAAAAGTCTCGGTGGCATAGTTCCAATATCATTATCATCACATGAAATTGACATTTTGAAATTTTGGCGAAAATACCCGGAAAAAATTTTCCCGCCAAAATACTCTTTAAAAATTTCGAAAATTCAAAATTTCAAAAATGATTCAAAACGACCATATAAGCTTTCCCTAAAAATTTTTTTTTTTTTTTTTTACACACTAAGTACTGTACAAGCGAACTTGACCCGAGCGAACTTCACCTAAGCGAACTTGTTAAGTTCGCCTGATCTTCACCAAGCGAACTTATTAAGTTCGCCTAATACTGAATGAAGCGAACTTATTAAGTTCGCCTATAAGTTCGCCTGCAACAGAAATTTAAGTTCGCCTGGTTCAGCTGTTCAACCCAAACACGAACCAAAAATTCCGAAAATCATGATTTCTGATCAAAATGATGGAATTAAGCAATTCTGAACCATATGATTGTGTAGAAACTGATTAGGAACAATCCTATCGGATCAATTTCTTCTACCCAATTCAAAATCAATCCAAATTGATCAAAAATCTTCCATTTTTATCAAGAACACGAAAAAGATGAAAAATCCTTCAAATTCTCTGAATTTTGATGTTGATTGGACACGAAAACACCACGAATCTTTTGCTAATAAAGAGAAATGGCTCTGATACCACTTGTAGGTCCCTAATTCGGTGCGTGACGGATCTCTAGACTCGCGGTACGACACGGTGATAACGTGCGGAATCCATGATCAACGTGCTCGTGTAACTCAATCAACAACAACGGTGTAAATAAACTCTTTGTATTCCACCAATATCAGGTTACAAGATTTCTCTATCATCTACTCTGATATCGTCTCACACCTCTAATCTGTTCTAGTCTATCTGTCAAACTGACTCTGTTATGTATATTTAAGCTACTGTTCTGCACCAGGCGAACTTAACAAGTTCGCTTCACTGTGCTTAGGCGAACTTATTAAGTTCGCCTCTAATAGGCTAAGCGAACTTAATAAGTTCGCCTCTGATAGACTTAAGCGAACTTATTAAATTCACCTCTGATAGACGAGGCGAACTTAATAAGTTCGCCTCTGATAGGCTTGGCGAACTTATTAAGTTCGCCTCTAGCAGAACTTACACAGAATTTTATCAACAGTTACAAAACATGTCCTAACAAAGGTCAATCTATAAAACTATTGATGAGGTGATGCAGCTCCCAGATTCTGATCTTAGAAGAATGATGGAGTTGGGTGAAGCTCATGAACCTGAGAATGAAAGGGGAATACATCTATTGCTAGTGATCAAACATCACTTCAACCCTAGCAAAGATGTAGTCTTTGATGCTAAACCTCTCCAATCCCACTTTCCATTCACTAGCTGGTCTTACAATGCTGAGAAGGATGAATTTACTATAACAGCTATCAGAGGTCAGCAGATGAGATGTTCTAGCAAGGCCATTTTTAAGATGCCAAGCAAGGACATCAGGTATGTCTAAGCTTCCTCTTGACAATCCCAGCAAGGACCCTAGAGGCTATGAGGTAGCAAGGATTGTTGCACACATGCAAAAGCTTCAGCAACAACAGCGGTAAGAGAGTTTTGGTAGAATCAGTCTAGGGGGAGTTTGTAGATATAAGGACTAATGGCTACAATTCTCTAAGTACAACTGCTGCGGACTCCACAATTTTGCTGCTGACCAACAAGCTGCTGCGGATAAGCTTGTTTACTGCTGATAGTTGTTCTCCTGCTGATGAACAACTCTGCTGCGGACAGCCTTATCTGCTGAAGTCCAGAGTTGCTGCTAATAGGAAAATCATCAGCAGCTTTGGATAGTTGAGTTTTTCTGCGGATCTTCAACTATGCGGTTGATAGCCTTATCTGCTGAAGATTAATTGTTGTTGCTGATTGGCATATCAAAAGCATCAGCTTTACTACTGACAACTTTATGCTGCAACTCTGACACATCACATGTAGAAAGAATGTTACTGGTGCAGACAATAAAAGACAACGCTCTCCTTCCAAGTATCCAAGCAATGATGCCTAAGAAGACGTTTGATTAAAGTTAACTTTTGTAGTCTTTGTTGTCTTAACTTGTAGTATAGCTTCGAGTATACAAGATCAATGGCTTGTGTTTGATCTGATCCTTAGAATCAAGGGTCTGTCTTGATTCTAAGTTACTATATAAGTAGTGTATCTGTTCATTATACAAGTGTGCTTTCTTAGAGTTTTCTATGTAATCTTGTAACCATTGAAGCTTAATACAATTTGCATTTATCAGTACTCTTTGTGTTTACTTGTTTACATTGCATAGTTGTGATTCTTTCCGCCGATGTCAACTAGAATAGAACCATCTTGTATTCACTGATCCTACATCAATTTCTGCCATTATGGTTAGATTTGGAAGGAAGGATGAAGCTTTTGAAAAGTGGTTCAGTATAGGAAAGCTTTGAATGCTTGAGAGAAAATGGTTAGGGTTAGGTCAGAATTGAATGTGAAGTGGTGAAGGAAGGAATTTGATTTGTGTTATAGCGGCAAAGTCGGGAAAAAGTAAAATTACTTGTACTGTACAACCCATTTACTTTTCACTGTTTTACAGTTGTAACACACTGTAGCAGTCATGGTAAAGACTGAAATTAGTTTTTACAGCAGGTAAAAGTTAATTAGGACTTATTTTACCCATCAGCAGCAAACTTGGTTTCTGCGAATGGTTAAGCCTATTAGCAGCAAACTTGGTTATTGCTGATGGTTAAGCCTATCAGCAGCATACTTGGTTGCTGCTGATGGATGTAGTGGTCCGGAGCAAAAATGTTGCTGCTGGTTGCCTTAAAGCTATCGGTAGTAAACTTGTTCCTGATGATAACTTAAGGCAGTCAGTGGCAAATTCTTTGTTGCTGATGACTAAACATGTCAGCAACAAAAATGTTTGCTGCTGACTGTTAACTTTTTATTTACAACAAAAGACAAACACATTTTATTCAAGATTCTAGGGACAGATTTTAGTCAAAGTTCATCATAACAATGGATTCAACTAAATATCTAAATCTAGCTTCACCAAATGGTTTTGTAAACAAGTCAGCATATTGCTCATTGGTATGAACTTTGGTTAAAATAATTCTCTTTTTCTCAGCTTGATCTCTTATGAAGTGATACCTGATGTCAATGTGCTTTGTCTTGGAGTGCTGCATAGGATTATTTGTAATTGATATAGCACTCATGTTGTCAATGTGAATGTGAGTTGCCATAAAAGTCATCCCATAGTCCAGCATTTGATTTTGTATCCAGATGACTTGTGCACAGCAAATTGAAGCTGCAATGTATTCTGCTTCTCCTGTAGATGTTGATACACAAGTTTGCTTTTTGCATTGACATGAAATCAGTCTTCCTCCTAGAAACTGACATCCCCCTGACGTGGACTTCTTGTCCAAGTTGCATCCTCCATAATCACTGTCAGTGTAAGCATTCAGGTTGAATTTGTCATTTTTAGAATACCATAGCCCAAGTCCTGGGGCTCCCTTTAGGTATCTAAAAATTCTCATGACAGCTTGAAGATGTGTATTCTCTGGAGCTGCTTGGAATCTTGCACAGAGGCATACTGCAAACATGATATCTGGCCTTGAGGCGGTTAGATACATGGGTGATCCTATCATTGCACGGTACTGATGTTGATCAGTGTCTTGACTATCTTTGTCTGGAGTCAGTTGATGGTGCACTTGCATAGTAGTTCTTACAGCATAGCAGTCAGTCAGTTTGAATCTTTCCAAAATGCTCTTGACATAATTGGATTGACTGATGAAGATTCCATTTGGAACTTGTTTGACTTGGAGACCCAAGAATAAATTTAGTTCACCCATTGAACTCATTTCAAACTTTGAGTGCATCAGGACCTCAAAGTCTTTGCACAGCTTCTTCCTTGTTGATCCAAAGATGATGTCATTAACATAGATTTGTACAAGTAGTATTTCTCCCCCTTCATCTTTGATAAACAATGTCTAATCAATGGTACCTCTTCTGAAGTTATTGCTGAGTAGATATCCTGACAAGGGTTCATACCCGGCTCTAGGAGCTTGATGTAAGCCATAGAGAGCTTTGTCTAGTTTGAACACTTTGTTAGGATGCGCAGGATCTACAAAGCCTGTAGGCTGTGTGACATAGACATCCTCACCAACCTTCCCATACAGAAAAGCAATCTTGACATCCATTTGATAGACTGTAAAGCTCTTGGATGCAGCATATGCTAGGAAAATTCGGATGGCCTCTAGTCTGGCAATAGGAGCAAAGACTTCATCATAATCAATTCGCTCTTCCTAAGTGTAGCCTTGAGCTACAATTCTGGATTCATTCTTGACTATAATTCCTCCCTCATCTTGCTTGTTCCTGAATACCCAGCTTGTGCCAATAGCAGTTTGACAAGGTTGAAGATCAACCAGGGTCCATACTTCTTGTCTCTTGAATTGCAGCAACTCTTCCTGCATTGCTTCAATCCAACTGCTATGTTGCAAAGTTTCATCTATCTTCTTTAGTTCTACTTGAGATAGAAAGCAAGAATACAGACATTTATTGGCCTCATGAGTCTTCAGATAGAAAGCTTCATTGTGGAGGAGTCTTCAATCTCAGCAGCAGCATCAGCAGCAGATGCCTCTACCCCAACTGTATCTTCTTGATCAGTAACAGATACCTCTACACTATCTACAGAGATGTCATGGGTTGCATTCTGATCTTCATTTTTAGAGAGACTGCTGCTAGTGACATCAGAGAGACTTGTTCTTGCTTCACTGGCTTCAATCGCTTCCACCACGGATGGAGGATCAATAGATGGTCTTTTGATTCTTATAGATGGACTATTGAATTTCAATCTGTAATCAGTAGAGGATGTGAAAGCTGGTGTTTGGAAGAGGTAGACTCCATATTTAAGAAGATGAGAGGCTCAAATACTTGGGAGAAGGAGTCTATATCAAAGAGCCAGTCTGGTCCTTTACCCTTTTCACATGCAATGTGTTTCCTACATTCCACATTTGTTGATTCTTCCACAATTCTTGTTCTTGAGTTGAATACTCTGTAGGCCTTGGATTGATAGGAATAGCCCACAAAGTATCCTTTATCTGATTTGACACCAAACTTAGGAAGAACTCCAGGTGTGATGAGAATGGTGCATGGACATCCAAAGGGTTTCAGAAATCCAATGTAGGGAACTCTTTTGAACCACAGTTCATAATGTGTTTTGTTGAGAGGCTTGACAATGAGAACTCTATTTTGCACATAACAGGCTATGCTGACTGCTTCTGCCCAGAATGTGAGAGGCAGTTTTGAGTCACCCAACATTGATCTTGTAGATTCAATTAGATTTTTGTTTCTCCTTTCAGCAACTCCATTTTGTTGAGGAGTTTTTGGAGCACTGTATTGCCTTTCTATGCCCTTCCTCTCACAAAAACAGTTCAAGGTTTGGTTCTTGAATTCTGTACCTTGATCACACCTTATGACTTTGACTTTCTGATTGCTTTGATTCTTAGGATTTAAGAATCTCAACAGTTTCATCTTTTGTTCTCAAGAAGTATACCCATGAGAATCTGGTATAGTCATCAGTTATCACCAGACAGTATGATTCTTGCCTATTGACATGACATTTGTAGGACCAAAAATATCCATATGCAGTAGATGTAGTGGAGTGTCATTCGAATTCAATATCTTGGGCTTGTAAGAACTCTTATGTTGCTTCCCCTTTAGGCATGCAATGCAGTGATCTTCAAGTTGAAATTCCTTGTTAGGAAGACCTTTGACAAGATTTCCCTTTTCCAACTTGTTGATAGTCTTTACATTAACATGGCTTAATCTTCTGTGCCAGAGAGCTGATTCATCAACTGATGCCTTTAATAGAAAACAAGATACATTGCCAAATGGAGTGACCTCATTCATGTCAAGCACATATAGGTTATCTTTTATTTGAGTAGTTAATAAAATCTTCTCCGGATGGGGTTTGCTTAAACCAGAGGAGAGCATAAAGCATTCTTTGTCTGTAAAAAGCATCCAATGCTTTTGATCACAGACCTGAGACACACTCATGAGATTGAATTCCAACTCCTTAACAAAGTTTACCCTTTCAATACTCATTCTTTCATTGGACACAGTTCCTTGTCCAGTTATAGACCCTCCTTTTGAATCACTCCCAAAGGCAACATATCATCCATTGAAATATCTAAAGTTGGAGAGGATGGATCTGTTGCCTGTCATGTGCCAGGAACAACCTGTGACAACCCGACATTTCAGGTCAATATCCGTACACATTATAAACAAGTTTACATTATAATTATTTTTGTGATTTATTTAATTTCACAAACAAGGACTTTAGAGTCTAGCAAAGATCGTACATGGTCTCAATTTATACTTGGGTAATTCTAGGAATTATCGGTGCAAGTACCAGTACAAACCGACTAAGACGAACAATAGTGGATAAATTAAATATCCAGGCGTATATATATATTACACAAATTTTAAGTTGGTCAATAAATTATTTTTAGAATAAATTTATAATACCGTGGAGAACCTAAACCGAATTAAATTACCCCTTAAAACACTAATTGATATTAATACCATTAATAAACTAATATTTAAAACTAATTATTAACACTCAAGTCATCTTTGACTTCTCGGCCGGAATTCAGAAAAGACACCCCCCCTTCACTCGTCCCCTGCCATAACTGAGAAAAACTCAGATAAAACCCATACCACTTTCAATCACTTTCCTCACAATTCTCATTTTTCTCTCATTTTCATACGGAAAACTTCCCATTTATCTTCAAAATCAAAGTCAAGTTTCAAGGTGAAATTCTCTTTATTTCAGTATTTGAAGAAGGAATTCAAGTATTTCTAAAGAAAATTCAGCAAAAGATTCAAGATCATCTTTGTTTTCTCTCATCATCATCGCCACTGTTTTTAAGGTAAAAACTCGATATTTTCATATTATTTTCTTAAAAACCGGAGCCAAACATGCAAAATGTTCAAACGCAAGTAAGATAACAAGAAAAGTGTGTCAAATTCAAGTTTTAAAAATATGCAGGACTGATTCTGTCAAACAGAAGTCCAGTAATCGAAACTAGGAGTTTCGATACCTTTTACTCAATCGAAACTTGGTAGTTTCGACAACAACTACACAATCGAAACTAGGTTGTTTCGATACCCAGTTTACTCAATCGAAACTATGAAGTTTCTACACCTGACTACTCCATCGAAACTAAGTAGTTTCGATGCACATTTGTCCAATCGAAACTAAGAAGTTTCGACACCTGTACAACAGTCCCATTTGGGTAGTAACTCAAAACTATTTTATAACAAAACATGTGTTGAACAACTAAGGAGATATTCAAACAAAAACAATCAGATTTACAAAGTCGGTGAACAATTTACAATTAAGACGTTTGGTCTTAACTCAATTTACCCTTGGTATCTAGGGTACGAATAGTCAAGGTTGACTACAACAAGTTTTATTACAAGTATACACAAACTCAAGGTGAGTTTCACGGCCCCTTTTTACTGTTTTCAATATTTGGGGGGGAAAACATACTTACAATTATTTTATGGGATAACAAGAGAATAAGACACGACTTGTATGTTTACATGAGATGAGAACAACAATTTGAGGCCGGAAAAGTCCCCTGGAACAATGTAGTAACCATTAACTGTAGCCTAGGGTCCTATGAATAGTACTATGGAGAGTGACGTCTCCCGGTCATGGTTAGTCGCGCTAACCACAATCTGGAGGATTTATGGCCGCATAGAACCGGATAACGAAATTAGGGGCGTGTACAATTGTCATGGTTTGGTTACGCCTCATGTATGAACATATTATTTGTATTCCTAGCTAGTTTACAAATGGGTCAACAATTCTTATTCTGTTTATCACATACAACTGAAACGATTTATGAACAACTGAGTTTTACCAAGAACTATTTGATTAAACCTGTGAACTCACCAACCTCGTGTTGACGTTTTCAAGTATGTTTTTCAGGAAATTGAATGATGACTGCAAGGTTAGCAATGTAGATTACATGCATGCACGATGGATACTACTCAAGGAGGATTTCCCTTGTATAACTCATTGAATTGAGTCATATTTGTGAAATCTTAACTTTTTGTAAACTCAGATTATGTTTTTGTAATGTATAATCTTAATCTTGTTTATGTATCCATTTATCATGTATGTGTTTGCGGTAATCATATGCTTTGGAAACCATTAAACGTCACGCCTCGCGTTTCCGCCCTGGCGAGGGTGTGACAGAAATTGGTATCAGAGCCATTGATTATAGCGAACTAGGAATCTAAATTGGAACCTAGTCTATAATCTAAATGACTCACTAAAACGTTTTCACTGCATAAGCATTGTATAACCAGTCATTTTGTCATATGGATATTGTAGTCACAAGCATGTCGTCACATTCACATTCTGATCCCGTCTCTGATACTGAATCAAACGAGGAACTTTCCGCCGCACGCTCCAAAAATCGAGTGCAAACCCGCAGCTCCACACCACCCAATGTTGCTTTAGGAGAACCACCTATAGTCTACCGAAAGAAAAACGGAGGACCCATTAGGGTACAAAGTGCTAGGAAGAGTGTTAGACTTCCGCACAAAAGAAAACTGGCAGCCCGTGACCCGAAGGACTTGGAGACTGATAAGGAGCCACCTAGGCAAAGACCCTGCTACCACCCGACTGTGGGAACTATCCGTTGGATGCCACGTACCCTGGTACGATGGAGGGAGATGGAGAGCATCCCATCTACCTTTGAGCTTGGAGAGTCTTCTAACTCCCCAACACCCCTACCCTACACTGGGGAAGCCATAGAGCTCACTGTGCCTACCTTGGTAGCTCGAGTTCGTACGCACGAAGAGCGTCTTGATGATCTCCTAGATGACATTCGGGCACATGGGGATGCAGCCACGCGATCACACCAAGGACTCGGATCTCGAGTTCAGACTCTAGATGACCGCACCCGAGACATACAGGATGCCACTAACTATCTAGAGTTGAGAGCTGACATGGACTGGCAGTTCACTGTCACTGTCCGAGACATGGTGGAGGCGCTGGAAGAAAGGACTTTGGCTGCAGAATTTGTGGCGAGAGCTAGCTTTGTCATGGCAGGACTTGCCATAATGATTGGATTGTACTCTCACTTCTTCTTCTAAACCTATTATGGGCGGGTTGTGCCCATGGTACATTATGTAGTTTAAAACTTTAGTACTGATGAGGTCATGAGAACCCATCACTTTTGTATCCGTTTCTTTTGGGAACAATGTACTATGAATGTTTTAACTATGTATATAATGGTTTATGTTTTGATGTTGTCGTATCCTTATGCCATGTGCTATCATTATTGTCATATAATGTTATTTCTTTTTAATTGATGTGTTAGAAAGAACGTCATGGCACCAAAGCGTAGCACACCCCGTAACACTACTGGAGACAGCAACGAGACAATTTCTCCAAATGTGGAACAACTCATAGCACAGCGAGTAGCTGCTGCCATGCAACAATATGAGGCGAATCGAAATAGTGGAGGAGGAAACGGCAGTGGTACCAGTGCAGGAGGTGCAGGAGGAAGCGGTACAGCTGGAGGTTCCGGAGGTTCCGGAGGTAATAGAATAAATAAGCCGTAACACATGGTCATGATCCGAATTATTGACGTTATGACTTGTAATTCTACAGATGCTCCAAATAGAAAGTGCTCCTACAAGGCCTTTCTATCTTGCAAACCCCGTAACTTCAATGGCACCGAGGATGCAGTTGGGTTAATGAGGTGGATAGAGAAGATGGAATCAGTGATTGATATCAGTGAATGCACTGCTGACTGCATGGTGAAGTATTCTACATGCTGATAAAGCTTTAACTTGGTGGAATTCACAAGTAAAGACTTTGGGAAGGCAGACAGCATATGAGTTGTCATGGGAAGACCTAAAAGCCATGATGATCGAGGAATACTGTCCTCGAAATGAGTTGCAAAAGATCGAATCTGAAATGTGGAATTTACAAATGATAGGAGATGATGTTGCTAGTTACACTGACCGATTCAATGAGTTAGCAATCTTGGTTCCACACATGGTCACCCCAGAATACAAGAAGGTTGAAAGATACTTGTGGGGTCTCGCACCGCAAATACGAAGCATGGTAACTTCATCGAACCCTATGGATGCCAAGAGCGCTATAACTCTAGCATTCAAGCTAAGGGATAATGCTGTGCGTGATGGTTTGTTTGGAAAGAAGGAGACCGAAGAAGGAAAATCTGGAGAAAAGAGGAAATGGTTTGGAAAACCAAGTAATCAAAACAGGAATCAAAGTTACAAGAGACCTGAAACTATGAAAGCCTTTGTCGCCAACACTGTGGAACAAAATGGATACCTTGGAGCACTACCAAGGTGTGACAAATGTGGATATCATCACAGTGGAAGGTGTACCCAATGTGGAAAATGTAAAAAGTATGGGCATATAGCCCATAACTGTTGGAGCAATGCAAACTCTAATAAGACAAATCAAGTAACAGGAAAGGGCAACCCAGGAACAGGGAGGATGAATCAGGGATGCTTTGAATGTGGAGATCCAAAGCACTTCAAGAAAGACTGTCCAAAGTTGAAGAACCGAAACGACAATCAGGCCCGTGGAAGAGCATTTGTGATGGGAGCCGGTGACGCATGACAAGATCCGAACATTGTCACTGGTACGTTCCCGATAAATAATCACTATGCCTCTATACTTTTCGATACGGGTGCTGATTTGAGTTTTGTGTCAAATGACTTTAAGTCCCTACTCGGTATTAAGCCCAGTAAACTAGACCACAATTATACAATTGAACTAGCAAACGGAAAATTAATTAAAACCGGAGAGGTCATTCAAGGTTGTACCCTATGTTTCGAGAACCATACATTTAGTATAGACCTATTACCTGTTGACTTAGGAAGTTTTGACGTTGTTATTGGTATGGATTGTTTGTCGAAGAATCACGCCGAGATTATTTGTTTTGAGAAGATTGTTCATATTCCACTCCTGAATGGAGAAGTTCTTTCTATTCAAGGTGAGAAGAGTGGAGTGGCTTTGAGAATGATAAACTGTATGAAGGCTCGTAAGTATTTACGTAAAGGCTATTGCGTGTTTCTGGCTCACTTTTTCGAAAAGAAACCCGAGGAACGACGACTTGAAGATATTCCAATCGCTAGGGATTACCCCGAAGTTTTTCCTGAAGACTTACCTGGATTACCACCACCGAGGCAAGTCGAATTCCGAATCGATTTGGTACCAGGATCCGCACCGATTGCGTGATCGCCGTATCGATTAGCACCTTCTGAAATGCAAGAATTATCAAATCAACTACAAGAGTTGCTTGATAAAGGTTTCATAAGACCGAGTTTCTCACCTTGGGGAGCCCCGGTCCTATTCGTAAAGAAAAAGGATGGAACCTTTAGGATGTGTATAGATTACCGAGAATTAAACAAGCTTACAATCAAAAAACCGATACCCACTTCCTCGAATAGATGATTTGTTCGATCAACTACAAGGTTCTAGCTTCTATTCAAAAATTGATCTACGTTCAGGGTATCATCAATTAAGAATCCAAGAAGAAGATGTACCAAAGACAGCATTTAGGACTCGATATGGCCACTACGAATTTCTAGTTATGCCGTTTGGTTTGACAAATGCACCAGCTGTTTTTATGGATCTCATGAACCGAGTGTGCAAACCATACTTGGATAAATTCGTGATAGTATTTATTGATGACATATTAATATATTCACGAACCAAGGAGGATCATGAACATCACCTGAAATTAATCTTGGAGTTACTCAGCAACGAGAAACTTTACGCTAAATTCTCGAAGTGTGAGTTTTGGATCCGAGAGGTTCACTTTCTCGGACACGTCATCAATAAGAATGGTATTCACGTAGACCCATCCAAGATTGAAGCTATCAAAAACTGGGAAGCACCAAGAACTCCGACTGAAGTGCGTCAATTTCTGGGTTTGGCAGGCTATTACAGGCGTTTCATTGAGAATTTTTCAAAAATAGCCCTGCCTTTAACCACATTAACCCAGAAAGAAAAGAAGTTTGATTGGAGTGACAAGCAAGAGTCAGCTTTTCAATTGCTGAAGCAGAAGCTGTGTAGTGCACCGATCTTATCCCTTCCTGAGGGAATCGATAATTTTGTCGTATACTGCGATGCATCACACCAAGGACTTGGTTGTGTGTTAATGCAAAAAGACAAAGTCATCGCATATGCCTCACGACAACTAAAAGTGAACGAAAAGAATTATACGACCCATGACTTGGAATTGGGCGCAGTTGTATTTGCACTCAAGATTTGGAGACATTACCTTTACGGTACAAGATGCACTATCTTTACTGATCACAAGAGTCTTCAACATATCTTCGATCAAAAGGAACTCAACATGAGACAACGTCGTTGGGTAGAACTACTGAATGATTACGACTGTGATATCAAGTATCACCCGGGTAAGGCAAACGTCGTAGCAGATGCCTTAAGTCGCAAGGAACGAGTTAAAACTCTTCGTGTTCGTGCCCTAGGATTGACAATTCATACGAGTCTCACGACTCAAATCCGGATGGCACAACAAGAGGCAAGCAAAGAAGAAAACATTCATGAAGAAGCTTTACGAGGAATGATAAGACAGTTGGAACCAAAGTCAGATGATACTTTATACTTCATGAATAGAATTTGGGTACCATGTATTGGTAACTTACGGGAGTTGGTTATGGATGAAGCCCATAAGTCCCGGTACTCCATTCACCCAGGTTCAGATAAGATATATAAGGATCTGAAAGAACACTATTGGTGGCCGAACATGAAAGGAGAAATTGCTGTTTATGTCGGTAAATGCCTGACGTGTTCAAAAGTAAAGGCAGAACATCAGAAACCGTCGGGATTGTTACAACAACCCGAGATACCTCAATGGAAATGGGAACAGATTTCTATGGATTTCATCACGAAGTTACCCAGGACGTCCAGCGGTTATGATACCATATGGGTAATTGTCGACCGTTTAACAAAATCAGCTCATTTTCTACCAATCAAAGAGACGGATAAAACCGAGAAACTTGCAAAGCTTTACATCAAGGAAATTGTGGCTAGGCATGGAGTGCCAATTTCTATTATCTCTGATAGAGACAGCAGATTCGTGTCTAGAATCTGGAAATCATTACAAGAAGCCATGGGCACACGTCTTGACATGAGCACGGCATATCACCCACAAACAGATGGTCAAAGCGAAAGGACCATTCAAACTTTAGAGGATATGCTACGTGCGTGTGTAATTGATTTCGAAGAAAATTGGGATACTCATTTACCGTTAGCAGAGTTTTCCTATAATAACAGCTACCACACAAGCATTAAAGCAGCTCCGTATGAAGCTTTATATGGTCGTAAATGCCGCTCACCGTTATGTTGGGCGGAAGTTGGTGAAAAACATTTGACAGGCCCTGAGATTGTCCAGGAAACCACTGATAAGATTTTCAAAATTAAGGACTGTTTGAAAGCGGCCCGAGATAGACAAAAGAGCTATGCTGATAACCGACGGAAACCATTAGAATTTCAAATTGGTGACCGAGTAATGTTAAAAGTCTCACCATGGAAAGGCGTTGTAAGGTTTGGTAACCGTGGTAAGCTCAACCCTAGATACGTTGGTCCGTTTGAAATACTGGCTAGGGTTGGCCCTGTAGCCTACAAGCTCAAGTTGCCACAAGAACTAAGCAATATACATGATACGTTTCATGTATCAAATCTCAAGAAGTGTTTATCGGACGAGACGCTAATTATACCACCTGACGAGATTCACATTGATGATAAACTTCACTTCATTGAGGAACCGATTGAGATTTCAGATTGGAAGGTTCAAAAGTTGAGACGTAGTCGGATCAAACTAGTTAAAGTACGTTGGAACTCAAAGCGTGGTCCTGAGTATACATGGGAACGAGAGGACCAAATAAAAACAAAATACCCATCCTTGTTTAAGGATACACCAGTTCAAGATGACACAAATTGAATTTCGGGACGAAATTCTGTTAACAAGCGGAGAATGTGACAACCCGACATTTCAGGTCAATATCCGTACACATTATAAACAAGTTTACATTATAATTATTTTTGTGATTTATTTAATTTCACAAACAAGGACTTTAGAGTCTAGCAAAGATCGTACATGGTCTCAATTTATACTTGGGTAATTCTAGGAATTACCGGTGCAAGTACCGGTACAAACCGACTAAGACAAACAATAGTGGATAAATTAAATATCCAGGCGTATATATATATTACACAAATTTTAAGTTGGTCAATAAATTATTTTTAGAATAAATTTATAATACCGTGGAGAACCTAAACCGAATTAAATTACCCCTTAAAACACTAATTGATATTAATACCATTAATAAACTAATATTTAAAACTAATTATTAACACTCAAGTCATCTTTGACTTCTCGGCCGGAATTCAGAAAAGACACCCCTCCTTCACTCGTCCCAAGCCATAACTGAGAAAAACTCAGATAAAACCCATACCACTTTCAATCACTTTCCTCACAATTCTCATTTTTCTCTCATTTTCATACGGAAAACTTCCCATTTATCTTCAAAATCAAAGTCAAGTTTCAAGGTGAAATTCTCTTTATTTCGGTATTTGAAGAAGGAATTCAAGTATTTCTAAAGAAAATTCAGCAAAAGATTCAAGATCATCTTTGTTTTCTCTCATCATCATCGCCACTGTTTTTAAGGTAAAAACTCGATATTTTCATATTATTTTCTTAAAAACCGGAGCCAAACATGCAAAATGTTCAAACGCAAGTAAGATAACAAGAAAAGTGTGTCAAATTCAAGTTTTAAAAATATGCAGGACTGATTCTGTCAAACAGAAGTCCAGTAATCGAAACTAGGAGTTTCGATACCTTTTACTCAATCGAAACTAGGTAGTTTCGACAACAACTACACAATCGAAACTAGGTTGTTTCGATACCCAGTTTACTCAATCGAAACTATGAAGTTTCGACACCTGACTACTCCATCGAAACTAAGTAGTTTCGATGCACATTTGTCCAATCGAAACTAAGAAGTTTCGACACCTGTACAACAGTCCCATTTGGGTAGTAACTCAAAACTATTTTATAACAAAACATGTGTTGAACAACTAAGGAGATATTCAAACAAAAACAATCAGATTTACAAAGTCGGTGAACAATTTACAATTAAGACGTTTGGTCTTAACTCAATTTACCCTTGGTATCTAGGGTACGAATAGTCAAGGTTGACTACAACAAGTTTTATTACAAGTATACACAAACTCAAGGTGAGTTTCACGGCCCCTTTTTACTGTTTTCAATATTTGGGGGGGAAAACATACTTACAATTATTTTATGGGATAACAAGAGAATAAGACACGACTTGTATGTTTACATGAGATGAGAACAACAATTTGAGGCCGGAAAAGTCCCCTGGAACAATGTAGTAACCATTAACTGTAGCCTAGGGTCCTATGAATAGTACTATGGAGAGTGACGTCTCCCGGTCATGGTTAGTCGCGCTAACCACAATCTGGAGGATTTATGGCCGCATAGAACCGGATAACGAAATTAGGGGCGTGTACAATTGTCATGGTTTGGTTACGCCTCATGTATGAACATATTATTTGTATTCCTAGCTAGTTTACAAATGGGTCAACAATTCTTATTCTGTTTATCACATACAACTGAAACGATTTATGAACAACTGAGTTTTACCAAGAACTATTTGATTAAACCTGTGAACTCACCAACCTCGTGTTGACGTTTTCAAGTATGTTTTTCAGGAAATTGAATGATGACTGCAAGGTTAGCAATGTAGATTACATGCATGCACGATGGATACTACTCAAGGAGGATTTCCCTTGTATAACTCATTGAATTGAGTCATATTTGTGAAATCTTAACTTTTTGTAAACTCAGATTATGTTTTTGTAATGTATAATCTTAATCTTGTTTATGTATCCATTTATCATGTATGTGTTTGCGGTAATCATATGCTTTGGAAACCATTGAACGTCACGCCTCGCGTTTCCGCCTTGGCGAGGGTGTGACACAACCACTGTCTACAACCCAGGTGTTATCCTTGTGACCTGGTTGTCCCTACACATGAGAGAGATCTAGTTAGAGGGAGGAACCCAAGAGCTTGCAGACTTGGGTGAGTGTGTGTTTAGACCAAATTCATCAGTATACTTGCATTCAATAGAACCAATGATGATGCTTTGAGGAAATGAAGCTGTGGATTTGGCTTTCCATTGTTGAGGTGGTTTTCCAAACCTTTTTAATCTATCAGCAGCAGATGTGACTTTGGCTGCTGATGTCTTTGCTTTATCAACAGCAAATTTTACTGCTGAAGGTTTTGGCTGATCCACAGCAAACTTGATTGTTGCTGATGGCTTTAACTGGTCAGCAGCAGATTTGATTGCTGCTGAAGGCTTGGATTTTGGCTTCATATTTTTCAGCTTCAAATGATCAGCAGCATTTTTGCTGGCTGTGGATTGTTCAACAAATGGGTTTCTCTGTAGGAGTTCTTCTATAGAGTGGCTTCTGTTTTGGAGTACCTGGAACTGCTGTGGAAGCTAGTTGAAGAATATGATTGAAGGGATTGAACTTACAATCTGCAGCAAAGTGGTTTAATTCACCACATATGATGCAGGATTGTTGAGGTTTTAGGAGCTGCTTCCTTGGTGGAGAGAGAGATTTTCTAAAGTGAGTTGTCTTGGCTTCATAGCTTCTCACCTTCTTGTTTTTGTTTGTCTTCTCAAAAGCATGTTGCTTGAGATTTCTTTACTGCTGAAGGTAGTAGAAGCAGGTGCTAGCGATATGGTTGTATTTGCCGCAGACAAAGCATGATTTAGCTAGTTGTCCCTTTGAAAGTACACATAGTCCTTTCTCTTGAATAGATCTTTAAAATTCCAGTGATAAGCTTTGTTGTGCTAAAAGGCGGCTTCCTCCAATGTCTTTTGAACATATGGAGCCCTCTCTCCAGGTGCATGACAGATGTCAAACACCTTCCTGGGTTGGATGGTTTTGTTTGCTTGGAGATTGGTGGAGGTTGAGGATTGTCCCTTTTCAATAATTAACTTTCTCCCCTCGGGAGGATAGCTAATTTTGATCTGTTTGGTAAGTTAAGGAACTGGTATTGAAGGAATGAAAGGGTTTGGACCATTGGTTTGAATTATTTTACCAGATTTGGTGGTTTTAAGAATGACTTCATTGGTTGGGAGTAATGGAGCTTTACTGGTTTCAGTGGATTCTGAGCATGTGAACTCATGCTTCAGATGAGGTACTGCATTCTTGCACAAATGGTTCTTCCTTGGAAGGATCAAGGTTTCGGTTTGCATGATCAAGGTTTGAGAGTTTGAAGTTTGGTTCATGGATAGCTACATAATCAGCAGGTGGAGGTACAGCATTGTAGGGATTTTCAGCTTGAAACCCAAGACCAGCAGTCACCTTTTCATGAATTTGAGCATCCAAAAGTCTTTGCGGCTTTTTAGATGCAAACTCATACTTATCAACATGGACCTTTTGGTCTGCGAACTCAGCTCTTGTAGCTTTTAACTTAACCAATAGATCATCAATCTGAGTTTCAAGATTAGTTTGTTCATGTTTCAATGATGAAATCTCTTTCTTTAGACAGTTAATCTTTTCTTTGTAATTGTTTTCAACCTTTTTGAATTCAGATTTCATTTCGTGAAACTCTTCATTTTGATCTATAAGATTTTGGTTATGCTTTCTGTATCCTATAACCTTATCAATACAAGCTTGAGAATAGGGGTGTTCATATACCTGAGGTGGTATCTCTGTTGTGTCTGCCATGAGTGCTTGGTTGTTGGAAGGAAGATCCTCATACTGAAAGCTCCAGTCAAACTCAGTTGTTGTTCCAACAGCTGCACAAGCTACAGTTTGAGCAGGAGGGGTGTTACCTTGACTTGCTTGACCTTGATGGGCTTGTCTTGGTTGTGCAGCAGCTGGATTTTCCTTTGGTGCCTTGCATTCTCTGGCAAAGTGACTAAGTTGGTTGCAGTTGTAACATCTGAGCTTGCTTTTGTCCAAACCTACTCTAGTGTTAGAGTTGTTGCTTGGAATAGGTCTTCCAGTTCTAGAGTAGAACCGTTTAGCTCTGAGAGATAGCATGGCATAACAATGTTGTATGTCCATTTCTTCTAAGTCATCTAGATGAAAATACTCCAGATCTTCTTTGATAAAGGACATGTTGCTTGGGCTTTCAGAGACAAAAGCAGCATAAGTTGTCTGAGGTGGGGCTTCAAGGAGAAATGGTGAGTTATTTGATTGTGAGTTGGGAGTCTGTGGATGGGTAAAAATGGGAGGATAGTAGTTGCTTGAACTGGGAACTCAGTGATCAGAGTGTAGTGGAGAAGAAGTGGTGGTGGATGATGAGGTTGTTGAATGACCTGAGCTTCTTTCTTTTGCTTGAATCATTTCTAATTCATATGTCTTGAGCATACCAAATAGCTCAGTCATCTGAAAAGTCTTCAGGTTTTCAGTCCTTCTAATTGACACTGTGTAGAGTGTCCAGCAACTTGGAAGTGATCTAATAAACTTCTTGAGAATATCTTCATTCTACATCTTTACTTTAGAGCACTACAGCTCTCCCACAAGATAAGTGTACCTATTGTACAGAACAGTAAGAGACTCACCTTCCTTCCAGACAAAGTTTTCATATTGTTGCTTCAATGTGTCTCTTCTATTCTCCTTCACTTCTTCTGATCCAGCAAACATCTTCACAAGAGCTTCCCATAGCTCCTTGGCAGTCTTGTATTATCTAAAGTTATGAAAAACTTCATTTGGCAAGCACATTTGTATTGCTCCCAAGGCTTTGAAATCTACCTCCATCTTCTTGATGTCTTCTTCAGAGTACTTCGAAGCTTCTTTGGGAACTGATGGACCTCCGAAATCAACAGAGGCCACCATGGGTATATACGAACCATCTTTTATGGATCTCCACATTCCATATTCTTGATAACAAAAGAAACTTTCCATTCTGTTCTTCTACATATCATAGTCTTCACCTGACACTAGTCTTGGTGGTCTGTTGAGGCTTCCAGTGTCATCAAATCCAGTGTTTTGTGCCATGCTTCTGGATAGATGGTTTTTAGCAAAGAGATAGTAATGAACAGAACCAGAGAGTGATTAAACAAGTGTGAGTTTGTTTAATCTGAGAGCCAAAGCTATGATACCACTTGTAGGATCAGTGTTTACAAGATGGTTCTGTTCTAGTTGAGATTGGCAGAAACAATAAAAACTAAGCAATGTATACAAGAAACAAAGATAATACTGATAAATGCAAAGTGTATTAATCTTCAATGTTTACAAGTTACAGAGAAAACTCTAAGGAAGCACACTTTTACAAATGGAAGATACAATACATATAAAGGAACTTAGAATCAAGAAAGACCGTTGATTCTAAGGATCAGATCAAACACAAGTCGTTGATCTTTGACAGTTACAAGTTACACTACAATTGGTAGACAACTAAAAGACAAACTGCAGCAAACAGTAAGGTTCAGGTCAAAAGTCTTCTTAGGAATCTTTGCAGAGACTTTAGAAGTAGTAGATTTGTCTTTAATCATCTGCACCAATAACATTCCTTCTGCTGATAGATGTGTCAGTGTTGCAATAGAGGTGTCAGTAGTAAAGTTAAAGTTACTGATGATTTGCCTATCAGCAGCATCAAGTGTTTGATGCTGCTGAGAAGCCTATCAACAGCAACTTTAACTTCAACAGATAAGGCAATCCGCAGCAACAATGTTCATCAGCAGAGAACATAGCTATCCGCAGCACTTTCCTTATCCGCAGTAACTTGTAGGTCAGCAGCAAAATTGTGGAGTCCGCCGCATATGTACTTAGAGAATTTTGTAGCCATCAGTCTTTATCTCTACACAAGTTAATATAAATTGATACAAGCTATATGCAACCTTTTGTTTTAGGCATTATATATATATATATATATATATATATATATATATATATATATTCACCATCATACACATGCATGTGTGGTGGTGAATGATTAGTTGCATAAAAGTTATTGTTTCCATTCATATGATAATGTTGTTGTCATGACTGAGCCAAAGACCATGTGTTGATTTGATTCATTGAAATTCAAAATGGTTATAATTTATTATTTTAAAATGGCATGTAATAGGGCTCATGTTAGTATTATATTTATTTTTTGTAAATTTGTAAATTTCATCAAATGATGACAATGGAGCTCAAAACTAAAGTGGAGTCAATGTCACACCCCAACCGACGGCGGAATCATCGGGGCGGGACATGTAGACTGTTCATGAGCACAAGGTTGACTAAATTGTACTATATTAAACATCAATTTCATTTCAAATAATCCAAACACAACCAAATCCAAGAAAGAACATAATTGAAATACATAGAATTCTTTATTCAAATTAACTAAGTCCAAAGCCTATGTGTAGCATGTCTTGATCAAACTCACATATTAGCACCTGAAACATGAATAAAATAAAGTCAACTAAAAAGTTGGTGAGCATACACATGTTTGTATATAGATAGCATATAGATTGTAAATAAACAAATCCTTACATAACATGATAAAATAAGGCATCTATGGAGAGCAGCTATTGTGTAACCAAGTACAATCAAACCTTTGTAACTAGCATGCAAAATTGTGTTGTCGGTAACAATCACCCTACCTGGGTGGGTTTGTCAGACTCAATAGATCTATCATTGTTTACCGTCGGCTTGAATAGTTAATGATTGCACATAAATTGCACACAAAAGTTAGCACACCTAGCACTCAGGCATACAGCTCAAATTGCACACATGAATGTAAAGAGGATTTGTATTTGTGTAGTTTGTGTAAATGCAAGCAATAGTTTGTATAGTGTTCATGTTCCACCCAAAAATGTGAAAGAGTAAAAGGGGCTATGTAATACTCACTTAATTTGAAGGCGTAGCTAACACGGGGGACTACATAGTAACGGGGTCCTCGTAATGTACAACGTTAACCTAGAGTGTAATATGTATTGAATCAATAATGTGCACGATAGTCTATGTCTAGGTCTAAGGTTGTATTGGATGCGTGTATAAGGAATTTGAAGTTATAAGTATTAGTGATTTGTACTTGAATGGTGTTGTATAAAATTAAGGTTTTAGATTGGAATAACTAAATAAACAAAATTATTATTTATTTACTTATTTATAAAAATAATGTAGGTATTAAGGGTAATTAAGTATAAACTAAATAAATATTTTTTGTTTAAATGTAACTTAAATAAATAATTGTAACCTTATTTATTTATTTATAAAATATGTAACTTAGTCATTTAATTATAAAAATGTATTAGATGTTTTATATCGAATATAAATTTCTTTACTTTATTTTCATAAAGATGTTTAAATAAATTGTGTAAATAATAACTAGATGTAGGGTTTAACAATAAATATAGATTAAATTTTGTAAGTTTTAAATAAATAATTTCTATTTATTTTAGAATGGAAATTTGATCTTTTTAAATAACGTTAATATAAATCTTTATAAAATTAATTCTTTTTATTTAAAAATTAATTTGAAATACTTATTGTTTTTTTTTTAATATGGAAATAATTATTCTGCCAAGACTTTTCTCACACACACGACCGTGCCTGGGACAAGGCACGATCGTGCTAGAACCACGGGCGCGACCGTGCTAGTCAGGGACGCGACCGTGTTGACCAATACAGAGGATATAGTTAAGCTGTTCACTAGGCACGACCGTGTCTAGGGTTTTGAGGCACGACCAAGTCTAGTCCAGGGCATGACCGGGTCTGAGTATGTGAGGCACGACCGCGCTGGTATTGGCGCGCTCGTGTCTCATGAAGCACGACCGCGCTAGAAGACTAGAGCGACCGTGTTTGTTCCAAAACATGAACGAATTGGTCGGTTCTTATGATAATAGTGTTAGGAATCATAGGGCTTTCACCCACCAGGTTATTACTAGTCTTTTTGTGTAGTTTAATTGTATTTAAAACACGTACAAGGTACGGTTCGATTAAACAATTTTAGAATGAACCCAAGATTCGAGTTCGTGTAAATTTCGCTATTGTAAGCCCAAATTAGTTTGGGGCTTTTGATCTATAGACTAAATCGAATGTGTGGAAGGTTTCAATTACCCGAAAGGAGAATGAATCGATGGTGTACGGGTAGAATGAGTTCCGGCGATGACGAGCTTGATCTCCGGCGTCTTTTGCTGCAATTCCGGCTAAACCAGCGTCTTCAGAAGCTTTAGAGAGGATCGATAGTATGTTGGCTTGGGAGAATTGCAAATCAAGATGGTGAATTCGATGGTTTTGTGAGAGGATTAGGCGTTTACGTGATAAATCGACGAAATTTAGGTTATTTGTTGTAATGGTGATGATTAAGAGGTTTAATTAAGTTCGTTAATGGTGGAAACGTGTAGAACGGTTATGAAATCGAACGTCTCTGTGATTAAAGGCTGCATTTACGTTTCAACTGATGAGAGGCGCGACCGTGCCCATAGGAGGCGCGACCGTGCCAAGACACCGGGCGCGACCGTTCCAAGGCAAGGCGCGTGACCGTGCCTATTAGGGTTTCTGGTTATTTATTTCTAAAATCAGTTCTTGCAAATTCAGTATTGACAGATTTGTATAAATATGGACTTATGTATAGTTTAATAGGGTATACCCGGGTAAAATTTATGGATTTGCATTGGAACATAGTATTTAGTTGTTGGTACGAATAGAAAAAGTCAGTATACTAAATTTGAATTTGAAAGGTGTCACATTGAATTGAAATATAGATAACAAAAATCAGAAATGTTACAGTATCCCCATGTTGAGGGAATTTCGTCCCGAAATTTAGCTAGTGGAAGCGACGGCATCGGTGAAGAGATGGGGGGTACTTGAACTTCATTTGGTCCTCTGGTTCCCAAGTAAACTCAGGACCACGTTTAGATTCTCAAAGATTTTTGACAATAGGAATACGGCTTCACTTGAGCTGCTTGATCTCAAGATCCATGATTTCCACCGGTCTCTCCACGAAGTGCATCGTTTCTTCAATTTGCACGTCGTCAAGAGATATGTGAAGGTTTTCATCAGCAAGGCATTTCTTCAGATTAGACACGTGAAAAGTAGGATGCACATTGCCAAGTGATGGAGGTAACTCGAGTTTGTAAGCCACTTTCCCAATTCTTTCAAGGATCTTGAATGGACCCACATAGCGAGGTGCTAATTTGCCTTTCTTTCCAAAACGGATCACACCCTTCCACGGAGACACCTTTAGAAGAACAAGGTCACTGACTTGGAATTCCAAGGGTTTTCTTCGTTTGTCGGCATAACTCTTTTGCCGACTTCTCGCTACTCGAATGTTGTCACTGATTTGAATAATCTTGTCGGATGTTTCTTGAATTAGCTCGGGACCGGTGATTTGTGCTTCACCAATCTCGTTCCAACAAATAGGAGAACGACACTTGCGACCATAGAGAGCTTCAAATGGAGCCATGTTGATACTTGTGTGGTAGCTATTATTGTAAGAGAACTCGATTAGGGATAGATGTGAATCCCAATTGCCACCAAAATCGATTACACAAGCTCTAAGCATATCCTCAAGAGTTTGGATTGTTCTCTCGGTCTGACCATCAGTTTGGGGATGGTAGGCCGTGCTCAGATCCAATCGTGTACCAAGAGCAGTTTGGAGAGATTGCCAAAAGCGAGAGGTGAACCGAGCATCTCTATCGGAGATTATGTTTAAGGGAACACCGTGACGGCTCACAATTTCGTTAATGTAAATCCGGGCTAGTTTCTCAACTCGATAGTCTTCAAAAAATAGGCAAGAAATGAGCAGATTTGGTGAGACGGTCAATGATCACCCAAATGCTATCATAACCACTTGAAGTGCGAGGGAGTTTGGTAATGAAGTCCATAGCTAAGTTCTCCCATTTCTACACGGGAATTTCCGGTTGTTCGAGTAAGCCGGAGGGACGTTGATGTTCGGCTTTGACTTGGGAGCAAGTTAGACATTTGGCAACAAAGAGGGCAATGTCTTTCTTCATACCGGGCCACCAATATTGTTGGCGAAGATCTTGGTACATTTTATCCGTACCAGGATGAATAGAATAACGAGTCTTGTGAGCCTCGTTCATGAGAAATATACGGAGATCATCATGATCGGGAACCCAAATATGGTTTAAGTAATAAAGTAAGCCATTGGGTTTTGATTCAAGTTGAAGTTCAACACCACACGACATTTCCTCGTACATGTTACCCTCGGTGACTAAGACGTGTTGAGCTTCTAAGATGCGATTTTGAATGTCAGTTTGAATTCGGACACATTGAAGCATGACATGGTCCTTTCGACTCAAAGCGTCGGCTACAACATTCGCTTGCCGGGATGATAACGAATCTCGCAGTCATAGTCGTTAAGGAGTTCAACCCAACGTCGTTGCCTCATATTGAGTTCTTTTTTGTTGAAGATGTGTTGAAGACTTTTGTGGTCGGTGAACACCACACATTTTGTGCCATAGAGGTAATGTCTCCAAATCTTCAATGCGAATACGACCGCACCCAACTCGAGATCGTGCGTCGTATAATTCTTCTCGTGAATCTTGAGTGGTCTTGATGCATAAGCGATTACTTTGCCTCGTTGTATGAGGACACAACCAAGACCTTGGTTGGAAGCATCACAGTTGACAACCACATCATCATTCCCATCAGGGAGAGTCAAAATTGGAGCATTGCACAACTTTTGCTTGAGAGTTTGGAAAGCTTCTTCTTGTTTTGGTCCCCATTCATAAGTTTTACCCTTGTGGGTCAAGGCGGTAAGAGGGACAGCAATCTTAGAGAAATTTGAGATGAAACGACGATAATATCCCGCAAGACCAAGAAATGAACGAACTTCGGTGGGGGTCTTCGGGGCATTCCAATTCTTAACCGCTTCAATCTTAGCAAGGTCGACATGAACTCGTTAACGATATGACCAAGAAATTGAACTTCCTTTAACCAAAATTCACGTTTGGAGAATTTGGCATATAATTGTTCCTTCCTCAAGAGGTCCAAAACCAGTCTAAGGTGTTGCTCATGGTCGGCTTTAGTCTTGGAGTAGATTAAGATATCGTCAATGAAGACGATCACAAATTTATCAAGGTACGGTTTGCACACACGATTCATAAGGTCCATGAAGACCGCGGGTGCATTGGTTAGTCCAAAAGGCATGACCATGAACTCGTAGTGACCATACCTTGTTCGAAAAGCAGTCTTTGGAATATCTTCCTCTTGTACACGGAGTTGATGATAACCAGATCGAAGATCAATCTTTGAGAAGCAGGTCGAACCTTGAAGTTGATCAAAGAGGTCATCAATTCTAGGCAAAGGGTAACAGTTCTTGACGGTAAGCTTGTTGAGTTCGCGGTAGTCAATACACATGCGGAATGATCCATCCTTCTTTTTGACGAATAAGACGGGTGCACCCCACGGTGAATGACTTGGACGAATGAATCCCTTGTCGGAGAGCTCTTGGATTTGACTTGCAAGTTCTTGCATTTCAGAGGGTGCAAGACGGTATGGAGCTCTAGCCACGGGACAAGATCAATGCGAAATTCTACTTGTCGAACGGGTGGAAGACCGGTTAGATCTTCGGGAAATACCTCGGGAAAATCCCGAATGATGGGAATGTCTTGGATACTCTTCTCTTTGACATCCTTTTGAACAATATGAGCTAAGAAGGCCACGTACTTCTTTCGTAGGTACTTTTGGGCGGTAGTGCATGACAATAACTTAAGTCCTTTACAAGGCTTTTCACCAAAGACTCTTAACGTTTCTCCCGATGGTAGAGGTATTCGTATGCACTTCTCGAAACAGATGACTTCGGCATGATGGTTTGATAGCCAATCCAGGCCTATGATGATATCAAAACTCCCTAGTGGCATTGGTACAAGGCTGATTGGAAACGTATGATCATTAAGTTCTAGGGAGCAATCATAGATAATGGAGTCAATTGTAAGAGAGTCACCATTTGCTATTTCGACGGTAAAGGTTTTCTCTAATTGGGATCGTGTCTTTGCAAGTAAAGGTTCAAAGTTAAGTGACACAAAACTTTTATCGGCACCGGTATCAAATAAAATGGAGGCATATTGACTATTAACAAGGAACGTACCACTGACCACATCATTGTTGGCTTGAGCTTCATTGGCGTTTATGTTGAAAGCACGCCCACGAGCTCCGCCTTGTCTAGCATTGATAAGTCTTGGGCACTGGTCATGGAAATGATTTGGGTCACCACATTCATAACAAGCACGCCCATTTGCAATAGCGGGAACACCTTGATTAGCCATTTGGGGGTTGATTCGGTTTGGTGGGTTGACTTGGCCTGCAAATGCTTTGGCTCTATAGACATTGACCATATGGACATATTTCCCACAATTAGTGCAAAGGCGACATGGAATGGTTTGGGGATGATGATAGTTGCATGTGGCACAGAGTGGGTAAACCCCAACATATGGCTTTTTGGCTAGTGCTTGAACCATAGGTGCAGCTTGATTAACAAGAATAGCAGGAGTGACTACAGCAAAACTTCTAGCCTTTCTCTTCTTATTATGTCGGGAGGGTTCAGTTGTGGCTTCTTTGTTGTGGGTGGGAGGAGTTGTGGTGTCGGGAACTTTCTTTGTGCCCTTTTTAGTAAGAGTCCCCGCCTTCACATGGTTATCGGTTAAGGTAGCGGATAAACGGATAGCATCTTCAAGTGTTGCGGGATTTCTCCCTAGGACAGTATCTTGAATTTGCCTAAGTAATCCACCAATATATTTTTCAATGCAGCGGGATAAAGGTGTGACAATGTGGGGCACGAGGAGACTCAACTCATGGAACCGAGTTGTATAAGCTAGACTTTCACCACCATCTTGGGCAAGATCCCAAAATTCGGCTTCCAGTTTCTTTACCTCATTTCGAGGACAAAATTCCTCAGTCATTAGCCTTTTAACCTCATCCCAAGGTAAGGCCATTGCTACTTCCACACCTCTATTTCTCTTTTCCCCATTCCACCACGTGAGTGCCCGTTTTTGTAAGACACTTGTGGCATGACGAACACGAAGGTTATCGGGGTAGTCACTATTGAGAAAGGTATTCTCAATACTTTCGAACCATTGAAGAAGTCCCGTAGCTCCTTCGGTACCATAGAACTTGAGGGGATTACATGAGTTGAAATGTTTGAAGGTGCATTGAGATGGGTTGGCACCACCATTTCCACCATTACTACCATTAGCCCCATGATTACCATTGGTGGCACCATTTGCTTGAGTGAGTTGAGTTACGAGTTGTGCAAGGATAGTAGCGATGTCGGTGTTGGTGTTGGCCACGGGAGCACGACGGGGAGGCATTCTACAGATTTTCACAAGACAAGAAAAGATGTAAGAACTTGTGAATGTTACTTGGATTTAAAAGGATGAGATAGCAAAATAAAATAGTAATTCATAGTTGGGATTGTACTCAAATAGTGATATAATCACTTGAATACTATGACACATTAAGGTTAATTAAACTCATATAATTTTCAAGGAGACATGTTTTAGCCTATAAGTAAACACTCATCCCGTGTATTCCTAGGAAAGCATACGGGTCCCTCGGTTGATTGGGATTTATACGAAATGCTTTCCTAGACAGAAAACCCAGAATACAGGTGTCACCCTTCCAGATTGCACGTGTCCTCAAATAATTAACAAAGTTTAAAAGCCTTAACGAGGAAATAAAGAATTTTTTTTTATAGATTTAGGTCCATGAAGTTTCCACATGTAACATTTCTGATTTTTAGTATACGTATTTTCAATTCAATGTAATGCATTTCAAACCCAATTCTAGTGCAATGTTCTGTTTCTTTTCGTACCAACAATTTAATACTATATTTCAATGCAAATCCGCGAAAATTACTCGGTTTTATCCTATTAAAACAATACATAAGTATCTAAATATACAAATATGACAAAAGACTAAAGTTACAAGGTCTGATGTTAAAAATTTACAAGAAACCCTAATAGGCACGGTCGCGCCTAGTTCTGGCACGGTCACGCCGAGTGCTTTGGCACGGTCACGCGACTTGCATTGGAACGATCACGCCTGGTGCCTTAGCACGGTCGCGCCTCATATTGGCACGGTCGCGCCTCTCATCAGTTGAAACGTAAATACAGACTTTAATCACAGAGATGTTCGATTTCATAACCGTTCGACGCGTTTTCACCATTAACAAACTCAGTTACTCTTTTAATCATAACAATTACAACAAATAAACAAAATTTCATCGATTCAACTCATAACCATCCAATTCTCTCACAAGACCATCGAATTCTCCAAATTGTTTGCAATTCTCCCAAGCAAACGCACAAACGATCCTCCCAGAAGCTACTGACTCACTTGAAGCAACCAGAATTGTAGCAGAAGACGCCGGAAACCAAGCTCGCCGACGCCGGAACTCCTTCCTACCGTTCGCTATCAATTCGCCATCATTCCGGGTAATTGAAACCTTGTCCTCTATCGATTTAGTCTTTAGATCAAAAGCCCCATGTTAATTTGGGCTTCCAATATGGAAATCATCTTAAACCCGAATCTAGTTTTCATTCAAAAATGACTTAATCGAATCCGACTCTAGACACGTTTTAAATCCAATTAATCTATGCAAAAAGACTCGAAATAATCTAATGGGTGAAAGCCCTATGATTTCCAACCCTGTCATTATAAGAAAATTTGTCAATTCGTTCCTGATTTGGAACAGACGCGGTCGCGCTAATCATCTAGCGCGGTCGTGCCTCATGAGACGCGGTCGTGCCCTCCTGTCCAGACCCAATCATGCCCTTTTGGCTAATCTCAGTCGTGTTTTGGAATCATAGGCACGGTCGTGCCTAATGATGTAGTTAGCTAAAGCCCTCTGTTTGATCAACACGGTCGTGCCCTGACTAGCATGGTCGCGCCCGTGGTTCGAGCACGATCATGCCCTTTCCAGGCACGGTCGTGTGTGAGTTAGATTTTTGGCAGAATTATAATTTTATATATTTTTCAAACAATAAATAATTCTGATTAAATTACAAAATATAAATAGTGATTTTTATAAAAATGTAATTTATTCTATTTGTAAAAGATCAAATATTTAATCTTAGAATAAAGAGAAAATTATTTATTTAAAGTTTATAAAAATTAAATTTACAATTATTGCTAAACTTTTCATTTAAAAAGTATTAAAATGATTAAGTTACATTTTATAAATAAATAAATAAAATAATGATTATTTATTTAATTTATATTTAAACAAAAATAATTAATTATTTATACTAACTTATAACTAATACTTACAATGTTTTCATAAACAATAATTATTTACATTACTTATTTAATTATTCAAACTCAAACCTTAATCAAAATATTCTAAAAATATTCTTTCAAACTTTATATATATTTATTCAATACTTCCAATTACAAATCAATGACTTTTTACACAAGTCCAAATACAACTTTAGAATTAAACTCTTGTGCACACTATTAATACCATATACATTACACTTTAGGTTAACTCGTGCATTCAAGGATCTTTATTTCATCTAATATCTTTGTTAGCTACGCCTTCAAACCAAGTGAGTATACATAGCCCCTTTTACTCTTTTACATTTTTGGGGTGGAACATGAACATTATTCAAATTACATGTTTACATTTACACAAACAACACAAGTACAAATCCTATTTACATTCATGTGTGCAATTTGAGCTTTATGCCCGAGTGCTAGGTGTGCTAACCTTTGTATGCGATTATGTGCAATCATTAACTATTCAAGCCGACGGTTTTCAATGATAGATCTATTGAGTCTGACAAACCCACCTAGATTGGGGTGATTGATACCGACAACACAATTTTGCATGCTAGTTACAAAGGTTTGATTGTACATGGTTACACAATAGCTGCTCCCCATAAATGCCTTATTTATCATGTTATGTAAGGATTTGTTTTACAAACTATATGCTATCTATATAAACCTGTGTTATACTCACCAACTTTTTAGTTGACTTTATTTTATTCATGTTTCAGGTACTAATGTGTGAGATTGATCAAGATGTGCTACACATAGGCTTGGACTTAGTTAATTTAAATAAAAGAACTCTATGTATTTCAATTTTGTTCTATCTTGGATTTGGTTGTGTTTGGACTACTTATTATGAAATTTGATGTTTAATATATTCAATCTAGTAAACCATGTGTTTTCGAACAGTCTACATGTCCCGCCCCGATGATTCCGCCATCGGTCGGCGTGTGACACCACATGCTAGGAAGATGATGATAGAGAAGTAGATAATAAGGTTATGAGGCTTAGGGTGAGGGTAGGGATATTGTTTATTTAATTTATTATTTAAGTATAGTCTAATAAGTCATGAATTTTTAACAAGTAAGGCATCAAAATGAAATAATAACTAATCATAGAAAACATGTAACACCTAGCATGTAACACATAGCATGTAACACATAACATAGAGCACATATTACAAAATCATGAAGCATGGCATAAGTGGGTGTCCTAAAGTTATAGTCTAGGTCAAGGGTGTCTAATAACCAAGTTCCCTATAACCAGGCTCTGATACCAATCTGTCACACCCCAACCGACGGCGGAATCATCGGGGCGGGACATGTAGACTGTTCATGAGCACAAGGTTGACTAAATTGTACTATATTAACATCAATTTCATTTCAAATAATCCAAACACAACCAAATCTAAGAAAGAAAATAATTGAAATACATAGAATTCTTTATTCAAATTAACTAAGTCCAAAGCCTATGTGTAGCATGTCTTGATCAAACTCACATATTAGCACCTGAAACATGAATAAAATAAAGTCAACTAAAAAGGTGGTGAGCATACACAGGTTTGTATATAGATAGCATATAGATTGTAAATAAACAAATCCTTACATAACATGATAAAATAAGGCATTTACGGAGAGCAGCTATTGTGTAACCAAGTACAATCAAACCTTTGTAACTAGCATGCAAAATTGTGTTGTCGGTAACAATCACCCTACCTGGGTGGGTTTGTCAGACTCAATAGATCTATCATTGTTTACCGTCGGCTTGAATAGTTAATGATTGCACATAAATTGCACACAAAAGTTAGCACACCTAGCACTCAGGCATAAAGCTCAAATTTCACGCATGAATGTAAAGAGGATTTGTATTTGTGTAGTTTGTGTAAATGTAACCAATAGTTTGTATAGTGTTCATGTTCCACCCAAAAATGTGAAAGAGTAAAAGGGGCTATGTAATACTCACTTGATTTGAAGGCGTAGCTAACACGGGGGACTAGATAGTAACGGGGTCCTCGTAATGTACAACGTTAACCTAGAGTGTAATATGTATTGAATCAATAATGTGCACGATAGTCTATGTCTAGGTCTAAGGTTGTATTGGATGCGTGTATAAGGAATTTGAAGTTATAAGTGTTAGGGGTTTGTACTTTAATGGTGTTGTATAAAATTAAGGATTTAGTTTGGAATAACTAAATAAACAAAATTATTATTTATTTGCTTATTTATAAAAATAATGTAGGTATTAAGGGTAATTAAGTATAAACTAAATAAATAATTTTTGTTTAAATGTAACTTAAATAAATAATTGTAACCTTATTTATTTATTTATAAAATATGTAACTTAGTCATTTGGTTATAAAAATGTATTAGATGTTTTATATCGAATATAAATTTCTTTACTTTATTTTCATAAAGATGTTTAAATAAATTGTGTAAATAATAATTAGGTGTAGGGTTTAACAATAAATATAGATTAAATTTTATAAGTTTTAAATAAATAATTTCTATTTATTTTAGAATGGAAATTTGATCTTTTTAAATAACGTTAATATAAATCTTTATAAAATCAATTCTTTTTATTTAAAAATTAATTTGAAATACTTATTGTTTTTTTTAAAATATGGAAATAATTATTCTGCCAAGACTTTTCTCACACACACGACCGTGCCTGGGACAAGGCACGATCGTGCTAGAACCACGGGCGCGACCGTGCTAGTTAGGGACGCGACCGTGTTGACCAATACACAGGATATAGTTAAGCTGTTCACTAGGCACGACCGTGTCTAGGCCAGGCACGACCGTGTCTAGGGTTTTGAGGCACGACCAAGTCTAGTCAAGGGCATGACCGGGTCTGAGTATGTGAGGCACGACCGCGCTGGTATTGGCGCGCTCGTGTCTCATGAAGCACGACCGCGCTAGAAACCTAGCGCGACCGTGTTTGTTCCAAAACAGGAACGAATTGGTCGATTCTTGTGATAAAAGTGTTACGAATCATAGGGCTTTCACCCACCAGGTTATTACTAGTCTTTTTGTGTAGTTTAATTGTATTTAAAGCACGTACAAGGTACTATTCGATTAAACTATTTTAGAACGAACCCTAGATTCGAGTTCGTGTAAATTTCCCTATTGTAAGCCCAAATTAGTTTGGGGCTTTTGATCTATAGACTAAATCGAATGTGTGGAAGGTTTCAATTACTCGGAAGGAGAATGAATCGATGGTGTACGGGTAGAATGAGTTCCGGCGATGACGAACTTGATCTCCGGCTTCTTTTGCTGCAATTCCAGCTAAACCAGCGTCTTCAGAAGCTTTAGAGAGGATCGATAGTATGTTGGCTTGGGAGAATTGCAAATCAAAATGGTGAATTCGATGGTTTCGTGAGAGGATTAGGCGTTTACGAGATAAATCGAAGAAATTTAGTTTATTTGTTGTAATGGTGATGATTAAGAGGTTTAATTAAGTTCGTTAATGGTGGAAACGTGTAGAACGGTTATGAAATCGAACGTCTCTGTGATTAAAGGCTGCATTTACGTTTCAACTGATGAGAGGCGCGACCGTGCCCATAGGAGGCGCGACCGTGCCAAGACACCGGGCGCGATCGTTCCAAGGCAAGGCGCGCGACCGTGCCATAGCACATGGCGCGACCGTGCCAGAACGAGGAGCGACCGTGCCTATTAGGGTTTCTGGTTATTTGTTTCTAAAATCAGTCCTTGTAATTTCAGTATTGACAGATTTGTATAAATATGGACTTATGTATAGTTTAATAGGGTATACCCATGTAAAATTTGTGGATTTGCATTGAAACATAGTATTTAGTTGTTGGTACGAATAGAACAAGTCAGTATACTAAATTTGAATTTGAAACGTGTCACATTGAATTGAAATACAAATAACAAAAATCAGAAATGTTACAGTCAAGATGATGCCATGGAATTCAACAATATGTAACGAGTGGCGTTGAAGACTCAAGCTGAAGATGTTGTCCTTTAGACTTGGTGTTAGTGTTAGGACATAGATTTGTAATGACAAAAGCTTGTAATAGTTAGATTTTATGTCTTTATGTTTTGTTATGAAATTGTAAAGTTGTTAAGTGTTTTTACTAGTAAGCCTAGAGGTGAACTTGTTAAGTTCGCCTGCTCTAACAGAGGCGAACTTAATAAGTTCGCTTAGGCATAACTGAGGCGAACTTTTTAAGTTCGCTTAGACTGTTTCAGGCGAACTTAACTAAGTTCGCTTACAGTAGTTTTGGTTCTATATATATGTGTTACAGGGTCATTAGACAGAAAAAAAAACACAGAGATCGATCTGAGAGAGAAACAATTTTCTAATTGAGTCTGTAACCATTGTTATTTGGAAAATAATCGAGAAGTTTATTTACGCTTGTGGTTTGAGTTGTCAATTAGTATACAAACGTTAATACGAAGGATTCCGCACTTCGTATTATAGAAACGTCATATCACGAGTTCGATCAGTAGTTGAGTTACCTGGACCTACGCTTGGAACAAGTTCGCTTAATTTTCTGATGAAGACGAGATTTTTCTCCAGGTCATTATGAACGGTTGGCTGCTATTCCACTGGCTAATGCTGGAAAACGCATTAAATCTCAAGCCAGACGACCACGACGCAAGTCTGTTCGGGATCCTCCTTCTGGATCAGTTCTTGGAAAAAGATCGTTGGTAGATGAAAGTTCTGACACTGATAGTGACTTTAATCCTGATCCTTCACAACAAAAGTTAATGTCTGCTTCAATTGCGGCTGCACAATCTTCTCAATGAGTTGAGGATGCAAATTTTGTTGCTTCTCTGATTGTTACTCCTCCAAGATCTAAAGATCCATCTCCAGTTCCATCTCCTATTCCTACAGAGATTCCTACTACTTCAAGTCCTTCTATTCCACAATCAACAGCTGGTCCATCAAAGCCTTCTGATTCTGACAGGATTACTTTCCTTGAATCTCAAGTGCTTACTTTACAAACACAAGTTAACTCTCTTGTGTCTATTGATTCTCAACGACAGCTGTTGATTCAGACTCAAGCTCAACAGATTGCTGATATGCAAGCGTTAGTGTCCAAACTCGTTCAGCGTCTTGACGCTCAGGGGGAGTTGAGGATACCTGATACTTGTCAAACTGAGTCAATACAAAGACGTGATGATGAAGACAATGATCCTGCTGGAAATATTGAGGGTGATCGTCAATACACTGACGCTAATCCTATATCTAGAGTTCAGGGGGAGTCGACATCACAATCTCTTGAAGGAAACAAAGATAAAGATACTTCGGGTAATAATGAAGAAGAAATTCTGTTATTAGAATTCTTTCAAGATTCAGAAGAAGAGGAAGCTGAAAAGATTGAATGTCTTGATGACATTGACGATTTATTCAATGACATGGAAGATGATATGTCAGACACTGAGATAGAAGAAGGAGAAATAGTGGAGATTGAAATAGAGAAAGATAAAGATAGTGTTACATATGAAGGCTGTGACGGTCTTAAGGTGCCGTATAACTTCATCCAAGAGGATGTTGTTCCTGAGTTCTCTTATGACGGAATAACTGACTCTATGGACTCTATTGAAGACGTCACATTGCCTGATGATACAGCTGAGTCAAAGATGGATACTGATGATGAGAATCTTCAATTCAATAAGGGTGCTGAAACTGAAACTACTCACACTGAGTCTCCGAAGATTAATGAAGAACCTGTGATGTTTAGAGATACAGGAATGACACGAGAACAGTGGAGAGAAGTAGTAAATAGTTGGATGAAGGTACAACCCAAGTCTCCAGTACAACCTGCTCAGAAAGAGAAATATGTGAATAAAGAGCAGTGTATAGGAAGGATCATTAGCTGGTTTTATGATGGTGAATCAAAATTGTTTGTAATCAAACGATCTGATGGCGTTCAATACTTAAAGCCAAGGATCAAATATTTCAATACCTTGCCGAGGTGTGAAATAAATGGTCTAGCTTCAAAGCCACTCATAAATAGATCGAAGAATGGTTTGGCTGATGTAATAGCAAATCTGATAAAGAAAGAAGGTAGTTCGGGTAAGTATGAAAGGCTGAAACCACATAAGGGAAAGAGAGTGAAGATTACAGATCCTAAGACTGGGAAAGTAACCTGGAGATACAAGTATAGACTAGTGCGTGCTATACACAAGATACCATTAAAGAATATTCCTCAAGACTTTCTTGGGAATATGAAATGGTGGTATGTTGATGTCAATACTGGTGAAGCAAGGGTTGAAGATAAAGATAATAAGGTCATTGTGTGTTTCTATGACGCAATGAATCTTATTAATTTTTCAAAGAAAGATCAGAGGACGCTGCGAAAGAATGAGATAATGTATACTGATGAATGGATAGAACAAGGTCTACAGTATAAAAGGGTTTTGGAGATATGCAGAAGATACGGTGTGCATGCTGGCAGCAGACTACCAGACAACTGGAAGAGTTCGAGATAAAGACTGAAGACAGAAGATCAAGCTATTGTCAAGGGGGAGTCTGTTAGGACATAGATTTGTAATGACAAAAGCTTGTAATAGTTAGATTTTATGTCTTTATGTTTTGTTATGAAATTGTAAAGTTGTTAAGTGTTTTTACTAGTAAGCCTAGAGGCGAACTTGTTAAGTTCGCCTGCTCTAACAGAGGCGAACTTAATAAGTTCGCTTAGGCATAACTGAGGCGAACTTGTTAAGTTCGCTTAGACTGTTTCAGGCGAACTTAACTAAGTTCGCTTACAGCAGTTTTGGTTCTATATATATGTGTTACAGAGTCATTAGACAGAAAAAAAACACAGAGATCGATCTGAGAGAGAAACAATTGTCTGATTAAGTCTGTAACCATTGTTATTTGGAATATAATCAAGAAGTTTATTTACGCTTGTGGTTTGAGTTGTCAATTAGTATACAAACGTTAATACGAAGGATTCCGCACTTCGTATTATAGAAACGTCATATCATGAGTTCGATCAGTAGTTGAGTTACCTGGACCTACAGTTAGTTTTGTGATGGCTCACAAAAACACCATCTTTTTGGCTTGGTCATGTAACTTGGTTGTTTGCATTTTTTATATCTTCTGCTTGGTTGAAGTTATGACTTAACATGCTAAAATGAATTTATAAAATTAAGAAAACAATGATTTAAAATGGAGATTTTAAACTAAAACAGAAAAGAATGTGTTTTTGAAATGAGATTTTAAACTTATGGTTAATAAAAATGTCTTTAAAATGGATGATTTTAAAAGGACATCGTAAAAGACTTAAAATTTGATTTTAGTATAAAAGTCGGTCTAGATTTTATAATAATTAAACTTGTCGTTCAAGTTATAAATTTAAACTCGTATTCGAACGACTATATATAGAAACCTTTTATACAAGCTAAGATTGGTTTTAGTTAAGATGCTATAGAAAAATAGAATATATATAAATGAACGCATCAAGATTGTTAAAATGCGGATTTTAATAAAAACTAAAACAAGTGAAAAACTTTTAGAATGTAGCAAAATTCATGCCTGAGTTTTTTGTTGCATAATAAGTTTTGATCATCAAACTTATGTTTTTCAAATTATAAAAATGTACCCTTTAAACGTAAGTCAATGCCATCCCATTTTAGAACAATTACACGTTATATGGACATCTTGGTGGATAGAGCATTAGCCAAACACCAAGATGACGTATAACGGTGTAGGGTAATGTATCGTGATTTCTAAAACAGTATTTAGGCCGACCATTACACGTCTAAAATTGGATGACTTAAAACTTGAACTCGGAGTCCGTGATCAACCAATTCCGAGGAATAGTTGGCATAGATGGGATTAAACATGCCGAATTGAAACTAATTGTCTAAGTGATCCTATAAACCCTAAGAGTTACATAGAGATGTAATTGGTCAAAGTAACCTACCGGTCAATTTGTTTTATCATAAATAGCGACCAACCACTTATGATAATATAAATGTGATTAGGGTCTTAGCCTTTAACAAAATTAAGATTTTTCTTATCAAAGGGTAATTAATTTATTAAAGGACTTAATACCAAAATAATTATTCCAAACATACTAAAATTTTATAGATGACAAATAACGCAATCGTTTCGACTCAAAATACCCACACCTCCTCCATCAGGTCCTTGCTGGAAAAGGATAAACTCGCCGGTACCAACTTCTTAGATTGGCACCAAAACTTAAGAATTGTTCTGAAAAATGAGAAGAAATCCTATGTCCTCAAGGCATCTATTACTGGTTCACCCGCCTTGAATGCATCAAAGGCAATCAAGGATGCATGGTTGAAGCATATTGATGATTCAACCGAGGTAACCTGTCTCATGCTTGCAACTATGATTCCCGAACTACAAAAAACCGCTTGAATACCTTCCTGCTTATGACATGATGGAACAACTTAATCATATGTTCCAAATTCAAGCAAAGCAAGAGCATTATGAGACTATCCCAACTTTTATTGGTTGTAAGATGCAAGAGGGCACCCATATGAGCAATCATGTGCTAAAGATGAAAGCTTATGTTGAACAGCTTGCAAGGCTTGGGTTTCCCATAAGCGATGAGTTGGCCACGGATATCATTCTGAATTCCCTTCCAAGTTCGTTTAATCAGTTTGTGTTGAACTATAACATGAACAACTGGGAAAAGTCCATCTCGGAGTTATATGCTATGTTGAAAACTGCCAAGACTAACATCCCAAGCAAGGGCAGCTCTATTCTGATGATTCGTGAAGGTAAAATTAAGAAGCCTAACCACAAAGGAAAGGGTCGAGCAAAGGGAAAGGGTAAAAACTTCAAAGGAAAAGGAAAGCCGTCGGGGAAGGGTAAGGATGTTGCCCCGAAACACACACCGAAGGCAAAACCCACAAAAGAAGCTGAGTGTTTTCATTGCAAAGAAATTGGGCACTGGAAACGTAACTGCCCGAAATACTTGACCAATTGAAGGCAAAGAAGGTTGGCGAGGCCAGCACTTCAGGCATCTTTGTAATAGAATTATATACTTTTTCTTCTAACTCTTGGGTATTTGATACTGGTTGTGGAACTCACTTTTGTAATAATGTGCAGGGGTTAAAGAATGTTAAGCGGCTACGGGCAGGCAATTTGGACTTACATGTCGGAAATGGTGCAAGGGTTGCTGTAGAAGCCATACGAAAATATAGTCTTTTGTTACCAAATGGCCTGACTATTATTTTGAAAAATTGTTTCTATGTACCTAGTCTCACTAGAAACATTGTCTCAACTGCTAGGTTATATGAACAAGGATATCAATATGGCTTTTGTAATGATAATATTTTGATATCTATGAATGGTATGTTTCATTTTGAGGCGTGTCCACATAATGGAATATATGAAATCAATCTTGATAGTTCACATAATGATAATTCTATTTATGTCGTAAATACCAAACGATCAAAGCATGACTTTAATCAAAGTTATCTATGGCCCTGTCGTCTAGGCCACATAAATAAAAGGAGCATTTCTAAGCTACAATCTGCTGGAATTTTAGAATCAACTGGTTCAGAAACATTTGATATTTGTGAATCATGTTTTAGTGACAAGATGACGAAAGCTCCTTTCACCGGTACCGGTGGGAGAGCATCAGATCTATTGGGACTTATACATACTGATGTATGTGGTCCTTTTAGAACCTTGTCAAGAAATTGTATAGGTACTTCATTACGTTCACTGATGACTTCAGTAGATTTGGTTATGTGTACTTAATGAAACACAAGCATGAAGCTTTCGAAGTCTTCAAAAACTTCCAAAATGAAGTACAGAATCAACTCGGGAAGACAATCAAAGTCAGTAGATCAAATCGTGGTGGCGAATACCTCAGCTATGAATTTGACGAACATCTAAAGACTTCTGACATTGTTTCACAATTGACTCCACCTGGAACACCACAACATAATGGTGTATTCGAAAGGAGAAATCGGACTCTATTAGATATGGATCGCTCAATGATGAGTCATGCTAATTATCCACTTTCCTTTTGGAACTATGCTCTTGAGACCGCTGCTCGCTTAGTCAATGTGGTACCAACCAAGAAGGTGGAGAAAACTCCGTATGAAATATGGTATGGAAAGGTCCCCAAACTATCTTATCTAAGAGTATGGGGATGCCAAGCCTATGTTAAACGTGAGACATCTAAAAAGCTTGAATCCAGATAGGAAAAATGTATTTTTGTCGGTTATCCCAAAGAAACTATGGGATATTATTTTTATCATAGGGGAGATAATAAAGTTTTTATCTCATGACATGCCCAATTCCTTGAAAAGGATTTTATACTTAACAAGGCAAGTGGGAGCCCTATTGATTTCGAAGAAATTCGAGAACCACAAAACATTCCACATGAGGTTGGAACTTCAAATCAACAGGAATCTTTTGAACCTCAACAAATTATCCAGGTACCACAAGAACCAGCACCTCTTCGGAGATCTACTAGAACTCACAGTGAACCTGATAGATATTGATTTGTCATGCCAGAAGAGGAAGTCTTTGTTGTGGATTCATGTGAAACCATCAACTATAAGACAACGGTTAAGGATGTTGAATCTGGTAAATGGCTTGAAGCCATGAAATCACATATTCAATCCATGTATGAAAATCATGTCTGGGATTTGGTTGATTTGCCTACTAATAGCAAAGCTATTGGAAGCAAATGGGTCTTCAAGAAAAAGATCGATATGGATGGAAACATACACACATTCAAAGTAAGGCTGGTGGCAAAAGGTTTCACTCAAACTCAAGGCATTGATTATGATGAAACTTTTTCACCGGTAGCAATGCTCAGATCAATCAGAATTTTATTTGCCATAGCCGCATACTATGATTATGAGATATGGCAAATGGACGTCAAAACCACCTTCTTAAATGGACATCTAAATGAAGATGTCTATATGGATCAACCAGAAGGTTTTGTTAGCTCCAAACATCCTGAAAAAGTGTGTAAACTCAAGAAATCCATCTACGGATTGAAACAAGCATCAAGAAGCTAGAACCTTCGTTTTGATGAAAAGATCAAAGAGCTTGATTTTATCAAAAAAAGAAGATGAACCATGTGTATACATGAAATCTAGTGGGAGCGTGGTAGTTATCTTGGTTCTGTATGTGGACGACATGCTTCTAATCGGAAATGATATTCCAACATTGAAAGATGTCAAATCTTATCTTGGAAAGATCTTGGTGAAGCTGCATACATACTTGGAATTAAAATTTATAGACATAGATCAAAACGACTTATTGGATTAAGCCAAAGTACCTACATAGACAAAGTGATGAAACGCTTTTCAATGGAAAATTCCAAGCGTGTGTATATGCCCATGTCACCTCGTACTGTTCTCTACAAATCTCAAAGTCCTAGCACGGATGAAGAGATTAAAAGGATGAACCAGATCCCATATGCCTCGGCAATACTATCAATTATGTATGCTATGCTTTACACCAGACCCGATGTATCTTATGCTTTAAGCATGACTAGTAGATACCAGCAAAACCTGGGAGAGAATCACCGAAAAGCAGTCAAAAACATACTTAAGTATTTGAATAAAACTAAAGACATGTTCTTGATTTATGGAGGGTTAGAGGAAGAGCTCACTGTGAGATGTCACACTGATGTTAGTTTTCAAACTAATAGAGATGATTCTCGATCACCGTCAGGACATGTTTTTACCTTGATCAGAGGAGCTATCACTTGGAAGTGTTCCAAACAGAAAGTCGTTGCCCAATAAACTACAGAATCAGAGTACATTGCTGCATCAGAAGCCGCAAAGGAAGCTGCTTGGATGAAGAAATTCATTACTGATCTTGGTATAGTGCCCAGCATCACAAAACCCATTGAAATATTTTGTGATAATAATGGGGACATTGCTCAAGCAAAAGAACCAAGATCACATCAAAGGACCAAGCACATACTTCGTAAATTCCACTACATTTGGGAAATAGTGGAGCGAGGAGATGTTTGCATCAGCAAAGTTCATACAGACCTGAACCTAGCAGATCCATTCACAAAGCCATTACCTCAAACTAAACATAGCATGCACGCAATATAGGGCTTCGATATGCTAGTAACTGGATTTAGTCTTTATTTTGGTATTTAAAAATTTCTGAACTATGTAGCAATAACATCTTATCTAATCAGACTTATTAGATATTATCTTTTTATTAATGTTCACTGTGTTCAATGTTAGCATGTTTTAATCCATGAATAGGTTTATTATTCTAAATATCCATAGTCAGTCATAGTTATTGAATTAAGACTATTGTGAATTAGATTGGTTATATTTCATAACAATGAATTAAAACCAAGTTCACAGGTATTTACTAGAGAATAAATATCGGATGTGACCCGCTTCAAAATTACTCCATGGATCTAGTCATGAGTAAGTTTTAAAATAAAAGCGTTGTCCTCTTATCCTCTGACTTGAGATACATATTAGGGACTCAATTATATCAAGTTTATACTTTGATGTAGTTTAACGCTACTCTTTAATAAAGTAGTTATAAGGACTGCATTGGGTACAATGCTAGGTATAGTGAGAGCCATATGTAGTCAAGACGGGATCTGTACCCTTATTCTAATAAGTGGTTGACATGCCGGGCCCCTCGTTGATTCAAATTGATTTAAATGCATGGTCGTGCTCGAACCTAGTTTGTTGTATCACTTTGAATCGGGATCGAGAAACAAAGTCGTTGAACATTATATGAGATTGAATATAATCCATGTCTCATGTTCAACTAAATGTCTATTACAGAAAGGATGGATGACAACTTACCTTAAACCATTACTTTAAAGCAATTATATCTAAAATCAACTGCTTGTGGTGAATGACATAAGTCACATATTATTAGGGGCAGTGGGGCGTTGCTAGACGTACTACACTGACTACATTATTAAATGTTAAACCTTGTGCAAGTGGGAGATTGTTGGATAAATATGCCCAAGGATTAACTTACAATAATGTTTCTATTGATATGTGATCCCAGAAGGTCACACACAAAGCAAATTATCAAGAATATGTTTAAACGTCTATAACTCTAATAAGATGGATTTATATATATTGTTATTTGTAACAATTATATAATAAGCATTTAGTTCATATATATGTGTATATATATATATATTTGAACTAAACCCTTTTATATATGTTTATTATGTGGAACTGATTAATCTAGTTTTAGTAACACTTTAAAGATTACCATACATGTATTATTGAAGATATATATGTGATACACATATGCATGTGTATTTGTATACTTATACACATATATATCTAAGAATAAATACATGTAACTAGACAATTGAATTTAAACCAAACCATGTGACCAAATCTTACAAGTTAATGATTACCTATAGCTAGCACCATACCCACTCCCATTCCCTTGTCTTGAGCCGTAAACCACAAGGAAAGAAAATGGGAGTATGGGTCATTTGAATTATAACATAATGGCCTTTGGTATGGTGCACATGCATGGACATTAAAAGGTAACTACAACTTCTAGTATAAAAGGGATTGCATACAACACTAAAAAGGACCTTAAACTCTCTTTTTCTTACTTGTTTTTCTGCCGAGATTTTGGACAAATCTGTCTAGAATTTTTGGTGTTCAAAATCTAAGTTTAAGGCTTAGTTTGAAGGCTTTGAACAATATACAAACTTACACAAGTGTTAACGTAAGTTTGTTACTTGTTCTTAGAGTGTTCTTGAAGTTTATTCTACATAAAATCATACTATTTCAAGTGTGTTTCAAGAAGGTGTTCTTGGGGTTATTCAATATCTTAAAGAAGAGTTATAAAGGCTAGCACCATCTTGAAGATCTTTGCTTAGTGTGGATTACACTTTGGAGGAAATCTACTTTGGTTTCTTTATCTACTTCAAGCAAGCATTCTAATCAAGTTCGACATTCATTAAACCCCCTATGGTTATGTTTTTTGTTTTCTTAATCTTTGTAATTGGATCCATGGTGGGAACTTTTTATGAAAAGGTTTTGAAACCATTAAAATGGTTATGGAGTTCTCGCTTTCGTTGCCTAATTTATATTTTAAAACTCCTAAATTCCCAACAAAAAGTGCAGACGAGAATCCAACCCTTGCCATAAACTTGACCTTAACTACACCGGAGCTTTTCCTACATAACACAACATAATTTTTCACCATTAGTAATGAAGACAAATCACAACAACAACGTAAAACATTCCTATTTTTACCCATTCACCCATTTGACGCGTTTTCACCCAATTACTCCTTAATCAATTTAACACTTGCATAACACTATGCAAGTTTCTTTCTTTCCTTAATAATCATCCCATATTTGGTCAAATTTCATTTCCCTTATGGCACAAAACCATAACTTCTTTACATTTCCATCATGGTACTTAGACATAACTTCACCACATTTCCATTATGATACTTAGACCATAAATTCACCAAGTTTCCATTTTGATAATAGACCATAACTTCACCACGATTCCATTATGATACTTAGACCATAAATTCACCACGTTTCCATTATGATACTTAGACCATAACTTCACTACGTTTCCACTATAGTATTTTAACTATAACTACATTCATACACGTATTCATACCATATTCATACAACAATCATACCACATTATTTATGGTTCTTAGACCATTCCACAATTTTCTACCACTTTATGGTTCTTAGACCATATCCACAACTTTTCATCATTTTATGGTTCTTAGACCATATCCATAATTTTCCACCAATAAATGGTTCTTAGACCACATCCACAATTTTTTAGCCATTTTATGGTTCTTAGACCATATCCACTTTTCAACATATCATTCATTCTTAAACATATCATCATTCACACATATACACATAATTTATCAACTTATGCATATATTCAATTAACAACCATTGCCTAACATTACCAAGTAAACGCAACACACTTACTTACTATCACCCTTATTATTATGCAATTAATATTTTCACAATTAACCATGAACATCTTTGTAACGTTTTGGTTACTTCCACATATTAACTACAACATCTTTGTAGCCTATTGGTTACTTCCACATATTTGGGATTCAAGAATCCCAACTCTTATTTTCACCCTTTTTCCACATATATGAAATATGCTAATCAACCTTACCAACATACACATGTAATTACACATAAGATAAACTACCTATCCATATGCATAACTTACACGTATAACAACCGTCATCTAATATTACTAAGTAAGTGCAACGCACTTACCTTTTAGCTAGAGAGCATCCTGCTTGATCCTCCAAACTAGCCTCTTTTTCTACTTTGATCACCTATACAACTCATTTAGAATTGGTAAACCGTTGATTACCAATTGACACCCAACATACCTTTATGATCTTAAAGATCAACATTCTATCTTTGTTTGGTTATTACACCCTTAACCAAACCTCAAACACCCATTTACCACTTTTCAATTCATTTAGGCATTTCATCAAACACCTTATGGGCACAATTAAATCTCACTACTATCATACCCATATGAACTCTCCAATTTCACCATTTTCATCATTCATCAAAACAAATGAGTTTTCTTTCAATTATTGTGTCTTCTCTCATCTTTAGACACTTACAAATCTCCCATTTATCATTTTAACAATTTTGAGATAAAACTCCATAACATTCTCAAGAACACTAATTCATGAATCCTTGAATTAGATGTTTAGATGATGTTATTTATTTCCCTTTACCCTTATTCAAGCTAAATTAACACTTAACTAGCATCAATTTAACCCAATTCCTACTCAATTTCATTTTCCTATTTGTTTCAACGACGCACACAAATGAACAAGTGTGTATTTTGACTCTTTTATGAGTCAAATGGCAGCTTTGCCATAATTACACAAATAATCCCTCAACTTTCCAAGTTAACTCCTTTCACCCAAACTAGTTAAGACTAGTTATGGCTCAAGTTTATAATAAACCTCCATCTATCATTTTATTTAGTTTCACCTCTATATAATATGCTAACATATTATAACATGAACCCGAAAAATGGTTCGTTACAAATCTCTCCCCCATTGGGTTTCGTCCCCGAAACACGCCATCTTATACACAACTTAGGGTAGTAACTCCACTCGCCTTCATTACTATCCCCTAAATTATTTCCTCCTTTCATGGTGCTTTCGACAAACAATACGCATTTTGTTCACTTATTGCACCATTCGAATCATCACTATCTAAGATAGTCATCGTTTCGTTTAGACGAAACGTTTATCGTTTATCTCATCTTTACCATATGTGACACCCAGTATTTCAGGTCAATATCCACATTTCATAAACGCACGTTCATAATTACTATTTCCTAATATTTATTTTGACTAAGTAAAGTCAAGAAGTCTAGCAAAGAAGTTAATTCCAAGTCTAGTAAATCTTAAGGAATTACTAGAAAAAGTAAGCAGAATAACCCGAATTAATACGAACGTTAATGGTTAAATTATATAACCAGAAAAATATATATATATATATTACACAAAATTTACGTTGAACCAAGATTTTAATAATTTCTTCAACGAGCCATAAACTGGTTAAAATTATAATACCGTGAAGAATCGAAACCGAATTAAATTGCCATTTGGAACTCTAATTGATACTAATATCATTAATAAATTAATGTTTAAAAATAGTTATCATTAACCCCAAAGTACTTTCTTGACTTTCTCGGCCGAGAGTCAGGGGAGCCATTCTCCCACTTGCTAATTCACTGAAGTTTCCGATAAAAACCATACCTCCTCAGTACCAAATCTCTCAATCCCTTTCAAACCTTCTCATTTTCTTACGGCAATTTCCCAATTCTCCTTCAAATCGAAGTCCAGTTCAAGGCAAAAATTCACCACATTTCGGTGCTATAAGAAGAGTTCCCAGTGTTTTCTCAAGAATCAAGCTAAGGAGCTCAAGATCATTCTCTGTTTCTCTAGAAATCACCATTCTCTGTTTGAGGTAAAAACTCAATATTATCCATTTCATTTTCTTTAAAACCGTAGCTGAACATACAAATCGTTCAAACACAACTAAGATAACAAGAAAAGTGTGTCAAATTCAAGATTGAACATAAAAATATACAGGACGAATTCTGTCAATCAAAGTGCAGTAATCGAAACTATAGTTTCGATACCTGTTATTCAATCGAAACTAGGAGTTTCGATACCTGTTATTCAATCGAAACTAGGAGTTTCGATACCTGTCAATCGAAACTGGGAGTTTCGATACCAGTTGTTCAATCGAAACTAGGAGTTTCGATACCTATTTACTCCATCGAAACTAGGAGTTTCGATACCTATTTACAATTGAAACTAAGTAGTTTCGATACCGATTGCCCAATCGAAACTAGGTAGTTTCGATACTATTCTTGCCGATCGAAACTAGGTAGTTTCGATACCTGTTTTGCTTAGTCGAAACTAGGAAGTTTTGACATCTGTTCTGTTTAATCGAAAATAAGAAAGTTTCGATACCTGTTCATCAGCCCCATAGGGCAGTAACTCAGAACTATTTTTATAACAAAACAAAGGTTGGAAAAACTGAAAAGATATTTATAAACAAAAGTAATCAGATCTGCTAAGTCGGTGAACAACTTGCGTTTAAGACGGGTAGTCTTAACGTGCATGTTATCCTTGTGTAATTAGGATACGGATAGGCAAGTCTGCTGTTATTCAGATATTTGCTAGCATTCATACTGTCACACCCCGACCGATGGCGGAATCATCGAGGCGGGACATGTAAGACTGTTCATAGCACATGGTTGACTAAATTGAAATATATTAAAGTCAAATTTGCATTACAAATAATCCAAGTACAAAATCAAATTCAAACAAGAAACATAAAATAACTCATAAAATTCTTGATTTAAATTGCTAAGTCCAAATCCTATGTTGAACACGTCTTGAATCAATCTCACATATTGGGGCCTGAAACATGAATAAAATAAAGTCAACTAAAAAGTTGGTGAGTATAACACAGTTGTATATAGATAGCATATAGATGAAAACAAATCCTTTACATGACATGATAAATAAGGCGTTTATGGGGAGCAGCTATTGTGTAACCAAATGTACAATCAAACCTTGTAACTAGCATGCAAAACAAATGTGTTGTCGATTTCAATCACCGCGTACCATGGGTGGGTTTGTCAGACTCAATAGATCCATCATTGAAAACCGTCGGCTTGTATAGTTAATGATTGCACATAAGAGCATACAAAGGTTAGCACACCTAGCACTCGGGCACAAAGCTCAAATTTTGTATGTAAATAGGATTTTTGCACTTGTGTTGTTTGTGTAAATGTAAATGTGTAATGTGTAATGTGTATAGAGTTCATGTTCCACCCCAAAACTGTAAAAGAGTAAAAGGGGTTGTGAACACTCACTTGGTATGGAAATGTAGCTAACAAAGATTATAGATAGCAAATAAAGATCCTCGAGTGCACAAATCAACCTAAAGAGTAATGTATGTTGTATCAAATAGTGTGCACAACAGTGGAAGATAAATGATGGTTTGGACTTGAGTAAAAATGTTATTGATTTGAACTTGGATGTGTTGAATAAAATATAAAGTTTAAAATGAATATAATCAAAACATTTTGATTAAGGTTTGAGTTTGAATAAACAATTAAATAAGGTATAAAATTATTGCTTATGAAAATAAATTGATTTTGTTTAAACATGAATTAAATAAATAGTCATTATCTTATTCATTTATAAAAATTTGTAACTTAGACACTTAAAATATCATTTATGTGTAAGCTTTTACAATAAATATAAATTTAATTTTTTTATAACTTTAAATAAATAAATTTTATGCCAAGATTAAACTTTTAATCCTTTCAAATACAGAAAACATATTTTTTATAAAATTTGAAACATTTATTGATTGAAAAATATAAAATTAAAATTCTGTTAAAGTTTCTGAGTCACACACGACCGTGCCTCGGAAGGGCACGGTCGTGCTCGAGCCACGGGCGCGACCGCGCTAGTCGAGGCGCGACCGGGCTGATCAACAGAGGGCACAATCTAGACAAGTCAACAAGCACGACCGTGCCTTGGCCCAGCACGGTCGTGTCTATGATCTTTAGACACAACAGAGACTAGCCCAGAGGGCATGACTAGGTCTGGACAGGAGGACACGACCGCGCTGCTACTCGGCACGACCGCGTTTCATGAGGCACGGCCGCGCTAGATGATTAGCGCGACCGTGTCTAATCCAAATCAGACACGAATTGAACAAATCTTGTCTTTATAGCATTGGAATTGATAGGGCTTTTGATTATTGAGTTATTTCGAGACTTTTCATATAATTTAATTGTATGTAAATCGTGTTTAAGTATGGATTCGATTAAATTATTTTTATTAAAACATGGTTTCTGATTTATACAGATTTATGAATTAAAAACCCAAATTAATAAAGGGCTTTTGATTCAGATACTAGAATGAATAAATTAAAGGACTCAATTAACCTGAATAGAAGCGAATCGATAGAGAACGATAGAGAGGGAGTCCGGTGACGGCGGGATTTGCTTCCGGTGGCTTCTGCTGTGATTCCGGCTAGGCCAGAGAGTCCAATAATAACAGGGGAGATTGTTGAACAGGATTTCTTGATTGCTTGAGAGGAAATTGATCAAATTTTAGGATTGAGCCTTGAGGGAAAAGATCGACGGTTTTGAGAGAGTTTTGATAATAATTATTATAATCAACTGAGTTATTTTCTTTGTCAATGAAAATGAAACGTAATCGGGTTTGAATTTGAACGATCGAGCGTTTTGAAATCACATTTACGTTTTGACAGTTACGCAGGCGCGACCGTGCCTAGGCATCGGGCGCGATCGTTCCAGGACCAGCCGCGCGATCGTGCCGAGGCACTTGGCGCGACCATGCCAGGACGAAGCACGACCGTGCTAAACTAGGGTTTCTTGACATTTTTCAACTTTAGTCCTTGACTTTTCAGGTTTAATGTGTTTGAATTAAATAGTTTCTTGCATAGTGTTTAAATGTATATAATCGAGCAAAACTTGTAAATTTGTATTGAATTATTGCATTTCGTTTAAGTTAAGCAAAATAATAAGGCAGTGCACGAACATTGAATTTGAAATTGCATTACATTGCATTGAAATATGAATACTAAATTCCGAGATGTTACAGTCTCCCCATGTTGAGAGAATTTCGTCCCGAAATTTAGCTAGAGGTTACAACAGTATCAATAAAGAGATGAGGATACTTGAGCTTCATTTGGTCTTCTCGTTCCCAAGTGAACTCAGGACCACGCTTAGATTCCCAACGAACTTTGACAATAGGAATGCGACTTCGCTTGAGCTGTTTGATTTCGCGATCCATAATTTCCACCGGCTTCTCAACGAAGTGCATTGTTTCATTAATGCGTACGTCGTCAAGCGGTATATGGAGATTTTCATCTGCGAGACACTTCTTCAGATTAGATATATGAAATGTAGGATGCATATTATCAAGAGATGGAGGTAACTCGAGCTTGTAAGCCACTTTCCCAACCCTTTCAAGGATCTTGAATGGACCAACATAGCGAGGTGCTAACTTGCCTTTCTTTCCAAAACGGATCACGCCCTTCCATGGAGACACCTTAAGAAGAACAAGATCACCGACTTGGAATTCCAAGGGTTTTTGACGTTTGTCGGCATAACTCTTTTGCCGACTCCTCGCTACTCGAATATTGTCACGGATTTGAATAATCTTGTCGGATGTTTCTTGAATTAACTCGGGACCGGTGATTTGTGCTTCACCAATCTCGTTCCAACAGATAGGAGAACGACACTTGCGACCATAGAGAGCTTCGAATGGAGCCATGTTGATACTTGTGTGGTAGCTATTGTTGTAAGAAAACTCAATAAGGGATAAATGCGAATCCCAATTGCCACCAAAATCGATTACACAAGCCCTAAGCATGTCTTCAAGAGTTTGGATTGTTCGCTCGGTTTGACCATCAGTTTGGGGATGGTAAGCCGTGCTCAAATCTAATCGAGTACCAAGAGCCTTTTGGAGAGATTGCCAAAATCGAGAGGTGAACCGAGCGTCTCTATCGGATATTATGTTCAATGGGACACCATGACGGCTCACAACTTCATCAATGTAAATTCGGGCTAGTTTCTCCACTTTGAAGTCTTCACGGATAGGCAAGAAATGAGCGGATTTAGTGAGACGATCAATGATCACCCAAATACTATCATATCCACTCGAGGTGCGAGGGAGCTTGGTAATGAAATCCATAGCTAGATTCTCCCATTTCCACACGGGAATTTCTGGTTGTTCGAGTAAACCAGATGGACGTTGATGTTCGGCTTTGACTTTGGAACAGGTTAAGCATTTGGCCACATAAAGAGCAATGTCTTTCTTCATACCGGGCCACCAATAAAGTTGGCGAAGATCTTGGTACATTTTATCCGCACCAGGATGAATAGAATAACGAGTCTTATGAGCCTCGTTCATGAGAAATGCACGGAGATCATCGCGATCGGGAACCCAAATACGGTTCAAGTAATATAGTAAGCCATTTGGTTTTGATTCAAGAAGGAGTTCAACACCACATGAAATTTCTTCGTACATATTACCCTCGGTTACCGAGACGTGTTGAGCTTCTAAAATACGGGTTTGAATATCGGTTTGAATACGGGCACAATGAAGCATAACATGGTCCTTTCGACTCAAAGCATCGGCTACAACATTCGCTTTGCCGGGATGGTAGCGAATCTCGCAGTCATAGTCGTTAAGGAGTTCGACCCACGTCGTTGCCTCATATTGAGTTCTTTTTGGTTGAAGATATGTTGAAGACTTTTGTGGTCGGTGTACACCACACATTTCGTGCCATATAGGTAATGTCTCCAAATCTTTAACGCGAATACGACCGCACCCAACTCGAGATCGTGCGTCGTATAATTCTTTTCATGAATTTTGAGTTGTCTTGATGCATAAGCGATTACTTTTCCTCGTTGCATGAGGACACAACCAAGACCTTGGTTAGAAGCATCACAATAGACAACTAAATCATCATTTCCATCTGGGAGAGTCAAAATGGGAGCATTGCACAACTTTTGCTTGAGGGATTGGAAAGCTTCTTCTTGTTTCGGTCCCCATTCATAAGTCTTACCCTTATGGGTCAGAGCGGTAAGAGGGACAGCAATCTTTGAGAAGTTTGAGATGAAGCGACGATAATAACCCGCAAGACCAAGAAATGAACGAACTTCGGTAGGAGTCTTCGGGGCATTCCAATTCTTAACCGTTTCAATCTTAGCAGGATCAACATGAATACCCTTGTCGTTGACGATGTGACCAAGAAATTGAACTTCTTTTAGCCAAAATTCGCATTTGGAGAATTTGGCATATAGTTGTTCTTTTCTCAAGAGGTCCAAAACCAATCTAAGGTGTTCTTCATGGTCGGCTTTAGTCTTGGAATAGATTAAGATATCGTCAATGAAGACAATCACGAATTTATCAAGGTACGGTTTGCACACACGGTTCATGAGATCCATGAAAACTGCGGGTGCATTGGTTAACCCGAAAGTCATAACCATAAACTCGTAATGACCATACCTTGTTCGAAAAGCAGTCTTAGGAATGTCATCTTCTTGAACACGAAGCTGATGATATCCGGATCGAAGATCGATCTTCGAGAAACAAGTAGAACCTTAAAGTTGATCAAAGAGATCATCGATTCCAGGCAAAGGATAACGGTTCTTGATAGTAAGCTTATTAAGTTCGCGGTAATCAATACACATGCGAAATGATCCATCCTTTATCTTAACAAATAAGACGAGTGCACCCCACGGTGAATGACTCGGACGGATGAATCCCTTGTCGGAGAGTTCTTGAAGTTGACTTGCAAGCTCTTGCATTTCGGAAGGTGCAAGACGATAAGGAGCTCTAGCAACGGGGTTAGCTCCGGGCATAAGATCAATACGGAACTCTACTTGACGAACAGGAGGAAGACTGGATAAATCTTTAGGAAACACTTCGGGAAAATCCCTAATGATAGGAATGTCTTGGATACTCTTCTCCTTGACGTCCTTTTGAACAATATGAGCTAGGAAGGCGATGTACTTCTTTCGTAGGTATTTTTGAGCGGTAGTACAAGACATCAATTTAAGACCCTTGCAAGGCTTTTCACCAAAAACCCTTAAGGTTTCTCCCGATGGTAGCGGAATTCGGATACACTTTTCAAAGCAAATGACTTCGGCATGATGATTTGATAGCCAATCCATACCTATGATAATATCAAAGCTTCCTAGTGGCATTGGAACAAGGTTGATTGGGAATGAATGGTCATTTAGTTCTAAGGAGCAATCATAAACAATGGACTCAATGGTAAGGGAGTCACCATTTGCTATTTCAACGGTGAAGGTTTTCTCTAATTGGGATCGTGTCTTTGCAAGTAAAGGCTCAAAATTAAGTGACACAAAACTTTTATCGGCACCGGTATCGAACAAAATGGAGGCATATTGACTATTAACAAGGAACGTACCATTAACCACGTCATTGTTGGCTTGAGCTTCGTTGGCGTTTATGTTGAACGCACGCCCACGAGCTCCACCTTGTCTAGCATTTGCAAGTCTTGGACATTGATTACGAAAATGGTTTGGGTCACCACACTCATAGCAAGCACACCCATTAGCAATGGCGGGAGCACCTTGGTTAGCCACTTGAGGTACGGTTCGGTTTGGAGGGTTGACTTGGCCCGTAAGGGCTTTGGTCCTACAAACACTAACCGTATGACCATATCTCCCACAATAAGTACAAAGGCGACATGGGATGTGTTTGGGGATGATGGTAGTTGCAGGTGGCACAAAGTGGGTAAATTCCACCATATGGCTTTTTAACCGGTGCTTGAACCATAGGTGCAGCTTGGTTGACGGGAACAGCAGGAGTAACCACAGCAAAATTTCTAACTTTCCTCTTTTTGTTATTGCGAGAGGGTTCAGTTGTGGCTTCTTTGTTGTGAGCAGGAGGGGTTACGGTTTCAGAAACTTTCTTAGAACCCTTTTTGGTAAGAGTTCCAGCTTTTACATGATTATCAGTTAGGGTAGCAGACAGGCGGATGGCATCTTCCAAAGTAGCAGGATTTCTACCTAAGACAGTATCTTGGATTTGTCTTGGTAGCCCACCAATGTACTTTTCGATACAACGGGATAACGAAGTGACCATGTGGGGCACTAGAAGGCTCAACTCATGGAACCGAGTTGTATATGCTAAGTTTTCCCCACTATCTTGGGCAAGATCCCAAAATTCAGCTTCCAACTTTTTCACTTCATTTCGAGGACAGAACTCCTCGGTCATAAGCCTTTTGACCTCATCCCAAGGTAAGGCCATAGCTATGTCAACACCCCTATTTCTTTTCTTCCCATTCCACCAAGTAAGTGCCCGTTTTTGTAGGACACTTGTAGCATGACGAACACGGAGGTTGTCGGGACAGTCACTATTGAGAAAGGTATTCTCAATGCTTTCAAACCATTGAAGGAGTCCAGTAGCTCCTTCGGTTCCATAAAACTTTAGGGGATTGCACGAATTGAAGTGTTTGAAGGTGCATTGAGGTGGATTGTTACCACCATTTCCACCATTTCCACCATTATTACCACTATTGCTTCTATTTCCACCATTGTTGCCATTGGTGGCACCATTGGCTTGGGTGAGTTGTGTCACCAATTGGGTGAGAATAGCAGCAATGTCGGTGTTGGCATTGGTTGCGGGAGCACGACGAGGAGGCATTCTACAGATTGTCACAAGACAAGAAAAAAAAATTGTGAGGACTTATGAGATTTGATAGGATTTAATGAGTTAGCAAAATAAAAATAGATATTCTTAGTTTGGATTGTACTCAAAAGTGACAAAATCACTTGAATACTATGGCACATTAAGGTTAATTAAACTTATAAAATTTTCAAGGAGACATGCTTTAGCCTATAAGTAAACACTCATCTCGGGAATTCCCAGGAAAGCATACGGGTCCCTCGGTTGATTGGGATTTATGCGAAATGCTTTCCTAGACAGAAAACCCAAAATACATGTGTCACCCTTCCAGATTGCACGTGTCCTCAAATAATTTAACAAGTTTAAAACCTTAACGAAGAAATAAAAATTTTAGAGATTTTTGCTTCAAGAATTTTCCACATGCTTAGAAAAGATAAAGATAGAAAGAAGATAGAAATATTATGAGGTTTTAGAATATAGGAAAGGATATTATTTATTTAATTATTATTTAAGAAGATCCTAATGAGTCATGGATTTAAAACACATAAGTCATCATAATGCAATAATAAGTAATCATACTAAACATGTAACATATAAAATATAGCACATAACATGTAACACATAGCACAAAAATCATGAAGTATAGTATAAGTGGGTGTCCTAAAGTTATAGTCTAGGTCAAGGTGTCTAATAACCTAATTCCCTATAACCAAGGCTCTGATACCAATCTGTCACACCCCGACCGATGGCGGAATCATCGGGGCGGGACATGTAAGACTGTTCATAGCACATGGTTGACTAAATTGAAATATATTAAAGTCAAATTTGCATTACAAATAATCCAAGTACAAAATCAAATTCAAACAAGAAACATAAAATAACTCATAAAATTCTTGATTTAAATTGCTAAGTCCAAATCCTATGTTGAACACGTCTTGAATCAATCTCACATATTGGGGCCTGAAACATGAATAAAATAAAGTCAACTAAAAAGTTGGTGAGTATAACACAGTTGTATATAGATAGCATATAGATGAAAACAAATCCTTTACATGACATGATAAATAAGGCGTTTATGGGGAGCAGCTATTGTGTAACCAAATGTACAATCAAACCTTGTAACTAGCATGCAAAACAAATGTGTTGTCGATTTCAATCACCGCGTACCATGGGTGGGTTTGTCAGACTCAATAGATCCATCATTGAAAACCGTCGGCTTGTATAGTTAATGATTGCACATAAGAGCATACAAAGGTTAGCACACCTAGCACTCGGGCACAAAGCTCAAATTTTGTATGTAAATAGGATTTTTGCACTTGTGTTGTTTGTGTAAATGTAAATGTGTAATGTGTAATGTGTATAGAGTTCATGTTCCACCCCAAAACTGTAAAAGAGTAAAAGGGGTTGTGAACACTCACTTGGTATGGAAATGTAGCTAACAAAGATTATAGATAGCAAATAAAGATCCTCGAGTGCACAAATCAACCTAAAGAGTAATGTATGTTGTATCAAATAGTGTGCACAACAGTGGAAGATAAATGATGGTTTGGACTTGAGTAAAAATGTTATTGATTTGAACTTGGATGTGTTGAATAAAATATAAAGTTTAAAATGAATATAATCAAAACATTTTGATTAAGGTTTGAGTTTGAATAAACAATTAAATAAGGTATAAAATTATTGCTTATGAAAATAAATTGATTTTGTTTAAACATGAATTAAATAAATAGTCATTATCTTATTCATTTATAAAAATTTGTAACTTAGACACTTAAAATATCATTTATGTGTAAGCTTTTACAATAAATATAAATTTAATTTTTTTATAACTTTAAATAAATAAATTTTATGCCAAGATTAAACTTTTAATCCTTTCAAATACAGAAAACATATTTTTTATAAAATTTGAAACATTTATTGATTGAAAAATATAAAATTAAAATTCTGTTAAAGTTTCTGAGTCACACACGACCGTGCCTCGGAAGGGCACGATCGTACTCGAGCCACGGGCGCGACCGCGCTAGTCGAGGCGCGACCGGGCTGATCAACAGAGGGCACAATCTAGACAAGTCAACAAGCACGACCGTGCCTTGGCCCAGCACGGTCGTGTCTATGATCTTTAGACACAACAGAGACTAGCCCAGAGGGCATGACTAGGTCTGGACAGGAGGACACGACCGCGCTGCTACTCGGCACGACCGCGTTTCATGAGGCACGGCCGCGCTAGATGATTAGCGCGACCGTGTCTAATCCAAATCAGACACGAATTGAACAAATCTTGTATTTATAGCATTGGAATTGATAGGGCTTTTGATTATTGAGTTATTTCGAGACTTTTCATATAATTTAATTGTATGTAAATCGTGTTTAAGTATGGATTCGATTAAATTATTTTTATTAAAATATGGTTTCTGATTTATACAGATTTACGAATTGAAAACCCAAATTAATAAAGGGCTTTTGATTCAGATACTGGAATGAATAAATTAGAGGACTCAATTAACCTGAATAGAAGCGAATCGATAGAGAACGATAGAGAGGGAGTCCGGTGACGGCGGGATTTGCTTCCGGTGGCTTCTGCTGTGATTCCGGCTAGGCCAGAGAGTCCAATAATAACAGGGGAGATTGTTGAACAAGATTTCTTGATTGCTTGAGAGGAAATTGATCAAATTTTAGGATTGAGCCTTGAGGGAAAAGATCGGCGGTTTTGAGAGAGTTTTGATAATAATGATTATAATCAACTGAGTTATTTTCTTTGTCAATGAAAATGAAACGTAATCGGGTGTGAATTTGAACGATCGAGCGTTTTGAAATCACATTTACGTTTTGACAGTTACGCATGCGCGACCGTGCCTAGGCACCGGGCGCGATCGTTCCAGGACCAGCCGCGCGATCGTGCCGAGGCACTTGGCGCGACCGTGCCAGGACGAAGCACGACCGTGCTAAACTAGGGTTTCTTGACATTTTTCAACTTTAGTCCTTGACTTTTCAGGTTTAATGTGTTTGAATTAAATAGTTTCTTGCATAGTGTTTAAATGTATATAATCGAGCAAAACTTGTAAATTTGTATTGAATTATTGCATTTCGTTTAAGTTAAGCAAAATAATAAGGCAGTGCACGAACATTGAATTTGAAATTGCATTACATTGCATTGAAATATGAATACTAAATTCCGAGATGTTACACATACTGTCGAGGTGAGTTTCACTAATCCCCCTTTTTCTAAAGTTTTGAAATGATTTGGGGTGGAAACATACTTGTAAAAGACTTTTGTGTATAAATGAATTGAACTAATGATCTGACCGTATGTGTGTATTGAGGGAAAAGTAAAGCGCTTAAAGTCCTCGGAATAAATTAGTAACCATTAGCTATGGATTTAGCCCGGGATTATATGAATAGTACTATTAGGGGTGACGCCTCCGGTCATGGTTAGTCGCGCTAACTAGGGGTCAAAATGGCCGTATGACCGCATATTGTCTTACTCGCAGAAAGGCGAGGGGAGGCACAGAATGTTGGGGTTTGGTTACGGTCTCGTACATTACATACTATTTTGTATTCCTTGCAAGCTTACAAATGGGGTCAATAGATCGGATTAGTATTCATATTCACTGGTAATACATACAAAAGAGTTCTGATCAGGCTAAAGTGATCAGGTTTTATACAAAAGAGTTCTGATCAGGCTAAAGTGATCAGGTTTTAAACAAAAGAGTTCTGATCAGGCTAAAGTGATCAGGTTTTACACAAAAGAGTTCTGATCAGGCTAAAGTGATCAGCTTTTAAACAAAAGAGTTCTGATCAGGCTAAAGTGATCAGGTTTAAACAAAAGAGTTCTGATCAGGTTAAGGTGATCAGGTTTAACAAGGAATTTTGATCGTAAAATGATCAGATTTAAACATTGGGTTTATGATAACTCTTTATAATAACTTGTGAACTCACCAACCTCGTGTTGACAGTTTTAAGTATGTTTTCAGGAAATTGAACGTGGCCATCAGGTTAGCAATGTAGGATACATGCATGCACGTGGATACGGCTTTTGGGAGAATTTCTCTTGTATAACTCATGGTCTTGAGTCATATTTGCGAAATCTTAAACTTTTGTAAACTCAAGTTAATATTTTATGATGTAAATATTTTAAACTCGATTATGTATCCAATTACGTGTATGTGTTTGCGATAATCATATGCTTTGGAAACAAGTGAACTTCGTGCCTCGCGTTTCCGCCTTGGCGGGGTGTGACAGAACTTGGTATCAGAGCCATTGATTATAGCGAACTAGGTGTCTAAAACGGAACCTAGTCTATAATTTGAATGACTCACTAAAATGTTTTCATTGCATAAGCATTGCATAACCAGTCAGGTGGATATTGTAGTCACAAGCATGTCGTCACATTCACACACTGACCCAGTCTCTGACCCTGAATCCAACGAGGAACTTTCCGCCTCACGCCCCAAAAATCGAGTACAAGTTCGCAGCTCGACACCACCCAATGTCACCCTGGGAGAACCGCCCATCGTCTACCGAAAGAAAAGCGGAGGACCAGTTAAGGTGCAAAGTGCTAGGAAGAAGGTTCGACTTCCGCGCAAGAGAAATCAGGCAGCCCGTGACCCGAAAGACTTAGAGACCGATGAGGAACCATCTAGGAAACGACCCTGTTACCACCCTACTGTGGGAACTATCCGTTGGATGCCCAGTACCTTGGCAAGATGGAGGGAGATGGAGAGCATCCCATCTACCTTTGAGCTCGGAGAGTCCTCCAACTCTCCAACACCCCTACCACACACTAGGGAAGCCATGGAGCTCACAGTGCCTACATTAGTAGCACGTGTTCATACGCACGAAGAGCGTCTTGATGATCTCCTAGATGATATTCGGGCACATGGGGATGCAGCCATGCGCTTACGTCAAAGGCTCGGATCTCGAGTACAGGCTTTGGAGGATAGCACCCGAGACATACAGGGTGCCACTGACTATCTAGAGTTGAGAGCCGATATGGACTGGCAGTTCACTCTCACGGTCCGAGACATGGTGGAGGTGCTGGAGGAAAGGACTTTGGCTGCAGAATTTGTGGCGAGAACTAGCTTTGTCATGGCGGGACTTGCCATGATGTTTGGATTGTACTCCCACTTCTTCTTTTAAACCTATTATGGGCGGGTTGTGCCCATAGCACATTATGTAGTTTAAAACTTTAGTACTGATGAGGTCATGTGAACCCATCTCTTTTTGTATCCTTGTCTTTTGGGAACAATGTACTATGTATGTTTTAACTATGTATGTGATGGTTTATGTTGTAATGATGGTTGTTTAAGTTTGATGTTGTTGTATCCCTACGTCATGATCTATCATTATTGTTATATAATGTTGTTTTCTTTTTAATTGATATGTTAGAAAGAACGTCATGGCACCTAAGCGTGGGACACCCTGTAACACTACTGGTGACAACAACGAGACAATTTCCCCAAACATAGAACAACTCATAGCACAGCGAGTAGCTGCCGCCATAGAGCAGTACGAAGCAAATCGAAATAGTGGCGGAAGAAACGGCAGCGGTACAGGTGCAGGAGGTACAGGAGGTGCAGGAGGTAGCGGTACAGCAGGGGGGAGCGGTACAGCAGGAGGTTCCGGAGGTTCCGGAGATGCTCCAAATAGGAAGTGCACCTACAAGGCCTTCATATCCTGCAAACCCCGCAATTTTAATGGCACCGAGGGTGCAGTAGGACTAATGAGATGGATAGAACAGATGGAGTCAGTGATTGATATAAGTGAATGCACAACTGACTACATGGTGAAGTATTCTACATGTACGCTCACTGATAAAGCTTTAACTTGGTGGAATACTCAAATGAAGACTTTGGGGAGAGAGACGGCGTACCAATTATCTTGGGAAGATTTGAAAAACATGATGATTGAGGAATACTGTCCTCGGAACGAATTGCAAAAGATTGAAACTGAGATGTGGAACCTACAGATGATAGAAGATGATGTAGCGGGATACACCGACCGCTTCAATGAATTGGCACTTCTGGTACCGCATATGGTCACACCAGAACATAAGCGTGTTGAGAGGTATCTGTGGGGCCTTGCGCCTCAAATTCGTAGCATGGTAACATCATCTAATCCAATAGATGCCAAGAGTGCTATGACTTTAGCATTCAAGCTAAGGGATGACGTGGTACGTAATGAATTGTTTGTGAGGAAGGAGAACGAGGAAGGTAGATCTGGGGAGAAAAGGAAATGGATGGGAAATTCAAGTAACAAATCTGGAAAACAAAAGTTTAAGAAACAACGAACTGTGAAGGCTTTTGCAGCCAACACAGTGGAAAGAAAGGAGTATAATAGGGGCTTACCGAGATGTAAGAGGTGTGGAAATCATCATGCCGGTGTTTGCATCAAGTGTGGAAAATGTGACAAGTTTGGTCATACCACACAAGCTTGTCGAACTAACAACCGAATGGGAAATTAATAGAAACCGGAGAGATCATTAGGGGTTGTACTTTATGTTTAGAAAACCATACATTCAGTATAGACCTTCTACCCGTCAAACTAGGGAGTTTTGATATTGTTATTGGCATGGATTGGTTATCAAAGAATCTTGCCGAAATCGTATGCTTCGAGAAGATTGTACGTATTCCCCTACCAAGCGGAGAAATTCTTTCAATTCAAGGCGAAAGGTGTAGAATGATGTTGAAGACGATAAACTGCATGAAAACTCATAAGTATCTACGCAAGGGTTATTGTGCATTCCTGGCTCACATTGTCGAGAAGAAACCTGAAGAACGTCGACTTGAGGACATACCAATCGTCAGAGATTACTCGGAGGTATTTCCCGAGGACTTACCAGGATTACCATCATCAAGACAAGTCGAGTTCCGGATCGACCTAATACCAGGAGCCGCACCAGTTGCACGATCACCGTATCGTCTAGCCCCTTCCGAGATGCAGGAACTGTCGAGCCAATTACAAGAATTACTTGACAAAGGTTTCATAAGACCGAGTTTCTCACCATGGGGAGCTCCGGTCCTATTTGTAAAGAAAAAGGATGGAACCTTTAGAATGTGCATTGATTATCGGGAATTAAACAAACTGACAATCAAAAATCGGTATCCTCTTCCTCGAATAGACGATTTGTTTGATCAACTTCAAGGTTCCAGTTTCTATTCTAAAATTGATTTACGATCAGGGTATCATCAACTGAAAATTCAGGAAGAAGATATACCAAAAACGGCTTTTAGGACTCGTTACGATCACTACGAGTTCCTAGTTATGCCATTTGGCTTGACTAATGCACCGGCCGTCTTCATGGATCTCATGAACCGTGTGTGCAAGTCGTACTTGGATAAATTCGTGATTGTGTTTCTCGATGACATATTGATATATTCACGAACCAAGGAGGAACATGAACATCATTTGAAATTATTCTTGGAACTACTCAGGAATGAGAAGCTTTATGCCAAATTCTCTAAGTCTGAGTTTTGGATCCAAGAGGTTCACTTTCTCGGACACGTCATCAATAAGAATGGTATTCACGTAGACCCATCTAAGATTGAAGCTATCAAAAACTGGGAAGCACCAAGAACTCCGACTGAGGTGCGTCAATTTCTGGGTTTGGTAGGATATTACAGGCGATTTATCGAGAATTTTTCAAAAATAGCCTTACCTATGACCACGTTGACTCAGAAGGACAAAAAGTTTGATTGGACTTATAAACAAGAATCAGCTTTTCAATTGCTGAAGCAAAAACTTTGCAGTGCACCAATCCTATCCCTTCCCGAAGGAACTGACAATTTCATCGTTTATTGCGACGCATCACACCAAGGCCTGGGATGTGTATTGATGCAGAGAGAAAAAGTCATAGCGTATGCATCCAGACAGCTAAAAGTACATGAGAAAAATTATATGACTCATGATCTGGAATTGGGTGCTGTCGTGTTTGCACTCAAGATTTGGAGACATTATTTATACGGTACAAAATGTACTATTTTTACAGATCACAAGAGTCTCCAGCACATCTTTAATCAGAAAGAACTCAACATGAGGCAACGTCGTTGGGTAGAATTACTGAATGATTACGACTGTGATATCAAGTATCACCCTGGTAAGGCCAACGTCGTAGCAGATGCCTTGAGTCGTAAAGAACGGGTTAAAACACACCGTGTTCGTGCCCTAGAATTGACAATTCATACGAGTCTCACGACTCAAATCCGGATGGCACAACAAGAGGCAATTAAGGAAGAAAACAGTCAGAATGAAGCTTTACGAGGAATGATAAAGCAGTTGGAACCAAAGTCAGATGACACTCTATACTTCATGAATAGAATTTGGGTGCCATGTTTTGGTAACATACGGGAATTGGTTATGGACGAAGCCCACAAGTCCAGGTACTCCATTCACCCAGGTTCGGATAAAATGTATAAGGATCTGAAAGAACTCTACTGGTGGCCGAACATGAAAGGAGAAATTGCTATTTATGTCGGTAAATGCCTGACATGTTCAAAAGTAAAGGCAGAACATCAGAAACCATCGGGATTGTTACAACAACCCGAGATACCTCAATGGAAATGGAAACAGATTTCCATAGATTTCATCACAAAGTTACCCAAGACGTCGAGCGGGTATGACACTATATGGGTAATTGTTGATCGATTGACGAAATCAGCTCATTTTCTACCCATCAAAGAGACGGATAAAACCGAGAAACTTGCAAGGCTTTATATTAAGGAAATTGTGGCTAGGCATGGAGTGCCAAATTCTATTATCTCTGATAGAGACAGCAGATTCGTGTCTAGAATCTGGAAATCATTACAAGAAGCCATGGGCACACGTCTTGACATGAGCATGGCATATCACCCACAAACAGATGGTCAAAGTGAAAGGACCATTCAAACATAAGAGGATATGCTCCGTGCGTGTGCAATTGACTTCGGTGGAAATTGGGATACTCATTTACCGCTAGCTGAGTTTTCATACAATAATAGTTACCACACCAGCATCAAAGCCGCTCCGTTTGAGGCTTTGTATGGTCGAAAATGTCGTTCACCACTATGTTGGGCAGAAGTTGGTGACAAGCATTTAACCGGTCCTGAGGTTATTCAAGAGACCACGGATAAGATTTTCAAAATCAAGGATCATCTAAAGGCCGCCCGTGACAGACAAAAGAGTTACGCGGATAACAGACGAAGACCTTTAGAATTCCAAGTGGGAGACAAAGTTATGTTAAAGGTCTCACCTTGGAAAGGAGTTGCAAGATTTGGCAACCGTGGCAAGCTTAACCCTAGGTACGTTGGACCATATGAAATATTGGCTAGGGTTGGCCCTGTAGCTTACAAGCTCAAGTTGCCACAAGAACTAAGCAATGTACATGATACGTTTCATGTATCAAATCTCAAGAAGTGTTTATCAGACGAGACATTAATTATACCGCCTGATGAGATTCACATAGACGACAAGTTGCACTTCATTGAGGAACCTATGGAAGTCACAGATTGGAACGTTCAGAGAACAAGGTGCAGCCGTGTTAAGCTGGTCAAGGTATGTTGGAATTCAAAGCGCGGCCGTGAGTATACATGGGAGCGGGAAGATAAAATGAAATCCAAGTACCCGTCCTTGTTTACAAAAACTCCAAGTCAGAGTGACAAGAACTGAATTTCGGGACGAAATTCTCTGTAACATGGGGAGAATGTGACACCCAATATTTCAAGTCAATATCCACATTTCATAAACGCACGTTCAAAATTACTATTTCCTGATATTTATTTTGACTAAGTAAAGTCAAGAAGTCTAGCAAAGAAGTTAATTCCAAGTCTAGTAAATCTTAAGGAATTACTAGAAAAAGTAAGCAGAATAACCCGAATTAATACGAACGTTAATGGTTAAATTAAATAAACAGAAAAAAAAAATATATATATATATATATATATTACACAAAATTTACGTTGAACCAAGATTTTAATAATTTCTTCAACGAGCCATAAACTGGTTAAAATTATAATACCGTGAAGAATCGAAACCGAATTAAATTGCCATTTGGAACTCTAATTGATACTAATATCATTAATAAATTAATGTTTAAAAATAGTTATCATTAACCCCAAAGTACTTTCTTGACTTTCTCGGCCGAGAGTCAGGGGAGCCATTCTCCCACTTGCTAATTCACTGAAGTTTCCGATAAAAACCATACCTCCTCAGTACCAAATCTCTCAATCCCTTTCAAACCTTCTCATTTTCTTACGGCAATTTCCTAATTCTCCTTCAAATCGAAGTCCAGTTCAAGGCAAAAATTCACCAGATTTCGGTGCTATAAGAAGAGTTCCCAGTGTTTTCTCAAGAATCAAGCTAAAGAGCTCAAGATCATTCCCTGTTTCTCTAGAAATCACCATTCTCTGTTTGAGGTAAAAACTCAATATTATCCATTTCATTTTCTTTAAAACCGTAGCTGAACATACAAATCGTTCAAACGCAACTAAGATAACAAGAAAAGTGTGTCAAATTCAAGATTGAACATAAAAATATACAAGACGAATTCTGTCAATCAAAGTGCAGTAATCGAAACTATAGTTTCGATACCTGTTATTCAATCGAAACTAGGAGTTTCGATACCTGTTATTCAATCGAAACTAGGAGTTTCGATACCTGTCAATCGAAACTGGGAGTTTCGATACCAGTTGTTCAATCGAAACTAGGAGTTTCGATACCTATTTACTCCATAGTTTCGATACCTGTTTACAATCGAAACTAAGTAGTTTCGATACCAATTGCCCAATCGAAACTAGGTAGTTTTGATACTATTCTTGCAGATCGAAACTAGGTAGTTTCGATACCTGTTTTGCTTAGTCGAAACTAGGAAGTTTTGACATCTGTTCTGTTTAATCGAAACTAAGAAAGTTTCGATACCTGTTCATCAGCCCCATAGGGCAGTAACTCAGAACTATTTTTATAACAAAACAAAGGTTGGAAAAACTGAAAAGATATTTATAAACAAAAGTAATCAGATCTGCAAAGTCGGTGAACAACTTGCGTTTAAGACGGGTAGTCTTAACGTGTATGTTATCCTTGTGTAATTAGGATACGGATTGGCAAGTCTGCTGTTATTCAGATATTTGCTAGCATTCATACTGTCGAGGTGAGTTTCACTAATCCCCCTTTTTCTAAAGTTTTGAAATGATTTGGGGTGGAAACATACTTGTAAAAGACTTTTGTGTATAAATGAATTGAACTAATGATCTGACCGTATGTGTGTATTGAGGGAAAAGTAAAGCGCTTAAAGTCCTCGGAATAAATTAGTAACCATTAGCTATGGATTTAGCCCGGGATTATATGAATAGTACTATTGGGGGTGACGCCTCCGGTCATGGTTAGTCGCGCTAACTAGGGGTCAAAATGGCCGAATGACCGCATATTGTCTTACTCGCAGAAAGGCGAGGGGAGGCACAGAATGTTGGGGTTTGGTTACGGTCTCGTACATTACATACTGTTTTGTATTCCTTGCAAGCTTACAAATGGGGTCAATAGATCGGATTAGTATTCATATTCATTGGTAATACATACAAAAGAGTTCTGATCAGGCTAAAGTGATCAGGTTTTATACAAAAGAGTTCTGATCAGGCTAAAGTGATCAGGTTTTATACAAAAGAGTTCTGATCAGGCTAAAGTGATCAGGTTTTAAACAAAAGAGTTCTGATCAGGCTAAAGTGATCAGGTTTTACACAAAAAAGTTCTGATCAGGCTAAAGTGATCAGCTTTTAAACAAAAGAGTTCTGATCAGGCTAAAGTGATCAGGTTTTACACAAAAAAGTTCTGATCAGGCTAAAGTGATCAGCTTTTAAACAAAAGAGTTCTGATCAGGCTAAAGTGATCAGGTTTTAAAGAAAAGAGTTCTGATCAGGTTAAAGTGATCAGGTTTAAACAAAAGAGTTCTGATCAGGTTAAGGTGATCAGGTTTAACAAGGAGTTTTGATCGTAAAATGATTAGATTTAAACATTGGGTTTATGATAACTCTTTATAATAACTTGTGAACTCACCAACCTCGTGTTGACAGTTTTAAGTATGTTTTCAGGAAATTGAACGTGGCCATCAGGTTAGCAATGTAGGATACATGCATGCACGTGGATACGGCTTTTGGGAGAATTTCTCTTGTATAACTCATGGTCTTGAGTCATATTTGCGAAATCTTAAACTTTTGTAAACTCAAGTTAATATTTTATGATGTAAATATTTTAAACTCGATTATGTATCCAATTACGTGTATGTGTTTGCGATAATCATATGCTTTGGAAACAAGTGAACGTCGTGCCTCGCGTTTCCGCCTTGGCGGGGTGTGACACCATATGAAATAACAACCGTTCCATATTCCTAACATTTTCGTGTATGGTCACGTGAAATGTATTATGGAGTCCACTCATTTCATCTGAATAGCTCCAAACATTAATCTACTCACCAATAAAGTCCCTATGTTGAACAACCCAACAAAACGTGGACTTATCCTCCCATGATCTCAAACCAAAATCACCACTTTTCAAAGGAAAACTTTTATAATGTCAAGTTTCCACTTGAATTTCAACACTCCTAACCATGGAATACTTGGATTTTTGAACCACTTTATACTAGTAGTCAACACATTTGACAACTAAGGAGTCCAAGTTCTAATCCCACGTCACCCACCTCTTAATTGGAAGTTTCAAAACTACCTCACCAATCCACCCATTGAGACTCAAGGTCTCAAGTTCATACCGCTTGGGATTCGAGGATTCCAACACCCATACATAACACCCCTTGAAGCTCGAGTCTTCAACTCGACCCCTTCTTAACCGAGAAAGCATGCGACCTCCTCAAGTAAGGATACATCAACTCCCTTACTTGAATCCTCTTTTACAACACTGGAAGGAAGATCCATATCCATGACCCAAACACCCTAAGTATCTCAGATGACTTAATCATAAGTCATCATTTGAGATTCAAGGATCTCAATCACCGAATCCACCTTTGAAGTTCGAAGACTTCTTTTTCAAACACCGTTTGTGAAGTCCAAAAGACTTCCAACATCATTTATGAAGTTCCAAGACTTCAACCACCATTTATGTACACATTCCACCTATGTCCATTTCACCCCTTTATATACATATATGTATATCACCGTTTGCGTACAATGTACATTTTATCATTTACCTCTTGACCATTCAATCTTTAACGGGTCCACAAGGATTTCTTCCGAATTCACCACCCCATCCAAAAATTAGATTTTCACCAAAGCCAAAATGGCATACCCTACCATTCCAAAGAAAGACCTCTTCTTTATGGGACTTCTCAATAAGTTCACAATGACTTTGAGTATAAACAACATTAGTTTGGAGATATGAACGACTATCTTCGATTAATCGACCACCTGTGAGTAGTTAATGCTCTACACTCCTGAACCATAAAGTCCACAAACCGTGAGACCTTTGGTCAGTTTTATCCTACCACCGACTGTCAGTGCCAATACGCACTCTTCCATTTTCCCTTTCCACCGAAAAGTTTATGTGCTTTAGAACAAAGCACACGGGTGTAATGACCCTTATCAAACCCTCTTTCTTAACCGGAATACTAAGTATCCCTTTATATCCCCAGTTGATGTCGATGGCACAAGCCATGTATACATCAATTCGTATACCTCGTGCTTCACTGTCTCTAATGAGCACAAATCAACACGCCACCCCTTTGTCACACTTGACATCAATATGGTTACTAAGTAACCGAACACCTCTTTCACAATCGTCAGATTAAGATCCATGTGATTGTTTCATCCACATCCTCATGTATCTAAAACATATAAACATCAACATTATAACACCCTTAATGTTGATGGTCCAACTCCACTGATCGGCTTAGCCTTTCATCCAACATAACGACCGAAAAGCTTCAGTCACGCCTATGTTGATTAGAAATGCACGACCCTTAGGCCCATCAAATTTCTACTTTATTCCCATTTGTATTATCCTCCACACATTCAGCAATATCCGACATTGCTTCCCGTAAAGGGTTTCTAGCTCGGCTAGAATGTTTTGACTTTCATGAAGCCACTTCTCATTTGCTCCTTGATTTCCACTTATCTCCCGTGGTCGACCTTCCCCTACGCATTTATTAATCAACTCCACCCGATTTACACTCCCATACGCAAGGATCCACTGTATAATGTCACCAGATAGCATCAAGAAACCCGATCTATCTACATCTCTTCCACGATTCCAAGATTGAGACCACGACTAGTCATAAAAACTTGCCCGAAATCTTGTTGATCACCTCTACTGTACATTGTACATGAAGAAAATCTTCCACTATGTCACCCACCATGGCTTGCAATCGATGGTATTTCAACGTCATCCCCCCGATGCATATGCCTTCACGCCCTTATGCCTTTCTCCTCACGAAGAATAATCCACCAATCCTCCGCCACGTCCCGGAGTCGATTCATCATGAGTAATACGCCATCTAAACTCTATCACACCTGAGTCATTAAGACGAATTTCATCCATAATTTCTTCTACTTACACATGTGCCCCTCAGTCACACCCGATCGAATTTTAACTAAGTCGTATATGTTTAACCTACTTATAGGTCTTTAATCTACCCACTTATTAAGGCACTATATCATATCTATGTATATATGTATTACCCCCATCTAATCATCCATATACATACATACACATATAACCACCTTCACCTACTCCTAGCTAATGTTCATTGTATATGGTTATCATAAAGACCCTTACACATACTATCTTATTAATCATGTTGGTCAGACATGTTTAATAACATGATATGCCTAATTGTAATTATTATATCCATACAAAAAATCCCAAGACAAGTTTCGACACACATAACACCTTGTCATTCATACATATACATATACACCACATTAATCATAATATTACTAACCTTTCACTTTCAAAAGCTCCGAGTCTCGATCAAGTCCTTCTTGGATTCTCGTATCATTCCCCCATATCAAGAGCATCTGGTTTAAGTTTGGTGCCACGTACACCAAATCCCTCAAACCATCGCTCTGATACCAACTTGTAACACCCTATTTTCAAACACCGTTTATTTGACCAATAAACACACGGAAGCATTTGTCCTAAGAAAAGATTTTTTTTTAAATACATCCCTCGCGTACCGCGAGGGATCAAGACCCTTCCCTTCGCGTACCGCTAGGGAGCCTCAAAAAAACTCATTCGGGAACCAGGTCTCTCGCGTACCGCGAGAGAACCTTCCCTGTTCTCGCGTACTACGAGGCACCTGTGTTCACAGAAAGTTCTTAATTTTTTGCAGCTTTCAACACTTAGCCAAATTTTCCAACCTTTACCCATTTTGCCATAAAATTTTCCCAACACTTAGGTTTGGGTTCAATCATTCAAAACACCACACTTATAAATAAAATTACAATTTCATGTATCGCTTTACAACTATTCATTGGACTTCTAATTACACCCGAAATCACCCCACAAAGTGCATACGAGAATCCAACCCTTGCCATAGACTTGACCTTGACTACACCAGAGCTTTTCCTACATAACACAACATGATTTTTCACCAATAGTAATGAAGACAAATCATAACAACAAGGTAAAACATTCCCATTTTTACCCATTCACCCATTTGGCCCGTTTCCACCCAATTATTCCTTAATCAATTTAACACTTGCATAACACTATGCAAGTTTCTTTTTTTCCTTAATAACCGTCCCATATTTGGTCAAATTTCATTTCCCTTATGGCACAAAACCATAACTTCTTTACATTTCCATCATGGTACTTAGACCATAACTTCACCACATTTCCATTATGATACTTAGACCATAAGTTCACCACGTTTCCATTATGATACTTAGACCATAACTTCACCACAATTCCATTATGATACTTAGACCATAAATTCACCACGTTTCCACTATGATACTTAGACCATAACTTCACCGCGTTTCCATTATAGTATTTTAACTATAACTACATTCATACACGTATTCATACCATATTCATACAACAATCATACCACATTATTTATGGTTCTTAGACCATTCCACAATTTTCTACCATTTTATGGTTCTTAGACCAAATCCACAACTTTCCATCATTTTATGGTTCTTAGACCATATCCATAATTTTCCACCATTTAATGGTTCTTAGACCATATCCACAATTTTTCGCCATTTTATGGTTCTTAGACCATATCCATTTTTCAACATATCATTCATTCTTAAACATATCATCATTCATACATATACACATAATTTATCAACTTATTCATTATGCATATATTCAATTAACAACCATTTCCTAACATTACCAGGTAAACGCAACGCACTTACTTACTGTCACCCTTATTATTATGCATTTAATATTTTCACAATTAACCACGAACATCTTTGTAACGTTTTGGTTACTTCCACAAATTAACCACAGCATCTTTGTATCCTATTCGTTACTTCTACATATTTGGGATTCAAGAATCCTAACTCCTATTTTCACCCTTTTTCTACATATATGACACATGCTAATCAACCTTACCAACATACACGTATAATTACACATAAGATAAACTACTTATCCATATGCATAACTTACACTTATAACTACCATCATCTAATATTACTAAGTAAGTGCAACGCACTTACCTTTTAGCTACAGTGCATCCCGCTTGATCCTCCAACCTAGCCTCTTTTTTCACTTTGATCACCTATACAACTCATTTAGAATTAGTAATCCGTTGATTACCAATTGACACCCAACATACCTTTATGATCTCAAAGATCAACATTCTATCTTTGTTTGGTTATTACACCCTTAACAAAAACCTCAAACACCCATTTACCACTTTTCAATTCATTTAGGCATTTCATCAAACAGCTTATGGGCACAATTAAATCTCTCTACTATCATACCCATATGAACTCTCCAATTTCATCATTTTCATCATTCATCAAAACAAATGAGTTTTCTTTTAATTATTGTGTCTTCTCTCATCTTTAGACACTTACAAATCTCCCATTTATCATTTTGACAATTTTGAGATAAAAACTCCAAAACATCCTCAAGAACACCAATTCATGAATTCTTGAATTAGATGTTTAGATGATGTTATTTATCTCCCTTCACCCTTATTCAAGCTAGATTAACACTTAACTAGCATCAATTTAACCCAATTCCTACTCAATTTCATTTTCTACTAAAACCCACCAAGAAACTCAACAATGGAAGTTAAGATGGAGAAGATGACACTTACATGATGATTAGAACAAGATGTATACACCAACATCTTTCAATCCAAGCATGCAAACTTCCAAATTTCTTGATCTTGATCAAAGCTCACTCTCCTTCTCTTCCTCTTGGTTTCAACGACGCACACAAATGAACAAATGTGTGTATTTTGACTCTTTTATGAGTCAAATGGCAGCTTTGCCATAATTACACAAATAATCCCTCAACTTTCCAACTAACCCCTTTCACCCAAACTAGTTAAAACTAGTTATGGCTCAAGTTTATAATAAACCTCCGTCTATCATTTTATTTAGTTTCACCTCTATATAATATGCTAACATATTATAACATGAACCCGAAAAATGGTTCGTTACAAACATAGATTATTACACTGATTTAAGAAACATTAGATTGATGCAACAAGGATTATGACATCTAGCACACCTAATCATTATCTTGGTCATTAGTTACACCGATGTAATAGAACATAGATACGATATCACTCTTTTTTTTACATTTCTAATATATATATAGTTTACATAAATGTAAGATACATACCGGACAACGTTTGTACATGAAAATTGAAAAAAATGATTTTTATTATTATTTTAATACATATTTAATACATTATCTAAACACAATATAATAAATATTTTATATAAATCATTTGGAAAAAAGAAGGTGGTAGGTGCTTTGAACAAAGAACAATATTATAATCATAATTTTTTTCATGCGTTGACATTATTTTACAACAATTATTAAAAGTAAAAAAGTCTTTTGCAAAAGTTGATTGAAAGGAAAACGTCTTTCACACAAATCCAATTCATCTGACAATGTATGAAATCAAATTAATTTGAGACCGTACTTAAATTAGATGGATACAACCCGAACAATGCAATTTTTTATGGATAAAAGAAGATAGCATTAGAATTGTGTCAGTTGGTTTTATGGTATTTTGACTATAATACCCTTCTGTAAAAAGATAAGAAGATAAAAAATAAGAAAATAAATAGATAAAACAAGGGCCATAGGATCAAAAAGTAAGATGTTAAAGATGGAATGTGGTGGGGTTTGTCGGTTTTCTCTCGAAAGTAGGGTTTTGATATGAACCCCTCACCCCCAAAAACCTAAATCCTAATAAAAAAAACCCTAAAAAGCATAAAAAGACGTCTAAAAACACCACCACCCTCTAAAAGCCTAAACCCCCAACCCAACCCACCTAAAAACCTAACCCCCACTCCCAAAAACCTAAACCCCCCACCCCCCCCCCCCCAAAAAAAAAACCTAAATCCTAAAAGCTAAAGCCTAAGGCCAAACCCCTAAGGCTAAACCGTAAGGAAAAAACTAAACCCTACAAGCTAAGATCATATAGTTCGACTAGACAGTTTCAACGCCGTCGAAATGAGTAAAATCGGAGTTCGTATGAATCGGTTATGAGCGTTTTAAAATACTTTTATATTTTTTACACTTTTTTATAATTTTTACACTTTATAGCGGATCCCTATACTATATATATGAGAGGGATATTCTAAGAAAGCTAAAAAGTATAAAAAGTATTTTAAAAACCCCACCCCTCAAAAGCCTAAAACCCCCACCCCAACTCCCTCAAAACCTAACTCCCACCACACCCCACCCCCACCCCAAAAACCTAAATCCTAATAAAAAAACCCTAAAAATCCGAAATAATCATTTAAAACACCACCACCCCCCTCCCAAAAAAAGCCTAAACCTCCAACTCAACCTCACCCAAAAAAAAAACATAACCCCCACCCCGCCCCCAAAAACCTAACCCCCCAAAAGCCTAAATAATAAAAGTGAAACCCTAAGGCAAAAACTAAACCCTACAAGCTAAGATTGTAGAGTTCGACGAGACGGTTCCAGAGCTGCCGAAATGAGCAAAATCGGAGTTTGTATGAGCAGGTTATGAGCGTTTTAAACGACTTTTTACATTTTTTTTTAACTTTTTAGCGGATCTCTATATATATAATATTATATTTAGTGGTTCAAATTAAATATGATTTTTTTGAAATAAATAAGTGGCTAAAAATGGTTGAAGGGTGTAATTGTAATTTGACTTTTTTTTCTCTATTCACAATCACATATTAAATTATTATTAAAATATAAAAACTTAATTCATTATTTATTTAAAATTTTATTTATTATAAACTTAAAACTATTTAAAATTTTATTTATTGTATAATATAAAATCATATTTTATTTAAGATATTCAGAAATAGTAAATATAATTTAAAATTTCATATACTAAATGTACAAGTAATCGGTAACGATTCCGTGCCGGTACCATAACGAAACGAACCGATAACGACGTCATTATTATAGGAACCAATAACGGCATTTTTTTCTAGAGATTTAAAACACTTGCCAATATCCATTTGGGCATGTAACAACTTTATTTTTTGTTGTTTTTCTCTTTAGTTTGCTATGCGAGTGCAGGTTTCGTGTCAGTACCGGAACGAAACGAACCGATACCAACCAAATTCTCGGCGCGTAACGCGGAGAAATACCACTAGTTAATTATTACATTCGTCGCTATATATAAAATTAAATAATTAAATATGTGGCTAAACATAAAATTAAACAATAAGTTTTTAATATACATCGTTAACAAAAAAATGTTATATTCTTCGGTGGATATTTAACTAAAAAATTTAAAGATAAATTAGTATATATGTCGTTAATTTTAATAATTAAACATATTACTACTTCATTGACATATTTAAAAACAAAAAAAAATAGTTAATTTGTCGTTAAATATTAATTTAAAAAAATTCAAAGACAAATTAGTACGTATGTCGCTAATTATTTTAATAAAAAACAAATTATTTTCATTTCAAAACCCTAATCTTTTTATGTATAGTTTTTTTTATTACTAGCGAAATCGTTGTTTAAAAATAATAAATAAAATGAGTTATTTGTATATGTTGCACACACCAACACTTATGTATTTATACTTGAGCCAAAAGATTGTTTGTCTTTTAACCCTTAATTCACATGCATTCGAATATTCTAAACATTTATATGCAAAGTTTATATGAACACTTTGATCTTTGATGCATATACGTATGTAAATTGTATTAATTTTATAAATTATTTGGTAAAACGTATGATATGAAAAATGTTTACGTATTTTGTAACCTGTTACTAGCTATTACGTATATATAACAAGATATTACATATATGTTATAAGATATTACCTATAGGTAATATGATGTTACATATATGTAATAACATGATATTACACATATGTAATATGATAATACATGTAATTGTTTATATTTTGATATATGTAATTTTTACATATTAGATAGTATGAAGAAAAACATTGTACAAAAAGTTATTAATATTTTAAATTATATGGGGATTATTTTAAAAAAAATGAAGCATATTTAGCAATGAAATTTATGTTATATTACATATATGTAATTGTTCCTTACATGTATGTAATAACAAACGTTAAAAAAATTAAAAATTTATATAGCAAGACTATACTCGAATTAAAGATAAAAATACGCTCTATTTAATGGTGTAATTTTTAGAAAAAAAATAACATTATATAAAAAAGTTATGAATATTCAAAAAAAAGAAGGAGGAAACTTGGTTAGATGGAATCTTTAAATGATAAAAAATGTTGGGAATATTAAAGTTAACAAAATACTCTTTTAGTAAAAGAAAATGATTATTAGGTGTCATTTTCTTATTAGGTTTATTGGTTTACACATGAAAATATGGTTTACAATTGATCCCTACCCTATATATATATATAGGGTTGAGTTCATGATAAAACTCATTTTAATGAGAGAACTAGAGAACCATTAAGAAAAGAAGGGGTGGAATTTTAAAGAGAAATGGTAAAATTGTAACTTAAAATATTTAAATCTTTAAACATTTCTATCTTTTGCATACATTATTATTTTTTTTTTTAAATTACACCATTAAATCAAGAATTTCTTTATCTTTCATTTGAGTATAAATAACGTTATAAAAAATAAGAATTAACTCGTCATTTTTTTCTTATTATTTTCAATATTGCATGTGTGTTATCTCAAAAACCTAACACAACCCCAAAAACCTAAACTCCCACCCCACCCCAACCCAAAAACCTAAACCCCCACCCCACCCCACCCCCCCCCCCCCCCCAAAAAAAGCCTAAACCCCCCACACCCACCCCCAAAAACCTAAACCCACCACACCCACCCCCATCCACCCAACCAAAAACCTAAACCCCCCACACACCCCACCCAAAAACCTAAACCCCCCCACCCACACCCACCCTCACCAAAAAACCTAAACCCACCCACCCCCACCCAAAAACCTTAACCCATCCACCCCACCCACCCCAACCCAAAAACCTAAACCCACCGCACCTACCTCCTACCCTCAAAAACCTAACCCTAATCGTAATACTGCATATGTGTAGTACCACCCCAAAAACCTAACCCACCCCTAAAAACCTAAACCCCTCTCCCCACCCCCACCCAAAAACCTAACCCCACCCCACCCACCCCCCAAAAACCTAAACCCCCCACCCACCCCCCAAAAGCTAAACCAACTATTTTTACGAGTTTTTTTAAACAAGGACGACGTGGAAAACAAGGTCTTCGAACCACTTTTTTAGTTTTTGATTTATATTTTGAGTTATAATTTTTTTTATTTTTTACCTTTAAAGAGGAGTTCTCTAGTTCTCTCCCTAAATGTTAGTTTTCTTATGAACTTCACCCTATATATATATATATATATATATATATATATATATATATATATATATATATATATATATATATATATATATATATATAGGGAAGGGTTCAAATACTAACCAACTTTTTATGTGATAATCGTGCTAACCATCATCAAGCAATCACATAATTTATAAATTATTTTTTCTTTTAATTTTTAAAAGAGTATTTAAGTATCGTGAACATATATCTTGAACATAAATACGAAAATGATGAGTATTACATATACGTACCAAATAATGTTACATATACGTGACACATAGTGTTTACGTATGTGTAACATTATTTGTTACGTATATGTAACACTATGTTTGAGAGTGGTTATCATGGTTATCACATAAATATTGGTTAAAATTTGAACCTCCCTATATATATATATATATATATATATATATATATATATATATATAAAATCATCCTATAATCTTACACTTAGAAAAAATTGGATTTATAGGAGAAGATATAACAAAATCAAAAGTAAAACATATATGCAAATTTAAATTAAAAAATCCAGACATTACAATTAGAACAACTAATATTGAATATAGCCCCTTAGATAAAGAAGAATTTAAAAAAACAGATACCAGAAATGATGACACAGGGACTAATTAGAAAATCAGAAAGTCCACACAGATCATCAGCATTCATAGTTAGAAATCATAGCGAAATAAAAAGAGGAAAAGCAAGAATTGTATATAATTATAAACGATTAAATGATAATACTATAGATGACGGATATAATATTCCAAATAAAGACAGTTTACTTAATTTAATACAGGATAAAAAAATTTTCTCTAAATTTGATTTAAAATCCGGATATAATCAGTTAAAACTTGAAGAAAATTTTAAACAATGGACAGCTTTTACATGTTCAGAAGGACAATATGAATGGAATGTTTTAAGTTTTGGATTAAAAAACGCTCCTTCTATTTTTCAAAGATTTATGGATAATATTTTCCTAAAATATGAATTTTGTTTAATATATATTGATGACATATTAGTTGCAAGTAAAACAGTACAAGAACATGAGGAACATTTACAACAAGTTTTTGAAGAAATCAAAAGACATGGTATAGTAGTATCAAAAAGAAAAATGGAACTATTTAAAAAGAAAATATCATTTTTAGGATTAGAAATAGGAAATGGAAAAATAGAACTACAATCTCATATTTCTACAAAAATCTCAGATTTTCCAGAAAAATTTGAAAATCTAAAACAAATTCAAGCCTTTTTAGGGCTAGTAAATTACGCTAGAAAGTTTATTCCAAACTTATCAAAATTAGTAGGACCATTATATAGTAAAACAACAAAGAACGGACAAAGATATTTTAATAAAGAAGATATAAAATTGGTAAAAAAAAATAAAAACAGCAGTTAAAAAAATTAAACCATTAAAATTACCTCTTGTTACAGATTATATAATTATTGAAACAGATGGATGCAAAGAAGGATGGGGAGCAGTTCTCCTCTGCAAACCAAATAAATATAGCTCCAAACAAGAAGAGAAAATTTGCGCATACACAAGTGGTAACTTTCAAAATAAAACAAGCTGAACCACTATTGACTTTGAAATACAGGCATTAATAAATGCATTAGAAAAATTTAAACTCTTTATTAATAAAGAATTTACAGTTAGGACTGACTGTGAAGCAATAGTTAAATTTATAAAAAATGATCAAAGTAAAAAAGTAAATAGGACACGATGGGTTAATCTACAAAATACTATTCATGGAAATGGATATAATATAAATTTTGAACATATCAAAGGAAAAAATAATGGGATAGCTGATATGTTATCTAGAAATTTTAACAGACTCATACTTGTAGATGGACAGGCAAAAAGATAAGGGAAAAGCCATACTTATACAGCCTACAAAGTACAGCAAGAAGTCTCAAATGAATTCTGATTCAGACACAGAGAAACTAATGGGACAAGCCATTAGAATGGAGACAGAAAAAATACACAGTTACAGGAAGCTCCCAGCTTCGATCACAGGTCTCAACAGCATTTCACAATTTTATCCAAGCCAGCCAAGAGTTATGGATATTCGTCCTCCAAAAAATACACAGACTACACAAAGGACGATTGCTACAACACAAAATACACAGAGCTTGAGCATCATATTTGGAAATTATGCTCTTCAAAACTGCTACGATTTTAACAAAAAATTTCGCCCTATAATGGGAATAAAACTAATAGAAAAACAACAGTGTTTACTAGATAATCTTTGGCATATTCAAACTATGCCACAAGCCTCAAGTTTTAAAGTACAGGTTCTAAATGCTCTTAGTTTTTATTTTTCTGAACAAAGCTCTATTATAGCCGAAAAACAGCATAAACCCAGATTTACACACTATGTTATTTTTCGAGGGACAAAAATTGGGATTTTTAATAAATAGGAAACCGTAGCTAAATACATTCAATGTCCCAATCCTATATATAAAGGCTTTGAAAATTTTCAACAAGCATTTGAAACAGCAAGAGAACACTTTGGAATAAAAAACTTTTTCATTGAACCAGAGATGGTTAAAACCTTTGCTGAAATAACAAACACAAATCCTGAGCAAGTAATAAAAAACTAAAGAGGATTTGATTGCTGAATTGCAAGCACAACTTATACAAGAAGGAAAAGATACACAGTCTATACAACTTAGAATAGAAAACAGTCTGCTTAAGCAAAAAATTGCTATACTCGAGGCAAAAAATACACAGTTATTACAAAAACTCGAGAAAAAAGAAGAAAAAGAAAAAACAGCAGTATACAGAAATTATGAATCTTTCAGAACAAGGATTCTTGATACACCCTGGTGGCAATGCTTGAAACCAGTGACAGATAGATTCCCAGAATTCGAACATCTTGTTTCACAGAAAGTTTGTACAGAGTTTCCTTTAATTCTATACGACTTACAACAACAGCTTATAACCTTAGCATTCAGTATGGACAGTGACAATCAAGGCTTCAAAGTAATAGAAAGAACAAATGAAGATGGAGAAGGCTCAGGCCTTCTACTGCTTCAAGTGCATCATCCTACAAGATGAACAAATAATTCAATTCTATCATCATGGTATGATTGATTATTTGGAAATCAAGTTAAACAGCAGAAAAGAAAATCTCCTAAACCAGCTTGGAGAAAAGATTTTAATAACAGCCGGAAACATAGCAATAAGATCGTTGTTTCCAATTATTGGCTGCAAGATATTTTCTTCTTTCCCTTTTGCAGACGCACATACTTACAGACCTGCAAGAAAGAGAATATTTATTGAACACAATCCCACAACTAATTACATTCAATCAGTTGCAGCAAAAATAGACATAGATTTCTCTACATTACCTTGGATGGATAACACTATTGAACAGCCTTCAAAAGACTTTCAACAGTTTATCAAAGATTGCCAGGAGACGCCAGAAATTCCTGACTACTTCCCTTGGCAAAACTATAAATTATTAGGAGAAGGACACTATACACAAGTCTATGCAAACCAAAATTGGAGTATGCTTCTTCCTTTTGCAGGGGAAGGAGATACTCTACAATTACAGCATATTATTAACCTAGAAGACCAAGAAGATCATGAACAAAGCAGTTCAAGCCCACAGTCAATCGACAGTACACACAGAGACTTCTAGATCGAGGTCGTAAGCAATGACGAAAGTGCGGCAATAATTTAGAGGAACTATTCAGCAATGTCGTAAGCAATGACGACATCAACAAATTCCAACAAATCCATCAATTATCGATCGAATTTATTTAGTCAAACTTTGTGTACCCCTTTTCTTTTTTTTATTTAGTCAAGTGCGAGGAGTTGAAGAGAGTTATACACAGCGGATGTTGTAGAGAGTTGTACACAGCGGAAATTTTTTTTTTTTTTTTTTTTTTTTTTAGAGTGATGGGATATAATATGAAGAACTAGGAAAGAACTAAAATGTTGGAGATTTAACTAAAGAGTATGGAGAGAGTTTAGTGTGCCATAGAGAGAAGTATGAAAACTTTGGTATTATTGATTTCGGTTTTCTCGGTGTGTCTTCAAACGATTACAAAGTGCCTTTAAATAGGCAAATGAGAATATAAAACAAAAAATAAAATAAATACAAACGTGCTAAAAGAAATAAAAAAAGAAAAGGGGTACACAAAGTTTGACTAAATAAATTCGATCGATAATTGATGGATTTGTTGGAATTTGTTGATGTCGTCATTGCTTACGACATTGCTGAATAGTTCCTCTAAATTATTGCCGCACTTTCGTCATTGCTTACGACCTCGATCTAGAAGTCTCTGTGTGTACTGTCGATTGACTGTGGGCTTGAACTGCTTTGTTCATGATCTTCTTGGTCTTCTAGGTTAATAATATGCTGTAATTGTAGAGTATCTCCTTCCCCTGCAAAACGAAGAAGCATACTACAATTTTGGTTTGCATAGACTAATGTATATAGTGTCCTTCTCCTAATAATTTATAATTTTGCCAAGGGAAGTAGTCAGGAATTTCTGGCGTCTCCTGGCAATCTTTGATAAACTGTTGAAAGTCTTTTGAAGGCTGTTCAATAGTGTTATCTATCCAAGGTAATGTAGAGAAATCTATGTCTATTTTTGCTGCAACTGATTGAATGTAATTAGTTGTGGGATTGTGTTCAATAAATATTCTCTTTCTTGCAGGTCTGTAAGTATGTGCTTCTGCAAAAGGGAAAGAAGAGAATATCTTGCAGCCAATAATTGGAAACAACGATCTTATTGCTATGTTTCCGGCTGTTATTAAAATCTTTTCTCCAAGCTGGTTTAGGAGATTTTCTGTTCTGCTGTTTAACTTGATTTCCAAATAATCAATCATACCATGATGATAGAATTGAATTATTTGTTCATCTGTTAATTTTGTAGGATGATGCACTTGAAGCAGTAGAAGGCCTGAGCCTTCTCCATCTTCATTTGTTCTTTCTATTACTTTGAAGCCTTGATTGTCACTGTCCATACTGAATGCTAAGGTTATAAGCTGTTGTTGTAAGTCGTATAGAATTAAAGGAAACTCTGTACAAACTTTCTGTGAAACAAGATGTTCGAATTCTGGGAATCTATCTGTCACTGGTTTCAAGCATTGCCACCAGGGTGTATCAAGAATCCTTGTTCTGAAAGATTCATAATTTCTGTATACTGCTGTTTTTTCTTTTTCTTCTTTTTTCTCGAGTTTTTGTAATAACTGTGTATTTTTTGCCTCGAGTATAGCAATTTTTTGCTTAAGCAGACTGTTTTCTATTCTAAGTTGTATAGACTGTGTATCTTTTCCTTCTTGTATAAGTTGTGCTTGCAATTCAGCAATCAAATCCTCTTTAGCTTTTATTACTTGCTCAGGATTTGTGTTTGTTATTTCAGCAAAGGTTTTAACCATCTCTGGTTCAATGAAAAAGTTTTTTATTCCAAAGTGTTCTCTTGCTGTTTCAAATGCTTGTTGAAAATTTTCAAAGCCTTTATATATAGGATTGGGACATTGAATGTATTTAGCTACGGTTTCCCATTTATTAAAAATCCCAATTTTTGTCCCTCGAAAAATAACATAGTGTGTAAATCTGGGTTTATGCTGTTTTTCGGCTATAATAGAGCTTTGTTCAGAAAAATAAAAACTAAGAGCATTTAGAACCTGTACTTTAAAACTTGAGGCTTGTGGCATAGTTTGAATATGCCAAAGATTATCTAGTAAACACTGTTGTTTTTCTGTTAGTTTTATTCCCATTATAGGGCGAAATTTTTTGTTAAAATCGTAGCATTTTTGAAGAGCATAATTTCCAAATATGATGCTCAAGCTCTGTGTATTTTGTGTTGTAGCAATCGTCCTTTGTGTAGTCTGTGTATTTTTTGGAGGACGAAAATCCATAACTCTTGGCTGGCTTGGATAAAATTGTGAAATGCTGTTGAGACCTGTGATCGAAGCTGGGAGCTTCCTGTAACTGTGTATTTTTTCTGTCTCCATTCTAATGGCTTGTCCCATTAGTTTCTCTGTGTCTGAATCAGAATTCATTTGAGACTTCTTGCTGTACTTTGTAGGCTGTATAAGTATGGCTTTTCCCTTATCTTTTTGCCTGTCCATCTACAAGTACGAGTCTGTTAAAATTTCTAGATAACATATCAGCTATCCCATTATTTTTTCCTTTGATATGTTCAAAATTTATATTATATCCATTTCCATGAATAGTATTTTGTAGATTAACCCATCGTGTCCTATTTACTTTTTTACTTTGATCATTTTTTATAAATTTAACTATTGCTTCACAGTCAGTCCTGACTGTAAATTCTTTATTAATAAAGAGTTTAAATTTTTCTAATGCATTTATTAATGCCTGTATTTCGTATATTGGCATGTTATCCTCTATTTCCTCTATGTTCATAAAGTTGTATTCAGTATTTTCAGAATTTCCTTCTTTTTCTTCGAACCAGAGATGGTTAAAACCTTTGCTGAAATAACAAACACAAATCCTGAGCAAGTAATAAAAGCTAAAGAGGATTTGATTGCTGAATTGCAAGGACAACTTATACAAGAAGGAAAAGATACACAGTCTATACAACTTAGAATAGAAAACAGTCGGCTTAAGCAAAAAATTGCTATACTCGAGGCAAAAAATAATGCTACGATTTTAACAAAAAATTTCGCCCTATAATGGGAATAAAACTAACAGAAAAACAACAGTGTTTACTAGATAATCTTTGGCATATTCAAACTATGCCACAAGCCTCAAGTTTTAAAGTACAGGTTCTAAATGCTCTTAGTTTTTATTTTTCTGAACAAAGCTCTATTATAGCCGAAAAACAGCATAAACCCAGATTTACACACTATGTTATTTTTCGAGGGACAAAAATTGGGATTTTTAATAAATGGGAAACCGTAGCTAAATACATTCAATGTCCCAATCCTATATATAAAGGCTTTGAAAATTTTCAACAAGCATTTGAAACAGCAAGAGAACACTTTGGAATAAAAAACTTTTTCATTGAACCAGAGATGGTTAAAACCTTTGCTGAAATAACAAACACAAATCCTGAGCAAGTAATAAAAGCTAAAGAGGATTTGATTGCTGAATTGCAAGCACAACTTATACAAGAAGGAAAAGATACACAGTCTATACAACTTAGAAAAGAAAACAGTCTGCTTAAGCAAAAAATTGCTATACTCGAGGCAAAAAATACACAGTTATTACAAAAACTCGAGAAAAAAGAAGAAAAAGAAAAAACAGTAGTATACAGAAATTATGAATCTTTCAGAACAAGGATTCTTGATACACCCTGGTGGCAATGCTTGAAACCAGTGACAGATAGATTCCCAGAATTCGAACATCTTGTTTCACAGAAAGTTTGTACAGAGTTTCCTTTAATTCTATACGACTTACAACAACAGCTTATAACCTTAGCATTCAGTATGGACGGTGACAATCAAGGCTTCAAAGTAATAGAAAGAACAAATGAAGATGGAGAAGGCTCAGGCCTTCTACTGCTTCAAGTGCATCATCCTACAAAATTAACAGATGAACAAATAATTCAATTCTATCATCATGGTATGATTGATTATTTGGAAATCAAGTTAAACAGCAGAACAGAAAATCTCCTAAACCAGCTTGGAGAAAAGATTTTAATAACAGCCGGAAACATAGCAATAAGATCGTTGTTTCCAATTATTGGCTGCAAGATATTCTCTTCTTTCCCTTTTGCAGACGCACATACTTACAGACCTGCAAGAAAGAGAATATTTATTGAACACAATCCCACAACTAATTACATTCAATCAGTTGCAGCAAAAATAGACATAGATTTCTCTACATTACCTTGGATAGATAACACTATTGAACAGCCTTCAAAAGACTTTCAACAGTTTATCAAAGATTGCCAGGAGACGCCAGAAATTCCTGACTACTTCCCTTGGCAAAATTATAAATTATTAGGAGAAGGACACTATACACAAGTCTATGGAAACCAAAATTGGAGTATGCTTCTTCCTTTTGCAGGGGAAGGAGATACTCTACAATTACAGCATATTATTAACCTAGAAGACTAAGAAGATCATGAACAAAGCAGTTCAAGCCCACAGTCAATCGACAGTACACACAGAGACTTCTAGATCGAGGTCGTAAGCAATGACGAAAGTGCGGCAATAATTTAGAGGAACTATTCAGCAATGTCGTAAGCAATGACGACATCAACAAATTCCAACAAATCCATCAATTATCGATCGAATTTATTTAGTCAAACTTTGTGTACCCCTTTTCTTTTTTTTATTTCTTTTAGCACGTTTGTATTTATTTTATTATTTGTTTTATATTCTCATTTGCCTATTTAAAGGCACTTTGTAATCGTTTGAAGACACACCGAGAAAACCGAAATCAATAATACCAAAGTTTTCTTACTTCTCTCTATGGCACACTAAACTCTCTCCATACTCTTTAGTTAAATCTCCAACATTTTAGTTCTTTCCTAGTTCTTCATATTATATCCCATCACTCTAAAAAAAAAAAAAAAAAAAAAAAAAAAAAAAAAATTCCGCTGTGTACAACTCTCTACAACATCCGCTGTGTATAACTCTCTTCAACTCCTCGCACTCTCTGCATATCATTGTAAGTAATTTTTATGGTTTTAATTTTAATTCTAATTTTATGGTACCCCCTCTGATTTGGTATCAGAGCAAAGGCTTTCTTAAAAATCTAAAAGATTAAAACAGGTCCATAAGTTTTTGGGTCGCTTGATGCTTAAACCCTACTTTTGTTTTATGAATCAATAATACCAAAGTTTTCTTACTTCTCTCTATGGCACACTAAACTCTCTCCATACTCTTTAGTTAAATCTCCAACATTTTAGTTCTTTCCTAGTTCTTCATATTATATCCCATCACTCTAAAAAAAAAAAAAGTTAATCCCTATAACATACTATTTAGAACCAATGGGAATACAGTTCTTAGATTTTGCAAATAACTATAGTATAAAATATGATATGCCACAAATAAAATCCCTGTGTTTGTATACATACTTCTAATATACTAAATGTATGTGTTATTCTAGGTCCTATTCCTAGATTATTTTCGTTACCATATAATGTTATCCAATTTTCATGTATACTTTTTCCTAAATCTCCTGGGAGTTTTATAAAATATTTATTACATAATTCATTATCCATAGCTTTTCCTGTTTGTGATAGTAACCTTGTAAAATCTAAAACTTAAAACATTCCATTCATATTGTCCTTCTGAACATGTAAAAGCTGTCCATTGTTTAAAATTTTCTTCAAGTTTTAACTGATTATATCCGGATTTTAAATCAAATTTAGAGAAAATTTTTTTATCCTGTATTAAATTAAGTAAACTGTCTTTATTTGGAATATTATATCCGTCATCTATAGTATTATCATTTAATCGTTTATAATTATATACAATTCTTGCTTTTCCTCTTTTTATTTCGCTATGATTTCTAACTATGAATGCTGATGATCTGTGTGGACTTTCTGATTTTCTAATTAGTCCCTGTGTCATCATTTCTGGTATCTGTTTTTTAAATTCTTCTTTATCTAAGGGGCTATATTCAATATTAGTTGTTCTAATTGTAATGTCTGGATTTTTTAATTTAAATTTGCATATATGTTTTACTTTTGATTTTGTTATATCTTCTCCTATAAATCCAATTTTTTCTAAGTGTAAGATTATAGGATGATTTATACTTTTCGTAATATCTTGACCTTTTTCTATTTCATGACTTAAAAAATCTGTTAGTAATTTTATAGCTTCGTTTTCTACGAGATTATTTCTTTTATTTTTAAGAAATTCTAAATTACCTTGTCCACCACGCTTTCGCGCCAATTCTGATGTATTTATGTATCTGAGTGTTGGAACTGTGTATAAATGTTTGCTTAGTGTAATAAAATTTCTAGTAATTGTTACTGCACCATTTAGGCCTAATATGAAATTTAATCCTATTACAAAATCTTTCGAATTAATATATGGGGGATTTATATTTATTTGTGGCATATCATATTTTATACTATAGTTATTTGCAAAATCTAAGAACTGTATTCCCATTGGTTCTAAATAGTGTGTTATAGGGATTAACCTATTTTCTACTGTTCTGCTTTTTAATTCGTATGGTAATTTTTTATGATATTGTATAGGTATTAAGTTATATGATATTAAACTTTTTGTTGCTCCTGTATCAACTAATGCTGTTAAATCCACAAAATTATTGTTATCTAACCATAATCGACATTGTATATTAATCATATTCACAGATCCCTGTGTTTGTATACATACCTGTTCTTCTGGTTCTTCTATTGACATCTTATTTATTTCTTCTATTATTTGTGTAGATTTTATTATTTTCTCAATTTCTTCCATTTTTATTTCTAAATTTTTTATTTTTAAACCATGTAGTTCACTTGCCAAATCTAATTTATTTAGTCTTTCTATATTTATGCTAGTATTTAATTCTGTCGTACTTGCTGTAGCACTTATATCTGTATTATGAATTTTTTTAAGACAAATATAACATATTTCTTGAAAACATTTATTACACTGTGATCTTTTTTCTATACTAGGATAATATCCACAATTGTAACATTTTATATAATTATTTCCTCTATTGTGTATCCAATTATGTTCACATTCTTCTGTATTCATATATGTATAAGTTACTTTAGCTATAGGTTTCTCGTCTTCGCTGTATATACTATATATTGATTCATTGTCTGATTCATCTGTTTTAATAGCTTCTATTTCATATTCTTGTAGTTGTTCTATTAAATTGGCTCTTTCTATATTTTTATTTTTATTTGGGCATCTGTTGGCTAAATGTTGCTCATCTCCACATATGAAACATCTACATTTTCTCTTTTGAGGTTTTTTAACATATCTACCTTTATAATTTGGTTTATAATTTTTCTTATATGTCGTACTTTTTCGTATATTTTTCTTTTTATCATAAAATCCATAAGCTTGAGGTGTGTAAATAGCTGTTTTACAAAATGCATAAGCATTTCTTTTTAATTGTTCTTGTAGAGCTACCTCTTTGCATTTTTCTTCTAATATACTAAATGTATGTGTTATTCTAGGTCCTATTCCTAGATTATTTTCGTTACCATATAATGTTATCCAATTTTCATGTATACTTTTTCCTAAATCTCCTGGGAATTTTATAAAATATTTATTACATAATTCATTATCCATAGCTTTTCCTGTTTGTGATAGTAACCTTGTAAAATCTAATGTAAATTCGTTTATATATTTCATGTCTGCTATACTTAGCTGTTCTAAATTTCTAATTGCTGTATCTTGAATTAAACTATTATTTTTTGCTGGGTCTACTCCTAATATGAGTGTTCTAATTTGTGACGTAAAGTTGTAAGGATTATCTCCTAATGCTTTTAACATATTAATTCCTTCTGAATCTTGTGCTTTCTTACTTTGCCAGATTCCTAATGCTATAGGTCCTAATGTGGTTTCTAAGTAGGAAAACATATCCATGCCTTCTTTTTTATTAGTTTCCCACATTCTTACTACTGTTTGTTCCCATATTAATATTTCATCTATCCATAACTGTGGTTTTTGTTGTTCTAATAATAACATATTTCTACTATATATGTGTCCTATAGGTAATCTAGTACCTTTTCCTTTCATTGTTGATTCTTGTTGATAATTTATAGTAGGTGTCCATAATTCTCTTCCATATATTTCTTGTGTACTACCAGAATTTTCTCCCCATTCTATTTTCTGTCTTTTGTTGAGCCCACTCATATGTTGGTCATTAGCCATAAATCCGTGTTCTTGTTTATAAAAATCTGATAACATAGTTTTTCCATGTAAAATGTTTTCTATTAATGGTAGGTTATAATATTCTTGTAGTTTTTTATAGCTTTCTTCGTAAGTCATTCCTAGTTCGGTTATACATTCTATAATCATATTGTCTACTTCTTCTTGTATATTTATTTCAGTGAATTTTCTATCAATTATTTGTTCTATTGTTTTGTTTGTCTCTTCTGTTTTGAATCCTGTTAATTCTTCTTCTTCATAATCTAGCAGAGTATAATCTAAATACTCTTGTTCGAATTTTAAAAAATCTATATTTAATTCATCTTCTTCATTCTCTGTATCGTATATTGGCATGTTATCCTCTATTTCCTCTATGTTCATAAAGTTGTATTCAGTATTTTCAGAATTTCCTTCTTTTTCTTCAAAATTTGCAAATCTTAAACTTTGTTTTCCATTTGGTTTTTCATATATAAAACTTTTGTTTGGTACAAAAATTGTATTTTCATTTTCTTGTAAATCATCTATGTTCCATTCTAGTCCTGTTAGCTGCTCTGGATCTATTTTAATTGGATCAATCATTTGTATAGATTTTGATGATATTGATTTTACTATTCCTTCTATATTTACTTTATACTTCATCCCTGAATTATTGCTAGCTTTTCCTAATACTCCTATACTTACCACTAAATTATTTCCTTCATAGTTTTCATATCCTTTAGTTTGTAGAGCTATTTTAATGTTTTGTAAATCCCTTACATCTTTTAATATATCAGGTGTACAATAAAATAAGGCTATATTTTGGCTTAGGTCTACTTCCATTCCCGAAATTATTGCTTTTTTCATTTCTGTTTTCCAACTTTTGTCTAATATTAAGGCTAATAATTTTGTTCCTAAATTTCTTCTTCCTAAAGCTTTTATTCCTATAACTATTAATCCTGTATGTACAAAATGTTTTCCTGATTGTTTAATTTTTTGTATGGTGTCTGTTGATAATAAGTCTAAAGTTACTGTTTTGTCTATTACTCTAAGACTTTCTTCTCTACTACTTCTTATTAGTGTTGTATTTATATTAAATACTCCAGTTTGATATAATATTCTGGGGTTTAATATATCTAGCTGATGTTGACTGTATAAATCCATATTTCTGTCTACATCTATTTCTTCTTCTAACTGTATTATTTGTCTGTTGTTATTAGATCCTGATCCTCGTCTGATTATTCTATTTAAAATACTATCCGATGTTATATTATCTTGTATATTACTTGTAGAATTTCTAGCTCCTTGTATAGTTTGACTTCTTCCTAAGAAATTGTTATTCATTTTCTAGGTTGCCAATGTGTATAAGGTGTGGGTTTTTTATTAATTTTAATGTCGTCGATATTTAATTTATTTAAGGCGTTCACGATATTATTTATATCGTCGTGTGTGTTATTTATTTGTTTTTCTTTAACTTTAATATTTTTGATGAGTTGAATAATTGTGTTATTTTGCTCTTTAATATAATCTAAATTACTTGTATATTTTTTAATTTCTTCTAGGATTTTTTCTAGTATTTGTTTATTATTACTAGAATCTTTTTGTAAATTATATCCTAAGTTTATAACTAGATCTGTTAAAGCGTTTTGATGTATATTAGTTGTGTAGGGCCCCTAAACCGGGCGACCTCACTTGTTGGATTTACTCATAAACATAGTCATAAATACTGAACTTAAATCAAACATTCGTCATTCCATTACATAATCAAAACAGCGGAAGTCTTTACAAATAAAAACATAACATATTCTTAACAACAAAAGTGGGATGTCAGTCTTGTGTCGGGTAACCATCACGCCTTCGCACGACCCTTTCCTTTGTTACCTGAAATGTATACTAAAAGTCAGCTAACGCTGGTGAGTTCTAGATTAAAGACATTCACACATAACATTTATCTTATCATAAATATAATAAATGAATGTGTATTCGTACTTTTATATATTCTTTACTTTATTGTTCTCACATAACATTCATTGAGGGTACATACATATGTACATACACACTTTCATTGAGAGAACACATATTGGCCATAATCTTAAGGGAGATCAACCCATCATACTTGTCGCGAATGTCACAAAGACATCGCAGTCAGAACTACCGTCGTAGCCCATTTCATTACCGTCCGGCTCTAGAAAACCGTCCGTCATATCGTTAATTTCGTCCGGCAACCTTTGTCCGTCCGCTCTTTACCGTCCTACCGTCGTAGTCCGTCATTTTTATCCGTCTGCCCTAGGGCATCCGTTTCCCACGTGACCATTATGTATGCAACCGTTCTACATTAGTTAAGGCTTGCTTCGACCGTCCATTTATACCTTTTCATACGTCCTAGCTTGCGAAGGAACGTTTTTGTCCCGGTTGCAAAATAATCACGTGGTCGTCCGTCTACCGAAGTAGCCGTTGTCATAGAAGGGTTCATAACGTTTACATTCATTCATAACATGCAATATATATAATATAAAGCAAGATTTCATTCATTTACGTTATGTCCTTCTTTCGTTCATTCTTTGTATCATACGATTCATTCTTTATTCATAATTCATTTTCACATATATAAGTAATTATATATATATATACGTATGATCACATTGACACTTATAACATTTATTCATTTAGTGTATACACTTCAGCCCCAAAACATTTATAAATCATTTGCACATAACATAGAAGGGGGCACATAGAACTCACCTGATGAGCTACTCTAGGTTGTCCTAAACAAAGGCCCAACAGCGTCACTTCCGATCTGGATTAGGTAGTTAAATACACATTAGACCCAACCCTGACTCTAATGGTTTGATCATTCTAAACTTACTGATTTTACTTAACCAACCTGTGGCCTGCTGTCTGCTGCCTGCGCACTTAGTAAGTGCGCAGGGACTTGCTCATGCGCACTTGGTAAGTGCGCAGGAGTCTTCCTCCTGCGTACTTGGTAAGTACGCAGGGACTACTGCCTGCGCACTTAGTAAGTACGCAGGGATTCCTTCCTGCGCACTTGGTAAGTACGCAGTACCTGGTTCTTGGACCAAAATTTCGGAATTCTTGCATGTTAATCCGATCATGCTAATCTTACAATTTTCTTTGATCAAAACGTGCGGTTTTCATTCTAGATTCTATTTCTAAGCTTATTATCAAGTTTCATCCGTAAAAACATCACCTATTTAGCTAAAACTCGAGAAACCCCAAAAATGAACAAGAACTCATATTATGATCGAATCATTACCTGGATTGGAATTCTGATCCGGAGGTTTTGCTCACGATCTCAGTAGTAACGTGCTCCTTAAATCTCGTGACGATCCGTCGACTTTCTCTCTCTAGACCCGGGCTCCCTTTCTCTCTCTAAGATGGTGCAAGTGAGGGTGAAATGAGTTAGTGGGCTGCCTTGCCCCTTTTATACCTGGGCTTCCCTCGGCCCGTTGGAGCCGAGCCCAAGCCCATCCGTTCTTATTTCGCTTTAGGACGTTTAAATCTCCATCGTATTTTATTTACTTATTTTACTATTTTCGGAATGTTACAAGTCTACCCTCCTTAAAGAGGTTTCGTCCTCGAAACTATTTATACGTCAAACAATTGAGGGTATAGTCCCCTCATCTCGTCTTCTTTTTCCCATGTAGCTTCCGACCCTTTTCTGTGCTTCCATTGTACTTTGATTAAAGGGATCGATTTATTGCGTAGTTGTTTTTCAGCTCGGTCAAGAATAGCTAACCTTGACGTGAATCTAGTATTCCTGTCGGACACAATCGACAGCGGCATACCATGTCTGCTCACAATCTCCTTGATAAATACTTCTGCTAGTCTTTCTGACGAAGAAGACTCACGTATGGGCAGGAAGTGAGCACTTTTCGTCAAACGGTCGACGATCACCCAAATGGTATCATTGCCTTTAGCTGTTCGCGGTAGCTTGGTAATGAAGACCATTGCAATCTCTTCCCACTTCCATTCTGGTATAGGTAAAGGTTGCATTTTACCGCATGGTTTCTGGTGCTCGGCTTTAACTAGTGAACACGTTAAGCACTTGCTCACGTATTCAGTCACATCATTCTTCATGCCAGGCCACCAGTACTCTTTCTTCAAGTCTTGATACATTTTGTTTGCCCCGGGGTGGATAGAATAACGAGACTTATGGGCCTCATCGAGTATTTTGGCTCTAAGCTCGCCAATCTTAGGTATCCACATCCGGCCAAACCTAGTTCGTACACCGTATGTATTTGCACTTAAGTTCCCTTGTTGTCCTACTATTCTTTCCCGTTTCACATTTCTTTCTAACAGTGCTTCATCTTGTGCCTTTGTTATTTCGCCCATCAAATCTGGTGTTATAATCAGCTGACACGCTTTGATCCGGATAGGTGCCGATTCTTCCTTTCTACTTAAAGCGTCAGCCACAACATTTGCCTTGCCTGGATGGTACAATATTTCACAGTCATAGTCTTTCAGTAGCTCTAACCACCTCCTTTGCCTCATGTTTAATTCTTTTTGCTCGAAAAAGTACTTCAAGCTTTTATGATCGGAGTAGATGGTGCATTTAACTCCATACAAATAGTGCCTCCATATTTTCAATGCGAAAACTACTGCTGCTAACTCGAGATCGTGCGTTGGGTAGTTAACCTCGTGAATCTTTAGTTGTCGTGAGGCATAAGCAATTACCTTTCCTCGTTGCATAAGTACGCAACCTAAACCCTGCCCCGAAGCGTCAGAGTAGACTACCAAGTCTTCATTTCCCTCAGGTAGAGTCAAGACTGGAGCTTGGGTTAATCGTGTCTTAAGTTCCTAAAACGCGTTATTTTGGGTTTGACTCCATTCATATTTCACTTCTTTCCGTGTCAGTTTAGTTAGTGGCGAGGCTATCCTTGAGAAATCTTGAATGAACCTTCGATAGTAGCCTGCCAATCCAAGAAAACTTCGTATCTCTGTTGGTGTCTTTGGGATGTTCCATTCCTTTACTGTTTCTATCTTTGCAGGATCTACCATGATGCCGCTTGGGTTTATCACATGACCTAGGAATTGGACTTCCCTAAGCCAGAACGCGCATTTGGAGAATTTCGCGCACAACTTCTCCTGCTTTAACACTTCCAGAACTTCTCTTAGGTGACAGTGGTGATCACCCTCATTTTTCGAATATATCAGTATGTCGTCTATGAAAACTATCACTGATCGATCCAACATTGGTCGACATACTCTATTCATCAAATCCATGAACACTGCTGGAGCGTTAATCAATCCGAAGGACATCACGAGGAATTCATAATGTCCATAACGCGTGCGAAACGCGGTCTTTGGTACGTCTTCTTCTCTTACTTTCAACTGATGGTAACCCGACCTAAGATCGATCTTTGAGAACCAACTCGCACCTTGCAGTTGATCAAAAAGATCGTCTATTCTAGGTAGCGGGTATTTGTTCTTTACTGTTCTCTTGTTCAATTCGCGGTAATCAATGCACATGCGCATGCTGCCGTCCTTTTTCTTTACAAATAATACCGGAGCGCCTCATGGTGAGATGCTCGGTCTAACAAATCCTTTTTCTGTTAGTTCCTCTAGTTGAGACATCAATTCTTTCATTTCTGACGGAGCCAATCGGTAGGGGGCTTTGGCAACGGGCTCAGCTCCTGGCAGTAAATCAATCTGAAATTCTATTTCCCGATCGGGTGGTAACCCAGGTAGATCCTCAGGGAATACTTCCGGAAAGTTGCACACCACGGGTACATTCTTGAGTTCTTTAGTTTTCATTCTATCATCAATAACATATGCCAGATAAGCTTCGCAACCGCGCCTCATGTAACTTTCGGCCTTGATCATCGAAATGACGTTTGGCATTGTGCAATTCCAATCCCCATAAACCGTAATTGGACATCCGCTAGGAGCTTTGAGGTGTATTCTCTTACGTTTACATATGATTTGAGCTTCGTTGGCAGCTAACCAATCCATACCCAATACTATATCGAATCCTCCTAAGGTGAGAAGGAATAATCTAGAAGGAAACCTATGTCCCTCTATTTCTATGATGCAATCCTCCGTGACTTGGAATACTGCCGAATTTTTACCAACGGCAGTTTGTACGCTAAAGGCCTTTACTATGGTGTTGATAGTGCAATCTAGTTTACGACTAAATGCATTTGATATAAAGCTTTTACTAGCACCAGAATCAAATAAAATCGCAGCACGTTCATCATTAACTAGAAACGTACCTGACACGACATCAGGGTTTCCCCTTGCTTCTTCCTCAGTTAAGGCATAGGCCCGAGTCCTTGCCTTTTGTTGTTCCTGTTCCTTCTCCTTTCCCGAGCCAGATTGGCCGGCCTTCCTGCAATTCTTTGTCAGATGTCCAAACAATCCACATACTTGACATTTGACATCCTTCAAACAATCTCGAGAGTAGTGCCCCGGCCTTCCGCACTTATAACACACGGTGGTGCCGATTCGACACTCGCCAAGATGTTGTTTTCCACATCTCTTGCACGTTTCATATCCGACCAACCTCGGTTTCTTAGTTTCAATTGTTTCATTCCCTTTTCCGGTGCCTCTAGACGAGTTCTCCCACTTCCTCTTTTGTGTCACAGGTGCCGGGTCCTCGTTGGCATAATCGTCGTAAACGATTCCAGACAGGTTGACTACCGACTCGAAGGTCGAGGGTAGGTTGGCTTTTACGTGGACACGGACCCTTTGTGGCAGACCCTTGACATAGTATTTGATCATACGTTCTTCGGTTTCCACCAAGTGTGGTACCAGTTGGGCCAGCTCGTTGAACCTTGAAGTATATTGGCGTTGAGTCTTGTCGCCAGCTTTGAAGTTTAGGAACTCGTTCTCCACACGATCAATCTCATTCTGTGGGCAGAACTTTTGGATTACGAGCTTTTTCAAGTCCTCCCATGTCATTCGGGCAAGAGCATGTGGCGACTTTGTTCTTTGAATATTTCTCCACCAACCTGGTGCTTCATTGGTGAAAGAATGAGCAACATATTTAACCGCCTGGTCTGGTCGGCACTCGCTGATGTTGATTACAGCGTTCATTCTCTCAATCCATTCCAAAGTAGCCACCGAATCCTTGCTACCATCAAACTTGGGTGGGTCTCCATCTTTGAAACTTTTATAAGTGCACCCTTTAGTGCTTGGCCCCACTTTTATCTCATCCCCGTCGCTGTCATATACTGTCTCTTCGTGGTTTCCTTCATCCCTCTCTCTACTTTTCTTTATTGCCTCGGATAGTAGATCAGGCAATACCTTCTGCAAAGTGAGCACAACATCACGGGCAATAGCATCCCTGACTTCAGGTTCCAACTGTATAGGCCCTGGACTGTTGTCCCTAATTGGGGTCACTTCTGTTTCGTGCACACTTTCGGTGTGCTCTGCGTGCACACTCTCTTCTTCTTCAAATCTTGGGTTCAACGGAGGTCTACCTCGTCGGCCAGTGCGACCGCCTCGAGGTCCTGTCCTTCCTCCACCAACCATAGTTCTTAATTTCCTGGATTGTTAAAAAGGGAATACATCAATGTCCTTTCTTCAGATCATAGTTTGGAACAGTACGAGCAAGGTAAATTCTTAATTACAGTGACCGGTTTGTGATTACTAATTTACATTGCTTTTCGGGTTCGAAACTCTTCAAATCAGTCGTGGCATTAACATCTATTTGTTCTAAGTTAAGGTATCTATTCCTATGCAAGAGCATTAACTTTACGACTTACTTACCGTGCTAGCGTTGGCGTTGGTTACCCATACTGACATCCGTGCGTTGGTCCCATAATCAGTTTGAGTCTAGACATTTAGGGATGCCTAAATCTCTCAAACTATCGCTCTGATACCAACTTGTAAGGCCCCTAAACCGGGCGACCTCACTTGTTGGATTTACTCATAAACATAGTCATAAATACTGAACTTAAATCAAACATTCGTCATTCCATTACATAATCAAAACAGCGGAAGTCTTTACAAATAAAAACATAACATATTCTTAACAACAAAAGTGGGATGTCAGTCTTGTGTCGGGTAACCATCACGCCTTCGCACGACCCTTTCCTTTGTTACCTGAAATGTATACTAAAAGTCAGCTAACGCTGGTGAGTTCTAGATTAAAGACATTCACACATAACATTTATCTTATCATAAATATAATAAATGAATGTGTATTCGTACTTTTATATATTCTTTACTTTATTGTTCTCACATAACATTCATTGAGGGTACATACATATGTACATACATACTTTCATTGAGAGAGCACATATTGGCCATAATCTTAAGGGAGATCAACCCATCATACTTGTCGCGAATGTCACAAAGACATCGCAGTCAGAACTACCGTCGTAGCCCATTTCATTACCGTCCGGCTCTAGAAAACCGTCCGTCATATCGTTAATTTCGTCCGGCAACCTTTGTCCGTCCGCTCTTTACCGTCCTACCGTCGTAGTCCGTCATTTTTATCCGTCTGCCCTAGGGCATCCGTTTCCCACGTGACCATTATGTATGCAACCGTTCTACATTAGTTAAGGCTTGCTTCGACCGTCCATTTATACCTTTTCATACGTCCTAGCTTGCGAAGGAACGTTTTTATCCCGGTTGCAAAATAATCACGTGGTCGTCCGTCTACCGAAGTAGCCGTTGTCATAGAAGGGTTCATAACGTTTACATTCATTCATAACATGCAATATATATAATATAAAGCAAGATTTCATTCATTTACGTTATGTCCTTCTTTCGTTCATTCTTTGTATCATACGATTCATTCTTTATTCATAATTCATTTTCACATATATAAGTAATTATATATATATACGTATGATCACATTGACACTTATAACATTTATTCATTTAGTGTATACACTTCAGCCCCAAAACATTTATAAATCATTTGCACATAACATAGAAGGGGGCACATAGAACTCACCTGATGAGCTACTCTAGGTTGTCCTAAACAAAGGCCCAACAGCGTCACTTCCGATCTGGATTAGGTAGTTAAATACACATTAGACCCAACCCTGACTCTAATGGTTTGATCATTCTAAACTTACTGATTTTACTTAACCAACCTGTGGCCTGCTGTCTGCTGCCTGCGCACTTAGTAAGTGCGCAGGGACTTGCTCATGCGCACTTGGTAAGTGCGCAGGAGTCTTCCTCCTACGTACTTGGTAAGTACGCAGGGACTGCTGCCTGCGCACTTAGTAAGTACGCAGGGATTCCTTCCTGCGCACTTGGTAAGTACGCAGTACCTGGTTCTTGGACCAAAATTTCGGAATTCTTGCATGTTAATCCGATCATGCTAATCTTACAATTTTCTTTGATCAAAACGTGCGGTTTTCATTCTAGATTCTATTTCTAAGCTTATTATCAAGTTTCATCCGTAAAAACATCACCTATTTAGCTAAAACTCGAGAAACCCCAAAAATGAACAAGAACTCATATTATGATCGAATCATTACCTGGATTGGAATTCTGATCCGGAGGTTTTGCTCACGATCTCAGTAGTAACGTGCTCCTTAAATCTCGTGACGATCCGTCGACTTTCTCTCTCTAGACCCGGGCTCCCTTTCTCTCTCTAAGATGGTGCAAGTGAGGGTGAAATGAGTTAGTGGGCTACCTTGCCCCTTTTATACCTGGGCTTCCCTCGGCCCGTTGGAGCCGAGCCCAAGCCCATCCGTTCTTATTTCGCTTTAGGACGTTTAAATCTCCATCGTATTTTATTTACTTATTTTACTATTTTCGGAATGTTACAAGTTGTATGCAAACTGTGTTCAAAATTGTCGTCTTTTATTCTACAAACAAATTTGTAGTTATCCTTTTGTATGGTTTTACAAAATTTTTCAGAAAATTCTAGATTAAGAAAATCGAGTTTTTTGATTTGAAAAGGTTCTATTTTTTATGAAATCCAACTCTTTAGTTTTAGCTCCTAATTTTAGCTTTCCTTTAAAATTTTCTTATATCCCATATTTTTTATAATCTTAACTAAATATGCATAAAGTAAAGATAAAGGTGCATAAGAGATAAATACAAGTGCATAAAAGTTGGAACCGTAATACAACCTGTTATCTGAGCAAACAACAATCCCATTAATCTTCACTTAAACGGGTTTCCATAAAACAAAAGTAGGGTTTAAGCATCAAGCGACCCAAAAACTTATGGACCTGTTTTAATCTTTTAGATTTTTAAGAAAGCCTTTGCTCTGATACCAAATCAGAGGGGGTACCATAAAATTAGAATTAAAATTAAAACCATAAAAATTACTTACAATGATATGCAGAGAGTGCGAGGAGTTGAAGAGAGTTATACACAGCGGATGTTGTAGAGAGTTGTACACAGCGGAAATTTTTTTTTTTTTTTTTTTTTTTTTTTTTTTTTAGAGTGATGGGATATAATATGAAGAACTAGGAAAGAACTAAAATGTTGGAGATTTAACTAAAGAGTATGGAGAGAGTTTAGTGTGCCATAGAGAGAAGTAAGAAAACTTTGGTATTATTGATTTCGGTTTTCTCGGTGTGTCTTCAAACGATTACAAAGTGCCTTTAAATAGGCAAATGAGAATATAAAACAAATAATAAAATAAATACAAACGTGCTAAAAGAAATAAAAAAAGAAAAGGGGTACACAAAGTTTGACTAAATAAATTCGATCGATAATTGATGGATTTGTTGGAATTTGTTGATGTCGTCATTGCTTACGACATTGCTGAATAGTTCCTCTAAATTATTGCCGCACTTTCGTCATTGCTTACGACCTCGATCTAGAAGTCTCTGTGTGTACTGTCGATTGACTGTGGGCTTGAACTGCTTTGTTCATGATCTTCTTGGTCTTCTAGGTTAATAATATGCTGTAATTGTAGAGTATCTCCTTCCCCTGCAAAAGGAAGAAGCATACTCCAATTTTGGTTTACATAGACTTGTGTATAGTGTCCTTCTCCTAATAATTTATAATTTTGCCATCAGGAATTTCTGGCGTCTCCTGGCAATCTTTGATAAACTGTTGAAAGTCTTTTGAAGGCTGTTCAATAGTGTTATCTATCCAAGGTAATGTAGAGAAATCTATGTCTATTTTTGCTGCAACTGATTGAATGTAATTAGTTGTGGGATTGTGTTCAATAAATATTCTCTTTCTTGCAGGTCTGTAAGTATGTGCGTCTGCAAAAGGGAAAGAAGAGAATATCTTGCAGCCAATAATTGGAAACAACGATCTTATTGCTATGTTTCCGGCTGTTATTAAAATCTTTTCTCCAAGCTGGTTTAGGAGATTTTCTGTTCTGCTGTTTAACTTGATTTCCAAATAATCAATCATACCATGATGATAGAATTGAATTATTTGTTCATCTGTTAATTTTGTAGGATGATGCACTTGAAGCAGTAGAAGGCCTGAGCCTTCTCCATCTTCATTTGTTCTTTCTATTACTTTGAAGCCTTGATTGTCACTGTCCATACTGAATGCTAAGGTTATAAGTTGTTGTTGTAAGTCGTATAGAATTAAAGGAAACTCTGTACAAACTTTCTGTGAAACAAGATGTTCGAATTCTGGGAATCTATCTGTCACTGGTTTCAAGCATTGCCACGAGGGTGTATCAAGAATCCTTGTTCTGAAAGATTCATAATTTCTGTATACTGCTGTTTTTTCTTTTTCTTCTTTTTTCTCGAGTTTTTGTAATAACTGTGTATTTTTTGCCTCGAGTATAGCAATTTTTTGCTTAAGCAGACTGTTTTCTATTCTAAGTTGTATAGACTGTGTATCTTTTCCTTCTTGTATAAGTTGTGCTTGCAATTCAGCAATCAAATCCTCTTTAGCTTTTATTACTTGCTCAGGATTTGTGTTTGTTATTTCAGCAAAGGTTTTAACCATCTCTGGTTCAATGAAAAAGTTTTTTATTCCAAAGTGTTCTCTTGCTGTTTCAAATGCTTGTTGAAAATTTTCAAAGCCTTTATATATAGGATTGGGACATTGAATGTATTTAGCTACGGTTTCCCATTTATTAAAAATCCCAATTTTTGTCCCTCGAAAAATAACATAGTGTGTAAATCTGGGTTTATGCTGTTTTTCGGCTATAATAGAGCTTTGTTCAGAAAAATAAAAACTAAGAGCATTTAGAACCTGTACTTTAAAACTTGAGGCTTGTGGCATAGTTTGAATATGCCAAAGATTATCTAGTAAACACTGTTGTTTTTCTGTTAGTTTTATTCCCATTATAGGGCGAAATTTTTTGTTAAAATCGTAGCATTTTTGAAGAGCATAATTTCCAAATATGATGCTCAAGCTCTGTGTATTTTGTGTTGTAGCAATCGTCCTTTGTGTAGTCTGTGTATTTTTTGGAGGACGAAAATCCATAACTCTTGGCTGGCTTGGATAAAATTTTGAAATGCTGTTGAGACCTGTGATCGAAGCTGGGAGCTTCCTGTAACTGTGTATTTTTTCTGTCTCCATTCTAATGGCTTGTCCCATTAGTTTCTCTGTGTCTGAATCAGAATTCATTTGAGACTTCTTGCTGTACTTTGTAGGCTGTATAAGTATGGCTTTTCCCTTATCTTTTTGCCTGTCCATCTACAAGTATGAGTCTGTTAAAATTTCTAGATAACATATCAGCTATCCCATTATTTTTTCCTTTGATATGTTCAAAATTTATATTATATCCATTTCCATGAATAGTATTTTGTAGATTAACCCATCGTGTCCTATTTACTTTTTTACTTTGATCATTTTTTATAAATTTAACTATTGCTTCACAGTCAGTCCTAACTGTAAATTCTTTATTAATAAAGAGTTGAAATTTTTCTAATGCATTTATTAATGCCTGTATTTCAAAGTCAATAGTGGTCCAGCTTGTTTTATTTTGAAAGTTACCACTTGTGTATGCGCAAATTTTCTCTTCTTGTTTGGAGCTATATTTATTTGGTTTGCAGAGGAGAACTGCTCCCCATCCTTCTTTGCATCCATCTGTTTCAATAATTATATAATCTGTAACAAGAGGTAATTCTAATGGTTTAATTTTTTTAACTGCTATTTTTATTTCTTTTACCAATTTTATATCTTCTTTATTAAAATATCTTTGTCCGTTCTTTGTTGTTTTACTATATAATGGTCCTACTAATTTTGATAAGTTTGGAATAAACTTTCTAGCGTAATTTACTAGCCCTAAAAAGGCTTGAATATGTTTTAGATTTTCAAATTTTTCTGGAAAATCTGAGATTTTTGTTGAAATATGAGATTGTAGTTCTATTTTTCCATTTCCTATTTCTAATCCTAAAAATGATATTTTCTTTTTAAATAGTTCCATTTTTCTTTTTGATACTACTATACCATGTCTTTTGATTTCTTCAAAAACTTGTTGTAAATGTTCCTCATGTTCTTGTACTGTTTTACTTGCAACTAATATGTCATCAATATATATTAAACAAAATTCATATTTTAGGAAAATATTATCCATAAATCTTTGAAAAATAGAAGGAGCGTTTTTTAATCCAAAACTTAAAACATTTCATTCATATTGTCCTTCTGAACATGTAAAAGCTGTCCATTGTTTAAAATTTTCTTCAAGTTTTAACTGATTATATCCGGATTTTAAATCAAATTTAGAGAAAATTTTTTTATCCTGTATTAAATTAAGTAAACTGTCTTTATTTGGAATATTATATCCGTCATCTATAGTATTATCATTTAATCGTTTATAATTATATACAATTCTTGCTTTTCCTCTTTTTATTTCGCTATGATTTCTAACTATGAATGCTGATGATCTGTGTGGACTTTCTGATTTTCTAATTAGTCCCTGTGTCATCATAATTTTATGGTACCCCCCTCTGATTTGGTATCAGAGCAAAGGCTTTCTTAAAAAATTTTTAAATAGTTCCATTTTTCTTTTTGATACTACTATACCATGTCTTTTGATTTCTTCAAAAACTTGTTGTAAATGTTCCTCATGTTCTTGTACTGTTTTACTTGCAACTAATATGTCATCAATATATATTAAACAAAATTCATATTTTAGGAAAATATTATCCATAAATCTTTGAAAAATAGAAGGAGCGTTTTTTAATCCAAAACTTAAAACATTCCATTCATATTGTCCTTCTGAACATGTAAAAGCTGTCCATTGTTTAAAATTTTCTTCAAGTTTTAACTGATTATATGGATATAATATAAATTTTGAACATATCAAAGGAAAAAATAATGGGATAGCTGATATGTTATCTAGAAATTTTAACAGACTCATACTTGTAGATGGACAGGCAAAAAGATAAGGGAAAAGCCATACTTATACAGCCTACAAAAAGGGAAAGAAGAGAATATCTTGCAGCCAATAATTGGAAACAACGATCTTATTGCTATGTTTCCGGCTGTTATTAAAATCTTTTCTCCAAGTTGGTTTAGGAGATTTTCTGTTCTGCTGTTTAACTTAATTTCCAAATAATCAATCATACCATGATGATAGAATTGAATTATTTGTTCATCTGTTAATTTTGTAGGATGATGCACTTGAAGCAGTAGAAGGCCTGAGCCTTCTCCATCTTCATTTGTTCTTTCTATTACTTTGAAGCCTTGATTGTCACTGTCCATACTGAATGCTAAGGTTATAAGCTGTTGTTGTAAGTCGTATAGAATTAAAGGAAACTAAACAAAACAATAGAACAAATAATTGATAGAAAATTCACTGAAATAAATATACAAGAAGAAGTAGACAATATGATTATAGAATGTATAACCGAACTAGGAATGACTTACGAAGAAAGCTATAAAAAACTACAAGAATATTATAACCTACCATTAATAGAAAACATTTTACATGGAAAAACTATGTTATCAGATTTTTATAAACAAGAACACGGATTTATGGCTAATGACCAACATATGAGTGGGCTCAACAAAAGACAGAAAATAGAATGGGGAGAAAATTCTGGTAGTACACAAGAAATATATGGAAGAGAATTATGGACACAACCTACTATAAATTATCAACAAGAATCAACAATGAAAGGAAAAGGTACAACTGCTTTGTTCATGATCTTCTTGGTCTTCTAGGTTAATAATATGCAGTAATTGTAGAGTATCTCCAGATCTGTGTGGACTTTCTGATTTTCTAATTAGTCCCTGTGTCATCATTTCTGGTATCTGTTTTTTAAATTCTTCTTTATCTAAGGGGCTATATTCAATATTAGTTGTTCTAATTGTAATGTCTGGATTTTTTAATTTAAATTTGCATATATGTTTTACTTTTGATTTTGTTATATCTTCTCCTATAAATCCAATTTTTTCTAAGTGTAAGATTATAGGATGATTTATACTTTTCGTAATATCTTGACCTTTTTCTATTTCATGACTTAAAAAATCTGTTAGTAATTTTATAGCTTCGTTTTCTACGAGATTATTTCTTTTATTTTTAAGAAATTCTAAATTACCTTGTCCACCACGCTTTCGCGCCAATTCTGATGTATTTATGTATCTGAGTGTTGGAACTGTGTATAAATGTTTGCTTAGTGTAATAAAATTTCTAGTAATTGTTACTGCACCATTTAGGCCTAATATGAAATTTAATCCTATTACAAAATCTTTCGAATTAATATATGGGGGATTTATATTTATTTGTGGCATATCATATTTTATACTATAGTTATTTGCAAAATCTAAGAACTGTATTCCCATTGGTTCTATGGGAACAAACAGTAGTAAGAATGTGGGAAACTAATAAAAAAGAAGGCATGGATATGTTTTCCTACTTAGAAACCACATTAGGACCTATAGCATTAGGAATCTGGCAAAGTAAGAAAGCACAAGATTCAGAAGGAATTAATATGTTAAAAGCATTAGGAGATAATCCTTACAACTTTACATCACAAATTAGAACACTCATATTAGGAGTAGACCCAGCAAAAAATAATAGTTTAATTCAAGATACAGCAATTAGAAATTTAGAACAGCTAAGTATAGCAGACATGAAATATATAAACGAATTTACATTAGATTTTACAAGGTTACTATCACAAACAGGAAAAGCTATGGATAATGAATTATGTAATAAATATTTTATAAAACTCCCAGGAGATTTAGGAAAAAGTATACATGAAAATTGGATAACGCGGAAATTTTTTTTTTTTTTTTTTTTTTTTTAGAGTGATGGGATATAATATGAAGAACTAGGAAAGAACTAAAATGTTGGAGATTTAACTAAAGAGTATGGAGAGAGTTTAGTGTGCCATATAGAGAAGTAAGAAAACTTTGGTATTATTGATTTCGGTTTTCTCGGTGTGTCTTCAAACGATTACAAAGTGCCTTTAAATAGGCAAATGAGAATATAAAACAAGTAATAAAATAAATACAAACGTGCTAAAAGAAATAAAAAAAAGAAAAGGGGTACACAAAGTTTGACTAAATAAATTCGATCGATAATTGATGGATTTGTTGGAATTTGTTGATGTCGTCATTGCTTACGACATTGCTGAATAGTTCCTCTAAATTATTGCCGCACTTTCGTCATTGCTTACGACCTCGATCTAGAAGTCTCTGTGTGTACTGTCGATTGACTGTGGGCTTGAACTGCTTTGTTCATGATCTTCTTGGTCTTCTAGGTTAATAATATGCTGTAATTGTAGAGTATCTCCTTCCCCTACAAAAGGAAGAAGCATACTCCAATTTTGGTTTGCATAGACTTGTGTATAGTGTCCTTCTCCTAATAATTTATAATTTTGCCAAGGGAAGTAGTCAGGAATTTCTGGCGTCTCCTGGCAATCTTTGATAAACTGTTGAAAGTCTTTTGAAGGCTGTTCAATAGTGTTATCTATCCAAGGTAATGTAGAGAAATCTATGTCTATTTTTGCTGCAACTGATTGAATGTAATTAGTTGTGGGATTGTGTTCAATAAATATTCTCTTTCTTGCAGGTCTGTAAGTATGTGCGTCTGCAAAAGGGAAAGAAGAGAATATCTTGCAGCCAATAATTGGAAACAACGATCTTATTGCTATGTTTCCGGCTGTTATTAAAATCTTTTCTCCAAGCTGGTTTAGGAGATTTTCTGTTCTGCTGTTTAACTTGATTTCCAAATAATCAATCATACCATGATGATAGAATTGAATTATTTGTTCATCTGTTAATTTTGTAGGATGATGCACTTGAAGCAGTAGAAGGCCTGAGCCTTCTCCATCTTCATTTGTTCTTTCTATTACTTTGAAGCCTTGATTGTCACTGTCCATACTAAATGCTAAGGTTATAAGCTGTTGTTGTAAGTCGTATAAAATTAAAGGAAACTCTGTACAAACTTTCTGTGAAACAAGATGTTCGAATTCTGGGAATCTATCTGTCACTGGTTTCAAGCATTGCCACCAGGGTGTATCAAGAATCCTTGTTCTGAAAGATTCATAATTTCTGTATACTGCTGTTTTTTCTTTTTCTTCTTTTTTCTCGAGTTTTTGTAATAACTGTGTATTTTTTGCCTCGAGTATAGCAATTTTTTGCTTAAGCAGACTGTTTTCTATTCTAAGTTGTATAGACTGTGTATCTTTTCCTTCTTGTATAAGTTGTGCTTGCAATTCAGCAATCAAATCCTCTTTAGCTTTTATTACTTGCTCAGGATTTGAGTTTGTTATTTCAGCAAAGGTTTTAACCATCTCTGGTTCAATGAAAAAGTTTTTTATTCCAAAGTGTTCTCTTGCTGTTTCAAATGCTTGTTGAAAATTTTCAAAGCCTTTATATATAGGATTGGAACATTGAATGTATTTAGCTACGGTTTCCCATTTATTAAAAATCCCAATTTTTGTCCCTCGAAAAATAACATAGTGTGTAAATCTGGGTTTATGCTGTTTTTCGGCTATAATAGAGCTTTGTTCAGAAAAATAAAAACTAAGAGCATTTAGAACCTGTACTTTAAAACTTGAGGCTTGTGGCATAGTTTGAATATGCCAAAGATTATCTAGTAAACACTGTTGTTTTTCTGTTAGTTTTATTCCCATTATAGGGCGAAATTTTTTGTTAAAATCGTAGCATTTTTGAAGAGCATAATTTCCAAATATGATGCTCAAGCTCTGTGTATTTTGTGTTGTAGCAATCGTCCTTTGTGTAGTCTGTGTATTTTTTGGAGGACGAAAATCCATAACTCTTGGCTGGCTTGGATAAAATTGTGAAATGCTGTTGAGACTTGTGATCGAAGCTGGGAGCTTCCTGTAACTGTGTATTTTTTCTGTCTCCATTCTAATGGCTTGTCCCATTAGTTTCTCTGTGTCTGAATCAGAATTCATTTGAGACTTCTTGTTGTACTTTGTAGGCTGTATAAGTATGGCTTTTCCCTTATCTTTTTGCCTGTCCATCTACAAGTATAAGTCTGTTAAAATTTCTAGATAACATATCAGCTATCCCATTATTTTTTCCTTTGATATGTTCAAAATTTATATTATATCCATTTCCATGAATAGTATTTTGTAGATTAACCCATCGTGTCCTATTTACTTTTTTACTTTGATCATTTTTTATAAATTTAACTATTGCTTCACAGTCAGTCCTAACTGTAAATTCTTTATTAATAAAGAGTTGAAAATTTTCTAATGCATTTATTAATGCCTGTATTTCAAAGTCAATAGTGGTCCAGCTTGTTTTATTTTGAAAGTTACCACTTGTGTATGCGCAAATTTTCTCTTCTTGTTTGGAGCTATATTTATTTGGTTTGCAGAGGAGAACTGCTCCCCATCCTTCTTTGCATCCATCTGTTTCAATAATTATATAATCTGTAACAAGAGGTAATTCTAATGGTTTAATTTTTTTAACTGCTGTTTTTATTTCTTTTACCAATTTTATATCTTCTTTATTAAAATATCTTTGTCCGTTCTTTGTTGTTTTACTATATAATGGTCCTACTAATTTTGATAAGTTTGGAATAAACTTTCTAGCGTAATTTACTAGCCCTAAAAAGGCTTGAATTTATATATATATATATATATATATATATATATATATATATGTATTTAAGAAGCCATTGATCTTGGAGATAAAGGATTGTAGGTGTGCCACGTCAAATGGTGGAAATAAAGGGGAATAAAAGTGTTAGAAGGGTATAGTAGTAATTGCGTCAAAAAAGGAAGAAACATGCACATGCAAGTGTAAGACCCCAACCCAGGCATCCTATAGTTGGTTCTCATAACGGGTTATTCTCTTAAAAATACATTTATGATCAATTAAACTACAATGGAAGTCTTTCTAAAAACGTTAAGTATTACGTTATAGTAATTACCTCATGAATGTCTGCACACCAATTCTAGTAGTACCTCTCCCAAGACAAGGTACGTCAACCTCAAAGCTTATCTGCAAAACAATTTAACATACACACAAAGTCAGCTACGCCGAGTAAGTTCTAATAGTTTGATTTAAACAAAGGTCATCTCGTTTTATTTAATATTTATTTCCACTCAGGACTATCCGGTCCTTAATAAAATAGTTGTATAATTTATAATCATATAGATAACCCTCGTTATCTTATGGTACCCCAAGAAGTTCACCTCCCAAGACTCATCCCACAATCATAACTCCTTGAGTCTCACCGACATAAAACGGACTTACACGTTAATAATTTATAACCTACTACACATATTAACTCAAAATCCAATTACACAGTAATTTCTAGGCCTTTGTCTTCTCAACCTTGACCCAGGCTTACACGAATTAATTGACACAACAAGTGCATACACTACATCACAATTCCGACAAAACGGTCCGTCTAACTCTATTCGTCTCATTTACTACCACCTACACATAATAATAATATCTCATGCACAAATAACACACTTTAACACTTGCATGCAATTTAACACACACACACACACACATATATAGTTGCATACCATTCATACCTCATCATCGCAGTCTCATCAGGGCATTAATCACACCCCGAGCTCATCATTAAACTGTTAAATAAAGGTCACCGTTGGTGACTTCCCGAAGGACTTCGTCCCTCACAATCACGCCTGTCGTGTCATAATGACAACGGTACAAACATAGTACCCTCCGTGTCACGAGACATCGACACAAAACACATAACACAAATATAAACACATTGTATCAATCTACGTTTATATGAATCGCAAACTATACCTGACCCTCACATATAACCTTAGAACAATATATCTCACATGCATTTATAAGCAATTAGCTTAAAACCCGACTCTCCCCGACCATCCCTTAACAGATCACACGTTGTTGACTCGTACCCCTAGCTCACATATTCCTATGGACACACCATAGACCCTCTAATTCTATAATAAACATTTTATAGCAAAACCCATCGGGTTATGACCCGAAACCCTTAACATGATTAAATATTCCTATGGACACATCATTCTCTAATCGTTTCCTTCCTCACCATATAGCGGGTTATGACCCGCAAACTATACGCTACTCACCCAACTTTCTTATTTTTTTCATTTTCAGTACCTAAACTTTGGTCTATTTGCATTTTAACCCATGTACTTTATATTTTATTGAAAAATTGGGGTGTTACAGAACTCTTCTTTGTAGGGCTTTGATTTTGACTATAGCGCAGATAACAAAATAACTGATTTTTTGATACTTGTACTATCAATGACGACAACCAAGAGGAATAACCCTCGAAAAGACAGAAATACCCATGTGTTAACGCTTGAATCTAATGAAATCTAGGGTCTTAAACTAAAAAAAGGACCACATCTGTAAGTTTTAAAGATCGAGATCAAATCCAAGAAAAAAAGGGACCATATTTACAAATATTAAAAATCAAGATCAAATTCAAGATTTTAGTAAAACCACATGGACCAAACGTGAAATTTACTCAAAAAGTTAGGTCACATTTCTTTGCCGTATCCGAAAACAAAAAACAAAATAGAAAGTTTCGTTGAGTAAACCCGCTGTCGCCATTGCCACCATCGCCGCTCCCTATGTCGGGAAACTGTCACCACCATCTACAGTCGCCATGATAGATCACTCTAACGAACCCTAGATATCCTAACATACCCAATTCACCTTTGCAAATTCGCTCTCGCATGGAACCTTAACTCAATCCGGAGACGAATCATCAGTTTTTTTTATCGAAGGAAATCACAGCTGGTATGTGATCTGATCTCTGAATTATTCTAATTGAATTGTTGAACAGATGATTATCTTTCATTGTTTTGAAGTTGAAAATAAGAAATTGGGTAATTTGGATTAGGTCATACACTATGTCTGGTGGTTCAATTATTGAATTTACCAATTGAACTTTGGAACATCTAAATTTGTTAAGAGAATTGTTTATTCTAATGCTTGGGGTCCTTGTATTGGAAACAGTTATATTGATGGTTTCTCACATGCTATGATGATTTATCTTATGCTATCTCAATGGGGAGTATTTTCTATGTCAGTTTCACATTCGGCATGTTTTAAAAAAAACCATTTGTCAAAACCATTCAGACCCTTTGCTGATATTATGTTAAAGATTGTTTTAAAAAAAACCATTTGTCAAAACCTTTCAGACCCTTTGCTGATATTATGTTAAAGATTGTTTTCTTGAAGAAGTGTTTCCAAAATCCAGAAATAAGCCTCCGGGTGTGCGTAGCTCGGTTGGTTAAGTGTGGAGTGCTTTGCACCCTTAAAAAAGGTAGGTATGGTCTATTGTGGACCAACGAATTTTTTTCATTGGGGTCGGATATATGTTGTCTATAGGTAAGTATTAAATTTTTTCGGTTTGGTTCAGGTCGGGTCACATAATAAAAAGATAAAACCAAATTAAATTTCAAAAACATAATAAAAGTTCGTCAATCGTTATTAGAAATGCATTAGTAAATACAATACAGTTGCTCTCTACGGGTTTTACTTTTTGAAACCTAGCCATTACATTATATAGAGAAACATTTTGAAGCAACTCTTTTTCAACAAAACAAATACAGAATATTCAACCAACAATCTAGCAAATAACCAATGGTCTAAATTCTAACGTTAAAAAAGTTAAGCAAATAATCAAACAATAAAGTAAAATTTAAAGAAAAAGTTTAAAAATAAATACTTAAACTGAGGATTTGGGGTTGTTTAGAATGGGATTTGAGAGAGGGGGGCTCCGGTAGCGATAAGGGTTCCGGTATGGGCGTCAGTGGTCTCTTCGATCGGTTCCGATAGCAACAACATTTTAGAGGCCTAGAGGGTGAGAGCCGAGAGGCGCCTGTTTGATCTTGAGGGTGTGACACACATTGAGTTGGGCTTTTTTTGAAGAATGAAGCGTCTATTCGTTTTGGATGTCATTGATTTTTTTGAATAGCCGCTAAATGGAAATAGATTAATAGAATAGGTTTTGTTTAATGAATTATGGTTAGGCTAAAATCTAAATTCTAATGAAGTAATGGGTTATGGGCTTATAATTTTATAATAGTTATTGGGTGTTTGGATAGTTAAGTGAAGTAATGGTTTGACTAGTTTAAATAGTTATTTGATATATAAATTTTTTTCATAATATGTTTAATTAGCTTACAATAGGTTGATATTTTTAAATTTTTAAATTATTTTTTCTTGAGGGTTGGTGACAAATTTTCATGGGGGTTGGTGTCAAAATATCTTGGGGGGTCGGTCGGAATTAGATTGTGCATGCACTAATAATGTTTTTTTCATGGGGTGCGGCCGACCCCCATCGGCTAATGCTAGGTCCGCCAATGGGTTTGGTGTTTGATCCTTGTGGTTGACACCCTCCATCGCCTTGTTGCTGAGTCAGTCCGATTTTCCGCTCACGTGTTGGGCATGGGCGATCTTGCGTGTTCCGGTTGGTGTGTCTGGTATCACACGTTTTGCACCCTTAAAAATCCAGAAATAAATGTGGGGCGCTATGCTTATGCTCATACCCATTAGTAAAGTGGTGTAGATAAGAAAAAATTACGTGTTTATAATTAGAGATGGTCATACGACGGTTGTAATTTGTAATGTTCCCATCATTTTTGGGCGATGTTATTGTTGTCATCACTACTAGTTTATATTTCCGTCTTATGCCATCTGCTTATTTTCCTTAACAAATTTCTTATGATATTGTGTATTTTGGGGCTCCGTTATTTTCACTCTCAAAATTTCTAGTTACTTGTGTTACACACATGAGTACATGCCGTTAGGCCCAAAACTATTAACCTTGATGCATGGGCTAATATTTGTATCTTTGTATGGGTATTCCATGTTGGGTTCTGTGGTGGCTTTGGTCACAATCCACAAGGGAGCTGGCCCTAGTAGGGTTAAATGGAAAGTTGCCATATTTACGTTTTCTTAATCCTCAAGTTACTACCCTTATCTAGTGATTATATATAGATGGGTAGGGCTTTTGTAATTCATTGTAGTTGAGCACAAAGTAATAATAATACTACTAGTTGCAACCCGTGGACGTAGGACACGCTGACCGAACCACGTTAAATCCTCGTGTTCTTTCAATCTCGTTTATTGTGTGTGTGCATGTGATCTGACCCAACATTCCAAGTCACCATAGGGAGAGAAATGTTATTATCTCATTCTTAATAGATATTTTATTAATGCTTGCATCACCTTTTTAGTCTAGGACTCTAGGTGTGCCTTTCCTTCGTCATAGTGCTTTTTTGTCTAAACTACTGTTGAACTAGGGATTTTTATGCATTTCTACTCTTTTACCTTCGACTTCCAATAAACTTTGTTTTGATGCTATGTCTAGATGCTTTCTCGTATGTTTCTGTTTTTTACCTTCGGCTTCCAATAAATTTGTCTTGATGCCATGTCTAGATGCTTTTTCGTATGTTCCCTGTTTTTTTACCTTCGGAGTCCAATAAACTTTGTTTTGATGCTATGTCTGGATGCTTTCTCGTATGTTCCTATTTTTTGTCTTTCAAAAAAGGTTTTTATGATCTAGGGGTCTATCTAGGATCATCCTCTTTATCATATGGGATAGGGGTAAGGTTTTCCCTCAGCTAACCCTCCCTAGATCTCACTGTTGAAGGGGATTTTGCTGGGAATGTTTGTTTGTTATCATCATTTTATAGTAGGGACATTTACCGTCTTAGTGACCCGAGTGAGTCTATTGGTCCTTTTTTTTAGTACCTCGAGAGTCGATGGTCCTCAAAAAATTCCACTTCAGGTATACTCCAACACATTGCCCTCCATCTAATAAGTGATTCCGGGTACATTAAGGAATTCTAGTTGCGCTAACTTCAGTAGTGTTAAGATATATCAATATTATCGTTTAATAGGTTATCTTCTTTTCTCAAGTATTCTATTGTTTAAAAAAAGTTAATAGTTTGAATATCGTATTGTATGCAGTTAACAAGGTTCAAAACATTTTTGTGATAATTGGCCCGATGGAGATCGACCCTCCACATGAAAGTGATGGAAGTACCACCGGATCAAAGGAAAGTCAGATTAATCTTGTGTCTGATAAACATTCGGGTGTTGGTTTGCCATATGCTCCAGAGGATTTCCCCAAACATGGTGATAAGTGGGGATGGAAGGTGGGAAAAAGAGTTACCTTTTCAGGACACTTTGTAGACCGATATCTTTATCTTCCCGATCGTCTTTATAATGAATATAAGTCAGTGGGTTCCACTAACATCACAAGCGGCAGGGGTTTCGCCAGTAAGGCTGCAGTTAAGCGATTTTTGTTGGAAGCATTTCCTGAGATGGATATTAAGGCCTTCTTTGCCTCCTTCACTTGGAAGATTCCAGCTAGCAAAGTTAAAGGTAACCTTGGTTACTCATTTTCTATAAAATGATGATATTATTTTATAGTAATGTTTGTTGAGTCTTTTGGTGTTTTTTAAAAAGGCAGTGATATATTGATGGTTTACATGTGATAATTAGGCTCCAAAGCTATTGATTTAAAGCTTCTGAATGTTATATGATGATGGTTAATGGAACAGTAATAATGATTGGTTTGGTTTTAGTGTTAAACACAAAATATAAATAGATCATAACTATGAAGATTGAGTTCATGTACACATATATAGGGATTATGATTTAAATGTGAACTACATATTTGTAAAGGATTTGGAGTTGTTTGTTGATAATTAAGTTAACATTTTTTTGTAGCTTGCATACTTTTCTTTATTTTGTTTTATTTTGTTTTTGGTTAAAGATTGACTGATTGAGTATATATGGCTAAATAGGTTGGTAGGACGGGTTAAAACATATTGTATTGACCCAAAACACTTTTTGTTTTAAGTTCTCTTAGTTTTTTTTATACAATTAGTTTGACAAATATGATTAAAAAACTATAATTATTATAATAATATAATGTAATTTCTTGAATAAAATGATTTAGGAGGCCTAAAGCATTAATAACACATCTTGAGCGACTTTTGAAGTTGATTCAATTCATTTCAATTCATTTGACCGTTCCTTGCTAAGCTACTTTTTTTTTATAGTCAAATGTACTAAATAATAAGCAAATTTCGTACTTTTTAGTGTAAGTCAAATTCAAAGAATAAATAATCACTAAATAGTAAAAAGGGCGTACACGGTGCTTGACTTAGCTCCCGCATTTGTGTAGGGTCCGGGGAGGGGCCGAATTCATATTGTTCCATTTAGGTCACTCAATTTTGAAAATATTTAACATTTACATTTTTTTTCACAAGATTGGAGCACCTAATGGAAGTTAGGTGACTTTAGAGAAACAAAAGAACTAAGTGACTTTAGTGGAACACTTGGTTACTACCCTTTTTTATGTCACATGTTTGACCCGTCAGAGATATACCTGACCCGAACTAACCCTTTTTTTTAGTAAATGGGTCTAAGTTGTCATCTCTAAGATTGAGCAACTTTCTCAAAACTAATTGACGCTCAGCATGGATTTGAATAGATTCTGTAATACAAAATTATGAATATATTTATGTTCTCATTCATCAAATTCCCGGACCAAAATCATGCAGGTAACACAGATATTGTCTTGGCTTGCACTCCAAAGTTTGATCCGGCTGGCTGCAAGGCGGGAAATATAAATTGCTCCAGTTTACTTGAAACAAACGATCCTGATCATTTAAACATAATGGCCTGTGATATTTGCTGCATTGAACCGCGTTTCTGTCATGACTGTTGTTGTATACTTTGCTCTAAAACAGTCGACTCAGCAAATGGTAGTGATCAAACTTTCATTAAATGTGAAGCCGTGGTCAAAGATGGGTTCATCTGTGGACACATTTGCCACATAGAATGTGGTATTCGGTCTTACATGGCTGGGACGGTTGGTGGAACCATTGGTCTGGATGCAGAGTATTACTGCAGGCGGTGTGATGCAACTGCTGATTTGATTCCACATGTCAAGAATCTTCTTAGGAGCTGTGAGTCGGTTAGTTATGGTGATAAATTGCAGAAAGTACTTAATCTTTGTGTTATTATATTGCGAGGATCCACCAAAACAAGTGCAAAGAGTTTGTTACATCGTGTTCAATCTGCTGTAGCAAAGGTATACTGCTACTTAGAGATGAGAAAATGGATAAATTGGGCATGTTGGGTAAGGCGGCCAAAATGATAATATTTAGATGGGCCTGAGTTTTGAGTTCAAAACTTTTAGGAATAGTTAATGTCTTAGATATAGGGGGTGTAAACAAGCCGATCTCAGCCCAAGCTCGCCTAAGCTTTGTAGGTATCAATTTGAGTCGGTACACAACGGAAAAACGAAACACTCACGCACAAACGAAAGCAAATAATAAACGACACAAGAAATAATGTGGTTCGGCCATAGTGACCTACGTCCACGGTTGCAACTAGGGTTCTCTCCTTTTCTATTTCTACATAACAAGGTTTAAATAGAAAAACATTAGGGTTAATAACTTAGTCAACAAGAAACAAAGACAGCCTTTAGGGCCGGCTCCCTGAGTCAGCCTAGTTCAGAGGCCCAATTCGTGAGGCCTACGAACCCAGAAGCCTTCACAACCCAACAATCTCCCACTTGAAGGCTTTGCACAATCCAACAAGTACCATCCAAGCAAAACAAACCAAAATTAGTAACTCAGTAATCTTCATCAACAAGGCTTCCAAGCCTCTATTCCCAAGAATAAGCTAAGACTTCAACGATTAGATCCAGTCATATCCCCTAGTTGCAACAACCCCTCTCATCACGTACTTGAAGGTCTAGTTGAACCTCCCTCGAGCTCCAACTCAACAGTCATAATAGGCCCGTCTTTTGTCTCAACCGGTTTGCACACTCCACTAGTTCCAGTGATACACCAAGGACCGTTAACACTCTCCAAATTCAGCAGACACCCAGGAGAGAAATTTTCATTCGGAATTTTGGTCTTCAAAACCCAACGGGACTTTTGGAACTGTACCCCGAACACGTTCCGTGCTCCCACTGTTCCTAAACCCCCGACCGGTTTCAATCTCTGAGCACATTCAGCTGACATTCCTGTGACTCCAGGTTTCACGTTTGCAAAGTGAACCCTATGTTAGGTATCACACGAACACAACACACGCAAACACACGCTAAAGCAAATAAACGACACGAGAGATTTATAGTGGTTTGGCCGGTATGACCTACGTCCACTTACTGGCAACTAGGGTGTTTATTATATTTAGCTGCTCAAAGAATTACAAGACTATTACATCATATAATAGCTTAACTAATAAGTCAAGCCCAGATGGGGCCAGCCCCGACAGATAGACTTTAGGGCGGGCTGACCCTAAAAGCTTTCATACTCAACAATCTCCCACTTGGAGGCTTTGGTAAACTTCAAACCGTCTCTGTCTTCACTGTAGTCTTGTAACTTCTCTACCTCTAGCCTTTGGATCCAATTTATCCCAGTCACTCAATAAACGGTAAGTGGAACAACCAAATACCTTCAGATGCTTGAGACTAACCTCCATTCCTTTCCACACTTCCTCTGGTATTTTGAAACCCAAAGGAACAGACGGTCCACGATTAATCAGATAAGCTGCAGTGTTAACTGCATAAGCCCTGATGATTTTGGGGAGCCCTGCGTTTAACCTCACGCTCCTCGCCCTTTTATTAAGTGTTATGTTCATCCGTTCTGCAACTCCATTTTGCTGAGGAGTTCTTGGGACTGTCTTGATCATCTTGATTCCCTGTCAGTGAATTCTTTGCTGATGTATTCGCCACCATTGTCCGACTTCAGGCATTTGACCTTCAAATCAGTTTCATTTTCAACAACAATTTTCCATTTCTTAAAGGTATTAAAGACTTCAAATTTATTTTTTAGTAACTAAACCCATACCTTTTGCGTAGCGTCGTTAATGAAGTCACATAGTAGGAAGACCTTCCTACCGATTGGACAGAAGTATGTCCATAAACGTCCGAATGAATAAGTTCCAGTTTCTGAGCTTTCGGGACTCGACTTGTCTTCAAGAATGTGGCTTTCTTCTGTTTACCGAGAACACATGGTTCACAGAATCCGGTTTCTACTTTCTTTAAGTCTGGAAACTTCCCTTTATCGGCCAACATTTTCCACCCTTTATCACTCATATGTCTGAGTCGCTGGTGCTACAAGTTAGACGTACTCGATCCCGAAGTCATAGCATTATCACCGTCGGCGGGTACCTCCACCATGTACAGTGTCCCCCCTTCTTTCCACGTGCAATCACGAGATTGCCCTTGATAACCTTCCATTGACCACCCCTGAAGAAAACCCCATGACCTTGGTCATCCAGCTGACCAACTGAAATTAATTTCCTCTTCAAGTTGGGAATTACTCTGACATCTTTCAATGTCCAAGTGGTTCCGAGTGTGGTTTTTAGTTCAACGTCACCTATCTCTGGAATGTCAAGTGTCTTATCATTAGCCAAACGAACTTTACCAAAGCAACTGGTTCGTATATTCTTCACTAGCTCTGGGCGAGGGACGACGTGAAAAGAAGCTCATGAATCCATGATCCAGGACTCGATAGTATTTTGAACGCAACAGATGAAAGCATCAACTTCTACTTCTTCATCGACTGTAACGTTGTTCACCTCTTTATTGTTTTTAGCATCTGCTGGTTTAGGACATTGGCTCCAAAAATGACCCTTTTCTTTGCAATTCCAAAATTCAATGTCATCCCTTGGTTTTGACTGGCCTCTCTTTCTAGACTTGACATGCCTCTGTTCCTCCCCCTCTCATTGTTTCTTTCCCTTGATTCAGTGCTTAACAAGGAGTTTGAAGATTCTCCTGCTCCAATGCTTTTCTTTCTTGAATCTTCATTCAGAATCAAGTCTCGAACTTTGCAAAAAAATAACGCGTCAGAATTAACTTAACTAGTGACTGCAGTAATACTTCCTGACCAGCTGTCAGGTAATGAAGATAAGAGTAAGCAGGCTTGCAATTTATCCTCAATTTTGAATTTATCTGATGCTAAACGTCTCAGATGAGAGTTAAAGAGGTTGATGTGATTGCTGACAGAACCTCCTTCTTTCATACGTGTATTGACCAACTCCTGAATCAAAAATACTTTCTTCGTTGCTGAAGGCTTCTCGTACATGTTGGCCAACGCCTCCATAATTCCACGTGATGTGGTTTCTTCTAGGATGTTGTGTGCAATGTTCATAGATAAGGCAAGCCAAATCGTTGACTTGGCCTTCTTGTTTAGAGCTAACCATGCTGGTGTTATCTCAGCAGGAGGTGCTTCAAGCACCGAATCCAGATCCTTTTGTATTAGCAAATCCGTGATTTTCATTCTCCACCATCCAAAATTCTGACTATCGAACTTCTCAATTTTCTGCTTTCCGTCCTCTGCCATTTAAAACAAATTGCAAGGTTGTAACGAGTCGAATCAGGGTCAGGGTCCGACAAGAGTGAACAAACACAGTAGTGGCTGGAGCCTGAACTTGTTGACTGTTCTATTGAACACTGTCTTCTACTATCAAAACCCCAAGAAACTGGTGACAACCGAGTACGTATATTTAAAAAAGTAACAACTGTATATGCGGAAGCGAAAACAGGAACATAAAAGAATACTTATCTGTTATGACATCAGTGGGCGGTGATGGACAGCAGTAGTGGCCTGAACAGGCGGCTGGAGGGCAGCAAACGGCTAAACCCAAGCACGTGAAGATGGTTGGTGTTGGTGGCTTTTCCGGTGACTGAGACAGCTGAGGTTGCAATTCCGACAACAAAACACGGCTGGAATATTAAATTCCGGTGACTGAAGGCTGTTTACGGCAATCTGGACTGAACCTGAAACCTTAATTTGGCAAAATCGGTAGGATCTGACATGACAAAACGTGATTCCAAAGGCGGCGCGGCGGAACCCTAGCTCCGACTGCGGCGGCGGCGACGGAAGTCTGATCGGACAGGGATGGTGACTATCAGAAAATACGGAATCCCAACTGATTCTGACTGTAGCGACGGCAGATTGCTGTTTCAGGGCCGAAACCCTAATTTCGGTGACGGCGGCTGAAACCCTAGTTACCTTGGGCAACATCTGTGAATGTGATACGATCAAGAGCCAAGCTCTGATATCAGTTGTTAGGTATCACATGAACATAACACACGCAAACACACGCTAAAGCAAATAAACGACACGAGAGATTTCTTTTTCTCAGTAGGTACCTCAATCATATACAATGATATCCGTTTCTTTCCCCGAGCAATAACAAGATTTCCACCAATCACCTTTCACTTTTCACCACCAAACTTGACATCCAGTCTCAGTTTATCCAGTTGACCGACAAAAACAAGTTTCCTCTTCAAACCTGGAATTACCCCGACATTCTGTAAGTTCCATGTAGTTCCCAATGGAGTCTTCAGATTAATATCTCTTAAGTCCGTAACTTTAAGAACTTTACCGTTGCCTAACCGTACCTTCCCAAAGTCACCTTCTTTTAGATTCACCATTGTTTCTCCGTTGTCCATGACGAGAAACAATGCTTCTGAATCCATGACCCAAGAGTCCACGGAACTTTCTACACTAAATTAGTGCATCACCATAGCGAACAACCTCTGCATATTTCATTTCCTTTTTAGTCTTTGGACACCGACTCTTAAGATGTCCAAGTTCTTTATAGCCCCAACACGTGACATTCTTTTGAGTTCTAGATGAACTCCTATCCCTGCTCCCATCATCCCTGTTATTCCCTTTTCCTCTGCCCACACTTAACAACTCAGAAGAGGATGATCCACCTTGATTTCTGTGTCTGATATCTTCACCATGAATCAAATCCCTCATCCCTTCAAATGTAAAACCACTGCCCCCACAAAATTAGTAACTGCCCAAGGCTAGCTATCCAACAACGAAGATAACAACACAGAGCCCAAGTCTCATCATCAAATTTAATTCCCACAATACTTAATCCGGACATAATCGAATTTAGATTGTTAATATGATCCTTGACAGTGCTCTCTTCTTTTATCATAGTCATGAACAACTCTTTCAACAAGAACACCTTGTTGGTCGCTGACGGTTTCTCATACATGTTTGACAGAGCTGACATCATGCCATGAGCCGTGGTTTCCTTCATGATGTTGAATGCAACGCTCCTCGTCAAAGACAATGTAATAGCGCCCTTAGCTTTCTTGTCCTTTGAATCCCAAACAACTTGATCCATCTTATCCGGTTTATCCTCTAATACTACATCTAAGTACCTTTGACATAACAGTGCAACTATTTGCATCCCAGACAACGAGAGACGGACATAATCGAGAAACAGTGAACAAACACAACAATGGCTCGGGCTTAAATAACTTGACGGTTGATATACTGAACATTGTCAAGGACTCTACCTCGACCCCACTGTTCTCGTTCACAAAACACACGGTGAACTGGTTTCGTATCCCGGTAACCCTGTCAAAAGTTATCTCGGACAATCCCAAACACCATAAGCAATCCAAACAAATGAATAAAGATCAAAACAGCCAAAAAAACTCGCAAAACCAATAACCAGAAACTAAAAACAGGAAACGAAACAACCTGATTTCCTTTTTCTGGTCGGTGGATGGTGACTCACTGCAGCAACAGGAGAGCAGCGGCGCTACCTCCTCTTTTCTTGGTTTGTTCGAACATTGTAGGAAAAACCCCTTGCTTCAATCTTCTTTCTGATGAACACAACAGTCAGCAGGCTCGAACACAAGCTGCAATCTTCGGGTCGCCAACGACTCCAAGGGTTTCACAAAGCCTAATCGCGAAAAAACATACGAAAAAACCTCATATGATTCTCTTCAATGCGACCGTGTGTAACGAAAAACTGACCTTCGAACCCCCGTGAACAGAGGGAAGGATCGAAGTATCGAGCATAACTCACGAGCCTAAGCTCTGATACCACTTGTTAGTGTTAGTCAATGATTTATAATCCTTATTAGTTGATGGTAGCTAAGTGTAATTTCCTTTTCTATCTACAGGATTTTTTGTAATCTCTTTATCATTCAATAAACATTACAACCCTTCATTGGTTCCATTTGGTATCAGAGCCAAGGAACCCCAAAAGGCTCGAAACTCCTGCCCTTTCCTTTCTTCCTATAAAAAAAAAACTGGCTGCTCTTCCCTGTCAACCTGCCATCATCGATCATGGCTATGATTACAGCCTTCACTTCTGTGGAGAAAACTGCACACAACTCTCACAAATTTGCTTTCACCCTCTCACCCACCAACTATGGGTTTTGGAAAGCAATGATCCAACCTTTCCTAGTCACTAACAACTTTTCGGTTACATCGATGGCACGATTTGTTGCCCACTGCCAAAAACAGCAACAACCACAGAAACCTCTTCCATGGATAACCCAAGTTATCTTCATTGGATATCCAATGATGCCCATGTTAGAATGATCCTTATTTCCACCATTCATCTCGTGAATACACCTTAAAAGCTAAACTCCTAAGGATTGAAATGTCAGGTGATGAGACCCCCATTGCCTACCTTACCTGTGCTCAAGAGTATGCCAATGATCTAGCCAATATTGGTGAACCTATCAAGGTCAAGGACCTTGTTATGCTTGCCATCTCTGGCATACGCGAAGAGTATAATGGCCTGAAGGCAAATCTGCTGGCCTGTTCACCACTAGTGACTTTCAATGAATTACATGGACTTCTTGGTGACCATGACTTTATGATCAACCGGACAATTCGTTCACCATCCTAGGCCTTCACCGCCTCTACCGGTGCCTCCCTCCTGCGTCCCAATGTGTTACAGCAGCCCCAACTTTCTACTCTCCAGAAGCTTGCCTCGCAACTAGGGTACCAACTTAACCCTGTTGTTTCTCCAAACCCTCAACCACAAGCCTTCTATGCTCACCGACCATCCAACAATAATAGAAGGTTATAGGCGTGGCGGCTCACGTGGTAATCAGTCCCGAGGCTTCCCCAATTCTGCAGTTAATCGCAATCAGCCCAGTAGCAATGGACAGCCTCGACAGTTTGCTTGGGCCTCCACTCAAAACACAGTATTTGGTCATTGTAATAGGTGCGGAATTGGTCACCTTCCGTCCCAATGTCCAACTCAGTCAGGATCTAGCCGATCTCCACTTCAGGCCAACTTTGCCAACTTCTCAGAAATTGGGTCCCAAACCGGACCCACCTGGTTCCTGACACAGGGTCAAATAGTCATGTTACACCAGACCTAACAAGCCTAGATAACTCTGAAGCATATCACGGTAATGAATCTCTTCATGTTGGTGACGGTAATCCTTTCCCTATCTTTCACATTGGTTCTTCAAAGATCTATTCACCATCTAAAATATTCAATCTGACTAATATCCTTCATGTACCGGAAATTAAGAAGAAAATTTTATCCGTTCAACAATTTTGCAGTGATAATAATGTCTACTTTGAATTTCGCTCCTCTTTTTTTGTTGTGAAGGACGAATCTACACACACTACCCTGCTAACGGGCCCAAGTGATCGTGGTCTTTACTCGCTTTGTATTCCTCAACTAAAGTCTATCAAAAAGCTTGCATTTTCAGCCACTAAAGCTCCCTCTGCTACATGGCATCACCGGCTTGGTCATCCTCATGCATGTGTTTTTACTTCTATTGTCTCTCGTTGTTCTTTACCTGTTTCATCAAAGTTGTCACCTTCTTTATGTACTTCATGTCAAATGGGAAAATCCTCCAAGTTATCTTTAAATAAATCAAATTTTCGTAGTCATAATATTTTGGATTTGGTTTATTGTGACGTTTGGGGGCCGGGCCCGCTCCAACTTTATCATATAACGGTCATCGCTTTTTTATGTTGTGTTGACCACCATTCCCGTTACATGTGGTTCTATCCATTAACCCACAAATCGGACGTTTACAACACCTTTAAATCATTTGTTACAATGGTCGAACGCCAATTTAATACCAAGTTAAAAACAGTGCAAACTGATTGGGGAGGGGAGTTTCGTAATCTAGCCCCCTTTTTCTCCTCACTTGGCATCATTCATCGTCGATCTTGTCCACACACAAGTGAACAAAACGGGATTGTCGAACGACGACACCGTCATGTCGTAGAAACCGGCCTTACCCTACTTGCTCACTCTCACACTCCACAACGCTTTTGGCACTTTGCCTTTGAAACAACAGTTTATCTCATCAACCGCATGCCATCTCGTCTCTCCTCCAACAAATCCCCTTTTGAATATATTTCCAACCGATCTCCCGATTACTCGTTTCTTCGTGTTTTCGGTTGCCAATGTTTTCCCTACCTACGTCCTTATCATCCACACAAGATGGATTTTCGCTCCACTCCTTGTGTGTTCTTAGGCTACAGCCCTATTCACCACGGGTACCGCTGTCTTGATTTAGAAACAGACCGCATCTACATTGCCCGTCATGACAGGTTTAATGAACAAACTTTTCCCTTTCAACCTGCCCCCCCACCAGATCATCCTCCCCCCATTGATCCATATTTTTCTGTTTCCTCCTTTCCAAACAGCTTTTTACCTGCTCATACTCCCCAAATAGCCCCTGTCCTACACCTACTTCTCCTCACCAAACAGCCCCTGTCCCTGCTCCTAACCCAAACAGCCCCTGTCCTACACCTACCTCTACTCACCAAACGGCCCCTGTTCCTACATCTCTCACACCATCTGTCTCTCCTACTACCACCATTACTGCCTCCATACCGACACCACCCCCACCTCCTAGATATCAGCCTCCTTCACTTCGTCAAAACCCAAAACCCCCTACACGTTACAATCCCTCAGCCTACCACACTTACACTGAACCTACCACTCCTCCTGAGCCCACCTCTTTTACCGTCGCCAACAAATCCCCGGAATGGCGTCAAGCCATGACTGATGAGTATGAGGCTCTCGTTAGGAATATTACATGGTCACTTGTCCCCTATGTTGAGAATACTAATGTCATTAATTGCAGGTGGGGTTACCGGCTTAAAAGAGATCAAAATGGCAAAGTGACCCTCTATAAAAGCCCGATTAGGCTTTGGTCAACAGCCAGGGGTTGACTTTCGCGAGACGTTTGGCCCGGTTATTAAAGCTACCACAATTCGGGTTGTACTTTCTCTTGTAGTGAGAAATAAATGGTCTCTTCGACAACTAGATGTCCATAACGCTTTTCTTCACGGTGATCTAAAGGAAACCGTCTACCTCTATCAACCACCGGGTTTTGTAGACAAAGAACGGCTTGATCATGTTTGCCTCCTACACAAATCCTTATATGGGCTTAAACAGGCCCCGAGAGCCTGTTTCATAGGCTGACTTCAGTCCTTCACCAGCTTGGTTTCTCCGGGTCCAACACCGATCCGTCCTTGTTTATCTTATAGTCCCAGGGTACCCTCGTTTATGTCGATGACATAATTATCACAGGAAATAATGATGTCGCCATCAATACCGTTATCCAGCAGCTGGGTACCACCTTTGCTATCAAGGATCTTGGCAATTTACACTACTTCTTGGGTATTGAGATTGTTCCTCATGGCCACAACATAATTTTGTCTCAACATTTTGGAGCTTCTCCAAAACAGTGGCATTTCTTAATGCTCTCCTGTTTCGTCCCCTATGAGCAGCTCGCAGCCCCTAACCTTGGGTGACAGCCCACTCTTTGCTGACCCAACCAAATACCGTCAAGTCGTTGGAGCCCTACAATACGTCACCCTCTCTCGACCGGACATCGCCTTTGCTGTGAATAAGGTTCGTCAATTCATGAACGCTCCATCTAAACTCCATTGGTCAGCAGTTAAACGAATACTACGTTATTTAAAAGGCACCTCAGATCTTGGTCTTTTTCTACGCCATGATTCAGGCTCAACCCTACATGCCTTCACTGATGCCCATTGGCAAACCTCTTTAAAAGCCTATTCGGATGCGGACACCGTCGATCCACGGGGGGATACACCATCTACTTGGGATCCAATCTAATTTCATGGAATGCACAAAAACAACGCACCGTCTCCCGGTCTTCAACCGAATCCGAATACAAAGCCCTTGTCGATACCGTTGCCAAGTTAACTTGGTTGGAAGCTGATAGAGCCCAAAAGTCGGTTGTTTGATTATAAGAAAAACAAAGGAAATACAAAGGATAGTAGACCCTCTTCGAGATGGGTTAGTCTCCTAATACAAACCAAATACCAATTCAAATACTAGACTGACTGAAAAGTAAAACATAGACCCCCTATTTCTAGACTTCCTAAAGCAGTTAATAAAAAAGTGGAAGTAACTCCCCCACTAAGTGAAAACTGGCGCAAAAAAGGAAAGTGGGGCAGAACTACCCAACCCAGTTACCCAGGTCTGACCCAGGTTTGACCCACACTTCATCCCGGGTCTCTATCAATACTTCCCTCCCGAACAAACGACTTGTCCTCAAGTCGGGTATGGGAAATTTGAACTGCTGATCCTGTGGGGTGCTCCTCAAGGGGCTCAATGGTGAGATTGCGAAAAGCAGTTGACTGCTTAAGGTCCGGTGACAGCCCTTGGAGTTTGTAATCTCTACCGTTAAGGGTGAACTGTAGAGACATCTCCTTCCGGTTAGCCTGAACAATGTTGAGTGTTGCCAGCCATTTGATGCTGAGTACCACGTCAGCTCCACCTAACGTGAACGGGAAAAAGTCTTGAGACACCTGGAGGTCAGAAATGTGCAGTGAAATATCCTTACAAACTTGACTGCTGCGAATAATATCCCCATTTCCTATTACAAACTTGACTGCAGCGAATAATATCACCATTTCCTATTTGGACCCCAAAAGGAGGGATAAATTGGGCAACAAGTTTTAGCTCACGAACCAGCTTATCCGAAATAAAATTGTGAGTTGATCCGCTGTCCACCAATATTAGAACTTCTGCAGTGCCTATTAAGCCCTGAAGTTTCATAGTTGTCGGGTTGGGTTGGCCAAAAAGGGCATGAAGGCTGATTTCAGCCAAGTTTTCTGGGTTCTGCTGCTCGGTAACGGTTGCAACCTGGTGGTTCATCTCTTCATCAGTGATCTCCAGTAGCTTAAAGGTACCTGCTTTACACCTGTGACCTGGTCCATACTTCTCGCCACACCTAAAACATTCTCCCTTTAAATAACGCGCTTGTTTCTCAGTTTCTGAAATGCGAAAGGGGGCTGCTGTTGATGAACTAGCGGCTGCTGTGCTGGATGGAGACAGTGCAGGGTTAGCCGGTTTAGGGTCTTCTTCTCAATTCTTTTTTGGTTGATTTTAGATTCAAACTCCAATGCCAAACTGACAGCCTTATACACAGATCTAGGTTTGTGAATGCGAACATCAGCCTTTAATTCCTCTTTCAGCCCATTAAGAAATACCCCAAGTAGGCAGTGATCGGGCCAGTTCGAGACTCGGGCTGACCGACGTGCAAATTCCTGCCTAAACTCTTGAACAGAACCAGATTGCTTCAAACTGCACAAATACTCGTCTGGGTTTTGAAACTCAGGTGGCCCAAAATGCTTTTGCAGAACCCTGTCAGTTTTTTTTTTTTTTTTTTTTTTTTTTTTCCCAGTAAGCAATTTCTTGCTCCCCCGAAACCCGGGAATAGAGATCAAGAGCATCTCCCTCCAAGTTCATCGCTGCAATATCCACCTTCTCTTCATCACGTGTGTGATAGAACTTGAAGTATTTCTCGGCCTTTAAAATCCAACCCCTTAAGTCACCATCGCTGAATGTAGGGAATTCCAGCTTGTTGTACGGCCTGAAATTCTGTCGTCCCCTCCAGAGACCTTCCCCATTATCATAACGGTTTCCCTGTTGGCGGTTGCCTTCTTTCAGGGCTGCAAGATCTTCTTTCATGGCCTCAAACATCTCCATTTTTTCTGCTATAGCAGCCAATTGAGGGGCTACAGTATCAGAACTTGAACCGCTGCCATCACTACTCTCGGTTTGCACCATTTTTTTTGAGAGATTTCCCGGCAATGGAACCAATGATAGAGCCCAAAAGGCGGTTGTTTGATTATAAGAAAAACAAAGGAAATACAAAGGATAGTAGACCCTCTTTGAGATGGGTTAGTCTCCTAATACAAACCAAATACCAATTCAAATACTAGACTGACTGAAAAGTAAAACATAGACCCTCTATTTCTAGACTTCCTAAAGCAGTTAATAAAAAGTGGAAGTAACTCCCCCACTAAAAAACTGGCGCAAAAGAGGAAAGTGGGGCAGAACTGCCCAACCCAGTTACCCAGGTCTGACCCAGGTTTGACCCACACTTCATCCCGGGTCTCTATCAGAAGCCCTCTTGCGTGAACTTGTTTTTTCCACCAAGTCATCTCCTACTCTTTGGTGTGACAACCTAGGCGCCACCTATCTGTCCAAGAACCCTACGTTGAAGTTGATTTTCATTTTGTAAGAGAAAAGGTAGCTCAAGGTAAACTGAAGGTTCAATTCATATCCACTGCTGACCAAATTGCCGACGTTTTCACAAAAGCTTTACCATCTCAACGGTTTATGTTCTTAAGGTCCAAGTTGCAGGTCGTTCCCCGCCCTCAACTTGCGGGGGAATGTTAGTCAATGTTTTATAATCCTTATTAGTTGATGGTAGCTAAGTGTAATTTCCTCTTCTATATATAGGACTTATTGTAATCTCTTTATCATTCAATAAACATTACAACCCTTCATTGGTTCCATTGTTAGGTAATCAGAGTCGGTACGCAGCGGACACATGAAACACACGCACAAACGAAATCAAATAATAAACGACACAAGAAATAACGTGGTTCGACCAAAGTGGTTGCAACTAGGGTTTTCTCTTTATTATTAATCAGGAGATGTAAGATTACAATTACATTGCAGGCAGGGTTTAAATAGAAAAACATTAGGGTTAATAAGTTAGTCAACAAGAAACAGAGACAGCCTTTAGGGCCGTCTCCCTGCTCCAAGTCGGCCCAGTTCCGAGGCCCAATTCGTGAGGCCCACGAACCCAGAAGCCTACCCAACAAGCTCAAGCTAGGCTCGGGCTCGACTCGTTTTTTATTTATTAATTATTTTATGTATAAATATCTATAATTATTTATATAAATACATAATTACAGTTTTTATATATAACAGTAATATATAATTATTTAATCATCTCTATCATAATTTATGTTTACTAATAATAATTATGTAAATATATATTTAATATACTAAATAAAAAGGCTCGTTTAGGCATGCTTGCGTAGTGAAGCTCGATATATGTAGCTCAGGCACGCGCTCGTTTATTAAATAAGCCTCAATTTAAGCTCGACCTTGTTTTAGCTCGGCTTGTTTCGTGTTTTTGACCAGTCGATCTCGAGTAGTTCACGAGTGGCTCGGCTTGTTTACAGCCCTACTCACAAAATTTATAGTTTCAGTAATAATAATCCAATCTTTTGATTTAGGGCCTTTATGAATTAAAAATACATCTTGGGCAACTTTCCACCCTTTTCCTTATAACTAACTTTTTTTGGTTTTACCCGTTCAGTATAAAACAAAAACCATTTGTTGAAAATTAGAAAATGTTTCCATCAACTAATTTGATTGTTGTTGTCAGCTCAAGGAAGGAAACACTGATGAAGATATATGGAAACAGGAAGACATATCAGCTGTTACCACAGGTACCTTTTCTGTACTCTCTTTACATATAAATGGCAACCCATGAGCCCATTTGCTTCATGGTTTGCTTCAACAGGTGGTTAAGTTGGGAAACGGGTCACTTTTTGGTAAAGTTAAAACATGCCAAAGAGGGTTGGGTTGACCTGGAACACTTGTATTTCCGTTTCATAAACAAAATTATTTCATTAAATGTGATTCCAAAACAAAGTTATTACAATATTAATCTACGTTATGCTGTAAAGTTAGATTTTTCTATGACTTTCAATTCAATCCGCTTGAGATAAAACAGGACCTGGTTGATGAGTAAACGGGTCAAACACATTTCATGTTTGTTTACTTAAGAAAATATTTTGACTGATGGCATCAGGAGAAGTTTCTCAGTGTGAAACATTGGAAGTTGAGACAGTGACAGCTCCAACCGCGATAACATTTACATATTTTGATTACCGAATAGAATCTACAGAACTTGAGCAGAGGGTCGAGAAGACACTCGCCTCACTTAAAAAGTCTCAGGAAACTGAGTATAGAATTGCTGAGGATGTCCTGACAACTCAAAAAAACTGTCTTCTAGACCTTTATCAAGAGCTGAAAAAAGAAAAAGTGAAACTTGCAAAATGCTCCCCATCAACCGACCCGTCACTAGTCCATACCGTCTTCAAGTTAATGGATCAAATCAAGAATGAATTTGAAAAGATCACTGCAATGCAAGGCGTTGGCAAAGGATTTGGAAAAACTTCTAAATATGTATTGAAAGAGCATTTTGGCGTGCAGGCGGATAACTGAGACCCTATCTAATTTTGTCACCCTGTTGTCAATTCTCGGGCTTTTACATGGTCATGGATGTGAATGATTAAAAAGCTCAGTTCTTACAGCATTGCATTCAAGATGATAGGTTTTATTTTATGGCTATGTCGTTTCTGAAAAAAAAGTGTTTTGTATTTTATAGCAGCTTTCGTGTGTGTAACACAAGTTTTTGTTCCCAAATATGGCTGAAAACATAACCGAGTTTAATTTATTTTTTAAAAGTTAAGTCCATGTTTCAGCCTGATACCAGTCTGCAAAGTACTGAAATATATTTTCAAATTTTATGTTGTTTCAACAACCAAGTTTTACCTTCCTTTTTTTCTTTTCATAAATTGGAACCTGGTTAAATTGTAATTGGTTACAAATATTGGTAGAATGGGTCATGTTTGGGTTGCATAATTCAACCCGTCAACCCGCAACCCGGCAACCCGCTAACTCGACACGATTGACACCCTTAGTTTAAGACGCATACTTTTGTTGCTTCGGCCTTCCTTACGCGTATGCCCAAGTTGTATGGTAGAAAGAGTTCGTCGTCTTAAGTTCATAAATTCATTCGGATAACTGCGAGATAACATTCGGTGATCGGTGTGAAGATCTGAAGACTGGAGCCTTTAACTAGGTTCTACTATTCTTGTTTATCAATGTTAATGACTTTAATGATGATAATGAAAGATGACCACACCATGACTTTAGGGATGTGTTAGGGATGAAATGAGAAATCGTATGTAGCTATTAGAGATGTTAGGGGTTCATCTTCCTTTTCAAAACGTTCAAATGTTCAATCAATGGAGCCTGGACCCCTGACATCAACTCTCTAAGTTGAATCTAAATAATTTTCCCGCTTCTCTCTTTATATACGTATTTATGTTATTTATCTTCAATCATATTGAATTTAGAATAAATTCTTACCAACGTAACTAGGTTTTTGAAGATCAAAGTTCTTCAAATCTAAAAATTTCAAACAGATATGTTCATTTGTTCGGTTATAGAAAGAAATGTATAAGGTGTCTAGAAAAAAACAAGATTATAGAATATAACACATTTTAATCAAAACAAAATGATTAAGTGAATAGAGAAACTTTTTTCTTTAGTTATCAGTTTACATAAATAAAATTAACGATTTGATTGATATTAAAAACTTAAATTAATCTAAGTTGTTAATTTTGTTGCTATTACATATATTACTTTTAATTTGTATAGTAAAATACTTCCAGAACTTTTATGGCACAAGTTATGTAAGTACAAGTTATGTATGCAAGACTCTAAAGACTCTCTTATGTAATAGTTTTATACACAGCATGTTCTTAGAATTAGAAATAGAAAATTTCTTATGTGTTCTTATTTTATTACATTATTATTGGTTTTTAAGAATAAACAAACTAGACAATATTTATTTAGAGTTAATTACACGAAAGGTCCATGTGATATATCAATATTTTAGATTTGCTTTCCATGTATGAAAAACTACATCTTTGTTTTTCATTCTGTCAAAATTTCAAAATGACCAAAATTACTAAAATACCCTTACCATTAAATAAACAAAAACAAAAGTAAACGGTGAGCCCCACATGTTTTTAATTTTTATATAAAAATAAATGACCAACCCCCTCCCCTTATCCATGACCACCACCTATCTTCGTCTTCTTCCTTTGATCAACCCTACCCATCGGCCATCCCCTCCACAACAATCTCTGACCATCGCAATCACTACAACCATCACAATCACTACAAGGACCTCCGACCACCACAACCATCGTAGCCACATGAAGAACATCGGATCTTGCCCCTCTCTCCCCGCGTGAGTCCATCTTTAACACCCCAACTTTTACAAGGAAAATATTAGACGGACAAGAATGATAATTAAATAAAACCATAAGGGTTAGAAGGATCCAAAAATCAAAGTCCAAGGACCAAAAGTGAGAAATTTGGAATTTTAGGACTGTGACGGACTGCAGGATGTAACGGTCCGTTACGGACGCTAGTGGACCATCACGGGACATAACAGTCCGTTAAGACTTGACCAAGGGAAACCCTATGACGTACCGTCACCGGGTGTAATGGTCCGTCAAGACGCAAAAATAAGCCGCTCTGTCTGCCCTTATTCCATTTCCGTCACATTTTATAAACATTTTGAAAATGAAACGTCAGCGCGAACACCGGTGAATAAAATTATCTTGACAATAAAATCATTAGGCACAAACAAGTATTAATTTCATAATCACAACTTTATTTTCAATCTACACATTCAACAGGCTCTTATCTCCTGATCATACGCACCACTGTATACACCGGTATCATGCCTTATAACAATGGCCAGGTCTACGCCTCCGAAATTGTTATAAGGTAAGTACCACCGCAATCCGAGACTTTCACCCGAGACCCGTGTGTCGCTTGTAAGTTTTACGTATACCTATGGCCTGAATGCTTTATTCGTAGAATAACATTGAACATTATTTCGTTAACCTTTATTTGGCTATTTTCGTAAACGTAAATGATTGACACAAGTTTTGAAAGAGACAAAAGTATTTACCTTGATAATAGGAATGAGCGTCTAAGTTGAAAATTATAGAATCAACCTCTTAACTTTGTTTTTTCTAGCATATCGGAACCTCTACGAGCGTTTCTTGTTAAACCCGGGTGGCGTTAGCCTTACATGTCGCCCTTTGATTGGACCGTTTATGGTTTTGCGACTAGCAGATCATTACCCTAGGGCGTAGCGGTCCGCCACCCAACTACGTGGCAGATTCTCATTGCTTTGCGGCTAGGGGACCGTTACTACCTGGCGTGGCGATCCGCCACGAGTACACGTGTCATAAATAATGTCTGTTAGTCATTGGACACGTATCATACGCGGATTCATTGCTTAACGACCAAGTAGCGGACTGTTACCATGGATGGTGGCGGTCCGCCACCCAAGGACCCAGGGTGGGTGTTCCTTAGCGGACCTCTACCATCTGCCTATGCCTGTAACGGATCGTTAGGGACTACCTTAGCGGTCCGCTAAGGTCTAATTTACAATATTTTTCATTTTTAACCCAAAACTTATGTACTTTAGATACAACAAGTCCTTGAGGTTCTAACCTTGATATTTGTCACACCCCGCTCGACGAAACCACGGGGTGCAATATTGATGAATACCATAGTCATTGATCACATGAACGACCTCTATATGTGTTTGAAAATCAACATTTAAATACTAAACCAAATTTAAACATAAATGGAGTTTACAAGGTTACATAAATCCAGAAAATAAGTTTGTAAATCCAAATATTTGGAAAACATTATTGAATGACCAAAAGCTTTAAATGCATAGGACCCTATCATGATCCTATTTTCCATGTGACTCCGTGCGACTCCATGCAATCAACGACCTGAGAAAAACATGCTAAAGTGTGTCAACATAAAGTTGGTGAGTTCACTAGTGTAAATAATTTGAAATTGTTTATTTGAAAACTAAAACAGAGTAATAGAGATTGTCACTCGACAATAAAAGGTTTTGAAACATTCTTTTGAAAATCATAGCAATTGATATCCCATGTCATCTGTCACACCCCAACCAACGGCGGAATACGTTGGGCGGGACATATAGACTGTTCAAAACCTCATGATCAAACTATATTGCATAAATTTATTAATCGGAATTAAAAGTACATATTGTTCAAACAACATAAGCAAAAAATACATCTAAATTATGTGTTACTAGGTCCATAAGCTCCTAGGTGATAAACTCACACTTCAACATATCCACCTGAAACATGTTTAAAAATGAGAGGGTCAACTATAAATAGTTGGTGAGCATACATAGGTTTAGATATCTCATGTAGTTTTCAAATGTGTTGTACAATTCTTATGACATAAGGTAAATAAGGCATTTTATGGAGAATCTATAGTCGAAAGTAGGTGTACAATCAAACCTTGTGATTGAGGCATAACACATGTTACCCTAATGTAGAGTCGGTAACAAACACCCTACCCGGATGGGTTTGTCAGACACAATAGATCTATCAATGTTAACCGTTGGCTTGTATTGAGTTAATGATTGTACGAGTGTGTCATGTATATGTAGTTCAACTCATAGCATTCAAGCACAAAAGCTCAAATTACACAAATAGTCATAATGTAGAATTCTATATTGTAATTGCAAATATTTTTCAATGCACACCATGTTTCACCCCAAAATGTACAAAAATGAAAAAAATAGGCTATGTAAACTCACCTGTATTAGTTGTGTAGATAACATGAGCAATAGGTAGCACAAGTGATTTTGCAAATCACAAAGTTAACCTATAGTGAATTGTATGAACTTGGATTAATAACATGCACACAGTCAAAAGCGCGGTCTAAGGTTCAACGGGTTTTGATGTGTATGGATTTATACAAAAGTTGTGTTATTTCATATAAAGGATGTATGTATGTTGGTGCTTCTATTTAACTAAAAGCTTAGTATAAAACGTAAATTTAAAGTATAAGAATTAAATAAAATAATACTTGTCTCAGGGTTGTAATAAATTAAATAAATAAATTCTTTTTATTTATTTATTTGAATTAGTGTATCTTTAAAGAGTAGTGTGATACTATATTTATTTAAATATAATTTAAACCATAATGGGTTATTATTGTAAAAAGATAATTAATTTAAATAACTAATTTCTTTTTATTTATGTATTTATTATAAAGATAATGTGTCTCTTAAAAGAAACAAGGGATGTGTAAATATATATATATATATATATATATTAATATATAGAGAATGGTTCAAATGCTAACAAACTTTTTATGTGATAACCGTGCTAATCATTGTAAAATAATCACATAATTTATTAATTATTTTTTCTTTTAATTTTTAAAATAGTATTTAATTATCTTGAATAAATATTTTGAATGTAAATACAGAAATGATGAGTTTTACGTATACACACCAAATAATGTTACATATACGTGACACATAGTGTTTACATATATGTAACATTAACATAATGATAAATGATACATTACGTAACATTATGTTTGAGAGTAATTATCATGGTTATCACATAAAAATTGGTTAGCATTTGAACCTCTTTAAAATATATATATAGGAAAATTACATTTGTTTAAATAAGTTTACAATCTAAATAGATAACCGCTGGTAAATGATTTATAAAACTGATTTATGAAATTCTTTAAAATGATAATGTATTCTATAAAATCTTTACACAATTTTATAATAATAGATAATACAACTGCTTCAATAAAATTAATTATCTCACTTAAAATAAATTTATTTTTATTTTGTAAATGAGGTTTTCAAAATCATTTAAATCGTAAAAATAATAGTTCTTAATTAACATTGATTTATTTTTGCACAAGTTAGTTCAAAATGGTATTGGGTTTATAAAATAATTCTTATAAAATAATTTGAGTTGTTAAAACTGATTTAAAAAAAAATATGCGGACCACTTTATCATATTAAAAGTTATATATAATAAAATACACTTATCTTTCATCACGTTTCGGAATATATAATGGCAATGAAATAATTCAAAATAAAAAAAAAATGTTTGTGTAGAACCAAACACTGATTATTACAAAATTATTCTAAGTACAAATGCTGCTGATAGGCTTATCAGCAGCATTCAGCACTAGTTGCTGCTGATAGGCTTATCAGCAGCGGTCATCCATGTTTGCTGCTGATAGGCTTACCAGCAGCAACCTTCACTCTTTGAAGCTGATAGCTCTATTCACTGAAAACCAAACGTTGCAGCTGACTATCCAGGCCAAGCGTCTCTGACACCTTTCTGCAAAAGCAACTGACAGACTCAAAGCAGAAGGAACCGCTATGGTCAACCAATGACGGACAACAATACACTTCTCCAAGCATGCAAACAATCATGAATAAAGAAAACGTTTCAGTAAAGTTAACTAGATTAGACTTTACGTGTAATGTAAATTAATAAACAAGATCAACGGCTTGTGTTCGATCTGATCCTTAGAATCAAGGGTCTGTCTTGATTCTAAGTTACTATAAATACTAAGTTGCCACTTCATTGTAAGTGTGCTTGTAGTGCTTGTCATACTTATTCATTGAGTTTCTCACTTGTAATCTTTGCATTCACAAAAGCTTAATACAACAGTGTTTATCAGTATTCTTTGTGTTTACTTGATTATAAATTGTGTAGTGGATTTTGTTTCCGCCAACCTCAACTAAGAACATAACCATCTTGTATTCTCACGATCCTACAAGTGGTATCAGAGCTTTGGCTCAGATTAAACAAACTAACATTTGTCTAATCATCTCTGGTTCTATTCTAAACTCTCTCTTTGATCAAGTCACCCAAAATCAAAACAAAAATGGCACAGAGCAATGGCTTTGAAGATATTGGCAGCATCAACCGACCACCAAGGTTGGTATCTGGAGAAGACTATGACATGTGGAAAAATCGCATGGAAAGCTTCTTCTGTTACCAGGAATACGGAATGTTGAGATCCATCAAGGAGGGTCCATATATTCCCATGGTGGCCTCTGCTGATGGTGGAGGGCTACAAGTCCCGAAGGAAACCTCCAAGTACTCTGAAGAGGACATCAAGAAAATGGAGGTGGACTTCAAGGTACTAGGAGCCATCCAAATGTGCCTTCCAAATGAAGTTTTTCACAACTTCAGAAGTTACAAAACTGCCAAGGAGCTCTGGGAGGCGCTGGAGAAGATGTTTGCTGGCTCTGAAGAAGTCAAAGAGAACAGAAGGGACATACTGAAGCAGCAGTATGAGAACTTCGTCTGGAGGGAAGGTGAGTCCTTAACTATTTTATATAACAGATTTACCTATCTTGTAGGTGAACTGCAGTGCTCCAAGGTAAAGCTGGAGAATGAAGACATTCTCAAGAAGTTCATAAGATCTCTTCCTAGTTGTTGGACATTATACACTGTGTCCATCAGAAGAACATAGAATCTGAAGACTCTTCAGATGACTGAGCTCTTTGGCATGCTCAAAACCTATGAATTAGAAATGATTCATACACTGTGTCCATCAGAAGAACAGAGAATCTGAAGACTCTTCAGATGACTGAGCTCTTTGGCATGCTCAAAACCTATGAATTACCTATCTTGTAGGTGAACTGCAGTGCTCCAAGGTAAAGCTGGAGAATGAAGACATTCTCAAGAAGTTCATAAGATCTCTTCCTAGTTGTTGGACATTATACACTGTGTCCATCAGAAGAACAGAGAATCTGAAGACTCTTCAGATGACTGAGCTCTTTGGCATGCTCAAAACCTATGAATTAGAAATGATTCAAGCTAAAGAAAGGAGCTCCAGTTATCAATCAGCTACCACTTCCTCCACTACCTCCTCAGCGCTTCACTCTGATCATTCCGGTCCTAGTGCAAGCAGCTACTATCCTCCCATTGTTACTCACCCTCAGACCCCAACCGCTTCACAATCTAACTCATCACCATTTCTTCTTGAGGCACCTCCTCAACAGCCAACCTCTACTGCTTTTGTCTCTGACAACTCAAGCAGCATGTACTTCATAAAAGAGGATCTGGAATGCTTTCATCCAGATGATCTTGAAGAAATGGATATTCAGCACTCATATGCCATGCTCTCCCTCAGAGCAAAAAGGTTCTATTCTAGAACCGGAAGATCATTTCCAAGCAACAACTCAAACAGCAGAGTTGGGCTTGATAAAAGCAAGATCCGTTGTTACAACTGTAACCAAATGGGTCACTTTGCTAGGGAGTGCAAGGCACCTAAAGCCAATCAGAGTGCCGGCCATCAAAGACAAGCCTACCAAAGTCAGCCCAGACAATAGCAGCAGCAACAAACTCCCCCAGCACAAACTGCAGCCTGTGCAAATGTTGGAACTGCAGAATTCGACTGGAGTTTTCAATATGAAGATGTTCCTGTCTCCAACCAAGCACTTATGGCAGACACTGCAGAGATACCACCTCAGGTATTTGAACATCTATGCTCTCAAGCTTGCATTGATAAAGTTTTAGGTTATAGAAAACATAACCAAAACCTTATAGATCAAAATGAAGAGTTTCTTCAAATGAAACCTGAGTTCAAAAAGGTTGAAATCACTTACAAAGAAAAAATTGAATGCTTTAAGAAAGAGATTTCATCTCTAAAACATGAACAAACCAATCTTGAAACTCAGATTGATGATCTATTAGTAAAACTTAAATCAACCAGAGCTGATCTGGCAGAACAGAAAGTTCATGTTGAAAAATATGATTTTTCTTCTAAAAAGCTACAGAGACTTCTAGATATTCAAGTCCATGAAAAGGTAAAGCTTGGAGGACTTGGATATGGCAAGGAACAGTAAAATACTGTTCCTCATCCAGCTGACTATGTTGCCATCTATGAACCAAGCTTCGATGTTGCAAAACTCGACACTGCAAACAGAAATCTTGATCCTCCAATGGATGAACCCCTTGTTAAAGACTGCACTACCTCATCAGAATCTGAGTTAACCTTCTTAGACCATGATGAAACCAGTACAGCCTCATCTGAAGCTGTTCTGAATAGAGTCCCAGTCCCTACTGTTCTCCCAGCTGTTCCAGCCCTGTACCATTCAAACAGATCAGGATCAGCTATCCTCCAGGTGGAAGAGAGCTAAACATTGAAAAGGGACAGACATCAGGACCCACAAAGTCCAAGCCTCAGTTCATGCCAAATCAGAAGAATCAGCAACAGGTTAGAAGAGTTACGACCAAGAAAACTCAGTTCAGAAACTCTTCTTCTCCACCAAGGAAGCAGCAGCCCAAAGTTCAGCAGTCCTGCATCATATGTGGGGAATCAAACCACTTTGCTGCAAAATGTCAGTTTAACCCCTTCAACCAGATCCTTCTTCAATCAGCGCATAAACAAAAGAAGGATCAGCATACTTCAGTTGATAGGCCATCTGCAGCCAGTAGAAGAGTTGAAACTGCAGAAAAACACAAGCAGCATCAAAAGGCAAAGCCTTCAGCAGCCACCAAATCTGCTGCTGCTCAAACAAAGCAGTCAGCAGCAAAAACTAAATCTGCTGCTGCTCCAACTAAGCCTTCAGCAGCAAAAGCAAAATCTGCTACTGAAAGGCCAAGGCCATCAGCAGCAACATCTGCAGCTGATAAGCTGAAGCCATCAGCAGCAAAACCTGCCGCTGCTGACAAGCCAAAACCTCAAGCAGGAAAATCAGCTGCTGATAGAGCAAATTCATCAGCTGCCAAAGCCAAATCCGCAGCCGATAAAGAAAAGAGAACTGGAAAACCACTACTTAAGCAATGGAAAGCCAAAATCTCTGCTCCTGTCAGCAAAATCATCGTCGGTGCTGTTGAATGCACGCATGATGAATCAGAAAGTCCAAGAACTCTTTTCTTCAAAAAGGAGAGCTCTTGGACCACTTCCACTAACTAAATCTCTTTCATGTGCAGGGACAGCCAGGTAACAAGAATAACACCTGGGTGGTAGATAGCGGCTGTTCCAGGCACATGACAGGCAACAGGTCCATCCTCTCCAACTTCAGACATTTCAATGGAGGATATGTTGCCTTTGGGAGTGACTCAAAAGGTGGATCTATCACTGGACAAGGCACTGTGTCCAATGAGAGGATGAGCATTGAAAGAGTCAACTATGTTAAAGAACTTGACTTCAATCTCATGAGTGTTTCCCAAGTATGTGATCAAAAGCATTGGATGCTCTTCACTGACAAAGAATGCTTTGTGTTAGCTCCTGGCCTATCTAAACCCCCGCCAGAGAAGATTCTCCTAACTGCTCAAAGAAAGGACAACTTATATGTGCTTGACATGAATGAAGTCACTCCATCTGGTAGTGTTTCATGTTTTCTGTCAAAGGCATCAGTTGATGAATCCGCTCTCTGGCACAGGAGGTTAAGCCATGTTAACATCAAAACAATCAATAAATTAGTAAAAGACAATCTTGTCAGAGGGCTTCCTGACAAAGAATTCCAGCTAGACGATCACTGCATTGCCTGCTTGAAGGGAAAACAACACAAGAGTTCCCATAAGCCCAAGACATTGAACACAAATGACACTCCTCTCCAGCTACTGCATATGGATCTCTTTGGTCCTACAAATGTCATGTCAATGGGCAAAAAGTCCTACTGTCTGGTGATCACTGATGACTTCTCCAGATTCTCTTGGGTATTCTTCCTAAGAACAAAAGATGAAACTGCTGAGATTCTCAAATCCTATATTCTCAGGGTAGAGAATCAAAGCAATCTAAAGGTAAAGATCATAAGGTGTGATCAGGGAACAGAGTTCAAAAATCACACTTTGAACAGTTTCTGTGAGAGCAAGGGCATTGAAAGGCAGTACAGTGCTCCAAGAACTCCTCAACAAAATGGGGTTGCTGAAAGAAGAAACAGGACTCTGATTGAATCAGCAAGATCTATGCTGGCTGACTCAAAGCTGCCCCTTACTTTCTGGGCAGAAGCAGTAAGCACAGCTTGTTATATGCAGAATAGAGTCCTTATTGTTAAGCCTCTCCAGAAAACTCCCTATGAACTCTGGCTCAAAAGAGTTCCCTACATTGGCTTCCTGAAGCCCTTTGGATGTCCATGTACCATCCTCATCACACATGGAGTTCTTCCTAAATTCGGTGCGAAGTCTGATGAAGGTTACTTTGTGGGTTACTCCTCTCAATCAAAGGCCTACCGAGTGTTCAATTCTAGGACTCGGATTGTGGAAGAATCTGCTAATGTGGAATGCAGGGAACACATTGTCTGTGAACAAGGCAAAGGTCCCAACTGGCTTTTTGATATAGACTCTTTCACCCAGATATTTGAGCCCCTCATATTCTCAAATATGGAGCCTCCTTCTTCAAACTCAACACCTTCTACCTCAACCTCTTCTTCTGACTACAGACTGGAGTTTCCCAGTCCCTACATCAGGATGAAAAGGCCATCCATTGATCCTCCATCAGTGGCAGAAGCTATTGAAGCCAGTGCAGGTGAAGACAGTACATCCAACACCACAAGCAGCAATCTCTCTGACAATGAAATCCTAAATGAAGCCTCCTCAATTCATGATGATGAGGCCTCTGATGCTAATGCTGCTGACTATGTGGAACACAATGATCAGATCCTCCAAGCTCCTCTCCACACATCTGAAGACAATACTGATCTAAACCACAGTAATCTTGAAGAGGGAATACGTCTGGATGTGATACCTGCACAGAGAATAAACAAAGAGCATCCTCTGGAAAACATCATTGGCCAAGTCCACACAGGCATCCAGACAAGAAGTAAGTCTCATGAAGCCAACATTTGTTTGTTCTCTTGCTTTCTATCACATGTGGAACCCAAAAGGATTGATGAAGCTCTCAAGCACAACAGCTGGATTGAAGCAATGCAGGAAGAATTGCTGCAATTCAAAAGACAAGATGTTTGGAAGCTTGTTGATCTTCCACCTGGTCAAACAGCCATTGGAACAAGATGGGTCTTCAGAAACAAGCAAGATGAGAGGGGCATCGTAGTCAAGAACAAAGCCAGACTGGTAGCTCAAGGTTACACTCAAGAAGAAGGCATTGACTATGATGAAGTTTTTGCTCCTGTTGCCCGTCTGGAAGCCATTAGAATTTTTCTGGCTTATGCAGCATCCAAAAACTTTATGGTCTATCAAATAGATGTGAAGAGTGCCTTTCTGTATGGCACGATTGATGAAGAGGTCTATGTCAAACAGCCTCCAGGCTTTGTAGATCCTACACATCCAAACAAGGTCTTAAAACTGGACAAAGCTCTCTATGGCTTACACCAAGCCCCAAGAGCCTGGTATGAAACTTTATCTGGATATCTACTTAGCAACAACTTCAGAAGGGGGGCCATTGATCAGACGCTTTTCATCAAAGATGAAGGGGGCGAAATTTTGTTGGTCCAGATTTATGTTGATGACATTATCTTTGGATCTACAAGAAAGAAGCTCTGCAAAGACTTTGAAGTTCTGATGCATTCCAATCTTGAAATGAGTTCAATGGGTGAACTAAATTTCTTTTTAGGACTTCATGTCAAACAGGTACCAACTGGAATCTTCATAAGTCAATCCAAGTATGTCAAAAGCATCTTGGAGAGGTTCAAAATGACTGACTGCTCTGCTGCAAGAACTCCTATGCAAGTGCACCATCAACTATCTCCGGATAAAGAAGGACAAGACACTGATCAACATCAGTACCGAGCAATGATAGGGTCTCTCATGTACCTCAAGACCAGATATCTTGTTTGCAGTTTGTCTCTGCGCAAGATTTCAAGCAGCTCCAAAAGTGTCTCATCTTCAAGCTGTCAAAAGGGTTCTTCGATACCTAAAGGGAGCTCCAAAACTTGGGCTATGGTATCCAAAGAATGAAAATGTCAATCTCTATGCCTACACTGACAGTGACTATGGGGGTTGTAACTTGGACAAAAAGTCCACATCTGGGGGATGTCAATTTCTTGGAGGAAGGCTCATCTCATGGCAATGCAAAAAGCAAACATGTGTTTCTACTTCAACAGCTGAAGCAGAATACATTGCAGCTTCAAGCTGCTGTGCACAGGTCATCTGGATCCAAAATCAAATGCTTGACTATGGAATGACCTTCATGCAGACTCCAATTCACATTGACAACATGAGTGCTATCTCTATCACAAACAATCCGGTGCAGCACTCAAAGACAAAGCACATCGACATCAGGTACCATTTCATAAGAGATCAAGCTGAGAAAAGGAGAATTATTTTAACCAAAGTTCATACAAATGAGCAATATGCTGATCTGTTTACAAAACCTTTTGATGAAGCTAGATTCAGATATTTAGTTGAATCAATTGGTATGATGAACTTTGATTAAAATCCATCTCAAGTTTCTCCTTAAAATGTGTCTTTTTGTCCCTTGTTGTAAATAAAAGTTATGGGTCAACAGCATTTTTGTCCTTCAGCTGCCGATAGGTAAAAGCATCAGTAGCAAAAGTTTTGCCACTGATAGCTTTAAGTTATCAGCAGGTACATGTTTCCTGCGGATAGCTTTAAGGCTTTCAGCAGCAATTCCTTTGCTGCAGATCTTTAAACCTTTCAGCAGCAAAATCTGCTGCTGACAGACTTATCTTTCCGCAGCACCCAAGTTTGCAGCGGATAGGCTTATCCATCAGCTGCAACCAATTTTGCTGCGGATACTCTTATCTTTCAGTAGCAACCAAGTTTGCTGCTGATGGGTAAACATAAGTCTAAATTAACTTTTACCCGCTGTAAAATTTACCGTCAGTCCCTTCCATGACTGCCTTGGTGTATTACAGCTGTAACAACGAAAAGTGAAACAGGTTGTACTGTACAAGTAAGGTTGCTTTTTCTTCGTCTGTCGTTATATCACCATCACAAACATTCCCTCAACCTCTTCACATTCTATTTCAAACCTATCTCCCATCACTTTCACTCCCGTCCCCACAGCATTCAAAACCCTCCATAACTACCATTCAAACACCCTTCTTTCTTCCCTCCAAATCCATAACAATGGCAGTCGCCGACATAAACATCCCCAACGACAAGTTTGCTCCATACCACAACCTCACTGCATACCTAATAAAAGGCAAGAAGTCCGAGGGTTTCGACGGTATGATCGACTTCCTCTGTCGGTCCAAAATTTACCATGCCCTAACCGTCAACCCAACCATATATACTTCCCACATGGAAGATTTTTGGAGCTCAGCCATGTATTCTACTGAACAGGGCACTCCCCAAATCAAAGGAACAGTAGACGGCAAAGAGATAATCATAACTGAAGCAAAGCTCCGCCAACTCCTCAAGCTTCAAGATGAAGGGGACGCCCTCTCTTACCCAAGAGACGTATACATGAGGACCTTTGTATCCATAGGGTACACTGGGAATCAAACAGAGTATACGATAGAGAAGGCACTCATGGGTCCCAAATGGAAGTATCTCTGCCACACTCTTCTCCAATGCATATCTCAAAAGAGGAGTGGCTGGAACCAACTAAGCTCCGGACTTGCGTCGGCAATTCACGGTATGATAACTGGAGCAGGTTTTAATTTTTCCCACCTCATTTTTGAAGGTTTGAGATACAACCTTCAAGAAGGGGTGAAATCTCAGTTCTTTATGTACCCAAGATTCTTGCAGGAAGTGTTCAACATTGAGCACCAAGATCTTTCAAAAACTGCAAGAATCTACTCAATTTTGGGACACAAGAACAACATTTTTCAAAGCATGAGAACAGTTTCATCAAAGTTCTCAGGGGCCGATGTTCCATTGTTGTCTACAATGTTGAACACGCAAAGTGCCCAGGGTGACAGTTCAGCAAACCCAGCTGATACTGATCCCACACCCTCCACCTCACTGCCACAAACTCAACCTACTGTTTCCCTTGATCGAACCCCTGTGCATTCTACTGAGGATGCACATGCACATACATTACTCACCCCCAGTTTGATTGCTCAACCGGAACACAGGGCCCCGGTTGCAGCCAAGTATACAAGGAAGAGGGGCAAGAGAACTCCTTCTTCTCGTGCCTCCAAGGCCCAAACCCAAGCCAACATCCCTCACTCAGAATCACAACATTCTGGTGAGAATACCATAAGGGAAAGCCACATTGTTAGGGAGACTCCTTCGGAAGTCTCTCTATTAGGATTAGGATCACTTCCCGGATCCATAGAACAGCCCTTCGAGCCATTCCTCTCTTCTTTGAACTTAAGTGTAGAGGAACCTGACCAAAGTGATGTACCTTCTCCAACTACCACTATCAAGGGGGTACTGATTGGTCTTACTTCCGAAACACCCAGCCCAAGTTCTTCACCCTTGAAGGTCCACTCTGGGAGTATTGAAAGAGTGGATGTGGAAGAGGCTGTCACTACTGCTGGTGACCAGGAGGACAGTGACAACATCTTTAAGACCTCGACCACGGCAACTCATGGTGAGGGTGTTTCCCTGGAAACTCCCCTCACTGAGAGGAATCCCTGGAGCTAAGAAACCACGGGTGATGGGGATGCTGAGGCTCGGCCTACGGCCCCATCTGGGTCCAAGGATTCCACAACTGTGGATGAGGACAGTCTGAAACAACACAACTTGGAATTGACGGCCAGGGTGGCTATGCTTGAGGCCGAAGTGTCCAAACTACGACACCAAGTCTTGATGCATGAAGCCCATCAATGTCCCTCCACGGCTTCTCCCTCTCTTGTCTCAGTGGGCACTCAAACAGATGCCTATATGTCCACTGATGCAACCAAAAAGGGGGAGAAAGTCTCCATGGAAGAAGACGAAGACAGCCTTGAAGACTGGATACAGGAGCAGGCTGCCTTCCAAAGCTCACTTTACAGGCCAGCTTTTGTACAGGTCTACGACTTGCCAGTATCAGAAGATGAAGAAGAAGAGATCTCTAAAGACTGGAAGTTGGTTGTCAGGGCTGTGAATGAAGTGCTGACTGATGTTGAAGGCAAAGATCAAACATCTACATTGGTCAGCATCATCCCTGAAGCAGCAGCCATCATAGGTCAATCCACTACCCCCCAAATCTTCAAATCTTCAAAGAAGCTAGAGTTTGACTCTATTCTAGCTTGGGGGTATGATGGATCAGCTGAGAGGTTCTGGATTGGACGGGAGTTCAGCGGAGTAGAAGAGCTGAACTGGAACTCACTCAATGCCCTCCAAGTCCTACAACTATATCTATCTAACTGCATCAACTCTTCAACGGATCTCTCAGCAGAACTTGCCATTGGCAGGTTCTATGACCTGATGGAGGATAATCTACCCAAGTTCAGAACACTCCTACAAACAGCAAGACGTGTAGCTTATCCTGAATCTTTGTCGGCCGCAGAAAGAAGACTGTCTCCCAACAATCTTGCAATAACAAGGAGCAGTCTTCTCACTGAAGAAGGAGTTCTGGGCCTTCAAAGATTTCTGTATGCCTTCCTGGTCAAGGACTCGGACGTGCTAGGATGGGTAAGCACTCGGTTCCTTAACCATGCTTTCTTCCTAAGCAACGGTTCTGCTCTCATCATCAACACCGGGAACATCCTTCAGCTACCAACAAATTTCCTCCACAAGATCTATCTACTAAAAGCCAACATCTGCAATGTCAACTCCCTTGAAAGCCGGGCGATGATAGCAATTATCAAAGCTCACCTTGAGAAGGAAGGAAGGATTGATGAGGAAGAAGATGTGTCATCCTCTGACACTGACTCCAACTCAGATTCCCCTCCAGTTAACATCTGCGCTGCAGCTTATGAAGCAAGATCCTCTGTGGGAGAAAAGCTGCTAGAACTTACAGATCCTAAGTGCCAAACTGAAGACCTTCCCTTATCTACCTCTCAACATGCCAATGAAGCCGAGGCAGAGATCCCAACAGCACAACAATCAGCTGTTTCTTTGATCAGTGAAGCCAGAGCAGAGGCATCCAATGTTAATAAAGGGAAGGGCATCATGACAAAAGAGGATGAAGAGAGGTTGCAAAAGGAAAAGAAAGAGAAAGAAGAGAGAAGAAGGAAAAGAGAAGAAGAAGAGTTGGCTGAAGAGATGGCTAAAAAACAAAGGCATGAAGATAGAAAGGCAGCCATACTTCTCAGACAACAGACAATCCAGCTGTATGCCAAACAGCTGGATGAAATGAAGGTAAAAGTCCATGTAGGGTCTCAAGTTGAGGAAGATGAACAACTTGCTAGACAGCTGCAGGAACAGTTTGCAAAAGAAGAAGAAGCTAAAAAGAAAAGGAAGGAAGATGCTAAGTTTAGAATCACCGATTCTAAATTAGCAAAAGAATTAAGGGAGGAGTGGACTGAAGCTCTGATCTCTCAAGGTGAGGATGCAGACTACCTTGAAAAACTGTCAAACAAAGAGATCTATAGAGCCTTCATGGGTCAGCAGGGGGAATTGGCAAGGAAAAAGAAAGATGAAGAGAAAGAAAAAGCTCAACATAAGTCAAAGAAAGCCATTGCCCTTAATCTAAGGACCCATGAAGAAAGGAAGAAGATGACTGACTTCCTTAAGGCAAGGGGAGAAAGTGGAAAAAGGTTAGGTCCCATGTCCTTCATGAACCTACAAGCCCTGTATACAACAGTGAAAAAGGAAGAGGAAGAAAGACTGGAAAAGAGACCAGTCAAGAAACAAAGAACCTCTGCACCAGAAACTATTTCCTCTCTCCAAACACCATCCTCAAACATCCCCAAGCCTTCCACTCCTCCACCCAAAAAGTCCAAGTCATCCCACCCAGCTCCCACTCATCAACAGCCTCCCTTGAAGATACCCAAACCCACTCCTAAACCAAAAGACTCAAGAAATATAGTTAACTGGTTCTACAATTCACAAGATCAAGTGTTTGAGATCTTCAGGGGGAGAACTGAGAGAAGAAGATCCACTTACAGGTCTGTTGATGAGGTTCTGCAATTACCTGATTCCGATCTTCAAAGAATTTTAGAGCTGGGTGAAGCTCATAAGCCTACAAATGAGAGTGGGAAACATCTTATGCTAGCTATCAGACACTACTTCAATCCTAGCAAAGATGTGGTCATGAATATCAAACCACTCAAGTCTCACTCTCCATTTATATCTTGGTCCTATAATGCTGATTTGGATGAATTCACTTTGATTGATGTAAAGAAGCAGCAGATGAGATGTTCAAGCAAAGCTATCTACAAAATGCCACACAAAGACATCAAGACTCTGTCTGAACTTCCATTGAATAATCCCAGCAAGGATCAAAGAGGCTATGAGGTGGAAAGAATAGTCAGCCATATGCAAAAGCTTCAGCAACAAAGGGACTAGAAGAATTTTGGTAGCATCAGTCTAGGGGGAGTTTGTAGAACCAAAGACTGATTGTTACAAAATTATTCTAAGTACAAATGCTGCTGATAGGCTTATCAGCAGCATTCAGCACAAGTTGCTGCTGATAGGCTTATCAGCAGCATTCAGCACAAGTTGCTGCTGATAGGCTTATCAGCAGCATTCAGCACTAGTTGCTGCTGATAGGCTTATCAGCAACGGTCATCCATGTTTGCTGCTGATAGGCTTACCAGCAGCAACCTTCACTCTTTGAAGCTGATATCTCTATTCACTGAAAACCAAACGTTGCAGCTGACTATCCAGGCCAAGCGTCTCTGACACCTTTCTGCAAAAGCAACTGACAGACTCAAAGCAGAAGGAACCGCTATGGTCAACCAATGACGGACAACAATACACTTCTCCAAGCATGCAAACAATCATGAATAAAGAAAACGTTTCAGTAAAGTTAACTAGATTAGACTTTACGTGTAATGTAAATTAATAAACAAGATCAACGGCTTGTGTTCGATCTGATCCTTAGAATCAAGGGTCTGTCTTGATTCTAAGTTACTATAAATACTGAGTTGCCAGTTCGTAGTGCTTGTCATACTTATTCATTGAGTTTCTCAATTGTAATCTTTGCATTCACAAAAGCTTAATACAACAGTGTTTATCAGTATTCTTTGTGTTTACTTGATTATAAATTGTGTAGTTGATTTTGTTTCCGCCAACCTCAACTAAGAACAGAACCATCTTGTATTCTCACGATCCTACAGTTTGTAAAAGATAATTAAACCTATGTTTATGCACTCTTTGTTTAAAAGAAAAAGGAGAATGGTTATAAACCCAAAATAAAAAATTAGATTTGTATATATATTTGCACAATTGAAAGAGTTTATAAAATAACGTATAGTTGTCAATATTATTTGAGTGTGTTTTGTTATGATATGTATTCTACTATTTGATTCTCTATAAGAATACATGTATGTAAAATATACACATATATTTGAATGTAGGTGTGTGTGTGAGTAAAAAGGAGCAAAACCCACAAACTAAAGTAAAAAGGAAGAAAACGGACAGAACAGGTGTTGAACCCATGACCTGCTCTGTGGAGAGAAGAGTTTTAACCGTTACAGTTGGCTTATGCCTTGTTAAGAATTCAGAAACATTTAGTTTTAACATATGGGTTCTGAGAACCCTTCTTCCTCAAAACACCAGACAGAAAAAAACAACCCTAATAATCGATTTTTAAGGATAAGAGCAGAAAAGTAGACGTGCGGTTAACAACGAATTCGTTACCTGGAGTTGGAATCACACAGAATGGATCCAAAATCGTCAACAGAATCACATCCGGAGGTGCTGGCTTCGCTCGGAACAGGAGAAGGAAAATAATGAATTTTTTGTAGGTGGGTTGAGTCTTTGGACAGGAATTGGTAATCCTAGGATGTTAGAAACGCGTAACAGCTGTTATTGGAATGAGGATCGCGGGATTGAGGCTTCATTTCTGGAATTAAGCAAGCAATCACCATTCACGCGAGTTACCAAAATGGTGTTCCCATCTCAACGAATTCAGTTCTGATAGACAACCCACAAGAGACTCAAACTCACTAATCGTTGAGCCGGGTGGGCCAACGGAAACGAGTCAGACATGGGTCAATTTTGTTCGATCCAATTTTAAGTAATTCCATGCATGGTTACCACGTGCATGCTACCTACATGATGCAGTTAAATTAATTCCATTAGTTTGTTTATTTTACTTTTTTACTTTTGTTTTATTGTTAGTATCCCACTTTCTTATTTCCCTAAGTGCTTGCAAACGTGGGTAGTTAGTTTTTTTTAGTTTCTTTATGTAATCTGCAAGATGGAATGAAAAAGAGAGATGAGTTTATGAATGAAAAAGAGAGATGGTTAATTTATCTCTTGTGTGAGAGTTAAGTTGATTTGTCTTTGCTAGCTCAATTTTGACACATTGGGTCGTGTTTTTAGACACGATTTTCTATCCGGAGTGGTGAATCTGTATCTTTGAGTAAAGATCGCAGCACAACTGTTTGTTTCGGTGGTGAATCTGTATCCGAAACGAGCCGTTGATCTATCTGTTTCTGTTGAATTCAATTTTATCCCGTTACCGTAACTCAAATTTCCTATCATCTTGGTATCATAGCCGAAACACGATCCGTTTCGACTCCGTTTGCCTTTTTCCATAGTCAACAGCCGTTCACCAATTATTTCTGCTCTTGTTCCTTATTTCTGCAATGAATGGCAATCGAACTGCAACATCAAATTCAGAAATTGCGCCATGAGATATTTGGGGATGAACGGGGTAAATTCAAACATTTGAAGAACAAACGAGAACTACCCAAGTATGTCTTTAATTATCATGCCATGTTAAAGGTAGAACTACACCATCACTTGACGGCGACGTTTCACGACCCGTTCGTGAACTTTCCATCATGACTCAACACGGTGCCTTTGGAGCAGATCGTGAAAAGCCTTGGTGTTTCGCTGGATCGACTGACAACACTCTAGGCTATTAAAAAAATTTTGAGACCCGCAGTGAAGCCGTGATCACTTGTGCACAGAATGTCAAGACCTTACCTGGACCTGTTCTTGAGCGGGTAGAAAAGATGGCTGCGAAAGACTTAGATGTGGCGCCATCTGATGAAGACAAGAAAGACGAAATGAAGAAAACGCCAGCCCAGTGTCTACATTTTCCAACAAAACTATTCAACCCGAACCAATTATTACCCAATATGAAACTACAACAGAGGCATCTTTGATGTATCGAATCTCAATTCCAGTCAAGAATACAAAAGATCTCCCTACAACCATGATGTTCTTTGAAACTAAATACCACACGTCCAGGTCCGCATATAGCCTGCGATCTCATTTCACGCACTGCACCAAGTTTTTCCATGTCTTCAAATTCACGGTTAAGTGAAAATGCGGGAAGATGGACAATGGAGCAGATGTTTTATCTCACATTTACCTCCACTTTGCCATCCTATCTCGAGTTGACGTTGGTAATTTAAGTTTGAGGGCAAACCTTTTAATGATAGCCAACCCGCAAGAGACTCAAACTCACTGATCGTTGAGCCGGGTGGGCCAACGGAAACTGGTCAGACATGGGTCAATTTTGTTCGATCCAATTTTAAGTAATTCCATGCATGGTTACCACATGCATGCTACCTAGGCGTGTGCATTAAACGGGTTGGCCCGTGAAAGCCCGCAGGACCTGCCCGTTAAACCCGGGCCCGGCCTATGATGTGTGTAACCGGTCCGGTCTTCGGTCCTACCTTTCATGGCTTAACGGTTATGGTCCTGGTCTGGGCTAAGCCCGCGGGTTTTTAAAAAAGCCCATAAAACCCGTATATATAGAACAATTAGTAATTTCAAAAAAAAAATCTAGCACTTAATTTATGTTTTACATAAACCATATTTAAAAATATCCTTTATATTATTATTATTTAAACATTTAACGATTGTGAAAATATTAACTATAGTTATATATCTTTTTTTAGTTTAAATAGTAATCGTTTTCAAGTTTTCTTCCTATTTTAATACGAAAACAATGTTTTTCATAAATATAGTTTTTTTTTAACTTTATTCAATTTTGTTATATAAACCCAAATGTTTTTTATACTTTTCATTCATTGCCCAAGAGAACTAGAATTGAATAGAACCGAATGTACAATTTTAAATTACAATTTACACCATCATACTTTTGATTTTGAACATTTGTTGTTGCGTAAAAGCTTTTTCAATACTCTACGACCCTACCTATCACTTTTCGATATTTACTACTCATAATTAACAACCCAGATCAATTACATATATCTCTTACAAAGATTAAAGACTACATATAATGATTTATACATAAATGTAATGTTATTTACACATATATAAAATAAAATAAATTCTAAAAGGTAAAAAGAAACAAAAACTAAAACATATTCAAATGCATATAACATTAGTTCACAATTAAAATCTTGCATAAAGAAAAAAATTGAAAAAGAAAATGAAATAAAAAGCAAAGATCTCTTTGAATTGATATTTGTAACAATTCGGCCAATTCTTTCGATGTAATATTCAAGAATATTCTATTTCCGTTAACAAACAAATGAGAATATTGTACGAGAAACGTCTAATAAGTCGGATTTATAGTTACACAGAAGCTAATATGATTAAGGTAATTTAATTAAACGGGCCTGATGCTAAAGCCCGAGGACCGGCCCATTAAAGCCCGTGAAAGCCCGGACCGGCCCATTAACAATTGGTCTGGTCCTCGGTCCCCAGTTTACCCTGTTAATGGTCCCGGTCCCGGTTGATCCGGTTAAAGCCCAATAATCACCCCTAATGCTACCTACGTGATGCAGTTAAATTAATTCCACTAGTTTGTTTATTTTACTTTTTACTTTTCTTTTATTATTAGTATCCCACTTTCTTATTTTCCCAAAGTGCTTACGAAAGTGGGTGTTCTTAGACACGATTTTCTATCCGGAGTGGTGAATCTGTATCTTTGGGTAAAGATCGCAGCCCGACTGTTTGTTTCAGTGGTGAATTTGTATCCGAAACGAGTGTTGATCTATCTGTTTCTGTTGAATTCAATTTTATCCCGTTACCGTAACTCAAGTTTCCTATCAGGTTCCAATATTTCAAATTGAAGCTTCAGACGACGTCAAAAAATCAATCATCAATGATTTGAATCCAAAAAGAGAAGGTTATGGATCGCGGATTAGAGGGAATTAGAAGTGGTTTTGCGTTGTTTGAATATTTGAAGAAATCCACCAAATTTTCTACAATTGTGAATATAAAGAACTAAATAATAATATAACATAATATATATAATATATATTTTTTTTATCCATGGGTAGACTTATACATATATTTAATATATTATCAATATATTATTATTACTAGTTTAGAATCCCGTGTATTACACGGGTTAAACAAATGTAATGTTAAATACATAGTAATAAAAAGTTTATGTTTTTAAACCCCGTGTAATACAAGGGTTAAATAAACCCGTGTATTACACGGGTTGAATAAAATATAATGTAATATATTAACACATACACTTATCAAAATGGAACAATGTGAATATGTAAATATATGTTTAAAAGTTTTTTATTTAAATCCTAACTGGCTATAAAATTGTTTTCAGCTTGTAGAGTTCATAAAAATATAAGTGAACAAAGTAATTCATGATAAACACAATTGTAAATTAAAAAATGTGTAGATAAAAATTGAAATAAATAATTAATTTAGTTACCTAAAATATGAAGTTATTTATTAATAGAAGAGAGATGCGGAAAAATAAGAATGAGGAGGCCTAGAATTGTGACAAGTGTCCTTATATTTTATTTGTTTATTTAGTATAGATATAGATATAGATATATATATGCACAATTGACGGAAGAAGAGGGGAACATCACAATTCTTTTTGGGGGTTGATCTCACGTTTGATGGTTACAAGAGGATAGAAGAAAAGCAAGCAATTTGGATTCATCGATTGTGAAGACTATTAATTTTTGATTATTTCTTTTCGAAAGTTCTATTTATATTTTTATTTGTTTTGATTGATCTAGGCGACATGTTCGGCTAGTCGTCTTAGTTTCGACACTATGACTTATTTTAATGGTTTGATCGAATCTTATGTGAGACGATTACGTGATCCGTTTATTTGAACGGTTTGTTTGTGTGATTCTTGATCTTAAACCCAATATATATTAGATTGTTAATAAACTTGATCAACTTATTAATTTTTCTAATAAAGTTCTTCACTTTTTGGAACCTTAATCGGATTTTAATTCTTGATTCAAGGAACAAATACTGTTTTGTGTGTGTCTATGAACCCAAAATCATTATAGAATCATTCAACCTAATTGAACAATCCGAACGGCATGAGTGTTTGATTATAATCGATACTTCTGTCATTGCAACCCGCACACTAAGGTCCGAACGGTGTGAACTTAGAGTAGCGGGTTCGCTCTAATCAATGAACTGCGCTTGGTTAGACAATAGACAGAGTGGATATCCGAACGGCGTGATGTCTAGTATAGATACAGACCGTTTAAATTGAAGGATCATTGCACCATAATTGTTAGTGATCGTAAGTCGAATCAAATCAAAGAAATTACCTTTGTGTTTGAATTGTTTTTTAAATATTTGAATTCAACCTACAATTTAATTAACGTTTTTAGTATCAATCTTTTTCATAATCAAAACCCCCTCCCAATCGTTTGAGTTTAACAATTGGGTCTGTGTTAAAACGTGTTTGGTATAGTTAAGTTAATTAGTATCCTTGAGGACACGAACCTTACTTCCATTCAGACTATTCTTAGTGTGTCAAGTAGGTTTACTACCCAATTTATTTGGTGGATTCGAATTGGCGTCGTTGCCGGGGATACGGTAAATCTAACCGTTTTATGCCAAGATTTTTTTAGTACAGGTACACCATACTAACCATTCGAGAACCAAACTCACGTGAACTTGTTCTAGAAGAGGAGATCATCGGATCTCCAACTCTCACCATCACAATGGCAGCTGAGCAAACCCCTAGACAGTGGGCGACTCACAATGTCACTAAACAACCACTTTGCATCAACTACCCTGCCATGGAGAACTTCGAACTCAAGCCTGGGTTCATTCACCTATTATCCATCTTTCGAGGCCAAGAGAACGAAGACCCTCACAAGTTCTTTAAGGAGTTCCATGTTGTTTTGTTTCGAAATGAAGCCGTACAACGTTACTGAAGATCAAATCAAATTTAGGGCATTCCACTTTACTCTCCAAGACTTGGTAAAAGAGTGGCTTTATTACCTACCACCGGGGTCAGTAACCACTTCGAATGATCTTGCAAAGTTGTTCCTAGACAATTATTTTCCGGAAGTGAAAGCCTTAATACTACGTAAAGAGATCATCTGGATCAAGCAAGGAAAAAATGAAGTTTTACATATTTATTCGGAGAGATTCAGTAAGTTGTGTGCTCGATGCCCACAACATAGAATATCCGAGCACCAACTCCTTCGGTACTTTGGTGAAGGGCTAGCACTATTGGAGAGACGTTTGATAAATGCCTCAAGCGGAGGAGCTTTATTAGATAAAACACCAACTTAAATTAGAGCCGTGATCACATCTATAGCGGAAAACATGGAATACTCGTCAGAAGAAGAAGAATGGTATGTTGATACTCCATGGGGAGTCAAGGAAACAAGTACTACTCACATTGAGACTCAACTTGCTGAATTAAGGAAAATGATCATGCAACTTGCTAAAGATAAGGTTGTTAAACCACTAACTCGAGCTTGTGAAATATGTTTATAATTTGGACACCCCATGGATATGTGTCCCATGTTGCAAGAGGATATAGTGTGACATCCGAATTTTTTTTTTGTTATTTAATTTTCGGGACGAAATTCTTTCAACTAGGGGATGATGTGACAATCCGACTTTTCAAGCTAACTCAGTTAGTAATTCCGTTAAATATTCTATTAAATCCTAACCAAGTTAACTCAATTCTAAAACCAAGGGATCTATTCTGTCAAAGCTGAAGTTGCAAGGGCTGGTTTTGTAAATAACCAGAAACCCTAGTAGGCACGGTCGCGCCTCTTGTCAGTTGAAACGTAAACGCAGTCTTTAATCGCAAATTCGTTTGATTTCGTAACCGTTCTGCACGTTCCTATCTTTAACGACCATCATTAAGACTTTAAACCTCGTTATTACTCCCAATTAAACCCAATTATGGTCATGATTACCGTAACCGTCGACCCTTTATCAAATATCAACACATTCGATCAATTCTCGTATTACTCTCATGAATTGAACAAACACACACCTAAATCGCACTAGTTAGAACCTGTTGCACACTCGAAATTGGTCGGAATCGCTGCAGTGGTCACCGAGGATCAAAGTCGACGGCGGCAGAATCTGTTATAGTCGGGAACCTTCAATTCAAGTTCGCTTCCGGTAATTTCCTTCCTGTTTACTTTTGTTTTTACTTCATGATGAATAGCGCTATGATTATTTGGGCATACAACATTAAATAGGTGATGAACCAATTCTAGGGTTCATCACATTCGAGGTTTAATCGATTACCAGTCCAGGCTTAATCTCAATCAAATTAACCTATACTGATAGATTCGAAAAGTTCTGTTTTGTAAAACCCCCATGTCCTTTTGGTCAATCGCGATCGAAACCAAACGGACTTGGATTTATTGGGTTATTCTGTTAAACTCTGTGTCTGTGTATCAGGGAGACACGGTCGTGCCGAAGTTTTAGCACGGTCGTGCCTCACCCTCTGACCCGGTCGTGCCTCTTGGATAGACCTGGTCGTGCCTCAGAACCATAGACACGGTCGTGCCTGGCTCATACATGGTCGTGCCTAGTGATCAGCTTTGTGTGTCTTCTGTTTTGATCAACACGGTCGCGCCCCTGACCAGCACGGTCACGCCCGTAACCTTAACACGGTTGTGCCTTGTCTTAGGCGCGGTCGTGTGTGAGAAAACCTTTTGTCAGAAAGTTTTGATTAATATTTATATTTTCAAAACAATAATTATTATATTATATTAATATGTTTTAAACCCGAAAACCACCCGTAGACTCGGGTTTAGTCTTGTAACTCGTATCCGTTATTTAAAACTCGTTTATAAAATAATATATCATTTCCAATCCTTGAACTCAATTAAAAACGATATACATATTTTTATTATTATTATTTGTCATTCATCGCGAAACGTTTTCGTACTAATTTAGAAATCTGTATTCCCGTAAACTCGTTCGTTTACCCGTTAACCCTTAGAATGTTTAAGAGACGTTCTAATATTCCGTGTGTCGTCACAAATCCCAATGAGTCCCTAATTGTTGTTTGTAATTCTAGGACATTCGTAAGCCATTACAGGTTATCTCTTGTGTACCAAGTCGATTACTTGTGTGATTAATACCTACGCAATCAGGTGAGTTTTCACGGCCCCTTTTTACTGTTTTAAACCGGGGGAGAAAACATGACGTAAACACTTTTGGTTATGTAATTCATATATGTTATCACTTGTTTGACTATGCGTACACATCTATCATTAAGTCCTCACATCGGACCGTTAATATGAACATAGCGAGGTAATTTGAGTAGTACTATTGGGTTTGACAAACCTCACTCGCGTTAGTCGTGCTAACTCGATTGGAGGTCGAACGGGTGCAATATTCACCTAAACATGCACCATGGTTGATAGGCCTGGTGGGAGGCAAAAACATAAACAATCAGCTTTCGGTTGCAGGCGCATTAGTTAACATGGTTGTGGGTTAGCAACCTATTGATTTATATATTGAACTTTGTTGCAAACTGAAACCTGTGAACTCACCAATCTCGTGTTGACATCTTTTCTTACATGTTTTCTCAGGTCGCTTAAGATAAGGCACATGTGCACGCATAGGGCATGCATGGAGTCTTATGATTAAATTATTATTGTTGATTTGCTTTGTACTTTGTTTTGGACTTTGTTTTGGATTTTGTTTGGGCTAAACACTTTGGGACTTTTCTTGGGCGCGTTTGTTTTGCGCATTTACTTTCGTTTTACGCTTCCGCACTTACTTTGATCATTTATGATATATTTTCATTTTAGTCCCATATAGTGTCGTTCAATGTAACTAATGACTAATGGTTTGTCATTTCCCAAATGGTAAAACTCCGTTAGTTGAAATTGGGGGTGTGACAGATTGGTATCAGAGACAGGTTATAGAGAACTAGGATTTGCATACTAGACTATAATCTCACACATTAGTTACATGTCATATACTTTTGGATTTTTGGCACTTATGTATTACGTTACAGGATCATGTCGTCAACCCCACCACCATCACCTAAGGCATCTACCTTATCATCCCAGGCGCCGGACTAGTTCTAGTGATAACTCGATAGAACAGGGTGAACCAAGTAATGCACAAGTAAGGAACACAACACTTAATTGGAATGCATATCCGAAGATGATCCAAAGGTGGATCGAGATAGGAATGTTCCATCACCCTATTTTTGTTCAACTTCCTCATCCTCTACTTTACCTAGCTTGCCATGCACTATGGAACAAGCTTTTGCGGTGTTTGTATTTTACATGTCTAGGGAGTTAAGCATTGTGAAACATGCTACCGATGAGATACCCGACATTTTGCAGCGGCAGTCACAAATAGAGGAGAATAAGGTAGGGATTTGACCGCTGAGCTGGCGGTGACGGATCAGGTCCATAACCACCTGGTGGATAGAGTTCAGCATTTGGAGACGAGGGTGGACACCTTGGACGATGCTGCTGAGGGGATTCTTGAGAGAGTGACCCATCTGGAAGCCCAAATGCAAGCATCATTTTGGCCGGAGAATATTCCACTTTCTGACGACGACGAGGAGCCGTTTGAGGATGCGCTCTTAGAAGAGGGGCCACCCGAGGAGGAGCCGGTCGAGATTGATGATTCATTTTCATGTGTTTCCTCCGATGACGAGGATGTTTGATGATTATTTTATCTTAAATTTCCTTTCATTTATGCTTTGTTTATATTCTTTCTATTTCAAAGTATGGGTAAGGTTTTTCCCATTCAATAAAAGCATGAGAAGTTTGATGTTTTGAGTTATTTATTTTGTAGCTTTACAATTTATTTAATTTCAAAATATTAGATGTTGTGTTATCATTTCCTTACTTGTACATATAATGTTTGAAATGCGATATATTTCTCATTATTTTGTATTTGTGAATGTGAAGAATCATGCCTGGAAGAGGACGTGGAGGTCGTGCCGGTGGCCGAGGTACCATTAACATGAAAACAGCTGAGCTGGTGGCTCTAATCAACGATAGTGTAGCTGAGGCTCTAGCAGCACAGAATGCTGCAGGTAAATGCTATAACCATTTAACTAGTGAGGTCAATTCATCTCTCAAAGTGATATATTTCTCATTACTTGTACATATAATGTTTGAAATGCGATATATTTCTCATTATTTTGTATTTGTGAATGTGAAGAATCATGCCTGGAAGAGGACGTGGAGGTCGTGCCGGTGGCCGAGGTACCATTAACATGAAAACAGCTGAGCTGGTGGCACTAATCAACGATAGTGTAGCTGAGGCTCTAGCAGCACAGAATGCTGCAGGTAAATGCTATAACCATTTGACTAGTGAGGTCAATTCATCTCTCAAAGTGCTTTTCCCAAGCTTTATAATCCCAATCGTATATTACGTTTCTAACTCCAGGCCAGCAGAATCAGCAACCAGCATGCATATTCAAAACATTTATGGACTGCAAGCCCCACACCTTTAGTGGAGCCGAAGGAGCTGTCGGACTACTCCGATGGTTTGAAAAAGTAAAATCGGTATTCGCTATGTGCAACTACCCATTGGCCAATCAAGTCAAATTTGCTTCTTGAACTTTGGAGGGCCCGACTCTCACTTGGTGGAATGCACAGGTCCAGATGTTGGGTTTGGCTATGGCCAATGCACTGCCGTGGGAGGAGTTTAAGACGATGATGAAGAGGAGTACTGTCCTCGGGATGAAATTCAAAAGTTGGAAGGAGAATTCTGGAACCTGAAGATGGAAGGTTCAGAAATTGAGCTTTATACCTCATTCCCATGACTACCATGTACCCACATATGGTGACTCCTGATTACAATAGGATTGAGCTGTACATTGGAGTCATAGTGCCTCAGATTCAGAGTATGGTTACTTCATCCAACCCCACTACCATCCAGCAGACTATCAGACTTGCCCACAAGTTAACTGACCAGGCAGTAACTCAAGGGACTCTACCTCCGAGGGGTTCAGTTTCTAAAGCTACTGATAATCATAAGCGCAAGTTTGATCACAACTCCAACTCTCACTCCAACTCCAAGGGATACCAGTTTAATTAACCACACCAGCAGCAACGAAAGTTTGAGCCTGCTAAGAACTTCAATCAGACGACCTCTTCAAGTCAAGCTTAGGGCGGTTATGCGGGAAGAGCCCCCAAGTGCAACAAGTGCAATTACCACCTTGCCGGTGCTTGTAACTGTTGTCAACGGTGTGGCAAGATGGGCCACGCTGCAAAAGATTGTAGAGTTGATCTTCAAAACAAGCAACCTTTCCGACCGCAAGGGTCAACAAGAGGATGTTTTCAGTGCGGTAAGGAGGGACATATTCAGAGGGGTTGTCCTCAGTCGAAGAGGGGTGGTAATGGCAATGGTAACGGTAACAACAATAATCAGGGCAACAATGGTAACAACAGCAATCAAGGCAGCAACAATGGTGGCAATAATGCCAATAATGGAGGAAATGGTGCGAAAGGACGAGCCTTCATACTAGGATCTAGAGAAGCTCGATATGATCATAATGTGGTCACCGGTAAGTTTCTGTTAAACAATTACTTTGCCTCTATCCTATTTGATACCGGTGGTGATAGGAGTCTTATATCTAAGAAGCTTAGTGATATGATAAAAGGAACTCCAACTCTGTTAGAAGCTAAGTATATAATAGAAATAGCTGACGGCCAAATAATTGAATCAACCCACATTCTTAAGGGTTGTAAGCTTGAGTTGGATGGTCATAAACTTGATATCGACCTTATGCCGGTCACATTTGGTAGTTTTTATGTAATTGTTGGTATGAATTGGTTATCTAAAAACAATGCTGAAATTGTTTGTCGGGAGAAAATCGTTCGCATTCCTCTCCCTAGTGAGGAAATCCTTTCCGTTCAAGGCGAAAAGAGTGGTGCATTCGTAGGCATCATATCATTTGCAGAAGTGCCTGCGTAAAGGTTATACTGCTATTCTGGCACTCGTTGCTGAACAACCATCAGAAGAGAAGAAAATTGACGATATTCCCATCGTTCATGATTTTCTAGAAGTGTTTCCTGAAGATTTGCTTAGTCTGCAACCACACCATCAAGTTGAATTCCAAATTGATCTAGCACCCGGAGCGGCGCCGATCGCTTGAGCACCTTACAGATTAGCACCTAGTGAATTGCAAGAGTTGTCCACTCAGTTACAGGAATTGTTGGATAAAGGACCATGGCGAGCTCTAGTTCTGTTTGTCAAGAAGAAGGACGAGACTTTTCGTATGTGTATCGACTACTGTGAACTGAATAAAGTGACAATAAAAAATCGTTATCCTTTGCCTCGTATAGATTCGATCAACTACAAGGATCAAGCTTCTATTCCGAGATAGATCTTAGATCCGGTTACCATCAATTGAGAGTCTGAGATGAGGTTATCTCTAAGACTGCTTTCAGGACAAGGTACGGCCACTATGAGTTTATGGTCATGCCTTTCGGATTAACCAACGCACCCGCAGTGTTCATGGACCTCATGAACCGTGTGTACAAGCCATACCTCGATCAATTCGTCATCGTTTTCATCGACAACATCCTCATTTATTCCAAGAACAAGGGGGAACATGGGGAACATCTACACTTAATTTTGGAATTACTTAAGCAGAAGCAGTTGTATGCTAAGTTTTCCAAGTGTGAATTTTGGATTCGGGAAGTCCAATTCTTAGGACACGTGGTTAATGAGAAGGGAATACATGTCGATCCATCAAAGATTGAAGCCATCAAGAATTTGGCAACACCGACAACTCCGACAGAGGTGCGATAATTTCTGGGATTGGCTGGTTATTACCGTCGATTCATCGAGGGATTTTCTAAGATTGCACAACCTCTCACTGCCTTAACTCAGAAGGGTAAAGCCTATAACTGGGGCGACAACCAGGAGTCAGCATTCCAACTCCTTAAACAAAACCTTTGCAGTGCACCTATTCTAGCTCTTCCGGAGGAAACAGATGATTTTGTGGTGTATTGCGATGCATCCAAAAGGTAATCGCATACGCTTCACGTCAATTAAAGATTCACGAGAAAAACTACACCACTCATGACCTAGAGTTGGGAGCCGTAGTTTTCGCACTTAAGATATGGAGACATTACTTGTACGGTACCAAGTGCACTATCTACACCGATCACAAGAGTCTTCAGCATATCTTCGAGCAAAAAGAGCTGAATATGAGACATCGTCGTTGGGTCGAGCTCTTGAATGATTATGATTGTGCGATCCAGTATCATCCGTGTAAGGCTAATGTTGTAGCTGATGCCCTAAGTCAGCCTTACAACTTACTATTCACCCCGGATTACCTAACAAAATCTGTAGTGCTCAACTTGAAGCCTTGAAAGAGGAAAACCTACCGCTGGAAGGTACACGCAGTATGGAAGCACAACTCGAGGTAAAATCTGACGGCATTCGCTACTTCACAGAGCGAATATGGGTTCTAGTATTCGAAAACTTAAGGGAACTAGTCATGGATGAGGCTCATAAATCTCGTTACTCTATTCATCCAGGTTCCGACAAGATGTATCATGACCTAAAGGTGCTATATTGGTGGCCAAAGATGAAGGCCGATATAGCCACCTATGTGAGCAAGTGTCTGACTTGCGCGAAGGTCAAAGTTGAATATCAAAAGCCTTCTAGTCTTCTCCAACAACCAGAGATTCCCATGTGAAAATGGGAGCAGATATCCATGGACTTTATCACAAAATTGCCACGAACTCCTACCAGATGTGATACCATTTGGGTAATCGTTGATCGTTTAACAAAGTCCGCTCACTTCTTAGCAATCAAGGAAACCTACAAAATGGAGAAGCTTACTCGAATATACTTGAAAGAAGTAGTATCTCGACATGGGGTGCCAATCTCTATCATTTCGGATCGTGATGCATGATTCACCTCTCGTTTCTGGCAATTGTTACGTAAAGCTTTAGGCACGCGTCTAGATATGAGCACAACATACCATCCTCAAACTGATGGCCAAACATAACATACTATTCAAACTCTGGAGGACATGCTACGAGCTTGTGTGATTGATTTCGGTAACACCTGGGAGTCTCACCTACCGTTGGTGGAGTTCTCCTACAATAACAGTTATGACACTAGCATCAAGGCGGCACCATTTGAAGCATTATATGGACGGAAATGCCGTTCTCCTATTTGTTGGGCCGAGGTTGGGGATAGTCAACTTACATGTCCTGAACTCGTACTTGAAACTTCCGAGAAAATCATTCAAATTAGAAACCGTATGGCAGTAGCTCGTGACCGTCAAAAGAGCTATGCCGATAAGCGTCGTAAACCATTAGAATTTCAAGTAGGGGATATGGTTTTGTTAAAAGTCTCACCTTAGAAGGGTGTCATTCGTTTTGGGAAATGAGGCAAACTAAATCCTCGTTATGTTGGACCATTCAAGATAGTGAAGAGAATTGGTCCAGTAGCGTATCAACTGGACCTACCCGAAGGACTTAGTGGTGTACACAACGTCTTTCACATCTCAAACTTGAAGAAATGTCTAGCAGACGAGTCACTCACGGTTCCTCTTGAGGAACTTCACATCGATGAACAGTTGTGTTTCATCGAAGAACCTGTGAAAATCATGGATAGGGAAGTCAAAACGCTAAAACACAGTAAAATCCCTATTATCAGAGTCCGTTGGAACTCAAAACGCGGACCGGAATTCACGTGGGAGCATGAGGATCAGATGATGCGCAAGTATCCTCATCTATTCAAGCACTCCACGTAAACCTCTTAAGGTGCTATTTTAATTTTCGGGACGAAAATTCTTTCAACTAGGGGATGATGTGACATCCGGAATTTTTTTTTATTATTTAATTTTCGGGACGGAAATTCTTTCAACTAGGGGATGATGTGACAATCCGACTTTTCAAGCTAACTCAGTTAGTAATTCCGTTAAATATTCTGTTAAATCCTAACCAAGTTAATTAAAAAACTAAAAAACTGCTTCGGAGACCTTGTTTCCCACGTCGTTCTCGTTCAAAAACAAAAAGCAAAAATGCTCGGTTTAGTTTAGGGTTTAGTTTAGCTTTTAAGGTTAGGTCTTGAGTTTAACTTTTAGGGTTAGGTTTTTGAGGGTAGGGGTGGGTGGGGTGGGTTTAGGTTTTTGGGTGGGGGTGGGTGGGGGTTTAGGTTTTTAGGGGTGGGTGTAGGGGGTTTAGGTTTTTGGTGGTGGTGGGGGTGGGGTTAGGTTTTTAGGTGGGGTGGGGTGGGGGGTTTAGGTCAACATAAAGTTGGTGTGAGACATAGGTTTTATAAGTAATAAAAATAAATTGGCATAAAAATATATACAAATTCAATACTAGTTCAAACAAGTGTGCAAACATATTAACACCAATTTTATTGCAATCAACCCTAAATGTTATATGCATCCACAATCACAAAGATTGTACCGTTGAAATGTTATTGCATCCAAAATCACAAAGATTGTGCCGTTGAAATGTTATTGCATCCACAATCCTAAAGATTATGCCATTGAAAAGTTATTGCATCCACAATCCCAAAGATTATGCCGTTGAAATGTTATACCGGTTTCCCATATATGGCCATACTAGTACTACCTTAGGCTTGTAAACAAGTTAATGATTGCAATACTGTTATAGTGTTCAAGATCAAGCAAATAATTGAAATTACTTGTTTAAGAATTTGTTTTGATAAAGATGTTAAGTTATCAAGACATATGTATACATGTTTCACCCCAAAAAGTAAAAGTAAAAAGGGAGCTATGAATCCCACCTTGAATAATAGAGGGTTGAACTTGTAAATTGTAGCAACGAGAATTAAGGATGCCCTAAGTTAAATAAGATATGTTATTATAATGTAAAACGATTTAGGAGACACAACAAAGGAACGGTTGGGGACATTAGGATTTTTGAATGGACAAATGACCGAGAATGTGAAAAACATTTATAAATGACGTTTTATAAATTTTGTTTATAAAAGAAAATTAGGTGTCAATAATAAGTATTATATGTAATTATATATTAATAAATTAAATATCAATAATTACATTATTAAGACGAAGTCAAAGGTGATTAGATTATTAAATTAGTCATCACTTTGAAATATTATAAGATAACAATATTCATAAAGATATAATTCTAAATAAATAAATTAGCTATAGTAATTGTAATATTACTATTTATCCAATTAGTATAATTAATTATCTAACTAGAAATCATCATATTGCGATAATAACAACATGATACATATACTAATAAATAATTATTAAAATTTGTACACTAATAAAATTGTATTATCAATAATATGTCGTTTTAATGGTTTAGATTAAATATATATATATATATATACTTTTCGTTTTAAGTAAATTCATGACGTTACAAAACATAATCACTATATAATTTTAAAAGTTTATATAAAATAATAAGGTTTATGATAACACAATAATGTTTGTCATGTTTTTGAAGTGTATATAGTGGTAACAAAATAATACGTACTTAAAATAACGATGCTCATATTCTATTCGTGATAATCAAAAAGTTTTGAGAAAATAATTAAGCATAATTACGAATATTCTTTTTATTAAAAAGATTATTAATTATAAACCCTTTAAAATCTATAAAAGAATTGGTTTATTAACCATAATATAATAATCTAAAAATATATAAGTGTGTGTGTGTGAATGAGTAAAACAAAAGAAACTGCGTAGGGAGCTTGCGTGCCATGCTGCTAACCACTGGACAAGAGACACGATCTTGTTTAAATTCTGAAAACCAAATACTAAAACTTCACTGCGCCTGAGTCATCTTCCCCAAAACACTACCCAGATTAAAACCCTACCCCAAACAGATTTGCAAACTCGAAATCAGCCTATTGCACCCATTGTTCGCGATTAGAAGTTTAGGGCTATTGATTAGAAGATCAAAACGAGTAAAAGGGTAGATTAGATACCTCGATTCGCTGCAAAATTCGTGAGAGCCGACCCCTTGAGCTGGTCGCGAAACGTAAGGAGGAAAAAGGAAGAATTGGGTTGGATTTGGAATTGTAACAGGTTAGGGTACTTATAGGATGGTTATAAACGCGTATCACATCTGGTAATTCAAACGATAATCGTGTAATTTGCTGGATTTACGGGTTTTAGGGACTTGATTTGTGTGTTTTAAAACCCATGACCAAACTTCCAAATTTGGGTTTAAAAAACGAATATACTCAATCAATTAATATGGTACGATGTAAAGTACAAGTACGTTGTAACGAGATCGAAATAATATGGCAGTCACAATGTTGTTAAAGCACAAAATGAAATAAAATATTACATGTAAAAATCATGGATTTTACACACACAGACACACACACACATAGATATATATATATATACATATATATATATATATATATATATATATATAGGGAAGGGTTCAAATGCTAACCAATTTTTTATGTGATAGACATGCTAACCACTGTAAAATAATCACATATAGAGCTGTAAATGAACCGAACGTTCAACGAACAGTTCGTGAACCGTTTGGCGGGAAGTTCGTTTATGTTTGTTTGTTTAATAAATGAACGAACATGAATAAAGAATTCCGTCCGATTAACAAAATGAACGAACATGAATAGAGGTCTCGTTCGTTCAATTGTGTTCGTGAACGTTCGGTAACGTGTTCGTGAACGTTCGTTTATGTTCGCTTTCGTTCGTGTTCTTTCATTTGTCGTTTGTTTATGTTGTTCATTAAAGATTTTGTATATTTCTATTTTATTTTATCTAAACTTTTTATATTATTTAATTTATATTTTAATTTTTACCCTAAAATTAATTAAGTAAAATAATTTTGATACAAGTACAAAAAACTTGATATTAAAATGATTTTATTAAATGTTCATTTCGGAAGACATTAGGGTTGACATCAAAAGTCCCAAACTAGGCTTTGTTCGGTTCCGTTCGTGAACAAATACATTTTCTTAATAAACGAACACGAACATGAAATTTCGTTCGGTTAGTGTTCGTGAACCGTTCATGAACAACTTAAATGCTTAACGAACAAACACGAACAAGGCTTCGTTCGGTTCGGTTCGTTTACAACCCTCACATATTTCATAAACTAATTTTTCTTTTAATTGTAAAAATAGTATTTAAGTATCTTGAATAAATATTTTGAACGTAAATACGTAAATGATGAGTTTTACGTATACGTACCAAATAATGTTACGTATACTTGACACATAGTGTTTACATATATGTAAATTAACATAATGATAATTGATACATATACGTAACACTGTGTTTGCAAGTGGTTATCGTTGTTATCACATAAAAATTGGTTAGCATTTGAACCTCACCCCTATATATATATGTTATATATACTATGGAGTTGAAATATTAAAACTTTGAATTGATACATGTTTAAAATAAAGTAAAATAAAAGAAATTAATGTGCCATTCTGAGATGAGCAAGCTCGGGATAGAAATGAAGTTTTGTTATTTTATAATTTTAAAATAAAATAATATTAGAAAATCATAGATGTTAGATCATCCGACAATAATTGTATTGATTTACCATTAACTTCTATACCGAAGCTGACCTGTTATGATTTTGCCCTAGACCACAATGGCGCATCACACACATTGAATTGACTAGCTAATAATGCACTCGCTTGGCCACCCACCAACAGATGTGGTTGTCAACCCAAATAGATCTATCCACGATTAACCCGCTTTACCCAAATTAACGGTTTAGAATTTGCATGGGACTTTTGATATTGATGCTTATGTCAATTCATGTAAACAACCGAAAGTAGCTATGTGTTGTGATAAAATGATTTGCATGTTTTCTCCCCCAAAAATCGTTATGAAATAGTAATAAAAGTGGGCTCGTGAAAACTCACGTGGTATGAGTAGTGTAAGTACTAGATATGTGAGAATGCTCGAACTACACACGTCCTAAAATATGTAAGGACGTAAGTTCTATGAAATGTTTGTGCTTTATTATGCGATCAGTTCACCCAGCTCAAATCTTTATAAAATGTGTTTATCGTTTAGTGTTTGACTTGACGACACGTTGGTGACTCGTTAGAATGGATAAAAATATATCTATTTCCCAAAAATAAATATGAACGATAAATCGTATTATGGAAATCACGCATGTCATAAAATATACTTTTGATATATTAAAATTTATATATTTTGATGATCGAAATATTATTCGAATATCCAAATGTTATTTAGTTATGTTTAAAGACACATGAATGTAAATAAATAAAGCATTCTTAAATCATCCAAGAGTTTAAAATAGATGTATGAATATTAATAAAACTAGTTTCATCATCGACACCATTATAAGGATAAAAACCCAGTTTTTGATTCAATAAAGTTTCCTTAATTAGAAAATGATTCTATTGACTTGCATGTAGTAAAATGATGATCCAAACATAAAATATACTTATATTTTATATAGAAATACTCTTCGTAAATTTAAAATGACAAAAGATCCACGTCTAGGATAACACCCATTTTTAAAAACAACAAAGTTACGATTATTAGAAACACGATCCATCAATATGCATGTGATCAAAATGATGATCCATCAAAATGCATGTATCATCTAAGATATATAGAATCAATAAATTATAAAAGAAAGTATATAAACTAACTTTTACATGATGCATGTTAAATATTTAGATTTCTTTTATAAACAAATGTAAGTTGTTGTTGGGTGTTATGATTAAAACATAATAAACTTGAACATAGAAATAAAAAGCTAATGAAAATAGTATCTTACTTAGAGGGGTTGAAAAGAGGATGATCTTGACTCAAAAGCTTGGAGCACCACTAAAGAGGGTCTTGAAAGCTTGAACCTTGGAATCAAATGGGAGGTGTGGGTGTTTATGTGTGTTGGCCGAAAATGGCAAGAGGGAGGGAGAAGAGAGCTTTGCTCTTGAGTTGGTTAGGGAAGAATGGTGTGAAAAATGAAGTGGTATGAGTGGTATTTATAGTGTAGGAGGAGAGAGAAGTAAATGATTTTAAAATAACAAAAAAAGAAAATAATTATTAATGTGGGGTGGCAGATAGGGTTGGATTGGTGGTGTATGGTGTAAGAGTACGGTTGTTAAATGATGGTGTGTTGGATTGCGGGAGTGGTTAATGGAGATTTTTAAAGATTGTAGTGATTAGATTAGATATTAAAAGATATTAATTATAAAAATTAATTTTAATCATTTGTAATAAATATGTAATTTTGTATGCATTAAATAATGACAATGTAATATCCATTGTTATCCGGACTGCAATTAAAACAAAACGATTATTAAAAATCCTCAAACTTTTATTTTTGACTCGAATTAATAATTCACAATGTTACGTATATTTTTTATATTATAAATCATCCATCGAGTTATCTGTCTTAGACATCACCAATGTTCGTGTGTGACAAGACGCGTGTGTGACTGGGTAATTCTCTGAGTTATCGATGCGTGATATGAATTGATCAGATTTTGATATGCAACAAAGAACTTAATTACTCTAAATCAAGTATGATATGCACAAATTGTACTTATGATAGTGACGGGAACAGTCATTGACCTGAAATAGCCGGTTTGTAGGTCCAGATTTCAATCAGAAATCACTCAAAGATCGATTACACACACACAGGTGGAATCTGTGTGTATGGTGGTGAAACAGAGGTAAGAAACAGAAATGGTGATAACAAATAGGCTAACCACACTCAGAATCAATACAAACTGATATGAAACTGTAAGTACAACAGTAGAAAAGAACTGCAAATGTGTATTAATTCAGAAACGTGTGAAAGAGAGAATTCAGGGTTACAGCCGCTATCCACACCCTAAACATTATCAAACTAGGCTATTTATAGTAAGTTGACAGCCATCGAAACTATGCTCACCGAAACTACTAGTTTTGGTTGAGCATTTACAAATGATAGAACAAACTATCGAAACTTACCATCTATCGAAACTACTAGTTTCGACTGAACAAACCTAAATCGAAACTTCGATAGCCCTGACTTAGCTAAATAAAACAGTAAATTACATAAAAGTAAACTAAACTAGATTGTTCAACAAAAACTGATGACAACAACTTACAAACAAAATCAGACTCTACAATCTTCCCCTAAGCTGTTGTATCACCGTCTTCAACAAATCTTCAAACATTTGGTCCTTCACTTGGCTTGGGGATGTAAGGCTTCACATTAGTAGTCACCACCCTCTGATATGCCTTTGCATTAGCCTCATCATCCTCGCTGAAGATTTGAATGTGGTTTGTAAACAGCACTTCAAGATATTTAGGTTGAAACTTCAGCAACTCCATGGGCTCAAATATATGTATGTCTTCCTTCCCTTCACATTCAATTACAACACTCCCAATGATTGGGTTGTAGTGTCACACCCGTAACACAGGACAGTTATCTACCAGAGTACTACCTCCAACAGATATGTTCCCAGGTAAGAGCGGCGGGTCTAGGAGCGATTTATACACTGCTCTTTCCTAGACAGAACATTCTTTTTGTCAGATAACTGCATACCGGTTGAAGGTCTCCTTCTAGTTACAGTGACGTTGATAATCCAAACACACAGCGGAAGACTTAACAACATAACTTGTTTCATTTCATAATATAAGGTTTGTACAGTAGGGACTGACTGGCAAAATACAACAAATTCAAACAGTCGACTTATAGCTCACGAAGAATCATGCCAATTACTCAGGCCTTATGGTCATCCAGGGACCTGCCCTCAGTCATCCCTAAGTCCAACCTTTATACACCTCCTGGAATGCCATCTACTAGCTAGGGTTCACCTGTGCTCAAAAATATTTGAAAACATTTTGGATCAGCTTACGCTGGTGAGTTCATAAACAAAATCATCTTTTTGTGTATCCCTGATCAAGAATGAATACCCCACATAGGAATTACAATCATCCTGTCCAACCCATCACCCAGAATCGCCCTTAGATTCCCGGGTCAACAACATACATATATACAGGAACCATCCAGGTTTGCTGGTCACCCTTAGACCAGAACTGTCCAAGATGATCAATCTTGGCCCTAGGTCCCACCCTAATCACGCCCATCTTAAGTACTTATTATAGGATTTATGCACAGATAGTGTTGGGATCTCAGATGCAAAATCACTTACAAAACATTTCATAGAGCACAATTTAGAGGAACTCACCTCAAACAGAACCTCTTCCTGTATCGAATATCACAATCAATTCCTCAACAGAACCCTAGACCATATTCAACATTATCATCATCAATATCCCTATCTTAGGTTTACACAAGGAAACCTCAGGGTGTTCAGAAACCTTACTTTGATGATATATATGGCTATTTGCGGACATAATGCGCGAAACCGGACTCTCGGAAGCGGATCAGATCCTCGGGAATCGATCTATTAGAGCTTGTGTGTGTGTGGTGAAGTGTTTGTGTGTGTCAAATGGCTGGGATCGATCAACTATTTATAGGGTGGATTTCAGATGGCAGTGGCGGTCCGCCACCTAATGAGGCGGCTAATTTGGCTTGGTGCCTACGTAGCGGACCGTTATGGTTCCGATTAGCGGTCCGCCTTCCTTCCACGCGTCGTAATTCAATCGTTGAGTCATAGGGACACGTGTCGAGTCCCGGGTATTTCCTTAACCAACACGTAGTGGACCGTTAAGGGATAGGGTAGCGGTCCGCTACCCCTTCCACTTCAAAATTTTCTCTTTTAGTCCCTTAACTTTTGGAGAATTAAAGTTCTACCCTTGAACTTTCTGTTTTGACATTTTTGGCCCTTGTGAATTATCCGGGGGTTACATATAGTACCGTCTAGTTAAGTTCTTAAGTTGAGTAGGTACCATCTTCGGGAAAGTTATAGTTTTGACAGTTTGAGCCGGTTTATACCTCATAAAGACACAAGGCCTGTTGGTTCTTGGGTGGATTCTTGTCTTAGAAAGCCTACTTTTGGGAGGAGTGGGTTTCATGCCTTTGAATTCATTCCATGTCTGTGTATGCAGATAGTGTTCAAAATCAGTAGCCAACATTACCTTGCCTGGATTCTGGAGAGGAAGCTTGGCTAGGGCTCTTAGGTCATAGGTTGGGAGAGAATTGAAGTCAGTCATGTTCTTGAAATGCTCTACTCCATTTTTATACCTTCTAACTATGAACAACTTCCTTTCATCATTGTACTTCCATCCAATAGGTGGTCTCTTCAGCTCCTGGTACTCAACGAAGCATTCATATTGTTTGGGAGCCTCCTCTTCAACCATATTTCTCAACCAAAGTTTACTCGGGTAAGGATAGTTAGGATCAGGTGTTGGTAGGATAGGTACATTTGGGGTTGATTGAGTTGGAGTTGGTTCAGGTTCTGTTGGAGTGGGTTCTTCAGTGACTGCTGGCTTCACTAAGTTGACTTGTACCTCAGAGATACCATGATCATCATCAGATAAGGCTTGGATCTCATATCCTCCTTCAGTGAAGTACCTGACTTTCTCATCTTGTAGATCCTCTATGGCTAGGATTTCTGGAAATTCATCATTTGCTCCATAGTTGTCAATTTCATCCAGAAGAGCATTGAGTTCATGATCTGATCCAATTTCTTCTTCATCAAGAACCACCACTTCAACATTTGACTCTTTGCCTTTCCCATGTTCCCTAGCTGCTCTTATTTCACTGGTAGAGGGAAGATTCAACTCTGTTTCTTCAATTTTAACTTCCACGGTTTCTTCTGTCTTACCAGAAGTGCCAGAAAAAATTGTCATTGTAGATTTAGGATTGGTGACAAAGGCAGGGGAAGAGGGTCCACCACCAGAAGTGGTCTCCTCCTGACCTTTGGAGGTGGTTTCCTGTTTAAGAGGCTTAACAAGAGAAGCCTTCAGTTGCTGTACTAGATCTATTAATGCCTTGAACTATTGATCCTGTTAGGAAATAAGTATTTGTTGGGTCTCTAACTGAGTTTGTTGAACATCAAGTTGGGTATGTAAACCCCCAACTTCCATCTTCAGGTCCCTGACTTCATCCTTGCTTTTACTCAGTTCAGTCATCAACCCATTTATCACTTCATCTTGCTTTATAACTTTCTCCTACAGCTTCTTCATCTCCAAGCTCAGGGTTTTAACTCTTGGTACTGAGGGTGTTGGTTCATGAGCGGGGGATGCATGCGGTGTAGGAATGGGTACATGTGGTGGAGATGGTGGTGGTGTTGGTTGTGGTGTTGGTTGAGGTGTAAGTTGTGGTGTAGGTATAGGCTTATATGTTCAGGAATTTCGAATAAGGACTCGGATGAAGAAGACAGTTCTTCAAGCCCAGTTTTAATCTTCTCGGCCCTTGGCTCTTCCAGCTCAAAATCAGACCCAGAGTCAACTTGTCTCTTGGAGGAGGATGCATGATGTTTAGTTTGTGTGACAATCCGACTTTTTAGATTAACTCCGTTATCTATTCCGTTAAGTTTTCTATTAAAAACTTAACCCCGTTAATCAAATCTAACCCCGAGGGACTGATTCTGTCAATATTTAAACTTAAACTACATGGACTAATTATGTAATTACTCAAAAATCAAATATGTTGACTCTAAGAAGTCAAAATCATAAGTTGAGTCTTCTGTTGACTTTTAGAAGTCAAACAACCCTCATTCTTGATTCAAATTCGTGATACCATAACTGAAATCTAATCGAATTAAAGTTGTAACGTATGACATTAACCATTTCGACCATCATTGGAGCAATTAACAAGTTATTGATTCGAATTTAATCCAATTATGATCATTAAACTCAAAAACGTCGACCATCACTGTATACCCAACGAATTCGATGAATCCTTGTATCAAAATCGTAAATTAATCACCTAAACACGATAAACGAGTCACACTGAAGCCTCCGTACACATCAGTTTGATCGAATTCACGACAGAAGTCGCCGGGGATCGAACCAGTCGTCGTCGACATTGGTTTTAACCGATCACCATCAATCGGTCATCTAATCTGGTAATTCCTTACACCCTTAGCTTCGTTTCATTACGTAGATCAAAAGCCCTATCATAAATATTTCTTAAAACATCGGATCAATCGCGAACCCAATTCTAGGGTTCATCGCAAACCGGTTTGGCCGAACCCCAATCTAAACACGTTTACAATTCAATTAAATCATATGGTTAATTTCGTAATCCTCTTCTCAATGAAAACCCTAATCTAATTTGGACTCATAACACATATTTAAGCACAAACCTACACCTAGGGTTCTTATGTTTTCGGTTTGATCGAACCCTAATCCAAACACCACCTTAATCAAATTAAAGCACAAGGTTAAACTCGCAATTCCTTGCTTGTTGAAAGCCCTATGAGTCCAACAACTTTCAATATAAGATTTTGTCAATTTGATCTTGTATTTTGATCTAGGGTTTCGGCAATTTCAAACGTCATTTAACAACCCAAAATCGTGATAAATGTTGCAATTAAACATCACCACAGATTCGATTAACAAAACCCCTAATCTTTTTGGTTCGATCGAAGTCGAAATCGATGAGTATTGGGACTGGGTTCAATCGCGAGTAGCTTGGGGGAAGAACTCAGGAGAGCTAATGTTCAAAACCAAATCAATCTGGGTTCTATCGCGATTGCCCTAGCGGGTGTATTGGTTAGATCTGTGTGTTGGTGTAGGTGAGACCCGGGTTCGAACCTCACTAGCACCATTTATTTTTCTAGCCACTTTTGAGACAATATTTTTATATAAAATATGTTCTAATACTATTACGATAATATATTAAATGGTTTTTAGCCCGGGAAGCCAACCGTAGGCTCGGGTTTGAGTTATAAACCATTTTAACATTTTTTTCTCCACTTTTAAATAATATATATTATTTTCAAACCACTACTCCGAATAAATTACATATTTATACTATTTTCCAACCCGTGATTTCTAACAAAAAATAATATATATTTTTTATTATTTTCTCGAAGTTTATAAACTCTATGAAACGTTTCAGACTAATAAATGAAATAATTTTATTATATTATTTGCTCATGTTTCATCCTCGATCTAAAAATAATATATTTATTATTTTTGACACAAATGATTATTTATAAATCTTGGAAACTTGGAAGTAATATATTAAATTATATTACTTTCCTAACCATTTTAAAAGGCACGAACGGACGAATATAATTATTTATTATTATTATTATTCATTCGACACAAAACGTATATATCTTAATTATTAAATTAAGAAATCCCTATTACCGTGGACGCGTTCGTCTACACGTTGATTCCTAAGCGTATTTTAGGACGTTCCAACTTCAGTGTCGTCGTCACAAATTCCCATTATCATTCCTAATTTATGTGTTTATAATTTTAGGGCATTCGTAGGTCGTTTGAGATTTACACTCGTGGTTTCAACTTGCTTCTTGTGTGATACTACCTACAACGCAACGCAGGTGAGTTTTCACGGCCCCTTTTTACTGCTTTTAAACTGGGGGAGAAAACTTGATACAACTCTTTTGATTTTTGTACTTTATTTTATATCAATTGTTATGACTATGCGTAAACTCTATCATGAAAGTCCTCACATCGAACCGTTTAAATATGAATATAGCGAGGTATGTTGGGTAGTACTACTGGGTTTGACAAACCTCACCCGCGTTAGTCGCGCTAACACGATTGGATATCGAACGGGTGCAATATTGACCTAAACGTGCACCGTGGTTGATAGACCTGGTGGGAGGCAATACAAACAGTCAGTTTATGGTTGCGAGCGTAATAGCAAACAATGAACATGGGTTAGCTACTCATTGGTATATATATGTTGATTGTACATTAATCTGGTAAACGCTTTATTACTATACTGAAACCTGTGAACTCACCAACCTTGTGTTGACACTTTTCTTACATGTTTTCTCAGGACGCTAAGCTATGGCACAGGTTGCTCACTTAGGACATGCATGGAGTCCTACTGTCATATCATCCATTTCAAACATTTGAAACAGTTTACTTATTTACATTGATTGACGCCTGTTGTGTGTAACTACTTTAAATTTTATATCAACGTTTACGCTTCCGCATTAACTCTGAACTTTTATGTTATGACATTTCAAGTCCCATATAGTGTCGTTTGATGTAACTAATGACTGAGGTCCAGGTGTGTCACCTTCCAAACGGTAAAACTCCGTTAGTTGAAATTGGGGGTGTGACAGTTTGTTCTTATGAATCTGACTTGTAATAGTCTGAACCGTATATTCCTGCATCAAGAGTCCCACTAGACTCTGCACTCTCCTCTTTAGCTACTTGTGCACCAGCTTCAATATCAACCACTGGTTCAACAGGAACTTGTACTTGCTCTTCAAGAACAGCAATCTCTGGATCAATGAAAGGAGCTTCAATGACCGGCTCAACAAAGGGTTGTTCGTCTTCTTGAACATTAGGGATTTCTACTTCAACTTCAGCTTCAGCCACTTGTTGGTTCCCTTGATCTTGTTCCATTTCTTCTTGTCACACCCCGACCGATGGCGGAATCATCGAGGCGGACAATGGAATGATTGTTCAAAAGCACATGATAACTAAAATATTGCATAATTCATTAATTTAATTAAAGACAACAAACATTCAAGTACAATACAAATTCAAATAACCTAGTCTATTTCAAAACATTGATTTAATTAACTAGGTCCATAAGTTCTTAAGTGGTAGAATCTTCAGCAAGCAATCACATATCCAAACCTGAAACATTATTTAAATCAAGTGTCAACTATAAAGTTGGTGAGTACATAGGTTTAGTGGAACCGATAAATAGTAGATAAAAATGTTTTGCAACTCATTGTTTATCTTGTTAAACATAGCATACATGGTTGTATTATTTATCTAAGCTCAATTCAAACCTTGATTGACGCGCTTGAACATAGCACAACAGCTAGGTCCGGTATGTTTGAATATATATCCGATATGTTTGAATATATCACGCGGCTATATCCGAGTATGCAGTAATAAACACCCTACATGGGTGGGCTGGTCAGGCACAATAGATCTATTAATATTACTGTTGGTTTTCTTGTGTTTAAAGTAAATGATTGTACACCCAAGATAATAAGCATATAATCCACATGAATAACACGTATAAACAATTTGATTGAGTAGCATGAAATAATGTTTCACCCCAAAGTATGTAAAAATGTAAAATATGGGCTATGTAACTCACCTGGCTAGCGGATGTTTTAATCCACGTGGGTAGGTGATAAGGATGTTGAAGTCTAAGCACGTTGAAACCCTATGTGGATAAATGGGTATTATTGTATGTTTGTATATGTGTATTCGTATTTAAATGTGCATAGGTTTATAATAATATTCCTTAAAATTATTTGTATAAAATATTGTAGTAAAATAATGATTTTTTTTTGTAAAATTTAACATCTAAATATATATTTAATCTTGTTAGATATTTATATTTTAAATAATTTGTTATTATGTTTATTGTATTTATATATAATAATAAATAAAAGGAAAAGTTTCTATTTGTTTAATTATTATATATTTTTTTGAGTTAAAATTATTTTAACAAGTTTATAAAATATAGGGTTTATTATTTTATAAAAATTGGACTGGTTAAATATGTGAAGAAAAAAAGTTATTTAATGGTTTCGAAAATAAACGAACGAGTCAACCAACCCGTAATAGTTTTTATTGTATAGATATAATATTAAAATATGATAAAATAAATAAATAAATAAAATAAAAAACAGAAAAAAATTGGGTTGGGCCGGAGGCCATCAGGATCGAACCCGCGACCTAAGACTCAAACACACACACGCATAACCAGCCGGGCTACTGCCCATCGCTGGTTATGTGTGTATCATTTAATTTATAAACACACACGCAAAGCTGGTCGCTGGTTCTCGGCAACCGGCATACCGTGTCCGAGAACACTGGTTTGCCCGGTAATCGAAGGTTTGAGGTCGGGTTGCCGACTGGAACCGATGGCCAGATGATAACAGAAGGTAAATGAACGATTTTGAGACTCTTACTTGGTCGCGAATGGTCTGGACGACAGGGCCGATGGTCCGAAAATACCAAGGTCGGGAATCTATGCTTCGGGATGAATTGGGCCCTAAAAGTCTGGTCACAGCTTCACTCAGAGGCGACGAACACAATGGTAGTTTCAATTTTGAGTGAGAGTGGGTGAAGTGGGGATGGCGAGCTCGAGCAGGTCAGGTAATGGCTATTTATAGCCGAGCTCGCTCCCGATAATGAGACATGAAATTGAGTGTGTCTGGTCATTCGTCTGGGCAAGACGAAGCTATCGAGCCGTCTTGCAAGCATGTAGGTTTCTTGACGAGGCCGAATTCGCGGCGTGGACTTTCGGCCACAGACACGATCAGACTTTTCGTCTGTTTAAACAACAAATTGGTCGGGGGCTTTTGTTCGCGTGGGGACGACGAGGTCAGAGAGACCCTTTTCGGCTGTTGAGGTGCAGGGAACAGGCGTGTCGAGGGTTCGCCTGAAAAACGCTCGGACCGCCGGACAAGGGAAGTGATGACCGGATTTGCGAATTGGGATTTGGCAATTTTGGTCCATGGAGTTTACTTCTGAATCTATTTGGTCCTTGAGATAATTACGGATGAGACCCTGTGGTTTGATTTGTCCACATTTAGTTCCTAAACTGATTTCTGTTTTAAAACCTTGTAGTTTAATTATTTTCAAAACAGACCCTTAACTTTTATAAAAATAATTAATTAGATTTCTTTTTAATTTCAATTATATTTTATAAACTTATATTATTATTATAAATATATTTTTATAAAAGTTAATTATTATTTAGATAGATTATCATATTTATGTTATGAACCTTTTAAATTTAGATTTTTATAAAATTTTATATAAGTTTAAAACTTATAAAATTTTAATTATTTTAAATCCGTAAATTAAAAATATATACTTTGTACAAAAATTAAATAAAAACACTTGCATTTCATTGAATAGAAAATGATTACATGACATATGTTATAAAAACATGAATAAAAACCCGAAGTGTCACAGTCTCCCCATGTTAAAGGAATTTTGCCCCGAAATTCAACTAGTGGAGGCTATGAAAAGAGATGCGGATATTTGGTCTTCATTTGGTCTTCACGTTCCCAAGTGAACTCGGGTCCACGTTTAGACTCCCAACGGATTTTGATAATGGGGATGCGACTACGTTTGAGTTTCTTGACTTCACGGTCCATGATTTCCACGGGTTTCTCAACAAAGTGCATTTTTTCGTCAATGCGCACTTCATCAAGAGGGATGTGGAGATTCTCGTCGGCTAGGCACTTTTTCAAATTAGATATGTGAAAAGTCGGATGAACGTTGCTGAGCTCTGAAGGAAGATCGAGTTTGTAGGCCACTTTTCCTACCCTTTCGAGTACCATGAATGGACCCACATATCGAGCTGCAAGTTTTCCTTTCTTTCCAAATCAGACTACGCCTTTCCAAGGTGATACCTTTAGAAGAACCATATCCCCAACTTGAAATTCCAAGGGTTTTCGTCGTTTATCGGCATACTCTTTTGCCGACTCCTTGCTACTCGAATGTTGTCACGAATAAGAGAGATTTTATCGGTGGTCTCTTGGATAAGCTCGGGACCGGTGATTTGTGCTTCACCAATTTCGTTCCAACAAATCGGTGAACGACACTTTCGTCCATAAAGAGCTTCAAACGGTGCCATGTTAATACTTGTGTGGTAGCTGTTGTTGTAGGAAAATTCGATCAGTGGTAGGTGAGAATTCCAATTGCCACCAAAGTCAATGACACAAGCTCTAAGCATATCCTCGAGGGTTTGGATGGTTCGCTCAGTTTGTCCATCAGTTTGAGGATGGTAAGCCGTACTTAAATCCAAACGAGTACCAAGCGCAGATTGTAATGATTGCCAAAATCGGGAAGTAAAACGCGAATCAGGATCGGAGATGATGTTCAATGGGATTCCGTGATGACTTACGATCTCATCAATGTAGATCCGAGCCAATTTCTCGATTCGATAGTCCTCACGAATAGGCAAGAAATGAGCAGACTTTGTGAGTCGATCGATAATAACCCAGATACTATCGTGCCCACTAGAAGTGCGTGGGAGTTTGGTGATGAAGTCCATAGCAAGGTTCTCCCACTTCCACATGGGAATTTCAGGTTGTTCGAGGAGTCCGGAAGGCTTCTGATGTTCGGCCTTTACTTTAGAACAAGTTAAGCATTTTGCCACAAAGAGGGCAATATCCTTTTTCATGCCGGGCCACCAATATTGTTGACGAAGACCCATGTACATCTTATCAGCTCCGGGATGTACCGAATATCGAGTTTTGTGGGACTCGTTCATCAAAAATATACGAAGGTCGTCGCGATAGGGAACCCAGATACGATCCAAGTAATACAACAGGCCGTTGGCTTTGGTTTCTAGCAAGAGTTCTACACCACTTGCCATTTCTTGGTACATGTTTCCCTCGGTAACCGAGGTGTGTTGTGCTTGGAGAATGCGGGCTTGGATATCGTTATGAATATGAACACTATGAAGCATGATACGTTCCTTACGACTCAAGGCGTCGGCTACAACATTTGCTTTGCCGGGGTGGTAGCGAATCTCGCAGTCGTAGTCGTTAAGAAGTTCGACCCATCGTCGTTGCCTTATATTAAGTTCTTTTTGATTGAAAATATGTTGGAGACTTTTGTGGTCGGTGAAAACCACGCATTTGGTGCCATAAATATAGTGTCTCCAAATTTTCAAGGCGAAAACGACAGCACCTAGCTCGAGATCATGGGTCGTATAGTTCTTCTCATGGATTTTGAGCTGACGTGATGCGTATGCAATTACTTGACCACGCTGCATAAGAACACAACCAAGACCTTGGTTGGATGCATCGCAGTAAACAACAAAGTCGTCATTACCACTAGGAAGAGTTAGAACAGGAGCGTTGCAGAGCTTGTGCTTGAGAATTTGAAAAGCTTCCTCTTGTTTGGGTCCCCACTCGTAAGGTTTACCTTTGTGAGTCAAGGCAGGGAGCGGAACCGCAATCTTGGAGAAATTTGAGATGAAGCAATGATAGTAACCCGCTAGTCCAAGGAAGGAACAAATCTCGGTAGGAGTCTTAGGAGTACTCCAATTCTTTACTGCTTCGATTTTTGTCGGGTCCACATGAATCCCCTTATCGTTGACTATGTGTCCCAAAAATTGAACCTCCTTTAGCCAGAATTCACACTTGGAGAACTTGGCGTATAGTTGTTCTTTCTTCAAGAGCTCCAAAATCAAACGAAGATGTTGTTCATGCTCCACTTTCGTTTTAGAATAGATGAGAATGTCGTCAATGAAAACGATCACGAACTTGTCCAAATAAGGTTTGCATACACGGTTCATGAGATCCATGAAAACCGTAGGTGCATTAGTCAAGCCAAAAGGCATGACCATGAACTCGTAGTGACCATATCTAGTTCGAAAGGCAGTCTTAGGAATGTCTTCATCGAGAACACGAAGTTTATGGTATCCGAAACGAAGGTCAATCTTGGAGAAACATGTTGAACCTTGAAGTTGATCGAAAAGATCGTCGATACGGGGTAAAGGATAACGGTTCTTGATTGTAAGCTTGTTGAGTTCACAATAATCAATGCACATTCGAAACGATCCATCCTTTTTCTTTACGAACAGCACGGGAGCACCGCAAGGTGAATGGCTTGGTCGGATGAATCCTTTGGATGAGAGTTCTTGTAATTGACAGACGATAGGGAGCTTTTGCCACGGGAGTTGCTCCGGGCACAAGGTCAATACGAAACTCTACTTGTCTAGGGGGAGGAAGACCGGGTAAATCTTCGGGGAATACCTCGGGAAAGTCTCGAATGATCGGAATATCTTGCAATTTCTTACATTTGTCTTTCGTGTCAACTACGTGGGCCAAGAAGGCAACGTACTTTTTCCGCAAGTACTTTTGTTCCAGTGTGCAAGACATGAGTTGAAGACCACGACACGGTTTTTCACCGAAAATAACTAACGTGTCGCCCGAAGGGAGAGGTATACGAATGCACTTTTCGTAGCAAATAACCTCGGCATGGTGCTTGGATAACCAGTCCATGCCAATTATAATATCAAAGCTTCCCAATTGCATCAATTGCATTGGAAGGAGATCAACAGAGAATTCATGATTATTAAGCTCGAGATTGCAATCGCGGATAACAGAATTTATAGTAATAGATTTTCCATTTGCTATCTCCACGGAATAAGAATTGTCAAGTTTCGTTCTTTGTTTAGCAAGTCGAGATTCAAAGGTAAGAGACACAAAACTCCTATCGGCACCGGTATCAAATAAAATGGATGCATAATGATTGTTTACGAGAAACGTATTGTTTATCACGTCGTTGTTTGCTTGTGCCTCATTATCGTTTATATTAAACGCTCGTCCTTGGGGACCACCTTGATGATGAAGTTTTGGTCATCGGTCACGGAAATGGTTTGGGTCTCCACATTCGTAACATGCCCGACCATTGAGAGGTGCCAGATAGTTTGGACGGTTGGCTGGAGCAGCTTAATGGACGGGAGGACGGGTACGACAAGTAGTGACCACGTGTCCATATCGTCCGCAGCTTGAACACAATTGGCATGATAAGTTGGCCGGATGGTGGTACTTGCAGGTCTGACATTGGGGATTTGGACCCAAATAAGGTTTCGGGTTTTGACCCAAAGGGGCCACTTGAATAGCAGGTACGGTGGGAGTTACGACTGCGAAGTTTCGACCCTTTCGTTTCTTGTTGCGGTTAGAAGACTCGGGCTTTACATCTTTGATGGCCGCAAGAGTAGAAACAACCTTCTTGGAACCCCTTCTTGTTAAGGTTTCGGCCTTGACGTGGTTGTCGGATAGCGTAGCTGATATACGAATAGCAGCTTCAAGTGTAGGAGGATTGCTTCCTAAGACAGCATCCTGAATTTGCATAGGCAGCCCGCCTATGTATTTTTCAATTTCCCAAGCAAGGGGAGTGATCATATGAGGTACCAGTAGGCTCAGCTCTTGAAATCGGGTGGTGTAAGCCAGATTATCCCCGCTGTCTTGGGCAAGATCCCAAAACTCAGTCTCGAGCTTCCTCATTTCATTTTGAGGACAGAATTCATCAGTCATGGCTTTCTTCATATCATCCCATGATAAATATGTAGCAACCTCAACACCACGAGTGCGTTTCTCACCGTTCCACCAGGTGAGGGCTCTCTTTTGTAGTACACTTGTGGCATAGCGAACCCGAAGATTATCGGGACAGTCACTGTTTAGGAATGTGCTTTCCATGCTTTCAAACCATTGTAGTAGGCCGGTAGCACCTTCAGTCCTGTAAAATTTTGTAGGGTTGCACGAGTTAAAGTGCTTAAACGTGCATTGAGGCGGGTTGGTACCACTATTTCCTTGGATGTTGTGAGACCCGTCACTGTTGTTATTGGCTTGGGTCATTTGTCCTACCAGTTGGGCAAGAAGAGTAGCAAGATCCGGGTTGGAAGTGCTAGAGTTTGCAAGTCGAGGAGGCATTCTAACACCATAAGAAAAGACAATGATATTTTAGATAAAGTGGGTATACACGAGCTATAGTGGGAATAATGTAAGCAGAAATGCGGAATTCATCATGTCGCGTACCAATGTATGTGTATTTATTCAGGGTTGATGGGGGGAGGTAAGCCATCTATTCCGGGTAGGATATGATGTCATAGATCATTATTTGCGTAATAGGAATGTAATAGGAATCACCGGGATTTGCATGCACTACAAATCGTTATTACGTGTGCATCCGTAATAATGATTTGTTTTGCATGTTCATCTAGTTCTTCCTATCTTACTATAATGTCCCCAAAATTTTGAGTTTAGGTTCGGATCGTATTCTTGCGAATACAATGACTTATCAACGTTAAGTAATTCCTCAAAACTTTCAAGGAGACATGCTTTAGCCTATAGGTAAACACTCACTTCAGGTATTACCAGGAAAGCATACGGGTCCGTTTATTTGGATTTATACGAAATGCTTTCCTAGACAGAAAACTCAATGTACAGGTGTCACCCTTCCAGATTGCACATGTCCTTTACTGGTTTCAAGAAATTAAGTCGTTGACGAGATTTTCAAGATTTTAATAGACTTGAGAGTCTATGAGTATAAAATGTGTAGGAATGTTGCAAATAGTATGGAAAGAGTATGGATAAGGATGGGTAGTGTATTTGTTTGCATACGTTTGTTTGTCAAATGTGTGTGTAAAGTATGTATTATGTGTTTTAAAGCCTTGTATGTATGTGTATAAGTCTCATGTACCAAACTTGGGGAAATTCAAATAATACGTAACTACAAATAATTCACATAGCAGATAATCATTTAGCACGTAACACATAAAAGGGAGTCCTAGGGTTATAGTCTAGGTCATTGTGTCTAATAACCTAATTCCCTATAACCATGGCTCTGATACCAATCTGTCACACCCCGACCGATGGCGGATTCATCGAGGCGGATTCATCGAGGCGGACAATGGAATATTGTTCAAAAGCACATGATAACTAAAATATTGCATAATTCATTAATTTAATTAAAGATAACAAACATTCAAGTACAATACAAATTCAAATAACCTAGTCTATTTCAAAACATTGATTTAATTAACTAGGTCCATAAGTTCTCAAGTGGTAGAATCTTCAGCAAGCAATCACATATCCAAACCTGAAAAATTATTTAAATCAAGTGTCAACTATAAAGTTGGTGAGTACATAGGTTTAGTGGAACCGATAAATAGTAGATAAAAACGTCTTGCAACTCATTGTTTATCTTGTTAAACATAGCATACATGGTTGTATTATTTATCTAAGCACAATTCAAACCTTGATTGACGCGCTTGAACATAGCACAACAGCTAGGTCCGGTATGTTTGAATATAGTTACCCACTATATCCGATATGTTTGAATATAACACGCAGCTATATCCGAGTATGCAGTAATAAACACCCTACATGGGTGGGCTGGTCAGGCACAATAGATCTATTAATATTACTGTTGGTTTTCTTGTGTTTAAAGTAAATGATTGTACACCCAAGATAATAAGCATATAATCCACATGAATAACACGTATAAACAATTTGATTGAGTAGCATGAAATAATGTTTCACCCCAAAGTCTGTAAAAATGTAAAATATGGGCTATGTAACTCACCTGGCTAGCGGATGTTTTAATCCACATGGGTAGGTGATAAGAATGTTGAAGTCTAAGCATGTTGAAACCCTATGTGGATAAATGGGTATTATTGTATGTTTGTATATGTGTATTCGTATTTAAATGTGCATAGGTTTATAATAACATTCCTTAAAATTATTTGTATAAAATATTGTAGTAAAATAATGATTTTTTTTCGTAAAATTTAACATCTAAATATATATTTAATCTTGTTAGATATTTATATTTTAAATAATTTGTTATTATGTTTATTGTATTTATATATAATAATAAATAAAAGGAAAAGTTTTTATTTGTTTAATTATTATATATTTTTGTGAGTTAAAATTATTTTAACAAGTTTATAAAATATAGGGTTTATTATTTTAAAAAAATTGGACTGGTTAAATATGTGAAGAAAAAATTTGGGTTGGGCCGGAGGCCATCAGGATCGAACCCGCGACCTAAGACTCAAACACACACACGCATAACCAGCCGGGCTACTGCCCATCGCTGGTTATGTGTGTATCATTTAATTTATAAACACACACGCAAAGCTGGTCGCTGGTTCTCGGCAACCGGCAAACCGTGTCCGAGCACACTAGTTTGCCCGGTAATCGAAGGTTTGAGGTCGGGTTGTCGATTGGAACCGATGGCCAGATGATAACAGAAGGTAAAGGAACGATTTTGAGACTCTTACTTGGCCGCGAATGGTTTGGACGACAGGGTCGATGGTCCGAAAATACCAAGATCGGGAATCTATGCTTCGGGATGAATTGGGCCCTAAAAATATGGTCACAGCTTCACTAAGAGGCGACGAACACAATGGTAGTTTCAATTTTGAGTGAGAGTGGGTGAAGAGGGGATGGCGAGCTCGAGCAGGTCCGGTAATGGCTATTTATAACCGAGGTCGCTCCCGATAATGAGACATGCAATTGAGTGTGTCTGGACATTCGTCTGGGCAAGACGAAGCTATCGAGCCGTCTTGCAAGCGTGGAGGTTTCTTGACTAGGCCGAATTCGCGGCGTGGACTTTCGGCCACAGACACGATCAGACTTTTCGTATGTTTAAACGACAAATTGGTCGGAGGCTTTTGTTCGCGTGGGGACGACGAGGTCAGAGAGACCTTTTTCGGCTGTCGAGGTGCAGGGAACAGGCGTGTCGAGGGTTCGCCGGAAAAATGCTCGGACCGCCGGACAAGGGACGTGATGACCGGATTTGCGAATTGGGATTTGGCAATTTTGGTCCCTGGAGTTTACTTCTGAATCTATTTGGTCCCTGAGATAATTACGGATGAGTCCTTGTGGTTTGATTTGTCCACATTTAGTCGCTTAACTGATTTCTGTTTTAAAACCTTGTAGTTTAATTATTTTCAAAACAGACCCTTAACTTTTATAAAAATAATTAATTAGATTTCTTTTTAATTTCAATTATATTTTATAAACTTATATTATTATTATAAATGTATTTTTATAAAAGTGAATTATTATTTAGATAGATTATCATATTTATGTTATAAACCTTTTAAATTTAGATTTTTATAAAATTTTATATAAGTTTAAAACTTATAAAATTTTAATTATTTTAAATCCGTAAATTAAAAATATATACTTTGTACAAAAATTAAATAAAAACACTTGCATTTCATTGAACAGAAAATGATTACATGACATATGTTATAAAAACGTGAATAAAAACCCGAAATGTCACACTTCTTCTTCTTCCTCAGACGATGATGATTCTTCAACTTCAAGTTTAGGATCAACATCAGTAACAAACTCTTCCAACTCTCCAATAACATGTCCAGATAAAGGAATGTCTGCAATCATTCTATTGGTTCTTTTGTTTGTGCTCTTCATGTAGCTCAGAGTTTTTGCACCCATGCGGTAAAAAACAAGGATATTGCCACCCTGTTGAAGATTTGGGTGAAGATGATTGATGATGATCTGAAGAAATCTGGAATAGGCTAAAAATTTCCCTTTGACTAATCCCAAAACTGCAGAAGCCACCATGATATTTGCTGAGTCAAAGCCACATATTCTGATATATAGGTAGTGAATGAAGACATGTAAGATGTATCTCCAGTGATTTGGCAGGGAATTCTTTATGATCTGACCGCTTTTGAACTCATCAGGATGTCCCATTCTTCTAAAACACTCTTTAACATAGAAGCTTGGGAATTCTACTAGTGCCTGAGGATCATCATTAAACTGTAGCACTTATCTAATGGTAGTTTCAGAGAAAAGAACTTCTTGGTCACGAACCATGGCCCATATATGCTCCACATTATCAACAGATACTAGCTCAGTAGTCTCCTAAAACTCCCTTATTAATGTTTCAAAGACAGGTAGATTATGACTTATTGCAAAACTGATGTTGGAATTGGCCAGAAAATTCAAGACTTGAACAAAATCAACACTTTTGGGATCATTGGCATCTAGGAATGCACAGACATTGTGTCTTTTCACAAATAGGAGATCCATATCTACAAGAAACAAACTTTATCAAAAATTCTGACACTGAGAAAAATTTTAGAGTTATCCTGATCGAAACTACATAATCGAAACTACTTGGGCCAACACTTAGAGAATTTAAGAAACAGGCTTATCGAAACTACTAGTTTCGGGTGAAGATAATTCAATCAAAACTACAAGTTTCGGTCCAACACTTGGAGAAATTTTGAAATAGGAGACCGAAACTACGTACTTTCGGGCAAAGACCCTTAATCGAATTTTCAAGATTTGGGCAAATTTGGGTATCGAAACAACTAGTTTCGATTGAACAACCTGTTTAATTTTGAAAGACTCCCCTCTTTAATGTAAAACATCCTTTTTATCGAAAGTACTAGTTTCAATCCCCAAACCCTAAACAGATTAAGAAAACTCAAAATTTACAGAAAAAAGACCAAAACATATATACAGACACATCGACTATAAGCTAAAATAAAAAGATAGGTTAAGAAAGGCCTGTAAGTGTCGAAACTCCATCTTACCGAGGTGTATGACTGTAATCTGCAAATATGTACAACATATGTGAGTTTAAAGAAAATGGTGAGGTATAAACAGGATATCAACACACAACGGCCCTGATTATGAAGATTTAGTCGTAAAACTTCCAAAAATGAAACCATAGGTCTGTATTTTGTAAACTCACACTCATATGAATAGTGTCACACCCCCAATTTCAACTAACGGAGTTTTACCGTTTGGGAAGTGACAAACCAGGATATCAGTCATTAGTTACATTGAATGACTCTATATGGGACTCAAATGAAAATATAATATCAATCAGAGCTAATGCGGAAGTGTATAAAGAAAGTAAATGCGCAAAACAAACGCGCCCAAAGATTCAAGTCCAAACATAATATAAAACAGTCCAAACGAAATAATAAAAAACAATTCAAAAGTAGGACTCCATGCATGTCATATATGTGAACCTGTGCCTTATCTTAGCGACCTGAGAAAGCATGTAAGAAAAGATGTCAACACGAGGTTGGTGAGTTCACAGGCTTCAATATATAAATAAACGTTTACCAGATTTATTGTACAATCAATATATCTATATCAACGAGTAGCTAACCCATGTTCATGTTTGCTATTACGCTAGCAACCGTAAACTGACTGTTTGAATGCCTCCCACCAGGCCTATCAACCACGGTGCACATTTAGGTCAATATTGCACCCGTTCGATATCCAATCGAGTTAGCACGACTAACGCGGGTGTGGTTTGTCAAACCCAGTAGTACTACCCAACATACCTCGCTATATTCATATTTAAACGGTTCGATGTGAGGACTTTCATGATAGAGTTTACGCATAGTCATAACAAGTCATACAATATGAAGTAAAAAAAATCAAAAAGTGTTTACGTCATGTTTTCTCCCCCAGTTTAAAAGCAGTAAAAGGGGCCGTGAATACTCACCTGATTGCGTAGGAAGTAATCACACAAGTATGTGATTGAAATCTCAAGCGTTAGCCCAACACGACTCACGAATGCCCTAGAATTACATCATAATTATTAGGCATAAAATAGGATATGTGACAACGACACGGAATGTTGAACGTCCTAAAAGAAACGCTTTAAAGATCAACGAGTAAACAAACGTATCCACGAGAATACATATTTCTAGGTTAAATAATTAGAATGATTACGATACGCGACGAAAGACCATAATTACAATAATTAATAAATATATTCAATCGTTTTCGCCATTAAATAATGGTCTAGAAAAATAATATTATTATATTATTTTAAACTTGAATAGTTAATACGATAACTATTTGTGTGGCAAAAATAATAATATATTATTTTTATTTGAGAATATAATTACGGGGGTAATAATATAACTATTTATATTATTTCTAAATTCGAAGCGTTCCACAATGCTTGTTAATGCGACGAAAATAATATATAAATATATTATTTTTAATAGTGGAAAATAATATTAAAACGGTTATAAAACTAAACCCGAACATTAATATAAACACAATTGTTTATGTGTTTTCATAAATTAAATATAAATTTTGTGAAATAATATAATTAATATATTATTTTTAATATCACTAAAATTCTTTAAAATGTTTTATAAAATAAATCCCGAGCCTTCGGTTGTTTTCGGGTTTCAAAACACGTTAATATATTAATATAATAATATAGGTTTTCAGTTTATTTAAATAAAATATACAAAAAGTGGCTCAAAAATAAGATGGAGGCAGAGAGACTCGAACCCGGGTCTCCCCTCCATTAGTCAAACCACTTAACCAGTCATGCCCGCTAGGAAATCGCATCAATAATCCGTTGTTAGATTGTGAAAGTACAAGATGGTTCTGTTCTTAGTTGAAATTGGCGGAAAAAATAGTAACTACACAAGTATAATCGAGTAAACAGAAAGAATACTAATAAGAACACTGTTGTATTAAGCTTTTGTGAATAAATGATTACAAATGAACACTCTATCAAGAAGCACACTTACAATGAAGTGTTTACACAATATTTATACTAACTTAGAATCAAGACAGGCACTTGATTCTAAGGATCAGATCTAACACAGACCGTTGATCTTTTGTACAAAGCTAATAATACAAGTTTAGTCTAAACTAGCTAACTTTATTGAAGCGTCTTCTTTATGCATCATTACTTGCATGCTTGGAGAAGAGCATTGTTGTCCGTCATTGGTTGCACCATTGAGGTTCCTTCTGCTTTGAGTGTGTCAGTAGCTTTTGCAGAAAGTTATCAGTGACGCTTGGCATGGATAGTCAGCTGGAACGATTTATCTTCAAGGCACAAGGCTGTCAGCAGCAAGGATGAGGATCAGCATCAAGACTGATCTGTTGAACGCTGCTGACAAGCCTATCAGCAGCAACAAGTGTTGAACGCTGCTGATAGAACGCTGCTGATAAGCCTATTAGCAACAAAAAGTGTTGAATGCTGCTGATAAGCCTATCAGCAGCAACAAGTGTTGAACGCTGTTGATAAGCCTATCAGTAGCATTTGTACATAGAAGAATTTTGTTGCAATCAGTATTTGGTTCTACAAACTCCCCTAGACTGATGCTACCAAAATTCTTCTAATCTCTTTGTTGCTGAAGCTGTTGCATGTGGCAGACTATCCTTGCAACCTCATAGCCTCTTGGATCCTTGCTGGGATTGTTTAGTGGAAGCTCAGACAGAGTCTTGATGTCTTTACTTGGCATTTTGAAAATTGTCTTGCTTGAACATCTCATCTGCTGCTTCTTAACATCAGTTAAGGTGAACTCATCCAGATCAGCATTGTAGGACCAACTTACAAATGGAGAGTGGGACTGAAGTGGTTTGATATCTAGGATCACATCTTTGCTAGGGTTGAAATGGTGTTTGATTGCAAGCATAAGACGTTTCCCACCCTCATTTGCAAGCTCACGAGCTTCACCCATCTCCAGAATTCTACTAAGATCTGAATCTGCTAATTGTAGAACTTCATCAACAGATTTGTAAACAGATCTCCTTCTTTCAGTTCTCCCCCTGAAGATTTCAAACCACTGATCCTGTGAACTGTAGAACCAATCAACTATATCTCTGGAGTCTTCTGGTTTAGGTGTGGGTTTGGATTTCTTCAGGAGAGGCTGTTGATGAGAGGGAGCTGGGTGAGATGGTTTGGACTTTTAGGGTGGAGGAGAGGAAGGTTTGGGGATATTTGTGCTTCAGCTGTAGAAGTTGAAACACATGTTTGCTTCTTGCACTGCCATGAAATCAGTGTCCCTCCCAGAAACTGACATCTCCCTGAAGTGGACTTTTTGTCCAAGTTGCATCCCCCATAGTCACTGTCAGTGTATGCATACAGATTAAACTTGTCATTTTTATAGTACCATAGCCCAAGTCGTGGGGCTCCCTTTTGGTATCTAAAGATTCTCTTGACGGCTTGAAGATGTGAAATCTTTGGAGCTGCTTGAAATCTTGCACATAGACATACTGCAAACATGATATCTGGCCTTAAGGCAGTGAGATACATGAGAGACCCTAAAAATAAATTTAGTTCACCCATTGAATCTTTCCAAAATGCAGATGTGAAATCTTTGGAGCTGATGATGCACTTGTATAGGGGTTCTTGCAGCAGATCAGTCAGCCATATTGAATCTTTCCAAAATGCTCTTTACATATTTGGATTGGCTGATGAAGATTCCATTTGGGACTTGTTTGACTTGTAGACCCAAAAAGAAATTTAGTTCACCCATTGAACTCATTTCAAACTTTGAGTGCATCAGAATCTCAAAGTCTTTGCACAACTTTTTCCTTGTTGATCCAAAGATGATATCATCAACATAGATTTGAACTAGTAAGATTTCTCCCCCTTCATCTTTGATAAACAAGGTCTGGTCAATAGCACCTCTTCTGAAGTTGTTGCTTAGTAGATATCCTGACAATGTTTAATACCAGGCTCTTGGTGCTTGATGTAGGCCATACAGAGCTTTGTCTAGTTTGAACACTTGAGTAGGATGTGCAGGATCTAGAAAGCCTGGAGGCTGTTTGACGTATACTTCCTCACCAATCTTCCCATACAAAAAGGCACTTTTTACATCCATTTGATAGATAGTGAAATTCTTCGATGCAACATATGCCAGGAAGATTCTGATGGCCTCCAGTCTGGCAAAAGGAGCAAAGACTTCATCATAGTCAAATCCTTCTTCCTGAGTGTAGCCTTGAGTGACAAGTCTGGCTTTGTTCTTGACTACAATACCTCTCTCATCTTGATTGTTCCTGAAAACCCATCGTGTGCCAATAGCATATTTACCTGGTGGAAGATCAACAAGTTTCCAGACATCCTGTCTCTTGAATTGCAACAATTCTTCCTGCATTGCCTCAATCCAGCTACTGTGTTTGAGTGCTTCATCTATCTTCTTGGGTTCCACCTGAGATAGAAAACATGAAAACAAGCATATATTGGCCTCGTGAGATTTTCTTCTTGTGAGAACTCCTTGGTGGACTTGGCCAATAATATTTCCATGAGGATGTTCTTTGTGGATCCTCTGTGCTGGTACCACCTCCAGCTGTATCCCTTGTTCTAGATTGCTTTGATTTTGATTAGGGTCTCTTCATTCATGGTGGAAGAGTCTTCAACATCGTTAGCCACATCAATATTTTCAGCAATAGCATCAGCAACATCTACATCATTTACCGAAGAGTCTTCATTTAGATTTTTAGTTTCAGACAGGCTGATGCTGGTGACATTGGAGAGTCTTGTTCCGGCTTCACTTGCTTCAATTGCGTCCATAACTGATCGAGGATCAATCGATGGTCTTCTCAGATGGATAGAAGATTTGGGAAAATCCAGTCTGTAGTCAGTGGATGAAGTGGAGGCATGTGTTTGTGTAGACGTAGACTCCATATTTGAGAAGGTGAGAGGCTCAAATATTTGGGAGAAGGAGTCTATGTCAAAGAGCCAGTTTAGGCCTTTTCCCTGCTCACAGACGATGTGTTCTCTACATTCCACATTTGCTGATTCTTCCATAATTCGTGTTCTTGAATTGAATACTCTGTAGGCCTTTGATTGAGAGGAATAGCCCACAAAATATCCTTCATCAGATTTGGCACCAAACTTAGGAAGAACCCCATGTGTGATGAGAATGGTGCATGGACACCCAAAAGGCTTTAGAAACCCAATGTAGGGAACTCTTTGAAACCAAAGTTCATAAGGTGTCTTGTTGAGGGGTTTGACAATGAGAACTCTATTTTGCACATAGCAGGCTGTGCTAACTGCTTCTGCCCAGAATGTGAGAGGCAGTTTTGAGTTAGCCAACATAGATCTTGCTGACTCAATTAGAGTTCTGTTTCTCCTTTCAGCAACTCTATTTTGTTGAGGAGTTCTTGGAGCACTGTATTGTATTTCTATCCCCTTGCTTTCATAGAAACAGTTCAAAGTGTGTTTTTTGAACTCTGTGCCCTGATTACACCTTATGATATTCACCTTTTGATTGCTTTGATTTTCTACCCTCAGAGTGTAGGATTTGAGAATTTCAGCAATTTCATCTTTAGTTCTCATGAAGTATACCCATGAGAATCTGGTGTAGTCATCAGTTATCACCAGACAGTATGACTTTTTGCCCATTGACATGACATTTGTAGGACCGAAGAGATCCATATGCAGCAGTTGTAGTGGAATGTCATTTGTATTCAAGGTCTTAGGCTTGTGAGAACTCCTATGTTGCTTCCCCTTTAAGCAAGCAATGCAGTGGTCTTCTAGATAGAATTCTTTCTCAGCAAGCCCTCTGACAAGATTATCCTTCACCAGTTTGTTAATAGTTTTGATATTAACATGACTTAATCTCCTGTGCCAGAGAGCTGATTCATCAACTGAGGCTTTTGATAGAAAACAGGAAACACTCCCAGATGGAGTGACTTCATTCATGTCCAGTACATAGAGATTTTCTTTTCTCTGAGCAATTAATAAAATTTTTTCTGGAGGAGGTATGGATAAGCCTGGACACAGTACAAAGCATTCTTTATCCGTGAAGAGCATCCAATGCTTTTGGTCATAGACCTAGGAAACACTCATGAGATTGAAGTCCAATTCTTTGACATAGTTGACCTTATCAGTGCTCATTCTTTTGTTGGACCCAGTTCTTTGTCCAGTAATGGATCCTCCCTTTGAGTCACTTCCAAAGGCAACATATCCTCCATTGAAGTGTCTGAAGTTGGAGAGGATGGATCTGTTGCCTGTCATGTGCCAGGAACAACGACTGTCTACCACCCAGGTGTTATTCTTGTGACCTGGCTGTCCCTGCACATGATAGATATCTAATTAGTGGGAGGAACCCAAAAGTCTGCAGACTTGAAAAAGATGGTTGTTAGTTTATCCTTTTCAGTATGTTTGCAGTCAATGGAACCAATGATAATGCTTGGAGATGGTTTGGCTTTCCATTGCTGTGTTGGTGATTTTCTAGTTTTCCTCACATTGTGAGCAGCGAATTTTGCTACTGATGTTTCTGGCTTATCAACAGTAGATTCTGCTGCTGATGGCTTCGCTGGAGTGGCAGCATTTTTGGCTGCTGAAGGCTTTGCCTTGGATTTTGCCTTATCAGCAGTGGACACTCTTGCTGCTGATGGCTTTACGTTTGATTTCCCTTTATACGCAGTAGACATTTTTGCTGCTGAAGGCTTAACTTTTGTTTTTCCAGACTTTTCAAGATCAACAACTGTTTTGTTTACTACTGATGGTGTAAATCTAGATGAGCAGTTTGCAATCTGGTTGAAGGGATTAAATCTGTAGTTGGCAGCAAAGTGGTTGGTTTCACCACAAATGATACAGGTTTGTTGAGGTCTTGAAACCTTCACTCTTGGGGGAGATAGAGACTCCCTGAACTTAGTTGCTTTGGCCTCGTAGCTTCTTACCTTCTTGTTTCTGTTAGTCTTTTCAAAGACATGCTGCTTTGAATTTCTTTGGTATTCCAGGTAATGAAAGCAGGTGCTTGCAGTGTGATTATATCTGCCACACATAAAGCATGATCTGGCCAGTTTATCTCTTGAAAGGTAGACATAGTCCTTTATTTGGAACAGATCCTTGAAGTTCCATGGATGAGCTTTGTTATGTTCAAAAAGTGGCTTCTTCTAGGGTCTTTTGAACATATGGAACTTTTTCTCCAGGCGTATGACATATATCAAACACCTTCCTCTTTGTGATCGGCTTTGACTGAGGCTTGGGGTTAGTGGATCCTGATGTCTCTCCCTTTTCAATGTTTAGCTTTCTTCTATCTGGAGGATAACTAATCTTGATCTGTTTGAATGGGACTGGGCTGGAATAGCTGGAATAACAGCAGGAACTTCAGCTCTATTTAGAACAACTTCAGATGGGGCTGCACTGGTTTCATCATGGTATGAGCAAGTTGACTCAGATTCCGATGAGGTAGTGCAGTCTTCGATGAAAGGTTCATCCGTTGAAGGATCAAGATTTTGGTTTGCAGTGTCAAGATTTGCAACATTGAAACTTGGTTCATGAATGGCAATATAGTCAGCAGGAGGAGGAACAGATTTGTACTGATCATTGTTATACCCAAGTCCAGTCTTTACCTTCTCATGGACTTGAATATCTAAAACTCTTTGTAACTTTTTGGAGGAAAATTCATATTTTTGAACATGAACTTTCTGTTCTGCCAGTTCAGCTCTGGTAGCTTTTAGTTTGACCAGTAGATCATCAATATGAGTTTCAAGATTAGTTTGTTCGTGTTTTAACAATGAAATCTTTCTTAAGGAAGTTAATCTTTTCTTTATAAGTATTTTCAACCCTTTTGAACTCAGATTTCATCTGATGAAACTCTTCATTTTGATCTATAAGGTTTTGGTTATGCTTTCTATAACCTAAAACTTTATCAATACAAGCTTGAGAGCAAAGATGTTCAAATACCTGAGGTGGTATCTCTGCAGTGTCTGCCATAAGAGCTTGGTTGGTGGTAGGAACATCTTCATATTGAAAACTCCAGTCAAAGTTTGAAGTTCCAACATTTGCACAAGCTACAGTTTGAGCTGGTGGAGTTCCTTGCTGTTGCTGCTGCTGTTGCCTGGGCTGTCCTTGGTAGCCTTGTCTTTGATGACTGACACCTGGATTGGCTTTTGGCACCTTGCACTCCCTAGCAAAGTGACCAAATTGGTTACAGTTGTAACACCGGATCTTGCTTTTATCCAACCCCACTCTGGTGTTTGAGTTGTTGCTTGGAACAGATCTCCCGGTTCTAGAATAGAAACTTTTTTGCCCTGAGGGAGAGCATGGCATATGAGTGCTGAATATCTATTTATTCAAGATCATATGGATGAAGCATTCCAGATCCTCTTTTATGAAGTACATGTTGCTTGAGTTGTCAGAGACAAAAGCAGTAGAGGTTGACTGTTGAGGAGGGGCTTCAAGAAGAAGTGGTGATGAGTTGGATTGTTAAGCAGTTGGTGTTTGAGGATGAGTGACGATGGGGGGATAGTAATTGCTTGCACTAGGACCGGAGTGATCAGAGTGAAGCGCAGATGAGATGGTGGAGGAAGTAGAGGCTGATTGATGATTGGAGCTCTTTTCCTTGGCTTGAATCATTTCTAATTCATATGTCTTCAGCATTGCAAAGAGCTCTATCATCTGGAGAGTTTTTAAATTCTTCGTTCTTCTTATAGACACTGTATATAGTGTCAAGCAGCTTGGGAGAGATCTGATAAACTTTTTGAGAATATCTTCATTCTCTAGCTTTACTTTGGAGCACTGCAGTTCTCCCATCAAGTACGTGTACCTGTTATACAAAACAGTTAGTGACTCACCTTCCTTCCAGATGAAGTTTTCGTACTGCTGCTTCAGGATGTCCTTTCTGTTTTCTTTGACTTCCTCTGAGCCGGCAAACATCTTCTCAAGAGCCTCCCAGAGCTCCTTAGCAGTTTTGTAACTTCTGAAGTTATGAAAAACTTCATTTGGAAGGCACATTTGGATAGCTCCTAGTGCCTTGAAGTCCACCCCCATCTTCTTTATGTCCTCTTCTGAGTACTTGGAGGGCTCCTTCGGGACTAGTGGTCCTCCAGAATCAGCAGAGGCCACCATGGGAGTGTAGGGTCCATCCCTGATGGATTTCCACATTCCGTACTCCTGATAGCAGAAGACGCTTTCCATGCGATTCTTCCACATGTCGTAGTCTTCCCCAGATACCAACCTTGGTGGTCGGTTGATGCTGCCGATGTCTTCAAATCCATTGCTCTGTGCCATCTTTGTTTTGTGATTTTGGGTGACTTGATCAAAGAGAAAGTTTAGAATAGAACCAGAAGTGATAAAACAAGTGTGAGTTTGTTTAATCTGAGCCAAAGCTCTTATATCACTTGTTAGATCGTGAAAGTACAAGATGGTTCTGTTCTTAGTTGAAATTGGCGGAAACAATAGCAACTACACAAGTATAATCGAGTAAACAGAAAGAATACTAATAAGAACACTGTCGTATTAAGCTTTTGTGAATAAACGATTACAAATGAAAACTCTATCAAGAAGCACACTTACAATGAAGTGTTTACACAGTATTTATACTAACTTAGAATCAAGACAGACCCTTGATTCTAAGGATCAGATCTAACACAGACCGTTGATCTTTTGTACAAAGCTAATAATACTAATTTAGTCTAAACTAGCTAACTTTATTGAAGCGTCTTCTTTATGCATCATTACTTGCATGCTTGGAGAAAAGCATTGTTGTCCGTCATTGGTTGCACCATTAAGGTTCCTACTACTTTGAGTGTGTCAGTAGCTTTTGCAGAAAGTTATCAGTGACGCTTGGCATGAATAGTCAGCTGCAACGATTTATCTTCAAGGCACAAGGCTGTCAGCAGCAAGGATGAGGATCAGCATCAAGACTGATCTGTTGAACGCTACTGATAAGACTATCAGCAGCAACAAGTGTTATCAGCAGCAACAAGTGTTGAACGCTGCTGATAAGCCTATCAGCATCATTTGTACTTAGAAGAATTTTGTTGCAATCAGTCTTTGGTTCTACATCTGTTTCAAATGGTTTTGACACAGAAGGTTTCTGTGTTCTCCCCCCCTCCATCGTGATTCGATCGAACACCCCTCCAAAAACCTCTGATTTCGATTTCGATTAAACCAGATAACATGGGGGTTTTGTTTTTTTATAGAGTTCAGACCCGTGGCTAAGTCTAATTGCAAAAAACATCAAGTTTATAATTGTTAATTTAAATTTTTAAAACCAAAACCCTAGTTTAAGAACACAAAATCAATTTGATTGAATTCGATATTGTTTACTGTTGGAATCATGGGGCTTTTACCAAACAAGACATTGCGAATCTAACCATGTACATTAACTAGATTGAGATAGAGTCTAGATTAGGGTTCGATTAAGACGATTGTGTATGAACCATAGGTATTGATTCATGTTAAATTCGATATTGTAAGCCCTGATGATGATAGGGCTTTTTTTCTAGAGGGTAAAACGAAACTACATGTATGATTTGTTACCTCAATTGGGTTCGAATTGACCGAGATCGACTAGATAGTTTTCTGACTTCGAGAGGTTTATCTCCAGCAATCTTGACTGCTTCTCAGACACGACTGATGTAGGGGAAATGATAAGTGGGAATCGTGTAGCATGCGCAATTGATTAGTTTCAATATGAACTATCAAATTGATGCGAATTGGTGAACAAAAAGGATGAAGTCGACGGTTTCAGATTGAATGCCCATAATTGGGTTTGAATTCGATAATGATGATGATTCAACCGAAGGTTACGACTGTTAATGCCAGGAACATGCTTGATCCGTTACAAAATCAGATTAAAATTTATTCTTGAATTCGAATTCGAACCCAAATGCTACGAGTTTGACTTTATAAAGTCAATCAGGATTCAAAATTCTTGATTTTGACTTTCAGGGTCAACAGATTGAGTTTAGACAATTATCATAACTAGTCCTTGCAGTTCTAGTTTAATTCTTGACAGAAATAGTCCTTAGGGTTTAAGACTAGGTTAACTAGGTTAGGACTTAAAAGAAAACTTAACGGAATTACTAACAGGATTAACTTGAAAACTCAGATTGTCACATCATCCCCTAGTTGAAAGAAATTTCGTCCCAAAAATTAAATAAATAAAATAAAATAAAATAATTTCCGGATGTCACATCATCCACTAGTTGAAAGAATTTTCGTCCCGAAAATTAAAATAGTACCTTAAGAGTTTGACGTGGAGTGCTTGAACATATTAGGATATTTGCGCATCATCTGATCCTCACGCTCCCACGTGAATTCCGATCCGTGTTTCGAGTTCCAACGGACTCTAACAATAGGGTTTTACTACGCTTAAGCGTTTTGACTTCCCTATCCATGATTTCTATCGGTTCTTCGAGGAAACTCAACTGTTAATCAATGTGTAGTTCCTCAAGAGGAACCGCGAGTGACTCGTCTGCTAGACATTTCTTCAAGTTTGAGATGTGAAAGACGTTGTGTACACCACTAAGTCCTTCTGGTAGGTCCAGTTGATACGCTACTGGACCTATCCTCTTCCATATCTTGAATGGTCCAACATAACGACGATTCAGTTTGCCTCGTTTCCCAAAACGAATGACACCCTTCCAAGGTGAGACTTTTTACAAAACCATATCCCCTACTTGAAATTCTAACGGTTTACGACGCTTATCGGCATAGCTCTTTTGATGATCACGAGCTACTGCCATACGGTTTATAATTTGAACGATTTTCTCAGATGTTTCAAGTACAAGCTCAGGACCCGTAAGTTGACTATCCCCAACCTCGACCCAACAAATAGGAGAACGACATTTCCGTCCATATAGTACTTCAAATGGAGCTGCCTTGATGCTAGTGTGATAACTGTTGTTGTAGGAGAACTCCATGAACGGTAGGTGAGACTCCTAAGTGTTACCAAAATCAATCACACAAGCTCGTAACATATCCTCCAGGGTTTGAATAGTATGCTCCGTCTGGCCATCAGTTTGAGGGTGGTATGCTGTGCTCATATCTAGACACGTGCCTAAAGCTTTATGTAACGATTGCTAGAAACGGGAGGTGAATCGTGCATCATGATTTGAAATGATAGAGATTGGAACCTCGTGCCGAGATACTACTTCTTTCAAGTAAATACGAGTAAGCTTCTCCATTTTGTCTGTTTCCTTGATTGCTAAGAAGTGAGCGGACTTTGTTAAACGATCGACTATTAACCAAATGGTATCACATCCGGTAGGAGTTCGTGGTAATTTTGTGATAAAGTCCATGGATATCTGCTCCCATTTCCACATGGGAATTTTCGGTTGCTGGAGTAGACCAGAAGGCTTTTGGTATTCAACTTTGACCTTTGCGCAAGTCGGGCACTTGCTCACATAGATGGCTATATCGGCCTTCATCTTTGGCCACCAATACATCACCTTTAGGTCATTTGTACATCTTGTCTGAACCTGGATGAACGGAGTAACGAGATTTATGAGCTTCATCCATGACCAGTTCCCTTAAGTTCCCGAATACTGGAACCCATATTCGCTCAGTGAAGTAGCGAATACCGTCAGATTTGACCTCGAGTTGTTCTCCCATACCACGTGTACCTTCCTGCGGTAGGTTCTCCTCTTTCAGGGCTTCGAGTTGAGCACTACGGATTTTGTCAGGTAACCCAGGGTGAATAGTAAGCTGTAATGCTCGAACTCATTTGTTCTTGGTATCCTTTCGACTTAGGGCATCAACTACAACATTAGCCTTACCCGGATGATACCGGATCGCACAGTCATAATCATTGAAGAGCTCGACCCAACGATGCTGTCTCATGTTCAACTATTTTTGCTCGAAGATATGCTGAAGACTCTTGTGATCGGTGTAGATAGTGCACTTAGTACCATACAAGTAATGTCTCCATATCTTAAGTGCGAAAACCATGCTCCCAACTCTAGGTCATGAGTGGTATAGTTTTTCTTGTGAATCTTTAGTTGACGCGAAGCATATGCGATCACCTTTTCTCGTTACATCAACACACAACCCAGACCCTCAATGGATGAGTCGCAATACACCACAAAATCATCTGTTCCCTCCGGAAGAGCTAGAATAGGTGCACTGCAAAGTTTCTGTTTAAGGAGTTGAAAGCCGACTCCTGGTTATCGCCCCAGTTATAGGCTTTACCCTTCTGAGTTAAGGCAGTTAGAGGTTGTGTAATTTTAGAAAATCTCTCGATGAATCGACGGTAATAACCAGCCAATCCCACAAATTGTCGCACCTCAGTCGGAGTCGTCGGTGCTGCCCAATTCTTGATGGCTTCAATCTTTGATGGATCAACATGTATCCCCTTCTCGTTACTATATGTCCTAAGAATTGAACTTCCCGAATCCAAAATTCACAGTTGGAAAACTTAGCATACAGCTGCTCCTACTTAAGTAATTCCAAAATTAAGCGTAGATGTTCCTCATGTTCCTCCTTGTTCTTGGAATAAATGAGGATGTCGTCGATGAAAACGATGACAAATTGATCAAGGTATGGCTTCACGGTTCATGAGGTCAATGAACACCGCGGGTGCGTTGGTTAATCCGAAAGGCATGACCATAAACTCATAGTGGTCGTACCTTGTCCTGAAAGCAGTCTTAGAGATATCCTCATCTCGAACTCTCAATTGGTGGTAGCCAGACCTAAGATCTATCTTGGAATACAAACTTGATCCCTGGAGTTGATCAAAGAGATCATCTATACGAGGCAAAGGATAATGATTCTTAATTGTCACTTTATTCATTTCACAGTAATCGATACACATACGAAATGTCCCGTCCTTCTTCTTGACAAAGAGAATTGGAGCTCCCCATGGCGATGAGCTAGGTCGAATGAAACCTTTATCCAACAATTCCTGTAGCTGAGTGGAAAACTCTTGCAATTTACAAGGTTCTAATCTGTAAGGTGCCCGAGCGATCAGCGCCGCTCCGGGTGCTACATTAATTTGGAATTCAACTTGACGGTGAGGTGGCAGACCAGGAAAATCCTCGGAAAATACTTCCAAAAAATCACAAACGATGGGAATATCATCAATTTTCTTCTCTTCCGACGGCTGCTCAGCAACGAGAGCCAGAATAGCAGTATGCCCTTTTCGAAGATATTTCTATGCTTTCATGAAGGATGTGATGCCCATGACTGCACCAACCTTTTCGCCCTGAACGGAAAGAGTTTCTCCACTTGGAAGAAGAATGCGAACGATTTTCTCACTACAGATGATTTCGGCTTGACTTTTGTAGATAACCAATCCATGCCGACAATTACATCAAAACTACCAAGTGTGACCGGCATAAGGTCGATATCAAGTTTATGACCAGCCAACTCAAGCTTACGATCCTTAAGAATGTGAGTTGCTTCAATTATTTGGCCATCGGCTATTTTTATTATGTACTTAGCTTCTAACATATTTGGAGTTTCTTTTATCATATCACTAAGTTTATTAGATATAAAACTCCTATCAGCACCGGTGTCAAAAAGGACAGAAGCAACGTAATTGTTTAAGAGGAACTTACCGGTGACCACATTATGATCATATCGAGCTTCTCCAGATCCTAGCATGAAGGCTCGCCCCTTCGCACCATTCCCTCCATTATTGCTGTTGTTGCCACCATTTTTGTTACCTTGATTATTGTTGTTGCTCTGATTATTGCCGTTGCCGTTACCTTTACCATTACCATTTCCACCCTTCTTTGACTGAAGACAATCCCTATGAATGTGTTCCTCCTTGCCGCACTGAAAACATTCTCTTGTAAATCCCTGTGGTCAAAATGGTTGCTTGTTCGGAAGTGCAACTCTACAGTCTTTCGCAGCGTGGCCCATCTTACCACATCGTTGGAAACGCTGTCGGTCACAAGTGCATGTGTGGTGATAGCCACATTTGTTGCACTTGGGATACCTCCCAGCATATTCCCCCTTATTCGGACCTGAAGAGGTCGTCTGATTAAAGTTCTTAGCAGGCTCAAACTTTCACTACTGTTGAGGTTGATTAAACTGGGGTCCCTTGGAGTTGGAGTGAGAGTTGGAGTTGTGATCAAACTTGCGCTTATGATTGTCGGTGGGTTTAGAAACTGAACCCCTTGGAGGTAGAGTCCCTTGAGTCACCGCATGATCGGTTAACTTGTGGGCGAGTCTGATAGTCTGCTGGATGGTAGCAGGGTTGGAAGAGGTAACCATACTCTGAATCTGAGGTACTAAGCCTCCAATGTACAACTCAATCCTCTTGTAATCAGGAGTCACCATGTGTGGGCACATGGTAGCAAGCTCATGGGAGCGAGTGGTATATAGCTCAATTTCAGAACCTTCCATTTTTGGGTTCCATAATTCTCCTTCCAACTTCTGAATTTCATCCCGAGGACAGTACTCCTCCTTCATCATTGTCTTAAACTCCTCCCACGGAAGTGCATTGGCTATACATTTGGACCTGAGCGTTCCACCATGTGAGAGTCGGGCCGTCCAAAGTACCCGAAGCAAATTTGACCTGATTGGTCAGGGGACAGTTTCACATGGAAAATACCGACTCTACTTTATCAAACCAACGGATTAGTCCGACAGCTCCTTCAGCTCCATTAAAGGTGTGGGGCTTACAGTCCATAAATGTCTTGAATGTGTATGCTGGCTGCTATTCTGTTGACCAGGATTTAGAAACATAATACAGGATCGAGATTATAAAGCTTGGGAAAGGCGCTTTGAGAGATGAATTGACCTCACTAGTCAAATGGTTATAGCATTTACCTGCAGCATTTTGTGCTGCTAGAGCCTCAGCCACACTATCGTTGATTAGTGCCGCCAGCTCAACTGCTGTCATGTTAATGGTGCCTCGGCCACGACCTCCACGTCCTCTTCCCGACATGATTCTTCACATTCACAAATACAAAATATTGAGAAATATGTCGCATTTCAAACATTATATGTACAAGTAAGGAAATGATAACACAACATCTAATATTTCAAAATTAAATAAATTGTAAAGCTACAAAATAATTAACTCAAAACATCAAACTTCTCATGCTTTTATTGAATGGGAACAACCTTACCCATCCAGGTTTGAAATAGAAAGAACATAAACAAAGCATAAATGAAAGGAAATATAAGATAAAATAATCATCAAACATCCTCGCCATCGAAGGAAACACAAGATAGTGCATCATCAATCTCGACTGGCTCCTCCTCGGGTGGCCCCTCCTCAAAGGGCTCATCCTCAAACGGCTCCTCCTCGTCGTCAGAAAGTGGGATATTCTCTGGCCAAAGTGCTGCTTGCATTTGGGCTTCCAGATGGGTCACTATCTCTAGAATCCCTTCAGCAGCATGGTCCGAGGTGTCCACCCTCGTCTCTAAATGCTGAACTCTATCCACCAGGCGGTTATGGACCTGATCCGTCACCGCCAGCTTAGCAGTCAAAAGCTCTTTCCCTACCTTATTCTCCTCTATTTTTGACTCCCACTACAGAATGTCGGGTATCTCATCAGTAGCATCTTTCACAATGCTTAACTCCGTAGACATGTAAAATACGAATGCTGCAAAAGCTTATTCCATGGTACATGAAGCTAGGTAAAGTAGATGATGAGGAAGTGGAACCAAAGTAGGGTGATGGGACATTTCCCATTTCGATCCATCTTTGGATCATTTTCGGGTATTCATTCCAATTACATGCAGGATTCCTTGAATTGTCACTAGAACTAGTCAGGCGCCTTTTGGGCTCCGGGGATGGTAGGATAGGTGCATCATGTCCTGGTGCCTTAGGTGATGGTGGTGGGGTTGACGACATGGTCCTGTAACGTAATACATAAGTGCCAAAACAAAACGCTTATGATGTGTAACTAATGTGTGAGGTTATAGTCTAGTATGCAATCCTAGTTCTCTATAACCAATGGCTCTGATACCAATCTGTCACACCCCCAATTTCAACTAACGGAGTTTTACCGTTTGGGAAGTGAAAAACCATGATCTCAATCATTAGTTACATTGAACGACTATATATGGGACTCAAATGAAAATATCATATCAATCAGAGTTAATGCGAAAGCATATAAAGAAAGTAAATGCGCAAAACAAACGCGCCCAAAAAGTCGAGTCCAAACATAATATAAAACTGTCCAAACGAAATAATAAAACACAATTCAAAAGTAGGACTCCATGCATGTCCTATATGTGCACATGTGCCTTATCTTAGTGACATGAGAAAGCATGTAAGAAAAGATGTCAACACGAGGTTGGTGAGTTCACAGGTTTCAATATATAAATAAAAGTTTACCAGATTTATTGTACAATCAATATATCTATATCAACGGCTAGCTAACCCGTGTTCATGTTTGCTATTACACTCGAAACCGTAAACTGACTGTTTGAATGCCTCCCACCAGGCCTATCAACCATGGTGCACATTTAGGTCAATATTGAACCCGTTCGATATCCAATCGAGTTAGCACGACTAACGCGGGTGTGGTTTGTCAAACCCAGTAGTACTACCCAACATACCTCGCTATATTCATATTTAAACGGTTCGATGTGAGGACTTTCATGATAGAGTTTACACATAGTTATAACAAGTGATACAATATGAAGTACAAAAATCAAAAAGTGTTTACGTCATGTTTTCTCCCCCAGTTTAAAAGAAGTAAAAGGGGCCGTGAATACTCACCTGATTGCGTAGGAAGTAATCACACAAGTATGAGATTGAAATCTCAAGCGTTAGCCCAACACGGCTCACGAATGCCCTAGAATTACATCATAATTATTAGGCATAATATAGGATATGTGACGACACGGAATGTTGAACGTCCTAAAAGAAATGCTCTAAAGATCAACGAGTAGACAAACGTGTCCACGAGAATATAGATTTCTATGTTAAATAATTAGAATGATTACGATACGCGACGAAAGACAATAATTACAATAAGTAATAAATATATTCAATCGTTTTCGCCATTAAATAATGGTATAGAAAAATAATATTATTATATTATTTTTAAACTTGCATAGTTAATACGATAACTATTTGTGTGGCAAAAATAATAATATATTATTTTTATTTGAGAATATAATTACGGGGGTAATAATATAACTAATTATATTATTTATAAATTCGAAGCGTTCCACACTGCTCGTTAATGCGACGAAAATAATATATAAATATATTATTTTTATTAGTGGAAAATAATATTAAAACGGTTATAAAACTAAACCCGAACATTAATATAAACATAATTTTTGTGTGTTTTCATAAATTAAATATAAATTTTGTGAAATAATATAATTAATATATTATTTTTAATATCACTAAAATTCTCTAAAATGTTTTATAAAATAAATCCCGAGCCTTTGGTTGTTTCCGGGTTTCAAAACACGTTAATATATTAATATAATAATATAGGTTTTCAATTCATTTAAATAAAATATACAAAAAGTGGCTCAATAATAAGATGGAGGCAGAGAGACTCGAACCCGGGTCTCCCCTCCATCAGTCAAACAACTTAACCAGTCATGCCCTCTAGGAAATCGCATCAATAATCCGTTTCAAATGGTTTTGACATAGAAGGTTTCTGTGTTCTTCCCCTCCTCCATCGCGATTCAATCGAACACCCCTCCAAAAACCTCTGATTTTGATTTCGATTAAACCTGATAACATGGGGGTTTTGTTTATTTATAGATTTCGGACCCGTGGGTAAGTCTAATTGCAAAAACATCAAGTTTATAATTGTTAATTTATGTTTTTAAAACCGAAACCCTAGTTTAAGAACACAAAATCAATTTGATTGAATTCGATATTGTTTACTGTTGGAATCATGGGGCTTTTACCAAACAAGACATTGCAAATCTAACCATGTACATTAACTAGATTGAGATAGAGTCTAGATCAGGGTTCAATTAAGACGATTGTGTATGAACCCTAGGTATTGATTCATGTTAAATTTGATATTGTAAGCCCTGATTATGATAGGGCTTTTTTTCTAGAGGGTAAAACGAAACTATAGGTATGATTTGTTACCTCAATTGGGTTCGAATTGACCGAGATCGACTAGATGGTTTTCCGACTTCGAGAGGTTTATCTCCAGCGATCCTGACTGCTTCTCCGACACGACTGATGTGGGGGAAATGATAAGTGGGACTCGCATAGCATGCGCAGATGATTAATTTCAGTATGAACTATCAAATTGATGCAAATTCGTGAACAAAAAGGATGAAGCCGACGGTTACGAATTGAATGCCCATAATTGGGTTTGAATTCAATAATGATGATGATTAAACCGAAGGTTACGACTGTTAATCCAGGAACATGCTTGATCCGTTACAAAATCAGATTAAAATTTATTCTTGAATTCGAATTCGAACCCAAATGCTACGAGTTTGACTTGACAAAGTCAAACAGGATTCAAAATTCTTGATTTTGACTTTCAGGGTCAACAGATTGAGTTTGGACAATTATCATAACTAGTCCTTGCAGTTCTAGTTTAATTCTTGACAGAAATAGTCCTTGGGGTTAAAGACTAGGTTAACTAGGTTTGGACTTAACAGAAAACTTAACGGAATTACTAACGGGATTAACTTGAAAAGTCGGATTGTCACAAATAGAAATCAGTACCTGATGAAGAAGACGACTGAGACGACGAAGGAAATCAGATGGATAAATTGATTTTGCAAACTTAGACCGAGGAAATGATAGGTTTTGTGTGTGAGTTTAAAGGTGTAAAATTTTCGGAAAGATCAAGTGAGGCGCATGGAAGAAAGCTATATATGAAGACATTTAATTTTCAAATGACAAATTGACCTTTGTGCCCCTGTCGAAACTACTAGTTTCGATAGGCAAAAGAGGTTTCGGTTGTCTTGGTAGTTTCGGTTGATTTATGAAGTTTCGATAGCCATCAGATCAGTTGAGTAAAAATAAAATAGAAACTCAAATATATACAACTTTTATACAGATTAATAAGGTAGATTAAATTTTGTTATAAGAAAGTAAAATTAATTACTGCGAGTTGTTGGGTATAGAAATGAGACTGATGCTGTCAATAGAAACTACAGGTACGAAACTAGTAGTTTCGGTTGAACTTTTGTTCAATCGAAACTAGTAGTTTCGGTTGAACATTTGTTCAATCGAAACTAGTAGTTTTGGTTGAACATTTGTTCAATCGAAACTACCTAGTTTCGATGCCTGTTTTCAGGCCTGTTTGGCAGGTGGCTTGGAAAACAAGGCACATGAAGCCTCCTATATATAGTAGAATACCCATTAGGAGTGAGTGTGTCTGTAGAGGGAATCACCACCCCAGGGGGAGCTCACCCTGGGGTGAGACTAATTGTTAGTGTATGATTTTAATTTTCATATCAATCAAAGAATCATACGTTTTATGCTTTCAATTATCTGTTCTTTTCATTTTCATATGTTTCTGTTCGTGTATGTGATTCCCGCACCCGTCTCTACCATTTCTGATTCGAGAGTGATACCGGATCCAGAGATTCCGCCTCTCGATCCGGACTGTTTGAAGAATCCATCCGCAGTTCTGTGTCTACAGTTCTGCTCAGGACCTACACGAGTCCCTGAAGATAGCTGATATTTGTGCAAAGTAAACCCGAACATTTGTTTGTACATAGGTTTCATGTGATTATAAGGTATATTTTAAGCACGATACAAGGTGTACCCCACATATTGAAATAAAATGGTTTTGAAAACCTATCAATCCTAAAGAAATACCCATTTCATCCTATCATATCTTACTGATTAACCAAGGTACCATCTTAATAAGTCAAACATACCACCAAAGCAAAATAAAGAATCCAAGTGGATTAAGAAAGTGCAATATGAAAAATATCCAAGTAGATATTAATAGGTACAAACATTCTAGATCTTTGCGTAAGCAAAACAGAAGAAGTCGTAAAATTATCCAAGCGGATAGAGAAAGTTTGAACACCCGAGATCTTTGCGTAAGCAAAACAGACGAGGTCAAATCATCCAAGTGGATGGTAAAAAGATGAACACTCGAGATATTTGCGTAAACAAAACATATAGGGTCATCGGCGGTAAGTATCGTTACTTTGACAGTCACCTGGCGTATGAATAGGAATCCAACACGTAGGAATGTATCTAATTGAATTGGTTTTCTTAATATATAAAATGGGTTAGATGTTTCAATAATGGGTTCAAATACTCAAGTATTAGACAAGATATAGGTTTTTACATTACTTACAAGTTTTAACCATATGCGGGGCCTACCTGCTATACCTTAGTGAAAACCATCGCTTTTAGCCTATTCCATGTTCAAGAAATGTGATCAGACACTATAATTTCTCAAAGGTCGGATACAATTTTACTAAAACACACCATTTAACACAAGATTTCAATTTCTCCCCCAAAAGATGTGCTTTAACAAAAAAAACTATACTGAAATATAAAATCTTTTTGGTAATCTTCCCTATTTGTAGAAACAAAGACTGATGGCTACAAAATTCTAAGTACAAATACAGCTGATCTCACAGTTTGCTGCTGCTGATCTCACAGTTTGCTGCTGATCAACAAACTGTTGCGGACAAGCGTATCTGCTGCAGATACTTGTTCTCCTGCTGAAGAACAAATCTGCTGCGGATAGCTTTATCTGCTAAAGACCAATGTTGCTGCTGATAGTCTTATCAGCAGCATCATTCTCATTCTTGCTGCTGATGGCTATGTTCCTTGAAGACAAATCGTCGCAGCTGACTATCCATGCCAAGCGTCACTGAAAACTTTCTACAAAAGCAACTGACACACTCAAAGCAGAAGGAACCTCAATGGCAAAACCAATGAAACTAAGCAATGCTCTTCTCCAGACATGCAAGCAATGATGCATAAAGAAGACGCTTCAATAAAGTTAGCTAGTTTAGCTTTAACGTGTATTGTTAGTTTTTGTATAAGAAATCAACGGTCTGTGTTCGATCTAATCCTTAGAATCAAGGGTCTGTCTTGATTCTAAGTTAGTATAAATACTGTGTAAACACTTCATTGTAAGTGTGCTTTCGAATTAGGGTTTTCACTTGTAATCGTTTATTCACTAAGCTTAATACAACAATGTTCTTACCAATATTCTTTCTGTCTACTAGATTGTAATTGTGTAGTTGTTATTGTTTCCGCCAATCTCAACTAAGAACAGAACCATCTTGTAATTTCACGATCCTACAAGTGGTATCAGAGCTTTGGCTCAGATTAAACAAATTCACACTTGTTTAATCACTTCTGGTTCTATTCTAAACCCTCTCTTTCATTAAGTCACCAAAAACAAAAATGGCACAAAGCAATGCGTTTGAAGACATTGGCAGCATCAACCGACCACCAAGGTTGGTATCTGGGGAAGACTACGACATGTGGAAAATCGCATGGAAAGCGTCTTCTGCTATCAGGAGTACGGAATGTGGAAATCCATCAGGGATGGACCCTACACTCCCATGGTGGCATCTTCTAACTCTGGAGGACCATCATTTCCAAAGGATCCCTCCAAATACTCAGAAGAGGATGTAAAAAGGATGGAGGTGGACTTCAAGGCACTAGGAGCTATCCAAATGTGCCTTCCAAATGAAGTTTTTCACAACTTCAGAAGTCACAAAACTGCTAAAGAGCTCTGGTTGGCTCTTGAAAAGATGTTTGCTGGCTCTGAAGAAGTCAAGGAAAACAGAAGAGACATACTGAAGCAGCAGTATGAAAACTTCGTCTGGAAGGAAGGTGAGTATCTAACTATTCTATACAACAGATTTACCTATCTTGTAGGTGAGTTGCAGTGCTCAAAGGTTAAGCTAGAGAATGAAGATATTCTTAAAAAGTTCATCAGGTCTCTACCAAGCTGTTACACACTTTACACAGTGTCAATAAGAAGAACAGAGAATCTGAAGACTCTCCAAATGACTGAGCTCTTTGGAATGCTCAAAACCTATGAGCTAGAGATGATTCAGGCAAAAGAACGAAGCTCAAGCTATCAAAATGCCTCAACATCCACCACCACCTCTGCCCTCCACTCTGACCACTCAAGTCTCAGTTCCAGCAACTACTATCCTCCCATTGTCACCCATCCACAAACTCCCACCTCTCAAACAAACAGCTCACCATTTCTCCTAGAAGCTCCTCCTCAAACATCAACCGCTGCTGCTTTTTTCTCTAGAAACTCAAGCAACATGTTCTTTATCAAGGAGGATCTGGAATGCTTTCATCCAGATGATTTAGAAGAAATGGACATACAGCACTCATATGCCATGCTCTCTATAAGGGCAAAAAGGTTCTACTCTAGAACCGGAAGACCCATTCCAAGTAACAACTCCAACACCAGAGTTGGCTTGGATAAAAGCAAAATAAGATGTTACAACTGTAACCTACTGGGTCACTTTGCTAGAGAATGCAAGGCACCAAGAGCAAATTCAGCTACCACTCAGTCAAGACAAGCTCACCAAGCCCAACCCAGACAGCAACAACACCAAGCTACTCCTCCAGTTCAAACTGCAGCTTGTGCAGCTGTTGGAACTTCTGAGTTCGACTGGAGCTTCCAATATGAAGAACTGCCTGTCAACAATCAAGCTCTTATGGCTGACACTACAGAGATACCACCTCAGGTATTTGAACATCTCTGCTCTCAAGCCTGTAATGATAAAGTTCTGGGTTATAGAAAGCATAACCAAAATCTGATAGATCAAAATGAAGAGTTTCATCAGATGAAATCTGAGTTCAAAAAGGTTGAAAACACTTATAAAGAAAAAATTAACTGCCTTAAGAAAGAGATTTCATCACTAAAACACGAACAAACTAATCTGGAAACTCAGATTGATGATCTACTGGTCAAACTAAAAGCTACCAGAGTTGAACTGGCAGAACAGAAAGTTCATGTTGAAAAATATGAATTTTCCTCCAAAAAGCTACAAAGACTTTTAGATATTCAAGTCCATGAGAAAGTAAAAACTGGACTTGGGTATAACACTGATCAGTACAAATCTGTTCCTCCTCCTGCTGACTATATTGCCATATACGAACCAAGCTTCAATGTTGAAAATCTTGACACTGCAAACTGAAACCTTGATCCTTCAACAGATGAACCTCTTATCGAAGACTGCACTACCTCATCGGAATCTGAGTCAACTCACTCAGACCATGGTGAAACCAGTGCAGTCCTATCTGAAGCTGTTCTGAATAGAGTTGCAGTTCCTGCTGTTCTTCCAGCTGTTATAGCCCCTGTACCATTCAAACAGATCAAGATCAGCTATCCTCCAGATGGAAGAAAGCTAGAAAAGGGACAGACATCAGAACCCACAAACCCCAAGCCTCAGTTCATGCCAATCATAAAGAGAAAGGTATCTGATGTATGTTGTAAGCCTGAAGAAAAAGTTCCATATGTTCAAAGGACCCTAGAAGAAGCCACCTTTGAACATAACAAAGCTCAACAATGGAACTTCAAGGATCTGTTCCAAAGAAAGGACTATGTCTACCTTTCAAAAGACAAACTAGCAAAATCATGCTTTGTGTGTGGCAGATATAACCACACTGCCAGCACCTGCTTTCATTACCTGGAATATCAAAGACATTCAAAGCAGCATGCCTTTGAAAAGACTAACAAAAATAAGAAGGTAAGAAGCTACGAGGCCAAAGCAACTAAGTTCAGGGAGTCTCTATCTCCCCCAAGAGTGAAGGTTTCAAGACCTCAACAAACCTGTATCATTTGTGGTGAAACCAACCACTTTGCTGCAAACTGTAAGTTTAACCCATTCAACCAGATCCTTCATCAAGCTCCTCAAAGACAAAGGGTAAAGAAAGATCAGCATACATCGGTTGTTAGTCCAGTTCAGCCCAATAAAACAAAGCAGAAGCTTTCAGCAGCAACCAAGTCTGCTGCTGATAAGTTAAAATCCTCCGCAGCAAAATCTGCTGCTGATAAGGCAAAAACATCAGCAGCAAAAGTGCCCGCTGCTGATAAGGCAAAAACATCCGTAGCAAAAGTGCCCGCTGCTGATGAGGCAAAAACATCAGCAGCAAAAGTGCCCACTGCTGATAAGGCAAAATCCAAGGTAAAGCCTACAGTAGCAAAGAATGTTGACACTTCAACAAAGCTGTCAGCAGCAGGATCTACTGTCAACAAGCCAGAAACATCAGTAGCAAAATCTGCTGCTGATAGTGTGAGGAAAACTAGAAAAACACCAATACGGAAATGGAAAGCCAAATCATCTTCAAGCACTGTCATTGGTTCCATTGACTGCAAACATACTGAAAAGGATAAACTAACAACCATCTTTTTCAAGTCTGCAGACTCTTGGGTTCCTCCTACTAATTAGAAATCTATCATGTGCAGGGACAGCCAGGTCACAAGAATAACACTTGGGTGGTAGATAGTGGTTGTTCCAGGCACATGACAGGCAACAGATCCATCCTATCAAATTTCAGACACTTCATTGGAGGATATGTTGCCTTCCGAAGTGATTCAAAAGGAGGATCCATTACTGGACAAGGAACTGTGTCCAACGAAAGAATGAGCATTGATAAGGTCAACTATGTCAATGAATTGGACTTTAATCTCATGAGTGTTTCCCAGGTCTGTGATCAAAATCATTGGATGCTCTTCACAGATAAAGAATGTTTTGTACTATCTCCAGGCTTATCCACACCTCCTCCGGAAAGCATTCTACTGACGGCCCAGAGAAAAGAAAATCTCTATGTACTGGACATGAATGAGGTCACTCCATCTAGGAGCGTCTCTTGCTTTTTATCAAAAGCCTCAGTTGATGAATCAGCTCTCTGGCACAGGAGATTAAGCCATATTAATATCAAAACCATTAACAAATTGGTGAAGAATAATCTTGTCAGAGGGATTCCTGACAAAGAATTTCAGCTGGAAGATCAGTGCATAGCATGTCTAAAGGGGAAGCAACACAAGAGTTCTCATAAGCCCAAGACCTTGAACTCAAATGACACTCCACTGCAACTGCTGCATATGGATCTTTTCGGTCCTACAAATGTCATGTCTATGGGAAAAAAGTCATACTGTCTGGTGATAACAGATGACTACACCAGATTCTCATGGGTATTCTTCTTGAGAAGTAAAGATGAAACTGCTGAAATTCTCAAGACCTACATTCTTAGGGTAGAGAATCAAAGCAATCAAAAGGTGAAGATCATAAGGTGTGACCAGGGCACAGAATTCAAAAACCACACCTTGAATTGTTTCTGTGAAAGCAAGGGGATAGAAAGACAATACAGTGCTCCTAGAACTCCTCAACAAAATGGAGTTGCTGAAAGAAGAAACAGAACTCTTATTGAGTCAGCACGATCTATGCTGGCCGACTCTAAACTGCCACTCACATTCTGGGCAGAAGCGGTTAGCACAGCCTGCTATGTGAAAAACCGAGTTCTAATTGTCAAACCCTTCAACAAGACACCCTATGAACTATGGTTCCAAAGAATTCCCTACATTGGGTTTTTAAAACCTTTTGGGTGTCCATGCACAATTCTCATCACACATGTGATTCTTCCTAAGTTTGGTGCAAAATCAGATGAAGGATATTTCGTAGGCTATTCCTCTCAATCAAAGGCCTATAGAGTATTCAACTCAAGAACAAGAATTGTAGAAGAATCTGCAAATGTGGAATGCAGAGAACACATTTTCTGTGAGCAGGGAAAAGGACCAAACTGGCTCTTTGACATAGATTCTTTCTCCCAGAAATTTGAGCCTCTCACCTTCTCAAACATGGAGTCTACGTCTACACAATCTCCTGCCTCCACTTCATCCACTGACTACAGAATAGATTTTCCCAAATCTTCTCTCAGTCTGAGAAAACCATCAGCTGATCCTCCAGCAGTTGTGGAAGCAATTGAAGCAAGTGAAGCAGGAACAGGACTGTCTGACGTAACCAGCAGCAGCCTATCTGATACTGACAATCTAAATGAAGACTCTTCGGTACATGCTGTAAATGCTGATAATGCTATTGCCGAAAATATTGAACTGGACAATGCTGTTGAAGACTCTTCCACCTTGAATGAAGAGTCCCCTGATCAAAATCAAAGCAATCTGGAAGAAGGGATACAGTTGGAGGTAGTACCAGCACAGAGGATCCACAAAGAACATTCTCAAGAGAATATTATTGGCCAAATACACCAAGGAGTTCTCACAAGAAGCAAATCTCATGAGGCCAATATATGCTTGTTTTCATGTTTCCTATCCCAGGTGGAACCCAAGAAGATAGATGAAGCACTCAAACACAGCAGCTGGATTGAAGCAATGCAGGAAGAATTGCTACAATTCAAGAGGCAGGATGTCTGGAAACTTGTTGATCTTCCACCAGGCAAATATGCCATCGGCACACGATGGGTCTTCAGGAACAAGCAAGACGAGAGAGGCATTGTAGTCAAAAACAAAGCCAGACTTGTAGCTCAGGGCTACACTCAGGAAGAATGAATTGACTATAATGAAATCTTTGCTCTCGTTACCAGACTGGAGGCCATCAGAATCTTCCTGGCATATGCTGCATCCAAGAACTTCACTGTCTATCAAATGGATGTAAAAAGTGCCTTTCTGTATGGGAAGATTGGTGAGGAAGTATACGTCAAACAGCCTCCAGGCTTTATAGATCCCGCACATCCTACTCAAGTATTCAAACTAGACAAAGCTCTATATGGCCTACATCAGGCACCAAGAGCCTGGTATGAAACCTTATCAGGATATCTACTAAACAACAATTTCAAAAGAGGTGCCATTGACCAGACCTTGTTTATCAAAGATGAAGGGGGAGAAATCTTACTAGTTCAAATTTATGTTGATGATATCATCTTTGGATCAACAAGGAAACAACTGTGCAAAGACTTTGAGATTCTGATGCACTCAAAGTTTGAAATGAGTTCAATGGGTGAACTAAATTTCTTTTTGGGTCTACAAGTCAAACAGGTCCCAAATGGAATCTTCATCAGCCAATCCAAATATGTAAAAAGCATTTTGGAAAGATTCAAAATGGCTGACTGCTCTGCTGCAAGAACCCCTATGCAAGTTCATCATCAACTGACTCCAGACAAAGATGGTCAAGATACTGATCAACATCAGTACCGTGCTATGATAGGGTCTCTCATGTATCTCACTGCCTCAAGGCCATATATCATGTTTGCAGTATGTCTATGTGCACGATTTCAAGCAGCTCCAAAAGCTTCACATCTTCAGGCTGTCAAGAGAATCTTTAGATACCTAAAGGGTGCCTCAAGACTTGGACTATAGTACTCAAAAAATGACATGTTTAATCTGTATGCATACACTGACAGTGACTATGGGGGATGCAACTTAGACAAAAAGTCCACTTCAGGAGGATGTCAGTTTCTGGGAGGAAGGTTAATTTCATGGTAGTGCAAGAAGCAAACATGTGTTTCAACTTCTACAGCTGAAGCAGAATACATTGCAGCTTCAAGTTGCTGTGCACAAGTCATTTGGATACAAAATCAAATGTTGGACTATGGGATGAATTTTATGGCAACTCAATTCACATTGACAACATGAGTGCTATCTCAATCACAAACAATCCGGTGAAGCACTCAAAGACAAAGCACATTGACATCAGGTATCATTTCATAAGAGATCAAGCTGAGAAAAAGAGGATTATTCTAACAAAAGTTCATACAAATGAGCAATATGCTGATTTGTTTACAAAACCTTTTGATGAAGCCAGATTTAAATATTTAGTTGAATCCATTGGTATGATGAACTTTGATTAAAATCTTTCTCTAAAAATTTCTATTTTAAAATGTGTTTTGTCTTATGTTGTAAATAAAAGTTATCAGTCAGCAGCACTTTTGCTTTTCAGCTGCTGACAGGTTTAATATTAAGCAGCAAAGGATTTGCCAGTGACTGCCTTAAGTTATCAGCAGGAACAAGTTTTCCTGCGGATAGCTTTAAGGCCATCAGCAGCAACATCCCTGCTGCAGATCTTTGCATCTATCAGTAGCAATTAAATTTGCTGCTGACAGACTTAACCTTCCGCATCAACCAAGCTTGCAGCGGACAGGCTTATCCATCCACAGCAACCAAGTTTGCTGCTGATGGGTAAATTTAAGTCCAAATTAACTTTTACCCGCTGTAAAAGAAATCAACGTCAGTCTTTACCATGACTGCCTCGGTGCATTACAGCTGTAACAATAAAAGGTAAATAAGGTTGTACGGTACAAGTCATTTTGCTTTTTCTCACCTCTGCCGTTATTCCTTACCAACCCTTCACCTTCAGCATCACTTTCTCACAAGTCCCAACCAACCCTCATCCACCAACCTTCAAACCTTCCATCCATGGAAGGATCTCTGGAAATCAATCAGGTACACTGGAAATCAAAATGGGTATACAGTAGAGAAAACGCTGATGGGCCCTCCATGGAAGTATCTCTGTCACACTCTTCTCCAATGCATATCTCAGAAGAAAAGCAAATGGCATCAAATAAACTCCGCTCTTGCCACCACAAAGAAGAAGGACAAGGTGGAGAGTTGACTCCTTCTGGATGTTGTAATCAGCTAAGGCTCTGCCGTCCTCGAGCTGTTTTCCGGCGAAGATTAGACGCTGCTGGTCTAACGGGATGCTTTCCTTGTCCTGGATCTTTTCCTTCACGTTGCCGATTGTGTCAAAGGATTCGACCTCAAACGTGATCGTCTTACCAGTTAGGGTTTTCACGAAAATCTGCATTTTCGCCGATTTGGAGTGATAAGATGAAGCTGTTTCCAAAAAGGTACTCAGGGGTCAATGTTCCATTGTTATCTACAATGCCGAACATACAAAGTACCCCGGGTGACAGTTTAGCAATCCCAGCTGATACTGATCCCACACCCTCCACCTCACAACTTGAATAACAGTCTGCTTCTACTATTCGAACCCCTGTGCATACCACTAAGGATGCACAGGTACAAAAAATCACTTCACCTCTTTTGGATGTTATCGATCAACCGGAATACAGGGTCCCGGTTGAAACGACTAGAAAAAGGGGCAAGAGAACTCCTTCTTCTCTTGCCTCCAAGGCCCAAACCCCAACCTAACAGCCCTCACTCAGAATCACAACATTCTGGTGAGAATATCATAAGGGACAGCCACATTATTAGGGAGAATTCTTTGGATGTCTCTCTATTAGGATCAGGATCACTTTCCGGATCCATAGAACAGCCCCCTGAGCCTTTCCTTTTTTCTTGTGAACTTAAATGTTGAGGAACCTGATCAAAATGATGTTCCTTCTCCAACTACTACTATCTCGGAGGTACTGATTGATCTTGCTTCCAACACACCCAAACCCAAGTTCGTCTACCCTGAAGGTCCACTCTAGGAGTTATGAAAGAGTGGATGTGGAAGAGGCTGTCACTACTGCTGGTCCATCAAATGACCAGGAGGACAGTGACAACATTGCTAAGACCTCAACCATGGCAACTCACAGTGAGGATGTTTCCTTAGAAACTCCCTTCACTGAGAGGAATCCCAGGTGCCAAGAAACCATGGGTGATGGGGATGAAGAGGCCAGGCCTAAAGCCCCATCTGGATCCAAGGATTCCACAGCTGTGGATGAGGACAGACTGTAACTTCATATCTTGAAATTGACGGCCAGGATCGTCATGCTAGAGGCTGAAGTGTCCAAACTAATACACCAAGTCTCTATGCATGAAGCTCATAAATTCCAAACTTTTCCTACTCTCTCCCTTGTATCAGTGGGCACCCAAACTGACGCTTATTTGTCCACCGATGCACCCAAAAAGGGGGAGATAGTCCCAATGGAGGATATAAGGTTGAAAGGATAGCCAGAAACATGCAAAAGCTTCAGCAACAAAGACAGTAAGAGAATTTCGGTAGCATCAGTCTAGGGGGAGTTTGTAGAAACAAAGACTGATGGCTACAAAATTCTAAGTACAAATACAGCTGATCTCACAGTTTGCTGCTGCTGATCTCACAGTTTGCTGCTGATCAACAAACTGCTGCGGACAAGCTTATCTGCTGCGGATACTTGTTCTCCTGCTGAAGAACAAATCTGCTGCGGATAGCTTTATCTGCTGAAGACCAATGTTGCTGCTGATAGGCTTATCAGCAGCATCATTCTCATTCTTGCTGCTGATGGCTGTGTTCCTTGAAGACAAATCGTCGCAGCTGACTATCCATGCCAAGCGTCACTGACAACTTTCTGCAAAAGCAACTGACACACTCAAAGCAGAAGGAACCTCAATGGCACAACTAATGAAACTAAGCAATGCTCTTCTCCAGACATGCAAGCAATGATGCATAAAGAAGACGCTTCAATAAAGTTAGCTAGTTTAGCTTTAACGTGTATTGTTAGTTTTTGTATAAGAAATCAACGGTCTGTGTTCGATCTGATCCTTAGAATCAAGGGTCTGTCTTGATTCTAAGTTAGTATAAATACTGTGTAAACACTTCATTGTAAGTGTGCTTTCGAATTAGAGTTTTCACTTGTAATCGTTTATTCACTAAGCTTAATACAACAATGTTCTTACCAATATTCTTTTTGTCTACTAGATTGTAATTGTGTAGTTGTTATTGTTTCCGCCAATCTCAACTAAGAACAGAACCATCTTGTAATTTCACGATCCTACACTATTAAAATGCATAAACATAAAGAGACACTATGCACCATATTTAATGAATGTTGATCATCCCGAACATCTCAACCAGTTTTTCAAATATGGCCGAATCAAAGGCTTTTGTGAAGTTGTCGGCTGTTTGCTTGTCGGTTTTGACTTCAACACTCTTGATATGCTTCTTCTCAACAAAGTCACTGATGAAATGATGTTTGATCTCAATGTGTTTGGTTTTGGAATGTTGAACTGGGTTTTTGGTAATATGGGGAATGGCGGTGTCACAAAGGATCGGTGTCTCATGGAATGTGATCCCATAGTCAAGCATTTGATGGTGAATCCATCTGACTTGGGAACAACATAGAGCTGCGGCAATGTATTCGGCTTCGACAGTGGATTGGGAAACGGTGGTCTGTTTCTTACATTTCCATGAGACAAGACTGTTGCAAAGGAACTGACAACCCCTAGAAGTGGCCTTGCGATCTAAGTTGCACCCCCCGTAGTCCAAATCTGAATAAGCCACAAGATCCAATAAGTTGTTTTTAGGATACCAAAGACCAAGTTTTGGCTTATACTTTAAATATATTAAAATACGTTTGACTGCAACTATAGAGTCATGTAATTCATAAGCTGATAACATCAATGTAATTTTGAACAATGTTAACTTAGATTCTTTATTTTGTAATTTCAGTATTATAACTTTCTGTTTCTGTCTTAGTCTCGGCCATCGAAACTACCATGTTTCGATTGAGGTGTGTTCAATCAAAACTAGTAGTTTCAATAGATGGTAAGTTTCGACAGTTTGTTCTATCACTTGTAAATGCTCAACCGAGACTAGTAGTTTCGGTTGGCATAGTTTCGATGGTTGTCAACTTACTATAAATAGCCTAGCATGAGAATGTTTAGGGTGTGGATAAGCGGTTATAACCCTGAAATTCTCTCTTTCATATTGTTCTTGAATAAATACATTTGTAGTTGTTTTACACTGTTTGTTATTGCATTTTCACATCATATTATGTTGATTCTAGTGTGTTGAGCCTGTTTATTATCACTAATTTTGTTTCTCTCTTCTGTTTCACCACAATACACACAGATTCCGCCTATGTGTGTGTGTAATCATTCAGTTGAGTGATTTTCGATTGAAATCTAGACCTACAATTGGTATGAGAGCTTTATGCTCGTGAGTTGTGAGTATTATTAGGTTTTAGTGATCGATTCTAGGTGATTTCCGTGATTTTTCGGTGGTTTCTGCATCAGATTTTCGAAAGCACTGTTTCATTGTCATTTTCTACTGTTTCATCGGTTTCCGGTGACGTTTGTTTGAGATTTCAAGATTGAAGGTTTTTTTTCCTGATCAGGAGTGTTATTCGAAGATTTTCGCTGGATTGAATTGTCATTTTCGTGATATTGATTTTTGAAGCTATTCATCCATGGAGTTTTTCTGAGTTTGGGGAAGAAGACATCAAAACTACTGGGAACATTCTCTGTATTCTGTTGGTCATCGAAACTTCTTATCTGTACTTTTTGTCTAGAGAAGGTATTATTGAAACTACCTCTTTGTCCTGTTATATCAAAACCAACCTGTGCAGCTTGTTCCTCGAAACTTGGCTCTATCGAAACTAGTTTCAATCAAAAATAGTAGTTTCTACTGAGGTTGCTGGATTTTATGCCAAGTCTTCATCATCGAAACTAGTTGTTTCGGATTCTGTGTCTTCAATCGAAACTACAAGTTTCGGGCAGCCATGGTTCAATCGAAACTAGGAGTTTCGGTCAGCATTTTCTCTATCGAAACTAAGTAGTTTCAATCAACCATGTTCACCCGAAACTAGCTACTGTTTGACTTCAAGTTTCTGAGATTATGGCGACTTCAAGCACAAATGAGTATTCTGGAGGTAACAAACCACATGTTCTTGTGTCTATAAGAGATTTTGACAACTTGACAAATAAAATAAAGACCTTCTTTCAATTTCATGATCACACCTTATTAAACTCTATTACCGATGGTCCCCACAAATCCGTTATCACTACTGATTATGTTCAACATCTAAGACTGTGTCTGAATATTGTAAGGCCCCTAAACCGGGTGACCTCACTTGTTGGATTTACTCATAAACATAGTCATAAATATTAAAACATTCGTCATTCAATTACATAATCAAAACAGCGGAAGTCTTTACAAACAAAAGCATAACATATTCTTAACAAACAAAAGTGGGATGTCAGTCTTGTGCCAGGTAACCTTCACGCCTTCGCACGACCCTTTCCTTTCTTACCTGAAATGTATACTAAAAGTCAGCTAACGCTGGTGAGTTCTAGTTTAAAGACAATCATACATAATATTTATCTTATCCTGAATATAATGTATACATGTATATTCATACTTTTAAATATTCTTTACTTTACTGTTCTCACACAACATTCATTGAGGGTATATACATATGTACATACATACTTTCTTTGGGAGAACACATATTGGCCATAATCTTAAGGGAGATCAACCCATCATACTTGTCGCGAATGTCACGAAGACATCGCAGTCAGAGCTACCGTCGTAGCCCTTCTCATAACCGTCCGGCTCTAGAAAACCGTCCGTCATAACATTAAATCCGTCCGGCAACTTTTGTCCGTCCGCTCTTAACCGTCCTACCGTCGTAGTCCGTCATAACATTAAATCCGTCTGCCCTAGGGCATCCGTTTCCCACGCGACCATTATGTATGCAACCGTTCTACATTAGTTAAGGCAATTGCTTCGACCGTCCATTTTTACCTTTTCATACGTCCTATCTTACGTAGGAACGTTTTCGTCCCGGTTGCAAAATAGTCACGTGGTCGTCCGTCTACCGAAGTAGCCGTTGTCACAGAAGGGTTTATAACGTTTACATTCATTCATAACATGCAATATATATAATATAAAGCAAGATTTCATTCTTTTACGTTATATCCTTCTTTCATTCTTTCTTTATATCATACGCTTCATTCTTTATTCATAATTCGTTTTCACATATATAAGTATTTATATATTCATATATGTACGTATGATCACATTGTCACTTATAGCATTTATCCATTTAGTGTATACACTTCAGCCCCAAAACATTTATAAATCATTTGCACATACATAGAAGGGGGCACATAGAACTCACCTGACGAGCTACTCTAGGTTGTCCTAAACAAAGGCCCAACAGCGTCACCTCCGATCTGGATTAGGTAGTTAAATACACATTAGACCCAACCCCGACTCTAATGGTTTAATCATTCTAAACTTACTGACTTTACTTAACCAACCTGTGGCCTGCTGTCTGCTTCCTGCGCACTTAGTAAGTGCGCAGGGACTTGCTCATGCGCACTTGGTAAGTGCGCAGGAGTCTTCCTCCTGCGTACTTGGTAAGTACGCAGGGACTGCTGCCTGCGCACTTAGTAAGTACGCAGGGATTCCTTCCTGCGCACTTGGTAAGTACGCAGTACCTGGTTCTTGGACCAAAATTTCGGAATTCTTGCATGCTAATCCGATCATGCTAATCTTACAATTTTCTTTGATCAAAACGTGCGGTTTTCATTCTAGATTCTATTTCTAAGCTTATTTTTCAAGTTTCATCCGTAAAAACATCACCTATTTAGCTAAAACCCGAGAAACCCCAAAATGAACAAAAACTCATATTATGATCGAATCATTACCTGGATTGGAATTATGATCCAGAGGTTTTGCTCACGATCTCAGTAGTAACGTGCTCCTCAAATCTCGTGATGATCCGTCGACTTTCTCTCTCTAGACTCGGGCTCCCTTTCTCTCTCTAGAATTGGTGAAATGGAGGTGAAATGGTCAAATGGGCTGTCTTGCCCCTTTTATACCTGGGCTTCCCTCGGCCCGTTGGAGTCGAGCCCAAGTCCATCCGTTCTTATTTCATTTTATGTCGTATAAATCTCCATCGTATTATTATTTACTTATTTACTATTTTCGGGATGTTACAAGTCTACCCTCCTTAAAGAGGTTTCGTCCTCGAAACTGTTTATACGTCAAACAATTGAGGGTATAGTTCCCTCATCTCGTCTTCTTTTTCCCATGTAGCTTCCGACCCTTTTCTATGTTTCCATTGTTGCGTAGTCGTTTCTCAGCTCGGTCAAGGATGGCTATTGGTTCCTCTATGTAATTTAGGTTGTTATCCACCTCGATCTCGTCGTAAGGTATGTGAGCTGTGTCATCGGCTAGGCACTTGCGTAGGTGAGACACGTGGAACGTAGGGTGTATTCCATGAAGCTCAACGGGTAGGTCGAGTCTGTAAGCAACTTGACCCACTCTTGCTAAAATCTTGAAAGGTCCGACAAACCTTGGACTCAGTTTCCCACGCTTCCTGAATCGGATGATTCCTTTCCACGGTGATACCTTTAACAGTACCATGTCCCCTACTTGAAACTCTAAATCCCTTATTCTCTTGTCCGCGTATGATTTCTGTCTGTCCTTTGCGGCTTTCATTCGAGCCTTGATTTGGTCAAATTTCTCGGAAGTAGCTTTGACCACTTCGAGACTTGCAAAATCCTTTTGTCCAATTTCCCCCCAACAAACCGGGGTCCTACATTTCCTCCCATACAACATTTCAAATGGCGGCATGTCAATAGTTGAGTGATAGCTGTTGTTATATGAAAATTCTGCCAATGGTAGATGGCTGTCCCAGCTCCCACCGAAGTCAATGATACAGGCCCGGAGCATGTCCTCCAAGGTCTGAATGGTCCTTTCAGATTGACCATCGGTTTGAGGGTGGTAAGCGGTGCTGATGTTCAGTCTGGTTCCCATCGCTTCATTGAATTTCTTCCAAAACCTTGAGGTGAATCTAGTATCCCTGTCGGACACAATCGACAGTGGCATACCATGTCTACTCACAATTTCCTTTATAAATACTTCTGCTAGTCTTTCCGACGAAGAAGCCTCACGTATTGGCAAGAAGTGAGCACTTTTCGTCAATCGGTCGACGATCACCCAAATGGTATCATTGCCTTTAGCTGTTCGCGGTAGCTTGGTAATGAAGTCCATTGTGATCTCTTCCCACTTCCATTCTGGTATAGGTAAAGGTTGCATTTTACCGCATGGTTTCTGGTGCTCGGCTTTAACTAGTGAACACGTTAAGCACTTGCTCACGTATTCAGTCACATCATTCTTCATGCCAGGCCACCAGTACTCTTTCTTCAAGTCTTGATACATTTTGTTTGTCCCGGGGTGGATAGAATAACGAGACTTATGGGCCTCATCGAGTATTTTGGCTCTAAGCTCGCCAATCTTAGGTATCCACATCCGGCCAAACCTAGTTCGTACACCGTATGTATTTGCACTTAAGTTCCCTTGTTGTCCTACTATTCTTTCCCGTTTCACATTTCTTTCTAACAGTGCTTCATCTTGTGCCTTTGTTATTTCGCCCATCAAATCTGGTGTTATAATCAGCTGACACGCTTTGATCCGGATGGGTGCCGATTCTTCCTTTCTACTTAAAGCGTCAGCCACAACATTTGCCTTGCCTGGATGGTACAATATTTCACAGTCATAGTCTTTCAGTAGCTCTAACCACCTCCTTTGCCTCATGTTTAATTCTTTTTGCTCGAAAAAGTACTTCAAGCTTTTATGATCAGAGTAGATGGTGCATTTAACTCCATACAAATAGTGCCTCCATATTTTCAATGCGAAAACTACTGCTGCTAACTCGAGATCGTGCGTTGGGTAGTTAACCTCGTGAATCTTTAGTTGTCGTGAGGCATAAGCAATTACCTTTCCTCGTTGCATAAGTACGCAACCTAAACCCTGCCCCGAATCGTCAGAGTAGACTACCAAGTCTTCATTTCCCTCAGGTAGAGTCAAGACTGGAGCTTGGGTTAATCGTGTCTTAAGTTCCTCAAACGCGTTATTTTGGGTTTGACTCCGTTCATATTTCACTTCTTTCCGTGTCAGTTTAGTTAGTGGCGAGGCTATCCTTTAGAAATCTTGAATGAACCTTCGATAGTAGCCTGCCAATCCAAGAAAACTTCGTATCTCTGTTGGTGTCCTTGGGATGTTCCATTCCTTTACTGTCACACCCCCAAATCCCACTAACGGAGTTTTACCGTTTTGGAAGGTGACACATCAGGATCTCAGTCATTAGTTACACGGAACGACTCTATATGAATTTAAATAAACCACTAATGCTGCTCATAGTCACGAGACAACAAAAGTTCAAGTTTGAAAACGTTGCGGAAGCGTAAACATAAACCAATGCAAGTAAAAGTAAGTTGCGCAAAACAAAGCGCCCAAAACCATGCAGTTTAAGTAAATAACGTAAATTCAATGTTCGATAGTGATAAGACTCCATGCATGCCCTATGCTCGTGCTTGGATACCTTAGTGACCTGAGAAAGACATGCTAGAAAGTGTCAACACAATGGTTGGTGAGTTCATAAAGTAATGTAAGTAAATCCAATTGTTTAATGCAAGCATCCCATGCTCAATGTTTGTCAGATAAAGTAATTATTGTTTACCGATAGATAGCTAGTCTAATGCATTGCTACTTTAAGTGTTCGCAACCGAAGCTGACTGTTTGTATGTTTGAATGCCTCCAGCCATGACTACCGAACACTGGCTAATGTTTAGGCAAATTTTACACCCGTTGACCTCCAATCATAGTTAGTGCGACTAACTCGGGTGGGGCTTTGTCAAAACCCAGTAGTACTACTCAAAATCCCCTCGCTACTCCCCAATACTAACGGTTCGAAATGTAAGGACTTGTTTGGTATGTTTGTGCACTTTCAGTACGCAAGCGGTAAAACAGTAATACAGAATCCCATAATATTTGAAATGTTTGAAAGCATGTTTTCTCCCCCAAAAAGGAAAAACAAGTAAAATAGGGGTTATGAAACTCACCTGAGTGCGTATGCAAGTATGAAAGCTAAGAAGCAACTGCTGGACTTCTAACTGCCACCTATAACCGTAGTCTATAAGTGCGTGTTCGTGATGTTCGATATAGACCCATATATCCAAACAATGTTGTTGTTAAAGGTTTTAGAAAATAGTTTGCAAGTGCGACTCAAGTTTGACACGACGACCCGTTCGTGACACGTTTGTGTTTTAATGTTTAAGTTGCATACTAACACATAGCACACAATTGATCATACGATGGCACGTAGCAACAAATCCTATTTGTTCTAGAAAGATAGCATGTTTCCATTAATGGCAGGTTTCCATAATTAGTAAGTTTCTATAAATAGTAACCATGTTCGGGTTTCACATCATTGTTATCATATGCTTGCAGGTTTCAATTCAAGTAGCACATAGCAATCATCATATCCTACAACAATTCTATTCTACTTAGCATGTTTGACTTGGTTCCGATAAAGTTTCTATTTTTAGCAACCTATGATGAGCATGCGCGTTATATAATCATCAATCAAGTTTACACACATTATCATGTCATGTCAAGTACAAAACCATCATCAAGAAGCAATAGAATTCAAAACAAGTGAAAGATTGAAAAACTGAAAAACTAAATTATCTTTCTGTTAACAACGATCCCTCGCGGTACGCGATAGATGAGAGGGTTATCCCTCGCGGTACGCGAGAAGATTAGGAACTCGCCCGGTTGACTTGTCTCTCGCGGTACGCGAGAGAATTGGACCTGGGTTTTCGCGGTACGCGAGAGGACCAAAAATCAGGCCCGACTAAATTGTCTCTCGCGATACGCGAAAGACTCGCCCGTGGGTCTTCGCGGTACGCGAATAGCCTGTTCGACAGCAAGGTAAATTAAACATTAGGGTTTAGCCGTTTCTCATGCAATCCAACGATTTCAGTAGCAAAGTTATCGACTTTAATCATGTTCTACACTATTCTAACATTACTAGTTTCAATAATCAACAACTAATCAGTCATACATCGCTAGAGTTTAGCAAAACATCATAAATCAACAATATTTAACAAAAACACATCAAGCTTGCAACTACATTAAGAAAATCATCATGTTTGGATGGATTTAGGGTCTGATCTAACTGCAATAATCAAAAGGAAATCAAATCGGATGAAACGACTTACGTGTGGATGTTAGAACGTAACGAGGATTCCGAATACGCGTCTAATTCCAAGATTGAAGCTTGAATGAGCGATCCTTGCTTGGTTGCAGGTTCAATTTCGTGAGAGAGAGTGAGAGAGAGAGAGAGAGACGGCGAGATTGAGAGAGAGAGTGATTTAGGTTAGAAACTTTTATAAAAATCTTTTTATAAATCTTGTACGGGCTTTTACTAACGGGTTTGGGTAATTACGGGCTTTTAATTTAACTTTAACTAATTAATAATTAAAACCCTTTAACTAATCTATTTTATAAAAATACAATCTTTATAAAATAGCAGAATAATAAGCAGTCCGGTAAATCTACGCGATTTAACGAAAATTTACGTAATTCACAGATAATTCACGTAGCACGTAAAAGCACATAATTTATATTCATTATAAATTATTTATTGCTTGAATTATTATTTATTGTTTATCACCAACGTTCCGGGTTCGACTCGTGTGTGCTCCGATAATTCTACGATTTACCGATACGTGAGTGTTAGTGCAAAACCGACACATCTAATTAGTCTTAATTAAATGTGATGCATGCATGACTGTTTGAGGTAACTGAGTTTGAATCAATAACTGTTCGTGGTATCGTGTTTGAATGAAATAACTGTTTGAGATAACGTGTTTGAGTTAACGGAGTTAACCTGAAATTGCCGGATGTCACATCATCCCCTTGTTGAAAGAATTTTCGTCCCGAAAATTAATCCAAGTCGCTAGCTGTTTGAAACAAAAATTTGGGTTGTCACATCATCCCCTTGTTGAAAGAAATTTCGTCTCGAAATTTAGTTTGTACCTTTCGTGTTTGCCGTTGAATGTTTGAACAGGTGAGGATACTTTTTCATCATCTGATCCTCGCGTTCCCACGTGAACTCAGGTCCACGCTTCGAGTTCCAGCGAACTCTGACAATAGGTATCTTACTGCGCTTGAGGGTTTTGACCTCTCGGTCCATGATCTCAACTGGTTCCTCAACAAAACGTAGCTGTTCATCAATTTCCAACTCCTCGAGTGGAACTACAAGAGTCTCATCTGATAGGCACTTCTTTAGGTTTGAGACATGAAAGACATTATGCACCCCATTGAGTGTATCTGGCAGGTTCAACTGATATGCTACTGGACCAATCCTTTTCACTATCTCGAATGGTCCAACATAACGGGGGTTTAACTTTCCTCGTTTCCCAAAGCGAATCACACCTTTCCAAGGTGAAACTTTTAATAAAACTTTGTCTCCCACTTGGAATTCTAGCGGTTTTCTACGCTTGTCTGCATAACTCTTTTGACGGTCACGCGCTGCCGCCATACGGTTTCGGATTTGCACGATTTTCTCTGAGGTTTCGTGTACAAGTTCAGGACCAGTAAGTTGGCTATCTCCAACTTCAGCCCAACAAAGTGGTGATCTACACTTTCGTCCATACAAAGCCTCAAACGGTGCGGCTTTGATGCTAGTATGATAGCTGTTATTGTAAGAGAACTCCACTAAAGGCAAGTGAGTCTCCCAACTGTTACTAAAATCGATCACACAAGCTCGTAGCATATCTTCTAGGGTTTGAATGGTACGCTCACTCTGGCCATCTGTTTGAGGATGGTACGCTGTGCTCATATCCAGGCGCGTGCCTAGAGCTTTCTGCAGTGATTGCCAGAAGCGCGAAGTAAAACGAGCGTCTCTATCGGAGATGATTGAAACTGGCACTCCGTGCCGAGAGACTACTTCCTTCAGGTAAATGCGAGTTAACTTCTCCATTCTGTCTGTTTCTTTGATAGCAAGGAAGTGTGCGGACTTGGTCAGACGATCCACTATTACCCAAATTGCGTCACAACCGGTTGGAGTTCGGGGTAATTTGGTAATAAAGTCCATGGAAATTTGTTCCCATTTCCACATTGGAATCTCCGGTTGTTGAAGCAATCCGGATGGTTTTTGATACTCCACCTTAACTTTTGAACAAGTAAGACACTTGCTCACATAGGTGGCTATGTCGGCTTTCATGTTTGGCCACCAATACAACACTTTCAGATCGTGGTACATTTTGTCAGATCCCGGGTGAACAGAGTATCGGGATTTGTGAGCTTCATCCATAACGAGCTCTCTCAGGTTTCCGTACACTGGAATCCATATTCGCTCTGCGAAGTAGCGAATACCATCGGATTTAACCTCTAGTTGTTTCTCCATACCACGGGTGGCTTCCAGAGTTAAGTTCTCTTCCTTTAGTGCTTCAAGTTGAGCATTGCGGATTTGTTCGGGTAATCCTGTATGAATAGTGAGTTGCAACGCTCGAACTCGTCGGGGTTTAGTTTCCTTTCGGCTTAGGGCATCGGCTACCACGTTAGCTTTGCCCGGATGGTATTTGATTGCACAATCATAATCATTTAGAAGTTCGATCCAGCGACGCTGTCGCATGTTCAACTCTTTCTGCTCGAATATGTGCTGAAGACTCTTGTGATCGGTGTAAATGGTGCACTTGGTACCGTACAAGTAGTGTCTCCAGATTTTCAGTGCGAACACCACGGCTCCCAACTCCAAGTCGTGAGTCGTGTAGTTCTTCTCGTGGATTTTCAATTGTCGGGAAGCGTATGCGATAACTTTCTCACGTTGCATAAGCACACAACCGAGACCTTGGATCGATGCATCGCAATACACTATGAAATCATCGGTTCCTTCAGGTAGGGATAGGATGGGTGCGCTGCAAAGTTTCTGTTTCAAAAGTTGGAATGCTGATTCTTGGGTTTCGCTCCAGGTATAAGGTTTACTTTTTTGAGTTAAGGCGGTGAGGGGTTGAGCGAGCTTAGAAAATCCCTCGATAAACCGGCGGTAGTAGCCAGCCAATCCCAAAAATTGTCGCACCTCAGTCGGAGTCGTTGGTGCTGCCCAATTCTTAATGGCCTCTACTTTGGATGGGTCGACATGTATTCCCTTCTCGTTGACTACATGTCCAAGGAATTGAACCTCGCGAATCCAAAAATCGCATTTGGAAAACTTCGCGTATAGCTGCTCCTGCCTAAGCAGTTCAAGGATTAAGCGCAAATGTTCTTCGTGTTCTTCCTTACTCTTAGAATAGATAAGGATATCGTCAATGAATACAATGACGAATTGATCGAGGTAGGGCTTACACACTGTTCATGAGGTCCATGAACACCGCGGGTGCGTTGGTTAATCCAAATGGCATGACCAAAAACTCGTAATGGCCGTACCGGGTTCTAAAAGCGGTTTTGGATATATCTTCATCACGAACTCGTAGCTGATGATATCCAGATCTTAGATCGATTTTTGAGTAAACACTCGACCCTTGAAGTTGGTCGAATAGATCGTCAATGCGGGGAAGTGGGTAGCGGTTCTTGATGGTTACCTTGTTCAACTCTCGGTAGTCAATACACATACGGAAAGTCCCATCTTTCTTTTTGACAAATAGGACTGGGGCTCCCCATGGTGATGAACTGGGTCGGATGAAACCCTTATCCAACAGTTCTTGCAACTGTGTGGACAACTCCTGCAGCTCACTTGGTGCAAGTCTATAAGGTGCTCTGGCAATAGGTGCTGCTCCGGGGGTTAGGTCAATCTGAAATTCGACCTGTCGATGGGGTGGAAGACCGGGTAAGTCATCAGGAAAGACTTCTGGGAAGTCGCGAACAATAGGGATATCTGCAATTTTCTTCTCCTCGGAAGGTTTGTCAACTACAAGGGCTAGTATCGCAGTATGACCCTTGCGTAGGCATTTCTGCGCTTTCATGTAAGATATGATGCCCACGACGGCACCACTCTTCTCGCCTTTCACAGAAAGAATCTCTCCACTAAGTAGAGGGATACGAACGATTTTGTCCCTACAGATGATTTCGGCTTGGTTTTTGGACAACCAATCCATGCCAACTATTATGTCGAAACTGCCAAGTGTAACTGGCATGAGATCGATGTCGAGTTTGTGACCAGATAGTCCCAACTTACACCCCTCGAGGATATGAGTTGCCTCGATTAGTTTACCGTCAGCTATTTCTATGGAATATTTGTGCTCTAACGGGGTTTTGGTCAGCTCTAAGTGTTTACTAAAGTTTTCGGAAATAAAGCTCCTATCGGCACCAGTATCAAAGAGAACAGAAGCAAAATGATCGTTTAAAGGAAACATACCAGTGACAACATTTTGATCTTTACGAGCTTCACTTGAACCAATTACGAAGGCCCGACCCTTCGCACCATTACCGTTGCCATTACCATTACCACCCTGATGGTTGCCGTTTCCGTTCCCATTACCAGCCTTCTTCAGTTGAGGGCAATCCCGCTTGTAGTGCCCTTCCTTGCCACACTCAAAACACCCTTTAGGCGCCTCACCAGTCGGTGCCTGTTTAGCTTGTAGATCCCCTCTACAATCCTTGGCCGAATGGCCCATCTTCCCGCACCTCTGGCAACGGTACCTGTCGCACGCCCCAGTATGATGAAAGTTGCATTTATTACACTTAGGGTACTTACCAGCATAAGATCCCTGATTCTGCTGAGCCGAGTTAGACTGTGAATGGCTCTTAGCAGGCTCGAACTTTCGTTGCTGATGATGCTGCTGTTGAGGCGGATTGGACTGAGAAGACTTGAAATGTGGACTTTCAAACTTACGCTTATTATCTGTCAGCTTAGAAAGTGCTCTCCTGCGAGGAAGTGTACCCTGTGCGACCGCCTGATCGGTCAACCTGTGAGCCAAACGGATGGTTTGCTGGATAGTGGTGGGGTTGGATGATGTCACCATACTCTGAATTTGAGGGACTAGACCCTCGATAAACCTCTCAATGCGCTTGTACACTGGAGTCACCATCTGTGGGCACAAAGTAGCTAGTTCATGAGAGCGGGTAGTGTAGGCTTCGATCTCTGACCCTTCCATCTTGAGGTTCCAGAACTCGACCTCAAGCTTCTGCACCTCATCGCGAGGGCAGTACTCCTCTGTTAACATAGTCTTGAACTCATTCAATGGCAAAGCATTTGCCATTTCTAGAGTCAGCATTTGTACCTGGGCGTTCCACCAGGTGAGGGCTGGACCCTCCAGTGTGCCAGATGCAAACTTCACCTGGTTGGCTTGTGGGCAGTTGCACATAGCAAAGACAGACTCTGTCTTCTCCATCCAGCGGAGTAGACCTACAGCTCCTTCGGCTCCACTAAAAGTGTGGGGCTTACAGTCCATAAATGTCTTATAAGTGCAGGCCTGTTGGTGGTTGTTCTGACCTGGATTAAATATAAAGAATGCGTTCAGGGACAAATAAGATTCGGAAGTGAGTTCAGAATGAATGTTGACTCGTTAAAGTCGACAGATGATAGATTTACCTCCATTCGGGTTGGCTGCCAAAGCCTCAGCCACACGCTCGTTAATCATAGCAGTAAGCTCTGCTGGGGTCAGATTGATGCTACCACGCCCGGCGTTACGTCCACCTCTTCGTCCAGACATGTTCTTCACATTCACAAATACAAAATCATGAGCAAAAATACATCGCATATCATTGTCATACAAGTATAAGTAAATAACAGAAAATTAAACCACAACATCTAACATTTCAATAATAATACTTGATAAAATAAATTGTAAAGGCTACAAAGTACTTTCAATCAAACATCAAAATCCAGAAATATCTGTTGGATGGGAACAACCCTGCCCATCTAGGTTTAAATAAAAGCAAAATAACTCAAAAGATAGTCTATCAGTCATCATCACTGTCAACTGAAGTCACACCAGAAACAGTATCCTCATCCTCATCCTGTTCCTCATCCTGCTCTTCATCCTCACCCTGCTCCTCCTCCTGCTCAACCTCTGCAGCATTGGCAGCCTCAAGCTGCTCCTCCAGCTGCTCAATCCTAGCCTCTGCTGCCTCGAGGTTAAGGCGCTGGACGTTCACTTGATCTCGTAACTCATAGTATGCTGCTGCTAGTTGGTCTTGCACAGTGTTCAACCTTCCCTGGTTGTTAAGCAGCTTCTCCACTCTCTGGTCAGTCTTGTATCCACGCTGTAGTAGCCCGGTGATCTCACCAGCAGCCTCGCGCATGTTTCTGATCTCTCGGTCCATCTTAGCTACAAATGCAGCTAGAACCTGCTCAGGTGGATATCTCAACGGTGGCAAAGTTCGCGAAGTAGAAGAGGAAGAAGTAGGAATGTCAGCAGCAAGTGGAGGTGGAACCTGCTCCTCGCGGATCCAACTCCTAATCATGTCGGGATACCAATCCCAATGCTCCGTGTCGTCTCTAATACGCACATGGAATGGCTCGCCATACACTCTAGTATCATCAATGGGCGTCATCCTTCGCCTCTTTGGCTCGGGTGAAGGTACTGTTGGAACCTCGGGTTCCTGCTCGATCGGGGAATCTGGTGACTTGGGTGAATGAGACATTTCCTGTAGTGTGATGAGTCAGTGTACTGTATGAGTGTAAGTGTTGTGTAACTAATGCAAGTGCATGGTTAAAGTCTAGAATGCAATGCAATTCCTAGTTCACTAAAACCAATGGCTCTGATACCAATCTGTCACACCCCCAAATCCCACTAACGGAGTTTTACCGTTTTGGAAGGTGACACATCAGGATCTCAGTCATTAGTTACACGGAACGACTCTATATGAATTTAAATAAACCACTAATGCTGCTCATAGTCACGAGACAACAAAAGTTCAAGTTTGAAAACGTTGCGGAAGCGTAAACATAAACCAATGCAAGTAAAAGTAAGTTGCGCAAAACAAAGCGCCCAAAACCATGCAGTTTAAGTAAATAACGTAAATTCAATGTTCGATAGTGATAAGACTCCATGCATGCCCTATGCTCGTGCTTGGATACCTTAGTGACCTGAGAAAGACATGCTAGAAAGTGTCAACACAATGGTTGGTGAGTTCATAAAGTAATGTAAGTAAATCCAATTGTTTAATGCAAGCATCCCATGCTCAATGTTTGTCAGATAAAGTAATTATTGTTTACCGATAGATAGCTAGTCTAATGCATTGCTACTTTAAGTGTTCGCAACCGAAGCTGACTGTTTGTATGTTTGAATGCCTCCAGCCATGACTACCGAACACTGGCTAATGTTTAGGCAAATTTTACACCCGTTGACCTCCAATCATAGTTAGTGCGACTAACTCGGGTGGGGCTTTGTCAAAACCCAGTAGTACTACTCAAAATCCCCTCGCTACTCCCCAATACTAACGGTTCGAAATGTAAGGACTTGTTTGGTATGTTTGTGCACTTTCAGTACGCAAGCGGTAAAACAGTAATACAGAATCCCATAATATTTGAAATGTTTGAAAGCATGTTTTCTCCCCCAAAAAGGAAAAACAAGTAAAATAGGGGTTATGAAACTCACCTGAGTGCGTATGCAAGTATGAAAGCTAAGAAGCAACTGCTGGACTTCTAACTGCCACCTATAACCGTAGTCTATAAGTGCGTGTTCGTGATGTTCGATATAGACCCATATATCCAAACAATGTTGTTGTTAAAGGTTTTAGAAAATAGTTTGCAAGTGCGACTCAAGTTTGACACGACGACCCGTTGGTGACACGTTTGTGTTTTAATGTTTGAGTTGCATACTAACACATAGCACACAATTGATCATACGATGGCACGTAGCAACAAATCCTATTTGTTCTAGAAAGATAGCATGTTTCCATTAATGGCAGGTTTCCATAATTAGTAAGTTTCTATAAATAGTAACCATGTTCGGGTTTCACATCATTGTTATCATATGCTTGCAGGTTTCAATTCAAGTAGCACATAGCAATCATCATATCCTACAACAATTCTATTCTACTTAGCATGTTTGACTTGGTTCCGATAAAGTTTCTATTTTTAGCAACCTATGATGAGCATGCGCGTTATATAATCATCAATCAAGTTTACACACATTATCATGTCATGTCAAGTACAAAACCATCATCAAGAAGCAATAGAATTCAAAACAAGTGAAAGATTGAAAAACTGAAAAACTAAATTATCTTTCTGTTAACAACGATCCCTCGCGGTACGCGATAGATGAGAGGGTTATCCCTCGCGGTACGCGAGAAGATTAGGAACTCGCCCGGTTGACTTGTCTCTCGCGGTACGCGAGAGAATTGGACCTGGGTTTTCGCGGTACGCGAGAGGACCAAAAATCAGGCCCGACTAAATTGTCTCTCGCGATACGCGAAAGACTCGCCCGTGGGTCTTCGCGGTACGCGAATAGCCTGTTCGACAGCAAGGTAAATTAAACATTAGGATTTAGCCGTTTCTCATGCAATCCAACGATTTCAGTAGCAAAGTTATCGACTTTAATCATGTTCTACACTATTCTAACATTACTAGTTTCAATAATCAACAACTAATCAGTCATACATCGCTAGAGTTTAGCAAAACATCATAAATCAACAATATTTAACAAAAACACATCAAGCTTGCAACTACATTAAGAAAATCATCATGTTTGGATGGATTTAGGGTCTGATCTAACTGCAATAATCAAAAGGAAATCAAATCGGATGAAACGACTTACGTGTGGATGTTAGAACGTAACGAGGATTCCGAATACGCGTCTAATTCCAAGATTGAAGCTTGAATGAGCGATCCTTGCTTGGTTGCAGGTTCAATTTCGTGAGAGAGAGTGAGAGAGAGAGAGAGAGACGGCGAGATTGAGAGAGAGAGTGATTTAGGTTAGAAACTTTTATAAAAATCTTTTTATAAATCTTGTACGGGCTTTTACTAACGGGTTTGGGTAATTACGGGCTTTTAATTTAACTTTAACTAATTAATAATTAAAACCCTTTAACTAATCTATTTTATAAAAATACAATCTTTATAAAATAGCAGAATAATAAGCAGTCCGGTAAATCTACGCGATTTAACGAAAATTTACGTAATTCATAGATAATTCACGTAGCACGTAAAAGCACATAATTTATATTCATTATAAATTATTTATTGCTTGAATTATTATTTATTGTTTATCACCAACGTTCCGGGTTCGACTCGTGTGTGCTCCGATAATTCTACGATTTACCGATACGTGAGTGTTAGTGCAAAACCGACACATCTAATTAGTCTTAATTAAATGTGATGCATGCATGACTGTTTGAGGTAACTGAGTTTGAATCAATAACTGTTCGTGGTATCGTGTTTGAATGAAATAACTGTTTGAGATAACGTGTTTGAGTTAACGGAGTTAACCTGAAATTGCCGGATGTCACATTTACTGTTTCTATCTTTGCAGGATCTACCATGATGCCGTTTGGGTTTATCACATGACCTAGGAATTGGACTTCCCTAAGCCAGAACGCGCATTTGGAGAATTTCGCGTACAACTTCTCCTGCTTTAACACTTCCAGAACTTCTCTTAGGTGACAGTGGTGATCACCCTCGTTTTTCGAATATATCAGTATGTCGTCTATGAAAACTATCACTGATCGATCCAACATTGGTCGACATACTCTATTCATCAAATCCATGAACGCTGCTGGAGCGTTAGTCAATCCGAAGGACATCACGAGGAATTCGTAATGTCCATAACGCGTGCGAAACGCGGTCTTTGGTACGTCTTCTTCTCTTACTTTCAACTGATGGTAACCCGACCTAAGATCGATCTTTGAGAACCAACTCGCACCTTGCAGTTGATCAAAAAGATCGTCTATTCTAGGTAGCGGGTATTTGTTCTTTACTGTTCTCTTGTTCAATTCGCGGTAATCAATGCACATGCGCATGCTGCCGTCCTTTTTCTTTACAAATAATACCGGAGCGCCCCATGGTGAGATGCTCGGTCTAACAAATCCTTTTTCTGTTAGTTCCTCTAGTTGAGACATCAATTCTTTCATTTCTGACGGAGCCAATCGGTAGGGGGCTTTGGCAACGGGCTCAGCTCCTGGCAGTAAATCAATCTGAAATTCTATTTCCCGATCGGGTGGCAACCCAGGTAGATCCTCAGGGAACACTTCCGGAAAGTTGCACACCACGGGTACATTCTTGAGTTCTTTCGTTTTCATTCTATCGTCAATATCATACGCCAGATAAGCTTCGCAACCGCGCCTCATATAACTTTCGGCCTTAATCATCGAGATGACGTTCTTCATCGTGCAATTCCAATCCCCATAAACCGTAATTGGACTGCCGCTTGGAGCTTTGAGGTGTATCCTCTCACGTTTACATATGATTTGAGCTTCATTGGCAGCTAGCCAATCCATACCCAATACTATATCGAATCCTCCTAAGGTGAGAAGGAATAATCTAGAAGGGAACTTATGACCCTCTATTTCTATGATGCAATCCTCTGTTACTTGGAATACTGCCGAATTTTTACCAACGGCAGTTTGTACGCTAAAGGCCTTTATTATGGTGTTGATAGTGCAATCTAGTTTATGACTAAATGCATTTGATATAAAGCTTTTACTAGCACCAGAATCAAATAAAATCGCAGCACGTTCATTATTAACTAGAAACGTACCTGACACGACATCAGGGTTTCCCCTTGCTTCTTCCTCAGTTAAGGCATAGGCTCGGGTCCTAGCCTTTTGTTGTTCCTGTTCCTTCTCCTTTCCCGAACCAGATTGGCCGGCCTTCCTGCAATTCTTTGTCAGATGCCCAACCAATCCACATACTTGACATTTGGCGTCCTTCCAACAATCTCGGGAGTAGTGCCCCGGCCTCCCGCACTTGTAACACACGGTGGTGCCGATTCGACACTCGCCACTATGTTGTTTTCCACATTTCTTGCACGTTTCATGTCCGTCCAACCTCGGTTTCTTAATTTCAGTTGTTTCATTCCCTCTTCCGATGCCTCTAGACGGATTCTCCCATTTCCTCTTTTGTGTCACAGGTGTCGGGTCCTCATTGGCATAATCGTCGTAAACGATTCCAGCCAGGTTGACTACCGACTCGAAAGTCGAGGGTAGGTTGGCTTTTACGTGGACACGGACCCTTTGCGGCAGACCCTTCACATAGTATTTGATCATACGTTCTTCGGTTTCCACCAAGTGTGGTACCAGTTGGGCCAGCTCGTTGAACCTTGATGTATATTGGCGATGAGTCTTGTCGCCAGCTTTGAAGTTTAGGAACTCGTTCTCCACACGATCAATCTCATTCTGTGGGCAGAACTTTTGGATTACGAGCTTTTTCAAGTCCTCCCATGTCATTCGGGCAAGAGCATGTGGCGACTTTGTTCTTTGAATATTTCTCCACCAACCTAGTGCTTCATTGGTGAAAGAATGAGCAACATATTTAACCGCCTGGTCTGGTCGGCACTCGCTGATGTTGATTACAGCGTTCATTCTCTCAATCCATTCCAAAGTAGCCACCGAATCCTTGCTACCATCAAACTTGGGTGGGTCTCCATCTTTGAAACCTTTATAAGTGCACCCTTTAGTGCTTGGCCCCACTTTTATCTCATCCCCGTCGCTGTCATATACCGTTTCTTCGTGGTTTCCTTCATCCCCCTCTTTACTTTTCTTTATTGCCTCGGATAGTAGATCCGGCAATACCTTCTGCAAAGTGAGCACAACTTCACGGGCAATAGCATCCCTGACTTCAGGTTCCAACTGTATAGGCCCTGGACTGTTGTCTCTAATTGGGGTCACTTCTGTTTCGCGCACACTTTCGGTGTGCTCTGCGTGCACACTCTCTTCTTCTTCAAATCTTGGGTTCAACGGAGGTCTACCTCGCCGGCCAGTGCGACCGCCTCGAGGTCCTGTCCTTCCTCCCCCAGCCATAGTTCTTAATTTCCTGATAGTTAAAAAGGGAATACATCAATGTCATTTCTTCAGATCATAGTTTGGAACAGTACGAGCAAGGTAAATTCTTAATTACAGTGACCGGTTTGTGATTACTAATTTACATTGCTTTTCGGGTTCGAAACTCTTCAAATCAGTCGTGGCATTAACATCTATTTGTTCTAAGTTAAGGTATCTATTCCTATGTAAGAGCATTAACTTTACGACTTACTTAACGTGCTAGCGTTGGCGTTGGTTACCCATACTGACATCCGTGCGTTGGTCCCATAATCAGTTTGAGTCTAGACATTTAGGGATGTCTAAATCTCTCAAACTATTGCTCTGATACCAACTTGTAGGGCCCCTAAACCGGGTGACCTCACTTGTTGGATTTACTCATAAACATAGTCATAAATATTAAAACATTCGTCATTCAATTACATAATCAAAACAGCGGAAGTCTTTACAAACAAAAGCATAACATATTCTTAACAAACAAAAGTGGGATGTCAGTCTTGTGCCAGGTAACCTTCACGCCTTCGCACGACCCTTTCCTTTCTTACCTGAAATGTATACTAAAAGTCAGCTAACGCTGGTGAGTTCTAGTTTAAAGACAATCATACATAATATTTATCTTATCCTGAATATAATGTATACATGTATATTCATACTTTTAAATATTCTTTACTTTACTGTTCTCACACAACATTCATTGAGGGTATATACATATGTACATACATACTTTCTTTGGGAGAACACATATTGGCCATAATCTTAAGGGAGATCAACCCATCATACTTGTCGCGAATGTCACGAAGACATCGCAGTCAGAGCTACCGTCGTAGCCCTTCTCATAACCGTCCGGCTCTAGAAAACCGTCCGTCATAACATTAAATCCGTCCGGCAACTTTTGTCCGTCCGCTCTTAACCGTCCTACCGTCGTAGTCCGTTATAACATTAAATCCGTCTGCCCTAGGGCATCCGTTTCCCACGCGACCATTATGTATGCAACCGTTCTACATTAGTTAAGGCAATTGCTTCGACCGTCCATTTTTACCTTTTCATACGTCCTATCTTACGTAGGAACGTTTTCGTCCCGGTTGCAAAAATAGTCACGTGGTCGTCCGTCTACCGAAGTAGCCGTTGTCACAGAAGGGTTTATAACGTTTACATTCATTCATAACATGCAATATATATAATATAAAGCAAGATTTCATTCTTTTACGTTATATCCTTCTTTCATTCTTTCTTTATATCATACGCTTCATTCTTTATTCATAATTCGTTTTCACATATATAAGTATTTATATATTCATATATGTACGTATGATCACATTGTCACTTATAGCATTTATCCATTTAGTGTATACACTTCAGCCCCAAAACATTTATAAATCATTTGCACATACATAGAAGGGGGCACATAGAACTCACCTGACGAGCTACTCTAGGTTGTCCTAAACAAAGGCCCAACAGCGTCACCTCCGATCTGGATTAGGTAGTTAAATACACATTAGACCCAACCCCGACTCTAATGGTTTAATCATTCTAAACTTACTGACTTTACTTAACCAACCTGTGGCCTGCTGTCTGCTTCCTGCGCACTTAGTAAGTGCGCAGGGACTTGCTCATGCGCACTTGGTAAGTGCGCAGGAGTCTTCCTCCTGCGTACTTGGTAAGTACGCAGGGACTGCTGCCTGCGCACTTAGTAAGTACGCAGGGATTCCTTCCTGCGCACTTGGTAAGTACGCAGTACCTGGTTCTTGGACCAAAATTTCGGAATTCTTGCATGCTAATCCGATCATGCTAATCTTACAATTTTCTTTGATCAAAACGTGCGGTTTTCATTCTAGATTCTATTTCTAAGCTTATTTTTCAAGTTTCATCCGTAAAAACATCACCTATTTAGCTAAAACCCGAGAAACCCCAAAATGAACAAAAACTCATATTATGATCGAATCATTACCTGGATTGGAATTATGATCCAGAGGTTTTGCTCACGATCTCAGTAGTAACGTGCTCCTCAAATCTCGTGACGATCCGTCGACTTTCTCTCTCTAGACTCGGGCTCCCTTTCTCTCTCTAGAATTGGTGAAATGGAGGTGAAATGGTCAAATGGGCTGTCTTGCCCCTTTTATACCTGGGCTTCCCTCGGCCCGTTGGAGTCGAGCCCAAGTCCATCCGTTCTTATTTCATTTTATGTCGTATAAATCTCCATCGTATTATTATTTACTTATTTACTATTTTCGGGATGTTACAAATATGATGAAAAGAACATTGCCTTGATTGCCCAAGACAACAAGGCCTATGGGATTATTGCTATGGCTCTTCTTATGGATTTCTTTAACACTTTTTTCTGAGTACACCACATCCAAAGACTTATGGGTAGCCCTGTTTATCAGATTTGAGGGAAGTGCTGAAGTTAGGGAGAGTAAAAGGCATCTGATCAAGAAGCAATATGAGATGTTTGGCATAGCCAGGGGAGAGTCAATGTCTGACCTAATCAACAGATTCCCAAGCATTGTGTCAAGGCTGAAAGTGATGGGTGTTGAGTATCCAACCGTGGAGTTGAATAAGAAATTGCTGGATACTTTTCTTGAGGACTGGAATATGTACCGCATCATGATTAAGAAGACTAAAAAGCTAAGCAATCTATCTCAGCAAGAACTCTACAGCATCCTGGAATCTTATGAGATTGAAATCAAGAAAGGAGCTGTCACTCCCACCAATCAGTCTCGAAACACAACTCTTATTGCTGGTTTAAGTTCTTCAAGTAGTTCATACTTCCAGATTGATGGTCCTCCTTCTACTGCTAGGATTCAATCTACCAGTTCCTCTGCTCCTCATAAGACTATTGCCATGATTCCTGATGAATATGTCTCAATCATGACTGCCTTCATGTAGTGCTATGATGCCCTGATTTCTGGAAACTTGACACCGACCAGTTTTCAACCTGATGACTTGGAACAGATCAACCCTGATGATTTGGAGAAAATGGACATTGATTGGTGCACGGCCATGCTGACTCTAAGGGCCAAAAGATTCATTAAGAGGACTGGTATGGATAGATTCAAGCAAGGAAAGACTCTAGGGTTTGACATCAAGAAGGTGAGATGTTATAATTGTGACAAGCTGGGACACTTTGCTAGAAACTACAAGAACCTTCCTCCAAAGATCAACATGTGAAGAAAAACTCCCCTGGAAAGCAAGCTGCTAATTATCCCAAGTCCAACACATCTTCAAGCTCCACAGCTCTAGTTTGTCAAGCTGATGGACACTATCACTAGGGAGAACAAATCGAGGAAGCTGCTGACAAAGCTTTGATGGCAGATGTTGAGGAGAAAGGAAAGTGTGTTATGATTGAGCTAGCTGAGGATCTCACTGCTGTTCCAGCTAAGGTTATTTCAAAACATTGCACTGCTAGATCATGTTTAAATGAAAGTAAAAAATACAGATTCGTCAATCAAGCTTTGATTAACGAACGAGATCACATTAAGGTGATGTATGACTCTGTGACAAAAAACGAGAAATTTTACCTAAAGAAAATTCGTGATATTTCTGAAGAAAGTCGATCTTTAATTGTGCAACTTAATACACAAACCATTAATAATTTATGGATCAAAACAATTTGTTTGGAATAATTGATAAACAATTTAATAGAAAAGGCACAAAAGGTCTTGGATATAATTCTCATCCTCCACCTTATTATAAGTCGGGTAGATTTGCTGATATGCCTGTTGCTCATGTTCCTACTCCTTATGTGTGCACTTTATCTACTGATGATTATATTAAATCCTCAGATTCTGACAGTTTTGCTTCATGTGCATAATCAAATTGTGTAACTTTAGAGGATGATTTTGATGAGAATTCTAATTCTAGAAATGTTTTAAATGAACTTGAGTCGGATGAATGTAATAATATGTCTGTGTCAAAACCAGATATTTGTGAACACGTTGAAAATTTGTACTTTGAGCATGTTGGTTTGGGAAATGACATTTCAAAATTTAAAAATGCTTTACCTTTTGTTCCGAAGTCTGTGAATGCTATGCCTTGTGTTACAAAGTTTAAAAGTGCAAGATTTGTTGTGACTGATGTACCACGAGAAACCATGAGCAATATGGAATTTTTCAGATTAAAGGGAGAACAAAGTATTCAAGCCAAAGTGATTGAGGAAAGAGTCATATCATGTTCTGATGCCTCAACATCACAATCATCTTCATCTTGTGATGACAATTACCAGGTTAAGGCGTCTTGTGATAAAGTTTGTTTTAGTTGTGGTGCTTCAAATCATGTATCAAAAAGTTGTAATTTAACAACAATTCATTGTAAAGAAGAATCGTCTCCAAAAATTTTATTGAATTCAAATGTGCAGTCTAAGTCTCCTCATTGTAGTAAATTTAGACGTAAAAGAATTAAAAATGCTAAAAATCATTTGAAAAGAACCTAGAAAGTTAAAAATAATGTTCTATATGATGACCATGCTTCATCAAAGGAGGATTCTGCTTATGATTTCCGTGAAATGTCTTATTTTGACAAGAAACTTCTTGATAGCAATAGATTTGGTAAAAATGTCTAAATGAATTATTCTATATAAGGTCAACCAAGAAGAACTTGAGATAACGTCTGGCATGTAGATAGTGGGTGTTCAAGACATATGACCGGTCAATTTAACTTGCTACAAGATTATCATCCAATGGATGGAGACTACGTGGCCTTTGCAGGCAATCCAAGGGGTGGAAAGATTGAGGGTCAAGGAACAGTCTCCAATGGTGTAAATAGTATGGAGCATGTCAATTTTGTTCCTCAATTGAATTCAATCTGATGAGTGCTTCTCAGATCTGTGACAAGGACTTTTGTGCCTTGTTCAATTCAAAAGAATGCCTGATTCTGAAACCTGGAGTGGTTATTATAGAAGAACTGATTCTCATGCGTGCTCCCAGAAGATTCAACACTTACAGCTTAGATATGAACAACCCATCTGGAGTAGAATCTTGCTTTTTTTCAAAGGCTTTTGAAGATGAATCTTTTCTATGGCACAAGAGGTTGGGACACGTTAACTTCAAGACCATGAACCGTCTGGTTCGAGGAAACCTCGTCACCGGATTGCCTCTCAAAGACTTCTCTCCGGTGGAACACAGTATCTCTTGTTACAAGGGAAAACAACACAAATCCTCTCATAAGCCCAAAACCACCAATTCCATTGACTCCCCTCTTCAATTACTTCACATGGATCTCTTCGGTCCTGTGAGTGTCATGAGTCTTGGACGCAAATCATACTTCTTGGTGGTAACCGATGACTTCTCACGATTTACATGGGTGTTCTTCCTGGCTAAGAAATATGAGACTCCAGAGATCCTAAAGACTTATTTACTTCAAATTAAAAACCTATTCAATCCAAGTGTGAAGACTATTCGCAGTGATCATGGAACAGAATTCAAGAATGCCACTCTTGATTCCTTCTGTGAAAGCAAAGGAATTTCTCGGCAATTCAGTGCACCGCGTACTCCTCAACAGAATGGTATAGCTGAAAGAAGAAACTGAATGTTGATAGAAGTTGCAAGAACTATGATCGTCGATTCCAAGCTTCCTGTCACATTCTAGGCCGAGGTAGTCAACATTGCATGTTTTGTGCAAAATCGGGTTCTAATTACCAAAAGCTATAACAAGACACCTTATGAGATCATGTACAAGCGAAAGCCGGTTATTTATTTCTTCATAAAGTTTGGGTGTGTTTGCACAATGCTGAATACGTCAGATCTACTGAACAAGTTTGAAGCCAAAGCCGATGAATGCCATTTTGTGGGATATTCGTCTAATCATTGGGCGTTTCGGGTTTACAACAGCATAGAAGGATGGTGCTGGAATCCATTGATATCAATTGGCATGAAAGCAATCACATGGACGCTGGGGACGGTCCTGATTGGCTCTTTGATGTCGAATCTTTGTTTAAGTCATTTAATCTTCTTGTATTTTCAAATGATTTAATGCTTTCTAATCCCTACTTTTCTGTGAACAATCTTGGGAATATAGGTGCTTGAAGCTCTTCCTCATCATCTCAACAAGAAAACCTCGCACCTGCTACTATTAAGTTATTCGTGTATTCTTCCAGTTCTGGTGCAACAAGTGAAATTGTTGAAGAAACCAATCACCCAATAGTGGATGTTGCCCCACAATCAACTGCTGAAGATCCCATTGTTGATGAAGCTGTCCCTCCTGTCAATAACATCACAAATCTGGATGAGATCTTAGAAGAAGATGAGATTCCTCAGTTGAGAATTCACAAGAATCATCCCACTGACAACATCATTAGTCCCCTAGTGCCTGTGAAGCAATGAATGACGGCCTGTTCTCGTGCTTCATTTCTCAAGTGGAACCTAAGAACATCAAAGCAGCTTTGCTTGAGAACAGCTGGGTGAAAGCAATGCAAGAAGAATTACAGAAATTCTCCAAACTGTATGTATGGAATCTGGTGGATCTTCCCAAGAACAAAGTACCTATCAGCACTCGTTGGGTTTTTCGTAACAAAAAGGATGAAGGAGAAATTGTAGTTCAGAAAAAAGCTCGGTTGGTTGTTCAGGGATTCTATCAAGAAGAAGGGATTGATTTTGAGGAAGTGTTTGCACCCTTGGCTCGCTTGGAGGCCATCGGAATGTTTTTCACCTATGCAGCCTATATGGACTTCATAGTTCATCCAATGGATGTCAAAAGCGTATTTCTGTATGGAAAGGTTCAAGAAGAAGTTTATGTCATGTAGTCACTGGGTTTCATTGATCCTAACTTTCTAGACCGTGTCTACAAACTAGACAAGGCATTGTACGGTCTTCATCAAGCACCTCGTGCGTGGTATGAGACGTTATCTGAGCATCTGCTTAATAATGATTTCACACGAGGAGCAATTGACCAAACTTTGTTTAAACTAAAGGATGGACAGGATACAATATTGGTGCATATTTATATTGATGATATCATTTTCGGATCTACCAATACCCGCTTATGCAAAGAATTTGAAGAAGTGATACGTTCTAAGTTTGAAATGAGCTCTACGGGAGAAATGAAGTTCTTTCTGGGATTGCAAGTTGATCAGTCAGAATCAGGAATTCCTATTCATCAAGAGAGATATGTCAAAGTCATCTTGACCAAGTTCAAGATGACTGAGTGCCATCCCTTCAAAACTCCTATAGAAGTTCGGCATTGCCTGTCTCCCGATTTGGATGGCGAAAAAATTGACCAGAACCTCTATCGTTCCATGATAGGATCTCTCATGTATCTCACTGCCAGCAGACCCGACATAATGTTTGCAGTGTGCTTGTGTGCATGCTTTCATGATAATCCTAAACTCTCTAATTTAGTTGTAGTCTAACGCATTTTAAGATATTTAAAGCATACGCCAAAACTTGGTCTTTGATATCCTAAACATAACTTGTTTGATCTTGTGGCTTATTCAGATTCGGACTACGGGGGATGCAACTTAGACCGCAAGTCCACCTCTTCAGGTTGTCAATTCCTTGGCAACCGCCTTGTCTTATGGCAATGTAAGAAACAAACCACCGTTTCCCAATCGACTGCCGAAGCCGAATACGTTGCCGCAGCCCTCTGTTGTTCCCAAGTCAGATGGATTCACCATCAAATGCTTGATTATGGGATCACATTCCATGAGACATCGATCCTTTGTGACAACACTGTCGTTCCCCATATCACCAAAAACGCGGTTCAACATTCCAAAACCAAGCACATTGAAGTCAAACATCACTTCATCCGTGACTGTGTTGAAAAGAAGCATATCAAGATTGTTAAAGTCAAAGCCGACAAGCAAACCGCCGGCATCTTCACAAAAGCCTTTGACTCTGCCAGATTTGAAAAACTGGTGGAGATGCTGGGCATGATCAAATTTCAGTAATCTTTGTGTATATTAGTTTGTTTTCTGTTTATGCTTAATTTTCAAGAAAATTACCAAAAAGATTTTATTTTTCAGTACAGTTGAATTTTTGTTAAAGCAAATCTTTTGGGGGAGAAATTACAATTTGGTGTTAAAAAGAAAAGAATTGTTTTATCAGTTTTGTATATATTTGTGAATTCCAAATCTTGTAAGTAACTTCTGAACTTCTAAAATGTTGTGTTTCAGGAGAATCGTATCCGACCTTTGTGATATGATAGAGTCTGATCACATCTCTTGAACATGGAATGGACCTAAAGCGATGGTGTTTACTTAGGTATAGCTGGTAGGCCCGACATATGGTTAAAACTTGTAAGTAGTGTGAAAACCTAAATCTTAAATCATACATGTGTGTTTGAACCCATTATTGAAACATCTAACCCATTTTATATATTAAGAAAACCAATTCAATCAGATATAGTCCTACATTTTGGATTCTTATTCATACGCCAGGTAACCATCAAAGTAACGATACTTACCGCCGATGACCCCGTATGTTTTGCTTAGGCAAAGATCTCGGGTGTTCATCTTTTTCCCATCCACTTAGATGATTTGACCCCGTCTGTTTTGCTTACGCAAAGATCTCGGGTGTTCAACTTTTTACTATCCGCTTGGATAATTTTACGACTTCTTCTATTTTGCTTACGCAAAGATCTAGAATGTCCGTACCTTTTAATATCCACTTGGATATTTTTCATTTTGAATCTTCTAATCCATTTGGATTTCTTATTTTAATTTGGTGGTATTTTTGAAATTACTAAGATGGTACCTTGGTTAATTAGAAAGAGATGATAGGATGAATACAGTTATTTCTTGAGGATTGATAGGTTTTCAAAACCATTTTATTTCAATATGTGGGGTAAACATTGTATCACGCTTAAATGGTACCTTATAATCACATGAAAACTATGTACAAAGAAATGTTCGGGTTTACTTTGCACAAGTATCAGCTATCTTCAGGGACTCACAATAGTTGATTACAAAAGGAAGTGTTTCAAGAGACTGACTAGATCTGATCTCATGTTGGATCTTTACCAAGAAGTTAAGTGTAAATAACTTGTGAATATTTTATTTGATTTTAGCCTGTATAAAGTTGTGAATATTTGAGTGATTTTGTTTTATTTTTACTTATCCGTTCAATGGCTATCAAAATTTCTCATGTCAACTGAAACTTCATAAGTTAACCGAAACTACTCCAGTCACTCGAAACTACTCCAGTCTCCCAAAACTCCCTTTTGTCTATTGAAACTAGTAGTTTCGACAGAGGCAAAAATGTCATTTGTCAAATGAGAAAGCTAAATGACTTCATAATCAGTGTTCGTCTTCGTCAAGCCTCACTTACACTCTCCGAACCTTTTACACCTCCGTTTTCACACAAAAGCTCTCAAAACCTTTGGTCTAAGTTTGCAAATCAGTGTTCATCCATCTGATTCCCCCGTCGTCTCCGTCCTCTTCATCATCAGGTAATAATTTCTATGGTCTCAATTGAAATGACAGATGAACAAACCTAGGGTTTGAGTTTGAAAGAGTTTACGACTGACACTTCATTTTAGGGGTTGATAAGGGCTTAGATCTTGTTTATAAACTCACCATTGTTGATATCTTACATCTTTTTGTATATATTTGCATATTTCATTTGATATCTCGGTAAGATGGAGTTTTCGATTCTCACAGGCTCTTCTCTGTGCCCTCTTTTACTTAGTTTTGACCTTTTAGCTTAGTTTTTGATTTGTATATAAGTCTGTATATATATATATATATATATACACATTCAAGTCTGGCTATGTGTTCAGGGATTTGGTGTAACATTATTTATTTTTGGTTATCTGTATTTCAATTCAATGTGACACGTCTCGAATTCAAATTTAGTACACTGACTGGTTCTATTCGAACCAACAATTAAATACTATGTTCCAATGCAAATCCACAAATTTTACATGAATATACCCTATTAAACTATACATGAGTCCATATTTATACAAATCTTTCAATACTGAAATTTGCAAGGACTGATTTTATAAATAAATAACCAGAAACCCTAATAGGCACGGTCGCACCTCGTTCTGGCACGGTCGCACGCCTTGCTTTGGAACGGTCGCGCCCGGTGCCTTGGCACGGTCGCGCCTCTCATCAGTTGAAACGTAAATGCAGCCTTTAATCACAGAGACGTTCGATCTCATAACCGTTCTACACGTCTTCACCATTAACGAACCCAAGTAAATCTTTTAATCATCACAATTACAACAAATAAACTTAATTTCATCGAATCAACTCATAGCCATCAAACCCTCTCACAAGACCGTCGAATTCACCATTTTGATTACGATTCTTCTAAGCCAACATACAATCAATCCTCTCTGAAGCTCCCGGAAACACTGAGTCAGTCGGAATTGCAGAAGAAGTCACCGGAAACCAAACTCGTCGTCGCTGGAACTCATCTCTTCCAAACACTACCAATTCATCGTCCTTCCGGGTAATTGAAACCTTTCACACTTACGTTTTAGTCCGTAAATCAAAAGCCCTAATCTAATTTGGGCTTACAATATGGGAATCATCACGAACTAGAATCTACTTTTCGTTCAAAATAGATTTAATCGAACCCTGCTTTGCACACGTTTTAAATACAATTAATATATTCCAAAATACTCGTAATAACCCTACGGATGAAAGCCCTATGAAATCCAACGTTAACATTATAAGAATCAGTCAATTCATTGCTGTTTTGGAACAGACACGGTCGCGCTAGTCTTCTAGCGCGGTCGTGCTTCATGAGACACGGTCGCGCCAATACCAGCGCGGTCGTGCCTCACATACACAGACCCGGTCATGCCCTTGACTAGACTTGGTCGTGCCACACTTACAGAGACCCGGTCATGCCCTTAACTAGACTTGGTTGTGCCTCACATACACAGACTCGGTCATGCCCTTGACTAGACTTGGTCGTGCCTCAAAACCTTAGACACGGTCGTGCCTAGTGAACAACCTAATTATACCTTCTGTTTGGTCAACACGGTCGCGTCCCTGATTAGCACGGTCACGCCCGTGGTTCTAGCACGATCGTGCCTTGTCCCAGGCACGGTCGTGTGTGTGAGAAAAGTCTTGACAGAATAATTAATTCCATATTTTAAAAACAATAAGTATTTCAAATTAATTTTTAAATAAAAAGAATTGATTTTATAAAGATTTATATTAACGTTATTTAAAAAGATCAAATTTCTATTCTAAAATAAATAGAAATTATTTATTTAAAACTTACAAAATTTAATCTATATTTATTGTTAAACCCTACACTTAATTATTATTTACACAATTTATTTAAACATCTTTATGAAAATAAAGTGAAGAAATTTATATTCAATATAAAACACCTAATACATTTTTATAACGAAATGACTAAGTTACATATTTTGTAAATAAATAAATAAGGTTATTTATTTTGTTTATAATTAATTACCCTTAATACCTACATTATTTTTATAACTAAGCAAATAAATAATAATTTTGTTTATTTAGTTATTCCAAACTAAAACCTTAATTTTATACAACACCATTCAAGTACAAACCACTAACACTTATAACTTCAAATTCCTTATAAACACATCCAATGCAACCTTAGACTTAGACATAGACTATTATGCACACTACTGATTCGATACATATTACACTCTAGGTTAACGTTGTGCGTTACGAGGACCACGTTACTATCTAGTCCCCCGTGTTAGCTACGCCTTCAAATCAAGTGAGTATTACATAGCCCCTTTTACTCTTTTACACTTTTTGGGGTGGAACATGAACACTATACAACACTATTGCTTACATTTACACAAACTACACAAGTACAAATCCTCTTTACATTCATGTGTGCAAATTTGAGCTTTATGCCTGAGCGCTAGGTGTGTTTACTTTTGTGTGCGATTTATGTGCAATCATTAACTATTCAAGCCGACAATAAACAATGATAGATCTATTGAGTCTGACAACCCACCCAGGTAGGGTGATTGTTACCGACAACACAATTTTACATGCTAGTTACAAAGGTTTGATTGTACTTTGCTACACAATAGCTGCTCTCCATAAATGCCTTATTTTTATCATGTTATGTAAGGATTTGTTTATTTACAATCTATATGCTATCTATATACAAACCTGTGTATGCTCACCAACTTTTTAGTTGACCTTATTTTATTCATGTTTCAGTTGCTAATATGTGAGTTTGATCAAGACATGCTACACATAGGGTTTGGACTTAGTTAATTTGAATAAAGAATTCTATGTATTTCAATGATGTTCTTTCTTGGATTTGGTTGTGTTTGGATTATTTGAAATGAAATTGATGTTTAATATATTACAATTTAGTCAACCTTGTGCTCATAAACAGTCTACATGTCCCGCCCCGATGATTCCGCCGTCGGTTGGGGTGTGACAGATTGGTATCAGAGCCTTGTTTATGGGGAATTAGGTTATTAGATACCCTTGACCTAGACTATAACTTCAGGACACCCACTTATGCAATGCTTCATGATTATGTGATATGTGCTACATGCTATGTGTTACATGCTATGTGTTACATGTTTTCTATGATTAGTTATTATTTCATTTTTGATGCCTTACTTGTTAAAATTCATGACTTATTAGACTATGCTTAAATAATAATTAAATAAACAATATCCCTACATATATCCTAAAACCTCATAATATTCGTACTTACTTCTCTATCATCATCTTCTTAGCATGTGGAAACTTCATGGAACTAAATCTATAAAATTTTCTTTATTTCCTCGTTAAGGCTTTTAAACTTTGTTAATTATTTGAGGACACGTGCAATCTGGAAGGGTGACACCTGTATTCTGGGTTTTCTGTCTAGGAAAGCATTTCGCATAAATCCTAATCAACCGAGGGACTCGTATGCTTTCCTGGGAATTCCTGGGATGAGTGTTCACTTATAGGCTAAAGCATGTCTCCTTGATAATTATATGAGTTTAATTAACCTTAATGTGTCATAGTATTCAAGTGATTTTATCACTATTTGAGTACAATCCAAAGTATGATTAACTATTTTATTTGTTATCTTATTCTTTTAAATCCAAACAACATTCATAAATTCTTACATCTTTTCTTGTGTTGTACAATTCTGTAGAATGCCTCCCCATCGTGCTCTCGTGGCCAACACCAACATCGACATCGCTACTATCCTTTCACAACTCGTAACTCAACTCACTCAAGCAAATGGTGCCACCAATGGTAACCATGGGGCTAATGGTGGTAATGGTGGAAATGGTGGTGCCAACCCATCTCAATACACCTTCAAGCATTTCAACTCATGTAATCCCCTCAAGTTCTATGGTACCGAAGGAGCTACGGGACTTCTTCAATGGTTCGAAAGTATTGAGAATACCTTTCTAAATAGTGACTGCCCCGACAATCTTTGTGTTCGACATGCCACAAGTGTCTTACAAAAACGGGCTCTCACGTGGTGGAATGGGGAAAAGAGGAATAGAGGTGTGGATGTAGCAATGGCCTTACCTTGGGATGAGGTTAAAAGGCTAATGACTGAAGAATTCTGTCCTCGAAATGAGGTAAAGAAACTCGAAGCCGAATTTTGGGATCTTGCCCAAGATAGTGGTGAAGCTTGGCATATACAACTCGGTTCCATGAGTTGAGTCTCCTCGGGCCCCACATGGTCACACCTTTATCCCGCTGCATTGAAAAATATATTGGTGGATTACCTAGGCAAATTCAAGATACTGTCCTAGGGAGAAATCCCGCAACACTTGAAGATGCTATCCGTTTATCCGCTACCTTAACCGATAACCATGTGAAGGCAGGGACTCTTACTGAAAAGGGCACAAAGAAAATTTCCGACACCACAACTCCTCCCACCCACAACAAAGAAGCCATAACTGAACCCTCCCGACATAATAAGAAGAGAAATGCTAGAAGTTTTGCGGTGGTCACTCCTGCTATTCCTGTTAATCAAGCTGCACCTATGGTTCAAGCACCATCCAAAAAGCCATATGTTGGGATCTACCCGCTTTGTGCCACATGCAACTATCATCATCCCCAAAGCATCCCATGTCTCCTTTGCACTCATTGTGGGAAATATGGCCATACGGTCAATGTGTGTAGGGCAAAATCTCTTGCGGGCCAGGTCAACCCACCAAACCGAACCAACCCGCAAGTGGCTAATCCAGGTGTTTCCGCTATTGCAAATGGGCGTGCTTGTTATGAATGTGGCGACCCAAATCATTTCCGTGACCAGTGCCCAAGATTTATAAATGCTAGACAAGGCGGAGCTCGTGGGCGTGCTTTCAACATAAACGCCAATGAAGCTCAAGCCAACATTGATGTGGTCAATGGTACGTTCCTTGTTAATAGTCAATATGCCTCCATTTTATTTGATACCGGTGCCGATAAAAGTTTTGTGTCACTAAACTTTGAACCTTTACTTGCAAAGACACGATCCCAATTAGAGAAAACCTTTACCGTCGAAATAGCAAATGGTGACTCTCTTACAATTGACTCCATTATCTATGATTGCTCCCTAGAACTTAATGATCATACGTTTCCAATCAGCCTTGTACCAATGCCACTAGGGAGTTTTGATATCATCATAGGCATGGATTGGCTATCAAACCATCATGCCGAAGTCATCTGTTTTGAGAAGTGTACTCAAATACCTCTACCGTCGGGAGAAACATTAAGAGTCTTTGGTGAAAAGCCTTGCAAAGGACTTAAATTAATGTTATGCACTACCGCCCAAAAGTACCTACGAAAGAAGTACGTGGCCTTCTTATTAGCTCATATTGTTCAAAAGGATGTCAAAGAGAAGAGTATCCAAGATATTCCCATCATTCGGGATTTTCCCGAAGATCTATCCGGTCTTCCACCCGTGCGACAAGTAGAATTTCGCATTGATCTTGTGCCCGGAGCTAACCCCGTGGCTAGAGCTCCATACCGTCTTGCACCTTCTGAAATGCAAGAACTTGCAAGTCAACTCCAAGAGCTCTCCGACAAGGGATTCATTTATCCAAGTCATTCACCGTGGGGTGCACCCATCTTATTCGTCAAAAAGAAGGATGGATCATTCCGCATGTGTATTGACTACCGCGAACTCAAAAAGCTTACCATCAAGAACCATTACCCTTTGCCTAGAATTGATGACCTCTTTGATCAATTTCAAGGTTCGACCTGCTTCTCAAAGATTGATCTTCGATCTGGTTATCACCAACTCCGTGTACAAGAGGAAGATATTCCAAAGACTGCTTTCTGAATAAGGTATGGCCACTACGAGTTCATGGTCATGCCTTTTGGACTAACCAATGCACCCGCGGTCTTCATGGACCTCATGAATCGTGTGTGCAAACCGTATCTTGATAAATTTGTGATCGTCTTCATTGACGATATCTTAATCTACTCCAAGACTAAAGCCGACCATGAGCAACATCTTAGACTGGTTTTGGATCTCTTGAGGAGGGAACAACTATATGCCAAATTCTCCAAATGTGAATTTTGGCTAAAAGAAGTTCATATTCTTGGTCATATCGTCAACGACAAGTGAATTCATGTTGACCCTGCTAAGATCGAAGCGGTTAAAAATTGGAATACCCCGAAGACCCCCACCGAAGTTCGTTCATTTCTTGGTCTTGCGGGATATTATCGTCGTTTCATCTCAAACTTCTCTAAGATTGCTGTCCCTCTTTCCGCTTTGAGCCACAAGGGTAAAACTTATGAATGGGGACCAAAACAAGAAGAAGCTTTCCAAACTCTCAAGCAAAAGTTGTGCAATGCTCCTATTTTGACTCTCCCTGATGGGAATGATGATCTAGTTGTCTACTGTGATGCTTCAAACCAAGGTCTCGGTTGTGTCCTCATGCAACGAGGCAAAGTAATCGCTTATGCATCGAGGCAACTTAAGATTCATGAGAAGAATTATACAACGCACGATCTTGAATTGGGTGCGGTTGTATTTGCATTGAAGATTTGGAGACATTACCTCTATGGCACGAAATGTGTGGTGTTCTCCGACCACAAAAGTCTCCAACACATCTTCAATAAAAAAGAACTCAATATGAGGCAACGACGTTGGGTTGAAATCCTTAACGACTATGACTGCAAGATTCGTTATCATCCCGGCAAAGCGAATGTTGTAGCCGACGCTTTGAGTCGAAAGGACCATGTCATGCTTCAATGTGTCCGAATTCAAACTGACATTCAAAATCGCATCTTAGAAGCTCAACACGTCTCAGTCACCGAGGGTAACATGTACGAGGAAATGTCGTGTGGTGTTGAACTTCAAGTTGAATCAAAACCCAATGGCTTACTTTATTACTTGAACCGTATTTGGGTTCCCGATCACGATGATCTCCGTACATTTCTCATGAACGAGGCTCACAAGACTCTCTATTCTATTCATCTTGGTGCGGATAAAATGTACCAAGATCTTCGCCAACAATATTGGTGGCCCGGTATGAAGAAAGACATTGCTCTCTATATTGCCAAATGTCTAACTTGCTCCAAAGTCAAAGCCGAACATCAACATCCTTCCGGCTTACTCGAACAACCGGAAATTCCCGTGTGGAAATGGGAGAACTTAGCTATGGACTTCATTACCAAACTCCCTCACACATCAAGTGGTTATGATAGCATTTGGGTGATCATTGACCGTCTCACCAAATCTGCTCATTTCTTGCCTATCCATGAAGACTATCGAGTTGAGAAAGTAGCCCGAATTTACATTGACGAAATTGTGAGCCGTCACGGTGTTCCCTTAAACATAATATCCTATAGAGATGCTCGGTTCACCTCCCGTTTTTGGCAATCTCACCAAACTGCTCTTGGTACACGATTGGATTTGAGCACGGCCTGCCATCCCCAAACTGATGGTCAGACCGAGCGAACAATCCAAACTCTTGAGGATATGCTTAGAACTTGTGTAATTGATTTTGGTGGAAATTTGGATTCACATCTATCCCTAATCGAGTTCTCTTTCAATAATAGCTACCACACGAGTATCAACATGGATCCATTTGAAGCTCTCTATGGTCACAAATGTCGTTCTCCTATCTGTTGGAACGAGATTGGTGAAGCACAAATCACCGGTCCCGAACTAATTCAAGAAACATCCGACAAGATTATCCAAATCCGTGAAAACATTCGAGTAGTGAGAAGTCGGCAAAAGAGTTATGCCGACAAACGATGAAAACCCCTGGAATTCCAAGTCAGTGACCTTGTTCTGCTAAAGGTGTCTCCGTGGAAGGGTGTAATCCGCTTTGGAAAGAAAGGCAAGTTAGCACCTCGCTATGTGGGTCCATTTAAGATCCTTGTAAGGGTTGGGAAAGTGGCTTACAAACTCGAGTTACCTCCATCACTTGGCAATGTGAATCCTACATTTCATGTGTCTAATTTGAAGAAATGTCTTGCTGATGAAAATCTCCACATACCCCTTGACGACGTGCACATTGATGAAACGATGCACTTCGTTGAGAGACAGGTGGAAATCATGGATCGTGAGATCAAGCAGCTCAAGCGAAGCCGTATTCCAATTGTCAAAGTTCGTTGGGAATCTAAACGTGGTCCTGAGTTTACTTGGGAACGAGAGGACCAAATGAAGCTCAAGTACCCCCATCTCTTCACCAATGCCGTCGCTTCCACTAGCTAAATTTCGGGACGAAATTCCCTCAACATGGGGATACTGTAACATTTCTAATTTTTGGTTATCTGTATTTCAATTCAATGTGACACGTCCCGAATTCAAATTTAGTACACTGACTGGTTCTATTCGTACCAACAATTAAATACTATGTTCCAATGCAAATCCATAAATTTTACACGAATATACCCTATTAAACTATACATAAGTCCATATTTATACAAATCTTTCAATACTAAAATTTGCAAGGACTGATTTTATAAATAAATAAGCGGAAACCCTAATAGGCACGGTCGCGCCTCGTTCTGGCACGGTCGCGCCAAGTGCTATTGCACGGTCGCGCGCCCTGCTTTGGAACGGTCGTGCCCGGTGCCTTGGCACGGTCGCGCCTCTCATCAGTTGAAACGTAAATGTAGCCTTTAATAACAGAGATGTTCGATCTCATAACCGTTCTACACGTCTTCACCATTAACGAACCCTATTAAATCTTTTAATCATCACAATTACAACCAATAAACTCAATTTCGTCGAATCAACTCATAACCATCAAACCCTCTCACAAGACCGTCGAATTCACCATTTTGATTACGATTCTTCTAAGCCAACATACTCTGAAGCTATCGGAAACACTGAGTCAGTCGGAATTGCCGAAGAAGGCGCCGGAAACCAAACCCGTCGTCGCCGGAACTCATCTCTACCGAACACTACCAATTCATCGTCCTTCCTGGTAATTGAAACCTTTCATACTTACGTTTTAGTCCGTAAATCAAAAGCCCTAATCTAATTTGGGCTTACAATATGGGAATCATCACGAACCAGAATCTACTCTTCGTTCAAAATAGATTTAATCGAACCCTGCTTTGCACACGTTTTAAATACAATTAATATATTCCAAAATACTCGTAATAACCCTACGGATGAAAGCCCTATGAAATACAACATTAACATTATAAGAATCAGTCAATTCATTGCTGTTTTGGAACAGACACGGTCGCGCTAGTCTTCTAGCGCGGTCGTGCTTCATGAGACACGGTTGCACCAATACCAGCGCGGTCGTGCCTCACATACACAGACCCGGTCATGCCCTTGACTAGACTTGGTCATGCCTCACATACACAGACCCGGTCATGCCCTTGACTAGACTTGGTCGTGCCTCACATACACAGACCCGGTCATGCCCTTGACTGGACTTGGTCGTGCCTTAAAACCCTAGACACGGTCGTGCCTAGTGAACAACCTAATTATGCCTTCTGTTTGGTCAACACGGTCACGTCCCTGATTAGCATGGTCGCACCCGTGGTTTTAGCACGATCGTGCCTTGTCCCAGGCACGGGCGTGTGTGTGAGAAAAGTCTTGGCAGGATAATTAATTCCATATTTTAAAAACAATAAGTATTTCAAATTAATTTTTAAATAAAAGAATTGATTTTATAAAGATTTATATTAACGTTATTTAAAAAGATCAAATTTCTATTCTAAAATAAATAGAAATTATTTATTTAAAACTTACAAAATTTAATCTATATTTATTGTTAAACACTACACTTAATTATTATTTACACAATTTATTTAAACATCTTTATGAAAATAAAGTGAAGAAATTTATATTCAATATAAAACACCTAATACATTTTTATAACCAAATGACTAAGTTACATATTTTATAAATAAATAAATAAGGTTACAATTATTTATTTAAGTTACATTTAAACAAAAATTATTTATTTAGTTTGTACTTAATTACCCTTAATACCTACATTATTTTTATAACTAAGCAAATAAATAATAATTTTGTTTATTTAGTTATTCCAAACTAAAACCTTAATTTTATACAACACCATTCAAGTACAAACCACTAACACTTATAACTTCAAATTCCTTATACACACATCCAATGTAACCTTAGACTTAGACACAGACTATTATGCACACTATTGATTCGATACATATTACACTCTAGGTTAACGTTGTGCGTTACGAGGACCCCGTTACTATCTAGTCCCCCGTTTTATCTACGCCTTCAAATCAAGTGAGTATTACATAGCCCCTTTTACTCTTTTACACTTTTTGGGGTGGAACATGAACACTATACAACACTATTGCTTACATTTACACAAACTACACAAGTACAAATCCTCTTTACATTCATGTGTGCAAAATTGAGCTTTATGCCTGAGTGCTAGGTGTGTTAACTTTTGTGTGCGATTTATGTGCAATCATTAACTATTCAAGCTGACGGTAAACAATGATAGATCTATCGAGTCTGACAAACCCACCCAGGTAGGGTGATTGTTACCGACAACACAATTTTGCATGGTAGTTACAAATGTTTGATTGTACTTGGTTACACAATAGCTGCTCTCCATAAATGCCTTATTTTATCATGTTATGTAAGGATTTGTTTATTTACAATCTATATGCTATCTATATATAAACCTGTGTATGATCACCAACTTTTTAGTTGACCTTATTTTATTCATGTTTCAGGTGCTAATATGTGAGTTTGATCAAGACATGCTACACATAGGGTTTGGACTTAGTTAATTTGAATAAAGAATTCTATGTATTTCAATTATGTTCTTTCTTGGATTTGGTTGTGTTTGGATTATTTGAAATGAAATTGATGTTTAATATATTACAATTTTGTCAACCTTGTGCTCATGAACAGTCTACATGTCCCACCCCGATGATTCCGCCGTCGGTTGGGGTGTGACATTTGGTATCGAAACAAATAGTTTCGATAAAAAGGTTGTGTCTCTTTTAAAAGATATTTTCAAAATTTAAACAGGTTTTCAATCGAAACTAGTTGTTTCGATGCCCAAATGTGCCCAGTCTTGAATGTTCGATTAAGTTTCTTTGCCCGAAACTAAGTATTTTCAGTCATGATATTCTGAAATTTTTCTAAGTGTTGACCGAAACTAGTAGTTTCGATTGAATTGTCTTCACCCGAAACTAAGTAGTTTCGATAAGGTAGTTTCTGAAATTTTCTAAGTGTTGACCGAAACTTGTAGTTTCGATTGTGTTTATTCACCCAAAACTAGTGGTTTCGATAAGACTAGTTCTGAAATTTTTCTAAGTGTCAAAATTTTTGATAAACTTTGTTTGTTGCAGGTATGGATCTTCTATTTTTGAAGAGGCACAATGTTTGTGCCTTTCTTGATGTCGATGATCTTAAGAGTGCTGATTTTGTTCAAGTCTTGAACTTTCTGGCCAACTCCAACATTAGTTTTGCTATCAGTCACAACGTGCCTGTCTTTGAAGCATCGATTAGAGAGTTCTGGGAAACTGCTGAGATAGTCACTGTTGAGAATGTGGAGCATATAAGGGCAGTTGTTCATGGTCAAGAAATTCTATTCTCTGAGGCTACTGTTAGAGAGGTGTTACACTTTAAGGATGATCATCAGGCTCCTTCTGAATTTCCATCCTTCTATGTCAAAGAATGTTTCAGAAGACTGGGTCATCCTGATGAATTCAAGAGTGGTCAAATTATTAAGAATTCCCTGCCAAGTCATTGGAGATACATTGTCCATGTCTTCATTCACTGCCTCTCTATCCGAAAAGGTGGCTTTGACTCAGCCAGTATCATGGTAGCTTCTGATGTTTTGGGTTTAATCAAAGGACGGAACTACAAATTCTCAAGGTTGGTGTTTAGACAACTTAAAGAGAATTTGACAGGAGCTGTTAAGGTGAAGTTTCTGGTATATCCAAGATTTCTACAGATCATCATTAACCACCTTCATCCAGATCTTCAACAAGGTGGAAATGTGTTTGTGTTTAATCATATGATTTCCATGACTCTCAGCTATATGAAAAGCACAAACAAAAGGACCAACAAAGCAATTGCTGATATTCCCCTGTTCGGTCATATCATTGGTGAAGAGGAAGAGTTTATCCGTGATGTTGACCTAGATCATGAGGTTGAAGAATCATCTTCATCAGAGGAAGAAGTAGAAGAAGTGAAAGAAGATCAAGGGAACCAGAAAGAGGCTGAGGCTGAAGCTGATGTTGAGGTTGAAATCCCCAATATTCAAGAAGAAGAACAACATCTTGATGAGCCCATTGTTGAAGCTGCTTTTGCTGATCCTAAAATCATTGTTCTAGAAGATCAAGCACAAGATATTGAAGAAAATGTTCAAGTAGATGAAGAGGAAGTTGCAGAGTATAGTGGGACTCTAGATGCAGGGATCTATGGCTATGATTATTAAAAGTCCGATTCTCATCAAAGGACAGAGCATCCTGCATCCTCATCTAAAAGGCAGGTTGATTCAGGCTCAGATTTTGAATTAGAAGAACCAAGAGCCAAAAAAATAAGTACTGGACTTGAAGAATTGTCTTTATCATCGGAATCTCTTTTCAACCTGTCAGAACAACCAACACCTCAGCCAATACCTCAACCATCACCACCACCACCACCATCTCCACAACATGTACACATCCCTACACCACCGACATCACCCACTCATGAACCAACACCCTCAGTACCAAGAGTCAAAACTCTAAGTCTAGAAATGAAGAAGTTGCAAGATCATGTTCAAGAGAAGGATAAAATAATTGAAGGTTTGAAGACTGAGTTGAATGAATGTAAAGAAGAGGTTACGGACCTAAAGCTTGAAGTTGGTGGTTTGCATACACAACTTGATGTCCAACAAATTCAACTCGAAACCCAACAAAAGAAAATTTCTCAACAACAACAAGACTTCAAGGCCTTATCTGAAATGGTTGAGCAACTCAAGGCTTCCCTAGTTAAGCCTCAACATCAAGCAACCACCTCCACAGCTCAGGGGGAGACCACTTTTGGTGGTGGACCTTCTTCCCTTGCCTTTGTCACCAACCCTAAGTCAGCAATGACTATCTTCTCCTACCCCATTGCCAAGACAAAGGAGACTGTGGAGGTTAAAGTTGAAGAACCAGAGTTTGATCTCCCATATGCTAGTGAACGAAGAGCAGCTAGGGAGCGTGGTAAAGGTCAAGAATCAAATGTAGAAGTGGTGATCCTTGATGAAGAAGAGATTGGCTCAGATCATGAGCTCAATGCTCTTCTAGATGAAATTGACAACTTCGGGTTTAATGACCACTACCTTCATACCCAGACCTCGAATAATTTTAAAGGTATGAAACCCACTCCTCCTAAAAGAAGGCTGTCAAAGACAAGAATCCACCCCAAGACCAACACGCCTTATGTCTTTCTGAGGTATAAACCGACACAAACTGTCAAAACCATTACTTTGCCGAAGATGGTGCCTGTTCAACTCCAGAACTTCAAGAGATGGTACTACAATCCCAACATCGGTAGTGCTATTATTAAGTGTGAAGGCAAGGAAGACTTGGTGATATTTGAGCCAATGGAGCTTTTGAAATTCCAACCTGAAGACCTTGAACTACTTTTCACAAATCATATTCAAGACTACAATGAAGATGATGAGGCTGATGCAAAGGCATATCAAAGGGTTGTTACCACTCATGTGAAGCCCTTCATCCCCACGACAAGTGAAGGACCACCTGCTTGAGAAGAGCTGAAGACATTGATGCAACAGCTTAGGGGGAGATTGTAGAGTCATGTAATTCATAAGCTGATAACATCAATGTAATTTTGAACAATGTTAACTTAGTTTCTTTATTTTGTAATTTCAGTATTATAACTTTCAGTTTCTGTCTAAGTCTAGGCCATCGAAACTACCAAGTTTCTATTGAGGTGTGTTCAATCGAAACTAGTAGTTTCGAGAGATAGTAAGTTTTGACAGTTTGTTCTATCACTTGTAAATGCTCAACCGAAACTAGTATTTTCGGTTGGCATAGTTTCGATGGCTGTCAACTTACTATAAATAGCCTAACATGAGAATGTTTAGGGCGTGGATAAGCGGCTGTAACCCTGAAATTCTATCTTTCACATTGTTCTTGAATCAATACATTTGCAGTTGTTTTACACTGTTTGTTCTTGCATTTTCACATCATATTATGTTGATTCTAGTGTGTAGTGCCTGTTTATTATCACCAATTATGTTTCTCTCCACTGTTTCACCACCATACACAGATATTCCGCTTGTGTGTGTGTAATCGATCACTTGAGTGATTTCCGATTGAAATCTGGACCTACAACAACTAAATGAGAGAGTTTAGGATTAGCCTGAAAGCATGCACACAAGCACACTTCAAAGATTATTTCGGGTCTGTTGGAAATTAAAGTTGTTTCTCTAGCAAAAATTCTTAGTGTATATGTAGTGAATAGGTTAAGTTCGCCTAAGGGAATGTTTAGGCGAACTTAACAAGCGAACTTACTAAGTTCGCCTATAGAGTTATGGGCGAAGTTGTTAAGTTCACCTGCACACTCGGTTTGCCTATAAATAGGACATTAAGTTGTTCATTTGTAGTAAGCAATGCTAGAGATAGCATACACAGAGAGGGAGTGATTCTCTGTGTGAAGTGAGCCACAATCCCTAGGTAGAGCTCACCTAGGGATTGCATTTGGAGCTTAAACGTAGAGATATACAATTATTCGGTATTGTAATCTGTGATGACGTGTTCATTATCTATTATATACATTTGATTCTGTTTCATCTATCTTCTATGTTCGTGTTTGTGTTTGATTCACCTCGTGCTTCCTTCTCAATGCGAATCATCAAGTAATGCGTTGTGATCGTGATCATCTTGCATGTTAGAGGACGTCACAGGGACCTTTTGGGTCTACTAGCAGTGAGATACATGAGAGATCCAATCATGGAATGATTGGGGGGCTGATCAACGCTTTCACCATCCAAATCGGGAGACAGACAATATTGAACTTCTACATGGGTTTTGAAGGGATGGGACTCAATCATTTTGAACTTTGTTAGAATGTATTTGACATATTTCTCTTGAAGAATAAGAATTCCTGACTCTAACTGATCAACTTGCAATCCCAAAAAGAACTTCATCTCTCCCATGGAGCACATTTCAAACTTAGAACGCATCACTTTTTCGAACTCTTTGCACAGACGGGTATTGGTGGATCCAAAGATGATATCAATAACATAAATTTGCACCAAGATTGTATCCTCCCCATCTTTCCATTTAAACAAAGTTTGGTCAATTGCTCCTCGCGTGAAACCATTATTAAACAGATGCTTAGCTAACGTCTCATACCACAAACGAGATGCTTGATGAAGACCGTACAGTGCCTTGTCTAGTTTATAGACATGGTCTAGAAAGTTAGGATCAATGAAACCCGGTGGCTGCTTGACATAAACTTATTCTTTAACCTTTCCATACAGAAATGCGCTTTTGACATCCTGTAAGTCCCGGCGGGTCTACTGATCGATCTCTGCTATAAAACACATAATACATAAACGAAGTTCGGAATCCTTGCGTATACGTATGTCTCAAATAGTAACAAATGCAATACAATCACACAAGACACGATTTCATAATAAGCTTCTTGTATTATCTCTCAAATAGTACACACAAAGTAGTTACAAAATCCAGAAGTTACAAATGAGAACATCTCTTGAACTATTTATAGACAACACACACTGAACTAGGAGAACTTAATAAGTTCGCCTCAACTATACCAGGCGAACTTATTAACTTCGCCTATGCAAACTTAAACTTTTACAATACAAAACAAACAAAACATTAAACATAAAGACTAATCTATTACAAGGCTTGTTGTCACAAATCATTCTCCAACAGACACACCCTTGACAACAGCTTAGTCTTTATCTTCAAGTCTTGTTCTTCCAATTCTTTGGTAATGAGCTCCCTGCACATATCCTCCGAACTAGTTGTTTCGCCTTGTAATTTCCTTTTACCAAGTACTGTATTGGGAAGAGGACCCCGTACAGACTTGCGTCTTGGTAAAGACACCCTCTGTTAAGCAAACAAGACACGTTCGCCTAACCTATACTTTGAACAAAATTTTGACATTTTCATTTTCTTCTTTTTCCCACATTCCAATTATCTTGCAACATGTACAGCAATCTTAATCCAAAATTATAAGAATTTTTCATGGAAGATTAAAACAAAATCTTTTTGAATTTTTCTTAGAAAACTGAATGAATAAGAAAAGTACATATTTTTGGATTTTTCAAAATTTATGCTAAAACACACTAAAATCTTTTTGAAATTTTTCTTAAAGACTTAATGCAGTAGATCTAGAAACATCTAAAAATAAAATCTTTTTGGTTTTTCTCTGTACATACAGAATCACATATTTTTGGTCGAACACTGCGAGTAAGAAGATCATATCAGTATCTTTGATGCATCACATACCCATTCTGAATATAAAATCCTTAGCGGATCTAAGGGATTACCTATGGCATTCTGCATATTCACAGATACTTGGCTCAGCAAACAAACAATTTGTGCATCCTTTTTTTTTCAGCAAACAATTTCTCAGATCTAATACATCATGTTTTCAGAAACTATCAAATCTTTTGAATTTTCTATTCAAACACTTACAGCTCACATATATCACATCTTTCTTTTTCATGGTCTTTGAATATTGGCCTTTTCTTTTTCAGAAATTTATGAAATGATACGCGATAAACTTCAAAGTAAACAAGATCAAATCATGACATGCTAACTTATTCATACCGAATTTGCAATATACGACATGGCAATTCAATGTGGCAGTATTATAAGATTTGAAACTATAAACGTTTTTATCCCATGTTCTTGTGAGTTGGTACCATTTATATGAAGACAATGTGTACCCCATAAATATGCCAACAGAAATGTAAAATTGCACTATCTTCAAGACATATTGAAACTTATGGAAAGTTTAGATCAATCTCCAGGATGAGACTATCTCAATTAGCACATTAATGAAATCAGATCCCGAAGGATATATTGAATCGGAATGATTCAGAATCGAATGATTCACATGTCTTGGTTTGGATGAAGTATCATGATTCATAGTAACAGAAAGATTGTACCAATAGAATTCTTCAACATAAGATTGATCAAGGAATCGATTGACTCAATGATACTGGGTAATGTGATCTAACTGTTATCTGGATATATTCAATGGAATCAAGATAAATGATCCAAGGGTGAGTATATGTTCCAACGAGTTGTCAGAAACATACCTTAGTCCAACTTCACATTGCATGCTTTTCGGGACATGGGCAGTAAAGTGAACTGAAACATTGTGCTAATCCATATAGTCCGTTACTGTTCTCCTGAAATACTTAAAGTCTCATATTCTTTATCTGATAATGATCTTTTAACACACACACCCGGCATACCATGGGTTCAAATCACAATTGTAACATAGATCATTATGTTTTCACATTATTAATGGACTAAAAAAACACTTCTAGCCTACTGACAATTCAAATTACATGCAAATATCCAAATTAAAAGATTATATATAAAATGTCATGCAGTCATGAAGCTATCATTTCCTGTTTATGCAGACTTTAGAAGTTTAGATCAAATCAAGTAAGCACAATCATAAATACAGACACCAGGTAGTCAATCTATGGTCATGAATATGTGATCACCTACTGATGTACTATCATTTGTTTGAGTTTTTCAGAAAGCAAGAGAACTAGCTAAAAATAAAGCATAAAACTATTTACTGTTGTTTGAGTTTTTCAGAAAGCAAGAAAACTAGCTAAAAATAAAGCATAAAACTATTTACGGTTAAATAATCTATAAGACTAAAATAAAAACTTCCATGAAAAAACGTTTTGAAAAACCTTTGTCATGTTGGATTAAGCATACCAATCATTTGAGTAAGAAATTCAAACCGTGAACGATCGAATACTTTGGTAAATAAGTCAGCAAAATTGACATCCGTATGAACTTTCACCAACTCAATCAGCTTCTTCTCTGCATAATCACTAATAAAATGATGTCGAATCTCTATGTGCTTTGATTTTGAATGTTTCACATGATTTGTTGTGATTGACATGGTGGCTGTGTTGTAAACCATCATTGGTGTCCCTGTAAAGTTTAAACCATAATCCCTCAAATGCTGTTGAATCCATAGGATTTGGGAACAACAACTGGCTGCTACAATATATTCTACCTCACATGTTGAAATTGCAACTGAGGTTTGCTTTTTGCATTGCCAGGACACAAATCTATTCCCTAGAAATTGACAACCACCAGATGTTGATTTCCTGTCTAGACCGCAACCTCCATAATCTGAATCTGTAAAAGCTTTAAAAACAAAGTCAGAATTAATTGGATACCATAATCCCAACCTTGGTTTACCCTTTAAGTATCTAAAAATCCGCTTTACAGCAATAAAATGAGATTCCTTCGGCTTAGACTGAAATCTTGAACACAAGCATACTACGAACATAATATTTGGACGTGACGCTGTCAGATACATTAAAGACCCGATCATTCCACTGTATAATCGACAATCCACTTCTTTCCCTTTCAGGTCAGAATCTAGTTTGTGATTAACTGGAATTGGAGTGTTGAAAGCTGAAGCATTTTCCATATCAAATTTCTTGAGAATATCAGCAACGTACTTTGTTTGATGAATATAAAAACCATCCTCCTTTTGATCAACCTGAAGACCCAAAAAGAACGATAATTCTCCTATGTTGCTCATCTCGAATTTCAACTTCATCACTCTTTCAAAGTCTTTACATTGATCAACATTCATCGATCCAAAGATTATGTCATCAACATAGATTTGAACAAGTAATAAATCTCCCCCTGCTTTTCTGATGAAAAGGGTAGAATCAATTTGACCACGCTCAAATCCATTCGCAAGTAAATGCACCGACAGAGTTTCATACCAAGCACGAGGAGCCTGATGAAGACCATATAACGCTTTATCCAATTTAAACACCTTTTCAGGAAACTTGGGATCTTCAAAACTAGGCGGCTGTTTCACATATACCTCTTCATTTACCTTTCCATACAAAAAAGCACTCTTGACGTCTAATTGAAAAACTTTGAAACCCTTGAAAGAAGCATAAGCAAGAAACAAACAGATCGCCTCAATCCTCGCAACTGGAGCGTAAACTTCGGTGTAATCAACGCCTTATTCTTATCACAACTCCACGATCATCACGTTTGCACTTGAAAACCCACTTTGGGCCTTTAGATCTTGAACCCTTGGGTAAGTTAACCAAATCCAAAACATGTAATTTATCAAATCGAGACAATTCTTCCTGCATGGCCTCAATCCAACAATCATCATCCAAAACCACAACCACATTCTTAGGTTCTGTTTGAGAAATAAAGCAAGCATGTAAACACGTCTCCAAGATACCTGTATCCAGAATCTGAGCATATAAACATGAATTTTCTGCAAGTGTACGATGCCTCGTTTGAACACCGGCATTCAAATCACTAATAATATTGTCAGTTGGATGATTTTTATGCACACGAGATTGAGGAATATCTGAAGCTTGAATAACAGCATCAAGATTTGAAGGCAAATCCCCCTCAACTGATGCCGATACAGATGAATCATCAACTATGTTCTGGATATCATTTGAAGACTCCTGAAACACAGTTTCATCATCGTTAGAGTCATCATATTATGTTGTACCCGAAGTTGAAGCTACATTCGGATCAACTGAAGGGGTATCCATAATCGGAATAACCGAACAAGGATCGACAATTGAATCATCATTGCATGATGAATACCCCTTCAAACAGAATAAACCAAAATTCCCATTCTTGAATTCTGTGCCGTTTTCACTCCGAATTCTCCTGACTTGCAAGTTGAACAATTTCTCAAGTCCTATAATTAGGAACTTAATAAGTTCAGCTGTTTCATCCTTAGAAGCAAGAAATTTTACCCAAGAAAACCTCGAGTAATCATCAGTCAAAACCAAACAATATGATTTGCCGCCTTCATTCTTGACACTAATAGGTCCGAACAAATCCATATGCAACAACTCTAAAGGAGTCACAATTGAATTAGTTAACTTTAAAGGATGAGACTTCCTATGCTGCTTCCCTTTCTTGCTTGGAATACAGTCTTTATTCACATGAAATCTCATAACTGGGACACCAGAAATCAACCCATTTTTGACAAGATAGTTCATTTTTCTAAAATTTATATGAGCCGTTTTCCGGTGCCACAAATTTGAATCGGACTCGGAAGCACTCGAAAGAAGACAAGTTGGAACAAAAGACGTTGTCGTTGCTGTGCTCATGTCAAGCATATATGTATCATTCTTTCTAGGAGATCGCATAAGTATCCAATCTTCAGGTATCACAAAAATCGGCTTTAGAACCAAACATTTTGACTTATTAAAATGAATTGAGAAATCTTTATCACAGACTTGCGAAACAGATAACAGATTATGCTCTAGCTGCTCAACATAGTTGACTTTCTCAAAGCTCAATCTCCCATTCGATACGGTTCCTTGGCCAGAAATATTTCCTCCTTTCTTCCCCGCAAAAGCAACGTATCCTCCCTGAATTTCTTTCACATTTTCCAATAAATTAAGATTACCCGTCATGTGCCGAGAGCATCCACTGTCAACATACCAATGGTTGCCAACAGTCCTCCTTGGAGTTCCTTACACACAAAGAGAAAAGATTAGTTAGTAATAGAGACCTAAGCCATTGTGGTCTTGGGTCGGCCCGATTCATCAAAATAAACAATTTCCTTCAATACACAATCAAATTTCTCCTGAATTTTAGGAGATTGTTTCCCTAAAACAGAAACAGTGGATTTATGTTTCCACTTTGATGTAACCTGAACCTTGTCAGTCTCACTCACCACCTCAACCTTGTCATTTACCACTGGTTGTTTAAGAAGTTTTCTCAAACGTTTATTTCTTCAACGTCTTTGTGGTCTAGACAATTTTTCTTTTGGATGGGTAGACTCATCAAGTGACTCAACCTTCTTCACAACATTCAAAGAATCAGAAGCAGTCTGAACACTTGGCTTCTTTACACCACTATCCACATTCTTACTTACAGATTTTGCTGGTGGATTCACAAAAGGACGTGCCAACTTTGGATTCTCAAGATATGACCAACAGTACCACAATGAAAACAAGATCGTTTTCCTTGTAGACACGAACATACTTTTCTTTATGAACCTTGAATGAAGTTGATGAACACTGAGAAATAGTGTTTGAAAAATGAACAACCTTATGAGTTTCCTATGCAAGTTTCTTTTTACAAAAATCAAGAGTTGAGATATTCTCAATTTTGTTTGTCTCTTGTGAATCAAAACCACCACTTACAAATGGTTTTACTAGTTTAAAAGTAGATTTAGGTTTTGGTTGTTCACACAAATCATCTGGTTCAGTTAGAATGCACCTGTCTCTTGTCACTGTTTTCATCACAACTTGTTCCACATACTTACAATCTTTCACTATGCCTTCAAATTTTTCTGAATCAAACACATCATCATCAGTTGAATCATCATATACCATGTCATTACCAGTAACAGGATTGATGTTCAACACAGTTTTTGGTTCCAGATCTTCAACCAAAACTTCTTCAATCAAACATGGGGTATAATTTGTATTAAATGGTGGACAATAACCAACACCACTCCCAATCTCTGTATCATCAAAAGAAGGACAGGAACCAACCCCACCAATAACCTTTTCACCTAAAGCTTTATCATTATAATATTCCAACAAGAAACTGGAATTCTTATAACATTGAAGCTTGCGTAACAATTTTGTTACCTCAGTCTGTGACACATCAAGTTCATTAATTTTCTTTTCATACTCAGAGTATGACACATCGAGAAGAAATGCTTGTTCATGAACTTTGGTTTGCAAAACTTTGATATTATCTTTTAGAGATTCAATTTTAGTTTTCAAAACAGTTTCATTATCCTTCAAAGTTTGGTTCGATGTGTACATTGCTTTCATGTCACAGATGAGATTCGTCTTATCATCACACAATCTCGTAATTTTGAATTCAAAATCAATGCATTTTAAACAAGAATCAATATGTTTTACCTGCTTAGAATCAACCATGAATGCATTTCCTTCAGCTAACATCTCTGCAATCTTTTCTGTAACCTTTCCAGCAGTTCCATCATTCAGTAACTCTTCATTTGAAAACTTTGGTTCACTCATCTGAGGCACTGACTCTTCACTTTCATGTAAACTCCCAGAATCTGTAGAGTCACTATCAGAAGAACCACTTTCAATTCCATCTTCAGGATGAACTTCAGCCAGAAATACTTGACTAACATGAGCCACAATATCTTCCAAATAAATACCCCAGTCATAATTTTCATCCTGCGGAGATATCAAAGCTGTAGAAGTACTCTGTTTGTTTTGATTGCCTTGAGAGTTTGAAGGTCCTTGATTCTGATTTCTTGGTTTTGTACATTCTCGTGCAAAATGACTAAATTCCTGAAAATTATAACACTTCACCTTAGACTTGTCCATTCCCATCTTGGTTTTTCTTGATGCCCCAATGAACTTCTTCCCAGTTCTCTTCAAGTGATCTTTTCCTTGTCTCAACCACAATGCCATGTTCCACTGAATATTCATTTCTTCTAAAGTATCTTTATCCAGCTATTTAAAATCCTCCTCAATCATATAAGGATCAGTGATTTTACCACCAATAAAATTTTCATAAGAAGTTAAAATTGATGCAATCATTGCCATCATATCATTAGCTGCAGATGAAGACACTTTAGTAGAACAAGAATGACCTTCATTCTTGCTATGAGTTGAACATCCAGAGTTTGAAGCAACAAAACATGTATTATCTTGACAAGAATTGTCTTTAGGAACATCAGACCTCTCTCCCGAAAACAAAGCAACTCCACCGGATTTTGATGACGATGTACCTTTTCCAAAATAAATGCTTGGATCTTGATAGACTGTGTCTTCCTTTTGTTTATTCAAATCATATGATTGAATCTTTCCCATCAAATCTTCAAGACTAAGATCATCAAATCCTTATTGTTCTTTGATCACTATGGTGTACATCTCAAAATGTGCTGGTAAAGCATCCAAGAACTTTTCAAGAATCTTCTTGTTTTTGTAAGTGATGTCATTGTTGACCATTTCACATAAAGATGATAATATCTTGACATGATTTCATCCACTGATTCACCCTCAAAGTGTTTAAAAACACTAAACTGTTTCTTTAACAATTCTTTTATGCCCTTCTTGATATATAAGCTACCTTCACATCTTTTAGCCAAACCTTCCCAAAGTTCATGAGAAGTCTTGACCTTCTTGAAAGTATGGTAGAAATCCGAAGGTAAACACATGGACAAAGCTGCAAGAGCTTTCTTTTCGTGATCATACAACTTCTTTTCATCATCATTAAGAGCTGAAATTGGTTTTGGTGTATCCGACACACCCATGTGACGATAAACAGGATGCTCATATCCCTCAATTATAGGAATCCACAAACTCGTGTCATTGATATTAACATAATTCTCAAATTGAGTTTTCCAATTTGAATAATCTTTGAGATTCATAAGCCTCGGTGGCTTGGTTGAAGTTCCAATCTCATTGTCATGATTCAGTGAGTCATATTATTCACTTGATTAGAAGTAGACGACATCCTTGAACACACTTCAACACTTAGAAAAATTTAACAATTTTCTGTATGAAGTGAACTTAACAAGTTCGCCTAATTTGAATTCAGCGAACTTAACAAATTCGCCTCTTAAGTTCGCCTAACTTGAATCTAGCAAACTTAACAAGTTCGCTTGAGAAGTTCGCCCATAACAGAATAGGCAAGTTCGCCTGTATCAGCTGAAGAACAAGGAAGAGTGTTCTAACACCCAAACGCACGAACATGTCTGAAAATTTCCATAAATCTTGATTTATAATGAATCAGAGAAATTCCTTCCGTAGGATTCTTCAAATATTGATTTAGAACCGTTCTAATGGATCAATTTTGGTACAACAATACCAAAAATGAAGAAATCGATCAAAATTCAGTCCCAAAAGTCGCAAACTTTTCAAAAACACAGAAACTTCCAAAAATCTCCATCCTGTTGTGATAAATAAATCGAGACGATGTTAAACAACAGTAGCTAATCAAGATAAAAAGCTCTGATACCACTTGTAAGTCTCAGCGGGTCTACTGATCAATCTCTACTGTAAAACACATAATACATAAACGAAGTGCGGAATCCTTGCGTATATGTATGTCTCGAATAGTAACAAATGCAATAAAATCACACAAGACACGATTTCATAATAAGCTTCTTGTATTATCTCTCAAATAGTAAACACAGAGTAGTTACAAAATGCAGAAGTTACAAATGAGAACATCTCTTGAACTATTTATAGACAACACACACTGAACTAGGCGAACTTAATAAGTTCGCCTCCTTTAGTTCAGGCGAACTTGTTAAGTACGCCTCAACTATACCAGGCGAACTTATTAAGTTCGCCAATGCAAACTTAAACTTTTACAGTACAAAACAAACAAAACGTTAAACATAAAGACTAATCTATTACAAGGCTTGTTGTCACAAATCATGCTCTAACACATCCAGTTGATGAACTGTGAAGTCCATATAGGCTGCATAGGCGAGAAACATTTTGATGGCCTTTAAGCGAGCCACTTGTGAAAATACTTCCTCAAAATGAATTCCTTCTTCTTGATAGAAACCTTGAACAACCAAACGAGCTTTATTCATAAGCACAATTCCTCCTTCATCCTTTTTGTTACAAAAGACCCAACGAGTGCCGATAGGTACTTTGTTCTTGGGAAGGTCCATGGTCACACCCGTAATGTGACGTTTCGGATTTTCATTCGCGCACTTGTAATATATTTATCGTGTAATCATTCTCTATTTGAATAAAATGCAAGTGTTTTTTTTTATTAGTTTTATACAAATAGGTATTTTTATTTTACAGATTTAAAATAATTAAAATTTTATAAGTTTTAAAACTTATATAAAATTTTATATAAAAATCTAAATTTAAAAGTTTCATATTTAATGAAATAACCTATTTAAATAAGATAACTAACTTTTATAAAAATGATTTATAAAAATAATAATATAAGTTTATAAAATATATTTGAAAATTAAAAGAAATTAAACTAATTATTTTTATAAAAGTTAAGGGGTTGTTTTAAAACTTTTCAAACTAGAAGGTTTTAAGCTAAAATCAGTTGAGGGACTAGTTCTGTACAAATCAAACTACAAGGACTTATCCGTAATTATCTCAGGGGCCGAATTAAATCAAAACCAAACTACAAGGACCAAATCTGCCAATTTCCAAATCGACTTTCCAGTCACCATGTTCCTTGGTCCGGCGGGTAAAGCGTTTTTCCGGCGAACACCCCGACAGGGCTGTTCCCTGCACCTCAACAGCCGCTAAAGGCATGTCTGAACTTGTCTTGCCTACACGAACAAGAACCCTCGACCAATTGGTCTCCCCAACATACGGATCGTCAGATCCTGTTGGTGGCCGAGAACCCACGCCACGAATTCGAGCCCGACAGTCAACCTCCACGCGTGCTTGATAGCTCGTTAGCTTCGTCTCGTCCAGACGAATGTCTGGACATAATCAATTTCACGTTCGGCCATAAGGTTTGAGCTCGGCTATAAAAAGCCACCTTCGGACCTGCTCGAGCTCGCTACCCCTCTTCCACCCACTCTCACTTCAAATTGAAGACACCATTACATTCGTCGTCTCTGAGTGAAGCTGTGACCAAGGTTTTAGAGGCTAATTCCATCCAGAAGCTCGATCCCCATTCTTGACATTTTCGGATTTAAGCTTCTGCCGACCAGACCCTTCGCGACCAGGTTCTAGCCTCAATTTGTTTCCATCATCTTCTGTTATCATCTGGTAAACAATTCCAAGCAAAAACGCGACTATCGCCCTTGAGTTACCGGGCAAACCAGTGTCCTCGGACATGGTTTGCCGGTTGCCGAGGACCAGCGACCAATATCTCGCTTGTGTATATCAATTAACGGGTACACACATAACCAACGATGGGCAGTAGACCGGCTGGTTATGCGTGTGTGTGTTTGATCTTGAGGTCGCGGGTTCGTTCCCGGTTGGCATTCGGCCCAAACTTTTTATTCTGTTTTTACTTTATTTATTTATTTTAACTTATTTTAATATTCTTTTTATACAATAAAAACTAAAACGAGCCAGTTTACTCGTTCGTTTATTTTAAAAATGATTAAACAACTTTTTATACATACTTAACCCACCCAAATTTTTATAAAATAATAAACACTATATTATTAAAATTGTTAGAATAGTTTTAACTTACAAAAAATATATAGATAATAATGATAATATAAATAAATAAATAGAAACTTTTATAAATACATAATAACTACTTATTTAAAAATGTAATATTTTAACAATATATACATTTTTATAAGTTAAAGTTTTACAAAATCATTATCATTTTTCTACCATATTTTATACAAATAAATATTAAGGAATATTATTATAAAACCTATACACATTTAAATATGAATACGCACATATATAAACATACAATAATACTTATCTATCCACATAGGATTTCATCGTGCTTAGGTTTCAACGTCCTTATCACCCGCACTCGTGGATTATCATATCCGGTAGCCAGGTGAGTTACATAGCCCCTATTTTATATTTTTACACATTTTGGGGTGAAACATTATACAAGCTACTCACTTTGTTTATACGTGTTATACATGTGGACTATATGCTTATTATCTTGGGTGTACATACATTTACTTTAAACACAAGAAAACCAACAGTAATATTAATAGATCTATTGTGCCTGACCAGCCCACCCGGTTAGGGTGTTTATTACTGCCTACTCGGATATAGCCGTGTGTTATATTCAAACATACCGGATATAGTGGGTAACTATATTCAAACATACCGGACTTAGCTATTGTGCTATGTTCAAGCGCGTCAATCAAGGTTTGAATTGTGATTAGATAAATGATACACCATATATATATACATACTATGTTTAACAAGATAAACAATGAGTTGCAAAACGTTTTTATCTACTACTTATCGGAACTACAAAACCTATGTACTCACCAACTTTTTAGTTGACACTTGATTTAAATAATGTTTCAGGTTTGGATATGTGATTGCTTGCCGAAGATTCCTCCACTTAGGAATTATGGACCTAGTTAAATAAACCAATGTTTTGAACTAGACTATGTTATTTGAAATGTATTGTATTTGGATTTTTGTTGTCTTTAAATTTAATTAATGAAATATGAAACATTTTAGTTATCATGTGCTTTTGAACAATCATTCCATTGTCGGCCTCGCTGATTCCGCCATCGGTCGGGGTGTGACACGTAACATAGGAAAGTCATCTACCAGAGTAGTATCTCCAAAAGATATGTTCCCAGGTAAGAGCGACGGGTATAGGAGATATTTATACACCGCTCTTTCCTAGACAGAACATTCCGTTTGTCAGATAACTACATACCGGTTGAAGGTCACCTTCTAGTTACAGTGATGTTGATAACAAAACACATAGCGGAAGTCTTAACAACATAACTTATTTCATTACATAATATAAGGTTTGTACAGTAGGGACTAACAGGCAAAATACAACAAAATCAAACACTGGACTTATAGCTCACGAAGAATCATGCCAATTACTCAGGCATTACGGTCATCCAGGGACCTTCCCTCAGTCATCCTTAAGTCCAACCTTTATACACCTCCTAGAATGTCATCTACTAGCTAGGGTTCACCTGTGCTCAACAACATTTTGGATCAGCTTACGCTGGTGAGTTCATAAACAAAATTATCTTTTCGTGTATCCCTGATCAAGATTGAATACGCCACATATGAATTACAATCATCCTGTCTAACCCATCATCCAGAATCTCCCTTAGACTCTCGGGACTACAACATACATATATACAGGAACCATCCAGGCTTGCTGGTCACCCTTAGACCAGAACTGTCTAAGATGATCAATCTTGGCCCTAGGTCCCACCCCAATCAAGGCCATAATAAGTACTTATTATAGGATATATGCACGGATAGTGTTCGGATCTCAGATACAAAATCATTTACAAAACATTTCATATAGCACAGTTTAGAGGAACTCACCTCAAATAGAACCTCTTCCAGTATCGAATATAACAATCAATACCTCAACAGAACCCTAGACCGTATTCAACATTATCATCATCAATATCCCTATCTTAGGTTTACACATAGAAACCTCAGGGTGTTTAGAAACCTTACCTTGATGCTATATATGGCTATTTGCAAACAGAATGCGAGAAACCGGACTCTCGGAAGCGGATCGGATCCTCAGGAATCGATCAGAGCTTGTATGTGTGTGGTGAAGTGTTTGTGGGTGTCAAATGGCTGGGATCGATCAACTATTTATAGGGTGGATATCAGATCCATAGCGGACCGCTAGACAAGGCAGATGTTTTGTCAAGCTGATGGACACTATCATTGGGGAGAACAGACTAAGGAAGCTGCTGACAAAGCTTTGATGGCAGATGTTGAGGAGAAAGTAAAGTGTGTTATGATTGAGCCAGCTGAGGATTTCACTACTGTACCAGCTGAGGTTATTTCAAAACATTTCACTGCTAGATCATGTTTAAATGAAATTCAAAAATATAGATTCATCAATCAAGCTTTGATTGACGAACGAGATCACATTAAGGTGATGTATGACTTTGTGGCCAAAAACGAGAAATTTTACCTAAAGAAAATTCATGATATTTCTGGAGAAAATCGATCTTTAGTTGTGCAACTTAATATACAAACCATTAATAATAAAATTTTGACCGAAAGAGTCCAAGAGGCAGAAAAGGCTAAATTATAAGTTGACCACATGGATATGGATCTAAAAAATTTATTTGGAATAATTGATAAACAATATAATATTAAAGGCAGAAGGTCTTGGATATAATTCTCATCCTCCACCGTATTATAAGTCGGGTAGTTTTCCTGATATGCCTGTTGCTCATGTTCCTACTCCTTATGTGTGCACTTTATCTGCTGATGATTATATTAAATCCTCAGATTCTGACAGATTTGCTTCATGTGCAGAATCAAATTGTGTAACTTTAGAGGATGATTTTGATGAGAATTCTGAGTCTAGAAATGTTTTAAATGAAATTGAGTTAGATGAATGTAATAATATGTCCGTGTCAAAACCAGATATTTGCGAACATGTTGAAAATTTGTACTTTGAACATGTTGGTTTGGGAAATGACATTTCAAAATTTAAAAATGCTTTACCTTTTGTTCCTAAGTCTGTGAATGCTATGCCTTGTGTTACAAAGTTTAAAAGTGCAGGATTTGTTGTGACTGATGTACCACGAGAAACCATGAGCAATATGGAATTTTTCATATTAAAGGGAGAACAAAGTCTTCAAGCCAAAGTTATTGAGGAAAGAGTCATATCATGTTTCGATGCCTCAACATCACAATCATCTTCATCTTGTGATGACAATTATCAGGCTAAGGGGTCTTGTGATAAAGTTTATTTTAGTTGTGGTGCTTCAAATCATTTATCAAAAAGTTATAATTTAACAAAAATTCAATGTAATGAAGAATCGTCTCCCAAAATTTTATTGAATTCAAATGTGCAGTCTAAGTCTCCTCATTATAGAAAATTTAGGCGTAAAAGAATTAAAAATGCTAAAAATCATTTGAAAAGAACCTAGAAAGTTAAAAATAATGTTCTATATGATAACCTTGCTTCATCAAAGGAGGATTCTGCTTATGATTCCAGTGAAATGTCTTATTTTGACAAGAAACTTCTTGATAGCAATAGATTTGGTAAAAATGTCTAAATGAATTATTCTGTATAGGGTCAACCAAGAAAAAAACTGGAGATAACATCTGGCATGTAGATAGTGGGTGTTCAAGACATATGACCGGTCAATTTAACTTGCTGCAAGATTATCATCCAATGGATGGAGACTACGTGGCCTTTGTAGGCAATCCAAGGGGTTGAAAGATTGAGGGTCAAGGAACAGTCTCCAATGGTGTAAATAGTCTGGAGCATGTCAATTTCGTTCCTCAATTGAAGTACAATCTGATGAGTGTTTCTTAGATCTGTGACAAGGACTTTTGTGCCTTGTTCAATTCAAAAGAATGCCTGATTCTGAAACCTGGAGTGGTTATTCTAGAAAACTGATTCTCATGCGTGCTCCCAGAAGATTCAACACTTACAACTTGGATATGAACAACCCATCTAGAATAGAATCTTGCTTTCTTTCAAAGGCTTTTGGAGATGAATCTTTTCTATGGCACAAGAGGTTAGGACACGTTAACTTCAAGACCATGAACCGTCTCGTTTGAGGAAACCTCGTCACCGGATTGCCTCTCAAAGACTTCTCTCCTGTGGAACACTGTATCTCTTGTTCCAAGGGAAAACAGCACAAATCCTCTCATAAGCCCAAAACCACCAATTCCATTTACTCCCCTCTTCAGTTACTTCACATGGATCTCTTCGGTCCTATGAGTGTCATGAGTCTTGGACGCAAATCATACTCCTTGGAGGTAACCGATGACTTCTCACGATTTACATGGGTGTTCTTCCTAGCTAAGAAAGATGAGACTCAAGATATCCTGAAAACTTATTTTCTTCAAATTAAAAACCTGTTCAATCTAAGTGTGAAGACTATTCGCAGTGATCATGGAACAGAATTCAAGAATGCCACTCTTGATTCCTTCTGTGAAAGCAAAGGAAATTCTCGGCAATTCAGTGCACCGCGTACTCCTCAACAAAATGGTGTAGCTGAAAGAAGAAACTGAATGTTGATAGAAGTCGCAAGAACTATGATCTTCGATTCCAAGCTTCCTGTCACATTCTCGGCCGAGGCAGTCAACATTGCATGTTTTGGGCATAATCGGGTTCTAATTACCAAAAGCTATAACAAGACACCTTATGAGATCATGTACAAGCGAAAGCCAGTTATTTATTGCTTCAGAAAGTTTGGGTGTGTTTGCATAATGCTGAATACATCAGATCTACTAAACAAGTTTGTAGCCAAAGCCGATGAATGCTATTTTGTGGGATATTCGTCTAATCAGTGGGCGTTTCGGGTTTACAACAGCAGAGAAGGATGGTGCTGGAATCCATTGATATCAATTGGCATGAAAGCAATCACACGAAAGCTGGGGACGGTCCTGATTGGCTCTTTGATGTCGAATCTTTGTTTAAGTCATTTAATCTTCCTGTATTTTCAAATGATTTAACTCCTTCTAATCCCTACTTTTCTGTGAACAATCTACGGAATATAGGTCCTTCAAGTTCTTCCTTATCCTCTCAACAAGAAAACCTTGCTCCTATTACCATTGAGTCATTCGTGTATTCTTCCAGTTCTTGTGCAACAAGTGAAACTGTTGAAGAAACCAATCACCCAATAGTGGATGTTGCCGCACAATCAACTGTTGAAGATCCCATTGTTGATGAAGATGGCCCTCCTGTCAATAACATCACAAATCTAGATGATATCTTAGAAGAAGATGAGATTCCTTAGTTGAGAATTCACAAGAATCATCCCACTAACAACATCATTGGTCCACTCATTGTGGGTGTTCGCACCCATAGTGCCTGTGAATCAATGAATGACGGCCTGTTCTCGTGCTTCATTTCTCAAGTGGAACCTAAGAACATCAAAGCAGCTTTGCTTGAGAACAGCTGGGTGGAAGCAATGCAAGAAGAATTACAGCAATTCTCCAAACTCTATGTATGGAATCTAGTGGATCTTCCCAAGAACAAAGTACCTATCGGCACTCGTTGGGTTTTTCGTAACAAAAAGGATGAAGGAGGAATTGAAGTTCTGAACAAAGCTCGGTTGGTTGTTCAAGGATTCTATCAAGAAGAAGGATTGATTTTGAGGAAGTGTTTGCACCCGTGGCTCGCTTGGAGGCCATCAGAATGTTTTTCACCTATGCAGCCTATATGGACTTCACAGTTCATCAAATGGATGTCAAAAGCGCATTTATGTATGGAAATGTTCAAGAAGAAGTTTATGTCATGCAGTCACCGGGTTTCATTGATCCTAACTTTATAGACCGTGTCTACAAACTAGACGAGGCATTGTACGGTCTTCATCAAGCACCTCGTGCGTGGTATGAGACGTTATCTGTGCATCTGCTTAATAATGGTTTCACACGAGGAGCAATTGACCAAACTTTGTTTAAACTAAAGGATGGACAGGATACAATATTGGTGCATATTTATATTGATGATATCATTTTCGGATCTACCAATACCCGCTTATGCAAAGAATTTGAAGAAGTGATACGTTCTAAGTTTGAAATGAGCTCTACGGGAGAAATGAAGTTCTTTCTGGGATTGCAAGTTGATCAGTCAGAATCAGGAATTCCTATTCATCAAGAGAGATATGTCAAAGACATCTTGACCAAGTTCAAGATGACTGAGTGCCATCCCTTCAAAACTCCTATAGATGTTCGGAATTTCCTGTCTCCCGATTTGGATGGCGAAAACATTGATCAGAACCTCTATCGTTCCATGATAGGATCTCTAATGTATCTCACTGCTAGCAGACCCGACATAATGTTTGCAGTGTGCTTGTGTGCATGCTTTCATGATAATCCTAAACTCTCTAATTTAGTTGTAGTCTAACGCATTTTAAGATATTTAAAGCATACGCCAAAACTTGGTCTTTGATATCCTAAACATAACTTGTTTGATCTTGTGGCTTATTCAGATTCGGACTACGGGGGATGCAACTTAGACTGCAAGTCCACCTCTTCAGGTTGTCAATTCCTTGGCAACCACCTTGTCTCATGGCAATGTAAGAAACAGACCATCGTTTCCCAATCCACTGCCGAAGCCGAATACATTACCGTATCCCTCTGTTGTGTCCCAAGTCAGATGGATTCACCATCAAATGCTTGATTATAGGATCACATTCCCGATCCTTTGTGACAACACTGTCGTTCCCCATATCACCAAAAACTCGGTTCAACATTCCAAAAGCAAGCACATTGAAATCAAACATCACTTCATCCATGACTATGTTGAAAAGAAGCATATCAAGATTGTTAAAGTCAAAGCAGACAAGCAAACCGCCGACATCTTCACAAAAGCCTTTGACTCTACCAGGTTTGAAAAACTGGTGGAGAAGCTGGGCATGATTAATTTTTAGTAATCTTTGTGCATATTAGTTTGTTTTCTGTTTATGATTAATTTTCAAGAAAATTACCAAGAAGATTTTATTTTTCCATACAGTTGAATTTTTGTTAAAGCAAATCTTTTGGGGGAGAAATTACAATTTGGTGTTAAAAAGAAAAGAATTGTTTTATCAGTTTTGTATATATTTGTGAATTCCAAATCTTGTAAGTAACTTTTAAACTTTTAAAATGTTGTGTTTCAGGAGAATCGTATCCAACCTTTGTGATATGATAGAGTTTGATCACATCTCTTGAACATGGAATGGACCTAAAGCGATGGTGTTTACTGAGGTATAGCTGGTAGTCCCGACATATGATTAAAACTTATAAGTAGTGTGAAAACCTAAATCTTAAATCATACTTGTGTGTTTGAACCCATTATTGAAACATCTAACCCATTTTATCTATTAAGAAAACCAATTCAATCAGATATAGACCTAGTGTTGGATTCCTATTCATACGCCAGGTGACCGTCAAAGTAACGATACTTACCACCGATGACCCCGTATGTTTTTCTTACGCAAAGATCTCGGGTGTTCATGTTTTTCCCATCCACTTGGATGATTTGACCCAGACTGTTTTGCTTACGCAAAGATCTCAGTTATTCAACTTTTTCCTATCCGCTTGGATAATTTTACGACTTATTATGTTTTGCTTATGCAAAGATCTAGAATGTTCGTACCTTTTAATATCCAATTGGATATTTTTCATTTTAAATCTTCTAATCCATTTGGATTTCTTATTTTAATTTGGTGGTATTTTTGAAATTACTAATATGGTACCTTTGTTAATTTGAAAGAGATGATAGGATGAATACGGGTATTTCTTGAGGATTGATAGGTTTTCAAGACCATTTTATTTCAATATGTGGGTACACATTGTATCACGCTTAAATGGTACCTTATCATCACATGAAAACTATGTACAAACAAATGTTCGGGTTTACTTTGCACAAATATCAGCTATCTTCAGGGACTCACAGTAGTTGATTGCAAAAGGAAGTGTTTCAAAAGACTGACCAGATCTAATCTCATGTTGGATCTTTTCCAAGAAGTTAAGTGTAAATAACTTGTGAATATTTTAATTGATTTTAGACTGTATAAAGTTGTAAATATTTGAGTGATTTTGTTTTATTTTTACTTATCCGTTCAATGGCTATCGAAATTTCTCATGTCAACCGAAACTTCATAAGTTAACCGAAACTACTCCAGTCACCCGAAACTAGTCCAGTCTCCCGAAACTCCTTTTTGTCTATTGAAACTAGTAGTTTCGACAAAGGCAAAAATGTCATTTGTCACATGAGAAAATTAAATGACTTCATAATCAGTGTTCGCCTTCGTCAAGCCTTACTTACACTCTCCGAACCTTTTACACCTCCATTTTCACACAAAAGCTCTCAAAACCTTCGGTCTAAGTTTACAAATCAGTCTTCAACCATCTGATTCCCCCGTCGTCTCCGTCGTCTTCATCATCAAGTAATAATTTCTATGGTCTCAATTGAAATGACAGTTGAACAAACCTAGGGTTTGAGTTTGAAAGAGTTTACGTCTGACACTTCATTTTAGGGGTTGATCAGGGCTTAGATCTTGTTTATAAACTCACCATTGTTGGTATCTTACATCTTTTTGTATATATTTGCATATTTCATTTGATATCTCGGTAAGATGGAGTTTCGATTCTCACAGGCTCTACTTTCAACCCTCTTTTTCTTAGTTTTTGACCTTTTAGCTTAGTTTTTGATTTCTATATAAGTATTTATATATATATATATATATATATTCAAGTCTGGCTATGTGTTCAGGGATTTGGTATCGAAACAAATAGTTTCGATAAAAAGGTTGTTTCTCTTTTAAAAGATATTTTCAAAATTTGAACAGGTTTTCAATCGAAACTAGTTGTTTCGATGCCCAAATGTGCCCAGTCTTGAATGTTCGATTAAGTTTCTTTGCCCGAAACTAAGTAGTTTCGGTCCTGATATTCTGAAATTTTTCTAAGTGTCGACCAAAACTAGTAGTTTCGATTGAATTGTCTTCACCTGAAACTAAGTAGTTTCGATAAGGTTGTTTCTGAAATTTTCTAAGTGTTGACCGAAACGTGTAGTTTCGATTGTGTTTATTCACCAAAAACTAGTAGTTTCGATAAGACTAGTTCTGAAATTTTTCTAAGTGTCAAAATTTTTGATAAACTTTGTTTGTTGCAGGTATGCATCTTCTATTTGTAAAGAGGCACAATGTTTGTGCCTTTCTTGATGTCGATGATCTTAAGAGTGCTGATTTTGTTCAAGTCTTGAACTTTCTGGCCAACTCCAACATTAGTTTTGCTATCAGTCACAACGTGTCTGTCTTTGAAGCATCGATTAGAGAGTTCTGGGAAACTGCTGAGATTGTCACTGTTGAGAATGTGGAGCATATAAGGGCAGTTGTTCATGGTCAAGAAATTTTATTCTCTGAGGCTATTGTTAGAGAGGTGTTACACTTTAAGGATGATCATCAGGCTCCTACTGAATTTCCAACCTTCTATGTCAAAGAATGTTTCAGAAGACTGGGTCATCCTAATGAATTCAAGAGTGGTCAAATTATTAAGAATTCCCTACCAAGTCATTGGAGATACATTGTTCATGTCTTCATTTACTGCCTTTCTATCAGAAAAGGTGGCTTTGACTCAGCCAGTATCATGGTAGCTTCTGCTGTTTTGGGTTTAATCAAATGATGGAACTACAACTTCTCAGGTTGGTGTTTACACAACTTAAAGAGAATTTGACAGGAGCTGTTAAGGAGAAGTTTCTAGTATATCCAATATTTCTACAGATCATCATTAACCACCTTCATCCAGATCTTCAACAAGGTGGAAATGTGTTTGTGTTTGATCATATTATTGCCATGACTCTCAGCTATATGAAAAGCACAAACAAAAGGACCAATAGAGCAATTGATGATATTCCCCTGTTCGGTCATATCAGTTGTGAAGAGGAAGAGTTTATTCCTGATGTTGACCTAGATCTTGAGGTTGAAGAATCATCATCATCAGAGGAAGAAGTAGAAGAAGTGGAACAAGATCAAGGGAACCAGCAAGAGGCTGAGGCTGAAGCTGAAGTTGAGGTTGAAATCCCCAATATTCAAGAAGTAAAACAACATCTTGATGAGCCCATTGTTAAAGCTGCTTTTGCTGATCCTGAAATCATTGTTCACGAAGATCAAGCACAAGATATTGAAGAAATGTTCAAGTAGCTGAAGAGGATGTTGCAGAGTCTAGTGGGACTCTGGATGCAGGGATCTATGGCTATGATTATTACAAATCCGATTCTGATGAAAGGACAGAGCATCCTGCATCCTCATCCAAAAGGCAAGTTGGTTCTGGCTCAGATTTTGAATTAGAAGAACCAAGAGCCAAAAAGATAAAGACTGGACTTGAAGAATTGTATTCATCATCTGAATCTCTTTTCAACCTGTCAGAACAACCAACACCTCAGCCAACACCTCAACCATCACCACCGCCATCTCCACAACATGTACACATCCCTACACCACCTACATCACCCGCTCATGAACCAACACCCTCGGTACCAAGAGTCAAAACTCTAAGTATAGAAATGAAGAAGTTGCAAGATCATGTTCAAGATAAGGATAAAATAATTGAAGCTTTGAAGACTGATTTGAATAAATGTAAAGAAGAGGTTACGGACCTAAAGCTGGAAGTTGGTGGCTTGCATACACAACTTGATGTCCATCAAATTCAACTGGAAACCCAACAAAAGACAATTTCTCAACAACAACAAGACTTTAAGGCCTTATCTGAAATTGTTGAGCAACTCAAGGCTTCCCTAGTTAAGCCTCAACATCAAGCAACCACCTCCACAGCTCAGAGGGAGACCACTTTTGGTTGTGGACCTTCTTCCCCTGCCTTTGTCACCAACCCTAAGTCAGCAATGACTATCTTCTCCGACCCCATTGCTAAGACAAAGGAGATTGTGGAGGTTAAAGTTGAAGAACCAGAGTTTGATCTCCCATCTGCTAGTGAACGAAGAGCAGCTATGGAGCGTGGGAAAGGTCAAGAATCAAATGTAGAAGTGGTGATCCTTGATGAAGAAGAGATTGGCTCAGATGATGAGCTCAATGCCCTTCTAGATGAAATTGACAACTTCGGGTTTAATGACTAGTATCCAGAGATTCTAGCTACAGAAGACCTGCAAAGTGAACATGTAAGGTACTTTGTAGATGAGGGAGATGAGATTCAGGCTCTCTCTTAAGATGATTTAGAAGAGAAAAATGTTAAATTTGAATTAGTGAAACTTGTTGCCCAACCTAAATCCATCCCAACTGAATCAACTCCCATTGAACCAACCCAACCATCTGAATCAACCCAACCTTCAAAACCAAATCCTTACAAGAACTAACCATGGATGGGGAAGATAGTTGAAGAGGAGTCTCCCAAACAATATGAATGGTTCGCTGAGTACCAGGAGCTGAAGAGACCACCTATTGGTTGGAAATATGTTGCTGAAAGATGGATGTTCATTTTAAGAAGGTACAAGGGTGGAGTAGAACATTTTAAGAAGATGACCGACTTCAATTCTCTCCCAACCTATGACCTGAGAGCCTTAGCAAAGCTTCCCCTTCAGAATCCAGGCAAGGTCATGCTAGCCACTGACTTTGAACACTACCTTCATACCCAGAACTCGAATGATTTTAAACGTATGAAACCCACTCCTCCTAAAAGAAGACTGTCAAAGACAAGAATCCACCCCAAGACCAACAGGCCTTATGTCTTTCTGAGGTATAAACCGGCACAAACTGTCAAAACCATTACTTTGCCGAAGATTGTGCCTGTTTATCTCTAGAACTTCAAGAGATGGTACTACAATCACAACATCGGTAGTGTTGTTATTGAGTGTGAAGGCAAGGAAGACTTGGTGATATTTGAGCCAATGGAGCTTTTAAAATTCCAATCTGAAGACCTTGAAATACTTTTCACAAATCATATTCAAGTCTACAATGAAGATGATGAGGGTGATGCAAAGGCATATCAAAGGGTTGTGACCACTCATGTGAAGCCCTTCATCCCCAGGACAAGTGAAGGACCAGCTGCTTGAGAAGAGCTGAATACATTGATGCAACAGCTTAGGGGGAGATTGTAGACTCATGTAATTCATAAGCAGATAACATCAATGTAATTTTGAACAATGTTAACTTAGTTTCTTTATTTTGTAATTTCAGTATTATAACTTTCTGTTTCTGTCTAAGTTTGGGCCATCTAAACTACCAAGTTTCTATTGAGGTGTGTTCAATCAAAACTAGTAGTTTCAAGAGATGTTAAGTTTTGACAGTTTATTTTATCACTTGTAAATGCTCAACCGAAACTAGTAGTTTCGGTTGGCATAGTTTCGATGGCTGTCAACTAACTATAAATAGCCTAACATGAGAATGTTTAGGGTGTGGATAAGCGGCTGTAACCCTGAAATTCTCTCTTTCACATTGTTCTTGAATCAATACATTTGTAGTTGTTTTACACTGTTTGTTCTTGCATTTTCACATCATATTATGTCGATTCTAGTGTGTTGTGCCTGTTTATTATCACCAATTATGTTTCTCTCCTCTGTTTCACCACCATACACACATATTACGCCTGTGTGTGTGTAATCAGTCACTTGAGTGATTTCCGATTGAAATCTGGACCTACAACAACTAAATGAGAGAGTTTAGGATTAGTCTGAAAGCATTCACACAAGCACACTGCAAACATTATTTCGGCTCTGTTGGAAATTATATTTCTCTAGCAAAAATTCTAAGTGTATATGTAGCGAATAAGTTAAGTTCGCCTAAGGGAATGTTTAGGCTAACTTAACAAGCACAAGATATTGAAGAAATGTTCAAGTAGCTGAAGAGGAAGTTGCAGAGTCAAGTGGGACTCTGGATGCAGGGATCTATGGCTATGATTATTACAAATCCGATTCTGATGAAAGGACAGAGCATCCTGCATCCTCATCCAAAAGGCAAGTTGGTTCTGGCTCAGATTTTGAATTAGAAGAACCAAGAGCCAAAAAGATAAAGACTGGACTTGAAGAATTGTATTCATCATCTGAATCTCTTTTCAACCTGTCAGAACAACCAACACCTCAGCCAACACCTCAACCATCCCCACCGCCATCTCCACAACATGTACACATCCCTACACCACCTACATCACCCGCTCATGAACCAACACCCTCGGTACCAAGAGTCAAAACTCTAAGTATAGAAATGAAGAAGTTGCAAGATCATGTTCAGGATAAGGATAAAATAATTGAAGGTTTGAAGACTGAGTTGAATAAATGTAAAGAAGAGGTTACGGACCTAAAGCTGGAAGTTGGTGGCTTGCATACACAACTTGATGTCCATCAAATTCAACTGGAAACCCAACAAAAGACAATTTCTCAACAACAACAAGACTTTAAGGCCTTATCTGAAATTGTTGAGCAACTCAAGGCTTCCCTAGTTAAGCCTCAACATCAAGCAACCACCTCCACAGCTCAGAGGGAGACCACTTTTGGTGGTGGACCTTCTTCCCCTGCCTTTGTCACCAACCCTAAGTCAGCAATGACTATCTTCTCCGACCCCATTGCTAAGACAAAGGAGATTGTGGAGGTTAAAGTTGAAGAACCAGAGTTTGATCTCCCATCTGCTAGTGAACGAAGAGCAGCTATGGAGCGTGGGAAAGGTCAAGAATCAAATGTAGAAGTGGTGATCCTTGATGAAGAAGAGATTGACTCAGATGATGAGCTCAATGCCCTTCTAGATGAAATTGACAACTTCGGGTTTAATGACTAGTATCCAGAGATTCTAGCTACAGAAGACCTGCAAAGTGAACATGTAAGGTACTTCGTAGATGAGGGAGATGAGATTCAGGCTCTCTCTTAAGATGATTTAGAAGAGAAAAATGTTAAATTTGAATTAGTGAAACTTGTTGCCCAACCTAAATCCATCCCAACTGAATCAACTCCCATTGAACCAACCTAACCATCTGAATCAACCCAACCTTCAAAACCAAATCCTTACAAGAACTAACCATGGACGGGGAAGATTGTTAAAGAGGAGTCTCCCAAACAACATGAATGGTTCGCTGAGTACCAGGAGCTGAAGAGACCACCTATTGGTTGGAAATATGTTGCTGAAAGATGGATGTTCATTTTAAGAAGGTACAAGGGTGGAGTAGAACATTTTAAGAAGATGACCGACTTCAATTCTCTCCCAACCTATGACCTGAGAGCCTTAGCAAAGCTTCCCCTTCAGAATCCAGGCAAGGTCATGCTAGCCACTAACTTTGAACACTACCTTCATACCCAGAACTCGAATGATTTTAAACGTATGAAACCCACTCCTCCTAAAAGAAGACTGTCAAAGACAAGAATCCACCCCAAGACCAACAGGCCTTATGTCTTTCTGAGGTATAAACCGGCACAAACTGTCAAAACCATTACTTTGCCGAAGATTGTGCCTGTTTATCTCTAGAACTTCAAGAGATGGTACTACAATCACAACATCGGTAGTGTTGTTATTGAGTGTGAAGGCAAGGAAGACTTGGTGATATTTGAGCCAATGGAGCTTTTAAAATTCCAATCTGAAGACCTTGAAATACTTTTCACAAATCATATTCAAGTCTACAATGAAGATGATGAGGGTGATGCAAAGGCATATCAAAGGGTTGTGACCACTCATGTGAAGCCCTTCATCCCCAGGACAAGTGAAGGACCAGCTGCTTGAGAAGAGCTGAATACATTGATGCAACAGCTTAGGGGGAGATTGTGGAGTCATGTAATTCATAAGCAGATAACATCAATGTAATTTTGAACAATGTTAACTTAGTTTCTTTATTTTGTAATTTCAGTATTATAACTTTCTGTTTCTGTCTAAGTTTGGGCCATCGAAACTACCAAGTTTCTATTGAGGTGTGTTCAATCAAAACTAGTAGTTTCAAGAGATGTTAAGTTTTGACAGTTTGTTTATCACTTGTAAATGCTCAACCGAAACTAGTAGTTTCGGTTGGCATAGTTTCGATGGCTGTCAACTAACTATAAATAGCCTAGCATGAGAATGTTTAGGGTGTGGATAAGCGGCTGTAACCCTTAAATTCTCTCTTTCACATTGTTATTGAATCAATACATTTGTAGTTGTTTTACACTGTTTGTTCTTGCATTTTCACATCATATTATGTCGATTCTAGTGTGTTGTGCCTGTTTATTATCACCAATTATGTTTCTCTCCTCTGTTTCACCACCATACACACATATTACGCCTGTGTGTGTGTAATCAGTCACTTGAGTGATTTCCGATTGAAATCTGGACCTACAACAACTAAATGAGAGAGTTTAGGATTAGCCTGAAAGCATGCACACAAGCACACTGCAAACATTATTTCGGCTCTATTGGAAATTATATTTCTCTAGCAAAAATTCTAAGTGTATATGTAGCGAATAAGTTAAGTTCGCCTAAGGGAATGTTTAGGCTAACTTAACAAGCGAACTTACTAAGTTCGCCTATAAAGTTATGGGCGAAGTTGTTAAGTTCGCCTGCAGACTCGGTTTGCCTATAAATAGGACATTAAGTTGTTCATTTGTAGTAAGCAATGCTAGAGATAGCATACACAGAGAGGGAGTGATTCTCTGTGTGAAGTGAGCCACAATCCCTAGGTAGAGCTCACCTAGGGATTGCATTTGGATCTTAAAAGTAGAGATATACACTTCTTCAGTATTGTAATCTGTGATGACGAATTCATTATCGATTATATACATTTGATTCTGTTTCATCTATCAAGTAATTTGTTGTGATCGTGATAGTCTTGCTTGTTAGAGAACGTCACAGGGACTTTCTGGGTCTGCTAGCAGTGAGATACATGAGAGATCCTATCATGGAACGATCGAGGTGCTGATCAACGCTTTCACCATCCAAATCGGGAGACAGACAATCTCGAACTTCTACATAAGTTTTGAAGGGATGGGACTCAATTATTTTGAACTTTGTCAGAATGTATTTGACATATTTCTCTTGACGAATAAGAATTCCTGACTCTGACTGGTCAACTTGCAATCCCAGAAAGAACTTCATCTCTCCCATGGAGCACATTTCAAACTTAGAACGCATCTCTTATTCGAACTCTTTGCACAGACGGGTATTGGTGGATCCAAAGATGATATCATCAACATAAATTTGCACCAAGATTGTATCCTCTCCATCTTTCCGTTTAAACAAAGTTGGTCAATTGCTCCTCGCATGAAACCATTATTAAGCAGATGCTTAGATAACATCTCATACCACGCACTAGATGCTTGATGAAGACCGTACAATGCCTTGTCTAGTTTATAGACATGGTCTTGAAAGTTAGGATCAATGAAACCCGGTGGCTGCTTGAGATAAACTTATTCTTTAACCTTTCCATACAGAAATGCGTTTTTGACATCCAGTTGATGAACTGTGAAGTCCATATAGGCTGCATAGGCGAGAATCATTCTGATGGTCTCCAAGCGAACCACTGGTGCAAATACTTCCTTAAAATGAATTCCTTCTTCTTGATAGAAACCATGAACAACCAAACGAGATTTATTCAGAACCACAATTCCTCCTTTATCCTTTTTGTAACAAAAGACCTAACGAGTGCCGATAGGTACTTTGTTATTGGGAAGGTACACTGTCACACCCGTAACATAGGACAGTCATCTACCAGAGTAGTATCATCAACAGATATGTTCCCCGGTAAGAGCGACGGGTCTAGGAGAGATTTATTCACCGCTCTTTCCGAGATAGAACATTCTGTTTGTCATATAACTACCGGTTGAAGGTCGCCTTCTAGTTAAAATGATGTTGATAACAAAACAGACAGCGGAAGACTCAACAACATAACTTATTTCATTTCATAATATAAGGTTTGTACAGTAGGGACTGACTGACAAAATACAACAAAATCAAACACTCGACTTATGGTCATCCAGGGACCTGCCCTCAGTCATCCCTAAGTCCAACCTTTAAACACCTCCTAGAATGCCATCTACTAGCTAGGGTTCACCTGTGCTCAAAAACATTTGAAAACATTTTGGATCAGCTTACGCTGGTGAGTTCATAAACAAAATCATCTTTTCGTGTATCCCTGATCAAGAATGAATACCCCACATAGGAATTGCAATCATCATGACCAAACCATCACCCAGAATCGTCGTTAGATTCCTAGGTCTGCAACATACATATATACAGGAACCATCCAGGCTTGCTGGTCACCCTTAGACTAGAACTGTCCAAGATGATTAATCTTGGCCCTAGGTCCCACCCTAGTCATGGCCATAATAGGTACTTATTATAGAATATATGCACAGATAGTGTTCGGATCTCAGATACAAAATCATTTATAAAACATTTCATAGAGCATAATTTAGAGGAACTCATCTCAAATAGAACCTCTTCCTCCATCGAATATCACAATCAATACATCAACAGAACCCCAGACCATATTCAACATTATCATCATCAATATCCCTATCTTCGGTTTACACAAAGAAACCTCAGGGTGTTCAGAAACCTTACCTTGATGCTATCTATGGCTATTTACGGACATAATGTGAGAAACCTGACTCTCAAAAGCGGATCGGATCCTCGGGAATCGATCTATTAGAGCTTGTATGTGTGTGGTGAAGTGTTTATGTGTGTCAAATGGCTGGGATCGATCAACTATTTATAGGGTGGATATCAGATCCGTAGCGGACTGCCATAAGGCAGTGGCAGTCCGCCACCTAATGAGGCGGCTAATTTGGTTTGGTACATACGTAGCGGACCGTTATGGTTCCGGCTAGCGGTGCGCCATCCTTCCACGGGTCGCAATTCAATCGGTGAGTCATAGGGACACGTGTCGAGTCCCGGTTATTTCCTTAACAAACACGTAGTGGACCGCTAAGGCTTAGGGTAGCGGTCCGCTACCCCTCCCACTTTTAGATTTTTCACTTTTAGTCCCTCAACTTTTGGGGAATTAAAGTTCAACCCTTAAACTTTCTGTTTTGACACTTTTGGCCCTTGGGAATTATCCGCTATTTGACATTCACCTGGAGAGAAAATGCAACCTTTGAACATAACAATATTCATCCCTGTATCTTCAAAAATATGTTTAAAAGAAAAGACTATGTGTACTTTCATAGGGATAAAATTACATAATTATGTTTTGTTTGGGGCAAATACAACGATATAGCAAGCACATGATTCTATTACCTTCAACAACAAAGAAACCTCAAGCAACAAGCTTTTGAGAAAACAAACAAGAACAAGAAAGTAAGAAGCTATGAAGCAAGATCAATTCAGTTTAGAAAGTCTATATCTCCACCAAGACAGCATGCTGCTACACAAAACCCAAAAGCTCAACAATCTGGCATCGTCTGTGGTGAATCAGACCACTTTGCTGCAAGTTGTAAATTCAATCCATTCGACCAAATCTCTCAATCATCATTACCAGCAACTGTTAAAATCATCTCTATCAGATAAAAACCTATCTATAGAAGAAACCCTCCCCCCCGCCACTAAAAAACCTACTTTCAACAGGAAGGTAAAGAAGGAGAAGCAAGTGATTGTTGAACCATCAGCAGCAACCAAGAATGCTGCTGATCATTTGAAGCCTAAAAGGATGAAGAACAAACCGTCAACAACAACAAATCTAATGCTGATCAGTTAAAACCATCAGCAACAACCAAGTTTGTTGCTGATGAGTTAAAACCATCAGAGCTCATCAATCTCAAGAATCAGGAAGAACTATCAGCAGCCAAAGCCACATCTGGTGCTGATAGAGGGAACAGAACTGCAAAAATGACTCAAAGATGGAAAGCAAAGCCAACATCTTCATTCCCTCAAAGTATCATCATTGGATCAATTGAATGCTAGCCTGCTGATGATTTTGGTCTTAAATCACACACACCACCCAAGTCAACAAGCTCTTGGGTTCCTCTTTATAACTAGAACTCTCTCACGTGCAGGAACAACCAGGTAACAAGGATAACACCTGGGTTGTAGACAGTGGCTGTTGCAGACACATGACAGGCAACAGGTCCATCCTCTCAGACTTCAGAAACTTTCATGGAGGATATGTTGCCTTTGGGAGTAATTCGAAAGGAGACTCTATCACTAGACAAGGAACTGTGTCCAATGAAAGAATGAACATTGAAAGGGTGAAATTTGTGAAGGAATTAAAGTTTAATCTCATGAGTGTATCCCAAATCTGTTGTAACATCCATGATTTTTTGGTATTATTCTACTTTATTTTAAGCAATAATGACACTTCATTTCAATCCTGTACTTGCTCATAACAAAATATCAGATTAAGTTTTTTTATTTTAAACATGTATAAACTCAAAGTTATACATGTTTATATATATATATATATATACTTTATTACAAAAATTAAAACAAGAATAAAATATATGAGCTTTAAATAAGGTATTTACATCTTTTCATATATATATATATATTTATAAATTTATAAATATATATGTAGTTTTGATCATTATTGTAGGATCGGTGTTTACAAGATGGTTATGTTCTAGTTGAGATTGGCGAAAACAATCACAACTATGCAATGTACACAAGAAACAAAGATAATACTGATAAATGCAAAGTGTATTAGTCTTCAATGTTTACAAGTTACAGAGAAAACTATAAGGAAGCACACTTGTACAATGAGAAGATACAATACATATAAAGGAACTTAGAATCAAGACAGACCCTTGATTCTAAGGATCAGATCAAACACAAGCCATTGATATTTGACAGTTACAAGTTACACTACTATTGGTAGATAACTAAAAGAAAAACTGCAGCAAACAGTGAGGATCATGTCAAAAGTCTTCTTAGGAATCTTTGCAATAGAATTTAGAAGTAGTAGCTTTGTCTTAATCATCTGCACCATTAAAATTCTTTCTGTTGATAGATGTGCAGTGTAGCAGCAGAGGTGTCAGTAGCAAAGTCAAAGCTGCTGATGATTTTCCTATTAGCAGCATCAATGTTTGATGCTGCTGAGAAGCCGATCAATAGCAACTTTGGACTTCTGCAGATAAGGCTATCCGCAGCATAGATGTTCATCTGCAGGAGTACATAGATATCCGCAGCATTTGCCTTATCCGTAGCAACATGTAAGTCAGCAGCAAAATTGTGGAGTCCACATCATCTATACTTTACAAACTCCCCCTAGACTGATGCTACCAAAACTCTCTTATTGCTTTTGTTGCTGAAGCTTTTGCATGTGTGTAATAATCCTTGCAGTCTCATAGCCTCTTGGGTTTTTGCTAGGATTGTTAAAGGGAATTTCAGATAGAGATTTGATGTCCCTTTTAGGCATGCTGAAGATGTCCTTGCTGGAGCATCTCATCTTGTTTCCCTTGACATCAGTCAATGTGTATTCATCTTTGTCAGCACTATAGGACCATTTGACAAGAGGAAAGTAGGATTGAAGAGGTTTAGCATCAATGATGACATCTTTGCTAGGGTTGAAGTGATGTTTAATAACTAGCAACAGATGTCTCCCACTTTCATTATTAGGCTCATGAGCTTCACCCAGCTCCAACATTTTTTGTAGATCAGTATCTGGAAGCTGCATCACCTCAACAACAAAATTGTACATTGATCTCTTTACTTCTTCCCTCCATCTAAACACTTCAAACCACTGATCTTGTTCACTATAGAACCATATCACAATTTCTCTTGAGTCTGTAGGTGTGGTAGGAGGTTTAGTTTTCTTTTTGGGAGGCTGTTGAAGAGAGGGAGCTGGGTGAGATGATTTGGACTCTTTGGGAAGGGAGGAGAGTGATATAGGAGGGAGAGTGGAAGGATGTTGGACAGAAGGAGGAGAGGTTGAAGGAGTAGACTTGGGTTTCTTTGGTGTTCTTTCTTCTTGATGAGTATCTACCCTTCTTTTAGAGCCTATCTTCTTCAGTCTCTCTTCTTCTTCCTTTTTCACTTTAACATAGAGGGCTTGCAGGTTCATGAAGTTCATGGGACCCATCCTCTTTCCACTTTCTCCTCTAGCCTTTAGGAAGTCCATCATGACCTTCCTTTCTTCGTCTGTACTGACATTGAAGGAAATGTTTTTTCTGGCTTTTTATCTGGCCTTTTCTTCTTCTTCATCCCTTTTCGTATTTGCCAATTTACCTTGTTGTCCCATGAAGGCTCTGTATATTTCTTTATTTGATAATTTCTCAATGTAGTCTACATCCTCACCTTGAGAAATCAGAGCCTCTATTCACTCTTCCCTTATTTCTTTAGCAAGTTCAGAATCAGTGATTCTGAACTTGGCTTCTTCTACTCAATTCCTCTCTCTCTCTCTTCATCTTCTTTATTTAATTGTTCCTGCAGCTGGAAAGCTAAGGCTTCATCTTCTTTTATTTTTGAAGCTGCAGGAACTTGAACTCTTTTTTTATCTAGTTGCCTAGCATGCAACTGGATTTGTTGTTCTCTGAGAGGCATGGCATCTTTTCTTTCTTGAGCCTTTTAAAGCTCAGCCATCTCCTCCTCTTCTCTCTCCCTTCTTCTTCTTTCATCTTCTTTCTTCTATTTCTCTATCTTCTCTTCGTCTTTAGTCATAATACCCTTCCCTTTGTTTTTATTGGATGCCTCTACTTCAGCTTCATGGATCACAACAGCAGATGTGGGGGATGCTGTTGAGATCTCAGCTTCAGCTTCATTGGCACTTTGAGGAGTAATCAAACAAGGAGGGACTTCTTCATTTTCCCCTATTTCCCATTATTCTCAAGTCATTGCCTTCCATTCTTCTATAACCTTCTGTGCTTCTCTTCTTTTGGATTCTTCTTCTGTGTTTAAGATGACAGATGGGGAAAAAGGAAGTGAAAAGTCTGAATCAGGTTCCTCCATTGCAATCCATCCCTCTTTCTCAAAAAAAGGCTTTAATAAGAAGGATCATATCTTGACTGCTTTTAGATTTGGTAAACACTGAAAGTAATTTTCATTGTTTTTACAGTTGTAATACACTGTAGCAGTCATGGTAAAGACTGAAAGTAGTTTTTACAGCGTGTAAAAGTTAATTTGGACTTTTTACCCATCAGCAGCAAACTTAGTTGCTGCGGATGGTTAAGCCTATCAGCAGCAGCAGACTTGGTTGCTGCTGATGGTTAAACCTATTAGCAGCAAACTTGGTTGCTGCTGATGGATGTAATGGTCTGCAGCAAAGATGTTGTTGCTGATTGCCTTAAAGTCCGCAGGAAACTTGTTCATGCTAATAACTTAAGGCAGTCATGTAGGTCCTCGGGTGTCTCGGATCGTAACGTGTGGGTGTGTGACTAGTCGGACCGGGTGCGGAATGCCCGTGAATAGGTGGAGAATCAAGCAACACAAAGTAAACCGACAACGAAATCACTTTCAAACTCCGTCTATTATAAACTTGAAGGTTATAGAGAGAATACTACTAAGTGCAAATGTCTGCGTACATAAATTCTGTTCACCTATTCCATTTATACTAGACCGGATCTCTGCGCACTAAACAAGTGCGCAGGGCAAATTGTTCATGCGTACTTAGCAAGTACGTAGAGTATTCTTGCGTACTTGCTAAGTATGCAGGAAGTAATTCCTGCGTACATGCTAAGTGCGCAAAACACTTAGAGAAAATATACAATAATAACATGCATTAGAAATTACAACTCGATAACTAATACATACAGACACTAACATACAAAGACTAATACATACAAGACAAGTACAAAATCTAAGACACTATCCAGAGTGTTTGTCACACAAAAGTGCTTCAACAAACTCCCCGTTGACAACAGCTCTGGATTGTCTTTGGTCTTCACTGCTCCCCAGCTTTAGCTTCCATCTTCTTCTTGTAGTCAAGGCAGAACTTGATCACCTTGTCTTATTTAGAAGCAAGGAACTTTTTCCACTCGTCCATGTACATGCAGTACTTATCAGCTAGCGCCTCCAGATCTTTCAAAGAGAAGTTTACGTAGCAGACTTCATCAAACACTTTGATCAGTTCCCTTGGCACTAAGCTTCCACTATCGGACCACACCTTTCCAATCACCACTGCCTCACCCGATTTAGGATCTACGTACCAGTACCATATGTTACCGAGGATATCCTGAGATAACTTGCTCAGGGGAATCTTTGTTTCACACAGCACTGGCTTGTATACCAGTTTCTTTAAGCTTCTATTAGTCACAGGATGTCTAGTGTTCTTGTCCCTGACTCGCTTGGGCACTTGAGGCTTAAACATTTCGATATCCCAGATCTTACCTCTCGCTGTAGAACCTACCACAAACCCATCGCTACTGCGTGATTTGAGTGACCCAGCAGCTCTCGGTTTACTAGGTTCACGAGGTCGTATCTTGGCAAGGAGTTGAAAGCTTCGCTGGTTCGTTTCAAGTATTTAACCCCCCCCCCCCCAGCTTGCTTGATTGCAAACAACTTCTTATCCTCCTCGAACTTCACAGCTAAGATCATCCCTATCGCTCTGTGTTTGTCTATGATTGAAGTCTTTTGCCAGACAGGAGCCGGATCCTTTGATGAAATTGCAGGCATATGTTTGCCTTTCTGTGCCTCTGGATCCACAGGTGTAGGGTCGGCAGGGGAGGCTTCAGTCGACGCCTCAACAGTACTAGCAGGCTCGACTGAACCTGTGTCAAGATGAGTTTCAAAGGATGGAACTTTGAAGATCTCTCCATATTCAAACTCATACTCTCCTTCCCCGTCGCCCTTGGGAACTTCGATTACCACATCATCATCTTCCTCATCCCAGTCGTCACCAGAGTCGATCTCTCCCTCTTCCAGATTGCAGAGAGCCTCGATCTGTGCTTCTTTGGAATAGTCTAGCTCTAAGAATAAGATCACATCATCCGACATGTCGTCAGATAGATCTTTCAGAACGTCAGCCACCGACTTTCCTTTATCATCACCCGAAGCATCACCTCCACCTTCACTCTAAGTGGACTCCCCCTCAGCCATAGGCACGACAGAAATGGGAACAATCGCCCAAGCCGACGATTGTTGCTCACTTCCGCTCGGTCCGGCTTCAGGATCCTTGTCCTGATCGTCACCCTTAGTCAGATCAACTAAGTGACAAGCCTCTTCACTGCTAGGCTTAGGTGGTTGCTTCTCCAATAGCTCCTTCAACTTCTCCCCCTGAGCAGCAAGCGTCTTGGCCATATCACAGACTAGTTTGTCCATAGTGTCATGCTCTAACCGCTGCTTTTCATCAGTCGCCCGTTGTTTCTTCAACGCGGCTACTTCATCAATCAAAGAGTTGATCTGGCCATGTTACTTGCCAGATTCTTCTCTTGATTTCTGTACCGTTTCAAGAAGACTCGCGACTTGAGTTTATAGGGTAGTGATCCATGTATCACGAGGATCAGGTCCCATGGAAGACGATTCTTTGGCTTGATGAGTTGGGAAGGTGAAGATTTCATCGAAATCAAGTCGATGAGTGAAATCTAACTCATGAAATGGTTCACTGATGTGTTGAAGAGTGGTTGTGGGGATTGAGGTAGGGATGGAGGTTTATTGGATGGTGGTAGGGGTGATGGTTACAGACTCAGTTAGAATAGGAGTTTTCACTGTCATTTGGACAGATGGTACAGGGAGGGACACTATCACAGGAACCTCCTCTGTGATAGCAGCGATAGCCACAACAGGTGTTACACGTGGCCTCCTCCGCTGTCACCTGTACAGCTGTTATGAAAGTGAGGTAGAAGTGGAATCAGTACTCGTAGCCGTTACATGTGCTTGCCTCTAAGCACTGACTTCTACCTCCCAAAGGATAGCTTGTTGCGGCCTATCCCCCGTTGCTTATTTATACTTTCTCTTCTGCGTCTCTGTATAGCAGCGTCCGAATCAGAATCGGGCTCGTATTCACTGCTAGTCTCTTGTCGCTCTCTCTTGTCAGATGACTCGGGAAGGGTCACCTTTGTCAGTCTTCTTGGGTGTGCCTGGGACGGTGCATCATCAGACTCAGAGGAATCTGACTCGTCGATTCAGAGTCGGAATCTTCAGCACCTCCAACTTCATGTTCTTCATCTCCTTCTTCTTCAGACATTTCATCTTCAGATTCAACTTCCTCTTCACTATACCATTGTGTTGACTGAGTTCTGGTTCAGACTCGGCACTATAACATCTGAAGTCAGCAGGGGCCACATATGCTTCATTTATCAGGTGGCCAAAGAGTGGAGTATGCTCAGGGGTAGGTTCTACACTGCCTGGCGTTAAGAACTGTGAGAAGACTCTCTTTGCCACCCGCTTCACTTGCAGTCTCTCCCCAATAGCAGGTAGATTTGGCAATGCATCATTGATCAATAGTTGCACAAATCTTGGGTATAACAGGAATTTAAATCTCTCTGTCGTATTGATCTGATCAGTTAAGGCTTTGTAGATGTATCTTGAGAAGTTGAAACCCCTGTTGAGAGACAAACCAACCATGGCTGCTACAAGATCATGTCCCATGGCATCCTTCCCCGCCTTCCTGGAAGAAATGCACATGATCATAACGTGGGCAAAGTACCTCCACTGATCTAGCACCCACATCTTCTTGTAAGATAAATAATCCTGTACACCGACGTATCCGATACGCTGCCTCCAACACCCATCCACAATGTAATCAGGATAGGCAGTTGGGTCGGTGGTGAGATCCTGGAACTGTAAGACCTTTCGAATTGTGTCCTCAGAAAAAGCAATGTCATGACCCGCAATGGTAGCCCGAATGACGTTAGGGGTTACCGTGCAATCATGATCCGCTGTGTCCCAGAACTGCTCCAGATACGGTCTTGAAACTATTGGATCTATCGAGATAGCATAGCTGATCTTTAACGGTTTAAGAACTCAATTATCTCCCTGTATTGAAATGCAGCACCCTTCCATTCCGGTTCAGTATGTGCCAGTAGATTTAACTCATTGGTAAAAGCACGAGCCATCACTGCAAAAACACACAATGAACACAATAAGAGCAAGAAGATTCATTGGAATTGAAAGAACTGAACAGGGTATAACACATGCACATAGACTGAGTTTCTAGACTTCGGAATTTTTCCAAAATGTCCTTCCTGCGTACTTAGCAAGTACGCAGGCAGTTGTTCTTACGTACTTAGCAAGTACGCAGGAGGAATACCTTGCGTAGTTACTAAGTGCGCAAGTACTGACACTTAGAACCATTTCAAAATCCAAAAATTCATTCGACGTGAGTCTTTATCGTGGATTATGGTCACCACATGGTCGAAATGCTAGATTATAACCTATGGAACCAACACCAATAGCAATGACATGCTACACCCGGTTAGTCTTTACCTCGAACAGGTCCGAAGCTTAGTCTCGGCACCTCAGTGGGTCAAAACCAAAATTAATACATGATAAGGACGATTACGAGATCATAGAGCTTCGATTAATTATTTAAAACAAATTTTAGGTCATAATTTAGGTTAACTACTACCTAAAACGGTCACAAATCCAAAAAAAAACCCTAGTTCAAGTTCAAGAATCGGTCCACATTTGTCGATTTTGTGGATGAAATGCTCTGAGATTCTCACCAAAAGTTAGATGGATGACAATGAAACTAGAATCGGGACGAAAAATCTCTTTGGAACACACCAAATTTTGAGTAAAAAATGAGCAGAGGTATTCAACAGTGAGAAACGTTTGAAATGAGATGAAACCCAAGAAAAATTCTAACTGCTATATATATACCCAACACAAACTGGTCGTGCGTACTTGTTAAGTGTGCAGGACTTAACTCCTGCGTACTTACTAAGTACGCATGACTTAAGTCTTGCGTACTTGTTAAGTACACAGGGTTTACCTCATGCGCACTTAATAAGTATGCAGAGACCCTTGTGTGCTCAAACTTTCAACTCAAATTATAAAGATTTCAAGTCAAATAACGAACAAGATAAACACATTCAATAAAGAGGATTCAAAGTCAATTCAAGAAGGTTAAACACAAATATTTTTGGCTTTGCTGATTAAAATTGAATTGTACACAAACTTAGAATATTTTTGATCTTTTCTAGATAGAAATATACAAGTATACACAGACACACTATTTTTGTTCAAAGACACGAGCAGAGGATCATATCAGGCTAAACTATAGCAAAAACGATACAAGATAAACGTCAAAGAATATGGGATCATGTCATGGATTACAATTTATTCATACGTAATAAGCACATAAACAAGTAATTCAAGTTGGCAATATTATAAGATTTGAAACCATAAGCATCTTTGTATCACGTTCTTGTGTGTTAAGGTATTAATTTTAAGATATACAACGTGTATCCCACTGATATGCTAGAGAAATGTAAATTGCACTATCTCAAGGCATCTAAGATTTTCCCAAAGATTTTCAAATCTCCATAATGAAGTTACATCGTTTAGGACAGAAAAAATCAAGCAGAATCTATAAGGATTATCAAGAATCATAAGATTCAAAATCGAGTGATTCAGATGTCTTGGTTTGATTGGATTTTCTTCTTTGAATATCATATGAGGATTCAGGTTAATAGATATGGAGTCTGAGGATTTAGGTAAGGTGATCTAACTTTTATCTGGATTTGAATTCAATGAACCAGGTATGATTCAATGGTGAATACATGCTCAACGGTTGATGTAAAGACATGTCTTGATTCAATCTCTCATTGCATACTTGTGAGTATGGGCAGTGAGATGAACCGCGGTAATTAAGCTAAAGACATAACTCGAAACTGGTCTCTTAAGAAAATATTTGCTAAAATCTTACATCCATTATCTGATAATCATCTTTTTGTATTCTTTTACACACACACACACATGCATACATGGGTTCAAATCATAGTTGTAGTCTAGATTTAGTTTCCACTCTACTAATGATTCAAAGATGCCTACAGCCTACTGATAATTCAAATTACTTGTAAATAAGCAGATTAAAAACAAAACAATTTAAACAATCAAGTAAGCATGACGCAATCATTTTCCATACATACCGTCTATGACATTTAGATCATTTCTGATGTACTATCACTTCCTCTTTTCTTCAAATAACTTTGAAATTTTCTCCATTTTCTAGTTTGTTTGGATTTTGTAAAATATTTGAAAATTAAAAGAACTATACAGAAAACTTAAAAGATATAAACTTTAACTTTCATGAATTGAATTGATTTAAGAAAAATAAGTTTTCACTCTGGATTGAACATTCCTATCAAGTTGACAAGATGTTCAAAGCGAGTTCGATCAAACGCCTTAGTGAAAAGGTCAGCAAAGTTATCATCCGTGTGAACCTTTACAAGTTCAATGAGATGCTTTTCAACACAAACACAGATGAAATGATGGCGAATTTCAATATGTTTAGTTTTGGAATGTTTCACCGGCTTGTTTGTGATGGACATGGTGGCATTGTTGTCAATGAACAGTGGAGTTCTAGTGAAGTTTAAGCCGTAGTCTCTCAATTGCTGCTGAATCCACAATATCTGAGAACAACCGCTAGCTGTAGCAATGTACTCTACTTCACTTGTTGAGACAGAAACCGTTGACTGCTTCTTACACTGCCAGGAAACCAGTCTGTCTCCCAAGAATTGACATCCACCTGAAGTTGACTTTCTATCAAGGTTACAACCGCCATAGTCTGAATCAGTACATGCTTTGAGGTCAAATGATTGATGCTTTGAATACCAAAGACCCAAACAGGGTTTCCCCTTCAAGTATCTGAATATCCTCTTGACAGCTATCATATGACACTCCTTCGGTTGTGCTGAAACCTTGAGCACAAGCATACAGCACACATTATATCGGGCCTTGAAGCTGTGAGATACATAAGAGATCTGATCATCCCACGGTATAATTTGCAATCCACATCTTTCCATCTTTTCCTGGATGCAGACCATGATTGACAGGGATAGGTGTGCCATAAGTAATGCTATCATTCATCTTGTATTTTGACAAGATGTCCTACACATAATTAGTTTGATGTAGATAAATGCCATCCTCTCTTTGACTGACTTGCAGACCCAGGAAGAACGACAATTCACCCATGTTACTCATCTCAAACTTGGACTTTATCACCTGTTCGAATTCCCTACACATCTCTTCATTTGTAGACCCAAAGATAATGTCGTCGACATACACTTTTACAAGAAGAATATCACCTTCTGCTTTCCGAATGAAGAGGGTCAAGTGAATTTGTCCATGGTCAAAACCATTTGACAGTAGATGTTTTGATAACGTCTCATACCATGCCCGAGGTGCTTGATGAAGACCATAAAGTGCTTTGTCGACCTTATACACTTTATTGATATTATGCGGATCTTCAAAGCTGGGAGGTTGAGTGACATAGACATCTTCATGAACTTTTCCATACAGGAAAGCACTTTTCACATCAAGTTGATAGACCTTGAAGCCAACATAGGAGGCATAAGCCAGAAACTGTCGAATGGCCTCAAGTCTAGCAAATGGGTCATATACTTATGTGTAATCCAAGGCCTCTTGTTGATAAAAACCCTGAACAAACAACCTTGCTTTATTCTTCACTACAACATGACAATCATCCGTCTTGCACTTGAACACCCATCTGGTTCCAATTGGTTGTACGCCTCTTGGCAAGTCAACCAAATCCCACACATGCAACTTTTGGAATTCAGACAGTTCTTCTTGCGTCGCCTCAATCCAGCAGTTGTCAGCGAGAGCCTCCTTCACATTCTTCGGCTCTAACTAGGACACGAATGGAGCATGCAAACATGTTTCCATGACACCCGTGTCAAGTATCTTAGAGTACAAACTAGTGTTCTCAGCAATGGTTCTATGACGAGTTTGAACACCGGCATGAGGATCACCAATAATGTTGTCAATTGGATGATTCTTATGCACTCTCATCTCTGGTACATTCGGTTCCTGAATTTTTGAATTGAGGTTCGTGGTCAACTCCCCCATATCCTGTGTTCCAGAAGAAGAAGATTCAATGTTGATTGGATCAGCTGGAGCTTCATTTCCTACACGAGTGTTAGGATTAGCTTGAGCGTCATTTCCGTCAACATGAACACCTTCAATGTTATCACTATCATCAGTTCCAGATGCAGATGCAACATTGGAATCAGGAGTTACAATTGATACAGTTGCACGTGTTGAGAAACTGGAGTCATCACTGCCACCAAATAATTCATACACATTTGCGGCATCATCGGTAGACAAATCAGGAAGGTTGAAAGATTTGAATAGCGCATCATAATCAAAACCCCAAGTTGGACCAGTTGGTTCTGGTGGAATTCTATGTTTACTATAATCCACTTCAAACCATTCCTCGACAGTACGAGTTCCTATATTGTACACTCTCTTGCAAGGCGAGTTGGCAACATATCCTAAGAAGATGCCTTCCACCGCTTTTGCATGAAACATAGACTTTCGGTCTTTGTATTGTAGCAATAAGGAACAGGGACTACCAAAAGGAACTAGATAGTCAAGATTGGGGGTTGATTGTTAATCAACTCAAAGTCTTGTTGTGCCTCTTCACAAACAAAACTCTGTTCAAGACGTGACAAGCTGTATTAACTGCTTCTGCCCAGAAAGTGACAGGAAACTTTGCATCTGACAGCATTGTCCTTGCAGTCTCAATCAAGATTATGTTCTTTCGTTCTGTAACTCCATTCTACTGAGGTGTGTACGGGGCACTAAATTCGTGACTGGTCCCCTTCTTGAGACAGAATAGTTCCATCAAATTATTCTTGAATTCAGTTCCGTTATCACTCCTTATTCTTCTAACCTTCAACTTGTAAAGAGATTCCAAGCTCAGGATCAGGTATTGAAGAATGTCAGCAGTTTTATCCTTTGTACCTAAAAAATGCACCAAGAAAAACGTGAGAAATCATCAGTTACAACAAGACAGTATGACTTACCTCCAATACTCCTGATACTTATGGGGCCAAACAGATCCATATGTAATAGCTCCAAAGGGGTATCGATGGAGTTTTGAAGCTTGGGCTTGTGAGACTTCCGTTGCTGTTTTCCCTTTTTACAAGGAATACAGTCATCTGCAACGGTAAATCTCAGCTTAGGAACACCGGTTACCAAACCGTTTCGGACAAGATGATTCATTTTTCGATAAGAAATGTGTCCGAGTTTCCTATGCCACAAGATAGAGTCAAGCTCTGTCGCTTTGGTAAGCAAACAAGTAGCAACAGATAAGGTGGTTATAGCCACGCTCATATCAATCTGATAAGTGTCGTTTGTCCTTGGTGCTCGCATGAGAATCCAATCTTCAGGAACCTCAAAAACAGGTTTGAGAATCATGCATTCAGTCTTGTCAAACATAACGGAGTACTCCGTGTCGCACATCTAGGATACACTCAACAGGTTATGCTTCAGCTGCTCGCAGTAGTTGACGTTGTCGAAGCTGACACAACCATTTGAAACCACACCTTGACACGTGATACTACCGCATTTCTCTCTAGTAAAGGCCACATGGCTGCCTCTAAATGGTTTCACATCTTGAAGCAGGGCCATGTTACCTGTCATGTTCCGGGAGCATCTACTATCTATATACCAACGATTAGAGATAATACCCTTCGGATGTCCCTGCACGAGTCAAAAGAAATTAATTAGATTTGGAGACCCAAGCCATAGTGGTCTTGGGTCGTCCGTCTTTCTCAAAATAAATAACCTCAATTAATTCACAGTCGTGACTGTAAAAAATGGATGAATCTTTAGTAGACTTAGTACTAGGAGATTGAGAACTTTTGGATTTCTTGTTCCCGGACCTCATCTTTTTCTTAACTGGAACAGTAGACTTAGATTCAACAACAGTAGGTGAACTAATGGAAGCTTCACCTGATTGAATTCCAGTCAGCTGTTCCATCTTTCTCAATCTCTTGTTCCTTCTTCTCCTCTGTGGTTTGGAGATTTTTACCACAGGTTTCTCACCAGTAGGTGCACTACCAAATGTAGATGCACAGGGTTTAGCAGGATGCTTTTCCCTTCTTGGAACAATAGGTTTAGCCTCAGAGGTGGTCTTTGGCTTCACCAACGGTTTCACTGGTGGTTTCACCTCATTCTTCTTTGGACTTTTAGGCTGTTTCACTGGTGGTGACTAGGGGATAACAGATGGTTGTGAAACAACTGGCCGTTTCCCTTGGTTCTTATTCCGGCAGTTCACAATGATGTGACCGACCAAACCACAGTGAATGCATGTCCTCTTTTCTTTGTAAGTCCTCCTGTAAGGCTCATTAGATCTGGCATTAGATGACTCAGCATGATGAGCAGGAGAAGTTGTTTGGTGAACAGTAGTTTGACCCGATGATGATTGGTTTTTGGGAATATAATATTTTTGCAACTTTTCTTTATAGCCAAGCCCATAATGAGCTGAAAAGGCTTCCTTTTTAACTAGATTAATGTTTTTATATCCCCCATAAAGCATCACTTTTAATTTTTCATTTGATTCAACAATATCGGGTTCAGTCAAAATACAATTATCACAATCAGTGATAATGTTTTTCTTAACTTTCTGTTCACCGAGCAACTCCTCAGAGACTACTCCTTCAGGGCAGGTGTTCTCAGACCCATCATCAGAAGGAGTAAGGAACTCTTCATCAGATGTAGAGTCATCCTTACTTGAGGAATCATCCTTGTTAAAGGAATCATCCTGACTCGAGGACTCATCAAGGAAAGATAAATCAATGTCAATTAAGCCATTGACAAATTTTCCGCTTACTGGTGGAGGAATGGCATTAGTACCCAGCCCTAAGCCATTCACTTGTCTCACTACAGACTCGTAGTGTTCCACCACAAAACGAGAATTTTTCAATTTCTCAATATTACCTTTCAACTGCAAGATCTCATTTTGCAACTTGTTGATCTCATTGTTCCTTTTCTCTAACCCCTTATACGCAACATCCAAATGAAACTATTGATCGCTGATTTTAAGTGAATAGTCATGTTTTTTCTTTCTTCAACGTTTCAATTGAATCTTTGTATCGTTTTTCATTTTCTTTGTAGCTTAAAGCTGCAATACAAAGGGGTTCGACTTTGTCTTAAAGCTTAGAATTTTCAACCTTTAAGCTTAGACATTTGGAACAAGAAATGATAGCAAAAGAGTTAGAATCTACCTCATTAGATGAACATGATGCCTCACCAATAGCCATGAGGGCAACTGTAGTTGTAGACTCTTCTTGGTCAGCCACAGATGATTCCCGTTCCTCTGCTTCCATCATCTCCATAATCTCAGCCATGAGACCAACCTGTGTTTGAGCAATAACGACATCCTCCAGATGAACACCCCAATCAAAGCTGTCGTCTTGTTGTGCTACCAAAGCATTGGACGTTCCACCTTGACTTTGATTACGGTTGTTGGAGTTGTTGTACCCTTGATTGTTTCCTTGGCTAGGTCTGGTGAACCCCAAGGCCGGTGATATGTCCTTTTGACATTCTCTTACAAAATACCCAAAGTTATTGCATTTGTAGCACTTGGCCTTGGATTTATCAAATCCCACCTTAGCATTTGAATGTCCACCAATAAACTTCCTGCCAGTTCTATTCAGGAAGCGCTTCGCCCTTCTCAAGATCATGGCCATATTCCATTGAATATCCATGTCCTTCATATCATCCGGATCCACCTGATTGAAGTCTTCTTCTATGGTTTCAGGATCCGTGAGATTACCGCCAATGAATTTCTCATAGGCAAGCATGCATGATGAGAATAAAGCCACATGATCTTCAGCTATCTTGGCTATTGCTGATTGGTTAGCTGAAGATGTGGGAGAAGGATTTCTTGAGGAATTTTGGTGATGAGATCCAGAACCAGAACCAGATCCAGATGTTGCATAGCAAGCATGACCACCACAGACATTTGAGTTATCCTCTTCATGAGAGTTCCCTGAGAAAAGGGCAATTCCAGAACCCGATGACTTGGCTGTGGAAGAAGTCCCAAAATACATAGAAGGGTCTTGTATTTGAGGTCTTCCTGCGCTCTCCTTTCATTTTAGGTTCATATCATGTGCTTGAACCTTTCAAATTGCTTCATCAATAGTCATCTCATAAAACTTTGAGTTCTCTCTCATCAAAGTGGTGTACATCTCAAATTTTGGTGGTAGGGTATCCAGAAATTTCTCAACTAACTCCTCATTCGGATAGATCAGGTCATAAGCTTTCAACTCGGTTTGCAGATGATAGAATCTAGAGATAAGCTCATCTATAGATTCATTCTCCAGATATCTGAAGCACTCATATTGTTTCCTAAGAAGATCCCTTTTACTCTTCTTGATGTCGATGTTTCCCTAGAATCTCTTCTGCAAAGCCTTCCAGAGATCCTTGGAGTTATCGTATCCTTTGAATCTGTGAAATAACTCCCTGGTCAAGGCCATAGTGATAGATCTGTGTGCCTTCTTCTCTCTGACATACACTTTCTTTTCTTCTTCATCAAGTTTGGAGATACGCTTGGGAACTTCCTTATCAAGATATGCATATGTAGGATGCTTATAACCGTCTAAAATGGGTATCCAAAGTGAAGAATCGGTGTATGAGATATAATGCTCAAAGTGTGCTTTCCAGTTTGAATAATCATTTACATCAATCAGCTTTGGTGGTTTCTATGGGGTTCCAATCTCATTGTCATAATTAAGAAGGTTACCGAGGTTCTGAAGATTTTCCATGGTGAAACATTTAGTCAAATTTCAGAAAAATCAAAACAACTTGGGCACTTGAATCTGGCCTTGCACACTTAAAGACCTGGTCTTGCGTATTTAGAATTTGCTCTTGCGTACTTGACAAGTACGCAGGAGTAAATGATAAGTACACAGGAGATCAATTAAGTACGCAGCAAATATGGTCTTGCATACTTGGTAAGTACGCAGCAAGACTGTACTTGTTGCCAAATATGGTAAGTACGCAGATCACTTTTTCACCAACTCTCACCAACTTTTTCCGGTCACTGGAATCTCATCGGAGACAGAAAAATTGAAGATATGACCAAACAAAATGAGCCAAATGGTCAGAAACTCGTTTCTAACCAACCTTAGATGCTCAAAACACTCAAATACACAACAAAAGTTGGTTTTTGAGTGATTTTTGCTTCTAAAATAGTGCTCAAGAGCTACCCCTATTTTATCACAAAAATCAACAAAAACACCCACTTTTGCTTGCAAAATCTCTGTAGGATGTGTAGAAGATGCTCCTAACACACTCACAACACTCGAAATCAAGAGCAACGCTCTGATACAACTTGTATGTCCCCGGGTGTCTCGGATCGTTATGTGTGGGTGTGTGACTAGTCGGATCGGGTGCGGAATGCCCGTGACTAGGTGGAGAATCAAGCAAGACAAAGTAAACCGACAACGAAATCACTTTCAAACTCCGTCTATTATAAACTTGAAGGTTACAGAGAGAATACTACTGAGTGCAAATGTCTGCGTACATAAATTCTGTCAACCTATTCTATTTATACTAGACCTGATCTCTGCGCACTTACCAAGTGCGCAGGGCAGATTGTTCATGCGTACTTAGCAAGTACGCAGAGTATTCTTGCATACTTGCTAAGTACGCAGGAAGTAAATCATGCGCACATGCTAAATGCGCAAAACACTTAGAGAAAATATACAACAATAACATGCATTAAAAATTACAACTCGATAACTAATACATACAGACACTAACATAGAAACACTAATAAATACAATACAAGTACAAAAGCTAAGACACTATCCAGAGTGTTTGTCACACAAAAGTGCTTCAACAAACTCCCCCTTGACAACAGCTCTGGATTGTCTTCGGTCTTCACTGCTCCCCAGCTTTAGCTAATACATACAGACACTAACATACAAAGACTAATACATACAAGACAAGTACAAAAGCTAAGACACTTCCTTGTTGATCCAAAGATGATGTCATCAACATAGATTTGTACCAGCAGGATTTCTCCCCCTTCATATTTGATAAACAAGTTCTGATCAATGGCACATCTTCTAAAGTTGTTGCTGAGTAGATATCCTGAAAAGGTTTCATACCAGGCTCTTGGAGCTTGATGTAGGCCATAGAGAGCTTTGTCTAGTTTGAACACTTTGTTAGGATGTGCAGGATCTACAAAGCCTAGAGGCTGTCTGACATAGACTTCCTCACTAATCTTCCCATACAGAAAAGCACCCTTGACATCTATTTGATAGACTGTAAAGCTCTTGGATTCAGCATATGCTAAGAAGATTTGGATGGCCTCCAGTCTGGTAACAGGAGCAAAGACTTCATCATAATCAATTCCCTCTTCCTGAGTGTAGCCTTGAGCTACAATTCTGGCTTCGTTCTTGACTACAATCCCTCTCTCATATTTCTTGTTCCTGAACCAATAGCAATTTGACCACGTGGAAGATCAACCAGGGTCCACACTTCTTATCTCTTAAATTACAGCAACTCTTCCTGCATTGCTTCAATCCAACTGATATGTTGCAAAGATTCATCTATCTTCTTTGGTTCTACTTGATATAGAAAGCAAGAATACAGACATATATTGGACTCATGATATTTGCTTCTTGTTTGAACTCCTTGCTGAACTTGGACAATTATATTTTCCAATGGATGTTCTTTGTTGATTCTTTGGGCTGGAACAACACCCGTCAGCATTCCTTCCTTAAGATTGCTTTGATTCTGATCAGGAATATCTTCAATCATTGTAGAAGAGTCTTCAACATCAACAGCAGCAGATGCCTCTACACCATCTGCAGAGATGTCATGAATCTCATTTTGATTTTCGTGTTCAGAGAGACTGCTACTGGTGACATTGGAGAGACTTGTTCTGGCTTCACTGGCTTCAATAGCTTCCATAACAGATGGAAGATCAATATATGGTCTTTTGATTCTTATAGAGGGGCTATTGAATTCCAATCTGTAGTCATTAGATGATGTGGAAGCTAGTTCTTTAGAAGAGGTAGACTCCATATTTAAGAAGATGAGAGTCTCAAATACTTGGGAGAAGGAGTCTATGTCAAAGAGCCAGTCTGGTCCTTTACCCTTTTCGCATGGAATATGTTCCCTGCATTCCACATTTGCTGATTCTTCAACTATTCTAGTTCTGGTGTTGAATACTCTGTAGGCCTTGGATTGAGAGGAATAGCCCATAAAGTATCCTTCATCTGATTTGACACCAAACTTGGGAAGGACTCCATGTGTGATAAGAATAGTACATGGACATCCAAAGGGTTTCAGGAATCCAATGTATGAAACACTTTTGAACCACAGTTCATAAGATGTTTTGTTGAGAGGCTTGACAATGAGAACTCTATTTTGCACATAGAAAGTTGTGCTAACTGCTTCTGCCCAGAATGTGAGAGGCAGTTTTGAGTCAGCCAGCATTGATCTTGCAAACTTAATAAGAGTTCTGTTTCTCCTTTCAGCAACTCCATTTTGTTAAGGAGTTCTTAGAGCACTGTATTGTCTTTCTATGCCTTTGCTCTCACAAAAACAATTCAAGTTTTGGTTCTTAAATTATGTACCTTGATCGCACCTTATGATTTTCACTTTCTGATTGCTTTGATTCTCAACCCTAAGAATGTAGGATTTAAGAATTTCACCAGTTTCATCTTTTGTTCTCAAGAAGTATACCCATGAGAATATGGTATAGTCATCGATTATCACCAGACAATATGACTTCTTACCCCTTGACATGACATTTGTAGGACCAAAAAGATCCATATGCAGCAGCTGTAATGGAGTGTCATTTGAATTCAGTGTCTTGGGCTTGTGAGAACTCTTGTGTTGCTTCCCCTTTAAGCACGCTATGCAGTGATATTTAAGTTGGAATTCCTTATCAAGAAGACCTCTGACAAGATTTCCCTTCACCAACTTGTTGATAGTTTTTACATTAACATGGCTTAATCTCCTATGCCATAGAGCAGATTCATCAACTGATGCCTTAGACAGAAAACAAGATACACTACCAGGTGGAGTGACTCATTCATATCAATCACATATAAGTTATATTTTCTTTAAGGAATCAATAGGATCTTCTCGGGAGAAGGTTTGCTTAGCCTAGGGGAGAGCACAAAACATTCTTTGTCTGTGAAAAGCATCCAATGCTTCTGATCACATATTTGAGACACACTCATGTGTAGGTCCTGATTCGATGCGTGACGGATCTCTAAACTCACGGTACGACACGGTGATAACTTGCGGAATGCATGATCAACGTGCAACGTGTAACTCAATCAACAACACGGTGTAAATAAACGCTTTGTATTACTATAATCCTTGATTACAACAGTTCTCTCCAAAACACACACTAACACCTTTTTCTTCTCTAGTGTTCTATGGAATATGAACTTGTAACTCCTATTTATAAGAACACACAGCACCTTAGGCGAATTTAACAAGTTCTCACCTAAAGATGCTTAGGTGAACTTGTTAAGTTCGCCTCTCTATGAACTTGAACAATATTCCTTAGGCGAACTTAACAAGTTCGCTCCTAAAGATGCTTAGGCGAACTTGTTAAGTTCGCCTCTCTATGAACTTACACAGAATTTTATCAACAGTAACAAAACATGTCCTAACAGACTCCCCTTTAACTGTTGCTAACAATTATATCAATTACAAGTCAAAGACTCTAAGACTAAGACATAATATCTTCAAGCTCGTTGTTACAAGAATATGCTCCAACACACTCCCCCTTGACAACAGCTTTAGAAGATTGTCATCTGTCTTTATATATCGTCAAACACACTGTAGTCTTCGTCTTGTTCATCTGCACTTTCTCTTTCTATCTAGAAGAAAACTTGGGAGAAGGACCCCTTGTCAACTTCTTTCTTCAATATTCAGTTTTTGCAAAGGAGAACAACAAAGAATAACCAACAATTAAGATTTCCATGGAAGCTGGAAAAATAAAATCGATTTAATTTTTCAAACATAAGAAACACAAAATCTTTTTGGTTTTTCTTTATATAAACTGAAATGTAAAATACAAAATCACATCTTTTTGGTCGAACATCACGAGTAAGAAGATCATTTCACTAAAAACAATGCATCAATCACACATTTTGGATAAACATCCCTAAACATTCTAAGGGTATCCTATCCAGATTCATTCTTTCATTATATCTGATAAGATCAAATCTTTTAAGCTTCAACCAAAACATGTAATGATACGCGAAGAACTTCAAAGAAAATGGGATCAGATCATAACATGCTTATAATATAAATTACATACAAATTTGCAACACATATCATGTCAATCTAAGTTGTCAATATTATAAGAATTGAAACCATCAGTATATTTGTCCCATGTTCTTGTGAATTAAGGTACCATTTATTTTGTAATACAACGTGTACCCCACAAATATGCCAACAGAAAAATAAATGTGCACTATCTTCAAGACATATAAGATCATTTCAAGATAATATTCAATCTCTAGGATGAATTATACCGATAAACACAGTAAAATATCAAGCAGAGAATCAGAATGATTCAGAATCGAATGATTCAGAATCGAATGATTCAGAATCGAATGACTCAAATGTCTTTGTTTGGATGAAGTATCATGATTCATAGTAAAAGAAATATTGTACCAATAGAATTATTCAACATAAGACTGATCAAGGAATCGATTGATTCAATGACATAGGGTAGCGTGATCCAACTGTTATCTGGATACGTTCAATGGAATCAGGATAATTGATCCCAAGGGCTAGTATATGTTCCAACAGATGTTGTCAGAAACATATATTAGTCCAACTTCACGTTGCATGCTTTTCGGGGCATGGGCAGTGAAGTGAACTGAAAAATTGTGTTTAACGACATAACCGATACTGGTCTCATGAAGTACTTTAGATCTTATATTCTTTATCTGATAATGATCTTTTACACACACACCCGGCATACCATGGGTTCAAATCACAGTTGTCACAAAGATCATTATGTTGTCACACTATTAATGGACCAAAGATACTCATAGCCTATTGACAATTCAGACTACATGCTAGTATCCAAATTAAAAATATATGCACCAAGCATCAAATTTTGTTAAGCATAAGCAGTTATGAAGCTATCATTTCCCATACTGTGTAGTCTAAGATGTTCTAATCAAAACATTTCTCATAGATATATTAGATAAGCATCATAAAGTCCAACTAAGGTCATGTGTGACTAAACATCTACTGTCATTTCTCCTTATAACTTCAAGTAATGTCGATTTTAACTTTTTCAATTTGTTTGGCTTTTTCAAAATCTTTTTCAAAGAAAGTAAAACAAACAAAAATAAACCTTCCATGAAAAATTTTTATGAAAAACAATTTACTTGGTTACTCAGGATTAAGCAATTCAATCAATTAAAAACTCAAACCAATGTAATGTAATTGAATGCCATTGCCTCTGTCACCAACACAAATTTGTACTCCCCCTGTCCTATAGACTCCCCATCAACTAGTCAAATGGTTGCATCAACGACTTTATGCTTACCATCGTCATCCTAAGTTTCAGGTTGTCATTTGGACTTTGTAAAACTCTTTCCAAAACATTGTGTGTGACATATTCTCCCCCTTGAGCATCAAGTCGTTGAATCAAATAGACTCTCAGTTATCCACAACTCTTTACTCTTGCAAATGTCATTCCCTGTCATGTGCTATGAACAACCACTATCAACAAACCAAATGTTATTAATAGTCCCTCTTGGTTAATCCTGCACATCTAACAAGAAACATTAATTTGAAATTGGGACCCAAGCCATGGTAGTCATGGGTCATCCATCTGTATCAAAATAATAAACCTCACTTCATTCACAATCGAATCTCTCATCGATTTTCGGAAATTGCTCCGACAAGTCAGAAACAGAAACTATAGATTTCCAAACATATTATGTTCATTAAGTTCTTTTTGCTTAAAATGTGAAGTGTTTGAACAATCTTGTTCATTTGAAAAATGTTTAGATTGTGAAAACTCTTGTTGTTCTAAAAGTTTTCTCAATCATCTGTTTCTCCTCCGTCTTTGAGGTCTAGAAAGCCTAACCTCAGATTTTGAATTACCCTTTGGTGTATCATGAGGTTTAACCACATTTGGGTTAATATAAGGCTTACCAGGAGTTCTTACCTTTTCTGGAGTAACAAGTCGGTTACCTTTGGCTTTTTGAGGACAAGCAATCCTAATGTAACCCACAAGACCACAGTAAAAGCAAGATCTCTCCTCACGATATTCTCTCATATAAGGAATCTTCACACGATAAGATGCACTTGAAGAAGATTCTCCTACATGGAACTTCTTTTGGAGTTTGAGACGGAACAAACTTTTTCTGAACAGGTTTTGATTCAGGCTTCTTCTTCTCAGGAACTACATGCTTCTTTCCTTTATTTTTGTAAGGACAGTTCACCACATTGTGTCCCATCTCATTACAATGAAAGCATGTACGCCTGTCTTTATAATCTCTGACATATGGAACTCTCCTTGAGTTTGAAGAACTTCCAAATGTATAATTTCCAGATGAATTAGAATCAACCTTTGAGTCTTCTTTCTTAACCTCTTTCGGTATCCCATCTACCTTAGCTTCATAAAAAAAATTCATCATCACTCTCATCAGAATACACTATATCTTCACCTGTGACTGTATTCACTTTCAACACAGTCTTAGGATCTAAATCCTCATCTTTTATAATCTCAGGTGTCACAGAATAATTTCCGTTGAATGGTGGAGGAACATAACCAATACCACTAGTTCCCTTCCCCTCTTCTTTATTATTAAAATATCCCAGTAAGAATGATGAATTTCCAAAGCTTTCTAACTTTCTATGTAATCTGATCACCTCTGCTTTAGATTCAGTTAGTTCCTTATCTTTCTCAGCAAGATCATTATTTATTTTCTCAATTTCTGCAAAGGACATATCCAGGTGATATGCCTGCTCTTTGATCTTCAAATTCAGAGAACTTATATCCCTCTTCAGTGATTCTATTCTCTCAATACACACATTCTCATTATCCTTTAATTTCTGGTTTACAGTGTGCATCGATTTCATATCACAAATGAGGTTTACGTTGTTATCCATAACCCTCATCATTTTATCCTTTACTGAAACATAGTTAGAACAAAACGATTCAGAGTTAGAAACTACCTCAGCTTTTACTTCTAAAGAAGATGCACCAGGAGCTATGAATACGTCATCATCAGCTTCCCCTTTTTGAGCAACAATGACAGGCTCTGTATCAACTTCTGATTCACTCAGATCATCTTTAACTGTCTGAAAGCTTTCTTCAGTCATCACATCAGTCTCAGTAGATTGAGTACTTTCACCAGAACGAATACTCTCACTATCAGTTAAATCTTCAGAAGAATCACTTTGAGAATCACCCTGCTTCTCCAATACTTCTTTGATCATGACCACAAACGCTTGAGAAGTTGCTTCACCCTTTTTATTCAATGCTTCCCATAGATCTCTTGAAGTTAGACACTTCCCGAGACTATGAATGATTTCTTTTGGTAAATACATCGTTAAAGTTTCACACGTTTTCATCTCTCGAACAAACTTCTGCTTTTCTACTTTAGTAAGAGCTGTCACTGGTTTAGGAACATCACGAAATTCCAGAAAGTCAAAAGTAGGATGCACATATCCTTCTGTTATTGGTCTCCAAAAATTTTCATCAGTTTCTGTTACGAACTGTTCGAACCGGACTTTCCAGCTACGGTAATCTGATATGCACAAAAGCCTCGGTGGCATAGTTCCAATCTCATTATCATCACACGAAATTGACATTTTGAATTTTTTGTGAAAATATCTGGAAAAAATTTCCCGCCAAAATACTCTTTTTAAAAATTTCAAAAAAATTCAAAATTTCAAAAATGATTCAAAACAACCATATAAGCTTTCCCTAAAAAATTTGGACAAGAATAAATTTCCCGCCAAAATACTCTTTTTTTTAAGAACACAAGCGAACTAGATAACTTCGCCTAAAATTAGTTCGCCTAAACTGCCTGAGCGAACATAATAAGTTCGCTTGAACTTCACTGAGCGAACAAGACCACAAGCAAACTTGACCCGAGCGAACTTGTTAAGTTCGCCTGGTTAAGTTCGCATGATCTTCACCGAGCGAACTTATTAACTTTTCCTCCCTAAGTTCACCTGCAACTGAATCAGCAAGTTCGCCTAAAACGCTGAAACTTCATAAAAACAAAAACACGAACTCAAACCTCTGAAAATCATGATTTCTGATATATATGATCAAATTAGACAAATCTGAACCGTAGGAATGTGTAGGGACTGATTAGGAACACTTCTATTGGATCAATTTCATCAAAAGAATCCAAAATCAATCCAAAATGATCAAAATTCTTCCATTTTTATCAAGAACACGAAAAAGATGAAAAATCCTTCAAATCCTCATCAGATTCAGTGATATTTGATGTTAATTGTACATGAAAACACCACAAATCTTCTGTAAATTAAGAGCAAAATCTCTGATACCACTTGTAGGTGCCGATTCGATGCGTGACGGATCTCTAGACTCGCGGTACGACACGGTGATAACGTGCGGAATCCATGATCAACGTGCAACGTGTAACTCAATCAACAACACGGTGTAAATAAACGCTTTGTATTACTATAATCCTTGATTACAACAGTTCTCTCCAAAACACACACTTACACCTTTTTCTTCTCTAGTGTTCTATGGAATATGAACTTGTAACTCCTATTTATAGAAACACACAGCACCTTAGGCGAACTTAACAAGTTCGCTCCTAAAGATGACAAGTTTGCCTCTCTATGAATTTGAACAATATTCCTTAGGCGAACTTAATAGGTTCGCTCCTAAAGATGCTTAGGCGAACTTGTTAAGTTCGCCTCTCTATGAACTTACACAGAATTTTATCAACAGTTACAAAACATGTCCTAACAGACTCCCCTTTAACTGTTGCTAACAATTCTATCAATTACAAGTCAAAGACTCTAAGACTAAGACATAATATCTTCAAGCTCGTTGTCACCAGAATATGCTCCAACATCATGAGATTGAATTCCAATTCTTTGACAAAGTTTACTTTTTCAATGCTCATTCTTTAATTGGACACAGTTCCTTTTCTAGTTGTAGATCTTCCCTTTGAATCACTTCCAAAGGAAACATATCCTCCATAGAAATGTATGAAGTTAGAGAGGATGGACCTGTTGCTGGTCATGTACCAGGAACAACCACTGTCTACAACCCAAGTATTATCCTGTGACCTGGTTATCCCTGCACATGAGAGAGATCTAGTTAGAGGGAGGGACCAAAGAGCTTGCAGACTTAGGCTAGTGTGTCTTTGGACCATTATCATCAGAATGCTTGAATTCAATGAACCAATGATGATGCTTTGGGATAATGAAGGTGTGGACTTGGCTTTCCATTGTTGAGTTGGTTTTCCAGATCTTGTTGCTTTATCAGCAGCATATGTGGTTTTGGCTGCTAATGGCTTTGCCTGATCAGTAGCAAACTTGACTGCTGAAGTCTTTGGCTAATCCACAGCAAACTTGATTGTTGTTGATGGCTTTAACAGGTCAGCAGCAGATTTGGTTGCTGCTGAAGGCTTGGAATTGGGCTTCATTTTTTTCAGCATCAACTGATCAACAGCATTTTTGCTGGCTGCTGATTGTTCATCGGATACTTGCTTCTCCTGCTTTACCTTCCTATTGAAAGTGGGTTTTTCAATAGGAATTCTTCTAAAGACCAGCTTTTGTTTAGGAAGGGTTTTGATTGCTATGTAAGCTGATTGGGAGATCTGGTTAAAAGGATTGAACTTACAAGTTGTAGCAAAGTAGTCTGATTCACCACATACAATGCAAGATTGTTGGGCTTTTGGGATCTGCTTCCTTGGTGGAGAGAAAGATTTTCTGAAATGAGTTGCCTTGGCTTCATAGCTTCTTACCTTCTTATTCTTGTTTGTTTACTCAAAGGCTTGTTACTTGAGATTTCTTTGCTGCTGAAGGTAGTAGAAGCAGGTGCTAGCAGTATGATTGTATTTGCCACAGACAAAGCATGATTTAGCCAGTTTATCCTTTTGAAAGTACACATAGTTCTTTCTTTTGAATAGATCTCTGAAATTCCAGGGATGAGCTTTGTTATGTTCAAAGGTGGCTTCCTCCAATGTTTTCTATACCTATGGAGCTCTCTCTCTAGGTGCATGACAGATGTCAAACACCTTCCTTGGTTGAATTGCTTGATGGTTAGTGGATGTTGATGGTTGTCCCTTTTCAATAATTAACTTTCTTCCTTCAGGAGGATAGCTAATTTTGATTTGTTTGGTGAGTTGAGGTACTGGTATTGAGGGAATGAATGGGCTTGGGCCATTGGTTTGGATTACTCTACCAGATTTGGTGGTTTTGAGAATTACTTCATTGGTAGGAAGTAATGGAGCTTCACTGGTTTCAGTGGATTCTGAGCATGTGGACTCAGCTTCTGATGAGGTATTGCATTCTTGCACAGATGATTCTTCCTTGGAAGGATCAAGGTTTCGGTTTGCATGGTCAAGATTTGTGAGATTGAAGTTTGGTTCATGGATGGCTATATAGTCAGTAGGTGGAGGTACTGCTTTGTAGGGTTTTTTAGCTTGAAATCTAAGACCAACAGTCACCTTTTCATGAATTTGAGCATCCAAAAGTCTTTGCAGCTTTTTGGATGCAAACTCATACTTGTCAACATGAACCTTTTGGTCTTCCAATTCAGCTCTTGTAGCTTTTAACTTAACCAATAGATCATCAATCTGAGTTTCAAGATTTGTTTGTTCATGTTTTAATGATGAAATCTCTTTCTTTAGACAGTTAATCTTTTCTTTGTAACTGTTTTCAACCTTTTTGAATTCTTATTTCATTTGGTGAAACTCTTTATTTTGATCTATAAGGTTTTGGTTATGCTTTATGTATCCTAGAACCTTATCAATACAAGCCTGAGAACAGAGGTGTTCATATACCTGAGGTTGTATCTCTATTGTGTCTGCCATGAGTGCTTGGTTGTTGGCAGGAAGATCTTCATACTGAAAGCTCCAATCAAAATCAGTTGTTCCAACATGTTGAGCTGCACATGCTACAGTTTGAGCAGGAGGGGTGTTGCCTTTACTTGCTTGAGCTTGTCTTGGTTGTGTAACAGCTGGGTTTGCCTAAGGTGCCTTGCATTCTCTAGCAAAATGACCAAGTTTGTTACAGTTGTAACATCGAAGCTTGCTCTTATCCAAGCCAACTCTAGTGTTAGAGTTGTTGCTTGGAATGGGTCTTCCGGTTCTAGAGTAGTACAGTTTAGCTCGAAGAGATAACATGGCATAAGAATGTTGTATGTCCATTTCTTCTATGTAATCTAGATGAAAAGACTCCAGATCTTCTTTGATGAAAGACATGTTGCTTGGGTTTTCAGAGACAAAGGCAACAGAGTTATTTTGAGGTGGGGGGCTTCAAGGAGAAATGGTGAGTTGGTAGCTTATGAGTTTGGAGTTTGTGGATGGGTAGCAATGGGAGGATAGTAGTTGCTTGAACTTGGAACTGAGTGGTCAGAGTGAAGTGCAAAAGAAGTGGTGGTGGATGATGAGGTTGTTGAATGACCTGAGCTTCTTTCTTTGGCTTGAATCATTTCTAATTCATATGTCTTTAGCATACCAAACAGCTCACTCATCTGCAAAGTCTTCAGGTTTTTAGTCCTTCTAATTAACACTGTGTAGAGTGTCCAGCAACTTGGAAGTGATCTGATAAACCTTTTGAGAATGTCTTCATTCTCCAGCTTCACTTTAGGGCATTGTAGCTCTCCCACAAGATAGGTGTACCTGTTGTATAAAGTAGTAAGAGACTCACCATCCTTGAAAACAAAGTTTTCATATTTTTTCTTCAAGATGTCTCTTCTATTCGGCTTCACTTACTCAGATCCAGCAAGCATCTTCTCCAGAGCTTCCCATAGCTCCTTGGCAGTCTTGTATTCTCTGAAGTTATGAAAAACTTCATTTGGCAAGCACACCTGTATGGCTCCCAAGGCTTTAAGATCTACCTCCATCTTCTTGATGTCTTCTTCATAGTACTTTGAAGCTTCTTTAGGGACAGATGGACCTTCGGAATCAGCAGAGGCCACCATGGGTAATAGGGACCCTCCATTATGGATCTCCACATTTCATATTTTTTATAACAGAAAAAACTTTCCATTTTGTTCTTCCACATGTCATAATCCTCTCCAGACACCAGTCTTGGTGGTCTGTTGAGGCTTCCAGTATCATCAAATCCAGTATTCTATGCCATACTTTTGGATAGATTGTTTTAGCAAAGAGATAGTAATAAACAAAACCAGAGAGTGATTAAACAAGTGTGAGTTTGTTTAATCTAAGAGCCAAAGCTCTGATACCACTTGTAGGATCGGTAATTACAAGATGGTTCTGTTCTAGTTGAGATTGGCGGAAACAATCATAACTATGCAATGTACACAAGAAACAAAGATAATACTGGTAAATGCAAAATGTATTAATCTTCAATGTTTACAAGTTACAGAGAAAACTCTAAGAAAGCACACTTGTACAATGAGAAGATACAATACATATAAAGGAACTTAGAATCAAGACAGACCCTTGATTCTAAGGATCAGATCAAACACAAGCCGTTGATCTTTGACAGTTACAAGTTACACAACTATTGGTAGACAACTAAAAGACAAACTACAGCAAACAGTGAGAATCAGGTCAAAAGTATTCTTAGGAATCTTTGCAGGAGACTTCGAAAGTAGTAGCTTTGTCTTTAATCATCTGCACCAATAACATTCCTTCTGCTGATAGACGTGTTAGTGTTGCAGCAGAGGTGTCAGTAGCAAAGTCAAAACTGCTGATGATTTGCCTATCAGCAGCATCAAACATCAATGTTTGATGCTGCTTAGAAGCCTATCAGCAGCAACTTTGGACTTATGCAGATAAGGTTATCCGCAGCATAGGTGTTCATCAGCAAGAGAACATAGCTATCCGCAGCAACATGTAAGTCAGCAGCAAAATTGTGGAGTCCGCAGCATCTATACTTAGAGAATTTTATAGCCATCAGTCTTTATCTTTACAATTACAGAAAAACCATTTATACAATTTATAACTTTATAAAATAATAAAGTTTTTCACTTTAGGAAATAATTATAATTGAACACATAATGTTTAAGTTCTTTATAAACAATCTTATAAATAAATATGATGGCTTTTATCAAAAGAGTTCAAGTTTTGAACCCATTTGTAGTTTAGAACCCCCTCAAACCTTTTGAAACCCCCCCCCCCCCCAATTGCTTTGAACCCTCACTAGAACCCCTTCTCCCAATATTTGAACCCTCAAACAATTCTGTCCAATTTTGACTATTGGAAAGTCAACACTCGATCAAACCATTCCAATCCCTGTAATTACGGGATTTAATTCTCCCCAAATCAATTTTCCACCCATTACAATCGTTGGGAACTAGTAATCATGTGAATTGATTTAAAAATCAAGGTTTTTTAGACCCCCTTTTAAGAATTTTTGGTTATGGGTATTCAAACCCATAAATCCCGCAAATCCCGTCACAATCACTTTTGTATACACATTTCAAATCGTCCATTAACATCCTTTGAATCCATTAACATCCTCCCGATCGGAGATTGCTTTGACATCCTTTCGGTCGAATCATATAGCCCAGGTATAACCTCTCACTGTTTATCACATCTCCTTCCTCAACTTCATTCGATTTCGTTTGGTTTAGGGTCAAAGGGAGGGGGCGGTAGAGATGGTTTTGGTACTGGGATGAAGGGAAGCAGTAACCACTGCTAGTAAAATTTTGCTTTTCCTGTTAATCGCAAGGCATAAAGCCCATATCTGCTGGTTACTACTCTTCCCCTCCCACGCATGAGGTCGTGGGTTCGAACCCGACCAAACGCGTTTTTCCGCCCTTATTTTTATTTTGGATGTTTTGCCTTGTTTTACCCACTCTTACACATCTATATATACATGGTTATATATACAGGGAATGAATAAAATAAAAACCCCTCCTGTTGTGCAAACATTTAAAAGTTGTCCAAAAATCTGATTTTTACAAGGTTTATATAAAAAAAACAAAAAAGTGTCGACAAAATATTTTTTTTAAAAATTCTGGACAGTTGTTTTACATATGTAACATGTGTTTTTACATATGTAATTTTTGTTTTTACACAAAAAACGGGGATTTTTGTCCATTTAAAAAAAAACCGCTCGATATTTTTTGTATTTTTTTTTATGAAACATTTATAAAAGTTGCTAAGAATAAT